>OX335648.2:0-5000000 GCA_946894095.1 Incurvaria masculella
TAACCTAACCTAACCTAACCTAACCTAACCTAACCTAACCTAACCTAACCTAACCTAACCTAACCTAACCTAACCTAACCTAACCTAACCTAACCTAACCTAACCTAACCTAACCTAACCTAACCTAACCTAACCTAACCTAACCTAACCTAACCTAACCTAACCTAACCTAACCTACCTAACCTAACCTAACCTAACCTAACCTAACCTAACCTAACTAACCTAACCTAACCTAACCTAACCTAACCTAACCTAACCTAACCTAACCTAACCTAACCTAACCTAACCTAACCTAACCTAACCTAACCTAACCTAACCTAACCTAACCTAACCTAACCTAACCTAACCTAACCTAACCTAACCTAACCTAACCTAACCTAACCTAACCTAACCTAACCTAACCTAACCTAACCTAACCTAACCTAACCTAACCTAACCTAACCTAACCTAACCTAACCTAACCTAACCTAACCTAACCTAACCTAACCTAACCTAACCTAACCTAACCTAACCTAACCTAACCTAACCTAACCTAACCTAACCTAACCTAACCTAACCTAACCTAACCTAACCTAACCTAACCTAACCTAACCTAACCTAACCTAACCTAACCTAACCTAACCTAACCTAACCTAACCTAACCTAACCTAACCTAACCTAACCTAACCTAACCTAACCTAACCTAACCTAACCTAACCTAACCTAACCTAACCTAACCTAACCTAACCTAACCTAACCTAACCTAACCTAACCTAACCTAACCTAACCTAACCTAACCTAACCTAACCTAACCTAACCTAACCTAACCTAACCTAACCTAACCTAACCTAACCTAACCTAACCTAACCTAACCTAACCTAACCTAACCTAACCTAACCTAACCTAACCTAACCTAACCTAACCTAACCTAACCTAACCTAACCTAACCTAACCTAACCTAACCTAACCTAACCTAACCTAACCTAACCTAACCTAACCTAACCTAACCTAACCTAACCTAACCTAACCTAACCTAACCTAACCTAACCTAACCTAACCTAACCTAACCTAACCTAACCTAACCTAACCTAACCTAACCTAACCTAACCTAACCTAACCTAACCTAACCTAACCTAACCTAACCTAACCTAACCTAACCTAACCTAACCTAACCTAACCTAACCTAACCTAACCTAACCTAACCTAACCTAACCTAACCTAACCTAACCTAACCTAACCTAACCTAACCTAACCTAACCTAACCTAACCTAACCTAACCTAACCTAACCTAACCTAACCTAACCTAACCTAACCTAACCTAACCTAACCTAACCTAACCTAACCTAACCTAACCTAACCTAACCTAACCTAACCTAACCTAACCTAACCTAACCTAACCTAACCTAACCTAACCTAACCTAACCTAACCTAACCTAACCTAACCTAACCTAACCTAACCTAACCTAACCTAACCTAACCTAACCTAACCTAACCTAACCTAACCTAACCTAACCTAACCTAACCTAACCTAACCTAACCTAACCTAACCTAACCTAACCTAACCTAACCTAACCTAACCTAACCTAACCTAACCTAACCTAACCTAACCTAACCTAACCTAACCTAACCTAACCTAACCTAACCTAACCTAACCTAACCTAACCTAACCTAACCTAACCTAACCTAACCTAACCTAACCTAACCTAACCTAACCTAACCTAACCTAACCTAACCTAACCTAACCTAACCTAACCTAACCTAACCTAACCTAACCTAACCTAACCTAACCTAACCTAACCTAACCTAACCTAACCTAACCTAACCTAACCTAACCTAACCTAACCTAACCTAACCTAACCTAACCTAACCTAACCTAACCTAACCTAACCTAACCTAACCTAACCTAACCTAACCTAACCTAACCTAACCTAACCTAACCTAACCTAACCTAACCTAACCTAACCTAACCTAACCTAACCTAACCTAACCTAACCTAACCTAACCTAACCTAACCTAACCTAACCTAACCTAACCTAACCTAACCTAACCTAACCTAACCTAACCTAACCTAACCTAACCTAACCTAACCTAACCTAACCTAACCTAACCTAACCTAACCTAACCTAACCTAACCTAACCTAACCTAACCTAACCTAACCTAACCTAACCTAACCTAACCTAACCTAACCTAACCTAACCTAACCTAACCTAACCTAACCTAACCTAACCTAACCTAACCTAACCTAACCTAACCTAACCTAACCTAACCTAACCTAACCTAACCTAACCTAACCTAACCTAACCTAACCTAACCTAACCTAACCTAACCTAACCTAACCTAACCTAACCTAACCTAACCTAACCTAACCTAACCTAACCTAACCTAACCTAACCTAACCTAACCTAACCTAACCTAACCTAACCTAACCTAACCTAACCTAACCTAACCTAACCTAACCTAACCTAACCTAACCTAACCTAACCTAACCTAACCTAACCTAACCTAACCTAACCTAACCTAACCTAACCTAACCTAACCTAACCTAACCTAACCTAACCTAACCTAACCTAACCTAACCTAACCTAACCTAACCTAACCTAACCTAACCTAACCTAACCTAACCTAACCTAACCTAACCTAACCTAACCTAACCTAACCTAACCTAACCTAACCTAACCTAACCTAACCTAACCTAACCTAACCTAACCTAACCTAACCTAACCTAACCTAACCTAACCTAACCTAACCTAACCTAACCTAACCTAACCTAACCTAACCTAACCTAACCTAACCTAACCTAACCTAACCTAACCTAACCTAACCTAACCTAACCTAACCTAACCTAACCTAACCTAACCTAACCTAACCTAACCTAACCTAACCTAACCTAACCTAACCTAACCTAACCTAACCTAACCTAACCTAACCTAACCTAACCTAACCTAACCTAACCTAACCTAACCTAACCTAACCTAACCTAACCTAACCTAACCTAACCTAACCTAACCTAACCTAACCTAACCTAACCTAACCTAACCTAACCTAACCTAACCTAACCTAACCTAACCTAACCTAACCTAACCTAACCTAACCTAACCTAACCTAACCTAACCTAACCTAACCTAACCTAACCTAACCTAACCTAACCTAACCTAACCTAACCTAACCTAACCTAACCTAACCTAACCTAACCTAACCTAACCTAACCTAACCTAACCTAACCTAACCTAACCTAACCTAACCTAACCTAACCTAACCTAACCTAACCTAACCTAACCTAACCTAACCTAACCTAACCTAACCTAACCTAACCTAACCTAACCTAACCTAACCTAACCTAACCTAACCTAACCTAACCTAACCTAACCTAACCTAACCTAACCTAACCTAACCTAACCTAACCTAACCTAACCTAACCTAACCTAACCTAACCTAACCTAACCTAACCTAACCTAACCTAACCTAACCTAACCTAACCTAACCTAACCTAACCTAACCTAACCTAACCTAACCTAACCTAACCTAACCTAACCTAACCTAACCTAACCTAACCTAACCTAACCTAACCTAACCTAACCTAACCTAACCTAACCTAACCTAACCTAACCTAACCTAACCTAACCTAACCTAACCTAACCTAACCTAACCTAACCTAACCTAACCTAACCTAACCTAACCTAACCTAACCTAACCTAACCTAACCTAACCTAACCTAACCTAACCTAACCTAACCTAACCTAACCTAACCTAACCTAACCTAACCTAACCTAACCTAACCTAACCTAACCTAACCTAACCTAACCTAACCTAACCTAACCTAACCTAACCTAACCTAACCTAACCTAACCTAACCTAACCTAACCTAACCTAACCTAACCTAACCTAACCTAACCTAACCTAACCTAACCTAACCTAACCTAACCTAACCTAACCTAACCTAACCTAACCTAACCTAACCTAACCTAACCTAACCTAACCTAACCTAACCTAACCTAACCTAACCTAACCTAACCTAACCTAACCTAACCTAACCTAACCTAACCTAACCTAACCTAACCTAACCTAACCTAACCTAACCTAACCTAACCTAACCTAACCTAACCTAACCTAACCTAACCTAACCTAACCTAACCTAACCTAACCTAACCTAACCTAACCTAACCTAACCTAACCTAACCTAACCTAACCTAACCTAACCTAACCTAACCTAACCTAACCTAACCTAACCTAACCTAACCTAACCTAACCTAACCTAACCTAACCTAACCTAACCTAACCTAACCTAACCTAACCTAACCTAACCTAACCTAACCTAACCTAACCTAACCTAACCTAACCTAACCTAACCTAACCTAACCTAACCTAACCTAACCTAACCTAACCTAACCTAACCTAACCTAACCTAACCTAACCTAACCTAACCTAACCTAACCTAACCTAACCTAACCTAACCTAACCTAACCTAACCTAACCTAACCTAACCTAACCTAACCTAACCTAACCTAACCTAACCTAACCTAACCTAACCTAACCTAACCTAACCTAACCTAACCTAACCTAACCTAACCTAACCTAACCTAACCTAACCTAACCTAACCTAACCTAACCTAACCTAACCTAACCTAACCTAACCTAACCTAACCTAACCTAACCTAACCTAACCTAACCTAACCTAACCTAACCTAACCTAACCTAACCTAACCTAACCTAACCTAACCTAACCTAACCTAACCTAACCTAACCTAACCTAACCTAACCTAACCTAACCTAACCTAACCTAACCTAACCTAACCTAACCTAACCTAACCTAACCTAACCTAACCTAACCTAACCTAACCTAACCTAACCTAACCTAACCTAACCTAACCTAACCTAACCTAACCTAACCTAACCTAACCTAACCTAACCTAACCTAACCTAACCTAACCTAACCTAACCTAACCTAACCTAACCTAACCTAACCTAACCTAACCTAACCTAACCTAACCTAACCTAACCTAACCTAACCTAACCTAACCTAACCTAACCTAACCTAACCTAACCTAACCTAACCTAACCTAACCTAACCTAACCTAACCTAACCTAACCTAACCTAACCTAACCTAACCTAACCTAACCTAACCTAACCTAACCTAACCTAACCTAACCTAACCTAACCTAACCTAACCTAACCTAACCTAACCTAACCTAACCTAACCTAACCTAACCTAACCTAACCTAACCTAACCTAACCTAACCTAACCTAACCTAACCTAACCTAACCTAACCTAACCTAACCTAACCTAACCTAACCTAACCTAACCTAACCTAACCTAACCTAACCTAACCTAACCTAACCTAACCTAACCTAACCTAACCTAACCTAACCTAACCTAACCTAACCTAACCTAACCTAACCTAACCTAACCTAACCTAACCTAACCTAACCTAACCTAACCTAACCTAACCTAACCTAACCTAACCTAACCTAACCTAACCTAACCTAACCTAACCTAACCTAACCTAACCTAACCTAACCTAACCTAACCTAACCTAACCTAACCTAACCTAACCTAACCTAACCTAACCTAACCTAACCTAACCTAACCTAACCTAACCTAACCTAACCTAACCTAACCTAACCTAACCTAACCTAACCTAACCTAACCTAACCTAACCTAACCTAACCTAACCTAACCTAACCTAACCTAACCTAACCTAACCTAACCTAACCTAACCTAACCTAACCTAACCTAACCTAACCTAACCTAACCTAACCTAACCTAACCTAACCTAACCTAACCTAACCTAACCTAACCTAACCTAACCTAACCTAACCTAACCTAACCTAACCTAACCTAACCTAACCTAACCTAACCTAACCTAACCTAACCTAACCTAACCTAACCTAACCTAACCTAACCTAACCTAACCTAACCTAACCTAACCTAACCTAACCTAACCTAACCTAACCTAACCTAACCTAACCTAACCTAACCTAACCTAACCTAACCTAACCTAACCTAACCTAACCTAACCTAACCTAACCTAACCTAACCTAACCTAACCTAACCTAACCTAACCTAACCTAACCTAACCTAACCTAACCTAACCTAACCTAACCTAACCTAACCTAACCTAACCTAACCTAACCTAACCTAACCTAACCTAACCTAACCTAACCTAACCTAACCTAACCTAACCTAACCTAACCTAACCTAACCTAACCTAACCTAACCTAACCTAACCTAACCTAACCTAACCTAACCTAACCTAACCTAACCTAACCTAACCTAACCTAACCTAACCTAACCTAACCTAACCTAACCTAACCTAACCTAACCTAACCTAACCTAACCTAACCTAACCTAACCTAACCTAACCTAACCTAACCTAACCTAACCTAACCTAACCTAACCTAACCTAACCTAACCTAACCTAACCTAACCTAACCTAACCTAACCTAACCTAACCTAACCTAACCTAACCTAACCTAACCTAACCTAACCTAACCTAACCTAACCTAACCTAACCTAACCTAACCTAACCTAACCTAACCTAACCTAACCTAACCTAACCTAACCTAACCTAACCTAACCTAACCTAACCTAACCTAACCTAACCTAACCTAACCTAACCTAACCTAACCTAACCTAACCTAACCTAACCTAACCTAACCTAACCTAACCTAACCTAACCTAACCTAACCTAACCTAACCTAACCTAACCTAACCTAACCTAACCTAACCTAACCTAACCTAACCTAACCTAACCTAACCTAACCTAACCTAACCTAACCTAACCTAACCTAACCTAACCTAACCTAACCTAACCTAACCTAACCTAACCTAACCTAACCTAACCTAACCTAACCTAACCTAACCTAACCTAACATCCTGGTCACAGCACCAATCCTAAGAGCAACCTAAAATCCTGGTCATGGCACCAATCCTAAGAGCAACCTTAAATCCTGGTCATGGCACCAGTTGAAAGAAGGTCTAACCTAATCTACAAAAACACACTTAAACACCAAAAAACCCACTTAAACACCTAAAAACCTACTTAAACACCAAAAACCTACTTAAACACCTAAAACCCCACTTAAACACCAAAAAACCCACTTAATCACCAAAACCCACTTAAACACCTAAAAACCCACTTAAACACCTAAAAACCCACTTAAAACCCACTTAAACACCTAAAACCCACTTAAACACCAAAAACCCACTTAAACACCAAAAAACCCACTAAAAACCCACTTAAACACCTAAAAACCTACTTAAACACCAAAAACCCACTTAAACACCTAAAAACCCACTTAAAACCCACTTAAACACCTCAAAACCCACTTAAACACCTAAAAACCTACTTAAACACCAAAAACCCACTTAAACACCAAAAAACCCACTTAAACACCAAAAAACCCACTTAAACACCTAAAAACCCACTTAAACACCAAAAAACCCACTTAAACACCAGAAAACCCACTTAAACACCTAAAAACCTACTTAAACACCAAAAACCCACTTAAACACCAAAAAACCCACTTAAACACCTCAAAACCCACTTAAACACCAAAAAACCCACTTAAACACCAAAAAACCCACTTAAACACCAGAAAACCCACTTTAACACCAAAAACCCACTTAAACACCTAAAAACCCACTTAAAACCCACTTAAACACCTCAAAACCCACTTAAACACCTCAAAACCCACTTAAACACCTAAAACCCACTTAATCACCAAAAACCCACTTAAACACCAAAAAACCCACTTAAACACCTAAAAACCCACTTAAAACCCACTTAAACACCTCAAAACCCACTTAAACACCTAAAAACCTACTTAAACACCTAAAACCCCACTTAAACACCAAAAAACCCACTTAAACACCAAGAAACCTACTTAAACACCAAAAAACCCACTTAAACACCAAAAACCCACTTAAACACCAAAAACCCACTTAAACACCTAAAAACCCACTTAAACACCTAAAAACCCACTTAAACACCAAAAAACCCACTTAATCACCAAAAACCCACTTAAACACCTAAAAACCCACTTAAACACCTAAAAACCCACTTAAAACCCACTTAAACACCTAAAAACCCACTTAAACACAAAAAAACCCACTTAATCACCAAAAACCCACTTAAACACCTAAAAACCCACTTAAAACCCACTTAAACACCTCAAAACCCACTTAAACACCTAAAAACCCACTTAATCACCAAAACCCACTTAAACACCTAAAAACCCACTTAAACACCTAAAAACCCACTTAAACACCTAAAAACCCACTTAAACACCAAAAAAACCCACTTAAACACCTAAAAACCCACTTAAACACCAAAAACCCACTTAAATACCTAAAAACCCACTTAAACACCTAAAAACCCACTAAAAACCCACTTAAACACCTAAAAACCTACTTAAACACCAAAAACCCACTTAAACACCTAAAAACCCACTAAAACCCACTTAAACACCTCAAAACCCACTTAAACACCTAAAAACCTACTTAAACACCAAAAACCCACTTAAACACCAAAAAACCCACTTAAACACCAAAAAACCCACTTAAACACCTAAAAACCCACTTAAACACCAAAAACCCACTTAAATACCTAAAAACCCACTTTAACACCTAAAAACCCACTAAAAACCCACTTAAACACCTAAAAACCCACTTAAACACCAAAAAACCCACTTAAACACCAAAAAACCCACTTAAACACCTAAAAACCCACTTAAACACCAAAAACCCACTTAAATACCTAAAAACCCACTTAAACACCTAAAAACCCACTAAAAACCCACTTAAACACCTAAAAACCTACTTAAACACCAAAAACCCACTTAAACACCTAAAAACCTACTTAAACACCAAAAACCCACTTAAACACCTAAAAACCCACTTAAAACCCACTTAAACACCTCAAAAGCCACTTAAACACCTAAAAACCTACTTAAACACCAAAAACCCACTTAAACACCAAAAAACCCACTTAAACACCAAAAAACCCACTTAATCACCAAAAACCCACTTAAACACCTAAAAACCCACTTAAACACCTAAAAACCCACTTAAACACCAAAAAAACCCACTTAAACACCTAAAAACCCACTTAAACACCTCAAAACCCACTTAAACACCTAAAAACCCACTTAATCACCAAAAACCCACTTAAACACCTAAAAACCCACTTAAACACCTAAAAACCCACTTAAACACCTAAAAACCCACTTAAACACCAAAAAAACCCACTTAAACACCTAAAAACCCACTTAAACACCAAAAACCCACTTAAATACCTAAAAACCCACTTAAACACCTAAAAACCCACTAAAAACCCACTTAAACACCTAAAAACCCACTTAAAACCCACTTAAACACCTCAAAACCCACTTAAACACCTAAAAACCTACTTAAACACCAAAAACCCACTTAAACACCAAAAAACCCACTTAAACACCAAAAAACCCACTTAAACACCTAAAAACCCACTTAAACACCAAAAACCCACTTAAATACCTAAAAACCCACTTTAACACCTAAAAACCCACTTAAACACCAAAAACCCACTTAAATACCTAAAAACCCACTTAAACACCTAAAAACCCACTAAAAACCCACTTAAACACCTAAAAACCCACTTAAAACCCACTTAAACACCTCAAAACCCACTTAAACACCTAAAAACCTACTTAAACACCAAAAACCCACTTAAACACCAAAAAACCCACTTAAACACCAAAAAACCCACTTAAACACCTAAAAACCCACTTAAACACCAAAAACCCACTTAAATACCTAAAAACCCACTTTAACACCTAAAAACCCACTAAAAACCCACTTAAACACCTAAAAACCCACTTAAACACCAAAAACCCACTTAAATACCTAAAAACCCACTTAAACACCTAAAAACCCACTAAAAACCCACTTAAACACCTAAAAACCTACTTAAACACCAAAAACCCACTTAAACACCTAAAAACCTACTTAAACACCAAAAACCCACTTAAACACCTAAAAACCCACTTAAAACCCACTTAAACACCTCAAAAGCCACTTAAACACCTAAAAACCTACTTAAACACCAAAAACCCACTTAAACACCAAAAAACCCACTTAAACACCAAAAAACCCACTTAAACACCTAAAAACCCACTTAAACACCTAAAAACCCACTTAAACACCAAAAAAACCCACTTAAACACCTAAAAACCCACTTAAACACCAAAAACCCACTTAAATACCTAAAAACCCACTTAAACACCTAAAAACCCACTAAAAACCCACTTAAACACCTAAAAACCTACTTAAACACCAAAAACCCACTTAAACACCTAAAAACCCACTTAAAACCCACTTAAACACCTCAAAACCCACTTAAACACCTAAAAACCTACTTAAACACCAAAAACCCACTTAAACACCAAAAAACCCACTTAAACACCAAAAAACCCACTTAAACACCTAAAAACCCACTTAAACACCAAAAACCCACTTAAATACCTAAAAACCCACTTTAACACCTAAAAACCCACTAAAAACCCACTTAAACACCTAAAAACCCACTTAAACACCAAAAAACCCACTTAAACACCAAAAAACCCACTTAAACACCTAAAAACCCACTTAAACACCAAAAACCCACTTAAATACCTAAAAACCCACTTAAACACCTAAAAACCCACTAAAAACCCACTTAAACACCTAAAAACCTACTTAAACACCAAAAACCCACTTAAACACCTAAAAACCTACTTAAACACCAAAAACCCACTTAAACACCTAAAAACCCACTTAAAACCCACTTAAACACCTCAAAAGCCACTTAAACACCTAAAAACCTACTTAAACACCAAAAACCCACTTAAACACCTAAAAACCCACTTAAACACCAAAAAACCCACTTAAACACCTCAAAACCCACTTAAACACCTAAAAACCCACTTAAACACGTAAAAACCCACTTAAACACCAAAAAACCCACTTTAACACCAAAAACCCACTTAAACACCTAAAACCCCACTTAAACACCTAAAAACCCACTTAAACACCAAAAAACCCACTTAAACACCTAAAACCCACTTAAACACCAAAAAACCCACTTAAACACCAAAAAACCCACTTAAACACCAAAAACCCACTTAAACACCTAAAAACCCACTTAAAACCCTTCTATAAACTTCTATAATCTGACTTTTCCAAGTTTCCCAACTTATCTAATTTAACTTTTCAAAATTTCCGAACTTCTAGAATCTGACTTTTGCAACTTTTCCAACTTTTCCAACTTCTATAATCTTACTTTTCCAACTTTTCCAACTTCTAGAATCTGACTTTTCCAACTTTTCCAACTTTTCCAACTTCTATAATCTGACAATTCCAATTTTTCAACTTTTCCAACTTCTAGAATCTTCCAACTTCTAGAATCTTACTTTTCCAACTTTTCCAACTTCTAGAATCTGACTTTTCCAACTTTTCTAACTTTTCCAACTTCTATAATCTGACATTTCCAACTTTTCCAACTTTTATAATCTGACTTTTCCAATTTTTCCAACTTTTCCAACTTCTATAATCTGACTTTTCCAACTTTTCCAACTTTTCCAACTTCTATAATCTGACAATTCCAATTTTTCAACTTTTCCAACTTCTAGAATCTTCCAACTTCTAGAATCTTACTTTTCCAACTTTTCCAACTTCTAGAATCTGACTTTTCCAACTTTTCTAACTTTTCCAACTTCTATAATCTGACATTTCCAACTTTTCCAACTTTTCCAACTTTTATAATCTGACTTTTCCAATTTTTCCAACTTTTCCAACTTCTATAATCTGACTTTTCCAACTTTTCCAACTTCTAGAATTCTACATTTCCAACTTTTCCAACTTTTCCAATTTCTAGAATCTGACTTTTCCAACTTTTCCAACTTTTCCAACTTTTCCAACTTCTATAATCGTACTTTTCCAACTTTTCCAACTTCTAGAATCGTACTTTTCCAACTTTTCCAACTTCTAGAATCTGACTTTTCCAACTTTTCTAACTTTTCCAACTACTAGAATCCTACATTTCCAACTTTTCCAAACTCTATAATCTGACTTTTCCAACTTTTCCAACTTCTATAATCTGACTTTTCCAACTTTTCCAACTTTTCCAACTTCTAGAATCCTACATTTCCAACTTTTCCAACTTTTCCAATTTCTAGAATCTGACTTTTCCAACTTTTCCAACTTCTAGAATCCTACATTTCCAACTTTTCCAACTTTTCCAATTTCTAGAATCTGACTTTTCCAACTTTTCCAACTTCTAGAATCCTACATTTCCAACTTTTCCAACTTTTCCAATTTCTAGAATCTGACTTTTCCAACTTTTCCAACTTCTAGAATCCTACATTTACAACTTTTCCAACTTTTCCAATTTCTAGAATCTGACTTTTCCAACTTTTCCAACTTCTAGAATCCTACATTTACAACTTTTCCAACTTTTCCAACTTCTAGGATCTGACTTTTCCAACTTTTCCAACTTCTAGGATCTGACTTTTCCAACTTTTCCAACTTCTATAATTTGACTTTTCCAACTTTTCCAACTTCTATTATCTGACTTTTCAAACTTTTCCAATTTCTAGAATCTAACTTTTTCAACTTTTCCAACTTCTAGGATCTGACTTTTTCAACTTTTCCAACTTCTAGGATCTGACTTTTCCAACTTCTATAATCTGACTTTTCCAACTTTTCTAACTTCGATAATCTGACTTTTCCGAGTTTCTAACTTTCTAACTTTCTAACTTTTCTAACTTTCTAACTTTCTAAATTTTATAACTTTCTAACTTTCTAATTTTCTAACTTTCTAACTTTCTAACTTTCTTACTTTCTAATCTAACCTTATCTAACTTTTCTAACTTTCTAACTTTCTAACTTTCTAATCTCACCTAATCTAACATAATCTAATTTATCTAATCTAACTTTCTTACTTTCTAACTTTCCAACTTTCTAACTTTCTAACTTTCTAACTTTCTAATCTAACCTTATCTAACATAATCTAATTTATCTAATCTAACTTTCTTACTTTCTAACTTTCTAACTTTCCAACTTTCTAACTTTCTAACTTTCTAACTTTCTAATCTAACCTTATCTAACATAATCTAATTTATCTAATCTAACTTTCTTACTTTCTAACTTTCTAACTTTCCAACTTTCTAACTTTCTAACTTTCTAACTTTCTAATCTAACCTAATCTAACATAATGTAACTTATCTTATCTAACTTTTCTAACTTTCTAACTTTCTAACTTTCTAACTTTCTAATCTTACTTATATAATCAAACTTAATCTAACTTATTCCTCCCCGACACATTCCCCCCGATCATTACCTGTTACTGTGTGTCATCCCTAGAGTGTTTTTTAGAAGTGCGGAGCCAGAAAGTCGTGCGGGAGGTCCCGAGTGCAGCGAGCAGTACGAGACCGTAGCCGCGTGGCGGTGGGAGGTCGCGAGCGAAGCGAGCGGGCGACCACCCCGCCGCGGCGAAGGTCGAGTGCGCTCGCTAAGCGAAGGGGCCGACCAGGCACGATTTTTTGGCGTAGCCATGCTCACCGACTTTATATAAAGTGACCTGACCTGCCCTTACTTAATCTAACCTAACCTAACCTAACCTAACCTAACCTAACCGAAATATAAAAAAAGACCAAAATACAAAAAATTACCAAAAACAACAAAAAACACCAAAAAACACCAAAAAGACCAAAATGACCAAAAAGACCAAAATGACCAAAAAGACCAAAATGACCAAAAACCGAAACTAACCTAACCTAAACACCAAAAAAGACCAATAAACACCAAAAACCACCAAAAAGACCAAAATGACCAAAAAACCAAAAAAGACCAAAAAGACCAAAAAACCGAACCTAACCTAACCTAACCTAAACACCAAAAAGACCAAAATGACCAAAATGACCAAAAAATCAAAAAAAGACCAAAAAGACCAAAAAGACCAAAAAACCGAACAACCGAACCTAACCTAACCTAAACACCAAAAATAACCAAAAAAGACCAAAATGACCAAAACCACCAAAAAGACCAAAATGACCAAAATGACCAAAAGACCAAAATGACCAAAAAGACCAAAAACCACCAAAAAGACCAAAAACAACCAAAATGACCAAAAAACCGAACCTTACCTAACCTAAACACCAAAAATAACCAAAAAAGACCAAAATGACCAAAAAACCGAACCTAACCTAACCTAAACACCAAAAATAACCAAAAAAGACCAAAATGACCAAAAACCACCAAAAAGACCAAAAAGACCAAAAACAACCAAAATGACCAAAAAGACCAAACTGACCAAAAACCACCAAAAAGACCAAAAACAACCAAAATGACCAAAAAGACCAAAAAGACCAAAAAGACCAAAAAACCGAACCTAACCTAACCTAAACACCAAAAACCACCAAAATGACCAAAAACAACCAAAATGACCAAAGAACCGAACCTAACCTAACCTAAACACCAAAAAACACCAAAAAGACCAAAAAACACCAAAAAAGACCAAAAAGACCAAAAAGACCAAAAGACCAAAAAGACCAAAAAGACCAAAAACCACCAAAAACAACCAAAATGACCAAAGAACCTAACCTAACCTAAAGACCAAAAAGACCAAAAAAGACCAGAATGACCAAAATGACCAAAAAAGACCAAAAAGACCAAAAACCACCAAAACCACCAAAATGACCAAAATGACCAAAAAGACCAAAAAGACCAAAATGACCAAAAAGACCAAAAACCACCAAAAAGACCAAAAACAACCAAAATGACCAAAGAACCGAACCTAACCTAACCTAAATACCAAAAATGGCCAAAAAGGACCAAACAACTACAAAAAATGACCAAACAACCACAAAAGACAACCAAAAAGACCAAACAACTACAAAAAGTGACCAAACAACCACAAAAGACAACCAAAAAGACGAAACAACTACAAAAAATGACCAAACAACCACAAAAGACAACGGAAAAGACGAAACAACTACACAAAACGACGTAACAACAACAAAAGACAACAGAAAAGACGAAACAACTACACAAAACGACGTAACAACAACAAAAGACAACTGAAAAGACCTAACAATTACAAAAAATGACGTAACAACAACAAAAGTCAACGAAAAAGACGAAACAACTACAAGAAAAGACGAAACAACTACACAAAACGACGTAACAACTACAAAAGACAACGGAAAAGACGAAACAACTACACAAAACGACGTAACAACAACAGAAGACAACAGAAAAGACGAAACAACTACACAAAACGACGTAACAACCACAAAAGACAACAGAAAAGACGAAACAACTAGAAGAAATGACCAAACAACTACAAAAAACGACGTTATAACAACAATAGACAACAGAAAAGACGAAACAACTACACAAAACGACGTAACAACAACAAAAGACAACTGAAAAGACCTAACAACTACAAAAAATGACCAAACAACAACAAAAGACGAAACAACTACTAAAAATGACCAAACAACAACAACAACAACAACAACAACAACCAACAAACAAAGTAACAAAGATTAACAAAGTAACAAAGACTAACAAAGTAACAAAGACTAACAAAGTAACAAAGACTAACAAAGTAACAAAGACTAACAAAGTAACAAAGACTAACAAAGTAACAAAGACTAACAAAGTAACAAAGACTAACAAAGTAACAAAGACTAACAAAGTAACAAAGACTAACAAAGTAACAAAGACTAACAAAGTAACAAAGACTAACAAAGATACTATACTAACCAACTATGTCACTATACTAAGTAACAAAGATACTATACTAACGAAGATACTATACTACTGACCGACTATTAATACGGTATCGGTATTTAGAAATACCAGCTACAAATACCAGCTACAAATACATTACAAATATCAGCTACAAATACATTACAAATACCAGCTACAAATACATTACAAATACCAGCTACAAATACATTACAAATACCAGCTACAAATACATTACAAATACCAGCTACAAATACATTACAAATACCAGCTACAAATACATTACAAATACCACAAGTTACACATACTAGTTGTGCATACCGAGTATCGATACTAGGTATCTATACCGGTCGTATCTTAGTATGGGCACACTTTGTACCGTAGGGAATTCGTTATCTTATGAAGGACTCTATCGGATATGGCGTATGTTACGATAACGGTTATTCCTCAGTGACGATAACCGTTATTCTATACCGATAGCGGTTATTCTCTATGAACATTCCTATGGGGATTCTTATTTCGGACCGGTTCGTATGAACCGACTTCGTCCTAGACGAAAACCGTCTATGGGGCGTCGACGCGGGCGACGGGGACGCTTCTCGGCATCATAGCGACTCGGACGTGGGACGAGGATTTAAACGGAAAAAACACATTTAACCGTTCAATCCGTACTCGGCGACCGCTAATCGCCGAGTGCATACGCACACTAGATGCGGTCGACGCGGAGGTCTCTATCGGTACTATCACCTTCGACCCGACACCCCCGCTAGTGGTCCATTTCGACGCGACGAACACGTTTCTGTTCAAAAGTCGAACTAATCGACCTCCAATCTCCGAGTCGACTATGGACGAAAGATACCTTCCGGCGGTCAGTCTCTAACTGCATCGGCACCTCGAGTGACTTTCGTACTAATTTCATACTTTATCACGCTAAATGCGTATTTTCTGTCGAAAGTCGATCTAGTCGACCTTCCACGTCGAAGTCGACTACGGGGCGGCGGCACGGTCCGGAGGGACCTATCCATCTGCATAGTCGACGTCGACCTAGTGTCGACCTTTAAGGTCGACACTCTCGCTAAGTCGACTCGTCGACCTTCCGCGTCGAAGTCGACTATGGGGCGACGGTCGGCGTCGACGAGAAGAGCCCGTAGCAAAAAAGAACGTTCAGATCGGACGTCCGGGAGCCGAGTTACCGGGCGATAGGTAATGTAGGTACTCTGAACTACCCCCCACCTAGTGACGGCCCCTTGCCGATGTCCGATCTCGATCAAACTCGGCGTGCCGGTGGAGACCGACCATATAGACACTCCCACGGAAGGATATTCTCCTGCAGCCCCGCGTCTACCGGCCAGAGGCGACTCCGCCCCCGGGGGTGGGACGGGGGTGGGACCTGGATCGAAAGAAAGATCTCGTCCTAGATACCTTCGATCCGAAGTATCGTCGCATTCGGGCGGTCGATTGGTGAGTTACAGGTCGGCAAACACGAAGTGAATGAAAGTTTTAAGCCAGGTTATCTCGGCTCCCCGTGGACGTGGAACGTCGAATGAGGTACCCAAAATTCGAGCTCGGCGAGATCTAACTAGTGGTGAAAACCGTATCGAAATCGGTCCATCCGTTGCAAAGTTACACTTCCAAACTCAATTCCCATACGAGATCGGGGTTGGGTACGGTAAGATTGTAGACATTTTTTTCACTTTTGTCAAAAACTTGAAAAATCATGCTAAAATCGCCATCTTTAGAGCTAGGACCGGCTATTTCTCGATTTCGACAGGAAATCGCGCGTAGAATCCGAAAAAAGTATTTCCAACCCTCTCGAACCACCCCTTCGGGGGGGTTGGGGGTTGTGGACCCCCCTAATAGTGGAATTTCGACAAAGTAGTTACCGATTCGGATAGATCTCGGGATCTTCTATCCGAATCGAAACGATCCCCCTAACCGCCCCCTACCCTTCTAAAAATTTTTTTTATACCGTCTCTCCCTGACGATCTACCGCTCGAGACGTCGTATCGTCTCGTAGCTCTCGAAATGTAAGTCTAGTTTAAAAAAATCTCCACACCGCTAGGACGTTCCGTTCCGGAGATATAGGGGGGCAACCGTCGATCCTGGCATGGTTTTTGTGACCTTTGAACGCCTATATCTCCCGAAGTAGCCGTACGATCGCGACCGTTCTCGCTCAGGAATCCTTAGAATTTATAGTTCTACGGCACCGTGTCGTTTTCTCGAATCGACATTTTGTATGGGGAGACGGTTTTCGGACTGGTTCGTATGAACCGACTTCGTCCTAGACGAAAACCGTCTATGGGGCGTCGACGCGGGCGACGGGGACGCTTCTCGGCATCATAGCGACTCGGACGTGGGACGAGGATTTAAACGGAAAAAACACATTTAACCGTTCAATCGGTACTCGGCGACCGCTAATCGCCGAGTGCATACGCACACTAGATGCGGTCGACGCGGAGGTCTCTATCGGTACTATCACCTTCGACCCGACACCCCCGCTAGTGGTCCATTTCGACGCGACGAACACGTTTCTGTTCAAAAGTCGACCTAATCGACCTCCAATCTCCGAGTCGACTATCGAAGAAAGATACTTTGCATAGATCAGAGTCTAACTGCATCGGCACCTCGAGCGACTTTCATACTAATTTCACTCTAAATCTACTGAAATAGATGGTTTCTGTCGAAAGTCGACCTAGTTGACCTCGCACGTCGAAGTCGACTATGGAAAGCGGGTCGGCGTCGTCGAGACGAACCCACAGCCGAAGGAATCGTTCCGATCCGACGTCCGGGAGCCGAGTTATCCACGATATACCTATCGAGGGACCCACCCCCACCTAGCGAGGACTTCCGATTTCGCTCATACTCGGCGTGCGGGTCGAGACCGACTAGATAGACACTTCCACGGAAGGAAATATTCCCGCATTCACGCGTCTACCGGCCAGAGGCGACTCCGCCCCCGGGGGCGGGACGGGGGTGGGACTCGGATCGAAAGAGAGGTCTCGACCTGGACACCTTCGATCCCGAGTATAGTCGCATTCTGACGGTCGCTTATCGAGTTACAGCTCGGCAAACACGAAGTGAATGAAAGTTTTAAGCCAGGATTTCTCGGCTCGCCGTGGACGTGTAACGTCACATGAGGTATCCAAAATTCGAGCTCGACGAGATCTAGCGAATGCCGAAAACTACATCGAAATCGGTCCATCCGTTGCGAAGTAGTCTCCGATATTCGATCTCCATACGAAGACCCCTCCCCGGGGGGGCTATTCCGGTACGAGGCGGTATTCTGTAAGCGTTCTCGGAATATGTCTAATTCGGTCGCCCGAAAGTCGAATTTCGACGAGTTCCATACGGATTCGGATAGAGAATCACCGCGGCCGTCGGACCCCAGAACTACCCCTCCCACTACCCCCCACCCCCGCCACCCGCATTCTATGTACGCGCGCTCCCGGACGACCGACCTCGCTTCCGACGAAAAAATCTCATTCGGCCCAAAATCTAGTGCAACATTGCAGAAGGCACCGTCCGCCTCCGACGCGCCGTTCCCGAGCTAGGGGGCGTCGACCCCCCTCCACCTAGGTGCTCTAACGAACTTTGAATGCTTATATCTCCTAAAGTACTCGTCCGATCGACTCGATTCTTTCGCACGAATTTTTCTAATTTTATCCTCTATTAGCCCACTCAAAATTGAAAGAGGTCAGACACTGCCACACACGAGAAAATTCAGTACTTAATTCTTTTTTTTTTTTTTTTTTTTTTTTTTTTAAGTCCCAGAAAAGAATATTGATCTCTACTTTCCGTTTTTCATACTTTCGCACTTGGCGAATGTCAAAAATTCAAGGTCACCCTACTGAGAAAATTCGCCAAACTTTGCGGGAACGTCCCACCCGATGCCGGGATCGTTTTCCCGAAAGACTACTTTTTCTCGAATATTTAACCCGCTATGGGCGAATTTCGAAAAATCCCCCATACAAGGAAAATTTTTAAGGAACCTCCGATTTTGAAAATTTTTTGTCCGCATTGTAAGGTATCTCGAGAAGCATCTTTTGAGCGGAATCGAACCCGTGACACGACATAGCTTTTTTTCGAGAAAAACACATTTTTTCTTCAAAAAACGCTCAAAAAAAATTCTCGTATTTTTTTTCGGCAGTCATTTTCGAAACTCTATCCGTACGCAAAAGTCGTTTTTTGACTTTTTTTCGACCATTTCCAACAAAAGTGACCTCTAATGACCTTCGAAGGTCAAAAGCTAGAAATTACCTTATTTATTTTTCAGACACTACGATCTGGCATTCAAACTTCATATCCAACTTTGACTTCATTTTCGACACTCAGTATGGAGCCATGTATGGGAAAAAAATCAATCGTAACCGATCGCGATGAAAACTAATTTTTCGTATTTCGCATTCATTTTAGATCATATCTAAGTCGAATGTTGTTATGAGAATGTTTACACAGAAAGAGATATAAAATGATAAAGATTAAAATGATTTTAAAGAAACAACTAAAGATAAAAATGATAAACAAGATAATCATAAAAATAGATCATAAAATAACAAAAAATATGACAAAAAGTTTCATTAAGAAAAGTCTTAAGATGACAAAGTTACAGCAGAAAATACTTTGTATGAAGAAAAAAATACCAGCTACGAATACATTACAAATACCAGTTACAAATACATTACAAATAAATAAATACAAAAAAATAACTAACCTAACCTAACCTAACCTAACCTAACCTAACCTAACCTAACCTAACCTAACCTAACCTAACCTAACCTAACCTAACCTAACCTAACCTAACCTAACCTAACCTAACCTAACCTAACCTAACCTAACCTAACCTAACCTAACCTAACCTAACCTAACCTAACCTAACCTAACCTAACCTAACCTAACCTAACCTAACCTAACCTAACCTAACCTAACCTAACCTAACCTAACCTAACCTAACCTAACCTAACCTAACCTAACCTAACCTAACCTAACCTAACCTAACCTAACCTAACCTAACCTAACCTAACCTAACCTAACCTAACCTAACCTAACCTAACCTAACCTAACCTAACCTAACCTAACCTAACCTAACCTAACCTAACCTAACCTAACCTAACCTAACCTAACCTAACCTAACCTAACCTAACCTAACCTAACCTAACCTAACCTAACCTAACCTAACCTAACCTAACCTAACCTAACCTAACCTAACCTAACCTAACCTAACCTAACCTAACCTAACCTAACCTAACCTAACCTAACCTAACCTAACCTAACCTAACCTAACCTAACCTAACCTAACCTAACCTAACCTAACCTAACCTAACCTAACCTAACCTAACCTAACCTAACCTAACCTAACCTAACCTAACCTAACCTAACCTAACCTAACCTAACCTAACCTAACCTAACCTAACCTAACCTAACCTAACCTAACCTAACCTAACCTAACCTAACCTAACCTAACCTAACCTAACCTAACCTAACCTAACCTAACCTAACCTAACCTAACCTAACCTAACCTAACCTAACCTAACCTAACCTAACCTAACCTAACCTAACCTAACCTAACCTAACCTAACCTAACCTAACCTAACCTAACCTAACCTAACCTAACCTAACCTAACCTAACCTAACCTAACCTAACCTAACCTAACCTAACCTAACCTAACCTAACCTAACCTAACCTAACCTAACCTAACCTAACCTAACCTAACCTAACCTAACCTAACCTAACCTAACCTAACCTAACCTAACCTAACCTAACCTAACCTAACCTAACCTAACCTAACCTAACCTAACCTAACCTAACCTAACCTAACCTAACCTAACCTAACCTAACCTAACCTAACCTAACCTAACCTAACCTAACCTAACCTAACCTAACCTAACCTAACCTAACCTAACCTAACCTAACCTAACCTAACCTAACCTAACCTAACCTAACCTAACCTAACCTAACCTAACCTAACCTAACCTAACCTAACCTAACCTAACCTAACCTAACCTAACCTAACCTAACCTAACCTAACCTAACCTAACCTAACCTAACCTAACCTAACCTAACCTAACCTAACCTAACCTAACCTAACCTAACCTAACCTAACCTAACCTAACCTAACCTAACCTAACCTAACCTAACCTAACCTAACCTAACCTAACCTAACCTAACCTAACCTAACCTAACCTAACCTAACCTAACCTAACCTAACCTAACCTAACCTAACCTAACCTAACCTAACCTAACCTAACCTAACCTAACCTAACCTAACCTAACCTAACCTAACCTAACCTAACCTAACCTAACCTAACCTAACCTAACCTAACCTAACCTAACCTAACCTAACCTAACCTAACCTAACCTAACCTAACCTAACCTAACCTAACCTAACCTAACCTAACCTAACCTAACCTAACCTAACCTAACCTAACCTAACCTAACCTAACCTAACCTAACCTAACCTAACCTAACCTAACCTAACCTAACCTAACCTAACCTAACCTAACCTAACCTAACCTAACCTAACCTAACCTAACCTAACCTAACCTAACCTAACCTAACCTAACCTAACCTAACCTAACCTAACCTAACCTAACCTAACCTAACCTAACCTAACCTAACCTAACCTAACCTAACCTAACCTAACCTAACCTAACCTAACCTAACCTAACCTAACCTAACCTAACCTAACCTAACCTAACCTAACCTAACCTAACCTAACCTAACCTAACCTAACCTAACCTAACCTAACCTAACCTAACCTAACCTAACCTAACCTAACCTAACCTAACCTAACCTAACCTAACCTAACCTAACCTAACCTAACCTAACCTAACCTAACCTAACCTAACCTAACCTAACCTAACCTAACCTAACCTAACCTAACCTAACCTAACCTAACCTAACCTAACCTAACCTAACCTAACCTAACCTAACCTAACCTAACCTAACCTAACCTAACCTAACCTAACCTAACCTAACCTAACCTAACCTAACCTAACCTAACCTAACCTAACCTAACCTAACCTAACCTAACCTAACCTAACCTAACCTAACCTAACCTAACCTAACCTAACCTAACCTAACCTAACCTAACCTAACCTAACCTAACCTAACCTAACCTAACCTAACCTAACCTAACCTAACCTAACCTAACCTAACCTAACCTAACCTAACCTAACCTAACCTAACCTAACCTAACCTAACCTAACCTAACCTAACCTAACCTAACCTAACCTAACCTAACCTAACCTAACCTAACCTAACCTAACCTAACCTAACCTAACCTAACCTAACCTAACCTAACCTAACCTAACCTAACCTAACCTAACCTAACCTAACCTAACCTAACCTAACCTAACCTAACCTAACCTAACCTAACCTAACCTAACCTAACCTAACCTAACCTAACCTAACCTAACCTAACCTAACCTAACCTAACCTAACCTAACCTAACCTAACCTAACCTAACCTAACCTAACCTAACCTAACCTAACCTAACCTAACCTAACCTAACCTAACCTAACCTAACCTAACCTAACCTAACCTAACCTAACCTAACCTAACCTAACCTAACCTAACCTAACCTAACCTAACCTAACCTAACCTAACCTAACCTAACCTAACCTAACCTAACCTAACCTAACCTAACCTAACCTAACCTAACCTAACCTAACCTAACCTAACCTAACCTAACCTAACCTAACCTAACCTAACCTAACCTAACCTAACCTAACCTAACCTAACCTAACCTAACCTAACCTAACCTAACCTAACCTAACCTAACCTAACCTAACCTAACCTAACCTAACCTAACCTAACCTAACCTAACCTAACCTAACCTAACCTAACCTAACCTAACCTAACCTAACCTAACCTAACCTAACCTAACCTAACCTAACCTAACCTAACCTAACCTAACCTAACCTAACCTAACCTAACCTAACCTAACCTAACCTAACCTAACCTAACCTAACCTAACCTAACCTAACCTAACCTAACCTAACCTAACCTAACCTAACCTAACCTAACCTAACCTAACCTAACCTAACCTAACCTAACCTAACCTAACCTAACCTAACCTAACCTAACCTAACCTAACCTAACCTAACCTAACCTAACCTAACCTAACCTAACCTAACCTAACCTAACCTAACCTAACCTAACCTAACCTAACCTAACCTAACCTAACCTAACCTAACCTAACCTAACCTAACCTAACCTAACCTAACCTAACCTAACCTAACCTAACCTAACCTAACCTAACCTAACCTAACCTAACCTAACCTAACCTAACCTAACCTAACCTAACCTAACCTAACCTAACCTAACCTAACCTAACCTAACCTAACCTAACCTAACCTAACCTAACCTAACCTAACCTAACCTAACCTAACCTAACCTAACCTAACCTAACCTAACCTAACCTAACCTAACCTAACCTAACCTAACCTAACCTAACCTAACCTAACCTAACCTAACCTAACCTAACCTAACCTAACCTAACCTAACCTAACCTAACCTAACCTAACCTAACCTAACCTAACCTAACCTAACCTAACCTAACCTAACCTAACCTAACCTAACCTAACCTAACCTAACCTAACCTAACCTAACCTAACCTAACCTAACCTAACCTAACCTAACCTAACCTAACCTAACCTAACCTAACCTAACCTAACCTAACCTAACCTAACCTAACCTAACCTAACCTAACCTAACCTAACCTAACCTAACCTAACCTAACCTAACCTAACCTAACCTAACCTAACCTAACCTAACCTAACCTAACCTAACCTAACCTAACCTAACCTAACCTAACCTAACCTAACCTAACCTAACCTAACCTAACCTAACCTAACCTAACCTAACCTAACCTAACCTAACCTAACCTAACCTAACCTAACCTAACCTAACCTAACCTAACCTAACCTAACCTAACCTAACCTAACCTAACCTAACCTAACCTAACCTAACCTAACCTAACCTAACCTAACCTAACCTAACCTAACCTAACCTAACCTAACCTAACCTAACCTAACCTAACCTAACCTAACCTAACCTAACCTAACCTAACCTAACCTAACCTAACCTAACCTAACCTAACCTAACCTAACCTAACCTAACCTAACCTAACCTAACCTAACCTAACCTAACCTAACCTAACCTAACCTAACCTAACCTAACCTAACCTAACCTAACCTAACCTAACCTAACCTAACCTAACCTAACCTAACCTAACCTAACCTAACCTAACCTAACCTAACCTAACCTAACCTAACCTAACCTAACCTAACCTAACCTAACCTAACCTAACCTAACCTAACCTAACCTAACCTAACCTAACCTAACCTAACCTAACCTAACCTAACCTAACCTAACCTAACCTAACCTAACCTAACCTAACCTAACCTAACCTAACCTAACCTAACCTAACCTAACCTAACCTAACCTAACCTAACCTAACCTAACCTAACCTAACCTAACCTAACCTAACCTAACCTAACCTAACCTAACCTAACCTAACCTAACCTAACCTAACCTAACCTAACCTAACCTAACCTAACCTAACCTAACCTAACCTAACCTAACCTAACCTAACCTAACCTAACCTAACCTAACCTAACCTAACCTAACCTAACCTAACCTAACCTAACCTAACCTAACCTAACCTAACCTAACCTAACCTAACCTAACCTAACCTAACCTAACCTAACCTAACCTAACCTAACCTAACCTAACCTAACCTAACCTAACCTAACCTAACCTAACCTAACCTAACCTAACCTAACCTAACCTAACCTAACCTAACCTAACCTAACCTAACCTAACCTAACCTAACCTAACCTAACCTAACCTAACCTAACCTAACCTAACCTAACCTAACCTAACCTAACCTAACCTAACCTAACCTAACCTAACCTAACCTAACCTAACCTAACCTAACCTAACCTAACCTAACCTAACCTAACCTAACCTAACCTAACCTAACCTAACCTAACCTAACCTAACCTAACCTAACCTAACCTAACCTAACCTAACCTAACCTAACCTAACCTAACCTAACCTAACCTAACCTAACCTAACCTAACCTAACCTAACCTAACCTAACCTAACCTAACCTAACCTAACCTAACCTAACCTAACCTAACCTAACCTAACCTAACCTAACCTAACCTAACCTAACCTAACCTAACCTAACCTAACCTAACCTAACCTAACCTAACCTAACCTAACCTAACCTAACCTAACCTAACCTAACCTAACCTAACCTAACCTAACCTAACCTAACCTAACCTAACCTAACCTAACCTAACCTAACCTAACCTAACCTAACCTAACCTAACCTAACCTAACCTAACCTAACCTAACCTAACCTAACCTAACCTAACCTAACCTAACCTAACCTAACCTAACCTAACCTAACCTAACCTAACCTAACCTAACCTAACCTAACCTAACCTAACCTAACCTAACCTAACCTAACCTAACCTAACCTAACCTAACCTAACCTAACCTAACCTAACCTAACCTAACCTAACCTAACCTAACCTAACCTAACCTAACCTAACCTAACCTAACCTAACCTAACCTAACCTAACCTAACCTAACCTAACCTAACCTAACCTAACCTAACCTAACCTAACCTAACCTAACCTAACCTAACCTAACCTAACCTAACCTAACCTAACCTAACCTAACCTAACCTAACCTAACCTAACCTAACCTAACCTAACCTAACCTAACCTAACCTAACCTAACCTAACCTAACCTAACCTAACCTAACCTAACCTAACCTAACCTAACCTAACCTAACCTAACCTAACCTAACCTAACCTAACCTAACCTAACCTAACCTAACCTAACCTAACCTAACCTAACCTAACCTAACCTAACCTAACCTAACCTAACCTAACCTAACCTAACCTAACCTAACCTAACCTAACCTAACCTAACCTAACCTAACCTAACCTAACCTAACCTAACCTAACCTAACCTAACCTAACCTAACCTAACCTAACCTAACCTAACCTAACCTAACCTAACCTAACCTAACCTAACCTAACCTAACCTAACCTAACCTAACCTAACCTAACCTAACCTAACCTAACCTAACCTAACCTAACCTAACCTAACCTAACCTAACCTAACCTAACCTAACCTAACCTAACCTAACCTAACCTAACCTAACCTAACCTAACCTAACCTAACCTAACCTAACCTAACCTAACCTAACCTAACCTAACCTAACCTAACCTAACCTAACCTAACCTAACCTAACCTAACCTAACCTAACCTAACCTAACCTAACCTAACCTAACCTAACCTAACCTAACCTAACCTAACCTAACCTAACCTAACCTAACCTAACCTAACCTAACCTAACCTAACCTAACCTAACCTAACCTAACCTAACCTAACCTAACCTAACCTAACCTAACCTAACCTAACCTAACCTAACCTAACCTAACCTAACCTAACCTAACCTAACCTAACCTAACCTAACCTAACCTAACCTAACCTAACCTAACCTAACCTAACCTAACCTAACCTAACCTAACCTAACCTAACCTAACCTAACCTAACCTAACCTAACCTAACCTAACCTAACCTAACCTAACCTAACCTAACCTAACCTAACCTAACCTAACCTAACCTAACCTAACCTAACCTAACCTAACCTAACCTAACCTAACCTAACCTAACCTAACCTAACCTAACCTAACCTAACCTAACCTAACCTAACCTAACCTAACCTAACCTAACCTAACCTAACCTAACCTAACCTAACCTAACCTAACCTAACCTAACCTAACCTAACCTAACCTAACCTAACCTAACCTAACCTAACCTAACCTAACCTAACCTAACCTAACCTAACCTAACCTAACCTAACCTAACCTAACCTAACCTAACCTAACCTAACCTAACCTAACCTAACCTAACCTAACCTAACCTAACCTAACCTAACCTAACCTAACCTAACCTAACCTAACCTAACCTAACCTAACCTAACCTAACCTAACCTAACCTAACCTAACCTAACCTAACCTAACCTAACCTAACCTAACCTAACCTAACCTAACCTAACCTAACCTAACCTAACCTAACCTAACCTAACCTAACCTAACCTAACCTAACCTAACCTAACCTAACCTAACCTAACCTAACCTAACCTAACCTAACCTAACCTAACCTAACCTAACCTAACCTAACCTAACCTAACCTAACCTGAACCTAACCTAACCTAACCTAACCTAACCTAACCTAACCTAACCTAACCTAACCTAACCTAACCTAACCTAACCTAACCTAACCTAACCTAACCTAACCTAACCTAACCTAACCTAACCTAACCTAACCTAACCTAACCTAACCTAACCTAACCTAACCTAACCTAACCTAACCTAACCTAACCTAACCTAACCTAACCTAACCTAACCTAACCTAACCTAACCTAACCTAACCTAACCTAACCTAACCTAACCTAACCTAACCTAACCTAACCTAACCTAACCTAACCTAACCTAACCTAACCTAACCTAACCTAACCTAACCTAACCTAACCTAACCTAACCTAACCTAACCTAACCTAACCTAACCTAACCTAACCTAACCTAACCTAACCTAACCTAACCTAACCTAACCTAACCTAACCTAACCTAACCTAACCTAACCTAACCTAACCTAACCTAACCTAACCTAACCTAACCTAACCTAACCTAACCTAACCTAACCTAACCTAACCTAACCTAACCTAACCTAACCTAACCTAACCTAACCTAACCTAACCTAACCTAACCTAACCTAACCTAACCTAACCTAACCTAACCTAACCTAACCTAACCTAACCTAACCTAACCTAACCTAACCTAACCTAACCTAACCTAACCTAACCTAACCTAACCTAACCTAACCTAACCTAACCTAACCTAACCTAACCTAACCTAACCTAACCTAACCTAACCTAACCTAACCTAACCTAACCTAACCTAACCTAACCTAACCTAACCTAACCTAACCTAACCTAACCTAACCTAACCTAACCTAACCTAACCTAACCTAACCTAACCTAACCTAACCTAACCTAACCTAACCTAACCTAACCTAACCTAACCTAACCTAACCTAACCTAACCTAACCTAACCTAACCTAACCTAACCTAACCTAACCTAACCTAACCTAACCTAACCTAACCTAACCTAACCTAACCTAACCTAACCTAACCTAACCTAACCTAACCTAACCTAACCTAACCTAACCTAACCTAACCTAACCTAACCTAACCTAACCTAACCTAACCTAACCTAACCTAACCTAACCTAACCTAACCTAACCTAACCTAACCTAACCTAACCTAACCTAACCTAACCTAACCTAACCTAACCTAACCTAACCTAACCTAACCTAACCTAACCTAACCTAACCTAACCTAACCTAACCTAACCTAACCTAACCTAACCTAACCTAACCTAACCTAACCTAACCTAACCTAACCTAACCTAACCTAACCTAACCTAACCTAACCTAACCTAACCTAACCTAACCTAACCTAACCTAACCTAACCTAACCTAACCTAACCTAACCTAACCTAACCTAACCTAACCTAACCTAACCTAACCTAACCTAACCTAACCTAACCTAACCTAACCTAACCTAACCTAACCTAACCTAACCTAACCTAACCTAACCTAACCTAACCTAACCTAACCTAACCTAACCTAACCTAACCTAACCTAACCTAACCTAACCTAACCTAACCTAACCTAACCTAACCTAACCTAACCTAACCTAACCTAACCTAACCTAACCTAACCTAACCTAACCTAACCTAACCTAACCTAACCTAACCTAACCTAACCTAACCTAACCTAACCTAACCTAACCTAACCTAACCTAACCTAACCTAACCTAACCTAACCTAACCTAACCTAACCTAACCTAACCTAACCTAACCTAACCTAACCTAACCTAACCTAACCTAACCTAACCTAACCTAACCTAACCTAACCTAACCTAACCTAACCTAACCTAACCTAACCTAACCTAACCTAACCTAACCTAACCTAACCTAACCTAACCTAACCTAACCTAACCTAACCTAACCTAACCTAACCTAACCTAACCTAACCTAACCTAACCTAACCTAACCTAACCTAACCTAACCTAACCTAACCTAACCTAACCTAACCTAACCTAACCTAACCTAACCTAACCTAACCTAACCTAACCTAACCTAACCTAACCTAACCTAACCTAACCTAACCTAACCTAACCTAACCTAACCTAACCTAACCTAACCTAACCTAACCTAACCTAACCTAACCTAACCTAACCTAACCTAACCTAACCTAACCTAACCTAACCTAACCTAACCTAACCTAACCTAACCTAACCTAACCTAACCTAACCTAACCTAACCTAACCTAACCTAACCTAACCTAACCTAACCTAACCTAACCTAACCTAACCTAACCTAACCTAACCTAACCTAACCTAACCTAACCTAACCTAACCTAACCTAACCTAACCTAACCTAACCTAACCTAACCTAACCTAACCTAACCTAACCTAACCTAACCTAACCTAACCTAACCTAACCTAACCTAACCTAACCTAACCTAACCTAACCTAACCTAACCTAACCTAACCTAACCTAACCTAACCTAACCTAACCTAACCTAACCTAACCTAACCTAACCTAACCTAACCTAACCTAACCTAACCTAACCTAACCTAACCTAACCTAACCTAACCTAACCTAACCTAACCTAACCTAACCTAACCTAACCTAACCTAACCTAACCTAACCTAACCTAACCTAACCTAACCTAACCTAACCTAACCTAACCTAACCTAACCTAACCTAACCTAACCTAACCTAACCTAACCTAACCTAACCTAACCTAACCTAACCTAACCTAACCTAACCTAACCTAACCTAACCTAACCTAACCTAACCTAACCTAACCTAACCTAACCTAACCTAACCTAACCTAACCTAACCTAACCTAACCTAACCTAACCTAACCTAACCTAACCTAACCTAACCTAACCTAACCTAACCTAACCTAACCTAACCTAACCTAACCTAACCTAACCTAACCTAACCTAACCTAACCTAACCTAACCTAACCTAACCTAACCTAACCTAACCTAACCTAACCTAACCTAACCTAACCTAACCTAACCTAACCTAACCTAACCTAACCTAACCTAACCTAACCTAACCTAACCTAACCTAACCTAACCTAACCTAACCTAACCTAACCTAACCTAACCTAACCTAACCTAACCTAACCTAACCTAACCTAACCTAACCTAACCTAACCTAACCTAACCTAACCTAACCTAACCTAACCTAACCTAACCTAACCTAACCTAACCTAACCTAACCTAACCTAACCTAACCTAACCTAACCTAACCTAACCTAACCTAACCTAACCTAACCTAACCTAACCTAACCTAACCTAACCTAACCTAACCTAACCTAACCTAACCTAACCTAACCTAACCTAACCTAACCTAACCTAACCTAACCTAACCTAACCTAACCTAACCTAACCTAACCTAACCTAACCTAACCTAACCTAACCTAACCTAACCTAACCTAACCTAACCTAACCTAACCTAACCTAACCTAACCTAACCTAACCTAACCTAACCTAACCTAACCTAACCTAACCTAACCTAACCTAACCTAACCTAACCTAACCTAACCTAACCTAACCTAACCTAACCTAACCTAACCTAACCTAACCTAACCTAACCTAACCTAACCTAACCTAACCTAACCTAACCTAACCTAACCTAACCTAACCTAACCTAACCTAACCTAACCTAACCTAACCTAACCTAACCTAACCTAACCTAACCTAACCTAACCTAACCTAACCTAACCTAACCTAACCTAACCTAACCTAACCTAACCTAACCTAACCTAACCTAACCTAACCTAACCTAACCTAACCTAACCTAACCTAACCTAACCTAACCTAACCTAACCTAACCTAACCTAACCTAACCTAACCTAACCTAACCTAACCTAACCTAACCTAACCTAACCTAACCTAACCTAACCTAACCTAACCTAACCTAACCTAACCTAACCTAACCTAACCTAACCTAACCTAACCTAACCTAACCTAACCTAACCTAACCTAACCTAACCTAACCTAACCTAACCTAACCTAACCTAACCTAACCTAACCTAACCTAACCTAACCTAACCTAACCTAACCTAACCTAACCTAACCTAACCTAACCTAACCTAACCTAACCTAACCTAACCTAACCTAACCTAACCTAACCTAACCTAACCTAACCTAACCTAACCTAACCTAACCTAACCTAACCTAACCTAACCTAACCTAACCTAACCTAACCTAACCTAACCTAACCTAACCTAACCTAACCTAACCTAACCTAACCTAACCTAACCTAACCTAACCTAACCTAACCTAACCTAACCTAACCTAACCTAACCTAACCTAACCTAACCTAACCTAACCTAACCTAACCTAACCTAACCTAACCTAACCTAACCTAACCTAACCTAACCTAACCTAACCTAACCTAACCTAACCTAACCTAACCTAACCTAACCTAACCTAACCTAACCTAACCTAACCTAACCTAACCTAACCTAACCTAACCTAACCTAACCTAACCTAACCTAACCTAACCTAACCTAACCTAACCTAACCTAACCTAACCTAACCTAACCTAACCTAACCTAACCTAACCTAACCTAACCTAACCTAACCTAACCTAACCTAACCTAACCTAACCTAACCTAACCTAACCTAACCTAACCTAACCTAACCTAACCTAACCTAACCTAACCTAACCTAACCTAACCTAACCTAACCTAACCTAACCTAACCTAACCTAACCTAACCTAACCTAACCTAACCTAACCTAACCTAACCTAACCTAACCTAACCTAACCTAACCTAACCTAACCTAACCTAACCTAACCTAACCTAACCTAACCTAACCTAACCTAACCTAACCTAACCTAACCTAACCTAACCTAACCTAACCTAACCTAACCTAACCTAACCTAACCTAACCTAACCTAACCTAACCTAACCTAACCTAACCTAACCTAACCTAACCTAACCTAACCTAACCTAACCTAACCTAACCTAACCTAACCTAACCTAACCTAACCTAACCTAACCTAACCTAACCTAACCTAACCTAACCTAACCTAACCTAACCTAACCTAACCTAACCTAACCTAACCTAACCTAACCTAACCTAACCTAACCTAACCTAACCTAACCTAACCTAACCTAACCTAACCTAACCTAACCTAACCTAACCTAACCTAACCTAACCTAACCTAACCTAACCTAACCTAACCTAACCTAACCTAACCTAACCTAACCTAACCTAACCTAACCTAACCTAACCTAACCTAACCTAACCTAACCTAACCTAACCTAACCTAACCTAACCTAACCTAACCTAACCTAACCTAACCTAACCTAACCTAACCTAACCTAACCTAACCTAACCTAACCTAACCTAACCTAACCTAACCTAACCTAACCTAACCTAACCTAACCTAACCTAACCTAACCTAACCTAACCTAACCTAACCTAACCTAACCTAACCTAACCTAACCTAACCTAACCTAACCTAACCTAACCTAACCTAACCTAACCTAACCTAACCTAACCTAACCTAACCTAACCTAACCTAACCTAACCTAACCTAACCTAACCTAACCTAACCTAACCTAACCTAACCTAACCTAACCTAACCTAACCTAACCTAACCTAACCTAACCTAACCTAACCTAACCTAACCTAACCTAACCTAACCTAACCTAACCTAACCTAACCTAACCTAACCTAACCTAACCTAACCTAACCTAACCTAACCTAACCTAACCTAACCTAACCTAACCTAACCTAACCTAACCTAACCTAACCTAACCAAAAACTTGGATCCTGGTCACGGCACCACCTGGGACAGAACTAAAATCTAAGGTCTAACCTTTCTGCAGTAGTAGCATGCATCGCAGTGCTCTTTTCTGTAACACAAAAATACGATTTACTTTAGCTGCATTACCCCAGAACATCAGCCCGTATGACATTATACTGCGAAAGTAAGCATGATAAACAGATTTAGCAGCTTCTAAACCACAAAGCTCCTTATTTTTTGACGTAACAACGTTTTATAATTCGATGGAGCCGGCCGCACGCACGAAAAAACATGACTCATGCGGCGTTACCTCGCTCTGAGGCGTTCCATTTAAAGCTTGAAGTGCAAACGAGAGCGCGGTAAGAGAGAAATATGACTGCTGTGCACTTTGCCTTTGTTTTCCACATCACGTGGTCAAGACCTGATTCTGTTGCTGCACGGGTAGGTTGATCCACAGCAACTCTGAGACCATATTGAAGCATCAGATCGAGGTAATCGTCACATTGTGGGTGCTTGTCACCGATAATATTAATGTTTAAATCACCAACTAAGAGGACATTCTGCTTAATATCGCTTTCACTAAGTGATTTTCCAAGCATATCTAGAAATGTGTCTAAGCGACTTATTGATGGAGTCCGGTATATAGCAAATATTGTAATATCCTTACCGATATCTACTTTGAGGCAATTTGCACCTGCGATATCTAACTCTGTATGCTGAAAAGGTATGCCTGTCTTTACATATACCATAACACCATCATTCTGCAATCTATTTATTTCTGTCTGAGTACACACATAGCCTGGTAGGGCTTTGTTAACTGTCTTATCTTTGAGCCAACATTCAGTAAGGACTACTACGTCTACCGAAATACCTAGTCGTTGTAGCACTATACATAGTTCATCAAAGTTCTTGTTGATGCTACGAACGTTCATATTAAAGACGGTCAGTAGAGAAGGACCACTTATATATTGTCTACAAACATTGTCATCCACTGTCGAAATAACATCAAATTCATTATTAAGTTCAATATTTTCAATGATTATTGTGTTGTCAAAGATAGCCATTAGAGAGGTTGACTATAGTAAATATCGATTTTATGACGTTTATTCTGTTATAATTAATGCTGCTTTGCACAGATTTAGAACTCGATGGTGAAATATAGTGTAAGCTGAGTAGTTGCATGTAATATATTTTAATTTCAATAATAGGAACTAGACAAAAATCCCCACATTGTCTATGTTGTTGTATGTAAATAGATATAAAATGGGTATGCTGTGTTATGTGTAATAAGATATAAGTAAGTAATAAGATATAAATTTTATGTTTAAAAATAGTACATGTAACTAGAAGAACGAAAATATGTGTGACGACATATAGCAAACCGAACCGAGAGACGGTGGCGGTGGCGGTGGCGGGAGGGACAGGGCCGAGTGTCGTGCGTGGGCACTGCACTTGCCGGCTACCTCACTGACACCGTGCAGCAGCGCCCGCGCCCGGCCGCCTGCGCCTCCCGCCGCCGCCGCCAGTCAGCCGAGTCTGCCAAAATCGTCCTCGCTGCTAATAAGTACCGGTTTAGCAGCATCATCCTTACGCAAGAATACTTTTCCTTGGCTGCACCAAACATATTTGTAATTGTTGTCATTTTTAAAGTTTTTAGACATGCCCAGCAAAACCCTAGTGCGTCTGGTTAAGTGCTCTGAGATAAAGACTGGTCCCGGTGCCAAGTCCAGGCGCAGGTCTTGTGTTTTGAGCTTGCTGTCAGGGCTTTTACAGTTTTTATTGTGCGTTTTTGAGGCAGCCAGAAACTTAAAAGTAAAATTTTTAGATTTAAGATGAACAATGACGGGCCGTGGTTTCTTGAGCGATGTGATTCCTCCTTGCCGGTGAATGTGCTCGATGTCATCAGGTTGAAGGTTAAAGTTCACCACCTTGGCAATTTGCTCGACCACTGAGCGCACGTTGAGTCCTGATTCCTCGGGAATTCCTCTGATTTCTAGGTGGTTTGATCGACGCGCTTGGTCCATTTCATCAATTCGTACATTAAGGCTACGCCGTCCACCCGTGGGAAAAAAATATTGCCCCAACACATTGACACAACGTGCTCACTCACACAAATGTAAGACATTTACACGGCGCACATTGGATCACGATGCACGGTGGACTTGGACTATGTATTTTTTTAAATATAATAAAATTATTACGTATTATTTCATTGTTATAATCCCACATGTTTGTGATTATTACAAGTGAGCCTGGATATAAACCGTGTTCTTTGTAAAATCATGCTACCATGTCTATCTGAATCATAGAATCCTAACGGGTTATTAGAGTGATTTTGAAGTTTTTTTAAAAGACACAATAGCGCATTGAAATATGTATTTCATAGCAAAAATGTGTGCACTTTTTTTTATGCGACCTGACATGGATGGCTAATGTCACACAACTACCGTTATGAATACACCACATTCCCGAAGGAATTAGGTGCCTTTCCAGGACATTCCCTTTATGAGCAGCGCTACATTGAACTGGATGGAAAACACGGACAATTTTTCATTGCCGCTTCGACCATAATTTCATCCATCGCGATGGTAACAACCCGGGCGGGCTTAAACCCAACCACCTAGTAGGGGAAGGGGACCTACAGTTTTACATGAATTCCGAACGAAGGAGCAGCTCGCATTCGTGACGAAATGCACTTATCGAACTCGGAAAGACAAAGACAGTGGTGCATGTCGAAATTAAACCCAGGCCTCTGGTACGCTAGGGCAGTTTCCGCGCCACAAGGCTACGAGCCGCTAAAAGATTGAAAAGATTTTTAAACGAGGAGAAAGCGAGTGGTTTGATTTCAGAAAATATGTTGCAGAGCTCGGTCTCGTGCGTTTTTACGGCAGTAAAGTACATTGCCGACCGGCGCGGCCGCCTTTAGTTCGTGATATTTTATGGCACGCAGCTGGCCTATTCTTTTGAAATATGTTACAAATTCACATTTGTGTTATCTATGCAAACACCATGGCATTTTCAATACATCTAAAATAAACTACGTACATAACTTACGAATTAACTCCTTACGATTATGTTTTTATTCCTAGTCCGATTGACCCACTTGGGGTCGGTGATAGTTCAATCAAAAATATGTAATACTAGCTGAGGTACCCGGCTAAGCTCGGGTCAATTTCGTTTCGGACTGATGTCGGGATGATCAAACATTTTATGTTACACCAGAAGGGATAAAAGTATCTATTTTCATTTAGGAATCAATTTATTACTACCAAATGTGCATTTGAAATAAATTATCAATTTTTATTGTAGTTATGGTTCACTGTTTTGGCTATAATGGCTTACACATAAGATATTGATGTATACTGTGGCGGACTTTTTTGTAGGACTATTTAAGATAAACATTTCTATCATGCATAACATACGTGTAACTTTAGCGGTTTTGGCACCGCACCCCAGAATATCTCGCAGGAGGTAAATTGTTACCTGCTTACTTGATATTTTGGACAATTCACACAATATCTTTATAAATTGTAGCCTATGTGTTATTCTGATGTATAATCTATATCAGTCCATCCATTCAGTAGTTTTTACGTGAAAGAGTAACTAACATCCATGCATACTTACAAACTTTCGCGTTTATAATATTAGTAGGATGCACTAGAGCAGAATTGAGCGGAAGTGTCGTGCACGGCGGCCTAGTTTTGAGTTGACTAAAAATGTGAAGGGTTATTTAGTTTTTGTATTATAAGCTAGCTTAGTGGGAGGATCGAGATTTTTCGATATTAATTTATAAAATTAAAAATACTGAAAGGTATATCGATGAGGGTACCTGCTTTACAATTTTTTTAATTTGCAGAGATCGAAAGTGATACATTCATTACCTTTTTTGTAGGATTTGTGTGTCTTTTTTTTACTTTGCTCACCGGCATTGCAACAAAGCAATCCGATTGTACTTCTTCTGTTTCAGTTAAACCGGTTTTTTTGGTCAGTGCGCGCGCTGGCAATAAAAAGAAGTTTGGTTGCAGGGTGGATTATTTTTTTGTCGCGTTTCGAAGCGTGGTGTTTTGAATTACAACGTGCACCATTGCAACATGGTGTGTTACTACACTATAAGCCTTCAGAGTTTTAGATCGAACCTAACCTTACGGATCCATAAAAACAGCACTTACTTTGTTAGAAATAAAATTATAATTTCCTCTCATGTATTATTATTGACATAGTTATCTAGCGGCGGCTATTTCACGCCTTCGAGTATTCAGTAGGTTCAGTAATTATATACACAATTATAATCTATTTCAATTACTAGTAACTAAATTAGCGGTTGACACTATTGAAATAAAGTATTAAAGAAAATTTAAAAATATATTATTATGCACAGCAATATTAAATGGTAAAATACATAAATAGCCCTGTGTTGTTAGTTTATCAAAATAAACACCTCATTCTGTAGTGGTGGTGATAATATTCTGTATCGACATGTTTAATAAATATTGTATTCATATATTTATATATTAGGTACCTTGAAATACATTGAACATCTTATTAGGTAATATTAATAATGTATTCGTATACAATATAATAGTTGGCAACCATAATAGATATAAGAAATAGGCTATAAATGGCTTGTACAGAAATCATTGCAATATAAAAGCGCTACAACGCGGCACGCCGCAAACCTAGCTACAATCCAATGTTCGGGGAAGCCGCGGCTCCAAACCTCTCACCCCGCGTGCCCTGCGCGCACCCTCTCCAGTCTAGCCTCACGAACACTTCGCCGTGAGCACACGTATAGGAAAACAACTGTAAGCGTCGCTATATTCGGTCGCCCAGTGACGCGACGCCTTGAGATTCAATAAGCTTGGTAAAGCAACTCCGAGCACAGTTCGGTTCTAGGTGGGTTAAATTTTACCACCGTTGAGACCAGCCGTGGTTCGGATTCCACGTAAAACTGTAGGTCCCCTTATTACTAAGTATTAGGGTCCATCCCGCCCGAGTGGGTACCATTGCATTGAATGAATGTTAGTCGAAGCGGCAATGAAAATTGTCCGTATGTTCCACACCGTTCAATGTAGCCGAGCAATATGAGGAAGGTCCTGGCATGGCACCTAGTTCCCATGTGGTATGTTAGGCTAATATAATGACGGTCGATTGGTATGAGCAATCTATGCCCAGTTACATAAAAAAAAGCCTTCAGGTGTTATATTAATGTACCTTCCAATCTCATTGAGGCACATATATAACGATAAAGTTTAACTGACAACTTTAATTCTATTCAAATCAAGTTATCTTGCAATACTATTATAGTAAAATAACATAGAGCACGCTTCTTGCGAGACTTCACATTGTGCGGTACACCGATGAGAAATCCTTTTCATAACGAAAGGTCGTAAGTACAAGCGAAATATCCACAGACCCCACGTCGGAAACGTCCGCGCGGCAGCTCCGTCGGGACGGGACTGACGACCCGCTCGCTGGGCGCGTAATATGTATGAACGTTTGTATGAAAATTGGACGCCGTGCGCGACATTTACGTTGGTTAATTAATTTGAATAAAATATTTTGAAATTTTGCTAGTTTCGAGGTATGGGGTCACAGGTATATAAGCAACCTAAGATAATAATAATATCGTCACTTTTTTAACTGAATATATTCATTAAATTTGCACAAAGTTAAGCTGTTTTCAAGAAAATAGACAGGTTCAGATTTTTTTTTACATAAATCTAAAAGTTCTATTAAAAAACGAAAGGTATGGGGTCCTTATGTAACAGTTGTTCTTTCCAACACATATTTTTAATCATGAGTTATCTTTTTGCATGTGCTATAAATATGGGTTCAAAAAACTACAATTTCACAAAATCGGACGATAGGCTCTTAAGATTCCGGACGTTCATCTTCAAATCACAGTTTTCCTTTTCAAGGGTGACCTTGCTGGTTTTCAGGGAGGCGCAGTGTTTTTCCACTTCTTGAACATGACATAATAGTTCGTCGTATTTTGCACTGAAAAATTCGAGGGATCTTTTTAATTCTTCATTTTGGGTACTCAAATTTTTGCATTCGTTTTGAATAACAGCCAACTTTGGCTTTATTATTGCGTTTAGTTTCTTTTCTATAGCTTCCTCTACGATGCGTGATAGATCAGCATATTTTTCTGCAGACATAGTGTGACGTTGGACAGGCGGGCGCGCTGCCGAATGCGAGGGGAGCTGCCGGTCGGTAGCCAAACCGGTAGCCGGTGCCGGCCGCGGTGGCGGCGCAGTCGTGGCCGTTGGAGCCGAACCTGTGGCCGTACGCTCCGTCTGACTCGGTGTCGTCGCTGCCGCGGCTTCGTTACCAGAACACGTACCACTTCCAGCAGGAACAGTTACCTCTTTCGGTGTCAGCTTTTTGAGGGCCACCTTTCCTGTAGTTGTCTTTTCTCGGGGTGAGTTTGCATGAGCGTCGTGTAGGCGTAATTTGGACACACATTCCGTGCATGTCCATTCCTTTCTTGTATGCCTGGTCATTCGCCCTTCATCGCCGGGAATACTGATGCACGCCTCTTGATATATTTGCTTACAATTTCGGCAAATAACAGTCTCATCGGCTGTACTAATTTGGCTATTACACGCCCCGCAGATATCATCCATAATGAGTGGCTATAGTAAACATCAGTTATTTGTGGTTTGAACCTTGGTCTCTAGTATATCGTACTGAATGTGGTAAGCAAACGCAAATTAATATATAAAAAGTTTGCGCCGCCTGGGGATTGAACCTGTGTCGCCCGTTCGTCAGGCGACCGATTAAACCATTGGGCCACCTTGTACTTTCGTCATGATGTAAAAATTTTGTTCATAAGGTTGAATAGATAGTTTCTTTATGAAACTGACTAATTTAAGGTGGCCCAACCCGGCGGCCTCAACTCATTTGCGGGCACGGTACAAAACCGTGCTGTTGCGCTCTGGGACCTTCTCTGTTTCTAAGAATAAGACAGCCTCCGTTATGAGGAAGATGCAACCTGTCCATAAAAAAGACAATGTGCATAGTGTATGATTTGGTAAGATTTACGAAAATTTTAATTTCAAAACGACTTATAGCTAAAAGTAAACCACGACCGCTGTAGTCAAAATAGATTATAAATCTTGATTAAACAAGCTATGTCTGATGACTAATCTTTTTAAGATGTTCTTACTTTATCATTGCGTAATCCACCTCCAAAGTAATTGTATAAAACGCGCGAAAAATCCGAACTTTCGGACGTTATAACTTGGAAACCAAACACAATTTTACAATGCCAATAGTCATCAGACATCTAGTTCAATCAAATAAAGCTATATTGAGCAAAATTTTGGATCTCTGACAAGAAATATAGGCGTGATCTTCTTTCCCCTTTTGTATGGGGAAATGAGCGGGTTGGGCCACCTTAAGTGGTGGGTATACTGTAATATCAAATTAAAGTTAACACCAATCTTATAGGTAAATTTGATTATCACTTAGTTTATTTTGCACGTATTTAGTTAGGATGCAAGTATATTAATGATTGGGATATCACGCAAAGTTTAAGGGAGTAATAAATATTTTTATCTTGTCTAATTACAAAGTCATTTTTCTCAGTTTATACGATGTTAATACACGATATAACACATCCATAGGTAAACGGAGCACTGTGTTTCACTTTCTTATGGTGTACAAGTTTTTAGAGCGTAAAAAATATTACTTTTTCCGATTTAATAGCGGAGCAATGTTTGGTTTGAATTAGATAGTAACAGCGCCGGCCAACTGCGATGTCACAGTTCACATTTTTCACATTACGTCTTTGGGTCCCCAGTACAAAGTGCATTAAGTTAGTTTTACTTACATTTAAAAGTAAATTATTGGCTTCAAACCATAATTTCAGTGAGTTCATAGCTTGTATAAAGGATTCCCATAGGTCTGATACATTTTAATTTTTTTAAATTAATGATATGTCATTAGCAAATAATATCATCTCCATATTGTTGCGATGCAGCTTGAAATGTCATTAATGTAGATCAAAATGAATAATGGTCCCAGAATTGAGCCCTGCGGTACACCCATAGTGATCGATTCTACATCGGACTTAGTACCGTTTACATCACAAACTTGTTTTCTATTTGATAGGTATGATTTACATATATTTATGATTTACATATATTATGACTGCCTTGGATGGATCCAAATATACATATATGGTATGTTCTGCGATCTTTCCAAGGCTTTTGACTGTGTAAATAAAAAAAATTGCATTTCGGATTTAATGTTTTTCTAAGTGCTGATTTAAGGCTAAAGTTCCTGGAGTAAACTACCATTATGATATTACCCAATACACCACATTCCCGAAGGAATTAGGAGCCATGGCAGAAACTTCTCTTTATGAGCACGGCTACATTAAACTGGATGGAAAACACGGACAATTTTTCATTGCTGCTTCGACCATCTTTACATCGAAGGCGATGGTACCAACCCGGGCGGGCTTAAACCCTACCACCTAGTAGGAAAGGGGGACCTACAGTTTTACAAGGATTTTTAGCACCACTAGTAGACCGTAATCTAAGCTGCTATTTTGTACAGTTGCGTTTTATCCCTCGTTGATGGCGCTTGTAACAACCACGGAATATTGAGGAGGCAGGAAGTGAAACGTTTGCAAATTTGTTCCAGGACCGCTGTTACCGTTTTACTTAAGACCTTTTTGCTCCGCGAATGTATAACAGTCGCAATTGGCTATCCCTTCTTAATCGATAACCAAACAACAAATCCATATTTGTTTAGTAAATATGAACCTTAACGTAATGACTCTATGTTGGAATTCTAATACTGTTTGCAATCAAATGTTACGTCACTTTCGAACACGGCCGAGCGCCTCACACGCACGTGGTCACAAACAACGTAGCGAGACATGACCCGGCGAGCAAAACGACGCCGCGACGCCATCTTATTTCGAAATGCATTTGTCGTAAGTTTTATCGCTATTCATGTAAATGAAACTTACCGGTGATACGAAACTCCTCCATTATGAAGTTTGTGCACCGGCGGTCGTGTTTGCACGTTATTATGGCACAGAACGGCATTACTCCTTTTCAATTTTAGATTGTATCACGGATAAGTTAATGCACAGGACAGCCGCAGAGGAGTGAATCATGCGCGTATGAAGTGCGCGGGTCCCCGCTAAAGACCGGCGCGCGAGTTCCGCCCACTTCACAATTCTTACCTTCTAATTGTTCTGTGGTAACAACATAGGGAGTCTCGTGGGGAGACTGGGGAAACGAAAATATTGTTGTAGTTATAAAATATTTATTGTAAAAATATGCCTAAAATGAAACAACATACTTATATAAATCCATACACCATTTATAATAAATTGTAGTCAAAGTTTTCCAAGGCTTGCTTTATATATATATTATTATGTTTGCCTTTCTCCAAATACCCCTTGCTATTTCTAACCTCATATAATAATATTATTGCTGCGTACCTGGCTAATCATAAAATGTGATCTTTGCAATTACAATAATCTTAAGCTATTACCGACCATCCATCTACCATTAGTAGAGAAATAATATGTTGCGACATTTGAGCCAGTACAGATTCTTAATGCCCTTCAAAAAACAAAAATGTTTCAACCTGGCTAGCAAGGTTCAGATGCTGAGAAACGTTTTTGATTGACATGACATGTCAGGATCGTTATGTGCATACAAAAAAAAGGAAATTCCTAAATTCAGCTTTATGGAGAGTATTTATACAACAGGATATGTATCCAGAGGGCACACTCAGCCTCGAGTGCGAGTTACACATCACTTATCGGTCAGTCGCTAAGACCATCGATTTCGCTCGCTTATACACTAAATCGGCCGCCCATGGATTTTTATATTTGTGTGGACTCTCATTCTATTCAATTCAAATTCTCAAAATTTTTATATTATTTCATTTTTCTACACAAATCCAGCAACGCATTCCCGAAGGTACCAGGTGCCATGACAACACCTTTCGTTTATGAAAATGGCTTTATTGAAGTGGATGGAAAACGCGGACAATTTTTCATTGCCGCTTCGACCATCTTTTCACCCGATGCGATAGTACAAACCCGAGCGGGCTTAACCCTAGCACCTAGTAGAAGGGGGCCTACATTTTTACATAGATTCCCAACCATAGAACGGCTTACATTCGTGGCAAAATGCACTTATCCAACTTATAATGGGGCGAGGGTTTGAACCCAAAACTCTGGTATGCAGAAAAGGTCCCTGCGCAACTAGGCTACGAACCACAAAAAATGTAATGGCAGATAACAAAGTGAGGTGTCAGGTGCCCTTAAACATTTCCATTATTCTTAAACTATAACTAACATAAAAATAAGAACATTATAGTATTTCCTTAATTACAATTATGCATATACTGTATGAAAAGAGTTCAGAAAACTGATTTTAGATTCATACAATTTTGAAAACCAGCTAAGAAGCACAATTAATTCGTTGCATGTTGGCTTCAGACCCACGAGCAACCCGTCCAGAGGCAAGGCTCTTTCAAAGTCAAGGCAAAAGTCGGCAGCGTCAGAAATGTATACCTATTTTCATAGGGCTATAAGATGTTGCAAAAGAGAAAATGAGAAAAAAAGTTTATGAATGAATAGAACATTCTGTGCTGAGCTAGACGTTTCATTCTAATGTATTTGTAACAGATAAGTACACCTGTATCACCGTACCCGCCACACATTGAACTTTGACCCACATACATTTTCCTTACAAATGACAGCGCCTACTGTGGCGTTTACGGTGATGCGCTTCTTACGTACATACTTCATATGATCTCCGGAATTATTCATGCACACAGTGCACGATGCACGAGGTAGTCATATTTTATTGTTAATATGAAACACTCTTTACCTTTTACAATATTTATTATATTTTATCAAATATCAAACTGAATTCATAAAATGACTCGCAAAATTTTACCCGGCCACTATCTCAAACTCGTTACATTGGCACCGAATGCACGCGTCTTAAAGCTGCAGCCACACGGAAGAAGGTGGTAGGGAGAAGTTGGACTAAGCAAACTGGGCACGTGCCCACGAACGTCACAGCTCAAGCTAAGCGTGGCTTAGCATCAGACGCTGGCGGCGTTACCCACAAATGGTGCATGATCATTTTCTTAGTACGGTTAGAAATGTTGATCTCATTATGCATAATTTTATGTCATTTTAAAATTACAATTATTGAAATCCATGTATTATTTTGTGTTTGTTTTTTAACACAAAATTAAACAAACAAATTACACCAACTTCTTCAAATTGTTGGGAAATAGATTTATAGCTGGAGGAAATTATAATGCCAAACACGTCCACTGGGGTTCAAGACTGACCACCACCAAATGCCGCAAATTATTTAGAAGTATTGAAACACTTGGGCTCAACAATATTTCCACAGGGAAACATACATATTGGCCGTCCGACAAGAACAATATCCCAGACTTGATTTTTTTTTTTTTTTCAAGACAGTATGGCACTCGATCCAAAAGTAACCTTGAAAACAGAAAAGGATATATCAGTAGCAGTAGAGCACTTTAAAAATATAATTCAAAATTCTTCCTGGAATGTTACTCTGATTTACAAACCAAACAATCATGCTAAGTCATTCTCTTCTAACATAACTGAGAAAGTTCTCGAGAATCGTAAGATTCGAAAAAAATGGCAGAAAACCAGGTGTCCCCTTAACCACTGCATCAATAAGCTGAAACACCTACTGGAAAAAGAAAGAAACGAAAATGTTCATGGATACCTTCAACGTCTATATGTAACTGCAGCCTCGGACTACTCACTGTGGAAACCACCAGAAAACTTAAACAATCGACAGTGATAGCTCCTCCCCTGCAGCAACAGAACGGTGACTGAACTCGAAACGATAGTGAGAAAGCGCAAACATTTGAAGAACATCTAGCTAAAGTGTTTGCACCACATTCCTATGAGGGCACCTCTGAAAATGATAATTGCGTCAAAAGTACGCTCTTGTCTCCCTGCTCATCTCCACTAAGCCACACGATAAGAAAGTTTGCAGCAAAACAGGTAAAACAAGCTATTTGAAAGGGTGGGTGCAAAAAGCACCTGGGTATGACCTCATAACAGGACAGGTTCTTAAAGAACTTCCCGATATCAGCTTCAAATATCTAACGCAAATAACGTTATTTAATGCTATGCTACGCACATATTTTGTACCACCACAATGGAAAGTCGCAGAAGTAGATATGATCCCAAATTTCAAAATATGACTAAGTCATACAGACCGATTAGTCTACTCCCCATACCTCCAAATATTCTAACTCTATTCAAGTTCATATATATCATATATTCATATTCATAGCAAGATTAATGCGAATCATCCAAGAAAAACACCTCATCCGAGGTCATTAATTCGGCTTCAGGCTTAAGCATGGAACAATTGAACATAGTCACGGACTGATATTTGACATTAATCAAACGATAAAAAGCACACGATATGTTTCTGCATTCTTGGATATCTCACAGGCCTTTGATAGAGTCTAGCATGAAGAGATCCTACGCAAGCTCTAGACTAACCTCCCATCTGACTACTTCTATATCCATCCAAATATGAAGAGGAAGTGACAGCTTTGTACCCAATAACGGCTTGAGTCCCCCAAGGAAGTGTCCTAGGACCAATACTATACCTACTTTATACAGCTTACTCACATACAAGCAAACGTTGCACCGCAAGCACTTTTTCTGATAATACTGCTGTCTCTTGGCATCAGATAAAGATCCCTCAAAGGCCTCTCTTATCCTACAAAGCAGTCTCAAAGAAATCTCAGTGTGGCTCAGTGTGGGTAAAGGTCAACGAGACAAAGTCTGTCTATGTTACTATGTCTTTATTAAGTGAAAAGAGAGGTGCCCTCCTGTCACACTAAACAGTCAGCAAATACCTCAAAGCAACCGTGTAAAGTACCTGAGCCTTGGTAAAGTAAAGACTTGGACAGAAGACTCATCTGCGAGACACATTTACACAAAAAGAAAGCAGCTTGGATTGCAGCAGAGCTCTGCAAAATGTACTGGTTTACATTTTGTGATAATGTAATAATGTGATAAAATACTTTTGTACAAAACCATCGTCAAACCAATCTTGACATACAGCATCCAGCTGTGGGGAACAGTGTCTCACTCAAACATCGACATCATTCAGAGGTTCCGGAAGCATCTTATGCTTAGAATCATCAACGATGCCCTATGGAACATAACCAATGAAATACTTCACATTTACCTTGGCATATTGAAAGTAAATAAAAATAAATAAATAAAAATGTTTGCTATCGAGCAAGAATTCAAATGAATCCAAACCGACTAGCCTGCGGTTTAATGGAAAAAAAAGGCATGCCCGCCATCATCTTAAAATACGGATTCCCCAGAACAACCTGGCACACACATAAAGTATAAATATGCAAGTGAATAAGCGAGGATGCTTTTCTGGGGGCATACCTGACAAGACAACCCATTTATGTGAACGCTTTTAAAAGAAAAGACATTAAAAAAAATATCTGTGGGAAGGCATAGATACATGGGTTTTTAGTGAGAAAACTAACAGCAAATTGCAAACGCGCCATCTAGTTTAAACGCTGGGAACATTAACAATCCATGGATCCATCTTTATCCACGATTTAGCATAAATAGCCTGTGCTAGACACTGCACTCTCTACTAACATGAGCTAACAACATCTCCTCTCTACCTCCCTCCTCGGTGTGCAGCCATGTCGATTGTCTAGATCAGGGCTGGTCTAGATTTTTGTCTAGCAACAGAGCCGGTACAAATCGGTTTGGAACACAGCGACGTCGCAGACGTGAACTACTACGCCGTCTATGAGAGTGTACCTACAGCGGGCCGCTAGTATGTTGCTTTGCCTCTGGTTGGATATTTACTCATGTATTTCACAATAAATTCAATATTGTTGCTTTCTATGTCCAAAAGGAATGGTATGTATAAGTCCTGAGGTATGATAGTTGGCTAGCTGAGCTAGCGCGAAGCAGCGACGATGGCGGCTGCGACGTCGAGGCCGGAGGGGTGGAGCCAGCGAGCATGAAAGGACGGGAGGCGTGATCGAAACCCATTCGTATAGCGGCAGCGTAGCCAAGAGTCAGTGTAAAACGTCTAACTGTAGTTAGTTCGCTTACAAATTCGGGACGAGCCACATCGAATGTTTGTTGCACTAAATAGCGTCTTGTAAAGTTCTTATTTGTCGTTGGAACTCGAGGAAATCAGTAGTAAGCGAACTCACTCGTCAGGGGTACCGTTATTGCATGTTAAAAGTGGCTACGCCGTCCAGATACAAATGAATTTAGGTTCCTACTCCAGCCTTTCCATGCTCACTGGTGTGTAAAGGGAAGGAGAGGAGGAGAGGATGAGAGGGCTAGAGGAAGAGGTAGCGGTAGACGAGGGTGGCGAGTATCCCCAGCGCCAGCGGCACCAGCCACGCGTTCATGCCACTGCAACACACACCAATGCATTGCTGTACTTACGATTGCTACGTGACACCACAATAGGAATAGGCATACATTTTTATTGGCTTTAAAATTCAATCGAATAAACACATGTAAGTAATCTAGTGAAAGAATTATCTCATTATGGTGCGAATCATGACATCCCAGCAGCACAAATAATTTTATCTAGCCGACAAACTTAAGTACATAGGCTTTATCTTGTGTGCACTTCACATAACAATGTTACATAACTTTTATGTAACATTGTTATGTGTCATTAACATTATTAATGTCAATAATGTTATGTGAAGTGAGATTGTCAAAATAAACCCACACCATAGACAAATCTCAACATAGAATAAATTGTGTCCATTTGTGGGAGCACAAATAAATTTAATCCTACTAGTTTGACGTTTATTGAAGATAATTTTGTCACCACCACCGGGAGGGTGTGTTAAATTCGAGAAGGAGGTGTTTGTTCGTGTTACGAATATGTGCGTATGTAGTGGCGATGGCACAGGCGTTTATTAACGTTTTCATGGTTCAAAGACAGGGACATACGGCAATGAAGAGCGAAAGGTTAATGGGTTTGTTTGGGCAAAGACGGTTCCATTCCGTCCTTTACTTTCCGTTACAGGAAGGAATCAGGCGGAACGGCTTAGAGCAACACTCCAGCCTGAACGGGAAAACGAAAAAAGTGCAGAGATGAATGTCACTTTGACATTAGACAAACTACAATCCTTCTAATCTCACAAGGCAAATGCCCTAAACCAAGCAGTTTTTATCTAAATTCATTAAAAACGTACTTAATTTTCAATCTATATAGAATTCAATTCGAAATAACTTAGTTGTAGGCGATTTGTAGGAACTGGCATTTTGTTCGTCACTATTCTGTAAAACGCTATTTCTTGCTCCTTGCACTAAATAGCACGGAGCAGTCTGCGCGAACACAGCCAGTGTCAGGGAGGTTTGATAGTGACAGTTCTTGTAGAAAAAACGGTGGGTGTTGCCACTTTATATCAAGCATAACCCTCTACCTCGATAAATTAATCGAGCTTTCTATTTGTGCTATCACATCAGATAAAAATCCTCGACTAAAGTTCTTATCTCTCTAGCTCGTATCCACTTTCATTTGTGCTCCCGCTGCAGAAGAGACCCTGGAAAAGTATCCGAATAGGATCTCCAGAACCTAATCGAGTTTACCACGCGCACATCACAGGCGTGTGTATTTAGTGCGAAACAGACACCTTTCACTGCAGCTCCAACTTTCCAGCGTACAACTCTGTGTAATGATGACCATATCTCGACCTGGGGCTGAACCGGCGTAAGATGTGCGAATATATGCGAGGGAATTTCTGCATCAATAAGCAGAGGATGACATGGTCCTGCTGAGTCCCTCAATCAAGGGGCTTAGACACCTCGTAGGTATCTGTAAGAAATATGCGGCGAAACATGGCCTCGTAATAAAACCGAAATGATGATGTGGTATGTATGTATAATCGACCGTTAAGCAAGGACACATTAATTGAAGAAAGAGCCCAGTAAAAAAGAACTACTTTACGAATATACTGCAAGGCTGGACCCGAACCAGCAAAACATACCATTCATGGGTATTGCGTCTACCAATTTCTCCACCGGCTGTATACCCATAATTTGGAATTCTCCTACAGTCCCTCCTCCCGTAATTAATGCCTCCTACTAACACAGTGTTTAAGATTATGCCTACGTATATCTTTTTAACGCTTCATCTGCGTTGCGGACATTGACTGCAAAGATTGATCATTCAAACATATTGCCGTCGTCACCAAAATCGTATTTGACATCAGACGCTAGAGCCACTCCTAGGTTGACTTAAGTAATTAAACTTGATTATACATACATACATACACCACATTCCACCTGCTTAGTACCAAAAAGTATATTTACCGAAATGATGATTTTTCAAATCGGGATCAGGTCTGAGCCATGTCAACATATTTCTCAACAGTACAGAGATCAAGAGGGTAGAAGAATTCAAGTACCTGAGTAAAAGTCTAACGTCCAGCCTCAACGATGTCCGTGACATTGAGAGACGGGGCAGGTCTCTTTCAATAGTGGGCAATATGCTAGCCAGGAGATTTGGCAAATGTACAATTGATGAATTTTGTCAGTCCCTTTATACGTGTCACTTATGAACGCACAGCACGACGAAATCGTATAATGGCATAATAATACAATATAACAATGTATTTCGGCAAACAATGCAATTGCCGCGATAATGTAGAGTGTCAACCATGTTTGCCGAGAGTCGGGTATTGGAATTTTGTGCCATTATGCGAAACAGGGTGTTTAGTTTCGTACAACGTCTGTACCCTTGTGACAATACAATAATAGGGGGACTGCTACAATGGTGTTACAACCCAATCTTCCGTGAAAAGCAACATATCATGTTAGGTACTCATTCACGGAGATAAGGGAATACCTTTTATGTATAATAATATTAATATAACTTTTTGCAACAGATGTGAAAATGGACCCTGTGTCTGATTATGAAAAATCAACAAAAAAAAGAAGGTATGACGCTTCTCATTGGTTCAGAATTCATCGAATTCCCTCGCATATTTTGTCACATCTTGCGCCAGTTACCCCCGGATGTATTTCCTGAACTTCATATAATGAATGAATATAATGAATGAACATAATGAATGAATATAATGAATGAACATAATGAATGAATATAATGAATGAACATAATGAATGAATTCATAGCCTGAATAAAGCCAGGCTTGGCTTTAAAAATCAGGAGACCTCAATAGGGTGCGCCAGTATTTCAAACAGGACCAAAAAGTGCTTACCTACAAAGCGCAGATAAGGGCCTGTGAGGCTGATTAGCTAAATACGTGCTTGTCCCTTTGGACTCGATATAGCGCCGTGCTTTGGGTCTCGTCGATGACCCCGAGGTATTCCAGAATTTGGAGTACCTGCAACTGCATAGAGATGTAGAGAGCTGTGTTTTACCGTCTTTACCATGGAGAATGCTCTTCGGAACTGCATAACGCAAACCCGCCGTCCCCCGCCTACCATCGCTCAGCGCGCAACATTCAGGGAATTCACCGTCGACATTCCTAAAATACGAACCAAACGATCCTCTAAATCCTTAATCAATAGGATAGTTAAACTGTGGAATGCCGAGGTATTTTCTCTTAAGTACATCCTGGTATCCTTAAAAATGGTGTGAAACGGCCGGCATGGCTTTTACAACCCCTGTAAAAGTTCGAAAACCCTTGAGAGTCGTCGGTTATTTCTTAGATGAGGGTCTGCCGTATGCCATAAGCCGCATTAGACTTACTTAAGCTACATAATTTGGTCGGCCGGAAGAGCTTTGCATAGCTTGTTCAACCCCCACAAATGTGTCCTATTTCTTTGTCGCTAATTTCTAAGACGCCGCACGATCGTCTAAGAATGTGGAGTCGGCCACTCTAGAGCGCTTACGCAGGTTCGATTCGCGCAAGATCACCTTCGAAATATTCTAGGATAGTGCTGAAGCCATTTTCTTTGCATGCAGTCTTGTACGTGCACGCAATAAAATATACGGGACACTATTAGGATGGACTCGGTTCAATCAATGAAAATATTTTTTTGTTCTTTAATATTTATTAAACTTTATCTCACAACAGTACATACTAAAAAATAGATCAAAATTTGAGCGCAAGTCAATCAGTGCCAACAATAAGTAAAGCTCAAGCTACAAGATATGCATTTAAGTACCTAGTCATACAACGCGCACAACTTGGCAGGCTCAATACAGATGGAAGCATTTGCGATGGTAAAATATTATCTACGCTAGATACCAATAATCCACTAACCAACAGGCTGATCTAAAAGTTATTTTAGGTTGGTACTTAATTTTTACGGATACACAGCGTAAAGATTACGTCTTTCCGAAGTTTTTTCTACCAAGATGCGGACATCAACAGGAACGCCGCGCGACTTATGACTAGAGACGCATCAAAGGTCGAGGTCGCGCCGCGATCCTGTTGACGTGGCATCAGAATCGCGGCGCGACTTATGACTGGAGACGCGTCAGAGGTCGAGGTCGCGCCGCGATCCTGTTGACGTGGCATCAGAATCGCGGCGCGACTTATGACTGGAGACGCGTCAGAGGTAGAGGTCGCACCGCGATCCTGTTGACGTGGCATCAGAATCGCGGCGCGACTTATGACTGAAGACGCGTCAGAGGTCGAGGTCGCGCCGCGATCCTGTTGACGTGGCATCAGAATCGCGGCGCGACTTATGACTGGAGACGCGTCAGAGGTAGAGGTCGCACCGCGATCCTGTTGACGTGGCATCAGAATCGCGGCGCGACTTATGACTGAAGACGCGTCAGAGGTCGAGGTCGCGCCGCGATCCTGTTGACGTGGCATCAGAATCGAGGCGCGACTTATGACTGAATACGGGTCAGAGGTACGGGTCAGAGGTCGAGGTCGCGCCGCGATCCTGTCGATGTCGTATCAGAATCGCGGTGCGACTTATGACTGAAGACGCGTCGGTGCAAATCTAAATAAACATACATTTAGCTTTATTATAACTTTTTTTTTATTTTAGAACCTTTTTGGATTCAAAACAGTCCTGAAGACTACAAAAATATCATGATAAAACTTCTGGAAAATAATTGTCATCTTTATATTGAATTACAACAGAATGGGAGTTAAAATAAAAATAAAAGTTTAAATTAATTAACTGGAAAAAAAATATGAAATTCTGGCAATCCAGGTCCTTCCACACACCATGTTTGAAGGACCCCAGGTATTACTTTACAGGAAATACCTCAGCAGGAATTGAATTCCACAGTTTACCGACCCTATAAAAATGATTTATAGAATCGGTTGGTTCTAATTTGAGAAATTTCGAGAATGGGCGCATTCCCTGCCTGTTTAATTTTTCCAGGGTCTCTTCGAGGCTAAATATGATGCGCCGCCTATCCTCCTCCACTTGACCCCAGCTCGAGGTCAGGTCAGTGATATACTAGCGGTGAAGCCCAGCACCGCGCTGTCACCTGTGCCATCAACGTCACGATCATTGAGCAGATCAATCAAAAATCAAAAAGGTTGGGGACAGCACGAAGCCTTGCGGTACACCGGCATTCAATATACGTCTTTGAAGTGAACACCATCAACCAACTTTTATATTGCGCTATGCAGAAAGCTGACGATCCAGTCACACAAGTCAGAGAAAGCACTACCTTGAGCCATACCGGGTCAAACACTTTCGCGACATTCATACCTATCGATAGCCATACCTTTGCGTGATTTTCGGTTGCAGATGCTTTGTAATTTAAATTTGTAAATTAAAAAGTCAGGTGTTATGCCTACGATATTTTCAGTTCATAAGAGAAAATATTCTGGTCAACGCAATTTTATGTATTTCAATGTAACAAGACACCTTCAATGAATACGCAGGAGCAAATTTCTAAAATGAGGGATATTTCCAAAAAAGTTGAGACATTTTCTTATGTGGATTGAGATGAAGACGAGTAGTGGCTAAGTGAAAATTAGACACTGCCAATTTCACCTCAGGTTCCATGCCACCTTTTAAACGAGCTATTGGAGACCCTTCTCTGTTAAGTTGACTTCAATCTAAGGGATTTGGGAATTCCTTTTCTTTCCAGTGTAACAACATGCCTGCACCTAGTTTTTACAACTTGGCAGGCGGTACTTTTCTTGACTTTCTTGTTGTGGCACAATAGAAAGATCTGTTATGTTGTCATCAACCCAAGGGATTTGCGAATTCCTTTTCTTTCCATTGTAACAACATGCCTACACCTATTTTTTCAACTTGGCAGGCGGCACTCTTGTTGACTTTGTTGACATTGCACAATAGTAAGATTTGTTATGTTGACACCTGAGAGACACCTAAGGGATTTAGAAACGATTTCTGCTCCATTGTAACGACATGCCTCTACTCTATTTATGCAACTTGGAAATCGAATATCTCGAACATGTATTCCGATGTTCCAATGCCTACAGCGGTCAAATAATAATTAAATACTGTTTATCATTGATTTCCATGTATTGATCCATACATTAAAATGATATGTGTAATATTTTTTTTTTTGTTCTTTCATTTACTACAATCTGTCTCCTTTCTGGGACATTTAATAGTAGTGTAATGTGTAAATGAATAAATTTTTTATTCACTTTAAAATTCAGTTGACTTTACAAATTATGTAAACCTAAAAAATGGTGGTGCCAAAGACAAAGTTATAAGCGACAGAACCGCATTAGTAAACAATTGCTTATTTGGAGTGAGGCTCCTAGGGCCCCACTCAATATTTGTTCAGTACTAGCTGTGCCAGCGGCTCCGCTCGCGTTACAGTCCGATATTATAGTCTGCTCGCCGCTCACGTTAGGTTTATAATTGTGAGAATTAGGGTCGGCTGCCGAGACGCCTCTCCGCAATTCGTCAATTCGGTGGTCAAAAAAGGTCATTTACGTCTTTGCTTACTATTCAACGTATCATGGTGATATTTGGCAAAAACTTCTTCGAGAAGTGTTTGATTCTATTAATAAAATCCGCATCTAAATAGAATTAGCCGTTTCGTTCATTTCGACACGGACAGACAAACACTTCCGTAAAATAGTTTTTATCATCAATTTCATTAATATAAGCCCCTCGAAAAATTTTTTTTGTAAAATTCCAAATTTACAGACACCCAAGTATTTTATAATTCAGAAGAAAAACATTCGAAGATTAGAAGAAAGACTAATAATGATGTTTACAGAGTTATATGATAATGAGCGTGATGTGAACAGTAGAACTGATGAACTGACATCATTTATGACAGCTGAAAATGGTGTTATAGATGAACAAAATTAATCATAAAAACTAATTGTAGAGAATAATCAAATGCTCAATAACTATTTGATGACATAAAAAATGCAAAATAATTGGTGCAAAATAACTTGCACATAATAACTAATTACCAGTATGTTTTCTGTTTAAGTAAATATTTTTACCTCTTAGACCCATGTATGTAAATCATTCCAACCAGTCCTGTAAATGTCTTTCCGATTCTTAAAACTAAAGGTTAAAAATAGAGAGGTGCAGCTTATTTATTCGACTCCGAAAGAAGTGGGTATGTGAGATTATGAATGAATGAATAAATTCTTTATTGTGCAATAGAAAACAAGTACAATTACAAAAACAATTCGAAACAACAACAAAATTGCACAAAGGCGGACTTATCACTAGGAGTGATTTCTTCCAGTCAACCTTTGGGGTGATGAGGAGAGACAATCTAAAATATCTGTAGGTAGGTACACAATAGCAATTTGAAAGGAAAATAATAAAGCAAATAAAATAAAAATATATACATACAGTATAAACATACATAAACCATAATTTACATGACAATACAAGCATACTTTGAATAAAATAAACTAATATATATAATACAATATACTAAAATATATATTGTATATCCACAATTTAGGAACAAATTAAAACAAAACAAAAATATATACCTATTTCTTTGATGATAATAAAAAGAAAGATGTACAGCGATAAAAATAGTATATTCAGATTTCATTTAAATAAAACTCCTTGATTCTCGACTTGAAAGAGCCGATAGTTTGACAAGAGCGGACGGAGGAAGGCAACGAGTTCCACAGACGTACTGCATGTACAGTGAAGGAGTTGGAAAAGAAGCAAGTTGTATGGCGGGGAATCGCAAGGATACTGTCGTCGCTAGAACGTAGAGGGAGACCGTGTGAAGATAGGTGCAAGAATCGGGAACGAAGGTACTCAGGAGAGTGAGGGTTATTTAAGACCCCAAAAAGAAGAGTGAGTATGTGACAGTTCCTTCGATAACGAATGGGTAGCCATTTAAGCTGACGACGGTACTGCGATACATGGTCGTATTTACGCAGACCATATATGTAGCGAATGCAGAGATTCTGTAAACGTTCCAATTTATCAAGGAGAACTTCAGTTAAATCCAAAAAGCACACATCTGCATAATCTAAAATTGGAAGTAGGAGAGTTTGCGTCAACGTGATTTTGGTACGGATTGGAAGGAAACTCTGTAAGCGTTTTAAAGAGTGGGCGGCAGCAAAGATTTTCCTGCTGATCTCATTTACCTGGGGCGCCCATGACAGGGTGTCATCAATTAAAATGCCTAGATTTTTTACTGTTTTAGAGTACGGTATAACTACTTCATTGTAGATTACCGCTGGTAATGTATTGTGATCAATCTTCGATACAAGTCTAGGGCTGCCGACTATTATGACTTGTGATTTCATAGGATTTACCGTCAGACCAAATGATTTTGTCCAATTTAGGATATGATCCAAATTCACATTCATTTCTGATACGGTATGTGCCAAATTATCAAAGGAGCAATGCAAGTACAGCTGTAAGTCATCGGCATAAAGGTGGTAAAGAGAAGTTAACATATTTGTAATTAGATTAATAAATATAGAGAATAACAGAGGAGATAACACGCCACCCTGTGGAACACCAGCAGTTAAATCAGCCCAGTCAGAACACACATTGTCAATTCTGATACACTGATGTCGACCACAGAGATAAGACGCGAACCAGTCAAGCACTGCCGGAGATAAGTTAAGCGTTCGTAGAATACCAAGCATGATGTCAAAGTCCACTGTGTTGAATGCATTGCTGAAGTCCAACAAAGTTAAGACTGTAAGATTCTTGTTTTCCATATTTGTTCGGACATCTTCAGTTACTTTGACGAGAGCAGTAACGGTGCTGTGGCAAGGTCGGAAACCTGACTGCATTGGGTTCAGCAAGTGATTGCCGGCAAGGAAGCTGGCCAACTGCTGGTGAACAATGCGCTCCAGAATTTTTGACAATACAGGTAAAATAGAAATAGGGCGATATTGACTGAAAGAAGAAGGATTTGAAATTTTTGGGACAGGAATGATGTAAGCCCTTTTCCAGGTACTCGGAAAAGATCCACTGGATAGGGAATGATTTAGAATAAATGTAATTATAGGTAGCAGTTCGGCCAGCAGTGGTGAGAGCATGTCGAGGCTAATGCAGTCGGCACCTACAGCTTTTGTTGAAATTGAATTCAGGATCAGCTTAACTTCACGGTCAGTGACTTGGCGAAATGTAAATGAAGCATGCTCCGGAGTTGGTAAAGCTGAAAGCTGAAGAAGAGTTTGACATTTTACCACTTGATCAATGGTGGTGAGAGGAGAGGAGAAATGCCTGTTAAGGGCGTTGATGTCGATGTTGTTACTGACAGTAGAAGACTTTTTACCAACTCCAAGAGTTTTAAGAAATTTCCAAGCATTGACGGGAGAGCTATTTTCGAGAGTATTATGAATGTGGCGTCTTTGGGCATCCCTACACATCCTGTTACACCGATTCCTGAGCAGCCTGTACTTGGTGCGATTTGCATCGGAAGGATTATGTTTAAGTTTAATCTTGGCTCTATCCCTCTTCACCATCATTCTCCGAATGTCCTCTGTTAGCCATGGAGCTGGTAAATGTTTCACACGTGTGGGTCTGAGAGGTGCGTGAATATCAAATAGAGCCGTAAGTTTGGAGGTGAAATCCTCAACCATAACATCTGTAGAAGAGGAACTAAGAACAGCAGACCAATCCAAGCCACGCGCGTCTTCCCTTAGGCGCTCCAGATTAATATCCTTGAAATTTCGCTGCATGAGAACCTTTCGCCTGATCTTAGGAGGACGGACCTTGTAGGATAAATAGATTAAATCGTGATATGAGAAGCCAGGCGCTGTCAGCTGATTATATTTAAGCTTAAACTTATTTGAAAACTGTTCATATTGTGGGTTGTGGTTACCTCGTAGTTCTTAGTTCTTTGCCTTAGACCGTTCTGCCAAAAATGTAAGTTCGGCAGTAGAAGTTCAGTGAAGTTTCTTAGCGGGTTCTTCTTCACTGAGTTGATTGAATCCGCGGATCAATTAAATTGTGACATTACTTAGTGTAGTTTGACTACCAGAAGTTGAAAAATAAATTAAAGGAATGAAATGATTAATCAAATGTTGGTCAATGAAGTCTTATTAGGAATGCATTTAGTTAAAACATTATCTTACAATTTTGGGGTTCTTAAAATCATACTTTTCTATTATAGCACTAGAAGGATGCAGTTTTGCTCTTGCGGATTCTGTGTCCGTCTGTTCAATGTCGCAGTAAACATTAACACAAATAGAACAGTTAACATTTTACAGGTGAGTACATTCAGATGTATATGGTTCAGCACGGTATGGTTCAGACCAAACAAAATTGACAAAGACATTAAATGGGTAATTTAAATCAACAAAGAAAACCCATCGGCCTTTTAGTTGCATTCCGTGTTTCAAAACAAGGTTATCAGATCAGTTTTGTGGTAAATTAACTAAGATACTATTTCAAAAACCAACTTACTAAATGTATGTGAATTAAAGAAAAATCATTTTTTGAAGACGGGTTTCTCAATAATCATTAAAATCTAAAAACAAAGCATTTGCCACTAAGGTGCTAACGCTCGGGTATGAGTATGTTGGTGTCGAGCGGATGTGTCGATGTGGTGTTGGGGTGTTGTGTCGTGCGGTAGCAGTAGACTAGGAGAGTTTGCACCTGGAGGCAGCGCTGGTGTCTTCCCCCTCAGCCCACTGCGTGTTGCGCGGCGCCGACTGCACCCGCTCCGCCTCCACTACCTCGCCAATCTTGTACTTCTTCATCAATGCTCTGCCGACACGCACACACACACAAAAACCATAACACAATGTAATATGTATACATTTAAAATTTCGCTGCCACTTCGCTCAAAATGAACAAGTATGGAAGTGATTGATAGTTTAAATGCAGCCGCAAAAGCTATTCAACTCATTTAAAAGTGGGAACTAAAGCAAAACATTGAATTGAATTATTGAAAAGTTTTTAATGTTTACAGTTGAGTACCTAATGTGAGACAAACTAAAGAACTCTGTTCACATAACAATGCATCCTGGTATCACACCACCACCACCACGAACCTGTATCATAATATTGGAAAAATAAGTATAAAAAAGTTTTATATACTGAAGGTTAAGTTATCAAGATTATTGTTGCAGGTACAGAGTGTTCGTTCGTTAGCGGTAAATTATTTATAGTGTAGGTAACATCCATTGAAAAAAAAATGTTTTAAGTCGCCAATAGTTCAGGCCTTAGAATTTATCAGTGCATTTGTACATACTTGTGCATTGAACAAGTATGTGTAACAAAATGATTTAGTACTGCTGATTAAACATGTGAGTGATGGTATATTTTAAGATACTGATAAGTTTTAATAAAACCAAACTTCCACACGAGTAGAGAGCATGCGTTAACCTGCCATCGGAGCTGTGGCCGACATCTTCGAAGGGTTCGGTGGCGTCCTGCCCCGCGCGCTCCAGCAGCACCTCCTCGCCGCCCGGGTGCTGCAAGCACGTACACAATAGAATCAGAGGGGAGACCTTATTAAACATTCCAATGAAATTCTTAGCGAATGCGAGACGTCACCTACTCTTCTGAATAGGGTTGCCACCTTTGGAGTGGCAATGGGAGGATTAAAAAAGGCCATGCAAGAATTTCACATTGAAAAGGGCTAAAAAAAGAGTATGCAAGATTTCGCAACGTGAGCAGTGAAAACAAGTTGATGCCTAAATTTTAGCAATGGGAGGACTAAAAAAGGTCATGCCTGAATTATGTAGAATCAGGAGGCCTACAATTTTAGTTTCATATTGAAATAATTGTTTTATGCAAGCCAAATTTTTTAATTCTGGGATGAATTATCGTTCGAGAAATTATTATTACATAAAAGAGGGCATGATTCCAGGAGACTCTCGAAAATCAGTGAGAGGTGGCAACCCTACCTCTCGACGGCGAGGGACCCTCTACATATTAAATAGCTTAAATTCCATTCTTGGCCCACATTGTACACTCACATGACTCTTATAGCATCTTTAAGATGACTCCTATATTCAGGGTGTCCCCACTAAAAAAGTAAAAAAGGACTCATAATTTTGTAAAAAAAGGGGCTAAGGGCAACTATATTTCATTATTTAAAAAACCATACATTTGTAGTCGCATAAAAAAACTTTTCTGAAAACAAAATCGCAGGCAACGAACTAACCTAGACCGACTCTCCGAACATTGCATTATTGATATATGGAAGACACAACTGCCCTTATCACTTAAACATAAAATTATAAAAAACAAGGCTTCATATAGAAAAAAAAATTAACGAAATATGTGCAAATAAATTGACCACACATTATTAAAATTTCTTTCAAATATGTACTGCAACTCGTCAAAATACATAGACAAAGCAATTAATTTTAGGTTGATAGTAGAGAATTAATCATTGTGAAATAAATAGATTAGATTTTACCGTCCTTTCAAACAATTCAGCAGAGTAAGTAAGAGAGGAACCGGAACATTGCTGTAATCATCGCAAATCCTGCGAGTAGGCGCACGAAATCCTGCATTCTCCGCAGCTCTTTTGATGTGAAAGAGATTTATAATGCTTTATTGTAGGTATCAGAGATGTATACAATCTATTTCTTCTTGGCTGTAAGCAACGATTAATAAATTTTCAGGAAGATTCGATTTCAACCTCCTTAGTCAGTCCTTGTCTACCAAGCCGCAGAATTTGACCGAGATATACGTCCTCTTCAACCTGTTCGATCACTTCTCCGTCGACAACGTCGACTGGAGGACGATTTGTCCTCCCGTCATACCCTCGGTCGCCATGACCTTGGTTTTGTCCCGGTTCATCTTCAGACCTACCTTTATCGATGCATTATAAAGGTCTTCCAGCATGGTCCCAAGCTGAACTCGGGAATTCGACAGAAGAACAATGTCATCGGCAAAGCGAAGATGACTGAGGAAATCTCCATTAACGTTGATACCCACATTGTCCCATTCAAGTGTCTTAAAGACATCTTCCAATGCGTTAGTGAAGAGCTTGGGTGAGATCACATCCCCCTTCCTTACGCCTTTACAAGAAGGATGGGTTGGGTATTTTAATGGAGCCTCACAGTCATCGTCGCGGACCGATACAGATTTCGAGATTTCGAGAGGTTGAGAGACGGATTCAACTGGGTTGGGCTGCCTTCGGAAAGCTAAAATTCGCTGTGAGGTCTGACCTCCCGCAAAATCTAAAGATCCGAATATATGACCAGTGCGTCCTCCCGGTTATAACGTATGGATGTGAAAAGTGAACTCTGACGGTCGCCATTGAAATAATGAAATAATTTATTTGTTCACTTATGGGTTAATAGGCGATACATTTTTGGTCTTCAGATCTCCATAAGATGCCTGTTACGGCGTACAAATACAAATATCGAATTCACATATTGAATACTATAAAAACACAATTAATCAATATTTAGACAGGTACATTTCTCAACACTATCCAATAAAAAATAAAATAATAAAATCCAAGCCAGCATCCCATAATTATTAAGCAAAAATCAATAATAATAATGAAATGCTTATTAAAACAATAATAGGAATAAATAAAAAAACATATAATTCATAATTGTTTTTAAAGAGTTCATCGAGTGAATTAAAATTACAATCTGCTTAACAATCATACAGTCAATTAGGTAAAAAATCTATAATAATAGTGAAATCGTTATTAAAAAATAGTAAGAGTAAAAAAACCCATAATATATTTTTTTTAATTCATCTAGCGTATAAAAATTAGAATCTGCTAACCAATCATACAGTTTTGATTTAAACCCATTCATCTTTAAATCTTTATAATCATCTGGAACGTTGTTATAGATCTTAGTAGCCATATAAAATATACTTTTCCTGAAAAGTACCTTTTTAGGCTGGGCATGGCTTAAATCATTACGCGTTCAAGTTCTTGTGTTATAATTATGAAATTATGATCTTTGTAGCCAATGTCGAGGGTGATAGGATTGCCTTGGTGTGTGTAAAATTGCATGTAAAACGTTTTTTCTAAATTAACTTTCAAGTTATTGTTTTCTAACCATTCTATTACTAAGGCCAATGTTTTATTAATGTCTGCTTCATAAAGCTGTCGATTTGTGCATTTAATAATTATTGATGTATCGTCAGCGAACAGAACACATTGATGGTCAATGGAACTAGGCAAATCGTTAATATATAAGAGAAATAGCAAGGGTCCCAGGATGCTCCCTTGTGGCACTCCATAGTGGTTCAACCTAAGTTGTGATCTGTATTGTTACATACATTTAGATTTTTTTGAATATCTCATTATTTCAGAGCATTGTAAACACGGAATATTGAGGAGGCAGGAAGTGAAACGTTTGTGAATTTGTTCCAGGACGGCTGTTACCTTAAGACCTTTTTGCTCCTCGAATGTATAACAGTCGCAATTGGATATCCCTTCTTAATCAATAACCAAAAAATAAATCCACATTTGTTTAGTTAATATGAACCTTAACGTAAAGGTTCTATGTTGGAATTCCAATACTGTTTCCAATCAAATGTTACGTTACTTTCGAATACGGCCGAGCGCCTCACACGCACGTGGTCACTAACAAAGTAGCGAGACATGTCCCGGCGAGCAAAACGACACCGCGACTCCATATTGTATCGTAATGTATTTGTCGTAAGTTTTATCGCTATACATGTAAATGAAACTTACCGGTGATACGAAACTCCTCCATTATGAAGGTTGTGCACCCGGCTGTCGTGTTGGCACGTTATTATGGCACAGTACGGCATTACTACTATTCAATTTTAGATTGTATCATTAAAGTTAATGCACAAGAACGCTGCAGAGGAGTGAATCATGCGTGTATGAAGTGAGTGGGTCCCCGCTAAAGACCGGCGCGCGAATTCCGCCCACTTCACAATTCTTACCTCCAAATTGTTCTGTGATTGTAAACGATTACTTAGATACGATTTTAACCAATCATGGCCCAATCCCCTTATACCATACTTATTTAATTTATCCCCTTTTACCATTGTCCAAGGCTTGAAAGTTGCCCAGCGAGCAATGTAGCGAGCCATGCTGGGAATATCGCTACGGGATATGGTGCGTAACGAGGCAATCCGCCGACGTACCAAAGTAGTCGATATTGGACACCGGGTGGCTAAGCTCAAATGGCAGTGGGCTGGTCACGTCAGCCGAAGAGACGACGACTGTTGGAGTAACCGTGTCCTGCACTGTTGGCCGTGGACAGGAAAACGAAGTGTAGGAAGACCACCCGCCAGGTGGGACGACGACATCAAGGGCGTCGGCGGAAAGCAGTGGTTCCGTACCGCTGAGGGCTGGGAGGACTGGAGAATAATTGGAGAGGCGTATGTCCAGCAGTGGACGCAAACTCGCTAACTGACTGACTGACTGACTGACTGACAGGAAGATTTATTAACCCTTGCCGCTGTCTTATGGATTTTGACGCATGTGCTATTTCTCGTACGATGGCTTGACTGGCTTGAATTACCCGCAATTACAGACCAACACTATCCAGTCCTAACTTATCGGCCTACCGATTAGCTAGACCTGAAATTAGTACTAGTTTTAAAGTTTTGTAATTTACAAATTTAAAATTACAAAACACCCCAACATTTTGGCATAAAAACTTATGGACATTACATCGGAGGCTCGCCCACTGAAGAGAAAGATTCCCCAGGATCTAATCAAGCCCTAGCAGAACTTAAGAAAAAAAATATTTGGATGTGATATTGGTCACATACCAGGCAAGACATGTGAGAAAGAGAAACCAACACACTGTTGAATGTCCAAAACGGACAGATTGCAGTAGAAAGGAGAAAAAAAAGTTATAAAGTTAATACCTTTTATGTTTTATAAACAACGGTGAATGCGTTCAACAGAGAACCGGTCTCACGCTGAATGTATTCCCGCACTTAAGAAAGCTCAGACAGGAATGGCGGCCAAGGGGAGACCAATTAGTTCAAGCTCTATCGTCCATCACTTTCTAGACGATCCCATGTTTCATAACTTGGCCAATTTTCGATATTAGTTATTATAGTACTTTTATCATACTTTTATAAGTATGGGCTATGCGAGACTTGATACAAGTTAGATCAATCTTAGCTAGCAGTCAGGTTAATTAAGTTGATAAAAACCGGCCAAGTATGAGTCGGACTCGCACACGAAGGGTTCCGTACTATCGTACAGGATTTACAAAAAAAACACGTTTTTTGTATCACCTTTATTTTTTATAATTTTACCTATTTGTTGTTATAGCGGCAAAAGAAATACATAATCTGTGAAAATTTCAACTTCCTACCTGTTACGGTTCATGAGATACAGCCCTGTGACAGACAGACGGACGGACGGACGGACAGCGGAGGCTTAGTAATAGGGTTCCGTTTTCACCCTTTGGGTACGGAACCCTAAAAAGGATAAATAAGTAGGGTCGTCTCAGGTTATTGTGTGGAATGTTTTTTTGGAAAGAATAAACAAAGTGAATATTCAAATTCAGGCTTCTACTGTATTTTTTATAATTGTTTCCGATCACTACGAATCTGTTTGTAGTATATGTGTGTATATGTGGGTGTATATTTCGAAGAAAAGGCAATGGAATTAAGCGTGTCGAAACAGTATACAAAATACATGGAAAAAGACAATCGAAAAAGAAAAAATATATAATAAAGCGCCTGATGAAAATGAAATAAGAATTACTGCAAGTGATAATTTTATGGTAAAAAGTTTTAATTTCTGACCAAAATTAGTGAACCATCATCATCAGCTCTTATAGAAAAAGCTCTTTCCTTTGAAGAAATGTATACTAATGATTTAGACACTGACTTAGTTCAAGAATGCATACAATTTCAATGCTATGTTTCTAATGAAAGAATTTTGGTGAAATCAGATTCTGGATCATTGAAAAGTCTATCCTAAGTAAATATACTTTTTCGTACTAAGCAGTTACGTCACTTATCCAAAGGAATGTGATATGTATGCATGTATAATCCACCGTGAAGCAAGAACACATTATTGAATATATAATATTAAATATGTTTGAATGTTCAATCTTTACAGTCAATGTCCACAACGCAGATGAAGTGTTCAATAAATTTATGTAATTATAATCTTAAACACTGTAAGTAGGAGGCATTGATTACGGGAGGAGGGACTGTAGGAGAATTCCAAATTATGGGTATACAGCAGATGGCGAAATGGAAAGACGCTGTTTTGACAAATATTTTTCTCGTTCGGGTCCAGCCTTGCAGTATATCGTAAAGTAATTCTTTATACAGACTCTTTCTTTAATGAATGTGTCCTTGCTTAATGTTAGATTATACACATTCTTAAGTATATCTTTGATCCTGCGCAAACATAATTTGCAAAACCTTTATTTTTTCTGTATAACTATTTACCTATATTTACCTATAGTGTTTTGTTTTGCTGAACTGGCCAATGCTAAAATATGACAAATCCGAGTGCAGTGTACTGTCTATGGATGATGAATAAACAATACAATACAATACAATATACCATTAACCTATTTATACCAGCCACACAATGTAGGGTTGAGAGAAGGTTTTCTTACTTAAAATGGGTGAAAAATGATCTTAGATGTAACTTAGCTAAACACCTTTGTGCATAGAGTCAGAAGTATTTTTTTTTCCTTGAATCCCGCTTAACTCAAAAATCTATCATAGACATTTAGCTGTTTCTTTGTCTGAGCTATGTCTGGTTATTTTGATCTTTAAGGTGGCCCAACCCGGCGGGACTAACTCAATCTCTCATACTCGGGCACGGTACAAAACCGTCTGATGACTAATCTTTTTCAGAAGTTCTTACTTTATCATTGCGTAATCTACCTCCAAAGTTCGGACCTTATAAATTAGAAACCAAACACAATTTTACAATGCCAACGGTCATCAAACGTCTAGTTCGATCAAATAAAGCTATTTTGAGCAAAAATTTTAACCGACTTCAAAAAAAGGAGGAGGTTATCAATTCGTCTGTATATTTTGTATTTCAGATTCACTAAAAATAAACAAATAAAAAAAAAATACAAAAAAATAACCGACTTCAAAGAAAAAGTAACAAAATAATTGCCATTTTTGTAGTTACGATTTTTGTTATTTTTTGAGTCGGTGTCAGCCAAGGTAGCCAAGGTTCTCTTGATTGGCGCAGCCCGTGCCCGGTGTCAGTTATTATTTTGTTACTTTTTATTGCTTTTTCTTTGAAGTCGGTTATTTTTTTTGTTAATTTTTTTTTGTATCTCTGACAAGAAATATGGGCATGATCTTTCCCCTTTTGTATGGGGAGATGAGCGGGATGGGCCACCTTAAGCTTCGGGCAGCGATTTCTTGTTTCAGTGTTGAGCCTCAGGTCGTGCAACATGTATTTATTGTGGGTGCATTTTGGAATGTTGTACATAGATCTAATAGCTTTAGTCTGAAATCTTTCCGGGATTTCTATGTTGCTATTACTTGATGTTCCCCAGAGTTCAATTCCATATGTCCAAACTGGTTTCAGAATTGTTTTGTAAACTGTTTTTTGCTTTCATTGGTTAACTGAGACTTTATAGCAATCAACCAATACATAGATCGAAGTTTTGCATCCAGGGATTTTCTTTTGCTCCAGATATGTTTCTGCCAGGTCAGCCTGGCAGAAACCTACGTATTTTGCCAAAACGTCATGTGGAGTCGCCTTTTCTTAGTGTGAAAGTGACATGGACTGATTTGCTTTGATTAGCCTTTATTCTCCATATCTTCAGCCAATTTTCTATATCAGAAATGTATTTTTGAAGATTTGCTGATGCAATTGCTGGGTTGGCATTTACTGACATTATTGCAGTATTATCGGCGTATGTGGCAATGAGGGTTTTGTCATCAACGGGGATGTTGGCTGTGAAGATGAGATACAGTACGGGCCCTAGGATGCTCCCCTGGGGTACGCCTGATCTGATTTAGAACAAATCTGATGTGGCGTTGTTTAGTTTCCCCTTATAACATCTTTTATCTAGGTAGCTTTTCAGTATGAAATAAAAGGAATGAGGCAGGAGTTTTTTTGATCTGGAACAAGAGGCCATCATGCCAGACCCTATCGAAATCCTGGCTTATATCTAAGAGCACAGCGGAGCAGTATTTTTTATTCTCTAGCGTGTAGACAATGGTATCTAAAATAAATAAAATAAATAAATCTATCAACCTGTGAACCTGCTCAATGGTTCCATGCTTTTGTCTAAATCTAAATTGGTGTCCAGGAAGAATAGCATTCAGGTGAGGTTGCATTCTATCAAGGATTACTTTTTCGGACAATTTCCTAACCAGTGGAAGGAGACTAATCGGTCTGTAGGATGAAACTTCTTCTGGCTGCTTTCCGGGTTTGAGGATCGTGACTACTAGAGCAAATTTCCACTGAAATGGGTAGTGGGAGATTCTTAGGCATGAGTTGAAAAGTATAACAAGGAACATTATGCCATTTTTTGGATTTGGAGTAATAAACAAGATTTTATACGGCGATATAATTGATGATTTTACGAATAAAAAAATGCGCAAGAAGTATTGTAAGACCTTTATAACATAATTCATTGAATTTCACTGGCAACATCAGTCTGAATTTTTCCAGATAATTTAATACGTCATATTCAAACTGTAAGTAAGCGCAATAATACATGTTTCATCACTTTACTGAATGTACATTACCGTGTAAGTAGTATTAAGGAATACCTTACGCTGCCAGCCTTATTACAGTACATGACTCCGGTTTTATTAGCTCAGAAATAAAGCCACAAACCATTTCTTGTGCAATCCTAATTAAATCGTTGAGTTGTAAAAATCATCTAGAAACTGAAACATCGATCTCTTAATTCACAATCATACACTAATTACCGGAAAGACGTGTAATTAGGGTGATAATGCACATATCATGAAATTACAAGTTCACTGACAAATCAAGGAATGTTATATTATTGTCAACTAGGGTATCGAACTGCAAATGTTAATAGGGGTGGCAAACTTTGAATATCCTACTGGCAGCAAATGTGCAAAGCGCTGGGCCCGTGGCATTAAAGCAACACCAGAGATTTGCGAAAATTTCAAGAATCCTATCATCCTGGATGGTCGCCACCCAGCAACTAAACTTATTGTGCTGCTTGGAAACCCCTTCCTAGTTTTCTTTGTAGGTAATTTTTTCGGCTGCCTATTGGTACTCTGTCTCCTTTGTAGAAGCTCACTGGATGGATAGGATGAAGAATTAACCTTTTAGGAGCTCGACATAGAATATTTTTAATGCAAAAAGCATTCCTTCTTTTTTAAATTCAATAATTAATAAAACTTTTTATACTGCGCACGTCACTCCACTCCAATTGTATAATTGTTGTCCAGTGGCAAGGATCAACCTGCATGTAATTATAGCATGTTTTAATTTGATGTACAATAAAACATATTGTAATTTAAATTTATTGTAGTTTAGCCAGTCGCTCAAGTACTCCCGCCATTTAATTCAGTTCAAAGTTAAAAATTTTGGATTTCCTGAAACTATTTTACGGCGCATACGCTTGGTTTTGGGGTATTTTGTAGGTATGTATTATTTTATATTTTTGTAGGAGTTACAGTACCAATAAGCCCCCTATTTTTCATGAAAAGTGAAAGTGTAGGTACCTCTTCTAGGAACTTGGTGACGTCGTACACGCTATTGTGGATTACGAGCACGGCATCGCGCTTGCTGTTGCGAGTCTTTAGCTCCTCGCGCGTGAACAGCTTTACTGGAACTTCCGTCTCCGCTGCCATCGCGTCCAGTAACGATGAAGTCCGCTACTCTTACTACGAGCTGGTCGGATGACTCGGCACTTCAGACCCGATGACGTGTTTGATCAGTGAATTCAGCACCAGTCACCTCCCTCACTAATCGCCGCACGCTCGCACCCAGAGAATATAATACTGGTATAATACTTCGTACCAGAAGGGCCACTCTATTGGCACCTGCGAGGACGTTAGCGGAAATGACAGTTAAGGTGCAGCCATCTTGGAATAATGGCTGATCCCCTGGCTGGAGTAAAGACGACATGTTATATTTTTTTCTCTGTAGGATTGTTATGGAAAAGGCAAAGGATTTATCGCCATATTTAACTAGAGGGTCACTGCGCGGTGGCGGCGGGTGTAGTTTAAATACTGCTAAATTAAATAAAAGTAACTATTGAAAACAAATATTGCATGAGAAATAGTGGTATTGATTGGAAGGAGCGGCCGTCAGTTAATTTATATTTCATCCAGGCCAACAGCTCACTTCACGTAAAACATTAGCAAACGTGACTGCATGGATATAGGCACATTCAACCCCGTGCACGTACCCAAAGAATATAAATACACTGTTCGTACCCTCAAAATACGATCGTAGGTGCTAAGTTAACTTACATACAACGAGATGCGTACAGACTAAGGGCCGAGTGCACGAAAGAACAAAAAATCCAAATCAACGTCAACGTATGATTAAACAGGTCACTTTGTATGGACTCTATGAAAGGAACTACAAGCGGTTCACTAAGCCCCGGTTGCACGAAGAGACGGCCGAGTTAATCAATGTTCAAACACGTCACTTTTAGTGATCCGCATAGTTTCTTCCATACTGTCCACACAAAGTGACGTGTTTGATCAGACGCTGACGTTGATTTTGATTTTTTGTCCTTTCGTGCACTCGGCCCTAAAAGTGACGAGTTTGAACATTGATTAACTCAGCCGTCTCGTCGTGCAATCGGGGCTAAGGTCCGAGTGCACAAAAGAACAAAAAAACAAAATCAACGTCAAAGCATGATTAAACACGTCACTTTGTGTGGACAGTATGGAAGGAACTCTATGCGGTTCACTAAAAGTGACGTGTTGAACATTGATTAACTCAGCCGTTTCTTCGTGCAACCGGGGCTAAATAGAGGAAAATTGCGTACAAAATGACCGTCTCAGGAACAAAAAATCTCCCGCTGGCTACCAGTGTTAAATGACGTTTATACTTTTTAAAATTGTTCTTTAGGTAAACATTTTCACTGCATTCCTAAATTTTTTTTTTGTTTGTTTATCCAATGGACAGGCAAAATCTTTCGCTATACAGCCTTCTCTTTATTGTATCTTATGGATTGTAGTCCATTCTGGAGTGTCATGTAGTTAAATATTTTCTATTGTCTCATGTATGTATAGAAATATGGGTTCAAAGTTGGTCGGTTGACTTAATATCTTTTTCAGGTCGAGCGGGATTTTTTCTCTTTCTTTGTATGTAATTTCTAAGCATTTATATAGTTTTTCTCTTTGCTCATCAAAAGCACAGCAATGAAAGAAGAGGTGGTCAAGGGATTGATCAGCTAAGTTGCAGTGTGGGCATACGGCGGTGTCGATAAGGTTTAATCTGTAAAGATGGGATTGAAAAAGACAATGTCCGAAACGTAGACGACAAATTGTTGCATAATATTTTCTTCTTTTTGGTAAGGTTTTATTGAACCAAGGTGGTTTCCCAACTAAATCGTTTATTTCGGCGTACCAACGACCCGTATTGGACATTTTCCATTGTTCCGTCCATTCGTGGATAATTTCCTGTTTTATTTTCGCTACAAATTCCGATTGTGGTAGGGCAACATTCTTAATATGGCAAATATTCAGGTTGCTGTCAGCTATCGTTCTAGCTAGATAATCTGCTGAATCGTGTGGCTTCAAATTTATGTGGCCGCGAATCCAGAAAAAACATATTTCGTAGCCTTGCTGTATCAAGGAAAAGTGTTTATCCCGTATTTGGTGTATGACATAGTGAGTATTGGCATCTAGTTTCGTATTCTGTAGGGCTCTATGAACGCTCATGCAGTCGCTTATTATTATCCACGTATAGTGTTGTTGAACTTCGATGAACTCGAGTGCGATTTGAATTGCCAAAGCTTCAGAAGTGTATATTGATGCAGAACTAGGAATCTTAATGACATAACCTCTCTTGGTTGTCTCGTCATAGATCGCGCAGCCGACCCCACGAACTGTTTTCGAACCATCGGTATATATTCTTCTGTAACCTCTGTAACTTAAAATTTGTTCTAAAAATTCTTCTTTACACTCCAAGTTTTCGTCTATTTGAATTGGAATTCCGTAGAATTTGCTGTCATATTTTCCCAAATAGCAAGGAAAGTTGAAATTGGCTTGTATTTCATATTCATTTTTGTATTGTAATATATTTGAAAAGTCTCTCAGGATGTAAGGATGATGACTAGGATCGGATGGGATGGAAAGGAGATGTTGAATTTTGGTAAACAAAGGATGATTTGATATGGATAGAAGCTTTAACAAAAATTTTAATTTCAGATATTTGAAGCGGATTCTCAGTGGAGGAATGTTACATTCTACTTGCATGGATACTATGGAAGTTGACATCATCGCTCCAGTTATTAAACGTAAGCTTTTATTTTGTATTTTTTCCAGTTTCTCTATAAGTTTCCAATGATGAGAAAAACATAGAAAATCATATTCAAAATAGCTACGTATCAAAGATTTAAAAAGTATTATTAGGATTTTCGGATCCGCTCCCCAATAGGTGCCCGCTAAGGACCTCAAAATGTTGTACGTTCTTAACGCTTTGTCTGCTATGCCATCGACATAAGAGTTCCAAGATAAGTTACTGTTAAATATTATTCCTAAAAACTTAACGGATACAACTACCGGAAGAAGAGTGTTATTGTAGAAGACTTCGGCTTTTGATTTGTATTTATTTTTACTAAATGTAACAACTTTGCTTTTCTCTGGGCTTATATCTAAATTTGACTCAGTGAAATATTTATACAAATTCTCCATGGCTTTATTTATACAAGTCAATGTAGTCGCTCTATCACCAATGGAACAATAAATAACCAAATCATCTGCAAATTGAAGGTTATTTACATCAAATCCTAGTTTTGAGTTTAATTTATGAATATAAATTATAAATAAGAGGGGACTTGATATCCCACCTTGAGACGTTCCCCTATAGGAAAATCTGGGACCAAAAAGAGAGTTGCTGTATTTCACGTATACTTCCCTGCCATTTAAAAAAATATATATCCAATTTATTAATTTTGCTGGAATGCCCAAAGAGTTCAAGATCGATGCAAGTGTAAAGTGATCGATGTTGTTAAATGCGCCGACGACATCTAAGAAAACACACACGGTATCGTGATTGAATGAGAAAGCTTTTGAAATATCCAGATGCAGATGACTGAAACTTTCTCTAGCGGATCGACCCCTCCTAAAACCAAATTGATTGCTAGGTAAAATGTTGTTTCTTTCTACAAAAAATTCTAAACGTTGTTTAATTAACTGTTCAAAAATTTTTCCAATGCACGAAGTCAATGCCACAGGTCGATAAGAATTTGCATCGTCTTTACTTTTGTTTGGTTTAAGTATTGGGATGAGACAATCTATTTTCCATTCCCATGGAATTATGGAAGTACACCACAGCTTATTAAGCGTGTTTAAAAATATTACCAGACTGTTGTGGTTTAAGTGACGTAGCATTTTATATGGAATCAAATCTAATCCACATGTAGTATCTCGTCTAGAATTTAAGGCAGATTTCAGTTCTTGTAAAGTAAAATATTTTGTAAGGTACTCATTTTCATTATTGTTAGGAACAGAACTATTGATTAAATGTACTTGATTTTCAACATAATCGGGTGTATACTTTTGCAAAAAATCATTAATCCAGTCATGATTTGTGTTGTGACTATTACTTTGGTAGGTATTATTAAATTTTTTAATAGTGTTCCAAATTTTTGAAACGGGTGTATATCTGTTAAACGATTCACATAACCTTTGCCAACTTTCGCTTCTTTCTCTTTTTAAAATGAGTTTTTTAAGTGCTTGCAATCGTTTGAATTGTATGTAATTTTCGTCATTACAATTTAGTTTAAATTTTGCATATGCTTTCCTGGAATTTTCTACAGCTGTGCTGCATTTTTCATTCCACCAGGGAACAGAACGTTTGGGTTTTGAATGCCGAAAAGTGGAGTTAGGTGTGGATGAATGCTTCCGTTTGGTTATAGACTTTTCAATAGCAGCATTTAAAATATTACAAAAAGAATCATAAAGATTCTATTGGATTAAGATTATCAAAGTTAAAATGTTCGAGCTCTCTTGAAACTATATCTGAGTATATTTTCCAATTTACGAGTCTAAAGTTTGGATGCTTTGGAAGATTGTTTGCAGTTTCTTGATTGTTGTATGTATTGTTGGCTAATAATATTTTTGTTATTGTTGGCAGGTGATAACTTCCGAGAGGGTCATCATGGACCGTCCAGTTACAAGACAATGCTAAAGAAGAAGATACCATTGTGAGATCGAGTGCATTTGGTCGCCATCTACTGGAACCAACTGTTGTCACTTCACCGTTATTCAAAAGAACAAGATTGTTGTCATCAATTATTTCCAAAATGTCCCTTCCACGTGAATCAGTGTTATTGCATCCCCAAAAAGTGTGATTAGCATTAAAATCGCCCGCAATAATCATTGGCTCAGAGATATTTTTTACTAATCTATCGAACTTACTTTTTGTGAAAGGTGGAGTACAATTCGGGGGACTGTATAAGCTAACTATAGTTACAAATTTGTTGTTGTAAGATAATTTGATAGCTATATTTTATATCGAGTTGTCACTTGTGGTGATAATTTTTGTGTAGCTAAGACTATTATGAATTAATATTGCTACTCCGAATTTCCAGAATCAGATCTTTCCAACTGATATCCTCTAAATTTACAACGTTGTTGTGGTTTTAACCAAGTTTCAGAAATTATAGCAATATGTATATCATTTTCATAAAAAAAATTAGTGAGAATATGTCGATGACATAGCAAACTTTGCGCGTTCCATTGTACAACATTCAAAGTAGACATTATCTAACAGGTTTATTTTTTTTGATAGAGTCGTGAATAACGCTTTTTATGTTTTGCGAAGAGATAGGAACCTCGCCAGTTTTGCTCATTGTTATAACATTTACAATCATTTCGAGAAGTATGTTCATTGCCTTTTCAGAGTTTAACAAATTATTCAGGATTTTTCTTTATTCGTGTGTTATATTTTGGTTATATTTTAGTTGCGTATTCTATTTTTTTTCTGTTTGATCTGTGTTAGTAGTAGTAAGGAAGGGAATAACTTTTCATTAAATAATTCATTGTATTGAACTTTTCTTGTTTTATTTTTGTTTTTTTCAATTTTCTTCTTTTTTATAGGGCATAACCCTGATATAGCGACATGATTACCTTGACAATTATAACAGGTAGCATTGGCATGCTCCGTAGAGCAATTTCTATAATTGTGCCCTTCGCAACTGCATATTGAGCACCTCTCTCCGTTTTTACAGTATTTTGATATGTGCCCAAAGCGCAAGCATCGGAAGCACTGTTTTAAACGGGGTATATATTGAGCCACTCTAAATCTACATAAGTTCATGTCAATATAGTCCGGTAGAGTATTTGATGCAAATGTAATGGAAATAGTAGGAGTGGGTTCTAGTTGGAAACCACTTTCATTCTTTACTTGACGCATGAATCTTCTTACTGATATAATTTTTTTGTGCTTGTTATGTTGGTAAACATTTTATGATTGGATAAGTTGGTAGGGACCGAGGTGATGACACCAGTGGTTTCAGTTGCAGATGCAGGTATGGAAGCCTTAAGCTTGAATTGATCCAAAAAAGTTTTGTTACCGAGAGCTGCGTTGGCTAGCTCTGGTTTTTCAAATATTGCGCCTATTTTGTATCGATTTATCCTCTTGAACTGTTTGATGCCCTTGATGTATCTTTTGAAAGAGTTTGATAAGCTCATAATATCTCTGTCTCCAATCGGCTTGTTAGGTTCTGTGCTTTCTATGAATACGATCAAATCCTGTGCTCCCGAATCCTCAGGGTATGCACGGGTGTAATCTTTAATGAAGAACGGTTGGTACTTATCGAGTGAATTCAATTTTGATGTAGTAGCTGTGGTGTTGATGTTGAGCTCAGTAGTTCCCGCCTGTTCCAAAAGATCATCTTTTCCCGCCAAATTTTCACAATCCGATAATTCGGACGAAAGGGACTCCTCTGGAGACCACTTGTCTTCCTTTTTCCGTTTCCTCTTCGCCTTCATCTTCTCAGCCGGTTTTCCGCGAAGAAAGACCACAAACAAACGAATTGGCAAATAAAAACTCGGTAGCAAAAAATATCGACTTGTTCAGATTCCCGCCAAAACCGAACTCCCTGCATTCCTAAATGCGTATATTGTCACAGACTATAGAGAGTATATTGCGGAGAATTCTCAATACACGCGTACACGACCGTCCCGAGTTGCTTAAATTCACTCCCGTGAACGTCATTTTGACATAAGGGAAGTGACTCTAGACCGCACACACACAGAGAGAGCTGCTTTGTCTGCCAGTGATCACACTAGAAGCCTGCAAGGGCCGTACAAATATGATAACTTCCCATGGCCGCATAGTCATAAGAGCTACCCAATTAGGGATGTGGCTCTGATGGATGACGTCATGCGTCATGGATGACGACATGCGTCATCCATCAGAGTATAGATATAATGTGTACTACATTTTATTAAACAATATATCGTTTTATTAAACAATATATCGTACAAGGTATAAGATTGATGCAAACAAATCCTTAAGATGTAGGAATTAGAGTAAATTTTTGTTGGAATTTCGAAGTCTTCATCAAATTTTCATTACATTTTCGAATTTAAATCGAAATGAAATAATATAAGACTTACCGATGATTATGCCTCCTTTTGTTCAATTGTGTGTTCGGCTATCGTTTTTGCACTCCAAAATGGCACACATGCACACGGCATTGTTCTTGCTTCGCGAGTTTATCGTCCAGTAGTTGCGGTCGACAGCGCCGAATTAGTGACGAAACACGACTTCTGAACGCGACTCACTAAGTGCGCGGAGCTCCGCGTACTAGTGGCTACGTTGTTTCCGCCTACTTACTACTTCTACCCGTTATTTTTGTTTGCACAGATCGTAGAAAGCGCGCACGGTTGAGAGCATGTGCGCCGTGTACGCTGTCAAAAGGCTGTCATCGAGCTGTCATTAAGCGTGTTTATCTGTAGTTTTCTGATTGTATGCACTTGTATTCTGAAATAACGAAGGCCTTTCGCCGTTTGTTAGTCTAGTTAGACAATTCAAGGCCTGAAATAACCACTCTCGAGACTTACAAGGCAATTGCGCGGTAGTTAGGTTAGGTTCTGACACATATGTCTGCTCAATCTCGTTCCGATCTTAGATGAAAAAGAATGGATACGGTACCTCCATACTGACGATAGTTCAAAAGCGTTCCTATTTTTAAAAAAACTCACACACCTATACTTTTACATGCACACCAAACTCTACTACGTAAAGGGTAATAGAGCAGGACCAAGGTATAAGGAAATGCATCATGGGAAAAAGTGACAAATAGATTCATCTAATCGCGGAAGAATGAAACGCCCGACAAAAATTTCCTTAAATTGAATTAGTTATAGCATGAGAAAAAGGGATGGTGACATTTGGTGGTCATAGATATAGTGCAAAATTCATCCTAATCCATCATGACACATCAACGATGCGCGCATCCTAAGCCCTTTGAGCAGAATGGCGCGTCAAAACTAAATGAAAAATTAAAGTGAAAACGGCAGGGTTGCCAAAAATGATCACGAAAATAAATAACAATATATTGTATTGTGCATTAAAATATTAAGGTTCCTATTTAGTGATAGTGGTCAGAACAAGTAGTACCATGATTGTATAGTTAACAAGGCATCAAATAATCTTTTCGCGAATTTGCAAGCGGGAAAATGAAAAAAATATTAATGGAATCATTCATTAAACCATCGTTATTCTGAGTAAAAATCATCGATATTAAGGATAAATTAATAAAGTCGAATATACACAATTTGTAAATATTGAAATCATAAAATAAAATAAACACAAAGAGGGAATCATTAATGTATTGCAAGTATGGGTCAAACATTGCAAAACAAATAATATTGATTATTCTTGAATTGTCCATGTTTGCATTTTATGCATTTAAAAATTTCGTTCAATGCGTTTTAGATGCTAAAAAATAGTCCAAATAATAGTCAGTACAGTGTTATGTAAAACCTGGTGATGATTATTGCCGTTCGCCGTAAATGTGTGATGGTATTTTGATAAACCACTAAGTTCTTTCTTTTTAAATTTTTTTATTTCCTTCAAATAGGTTCAGTTTATTACGCTTTTGTCCTTTTGTGGCGGCTTTAATCCCCGGATTGGTTTTATGTATATGATAAAGTTTTACATTTACATATTTTTCGATAATAGCCCTAAGAAGATGGAGTCTATGATTAAATGTAGCAGGTTGAAGGAATGAATACTCATTCAATGACAAAAGGACATTTGAGCCAAGAAACGACTTGAGAATTTTAATCTTTATGGAAACGAGCTGTCTGTCACATGTAAAATTTTGACCATTTTCAAGGATGTACCTTTTTATCACGCCTCAGAACTAAGACATATTATACAAACATCCTAAACGACATTATAAAAAATAATAAACAGTACGTAGACTATTGTTTTTTGGCAGCCCTACTTGTTTTTAAAATAAAATTTAGTTCAATATATAATACTGAAATGAAAACAAAAATAAAAATCGAACTGACAATTTAAGTTTGCTTGTGCCAACCCTGTTTGCGCCTTTACAACACATAAAAGGTTTCAGGTCAACTAAACTGAAAATATACTGAATATGCTTGCACTTATACGTGGAATGTGATTCCATTGCTCTTGTTGTCCTTTATGGCGTTATTTCCATATTTTTCAACAACACAAGACGACATTTTGTTGATACTTTGAAATCTCGCGCAACTGAATTCATCACTGACGTCTGACACCGACTGAGAGCATATCGGCTGACTGAGCTTACTTTTGACGGACCGTACAATTTGTTTAGTCCCCTATCCATTCCTTTTTCATCTAAGGTGCCAACCCTGTTTGCGCCTTTACAACACATAAAAGGTTTCAGGTCAACTAAACTAAAAATATACTGAATATGCTTGCACTTATACGTGGAATGTGATTCCATTGCTCTTGTTGTCTTTTATGGCGTTATTTCCATATTTTTCAACAACACAAGACGACATTTTGTTGATACTTTGAAATCTCGCCCAACTGAATTCATCACTGACGTCTGACACCGACTGAGAGCATATCGGCTGACTGAGCTTACTTTTGACGGACCGTAAAATTTGTTTAGTCCCCTATCCATTCCTTTTTCATCTAAGGTTCCGATTTGATATCGTGCGATTGTTGCTATGAGCAGTGAAATCAATTCGGAACACAAGTATTCAGCGTATTCGCTTTCTCCGCGATATTTGCAATGTACGCATTTCGGAATGCACGTATACTTCGCACAGAGTCTGTAGGTGTCCCTAATTAGTCTGTGCATTGTAGTCATACTGAATCAACCCTATAAGGCTTGTAGATTATTTTAAACTCACCTTATATACATGTTTTGAAGAATTCCAATATCGCGCTTTGACAAGTGGGGTGACACCGTACTGCGCGAGCCCCGTTAACGGTTGCAGCATTACAAAGGAATGAGAAATGTGGCGGTGCAGGGTCAGGGGGATGTTCGGATTATAGAGGTGTTTGGATGAGTTTAGGTTCCGATTATCAAAACCCTTGTATGATGATATATTAATGGCTAGTGTTAATATGATGAAAGCATAAAAGTCTTAAAATAATCATTTATTTTCAGAGAACATTGTCCCACCTGGTGCGCCATTGCCGCCCATTGAAGAGGAAAATTTAGCTGCGCGCACGGCTACTAAAGCACGAAATCATCCTCTGCGTGTCGTAGCTGGAATTCGTGGTACACCAAATTATTATTTGTTTACACCGTTTAGAACCTATAAAAGTATTTGCAGCATTTTTTTTCTTGTAAAGTATTGTATCATTCAGTGAAAATATGTTGAAAGCGTAATTCTATATTAATTTCAGATAACGTTTTCATGCCTGATGCGCCATTGCCACCCACGGAATGGAAAACTTTGCCTGCACGCACGGCTACTGAATCACGAAAGCGCCCTCTGCATGTCGCAGCCAGAGCACAAGGTACACCAACTTATTATTGGTTTGCACAGTGAAGAACCTATGTATAAAAGTATTTGCAGCATTTTTTTTCTTGTAAAATATTGTATGATTCAGTGAAAATATGTTGAAAGCGTCACCGTCTATATTCATTTCAGAGAACATTGACATTCCTGATGTGCCATTGCCACCCACGGAACGGAAAACTTTGCCTGCACGCACGGCTACTAAATCACGAAAGCGTCCTCTGCATGTCGCATCCGGAGCAGGTACACCAACTTATTATTCGTTTACACAGTGGAGAACCTATGTATAAGAGTATTTGCAGCATTTTTAGGTTTCCTTTCCCGAAGGATAACCATCGGAACCCGATTCGTTAGACTCTGCTGTGCAGACTGTATCTCATAAACCACAATAATTAGACAGCTGAAATTTTTACAAAGTTTGTATTACTTATACCCACCCCTATAAAAACAAAAATAAAAATGTATAATTATTGTATATTATATTTATTAAAAAATAAAATATGTGTTTGGTGCCTATCTTGTTTCTTTAACAGAAGTATTTAAAAAGTATGTGGTGTTATATCTTATACGATTGTACTGACCATTCGTGTGCAAGTCAGACTCACACTTGAGCAAATTTTATCTTTTAAAGTATTGTATGATTCAGTGAAAATTTTATGAATATATAAACATCTTTATATATTAATTTATTTTCAGATAAAGTTGTCATACCTGATGCGCCATTGCCACACACGGAACGGGAAACTTTGCCTGGACGAACGGCTACTGAATCACGAAAGCGTCCACTGCATGTCGCAGCTATGGCTCAAGGTACACCAACTTATTATTTGTTTACACTTTGGAGAAACTCTAAGAATATTTTGTTGTAGCATTTTTTTTTTCTAGTAAAGTGTTGTGTGATTTTGTGAAAATATGATTTAAGCATAAAGGTCTTTTTTTCAGAAACACCAAAGCGGCCGAGATAAAAATTCACCTCCAAGATTGGCTCATTAACACCAAACTGCAGAAAAATGTACAATCAATGCAGGAAAATCATGAACAGTAAAAGGCAACTTAATTTTAACAAAAGGTTGCAAAAAGCTAAAAAGTTTGAAAGTACAAACACCTTTAAAAATCTCACTGCAAATTTAAATGCAACATGCAAGTCATTTTTTTGGATGCAAATCAAATTGTGTACCAAAAAAACAAGAGGTTGAAGATTTTCACATGAAGAAAAATTAATGGCTTTATCTCTTTTAAAAACAAGTCCAAAGGGATATAAACTGCTGCAAAAAATTTTTATATTGCCTAGCAGAAGAACCTTGGACAAGCTCATTCAAAATGTTCACATCGAAGCGGGCATAAATGACAAGATTTTTGACATTCTCGAAGAGAAAATAATTGATTGGCCTGAAAAAAAAAAGTACTGTTCTATCGTATTTGATGAGGTTGCTTTAGAGCCATACATTGATTACTCGAAATTCAAGGACCACATTATGGGATTCACGCAACTAGAAGGAGATGCAAAGCCGAAATTTGCTGATCATGCCCTATTGTTTATGCTACGCGGAGCATGCGACAAGTGGCGGCAACCCATTGCCTTTTATTTTTGTGCTGGCACAACACCCGCTGCAATATTAAAAATTATCATAAAAAAGATTGTAAAAGCAGTTGTAGCGACAGGCTTGATCCCTGTTGCCCTTATTTGTGATCAGGGCCCTACAAATGCAACAGCATTACGATGGTTGCTGGAGGACACTAAAAGGGCACAGACAATAAAAGGAGTAGAATTTGGTAAGATATAAATTTATGATTGTTAAAATATGTATACTATACGTGCTTTAAACATTTTTCTTTATCAATTTTCGAGTTGTCAGCGATTTTTGTAGATCTACTGGATCTACAAAAAGCACCAACCAATTTTGGTTTAAGTGTTTCTTAAGGTCTACCACATTATTATCTTTCGGAATATTCCACATACATAGTGACAAGTTGTTGGTATAATACAGAGTTTTCAAAACCTGTTAAAATAACCCACACGCCTTTGTGCATGAAAAACAATGTCATCCCTAATTTATATTTATGGTCTGCCACCCTTATTTTTATTGTTTTGCAATTTTACTACCCCATTGCATAGTGGATCACAGAACAGTGATTTTCCATATTCGAAATCCATATTGTGCCTATAGTCTCCTGGTAAAATGGTTATGACATATGGAGGGACAGACGGATATGACGACATGATCCGTTCCGTTCCATAAATATTCCGTTTTTGAAAAAAAAAATTGTCTAATCTCAATAAAATTTATTATTTTTCAGATGATACCATTAAACTTGAACAACTTACTCTGCATGTGATTTTTGATCCTCCTCATCTGATAAAGGGCATCAGAAATAATTTTTTGAACAAAAAGATGGTTTTTAATGGCAAGACTGCACAGTGGGAGGACATAGTCCAAGTATATAAAATGGATTGCGAACTTGGTGATATTCGACTTCTTCCGCAATTAACAGATGAACATATTCTTCCCGAAAAAATAAAAAAAATGAAAGTCCGAAATTGCACTAAAGTTTTAAGGTGGCCCATCCCGCTCATCTCCCCATACAAAAGGGGAAAGAAGATCACGCACATATTTCTTGTCAGAGATCCAAAATGTTGCTCAAAATAGCTTTATTTGATCGAGCTAGATGTCTGATGACCATTGGCATTGTAAAATTGTGTTTGGTTTCTAAGTTTTAAGTTCCGAAAGTTCGAATTTTTCGCGCGTTTTATCCAATAACTTTGGAGGTGGATTACGCAATGATAAAGTAAGAACATCTTAAAAAGATTAGTCATCAGACATAGCTTATTTATTCAAGATTTATGATCTATTTGGATTTTGTTAGATTTTTGACTGCAGCGGTCGTGGTTTACTTTTAGCTATAAGTCGTTTTGAAATTAAAATTTTCGTAAATCTTACCAAATCATACACTATGCACATTGTCCTTTTTTGTGGACATGTTGCATCTTCCTCATCACGGAGCCTGTCTTATTCTTTAAAACAGAGAAGGTCCCAGAGCGCAACAGCACGGTTTTGTACTGAGCCCGCGAATGAGTTAGGCCCGCCGGGTTGGGCCACCTTAAGTGAAAAAGTAGCGGCAATGCTAAAATACACTGGACAATTTTGTAAGTACATATTTACATTCTCAAAATTTGTTTGCATGGCCTCACCTTGGCCTTTACAAACAAACAAAAATAATTGGTTGTCTGTAAAGTCGGTTTACGGACGATAGTTTTACGTGATAAGGCAGCAGAACTATTCGAACTGCTAACTCTGACGTCACGCGAGAAGAGAGATAGATATGTCACAAGCCATTGCTTGGGCCGATCGTGCCTCTCTATCGCTTGCTACGCGCTCTCGCTAGCACCACATGAGTAAAGAAACGGTACAGAGGCAAAGCTTCATACAACAGCGCAAAATGATTACACTACTACAAGCAAACGGCGCATGCATTTGTTTCCACTGGTCATACTGGCCGCTCCCCACGTACGTGGCGCTACCAGTGGAAACACATCCATGCGCAGTGAAGCTTTGCCTCTGTACTGTTTCTTTACTCATGTGCTAGCACGCTCAGGCTCAGGTGGAACAAGACACTTCTGCTAAATTGAACTGGATGGAATACACGGACAATATTCATTGCCACTTCGACCGATCGTTAATCCAATGCGATGGTACAGGTCGCGCCAAACATCTTGTAAGCTCTGAAGTTGCAGCGCTCGCGTCGCATTAGCCGAAAACAGGTATCCATTTGCATCTGCGCAATAGGCTGCGCATCAACTTCAGAGCTCACTAGATGTTTGGCGCGAGCTATACCAACCCGGGCGTGATTAACCCTTCCACATAAGAAGGGGACTTATTGTTTAACGTGGAATCCGAACCATGAACGAAGACTCCCTTGGCAGGCAATTTTCACTGAGTAAGGTATTATTGTTTGTTGTAACGTGTTGTAATATTTGCAAATTTGTAGTCGTAGTACCTGATAATGTTGTACGAGATGTAAGTTTTCACCGTTTCTCAAAAAATGCTCATGTCATAAAAAGAAAATGACTCCGATTTTTTTTTCTTATTTTTCCCTGGGTAGGCATAAGCTGGCCTACTACATGGTTCCCGCTTGGCCTTGGCCTTGGAGTGAAAGGAAACTCACAAATTCTCTCTCTTCAAAATGTGAGATATTAGTGCGGTCTTTGGTACATTGACTTGATTACATCGTCACGTCCATGCAGAAGTTGAGAATCTGTAATTTTCGCAAAATTGGTTCATTTTTTTAAAACACTTTATATTGTCTTTCACGTACCGTGGCAAATCAACAAATCTGTAGCTTTAACGGGTACAAAGCTTACTCATTCGTCAATGAGAAACTAAGAGTCAAGACCTATTTCAAAAGATAAATTTAAAATGTTTTTTTGCTCTCCTTCAATGTATTTTCAGATTCGTAACTTTTGCATGAATGTGACGAATATTACTTTTTTATATTTTATTTGTCATATTCAAGGTTGCACTTTTTGTTCCAGCACAACATATATCGAGTCAACCTATAAGCACCACCATGACGGCTACGGCAGATGCTGTCATCTTTTTTGACAAGCTGTTCGACAGTGTCAATGGTAGCTCGTTCGATAGGGCAAAGCCACTGAGATGTGCCGTTAAGGAGGGCAGCGGCCATCACGACTTCTGGACGGAAGCTTTAAATATATTAAGTAATACTAAGTTTTTACGAAATAATACTCCTTGTTCAGTGCCATCACTCCAAAATTGGAAAATTACCATCAGGAGTTTTCAAAAGCTTTGGATTTTTTTTAAAAGTAAGGGTATTGATCGTTTTTATGCTCGCAATTTCAACCAAGACCCAGTAGAGAACTTTTTTGGACAAATAAGAGCTTACAATTACAGAAATGTAAATCCAAGCTGCAGCATCTTCTCCCAATCATTTAAAGCCTTATTTATTTCAAATGTTTTGACTGGGCATTCAGAAAATTTTAACTGCGAGGAAGACGGTACCAAATCTTTGAATCTAGAAGCATTTTTTAAAAAGCAATCCGATGTATCCACTGAAGCCGTTAATGTCACAGCAATGCACAGAGATACCGATTTCTCTGAAAAACCACCTTCAAATGCGCCTCTGAAAATGAATGTGATAAAAGAAAATATAAGGACGAATGCAAAATCATTTACTGCAGGTTATGTCACTAGGAAAATATTAAAAAAACATTCCTGTAAAGTATGTCGAGAAAATTTGTTGGCAAAAGAGCCGCTGAAGGTCCATGATTGGATTTCCCACAGGGAAAGACCATATTATAAATCAAAACGCCTTTCTTATCCTAATACTCACATTGTAAGACATTTTGCTTCCTTAATAGAAACTTGCAATGCATTTCTAAATACTCGTGCTCATGAAGAAAGACTTTCACAAAAAATCAAAAATATATATCTGTCTGAATACAACTTCGACTGGTTCAGCTGCGGTGTGCATAGGGAGAAAATTATGAAGGATTTTATTATTTTAACACTCAGAATTCAAATTCACAATTGGACACGCAGCATCAATAGAATACTGAAAGGCACAGATATCGAAAGATTGAAGGATCCCCTCCCTCATATTCAAAAAATGGCGTTGGAAAAGTTTAAGAAAAGATTTAAGGGCCGAGCTCCGAAGTAGAAGTTTAATTTGTAACCAACGGAAATCGGCCAACGTTCAGCCCGTGCCTAAAAAGGGTGATCAATCGGACCCGGCCAACTACCGACCCATAGCCATCACCTCTCTTCTCTGCAAAGTGATGGAGCGCATCATTAACTCTCAGTTGATGAAGTATCTAGAGAGCAATGAACTTCTCAGCGATCATCAATACGGCTTCCGTCCGAATCGATCTGCTGGGGATCTCCTAGTATACGTCTCACATGAGATGGGCGATGCGCTCGAAAATCATGGCGAAGGTATGGCTATCGGCCTGGATATCGCTAAAGCATTTGACCGGGTCTGGCATAAGGCACTGCTTTCCAAGCTGCCCTCTTATGGCCTTCCACCCGAGCTGTGTGACTGGATCGCCGACTTCCTGCATGGCCGCAGCATAAAAGTCTTGGTTGACGGTTGCTGCTCCAAAGCCATGTCTGTGAATGCCGGCGTGCCGCAGGGCTCTGTGTTGTCCCCAACCCTTTTTCTGCTGCACATCAATGACCTGCTCAATTTGGGCGACATTGATTGCTACGCAGATGACAGCACGGTGCTAGCCAGGTACACCAGTCACCAGACCGCAAGCCGGGCTGAATTGGATGACGATAGACGGCGCCTCGTTGCTAGACTCGAAGAGACCCTGGAAAAAGTTTCCGGGTGGGGTCTCTAGAACCTCGTCGAGTTTAACGCGAGCAAGACGCAGGCGTGCGTGTTCAGTGCGAAGCGAGCTCCGTTCAGTGCGGCTCCGACCTTCCAGGGAGCAACTCTACATATCGACGGCCACATAGGGATCCTTGGTGTTGACCTGACGCATGACCTTAATTTCGGACGCCATATCGAGGATAAAGCCAAGCTCGCCTCAAAAAAGCTGGGAGTCCTCAACAGGGTGCGTCAGTACTTCACGCCTGACCAAAAACTGCTTCTTTACAAGGCGCAGATAAGGTCTTGCGTGGAGTACTGTTCGCACTTGTGGACGGCTCAGCTAAGGACCTGCTTGGCTCCCTGGACTCGATACAGCGTCGGGCCGTGCGTCTCGTTGACGACCCCGAGGTATCCCTAAATTTGGAGACCCTTCAACTCAGAAGGGATGTAGGGTCGTCTTTACCATGGAGAATGCTCGTCGGAGCTGCATAACGCTGTTCCTCCGTCCCCTTTCTACCTTTGGTCAACGCGGAACAGGGAGAAAATGCACAAATTCACAGTCGACATTCCAAAAATAAGAACTCACCGATCGTCTAGATCCTTTATCTATAGGGTCGGTAAACAATGGAATGAACTCCCTTCCGAGGTATTTCCCCCAAATTACGACCTGGGGTCCTTCAAACGTGGTGTGAAGAAGCACCTGGCCGGCCGGCATGGTTTTCGCAGCCCCCCTGAATGTTCGAAAACCCATGGGCGTCGTCGGGCACCTTTAGGTCCTGGCGTACGCCATATGCCGCGCTTCACATAAAAATAAAAAAAAAATCGCTTACCATCGCTTACGAGTGTACCACGCTACCCATATTTATAGCTAACCTTTTACCAATAATCTGAATCTTTGTTTAAATCCATTGGCATGATCCATTGAAAACAAATACTGAAACTAATAGGCAGTTTCTTAAATCTATTCTTTATTCAATTAATCTATGTAACAATTGACAATTTCTTTAGTTATTAAACATAATCTTTGCGATATTCAATGCCAATTGTGAAATTTCGTACATTCATTTATCGCTACTTTTTTTTCATCTTTTTTAATGTGTACTGTAAGGTAAAAGTCTCATGTTCTACAGGGAATTATTTTTCCAGTTAAGGTGGCTTTGTGGCTGTTATTTGACCACATGCAGTAAGAAACCATATTAATTTGATAAAATGTACTGAGCTTCACAGGGGCTTCTATTGATCAGTTTTGAAAATGTGTCAATTCTAACCTTGTTCCTATTTTTTATCTTCTGATTCTGCGATAATAATAATAAATAAAAAAACATTATGATTTAAAAACAAACTTAATAATATGATTTTCCCAACATTATATCATGTTATCCGTAGTGGGATAACAATTGAATTAAATTTAATAAATCTGAAACGTTTTTTATTGTTTTCGCCTTTTCCACACAAATAGTTCATATCGCCTGTTATGTCTAATAATCACAAATTTGCTTTTTTATTTGAACGAGAATTAAATAACAGGCACTATGAATCTTATTATTGGCAGTGAATCGATGGTATACGTATATATATTTAATATCCTAGGTAAACCCTGGAGAAAAATCTGGCGAAAGCCCTTGCCTTTCCCTACTTGTCACAATATAGGGAGGAAAAAACAACCCTCTTGGTCCCTATGTCAAATGAATTTTGCCTAGTCTGTGTCTGCCCCTCACCCCTCAAGCAGCGTTATACCCCTCGCCCTTTCACTTTCCAGTCTGTACACGCTAGTGTACTATAATAGTCTGTGAGTCTGTCTGTGATTCACTGGAAAGTGTGCGTATATTATTAAATTATGGCCTGCCTAACAAGAAACGGAGCGTTTGCGCTCTCCCTTCTACGTTGCTTCAGCACGAAGGCTCCAAAGCCAGAGATTCCGCGTAACCCGCTCGCAGAGCTATACACGGCTGGCGCGCAGCGCGAAAACGGTATCGTGTACGATAAGAAACCGTTCAAGATAAATCTCGAGAGCGGGCGCACCTACCACTGGTGCCTGTGCGGCCGCTCCAAATCGCAGCCGCTTTGCGACGGTACACATAAAGACATCTTCCTGAAGATTTCGCAAAGGTTCGTGCCTTGTAAACCCTCTAAACCATGTAACCATCGCTCATATCGCATTACAAAATTCCTTAACCCTTTCGCCGCCAAGGTTTTTTGGCATAATCCTTCTCAATACGCCACACTACAATTATTTCGATGATATGCAGTCTTGAATTGTTGTTTTTTTTTGTTGCAAATAGTGTGTTTCCACAGTTTTTTTTTTTTTATCTCAATTATTTTTTGGGACTTTAGCCACATTGTGACTATATGTCAGCCCCATAGTACATTTAATATTTCTAGTTTCTTAATTCAAGAGATGCCTTAACAAAACTGATCAAATGTTTGCAATCTGCTGATAGTGGCTCAGTTAGCGCATTGTGAATTGCAAAAAACAAGTTTAGCCTATCAGTTTTGAGTTTTGCAATTAATGCATGACGCAAGCTCTCGTTCCGTTCACACTCTATCAAAAGGTGGTATTGATCCTCGACTTTTGGGCATAAATCACAGTTTGGTGAATTTCGTTTGCGCATGAGGTGTGCATCTCTGTTTAATGGAGTATGTCCGGATCGGAGTCTTAGAATTATAACAATGTCAGCACGTGAGAGCTTCGATGCCATGAACCAGGACTGTTGGGGAGGCTCTGTTTGTATAGTCTTAAACCAAATGCCTTTCTCTAACGACTTTCTATCAAAATGTTCTCTCCAAAAGTTGTAGCAAGAGATTTTCACTTTTGACAGAAAATCGTCAGGGGTTTGTTTGCTAATCAAAATGTTATCACCTGCAACAGCCTGATTGGCCAACTGGTCGGCTTTTTCATTTCCCTCTATTCCTACATGTGATGGGATCCATTGAAATACCACATCTCTGCCCTGGGAATGTAAATGCATGAATAACTTCAGGATTTCAAAGGCCTCATGTCTGCCGCGCGACCCCATCGTGCAATTAAGCAAGTGCTGTAGTGCGCTTTTTGAATCTGTTAGGATAACAATTCTTTTAATGTTCATACTTGTGCCATAAGAAAGAGCCTCGAGTATTGCTGTTAGCTCGACCGCCATGATTGGTATATGGGCTTCGATGTGGAATTTCATCCCACAGTTACTCTGCGGGTCCCAAATTGCAGCACCAATACCTTTCGCATCCAGAGATCCATTTGTGAATAGTTTGTAATGCTCATGGTATTGGTTTTTTAACATTATTTCTGAAGCTAGGCATAGATATCTACTATTGCACAGTCTTTTCGCTCTGTCTATGGAAGGAACACTAAGCTTAATTGCTGTTCTTATTGGAATGCTTGCGATCCATTTAGATAGGGAATACATTGGTAATAAATCAAGTCGTTCTACATCACACTCTTTAACATAGTCATAATTAGCAGCTAACATAGGTAATCTATGGTTGTGCCAATAATTGTGTCCAATTGTTTCTGAAATCTTTTGGAGTAACAATATTGTAGGATCATTCAGGCGTGACAATGCTTAAAGAATATACTTGCTGGCTAAATACTTAGTTCTTAAGTTCAGAGGGAGTATGCACAATTCACTTTCCATCACATGTATTGGGGTTGTTCTGCTATAGCCACCGATAATTCTTAAAGCTCTGTTTTGGATGACATTGAGTTTTTTGTACGTTGATTCAGAACTATTACCATAGAGTTTCCACTGTTGAAACAGTAGAAATCTAATGAACGCTAGTATGTACTGTGCAATTATGTAAATAAGACACATTATTTTGCAATCAGTAAAGTTTTATTAATGTTTGAATTGGAGTAGTTTTCTGTCGGATATATCCGACGATGGCGCCTGCAGAATGCCTTGCTCTGACGGATATATACGTTCCTGGCGGGGAAAGGGTTAACCGATTTCAACATCTTACAAACTCCTCTTATCTCATTAGCAGTGTCCGGATGAATTGAGGCTTTTTGAATCGTGATTGAATTTCTACTAACAGTGACCGTTCCACATTTCTTACGCTTTTTAGATACTGGCGGCGTCCCTAGGCTATCGCGGCAACTTGTGCTCGTGGATGGCGAGCGGGCACGTTTCTTCTTACTACTTTTCGGACGATCGTGAGACTCGCGACTCATTGTGCACTGAGTTTGGTTCGGCACTTCTGATGTTAGCTAATTAAACCAAGGGTTAATACTGCAGATGATTGTAATATCAGGATATACTCTAGTCTGGCTCAAACAGATGAGACTCAATTCCACGCGGAGAGCCTCTTCCCTTCCGTCTTCACTATGCACAACATGGCGCTCAACCCCCTTCCGCCGCCTCCGTCTTCCGGTGCAACTTCCCTCCCTCCGCGTCACTGGAATTTTGCCTACGCTTGAGAGTTGCCAACACAATGTCGTGTGTAAGTAAGTAATAATTTCAAAAATATTACGGAATACAGAATTGGTCCGCCATGTCCCAATTCAAAGTGTTACTGCGGGGCCACTCTAACATTCCAGATACTTGGCTAGTTGATAAGAATGGAGAACTGATTGAATGAGGGACAGGAGCATGACACAAACACTAGCTTGCCGGACCTTGTGCTGACCTCTGAATCGGCAGGATATAAGGTAAGTGTGAAAGCGCCATTTGGAGGCTCTGATCACTGCCCGGTATCCTGTGCATCTCGCGACTGGACGTGCGCCCAGTACACGCAAGGTATGGCACTACAAGTAAGCAAGATGAGAAGAGTTCCGTTCTTTTCTTGGAACCTTCCCTTGGCAGGAAGTCTGCTTTGCCACTTCGGACCCATCGAGGTGCGCCAATTCTATCGACGAGCTGATACCTACCATCCTCTGTTCTTCCTCTCCAAAGCATTTGACCGTGTTTGGAACCGAGGCCTACTAGGCAAGCACCCGTCCTTCGGCCTTCCTCCCAAGCTTTGCTTGTGGATTGCCAGCTTCCTGTCGGGCAGCTCCTTGTACGTTGCCGTTGATGGTGCGAATTCGGACGACTTCCCGATTGGGGCTCATGTCCCACAGGGCTCAGTGCTGTCACCAACGCTATTTTTAAATTTCATTCATTTCGAGGTATTTTTGGCTTTTCTGAGCACAACCACCCATACCGGTTTTTTCATTAAAAAAAAAGATGATTAAACATCGGGTCACTTTTTTTTGGTGGGTTAGATAATTAAATATTAGATAATAATACCTAATAATTAAATGTAGGCGGAACTGCGAGCATGTACTAGTCGAAATATTTCTCTCAAATCCTACAGAGTTCAAATTCAAATGCTATGCTGAAAAACTAATTTGAGTCCACTTCTTCTTTCCGATAGCTTACTCAACATCTGTAATTTGTTGAACAGGTCACAGGCTCTGCGTATCTTAATTTGGATATATTTGTTACTGGTATGTATGTAGATAAGAGGTGATTAGGTAATCTGAAAACAATTAATGATGTTGCGTGTCGGTTCAACAAACACTCTTTTATTTGTCTCTTACAAGTAGATAAGAAACACATACCTGCCTATGTGCACGCACACATCTATATATTACATACATAACAGTTACTATTTTAACTTTTTTATGGAGCAAGCTAGTTTAAGAAATGTGTGTTGAAATTTGTAATATCAGTCAAATAAAATTTTTCAATTACAATTGAAAATAGCGCAAATGTTTCCAATGTTTCTAATGGCTATACATTATAATTGCAGGCCCATAAAGTTCACTGTTGAGAAGACAAAGGATTACTGGCTGTGCAACTGCAAGCAAACCAAGAACCGGCCCTTCTGTGATGGCTCACACAAGCAGCGCGAAATACAAGAGTCAGGCACAGTGAAGGTGTGAGGTGGCCCCGCTGCCGAGCGGCTACGCTGCAGCGTTGTGCCTCCACTAGTGTAAAGAAGCGTAGAACATTTTAGATTTCAGGAAGTTTCTCATGCATCTCCTCCAACGAAGTAGAATGAGAATGTTTCATGTATGAAGAGTGTAGATTTTACTACTATGATTGTTAATTCATATATTTTATCAAATTATTATACAACGATCTATATTACTGAATATGAATGGCTAATATTTTGAAAATATGGTTATCGGAAAAACTTGACATTTAAGCATTTTACAATTAAGACTAATTAAAATTTGGCCTTGCCATTATAATTCAAGGCTTAAATTTCCCACAACATAAGCGGTGTAGGTATTTAATTATCTAGTATTCTTTTACATTTATGGGTAAACAATACTCAGTTTACTTATTTAGCTTTTGGTGGACGAAACGTCGAGCTAAATAAGTAAGCTTAACACTGTTTATACGTAAATGTAAAATAATTCGTCGAACAACAGTGAAAACCTAAACCAACACTTATCTAGTGTCGCGCTTAGAAATATTTTTCATTTTGGCTATACAGTGTGTCAAAATGGCCAGTACATTAAATTTGGGAAATGATTATTGGGATTGAAACAAACAAAAAGTTTAATAACTTTTTGCTGAATAAATAAAATAATATTATTAATAATAATAAAAAGGTAAACTTTCCATACAAACTGATTTAGTGTAAAAAGAATCTAATGTTCCATAAGAACGTGGGAACGTTGTATGTACTTGCACATGGATGGCTAATATCACACCTACTCTCATGACAACACGTTACAATGTCGCATCAAATTACACTAGACCTATACGGGTGAGGCCGCCAATTTTTGCTGATTTCACCATTTTTTTTCTCCGCGGACAGTATTTTAAAAAGTATTGTAGTTATCTAATTTTCGATAACGGCGTAACAAAAGGGCTCAAGGAGACATTACAATTATTTCAGTTCAAATAGTAAACTAAAAATATATTTCAAATGAAACTTGAAAAAATGTTGAAAAATGACAAAAAAAATCCTATCCGCCGAGGTAGAGGTGCACTTTAACTGTCGCTGTAGCAATAAGTATGACAGTTTTTTAGACACGGAAGATATGTAATGAATGCTCATATGAATGGCTAATAATCATTTTAATTTCTTGACGATTCATTACATACTTTCTTTGAAAACTTTTCCAAATCGGTTACGTCGTAAAAATTGTAATTCTACTCCACTTTGTCAACGTCACCATTATTCTCCATGTCTACTAAAGGTTGAGAGTCAGGGAGGTTAAAATCGGGAGGTGGCAACACTGAATTTTTAAAATCTATGAACAGCGGTATGACAGCCGCCATTTTTTTAGCAGTTGACATGTGTCACGCAGACTCGGCGGGTGTACACAGTTTTTTCAGAGGAAGATTTGTGTGCATAGAAATGTAAGTACAGCTGTTTTACTAAAAACTATCGGTGCATCAAGTGAGTAGAACTTAAAGCCATGTTTGGAGCTTTAATTTAACTCAAATTATGCCTTATTTACAGAGATTTGTTTGGTTTTCTCAACGCGACCATAGCGTAGAAGTAACATTTTTGGTACTTCAACGCCACCGGTAGCGTCAATATGCGCCACCTCCTCTACGCCACCAAATAAAGGTGAGTATATACGTTCTGTTATAATAATTAAGAATAAAATGTACAAATATAAGGTAATTTTTTATAAGGTGTAACAAATTGAATGGTAGATTAAGTTCTATATCCGAAATCACTTTTACCGAACAGTTTTGTCAAAAACATTTTTATGTAAAATTTCAATCTTTAGGGTTCCGTACCCAAAGGGTGCCAACGGAACAAGGGCCATTTTGATCGCGCCATCAGTATCAGTCAGGAGTCGCATGGGATCCATACATTTTACGTTAAATTGTTATTATGGTCGTGTCCTCTGACTCAAATATATGAAACTTCAAGCCGATTCGCTGCTCCCACGCTATTCTAATCGACTGCCGAGCGATGTAGCTATTGAGTAGCATCACCGATGAGTGAAGCCAATCGCCTCGAAGTTTGATAGATGTGAGGATGAGCACGAGACCATAATACTAACTAAACGTAAAATCGTTAGACACCTACTTGTAGGTGTAACGACGCCACATGTAGCACTTTCCTAAAAAAACATTAGGGAAAACCTACACCTGAGCATAATGTAGTTTTGTCCATTAACCCTTTGTCTTATTACAGGAAATTCATCTATTATTATTTATTACAGATGCCTTTGACCACAGCAGAAAAATCGAGAAGATACAGGGAGCGAATTAAAAGTAACCCGGAAAAATATAAAATTTCTAAAGAAAAGAGCAGAGCAAGATCAGCTAAACATTACGATGAAAAAAAGAAGGCATTAGACGAAGATAAAAAACGTGAGATGAGATTAAAATGGCGCCAAACATATGCTTCAAAGAAGAAATTGCAAAGAGAGGTAGGTAAAATAAGTTTTCATCTCATTATACAGGGTGTATTTCAATGCTTTGCGTTCCTTTAAGGGGTTGTTATGTAGCCCAAACTAAACAACTTTTATTCTACAACTTTATTTTAGCCAAGTAGTCAATTTCTTTCTATGTTCAGATTAGTTTGTATGTTTTTTTATAGTTAATTGTACCCATTCTTATTCTTTTAATTTGATATATTTCCTTTAACGAACGCCCCCCCCCCCCCCCCCCCTCTCTTCAGGTTTTTTCACTTCTTTAAACAGTTACACACAGTTGTACAGCTCTTGGTGTAGGGGCTAGAGGACTTGCCTTACCCCCCAGAGGCCTGGGTTCGAACCACGGTCGTGCACCACTTTCTTTCTCTTTCTGAATTAAGTAAGTGCATTTCGTTACGAATGCGAGCTGTACCATGGTTCGGAACCCATGTAAACCTGTAGGGGGACCTACCCTACTAGGTGGTAGGGTTAAGCCCGCGCGGGTTGGTACCACCGCATTGAATGAAACTATGGTTGGGGCGGCAATGAAAAATTGTTCGTGTTTTCCATCCAGTTCAATGTTGCCGTGCTTATTAAGGGAATGTTCTGGCATAGCACTAACTGGGCTAATGTCATAACAGTAGTTGTGTGGTATTAGCCATCCATGTCAGGTTGCAAATGAATAAAAAAACAAGACCTTATTAATGTATCCTATACAATGTACCTATTCTATACTATGTCCCCCGGCAGTGTCACTAAAAGTAAAGTAGTTTAAATATTGTACATAGGATTTTTTTCTGAAAGGAGACTTCGTTTTATTTTTCAAAAGAATTTGAACTGAATTCAAATAAATTTTATACTGATATTCCATTTGTTATCAGGTGCAAGTGCAAGATATCGAGGGTCAACGAAGAAGTGTAACAGAAGAAGCAGATGAATGCAACGAAGTAAATAAAGCAGATGAGGTGGGTAGGTAGGGTAGGTGCCCATGATATGATCTGCCACGGATTTAATGGAATGTACGTATGGAAAAACTTATTTTTTCGCGATTTCAGTGTTGGTCTCATAGAAAAAGTTGTCCGCCAAATCCGTGGCAGATATTGTTATAGCACCAGATATAGGAGAAAAGGAGAGAAATCAACTTAAATAATTTTATTTTGTTATCAGGAGCGACATGTCAGCACGGAGGCACCGATTTCTACAGGACGAACCAGCAATATAAACTATTCGGAATCGACTCAAAGAGGAAGTAATATTAAAATGAAACAAATACAAAGAAATGTTGTTAATATTTTGCGACGGAACAATGCTAATTTAGAAGAAAAGGTCCTAAATTTAGAAAGGGGATTTCTTTCTTTAAAGAGGGGAATGCGTGACTTAAAAAGAAAGTTTCAAGAAGCAATAGTAAAACTTAATCAAGTATTCGCAATAGTACAAGAACAAAAAGACACCGACAATGTCGCTGTCCTAAGCCAAAACGAAACCCCCTTAAAAAGAAGTGTTAACTTTGTTGAAAATCATCTTGCTGAGGCTAATATAGAAACACCTAAAAAAGAAGCAATACAACAGAAAATATTTGAATACAACGTTCTCACAGACTCGTTAAAACAAACTTATTCATCCTGTCAAAATCCTGAGAAAAGGGTGTTAAAAGAGGTAATTGACAATGAGTTTGTGAAGAAATACAAAATTACTACAAATCTAACCCAGAACCTCGGACTTAAAAGTAACATAAGAAAAACAGAAGAAAAAAAAAACAAAACTAAAGAATTGAAAGAAAGGTTAAGAGTTTTTTATGAAAGAGATGATGTGAGCAGAGCAAGCGCGGGGAAAAAAGAATGCCTTACGTATAAAAAATGTAAAAAACAGAAGCGATTCTTATTAGACAAAACTCAGAAACCTCCATAAGAAATATGTGACAGAAGTTGAAATAATTAGCTTTAGCACATTTAAGAAGCACAGACCATTTTATGTGGTGGCTCCTAATTTGAGAAATTTGGAAACATGTGCCTGTCTTAAACATGCAAATATGCAGTTTATAGTCAATGGTCTTAAATCGGCTGGTGTTTTTGAAAGTAATGACCTCAATCTCATAATTTCAAGTTTTGTTTGTGACCAAACATTCAAGATGTGTATGTATGCCGAGTGCAGTGCTTGTGCAGAAAATGTTATGAAAGTTGACGACAAAATTGAGATGGACAAAACAGTGAAATGGTTTGCTTGGACTCTAAAAGGCCATGTTTATACAGAAAAAGGCGTTACTAAAACCTCGAAACGCATGGTCAAGATGGAAAGGACTGGAAAAATTCAAGATCTATTGGCCTTATTTCACGCTGAATTAAAAGCTTTTAAGAGACACATTTTTAATGTTCGTCACCAATACCAACAATATAAGCTCTGCATAGAAAACTTGGAAAGCAACGAAGCGGTTATTCATATAGATTTCTCAGAAAACTGGATGTGCAAATACAACGAAGAGGTGCAAGCAATGCATTTTGGTGCATCCAAGAGACAAGTAACACTGCACACGGGAGTTCTCTACACAAAAAACGAAAAACCGTTCTCATTTTGTTCCATTTCAGCTGAAAACTCTCATGGCCCAGAAGCTATTTGGGCGCATCTTAATCCCATTTTAGAGCATATAAGGTCAGCACATCCACACATAAACACGCTACATTTTCATTCCGACGGGCCCACTTCGCAATATCGCCAGAAGAAAAACTTTTTTCTCTTATGCCAAAAAATGTGTGAGCTTGGCTTGAACGCAACATGGTCATTTTTTGAGGCTTCACACGGAAAAGGCGCGGCAGATGGGATTGGCGGCAGCGTTAAAAGGGCCTTAGATTTTAAGGTTTCTCATGGGCTGGATATTCCAGACGCACAAAAGGCATATGAAGTTTTGTTAAGTGTAGAATCATCAATCAAGATATTTTTTATACCAACTGATGCCATTCAGCCTATGGATAACGATATTGTGAGCAAATTGCTTCCTATCCGTGACACCATGAAAATTCATCAACTAATCACGCATTCCAAATGTTCTCTGAAGCATCGCATTCTATCTTGTTTCTGCCAAAGTTTGCAAGGAAAATGTGATTGTTATGATCCCGCGTTACACATTTTTGATTTAAATAAAAATTCGGACACAAATAATGAAGCTTATAATTTAGATAACTTTTTGCTAGATGAAGCGACGGGAGAATTCATAAAAATAAATACTGTCAATATAAATGAAAATTTGCACACACATAGTCAAACTCAAAATTTAGACAATATGAGTGCATTATTAGAGGAAGAAATGTTAGAAAACTACCCAATGAAACGAAAAAACGACCAAATGATTGATCTTCGAAATAATAAACGCTTGAAAACTGAGAAACAATCGAAAAAAAGATATGATTTAAATGATAGTGAAGAAGATAATGAGTATGATGATTATTCTGTTCATGACACATCGGATGATTCTGACGATATGGATTTGGCACAAGAAGTTAATGATGATAGTACAGAAGTTGATGATAAGAGTAAAGAAAATAATGATGATGAGCGTAAAGAAGTTAATGATGAGAATGATTTCAAACACAATGAGGGTATGAAAACGAAAATAAATGAAGGTTCTCATGTTTTAGTAAAGTTTCTCACAAATAAAAGAACAAAACACTATATAGGAGAAGTCATAGAAATATACGATAATAGTTATAGAGTGAATTTTTTACGAAATAAAGGCAATGGAAGATTCGCTTTTCCAATTATTGAAGATATATCGGTCATATACAAAGCCGATATCGGCGAAATACTTCAAAGTCCAATATCAGTAAGGAGAGGAATCAAAACCTTCGACCTAAGACATTTAAAACATTTAAACATAAAAATTGAGTAACACCTACTGTTTTATGTAACGAATACTTAAGGTCGCTGCATAAGTAGCGGGGCGCCGACGACGGGGCAGATGCGGGGCGGGAGCCCCGCATCTGCCAGGTCGCATATAAACAAGTGGCATACACTTTGTTCCTGACAATATTGCAAAAAAGCCCTTCCTGCGCCCGCCCCGTCGGCGCCCCGTTACGTTTGCAGCGACCTTTATTTGCATTCGTAAAATATCCTGAGAATATTGTTTTATATATCTATAAAAACTTAAAAAGAGTATCTTATACAAGTGTATTCGACCGCTTATCCGTTTTTATCCTTATGGTGTTTTTGCTGTGTTATCTAAAATGGTGAAAACCACATTAAAATCTGACCAGTAATTTACTAGATATTCGAATTTGAACATTATCGAAACAGTACATTTTCCATACATTAAAACATTTTATAATGCTTTAGAGCCATTTTGCCCGATTCAAAATAAAAAACGTCAAAAATGTGTTCAATATCGAATACAGATTACGTAGTTTACATAAAGGGTTGACGGTCGTTGTTCCATGTATAGTAAAAAAAAATTTAATTCGTTACATGTCTAATGGTAGTATAACTAGTAGTAAGTACCTACACTTATGATTAATGCAAAGTAAGATTGAAGAAAATATGCCATGTCAAATAAAACTAAGAAGATAATAAATTTTATTTTATTCACTGAATGGGTTTTCTTAGCCTGCTAATCTTAAAAGTTTTGTCCACACCTACCTTTAGCCGTAACATATATATAAGGTCTTTGCAAATCAACTAACAGTAAGCTAAGGGGTATATGTGTATCAGATACCGATTACATTCCTCATATCTGCCGCATTATGCATATTGCACTCGAAATAGTTCATCATCTTCAGCACTTTCATAACCCAATCTTGACAGATTTTGTTAATACATAATTATAACAAAAGATTTCATTATCAAAATAATATAGGTATAATATTATATTGAAAATGTAATCTAGTGCTATGTAAAAACCAAATGCCATGTCATGGTTGGGTTATGAAAGTCAAATCAAATCAAATCGTTTCTTTTCACATTCTTTTCACGGTTCATTCAGTATCTGAAATAGAACAACTTTTGCTAAGAAATTATAAGTACTTATGGTTTTTTTTATTTCAAGAAACTAAGAAAAAAGATTCTTTCCAGTATTCCAAACAATATTTGCTAAGAAACCATGCATCGATTTGTAATGGCTTATGAGGAAATAAATGATCAAAGTGCACACGGAACCCTGCAATCTGCCCGCCCGCGGACTCGGCGTAGGTAAGTTCCTACATGTAAATATGTAGGCAAGTTAGCCGCGAGCCGCCGCCGCCGCCCCGCCCGCCGACCTCGTGCCCCCTTCACGCCGCCGCCCATAATAACTTTAATAATTATTTACTTGGAAACCGTAACAAATCGATGCATAGTTTCTTAGCAAAAGTTGTTCTATTTCAGATACTGAATCAGCCCAGGAAAAAACGTTACCTATTTTAAGGACACCTTTATAATGTTTTAAAATAAATGGCATGTGTATGCCCACCTTAGCAATTATTCGTCACTATTATACGCCACTTAACGTCACCGATGCGTAGAAGTATCTACGCTACCAACACAATACTTCTGCGCCATATCAGCAAAAATTGGCGGCCTCACCCATACATACATTTCAAAAGTAGTCTTAATTAAATAGAATAATCATGTTGGTAAAATGTTTATAGGTACTTTAGGTAAGTAGAAGCGGCAATAGTTGCATAGTAAATCAGTTTTTTTTTATGTAACTGGACATGGATGGCTAATACCGAACTGACTGTCAGATATTAGCCTAACACACCACATGGGAACTAGGTGCCATGCCAGGACCTTCCTTATATTGCTCGGCTACATTGAACTAGATGTAAAACACGGAAAATTTTCATTGCCGCTTTGACCTTCGTTCATTCAAAGCGATGGTACCAACCCGGGCGGGATTAACCCTACCACCTAGTAATTAAGGAAGGAGACCTACAGTTTTACGTGGAATCCGAACCACGGCCAGCCTCAACGGTTGAAAATGGTCACTCATCCAAAATCTAACCGCTCTCAGAGGTGCTTCGCCAGCTTATCGATTCGCAAAGCATCGCACACTGAGCTACCCAGGCTAAAATCCGAATAAAACCGAGGCTGTCGCAGTGCTTCTTACACATGACATTGCGGGTCCTGGCTTGGGGCGCACGCACGCACATACATATCAAATCAAATCGAGTCAAAATAATAAATTCTTCATATACACAGTGTTATATATTCACTTACAGCAGGGTATGACTGGATTAATGAGTTATTCATCAGGAGCAGCGGTACTGCCTGCTCAGGTTATCTTCTAACTAACTTGAAGGTAGTTGTCACTTCACTAAAGTTATTTAATATATTTCACAACTACCCACAGACCTTACATGCCTTTCCCCCAGGTTCGTAAGTACACAATCACTTTCACTATGATGTACTAGAGTCTTCGACACTTTATTTTATATTACATTTTAACCGTTTTTTATTGTCTTTACTTATTTTACATATGTACATTCATTTGTTCTTACGTATTTACTTAGTCTGAAAGTTCTTCAAAATCCACATCCTCATCAGTACTAATACTGTTTTGGGTAAGCGTTCTCGCCATCTTTGTGCTCACAGCGGGCGGACTCTCACTTTCGCGAGGACGTTTGCTTGGGCCTGGGGCTTCAGCAGGTGCTAGGCTCGCAGACATCCCCGGACCAGTTATCCCGATAATGTCACCCCAGAACCTCTGTGGTGGTTTTTTTTTTTTTATGTGACTGGACATGGATGGCTAATACCACAAGTTCTGTCATGGTATTAGCCCAACACACCACATGGGAACTAGGTGCCATGCCAGGAACTTCCTTATATTGCACGGCTACATTGAACTGGATGGAAAACATGGACAATTTTCATTGCCGCTTCGACCATCGTTCATCCAATGCGATGGTACCAACCCGGGCGGGATAAACCCTACCACCTAGTAAATGAGGAAAGGGACCTACAGCTTAACGTGGAATCCGAACCACGGCCAGCCTCTCTCAACGGTCGAATGGTCACCCATCCAAGACCAGACCGGACCCAGCGTTGCTTAACTTCGGAGAGCGATCGCCGAAGTGTCGCGCCACTGGGCCACTGAGGCTGACAATGGTGGTATTCTTATAGTGCCATAGCTGCTGTTCTGCTCGCTTGCCTGAGATACTTCCTGATTTATTTCATACATATCAGGCTCAGTGGCATCATCTCTCCCCCCAGAAGTAAAACCAAGCAACTGGTTGATATGCCTTGTCACAGTTCTGTCCTCGAATTTGACATCATACCGGCATATGCCAACTCTCTTAAGTATTGTTCCTTTCAGCCAGCGAGGTCCTCTGGAATAGTTTCTAAACATCACGGTTTCTCCTATGTTAAATTCTCTGTGTTTCTTTTTCTGATTTTCTTCTAGTTCTTCTATGTCTTTTCTTTGTGTTGACAGTGGATGTAATTGGTCGAATTTCGTTCTGAATTTTCTATTGTTAAGCAACTCCGCAGGAGTCTTCCCAGTCGTTGTGCTCGGGGTGGATCGTAAACAGTACAATATTTTTGGTGACCATTTGATGCTGGATGATACGGCGGTACCAAAATATGTTTTATGCTGTTACTTTTAAAATAATTTTGTAGATCTTCCGATGTGAAAGCTCTCCCGTTGTAGCTAACCAATGTTTCCAGCAGTCCATGATTTGAGAATATCTCTATCAAAGTATTTACCACGGTCACACTGCTCTGATCTGACACAATCTTTACTTCAGGCCATTTCGAATAGGCGTCTATCACGATTAAAAATATTTTTCCTTGGAATGGTCCGGCAAAATCAATATGCAGCCTGGACCATGGCTTGTCAGGAATTATCCACTTATTTGAGACCTTAGCTGGCATATTCCTCACTTCTTTGCACACCTGACATCTATCAATAATTTCCTCAATCTGTTTATCTATTTGTGGCCCCCAAAAGTAACTTCTGGCCACAGCTTTTGTGATGACGATACCATCGTGGTTTTCATGTAGCTCTTTTAATACATGAGAATGTATTTTTTTTGGTATAACTACTCTATTTCCCCATAAAATACAATCATCAAATAACGATAACTCATCTTTACGTAGCCGATAGTCCCTGAATTCCTCACTAGTTTTTGTTGGCCACCCATTCCGTAACCAATAACTTACTTTCGACAGAATGTTATCTTTGTTCGTCAATTTTGCAATCTCTCTTGGTGTGATGTTTAATTCTATCGGTGTCTCATGAATCAGTAAAACATGTGTCTCTTCATCCGTCACGGTTTCTGTATCTGGCGCAGGCCAGCGGCTCAATGCATCTGCATTGCCGAGACTTTCACCAGGCACATGCACTATTTTATAATCATGGGAATTTAACAATAGTGACCATCGTAGCATTCTTGGAGATATCACGTTTGGTATTGCCTTCTTGGGGTCGAATATTCCCAGAAGCGGTTTATGGTCAGTCTTGATTGTAAATTTACGACCATAAATGTATTGATGACATTTTTTAATTCCGAACATAATTGCCGCGGCTTCTTTATCGATCTGTCCATAATTTCGCTCGTGAGCGTTCATTGTTCTCGATGCAAACATTATTGGCCTACTTGAGCCATCGGGCATCTGGTGTTCCAAAACAGTACCTAATCCATATTGAGACGCATCGCAAGATAATATAAGTGGTTTTTTTAGATCATAATGCACCAGGGTTTGGCCAGCAGTTAACATATTTTTTTAGTAAACTGAATGCTTGTTGACAATTTGCGGTCCAGCGCCATTTCTCATCCTTCTCTAATAATTTGTAGAGTGGCTCGGCTACTGTAGCTTTTTGAGGCAGAAATCTGTCATAAAAATTCAATAGACCCAAAAATGCCTGCAGTTCCTTGATATTCTTAGGTGCCGGTGTGTCCTTGATCACTTTTATTTTGCTGTTAAGAGGATGTAGTCCATTCGCATCAATGTGGTAACCGAGAAACTCTATGGATGCTGTGGCAAAACTACATTTTTGCTTGTTGACTCTTAGTCCAGCGTCTTGTAATTTTTTTAAAACCTGTTCTGATCGGCTGTTGTGTTCTCGTTCCGTTTGACCTGTTACTACAATATCATCCAGAAGTACTGCAATACCTGCAATTCTAGCAAGCAATGTAGACATTAATCTTTGAAATATTCCTGGGCAAGCCTTCACGCCAAAAGGCAAACGTTTCACTTTAAATAAGCCTTTTGGAGTATTCAACGTTAATATGTTTGAAGTCTGTTCGTCAACCATAACCTGCGTATAAGCTTGTTCGAGGTCTATCTTCGAAAAAATCTCGCCTCCCTGTAGAGCAGCAAAGGCCTCGTTCAAGGTAGGGAGTGGGTACGAATCTGTTTCCGTAGCTACATTCACGGTCGGTCTATAATCTCCGCACAGTCTAACTGAACCATTTTTTTTTAGTATAGGAACGATCGGGCTGGCAAACTCAGAATGAGCAATCGGTTCGAGTACGTCTTCTGCTACAAGTCTATCTATTTCTTGAAGCACCCGTTCTTTAATCGCAAACGGTATTGGTCGACTTTTTAGAAATGTTGCCGTAGCATTTGGTTTCAGAGGAATGTTCACCACCGGTCCTTTATATTTTCCGAGTCCTTCTTCAAAAACACCTTTTTATTTTTGAGTAATTTTTTCAATTCCTAATTGGCTTACCTCAATATGATGAACTCCCTGTAACACAATGTCTAGTGTTGTGAACCAATCACGTCCTATTAGACTTGGTCCATTTCCCTTGGCAATTAAAATTTTAACTTGTTTTATCTTTTCTTTAAAACATAAAGACACTGATGCTTGTCCCAGCAAAAACACCTTATTATTTGTCCATGTACTCAGCATTATATTTGAATCAATCATGTTAGGTAGCTTATTATTCCATATATATCTTCCCGTCTCTTCACTAATCATACTGTAACCCGCTCCAGTATCTAACTCCATCTGAAGTGGTCGATCATTTAATTTCACTTGTATCATGTAAGGAGGAATCCTATCTGTCCTTAAGTTCTGCAAAACTTCCTCGTACATTCCATTATGACGCTGCTCTGTAGGTTCCTCGGTCTTATTTTTATCGGAACAGACTTTTTCTATGTGTCCAACCTTTTTACAAAAATGGTATTTAGTCCAACGGAATCTACATGGCCCTCCATGAAGTTTACCACAGCGCCAGCAGTTGCGTTGTTTTTGATTTGATTGAATTTTGTTTATGTCCATCGGTTCCTCCATGCTAGCCGGTATGTGTGCTTCAAGCGAACTGTTCCCGGAAGTCATTAACAACACGTCCAAACTAGAAGTCTCATAAGCTAAAGCTATATCACAAGCTTGCTTGAAACTCAAATCTGACTTCTGTAACAGCTCCTTTTGAGCCACTTTATCTCTGACGCCACATACAAGCCTATCGCGCAAAGTACGTTCAAGGTCTTTAAAATTGCAGTCAATAGTTAACTTTCGTAACTGTGCTATGTAGTCTGTAATTTTCTCTCCTACATTTTGATTTCTTGTGTGAAATTTGAATGATTGAACAATCTCGTTTTGTTTGGGATGAAAATGATTGTCCAATGTTTCTTTGATTCTGGTAAATGTCACTTCACTCACCTGACTTGGAGCAGTTAGTGATAAAATTAAATCATACAACCCATGACCGCAAACTGACAATAAATTAGCTTTTTTAAGGCTGTCTTCTGTAATGTTATAAGCCACCAAACAAAAACAAAACCGTTCGATGTAATTTTTCCAATTGTCATTTTGCATATTAAATTCACTGAACTTTACGGCCATTTTTGCACTTCCCTCACTTTCCACTTGTATTTTCACTCGTCGCCAATGTTATATATTCACTTACAGCAGGGTATGACTGGATTAATGAGTTATTCATCAGGAGCAGCGGTACTGCCTGCTCAGGTTATCTTCTAACTAACTTGAAGGTAGTTGTCACTTCACTAAAGTTATTTAATATATTTCACAACTACCTACAGACATTACACACAGTTAGATAGATTTATAACATAAAAGTAGCACAATGAGTTAGCCAGAAGTAGTAAAGAAAATGGGGCCATCTCAGCATAGGTTGCATTTCACTCGGTGAGCAGCAACGCTGATTTTTGTCTGGTCCCTAAAAATTTAAATAAAAACGAATCCTTATAAATATCATATCTGTCGAAATGTTTAAAAAAAAGAGATATTTTTTTTTAAATAAATAAGCAACATAAAAAGAGAAAACCAAATATCAAAGAGTATTACACACACATCCTGTACCGCTTTTTTATTCGCCATCGAATGCTCGTCCAAAATGATTTTTTAATCCGCGCACGCACGCAGTCTTGAATTGCTTTTTCTCAAAGTCACTTGAAAGTGATGTCTCTCAGGATCGAGTGACAATCTGTGAAGCCGCTGTTGTTCAGTCTCAGTCTCGCATCGAGCAATATAACGATCCATGTCTTGGGACAGTCTTGCTCTCTTCTTTCGTCACTCGTATTAAGCAAGTACCTATATCATCTCGACCAGCTGCTAAACGTCCCTCCCGCTCTTCACCAGCTACGGCGGCTCGCAGAGCAGATAGTCTATTAGTTGAATCATTTGCTTTCTGAGATGGTGCTCGTGCTCCTCTTGGCTTTCTTAGTTCATATCGACAGTTTTTCCGCTTTGCATTTGCTGATGCCAACCCTATATTAGTCCCTTTACGTCTTACTATTTTGGATGATAATAGGATGGACATACATACGCAGATCTATTATTAATGTACAGGTTTTGTATATATATATAAGTTCTACCATATATGTACCTACAAACCATATGCATACGAAACACACCAACTTTATGCATGGAAAAAACTTCATTAAAAAACCCACAAATAATACGCGAAACGTAAAAAAGACCTATAGAGCGTTTATTACGCAAACCAGAAAAAACTTACCTCTACCTCGCAATGAAGGGACAATCCCTTAGGTGAAATGAGCCGGTAGTCTCAGAGTGGGCAGTCTGAGTTCTCACCTAAATTGGCGTTTACGGCAAACCGATCGACTGGCGTTTTCAAATGTATGGAGAAATTGAAAAGCGCGCGCAGTGGGCGTTAAGCGAACTAACATTTGCGAGTCCGAGTTTGATTTGACAGCTTACTCAACGTTGCCGTAAATACGTCGACGTTGCTAAGTCAGACCAGGAATTCCGCGCCGTCCAAAGATACCTAGTAGAAGCCCGCGCCACTAACTCTAAAGTCCAGTTCCATTGCTACACTCCATTAATGGAGCTGCCGACGAAGGTGGCACTGAGGGGACTGCCAGGGAAAAACCATCAGACAGCATCAAGTCCGCACTCGGAGAGTTGGGCTTCATGGTAACCCATGTAAGAGTTATCACCCCGAGAGGAGGAAGACCGGGTTGCCTCTTTTTCGTTGAGCTCGAGCACTTGAGCTCCGAAGAACTTGCACGGCTCTACAAGATTGATGAGCTGCTGTGTCTGCCAGGGATCACACTAGAGGCCTGGAAGGGCCGTGGTGGCCCCCCCCAATGCCACCGCTGCCAGGAGTTTGGGCATGCCTCGGCAAACTGCCACCAAACCATCGTTGTGTCCGTTGCGCTGGAGATCATGCGACAGCAGAATGTCAGCGCCCCTGGACCGACCCTGCATCTTGTGCAAACTGCAAGGGTGCGAATGATCGACAGTGCCCCGCACTACGTAGAGAAGCACGCAAAAGGGGGATCCAACTCGTCCCTCCTTTACCCACCCGCCCGACCAGTGTAGCACTCCAGCCGTCGCCACTAACCGATAACCCACATGAACATGAACCTTCATAAAGCAGACACACTACAGGCATCACCACACTTGCGCCACCGGCCAATACGGCAACGGATCGCAACGGCCCTGCCCTTCCCGGTCGCAGGAGACGCCCGACGCCGCCCAAGGAAGGCTGCGGCCCAGGCCAATCCAGCACCTGAGCTGACAAAGGCTGTCGCTCCAGCCTCAAGAGAGAACGAAATGCCAAAATCCCTTTTCCAGAGTGTAGAATCCACCGCACGCACATGCAAAGTGACCTATGGACTTGCTGCGCCAACCCTTACGAAGTCTCCAGCAGAGACAATGCCCCCTGGTCTTGGTGCTGTTGTAGCTGAATCAGCACCTACCCAAGCCGCTAGCCACCGTCAGCAAACTGCTGAATTGATATACTTCTTTAGTACGACCTTGATGGAGGTCCATGAGGCGATGACTTCAGGAGGGGACGTCCGCCTCGTAATCCTCCACGCCCTGCAGCAGCTCGCCCCAGCCTTACAACGGCAGGACTGAGGCTGGTGTACTGAAACCCTGGTGGCATTGGAGACAAAGCCAGTGACCTCCGGCTACTCGCCCAGTTGCAGGATGTCCACATCATTCTCCTGGGCGAGACGAAGCTTACCATCTCGAAGAACTTCCTGATCCCCAACTTCTTCTGCTACCGTAGGGACGAGGTTTCACCTGCAGGAGTCGCGCACCGTAGTACAGCAATACTGGTGCCGCGTGATATCATCCACGAGGAGCTGGAGTTGCTGTCTTTCAAATCTACGCGCTCGATTGGCATAAGAGTTAGGGCAGCGGGGTCCGAAATAAGAATCTTCGCTGCCTATCGTCCGCCGTCGAAACAACGCCGTGGACAGTTGAATCACCCGGAAGCCAAGATTCAGTTGGATGATTTTCGTGCCGTGTTTGATAGAAGTTCGCCAGCCCTGTTACTAGGCGGCCTCAATGCAAAGCACACGGCATGGAACTCACGACTCTGCACCCCTTGCGGAAAGGCTCTCCATTATCATGCGGTGGAGTTCGGATACGAGGTTATCGGCCCAACAGAGGCCACCCACAGCCCCGCTACGGCTCGCCATTTGCCCGACGTGATCGACATTGTGTTGCATCAGGACCAACCATGTCCGTTGCACGTGGAGGTCCTGTACGATATGCACACTGCTCACCTTCCCATTTTGGTGACGCTCGGTCACGCGGGTGAATTCTCGGTACCCAGACTTCCTCCCCCGTGAGTCGACTGGATCGCATTCACCAAGGCGCTGGAACAAGTTCCGCTCGGTGGTCCCATCACCTCGTCGGAGGAAGTAGAAGCCACAGCGACTGCCTTTGCCGCCGCAATCGTTAAATCAATGGATGCGGCCACTTCCATTGCAAGGCCTACGCACCGTCGCGAAGAGTTACCGCCCCACTTGAAGGTCTCATTGCGCCGGACGCGATAACTTCACCGCTTGTGGTCCCGCACCCGCTGCCCGCGATTAAAGCGCGAGTTGAACGCACTCTCTGAAAAACTGTCGTCAGAGGTGAAGGCCTTTCGTGGTACCACCTGGGAGAACTCAATCGACCGGGTGGGTGAGAATGAAACCAGCCTTTACACAGTTAACTCGCAGCAGCGATCCGATCTGTCCACCGATGGACAGCACAGGCCGCCGCTTCTTCTCCGCCGATGGATGCGCCGACATCCTGGCTGCACACTTGGAAGTGCAGTTCACACCACACCCAGCCACCACTACAGTGCCTATCCTGGAGCACCACGCTGCTGTCATAGACAAAGTTGAGGAATTCCTGTCAGCCCCACTTCCACTGCTCTGGGGCGACCTGTACATCTCCCCGTCAGAGCTGGCGAAGGCTGTCACTCGCCTTCCCAAGCGAAAGGCGCCCGGACCAGATGGGATCCCAACAATGGCCTTGCTGCAGATGCCTAGAAGATCCTCGGTCGCATTGACCAGGATTTTCAATGGCATGCTCCGAACCGGACACTTCCCGGCCGCATGGAAGACTGGAAAGGTCATCGTCCTCCCCAAGCCCGGCAAGGACCGCCGGCTACCTGCGAGCTACAGACCCATTACGATGCTGTCCCACATTGCGAAACTCTTCGAGCGCCTGCTATTGCGGAGAATCCAGCCGCACGTCCCATTACGTGACGAACAGTTTGGCTTCCGAAGTCAGCACTCCACTACTCTCCAGCTCACTCGTGTTCTGCACCACCTGGCAGTTGAGCGTAACCATGGCCGATACACCGTGGGTGTCTTTCTCGATATCGAGAAGGCATTCGACCGTGTATGGCACGCGGGGCTCCTGCATAAGCGGCTGGACACCACCACTCCACGTGCAATCCTGAGGACAGTAGCGTCCTTCCTCGAGGGACGTCGGTTTTATGTCTCGGTGGAGGGACATGACTCACCCACGCGGCTGATCATGGCAGGCGTGCCACAGGGCAGCTGCCTTTCGCCGCTCCTCTATGCGGCCTACATTAATGATATTCCCACCCTGTTAGGGCATCTACATTTCATTTCATTTCATTTATTTATTCAACTTCTGGTAGTAAAACTACACTAAGTCATGTCACAATTTGATTGATCCGCGGATTCGATCAACCAGTGAAGAAGAACCCGCAAAGAAACTTCACTGGTCTATAAATTATGTTTTTTTTTTTGGTCTTTTTTTTTCGTCCACATAAATGATATAACACAATTATGATTTCATACCTAAATGCTACTGCCAAACTTACATTGGTAGAACGGTCTGGAGCAAAGAACTAAGGACTACGAGGAAACAACAACCCACAATGTGAAAAGTCTTAATTAATAAATAAATTACTTAACTTAATAACCTAATCATTATACATATTGAGTATTTATTTCGGGTGTAAACGCCTTCGTCAACTTAACAGCTATGTCGGGTGTACAGAGCCCTCGTCAATTTTGATACAGATAAAGTGTATCAAGTCAATATAATATAATATATACAAAATACTATCATTGTAGCGTCAATGTCAAAATAAAATTAATATAAATTGTACAATTACGTACTTGTCCTAGAATATTAAATCACTAAAGAGGGTTTTATCATAGAGGAATACAGGAATACAGGAGTGGGAACAGGACGTGACGCTCGCGCTGTTTGCGGACGACCGCGCGTACTTCGCCTCATCGCGCCGGGCGGATATAGCTGCCTCAAAAATGCAGCGCTTGCTAGACCTGCTACCTGAGTGGCTGGACAAATGGAGGATGGCCGTTAACATCAGGAAAACGGCCGCCATCGTAACTGGCCAACAGCGCACATACCCACGCAACCTGCAGCTCCGAGGTCAGGACGTAGAGTGGCAATCCTCAGTACGCTACCTCGGCTGTACCATCGACCGGTCACTACGCATGACGCCTATGGTGGATCATGTCATCCGACAAGCCAAGGCGGCACGCGCTCTCCTGAGACCGGTCATCTCATCAAGACTGCCGTTGCGAGCGAAGCTGAGGATCTACAAAACGTACGTCTGCTCGCGACTCACCTATGCAGCCGCAGCATGGTATGTGCTAAGCTCAGCCACTCAGAGGAAGAGAATCCAGGTCCAGCAAAACGTCACCCTCCGCATGATAGTGGGGGCCGGGCGCTATGTCAAAAATGACGTAATCGCCAACGACGTGCAGATGCCACCGGTGGAGGAATGTATTGTGAAGCTCGCGCGCCGCATGTTTGAGCGCGCTGATGCTTCACCACATCCACACCTCACCAATCTTGCCCCCCTGCACACACGGCCGCCCGAAGGACGCCCGCTGCCCCGAGAGCTGCTGCTGCACTCCCCGTCGTTCGGCCAGGAATGACGTGGTTGAATGCAGCGCCTGCCCGATGGCTCGAGGAAATGATGCCCAGCCCGCTGCTAGCTCATAGCGGCTGACCAAAGACCGGCACTGCAGAGCACATTTGAAGCACCTCGGTTTGGAGCGGCATTGAGTTTGGGTGTGCCCAAAACGACAACATTTAAAACATTGGATGGTTGGATAGACGTAAACATCAACTGGTAGGCTTGTATTCACAACATATACTCTCTTGGGAAGTTTTTGACCATCAAAAGTTAAAACGACGGACTCGGATGGCCTCCAGGTCGGTGGGCCTTCTTGTTTTACTTTATAATTTAAGCGCCTGGCTTTAATGGCAGGTCCACAGACATCAGGCACGCGAACTTCTTTTAAAATTTCTTCGACTGACCAATCACGAGGGATACCTTTTACAAGGCCGAGTTTAGTGATATTAAAGGTAGGTATAAATGCTTTGAACATTTTCTCTGACAAACATTGTTCACCTAGGAAATGATTTGCCCCGTCATAAGTTTCAAACTCAATGGATACTCTATTACGACCGATATTTTTTATTCCATCTCGTTTTATATGAGTAATATTATTCTGACGCAATAGTAATCCAAAAGTGATTGGATTTAGAGTAGTGCCAGACGTTGGATTTGACTAAATTTTTTGTGCATGAACAATAAAGGGACCCTTATCATATATATTGTACAGTCTTGTCAAGACATTATTATCTTTATTTTCAGTCGTAGGATGTGGAGGAGGACCAGGAGTTGGAATCTTGGATTGAGGGTTATCGATCTCGGAAGAAACTATCGAGGATTTGGATGAATGCAAGTCATTAGGATTGTGTTTTGTTTTCGGTTGTAAGCGTCTCGACTTTCTTTTTATTTTCCCAGAACAATCTGGCTCATCATTTTCGGACAACAGTTGAAATTTGTTGCTGACTTCTATGGAGCATGACGGATCAGGAGGCGTGTTAAATTCATCGCTTAATGAATTACTGCTCCGAGAGTGGAGCTTTGATTTAGCAAGAACAAACCCCAGAGGCAAATGATGGCCTCCGGGGTCGTCCAAGTCAGGAGGCTCTTTCGAGGTCATATCATGTCACCGGTGGGACTACAAATACAATTCCCGATGAGTGTCGACGCACTTATCTCAATGGACAGTAAAAACTTGAATTATTGTCGATGCACGATCAAAATCCAAAAGCTTAGCCTTGTATTCTAATCAATAAAACTCCCTATTGGCTTTAAAGACAGTTACTAAATGGAGAAGAAAACGCCTGAGCAACCTTACCTTAAAAATGTCAAAACTGTCATTTATGTCAAGTTTGATTTATGAGTTTTTAGGTGAAAGATGTACTCCATGATGCCGTTAGAATAAGTTTTAGAAGAAAAAAAGAGTTTTTGTTTGTCTTCAGACAAATTTAAATGTCAATGACCAGCACGAAGTATGAAAGGAAATATTATAGGTTATATTTTTGTGATATTTTCTTTCCCAGGACTTCCTTTGAATAACATAATTAAGAACTATTTCGGAATAACATGGGTAAAAAAAGGCATTTCAATTACACAGATTGAGTAAATACTATTTTCAAATCTATTCTTTTTGATTTTGTATGGAATCCGACAGCTTTGACAGATCTAATAGGTAAGCCCGCTTAAACGCCACCTTGTCAAATCAACAGTTTTCTTCCCCATTGGCAGGTCAATGGTTACTTTCAATTCATACTTTTGCTAATCTGTGCCGCATTTGATATCGATAGCTTCTCTTGGACGTCACTAAAACACAACATACATCTATACATATATAATATAGGTATGTATAGCCAAAGTGACACTATAATGTTTGTTCTAGAGATTCTCTTTCTACGTTTTGACCAGTATTATATTCTGTGGAGCATAGATAATATAATTGTACTGACGTAATATTATATTCTGTGGAGCTGAAAGTTTTTATTAGTTTACATACTCTTTGGTTTTGTTTTATTTTCTTTTGTTTGTAGCGCCCATTTAAACATTCGGAATTTGTTCGTAGCACATACGATAAGCAAGCAAAGATGTATGAGGCCTCATCCGACGGCAAGCAGCGTTCCGAGCGTGAGTATTACATTTTAAGGTGTCCCAACCCGGCGGGACTAACTCATTCGCGGGTACGGTGCAAAACCGTGCTGTTGCGCTCCGGGACCTTCTCTGTTTCAAAGAAAAAGACAGGCTCCGTGATGAAGAAGATGCAACATGTCCACAAAAAAAAACAATGTGGATAGTGTATGATTTCGTCACCCTAGTGCTTGTTTGGCCAACAGACCATTTTAGGCGACAATGACTTTTGAATGTAGTATGCTTAATATTAAAATTCTACACAGTCTAAATAAATAATTACTAATGTATTTATACAAATAAACGAGAAAAAGACGATTTAAAAAATCAATATCCACTGTAAGAATTTTAAACTTCGTGCTTGTTTGGCTTACCACCCGAAATTCACCAACATCCAATGCTATAATTGTCAGCGCCTGCTTGTTTGCTGTATATCCTCAAATTAACCAATCACAGGCCCGCTCGCTAATGACGTCACATCTTGGTTTGCCGCCATATTGTCTTGTTGCAATCTTTTGCGATGCAAAACGGTGTACGAGCCACAAGATTAATTAAGTTTTCCAGTGTATTTAGGAGTGAAAGGAGGTGGAAACTATAACATTAAGTTGGAAATCATGTCCTGGACCATATGTGATGAACAAATTAACCGCAGCACAGCATAAAACGAAATGTAAATTGATTTTCATTGTTGGTGCTATTATTTTACGTTATGTAGTGTTTGCTATACAGGTGATTCAGAATCAAACTTTTGTCCTTCATGTCATACTCACACAGTATTTGCATTTAAACAAAAGAAATGCGAAGAGTTCGTTGTATGAAATTGTAGTAGGAAAGAAATCAGTTTCTTTCCGGCTCATTCTGTGGGCGTAATTGAACCGGATACAAAAAAATATTAAATTAGTGCTAAATAATGAGAAATACAAGTTGAGAGTATTACCAAAACAATAGTAATAAATGAAATGAAATTAACAATAAGCAGACTTTGCGTCAGCAATTTTCATGTTGACAATATTTCTATTAATTCAAAATATTTTTATTATTCAGGCCTGTTAAGCTCCGTAGTCTAGAGATCCATAAAATGAGTAAGTTATTTATAATATGAATAAAACAAACAATAATGAGGTGTAGCGGATTTGTTCAATTTTACACCCTGTATTTTGAAACGAGGCTATAGGGCAACCAAGCACACAATACTTTTGGTTGCTGTTTTGCTAACATCCCAACCAATGTAGTCTATATCCATTAACGTAATTATAGTTTCGTGTGTGTGTCCAATATCCATTTTTAAACCGTTTTTCCACGTGTAAATGAAAAGTTTTTTTATTTTTTATAGATTATTAAAAGTCCAGATACACTATATTTTTTTAAACTACCGCAACATTACTGCTTTGCTTGAGTTATAACATAGAAAAACACAAAAACAATGCTCCTGTAAAATTACCCAAATGGTCTGTTGGCCAAACAAGCACTAGGGCGACGATTTGGTAAGATTTACGAAAATTTTAATTACAAAATGACTTATAAGTTAAAGTAAACCACAACCGTTGCAGTCAAAAATCTTACAAAAACCAAATAGATTATAAATTTTGATTAAATAGGCTATGTCGGATGACTAATCTTTTTAAGATGTTCTTACTTTATCATTGGGTAATCCACCTCGCAAAGTTCTTGTATGAAATGCTCAAAAAATTCGAACTTTCGGACCCTGTAACTTAGACACCAAACACAATTTTACAATGCCAATGGTCATCAGACATCTAGTTCGCTCAAATAAAGCTATTTTGAGCAAAATTTTGGATCTCTGACAAGAAATATGGGCTTGATCTTCTTTCCCCGTTTGTATGGGGAGTTGAGCGGGATGGCCCACCTTAACCCTAACGCGTGCGGACTTGACTCCGCACTCCTGCAATTATTTATCGAAATTTCTTCTTTTTAGGGTTCCTTGCTCAAAGGGTGCAACGGAATGCTATTACTAAGCCTCCGCTGTCCGTCCGTCCGTCTGTCACAGGCCTATATCTCATGAACCATAATGGGTAGTATTTGTATAACATTTTAATATTGGTTTGTTTTTTAAAAATTACCTTTTTAATGTCATCAAAACTAGCCAGATACAAATAGTACAGCCAAAGAAATTGTATTACAAGTTTATGCATACTTTATACGAAAATACTTTTTCCCTGACCTATTGTACCGACCTATATATATTTTTTACATAAACTGTAATTTATGACATTTGATTTCAGAGATTATGGATATTTTGAATGCATTTATATTTTTGAAGTAGTCTCTCATTCATCAGATATTAGAAAATCGCTGATAAAATGCCCAGAGTTAAATAACTCATAAACTATTGATTTGAAACCCCCATTTCACTGGGACAAATTTGTTGCAAATTAGCTATAGAATGACCCCTTAGTAGGAACGTATCGAATTACCAAACACCCTGTGTAATGATATACCACACATCAATATTGCGCCAAAATACTATTACGAATTTTTTGACGCCATATTGGAACGCCATCTTGAATTACTCAAAATACTCAAGTCTGGCAGAGTGACTTCAAACGGATCTGAAAAATTCGAAACATTTGACTCATGGAATGTGATATGTATGTAATCAACCGTACAAGCACACATTAATTAAAGAATGAGCGCTGTAAACATGTAAAAACAACTACTTCATAAATATACTGCGAGGCTGGGCCCAAACCAGCAAACATTTTATTTATATCTTAAAACAAGCTTTTCGAGTTGACACCCAGACTACATCGCCATTTTGTAAGAACACTACGTACATATGCGCTGCAGGTGAGCACGTGAGCGATTTGCTTCGCAAGCTTCCAGCGCTGGAGCGTGTCTTCGACGTGCACCGAAAGATCGGCGAGGGCACATTCAGCTCGGTGTGGTTGGGCTCCCTGAAGCGGCAGGCGGCCGTGCGGGAGCCGGAGCGGCGCTGGTACGCCATCAAGCACCTCGTGCCCACCGCCCACCCCGGCCGCGTGGAGCAGGAGCTGCGCTGCCTTCGTGACATTGGGTCAGTGGCACACTTGCACACCCTGCACCCAGCATTCCACCATCTAAGGGATGCGGCGAGCGGGCGTGTACGCCAGTCGTAGCGGCGCTGGTACGCCATCAAGCACCTCGTGCTCACCGCCCACCCCGGCCGCGTGGAGCAGGAGCTGCGCCGCCTGCGTGACATTGGGTCAGTGGCACACTTGCACACCCTGCACCCAGCATTCCACCATCTAAGGGATGCGGCGAGCGGGTGTGTACGCCAGTCGTAGCGGCGATGGTACGCCATCAAGCACCTCGTGCCCACCGCCCACCCCGGCCGCGTTGAGCAGGAGCTGCGCCGCCTGCGTGACATTGGGTCTGTGGCACCCTTGCATACCCTGCACCCAGCATTCCACCATCTAGAGGATGCGGCAAGCGGGCGTGTACGCCAGTCGGAGCGGCGCTGGTACGCCATCAAGCACCTCATGCCCCCCCCCCCCCCCTCCCTGGTTGTTATTAATGCCTCGACTGATGTGTTGAGGCTGAAGAATTATCTTTTTTTTTGTCAAACATTCCGCTTATGCCACCATCATTGACTTGAGATTAAATGAAACTGAGATTAAGTTAATTTGAGGTTATACAACGACTTCTATGTTGATGCATCAAATTTTTAAAATCAGAAAAAGCTTTTAGCCTGGACATTCCCCGGCAATAGAATTCGACCTTTGGATTACAAGTCTACCACTCCAACTCTGACCTATCCTGACAATTATTCGGTTCGATTAAGGCCTGTCCAGATATACGCGGCTTTTGAGCAACGTGAATTTTTCAGTCTGATAAGTACTATCTGAGGATTGAAAAATCGGCCCTAAATAAATTAAAATAAAATGATCATGCAAAATATAATAGGCAGACCAATATTTTTAAATAGGTATTTTTCCTGACCATTAAAACAAACAAGAATTTACTTTTATAATCCTGCTTGCAAAGTACAAATGAAACAAAACCATCAAATCCGAAAAAAAGAACGTAAGTAACCTAACCTAAACCTAATCTACAAACCTATCAAATAAAAAAAACTGTGACATACAATCAATTTTTTAAATACCTTCTTGCTAGGATTAACATGCTAAGTCAAAAATGCAAAATCATAACCAAAATATCTACAACAATATATTATCTTAAAAATATATATATAACCACGCCTCTAGCTCTCGACCAGAGTTTTAGAGTAGCAGAGTCAATCTATGATATCTCCTTTCACCCGGACGCCATAAAAAAAGTACTGGAAAATCTCGACTCTGCCTCTTCAACTGGACCAGATGGTATCCCCGGCTCTATCCTAAAAACCTGCTCTAGCCTAATCCTACCTGCCTTACAAGGCATAATGATTTCCTCCTTTGAGTCCGGAACAGTTCCATTGGACTGGAAGCACTCTGTGGTGACCCCAAGATATAAAAAAGGCGACAAAATGATTCCATCAAACTATAGACCAATAAGCTTGACAAGTATTACTTGCAAGTGCATGGAAAGACTAATAGTGAATAGCTTGCGAAATTTTCTCGGTTCTGAGCACATAATATCTACTCACCAGCATGGATTTGTCCCCAGGCGCTCTACGATCACGAATCTACGATCACGAATCTACTTGTGTGTCTAGACCACTGGACCCAAGAGTATGATTGTAAAAACCCAGTCGATGTGATTTACCTAGATTTTGAACGAGCATTTGACAAAGTTCCTCATAGACGACTACTGGTTAAATTAGAACATCTTGGAATACGAGGAAGGCTTCTAACATGGATAGAGAACTACTTGGTCGGCAGAACATACCAAGTGAGAGTGGGTGATTGCCTTTCGGGAGTGAAAGACGTTTTAAGCGGCGTTCCCCAAGGATCAGTTCTGGCACCGACTCTTTTCGGTCTCTACATCTCCGATATCTGTGCTATTACCCAAGCCATGTCAAGCCTATTCGCCGATGACGCCAAACTCATCGCCAACCCCATTGTGAGCAGTGGGACACTCAGAGACGACCTGGACAGAATATTGGAATGGACCCGTCACTGGCTTATACGAACCAATCCTTCGAAATGCACAGTGCTGCATATAGGGAAGAACAACCCAAGACTCCAGTACAAAATCGGAACAGACATAATAGTCCCTACACAGGCTCAGAAGGATCTTGGAATAACTATCTCAGAAGACCTAAAATGGGCAAATCATATAGAGACTATAGTTCCCTACTTCCTACTTCGTCAAAGATATTACTCTCCTAGAACGAGTTCAGAGAAGAGCGACCAAGATACCAAAAGTACTGAAGAAGAAACCATACGAGGAAAGACTAAAAGTGCTCAAGCTGACAACCTTGGAACAACGGAGAGAAAGGGGCGACCTCATAGAAACATACAAGATTCTCAATGACTATTACGACTGTCCAGAACTGCAGAACCTCTTCACTAGAAACACAAATAGTCATCTTCGTGGTCATAGCCTAAAGCTCAATGCCACTGTCAGCTCAACAAACCCGAGACAACACTTCCTGTCGAATAGAGCAGTTGAAATGTGGCACAAGTTGCCAGAAGATGTCGTTGAAGCACCCACCACCAATTCTTTTAAAAACAGGCTTGACAAACACCTAAAAACACTAAACTAAAGTAACCATAATAACAAAGCACCAGTGAACCCAGACACGAACACATCAGCTTAGGCTGCTCGTTCATAAAATAAATAAATAAATAAACAAAAAAGTGCGAGTCGGACTTATAGCCCTGTGATTGGCTGTGACGGACGGACAGCGGAGATTAATTAATAGGGCTCATTTTGAAACCCTTTGGATACGGAGCCCTAAAAACAATCAACATAAATAAGCTTGAACAAATTCCGTAGATGACACGACTGTTGCGAAGGAAGCCGACCGTGTGATTGCGCGGGAATCGGGGGATGGTACCTTCGGCTCTTGTCGGGAATGTTCGGGTAGACTCGGGGAGCCGCCTCCTCCGCCGTCCGTTATAGAACGTGCAAGGCGTCGTCCCCCACTGGGCTGCCGAGGCTGATCAATTATATTATCTATACTAGCTGCGGTACCCGGCTTCAATCGGGTCAATGTCGTGTTGGAATGATTTCGGATTGAATTATTTCCTGGATAAAAAGTAACCCACCAAAATGCTGGTCCAGGTTAAGGAATCCATCACTGAAATTTAATGAAAATCGTTTGAACCGATATGGCATGATTTTACATTCCCATTTAGAGCTTCGTAAACATTTGGGAGCGAATTTAAGCATGTGCCACCAGACCCTTACGGCACTGGCACTGCTGCATAGAAATTGATAAAAAACCAACATAGGGGGGATTATTAATCCTACCACCTAGTAAGTAAAGAAGGGGACCTAAAGTTTTATGAGAAATACGAACAACATCAACATCGAAAACGGTAACCCATCCGGTATTTGACTGCGCCCAGAGTTGCTATACGTTTATAAAATACGCATATAAATCGGGTGAGTGGTTCGAAGTTATCGCTCTACATAATATCGTGGAACTTTCTGTAGGCCTTTTTAACACCTACAATTTTCCAGTTCATAGTTTTCAGTTTTCTCTTAAAGTTAATAAATACATGCACAATCTTTGCGCGTTGATTGATCCCCATCGCTCCTTATATTCTATCCTAACAAACCGAGTTGTGGATAATTGGAACAGCCTACCTGAGGAAATAATAAGTGCATCGTCAGTAAATATTTTCAAAAACAAACTGGATCTTTACTTAAAATAAAAAAAATATATAAAAAAATTCATAATTCATAGACAAGACACTTATTTATTAATTGCAAGTGTTTAAAAACAAAAGTGCAAGTGCATAAAAAGAAGTGCACGCATCAGCATAATGCTGCTAGTGCATTACAATATAATAGTAATAATGAAAACGGTATCAAAAAATCCGTTACGTGGCTTAGAATAAGTAAACGGAGAAACAAAGGCTGATAGCGATTACCCCCCCAAGCCGCCGCCTTGGGGCATTTCGGTTTGTATGACAGCTACATCTTAGCGTAAGCGGAACTGAATTCTATATAGCCTATCCTGTGTCCCATGTAATCAAATATACGTGTAGTAAGTTTTATCGAATTTGGATGATCGGTTTAAGAGTTATGGAGGAAAATACATGCATACATACATACAGAACTGATTTCTAAAAATCGTCAATTTAGTTTTAGTATCATACATAAAGCCTACAAACGAATTATCTTAGAAAACAAAGCAACTTACTCCATGAACACCCCTTACCGATTTATTATTAGTATATATTATCTTAAATATCTTATATTTTACTAATATACAAATCCCTCAATGTTCAAATATCCACATGAAATACTACATTTATTACAAATTAAAATTGTTTCGGATTAAAATTTAAATTTAAATTAAATTAAAATTGTTTGCATTCTCAAACCGTAGGTGGCATACCTACTCTGATACCGCTGTCGGGAGCGAATACCGCGCGGTAAAAAGGTACTCCGGTATATTTGAACAGGTCTTTATATTCATTTTTCTGATTATTTTAAAAATCAATAACAATGCTTCAAAATAAATGTTGAATGTTGGATAACCTCAAATTAAAAAGATAATATTAAGGTGGCCCAACCCGCTCATCTCCCCATACAAAAGGGGAAAGAAGATCACGCCTATATTTCTTGTCAGAGATCCAAAATTTTGCTCAAAATAGCTTTATTTGATTGAACTAGATGTCTGATGACCATTGGCATTGTAAAATTGTGTTTGGTTTCCAAGTTATAACGTCCGAAAGTTCGGATTTTTCGCGCGTTTTATACAATAACTTTGGAGGTGGATTACGCAATGATAAAGTAAGAACATCTTAAAAAGATTAGTCATCAGACATAGCTTATTTAATGAAGATTTATAATCTATTTGGTTTTTGTTAGATTTTTGACTACAGCGGTCGTGGTTTACTTTTAGCTATAAGTCGTTTTGAAATTAAAATTTTCGTAAATCTTACCAAATCATACACTATGCACATTGTCTTTTTTGTGGACAGGTTGCATCTTCCTAAGATTTACGAAAATTTTAATTTCAAAACGACTTATAGCTAAAAGTAAACCACGACCGCTGTAGTAAAAATTCTAACAAAAACCAAATAGAATGTAAATCTTGATTAAAAAGGCTATGTCTGATGACTAATCTTTTTAAGATGTTCTTACTTTATCTTCGCGTAATCCACCTCCAAAGTTATTGTATAAAACGCGCGAAAAATCCGAACTTTCGGACGTTATAACTTGGAAACCAAACACAATTTTACAATGCCAGTGGTCATCAGACATCTAGTTCAATCAAATAAAGCTATTTTGAGTAAAATTTTGGATCTCTGACAAGAAATATAGGCGTGATTTTCTTTCCCCTTTTGTATGGGGAGATGAGCGGGTTGGGCCACCTTAATGTCTAATCCACGAAATACATGCAATTATCATGGTATTATATTATTTAGAAAAACTGTATGTACGAGTATATCACATTGTGTAAAATGTTTGTATTGCTTGGGACGTGCCCCTACTGTCGATGCGGGATGGCAGCGGATGCGACAATGTTATTGGAGTGGAGCTGTGCCTACGCCAGCTAGACACAGTGGTGCTGGTCATGCCCTACGTGCCTCATGCCAAGTTTTCCGTGAGTTAACTTACACATTTCTAACTTTTTTCCTAGACTTCTCATATTGTCTTTTTCTTTTTAGGGTTGCGTACCCAAAGGGTGAAAACGGAACCCTATTACTAAGCCTCCGCTGTCCGTACGTCCGTCCGTCCGTACGTCTGTCCGTCCGTCTGTCACAGGGCTGTATCTCATGAACCGTAGTAGTTAGGCAGCTGAAATTTTCACAGAGTGTGTATTTATTTTGCCGCTTGAACAAAAAATAGGTAAAATAAAAAAAATAATAAAAATTAAAGGCCCCCATACAAAAACCGTGATTTTTTTGTGTTAAATCTTGTACGATGGTACTTTGAAACCCTTCGTGTGCGAGTCCGACTCGCACTTGGCCGGTTTTTTACATTTCACTGGTAAACTTAAAAACAAAACAAAAATGTGTTGTATTAAATTATTAGCAGCATAGGTCAATGGAAATTTTTTTATGAAGAGCAGTTTTTAAAATAGTGTGGGCCTTCAGATCAATAAGGAGAGTAATTGCACGAGCGAATTTCGATCATATCGGCAGAGTTGGCGAGAAGTTGATCAGCCACCCAACTGGGATGAAATAAAAAAATTTGCTGGGTCCTCACCAATCAGGGCCCAAGTTCTCTTCGAAACATTCGCATCGGGCATGCTTTTGAAGTGGTGTCAGAAACCACCAGACACATATTGCGCTGACTTTAGAGATTAGCAAACGTTCATGAATTATATTCCAAACTGTGCCTGCCGAGATGTCTATTTTTATTGCTATCCTGCATATAGTCAATCGCCTATCATTCAAAATGAATTCTTCTTTTTTACTAATTTCTGGACTCGTTGCCGTCACGGACCTCACCATGTGAGGGTCGTCTTGATGCATGACCTTAATTTCGGACGCCATATCGAGGATAAAGCCAAGCTCGCCTCAAAAAAGCTGGGAGTCCTCAACAGGGTGCGTCCGTATTTCACTCCTGAACAAAAACTGCTCCTTTATAAGGCACAGATAAGGTCTTGCGTGGAGTACTGTTCGCATTTGTGGGACGGCTCAGCTCAGCACGTGCTTGGCTCCCTGGACTCCATAAAGCGTCGGGCCGTGCGTCTCGTCGACGATCCCAAGGTGTCTTTGAATTTAGAGCCCCTTCAACTCCGAAGGGGTGTAGGGTCTCTCTCTGTACTTGTTTATTTATTTATTCGTTTTAGACAGGCAGCATATGCTGATGCATCTAAATCCAGTGATTAAATTGATAAATTTTGTTGCTAAGTGTTTTTTTTTTGTTATTTTTCTTTACTTTAGATTTTGTTTGACATGGTTATCCAGTCTATTTTTAAATTGGTTGGTGGACGTAGCGTTAATCACATCCTCTGGAAGTTTATTCCATGCCTCTACTACTCGGTTGGATATGTAGTTTTTGCGTGTATTCGTTCTAGAGGCCGTGACTTGCAGTTTCATGTCGTGCCCTCGAAGATGAACATTCTGGTTGCGTGCAAATATTTCAATGAGTTGAATCGTCTTTACCATGGAGAATGTTCGTCGGAGCTACATAACGCTGTACCTCCGTCCCCTTCCTACCTTCGTTCAACGCGGAACAGGGAGAAAATGCACATATTTACAGTCGACATTCCAAAAATAAAAACCTACCGATTTTCTAGATCCTTCATCTAAAGGGTCGGAAAATTAGGGAATGAACTCCCTTCCGAGCTATTTCCCCCAAAGTACAACCTGGGGTCCTTCAAACGTGGTGTGAAGAAGCACCTGGCCGGCCGGCATGGTTTTCGCAGGCCCCCTGTAAGTTGGAAATCCCATGGGCGTCGTCGGATACCTTAAGATGTCCTGGCGTACGCCATATGCCGCGCTTAACATAAAAAAAAGGAAAGACCTTGCAGGAGTACGTGCTGAGTATGGACGCGCCGGAGACGCGGCGGTATGTACGCTGCAGTAGTATAGAGTAGCTGCAACGTTGAGTATAAAGTAGGAAACACCTTGCAGGAGTACGTGCTCAGTATGGACGCACCGGAGACGCGGCGGTATGTGCGCTGCAGTAGTATAGAGTAGCTGCAACATTGAGTATAAAGTAGGAAACACCTTGCAGGAGTACGTGCTGAGTATGGACGCGCCGGAGACGCGGCGGTATGTACGCTGCAGTAGTATAGAGTAGCTGCAACATTGAGTATAAAGTAGGAAACACCTTGCAGGAGTACGTGCTCAGTATGGACGCACCGGAGACGCGGCGGTATGTGCGCTGCAGTAGTATAGAGTAGCTGCAACATTGAGTATAAAGTAGGAAACACCTTGCAGGAGTACGTGCTCAGTATGGACGCACCGGAGACGCGGCGGTATGTGCGCTGCAGTAGTATAGAGTAGCTGCAACATTGAGTATAAAGTAGGAAACACCTTGCAGGAGTACGTGCTGAGTATGGACGCGCCGGAGACGCGGCGGTATGTACGCTGCAGTAGTATAGAGTAGCTGCAACATTGAGTATAAAGTAGGAAACACCTTGCAGGAGTACGTGCTCAGTATGGACGCACCGGAGACGCGGCGGTATGTGCGCTGCAGTAGTATAGAGTAGCTGCAACATTGAGTATAAAGTAGGAAACACCTTGCAGGAGTACGTGCTGAGTATGGACGCGCCGGAGACGCGGCGGTATGTACGCTGCAGTAGTATAGAGTAGCTGCAACGTTGAGTATAAAGTAGGAAACACCTTGCAGGAGTACGTGCTCAGTATGGACGCACCGGAGACGCGGCGGTATGTGCGCTGCAGTAGTATAGAGTAGCTGCAACATTGAGTATAAAGTAGGAAACACCTTGCAGGAGTACGTGCTGAGTATGGACGCGCCGGAGACGCGGCGGTATGTACGCTGCAGTAGTATAGAGTAGCTGCAACGTTGAGTATAAAGTAGGAAACACCTTGCAGGAGTACGTGCTCAGTATGGACGCACCGGAGACGCGGCGGTATGTGCGCTGCAGTAGTATAGAGTAGCTGCAACATTGAGTATAAAGTAGGAAACACCTTGCAGGAGTACGTGCTCAGTATGGACGCACCGGAGACGCGGCGGTATGTGCGCTGCAGTAGTATAGAGTAGCTGCAACATTGAGTATAAAGTAGGAAACACCTTGCAGGAGTACGTGCTGAGTATGGACGCGCCGGAGACGCGGCGGTATGTACGCTGCAGTAGTATAGAGTAGCTGCAACATTGAGTATAAAGTAGGAAACACCTTGCAGGAGTACGTGCTCAGTATGGACGCACCGGAGACGCGGCGGTATGTGCGCTGCAGTAGTATAGAGTAGCTGCAACATTGAGTATAAAGTAGGAAACACCTTGCAGGAGTACGTGCTGAGTATGGACGCGCCGGAGACGCGGCGGTATGTACGCTGCAGTAGTATAGAGTAGCTGCAACGTTGAGTATAAAGTAGGAAACACCTTGCAGGAGTACGTGCTCAGTATGGACGCACCGGAGACGCGGCGGTATGTGCGCTGCAGTAGTATAGAGTAGCTGCAACATTGAGTATAAAGTAGGAAACACCTTGCAGGAGTACGTGCTGAGTATGGACGCGCCGGAGACGCGGCGGTATGTACGCTGCAGTAGTATAGAGTAGCTGCAACGTTGAGTATAAAGTAGGAAACACCTTGCAGGAGTACGTGCTCAGTATGGACGCACCGGAGACGCGGCGGTATGTGCGCTGCAGTAGTATAGAGTAGCTGCAACATTGAGTATAAAGTAGGAAACACCTTGCAGGAGTACGTGCTGAGTATGGACGCGCCGGAGACGCGGCGGTATGTACGCTGCAGTAGTATAGAGTAGCTGCAACGTTGAGTATAAAGTAGGAAACACCTTGCAGGAGTACGTGCTCAGTATGGACGCACCGGAGACGCGGCGGTATGTGCGCTGCAGTAGTATAGAGTAGCTGCAACATTGAGTATAAAGTAGGAAACACCTTGCAGGAGTACGTGCTGAGTATGGACGCGCCGGAGACGCGGCGGTATGTACGCTGCAGTAGTATAGAGTAGCTGCAACATTGAGTATAAAGTAGGAAACACCTTGCAGGAGTACGTGCTCAGTATGGACGCACCGGAGACGCGGCGGTATGTGCGCTGCAGTAGTATAGAGTAGCTGCAACATTGAGTATAAAGTAGGAAACACCTTGCAGGAGTACGTGCTGAGTATGGACGCGCCGGAGACGCGGCGGTATGTACGCTGCAGTAGTATAGAGTAGCTGCAACGTTGAGTATAAAGTAGGAAACACCTTGCAGGAGTACGTGCTCAGTATGGACGCACCGGAGACGCGGCGGTATGTGCGCTGCAGTAGTATAGAGTAGCTGCAACATTGAGTATAAAGTAGGAAACACCTTGCAGGAGTACGTGCTGAGTATGGACGCGCCGGAGACGCGGCGGTATGTACGCTGCAGTAGTATAGAGTAGCTGCAACATTGAGTATAAAGTAGGAAACACCTTGCAGGAGTACGTGCTCAGTATGGACGCACCGGAGACGCGGCGGTATGTGCGCTGCAGTAGTATAGAGTAGCTGCAACATTGAGTATAAAGTAGGAAACACCTTGCAGGAGTACGTGCTGAGTATGGACGCGCCGGAGACGCGGCGGTATGTACGCTGCAGTAGTATAGAGTAGCTGCAACGTTGAGTATAAAGTAGGAAACACCTTGCAGGAGTACGTGCTCAGTATGGACGCACCGGAGACGCGGCGGTATGTGCGCTGCAGTAGTATAGAGTAGCTGCAACATTGAGTATAAAGTAGGAAACACCTTGCAGGAGTACGTGCTGAGTATGGACGCGCCGGAGACGCGGCGGTATGTACGCTGCAGTAGTATAGAGTAGCTGCAACGTTGAGTATAAAGTAGGAAACACCTTGCAGGAGTACGTGCTCAGTATGGACGCACCGGAGACGCGGCGGTATGTGCGCTGCAGTAGTATAGAGTAGCTGCAACATTGAGTATAAAGTAGGAAACACCTTGCAGGAGTACGTGCTGAGTATGGACGCGCCGGAGACGCGGCGGTATGTACGCTGCAGTAGTATAGAGTAGCTGCAACGTTGAGTATAAAGTAGGAAACACCTTGCAGGAGTACGTGCTCAGTATGGACGCACCGGAGACGCGGCGGTATGTGCGCTGCAGTAGTATAGAGTAGCTGCAACATTGAGTATAAAGTAGGAAACACCTTGCAGGAGTACGTGCTGAGTATGGACGCGCCGGAGACGCGGCGGTATGTACGCTGCAGTAGTATAGAGTAGCTGCAACATTGAGTATAAAGTAGGAAACACCTTGCAGGAGTACGTGCTCAGTATGGACGCACCGGAGACGCGGCGGTATGTGCGCTGCAGTAGTATAGAGTAGCTGCAACATTGAGTATAAAGTAGGAAACACCTTGCAGGAGTACGTGCTGAGTATGGACGCGCCGGAGACGCGGCGGTATGTACGCTGCAGTAGTATAGAGTAGCTGCAACGTTGAGTATAAAGTAGGAAACACCTTGCAGGAGTACGTGCTCAGTATGGACGCACCGGAGACGCGGCGGTATGTGCGCTGCAGTAGTATAGAGTAGCTGCAACATTGAGTATAAAGTAGGAAACACCTTGCAGGAGTACGTGCTGAGTATGGACGCGCCGGAGACGCGGCGGTATGTACGCTGCAGTAGTATAGAGTAGCTGCAACGTTGAGTATAAAGTAGGAAACACCTTGCAGGAGTACGTGCTCAGTATGGACGCACCGGAGACGCGGCGGTATGTGCGCTGCAGTAGTATAGAGTAGCTGCAACATTGAGTATAAAGTAGGAAACACCTTGCAGGAGTACGTGCTCAGTATGGACGCACCGGAGACGCGGCGGTATGTGCGCTGCAGTAGTATAGAGTAGCTGCAACATTGAGTATAAAGTAGGAAACACCTTGCAGGAGTACGTGCTGAGTATGGACGCGCCGGAGACGCGGCGGTATGTACGCTGCAGTAGTATAGAGTAGCTGCAACGTTGAGTATAAAGTAGGAAACACCTTGCAGGAGTACGTGCTCAGTATGGACGCACCGGAGACGCGGCGGTATGTGCGCTGCAGTAGTATAGAGTAGCTGCAACATTGAGTATAAAGTAGGAAACACCTTGCAGGAGTACGTGCTGAGTATGGACGCGCCGGAGACGCGGCGGTATGTACGCTGCAGTAGTATAGAGTAGCTGCAACGTTGAGTATAAAGTAGGAAACACCTTGCAGGAGTACGTGCTCAGTATGGACGCACCGGAGACGCGGCGGTATGTGCGCTGCAGTAGTATAGAGTAGCTGCAACGTTGAGTATAAAGTAGGAAACACCTTGCAGGAGTACGTGCTCAGTATGGACGCACCGGAGACGCGGCGGTATGTGCGCTGCAGTAGTATAGAGTAGCTGCAACATTGAGTATAAAGTAGGAAACACCTTGCAGGAGTACGTGCTGAGTATGGACGCGCCGGAGACGCGGCGGTATGTACGCTGCAGTAGTATAGAGTAGCTGCAACATTGAGTATAAAGTAGGAAACACCTTGCAGGAGTACGTGCTCAGTATGGACGCACCGGAGACGCGGCGGTATGTGCGCTGCAGTAGTATAGAGTAGCTGCAACGTTGAGTATAAAGTAGGAAACACCTTGCAGGAGTACGTGCTCAGTATGGACGCACCGGAGACGCGGCGGTATGTGCGCTGCAGTAGTATAGAGTAGCTGCAACATTGAGTATAAAGTAGGAAACACCTTGCAGGAGTACGTGCTCAGTATGGACGCACCGGAGACGCGGCGGTATGTGCGCTGCAGTAGTATAGAGTAGCTGCAACATTGAGTATAAAGTAGGAAACACCTTGCAGGAGTACGTGCTGAGTATGGACGCGCCGGAGACGCGGCGGTATGTACGCTGCAGTAGTATAGAGTAGCTGCAACGTTGAGTATAAAGTAGGAAACACCTTGCAGGAGTACGTGCTCAGTATGGACGCACCGGAGACGCGGCGGTATGTGCGCTGCAGTAGTATAGAGTAGCTGCAACATTGAGTATAAAGTAGGAAACACCTTGCAGGAGTACGTGCTGAGTATGGACGCGCCGGAGACGCGGCGGTATGTACGCTGCAGTAGTATAGAGTAGCTGCAACGTTGAGTATAAAGTAGGAAACACCTTGCAGGAGTACGTGCTCAGTATGGACGCACCGGAGACGCGGCGGCATGTGCGCTGCAGTAGTATAGAGTAGCTGCAACATTGAGTATAAAGTAGGAAACACCTTGCAGGAGTACGTGCTCAGTATGGACGCACCGGAGACGCGGCGGTATGTGCGCTGCAGTAGTATAGAGTAGCTGCAACATTGAGTATAAAGTAGGAAACACCTTGCAGGAGTACGTGCTCAGTATGGACGCACCGGAGACGCGGCGGTATGTGCGCTGCAGTAGTATAGAGTAGCTGCAACATTGAGTATAAAGTAGGAAACACCTTGCAGGAGTACGTGCTGAGTATGGACGCGCCGGAGACGCGGCGGTATGTACGCTGCAGTAGTATAGAGTAGCTGCAACGTTGAGTATAAAGTAGGAAACACCTTGCAGGAGTACGTGCTCAGTATGGACGCGCCGGAGACGCGGCGGTATGTACGCTGCAGTAGTATAGAGTAGCTGCAACGTTGAGTATAAAGTAGGAAACACCTTGCAGGAGTACGTGCTCAGTATGGACGCACCGGAGACGCGGCGGTATGTGCGCTGCAGTAGTATAGAGTAGCTGCAACATTGAGTATAAAGTAGGAAACACCTTGCAGGAGTACGTGCTGAGTATGGACGCGCCGGAGACGCGGCGGTATGTGCGCTGCAGTAGTATAGAGTAGCTGCAACGTTGAGTATAAAGTAGGAAACACCTTGCAGGAGTACGTGCTCAGTATGGACGCACCGGAGACGCGGCGGTATGTGCGCTGCAGTAGTATAGAGTAGCTGCAACGTTGAGTATAAAGTAGGAAACACCTTGCAGGAGTACGTGCTCAGTATGGACGCACCGGAGACGCGGCGGTATGTGCGCTGCAGTAGTATAGAGTAGCTGCAACATTGAGTATAAAGTAGGAAACACCTTGCAGGAGTACGTGCTGAGTATGGACGCGCCGGAGACGCGGCGGTATGTACGCTGCAGTAGTATAGAGTAGCTGCAACGTTGAGTATAAAGTAGGAAACACCTTGCAGGAGTACGTGCTCAGTATGGACGCACCGGAGACGCGGCGGTATGTGCGCTGCAGTAGTATAGAGTAGCTGCAACATTGAGTATAAAGTAGGAAACACCTTGCAGGAGTACGTGCTGAGTATGGACGCGCCGGAGACGCGGCGGTATGTGCGCTGCAGTAGTATAGAGTAGCTGCAACGTTGAGTATAAAGTAGGAAACACCTTGCAGGAGTACGTGCTCAGTATGGACGCACCGGAGACGCGGCGGTATGTGCGCTGCAGTAGTATAGAGTAGCTGCAACGTTGAGTATAAAGTAGGAAACACCTTGCAGGAGTACGTGCTCAGTATGGACGCACCGGAGACGCGGCGGTATGTGCGCTGCAGTAGTATAGAGTAGCTGCAACGTTGAGTATAAAGTAGGAAAGACCTTGCAGGAGTACGTGCTCAGTATGGACGCACCGGAGACGCGGCGGTATGTGCGCTGCAGTAGTATAGAGTAGCTGCAACGTTGAGTATAAAGTAGGAAACACCTTGCAGGAGTACGTGCTCAGTATGGACGCACCGGAGACGCGGCGGTATGTGCGCTGCAGTAGTATAGAGTAGCTGCAACGTTGAGTATAAAGTAGGAAACACCTTGCAGGAGTACGTGCTGAGTATGGACGCGCCGGAGACGCGGCGGTATGTGCGCGCGCTGCTGACGGCGCTGCGCCGCGTGCACGCGCATGGAGTCATCCACCGCGACGTCAAGCCGAGCAACTTCCTCTACGACCGCGACAACCAGAGGTTTCTACATTTTTAAATTTATAATGTAAATGTATCTCTAGAAACGGGACAGTTTTACGCCTCATTTGTAGTCCGCCGTTATGATCTATTACGTTGGTTTATTTATTTATTTATTTATTTTATATTAGACAGGCAGCCTAGGCTGATGTGTCTAAATCGAGTACATAGTTCATTGATATATTAACATATATTTTTTTTCACTTAATCGGTTTCAGTTCACTTAATTACTTATTTTAAAACCGGCCAAGTGCGAGTCGGACTCGCACACGAAGGGTTCCGTACCATCGTACAAGATTTACAAAAAAAAAGACGTTTTTTGTATGGGCCCCCCCTTTAATTATTATTATTTTATAATGTTACCTATTTGTTGTTATAGCGGCAAAATAAATACATAATCTGTGAAATTTTCAGCTTCCTACCTGTTACGGTTCATGAGTAACAGCCCTGTGACAGACGGACAGACGGACGGACGGACGGACGGACGGACGGACGGACGGACGGACGGACGGACGGACGGACGGACGGACGGACGGACGGACGGACGGACGGACAGCGGAGGCTTAGTAATAGGGTTCCGTTTTCACCCTTTGGGTACGGAACCCAAAAAAATGTATTTATTTAGATAAGCGTGCAAACGATTCTTAAATTGATTAGTGTTGTTTGCACTTATAATGTCCTCTGGAAGTTGGTTCCAATCGTCAACCACTCTGTTGGTTATGAAGTGTTTCCGTGTGTTGGTTTTGTGTTCTGTTTTATTCAGTTTTAGAGTGTGGCCACGCAGGTGAGTGTTATGATTAAGTGTGAACATTTCCTTCATTGCTTCACAGTTGTATTTCTCAGTAAGCATTTTATACACTTCTATTAAATCGCCTCGCATCCGTCTTTGGTGCAAGGTTGGTAGTTTGAGGGCCTTCAATCTTTCTTCATAGGGTAAGGTTTTTAGCTGCCAAGGTATTTTTGTAAACTTTCGTTGTACATTTTCAAGTAGAGTGATATCTTTGATGAAGTAGGGTTGCCAGACTTAAAAAGCGTACTCCAGGAGAGGTCGTACATATGACTTGTAAATTTTGAGTGTGACTTCAGGAGTGAGGTGGCGAAAGGACTTCTTGATGAGATAGGTCATGGAGTTAGCTCTCTTTATTATCTGTGCAATATGAGGCTCCCACTTTAGATCATGATTTACAAGGACTCCTAGGTCTCTTTGCTGGTGCACCGCACATAGTCGGGTATTGTTTAGAAAGTATAGAAGGTGCGGGTTCTGCTTCCCTAGATGGAGAACATTGCATTTCTGAATGTTCAGTTTAATCAGCCAGTCCATTGACCACTGGTTCACTCGGTTTAGGTCTTCTTGTAATTCCCCATGGGGGTTTGCGAAGAACTTGGAGTCATCTGCTAAGAAGCTCTTGTGACACTCAATAATAGCGTGGAGGTCGGTTATAAATATTGAACAGGGTGGTCGAGATTACAGAACCCTGGGGAACTCCACTCCAGGCATGCTTCTTATCGGAGAATACTTCGCCGACTCGGACGGAGAGTCTTCGGCCTGTCAGGAAGGCCTCGATCCATTTGAGGAGTTGCCCTCGAATGCCGAAGTGTTCTAGCTTTGTAACCAGTTGACGCAGTGGGACCCGATCGAATGCTTTCTCATAGTCCAAGTATATAACATCGACTGGCCTGTGATTGTCTAATTCTGTTGTCCAATTGTTGAGGCATTCGAGTAGGTTGGTGACGATCGAGCGCCCTTTCACGAATCCGTGTTGTTGCTCAGCAATCACATGGTGCTGCTCCAAGAAACTTCTAATGTTGGTGTTTATAATTTTCTCCATGCATTTACAGGCGATGCATGTGAGGCTTATGGGCCTGTAGTTGGTGGGGTCCAATTTATCTCCTTTTTTAAAGATTGGAGTGACTAAGGCCTCCATACAGTCCTCTGGCAATTTACCACTTGAAAAGGAACACTCCATTACTTGTTGCAAGGGTTTAATTAAGTTACACCTTTTCAGAATAATTGCAGGTATACTGTCCGGCCCCATGGCGGAGTCTTCCTTTAATTCAGTGAGTATGCTATTTATGTGGCTCTCAGTGAAGGTGATGTCAGTGATGGAATCTTCAACACGAGCTATGATTATTGTTGGAGGCGTGTCTTTGGGTTCGCGTACATAGTTGGCTTTAAACTGGGCAGCGAAGGCATTGGCTACATCGATCGATACATTGTTTGTTTATGATCCATCCACTGCAGTCGGATTTGAATACAGAAATATAAAATAGTTTATCTGGACGCCTTCGTCTTCTCTCCTATATACTCGCAAACCCAATCGAAACGGGATAGCATATATGGTTCCACAGATATTTTAGTTTTTGTAAATGTGCTAACACACCCGTATCCGAGGCCTGCACGAATCCGAGACAAAGGCTCAAATTGGTGGTGTGTATCAAACAGCTTGCTTTTGGTGTGTATCAAAGTTGTTTATCAAAAGTCTGACTTTCAGATTTGTGAAATGCTCTGATATGAGGCGGTCTCACATTTATACTTGTCGACCGGATAATATGTGTCAAACGTATCATTTTAGGCTTGCGTGAGCAGTCTGATTATATGGTGTTGCCAGGTGCCAAACACGAGGACTTAGTCTTATATTTGTATAAGGTCGGGGAAAAAGTTTGTTTGCATTTTATATGAAAACTCAAGACATTTTTTTCCAAAGGTGAATTACATTTTAATTATAATATATATGTGTAATTTTGTTCGTTGAATTTTACCATCTTGTAGGTAGTGACATGATCCCGTTGCTGTAAAAATTTTGGGAATTATGATAAAAAAAACGCGATAAATAGTTTTGGCAGTCCTCTCTTGATGTTAACCTGACACTGCCAAAATAAATCTGAAGGTGCAAGGTCAGGGCTACATGGCGGATGCATCAACACCTCCCAGCCAAACTGTCTTCATTTTTGCTGAGTGGCTAAAGATGTATGTGATGAGTAACCAGACCCTTTCTATTGATCAATTCCGGCTGCTTTTTCTCAACTTCTTGCTTTAATCTCATTGATGATGATTCGACGATTCGAATCGATGGTTGTGCCCGGCGGTAAAAGCTCATAATGAACAATGCCATTCCGAGCCCACCATACACACAGCATCACCTTATTGCGAGTTCACCCGGGCTTTGCCACAGTTTGTGTAGCCTGACCTACCTTTGACCATGACCTTTTTCGCTCGTTCTTGTAAACCACTTAATTTTTTGCAATTGGAAAAAAATGTGTCGAAACAGGGTATAAAATGAATGCAATTCAATCTGAAGCTGCTGAGAAACTCAGCAGCAGTTGATTTTGTTGTCTCGATCGGTGCCTACTCCTCTGGCAGGTTTCTGTTAGTCGACTTCGGGCTCGCACAGCGCACCGCACACATTACGCACAAGTATGGAGCTCCCCCTGTCTCTCCCCGCGCGGTCGCCGCGAGACGCAAGCGCCCCATCGCCGACGTAAGTATGCATCGCACGCGTACCGATTTGTGCCTACTTCATTACTCGCTGTTCACAATTCAAGTTGAACAATTCACAAAAAAATGCTTTGAATATTCGAGGACAAAAAGGTTACATAGCGGATGGACTAACCTCAATACATTTAAAGGGTTCATACTAACACGTAACCCAAAAAACGATCATATTAAATATTTTCAATTTTGAAGTCAATGCCCATAACAGTGCAACGGGCAAAGTGAAGAAACTTTCTCGAAGTTCCAGCGAAGGCGTATAGGTGTCGCTTTAACGATATCTAATTTTAGTTTTGTCCTAAGATTCACAGCGCCACTGCTGCTTTGGCATGTAGCGGAGCTGGGGGGGGGGGGGGGGGGGGGATCAGGATTTTTTATAGCAGTTAAGTAAGTTCGCTTTAGCTTATACGTTAGCTTCAACTCACGACAGCTCTCGCAGCTATACGAGTCAATTACGTATTTCTCGTGATCGCACGCGACAGTTTAGCTCAATCGGCGGTTGACTCGACATTTTTTTACATCTTTAATTGAGACTGGTCTTGTGACGAAGTGATGAAGCTAACGAGTGCTACCCTCGCTTGTCGTATAGCCGTAATGTAGACTACAAAAACCGATAACACTTTTTAGATTACCAGGGCGGTCAAACATGTTTGAAAAGATTCACGGCTTTCTCTAACTGCAACATTGGTGAAAATTTCCTCCCGCCGCATGAAAACCTTGAGTTTTTTCTAACATACAAAAACAGATTTGATAAAAACAATGTGTTGACAAACATTTAAACGCAATTCTCAACTACTGTTGAAGTGGACAGCAAGCTTCACAACCTGCGAAGCCAATGGCAAACAACATTTCGCAGAGCGTTTGTTGCGATATGTGTACTGTCGCGTGTAGTAAATGGCTCTGCAATAATTCGCGACAGTGTTGCTAGTTGCTGGCAAGACTTTTATCGCGACAAATATTGAAGATGTTTGTGTCATCATGTAAACAGTGTAGTAGAAATACTTCTAAATGAGCAAAAAAGAGGCCCATTTGTGTTCAGAAATCGATTTAAAGGTGATTATTCGTTTCGTTCGTTTAACAATTTTGTTTTTGTTTTCAATATTCTTATCTGGAATTGGATAGCTATAGCAAACTGACCATCATAATATTAGCCTTACACCCCACATGGCAACTAGGTGCCATGCCAGTATTTATATTATGATTGTTCCGCTACATTGAACCGGATCTGATGGAATACACAGACAATTTTCATTTCCGCTTCGACCATCGTGCATTCAATGCGATGGTACCAACGCTGCCATCTAGGTACAGTTTTACATGAAATCCGAACCACAGGCAGCCTCAACGGTTGAAAACAGCCACCCATCTTGAATCCAACCGCGCTCAGAGTTGCTTCACCCAGCTTATCGAACCGCATCAAGCGTCGCGCCACTGGGAAACCAGTCTATATTGACGCTATCCCACAGAAAAGGGTGGCACTCGTAAAGTTCAATTAGCTTTATCACTTCGTCACGACACCAGTCTCGTTGTGGACTCATTGTTTGCAATGCTTAAAAGATGTGAGAAATACGGACAGGACTCGTATAGCTGCGAGAGCTGTCACGAGTTGAAGCTAACGTGTTTACACCAGCAAGAACTCGCGCTTACACGAACTCGCCGCGAGCGCGCGATAACTGCTTGCAGAGGCGTTTACACGGGCGTGGAAACGCCACCTAACATAATATGCTCAGAATTTTGGTCGTTTATGCTCTAAAACCAGTCACGTTTCGCGATTCTGCGTATTATGTCGATTGAGGTCGTCTCAAGTAACTTTTTAGTTTATTCTGTGTCTGGCATATTGGCTGGTGCGAAGTGTTTCCCTTGCACATGCATAGCGTGCCCCTCTCACCACCCCTCCAAACATAAGCAGACTTGGGGCGGAATGCAAGGTCCAAATCACCTGCTGCAAGTTAAACTTATTTTTTTACGTAACTTATCATAGACATAGGTTCCAAATAGGATCTAGGTGCCATGCCAGGAACCTCCTTGCTGAATTGAGCTGGATGGACAACCAGGATTATTTGAAATTGCCGCTTTGACCATAATTTTAATTTCTGAAATCCACACAGCCAATGATTTGTGTCGCTCGAGACGTGTGTGCGTGAGGGTATGTGTGTGTGTGTGTGTGTGTGTATGCAGGAACAAGTCGAGTGGGAGCCGCCGGCGAAGCGGTCCGCGCCCGCGCCCGCGCCCGCGCCCGCGCCCGCGCCCGCGCCCGCGCCCGCGCCCGCGCCCGCGCCCGCTCCCCTGCAGCACCTCCCGCTTCACGATCGCAAGCTGAATCATCTTCAGGTATTTGTCTCTTCTAGGGTTCCGTTGGTACATCACCCTCCCATATTTATTAATTCATTTCAATTATACAATACCATGCAGTGTTGTGCATAGATTTGAATTGGATAAAATGACAGAAACCTAAGTCCGCTACTAGATAATTCCACTTTCGATAGTTAGGCTTATGAGATAACCTCGGAGTTATGCAAAATTGTAGTCCACTACTTAACTCGAAGTTAACTGTTACAGATTGGAGTTTTCAATAATGCGACTCAATCGCTGGCGTTTGCTCCATAACTCGCAGTTTTCTTTCAGTTGTTTAATACTGTTATCTGTAAAAACCTGCATAAAAATAAAATAAGAATTCATCTAGATGGGAGAAACCATTGGCACCCGACAGTGTAAACTAGTTCAGGTGCCTATGGATTCAAATCTTTCAGTGTACAAAAAAAATTATATGCTTATGAACTAATAAACTATTATTAGTATATTTATTTATTGCAGATTTTAAAAATTATTTTTTATATGTTTTTTTGTAGAAAATATGTAAAAATAACTAAATAAAATGGAGGGTCCACCAGCAGCGGGAAAAAACCAAGCTATCGGTGGTTGGGTCCCAAAGAAAGAAACCTTCCGACGATGCGTGCAGTGTCGAGTAGGACCGCCTTCTGAGCTAGACCCTGCGATCAGCCCATGTGCTGAAACGACTACGGGTACGACGATTGTCGAATCGACTGGCCACATTTTGGTAATCTCGTGTTGCAGATCTAGATATTTCAGCATTTTTTCTGCTTCTCTGGAGAGGAGATTACCGTCATGTGGTACGGTGACATCAATGAGCATCGCGCTTCTCGATTCCCGGTCCATTATTTGCTCTCAAACCATTGTACTTTAAATTTTCTGTAGATGGTAGCATTTAAAGGGTTAATATTAAATAGTTTTTTAGCTGTTAGAATAATAATGTATTTTGACTCTTTGAATAGAGGTCACTGTACAAACTACAAAGTTTTCACAACTTTGCCACTGGAATAGTAGTTAAGGTCCTTGTTTGCGGTGACGCTAGGTTCGGGTCTCCTCTTTCCCTAAAATATGGTTGAGAGAGGCTATGGCTGTGCCCGGCGTGATGCTCGTGATTGGGTGCTGTTTGTGGGGACTGGCTTGCTCCAATTGGCAACATGTTAGATGGCGGGAATGGTCTTTACAAATGAACTGATATTTGTCATGAACTGTTGCATATGACATGAATTGTTGATTCTCGTCAATTCATATTATTTAGTGTTTTTACCTGTGATTCTAAATACTTTTGTAAACTTGTAGTCCACTAAGTAAATGTTAAAAAAAAACCAGTGGAGTTTTTTGCCAGTTCTTCTTCGCTGGGATTGCCGAACTGGCTAATGATAAAATCTGACAAATCCGAGAGCAGTGTACTGTCTATGGATGATTAATAAACAATAAACAATTACGGTATCAGGTCTATTTGCAATTATAGTTCTGTCCGTGATAATGGATCGATCCCAGTAGATAGTGACATGACTATTTTCGAGAACTGGCAGTGGATTGTACTTGTAATATGGTACTTCGGTACCGACAAGCAGTGGCGTGCACAGACTATATGGGTATGGTAGGCAGCTAGTTAAAAAAAAATGAGTACAAAAAACATGTAAACAAAAAATGGGTGAACTTACCAACCAACTGGATTAACTCGAATTCTGACTTTTTTATTAACAAACTTGAAGAGACAATTGCAGTTTTTTCTTGTCCACATCGGGCATCCAGTAGCTGAATGAATATTAAAATACATGTCATGTCAAATTAATGGATACCCAAAGTGGCTTTGAAAAAAGTCTTTAAAAAATTGACTGTTTAAACTGGTTTCGATTCCATTTACCTTGAAAAAAACGTGTGAAAAGCTATGCTGCATTCTAAATGTTTTTCTGACTGATCATGTTTGTTCGCGGCTTGAACGAAATTATTCAAATCAACATCAATTAACAAATATCATTCCATGCATTTTTTGTATTTGAAAATAAAATGCAATTAAAACAAAACAGTGTCACGGTGCACTTACAGCCGGCTAACCATGAGAATGATACATAGTTACTTGTATTAAATTGACGCGTGATGTTACCTTTCCTTTGAGTAAGTTGAATATCATCTGATGGACGGCCGGTCAAAATAATTTTAGACTTATCACTATACGAAAACCTCCAAAATGAACACTGTATTTGTTTTTTTAAACAAATATTAGATCCCTCACACGACAACCCATCCATTTATATACTTGAATAATAACCTAACACAGCACACACAACACACAATGAAAATTTCGCAGAGATCAATTTCACTTTCCCATTTCACAAACAACAATCCTTTTTATCGCACTAAAAATAAAAAAAAATTAAACTATTTATATCTAAAATTATTGAAAACTCACATCATTTTCAATCTATTCGAAATTCTACTCGAAATTATTAGATATAGGCGATTTTATAATGTCATTGACCACTTGCAGTACCCGAACAGTACTGTTCATGCTACTGCCCAGACAAACCTAAAGGTTGGTTTGGTCTTTAGATTAAGCACAGACTCAGAGTAATTAGGGCACAGACAATGAATGTTTCTCTTTTTACGTAAGTCAAATAAATGAGCGAGCGCACACGATAGCAGTGCGTTTCGTGTCGCACAAGGGTCAAAAACAATTGCAATAGGCAGTGCCTTTCTGTGAGTATTTTTGCTGTAAATGTGTGCGTAAGCGCCTAGGTGTCAGGTACACCTATGCGCTTTTCTGTAGTAGTATAGAGCGAAAATTTAATTTGTGTGCGTAACTTAGAGGCACTGGCTATGCGTGCCTTTCCATCCATTTGTTTGAAGGAATTTCTTACTTAATACTTTGCAATAGAGTTCATAAGCTCATAGCACCTTTTACGAGAATAATAGTTTCAGTTTCTTTATTTCCTCCATTAGATGTATATTACACACTCGGATTCGTCATATTTTTTTTCCTGTCGGTTCGATTACTTCTGGCGAAGAAGAGCCGACAAGAAACTTCGTCAGGTTGGTCATTGTATTATTATTTTTTCCAGTGATACTTACAAACTAGTTTACAGTGATTGATTGATTACTACTGCTCACAAAGAACATTATTATAGGAACATTATATACATTGGTGAGGAGCAAACTCTTGACTACTATAATGACATCTTATTCCAAATTAATAGGAATTATGATCTAAATTATTCAGGTGTAAAAAGCCATCGTCATTTTTGATACAAGGTAATATCAAATTAAATATAAGTTAGTAAATAAACAAATTCATACTACAATGTAGCACCTATGTCAGAGAAAATAATAATAATAGAAAATAATAATAATACGAAGAAGATATTCTATGGTTTATTACATGATGAAGGATGAAGAGTTCCAGGGTAGGCACTGCTTTTCTGCCTCTATTAAGGGCACGCCACTGCCGACAAGGTAATGTTCAGGGCAATTTGCTGGTGAATGATTTTTGCTACGATTTTTGCATTTCTGTGCAAATGATCGGTATTTGCAAGCTGTGAGCAGCCGGGGTAACATGTCAGAGTGATCCGCAGGGCTGGTGGCAAGCACGGCATATATCGTTGGTGCCATCCTTCATTATGACTCTCCGGTAGTTATTTGTTTTGATAACTTCATCTTATATTGCACAGACGAACCCTTCGGTTTCTCCAAAGAGATCACCGAAGCGTATCCAGTGGATTAACGCTAGTTGGTCTATTTCTGGGCCTGTGAGGGCTCGGAAGTAGCGTCCGTGTAGCTCCATTCTTGATCAGGTACCTAACACGGTACTACCAATTTATTTTTATTTATTTTTTTACAACTGCTAACAACTTGACAATCGATACAATTATGTATGTTTTTTTTATTAGATTTTTTTCAAATATATATTCTCTAGACATGGGTACTACATTGGAGTATTCATTTGTTTATTTACTAACTTATATTTGATTTGATAATAACTTGTATCAAAAATGACGATGGCTTTTTACACCTGAATAATTTAGATCATAATTCCTATTAATTTAGAATAAGATGTCGTTATTGTAGTGAAGAGTTTGCTCTTCACCAATGTATGTAATGTTCTTATTAGAATGTTCTTTCTGAGCAGTAGTAATAAATCAATCACTGTAAACTAGTTTGTAAGTATAAAAAAAAAAAAGAATGCAATGACCAACTTGATGAAGTTTCTTGTCGGCTCTTCTTCGCCAGAAGTAATCGAACCGACAGGACAACAAAATAACGAATCCGAGTGTGTAATATACATCTAATGGAGGAAATAAAGAAACTGAAACCTTTGTTGCTGACGACGACATCATGATGCATCACACTCGCCTCAGTCTTACCTATAAAGTATTCACGAAGGTTGCATACCTCACTGTTATGCATATTTTTAGCATTTAAGAACGGCCCGTAAGCTTTGCTCCCCATACAAACATAGTTTACTAATCATTTGGAAACCGCTATTTCAATTAAATTGATATTTAATATCCAATATCAGGTAACAAATATCTGTGTCTGCATGCTTTTGTTTTTTTGAAAAATCCAAAACGAATGAAATGAAAGCAAAAAGAAAATCTTCATACGAATTTTGTTTTCTCTGTGGTTTGACCCAGAATACATTTACCGAATAAACAAAGACATGCAGACACAGATATTTGTAGCCTTATATTAGATACCAAATATCAAGTAAGTTGGAACAGTGGTTTTCAAATTATTAGTAAACTACGTTTGTATGGGAGGCGAAATTTTCTGCCGACCTTAACATGCCTCGTCCTCCATATTTACGTGGGATGTACAACCTCATAATGGAAGATGTAGGGTGATGCATCCTATGTGTCGTCATCATCTTCCTGACTTTAATATCCAGAGCGTTAAGCCTAGTCTGGGTCCATTTAAGTATGCCGAATGCATACATGGGAACGGGCATGACCCAACCAGTATAAGCGCAGATTTTATTACCACCAGACTGCTGCGTCGTCTCCGTGTGATCTGCTGTGTCTTTTGATCCATTGATGTTATCTTGTGCTTAACCGCAATTACCTCCAGGGCTTGGTGGCATTGTAATATCATAAAATGAAGGGTCCACCCTTCATTTTGTTTAGTTATTTTTATATATCTTCTACAAAATTGTATGTAAAAATAATGTTTAAAATGTATCAATAAAGAAATATAATAATAATAATATGGTTTATTTCAGGCAATTGCACCTAAATGGTTATACAGTTTACATAAGTACTAATAAAAAATAAGAAAATTAATAAGAGCTATAAAACAATAAAACAATTTAAATTACAATTCAATAATATTTAAAAGAATTGAAATGTAAAATAATAAAATAAAGTTTTCTCATGAAATCATGCCAATCGGCTCAAACGATCTTAATTAAATTTGGTAGATGGATACATTGTTCTAGACCAGCCTCTTGGAACAGCCCTTTGGGCTACTTTTTATCCACGAAAAAATGCAGCCCAATATTAACAAGAGCGGAGCCGGGTACCGCAGCTAGTTAATAATAAAATGTTGTTTCACTTAAACTTTTATGGAACTGAATGCGATCAGGTGCTATCACGCCCTAACGGTTGATGACAACAGTCAACATTTCAAATACCCTAAAATTATCTGTAACCATTTAACCCCACCGCTACCCACCATGCTCGTTACCATATACAGGCTCGGGCATCGGCGACGGATCGACTGAAGATACAAGCAGCCAAGAGGAGAATGTTCTCGGAGGGGGAGAGGGGCGGACAGGAAGCGCCGCTCGACTACAGCGTGCGTCCGTCGCGTCCGTTGCGTGCCGCTCCCTCTGTCCCGTCCGCGCCCTCGCCCTCGCCCCGCTGCGCATGCGCCGACCGCGCCGCCGCCGCCGCCGCCGTGTGCTCGCGCTGCCTCGCGCGGCCGCCGGCGCGGGCGCCGCGCGCCGGCACGCAGGGCTTCCGCCCGCCCGAGGTGCTGCTCAAGTACCAGCATCAGACGACAGGTCAGCCAGCACGCTTTACCCGACACATTATATTATTATTATTATATTATTATTGATAGACTAGCAGCTTTAAGCTGATGCGCCTATATCACATTTGGCAAAGAATATGAGTATTAATTTTTTGGAAGATGTCATCGAGTTTCAAAAGTCCCACAATTGTTTAGGTCTTACGCTCGATAGTAACCTCAGATACACGGACCATATCGACACTGCATGCAACAAATTAAGCAGAACTATGGAATTATGGATCTTTTTAAATTACATTTGGGTTAGAATTCTGGGGAGCGACAGGTGACGCCCACAAAATATTCGTACTGCAATAGAGTGCCCTAGGCAGTGGCGTAGCATGGGGGGGGGGGGCGGAGGGTGCGATCCGCACCGGGCGGCCCTTTGACGGGGGCGGCATTTCGCAGGTGGCGGAAAAAATGCGGTTAAAAAGGCATATTTTATGATCAATTACAATAATAAAAGGGCGGAAAATTTGGGATCCGCACCGGGTGCTAGTGACCTATGCTAGCCACTGGCCGTAGGAATCATAAACAAGTCTGCTTGGGACGATCACTGCGCCCCAATATTAAAAAAACTCGGTATGCTAACGATGTACGATGCCTACGTACAGAAGGTCGCGCTGTTAGTGAGGTGCCACGCGTCAGAGTACAACATGCGCACTCACTCCTACCCGACCAGGCACAAGCACCTGCTCCTAGTACTGACTCACAGCATCGCCAAATTTACAAAAAGCCTAAAATTCAAGGGCACCAACAATTATAAAAAATTGCCACTAGAACTGCAACTAGCCAATTTTTTTAAATTAATAATTTAATAAATATTGTTTAGGTTTATGGCGAATTATTTTTATTTTTAAAATGTTTATTGTATATTGAATTGATTTATATTATCACTGAATATATTATTTTTAATTTTGATTATGATTTTGATCATTAAAAGAATACCTCTGCAATAGTTCGCAAATCCACCGGTATGGTGCCTCGTTCAGCGTGGTTTAAGATACAATGTAATTTTACACATGAGCAACTTGTACACTTCTAAATAAACACACCCCATGCAGAGCGGCGGGCTATATGGTTCATCTTCTAGCAACTAAAATATACAATTTTAATACATTAATAAATACTTATCGGACGATGATCTTCACCATCATCATTAGCACTCATAATTACTGCTTTTCACTGTTGGCGGCGGTGGGTAATGTTAGATGAAGAAAACAAACTTGTCAACTCAATCAGATTATAATGGCAACAGTTATAACACAGTAGGCACTTATCTCAGAACGCGAAATGGTTCAGTGACAACCGCACGCGCCGCTCGCGAACTGAAAAGTGAGATGACTAATCGATGGCGCACGTCACTAACTCCATCGAAGGCGCTGGCGTTCCGGATATGACGACGATAATATTCCGATTGCGACATACTTATTTTTAAATAAATAATATGAATAATAATACGAAGTGGCAATTAAAATTGTCCATGTTTTCTATCCAGCTCCCATGTGGTGTTTTAGGCTAATATCTGATGGTCAGTTTGGTATTATTTTTTTTTTCTTTATTTAGAGCATCTTAACATGTAATGACACAAAAACAAGCATAGTATTACAATAAAATACACAACAAGTCATTACACAACACCAGATGCCACAGAGTTCAAAAATATGGTATTTAAATAGCTGACAAAGTACCTAGGTGTCTATGTATTATTATTTTTTTCTTGTGCACTGAATAAAATACCTGCGATAACATGCAGAAAACATTAAACTTTAAACATTAAATTAGCCATTCATCCGTTTTAATTCAATGAACTATCGAACCAGATGAAATATATCCGAACTGTAGTACGCGATTGCATTGGCATTCGACGCAGTGTGAAATGTTGTTATTCCACGAGTATTGGGTAGCCAGACTAAATACACTTGGTTGTTCAAAAATGAGCTAGCTACCTTTTAGTTTAGTCGGCTGCCGGTTAGTGGACCATACACCCATGTAACGCTGAACCGAGCAGATAGTGACGCAGGCTCCTTGCGTCAGAGTGGACAAGGTGTCGAGTGTAGAGGTGTGAGAGGGTGTATGGGTGTAAGGGTGTATGTGTGTGTATGTGAAGCGGTGGACATGTGGGCGTGCGGCGTGATCCTGCTGAGCGTGCTGTCGGGCCGCTACCCGTTCTTCCGTGCGGCGGACGACGCGGCCGCGCTCGCCGAGTTCGTGTCGCTGTTCGGCACCGCCGCGCTGCAGGCCGCCGCCGCCTCGCTCGGTGAGTTGCCTGCCCACTCTACATCCCTGTAACTTCAACTTGGAATGTGATCGGTTAAACCATCAGTGTGCTTTCATTGTAAACATTTGCATATTCCTTGAAGTGAAGTCAATTCCATGGATTAGGTCTGCTTTAGTGCTCGCCTGACATGCTCCCCACCAAATCCATATCGCGAGCATCAGGTTATCGATAATTCAGGTTGCGGAAAAGAACAGCGATGAAAGTGAAACCGAAGACGGTCCTGATGGACCTTGGCAAAAACATGTCAGGAGTAGAATTTCTCGATTTTGATATGTTAGGGGAATAAATTATTAAGGGCTGATTTTTCAATAGTCAGATAAACTATTCTACAGATTTATTTATGCTTCTGCTCATCCATCCGATACAGTAAGTCCATATGTTTATTAGTAAAATTATGGTCAGATAATTTTAATAGAAGATATAATTCTCCGGCAATGACTATCCGTCGTCTTTTGACCAACGTGAATTTGTACTATCAGTCCGATAAGTACTATCTGAGGATTGAAAAATCGGCCCTAAATTAATTAAACTGTTTTTTATGCACAATAATCAATTGAAACAAAATGAATTAAAGTATCACAATCGTCATATCGCTTTCGATGTTGCCAGCAAGGATACTGCACCGCCATTGGATCCCTTTTTAACCGACTTCAAAAAAAGGAGGAGGTTATCAATTCGTCTGTATGTTTTTTTTTATGTTTGTTACCTCATAACTTTTGCCTGGGTGAACCGATTTTGATAATATTTTTTTTAAATGAAAGCTAGTGCTTCCCAAGTGGTCCCATTTCAATTTGGTTAAGTTCTGACAATGATATCCATGAGAAAATCATATAAGTCTTAAATTTGTATTAAGATTTGCGCGACAAAAGGACTAATACCTCAATATAACGCCCACCCATTTCGGTGATTCTTTTTTTATTGGAAAGGATGTGTACAAATTAGTAAGTGTATTTCAGATTCACTAAAAATAAACAAATTAAAAAAAAATTAACAATAAAAATTGCCGGGCATGTGCTGCGCCAATCAAGAGAACCTTGCCTACCTTGGCTAACACCGACTCAAAAAATAAAAAAAAATCGTAACTACAAAAATGGCAATTATTTTGTTACTTTTTAGTGCTTTTTCTTTGAAGTCGGTTATTTTTATTTGTTAAATTTTTTACTCTTTTCTGTCAGACTGTATGTTTCCACCACCCTTTCTAACTTGGCATTAAAAATAGAAAATGTTCTAATGTTGACTTGTATGTTGTGCGCGCAAAATGGAAATCAAAGAAAGGATGTTTTATACCTTTTGCCCTTTTCACACCTCTATCAAACTTCCCGATATGAGTGTGCGGTAATGTGGAAGTTCATATCAAGCCGTGTTCGTTGTCGCCCTGTCAGTGGGTTCACCCTGAGTCGGATCGTGTCCCGCAGGCCGGCAGCTAGTGTGCAGCACGCGACGGCGCGCGGTGTGCGTGCGGCGACTGTGCGAACGGCTGCGCACGCGCGCGGTCGCTGGACCCGCTTCCTCCCCCGCGCCCTCCGCCTCCGCCGAGCCGCCCTGCTCGCATTGTCGCCTCGCCAGGCTCGAGTGTGTATGCCGTATCGAAACGCATTCTCAAACGGTAAGGTCATGTGCTATAGAATGAGAGCCTAAATAATGTTTAATAAGTTATGGACATCAAGACTGCCGACACAAGCTTAAGAGCATCCTCATACCGAAACATTTTGGACCAATTTTTGCGATTAAAACGAGATAGTCAGAGCCCGACGTCGCTTAGTTAGAGCAGCTCGAAATAATTCTTTCTAAATGTGACCAACCCGCATAACGCGCGAAACCGATTTTTTTATTGTTTCGTTAAAAAAATTGGGAAAAGTTGAACATGTTCTTCGCTGAATGGGTAGATAATGTTAAGATCTTTGAAATGGTATTAAAGTAAATATTAGTTAATATCAATATAAGCCGCAAACTTGAAAAATAATATATTTGAGACCTGACTTAAAAAAAAATTCCATGCATAAAATATCAATTTCTGTAACATTTTTCTTTCTGTTTTGGTAGAACGTTAGCTGGAATTATACATGTTTTTTTTTTCATGTTCTCATTCCATAGAGATCAGGAACTTAACGCAATCAAACCATTCGAATTGGCTAGTATAACCACCTTAACACAATTTATTTATTCTCACACATATTTTATTCACAATAAACAACTGAAAATCTAATGCCAACTTTCATCATCAGGTCATCTTTTTTTTATCTATTTATTTGGATGGGACAGTTATGTCAGCCCCATAGTGCCTTTTACCTTACTACAGTTTAATTAGAGTTTCTCAGGATCAGACTGCTTAAATAAATGAATAACCTCTTTAAATTCTCCAGAGTTGGGTGGTCCGAAGGATTCGTGTAACCGAAAAAAACACATTAATTCTATCGGTGCACAAACATCTCATAAGATTAGCTCTCAATGTTTCATTTCTCGCACCCTTTGTCAATTCGTGAAATTGATCCTCCTATCTGTACAGTTGGGAGATTTTTTTTTTTTTTCATTTAATGACTAAGAATATTTAATGGGAAATGGCCAAATCTTAATCTGAACCAAATTTTTATTTCTTCTCTAGTCAGATCGGTCCATATTGTCCATATTGGTTTCAGAATCGTTTTGAATACCATCATTTTACCATTGTCATTTAATTTGGAGTTGCAGCCGATTAGCCAGTTTAGGCTGCAGAGTTTTATATCGAGCTGATTTCTCTTGGCCCAGATGTGTTTGTGCCATGTCATTGTTCTGTTGGGGTGCATTCCTAAATATTTCGCATGATCTTCTTGGGGAATTTCCTCATTGTTCAGTCTTACTGTAGGACAAGTTTCTTTTCTGGGAGTAAATGTTACTTGCTTAGATATGCTCTGGTTTGCGTTAATTCTCCACTGTTTCAGCCAATTCTCAACTTGGTTCAGGTGTTTTTTAGGAGGCAGTTCTTGGGTCGAAATGTGCTGATAGTAAGGCGGTATCGTCAGTACTGGTCCTAGCATGCTGCCCTAAGGGACCTCAGATCCGATTGCGTGTAGGGCTGAGCATTTGTTTTTGTACTTAACCTGGTAATTTATTTTATAAAAGTGTTGGTAGAAGGGAGTGTAGGAGCCCCTTTTTCAGTATATACAGAGTAGACCTTAATGCCAAATCTTAGTGAATGCTTGGCTAATATCTAAAAAGACTAAATTAAAATTAATATTAGTACTTGCATACTGTGTTTCCTGTATTCATCTGTTTTAGCATCTTATATGTTGCTTGTAGTTGCATTAGGTTAACGAAATATGTTAATATTTTTATCAAGCTTGTACTGTGTTCATCTAAATTCTACATTGTCTCATTTATTAATTTTACAGTGCATTGTTCAGTTTCCTAAGCTTCACTATTTTATTTTAAACATATTGTTGAATCGTAGACATAAACTTTCTTAGCTGACTACCTATAACTGTACGTGCTGTGCCCACTACCTGTAGGATGATTCGTTAGTTTTTAATACTGTAAATGTGTTTATGATTGTGTAATACGGATTTATCCTGTATGTAAGCCATATTAATAAATAAATAAATAAAATAAATAAGACAGAAGAACAGTACGATCTATTTTTTAAACATCTGCTGATAACATCGACAATGTGATGTACTTGTTCAACTGTCCCGTGTTTCTCTCAAAATCCAAATTGGTGGTTAGGTAGTATGTTGATAAGATGATCCTTCATGCTATGGAGCAATATTTTTTCTAACAATTTTCCAGCAACTGGTAATAAGCTAATAGGTCTGTTCAAAGATGTATGGGCTTACCAAGTTTAGGTACCATCACCACTTCAGCTATTTTCCATTGACCAGGGAAATATCCTAATCTCATGCACACATTGAATATGTTGACCAGTCTCATACATCCTTTGTGAGGGAGATGTTTTATCAAGGTTGCATCGATGAGGTCATATCCAGGTGATTTACCTTCTTTAAGATTTCTTATCCCTCTTGTAGCTTCTTTATGACTTGTACTTTTAAGCGGAAGACACATTTCTGTTACTGATTCAAGGTATTCCTTTATCTCTGCAGTATGCTCTTGGTTATCCTCTCGGTGTAGTTGGAAGACACCACTGAGGTGTTCTGAACAGGTATTAACTTTCTCCTCGTCAGATCTGGCCTATCCACCAGTATTATTGTTGATAGGTGGTATCTGGGTCATTGGGCCGTTCAAGGTTTTTATTTGCTTTCCATAGTGAATCGTTTTGTTTATGTAAAGCGCGGCATATGGCGTACGCCAGGACCTCTTAAGGTGCCCGACGATGCCCATGAGCTTTCGAACTTTTAAGGGGGCTGCGAAAACTATGCCGGCCGGCCAGGTGCTTCTTCCCAGGATCCCAGGTTGTACTTTGGGGGAATTAACCATAATTTACTGACCTTATAGATAAAAGACCTCGAGGTAGATTCTGATTTTCGGAATGTCGACAGTGAATGGGTGCATTTCCTGCCTGTTCTGCGTTGTGCGATGGTAGAAAGGGGACGGAGGGATAGTGTTATACAGTTCTGACGAGCATTTTTCATGGTAAAGACGTTAGAATACAGAGAGAGACCCTACATCCCTTCGGAGTTGGAGGGACCCTAAATTCAAAGATACCTTAGACCTTCGTAGACGAGACGCACGGTCCAATGCTGAATCGAGTTCAGGGAGCCAAGCAGTTGCTGAGCTGAGCCGTCCCACAAATGCGAGCACTACTCAAGAACTTATCTGCCTTGTAAAGGAGCAGTTTTTGGTGAAATCCTGATGCACCCTGTTAAGAACTCCCAGCTTTTTCAAGGCGAGCTTGACTGAATCCTCAATATGACGTCCGAAATTAAGGTTATGCTTCAGATCGACCCCGAGAAACCTTATACGTTATAATTGAACTACTAAAATAGTTGTTCCCTGGAAGGTCGGAGCTGCACTGAACGGGGTCCGCTTCGCACTGATCATGCACGCCTGAGTCTTACTCGTGTTAAACTCAACGAGGTTCTGGAGACCCCATCCGGAAACTTTTTCCTGGGTCTCTTCGAGTCTAACAACGAGGCGCCGCCTATCCGCACTTCAGCCCTGCTTGCGGTCATGAGACTGGTGTACCTGGCTAGCACCGTGCTGTCATCTGCGTAGCAATCAATGTCAACAATGGAGCGGGAGTGGGGCGGGTTCCCCGACGCTGCGCTCGACTTCCTGCTGCGACTGCTGGCGCCGAGCGCGCGCATCTCCCCTTGTCCGCGGCATACCTTTCCTGCGTTTTGTACGTGAGCGGGAGTGGGGCGGGTTCCCCGACGCTGCGTTCGACCTCCTGCTGCGACTGCTGGCGCTGGAGCCGAGCGCGCGCATCTCCCCTTGTCTGCTGCCTACCTTTCCTGCCTCTTGTACAAGAGCGGGAGTGGGGCGGGTTCCCCGACGCTGCGCTCGACTTCCTGCTGCGACTGCTGGCGCCGAGCGCGCGCATCTCCCCTTGTCCGCGGCATACCTTTCCTGCGTTTTGTACGTGAGCGGGAGTGGGGCGGGTTCCCCGACGCTGCGTTCGACCTCCTGCTGCGACTGCTGGCGCTGGAGCCGAGCGCGCGCATCTCCCCTTGTCTGCTGCCTACCTTTCCTGCCTCTTGTACAAGAGCGGGAGTGGGGCGGGTTCCCCGACGCTGCGTTCGACCTCCTGCTGCGACTGCTGGCGCTGGAGCCGAGTGCGCGCATCTCCCCTTGTCCGCGGCATACCTTTCCTGCGTTTTGTACGTGAGCGGGAGTGGGGCGGGTTCCCCGACGCTGCGTTCGACCTCCTGCTGCGACTGCTGGCGCTGGAGCCGAGCGCGCGCATCTCCCCTTGTCTGCTGCCTACCTTTCCTGCCTCTTGTACAAGAGCGGGAGTGGGGCGGGTTCCCCGACGCTGCGTTCGACCTCCTGCTGCGACTGCTGGCGCTGGAGCCGAGTGCGCGCATCTCCCCTTGTCCGCGGCATACCTTTCCTGCGTTTTGTACGTGAGCGGGAGTGGGGCGGGTTCCCCGACGCTGCGTTCGACCTCCTGCTGCGACTGCTGGCGCCGAGCGCGCGCATCTCCCCTTGTCTGCTGCCTACCTTTCCTGCCTCTTGTACAAGAGCGGGAGTGGGGCGGGTTCCCCGACGCTGCGCTCGACTTCCTGCTGCGACTGCTGGCGCCGAGCGCGCGCATCTCCCCTTGTCCGCGGCATACCTTTCCTGCATTTTGTACGTGAGCGGGAGTGGGGCGGGTTCCCCGACGCTGCGTTCGACCTCCTGCTGCGACTGCTGGCGCTGGAGCCGAGCGCGCGCATCTCCCCTTGTCTGCTGCCTACCTTTCCTGCCTCTTGTACAAGAGCGGGAGTGGGGCGGGTTCCCCGACGCTGCGCTCGACTTCCTGCTGCGACTGCTGGCGCCGAGCGCGCGCATCTCCCCTTGTCCGCGGCATACCTTTCCTGCGTTTTGTACGTGAGCGGGAGTGGGGCGGGTTCCCCGACGCTGCGTTCGACCTCCTGCTGCGACTGCTGGAGCTGGAGCCGAGCGCGCGCATCTCCCCTTGTCTGCTGCCTACCTTTCCTGCCTCTTGTACAAGAGCGGGAGTGGGGCGGGTTCCCCGACGCTGCGTTCGACCTCCTGCTGCGACTGCTGGCGCTGGAGCCGAGCGCGCGCATCTCCCCTTATCTGCTGCCTACCTTTCTTGCCTCATGTACAGGAGCGGGAGTGGGGCGGATTCCCCGACGCTGCGTTCGACCTCCTGCTGCGACTGCTGGCGCTGGAGCCGAGCGCGCGCATCTCCGCCGCCGACGCTCTGCAGCATCCCTTTCTGGTGCACGCCTGACGTCTGCAGCCTACCACACGTTCGTCACACAAGTCCCAATATTACTATTTTCAAACTTTAAAACCTTTCAATATTGAAAATAAACGATTCACAGATATTTGTGTTTTAATTATTGAGTTTTGTCGATGTTGTTGTCACAAGATACCAAGTATTATCCCAGAATCGTAGCTTTTTCATTAAAAACCCATCCCGCCACTTCGTTGGAGGGAAAGGCAGAGATGATAGAGATGTACGGTCATACCATCATAATGTGAGATGATGATGATTTGATCAAGACAGCATATTGTGGCTTCCCCTACAAAACACACCTTTTTATAACTAGCACCCGTAAATGTAGAGCATATGTTTACGGGTGCTATGTATTGTTGGAAGCGTGGACCTTCAAGTGCAAGCCGCTGTGCATGGCTTTTTGTTAGCTTTATTTCCTAACCGTGTTCACACACGTTTCCGTTGTGCATATTATTTTTATTTTTTTATTACTTAGTATAACATTTTATGTTTCTTATATTCTTTATTACTACTGGTATTTTGTGAACTATTCAGTGTATTTGTTTGTCCCACAGAGGAAGGTAGAGAGGAGATGGTCTAAGCAAACTGGGTCTGTGTCCGCGAACTGGGTCTCTACTTCACAGCCCACGTGATAAGAAGGTGTAGCTTAGCGTCATTCGCGACATGGCGCTGGCGGTGTTAGGTTGTGGGACAATATTGTGGTCTGCGGCGCAATTTTCGGCGAACAATCGATGACACGATGAGATTTTTTGTAAAATGTTGCAAACATTACACAGGAAAATATAATCTAAAGTCTGTAGGTGAAATTAACTTTTATTTGTCAGTAAACACCTCATATTTTATAATTTGCGTCAATATTCGAACATTGTATCGATGTGAATATACTTTACCATACTAAGCAGGTACGTCGCTTATTCCAAGGAATGTGATATGTATGTATGTATCAATCTTTGCAGTCAATGTCCGCACGCAGATGAAGCGTTAAATAAATGTATGTAGGTATAATCTTAAACACTGTGTTAGCAGGAGGCATTCATTACGGCAAGAGGGATTGTAGGAGAATTCCAAATTATGGGTATATGCAATATCCGCGAATGGTATGTTTTGCTGGTTCGGGTCCAACCTTGCAGTATATTCGTAAAGTAGTCCTTCTTCTTCTAAAGTAGGCTCTTTCTTCAATTAATGTGTCCTTGTTTCACGGTCGATTACACATACATACATATTACATTCATTGTATCGATGTATCGCTCTGGCTATTTGCTGATAGATGGCGCGCAAGAATTTTCTTTGTACGGTAAGAAATGCTGATCTCATCATGCAAATTTTTATTACATTTTTAAATTAAAATTATTTAAATCCGCGCGAAGGCATAGATTTAAATTTGGAAGGTTTTTTATTAAAAAAAACATTAAAATGCAAAAGGCGCCATCTATTTGTAGTCTATAGCTCTCGGAATAGTGTTCTTCCAGTAGATGGATTTAGCAAAAATAGGCCATGAAGTGTTTTTCCCCCTGCACATGCGACACTGCGCTGTCTAGTAATATGACTTAAAAACATCTCCTCTCTACCTCTCTCCTCCGTGGTTTGCCCCCATGGATAGGGTCTACACCATTGTCTAAACTGGCGATTTGTCACCATCTCTCTCTACCACTTATCCGATTTCAATGCTAATTGTACCGAAGTATAGCTTGGTATTTCCCGCAACTTAAGGACTACTTGGCATCACGCTAAATCACCAGAGGTGCGACCAGTCGGATAAAGTGATGATTACTTTGAGATCCAATAACCCGATTCTACTCAAAACGTATAGGCGTGTAGTGTGGTAGTAAGTGTAAATTTGTTATAACTCGCCAACCACTCATCCGATTTATATGCGTATTTTACCAACGTATAGCATCTCTGGGAACAGTCAGGTTCGGGACGGGTTACCGTTTTCCATGTTGAGGCTGGCTGTGGTTTGGAGTCCACATAAAACTTAAGATACCTTAGTTACTTACTTACTAGGTATGTAATATTGCAGTGCAAGAGCAGAACGGTTGTGGCGACACATGCTTTTAATATCTTAAAATATCCACCAAATGCTCCGAAGCTCTAAATGGGAATGATTTGATGTTTCTCATTAATTCTTACAATCTTGATAAAATTTGCTAGATGAATCCATTGTCCTGGACCAACCTTTTTTTTTTTTCAAAGTATTGATAGAAATTTAGCCACATTGCGGTTATGCCAGTCCCATAGTAATTGTTGTACACAATTTTAAGGTCTCCCTTACCTCTTAAAGCTAAAAAGGCCTTTTGTGTGCTGGATTGCCTTCCACTCAAACAGTTAAGCTGAGCTTAATTAGTTTCATTACCTGCTGCTATGCCTTTTAGCGAAAAGCGTCCTCACTGTTTTGTTGATGTCAAAAAGGGATGCAACTAGCATCGGGCGCAGGTAGTTGAAATTTGAGGAAACAATAGCCGACTGTTCTCGGTTTGGTGAATCCGACGTTCTTGCTGCGTTCAATATGAACGTGTATGGTTTGTAAAAATCTCTTTCTTTTTGTGCTGCTAAATAAAGTATTTAATTATTTTTTTCGGGGCATAGACCCATAAAAATGTTGGAATACTTGCTTTCTCCATTTTAGACCTTCATCCAACCATAATCCCAGAGATTTAATAAATGAGGGTCTCTTAAGACCAGATTTTTGGACCAGCCCTTTGGGCAACTTTTTGTCCACGAAATAATTAACCCGAGTGGAGTCGGGTACCGCAGCTAGTATGAAATAGAACACCGGCACACAACCTTAATGATATTTTAAAGCATAACTAAGTTTTCAATATAATAAGCTAAACGAAATAAATGGGCTCTGGCTTGAAATAACGGTTCATTATACTTATAATGTATGTACACAACAGTTTATAATAATACTAGCGGCCCGCTCCGGCTTCGCACGGGTATGAAATATATCTGAATGGCTCCCGCCGCCCCGTCCGGCCGGTACCGCCGCAAACGCTACGTCCCGCAATTTTTAAATCTGTAATATCTTGGAAATTTTTATTTAAATCATATGCTGTAATGGGCCATATAGATCTATATTAAATCAACAATGTATTAAGATATTTAATTGGATAAGGATTAATGCTGTATTGGTTAAAATCGCTTCGAAAATTAGCCATAATTTGTCGTAAAAAGTAAATGACAATAAAATGTTATTGTGGGATATCCATAAGAGATAGAAATATACCATCGCGGAGTTTACTGTAGACCTTTTCAATGTGTACAATACTTAGTACATTATTTTGATAAATCTCGTAGGGTTCAGCCTGCGTTTGCAATGTAAGCGGAAAAAAATATTTTTTTACGACATCACATTGGAAACCTCAAAAATAACAGTACTTCTCCACTATTTAAAGCATGTTATTATACATATAAGCCTTCCTCTTCAATCACTCTATCTATTAAAACAAACCGCATCAAAATCCGTTGCTTAGTTTTAAAGATTTAAGCATACATGGGGATATAGGGACAGAGAAAGCGACTTTGTTTTATACTATGTAGTGATTTGACAAATCTCGTAGAATTCAGCCTGCGTTTGCAATGTAAGCGGAAAAATGATTTTTTAAGCTATTGCATAGCTTCTATCGAGGGCCTTGAGCGCGGGGACCGAATCCAGAAATTCCGTAACGAAAAAAAACCTCACGCTCCCCACTCCGACGGGCACGGAGGTGTGTGCCGCAGTGCAATTACGAAGCACAAAATTGGGTGTAGGTTGCTGTACTTACAGAAATATGACAGCTTTTGCGATTACGAAATCGATGCATTCACAAATGGTGCGGCACTCAGCGCTACCCGCAGCAATTAGGTCAACTCCATACATTTCGCGTCGAATCGGTATTACGAAACGGCAAAGAACTGTCAAATGCGGGGAGGTAAACGCCTATTTCGTCTGCTTATCTAGTCAAGTACCTCAAAAGTTGACCTATTGTCGACACAGATTGGTCCGTGCGGGATGTAGGTGGATGAAAAACGGCTTCGTAATCGCGCTTTAGAAATGACGGGGGCGCACCTACACGTACCGCGGCACCATCCTCAAATTTTGCGTAATCGCACTGCCGGTAGCGCTACTTCACACCAGGGGGAGCGGGGCCGGGGGCGGCGGCGGGAGCGGCGGCGGGGGCGGGCCGGCATAACTTGATACAAAATGCTATGCAATAGCTTTACCGCGGCAGTCCCCGAGTGCCACACGTCTTTTTTTATGACATCACATTGGAAACCTCAAAAATAACAGTATTTCTCCACTATTTAATGGATGTTATTATACATATAAACCTTCCTCTTTAATCACTCTATCTATTAAAAAAAACCGCATCAAAATCCGTTGCGTAGTTTTAAAGATTTAAGCGAACATGGGGATATAGGGACAGAGAAAGCGACTTTGTTTTATACTATGTAGTGATTAACTAATATTCACAAAAATGTCCAAATTTTTTTTTATTTTTTTTTATGTGACTGGACATGGATGGCTAATACCACAAGTTCTGTCATGGTATTAGCCTAATACACCACATGGGAACTAGGTGCCATGCCAGGACCTTCCTTATATTGCACGGCTACATTGAACTGGATGGAAAACACGGACAATTTTCATTGCCGCTTCGACCATCGTTCATCCAATGCGATGGTACCAACCCGGGCGGGATAAACCCTACCACCTAGTAAGTAAGGAAGGGGACCTACAGCTTAACGTGGAATCCGAACCACGGCCAGCCTCTCTCAACGGTCGAATGGTCACCCATCCAAGACCAGACCGGACCCTGCGTTGCTTAACTTCGGAGAGCGATCGCCGAAGTCTCGCGCCACTGGGCCACTGAGGCTGAAATGTTGTGAGCGTCCTTGTATATATTTAGGCAACACTCCAGGAAGCGGCCATAGTATCCTGTTTCAATATCACATCGTTCTGCCAATGTTCCTTTCAGTTCCATAGAGAAATATGTGAAGTGAAGGATACTGAACACATGAAGGTCCAGCCGATGTCGGCCAGGGTCAGGACCGCGCGACGCGGGGGCTCGTCGCTCAGCATGCGGGGACCCTCGTGGCCCCGGCTCGCTGCTGTCGCGGGCGGGCGATCCTGCCACCTATCTAGCTCTTAAGGTGGGCCCGTAAGCATCAGGAAATTACGCTCCCCATACAAATGTAGTTTACTAATCATTTGAAAACCACTGTTCCAATTTGCTTGATATTTGGGACTTAATATCAGGCAACAAATATCTATGTCTGCACGTGTTTGTTTTTTCGAAAAATGTATCCTGTGTCACACAACAGAGAAAAGAAAATTTGTATGAAGATTTTCTTTTACCTGTTATTTGACTTGCTTTTGATTTTTCAGCAAAACAAAAACGTGTAGACACAGATATTTATTTTAGCATATTAGATACCAAATATCAAGCAAATCGGAAGTGTTTTTATAATGATTAATAAACTACGTTTGCATGGGGAACACAGCTTACGGGCCGTTCTTAAGTCGCATGAGTGGGTCGTGGTTCTCATCAGGAAAATGCAAGATGCACATACGTATTCATTAAATAATTTAAGGTATAAGTTGACAAAAATGATGATAAGATTCTTAATTACAGTTAAATCAAAATGATAGTACACAGGACACTCATATGGAACCTATGTAATGTCTGTCTTTGATTGAGAAAATATGAAGTATATGTAAGAAGCATCAAGTAGTCGACTTTACCACTCGTATAAAGTACATTTTAATAAACAAGGCGACTGATAGTCGATGAAGGAGTGACGAGACTCAACTTGTGGTGAGGGACGTCTGGCGAGCGTGGAGACGGGACCCTCGATTACGAGGGTTGGGGTTCGCTCAGCGCGGACGCACCTAGTCGCCTCTCCCAACCGACCACCAGCCGGAACCTTCGCCTTTTCGACGCAGAGGGCGTCGTGAGGGCAGCACGTCATCTTGAATAACGGTCTTGAGTGCGAATATGTTGCAGCGACGAGCGCTAACACGCGCCTGCAATAAGGCGGCGCCGTGAGTCCAGGAACCGGAGCTGCGACACATTCGCCCCAAGTCCGCGGCGTGAGCTAGCATGCTTGATGCATCGATGTGTCTCTGGTGTACACACGGCCCTTAACACTTGGTAGCACGTGCGCCCGGAGACCAAAATTCTGTCCGATTTCCAACACTAATACATCAAGATGCTGCGACCCACGCCACCGTTCTGAAAGGAAACTGCGAGGTTTGTTGAGGATCGACTTCACTGCTTGCAGTGTCAAAATAAAGACGCTTTCTTTTTCAGGAAGCAATTTCACTTCCGTGAAAGATTAAACAGGTTTGATAGATCGTTGTGAACCGTGAAATGACACGATGATTCCCTTATATAAAGGTATGGTTTTATAATTAATTTAATACATTTGAGATACAAGCATCGCTAAAAAGAAAGGTTGCAGCTTATTTTGTGTATAATATATGCTGGAAGTTCGACAATGTTAATGGAAATGAGAAGAAAACTCAATTCCAATAGAAAATTACCGATAAAATGGAGTATTGTTAAAACCTGGCAATCGTAAAGGGTATTCATATTGCGCACTGCATATCAGGTGTCAACATATATATGGGCATATTTGCATCTTCCATATCACCGTCTATAACAACCGTTACACTGCGCCGGCGCCGGACCGCACCTCTCAGTTCGCCGTCCACATCTGCTTCTCCCGTTACGTCACAAGCTCCTGTGCCGCTCCATCACGTCGCATCGGAGAACGTCCAACATGCGTGTGCTCGCGCTGTCGGTCTATTTATTTATTTATTTATGGAGAAAAACAGAAATAGACCACATGTACTGTAAAATTTTAGTACTTTAACCAAAAATTTGTTAGGATGATTCAGGTAAACAAGTTTATCAGTAATAAAAAAAACTTTATTTTATCTCATATATAAATAAATTAAATCAGAGAACAAGCTATCTCAACTCCTATCCTCCTATCCTCCTATCACTAAAAATGACCCTATTGCATAAAAAATATTTTTTTTATTCAAAGGTTGATTATTTGGTGATTAAAAAAAACCAAAAATCTGATATTTAAACAAAACTGATTGATATTGAATTTCGATAAAAAGTTTATTTTCACAGGAAATGTGCGGGATCGGCCACTGAGTAAGCACTGCAGCACACAACACATTGCTCCTGCCAGCCAGCCACATTGACTTTTGACTGTACTCACTTTCATTTTTTTATTATAACATGCAGATTTTGACAAAACTGTATTTTTTATAATCAATAAACAACCTTAGTACAAAAAATGCAAAATTAAAAAAAGTGAGCATTGAGCCCGTTCAATCAAAGAGTACAATAATTTCATAGTTCATTCATTTTCTTTTTCTATATCAATAATTTTAAAAAAAGTGAACATTCTGCACTGAGTAGTTGAAGAGAGACATTCAATCATTTACCGAATCGGTCACTAAGTCAAGGTTAGTTCTTCCAGAAGTTGGGGTTGTTGCGGAGGCGCCGCTCGAAGCTCTCGTACCAGGCCTGCAGGCGCGCGAGCGGCACGTAGGCCACGCCCGGCGCCGGCGTCATCTGCTCCTGCGTCACCGCGAACGACGACACGTAGTTGAAGAGGTGCTCCAGCATCTTCTGCGCGAAGCCCGCTTGGGTCGCGACCGCCTCCGCCGCCTGCCAAATCATTCATGACATTCTTCACTTCTCACATATTGTACAACATTATAAGTAAATTGGTCAAACGAGTTCGAATGCTTCATGGCATGACAAAACTCCCTCCCTTGCTCTAGTAACAACTATTATATAAAAATAACCTCTCCAAAGTTCTTTTATTAAATGTGTAAGTGTTAAACTGTATACGACAGCCGCCATCGAGGCGCTGAATATTTTTTGGCTACCGGAATGTTGCCGAAATTAGTATCGGAAATCTATTTAAACATTTGAACATGGTTTAGTGACAGAATAAATGAACTGAATCGTGCACTAGAATATATTAGAATAGAAATAGAAGCATTTTACATAAGCGGTACATACAATCATGTTTTACAACCTTTTACAATATTATTACGATTAAGATAAACCCATCTGTACCTATGTAAAACTGTAGGGAAACGGTAATGTGGCTCAGGGTTTATGACCGCGTGTACTTTAGTTATTCAGCTGAAGAAGACTTGTGCCGCTGGTTCGCAGCCACCACCGGATCTCAAGGTATTGTAATTAACTTAAAATAGAAACAGGAGAAGGAATAACACAATATACATGAACAACACAAATAACGGCCAGTGATAAACATAAACATTGCTGAGTACGTACGTTTTTATGTTTAAAATATATGAATTGGTAGTGTTACGAGGGATTTGGAAGAGTAAGATGGTTTTGTTTGTTTTTTGTTGTGAAGAGTTTAGGCGCATGTGGGTGTGTAAAATGAGGTGATCCAAGGTTGACTATAGTTTATTTATTTATTTATATAAGTTTATTGCACTCAAAAAAAAAAATTGGGCAAAAGGTACAACTAATGCTGGGGGCATTTACTACCAGTCTACCTTTGGGTATCGTGAGCAGTAGTGCAAGTGTTAACTCTGGAGAAATAGCTTTAGAGGAAACATAAGAAGTTGCGATTTGAATTGTTTGGACTATGGGTCTATGCGAACCACCCTCAGACAGCTGAGGAATTCATAAAAGAAATTGCACATCAAATGCATCAAATTCAGCAGCCCTTTAGAGTGCATTCCTGCCAACACAGCAAAGGTGGCCATTTCACAGATATGTCATCTCTACCTCCATACATTTGAAAATAAAATATTAAATTAGTATATTTTTTTAGTTTTTATAATTAAAGTTCTTGCTGAGACAACCTTTAGCTAATAAGAATGAAGCCTCACCAGCGTTGCCTGTTGAAGGGCGGCGCTCGCCTCAGGCTCCACGGAGATGCCAACCTGTGCGTCGTGGCAGATCTGACGAGCGCCGAAGGTGTCGCTGTAGACGGAGTCGGGCGACATCTCGCTTAACTTCTTGATACTCGACACCTTGAAGATTGCGGAGGGCTTGCTGTTGGAGATGTGTCCCAGTAACTGCCAATTAGGCGGTGCCGCCGGGTCAGGCCAGCTGAAGTACACTATAGAATATGATATTTTTGTTAAATAAAACATAATATATTTCTTTTTAGAATTTACAGACTGCACTGATAAGTCCATCTTATAGAGGGCTGAATCCATTTTACAGTAGATTTATAAGTGGTAAATTGTAGATAGCGCTCTCCAATAAACATACAATTTTGTTATGGCTAACTTACATTTCTATATTATAATCCTATATTATATTATAATCCAAAAATAGGGACAGAAATAACTAGATATATGTTTAAATATGTTTGCGAACCGTTTAAGTTGTTTGAGTCCACGTTTTTAAGTGTTCTACTTAGTTTTGAAATGTTCTTCTAAGCTAAGAAAGTTGACATTACATTTTATACTACAATTTACAGAAGTTTTATTCAGTGCATAATACTAAAAATAAAACTTAACAAAAGTAAAAGCAGCCATATTATTTCAACGATCATCACAATATGTACATTTTTCAGTTTTTTCCTTGAATATCTACAGTGCCATAAATACAAGTCATAGATTTTTTTTATATTTTTCTGATAGCTGTTATGACTTGGTCTATCACCTGCTTCCGGCTTATCGTCGACTTTTGGGACAACCTGTATATTGGAGAAACAGCTGCAGATAAATGCCATCACGACAATGACATCACGCTCGCAGTTACCACCTTAGTGGAGGGGTTGGGAGGCGTCTTGCTCTCATCATAGATATATTCATTTTAAACTATTGACAAACCTACCAGCGCAGGAAAAGCACTGAAATTGAAGGAAAACTGACAGCCAAGTTCATAGAGTACATAGGGCTAACACAGAGGGCTTGACGTTTAATATGTTTTATGGTTTTAATGTTATTTATTTATTTATATTAAGGTAAGCCAACATAATATGCAAACGAAAAAAAACATATGTAAACAAAACAGTGTAGGATGCACATTCCAGTTTCACATAAAGCATGTTTCACATGAAACAGTGAAATAAGGCGTTATAAAAATAAGCTAGATATTTTCAGGTTTAATTCATTTTCAGATTTAATTTTTAATAGAACAACTTTGGCTAAGAAAGTATGTGGTTCCTAAGGAAATAATTATTGAAATAATGAGGAGCGCGGACACGGGGCGACACGGAGGCAGGCGGCGGCTGCTCAGGGATTGCCCCTCGCGCCACAATTAAAAACAGTTCAAAATCACACGGCATAATACTATCTCTCCCCGACAGACACCTTCGTTGCAAAAATCAATGAGCGAGGAGATGTGCAAAATCTACTGTAATGACATCGATTATTGCTTTATGCTTTAATTTTATTAAATGTAAATGTTTGATGATTCCAAGTGTTCCCTGCGTCCCAAAGGAGGATAAATAAATACAAATACAATACAACTGAGTCAATAGGTAGGCAAAGGCCACGCCGCACGTTGGAGAAACAACAGGTGGTGGTACTATCATCAATAAAACTGTTAGTAAAAGTGGTTTTATTGCTGACTCTAAATCAACGTTAAAATTATCCATACTTGTTTTTGGACAGTTTATAGAAACAAGCGATGGCATGACAACAAAATGAGACATTGGTGAACATTGGGTGTGAATGTTTTTAAGACTGACCACAGCCCACGGTGGCGGGCGGCAGCGGCGCCACACCCGTCAGGAACACCACCACATGGTTGATGGAGTCTGCATCCGGGATCACAGACAGGAACTGTGTTTGAGACACGCGCGTCCATTCCGTCTGTACCTGTTGTATGAATATGGATGATTCATTTCGTTTTATTTTCAAAACTTTATAACATGCTGAAATCGTATAATATTGTAGGTTGAGGCGTACACCTACTATGTGAATGGAAAACTTGCCTGAGCTCCAGTTGGGTCAATGTCGTTTTGGACTGATGTCAGGGGGAATTATTTCCTAAATTAGCTCCCCATACAAATACTCATCCCCTATTTCACCCCCTTTAAATGTAATTTCCGCCCCAACAGGTAGCCTATATTCTCCAAAGTCTAGTAGACTATCTCTACACTGAAATTCATCAAAATTGGTTCAGCAACAGACAGAGTTACTTTCGTATTTATAATATTAGATGATGAAGCCACAACAGATCTTGCAGCGGACCTGCGGACACGTACACTTTGGGATGTACTCAAAAAATAATCACAGATTTTTTTTTAAAAGTGTGGTCCCTTGACCATAAGCTAGAATCCACGGCCGACTTGTTATTTTGTTGTCTATATTGGGAACAACATTATTTACTAAAAGATAGAAAGATAAAACCATTCGTATTATGAACAATTAAAATAATAAAATAAAAACAATGTGCACTCAATCAGTGAAGTACACGCATCAGCTTGCAGCTGCTAGTGTATATAATAACATAACTATAATAATAATAGTTTTTATTAATTTGTATTGTTCAGATTAAACTATTAAAAGTAAAGCTTAATTGATTAAAGTTGGGATCACAAACACACATCTACCCACGATATTGTGTCCATGTGTTAATTAATTATCCATAGGCCACTGTACTCTGAATTGTCATAATTTATAAGTACCCAGTTCAACAATCGCAACAAAGAAAAACGGACAAGAAACTTTATGAAACATATGAAATTACAACAATAAAAAATTCCTAGTTCTAATTCCGAGTTTCTTTTTAGTCTGCCGCCACCGCCATCAAAACTCTCATCACCATCACAAGCATCGCCATTTCATTCATTCACCCCCCAATTTAAGGCTCCTTCACTCGAACCAAATCCCTCTCATTCCATATCCTCTAGCGCTCATACCCATCACATCCCACACTTGTCTCAAGTGTCATTTGATACTCGAAACAATGAACATAACACACAACATAACAACAATATTCTTAACCTCTCCTCTCATACACTCACAAGACTCGAGCAATGTGTTTTAGACAAAGGTCTTTCCTTTTGTCCGACTACGGAATTTAGCAAAATTGAACTTACTAAAGATATTGTAAAATTTTGTAGAAATCTAAAATGGAAATATTTTTGGATGAATAAGCCACCCAATCATATCGCGCAAACAAACACGTTGCACGAGTCTTTAGACAAATTCAAATTACCTTCACCCCACGAACCACCCCCCTTACCTGCTAGTCATCCTTTGGAAATTTTCTCTGCCCAACTTTTGGCAAAATTTTCGAGCCAAAGTTTTCTCAAAACTTTGCAATCAAAAGGTCAAAATTTATCACCCCAAGAGCAAAAAGCTCTACAAAATTTAAAAAACGACAATGAGATTGTCATTCTACCAGCAGATAAGGGATCAACAACAGTTATACTAAACAAATCTGACTACATAACGGAAGGCTATAGGCAGCTAAACGATACCACATTTTATCAAATTTTGGACAAAGACCCATGCGATGAAATTACCAAAACCATAAGGGATTATATCAAACAATCTGGACCTGCGGAGGGTTTGTCCAAATCTGATATCCTAACAATAGTTCCACCTCATCCCACTACACCTCACTTTTACATGCTTCCAAAGGTGCACAAAACAAACAACCCCGGTAGACCTATTGTTGCCTCTTGTGGATGTCCCACCGAAAGGGTCTCTAGTTTTGTGGACTTTCACTTACAACCACTAGCAAAAAACCTACCTTCACACATTAGGGACACACAAGATTTTTTGGAAGCTCTTAAAAGAGTCAAAATTCCAGACAACACTGACATACTGATCGTCACAATTGACGCAGTCTCATTATACACTAACATTCCACACGATCAGGGACTACAAACGGTGAATCATTTCCTAGAAAGACGCCAATTTCCTCACACAATTTCTTCAAAATTCTTAATTGATTTAACAGATTTGGTCCTAAAAAACAATTTCTTCTCTTTTGAGGACAAATTTTATAGGCAAATTAAGGGCACAGCCATGGGCACGCGCATGGCTCCCTCGTATGCAAACTTATTTATGGGGAAATTGGAAATCGATTTTCTAAATTCTCAATGTTTAAAACCATTGTGTTGGGTAAGATTTATTGATGACATTTTTGCAATTTGGACTCATGGCAGGGATTCACTGTCGGTATTCCTTGATGCTCTCAACTCGTTTAGCTGCCTTGACTTCACGTACACCATATCAGATTCCACAATCACCTTTCTCGATGTGGATATCACATTCATTGACAAAACATTCATAACTTCCGTTCATTTCAAACCGACAAACAAATTGCAGTACCTACACTTCGATAGCTGTCACCCATCTCACACTAAACGGAGTATTCCTAATAGTCTTGCGGCGCGCGGTAACAGAATTTGCAACAACACACATAGTTTGGAAACATACGACAAAATTATTACAGATGCCCTAGAACAACGAAATTATCCCTCTAAATTCATTAAAAAACATTTTTCTAAAAAATCCAGGCATGCTAGGTCACAAATGCACAACACTAACAACACGAACAAAATTAGACTCACTACGAAATATTTTCATGGGGTGCAAAAAATTAAAAATGCTATTCAAAATTTCTTGCCCATTTTACAAACACACAATCTGACCAAAGAACTACTCCCCAATAAAATACAGATATCATACAGACAAAATAAAAATCTTAAATCTATTCTAAATAAAAAATACACTCCATACAACACAGACACGCCACTAGGTACACAACCTTGTCTGCGCCCCCGATGCAAAACATGCGCTATTATAAACACAAATACTACAATAAAAACACATCACATGACACATCCATTCCGCATTTTCTGTTCCGCTAATTGCTTAACAAAAAACTGCATTTATATCCTAGAGTGTAGGTTCTGCAACGCGTTTTATATTGGAGAAACGATTACGCCACTACACATTCGCATGAATGGACACAGGCATTCGGTAAACTCATGCGCACAAACAACATTACCAATACCTACACACGCACGAACACACAACACGACATTCAACGAATGTTTCACTGTGCGGATTGTAAGAACATTTTCAAAGTCAACAACCGAAATTGACTTAAAAACTTACGAATTATCTTATATCTGGCAATTCGGAGCACATTTTAATGAGGGCCTCAACAAAATGCACTGATATCCGCACAGAAGAACATTCTAACAGTAGTATAGATTGACAATACCATGAATGCGTGGTGCTGGCAATCGACCCTACTTTTTTTACACGATGCCAAAATTAAAAACACCGTTGCCATAGCAAACAAAATTCAGTTTGATAACGGCGAATGCCGAAATATTACTGCTTTTTACGATATCTATGTTATGTTTCAGGATCGGCTCCCGATTCCCGATCCTGCACTCCCTGCACCCCATTGCAGCTCCAGGGGCGCGGCTCGCGCCATCCGATCCGCATAGAGACGGCGGCGCGGGACACAAGAGGGGGCGTTCAGCTACATACAACCAGATTAGCTGTTTTTCTAATTTATATAATTATTTATTTATTCATTTACTTATTTAGTTGTTTTTTCCGTATTGGTTCTGTAGGCAGACATAATAACAATAAAAAAAAAAAACAAGAATATCTTAGCGGGCTGATGGCGGCACAGTAGTTCTGCACTATTTCTGCTATAACTCCCTAAAAATAGGATGTTAATAGCCACAACTACATTATGTGTTTAACGCAGTTATGTATTTAATCTCATACAACACTTTTTAAAAGTCTATCATTTGTAAGATCTCTATGTGACAAAGTGCAAAAAGTTGTTAATTGTAGATGGCAATGTTTGCGAAAATTTTGAAAAATGGCGCCGGTACCCCATTGGCCTAATTTCTTTTTTGTTTTTGGCTCCATAGTTTTATTTTTGGCCCACTTATCGGGGCCCAGAACCAATTTCAGCTTATTTTTGCAATTGTTTAATGAGATTAAATATATAACCGAATAATGTGCTCACCACTACAGTTATAGTTTGTAACTAAATATATTTGAGGAGTTAGCGCAGAAATAACTACGAACGACCTTGGCGCCATCTACTTTGAAGCACACACCCGCTTAGATAGTTCTGAAGATGTGTGCAAAAAGTTGCCATTTACAATTAGAAACTTTTTGCACTATGCCTCATAATTATCTATAGCCTTTTTTACAAAGTTTTGTATTAAATTAAATACATAACTGAGTAGTGTGCTCACAAATATAGTTATAGTTTGTAATATGTGTATAGCTATTTTTGGGGAATTATAGCAGAAATAGCAACGAACTAATATGGCGCCATCTACATAGACCTTGGATGAATAATAACATAGGGATACCGCAAAGTGAGCAAACACCGTATCATAAGTACATCCGAAAACCAAACTCTGTCACGAGCACATGTGTCGTCCGTTCGGGAATCCTCGACTGTCCGGTGGGTGTCTACGGCGCATTCACCTCAATTGTGCTCTGTTTGGTAGGATTGTTGGTGCTGGACTTGCAAAATTGTGAAAACAGTTTTAGCGGAGTTGAAATTCTAGTGTTAGTTCTGATAGGGGCTGATGTCGCCACCATCACGCGGCCATGACACTCCGGGACTCTAAAAGTGATAAAACAGGCAGCCGCAGATAACTTGTTTTCCTATTTTCTTGATATTTTTAACATTGAAATTTCCTAAAAATTGCTGTAATCACACTTTAATGTAACATTGGTGGATATAGATGGATTGTGTTACTAGGGAATCGATATAATGCTTGTTACCTATGAAAATGTGAAATAATAGCTAATCGCTTATTTATAAATCGCTAAGATCTTTCACCATTGAATAGAGCATTTGAGATATACACTAAATCGCCTATCCATGGACTTTTATATCCGTGTAACGTACATATTTTCAACACATTTATGGGTAAGGCCGCCTACAATTGTGCCATAACACAACCGAAATGGTAACACACTGTCCTCAAGGTAACACAACAGACAAAAAAGTAACACAACCGAACATTATAATGCTTCTTCCACACTATTGACAACTTTGTCTTTACTGAATGTGTAGGTAAATAAATAAATAATAATAATAATAATAATAATAATAATAATAATTTATTTCAGGTGCATTGTCCCATAACATTGTAAATAATATTAAAACTAAGTTACACATTAATAAAATCCTTATAAACCTAAAAATCCTTAAAAGACACAATTCAATCATATGTATTAGGTAAATTATATACATCAATCAAAAAAATCTAACAGTAAGACTGAAAATGATATAATGGTGAAATAAAAATAATGAAATAGTGGCAACTATTCCGAAATATTTAATTCACGGTTTTTTATAAGTTACATGTAATGGAACGTTCCGTTCTCTACCAAATCTTGTGATGTCACAGCTATGGCTGTCAGATGCTGTCACGTCATTCCAGTGTTGCCTTGTATTACGAATTCGTCTGTATTAAATTGAAGAATATCCAAAGCCTCTTCAGGGCACACTATATACAGCTGCAAAACATATTTTCAACAGTTAAGAATTCATTCCCAAAAAAAAGCAGAAAAAATTGCCATACTTACGAAAATACAACATTTTTGTGTGCACTAATCTTTATGTAACACAACCGATAATATTTGATTGTGTTACCACAAAAGTAACACAATCGACGATTTAATCCGTTGTGTTACCCGTGGCACGTGATAACTTACCATAGAAATTACGTATTTAGTTACAGCCTGACACGAGTATTAGCCACTAGCCACTAGATATAAGCATGTGCGTAAAAACTACATTGATGCTTTAAGAAATATCTACTTACCTTGCAAAACACCCTTCACAAGTTCGGTAATTTAGAAGTTTACACTCTGACTGGCGAACAACAACACAATTACTGTGACAACATGACAACACAATTATTTTGTGACTGGCAAAATATGTTTGCCAGTTCTTATATGCATGGAAATAGAGTATGCGACATTTATATTTTTGACATAGACCTAGCATAACGATTCTTGACATGTTTAAGCCCCGGTTGCACGAAGAAACAGCTGAGTTAATCAATGTTCAAACACGTCACTTTTAGTGAACCGCATAGAGTTCCTTCCATACTGTCCACAAAGTGACGTGTTTAAACGTACTTTGACGTTGATTTTGATTTTTTGTTCTTTCGTGCACTCGGCCCTAAGTGTAGGTTACCTACCTATGAATGCAATAGAACAATACAATACAATACAATACAATTGACATATGGTAAAATGTCGGGACCGAGCATGCAACTAGATCAAAATGAACAGCACTACCAACCTTAAGAAAATACATAGGAATGCCAGCTTTGGCAGGTATATGCTAGGAAACATTGGTAACATTATAATCGGCAACACAACCGAAAGAAAGGTGGAGACAAAAGGTTTTTATAAAATTTTGGAGTGAAATAAGTTTAGTAAAATTAATGCATATTTTTTTTATTGTTTATCAACATAATTTTCAGTGTTATTAGTAGACGAAAAAAATGTACATTAAGAATTTTTTAAATTAAGTCTAAATAACAAGGTGGTTTCGTACTGGAGACAAGTGATTTTAGTATGAAGTAAAAATTAATTGAATTTAAAAAATAATTAATTTCGTAACTAAAATGGACTAAAATTAAATTTAATCCTTTTAGTTTGATTAAAAACACAGCAGAGACTGAGGTAAACATAAATTAAATTCTAAATTAAGTTTGATGTGAACACTATTGACAACTGAAATTAGGAGACATGAATTTTTATGAATAGATGAATAGATGTATTCTCGGCCTTACTCATATATTAGCCCTCAAGTCAGCACTCTGGACCATTTGGCCCACTGTGAGTAGTCCACTAAAAGTTGTTCGTAATGAATCAGGCTTAGTTGTTTGTAGATTTCGTATTTAGTTAATGAAAGTTAAAGAAAGATATAGGACTGGAGCAAAATATTACACCCAATCTGGCAATTCAACTGAATTTACTCGAATTTCCGAAGTGGGCCGAGCAGTTTGTATTCTGTGGTCCCATGAGTTGGTCGACAATGGATTCCTCGGACAGATCTTTTGCGAGGTAATTGAGAGGTAGCTACTAAGTGGAAGGCACGCATTTCAATATGTGAATTTCAATGATCTCTTCATATTTCATATTAAACCGGTTTATTTCTGATGTTTCGGTCGGTAGATAACATTATTCCGGACATATCAATGATGAAATATGTTCCAAAACCCAATTTACAAAGGAGGATTGCTTTGATAACAATCGTGTGTGAAATCGCTTACACACACATGCATATATGCGAATTGGCGGCACTATACAGTGAAGTATGTATACACTATACAGTCAACAAAACAGACGTACGGACTTTTATTTTACTAGGAACACACCAACACTCATTTACATTCCTGATAAATGCGTTTCTGACTGAGAAAATTATTATATTTTATAAATGTCCAAAATACATCCAGCAAAGAAATCCTCATCGTATAAATTCATCGCATTTGCCAACGGATACACATGTTACGGAAGTTTGCGCACCTTTGCTTACATGCTTCAGCTGCACATTCATCGCCTTGTGTTTGTATAAACAAATTAGATAAATTTTCATAATTTTAAAATTAACTGTGAACTGTTTTTTTTTATTACAGCTATGCATATTCCGTTTTAGTTCCATTAAAGTAGATAGCGCCACAGTTGTTCATTATTATTTCTGCAATAACTCCTTAAACATAGAAAGTTACCAACTATAACTGTAGTGGCGGCGCGCACATTATTGGGTTTTGTATTTAATCTTGTTAAACAATTACAAAATTAAGCTGGAATCGCGTAGATTATTCTGAGGATGTGTGCAAAAAGTTGCCATTTACAATTAGAAACTTTTTGCACTATGCCTCATAATTATCTATAGCCTTTTTTACAAAGTTTTGTATTAAATTAAATACATAACTGAGTAGTGTGCTCACAAATATAGTTATAGTTTGTAATATGTGTATAGCTATTTTTGGGGAATTATAGCAGAAATAGCAACGAACTAATATGGCGCCATCTACATAGACCTTGGATGAATAATAACATAGGGATACCGCAAAGTGAGCAAACACCGTATCATAAGTACATCCGAAAACCAAACTCTGTCACGAGCACATGTGTCGTCCGTTCGGGAATCCTCGACTGTCCGGTGGGTGTCTACGGCGCATTCACCTCAATTGTGCTCTGTTTGGTAGGATTGTTGGTGCTGGACTTGCAAAATTGTGAAAACAGTTTTAGCGGAGTTGAAATTCTAGTGTTAGTTCTGATAGGGGCTGATGTCGCCACCATCACGCGGCCATGACACTCCGGGACTCTAAAAGTGATAAAACAGGCAGCCGCAGATAACTTGTTTTCCTATTTTCTTGATATTTTTAACATTGAAATTTCCTAAAAATTGCTGTAATCACACTTTAATGTAACATTGGTGGATATAGATGGATTGTGTTACTAGGGAATCGATATAATGCTTGTTACCTATGAAAATGTGAAATAATAGCTAATCGCTTATTTATAAATCGCTAAGATCTTTCACCATTGAATAGAGCATTTGAGATATACACTAAATCGCCTATCCATGGACTTTTATATCCGTGTAACGTACATATTTTCAACACATTTATGGGTAAGGCCGCCTACAATTGTGCCATAACACAACCGAAATGGTAACACACTGTCCTCAAGGTAACACAACAGACAAAAAAGTAACACAACCGAACATTATAATGCTTCTTCCACACTATTGACAACTTTGTCTTTACTGAATGTGTAGGTAAATAAATAAATAATAATAATAATAATAATAATAATAATAATAATTTATTTCAGGTGCATTGTCCCATAACATTGTAAATAATATTAAAACTAAGTTACACATTAATAAAATCCTTATAAACCTAAAAATCCTTAAAAGACACAATTCAATCATATGTATTAGGTAAATTATATACATCAATCAAAAAAATCTAACAGTAAGACTGAAAATGATATAATGGTGAAATAAAAATAATGAAATAGTGGCAACTATTCCGAAATATTTAATTCACGGTTTTTTATAAGTTACATGTAATGGAACGTTCCGTTCTCTACCAAATCTTGTGATGTCACAGCTATGGCTGTCAGATGCTGTCACGTCATTCCAGTGTTGCCTTGTATTACGAATTCGTCTGTATTAAATTGAAGAATATCCAAAGCCTCTTCAGGGCACACTATATACAGCTGCAAAACATATTTTCAACAGTTAAGAATTCATTCCCAAAAAAAAGCAGAAAAAATTGCCATACTTACGAAAATACAACATTTTTGTGTGCACTAATCTTTATGTAACACAACCGATAATATTTGATTGTGTTACCACAAAAGTAACACAATCGACGATTTAATCCGTTGTGTTACCCGTGGCACGTGATAACTTACCATAGAAATTACGTATTTAGTTACAGCCTGACACGAGTATTAGCCACTAGCCACTAGATATAAGCATGTGCGTAAAAACTACATTGATGCTTTAAGAAATATCTACTTACCTTGCAAAACACCCTTCACAAGTTCGGTAATTTAGAAGTTTACACTCTGACTGGCGAACAACAACACAATTACTGTGACAACATGACAACACAATTATTTTGTGACTGGCAAAATATGTTTGCCAGTTCTTATATGCATGGAAATAGAGTATGCGACATTTATATTTTTGACATAGACCTAGCATAACGATTCTTGACATGTTTAAGCCCCGGTTGCACGAAGAAACAGCTGAGTTAATCAATGTTCAAACACGTCACTTTTAGTGAACCGCATAGAGTTCCTTCCATACTGTCCACAAAGTGACGTGTTTAAACGTACTTTGACGTTGATTTTGATTTTTTGTTCTTTCGTGCACTCGGCCCTAAGTGTAGGTTACCTACCTATGAATGCAATAGAACAATACAATACAATACAATACAATTGACATATGGTAAAATGTCGGGACCGAGCATGCAACTAGATCAAAATGAACAGCACTACCAACCTTAAGAAAATACATAGGAATGCCAGCTTTGGCAGGTATATGCTAGGAAACATTGGTAACATTATAATCGGCAACACAACCGAAAGAAAGGTGGAGACAAAAGGTTTTTATAAAATTTTGGAGTGAAATAAGTTTAGTAAAATTAATGCATATTTTTTTTATTGTTTATCAACATAATTTTCAGTGTTATTAGTAGACGAAAAAAATGTACATTAAGAATTTTTTAAATTAAGTCTAAATAACAAGGTGGTTTCGTACTGGAGACAAGTGATTTTAGTATGAAGTAAAAATTAATTGAATTTAAAAAATAATTAATTTCGTAACTAAAATGGACTAAAATTAAATTTAATCCTTTTAGTTTGATTAAAAACACAGCAGAGACTGAGGTAAACATAAATTAAATTCTAAATTAAGTTTGATGTGAACACTATTGACAACTGAAATTAGGAGACATGAATTTTTATGAATAGATGAATAGATGTATTCTCGGCCTTACTCATATATTAGCCCTCAAGTCAGCACTCTGGACCATTTGGCCCACTGTGAGTAGTCCACTAAAAGTTGTTCGTAATGAATCAGGCTTAGTTGTTTGTAGATTTCGTATTTAGTTAATGAAAGTTAAAGAAAGATATAGGACTGGAGCAAAATATTACACCCAATCTGGCAATTCAACTGAATTTACTCGAATTTCCGAAGTGGGCCGAGCAGTTTGTATTCTGTGGTCCCATGAGTTGGTCGACAATGGATTCCTCGGACAGATCTTTTGCGAGGTAATTGAGAGGTAGCTACTAAGTGGAAGGCACGCATTTCAATATGTGAATTTCAATGATCTCTTCATATTTCATATTAAACCGGTTTATTTCTGATGTTTCGGTCGGTAGATAACATTATTCCGGACATATCAATGATGAAATATGTTCCAAAACCCAATTTACAAAGGAGGATTGCTTTGATAACAATCGTGTGTGAAATCGCTTACACACACATGCATATATGCGAATTGGCGGCACTATACAGTGAAGTATGTATACACTATACAGTCAACAAAACAGACGTACGGACTTTTATTTTACTAGGAACACACCAACACTCATTTACATTCCTGATAAATGCGTTTCTGACTGAGAAAATTATTATATTTTATAAATGTCCAAAATACATCCAGCAAAGAAATCCTCATCGTATAAATTCATCGCATTTGCCAACGGATACACATGTTACGGAAGTTTGCGCACCTTTGCTTACATGCTTCAGCTGCACATTCATCGCCTTGTGTTTGTATAAACAAATTAGATAAATTTTCATAATTTTAAAATTAACTGTGAACTGTTTTTTTTTATTACAGCTATGCATATTCCGTTTTAGTTCCATTAAAGTAGATAGCGCCACAGTTGTTCATTATTATTTCTGCAATAACTCCTTAAACATAGAAAGTTACCAACTATAACTGTAGTGGCGGCGCGCACATTATTGGGTTTTGTATTTAATCTTGTTAAACAATTACAAAATTAAGCTGGAATCGCGTAGATTATTCTGAGGATGTGTGCAAAAAGTTGCCATTTACAATTAGCAACTTATAGCAATTTGTGTCATAATGATCTGACAAATGATAGCTTTGACAAAGTGTGGTTAACCCTCTAATCAGCTGAAACCGTGCGAATCCGACACCCGCTGATCAGCAGACAATAAATAGCGCGCGAGCGCATTTTCGGCATGTTGCAATAAATCGATCACCATTCGGAATACTTCTGCCATAGGTACCCTAGACTATGCATTTTCAGAAACTAGAATGAATGCTGCTTGTAATGATACTACTTTTTGATTATTTAGTGCAGCAGAAAAAAATAAATAAATTCTCAAACCTAGATGAAAGCTGAGAAACCTATGTTGAGAATGGAAAAAAAAAATATCTCAAAAAGTAAATCGATAACATGTATATTTAATTTTTAAAACTAAAACTAGACACCTAAATGTACAAAAATACATAAAAAACTTAACACAGCTTGATACAAAAAATCTAATAAGGGTACAACCCGCGCACGTAAGACGGCCCTTCGAAGTACGAAAAAACAATTTTATTGGCCCTCCCAAGAAATAATTGAAAAAAATATATATTGAAATCTGACCCCATACAAGTCACCTTAGCAATGGGATAAAGAAATAATTTATTTAGGCCTCATATTTTATATCAAAAGAAAAAAACTTGAGAGATTGCTCTCAAGTTTTTTATATGGAAAATGCCAATTCCTCCTTCTACCTGAGCTGAGAACAGCCAATCCAATATTATTTTGAAAGTAATTGCATATTTCTTTCAAATAAAATGAAAATATGCACTGCTGTAGTACAAAAAATCAGTGCAAAATGAATTTGAAAAAGATTTTTTTTTTTTTTTTATTTACTTTATTTGGGTAATCAACAGCTTATATACTATACATTTTCACATAAAAATATAACAGTCCAAAAGCCAATAACAGATTACCACTATATTATACATAATTGAGTCTACGTTTACAGTCTACAAAATATCATCTGTAGTCCACCTAGTTATAGTCATAACGTTTAATAAATTTAAGAGTTTGATTGATACTACTGTGCAAATGGGCTTATTAGTCTAGATTTAGAATGAGTATGGGCGAGAGCTAGATATGGTGTTTGTGTGTGAGGGTGTGTGAGGGTGTGCGAAAAAAGGGTGTGTATGTGTGTGTGTGTGTGTGTGTGTGAGTGCGCATGTATATATATATGTGTGTGTGAGGAGCACTTGTTCATTACAACAATGTTTTGTATTTAAGGTGGCGGGTGTCATTAAGAGTCTGTTCATTTAAAGAAAAAATAGGTTCAGAGACAAATTTTTTATTTTTTTTTTTTCCTTATGAAGGACAAAGCGGTGTATTCAACAATCTTAGTTCTAATAACTTTTTTTCTATTTCTTTTTTAAATGTTAGTCTGGTGGTACAAAATATTTCAATTGCACTAAAATTATTATTATAAATATTTGTAAGTCGAGTTATTGTAAGGTTTTGGGCGTAATTGGTACGATGTAATGGATTATGGAAGAGATGGGTATGGCGCGTACGACGAGCAGGAACATTGTATTTAATTTGCGCGATTAGTTGTGGGCAGTCAATACCACTGTTGACAATGTCAAAAAGGAATGTCATATCTAAAAGTAATCTTCTCTCTTCCAGGGTTAGTAAGCGATAATGACTACAACTATCCGTGTATATATTATAACCATGTTTTGTTTTAAAATTTAAATATTTAATGAATTTGTGTTGTATTCGTTCGATCCGTGCCTTGTGTGTTGAATATTGAGGTGACCATATAACCGAACCATATTCAAGAATACTGCGAACATAGGCACAATAAAGTGTTTTCAAGCATTCAATATTGGAGAACTGTTTACCTATACGTATGATAAAACCCAAGTTTTTGTAAGCTTTATCAGTTATGATATCTAAATTATGAGTAAAAAGTAGTTTGGAATCTAACTTGACCCCCAAATCCCTTACCGACTTTACATTTGTAATAGGAATATTGTTCATGGAGTAATTAAAAAGTATCGGCTTTAAACTGCGAGTAAATGTAATTTTCATACATTTTTCAATGCTGACATTTATTCTATTTTGTGTGTAATAGTTCGAAAGATAGTTTAAGTCACATTGTAGTTCTTTGCAGTCATCTAGTTTCCTGATACTTTTGATTATTTTTTTGTCATCTGCATAGAGTAAAAATTTGGAGTTTAAGATGTAGTTACCTATGTCGCATAGATAGGCATTGTAGAATAAGGGCCCGAGAATTGATCCCTGCGGAACCCCAGAAGGTATGGTTATATAATTAGATTTGAAACCGCCCATTACAACTGCTTGTGAACGATTTGACAAATATGATTCAACCCATCTTAATAAATCACCATGTATACCTAAGTGTTGAAGTTTTTTGGCTAAGATGATGTGATCTACACGATCGAAAGCCTTTTCAAAATCAGTGTAGATCACATCAACCTGACCACCACCTTCTATCTCTTTAGTAATTAAGTCAAGAAATAGAGTAAGATTCGTTGTTGTGGATCTACCCTTTAAAAATCCATGCTGGTTTTCGGAAATTCCACTAGTTATAGTGGGGCGGATGGCATCGGATACAACACGCTCAAATAACTTGCCAAATATGTTCAGAATTGATATACCACGATAATTTTCAATCTTTGTCCTCGAGCCTTTTTTATGTACTGGAATTATGTGAGCTTCTTTCCATTTACTCGGGAATGTAGCCTCATGTATCGATCGAGCAAATATTATGGTTAATGGTATCACGAGAGAATTAGCACATTTTTTTATAAAAATTGGTGATACTAAGTCACTACCAGGTCCTTTATTTATATCTACTTTATTTAATAATATTTTTATTGTGTCAGGGTTTATATCTATTTCATTAATGTGATATGCATTGTCATATTTCTCGGTAACTAGGTTCAAATTTATATAATTATTGGCTGGTATTTGAAAAACACTTTGAAAAAACTTGCTAAAAGTATTACAAATACGGCTACCGTCGCTAATTTTTTCTTGGTCGATGGTGAACGTTTGTGGGTAATCAGATGTACCCCTTTTTGTTTTTATATAAGACCAAAATTTTTTTGGATCACGCCTAATAGAATTTTGAATTGATTGCATATAATTATTGTAACATTCCTGCTGAATTTTGTGTTGTCTATTCCGTAATAATTGAAATTCATCATAATCCCTGGGATTTTTAAATTTTTTATAGCGAAAGTGTGTTCGTGATTTCTGTTTAATGATTTTGATAAGGACTGGTGTATACCAAATGGGGTATGTGTTTAGAACCTTGTTGCGGTAGGGTATGAAATTTTGGAAGCTTTGGTAAATTTTATCATAAAATAATTCTAGTGCATCATCAACTGTACCAGAATATAATAAATTTGACCAATCAATATTATTTAGGTATTTAATAATATTTTCATAGTCGCCCTTGTTAAATTTAAATCTTTTTTTACATTCTTCCGTAAGTGGTGAAATTAAAATATCCGAAATATCTACTGTGAACGCAGGGTGATAAACATCTTCTTTTACGAGCGGGCAATCACTTACTTGGATTTCAAGTGAAAAATTGCTGAAAACCAAGTCCAAGGTATGATCGCAGATATTTTTAATAGTATTGTGCTGAGTAAAACCCATAAAATTTAGTTCCTCTAATAATTGTAGTCCTGCGTTCTGAACATCTACGGAACCCTTTTTCGTGTGCAAGGGCTCTTCAGATGTCCATATTATATGTGGTAGATTGAAGTCCCCGAGTATTATAATATTTTCTTTGAAATTCGATTCAGTGAGCCTAGTTACCGAGTGTAATAATTTTTCGATATCGGTAGGCAGAGTAGCGGGCAGTGGCGGGATGTAGATGGCGGCAAGGTGGAGCGGGGCAGAGCCGGCGGAGCCGAGAGAGCGTGGGGGTACCGTCACCCATACCATCTCAGTCGGCGGCCGCGCGCACTGATCAAGTACCTCGGCGCCGAGCGCTCTCCGTACGCAAACCATCACGCCACCGCCACGTGACTTACCCGTGGCTGACGAGCTTCGATCACAGCGGAATATGTCGTATCTAGCATCACAAATTTCAGCATCTAAGATGGCGTTGCATAGCCATGTTTCGGTGATCACTATTATGTCGTATTCGTTACTTAAAATGGCTTGACTGAATTCTAAGAGTTTAGTTCGTAGGCCGCGCGTGTTCTGATAATAAATATTCAGATTAGGATGCGGCATTATGAGAAAAATAGTAAAATCTGTAAGTGTCTGAGGGAATAAGTGACAACTAAAGTTTGGAATAAATATTTTTTCATGCAGCCCTTAACATTAAATTCAATGCAGAGAAACCAATAATTAAGAAATTGAAAAGTATCGTTATAGTCCAGTTTATTTTCCGAACTTAAATGAGTTTGTGCAGGTTGAATGGTAATTAGTGTAAGGGTGTATATTTTTCTTTGATGCCGTTTGTTACTTAATTTAATTACTAATGGCCACAAGTGAATTATTATCTTAACGAAACATATATAATAGTATGTTTGCGCACTCAACCTATGGTTTGAATTGAGTTTGTCTGAATATGTATGTGAGGTAATTTTGTGTGATAAATAGTGAATTGTAATAATATAAATAAGTGTGCAATAAGTAGTATCATAAGGGTATGGATGTGTTATGTTAATAGTTGTATATGTTTGAAACAACATCTGGAAACGATGTATGTGCACAGTAAGAAGATAATAAGATATGTAAATCAAAGATAATTCCAGACTATAAGTACGGTAAGCGAGAAAAAACCTTTGAATAAAGTAACTTAAAGTACGGGAGTCATCAGGAGTTCTCAGACAATCTTGTTTAGATCTGATTCTGACTGCACGTGAATCAGATCGGATCCGTCGCTTCTGCGCACAAAAATTGTACAATTTCGGACCCACGTGTAAGCGTATTTTTTCTCCATAGCGACGGTTCTGCACTTCTTATAAAGCATCTTATTGTATGGTATGAGGTGTTCATTGACGAAGATTTTTCTTGCGTCACCGTTGAAACCTATATCCGAGGTAGTGATGCCCTTCGTCTTCCTTAAACCAGACAGGATGGAATCTTTGTGCAGGCGACTTTTTAGTTTTGCGACTATGTTGCGCGGGCGGCCGGTCACGGAGCGCATGGGCTGGACTCGGTTCGCAAACTCGATGTCAGACTCTTGTAGCTGGAGCCCGGCGTGACGAGCAACGCGCACTACCAGCTCCGCCGGTAACTCGTTGCGATTCTCGGGGATACCGCTAATCTCCAGGTTGTGCATTCTGCTCCACTGCTGCTGCTTCCGTTGTTCCGAGTGGCAATTTTCCAACTCACCTTTTAAATTATTTACTTCATACTCGAGTGCTTCCGTGTTCTTTACTTTGCCCTCTAAAATTTTGAGACGGGAATCCATGTCGTCATATTTATCCGAGATAAATGTTACCGCTTTGTTGAGGTCAGAAACTTCTTTTCTTAGCGACGTCATTTCTTCTTTTATTGATGAAGTTATGGCCTTAGTCAAATTATCCATTTTGGTATCCTGGTCCATCCGCCATTCCTGTAGCATTGACGTGAGGTCCTTTTTCAAGTTACTCATTGCATTCTCCATCGATTCGTCGTCACGATATTTGCGTTTTCGCAATGTAACACCCAACTGTCCTTCTGGCTTTGCAACTGATAAGTCGGGGTTAGAAGACGATTTTATCGGAGAGTGCACTAGGCTCATTCTGATGAAACGAAATACCTCGGTGATTAATAAAAAATAAAAAGAAAACTGGCTGAGGTGAAACAATACAACGCAGGGGGGGGGGCGTTAGCGGTGTCAGCGTGCGGCCGGCGGGCCGGGCGGGGGCAGCGGGGCGCAGCGGTGCGAAGGCGAGACGAATTTAGATAACCGTCTCGTTTACCCGAGGGGGTGAGGTGAGGAACCTCACCTGCGTATGCGGTGCTTCTTCAGTTCTAAAACGACGAATGATGACAGTTTCCGTTGATCCCGAAACTATTCTTGTGGTGGTGGCACTGATACTTTTTTACAGTAGTGATGCGATTTATTTTTCCTGAAATTCGATCTACGTTTCTAACACGACCGGTAGACTCGTAGACTGACGAGCGAATGAAGATGAAAATTTATCGTAATTTGATCACACGAAAACAATTCTTTGACAGACGGACGGATGGACGGATGGACAGACGGATAGACGAGCGGACGGATGGACGGAAGAACAGCTGAATCTTAGTAATAGGGTTCTGTTGGCACTCTTTGGGTACGGAACCCTAAAAAAACAACCAATATTTTTTGCTACAGAATATTTTCCAGCAAACATACAAAATATTTTATCGCCATCATTCACCTGTATCAGACTGTATAAAGTTTTGTTCGAGCATAGAACTGTACAGAACATAATCAGGCGGAACAGCTTAGATTGTTTATTGTTTATTCATCATCCATAGACAGTACACTGCACTCGGATTTGTCATATTTTATCATTAGCAGAGCAGTGCTCCTTCCCGAATGCAAAAACGAAAAAAGAACAGACAATCTTATAGCTGCTAGTTTTATAAACCAAATAATAATAATAATCTTTCAAAGATCATTTGGGAAATGCACAAAAGCATACAATTTCTATATAAAATTATTGAAAACTGAAATGTGACGAAATCATCGAAATTCATATGTCGACATGCGAGGCTTTCACTTAGTCGCAACATTTTCGGAACAAAATGCGCTTGAAATGCAATTCTCTCGCCGAAATATGATACTTTCGTTTTCAATTCATTTATTACAGCAATACACGGTCTAATATTTCAATTACCTTGCGAAATATCCGTCCGAGGAATCCATCGTCGACCGATGCACGGCACCACGGAATAGGAACTGAGCTCGGTCGATTTCGGAAATTCGCCATAATTCGAATAGGACAGTTAGGTTGCCAGATTGGGTGTAATATTTTGCTCCGGTTCTTTATCTTACTATGAAATAATACAAAATCTACAAAAAACTTTCCCTGATTCATTGGGAACGACTTTTAGCGGACCACTCGCAGCGGGCCAAAGTGTCCAGAGTGCTGATCAGCGGATAAAATGCTAGCGGGCCAAAGTGTCCAGAGTGCTGATCAGCGGATATAATGCTAGCGGGCCAAAGTGTCCAGAGTGCTGATCAGCGGATAAAATGCTAGCGGGCCAAAGTGTCCAGAGTGCTGATCAGCGGATAAAATGCTAGCGGGCCAAAGTGTCCAGAGTGCTGATCAGCGGATAAAATGCTAGCGGGCCAAAGTGTCCAGAGTGCTGATTAGCGTGTTAAATACAAAACTGCGTAGTGTGCTCACCACTATAGTTAAGACTATTAACTTCCTATTTTTGGGGAGGTATAGCAAAAATAGCGTCGAACTGATGTCGCGCCATCTACATGGACACACACACCCCCTTAAGTAGGTATTTCATATTTCTACAAATATAAAAATCCAAGGACGGGCAATTTAGTGTATCCCTCAAATGGTCTATTTAATGTTGTAAGACTGCAAAATTTACCATGGCGATTTATCGATAAGTGATTTGTAACTCTTAATAGAGGCTCCGCATACACTGAACCTACTTGTCTGGTATAACCTCAAGACATCCAACTCGGCGGCAGCGGCGGCGGCGGCATGAACTATGACTTACCAGTCGGCCCGAGACGATCAACCCCAACTCACTTGCCATCTCTGATATGTCACCTAAACACTAATTTAATTCTTGGTCGCGTTTTTTTAAACGTTTGAAACCAACTAGTTCTAGGTTCTGTCTGCAACCGGCATTAGTCCACCAACCAAAACACTTCCAGTCCGCTTATTCTCTCTAACACAGGCAATCTGGTAATATTATTTCTATCTATTTCTAAAACATTATGTACTAATAAACTTTTTTTTCCGGAACTAACTAACTAAAACCGGCTGATATTCTCAAAGCGTAGCGTTTACATATTCTTTGATATTCTCGCTGAACTTTACATGTCAAACCACAGAGGTGCCCTGCATCTACATCGCCAATATCTCCGTCGCCAAGCTTCATCGCCAATATGTGCATCGCCAACATATGCATCACCAATATTTCCATCGCGACGCATCTGCGGTACGGCCGCAGTTGCGTCGCCACTATACGTGAGGGTGCGAAGGCATATGGGGGGGGCTGAACATTTAACCTAACCTGACCTGACCTAATCTAATCAAACCTAACCTAACCTAACTTAAATGACATAACCTAACCTTACCACGGTCAGCCTCAGTGGCCCAGTGGCGCGACACTTCGGCGATCGCTCTCCGAAGTTAAGCAACGCTGGGTCCGGTCTGGTCTTGGATGGGTGACCATTCGACCGTTAAGAGAGGCTGGCCGTGGTTCGGATTCCACGTTAAACTGTAGGTCCCCTTCCTTACTTACTAGGTGGTAGGGTTCATCCCGCCCGGATTGGTACCATCGCATTGGATGAACGATGGTCGAAGCGGCAATGAAAATTGTCCGTGTTTTCCATCCAGTTCAATGTAGCCGTGCAATATAAGGAAGGTCCTGGCATGGCACCTAGTTCCCATGTGGTGTATTGGGCTAATACCATGACAGAAGGTGTGGTATTAGCCATCCATGTCCAGTCACATAAAAAAAAACCTAACCCAACCTATCTTACATATCCTTAAACCAAACCCACTTTGGCGACGCATCTACGCCTCCAGTTTTTGGCGACTCATATGCGCGTCCGGTCATTGACGATATTGGCGATGCATATTTTGGCGATGCTGTCACGTAGCAGACCTGGAAGGGTCCAGGTTTGCTCAGTTCCCTACTCCATGGCCTTCCCACCTCCAAACCACCTTTCTTGCTCCATGGGCCGACTGCTGACTTGACTTGTTTAAAGATTAACCTCCTACCCTCAAGAAAAAATCCAACCGAAATGCCGTTCTCTTTATGGATCGGAGCTGTTGACTCGTTCATTTACTTTTCTTCGGTCACCGAGTCGAGAGCTCCGACCCATCCAGATCGCGGTATTCCGGTTAGTACTGGCCCAGGCTGTCGCCCGCCTCCATTTTATTGTTTAATAAGTGTTCATTTCCCTATTTTTACCATTTAAAAATTTGATTCTTTTTTAATTACGGCCTCCTGGCCCTGAACCCTGGCTTCGCTTCCCAGGCCGGTGTATCACACACAGACATTTTTATTCAATTTAACTTTAATTGCGCCGGCCGCCAGCGAAGCCCTATCTTGCCTGTTGCAGTCGCATCGTTGCGATTTTTGTTAAAAAATAATTATTTAAGAAAGTAGATTCATTCGTATTTATTCCATGCTAACGTGGCCATTTTGTGTGCCACTAGCGATCTCCCGGGGGCTTAAGAGCCACCCGTATCATTGGTCGCTGCCGCCGAACCACTCCCACCGTCGATGCCTGACGCCGCTGCGCGAGCCGATGCGCGGGCCGCTGCGCTGCGACCCGAGGGCGACCGGTCGAGCGGGGCCGCCGCCGTAGCCGCCCTGGCGCTCGGACGGCGCACGTGGCCCACCAGCGCCTCCACCACGTGGCCGCTGCCACGTGGTGCCATGTCAGGCACCGCCCAGGGCCACACGAGCCGCCAGCAGCCAGCAGCCGCGCCCGCGCCGCTCAGCCGAGCCCGCGCGCACGCCGCCTCCGCGCTCCGCGTCGATGACGTCGCCGCGTCGACCAGATAAGTCCCCCCGTGAAGAGGGACATCCCGGAACAAGAAGCCATTAACCGTCTCAGGCCCCTCAGGCGCACATCGTACTATCATTTACCTTTTTTGTTTAATTTTTGTTGTATGTGAAGATTTGCTCTTGTTCTCCTTTGTGTTTTCCCAAGCTCAGTTCGGCAGACAAAGTCCTAGAGACCCTTCTGGTCCCCACGTCGTGGGGAAGGGAGGGCCTCACCCTTCATTCTTAGGGTTTGGAGAGTATGATCCGCGGCGGATCTGTCGGCATCGCCGAAAAAATTTAACTTCATTTTTTTAAAAAGTAAAATCATGTTTAACTTCAGTCCCTTGTGTCTATAGACTTAAAGTCATTTCGCTTTTCCCTTTTCGGCTTCACCTAAAAGTAGAATCGTGAATTTGGGAGAAAAATTGGGTGACCCTCTCGCATCTAATGCGAACACCATCTCCCCGTAAACTCATTCATTTTAACTCCCCCATTTCATCACTTTTTTTTTATTCATTTTTTTTCCGCCACGTGACAATGCATATGTTCGCGATGCAGATATTGGCGTGGCAGATGGTGGCGATGCAGATATTGGCGATGGACATACGAATTACCCTCGTAATATGAAGGGCAGGGGTGGCACTGTGGCCTGAACTAGACCACAGTAATATTATATTATCTATGAACTAGACATTCTTGTGTTTGCTAGAATATGTAAGTCGTTTTGTCTGAAATCTATACACCGGAAATAGAGACAAATTTGAGATTTCTTTCTATCATGCATGGTTTACTTCAAACATTGAGTAAAAGGGACTTAGAAATTCCTTCTCTTTCCAGAGTATACAATTGAGAGGAAACGACCCTAGGATATTATATGTTCTGTGGAAACGACTGTACTGTGTGGTCGGACAACAAAGAGTTTGGAGAAGTCGCTGCGCTCTTACATAGAGCGAACAAAAAATAGACGTACTATCTGACACATCATTACAACTCTTTCCTCATATGAAGCTATGGCAAGAGTGAAAGAGATGACAAGCTGAAATCTAATGCGTTCAGCAGATCGACCCAGTTTCCACTAAAGTCGCTTGGAAATAGAGCACTGCCCGAGGAACTGCCTTTCCAAGCGAAAGATAGCGATTAAACAACCCGGATCCAATTTATTTTTCTAACAAAGATTCACATATGCATTTAAAATGAATACGAGTCGCCCGAGGAATCGCCTTTGTGTAGAAAAAAACCGTTGTAAGGAATATTGTACAGTTTATCTGATTGTAGGGGTAGGTATTTTACATTGCGAATGAGGCCGTGTCGGGAGACGCCCCTAACCAACTCAAAATTACTCCAAAATACTTTAAACATGCTTAATTAATTACTCAAAAATATCTAGGGACATAACCTCTACGTGATAGTCTTGGCACAGTTTTATGTGGCGCCATCTACGCAAAGCTTTGCGCCGTGCACCCCTTTGCTCTCGAAAGGCAAACAACTCAAGAGAGTTTTGGAATTGAAAGATGAAGTAGGTACTGAATTTTTTGGTGATGAAGCGTACAGCGTTCGTGAGCATTTACCCAGAAGCAGAAGATGTCAGGCAGGCAGCCAATTTGGTGCTTTATCTATCAGATTTTTTCCGTAACCTGAATTTGTTAAACACGAGCATGCAAGTACACAATAACATTCGTGTTCAGAGAGCACCTGTCAAAACTTAGTACGAGATTAACACCAGACTAACCAAACAAAAACTAGTTTAGTCCGGCGGGTTAAAGTTAGGCCGCCCACTCTGAATACAACAGTAACAAGGTGTATTTTTGACGACTGACAGTTTTGATATAAAATGTATGGAAAAAATGTCAGTCGGGAGCTATACTTTGGCTCAAGCACGAGTAAAGTATCTCTATTGTATTCAGAGTGGGCAGACTCACTTTAATCCGCTGGACTAAACCGGTTTATGTATGTTTAGTCCGGTGCTAATTTCGTACTAAGTTGGTCAGGTGCTCTCTGAATACGACTTGTGGATTACTACCTATGCAGTTTGTATCTTTTAATTTTGTTTCACAGTTACACTTTGTTGATCGGCGACATCTTTGATCTTTTCCTTTCGTTTTCAACGAACGTGTGTGACATCGATCAAGAACGTCTTTTCGACGAATCGCTGAAAACGATCGACAAAACGAAAAAGTCAGTTCGCTGCGATGATCTCACTTCTTGTTTGTATTTTTTTGCCAAATTTTGGCATCCATGAATGTGAAGAATGTAATTTCTTAACCTCCATTGCATCAATAAATTCATTTTAACTCTGTTCACTTCGCTCTAGCCCAACTATAGCCTCTCACAAGTACAGAACAAATAATATCCTACACAGCAGTGTATTATAATTTTTAGGGTTCCGTACCCAAAGGGTGAAAACGGAACCCTATTACCAAGCCTCCGCTGTCCGTCCATCCGTCCGTCTGTCACAGGGCTGTATCTCAGGAACCGAAATAGGTAGGCAGCTGAAATTTTCACAGAGTGTGTATTTATTTTGCCGCTAGAACAACAAATAGGTAACATAAAAAAATTTAAAAAATTAAAGGGGGGCCCCATACAAAAAAAAAATTGTTTGATCTTGTACGATGGTACGGAACCCTTCATGTGCGAGCCCGACTCGCACTTGGCCGGTTTTTGCTCGAGCCCAGCAATTCAAATTAGATTCAATCAACAGTGTCGGGTCGGTTGGGTCGGTTCACAGACTGGGTCGGTACAACATACTCAGCTCTCCGGAGTAGTTTCCGGCTCATCGACATTTGTACAACATTACATTGCCGAGGAAAGAGCCAATCGCGTGCGGCAAAGTAGCAGCAGGATATTATATGTTCTGCGGTAGCAGCGGTGGAAAGAACTCGACAAAGTCGAGGCCGTGACGTAGACGGACCGGCCCCCAGCGGTGGCGCGATCTTACGTAACAACACCGCAGCCAGCTGAGCTTGTGGCTGGGCGATATCTTATCGGCAGGGAGAAGTGAGCGATAGTGAGCGTTGTCATCTGACGCGTGGGAACTGCTTTATCTGCGGCTAGATCGAACCAGACGATGTGGAGCCAAAGCGTTCGCGCGCTCCTGCGCGGCGGGACGGCCCGCGGCGGCGCCCGCAACGCCTGCAGCGTAGTCGAGTTGCCGGACCTGGGAACGTCCACCGTAGCCAACGAGCCCGTGCTCGGGTACCGCAAGGGGTCGCGCGAACGCAGCGATCTCGAGAAGGCGCTCGCGGCGATGTGTTCGACGACGGAGGATGTGCCTATCGTGATCGGCACCGAGTGCATCCGCGAAGGTCGGCCGCAGTTGCAGCCGATGCCGCACAACCATCAGCGTAAGGTGGCGCAGTTCTACCACGCCAATGAGGTGACAGTGCGGCGCGCGGCCGAGGCGGCGACGGCGGCGCAGCGGCGCTGGGACCGCACACCATTGACGGAACGCGTGCATGTTTGGGAGCGCGCCGCCGACCTCATGGCGGGGCCCTACCGCCAGCAGCTCAACGCGGCGACCATGCTCGGCCAGTCCAAGACTGCAGTGCAGGCTGAGATCGACGCTGCTGCCGAGCTCATCGATTTCTTTCGCTTCAATGTGCACTTCTTGCGTGAGAACTCTCGCTACCAGCCTATTTCGGAGAATGCGGCAGTCACGCGCAACTCCATGCGGTTCCGCGGTATCGACGGCTTCGTGGCTGCCATCGCACCATTCAACTTCACGGCCATCGGCGGCAACCTAGCATACACACCTGCTCTCATGGGCAACTGTGTCGTTTGGAAACCTTCAGATGCGGCCGTGCTCTCCAACTGGGTCATCTTCAAAGTACTTCAGGAAGCTGGACTGCCACCGGGAGTGGTAAACTTCGTGCCGGCCGATGGACCTGTGTTCGGGAATGCGGTGACCTCGCATCCACACCTCGCTGGCATCAACTTCACTGGATCTGTAGGCACCTTCAACTGGATCTGGAGAGCAGTCGGCCAAAACCTGCAACACTACCGCAACTACCCGCGGCTTATTGGTGAGTGCGGCGGCAAGAACTATCACTTTGTGCACCCATCGGCCGACGTGGACACCGTCGTGCCGGCCACCATACGCTCTGCTTTCGAGTATTGTGGTCAAAAATGCTCAGCCTGCTCCAGAATGTACGTGCCGCAGTCGCTGTGGCGCCAGATGAGCCCCCAGCTCGAGCTCGAGCGCAGCAAGTTGAAGGTCGGTGACCCGACAGACTTCACCACCTTTATGGGTGCCGTGATCGATGACCGAGCATTCGCACGCATCACAGGCTACATCGATCGCGCCCGCGGGAATCCCCAGAACCGAGTGCTCGGCGGCGGCACCTATGACGATTCCACCGGCTGGTTTGTGGAGCCGACTATTATCGAGACGCACGACCCTTGCGATCCGCTCATGACTGAAGAAATCTTTGGGCCCGTGCTGACGGTGTATGTGTACAAAGACGATGACCTGGATGAGACCCTGCGCCTCGTGGATACATCCACACGTTTTGCGCTCACGGGTGCCATTTTTGCCACTGATGAGAAGTTCCTACGACGTGCTCTAGATGAGCTCAAGTACACGGCAGGCAACTTTTACATCAACGACAAGTCTACGGGATCGGTGGTCGGGCAGCAGCCGTTCGGGGGCGGGCGCATGTCGGGCACCAATGACAAAGCGGGTGGACCCACCTATGTCATGCGCTGGACTTCGCCGCAGGCTATCAAGGAGACCTTTGTGCCGCTCCGTGACATCGGCTACCCGTACATGCAGGACCACTAGTGCCCCATCCCCTCCACCCCCGCCCTCCCTCACTACTGACTAACGAGCATTCTCTAAGCTCGAAGAATACGTACATCCACTGAGAAAATATGTAGGAATGCGTGGAGGTAGGTACTCTCGTGAAATTGCATAAAATCTATAGTACCAGGAATGTGAACAATAATTAGGATAATGTTTAAATTAAGGTCATGTGTCATAAAGTACTTTTATGTGGATGAATTTATCTGTAAAGCGAGATTTATTGAGTACCAGTAATACTACTTAAATGCCAACAAGAAGTAGATGAGATATAACAAACCTGAGCAGATTCTTTGGAAAGATAAGGCAAAAAAATGTGTAGATAGGTAATACACATGGATGCCCCTGATGCTTGTGCGAGGGTTTCAACCTGGAATTCACACTTCTCGTTTTTGCATCTTAGGGGAACTAAAATTCTAGAAGCATGACTCCTTCGAATATGTAGGTACGTTCTGGTTGGAGGATACCTACTTTTATTCGAAAACATATTTACCCTTAGCAATAAGGTTATTTCCTTCCCATAAATTTATTATTGGCTGATCGCAGAGGACGAGACAAGATAAATATTATGTCATATTATAAAGTTCTTTGTAAATAATTTTATTAATGTGAACATCTTCCAGCCATGCCAGGGTTGTTTTTTATCATAAGTATTAATCCAAAAGATAAATGGGAAATGATGATTAGATATGGAAATGACTACAATGTTGCTGTGATGATAGGTTGTAGGTAGGTATGTATGTACTTATGTATGTATGTATGCATGCATGTTTCAGTATTGAAAATTGCTACCGTGGGTCTGTTAATGAGTATTATTTTAGTATTATTTAATTAAGTGATTTATAATGATACTTTTATTCTGTGATAATTACTTATTTAAAACCTTGCATGCTCGTGCTGAAAGCAATTTTTCGTTAAATGTTAATTACCTACATATGTTCATCCCAGTTGCTGACCCTTTGTAGTCTTTGATGTAATTTTATATCGACAAGGAAAAAAGCATGGTGCTTTTACCTTTTCACCCACGGAGCATGCTGTTTCAAGTTCTTCGCTTTTTTTATATCTATCTTGCGCTTCTTATGTTATGTATTTTTAGATCATCAGTCGACAGCAAACTACTTCGTAAAAAGAAATGTATTGTCGAGCATACAATATTTTTTTGATTTATTTAATGATGCATCTTCGAAACAAACAACAAATATGCCAAAAAATAAAATGTTTTCTTGAGTGTAAATATATTATTGAAATTATTAAACATATCAAATGCAAGTTATGTGTGTGTATTTTTAAATCAGTAAACTGGAAAAGTGACCTTCAAAAATATTCTTCCATTCGATAGTATTTTGTAATGTGAGAACAGTGATGTAAAAAGTGTGAGAAAGTGAAATATAGACATAGATGATGAATGAATAAGAATCCATCAACTTTTTTAAGTGAAAAATTATCATTCATCATTGCACCCACATTCATTTACATTTATTTAATAAATGGAAGCTTCTCTATACTACTTGGAAAATGGCCTGATTGATGTCCAATGTATGTTTGTTTTTTGGAATAAAACTTATGTCCAGTGCAAAGATAAAAGATAGTAGGTAGGGATAGATTGTTAATGTCATACAATGTAAAAAACTCACAGAAACTGCTCATTTACAGTGGTACAAACAACGGTATGTACCCAGTGGCATCGCTCAGAAAGACGGCGGATGGCCATTCACTCGAGTGAATAAATATCTCGCACACAAACGGCGTGTTTTATGTGTTATACCCATAATGAACTGACTCTAAGGTATGTTTACAGTGAACTCATAACATTGACACTGTTATATTTTTGCGCATAGCGGTTTATAGGCTCGTTTTATTAGTTTTGAATGTGATTTCATTGAGAAGATGCCATCGAATCTCAAGATGATTTATGTGAATACTAGCTGTGGTACCCGGCTCCGCTCGGGTTAGTGTCGGCTAAATTATTTCATGGGTAAAAAGTAGCCCACATGGCTGGTCCAAAATAGGGTCAAACTGGTCCAGGCCAATGTATCCATCTACCAAATTTAATGAAGAATGTTCGATTTAATGAAAAACAGCCAATAATTCCCATTTAGAGCTTCGTTGACATTTGGTGGCTATTTAAAAAAAAGGATTTGCCGCCAGAACCTTTCTGCACTTGCACTGCTACATTGCTTACAGAGATGCTATACGTTGATAAAATATGCATATAAATCGGGCAAATGGTTCGCAATTTATAAGAATTTAACACTCAGTACTCACCCCTCTGGTAATGAAGCGTTATATTATGTAGCCTATACGTTCCGAGTAGAATCAGGCTAGACGTAAATACAATCCGCATCTAAATCGAGTAATTGGTTCTCAAGTAATAAGTATTTTATTCCATTGGTCGCACCTTTGGCGATTTAGCGTGATGCCAAGTAGTCCTAAAGTTGCGGGAAATACCAAGCCGTACTTCGGTACAATTAGTAAAAGTAAGCGCCCCCGCCGCCCCGACCCCCCTCCAGCCGCGCCCTCCTGCCGAGCCGTTTCATTTCATTTCAAACGAAGTATCTTAGAAAACAAAGCAACTTACTCTATGAACACCCCTTACCGATTTATTATTAGTATAGATTTTACTAAACCGTCTGGTTCTGTGTCATGGCAAAAAACCTACATATATAGTAAAGTCCAAATATTTATTCATTTTTATTTATTTATTTATTTATAAGTTTTAGACAGGCAGCATATGCTGATGTGTCTAAATCCAGTGTTTAACTTGATAAATTTAGTTGCTAAGTGGTTTTTAGTTTTTTTTTTTTGTTACATTATTTTTCTTTACATCAGATTTTGTTTGACATGGTTATCCAATCTATTTTTGAATTGGTTGGTGGTCGTAGCGTTAATCAAATCTTCTGGGAGTTTATTCCATGCCTCTACTACTCGGTTGGATATGTAGTTTTTGCGAGTATTCGTTCTAGAGGCCATGACTTGCAGTTTCATGTTGTGCCCTCGAAGATGAACATTCTGGTTGCGTGCATTACAATGAGTTCTGGGCAGTTGTATTTTAAGGTGAGAATTTTGTACACTTCGATTAGGTCCCCTCTTTGACGGCGTGACTCCAAAGTAGGCAGGTTTAGATCTTCAAGTGTCTCTTCGTAGCTCAGGTTACGTAGCTCAAGGGGGATCTTGGTGAATCTTCGTTGTACCCGTTCTACCTGCTGGATGTCTTTGGCAAAGTAGGGTTGCCAGATCTGGAATCCATATTCCAGAAAGGGCCGTACAAAGGTTCTATAGATTTTGAGCATAACTTCTGGAGTCAGCATATGAAACGCATTTTTAATTAGGTATATAAGAGAGATGTTTTTTTTACAATTTGGGTGATATGAGGTTCCCACTTCAAATCAAAGTTGATTGTGATCCCAAGATCTTTTTGTGATGTAACTGGTTGCAACTGCGTGTTGTCTAGGTAGTATGGTAGCTTGGGGTTCTTCTTTCCAAGATGGAGTACTGTGCATTTTTGAGCATTTGATTTTTGATGGAGTACTGTGCATTTTTGAGCATTGATGTTGATTAGATCACCTTGTAGTTGACTGTGACCAGTCGTTGGATTATCAAAGTACTTCGAATCGTCTGCGAAGAATTTAAAGTTAGACTTAACGATAGCATAGCAGATATTGTAGAGGCTTGTAGCTATCACCGAACCTTGAGGAACTCCGCTCCAGATAGGGCTTGGACCAGAAAGAGTCTCTCCTATACGTACTTGTAATTGTCTGTTGTTTAAGTAGGCCTCTATCCAGTTTAACAACTTTCCTCTAATGCCAAAATGATCAAGTTTGGCCACCAAACGTCGATGCAGGACACGATCATAGGCCTTCTCGTAATCCAGGTAAATGACATCGATTGGGGAACCTATGTCCAATGCTGAGGGGTCCACACATTCAAATATTCTAGCAGATTTGTCGTTGTCGAGCGTTTTGACATAAATCCGTGTTGCTCATTAACTATGATGTGGTTGCTTGTCAGAAAGTCTTTAATAGTGCAGTTGATTATCTTCTCCATACACTTACAAGTAAGACTGATCGGCCTATAGTTAATAGGATCTAATTTGCTGCGTTTCTTGTAGATAGGTGTGTCCAATCGTCTGGCAATTCAGCAGTTTCGAATATGTTGGTGCTTGTTTCACCAAATGTTTCTCCAATTTTGGCCCAGATATCTTCTGTAACCCTTCTGTTTCGGTAGTCAGGTAGTCTATAATCATATCGATATAAATTATCTGATTGTGTTCGTGTGGGGCACTTGCCTCCTCGCTACCGTCTGCACCCCGCCACAAATGTGTCTCTGGTGTGCATGCCCGCGCGGGCAGATATGTGGGGGCGATAAATGTATCTCTATAAAAATGTGGCTCCACGCATGGAGGTGAAGAATGTATGGAGAAATAACTTCCATACAATATTATATTGCCGTACAAATTTGTAGCAGTGATGAAAACGGAGAAAAATCCAATTTGAAGTCTCCCAAATTGGTAGGTAAACTGATAAAGATAGAAATTATTTTTCTATAGCTGTTATTAATGTTATATAGTAGCGGAGCCCAATAGGGGATTTCGGGATTTACTCGAGCGCGTCAGATTAATATGTGGGGGGATACCTTGCACCCTGTTGAGTACCCCCACCTCATATTAGACTTCGACGCAGAGCCGCGTGTCAAGGGCAGCTCATCAGATTAGTAAAAAAAAATTGATCACTAGAAATACTCCGAGCGTGTCAGATTAAGGTATGGTGGGTTCATTATGTACTGAAATGTGTACATTTCAATAATCTGACGTTTTAAGCGTGACGAAAAGGAGTGGGAGGGTTACAAACTTGCAAAAAAAAACGTCACTTGGACATTCTCGAGCGCGGGTGATTTTTTTTTTTATTTGAAGGAAATTATTCCAGGATATCGGGAATAACATAATCTGCCGTTTTCCACAAGCCGAAGGAACGAAAATCGTTAATAACGTTGAGTGCGTGCAGACTGTGCAGACGCGGTCGAGTATGTATCCCCCACTCCGCGCCTGTCTTTCCCTTTCGCTCTTTCCCTATCTCTCACTCTCTTATTTTTGTTTGCATGCTATTTTTCGTACGTTTTAGGTAACAAAATGCAGAAATTACAAAAAAAAAAACATTCATATATATATTTTTTTTTTAAGTCGTCAGATTAAGAAAACCCCTCTAGATAATCGTCAGATTATTGGTCATCAGATCTGGAACATCAAGATGAACCGTCCATATCTTAATCTGACGCGCTCGAGAAAATCAAAATGGCGATTTTTTTTTTGCATTTTTGAAAAGCTCCCGTAAGCTTGCGTCACCTCCAAATCGTCAGATTTTTGAATGTGAGCATCTTGAGGGGTCACTGAACATCCCCTCTAAAAATCTGACGCGCTCGAGTATTTTTTTTTTATTATTTTGTACCTCCCCGTACGTCCACCCCCACTATGCAAACCGGCAGATTATTATACCTCCATTATCAGAGATACGTGGGGCATACGCCCTATCATTATTGATTTATGACCCCCCGTAGACGCTCCCCCCACCGGTGAACGGGTAAACATCACATGACTTTTTTTATTTTTATTACGTGATCTTTAAAATTTAATAGGTCTCCACGACGCTCGAGTAAATCCCCATTTAGCATCGTGGGCTCCCCTACTAATAGTAGTCTTACTTTTTGTACACTGGACACCGAGATCAGAAATGATTTCATAGCAAAAACTATATAAAAAAACCGGCCAAGTGCGAGTCGGAGTCGCACACGAAGGGTTCCGTACCATTAACACAAAAAAATCAGGTTTTTTGTATGGGTTAATTTAATTTTTAAATTTTTTTCATTTTACCTATTTGTTGTTATAGCGGCAAAATAAATGCATACTCTGTGAACATTTTAGCTGCCTACCTATTACGGTTCATGAGATACAGCCCTGTGACAGACGGACGGATGGACGAGTGGTCCCTTCCAAGTTCGAGCAATGATTCGCTTATAGCCTCTCTGATTATTATTATACTGATATGATTCTTATCATGATTAGGGAGAGTTTGTATTTATTTTGCCGCTACAACAACAATAGGTAAAATAAAAAAATAAAGGTTTTTTATCTAACCTTGTACGATGGTACGGAACCCTTCGTATGCGAGTCCGACTCGCACTTGGACGGTTTTTCTCATTTTACTCCCCAGCGACCGATCGAGTAACCAGGCTATATAAGCTTCGCTTCAAAGACCCCCCTGAAGAAAGGTCTAATGAATCAACACCCTATCTACACGACCGAAATATCGTTGCGTGCTGTGCACTTAGGGTTGCCATCCGTCCGGGTTTCCCCGGATTTGTCCTAGTTTAGAGGGCATCATTTGTAGTCCGGGTTTACAAATTTTAAGTCTGTACTATCAGTATCTGATTTGTAATACAATTTGGAACATACTGTAATAATATCTGTTTTATGAGGTTAGTATATTTAAAATGATGATAAAAGATCACTAAATTTAATTTTAATGCCTGAAATAAATAAAAAGGTGATTAATGTTATTTTCAACTGTTTTTTTTATTACACTGACTGTTTAAAAAAAAACTGTTGACATGTCCGGGTTCTCGGTTCTGCCAAATTTTGGAGATTTTTTTTATGTTAGGTTATGTTTTTGTATGTTAACCCTAATCATGATGGGAGGAATCGCAAATGTCTGTACCCTTTACATCCTTTACATTTCTTTTTATCCTGAAAATTTATTTTGTGCAATTTATACACATGTATATGTATTATTCCAAATTTTTCGTATAATATGGAATTCATTAATAATAAATCCTAATGCAAAACAATTTCTGGGATATAAATTTTTCAAGCAGAAGAGATATATTTTAGTTTTTTTTATTAGGTAGATCATGTATGACTAATTTTTACAAAAAAAAAATTACCTTGAAAATGCAGTGGGAGCCATTATTTTTCCACATCCTAAGGGCTGTAATAAAAAAGAAGAGGTTCCATCTAGGAAATGTTGAAAACTGTCCATGCTCAGGTAATGCTTCAAATAACACGATCCAATGATGCTCCTCCCTTATGAGACGGAGCTTATAGACGTTTTCATGGAAAAAATATTTACCTTAACTTGAAATCCATGCACTATGCCCCTTCAGTGAAGCTTCCTCAATATTTTGGGATCTATGGATGTTTTACGCAGTGGGGTGACAGCGATAGGATAGTGGCAATAAAAATATTATTTGGTGGAAAATGTATTTTATTGCAATTTCAGCACAAGTATAAAGCTCTGCAATGCGGTCGGCTCACCGCGCTCTGAAGCATGCCCGACTAACATAATTAATACAAAATATAATAATGACTAAGGTTTCCACATGTCAACTGCGACGCGAGGCCGGGTCACTTCCTCGATACCTCCGCCGCTCATTTGTACCATATCAAAACATAACGTTGAGGCCTTAACGGCTGTACTTGCATATGTCCCATCTTAAAGGGCCTCAATCCATATCTAAATAGCGAAACAAAACAATACATATTTTCGCTTTTATTAAGTACATAATTACTGAAATGTGACTCGGTCTCTGCGAGCGACTGATATTGAAGCAAACATTCCCATCAAACTAAGATAAAATAAAAGAAAATGAGACAGCCCGTCTCACTGGAGCAAGCCCTCTGCCTCTGCCTGCGGGCACCCATGCTCATTAGTGACATGCCCAGGTTCACCGAGACATGCACGGTGAAGCTGGGTTGTGCATTTATGCTGCTTATCTCTAAGCCTAAAACAGACTTCTACCCGTGCTCGCTTCCTATAGTGGCTCCGTCACATCAAGGATGACTGCATGGTTTTTTACACACTTTCTAAACATATAAAAATATATAAAGTTCCATTCATTGGCTGTTGCAAACCTTTGTATTGCACAGGCGCAATTATGCGACTATCTAAAAGCACTAACCTACCTTAAGCTATGTAAATGCATGTAGCCTCACACAAACATCTACAGCAGGCAAGTGTAGGCTGCACACTATATTACTACACTATGTTACACAATACTACACTACACGAGCGTGGCACTACCTGGCACCACCACACTGGCAGCCTGCACGCTACGCTCATGCACGATAAATGCTGCGTTCACAACGCATCGAATCAGTCTCTACACCTGCGCGTCGCGAAGCGCGCGGGAGGGGAATGTCAGTGGTAACGGAATGCTCATGGGCAATGCACATACAATACAGGCATTTATTTTCGAAAATTATTGAATGATCCATGTTTATGTGTATAATGTGGAACTGGAAGGCGAACTATAAGGAGGCAATGTCACTCAAGTTCTAATCAGGTTACAGTGATGTCGCTACTATGGATACCAATGTGGATAAGTTCTCACACGAGTAGCTGTCATTCTCGCACATAAAAAATGTGTATCTACATTAATTCAACAGTGAGAACTCGTGTGAGAACTTCTCGTGTTTGTTCCATGAGTAAGGGGGCTGGACACGTACATACTTATAAATAAACTAGAAAGAAATGGGTATGGAACCCACGGGTTGAGAAGCTGGGCTATGAACACTTCGGAAAATATCGTATAAGCTCATAATACCTGTGGATGGGTTCATAAGATCAGCGATCTGTTTTAATATGCCGAGGATACCATGCAAATAATATAAATAGATTTATTTTAGTTGAATGAATTTATCAAGTACAGTGGTATGCTTATTTAAAAAAAAAAATGGTACGTTTAAACACATTTGATAATCACCTGTCGTCGTTTTCACCATATTGGAATAGGCTTGATATAATATAAACCGGCAAAAAAATGTGCGCAAGCAATCCGTAAGACAGCGAATTGATTCTGTTACATCATGAACCAAGTAATAAAAGGATACGCACAATCCCACATCTAATCCAAATCCAAACATTTTGAGTAAAACTTATATTATTCAAATAAAAAATATTGCAAAAACAGCACTTTACTGTGTATTTGTAGATTTACGGCCGATCACTTATGAGCGATGGGGTCGCCACATTCGTACCAGGTTCGTTCCTTAGTTCGTGGCACATATGGACACACAAGTGGACGTAACTTCAACTTACCTCAATCGAGGTATAGTGGTTGAGTTAGTGAGGAAAGAAGACAAGAATTTTGTAGGCATCCCTGATCCAAAAATGTCGACACGACACATAATGCGCGTGGCAGTGACATAAAATGTTACACGCCCGACAGACACGACACTCGTCGCATACGAACCTGCGCACATGATCACTAAACGTATGTACTGTATAATATTGATATCAAGTGGCAGTGCCTCATTTATTCAAAAAATATTTTTTTAAAAAAATGTATTCAAAGCCTCATTTATGTAAAGTGGTCTCAGCAAAAACTTGAATTTTGAATGGTGCGCCATTTTTGACTGTCAATTGTGGAGTTAGCCATATTTGGCGTTTGTTTAGATCAAACATAGACATTTACGAAAATGGTGCGTTACAGCTTAGAAGAATGTTAGTTAATAGTAAAACCCATTACAAACATTTTACTGTAACAATTCGCACGTTACGTGATCATTTCGGTGGCGTTCATCATTTTACGGACCAAAATTCCTATAACCATGCATGACTTTTTTATGATTACTCGTATTATTATTTGTTTATGAACGAGCAGCCGAAGCTGGTATGCACCGTAATTTGCCTTACTTACATTGACAAACTCAAAACATTGGTATTTAGATGTCAAAAACTCGGGTGATCCTCAGTACACGTCCACGAAATACTGGATTTTACCTTTCGTCTTGTTTACAGCAGAGTTGCGCAACTATTTGGATCAGCCCGAGCTTTGAATTTGAATGAATTTGAAATTGTTGTGTTGATGTCTCGCTCAAACTTGTTAGACGTGTCACAATACAGGATCATTGCGATTAATAATCAATACAAATATAATTTTTAAACACTATCTATCCAAAAGATTGTGCATTATGCATAATTTAGCCTGACCCTGCATTTAGTTTGGAATACTAAATTGGATTACAGATGACGCCATTGGTAATGGATGTTTCAAGACTGAGCCTGCACTGCGAAATAGTATTATTGCACCCCTTTTTATTATGATTTGTTCACACCCTGAAACAACTGAGGAACTCAAAGAAGAAATTGCACACCAAATTCGTCAAATCCAGCAGCCCTTACGGCAAAATTTCGTCAAAAACATACTTGCCAACAGAGCAACGGTGGTCATTTAACCGATATTTTGTTTTATGTGTAAATGTCATCACTAGCTCCATACATATGTAGAAAAAAATTAAAATAAAACATTAAATTAATCATTTTTTAAAAGTTTTTAAAATTCAAGTTCTTACGGAGACATGTATAATTATATGTGTAATTAATTACAACTATTTCATCACTAAATGTACAAGTTCTCAAAATTTTTAGGCACATCTCGACTACCAACCAGTCTGTTGAGAAATAGCTCAACTGTCTCAAATGACTACAATAGTACAACATTCTCAACAACTACATTACAAATTGTGTCAACAAATTTATCTAATACTCTTTCTGCCATGCAGACCGAAATCAGGAATAAATTGCAGAGAACAGTCAAAACAAAGATATGCGATTTGGCTCAGTGCATTACAGAAGCGTCGGTTATCAAAACATATTGTTTTTTTTTTATTTAACGCAAGCATTTGATTGTATTAAAATGATAAGTGAGGGAGGGCCAAGAGGGTAGCATGGTGGTGAACTCTGGCAATTGAGTAGTGGAGTAGTGGTGTGATCGCTTGTAGGCGACTCACTGCTCAGACTATTGACGCTGCTGTATACATACATTGTTTATTCATTACATCTTTTCATTTAACTCAAAGCTATTATCTAAACAATTTTGCCAGCACTTATCTAAAATGACATTGGCTTCTACTTTATCATTCCTGAACATTTTCAGAAACACCATTTAAATGTATTCTATCCAATTTGTATATTTTCTAAAAATTCATTAGTACTAAGCGTCTTTTTAAGGTTACTCGGTCGAAAAAGGTTCTTCACACAAAATGTGAGAACATAAATTTAGACCAAAACTATTAAATATATCGTTCAACATCTATTAATGGCATAAACAATCACGCTGGAATGTTCGGGATTATGTAAATCGACAAGAACAATGAGACACAATTATGTGGAAAAATACTGAAATACAAAAATAGTAGTGTTCTTAAATACAGTCTTCTTAAGTTTTAAAATGCATTACCAAAAATGTTGCCTATAACCGATAATTAAAATAAAATATTCATATCGTCTAGTCCAGCAGGTGAAGGATAAATATTTTAGAGAGCAAGATGAAACATAATTCTGACTCTGTCACACAGTATCTTAATTAATCAGGACTTACGCACAATGTTGCACCATTTGTAGTTTTTAACACCATTTGCATTGTCTGTTGGGTACTAATAATAATTTTGAAATCATTTTTAACCTAGCTACTCTATGATCTAGTCTTAAAATTGTGGAAACAGCTTTGGGGGCGTTACCATGGTAAATTAACTCGCCAGGTGAGCAGGCAGGTGATTGATTAAATCAGAGGTACATTTTGTACCATGACAACTGCTAAATTTCAGTTTACTTGGCCAAATAACACATCGTTTGACCATTTGCATGGTATGAAATGCAACTAAACGTCAGATTTAATCACTTGCCTGTTCATCCGGCAAATTAAATCACCATGGTAATCTCCCTGGACTGGACGAAAATGCAATAACAAAATGATCAACCGTGTTTTTGTTGGAACTTTACTTACTTACACGTGGGGACAGCCTTACTTGTTTTTGAGAAATAAGTTAGTTTTTAAAACATGGTAGTTTATTTATTACAATGTTTGATTAGTTCAGGTTTAAACACAGTTTTTTGATGAATTTCGCAGTTATTTCTATGTTTTATGTTTATGGGCCGAAATCCGTAACTTGAGGTCGAACTAAATTCGCAATATCTGTGAGTGAGCGCTCAGGAAGTGTTAGTGGTACTGACATATAGTCCGTTTCATGTTGTATAATACCTGCACTTGTGTCAAAAGAATAGCATTATTAGCAATTAAAAAGGCCTACATTCTGCCTTCAGTAAAACGGTTGAAATTAATTTAGACTAGGAGGTCGCGACGAAAATGGTAACGATAATGTAAATGGCTGAAACTGCTTTCACAGGATAAAGACCGTCCCTCTGAAGCTAAATGTGTTAGTCTGCCTGTTCCAAGTGGTTGCGTTACCTAGATAATGCGCCTGAAAAAGTAGTTATCGTTACAACAAAAATATATGAAAAGGTAAATGGCTGCAAATAATGCAGCATGAAAGTATCAGTACATACTTACTTAGTAATACCAAAACTGAACAAATCCTTGTTTGCATTTCGTAGTTATAGGCGATTTAGGTTACAGATATAACTTTATGTATATTTAAGTATTTAATTGAAAAACCGACTGGTTATTGTTGTAGAATTATTGGGTATCAATATTCCAAGACCATCAGCATATTCATCAGCAGGTACATACCAACTTATATTTTATATAGCCAATCTAGATAACGCAACCACTTGGCGCAGGCAGACTGACTTATTTAGCATCGGAGGGTTGGTCTCTAACATATAAACCCAGGTTCAGCCATTTACCTTATCGTGACCAAAAATGTCGTGACCTCCCGGAATAATTGTTTCTAGTACAGGAGCACACCCCGACGATAATGCACTCATTTCTGCAGTAGGTATTCAGTACTGCCTGTTTCTAGTACAGGAGCACACCCCGACGATAATGCACTCAATTCTGCAGTAGGTATTCAGTACTGCCTGTTTCTAGTACAGGAGCACACCCCGACGATAATGCACTCAATTCTGCAGTAGGTATTCAGTACTGCCTGTTTCTAGTACAGGAGCACACCCCGACGATAATGCACTCAATTCTGCAGTAGGTATTCAGTACTGCCTGTTTCTAGTACAGGAGCACACCCCGACGATAATGCACTCAATTCTGCAGTAGGTATTCAGTACTGCCTGTTTCTAGTACAGGAGCACACCCCGACGATAATGCACTCAATTCTGCAGTAGGTATTCAGTACTGCCTGTTTCTAGTACAGGAGCACACCCCGACGATAATGCACTCAATTCTGCAGTAGGTATTCAGTACTGCCTGTTTCTAGTACAGGAGCACACCCCGACGATAATGCACTCAATTCTGCAGTAGGTATTCAGTACTGCCTGTTTTTATTTTGAATGAAATCATTTTTAATCACCATTGGCAACTGTTTAACTTTCTAATAAAAAAGTGTTAGGTATTCGGAGACATATGCAACAAAAAGTTAACCAATCATACTTTTGTTTCACAAACGTACAATCGTTCTTTTGTCAAAATTCCTGAAAAATCACTAATTTCTAGCGATTTCCGAATTAATCCCAACTGAGTAAAATTCCCGAGCCGTCAATCAACAAGACTGGTTTGTACTGTCTAGCTAGGAGAAGAAGACATTGTCGTAAGCTTACAGGCGAAGTCAACAGTTTGGTCTCAGGCAGACATTGAAATTTCATAAAATGGAACATGACATTACGGCAGGACGAACGTCGACGTGGGACAGTTGTGGGTGTGGCTGCTACTAGAAGAGCAGGTCCGTGCGTTGAGTGTCGCTCCAGACGCGCGAGTCTGCGTCGGCGCAGGGCGTCGCGTGCTCCATCGCTCCATCCACCTCCAGCGACCAATCTGTACATACAACACCAACTCGTTGCAGGACGAATGTCGACGTGGGACAGTGGGGGGTGTGGCTGCTACTAGAAGAGCAGGTCCGTGCAGTGAGTGTCGCTCCAGACGCGCGAGTCTGCGTCGGCGCAGGGCGTCGCGTGCTCCATCGCTCCATCCACCTCCAGCGACCAATCTGTACATACAACACCAACTCGTTGCAGGACGAATGTCGACGTGGGACAGTGGGGGGTGTGGCTGCTACTAGAAGAGCAGGTCCGTGCAGTGAGTGTCGCTCCAGACGCGCGAGTCTGCGTCGGCGCAGGGCGTCGCGTGCTCCATCGCTCCATCCACCTCCAGCGACCAATCTGTACATACAACACCAACTCGTTGCAGGACGAATGTCGACGTGGGACAGTGGGGGGTGTGGCTGCTACTAGAAGAGCAGGTCCGTGCAGTGAGTGTCGCTCCAGACGCGCGAGTCTGCGTCGGCGCAGGGCGTCGCGTGCTCCATCGCTCCATCCACCTCCAGCGACCAATCTGTACATACAACACCAACTCGTTGCAGGACGAATGTCGACGTGGGACAGTGGGGGGTGTGGCTGCTACTAGAAGAGCAGGTCCGTGCAGTGAGTGTCGCTCCAGACGCGCGAGTCTGCGTCGGCGCAGGGCGTCGCGTGCTCCATCGCTCCATCCACCTCCAGCGACCAATCTGTACATACAACACCAACTCGTTGCAGGACGAATGTCGACGTGGGACAGTGGGGGGTGTGGCTGCTACAAGAAGAGCAGGTCCGTGCGGCGAGTCTCGCTCCAGACGCGCGAGTCTGCGTCGGCGCAGGGCGTCGCGTGCTCCATCGCTCCATCCACCTCCAGCGACCAATCTGTACATACAACACCAACTCGTTGCAGGACGAATGTCGACGTGGGACAGTGGGGGGTGTGGCTGCTACAAGAAGAGCAGGTCCGTGCGGTGAGTCTCGCTCCAGACGCGCGAGTCTGCGTCGGCGCAGGGCGTCGCGTGCTCCATCGCTCCATCCACCTCCAGCGACCAATCTGTACATACAACACCAACTCGTTGCAGGACGAATGTCGACGTGGGACAGTGGGGGGTGTGGCTGCTACAAGAAGAGCAGGTCCGTGCGGTGAGTCTCGCTCCAGACGCGCGAGTCTGCGTCGGCGCAGGGCGTCGCGTGCTCCATCGCTCCATCCACCTCCAGCGACCAATCTGTACATACAACACCAACTCGTTGCAGGACGAATGTCGACGTGGGACAGTGGGGGGTGTGGCTGCTACAAGAAGAGCAGGTCCGTGCGGTGAGTCTCGCTCCAGACGCGCGAGTCTGCGTCGGCGCAGGGCGTCGCGTGCTCCATCGCTCCATCCACCTCCAGCGACCAATCTGTACATACAACACCAACTCGTTGCAGGACGAATGTCGACGTGGGACAGTGGGGGGTGTGGCTGCTACAAGAAGAGCAGGTCCGTGCGGTGAGTCTCGCTCCAGACTCGCGAGTCTGCGTCGGCGCAGGGCGTCGCGTGCTCCATCGCACCATCCACCTCCAGCGACCAATCTGTACATACAACACCAACTCGTTGCAGGACGAATGTCGACGTGGGACAGTGGGGGGTGTGGCTGCTACAAGAAGAGCAGGTCCGTGCGGTGAGTCTCGCTCCAGACTCGCGAGTCTGCGTCGGCGCAGGGCGTCGCGTGCTCCATCGCACCATCCACCTCCAGCGACCGATCTGTACATACAACACCAACTTTTTGCAGGATAGATATCAGCGAGGGGCAGTGGTGGATGTGATGGCACTAGAAAATACTGTATTAAGATGCTATGAAATAAGATACCTAAACAAACTAATTTCAGTGAGTTAAGTTAAGGCTGTTCCGACCCATTTAAAGTTGTTTGCACACAAAACGCAAAAAGTATTGCACTTTAAGCCACGAATTAATAATAAAAGTTTAATATAGTATTACTTGCAGCGAAAACAATTTCACAATTTCAGGATGATTGGTTTTGTTACAATTTATTTAAATACGATTTTTATTTAACAGCGCCATCTAACGGTGTAAAACTTCTAATCGGCAATTATAACGAAACCATTAAACCTGAAATTGTGAATATGTTTTCGCTGCAACTACTATGGCTATATTTAATATTTTCGACTAATTCGTGCCTAAAAGTGCAAAAGCTTTTGCGTTCTGTGTAAAAAAAAACATTGTATGGGTCGGAACATCGTTAAGAATAACTACGTGGAAGGCAGGGTGTACCTGCGTGCGGGGTGGGGTGCGCCGGCGGCGACGGCGGCGGCGGGGAGGCGGCGCGCGTGACGCCCAGCTGGAAGGCGGCGGGAGCGAGGTGCATCTTGGAGGGGCGGTAGGAGGCGAGCGCGCCGGAGCCGCTCCCTGCGCACACACACACACACACAGCTACAGAGCACACGACACGAGAGGGTGGGATAGCAATTTCGGGAAGAAACCGACCTAGGACTTTCAGAAAATAAGTCAGACTGAGGCTGTGAAGGCATTCTCAATGCATGCAATGGACTGACGAAAATGGTGTTTCCAGTCAGAATACATCCCTGCTTCGCCGATTTCGATGTCTTTTTGCCAAAAGGTCAAAAATATCAGCGGTATCTGCTGATCTATCAGTTTATGATGTAACTTAGTGTAGTTTTACTACCAGAAATTTTAAATAAATCCAATTGAGGCCTGATTTTTCAATCCTCAGATAGTACAAATTGAAGTTTTTAGACAAACTCATTTTAGACAGAAAGTAATTACTAGAGGGTTATATTTCCTATCACAACTGATATTACTATAACGGATGGATAAGCAGCAGGGTAAATAAATTCGTCGAAGAGTTAGGTATCTGAATGATTATCAGACTAATGATATAAGGCCGTAAATTAAATAAATGAAACAAGAAAATTGCCTTGTTTTAATATGTGAAGTTTTCGTGGAAGTCATATTGTTCATTTGTCTGTCACATTTCTGATTCATCTAAATGCACTGACAAATACAAACACCACTATTTGTCTATGCTACAATATAAATTTGAAAGCAGTTGCCGGACAATATAGGATATATGCACCATGCACCATGGTCCGATTTGAACTTCCACGTAATTCTTTATTATTCGTCATTACAAATTCCTCCCTAGATATTATGTTACTGTCGTAGCCTAGTGGCGCGGGGACTGGCTTAGCGTACCACAGGTCTGTGATCGATTCCGACATGCACCAGTGTCTTCTCTTTCCGAGTTCGATAAGTGCATTTCGTCACGAATCCGAGCTGCTCCATGGTTCGGAATCCATTGAAAACTGTAGGTCCCCTTCCCCTACTAGGTGGTAGGGTTTAAGCCCCCCCCGGGTTGGTACTGTGGCGGCATGCTTTGTAAGCATACCGCACACACACATGTATAGGTGTTTACTCCCGCCTCAGTCCACGGCGCTGCGACGCGCGAAATTATTTAGTGAATATACGCCCTTCTACCAGTACGCACGCGTTTCACTCCGGCCTAGCGAGTCGTCACAACATTCCGCTAAAGTACCATCCCATTTAATGAAAAGATGGTTGACGCGGCAAAGAAAAATTGTCCGTGTTTTCCATCCAGTTCAATGTAGCCGTGCTCATAAAGTGAAGGTCCTGGCATGGCACCAAATTCCTTCGGGAATGTGGTGTATTGTGCTAATATCATAGTGGTAGTTGTGTGGTATTAACCATCCATGTCAGGTCGCTTATAAAAAAAAAGTGGCAGAGTTTTTGTCTCGGGTAGAATTTTAAAATAAATTCTATGATTTGGAAGTGCTTGTAGTCAAAGATTTTTTTGTAACCTGGGCGATTTTGTAAAAATATTTAATAAACACATTTGCTACAGCCACCTGCTCAATTATGAACTCTAAATCATCAATATTGAAGAACATATATGACAAGATGTATGTCTGTAGAAGAAGTGAAAGATGTATGCTGTGATACTACCGTATGGTGCTGCATAATCTTTGCCTACCACTCCGGGAAGCTGCATGATGCTATGTATGTATGTATTTATGCATGCCACATCAAATAGGACTTCGCTACAGGCATAACTGATTTCGCTACAGGTGATTTCCATTGTATCAATTTAATATTATCCTGGCAGTGAACAAGATGGATATACTTATGGTGGGCTACCTAATTTAGCCCTTTCCAAGGGGCTTACCCTCTAATCGACAAGAACGTACCGAGCAATGCAGGTGTGGGTGTGGGAGTGGGTGCCGCAGGGGAGTCCTCCACCAGCGAGGACTCGGACGGATACTCGAAGGTGCGCGTCAGTGAGTCGTCGAACTGCAGCTTCAACTGGAAAACAAAATGTTTATCTCAACATGGCGCGCGATCCGCTCGACGTCGACCCGCCACGTGCACGAGGCACGGCAAGACCTGGATAGAATATAAGAAAAGTCTAGAAATTGGCTCATCAAAACAAGCCCATGCACATAGGAAAATCTAACCCCAGATACACATACAAGATAGGAAATGAAGCCTTAAAGATTACTATAACGAATCGATATAAATCTTTGTAAGGATGCAATCTTACCCGTCCAACATTGCATACCACAACCGAGTTATATTTTTTTTAAACTAACGGCTTCCCCTAGGTGCAAAGCCATGCTTGGCCGATATGTTTTGCCTCCAACCGCGACGTTAATCTTAAGTTTTCAAAACATTATGTACAGCGACGGTCTAATCTAACAACATATGTAACGGAAAAAAACTTAGTGAAAAAATTATCCCGGACATTACTTCCTAAATTTACAGAAAGTATGTAAATCATAAAGGTTCTGAAATATGTGATGGAAAAAATATCTTTTTTTTCCATGAAGACAAGAATCGCTCTTTACTCATGATCCGAGCAACAGTCAAAAAAATATGCGACCAATCAATTCCATCACAGAACTGAAGAGTAATTCGTAGCAAAATAACGACCACTGGACAGTTATACAACAACGAGAACTGCAGTCAAATATTTGGTAAGTAATCTAAATAGTATGTGGTTTTGTATGAAACTTTGATGCTGTGAAGCTAGATACTTTATGTGAAGAAGAAAAGACGATAAATATTTATGTCTGTTTTATTTGCAAATTCAATTGACAATTGGATATCATTGCACAGTCATATACTTATTTTTATATCGGTTTTTTTTAATCACAACGTTATTTTCGTTTGTTATTTTATTTATTTATTTTGTTGAAGACAATAAACCTCACAAGCACATAATATGTAGCGTTTGTTAAAACAACGAAATCATCATACCTTTTGTTGTGTTTATTTTTGGTTCTTAATCCATGTAAAACTCTGTAAGTATACTTACTTTCATTTATAGTGCGGTTAAGCATTGGGCTAACCTTTTAAAAATGTCCCCAACGCCAGTTAGTGGACCGCGAACGGGCGCCTGGTCGATTGCGTGCGACCAAGTACCAACGTAGGTAGTTCAATTCGAAGGTTACCGTTCTTATCTCGTCATGAACAGAATAACATAAGTACTAATATATATGTAGGCAATGCGATAGGCAATGGACATAACGAAATCGCTAATCCGTCGCGTGGGTAGCCTTCCGACCTCCGCGCCCGCGCGCCCTCCCCGGCCCACCGCGATTGGAACGCGTCCACCTGAGGCGTCCACGCACAACGTGTCGTTTCGGAAACTCTCTCCGCTACATTTGCCGCGCGCGTAACATCTCACGCCTCTCGCTTTCTACCTGTTTAATTCAAACAATACGCGCTATTTTATAAGATAGCGATTATGTAACGCGCGGCATTAGCATGCGGGGCGATGCGAACGGCGGCGGCCGCCGCCGGGGAGGTAGCGGAGAAGCGACGATGAAAGATGAAAGGCAATACCAAAGAATTTAGCCTTCACAGCATTCATTACCCTTTAGGTTTAGGGCCGGCCAATATAATCGCGAACTCCATTCACTGACGATCCGACAAATCCGAATTCCTCATCGGCTTTTATCAGTTTAATGTGAACCTTCCACCAATAGAAAACATTGGGCGAGTTTCTTCAAACGAACGACCCGTTCGATTCTTATCAGTGCGATTAAGAAGCGCGACATGAGGTGTATGTGCCGCACCCACCCTAAATTAACAATTACGGCTCTAGAGTACAAAATATGTCAGTTTGGGGTACTAACCGCACCTACACCTCATTTCGCGCTTCTTAATCGCACTGCGGTTGCCGGTGCTTCCATTTCGTAATCGCAATAACTGTCAGACAACAACCTCCCCGTTTCTTTTTTTTTCGGGTTTCGTAATCGCACTGCGGAGGCTGTGAGGGGTCTGGGTATGGCGAGGTGTAGGTGGGTAGGTGGGTAGGTGGATAGGTGGGTAGGTGGGTAAGTAGGTAGGTAGGTACCTTGGCGAGGCGGTCGCGGTTGCTCTGCGCGAGGTTGCTGCGTCCGTTGATGAGCACGTTGTCGTTGACGAAGCGCACGTCGCAGGGCGAGGGCGGCAGCCCCTCCGCCTCGCCGGCGCCTGTGCCCGCGCCCGCGCCGCGCGCCACCCACCGCTCCGCCTCCTCGTCCTCCGAGTCGGCGGCGGCTCGCTCCGGCGCGTCGTCGGCGGCGCCGCGCAGCCGCACCACGCCCGGGTCGCCAGCCTGCGCGCGCACACGCACACAAACCACCATGCATCAACGTTATAGTCCGGGAGGAAGCTTTTCTAATACACAAGTCATAGAAAGCCGGCTATGTTGACATCGATAATATAATTGATCTTGTATTTTACTGATAACTGAACCGACCGTCAACAGCTAAAGCAGCGGTGGGTATGAGTGTAGGAGGTTGCGAAAATGCTAAAAGAAATGTTTTGAAATAAAAATAGAGTAATGAAATGGCCTGACGAAATTGAACTAGGGGATGTTTAAATAAATTAAAAAATAAGAAAACAACAATCAGCTGCGTGTGTGTGTAGCGGAAACGTAAGGGCCTGGAAGACGAGTCCTTTGACTGACTGAGATGTCCTGTGACTTCACGATCTTCTTGCTTCCCGATATAAAAACCGAGCCTAGCGTTTACGGCGGCGGCTCGGCGGCTGCGGAGGGGACTGGCGTGCGACGCGGGGGCGTGTCGTGGCAGCACACGAGAAAATATTGCACATGATTTAATAGTGGCGGCACGTTTATACAATTAGCATGTAAATTCACAAGATGTGGATTCAAATATATTAGGTTGGGGAAAAAGTTTCTTCGCATTTTTTAAGAAAATTCAAAACATTTTTTAATATGGTTTATTTACATTTAACTAAAGTATGTAGGTACCATTTTGTTCGATAACTTTTTGCCATCTTGTAGGTAGGGACATGATCCCATTGCTATAGAAATATTGGGACTTCTGATCAATATACCGCGACAAGTGGTTTTGGCAGTCCTCTCGTGATGTTAACCTGACACTGCCTAAAGAATTCTGAAGAGACCTAAACAGGTGGAAATCTGAAGGTGCAAGGTCAGGACTATACGGCGGATGCATTAACACCTCCCAGCCAAACTCTCTTAGTTTTTGCTGAGTGGCTAAAGATGTGTGAGGTCTAGCGTTATCATGATGAAAAACCACACCCCTTCTGTTGATTAATTCCGGCCGCTTTCTCTCAACTTCTTGCTTTAATCTCATCAGTTGTTCGCAGTAGAGTTCAGAATCGATGGTCCTGCCTGGTGGTACCAGCTCATAATGAATAATGCCCTTCCAATCCCACCACACACACAGCATCACCTTGTTGCGAGTTAACCCGGGTTTCGCCACAGTCTGTGAAGCTTGACCGGCCTTTGACCACGACCTTTTTCGCACGTTCTTATCGTACGTGATCCACTTTTCATCACCAGTTATCAGCTTCTTCAAAAATGGTTCGGTTTCATTACTTCGTAATAAAGAATCACAAATGAGTACACGGTTCATTAGGATTCTTTCAGTGAGCTCGTGAGGTACCCAAATATCGAGCTTTTTTGTGTACCCAGTTTTTTTCAAATGCGCCAAAACTGTTTTGTGGTCAATTCCTAGTTCTTCAGCTACGTCGTAACTACTGATATGCCGATCTTGCTCCACTTTTTCAAAAATGGCATCCATTTTATCCGGAATAGGGCGACCAGAGCGACGTGCATCTTTGACATCAAAATTTCCGGATTGAAAACGCTTAAACCAAATTTGTGCTACTCTCACAGACACTGCACTAGTTCCATAAACATCGCAAATTTTTTTCGCGGCTTGCGTTGCATTTTTACCTTTTTTGTAGTAAAATTTTAAAATGTATCGAATTTCTTCATTAGATTCACTCATTTTGACAGTACGAAAAACAAATGAGAATCACACATTTTCCTAATTTGAATTTGGAATTATGTTCTTTAAAATTTAAACTTTCAATGATACCAAAACCAGCCAGATACAAATAGTATAGCCAAAGAGATTTTATTACAAGTTCATACATACTATAATGCGAAAAGACTTTTTCCCCGACCTATTATTACGATTATGGCCATTGTGACGACCACCCAGGGGTGAGGACTTCACTATACGTAGAGTAACGCACGCACATACGCATCGCGCCTCCTCTACGCCATGCGCCAGCACTATCGCACTATCTGCCGAGTGCATCCGGGTAACGCACATCCGGGATGTACGTAGTCACTTTTTCCGGGCTATCCTACATAATCGTTTTGCTTCATTTACACTGATTAAGTTACTTACACAAAATTTCCTGGCCCAAACACAAAATAATTATAAGAAAACACCATCGATAGGGTTCTAAAAACACGTACTCGATTTGTTTTTATTTGGTCCACAAACAGAGTGATATATTACACATGATACATTTAGAAATCCCTTAAAAAAACACGACATGCATTATTATAATATACAGAAAGTACACATCTAAAAGGTTTGAAAAGAATTAGGCATACCTAGCTGAATTTCAAAATAGACAGCACGAGTGTTTCGATGTGCAGTCAAAAAGCATCGATCATCTCCGATTCAATGCAGCAAAAATATTTTGTAAAATAATATAAATATTACGCGTAAAATCACCATCGCTAGAACCTCCTTTACCGCCTATCGATCGTACTCCACGGGATGTGTGCCTGCAGCTTGGAAATCGATCAATGTTCAGACCCGGCAAACTACCGACCCATAGCTACTTCTCTTCTCTGCGAAGGGATGGATCTCACTTCTCTCTCTCGGCTCCGACCTTCCAGGGAACAACTCTGCGTATTGACGACTACATAGGGGTTCTAGGTGTCGACCTGACGCATGACCTTAATTCGGACGCCATATCGAGGATAAAGCCAAGCTCGCCTTAAAAAAAGCTGGGAGTCCTCACCATGTGCGGAATGCGTGTTGCGTGGAGTATTGTTAGCATTTGTGGGACAGCCCAGCTAAGCACCTGCTTGGCTCCTTGGACTCGATACAGCTACGAGCGTGCGTCTCGTCGACTACCCCGAAGTATCCCTGAATGTGTAGACCCTCCAACTCTGAAGGGATGTTCGGTCTCTCTCTGTGTTTGATCATCTTTACCGTGGAGAATGCTAGTCGGAGCTGCATAACGCGGTCCCTCCGTTCCGTTACATTAACCCATTATTACCATTCTCCCATCTCAAACCATTATCAAATATCAATTTTCTGTAGGTAGCATTTAAAGGGATATGTAACTATGTGATCAGCTGACAGTAGTAGTTTATGACAAAACTTATAGTATTAAAACCTAATGTGCAAGTGTTTCACAGTGTTGTGTTGCCACACCTTGCTTACGGTGACGCTTGGCTCGGGTTATCTCTTTCCCTAAAATATGGTTGAAAGAGGTAATGGCTGTGCACGGCGTGATGCTCGTGAACGGGTGCTGTTTGTGGGGACTGGCCTGCTCCAATTGGCAACATATTAGTAGGAGGGGATTGTCTTTGCAAATAAAATGATATTTGTCATGAACTGTTGCATACGGCATGGATTGTAAATTTTGTGTATTCATGTGAATTTAGTGTTTTACCTATGTTTTTGTTAAAATAATTGACGAACACTTTTGTAAACTTAGACTAAGTGGACGTTGAAAAAAAAAAACAGCGGAGTTTCTTTCCAGTTCTTCTTCGCTGTGTTTTGTTTTGCTGAACGGGCCAATGCTAAAATGTGACAAATCCGAGTGCAGTGTACTGTCTATGGATGATGAATAAACAATACAATACAATACAATTAAAATTTGTTTGAAGACAAACAAAAGGGGATTTTTTTCCTCCAAACCTTATTCGAACTGCATCATGGAGTATATGTTGCATTTAAAAAAACCGGCCAAGTGCGAGTCAGACTCGTACACGAAGGGTTCCGTACAAGATTTTACACATTTTTTTTATTGTTTAAAACTATTATTTTTTTATTTTACCTATTTGTTGTTACAGCGGCAAAATAAATACATACACATTCTGTGAAAATTTCAGCTGCCTACCTATTACGGTTCATGAGATAGAGCCCTGTGACAGACGGACAGACGGACGGACAGCGGAGGCTTAGTAATAGGGTACCGTTGGCACCCTTTAGGTACGGAACCCTAAAAACTCGTAAATAAAACTTGACAGGAATGATAGTTTTGACATTTGTAAGGTGAGGTCGCTCATGCGACACCTAACATTAGCTTTGAGTGTTCTCCCCATTAGCATTCGATATTACATAAAAAATAAGAACACACCAATCCTCTAGATCCTTTATCTATAAGGTCGGTAAAGTACAAGTAAGGGTATAACCTAGGATCCTTCAAACATGGTGTGAAGAAGCACTTCGCAGCCCCCCCGAAAGTTCGAAATACCATGGGCGCCGTCGGGCACCTTAAGGTGGCCCATCCCGCTCATCTCCCCATACAAAAGGGGAAAGAAGATCACGCCCATATTTCTTGTCAGAGATCCAAAATTTTGCTCAAAATAGCTTTATTTGATCGAACTAGATGTCTGGTGACCATTAGCATTGTAAAATTGTGTTTGGTTTCTAAGTTATAAGGTCCGAAAGTTCGAATTTTTCGCGCGTTTTATACAATAACTTTGGAGGTGGATAACGCAATGATAAAGTAAGAACATCGTAAAAAGATTAGTCATCAGACATAGCTTATTTAATCAAGATTTATGATCTATTTGGTTTTTGTTAGATTTTTGACTATAGCGGTCGTGGTTTACTTTTAGCTATAAGTCGTTTTGAAATTAAAATTTTCGTAAATCTTACCAAATCATACACTATGCACATTGTCTTTTTTGTGGACATGTTGCATCTTCCTCATCACGGAGCCTGCCTTATTCTTTGAAACAGAGAAGGTCCCATGAGCGCAACAGCACGGTTTTGTGCCGAGCCCGCGAATGAGTTAGGCCCGCCGGGTTGGGCCACCTTAAGAACGGCCCGTAAGCTATGCTCGCCATACAAACGTAGTTTACTAATCATTTGGAAAACGCTATTCCAATTAAATTGATATTTAATATCTAATATCAGGTAACAAATATCTGTGTCTGCATGCTTTTGTTTTTTTGAAAAATCCAAACCGAATGAAATGAATGCAAAAAGAAAATCTTCATACGAATTTTGTTTTCTCTGTGGTGTGACCCAGAATACATTTACCGAAAAAACAAAGGCATGCAGACACAGATATTTGTAGCCTAATATTAGATACCAAATATCAAGTAAGTTGGAACAGTGGTTTTCAAACCATTAGTAAACTACGTTTGTATGGGAGGCGAAATTTTCAGGTGCTTACGGGCCGACCTTAAGAGATACAGGCGTACGCCATATGCCGCGCTTAAGAACGGCCCGTAAGCTATGTTCCCAATACAAACGTAGTTTACTAATCATTTGAAAAACACTGCTCCAATTTGCTTGATATTTCGTATCTAATATTCGACAATAAATATCTGTGTCTGCACGTTTTTGTTTTGCTGAAAACTTATAAGCAAGTCAAATAACAGGCAAAATAAAATCTTCATACAAATTTTCTTTTCTCTATTATATTTGTTTCACAGGATATACTTTTCGAAAAAACAAACACGTGCAGACATAGATATTTGTTGCCAGATATGAAATCCTAAATATCAAGCAAATTGGAATAGTCCTTTTCAAATGATTAGCAAACTACGTTTGTATAGCAAGCGTAATTTTCTGATGCTTACGGGCCCACCTAAATTAAAAAAAAACCGCTATAGATAAAACCTGGTCCTATTCCTGGTGTAAAAGAAGAGGGCCGTTTGAAAGGGTTTATCCGACCGTGTATAAAACGGGTGGAATCCTCCCGATTCGATTTTTTTTCTAATGACCAAAAAAGCCAGATTCATCATGCATATGATTTCTTCACCTCCAAGTGCATAATATTCATCATATATGATGGTATTCCAGAACGAAAGTCTTCCTCCCGATTTGAGTACTGATCATTACAGAACATTTCGAATGGCAAAAAAAAACGTCAGGCGGATTTTCGAATGATTTCGGAATTACTCTGCACTGTCTACGACATCAAGTGCGTCGGCGGAAAGCAGTGGTTCCGTACCGCTGAGGGCCGGGAGGACTGGAGAAGGATTGGAGAGGCGTATGTCCAGCAGTGGACGCAAACACGCTGACTGACTGACTGTCTACGATTTTCTGATTCCTCGCACTCCCGCCCAGAATTTGATAGGTAGAATTGACAATGGTTTCATTGGGATTCCCCGATTCCCTATGATTACACCAGAGCGGCTCGTAGCCTAGTGGCGCGGGGACTGGCCTAGCGTAACAGAGGTCTGGGTTCAATTCCTCGTCGCGACATACACCACTTTCTTTCTCTTCTGAGTTCGATAAGTGCATTTCGTTACGAATGCGAGCTGCTCCATGGTTCGGAATCCATGTAAAACTGTAGGTCCCCTTCCCCTACTAGGTGGTAGAGTTTAAGCCCGCCCGGGTTGGTACCATCACATTCGATGAAAATATGGTCGAAGCGGCAATTAAAATTTGCCCGTGTTTTCCATCCAGTTCAATGTAGCCGTGCTGATTAAGGGAAGGTCCTGGCATACTTAATTTGTCTTGCAACGGGATAACAAGACTGCTTAGGAGGATATGGAATCACTGCACAATGCAAACTTCTCTGCTGCCGCCTTTTTTGTGCCCATTCTAATGCTTCGTGTTTAACACAACTGGTGTATTGGTCGTTCGGGTGATTAATTCCGCCCGAACGACAGAGCAAAGGTTTGTGATAATATTTCCTCATTGCGTTGCCAGCAAGTTAATACGACACCGAAGTACTCAGTGCTGATGTTCATTGTAATTATTTCTCCCGATACTGATCGGCATTTGATGTTCAAGGTTCTATTCGAGTCTTCATCTTCCTTTCAGCTGCTTCTTCGAGGGGTTTCTCTCTTTTTGTCTCATGCAATTCAAAGTTTTCTTTCATTTGGCACACCTATGTAGGTATTAACTGAAATAGTGTATTGCGAGCGCGATTCAAGTCTGTAAACGAATGCATTCATAGCATTACGGAAATTGAGGACCAGGAATGAATCAAATTAATAATAATTACTGCGTTGCGCCTCCGTCGCGCCGGCCGCCTCCGCCGCGCGCCGCCCCGACACGCCACGCGCTGTTTGAGCTCATCCCGGAAAACGTGCTTAGTAGTTAAGTTCAATATGTTCTTCTGAACAACCTATTAAATTAATTATGAGTAGGTAGGTTAAATTCGATAAAAACGTATTTAATATTAGGTCCTTACATATGAATTTCGAGTCGAACTGACCGCTTTGATCTCAGATATGTGACCTTAGGTCAGGAATTTCAAATTCAGTCTTGTGTATTTGGGTTTCGAATTCAGTGATTCGTTTGTTTTGTTCATTTTCTTTGACATCCCAATAAGGAAAACTTTTAATATCGCAATACTTCATGAATGATGTATATGGAGAAGCTACTGTAAAAGAAAACACGGTACGTTTTTGGTTCCAAAGTTCTCGTTCTGGAAACCGACAGAACAAACCCAGTGGACGGACAGTGGTGACAATGAAGAATTAAAAGTGATCGTGGAAGCAGATCCTTCGCAAACGATGCCAGAGTTAGAGGCGGGCTTCAGTGTGAGTGATGAAATAAGTTAAATTCATTTGAAAGAAATTGGAAAAGTTAAAAGCTCGAAAAACACTACGCAGTTCAAACACGCGTCGAGTGCTGCGTTGCATTACTCAACCTGCACAATAACGAGGGGATTTTGTATCGTCTCGTTACTTTTGATGAAAAATTGATCCTGTACGATAATCGGAAACGCTCATCACAAGCGAAAGTTTTCTAAGCGAAAGTTGACTCAGAAAAATGTACTGGTGCGTGTCTGGTGGACCAGTGCTGGGGTCATCCACTACAGCTTCCTAAGATCTGGCCGGACGTTTAGGGCAGAACTGTATTGTAAACAATTGCAAACCACGATGGAAAAGTTAACCGTTAAACAACCGTGACTGGTCAATTGCTCGAGCCCACTACTCTTCAGGACAACGCTAGACGACACACTGCACAACAAACGGTCGCTAAATTGGAGGAGCTGTGAAATGTCTCCGACACCCACCGCGCTCCCCGAACCTTGCTCAAACAGATTACCACTTTTTCCAGAATTTGGACAACCTGTTGCAAGGAAATAAAAATATTCCGATGAGGCACTCAAAACCGCTGTCAAAGATTTTATTGACTCTCGCTTCCACATTTTTTTCAGCAAGGGAATCAAATAAATAGCTATAAAAGGCGAAAGTGCAGATAACAATGGTACGTACTTTGATTGATTAAATACATAATTTCGTTTTTTTTCTTTTTAATTTTTCCATGTAGACGCCATTTTTTAATTGAAGGCCCTAATAGATAACTACATCGTGTATGATCCGTACGAGCATTCCCATTTTTGCTGCCAGTCAGGACATATTGTTTTTTTCCGTAAAGGACTATGTATCCAAACGAATGAACCGTCATCAAATGCGTTATAGACTAGGAGGTCGCGACAAAAATGGTAACGATAACGTAAATGCCCGAAACTGGGTTCACATCATAAAGATCATCCCTCTGAAGCTAAATGTGTCGGTCTGCCTGTTGTTCCAAGTGGTTGCGTTACGTAGATAAGGCGACTGAAAAAGTAGTTATGGTGACATAAAATATATAAGGTGAGTTTAAAATAATCTACAAGCCTTATAGGGTTGATTCAGTATCTGATATAGAACAACTTTTGCTAAGAATGTAGGTATGTAATTTTTTTTGTTCCATTTTAATTTTTGAGAAATTTATGCATTACATTCTTCCCAGTATTGTCAACAACTTTTGCGAAGAAACTATGTACCTATCGGTAATGGTTTCAAAGAAAATAAATTATTAAAGTGCACTAACTCTTCAAACTGCCTATTTGAAAAATAGGTTCCGCCCCGCGCCGGCCGGCGGCGCGGGGCGGCGCGGGGCGGCGCGGGGCGGCGCGCGGCGGCAGAGTCTATTTTACCTACCCGAATAGTTTTGCCTCCTTCCCACGCTGACGTACGCCGCGCCGGGCTATGGATTTGGTCGGCGCGGCTGTAATGTAGGTATGTACACAAGCATGCATGTCCTTTTTCGCCCGATCGGCACTCGCTTCACTTAAATTCACTCACGTGTGATACTCAGGTCCGATGCGCGTCATGGACCTTGACATACTAATTGCTTTCAAAACGAAAACAAACGTCCTTCAGTGAGAGGGGCGGCGGTGGCGGCGGGGGAGATGGGGCGGCGGGGCTTCTGTCTGCGCGCGCGGCGGCGGCGGCGGCGGCGGCGGCGGAGAATTGTCTTGTGTCAGTGGGTCACGGTCGGGTCAATGGCCCGTGGTTGACCTATATTTTTAATTAGGTTGTGAGCGCCCAAGTCGCTCTGGATTGACCGACCGGGTGTTCGTGGAGTTTTGGGTGGGTTTCAATAAATGGGCAAGCGCAAGGCTTGGACTCACCTGGGGCTGCTCTGCCGGGTCTCTCACAGCACACAAGCACACCTACCACTAACGTCACTATGTTCAAGGAACGGATACACGGAGAGCCGGCTCATACAGGGCAAGGTATGGCTTTTGGATAAAGTGAGATTGCGATAGAATGCACTATGCGGCTGTGACTACAAATTATTGTTGGCAGGGTACACGAAAATAAGTATATGAGAGAAAAATTAGCAAGGGCTTCGCCATTTAGAAATGTGAAAATGCAAGAGGTAAATCAACTAATATAGGTAGTTTTTATGTTACCTAATCTGTGCAGTTAATGGCGCAACTGTAAAGTACTAGTGGCGCCATCTCTTGGAATTGTATGAACTAAAATAAAATCAATCTGTTTGTCCAAACAAGGTAGTTGAAGAGTTAGTGCACTTTAATAAATTATTTTCTTGGAAACCATTACAGATAGGTGCATAGTTTCTTCGCAAAAGTTGTTTAAAATACTGGGAAGAACATACTGTTTAAATTTCTCAAAAATTAAAATGGAACAAAAAAATTACATACCTCGATTCTTAGCAAAAGTTGTTCTATATCAGATACTGAATCAACCCTATAAGGCTTGTAGATTATTTTAAACTCACCTTATATATGATAAGGTAAATGGATGCAAAGGACGAAGCATGAAAGTACCAGTACATACTTGCTTGGCAATATAAAAACTGAACAAATATTTGATTGCATTTCTTAGTTATCGGTGATTTAGGTTCGAGATATAACTTTAGGTATATTTCAGTATTTAGTAATAAAACCGACTGGTTATTGTTGTATAATTAATAGGTATCGACGTTTCCAGACAATCAGTATATTCATCAGCAGGTACATACCAGAATCTATTTTATATAGTCAATCTAGATAACGCAACCACTTGGCACGGACAGACCGACATATTTAGCATCAGAGGGTTGGCCTCTAACCTGTGAACCAGATTCAGCCATTTACCTTATCGTGACCAAAAATGTCGTGACCTCCCGGAATATTAAAAGTACTATTTACCCTGCGGTAGTTACAACCCACGTGATCTACGTGTTGTACGTGTTAAGTGAAAAAATAATGTGCTTTTCACATACGTGTCATTTATAATTTTTGTTGTCACTTTAGCTAGTTGTTGTATGCGAAAATATTGTAGTAATAATACATAGTCTATTATTCAAATGAAAATAAAGACATACGATATGTTGTTACAAAGAGTGCAAATGTGACAAAAAGGGATTTTTCTTAAAAACACGAAAATATCTATAATCTCGAAATCCGTAAGACTTTGTGCTAAGGTGTGTTTACTTAATACATTCCAAATCACCTCCTCTATCACCTGCTCAAGGCTTTGCATCGACCTTGCAGCCAAGCCATCCTGTATATCGGTTGACCTTTTATCTTGAAACGTTCACCGAATTCTAAATTCTCTCTTTCTAAATTCTGGAATACTTTGGGGTGGAGGCGACGAGACGCACGGCTCCGCGCTGCCAAGGGCGCTGGGGGCTCCAGGGAGCCAAGCAGGTACTTCGCGTAACCATTAAACATACGCGAACAATACTTCACGCAAGACCTATCTGTGCCTTGTAGAGACGCAGCATTTTGTTTGTGGTCAAATACTACTTAATTGCAAGGTCTCTGAACTGCAATTGTAGAAGATGAAGGAAGATAAACGGTTCAATTTGTCTCGGGACCAATTTTAACTGATCTTCTTTTTTATATATGACGTACGTCAGGACCTCACAAGGTGCCCGACGACGCCCATGAGCTTTCAAACTTTAAAGGGGGCTGCGAAAACCATGCCGGCCGGCCAGGTGCTTCTTCACACCATGTCTGAAGGACCCCAAGGAGATTATACTTTGGGAGAAAACCTCGACAGGGACGTACCTAAATTATGGAGTGCATTCCTTAATTTACCGACCCTATGGATAAATAACCTAGAGGATCGTTTGGTTCAGATTTGTATCGAGAGTGGACGGGTGCATTTCCTGCCCGTTCCGCGCTGTGCGACGGAAGGAAGGGGACGGAGGGACAGCATCTCCGACGAGCATTATTAATGCCCACGGTTCCGACAGTTTTCCCCGACTTCAATCTGTCGGGAAATTTGAATTCTGCTCATCTTTCAGAAAATGTAGCAAACCGATAACCCGATTTACATGCGGTGTGCATTGAACTATAAAAAATATTTTTTATATCGATGGCGTTGTGTACCTACATATAAATAGATTTTTTCTATCAATTAAAGGCCATCACGCTACCCGACTCGAGGGGTGAGCGGTGATAGGTGAGAGAAGTCGGGGAAAACTTCGCTACCGCAGGCATGCGCGCGGTAGCGAAGTTTTCCGGCGTGCGGCGGAGACGCGGCGGTGCCGGCGCGCGGTCACGGTCAGCGGCAGGCGGCGGCAGCGGTCGCTACTCGAGGTATGCCGCGCCTCCGCCGCGGCGGAGCCGCCACCTCACCGCAACACGCTTGGTTCAACAGCGCGGCGACGCTGGGTTCGGGTCTCCTCTTTCCCTAAAATATGGTTGATAGAGGCGATGGCTGTGCCTGGCGTGATGCTCGTGAACGGGTGCTGTTTGTGGGGACTGGCTTGCTCCAATTGGCAACATTCTAGATGGCGGGCATGGTCTTTACTAATAAACTGATATTTGTCATGAACTGTTGCATATGACATGAATTGCTGATTCTCGTCAATTCATATTAATTTAGCGTGTTTATCTGTGAGTCTAAATACTTTTGTAAATTTAGACAAAGTGGACGTTGAAAAAAAAAAACCAGCGGAGTTTCTTTCCAGTTCTTCTTCGCTGGGATTTCCCCGAACTGGCTAATGATAAAATATGACAAATCCGAGTGCAGTGTCTATGGATAATGAATAAACAATAAACAAACAACAATAAACAATAAACAAGCGAGCGATGCAATCCGATACAATAACCTCTGCCCTACACGCACATATGCACCTTAAGGACGTTCCGACCCATACAATGTTTTTAGGGTTCCGTACCCAAAGGGTGAAAACGGAACCCTGTTACTAAGCCTCCGCTGTCCGTCCGTCCGTCCGTCACAGGGCTGTATCTCAGTAACCGTAACAGGTAGACAGCTGAAATTTTCACAGATTGTGTATTTATTTTGCCGCTATAACAACAAATAGGTAAGATTATAAAAAACGTCCCCATACAAAAAACGTGATTTTTTGTATTATTTTTTTGTTCGATGGTACGGTCCCCTTCGTGTGCGAGTCCGACTCGCACTTGGCCGGTTTTTTTTACACAGAACGCAAAAAGTATTGCACTTTAAGGCACGAATTCGTCAAAAATATTAATATAGCCATAGTAGTTGCAGCGAAAACATATTCACAATTTCAGGTTTAAGGCGGCCCAACCCGGCGGGCCTAACTCATTCGCGGGCACGTTACAAAACCGTGCTGTTGCGCTCTGGGACCTTCTCTATTTCAAAGAATAAGACAGGCTCCGTGATGAGGAAGATGCAACATGTCCACAAAAAAGATAATGTGCATAGTGTATGATTTGCTAAGATTTACGAAAATTTTGATTTCAAAACGACTTATAGCTAAAAGGAAACCACGACCGCTGTAGTCAAAAATCTAACAAAAACCAAATAGATAATATATCTTGATTAAATAAGCTATGTCTGATGACTAATCTTTTTATGATGTTCTTACTTTATCATTGCGTAATCCACCTCCAAAGTTATTGTATAAAACCCGCGAAAAATTCGAACTTTCGGACCTTATAACTTAGAAACCAAACACAATTTTACAATGCCAATGGTCATCAGACATCTAGTTCGATCAAATAAAGCTATTCTGAGCAAAATTTTGGATCTCTGACAAGGAATCTGGGCGTGATCTTCTTTCCCCTTTTATATGGGGAGATGAGCGGGATGGGCCACCTTAATGGTTTCGGAGCACATACGGGCGGTTAAGAACAGATATATCACGAAGTCAGCGCTGTGTGAGCATGCAGAATCTGGACCCGGGCACTGGTTGAGGTTTGATCAGGTGAAGGACTGTAGGGAAATCCCAAATTATGGGTACACAGTAGGTGGCAAAATGGGAAGACGCAATACTCGCGAATGCATACGAATTGCTTCGGGTCCAGCCTTGCAGTATATTCGTAAAGTAGTTCTTGTTACTTGGCTCCTTCTTTGATTAATGTGTCCGTGCTTCATGTCGATTATACATACACATATCACATTCCTAATTAGGTAATGGTTAGATCGCAGTTAATGGGCGTGCAGTCTGATATACATTTACTCAGCTAAAATGAATTCTTCGGAGCCATAATTGCATCAATGTTCGGAGCACCTTCCGTTATACAGGCGACAGAGCAAAGGTAGGTATTGGGTCAATGTTCGGAGCACTTTCCGTGATACAGGCGACAGAGCAAAGGTAGGTATTGGGTCAATGTTCGGAGCACTTTCCGTGATACAGGCGACAGAGCAAAGGTAGGTATTGGGTCAATGGTCAGAGCACTTTCCGTGATACAGGCGACAGAGCAAAGGTAGGTTATTGGCCAATGTTCGGAGCACTTTCCGTGATACAGGCGACAGAGGAAAGGTAGGTATTGGGTCAATGTTCGGAGCACTTTCCGTGATACAAGCGACAGAGGAAAGGTAGGTATTGGGTCAATGTTCGGAGCACTTTCCGTGATACAGGCGACAGAGCAAAGGTAGGTATTGGGTCAATGTTCGGAGCACTTTCCGTGATACAGGCGACAGAGCAAAGGTAGGTATTGGGTCAATGTTCGGAGCACTTTCCGTGATACAGGCGACAGAGCAAAGGTAGGTATTGGGTCAATGTTCGGAGCACTTTCCGTGATACAGGCGACGGAGCAAAGGTAGGTATTGGGTCAATGTTCGGAGCACTTTCCGTGATACAGGCGACAGAGCAAAGGTAGGTATTGGGTCAATGTTCGGAGCACTTTCCGTGATACAGGCGACAGAGCAAAGGTAAGTATTGGGTCAATGGTCAGAGCACTTTCCGTGATACAGGCGACAGAGCAAAGGTAGGTATTGGGTCAATGTTCAGAGCACTTTCCGTGATACAGGCGACAGAGCAAAGGTAAGTATTGGGTCAATGGTCAGAGCACTTTCCGTGATACAGGCGACAGAGCAAAGGTAGGTATTGGGTCAATGTTCAGAGCACTTTCCGTGATACAGGCGACAGAGCAAAGGTAAGTATTGGGTCAATGGTCAGAGCACTTTCCGTGATACAGGCGACAGAGCAAAGGTAGGTATTGGGTCAATGGTCAGATCACTTTCCGTGATACAGGCGACAGAGCAAAGGTAGGTATTGGGTCAATGGTCAGAGCACTTTCCGTGATACAGGCGACAGAGCAAAGGTAAGTATTGGGTCAATGGTCAGAGCACTTTCCGTGATACAGGCGACAGAGCAAAGGTAAGTATTGGGTCAATGGTCAGAGCACTTTCCGTGATACAGGCGACAGAGCAAAGGTAGGTATTGGGTCAATGGTCAGAGCACTTTCCGTGATACAGGCGACAGAGCAAAGGTAAGTATTGGGTCAATGGTCAGAGCACTTTCCGTGATACAGGCGACAGAGCAAAGGTAAGTATTGGGTCAATGGTCAGAGCACTTTCCGTGATACAGGCGACAGAGCAAAGGTAGGTATTGGGTCAATGTTCAGAGCACTTTCCGTGATACAGGCGACAGAGCAAAGGTAGGTATTGGGTCAATGGTCAGAGCACTTTCCGTGATACAGGCGACAGATCAAAGGTAAGTATTGGGTCAATGTTCAGAGCACTTTCCGTGATACAGGCGACAGAGCAAAGGTAAGTATTGGGTCAATGGTCAGAGCACTTTCCGTGATACAGGCGACAGAGCAAAGGTAAGTATTGGGTCAATGTTCAGAGCACTTTCCGTGATACAGGCGACAGAGCAAAGGTAGGTATTGGGTCAATGTTCGGAGGACTTTCTGTGATACAGGCGACAGAGCAAAGAAGGTAGGTTACTTAGGGAGTCGAAAAATAAATAAATCAAAATCAAAACAGACTAGGAACGCAACTGAATCGGTGTTAGGTGCGTGCGTTGCACAGTTGTTCCCAGTGGGTAGTTAGTCGTGAGTGAATCTCGTGCGCGCAATGTTATTGACCTCGCGAACGGAGCTGGTGCGGAGCAGGTGCGGAGCGGTTGCGGCGGCGGCAGCGGAGGAAGCGGCTGCGACGTTGCGTCACACGTAACAGACGCGCGCCGCGGTTCACACGCGACGCGCAAGCTTTACTTGTGCTGTCTACGTTTCTACCTCGGCATTCCCACCTGAAGTACCCGATCGGGTGAGGTTCGCAGTCCGGGTCAACTACGAGTCTATATATTGCGGTCAGCCCGTAGTCTACTACGGGGTCGACCGTCTGCTCCGGCTTTCGATCACCTGATATTCAGGGACTCGTAGCGGATATTTGGTTTGACTACAAGCACGTTGCGTCCGGGCGTCCACTTCGAGCGTGGAACTCAGCGAACGTGTCCGGGAGCTGGAACTGGCTGTGGGCTGGTAACGAACGTGGCGCGGGCCAAGGGAGGGACTTCGGAGCGGATAGTTCGGGTACTGTTCCCAAGCTGATGAACGATGTGCTGACGAATGCACAGCGCCATGTGTTCTTACGGTGGATCTACACGTGCGTATTGGCTCGTCGAGCTGTGTGAAAGTGTACACTAAGATTACCAGTAGTCAAAAATATCAGGATTACCTTGTGATTTCTAGATTCTTAAGAATTTCCAAGGACTACCAAAGATTTTCAAAGATTCCTGGGGATTTTCAAAGGGTCCTGAAGATTTTCAAAAATCTTAACTTAAAATCTTACTAAGAACTCCAAAATTCCTAGAATAACCAAAAAGTTTCGTTTGAGCAGGCATTTCGAATGAGAAAAAAAAGGTCATGCGGCCAATGGTCTCCCAATCAAAAGTTTCTCTTCCAATTTGAGTTGAATATATTTAACATAACGTGTTTTGATATTCGACTTGTATTACGACCACTCGTGTTTTGCTTTAGATATTTTCGTCAGTGTATTTATCAGTATTGTATTGGCTGTGAATGTCAATTTAACAAAACTGTAGATTTCGTGGCAAAGCAGACAAATATATGTAAAATATACATTATAATAGGTCGGGGAAAAAAAATTTATTTTTTATTTTTAAAACAAACATACAAAAAATTACAATTATAATAAGAATATCACATAGACCTATAGTTCCCTATTTTTACATGTATAATTACTTATTGAGAGCATATTTTGATGTAGTTGTGATGTGATAAGATAAGATAGTGAATATACAAGTGAGGAAAATAAAAGAAAGACATATTAAAGATAGAACATAAATCAACAAGTATCTAATATAATTTTCATGGTTTTCTTCCTAAATGGTAATAATGAGTTACAAAATAAATCTACTTCAAATAAATGTTTGTTATAGTTGTTCAAACTACGTCGAACAAAAGTGTTTTGAGCATAATTTGTGTAGCATGAGGGTATATAAAACAGGTCCTTATTGCGTGTAGTACGATGAGGTACTTTAAAAGTAATTTTCTCTAATAAAGATGGAGAGTCCACGTGGCAATTAATTATCTTCCACAGAAAAGCTGCATCATTGAGATGACGTCGGCTTTGCAAAGACGGTATAGAGTAACGTAATGCAGAGGTATTGTAATTAAAAAAATCGTGTCCAGTCCTATAGTCGAGAGATTTGAGGAATTTGTGCTGAATTTTTTCAATTCGATCAATGTAGATGATCGAATCCATACTGTACTTGCAAACTCTAATTGGCTCCTAACAAAGCTATAATAAAGTGTCTTATAAGTTGACGCGTGTGTGAAATGTCTACCTACCCTTAAAATAAAACCTAATTGTTTATATGCTTTATTTAACATGTGATCAACATGTAGATGAAACCGCATTTTATTGTCAAGTATGACACCGAGATCTCTTATTTGCGTAACTCATGTTAAAATTGTGTTGTTTAGTCTGTAGTCATATACATAGTATTGGGTTACGTTTTCTGGAGTATGTTATGATATAGCATTTATCTGTGTTTAAAAAAGTTGGTTGTCAGTGCAAAACAATTGTAGGTTTTTGAGGTCATGTTGCAACTGGTTGCAGTCGTCACTGGAAGATATAATTTTGAAAAATTTTGCATCATCAGCGTACAAGAGAAAAAAACATTTTTTAATGAAACTATCTAAATCGTTTATGTATAACGTAAAAAGTAAGAGTCCCAAATGGGATCCTTGAGAACTCCTGAGGTGATGGGTGTGAAACTAGAAATAAAACCTTTTATTGAGACTTAGTATTTTCGCAGAAAAAGTATAAGTAGTATGTATAAACTTGTAATAAAATTTCTTTGACTGTACTATTTGTATCTGGGTAGTTTGATGACATTAAGAAGGTAACATTTAAAAAAAACCGGCCAAGTGCGATTCGGACTCGCACACGAAGGGTTCCGTACCATCGTAGAAAAAAAAACCAAAAAAAACACGTTTTTTGTATGGGAGCCCCCTTTAATTTTAATATTTTTTTAATCTTACCTATTTGTCGTTATAACGGCAAAATAAATACACACTCAGTACACAATATCAGCTGTCTACCTGTTACGGTTACTGAGATACAGCCCTGTGACAGACGGACGGACGGACGGACAGCGGAGGCTTAGTAATAGGGTTCCGTTTTCGCCCTTTGGGTACGGAACCCTAAAAAACCGGCCAAGTGCGAGAGCTTTTACCGCCGGGCAGAACCATCGATTCGGATCTCTACTGCCAACAACAAGGTTTACATGGCAGTTTATTAAATTGGTTTCACTCTTACTTGGTTGGAAGAGTACAAAAAGTAGTCTTTGACGGCTACCAGTCTCGATGGTTTGACGTTCCATCTGGAGTGCCTCAAGGGTCTCATTTAGGCCCTATCTTATTTCTTGTCTTCATAAATGATCTCAGCGATGCCATTTTAAACTCAGAGATATTACTTTTTGCTGACGACTGCAAACTCTTCAAAGTGATCTCCTCAATAGATGACCATTTGCAGCTTCAAAATGACATCAATAGATTATCCAAATGGTGCATAGATAATAAAATGACATTAAATTGCAGTAAATGCTTCCATATCACCTTTACGCGGAAACGTTTACCCCTTTGCACCAATTATTGCATTGATGGCAAAAAACTTGAAGAAGTAGCTTCAATCAGCAATTTAGGAGTTATTTTCGATAAAAAACTGAATTTCAATTTACATATAGACAAAACTGTTTCAAAATCGCTTAAAATGATAGGTTTCATTAGACGCAGTACCAAACATTTTAAAAATCACAATGCTAAAATAACATTATTCAATTCTTTAGTGCGTAGCAAATTGGAATACGTTAGTCCTGTATGGAGTCCGTGTTACAAGGTGCACGTCCAAAGAATTGAACGGGTACAAAAACTATTTTTGTATCACTTATCTTACTCTGACAGACGTGCCCGTTCTCTTCCACATTACACAGATAGACTATCATTCTATGCCATCCGGACACTTGAACACAGAAGACTAGTAATTGACACCACATTCCTTTATAAAATCATAAACAACCTTCTGAACTGCTCTTTTTTAATTGATCAAATACAATTTAATATACCTAGGTTAAATTCGCGGCCTATTAACTTCATTCCCCTAAATATTAAAAGATATCACACCAAGCTGGGACGAAACTCAGCTCTTCCAAGAATGTGCTCATACTACAACAGTCTTACGAAAACACACAGCATCGATATTACCATATCCTCATTATCAGCCTTTAAAAAAATTGTCAGTAATACTTAACTTTTTCATCCGTTAAATATTGTTTGTGTTATGTTTTCTTTCTTTATGTAAGAGTAATTTCTTCACATTTTTGTGATGTGTTCCATAGATGTAATTATAATTATATTTCATATTTAGCTAGCTTACTTATACACTCGGTAGCGTTTCGAAATGTACTTAACTCTGTTACACCGTTAGACTTAGACCCTTAAAAAAGAAATGTATATCATGATGTGTTTGTCTATTATTAATGATAGTTTCAGTATTTTTCCCGTATCTTTGTAAGTTTCTCTTGTATTTTGCGAAATGAGTCACTGTTGACAAACCAAATAAAAAATAAATAAAAAAAAAACAACTGATGAGATTAAAGCAAGAAGTTGAGATCATTACGATAACGCTACACCACACACATCTTTAGCCACTCAGCAAAGACGAAGACAGTTTGGCTGGGAGGTGTTGATGCATCCGCCATTTAGCCTGTACATGTAGCATGTACCTTGCACCTTCAGATTTCCACCTGTTGCCAGATGCCAAAATTACTTGCAGCGTGTTTTTGATCAGATGTCCCAAAACGTCTACAGCAATGGGATTATGTCACTTCAGTACCTACAAGATGGCAAACGAACAAAATGGCACTTAAAAAATATATAAAATGTTATTAAACTTTGAAAAAAAAATCTGGAGTTTTCATATAAAATGCAAAGAAACTTTTTTCCCGATTATATGTATGTATGTGTATGATAGTCAGGTACATTTACCCTGTTATACAATGTTTGTACAATGTTTCTACTAATAGTTATACAATGTTTTGTCCTTTGCATTGACATGCAGTTTCGAATTCGAGGGACAAAACATTGTATAACTGAACAGGCGATGATCTGGGTTTATTAGTAACAGGGTTAAATTACATACATAATGATAAAACCCACCTACAAAAGTGCTTAAAAACACTAAAAACTAAACTGAGTGATCATAATCGCTCAGGCGGCGAATGGGGGAGAGGGTGTGTGTGTGAAAGGCAGAGCCGACGCCGCGGCCGACGGCGACAGGTGCGGAGTGGCAGCGGGCAGGTGTCGCAACGCTGCACCCGGAACTACACTCCACAGCCTGTGCTTGGCTCACGACGAAGAGCCTAACTCGGTTAACCAGTTCTGTCGGGCGGCGGCGGCGCAGGTCGGCGGCGGTGGCTGCAGCGATCTCCGCAATTTATACTACGCTTGGGTGCATTATAAAAGCAACGGATGCAATCTCGCGCCGTCACCGCCTCGCTGGCCTCCGCAATACCAGTAACAGGTACATATTTGGCATTTTCCGCCGCTGCCGTCCGTGCCGAGCAACCGACGACGCGACGACACGTTGCGACGCCGAAACCAAATTTATTCCCGCAGCTAAATTGCTTGTATATTCATTTGTTTAAAATGGATTTTCTTTTTTATATTTTTTATTACTTATTTTTTTTATATTTTTTTATTATTTCATGTTGTGTTCACCATTTTTAAAGTATATGCTAGATTACTTCTTAGATTTCTCTTTTCACCATGTATAGCGCATGATCATGTGTGTGAACCTAATAAAAAACAATACAGTCGAAGGTAGGTACTTTATTCACTATGTAACTATAAATAGCTTTACTTATTGTACACGTCGTGTTTTCGTCCAAAATAATTCGGGGTCGAGTCGATGTATCTAAATAAATAAATGCGTGTGACCGACAGACACTAGACACTAGACACTAGACACTAGACACTAGACACTAGACACTAGACACTAGACACTAGACACTAGAGCCGGACTATGTCCCTTTTTTCGCTTTTTGCGACGGGACCCAAAAAATAACAAAACGTATTTCTAGAGTATTTATAAAACTACTATACAAAATATTGCGCCCTCAGGGAATCGTGGTGTAAAATTGTTTGGTAATATCAGTAATCTTAGGTGGGAGTCTGAGGAATCTGGGAATCCCAAAGAAATCATTGGCAATCCTATCAAATTCATGGTAACGTCTGGGTAACGTTGCGGGAGTCAGCAAATCGTCGGAAGCGGCGAATATTCCCGAAATAATTCGAAAATCCAAAAAATGTTTGCTCATGTGTTTCAATCAAATTGAAAGCATACGTTTGATTTTGGAAGAACACCCTCGCTCAAACGAAACTAATTTAGACAATATTTAGATTTACTGGCAATATTGTAGTCCTTAGTAATCTTACGAAATTCCATAATCTTTGATAATCCTAGGGATCCTTGGTAATTCCTTAGGAATCTTTGGTAGTCTTTAAGGAACCCTTGGAAAGGTATATTTCACGAATAAAATTTATTTAAACAAATCTCTAAATCAAAATGTAATCCTGGTCGACTCATTGGTCAAGTGACTGAACGAACCCTCAATTGAGTCTATTCAGGAAATGACAACTTTCCACAAAGATTATGGCGATACGTATAGACTAGGAGGTCGCGACAAAAATGGTAACGATAACGTAAATGGCTGAAACTGGGTTCACGGGATAAAGTACAACCCTCTGAAGCTAAATGTGTCAGTCTGCCTGTTCCAAGTGGTTGCGTTAGGTAGATAAGGCGCCTGAAAAAGTAGTTATAGTGACAAAAAATACATATGATAAGGTAAATGGATGCAAATGACGAAGCACGAAAGTATCAATACATACTTGCTTAGCAATACAAAAACTGAACAAATCTTTGGTTGCATTTAGTAGTTATAGGCGATTTAGGTTACATATATAATTTTAGGTATATTTAAGTATTTAATTAAGTAACCGTCTGGTTATTGTTGTATAATTAATAAGTATCAATGTTTCCAGATAATCAGTATATTCATCAGCAATTACAAACCAGCATCTATTTTATATAGCCAATCTAGAAAACGCAACCACTTGGGACGGGCAGACCGACATATTTAGCATCAGAGGGTTGGTCTCTAACATGTGAACCCAGATTCAGCCATTTACCTTATCGTGACCAAAAATGTCGTGACCTCCCGGAATAGTATGATATCTTAGTGACACATATATCCTGATGATGTGTGCGTGAAGTGTTCAGAGTTCACCGGTGAGCATGAAGCGTGGAGTGATGCGGCGCGCGGTGCGGTGTGCGGTGGAGCGAGTCACGTGCCGCGTGCGCTATCTCGAGCGATACGTACTAACCGATATGACGATATAGCGCCTCCGAATCGAGCGAGCATATTTACTAATCCCTAGCACCGCTCGCGCTCTCTAATCCGCTCCGCCGCCGCCTTCGCTCCCGCGCCGCCGTTACCGCGCCGCCGGCCGATAACAGCGAACTTTCTTGGAATGACGCATGGCGATGACATTTCGCGAACGTAGTTCGCTAATCGGTATTCAAAACACCACATGTGCCTGCACGTAACTTTGATTACTTTCGCCAATATTAACTCGTCGATTGGCGTTCGGCCACATTCGGGCTTACTCTTACTTATTCTGTGGTTCGGCCGCAAAAAGTGATGGAAAAAAACTTAAGTAAAATAAACTTTTTCGTAATAAGCAAGTAGGTCGCTGTTTTCAAAGAATGTGATATGTGTATGTAGAAAGAACCGTAAAGCAAGGGCACAAGAAAGAAAGCTGTAAAAGAGAACTAGAGGAGCAGGGCTCGAACCTGCATGAAAACAGTGCTACTTCCGATTCCGCCACCCGCTCTACACCCATAGCCAAGAATTGTCCTGCAGTCCATCCACCCGTAATCGATCCCTCACAAATTATGTAAACCTCTATATCATATTACATATCCTAAGTCATTTCCAGAGGAATATTTTCCAGGTTCGTGGTAATTGGCCTAAAGCAGAGGATAAATCGAAATGCGAAAAAAATATAGACTCGGCACCATTTTATCTTGTTTTGCCAAATCTTTCGAATCCAATATTTCTGATCATCTATTCTTTCAAATTAGACACACTCACAAGTAAATCTGTTGTATATGGACTTTACAGGAAAGACACCAGATAATATTCAAATATACTTTTCACTAATTAATTAAAAAGTGTAATTTTGGAAAAAACCTTTTTTGGAAGTACTTACTATGACATTTAATAAAACCTAGCATTTTAAAAGAACGAAGTAATCAGGAGGCATCAATGTGTGTAGTGAACCTTAGTTGCTTATCAAATATAACCCCGAGATCACGAATCTCATCTGCATTTTTCAGTTAAGAATGGCCCGCAAGCTATGCTCCCCATACAAACGTAGTTTACTAATTATTTTAAAACTGCTTTTCCAATTAAATTGATATTTAATATCTAATATCAGGCAACAAATATCTGTCTCGGCACGCAATTGTTTTTTTGTAAAATCAAATAAAATCTTCACACTAATTTTGTTTTCTCTGTGGTTTGACCCAGGATACATTTACCGAAAAAACAAAGACATGCAGACACAGATATTAATAGCCTTATTTTAGATACCAAATTTCAAGTAAATTGGAACAGTGGTTTTCAAATTATCAGTAAACTACGTTTGTATGGGAGGCGAAATTTCCTAATGCTTACGGGCCCACCTTAAGGTGGGTAACTAAGTGGCGGTAGGTTTATTTTTTCTCGTAAAACTAATCTTAGTGCATTTATTACAGTTAAAAGGGGCATTTCCTCAAGGCTCCCATCTTGGCTGAAACGGTAAACCAATGAGATTCATAACCGTTAACGACTACATGTTGGGTACGATCGATTAGTTAAGAAAAGAACCAGCCTAGGAGTTGACCGTGGAAACCAAAAGTGTGTGATATTTTTATTAAAATCCTGCGATTAACTTAAAGGTTTTACAAAAATCTGTGTTTAAGCTTTACAAAATTTAATCAAGGAACTTCATAGCGGGGCAAGAAGGGCTGGCACACTCCAACCTTGGATGACGCGGACCGTCGGTAAAAGGTGGAGGAGGAACGTAAGGGTGGAGTCAGCTGCACTTACCTTGAGGCGATCCTTGCGCGCGGCGCGCAGCACGAGGCCGTCGTTCTCGATGTAGTCGGGTACGTCCTTGCGGCCGGAGAAGTTAAACACGACGCTGGTGGCGACGGGCGGCGGCGGCGGCCTCCCTCCCCGCGAGCGCAGCGCCCCGGCGGCGCAGGTCGCGGGCGGCGGCGACGCGCGCGCCGGGGAGCGCTCCTCGATATGCGACCACGCGTCGCTAAGGCCGTTCGTTAATTTAACGTCGGGCGGGGGCGGCGGGGACGCTTCGCGCTCGGGCGAGACGGCCGGACGCTCCGCGGGGTCGTCGGGAGGGCCCAGCAGAGGTCGCTTCGTCGGTTCCGGGCCGGCGAGCGGCGGCGGCACCGCGAGCGGAGGCGAGGGCGACCGCGGCGGCGGCACCGGCATCGGGCGGATCACGCCGACCTGGCGCGGCGAGGGCGAGAGCCGCGCGCGGCCGAGCAGCACCGGGTTGGCGGCAGCGAGCGGCGGGAGGTGCGAGCCGGGCTCGTCGCGGCCGCACTCGAACGAGTAGCGCACGCTCGCGCCGGCGCGCGCGATGCCCTCGAGAGCCGCGCGCGACACGGGCTTGGCGGCGGCGGCGGCGGCGGCGGGGGCGGTCGAGTCGTCCAGCTCGTCTCGAGCGGGCGGGGGCGGGGGAGGTGGGGGCGTCGCGCGGATCGCGGAGAGGTCGGCGGCGGCCGGGCTCGGCGTGCGCGTGCGCGGCTCCGGGGTCGAGCAGCGCGGCGAGGGCGGCGCGGGGGGCCGCGAGCGCAGCGACGGCGTCGTCTGCGTGGCGGCGGCGGCGGAGCGCGGCGGCGGCGGCGGGGGCGGCGGCGGCGTGCGCGAGGCGGCCGCGAGCCCGCGCAGCACGCCCGAGACGCGAGCGGCAGGCGCGGCGCGACGCGACGGCGCCACCTCGAACTTGCGGAGGGCCGCGCGGACGACGTCCGGCGGGGGCCGCTCGGCGTCCTTGAGCAGCGGGGGCGGGCGACGCGGCGGGCGGGGAGCGCGCGGGGCCGGCGCCGGCCGCGGCTCCTCCTCGCGCGAGTCGAGCCGCTCGAGCCGGCTGAGCGCGTCGACGGAGCGCGCGCGCTTGATGGAGTCGCGGCGCGCGGCGAGCGCCGGGCGGGCGGCGGGGAGCGCGCGGTGCGGCGGCGGGAGGGGGGCGCGCGGCGCGGCGGCGGGCGCGGGCGCGGGCGAGGGCGCGGGCGGCGCTGGCTCCAGCAGGTGCTCGAGCGAGGCGGCCCGCCGCAGCACGGAGGGGCGTCGGCGGGGCGTCTCCCGGAGCGCGAGGCTGAGGTAACGCGACTTGAGCCTCTTCACGATGCCGGGCCCGTAGCGGAGCTCCTCGTCGTCGTCGAGCGCGCGGGGCGGTGCGGGGAGGGGTGGGGGCGGCGGCGGCGGCGGAGGGGGCGAGGGGGGCGCGGCGCGGGGCGCGGGCGGCGGGGGGAGGGAGCAGCGCGCCGCCCTCCGCTGCAGCAGCTCGCGCTTCCACTGAGGCAGCGCCGCCGCCATCATGCCTGCACACGGTTTAGATAAGAGAAAATTAGGATTAGGTTTTCTTAAGGGGAGGTCTGTGACGATTAATCTCGTGCAGTTTACTGAATATGTTCTCGAGAATATGAACAAGGGTTTGCAGGTCGACGCAATTTATACAGATTATGAGAAGGCTTTCGATCGGGTCGATCATGGTATGCTTTTGAAAAAAACTCCTGGAATTAGGTTACACGGTGATTTGCACAGATGGTTCTGTTCTTATGCAGCAAGGCGTCAACAGGCAGTTGTCGTAGGCGGTTATCGAGCAAACTTTGTTGGGGTTCCATCTGGAGTTCCACAAGGATCACATCTAGGACCACTTTTGTATCATGTGTATATCTATGATATTAATAATTGTTTCATTTTCTCTGAATGACTTTTGTATGCAGATGAGAAGAAAATATACAAAGCTGTGGGGGACATCGAGGATTGCCAGAAACTCCAAATGGACCTCAACGGGGTTGCAGAATCTTGTTACGTAAATCAAATTAAAGTGAACGAGATTGAATCGAAATCTAGGCTTCCTTATTAGGGTTCGCCAACCGTTCAATGATACGGAATGCATAAAAGAATTGTACTATGCTTACGTGCGTAGCATTTTGGACTTTTCTAGTAATGTCTGGTCACCGCACTATGAAGTGCATAAAAATTGTCTAGAAAAAATACAAAATAAATTATCAAAGTTCTAAACTTCAGGGCCAAAAGAACGTTCGAATCTTACGATGAGGTTATTCCATTCCACGGATTACTGAGTTTCGAAGAGCGTAGGACAGATATGATGCTGTTTTACAATATCATTAATAGTAATCTAGACTGTCCGGACCTCATAAATATTATTAGAATCAATGTTCAAAGCCGTCGCACTTGTAAGCCATATTTACTAAAAACACGCAAATGTCATAAAAAAAATATACCAATAATGCTGCAATTATTAGAATATGTGATACGTACAACAAAGGATTTGGACACACACTTGTTTTATAGCACAGTCTGCTTTCAAGGAGTTGTATTCACTACGTATAATATTCACAACGTATAAAAGTATTTTTTTCCAAAAAATCAAAACCATGCATATCGTATAATATTCACAACTTATAATTTTATACGTTGTGCATGAAAAAAGTTTAAAAATAGAATCAACTCTTTGCATCATGCAGAACGTATTATAGTCACAACGTATAATATTCCTATAGTGAATTCACAAAAAAAGAAAACCATGCAGAACGTAGAATGTGCCAAGAAGCACGGCATAAAGCGCCCTAATAACGATACATTTAAGGCTGAAATTACTATTTGCTACAATTTCGAAAGGCCACCTTACGCTAATTGAGACGGTCGAAAAGTCGCGTGCGAGTTTTTTTTTTTTTTTTTATGCGACCTGACATGGATGGCTAATACCACACAACTACCGTTATGATATTAGCCCAATACACCACATTCCCGAAGGAATTAGGTGCCATGCCAGGACCTTCCCTTTACGCTCCTATACGCTTTAAAAGTATATTCATAAGGGCGCTTATCGTATGAAAAGTTTTTGGATTATATGATATGCATGGTTTTCTTTTTTTGTTAAATAAAGATCATAATTGTATACGTTGTGACTATTATACGTTATGCATGGAGAAATAAGTAATTTTATTTTTTAAACTTCTTCATGCACTACGTATAAAATTATACGATCTGCCGATTATACGCTGTGCATGGTTTTAAAATATGATATTATACGATCTGCATTTTAGACGTTCTGCCGTTCCCCCCTTTCAAGAAACAATTAATCTTGTCTTTACATTCAGTCATCAGTCTATAGCTTAAGTCTGAGATATTTATGAAGTAGATCTCGATATAAATATAAAGAAAAACAAAATTTTAAACGTAAACATACATGAATTTTTAGTAATTTGGATTTACCCACACACATAACACATGGCAACATCTTCACACACCGTTTCACACACACACACACACCCTAATACACCCTCTTTCTCTCAATATCCTTCCAATATACTTTAGTTAAGAGCGATTAATGGTTCATTTATATTTGTTAATATTGATAGCCTTATTTTATTTTTATTCTAGTGTATTTTGTTTGTTAGCTGTAAGTTTTCCTTTTCATAAATAAATAAATAAAAATAATGATTTAGGAAACACTAGAGAACCCGCTAGGTTGGTGCTTGCTCCCAGGTGAGAGACCTTGGCGGGATAATTGATTGTCATCAGGTTAATTTTTAATCAGCACATTTTTTTATTATTTTTATACTATTATTTAAAAGCATCTAGTTGATAACAACGGCATTTCGAAGTGCATATTAGCAGCCACGGACGCGAACAACTTTATCTCCCTACTACTCACCTACTAATTTATGAAATATTATTACATTTTCTTTGCACACATTCCAGAATATTCGTTTGGATTTAAAACATTAAGAACGGCCCGTAAGCTATGCTCCCCATACAAACGTAGTTTACTAATCATTTGGAAACCGCTATTCCAATTAAATTGATATTTAATATCTAATATCAGGTAACAAATATCTGTGTCTGCATGCTTTTGTTTTTTTGAAAAATCCAAACCGAATTAAATGAATGCAAAAAGAAAATCTTCATACAAATTTGGTTTTCTCTGTGGTTTGACCCAGAATACATTTACCGAAAAAACAAAGGCATGCAGACACAGATATTTGTAGCCTAATATTAGATACCAAATATCAAGTAAGTTGGAACAGTGGTTTTCAAATCATTAGTAAACTACGTTTGTATGGGAGGCGAAATTTTCAGGTGCTTACGGGCCGACCTTAAGCACCTGGCACTCCTGACCGAATGTTATAGTAATTACGCAAGCAAGACTTACCGTAGTCCTGCCCCGACTCCAGCGCACTCTCCACCATCATTCTGCGGCCGTTGGCCTCACTCGCCGGCCTCCTCACACCATTCGCCAGCTGCTATCTGCACACCACACAGACACATAAACACCCTGCTCGACTATACATGCACTTACACCCGTCGCCAGTTCCTTGATAGAAGGTACCATCGACGACATAAGTCCAGTAGCACCCTACGGTCTGGTTTGTTTTGCACATGTGGCGTGCCCCTTCCCCCGCCGACCGCGGCGTCTTCAGGCGGGGCGTCCTACCGCAAGCCGCGCGGGCGGTGCGATCCCCTCCTCATGCTTCACCTCCGCGCGATGCGAGCGCTTCATAGCAATCGCGTTGGAATGTGCTACTGGATTTTTGAATGAGACTATACAAGGAACTTGGCTACAAACATTAGTATTGAGCACAATAAAGAAAATTGGGAAATACGAAAAAATATACTTTGGAATTTACATGTTATTATGCATGTACATGCAAGACTCTATGCTATTGCTTTTTATATGTCTATTCATAAGGCTTGTAATATATTATTGTATTTCATAAACAGAGTACAAAATTGTCAACAAAAAAACAGCTGAGGACCAGTTGCAGTGATACCACACTACTGACACTTCCTATCCGTGTGAGTTCAAGCCAGAGCGTGTAAACGCTATGGTTAACACCGAAATGGCATTAAGACTTGTCACAATGAAGATTGTACATAGCATGTTAGAAGATATTAACCAGATTTTGTGCATAGTTTAATTTAAAACTTCATCGCACTAACACAGGCATCTGTGCACCATTTCATCGTTTGTGTGAAGTGTACAACACATTATTCACCGAGCTAGACATGAATACACTGAACCTTTGCGATTCAAAAAGGGAGCAGTGGCTAAACTGAAACTAAAATTAAACTGAAGTAGTACGGAGCCACGTTAGATCCATTGGAATGCAACTATTTACTAACTTTTTTTTATAGTAACTGCTAATACTACTGCTGCTTTTGTTATTTATTTATAGGTATATGTAAATTGTATTTGATATATTTTTTGTGTTTCCTTTGTTTTGATTCAAATCAATTTTGATTTTAAATTTTCATTGCATCATTTCTGTTTCTACTATGCATCTTTCTAATTTTTTGGAGTTATGTACCCAAAGGGTGCGAACGGAACCCTATTACTAAGCCTCCGCTGTCCGTCCGTCCGTCTGTGTGTTTTTATTTTGCCACTATAACAACAAGTAACTAGGTAAAATTAAAGTGGGCCCCCATCCAAAAATGTGATTTTTTGTTGTCAAATCTTGAACGATGGTACGGAACCCTTCGTGTGCGTGTCCGACTCGCACTTGACCGGTCTTATATGTTGTAAGCTGGTTATGGATAAATATAGGGTTTTTTTTTCATGTATTTTACTAATACTTTTATATTAATTAATTGATTTACTGTCTAATATCTCTTTCTTTTGTATTGTTTGACTACAAATGTTTTCTGTTTTGTATTGCTTGTGATCGTTTTACAATGTTATTTTGCTATAAGTCGACTTTTTGTATTATTTCCACGTGCATTACAGTGCTGGGAATGTGTTCAGTTATTGTCTACGTATTTTCTTTTATTATTTTTTTTTACATTTCTGTTTGTTATGCCAAATCCATAAAATAAAATAAAAAATACCCTGTATAGTTATTTTGTAAATCTAATAAATAAATTTGTTAAATTATAAAGGTAGGTAGTTACAAATAATTTAAAAAGTTGCCAAAATAGGTATGACCAATCCATGTACAAGGGAGGCACAAACTACATATCAAACTACTGACCCATTTCACCTCTAAGCATTCTTGCCAAATTACTGCTTCTTATCTCTAACTGAGAAATTACGGTCAGGAAACCAATTTGGGTTTAGAGCTCAAAGATCAGCGGATAACACTATCACACTTCTAACTCAAGCAGTTGTCAAATCTTGATACGGGTAAAAAGTGTATCAGTGTATTTTTAGATGTTGCAAGTATTTAATACCCTATTTATAACAAAAATTGTAATAATATTATTATTAAAATAATACTTGTGCCGAAAAGTCCCAAGCAGTGTATCTACGTAGAAGGTATATCATCAGTGTATCTATCTAGAAAGTACACAAGATACTGCTCTTACATGGTTCAACTCCTACCTTACGAATCTAAAGCAATTAGTAAACATAAACAATGTTGTTGTGATTTTCTAGCCATTAGAGGTGACTTTACATCAAGAAAGCAAGGCAAGCAAGTATATTTTGAGCTGAAGAGATTCCATCCACATAGTGGTGCTGACTATACCTACTTACTGTTACTTGTACATAGGTAGACATCAATATATACTCTAAGCTTATTATTGCTACAAACCTTATCTTTCGCTTTAATCAATGTGCAATAAAACGGATAAATGATTATTGTATAATGCCTACATTGGTGTACCTGAAGTTAAGTGGGTTTATTGTTATCAATCAATCAACAAGCTTGAAGTTTAACCTTTATTTATTTATTTTATCATGCTGTTTGCGTTTTACCTACAGAACATTTTAAATTATTTGTGCTGAATGGGTTCCGGCATATAAAAATATTCAAGTGTGCCCACTGCATTTCTTCCCGTGCATATCGTAAGAGGCAACTAAGGGTTTGTTGTGCAGATTTCACGTTAAATAAATTGTAGATCCCCTTTCTAGTTCAGGGAGCTAAGCAGGTGCTTAGCTAAACTGTCCCCCAAATGTGAACAGTACTCCATGCATGACCTTGTAAAGGAGCAGTTTTTGGTCAGGCGTGAAATACTTGTAGCGGCCTAGCGCCCTCTACTGAGAGCTCCTAGTTTAACATGCCACACATCAACAAAACAGATGCACAGAAGTTAGTTCACATGGCGGGCGCTAGATGGCGCTACCAGCCAGATATGAAGTCTATATCGCACTAACGAAGTTTCCCAGCGAGATAACACATATACAACATTCAAATCACGACTAGAGGAGAGCAGCTGCACAGCCGTGGGTCTCAAGACCTGACCCACCTTTTCATCTCTCCACAGTGGTGACGCCCAACGTGATTCTACAACAACCACGCCTCCTCTAGTCACAACAAGGTATACTTCAGCAGTCACGACAGTTGCTACCGGCCTCCCACCAGCGGGTCTCGCCGGTAGTAGCTCAAGCATGTCGTCATCCAGCATCACTCCAACCCAGCAGAAAAAAAATCAGCACCATCGTCCTAAGTAGGTGTATCGATACGCCAACTAGGACGCCGGTAACATCATCACATCCGGCAGCCATCACCCAGCATCACGACCGACTCACCACGTCACCCTGGGCACCTCCGGCAGCCGTCACCCGGCATCACGACCGACTCACCGCGTCGCACTGGGCACCTCCGGCGCTCCGTCAACCAGCATCACGACCGGCTCACCGCATCACAATGGACACTGACGACCAGCACCGAAACCAGCAGCAACATCGTCTTCATGGCAACTTGCCATTCGACTGGGGGAAAGTGATGTAGCGGCCTAGCGCCCTCTACTGAGAGCTCCTAGTTTCACATGCCACACATCAACAAAACAGATGCACAGAAGTTAGTTAACATGGCGGGCGCTAGATGGCGCTACCAGCCAGATATGAAGTCTATATCGCACTAACGAAGTTTCCCAGCGAGATAACACATATAAAACATTCAAATCACGACTAGAGGAGAGCAGTGGGTCTCAAGACCTGACCCACCTTTTCATCTCTCCACATACTGACGCACCCTGTTGAGGACTCCTAGCTTTTTTGAGGTGGGCTTGGCTTTATCCTCGATATGGCGTCCGAAATAAAGGTTATAAGGTCATTGTCAGGTCAACACGAAGGATCCCTATGTGGTCGTCAATATGTAAAGTTGTTCTCTGAAAGGTCAGAGCCGCACGCAGTCCGTTTTGCACTGAATATGCTGAATATGCATCAGTTTACAGGTCGCCTTCAGAAATCACATTGTCATTTTCAGAAAATCTCGAGAAATGCCTACACAAAATAAGTATTAACAATAACCAGTCTATAATATTATGTGAAGATTTTAATATAAAACTACCTTCAGATAAACAAGGAAAACATCCTCTAACCGAACTGAATGGATAGTTTTTTGCTCCAACAGACCATTTTTGAGTCCACGAATGACGTGACTAACTTGTGAAATACAATACAAACACAATACAATACAATCGTTTCTGGATAATATTTTCAGAGATGTCAAATTCTATCAAAAGTTTTTTTGGGAGTTCAGTCAGATCACGATGCTCAACAAATACATAAACAAGGAATCAAAATTTATAAATAAGACAATAAATCGATGATGAAGGATTATAAATAGGTGTAGAATTAGAGATGTAAATAATGACCTAAAAAACAAATTTCAAAACGTATATAATACGTAATTTTTTTAAGAGTTTTTAAGGTAGCCTGCTCCATGCCATTCCGTCAGGTAAGGAAGAAAAAATAATGTAAAATTATCCCTAAGACCAATTGTTGCTTATGAAATATAAGTGACATTAAACTCTGTCCATTTTTATTGCGATTGGACTGGAAAATTTTGCTGTAAGCTGAGCTCTCTAGTGTCTCTAAAACATCCATAATCTTAAAACAGCATTTTGTAAATAAATTTAAAATGGCAATGAATTTGGTCTTAAAAATTCATTACTCGAAAAGTTATATTATTTTCTAAATTATAAAACTGGTTTGGAAGATAGACACTTAAATTTTGAAGGGCCCAAAATATATGGGGCAATGGGCATTCTCCTTTCCTAAAAAATTAACTAATAAACTCAGGCAATAAAATAAAAATGGGTGCTAGCCATTTTTATTTTATTGCCTATATATATATATATATTGCTTATAATTTAATAAAGAAGAAACGGGCAAATCAGCTAAATGTATTGATGCACAATTATGTAGAACTCGAAATAGGAGAAGAACTAATTACAAATGGACCCGCATTGGCTAATCATTTCTATAAATAGTTTTCTTCAACCTCACAAGATACAAGTCTGCACGGTCTTCGGCACTGCGATGGAGCAAGTCCACGAATATTTCTACTTGGGCCAAGTGATTAAACTCGGACGTGACCCGCTCGCAAAAGAAATAGGCAGGCGTATTTAGCTGGCGTGAGCCGCCTTTGGAAAACTTAAAAATGTCTTCCATTCCAAGATGCCCCATTCTCTCAAGACAAGACTGTTTGACCAATGCGTGCTGCCAGTTTTGACCTACGCCTGCGAGACATGGACGCTCACAGTTGGTACTGCTCACAAGCTGAAAGTAGCCCAATGGGCAATGGAAAGAACCATGCTCGGTATCTCACTGCGCGACTGAATGCCAAATTCGCTGATACGCCAAAGCATCAGTGACGTTTTGCATGGTGTTGCTAAATTCAAGTGGCAGTGGGCAGGTCACGTATGTCACAGAGATGACCACAGATGGAGCACTGAAGTTTAGGTCGGCAAACCGCCAGCACTTTGGTCAGACGATATAGGTCAGACAGCAGGTGAAAACTGGTGAAGAAAAACAAGAGATCGCACAACTTGGCGAAGTATGGGGGAGGCCTACGTCCAGCAGTGGACAGCAAAAAGCTGAAGAAGAAGAAGAAGAAGAGGGGGACAGGTATCATTGTTTAAAAAGGATCTTATAATCATGTTGAAAATTATTTGCCTGTACTGTGATGTTCATAACCATAACACAAGACACAAGAACAATGTTAAAGTGATTAATCATAAATTAGCTAAAACATCTAGAGAGAACCTGTCAAAACTTAGTACGAGATTAGAACCGGATTAACCATACAAAAACAGTTTTAGTCCGCTCACTCTGAATACAGCTTTAAAGTTTTATTTGTAACAGTGTTAGATTTTACAATAAATTGCCCAAAGAGGTCGGGGATTAATGTGAAAATTCTTTTAAAGTTAAGATTAAGAAATTGTGAACACAGAAGGGTTACTATTGGATTAAAAATGCCATAGCAGATAAATTTGAATTTCTTGATATTTTAACCACCTGCTGACTGGGTGCAAAAAGTATCCTATTAATATTACTACTTTTACTAATTTTGACACCCGATACAATTTGTATCGTTATTATTTTTATGGTAAGTACCTACTATGTGTAATTACTAACCAATCATTTTTGATTTGATACAATTTCGTATCAATAATGACGAGGGCTCTGTACCCTTCGAATTTTAGTTAAGTATTATTTGATTCCCGGTTTTGGTCAAAATATCATACATGAATCTTATTCTTACTTTATTGTAAAGGCTCTCAAACCATTATACTCTTAATTTTCTTGCCTGCTCCAATCGGCAATATGTTAGTTGGCGGAGATAGTCTTTGCAAAAAAACTGATATTTGTGATGAACTGTTGCATACGGCATGAATAGTTAACTTTTGTGATTTAATGATAATTCAGTGTTCTACCCGTGTTCTTGTTAAAAAAAAATACAAACTCTTTTTAAATTCAGATTAAGTGGAAGTTAAAAAAAACAGCAGAGTTTCTTGTCAGTTCTGCTTTGTTTTATTTTGTGTTTTATTTTGCTAAACTGGCTATGTTAAAATATGACACGTTCCGAGTGTAGTGTACTGTCTATGGATGATGAATAAACAATATAATACAAAAATGTTATTGCTATCCGTGTGAAAAAAAAAACAAATTTAACCTATTCTAGATATTCAATACCAACACTAATTTATTACAATAATTGCTTACTTGTTCCATCTGCTAATCCATAACTTCAGTCACAAGGTGTGTTCCGATTGTTACACATTCCTAACTCTAGGGTTCAACTTTTTCTGAAAGTCATTTCATATGAAAATTTCAAATACTAAGATAATTATGAATGTCGAGACACACATAAAGTATCGTAGGTATTTGTGGGAGACACGATAACACAAATTCACTGAACAAATCCTCGTTGCACCAGTTTACTACACTGACTACCACAATCAATCACACAAATGGACGCCAGCGCACCGCTACGGACGTCGGACACTGATCTGACAGGACCCTCCGTCAGTAGTCACCGCTACCTACCCCCTCTACCGATGTACCGCCACTCACCGCAAGCAATGACTGCACAAACACAGCTGACTGCTATTACATTTAACACGATTAGGCATGCACATTTTCCTCAAGCAGCACAGCGGAAACATGTATCACAGGATTATTTACCTCTAGGCGAGATAACACAGCGAGTCAAATGCAGACAACTCGCAGAGTTCACGCGCCGATTAACCTCGGCCGGCACGAAAACATGATGTAGACTCTGGGAGTGCTATAACGACCACACATTCATAGTAAACGTTTCACGGTAAAGTAGAATGTTTAATCAAGACAAAAAACTTGCTGAATCAAAACCTAAAGCCTGTGTTGGTTGTCTAGAACGTCTAGAACACAGAATATAATACTGGTACTTGTCTAAAAAACAATGAATAAAAAACAAAATAAAATACACAGAAAAGATAGGCCGCGATCCGAATTGCGCTCAGACGCTGACAGCGTGAATACAGTTGATCCGAATCGCGCTGACAGTGCTCAGCTTTTTTATGTTAAGCGCGGCATATGGCGTACGCCAGGACGTAATGGTGCTAGACGATGCCCAGAAGAGGCCCTGAGCACTGTCATTGCGATTCGAACCAACTGGACCGCTGCCAAAGTAGCGATGGGTCGCTCGCGAACGAACGGGTCAAGGAGTCTACTCATGAAATCTCACCGGCGAGTCACAACGCTTTCGTACTCATGAAATGACAGTCACGAGTCACCCCAGTGTTATTACTTTCTAATTATTCTAATAAGAGTGCGATGACACAACATAACATTTGATGACGTCGTGCGAAAGTGTCTCACTTTCATCTGTGACTAACTCGTTTTCGCTTTCCTGAGTGTATATGCAGAAGTGCGGTTTAGCATTTTGTATGGCAATATTGAATAATTGCTGCCTTGTTTGTGCTTTCCTGCATACCATGTGCTCTTTAGTCATATTACTGGTCGAGACAGCACTAGTACCAGTGCGAGGCCGCCACTAGCAATAAGAAGTATTGACAAACAGCTGATCGATCTTTAGCAGCCGTGTTCAGAGAGGACGGACTAACTTAAATACGTCTGACTAAACCAGTTTTTATACTGTTAGTCCAGTGCTAATCTCGTACTATGTTTTGTCATGTTCTCTCTGAATACGACTGTAATGGCTCCCGTTAGCACGGGCTTAGTCAGGACTAACTTTCATCCGGCTGTCTGAATAGCATTTTTCCGATCATCATAATCTGTATCTCTGTAAGTAGTATATGTGTAACAGTGCTATTCAGAGTGGGCAGACTAACCCCGTTTTAATGCCGTTTTTACTAAACTCGGACTAATATTTAATACGATAATCTCGGACTAACTTATATTGCAATTTAGCAATTCATATGGCAATACTGAAAACTGAATGCTTTGTTTGTGTTTTTCTGCACACCATATGCCCTTTACTATAGAAAATAGCCCTTTGTCATATTACTAGTTGTACTAGCACAGCATTAGTAGCTGGTGAAGCCATCACTAACTATTAGAAGCATTGACAATCAGCTGTTCGATCTTTAATGGCCGCCGTTAGCACGGGTTTAGTCCGTACTAACTTTAATCCGACTCTCTGAATAGCATTTTCCTGACCTTCATAATTGACGTTTTAAACTGACAGCCAACTGTGAATATAATTGTCTAATAGAGTATTTCTTTAAATTTCTTAACATCATCCAGTTGAAAAGATTATCCACAAGTCAGACATCGATCGAAATAATGTCTTATTCATAGCGGCGAGCACAGACTAGATAACTCATGAATTAAATTAGTCTCGGACTATTTCTTATCATGAGATTAAGCCACAGCATTATTCAGAGTGCTAAACTAGTCACGTATTAACTTAGACCGTGGTTTAACTTAGTCCGCTCCGACCATCGTTAATTCAATGCGATGGTACCAACCCTGGTTGGGATTAACCCTACCACCTAGTAAGGAAGGGAGCGGACCTACAGTTCAACGTGGAGTCCGAACCACCAACGACGAATTTCTTAGTCCGCTCTAACGACATTCGCGGGAAAAAATGCAGTCGGCCCAACTATATTGTTTTTACGAGCCGGAAACCCACATTTGAGATTTTGAGTGTGATTGATGCAAGAATATTGGCAAACAGCTGCTCAAACTATAATGGCCGCAGTTAATACGCGCGTAGTACGCTGTTAAGCCTACTTTGATTTGGTTTAACCGATGTTCGAAAAATAGTTCCGCGCGGACTAACCTTAAACCGGCTCTCTTAATACCATTTTTCATAAAACTCACATTTCTGATTAAGTCCGCGTTTTAAGCTTTGACAGCTCTTTCTGAATACGACTGACGGTTGCAAAATGGCCGCTAGTACTGGCTTAGTCCGGCGGTAAGTCGACCGCCATTACGAGGACTAACACTAATCCCGGTCTCTGAATAGAGTTTTCCTTAATAGGGCACTAGTCCCAGCTTAACCCGCGTACTAAAGTTAGTCCGCCCACTCTGAATAGCACTGTAAATCTGTAAACAGTGGCAAACAAATTTGTAAATTTAGACTAAGTTCTTGCGCGCGCTCGTTGTATAGAAGATTTTTTTTTTATGTTAAGCGCGACATATGGCGTACACCAGGACCTCAAGGTGCCCGACGACGCCCATGGGTTTTCGAACATTCAGGGTGGCTGCGAAAACCATGCCGGCCAGCCAGGTGCTTCTTAACACCACGTTTGAAGGACCCCAGGTCGTAATTTGGGGAAAATACCTCGGAAGGGAGTTCATTCCATTGTTTACCGACCCTATAGATAAAGGATCTAGAGGATCGGTGAGTTGTTATTTTTGGAATGTCTCCATTAATAAGACATTTCTCCATCCATTCTTCACCTCCATGGATAATTGTAGTTTAATTTCCTCAATATTTTCAATGTTACCGTACTATAATTTTTGTCACCCTCATATTATTTGGGGAATCAAGATTGATTTGACAGACTCTACTTACCCCATATTAAGGAAGGGAGGGGAGACCTACTGTTCAACGTGGAGTTCTTACCACAAACGACGGATTCCTCAGTCGGCTCAAACGACATGCACGGGAGGAAATTTCGTGCGTCCTACTATATTTTTTTTACGCGCCGGGAACCCAAATTTATGATCATGAGTGTGATTAATGCAAGAATATTGGCAAACAGCTGTTAATACTATAACGGCCGCCGTTAATCCGGGTGTAGTCCACGGTTAAGCCTACTCCTAAAACTGACAGTTCTGATTTAATCCACGTTTTAAACTTTGACAGCTCACTCTGAATACGACTGACAGTTGTAAAATGGCCGCTCCTACGGGCTTAGTCCGGCGGAAGTCGCATCCTAGTACGAGGACTAACACTAATCCCGCTCTCTTAATAGCATTTTCTTCAATGCCGCAACTCTGCCAACTTAACCTGCGTACATGAACGCGAGAAGTTCTCGTGGTCGGGTATGTCAAACTCTATGCAGTAAAAAGATGCCTACATTTGTCTATATAAAGTTTGACAGAAGCGAACACAAGAGCTTTCGCTTTCCTTAGTAGATATACAGAGTAGATATGCTGAGCACCGCAAGCACTTGAACGTCGAAGTCATCGTTGCGTCATACCTCATACTCTTGTATTTCTGAGCACTGTTAGCCCAATTCGGACCATCTGTATGTATCCACGCCTGTCCTAGCTCATGTTCCGTGGTTGGGTCAGCGTTTGAGTGCACGTTCTGATTTAAACTGTAATCGATTACACTGCTAAAACGTATGCAAGCGCCCCGAATCAGATAGCACGCTCAAAGCTGTAAGCATTACAAACGATTCGGACCGTTTGTGCACGCGCTTACGGAAACAAAACTACAAACATTGAACAAATGACGTTAATTGTAGTAGTTCACCTCTTTGAATCTCATCAATCAATAGCTCTGTAGGTATTTTCAACTAAGGTACTGGTATGTATGCACTTTAGGGATATATCGGGAATCAGGAACAATGAAACGCGTGCTTGCGAGATGAACAGTGGCAACTCACTCTTTATTCCAAGCATGTCGGGTAGGTCGCGAAACACACATTTGTGAGCCTACGCACACACTTACGCAGGCCCCGCGTAGCAACGTACATACCACTCCTCCACCAACAGATAAAAACAATATTATATAACTAAATCGATAACCTAAAGCTTATAATTTATAATTTTGCGGGCCCTTGTTATACGCCGTGTGGGTGTTGCATTTACCGCTCCCTCATCAAGCTCCGTGGCGGCTTCCTCCTCATTCTGCCTGACTTCTTCGGCGTCCCTTCCCTCTGGCGCCAAAGTCCTTTCTGCCTCCACGTCGTCGCTAGGGACCTCTTGGGAATCGCCATATACCGAGTCCGCATCCTCGTCACTGTGCACTGCCGCTGATTCGCGATGTACATCTACCTCGACAATCACCTCTTCACCTCTCGACGGAATTAGCAGAGCGGGCCCCGAGGACGGCGACGGCGGCGTAGTCGGCGGCGAAACCGGCCGTGTTTGCGACGATGAGGGCGGCGGCGACCACGCCACGAATCGGCCATCTCCACCTGCCAAGCTGGAGCTAGTGGGAGCGCCTCGGTCTCGCCCTCTTGGTGTTGCAGGTTGCGGTGAGAGCGATGGGGTAGACGCTCCTGTGATCGATCCTTTATATTCCAATATTTGGTCCATATGTTTCTTCACAATAGAGTCCCCACCTTCCAAGGCGATGGAGTATGTGTTCCTACCTAATATAGTTTTAATTATTCCTTTTTTCCAAAACTCTTTTTTGTTGGGTCCATACATTTTACATAATACCATGTCTCCTAATTGAAAGTTCTTGGTCCTAACACCTCCGTGGTTTTTAATCTGTAAAGACTGATGTTTCCGTACCGTATCAGCCAGGCGGTCGGGGGAGCGCGGGGAGGGTGCGGCGGTGGTGCCGCTCGGCCTCAGCACGTCGAGCCTACAACGCAACTGTCTTCCGAAAAGCATATCCGCCGGCGAGCGCTCCGTCGTCGAGTGCCGGGAGTTTCTATAAGCAAATAAATATTCCAATAACTGCGCTTGCATTATTTTGGGTGCCGTATTTTTTTGCGCTATACTTTTTATGCCTTTCTTGACAATTTTGACGAAACTCTCAGCCTGACCTTTGCTCGCCGGGTGGTACGCGGGCGTCGTAACATGAGAGATACCATTCAGTGCACAAAATTGATTAAATTCACTGGAAGTAAACGACGTACCATTGTCAGTCACACACGTATGCCACACGCCGAACCGTGACATTACCTCTTGTATTTTCTCTATGACTGCTGTGGATGAGTAGCCCGAGCCCATCAAAAAACATTCAACCCACTTGGAATACGCGTCAATAATAACTAAAAATATTTTATTATTGATCGGGCCTAGAAAATCTAAATGTACCCGATACCAGGGGTGCGGCGGGTAGGGCCAGCATGCAGGCGGCGCGCGCGGGGGGGCCGCGCGGAGCTGCGTGCACACGTCGCAGCCGCCGATATGACGTTCGATTTGAGCGTCGATTTGAGGCCACCAGAACCGAGACCTGGCCTCCGCCTTGGTTTTCACTATACCTAAGTGCGATCGATGGAGTTCCTCCAACATCCTTTCCCTATACACTTTAGGTACCACGACCTTATGACCCCGCATTAAACAGCCGCTTTCCAAAGACAACTGCAGTCTACAATAGAAAAAGGGTCTTAATTCCTCATCAGTGATTTTCCTTGGCCATCCTTTCATAACGTAACTGCTAACAGTTTTCAGGCAGCTATCCGCTTCAGTTTCTCTCCGCAGATCGTCGAGTGATAGGGGCAGCGCTCCATCCGCTACGAAGTGCACGTAGGCAGCGACGTCCCCCGCCGCCGCCAGCTCGCCCTCCCCCTCCGCACCGTGCGCGGGGAGCGGGGAGCGCGGGGGGGTCAGCAGTGGCGGTGGGGGGAGCGGCGCGCGCGACAGATAATCGGCTGTGTTATCTGGCCCTTTTATGTAAACTATTTTAAAATTGTATGCGGAAAGAAACAGCGCGTACCTCTGAAGCCTATTCGCGGATACTTCCGGGATACCCTTATGCGACCCGAAAATTGTTAGCAGTGGTTTATGGTCCGTTTTAAGAATAAATGGATCGCTCCGGCCGTAAAGATAATGGTGAAATTTTCTCACACCAAATATTATTGCCGTAGCCTCCTTTTGGATCTGGCTGTAGTTCTTTTCGGCCGGGTTAAGTGAGCGGGACGCAAAACATAACGGGCGTTCATCTGCACCCCTCCCGTCTATTTGATCTAGCTGGGACAAAATTGCACCCAACCCACCTGGCCCCGCGTCTACCGTGAGACACAACTTAGCATTGGGGTTGTAGTGAGCGAGTACGCGGTCCGATGCTAATTCCGATTTTATTTTCTTAATGACATCTTCGTGCTCACTTGTCCACTCCCATTTCGTGGCCTTCCTTAGTAAAGAATGGAGAGGAGTCAATATAGATGAAGCATTCGGAATAAAACTCCTGTAGTAGTTAACTAGTCCCAAAAATGATTTTAATTGGCTCGCATTTTTAGGTGATTCGATTTCTAACATCGCGCGAACTTTTTCACCTGACTTATGAAGTCCGCCCTTATCAATAATGTAGCCCAGATAGGTAACCGACTTTTGGAAGAACTCACATTTATTTTGTTGTAAGGTAAATCCCGATTCGTGCAATTTTTGTAATACAATGTGTAATCTCTCCAAATGTTCTTTTCTGTTGCGGCCAGTGATTAGTATATCATCAAGAAATACTAATACTCCCTCCACTCCTGCTAAGGTTGTTTCCATTGCCCGTTGAAAAATGGCGGGCGCGCATGCTAAACCGAAAATTAACCTCGTAAATCGAAATAAACCTTTTTGGGTATTGATACAAGTATACTCTTGGGAGCCTTTATCTAACACTAACTGGTTATACGCCGAGGATAAATCCAATTTTGTGAATTCCTCTCCACCATGCAGCTTCGAAAATAATTCATCTATTCTCGGCAGTGGGTACTGGTCGATCTCGAGTTGCTTATTAATCGAGACGGAAAAATCGGCACAAATACGAACACTTCCGTTCGCCTTTAGCACGGGAACGATCGGTGAAGCATACTCCGAGTGAGAAACCGGTTCCAGTACTCCCGCTTGCACCATGCGATCGATTTCCGCGTTGACCTTATCTTTTAAGGCAAACGAAACTGTTCGTGCTTTAAAAAAACACGGTTTTGAATTTGGTTTCAGTGACAAGTGAACCTCGTATTTATTGAAACATCCGATTTTCTCAGAAAACACTGCTGGGTACCGATCGAATATATGTTTTATTGCTACTTCATCAGTGGAGGAGCAATACCTAACGGGCCCCAGTTCTAATTGGAATGCACTTATAAAATCTCGACCTAACAAGGCGGTGGCGGCGTTACGTACTACGTAAACATTTAGTTCACTCGTGCGGCCATCGTATGTGACAGACAACCGTAACGTCCCCAGTGAATCAATCTTTCCTCCCGTATAATTTACCAAAACGATTTTGCTCGGCATAAGCTGAAGGCCTCTAAAATATTTTTCATAAAGTTTTTCAGATATTGCCGTCACGGCCGATCCACTGTCTATTTGAAAATTTATTTCTACGTTATTCAACAAGACAGATTGCGTCATAGGCTTCCCGTGGTCACATCGGATATTGTAAACTTGCTTACCGTCATCGCTCCCTCGCCCCGCTCCGCTCGACTGCGCTTCTACATAATGACTTGCACTTTTTGTACCCTTTTTCGGGCACATTTTTTTTAAATGCCCTTTCTCCGCACAAATGTTACATTTATAGTTCTTAAACTTGCAGTTTTCGACCGAATGATTACCATAACCGCACACTTTACACTTTATGCCGCCTGTTACGGCACCCGTGCTCCTGGAGCGGCCGGCCGCGGCCGTGCCTGCCTGCGCCTGCGCTGACACCTTGCAAACCTCCGCCGTTGTCTTGGCAGCTATGCGCGCACTGCGCACCCCCTGCGCCAGATCCACCGCCGTCGATAGGGTCAAGGTCGCCACGTCCTTTTCAAAAACCTTCTCCCTCTCCGGTCCCGGCAGCATCCCGAGGACGAACCGGTCCCGCAGCGTCTCCTCGAGCTGCGCCGTGAAGCCGCAGTGGAGCGCCAGCCCTCGGACCCTCGCGGCCCAGTCGCCGAACTCCTCGCCCGTCTCCTGCTCCGCCCGGTAGAAGGCCGCGCGGTCCGCGAAGCCGCACCGCTTCGGCGTGAAGTGCGCGTCGAACAGCGCCGTCAGCCGCGCGAACGCGATGCTCCCGACGTCCTGCGGGAACGCGAGGTCTCGCGCCAGCTTGTACGAATCCTCGGAGAATGAACTCACGAGGATCGCCTTCCGTTTCGTTGCAGATTTGTCCGTTTCTTCCGTGATGTCGTTCGCCAAAAACCAGTGAAGTAGGCGGCTCTTGTATACCGCCCATTCTTGTTGTTTGTGGTCGAACATATCCAAATTTCCAAACATTTTGGACATTGCGATGCACCCGTAGATAGTTCGTTACTCGTCGCCAATGGTATGTATGCACTTAAGGGATATATCGGGAATCAGGAACAATGAAACGCGTGCTTGCGAGATGAACAGTGGCAACTCACTCTTTATTCCAAGCATGTCGGGTAGGTCGCGAAACACACATTTGTGAGCCTACGCACACACTTACGCAGGCCCCGCGTAGCAACGTACATACCAGGTACATTCCAAGGTTTGTGAAAAAACAAGTTGGGAAAACGATAGACTACTCTTTAGAAACGTCAAAAAGTGACATTGACAGTTGCACACACGATGCTCTACCTCCAAAGCGTGAGTACTGTCTTCACGTTACGATTTGAACTGTAATCGATGTTTAGTTAAAATCGGAGCGCGCAGAAATAATACTTAAGGTCAGCCCGTAAGCATCAGAAAATTTCGCCTCCCATACAAACGTAGTTTACTAATAATTTAAAAACCACTGTTCCAACGTACTTGATATTTGGTATTCTAATATAAGGCTTCAAATGTCTGTGTGTGTATTTCTTTCTTTTTTCCATAGACCTAGCATGCGCGCGCAGGTTTTTTCCATTGAAATTGCTAGGTCTATGGTTTTTTCGGTAAATGTATTCTGGGTCGAACCACCGAGAAAGCCAAATTCGTATGAGATTTTCTTTCTCTTTCTGCCAAAGAATTCTGAGATTCTCTTTCTACGCTTTCTTACTCTTTCTACGACTTATATTAAAGTGAAGCGTTTATTCATACTCTTTGAACAATCTTTATTTGCTTTCTACTTCTGTATTGTTTACATACTCTTTGATTCTTTGAGCACAGTTGAGCACAGCAGCCATAATATTATATTAACTATGACAGCAACCCTTATAATCTGTGGCACAGCACAGCGTTTGAGATTGCGGAGTTCGGTTTTGGCGGGAATCCGAACAAGTCGAGATTTTTTTTCCTATCGAGTTTTTATTTGCCAATTCGTTTGTTTGTGGTCTTTCTTCGCGGAAAACCGGTCGAGAAGATGAAGGCGAAGAGGAAACGGAAAAAGGAAGACAAGAGGTCTCCAGAGGAGTCACTTTCGTCCGATTTATCGGACTGTGAAAATTTGGCGGGAAAAGATGATCTTGTGGAACAGGCGGGAACTACTGAGCTCAACATCAACACCACAGCTACTACATCAAAATTGAATTCACTCGATAAGTACCAACCATTCTTCATTAAAGACTACACCCGTGCATACCCTGAGGATTCGGGAGCACTGGATTTTATCGTATTCATAGAAAGCACAGAACCTAACAAGCCGATTGGAGACAGAGATATTATGAGCTTATCAAACTCTTTCAAAAGATACATTAAGGGCATCAAACAGTTCAAGAGGATAAATCGATACAAAATAGGCGCAATATTTGAAAAACCAGAGCTAGCCAATGCAGCTCTCGGTAACAAAACTTTTTTGGATCAATTCAAGCTTAAGGCTTCCATACCTGCATCTGCAACTGAAACCACTGGTGTCATCACCTCGGTCCCTACCAACTTATCCAATCATAAAATTTTTACCAACATAACAAGCACAAAAAAAATTATATCAGTAAGAAGATTCATGCGTAAAGTAAAGAATGAAAATGGTTTCCAACTAGAACCCACTCCTACTATTTCCATTACATTTGCATCAAATACTCTACCGGACTATATTGACATGAACTTATGGAGATTTAGAGTGGCTCAATACATACCCCGTTTAAAACAGTGCTTCCGATGCTTGCGCTTTGGGCACATATCAAAATATTGTAAAAACGGAGAGAGGTGCTCAATATGCAGTTGCGAAGGGCACAATTATAGAAATTGCTCTACGGAGCATGCCAATGCTACCTGTTATAATTGTCAAGGTAATCATGTCGCTATATCAGGGTTATGCCCTATAAAAAAGAAGAAAATTGAAGAAAACAAAAATAAAACCAGAAAAGTTCAATACAATGAATTATTTAATGAAAAGTCATTCCCTTCCTTACCTACCACTAACACAGATCAAACAGAAAAAAATTATAATACGCAACTAAAATATAACCAAATATTACACACGAATAAAGAAAATTCAGTCGACTCTATCCTGAATAATTTGTTAAACTCTGAAAAGGCAATGAACATACTTCTCGAAATGATTGTAAAAGTTATAACAATGAGCAAAACTGGCGAGGCTCCTATCTCTGCGCAAAACATAAAAAGCGTTATTCACGACTCTATTAGAAAAAATAAACCTGTTATATAATGTCTACTTTGAATGTTGTACAATGGAACGCGCAAAGTTTGCTATGTCATCGACATATTCTCACTCAATTTTTATATGAAAATGATATACATATTGCAATAATTTCTGAAACTTGGTTAAAACCACAACAACGTTGTAAATTTAGAGGATATCAATTGGAAAGATCTGATTCTGGAAATTCACACAATGGAGTAGCAATATTAATTCATAATAGTCTAAGCTACACAAAAATTATCACCACAAGTGACAACTCGATACAAAATATAGCTATCAAATTATCTTACAACAACAAATTTGTAACTATAGTTAGTTTATACAGTCCCCCGAATTGTACTCCACCTTTCACAAAAAGTAAGTTCGATAGATTAGTAAAAAATATCTCTGAGCCAACGATTATTGCGGGCGATTTTAATGCTCATCACACTTTTTGGGGATGCAATAACACTGATTCACGTGGAAGGGACATTTTGGAAATAATTGATGACAACAATCTTGTTCTTTTGAATAACGGTGAAGTGACAACAGTTGGTTCCAGTAGATGGCGGCCAAATGCACTCGATCTCACAATGGTATCTTCTTCTTTAGCATTGTCTTGTAACTGGACGGTCCATGATGACCCTCTCGGAAGTTATCACCTGCCAACAATAACAAAAATATTATTAGCCAACAACACATACAACAATCAAGAGACTGCAAACAATTTTCCAAAGCATCCAAACTTTAGACTCGTAAATTGGAAAATATACTCAGATTTAGTTTCGAGAGAGCTCGAACATTTTAACTTTGATAATCTTAACCCAATAGAATCTTATGATTCTTTTTGTAATATTTTAAATGCAGCTATTGAGAAGTCTATACCCAAACGGAAGCATTCATCCACACCTAACCCCACTTTTCGGCATTCAAAACCCAAACTTTCTGTTCCCTGGTGGAATGAAAAATGCAGCTCAGCTGTAGAAAATTCCAGGAAAGCATATGCAACATTTAAACTAAATTGTAATGACGAAAATTACATAGAATTCAAACGATTGCAAGCACTTAAAAAACTCATTTTAAAAAGAGAAAGAAGCGAAAGCTGGCAAAGGTTATGTGAATCATTTAACAGATATACACCCGTTTCTAAAATTTGGAACACTATTAAAAAATTTAATAATACCTACCAAAGTAATAGTCACAACACAAATCATGACTGGATTAATGATTTTTTGCAAAAGTATACACCCGATTATGTTGAAAATCAACTACATTCAATCAATAGTTCTGTTCCTAACAATAATGAAAATGAGTACCTTAAAAAATATTTTACTTTACAAGAACTGAAATCTGCCTTAAATTCTAGACGAGATACTGCATGTGGATTAGATATGATTCCATATAAAATGCTACGTCACTTAAACCACAACAGTCTGGTAATATTTTTAAACACGCTTAATAAGCTGTGGTGTACTTCCATAATTCCATGGGAATGGAAAATAGATTGTCTCATCCCAATACTTAAACCAAACAAAAGTAAAGACGATGCAAATTCTTATCGACCTGTGGCATTGACTTCGTGCATTGGAAAAATTTTTGAACAGTTAATTAAACAACGTTTAGAATTTTTTATAGAAAGAAACAACATTTTACCTAGCAATCAATTTGGTTTTAGGAGGGGTCGATCCGCTAGAGAAAGTTTCAGCCATCTACATCTGGATATTTCAAAAGCTTTCTCATTAAATCACGATACCGTGTGTGTTTTTTTAGATGTCGTCGGCGCATTTAACAACATCGATCACTTTACACTTGCATCGATCTTGAACTCTTTGGGCATTCCAGCAAAATTAATAAATTGGATATATAATTTTTTAAATGGCAGGGAAGTATATGTGAAATACAGCAACTCTCTTTTTGGTCCCAGATTTTCCTATAGGGGAACGTCTCAAGGTGGGATATTAAGTCCCCTCTTATTTATAATTTATATTCACAAATTAAACTCAAAACTAGGATTTGATGTAAATAACCTCCAATTTGCAGATGATTTGGTTATTTATTGTTCCATTGGTGATAGAGCGACTACATTGACTTGTATAAATAAAGCCATGGAGAATTTGTATAAATATTTTACTGAGTTAAATTTAGATATAAGCCCAGAGAAAAGCAAAGTTGTTATATTTAGTAAAAATAAATACAAATTAAAAGCCGAAGTCTTCTACAATAACACTCTTCTTCCGGTAGTTGAAACCGTTAAGTTTTTAGGAATAATATTTAACAGTAACTTATCTTGGAACTCTTATGTCGATGGCATAGCAGACAAAGCGTTAAGATCATACAACATTTTGAGGTCCTTAGCGGGCACCTATTGGGGCGCGGATCCGAAAATCCTAATAATGCTTTTTAAATCTTTGATACGTAGCCATTTTGAATATGGTTTTCTATGTTTTTCTCATCATTGGAAACTTATAGAGAAACTGGAAAAAATACAAAATAAAAGCTTACGTTTAATAACTGGAGCGATGATGTCAACTCCCATAGTATCCATGCAAGTAGAATGTAACATTCCTCCACTGAGAATCCGCTTCAAATATCTGAAATTAAAATTTTTGTTAAAGCTTCTATCCATATCAAATCATCCTCTGTTTACCAAAATTCAACATCTCCTTTCCATCCCATCCGATCCTAGTCATCATCCTTACATCCTGAGAGACTTTTCAAATATATTACATTACAAAAATGAATATGAAATACAAGCCAATTTCAACTTTCCTTGCTATTTGGGAAAATATGACAGCAAATTCTACGGAATTCCAATTCAAATAGACGAAAACTTGGAGTGCAAAGAAGAATTTTTAGAACAAATTTCAAGTTACAGAGGTTACAGAAGAATATATACCGATGGTTCGAAAACAGTTCGTGGGGTCGGCTGCGCGATCTATGACGAGACAACCAAGAGAGGTTATGGCATTAAGATTCCTAGTTCTGCATCAATATACACTTCTGAAGCTTTGGCAATTCAAATCGCACTCGAGTTCATCGAAGTTCAACAACACTATACGTGGATAATAATAAGCGACTGCATGAGCGTTCATAGAGCCCTACAGAATACGAAACTAGATGCCAATACTCACTATGTCATACACCAAATACGGGATAAACACTTTTCCTTGATACAGCAAGGCTACGAAATATGTTTTTTCTGGATTCGCGGCCACATAAATTTGAAGCCACACGACTCAGCAGATTATCTAGCTAGAACGATAGCTGACAGCAACCTGAATATTTGCCATATTAAGAATGTTGCCCTACCGCAATCGGAATTTGTAGCGAAAATAAAACAGGAAATTATCCACGAATGGACCGAACAATGGAAAATGTCCAATACGGGTCGTTGGTACGCCGAAATAAACGATTTAGTTGGGAAAACACCTTGGTTCAATAAAACCTTACCAAAAAGAAGAAAATATTATACAACAATTTGTCGTCTACGTTTCGGACATTGTCTTTTTCAATCCCATCTTTACAGATTAAACCTTATCGACACCGCCGTATGCCCACACTGCAACTTAGCTGATCAATCCCTGGACCACCTCTTCTTTCATTGCTGTGCTTTTGATGAGCAAAGAGAAAAACTATATAAATGCTTAGAAATTACATACAAAGAAAGAGAAAAAATCCCGCTCGACCTGAAAAAGATATTAAGTCAACCGACCAACTTTGAACCCATATTTCTATATATACATGAGACAATAGAAAGTATTTAACTACATGACACTCCAGAATTGACTACAATCCATAAGATACAATAAAGAGAAGGCTGTATAGCGAAAGCTTTTGCCTGTCCATTGGATAAAGAAACAAAAAAAAAAAAAAAAAAGTTTGAGATTGCATTCGATGGTAAATATTGCCTGCTGCATTCAGAGTGGGCGGACTAACTTTTCTTACGTACTAAACCAGTTTTTGTATGGTTAGTAAGGTCAGACTAAACCGGTTTTTTATGTTTAGTCGGGTGCTAATTTCGTACTAAGTTTTGACAGATGCTCTGTGAATACTACTGTTAATATTTATAGCGCGGACTCTTGTGCGTGTTTATCAGCGCTTCCCAAATTGCAAATTAGCATAAAAAACAAGTGACCGGGAATACTTTTGGTGGAGTTACATGTAAAGGCATCACAGTCTTATCCAGAGTGAACGCAGTGGGATTGTTATTGAATGAAGCCCCTGGAAATAAAATAAAATAAAATAAATACCTTCTAAAAACCTCAAAAACATACGTTTGCGCGACATTAGAAGTTGCGGAAACCAAAAAAAACCACGTTTCCTAAAATCAGAAATCATGCTTGAGAAAGCTAACAAAATGGTGTCGGTACCTTGTTTGTCCGCCGCGAAGTAAACCGGAAGCGAGTTGCCCACCTACTGCACAACGTGTATTGCCACTATGTCATACTATAATTACCCCAACCTATTCTGTTTATGTATTATGGTTTTTGGATCTATTTCGAAAGCCCAACCAAGTGAAGTTGGTGGCTACGCCGAAAGACTCGCTTGGTCGGCCCCTTCGCTTAAGCGACTGCGCTCGACTCCCTACGCTCGGGACCTCCTGCGCGAGCTTTCGTCTCCGCACTTGTAAAAAACACTCTAGGGATGACGCACACCAACATGTAATGTCAGGGCGGCTAAGTCGGTTTTGGAGCAATTTAAATCCCCAAGTATAAATTTACGTCCAAAAATACTACAATTACCACACAATGTGGGTTTAATGCATTTCACCTGGCAACTACGTAATGACCGTGAATCGGAAACATCCATTAGCGAGCGCGTGCCAATTGATAATTACAAATTTATAGGAAAGTTTGAAATTTTTTTTTAATATGAAGGAATTGTTTCCGCACTATAATATTTTCATGGGTAGGTCCTAGAAGGTCGATCTTTCATCCTATCCAACCAGCTAGCTTCAAATCCAGGGGCTTTATACATATAATAACACAGCCAACGCAGTATCCTCTATGTATTAAGTTTGTAGAGTGAACTGTTGCAGCCGTTTTCAGAGTGAAGTGTAAAAATTTAGTACACATCATTGAACTAAAAAAACAACAAGAAGCGCCATCAGAGTCAAACATCATACAAGTGATCGTTTCAACTCGTTTTCGCCTCTAGCCTATGGTGTTGCCTTCTTGAAATTTTAATTTTTTTGCTCTCAGTTATAATTTTTAATCAGCAAACGTTTTGCCATCTTAATTATTAATAACAAACTCATATTACTATTTATAACCAAATATTAAATTTGAATATTCAATTAAAACACAAAATATTTCGCAAATCAGGTATTTTAAAATTGCAACTTTCTTATTAATCCTTATCTCAGAGATTTTTTTCTTAACCTGGCATCACTCAGTTATCCGTCCCATTCTGTTGCATGAGAGCGAGAGGGACCTAAATAGGAAAATCATGTATGCTAGAAAGGGCACGCACTTGTGTGTAAGAGCATCATCAGACCTATCTGGAGCTACTATCTGGGGGAGTGCGAGCAATTCTAATCTCGAAGTACTCCAAAGGTTCCAAAATATAGTGCTGAGAAATATAGCCAGAACACCGTGGTTCACTCGTAACCAAGAAATACATGAATACCTAGAAATGCCAACGTTAAAGGAAATGGTAAAAAACCAGTGCACAAGTTACAAGAACAGGCTTGAAAAACACACAAAAAACTTAGCTAAAAGTCTATTAAAGACAAGTGACACTGTTTCCCGTCTGAATCGCTGGAACATGCTAGACCTGGACACGAGATCGTAGACAGCACCGATAGGTGTAACTGACCAGGGAATGATGCTTGCTGAAGCATCTCCTGCAAAAAAGAACCACCGGAAACCATCTGATTATGGCTCTGTGGAGCCAATGGCAGATCCAAAAAGCAACAAAAAAAAAAACTTGTCTGAGAGAACACCATCCTCCGGTGAACGCGATACACACTCACTCCACAAATGCATGACTGACAGAGACCTATAGTGAAGTATTTCATAGGATATACGTCTTCTACCATAGAGCAGCACCTATGAAATCAGCAAACACGCGCGAACGCCGTGACGGTTGTTTCAAAACTGACAGCTTAGGTACTCTAATTTGTTCGAATTAGAGTACCTGACCTGACACGCAGGGGAAAGCTCAAAACGGATCTAAATGTTTTTTATATCGATGGTACCCATACTAGCACCGGATTAACCATACAAAATGCTGCTCTGAATACTACTTTTTGTTTTCATGTCAACAATACAAATATCTAACCAATTTCGGTTAAAAGCAGAACTCTAATTATAAAGCACCCCAGGTTTACACATTTTGTCGCCGAAATCACCCCCAAAATGTATAATAGATCATATTGTGCAATATGTTTAAAACAGCCATTTTTTTCAAATTTTCTGAGGTGATTACCCATCTGAATAAATGTTGTCAAAGAACCTATACTTTATTAAAGCAAACATTTAAATGAAAATACTGAATTTGGAGTTATTTTGGGCAATTTTTTTTGTTATGTCCAGATCACATCATTACTTTACGCAACCACTTGAATACTTACCCCTGTTTCCAGCACCTCTAGTTACCTGAAATCTGATAAGTAACTTTCGGTTACATTGTAAATTTACATGGGGTAATCGAAAGGCAACTTTGGGACTTTTGTAGCTGGAGGTGGTGATAACGAGCGTTAATAATGATTTATTTAAGACGTTCTTGGCATTGTGGTGACAGGCGCAGGACTACCGGGACAATGACAGCAGCTGGAGCCGCTACGCTCGTATCTACAACCCCATCAAAGTTGGTTCCATAGATGGTTAGTAACAAACTTTTCAACAATACAACTTCATTTATGTTATACATATTTCATATCACCTTCCTGCTCTCGCATAGCACTTTATCCCTCTCTATTCTTCGATTCACTGAGAAGTTAATAAAGATTCCGACAGATCAAGGAGTTTCATTCTGAATGTGATTTGGCGTATTCTGATGACTGCAATTCAGCAATGTTCGTTGGCTAAGTTAAGGTCAAGTTATTGAACATTTCTGGCTAATAAAAGAGCAATAAATCTCCTTCTTGCAGAACTTTGAGACGCAGGAATCAATAAAAAGTGGGTCTGCTTTTTGTCCTCAGCTGGATATTTTTCAAAACGATATTGCAAGGCAAGAAAGTATTAATTTCCCAACAAGTCTTACATACAAAAAGAAAAACTCTAAAGGAGACATTGCAGTATTTTTAAGGTTTCTATCCGATCATAGAAACGAATTTGGTGTAAGATTACAAGACTTTGCAGAGATGGGGAAGCTATGTCAATTCCATAGATCACCTTATGACTCTGCAGCGGCAGAATGGACTGACGTGGCTTCAAAATTGTCTAGTCTCTCAAATCTTACACTTTAAGTAGGTATAATCGACTTCCAAGAAGCAATTTCCTAACAAATGTATAAAACTATATCCACTGAAGAATTTTGGGGTAAACATATTTCAGAAAAGCATGAATATTGCAAAAAACTAGTTAGTAGTCAACCTGGCTACTATGTTTGGCTGGACATATGTAAGTGAATCGTCTTTCTCAAAAATGCTTTTTTTGAAGAACAAAATATAGTTCAAGATTAATGGACACTTCGAATTTCGTGTAAGTAATTGTATCCGGACACCTAGAAATCAGACGCGTGTAGTAAATCATGTTCCAGTTCCAATTACTGGGACACGATTCGGACAGCGGTTCCAAAATGTTCTTAGCCCATACCTTTTTAACGAAATTGACAAAACCATCGACCTAAGTAATAGACTCAGAAGAGACAGTCAAAACCAGACAACATTTTGGCTGCTTACTAAAAACTATGAATGCACTGAGAAACAACTCGAGCTGATGAGGTAATCTAATAGAGTCATATGTCATATTCCCTTTCCACCTAAAATGCTTACAATTAATCCGTAGTGCACACACCATCTCTCTAACTTAGTCACGTACACCCTAACTCTCTTACTCATACACACACCATCATATTTCACCATTACGACACCAATGTTGATAACTATGTATAATAATAGATTTTAAAATTTTATTTTTAAAAAGTCTTTGCTATAAATATGTAACAGTTCCAGAAATGCCCTACCCGCCTAAGGGCTGATGTTTAAATGGTCTGATAATCAGCCAGATAACTAATCAACAGATTTATGTACGCCTCTGCTTATGCATCCGTTATAGTAAGTCCATATTTTTGTTAGTAAAATCAGTCAGGTAATTGTAATTGTAAAATATAATTCCCCGGTAATGACTTTCTGACTTCTGAATCGGCCCTAAATTAAATTAATTAACAAGAATACCCACTGCTCTAGTACAGTCTACGGGCTTCGCTTAGGGAGCAGGGTGTATACATGGTTATGGGCCAATCTATACAACATATTGCATACAAAATTATCTGTATTTTACGGCTTTATTTTTGATCAATAAAACATTTGATTTAATTTTTTTTATTTAATTTTAATTTGTCCCATTCATTGTAACATAAATGGATGAAAATGAACAATACAAAAAGAAGGCAGTATTTAAATGTCTTATAAGAATACGATAAGAGTATGTGTGTTTCTTGCAGGCACAGACACGGAGCCGCACGATGCGGCTGTGCTGCGGGCACTCCGTTCGCACTACACGCCCTGCGCCCCCTCCTCCTCTCCCGCTGGCCGCGCTCACTGCACTCTGTTCGTGGCAGGCCTTAATCCGCGTACCACAGAGGTTTTGTTATTTATTTATTTTAGACAGCAGTCTAAGCTGATATGTCTGAAATATTTTTGTTTCATTACTGCAAGTTAATTTAGTTTGCACGGGCAAAGTTATATGTAGTATTTGGTTACCTTTTTTTTTAGTCTACTGCCACTGAAATATGAATAAACTTTTTTTTTGTCTTATTTCCTTTTAAAATGATTATCCAAACGATTGTTGAACTGATTGGTTGAGGTAGCGTTAATTATGTGTTTGGGATCTTGTTCCATTTATGTACAATTCTATTTGTAAAGAAATGTTTACAAAGTGTTATGTTCCGTGAAATTGAGTTTTAAGCTGTGTACTCTTAAGTGCGTGTATTTATTTAAGGTGAGCATATTTACAAGAATTGCGCAATCATACTTCCCGGTCATTCTCTTGTATACTTCTAAGAGATCACCCCTCTGACGGCAACTTTAAGCTTTACAACTTTTAGTCCTTCATCATATGTTTAGGTTTGCAAACTGTTGAAGAATTTTAATTAATCTTCGTTCTTCCAAAGCCTGAATATCTTTTATGAATTAAGGCTGCCAGATCTAAAATCCATATTCCAATAGAGGTCTTACAATATTATTTAATACATATTTTCAACATAATATACAATGTAGTGCTGTACTAAGAGTAGACTGCTATCAAAGCATAAGACGTAACTTTAAGGTTTCTATCAGTAAGGCTTCAATCCATTTAAGTAAGGTAAAATCGGGTAATTCCGAACGAGTTAAAAAATCCCACCTAATTATCGAACGCTTTTATTTTGTCTGTATTCTATTATTTTTGTGCTATTTGACACAAAATTTAAAAGCAAAAACATCCAGAATTTATTAAGGAAGAAAATGGCTTACAATAATTAGAATATATATTAGTCAAATTTGTTAAAATTCACTCAGTCCCGCGCCGGAGAGCGTCTGCCACGTACGCCCATACAATTTTGGCGCGAATCCCGCGGGTGACGTCTTCTCAGAAGTGATTTAGCGGCGGCAAACATCGTGACATGCAAGACTATTTTGATATAGTGAGGAAGGTGATAAGTTTTTCTGTGATTTTAAGTGAGTAAAATTTCAGGTTTTTATTTGGAATTGTAGAAATATCGTAGTTCGGATTTACGATGATTTGTTGTATGGACTATCTAATTCCGAACGACGTTCGCAATTAGGTATTTCCATTGCCTATTTACTATAACATTTGCACAGAAAACACATTGCTTAGCAAATTTCTGCTTAGTTATTAGAAAAGATAAAGACTTTTCAAGTCTATTTACCAAAATCCGTCGTTCAACCTGTTAATTGTTAACATTTTAAAGACTAAAGAATTTGGGTAAAGTAAGTATTTTCAATAATCAGAGAAACACGTTTTTCTGCCAAAATCCTAAAAACATACTTAGTTTGGCGGTTCAAAATAATAAAGTAATGTTATTAAAAATTTTATTACTTAAAAAAAAACTATTTCACAGTATTTTTCTCGTACGTAATTAGGGTTAAACAGTTTGCCATATAATGCCCTAATTCCGAACGATACTATTCACTTAAGGGGAGATACTTACTTATTTATTCACATCAAGGTTTTTTCGGGTGCATGCTAAGACATGTAGGCACATTTTTGTTTAAAGAATTGGCATTTATAGTGTTAAATAAAAAAATAAAAATAAAATGGTGGTTCGGCTTATTGTAAAAATAAAAATGTTCATTTGTTTATTTAGTTTCAGTTTAAAGCGAGTTGACGTGAATCAATAGCGCTTCGGATTTAAATTGAAACCGAATTGATAAACGATAATTGTATCACACCTAAGGAAGTAAGCTTTACCACAAATCAAAGATTCCATCTTTTCTTTTATTGGTTACGTTTTTTTTTATCAATATTGCGTAATTCAAATTGTGCTTTTTTATTTGAAAATTGGGGTTGAAATAAAAAAAATTAAAAGAATAAGACATAAACTTCTAAACGACAAAAAATTACATAACTCCTGTTTGTCTCTTTAGATTTTCACTATTTTTTGACAAAATATTTTTTATTTACGGATAAACAGTGTTCAGCTTACTTAGCTCCACCACGACGTGGACATCTTCAGGATTCGCTCATAGTACTCCTAGCGCTCTATGGATAAAGCAGACGACAGTCGCGAATCCAGAAGATGTCCGCAGCGTGGTAGACGAATAATAATAATAATAATAAAGCCTTTTATTTACTCAGTTCACAGTTTCGTTCCTTATATGTATGTTATGTTATTTATGTTGTAAGAAGTAGTTTACTGAGTTCCCCATTGCAGGGCATAGGCCTCCCCCATCGAGATCCATGCTCTTCTGTCTTTAGCTGCTCTTGTCCATATTTTTCCAGCTGTCTTTGCGATATCATCGTCCCATCGCTTTCTTTGTCGTCCTTTGTTTCTTTTTCCATCTCTTGGATGCCCTTCGAAACGTTGAGCTAAATAATTAAGCTGAGGACTGTTTATCCGTAAAAAATAAAATAATATGTCAAACAAAAGTGAAAATCTAAAGAGACGAACAGGTAATCTGATTTTTTTCTTAAATATTGGCACAGGGTAGCATAAAACTCGACGTTTATGGACGTTTTGGACCATAAGGCATGTTAAAGTCAAATAGGCAAGCATCGTACAAACTTAATTTAATTTTTTTTTTCAGTTAATCAAGGCACCGATTCGAAGAAAACAGTATACTAAAGATGATGTAGCAAATGCGTTACGTAAAAAAAAATATAGCAATAAAATAGATTGATAAGCCAGATTGGATTCATTGTGAATTTAAAAATACCGAAAATGCTACTATAATATATTACATTTTAGGAGAGCGGCGCCTTAAATGTGGTGTTTGAACACAGAGAGGAAATATCGTTTTCTTATGGAAATCGTGGTAAAAATGACCAGTTATGTGAATTATAACATGTCTAGATTTATTTGGTAACTATTCCTTTTTTCCAAAGTAGAATTATTAGATTTTTTATGAAAATAATATGTACGTTCGGAATTAGGCACTCATCATTCGGAATTAGATTTTTACGTTCGGAATTAGAAGGTTCTGCTTTCTGGCGCATTTTAATTTATTTTATTTTTGCTCTTTGAGAATATAACTCTATTCGCACGTATTAACAAAGATTAAAATATTCTTACCTTACAAAAAAAAAACCTTCAAAGAAAAGTATCACGGATAACGCACAATTTGACGCCGAAGTAAAATATCGTAAAAAGCGTTCGGAATTACCCCAGTTTACCTTAATCTTCGATGTATTCCAAAGTGATTTAATTTGGCAAGTAGGCGACGATGGGGAACTCTTTAAAATGCTTTTTCATAATAGAGTTATGTAACGAGAACCTATGAGTGTTTGTAATTCCTGTAGATGTTAAAGATTATGTAGACTACATGTAATGTTCTAGCTAGATGATATGTCGGTGGGCAGGAGCGGCTGGCGGAGGAGTGCGCCCGCGCCGGCGGCGCGGTCACGTCGTGCCGGATCGTGCGCGACCTCGTCACGGGCAAGTCGCGCCGCTACGCGTTCGTCGAGTTCGAGCGGCGCGGCGGCGCGGAGCGCGCGCACGCCGCGCTCGACGGGGAGTGCGTCGACAACGCGCGCCTGCTGGTGGAGTGGGAGGCGCGGCGCGCGCTGCCCGGCTGGCGCCCGCGTCGGCTCGGCGGCGGCTTCGGCGGCGACAAGCGCAGCGGGCAACTGCGCTTCGGGTGCCGCCGCCGCCCCTTCCAGCGACCCATTGCACCTTCTGCACCCACTCCCCCGCAACCCCCCAAGGTCTCTATATTACGGGCTCGGTCCGGTATCACTTTTGGCTGCTCGAGGCACAGATAATAATAATAATAATAAAATTCTTTATTGTACACCATTATAAACAGTTTACAAAAGGCGGGCCTAATGCCAAAAGGCATTCTCTTCCTACCTACCCTTGGGATGTAGGAATGGTGCAAGGCGGCAGACAAAAAAGGATAAAAGAAGTAAGATTTTTTATCAATAAAGATATATATATATATACTTAACAAGAATAAATATACTTACATTCTAATACTAATACATACAGATACATATAGTACATAGCTTATAATATATATTTAATTTAAATATATACCTATATTTGTGTATATACATTTATTCTTATATGAACCTTTTTTTTGTAACAGAGAGCGAGCAAGAACTTATATAAATGATAAAGTTTAAATATAATTTAAATAATAGGACTTCAGACGTTTTTTGAAAATATATACATTGGAAGAGGACCGAATTTCTAGGGGAAGCTGATTCCAAAGACGAGATGCGTTTACAGAAAAAGAGTAGCACTCTTATCGGTGGCCCGAGTTAAGTTCAAAACACCAGTTGTTTGCACTGGAACGATATGATGAAATTTGAAATGATTGGTTATCTTTTGGTTTATACTTTTGAACACCATGAGGTCACGAACATTTGTTTGCGCGTGAAGTCATTCAGACCGGCCGTTAACGTGTCCAGGTGATGATATCCCCAGACGCTGTTAGCATAATGAACTTTTAGTGATGGCCCAAGAAGACATGGCCCACTGCAGCGTCTACTCCTGTCATATGTTATGCTTCCGGAAAAAAAATGTATAGCTAGATTGATTTCGAGTCCCACAGAGAGTGGTCAGAGTTCTGCGTTCTAGTGACCGTTGACCGCTCAAGAGTTCCTTTAAAGCGTATGCAATTCGGGACGAATATATCGCTTATTTTAATCAGTAGGTAGGTATATATACCAATTGTCAAAATTAGACTGACATCCAAATGATTGAAACATAAAATTATTATTACATTGTCATGTTTTGTTATGCTTGCATTGCAGGGAGTACCCTGCAATGCAAAGCCGAAACTTCGGCTTTTTTGTCGCGGTTTTTATAGTCTAAATCACTTAAAACGTATATAAACTAACCTAACCTAACCTAACCTAACCAATTCAATCAACTTTTCCGTGTTTGGAACCTCAGACATCGCGGCGTTCAGGCGTTCCCTGTCTCGGCGGGCAAAGAACTCTTAGATCGCGACGTTCCGCCGTGACCGCCGCGGTCTGACCGCCCACTGTTTGCGTTGTTGTTATAGACTTGATACATTCTAATGAACGCCGAACGCGGAACTCGGAACTCGGAACTCCTAACCGCTCTCTGTGTGCGCGGGCTCTTAAGGTCACAAGACCTGCATCACGAGTGTGTGTTTACAGAACAGGGCGGAGCCGCGGCCGGAGCGGGGCGCCGGCGAGCGGCGCGGTGGCGAGCCCTAGCGGTCGTCACACACGCTGTATATCACCATTTCATATTAGTATTATATTTACAGAAATGTAAGGACTGTGATCAAGGTATTGTACTATAAAAATATTTGTGTAGATCGCATCAACATGTGAACTGCTAGCTTGCTTATCTTGAAATAAAGCAATTTTATGATTTAAGTAAATAATAGGTCGGGGAAAAAGTCTTTTCGCATTATAGTATGTATGAACTTGTAATAAAATCTCTTTGGCTATACTATTTGTATCTGGCTGGTTTTGGTATCATTGAAAGTTTAAATTTTAAAGAACATAATTCCAAATTCAAATTAGGAAAATGTGTGATTCTCATTTGTTTTTCGTACTGTCAAAATGAGTGAATCTAATGAAGAAATTCGATACATTTTAAAATTTTACTACAAAAAAGCTAAAAATGCAACGCAAGCCGCGAAAAAAATTTGCGATGTTTATGGACCTAGTGCAGTGTCTGTGAGAGTAGCACAAATTTGGTTTAAGCGTTTTCAATCCGGACATTTTGATGTCAAAGATGCACGTCGCTCTGGTCGCCCTATTACGGATAAAATGGATGCCATTTTTGAAAAAGTGGAGCAAGATCGGCATATCAGTAGTTACGACGTAGCTGAAGAACTAGGAATTGACCACAAAACAGTTTTGGCGCATTTGAAAAAAACTGGGTACACAAAAAAGCTCGATATTTGGGTACCTCACGAGCTCACTGAAAGAAACCACTAATGAACCGTGTACTCATTTGTGATTCTTTATTACGACGTAATGAAACCGAACCATTTTTGAAGAAGCTGATAACTGGTGATGAAAAGTGGATCACGTACGACAAGAACGTGCGAAAAAGGTCGTGGTCAAAGGCCGGTCAAGCTTCACAGACTGTGGCGAAACCCGGGTTAACTCGCAACAAGGTGATGCTGTGTGTGTGGTGGGATTGGAAGGGCATTATTCATTATGAGCTGTTACCACCAGGCAGGACCATCGATTCTGAACTCTACTGCGAACAACTGATGAGATTAAAGCAAGAAGTTGAGAGAAAGCGGCCGGAATTAATCAACAGAAGGGGTGTGGTTTTTCATCATGATAACGCTAGACCTCACACATCTTTAGCCACTCAGCAAAAACTAAGAGAGTTTGGCTGGGAGGTGTTAATGCATCCGCCGTATAGTCCTGACCTTGCACCTTCAGATTTCCACCTGTTTAGGTCTCTTCAGAATTCTTTAGGCAGTGTCAGGTTAACATCACGAGAGGACTGCCAAAACCACTTGTCGCGGTATATTGATCAGAAGTCCCAATATTTCTATAGCAATGGGATCATGTCCCTACCTACAAGATGGCAAAAAGTTATCGAACAAAATGGTACCTACATACTTTAGTTAAATGTAAATAAACCATATTAAAAAAATGTTTTGAATTTTCTTAAAAAATGCGAAGAAACTGTTTCCCCAACCTATTGTCTTCCAGACTACTTTAACAACATATTCGTTTAGACAAAGTTGGGTTTATATACAACTAGTGGCCTGCCCCAAATTCGTCCAGAATTATTATGTTACATCGGCCGCAATGATAATTGCAAATTCAGGACGATCCCCAAAGACGTCGGCCCTCGAATCTGCCCGTTCTAACCAATTATATCGAGAAAATCCCTTCCGGGCGCACCTAACAAACGGGTCACTTGAAAATGACCACATAGAACATAGATTTAGGGCTGAAATCGAGTATGCTATGTGATGTCGGACGAGAGGAGGTAAGACGATGAGTTGGGCGCGGTCGAGTGTGCGGTGCGTGGGGGGCGGCGCGGGTGGGGGGGGGGGGGGGGGGGGTAGGAGGAACTCGTTCCCCCACTCCCCTCCCGACATTCGAGACACGGAGGACGACCGAGAGATGGATCCACTGATGTGCACACCTGACCAGTCCAAGCCTGGTTGGGTGGAGCGACAATGATCATACCTAAAGTATAATCGAAGAGAATGATGCTAATACTTTTCGAGAAAAACACATTCTCGAAAACGACAGAAGAAACTGGAACATCACAAGGTTTGTGATATGTTTATCACAAACCTTGTTAAATTATGTTTAATTATGTATAATCGGCAGTGAAGCAAGGACATAATAATTAAAGAAAGAGCCCTGTAAAAAGCATTACTTTATAAATATACTGCAAGGCTGGACCGAACCAGAAATGGAACATACCATTCGCGGGTATTGCCTCTTCTAATTTCGCCACCTGCTTTATACCCATCATTTAGAATTGTCCTACAATCCCTTCTCGCGCAATCAATTCCTCCTACTAGAAAAGTGTTTAAGATTATACCTACAAACATTGATTTAACGCTTTACCTGTGTTGCGGACATTGACTGATAAAATTGAACTTTACAATTTTCTTCATAGAAGAGTTTACAAAAAAAAAGCCCTCAGTTCAAATGGATTCAAATGTACTTACTAAGTGTACGAGGAGACTTTCCAAGAGAACCCACCTTACTGAATAGTTACGACGACCAAATCTCGAAAATTTCGCTAAACGTATCGGATAACGCTGTCCCCTCGACTGAAACTGTTTCTGCTGCAAATTCGGCGACAGACAGAGCGGCCAGTTCGCCAGTGAACCCATCTCAACGTGTACACGGAGTCAACTGACAACTGAGAGTAGAGTGCCCGCCGCTGTCTTTATTGTATTCAGATTAATAAAAGTTTTAGAAAAAAAATTTTTACAATTCGTAAATAACTTCCTTCCTTTTAAATGTCTTTTGATATCTTCAAGAAAAGCAATGGGAAAATAGCCTTATTGCTAAGATATTTCATGGGTTCAATCGCCACCCGCCCTTCCCAGTTTATACACAACTTTCTTTCTCCACCCGAGTTGGATAAGTGCATTTATGGTTCGGAATCCATGTAAAATGCAGGTCGGTCCTCTTCCCTCGCTAGTGTCTTGCCCCCGTGGTAAGGTTAACTCCGCCTAGGGTGGTCCCATTGCATTGGATAAAAAGGTCGAAGCTGCTGTTAAACATTCCAGTTCATGTAGCCTTGCTTATAATAGGGAATTTCCTGGCATAGCACTTAATTCCTTCAGGTATGCGGCTGTTGGGCGAATACCATAATAGTGGGAGTGATATTAGCCGTCCATGTCCAGTTACATAAAAAAGTAATACCAACATTATTAGGGGTTGGGCGTGACCAAAGTTACATATTTAATTGACTGCATGTGGGGCCGCTGGATAATTCAATGTTAAGATAATTTAAAACCTTTATTTAATTCAATAACATAACCAATATTTTTATTTTATTAATATTATCATAATATGTTCAAATTAAGATATAATACAACTTGTGAATAAAATTAACTAACTTTAAACCAGTGTATGTCATCAGACTGCCCACCCAAATATACATACAATATCTCATTTACAATACCTGTTAATTCATTCTACAAATCCTAACAAATTGCACCTCTCACATTTAATGAGCAATTTATTTATAATATTAATTTAAATAAAAACTTATAATCAAAATCATCTCAAATATGTATGTCTTGCATTAACATGATACAATAAGGAAGAATAGTGCTTATTTATCACATCAGGTGGCGTAAAGGCGACCTGACCTAAAGGATCTGTCAGATACCATGCAAAATAAAATCATATACATATTAGCAGCACGATCTTTGTTCTTCTCATTACATTCAAAGTGGTAAAAAGACAAATGGAAGGTTTTCTTAACCTCCAAATCTTATTTTAATTGAATCATGGAATAAAGTTAAAAACGGCCCGTAAGCTATGCTCCCCATACAAACGTAGTTTACTAATCATTTGCAAACCGCTATTCCAATTAAATTGATATTTAATATCTAATATCAGGTAACAAATATCTGTGTCTGCATGCTTTTGTTTTTTTGAAAAATCCAAACCGAATGAAATGAAAGCAAAAAGAAAATCTTCATACGAATTTTGTTTTCTCTGTGGTTTGACCCAGAATACATTTACCGAAAAAACTAAGACATGCAGACACAGATATTTGTAGCCTAATATTAGATACCAAATATCAAGTAAGTTGGAACAGTGGTGTTCAAATTATTAGTAAACTACGTTTGTATGGGAGGCGAAATTTTCAGGTGCTTACGGGCCGACCTTAACTTTAAAAACTTGTAAATAAAATTTGACAGAAACACCAGCACAGAGTCTGGACGTTTCAAAGTACGGTCGCTCATACGCCACCTGTGATGAACGTTGCGTTTCCTTCCCCATCGCAGTGATAATGCAGTGTGTAGTCACAGCAGTGCGTCACTTGCAGCGTGCAACGCATCGCTCGTGCAACCCGAGTGGAAGGGAGGGTGTCTGCTCTCCGCAAAGTGGAAATCTGTGCCAAAGCTTTGATCGTGGATCGCCAGCTTTCTGTCGGGCCGCTCCTTGTACGTTGCCTGATGGTGCGAATTCGGACGACTTCCCGATTAGGGGCTGGTGTCTCAGAGGGCTCAGTGCTGTTACCGACGCTATTTTTAATCTTCATTAACGATTTACTGTCCCTCGGCATTATACACAGTTACGCTTATGACAGTACGGAGCATGAGGGGTATGTCAGGGATTGGAAGAGCATAGGTAGATAACTGGGGCCAGGAGAACTTTGCCGCCTTCGACGTTCGCAAGACCCAATGTAGTGTTTTCTCTGCCAAGGTAGAACCCTTTCCGCTCCTAGCAAGTTTCCAAGGCAACGTCGTACCTGTCTCAGAGCACCTGGTTCTACTGGCCTGCAACATTTCCGGCGTTTTATTGAAGCCAAGGCCAAAATTGCTTCGCAGAAGTCCTATACCGTTGTAGAAGGTTCTCTTCTTTATAAATCACAGATAAGGCCGGTGATAGAATACTGTAGCCACATATGGGAAGGTAGTCCCCAGTACCTGCTGGCATCCTTGGACTCAATTCAGCGCCGAGCGGTCCGTCTTGTTGGGGACCCACAACTCACCGCTGGCTTGGAGTCACTGAGCCACAGACGGTTTGTGGGGTCGCTCAGTCTGTTTTACAGGTACTACCATGGATGTTGCTCTGTGGAACTTGCATACCTCATTCCTCCCCATCGTAGCACCCCATCTGCAGCACCCGCCACAGAGAATCAGAGCACCTCCTTGTGGTTGACATTAATCGTTCTCAAACCCATTTCTCTGCCGCACCGCCAGGATATGGAACTGTGTGCCGGCGAGTGCCTTTCCTCATACCTATAACCTGGGAGTCTTCAAGCGTAATTTGAACAAGCTCGATAGCTTAGCGATAGTCCGCAAATCCGCTGGCATGGTGCCAGGCTGAGCGTGGTTTCGCGAGGTGAGGTATTTTTGGCTATTCTGAGCACCTTTGGTCCTCGACACAGCAACCCATACCAGTTTTTCATAAAGCAAAATACCTATACTAAGTACAGTATACTTCTGAAACCACTATACTCTGAAACCGTAAGAGTAGGATATTAATAATTTTTGATTACCCTAATGAACAAACAGTTGCTTGCAATTTTTTTTAAATTCGTTTTTATTTGTATGCACTCAAGAATCACACTTGTAGTGGTTGCCCCGAGCACAGTAATGTCAACAGTGGAAGGTGAAATTCCAGACTATGATGTCACTATGACAGAATGGGCAGTCGAATCTGTCTCTATCGCCTTTGTAATACGAAAATAAGCGATCGTGGCTACATACCTGATTGTTCAGCTCACTTCTATCATGAACAAAAGAAGTAAATTCAACCAATTCTGTTTTCTATCGATTGGAATAATAGTGAAACTACTTTTAAATTTGCCCCTTCGAACATTGCACCCCCATTAGCCTACCTGCCTACCTGGAGAGCGCCCATTGTGGTAATGCCTGACAGCTCATGTAGTGAATGACATTTAAATAAGTTGAAGGAACAGACACACCTACAAGAATCAGTGCCGGAACAGTTGGCATCCATTAAAGGTGAGTAGAGTAAGGGAGATGTACAAACTCTACATTTAATTGGGAAATCAATTAATAAGACTCCCAGCTGTACAAAATGGGTGATTTCTCATTAAACATAATATGTGTATAGCCATAATCCAAGCACCTACAAATTTTGCAAAACATTTCATGAAATAAGTTACTTTGAACAAAATGATATGTCGAGAGAAAATTAATTATCTAATACCCAAATAGACTCAATAGTAGGAACAGAGTCATCGTATTAATTGTGAACACCGATGATGCAACTCAACCCTCTCGCCAGAGATCAGTTTTCATTAGTTTTGAAGTTATGAAGTTTGAAGTTGCACATCATGCTACCCCCGGAGCTCTGAATGTTTGCGACCTTACACTCCCTCTATTCCTACTACCTCTCTACTATCTATCTCTTTGCTAATACCATGTTTCGAGTAAAACTCAAACAATTTCAACGCAGTCACCGATGAAACGTGATTATTCACAATAGTATAACATATCTAACACTACGGCAACGCATCGTTCACATACAACTCGGTGCAGAGTGCAGGCGCATGGCGCCACGTTGCGCCATGCGGCTCCACGTCGAGCCACGTCACGCCAAGTCGCGCCATGCGGCGCCACGTCACGCGCGCGTCACTGGTAGTGCGGCTCGCTGCCGTCAAACTGCGAGGGCTTGTACGCGCCGCCCTGGAAATTCAAATGCTCCTAGTACAATCACAATCTATTCCAATATACTCATCCAGGGGTTGTAACCTATTTTGGAGCTGGCAAGCATTCAGATAAGTTGTTTGCTCGTGTTTCATAACCATAGGTGTTAATACAAATATATTTCAATCAGTAAATACATTTCGGGTGTGGCTGGTTTTTGGAGTAACAGCTCGCACGTCACACTGCTCTCTTTCACGTGTCCACGCACCACACAAACTATGCCAAAGATTCAGTCCTTACTCGAATCGTAAGCTCATACAATGATCGACCCCCAGGCTCACATCACATGCACACTTAAACACCCCCTCCCCCTATTATTTGTTATTATGTATTTGTAAAATACGTTTTCTTTACAAATTTGAGTAGGCAATGTGTCCAATAGCCAGATATTTTCTCTTTAATTAGTATCGAAAATATTGCTAATTTGTTTAAATTTTTTTTTTTTCCAAAAATGGTGCCATATTTTATTTTCAATTATTCGATTTTGCATTTCCTAGTAGGTACATACCTGTGGCATGGAAGGTACGAAGAAGCCGGCAGCGGGGAGGGTGGCGGCGGGCGGCGGAGGCAGGAGGTCAGCGGGTGGCGGGGCGGGGGGAGCGCGCGACGCCGCGCCGCTCGGGTTGAACACGTCCACGTACGATTTCTTTATGTCTGGATACCATACGCACATTAACGTATAATTTTTAGCAAAGTCAGTTAATTACATTTGACCTGAGTTATATACATCAATGAAACATGCGAATTTAAATTATGATTAGCGAAAAACGTGGGACACAGAAAACTAACCTTTCAACTGACTAAAAATTGTTCATCTTAAACGAACAAAATATTGCATTCTAGTAGGCAATAATGCTTTGGTCGCTGTTCACAAATCTCTTGACTTAATTCTTAGGAAGTTATCGACTTGAAGAGAAAACACCAAATAACTTACAAGCCCTGCGAAACTCACAATATAGTCCTAATAAATTGAATCAGCAGCTACAAAAGCTGGATCAGCATCTAAAACTGTGGTCAAACAAAACATTGCCAGGCTCGCAGCTCGCAGTAAATTTTCCAGTTGGGAGGATGACTTACGTCTTCCTTTTTGCATCTTGAAGATGTTGGAGGCGCTGGCGGCGGCGGGGGTGGTGGCGGCGGCGGCGGGGAAGGAGGCGACTGAAGGGGCGACGCCGGCGGACGCTGCCGACGCATTGCTACGGAACAGCATTGATGTTATACTTGTGCGTGTGGGTTTCAGCACTTTAAGATTACAAGTGGTCCAACTGCATTTCTTCCCGTTCATGATGTAAGGTGTGACTAAGAGAAATCAATGCTTTATTCAACGTCACCAATTACCTCTACTAAATAATTTATTTATTAATTGCCATCGTCCACAAATTCAAAGTGTCTCTTTTGGAGCGTGTGACATTATCTAATAATACAATTGTTAAATGTGTTTTTGATTATTTAAATCATTCTGATTTTATTTTGTTTTAATCTTATTTTACAATGTTTGTTTTAATGTAAATATTAGATTGTTTATTTTAATCCTTGACATTTTATGAACTGTGTTTATGTTTACGATGGAAATTGGCAGAGTACATTCCTCTAGAGAGGGGTGACCGGTGGGGTTAAACGGTCATAACTTGCGAACTACTCCACTTACGACGTGGAAAATGCGGATTCCACGTTAAACTTTGGGTCCCTTTTATTACTAACTAGGTGGTAGGGTTGAATTGGTACGTACTATCTCACTTAATGAAAGATGGTCGAAGCGGCAATAAAAAAATGTACATGTTTTCCATCCATGTCAATGAAGCAGTGCCAGTGCAGAATACTCTTAAAAAAATTGTAAGTAATCGACCTCAAATGTTTTCATGGAAAACGGCATCACCCTAGACGCCACACATTACACTTTTATCCACATACTTTTTCATTGCAAATGCCAATGCCTACAGTGGCGTTGTTGGCGATGGCTCCGTACATTCCTTCCACTAAATTTATGAATGGCAATAGTTGTATGTTTTCTTATTCAATCATGCCACATCAGCTCAACCGATTTCGTTCAAATTTATTAGGTAGATACAGCCACATAGTAACCCAAAAGGTTACTATTTATAAAGGATACTAGCTGATGTACCCGGCTCCGCTCGGGTCAATGTCGTTTTTGACTGATTTCAGGCTGGTCAAGTTCAGCCTGCGTTTGCAATGTAAGCGGAAAAAATGTAATGATTTACGACATCACATTAGAAACCTCAAAAATAACAGTATTTCTCCACTATTTAATGGATGTTATTATACATATAAACCTTCCTCTTCAATCACTATCTATTAAAAAACAGCATCAAAATCCGTTGCGTAGTTTTAAAGATTTAAGCATACATAGGGATATAGGGACAGAGAAAGCGACTTTGTTTTATACTATGTAGTGATAGTGATAGTGATAATTCAGTCCGACATCAGTCCAAAACGACATGGACCCGAGCGGAGCCGGGTAGCTCAGCTAGTAATAGTATATTCGTTTAGTATTATGTGTGCAGCAGGTAGTACTTACAGGCCGGGGGCGGCGGCGACGGGTGCGGCGCGAGGTGGCGGAGGTAACGCGGCGGTCGACTCCTCCTCCTCGCCGTCCAAGTTCTTCCAGCGCTTCTTCTCCGCGTCCCACACGATCTGCAGACACCCACGAACACACACCCTCACCACACACACCCACGCCCCACTCACACACCGCTCGCACGCACGCACACATCACACCCTTTCACACTTGCCGGCTGCGAGGGGTTGTCGAGTGTGAGAGGTCTTGCGGAAGCGTGGGTGAGCTCATTCGAGATGTGAATGCTTTAAGTATTTTTAACTACAATGTTAGAGTGCAATTTTAGTTGACTTTTGAGTTTTGTGAGTGTTGAAAAAGCGACACACATGAAGTGGATCGTAAATTGCTTAGAAAATAAAATGGTTATGTAGAACAGTAACGACTGGTCTGGCTTGTAGTGTTAGGCACTTTGTAATGGAAATAATATACATACATACTCGTACTGTCCCTGCATTTCCAAAAGCGTACATTGCAAATATCGCAGAGAAAACGAATACAGTGAATACTTGTGTTCCGAATTGATTTCACTGCTCATAGCAACAATCGCACCATAAGAAATCGGAACGAGTTTGACCAGACATATGTGTCAGAGCCTAACCCAACTACCTCGAAAATGCCTTGTAAGTCTCGAGACTCGAGAGTGGTTATTTTAGGCCTAGTATTGTCTAACTAGACTAACAAACCTCGAACATATGTTCACACGATCAGTGAACTACAGATAAACACGCTTAATGACAGCTCGATGACAGTCATTTGACAGCGTACACGGCGCACATGCTCTCAACCGTGAGCGCTTTGTACGATCTGTGTGCGGTATAGAGTCACGTGACGTTCATGGGAGTGAATATAAGCAATTCGGAACGGTCGTGTACGCGTACATTGTGAATTCTCCGCAATATACGCATTTCGGAATGCAGTGTTTGAATTGGGATTGAGCATTGATGGGGAATAAAAAACTTTGAACATTAACTTTTCAATGTAATTTCGAAATAGTCACCAACAAAAACGAATGGTTGTCACAACACAAGTAATGTCTATCCCTCTACCCTACGCATGCAAACACAAGCAGCTTCATAGCTGTGTATGTGTATATCTGTACCACCGCATACACTCTTTTACAATAGAAGCGGCGTCCCAGAGGGGAGGGACGGGGGGGAGGCTAAACCCTTTCTGTATTTGTCGGCTGCAAACATTACAAGAATAGATCATATGTAGTAGTAACAGTAATAAAATAAAAAGGAGGTAACAATAAATTATAACGAAAATGTAATATAGATGAAAGAAGCAGATTCTACATACATATCATATTCCTTGAAAAAAGCAATGTACTTGCTGAGTACAAAAAAATATACTTTATTTACCCCTGATTTCACCACCTCCAGCTATCTGAAACCCAATAGTTAACTTACGGTTACATTACATATTTACATGGTGTAACCGAAAGATAACTTTGGGATTTTTGTAGCTGGAGGTGATGAAAAGGGCCGTTAATAATTTTCTTGAAATTATTATTATTACATAATTAGAAAATATTTAATATTTACAAGATATAAATACATTTCTTAAATAAAAATGTAATATACTATAAATAAAAACTATGCAATTACATAACCATTATTCGATTATATTATTTAAGACAAATATAAACAGTCGTATTCAGAGTGAACCTGTCAAAACTTAGTCGGGATTAGCACCGAACTAACCATACAAAAACCGGTGTAGTCCAGCAATAATCCGTGCACCAAAGTTAGTCAGCCCACTCTGACTACGACAGATACATTTAATAAACAGGACATCATTTAAGAGGTGAAGCTTGTTAACCGGCAGGGCGAGCACATAATACTGTTGCTAGCTTGGCAACCTTAGTGCGAGTTATACATAATCGCCAATATTTTTCAGAAAGCGGTAACGCTACAGATTAGAATAATAAGGCAACAAATATGAACGTTATTTTTTGAGATATTTTAAAATAAGAACAGGCTCAACATTTTAGTTGGCATCACACCCATTTGAAAACGTGACTCATCCGGCATGTTGAAAACTGTCAAGTTCTGACGAGTCGCAACTTTAAGTGATGCTAAATCAACCACACTCTTTTTCAAGTTTCAGAGATCCGCAATAACAGTACATTAGTGGAGTTAGGGATTACATATAGATGAAAGAAGAGTGAGTCTACAGCAGCGTATAGACTCGCGGACTCACGGTGGGGTTCTTGTCGTCAGGGAGAATCATCTGGTTCTTTGGTTTCAGTGACAGCTTATTAAAGATGCCTCCGAACCAGCCGCCGCCGCCGGCCGGCTTGCCTCCCGCCGCGCCACCCCCTCCCGCGCCCCCGCCCTCGCTCGCCGACACCCGCTTCGAAGGTTCACTCCTCTGCTGCTGTCGGAGAAAGGTACCATTTAGGGTAGATTCTAGTCCTCCTTCACGCTGGTATACTTTCAGTTTTGCTGCAATAACCCAACAAGAGCGCCAGCGATGTCCATGATGGGCGCGCCGGGAACGGTCAGTGTTGCCAGCCAAAATCAAAGGAGAAGTCGCTGGATATAGTCTTAAGGAACTGTGAATTTAACGAGGGAGTTTTCGTAATACATGTGTATTATAAGTTGGTACCAACTAGTGCTCTTGAATAGAATACACGCTGGAGAACATACTACAAGGCAGTGTTCGAGGTTCCAAATGTTTACCCTGTGTATACCACCCCGTGCAAACTGAGTCCTTTCCCTTCCAATACGTCCCGGGCGGTATACACCTACAATCTTCCTACCACCACTGAGACTTTTGCTGATTATAACGAAGGTCTCGCCACACATGCTAATCCCAAAGTCGTCTTAGAAATGCTGCAAAAGAACTTAGAAAAAATCGTAAAATGGATAAAAAAGTGGGCAAATTAACCCAAATCTGTACATGTAACATTAACACTTAGCCCCGATCGCACGAAGAGACGGCGAGTTAATCAATTTTCAAACACGTCACTTTTAGTGAACCGCATAGAGTTCCTTCCATACTGTCCACACAAAGTGACGTGTTTAATCATACTTTGACGTTGATTTTTTTTGTCCTTTCGTGCACTCGGCCCTTAGACTTGAGACATGGCCACACATAACCTTCAATGCTGTCCAGATACTTCAAGCCAGTGATGTCAGATACCTTCCATTACCTGGATATAAGGCTAATAAAAACCACTTAGGTCGTGGTCCGATTTGCGCTGACAGCCCTCAAAATGGTGTCCCATGAATGGTATGACGCCATCCTTACATCACTCAATGCCATACACAACGCTTTGGAGGGAGGGCACTGTGTGTGCAACTGTCGGTGCCACATTTTGACGTTTATTTATTTATGAACAGGCAGTTATTGGCTAATGGGTTCATATCTATGATATTTTATTTCTTTTCATTTCGTTAAGAGTGTTTTTATTAGAAGTTTTTTTTATGTGATAATTTAATTTTAGCCTTTCACATAATTGGGATTTTAAATGAGGTTTGTTTGCGTTAAGTATTGGGGAATTACATATAACTTATCAGATTGAACAAATAATCTTTATTTCGCTAGCAAGCTGTATTTCCTTACGGGAAGAATCGGTACGCGTGAGTAGCTCAGGGGCAAGGACTTTCCAGTATCTCCAAAACATGTGTTGTAGTCATGTTGACCAGTATCAAATTGTCTGTTCGCACAGGTACCGTCGAATTGTTTCCTACGCTTCTAATAAAAACTTCCTGCAGCAAGCTACGCATGAAGCATGAGCACGAGCGCTTGCAAATGGAGTTAAGTGACCGCCGCGCCAACATGATGTTGCTCCGAAGTACTCACGTGTGTGTCGTCGTCGTAGTCGCCGTAGAGCGGGCTGCGCGCGCCGCCGCCGCTGTTGGGCATCGTGATCTGTGGTCGCGGCATCTCCCCCTCGCCATCGCCCTCACCCGCCGCCTCCTGTCGCCACACACACACCACCTCTACACTACCCCTGCACCCTGCACCCTGCACGCAGCCCTTCTGCAGGAGAGCAATCAATGGTTTCACTCCATACACCCGGGCCCCTTGCAAGAGGGAAATTGCCACTCTATCGTGCTTGCTTCTCAAACTCATCACCAGGCCTGCGTGGGTCTACCAATCCATATTCTGAAAGATTCGTCCAATGTTAAAAAAATTAACTATGTAGGAATTCATAGATGCCTTCGGAAGGTCAAGATTAGGCTGTCTTCCGATTTATCTGGAAAAATTGCATGAACCCCCTTTGCCAGAATGGCGTTGCTAACCTAGGAACAGTTCTATAAATCTTGTGCTGCTGCAATCTCATCGCCAACTAAGCTTAGATTAGCATCACAGTTTGGAAAAAGATAAAGGAACAGAGATGGGTAAATCGCCCAATAATAACAGATAATGAAAAATAAGACGAAAAAATTACATGAAAGGAAGCAGAATTAAAGCGACCGTCGGATGTTAGACATGCATGCAAGCACCACGTCCACACCCACCAACATAAAATGTAAGCATGCTCAAGAAGTAACAAAATGAAATTAACCTGTTTGTCAACGTGGAGAAATAGCAAATATGAAAACTGATTTGCCAGAGCTGTATGCGCATAGCGAGTCTAGGCTCCAACCAGAGCATATTTTCAGGTCTCAGCAGCGTCATACGCTTGTTCGGCATTCTTTCTTTATTTATCATATAATATGACTGTGACCTGTTTACATGAATAATCTCCTATGCATGTTACATCGGCTCATTCAGTCACGCTGCGACACAATGTCCACATCTAACCTCATCTTTGGCAACAGTGGCAAAGTCATGTTATAATAGATTTGATAATCAATTTAAACATCATTATATTAGTAATTTAGTCAACATAAACGGCAAGTTGTGCGACTTATATTTTATTTATATAATCATACACGCACCTGCTATCATGCAGATCTAAATGAGAATTGATTACATACAAATATTTTATTATCTTATCAATTCAATACATAATAACACCCATAAGTAACATCATAAACAACATTACATTTCAAAGTACATAAACAAAAGTAGATAAACTGTGAACAGTCAACTAGGACAATTCATTGTAAACATTTATAATCTTATCCAACATACACCAGTTCTGGAAATATTCTCGAATCTGAACACTTTCAGCTAGTTTGAATTTTTTTTCTGGCTTTATGGAATAGTGAGTTTGGCGCTAAATACTCACTCTTGTAAAATTTTCAGGCCCCTTTAACATCACATTAGTTGATACAAAGTCCGGGCTTTCGTAACAGGTGGTTTTGTTTAAGGTGGCCCATCCCGCTCGTCTCCCCATACAAAAGGAGAAAGAAGATCACGCCCATATTTTTTCTCAGAGATCCAAAATTTTGCTCAAAATAGCTTTATTTGATCGAACTAGATGTCTGATGACCATTGGCATTGTAAAATTGTGTTTAGTTTCTAAGTTATAAGGTCCGAAAGTTCGAATTTTTCGCGCGTTTAATACAATAACTTTGGAGGTGTATTACGCAATGATAAAGTAAGAACATCTTAAAAAGATTTGTCATCAGACATAGCTTATTTAATCAAGATGTATAATCTATTTGGTTTTTGTTAGATTTTTGACTACAGTGGTCGTGGTTTACTTTTAGCTATAAGTCATTTTGAAATTAAAATTTTCGTAAATCTTACCAAATCATACGCTATGCACATTGTCTTTTTTGTGGAATCTTCCTCATCACGGAGCCTGTCTTATTCTTTGAAACAGAGAAGGTCCCAGAGCGCAACAGCACGGTTTTGTACCGTGCCCGCGAATGAGTTAGGCCCGCTGGATTGGGCCACCTTAATGAAAAAACATTATTTTCAGTTGTCATTTTATGCCGGTAATGTCCAAATAATTGACATAGTAGAAATTAAGATACTTAACAAAGAAGCGTACAATCATAATTAACAAAAACAAAATATGTTTAACATGACACATTTCTGGACCCCCTTGGAAGTAGGGAAACTTTTGAAAACTGACAGGAATTACACAAATATGCACACCGTAACTCAATATTTAATAGAAACTGTCTGCCCTCTACCACTTCATTTTCCCAACTATCCAATGCTGTCCTAACTTTTTAGTCCACATGCATCCATTTCAGAACAGTACAATTCAAATCAATGTAGCCTGTAAAATATAAGCGCTTTGCTTTACTAATGAACACAGAATATGTTAATGGTACACATACAGGCTGTGTTCGGACTTAGTGGACTGAGCCATTCGGTGCAATGAGTAAGAGAAATAGTGCAACTGAATGACAGTTCCGTAAACATACTTTGGTGCCCATGTCTCATAGAGAATGGTTCGGAATCACTCGGAATCACTCCTTTTTACTCCACCTCTCCGAGGTGGAACGCTGCACCGGAGCAAGCTCTGTCAATTGTCACTTAAACGTCAGCTATCAAATTGCCTACAACTATGCTATTTCGGGTGGAATTTCGAATCGATTTGAAATTAGGACCGAGAAAAATAACTGTAAGGCAATATGAGACAATAGTTTAAACAACCACAGAACACTCAATTCAGTCAAACCTATACAGCTCTATTCAGAGTGGGCGGACTTACTTTAATCCGCTGGACTAAACCGGTTTTTGTATGGTTAGTCCGGTGCTAATCTCGTACTAAGTTTTGACAGGTGCTCTGTGAATACGACAAAGTTGCTAACTATTAAGATATTCTTGTTGCTTGATAAGCGGGTCGCAAACGATAAAGTCGCGTCAAGTCATTGTGTGCAGCAAAAATATAAATTTGCATGAAGTGCGTCAACCACGCAGTAAGCTTGAATCAAGCATCACGCACATTGTAAGCAATCGGCCATGATTCACTGAAGACAACATTTCCATGACTCAAGCGGTTTGACCATATCAAAAGCCCTTTACTAGCATATTCATTTATAAGTTTGCCCCTCTTGTCGACTTTTGCCATGTTGGTATGGAAGTCAAAGATGACATCATGAAACGAATCCATCTCGTCCGATTACCATAGGGACACGGTTGTGCCTGGAGGTATCTCTCATCGAGCCCTGCCGCATTTATGTAATTGAATAAGTATGGAAAGAATAATTTTCACTGGTTGATTCTATGTAGCTCAAAAAATTTTGTACAGTATAGTTTCGTTCCACTCGTGGGAACAGAACCTTTTTGGTTGATTCATAAAAGCATTATAGAATTTTTTGTAAATGGAAACCGATTTTAGGAACTGATGAAAAATAAGATTTAATAATAATAACTTTACCCCACACTTCAACTTTGGCTCCATATGCGCTTTTGTTACGCTGGATGGTTTTAAAGGTCAACTCACATGGATTTGAACTATCGGAACATAATGTAATTTAACGTTAAACAAAGAGTCGGTTTTAAAAAGATCGATTAGGCGTGGATGTAGCCAGTTGTATACCAGACTTTCTACTACGCGTTCTAATCAGGCATCGGTTGTTGGGTACACACTTAGCCCACTATAGATGAACCCAGAGCAAAATTGCAGTAATGGACAAGATTTGAATCCAAGTGTTGAAATAAATTTTGACAGTATGTAAGTTTTTTTATACAATTTAAAATTACTCAACCTATACATAGAGCAGCAACTGGCGCAATGCCTTTCTCATGTAACAACTCACTTGGTAACGAAATGTTAAATTTCTTTCAGATCTTATACGAGTGCTACATGAAGTCGATGGGTTCGTCGATGTCGAAGGTGCGTGGGTGTGGGGCGCGCAGCGTGCGGGCGGCGGCGGCTGTGGGCGAGGGGGGAAGCGGCTCGTCGATTGGGAAAGTGCGGCGGGCGGCGGAGGCGCTGCGCTCTGCCAGCAGGGAGTCGAACCGCTCCACGCTGCGCTCGACGGTGCGGCGCAGCTCGAGGCGGGCGCGCGGCTGCGGCGGCGGCGAGGCGGCGGGCGGCGAGCTCGGCGCGTCGATGGGGAACGTGCCGCCGAATACGAGCGGCTTGTAGGTGCCGCCGCCGTCGAGCGAACCGCCGCCGCCGGCCCACGCGTCCACCGTTTCCGAGATGAGGCGTCCGCAGCGCCGCCGGCCGGAGCCGTACGCGCGGCGCGACGCCGCCGCCGTCCCCCCGGCCCCGGCCCCCGCCCCGCCGCCGCCGCCGCCGTGCGCCAGCTGAATGTCGAGGTCGGACACGGGCACCGGGGGCCGCGTGGCGCGGGCGGGTGCGCGGGCGGGTGCGCGGGCGGGTGCGCGGGCGGGTGCGCGGGCGGGTGCGGGGGCGCGGGGCGGCGGTGCGCGCGACCTGCGCTTGCGCAGCACGGGCTCGCCGCCGCCGCCGCCGTCGGCCGGCAGCCACTGCTCGGGCGCGGGCGGCGCGGTGCGGCGCGGTAGCACGCGCGCGGTGGGGGGCGAGCGGGCGGTACTTACGGCGGGGTCGCGCGCGGCGGGCGACGGCGGGGCGGGAGTGGCGGCAGCGGCGGGGGTGGCGGCCTGCTGCCGCGCCCGCGGCGTCCGGGGAGAGCACACGTTAACTTATTCAACTCACCACCAGAACGTCTAAAATGTTAATTCGTTGAAATACACAAAATATAAAAAAAAATGTATGGTGATTTTTGATACTTTGCAAAAACATTTAAAACCACAAAGCCCATGAAAATGGACTAAAATATTTTTGTTCTACCCGATTACAATGCGGGCAAGGCTTAAGGTGAGCCCGTAAGCATCAGAATAATACGCACCCCATGCAAACGTAGTTTACTAATCATTTAAAAAACACTATTTCAAACTGCTTGATATTTGGTATAAATATAAAAATATCTATGTATGCATGCTTTTGTTCTTTCGAAAAATATATGCTGTCACAGAACAAAAAAAAATGTATGAAGATTTTCTTTTGCCCGTTATTTGACTTGGTTAAGATTTTCAGCAAAAATAAAACCTGCAGACACATTGGATATGATTTGTCTTATATTGGATACCAACGTCAATGGGAACAGTGGTTTTTAAATGATTAGTAAATTACGTTTGCTTGGGGAACTGACTTTCTGCAACCTAACGCAATTTCCCACAAAGACACTGAGGGTTAATAAAGCCATAGGATGGCCTAACATGCATTTGAGGGTACAATTAAATTCAAAACCCTCAGAAATTTGCTTTATTATCTCGTCCGTATTTACCGTCCATACTAACAGTTATGCATAAATGAAAAGAACTGTCTATCTGTACAGTGATCCATCAACGTACAGGCACTGAGGATATAGTGAAGCTTTGATGCATGGACATTTGCTTCACAGAAAAATATAGGGAACATAAATACAATGGCCGACACATGACTGGCACAAATTGTTAGTATGTTGCGATGAACCAAACATGTGCAAAAAAAGGACTGACCGGTCATCACTCATGGTTTATGTACATTTTCCCAGATCCCAAACCTTAGCACATCACACGCAACCTCTCCGTCCCAACACCAACATAACCCAATATACAATAATTTGAACAATTTTTGTTTTGCCATATTTAGTATATTACTTGTTCCTGCAAATAACTTACGAAATGTAATGGATATTGTAGCTTTCACCAGTTTTATATTTTTGATAGTTTCTGAAAATATCTTCTAGCAAATATCTGATGGCTTCTAATTATAAATGTGCCTGATTCCTTCCATGTCCTGATAAATTGGTTTTTGTGTTTGTTGAAGAGACAGCACCATAACCAAAAGTATGGATGGAAGTCAGGCAACTAAAACAAAAGTGTGAAAAATATGACAAACTGCCATCTGCTATGCGAGCTAAAGTAAAAGCAACGACTGATGTAAACCCTTCAGACACAACTCTCAATCATTATGTTTTGCTGTATGTTTCACGCTAAAGATGCCAACCGTGTGTGCCATCTTTGCATTGTATTATTATACATGCGATAACTTGACAAAAGTACAGACCAATGGCCATTTCCTGTCTCTTTTTTTGAGAGACACCTACTGTCATGTTATTTACGTAACATCCCACAGGGGGGTTGGTTGCCATACCAGTACCTTCCTAATATAGCTCTGCTACATTGAACTGAATTGAAAACACATTTTCATTGTCACTTTGACCATTTTATTCTATAATAAAATCATAGAATATTGTAACACCAATCTCAATTAAGAAGCTTGTAACAAAAACATTTGTAAGCGTGCTTATGAGTTTTGGAATGGGAACTTCAAAAGAGATTGTAAGTAGGTTTTTTTCTCCACTTGTCATATAATACGGCTGTTATAAATAAACATAACTGTGGTGTTGAGTCATGAAGGGTCTACGAAGGTCATCGCTTGAACTATTAATCCTAGTGTTGGAAAGGATATACGGTTTCTGTGTGCGTGTACATGTGTGTGTCGGTACCTCATGGTAGGGGTGCGCGGAGTAGCCCACGTCGTGTTCCCCCTCCGCCCCCGCCGCTCCCACCTCGCCCGCGCCCGCCGTCTGCGCACGCACACACACGCCACACTCTCATCACTGCAACCAACGCGAGTTCAGCGCCTACCCGGGACGGGCTACACATATATAGACTGTTCATGATAGTTTGCTCACTAAGTTGTTCAGGAAGACAATGATTCAATGCAATTTACTGCATGTAAAAAGTGTGTCAATTATTCGTACTTGCAAAAATATAAAAAATAACATTAATAATAAAGACTATAATCTTCAATTTGAGCTGCTCGCATCTACATTGGAGCATTTGATCTGCATTTTTCTGATTATTTTCAAAATCTTCTACTCTAGCCTCGAAAGGCTTCAATGCAGATTCTATAACCTCAAATTAATGAGATAATGGTATCGCATCCACTGAATCTATATAAAATATGAAATGTGGTAGTAAACAACAAAGATGTATATATCATGTATGTATGCAATGTAGATGAGGTGGAGTGGTGACCTGGTAGTGGTTGGGCGTGGACGGCTGCCCGTAGAGGTGATGGGGGTCGAGCGGCACCTCCTGCTGGTAGAACGTGGGGAGCTCGTAGGGCTGCGCCTCCGCGCCCGCCACCATCGTTGAGCTAGCGAGCTGTGCGGGCGCTGTCTCACCGTACTCACCCTGTGTTACCAGAAACGCAACCAACTCACAGAGTGTGCACACAGTAGTTACCAACAAACCACAAACCTAAAACTAAAATTACGAGCTGGAGAACAGCATTTTTGGATTCGATTTGAGGAAAGAATTGCAGCTTTTTAAAATATTCCAGCCAATGGCGAATCTGCAGTGTGATAACACGTCTAGGATGACCTTCCGTAATAGAGAGAAAAGGAAGGGTATAGTAGAACTATGTCTGGTTTTACAGTACTTATGTCTGTAATTATTTGTTGCTCCGAACACCGATGACTCTACCTTGTAGTGTAACAATGTGAATGTTTATAATGACAGGGAACGGTGGTTACCTGGTAGTGTTGCCACTGCTGGTGGTACAATTCCTCGCTGTACAGCGGCTCGGGGTCGGGGGCCGGCGCGCTCTGTGCACCACACACACACACACACACACACGTCATTGAGAAATTCATATTCTCGGCAGTTGTCTTCGAAATGAGGTCAAGCGAGATAAAGTAAATGGCTCGGATATTCCAGCCCAAACTTTCCAATTGTTTGAAAATCTCAAATGAGTTTCTCTAATGAATATGCGCTTTCCAGTGGCACCAGATAGGCCACCCACACCGGTTTTTCCATTACAACAGGAAAACGGTGGGGGAGTTAGTGTAAGCTGCCTATGTCTGGCGGTGCGGCGAGGACTGACCTGCGCGGCGGCGACGAGCGCGTGCAGCCGATGCAGCCAGGCGGGCGTGGCGTGCGCAGCGGGCGTGGGGAGGGCGGCGCGGTGCGGTGGAGGGGACAGCTCTGCGCCGCTGCCGCCGCCCTCTTCCTCCAGCGCGCCCTCCTCGTCGTGCAGCGCCGGGTCGTGGTACTTCAGTCTATATACACACACCATCAAAGTACCGTTTTTGTAGAAATATTGATTCTGCTTTGTGTCTCTAACTGAAACTCATAGGAGTCATTGGTAGCTTTGAAAAATGCGTAGTAAATGTATATGGGCACCTTGTTGACAAGAATAACCATAATATAAAAGCTGTCAGCATTATGAAAAAATCTCCATTCCGGGAGGTCAAGCTATTATTGGTCACGATAAGGTAAATGGATGAATCTGGTTTCACAGGTTAGAGACCAACCCTCTGATGCTTAGCCAGGAAAGCAAACTGAAGCAGTGAAGTCATTTATACATCTGCCATTCTTCTCGCAAAAATGAGGCATGGGTCAAAGCCGCCAGATTTGTTTGTAATGGAAACTGCATGGGTAAGTCGAGGGATCGTTACAGATTCTTTTTCGCTACTTATCGTTGTAATTTCCAGATTTAATGTCGGACAACTTTTTGTCATTTTGTTTGTGAGGCATGTGCTTTATAAATCAATGATTTTTTATCCAGGCGATACATATGGCAAGGTTAGGTGTTCTGGAGCACTTGTTCAATCGTTTTTGTCGATATTTCTGCAGATTTTCTCTTCTTTGATAGATCAGGGCGGTGTGAACACCAGACCCACTCGTGATGCATCAAGTGAACCAGCCCACGCCGCGGACTTGGGGCAAATGTATCGCAGCTTCGCAGCAAGAATTCACACCCGTTTAATCGCATGTGCGTTATAGCGCTCGTCGCAACATATTCAATGAGCAGTTTAGTCTGTAGTAACGCAGTTCTCTCTGTTGTGAAAGCTGTCTAACACATATTTCAGAATTTGGTAAACTTCATCTCCTTACAGGGTGAAAAGGATTGACAAAGCTTGTATGGATTTTATTTGGTTTGTAGTCAAAAATAGGTTAAAATTGGTGTTAATCAAAACGTTGATTACAAAAATGGCAAACAAATTTTAAATCTGAGATGGCTAAATGTCATTAAAAACCTTATAGGGATGAATTGGAGATTAAAAGATTTTATGGAGAAACAATATTGACCTCTCATGTCATTCAATGGTTTCTAGCGCGAGCGAAGCTGCGGGAAAAAGCTAGTTAATATATATAAATATTCTGTTTCAAAATAGTGAACCTTTTTGTTCATCTCGATATAGATTGGGTGGTTTTATATCAAACACCCAAAATGTTTAGGATCAACATACATACAAAAAAACCTCCATAAATCGAGAACCTCCTCCTTTTTTAAAGTCCGTTAAAAAATAGATATTATGTTCCATATAGTAGAGTCCTGATAAATGTTATGTTACTTACTGTCAAACCTTTTAAAACTTTTCTAATCTTTAAATTATATGAATCTTTCAATAAACCTATTTGTCTGAACTTTTTTTCTTTCTGTAGCGAAACACGACTTGCTTGCGCTAAACTGACCTAGCCAAACTCGAGGCCCTAGCGCAGCTCTGTGACAGGATACAAAACAGCAGCAGAGTGTTACCTTTCAGCCATTTCGGCGACGTGCCGCAGCAGGTGTGGGGAGTGCAGTTCGGGTGCGGCGGCGAGCGCGTGCGCCACCACCTCGCAGTAGCGCAGCGCGCGCTCGTACAACCCCGCATCCACCAGCCGCGTCGCCACTATCCACTTGTACACCTGTGCACACACAACCACACAACTCAACGCCAACACTAACAGTACTATTCACGTTTGGTGGATATTAAGAAAAATAGGACTGAGTTGGGAACCCTGGAGTACACCGTGAGTAAGACCATTGTAAGGAGAAAAATACCCACCCAGGGTTAGATATCGGTGAAAATTACATTTTAAATTAATCACTCCAGATCAGAACTAAAGTCCTACTGTCTTAAGATAATTTTCATAAAACCATTGGTACCATCCACATCATAATTTGCACATGGGGTGTGCCCCTTTCACCACCAACCGGTTTTCAGGCGGGGCGTGTTCTACTACAATCCACGCGGGCGGTGCTATCCCCTCCTCGCGCTTTACCTCAGCATGATGTGAGCGCTTTATAGTAATTGCATTAGAATGTGCTACTAGACTTTTGAATGCGACTACACCTTACAGGGTTAAGATAGTATAGCAATACGATGAGATTGAAGGGTGCACGCACCTGAAACTCGTGCAAGACGAAGCTATCGTCGTTGAGGCCGCACGCGTACTCGTATATCTCCGTCGCGAATATGTTTACGTTGGCGGCGAAGTGCTGGAGCGAAGTGGCATGTGGCGGCGCGAGAAGGAGTGAGAGGCGCGGCGCGGCGGCAGGCGGGGCGGCAGCGGCGGTGGCGGTGGCGGGTGGGAGCGGCGCGAGCGGGTGGCGCGCGAACTCGAGCCGCGCCATCAGGTAGCAGAACTGCGATGCGTACAGCAGTCCGCGTGCTCCTAGGGCATCGCCTGCAATGCGTCACATACATAAGCATGAGAATATATTGGCATAACGGCAGAATATTATTTAAAAAAAGAGCACATCATTTGATAGATCTTAGAGAACTCTGTAGAAAACTAAAAAGCGACCTTCAGAATGCTTTGTATATTTATTTCATTATCAATTAATCTTCTTATACATTTTCCTTTTTAACATTAAATATAAAGGAACTTTTTCATGAATGGTATACGCTGAGATAAATAGTCGTAATTTAACACATTTTGTATGGATGATATGTAACTTTTGACACTAGTTAGTATTACTTTCGGTTAGTGTTAGTTCCAGGTGGGAGTATTTATCTTAGCCATAGAGAAGAAATAAATTATTAGATAGAAAAGGATCAATCCATAATTATTTTGGGTTCCGTACCAAAAGGTTGTCAACGGAACCCTATTACTAAGCCTTTGCTGTAAATCCGTCCGTCCATCTGTCACAGGGCTGTATCTCATGAACTGTAATAGGTAGGCAGCTGAACTTTCATAGCGTGTGCATTTATTTTGCCGCTATAACAAATAAGTAAAATTATAAAATAATAAGAATTAAAGGGAGTCCCATAAAAAACCTGATTTTTTGTGTTAAATCTTGCACGCTGGTAAGTAACCCTTCGTGTGCGAGTTCGAATCACGCTTGGCCGGTTTTCTGTAATTTATCTGATAACTCTGCCCCTACTACACCAACCAACAGCAGACTAAGGACCTAGGACCCTGGCCAAGTCCAAAGAATCTAACAGGTCTGCACCCAGTACTGGTTACTTGAAGAGGGGTGAACTGATTTCGCACCGAGTGAGGTGATGGCTCGCTTGTCGACGTCAGGTCGTGCTGACGTGTTGGACAGGATGACGGCGAGGTGCGGTCGCCAGTCGCCGCACTTGTCCTCGCTTCCACACTGCACACACACGCGCATACACACTTTAGATACATAATACATATACTTTTAGCCCAGAAATGAAATGAGTGTACATCATGACAGAACAGACGCGATACTGCCCATGACTAGTAATGAATTATAATGCCAAATTGTGGGAAATAAAATGATGTATGGCAAAGGTTTTGCAACAACAGAATACATGATGTGAGGTCCAAGTTTTATTCCAGGGACCACGCCAGATGCAGCGCGTGTCCCCAGAGTGTTGTCGGAGGGGACAGCTAGGTAAGGTTGTGGCACATACAGCGGCGGCGGGCGGCTGGCGGCCGGCGAGCGTGCTGTAGAGCGTGTGCAGCGGGTCGGCGACGGGCTGCGCGGACACGAAGCGCGCGGCAACGGCGGCCCGCACGCGGCGCTCGCCCAGCGACCACGCCAGCTGCAGCGCGTGCCCCCACAGGTTGTTGTTCATCGCCCACTCTGCACATGCACTCCCTTATTCTTACACAGCTGGATGTATCATATTTTTGAAACCTCTAGCTAGTCCTAGACCCACCGTCCTAGTGTTTGTCATCGAATTAATGGTCTCATCGATATCTACTTTCCAGTCATGTGGAAATTTTATTATGTCATCTCAGACACCCAGAACTAAGAAAGGTCCTAGCGAAAAATTGCCTATGAAGCAGTTCACTTCACACACACGTTTTTCAGCAATTACCCTCTATGCATGCTCAGATAACATAGCAGCTTAGATACGTTCAATTCTCAAACATGTACTGTGGCTCAATAGTTAAGAGCTTATAGTTAGTTTGAGCCTCGCCAACCACAAACTTTTTTAAATGTATTCTTCTTTTTAGTTTGCCCGATTGCTTGGGGCGGGGGCAGCACTAGCGATGCCCAATAAATTAGCAAAGTCTTAAAATTCATGCAACATTCTGAAAAGGTCTCATCGAAATAATTTTATTTAGTGATGATTGTCATATGTCTAATACCTCTGTTCCTATATCCATCTTCGCATTGAGATCTACCATTAGATAATAGTAGTTTCCTATTTCCCATTTATTAATTAAATACTAGCTGCGGAGCCCGGCTCCTCTTGGGGAAATGTTGTTTAGGAGAGATGTCTGGCTCATTATTTTAGAAATCAAAAGAGCCCTTGAAGATAATCACTTCCCCTTGGGATCTAACAAAGTTTCATTGAAATCTGTTCAGATGTTTTATTTACTTGTTAGAGAAACTTAACACCTAGTTATTATCTTGTGTTCTATGTTGTTAATTTATCTTGGATGATACGAATTTGGTCGTAACTTCGCTGGTCTATGTATATTTATGTTGACTATTTTTAATTATTTTATATATATTTTTTTATATTTCTTTTGAGTTGTACACTCCTGAACTCAACTACTACAGGAAGTCATAAGCGCCAAAACAGTTAATGGTTTCAAAAATTTACTAGACAAATATAAATATAGAAATAGACCATAAATAAATAAACAAAAAACCAAAAACAAAAACCTGATATGCACGCATCAGCTTATGGCTGCTAGTGTTATAAACCAAATAATAATAAATAATAATAATACTATTGTTTTTGTATGTATTCGACTGTTACGCAAATAAAATAAATAAATAATTATAAAATAAATTTTACAGAAATTTTACAGACAAGTACTGACCGAGCGCCTCGTTGCGGTTTCCGAAAAGCAGATACTCGCGGTACTTGTCGAGGGCTTGCGCGTCGTCGCGCCGCGCCGCCGGTTCCTCCTCCGCGCTGCTCGCTGTCACACCACACAATTTACATTTATGAGGGACAACACAGCGTCTGTCGATTCAATGATTGGACTAGAAGATCTGTCAAAACTTTCTAATGGCTTACAGTCGAATCGTGAGTGCTGTCAGTAGGACCCGTAGATAGTGCTCCAAATTATAAGGGAGGAGAAGTGAAGGCGATAACTGAATTGAGCCGATCGTTGGCGCGCGTTATCGCGTGAGCTCTGTTTGGTGAATTCCCAGCAAGAGTTATCATTTCCAAGAGCACAGTCGCTCACACACCATCCGTGCACAATGAGTGTAGCACTTGTTCCCTAAAGGATACTACGGTGGTGCACGTGGCAACTCACGCGAGTGTGCGGGGCGGCGCGGGTCCGCCGGGGCGGGGGCGGCCTCGCCCGAGCGGCTCGTGCCTGACGACAGCACCGAGTCCCGTCGGCTCCCTGCACACACACAAACACACTATGGGGTGATCGTAGGAGAAATCTATGTCAGGTTGTTGGCCTGTAACATCTTTGAAAAGGGTCACGAAAGAGTGCGAAACTGAGTGCAACAGAAACTACGGTTGTAGTTGGGGCGGTGTGGTACAGAAGTATGAAACATTTTCAATGTAGTCTTTTATTGATTTAAGTATTGGTAGAGGTATCATGTTCACAAGTATTAGATTGGGAGGATTGACTAGTGAACATCTCGAACTAAACCTTATGGCTGGTGTGACTACACGCCGAGTCCGAATTTGCGCAGGGTAAGGTACGCTCCCCGCGTGCCCCTGACCTAAAATGTGCGTTCTGCGAAGCGAAACACGCCAACTTCATATCAGCCATAAAGTTTTCCCTGAACTGTACATAAGTACGAACCGGCGGCGTGATGCGGGTGGACGGCGGCGGCCGACCGCGCGTACTGGAGCTCTCGCTTGTTCTTCATGAGCAGCTCCGCAATGTCCGTTCCCACCACCATCTGCAAGTGTTGTGCACACTGTCACTACAGCACTAAAGAGTGGCAGAAACTATGCTATACTGAGCAGGATAAAAACTGTTGCATGGAAATTATTCCACCACAAAAGTGTTGGGAATGAAATGGGAAGAACATATAGTGGGAGTTGTCAAGATTGGCGAAGGATTTTCCAGATGATGACTTGAGATGACTTCCGTTGAAGAACAAGCAATCGTTTTGCATCAGCTCGATCCTCCTACCTAGTAAATGAATAATGATGTATACTAAGTGCAGGGATGCGAACCCCGTTCTGACGCAACAGCAGCACGAGCAGCTCCCACAGCAGCACGTAGCCGGGCAGGTCCGCCCCCACCTCCGCCGGCCCCGCTCCCAGCGCCTCGCGCACACGTGCCTCGCAGTACTCCATCACCGTCTTCTTGTGTGTCACGCCTGAGACACACACACCGTCAACACTCATCAGCGAAAAGATAAACATTGGGTATGAAAGGGCCTGCCCTTTGGAAACAAAAATGTTTGAAATAAAGAAATTTAGTCTTAAAATTTGTCTTAGGGTGTCCTCCACCTGTGCTCGATGATTGGAAAAGCAATGGAAAAACAAGAATAAACGAAAATATACTTTCCACAATAGCACAAACGCCACTCTTGGCTATACCCATTTCTGATGCAGCAACAAATTTGCCGTAATCTGTATTTTAAACCATGATGCCGAGTAAAATGTCGGACAGCGGAAAAACCAGAGACTAGATTGTTTAGAATGTATAGCAGATAATAAAGAGTTGAGTGTGGGATAAAGGAGAGTAGAGGGTGCAGCATCGAGAGTGGAGAGCAAGGAGTGGATAGTAGAACAACGAGATTTAAGAGTATAAAGTGAAACGTTGAGAGTGTAGAGGAAGGATCAACATTTCGAGTATTGAGAGTAAAGAGCAGAAAGTAAAGACCAGTGATAGCGTTGTGGCAGCCGTCTTCAAAGTGAAGAGAGTGTTTGGACGGGAGATTAAAGAGTGGAGAGGAAAGCAGATTGTTGCAATTGAAGAGCAGAGAATAATATGGAAATTTAATGTTTAAGAGGGACAGTAGAGCGGAGCGTACCCTTGACGAGTGGTCCGGGGTAGGCGGCGAGCTGCGCCGCGTCGGGGTTGCGGCGCAGCGCCTCCGCCACGCTCAGCAGCTGAACGGTGGCGGGCCGCCCGTCCGCCGGGTACGCCGCCCGCACAACCACTACGTGCTGCGACGCAATGCTGCCCTGCACACACACACACCGCACCATTATACCAACATACGATCGATGTCTTCCCCTGCGTGACATACAAATGTGGTGCACTTCACAGTTGCGAGCGGGCGAGAGCCTGACGGGTTAACAATGAATGATGACACATGCAGTATATACGATATATACAATATAACACAATACGAGCATTTGTATTTAGCTGATTAAGATGGTTGTCTGGTGTACCAATTGTTTTAAGGGCCTGGTACTAGCCAAATCGCAAAGTTAGACGAGGCACCCCAAGTTAACTAACTAAGTCTGACGATTATAAGTGTCATTCTTATAATATATGATTCCTTGTCTAGGAATTGAATTATTTTCGTTAATGTATGTTTCCTTTTTCTGTACAAAATACATTGCGGAAACGGTGTCCATTTCCGAACTTTTTTGACTAAATGTAGAAATCTTAAAGCAAATGGAATTTTTTGTTTATGCATATATGCTGTTTTTGCTTATATCTAGAAATCGAATTACTTTCAGATTTCTAATGAGAAAAATCAACTTATTTATTTTTATTATTATTTAAATAAATGATGGAATAAAAAAATATTAACAATCCATTATCAGTCTGGAGTTCTATTTGGATTTGCTGAAGCGTTTCACTACATATTATTACATTTGTTATAAAGTGCATTTGTATGGCGCGAGTAGTTGGCTAGTCCTAGCGCCTTAATGTAACTGGACATGGATGGCTTATAGCACACCTACTGCCATTATAATAGCCCAAAACACCACATTAGAACAAGGTGCCATGCCCGTAATCCCAGCTTAAATAGGACACATTGCTATATTGGCCCACGTTTAAAAAAATACCATAATTTATATACGATACACGCTTTCATTAGCAATCGAATCATTTATACTAAAAGAATCGAGTGTTGCGCCATGGTCAATCCAAACACAGACAATTAAAATTGTTTATCAGGTAGACATTTAAATTTTCGCGTCAATTGATGGACTGATAGATCTGATTTTTTTTTTAACTACCCTGCAATTAATTTTATTTTCTCCATACCATTTCCCTGCAAACTTCACTTCCTTCCACGAGTTAGCACCAACAACAACTTGTGCGCACCGCAACTTTTTACATCCACGCCAGTGCCATTGTGAACTCCCGGATACTCCTATACTGGTCTAAAGCACAGCGGAAGGTTCGTGAAAAATTGACTCAATTATTACTTCCGATACAATAGTCAAATAGTTCAACACTGTTGCTTAGAAGCAGGACATGCTCTTCGCTTAAAGTAGATAGGAAATATACGGCAGCTACCTTGACGTGTGCCGTGCAGAACTTGTAGGGCGTGGAGCGCTCCGAGCGCACCGTCCAGTCGTCCATGGGCAGGTTGAGCGACGCGTCCGTGTTGAAGTCCCTGTCACACGACACACACCGTCACCTCGGTGTATCCCCACCCCCACCTAACCAAAATGGCGCCGTTTATGTGTTAAAATTTTACATTCAAAGTCATTTTCTAGCGATTCATGATGGAATAGCGATGGAATAGCGCCCCCTATCTAGTGCCGCAATGATCATTGGAAAAAACTACTCTCAGTACTCCAGTGGTCCAACCTTCTCGGCGTTCAATTATCGAGGTTAAGCGATTCTGGCTTAATGTTCAGGCTGGCCGTGTTTGGATTCCACTTAAAAGTGTAGGTTCCTGCAGTAGAGTTAACCTCGCATGGGCTGGTATTAAAGAATTGTCAAAGCGGCAATGAAAATGGTCCATTGTCTTCCATCCTATTCAATGTAGCTGTGCAATATCAGGAAAGTATTGGCATTTCACCTAGTTCCCAATAGTCATGCATGTACAGTTACATACAATCTTATAACATGAGCTACCTAACGACAACCATAATGTAATCTATACTCTCAATGAGTGAGCGTCTTTTAAGAGCAATATGACAGTGGCCTGTTAGCAGAATGGTAATTCTCGTGGTCTCTTATGTCCGAAACCAGGAATTCGGTGCCACTTTTTACTTTCAAATTATGTTTAAAATGTACCTTATTCTTAAAAAATAAAGGAAAACTGTAGTCCCAGTTATTAAGTTATAAGGATTTTGAAAGGTTAAGTAGAATTGGAGTACCTGTATGGCACAAAGCACCTGTAGTGAGCTAATATTACGACACTATTCAGTTGTATGGATTAACATTAATCATGCACTTAACTGTACTAGCAAAGCACCAAGACAAAGCATCATCTCAGTTTGACAGAGCAATCGCTCGAACCGGATGATGGGGCTCTCAGTGCTTGCTGTTATGCATGAATGGAGAGGTGTCCCGAATAATCAAGTTTAGTATGTGTTTGTAGGGGTGAGACGGCATGGGATGAGCGGTGGTTTATTGTGGCGGCGGGTGTGGGTACAGACCTGCTGTCGGAGCGGTGGATGCGAGCGGGGGTGGCGGCGGGGGTGGGGCGCGCCTCCGCACGGTACCCGTAGTACTCACGATACCTGCCCCACAACCACACCCTCACACCGGGCACACACACACACACACACACTATGCAGTGAACCGTGCGCGACGGGCGTACTCAAACAAAAAGCAAATCACCCTGTTCAAAAAGCTCCATTTCTTCTTCAAAAAGCGGGAAAAAAAGTTGAGTATTGTATTGTATTTCATTTCGTCAAATTGCTAGACAAGCTACACTCAGACCAGGTTATGTTTGTTTAACACCTGTCTTGAAATTATGTTTATGCTGGATGTTTTGCTTTTTGCCCTGAACATTAGTTAGAATGGGATGGTCAAGCGTGCATAAAGTGAGATGCTACAAATGAGTCCAAGCATTGGAAATCGTGCACTACTATGGGCCATTAAATTTCCAATTTTTGCAATCGATTTCACGTAATTTTGTCATGAGAAGTGTATTTTATTTTAGGAATTTTCAGGAGAAAAAGAGAAACTTGCATTATAGCAACATTCGACTGGCGCTACTCCCCTATTACTCTAGGTACTTTAGCCTTAAATCAGCACTTAGAAAAACATTAAATCCGAAATGCATTTTTTTTTCTCATAAACGTAGTATTTCATGTGGACGTGTGTACATTAAGTTTGCAACATTTGGGGGGGGGGGGGGGGGGGGGGGCGGAATATAGAAAAAAAATATGAAATATTTTTAAAAAATGATATCTCCTAAACAAATATTTAGAAATGTTATTTAAAAATGTTACATGTTAGCTAATTTTAGGTGTAATATTACTGTGAATTTGCAACAATTTCTTATTTACGGAACTGTGTAATTATTTTTTTTTTGTACTGTTTTCATAATATCTGCAAAACAAATAATGAAAATTCTATTTTATTTTCTGAAATTGGAAACTGACCGCAAACTCTATATTCTGTGAAATTTGTAAAATGTTGCAAATATTAGAAGCAAATTTTTTTTCATTTATAATTTTTACATTCACACAAAAGCTAAATAAAAAATTCGAAATACGTATAAAATCGTTCGTTGTATAGTTTTTAAAGAATTTAATTTTCTTTTACGTATTCTAGAAATAAATATAGCAATAGCAAGTTAGGTTCGCGGCAAAGATTTTTTTTAGTAAAAACATTTTTTTTAATAAATTTCCGTAATTACAAAATTGTTGCAAATTCACAGTTACATTATGCCTCAAAAGACTTAACATAAAAACATTTTTAATACCGTTTCTAAATATTTGTTTAGGAGATATATATTTTTTAATACATTTTAAATATTTATTTCTATCTTCCGGGCCCCGCTAAATGTTGCAAACTTAATGTAAGCATATGAACATGAAATTATATATTTCTGAGAAATAAAAATTCATTTCGGATTTCATGTGCTTCTCAAACGGTATCTATCCCGGTCTATATTGTTGAAATGAAGTAATGTGAAATAACTTTTGGAAAGTTTACCAGAAATATGAAATGATATTAGTATTCCTAAAAACCTAACTTAGGATCGGAATGAAGGTAAAGCAATGGGTGGGAGCGCACGAGGTAAGGTAATGGGAAGGATAAGGGTGCGGGGAGTTGTTGGTGTCGAGAGCGGGGTGCACTCATGTGTACTGACGTGTCCTTGTTGAGTCCGGTGGCGCTGGAGCGGCCCGAGTGCACCGAGCCGCGCTCCTCGTACCCGTACCCTGCACACACACACATCCCCTTCACGCTCGCATACACACCCGAGCAGTGCGAAACTTAAGAAGTATCTTGAAGAGCGATAAAGTAAGCTGTTGTCATTAAATAATTCTGCATCAGCGACAAATGCCATGTTGAGGCAGAGTAACATATTTGTCTGAAAGCTGTGGCCCCTGGATTTGGTTGGGTATAATTCTTCGTTCTGTATTTAGCAGTGCAGGAGATAAAATAAGTTTAGTTTTAATGAAAGATTACTTCATTTACAATATTTTTTTAAGTGTGTGTATTGTGTGTTGCTATGTTTATTAATCATACATACACTGCACTCGGATTTGTCATATTTTATCATAAACCAGTTACACAATCACAGTGAAGAAGAACTGCCACTAAACTTCGTTGGACATTTTTTCAACAACCACTTCCACCAAGTACTGATTACCTTAATCTGTTCATTAACCCTTTCACCGCCAAGGTTTTTTGGCATAATCCTTCTCAATACGCCACACTACAATTATTTCGATAATATGCAGTCTTGAATTGTTGTTTGATTTGTTGCAAATAGTGAGTTTCCACTGTTGAAACAGTAGAAATCTAATAAACGCTAGTATGTACGGTGCAATTATGTAAATAAACACATTATTTCGTAATCAGTAAAGTTTTATTAATGTTTGAAGTGGAGTAGTCTTCTGTCAGATATATCCGACGATGGCGCCTGCAGAATGCCTTGCTCTTACGGATATATACGTTCCTGGCGGGGAAACGGTTAAATTGCCTTTCTTACCACATTGCAATCCATACCAGTACAAGGTAATCAGCACTTTAGTAATTAAGGCCCTTTAAGTGTAAACTAAAAAAAAAACAGCTCATGGTGAAAACTATCAATGTGCAGTTAGATAAAAAAATTTCATCGAACCTTAAAAGAGAAAGCGACATTGTCACATTACAATATTAAAAAATTACATGGGGAGCACTGTCGTCGGTGCGAGTGTGAGACAAAGGTACCGTACCGTCGAGGTAGGAGGTGGAGTGAGGCGGCGCGTAAGGCGCGGCGGCGCGGGCGGGCGCGGCGGGCGCGGCGCGCGCGGAGCTCGCCAGGGACGCCGGCGGCGGCAGCGGCTGGCCCGCCATCACCTGCCACCACACACGCTGCTTCAATCTTCCATTACTAAATACTAGGACACGTTCAGTCTTACAATAATGAAGTCTTGCCTGTGTTGGATTCCGTTAGCACCAAGCCAGTGGACCCCCGAGGAAGCCTAGATGACAAGTCAGCTGTTTTGTTTTGTCGACTCCCTATGGGGACAACAGTAAAAGATTAGAGGGTAAACAGAAAAGAGGGACACATTCCAAGTCGGTGTATTCGAAGAAGGGCCCCCGCCCTAAATGCCTTTAGGGTTCCTTCTAATGGGGGCCAGACCGGCTCATCAAAGGCGATTCCGCTGCTATAGCTGCAATGCTGGTCTGCTCGAAACGATGGTGGGAAAAATTCTACCCATATTTTGATTTATGAAAACGTTTAGCAATACAATATATATAATTTAGTTAAGTAATTTATTTATTATTTAAGACTTTTCACATTGTGGGTTGTTGTTTCCTCGTAGTTCTTAGTTCTTTGCTTTAGACCGTTCTACCAATGTAAGTTTGGCAGTAGCATTTAGATATGAAATCATAATTGTGTTGTATCATTTATGTGGATGAAAAAAAAAAAAAAAACCTAATTTATAGACCAGTGAAGTTTCTTTGCGGGTTCTTCTTCACTGGTTGATCGAATCCGCGGATCAATCAAATTGTGACATGACTTAGTGTAGTTTGACTACCAGAAGTTGAATAAATAAATGAAATGAAATAAAATAAAGAGACATCTAGGGTATTCGTTCCTCAGTAACAATGGAGGAGAATTTTCAGCAGCAGGTACGGGTCCACGTACCCGGCGCACGCCACTTACCTTCTTGTAGACGAGCATGTAAGCGGCAGGGTCGGTGAGGCGCAGGTGCTCCTAGTTCTGGTAGGTCTCCTGCTGCTGCCGCTGCAGCAGGTACATGTCCACGTACCCGGCGCACGCCACTTACCTTCTTGTAGACGAGCATGTAGGCGGCAGGGTCGGTGAGGCGCAGGTGCTCGTAGTACTGGTAGGTCTCCTGCTGCTGCCGCTGCAGCAGGTACGGGTCCACGTACCCGGCGCACGCCACTTACCTTCTTGTAGACGAGCATGTAAGCGGCAGGGTCGGTGAGGCGCAGGTGCTCCTAGTTCTGGTAGGTCTCCTGCTGCTGCCGCTGCAGCAGGTACATGTCCACGTACCCGGCGCACGCCACTTACCTTCTTGTAGACGAGCATGTAGGCGGCAGGGTCGGTGAGGCGCAGGTGCTCGTAGTACTGGTAGGTCTCCTGCTGCTGCCGCTGCAGCAGGTACGGGTCCACGTACCCGGCGCACGCCACTTACCTTCTTGTAGACGAGCATGTAAGCGGCAGGGTCGGTGAGGCGCAGGTGCTCCTAGTTCTGGTAGGTCTCCTGCTGCTGCCGCTGCAGCAGGTACATGTCCACGTACCCGGCGCACGCCACTTACCTTCTTGTAGACGAGCATGTAGGCGGCAGGGTCGGTGAGGCGCAGGTGCTCGTAGTACTGGTAGGTCTCCTGCTGCTGCCGCTGCAGCAGGTACGGGTCCACGTACCCGGCGCACGCCACTTACCTTCTTGTAGACGAGCATGTAAGCGGCAGGGTCGGTGAGGCGCAGGTGCTCCTAGTTCTGGTAGGTCTCCTGCTGCTGCCGCTGCAGCAGGTACATGTCCACGTACCCGGCGCACGCCACTTACCTTCTTGTAGACGAGCATGTAGGCGGCAGGGTCGGTGAGGCGCAGGTGCTCGTAGTACTGGTAGGTCTCCTGCTGCTGCCGCTGCAGCAGGTACGGGTCCACGTACCCGGCGCACGCCACTTACCTTCTTGTAGACGAGCATGTAAGCGGCAGGGTCGGTGAGGCGCAGGTGCTCCTAGTTCTGGTAGGTCTCCTGCTGCTGCCGCTGCAGCAGGTACATGTCCACGTACCCGGCGCACGCCACTTACCTTCTTGTAGACGAGCATGTAGGCGGCAGGGTCGGTGAGGCGCAGGTGCTCGTAGTACTGGTAGGTCTCCTGCTGCTGCCGCTGCAGCAGGTACGGGTCCACGTACCCGGCGCACGCCACTTACCTTCTTGTAGACGAGCATGTAGGCGGCAGGGTCGGTGAGGCGCAGGTGCTCGTAGTACTGGTAGGTCTCCTGCTGCTGCCGCTGCAGCAGGTACGGGTCCACGTACCCGGCGCACGCCACTTACCTTCTTGTAGACGAGCATGTAGGCGGCAGGGTCGGTGAGGCGCAGGTGCTCGTAGTACTGGTAGGTCTCCTGCTGCTGCCGCTGCAGCAGGTACGGGTCCACGTACCCGGCGCACGCCACTTACCTTCTTGTAGACGAGCATGTAGGCGGCAGGGTCGGTGAGGCGCAGGTGCTCGTAGTTCTGGTAGGTCTCCTGCTGCTGCCGCTGCAGCAGGTACATGTCCACGTACCCGGCGCACGCCACTTACCTTCTTGTAGACGAGCATGTAGGCGGCAGGGTCGGTGAGGCGCAGGTGCTCGTAGTACTGGTAGGTCTCCTGCTGCTGCCGCTGCAGCAGGTACGGGTCCACGTCCCTGGCGCACGCCACTTACCTTCTTGTAGACGAGCATGTAGGCGGCAGGGTCGGTGAGGCGCAGGTGCTCGTAGTACTGGTAGGTCTCCTGCTGCTGCCGCTGCAGCAGGTACGGGTCCACGTACCCGGCGCACGCCACTTACCTTCTTGTAGACGAGCATGTAAGCGGCAGGGTCGGTGAGGCGCAGGTGCTCCTAGTTCTGGTAGGTCTCCTGCTGCTGCCGCTGCAGCAGGTACATGTCCACGTACCCGGCGCACGCCACTTACCTTCTTGTAGACGAGCATGTAGGCGGCAGGGTCGGTGAGGCGCAGGTGCTCGTAGTACTGGTAGGTCTCCTGCTGCTGCCGCTGCAGCAGGTACGGGTCCACGTACCCGGCGCACGCCACTTACCTTCTTGTAGACGAGCATGTAGGCGGCAGGGTCGGTGAGGCGCAGGTGCTCGTAGTACTGGTAGGTCTCCTGCTGCTGCCGCTGCAGCAGGTACGGGTCCACGTACCCGGCGCACGCCACTTACCTTCTTGTAGACGAGCATGTAGGCGGCAGGGTCGGTGAGGCGCAGGTGCTCGTAGTACTGGTAGGTCTCCTGCTGCTGCCGCTGCAGCAGGTACGGGTCCACGTACCCGGCGCACGCCACTTACCTTCTTGTAGACGAGCATGTAGGCGGCAGGGTCGGTGAGGCGCAGGTGCTCGTAGTTCTGGTAGGTCTCCTGCTGCTGCCGCTGCAGCAGGTACATGTCCACGTACCCGGCGCACGCCACTTACCTTCTTGTAGACGAGCATGTAGGCGGCAGGGTCGGTGAGGCGCAGGTGCTCGTAGTACTGGTAGGTCTCCTGCTGCTGCCGCTGCAGCAGGTACGGGTCCACGTCCCTGGCGCACGCCACTTACCTTCTTGTAGACGAGCATGTAGGCGGCAGGGTCGGTGAGGCGCAGGTGCTCGTAGTACTGGTAGGTCTCCTGCTGCTGCCGCTGCAGCAGGTACGGGTCCACGTACCCGGCGCACGCCACTTACCTTCTTGTAGACGAGCATGTAAGCGGCAGGGTCGGTGAGGCGCAGGTGCTCCTAGTTCTGGTAGGTCTCCTGCTGCTGCCGCTGCAGCAGGTACATGTCCACGTACCCGGCGCACGCCACTTACCTTCTTGTAGACGAGCATGTAGGCGGCAGGGTCGGTGAGGCGCAGGTGCTCGTAGTACTGGTAGGTCTCCTGCTGCTGCCGCTGCAGCAGGTACGGGTCCACGTACCCGGCGCACGCCACTTACCTTCTTGTAGACGAGCATGTAGGCGGCAGGGTCGGTGAGGCGCAGGTGCTCGTAGTACTGGTAGGTCTCCTGCTGCTGCCGCTGCAGCAGGTACGGGTCCACGTACCCGGCGCACGCCACTTACCTTCTTGTAGACGAGCATGTAGGCGGCAGGGTCGGTGAGGCGCAGGTGCTCGTAGTACTGGTAGGTCTCCTGCTGCTGCCGCTGCAGCAGGTACGGGTCCACGTACCCGGCGCACGCCACTTACCTTCTTGTAGACGAGCATGTAGGCGGCAGGGTCGGTGAGGCGCAGGTGCTCGTAGTTCTGGTAGGTCTCCTGCTGCTGCCGCTGCAGCAGGTACATGTCCACGTACCCGGCGCACGCCACTTACCTTCTTGTAGACGAGCATGTAGGCGGCAGGGTCGGTGAGGCGCAGGTGCTCGTAGTACTGGTAGGTCTCCTGCTGCTGCCGCTGCAGCAGGTACGGGTCCACGTCCCTGGCGCACGCCACTTACCTTCTTGTAGACGAGCATGTAGGCGGCAGGGTCGGTGAGGCGCAGGTGCTCGTAGTACTGGTAGGTCTCCTGCTGCTGCCGCTGCAGCAGGTACGGGTCCACGTACCCGGCGCACGCCACTTACCTTCTTGTAGACGAGCATGTAGGCGGCAGGGTCGGTGAGGCGCAGGTGCTCGTAGTACTGGTAGGTCTCCTGCTGCTGCCGCTGCAGCTGGTACATGTCCACGTACCCGGCGCACGCCACTTACCTTCTTGTAGACGAGCATGTAGGCGGCAGGGTCGGTGAGGCGCAGGTGCTCGTAGTTCTGGTAGGTCTCCTGCTGCTGCCGCTGCAGCAGGTACGGGTCCACGTACCCGGCGCACGCCACTTACCTTCTTGTAGACGAGCATGTAGGCGGCAGGGTCGGTGAGGCGCAGGTGCTCGTAGTACTGGTAGGTCTCCTGCTGCTGCCGCTGCAGCAGGTACGGGTCCACGTCCCTGGCGCACGCCACTTACCTTCTTGTAGACGAGCATGTAGGCGGCAGGGTCGGTGAGGCGCAGGTGCTCGTAGTACTGGTAGGTCTCCTGCTGCTGCCGCTGCAGCAGGTACGGGTCCACGTACCCGGCGCACGCCACTTACCTTCTTGTAGACGAGCATGTAGGCGGCAGGGTCGGTGAGGCGCAGGTGCTCGTAGTACTGGTAGGTCTCCTGCTGCTGCCGCTGCAGCTGGTACATGTCCACGTACCCGGCGCACGCCACTTACCTTCTTGTAGACGAGCATGTAGGCGGCAGGGTCGGTGAGGCGCAGGTGCTCGTAGTACTGGTAGGTCTCCTGCTGCTGCCGCTGCAGCAGGTACGGGTCCACGTCCCTGGCGCACGCCACTTACCTTCTTGTAGACGAGCATGTAGGCGGCAGGGTCGGTGAGGCGCAGGTGCTCGTAGTACTGGTAGGTCTCCTGCTGCTGCCGCTGCAGCAGGTACGGGTCCACGTACCCGGCGCACGCCACTTACCTTCTTGTAGACGAGCATGTAGGCGGCAGGGTCGGTGAGGCGCAGGTGCTCGTAGTACTGGTAGGTCTCCTGCTGCTGCCGCTGCAGCAGGTACGGGTCCACGTCCCTGGCGCACGCCACTTACCTTCTTGTAGACGAGCATGTAGGCGGCAGGGTCGGTGAGGCGCAGGTGCTCGTAGTACTGGTAGGTCTCCTGCTGCTGCCGCTGCAGCAGGTACGGGTCCACGTCCCTGGCGCACGCCACTTACCTTCTTGTAGACGAGCATGTAAGCGGCAGGGTCGGTGAGGCGCAGGTGCTCCTAGTTCTGGTAGGTCTCCTGCTGCTGCCGCTGCAGCAGGTACATGTCCACGTACCCGGCGCACGCCACTTACCTTCTTGTAGACGAGCATGTAGGCGGCAGGGTCGGTGAGGCGCAGGTGCTCGTAGTTCTGGTAGGTCTCCTGCTGCTGCCGCTGCAGCTGGTACATGTCCACGTACCCGGCGCACGCCACTTACCTTCTTGTAGACGAGCATGTAGGCGGCAGGGTCGGTGAGGCGCAGGTGCTCGTAGTTCTGGTAGGTCTCCTGCTGCTGCCGCTGCAGCTGGTACATGTCCACGTACCCGGCGCACGCCACTTACCTTCTTGTAGACGAGCATGTAGGCGGCAGGGTCGGTGAGGCGCAGGTGCTCGTAGTTCTGGTAGGTCTCCTGCTGCTGCCGCTGCAGCTGGTACATGTCCACGTACCCGGCGCACGCCACTTACCTTCTTGTAGACGAGCATGTAGGCGGCAGGGTCGGTGAGGCGCAGGTGCTCGTAGTTCTGGTAGGTCTCCTGCTGCTGCCGCTGCAGCTGGTACATGTCCACGTACCCGGCGCACGCCACTTACCTTCTTGTAGACGAGCATGTAGGCGGCAGGGTCGGTGAGGCGCAGGTGCTCGTAGTTCTGGTAGGTCTCCTGCTGCTGCCGCTGCAGCTGGTACATGTCCACGTACCCGGCGCACGCCACTTACCTTCTTGTAGACGAGCATGTAGGCGGCAGGGTCGGTGAGGCGCAGGTGCTCGTAGTTCTGGTAGGTCTCCTGCTGCTGCCGCTGCAGCTGGTACATGTCCACGTACCCGGCGCACGCCACTTACCTTCTTGTAGACGAGCATGTAGGCGGCAGGGTCGGTGAGGCGCAGGTGCTCGTAGTTCTGGTAGGTCTCCTGCTGCTGCCGCTGCAGCTGGTACATGTCCACGTACCCGGCGCACGCCACTTACCTTCTTGTAGACGAGCATGTAGGCGGCAGGGTCGGTGAGGCGCAGGTGCTCGTAGTTCTGGTAGGTCTCCTGCTGCTGCCGCTGCAGCAGGTACGGGTCCACGTACCCGGCGCACGCCACTTACCTTCTTGTAGACGAGCATGTAGGCGGCAGGGTCGGTGAGGCGCAGGTGCTCGTAGTACTGGTAGGTCTCCTGCTGCTGCCGCTGCAGCAGGTACGGGTCCACGTACCCGCCCGCGTATCCTGTGCACGGAACACAATTTAGCAACCCAGTCATTATGGAGTTATTGATCAATGAGCCTTTCTCGCAAAAATTGCGAGGTGTAATGTGAAAACCCTTCATAGGCACAACATGCACGCTATCAACCCGGGCGGTCCTATAGTTATATATGTATTCCGAACCATGGAGCAGATCGCATTCGTGACGAAATTCACTTATCCAACTCAGAAAGAGAAAGAAAATGATGCATAAACAGGGCAAGGATTTGAACAAAGACCTCTGGTCTTTGTTCCACTGTCCCTGCGCCACTAGGCTACGAGCCGATATACTTATATTATGGAAAGTTGCTTCTGGTTAGTATTGTATGGAGCATAAGGAATGCTGTATGATTCTTTAGGTAATTATACTGACGGTCGTAGTAAAGGTCGTGACGTCGGTCGGCGTCGCGATCGCGTCGCCCGCGGTCGCGGCGCGGCCGGTCGCGGTCGCGGTCCCGGTCGCGGTCCCGGTCCCGGTCGCGGCGCTCGCTCGCCATTGTCTCGTTGAGCTCGTCCTCGGTCGGGTCGGGGTCGCGCGACTCCGGGCGCGATCCGCTCGAGTACGCGTCGCCTAGCCAACCAAACACCTCGTGTCAACATTGTGGCAACAATTGCTGAGGATCATTATGCACGGGCAGACTCAGGCAGAGATAAGTGGTCGTAACTGAACCAAATACTAGTACTTTTTAAGTCAGTTTGACACTTTTTGTATGGACACGTACTGTCGACGACATAAATCCCGTAGCACCCTACGAGCAGGTTTGTTTTGCACATGTGCCGTGCCCCTTCCCCTGCCCAACAGTATTTAACCGGGGCGTCCTACTGCAACCGTGCGATCCCCTCCTCCCGCTTTACCTCCGCACACTTCAAAGCGCTACTGGACTTTTGAATGCAACCATACACACATACCATCATGACGATTCCCCAAGAAATAGTAGACTGCCATACGGTTAGATCAAAGCATACATTTTTCGTTTTCTCTACAGACATACATCTTTTCATACATGCTCTACGATTGCTGTTGCTGCATACTTGAGTTTTACGAAGAATCACATAACCGTGGTCGTCGTACAAGAAAATCCTAGGCCACCCCGGGTACAATAATTTCACATAGTTCGGCTCTGAAAATCTGTTCTGTCATTCTTTCGTCACTCATTCGCTCTACATGGCCAAACCTCCTCAATCTTTGTTACTAAATCTTCTTTCATTTGACACTCCTCTCTAATCCAGCTATTGTGAAACTTGTCCGTTATACTCAGTCCCCAAACTTTTCCCAAGGAATGCATTTTAGCATTTATTTTACATGAATGGCTCTTCAGCTATACCCAAGTCTTGCTGCAGCACATAAGTGTAGACACCAGAACAGCGTTATGAACCATTATCCAAGCTTAAGGGCTGCGAGGATTACGGATCATCATCACGGAGTTCATCATAGAGTCCATCCGCTGTTCATTCGGTTCCTAGCGTTTGTAAGGACTATATGTTAACTTTGACACGAGTTAGTATCACCACTTATTAGGGATGGTTCTAGTTGCGACTATTTATCTGAACCCTAGAGTGAAGCGAAGGGTAACGCTTGCCATACTCTGACTAGAAATTGCAATGAAGAATACGATGCCTTTAAGGACACAAACACGCCTTAATGGATAAGAAAAAAACAAGCCAAAAGGTCTCATTGTAATTAACATTGCACAGAACAAACTCAAAAGGCTGGGCGGATGATTAATGATTTTGAATGATTTTTACAGGTGCTTAAAGGTATTGTACGAAATTGTCAATAAAGATAATGGAAATATCTAGTCATTCAAGTATTAAGTTGATATTTAATCTTTGCTTCCATATTCATATCTTTCCTAATTATATTTGAAATAAATACAAATATTTGTCATCAAAATCTGTAATTTTATTAACCTTGCAGCAGATTATCGTCTAAAGCATATTAATTAATGAGATTTAATTATTTGATGTTTCACTCATGATCGGCATGCCTTCAGCACAGCATAGCTTGGTCACAAATATTGCGTTGCACAGCAAAACACAAGGCACCACAGAATATAACTACGCTTACTGCTAACTTCATTATAGGAATACTTGCTCGCAAACGTCACCACTGGAATTGAAAACAAAAATTACTTTTATTTGCTATGCTGTCAACACATAATATTTTAGCTTTAATTTTAACATTAAGAAGTAATGTCAATTACATCTACTGGATACCATTTTTGTATTGCAGCCCTGCCGTATGTTCCAACAGGTTCCTAACAAAAACCTCGTATACACCTCAGTAAAGCTGTCCTATACCTCCACCAAGCTAAAGTCTTGCAGGCACTTAATCGCAAAGTTGTGGACTATTGGAAAACGCTAGTTATGTTTATTTGTGCAAATTCAGTGAATCAGGAAAAAAAACAAAATAAACAGCATCAGTGCAAGCAGCTAAAAGTAGAAAGATGACAACAAGATAACTCTGGTTTCTGACACTTGTAACAAAACAGATCTTATGACATTTGGCAAGGCGACAGATTGTATCCTGGGGAAGGCATAGGCTACCTTCATCGCATTGTCTGGTGATCCTATAAGGTACGTGTAGACCTGCTTGTCGAAGTAGATCAGGACAGTCCGAACAATTATATCAGAGATTCCGAAATTCGGATTTCGTAAGGGTAGGTCAACAGGAGATGCCATTGTGTAGATGATGAAATCGGTTTCAACTTCTCTAGATAACTCGATGAGTACCTACGGCATTTTCTGTGATCTATCAAAAGCATTTGACTGTGTAAATCACGAAATACTACTAGGAAAACTAGAAAATTATGGTGTTTGAGAGAAGGAACTAAGCATATGTAATTCATACCTATCAAATAGAAAACAAGTTTGTTATGTAAACGGTACTAAGTCTGATGTAGAATCGATCACTATGGGTGTACCGCAGGGCTCAATTCTAGGACACTTAGGCAGACTGCGATACATTTTGTTATCAGAAGAATATTAAGGTGGCCCAACCCGCTCATCTCCCCATACAAAAGGGGAAAGAAGATCACGCCCATATTTCTTGTCAGAGATCCAAAATTTTGCTTAAAATAGCTTTACTTGATCGAACTAGATGTCTGATGACCATTGGCTTTGTAAAATTGTGTTTGGTTTCTAAGTTATAAGGTCCGAAAGTTAGAATTTTTCGCGCGTTTTATACGATAACTTTGGAGGTGGATACGCAATGATAAAGTAAAAACATCGTAAAAAGATTAGTCATCAGACATAGCTTATTTAATGAAGATATATGATCTATTTGGTTTTTGTTAGATTTTTGACTACAGCGGTCGTGGTTTACTTTTAGCTATAAGTCGTTTTGAAATTAAAATTTTCGTAAATCTTACCAAATCATACACTATGCATATTGTATTTTTTGTGGACATGTTGCATCTTCCTCATCACGGAGCCTGTCTTATTCTTTGAAACCGAGAAGGTCCCAGAGTGCAACAGCACGGTTTTGTACCGTGCCCGCGAATGAGTTAGGCCCGCCGGGTTGGGCCGCCTTAAGAAAAAGTCTTGCAATCGGCTATCTAGCAATAATCAGATTTTATGATTATACATGTCGTTGTGGGAGACACTCCATTAAATGTTTTATCCCTTCAATTATTAAGCTGAGGAACTCTTCAGCTTCTGTTTTTTTTTTTTTTTTTATGTGACTGGACATGGATGGCTAATACCACAAGTTCTGTCATGGTATTAGCCCAACACACCACATGGGAACTAGGTGCCATGCCAGGACCTTCCTTATATTGCACGGCTACATTGAACTGGATGGAAAACATGAACAATTTTCATTGCCGCTTCGACCATCGTTCATCCAATGCGATGGTACCAACCCTGGCGGGATAAACCCTACCACCTAGTAAGTAAGGAAGGGGACCTACAGTTTAACGTGGAATCCGAACCACGGCCAGCCTCTCTCAACGGTCGAATGGTCACCCATCCAAGACCAGACCGGACCCAGCGTTGCTTAACTTCGGAGAGCGATCGCCGAAGTGTCGCGCCACTGGGCCACCGAGGTCCAGGTCCAGGTCCAGTATTTGCCAGCGTTTAAGTCGTGATATGGTTTCTTCAGAGTTGAGTAGACTTCTTGCCAGCTCATTGGTGTGGTTTTTTAACCTATTTTTATATTTGTCACAGAAGTGTTTGACTTCCTCTTTCACTGTTGGCGCCTGCAAGTATTGGTGGATTTCTTCATTTCTGGTAAACCAAAGTGATTTAGTGATTGTCCGCAGTACTATGTTTTGGAATCTTTGCAGTATTTCAAAGTTTGCGGGACTAGGTGAGCCTACTCAATGACGTAGGCAGGTTTCCGCAGCAATACTGTATATTTTCGTAGATGTACAATTGTGTTCTCATTGGTGGTTACCAGTGAGTAGGTTGAAATGGACTAAGGTGGCAAGGCGGCCTCGCGTCTTTTGTAACCGCGTTCAGCGAGCTTGTGTGCGTGCGTCGCCCGCCTGTGTGACCGCAATAAGTTGCTAGCCGATCCCCAGAGTTCGATAGCATAGCTCCAAATCGGTTTCAGTATGCATTTGTACACCAATAGTTTTTTTGTCAAGGGAAAGTGAAGATTGGCGTCCTATGAGCCAGTTCAGACTTTTAAATTGTTAACTAAATTCAGTTTTTTTTGCTTTTATATGGTGTGACCAGGTAAGTCGTCTCTATCCAAGTGCAGTCCGAGATATTTAATGCAGGTTTTTTTTGGCAAAATTTCGCCACCCAATGTTACTGATGGACAGTCCCCATTTCTCAGTGAGAAGGTAATATGGTTAGATTTTGTTGCACTACACATGATCCTCCGTGATTTTAGCCATTGATCAATTTTGTTCAGTTGTAGCTTCTGGGATGCTTTATTGGGATCTGTATGACTAGCAAGGCAAGCAGTATCATCGGCAAATGTAGCAGTCACTACTTCTTCGGTCGTGAGAGAGACATCATTTAGAAAGATTATAAAGAGAAAGGGGCCAAGTATTGATCCCCATGGGACTCCAGATGTGACAGTGATACTCTCAGACCCATAGCCATTGACCACGATTCTTTGTGTCCAATTCGTTACGTGAGAATAAAACCGGGAAATTCTTTAGACTAATTCGTCACGATAAAAAAAACATACTAAAGGCGTCAAAATACGTTATTCTAAATCAAAATTGGGGTCCGGAAATCGAAAAAAAGCATTAAAAAATGATGAAAAATTATTGATAAAAAAAAACTATAAATTGAAAGTCGTAGCTATGGCAACATTACTCATGACATTGTGGAATGACCACTAAGCATCATTCGAGTTAAAGTGACGAAATTGGGACTCAGTTGGTTGGGTGTGGATATAGTGGGTGATGGCCGGAGTGTGTGTGTGCTTACCTCGCTTGCGGTGGTCGCGGCGTAGGCTGCCGTAGGTGCGCTCGTCGTAGTAGCGTCGCTCGCCGCGCCGCCCGCCCTCCTCGTACCGCCTGCCCCGCTCCCGCTCGCCGCCGCCGGCTCGCTCCGGCGCGCCGTAGCGCCGCTCGCGCTCTCGCTCGTCGCGCTGCCGCCGCTCCTTGCCATCGGGCCGCGGGGGTTTCGACGACGAGTATGAACCCTCCCGGTGCCTTCTGCGACCCAACACAAACTCATATGAATATGAGTCACGATTCCCACAAACAGAGTGTTATATAAAATATAAACAAAAAACATTAGTTTACATAATAATGTGTTGTCATCAATCATAAGCAGAAATACCTGCAAATGCCCTCTAAAAAAATGCCTTCAAAAGGTATATTGCAACATTTCAACAAGCTGGCTTTACCTCATATCGAAAGATTGAAGCGAGGTGTCATTGCTAACCTGACACATGGAGCTAGGTTGGACGGGAGCGGCGACCGAAACTCGTCTGCATAGCACCAGCGTAGCCACGGTTTAGAGATATGCATTGAATGCTGCTAGTGAATCGGCGTACAAGCCAGTAAGTTTGCTTACGAATTCAGGATGCGCAACATCGAATATTCCTTGGAATAAATGGTGTCCTTTGCAGTTCTTACAAGTCGTAAGATCTTGAGAACATCAGGAGTGACAAAAGGGGGAGTGCATTGACGACCAAGTATTATAATCTTGGTAAATAACTTGCATTAATGCAGGTAATAAAGTTTCGATTTATGGAAATGCAGTAAAACAAGTTCAAATTTAGGACAAGCAGTACCGTCTATCTCTCTCGCGGTCGCTGTAGTAGTCCGTGTCTTCAGTATCGTATCGGCGATCGCCACCACGCCGCGTCCTCTCTCGCTCGCCCCTGTAGTCGCGCCGCTCGCCGTCCCGCTCGCTTCGGCCCCGCTCCTCCCCCCTGCGCTCGTCTCTCCCGTACTGCTCCTCGCGCGACACGTTGCGCTTCTCGCGCAGCCGCCGGGGCGACGCCTCGAACGCGCGCTCACGGTCCGTATCGTCTCCGGAAGGGTTCAGGGAGTGAGTTCGCGATGCGCGCGCATCCGTCGCATCCGACGTCTCTACCCTGGGTTGCTCGTCGGGCGCTCCCGCCCCCGCGCGCTGCTTGCGGGGCGGCACATCTGAAGATACGACGCTCAAGTCCTGAAGGTTCTCGCCTTCCATGTCGACGTCGCGTCTCAGGTCGGGCGGCGGAGCGGTAGCGGCGGCGATGTCGGCGGAGCCCCACTCTGGGTAGTCGGAGCCGTCGACGTGCGCGCGAGGCTCCGACGGCGGGCGGTCGCGGTCGACGCCGGTCACGACGCGGCGCTCGCTGCCGTTCGCGTAGACCGAACTCGGGAACTGCCCGAATTCGTCGCCGCGATCCCCGAACGCTCTCCTCTCGGCGGCGCGCGTCGGCTGCGCGGTCGGTTCCGTCTGGCGGCCCTCGGCCTGCCCGACGGGGTCGCGCGCCGCCGCCGGCTCCGCGGTTTGCCCGTCGACGTGTCGCTCCGTCGAGGGTCGCTCGAACGCGTCCTCCGCGTCGGTCTGCTGGCCGGGCACCATACGCGCGAGCCCCGGCGGGGGCTCGTCCCCCCGCACGACCTCGCCCATCTCCCGCTGCCCCACCACGAGCCGCCGCAGCCCTGGCGGCGGCGGTTCCGTCTCGCCGTAGTCGCCTCCCGACAGGTGAGCCGTCTGTAAATATCTGTTGCGGTCGTGCTGAGGCGCGATCTCTAGGTTTTCCACGGGCGCGTGCAGGGGGATGGAAGGAGGCCGATATGGAGCCATCGCAGGTTGGTCGGGACGTTCCGAATTGTCCGGAGCGGTCTCCAGGTTCGCAGTTGGATACCCGACCGGAGGTCGATGCTGCTGAGTCAATTTGTTCACAGCCGACGGTGAGACTAGATCGGGTCGATTGTGTCCTGTGTCCCTCTGTTGCATTGGAGGAGGAAGAATGGGGCTGCCGTTTCCTGCCGGCTTGATGGTGTTTCTGTGCGAGACAGGTCCCGCTCTCTTGAATGGGTTTGAACCGGACGAAGAGTGCGGCGGCAGGCCCGACGGCGGGGGCACCGGGGGCGGCGGCGTCGGTTCCTGGCGTGCCGAGGCAGCCTGCGGGATAGGTGCCTCCTCCCTGTTGGAGTCCTCCGAGTCAACAATGAAGTCTTGAACATCTTCAGGAGTAGGGTTTTCTCTATTGGTGAGAGTGAAGGCGTGCATGCGGTCAGCGAGCGTGTCGTCGTCGTGGTCGGGGCGGTGCGCTGGGCTGCCCTTGCTGGAATCTCGCGAGCGGTTGTCGCTGCGGTACGTGTCGCTCGACTCGGCCGACATCTGCGATTCCACAGACCACTGCGGAGTCAGATTCTCCAAGTTGAACCGCTTGCCGACCGCGAGGTTCGGTAAGCGCTCCTTCACAGCTTCCCGGTCACCGAGCGCGACTGGCTCTTCCGATGATGTGTTTCGGTTGACGCTGTCTGCTGTAAAAGGGCTGCCACCAGATAAATGTTCATTGGATACGTTGTTTCCTAGGTGGTGGTCGGCGGGAGGCGCGGGCGGGGGTGGGGAGGTATCGGGCGCAGGCACCTCGCCGCCGGGCGCGCCGCCTTCAACTGACCAGCTCCACGAATCAGCGCCGTTGAAACTGTCCTCTAATACATTCGCGTTGAACGTGTGTGGAGCAGGTTGCTGCGTTTGGTTAGCATTGAACATACCTTGAGACGGCTGTTCCGTTTGGTTAGAATAAAACGTGTTCAGAGGCTGTTGTTGTATTTGATTGAAATTATAGAAGTTTTGCGGAGGTTGGTGCGCTTGGTTGGCATTGTACATATTCCGAGGCGCTTGCTGCATTTGATTTTGGCTGTACATATCTTGCGACCCCTGTTGAGTATGGTTAGCATTCAATGTTTGCTGGCTTTGAATATGTTTTTGTTGGGAGTTTTTCTCGTCCCAATTCCAGTCCCAGGTGTCCTCCCAGCCATCTTTTCCTTGGGCGTTCGGAGCGGCCGGTGGCCCCGCCGGCGGCGGCACAGTAGCCTGGGTGTACTGATGGTCGCCGTAGGGCTGGCTGTACTGGTAGTAGTTGGTGTTGTAGGCGGGTGCGGGTGCAGGGGCCGGGGCTGGAGCGACTTGCCCCCCCCAGTATTGCTGCGAGTTCAGATTGGGCTGCTCCACTAACCCACTGCCGGAGTATGCTGGCTGTGATGACTGAGGATGTGTCATCACTTGGTTGCTGTTGTGTGCGGGGGGCTGAAATGTTATTCAATTGGTTAAATCTTATTTTACCTTCATATTGCTAATTTGTTGCTATGAAATACAAAACTGTGGGGAAAGTCATACATTATACTAATCAGGTAATAATAATCATTGAAACAATACAATTTATTATTTCAACTAAATTTTAGTAAGTACTCTTACATACTAAATTGATTAAGGTGATGCGACCTGATAAAACAAATGCAATTGCAATAGCTATTGATATTAGGTATTAAAAAACTAAAAGATATTGTGCATCTAGCATTTATAAGTTCTGTGGCTGGTATGTAGATAACAAGTCTGACATACCAATAAAGAGTTGCAAATTTGTCTTGATCATCAAATAAAGTGAACGTGCCCTTGTTACAAATTCAGACTTGCATGATTTCACACCAGTCACGTAGTATATTATAACAATCTGATGAATTGTAGTAAATTTCTATGAATTCACAAAAGTTTGTTTCATCTCACTACCTCATTATCTTGTCAGCCTCGGTAGCTCATTGTGCGACGGCTTGCCAATCGATAAGCTGGGGAAGCACCTCTGAGCGCGGTTAGGTTATGAATGGGTGACCATTTTCAATCGTTGAGGCTGGCCGTGGTTCGGATTCCACGTAAAACTGTAGGGCCCCTTCCTTACTTCAGACTGACGGTCAGTTTGGTTTTAGCCATCCATGTCCAGTTACATAAAAAAAAACCTATAAACGGAGTGGATTGAATGAACACCACTTGCAGGGAAAAGTTTCCTAAATATGAAAGACAGTAGATTTTTACTCCAATATAACATTAATTTATTAGAGTAAAAAAGGGGTCAAGTGCAAGTCGGATCACGCACGGTGAAGGGTTCCGCAGACGGGAAAATCGTAATAGAAAACATGGCATGTCACAAAACGACATGACATATCTTATACAAAACAAAGTGTTTTTTTAGCCTGATTTTACAGGGATATATCGTCTCTGCTATGGAGACTGTTGTTCGGAGCTGCATATCGCCATCCCTCCATCCACTCTTTACCATTGCACAACACGAAACAGGCACGGAATGCGAACCAACTGATCTAGAGACTTTATTTTTGGGGTCGGTACACTATGGAATGCACTTCTTGCTGACTACCTATTTCGTCCAAAGTACAATAATGGTGAGAAGGACCTGGCAGGCCACCATGGTTCCACCAGTCCCCGTATAAGTCTAAAAGCCCATGGGCGTCATAAGACAACCATAATGTACGTGGCGTTCGCCATATGATGCACATATGGTGCAAACTTAAACTGAGGGTTGCTGTTTCTATTGTTCTTTGTTCTTTGCCTTAATCTGTTCTACCAAGGAATTGTTTGGCAGTAGCATTTAGATCTAAGTATGTATTTCATAATTGTGGACGGAAAAATATGTTACGTAAACACGTGAAGTTTCTTTGCGGGTTCTTCTTTACTGGGTTGATCGAATCCGCGGATCTTTGTGACGTAACTTGGTGTAGTTTGACTACCAAAAAGTTTAAATAAATGAAATCTCTCTGATATAACAAAAAAAAAACAGTGATCAATATTAATTCTACATCGTTCGACGCAGCTAGAAATATCAATGACATATATGAGGAAGAGGAAAGCACCCAAAACAGAAAAATGCGTACTCCCATGTCGATGTGTTCTTTTGCATCCTGCACATCGCAAATGTGCTATATAACTTAAACAATAGTATGGTTTCAACAAATGTTTCTTTCCCCTAAGACCATAATTATTTTATGATAAAAGCTTCGGACAAATTGCAAAACATACCTTAGGCATGTTTAGATTCGAAGCTGTGATTACTGATTTTACCAAGGATGCTATAGCATCACTGGTAGACAGTCTACGATTGATTGGTATCACGTATGAAAAAATCTAGCAAATAGCCAATATTTGCAAACTAAGGGAAGAGTGCACAATATCTGGTTAGTATAATAGTTATTGTTATTATAGGTAGACCTCTCTTACGTACGGATAAGTAAGTACGGATATATTTTAATTTTAAAATGATCACTAACCAGAGATTGTGCACTCCACGCTTAATTACGTTATTCCTCATGCATCACATCACTTACCTCCTACAGTTTACATAATGTTATTATACCTACCAGAACATGTTACCTCCGTCAATTTTGCATCGCTTTTTGGACTTTTTGGTGCTTCCCCATTAACAGACTTGTACTATACACTTACTTGGTTAGATTTAATACATTTTGATAAAGCTCTAAGGAAAGGAGGGTTCGGTAGAAGTGCCAAAAAAAAAAGTAGTAGATTTAAGTAGATTATTGATGCATGATGTGGGTGACTTTGTTTTCTAATAATAGGATGTGGAGGAACGGTTCATTACTGTTTAGCAGGAAAGAAAATGATACTTGGTTAAGGTCTCCATTATCAAGACCACACTCGCAAACTGATGAATCTTTAACACGGATTTTTTACAAAATCACTGGCTCTTCATAATGCCATAAGTGTGATAGGTTATGTTTATCTTCTTCTTTTCAGGCTTCACACCAGGCTGGCAACCTGGCTTTTTGGCAATCACGCGTGAGTTTTACGTATTTCTGCCAATGTATGATTATCAAAACCAACCAAAAGACCCCACGTCAGCCTGACATGGCAATGTCAAGGTGACAGCTGGCTGGTGGCCGGTCCCGAGGTCAGGTCGAACTTACCTGGGACTGTGAGTAAACCGCGGGGCGGGCGGGCCCGCCGGCGCCCGGGGCCGGCCACGACATCTCAGCGTCGGGCCTTACGTAACCTCAGCATATGTTTCTGTCGAGCCGACACTCGCCTGCTGCGATCCACATCGCTCGCGAAACTTTCTCCACCTAGCGCTGCACTCGCACGGCACTGACACTTCCACGGGCCACATACGCAGTCACTTCGAAGTTACTAGGGCTATCCCCAGCGCCTGCGTCTTGTATTGTGTGTAACTTCGGAGAATATTTTGATTTGGTTGGTTGCTTGAAGTACGTATCGAAATGACAATCGATCGAAGGTGCCTTGTTGGAACTAGTGTTGTACCTGGGATCTTTCTTTGACGTTTCTGACAGATGGAAGGAAATCGAAAAATATGTTTGATGCTTGTAAAATCCTTGGAGAGAAAAAATATTTTATTGCCTAAATAATATTTGAATAGGTAAATTAAATTTAAACCATTAGAATACAGATTCATAAATATTTATTTTACATTCCATGTATGTGGCCGAATGGCATCTACATGGAAAAGTAAGATTAATGCAAAATAGCGTATACATATAGGTGACATCTCTATCTTGGTTATACGAAAAGAAAGAGATATCTAATAAATATGAAATGATTTCCATTTAGCAATCAAATGCAACGCGGCCATAGACAAAACATGTCCTGACATCTATGAGGACTTTTATTTTAAAAAAAGAGTGTCTGCTGTCCGGTAGATGGCGGCACTTGTTTGTATTTAACTTTATTTGAATCAGTTATTATTGAAACCCCACATCTCCACGGGACTCAATTTTACAGGAGAGCAAAAAAACTGCGCCCTGAAAAAAAAATGTATGGATATCTTGTTTCTGTGTTCAGGGCGTATGCAGTACAAGTTAAAATGAATAGAAAACCAAAGTTTTAGATTTGAAAGTCTTTTAGTTTTTTAGTAATAAGGCTCAAAAATACTTGAACATATGGTATTTCAAAAATTTCTCAAATTTTTTAATATAAAAAATTATATAAATTCATATATATTTATTATAAAACAGGACAAAAACATTTCATAATCGCCTTCATTGCCGTCGCAAGTAGACCAGTTATAAATGTCGTTATAAAAATCTTGTACATCTTGTAAAAGTGAAAGAAATGACAGATATTGCATCACCAAATTGCCATGTCTAACCAGGTACTATAGTTAAGAGCGATCAATAGTTTCATTTATATTTGTGGAAACTTGTTAGGCTTATTTTTTTTTATTTCTAGTGTATTCTGTGGAACTTGTTTTTTAGCTGTAAGTTTTCCTTTTAATAAATAAAATAAAAATAAAAAAATAAAATAAATCTTGGTCACCTGGCAAATATTTTTGTTTTTTTTTTTAAATCTTCCATTTTCTTTATGTGTATGCGCACTTTACCTGCTGGGTATGCTTTTAAATCCGGCATGGGTGGTATGGCATCATTTTTGGATAGTTTGAATGTGCTCACAACGTCGTTGTTGACAAAGGGGCGCGTTTTAACAGCTCCGACGAAGTGTTGGGAATACAGAAACTCTTTAAAATCTGTAACATTGAATGGTTGTTTTCTAGTCCTGTCTATAGCTCTTCCTTCGGTTTCTTCAGAAATTACCCTTCTTCGATAGTGATGCGGCCACCAATGTTGAAAATCAAAAATGTCTTCAGTTTTTATCATTTTAAGTTCAAAGTTATTTTTTACAGAGCAGTTGACTATTATTTCAACACATTGTTTTGGTAGATACACTCGGTCAACTCTTTTAAAAGCTCTCTTAGCAACCCCAAAATTTCGGTCTCTTCCTTTTTTCAGCACTTTTCAACACCAGGGAAACGTAAGAAACTTTCACAACAGAAAAGTGAAAGAAATGACAGATATTGCATCACCAAATTGCCATGTCTAACCAGGTGAGAAATTATTGAAATCCCACATGTACTGCACTTGTGGGGTATCAAAAATTTCTCAAGACAGAGACCTGTCAGAAAAGTATAGAAAGGAGTGGACTTGTGGTGTTTCAAATATACATATCTGTGCGTCTGTAGATTATCTGTCTGACGCCATTAAAACCTTAATTTGTAAAAAAAGTGGAGTTGTGGGGTTTCAAAAATACCTGATTCATTTTACGTGTGTTTACATGTATTATTTTACATTGCGTCTCAATGAAGAAGAGATTGCAAAGAAATTTGAATGCTCTAGACTAGAGAGCCATCCATGTTTTTAGGACCTAAATGTTAGTCGGGGAAAAAGTAAGTAAAAGTAAATTGCCTGATGCTAATTAGCCCTAAAGTTGCAGGAATAATAAAGCCATGCGTGAAGATACAATCAGCGAGCCACGAAAGAAGATACATAAGTCCAATGCATAAGTCGGTTTCGTTTCGCCGGACATGGTTTTCGTTATCGTGCTGACACTTTCATTTCGTATTGGTTTTCTCAAACAACACTATTGATAAATGAATTAGCATATCTTGTTCTTGCATAAGATTAGAATGTCTACTTTTAAGACCTTCTAGGGTTCGTATGTCGAGCGGGATTTCATACATACATACACTTCTACAGAAACCAGAAAATTTTACATCATTATACAAATTCATTTCAGAAGCTACAGAAGAAATATAGTAATTAAACAAAACAAGGCAAGGCTGTATGGTTAAAAAAACCTTTGTCTGTGCAAACGGATTAATTAATTTAAAAAAAACTTCTAGGGTTCGGGGCTAGCACGACACCGTCAATATGTCTTCATGTTTGTCCGTCCGTTCTTCCGTATATCACCGTAAGTAACTCCAAATATCTTGTTTAAATACAACAAAATTGTAATTGGATAAATAGTTAGAATTAAAATAATATTAATTTTATTTATCATAAAGTACCTACAAATATTAAAATGCAATAAATATTGTTTACTACAGTTTACTACAATGTTTTTTACTATAGGTAATTATTCAATGAAAAAAATATAGAAATATAGAAAAATATAGAATATAAACATTAAAATAAAATAAATAAATTAAGGTAATTTATTTTTCCAACCGAAAGTTGGAAAATTCTGAAATAAAATATTGTTTAATTAAATTTTAATTATTTCTAAGCTGGAATTCTGATTTTTTTATGGCGTGAGCACACCGAATATATTGCTAGTAAATGAACTCTTTAATTTATTTACGCAATCAGAAAAATCCGAATGCTGTGTTGATCCCAAGCAGCCAAAACTGTGTAATTCTCCCATCCTCCTGTCTCCTAGGCTCCAAAAAGACTGACTTTGCTGGTAGGCTGTGCGTAACTTCGCTCTGGCGCACAACCAGACTCAACTGGTGACGCCACGGAATTGTTCTGTGGGTGACGCAACATACGCGCATCCCAGATCGAGCAGGTGATGCGTCCCTTACTGGATCTTCTGCTGACCATCGAACCCGCCGGCTACAAGGTACCCGTGCTTGCCCCCTTGGGGTCATTTGACCACTGACTGCCTGGTGAGGTCAACTGTGTCACACACCCAGTCTGAGACACGTGCGTCTGGCACGCGTCTGGTGTGGCACTACGAGTCGGCAGATTGGGACGGAATGAGAGAACACTTCTCCTCCTTCTCTTGGAGGCAGCTCTGTTTCAGCGCTATGGATCCGTCAAGCTGTGCTAATGCCGTTTCTGAGGTGGTAAATACCAGCCATGGTTCAACGCGGAGTGCGCGGTCGCCTGTTCAACTAAGAACGCGGCCACCGTGCATGGTTCCGTGCGCGAACATGACGTGACCCAGGCCTAAAGACGCAAAACGTTAACGAAGCCTTCAAATCTAGATAATTGCAAGAGCGAGGTACGAGCATATCAGCAGAATTGGGGAGAAGTTGATCAGCCGCCCGACTGGGAGCCGTCAATTCTGGTCCCTCGCCAAATCTGTTATGCCTTCCTGTCATTTACTACCACCATTGCAGCAGCCCGACGGATTACTCGCTTTTTCCGCCAAAGAGAAGGCCGACCTTATCGTGGGCCTGTTTCCGGCGAACCCCCTTCTATCCCCAGGTGCGAAATCTCTATGTTCCGTCAGGGAGCTGTGCGGCGTGAGCTTTTCGCCCTAGACCCCTATAATATGTATTATAATATGTAAATTTTTTTCGTAATTCATTATTCATCATCGCAACCTCCTCAATATTCCGTGATCGCAACCACTATCTTAAAATTGTAAAACATTAATTAAATTTTGCTTTAAGAGGTTAGAGAGCCCTATATTTACCTAGTAATGGGACTGGCATAATTCGTTGTTCATTCAATGCGACGGTACCAACGGGTGGTATTAACCCTACCTATATACAAAAACCGGGCAAGTGCGAGTCGGACTCGCACACGAAGGGTTCCGTACCATCGTAGAAAAAAAATCACGTTTTTTGTATGGGAGCCCCCTTTAATTTTAATTATTTTTTAATCTTACCTATTTGTTGTTATAGCGGCAAAATAAATACACACTCTGTGAAAATTTCAGCTGTCTACCTGTTACGGTTACTGAGATACAGCCCTGTGACAGACGGACGGACGGACGGACGGACGGACGGACGGACAGCGGAGGCTTAGTAATAGGGTTCCGTTTTCACCCTTTGGGTACGGAACCCTAAAAAGGAAGGGGACCTACAGTTTTACGTGGAATCCGAACCACGAACGCCGAACTCCTTAGTCGGCTCTTACGACATGCACGGGAAGAAATGCATGGACCCAAACTGGCCGAGACCCACAGCACAAGCAATTAATATATAATGCATTGTTTCTCATTCCACTTGCAGTGACCGCCGCCGCCTCCTTCCTTCCCCCCTCCCCGCCGGCGGCGTCGCGAGCGGTGCAGTCCGTCGGTCTTGGCAGCAGCAAATGTTTCACTCGGGGGTCTTGGCACCAGGCGCGGCGCTCTTGGCTCGCTCTGAATGAGTCGCCGCCGCCGCCTCCGCCGACCAATGAGTGCGCGGCGGCCGCGCACGCGCCCCGCGCGCCGACGGTTTCCCGCGCGAGCACTCCGCCGCCGCCGCCGCGCTCAGTGCGCGCGCGACAACTTTCAACTCGCAACCGATCCGACGCGCGGGTGCGGGCCCAGCCGCCGCCGACGCCGCGAGCACTGCGCGAAACGTCTGCAAACTTGAAAAAAGTGCATCGTTCGATGAGTTAGCGCGTGAAGTGAGCTTTTTAAGAGTTCCGGTTAGGTCTGAACTCGTATGAGCATCCTCCGTGCCGAGGAATACCGCCCGCGGCCGCGGACAAGTGGAAAAGTTGGTGCAGTGGAAGTGGTGAGACGTGTGATCTGTCGGAGGGAGTTGTTCGGAGCTGAACTCGTACGTTTGGAACAGTGCGCGCAACCGGCCGGGCGGCATCAAAATAAGGTGAGCACTCCGTCCCAGGCTTTCTCCATGGTAAATTATATCACCGGGTGATCCAGACATGTGAGTAATAAATTGAGGACTTTTCCGTGCCCGCTTGGTACCAAAATACAAGTAAATATAAAAAATAATAAAATAAGCAACTAATATAATTAAATACCTATGTTGTTGTATTTCGTATCATGCCGGCACGGAATTTAATAAAAACTCCTCAATTTATTACTCACTTGTCTCAATCACCCAGTGATTGAATTTACCATGGTAGAACCCCTGTAATCTTTGTGAATTATATTGCATGTGTACACATGTAGTATTTGATCTGCGTGTTGGAGTTTTTTTCGTAATAAAAATAGCGATCTAGTTTGTAATCTGTCGTCAACGAGAAAATGCATGTAGTATCTGCCACTGTAAGCTCATCAAACAACACTTCCTGTCGAATAGAGCATAAATTTCTTTAAAAACAGGCTTGACAAACACCTCCAAACACTAAACTAAAGTAAACGTAATAACAAAGCAAAGAGCTTAGACATGAACGCATCAGCTTAGGCTGCTCGTTTATCAAACAAAATAAATAAAAACATAAGTACTACTAAATTCAATTTGGATACGACAAAACCGTTATCTCATTGATTAACGACATCTACATTGAAGCATTGTAATCCGATTTTGAAAATAATCAGAAAAAGTTTCCTTATTTCGTCGACCACCAAAAACGTTTTCAGATTATTTTAAAAATCTGATAACAATGCTTCATTGTAATGTCGTTGATTTATCTCAAATAAATGTGTTGTGCACTACATTTTCTGTCTGTCTATTTTGTACACATGCTTAATCCTCAGGAAGTCGTGGCTAGTCTAGTGCGAGGTCTAGTGCTACTGTGAGGAACTGAAATTGAGGAGGCAAACACTTAACAGAATGTTGTCTCTACCGAATGGTACAGAAAGGAGATTTTGTTGCTATCTCTCCCAGAAGTGAAGCGATTTTGAAGTTTCCATTACTGTTCTTTTTTTTGTCGACAAAGCTCACCGTCAGATATTAGTTTAACACACCACACGGGAACTAGGTGCCATGCCAGGACCTGGGCTTGGCTACATTGCATTAGATGGAAGACACGGACACATTTTCATTGCCGCTTCAACCAAGGTTCAATCAATGCAATATAAGGAAGGTCCTGGCGTGGCACCTAGTTTCCATGTGGTGTGTTGGGCTAATATCATGACAGAAGTGGTATTAGCCATCCATGTCCAGTGACATAAAAAAAAATTGTAGATAAGGAAGGGGAACTACAGTTTTACGTGGAATCCGAACCACGGCCAGCCTCAACGGTTGAAAACGGACACCCATCTAGAACCCAACCGCGTTCAGAGTCGCTTCACCCAGCTTATCGAATAGCAAATCTTCGCGCCACAGGGCTACCGAGGCTGACGATGCATTTGCATGAGCCTCGCGGGAAATGTTCATAGACAAGAGGACGGAATTACTCTTTCGAGAGCCAGTCCGATTATTTAAGGTTTGATTAATTTTCCAACATTTATTTTTCTACCTCCGTTAAATTAAAAAATATTAATCAGCGTAAAACATCTGAAAGGAAGGATGTTTTTCTAGATGATAAAAATATTTAACTAAATTTTAAGCGGCTCGTAGCCTAGTGGCGCGGGGACTGGCCTAGCGTACCAGAGGCCAGGGTTCAATACCGACATGCACCACTGTCTTTCTCTTTCCGAGTTCGATAAGTGCATTTCGTCACGAATGCGAGCTGCTCCATGGTTCGGAATCCATGTAAAACTGTAGGTCTCCTTCCCCTACTAGGTGGTAGGGTTTAAGCCCGCCCGGGTTGGTACCATCGCATTGGATGAAAAGATGGTCGAAGCGGCAATGAAAAATTGTCCGTTTTTTCCATCCAGTTCAACGTAGTCGTGCTCATAAAGGGAAGGTCCTGGTATGGCACCAAATTCCTTCGGGAATGTGGTGTATTGGGCTAATAAAACGGTAGTTGTGTGGTATTAGCCATCCATGTCAGGTCGCATAAAAAAAACTACGAAATTGAAGAAAGTTATGAATTCGACCCGAATATATTGTTTCGCTTTTGTAGCAAGTTTTATGATGTTGGGTCTGGTGTTAGCCATCCATACCAGGTTCCATAAAAAAAGGGAATTTCAGTTCCGGTTCCAATTGGACCAAACGGAAGCGCGGAGGCAACCACACGTCACGCCAGCCGATGGAACATTCGATTGTCTTGACCGATTCGGATGAAAATAATCATCCGAATCGGTGTTTTTAGGGTCCCGTCGCAACAAGCTAAAAAGGGCCACTTGTTCGAAAATTCTGAAAAAATTAAACCATTCTAGTTACACTTGTACCTTGTAGTTGTGCACCAACTAATTACTTTTGCTCAAAACGTCATACTTTTTGAGAAAAAGCTTGATTTCAGAAGCGCACTAAATTTTTTTGCCAGTTCAGTGTAGCCGTGCTCATAAGGGCTCATCCCCATAGTACGTGACCGATTGTTACCCTTGTGACCTACTTGTGAAATACTTTAAGATAACGATTAGCAGAATCCTTTCCTTTGAACATTCTCATAAAGTCGTGTAAAAACTTATCTAACTTGGTAGCACGGTAATGGAAACCATACCATTTTACTGAAAACATATTCAGAGTCATTTTAAACAGCTTGTCTCGTCGCTTAAGTTAGTACCCTTTAACTTGTTTTAGGTGCTGAAATATGCAATCCGTACTAGAACGACATCGGTCCACGCCGGTAACTTTTAAGTTCGTTATGATTTCAATTTAAACTTTCACTGTTTTGACATTTACCAACCCGCGTCAAGTCACAGGTACGCGCTCGAGGATAAATCCAATTTGATAGAACGAATTCGTAAAGTTCAAGATTGGCTTGCAGTTGATGTTTGTTTATTTATTTTTAACCGACTCCAAAAAAAAGAAGGACGTTCTCAATTCGTCGGATTTTTTTTATTAGCGTAACAAATAGCCATACATGCATACATTCAAGTTAAAACAGCAATACGAGTACACAAAGACTAACAGATTAGGACAAAAAAGATTACCAATTCACAATAATGAACAGCGTGTCGGGTAAAATTGGAAAAAAATCGAGTTTGTTGTAAATAAAAAAAGCGTGTTAAAAAGGAACGAAAACCAATGTTTGGTCGAACATTTCCAAACGAAAATAATACGTTTACATTTTGTTGACAACAATACTAGGTTAAGGTTATTTTGACATAAAATCTTAAACTTATTAATAGTTGTATAAATACAAGATGTACAACATGAGTAAAACTGCAAAAAGCCATATAGAAACAAAATTTATCGTAATATTTATACACAAAAAGAGAGAGCGATAGAGGGAGGGATGAAGATGGAGTGATAGAGGGATAGAGGATGAATTGGTACCTTCCACAAAGTTCGCACGTTTTCGTGGCCAGGAGTGTCGCTACTGGTGGAGGCGGCAGGCCCGCGCGCATACCCACACCTGGCACAACTCCTGGAGCGGTGACGGTAACTTGAGGATGGCCTCACACCGACAGCGAACCGGCGGTGGTACCATTTCGGAGCCACCAGCTCGCAGCGCGCTTCCCGCGCACCAATTATTATTTATGGTGATTGGTGGTTTCTTCTCTCGCTGTCAGATCGCGACAGGATAATGAGGAACTAGAGAAAACAGTATGCGTAAGCACAGTGTGATATCATCGAACTAGTGTTGGTGGAATCATAGTTAACGGCGCGTCCAATTGGGAATATAAAAAACTGGCCAAGTGCGAGTCGGACTCGCACACGAAGGGTTCCGTACCATCGTAAAAGATTTATCACAAAAAATCTGGTTTTTTGTATGTGTAATTATTTTTCAATTTTACCTCTTTGTTGTTATAGCGGCAAAATAAATACACATTTTGTGAACATTTCAGCTGTCTATCTGTTACGGTTACTGAGATACAGCCCTGTGGCAGACAGACGGACGGACAGCGGAGACTTAGTAATAGGGTTCCGTTTTTTCGCTAGCTCGCGGTGGTACCAACCCGGGAGGGCTTAACCCTTAGGTTAAAGCCTAGTAGGGGAAGGGACCTACAGTTTTACACCACAAGCTGTATATGTACCTGTACCTCTACGCCCTCTCACCGCAAGCCATCCCCGAGTCACAGAATAATAACCCTGGCACGCCCCGAGAGCTCAAATGTTCAAACCTGTATTTATCCGCAGCTATCTTTGCGTCTGTCGGCGGAGTCTGTCGATATCGGTCGGTATCTGCCGAATGCCGAAGCTCGCAGATCCAAAATATATAAACTGCGTAGTGTGTGGCAGTCCATTGATTTCTATGAAGAGCGATATTGATAGATATCTGCGCAGACACAGATATCTGCCCCGTCTGTGACAAGCAGAGTCATCGTGTACTCGTACACTGTGCCACATGTAAGTAGTGATGGGTGTGCAGAGAATCGGTCGGTACGGTAAGTATTTCGGATACCGCGTGCTGCAGAATAAACCCTCCCAGATTACCCCGCAAGCGCCATCTCTGCTGATCCATTTTCTGGCTAGATTCTTCGTTCCATTTCGCCTCTACGGCGAGATAAAGAATAATTTATTCATTGGCGCAGTGCTGTTGCTCGCATGTGCCCATCGGAGAAAATTCGTTTAGTTGCCGGCGACGGACGTCTCTGTCTTTTCGGAAATCTTTATCAGTCAGTTCTCAAAGTTTTCTTAGGGTCTCTTTCACCATCGACGACTATATTTACAGTCATTTGACAAGCGAAGAAATTTGTTCCACGGTCGAATCTTATGGTTATCAAAGAATCTCTATTACCACAGGATTTCATCCGGGGATGTGAAGGCAGCAGAGCTCTGAGATTAAAAAAAAATAAGAAATGCTCATTTTGGCCAATGTAGAACACGCCGACTGCGATTTAAACTAGATCCTGGTTTTAACGGTTCCCTGGCCCCAAAAGTTATCAAACAATAAAAAAATATATAATCACTTATGAAACCGCGATTCGGTGTCCGTATATTTTGATTTTTATGTAAATATCTGTACTTTATAAAAAAAATCTAAACGACAGTAAAAAAGACACTTTTTTAAATCTTTAGCCAATATATTCACTATACAAGGTAAATTAACACAATACTCGTACGTCTTGACAATATATTTTATATTCCAAAATTTAAAAACCTAGTAAAACATTCAGAGCGCGTAAACAGCTATCGCCGTCAGTATGAGGATTTTTAGGGTTCCGACGCTCTTAAATAACTGCTAGTTTTCGTGACTAGTCTCATCCAAATAAAGTTCAATAAGTTCCATAATGTCCATGATTATAATATTGAAATACGAAAATTGCTATTTTAGTAGGAAATTAAACAAACCGAATCCTTTATCAAGTATTTTACGCAAAATAATAAGGTTGAAAATGAAAAAAAAATTACACTTGGTCTAGACGATAACTTTAACATTAGTTGACCCTAATTTTGTATCATTGTGCTAGTCAAGTTCCAGCCGCACAGATCAGACCTTTGGTTGGATGTGGTGAAAGAGACTTATGCTGAGATTCATAGACCTTACTCGTCCTTGCTTTGCCAAAGTATAGCTTCCGGCTGTCAAATTCGACATTTGTTCCATACATTGTATGTCAAAACTGACGGTCGCTAGGCATACTTACTTTTGCTTAGCCGAGTACAAGTAATCTTTATGAATCTCAGCATTATTTTCGCCATACATACAGCTCCATTGTACAGCTAGAGGTGGAGGGGCTAGAGGACTTGCCTTTCATGCAAGAGGTTATGGGTTCAAATCTTCGCCCCGATCACGCACTATTTTTTTTTTCCATTTCTAAGTTGGATATGTGCATTTCGTTACGAATGCGAGCTGTACCATATTTCGGAATTATTTAAAACTGTAGGCCCCCTTCCCCTACTAGGTGTTAGGGTTAAGCCCGCCTGCGTTGGTACCACCACATTGGATGAAACTATGGGTTAAGCGGCGATGAAAAATGTTCCGTGTTTTCCAACCGGTACAGTGTAGCCGTGCTCATAAACGGAAGGTCGTGGCATGGTACCTAATTCCTACTGGGAATGAGGTATCATAACGAGCCAACTATGTCAGGATTGTCAGGTTGCATTAAAAAGCATACTTTTCCTCTGGTGACTTTATAAAGGAGAATTGGCTAACACGTATGCAAAGGTGCATGGATTATACCTACCAATATTGTTGTGGGACCGAGTGGCAAGGGTATATCCGAGATGAGGAAATGGCCGATTAGTGAATGTTTTCTCAATAGGACATTTTACACAGTTTACTACAAAGTACCGCATTGTGTCAGTGGGAGGTATAGGGGCATTCCCTCGCTCGTGAGCGAGCGCAGTGCTATGCATCTCGTTAATACGAAGTTACTTAGATTCGATCCATATGAAGGCATATTTTGATTGTTGTTTCCACCTCTTCAACTATGAACGTGTTGTCCGCTCGGTTCGCACGCTACGCACGCCAGTTGCCAACAAACAACCTCCGGGCGAATGAGTAGTGTAACAGAAGAGCTTTCGTGTGGATTCTACATCCGTAAAGCGACGGCAATTGGACGCTTTACGACGGTCATCAACTCGACGCCTCCTCCGCTCCGCCGTCCCGTCCCCGCCCCGCGCCTCGGCCCCCGCGACCACAGATCAAAAAGGAATAACTGCCACCTAGCTTCTCCAATAATCGCCGACGCCGACGTGAAGATACGAGTATTTGGACTGTGTAGCATATAACGCGCGTCGCCGCCGGCTTTCCATACGATTATATGCACGATGTTGTCGTTACGTCTTGTATTTTTCAATAACCACGACAACATGACACTTTTTAGGGTTCCGTACCCAAAGGGTGAAAACGGAACCCTATTACTAAGCCTCCGCTGTCCGTCCGTCCGTCCGTCCGTCCGTAATAACAAATAGGCAAAATAAAAAAAATATAAAAATTAAAGGTGGGTCCCATACAAAAAACCTGATTATTTTGTGTTAAATCGACTCGCACTTGGGCGCTTTTTCTTCCTTTTCTCTTCTGTGGCCGCGACACACTTCCGCCGAAGTATTTATATGGGCTGTGCTTTCGGCGTAGCACTTTTATTTATTCTGTGCCGTAAGTAACAATATTATCTTCTTTGTTTATTCATGGATTATTGCATAAGTAAAAATAAAAGTACGATTTCCGCTTGGTCAAGTGCAGGTGTAGAAACGAACGTTTTCCGAGCAGGTATGTACGTTATGAAATATATCGTGCTTACCTTAACATTTTGTACGATTCTAAATTTACGATTTGAGGGCGAATCATCACGATTTTTGAAGTTGATTGCACGAAGAGACTGCTAAATTAATCAATGTTCAAACGCGTCACTTTTAGTATACCGTATGTAGTTCCGTCCATACTGTCCTTAAAAGTGACCTGTTTAATCATATGTTGACGTTGATTTTGATTTCTTGCCCTTTCGTGCACTCCGCCCTAAGGGCCGACTGCACGAAAGGACGAAAAATCAAAATCAACGTCAACGTTTGATTAAACACGTCACTTTGTATGGACAGTATAGAAAGAACTCCTTGCGGTTCACTAAAAGTGACGTGTTTGAACATTGATTAACTCAGCCGTCTCTTCGTGCAATCGGGGCTAAGAAATAATGAAGTATGATTGAAGTAAGATTTGGTGGGGCGGTTGTGACTAGAGGGGCCTTAACTAGTCGATTGGGTGGCTAGGAAAGTGATTCAGGAGATGGGCAGCGGCGCATCGTCTCGGCGGCGGAGCGAGCGCGGCAGCAGCGTCTGGGCGGGCGGCGGCGGCGGCGGCGGCGCCGCGGCGGCCAGCGCTGCTCACTTCACGGAATGGAGGTCAGCGTGGCGTCGCGCCGGGGCAGCGGCGGCGGCGCTCCAACAAATCATAACGTTAGTGTTATCGTGCGGAGGCGGCAGCGGTGGCGGCGCCGCCGGGAGAGTCTCCCTCAGCCGCGGCGGGGCGGGTCAACGGCAGCACAACAGAGAGGCTGCGCGTCAGCACGTCATTGTTCCCGGAGGATGCGTCGACTCGCCCCCCCCCCCTCCCCGCCCGCCCGCAACTCCGCACCGCGCCGCTAAGGAATTTTGAGACATGTATATTTAGCGTGTTGATTATATCGATGCGTGCGAGGATGCGTGTTGACAATAATTGTGTGGAGCTCTTGAAATAGATGGAGAAAACGTTGCACTCGGAGAAAGAGAGAGACACACACACACACTAATAGCGCATAGTTGCAGCCGCGTTGATGACATAAGTATTTATTACCCCACGTGGCGGGTAGCTGGACCCAGACGCATCAGCAAATTACGCCCACACAATATTATATACTATTTATTTGAAGACTACTCCAAAAAAAAAATACAATTTTTTTGCATACATCTGTGTCTGTAAAAAAAAACAATTAGTTTTTTCGAAAAATTAATCTTGTGTAAAACCCCCGAGAAAATAAAATAACAAAACGTGCAAGCAAAGCTAATAGAACAAACAACACAAAAAATGAGAAAATAAAAACATATTCTACCAACACATTTCCTGTTTATACAGACTACCGAGCCGGGGAGGCACAGGCGATTTGTAGGTACCAAAGTTTCATCGCATGAACATGAAAAAAATAGTTCCCTCGCGACCGCCTCGAGCGACCCCCCCGACCCACTCGGAGAATAACCGCACTATTTATATCAATCATGGCGCAGAGCAGATTCCAACAGACAGCGTTGTCGCCGCGTCGTCGCCGCCCCCGATTCTATCTTGTACGCCAAATGAATGTGTGTCCTATGTCAACATTGTATCGTGTGTTTGTATCATGTCGAATATCCACACACAACTTGGAGCGACTCACATTTTACATGCACCTTAACTTTTACGGACACTTCACACAATTCAATAGAATTTATTTTAATTAACAACCACTTGTATACTTTAGTATTTTAGTGGTATGAAATACGGTCGAAGCGGCAATGAAAGTTGTCCACTTTTTCCATCCGGTTAAATGAAGCCGTGCAATATAAGTACTGGCCATCCATTGATTTGTGAAAATGTGAAATCATTTGCTTGGAGAAATCTAACGAAAACCCACAGGCCTTACAGCGGCGGACATCTAAACACCTAGCCTTACTTACACCACCTAATTAGCCTAAAATTAGCCTAGTCCGATCATAACCAGCTTAGATCAAAATCCGAGAATTGTTAGAAAATCCTAAAACCTCTGAACTTCTAAACGAATCCTCGTTCGTGCTGCCCTGCCGTGCGACCAGCAGAGGTCATGTAAATTGAATAAGAGTTGCAAATTTAGCAAAAAACGAGTCGCATATTTGTGACAGTATATTTGGAATGGAAGTTATTATGTGCTTAGGTTTACACCGTTGCTGTGCATAACATCTATCGAACTTACGGTTTCCCGGTTTACGTAACCCGGGCACCGAGTTGCTCCTGACGTGGTCCTGACGATGACTCCGTGCGTCGATGGAGGCGTAAGTACGGCATCGCGCACCGGGAACAGTTAGTTCAATAAATATTAGAAACTATTGAAATCATAAGATGATAGATACGCTATGAAAGTGGATGTAAGAAAATGTTATTGATGTATACAAGAGCGAGGCGCCGTATTTGTTTTGACAGCGGCGGCCGGGACGGGGCGGGGCGGGGCGGGCGGCGGCCAACCACTCCATTAGTTCCTTCACATAGTCTCACATTCGGCGGGTTTTTAATTAATTAGGATCACTTAATCTGTTTCACTGTAAAAGATTAAGTGACAATTCCATTAGTGGGCTTTGAACAATACCAGAATTTACTGTTGAATGGCAAAACTCGCATAAAATATTCTCAAGCTTGTGTCGTAATAACAAGCAAACAGTTAATTAAGTTTGTAATTTAGTGATACTTTCATTGTTATAAAGTACCGAAAATTATCCGGAGAAAATATATCTGACTAGTAAGTATTTCTATTGACTATCTGTATCGTTACCATCGATCGTTACTCTTAGATGAGAAAGGAATTTTCATCTAAGTCGTTACTATTATTCATTCACCGTCTCGTTTATACTTAACTAGGCATGTATTTGAAAACATGTAGAATTAATCGTATTCTTGATATTCAGCAATTTGGGTTTTGGGGAAAAAAGAACTGAAACTGAAACCCTACAATATACCTACGAAATGTACAGTGTCTTACTTCAGCGCAGAAGGCAGTCCGACTACAAAGAGCTCGCGCACTGAAAGCCTTCCACGAACGTGGTGATCTGGAAAACATTGTTTTTTCCTGATGATTTTTTTTTTACTTTCCAACCATATGTAAACAAACAAAAGTTTTTGGCTGCAGGGCAAGTCCCATGAGAATTTATACGATAAAGTTTCCGTTCGAAAGAAAGCGCCTGCTTCTGTTATTGTCTGGGCTGCAGTGACCACAAATCGTCGCTCTCCACTCGTGTTTATCGAGAAGGGCGTCATAGTCAACCAGCAAGTGTATCAGCAAAAGGTGTTAAATGATGCGCATACCATGGGCACGTAAGCAATTCGGTACGAACAGTTGGACGTTCCAACGAGACAGCACCGTCCCACAAAGCTGAAATTTAATTACTTCAGATAAGTGGCCTCCCTATTCAACAGACTTGAATCCAATGGCCTTCTTGGTGTGGTATCATTTGTCAACAAAAATATATGAGAGTGTGGATACGCTGAAGGCAGCGCTCCGTCGGGAATGGAACAGAATACCGCAAACCCATCTTCGTGCAGCCTGCAATACCTTTGCCGGAAGACTTGGTGCCATCATCCGTGCCAAAGGAGGCTAAATCAAACAATAACAATGATTGTCTTAAAATTCTATGTTTTTTTTGCATTTTGATAAACCGTACTTAAATTAACCATATTACTTCATTTTCAATTGGTAAGACTTCGAATGACGGACCCTGTAGATACATTGTCTAATCTGTTCGTAAAGTAGACTGACATAACATCTGTGGAAATAACATTAACCTTTCCCCACATTGACATATCCTTTCATTGTCCTGTAAGTGGGCAGAGTAAACAGAGAGGCATTCATTTCAGTTGCCGCATATTTTAAATGATTTTAACAATATTTTACCCGCCTTACTAGCTATTTGACAATTGATTGTAGTTATAGGCTAACAAACAAACGACTTAACTTTCGAATGTTGAGTTAGGGAAAGCGTTATATTGGATGCGAACTAAATGAAACGATAAATTGAATGAAGCCAAAGTTTCGCATAGCACAAATCACAAATTACGGTTTCATCGGCCTGGAGAAGTAGAAACTTGCGAGGTAAATAAATTCAATTGTTTAGGAAAGTTGGATTGCACAAAGGAATTACCCGGAGGTGGGGTTACCATATGTAAAGCAGGAAAAATCGGATAAGAAACCAGACTTTTCGTCAAAAGTACAATATTTTTTGCAAACGTTGATATAAGTTTACTATGAGTTGAAAACGTGGAAATTCGCCGTTTTATGCATGGAAAATAACTTTTTTTATTACTTTCCGCACTGTAGAAACATGAAAATTAAATTAGAACAGCTTTGAATAAAATAAGAATATTAAAGTCTATACTAATACATTTTTTTCATATCAAAACGATGAGAGGTTGGCTAGAGAATTTAAATTTTAAGTAAATTACGGCTAATGTTTGTTTTTTTTAACGGTTTTAAAGTGGTCACAAACATTTTACAAAGCTAGATTTATTAGTTTTAGGATCAGAATATGACATAATTTTATGGACTTTAGTCTGTATAAAAAAATTCGTCGCTTTTTCACGTTTTAGTCCTGTTTCCGGATTAACCAAAGAGGGTGTAAGATTATTTATATAACCCTGACAACTCTGCAGGAGGACCGGAATCCTGACACGAGCCTTAGAATTCGGACATTTCAGAACAAAACCAGCCTGCCGTTGGGTAACCCTACTCGTGGGATGTAACTATACCCACAAGTCTCCGAACTTTACGCTTTATGACCTTACTTATGCTTAAATGGAAAAATATTGTGTTAAGTTTCTCTTAACGTGGGACGGGTTCTTAAATTGTTTCTGGAAAATGCTTTATGGGATCGCTGTTTACATTTTTTTGGGTAAATTCAGTTTTACATTAAATTTTGTGGATCCCGTAACACCTAAATAAACAGGAAATAATAAAAGGAAATGTTGCTAAATAGTTACCCCGAGCTAAACTTGATTGATTTTATGTTTACACAGTTTTATTGTCCGGTGTGGGTTCCGCGACTTTAAAAGAAAACAAGCATTCCTACTGCATTTATTTCCGTGTAAAATGTGTCAATGGATTGGTCGCACGTGCTTCGGATTTTGTTGTGGTAGGTTTAATTACGACGGGTTGTACTACCACCTCATCGAACGAACGATGGTCGGTCGAAGCGGCAATGAAAATTATTTCTGTTTTTCACGTAATTAATTTGTAACCGTTCTATATAAGGTTCCCTAGATATAGGCTAGGATTACAGTACATTTAGTATTGACCATCCTTACAAGTCTCTTAAAATAATGATTCTCATACATACATGAAACCGCGTGCTTTTGGTACCGAAATGTGTTATCCATGAAGATAAATCGATGTACGTGTATGTGGTAAAGAAAATGAGAGCGCTACATATTTAATCTTAATCATTAAGACATCAAGAGATTTAAGTTTAAGAGAGTCGTTACCCCATAAATTCTCCAAACTACGGGTGATATATTGTAAAAGTCTACGTCTGCGTGTTTCAATTGTTTTAATATACCTTTTATATAAGGTTATGTAACAATTGTCTTTTTTCCCTTCATTTAATTTTTTTTAATTAAAAATATTATTTCTGCCTGCAGAATGAATATCATAAATCAATAAGGGAAACAGCTAATCTGGTTGTCCGTAGCTGCACACCCCTTCTTGTGTCCCGCGCCGCCGTCTCTATGCGGATCGGCAGTGAGATTACGAAGCACGATACGGGGGAGGTTGTATTTAACAGCTATTGCGATAACCAAATGGAAGCACCGGCAACCGCAGTGCGATTACGAAGTGCGAAATTAAGTGCGGTTAGTACCCAAAACTGACATATTTTGTAATAGAAAGCAGTCCGTTTGCTGTCAATTTGGGGTAGGTGCGGCACCTACCCATCATGTCGCTCTTAGTAATCGCACTGCGGGTGGCGCGAGCCGCGCGCGCCCCTGGAGCTGAAATGGGGTGCAGGGAGTCCAGGATCGGGAATCAGGAACCGATCCTGAAACAACATAAGAGTGGTAAAACGACAGGATACATAAAAATACAGATATTTACACAAAAATAAAAACATGCTAAATGATGACGATTTTGATTTCATGGAAAGACGTTACGCTTTTTAGGGTTCCGTACCCAAAGGGTGCCAACGGAACCTTATTACTAAGCCTCCGCTGTCCGTCCGTCCGTCCGTCTGTCACTGGGCTGTATCTCATGCACCGTAATAGGTAGGCAGCTGAATTTTTCACAGAGTGTGTATTTATTTTGCCACTATAACATCAAATAGATAAAATTTAAAAATAATAAAAATTAAAGTCAGAAAAAAAACAACGTGACTATGGTACGGAACCCCTCGTGTGCGAGTCCGACTCGCACTTGGCCGGTTTTTAGGGTTCCGTACCCAAAGGGTGAAAACGGAACCCTATTACTATGCCTCCGCTGTCCGTCCGTCCGTCCGTCCGTCCGTCCGTCCGTCTGTCCGTCTGTCACAGGGCTGTATCTCAGTCACCGTAACAGGTAGACAGCTGAAATTTTCACAGAGTGTGTATTTATTTTGCCGCTATAACAACAAATAGGTAAGATTAAAAAATAATTAAAATTAAAGGGGGCTCCCATACAAAAAACGTGATTTTTTTGTTTTTTTTTCTACTATGGTACGGAACCCTTCGTGTGCGAGTCCGTCTCGCACTTGGCCGGTTTTTTTAGAAATCTATGAACGCAATCTCCATTTTGGTACATGGTATCTCTCGCGCAATGCAGGCGGCGCGGCGCGGGTGCATTGATGTGCCGTGCCCTTGGTGCCCGCTATCTAATAGCGGCGGGCGAGGCGCGAGGCTAGCGGGCCAGCGCCACCCAGCGCCGCCCAGCGCCCCCACAGCACAGCACAGCCACCGTCCAATCTTATCTGGTAGCTAGCGAGCCCAGCGCCACTCGACACTCCAGCACAGCACAGCCGCGGTCCAATTTTATCTGGTAGCTAGCGAGCCCAGCGCCACTCGACACTCCAGCACAGCACAGCCACCGTCCAATCTTATCTGGTAGCTAGCGAGCCCAGCGCCACTCGACACTCCAGCACAGCACAGCCGCCGTCCAATCTTATCTGGTAGCTAGCGAGCCCAGCGCCACTCGACACTCCAGCACAGCCACCGTCCAATCTTATCTGGTAGCTAGCGAGCCCAGCGCCACTCGACACTCCAGCACAGCACAGCCGCCGTCCAATCTTATCTGGTAGCCAGCGGGCCCAGCGCCACTCGACACTCCAGCACAGCACAGCCACCGTCCAATCTTATCTGGTAGCTAGCGAGCCCAGCGCCACTCGACACTCCAGCACAGCACAGCCGCGGTCCAATTTTATCTGGTAGCTAGCGAGCCCAGCGCCACTCGACACTCCAGCACAGCACAGCCACCGTCCAATCTTATCTGGTAGCTAGCGAGCCCAGCGCCACTCGACACTCCAGCACAGCACAGCCGCCGTCCAATCTTATCTGGTAGCTAGCGAGCCCAGCGCCACTCGACACTCCAGCACAGCCACCGTCCAATCTTATCTGGTAGCTAGCGAGCCCAGCGCCACTCGACACTCCAGCACAGCACAGCCACCGTCCAATCTTATCTGGTAGCTAGCGAGCCCAGCGCCACTCGACACTCCAGCACAGCACAGCCGCGGTCCAATCTTATCTGGTAGCTAGCGAGCCCAGCGCCACTCGACACTCCACCAATCGTCGACTATCAAAATGCAAATGGCGATGCGCCCGCACTCGGTCGGGCCGGACCCTCGTCAGAACTTACATCAACATTCACGACCGATTGCATGTCGTGCTGTCGGTAGATACTATTCCAAAACTAACATTTTGAATACATTTCCAAACCTGGCGGGCCGGGAGGACCGGAGAAAATTTTAGAGGCGTATGTCCAGCAGATCCACAGGCAAACACGCTGACTTACTGACTGACTGACTGACTTCCAAACCTAAGAGGTTTGTTGCACAGTCTAAACACGACATAATAAAATGATAATTATTGCTAATGATAAAATATGACAAATCCGATGATAGTACACATCCTTATCCGGTTATATTATACTATACTATATATTATACTATAGTATAGTATATATTATACTATACTGATGCAAAGTCAAAGTAAAATGATTAAAACCTACGTTTGTAAGAGCAGCGTGATTTTCAGAAGATTACGGGCCCATCAAACCTTTCATATTTAGAATCTACATCATTTGTGGACGGAAAAATATTTTCTTCCGGGTTCTTCTTTACTAAGGTGATCGAATCCGTGGTTCTCTCAGTTTGTTACGCAACTTAATGTAGTTTAACTACCAAAAGTTTAAATAAATGAAATGAATGTGATAAGTTCGGACCGTACATATGTAGGCTGTAGGTCACATATAAAGAAAGAAATAATTCCGAAGTTATTTCTGCTCCAATGACAACGTCAGTATGACAGAAGGGAAATTAGAATTTGTATTAATTTCCGGTGTAACGACTTAGCACATCGAGTCGAATTTCCCGACCTCACGAAATTTTAGAATCTGAAAGAAAAAAAATCTAATTACGGCTCAATATTCCCTTCGGTTCGGTACAACGAGCAGCGATTGATAACCGCAACGTTCCCGGAAAATTGTTAAAAAAACCATAACTTCGAACACCGATACACGTTTACGTGACCTCTACATGCCTCTACATACCGCGACCGCGTCCTGCCAGCTGTTAGATAACCGCCATCGTGTCGATAAATCATTTGCAAATGCCGGACGGCGGTGCGCGGTGTACGTAATTAGCCTTCCGTTTTTCCGGCGGTAGTCGGAGCGAGCCATTCCGTTTTTCCGGCGGTAGTCGGAGCGAGCCACCGGCGGCGTATTGTGCGAGATGGTCATCACGCCGTGCGGGATTCCGAACCTGTCTGACCTTCAGTGTGTTTGACCCATAAATAATATTGTTTTTATATGACTGGACATGGATTGCTAATACTATACCTACTGTCGTGCAATATTTATTTATTTTTATTTTTTTATTTATAGGCTATATACAGGATTGAATCACATTAAAAACAACAATAACATGTATAGTAACAAAAGCTTATGAAGCTTATACTACGAGTAGTAAGCACAGCATGTGCTAGCAGTATTTAGAATGAACTACTATTAGCCAAACCAACCTTCCATATATTGCATGGCAACATTGAACTTGATGCAAAACGCGGACACCTATGTAGTAAGGAAGGAAGGTACCCCATTTTTTTTAACACGCTTTTATTATTATTATTATTAATTAGCGCTTGGGTTGTATGTATGTATGTAATGGAATCTTTGAGATTAATTTTCACCAGTTTCCAGAAGTCTGAGGAATTTGAAACTTTGCATACTTATCAAGGACCGATGACAATGCAATAATTTCATAACAGTTTCCCATTATCCTTATTAGGACCGCCAGGATTAATCAATTCTTTTTTTAACACGCTTTTATTAGCTTGGGTTGCATGTATCTATGTATGTAATGGAATCTTTGAGATTAATTAACACAATTTTATTAGCTTGGGTTGTATGTATCTATGTATGTAATGGAATCTTTGAGATTAATTTTCACCAGTTTCCAGAAGTCTGATTAATTTGAAACTTTGCATACTTATCAAGGACCGATGACAATGCAATAATTTCATAACAGTTTCCCATTATCCTTATTAGGACCGCCAGGATTAATCAATTCTTTTTTTAACACGCTTTTATTAGCTTGGGTTGCATGTATCTATGTATGTAATGGAATCTTTGAGATTAATTAACACAATTTTATTAGCTTGGGTTGTATGTATCTATGTATGTAATGGAATCTTTGAGATTCATTTTCACCAGTTTCCAGAAGTCTGATTAATTTGAAACTTTGCATACGTATCGAGGACCGATGACAATGCAATAATTTCATAACAGTTTTTCCATTATCCTTATTAGGACCGCCAGGATTAATCAATTCTTTTTTTAACACGCTTTTATTAGCTTGGGTTGCATGTATCTATGTATGTAATGGAATCTTTGAGATTAATTAACACAATTTTATATTAGCATGGGTTGTATGTATCTATGTATGTAATGGAATCTTTGAGATTAATTTTCACCAGTTTCCAGAAGTCTGATTAATTTGAAACTTTGCATACGTATCGAGGACCGATGACAATGCAATAATTTCATAACAGTTTCCCATTATCCTTATTAGGACCGCCAGGATTAATCAATTCTTTTTTTAACACGCTTTTATTAGCTTGGGTTGCATGTATCTATGTATGTAATGGAATCTTTGAGATTAATTAACACAATTTTATTAGCTAGGGTTGTATGTATCTATGTATGTAATGGAATCTTTGAGATTAATTTTCACCAGTTTCCAGAAGTCTGATTAATTTGAAACTTTGCATACGTATCAAGGACCGATGACAATGCAATAATTTCATAACAGTTTCCCATTATCCTTATTAGGACCGCCAGGATTAATAAATTCTTTTATAGATCCTCTGTAGTGGAGTAAAAGAGACAGAGCTAGCGCGAGATCTGCGCATGCCCGCACTTTCGGACTTACTCTTTCGCTCGGGCACTTGGTACTATGGAGTGTAGAGACTCTGTACACTCCATACTTGGTACAGTACAACGGAGGCAAAAATGTTTTCAGGATAATTGCGTTCTCACCTTGTTCATTCTTTATGCATGTGTAGGTACTAATGAGTCTAATATACGCAAATTACTGTATATAATATTCATAAAATATACTTATAATATGATAACCGTGATTCACAAAAGGCTTTTTAGTCACATCAAAATAATCAGAACATAAATGTTTAATCTATTTATTTTACGGGACAAAATTTGGTAAACACCAATGCTTTGAAATTACAGTCGATAAGGAAGGAATTTAATACGATCAAAAATTTGTAATTATAAAGTCTTATTGATTGGAGTACAAATAACGCATATGAATTCGAAAAATCGAACTAAAAAATTAAAAATAAATAATAGTTTAAAAAAACTACAAAAACACGCTTTTATAGCTAACCGAACTAAAAAATAGAAAATAATTTTTAATTTTAAAGAGTTTATATTACAGTAGTAGAAGATCGAACAATCAATCAGAATTTATCACCTCAAGATAAAATTATAATAAAGTTTCAGTTATTAACAAAATAATTCAATTCAGAGTAAAAAGCGTGGGGTGCATTTTACTACTTTTCATAACTCTCCTCTCATAGATAGTTGCAAATAGAATGATTGTTACATTTACTTTATCAAGCACCCCACGCTTTTTACTCTGAATTGAATTATTTTGTTAATAACTGAAACTTTCTTATAATTTTATCTTGAGGTGATAAATTCTGATTGATTGTTTGATCTTCTACTACTGTAATATAAACTCTTTAAAATTAAAAATTATTGTCTATTTTTTAGTTCGGTTAGCTATAAAAGCGTGTTTTTTTAAACTATTATTTTTACAAGAGTCTTTAACGTTTAGAGTTCTCGTCAAACTGTCTGGCGTGTTATAAGTGAAAAAGAAAATAGTCTATAAGGATATTGGTATTTAATTTAATTAGAATTCAGTTTAGTTAAATTTAGTTATGTTACATTTACAGTTATATTAATCCAATGGAGTCACAAACACGAGGTCTCAAAGACCGTTCGCGACGAGGTGCATGCGCACCGTCTAGGTCGCTGTTTCAGGAAGACTGGAGTACCGTGGCAGTGCGGCCCGGCAAGGGGGCGCGCGCGGGGCGAGGTAATTCCCACCGCCCGCAATTGTGGTGTCGGATGACCGTGTGTCAGACCGCCACAAGTCTTTTGAGTCGCCGCTTACGACATGCACGGGAAGAAATGCAGTGGGCCAATTTGTATTATTTTTACGTGCCCTGTTGGCCCTGGGTATTTGAATCGCCCTAAGGGGGAATCGCTGTTGACCGACAAAATACTTGGCTGAGCGTGGCCGGTAACAAGTTTGCTATGCAGAAGTTAACTTACTTTAGCTTTCAATGTCGACGTGTCATCGAATCACCTCTTGAATCATCAATTCCCATCAGTGGAAGTTCATTATAGTATTGTGAAAAACCGCCAATTGCGTTACGTTAAGCATACGTCGAACAATAGAAAGAATAGTATGCGTTACGTACACAGAAATCGGAATATACTAAACTAGAACGGGCGACGCGCGCGATTTCCGTGGCGGCCTTATACCCAAAATTGGTTATAAGCAAACGTGACGTCACGCCGGCCGCTCAGTTCGTACCCGGTCGCGGCGCGCGCGCGTTTGTCCAGAATATTGTCGAAATGCCTAATTGTTCAGTGCGGATCTGCAAAAACCGAAACGAGAACGTGTCCTACAAAAACAATGGCATCACATTTCATAGGTAAGCCAATTCCAAAACAGTTATTTGTATATTTAAATCATTTTTCCAAATAATTTCTCCGCTAACGCAGTCGCGTTGGGTAGTGATGTGACAAATAATGAGTGCTATCGATTTTATTTCTTAGTGTTATGGTTATTTCGATATGAAATTTGAGTGCGTTTGAACGTTTATTTTGCTTATTTGGGTAGTAGGTAGTGATGGCACCAAGAATTAGCGTTATCGATGTTTCTATTATTACAGTTATGTTTAAGTAAAAAAAAGTTTTCATTATTTGCATATTGTCCAGTAAAAAGAGGCGGTCGTTTTTATCGCTAGACTACAGAGTACATTATGATAATGAAATTCATAATATCGATCGGAGTGTGTATTTATTTTGCCGCTATAAGAACAAAGGTAAAATTTCAATATTACACTTATGACAAAAAAGTTGTTTATTTTGTGTTAAATCTTTTACGACGGTACGGAACCCTCTCGTGTGCAAGTCCGACGCGCACTTGGCCGGTTTTTTGCTTTAAATATGCCTAGTGAAACCTGGTTAACGTTTGGGCCATAACTCCGTTAACATCCTGTTTGTATGTTTAGTTCTTTAGTTGTAGAAAAGCCCAGTGAATCTCAAGTGTTCTTAATGCTAATTTAATACAGCTATATGGCAAGTTAATACAATTAAATTCTACTTTTAGTTAAAATCGAGAAAAAAATGTTTTTTTCCGCTAATTTCCCTACCATATGGTATGAATTTAAACAGTTCATTGCACCGTGACATAATTAAAATATTGCACTGGTAATTTTACTTCCTAACAACGCAGAAAACGAAATAAAAGAAGTACCTATCTATTTCTATGAGAAATTAATTGTATCGATAGTCAAAATAACAATTATCGATTCTCTGCAATCCCCAGCTCGACGCGTTCGCCGACGGGTGACCTGAGAAGGTGGTAGTGCGCTACCCGCGCACCGACACTTCGATGTATGTGTTTGACGCAGGTGGATGCGCTCCACACGAATGGTTGCGCCGCGCGTCGGGAGACATCTGTGTATTTTATGTGGTTGTGTGGGTGCCAAGCTTGACACGCTCGGTTTCCATACTAAGCTGACTTCTTGACCGTTCTAGTTATTAATTCCGATTTCTGTGGTTACGTAGCACCACAACAGTAGTGCGTGCGTAGACGATAAGCGACGACGACGACCGCGACACGTGGCGCGACGTGTCGCGACGTGGGGCGACACCGCACGGAGGTCGCCAATTAAAATAGCGCATCCCTCGGCTATTCTCGGAGGAGCTTTCTCGATCCGTGTCACCGTTACAAGTTCTCATTGCCGCCGCTCCGCCGCCGGCCGCCGCGCCGCCGCGCCGCCATCGTGCGGCAAGCGCCGCTGGGGGACACGCAGACACGGCTCGACGTCTCTGGGGATCCATGGTAACGTTGCCTCACAAGTTTCGGTGTTGCCAAAAATGGTCGAGCATGCGTGGCGAGGTGGAGGTGAGCTTCGACGTCCCATCGGAGTTGTCTAGTCTTTGGGTTTCTCGCAATCTTTTTGTGGTGAGACTTTTTTAGGCGCGGTAGAGCGAATTGGCCTGAATCATACGAAAAAGTATAACACTTCTCTTACTCCGACTTCGGAGCACACAAGTCGAATGGCCCAACTCCCAAACGCTCATTCCTACTTTTATCATAATTTAGTTTTCTCTTAACTGGCAGACATCAACGTGGGTACTTATTCGCATCCAGCGGCCTTATTGCCGAACAGCGACTGTCGCTGCCAGCGTCAGTGTCGCTGCTAACGAGACGTCGCATACAAAATGTTGTGGCTACCGTTACTGCGGATAAAAGATAGGCAACCGCATTTATTTTTTATCCGCAGCCGCCATCGACATAGTACATGTCGTCGGTATCGGTAATCCATGGTAAGTCGATGGTAGCCGCAAAATTTTGTATGCGATGACTCGTTAGCAGCGATACCGACGCTGGTAGCGACAGTCGCTGTTCGGCAATAAGGCCGCTGGTGGGGTTACCGTTAGTGAATTAGGAAAAGCCTGACTCCAAAAAAAATGCTGTCATGCAAAAGTGCTTGGCAAAAGTCTAGACATGTCCGGATGGATGGTGACCCTACATACAAAGAAGCTGCTGTTTGCATTTATCGCGCTGGCTACTGATACGCGTGGAACGAACAGTTGTCTCGAATGGAATGTTTCATTTGGATGTGGTGGACGCATTCTCAGACTAAACGGCTGCGGACGCATTCCAGGTCGCCTCGGGGGTTAAGTGCTCGTTTCGTTTCTTTTAAACTGCCAGTGTTTTACAGGCCGAAAGCAACCACAGACACGCTCGGTGCCGCGCGTCTAGCTCCATGCGTGGTTCTGTTCCGCCCCCCCCCCCCCGCTTCCCCTCCGCACAATCCCGCCATGTTTATTTGTAGACAGAGCGAGCTGGATATGACATAATGGTCCCGCCTGGCACGCTACAACATTATTAGGGATTGTTTTAGCATTGATTTCTCCTTTGTTGATCACCAATCGTTGTGGTTGTAGTGAAATAGTATCTACAGTTTATTAACAGATCATTATATTGCCACATCAGTTTTAGTTTCATGTTTCACATCTGGATTCTTCAAAAGGTTTATTTTTCTGCCGGTTCGCTTCCCTCTGGTTGGCGAAAAAGAACAAACAATACTACATTATAGAAGGATTATAGAGCAAGGCTGGAAATGAAACTCTTTCCGTTTTTTTACGCGGCCTGCTACTGCGAAGTCTCAGTTTCAGTTTCTTTATTTCCTCCATTAGATGTATATTACACACTCGGATTCGTCATTTTTAGGGTTCCGTACCCAAAGGGTGAAAACGGAACCCTATTACTAAGCCTCCGCTGTCCGTCCGTCCGTCCGTCCGTCCGTCCGTCCGTCCATCCGTCCGTCCGTCCGTCTGTCACAAGGCTGTATCTCAGTAACCGTAACAGGTAGACAGCTGAAATTTTCACAGAGTGTTTATTTATTTTGCCGCTATAACAACAAATAGGTAAGATTAAAAAATAATTAAAATTAAAGGGAGCTCCCATACAAAAAAACGTGATTTTTTTTTTTTCTCTAAGATGGTACGGAACCCCTCGTGTGCGAGTCCGACTCGCACTTGGCCGGTTTTTTTTTCCTTTTTTTCTTTTTTTTTCCTGTCGGTTCGATTACTTCTAGCGAAGAAGAGCCGACACGAAACTTCGTCAGGTTGGTCATTGTATTTTTTTTTCTATCGATACTTAAATACTAGTTAACAGTGATTGATTGTGGAACCTGACATAAATGGCTAATCCCACACAACCACCGTCATGATATTAAGCATAATATTATAATGGCACTTAATATAATTAAGTGCCATGCCAGGACATTCCTTTTATGAGCACAGTTACACTGAACTGGATGGAAAACACGGACAATTTTTCATAGCCGCTTCGACCATCTTTTCATCCAATGCGATGGTACCAACCCGGGCGGGCTTAAGCCCTACCACCTAGTGGGAGAAGGGGGACATGGATTCCGAACCATGGAGCAGCTCGCATTCGTGACGAAATGCACTTACCGAACTCAGAAAGAGAGAAAGTGGTGCATGTCGGGCCGTGGAATGGAACCCAGACCTTTGGCCCGTCCCAGTCCCAGGCCAGTCCCCGCGCCACTACGCTACGAGCCGCTCAAAAGCCTTGCTGTAGTGGGTATGGGACCCAGGGACTCACTTATTGATGTGTTAAAACAATTTTGGAATTTTGGTATCGTCAAGTGAATATGTTCTACATATAAACCTCAGAAACGGTGACTACCACAACTATAGCACGAGACAACGGGAACTTATCAGACCTGCTGCGGCACGTCTCGCTAAAGTGTCTAAAATTTTTATATTTCAACTTATCAAACTTCACAAAATGTACCACCAAAACTAAGAGACATTTAAATAAATACTTTAAAGATGTATCGCTCTACAACGTAGACGACTTCTATTAGCTGTGAGGATACGTAGTCAGGTGACGCTTAGCGCGGGCGGAAGAAAACAACATGAGTGCTAAGAAACGCTATTCTTAGATTTCCGTGCTCAGGAAACAGGATTGTGTTCAGTTGAGAAAACAGTTAAAAGATAACTGATTGTCAAAGCGAAAAGGTTTCTCAACGAAAAGAAGTTCTCCAAGGAAATGATTCGAAGTTTTCCGTAGAGAAAAACGTTTAAAAGCGGATTTATCGACTGAAAGATTCAAGCCCTACTAATCTGCCGCCTGTGGCCGCACCACTCCGCCACACCCCGCTATGAAGTGGCGCCCTCATAGCACATGTTCGATAAACTAAACAATGTTAAAAAAATAATTGTAAATTTACTATCTTTGCCCCTATGAAGTGGCTGAAAAATTTATCTTCTAAGGTAACGTCAGGCAACCATGGTTATTCGTAACTGGGACATTCAGAGCTAACTATCAGCACTGGTTTCGTTCGTGTATCTGATGAGGGAAACATCACATGAAATGGTACCATATTACATGGCTGAATGAGGAACCTGCCCAAGGGGGGGGTGCCAACCTTACCTGATTGTGGTCTCTATAGAGCAGGGGTCGCATTTACTAACATCTATGTTCAGATCGTGTATGTTATGCATCGAGAAAATAACTTCTTTTCTCGAGGTTTCTACTCGTTGATCTTATGAGATAATTTTCTGGTTAAAAATTTAAATTTATAATATAAATTTTCTTATGGATCTTCCAGGTTGCGGAATGGCAACCGTATCACAATATCGAGTACGTATACTGTACGCTAGTCAGATAAGACTAGGTAAGTTTGCTTGCAGCGGAACCCCGAACAAATTGATTTTTAACCCGGCGCGGCACTTGGAAACTATAATGCTTTAGTAAATTTACATATCACATATTTATCTAGTGAATGACGCAAAAAATGTAAATTTATTATTTTTTTATTTCAGGCATTTGCACCCGTATGGTTAGATAGTTTATATAAGTACAAATTTATACAAAAAAAAGTAATATCAGCAATAAAACAATAAAACAATTTAAATTACAACTCAAGTAAAATCAAAATAAATTACAATATTTAGTTTAACGGCTTACCGCGCGTGTGAGGAGCAGGACGTGCTGCTCGACGTTTCGGAGCCTCACATGGGCTCCATTTTCAGGAGAACGTGCCTGTCGCGACGGAGGTAGGCACGTTACTGGCTACCCGCCGCGTTGCCATGGACGCTGAGAAGTGAAGCAAAGCGGCGGGTAGCCAGTAACGTGCCTACCTCCGTCGCGACAGGCACGTTCTCCTGAAGATGGAGCCCATGTGAGGCTCCGAAACGTCGAGCAGCACGTCCTGCTCCTCACACGCGCGGTAAGCCGTTAAACTAAATATTGTAGTTATGTCCCGCGTAAGTTTTAAAATACATAATAAATTAATTTAAAATTCAATAATAATATTTAAAATCTAAAAAGCGCTTGATCAATTCCGATAAAATGTATATTAGACCATCACTAAAGTATGACCTACCAAACAAAAAAGGAATCATCAAAATCAATCCATATAAGGCAGAGTAATAGCACAACAAACATACAGTCACAGAAATTCCTTTTTTTGAAGTCGGTAAAAAATGGGATACATTTTAAAATCTAAGATGGCTAAATGTCATTAAAAACCTTATAGGGCTGAAGGGGGATTTTATGGAGATTCATATTAAAGAGAGATTAATTTCTGATGTCATTCAACGGTTTTTGGCGCAAGCGAAGCCGCTAGAGAACTAGTTTTTGTTTAAAATGTTAGGTTCAGCCCGACATCAGTCCGTAACGACATTGACGCGAGCGGAGCCGGGTACCTCAGCTAGCATGTAAATAATAGTGGCTGGCTAAAAATAATAAAATTGCTGATGGGACCGTGTTTGTGCTGCAGGAAGTTTAACATGTGTAAAATGTCGGACTCGAACACTTTAATTAACTTTAATTTTTATATGTTTTTATTTTAGCTAGTTGTTATAGCGGCAAGAATAATCCACACTCTGTGAAAATTTCAGCTGCCTACCTTTTACGGTTCATATGAGATACAGCCCTGTGACAGACAGACGGACGGACGGACAGCGTAAGCTTAGTAATTGGGTTCAGTTTGGTACACTTTGGGTACGGAACCCTAAAAATGATGTCGCCTCGCAAGTCCTGATCGTACCCTCAAATTGATAAATGAATTGTGTCCGTACCGCGTGTTAGTATCTATCATGTACACACACAAATCTTAGATGTACACATATCCACTCTGTGGCGACAGATTGCTTAATTAAATCGACCGGTGGGACCACGGAGGAGGGGGTGGGAGCCAGCGCAGCCACTCAACTAGTTCAGACTAATCACTTAGCTTATTGTCAAATAACTATAGCAACTGCGCCGCGAGACTTCCTGTCGCAGGACACCCGGCAGGACCGAAGTTCCTTTTACTATATATTATGTACTAGCTGCTGTGCCCGGCTCCGCTCGGGTTAGTGTCGAACTGAATAATTCCATGGATAAAAAGTAGCCCAAAGGCTGGTCCATCTACCAAAGGACAATGACCATTTGAAAAATGGAGCTGAGAATTCATGAGAGCCGGTTCTCGAAAAATGCCTAAATTGTTGGAATTCCAAACAACAAATTATAATTGAACACGCGATGAAGAAATGTCGATGATTGCGGGTGACACTTTCAGAGTTAACACATTTCTCGTCCTCATTGAGAGACACGTATCTGAATAAGAAACACGGCAGGTTGCCTGCCTGCCTGACAAGAAAGTAAAAAATTCGCGCCGTATGCAACAGGCCGGGTACCACTCTCCACCATATTTTAGGGGAAAATGTGATCCGAACCAAGCGTCACTATAAACAAATATGAAGCACTATTCGTTTTGTCATAAGCTACTAGAGTGAGCTGATCACTAAGTTAAATATACCTTTAAATGCCTACATAAAATGAAAAGTATAATGGTTCGAGAAGAATAAGATTTCTTTATGAGATGCTGACCAATACCGAAAAACAAATAATACTTCGTCATTATTTTATATATTTTATTTTAGACAGGCAGCCTAGGCTCATGTGTCTAAATCAAATTCAAGTATGGTTATTAATTTTCATGTTTGTCAGTTTTTTTTTCTGTACTGATGGTAGTTATTGAGGGTACTGATCTGATATTGAGGGATCTGATCTGTACTGATGGTAGTTATTGCCTCGTTATTGATACGAAATTGCATGCACTACACGTTATCCAAGTGCTATACAATATTTTTTTTCTTTCTATGATAACATATGGACAAACTGAAATAAATAAATTCACGTATTTAGGCGATAACTTTCATTCACAGAAGTAGTAGAGCAAAGAAATATTTTTTTAAGAATGTTCAACAGTGGTAAAGAAAAATTAGGAATCGTCTAATTTTGCCATCACCTTTGATTTTTTTTCTGTTTTATATTTTATTTATTTCGTGTTCACTTCAATACCACTAATTAATAAATAATTAAACAAGGACTAAATGACAAAGTACATTTAATTTTCTCACTTCCGATAGAAAAAATATCAGGATTTATGTAGTATGGATGACATAAAATTTTAAATATTATCGAAAGCATCGATATCATTTTTTTTACTAGTTTTACTACAAAATTGTAGGACATTTTTTAGTTCAATGGTGTAATGCATATATCCATGTAATGTGTGTAAGCAACAACAACTGCAGTTGGATTTGTAGTCTATGTAAAATTCATGCACAAGCCATCTGACACATTCCAACACGATTCGATTGCTAGGAAAGTTCTTCCCGAGTAGAACCAATTATCAGGCTGTCAATAGATAATCCACGCGGGCGAGCTGGTGATTGCGATCGCTCTGGGCCGAGAATAGAAGGGATTCGCGTATCGTCGTGTCTGAGGAACGGATCCCATGTGTACAGGTGCCGGCCGATCACTAGAACCAGCTGTCTCCCCTCGACTCAGCGCAACCCGCACTCCCTATGCGACTCTCAAATATTTTACGCGGGCGTTGGATTCCTACAGATTATAAAATTGGCGGGCAAACGAATGGCGGGATCGATGCGACATATTCACAGGACCGCTAGCATCTCTAAAAAAAATTAACACGCTAAAATAGTATTTCACTTAATTTTTTTCTTTTTAACTTTTTCTTTTTAATTTTGTAAGAGTTTTTTTTTGCTGTTTGAAATGTAAATTTTTCAGAAGCCTCTGAATTTAAATGTAATTTATGGATAACTTGAGTTAGATTTTTATTATTTTGTGAGCATAACCATGTATGAGCGGCTCGTAGCCTAGTGGAGCGGGGACTGGCCTAGCGTACCAGAGGCCTGGGTTCAATTCCGACATGCACCACTGTCTTTCTCTTTCCGAGTTTGATAAGTGCATTTAGTCACGAATGCGAGCTGCTCCATGGTTCGGAATCCATGTAAAACTGTAGGTCCCCTTCCCCTACTAGGTGGTAGGGTTTAAGCCCGCCCGGGTTGGTACCATCGCATTGGATGAAAAGATGGTCGAAGCGGCAATGAAAAATTGTCTATGTTTTCCATCCAATTCAATGTAACCGTGCTCATAAAGGGTAGGTCCTGGCATGGCACCTAATTCATTCGGGAATGTGGTGTATTGGGCTAATATCATAACGGTAGTTGTGTGGTATTAGCCATCCATGTCAGGTCGCATAAAAAAAAAGAACTGTCAAAGAAATGGGGACGCAAAAAACTGCATTTATTATAACTTACGTAACGAAAGTTACGAGTTTGAGTAACATGGCGAAGATTACTATAACCGACTGGCGTCTGCCTGTCTGTTCGCTTATAAACCTAACATACCTACCCACCTACCCCATTTTGAATGGTGATATCCAGGAAGGATTATTCCAATCAAACAGAGGCTACTTACCATAACTCTAAATTGTCTAAAGAGGTTAGAATTGGGCTAAAATATGAGAAAAATCGGCAAAATGCCGCCTGTTTTTCGTGGGAGTTTCACGGGAATGGAGCAGCAGCATCAATGGGGTGCACGGCGCAAAGCTTTACCAGATAGCGCCACATAAAACTATACCAAGCTATCACGTAGACTATCGCGATAGTCTACGTGATCGCATTGTCCGTGTTTAACATCCATTTAGGGTTGCTATCTCTAAAATCCCCGGATGCCCTCTAAACTAGGACAAATCCGGGGAAGCCCGGTCGGAAGGCAACCCTACATCCATTTCAAGGTGTCATGTTAACTCAGTTTAATTGGTCAAAAACCTATAACCTTGAAATGAAACCGTTGCATAGTTTTATGTCCTGCCATCTGGTGGTAAAGTTTGGCAGCCGTCCTCCCCATTAGTTATGCCGGACCTACGGTTAAAAGTGTTACCTACAGATTATAAAATTGTAAGAATACTCTCTGCAACGGCAAAGGCAACGGTACCGCTGCTGCAGGTACCCCCTTGGTGGGGACGGGACGGAGCGGCGGGTGACGCCACGGAGAGCGGACACGCGACGCAAGTGGTCGGGTGGGCGGGAGACTGCCTCGGGAGCGGCGATAAATTGTGTGAAACCCGCGTCGGACGGCTCTCAGTGAGTCTCAGGGCCTCTACGAGGCCTCGACGTACGCTGCTCTCTCGGCCCCACGACTCCCCAGGCGATATACCACCAACGCTGCACAACCACCGCCTACTTTATTACTATTCTTATTCTGTGGTTCAGGCTCATAGAGGATAGATTTAAATTGCTTGGAATAAGCGACGTATCTACTTAGCACGAAAAAGTATATTTGCTAAGATTTAAATTTTCTGCTCGGTAGACGTATGTGCTCGCTGTGATCGAATATTGTTGCGTTATGTACAAAATATCTGTTTATTGAATTGTAGCCGCGAGTACCAAATTAGGGGTTGTCACCACTCGAGGCGTTGCCTTTGCCAACAATATTGTTATCTCTGAGTACTTGATTGTGATGAAAATGGAAGTGTACTTAGCACAAGGAGATTCTTGAAATAATATTTACATTCGTTTGATACCCGACAAATCAAATGTAGGTAACGTTGGAATTATACGTAAACAGGCGCCCCAAGTCAAGCGAGATACTTATTTAGCTTTCTCCGTTACCACATCGTCGTAATGTCAAATAATTTAATTAACATAAATAATAAATTGTTTAAGAATAATTTTACTGGAACTTATGGTACCATTTCGTTAAAAACATCGGATGTAGCTGTGTGGGAGCATTCGGTTTGACGTGAAACGCCTAGGAATACTGGAAGTTCCATGAAATTCGGTTCAATAAATTCAATCAAAGTTGAACTGAAGTTGAATTTAAATGTGAATTCGTCAGCACACCGAGTGTTACGACGATGTTAATACACGACGACTTTACGGTGTTTGGGTAGTAATTATGTCCACGAACTGTATACAGAGTGGTCAGTCTGAGTTCTCACCTAAATAGGAGTTTACGGAACTTCGAAGTTACGTAAAAACGTCAAACCCCATACAAATGTGTACTACTTATTCTGTGGTTTTACTTCTTCAAGCTCGGACTTCCGATTTTTATGAAAACGCGGAGTCGGCGTAAACGGCAACGTCGACGTATTTACGCCGACGACGAGTGAGCTGTCAAATCAAACTTGGACTCGCAAATGTTAGCGCTCTCTTCAATTTCTCCATACATTTGAAAACGCCAGTCCATCGGGTTGGCGTAAACGCCAATTTAGGTGACATGAACTGAATATTGAACTGTTATCTAAACATTTTGTTAACGGTTCTTAGGTAGAGAACCGCTTATCTTATTTCGCTTCGATTTTTAAATACGTATAGCTTTATTCTGCCAATCAATCAAAGACTACTTACTTGTCATGACGCTAAATTACATTTTATGTTATTACATTACTGTTCACATAGTGTGTGTGTTTTTTTTATTAATTGTCGTAGGACTATATAAAGCCACAGATTAGTCATGTTGAGTCATCAGTACTGAGACTCAGTAAAAGCTACGGGTTGGCAGCTGAGCGTTTCTCTCATCGTCTTCATTCACTTGCCTTGCAACTCTAAATTATACACATTGATCTCGCGGAGACTTCCTCAATTTGCGTCACGATGGTTGCGGAGAAAAACTTTCCGGAGACACACGAGAAGATTAACTGAGGAGGCTGAGAACAAAAAACCGGCCAAGTGCGAGTCGAACTCGCACACGAAGGGTTCCGTACCATCGTAAAATATTTAATACAAAAAAATCATCCATTCCGTTCATACATTATTCCATTATTGGAAGGCTACGTTTTGAAACTTCTTATGAATAGCGTAATTTTCATAGTACCTACAAACAATTTATATTGTTTATTGTTTATTCATCATCCACAGGCAGCACACTGCACTCGGATCTGCCATATTTTATCATTAGCCAGTTCAGCATTCACGGCGAAGAAGAACAAGCAAGAAACTTCGCTGATTTTTTTCAACGTCCACTTAAGTTTACAAATTTGTTTGCCACTGCTTACAGAAATACGGGTTATTGGTACCCGTTTATGTCAATACAATAAATTTATATTAATTCACAAAATCTACCATTCACGCCGTATGCAACAGTTCATGACAAATATCGGTTTATTCTGCAAAGTCATGTCCGTCATCTAACATGTTGCCAATTGGAGCAGGCCAGTCCCCACAAACAGCACCCGTTCACGAGCATCACGCCGGGTCCAGCCATCGCCTCTCTCAACTATATTTTAGGGGAAGAGGTGACCCGAACCAAGCGTCACCACAAGCAAGGACCTTGAAGCGATGCTCTACTCCAGTGGCAACAAGAAGAAAAAATAAAAATGGTTTTACATGTCCACGTTTAGTTTTATTACTATTATTTCTGTCATGAACTACTACAGTGACCTGATCACATAGTAACATAACGAAAAAGCTAAACTTATTATATATTTAACTGATTTCTGAAAAATTTATTCTGAGTAAATTAATTTATTTTATTAGCTCGTAGAAAGAAATAAATACAGTCATACAGTAAATACAGTCATACAGTAAATACAGTCATGCGCGAAATCATAAAGTTCGCCTTTTGACCCCCGTACTCGTATAAATTCATTGCCTTTTTGCAATCGTCTCGCCCATTTTTCGGCCGAGATCAATCTCGCTAAAAAAGCCTGAGATCTCGCGAGAACGAGATTTCATTCCCTAGATATGTGTGTCATAGTCTGCGGAGTCCAATAGTTGATTATTTTTCGTATTATGGATTCAAAGCCGGGAAAAATACCGCGGAATTGCACTAAAATATATTTTAGTGCAATTCCGCGCAAATAACCTACCTACCTAGATAGGCCCTTGTGGGAACCATATATTGCTCCCACATACAAATAGTAGCTATAGCAAACATCTATCAATATATGTAGATCCATATATGAACATTTTACTTGGTCAAAAATAGGGAATTACCTCTCGAACAATGAAAGGCCTGTTTTGCTAGCGAGCGTCCTGTTGGTCTGAATGATGTCATGGCTGAAAGGCTACACTGCATTGAGGAGAGAAGTGGAGTTTGTGGCGAATTATGTACATATTTTAAGATATTATTAATTATGAAAAGAATTTTATATCACATTTTATTAATTATTTGGTATACTTGTTTGTTTTGACTGAGGTGTTTTAATATTTCATGAATGATATTATTTTGGTTGATTTTGCATGAATGGTATTGAAATTAGTAATGAAACTATTTAAACACTATAAAGGATTACATTTGAGAATAATTGTGAGCACATTGATGCGTGTATTTAGGATTGGAAAGTTATAAAATATATATTTCCTATTTGGATCGCTGTATCGATGGTCTTGGCTAATCAGTGTAACCATTTCTTTTATAAACAAATGGACGCGGTAGGGACATGGGTCCTGAGTCGGGAGTGGGGAAAGGAATAAAAACTCACGCGCATTCGAATTCAGGACAGTTCAAGGAGAGTCGAGGGCAGTTCAGGACGGTCGAGGATAGTCGCGCGGTATTTTCGGTCGGCAGTCCAGGACAAGTCGCGCAGTAGATTTTCAGTCTGCTTTTTTAAGTTCTCGGGGAGAAATTCGTACCTGTAAGGAGCGACACGACGGTTCGTTTTCGACTTACAGAAATTTCGCGGGGTGTTAACTCGAAGTCACCAAATTCGAATAATTATTAGTGTTTATTTGCTTTGGACGCTTAGAGCTGCTTCAAAGGCGCTTGCTCCACATTTAAATATAGAGACAGTGAGATTTTTATTAAATTTGTGATTTTAATTGCAAGAACATTAAATGTAAATTTTGGATTAAGGTTAAAGTGATTTGTGTATAAATCTATTATTTCGGGCGCGTAAAATCTAATAGACTATAGACTTTTATTGAACGAGTGAACGGGCAAGCAGAGTTCCAGACCCCAGACCAGACAGCAGATTGAACGCGAATCGATAAGTTTTTTTGCACAGTAATTACTGAATAATGTATTGCAATAATTCATTGTGTATCTGTGTAAAATGTTGTATGTCTTTATTTTCAGAGCCTTTATTTTGTTTCAGATAATGTGTTGTTTTCTGCAGGTTTACAAATTTATTTCGGTTTATTAATTCTGCCGTTTTGTTAATTTGCGTTTAGATTGCGTCGCGCGTAACGTGCGTAAAATAAGTCAGTGCGGAGTACGATTAGAGTTTAGAAAAATGCTATTTAGAGAAATAAATGTCAATGGAAATTGTTGGCTTTAGATAGGAGATAGATTGGAGTGCTTGAATATTTTATTTAAATATGTGGATGTATAGTTTTACTGAATTGACAGATAGAGTGTATTTGAGTGGATTCAATGGGATAGTTTTATTTGATATTTTGTGTGCACTAGTATTTTCAAATAGAATGTTGAGAGAAGTACGAACGATGGGTATGTTTGATTAGGTTTTTCTTTGCTTTGCAATAGTTGAAATATCGTAAATGTAAATGTCGATTCACTTTGCATTTTTATTACCGTAGATATGAAACTTGAAGAAGGTTCTATTATTTTTGGTTAAATCATTAAATTGTTAGACTTTGTTTTAAATCGTAAATTCTTTAATTTGATTTAACCTATATTGCAGATTTCTCTGTGATATTTTATTACAAAATATTCAAGGACAACATCAAATAATTACCTTGATATTTTGATGGTTTCAACGAGTTGCCTAAGTTGAAACTATATAATCTGCTGATGGAAAATATACAATGAACTACATACAAATGCACTAAATAAATTGTGGTTCAAGAAATTAAATACATTTTTATTTAATTTCCTTTAAGCTTCAAATCAGTAAAATTAAAATCACGTAGATTTTGAAGGGGAAAGGCTTTGATGTGTTTCAACCAATATTTTCTGAACATCATATGTTCAATATATTCTCTACTCGTTTTGAGTTGTCTTCAATCACGATATGTGTGAGATATTTTACAGACGTTTTCCAAACGTTTGATTTATTAACGATTGTATACTTTCTGTATTTATGTTGGTGGATTTATCAACTTTAAATTGATTCTTGATATTGATTATGAGGTCGGCTACAATTCAATTTAACTGGATTATAGAATACCTGTCTTGATTAAAATAAAATGACATGGATTCTGTGGAGATCTCGATAAAATAATAAAACAAACAGAGTTCACCACGTTGTTAGTTGACCGTGTTGTTCGATGGCCAATTATGGAGATATGAGTTCCTTTTGTGTTCATGGTTTAACTAGATGTGGAAAGTCGTTTATGTAGAAGATCCTTAGCTGAAAAGCGGGTGACTACCACCGTTGTGAACAGATTTCAGTTTGGGACCTGCAAATCTGCATCGTTGGAGGTTTGGTTAATCCTCAAAGCCAGTCGCTTACCCGAAGCGCACCGAGATCAGTACTGCTAGTAAATTGACCATGAAGACATAGGGAAATCGTGGCTTCATCTTGTTCCCAGAGAACAGCTGAAAACCCCATACAATTTCAATGCGAATTTGAGGTTCGATCATTTTGTATTTCAGACTATAAAGTTTGAATTGCTTTAAGACATTACATAAACAGCTTCCTGAACCATTCCATATTAGGGCACTGTGTCATATAATGACCGTGTTCACTGAATCAGCCAAATGTCCGAGGAAATATGCCAAAACCACACCTATTTAATTGATGGCGAGTACAGGCATTTGGAGGGTTTAGCACGCTGTTGCGTGACGCTGTGACCTGTGTGAGATGGCAGTAAAAATCCAACCCTCCATAGTTGGTATGCCTTATGTACGACAAAACTTCTACAAATGACTATGTCATTCATGCAATAAATCCAACCCCTCATAGTTGGTATGCCTAATCGTCATTGGAATAACAATTCTCCGTAAAATATCCGATAACCCAATCGGTTGGATTTCATTATAAACATCTAAATTGACCATGTCATTTAGCAGTAACATCCAACCCGCCACAGTTGGTATGCAAATAGATTCAATCAAGTTATATGATCATATCATAAGCCTGACCTCCCCGTCAGCAGATGTAAAGTAGAGATCAATGACTTAGGAGATCTCTTTATTGTTTGTTAATTTTTGAGCTTGGAAAATTCTTCAAAATTTGCATCAACGAAGAGGAGAAAGCAAGGTAAATATTTTTTTTGCTTGGCCGGCTTTCACTCAGTTGAGCGGTGGAGAAAATCTTCAATTTTCAAGGGGCTCTACTGTTAGGGCTTAGCCCAAAATCGTCTTAATTTTCATCATTTTTTTAATTTCCGCAAGTTTCATGTTTTCTTAGTTATAGAGTATGAGAAGAATGTATACAATATATTATGGTTGAGTAACATTTTAGTTAAATCCTAAGGTTTACTTTATATGAGGTTTAGTATAAATGATTGGATTAAAATTAAATTAATTATTCTAGACGACACGTGCCATTATTTAGTTATTGAGTTGAGTTTAATGTAGAGATGTATGTAAGGAAAAATAGGTACATAAGTTTAGTTAGGTAAAATAGATAGAGATAGGTTAGGCTAGGTTGGTTGGGGCTGTGGGTGATTACACCCTCACGCATTCCCCGCGCGTCAAGTATGGTACCCCTCGTTGAGCTAGGAGGAGCACCCAGCTGTCAGTGTCAATCCACCGGTCTTCGGGATGACACGGGATAAATTATCTGAAAATTATGCCGCCCTGTGCAGTCAAAACGTGCAAAAACGGGCACGGACGGGCTAAGAAGGTAGGTACATTGAGTTACGTACCGCAGGTAATCCAGCAATTTAGATGCAAATTTGTGATTTTTTTATGTACGGAAAATCTTCCCTGGCATGGCATAAAAAACAAGGTCAAAACATTTTGAACGAATGAATTTGTCATTTACACGTACGCGGCGCGGAGGCGGTAGCTCCCTGACTAGAAAAGGAACATTTATAGATCCATGAATCCTTTACGACTGAAAAAAAAACGCATAACTGAGAACGAACCAAACAAAACCCGATATAGTTTACGTTCTGCGCAGCCGTTTGCAAGTGGAGAAGATCGGCCAACATCCAACCCGCCAATTCTACTTACGCAGCCTCAAATGAATATACCTAGTGAAATGTTTATCAGTTTTCTAAACATTATAACTGTTGTTATTTTATATTATATTGTAAGTGTATACCGCTGCTGAACCTGACAGGTGACCGCAGCAGTATGAATAGCGCAATTTGGCAGTCAGGAACGAATTACTCCACGCTCACGATCACGACAAAGACAATATCACGCCACCAGCTCGGGCAGCCAACCGACCAGAAAACTGGGGGGGGAATGTCGAGATCGCACGACCTCGGAGTTTATCGCGAAGGAGCCCGGCACGAAGTGCCTGCAGTCAAAATGAGCGGGCTCAGATTCGGGAGCAGCCAATTTGTCACAGTCCCGCGCCGAGTGCTCCCAAATTGTTTGTGTCCAGCGGCCGTCGCGCGTGTCGCCTCGCCCCGCGCCCCGCGCCCCGCGCACCGCGCCCCGCGCCCCGCGCCCCGCGCACCGCGCCCCTCGAGCGTCGCGCGCCGCGTGCGGCGGACAGGCGCGAGACGGCTCGGGCGGGAATATTACTCTATGGCGGGAATCTATGATGCTGGCCCTCCAACACCCCACCCCCCGCGCAATCTGTACCCGAAGTCCCAGTTGTCACCTAAATTGGCGTCACGGCAAACCGATCGACTGGCGTTTTCAAATGTATGGAGAAATTGAAGAGCGCGCGCAGTGGGCGTTAAGCGAACTAACATTTGCGAGTCCGAGCTTGATTTGACAGCTTACTCAACGTTGCCATAAATAGGTACATCGATGTTGCCGTTTACGTCCACTCCGCGTTTTCAAACAAATCGGAAGTCCGAGTTTGACTATATGACAGCTTGAAGAAGTAAAACCAAAGAATATCTAGTAAAAACTTGTATGGAGTTTGACGTTTTTACGGAAAACGCCAGTCGATCGGTTTGCCGTAAACGCCAATTTAGGTGAGAACTCAGACGGACCACTCTGAAATGTGAGCAGCGTGGGTAGTCCAAGTTCTCACCTAAATTTGTGTTTACAGAACTTCCAGTTTTGCTACTTATTCTGTGGTTTTACTTCTTCAAGCTTACTTTGGGCCGAGGACCTTTTTCAACCTGTAGGTAAATTTAAAAACCAATCTTGTATTGGGCAAGCCGGATCACGGAACGTGAACTTAATACCTGCTGGGCAATGGACCCTTCGATGCAATTCTGAAAACCTTTATCAACTGCTTCAGAATTGTATTGGGCCAAGTCTGGTTGAATGATAATGTTTTCTTCATCCAAGGGCCTAAGGACCAAACATTTCAGTTTTGACAGCAGCGATTGTAATCTCAAAGCAGTTCAAAGTTACAATGCTGTATTTTATTAACTTAATCAGCCATTGTCCACATTGTTCCCGGAATGTATTGGACAATACAGACCCTTGTATCAAGTTTGAATAGAACGCGTTATTGTGAATCACATTCTCTATAGTTATCGTCGTCTATATTACACTCATTCATGAGTTGTCTCAAAATAAACTTATGGTTACATTAGGAAGATAAAACAGAACTTTTTGGCACCGTTAAAGACTTTATATTGATCGTTCCCACGTGTTTTCCGGCCGCGTGAAAACGTCCAAGCGATTAGTTGCCTGGCGTGGCGTGGCGTGGCGTGGCGTGGCGTGGCGTGGCGTGGCGTGGCGTGGCGTGGCGTGGCGTGGCGTGGCGTGGCGTGGCGTGGCGTGGCGTGGCGTGGCGTGTCGTGGCGTGGCGTGGCCTGACGTGGCGTGGCGTTTTACGACGTGGTGTAGCGTGTGGTTGGCGGCGACCGCGGTGGACTCTTGTACCGACCGAGGACCGTGTGAGACGCCGCCGCGCCGCCGCGGGGCCATTGCGGTACAAAGTGAAAGTGAGTTGGCGATTAAGAAGTAAGCTGGAAGATAAATTTAAACACTTGTTAGTGTAATGGTGCGATACCATGGTGTTCGATCATCAAGGTTAAGCAACACTGGATGGGTCTTTACTACTTCTAGGCGATACGCGTTATTGCGGAACTACTTTGACGGAATCTTAAACAGTTTGGGTAAGGCATCGTTCTGGGAATCGATCGGTGGAGAGACTTCTGACATTACCAAAGCACCGTGGAGCTGCCTTTAAGGGTTGCTTCAAGTACGCGGCTTCTCGGTGCTGGAATAAATCCAGCCCAATAAATAAAATGGTGTTCCTACTCCTATACGTGAGATCAAAAAAAGATACGTAATTTCAAAACACGGCTGAAGGAGTATTCTCGAGACTGTAACATATGTAGTTTCCATGTGGTGTGCTGGAATTATATTATCACAAAGTAGATGTGTTACAATATGTGTCAATTACAAACATTATAAAAATAGTTGAGATTTTTACTAACCACGAATTGGTCTGACCCGTTTTGTTTTAATTTGTCTACGTCGAGACTTTAAAACCAATGTAAAAAAAATCGGCCAAGTGCGAGTCGGACTCGCACACGAAGGGTTCCATACCATCGTAAAAGATTTGATACAAAACAATCACGTTTTTTGTATGGGGGCCCCTTTTAATTTTAATATTTTTTTAATTTTACCTATTTGTTGTTATAGCGGCAAAATTAATACACACTCTGTGAAAATTTCAGCTGTCTATCTGTTACGGTTAATGAGATACAGCCCTGTGACAGACGGACGGACGGACGGACAGCGGAGGCTTAGTAATAGGGTTCCGTTGGCACCCTTTGGGTACGGAACCCTAAAAATCTATCTACGGTTAAGAAAAAACACGGCATGTTTCCAAAAAATATTTTACGCAACCTTAGATCGATGGCTAATACACGATTACCGTTATTATATTAGCCCAATACACCACATTCATGAAGGAATTAGGTGCCATACCAGGACCTTCCCTTTATGAGCACGGCTACATTGAACTGGGTGGAAAACACGGACCAAAAAATATCAAGAGTAATTAGAAAACAATAATAAAAGGCGAGAAACAGGAAAGTACGCTCGATTATTTATACATTTTCAAAATCCTTGGAAAAAGCTACGTACTTGGTTAGTACGAAAAAGTATATTTATAGTTAATACAAATTGTGAAGGAAACACATGTTTGAAACTAAAATTAAAATTAATTAAAATTATTGTAACGTAATAACTTAAGACACAGATTTATAATACACGAAGATTTTTGTAAAGAATATTATAATTTCAAAAAAAATGTTAACGTGAAACTCACAGCCGTTTAATACGTCAGACTAAACTGGTTTTTGTATGGTTAGTCCGCTGCTAATCTCGTATTAAGTGTTGACAGATTCTCTCTGAATCCGATTGATAAAGATTAGAACATTCACTTCAATATATTTTCTTTTTACTTAACTAGCTAGCTATTAATTATGTAAATTATTTAAGTGATTTCAATATCATATTGGAGTAATCAGGAAGTATGAACTACAAATATAAGTGAGTTGTTATTTAGCGCCGAACCCTAACACACTTTGTACCGCAATGGCCCCCAGGCCGCTACAACAAAAATGGAACGTGTTCCGCCTGGCGCCCGGCCAAAGGTTAATTCGTGCGTATTTTCTTTTAGAAAATGCACTAGCAAACTTTTTCACTGCGTCATAAAAATAATACATGAATTCGGCGTTGGAGAAATTGAATGATGATTGTCTCTGTAGGCGTCTCGCTCGAAAATATCTTTTATTGGTTGTAACCTAGTTTGGAAGGGACCGGCCAGCGAGCATGGAAGTACGGGAGTAGCAAACGACAAACGAAGCTCGTTTGTATGGGGGCGATGACGTAAGCATTTTACAGAAAGAAACGGTAGCGCTGGCGAGTGAGTTCGTTTACGAATCTGCTTACTCCTGGGTTTCTCTTAGTTCGAACGACACGTAAGAACTTCACAGGACGCTTTTTAGGGTTCCGTACCCAAAGGGTGCCTACGGAGCCCTATTACTAAGTCTCCGGTGTCCGTCCGTCCGTCCGTCCGTTACAGGGCCGTATGACTTGACCGGTTTCGAGTTTGTAAATGAACTAACTACATTCAGACGTTTTGCACTAAACTCGTGGCTACGCTGACGCATACCAATGAGTTTCTTATATCATCCCCCCCCCCCCCCGGTGTGTTTTGAAATCACCACGGAGGGTGGAAATCACTAAACATCTCTCCACTGTTTTTCGCCAACCTGTCTTTCAAGACTGTGATCTCTTCAGCGCTGTAAGCATACACAACGAGCACAAGTGCCTATATCGAGTGTTTTAACATGAAAAACAATAATCCCACAAAACATAAATCATGACACATGTAGAGCAGCCGAGAGAGCAGAGGGCGGCAACACGTTGTCTAATGGCAAACGAGCTTTCCTGAATAGTAAAATTCATTGGGTCGTATTGTACCCACCGACACCTACCGACATGCATCGTCAGACATAATGATTGCAATAAAACCGTCGTCGGCTAGTTGCGGTGTTATTTGAGTTTGATTTACTCGACATAAATGTGTCGCTTGGTAGGTAATAAATACGCAGTCTAGCCAGAGGAAGCACAACATCACACAAAATACATACATGCCGACGTAGCCTAACTTCATTAAAACATTGATAAATGTTCAATAATTTCTCTCCCGGTTTTTCTTAAACCACTCATAGGTACGATCGGGAATAAATGATAAAATTATCTGAATAATAAAGACTTTAGCCGTGAAGAAATAATACATTTTTGAAATTACTACGTAATGTTACGATCCCGATTCCAGGTGTGTTGGGTTTCATTTCGAACAATTTGATTAGGGAAGGTATGGGTAATGCATGAATGCTTGAAAATATGAATCAGTTTATTAAAAGATCAACACTTTCCTTTAGTTAGCTACATAAAATTACTTCCCCAAAGGCCAATGCCTGAAATTGGTGCCTTTTTTATAAAAATTTTTTCGCGCGGCCATCAACCAAACTAAGTTTTTTTAGTTAAGAATAATGTTACAAAAAAAACTCACTATCTCTTGTTTATACCTAAAGTCAGTCCGAACGAAGTTATAAGGGTCCAAAGTTCAAATAATGCGCGGTAGTGTTGCGTGGCGCCCCACATTTGTTTTTGTGGATGAAATCTTTAAAATGTTGTTTGGACGTATTCTTGTGTTTGGTCTTGGAATCACAAACTTAATATTATCAAGAATTGTTGGGGCGTCAATTTCACTATTAATTATTTTATGTAGGAACATGAGATCTAGCATGATGTCTATTTTCAAGTGAATGCATCTTAAGGATGTTCCGACCCATACAAATTACTTGAGGTCAGAGCTCCTTATTTTTTTGTATTAGTGTGTTGCTATAAGCGGATATCATATTATCATAACCTCAAGTAGTCGCAAAATTAATGAGGACCCTGTATTATCACGCAAAGTCTGGGAAAAAAACCCATCAAATCTCTCTATTGACACGCACACACTCACAGAAACAGACGCGCACTCTCTTAGTAGCGCACCTGGTGTCGGCGGGCGGCGGAGGCGGAGAATGCGATTCGGGGCGGTGCGGAGCGCTCGTACCTACCGAAATTGACTTCCGAATTATTGGTATTATCTAGGGTAGCGCATTTGAGTCATATTGTTCGATATACATATTTACAAAGCTAGAGTTCACATCAATTGTCTTTGCTAAAACTAGCAAAACGGGTCACTGAATACCTTGGCACATTTTTGTAAGAAAGTAATAAGTTATTGTTACGGATACATTTCATTTTCCTTGGAATGGACTGTATTATAATATAATATAATATGAATAAAATTCATTGATGTACCTACCTAAATACAATTTAGCTATCCATATATCGATGCAAATACTTAGGTATAGAACTCTAAAAATTTGACGAATTGCGGTCTGTATGGTAAGTATGTCACCTGCTGACGAAAAATTTAATTACTGCAGATAAGACATAACAACAAGATTACATCATACATTTGTTATATAATTGCATATAATCAAGCCGTTTCTGATTATCTTTAGGCAGATTGGTGTAGGTAACGTATTCGCAGCCATGATCTCTACCTTTATGCAAAGATAAGCCAATTGCTCGAAGGAGTCGTAGGATTCGAGCGTAAACGACCCGCGGCCTCGCCCGCGAGAGGCGGAGGGCCGCCGCCGCCGCGGTGCCGCTCGCCGCCATCTCGTTGTCTTCTTCCGCCCGCGTAAGCGGACGGGAGAAACGGCTTTTGGCGGTTTGCCTCTTGGCCGTGGTGTCATACGCTGCCTGCTACTGCAGGCAGGTCTCTGGGGGGCCAGTGAAGCGTCGACACGCATGAACATCGACGTCGCCAGTCGTCAGAAGTCGTCTAGAAGCTCTATCTTCGCCTTGAGGTACCTCGCGATCGTTGCGATCCTCACGTAGCGGGGAGCGCCCGTGATGGTCCGGAGCGCTAGAGTTGGCGGCGGCGCGAGGGGCGGCGGCGGGGGAGGAGGCACAACGGCCGCCCCCCGCCCGCCGCCACGTTTCAGTCGTTTCGCTGCGCTTGATGTGATTTACACGAAAGTTGGGAAGAGCGGACGACTGACTTTATCGTAATTACGTATTATTTATTAGCGTGAAGTGATTTTTTTCAAAAAAATGAAGAGACTGCACGCTAAACACCAATCAATATTCTGGATCCAGGAATATCAAACGTTCTCGCACGGCAATGCGACGACATTATGGAGTTGAGAGGTAAATTCATTTTCCTAAGTACCTACCTATGTAGAGTAAGTGAAGACCAAAGTATTATGTTGAAGGCGTCTATAGTTAGGCAGACTATGAAAACAAACGATTTGGTAGGTAGGTATATAACAAATCAACCCTACTAAATATTCAGCCAGTTATACTTTACACCGTAAATACCTACATTTTTACTTCAAATCAATATTTAGGTTAGATACCTACCTACATGACATAATTTTTCTACATAGTTCGAGCAATACATTTGTAGATTTACAGAAATATTGGTACATCTGTAGATTTACGGATGTGTTGCTACCTACCTACATGAAATATTTGTATTGTACAGCCGACATAACGCTTGGAGAGACCCAAAAACGACTGAGAATGCACTCTCCGAACATCACGATCAAGAAACCATTTCAAGGAGCCTTCCACCAACGGACTCGACGGATGAAACGTATGTACCTATATGTATGTAGCTACCTACCTACTCTAAAACGGCGCAAGGGACCTTGTATAAATTATATCTCATGGCATTATAGGTGCAACTTGCACTGCTTTCTAGCATGTATACTTACAAAAAACCGGCCAAGTGCGAGTCTGACTCGCACACGAAGGGCTCCGTGCCATCGAATAAGCCTAAAAAAATCACGTTTTTAGGGTTCCGTACCCAAAAGGTGAAAACGGAACCCATTACTAAACCTCCGCTGTCCGTCCGTCCGTCCGTCCGTCCGTCCGTCCGTCTGTCACAGGGCTGGAACTTGGCCGGTTTTTTTTTGTAAAAGGGCCCCCTTTATTTTTAATTGAATTTATTTTTCTTCTATTTGTTGTTATAGCGGCAAAATAAATACACATTCTGTAAAAGTTTCAACTGCCTACCTATTACGGTTCATGAGATACAGCCCTGTGACAGACGGACGGACGGACGGACGAACAGCGGAAGCTTAGTAATAGGGTTCCGTTGGCCCCCTTTGGGTACGGGACCCTAAAATGGGTAGGATTACATTGGGGTCTTGGGATACTTAGGGTCAAAAGACGACGACGCGCCGCCACCACCGCGCGGTGGTGGCGCGGCGGCGGCGGCGGCGCGGCGCGCGCTCCATCTGAGCACTATGCATTGATCTTGTAAAATGTAGGTAACTAGGTAGGTAACTGTTGATAGGTAATAACCATAGACCTAGCATGCGCGTAATAACTAAATAGATATTCATATTTAGTTTGGTTTGCATGAACTAACAATTACCAACCGCTGGTATTCAGAGCAATGACATATTCTGCTGCATATAAGGTGATTTTGTAATAATCTACAAGCCTTTTAGGGTTGATTCAGTATCTGATATAGAAAAACTTTTGCCAAGAAACTATGCACCTATCGGTAATGGTTTCCAAGAAATGATTAAATATTCAAAGCGCGCGAACTGTTTCGTTCCCGTTTTGACGACCCGCGCCGAACGAATAGTCCATAGAGGTAGAGGCGCAGCTGTAATGTAGGTAGGTATGTACATATCGTGCTTCTCTATACTTGGTCGGTGTACCTAAGCATGTTTGCATCCTTTTCCGCCCGATCGGCACTCGCGTCCGATGCGCGCCACTGACCTAGAGCTGCTACCTACTACTAATATTGCTTTCACAACGAAAACAAACGTCCTTCAGTGAGAGAGGCAGCAGGGAGCTGTACCCTGTCAGCGCACGCGGCGCGCGCGGCGGTAAATTGTGCCTTGCGTCAGTGGGTCACAGTAAGGTCAATGCCCCGTGGTTGACATCTATTATTTAGGCAGTTGAAGAGTTGGTGCACTTTTCTTGGAAACCATTACCGATAGATGCATAGTTTCTTCGCAAAAGTTGTTACAATACTGGGAAGAACGTACTGGTTAAATTTCTCAAAAAATCAAATGGAACAAAAAAAATACATACTACATTCTTAGCAAAAGTTATTCTATATCAGATACTGAATCAACCCTATGTGGCTTGTAGATTATTAAAAATATACAGGGCTATTTTGTTGAAGGTTGAATCAATGTGTTATAGTGAACCTATTAGCGTTGGTACATTGGGAATTAATTTTTTTTGTCTGAGTTAAAATGATTTTTTTCTCAAAAAACTACGTATTCATGTTTACCCCAATAAAAAGTTCGCGCCGCGAACGCAGAGAGCGGAGCGAGGTACGTGCGGTGTGCACCTCGCTCCGTTAGAAGCCGCCGCAGCCTCCGCGCTGCCGCCTCCGCTGTCGTCGTCTCCGCGCTGACGACGAAATTATAAATTCGTAGGTGTGCACTTACCATTGCGTGCATGGGTACCATCGACGACATTAGTCCAGTAGCACATTCCAGGGCGATTGCTGTGAAGCCATAGTAAAAGGGAAACAAGTAGGTAAACTGTTGACATTGAACCAGTTCAATGTAGCCGTGCTCATAAAAGGGAAGGTCCACCATACAACTACCGTTATGATATTAGCCCAATACACCACATTCCCAAAGGAATTAGGTGCCATGCCAGGACCTTCTCTTTATGAGCACGGCTACATTGAACTGGATGGAAAACACGGACAATTTTTCATTGCCGCTTCGACCATCTTTTCATCCAATGCGATGGTACCAACCCGTTCGGGCTTAAACCCTACCACCTAGTAGGGGAAGGGGACCTACAGTTTTACATGGATTCCGAATCATGGAGCAGCTCGCATTCGTGACGAAATGCATTTATCGAACTCGGAAAGAGAAAGACAGTGGTGCATTTTTAAAGCCCTTTTATTATTATTATTTTTGTATTTTACCTATCTGATGTTATGGCGGCAAAATAAATACACACTCTGTGGAAAATTTCAGCTGCCTACCTATTACGGTTCATGAGATACAGCCCTGTGACAGACGGAAGGATGAACGGACGGACAGCGGAGGCTTAGTAATAGGGTTCCGTTTTCACTCTTTGGGTACGGAACCCTAAAAATGTAAATGGGCCAACTATATTTATTCCTGTGCATGTCGTAAAGGGCGACTAATGGATTCGTCGTTCGTAATTCAGAATGAAAGTAGAGTTCTGTCCGTCCATCCGTACGTCCGTACGTGCGTACGTCCCTACTTCAGTCCGTTCGTCACGACCGCCAGTACGTCAGTCAGTCAGTACGTCATACATAAGTCCGTCATCATTTTAGCGGCTCGTAGCCTAGTGGCGCGGGGACTGGCCTAACCAGAGGTCTGGGTTCAATTTCGACGTGCACCACTTTATTTCTCTTTCCGAGTGCATTTCGTCACGAATGCGAGCTGCTCCATGGTTCGGAATCCATGTAAAACTGTAGGCGGTAGGGTTTCAGCCCGCCCGGGTCGGTACCATCGCATTGGATGAAAAGGTGATCGATGCGGCAATGAAAAATTGTCCGGGTTTTCCATCCAGTTCATTACAGCCCTGGCATGGCACCTAATTCCTTCGGGAATGTGGTGTATTGGGCTAATATCATGACGGTAGTTGTGTGGTACAAACCTTCCATGTCAGGTCGCATAAAAAAAAGTACGTCAGTCAGTACGTCAGTCCGTCAGTACATCAGTCAGTCAGTACGTAGGTACGTAAGTACGTCAGTTAGTAATAATAATAAAAAAATCAGCAAACATTTAGAAAAAAATGATGTTCGACAATGGGCTCCAGATGCAGAAAGCGGTTTTACTCTCTAATACGAGAATCGTTCGGAGTTTTCTGTATCTCTGAAGGGCCTTATAGGATTTGTCTCAGGAGGGACCTCCCTATGGTTCTGTCCAGTTTTAGGTTTCATTATATCTTTCTAATATTTTGCTAAGTAACCTAGAATTTTGAAAAAAAATTGATTGTTAATAATAATAATAATAACATTGTCGTGTTTTGCATGTCACAGGAAATTGACATCAGATGACAACTCATCTACTCCAAAGTCTCGGGACTACTCACGCACGCCAAAAATGAGATTGGAGGCTCCACAGATGCCAACGAGATTTATCGATCTTCATCGTCATGAAGTCAAAGAAAAGCAGTTAGAAATCTCGTGGCCGCAAGAATGTGTGCAATATCATGAGCTCGAAACAGAAAGTGTTGAAAATGATTTTCTAAAAGGCCTAGATAGTAACAGGGTTGTAGACATTAATCATGTACTCAAGTGGGCAATGAAACTACAATACAATCATTCCAAAATATGTACAATGTCCAAAATTATGTTTCCCCTTCCCAATCCTCATCCCTCTCCCAACCCCTTCCCTTTCCCTTATGCTTGAGCTTGGGCATAGGCTTAGCTTGGCTTGGCATCGGCATCCAATTTTCCGGTTCAGCAAACCCGTTTTTTTTTCATGGAAATGCGATCACGATGCCATCTACCCGGTCAAATTTTCAAATCATTCAGGGACCCACTCAAATTCAAATTTATACACAAAAGTATCACTACTTACCTTTCCTTTTACTATTTATTCGAACTTCAAGTTAGAAAGAGCTGTAGGTGAATATCTCAGTAGGTATTTGGGAGTGACGGATGCGAGCTGCAAGTACGAAATTTTGGGCACTAGGCTAGGACACTCCGCCATCTTCCATCGTAGTGCTGGAGTCAGCCACTGCCAGCGAGCATGGAAAGATGGGAGTAGCGATCTAAACTAATTCGGAAGTGTGCAAAACGTCTAACTGTACCTAGTTGACCGAGCGAGCGATGCGAGCGAAGCCTCTACGTTTCGAGATTGGACAGATTTTCTTTCGCATGTATTTTGTGAGCAGATTCGATAATTTTATAGTTTTTTTTTGACAAGTCAGTTTTTGAATATTCTGTAGTAGTAGTATGTAGAAGAGAACAACTGGACAGCCGCACAGACCGCCGGACATACGAAACGAAATCTGTCCAATCTCGAAACGTAGAGGCTTCGCTCGCATCGCTCGCTCGTCAACTAGGTACAGTTAGACGTTTTTCACACTTCCGAATTAGTTTCGATCGCTACTCCCATCTTTCCATGCTCGCTGGCAGTGGCTGACTCCAGCACTATGATGGAAGATGGCGGAGTGTCCTAGCCTGGTGCCCAAAATTTCGTACTTGCAGCTCGCATCCGTCACTCCCAAATACCTACTGAGATATTCACCTACAGCTCTTTCTAACTTGAAGTTCGAATAAATAATAAAAGGTAAGGTAAGTAGTGAAACTTTTGTGTTTATATTTGAATTTGAGTGGGTCCCTGGATGATTTGAAAATTTGACCGGGTAGATGGCGTCGTGATCGCATTTCCATGAAAAAAAAAACGGGTTTGCTGAACCGGAAAATTGGATGCCGATGCCAAGCTCAAGCCTAAGGCTTATGCCTCATATATGCTCCCTCAAGAGTGCTGCTACAGGTATCTGCTGCTGCGACGGCTCTTACCGGAACCGATACAGGCGAGCGTTCCGCGATGAGCCGTCATCTTCAGGAGAGATGGCGGTCGAACCAGATAGGATGATAACAGACCAGACAAGATCTGGGTAGCCGCGCAATATATGGAATGGCAACAAATTCCCATATAAATAGCGTAATTAGCACTCGCCGAGTGCAATTTCTGTGCGTAGCACTATTAGTTATTCTGTGCTTGCAGTCAGTGAATAAGCCTCCGCCATTGTCACTGTTTGGGTGTATAGCCAATAAACCGAGTGAATTTACTTCACACTGAACTTTGAAGGTCTGATAATGACCAGGATTGATGTTGCTGGATCTCAGCAACGACGTAAGATACGCGCTTCGGGGTTGGGTTTCTAAGCCAAAGCACCAAGAGCATTTACTTCACACTGAACCTTGAAGGTCTGATGATGACCAGGAATGTTGTTGCTGGATCTCATCAACGGCGTAAGCTGAGCGCTTCGGTTGAGAAATGCGCCCTGTATAGGAGAACAGCCGTACAGACATACGAAAGACAATCGGTCCAATCTCGAAACCAAGAGCTTCGCTTGCTCGATCAATTACGAAATTATAACTAGTGGCTCTGTGAGCTGTAGACCTCGCGGTAATGCCTGGTCATAATCAGAACTTCAAGGCTCAGTGTGAAGTAAATGCTCTTGGTGCTTTGGCTAGCTACGCGAACCCGAAGCGCGTAGCTTACGCCGTTGCTGAGATCCAGCAACATCATTCCTGGTCATTATTAGATCTTCAAAGTTCAGTGTGAAGTAAATGCTCTCGGTTGATTGGCTTGAAACCTAAACCCGAACCGCGTAGCTTTCGCCGTTGCTGAGATCCAGTAACAACATTCCTGGTCAACATCAGACCTTCAAGGTTCAGTGTGAAGTAAATGCTCTTGGTGCTTTGGCTAGAAACCCAACCCGGAAGCGCGTAGCTTACGCCGTTGCTGAGATCCAGCAACATTATTCCTGGTCATCATCAGACCTTCAAGGTTCAGTGTGAAGTAAATGCTCTTGGTACTTTGGCTAGAAACTCAACCCCGAAGCGCGCAGCTTACGCCGTTGCTGAGATCCAGCAACATCCATCCTGGTCATCGTCAGACCTTCAAGGTTCAGTGTGAAGTAAATGCTCTTGGTGCTTTGGCTAGAAACCCAAACCCAACGCGCGTAGCTTACGCCGTTGCCGAGATCCAGCAACGACTTACTTGACGTTCCATAGCTCCGCCATTTTGAGGAATTTCCAAAAACTGACTCGATAAAAAAAATACTATTATCAAATCTACTCAAAAAATTTCACGCGAATCGGTTGAGGAATGCGACCTGAAGAGGAGCCGGACAGCCGGACAGACCGCGCCGCGCCCGCGCCGGACATACGAAAGAAAATCTGTCCAATCCCGAAACGTAGACGCTTCGCTCGCTCGGTCAACAAGGGACGGCCAGAGCGGCGTGAAGAAGGGCGAGTGCGGCGGGGCGGTGGCAGCGGCTAGCGGCTAATTTGCCTACCTACATACCTACGCCCTACACGCCGCCGCGGCCGTGCCGCCTCCCCGCCTCCCCGCTGCTCCGCCGCCGCCACCAGCCAGATGCTTTGTATCGCAACGTTCCGTCCCTCCCCCTCCCCCTCCCCTCTGCTCCGGCCCGTTGCCTTTGCCCGAGCGCCGCGAAAGCACAGGGGGTTCGGGCGCAACGCAATAACTGCATGTAAGCTGCGAGATTACTCTTACACCCTACATATATTTGGTCCATTGGGACCTCGTAATTTGCAAACTCAAATATACAGTAAATGTAAATATAATTGTTATTGTATATTATTAGCCCAGCACACTACATTGGAACTAAGTGCCACACCACGATCTTCCTTTGATTGAATTGGATGGAAAACATGGGAAATTTTCATTGCCGCTTCGACCGTCGTTCATTCAATGCGATTGTGCCATATCGGGCAGGACCCAGTTACGGTTTGACAAACCACGAAAGACAAATTCCTTACTCTATCCTTGCATGCACGGGCCGAAATGAATTTGTATTTACTTACATGTCGGAACCCTACGAAATTGCCTACATGGAATAACTTTCCTAATGTGATTATGATAGCGACCGGGCAGTCTGTGTGACGCTTATCTGTGAGTGAGGAATGCTAGATTTTGTCATTGTGATACAATACTTTTGTAATTCACACCTCCAAGTACTTCGATTTTATTTTGTTATGATCCTAACCGCTTTGAGAACTCGCCTTTTTTGTCTCATGTTAAACAATGAACTACTTTAGGAGATATCATTAATTTTGTAATAAATATTATACAGCGCCATCTATTGACATGATGGCCGTTGGAGTTTGGTTCGAAACGTCCTTAAAATATTGGAGGCGTTCAGAATAGTCTATTCTATTACTGATATGATTTTGATCGGAAACAATTTACATAGGTTGAAAACTTAGTTTATCTAAGAAAAAATTGATGGCGCTGCCTACATTCATGAGACCAAAATCTTTATTTTGGGCTATACTTGCCATATTAATTGTATATGAAACTAATACGTACGTGTCGCTTGCAAAAAACTATCATATTATTCCAGATTTTCAGTACTAAACATACGTTTTTTTATGCAACCTGACATGGATAGCTAAGACCACACAACTACCGTTATGATTTTCATTGCCGGTTCGACCATATTTTCATCCAATGCGATGGTACTTACCCATTCGTGACGAAATGCACTTATCGAACTCAGAAAGAGAAAGAAAGTGGTGCATGTCGGGGCGAGGACTTGAACCCAGACCTCTTGTACGCTAGGCCAGTCCCCGCGCCACTAAGCTACGAGCCTATACCTTTTCACTACCTATTATTAACCGACTTCAAAAAAAGGAGGAGGTTATCAATTCGTCTGTATGTTTTTTTTTTCTTAAAACCATCGCGAGATTCGGGGGAAATACTGGTTTTAATTGAACCAGAATAAAAAAATTACAAAACGTTGCACAAAAATACAGAATGTTCGAAAAGTAATTTATTGAAAAAAATACAATTCTTCGTCTCTAATCTCATCTACTTCGCTCTCCAGATCATGTCGGATTATGATATTATCTAAAAAAATGCGGTTGGGTGTAGGTTTCTTTGATGCGTTCCCCACCCTAGATACCATGTTAGGTTATATTAGGTTAGGTTAGGTTAGGCTAGATCATATACGTGGCGCACTATAACAGTTATGTCACCCCATGCAGGATCGAATGTTTCAAACGGTATGTAAACAAACTTCACTTGAAACATAGTTGATCTTAAATACTTGTCTATTCTGACCAAGTTTAGGTTAACACATGCTTCAAAAATACATTGCCTTGTATTTAAAGGTGGTCTAGAAAATCCAGGTATTGCAAACCTCAACACAAGAGCGTACACGCTCCACTGCTTCTACTTGCCCTGGTTCAGCGATGGTTCTGGTTGTACTTCTTCTGGTTAAGCGATGATGCCTTCTGGTGGTACCTGTTCTGGTTCAGCGACTATGTCTTCTGTTGGTACCTGATGGTGTATTCCGGTAGTACTTGTTGTAATCCAGCGATGACCACTTCTGAATGACTTCTACCAAATAATCCATAATATATGAATGCTGTTGCACATAGTCCGGAGTTAAACCATTTGATTTGCGAATCCGGTTGTTGCTTCTATATATTTATTTGTTTGCAATTAATGCAAGGTCATCTCTTCGTATTTCTTATCTTGCTTACATATGTATAATAACAAACGCAGGCACAGGTAAGAAGTAACCAGAGATGGTAAACGTCGACAGTTTGTTAAACAGGTATGAAGCAGATATAAGAGTCTTTAAAACCAAATACGATTCGTTGTATAAAGCCACAAAGTCGTCCAAAAGCACACGCGCATATAAAACGAAGCAATAATTGTGATTGCTACTCATCACATCGCCCAATGCACGCAAGCGAAGAGGGGGAAATAGGGGAATTGGTGCAAACAAGAAAGATTAGATGCATAAAACTTGACGAACATCAGCCAGTAGAGCAAGCTGGATTCAGAGCAGGTTATGGTACAGTCGACCACACATTCACTATGAGGCAAGTGATTCAGAAAACGTGCGAATATGGAAAACCACTATACCTTGCTTTTGTCGACTATGAAAAGGCGTTCGACTCTGTGGAACACTGGGCAGTAATGGATGCACTGCAGCGATGTAGAGTGGACTACCGATATATCGAAATACTCAAGACCATCTACAAACGTGTAACAATGACTGTGGAAGTTCAGGGAGAAACCACTACCATTCCCATCTTCCGTGGAGTAAGGCAAGGAGATGTTATCTCGCCGAAACTCTTCACGAATGCAATGGAGGATATATTCAAGAAGCTCGAAAGGAATGGTTTGGTCATAAACGTGAACGAAAGACTCCTAAACCACCTAAGGTTTGCGGATGATATTGTCCTAATGGCAGAGTCACCCGAAGACCTGAACGCGATGCTACGTGACCTATCATAGGAATCGCAAAAAGTATGTCCAAGATGAACAAAAACAAAACCAAGCTGATGGGAACCACAGCCCTAGCAGCAAATCCAATCACAGGCTTCGGCACTGCAATAGAGCAAGTCCACGAGTATTGCTACTTGGGCCAAGTTATTAAACTCGGACGTGACCCACTCGCAAAAGAAATAGGCAGGCGTATTCAGCTGGCGTGGGCCGCCTTCGGAAAACCTTAAGATGTCTTCCATTCTCAGATGCCCCAGTCTTTCAACACTAGACTGTTTGACCAATGCGTGCTGCCAGTTTTGACCTACGCTTGCGAGATATGGACGCTCACAGTTGGTACTACACACATGCTGAAAGTAGCCCAAAGAGCAATGGAAAGATCCATGCTCGGCATCTCACTGCGCGCCCGAATGCCAAATTCGCTGATACGCCAAAGCACCAAGGTCACTGACGTTATGCATAGGGTTGCTAAACTCAAGTGGCAGTGGGCAGGTCATGTATGTCGCAGAGATGACCACAGATGGAGCACTGAAGTTTTGATGTGGAGACCCTACACAGGGAAAAGAAGCGTCGTCGGCAAACCGCCAGCACGTTGGTCAGACGATATACGTCAGACAGCAGGTAACAACTGACGAAGAAAAACAGGAGACCGCACAACTTGGCGAAGTCTGGGGGAGGCTTACGACCAGCAGTGGACAACAAAAGGCTGAAGAAGATGCATAAAAGCTGCATCCTCGCTATTCCGATAGGCTGAGCCGCTCGGCAAAGCAATGAATTATGTATAATATATTTGAACTTCGGGCCCTTATAACTTCATTCGGACTGAGTTTAGGCATACACATTGTATTACAGTTTTGTATGTAACATTATACTAAACTAATGTAACCAAGTTTGGTTGATGGCCGCGCGAAAAAAAAAGGCACCACCTTCCATACGAAATCCGGCATTGTCCTTTGTTCCTTACAAGCGACACTATAAGCTGGTGCAACAAGGTGTGTTATTTGTCTCAAAATCAACAATTTCGATTCCCGGCTAACACAAAATATAAAAAAAATGCAATTTTAGTTTTTATTAAAATCGGCCTCGTGTCCCTGAGTTGTTTTCGTTATTTTTATATTTTCTGATTTGGCCATGGGAACACTTAACAAAATCAACCGTTTAAAATAAATAAAACTATTTAATTTAAAAACAAAACTATTTAAATACCTACCTTATATGGTATAATTAAAAAGTATAAACTGTTTTCTTCTCAAATTAAATAAAGTAAAGGTAATATTAACTAACTATATTGCATTCCAATGAATACCAACAAAAATAACTGAGGGCATCAGGCTTGCTATAATTAAATAAAAAAAACCGTCTCCTGCAGTCAAACTAAATGCGCGCATAACCGATATTTTGTCGCGACACAGCCGTTACATAAATGGTTCCACCTGCAATTAAGGGGCACTTTGAGTTACACTGTGCAGCACACGGTAATATGGGGACCTGTTGCTGGCACCGCGCCGCGCCCGGCCGCTCGCCCGCCGCCCGCCCCGTCGTCGCCCCGGGGCACGGGGCGAGCGTCGTCGTGTGAACTCAGCGAACACATCAAAACGTAAAAAATCGATTATAAATGTAATAGTTGATTTTTTTAACGATAATTAATTTGTAAAAAATATATGTCATGCATTGATCTGATAAATGCAAACCTAGCTTTAAAATTTTTCGTAAGCATTCCAAATATTAAGCGTCATTGACATAACTATAAAATTATCTTGACAACCGTCTTGATTACTTTCATATCAAGACGGTACACGGTTCTATACCGTATATTATAGAGATTTTGCAACGACCAGTACATTACATTTGGGAAATTATTAGTGGAATTGAAATAAACCAAACATTTTAATAACATCGCGATAAATTACACTAGACGAAAACATACATTTCAAATATTAATATACGAGAGAAAAAATACTTTTTGTGCCTGGAAAAACATGATGATTCCGCTCCTGGCGAATGTTTTAACCGTTGTACTAACCCCGATAGTGAGTGTATATGTACGGTAGCCAATGAAAACAGCTACCTTGAGGATCTCTATCTTAGAATATAAAAATAGGTGAAATAAAAAAATATAAAATTTAAAAGCAGGCCCCATATAAACAACGTGATTTTTTGGTATTGATGGTACGGAACCCTTCGTGTGCGAGTCCGACTCGCACTTGGCCGGTTTTTCGTGATAATATCACAATACTCAGTTTAAATACAAAATACAGCAGAATTGTATCCAACATCATTGTTTGAAAGTTTCGGCCTCGAGAATAATTTCCCGAATCTGCGGCAGCGACTGACTGCTACACCCTGTATAAATACATCACAAATTAAAAACAATGTACGAACCCAAGCCTTAAAATTGTACCGCTTCTTTTTCTTTACCGCACCCTTCGTGTTGAGTTTCTACGTAACCGCTGCCGCTCCGTCGCCGCTCCGCCCCTTCTGGCGCGGCGGCGCGGTGGCGGCGCGGCGCGGTGGACGCGGAGCCCCGCGTCGCTTGGACAATGGAATTGTCCTTAATAGTTTTGTTGACGAGTTTAATTTGCAACATGCACGCGTGACCAAGCAGGGCATCCAGTAGGTCGCCGTCTCCACATCTCTGATAATCTGGCTGGAGTCGACCCCCGCTCACCTCCCGTGTGCCGTTACCAAGCTATTCTCTACTCTTATGGAGTAGTTGTTGCCAATTTATAGGCTATTGTGTCCTTACAGCTCGATCTAATATAGGTATCAAGCCAAATTTGTCCGCATAATGTCATATGTTTTCTGTGACTAATAGCCAAGTGGATTAGACCCGCCATGGTTTATGCCATCGAATTGAATGAAATATTATGTATGGTCCATGCGGCGATGAAAATTGTATAATACCTATATTTTGTGCCTTTATTTAGTAGTGTCCCGTCGCAAAAAGCTGAAAAAGTAACCCTAATGGTCTGGCTCTGGACGCATTTTGTCCCGAATGGTTCTCCTATTAGCGGTTGATTGAAAATTCTGAAACAAATACGAATTTAACACTTATTTATTTATTTATTGGTCATAAATAGCCCTTGCACACATTGCAATACATTTTAAATCAACCAGTTACATTATTGATTCTAGCCAACATTAAAAGTAATTAATCAGTTCGAGGGTGTTTAACTCACCACCGAGGAAGTAAGCAGGGTCGGGAACATCCTGATAAGATCATATGCGTTCCCAGCCTGCAGCATACAGCACTAAAGTAACTGCCCCGAAATTATGGGAATATTTCATAAATACACCAAAAAAGGGAAATATAAAAATATTAAATAAAGCAAACATTCTTCGTCAAAAATTGTTTTGCACTTAACCGTAATACAATGTCGAGCGTAAATGATGTGAGATTCAGCAGAGATTCTCACCTGTGAGTCATCAGTGACTCACCGGTGAGACACAAAACTTTCGTACTCGTGAAATCACAGCCACGAGTAACCCTAGTATTTTCCCTTTCAAATTATTCTAATTTAAGTGCAATGACACGACATAGCATTTGATGTTTGATGGCGTCAGGCAAATGCATTTCACTTTCATCTGTGACTTGAAATCGTGTTCGCTTCATGAGTGCATGTACAGAACTTAATAAATAAAAAAGAACAAACAGTTGAGTGTTGGCTAATAGAAGGATAGTAAAGTTTAAAAATATCTATTCTATTCTATTATATTCAATACCTCGCAGAAGTTGCACACGGAATCGAACAAGATCAGTCAGCTGTCATAAATATTCCTACGACTTAATTAGGTGAGTTTTTAATGAATTTGTGTGTTTACCACAAAGAGTTCGGCGAAGTCGCTGCGCTCTATGCAAGATGCCACATGCGGTTTGAAGGATGGTTCTTTGCGTTAAGTATGTTAAAGTGACCTTGATTTTTGTTTTTCGTTTGGGCTGGCACATTGGAAAAGATGACAAATTAAAACTGTTTCTGCTCGAACACAACGTATCTATATTGTCCCGCGCGACGAAACGATAGTGATAGAATACTGTAGCCATATATGGGAAGGCAGTCCCCAGTACCTGCTGGCGTCCTTGGACTCAATTCAGCGCCGAGCGGTCCGTCTAGTTGGGGACCCACAAATCACCGCTGGCTTGGAGTCACTGAGCCACAGAAGGTTTGTGGGGTCGCTCAGTCTGTTCTACAGGTACTACCATGGGCGTTGCTCTGTGGAACTTGCATCCCTCATTCACTGAGAGGAGTGGGCATGCCAAATAATATGAAATCCGGACTTATTTTCAAGTGGAAACTTCTTTAGCACCGTTGTGATTTGAAACTCGATGAAACGAAAAAGCGACACTAAAAAGATTTAAAAAAATCGCCGAGGCCTCAATAGCGATATGTTGTTGTTTATCTTCTACTTTATTCTTCTGTACGTATGTTTGTCACCTAACTCCTAAACGGCTGGAACGATTTGGATTAAATTTTGTGTATATATTTGAGTGGATAGTTTTGATTCCGTCCATGGATTTGGCGATTTTGTCGAGATATTGACCCGAGCGGAGCCGGGACCTCAGCTAGTTATGGATATAATTGTGGAAAAATACCAGAAATTCGTATGCGTATTGTTGCGAGCAGAAGATAAAATATCTCAAGTAGACAAATCCATAATCTGTCGCTTTAATTAAAAGTTTTCATCACATATATATACCTACTTTGTTAAAAAAAAAACTTGCCTAAGAGCCAAGATCAATTCACGAAATTTCAGAATATGATTTAAGCTATGAATTTATTTATTAACTGTCTCGGTACTTGTTAGAGGAGATAAAAATTAAATAAAACTCAACATGGCAGATAGTTACAAAAAGTGTAACCTAGATACTTGGGTGTAATTCGAACAGTACGGCCATTAGGTCGGGTGTCGGTTGTCAAAGACACGGCAAAGGCAAAGAGCACGCAGGCACAGTCGTCTCGGGCCATTGTATCCATATTGCTTTTGTACCACTACACCCCTCTGCACAAGGCTTTTACACGAAGGACGTTTTAAGGACGGACATCTTTGCGAAGAATCCCAGCACTGCCTTTCAAAGAACGTTTGAACATTTGAAAATTAAACCCAAATTACACATCCGTGTTCCACAGTTTGAAACCAAAACTCCAATTAGCAGGTTTAGTTTTATTTCAAACATGTATATAATCTTCGAAATTGGAATATGAAAGTTCTCGCCTTCCATTCGATGTCTAACTTAGCTTACGCCACCCCATCTTGCATATTCTCTCTATGACACATATCTACACAGAGCCGTCAGTATGCACTTCAGAAAACTAATAGGTTAACGTCCGTTAGCCCATCGAATTTTCTCTGGTTACAAACTCCCATTTTTCCAACGGTGATGTAGGTATTCGGATAGGCACGTTGAATCATTATCCAATCTGTCGCGTCAGTCGGACTAGGGTCAAATTCATCTATGATGAGGCCGCGATGGTAATAAATTAATTCTGGGCGACGCAAAGCAATATTTCGGCGCCCACTCCGCGCCAGCAAAGAACATAGATATGCCGGGTTCCATACGCAGAATTTGCGGCACCAAATGGTCCAATTTCTTCTACATTCTGACAGTACGGATCTGTTTTTACGTAAAGACCGCGCCATCGTGACGTCTAAATACGTTTCGCATAACCTGACGTATTCTCAGAGCGTCTCAGACATGGCTCGCTGCCAAATCAGTAGGTAAACAGCTTGAGGTAGATCGAACTAATTAAGTATTACTTATTTTGATGAGGATTTCCTAACATGCCTGTGCATGTGCGTGTAGTTTCCTGACGGTACGGTGGTGGTATGGCCCACGGAATATTGAGGAGGCAGGAAGTGAAACGTTTGTAAAGTTCCAGGACCGCTGTTACCGTTTTACTTAAGACCTTTTTGCTTCCCGGATGTATAACCGTCGCAATTGGCTATCCCTTCTTAATTAATAACCAAACAACAAATCCGCATTTGTTCAGTTAATATGAACCTTAACGTAATGGATCTATGTTGGAAGTCCAATACTGTTTGCAATCAAATGTTACGTCACTTTCGAACACGGCCGAGCGCCTCACACGCACGCAGTCACTAACAGAGTAGCGAGACATGACCCGGCAAGCAAAGCAACGCCGCGACGCCATATTGTTTCGTAGTGTTTTTGTTGTAAATTTTATCGCTATACATGTAAATGAAACTAACCGGTGATATGAAACTCCGCCATTATGAAGGTTGTGCACCCGGCTGTCGCGTTTACACGTTATTATGGCACAGTACGGCATTACTCCTTTTCAATTTTAGATTGTATCACGGATAAGTTAATGCACAGGAACGCCGCAGAGGAGTGAATCATGCGCGTATGAAGTGCGCGGGTCCTTGCTAAAGACCGGCGCGCGAGTTCCGCCCACTTCACAATTCTTACCTCCTAATTGTTCTGTGGTATGGCCGCATGCACGTCTGCGTGTTGCTCGCGACCTTTCGTAATAGGACGTTATACCATCAATGTGAGGACTCTTTTTTTTTTATGTGACTGGACATGGATGGCTAATACCACAAGTTCTGTCATGGTATTAGCCCAACACACCACATGGGAACTAGGTGCCATGACAGGACCTTCCTTATATTGGCTGCATGATATATGTTATTTAGCTACGGTGCAAAGCAGTCACAACAAAAAGCGAAAATAACATGCGACCCTATCTGACTTGTCATATTATCAGTTATTGAGCCAAGTTATTCGTCGGAATCGCTATTATAAAAAAAGAGAACGTGGCAACCATCGCTGGAGCACTTTAGAAAATTATCAAAAAGGGACAGGCTGGCATCGAGCCACATCTTTCGGTTGCCACGACGTAGGTGCCATTGTTCCAGTGTCAGCAAGGACGTTGGGACAATACGAAGAGACGTGCGGAATAGAGTATTGTGGTAGCTGAATTTGGCAATGTTGATTTATATCCGTGCGGCCGATAAATTCAAACGAGAAAATGCCTTGATGATACAAGACTATGCGGTTTCTGCGGAGCGTGGAAGCGAGACTGAGACGGGGCGGCGCGGCGGCGCGTAGGCAGTGACATAAAAGGACAATCATTTAATTTTTATATAGCTACGCGCTTTGGCCACAGCCAAACCGCAGCCTAGCCGCGCGCCGCCGCGCCGTCGCTACCTCGGACATGAAACTCTCTGGGTACTTCCACGTAATACCTCTGTTCTAATGCAGAACTCATTGCATTGGTCTACATTGCATGCTTTACATTGGCACTCTTCCATTTTGGTTTAAAAAATGTCGTGCTAAGTTTTGATACCTTCAATATCATTGCCAATTAATATTTTCCCATGCACGTGGTAATTCTCGAAATAACTTAGTAAGTCGATTAAATATTGATTTCAGAGCCTTGTAATGAAGTAAGGCTATCTACGTATGCAGACCCCACTTTACACTGCATAGGTTGATGCAGTGTAAGTGTCCGAGTTCTAACCTAAATTGGCGTTCGCGAAACTTCGATACGCAAAAACGTCAAACTCATACGAGTTTTCCTTCTTCAACCAGTCAAAAACAAACTCAGACTACAAAGCCCCTAGTCCCACTTGTCACCTGAATTGGCGTTTACGCCAAACCGAGCGTTTTCACAGCTTGAATAAGCAAAACCACAGAATTGAGGTTTTTACGTAACTTAGAAGTTCCGTAAATGAGAATTTAGGTGAGAACTAGGACTGACCATAATGAACGTGAACTCTGACACGCAAAATGTTAGTTCGCTTAACGTCCACTGCGCACGCTCTTAAATTCTGCATACATATGACAACACTAGTCGATCGGTTTGCCGTAAACGCCAATTTAGGTGACAATTTAGGCCCGCAGTCCCACTGCGGGCTCTGTACGCGAGTGTAACCGTCTCGGCGCGGCGCAGCGTTATCCGGTGCGTGCACAAATGTGTCTCCTTATCTACACTTGTATTGTATGCTAATGTACATGGGTACCAGCATCATTACGTTGGATTGTGCAGTTTATGGGTGGCTATTAGCACTTTGTTGGCAATAAAACTAGCAAACATAAAGGCAACGCATTTCTACAACGCCTTCCTGTCAGTTCGCACCCAAAAAAGCACACGGCTCATTCCGGGCTTAATTTGGTCTACGCCAAATCCATAATACCAGGCCTGTGACTTACTGAACTTCTGTGAGAATAAATGAAAAAAGGAAATGAAAATTTACAAAGCAACCAAACTATTAAAAAACCGGCCAAGTGCGAGTTGGACCAGCAAACGAAGGGTTCCTTACCATCGTACACAATTTAACACAAAAAATCACGTTTTTTGCATGGGACCCCCCTTTAATTTTTATAATTTTTTATTTTACCTATTTGTTGTTATAGCGGCAAAATAAATACACACTCTGTGAAAGTTTCAGCTGCCTACCTATTACGGTTCGTGAGATACAGCCCTGTGACAGACGGACGGACGGACTGACAGCGGAGGCTTAGTAATAGGGTTCAGTTGGCACCCTTTGGGTACGGAACCCTAAAAAACGAAGCTATTCGGAACTAACAGAAAATTCTCAGCAACTCAAGAAACTAAATTTTCAGCTATAACTACTTTCAATAGAATGAGGAAAGGTGCTGGTCTTAGACTAATTATTCTAAGGTGCTGGTGTTTTTGGAATGAAAAGTAGGAATACGCGGGTGTTTAGCATAGTACTGCGCTAGGTAGGTAGGTACTCAACCGGGCCAGCCAGCAGTTACAGCAAAGTATACAATGGAATTTTTAACCGACTTCAAAAAAGGAGGAGGTTATCAATTCGTCGGAATCTTTTTTTTTTTTTTTTTTTTTTTATGTATGTTCACCGATTACTCGAAGACCCCTGGACCGATTTGAAAAATTCTTTTTTTGTTCGAAAGGGTATACTTTCTAGTTGGTCCCATTTTTTTTTTATCAAAATCGGTTCAGTAGTTTGGTACTTAACTATACCAACATCGAATTTCTTAACCCTGCGAACCCAGAAATGTGATTTTTTAGATACAGTAGCTTTCTTTTCGGGTGAGATTGCTCAGTATGAGAGGTTTTTTTTTACTTCAACTGTTGGGGGTATTCAAGGGGGTAAAAGAGGGCAAATTGTACACATTTCTATCTCTAGAGCCGCTGAACCCAGAAATGTCAGAGTATGTTTGTTTTAGATGGGAATGCTTAAGAAGAAAATATTTTTGGAAATTATACTATTAGGGGGGTAAAACAGGTCAAAATGAACACATTTAGGCGAAAACCACTCATGTTGAGATCTCTGAAACCAATTGTCCTCGAAACTTAAAATTTTCAGTGACTTCTTGTTAAGACGAAAATGCTCAGTCACAACGGATTTTACAAAATTCAACTGTTAAGGGGGGATAAACGAGGCCGATATGTACACATTTTCATACAACCTCAACTTACGCAAGAAACAGACTATCCGGAACGATGTAAGGATGAGAAATTCAGAAGCTCAGCGGTTCCGGTCATTCGTTGTTTTGTCTTTTTAGGGTTCCGTTCCCAAAGGACACCAACGGAACCTTATTACTAAGCTTCCGCTATCCGTCCGTCCGTCCGTCCGTCACAGCACTCTATCTCACGTGATCTCATCGTATCAATTATCGTACGTATCAACCGTGAACCAATGAATCCAGATAGTTACCGGTCTACCTTTCGTCAGAAATGAGATTTCTCAATGGTTTCATTTCTGCTAATGCTCGTTCATTGTATTGTATTGTATTGTATTGTATATGTATGTATATCTTCTTTCCACTTTGTATGTGAAGTTGAGCAGGAGGGCTCGCCCACCTTGAGTCAAAAATTACGCCACCACTAAAAAGCAAAAAATAAAATATTTTTAAATAAAAAAAGGACCGCCTTCAAAAAAACCGGAACTAAAAAGCAAAAAATAATTGGTTACTTTTAATTCATGTACGAAAAGCTATTTTAATTCTAACTAATTATGTACAATTTCTTAATTTTTAATCATCTTTTGAAGTCGGTGCCTTGGGTAGACGTTCTTTAAGGGCTGCAAGTAGTTAGATTAATATCACCTATGGCTAAGAAAGAAATATAAGTAGGTAGCTACTTACATTTACCTACTTGAACAAAACACAAAAACAAAAATTAAATAAACAAACAGGTCGGAAAAACGTATGTAAGTAGGTATTTAGGCAAGTACTTTGTAATTTAAATATGCCTTATACTTAAACTAAATACCTAACACAGTAAAAACAAAATATTTACAAGAAAACCCTACGAACAAACCAATATAAAAACAACGACCACTTATATGACAAATATTTAGGTAGGTGTAGCTTGTACTTTTTATTCTACCTAAATACCTACACAACACAAAACAAAAAAAAACAAATATAAAAAAGAACAGAAAACAATAGGTAGCGACTTTGAGGTGTCTGCTCTCAACTACGTGTCAAAACGAGTGTGCGGTTAGTACATATCTCACCAATTTCGGCAGAAATCGTCTCGTTAAGACAACGATGTTGCAGGGAAGTACCAATCAACACAGAGCAGCGAATTAACGTACTCCTTCACCAGTGCGCGCCTTCATAAAGCCGAAAGTACTAATAATCGTTGAAACCCAATTGCAGTACGCTGCGCTGTATCGATATCAGCTTGCACGTAAACCAACGCTAAGGGCATCTCCAGTTAGACGAACGGTTGCTTAAAATGCTCTGTGGAATGACGATGTCTGTGGACCAATCATTGCTGACTCAGGTTGTTTACGCTCTCGTACACTTCGGGTGTGTTCGGCTGAAATAGTGTCTGTTCGGTCAGCAGCGTGCGAAGCGAACTCTACCCAAGGCACCGACTTCAAAAGATGATTAAAAATTAAGAAATTGTACATAATTAGTTAGAATTAAAATAGCTTTTCGTACATGAATTAAAAGTAACCAATTATTTTTTGCTTTTTAGTTCCGGTTTTTTTGAAGGCGGTCCTTTTTTTATTTAAAAATATTTTATCTAATTTCGCCTCCGACCGACACTGAACAACCGAATGAAAACGAGAACGGCGAGCACAAAGGGAGTACGAGTATCGGACATTTCGTTACATCGGCCATTCCTTTTGTCGGTGATTTGATGCCATTATCGGATATTTATCACTTACAGTGATTTTGTCATCAGCGAAAGTTTGAGTAGTGACGTCTGACAGATAATGTATGTCTGTATAAGTGTACAGCCGTACTTTCGTAGTATGTATGTACTTTTGTCGATGTTTTCACCTTCTTCCTTTTTATAATACAGACTATAAAGCAATTATATTTTTTTTGTGATATGAGTATTCAAGCAACGATAATAGGTACGTACCTAATTATATCGATGTATTTATGATTCCGTGCACGATCATGTCTTCCACAGCTCTCGTACACGTCGCTTTATTTTTAAAAAATATGTCTATTATCCAAAATGTACATTGAAAAAAGCATTTCTAGTCGGAACAAACGGGAGTGTAGGAGGGCGCTCTTGTTTCGTGCGGTGTAGCGCGGCCCGACATGGCTCCTCCACGACCGCCGACGCACGCCGACTTCGTCTCACGCGGAAACTTCTGTGAGTATCGCACCCCCCCCCCCCCCCCGCCCCGCCCCGCCCCTCCCCTCCGCCGCGGTCGGGATTTGGAAACACCTTGTACTGCTCGCCATATTACTTTTAATGAGTTGTAAACGAGCGAAACTACGACGTGCTGCCTCCGCTGCCGCCGCTGCCGCCCCTCCCGCCGTCACGCCGCCGCGGGGCCGCGGCCGCAGGGGAGGCACAGAAGTAGGTCCGTGATGTGCTGCAAACAAGAATGAAAGCTGTAGAATTCAAAACACAGTGTTGGATCGTGGATACACAAGCTATTAGACTAGGAGGTCGCGACAAAAATGGTAACGATAACGTAAATGGCTGAAACTGGGTTCACAAGATAAAGACCAACTCTCTGAAGCTAAATGTGCCAAGTGGTTGCGTTACCTAGATAAGTCGCCTGAAAAAGTAGTTATGGTGACTAAATATTTATATGATAAAGTAAATGGCTACAAATAACAAAGCATGAAAGTATCAGTACATACTTACTTAACAGTACCAAAACTGATCAAATATTTTGTTGCATTTCGTAATTATAGGCGATTTAGGTTACAGATATAACTTTAGAAGATATTTTTTTCTTTTTATGTGGCTGGACATGGATGGCTAATACCACAAGTTCTGTCATGGTATTAGCCCAACACACCACATGGGAACTAGGTGCCATGCCAGGACCTTCCTTATATTGCACGGCTACATTGAACTGGATGGAAAACACGGACAATTTTTATTGCCGCTTCGACCATCGTTCATCCAATGCGATGGTACCAACCCGGGCGGGATAAACCCTACCACCTAGTCAGTAAGGAAGGGGACCTACAGCTTAACGTGGAATCCGAACCACGGCCAGCCTCTCTCAACGGTCGAATGGTCACCCATCCAAGACCAGACCGGACCCAGCGTTGCTTAACTTCGGAGAGCGATCGCCGAAGTGTCGCGCCACTGGGCCACTGAGGCTGACGTATAGATATATTTAAGTATTCAATTATGAAACCGACTGGATATTGTTGTATAATTAATAGGTATCAATATTTATAGACAATTAGTATGTTTATCAGCAGGTATATACTAACATCTATAGTATATAGCTAATCTAGTTAACGCAACCACTAGGCGCAGGCAGACCGACATATTTAGCATCAGAGGGTTGGTCTCTAACATGAGAACCTATATTCAGCCTTTCGTGACTAAATATGTCGTGACCTCCCGGAATATATACACCTATAAGATATCCGAGTAGCCATCCCGCATATACCAAAAAAAGCGAGTGAATACTTTTTACTGGCAATTTACTTAGCTTACTTTCGAAAACAACTAGATTATAATCCTGGTCAAAGCAGACATACAAATAGTCATCAAATAACAAAAATTGGGGGGAAGCCAAATTTTGGTGGAGGCCTTGGGTTCACCATTAGAAATAAAGTGTCAAAAATCCCCATCGATCCCATGTGTGCTAAAAAAGTTATTTGGGGTCAACGGTCAAAATTTCAGGTTTTTTGGATTTTTCTCCAAAATAGTGAGTTTCATCAAAAAGTATTCCAGACCAAAGTTGTAGATCTTAAAATTATCTACAAAAATGATTTTTTCTAGGAGTCACCATTCCTGAGATATCGCGATTCTAATAGTCACGTTCTATGTGATATGCACACATTTCCATGCCACCTGTGAGGTAGTGTACTCGGCGCGTTTTTTTTAATGTGGTTTTCCCGGTAGGCCTACTCCACGAACTGTTGTGACGTAATTTTCAGAGACAATACTTTTTTGATTTCATGATGATTATTAATATTGATATTGTTTTTTGAGATTAACTATAGTTCTGATTTCTTTGGATATTTTAATCTGATTCATATTCTTCAAAGTCAACTTCAACAGCCATGTCTTCTTCGATTTCTTCTTCATCTTCATCTTCCTCTTCCTCTTGCTGGATGTTCATAAATTGTTCAAATGAAGATGAATCAGTTGTCTCTTCATCAAAATCACATTAATCTTCTGTTGTATTCAACTGGACATTTGAGCAAGACTGACCTTGGCAATTGGTACACGCTGGAGAACACAGTAACCCTATTCTTCTACAACCACATTTGGCACTACTACCTTTCTTGCAATTGCAAAAAATAGTGTTTAGGAGTTTTTCTGTAGCTGGTCGGAGTAAAGTTTGAATTGGTCCCAAAGTATTATCTATGCCTGTCTATGTATATACGTGGCGTATGTGTGCATATCACATAGAACGTGACTCTTAGAATCGCGATATCTCAGGAATGGTGATTCCTAGAAAAAAATCTTAAGCACCATTTTTGTAGATAATTTTAAGATCTACAACTTTGGTCTGGAGTACTTTTTTGATAAAACTCACCATTTTGGAGAAAAATCCAAAAAACCTTATATTTTGACATTTGACCCCAAATAACTTTTTAAGCACACAGTTTAGTTTAGTATTTGTAGAATTCCGTATTCCCCGAAGGCTAGTGGGGGTCGAGAGGTCGAATCAGCGAGCATGGATGGACTGGAGTAGCGACAGAAACTCATCCGCATGGCGGCAGCCCTACCTGCCATAACGAGATATAGGCAAGTAAAAACACAATGATGACCTCCCTCCTACAAAATGCATGGCGGCAAATCCTGAGGCCTCGCCTCTTTCCTAACTAAGCGGCACTTCAGACATGGAATAACAAATTAACATTCAGAGCGGCCTTCTGGAAAATGTAAATCCCTTATAGTATAGTATTAAGAATTAATTTGGGAGCAGAGAAGCTGACTCGCGGCTTGAAGGCGTTGCCGACGTCCGCCCCCCCCCCCCCCTCCCCCACTCCGCCACCACTCCGCCCGCTCCGAGGCCCGTATCGCATGTCAGGGAAAGTAATGCATTTGTATCGATAATGGCGATGCGAGGTTCGAGGCGAGTTCACGCGACTGCCTTCCTCCCCGCTGCACGCTTCTTAAGGTGGCCCAACCCGCTCATCTCCCCATACAAAAGGGGAAAGAAGATCACGCCCATATTTCTTGTCAGAGATCCAAAATTTTGGTCAAAATAGCTTTATTTGATCGAACTAGATGTCTGATGACCATTGGCATTGTTAAATTGTGTTTGGTTTCTAAGTAATAAGGTCCGAAAGTTCGAATTTTTCGCGCGTTTTATACGATAACTTTGGAGGTGGATTACGCAATGATAAAGTAAGAACATCGTAAAAAGATTAGTCATCAGACATAGCTTATTTAATCACAATTTATGATCTATTTGGTTTTTGTTAGATTTTTTACTACAGCGGTCGTGGTTTACTTTTAGCTATAAGTCGTTTCGAAATTAAAAATTTCGTAAATCTTACCAAATCATACACTATGCACATTGTCTTTTTTGTGGACATGTTGCATATTCCTCATCACGGAGCCTGTCTTATTCTTTGAAACAGAGAAGGTCCCAGAGCGCAACAGCACGGTTTTGTACCGAGCCCGCGAATGAGTTAGGCCCGCCGGGTTGGGCCGCCTTAAGGCTCCAACTGACTCCAGCGTTCAGCAAACAAACGGTAATGACGATCTCCGTAAGCATTGAGTTTGTATTCGAATTAATTGTTGTATGCGCGTAGAAATCGAGTGCGACGTAGCAAAATTTAGGTTTTTGATCGGTTAAGTCTACTTTCTAAGGAAAATTAATTTATATTTCACGGTTATTCACCAGGATCTTGTACCACAAAAAAGAAAATTGTCGAAATCATTTATAGTTTCCAAGCAAGCCGGCTTGAAAACCTAGTAAAAAATTGTAAATAGGTGTTTACAAATATATTTGTTTTTTTTTACCGGTGTTTATGCTTAACCGACGCTGAGATCAAATAAAAATAATCCCAAAATGTTGGAGGCTAACGTCATATGGAGCCTTAATGGTTATCCAAACGATATCAGACAATCATCCAAATTCAGCACAACAATGTGAGGGGAGCACCTTGTCGTTCACTAAGTGAAGCCCTACTAAGAACGCTATCGAGTAAGCGCTTTCGAGGAAGGCGATATCGCTTGTCAAAAATATTGTATGCGTTTTACGGCTGGTCTTGAAAGCGCTTTCGACACCTACTGTCAAACGCAAACAATATTTTTGACAGGCGATGTCGCCTTCTCGATGGCGCTTACTCGATGGCGTTCGCAGTAGGGGGAGGGCGAAAGAACAGAATCGCCGAGAGCTCAAAAGGTGAGGCTACGAAATAGTCACCTATAAAAGGTTACGGCCGTCCCCCAACATAAACATGGCCTAGAATTTTGCGAAAAATCCGAGGGTCGCGGCGGCAGGGGAGGGCGGGGACCTGTGTCCGGACGGAATGTTCCTCGTCTCTCGACACGTAAACACCGGTATTCCTGCCGCTTTCGCCCCCTCCCACCCGCACCTGCCCCCCGACCTCGGCCGTATACGTTCGTAATGGAGGATAACTCCCATGTTCGTATCTCACACTGGATTAAGTTGATAGGGGGGCATTGAATAGAGTTCATCTCTGAGGCTACAAGAGCGAGTAAGTATATACCTTACTTTAGTAAATACTAGCTGCGGTACCCGTTCCGCTCGGGTCAATGTCGTGTTGGATTCATTTCGGTCTGAATTATTTCATGGATAAAAAGTAACCCACCAAAAGGCTGTTCCATGTATCCATCGAACAAATTTAATCAAAATCGTTTGAACGGATATAACATGATTTAATGAGAAACATCCACATATTCCCATTCAGAGCTTCGTAAACATTTAGGAGTGAATTTTAAAAGCATGTGCCGTCAGACCCTTATTGCACTGGCATTGCTACACATAGAAATTGATACAAAACCAACAAAGGCGGGATTAACCCTTCCACCACTTTTACTAAGTTTTATGAGCCAATACGAACCACAGCCACCTTCAACATAGAAAACGGTAACCCATCCGGAATCTGACTGCGCCCAGAGTTGCCATACGTTGATAAAATACGCATATAAATCAGGTGAGTGGTTCGAAGTTATCGCTCTACACCTAACATTTTTCAAGTACATAGTTTTTTATTTTTCTCTTTAGGTTAGTATTAAAAATTAAAAAATTAGCAATCCTTGCTCGTTGATCGCTCCTTATATTAATGAAAACAGTATCAAAAAATCCGTTGCAAGGCTTATAAGAAGTAAACGAAGAAACAAAGGCAGATAGCGATTACCCCTCCATCCGCCGCCTCGGGGCATTTCGGTTTGTATGACAGCTACATCTTAGCGTAAGCGGAACTGAATTATATATATCCTATCCTGTGTCCCTTGTAATCAAATATACGTGTAGTAAGTTTCATTGAATTCGGACGATCTTTTTAAGAGTTATGGAGGAACATATATACATACATACAGAACTGATTTCCAAAAATCATCAATTTAGTTTTAGTATCATACACAAAGCCTACAAACGAAGTATCTTAGAAAACAAAGCAACTTACTCCATGACCACCCCTTATAAATTTATTATTATTATTATTTAGTAAATATGATAAATACCAATGACAGCAGGTTTAAGATTAGCCATCCATGTCCAATTAACATAATAAAACCTCCGAGCTAGTAGGTTTTTTAATGATGTTTTCCTTCACCGTAAGCATTTGTGATACAACAAAATATTCATTATTTTGTCTGCGCGTTTAGATAAAATCAGTGAGACATAATGCGGCAGCGATTAATCTTTGTCAGAAATATGAATAAAGGCGCTATATTGTCTGTTTGCTTGACAAGTATTACTTTGACGTCTCGAGGCGTTGGTCAAAGAGCAAGACTTGACGACAGTTGTAAACTAGTGGATGCTGTGACTCTGCCCGCATTAAAGACCGAAGAAATTTTGGTATTTCCCCGACTTCTCTTTTCACGTAAGAACCAGAAATCACTGACATAGAAAAAAAACCGGCCAAGTGCGAGTCGGACTCGCACACGAAGGGTTCCGTACCATTCCGTACAACATTTAACACAAAAAATCACGTTTATTGATGCCCCCTTTTAACGCCCCCTCTTATTTTTTTATTATTATTGAATTTTACCTATTTGTTGTATAGCGGCAAAATAAATACACACTTAGTGAAAATTTCAGCTGTCTACCTATTACGGTTCATGAGATACAGCCCTGTGACAGACGGACGGATGGACGGACGGACGGACAGTGGAGGCTTAGTAAAAGGGTTCTATTGGCAGCTTTTGGGTACGGAACCCTAAAAACTAATCGACTAATCATGAGTGACATATCCTTGGTCACAGGACAATAGTTTTTATTATTTATTTCATGAAATACATAGTGAAATTCAAGAAAGTAAAAACAATACCGTCTACAGGATTAGTTTACACGTATTACAAAGCCATATTACAGTTGCGTACTATCTAATATTTGACTTATTATCGTTTTTATATTTTTTTGAGTTGTCCTGTAAATTACTTCTATTGATAAAAGTAACGAAAATAGTGTTTCGGATGATGAGTTCATACCGAGTATATCCTTGACTAGAATATGTATTTTTGTTTTATTTTTGATATAATTGTATCAAACCCTCAACTCTCCTGCTAACCCCTCAGGTAATGTACCGTGATGGCTTAAATCTTGTCGTTTACATATTTACCGCCAATTTGGAATACCGCTATTTGAATTTAGAAACTGAAAACAATTAATAGTCTCCTCATTAAAAAATTGGATGTTACGTACGAAAATTATAAAAGAAAAAAAAGATATTGAAAACGATTGTGCGATAGGTTTCTACGAACTAAGGTGGCCCAACCCGCTCATCTCCCCATACAAAAGGGGAAAGAAGATCACGCCCAAATTTCTTGTCAGAGAACCAAATTTTTTCTCAAAATAGCTTTATTTGATCGAACTAGATGTCTGATGACCATTGGTATTGTAAAATTGTGTTTGGTTTCTAAGTTATAAGGTCCGAAAGTTCGGTTTTTTTCGCGCGTTTTATACAATAATTTTGGAGGTGGATTACGCAATGATAAAGTAAGAAAATCGTAAAAAGATTAGTCATCAGACATAGCTTATTTAATCAAGATTTATGATCTATTTGGTTTTTGTTAGATTTTTGACTACAGCGGTCGTGGTTTACTTTTAGCTATAAGTCGTTTTGAAATTAAAATTTTCGTAAATCTTACCAAATCATACACTATGCACATTGTCTTTTTTGTGGACATGTTGCATCTTCCTCATCACGGAGCCTGTCTTATTCTTTTAAACAGAGAAGGTCCCAGAGCGCAACAGAACGGTTTGGTACCGTGCCCGCGAATGAGTTAGGCTGGTTGGGCCACCTGACTTCATGTTCAGTCGAACCGTCGAACACCGGTATTTAGAATTCCAGCATGAACATACCTCGTGAAGGACATCTTTTTTATTTAAGATAATTAGATTAAATCATAATTAGGAATTTCAGGGGCAAAAATTCAAAAGATAAATTCGTTCATAAATGCATTGATAACAAACAAACAATCTTTAGTTTGCTTTCAATATTCACTTTCTGCACGCATTTAAGTGCTGTTGATATCTGTGTTGTGAATATGTGGTGTGTTAGAATAGTATCATGTGGTTTCATTAGTATCATTAGCCTTCTATTTCGAGTACAGAAAAATAAGAATTAACCAAAGACTACGTAGATACAAACCCTGTCAAAATCGGGCAAGCGATTTTGAAGTTATATTCAACTAGACGGACAGAAAAACGGAAAGCCAGACAGACGAAAGCAGAGACTGACAGCAAGAGAGACAGGCAAAAATATACGTAGGCAGAAATATAGACAAACAGACGCGAGACGTTGGATCCTAGGAGAGTTCATCGCCGAGCTGAAAAAGCACCAAAGTTCACCAAGTCGAATTACTTTTCCAAAGATAAATACCATCTAGTAAGCTGGCAGCCGCCACGTGACCTAATGCCGTCTAGATATCGGCAACGAAGGCTTCACAATCGATTCAACGGGAGCAGTTGGCAAGTAGAGGGAAGAACTAGTCCGAGGATAAGTTAGTTGCTGGCGCACGTAGTTTGAGGCTTAGTTCCGCTTTTTAGGGTTCCGTACCTAAAGGGTGCCAACGGAACCCTATTACTAAGCCTCCACTGTCCGTCCGTCTGTCTGTCACAGGGCTGTATCTCATGAACCGTAATAGTTAGGCAGCTGAAATTTCCACAGATTATGTATTTATTTTGCTGCTATAACAACAAATAGGTAATAAAAATTAAGGGGCTATAAAAATTACGTGATTTTTTGTGTTAAGCCTTGTACGATGGTACGGAACCCTTCGTGTGCCAGTCTGACTCGCACTTGGCCGGTTTTTTTACGTAGTTGTATAAAACGGAGCTCAGTCTGCTCGGCAGATTTTTTTAATTTTTTTTTATGCGACCTGACATGGATGGCTAACACCACACAACTACCGTTATGATATTAGCCCAATACACCACATTCCCGAAGGAATTAGATGCTATGCCAGGACCTTCCCTTTATGAGCACGGCTACATTGAACTGGATGGAAAACACGGACTATTTTTCAATGCCGCTTCGACCATCTTTTCATCCAATGCGATGGTACCAACCCGGCTGGGCTTAAACCCTACCACCTAGTAGGGGAAGGGGACCTACAGTTTTACATGGATTCCGAACTATGGAGCAGCTCGCCTTCGTGACGAAATGCACTTATGGACCTCGGAAAGATAAAGATAGTGGTGCATGTCGGTATTGAAACCCAGGCCTCTGGTACGCAAGGTCAGTCCCCGCGCCACTAGGCTACGAGCCGCTAGATAGATACGACCGTCTTATCAAGATGCACTCGACTGCAACAGGTTAGTGGGAATATAAATATGATATAAACCATCTTGTTAGCGAAGTGAATTGTCTTCTGGTAAACAGTGATTTTATTGCGATATTTTTTTGTCGGGCCAGGCTAATGTTAAACAGTTGTCTCGTTTCACTGTAATCGTAGCCTACCAGGTTGAGTGACACGAGCCGTAAACGTGGCGATACACAACAAATGGACGCGCTCACCTCAATGTTGCAGATGGCTGCAGGTCGCGGCAGTCGCGTGGTCGCGGGACACATCTAGGTCGCTCACTAATCGCGTGTCGCGACGTTGGACACAGTCCAAATGCGCAAGCTCCTATTAGACGAACAGTCCCACACGGCTTTATATAAAACTCCGGCTTTGTTTTAACTTCGCTGTGGAAGAAACATATCTTGACAATTCTATCTATGTCAGCCACACATTATTTTTATATACGGTTTTTTTTTTCTGTAGAGTATTTTGAAGGGTTATGCAAAACTATTCAATAGTAGTCGTTGGAGTCAATGAGTTCATAGTACAGGGGGTCCATTCAGGGCAAGAGTGAGTTCGAGTTCGGGAGTGAGTTAACCTAAAAATAGCTGGGAAATATATTATTATTTAAATAACGGAACCGTTATTTATACTTCCAACGTATTTACGGGACGGACCATATTTTTAGCTAACTGTAATGATGTTCAAGAAGTGTGGGAACATTGACTATTTAAAAAAGTGAGTTGATATTTAGTGACGAATTCGAACTCACTATTGCCCTGAATGGACCCCCAGTACATTTGGGTTAAATAAGTACGTCTACGTCGTTATTTTTTGTTTATTCCAAACGCAAGGTCATATAGGTCGCGAGTCAAATCATTTAAAGGTTTTCTTCAGGGGCTTACCTACCTGTTATATTTTTTTGAGTTTGACTGATATTTTCATGAAACATCAGTGTTATTTTATTATTCCTGAAGCGTTTCAAATGTATGGTCAAATGAATATATCACCTAAGCCTTTGGGTTGTTATAAGTATTAGGTTATTTCTTCAAGTATAAATTAAGACAAACTCAAGGTAATTTAAAACATTTAATATCAAAATGATCATCAGGCTCCGTGATGAGGAGGATAAAATATATCCCACAAAGCAGACAATACGCACAGTGTTTGATTTGGTAAGATTTACGAAAATTTTAATTTCGAAACGGCTTATAGCTAAAAGTGAAACGAAATAACGAAAACCTAATTGATTATAAATCTTAATAAAACAATCTATGTCTGATAAATAATATTTTTAAGATGTTTTAATTTTTTCGTTGAGTAATCCACCTCCAAAGATTTTGTATAGAATGCGCGAAAAATTAGAGCTTTCGGACCCTATAACTTATAAACCAAACACAATTTTACGATGCCAACGGTCATCTACCCATGCAGGAAATAATCGGCTAGTCAGACTAATGTATAACCCATTACAAAATTACTGTCGACATACGTACTAAAATATTTTCTCGTCAAAACATCTATTCAGAGATACCGACAGTCGATGGACATGTTGATGCTGCAATGGAAATAGATGAAGCTGTCATAGAAATAATAATTGTGCCGGGCGGCGTGGTGATAGGATTACCCAATATGCTGTCACTAGTTCAAGGTTGAAATTGATACGACAATACTTAGCTAGTTCTCATGAAATCTGCCGTTATTGATTGTTGGATTAGCAAAGTATTATTTTGTCTATATTAGAAAATATAGGAATGTAATATTAAATTATATTAGTCTTTTGCAGCGAGAAAAAGAACGTCACACCAAATTTGTGCCAACAGAAAAATGTACATACATTACAGGTACTCTACACTCGTGCACAAGCTCTCGTGTGCGGCGCACTCCACTCCGCGGGACTGCTGAAAGCCTCCACTAGCCTCCACCTCTCCCCCACCTATTCCCGTAAATGATCACATTTTCATATCGCGTAAACGCGATAAGAGCGCCACCCGCGGCGCGGCGGCGCACGGACGACACGTGTGAAATATTTAAAGCAGTGCAGTCCGCAGTACAACTTACAGTAAACGGAGCATGTACCGAATTGTCACGGGAAGTGGTTCAAGGTGCGCGAGAGGCGATTACCTCCTTTTTTAGGGTTCCGTACCCAAAGGGCGCCAACGGAACCCTATTACTAACCTCCGCTGACCGTCCGTCCGTCTGTCACAGGGCTGTATCTCATGAACCGTAAGAGATAGGCAGGTGAAATTTTCACAGAGTGTGTATTTATTTTGCCGCTGTACTAACTTACTTTTTCATTATACCTTATAATTAAAAAGTAATAAAAATTAAAGGGGGGCCTCATAGAAAAAAACGTATGTTTTTGTGTTAAATCTTGTACGATAGTACGGAACCCTTCGTGTGTGAGGCCGACTGTGTTAGAGGCCAGCCTAAAATTATATTTGCTTTGACCCGACTTGTACTTGCAATGGAGGAGTTATTATTCCAGAGCAGTCACGATTGGTGATATAATGTCTTAGACGCCCCAGGTAAATGTGATTAGCACGGAAACCCCTTGTTCCCGCCCACTCTCTGAAATGTTTAGAGGATTTCTCCCCATCCGTACCAAAGGATAACGTCCATTTAAAAAGGGCCTCATGCTAAGTATGTGCAAAGAGAGTTATACCATAGAATTTAAAATTTAAATTTAAAATAATATTTACAGCGAATCTTACTCAAACCTATTTAGCCAAGATAAGTGATTGGTATTAAAAGTTCGTGAGTTGATTAGATAAAAGTTACTTGTAGATTTACCAAGCAGAAGGGCGAGAGTTTTCGACTAATATCTAGATTTTTTTATTAACAGAACACATCTCTATATAATTGTTTATAAACCTACGCCTCTGTACTACATTGTGTGCACTAAACATGTATTAGTAGGTATGGCTTACGTTAGAATCCACTGTTATACCGTCGAAAAGGGCGTAAACGGGTGAACTTATTATAAAAGAAAAAATAAGCTCTGAATTACTGTGGGTTTTTTTATGAATCGAGAAATTAAAATTCTGTCATATTTTTACATATGGCCGGGATTTTGGACCTCCGTAAGTACTTTTCATATTTTTTCATAAAACAAGGATACATCTTAAAATTAAATATTGTATTTCTTCGTAGTGATACATTAATAAAAACCGGCCAAGTGCGAGTCGGACTCGCACACGAAGGGTTCCGTACCATCGTACAACATTTAACACAAAACATCACTTTTTTGTATGAGGGCCAAGTTTATTTTTTATTATTATTTTTATTTTACCTATTTGTTGTTATAGCAGGCAAAGTATATATACAATCTGTGAACATTTTATCTGCCTAACTATTACCGTTCATGAGATACAGCCCTGTGACAGATGGACGGCCGGATGGACGAACGGATTCACGAACGGAAGGACGGATTGATGGAAGGATGGACGGACGGACCAAGGAGGCTTTGTAATAGGGTTCCGTTGGCACCCTTTGGGTTCGGAACCCTAAAGCTGGTTTAAAGCTGGGATTTTTGTAATTTTCAAGAATAAAGAAAAAAAATCGTACCTCCATACCACGTTTCGCGGAAATATCGTGGCATATGTTATATTTATTTGTTTATTTAGTGCCTGAAAGTCCATTAGTTTTTGTGTATTTGTTACAAAATATAAATAATAGTTTAAAAAAACTAAAAAAACACGCTTTTATAGCTAACCGAACTAAAAAATAGAAAATAATTTTTAATTTTAAAGAGTTTATATTACAGTAGTAGAAGATCGAACAATCAATCAGAATTTATCACCTCAAGATAAAATTATAATAAAGTTTCAGTTATTAACAAAATAATTCAATTCAGAGTAAAAAGCGTGGGGTGCTTGATAAAGTAAATGTAACAATCATTCTATTTGCAACTGTCGATCAGAGGAGAGTTATGAAAAGTAGTAAAATGCACCCCACGCTTTTTACTCTGAATTGAATTATTTTGTTAATAACTGAAACTTTATTATAATTTTATCTTGAGGTGATAAATTCTGATTGATTGTTCGATCTTCTACTACTGTAATATAAACTCTTTAAAATTAAAAATTATTTTCTATTTTTTAGTTCGGTTAGCTATAAAAGCGTGTTTTTTTAGTTTTTTTAAACTATTATTTATTTTTCATTTTTTAGTTCGATTTTTCGAATTCATATGCATTATTTGTACTCCAATCAATAAGACTTTATAATTACAAATTTTTTGATCGTATTAAATTCCTTCCTTATCGACTGTAATTTCAAAGCATTGGTGTTTACCAAATTTTGTCCCGTAAAATAAATAGATTAAAAATTTATGTTCGGTTGTACAATCTCTTTATTAGATAGGTAGGAACTAATGTTAATAAAATACATATTTAATTTAGACTTAAAGATAAAAAACTTCTTCTAAAAGAGCCGGAGCTTCAGCTGTACCTAGAATACTGGCGGTGTTGCCTCTTTGGATTTCGAGGCTTATTCGCCGGACAAAATGGGCCCCGGACCTGGGATCACCAGAACTTTCATTTAAAAGTTTGCCTAACGTTGAAGCAAAAGTTATCGCTTCTGGTGACCATGAACCGAGTGTCTCGGCGGCGAAAGCTAAAAACTCAAAAGAACTCGCCACGCAGCTGTATTTTTGATGTTTATTTGCTGCTGCCCTCTCAGCTGCCGCTCCGGCCGCGCGAGAAGTGGCCTGAATGTAGGACGGCGCCAGAGTATCCACACAGGTGGCGTCCCATATTAATGCCTTTCCACTTGCCCACGGCACTAAGGTCACCCCGTCCGGGCGTTTACCATCCGAGCGACTGATTCCTGGGGGCTCGGTGATGCTGGGGTAGTTTGCTGTCACCAGTGCTCTTTTTATAATGTTATTTATATTGTAATGGCGGGATAAATGACCAGCGCTCCTTTGGCATGATAAACCGTGGTGGCCCCATTCGGTAACGTTGGTACCACAGGCGCACGTATGAGGATGGCACAATCTAGCACCGACTCGAAGGCCTATTGAAATTCTGAGAGTGTTACTGTCAAGCAGAGTGCCTAGGCTTGGTGATGGATAGGCCCCCCGCCCCGGATTCGGCGACTGATGATGCTAGAATGCGAGCTTTGTCAATGTCAGCACTATTCATCAAGAGGGAAGAGTGTATAGATTTTATAATCGGCAAATCCCAGGCTTTTTGGAGTTTAAGACGGATTGGAATAGGTTCTTCTGGGCACCTGGATTTCCAACCTTCGATAGCCCTGTTCAAGCAGTCCACCTCGAAATCACAGCCAAGTGATGGTGAAAGAATACTACCCACGAGTGGTAAACTGCTGTGGACGGAACTCAAAAATGCTGGAAGTGCAACATCGTTTGTGCATCGTATGCCAACTCCGCCGAAGCCTATGGGAAGAGAGGCTTGTATCCAAGCATTTCCTTCTAATTGAATGTTCGTTATTTGGGATAGGCCTTTTTTGACAATAGCGTCTATTTTAGTTAGTGCTTCTGTATTGCGCCATAAAGGGCAACAGCGCATAAAGTATGTGAATCGTGGGATACCAAAACAAAATTTAAGGAGATGTAAGCCGACATGAGGTTGGATAGCACGAAGGCGATTTGTGAATATCTCCAACATATTGGTTTTATTTTCTAAAAGCGTTGTTGTGGATTGTTCCGTCAACGGGGCGCCCAGGAAGAATCTGTTCTCTTCAGTTAGAGTTTTGATTCCCGGTGTAATTTTTTCCAAAAGGCTTTTGATTTCTGTTGTCCTATCGGCGGTTAATTTCGAGAATATTGCTTCGCATTTTGTAGGGTTCAGCTCTGCATAAAGAATGAACAAGGTGAGAACGCAATTATCCTGAAAACATTTTTGCCTCCGTTGTACTGTACCAAGTATGGAGTGTACTGAGTCTCTACACTCCATAGTACCAAGTGCCCGAGCGAAAGAGTAAGTCCGAAAGTGCGGGCATGCGCAGATCTCGCGCTAGCTCTGTCTATTTTACTCCACTACAGAGGATCTATAAAAGAATTTATTAATCCTGGCGGTCCTAATAAGGATAATGGGAAACTGTTATGAAATTATTGCATTGTCATCGGTCCTTGATACGTTTTTTTTTATGTGACTTGACATGGATGGCTAATACCACACCCTCTGTCATGGTATTAGCCCAACACACCACATGGGAACTAGGTGCCATGCCAGGACCTTCCTTATATTGCTCGGCTACATTGAACTGGATGGAAAACACGGACAATTTTAATTGCCGCTTCGACCATCGTTCATTCAATGCGATGGTACCAACTCGGGCGGGATTAACCCTACCACTTAGTAAGTAAGGAAGGGGACCTACAGTTTAACGTGGAATCCGAACCACGGCCAGCCTCTCTCAACGGTCTAATGGTCACCCATCCAAGACCAGACCGGACCCAGCGTTGCTTAACTTCGGAGAGCGATCGCCGAAGTGTCGCGCCACTGGGCCACTGAGGCTGAGAATGCAAAGTTTCAAATTAATCAGACTTCTGGAAACTGGTGAAAATTAATCTCAAAGATTCCATTACATACATAGATACATGCAACCCAAGCTAATAAAAGCGTGTTAATGATTAATCCTGGCGGTCCTAATAAGGATAATGGGAAACTGTTATGAAATTATTGCATTGTCATCGGTCCTTGATACGTATGCAAAGTTTCAAATTAATCAGACTTCTGGAAACTGGTGAAAATTAAGTTCAAAGATTCCGTTACATAGATACATACATACATACAACCCAAGCTAATATAAAAGCGTGTTAATAATTATTAATATTTAATAACAGAAATAAAATTGTTTTTGCTGTTTTCCCTTACCATCCTCACAATTGATTGGCACAAATACTTCCAGGACCTATATTGCATACCCGCAATAAACTGGGTGGAATAAAATCATCCAATAAAAAAATAATACCCTTTAAATCAGTACAAAATTGGGCCTTGTTCAGTAATCAGGATATGCCATGGATGGGCACATAGCAAAGTGACGTACAAATCTCATTTCATACCCGGCTTATCTGCTAATGTGAGAACTTCATCGATCGATGTTAATATAGGCCCTAAGTTAAGAAAGTAATTTCCTTGAAACCTATCAAGTGAAATCGGGGGCCGATCTCGTTAACCTCTGGCTATAAACCATTCTCTCTATCTTTGAAGAAGCGTATATTTTTAATCATAATAAACATTCCAAATGTTCTTTAACTATCATCACACTCTGCGCGGAAGCACGATGTTAGCGAGAACGACTGAGATAAAACAATATTTAACATCTTACCGTCATCCGCCGAAACATGAAAACTCGCGTCATCCGGAAAAATATTAGCTAGCAAAAATAAATAACCGCGTTCGGAGTATGCGACGGAGGTGGGGCGGTCGCGGCGCGGGCGGCGGTCAACGTAGAGACCGGCCGGAGCTTTCTCTATCAACTGTTATTTGTTCTATCAGTTCTATCAGCTGTGTATTTGCAACAAAAAATATATATAAAAATATCTAACATGCTTGCATATTTTTACGCCAATCGGTTGATGAATGCGACCTGTAGAGGTGAACAGCCGGACATACGAGAGCATTCTTTCCCAATCTTGAAACGAAATCCTTCACTACTCTCGGTCAACTATAAAAATGCCATCCGCAACACAGCGAGGTGGTGATGGCGGGGGTGGTGGCGAGGCACGGACGTACGGACGGAACGAGCGACGCGGCCGCTAACGAGCATCTAGACAAAGTGGATTTACTAATTTGGGCAATTAGCCTGGCAGTCATTGGATTGTTTGAAACGGTAGAGTTGAGGAGTGCCGGACAACTTGTAATTATCTTTGTCCACTTGTTGACTTAAGAAGTATTCAACTATTCGTTCAGTAGACATTCCTTAAGATTTAATTATAAAACTAATTAATTTTCGATTAAACAGGGACATTTTAACTAGCGGAATTGTAATTCGTTTTTTCCACATGAACATGATTTTTGGTCTTGACATTTTTATGAAGTAAAGCGAATCTACGACCTTGGGGTGACGATTCGATTTTGTTTTCTTATCATATTAAACAATATTATTTATAACTATTTAAATATTCAAAGTATCGTCGTAAGAAAGATTCACTTAATACATTTTTTACCTCCTTTTAGGTCCCACAGAATTAGGATTTGAACGCATGATTAAACATATCACTTTTTATGGACAGTACGAAGCTGAGTCAGCTCGATGCGGCTCACTAAAAGTGATGTGTTTGAACATCGATTAACTCTGAAGTATCTTCCTGCAATCGGAGTGTATGTACACGTGTTGAATCAACCTGAACCAGAAATAAACCTGTATTTAATTGACCGCCAGGTTAGAGCAGATTGGGGATAGCCGTGCGGCGTCCGAACTGCGCGATGTCTAAAAAATCGGCCGGGAAAATACCATATATCGCAAACCCGCGTACTTGCCCCGTGTGTAGTGGATATATTCTTTGCCCGTTTACAGTAAGCATTGAAATTATAATTGGTTTTGTGCACTGGCAACTTAGTATTAACACTAACCGGAGATTGTGCACGCCAAATTGGTTTTTGACAGCTACCCGCGGTTAAATTTTATTTTAATTTTGATATTGACCTTAGATGTTGTGCACTCCACCCTAAGACGACATATGTTTTGTGTATACGTATTCAAACCCGCAGGCATCCAGCTCTCAGTCGCTCAACCCTTTGAACAGAAAACCTGCTCCAAAACATAGCGATGTGTTCACTTTTTTTGGAAATAAAAAATCTACCGCCATTAAACGATATGATATGCGGCACCATCCTCAAATTTTGCGTAATCGCACTGCCGAACGTTCCACCAACGTGACGGAACTGCCCCGCAGTGCGATTACGCAAACTTTGAGGATGGAGCAACGGTAGATGTAGGTGCGCCCCCGTCAATTCCACAGAGCGATTACGAAGCCGTTTTTCATCCACCTCCGGACAAACTGCGTGGACACGATGGTTTAACTAATTAGACGAGAAGGTCAAATGGGCCTCATTTGACAGGTCTGTGCCGTTTCTAATGCCGATTCGGCGCAAAATGTATGGAGTTAGCCAAATTAGGGTGGATAGCGATGGGTGGCCGCACCAGTTGCCCGTGCTTCGATTTCGTAATCGCAATAGCTGTCAGATACAACCAACCTCCCCCGTTCCGTGTTTCGTAATCGCACTGGCGCTCGCCACGTCGCACAACGGCGCCGTGCCGCGCTGCGGCGTGTCGTGTCAGGCGGTCGAGGCGGGCGTGCAACAAAGAACCGTCGCCGAATCTCATTTTTCAGAACACTTTGTGTTGCTTCCGTCCAATTAACCGCAGTCTGAAGCGAATGGCCTATTACGTATACTTTTGCACGTAATCATTATTTTTTCCAAGAAAAGCCGTGAAAATGTGATTACGTTATGTAATGTAAACAGTGACGATGGATGGGGTCGACTTTTCTTCAGCGCACGCCTGGCATACGGTGATAATATGTTTGTGGCGTGGGATTTTTTCCAATTATTTTCAATCATTTTCTGCATATTTGGTGTGACGAAAATATTGCTACCGAGCATGATTTCATTTAATTCATCTCTGGTGTTGCCTTTGTCATTGAGAAGTGAGCTTTGATGTCGAAGAATCGAGGAGGGACATGTAGAGATCACACTTTACAAATAAATTGATATTTATCATGAACTTTTGCATATGACATGAATTGTTGATTCTCGTCAATTCATATTAATTTAGTGTTTTACCTGTGATTCTAAATACTTTTGTAAACTTAGACTAAGTGGACGTTGAAAAAAAACCAGCGGAGTTTTTGCCAGTTCTTCTTCGCTGGGATTGCCGAACTGGCTCATGATAAAATATAACAAATCTGAGTGCAGTGCACTGTCTATGGACGAACGATAAACAATACATGTCCAAAGAATGACCAAGTACTTCAAAAAGAGATGTAGCACTCGTAATCACAGACCATTTTTTTATGTAACTGGACATGGATGATATTTTAGTATATGCATATACATATAATGCGATCTCAATCGTATTTTTTTTTATTTTCTGGACATACATCGCTAATACCGAACTGACCGTAAGATATTAGCCGAACACACCACATGGGAACTATAGTAGTAAAGCCAGGACCATCCTTATATTGCTCAGTTACATTGAACTGGATAGAAAACGCGGGCAATTTTCGTTACCGCTTCGATTATCGTTTATTAAGTGCGATAGTACCAACCCGGGCGGGATTAACCCTACCATCTGTATGAAGATTTATATGTCTTTACATGAAGCGACTGACATATACTGTGAACGCACGGTGCGTTCTGCGAGACGTCACTCCTGCCTGCTACCCCCAGGGAAGCGGCGTAATGGTATATTCGTCTGTATGTTGAGTTATATTTATTTTGTAGTTATAGTCTCTTTTGTTCTTGTTCTTTGCCTTAAACTGTTATTCCAAACATCGTTTGGCAGCAATATTTCGATCTAAGTATGTATTTTATTACTGTGGCCGGAGAACTCGTAAAGTCTCTTTGCGGATTCTTCTTTAGAGAGTTGATAGAATCCGCGAATCATTCAATTTTTGGCGTACCTTAGTGTAGTTTGACTACCAAAATAATTTAAATAAATGAAATGAAATATGTATTGTTTAGAATCCGTAAAGTTCATATGTGAACAAGCTGATGGTGAAAGTGTGTAAAGAAACGTTGCGTGAGTGCAGATTGTTAATATTTTTGTATTCTATCATTTATTTAAATAATAAAAAAGTAAATTTTTCACATTATAAATCTGAAAGTAATATGATTTCTAGATATAAGCAAAAACAGCATATATGCATGAACAATTTATTCCATTTGCTTTTAGATTTCTACGTTTAGTCAAAAAAGTTCGGAAATGGACACCGTTTCCGCAATGTATTTTGTATAGAAAAAGGAAACATACATTAACGAAAGAAGGTTGATTCCTAGACAAGGAATCATATAAAAAAGTCTTTTCGCAATATAGTATGTATGAACTTGTAATAAAATCTCTTTGGCTATACTATTTGTATCTGGCTGGTTTTGGTATCATTGAAAGTTTAAATTTTAAAGAACATAATTCCAAATTCAAATTAGGAAAATGTGTGATTCTCATTTGTTTTTCGTACTGTCAAAATGAGTGAATCTAATGAAGAAATTCGATACATTTTAAAATTTTACTACAAAAAAGGTAAAAATGCAACGCAAGCCGCGAAAAAAAATTGCGATGTTTATGGACCTAGTGCAGTGTCTGTGAGAGTAGCACAAATTTGGTTTAAGCGTTTTCAATCCGGAAATTTTGATGTCAAAGATGCACGTCGCTCTGGGCCCTTAGCATGCAAACCACGCAAAGCTCTCGATATCGAAAAATTCGATATCGGATATGAATTCGTGATCGTGAAGGTTTTCGATTTCACCGCGATCATGCTAATTCGATCAGGGGCGGGGGGAGCCTAATCGAAAAGTAAAAACGAGGGACGATAGGTCGACACTCGATCTAAAAGCATAGACAAAACATCCATCTCATCCCGCTAGCTAACCTTTTTAAGTCGATCGGTATTTTTGCAGAAAACTGCATTGTTTTGATGTGTTCTTGATAGATTTAAATATTTTCTGATAATTTAAACCTAAAAGATGTCATAATATAACGATAGGAAGGAAATAAAATTAAATTACAGAAACCATAGACTAAAAATCTGAATCCATAGAAGAAATAGGTCTATTGTACGATAGCACAGAATATATTGTTACAAGCATTATATTCTCTTTGGTCACCAGCTGTTCTGTGATGTGTTCATACTCTCGTGGTAGATTTAGCTGAAGAATAACCCAAGTTCCAAGGTGATTAGCTGATGTACCCCACACTAGCCTCTTCCCGAAGACGATGTGGATCATAAACAGCTTCGTGAACATCTCGAGCGCATCGCCGCGGAGGCGTCTCGGCCCGGCCTTCTCGCCTTGTCGGCGGTCACCCTGAGGAGGTGCAGACACTTGCCAGGGCCCCTGCGGCCTATCTTGCGAGCTGCGTGCAGTTCTTTGACCCTTCAAGAGCACGAGGGTTCGATACAATAGGTACCTACAGTTTTAATTTTTATTCTTCCCGTAATTCAATCTAGCTGCTCTCACTACACATTAAACCTAGTTCATTTGGAATTTAACTCTTTGTAGCACTTATTTTGATAACATTACACCATATTTGAATGTTCAATAATCAAATGAGGCATACATAAAACGAAATAAACGCAGTTCTTATCCAAACATTAAAACGTCAGTTGAATAAACTTCTAACTTGAGGATAGGGTTTCCATTACATTAGCAATCTTGAAAGTTAGCTTTATGGATAGGGAGAGTATTACGACATACAAGCCATTATTGATTAAATGTTACTCAAAAATGCAAATCGGCGTGGTTATGTCAGGTTAAATTAAGGTCTTTAAATATCAAGAGTATTTCTGGCGACAAAACTTCATATTGAGACTATATTATTGTTGCTCTAAGATCCTAAACTGTAAGACATGTCCACCTGAAATTTGCCGTCGAGTCTGCGAATTTAGAATGCAATCGGTATGGAGTGGATCACAGTTCTACATTTGGCATGGGTATTTGTAAGTTGTGCCTTTTGTACCTTTACGTTGTGGAAATATCGTTTTTGATCCGATCACAAGACTAAACTTGAATTTTTCAGGCATTTTTGAATGGTATTGTAGCATGGAAATATATGGTTTTATGGTGTACAGTTATTATTTAAAAACGTTTTGCGCTAATGTAATGGAAGCCTCTTCTAAGCGGTAATGTCGTTTATCCTTAATCTTGTTTGTTTATTTATTTATTTATATAAAGCAGGGTTTCTTAACCCGAGGTCCATGGACCCCTTTGGGGTTCGTGCCATCAGTGCTGGGGGTCCATGTATATTTGATATGATGACATAAAATGCTGTGCATAATTGATAAAAAAAGTATAGATGTCTTTGCTTTTTCTTTGGTAACAAACATAGTCATTTTTTCGAAATGCCTTGTATGATTTCCCTTCAAATGAGTTCGGATGGGTTCCGTAATCATTTTGAAATTCCGCAAGGGGTCCATGGCTATAAAAACCGGCCAAGTGCGAGTTGGACTCGTACACGAAGGGTTCCGTACCATTGTACAGGATTTACAAATAAAAATAATTTTTTTTGTATGTTAATTTTACCACGTAATTTTTATTATTTTATATAATGTTACCTATTTGTTGTTATAGCGGCAAAATAAATACATAATCTGTAAAAATTTCAGCTTCCTACCTGTTACGTTTCATGTGATACAGCGCTGTGACAGACGGACGGACGGACAGCGGAGGCTTAGTAATAGGGTTCCGTTTTTACCCTTTGGGTACGGAACCCTAAAAAGGTTAAGAAACCCTGATATAAAGGAAACAATCATTTTAATGAGATGCAGACTCTAATCTTGTGATTTTTTTAAATTGCAGGTGAACAACAGTACACCGGGCGACAGAATTTAAGAATATGGAGTTGTGCTAAAGGACCACTCGTTCGGGATCACCAAAGAAGACAACTGCTACGGTTGCAATTGCTACCGGTTTCAAGCTTCAAGCTACATCCAGCATGTGAACTTGAACATCCAAAGTTGCCGTTAGATCGTTAATTCCCAGAACTGATGTATAGATAAACAACCTAAAATAAAGTGTACGATCAGCTCTCTCTGACTAAAGGCCGTCGCCCACGGAGACTCGACTCCACATTATTCCAACGCCTAACGCTAGATAATGTACCGTGTGATGAATCATTCCGAAATCCATGAAGCCGCGACACCACTGGCCATAATCCAACTCATCGTGTGGGAAGATTAGAATCAAACACTCTGCCCATTATTTCACGGTTGGTTCAGTATCTGAAAAATATTTTTCTCAAACAATAAAAAAAATATAATATTCACTTTGACGGCTTACCGCACGTGTGAGGAGCAGCACGTCCTGCTCCTCACACGCACGGTAAGCCATCAAACTAAATAATCTAGTTATGTCCCGCGTAAGTTTTAAAATATTATTAAAAAAAATATTTCAAAACTCACTCACTCACAGTTATTCAATAACTGGACATAAACAGCTAATACCAATTTTCATTGCAGCTTCGACCATCGTTCATTCAATGCGATGGTACCAACCTGGGTAGGATTAACCCTACCACTTAGTAGACCTACAAGTTTACGTGGGGTTCGAACCACGGCCAGCCTCAACGGTCGAAAACTACGACTGCAAAATAGAATACCATTTTATCTCCAACACAATGAAAGCTCCGCCGATTCTTGCCACCGAATGATATATCACACGGGTATTTTTCAAAGAATCTTTAAGAACGATCAATGAAACGAAGAAGTGCAATCAGCTTTTGATGATGTCGCACTTTCTTTGAAAACGAAAGGAAATAAGTATGGCGTCTGCTAAACAGCAAATTTTCATTATTATTGTCATTCGCCGACTCGCAAGCAATTTGTCCTAAATCCCGAATAGGGACAGTTCTGAGACCACAGAGCATGAAGGTCCGGGCGGCCGGATGGCCAGGGCTTTGGCCGCTGCAATTTCGATTCTGAGCTGTAATTTACAAGATGGTGTTGTAATTTACATTTCAGAATACATAAAATGCAAACCCATGAATATCACTGATATTTTTTTACTTACAATAACATTACTTAATTTATAGTTAAAATGTAACATTTTCTCATGCCTATGTGCCGGTTAGCCACAACAGAATTCCGACGCTGCAGGTGCAGCCATTGAAATTTTGCAGACAAAATTCAAATTCAGCTTAGGTTAATGACGGTGTAACTAGTTCTAGCAGATAATAAATAATCTAGCAGATAAGTGAATTGTAACTTTCGTTGTATATCATCAGTCGATTCAATATTAAGAATCTTTTATTTACAAGATGGCTTGAAGCTTTTAAGTTGAGGCGAACTCTGAACTAACTATTATTGATTACTCTTTTATTTTATTAGTAAAGTATTTCAGCACGGCAAAGTCTGTCAATATACTAGTATTTTGCCCCAAACTTTCTAGCATGCTGCGTTTGCGTCACGGAACCCTGAAAACTAAAAATTATGGTAGAAATAAAACTATGTAAGTAAGAAGCATGGACATTTTTATTTGAAGTTATATACTAATACAAAATATTTTATTCAAATTTATGTTGAAATTTTATTAAATGTACCCACAACATTGATGTATGCTGTCGATTGCATGTTTTGTGGAAACTTTAAACATATTTTCTCAGAATTTGGATACAACGAAAAGATAGGTTAGACCAATATATCCTAAACATTTTCAAGAAATGTTGGTGACGGCTGCCGCTGCATAAATGTCAAGGGGAGACGAAACCTGTAAAGATGGAAAATTATGCACAGTTAAGAGGTTATATCAGTTTATATATTAACAAAGGTTTGTCTCGAATTTAAAATTATAAATAAATAAATAACCAGTACTCCGGACTCCGCTATGAAGCGCCTGGCTACACCCATGGTACCACCAATTCGATTTTTCACACTACATTTAAAGGACCCCACGTTGTAGTTTGGGGGAAAGACATCAGCAGGGAATGCATTACCGAACCTATAGTTATAGAGGGTCTATAGGATCGGTTAAAATTAGTTTATCTATGTAAACGGCTATGTGCATTTTGTGCATATTGCACGTTAAGCGATGGAAAAAGATGAAAGTAAAGTGGATGGGTTTGAAAAAAATTGTAGGTTACGACTGTCCATGCAACAAAAAACCTTTTATTTCAAAAAGGTACACATCGGCGTGTGCTGACTGAGATGGAATTTGTAGGTTATGAATATATTTCCAACAATTAATGTTACTTTGAGGTTTTTTAATGTAAATGGACATTGATAGCTAACACTAACCGTCATAATATAAGCTTAGCACACCGCATGGGAACTAGGTGCCATACCAGGACCTTCCTTAGATCGCTTGGCTACATTGAACAGGGTGGAATCCACATACAATTTTCATGACCGCTTCGACCATCGTTAGATCAATGTAGTGGTACAAACCCAGGCGGGATTAACTCTACCACCTAGTTAGTAAGGTTGAGGACCTACAGTTTTATGTGGAATCCGCACCACAGCCAGCCTCAACAGTTGCTAACGGTCACCCATCTAAAAACCAAATGGCTCCAGCTTATCGGACTGCAAGGTGCCGCATCGCACCACTGGGCCGTCCCAAATATGGAGAAAATCTCAATATGTAAGTAAATTAATTTAATACTATGTAAGTTTGGGATAATTAAATATTCTAGGCCTTTACTGGTTTAGGTTATTCAATTTCACCTTAATGTCCGGTATTATGGTGTCTTTCTTCCTTGGTTGTCCCAGTGCTGGTTCGAGGGTGGAAAATAAGGTCATTCAGATGGTTTGCCCTCCATAAAACTGCGCACAGATGCCAAAATGGTTGTTATCATCTTAGCTTCAACATTTTGGCCCACGGAGCGTTGGCGGCTGCTGCTTATACAATACCTAAAAACCTGTAAAGATAAAAAATATACTTGTATGATGTGGGCTATAATCTGTTACATAGTTAACTTTGCCAACATAGAATATGCCTGGACCTCAAATAAAACAAGTTAACTGCCAGGATGTGCATTTGTTTCTTCTGCGCTGGGCTCACTGTATCAGCAAGAGCGAGTGAAAGAAAAAAACTAGTTTTCACCATTGTACATTCAACCAAAAACAGTCTGTTTCTCACAGACTCGGCTTGTACCTACTGTAACTGCACCTAAATATGTGCTGGAATTTGTAGGTTATGTACCAATGATTTTCGGAATATTATTGAATTTCGATTTGCCGTTCGGCTAGCAAATGTCTATTTTTCTTTTATAACAAGTAGCTAGAAGCTCCGAATACTAAGAAAAACGAATATGTAGCCAACTAAACTGTGAATATTGTCCCAAATTAGTTAAGTAGGTACCTATGTCTAGGATGTCGTTCTATTCTAAAATGTATACATAAAATTCACCTTGGTTGCCGGAGTTATCGCGTCTCTCCTCCTTGGCCGTCACAACAGTGGCTCGAGGCTGGAAACGAGCTCCTCGTATAGGGCCGGAGTCAGGCGGTACACCTGCCGAAACTCCTCATCTGTCGTCATGAGCGGGTGCTCAAGACGTATGATACGTCTTCTGCGACGTCGAGCACGGTTGTCTTCGGCCCGAGCGGCCGCAAACACATCCTCTAGTAGCCACAAACGTGCCATTTTGCGGTGATAATCTTTTAAACGCTTCAACAATGGCCGGCGTGATAGATAACGCAAACGATCTCAACTGACAGCCCCAATCGAATTTGGAATTCGTTTTGAACTGTCAGTTTTGAGCGAATTCGAATTAGCATGCTGCCGATTGTAGGTTTCGTGCGAATATTCCATCGAGTTGACCTAACGACGATCGTTTCAAGCCGGCTCGATCGAATACGTTTGCGTGATGTCACGTGGTGTTAAACGCAAAGTGAATTCGAATTTGCATGCTACCGATTGGACGTTTCTTGCGAATATTCTATCGAATTTTTCGATATCGAATTAGCATGCTCGCCCTTCTGGTCGCCCTATTACGGATAAAATGGATGCCATTTTTGAAAAAGTGGAGCAAGATCGGCATATCAGTAGTTACGACGTAGCTGAAGAACTAGGAATTGACCACAAAACAGTTTTGGCGCATTTGAAAAAAACTGGGTACACAAAAAAGCTCGATATTTGGGTACCTCACGAGCTCACTGAAAGAAACCTAATAAACCGTGTACTCATTTGTGATTCTTTATTACGACGTAATGAAACCGAACCATTTTTGAAGAAGCTGATAACTGGTGATGAAAAGTGGATCACGTACGACAAGAACGTGCGAAAAAGGTCGTGGTCAAAGGCCGGTCAAGCTTCACAGACTGTGGCGAAACCCGGGTTAACTCGCAACAAGGTGATGCTGTGTGTGTGGTGGGATTCGAAGGGCATTATTCATTATGAGCTGTTACCACCAGGCAGGACCAGTTGAGAGAAAGCGGCCGGAATTAATCAACAGAAGGGGTGTGGTTTTTCATCATGATAACGCTAGACCTCACGCATCTTTAGCCACTCAGCAAAAACTAAGAGAGTTTGGCTGGGAGGTGTTAATGCATCCGCCGTATAGTCCTGACCTTGCACCTTCAGATTTCCACCTGTTTAGGTCTCTTCAGAATTCTTTAGGCAGTGTCAGGTTAACATCACGAGAGGACTGCCAAAACCACTTGTCGCGGTATATTGATCAGAAGTCCCAATATTTCTATAGCAATGGGATCATGTCCCTACCTACAAGATGGCAAAAAGTTATCGAACAAAATGGTACCTACATACTTTAGTTAAATGTAAATAAACCATATTGAAAAATGTTTTGAATTTTCTTAAAAAATGCGAAGAAACTTTTTCCCCAACCTAATATTATAAGAATGACACTTCTAATCGTCAGACTTAGTTAACTTGGGGTGCCTCGTCTAACGTTGCGATTTGGCTGGGTAAATGTGTGTGGTGTGGAAAGGTCATTCACACACACCACTTGATGAAAAGGGAAGGGAGCTTTGAAATCATAGTCGAGTGTTTACCAAAAAGTGGATTCGAAAATTCAATTCACAAAGCGTCACCTGACCTCGCGGACCGCGGACCTCCCGCCCTCGCCCGACCCACGTACACACCTCCGATATAATGAACAGCCCGAAAAGGGTTTAAGAGGGGTGTATGTTTAGTGATACATGAATACGATCTATTACTAAAGCGATTTGAATTTGGCGCAGAGGTTTAATTATTTCGTCAAATAAGCAAATAAGGTTTTTTGTTCTGTGCAGGTCTAAAGTGCTGAGACTGCGAACGGGAATCTTAAAAACTGGAGCAAAAGGTATGAAAAATCGGTTTTTATTTCCGTAATTATCTTCTGCTGGTCTGGTGTGTGTGAAATTTTGCAATTGTCTCTAGCTCATCGAGAAGTTAATTTTAATTCGATCTCAAAACTTGCGTTCAATAGACAAAGAGACAAACAAGGTAAGGAGTAAATGAAAACGCGTAATCACTCAAATTAAGAGTGCATTTGAAAATCATAAATAATCATGTTTTTGAATGATTAAAATTTTGTGATTATTTCATATCATATAGACCAAATGAGATTTTCTTATGATAATACCAGATAATATCTGAAGTAAGTTTTAATTTGAAAAAAAGGAAAAAACCGGCGAAGTGCGATTCGGACTCGCACTCGAAGGTTTCCATACCATCATACAATGTTTTGCAAAATTATTTTTCGAATTTCAACTTTTCTACTATGATTTGCTGGCACTTTAGCGTGAGTTCTGGCTTTATTTTGTATTCCAAAGTTTAGCCTTGTTACTAATTAAGGGCCTGGTACTAGCCAAATCGCAAAGTTAGACGAGGCACCCCAAGTAAACTAACTAAGTCTGACGATTATAAGTGTCATCCTTACAATATATGATTCCTTGTCTAGGAATCGAATGATTTTCGTTAATCTATGTTTCCTTTTTCTATACAAAATACATTGCGGAAACGGTGTCCATTTTCGAACTTTTTTGACTAAATGTAGAAATCTAAAAGCAAATGGAATTTTTTGTTTATGCATATATGCTGTTTTTGCTTATATCTAGAAATCGAATGACTTTCAGATTTCTAATGAGAAAAATCAACTTTTTTTATTTTTATTATTATTTAAATAAATGATGGAATAAAAAAATATTAACAATCCATTATCAGTCTGGAGTTCTATTTGGATTTGCTGAAGCGTTTCACTACATATTATTACATTTGTTAAAAAGTGCATTTGTATGGCGCGAGTAGTTGGCTAGTCCTAGCGCCTTAATGGAAAACAGAAGATTCTTAGCCTGTTAGAATTTAGAAATTTTAAAAAAATATTTTCCCAAAATGATTTTCTGGAAAATGTTCTTTTACGGGATGTTTCCATATAATTTAAAAAAATTTTTTTTCTTCATCCAGTCGCTACAACTATTCGTAACAAGTGCGAGTCGGACTCGCACACGAAGGGTCCCGTACCATCGTAAAAGATTTATCACAAAAAAAATCACGTTTTTTGTATGGGGCCCCCCTTTATTATTCATTATTTTTCAATGTTACATTGTTATAATAATTTGTTGTTATAGCGGCAAAATAAATACACACTCTGTGAAAAATTCAGCTGTCTATCTGTTACGGTTAGTGAGATACAGCCCTGTGACAGACGGACGGACAGACGGACGGACGGACGGAAGGACGGACGGACGGACGCACGGACAGCGGAGGCTTAGTAATAGGGTTCCGTTTTCACCCTTTGGGTACGGAACCCTAAAAAGTATGAGGAACTATGGAACTGAGCTGTCTGCGTACAGAACTAAATTTTTTTTGTTATTTGCTTGAAAATGTTCTGCTAAGGGAAGTTAGCAGAGCATTTTTTCTGCCTTTTTTTCTAGCTAAAATCGCTAGAAGTATCCGCAAAAAGTATCAGGAACTCTAGAACTCATCGGAATGCGACCAGAACACACATTTATTTGTGATCTGCTGGAAAATGTTCTGCCAAGTTCACAGGCCCAATATTTAACATAAAAAATCAGATTTTTTATATGGGGCCCCCTTAAATTTTTTTTTCTATTTTACCTATTTGTTGCTAAAGCGGCAAATTAAATACGCACTCTTCGAAATTTCAGCTGCCTATCTATTACGGTTCATGAGATACAGCACTGTGACAGACGGACGGACGGACGGACTGATGGACGGACGGACGGAAAGAGGAGGCTTAGTAATAGGGTTCCGTTGGCACCCTTTGGGTTTGGAACCCTAAAAGTAAATGGAAACATAAGAAACAAACGAAGCCTTCGGGTGCAACAACGGCGTCGTGCTGCCAAGGTTCTCGTTGTTTTCTTCCGCCCGCGTGAGCGGGCGGGGTAAACGGCTTTTGGCGGTTTGCCTCTTGGCCGTGGTATGATACGCTGCCTGCTACTGCAGGCAGGTCTCTGGGGGGCCTTCTTCAGGCCACTTTTCTGGTCTTCCTTTTCGCTGCTGGTCTTCCCCACTGCAGGTCTACTCCGATAGTTCGTCTACCACGACGAGGTCGCGCGGGTACTTCTTTCTGCCGTCTGGCGGTCGGGCGTGGAGCGGTGTCAGTTCCCGTATGTGCGGGAACTGTGACGCGTCGACACGCTTGAACATCGACGTCGCCAGGCGGCCGATGAAGTCGTCCAGTGGCTCTATCTTCGCCTTGAGGTCCCTCGCAATCGTTGCGTTCCTCACGTAGCGGGGAGCGCCCGTGATGGTACGGAGCGCCAGGTTCTGTTGGGCGCGGACGTTCTTGCGTCGCGTCTCCGGAACCAGCGCGTACCACGCCGGCGCTGCGTACGTGAGGCGGGACCTCAGGTAGGTCTTATAAATCCCCAGCTTGGTAAGCAGAGGAAGCTTCGAAGAGAGCACTGGACGGAGTCGCGCCCGCGCGACTCGGGTCTGGTTGACCGCGTTCTTGCAGTGGGTCTTGAGCGTGAGGCCGCGGTCGAAGGTGACGCCCAGGTATTTGACCTGGGGGGACCAACCGATCGCTTCCCCGTTCAGCTTCAGCTGTGGTGGGTTCACGCCATAGCCGGTCACCATGGCCTGCGTCTTCCCGACGTTTGCCGTCAAGCGCCAGCATGCCAGCCATTCGGGCAGCTGGTCCAAGGAGCGTTGGATCTTCTTGGCTGCGTGGCGCTTGTTTTTGGACGTCGCAAAGTAGGCGGCATCGTCGGCAAACAAACCGAGCATCGCACCTGACTCCACGGGGATGTCGTCGGTGTACAGGGAATAGCAGGCCGGTGACAGGCAGCTTCCTTGCGGGACGCCGGCCGCGATCGGGTGTTCGCGCGATGTCGCGTCCTCGACGGCGACGCGGAAGCGTCGGTCCCGAAGGAAGGAGGCTATGACGTGAATCACTCTGCGTAGTGTGGTGGAGTTGATGAGTTTGAACAGCAGACCGTCATGCCAAACTCTGTCGAACGCCTTCTCCATGTCCAGGAGTACTGCGCAGGTGTATTCCTTCCGGTTGGAAGCCACCGTCATGTGGTGCAGTACTCTGGTGAGCTGGAGTGTCGTGGAGTGTTCCGGCCGAAATCCGAACTGTTCGTTCCGCGGCTTGATGTGTGGGAGCAGCACGCCCAGGAGGAGCTTTTCGAAGACCTTCGAGAGGGTGGAGAGTAGTGTGATGGGCCGGTAGCTCTCCGGCTTGAGAACGTTCTTCCCCGGCTTCGGCAGCATGATGATGCGTCCGATCTTCCACTGGTCCGGGAAGTGGCCCGAGCGCAGTATCCCGTTGAACAGCCGCGCCACGGCCACGATTGCCACTCGATTTGGCCGGAACTGTTTCTCCAGGCATTCGGCAAAGATGTCGGCGCGGTGTGCTGCTCGGAATCTTGGCTTGCCATCCCTGTCCAGCAGTGGGTTCACGGGCGACGGCTTCGTAGAGAGCTGTCTGCAGAGGCGGTGAACGCTGGGCGCGTAGCTCGCGCTTTCGCCGATTTCGGCGATGTGGCGTTCCCAACCTTCTGCAGCGTGGTCTCGCAACGAGTCCGTGACCCGTGTTGAGGCAGCGTTGAGTTTAGCCTTGATGGTTGGGCAGCGTGTCGTCTACCACAGCTTCCGGAGACGCCGTTTTTCGCGAAGTTGGTTTTGGATGCGGGCGGGAAGAGGATCGAGTCTCCCTCGCATCCGCACCTCTCGCGATGCAGTGTCCATGGCGTTCCGGATGCTGGCCACCAATTCGGCTGTGAACTCTTCCACCTCCTCTGCTGTGGAGACGGGACGGCAAGGTGTGGACGTCTTCAGGTGCTGGGCGTACAGGTCCCAATCTGTACGCCGGCGAGGCGTGGGCGGCGCAACTGTGGTTGGCGATTCCGTCAGGACGAGAAGTACTGGCAGGTGGTCAGACTCGAGGTCGTACAGCACTTCTTGGGTGAATGGCTGTCTGAGGCCACGGCGCACGACGACGTCCAGGACATCCGCGCTATGCAGCGGGTCGTCCGGGATACGCGTCGGAGTGTCGGGTCCCGACACTATGTAGCCGTGAGCCTCGGCGTCGTCGAAGAGTCGTCTTCCCTCGGGGCACATTCGGCTGGAGTTCCATGCGGGGTGCTTGCAGTTGAGGTCACCGGCAATGATGGTAGGCGTGTCTGGATCGAGTAGGGCTCGAATGTCGGACACGGCGAGGCGAGTTCCAGGTGGTTTGTATGTGGCAAACAGCCGTAGTTCACTGCCGGAGATCCTCAGCGCTACACCTAGCGCGTAGATGGAGCTCAGCGTGGTTGGAGGGATTTCTTGGTGGACGACTCTTCTTCGAACGAAGACAGCCAGTCCCCTGTAGGCGATTCCCGCCGGGGATGTCTCGTCCTGGCGGTAGACGAAGTAGTTGGGCACTACGAAGTCCACGCCTGGCCGCAGATGCGTTTCGCTCATAAGGAGCACATCGATGTGTTGCTCCGCCAAAAATGCTCGGAGCATACCGCGCTTCCTTGCGACTCCTCTGGCGTTCCAGTGAACGATCCTGAGGGACGTCGGCCTGCCAGGCCGTTCACTGAGTGACGGAGCTGCGAAGGTCGCTGAGAAGTGTCGCGATTCGGTCCGGTCCCGCTGCGATGAGCACCTGCAACAGCTCGACGAGCTGCGCGGTGTGGTCGCCGGGGGCGGAAGAAGCGGCTGCGGCAGGTGTTGTTGCAGCGGGGGCCGGCTTCGAGCTTGGCGGAGCGGATGGCGCGATGGTCCCTTCCGGGTGGGCTGCTGCTCCCTCCTCGCGCTCGCGGAACTTGCGTCCACCCCTGCGTCTGCGCTTTCTCACGACGCGGGGACGTGCGTCGTTGGCCTCAGCGGCCAGCGAGGTTGGCTTCTGTGCCTTCTGCCGGTCCGGTACCACGTGGGTCGCGGCGACCGTACCCGCCTTCTTGTTGCGCATTTCGCGCTGGAAGAAGGGGCAGCGGATGTTGTTCGCCGTGTGGCTCCCCTTGCAGTTGGCGCAGGTTGGAGGTTCTTCGCGGGGGCGGGGGCACTCCTTGGCTGGGTGCTCCTCTCCGCATCGGACGCAGGCGAGGATGCGGTGGCAGTGGTGCGAGCTGTGCCGGAACTGCTGGCACCGGTGGCATTGAGAGGGGCCCTTCTTTCCCCTCCAGGCTTCGATCTTTACTCCGGGCATATACAGCAGCTCGTCCACTGCGTATATGGCCGGAGTCAAGTTGGCCATCTTCTGCATCTCGGCGAAGAAGATGCAGCCGGGTCGTCCGCTGCGTGCGCGAATCGGCTTTACAAACTCCGGAGCGAAGCCCAAGTCGCGCAGTGCTGCTGCGATATGCTCCGGGTCCGTGTCGTCCGGTAGTCCACGCACGGCGAACTTAGCATTCTTCTCCGCCGCGATGGAATATGAAAACCAGCTGATCTTCTCCTCCTTCTCCAACGCCGTGAGGTAGCGCTGGATCAGCCGGTATTCCTCCTCGGACTGCGGCGAAAAACGGACACCGTTCCCAAACGGGCGGGCGCTGGGTGCTCGTCCGAGCTTCTCTCGTAAAGCCCTGAAGTGGCGCTCCCAGTTCGGAAGGCGTTCCACAACGAGGGGGGGGGTAGCGGGGCCGTTTGTCTCTGGCTGCTGTGATGTTGGATGGTCCAGCAGGTGTGGAGGCAGTGTGCGGCGCCGGGGGCGGCGGTGGCGGTGCGCTCGCCACTGCGGCGTAGGAGGCGGGCTGGCTCTCTCTGCGCAGGCGCGGCTCGCGCTGCGGGAGTGCGGCGCCGGGGGCGACCGTCGGCTGCTCGGCGTCAGCGCCGGGGGCGACGGTCGGCGCGGTGACGTCACGTGTGCCGATCGCGCTGGCCACGGTGGCGCCTCCGGCGGCGGAAACGACAATCATGTCGGCGGGGGCAGCCTCGAGGGGGGCGGCGGGCAGCATGTCGCGCTGGGGCACGGGGTCTGCTGCGACGTCGGACGACGTCAATAACATGGCGGCGGGGCTGTCGTTGCCGTCGGCTGTCAGCGACGACATGGCCACACTCACCGAGCTGTCTTGCGGGTGGGGGGTCGAAGTGCGGACGGAGTCCTCCGAAGAGTCGCCAGCGAGGCGGATCCTCTTCGGGTCCTCCTTCTCGGATGAGGGGCTGCGAGCGCGCCGGCCGCTGACGACGGTGTCGGGAGCAGCGGCGGCTGCGACGGAACTGGGTGCGGCATAGTCGAACTCGAGCCCATACGCCCGGCGAAAGTGTTCTTCCGCCGGGGGTGAGGTGCGGAGGTCCTCCGAGTAGGCGTTTCGAATCAGCGCCAACAACTGCTCCAGGAGCTCGTTGTCGGCTCGGCCGATTCTCGTGGCCCGCTCGACGACCTCACGCACGTGGATGGCGCTGAAAGGACGACGGATGGCTGCAGGCGTCGGCGGGGGTGAGGTGCCGGGAGCGGCGGCTGTGGGTTTTCCCTCCATGATGACTCATGGAAGGATCCACCGCTTTCGAATTTCTCTGAAATCCGTGCTCTCGGTGTGGTGGATGCGGTGTTTACTGCACACACGGCATTCACTGCACTTAATGTTTCGATTTCACTGAGTTCGATAAACTCGACGCGCGACCATACGGCAGGAGTAACTATGCTTCCCCGCACACCTTTCGCCCGGTGAGACCCGCTGGTGGGAGGCCGGCTAGTGAGTGCACGGGGGCATTTGGTGCGGGGTGCGGGTCAGGGGGGGGGCAGGTGGGGGGGGGGGTGGTAAGTCGTTCATGGCTGTCGGAATATCAAATGAGCGGAAATGTCGGCGGCACAAATTAAAGACGAGCAATTCGCTGCAAAAAACTTTTCTGCAGCCAGCGGCTCATTAAATATGACGGCGCTCGTTGGAAATCTTGAAAGAAATTATCTAAGGGTGATAATTATATTCTCGAAACCCCAATGGTTGTGGTTATTTTTATATAATAATTCATTCAGAGCAGTAAGGTCACTAGTTCATGCTCGTAAATATATACTTACAGGCTTTGTATTGGAAGCTCGGTCTGTAGACCCGCATTATGTAGACTACCACTAAACATATTACGAAGAGGGCCGTTCTTAAGATATATATACGCAGTTGTTTCTTACCATCGCCATACATGTTGACATGTTATCCAACTCTATAATGACAACATGTGATAATGAAAATGAAAATATTTATTACTCTTCGTTAAAAATTGTAGCACACAAAAAATTACGAAGAGGAAATAATCATTAAGGATTATTAAACTTTTCATCGTCAATCCTAATTAAAATATGTCTATGGCTCTCTATTGACATTTTATAAGGTCATCAAAATATGAAACATTTTAAAAGTCTTACAACTTTCGAGCAGCAAATTGCTCTCCCCTAAATTGGTGTCTACTTCTGGCGTTGACGTAAAAACGTCGAACCCCATACAAGTTTTATCACTTATTTTGTGGTAATACTTCTTCAACCTGTCAAATTTCGTTAACAAATTCGTATGAAAACGTGGTGTCGGCATAAACGGCAACGCCAACGTATTTTCGGCGCCAATGAGTAAGCTGTCAAATCAAACTCTGACTCGCAAACGTGAATTCATAGTCCACTACGCGCGCTCTTAAATTCTCCATACATTTAAAAACGCCAGTCGATCGCTTTGGCGTAAACGCCAATTTAGGGGACAAGTTGGACTAGGTGCTCTGATATTGAACTAGGTTTTACGTATGTAGATGTATATTGAATGTATATTCCACTAACACCCGATTGAACATTTCCAATATAAAAATACGAATCAGAGCCAAAGAATGCCAATTGGGATTTACGCATCATTCTTTATTTCGCCTCAAGGACCCACAATATAATATTTTATTAAAAATCGGGACGAGAGCGTACATATTCCAGATGAAGAGATTCCGGAATGCATGAAATACTTATTGGTTTCTTTCTCGGGCTCAAGGGGTGCGCCTACGAGCGTTTAGCTTTGAAGATCCATGCTTCATAAAGCGCAGCCACTGGTGTTGTGCCAACGTGTCGCTGGCATCAGCCATTCGCCGCCGGGAATTGTACGCTCTCCGGCACGGCACACAGTGTGGCTCGTAGCCTCGTGGCGCGGGGACTTGCCTAGCATACTAGAGGTCTGGGTTCAAATCCTCGCATGAACCACTATCTTTCTAATTCAGAGTTGGATAAGTGTATTTCGTCTCGAATGCGAGCTGCTCCATGGTTCGGAACCCATCTACAACTGTAGGTCCCCTTCCCCTACTAGTTGTTAGGGTGTAAGCCTGCTCGGGTTGGTACCATCGCATTGGATGAAAAGATGGTCGAAGCGGCAATGAGAAATTGTCCGTGTTTTCAATCCAGTTCAATGTAACCGTGCTCGTAAAGGGAAGGTCCTGGCTTGGCAGCTAATTTCTTCGGGAATGTGGTGTATTGGGCTAATATCATAATGGTAATTGTGTTGTATTAGCCAGCCATGCCAGGTTGCAAAAAAAAAAAAGCAGCCACTGGTGTTGGCGTCGCTGGCATCAGCCATTCGCCGCCGGGAATTGTACGGACACGGAGGAGTTCTACCCTAGAGCCCCTTGCGGTTAGGGACTTCAATAAAAACTGGCATTTAAAACACACGAGGCAAATTCCTTTCCGACCCTGAACACCTATGGAGTATGCGAAACACCACAAAATCAGACCGCTGCGCAAAACCAGCGAGCATTGGTGGACGGAAGGAGTGATCGAAATTCATATGCCAAGCAGCTTAGCCACAAGTTAGTGGAAAACGTCTAACTGCAGTTAGTTCGCTTACGAATTTGGGACGTGCAACATTTAATTTTTCTTGCAATAAAAGCCTCCTGTGAAGTTGTAACGCATTATTTCTTGTTCTTATATGTTGGAACTCGAGAAAATTAGTAGCAACCGAATTCGTAACAGAACTCATTGGCCAGAGCTACTGTTTTTTTTTGTAAATAAAAGTGGCTACGCCGCTCCCATACAAACCAATTTCGGTTTCTACTCCCGTCCTTCCATGCTCGCTGGCCGAAAATATGTTAACTAACGAAGAAAAAGTCTCAATATTTTGAATCAAATCATAAGCGGTGTAAAAACGTGATGAATCATCAATATATATGACAAATAGAGATCAGAGCAACGTGCAGTGGGCGAAGGGAAGCCAGCAACAATAAAATCGTCTCAACACCGGAAAAAATATTCCCACTCGCTGTCATGACTTTGTCGATGTGTAATATGAACCTCATTTGGCACGGAGCCCGAGTCTTCACAACATGATGTCATAACCTGTCACAATTTATTGCATTTTAGGACGAATACAATTTATTTCTTGTATCATAACAAAAGGATACTATCACACTTCATATTTATTTTACTCAATAATGTCAACAGCACTGGGAAAATTCAGTATTTAAAATATAAAATGGCAATCTTTCATATTAGGATTATTTGTGGACATCTCAATGTACCATGGTATATTAGTACCACTCTACAGGCGGTCGTTGCAATATTTTCAAGCTTTCGATGCGTCAGAAAAATACCCCACCTGGTCTGGTACCAGTGAACAGGTGGTTTCACATGAGTCGCGACGCTCGTTGGTGCTGGCGGCGCAGCCTACACGGCCGGCACTGCCCAGGTAAGAAGCTCCGCGCTCGGCTCCGCGTGGCGCAACTCATGTCCGACGGGTCCCAAAAGGAGTACCTTGCACACACACCTAACATTCCTGAACGAAAAGGTAGGGTGCGTTCATCCAGAAGATAGAGCTAAAAAATCTGTACTGGAAAATGTATTTCCTATAAAGAAATTTAAGCTTATCGCTTACATCATACAGATGAGACGAAACGAAGGGACGGCACATACATAGGTGCAAATAAAGTTATGTTTTGGCAACATTTCCTGCAATTTCTTAACTCTACTCCATATTATTCGTCTGACTCTTTAATCCATTTATTTGTCAAGATCCTTCGCGAAACAAAAAAATAAGGCTTCGCTCTCTGCAGCGTCTACTCAGACTGGCGCCGCAGAAACTGCAAAAACGCTCGTTTGCTCGCTGAGCAGTCGAGTCCATTCGCGTCCGCCGCCGAGCCCACGCGCGGCGACAACGTCGACACCTCGCCCCCGCCCCCGCCCTCGCCGCCCACCACTCGACGATATACATTATAACCACTGAGCATGTAGTCTCAGTTGTCACCTAAATTGGCCTTTACGGCAAACCGATCGACTGGCGTTTTCCGTAAAAACGTACTTGTAATACGTAAAATGTAAACGTACTCCGTACAAGTTTTTAATAGATATTCTGTGGTTTTACTTCTTCAAGCTGTCAAAGTCAAACTCGAACTTCCGATTTATATTAAATCGCGAAGTCAGCGGAAACAGCAACGTCGACGTATTTACGGCAACGTTGAGTAAGCTGTCAAATCAAACTCGGACTCGCATATGTTAATTCGATTAACGCCCACTTCGCGCGCTTTTCAATTTCTCCATACATTTGTAAACGCCAATCGATCGGTTCGCCGTATACGCCAATCTAGGTGACAACTGGGACTACAGGCTCCGAAGTGGCATGCGGTCGATATGTCAGATGGCGGGTATGGTCTTTGCAAAATTACTGATGTTTGTCATGAACTGTCGCAACATGGCATGAATTATTGATATTTGTGTATTCATATTAATTTATTGCTTTAACCTGTGCTTTCCTTATATCAGAATTGGTAAATACTGATAAAAGTATTAACATGCATATGGCTTTCTTCCTTTTGAGATATTGTTTTTATATTCCCAAACTTACCTATTTTTTAAGAACGAGCCCAATTTATAAGTTTTCAGATAGCATTTTGCGTTTAGATAGCAGTTTAAAACAGTGTGTCAATACTTTGCTAAACACGAGTCTGCAGGAACCTGCCTGTTTAGTTGGAGACGTGGCGCTGCCAGCCTTCATATCCTCAACCCACTGCACATCTGATCTCGTCGGTAGTATTCTTTCTCCGTCACTCTGTGACAACGAGACCATGTACATGGGTGAGGCTATTGAGGCGTGGACGTTCTTGTGTCCAGATGAACAAACGCCGGCATCCGTCAAAGTTCAAAAGAGCTGGGATAGGCCCCTAATAAGAAAATCATTAAATACTCTCCTGCTCGAAGGTAGTGATACTGACCGCGCCCGCATACTTGCTGCTTCAAAACGGGAGTCCGGTGCCTGGATGGAAGCTTATCCATCTGCCCATCTTGGCACACTCTTTGACAATAACTCATTCCGTATAGCCTTTTGCCTTCGCTTCGGAGCCAATATATGCGAGCCCCACACATGTGTGTGTGGCGCCGCCGTAGAGGCAACTGGCCACCACGGCCTATCGTGCCAAAGGAGTGCGGGCTGGTTTTCCAGGCACACAACCCTAAATCAAATTTTGAAGCGCTCCTTGGCATCGGTCAATATCCCCAGCATCCTGGAGAACCGGGAGTCTTTAGGGACGACGGTAAGAGGCCCGACGGAATGAGTCTCCTGCCGTGGAAGCAAGGCAAGGCCCTCATTTGGGACGCGACCTGCGTGGACACCCTCGCTCCGAGCCACATACAGGGCTCGAGTAGAGAGGCAGGTTTTGCGGCCGCAAATGCCGAAAGTCATAAACATCGTAATTGCGTATAAGTATAGTAATTGCGCGGCGCACTATGAACTTTCGGTGTTTGCGGTTGAGACACTTGGCCCTTGGAGCGAGGACGCAGTCGCGCTTTCTACCAAAATCGAACAACTTTTGATAGAAGCTTCGGGCGACCTTCGAGCAGGAGCGTACTAGCCAGGCGATACAGTGGGGAAACGCTTCCTCCGTTATGGGGACAATGTCATCTGTCCCTATGGAAGAATATTTTAATTTGTGATAATTATTTTAATTTTTAGTTTCTTAATATTTTATCAAATAAACTTTCATTCTACCCCAAAAAGTAAATACCTACTTACTGTTAATGTTGCAAAAAAATTTGTAAGTTATTAATATAAACAAGTACCAATACCTTGCATATCTGTAAGCAGGGGCAAAGACTTTTTTAAACTTAGACTAAGAGGACGTTGAAAAAATTATCAGCGGAGTTTCTTGCCAGTTCTTCTTCGCTGGGATTTCTGAACTGGCTAATGAAAAAAATTGAAAATCCGAGTGCAGTGTACTGCCTATGAATGATGACTAAACAATGTCGTCTCCGCTAAATGGTCAAAATTACCATATAATTGCATAGAAATGTTTACTATGTTTACATGCGGCATGTACGCTAAAGTTGGGTTGGTAGTTTTTGAAAATTGGAGACAGCGGGAGACAGTATAAGCGCTAGATGTCTATCTCCTTCCTTTTTACCCGACTGCGAAAGAAGGAGGGTTATGTTTTTCTTACCCGACTGCGAAAGAAGGAGGGTTATGTTTTTCGAGTGTATGTATGTATGTATATTTCTTTGTCGCCCCCTGCAGCCTAAACGGCTTGATGGATTTTAGCTTGAGAGGTGTCGTTAGATTCGTCTTAATTGTGAGAGTGACACTGGGTATATCAAAATCATAAAAAAAAATCATGGCTGATTTTTGGCGCCAAATTATGTGTTTTCAAATATTTTTTTTCTTGAAACCTGTCGAGTGGGGTATCAAACTAAAGGGTTTTCTGAATAGTTTACAAAAAGGTATGCATCTAATATGTTTAAATGTAATTTGGAATGAGAAATTCCAAAAACATCAAAATATTCAACGTAAAAAAATTATTCAAATGATTTTTGTTAACGCAAGCGCGCTTGTCACACCAACTCAGGTCATATACTCCTCTTTTCACTACCTCCAGCTATATGGAATGTAGTTTCGGTTACATTGCATATTTATATGGTGTAACCGAAAGATAACTTTGGGATGTCTGTAACTGGAAGTGGTGGATCCGGGCGATAGTCAGATAGATTTTCGACATTCTCGTTCGCCGCATAGACCGATATCACTATCATTGCTTTACTATCAGCATTCTGCACCTGCACAGCTCATAAATCCATACTTCCGTTGTCAATAGGTGTCACGCTGGGGAAGGTCCGCTTGTTCCACAAGAGGGCGACCCTACAGTGCCGAGATACTGTGGTGCCCAAAATCGGTATCAATCTGATAATATCTAAAAGCTTTACCAAAGATCAGCCCCCTGATGAGGACTTATGTTACATAGGGTACATAAGATATGATCGTCATCATAATATCGCTGATCTTTAACCGTGCGTCCTTGGGAGCAGTGGGAAAGAAAAGCACGGCTTTGCCAAAGTTGGGTTTATCATCATATATCACATATTATTAACACGTTTTATTATTCAAAATAATAAACCAGGAGTTCATGTACGGATTAAATCAAGAACGTTATATTTTGATGGGCTTTGGAGGCAAGAAGTCAATAAACGCTCAGTTGGGATGTAACAGTTTATAAGCTCCAAGGTAACACATTCGATCGGGCGATTGTGGACCTCGGGCCCACATATATTTGCAAACTATGAATCCAGGTCTCTTTCGCCGCATCCAGTTAAAGTTCTAATCTGTGAAACTGGAACTTAAATAGCACAATAATTAAATAAAAATGGCTTTAACAATGCTTTTGACTCACTTTCAAAGCTGTCAGTCAAGAGACAACTTCCAGTCTTATGAAGTAGTGGATATAAATATTATAATCATGGTTATTATGGAGACTATTGAATTTTAACCATGTTAAAATTCCATAAATGCATATCCATTATACATGGATAAAATCCTGTGATCAAAGCGATTACTACAGGGTCCGTCACTCTGTTACTTCTATTTTCAAAATAATAATGACAGCGCGCCAAATTTTGGTGAAACGTCAATTTGTTTCATCGTTTTTAAGTGGACGAAAAGAGCGGGAATAAATTTGAATTGTATAATACATTTTCGCAATGGATATTAAACCTAACATTGTGATCGTTTTGTATTTGACCAGAAAATCACAACCAGTCATCGTTCGAGAGCTCCGAGATTTACATGTGAACCAAATGTTATTGCATCGAACCATTAAGCGTTACAACCTAGCATTGCTAAACGGCATAGAGGCGGTCATCCGAAAATAGCAGTATCACATGATATGGTTCGAAAGGTAAAGGCTCGAATTCAAGGAAATCCTCACCACTGTTCTTCAAAATTTGCGAAAAGTCAGACAATACCCGACTCAAGTAATCGGCGCATACTGAAATAAAAAGAAATGCAACTGAAGCCCTAACAACAAGATACAAAAATTACAGCATCTTATTTCAGCGCAGAAGGCAGTTCGACTACAAAGAGCTCAAGCACTGAAAGTCTTGCGTCGCGATCTGGAAAACATTGTTTTTTCTGATGAAAAAATGTTTACTGTCTAACGGTATATAAACAAACAACATTTTCGTGTTTGGCTACAGGGCAAATCCAACGAGAATTTAGACGATGGAGTTGCCGTTCGTAAGCAAGCGCCCGCTACTGTTAGGTCTCGGCTGCAGTGACCGCAAATGGTCGCTATTCACTCGTGTTTATTGAGTAGGGCGTCAAAGTCAACCAGCAAGTGTATGCAAAAGGTGTTAAATGAGGCGCTCATACCATGTGCACGTGTAAACAATGCAGTACGAAACGCTGGACGTTCCAACAACACTCAGCATCGTCTCAGAAAGCTCTTATCTATGGATCAAAGGTGACTATATCGAACAATAACAATTATTGTCTTAAAATTAAATGTTTTATTGTGATATAATTTTTAATGAACCCTACTTCAATTAACTAAACAACATTATTTTCAATTGGTAACACTTCGAGTGATGGACCCTGTATATAACCACAGGATTTGAGTGTCGAACAAAGTTCATAAATTTAGTGTAACTGTAATCAAAGATGGTGAGAGGGAGATTCTAACAAACCATATATAGGTAGTTAACGGAGAAATGGTCCAAAAGCTAACCACGTATTCCTCGGCATATTTGGAGCTAAAAAGGTAGAAGATATTTTGTTGTACGACTTGAAAAAGATCCTCCCCATACATTTTAAATATCTACAAATAAAATGTATCACCATTTTTTGTTTCAAATATGCCAAGGAATACGTTAACGTTTGGACCATACCTCCACTAAAACCTTATATATATCGGCATATGATCAAAATTCGTTGAATGAGGGAATCTCATTCTATGAACTGATGACTTCATTAAAGCCTTAAAGATAACATGAAGAAACTTTTAGAAAATGTAGTTTTGTTTTAAAATCAATCAAAAAACTCTATTTGTTACACCTCGTAGTGTAGGGACTAAAATATTGCCTTTCATGCAAGAGGTTGTGGGTTCAAATCCTCGCATCTGTTATACACCACTTTATCTTGCGAGTTGTTCATGGTTCGGAACCCATGTAAAACTGTAGGTCACCTTACCCTACTAGGTGACAGGGTTAAGCCCGCCTGGGTTGGTATCACCGCATTAGGAAAAACTATGGACGAAGTGGCAATAGATCGTTGTCTGTATTTTCCACCCATGGTATCCGTGTGCAGCCGTGATTCTGTGTAAAGGAAGGTCCTGGCCTGTCACCTAATTCCTTCTGGAATTTGTTGAATTAGGCTTATATCATGACGGTAGTTGTGTTATATTAGCCATCCATGTCAGGTTCCATAATAATACCTAACCTTACTTTCGTTGGAATTTATTAACGTGCAGATATTTAAATGATAAATGCATGCTCTACGAAAACTAAAAATAATTAAAATAAAACAAATTATTTAAAAATATAAAAAACCCGACGGCGTAAAAAATTGTAACTAAAAATTAACTTAGTAAAGGAACTAAAAAGATAGAAACAAGTTGAAAAATTAAATATTTGTTGTGTTTGAATGATCATGGTTGACAGTGTTTACAAACGCAGTCGGAGGCATAAGATACATTAACTACGATTTATATTTTCAATGGTGTGCCTATGCAAATTTCACGATGATCGGTTGAGTTCGCGAAACAGACAAACTTACTTTCGTATTTATTATATGACAGTTAGGAGATTATAATTTGTCTCAATAAGTATATTTTTGCTATACCCATATCACTAAGAAAATCGCTAGTCATTAATAATGGAATGTATTGGGAAATATATAATATATCATTATATAAGTTATATTGTGCATCAAATACATTACCTTTTTTGTTATTAAATTCATTGAAAGTGTACCTATGTAAATTTCATGATGATTGGTGACACCGAGAACGAGAAAAAAAAACCTCACTTTAGACATAATAATGAAAGATAGGATATTGGAACTTCCCCCACCACGAATTTTCTTGCTCCACCGAAATAATCCATAAAATCGCTAGTCATTCACTATGGAACGTAACGATGCCTCCGACTGCGTTTGTAAACACTGTCAACCATGATCATTCAAACACAACAAATATTTAATTTTTCAACTTGTTTCTATCTTTTCAGTTCCTTTACTAAGTTAATTTTTAGTTACAATTTTTTACGCTGTCGGGTTTTTTATATTTTTAAATAATTTTTATCTATTCCTTTATAATCCTACGTGCAAAGACCACGGGTTTGAAACCTAAAATGTGAACTTCTTTCTTATCAGCGATTGAATCTGCATCGATATTCATCATATAAGATTCAGCCAATCGTATCTGGTTGCGCCATTTAATGAGATTTATTAATTTTTACACGCCAAGTCAAATCCTTTCTTTTAATTGCATTCGATTGACACATTGGATTCCTTTTCCCTTTCCACTCCTGCACAACCTCATCGAGCATAGGGGAGACGGAAGATATCTGCTTCGCGCCATCGAAAGGAGCCGAGTCGCCATGTTCAGTTGCAACACGCACCGCGCAAGAAACGCTGCGCTCGCTCGCCGCTCCGCAAAGACATTTTTCTTACGAGTTTTCCAACCGCCACCGCATCCTTGTGCACAAGAACAGTTAAGAACAGTTTGGAACAGTGAACCCTAGTGCCTATAACTGCTGGATCACGTCACCACCGCTTCACCACGACCCGCCGACGACATCTCCGCCAACATCGCCGTCGCCGTGCCGCCGCGCAGCAAGGTATTGTGCATCCAATTTTCCTCTCGGTTGTTTTCATAACCCAACCGCTCCTCAGCAGCCGAGGTTCACCCCATAACGACCCCCTAGTGTGTCAATCGCAAAAAATACCGCAATACAGTCCACCTATTCAAACCTTTTCCGCTGTTATATTTTTTTTTTATAAAGTATCAACCGCACGCGCAACCATTTTATGGTCCTAACGAGTCGGATCTTGTAACCGCCTTTATTGTATACCTATACGCTCCAATAAGATTCTTATAGTATCTTATTTTTTTATTCTAACCGCTTACCGCATATATGTATACCGCACTTACATAGTTATATATCATTGCACAAGTAGGTAATCGTAAATTCGTACTCCCGCCGATTTACCTGCTTGTCACCGCATCCGCTCAGGTACATACCTCTACATAGGCACGTAGGTACCTATCCTTTTCGCTTGGTTTATATTTTAACGCATCGCGATGTCGGAAGACACTCAATTAAAACTTTTACATGCGAAAAAGAATTTGTTGTTTGGCCGTATGCATAGCATATCGGAACATTCAAAAAATATAAATGACGAACTTGTCAAGAATCGTTTCTTAAACGAAATTGAAAGTATCGAACAACTCCGCTCAGAATTCGAAATAATCCTGGACAAAATAAATGAAAAGGAATTAGAGTTGAATCCTGATTACTCGATTAATTATCAACCGCTAATCTCATTTGAAGATCTGTACTGCTGTGTAAAGCATGTCGCTAAAAAACTTATCTCGCCTGACGTAAAACCGCTTTTACCCTCGCAAGCTCTTAAAACCAAAAGTGACAGGCCAAGGCTGCCTGCTATCGAAATACCTCAGTTCAACGGCGATATTAAACAGTGGCCTCTGTTTTACGCAACCTTCAAAAATACCATCCATGACAATCCGCAACTCACTGAGTCCGAAAAACTATACTATTTGATGGGTAAACTGATCGGGAAAGCGCAAACGGTATGCGCGGGCTTCACTCCGTGTGCCGAAAATTACATGCTAATTTTGCAATCGCTCATCGATAAATACGAAGACAAACGGCTTATCGCGACTTCGTACTTGGATCAGATATTTGAACTCAAACCCTTAACTACCGCAACCGCGAGCAATCTCGAGCAGTTCATCGATAAATTCGCTTCATCGGTCGCTGCGCTTAATCACCTAAAGTTCGATGACCTATGTGACTATACATTTTTGTACACTGCACTCAAAAAATTAGATCCTGATACCGCTCGACGTTTCGAATTAGAGAACCGCAGTTCTAAGCTCCCAACCTTTGACAGCTTGGTAACTTTCATCCGCGATCAAATAAAAATCCTACACCGCACTTCCTCTTCAAAGCAGGAATTTATTAAAAAACCAAGTGAGCGTCACGTGGAGACCGCTTCTAAAAACAATAAATTCACACATACCTATACAAATGTTAATACCGCGAATAACTCCGCTCCTGTGCTTACACAGACACAGTGCTCGTTGTGCAATTCGCAGCACGAACATCTATATAAATGTTCGGATTTTCATAAGTTAACGCCAGTAGAACGCTACAATCATGCCAAAGGGCACAACTGTTGCATAAATTGCCTGAGCAAAACTCACAAATCGGCCAATTGCAACTCGAGCACGCATTGTCGTAAGTGCAAAGGTAAGCATCATACATTGCTTCATTTTGAGACAGGTAATAACACCGCGACATCGAACGCAAGCCAACGCGCTACGCTCAGCTGCTCTGTCAAAGGAGCCGACTCCGCTCGCAACGCGTTTGATGAGCCGCCCGCGCCGCTCGCCGCGTCTTTGTCGGCCGCCGCCAGCGGCTCGGATAAAACAAACATTGCGCTCTGCGCGCTGGCCGACAACGAATGCAAAGAAAGACTGCCAAGGTCACAGTCGACGACGACGGTTTTACTTGCTACCGCTCGCGTTATAATTGTAGATAGATATGGAAATGAACATTCTGTACGAGCGTTATTGGATAGCGCTTCTCAAAGTAATTTTATAACTCGCGAATGTTGTAACCGATTGGGAATTACCAACTATGAACAACCTTCGTGCACTGTCGTTAAGGGGATCGGAGGGGCGGCAAAAATAAAAGGTTCCGTTCATGTTAAGTTCTTCTCTCGCTTTAATCGCAACATAAGTTACGATATCGACACATTAGTAGTCGACAAAGTAACAGAACTCTTGCCTTCGACTTTTGTCGATGTTTCCGCATTAAAATACTTTGATAATTTACCGCTTGCCGATGATACCTACTCGATCCCTGGTGAGATTGAAATGTTGATCGGGGCTTCGTTATTTCCCCGCGTCCTTTTGTCCCACAAGGTTCAAGGTCATTCCGCATCTCATTCACCGTACGCATTAGAGACCGTTTTAGGTTACGTTATCATCGGTACTGCCCCCGCTAGAGTTGAAAATCACTCTCATGTCACCGTCTCCTGTTGCTGCGCTGTGGAGCCGCTAGACACAGTCGTCAGGAAATTCTGGGAGATTGAAGAAGTTATCGTACCGCCCATCCTCAGCTCCGATGATAAAGAATCTGAGGATATTTACGTTCAAACGACAACCCGCACTGAGGATGGTAGATATTCAGTTGCGTTGCCATTTAAGGGCGACATGTTTTCGCTGGGTGACTCCGCGCGCACCGCAGAAAAACGATTTTTGTGTTTGGAGAAAAAACTTCAGGCTTCGCCTGCTCTGAAAAAGGCTTACGATGATGTGATAACTGAATACTTAGAAAAAGGTTACATATCACCCGCACCTCCTGATGCAGGGGAAGACAAGGATTACCCTTCTTACATCATACCGCATCACGGCGTCATCCGGAACGATAAGGTGACGTCAAAGTTACGCATTGTGCTGGACGGTAGTGCAAAGACAAGTACTTCAGTCTCACTCAATGACATTTTGTACAATGGACAAAACCTGCAGGGTAATCTGTTCAATATTATCTTGAACTTCCGCTTGTTTTCAGTTGCACTGTCAGCTGATATTCGACAAATGTTTTTGTGCATTGGCATACGTGAATGTGATCGCAGATTTCAGCGTTTCTTATATCGCTTCGCTCCTGATGAGCGTTTGAAGGTTTACGAGTTTAATCGCGTTTGTTTTGGTCTCAAGTCAAGTCCCTTCCATGCACTGCGCACTATCAAGCAGCTTGCTATTGACGAAGGAGACAACTACCCGAAGGCTAGGCAAACTATTGAAGGTGGTCTATACATGGACGATTTTGTCTACAGTGTGGATGCCGAAAATGAAGCTATCGCTACCGCCGCAGACATGATAGGCCTAATGAAGGCTGGCCAGTTCGATCTCATAAAGTGGACTAGCAACTCTCCGCGCGTATTGGACTCCATACCTCAGTCACACCGTCTTTCGGCCGTAAAGGAGTTTGACGATTCTGAATCGCATAAAGTGCTGGGTCTATGTTGGTCTCCGGAAACAGACTCATTCAATTTGAAGGTATCAAATCCTCAGGAAAAATGCACTAAACGCACCATATTATCATGTATCGCTAAAATATGGGATATAATGGGCTTTGTAGCCCCAGTAGTTTTGTTCGCTAAGTTACTAATAAAGCAGCTATGGCTTTCTGAATGTGACTGGGACGATGAACCGCCCACTAATATTGTAAAGCTGTATAATCAGTTTCGTGAAGAGCTACCTTTGCTCAATCAAATAGATATTCCCCGCCACGTTGGTATTACAGATGGTAGTGTGGTAACTGTAATAGGCTTCGCTGACGCCAGCGAAAAGGCATATGGAGGCGTCGTATACCTGCAAGTAAGCAATGGCAACAAGGCCAACCTCGTGCATCTCGTTAGCGCCAAGTCGAAGGTGTCCCCCACAAGGAAAGTTGTGTCCCTCGCCAGGCTCGAGCTCTGCGCCGCTCTAGTGCTGGCAAGGTTGATGCGCATAGTTATCGACGTATGCAGTAGTCGACACCATGTAAGTGACATATACGCCTTTTCTGATTCAACAGTTGCACTCTGCTGGATCCACTCATCCCCGCACCGCTGGGACACATTCGTGGCTAATAGAATAGCCAAAATTCAGTCCGAACTACCATCGGACAAATTTTACCACGTTCCTGGAAAAGATAATCCAGCTGATTGTTTGTCGCGAGGTCTTACACCCGCTCAGATCATTAATCACCCGCTCTGGTTCACAGGTCCATCGTGGACCACACTAGATCCATCGCAGTGGCCTATTGCCACATTTAACGCATCCTCTGTGTCTAACCCACCAGAAGAAAAAACACACGCTATGGTTACAGCTACATCAAGGGATTCCATAATTTTGACACTCGCCAAACGAGTATCGTCTTGGTCAAAATTATTGCGAATTGTGGTGTACATATTGCGTTGTCTTAAAATTCTACCGCGCCGTCATGACATGGTCGCAACTGCAACTGATCTATCATTCGCAGAAACGAGAGTTCTTCGGGAAGTTCAATTTCATTATTTCCATGATGAGATCGCTAAACTAGAAGCTGGTAAACCTTGCAGTCGTAGTATTCAACGACTGAAACCGTTCATACAAGACGAACTAATCAGAGTTGGTGGTCGCCTGAGTCACTCAGACCTTGAATACGATCACAAACACCCCATTATTCTCCCGCGAAAAGACCATATTATCGATCTGCTAATAGACTATCATCACAAATGTAACTGTCACGCTGGCCCCGATTTGTTAATGTCGATTCTGAGGCAACATTATTGGATACTGTCCGCGCGAAACTCCATTCGAAACAGGGTACACAAGTGTATCCCTTGCTTCAGGCTTCGCCCTAAGCCAACTTTCCCTGAAATGTCTGATCATAGATCCTTTCGGGTCACGCAGTCCGTGAAACCCTTTACCCATACAGGTACAGATTTTGCGGGCCCATTGAAGGTCACATCTTCTCGAGGACGTGGCATTCGATCTACTAAAGCATATGTATGTCTTCTCGTCTGCATGACAACCCGCGCCGTTCATATAGAGCTGGCTAGCGATTTAAGCACAGCCAGTTTCATGTCGGCTTTTAAACGTTTCTTGTCTCGCCGTGGACCAGTTAGTCGAATGTATTCCGACAATGGTACCAATTTTGTAGGAGCCAAGAGAATGCTCTCCGAATTGCATTCATTTTTACGTTCTACGCATTTCAATACAGAATTTTCTCATGTATTAGCTGAAAATCGCATCAGTTGGATTTTAAACACACCTGCCGCTAGCCATTTTGGTGGTAACTGGGAAACAAACGTTAAAAGTCTTAAAACACACTTGTTTCGTGTTATCGGTGACCAAATTTTGACCTTTGAAGAATTGAGCACGGTTCTCGCTCAAGTGGAGGCAGTTATGAACACGCGTCCATTATGCAGAACTATTAGTAGTGACCCTTCTGAACCTCTCGCATTAACTCCAGCGCACTTTCTCACGCTTACACCCTTAAAATACTTACCCGCTCCAAATATTGAGGAAGACAGACTACATGTTCTTTCGCGACACGCTTTACTAGATAAGCTGGTACAATCATTTTGGAAGCGTTGGAGAACCGAGTATTTGCATACATTGCAGACTAGGAACAAATGGGACACTCCCATCAATCCTATAACTGTCGGGACTGTTGTGATTGTAATCACCGAAAACGCACCCCCACTTCACTGGCCCCTGGGTGTCGTGGAAGAGGTTTTTCCTGCCAAGGATGATGTGGTTCGTGTAGTACGCGTTAAAACTGCAACCGGATCGTATCTTCGTCCGGTTGTACGTCTTTGTCCTTTGCCTAATAATTAGGAGGCATTATGCTTTCAATTTCGTTATAAGTTTCGCTTAAGGTTTTTCTCTTTATTTTATTTTCGCTTTGTATTTGTATTTCTTTTACATTTCAATAATTATAATTATTCGTTTCGAAGGTGACCCTTCAAGCCGGGGGGGAAATGGTTGCGCCATTTAATGAGATTTATTAATTTTTACACGCCAAGTCAAATCCTTTCTTTTAATTGCATTCGATTGACACATTGGATTCCTTTTCCCTTTCCACTCCTGCACAACCTCATCGAGCATAGGGGAGACGGAAGATATCTGCTTCGCGCCATCGAAAGGAGCCGAGTCGCCATGTTCAGTTGCAACACGCACCGCGCAAGAAACGCTGCGCTCGCTCGCCGCTCCGCAAAGACATTTTTCTTACGAGTTTTCCAACCGCCACCGCATCCTTGTGCACAAGAACAGTTAAGAACAGTTTGGAACAGTGAACCCTAGTGCCTATAACTGCTGGATCACGTCACCACCGCTTCACCACGACCCGCCGACGACATCTCCGCCAACATCGCCGTCGCCGTGCCGCCGCGCAGCAAGGTATTGTGCATCCAATTTTCCTCTCGGTTGTTTTCATAACCCAACCGCTCCTCAGCAGCCGAGGTTCACCCCATAACGACCCCCTAGTGTGTCAATCGCAAAAAATACCGCAATACAGTCCACCTATTCAAACCTTTTCCGCTGTTATATTTTTTTTTTATAAAGTATCAACCGCACGCGCAACCAGTATCGATAATTAACAACGGGATTGGTAAACTGCAGAATGTGCTCCCTGCCGAGCTCAAAGTACAGTCGTTTCGTCTGAAATCTATACACCGGAAATAGAGACAAATTTGAGATCTCTTTCTGTTATGCTGAAGTCAACCATAGAGTAAAAGGGACATAGGAAATTCTTTTCTTTCCAGTGTATACAATTGAGAGGAAACGACTGTACAACCAGCGATTCTTCAAAATTAATGTTAATAGTTTTCGAAGCCTCCGAGAAAGTTAGAAATCAGATGGGCGTCGTGGGGCACACCTTTTTTAAGGGCCTTTTTGGGGTTCCGTACCCAAAGGGTGCCAATGGAATCCTATTCGTAAGCCTTCGCTGTCCGTCCGTCCGTCTGTCATAGGACTGCATCTCATGAACTGTAATAGGTAGGCAGCTGAAATTTTCACAGGGTTTGCATTTATTTTGCCGCTATAACAACAAATAGGTAAATTAAAAAAAATATATAAAAATTAAAGGAGGCCGTCGAAAACGAGATAGTTTGTGTTAAATCTTGTAGGATGGTACAGGGCCTGCGAGAACCATGCCGGCCGAACTATGTGATGTTGAAGGACCCAAGTTGTGCTTTGAGGGAAAAACTTCGGCAATGAGTGTATTCCATAGTTACCGACCCTGCAGATAAAAGATATAGAGAATCGGAGGGTTCTTATTTCGGAAATGTCGACAGTGAATGAGTGCATTTCCTGCCTGTTCCGCGTTGTGCGGTGCCAGAAAAGGGACGGAGGGCCTGACGTACACCATACGTCGTTCTTTATTTTTTCGTTTAATTTGTTTTAATACAAAGCAAGGGAACACTCCAAACCGCTCGAGTTACAAACTTGTGCCTCCAAAAATCTTGGCATTTCGATGAGGGCTCAGATGGAAACCTCGCCTGCTTCAAATTCCATCTCCGAACCTCGTGGACCGATTAAATATCCAATTGCATACATCAATTTGCTGCGGATCCACCGCCACGACGCGATAGCTTACAGATGGAGCCGAGCCGTGTCCCGCGGGGCGAGCCGCGAGCAGCTGGGAGCTGGGGGTGGCTGGCGGTGGCTGGCGGTGGCGGGGGGCTGACATGCCTCGCCTCAATATTGGGTGAATTTTGTGACGTACAAGTAACCGAGTAGGTGCGGCCACAGAATACGTTACATATATATTTTACAGAACGTTCACTCTCGCAAAAGTATTAAATTATTTTGCCAATCGTCGGAAATTTGTTGGTATCAATAATTTCCCAAATTAAATGTCTAGTCTAGGTTATTATTCTTTTTATCATCAATTTTGCGAATCTATACTAACATTAATAAGGTGAAAGTAATTCTCTCAGTCTGTTTTTTGCGCTTTAACACCTAAACCGCTGAACCAATTTTCATGAATTTCGGAATAGAGATAGTCTGGACCTTGGCCATTTTATTGAACTCTAAGGTGACACCTCCATAGGGACTAAACATTTGTATGGGGAACTCATATGTCAGTCAGTCAGCGTGTTTGCGTCCACTGCTGGATATACGCCTCTCCAATTTTTCTTCAGTCCTTCTGGAGAAACAGTCCCATAACTCATATTATATAAAGGAAATAATTCGGCCAAAAACGACATTTACCCGGGTACTTCAGCTAGTAAGGTAAGACTTCCGTAGTCTCTTGAATTTAGTTTCGAGTGGGCCTTTTATAAATATACTCTTCTTACTCCAAGGTGTGAAATCCAGAAAGGGATATAGAGGTATTAAAACTATGCAACCGTACTTCTGTCCAGAAAATATTAAAAAACTTGAACCCAGTGAGATCTCAGTGATAATACAATAAGACCCGAGCAGCCTTCGCTCGCTGCGCAACGTCCAACTATATTTTCTTCATAAACTAGTACCACAAACAAGTTGACGACGACGCCACGCCTGTACTGGGAAGCCTCTCCGGTGCTGTCGCCACGTATCGGGCGAGTTTCTAACTTCATAACATTGTTCTCTTATTAATCCTCTTGTCCTCTTTATTCATCTTAGGTGGAGTAATCTTATTTGGAAACACTTCTCCAACGACCGACACAGCCTCCGCTCTACTCTCGCCCTCCGACCGCCGCCAACGCCGCCGTCGCCCGATCGGCCCATTGCTGGAATTCCGTGCTCAGTTCAGAAATATTTCAGTCGAGAAAACCACTTTTATAGTGCGTTGTGAAAGCGATTTTCTCGACTGAAAACCTTAAATCTTTAAAATGCCGGTCTCCGGATCCTTTCTGCCGCTAAGAAAACGTTTTTCTCGACATAAATATACCTGATTCCAGAGCATGAAATTCCTAGGATTTAGCGATACACACACGATGCATAAAACTTCCTTCTAGAAAATATAAATGGAAAAATGCACCCTTGAAAAAAATAACTGCAACTGTGTGCTTCCACCAAAAACAGTGTTTATTTCTTTTAATCAATTTATAAATATATTCCTACCGGATTATATATATTTGTCATTAGTTTGATTCACATACCTAATCATAAAACATTGTAGATACTTGCTCAACCTAACTTATTGCTCCGAGATAGATTTGAAAATAAGTTAAAATGATTCCACAATATAAATCGCATTTAGGTATGTCTATGAACCAAAATAATAGTTAACATTAATGGTTTGAAACGGCACCTCGTTTCACTACATGAACCTGAGAAAACGAAGCGAATTCGGCTGTCCGATCCTTCCCGGCAACCGTTCAGTAGCGGACCATCCATCAGCGCTGCGGGGGCGCGGGGTGGGGGGCGGACGACGACGGACCTACCAACACCAAGCCATTTTGTTTCGCTTCTCGCCTATCCCTCCGTTCCCGCCGCGCGTATGCGTTTTGCACTACGAACGGTACACGCTATTTCGAACATCCGAATGACTTACAAATATAATAGTTAAAATGTATTCGGATAGACACTGTTATAATTAATTCCTGTAAATGTGAAGGAAACCTAAATAAGTCCTGAAGAAGTCCACAATGCGGTGGAAGAAACGTCGACTTAAACAAGTAAGCGATTTATAACACTGTCTGTCCGAAAACATTTTAATAATAATGTGTTACAACAGTGAAAGTCTAAATAAACATAAATATAATTGTGTTCAAAAGCAAGTGATCCACCATATAATACGCAAATAATGCATGAAAATAAATACATAACCTCACAAAAATCAAGAGCTGGACTGTCTTGCCCATTTTTGTGTGAGTCCACTTAAATTCAAATTCAAATTCAAATTCAAATTCAAATTCAAATTCTTTATTGGCAACAAAAACAACAATTAGGTACAATTTAGAAATGTTTAAAAATAACCTATCATACATTTAATGCATCCTAATGAGGTAATTGTATACCAAAAGGTGCTAGCTCAGCATAATTCCTAAGCGGCCAGTACTACCTGAGTTGAGCTGACTGCAAGGTGCTGATTTTCAGCAAGTACCTGCCAATAAATTTATTATATGTGAAATTGTGAGGCGTCGCGCTGCTCACCTCGTACGTGGGTGAGGAGTGCTGCGATAATACTAACACAAAAGTAAACTTTAAGTTTGCACTGGTACCGCACTAGAATATTTGTAACATATAATATGTAACTATTAAGAGTGTGGATGTGTCGTTGGTCCCCCTACATTTCTTCCCGTGCATGTCGTAAGAGATGACTAAAGTATTCGTATTACTACTAGGTGTCAGGGTTCATCCCGCCCAAGTCGGTGGCAATAAAAATTTAACAAAAAAAAATAACCGACTTCAAAGAAAAAGCACTAAAAAGTAAAAAATAATTTCCATTTTTGTAGTTACGATTTCTGTTATTTTTTGAGTCGGCGTCAGCCGGGCACGCGCTGCGCCAATCAAGAGAACCTAACCTAACCTAACCTAACCTAACCTTGGCTGACACCGACTCAAAAAATAACAGAAATCGTAACTACAAAAATGGAAATTATTTTTTACTTTTTAGTGCTTTTTCTTTGATATCGGTTATTTTTTTTGTTATTTTTTTTTATTTGTTTATTTTTAGTGAATCTGAAGTACACTTACTAATTTGTACACGTCCTTTCCAATAAAAAAAGAATCACCGAAATCGGTTGGCGTTATATTGAGTTATTCGTCCATTTGTCGCGCACATATTAATACAAATTTAAGACTTTTATGATTTTCTCATGGATATCATTGTGAGAACTTAACCAAATTAAAATGGGACCACTTGGGAAGCACTAGCTATCATTTAAAAAAATAATCATCAAAATCGGTTCACCCAGGCAAAAGTTATGAGGTAACAAACATAAAAAAAAACAAAAAAAAAACATACAGACGAATTGATAACCTCCTCATTTTTTTGAAGTCGGTTAAAAAACATACAGACGAATTGATAACCTCCTCCTTTTTTTGAAGTCGGTTAAAAAATATGGACATATTTGGTATGGCGCCTAGTTCGGGAAGCTTACTCTTTTGAATATTTACAAATTACAGCATGACGCGTTTTATGAACAAAAAAATAAAATAAATAAATATTGGTAAATTTGGTTTTCATTTTGGGTTTTAGCTGCTTTAATTCGTCAACTTACCAATAGAAATATAAAATAATATTGTTTTACAATAAGCGAGATACTGTCTTGTATATGGATCATTATGATTTTTAAAACACAATAGCCCTCCCCCTAGGCTGACCCAAGTAAGTTTGCTGTGTTCGTCTAGAAACCAAACTCTAAAAGTGGTTTTCAAATGATTAGTAAATTACGTTTGTATGGGGAGCGTAATTTTCTGTTGCTTGAGTAAAGAGTAACTGATTTTGTGTAGATTGCCGATAGCTTATGTCTATACGAAGTACACGTGTTGAGAATGTTACAGTCATCCATTTATTTACAGAAATCTTCCGGAAAGTGACGGTGGTCGGTCGGGTGATGGTAGAGGGAGGACGTCTTCGGGTTTCTTTATTTTTTTCGGAAATGTTCTATCGAAGGACGAAAAGGAAAACGAGGGACTTTTCATGTCAAAAGAAAACTACGTGTTTTTAATTTAGGAAATCTAATCGCATACAAAAAATATATAATTACAAATAACCTAATAACGTAGTTCGAAGAGGCCAAAATAATTTTTTTACTCATTTTTATATCTGTTGGTCCATCATTTACGCTTTTTAGGGCTCCGTACCCAAAGGATGGCAAACGGAACCCTATTACTAAGCCTCTGCTGTCCGTCCCTCTGTCAGTCCGTCCGTCCGTCTGTCACAAAGCTGTATCTCATGAATAGTTAGACAGCTGTATTTTTCACAGAGTGTATATTTCTGTTGCCGCTTTAACAAAAAATAGTAAAAATCTAAAACAAAGGGGCCACCATGCTACAAACGTGATTTATTTAGGTCAAATCTTGTATAATGGTACGTAACCGTTCGTGTGCGAGTTTGACTCCGGTTTATATCTAAAATATTACTTAATTCTTAAGGTTAGTGTAAAAGGGTTATTAGAAATTATTTCATCAAAGGGTAAAAAGGACCAAAGCGATAAAAAATATTTTAAATGGATTCCTATAACTGTCTATCCTGGTTAAACCCGTATTTTTGCTTGAAAAATTGCTAAAATATGCCCCGCCACGATTTCAACGTTTTTAAAATGTATATTTTACGGGGCACAAGTGGAGGCCGGTGTGTGTCCATGGCCAACGAGAAGCTGAGCTACACACACACACACACACCCGCACACACCCTCTCTTACCCTCAGTAACACTTACCGACACGCACACACCCACGCCCTGAGCTGAACTACGAGTTTGCTACGACCATCGAGCTGTTCGTACGGGGGTGCTTTTCGAAGCTGCTTATGTACTTACATATGATAAAAAGACATAAAAAGTCCACTGACAGACGAGAAAATAATAAAAAAAAATTGAAATCTCCCTTTTTGCTCAAATACATCTCTTATACTTAATGTAACTGCGATATAATGATTTTAAGTTATGTTTCAACTTTACTTTGAAGTATTTAAAAAAATAATTCAGCTCGATCGGTTAAGGCATTTCAAATGCATTTCCAATTATGTTGTTATATTAAATGTGAGACTATAGTAAAATAAAGGAACTATGCCAATAATTATAAGTCAATGAACTATGCAAACCATTTTGCATGTAGAAATATTTAATACCTCATACTGTAGATTAAAAATTATTATTATGAAAGTATCCTCTCTCGTACCCCATTATTGATTAATATTGCGAATTGCTAGTTAATTATGCATGTTTACAAAATCAAAACAAACGTCGACACATAAAAAATTTGTATATTAATAAACATATGACGCGCTCGCTACGTTGTTTTACTCTTCTTTATAGATTTCGCGCCTCTAATAACTGAGCCTTAGGGCTGATTTTTCAATAGTCTGATAATCAGCCAGATAACTATTCGACGGATGTATTTACGCCTCTGCTTATCCATCCGTTTTAGTAAGTCCATATTTTTAATAGTAAAATTACAGTCAGATAATTGTAATCACTACATAGTATAAAACAAAGTCGCGTTCTCTGTCCCTATATCCCCATGTACGCTTAAATCTTTAAAACTACGCAACGGATTATGATGCGGTTTTTTTTAATAGATAGAGTGATTCAAGAGGAAGGCTTATATGTATAATAACATCCATGAAATATTGGAGAAATACTGTTATTTTTGAGGTTCCCAATGTGAGGTCGTAAAAAAAATTTTTTTTCCGCTTACATTGCAAACGCAGGCTGAACCCTACGAGATTTATCAAAATAATGTGCTAAGTATTGTATACATTGAATAGGTCTACAGAAAACTCCGCGATGGTATATATCTATCTCTTATGGATATCCCACAATAGCATTTTTTTCTCATTTACTTTTTACGACAAATAATGGCTAATTTTCGAAGCGATTTTAACCAATACAGCATTAATCCTTATCCAATTAAATACCTTAAATACATTGTTGATTTAATATAGATCAATACGGCCCTTTACAGCATATGATTTAAATGAATATTTTCGAAGATATTATAGATTTAAAAATTGCGGGATGTAATGTTTGCGGCGGTACCGGCCGGCCGGGGCGGTGGGAGCGTGCCTCGGAGGCCGCGGTTCTCCCTATAGCACTTTGAATTTATTATTTCTCTAATATCTAATAATTATGTAATAATAATATCTAAGTTTTTTTTATTTCAAATATCTCAATGTAGGAACTCTACGTAAAAATGGTTTATTTGTGTATCATTGTGTCAAAATAATATTTTTTTAAATGACATTATGCCCGTGCAAAGCCGGGACGGGCTGCTAGTAGAAGATATAATTCTCCGGTAATGGCTATCCGTTTTTTGAAAGATGTAAATTTGTACCACCAGTCCGGTAAGTACCATCTGAGGATGGAAAAATCCGTCCTTAATTTGGTCGACGCGATGGCCTAAAATGTACGGGCTAAATACCACGTAGCCTGTTGCGCGGGAACCTTCTCCCGTCGCGGCGCACGAGCTCACGTCACGTAACGTTTAATGTTAGTTGCGTACGGGCGTAAAGTTTTGAATAACGAAGCATCCCCCGCGTCGGCGACATGACGACGTAATGGACGCTCTTAAGGGCAGCCACGTTTTGTGCGAGCGTTATTCCTTGCCACGTGACTCCGATGATTCCGGAGCCAGCGATGGGCCATTCCGCTACAAACAGGAACGCATTCTCATTCCTACTCCGCGAGTTCGGAGTGACCTCCGGAATTAACGGTTCAACGGAATTTGAGGAACCGCGAACGTACGGAATTGTTACAACTTCACGTTTTGGAACGGGTTTACACACCGATTACCTGCCAGAAGCTGTCATTTAAATTGTTTTTCAATATGGAATTTGACAGTCACTCGCAGGTATTCGTTGTCAGAACTCGTCGTGTTCGCTTCATGAATGCCTGTGCAGGTCGGATTTACATTAGCCGCTTCCGCTTTCCATTCCCACTTCGGAATGGTTCTAGACCGGATTTGATGTTTTTGGTTGAGGATTGGGAATGGAAACTTGAAGAGGAGCCACTATTTGAAAACTTACGCGGGACATAAGTATAATATTTAAAGGAGTCGTAAAAGCAGAGGACATATTGCGACTGGTTCTCGGAATGAGGTGGATTTGGAACCGGCTGCTGTTCTGATCCCTGCGTCATTAGGCAGCAAGGGCTCGGGCGGGCGAGCGCGGGGGGAGGGCCGTGGGAGGACGGTGGGAGTATAACTTATTTTCTTGAGGCAACTATTTCGGTGGGTTCATCAAGTATGTGTGGAGCAGCCAGCTTATGTCCGCAGCTACATCGTAGTGCACACACAGCAAACATTTATCATACTTAAACAACAAATACGATGTATGTCACTAAGTGGAAGTGAGCTTGCTCGACGTGATGAAATAAAAAACAGGCTAAGTGCGAGTCGGACTCGCACACGAAGGGTTCCGTACCATCAACACCAAAAAATCACGATTTTTGTATGGGGACCCCCTTTAATTTGTATTATTTTTTTATTTCACCTATTTGTTGTTATAGCGGCAAAATAAATACACACTCTGTGAAAATTTCAGCAGTCTAACTATAACGGTTCATGAGATACAGCCCTGTGACAGACGGACGGACGGAAAGACGGACGGACGGACGGACGGACGGACAGCGGAGTCTTAGTAATAGGGTTCCGTTTTCACCCTTTGGGAACGGAACCCTAAAAACGCATGCATGAATTTTACACTAAGCTTCCTGTGTTTGGACAATCATTGCGTAGAGTATTGTTCGCATTAGGGGGATGGCTCAGCTAAATAGCCCAGTGGCGCGACGCCTTGCGGTTCAATAAGCTTGGTGAAGTAACTCTGAGCCCGTAGTCCCAGTTTTCACCTAAATTACCGATAAACCGATCGACTGGCATTTACAAATGTATGAATCATTGGGCGTTAAGCGAACTAACTTTTGCGGGTCCGAGTTTGATTTGAAAGCTTACTCACCGTCCGGCGTAAATAGGTCGACGTTGCCGTTTACGCCGACTCCCCGTTTTCATACAAATCGGAAGTCCGAGTTGACTTTGACAGCTTGAAGAAGTAAAACCACAGAATGAGTAGTGAGCATTTGTATAGGGTTTGAAATTTTTACGTAACTTCGAAGTTCCCTAAACGCCAATTTAGGTGAGAACTCAGACTAACCACTCTGAGCGCTGAGGGTTCTAGATGGGTGACCGTTTTCAATCGTTGGCTGTGGTTCGGATTCCACGTAAATATGCAGGTCCCTTTTCATACTTACTAGGCTGTAGGCTTAATCCCGCCCAGGTTGGTACCATTGCATTGAATGAACGAAGGTCGAAACGGCAATGATAATTGTCCGTTTTTTATCCAGTTCAATGTAGCCGAGCAATATAAGGAAGGACCTAGTTCACATGTGTTGTGTAAGGCTAATACCATGACAGTTGGTATTAATCACCTATGTCGGTACATAAAAAATATATAAAAAAAATATCCTGCATCTCGTCGATTACACCGAGTTATCCTTGAATTTTGAAACCCTCCAACTGCGAAGGGATGTATAGATTCTCTATATTTTATCGTCTCTACCATTGGAGAATGCTCGTCGGAGCTGTATAACGCTGTCCCTCCGTCCCATCTAGCTCAATGCGGAACAGGCAAGGAATGCACCAATTCATTGTCCGGATTCCCAAAATAAGAACCAACCGATCCGATATATTATTCATCTATAGAGTCTGTAAACTATGGAATGGATTGGTATTGGATCGAGGTATTTCCCCCTGTACAACCTGGGTTCCTTCAAACATGGTTTAAAGATGCATCTGGCCGGCCAGCTTGTTTTCGCAGCCCCCGAGTCACAGTTGTGTGACCCTGTGCACCACACACGATATGCACATGCTCACGTAAACACCCTCTCAATCCACTACACATACGCCTTCTCCCTCTGACACGCACACACACACCCTCTCTCACACTTTACTTTAGTGACTGAAAACCAACATCTCCAGATTGCTGTAGCATCTTGCAGCTCAACAAGTTTGCTCTCAAGATGCCCAATCAGCAATTTTCCCGCCTGAAGGTTGGTTATTGCTAAGTGGGACCTTAAAAACTCGAGGGCCACTGTAAACGTAATCAAGAGAAGACGCTCCTCCCCGCCTCCGCAGTCGCAGCCCCCGACGCGCCAACCGGCTGTATACAGCCGAATAATGAAGTTGCAAAGTTCGGAAAATATAAAAGTATTTAGAGTGCTGGTTGTATGTACTCGCCCCGGGAGCCACACGGTTGCGCCGCTGCCGCAGCCGGCTGCGCGCGCAACTTAAACTTTTAACTAAATTATGCAAGCACATGCATCCACGAATTTCCTAACTTTTTAAATCTAAAAATATCGCTACTTCTCGCAAAACATTGAATACGCCAAGCAAAGGCAACACGCTGAACGTGTTATTGTTTTTACTGGGAAACGTATAGCGAATACGAAATACGAATACCCCTCCTCCCTTTCTTTTATGTAACTGGAAATGGATGGCTAATACCGAACTGACCATCAGATATTAGCCAAACCCACCACGTGGGAACTAGGTGCCATGCCAGGATTTTCCTTATATTGCTCGGCTACATTAAAAAGGATGGAAAACACGGTGATGAATACGGATGAAAGACTAATATTTGGTTGAGAGAGGCGATGGCTGGACCTGGGGTGATGCTCTGAACCTGTGGCTGTTTGTGGGAACTGGATTGTGATCTAATTGATAACTGGTTTTAGATCGCGTGCATACTCGTAGTCTTTGCAAACTAAATTAATATTTGTCATAAACTTGCATATGGCATGCATTGTTGATTTTTAGGGTTACGTACCCAAAGGGTGAAAATGGAACCCTATTACTAAGCCTCCGCTGTCCGTCCGTCCGTCCGTCCGTCCGTCCGTCTGTCACAGGGCTGCATCTCATGAACCGTAATAGGTAGGCAGCTGAAATTTTCACAGAATGTGTATTTATTTTGCCGCTGTAACAACAAAAAGGTAAAATAAAAAAATTATAAAAATTACACGGGGGTCCCACACAAAAACTTTAGTTTTTTGTGTTCAATCTTGTACGATGGTACGGAACCCTTCGTGTGCGAGTCCGACTCGCACTTGGCCGGTTTTTGTAAATTCATATTAATTTCTGTTCAGTTTAGACCGCATTGCCGAGTTCGCGCGACCATAGTATGGTTTTTTTTTTCTTTGACTATGGAGCTGTCACAATGAGTTCACAAACGGACCAGAGGTTGGAATTTTGTTCGGAGGCCAACGACATGTGTATTTTGTGCGGGTTGCGGTTTCGAGTGAGTGTTTTCGGTGCGGGCTACTGTGCTCGTGGAGGGCTTTTGTGAGTGCTGTAGTGCCGTGAGGTTGCATTCTTCGGCCTGCCAACACCAACCCGCGACGCCGCTCGTGTCACGCCGAGGATTCAGTGAGCTCCCTAGCCTCCTATCCCAGACCCATATATTCATGACCTCTGCAGGGCCACTACTTCGACGGGGTGAGCACCGCCTTTTAAAACAATTTCGTCTATTTAAATCTTTTGTTATCCTATCATCAATCGTAAATAGGAATTAAAAGAATGTATTTACATAAAAAGGTACCAATAATTCGCAGAGGCAATCACTTTTGAAGACACTAAGCGGACGTTGATAAAAATTGCAGCAAGGTTTTCGCCAATTATTATATAACTGCCCTACACGGAACTGGACACAGATTATCCGGGCAGGCTGAACCCTAACACCTAATAGTTACACCTAATTAAGAGTAACACCTAATTCCTTCGGGAATGTGGTGTATTGGGCTAATATCATAACGGTAGTTGTGTGGTATTAGCAATCCATGTCAGGTCGCAAAAAAAAAAAAGCCAGCATCGTTTACTCCTTTAGGATAGAAATAAAAAAAACCCTCCTTAGTGCACCTCTAGTGTACCAGCTCAAGGAATATTCTCTCCAAATGTCTAAATCTCTAGTTCCAGCGGCTAAGGCTCTGCAGCAGTCAGTAAGTAAGAGTATGTATTGATTTTTACAAGCACGGAGCGCATCACCCTCGGCGCCACAGTAGGCATTGGAATTTGCAAGGAAAACGTATGTGGGTCAAATTCCAATGTGTAGCGTCTAGAGTGATGCCGTTTGTACATGAAAGTAACCCTGAGATAAAAGTAAGATCAATGGCATCTACAGGTATATGTGGTTGTAGATCACCAACCACATCTACAGGTATATGTGGTTGTAGATCACCAACCACATCTACAGGTATATGTGGTTGTAGATCACCAACCATATCAACAGGTATATGTGGTTGTAGATCACCAACCACATCTACAGGTATATGTGGTTGTAGATCACCAACCACATCAACAGGTATATGTGGTTGTAGATCACCAACCACATCTACAGGTATATGTGGTTGTAGATCACCAACCACATCTACAGGTATATGTGGTTGTAGATCACCAACCACATCTACAGGTATATGTGGTTGTAGATCACCAACCACATCTACAGGTATATGTGGTTGTAGATCACCAACCACATCTACAGGTATATGTGGTTGTAGATCACCAACCTTCTTACCTTCGACAGGTTTCTGTTCTCCGTGTATAGACAACACTTTCAATTACCAGAAGGGTGAGCAATGGGGTTAAATCTGACAGAAATATCTCATCATGTAAGGGAAGAAATAAGCTACACGAAGATGTCAAGCACATCAAAATCGAGAAAAAAAGTACTGAAGTTGCTAGCGAACTCGATTTTTTGTCGAATTATTGGATATATGTATGTACTGTCACTCTCTGTGCGCGCCACTATCGGATGTAGCTCCGCTATAAATTAATCTAAATTATTGTAAACGCTTGTGAATCCTTATAATAATTGTACGAGTGTGATCGCCGGAGAAAGGGATTTTAAATATGTGATGAAACTCAACATCTAAAGATAAATAAAGTGAAATAGACTGTAAAACTACTTGACTAGCTCAGTGACAGTTATGTTTTGTGAAACCTGATAACATTATATCAGTCATGCCAAAAATGTGATGTTGACAAACGTTTTGTGACAATGTGTACTTATTCAAAGAAGAAATTAGTGAAAATATTGTAAATAACATCTGAGTAAGTAATAGTGTCAGTGATGTTTACAGTAAAAAATTGACGGTATGCACACACATTCAACAAAGTGCTGCATGAAAAACTCATACGAACTTTAATTTCGCATTGATGCTTGTGACCGGAATAGCCTAGGAAGTTTGAACGTCGGATTGCACACAGGAGTTCTGAGATCAATTCAGAAACCGAACTTTTTTTTTTTTTCTTCTCTCCAGTTTTTTTTTTCATTTACGATTGAATAAAATCAATTACTATTGCATAGTAAACATGTCTACGACCTTGACACAACGAAAACGGAAAGTTATACGGGATATAAGACCTGTTACTTCGACAAAAGATATGGACATCATTAAACATTTACGTAAAGAGCTGGAAAAAAGTGAAAACATAAATCAGCAGCTCATAATTGAGAATGAGGAGAGTGCGTTAGAATATAAAAAGTTGCTAGAAAACAATGCATCTCTTAAATCGGAATTAGCTGAGTTCGACATTGCCATCTCCGACGCTTGGGCAGAGCGTGATATGCTACGTCTGAAATTATGTAAAAGCTTGGAAGAAAATGAAGACTACGAAAATGCCTTGGCACTAATAAAAGAACTGGAAGAAACAATAACTTTACTGCAGGAAATCCACAATAACCGACAGGAAACACCAGAATCTTTTATGCGCTTGGCATCTGTTTCACCTCGATCGACCCCTAAAATTTCTGGGACTGGAACTCGTGATGAAAGGTTAGCCGGAGAAACCGGTTCGCTCAGTACATGTCTTGATATTACCGCTAGAAATGTTCAACCCATCGACACCATACCCGCCACACCTGTTTGCACCAGTACAATCTCGCCAGCACAGACAAACACCCACAGGCATGCAGTAGATGGGATGATGGGCACCGCTTTTCCTGTACCTGCTTCACCAGCACATTTGGGTGCTGGCACGTTAGTTACGGCTAAATTGATATCCGCTTCCACATCCACTGAGACTGAGCAGCTGGGCACTGACTACATCACTACGGGTGCGTTGCTGCCTGCTGCGGCTATTACCCATCAGAATGCCGCCCGCGCGGAGCCAGCTATCACCACACCCACCTCGACTGAGCACTCGGACGATACCACACCTGCTTCACGCGAGTTGGCGGATACTATCTCTCCTTCTCCTGGAAAGCACGTACAGAAGAGGAAACATAAATTAAAAATAAAAGTGAAAACAAATAAAACTCCCAAAACAAAAAAAACAAAGAAATCAAAATCACAAGAACAACAAGAAAAAGAAACCAGCACTGTCTCCATTGCTGGCTTAGTCTCTTCCACCCCGCCGTCGGAGATCCCTAACCAAGTGACTTCGTGTGAACTATCGCCAGATAAAATTATCCGTTTGGAAAGTGCAGTAAGACACATACCTCCAGCGGGCGGGTTACCCCAGCCTTGCATGGCTCCCTGCTGTACTGATCTAGGTGCGCAAAAGTCTAAAAAGCATATACTAATACTAGGAGATAGTTATGCTTTAAAGTCTGCAAGTTATTTACAAAGCACTATTCCCAATGTAAAAGTCAGCTCCTTCTGTAAACCTGGGGCCACACTTCAAGAAGTGCTGATTGAACTGAACTCCCACTTAAAAAAATTGTCAGAGGGGGATATATTAATAATAATGTCAAACTGTATTAATTCCAATCCAAGTCTTGCAGAATATCTTGCCTGTATGAAAAACCTATTACATATTTCTCAGGCTAAACATTTAAAGTTAATAATAACTTCGTTGATATATATTGACAATAATATTGGGGAATATTCTGCAACTTTGAACTTAAACAATAGAATATACGACACAAATGTAAAAGTATTTAATATGTTGTCACGTACACAAAATACTAACTACGTCGACATCTCGTACAACAAGGGACGAGAGCTGAGCAAGTTGAGCCTAGACCTTATAGCGCAAACGATCAAGTACGCCAACAACAATGGGCAGCTCTCCAACCTTCGCTTCCTTACAAGTTCTACCCTGTCCGACAAAACGTCAACAAAAACCAAAACGTACTCGAGTACAAAACCTTTAATACAAAAAAAGATCACTGACTATATCTGCAAAAGCGGTAGGTCAGAAAACAATAATAATTATAATTTTGACAAGAATATTTTTTTAGGACTACCGATAATTTCGGTAACAAATATAATAATTTGATAACAATTAGTAATAATAGCGACGAAGCTCGGAAAAGTGGAAATAATATTAAAATTAAGTATAAATTGACCAAAACTCCTTTAATTAATAATTTAACTTCCAATGATAATTTAGAAAATATATTTAGTAATCATATTTTAAATGACAGACGACCAATTCCACTTAATAAATTTATGGAACGCTCTCTATACATATTACACCAAAATATACAATGTTTAACAAATAAATGTGACCAACTTAATGTTTTTTTGAATAATCTCACAGAGAAGCCTCATATACTATGTATCACTGAAACCTGGTTCAATCGCACTAATGAAAATATATTTGTTTTAAATGAGTATGAATTAATGGCATTGTGGTCAAGAACATCAGAAATGTTGCATGGTGGAGTTGGCATATTTGTACGTAAAGATATTTGTAAGCACATCATTAGGGTAGAGATTGACCCAATATGATCAAATGAAAATGGCCTATTTGAATGTACTCTGGTGAAACTAGCTACTAATAAGATATCAGTGAGTGTATGTGTTATATATAGAACAAACAAATACAGCTTTGATGATTTTTTAATCAGGCTTGAAAACCTATTGCACAAACTCTTTACAGACACAGGGAATATCGTTATCGCAGGAGACTTTAATATTGATTACTTGAGTGACAAAATTAACAAAAAAAAAACTTGATCATCTGCTGTCATGTTTTGGTCTAAGGGTCACCGTAGCAGAAGCTACACGGATATCAAAATCAAAAAAATCTTGCATTGACTATATAATTACCGACATAAATAAGGAGCAAGCTAATACTAGAGTAATACATAATGGGCTGGGAGACCATTCTGCACAAATACTCACGATACTCGATGGAGCCTTAGCTAACAAAAAATTCAATGTAAGGAAAAGAAAGATGACCACTACACATATCGCATTCTTTAATGATTTATTGAAGAATGAAAATTGGAACCACGTCTACAGCGGTCAATCTGCTGATGACTGCTACAGAAGATTTATGAACTGCTATATGAGATACTTTGATCGCTGTTTTACCCATAGTAACAAATACAACCAACAACCAAAAATTTAAAGAAAAATGGGTCACACCAGAATTAAAAAATCTGCAAACCACAATAGGTGAATTAAGTTCAGTTCAGGCACACTTGAGAACCTCAGAAATGTCTCAAGAGCTCTGTAAATTAAAACAATCATTTAAAAAAATTACTAACGAAGCTAAGTCAAACCATGTAAATCAATGTATCGTTCAAAGTGATAACAAATCAAAAACAATCTGGAACATTGTAAAACGGGAGAATGGCTATAAGAATAAAAAATCGAATATATTAGAAAATAATATTGTGCTATTAAATGACTGTAATGTAAATACACAGCAACCTCAAGAGGTCACACAAATATTTTCAAAACATTTCAATAACCTTGCTCCAAATAATTTAAAAAAAAATTCTAAGTCAAAAATAAAATATCTCGATGTACTAACTGAAACAAAAACTAGAAGCGAAAATGTTTTGGAAGTCTTTGACCCGTGTACAGTTGAAGAAGTACTCTCAATAATACGTTCTTTTAAGAGCAAGCGCTCATGTGATTTTTTAGGATTATCAGTTGATTTATTGAAACGAAGCCATATGCCGATATTATCTCACATCACCTATGTTATAAATAGATCTTTGCAGGAGGGAATGGTACCAGATCATACAAAGTATGCGAGAGTAATACCTTTGCATAAAAAAGGAGATAGGAGCTCAGTAAAAAATTATAGACCAGTGTCCATACTCCCAACATTCTCAAAAATATATGAAAAAGTGGTTTTGAAACGTATGTTGTCTTTCATAAATGAGAATAGAATTCTAGACCCTAACCAACATGGTTTTGTAGAGGATAGATCCATTGTTACCGCAGCGTTCTCACTCACAAAGAGCATAATTGAATCAGTGGATAAAGGTGAACATGCAATAGGACTTTTTCTAGATTTAACAGCTGCCTTTGATATGGTGAACCACGAAATGTTAATTACCAAATTAGATTTTTATGGCATACGTGGAACTGCCCTCAAATGGATGCGCTCGTATTTGACAAATCGCAAACAGAGAGTCTCAGTTACACACTACAATGAGAAAACGGGTTTCAAGGAAGAAAACAACTCAGATTGGGCCCAAATATCACACGGGGTTCCGCAGGGTTCAATTTTGGGTCCGTTACTGTATATCCTTTACGTAAACGATTTCCCAAGCTTTCTGAACAAGCATTCGCACATTGTAATGTTTGCCGATTACTCCAATGCAATCATTAGAGGGAAAAATAGTACGCACGTTAACAATCAGGCCAGGCTAGTGGTAGACAAAATTATAAATTGGTTTGCATGCAACGAACTCTTGCTAAACGAGAGCAAAACTATGTGTACCATATTCACGACGAGACAGAATCAAAAAGTTGCTTCACAACTGGAAACGATTTTTATAAATAATGTAGCAGTTGAAGTTGTTGATTCAACAAAATTTCTTGGGCTACATGTAGACAAACATTTAAATTGGGACGTCCATATAGAACATTTGTGTCGTGTACTCGCTAAAGTGTGTTATTGTCTGAAGGTGCTTGCACGTTTTTGCAGTGCAGAAACGCTGTTGACAGTGTACCATGCCTACTTTCAATCTAATTTATATTTTGGTATTGAGCTTTGGGGTAACAGTGGAAATGTCACTAGCGTGCTAAAACTGCAGAAACGCGCTATAAGAATTATTACCAAATCTAACAAAAGAGAGCACTGCAAACCTCTGTTCAAAAACTTAGGCTTACTTACTGTCATAGATAGTTACATTCTAAGAACTTCTATATTTGTAAAGAGGAACCCATCAGAGTATAATTGTCATACTCACAGGTATAGCACAAGAAATAAGTATAGACTGATTTATGTGAAACACTCTTTATCATATAACAAAATTCCTACAGACATAAAATTAAATGAAAATATCAATACATTTAAACGAGAATTAAAGAAATGGATTCTCAAGAAAAACTTTTACAACTTGCAGGAATTTCTCAGTGCATAATAATGTGATGTTATATATTATATTCATTGGTATCTGTACGACACAAGGCTGACGATGTGCTGTGTAATTATGTAGACCTCTGTATATTTGCACCACAAATAAATTTCTGATTCTGATTCTGATTCTGATTCTGTAGTGCTCACCCCACGTCACGTCTTGCAGGTACTTACTCCTTTTGCTAACCGTGTATTTTTATTTAATAGGATTTTATAGCAGAATGTGTTCCTTTCACGTGACATTATTACCTGGTGCAAAACTACAGGATGCGTTATTTTTCTCAAAATCAATGGGTTCGATTCTAAAAAAGAAAATATATTTAAAAAAAAATCTAATATGTATTATTTTATAATCGGCCCCATAACTCCTTTGAGTGTTTTCGCTATTTCTTATACTAGTTTCAGATTTTGCCATGAAGACACTTTATATCATACTAATTTTCCTTCAGAGAATTCCTCAGACACTCATGGATTGTCCCATGGATTCCATGTCGGCAAGTCTAAGTTCGAAAAGGAAACTGTGTGAGAAGATAACTATATTTATAAATATTGATGCGCATCATATTTCGCAGTACCACTACCTGTAAAATTGTGCACCCAAACACATTACACATGAGTGAGATCCGAGGGAAATGTAAATGTAAAAACCAATTCCTTTCATAATACTCCATGATCTAAATGTACGAAAGGATCGTCGCTTGAGACAAGATTTCTTGAAAAGAAACTGCCACCGGGGAGTTCCCCCGCGGGTGCACCTTCCCCCCACCACCCTACCCCACCCCACCCTACCACCGCCGCCGCCCACGGGCATCGTCGATCTCTGTACCCCCTCACGCCACGCGCCCCCCCCGCAAGCACAATACTTTCATGTCACTACAGCGGTACAATACACGAAATATCATTACGAATTTATAAAAAATCATTACATTATATTTAAGCTACATAATGTTTCTTATTATTAAAAATGTTTTCGGATAGACAGTGTTATAAATCGACGTTTCCACCGCATTGTGGACTTCTTCAGGACTCGCGGCGCGACCTGGAGGACTTCCAAGACGTCGCCGCGTCGTCTAGTTGACAGTTGACTTCTGACTGGACGACGTGTCGGAAGTCCTCCAGGTCGCGCCGCGAGTCCTGAAGAAGTCCACAATGCGGTGGACGAAACGTCGACTTAAGGTGGCCCATCCCGCACATCTCCCCATCCAAAAGGGGAAAGAAGATCACGCCCATATTTCTTGTCAGAGATCCAAAATTTTGCTCAAAATAGCTTTATTTGATCGAACTAGATGTCTGATGACCATTGGCATTGTAAAATTGTGTTTGGTTTCTAAGTGATAAGGTCCGAAAGTACGCATTTTTCGCGCGTTTTATACAATAACTTTGGAGGTGGATTATGCAATGATAAAGTAAGAACATCTTAAAAGATTAGTCATCAGACATAGCTTATTTAATCAAAATTTATAATCTATTTGGTTTTTGTTAGGTTTTTGACTACAGCGGTCGTGGTTTACTTTTAGCTATAAGTCGTTTTTAAATGAAAATTTTCGTAAATCTTACCAAATCATACACTATGCACATTGTCTTTTTTGTGGACATGTTGCATCTTCCGCATCACGGAGCTTGTCTTATTCTTTGAAACAGAGAAGGTCCCAGAGCGCAACAGCACGGTTTTGTACCGTGCCCGCGAATGAGTTAGGCCTGCCGGGTTGGGCCACCTTAAACAAGTAAGCGATTTATAACACTGTCTATCCGTTTTTAATAATAATGTGTAACAACAGTGAAAGTCTAAATAAACGTATATGTTTCTGTTAAATCCCAAACTACGGTAAATCCTAAGATTTACCAACTCTGACAGCCTTGTTCATAGAGGGCGGCCTAACTTTAATACGCCGGACTAAGCCGGTTTTTGTATTGTTAGTCCGGTGCTAATCTCGGACTAAGTTTTGACAGGTTCACTCAGAATACGACCGTTTATGGTTAAAGTACGAACTGTTCCAAAACCATCGTCAATTTCCGACTTTTAGCACGATTCACTCGGGAAATCTTCCTCAGAGGCATAGTAAAACCTTGCCTTATCTTGCCAAACTGTATTGGTAAAGGCCCGAAAAATTTACCAACTCATGTTAGTAAATCCTAAGATTCACAAGTAAAACCTTGTATACCAATATACGGGTTTTTGCAGTAACATAAAAATACAAATAACACTCTTAAGGGTCAGAATATAATAATATGCGTAGAGCCGCGGGCAAACGGTGAGCGGATCTTGTCTCGCGGAGCCAACATTCCCTGCGCAGACGTTTTAATTCCTCGTAGCCCAACATTTTACCAGTCGAGTTTCGTACCGCAATTTCGTACGGCGGCTTAAAACAGACGGCGCGATGTCACACCGCAGGAGGACGGAAAAAAATTAAAGGAGATTTAGTCGGGAATTTAATTTAATTTAGAGTCACTCCGCGCTCTCCGGAACTGCACCCCCCCGCCCTCGCCCCTGCGCGCGTCTTTCGTTAACCCGTCGACCGCAGCACCGGCTGCGTACATTCCATGGCTGTGCGACAGTAAGGGCAGTGACAGACGTGTCCCGCGGACGCTACGTACAAACACGGCAGTTTTTTACTTTGACCCGCATACATACATCTTCCTTACAAATGCCAATGCCTACTTTGGCGCGCAACGTAAACGACGCAACGTCCGATATGTAGATTTTACGGTTAAAGTCGGCAGTCGATTAAAGTGCGAAATAGGTTTTCTTTCAAGATAACTAGAATTTTCCAGATTTATTCTTGCCGAGTGCACTTATATCGAGTTTGTGGTGAGAAAAAAGGAATAAAACAATTATTTTGTTTTAAAAAAGTTGTTGAGGTTTTTCTCACGATAAACTTTTAATTAGACTTTAAAGGTAAACATAAACATCTAAAGGACATTGCCGATTTTACTATGGGCCAGAAAAGCGCTACTACTTAAACGATACCGTATCAACCAAACGTATTTCATGCTTACACACAATAATTAATATGGTTTACTTTACTTTCACAGCAGGAATAACCCGTCAGACACTTTTAAAAATGCATATTTGAGGTTAGTCTTTGTGAAATGTTACTTCTTTTTGTGTCTTTGTTCACACGGAAAGGCAAGGACTTTCACCATAGAACCATACATATATTTTTTTTATTAATTACGAAAAAGGCATTTAAGTTAAATAATACCTAATTAAAATAGTAGTTGACGAATAATTACAAACGTGTATGTTTGTAGAGGAAGCGAAATCAGTATGCTATGATCGAACAGTATGGTCGTAAACCTTAAAATAAATTGATCTGGCTGATAACCTTTTCCTTCCGATCTAAAGGAAAATATTATAGCGATAGCAGCGCCAGTCGGTTCTCCGTAAACTATCGAAGGCGTACTGACCGATCTTTACCTTGATACATACATACAATCTGTCATGGATGACGGCGGCTTGTCGCGGTCGGAGCTGCCAGATATTGGTATAGAAAATAGACCAAAACTAAACCGGGGGGAACCTTTTAGGGTTCCGTTTGCACCCTTCGGGTACGGAACCCTAAGAAGGGGACCAGTACCAGAAATCAATAACTTTAAAAAAGATCAATTATCTGATTGGTATGATATCTAATAACCTGTAACAGGCACCTGCACAGGCTGGCTCGAAACGAGACGGAACGACGTAAAGGATAATGACGTTATTAAAAGCGCTTCGTGCTTAACGGGTTTTATATTTTTAATATTTGAAATGCAAATATAAAATAATACTTTCCGTCATTTCTATCAGTGAATCGTCATTATCGTCAGCGAAAACCATTTCACAGAATAATTAAGGTTGAGTACATAGATATACCGCTAGCACAAAAATATCTCACAGATGCTCGATGGGACTCACTGTATTGGCGGGCATGGCACCAATTCGTACTATTGCGCTCTGGCATGGTCTCTCTCTCAAAGAAAAAGACAGCCTCCGTTCTCCGCAGCGAGGAAGCACCATGTCCACAGAGCAGACATGCTAAAATTGTGTTTGATTTGATTATGTTAAAAAAAAACGTTACAAAACGGGTTATAGCTAAAAGTAAATCAAGAGCGCTGTAGCAAAACATCAAACAAAATCCAAATCGATTTTTAATCTTCATGGAAAAAGCTAGGCTTTATGACTCAAATTGTTTTAGCTGCTCTGGTTTTATAGTTTATCGTAATAGACTAGAAGGTCGTGAATAAAATGGTGACGATAACGTAAATGGTTGCAACTGGGTTCACGGGGTAAAAACTAACCCTCTGAAGTTAAATGTGTCAGTCTGCCTTTGCCAAGTGGTTGCGTTACCTTGATAAGGCGCCTAAAAAAGTAGTTATCGTGATAAAAAAAAATTAATAAAGTAAATGGCTGCAAATAACGAAGCATGATGTACATACTGGCTTGGTAATACCAAAACTGAACAAATATTTTGTTGCATTTCGAAGTTATAGGCGATTTTGGTTACAGATATAACCTTAGGTATATTTGAGTATTTAATAAAAAACCGAGTGTTTATTGTTGTATAATTATAGTTATCAGTAACTCCAGACAACCCATTTATTCATCATCAGGTACAGTCGAACAAAGAGTTAAGGATACACATCCGGTTGAATGAAAAGATTAACAGTCGAAATACTTTTACTTTTGGAAACAATTATAGTGTTGAGTATAGATTCAAACATAGTTGAGGATGTCTACTAGCTACTGAGTAAACAAAACCCTAACAAGATTGAATCGGAAGTTGTATTTAAACACCATTCATTTTTACGTTTAGCCGGAAGTGTATCCTTTAACCTTTGGTTGACTGTACATACCAACATATAATTTATGCAGCCAATCTAGCTACGAAATAACTTGTCGCAGGTAGACCGACATATTTAGCATCAGATGGTTGGTCTCTAACATGTGAACTCAGATATAGCCATTTACCTTATTATGACCAAAAATGTCGTGACCTCCCGGAATATAATCAAGGTCCAAACTAATTGCATAAAACGCGCAAAAAGTTCGAACTTTCGGACCTGATGACTTGTAATCAGCACAATTTTACAATCGCACTGGTCATCAAACATCTATTTCAATTAAATAAAGCTGTTTTAGTACAATTTTGGATCTCCGACAAGAAATGTGCGCATGATCATTTTACCACTTTTGTATGGGGAGATGTTCGGGAGGGCCCCCGCCTACATTCCAAGTAGAAAGGCCAGATATTTTGACACATGTCTAGACTCTGATTTGCTAGTCCCAGTTGTCACCTAAACTGGCGTTTACGGAATTTCGAAGTTTCGTAAAAACGTAAAATTACATACAAGTTTTTACTACATATTCTGTGGTTTTACTTCAAGTCAAAGTCAAACTCGGACTTCCGATTTGTTTGAAAACGCGGAGTCGGCGTGAACGGCAACGTCGACGTTTTTACGGCAACGTCGACGTTTTTACGGCAACGTTGGGTAAGCTTTCAAATCAAACTCGGACTCGATCAGTCGATCGGTTTGTCGTGAACGCCAATTTAGGAGACAGCTGGGACTACGGGCTCTGGGTTATTAAATTAGTCGATAGAACCAAATGGTTTATGAACCTTCGCACCTGTATCACATTGGTTAACTATTTCTTATTGTTAGGTACGGCTTGCGCAATCTATGAAATAATGAAACCGGTTGCCAACAGAGGTTTAAGTACCTAGTTTATTTTTTTCACAGTCTGTCTATTTTACACAAGATTAAATTGTTTAAAAAGATTAGACCTTTTAGCAATGTCCGCCGATTTTACCCCAGCAAGAATTTAAGGAAAATTCATAAATTTTCACAAGGAATTTCTGAAATTTCGATTAACTGTCGTTCATGCAACTTTCGAGCACTTTCCTAGCCCATACTGGAATGGCATTATCCTTTATTTTTTAATTAAAACGAGAAGTCTGGTATAGGTTCTTATGCAACAATTACAAAAAATGTAAATGATGAAAAAATGTGATATGATGTATGTATATAAAATCGACAGTGAAGCAAGGACACATTAATTAAAGAAAAAACCCTTTAAAAATAACTACTTTACTTCACTGTCGAATAAACATACATACATATCACATTCCCTGGAATAAGCGAAGTACCTGCTTAGTACGAAAACATATATTTATTTGATTAAGAAAATTGCTAGAACCGATAAAAATGATTAAGAAATGAAATTGAGAAATAGGTCCGACGCAGGAAATCTCTGAAGGAAAGTGTACGAAGCCATGGAGGTGAGTTTCCTCACCTCCATGTACGAAGCACGTAAAACGTCCACAACTAATTTTCGTTTCTTTGCGCAATCATCTCTTTTCAGTGAAATGGCTTGAGAAAAATAAGGCAGAGATAAAAGCAACTAAAAGCATGCTATTTTTTTTAATACAACTTAATATTTTGTAGGTTATATATCTTTATGGACTGTAAGATTTGTATGTTTATGGTAGGTATAATAGTAAATAACCGCGGCTCAGTTAGCGTGAAAGTCCGATGAAAGAATTTTAGATATTATCCCGACTTATGTTTGTCTAGATTTTTACTGTTGCTCGAAGCTTTAAATAATAAATTTAATAGATTTTACTGAAATGTCAACAAAAGAGTACTAGAAAAAAACATAAAAACCTACATTAGTAAAACATTAAAGATAAATGAGCACAGCTCGGTCAATTGGCGAAGAGAAAGCGGACAGGCGGATGGACAGACGGACGGTCGGACGGACGGAAGGATGCGGACAGACGGGCGGAAGCAAGGAAATTGTTGCGAGGTGTTGCGATGTCAGAGTACGACGAACGCAAACAAACCTCGCCAGCAGCGCTATATCGTAAAATTCGGACGTGACACATCGAAACACGTGGTGTCGAGTTAGAGGAATTTGTGTGTTCTATCGAGCAAATACATCAATGGTGCAGACCTGTTTGCTAAGTGAAATACATTTTTCGTATAATCGGACATGGGTGGTCACCATCGCCGGGACTTTCCCTCTGTTTGATGACGGCCACATTAAGCTAAAAGGAAAACGCGGCGTAATTCTGCCGCCCAATTTTTATGTGCGATGTAATATATGTTAATAATAATAATATATTAATAATATATAATAATAATAGAGAAAATATTTTGACAAGTGCATAGAAAGCCAGCAATTTATTAAATTATAGTTCAAATCCTGCTTCCGACGAATGACACGACCAATACTTTTTCAGATTATTTTCAGAATCTGATTACAATGCTTCAAATGTAGATGTCGCTGAAACTCAAATTAATGAAAAAAAAATTATTCAATTGGGAAATAATTTTCTAAATAAATAAGAGTTTTTTATTAAACATCATGACGTTTAACTATCACAGCCATTTTTAATTTGGAAGCAATATATTTCATAAAAATGTCAGCCTTAAGCGATTTTTGTAGTTGCAAATGCTTTTTTGTATTATTTTTTGAAACTATGGGTAACGTATTAGATTAATAGATGAGGATAATTTTGCCCGGATTTTCGTTTGAATAATTCTAAACAAAACTGAATGAAAATGTTCGGATTATTGTACATTTGACAAGACATTTTACTTCGATATATTTTAAAATTATTTCGGACGGAAGAATTTTCGTAAGTTTGTATAATCTCCTCGCTCAGGAGCCCACTCTTTGCAGCCTCATTCCGAGAAATAAATGTAGCTATCCCAGCCTTTAAAATTGTATCGAAGAGCCAACCCGTTACGGTGCTTTCCTGGTAAAAGCTGCAACAAACAACCGTGCCTGTAATTAATATTAGGAGCCCATTTTAGTTAAATAAGTATTTCGCTAATGTTTCCATTTTGGAGGCGCGCTCAGCGTGAAGTCCCACTAAGATACCAGGAGGAAACTTAGAAATTGGCGATGAGACCCGCACTCAAAGAAGGTATCCACAAAAATCACTGTTTTTTACCGACTTCAAAAAAGGAGGTGGTTCTCGATTAGTCTGTATGTTTATTTATTTTTTTGCTTTTTTTATGTACATATGTTACCTCATAACTTTCGCCTGGGTGAACCGATTTTGTTGATTATTTTTTTATTAGAAAGCTGGTGCTTGCCATGTGGTCACATTTTAATTTGGTTTAGTTCTGAAAATGATATCCATGAGAAAATCATAAAAGTCTTAAATTTGTATTAATTAGGTGCGCGAAAAATGGACGAAAACCTCAACAGATTTCGATGATTCTTTTTTTAGTGGAAAGAACGTGTACAAATTAGTTAGTGTACTTCAGATTCACTAAAAATTAACAAATAAAAAACTTTTAACAAAAAAAGTAACCGATTTCAAAGAAAAAGCACTAATAAGTAAAAAAAAATATTGCCATTTTTGTAGTTACGATTATTGTTATTTTCTTAGTCGGTGTCTCCTCACTTAGTACCCCACTCGATCTAACAGAAATAAATTAACTGTTTGTGGTGCTGTCTCTACAACAAACACAAAAACCACAATCGTTGTTATAATATTGTTTATTTATCGTGTATTGTTTATTGTTTATTGTTTATTCATCATCCATAGACAGTACACTGCACTCGGATTTGTCATATTTTATCATTAGCCAGTTCGGGGAAATCCCAGCGAAGAAAAACTGGAAAGAACATCCGCTGGTTTTTTTTTTCAACGTCCACTTAGTCTAAATTTACAAAAGTATTTAGACTCACAGATAAACACGCTAAATTAATATGAATTGACGAGAATCAGCAATTCATGTCATATGCAACAGTTCATGACAAATATCAGTTTATTAGTAAAGACCATGCCCGCCATTTAGCATTTTGCCAATTGGAGCAAGCCAGTCCCCACAAACAGCACCCGTTCACGAGCATCACGCCAGGCACGGCCATCGCCTCTATCAACCATATTTTAGGGAAAGAGGAGACCCGAACCCAGCGTCGCCGCAAGTAGGGACCTTAAAGCGATGCACTACTCCAGTGGCAACATGAAAAGTTGTGAAAGCTCTGTACGATTTAGTTTTAATACGATTATTTCCGTCATGAACTAAGTGACCTGTAAACAAAGAGTCAAAATACAAAATACATTATTATTCTTACAGCTAAAAAAAAAAAACTATATAATATTACACTTTAAATGCTACCACCTACAGAAAATTAAGAGTACAATGGTTTGAGAGCAACCATATACGAATAAGATTCCTGAAAGAGTTCTGACCAACACCTACTGTTAAATAATGCTTTAATACAGTTCGGGTGTACAGAGCCCTCGTCATTATTGATACGAAATTGTATCAAATCAATATTATTTTGTTATTTCTGCCTACAGAATCAATATGATAAATAATGTAGGCAGAAATAATAGAAATAAATTAAATAATAACCCAGTTCGTATTTATATCGAGTGCGGAGGTGTAGCAGCGATGCAATAGTAGGATAGGATAGAGATGGCCGTCATTTGGGCAAGAAATTCGCCAATTAATTATTCGTAACGCCTATTCCGTACATCACTTCACTAACTCTTATAAAATCCAGCGTCTGGTATCTGTCCGTCTTTCTGTCTGTCTAAACGTTGAATGTGAAACACATGAAAGTTACCGATGATAAATGTTGTCTAGGTAAGGGAGTTTTTGGACGCCATTCGCGAAATTTGTTCCTATCAGTCGCATTCAGAGAGCACCTGTCAAAACTTTGTACGAGATTTTGACCGGACTAACCATACAAAAACCGGTTTAGTCCGGCGGATTAAAGGTAGTCCGCCCACTCTGAATATGACTATAAGACTTATCCTAAGAGAATTTCATCTTCTTATGTACCTGTAACATTCTGAAATGATGCTGTGACTAAACAATTTATCTGATCTTATTTTTAACCGACTTCTTTCATTTGTTTTGAGCTACTAAATTAAAAATATTTGAAAGCTGTACATATGTTTATTCGAAATTAGCGGTAAATATGTAAACGCCTTGTACAGGCTGTGAATGCGGTGGCGGTGACTGGGGTGGGAGCAGGGACGCTCGGAGAGACGACGAAAAGGAGAATTCCGGAGAAGATTGCATAAGGTGGGCCATCCCGCTCAACTCCCCATACAAACGGGGAAAGAAGATCACGCCCATATTTCTTATCAGAGATCCCAAATTATGCTCAAAATAGCTTTATATGATCGAACTAGATGTCTGATGACCGTTGGCATTGTTAAATTGAGTATGGTTTCTAAGTTATAAGGTCCGAAAGTTCAAATGTGTGCCTGACAGTCGTCACTCGTCTCGTTAGTCTGTTTATTGTGAAAACATGCGGGGCGACGCTACCTGTGACACTGCTGGATGGAATGAGTTGCGTTAGTATACTTAATGGTTTCGTGTGGTCGCGAAAACCAAGGTCTTCATCACTTGCGCTGATCGATCAAAATTATGTGAACCGTCAAGGTCAAGGACAGCGGTAGTGCCCATGGGCATTGGGTTATACGAAAGTGTGTGTAGCGAACACCTTATGAAACCTTATCACACACCAATATGGAGCGTTTTCAAGGACAAAACGCAAAAAAAAAAGTTTTTGTGGGTCACACTATTATGAAACTAACAAATCGATTTACGCCCGTTGCCACCACCTCCAGCTACAAAAATAATAAAGTTACCTTTCGGTTGCACTGTGTTAATATGCAATGTAACCAAAAGTTACTTATCGGATTTCAGGTAACTAGAGGTGGTGAAAACAGGAGTTCCAGATCATTTAATTTTCGTTACATTATGTTAAATGTATAGTTCGTAGAATATTACAAAAACCTGTGCAGGACCTTTCCAGCGTGGCTCTAATTAAAGGACAACCAAAAATATATCCATTTTAAAATATATCCGGTGGGATCGGTTCTCCTCTCAAATAAAAAAACCGGCCAAGTGTGAGCCGGACTCGCACACGAAGAGTTCCGTACCATCGTACAAGAATTAATACAAACAAATCAGGTTTCTTTAATTCTTCATTATCACCCCTTTAATTGTTATATAATTTAAATTTTAACAATTTGTTTTGTTACAACGGCAATAGAACTACACACTCTATGACAATTTCAATTGTATATTTTTTACAGTTTCCGAGATACAGCCTTGTGACGGATTTCAATCAAACAGCAATTTTTTATATGAGAAAAAAAAACTAAGTAGTCACAGCAGGCTCCATTGTATGGGAACCTTCTTATACGTGAGAACAGTTGTATATGCATATGGTAATTGTATATGCTTATGGTAATTGCAATCTCATGTGAGTGCCGGTTTTAATGTTTCTAGTTGCTAACTGAGCAACATTAAAGATCTCGATTCTGTAACCCTCGAATCACAAGGATTCGCCCAGAGCATGAACAAACATTTCAAACAAATCCGATTGACAAAAAAGTTCTCATCATGAATGCTGCTCATTATGAAAATTACTGCTGGTAATTCATAGGTGACTGAATCACCGGCGAATGTAAATTTTAAGGTTAAACCAAAGATAATACTAACAATGATTTCGTGTTAAACCTGCAGATGCGCTCGAAGCAGTCGCCTTTGTCCGTGCACAACAAACAATAGCGAGACAGTTCATGGCAGAAAAATTTTGGTGCACGTTTCGCTAGCAGCTGATGAATGAAATAATGCGATTCTTTATATGTGCGTGCTATTACGGGCCACTAATATCTCGCGATAAGGGAAATAAGGCAATTCTGTGACGCACTAAAGCACGCAGTTATCTTTATAGCCGCGAGTAAAGTGCCGCCGGCGGAGCGACCCCACGCCAGGGCAATATGCTCCCCGGTGGCGCGGTGCGCGGCCCAACACATCCGCCTCATGTCGACCAATGAATCTTGTACCAACTGAACACATTCCGCATCAATAATAACACATATTACATTGTACATATAGAATGGACGTCGTCGGAGCAATAACCTTTGGTTCGAAGGGTTGGGACGCCTCCCCCCTGGCGGGCGGGCGACCCACTTATTACAACTGATGAAGTCACAGAACAGAAAACTGGTAACTTCTACTTCCTCGAGTGGAGTCGAGTGTGAAGTGTCCCCAAGTGGGCGCCCCAAGATCTCGTAAGCTATGGAAAATCAAAGTCCTAAAACTATAGTTTGATGACAGTGTGTACAGGCAAGAAGCCCTCGTAGCCGAAAATCCTGGTTGGGTTCCCGGGTATAATCCTATATGTGAGCTGATTAAAAGAGTATATAAATAATTGTCACATCTACAGCGGCGGAGAGGACCTGCATATGAACTTGGGTCTTGTCCACCCTGATTAGCAAGGAAAACAACAAGTATATATTTTTTTACAATACAAGTTACAAGATATAAAAAATGTGTCTTTAATTTAAGTGCGGTGACGGTTTTTTTATTGCAAGTAAAAATTAATTTATATTACAAAATGTTTAAAACAAAGTTCTGCCAAACTACGTAGCAGTTTGTTGGTAGACTGAGCTCTCGTTTTCCTTTCTGCTTATAGGTGCTTAAGGTGGCCCAACCCGGCGGGCCTAACTCATTCGCGGGCATGGTACAAAACCGTACTGTCGCGCTCTGGGACCTTCTATGTTTCAAAGAATAAGACAGGCTCCGTGATGAGAAAGATGCTAAATGTCCACAAAAAGACAATGAGCATAGTGTATGATTTGGTAAGATTTACGAAAATTTTAATTACAAAACAACTTATAGCTAAAAGTAAACCACGACCGCTGTAGTCCAAAATCTAACAAAAACCAAATAGATTATAAATCTTGATCAAATAAGCTATGTCTGATGACTAATCTTTTTAGGATGTCCTTACTTTATCATAGCGTAATCCGCCTCCAAAGTTATTGTATAAAACGCGCGAAAAATTCGAACTTTCGGATCTTATAACTTAGACACCAAACACAATTTTACAATGCCAATGGTCATCAGACATCTAGTTCGATCAAATAAAGCTATTTTGAGCAAAATTTTGGATCTCTGACAAGAAATATGGGGGTGATCTTCTTTCCCTTATTGTATGGGGAGATGAGCGGGATGGGCCACCATAATAACGATTTATTCTTCAGAATTCTGAAAAAAAAAAAGAAAAAATATCGAAACATAAAGACGTTTTCGGATGTTGGACCAGTAAAACTTTAAGCAATCCAAAATCCTTCCAAAATTTCTAAGGCTGAATATAAATTCTAAAATGGAGGAAATGGAGGTATTCCGGAAAAAAACCGCCGTTAACAGTACGTTACACTGTTAATAGGACCTTACTTACTCATCTTACACTTTAGTCATTGAACCACCTTCTAGCGGAGTAACCTCCTGTATTATGTAAGTACTATGAAACTTTATACAACTAAATGCGGGAACATAAAATTGGCTACTTGGAGATGACATGGTGTGGTGTGGTTATCGAAATCATTCTGGAATTATTTATGCTATATATTGATTGTATCGAAGGAAAATAAAAATAATCAACCCAGAGGTAGACAACATTTAAGTTTGGAGCGAACTGTACGTGTAATCATACGTATACAATTGAATGCTAAATTGTAACGTTATTTTATTATCCTAGGATTTAAGCTCTGACAAACGCCACATAAAGTTTAGAAACATTAAAGTTTACTTGAATGTTTTTCTGGAACACACTTTTACATAGGTGCTGCATTTGATATTCATAGCTGGGCGGAGCAGCCAGGAGCACATGTGTTTACAGTCCGTTAACTAGATTTTTCCTCCATGTATGTATGCAATGATTATCACAGACATTCTTAGCGCAACATTGAGCAAAGCCGGTCCTTTTGCCAATTTCCAATCCCCACGCTAATAAGCTAAATTTTCTTTCGCTCTAAAGTTCCATGTTCCTCGGAAACTTGTAAGTTAACGCACTTAACAATTGTCCTGCGACAGAGCCACCTTGAGGTGCTTCCGCGTCAGCGAGGAATGCCTTTCTCGCCCCCTGACCACCTTCGCCGCTGCCGCCATCTCGAACTTGGCTCCTCTTTCAGACGCTAATGGAACAGGCGGCGGTGGCGCGGCGCGGCGCGACAGCGGGGGCGAACAACATTAAAACATTAAAAACTTCACCGTCGTTTTTCTGGTGTCGGATCGAAATCAATTCCGTACTTACGTTTTGGAGGACAAAAATAAACGTAGCGAATAGACTAAGAAAATGCAGGAGCTGTTCTTAATGACCTTGGCTTCTGGATTGCCACCCCTCCCCTCGTCCCACGCGAAAATGGCGTGCGATAATTAGCTCGTTCGTATGTGAAGTCAGCAGCTCCGACACAATCGTACGCCATCATGGGTAATCGCCGAGTGGGAACTACCACATTCCAGGCTGCCTCTAAAATCACTTCAGTTAGTGCATATCCCACCGCAGTATTATGAAATATTTTAAAAATAATATTGTTATTTGTCGCATTTTTACGACATTACCGTTATCTCATTAATTTGAGTATCAGCGACATCTACATTTGAAGCATTGTAATCAGATTTTGAAAATAATCTGAAAAAGTATTGGTCGTGACATTCGTCGGAAGCGTGACCTCCTGGAAGGAAGCAGGACCTCCTGGAAGGAAGCAAGACCTCCTAAAAGGAGTCCTGCTTCCGACGAATGTCACGACCAATACTTTTTCAGATTATTTTCAAAATCTGATTACAATTCTTCACATGTAGATGTCGCTGAAACTCAAATGAATGAGATAACGGTAATGTCGTCCATTATATACATAAAATTATCAAAAATAAAGCGAGTTTGATGACTAATGCACCTCGCAATCAGATCGGAATACACATTTATTAGATGATTGAATATGATAACGCGATGGGAGCACGGGCTGCGTGCTCAGCCAACTGTCAGCTGAATTACGAGATTTGTACAAATGGATATTTGGCGCTACGCTGCCGCTGTATACCAACGCTTTGTATCACTCGAAGCACTCGGCCGAGAGTCCTATTGTACTGTTTACTAAGGTAAGAATAGAAAGCACCTGAATTCGATTCGATCAAGTTCTTACATTCGTTTTACATTTTATTTACCGCGAGTCGTTTCGTATGGTTTAAAATTAATGTATGTATGTCAAATGAACCATAGATACCATCATTGGAATAAATGAGGTGCAACTAAAGATCAAGAAAGGTCGAAACAATACAATTTGTAAAATACGTGGCAACGGAAAAAAGTATTTACCTACTCGCTTTAATCGGGACGGGCGATAAGTTATGGCGTTGACTGCCAGTGACGACGACAATACATTACAGTTTTATTAAAAAAACTTTTGGTATTTTTCCCGCAATCAACTTTGGCACTTTTCAATAAGGCACAATGAGGCGATAATCGCGCCGAAATCTCAGTCAGTATTGATCCTACTTCTCCTTTTGCGGTTTATTTCGGCGCCAAAAACTGGGTTGATGTGCACCATAATTAATTAATTGATAAAATTTTCTTAATAATTTTAAGTATTTAATGGATACGACATTACCGTTATCTCATTAATTTGAGTTTCGGCGAATATTATAGGAATAATCTCTGTTGTTTAGAGAAGTGGGCATGTAATCCAAAGGTCGCAGGTTCGAATCCTGCTTCCGACGAATGTCACGGCCAAAAACGTTTTTAGATTATTTTCAAAATCGGATTACAATGCTTCAAATTTAGATGTCGCTGAAACTCAAATTAATAACATTCTCTGTGGTGTGAAAACTTCACAAACGACACTAAAATTGTATTGATTATATTCCTAAACGGTAAATGAGGTGAAGTTCTTGACATTGGAAGGTCCGTAATGATCTTGTTGAATGTTCCTCCCACTCCCCAAGTTCGATAATCGTTGTCTCCTTCGCGGACGTGCCGTGAATATACACGGTGAGCGCTGGTCTCCACTCCCGAGGCTCCTGATGAAGCAGGCTTGTTAGAGCACATAAGTTAGAGGTCAAAGGACACACAGAACATTGAGGAAGTTAGAAGTGAAGTGTTTTCTGCGATAGGACCCGAACATCGAGCAAGGAAGGACGGAGTGGCGATCGCTACTCACTCGCATAGCGGCAGCGGAGCCACGTCTTAGTGGAAAAGCACTGACTGTGTGTGGTAGTTACTGTTGGTAAATATACTTTTTCGTACTAAGCATGTACGTCGCTTATTCCAAGGATCGTGAAATGTTTGTATGTATAATCGACCGTGAGGCAAGGACACATTAATTAAAGAAACATTCCTGTAAATACAACTACTTTACGAATATACTACAAGGCTGGACTCGAACCAGCAAAACATACCATTCGCGGGTATTGCGTCTACCAATTTCGCCACCATAATCATAATTTGGAATTCTCCTTAAGTCCCTCTTCCCGTAATCAATGCCTCCTACGAACACAGTATTTAAGATTATACCTACATTTTTTTTTTGGTAGGCATGATGAAAACGTTACATTGCAGCTATAAATTAACTAATGTCGTTGAAACTTAAAATAACCTTTGATAATTATTGGTTTGTATTTAATGTATTCTCAAATGTGAATTGCAACGCCGTCTGTTATTACTTTTATTATCGCTTTTCAACACTTGTATTCCCTACTATCATTCATCTACGAGATGCTACCTGCGTTACTGATTAGAGTTCCCGAGGGAACCGAGCCGGAGAGCACCCTTCCCGTGTCTGGTTAGCGTTGGATTAGGCGTATCATCATCTTCTACCTATGTATGTTGGTTTAGTATTAAATGTAGCATACGCTTCGAACTAAAATATTTTTTTTATATACCCCGTTACATAACAATACTTAGGACCGATTTTTAAATCCTCAGATAGTACTTATCGGTACAAATTTTCAAGTCATTGCCGGAAAATTATATCTTCTATTACAATTATCTGACTATAATTTTACTATTTTTTTTCTTCTTTGTTAGTTCTGTACAGATGCCATCTGAAGTGTTGACTGCAATAATCATCTCATTTTTATGCCTTATGCTGTTTTTTTTTCTCATCATAGGCCGAGAGAGACTCAGCAGTCTCTTTCCTCTTCGTGTCGCTCCTAATTTTTTTACTTAATTTTACTAATAAACATAAAGACTTAGTATATCGGCTGGGTAAGCAGAAGCGTAAATAAATTCGTCGAATAGTTATCTGGCTGTTTATCTGACTATTGAAAAATCAGCCCTTAGTATAATAGTCAAGATACTAAGGAAAAAAAATAAATGGAGCATTTTTCTAGCATAAAATACAATTCATTTATTAAATACGTTAAAATTCCTCCTTTCTAAGTTCCAAAACTAAAAGTTACAGGAATATTTGTCTATCACGCTTCATTTACGACATTTTATGATAGCAAAAAGTTTGAGCGACAAAGGAATCAATGTCAGGGGCAACCTCCTCGTTGATTGGGCTATAAAGGGAATCGTAATTTTTATATAGGTCGTATAGTCGTCACCGACCTTGCTAAGATTTCATATAACATGAAATGAAATGAAAAAATCTTTATTTGCAAGCCAATATGGTTTACAAAAAGGCGGAATTAATGCCATGAGGCATTCTCTAACAATCAACCTTAGAGACGTAGGAGAGCGGCGGGGTGGCGGGCAAAAAGAAAACAAAAAACTAATTTAAAAAATATTATATTAAGGCTTATATAATATTTTGTGAACAGATAGATGCATACAAATATTTCTACAATAGATGTATAAATATATACATTAGTTTCCTTTGAATGCTCAAAGGAAACAGTATGTCTCCTTAATAATGTTAATAAATCTTGTCTATGAGTAGGATCAGATTGACAAGCAAATAAGTACTGATAAAATTATGCAAGTCAGGACGCAAGGAACAGATATTTGAGACGCTCTTTAAATATATGAATAGAATAGGATGTGTGTACATCATGTGGAATCTTTTTTTTTATGCAACCTGCGATGGATTGCTACTACCACACAACTACCGCTATGGTATTAGCCCAATACACTACATTCCCGAAGGAATTAGGTGCCATGCCAGGACCTTCCCTTTACGTGCACGGCTACATAGAACTGGGTGGAAAACACGGTTTTCAATTTTTCATTGCAGCTTCGACCATCTTTTCATCCAATGCGATGGTACCAACCCGGGCGGGCTTAAGCCCTACCACCTAGTAGGTGAAGGGGACCTACAGTTTTACATGGATTCCGAACCATGGATCAGCTTGCGTTCGTGACGAAATGCACTTATCGAACTCAGAAAGAGGAAGAAAGAGGCGAGGAATTGAACCCAGACCTCTGGTACACTAGGCGAGTCACCGCGCCACTAGGCTACGAGCCGCTCAAGATGATTTCACATATGTACAATAATCTGTGTAAAAAGAAGAATTATGTCCCGGAACAGCAAGAAGCAAATTATCTGTGGATCTGAGGGGTAGGTCATGAGAGCAGAGCAGTTCAATCCGACCCATGAGATATACAACAGTAAACATGTATAACTTGGCATATATATTGACTGAATAAGTCTGCTGTGAGGCAAGTCAACAGGATTCTTAAGATGGTTATACTAGCAAATGCGAATGGTTTGGTTGCGTTAAGTTCCTGATCTCTATGGAATGAGAACATAAAAAAAAACATGTATAATTTCAGTTAAAGTTCTACCAAAACAGAAAGAAAAATGTTGCAGAAATTGATATTTTATGCATGGAAAAAAAATTTGAAGTCAGGTCTCAAATATATTATTTTTCAAGTTTAAGGCTTATATTGATGTTTTTTTTTATGTGACTGGACTTGATGGCTAATACCACACCTTCTGTCATGGTATTAGCCCAACACACCACATGGGAACTAGGTGCCATGCCAGGACCTTCCTTATATTGCTCGGCTACATTGCTGGATGGAAAACACGTAGAATTTTCATTGCCGCTTCGACCATCGTTCAGTCAATGCGATGGTACCAACCCGGGCGGGATTAACCCTACCACCTAGTAAGTAAGGAAGGGGACCTACAGTTTAACGTGGAATCCGAACCACGGCCAGCCTCTCTCAACGGTCTAATGGTCACCCATCCAAGACCAGACCGGACCCAGCGTTGCTTAACTTCGGAGAGCGATCGCCGAAGTGTCGCGCCACTGGGCCACTGAGGCTGACATTAAGGAGGATGATATTAAGTAACATTTATTTTAATACGATTTCAAAGACCTTAACATTATCTACCCATTCAGCGAAGAACATGTTTAACTTTTCCGAATTTCTTTAACGAAACAATAATAAAACCGATTTCACGCGTTATGCGGGTTGGTCACATTTAGAAAAAAAATTATTTCAAGCAGCTCGAACTGAGCGACGTCGGGCTCTAGCTATCTTGATTTAATCGCAAAAATTGGTCCAAAATGTTTAGGTATGAGGATGCTCATAAAAGCAAAGAAGCCGTTCCTAATGAGAGTCAAGGGAACTTCCCGCAGGCTGGCGGGGATGGCGCCGCGGACTGGGGCGGGCTGAGGGACGGACGAGTGGTCATTACGATATCCTTTTTTGAAGGACGCACGGATTTTCTTATGTACGCTATATGTACGGGCAGCCGAAGTCGGGCCATACTCAGACTGCTAGATATTTCAACAGTATCCACTACAGAAACCGTAATTCTCTACTGCAAACATTCTATAATATCGCTTGTTTGCAGTAGAATTATAATCAGAGTGGTCAGTCCGAGTTCTCACCTAAATTGGCGTTTACGGAACTTCACAGTTACGTAAAGACGTAAAATCCTATACAAACTTTTACTACTTATTCTGTGGTTTTACTTTTTCAAGCTCTCAAAATCAAATAATAATAATAATAATAATAATATGCTTTATTGCTTCCATACACATAGGTACATGCAAGGGAGGACTTATTGCCTAAAGTCAATATCTTCCAATCAACCCGATTATGGGACAAAAATATTCAGGTAGCAACAAAAGAAGAGTAACCTAAGATAGTTTCTTGTGCACTATTTATACTCTAAATTAGTTATATGTAGAAAAAAATATATATCTGCAGACAAATGTCAGCTAAAGAAAAGAAAAAAAAAGTTACATAAACTTAAAAATATAAAATTAAAAAAAAATATATATACAATAGTTAAATACAATGGTAAAATATAAAATACATACATTAAATAAAGTGAAACATGATAATAAAACTGAAATGTGACAAAAGTAGAACATACTCATTTTGCGAGGAAGTATGATTTTACACGTTTTTTGAAAATATCAAGAGAAGCTGAACTCCTGATATCAAGTGGCAATTGATTCCAAAGTCGTGCTGAATTTACTGTAAATGAATCCGTAAAACAAGTGGTATTGTGTGACGGTATCAGTAGAAGAAGGTTGTCGATTGACCTGAGTGGTAAACCATGGGTGGACAAGAAATTGAATTTATCTCTAAGGTATGTGGGAGCACGTGGGTTGTTGAGGACTGTGTATAAAAGAGAAAGGACATGCAATTGTCTTCGACGTCGAATATTTAGCCACTGAAGCTGATCACGGTATGCAGAAATGTGGTCATATTTGCGGAGTCATGGATTTCCGATTTGTATGAAAACGCGGAGACGGCGTAAACGGCAACTTCAACGTATTTAGGAAGGATTTTTTTTTATTTGGTGACAGCAAACGATAGTTTTGATCGGCCCTGAAAAAATCATATTATTTGCTCATAACAAGTATACATAGACTGCTGAATATAGACGTAAACTGCGGCACCAGCGCTCTCACTCGTCATGTTTTATGTAACTAGACGTGAATGTAGCACACCACCACCGTCTTGATATTAGCCTATAAACAACCGCATTCCCGAAGGAATTCCAGGAACTTTCCTTCAAGAGCACGGCTACATTGATGAAAATCACGAGTTTTTTTTGCCGTTTCGACTATCGTTTTATTCAATGCGATGCTACCAACCGGGGGGGGGGGGGGGGGTTATCACTGCCACCTAGTAAGAGTTACAAGTTTTAAATGGATTCGAATGATCGAAAAGCTCGCAATCGTAACGAAATGCATCTATCCAACTCAGAAAGAGAAATAAAGTAGTGCATGAATGGGGCCGGGATTTGAACCCACGACCTCTGGTATGGAAGAAAAGTCCCCACGCCCCTGATGTACGAGCCGTACTGAAACGTAAGTACGTAATGAAATAAAACGAGGTCCAAGAGTTAAAGTGAGACTAAAGGTACGCGTACACGGGCAACTAATCAGCTCAACTTGCAGGAATCTCTGTCGATTTCGGCGTCACGACAACATCCAGCAATCTGCGGCAACATGGTTTATGAACAAGTATGGAACCATTAATGGGGCAATTAATAGCCCGCATGTGTGTCGCTGGAATCATTGCTGAAAATGTATTGTGGTTGCCTCCATCTATTGCTCCAATATGATTTGTTGTTATTTATTCATCATCCATAGACATGCCAGTCATTTAATTTCATTATCATTAAATAGCCAGTTCGGCAATCCTAGCGAAGAAGTACTGGCAAGAAACTCCGCTGGTTTTTTTTCAACGTCCACTTAGTCTAAGTTAACAAAAGTATTTAGAATCACAGGTAAAAACACTACATTAATATGAATCGACGAGAATCAACAATTCTTGTCATAGCAACAGTTCATGACAACTTTGTACGATTTAGTTTTTGTTTGGCAACAGTTGCTTAGCGATTAATTGCCTCAAATAGCCTGTGTACGGGCACCTTAAGAGGAGAGCAAAGTAGAGTTGATAAAAATAATAGGACCGCCTCACCCGTAGATAGGAGTCGAGTGAGCTCCGCGCGCAGCCGGCGGCGGAGGGCGGTGACGATGGCGGAGGGCGGTGGCGGTGGCGGTGGCGGTAGAAAGCGCAACCTCACCCAATTAACTGAATCATCGGACCCCGTTACCGTCTGGTACGGAGGGCGCCACCTTCCTACCGTCGCATCGGCCGTCATGGCGGACCAAGCCAGCGCGATCCTAGGGCCTGAAGCAGGGTTTCTTAACCTTTTTGCAGCCATGGACCCGTTGAGAAATTTAAAAATATGTTGGACTCCTTTCAGACCTAGTTGAAGTTTAACTAACACTCCTGCCACGGACCCCAGGTTAACATACTAAAGCATTTTTGGAAAAATAATCTTCGCTTTGGATTGATCGATGTAAGAAAGGTCCTGGCAGGGCACCTAGTTTCATGTCGTGTATTCATGGCTAGAAGCATATACATGTACATGACAAAGCTGTATCTGACACTGTGTATACTAGTCGTGGGCGTTTCCACTGGTCTTCGAAAACGTTAGTAACCGTTATTGCTGATGCCGATAGCCGTTAGCGGAAACGGTTTCAAAAAGAAATGAAAGAAAAGTCCCTCTCCCTTTTTCTCCCCTCTTTTTTTTTTTTTTTTTGGCTGGACATGAATGGGTATAATGACATCTAGCACGGTTCGATCACCTCACATGAATTCTGAATCTCGAGTGCAGTGACCTGTATTCTCAACAAAAATCTAAATCAAGAAAGAGGTTTTGTTACTATGTAGTTATCGCAAACAATGAAGAAGTCAGACAAAACTGTTTTATCCTCGACAAAATGATCCCCAGAAATAATATAACACAAATGATAAATAAACATAATTATCATTTATTTTATATGCCTATTACCATTTAGAAATATCAATCGTTGGACTTTTTCTGTAAGCAAACCACACCGGCGGTCGTTAACAATGTAGCCCCGCTTCGATTACAGTGCGCACTGCGCGCGCGCATTACAGTTTCGGCGGTAACCCCAGTTGCGACGGCTACAAGCCGCAACGAAGTAATTATTAATATTACTAACATTACTCGTAACCCCAGTTACGAGAGTCGCCGGCTTCGAGCCGGTTATAGCTACATTGCGCGAGCGAGACAGTCGCGGCTGGCGGGTCGTTGCGTCTAGACGTCTCGCAACCTACGTGCTTTCGTTGGCGCGCTGCGTGCGGTGCGCTACAAGAAATTTGTAGCGGCCATACTGCTCGGCGTAAAATGAATACTTCGTTTTTACACTAGTAACAGTTTACAAACCCATTTCTCATTTCTCGTCCCACGACTAGTGTATACAGGTTTAAGATGTGAAGTACTTACCTATCCAAAATGTGTTAACCAAACGGGCCTCATCTTGTTGGGTAATGCAGCAGTTTTTTTTTTGATCATGCTGTCAGACTTAGGGTCTCTTCCACCAAGTACTAATTAGCTTAATCTTCACATTAAAGAGCCTTTCTTACCATCTCGCAATCATTACCCGTACAAGATAATGAGCACTTTAGTAATAAATGCCCGTTAAGTTTCAATTAAAATAAATCAGCACTTGGTGAAAACCAGGCCAATTATTTTTGTGAACACTTTCGTATACTTATAAATAAATGACAAATTAATAAGATCAGTTGTGTTTTTCGCCAGCAAGTCGAAAAGTTTGTTTTTATTAACAAAACAATATGTTAATGTGTGTACGCATAGACTAACTAATGATTCGCCAATAAGGGCCAGCGAGGTAGGAAGGATGGTAGCGGCAACAGAACTGGCTTGTCGTACTCAATACTGAAGTTCTCGAGTTGCAACGACAAGTAAGAACTTCACAGAATAAAATGGCGTCTTGAAAAGCGTGCAACGAATATTCTATATTGCGCGACCCGAACACGTAAACAAACGAACTACAGTCAGTGCTTTTCCAATAACTCGTGATGACGCTGCCGCCATACGATAGAGTTTCGATCGTCACTCCCGTCCATTCTTGGTCGCTGGGTATGGCTTTTAAAGACCAATAACGAGTCTCATCTTATATTCATACTTATTTTTCACTTAATATTATGGTAGCGAAGTCCTATTTATGGAACCACATAAATAGGAATCGCTTTCATCATAGTGTACCGTCGCTCGGCGATAGAATTCAATAGAAACCGTCCTAATTAGATTCCCATTTACCTTTTGGAGAAGCGCTGACAATAGAGTCGCATCGTGAGAGCTGTGAGGTTGCGGCGGCGGCGGGGGTGCGGGGGGGGGGGGGGTGCGGCGGGGAGCGTCCGATCTCGTTACCTCCTCCAGATTCCCTTTCATCCCTATCGCGCACAAGTTGAGGCGACGCCGACTCAGCAGCCCCGCCCCGCCCCGACCCGCGCGCCACGGAACACCATCCGGGCAGCGTCGCGTCGCCGAGTACGACTCCTCGGATTCCCCAAAACGTTCTCGGGATTCCCCGAAATTCGTAAAAGTCCGGAATCGGATCCAAGTTTTCATTGGAAATTTCGAATGCGCAACAAAAAAGCCCATGCAGCCGATGGTCAGCTGTCACATGTGAAGGATGTCGAAAATTTCAATAAAATGAAAATTATTTTACTGTAGAGTAATTTTCATCATTGCTGAAGGTTTTCGACAAAAATCACATGTGACAAGTCTTGCTGGATCCCGCATTTCGGGAGTTATGCGCCTAAATACATCTCGGGCAAATTTTATTTTTATTTATGGAGAGGATGAAGACTCAGAAGATAGTTTCCAACCGTGATTTCCATTTAGGATCCTTATTGTACGCCTCTGCAAATATATATATCCTTGAGTAAATACAATTGGTAAACAACTATGTACAGGGAGCACTATTATTTTTTCTGTGGCTCAGGGCTAGAAAGCATTCAAGCTGCATTTAGACATGCTAAGTCCGAGTCCTAAATGTTGATATTCGAAAAACAGTTGACTTATAAAGCATGCTAACAATTAGAATTCTAGCATCGTGTTCTTGATAATAAGCATAATCATATAAAACTTATTATAACTAAAAATACAAAAGGTCGAACTCCTCCTTCTTTTGTGCAGTCGGTGAAAAATAGCAAAGATTTGCGTTTCAACTAACATTATGACTGTTTTGTGTATAAAATGGATATGTAATTTTTTTTATTATTATTATTTTCTCTGACATGGGTACTACATAGTATGAATTTGTTTATTCACTAATTTATATTTAATTTGATATTACCTTGTATCAAAAATGACGATGGCTTTTTACACCTGAATAATTTAGATCATAATTCCTATTCATTTAGAATAAGATTTCATTATCGTAGTCAAGAGTTTAGTTCTTATTATGATGTTCTTTGTGAGCAGTAGTAATCAATCAATCACTGTAAACTAGTTTGTAAGTATCAATGGAAAAAATAATAATACAATGACCAACCTGACGAAGTTTCTTGTCGGCTCTTCTTCGCCAGAAGTAATAAAATAATATAATATAAGTTCAATGTAGCCGTGCAATATAAGGAAGGTCCTGGCATGGCAACTAGTTCCCATGTGGTGTGTTGGGCTACTACCATGACAGAACTTGTGGTATTAGCCATTCATGTCCAGTCACATAAAAAAAAAGAACCGAAAGGAAAAAAAAAATACGAATCCGAGTGTGTAATATACATCTAACTGAGGAAATAAAGAAACTGAAACTGAAACTGGAAAATAAAGATATAATTACTAACTATAAATTGTTTATGGCTCAATAACCTATCGTGTGTAGAACTTAACATGCCTTACAACATTCTCTACCTGCCTAAATCGCAATATTGACCGTGTTTTCGCTAATAATATGCGGATCTATGGATAATCGGATAATTGATAATCGATCATATGATATTTATGATAAGATTAGATGTAGATGTATCTCCGATTATTTATTTATTTAAGTCTCTCGATTTGTTTTAGCAATGTATACATGCAAACATTCCCAGAAGGTCTAGTCAGCCAGGGAATTAAAAGACTACACCTCATGCCCGCAAGCATGAGAGGCCATATAGCCCAACCGAGGGTGGCACAAACAAAAAAAATATAGATATAAATATATAGTTAAGTATGTTATTGTGCGAACCTTGGCTTAGTAATAATAATAATAACGGATAATCGCCCACAGTCCAAGAAGGGAACAAGAGGTTCTGTGAGATCAATCCGACCATAAACAAACCTTTTTCATTATCTGTGCCCTAGACTATTATTCATTGAAACTGTCAGAATTATGAATGACAGCCAAATACTTTCAGTGAACGTCTGCATGCTAACGTCGCTCAAGATTAAGCAAATCTAAACGCGGCTTTAGAGATTGAACCTAAGATAACATTCACAGCCTTGTTCCCGAGAGTTCTCCCCAGAGGGCGCCACATATCAAGTGAGGGCTCACGAGGTGTGAGAGGTCGACCCTCGTGAGGAAAATTGCTTTGTTGGCTGAAGTAAAATTCGATTCTCAAATTCAAAAGACCTCTTAATTACCTCCCGCGTGCGTAATCAATTGTGGCGGCGTTGGCTGAGATTAACAGGTTTTATTTCAAGACTGAATTCTGCCCGAGCTTACGCACGGAGACAAGGGGTTTATAAAAACTGGCTTGCTCCAATTGTTAACATATTATTTCTTATTTGTATATACATATAAAATATATATTGTTCCAAAAGGTCGTCTGCTAATTTATTTTGATCGACACTTAGAGGGCCTTTATTACTAAAGTGCTGATTATCTTGCACCGGTATTGATTGCAAGCTGCTAAGAAACGCCCTTAATATGTGTCTTTTAAGCTAATCATCAGTAAGTGAAAAAGGCCCTAAGTATGATAACCTTTTTTGCTTCAAATATGCCCAGGAATACCTAACCTGTTTAACGTTTGGACCATACCTTCGTTAGCACCCGGTATAGAAGCGGAATAAGAACGACAGCTTTCATTTTTTTTATTTTATGGTGAAGGCCTCGTATAACTCATGAAGAAGTGAATTTAAGACGTGGACTGCTCCAGGGGGTAGCAGAGACCCCGGTGATGCAAGGAGGTATGGATAGGACGTGCTCGGGAATGAGGCAGCCGATCCTGAAACATATATTATTCCGTGGATATATCCTTCCAATGTGAGAATGTGGTAATATTTCGGCACTTGCCATAGACAGTCCACTGCACTTGGATTTGTCATATTTTATCATAGCCAGTTCAACAATCACTACGAAGAAGAACTGGCAAGAAACTCCGCTGGTTTTTTTTTCAACGGCCACTTACAAAGTTGCGATGTTACATGCAGGCGCAGATATAGTATAGGAGGTCACGACAAAAATGATAACGATAACGTAAATGGCTGAAAATGGGTTCACATAATAGAGACCAATCCTCTGATGCTGTGTCAGTCTGCCTGCGCCAAGTGGTTGCTTTACTTAGATAAGGCGCCTTGAAAAATAGTTATCGTGACAAAAAAAAAAATTATTAGGTAAATGGCTGAAAATAACGAAGTATCAAAGTGTCTGTACATACTTGCTCAGTAATACCAAAACTAAACAAATCTTTGGTCGTATTATGTAGTTACAGGCGATTTAGGTTATAGATGTAACTTTAGCTATATTTAAGTATCTAATAAAAAAACCGACTGGTTATTGTTGTATAATAAAAAAAAAATATGTCCAGATAATCAGTATATTCATTAGTAGGTAAATACGGACATCTATTTTGTGTAGTCAATCTAGATAACGCAACCACTTGGCGCAGGCATACTGACATATTGAGCATCGGAGGGTTGGTCTCTAACCTGTGAACCAGCCATTTACCTTATCGTAACCAAAAATGTCGTGACCACCCGGAATAATATGAGTCAAATCTAAACTGAGACAAGCCAAAAATCACAAGGGCTTAGTGGTCGGGGAGGGATGGCATTCCTGCGGGTGTCGAGGTCAGGGAAGGTCGTCTCCGCCGCCGCCCCGCCACCACCGCCGTCGTCCCGCCGCCGCAGCCGCCGCTCCGCTGCACGGTTATCCGGCGATAAGGCCGATATTAAAGCTGCTAAAGTTATTTATTGTAACGGTGTCGGCTACCCTCTTGGACCCGTACTTAGGAGAGTCGTGGTGTCGCGGCGGGCGGCGGCCGGGAGGGGGCGCGATCCGTTCTGTGATCTCAGATCACAGATTTGCGGTCAACGAGACGAATGGTTATTTTGTGCGCGGTGCACCGCGAGCTCCTTTCTCGGGGCTCGACTCGGGTCGGATTAGGTCGCGCTCGCTGCTGCGACAATTGTTTATAGATATCTAGTACTTAGCCCCTATTCCCAGTTGTACCTAAATTGGCGTATGCGCCAAACCGATCGATTGGCGCTTTCAAATGTATGAAGAAATTGAAGAGCGCACGCAGTGGGCGTTAAGCGAACTAACATTTGCGAGTCCGAGTTTGGTTTGACAGCTTACTCAACGTTGCCGTAAATACGTCGACGTTGCCGTTCACGCCGACTCCGCGTTTTCATACAAATCGGAAGTCCGAGTTTGACTTTGTCAGATTGTAAGAATATCTATTAAAAACTTATTTATTTATTTATTTATTTATTAAAAGGAAAACTTACAGCTAAAAAACAAGTTACACAGAATACACTAAAAATAAAAAAATAAGCCTAACAAGTTTTCACTTGTATGGAGTTTGACGTTTTTACGGAACTTCGAAGTTCTGTAAACGCCAGTTTATGTGAAAACTGGGACTAGCAGTTTAGAAGTAGTACAACATATAACTGTCCGTCCGGATAAGGTCGTATCAGAACATCTAAGAACTTCACATGACGCTATTAACCTAAACAAACATTATATTTTGCGCGTCCCGAATTCGTAAGTGAACTTTTGCGGTTGGACGTTTTCCACTAGTTCTTGGCTACGCTGCCACCATAAGATGAGTTACGATCGTTTCTCCCATCCCTCCATGCTCGCTGTGTCATAGTATACCGGGAGGTCACGACATATTTGGTCACGATAAGGTAAATGGCTGTATCTGGATTCACGGGTTAGAGACCAACCCTCTGATGCTAAATATGTCGGTCTGCCTGGGCCAAGTGGTTGCGTTATCTAGATTGGCTATATAAAATAGATTTTGGTATATGTACCTGCCGATGAATATACTGATTGTCTAGAAACATTGATACCTATTAATTTTACAACAATAACCAGTCGGTTTTTTAAGTAAATACTTACATATACCTAAAGTTATATCTGTAAAATAAATCGCCTTTAACTACGAAACGCAAACAGAGATTTGTTCAGTTTTGGTATTGCTAAGCAAATTTGTACTGATACTTTCATGCTTCGTTACTTGCAGCCATTTACCTTATCATATATATTTTTTGGCACCATAACTACTTTTTCAGGCGCCTTATCTACGTAACGCAAACACTTGGCACAGGCAAACTGACACATTTAGCTTCAGAGGGTTGGTCTTTATGCTGTAAACCCAGTTTCAGCCATTTAAGTTATCGTTACCATTTTGGTCGCGACCTCCTAGTCTATAGTATTTGTTATTCGGCTTTTATATTCAGATTAAGAAAGATTTACTAGTGTCAAAAGTGACATTTCGTCCAGTAAAATGTATCAAAGTGACTAATTAAGTACAACATTTCAGTTTCAGTTACGACTATTTATCTGATCCTTATTGAAATTTGACTTTGAAGCTTAAAAATACAAGGAAAAATGTATGTGTGTATCTCGCATTGGCATTCTTCGTTCGAAAGTAATAGATTGGAGTAGATCACTGTATCGAGGCATTTAAATAAATTTTTCGCTCGGGGAATTTAACGATATCGTAAAGTAAGAACATCTCTTTTCGACTTAATGTTGAAATATTGGATGGAGCACCGGGTGCGGGGCTTGGGGTGCGGGGTGTGGGGCTTGGGGTGCAGGCGCGTGGTACGGGGTGCGGCGCGTGGTACGGGGTCCGGGCGCGGGGTGCGGGCGCGTGGTACGGGGTGCGGCGCGTGGTACGGGGTCCGGGCGCGGGGTGCGGGCGCGGAGTGCGGGTGCGGACGGGTCGCTTCTCGTAATAAAGTGTTCGGATACTGGATTCATGGTGCGGCGAATAATGCCTTATTGGTACTGATGTATGTGTTATACTGTTGTCTTTATTTAGAGTTCGATGTTTGCTTTTTTTTTAATGAGATGTAAACATTGATAATAACGAAACGTGAAAATGTTAAAATAAACTACACTGGCACGGAGCGCAGCGGAGCGCATCTCTACATCTACGGCCTGAGTGCACGAAAGGACAAAAAATCAAAATCAACGTCATCATATGATTAAATACGTCATTTTGTATGGACAGTATGGAGGGAACTCCATGCGATTCACTAAAAGTGACGTGTTTGAACATCGATGAACTCAGTCGTCTCTTCGTGCAATCGGGGCTACATGTTGCTTATTGCTTCGAGAATGAGATTATAATTTAAAGTTAATTATTTAGTAAATCATTATATCACAGTAGATGTCACGCAAACATTATTCCCAGTGCTGTGGTGGAATATTAAATGAACTGTGATAAAAAGCGATTCTGGGGGAATACGTCCTTGATTTGCTCAGAATTATCTGGAATTTGAAATCTTAACTCTATCGATTTGTATTGTTTTTATTTTTATTTCAATTGTGATCTTCTATTATTTATTGAACGTGATATAAAGAAACTTGTATCTATGATGAGCGGCTCGTAGCCTAGTGGCGCGGGGACTGGCCTAGCGTACCAGAGGCCTGGGTTCAATACCGACATGCACCACTGTCTTTCTCTTTCCGAGTTCGATAAGTGCATTTCGTCACGAATGCGAGCTGCTCCATGGTTCGGAATCCATGTAAAACTGTAGGTCCCCTTCCCCTACTAGGTGGTAGGGTTTAAGCCCGCCCGGGTTGGTACCATCGCGTTGGATAAAAAGATGGTCGAAGCGGCAATGAAAAATTGTCCTTGTTTTCCATCCAGTTCAATGTAGCCGTGCTCCTAAAGGAAGGTCCTGGCATGGCACCGAATTCCTTCGTGAATGTGGTGTATTGGGCTAATATCATAACGGTAGTTGTGTGTTATTAGCCATCCATGTCAGGTCGAATAAATAAGAACTGGAATGTGCACTTCCGACTTAAATCCTGTCCGAGGTAGATAGCGCCGTGAGAGGACTCTGTCCTCGTCAGTAGGTTGACATCAATATAAACGTAACTGAAACCTTATATAGGCATCTGAGTGGTCAGTCTGAGTTCTCACCTAAATTGGCGTTTACGGCAAACCGATCGACTGGCGTTTTATCCAAACTCCATGCAAGTTTTTACTAGATATTCTGTGGTTTTACTTCTTCAAGCTGTCAAAGTCAAACGCGGACTTCCGATTTGTATGAAAACGCGGAGTGAACGTAAACGGCAACGTTGACGTATTTACGGCAACGTTGAGTAAGCTGTCAAATCAAGCTCGGACTCGCAAATGTTAGTTCGCATAACGCCCGCTGCGCGCGCTCTTCAATTTCTCCATACATTTGAAAACGCCAGTCGATCGGTTTGCCGTAACGCCAATTTAGGTGACAACTGAGACTACCGGCTCTGGTTTAGTTTAACTGATTCATTTATTGATTTTACAATTATTAATTTTATTTTGAAAACATTCATACAAAAAATTACAATTATGAATAAGAATATCACATAGACCTATAGTTCCCAATTTTTACACGCATAATTACTTATTGAGAGCATATTTTCATGAAGTTGTGATGTGATAAAATAAGATAGTGAATATACAAGTGAGTAAAAGAAGAGAAAGACATATTAAGACTAATTAAACTGAAATTCAAACGAGAAAATAGCATCCACAGGTAAGTAATTTTAAACGTTAACGCAAGAAGTTAATTTGATTAATTATGCACCTCCAGTGTTTCCACAATGAGCAAAAGCTTATTTCTCTCAGGGCCGATTTTTCAATCCTCAGATAGTTCTTATCGGACTCAAGTTCAAATTTCTATCTGTCAAAAGACGGATAGTCATTGCCGGAGAATTATATCTCTTATCACAATTATCTGACTACAAATTTACTAATAAATATATGAACTTGCTATTTCGGATGGATAAGCAGAAGCGTAAATAAATCCGTCGAATAGTTATCTGGCTGTTTATCAGACTATTGAAAAATCAGCCCTAAATAGTTCTCATCAAATTTCATTAAATAGTATAAATGAAATCGATCGCAACAAAAACCCACTAGACAACCACACGGATAAAGGCGGATAATGAAAATTTTATTTCATTCCTCATAACGGTTTATATATAGGTCGGGGAAAAAGTCTTTTCGCATTATAGTATGTATGAACTTGTAATAAAATCTCTTTGGCTATACTATTTGTATCTGGCTGGTTTTGGTATCATTGAAAGTTTAAATTTTAAAGAACATAATTCCAAATTCAAATTAGGAAAATGTGTGATTCTCATTTGTTTTTCGTACTGTCAAAATGAGTGAATCTAATGAAGAAATTCGATACATTTTAAATTTTTACTACAAAAAAGGTAAAAATGCAACGCAAGCCGCGAAAAAAATTTGCGATGTTTATGGACCTAGTGCAGTGTCTGTGAGAGTAGCACAAATTTGGTTTAAGCGTTTTCAATCCGGAAATTTTGATGTCAAAGATGCACGTCGCTCTGGTCGCCCTATTATGGATAAAATGGATGCCATTTTTGAAAAAGTGGAGCAAGATCGGCATATCAGTAGTTACGACGTAGCTGAAGAACTAGTAATTGACCACAAAACAGTTTTGGCGCATTTGAAAAAAACTGGGTACACAAAAAAGCTCGATATTTGGGTACCTCACGAGCTCACTGAAAGAAACCTAATGAACCGTGTACTCATTTGTGATTCTTTATTACGACGTAATGAAACCGAACCATTTTTGAAGAAGCTGATAACTGGTGATGAAAAGTGGATCACGTACGACAAGAACGTGCGAAAAAGGTCGTGGTCAAAGGCCGGTCAAGCTTCACAGACTGTGGCGAAACCCGGGTTAACTCGCAACAAGGTGATGCTGTGTGTGTGGTGGGATTGGAAGGGCATTATTCATTATGAGCTGTTACCACCAGGCAGGACCATCGATTCTGAACTCTACTGCGAACAACTGATGAGATTAAAGCAAGAAGTTGAGAGAAAGCGGCCGGAATTAATCAACAGAAGGGGTGTGGTTTTTCATCATGATAACGCTAGACCTCACACATCTTTAGCCACTCAGCAAAAACTAAGAGAGTTTGGCTGGGAGGTGTTAATGCATCCGCCGTATAGTCCTGACCTTGCACCTTCAGATTTCCACCTGTTTAGGTCTCTTCAGAATTCTTTAGGCAGTGTCAGGTTAACATCACGAGAGGACTGCCAAAACCACTTGTCGCGGTATATTGATCAGAAGTCCCAATATTTCTATAGCAATGGGATCATGTCCCTACCTACAAGATGGCAAAAAGTTATCGAACAAAATGGTACCTACATACTTTAGTTAAATGTAAATAAACCATATTAAAAAATGTTTAGAATTTTCTTAAAAAATGCGAAGAAACTTTTTCCCCAACCAATATATTCCTAATAAGTCAGTTTTTTTGTGTTGGTATCATTTAGTCGTATAGAAAGGGACAGAGTCCTCTCGCGGCGTTTCCCTCTGACCGTTTTTAGGGTTCCGTACCCAAATGATGAAAACGGAACCCTATTATTAAGCCTCCGCTGTCCGTCCGTCCGTCCGTCTGTCACAGGGCTGTATCTCATGAACCGTAATAGGTAGGCAACTGAAATTTTCACAGAGTGTGTATTTATTTTGCCGCTATAACAACAAATAAGTAAAATAAGAAAAAATAAAGGGGCCCATATAAAAATCGCGATTTTTTGGTGTTACTGGTACGGAACCCTTCGTGTGCGAGTCCGACTCGCACTTGGCCGGTTTAACCTAACATTGAATAGTCATTGTTAGGATTTATTTAATAATATTTTACTAATATTTTACATTAATTTCATTAACATCATTACTAATATTTAAAAGTTTAGTTTTAAATAACATAAACTACTGAGTGCACATTCCAGTTACATATTTACAAGTTTCTTGGATGCAACCCAATATAGATCATTTAGTCCGATAAAAATATTATTTATAATTATTATTATTAAAGCTTTAGCTGGCTTGCAGGCCTACGAGAATGTTTCTCTTTGCCGTGTCTTGTCTCCACGCCGAAGCAAGCCTGCGGTCAGCGGGACGTGTCGCAAAGGCAATTGCTCCTAATGGAGCAGGACATTGCACGACTCACAATCATTTCATCTATTTGATATTTGATTGGAGCGTTGACGGTGCCCGCGTGTGAATTGACACGTTGTCTGACAACCTTGATTGAAATTGCCACAGAACCGCGCGTACCTCGTCTGTCACTGAAACGAGTCGATATGTTGTTGTTATGCCACAGTGAGAGAGAACATCATCTCAGTTGGCGAGGGGCAACCGCCTCATATAAATTGATTCAACCAATGTGTACTTATATGTCGCAGTGAAACTGAAAAGATCGGGATTAAACTCAATTTCTATTTTTGGGTTAAACTTGTTTTGCTTGAGTTAGTCTAGGTGAGGTTAGATTATGCTAGTTTCGGTTGTTAGGTAACGTTAGGTTATGTTAGGACAATAAGATAGGTAATACACGTTTGAGAATTCCATATGACGGGATATGACTGTGTGTGCCATTCCTTTTGTGTCCGAACAATCGTTATTTGCAGCTCTGCTGAGGTGACCGTTCGACGGTCGAACAGTGACCCAGAACCTAACCGCGCTGAAAGTTGCTTAACATCGATGATCGAGCAAACTGATAAATAAAAAATTAAAATGTATATTATATCTGCTCATTACGAATCGGACTTATATTCTACATACTTGCAAGAGTTTGAGCTGGCGAAGCCGGATGGACTCTATCGCATGGATCAATCTTTTATTTTCTTAGGGGTAGACACAATAGTTTCCAAGCCTCACGCTCTTGTACGTGACACATCACAGCATCTATTGCAGTAGGATATGAACACTATTAGCAGACGCCTCAAAGTCGGATAAACAATGCAATAGGTGCCGTGGGACACCCGGTAGGAACAAAGTTCCTTTCGCAATATTATGTATGGTCTCAATTAACACATTCACCAGTCGTCAAGTTAAACATTAGATTACGTATAAAACGCTAGACGTCTATTTACATGAAATGCACACACGCTGTTGCAGAACGCTTCGTTTTCTTTTTGGTCCTAACGCATTGTATTGTGTGGCGGCCGGAAGGCCTGTCTGCTTTTTTTTCACAAGAAAAAAGACAATCTGAGCCGGTAGTCTAAGTTGTCACCTAAATTGGCGTTACGGCAAACCGATCGACTGGCGTTTTCAAATGTATGGAGAAATTGGAGAGCGCGCGCAGCGGGCGTTAAGCGAACTAATATTTGCGAGTCCGAGCTTGATTTGACAGCTTACTCAACGTTGCCGTAAATACGTCGACGTTGCCGTTTACGTCCACTCCGCGTTTTCATACAAATCGGAAGTCCGCGTTTGACTTTGACAGATTGAAGAAGTAAAACCACAGAATATCTAGTAAAAACTTGTATGGAGTTTGGAGAAAACGCCAGTCGATCGGTTTGCCGTAAACGCCAATTTCGGTGAGAACTCAGACTGCCCACTCTGGAAAGGAATATGGATGTGCTCTGTGACAGCAAAAGTGTCGCTCGAACACTTTTTAGGGTTCCGTACCCAAAGGGTGAAAACGGAACCCTATTACTAAGCCTCCGCTGTCCGTCCGTCCGTCTGTCACAGGGCTGTATCTCATGAACCGTAATAGGTAGGCAGCTGAAATTCTCACAGAGTGTGTATTTATTTTGCCACTATAACAACAAATAGGTGAAATTAAAATAATAAAAAATCGTGCTTTTTGTGTTTAATCTTGTACGATGGTACGGAACCCTTCGTGTGCGAGTCCGACTCGCACTTGGCCGGTTTTTCCTTTGTACATCCCATCGGCCAAATGTGCGATAAAGAGCATCATTGCAACATACGGTTTTACATTCTACTTCTATAATATTTAACTCCAATGCTCAGCAGTTAGACAGTTTAACGTTGTTGTAGGTAGGTAGGAAGGAATAATAGAGAGATACACTACATTCTGTGTGTATGGATGAAATTAAGATTAAAGCGGCAATGAAAAATGGTATTAGCGATTGATGTCAGGGTTCCATAAGCAACTATACAGACGGACGGCAGACGTTGGATTATATAATTAAGACATATAATATGGTGCGTCACATTGTAATGTTGTTATTGTAAATTTATTTTTATATTTTATGATTTCATATACATTTTATAATTCGGATGCACTTATTGTGGTGTTTTTTTGTTTACTTCTTTCTGATATGAAACAATTTTAACTGTATTGTGTTCCTCGTATTCATACAATTTTATAAATAACTTACTTCTTTATAAATATTCAAAATGATTCTTGTTTAATAATCGGGCGGCAATACCAATAAGTATCTTGTTTTTAATGAAAGTACCATTTCTTCTCACTTAATGGAATGATGAATAATAGATTATAAAAAAAATATATAGATAAGTACCGCGTGCGCAGAAATAATTTAATCAGTCGATAACATTCTTCAATCGAATGAAAAAGTAATAACATTATTCGTGAAGATTATTGGTTATTGAAACTTATTAGATGAAGCGACTTTCCCGAATCCGGAGATCACAAAGGATTGGCCAATATCGTCTTTGAAAGGATGTATCGGCTCGAATAGAGACCGCTTCTTTGAATCTGCTGATTTCATCCCGCGGCCGCAACTTATTGTCGCACCATTCCGCGCCGCCAATCCGTTTCCAAGAATCTATCTACCGCGAAAGGCGCGCGTATGATCGAACTAGCTGTCACCGTCCTCTACCCTGCCCTACATGGGGCCCGCCGTGGCTGTAGGTGGCTGTAGGTGGCTGTAGTGCGGGCAGTGAGGCAGGAAGGACGGAAGTGGCGATCGAAACTTATTCGTATGGCGGCAGCGTAGCCACTTTATAATTACATACGTTGACTTTCTTACGTATTCGTTCACTACTGAGCCCGTAGTCCCAACTATCACCTAAATTGGAATTTACGGCAAACAGATCGAATGGCGTTTTCAAATGCATGGAGAAATTTAAGAGCGCGCGCAGTGGGCGTTAAGCGAACTAACAGCTGCTGACACTCTTGACTGACAGCTTACTCAACGTTGCCGTTTACGCCGACTCCGCGTTTTCATACAAATCGGAAGTCCTAGTTTGACTTTGACAGCTTGAAGAAGTAAAACCACAGAATATCTAGTAAAACTTGTACGGAGTTTGACGTTTTTGCGGAACTTCGAAGTTCCGTAAACACCAGTTTACGTGACAACTGGGACTAGCAGCATTATCACAAGACACTATTTAGTGCAACGAACATTCGGTTTCCGAATTAATAATACGTGGCTACCAGCGAGCAAGGAACGACGGGAATGGCGATACAAAACTGGTTCGTATGGCAATGATAGAGGCATTGGAGCCACTACATATTAGTGTAAATGCAATGGTTGTACAGTTCCCGGCGGTAAATAATGAACATCGGACGTTAAAAAGAAACAATCGGCTAGTTTCGGCTTTGTAGAGCGTCGTCACTGTCCCACGCTGTCATTCAATACCTGTGTACTACGTGCGAATAAAGGTGACGCTTTAAGGGCCGAGTGCACGAAAGAACAAAAAATCAAAATCAACGTCAAAGTATGATCAAATACGTCACTTTGTGTGGACAGTATGTAAGGAACTCTATGCCGTTCACTAAAAGTGACGTGTTTGAACATTGATTAACTCAGCCGTTTCTTCGTGCAACCGGGGCTAAGAAGCCGAAATTAGCCGATTGTCTCTTTTCAACGTCCGATTTCGTTACGTTTTCGGGACTCGCAACCTCGAATGTTCGTTGCAGGAAATAAATCGCGTTCTGTGCAGTTCTTACGTGTCGTTGGAACTCGAGAACATCAGTAGTGAGCGAATTCGTAAGCGAATGGACTGGCTCGCGCCACTGTCAGTGTATTTGTTTTCAATAACTCGTGGCTACGTTGCGACTATAGGAATGAGGTTCTGTAGCCACTGCCCTCCTTTCTTTCTCGCTGTCTGCGGCTGCGGGGCGCGGAGCCGGAACGAGCTGATCGCTCCTATCAATCTTCATCAGTGTCGATATATTTCCAGGGAGCGCGTTATTTTCGCGCCCTCACTCCTTTCTTTATTGTTCGAACCGAACCGGCACCGCAACTGTAAGCTCCTGTGGGCGTTGACGTAAAGGTGCTTTTGCAACGGAGACGATGGTAACCCCACGCGGGTTAGTGCGGGACCGTAACAACAGACAAGTGTTGTAGCTCGTTACCGCTCATGACACGGCCGATAACCGCGAAGGATTAACTATATTTAATTATAAGAGATTGTCTGGACGCGTTTATGTCATACATTTTATGTCAAAACTGACAGTCGATAGACATACTTTGGCTCAGCCAAGTAAGATTAACATCTATGAATCACAGCATCAGTCCTAGTTTAACGTTCGCCAAATTGTTTTGGAAAGAAGTACTAACGCTCTACCACTGATTAAGTAAGTAAGAGCTGCACTCTACCCAAGTAACAACAGTACAAGTAGACCACAAAGTACAAGAAGATGTGTTCGAGACGCTTGAATGGGACAACATGAGTATCAATGGTAATGGAGTTTTCCTCAGTCATCTTCGCTTCATCGATGAAATTTGTCTTATTTTGAATTTCCAAGTTCAGCTTCAGACCATGCTGGAAGACCTTGATAAAAAATCGGTAAAGGTAAGTCTGAAGATGAACCGGGACCAATCGACGGAGAAGTGATCGAACATGTTGAAGAGTATGTACATTCGGTCAAATTCTGCGGCTTGATAGACAAGGACTGACTAAAGAGGTCGAATTAAACTGGGCTGGGCTGCCTTCGGAAAGCTTAAATACGCTTTGAGGTCTGATCTTCCGCAAAATTTAGAGACCGGAATTTATGACCAGTGCGTCCCCCCAGTAATGACGTACGGGTGTAAAACGTAGACTCGACGGTCGCCGTCGTGTAAAGGTTGAAAGTTGCCCAGCGAGCAATGGAGCGAGCCATGTTGAGAATATGGCTACGGGATATGGTGCATAACGAGGTAATCCACCGACGTACCAAATTAGTCTATATTGTACACTGGGTGGCTAAGCTCAAGTGGCAGTGGGCTGTTCACGTCAGCCGAAGAGACGACGACCGTTGGAGTAACCGTGTACTACACTGGCGGCGGTGGACAGGAAAACGGACTGTGAGAAGACCACCAGCCAGGTGGGGCGACGATATCAGTGCGTCGGCGGAAAGCAGTGGTTCCATATCGTTGAGGGCCGGGAGGACTGAAGGAAAATTGGAGAGGTGTATGTCCAGCAGTGGACGCAAACATACTGTCTGATTGACTGACTGACTGACTAGCGCCAAACATAAGACAATAGGAACTGGTGAGGGCTCGTATAACATGACAATGTAAGTAAACTCGGACTGGTACGTTTTAGCTAATGAAAAAAATATGACAAATCCGAGTCCAGTGTGCTGCATATGAATAATGAACAAACAATTAACAACAATGGTCACCTGATTCAACATTAGGCAAACTATTAAATGAAAGTTCCGGTGATCCCAGGTGCGGGCACATTTTGTCCGGCGAATAAGCCTCGAAATTCAAAGAGGTAACACCTCCAGTATTTTAGGTGCAGCTGGAGTTCCGGCTCATTTAGAAGAAGTTTTTTGTCTTTGAGTTTAAATTACATATGTATTTTAATGTTCCTACCTATCTAATAAAGAGATTGGCTATAAAAAAAAAAATAATTAACAACAAATTTCTCTTATCACGCACATTTCGAAATGTGAGTGGAACGGTATTTCGCATGCTTACAACTTCGCCTTCAGTTTCCGACTTGTAACTTCGCTTCAGTCCAATTGCAACGCACAGCTAATTTGAGTGGTGCTACAGCACGTTACAGATATTGTACTCGCTGCGAGAATGACAGTGCTCGCTGCCGAACATATTATATCATTTGATAATCCATATGAAGGATGCACTTGTTAAAATCCTTGTAAAATATTATAAATTGAAATTTTGGTTGGCAAATTGGATTAGTGCATGTCATATCATGATATGGACTGTGTGGAAAGCACGGACAAGTTTTCATTGCCGCTTCGACCAAGCCGATGCGAAAGAGATATCATTTCTTAGCCTCTTTTTGTTTGAGCTCTCTTTGAGTTTAATACAGAAAGGAAAATCGGCTGTCCCTACTTCTGGTGCAAGGACATGGAAGTACTTATCACATTGTACGGTTTATTTTACGCTCTATGTGAATATATTTCCACAGCTAATACGCAGCTACATGATCACGGTGAGATGTACCCGATGAGCGCAGCTAGACCGACGACTACGCCTCCCCCCCCCCGGCGAGGGGGTGCGGGGGTGCGGGGCGGTATTAATCAGCCACCGAGCGAGCTGTCCGAACTAGATTTATGTCTAGACTTGCCCGCGGCCAGCCACCAGTGAAAATACTTTTTCACTACGTAGCTTCAGCGGAGCGGCGACGCTCCTAGATGTCCAGACGACTAGACGCGACCGGATTTTTTATATTTTTCCGAAGACGCGGATACGGAGTAGTTTAGTTGTGAAGTAGTGAGGAAAAATGTTAAGTTGAATGCACTAAAGATGTCAACTCGTAGCGCCATGCAATTTAACTTCGAAAAAAATATGTAAATATGTGGTAAAACGACTCGGTAAAAGTACATGAAATGCCTTACTATAAACAGCTCGTTTGTTTTTTTTTCAATGCTTCGTTTTTTTTTCGATTTTTTTTTATTAACGAAAAGTGGTCGTTTGCATTAGAACATTGAAAGCAGTTTAATTGATGAATAAAGATAAAATAACATCGAGGTATAAGAAATATTACAAAATGAACGCACGGATTACTAAAATAGCGAAAGGCCGACAAACATATCACATCATAGGTGTTATGGTCCTTAAAAAATTATGCAGTCCAATGGAATCCTCCTTTTATACGAGGCGAGCGTGGAATGCGCATGGCGTCCTCGCATCTCTGCACGCACACCGTTTTGGAAAAACAGCGCGATATCAAGCGATACAATGTAAACTAGTAAGAACACAACCAAAGTTGTTCGCGAGAGTTCTGGAATATTTGCAGCTCAGATAAAAAACGGAGATGTGCCATTCAGCGCTGTTACTATGATCATAAGACCCGCTATCTCAATTAGATGTAATGCTTCGCAAAGGTCAGGTGCGTAGCACCCGTAATCGTAAAAATGTATGTCTGTAAACGGTGCGCTATGATCGAACCGTATGGCGCTCTATCATCTCTGCTTACCCTTCCGAGAAAGCGCCGTGAAGTTATGTATGCATGTATGCTATCTTACATTTTATAAAACTACCGACCAAACCAACTTAAGGTGGCCCCACCCGGCGGTACTAACTCATTCGCGGGCACTGTACAAAACCGTGCTTTTGCGCTCTGGGACCTCTTCTCTTTGAAACAGAGATCAAATAAAAAGACAGGCTCCGTTATGAGGAAGATGCAACATGTCCACAAAAAAGACAATGTGCATAGTGTATGATTTGGTAAGATTTACGAAAATGTTAATTACAAAACGACTTATAGCTAAAAGTAAACCACAACCGCTGTAGTCAAAAATCTAACCACAAACAAATAGATTATAAATCATGATTAAATAAGATATGTCTGACGACTAATCTTCTAAAGATGTTCTTACTTTATCATTGCGTAATCCACCTCCAAAGTTGTTGTATAAAACGCGCGAAAAATTCGAACTTTCGGACTTTATAACTTAGAAACCAAACACAATTTTACAATGCCAGCAATGGTCATCAGACACCTAGTTCTTCAAATATAGCTATTTCAAGCAAAATGTTGGATCTCTGACAACAAAATATATGGGCATGATCTTCTTTCCACGTTTGTATGGGGAGTTGAGCGGGAAGGCCCACCTTAAACATACTTACGTGGCATATTGGAGATGGTTTGGGTGGAAACTGACATAGCGGACGTTTTTCTGGAGCACATTCGCGTTCGGTGGGTTTCGTGTAGCGACCAAATGGCACTTCTTCCTTTTTAACAGACTTCAAAAAAAAATTAACAAAAAAAAATAACCGAGTTCAAAGAAAAAGCACTAAAAAGTAAAAAAATAATTTCCATTTTTGTAGTTACGATTTCTGTTATTTTTTGAGTCGGCGTCAGCCGGGCACGCGCTGCGCCAATCAAGAGAACCTAACCTAACCTAACCTAACCTAACCTTGGCTGACACCGACTCAAAAAATAACAGAACTCGTAACTACAAAAATGGAAATTATTTTTTACTTTTTAGTGCTTTTCTTTGAAGTCGGTTAAAAAGGAGGAGGTTATCAATTCGTCTGTATGTTTTTTTTTATGTTTGTTACCTCATAACTTTTGCCTGGGTGAACCGATTTTGATGATTATTTTTTAAATGAGAAAATCATATAAGTCTTAAATTTGTATTAAGATTGCGCGACAAATGGACGAATAACTCAATATAACGCCAACCGATTTCGGTGATTCTTTTTTATTGGAAAGGACGTGTACAAATTAGTAAGTGTACTTCAGACTCACTAAAAATAAACAAATAAAAAAAATTAACAAAAAAAATAACCGACTTCAAAGAAAAAGCACTAAAAAGTAAAAAATAATTGCCATTTTTGTAGTTACAATTATTGTTATGTTTTGAGTCGGCGTCAGCCGGGCACGCGCAGCGCCAATCAAGAGAACCTTGGCTACCTTGGCTGACACCGGCTTTTTCTTTGAAGTCGGTTATTTTTTTTGTTGTTTTTTTTTCTCTTACGCTGTGCAAAGAATGAATGAAACGAGGGCACTCAACTTAGGCGACGAGTTACATTACACCACTTATATTTTATGTTTCTCTTTTTAATTCCCTCATAAAAAGCTCAGACCATTAGGTCACCACTGTAGCGATATTGCCTCCTCAGGGGCGACGTTTTCAAGTGGACCTTCAGGGCCAAATCCGAAACTATAAGATACAGCGAAAAACACTCGAAGGAGCCATAAAGCTGATTTTGACAAAAATCAAAACTAATTTCAGTGTTTTTGCCGTACACGGACAATATTTGAGGCAATCAAGTGGCAGCAATCAGATGGGCAACTGTTGTTGCCAAACATAGTGGAGAAATTGATGGGGCAATATAGAGCAACCCCAAAACATTTTCGAAAATTATCCCAACTATATGGAGCGATATTGCTCCACATCGCTCCATACTTTTCGTGTCACCGCCGGTGAGTTGTTTATCGAATTGCCACGTTGCCAGTTGTTTAGGTAATTGCTTCATGAATGATACCATACTTTTCTATAAACCCGAGATTGCTGAATGTTGTTGTGACGACGAAATCGACAGAGATTGCTGCAAATAGAGCAACTTTAGTTGCCCGTGTACGGGCACCTAGTTTCGTATTTGGCCCTGAAGGCCCACTTGAACAATTCACTCCACTATGGCGACGATGGTGCGGGAGGTCGGAGGCGACTCGAGGCGAGCGCGGTTCCATCTCCGATACACCGCGCCGCCGCCGCCGCCGCCGTCGCCGCCGACTTGATTGATGAAGCGCACAACACTTTTGATATTGGGGAATTTACAGGATTTTTCGCCATGTAAATACTAAAAGCAGAATATTTTCAGCCTCAATTTATCAAGCGATACGTTTTATAATGTTGTCTTAATAGATTGATGGCTGTTGTCGTAGTTTTTGCCTGTATCACAACTATCGTCGCATTAGAATTTTAAGTTTTGTTTTTTCATGTTACTGGGCATGGATGGATAATACCAAACCACGATATTAGCTCGGTACACCGCATTCCCGTTGGATGTAGGTGCCTGGTGGCTAAATTGATATGAATGAAAAACACGGACAATTTTTCATTGCTGTTTCGACCATGTTTTAAATTCATTGCGATGGTACCAATCAGTCCTGTACCCGAAGTCTCAGTTGTCACCTAAATAGGCGTTACGGCAAACCGATCGACTGGCGTTTTCAAATTTAGGGAGAAATTGAAGAGCGCTCGCGAACTAACATTTGCGAGTCCGAGCTTGATTTGACAGCTTACTCAACGTTGCCGTAAATACGTCGACGTTGCCGTTTACGTCCACTCCGCGTTTTCATACAAATTGGAAGTCCGTGTTTGACTTTGACAGCTTGTAGAAGTAAAACCACAGAATATCTAGTAAAAACTTGTATGGAGTTTGACGTTTTTACGGAACTTCGAAGTTACGTAAACGCCAATTTAGGTGAGAACTGAGACTACCGGCTCTGAGCTGCCAGTCCAAGTTATCACCTAAACTGGCGTTTACGGAACTTCGAAGTTCCGTAAAAACGACAAACTCAGTTTTTACTAGATATTCTATGGTCTTACTTCTTCAAGCTGTCAAAGTCAAACTAGAACTTCCGATTTGTATGAAAACGCGAAGTCGGCGTAAACGGCATAGTCTTCGTATTTACGGCAACGTTGAGTAAGCTGTCAAATCAAACTCGGACTCGCAAATGTCGCGCGCTCTTCAATTTCCCCATACATCTGAAAACGCCAGTCGATCGGTTTGCCGTAAACGCCAATTTAGGTGACAGCTGGGACTACGTGCTCTGGTAGCCTACAGTTTTAGGATTCTGAACCTTGGATCAGCTCGCACTCGTGACGAAATGCACTTATCTAACTCAGAATGAGAAAGAAAGTGGGAAGCAAATCCCTACGCCCCTCTGCTTCGAGCCACTCTAAACAGTTGAAACAACATATGACACAATAACTATTGGCTCTATGAGCTATAGACCTCGCGAGTCTGTCTTTGCATAGCTTAAAACTGAATAAATTATATATTGTTTCTTGTATATTTCTGACACACGTATATCGATTAGTACCTCAAAGACCCCTTTCCTGTAATGGTCTTTAGGTAGGTAAAGGTTACATAATGTTCCGATAGCTAATCGCATAAACTAGTTGCGGGGAGAGTACCCGGAAGCGCCGGCAGGTGGCGCACAGCGTGCAGGCGCGGCTCGTGAAGTCGAGTCCAACTCCGGCGCTGCGGACGGTCGCAGGTCGGACCCCGCGCCGCCGAGTCGCCGCGGGCAGTTGGCCCCTCGGCCGCATCAGAGCAATCAACTAGAGAACTTTTCAATTGCCTTCTGTTCTCGCCTTTGCTGCAAATCTCCGCCGATATTAAATCGCCGTTGGCGCGACTGGCGGATACCGCAGCTACAGCAGACGCTTTTAGCGTTAATAATATAATATATATAATAATTAAATTAATATTTCATGACAAAGAACGTTCTTCTTTTCGGTGTCGGCAATCACGCGTTACATCGGGTATTTCTGCCAATGGAAGGTAAAGCACGACGTAATCGGATGAATAACAGAAATAATATCTCGTAGTAGTTTGGATTGCACATAAAACTGTAGGTTTACTCACTAGGTGGTAGGGTTAATCCCGCCCGTGTTGGTGCCGTGGCATTGAATGAAAATGGTCGAAGCGGCAATTAAATTGTCCGTGTTTTCCATCTAGTTCAATCAAGCCGAGTAATTTAAGGAAGGTCCTGGCATGACACCCAGTTCCCATGTGGTGTTTAAGGCTATCATGACGGTCGTTCTAGTATGAGCTATCCAATTCTAGTTACATAAAAATATGTTATAGATCAATACATAAAATATCTAAGAATTTGTGAATGATTTGGACTAAGCAGTTTGCTCACCACGAATAAATACTTTACATGATATACGATGCAACGCAAAAAATGGTAGCAAAGAGAGCAGGGTTCTTAGATGAAAAAGGGCAGGGTTAACATTTCGAAATATGAAAAGTCCCGAAAATTCGGAAAAAATCTGGGCACAAATTTAAAAAAAATCCATCGCGTAAAATCGCACTGAAAATAAAGTCAGTTATCAGAAAATCCAAGTCTGGAGTCGACATTTAATGAATTTACTCTAATATACATTAAACTACACTAATTTGTATATATTTTTTAGTTTGTGTATTTGTGTACTTGTTAATTTAAGTTATTTTTTTCCAATAATACTATGCCTAATGTATTTACAAAAGTGTCGACGGAACTGTCAAAGTAAACGAATAAATAAAAAAAATACTATGATACTACTTACTCTTTATGTCGAAAATCTGGACATGTCCGTGAAAATCTGGACGGACGGTGACCCTCAGGAAGAGAGATAATTTTTCAGTTTTGACGCGCAGTTTGAGTGATATAACATCCATCAAAGTTGTTGGGACTTTTTCCGTGCTCGCCGGCCGGACGTATCCCATTAATTTTATTTTGACTTTCAAGCTCGAGTAGGAAGTTCTTTGCTGTAACTTTGTGTGCAAAAATAACTCATTTATCATATTTAAGTTGAATGTGAACGGAACAGGCACCTGCGAGGGAAATTCAATAGACTGTCTCTTTCAATCCATTGTGCTCATTTCGACCGAATATGAATTTGTTTATTTGTTGTGGGTTTTTTAAATAAAAATAATTAAAACATTCATATGTTAAGTGTCCGTTGTATATGTTCTTGATTTTGCTACTAGTGGAGGCTTCCTTAAAAATATCCTTATATATAAAAATTTTCGACCAATGTTTCAATAGCAAAAAGTAAATCAAGTAAAAAAAAGTAAATTAATATCAAAAAGTAATACATAACCTCAACTTAATTAATAGATATCGTTAAGCTCTTTAAAATGATATTTTAATCAATATCCGTTGCTGTCAATATCAGCAGCAAACTTGAAAAAGAATACGTTTGGGACCGAAATTCAGATTTATTTTCCATAAAAAAAACATAATTTTGTAAAATATTTTTTTTAAATTTATTAAATATAGTTATATTAGTAGAACGTTATCTGAAATTATGCATGTTTTTTGTTCATGTTCTCATTCCATAACGTTCAGGAACTTAACGCAAACAAACCATGCGCATTGGCTAGCATAATAATGTTAAAAGCACAAAATAATAAGATAAATTATATTGGCCACAAAATAACGTAGAAGAAGGATTCTATTATTTTCTGTGTTTTTCAATATAGAGCTTCCTCGTAAACCAAACTTATAATTTATAAGTTATGCTTTTTGATGTGACCTTCATTTTTAATTACATATGACTACAAGAAACTGGATATTAAAAAAATCGGCAAGTTCAACGCGAAAGTTCACTCCCTTCGAGAGTGTTCGCTCCATAAATAGCTAGAACAGTTTTATTGAGCGCGGGTTGGAGAGTCCAGCAATTCGCCTTGCTTTATAGCTTGCGCTTGCCAACCGCTTATATTACACTCGTAATTCTTGTTTTATTTGCGTATGTCATAAGCTAAATTATCAATATAAATGGTATTGTATGACATTTTCTTTAGTTTAACTAACCCCGTCCACACAGTACGTGAGGAGAGCGACCTACAATCTTTGGAGCCCGAACTTCGGCCGTTCAACAGTTGACAACGGTCATCCGGTGATCCGTTTCAAATTAATTTTATTGGTCCTTATAAAGTTGATCGATGTTTAATAGCAACTTTAGTGAGCCGTGCGCTGCTTCACGCTTGTCGACGTTTCATTTTACGTTCGGCAGGTCGAACTTTTCGAATCCGATATCCTCATTGAATTGAGTCGTACTGGAAAAATTTGGCCGCAGATTAAGCAAAAGCTGTGACACCATTCATCATAGTTTAAGAGCATCCTTATACCTAAACATTTTCTACCACCGCGGTTGAGACGAGATAGCTAGAGCCCGACGTCGCTTAGTTAGAGGAAATTTGACCAACTCGCATAATGCATGAAACCGGGTTTTTTTTATTGTTTCGTTAAAAAAATTTAAAAGATTACACAAAACCTTAACTAAATCGGTAGATAATATTGCGCTCTTAAATCAATATCGGTAATTTTCAACATCAGCGCCAAACTTGAAAAATAATACTTACAAATTCAGGATTCAGCATTTTTTTCCTTCCAAAAAATATAATTTTCTGAAATATTAGAACGAAACTTAAAATATGCATGCTTTTTAGGGTTCCGTACCCAAAGGGTGAAACGGAACCCTATTTCTAAGCCTCCGCTGTCCGTCCGTCCGTCCGTCCGTCCGTCCGTCTGTCCGTCTGTCACAGGGCTGTATCTCAGTAACCATAATAGATAGACAGCTGAAATTTTCACAGAGTGTGTATTTATTTTGCCGCTTTAACAACAAATAGGTAAAATTAAAAAATAATTAAAATTAAAGGGGGCCCCCATACAAAAAAAAGATTTTTTTTTGTAACATTTCTTTTACGATGGTACGGAACTCGCACTTGGCTCGCACTTGGCCGGTATTTTTTTCATGTTCTCATTCCATAAGGTTCAGGAACTTAACGCAAAAAAAACTATACCCATTAGCTAGTATCTAGTCAACACCCGACAGAAGTAAAGCTTTTAGACGGTTTTTAGATTTCATTTGAGTACAAACAAGATGGGTCTAGGACTAAAAGTTCCTGAGTTTCGGCACAAAGCCGACTCATGCACGGCCAAACATTCAGTGGCACTATTGTATCCCTATACATGTTATCCATCAGCACGACAACCGGTTGCATATGTATTGTGACAAAGTTTAAACGGCGGCCACTTTGTTTTTTAATAAGGTACATTCTCTTTATTATCTATTATTGTATTTTTTTCATTAGTTTTATTTCCATTTGATTTTAGTTAATGGTAATACAACTATAATATGTTACATTATGCGGGCATTAAGACAGTTACCACATTTCTTACAGAATGAGTTCTGTGCACTTCTTTCAATATTGAAAAAAACTAGATTCACTGCATTATCCAGGATATCATAATATGTGTTCGCCTCATGGGGAAATGAAGCAGCACTTTCCAGCTTCTTATTGAATTGTCTCGAGTTTCACAGTCTCCGCCACCTGGCACTGCGCCGCCGCCTGCGATCACCGTCGAAGCCACCGACGCCAGTCTTCCCACGATCCGTAAATACGTAACTATTCCGCCCCCAAGCTCTTATTCCATTCCATCCTTTTTGTATCTAAGCTCCACATTCGTAAATACAAGTACAAATATATGAAAGTGTCACATTGTTCGCGCGCGCTGAGCGTTCCTGCCGCGTCCCTCCGGCGAGTGCCGCTTCGGTGGCGGTAACTCAATTCGTTTGAAGATATTCCCCTGCGCTCTCGCGTCTCTAACTCTAATCGTTTTCTTTGAGGTGCGGAGTCGCACGAGGATCGCATTACCGACTGAAATGTCGCCTAAGCTCAGTTAGCCAATAAATATCTCTCAGCACGTCGCGTCGGCTCGCGTAATGAAAGATCTGAACAAGATTTCTATTGGATTCGCGTCACGGTGCGGAGATTTCACTTAGAAATAAAGTGCCGCCGACGGGACCTTTCGCCTGCTGTATTTTACGATACCATTTTTACCTCTTCTGAGTAGCCGTTTGAAAAAGGGAGTTGCACCTAGGAACACGAGTACATCCCGTTCACGGTGGCATATGTCCTAAAAATTATTATCGATTTTTTAAATTGTATGATTCGATAAAATAAAATTTTACTTCATAAAGTTACTATTGAATGCAAACATTCTTAACTGAAAATAAAAAATGGAATATAGATAACAAATTAAAACAAAAAACCGGCTAAGTGCGAGTCGGACTCGCCCACGAAGGGTTCCGTACCATTGCACAATATTTAACACAAAAAATCACGTTTTTTGTATGGGAAAATTTTACCTATTTGTTGTTATAACTTGGCAAAATAAATACACACTCTGTGAAAATTTCAGCTGCCTACCTATTACGGCTCATGAGATACAGCCCTGTGACGGACGGACGGACGAACGGACGGACGGACAGCGGAGTTCCGTTGGCAACCTTTGGGTACGGAACCCTAAAAAACATGCTCCTGCAGTGATCATGAACTTCCCAAGATACGTATTTTTCAAGTAATTTTAAAAAACATTCGCGTCGCCGTGGCTTCATGAACCAAGCGTACAGTACAAAACATAATTGCTGTATTTATTTATTTATTTATGTATTTATTAAAAGGAAAACTTACAGCTAAAAAACAAGTTACACAGAATACACTAGAAATAAAAAAATAAGCCTAACAAGTTTTCACAAATATAAATGAAACTATTGATCGCTCTTAACTATAGTACATGGGAAAGATATGGAGAGAAAGAGGGTGTATTAGGGCGTGTGTGTGTGAGGGTGTGTGAGGGTGTGTGAGAAGGTGTGTGAGGGTGTGTGTGTTTGTGTGAATGGGTGTGTGAAATTGTTGTCGTGCGTTATGTATGTGGGTAAATCCAAATTCCTAAAAATGTATGCATGCTTACTTTGAATTTTTTTTTTTATAAATATATCAAGATCCATTTCATACATATCTCAGACTTAAGCTATTGACTGATGACTCAATTTAAAGACAAGATTAATTGTTTCTTGAAAGCAGACTTTGTGCTACAAAACAAGTCTATGTGTTATCACAAATTCTAATAATTGCAGCATTATTGGTATATTTTTTTTTACATTTGCGTGTATTGAGTAAATATGGCTTCCGAGTGCGACGGCTTGGAACATTGATTCTAATCATATTTATGAGGTCCGGACAGTCTAGATTACTGTTAATTATATTATACAACAGCATCATATCTGCCGCTATCCTACGCTCTTCGAGACTCAGTAATCCGTGGAATCCAATAGCCTCATCGTAAGATTCGAACGTTCTTTTGGCTCTGAAGTTTAGATTTTTTATAAATTTTTTTTGTATTTTTTCTAGACAGTTTTTGTACACTTCATAGTGCGGTGACCAGACATTACTAGGAAACTCCAGAATGCTTCGCACGTAAGCATAGTAAATTACTTTTATACATTCCGAATCGTTGAACGGTTGGCAAACCCTAATAAGGAAGCCTAAATTTCGATACGCTCTGTTACAAATGTTGTCTATGTGTTTATTAAACATGAATTTTGTGTCAAGTAGGACACCGAGATCTCGGACCTCTGACACAGTACGTAATTTTTTATGATTTATTGCATACTCAAAATTAATAACGGTTTTATTTCTGGAAAACGTGATTTGTTCACATTTGGCCTCGTTCACTTTAATTTTATTTACGTAACAATATTCTGCAACCCTGTTGAGGTCTGTTGAAAATAAAGTTTCTTATAAAATAAATAAATAAATAAGGCATCCAAATAATATTGAAAACCGGCCAAGTGCGAGTCGGACTCGCACACGAAGGGTTCCGTACCATAGTACAAGGTTTACCACATAGCATTACGCTTTTTGTAAAGAATACCCCTTTAATTTCTATTATTTTTAAATTTTACCTATTTCTTGTTCTAGCGGCATAATATACATATTATGCCGCTAGTTTTTCACAGAGTGTGTACACACACTCTGTGAAAATTTCAGCTGCCTACCTATTACGGTTCATGAAATACATCGCTGTGACTGACGGACGGACAGCAGAGGCTTAGCAATAGGGTTCCGTTGGCACCCTTTCGGTACGGAACCCTAAAAACGTTCAATTGAAAACCCGGAGTTGCTCGCGTATATATGTGCAGGTACAATAGTGCCAGCTGGATTAAGCTGTAGAGCCCCGCTTTAATGTGTTCTCGGATAGGGGCGATGAGTTCATCTAAATGGATGTAGAAACGTAGGTCGAATTACTCATGACATGTAAAACGAACGAGTCGAGACAAATCGCTTAGTCTAAGTACGTAGTACTACATATAATGGCGTAATAAAGCCATTGGTTCAGTTTAAACTAGTCAGCGTTTGCATGATTCGCAGGAAAGGTTTTGAAATTAAGTTTTCTAGGTAACCTACAGTTTGATGTGGAATCCGAATCACCGACGATGAATTCCTAAGTCGGCTCTTACGACATGCACGGAAAGAAATGCAGTGGGTCCAACGAAATGCAGTGTGCACGAGAGTTGAAAGGGTTGTCAGGAGGGTTATCAAAATAGTTTCCCGGGAGACTCACAAATAGTTACACTGTACAAATAAAAACACGCAAATAGTTATGTTTGTTCTACGATAAATTACGACAACGAGTTGTTGGACCGACGTCGACAAAATATAAAGGAAAAAATACGCTAAAACCCTCGCCATAGTAGAGCCTTGTCTAGACTTTATTTGTCATAAAACATTGTGTATTATCACACTTCATTCGATAAACAGCGGGGACCCGTTAAAGCCGTATTATAGAATACAATTATTATGTAAACCCCAAGTTTTTTTTATTGCAGCATTAGGGTGGACATGAAATTAAATGTTAGATTTTAAATATAAATTAGACTGGAACAGTCATTTTCAAATTATTCGTATAGTATGTTTGCATGTGGTGCATAGCTCATGGCCCGTAAAATATTTTAACGTTTTTCATGTTACAAAAAATTTGCTTTACTCAAATATTCCTAATAAAATAAATTTAAAATGAAGTCATAAAATAATCAACTATTAATTCAAATACAATAATATTTTATTTAACTATAAGTCAATAAAATTTTATAAACAGTTCCACTATAAGTGTCTAGAACAACTCAATTTACACGCACAAAAGCCGTGCATTTACGGTACATTTAACTGTATTTAATTATTTGTGATAAATATTGTGTTAAAACTATTATTCTGTTTTTTTCTTCAATTCGCTTAACCCGCTTTTGAACTATGTACTTTTTTAATAGAATTTTTACAATTAAATCGAGTATTTCTTCTTTAGGTTACCAAAATTTTTAGGTGAATAACCATTTCATGCATACATTTTAAAAATAACTGTACAGTTTGTATTCGTTTTTTATGCCAAAAAATGAAATTTTTTCCCTTATTCATCCCTAATGGGGTCCCCGGCAGAACGTCTAAAATGCAGATCGTATAATATCATATTTTAACAAAATTTTAAAACCATGCACAACGTATAATCGGCAGATCGTATAATTTTATACGTAGTGCATGAAGATTTTAAAAAATGTAATTACTTATTTCTCCATGCATAACGTATAATAGTCACAACGTATAAAATTATGATCTTTGTTTAACAAAAAAAGAAAACCATTCATATTATATAATCCAAAAACTTTTCATACGATAAGCGCCCTTATGGAAATACTTTTAAAGCGCATACTCGCACGCGACTTTTCGACCGTCTCAATTAGCGTAAGGTGGCCTTTCGAAATTGTAGCAAATTGTTACTCTTTAACAAATATCGATGCGTAGCAATTTCAGCCTTAAATGTATCGTGTTTAGGGCGCTTTATGCAGTGCTTCTTGGCATATTAAACGTTTTGCATGGTTTTCTTTTTTTGTGAATTCACGTTAGGAATATTATACGTTCTGCATGATGCAAAGAGTTGATTCTATTTTTAAACTTTCTTCATGCACAACTGACAATTCTTCCTGACAATTCTTTTGATGCCCTGTATGTCTGATTTTATCTGTATTCGGACAATTATTACTTTTTTGATGAACTATTTAGTTACTAATTTATAAACCTTAATTAAAGCAAGATCTTAATACTGCATGTATTAATATTAAGTGTTAGGTTATAACTGTATATACCTAGTTATTAACTTTTAACTTGAAACTTAGATTTTTTCCATGGAATAGATTTTGACGACTCCAAGTGCTCCTTATGTGTTCCAAAGGCTAAAAAAAAATTATAAAAATTATACGTTATGAATATTATACGATATGCATGGTTTTGATTTTTTGGAAAAAAATACTTTTATACGTTGTGAATGTTATACGTAGTAAATACAACTCATCCCAATGTTTACATATGGCTCTCTGCTGGATGCGCACTTATTTATGTCAGTGTAATCATGTCTTTATAATCACCAATGTATGAGCTCAACATACCGCTTTCCCTTAGGAGTTAGGTTCGATGTCAGGACCCTACATTGAACTGGATCCATAACACAATGACAATTTTTAATTGCCGTTTTGTCCATCCTTTTGTCCAATGCGATGGTACCAACACGAACGTTAGCACTTCTGCCACCTAACAGGGGAGGGGGACCTATAAGCAAACCGTGGAAAGCTCGCATTATCACAGTTGTCCAACTCAGAAAGAGAAATAAAGTGTTGCATGAAAGGGGCGAGGATTCAACCCATTTCCTATAAATCATTTTTATTCCATGACCTATAAATTAATTAAAACAATAAAAATGAGCGATGTACTCATGACGTCATTACAAGAATTTAAGAACTTCATTTATCCGTTACGAATGTTCATTTTCGTTTCGGAGCGAGGTACTTCAAAAATGATACGTTTGTATGCGGGACGGAGTGCGGAGGGATGGAGGGGGTGCCGTAACGCTACATAAACAATATCGGACGGAGCTCCGCCGCGCGCCACCGCGCCGTCCGACCAATCCGCCCAATAAATAAGCTTTATCTAATGCGTCCGCCCACCGCCCGCCGCCCCGCACCTCCCCCCCACCCGGCCGCGTCGACCGACCGCCCTAACTTCACCAAAGTGGCTGATTACTTTGAACAGTATTGTTATTAGAGCATTTCACTTTGCGAATTGTTGTAACTTTATTGCACAACAAAAGCGTATTATGCTTGTATTATGGTAGAACTTTATTGTTATATATTTCCTTTTCGAGGACGAGTTGTTGGATGTCATTTCTGAGCAACGATTATTAAATTTTTCGAAACCGACACTTAAAACGTTGCACGTATTCATGTCACTTGTAGACACACAATGGCATTATTTATTAACCTTCCATAAGAATCGGCAAAACTATTTTAAGATACGAATTTTATTGTTTCAGGTACGACTTGATGGGACTCAGGCACGAATTTAAACATTTATTTACATCGCTTTAATCAAAATTTACATATCCCATTCACACAATTTAAATCTGTATGAGATAATCTGGGCATACTGAATGTTTCTAGATTCTGATAAATAAAATCACTTTACTAAAATCGGTATGCTCAGCGCCGGATTTAAGGGAGGGCAACCGAGGCAACTGCCCGGGGCCTCCACAAGAGAGGGTCTTTACATAAATTTTACTTATTTAAGGAAAGGTTGAGCACTAATTTTATAACGAAAATATGTTCAATTCATCGATTTAGCAGTTTTCAATATGTTTTCGTTATAACAGTGTGTTTTTTTAACATTTATAATTACACTTAGGGAATACTGAAAGTTTTTGGCTTCTGATAAGCAAAACCAGATGTTACATTAGTGATACATTTATAGTTTTTCACAATAAATTATTGTTTGCATTATTTGGAACATATGCAAAAAGCAGTTCGACCAGTCTTCCTTCCCCTCTTCAATGTCTCTGTGAAACGTATGCACCGCCGTTTCTAGATTATTTGAATAATAATTAGGGGCATCCACTCCTTTGTTGCCCTGGGGCCTCCACAACTCTAAATCCGACCCTGGGTAAGCTTGTGATAAATTTAGAGTATATGCCCCCAGAATACATTCTAAGTTGGAGCAGCCCTCCTAAGGGACCTCTCAAATGGCTTCGTGGAATGCTATCAACGCCTCTTCAGAGCTTCGAACTCAATTTAAGATTAGGTAAGTGCAGGCTCTAAACGACCTTCAGGTGCATCGTCACGGAGATGATTACATCCACGTCTTAACGCTATGAACAACGCATACACGGAACTACGAAATGGGACTTCATCACCAAATGCCAATTTAATTCTCTGGAAACTCTCTAATTAACTTCAGCCACAGCGAAAATCGTAAAAATTCATGGAGCGTAAATTTTCTCAAGTTAAATCCATTGAAATGCCGACACGATTTTCAAAATAACGCAACTATGAAAAGCCAAATGAGAATAGCAAATTAAAAAGTAAAATGTTCACGAAGAGTGTTATTTTCTTATTTCGTAATTGCTCTTTCATTTATTTCATTAAAAGTGACCAGTTGCAAAAACTTTCAGTATGCCCCGCGTACACAACATTTTGATTGGTTGAATAATTAAGATGCAAATATATTTTAACTTTAACCATACATATTAAAAAACCGGCCAAGTGCGAGTCGGACTCGCACACGAAGGGTTCCGTGCCATCGTACAAGATTTAACAAAAAAAGTAACGTTTTTTGTATGGGGCCCCCCTTTAATTTTTATTATTATTTTATTTTACCTATTTGTTGTTATAGCGGCCAAATTAATACACCCTCTGTGAAAATGTCAACTACCTACCTATTACTGTTAATGAGATACAGCCCTGTGACAGACGGGCGGACGGACGGACGGACGGACGGACGGACGGACGGACGGACGGACGGACGGACGGACGGACGGACGGACGGACAGCGGAGGCTTAGTAATAGGGTTCCGTTTTCACCCTTTGGGTACGGAACCCTAAAAAGTAAGGTTGGTGGCAATAGAAATAAAGAAATTCGGATATGCCCGAACCGACGTCGGCTAATTTAATTACCATTAGCAATGAAAGCGGTCTCCCTAGCAGGCATAATCCGAAAAAACTCGATCATAATTCTAATTTAATATTAAGACACAAAGTCGGTGTAGCCAAGTGGCCAATGATAATAATGTCAGAAACGCTAAAACCCTACCTGCATCAGACGCTGAGCCGTCAACTCCGAAGAGACAAATTATACTAATCACCGGCTTATCTCAGCAAGAGTAGACGTGTGACCTTTTTTAAAGCAAATTGGACCTTCCGGTGACCGCAGACGTCACAGTTGCGCGTAGCCTCCGGCTCGAGCCAGAGAATATTTTCTCTAATCTCTTTGATTGCTGGAACTAATTTAGGTCTTCCTTGGCGCGACCGAGGAGTTTATTCAAAATATATCCCATCTCGCCTAACAGGACCACGAATAGAATGCTATTTAGCATAATAAACACCCAACATTTATGCACATATTAAAAACAATTTATCGAAATAAAGTATATTTACATTGAGGTAAAATAAAGGATTGAATAACGTAGAGTTTTTTTAGGACTAAGTTAAGGTATAAGGGTATTGAGTTAGCCACTCCAACTCAATACCGCTGAATAACAAGTAATAATAAAGCCTTTTATTTACTCAGTTTACAGTTTCGTTCCTTAAATGTATGTTATTTCTGTTGTGTGCTATGTTTGAGTTCCCCATTGCAGGTCATAGGCCATGTTGTTCTGTCTTTACCTGTTCTTCTCCATATTTTCCAGCTGTCTTTGCGATATCATCGTCCCATACAAGTAACATTTGCTATTAGGACTATTTATCTATTAGACTTCCTATGAACGAATTACAGTATTCACTCCGATAGACACTTTATAACAACTCACTTTTATTCATAGGACTTTTTATTTTTCAGGACTGGTATTCATGCATCATTTGGTTAAGCCTCTGAAGATTTGTGTGAAAATGTTTAAGGGCGTATATATAATGTTATCAAAAAAAAAAAACTAAACGTCACGTAGCTCTCAGTTCTATTGAATGTACAAAATATAAGAAACATAATCTTTAATTTGAGTGAGGAATCAGGCAATACTATATTGTATGGAACTCGATCAAATCATATCCTCATAAGTCGACTTTGAGAGATTTATTTTGGAGAATCTGCGGAATCTCAACACGGCTAAGGCAAACAATTTGTTAAAATATGTTAAGGCGCTAGGACTAGCCAACTACTCGCGCCATACAAATGCACTTTTTAACAAATGTAATAATATGTAGTGAAACGCTTCAGCAAATCCAAATATAACTCCAGACTGATAATGGATGGTTAATATTTTTTTATTCCATCATTTATTTAAATAATAATAAAAATAAAAAAAGTTGATTTTTCTCATTAGAAATCTGAAAGTCATTCGATTTCTAGATATAAGCAAAAACAGCATATATGCATAAACAAAAAATTCCATTTGCTTTTAGATTTTTACATTTAGTCAAAATAGTTCGGAAATGGACACCGTTTCCGCAATGTATTTTGTATAGAAAAAGGAAACATACATTAACGAAAATCATTCGATTCCTAGACAAGGAATCATATATTGTAAGGATGACACTTATAATCGTCAGACTTAGTTAGTTTACTTGGGGTGCCTCGTCTAACTTTGCGATTTGGCTAGTACCAGGCCCTTAAGAAGCCCAAATAAAGCCAAAAATAATAATATAGTAAAGTTATAAAAAAAAGTTATAGCGATATTGTTTTTTTTTTTTCAATTACGTGCTAACATCAACTTATTATTGTTTCAGTGGTGAATATTTTTCACATTTTGTTACACAAATTGTGCTCTCAATGTCTACTTATTGATACGAATTCTTCATTTGTTTTCCTATTTTTGGTATCAAAAATAACATTTTACCCTCTCATGTCCTCACAAATTTTTCGAAAATATAATTTTCAACCAGGTCATTAATTTTTTATGAATTAGACGAAGAAGAAGAACTTACTTTTTGATCCGTTCAACGTACAGCATAATTAATTCTGATTTTTCTCCAAAAAGAGTATTTAAAAGCGAAAGTTTCCATCTCCTGAGATTAATTTTGCTTACCCCAAATTTTGTTTGCATATATTTGCATAAATACATTAAATTATGCAGCACGTGCATGGATTTTATCTTTGTAGAGTTATTTTACGGAAATCGATTTTAGCTGTTTAAACTTGATAAAGAATATTAAGGTGGCCCAACCCGCTCAACTCCCCATACAAACGGGGAAAGAAGATCACGCCCATATTTCTTATCAGATATCCCAAATTTTGCTCAACAGAGCTTTATTTGATCAAACTAGATGTCTGATGACCGTTGGCGTTGTAAAATTGTGTTTGGTTTCTAAGTTATAAGGTCCGAAAGATCTAATTTTTCGCGCGTTTTATACAATAACTTTGGTGGTTTATTACGCAATGATAAAGTAAGAAAATCTTAAAAAGATTAGTCATCAGACATAGCTTATTTAATCAAGATTTATATTCTATTTGGTTTTTGTTAGATATTTGACTACAGCGGTCGTGGTTTACTTTTAGCTATAAGTCGTTTTGAAATCAAAATTTTCGTAAATGTTGCATCTTCCTCATCACGGAGCCTGTCTTTTTCTTTGAAACAGAGAAGGTCTCAGAGCGCAACAGCACTGTTTTGTACAGTGCCCGCGAATGAGTTAGTCGCGCCGGGTTGGGCCACCTTAAGATGGCGGCGGAGACGTTTCCTGGAGATGGAGCCATGGAACGTTGGGCAGCCCGCCCTATTCCTCGTACACGCGGTAAGCCGTCCAACTACATTAATATTATAGTTATATCCCGCGTAAATTTAAAACAGGGATAAAATATGGTTGCCGGTTAGTTAGAATGAAGGACTCCAGTCAATACCAAGCCAAGCTCAATAAAAACTGGGCATCGTACAAAAGTTTTGTTGAAAAAAAAAATACTGCAGCAGATATTGACATCAAAGCGATCTAGAACCATTGCAGCTTTGAAGGGGGGGGGGGGGGGGGGAATGCTATGTTTTAATAATGTAAGATGGATCGTTCTGAGTAAATTTCTTTTCAATTCATTTCATGTATGGTAGTCTGTTTGGTAGTCAAACTAGACTAAGTTGCTTCACAAAGATCAGCGGATTCGATCAACCCAGTAAAGAATAACCCGCAAAGAAACTTCACGGGCTTACATAACAGGTGTAGAAATGTTAAATGCAATTTCTAGTACATACGTTTCCTTAGTTCAGTGCAAGTTGCTAGTACCGGAAGTAATTTAATCAAATCCACTAGGTCTCTCAAACATTTAATGTTTCGTACAGAAACAATTTTGGAATTCCTGGCCTTAAAAATCCCTACACTGATCAATCATAGTTTCCGTAGCACCGCATACTCCCGGCGAATTTTTTTGTCGGTTATTCTTCGTCCGTGGTGATAAAACCGTCTTGTAAATGTATTATAAATTTACGAATTGAAGCACGCCTAACTAGGCAAATAAAAGAATGAGACGAGAAGAAAATAAAATTGCTGCCTCCAATCAACGATAACAGCGTCATGCTAGCGGGAACTTCCGACTTCCGGCCGAATGTAAAGCGGGGTGGCATATCTTGATTGGTATAATCGTGCGGTGTGCGGGGACTGCGAGGCGAGTGCAGTTAACGTGAGACGTGAGACATGAGCGAGCAGACGGGACAAGCAAATCAATGATTTTCGAAGACTTCTTCCGATTGCGAGAGCTGCTAATGGCGTCATGATATAAGATTTACGGAATGAATATATCCACTTCATCGGCGGATGAGCTAAGATGTATTGTATTCACTGTGAATTATGCGTGCATTGAGCAACGCATGAGATTATAATGTGATTCAAGTAGCACAAAAATTACGGTTTTCGAGAGCTAGGAAGCGATAACTGAGTGTATTGTGAATATTAACATGTAATAAGTTATCGAAAAAGACAACGTTTATAGAATTCAGGAATTGTTTAGGGATAATTGTGGGTAGAAGGGAATATAAGTTTGCTTTGAGAATTTAACCAGCATCTTGTTTGATAGTATTAAAACTTATTTTTTATTTTGTTCTTAGTTAAATTTTTCACCGATGTGGTATTTGAATGTTTTTAAATGGCTAAGTTTTATATTTAATTCCTTTCATTGACAACGCGACTTCACATTATCTATGTAACGTAAAGTAACTAAGGACACAGATTAATTCCGACAACTATAGCAACACTATACATTTTTTGTATCTGCATTGAATTAAACAGTTTTTGGTGTAACTTTTGCACCAATACAAGTAGAATCCATAGAAATAAAACAATATTAACAAAAACACATTCCTAACATTTAAATTGGACGTCAAAGTGACAGGTGACACAGCTGTCCGTTGCCAGTCAGAAAGAAATAGGTACCTACTGACAGCGGTGTCATTTTGCTAGTCAAAAGCATATACAAATGTGCATGCTTACCAAAAAACGTTTATAGTACTACTTTAGCTAATAATATTCTTTATTGCTATCATACACATGGTACATACAAGGGCGGACTTATTGCCTAATGTCAATCTCTTCCTAAGCTAAGTTAACTACTAATACTAATACTTTGCCTGCGTAACAATCGCGGCCTCGGTCACACCCCACACGCGACTCAAGTCAGAGTAATATTGCGCTATCAATTGTTATTTTCATAAAAGAGGGTATTTATAAGCGAGGGTTTTTCGACCTACGTCCGCTACGACGCGATGGTGGAGCGTGCCCGGAGATTTAGTCACGAAGGCGCACTTATGTAGAAATATCGCCACTGCTACGGAACTGCGTAGAGGCTCTACGAGACGTCGCGCCATTTATTATCGCAAGCATTCTACCATTCTCCCCACACATGACAAATGCGAGTTCTCGGATTATTGCTTTAAATTTAAGGAGAGCATTCCATTAGTGGATAGAAAAGAAAAATGCGAAGACTTTTTGGTCTATATTGCGTAAGAAAGGTTGGTTTTCATACGATCTCTAAGAATCGTTCAGTGGTAACGGCGGCGTGCGACATAATAAGGAGCGTGCAGCTACCCAAAATACTGTTTCTTTTATTTGTGTATAATCTACATTCGGTAAGCGGAAATTATATTAATAACAACGAAGTTGTTTTTTGTTTTTGTTGTTGAAACAGCACCATCACCAGTTATAGTTCGAAATAATAAATATTTTTATTTTACGAAATAGGTAAATTAAAAAAAAAAAACAATATTAGGTTTGACTACATCAATAAAATTAAATATTTGCAACGGTATTCATCAATAAAAATTACCATAAAAAATAAAGCCCCTATTCGTCCGTCATGTTTTCGCAACCCCTTTAGATATCGAAAGTCCATGGGCGTCTTCGCGTACTTCTTAGGTGAGGGCCTGGCGTACGTCATACGCCGTCTTTAAATTCGAAACGTTAATAAAGGGACTGTCTTTTAAAAAAATAAAACACCATTTGGGTGGCTGTGTTAAGATCCAAAAATTATCAGACAGGCCGAATCTACCTCGCGAAACCATGCTCAGTGAGGCAGCATACCAGCTGACTATCGATGAGCTATCGAGTTTATTCAAGTTACGTTTGAAGTTATAGTTTTAGGATCGCGCATGGATATCCGCCGGCAGGCAATTTCATACATGGAAATCGAATATCTCCGTGGTTCCATATTCTGGCGGTGCGGCATAGAAATGAGTTTGAAAAACGGTTAAATTTTTTTTAATGTCAACCACCACGGAGTGCTTCGATGACCTTGGCATGGTTTGACCTTATTTTTTTACGGTGTGTACCATGATAGTGATATTTAGTGCCGTCCATGTTCATATCACTATATTTAAAAAAAGTGGTCAATATCTAAAAATCAACCGCATTGGACCTACGGTTGATTTTAGATATAAAATAGAGAATTAGATAATACAATATTTCGATTTAGATAAAATAATATTATATAATTATATTTAAGCTAAAGCAGCCAAATATGTTTTTTTTAATTCATTTATACGTACGAATAATATCGCGTAGACGTCTCGGTTAATCCTCAGATGAATGAGAAAAAGATGAAGACTTATTCATTTCAAAATACAAATTAATTTATTATTTCTCCCCGATTCTCAACTTTCCATAAATTCGAATTATAAATTCTTAACTTAATTAAAGATATTTCGACTAAGTCTGAACAATTTTCATAAGCCAAACCTGTCCAACATTGAGAAGGGTCGTTCAAGCGAGTTTTCAAATAACTTTCCGTAATGTGCATTCTGCAGCACAATTTTCAATATACACTCTGAATTTCAGTGCGTACGTTACAAAGCACAACAAATATGAATCTAACTAAACACTTTATAAGTCCCTGCACAAAACTTAACAAATGGTGAAAAACTCACCCCGTATAGGAGCTTATTGTTTCAAAAGCAAACAGCTCGTAAGTCACCGCGAGCTTTAACTATTGCGGGACAATTTATCGGTTCGTGCAGCCATCAGCAGCACGCGCTCTCACTCCATATCACCAGCTTTACTTTATAGCTGTAACCCAGTATTTATATTCGTACGGCCCTAACTCGCCCACGCCTAGCTCACGCCACACGTACACTCGGTCGCTTTCGTACCATTTTAATTTTTAATAAAAAGTTAACGGATTCAATTCAAATATTGGCTAAAAATGTTCAATAATGAATAAACAAAAGTATTTATATTATATTATAATTTAACCTTTAACCACAAGAGAATTTAGAAGGGTTCCGTATCACCGGAAGATATTTCACACAAAAAATCCCGTTTTTGTGTGAAGCCCTCTTTTAATTTTATTATTTTTGTGCTACCAATTTGTTGTTATAGTGGCAAAATAAATACGTTCGTACATACATACGTATTACGGTTCATGAGATACAACCCTGTTACGGACGGACGGTCGGGCGGACAGCGGGGGCATAGAAATCAATAGGGTTCATTAGACAAACAAAATAACATTGGACAGACATATTGAGACTGAATCTAGCAAAGTGAATTTCAAATGGTCCGCTCTCAATTGCTGCAGAAAATGCTCGAAATTATCGACAAAGAAGAAGAATCCTTGAAAATAACTACACAATTTGCTGGAAAGCCGCGACGATGGAGCCAAGCCCCAACCGCGTCGCCCGTCACCCTCTTGGCTCCCTGCAAAGGGGACCAGCCGACGGCCCCGACTCATGCGGGGCCCACCGCTTCTGCAGCGTGCTCGAGGTCACCAGCCCTCGCCGCCGAGGGAATAGTGCGCTACACCCGTAGACCCACACACCAAGACGAACGCGAACGCTTGCCGTCGCTTAGCCGGCTGACAGATGCAGGGCTCGCGTGTCTTATACCACCTATCACGGAGCTCCCGTGAAGCGGGCAGAAGGGTCAGGAGCGGATGGTTCCGTGTTGAAGGAAACGAGAGTCGAGAGTTACACAATATTTATTCCTATTTATAATATATTATATCCTATATATAACTGGTATGACCGGGTTCGAGGCGGGCGGAATCCTCTGACGCCCCCGCAACCGACGATGCTGGCCAAGGCGCGAGGCCAAGATGATGGTTTCCTCAGCTGGAGCACCGTCTCTCGGGCCAGCTCTCACAGCAGTCCCGTGCTCCCACCAGATATCTCGTAACTTTTCCACAAAGCTCCCACTCCGCCCGTCCCAAACGCCCTTATGTCAAGGGCAACCCGGCAGACCTCCTGTCGGCCATTTCTACCTTTAAAATGTAGGGCGCATATCTAAGGGGCGCATCACAACCGCCTTAAAAATTTAGGATTTTGCATCAAATATATTTTCTAAAAGAAAATTTTCCAATCCTTCAAACAAAAGTGCCAATCCCCACTTCCTTTTGTGTTGGGTCTCCTCCAAAAACAGGCGGCCAGTCACTTCAAACGAGGGCGGGTTGCCACCGCATTCCGCATCGTGACACACCGTCTGGGAGAGCCCCATAGTGCCAGCACACACTCGAGCTTGGAGGAACCAGCGTCCTCTCGGATACACGGCTGCATAGCAAAACTGGCATATCGACGTAGTATACCAAAATATTGAGGATCTAACCAAACACAATGGAGGTGAGGAAATTACGTTTGAATGACAAAAACTTTTCCATATTTTTCACCTCTATGTCATACACATCTACCCAGTCATTGTTTTAAATGATTGAGAATAGAAAAAATCGAGGATTTTGTAATGCATCAAATCAAATTCCTTTGAGCTTATTGTCTCATATTGGCTTACCACAGTTATTTTTCGCGGACCTAGTATTCGACGTTTCGAACTAACTCGTGCATTCATCTTCATCTTCAGGGAGAGTGCGCGCGTGCGGCTGCGCGCGCGTTTGACAGACCACTCTCTGGAGCTGTACATGGGGGTCTTAGTTTTTTTTTATTTACACCGTTCTTGCACTAAATGGATTCGCTTCTCGATACACCTTAAACCCGTTAGATATCGTAAAGCAATCAAAATTGATTTGGAGACATTCACTTAATTTCGGTAGCGGGCTATATGTACTTGCTCCCAAGAATTAATCAATTTCCACAATAAGCCACTTGATTTAAGACAAGGCGAATACGCCTACTAATAACGATGAAACATTGCTAAAACTTCGTTACAGATCTAGAAGATACATTGCTTCTGACGTAATTCGATTCTACAATTACTCCAGATTCGCCAAACCACACCATCAGAGTCGAGCTTTGGATCCATCGAGAAAATAATGTTTGGATCAATCGAATATGATCAGACTGCGAATGAAATGTCGGCAACCACATGTGTGGACGCGGTCATTTTTACGACTCGTGCAGTTTCAGGGAATGTATTCTTATCAAGGATACCAACTATTGTCCTGTTCAACTTTACACCTGATTTCAAAAGTAAACAGTACTTCGCTATTTGAGAGGAGATTTTCCTCAATAAAAAGTCAGAGATCAGGCATAAAATCAATCAGTCGGTGATGTGCGTTAACGTGATTCCTCTTGGCAAAATCAAAAGTCTTAATGCAAGAATTTCTTTACAGTCTTAAGGTGGGCCATCCCGCTCAACTCCTCATACAAACGAGGAAACAAGATCACGCCCATATTGCTTGTCAGAGATCCAAAATTTTGATCAAGATAGCTTTATTTGATCGAACTAGATGTCTGATGACCGTTGGCATGGTACAATTGTGTTTGGTTTCTAAGTTATAAGGTCTGAAAGTTCGAATGTTTCGCGTGTTTTAAACAATAACTTTGGAGGTTGATTACTCAACGATAAAATATCTTGTTTCATCAAAATTTATAATCAATTTAGTTTTTGTTAGATTTTTGACTAGAGCGGTCGTGGTTTACTTTTAGCTAGAAGTCGTTTTGTAATTAAAATGTTCGTAAATCTTACCAAATCAAACACTATGCGCATTGTCTGCTTTGTGGATATGTTGCATCCTCCTCTCACGGAGCCTGTCTTTTTCTTTAAAAACATAGAAGGTCCCAGAGCGCAATAGCACGGTTTTGTACTGTGCCCGCGAATGAGTTAGTACCACCGAGAAGGTGTCCCTATATTGTGAAAATACAATACCGGCACATTTTTTTTTTGTTTAAAATTTCATCAACGATTACACTTTTCTGTGAGAGCATCTCTCAAGCTCTCCTCCGACTTTATTTTAGGCATTCTCCTTTACTTTCTTCAAGAGCTCTTACTATCACCACAGATTACGTACATTACATGTAACGTAATCTAGTATAAAATAATCTAATATATGTTATCTGTGCTATCACTTTCTAATTTATTACCTCTAACATGCTGTTTTTAGAGCGATTGGATTATTTACCTCCCCTTTCTCTGCATCCCAATGATATAATGTAATTATTTACTCTCGAAGTTAAACAACAAACATTTCTGAAATTAATTCGTAGAAAACTCGACATGGACGAGAATGGAGCCGTTGGCCATAGAAAGTTTAATTTATTGTAGTATTGCTTACCGGGGGAGGAGGAAGTGCCAGATACCGACTGGTTTCTAACGAACGTTGGATTAAATATTGCAGCAGCAACCTACCTTAAAGAATACGAGTACTTATAATAAAATTCGATCGTTGCATGTATGTTTGTATAATCCCTATAGACTCCAAAATGATTGAACCGATTTTGATGAAATTTTCAGGAAACCTTCAGATAAATTCTACGGGTGATCCAGTGCAGTTTGAAAATTTTGAAAACTCTGTTCACGTGAATTTTCAACATGAGGTAACGGCATCGTGATCGATTTTGCCAAAATGTTCAGGCAATCTTCTGATTAGCTCAGCGGGGATCACCCCCAGTTTGCAGTTTAGAAGTTTTGAAGCTTCGCTCGGCTTAATGTTTGGAAGTTTAGAAGCTGCGCTCGCGTGAATGTCCAACATGAAATAACGGCGTCGTTACCGATTTTAGTGAATGTTTCAGGCGATCTTCTGATTAGCCCAGCGGATGATCCAGGACGTGTATTCTTGGCATTCAGTCATTGCGGATTAAGGTGGCCCAACCCGCTTATCTCCCCATACAAAAGGGGAAAGAAGATCACGCCTATATTTCTTGTCAGAGATCCAGAACTTTGCTCAAAATAGCTTTATTTGAATGAAGTAGATGTCTGATGACCATTGGCATTGTAAAATTGTGTTTGGTTTCCAAGTTATAACGTCCGAAAGTTCGGATTTTTCGCGCGTTTTATACAATAACTTTGGAGGTGGATTACGCAGTGATAAAGTAAGAACATCTTAAAAAGATTAGTCATCAGACATAGCTTATTTAAGCAAGATTTAGAATGGATTTTGTTTTTGTTAGATTTTTGACTACAGAGGTCGTGGTTTACTTTTAGCTATAAGTCGTTTTGAAATCAAAATTTTCGTAAATCTTACCAAATCATACACTATGCACATTGTCTTTTTTGTGGACAGGGTGCATCTTCCTTATCACGGAGCCTGTCTTATTCTTAGAAACAGAGAAGGTCCCAGAGCGCAACAGCACGGTTTTGTACCGTGCCCGCAAATGAGTTGAGGCCGCCGGGTTGGGCCACCTTAAGTAGAGTTAACAGAAGAAGAATTTTCTTTGACATTACTGTTAACTCTACTGAATGCCAAGAATACACGCCCTGTACAGTTTGCAAGTTTAGTTTCCGCTCGGGTTCGTGTTTGGAAGTTTGGAAGCCCTGCTCGGGTTAATGTCCAAAATGAAATAAAGGCGTCGTGCCCGATTTTTCATGAAATGTTTGGGCAATTTAAAGACTAGGCCAGCGGGCGATCCTGTGAAGTTTGGTAGCAATCGTATCAAGATATTTTTTTATTGTTATTCGCAAGCAAATCACTTTCCAACCGCACGTCACTTACACCCATGTAAAGCCGGGCCTGGTCGCTACTAGAATATATTGAATGTTCTCATAATGCGATTCTCGCGTCGAATTTCCGACGCGCGGCGGAGCGACGGCGGCGGCGGTGGGCCGGGAGTTCATCTGCTGAAGAGAACGTATTGAAGGAAACAGCCGGCTTTTAAAAGCCAAGGCCGAGAGTACATTAATATGATAATGAGAAAAGGTTTCATGTAAATTTCCGTAGCCTAAGAGCCAGCCTTCTCCTCTTGCGGCCGCCCTCAGCATCATACGTAGAATTCTTAAAGCTCTGTGTCGGTTTCTCTGCGCTGCTGTGTTCTTCCCACTTTTTACTTCATTAATGCCGTGCTGAACGGTGACAGATTTCTGAAACAGGTTGTTTTCATTTAGTATACTTTGTATCAACAAAACTTTACAAAGCAAACATATATTAATGATCATTAAATAGCTTTAAGTACAGCCCGTAAGCTATGCTCCCCATGCAAACGTAGTTTACTAAGCATTTGAAAATAGCTATTTCAATTAAATTCATATTTCATATCTAATATTAGGTAACAAATATCTGTGTCTGCATGCCTGTGTTTTTTTTTTAAAATCCAAACGGAATTAAATGAAAGCAAAAAGAAAATCTTCATACGATTTTTTTTTCTCTGTGGTTTGACCCAGAATACATTTATCGAAAAAACAAAGACATGCGTACACAGATATTTGTAGCCTAATTTTAGATACCAAATATCAAGTAAGTTGGAACAGTGGGTTTCAAATTATTAGTAAACTACGTTTGTATGGGAGGCGAAAATTTCTGATGCTTACGGGCCGACCTTAAAACATTTGCTCAATGCTGATTCTTGAACATGTGTTATGTAAAGAAGACAATGAGTATCAATCGATTTTTTTTATTACGTGCTGCTATGGACGAGCATGACTTTAAGAAATTCACCCGCTTTTTCCATATCAGGGATTGAAATGTACTAAACTTCATGCATCAAAGTCAATGTATACCGAAGGTTCCCTTTCTTCACTACATAGTATACAACAAAGTCGCTTTCTCTGTCCCTATATCCCTATATCCCTATGTATGCTTAAATCTTTAAAACTACGCAACGGATTTTGATGCGGTTTTTTTAATAGATATACTGATTGAAGAGGTAGGTTTATACGTATAATAACATCCATTAAATAGTGAAGAAATACTGTTATTTTTGAGGTTTCTAATGTGATGTCGTAAATCATTACATTTTTTTCCGCTTACATTGCAAACGCAGGCTGAACTTGATCAGCCCGAAATCAGTCAAAAACGTCATTGACCCGAGCGGAGCCGGGTACCTCAGCTAGTGTCTAATAAGTGAGTAAGCAAACTACGGATAAAGCTTGTCCGAACAATTATCACTGCACTGAATGAGTAATGGTCGAGGTGACTGTAAAATAAATTGATTTGAAGTCTAGATCATGTATTTATAAACAATACTCTCAAAGTTCATTCAAGTTCAATAGTCCCTGGCATATCATTTACTTCCCGTATTTTTTTATGCAACCTGACATGGATGGCTAATACCATACAACTACCGTTATGATATTAGCCCAATACACCACATTCCCGAAGGAATTTGGTGCCTTCCCTTTATGAGCACGGCTACATTGGACTGGATGGAAAACCCGGTCAATTTTTCATTGTCGCTTCGACCATCTTTTCTTCCACTGCGATGGTACCAACCCGGGCGGGCTTAAACCCTACCAACTAGTAGGGGAACTGCAGACCTACAGTTTTACATGGATTCCGAACCATGGAGCAGCTCGCGTACGTGACGAAATGCACTTATCGAACTCTGAAAGAGAAAGACAGTGGTGCATGTCGGAATTGAACCCAGACCTCTGGTACGCTAGGCCAGTACCCGCGCCACTAGACTACGAGCCGCTCAAAAAAAAGTTGTAATTAAGGTAGTATTTTACTAATGGTAATGAAAATTACACAACTTTAAAATTGTAAGTTCTTCTAATAAATATGATACGGTACTGCTCTCGTCCGCTTTCTCCCTAGTGTATCATTATATTGCTTTCATATGGAAATACTCGTAACATATTACTTTTGTTAATGCGATCCAGACCTCTTGGCGGTTCGTCAAAGGCTCTACAGGTTCGTATCAGCATCACTACAAAGTACTTACGTTAAAATATGAATTTCTTTAGCAGTGGGAAGATGAGACAAGAACCCCGAAAAGCCTTTTTTCCGCGGGCATAATATATTAGTTCACTTAGAAGAATACAATAAGCTGCTTCCGAGAGATCCGGATGCAGGATTTATCATGTTGTTACAACTCGTAAATTGAAAAATAACCTATAAGCTGTGTACATTAATGGGAATCATATGGATTATTATGCTGCGTGCTTAATAAATAAACGTACGTAACCTATAATTTAAGTTAGTGTGTTTGCAAATAACCCAAAACTTTTCGGCGAGCCAAACGTGTTAACTTCTTTAGGCTACAAAATATTCAAGAATAGCGGCCCGCGAGGGCCGGTGAGTTGGGCGGCTGTCTGGACTCACCCTAAGGCTGCGTCCACACTCTACCGAATAGAAGTAGACATTTTGGGTCGGGGTAAAGTTTTTTTGTTAATACCCTAACAGTGCTATTTAGAGTGGGCGGACTAGTTTTACAGTTACATACAGTTAGATACAGTTTTCGCCTTTGCCTTTCTTTGACCTAACTACCCACAACTACAATCTTCGCCAACGGCGGAACACGTCAAATTGACAGTTCCCCGTTGGCCTCCGCTGGACACGGGAGCTCAAGATGAGCCAAATGTTTGGCTCGAAACGTCGTGCTCCGCACAAATAATGCCGTGAGTAGAAAGCCGTTTAATATTTTAAAACGGCGGCGTCTATAGTCTAACCTGTTTACTAATTTATAAAAAAAATCTTTACTTAGTTGTAATTGGAGAGAGCATGGAGGTAAGAGTTTTCCGGGACCCGTCACAAAAAAAGAAAAAAAAGGGACCCTTCCGGTTTGGCTCTGGTGTCTGTCGGTCACACGCATTTTGTCCCTACTATTGTTATCCTTTTAACGGTTGTTTTAATTTTGTTTTTAAATACCTGTACAGGTACACTAAAACGTCACACTTTTGAGAAAATGCTTGATTTCTTAAGCGCTAATTTTGGTAGGAATACGTTTTAAGGACCGACGTCCATATCCAGTAGTGATAGGACCCTCGACACGTTCACGCTTGACCGGTTTTTTTAATGAAGACAAATGGCTCAATAAAAAAAATATTGATATAAACACTGTGATTGTGTTCATCAAGCCATTGCGTAACGTACCTCTTTGTGGTGGAAATAAAATATTTTCATCTCTTGACCGTTCAACTTTGTTGCCACAAAATAAAAAATAACAAGGTTATGAGAAAGTGAGTAATAATATATAAACTACATTTTGTACACTCATGACTGCTCACTTCTTCTCGAAAATATCGGGGGCATCGATACGATACTTTAAAAAATCATTCTACCATGCGTTTTACCACATTCTTCCATTAATGTGCTGTGTGAGTCCGGCACTTAAAAATAGTATAGATAGGCCTTCTGCATTTCTTCCCGTGCATGTCGTAAGAGGCGACTAATGGTGCGCCACCATACTCGGTGATAAGTCACGCCGCCAAGCAGTTCGCTGTGTTGCGGCGTGTACCCCGCGGACCCAGTAGCAAGGGTGATTAGGGGCGAAGAGTAGTGGTCCAGTGACTCTAAAGCTGAATCACTGCTTGGGAGTAAGGGATCGACACGATGGCCAGAGAGCCGGTGCAACGGGTGCTCCGCTGCCCGCCCGCCGAGCAGTTCAGGGCCCGGTCTGTGTCTAACCATCCTAACCGTCCCGGCGGCCACTTCCGGGGGGGACCGGGGGCCCTTCCGTCCATCGTGTCGGCAACTCACCATCCCACATCTTCCCCTTAACTCGCATCTAAATCTATGCGTGGCAACATTCAAAACCTTAACGACCCTCTAAAACCGCTCGAAAATCGGGACGAAGTTTTGTTATTCTAGGACACAAACTCCACAGTAATAAGTTTTAAACCTTAGGGTTGCGATAGCGGTAAGTAGAGCCAGTTACATAATAGAGTACATAATCGAATAAGACTTAAGGGGGTGTTAGCACCGGATTACATTTAGTTCCATAAGGGCGTAAGTGAAAGCACATTTGATTATTTTTAATATAACTTCACCGGATTTTGAAATTTCGAAAATAAGAAATATAAAGTAAAGGTTTAGTTTTATTTAAATCATTTAATTATATTAAGGCTCCCGTTATTTAATAAAACTCTTTTTTTATATAAATGTTTATGCATATTTGCCCCATTTGAGCAATCCAAGCATCGGGTTCTAACAGCTTATCATCTTTAAACTATGGCTAGACCATGAATCTACAAATGTATTTTGATTATCGAAATTCTTGTAATTATTTTTAAATAAAAATAAATGTTGTTTTACTTACGCCATTATGGGACTGAATGCAATCAGGTGCTAACGCCCCCTTAAGAAAATGTATTTTAACAAGTAGTTATTTAATATTACCTTTTCAATATTTTATTTTTTATGAATCCAAATAGCAATCAAGTAAAAGTATACATTTAAAGGAAATAAAGTTTTTAAAATTATTTCTATTTAATAAAATGTTTATATTTTTTATTTTCGAATAAACTAACAAGCGCGAAGGAATAGGTCAATAAGAAATCTTTTCGAATTTTACCTTTCTCAAACAAACATCGACCTACCTTGCACACTCGCATGCACACCGTAGTCACTACATATACATGTGTACCTTTTACGAGACGCTTGAAAGTTTGATGAAAGGAACACAAAGGATTATTGTCAACAAATCAAAAACACGAAACATATTACGGACATATACCGATAAAAGGGCACAATCTTCCATAACATACTAACCTCTCTCCTTCTTATTCATCAGTGCTCATTCATCCGCTTTGCTTCCTGTATTCAAAGAAGTGAAACAACCTGGTCTGCTTGATTCGAAAACTAAAAAACCGGCCAAGTGCGAGTCGGACTCGCACACGAAGGGTTCCGTACCATCGTAGAAAAAAAACAAAAAAATCACGTTTTTTGTATGGGAGCCCCCTTTAATTTTAATTATTTTTTAATCTTACCTATTTGTTGTTACAGCGGCAAAATAAATACACACTCTGTGAAAATTTCAGCTGTCTACCTGTTATGGTTACTGAGATACAGCCCTGTGACAGACGGACAGACGGACGGACGGACGGACGGACGGACGGACAGCGGAGGCTTAGTAATAGGGTTCCGTTTTCACCCTTTGGGTACGGAACCCTAAAAAGGACACGGTGTATATGTATTTTTCATGTTTCACGCGAAAGTACATGAAATAACCTTTGTTACTCGGAGAAAATATTCTCCAAAAAGGCTATTATCGTAGGGATCTCATAACTCATACCCTCCTCCGACCCGAGCGACTCCGCCGACCGACCATTACACCCGATTAGGAATATTACACGCTTTCCTTTCATACAGAGATTTTTTCTTTTTATGCCATTAGTGCAGAGGTTAGACAACATAATAATGTTATTGTAAGTGGGCAAGGCGATGGACTGACCCGGTGTGATACTCGTGAACGCGTGCTGTTTGTGGGAACTGAGTCGGTAGTCTAAGTTGTCGCCTAAATTGACGTTACGGCAAACCGATCGACTGGCGTTTTCAAATGTATGGAGAAATTGAAGAGCGCGCGCAGCGGGCGTTAAGCGAACTAACATTTGCGAGTCCGAGCTTGATTTGACAGCTTACTCAACGTTGCCGTAAATACGTCGACGTTGCCGTTTACGTCCACTCCGCGTTTTCATACAAATCGGAAGTCCGCTTTTGACTTTGACAGCTGGAAGAAGTAAAACCACAGAATATCTAGTAAAAACTTGTATGGAGTTTGGAGAAAACGCCAGTCGATCGGTTTGCCGTAAACGCCAATTTAGGTGAGAACTCAGACTGACCACTCTGGCCTGCTTCGATTGGCTTTTTTATGTCATCACAGTACCATAGAATAAAAATCTATAACAGTACAGCGTTTACTTTTCTGTAATGTTTGTTAGAGCGGTTTGCTCTAATCGTCACTATTATGGACGTGATTGTAGAAAGGCACATATGTATATTAATTACATATGCATACATATGCAACTTGAAACAGAGTAGTCAGTCTGAGTTCTCACCTAAATTGGCGTTTACGGCAAACCGATCGACTGGCGTTTTCCGTAAAAACGTCAAACTCTGTACAAGTTTTTACTAGATATTCTGTGGTTTTACTTCTTCAAGCTGTCAAAGTCAAACTCGGACTTCCGATTTGTATGAAAACGCGGAGTCGGCGTAAACGGCAACGTCGACGTATTTACGGCAACGTTGATTAAGTTGTCAAATCAAACTCGGACTCACAAATCGCAGTTCGATTAACGCCCACTGCGCGCGCTCTTCAATTTCTCCATACATTTGAAAACGCCGGTCGATCGGTTTGCCGTAACCCCCAATTTAGGTGACAACTGAGATTACAAAGTGGTCAGTCTGAGTTCTCACCTAAATTGGCGTTTACGTTACTTCGAAGTTCCGTAAAAACGTCAAACTCCATACAAGTTTTTACTGGATATTCTGTGGTTTTACTTCTTCAAGCTGTCAAAGTCAAACTCGGACTTCCGATTTGTATGAAATCACGGAGTCGACGTAAACAGCAACGTCGAGTAAGCTGTCAAATCAAACTCGCACTCGCAAATGTTAGTTCGCTTAACGCCCACTGCGCGCGCTCTTCAATTTCTCCATACATTTGAAAACGCCAGTCGATCGGTTTGCCGTAAACGCCAATTTAGGTGACAACTGGGACTTCGTGTACTGAGCCGGTAGTCTCAGTTGTCACCTAAATTGGCGTTACGGCAAACCGATCGACTGACGTTTTCAAATGTATGGAGAAATTGAACAGCGCGCGCAGCGGGCGTTAAGCGAACTAACATTTGCGAGTCCGAGCTTGATTTGACAGCTTACTCAACGTTGCCGTAAATACGTCGACGTTGCGGTTTACGTCCACTCCGCGTTTTCATACAAATCGGAAGTCAGCGTTTGACTTTGACAGCTTGAAGAAGTAAAACCACAGAATATCTAGTAAAAACTTGTATGGAGTTTGGAGAAAACGCCAGTCGATCGGTTTGCCGTAACGCCAATTTAGGTGAGAACTCAGACTGCCCACTCTGATCTTGGTTATAGCAGTTCGTGTCAGTATCAAGCGTTTGGGCAACATTCAGTTACGTTTCGACATTCGATTTCGTAATAAACCCTACGTCGGGAAGCAAGTATGTAAGTTGCACTTTACGACTTGTCCGAGCGAGAGCTCCGTCTCCGTCCGCCCTCGCCGACGTCTGTAAGCGCTTGCCCTATTCGCTCTCGATATTGTAAAACTTGTCGGCGGCGGTTGTTCAAACGCTGGCTCCAGCACTGCTATGAGCTCAATGGCGCGCATAAAACTTGGCTCACAATGCTCGGTGGACGACGACCTCGCTTCGCTACCCGCCGTAGATTGAGTATGTTGCTGCCGCTGTCGGATTGCCTCAAATATGTTCCTAGAGCAGGCGCACAACTCAGCTCGTTTCAAGTTTCGTTTAAACAGATTGTTTCGGGATAGAAATGGGAAACTTCAGGATTTTTTTTTATGCGACCTGACATGGATGGTTAATACCACACAACTACCGTTATGATATTAGCCCAATACACCTCATTCCCGAAGAAATGTGGTGCCATGCCAGGACCTTCCCTTTATGAGCACGGCTACATTGAACTGGATGGAAAACACGGACAATTTTTTATTGCCGCTTCGACCATCTTTTCATCCAATGCGATGGTACCAACCCGGGCGGGCATAAACCCTACCACCTATTAGGGGAAGGGAACCCACAGTTTTACATGGATTCCGAACCATGGAGCAGCTCGCATTCGTAACGAAATGCACTTATCGAACTCGGAAAGAGAAAGATAGTGGTTCATGTCGGTATTGAACCCAGTTCTCTGGTACGCTAGGCCAGTCCCCGCGCCACTAGGCTACGAGCCGCTCAAAATATGAAGTCATCGTTATTAGAAAAAATCTTATGACATAAATCGAAATTCCGATATCTATATAAACATCGGTTACGTGAATTCAGCGAAATGTTTGGCCTGAACCAATTTATGGAACCCGATTGCTTACTATGGAAGGAAAAAATTATGCATAGCTACATAGATGACAGTGATCAGCGGGCCTATTCCTAGAATTCCGTAATCAGTAATCAGAAGTCCTGAGTCTGGAAAACCGCTTTTATAGCGGTCATCTAAGAGATTCTTTTCGACAAAAATTATTGATTAAATTGAAATAATATGCTCCGGAGTCTTTTCGCTTTTTCTAGATTCAGGATTCCTAATTACTGATTATGGAATTCCAGGAATAGGCCTGCAGAGGTCAGTCGTTCTGTGCGTCAAAATCCGACAATTGATCGTCCAAATGTAACGCGCGCGGAGTTGCGGTCCTCACAATGTATTTTAAGAACCCAGACTTAACATTTGATAACAGAATTTAACATTTGATTCGATCTGGGACGTTATTTTTCGCAAGAATACATTTTTGACATGACGTTCACAAAGTAGACTGGAAAGTGGCAGCGACGCGGCTGAGACTGGGGAGTCGGCGGCGGCGACGGCAGCGGCGGCAGCAGATGTCCGTGCAAGTAAAAGTAACTTGCTACTATCATCGATATTATTTTTACAATTTGAGTTGTGCATCATTTGAAACATTTGCGTACCAACTGTTGAGTTGACACGGAGATCCCGTGATGTGTGGTATTAAAATAAGCACTAGAGAAAACACGCACAAGCGACTCGTCGTTCTTGGTGCGGATTCCACGTTTAACTGTAGGTATTCTCCCTTACTTACTAGGTGGTAAGGTTAATCCCGCCCAGGTTAGTACCGTCGCATTCAATGAACGATGGTCGAAGCGGCAGTGAAAGTTGTCTGTATTTTCCATACGGTGTAATTAGCTGTGCAATGAAAGGAAGGTCCAGGCATGGCAGGTTCTCATGATGTGTGTTGGGCATATATCATGACAGTAGGAGTGGTATTAGCCATCCATGTTAAGTTACATAAAACAAACGTACACTTATCGAAATGTGCGTCAACTTCGGGGCTGTTTCGTTATCAATAACTTTTACATGACCTAAATAAAAAAGTCACTATTGCACATACATTGTTTATCGTATTATAAAAAAAGATCCAAACTTTTCCTGGCACCTTTGGATGGAAGGTTAGTTAAATAATAAATTACCTTCAATAAAAAATGGCCAAGTGCGAGTCAGACTCGCACACGAAGGGTTCCGTACCATTATACAAGATTTGACCTACATAAATCACGTTTCTTGTATGAATCTCGTTTTACGGACGGACGGACGGACAGCCGAGTCTTAGTAATTCCGTAAGTTCCTAAATTCCGTAAATTCCGTAACTTCCGTTGGGACCCTTTAGATACGGAACCCTAATAAATCATTTTTTCTATAGTCCGCGTTGGTACGCTCATGGGATAAATTAGTGAAAATAATTAATTCAAAGTTGAACTATTTCTGTGATGGTGAAAATTCCAGATTCACGATGCTCGTTCGGGGTTTTATCTCGCCGAGGAGAATTAGTGAGCGGGTTCCGCCTCCAGTTTAGCGTCGAAGAATATCCGCTCTCTTGAGACTGACTTGACTTGACTGAGGTGATGAATTGGTCTCCGGAGTGGGCATTAATTATTCTTCAGAAATATGAAGAAAGCAGCTGCGGCTAAGACGGCAATAATTCATTGACTTTCCTCAGGGAGCACCTACATACATACATTACGTCGTTCCATTGTATGGTTTCCTTTTTATCTCAATATTAAATTGTGGCAAATGGATGATATTTAGGGCTGTAACCACCGAGCAAAGGTTTTCTGTGGTCGCTACAGAGGCGAGTGACAAGTTCAGTATCTCGAACCCTATGGCCGATAGCGAACTGGCAATGTTGCATTTTATTCCCGTTTGGAAGTGCCATTTTGTAAATTTCGCGCCATGTGCTGCATCTGCCTTTAAAAATATTTAATTTTGCTAAAATATAGACCTATGTATGATCGAAAAAGATCTTCTTTTTTTTATATCATTCCTTATATTTAGAGATATACACTATTTGGAATGATTCAATATAATTATATTTAGAGAAGTCAGCTTACCGGTGCATCGCTGCTGCTCGACGTTATTATTATGAGTGACGGTGTGGGACCAAAAAGGATTAAATATAACTTGTTATTTATGTAACTGGATATAGATGGCTAAGCCAGACCCACAGTTATGATATTAACATCACACCGCATTCACGAAGGAATTAAATGGCATCCAAGGGCCTTCCCTTTATGAGCATAATTACATTGAACGAGATTGATAATACGGATGATTATCCAATCATTTCCAATTCGACCATTTTTTCATCCAGTGCGATGATACCAACGCGGGCGGGCTCGACCCTTCCAGTTTTAGATGGATTACATGGAGTAAGATAAATAAAGTGGTGCATAAACAGCGCTAGGATTTGAATCCAGACCTCTGGTATGCCAGGCGAGTCCCCGCATCACTAGGCTGCCCGCCTAGTGTTAGGATTAGATTGAAACAGCTTGTTCATAAATTAAAAGGTTTCGGAGTTCTAAACCTCCCCTTCCTCCTACCCCAGGACCTTCCTAATCTTATGCATGGAATATAAATAAATGGTGTGATACGGCGCCACCACGCTCGCTCGCGCTCGCACGGTCCCTCACGAGGAGCGCTCCGACCGCAGAATAGAAGGACTCATCAAATAAAAAACCAAAATAAAGTGGATTCGCCTTAATGTCGCCGCCGAAACGAATACTAAACGTCCTGGGCTTGGTCCCCCCTCATCAGTGTGCCTTTCTCCGGGCGGCGCCGCAGCCAACGAGGAATATTCTATTTGCAATGTGAAATCTCGATATTTCAAGCCCTACGAGTAACCAATCAAATTTGCAAATGCTATTTTTCTTACAATACTGTTATCTCGCAGTGGAAACTGGAAAAGATTGTCGCGAGGAATACCAATGTTCCAGCTGAGGATAAAATAAACTGTGGTCCGACTACATATATTTTAGTGGTTACCTTTCCCTCTCTACTCCTCCATAATATCAAGTAATTGAGTGATTTTTTTTTTACTATTAATTTTAAAGTAACACCGTGGCTGCGCTGTCCGGTGTGCCGTATCCTCAGGGCGCAACTGGGAAACGTTTCGGTGAAATTCGATACTTAACACCGGACAAACTGTCTTTTTAATCGCTATTATTGTAACTCAATAATAACGCAACGAAATTGTGTAAAAACATGAAAATGTTTAGATGCGAAAACAAAATATTGTTTTAAATCATTCCATTGTTTTTAGCGCGAGCGAAGCCACGAGCAAAAGCTAGTCCCTGGTCGAAATGTAGCCTAAGACACCTCGATTGTGCATCACAACATCGTGTTCTAATTTCTAAATTGTATTATTTCGTAGCGGTTAAACGAAAAAAGGAACCAAAAAATATTTTACATTACCGTATAATATTACTTAACATAATTGTATTGTTGTTTTGTATTGTATTTAATTTCGTCAAATTGGTAGACATGCTCCACTCAGGCCCACTGATTAAGTGAACAGTGTTCAGACCAGTATTTTTTTCTTATTTTACGGCAAAGATAATTGGCATTCACATTAGGGCATAAAACAGAACAACAGTAAACATGCATACAGCTTACAATTTCTGACACTATCGGCCGATGCAATAATACAGGTGTATTCTTTGTCTCAAAATTAACGAGTTCTAATGCAGTTTTAGATTTTAACAAAATTGGAAATTGTTTCTTATGATTTCGGATTTGGCCAAGAAGGCACACTTGTAAAAGTCACCTGTAACGTATAGCTTGATTCTCCCCACCCGGGTCCATCAGGCCGACAATTCGGGAAAAACGCATTGCTTTGCCCTCGGTCAGTTATTAATTCCAAAGCGAGCGAACCCGCAGATATTTACTGACAAGCTAAATAACTTATGGTCAAATATGTTTGTTTACTAATTTGACCTATTTCTGAGTTTTTCTGATGCGCATTCGCCCGACTAAAAATGGTTCAGGGAACGGAAGTGGCTACAATCGAAAGTGTTCTCATCTCCGATGCCTCATTCCTTCGAGACATTCCATGTGACCTTAATAACCTCTAGTTATTTCCTTTCTCATTTATTAAACTTTTTCTGCGGAACAAGATTGGGTACGAAAAGAATTAAGTATATTTCTGGAGTTATATTTTCAACCAATGTGATATACAGGGTGAAAACGACAGTCCGTTGTTTTTTTAAAATACGTAATCTACATTCGATATTAAAAACTTCATTTTTGTCCGTGAAAATGCCTTTTAATTATGTTTTATATTTTCTTCTACCTGAGTAGACCCGCACTACATGCGTCTACCGCCACTCGCTATTACCCTTAATTTGTCTTTCTCTCACAGTCAGTACACGCCCGTAATCAATGCCTCCTACACCAAGGTCGACGATATCCGTTAGTATCCGCTGTGTTGGTAGCGTTTAAGATTATACACGACATACATCACATATTTTATCACATCAAATTTAAGTAATAATACTTACACAGAACAATACTTCGTTAAAACATTTTGTACATATTTTTAGAAATAAAGGATTTTTTTCTTTCACAAAAATTTCCTGTCTACTAAACCTAGGATATTTTTTCTCTAATAGGCGGCGTATGAATTTTCCACCCTCTATACTATATACTTATACTTTAAGGGTGCTATAAAGATTTGATCCCTTAGATTAGAGCAATTAGTGCGAGAGGTCTTTGACTTAAGAGATCATGGGGGTATCTATTCAACGTGCTGCTTAAAACTATACAATATCTTAAGATGGTACGTTGTTGATGTCGGCCCATCGCTTTTAAACACAAAAATCGATCCACCGTGGCATCAAATAAAACATTTTCTCCTGAATCTACATCGTAATAAAAATGGTCATTCAAAAGGAGCTAAACGCACGCAACAATACCGCGCATTTGTCGAGAGTTCAATGCAATTTGTGTGACAGATTTATTTCAAAACAAAATTGAGATGTTCAAAAAAAATGAATTTGATTTAATGTCTTGATCCTATAATTTGTGTGTTTTTTTTTTATTGTGAAAATATGTTATAGTTTTGTCAGAGTATCCTATTTATAGTTCAATAAGTTAATGATTACCCTAATTTTAGTCCGATAAGTTAATTGTTACTTACCTGTGAATGTTGTGCGTGCCTAGCAAAGGTTTTTCACACCAGGCATTTTTGTTTAGTTCAATTTCTTTGTAATTGTCTTTGTGTGTAAACTGTTGGCATGCCGTGAAATAGATAAATAAACCATAAAGTTTGAGAGATTGACTTTGTGACCATACTATATATTATATACATTATATAGTATGGTCACACTATATACTGCATTATTTTCTGAAATACGGTTAAGCATTAAACTCTATTTAAATCCCTATGGAACAATTATGGAAGCCCAATAGGGTTTCCATTAACAAGGTGGGGTTCCACCGACTACATTAACTTAAAAAATCGTTAGGGTCAAAGAACTTAAAAAGTTTGCGCTGCACGCTGCTTAGTGCAAAGTTTTCCTTTATATGCAAACTTATGAATTTATCGAATGGCAACATTGCGAAGCGCGAGTGCCCATGACTCACACAGAAAGCTCATTGGACTCTGGATCTTTAATAAACATTGAAATTAGTGTTCTTTATGCAAACTGACCATATACACAGGATTCGTTTTCCCTGAAAGAGAAAACAATATTGATTGACAATTTACAGAAAACTTACAACAAACATTTTCCACTTCCTTTCCAATCTTAAAGAAAATTACACGAAAACGTCAATTAATGTTGTCGCGTTCTTGTCCCTCACTTATTAATTAATATTCCCCTCATCCGGAGATGTCAATCTATTGACAAGGCCAAAGTTTAAATGAACCTCGTTTATTTGTTCATTAATTGGAAAAGTTGATAGAGATTGAAAAAGCCTCACTTGTTGGGATTAAAGAACGCGCCGTTAACAGATTTTAATTTTGATCCTTTCTCTTGTTTTTGTTTCGCCAAACAGACGTACATACTTCGCGTAAAGAAGCCTACATAACGTTGGACCAACATCCACAAACGTGTCCTACCGCCGACGCCAATTTCTTCACAGATGTCGCACGGTCGCCGCAGTGGCTACTGAGTCCCGAGACCTCGGCTGGCAAATTGGCGATGAAGAAGTGGGACACATTTTTGGAGGTTTGCCGAACGCGTCTAGGCCTTTTAGGGTTTCGAACCACAATCGGTTTCGAGGGTCACAATAGGGGCCCGGCAGATACAAAATAATGATTAATATTCCGTTATTGTTTTATTTCTTTTGTTAGAGCCTGTTTTTCTAGATGTTATATTTCTATAAGTACTTATATTACCAGTAAAATATTTGGTGTGAATAGGGAAACAAGATACCATAGGTATGAAAAATACGTGAATAATTAAAGTTTGATGAGTATGTATGTAGGTGCATGTATCTTACATATTGTACAATCTAGAGCCAAGCAAGATCTCTTATAACTTACAACCATGGTGTGTAAGTTATCGTAGATATTTGGCAATATCACATTTCCAGTGAATGCCTGATCTGATCCGACGGTTAACGCAAATTTCAGCCGTTCACATGAACATCGGAGGAACGTGCGAAGGCACTAGAATTTGAGGTACAAAATATGCCTATTGGGATACGACATTGCTTTCATTCGGACGGACAGGTGGAGGCCACCACTAGACCGTATACCGGGAGATTTTATAAATACACGCACCGTTATTGGGAATTCCACATAGGGGACTACAAAAAGGTTGAGAAACACTGTCCGATGGGCTCACTTATGTCCGCCTAGGGAAGATGCGTGATGGTACTCGCATGCACGTACATGTATGTAGGTACAGATCGCATCACCCTCGGCGCCGCAGCAGGCATTGCCATTTGCAAGGAAAACGTATGTGTTCAAAGTCCAATGTGTGGCGTCTAGAGTGATGCCGGTTGTACCTTACGGCGCGGCGGTAGAACAACTCTTGTACTTTTATGACGGGTCAAATAAAAGCATTCCAGCAGTAAAAATCCTTAGCAAAGGTTCATTGCCCTCCGTAAAAGCGAATGCTACATCGATTGATTTTCTAATTTGCTGGAAAGTAATTGGTATTCCGACCGTGACGCTAACAAAATTTAGGCGAGTCGGGTCGTAATTAAACCCGAAACTGCTAATAATCACGGACAGACGTTTCTAATAATTTTCGGAGCGATAATTTGAAACAAATGGGGTGTAATTTTCGATGAAATTGTGCTGTGTAATTGCTGGCTCCCTGTTTTGATAGTCACTTATGAAATTCAAGTGGCGGGAGTAACGAGGGAACCGGTTGGGCGGGCGAGATAGTCTAGGAGGTCGCGGCAAAAATGGTAACAATAACGTTAATGGCTGAAACTGGGTTCACAGGATAAAGACCATCCCTGTGAAGCTAAATATGTCGGTCTGCCTGCGCCAAGTGGTTGCGTTACCTATATAAGGCGCCTAAAAAGTAGTTATCGTTACAAAAAATAATTTTGATAAGGTAAATGGATACAAATAACTCTGAATGATATTATCAGTACATACTTGCTGAGCTATACCAAAACTGAACAAATCATTGGTTGCATTTCGTAGTTATAGGCGATTTAGTTTAAAAATATAACTTTAGGCATATTTAAGTATGTAATTAAAAACCGGCCAAGTGCGAGTTGGACTCGTACACGAAGGGTTCCGTACCATCGTACAAGAATTAACACAAAAAATCAGGTTTTTTTTGTATGGGACCCCCCTTTAATTTTTATATTTTACCTATTTGTTGTTATAGCGGCAAAATAAATACACACTCTATGAAAAATTCAGCTACCTAGCTATTACGGTTCATGACATACAGCCCTGTGACAGACGGACGGACGGACGGGCAGCGGGGGCTTAGTAATAGTGTTCCGTTGGCACCCTTTGGGTACGGAACACTGAAAAACGACTGGGGTTTTTTTTTATAATTAATAGATATCAACATGTCCAGACAATCAGTGCATTCATCAGCAGGTACATACCAAAATATATTTTGTATAGCCAATCTACATCGCTAACGCAATCACTTGGCGCCGACATTTTAGCATCAGAGGGTTGGTCTCTAACCTGTGAACCCAGATTCAACTATTACCTTATCGTAACCAAAACTGTCGTGACCTCCCGGAATAAGTGGGCATTGATATTGATGGACGCTCGCGCCCTCCCCCGCCCCGCACCCCGCCCTCGCGGTGACTCAGAATGCAGCAGGCAATGGCAGCTGGATAAACAACCAATAATACCAATAAACAATAAATAACAAGCTACGGAAGAGCTCAAGTGCATTTGCATGTCATGCTTGGATGTTTTTTTTTTATTTATTGTTTCTCTGGTTTGTTACTCAACTAACTAAGGGCCGAGTGCACGAAAGGAAAAAAAAATCAACGTCAACGTACGATCAAACACGTCACTTTGTGTGGACAGTATGAAAGGAACTCTATACGGATAACTAAAAGTGACGTGTTTGCACATTGATTAACTCGGCCATCTCTTCGTGCAACCGGGGCTAACACTTGTTAGGAAATTCACGTCACTTGCCTACAACTCGCAACCATAATTAATAGTTTTCACACAAAAGAAGGAAGCAATACATTTTGTCAATAATTGCAAAACAATTTTCCATGTGACGAGCGTTCCTTAGCGATCCTGTAAATCCTTTATTTAGTGGGTCGGTAAAGTGTGGAATGCACCCTCTGTCGAGATATTTCCCCTAAAGTAGTTGACTCTACTTTAATCAGTCGTTTTACCTCCGCCGACTTCAACGCGAAAAGTACAACCTACACATGGTGTAGGTTTTACTTTTTGTATGAGCGGTGATGTAAGTAAAATAAGCTGTCGTTTTACCTACGCCGACTTCAACACGACAATTACTATAAACATTACTATTTTAATGGAAAGCACTATTTTAGTATGATTTAAATTAGATAGAAAAAGATGTTCAATTTGCATAAATAATCAAACCCGTACTACGTAACGTCTTAGGAAGTCCCAATTAATAATTCCAAAAATAAAATCCCTTACAGTTTTCAAGCTGTCGATCGGAAGACGTAGTACGGCCTAACATGTTGCACTTTGGTTTTAGTGTTGTTAATGAATGTTACATTTACTTTTCCAGATTTTTTCTATTACGGTAGCTTCTGTTTAGTTTTCTTACATCGCATAAAGTCGATAAGTCGAAGAAGTTCGCTTGGTTTTTGCGTAGTCAATATCGATAGCTTGAAATCTCCAGAGTTCTGGAACCGCCGAAGTATTTGGAGACAGTCAACAATACAGATTAAATGAACCTTAGTCCTTGAAATTAATACAGGCGTGGGAAGTTTTTGCTTTGCTTTTATTAAATTAATATAAAGTGCCTCTCAGATTTGTCACATTTACATTGATATACAATCACTACATAGTATAAAACAAAGTCGCTTTCCCTGTCGCTATATCCCTATGTATGCTTAAATCTTTAAAACTACGCAACAGATTTTGATGCGGTTTTTTTTAATAAATAGAGTGATTGAAGAGGAAGGTTTATATGTGTAATAACATTATCACTACATAGTATAAAACAAAGTCGCTTTCCCTGTCCCTATATCCCTATATACCTATATCCCTATGGATGCTTAAATCTTTAAAACTACGCAACAGATTTTGATGCGGTTTTTTTTATAAATAGAGTGATTGAAGAGGAAGGTTTATATGTGTAATAACATTATCACTACATAGTATAAAACAAAGTAGCTTTCCCTGTCCCTATATCCCTATATACCTATATCCCTATGGATGCTTAAATCTTTAAAACTACGCAACAGATTTTGATGCGGTTTTTTTTAATAAATAGAGTGATTGAAGAGGAAGGTTTATATGTGTAATAACATTATCACTACATAGTATAAAACAAAGTAGCTTTCCCTGTCCCTATATCCCTATATACCTATATCCCTATGGATGCTTAAATCTTTAAAACTACGCAACAGATTTTGATGCGGTTTTTTTTAATAAATAGAGTGATTGAAGAGGAAGGTTTATATGTGTAATAACATTATCACTACATAGTATAAAACAAAGTCGCTTTCCCTGTCCCTATATCCCTATATACCTATATCCCTATGGATGCTTAAATCTTTAAAACTACGCAACAGATTTTGATGCGGTTTTTTTTTAATAAATAGAGTGATTGAAGAGGAAGGTTTATATGTGTAATAACATTATCACTACATAGTATAAAACAAAGTCGCTTTCCCTGTCCCTATATCCCTATATACCTATATCCCTATGGATGCTTAAATCTTTAAAACTACGCAACAGATTTTGATGCGGTTTTTTTAATAAATAGAGTGATTGATGAGGAAGGTTTATATGTGTAATAACATTATCACTACATAGTATAAAACAAAGTCGCTTTCCCTGTCCCTATATCCCTATATACCTATATCCCTATGGATGCTTAAATCTTTAAAACTACGCAACAGATTTTGATGCGGTTTTTTTTAATAAATAGAGTGATTGAAGAGGAAGGTTTATATGTGTAATAACATTATCACTACATAGTATAAAACAAAGTCGCTTTCCCTGTCCCTATATCCCTATATACCTATATCCCTATGGATGCTTAAATCTTTAAAACTACGCAACAGATTTTGATGCGGTTTTTTTTAATAAATAGAGTGATTGAAGAGGAAGGTTTATATGTGTAATAACATTATCACTACATAGTATAAAACAAAGTCGCTTTCCCTGTCCCTATATCCCTATGGATGCTTAAATCTTTAAAACTACGCAACAGATTTTGATGCGGTTTTTTTTTAATAAATAGAGTGATTGAAGAGGAAGGTTTATATGTGTAATATCATTATAAATAAAGTAAAACTAAACAAAACATATCCTAACAGCTAACAAAATTCGTTTATTTTGTAGAGTTGACAATTCTATTGATGCTCTGTATTTCATATTCTATGTTGTATTCTGACAATAATATTGAAGCTCTGTATTTTAAATCTAATTTTGTATCCTGACAATTCTATTGATGCCCTGTATGTCTCATTTTTAACCGACTTCAAAAAAGGAGGAGGTTATCAATTCGTCGGAATCTTTTTTTTTTTTTTTTTTTTTTTATGTATGTTCACCGATTACTCGAAGACCCCTGGACCGATTTGAAAAATTCTTTTTTTGTTCGAAAGGGTATACTTTCTAGTTGGTCCCATTTTTTTTTTATCAAAATCGGTTCAGTAGTTTGGTACTTAACTATACCAACATCGAATTTCTTAACCCCGCGAACCCAGAAATGTGATTTTTTAGTTACAGTAGCTTTCTTTTCGGGTGAGATTGCTCAGTATGAGAGGTTTTTTTTTACTTCAACTGTTGGGGGTATTCAAGGTGGTAAAAGAGGGCAAATTGTACACATTTCTATCTCTAGAGCCGCTGAACCCAGAAATTTCAGAGTATGTTTGTTTTAGATGGGAATGCTTAAGAAGAAAATATTTTTGGAAATTATACTATTAGGGGGGTAAAACAGGTCAAAATGAACACATTTAGGCGAAAACCACTCATGTTGAGATCTCTGAAACCAATTATCCTCGAAGCTTAAAATTTTCAGTGACTTCTTGTTAAGACGAAAAGGCTCGCTCACAACGGATTTTACAAAATTCAACTGTTAAGGGGGGATAAACGAGGCCGATATGTACACATTTTCATACAACTTAAACTTACGCAAGAAACAGACTATCCGGAACGATGTAAGGATGAGAAATTCAGAAGCTCAGCGGTTCCGGTCATTCGTTGTTTTGTCTTTTTAGGGTTCCGTTCCCAAAGGACACCAACGGAACCTTATTACTAAGCTTCCGCTATCGGTCCGTCCGTCCGTCTGTCACAGCACTCTATCTCACGTGATCTCATCGTATCAATTATCGTACGTATCAACCGTAAACTCATGAATCCAGATAGTTACCGGTCTACCTTTCGTCAGAAATGAGATTTCTTAATGGTTTCATTTCTGCTAATGCTCGTTCATTGTATTGCATTGTATTGTATATGTATGTATATCTTCTTTCCACTTTGTATGTGAAGTTGAGCAGGAGGGCTCGCCCACCTTGAGTCAAAAGTTACGCCACCACTAAAAAGCAAAAAATAAAATATTTTTAAATAAAAAAAGGACCGCCTTCAAAAAAACCGGAACTAAAAAGCAAAAAATAATTGGTTACTTTTAATTAATGTACGAAAAGCTATTTTAATTCTAACTAATTATGTACAATTTCTTAATTTTTAATCATCTTTTGAAGTCGGTGCCTTGGGTAGACGTTCTTTAAGGGCTGCAAGTAGTTAGATTAATATCACCTATGGCTAAGAAAGAAATATAAGTAGGTAGCTACTTACATTTACCTACTTGAATAAAACACAAAAACAAAAATTAAATAAACAAACAGGTCGGAAAAACGTATGAAAGTAGGAATTTAGGCAAGTACTTTGTAATTTAAATATGCCTTATACTTAAACTAAATACCTAACACAGTAAAAACAAAATATTTACAAGAAAACCCTACGAACAAACCAATATAAAAACAATGACCACTTATATGATAAAGATTTAGGTAGGTGTAGCTTGTACTTTTTATTCTACCTAAATACCTACACAACACAAAACAAAAAAAAACAAATATAAAAAAGAACAGAAAACAATAGTTAGCGACTTTGAGGTGTCTGCTCTCAACTACGTGTCAAAACGTGTGTGCGGTTAGTACATATCTCACCAATTTCGGCAGAAATCGTCTCGTTCAGACAACGATGTTGCAGGGAAGTACCAATCAACAAAGAGCAGCGAATTAACGTACTCCTTTACCAGTGCGCGCCTTTATAAAGCCGAAAGTACTAATAATCGTTGAAACCCAATTTCAGTACGCTGCGCTGTATCGATATCAGCTTGCACGTAAACCAACGCTAAGGGCATCTCCAGTTATGTCTGTGGACCAATCATTGCTGACTCAGGTTGTTTACGCTCTCGTAGACTTCGGGTGTGTTCGGCTGAAATAGTGTCTGTTCGGTCAGCAGCGTGCGAAGCGAACTCTACCCAAGGCACCGACTTCAAAAGATGATTAAAAATTAAGAAATTGTACATAATTAGTTAGAATTAAAATAGCTTTTCGTACATTAATTAAAAGTAACCAATTATTTTTTGCTTTTTAGTTCCGGTTTTTTTGAAGGCGGTCCTTTTTTTATTTAAAAATATTTTATCTGTATTCGGACAATTATTAATTTTTTGATGAACTTATTTAGTTACTAATTTATAAACCTTAATTAAAGCAAGAGCTTAGTAATGCATGTATTAATATTAAGTGTTAGGTTATAACTGTATATACCTAGTTATTAACTTTTAACTTGAAACTTAGATTTTTTCCATGGAATAGATTTTGACGACTCCAAGTGTTCCTTATTTGTTCCAAAGGCTGATTTATTAACCGACTTCAAAAAAGGAGGAGGTTATCAATTCGTCGGAATCTTTTTTTTTTTTTTTTTTTTTTATGTATGTTCACCGATTACTCGAAGACCCGTGGACCGATTTGGAAAATTCTTTTTTTGTTCGAAAGGGTATACTTTCTAGTTGGTCCCATTTTTTTTTTATCAAAATCGGTTCAGTAGTTTGGTACTTAACTATAACAAACATCGAATTTCTTAACCCCGCGAACCCAGAAAAGTGATTTTTTAGTTACAGTAGCTTTCTTTTCGGGTGAGATTGCTCAGTATGAGAGATTTTTTTTTACTTCAACTGTTGGGGGTATTCAAGGGGGGTAAAAGAGGGCAAATTGTACACATTTCTATCTCTAGAGCCGCTGAACCCAGAAATGTCAGAGTATGTTTTGTTTTAGATGGGAATTCTTAAGAAGAAAATATTTTTGGAAATTATACTATTAGGGGGGTAAAACAGGTCAAAATGAACACATTTAGGCGAAAACCACTCATGTTGAGATCTCTGAAACCAATTATCCTCGAAACTTAAAATTTTCAGTGACTTCTTGTTAATTCGAAAAGGCTCGCTCACAACGGATTTTACAAAATTCAACTGTTAAGGGGGGATAAACGAGGCCGATATGTACACATTTTCATACAACTTAAACTTACGCAAGAAACAGACTATCCGGAACGATGGTAGGATGAGAAATTCAGAAGCTCAGCGGTTCCGGTTCATCGTTGTTTTGTCTTTTTAGGGTTCCGTTCCCAAAGGGCACCAACTTCCGCTGTCCGTCCGTCCGTCCGTCTGTCACAGCACTCTATCTCACGTGATCTCATCGTATCAATTATCGTACGTATCAACCGTGAACTCATGAATCCAGATAGTTACCGGTCTACCTTTCGTCAGAAATGAGATTTCTCAATGGTTGTATTTCTGCTAATGCTCGTTCATTGTATTGTATTGAATTGTATATGTATGTATATCTTCTTTCCACTTTGTATGTGAAGTTGAGCAGGAGGGCTCGCCCACCTTGACTTAAAAGTTACGCCACCACTAAAAAGCAAAAAATAAAATATTTTTAAATAAAAAAAGGACCGCCTTCAAAAAAACCGGAACTAAAAAGCAAAAAATAATTGGTTACTTTTAATTAATGTACGAAAAGCTATTTTAATTCTAACTAATTATGTACAATTTCTTAATTTTTAATCATCTTTTGAAGTCGGTGCCTTGGGTAGACGTTCTTTAAGGGCTGCAAGTAGTTAGATTAATATTACCTATGGCTAAGAAAGAAATATAAGTAGGTAGCTACTTACATTTACCTACTTGAACAAAACACAATAACAAAAATTACATGAACAAACTGGTCGGAAAAACGTATGTAAGTAGGTATTTAGGCAAGTACTTTGTAATTTAAATATGCCTTATACTTAAACTAAATACCTAATACAATAAAAACAAAATATTTACAAGAAAACCTTACGAACAAACCAATATAAAAACAACGACCACTTATATGATAAATATTTAGGTAGGTGTAGCTTGTACTTTTTATTCTACCTAAATACCTACATAACACAAAACAAAAAAAAATACAAACATAAAAAAGAACAGAAAACAATAGGTAGCGACTTTGAGGTGTCTGCTCTCAACTTCGTGTCAAAACGAAACGAGAGAAAGTGTGCGGTTAGTACAGATCTCACCAATTTCGGCAGAAATCGTCTCGTTCAGACAACGATGTCGCAGGGCAGTACCAATCAACACAGAGCAGCGAATTAACGTCCTCCTTCACCAGTCCAGCCTTTATAAACCCGAAAGTACTAATAATAATCGCTGAAACCCAATTTCAGTACGCTGCGCTGTATCGATATCAGCTTGCACGTAAACCAACGCTAAGGGCATCTCCAGTTAGACAAAATGCTCTGTGGACCAATCATTACTGACTCAGGTTGTTTACGCTCTCGTAGACTTCGGGTGTGTTCGGCTGAAATAGTGTCTGTTCGGTCAGCAGCGTGCGAAGCGAACTCTACCCAAGGCACCGAGTTCAAAAGATGATTAAAAATTAAGAAATTGTACATAATTAGTTAGAATTAAAATAGCTTTTCGTACATTAATTAAAAGTAACCAATTATTTTTTGCTTTTTAGTTCCGGTTTTTTTGAAGGCGGTCCTTTTTTTATTTAAAAATATTTTTATACAAATACAAATACAAATAAATTTTTAAGAGATTTCTTAAAATTCTTTTTGAAGGCATCTCCTTCAAGCATCTTTAGTGTTGAGGGTAATTTGTTGTGAAGTTTGACACTTTGACATATAACTCTCTTAGAAACATTAGCAAGGCGTGCTGCAGCAGGTGTGAGATGTTCCCGTTGTCTCGTGCTGTAATTGTGATAGTCACCGTTTTTCACGGTCGCTTGGATATTTTTTCGCGCAAACAGCATATTTTGTCGATTGTATTCACTTGGCAATGTCAAAATTCCAAGTTTTTTAAACATATCTCTAGACGAGTCCCTTGGTCCCATACCCACTACAGCACGGATGGCGCGACTTGCGTGGTACTCGCACTTCTCGGAACATGTACGGTCCGGGCGGAGAGGCAGATTTCGCGGTATAAGTCACAAAATAAGGGGCCTCAATATCTCAATTAATGTAGTTGTGCCGCGAATAACGAACTTTCGCCTTTGCGGTAGACACTTGGCCTGTAGAGTCAGATTACTATCGTTAGTAAATCACTAGAACATTTGCTAAGAGACATTGACCCCAGCACGACGGATTGTCGCTTTTGATGGAATATTATATTTTTTAGGGTTCCGTACCCAAAGGGAGCCAACGGAACCCTATTACTAAGCATCCGCTGTCCGTTCGTCTATCCAACCGTCCGTCCGTCCGTCTGTACGTCTATCTATCACAGGGCTCTATCTCATGAACCATAATAGTTAGGCAGCTGAAATTTTCACAGAGTTTGTATTTATTTTGCCGCTATAACAAAAACATTAAAAAATAAATGGGGACCCTCATACAAAAACGTTATTATTTTGTATTACATCTTGTACGATGGCACGGAAACCTTCGTGTACGAGTCCGACTCGCACTTGGCCGGTTATTATAGACTATTATTCAATAATTAAATATTGATAGTCAACTTGGTTACGTAACTGGGGTTTTTTCTATGGTTATTGAAACCGAACGGAACCGCCGCAAACCGCTCGATCCGAAAGTCAGGATACGGGCTGCGTGTCCTCCCCTCGCTCCGGCCCGCGCCCCCTGCAGGTGCTCCTGTAACTTTCAGTGAGCTCCGTAAAATTTAGACATAATTCCATTTCATTTGTAAATTTCACCCCGACTGGTTATTTCTTAGCAATTGTAATGCCAAAGCTTTGAGGGTATTTTATGCTCTCCAGTAAAAAAGCACTTTTGAATTAGAGCATGGTGTGTGAGCTTTGTTTGGATAATAATTACAGTGGAACCGTAGTTCTCAAGTGTTTTAAACTGGTGATACTAGTAACATGCTTGTACCTTTGCATTTGTTGCATCTTATTAATTTTGGCTATGTATATTTCACGTGTAATTCTATTTATATGAATTAAGGTTTTTTTTATTGTATAAGTTTAATCAGCTTATTTGTGTATGGGCTTGTAATTTTTATAAATTTTTATATATTTTTATATATTTTTTTATATATTTTTATATATTTTTACATGCAACAATTAACGTTTCTTATTTCTAAGACCCCGAAAGGTAACAAGGTGGCAAAATAATGCTTTCGTTTCATCGCAATCGATATTACTGAATATTTATTTAATTCCATTTATTTTAACTTTTTAGGTCGTTAAACTACACTAAGTTACGTCAAAAAAAAATTAACAAAAAAAAATAACCGACTTCAAAGAAAAAGCACTAAAAAGTAAAAAATAATTTTCATTTTTGTAGTTACGATTTCTGTTATTTTTTGAGTCGGCGTCAGCCGGGCACGCGCTGCGCCAACCAAGAGAACCTTGGCTACCTTGGCTGACACCGGCTCAAAAAATAACAAAAATCGTAACTACAAAAATGGAAATTATTTTTTAACCGACTTCAAAAAAGGAGGAGGTTATCAATTCGTCTGTATGTTTTTTTTTGTTTTTTTTTTTATGTGAGGATTAAGCAAATTAGTACTTGGTGGAAGAGACCCTTAGGGCCTTTTTCACCTACTTCTGATTAGCTCAATCGCCACATATTAAGGGCCTTTCTTAGCAGCTTGCAAACGTTACCAGTACAAGATAATCAGAACTTTAGTAATAAAGGCCCTTTAAGTGTCTATTAAAATTAATCAGCACGGGGTGAAAACCAGGCTTAGGGCCTTTTTCACCTACTGTGTAATTTCAGGTCACCTATAGTTTATATGATAAGTAGTTGATTCCACTGAGGGATATTTTATTTACATTGGAAAATTACGTCGCTCTAGCATTACCACATTGTCAAAACGAACAAACTTTAGGATCAGAAGCGACCATTACATTTGTTGAGATAAATGGTCGCAAATGACACTAAGGACCTTTTTTAAGGGCATTTCTTAGCAGCTTGCGATCAATACCAGTACAAAATAATCAGCACTTTAGTAATTAAATCCCTTTAAGTGTCGATTAAAATAAATCAGCACTTGGTGAAAACCAGGCTAAGACTCTTTATGTGGTGACATTAATCCGATTGTTTCATAAAGCGCCATTTTTATAATACTATATTCTAGCTAGTCCTAGACTTCTAATGTGGTCACAACAAACTATAAATTTATTCGTTAATTAATTAATATTAACAATTAATTCGTAATGCTCTAATTCTACAATTTAAACGCCTAGTCATTCCATGACTCCTAGTGCGGTGACATGATTCCAATTAATTCGTAATGTGCCATTTCTATTATATAAAATCCTAGACTGTTGTAGGCTCCTAATGTGGTGATATCAATCCAAATTATTCCTAATACATAAATAAAATAAAATCCTAGCTAGTCTAAGACTCCTCATTTTCTTACGTAATCCAAATTAATTGCTAATGTGTAATTTCTATAATACAAAATCCTAATCAGTGATGTGGTGACATCAATTCAAATATTTTGCAATGTGCCTTGACTATAATGTAAAATCCTAGATAGTCCTAGACTTCTAATTTGGTGACATCGATCAATTTCTGGGGTGGTGGGGGGTGGGCTGAGATGTCGTGGCTGGAACTAAGACTAACCAAAAGTAATACTAACTAGTATCAAAAGTGACATTTCGTCCGTACAAAAGGTGTCAAAATGACATAAGAAAGTACAACTTTTCGTAAGTTTTAGTTTCAGTTAGGATTATTTATTTCAACGCTAGACTCCTAAATGCGTCGACGTCAATCCGAAAACATTTTTAATGAAATATCTGAAACCAGCTAAGAGTTAATGAAGAATTTTATTGATACATTATAATATTACCATCCCGCATAATATTCCCGTCATACTACAATCTCATTTGGTCGAAGTTTAAGAAAATCGTAAGCTGAAGAATAAATTCACGTTCTACAGAACCATGTAGTTCCAAACTCTTACGAAAAGATTTCTCTCCAATACAAAAAATACAAACCTGAAAAAGTTTGTCACCTTCTTCTTGGACAGAGGTAATGATATCGTCAGAAAAAAAGAAAAAAGTTTTGACGAATCCGAGAGTGTAATGGAAAATGGAGAAAATAAGAAAACTGAAACGGATGCAAAGTGTCGGAGTCTTTAACCTCCAAAGATCATCTTGGCCCGTTCAGTAATGGCTGAGACATTAACCTCCCACGTAGATGGCAGATAATACTGAGTCCGACCCTCCGAGGCTTACAATGCAAATATCTTGGCCCGATAACCCGCGGGCATTATGTGCCAACCCCGACTCAACCGCTCCGGAATCCTACAAATCCCTATTGCAAACCTAAATTGCTAAATGTTATCGCCAACGAACGATCCGTGTCTTATAATAGACGAAGTTAAAACATTATTTTGGCTATTCTGAGGAGGTAACCAAGTGTTGGGTGTAGCGATGGTAATATGCTAAAATATTGTTGTAGATATTAGTTTGTGTGTTTGGTTTATATAACATTGTGTTCATGCTAAACTCGTTAAGTGTTTGCCCTTAACCTTCTAGTTTCTATAAGACGTGTGTAGAAAGCGGTCTAAATCAGCCAAATTCTCCCTGAATATAATAGACACACATTCATATGATACTGTAAATTGAATAATGATCTCCACCAACGAACAAATAATATACAATAAAAAACATGTTTTCTTTAAACCTCACCTAAATCAGTCGAAAGTGTCTGTCCGAAAAATCTAAAGGTGGGCCCGTACTAATCTATGTTCTCCATACTTTAGGTACTCCAAGTTTTGGTTTGGAAACCATAGTCCCGATTTGCTAGCTTTTTAAAAGTAATGATTCAAGTTGACTCTTGTAAGCATAAATCAACAGAACTTCTGGAAACTTTTATGGCTAAGAACAAAGACTGTGCGCAGTTCTCATTAGTAAGTTATAGTGAAACTAGACGGATTGTGAGCGAAATGAAGTCGAAAACATCTGTCGACTTATGTTTTCTATCATCAAAAGACCTTAATTCAATATCGCCCACAATAATTGAGCCACTCACACATACCATTAATGACTGTATTACAACAGGTATATTTCCCGATGAATTGAAGCAAGCGAGGATCATTCCTCTTTACAAGAAGGGCTGTCATGCTAACATGAAAAACTATAGACCAATTTCACTTTTGCCAGTTTTAAGCAAAGTTTTTGAAAAAGCAATTGCTACCCGCTTGTTGACTTTTCTAAACAAATATAATATTATAAACAAAAAGCAATTTGGTTTTCAGAAATGTAAATCGACAAGCGACGCTATAGAAAGTATGTTGCGTGACATTTTGATCTCCTTGGACGGTTCACAGAACACATATGGTTTGTTCTGTGACTTGTCAAAGGCCTTTGACTGTGTTCAGCATTATATTCTCATTAAAAAACTTGAATACTACGGTGTTAGGGGAACAGAATTAAACATTTTTGAAACGTATCTATCTGGAAGAACGCAAATCTGTGACGTAAATGGTGTCAAATCAAATAGATCAAATATCTCACTGGAAGTGCCTCAAGGCTCCATTTTAGGCCCTCTCTTATTTCTGGTCTACATCAATGATCTTAGTGTATGTATTTCTAAAAATTGCGAATGAGTTATGTTTGCAGATGATACTTCACTTCTTTTTCACCAAAAACTCTCATCAACCCTATCTTCCGATTTTCACAAAGTATTTAAATCTCTAACGGCGTGGTTAGAAGCGAATAACTTGCTTTTAAATGTAAAAAAGACAAATGTTTTGCATTTTGCTCTAGGCTCTAGACACAGAGATAACGACTATGACATGTGTAAGGTTCTATCTGACTTGTCTCTAAATGTTGTCACTGAGGTTGATTTTCCAGGTATTAGGATAGATTCCAAACTTCAATGGCAACAGCACATTACTATCATAGCAAAAAAGGTAAGTTCGGCAGTAAAAATGTCGGCAAGCTTTGTTATTACCAGTGCTAAGTTATACAACAAATTACCTCTTGAAGTAAGAAACCTTGAAGACAGAGAGTTCGAGAGCAAAGTAAAAATTATACTGATAAATAAAAGCTACTATAGTTTGATAGATGTGTTTAGTGATAAGTTTATCTAGTCATTCTAGGTTAAGTTATATATTACTCTTAAGATTTTATTAATTCGATTTGCATACCGATTGAGTATTGATTTTGTATTTAACTTATTTTTTATTTCTTGACTATAATATGACATTTGCTATTTCCTTTATTTAATTTCTTTGCACAATATATGACTACTTGATCCTTTTTTTAGATATTGAATTTGTGTATTGACCTAAATTATTTATAATTGATTTTAAAAAATGATATTGTAGAAAATTTGTTCATTGTGTAATGTTGTATTCTAGATTTAAGCATACATTTTGTACGTATGAGGTCCCAGTTTTGCTAGGACCCATATAAAAAAAAATGACGTTGTCTAAGTGTAACAAAGTGTACCTAAGGACGAATAAAGAATTGAATTGAATTGAATTTAGTTTAGTAAAAAATGCAAGAACCGAGCTATATATCCAGATTCGTGGTATCACGAAAATATTTATCGCTCAATGACTTTGGCGACTCACGCTGCTCTTTGCCGAAAAACCGGTATCTGAGAGAATCAAGGTGCTCGGAAAAGAGAATCCACGCTCAGCTATACACGAGCTATTAAACTTTTCCAAATGACGAGGTTTGAGGAAAAGCACTCGCCGGCAGACAGTTCCATATCCTAGCATTGGTACAGCCAAGGGCGTCGCCAAGGGGGGGCAGGGAGGGGCAGCTGCCCCCCTCCCTAGAGATTCTAAAAAAGTTGCCAAATATAATGCAACCAAAGTCCTAAGTCTTTGAGTTGATTTGCTTGAAGTTCAAGCCTTGAACGGGGAATCATTCCCGTAAGTTGAAACTCGAATGAATTCACCAATGAGAATGAGAAAAGTATGAATTGTAGTAGGTAAAGTCAACTTGCTCCCCCCCCTGCGCCATCGGCTGGCGACGCCCTTGGGTACAGCACAGAATTAGTTGGACTAAGGAATGCAAGTTCCACGGAGCAACGTCCATAATTGTTCCTGTAAAACAGAGCTGAGCGACCCTAAAATCCGTCCGTGGCTCAGGGACTCCAGGTCGTTGAATTAAGGGCCTGGTACTAGCCAAATCGCAAAGTTAGACGAGGCACCCCAAGTTAACTAACTAAGTCTGACGATTATAAGTGTCATCCTTACAATATATGATTCCTTGTCTAGGAATCGAATTATTTTCGTTAATGTATGTTTCCTTTTTCTATACAAAATACATTGCGGTAACGGTGTCCATTTCCGAACTTTTTTGACTAAATGTAGAAATCTAAAAGCAAATGGAATTTTTTGTTTATGCATATATGCTGTTTTTGCTTATATCTAGAAATCGAATGACTTTCAGATTTCTAATGAGAAAAATCAACTTTTTTATTTTTATTATTATTTAAATAAATGATGGAATAAAAAAATATTAACAATCCATTATCAGTCTGGAGTTCTATTTGGATTTGCTGAAGCGTTTCACTACATATTATTACATTTGTTAAAAAGTGCATTTGTATGGCGCGAGTAGTTGGCTAGTCCTAGCGCCTTAATGCTCCTCTACATCACAATACAATACTGCCATGGTATTAGCCCAACACGAGAACATATCGGGTACGTCATTATATTGCACGGCTTCATTGAAGTGGATAGAAGAAAAATAAGATATGTACAATCATACTGGTCTAGAGGCGGCAGACGGATCGGCCGCGGCACAGAACAATTAGGAGGTAAGAATTGTGAATTGGGCGGAACTCGCGCGCCGGTCTTTAGCGGGGACCCGCTCACATCATACGCGCATGATTCACTCCTCTGCGGCTGTCCTGTGCATTAACTTATCCGTGATACAATCTAAAATTGAAAAGGAGTAATGCCGTACTGTGCCATAATAACGTGCAAACACGACCGCCGGTGCACAACCTTCATAATGGAGGAGTTTCGTATCACCGGTAAGTTTCATTTACATGAATAGCGATAAAACTTACGACAAATGCATTACGAAACAAATGGCGCCGCGCCGTCATTTTGCTCGCCGGGTCATGTCTCGCTACGTTGTTTGTGACCACGTGCGTGTGAGGCGCTCGGCCGTGTTCGAAAGTAACGTAACATTTGATTGCAAACAGTATTGGAATTCCAACATAGAGTCATTACGTTAAGGTTTATATTTACTAAACAAATGTGGATTTGTTGTTTGGTTATCGATTAAGAAGGGATAGCCAATTGCGACTGTTATACATTCGCGGAGCAAAAAGGTCTTAAGTAAAACGGTAACAGCGGTCCTGGAACAAATTTACAAACGTTTCACTTCCTGCCTCCTCAATATTCCGTGGGCCGCGGCCTGGGCGCGGCAGTTTTTCACTTCGCTAAGCACAGAATATATATATATATATATATATTACATTCAGTAGCCCATCTCCATACAACGTTTCGATTTCGTGCACCTGTACAGACACATTTCGCTTGTATCGGCTCTAAGCTAGTTTCGCGGTGCTGAACTGTGATGGTCCTTCGAGATCATCTTTTTAAAAATAACAGATCCAGCAGTGCTCCGCTAATATTTAAGTGACAACCCCGAAACTCTATGGAGGGAAGGTATTTATCTCAAAAATCGCCTGAGTTGAGCTACTACTGTGGCCCCGGTCGCACAGCTTATCACGGAGCTCCCGTGAAGCGGGCAGAAGGGTCAGGAGCGGATGGTTCCGCGTTGAAGGAAACGAGAGTTGAGAGTTACACAATATTTATTCCTAGTTATTTATAATATATTTTATCCTATATATAACTGATATGACCGGGTTCGAGGCGGGCGGAATCCTCTCACGCCCCCGCAACCGACGATGCTGGTCAAGGCGCGAGGCCAAGATGATGGTTTCCTCTGCTAGGGTGCTTTCTCTCGGGCCAGCTCTCACAGCAGTCCCGTGCTCCACCAGATCTCGCGTAACTCTTCCACAAAACTCCGCCCGTCCCAAACGCCCTGGGGAGAGACCAGAACAATGTGGCCTCTTCCCCGACACGCTAGCTTCCTCTCACTCTTGAGGCTGCGGTCGGGGAAGAGATACTCGGAATAGAAAGGAAAAAAAATTTTCGGCTAACCTTATGTCAAGGGCAACCGGCAGACCTCCTGTCGGCCGTCTGTACCTTTAAAATGTAGGGCGCATCACAACCGCCTTAAAAATTTAGGTTTTTTCATAAAATATCTTTTCCAAAAGAAAATTTTCCAATCGTTCAAACAAAAGTCCCAATCCCCACTTCTTCCTTTTGTGTTGGGTCTCCTCCAAAAACAGGCGGCCAGTCACTTCAAACGAGGGCGGGTTGCCACCGCATTCCGCATCGTGACAGTGCCCCTCCTCTCACTGAAGAGGGCAATACCTGCCCGACTGTCGTCCTCGACAGACCGAGGCACCCGAGGCGATAACCCCGTGCCAACCCGCCGCTCAGCAACGATGAACTGCTACAATTCCGCCTGCTCCTGGAGGAGTTCCAACCAGCTCATGCCGGACTTGTTACCATTCCTCCAGGATAAAGTCTTTCATTCATCCATCTCTCTGGAATAAACGCTTTGCACGGAAAATATAACATAAGATTCCAAGATGATATTCAAATGGGAAGATCACAACCCATAAACTATGAGATCATAAGAACTTCATACAATTTGAAACAAAAAAATAAGGAGCCATCCTCCAACTGAGCCTCTTACTCATAATGGCTAGTGCCATAGTACTGCATCCGACTTTTCATCAGTAAACTCAACTGTTTGTGCTGGCGAAGGACAAAACTAAAATTAAGCTTACAAACCTGTAAACCCTACGCGAAATGTATAGACAACTTATCAACTAATATAGAAAAGAAATTAACAAATACAAGCTCAGTCGTAATGAAAATAAATGAACCGCATATCGGAGCGGCGATAGTTACTATCTACAAAGCGTTTAATACAACGTATGCCCCGATTCTGACTCTCAGTGCCAAGGGTGACACCATGGCACGGCCTGAACCTGTGGAGCTCCCTCCCGTAGACCTAATGGCTTTGGCGTTTACTCAGTGGATTGCCCATCCGTCCACTGGCGCGCTAACTCAAGCCGAAGTTCCAGTCTTCTCTGACGTGGATGGCTAAGACAAGAAGCACGACTCTTCATACAGTACACAATAATACTGCGCTTCTACACATTACAAGAACCTCAATCCTCAAGTTCCGTCGGCAATAGACTCTCGGTAAGGTTACGAGCAACCTGAACGTACGCCAACAAACTCTAACCGACTTAGGAGAGGAGTGATCGAATCCAATAATACAAAATAAAATAATATTTACAATCCCAACTCGGGTTGCTCTGTGCACTTCCTCATTCCACACTGTCTATCATACCTTTCTTTCATCCATCTCATACATACTAACTGAGTCTCTGTTTCGAGATCACAGTCACCTTTCATGTGGCGGAGCGCGCGTTCTTCCGCTGGCGCCGCCCGGAAGTAAAACAGAAGCGACCAAGTGCCTGCCCGAATGACACAGGGGCGGACACCGGTCAAACCTACCTACCGGTTCCGATACGCATAAAAAGAAACAGACGATACTTAACAAACTCAGAAGATACTTAACGCCATGCGGTCAGCCATGGACAAAGTTGGAACCAAATGATTACCCAAGGTAAACTCTACCTAGGGTCTGACTAGGGTTCTCCGGCTAGAGCGAGTACATCATCTTCCGCAACCGGATTTCCAAGGGGCGATGGAAACAAATAAAAATGAGGAACGCATTGGAGACGCCATCTGCATAACGTGCACCCATCGGTGCGCGACAGCCTGACGCCTCGCGAACCTCGCTAAGTATATGGCCTTGATTCATTTCGTAAACGAAAAACAGCGAATTACTTAGAACCGTCCGCTGGTGCACCGAAGTACACAGAAAAAAAAATAATATCGACCCCCCATCCACTAGGTAGGTCCATGCAGAGTGGTCTCTATGAATGAACTCGCACCCGGAACTCGCTGAACCATTCCATCTGTACGTCCCAACAGTACCATTCCTCCAAGGCTATTTATTTCACACGATCGCGAATAATAAGAAACCTAACCTAAAAAAATAATGTGAAAAACTCAGCCACTTAAAAAAATCGAATGTGAAAATATATCGTTATAAGACATACGACTAATTGATAAGACATTCCGTTGAAAACATAAAGAACATGAATAAATAGCGAGTATCGGAACAATTATAACTAAAATTGGCCCACAAGGCGGGCCCGACTCAAGGTCTATCACCTATTTACAACAATGCCCCGATCTGACCCTCAAAACCAGAGGTTCTCTAACATGGTTTGATCAGACCTGTGGAGCTCTCTCCCATGGGCATAGGCTTGGTATATTAAACAGTGGATTACCCTCTACCGTCCACAGAAGCGTTACTCACGCCCTCTACAATCCAGAGGTTCTCTAACATAGATCGTGGCAGCGAGTAGCCGCAGCATCACTGCTGACTTCACACAAAAAAATACAACACTCATGTACAGGACTTAACCACAGGCTTTCGGGCACGAGAAACCCCGGCGCACCTTCGCGGGTCGCTGGTACTGGTCCCAGTGATTCATTAACAAAAATGAATAAGGCGGGACGAGTCAAGATGCCTTCCGTAATATATACGTCCTTCTCAAAGTCCGACGGCCTGACGCCCCTCCTCGCCCCTACGAGTATAAGGCCTATAGATTAATCTGTGAATTTACTCACCGTTCACAGGTGCTAACGCACTAAAAACAAAAATTATAACCACTCGAATCGGCACCAACGACAAACGATGGGCCCAATGCCTCTCGTTCCTTCCGGCGCCCTATAAAAATAAAGATATATTTACAAATTCGGTGCATTGCACGAACTATCCCGGTGTTCACTCCCCTAATTCACGCATGCCTTTCATTCATCCCTAGCATGCACGTCTGGGTTCCTGTTTCGGTACCCCAAACACACTTACAGTTGCCCGTGCGCGCGCAATCACCGCTTCGCACTTGCTGAATAGAACACCGAGACGACAATAGCAACCGCTCGAGCTATTGCCAGCGCGGTCGCCTGTCAATTTATCCTAACAGGGTTCCGATACTCTAAAATGAATGAAAAACAAAATAAGACTAGTACAGTCAAACAGAATGGGAGCAACAGCGTGAATATATATAATAATCAGTATAGATTGGTTACCACACACTTTTCCATCGCGGGAAATATAGTTTCTATCAAAACACATTTCAAATAAATAAAATGTCAACAGTAAAAATTCCAAACAAAGAAAATCGTAAACATAAAACGTCAAAATGAATTTTCTATGATTCCAAACTTCACACTTGGCCGAAAAAAATGTAATGAAATAAAAATGTGTCATCTGTCACTGAGAATTTTGGGGGATAGGGAACATAAATGTTGGAAAGATTGAAAAAAAAAGATGAATCATTCAGTTTAATGTTTCTATCATCCGTTCGCGCATGCGTCAAGTTCTCTTCGTCGCTACGGTAACCGTGGACGACAAGATGTCTGCTAGAACCCGGACTAGTTCAAGCGCAAAATGTTCGAAACAATCGCCGACATGAAAATATACATATATTGTTTAACCAGTTTTGAATACCCGAGAATCTTTTCCCTTATGCAGGTTCCTACAACGCAGAACCAAACGAACCAAACCCCGTCTGTCAGCCTATACGTTCCATGCTAAATCCCCACCAGGGATGCCACTATCACGGAGCTCCCGTGAAGCGGGCAGAAGGGTCAGGAGCGGATGGTTCCGCGTTGAAGGAAACGAGAGTTGAGAGTTACACAATATTTATTCCTAGTTATTTATAATATATTTTATCCTATATATAACTGATATGACCGGGTTCGAGGCGGGCGGAATCCACTCACGCCCGCAACCGACGATGCTGGTCAAGGCGCGAGGCCAAGATGATGGTTTCCTCTGCTAGGGTGCTTTCTCTCGGGCCAGCTCTCACAGCAGTCCCGTGCTCCACCAGATCTCGCGTAACTCTTCCACAAAACTCCGCCCGTCCCAAACGCCCTGGGGAGAGACCAGAACAATGTGGCCTCTTCCCCGACACGCTAGCTTCCTCTCACTCTTGAGGCTGCGGTCGGGGAAGAGATACTCGGAATAGAAAGGAAAAAAAATGTTCGGCTAACCTTATGTCAAGGGCAACCGGCAGACCTCCTGTCGGCCGTCTGTACCTTTAAAATGTAGGGCGCATCACAACCGCCTTAAAAATTTAGGATTTTTCATAAAATATCTTTTCCAAAAGAAAATTTTCCAATCGTTCAAACAAAAGTCCCAATCCCCACTTCTTCCTTTTGTGTTGGGTCTCCTCCAAAAACAGGCGGCCAGTCACTTCAAACGAGGGCGGGTTGCCACCGCATTCCGCATCGTGACAAGCTATACTATATCTACTGTGGTATAATTCCGGCGCTAGTCGCTGAGTTGCGTGAACACGTGTGCATGAACCACGAAATGTGATTAGCATTCGTTTCAAATTGAAGGTCGCCCTAAAACTAAATGGAAACCTTTTCATTTGTCTCCACAGGCACATTCACTACGCCCACCTGCTTCCGGCTCGGCGAGCAGCCCAAATTGGGTCGTTTGTACGCCTTTACGACTGTCCGGCTTAAACGAGACGATACGGCGGCCATTCTTGCCGGGAGCGTGCCCCGGCCGAGTTCAACGTTGCCGTCGTCGAGTTGGAGTTGGAGTTTTTAAATATTACCAGTAGGGATGTTCATCGACGGCTCAGAAGTTCTACCCCAGGATCCAATGCTTAGTGTGTTGACGGTGTTAAGGTTCTTCTTTTCTAGATTTCATTGCAACGCATTCTTCAGACGGGTCGTACCTTCTTAATTAAATGTATCGCAAGATAAATTAATTTATTATTAAATTATTATTAGACCGCTGGGTCAATTTCAAAACACAAATAGACAATAAATATATCCCTTGGTAGTGTTTTATCAAGAGTAGAATTAAACATGCTTCTGAGAAGGAGCAATTGAATTAAACCCAGCAATAGTGATTGCTGAGCTGCTGGGCCACCACACAGCGATGTTGCGTGTTTGAGAAGTGATTCATGTTCATGTGAAAAGGAACCGTGCCAGAATATCTACGCAGGAAAGCGACAGCGAGAAGTTCTCTGCAGAAAATTCTCTGTCTCTCTGTAGAAAAAACATAGGCATCTTTTTTTTACATAAGCTTGACAGAAGCGAGCACGAGATCTCGTGTTCGCTTTCATAAGTAGACCCCCAGGGTGTCATGGCGTATCTAGTTTCAGGTGGTCGCTAGGCATGCTTGATGCCTCGAAAGCCCAGTGGGACGACGCGTCGGCATTCAAGCATCAGTCGGGTGACTGGTCGTGGAGGCTAACATACCCTGTCTCCTATTCACGGAATTAACATCCATAGGACTACTTGTATTAAGTTTTAAGGACCGGTACCTGTAATGAAATAGTCGTAATTAAACCTAAAACTAATGAAAAGTACCTATCTTGTTTTTTCCGCCAATAGCAAATTTTGTATGGACGTCACTTTGAACACTAGGAAGTATTACTTAGCCTAGATTTCACCAAGTGCTGATATATTTTAATCGGAACTTAAATTGCCTTTATTACTACAGTGTTGATTATCTTGTACTGGTATTAATTGCAAGCTGGTAAGAAGTGCCCTTAATATGTGGCGATTAAGCTAATCAGCGATAGGTGAAAAAGGTCCTTAGTGTCATTTGCGACCATTTATCTCAACAAATGTAATAATGTCGCTTCTGATCCTAAAGTTTGTTGGTTTTGGCAATGTGGTAATGCTAGAATTAGAAATAGAAGTAATTTTCCAATTTAAATAAAATATCCCTTAGTGGAATCAACTACTTATCATAAAAACTATAGGTGACCTGAAATTACACCTATGCCAGAAAAAGGTCGGTCGTTTCTCCCGTATGTACTAAAAATAACCGTTATTCGGAGCTCCGTGTTCGTACAGGTACCGGCAAATAAATAAAACGATCGCATGGCGACTTCCCTCTGCGCAAGCCTCGGCAACCCTTGATTCGATTTCAATCGAAATTTGCGCAGGTTCTTTACGCGGACGATGGGTCCACATTCTGCAGACCTATTCCTGGAATTCCTTAATCAGGAATCAGAAATCCAGAATCTCGAAAACTGCATTTACAGCTGTTTTCAAAGCGATTTTTTCGACGGAAAAACTTGATTAATAAAAAAACTATGCTCCGGAATATTTTCTTCCAGAAAATCGCTTTGAAAACCGCTGTTAAAGCTGTTTTCGAAGCCATATGTTCCAGGAATAGGCCTGCTGTGCCGGGACTTATGAGGCAAAGGTGCGGGAGGTTAGGGAGTCCCGCAGGTGGTAATCTCAAACTCGACCTCCGCAAGATTCGTATTTAATTCACCAGCATTTGAATACCGCAAACTTCACAGCGCTCGGATTCAAAGCAACTACTAGCACAACCACAGAAGAGAAAATGAAGAAGTGTCATGTGGTCGTTACAAGTAATGCCGCCGCCATGTGGACAACTCGTGCATGTATGGGAATCCGGTCGCGCGTCGAGCGTATGCCACCGAAAATTCTCCACCACGCGCGAACGTGCTCACGGAATGCGTTCGCCAAGTCAGATCCCAAACGTAATACATGGCACATCTTCTTCCCTTTTTGCTCTGAGAAAACAACAAATAATAGTTCAAACTTTAGGCAATTATAATTCGAAGCAGGCCAGGTTTACAGTTCTGAGAAAATAACAATACATTTACAAGAGCCATTAGGCGCGGTTGCCACTTCGCAACAGCACCGTCCTCGAGAAATATATTTATAAAGTTAATCCTTGGCTTACGAAGCGATTTGTCAACGGATCTGTCACCATAAATAGTGCCATGCGAAGTAAGCGGGACGATACAATTTCTAGAAAACAATTTGAGTGTCCGCCTCGCCCCCACCGCCCCCTCCGCCCGGCGCCCCCGCGGCAGTCGACGATTCCGAAGGTCTGATTCGGAGCCCGCGGAGACCACTCTCGGAGCCCCGCACTGCGCCACATCACCGCGAAGATAATGCCTTATTTATACCAAAGCTGTCTACCCGAAGCGGAGGCTTTACTCCTCGGAATTCGAATTATTTCCCCAGATCTATGTGATTTATTTTTACCTGTGCTCGCAGCTAGCCTAAATTTTAGGCTAGCGTCGAGTAGGGTTTAGGAAGGGTTTAGTATGTTACGGGCGTGAATGCTATCTAAACTATTAACATACAAAACTAAAATGACAGTTATCCGGATGCAATAAGACTATGTGAATTACCTTGTTATCTGGAAGAAAGGATATTTGCCATTGTTGGAGCAACAATTTCACTTTAATTTCGGGCCATGCCAGGACCTTCCCTTTATAAGCACGGCTGTATTGAACTGGATGGAAACTTGCAGTGGTACAACCCGAGCGGGCTTAACCCTACCAACTATTAAGAAGGCCCATCCCGCTCAACTCCCCATACAAACGGGGAAAGAAGATCACGCACATATTACTTGTCAGAGATCCCAAATTTTTCTCAAAATAGCTTTATTTGATCGAACTAGATGTCTGTTGACCGTTGGCATTGTAAAATTGTGTTTGGTTTCTAAGTGTTAAGGTCCGAAAGTTCGGGTTTTTTGCGCGTTTTATACAATAACTTTGGAGTTAGATTACGCAATGATAAAGTAAGAACATCTTAAAAGATAAGTCATCAGACATAGCTTATTTAATCAAGATTTATAATCTATTTGGTTTTTGTTAGATTTTTTAATACAGCGGTCGTGGTTTACTTTTAGCTATAAGTCGTTTAGTAATTTTCGTAAATCTCACCAAATTATACACTATACACATTGTCTTTTTTGTGGACATGTTGCATCTTCCTCATAACGGAGCCTGTCTTTTTCTTTGAAACAGAGAAGGTCCCAGAGCGCAACAGCACGGTTTTGTACCGTGCCCGCGATTGAGTTAGTCCCGCCGGGTTGGGCCGCCTTAAGTAAAGAATCTACAGTTTAACGTACATACATAGAATCCGTAACACTAACGACAAAAGTCCCCTCTTACAACATAAACTTAGAGAAAAGCAGTCGGCCCATGTAAGTTTTTAATACCGAAACCCATGCTATGGCCGCATTGAATGAACCGTGGTCAAAGCAGCAATTATTTCGTGTCGTATAATGTTCCGTGTTTTCCATCCAGTTCAATTAGGACCTAGTTCCCAGTAGCACTTACTTAGTTCCCATGTGGTGTATTGGGGTAATGATACCTGGTCACCGATGTCCAGTTACAAAAAAAAATTAAACCGTTTCACTGTACAAATAGACGGCCCGTCCGAGAAATAATTGTCAGAGCTATGAGATGCCATTTGAAATAAAGTTCGTGCGAATCTAGGAGTGATAACAGATCTCAGATCGCTTGGCCCGCACCCCGTGTCAACCACCGCTATCTCCGCATTCTCTCTCTATCTCTCTTATATATCCTATCGAGGTTTAGCGTCTCTATTCTATACATATCACGCATTTCTCTGTTGCTTTGTGAGCTCGATATCCTTTAACTTATAAGTAGCTGATGACTCAGCGGTACGTTCGTACACCGGATTAGTGTCCCGGAGGCCTGGTCTCATCCCATGCGATAAGCCTCCTTTTACAACGTTTAAATGAGCAGCATGAAAATGTTCAAATGTAGTCATGGAGTATTGATTGATTGATTGATTGATTGAAAATGATTTAATACGCCACAAATAAACACAATTTACAAAAGAAAGTATAGTGCAATAACAACATAAGTGGGGCGCAAAGGCGGGCTTATCTCTCAAAGAGATTTCTTCCAGCCGACCTTTTTGATTGTTAGGAAGAAATACTTCGACACTATGTATTTCAGAGAGATGGCTCCAGGTATAATATATCAAGGCCCACTTGATGGGATAAGCATAAAATGATCACACTATTCGTGCTCTTTTGTAATCGAAGGTAATTTTTAGAAAATGTTATGCAGCATTACTATGGGAAAATGGGAAAAGTTCACGAATATTTCACAAACATTCTTGTAAACATTGAAGCCGACAACAGCGTATTAATAGCAACAGCAGCGTGACGTCACATCCCAACTAGAGCGACAGTGAATAACGATGACGTCATGACGGCGCGAAATTTAATTAAAATATGTTTCGGTGGCGGCGTGCAGCTGGCTCCAACCGCTCGCTCTTGCGGATGCCAGGCACACCTCTCTCGTCCCATGACGGCGAACTATCTGCAGGTCTATTCCTGGCATTCAGTAATCAGGAATCAGGAATCCTGAGTCTAGAATACCGCTTTTGTAGCGGTTGTCAAAGCGATTTTCTTGACGAAAATATTCCGGAGCATAGTTTTTTTAATCAATCAAGATTTTCCGTACAAATACCCTGGACCTCTTGTAAGATAAACGTTTTAGAACTAAGCACGTACGTGGTCTTCTTCAAATAATACTATTAGGATGTAGAATCGAACGCAAATCAATAAATTTAAGTGATAAATCTGTTAATGAACTACCTACTTTATCAGAACAGTGCAAATCTAGACAAATATTAAGATGACCTTTTGCGGGCTGTGCTTTTTCTAATTCCCCTACCTACCCTCAACTGAGAATTCACCAACAATCTCTCCGTCCGTAATCAATGCCTCCTACTAACACAGTGTTTACGGGGAAAGAAGATCACGCCCATTTTTCTTGTCAGAGATCCCAAATTTTGCTCAAAATAGCTTTATTTGATCGAACTAGATGTCTGAAGTCCGTTGGCATTGTAAAATTGTATTTGGTTTCTAAGTTATAAGGTCCGAAAGTTCGAATTTTTTGCGCGTGTTATACAATAACTTTGGAGGTGGATTACGCAATCATAAAGTAAGAACATCTTAAAATTATTAGACATCAGACATAGCTTATTTAATCAAGATTTATAATCGGTTTTTGTTAGATTTTTGACTACAGCGGTCGTGGTTTACGTTTAGCTATAAGTCGTTTTGTAATTCAAATTTTCGTTAATCTTACCAAATCATACACTATGCACATTGTCTTTTTTGTAGACATGTTGCATCTTCCTCATCACGGAGCCTGTCTTTTTTTTAAACAGAGAAGGTCCCAGAGCGCAACAGCACTGTTTTGTACAGTGCCCGCGAATGAGTTAGTCTCGCCGGGTTGGGCCACCTTAAGCCGGCTGACTTCAATAAAATATTGTACTTCCGTTCATAATATTTGTGTCCTTACTCAACAGTCCTTTCTACCTCGAATTGCTTATGAGCAATCTGTTTATTTCATAGACCTAGCATACATCTTATTTCTATGGTTTATTTAGATAAATATCTAATTCCCTGAACTCTATCTGCTGTATTTGCTGAGCTGACCGCGCTTTTCTGCAAAATCAATCGAAAATTAAGCCGAATGGTCACATATTCTAAAAATGTACTCGTAATTTATATGTTTTCCGTAGCCTTCTCGTTAAATAGTCGCGTAAATTAAGGAATAAACGTTTTTCAACTAATTTATACGAATCCTATGATGTGAGACGCATCATAAAGTCTAAAAAGCACAAGGTCCAAAACCCAGACCGTCCAAAACACTAATGAATACGGAACTTTTTTAATTAAGTTAGGTTAGGTTAGGTTAGATTATAATATTTGCATTTATAAATATATGCAAAAATACATACTTTTGGATGTTCTGCGTTTTGGACCTTATGCTTTTTGGACTTTATGAAGGCGATAGTCGTAACGGAAACACAGACTAATGAACAGTAGCACTTTGTGACGTCATTTTGCATTACTTTGAGATTGCGTCCATACAAAACGCGTCAAAGTGACGTCACAAAGTACTACTTTTAGTTAGTCTTAGTTTCCGTTACGACTATTTATCTCTGCCTCAACCTCTAATAAATATTCGTATGAAATGGACTAGCAAAGAGCGAGATACTTAATCACTCTGCCGTGGTTCATTAGCATTTTCCGTAGTTTATTGTTTCAGCTCGTACTTTTTATAAATTTCTCAGCACTCGCTTGACCACAATGTCGATTGAGAGGTCGCTTCATAGTCAAGTCTACCATGTCATGGTACGCCTCTTCTGTCACATACAGATGCCGCAATATTGTCATCACAAAACAGTACCCGAAGTCTCAGTTGTCACCTAAATGGGCGTTTACGGCAAACCGATCGACTGGCGTTTTCAAATGTATGGAGAAATTGAAGAGCGCGCGCAGTGGGCGTTAAGCGAACTACCATTTGCGAGTCCGTGTTTGATTTGACAGCTTACAAACGTTGCCGTAAATACGTCGACGTTGCCGTTTACGTCGACTCCGCGTTTTCATACAAATTGGAAGTCCGAGTTTGACTTTGACAGCTTGAAGAAGTACAACCACAGAATATTTAGTAAAAACTTCTATAGAGTTTGACGTTTTTACGGAACTTCGAAGTTACGTAAACGCCAATTTAGGTGAGAACTGAGACTACCGGCTCCCGTATCACATCAAAATACAGGATAGAGACGTGTGCCTAAGCATCATAAAATTACGTTCCCCAGATAAACGTAGTTTTCTTAATATTTGAAAACTCTGTTTCAATTTTCTTATCATTTGGTATTTAATATCAGAAAGGATTTGCCTGCAAATATTTTTTTTTTAAATAAAATCACAGTGAAATGTCAGTTAAATGAAAATACTTTTACAAATGTTAAATCATTGATTCTTTCTGAATCTTTGAAATCTTTGAATGTTATTTTCTCTCGTTCGACAGTATCTGCGACAGGGCTCACTTCTGACATCAGATTTAGGGCCGAGTGCACGAAAGGACAAAAAATCAAAATCAACGTCAAAGTATGATCAAACACGTCACTTTGTGTGGACAGTATCGAAGGAACTCTATGCGGATCACTAAAAATGACGTGTTTGAACATTGATTAACTCAGCCGTTTCTTCGTGCAACCGGGGCTAAGTTTACCTATTTTCTTTCAATTCATCAATGGACAAAGGAGCTGTCAAAAGGACCTTTCATTGACGTTCGGGTTAACTAAACAATGTATTTATCTCAACACATTTTGGTTTTTAATGTATGTATGTAGATGACAACAGTTCCTTGAATATTTTAATAAATGAAAAAATAAGGGAACCAATTACCCATTACGAACTACAAATAAAATATTAATTTGGTTCTGTTAAAAGTTTAATGTTTCTTCATGTTAAATTTTTAAGTTCATAATCATATACATGTAATATAAATATACTTTATCAAATTCGACTGCCTTGCTTAAGTAAATACATATTCGTTACAGGTTTTTATGGGTTTTCATGAATAACTTAAAAATAAAAAAATGGGCTATTTTAATTTCATAGTGTTTCTCTTCTTCATTTTGTAAATCGGATGCATTTTTGTTTCAGGTACGCTACACGATTGGGCGGTTCAACAGTGAGCAGGTGACTTCTTAGCAACAATGAAAATTCATCAGTAAGAAACAGACCATGACGCGTCGTCGTTGAAGTTGCCTAAAACAAAATATCGCATAGCGGCTCGTAGCCTAGTGGCGCGGGGACTGGCCTAGCGTACCAGAGGTCCGGGTTTAATTCCGACATACACCGCTGTCTTTCTCTTTCCGAGTTTGATAAGTGCATTAAGTCATGAATGCGAGCTGCTCCATGGTTCGGAATCCATGTAAAACTGTAAGTCCCCTTCCCCTACTAGGTGGTAGGGTTTAAGCCCGCCCGGGTTGGTACCAAATATTTTACTTATTAATGAATCAGATAAGTCCAATATGCGGTTACAGTTTTACGAGCAAAAACGGAGTTATATCTCTCAATGTGATTGATTATGTCTAGCCATCCCCCAGCGTAGAGAGCACACACAGGTGAGCGATCACAACTAGCCGGAGGCTGCCGGGAGCTGATAAGTAACTAATGGCTCGCGACAAGTGTGACGTATTGGCCAATTTGTTAGTCTGCTTGTGTCCTCATCTAGCTAGAGATTATCGTTGAATCCTTAACTGATAGGAACTGTTGCGGTATTCAGGGTGTCAGATTTAGCCCAAAGGTCTGCGTAATTTTATTGATGTGTGCAGCAGCGGTATATACTTCAACCCCGTTGACGACACAGTTTTGCGAGTACAGTAAAACGTGGATCAAATTGAATATTTGAAATGTATTTCATGGATACAACACGACGTAACCGTTATCTCATTCATTTAAGGTTATGCGACGTTCGACATTTGAGCGGCTCGGAGCCTAGTGGCGCGGGGGCTGGCCTAGCTTACCAGAGGTCTGAGTTCAATTCCTCGCCCCGACTAACACCACTTTCTTTCTCATTCTGAGTTGAATAGGTGCATTTCGTCACGAATGCGAGCTGCTCCATGGTTCGGAATCCATCTAAAACTGTTAGTCCCCTTCCCCTACTAGCCCGCCCGGGTTGGTACCATCGCTTTGTCACTCTTGTGTTGTCCCTTTCTCATTATTATATTTAAAATGCAATGACACAACATAACATTTGATTTTTGGTGACGTCAGTGGAAAGCGTTTCTCTTGCATCTGTGACTAACTCGTTTTCACGTTCCTATGCTCGTTCAGTTGCATTAAAAAACCCTTCTCTTTACTGTGTAACGATATGAAAATTCGTGACCATACTCATTCATCGCGCACGAAACATTTTAATAACTGTCAACTGAAAAGTGTAGATTATTACAATTTTCTTGTAATGTGTATGTTTTAGACACTCAAGATCTTGAAAGGGCGAAATTAATCTAACGTCGTTACCTGGGACTATTGGATCATATACTTACACGCTGGAGGAGCTAAGTGCGGGGAGGAGGAAGATTTATTAGGGTCCCGTACCGGAGCCTCGGTGCGGAGCCGAAACGGAGGTCCCATAGATGCGATCGGCGCCGTACCGGCCGTGACCGTCGTCGCTCCAACAATCAGGAGCTCAACCCCAACCTCCCGCCTCCGCCGCTACCCCATCCACGTTCCACCCCTGTCCACACTGCTGCCCCTCCAGTGGTCCCACCCTTTTCCACACTGCAGACCTAATTAGCTCCTTCAGTCGGTAACGACATGCTCTTCATTGTGTGCGAACGTAATCAAAGCGACTGAAAATCTAAAATTCTAACTCAACAGAAAATGTTTGGTGTTAATATATTCATTCCATTCAGTGGAAATTCAAAGAGGTAATGCCATAAATGTATCAAATTTAATGGCAGCTATGAAACTTTTTATTAACAATTTATTATGCGTGAATTTGAACCCAGGCCTCTGGTATGCTAGGCAAGTCCCCGCAACACTAGGCTACGAGGTGGCTTTTTTATTTATTTTTAAAATTAATTTTACAGACAGATGGGCTCGTAACTAATAAAAAATACTAAAAGTAACTTCAAGAATAAATATGTATGGAAATATGAACTTAATATTCTTTTATGAAAACACATCTCGTAATATTAATTTAATGTGGCACTCAACTATTTAAATAACTTGTCTCAGCGCGCTCGTCATAGCAAAACATGTGTCAGCCCTGAACAGCCGCACAATTTGGAGCTGCTAAGCGAATGTCATCTTTTTTTTCAATTTGGCGTAAACATTCTCGACGTACCTGGAGTTTTATTGCTGCCGGCATAAACAACTGCGGAAGGCTTGCACTTTGTATGGAGATGGCCATCTATTATTACGAAGTAATTATTAGTATTATCTTTGGTACAGTGGCAAGTTTGCTCTGCTCCACTCGACCACTACTGCCTAATGCTAGTTTAACGTCTGCTTCACGCCTTCATTCATGTAAAGCCACTGCGGGTCTATATTCTCTGAGGAAGCCAATATTGGAGACAGTGAACCTAACTCGGAATGATGGGGCGCCGGGTGACGCGACAATATTGCGTTCGTTTTGGACAAACGAAAAGGACACACCTGCGACCAAGCACAATGATTATATTTATGCGAGATTATAGCTGAAAGGTTCGCACCTGCGAAGGAACGATGTCTGGAATACAAAGGTAAAACTGATAACTGTTTTCTTAATATCCAATCAATTGTAATTACTTACATTTTCTTACTTATAGAATGACAGGTACTCGCCTGAAATCTCACACTAGTTACTCTAGTTTTTTAACCGACTTCACAAATGGAGGAGTTTCTATGTTCGATTTCATGTATTTTTACCTTTCTAATGATTGTAATTCGATTGCGATTATGCGATAACACAACATAAAGTGACATCACTGTTTATGCGAAATGAAACGAAAGTGATTTACTTTCATTAGTCCATCTAAATTATATGAGTAAAGGCAGCTTCACATGTTGTTAGTAGCGACAAAACATAACGTAAACAATCTGCTTCATCGTCAATGGGTGAGGCAAGCCAAAGTTTTTAAGGGTTCCGTACCCAAAGGGTGCCAACGGAACCCTATTACTAGGCCTCCGCTGTCCGTCCGTCCGTCCATCCGTCCGTCCGTCTGTCCCTCTGTCACAGGGCTGTATTTCATGAACCGCAATAGGTAGGCAGCTAAAATTTTCACAGGGTGTGTATTTATTTTGCCACTATAGCAACAGATAAGTAAAATAAAAACTTTATAAAAATTAAAGGGGGCCCCATATAAAATCGTGATTTCTTTGTGTTAAAACATGGACGATGGTACGGAACCTTTCGTGTGCGAGTCCGACTCGCACTAGGCCGGTTTTTTATTTATAGATGCGTCGTCTGTAGAAAGCTGCCCAGTCAAATCTTCTGTCCTTCGTTATGTTAGAACTATTTTCACGTAACTTGAATCTGTGATACCGGCTTTGCTCACTCAGTGGCCGAGTTTACGTTTATTAATTAGCTAGATTGCGAACAATATTTTCCTTCCAAAAAGCGTTATGAAATTATGCAAAAATATGTCGGAATTTCACAAAAAAACAAACGAATTAAAATTTAACAATACAAATTGTTTAACATTGTTTTCTATGCAGCTATGACATAGCGATCTGAAATATGAACGTACATACAAAATACATAAAGTCGAACATAGAGCCTCCTCCTTTTGTGAAGTCGGTAAAAAAGTGGAGCATGTTTACTGAATTGCATCATTCATGAAACCACTCGACTTACTCGTGCTTATCTCTTCATTTCATTGGAATTGTTTCAAACTGTTGGTTTTAGCTTTCGTTCTAACCAAATCATTTGGAGGACGGAGCAGGAGGTTCTCAATTACCATAAAAAATAAAAAACAACTTAGAGCCCTACCAGGTTTTTAGACCACAATTTAATGAATTCATTGAACCTCTCCCAGCAGGCGGCGGCGGCGGCGCGGCGGGCAGGTAAATCTCAGCCTTCAGTGATTTGATTGTAACTCTCTTACAGGAAAGCGAGCTAAAACGAGTTTACAAAAGTACTCGACACAAGTAAGCGCTTTGAGTGGAGCCGGATACCACAGCTACTCTTTAATATGCTGGCAAATTGTCATGTAACTGAGCAAACCATTCAGATGGATGATATCCACGATGCGTGATGCGATTCTTTACCCAAGGACACTTTCGCAAATGACTTAGAACCATTGAGCTAATATGTAAACATATTACTGTACATATTAATTCAATGCTTAGAACTAAGTTTTCTGTAACTTTTGAAGGGTAAAATATATCAAACGAACCGCAGTTTCATGATGTTTGTAACTCTTTACCTGTTGGTCACAGAATATGTAACCATAATTATCCTAGCCAATTATCAACTTTCCTTTACCTAATTAGGAATAACGAAGAATCTCAATAGTTTCCAAGTAAGGATAGAGACGTAGGATTTACTGTTTAGATAGTTTACTGATAGATACTGTTTAATAGTTTCACTACAAGTATTCACAGTAATTTAAATGGTCTAAATCTATGTTCTATATTAAATATTCAGTATTTCGTTTTGGCCATTTTCGATACAGATAAGGTAAGATCCTTGTTTTCCATACTATCCACATTTTTAGAGTTCCGTTTCTCAAAATAAAAAAAGCTTTCACGACTCTTTTTCTCTGGAACGCCTGGAGGTATTTAGTTTTAATAAATATATTTTGTTTGTCTATTGTCCCTTGGAGTTGTTCTCAACATCAAGATTCGTAGTCAGCGCGATAAAAAATTATGGCCATTTATGCAGCATTTTTTGACACTCGCAAAACATAAAAACCTATAAGGTACTTGTTAGTCGTGGTCTTCGAAAACGTTTGTAACTGTTATTGCTGATGCCGATAGCCATTTGCGGAAACTGTTGCAAAAAGAAATGAAAAAAAAAACTCCCTCTCCCTTCTTGTCCTTTTTTTTATTCTGGCTGGACATGAATGGGTATAATGACATCTAGCACGGTTCGATCATCTTACATGAATTCTGAATCTCGAGTGCAGTGACCTGTATTCTCAACAAAAATCAAAATCAAGAAAGAGGTTTTGTTACTATGTAGTTATCGCAAACAATTAAGAAGTCAGACAAAACTTTTTATTCTCGACAAAATAATCCCCAGAAATAATATAACACAAATGATAAATAAACATAATTATCATTTATTTTATATGCCTATTAGCATTTAGAAATACTAATCGTTGGACTATTTCTGTAAGCAAACCACAACGGCGGTCGTTAACAATGTAGCCCCTCTTTGACTTTGACGCACTGCGCGCGCGCATTACAGTTTCGGGAAATTTGTAGCGATCATACTGCTCGGCGTAAAATGAATACTTCGTTTTTACCCTAGTAACAGTTATACGAACCCATTTCTCATTTCTCGTCCCACGACTAGTACTTGTCCTTGACCTAGAATAATGAAATTTGACTCAAGGTCTCATGAGCGCAAGTACTTTTGAGTGAGTGAGTGAGTATTTTTAATCTTCAATAACGATTTACTGTCCCTCGGCATGATACACAGTTACGCTGATGACAGCACCGAGCATGAGGGGTATGTCAGGGATTGGAGGAGCAGAGATGCACAGCCCATCGAGGTGCAACGTTCTGTGGTAAATAAGGTAGATGCTGTTCTCGATAAAGTAGCCAACTGGGGCCAGGCGACCCTTGTCGCCTTCAACGTTCGCAAGACCCAATGCTGTGTTTTCTCTGCCAAGGTAGAACCCTTTCCGCTCCTCTCAAGTTTCCAAGGCAACGTAGTACCTGTCTCGGATCACCTGGACCTACTGGGCTGCAACATCTCCAAAGACGTGGGTTTTCGGCGTTTCATTGAAGCCAAGGCCAAAATTGCATCGCAGAAACTGGGGATCCTATACCGTTGCAGAAGGTTCTTTTCACCGGTACAACTACTTCTTCTTTATAAATCACAGATAAGGCCGGTGATAGAATACTGTAGCCATATATGGGAAGGCAGTCCCCAGTACCTGCTGGCGTCCTTGGACTCAATTCAGCGCCGAGCGGTCCGTCTAGTTGGGGACCCACAAATCACCGCTGGCTTGGAGTCACTGAGCCACAGACACTTTGTGGGGTCGCTCAGTCTGTTCTACAGGTACTACCATGGACGTTGCTCTGTGGAACTTGCATCCCTCATTCCTCCCCATCCTACCTATATCCGGAGCACCCGCCGCAGAGAATCAGAGCACCCCCTTGTGGTTGACATTAGGCTTTTGAGAACGAACCGTTTCTCAAACTCTTTTCTCTGCCGCACCGCCAGGATATGGAACTGTCTACCGGCGGATGCCTTTCCTCATACCTATAACCTGGGAGTCTTCAAACGTAATTTGAATAAGCTCGATAGCCCAGCCATAGTCCGCAAATCCGCTGGCATGGCGCCTCGCTGAGCGTGGTTTCGCGAGGCGAGGTGTTTTTGGCTTTTCTGAGCACCTTTGGTCCTCAGCACAGCCACCCATACCGGTTTTTCATAAAAAAAAAAAGTACAAGTAAATGAAAATATTTGAAAATTAGTCAGATTAGTAGATGTAGCTACAGCTACATCACATAAAAAAACTCAGTAGATGGTAGGGTTAATCCCGTCCGGGTTGGTACCATCGCATTGAATGAAGGATGGTCGAAGCGGAAATAAAAATTGTCCGTGTTTTCCATCCAGTTCAATGTAGCCGAGCGATACAAGGAAGGTCCTAGCATCCGGTTCCCATGTATTGTGTTAGGCTAATATCTGACGTTCAGTTTGGTGTTAGCCATACATGTCCAGTAACATAAAAATATATAATAGATTAAGGGCCTGGTACTAGCCAAATCGCAAAGTTAGACGAGGCACCCCAAGTTAACTAACTAAGTCTGACGATTATAAGTGTCATTCTTACAATATATGATTCCTTGTCTAGGAATCGAACTATTTTCGTTAATGTATGTTTCCTTTTTCTATACAAAATACAATGCGGAAACGGTGTCCATTTCCGATCTTTTTTGACTAAATGTAGAAATCTAAAAGCAAATGGAATTTTTTGTTTATGCATATATGCTGTTTTTGCTTATATCTAGAAATCGAATTACTTTCAGATTTCTAATGAGAAAAATCAACTTTATTATTTTTATTATTATTTAAATAAATGATGGATTAAAAAAATATTAACAATCCATTATCAGTCTGGAGTTCTATTTGGATTTGGTGAAGCGTTTCACTACATATTATTACATTTGTTAAAAAGTGCATTTGTATGGCGCGAGTAGTTGGCTAGTCCTAGCGCCTTAACATACTTTGAGCGGAAAACTCGGTACGCGAGTCAGACTTGTCCGGTTCAGCCTTTTTTGCCCGTGCTGTAAAATCATTCTTGTTACGATTATACTATTTACTATTACGTTTGCGGGGTCATGGTATGGTGTATGATAGTTTTGAGTGGAATATCCGATGCCCTCATGAATATGCAAACGTTTAGGAATGGTATTCGCGCTCGGAGCTTGCCGCGTGAGAAAATTAAGCGCCCCACATGGGCTCTTTGTGCTTTAGATTGCGAAGGACTGCGTAATCTAAAACACAAAGAATTCAATTTCAACAGGCGCTGAAGGAGAGTTCGAATGTAAATTAAAGTTTTTCAAAATAAACCTGAGGGTTTTTAAGAATGTTTAATTAAAATCCACGTCGTGAAAGAGGCGGAGTGCAGGCTGTGCGGGGCGGGACGGGGCGGGGGAGGGAAGGGGGAGCTTGACTGAGGGTGTAAGCGGTTACTTTCTAAAACCAGCAATAACGTTACTACAAATTTAAAAACATTTTCCCCCTTTTTATGTATTTAATGTAAAATTTTTATCATAAATATATAACAATTTTAATCATAATCATACATTTTTGAGATTACTGCGGTCGCTAGACATGTTTGAAAAATGTTACGGCTTTTCACGCGGTTTGTCGGAGAATGTCTCTTCCTGCCGCGTGAAAAGCCGTAACATTTTTCAAACACATAGTTAATCATACATTTTAATTTTATCCCTATTTTAGTGTAAAATCAGTCAACTCGTTCAGGCTGAGTGCGGACAAGTGGGCGGAGCAGCAGGCATTATTCCTGGAATTCCGATATCAGTAATCAGAAATCGTGAGTCTATAGAAAATCGTTTATATAGCGGTTTTCAAAGCGATTTTCTTTTTCCGGTTATCTGATCTATCCAGTTATCTGGCTATCGGAAAAGATTCCGGTTATCTATCAGCGAACTTAGGATACAGGTGGCAGCGGTCAACAGGTAACTGTTGGTTTAGGGCACCTTTGATGAAGTCATAACATGCTATTCATACATAATCCCCTTGAGATACCAAACTTGTCGCGAGAAATCTCCTGCAGGCTCGCACGGAATAAATAAGAGTACTAATATTATTCCGTATTCAAATCTTCCGACTTACACTACGAATATTATTCAAATTTTAATATGTGTCTCAAATGCGGCATCTCACAAGAATGCGGTTAGAACTGAGTGCAACTTAACCTAACTTATTACACGGGACCTCTACCCGTTAATTTAGGCATACTCGTAGAACAGAACTGTTAAATATTAAACATATGAATTAATAAACTCGCACAAGTTCCCTCAAAGTCAGCCCTCCATAATAGAATACGTGATCTTGTAAAGACTACATAAATATACAGCATCGAGCCGAAGTATAGACACAGATTTGAATTAAACAGCGACGACTGAAAGAGACAGTTCCGGCGAACTACATTAAGTATGCAACATTTCGAAGGCGCCGCTGGAGGCAAGTAATTTATTAAGCAGTCCTTTCAAATCCGATGTAGCGATAACGCCGCGTACAAACGAAACGCAAAAAAATGTCGGATTGACTTATCACGCTCGCGATGAATAAAATATTCTTAGCGTACTCACTCCCGCTTCCATTCCCGCCAATGAGGACATCGGAAGAATCTTAAATTCCTGCGCGGGGCTTTCGTTTAGGGCCTGAAGGTCTATTCCTGGCATTCAGTAATCAGGAATCAGGAATCCTGAGTCTAGAAAACCCTTTTGTAGCGGTTTTTATAGCGATTTTCTTGACGAAAATATTCCAGAGCAAAGTTTTTTTTAATCAATCAAGGTTTTTCGTCGAAAAAATCGCATTTAAAATCGCTATAAAAGCGGTTTTCTAGACTTAGGATTCCTGATTCCTGATTACTGAATGCCAGGAATAGACCTGCAGAACTTCGTCTGACTTGCTTTGATCTGTCCAGTGATGCGACGCCTTGCCACAGAATAATTAATGCCTTGCTCTTTAATGGTCGAGGTGAAGCAACCCTGAGCGTTCGGTTCCTGACGGGTTACCCCTTTTTACTCTAGTAGTCCTTAGTTTCTAGGTGGTTCAAGGAAGGTAGAGTTGATGACGCCAGGGTTGATAACTATTTTGCCCAGCATTTCGCACTACAAAAAAGTTCATGGCATGGCACCTAGCTCCCATGTGGTGTGTTAGGCTAATATCATTACAGTGGATGTGATATTTGTCACCAAGATTGTTTAATGTAACCGGACATAGATAGTTATTACACGGAGGATAGAGGGAGAGAGGAAATGTTTTTAACTCATATTACTAAGGGTCGCAGCGTGACACTGTGCGGGAAAGCGGGGTGAAAATCGCTTCATGGTGGTGTCATGCACCGCCCATTTTTGCGAAATCCATCTACCGGAAGAATCGATATTCTGGTAGCAGTTATTCTTAGTGGTTACAAGACTACAACTAAATGGCGCCTTTTAAATTTTACTAAGTGTTTTTTCTATAAAAAAACCTTAGAAATTTAAATCTATGCCTTCGCGCGGATTCAAATAATTTTAATTTAAAAATGTCATTAAAATTTGCATCATGAGATCAACATTTATACCGTAAAACGAAAATGATTGCGCGCCATCTATCGGCACATAGCAACAGCGATACATCGATACAATGCTCGAATATTGACGCAAATTATAAAATATGAGGTGTTTTACTGACAAATAAAACGTAATTCCTTCTACAAACTTTATATTATTTTGTCCTGTGTAATGTTTGCAACATTTTACACAAAATCTCATCGAGTAATCGTCTGTTCGCCGAAAATTGCCCCGCAGACCATAACATTGTCCCACAACCTAACACCGCCAGCGCCATGTCCCGAATGTCGCTAAGTCACGCCTTCTATATCACTTTCTTTAGCGACCCACTTGGTGGACACATACCCAGTTTGCTTAGACCATCTTCTCTCTACCTCTATCCTCCGTGAATACACCGCATTCCCGAAGCAATTATAAGCCTTGCAAAGGCATTCAATGGCAAAGAGACAATTTTTCATTGACCTTTCAACCTTTTTTTTTTCATTAAATACGATGGTGCCAACTCGGGCAGGCTCAACCATACCACCTAGTAGGAGACATATAGTTTTACATTGATCCCAAACCATGGAACAGCAGAACAGGAAATTTACTTATCCTACTCATAAAGATTAAGAAATTGGTACATGAATGGGGCGGGAATTTGAACCCATTATTGCAATGAAAAATCTTTAAATGTTTTTGCCTTGTACTGTATGCGTGATTTTGAAGCATGTTTAACCTTAAAAAGCCTGTTCTATAGCTCATTTACATGTATATTCAAGCCTACCTAAAACTACATCATACATCATCATGTTGATAAGAAGATATACGGCACCAGCGTAAAAAGTTTAGAGAATCATTCCTTTTCGGTTCTTTCTTATTTCTATTGTGTGTGGCCACGCCAAATCGTGCTTGTTGCAATTAGGTGTAAGGTGGTGCTAGACACGGTTTTTTTAAGCTCAGAATTAGAAAATAAAAACTCTTTCCGGCCGAGTTGCTTTGTGACCTCTGTTTAGCACGCCACTATTGAAGCTACACGGAAGGGCGCGAAGTGGAGGCGTCGGAGGCCTCGTAGCCCCAGGGGTCTCGCGCCGAGCACGGGCCTCGAAAAAACTCATGAATTTGCACGCCTGAAGAAACAAGATCAGCGCAATTCAGTGGGGAATAGGGCCTCGCGGAGGTGATATCTTGCGACTTCTGTGTTTGCCGTCGCGCCGCCATTCAAGCTGTTGATAATTTGTTATGGTGTTGTCTCGATGAGAAACACAAAAGTAATAGTTTTAAAAAACATTGAACCGACTCCAAGCAACCTGAAGTAGAAGGCGGTACAAAAGCACAGAAGGGGTCCATCATACATTTTCAGGTGTGCTTTAAGGTGTGCCTTCTACTCCAGGCTGCTTAAACTCGGTTCAATGTTTTTTAAAACTGTTCTTTTTTTCACTCTTTTTAGTATTTCCCACCCTAAGGAGTGGTATTCTTTAAAACATATGTGAAAGGACCACCCCTGCGATATAAACTACTAATGAGAAAAATAATTATAAAAATCGTTTAACAGTTTGCGGAGATTACGAGTAACGTACAAACAACAATAAAAATACATACGAATTGAGATCCTCCTCCTTATGATACTTTTGAGATTACCGCGGTCGTTAGGCATATTTGAAAAATTTTACGGCTTTTCACGCGACAGCTAATCATTCGGCCCGTTGTCCTCGTTGCAGACGACTGCTGCGTACGAATGTAGCGGATGCCTCCTTGACAACGGGCTCAAGGATGAGCTCGAAACGTCGGAGAATGTCTCCTCCTGCCGCGTGAAAAGCCGTAACATTTTTCAAACAAACCTCCTCCTTTTTTAAAACAACAATAGTTGCAGATAAAAATCCAGGGTACCTTCAAACATAATTACATACGAGTATATATTAAAGTTAAAATGAAATCGAATCATCTATCGACCATCGTTCATTCAATGTGATGATACCAACCCGGGCGGGATTAACCCTACCACTCAGTAAGTGAGAAAGGGCACCTACAGTTTCACGTTGAATCCGAACCACGGCCGGCCCCAACGATTGAACGGAACCGCGCTTATAGTTGCTTCACGAAGCTTATCGAACCGCAAGGCGCCATGCCACTGGGCAACCGAGGCTGAGAAATTAATTACATGAGAACATACATACAAAGGTGTCTCAGTAATAACTAGATTTTTTTTAATTGGAATAATCAAGTTTTCCGTACACAGAGGCAAATCGCATCAAAGTTAGGACCGGACAGACAGCTTAGTGGCGCAGGGAGTTGCCTTACATTGCAGACGTCTGATTTAAAATCCCCGCTCTGCGCTTGCACCATTTTCTTACTCTTTCCGTGTTGGCATTTCGTCACGAACAAGTACATCGAACTCGTTCAAGAGTCTCGCGCCCCGCCCCGCCCCGCCCCGCACACGGGCGACCACCGGATATTAAACCTATTCCAAGTACTCCCTAAAGCGAACTAGACCGTCGGATACGTGCTCCTCTACCGAATATCTGACCCTCTGACCCTCAGGGGCCTGAATAATGTTTACAACATTTGTAGCGTGTTTAAGTTGATGTTTGATTTTGTATGAACTTTCCTGCTAATATTCCGCCAATAAACTCGCTCAATTCAAGCCATTTAGATACATTTTATAGTTAAGAAATTTTACATGCCTTGTGAATTGTACGACCATATTGCTCCATTAAGATCTTCTTTAGGTATCCAACCTTATAATGTTCCTTTTGACCCACTGTGAGTCTCCCAGGAGATATACCTTTACAACTAGATCTCACCACTACAAACGAAAAGCTGCGGGATCACACAGAACACCACAGCCACAGACTATACTTTAACACAATTTGAGGAGATCTCCTTTCAATTTCTGCGGCCCTGGTGCATTTAGCCGGAATATATTATTAAAATTCATTTTATAACAAAGGGAGCCGATATTTCCAATGACCTCGTAAAACCTTGGAAGGATCCACCTGCGATAAGTCTTGTCACCGAGGTGGTATGCAACGGTAATCTTTATGGCGAAAGCTACGTGGATAAAGTCCATTCCCTTTCGTCCAGATAAGCACCCAAACTGTAACACAGAAATCGACGATCGTCGATCTCCGTGGGTAATACAAACTCACCTCCCGCAGCCGAAGCTGCTAACACTGTGCGATACTTGCTGGAGACGCCAGGAAAGCTGGCGGCCACATTTATCGAGTGGTACAGGACAGGATGTGTTGCTTCGACACGCTTACCTCCGCTACATGGCTGGCTGTATAGGCCTCAATAAACTACAGGCTGGTGCTCTATTTCTAACCAGATAAAAAAATGAAGTAGCCGAACAGGTCGGCTTAACTAGGACCACTTTATGTGCTATTGAGTGGCGCTCGTTGCTTCGAGGAAGGACACTCGGACGCATATGCTTGCTTGTTTAAATTGTCCAACTCCCCAAGCCAATCATATTTTCAACAGCTACTACGGATGCTCGCTGAATGAACAGCTTGGACGCAACGTGCTTGCCAGGCAACATACATCGTCCACCCTTGCAACTAATCACATACAATCCACTTACTAGTCCGAACTCAATCCTTCCTCCCGACTCCCGCAGTAACCTGGTCCAAACAGGCCGAACTGTAGTTTGGCCTATAAACCTGACCTGATCAGGTACGTCAGAACAAATACGAACTATAAGCGGTCAGTCACCGAGCCACCGAGCTTTTGGACAGATCAGTGAGATAAGCATCAACTAGAACAAGCGCCTTACGACATCGTCGGGTTACCACGGGAGGGATTCATCTCATTTCGTTAACGAAAGCGCAAGGTTTTAAAGTAACCTTACTACCATGCAATGTTTTGAGATTACTGCACGTTTCTATTATGCCTGGTCTACTGCTAAATGAATTTACGTCTTTGACCAACTACGTAGCTTATCTAAAATGTATGTATGTATATCTGACACAAAACTAAGACAAGGAGATCGAAGATCGGTTCAAAAAGACGTAGCCTTACATCAATAAGGTGACCCATTGTTGAGACATCGAGCGCATTAAGGCCCTGGTACTAGCCAAATCGCAAAGTTAGACGAGGCACCCCAAGTTAACTAACTAAGTCTGACGATTATAAGTGTCATTCTTACAATATATGATTCCTTGTCTAGGAATCAACCTATTTTCGTTAATGTATGTTTCCTTTTTCTATACAAAATACATTGCGGAAACGGTGTCCATTTCCGAACTTTTTTGACTTAATGTAGAAATCTAAAAGCAAATGGATTTTTTTGTTTATGCATATATGCTGTTTTTGCTTATATCTAGAAATCGAATTACTTTCAGATTTCTAATGAGAAAAATCAACTTTTTTATTTTTATTATTATTTAAATAAATGATGGAATCAAAACATATTAACAATCCATTATCAGTCTGGAGTTCTATTTGGATTTGCTGAAGCGTTTCACTACATATTATTACATTTGTTAAAAAGTGCATTTGTATGGCGCGAGTAGTTGGCTAGTCCTAGCGCCTTAAGCCGGCCCGCGGTCAGGCCGGCTCAGAAAACCGCCCAAGTGCGAGTCGGAATCGCACACGAAAGGGTTCCGTACTGTCAAACAAGATTTAACACAAAAAAAACACGTTATTTGTATGTGTTTTTAATTTGACCTAGTTGTTGTTTTAGCGGCCAAACAAATACACACTCTGTGAACATTTCAGCTGCCTATCCATTACGGTTCATGAGATACAGCCTAGTGACAGACGGCCGGACGGAGGGAGGGATGGACGGACGGTGGACGGACGGACGGACGGACGGACGGATGGACGGACAGACAGCGGAGGCTGGAGGTTCTGTTGGCATCCTTCGGGTACGGAACCCTAAAAAGCTACGGAGGTTTCAAAAGTAGCCGTTTCCAAATAATGGAGGCGTCGATTTAGCACGATTGGGTTGTACCTCCCCTCGCCTCACCCCCCACCCTCCCCCGCACCCTTCCGCCGCCGCGCGGTAATGGATCTCTAGTGGCAGGAAAAGCCCATACTTCTTTTGAAATTGATTGGCTTTCGTTAGTAGCGCCGGCGACTGTATTACCCTTTTATGATTTTTCAATGGCTCCATTACGCCTCCAGATTGCGCTAGCAGTCGTAGGCGTAACCCGCGTGTTTTTGTGTGGGTGCTGGGGCTTATAAAAGCGAATAGTTTTTACTTTAATATTAATCATGATAGGCATTTTTAGGGTTCCGTAACCAAAGGGTACAAAGCGGAACCGCATTACTAGGCCTCCGCTGTCCGTCGGTCCGTCCATCCGCCCGTACGTCGTCACAGGGCTGTATCTCATGATCCGTAATAGGAAGGCAGCTGAAATTTCCACAAAGTATGTATTTATTTTGCCGCTATATCAACAAATAGGTAAAATTAATAATAAATAACATTAAAGTGGGCCGGCCCCATTCAAAAAACGATATTGTTTTGTGTTAAATTTTGTACGATGGTACGGAACCTTTCGTGTGCGAGGTTGACGTTTTTTATTGATCAGATTCAAACAGACCACATAGGATCTATATTCCGGGAGGTCACGACATTTTTCGTCACGATAAGGTAAATGGCTGAATCTGGGTTCACATGTTAGAGACCAACCCTCTGATGCTAAATATGTCGGTCTGCCCGTGCCAAGTGGTTACGTTTTCTAGATTGGCTATATAAAATAGATGCTGGTATGTACCTGCTGATGAATATTCTGATTATCTGGAAACATTGATACCTATTGTTTATACAACAATAACCAGACGGTTACTTAATTAAATACTTAAATAAACCTAAAGTTATATCTGTAACCTAAATCGCCTATAACTACTAAATGCAACCAAAGATTTGTTCAGTTTTTGTATTGCTAAGCAAGTATGTATTGATACTTTCATGCTTCGTTATTTGCATCCATTTACCGTATCATATGTATTTTTTATCACCATAACTACTTTTTCAGGCGCCTTATCTACGTAACGCAACCACTTGGAACAGGCCAACTGACACATTTAGCTTCAGAGGGTTGTACTATATCCCGTGAATACAGTTTCAGCCATTTACATTATCGTTACCATTTTTGTCGCGACCTCCTAGTCTACTAAGTGCCATGCAAAAACTTTCCTACGTTGTGCTCAATGGAAAAATAAAACAGTTCTCACTGTCGCTTCAACCATCTTCCATTCAATCAGATGATATCAATCCGGACAGTGTAGAGACTACCACCTATAATGTAAGAAATTTGAATCACCAGCCTCATGTTCGAAAATGGTCACCCATTCTGGACATGACTGCGCCCAGAGCTGCTTAGCCTCGATTATCGAAAGCGTAGGCGTCGTGCCGCAGGGCTACCGAGGCTAACAATTGTGATTCAAAAACGCACAGGAAAAGGATGCAAAAGCCTGTGTTTCTTCTAAAAGGTATATTATTCTTGAATCAGCTGTGCCATGTTGCGTGTTAATAAATGTATGCAACGCTAATCGAGTGCGTGCTTATTTTGGAACAAAAAATCTGAAAGAATCGATTGTTGTTATAAATTCACACCATGGTTTAAATCCGTGACAAACTAAAATTTACTTCGTTGTATTTTATTTTTTTCTACGTCCACTTAATCTGTATTTACAAAGGTGTTTGTCACTGCACAGACAGACAAGTGTAAATAAATGTATTTGATTACTAGTAACATTATTAGTCAATATTAACCATTGATAAGTCAATACAAAACAATAAAATGAGTTCACGAAAAAGGAATTGTTTCTTTTCGTGTAAATTTTTTCTTGTATTGACATTATGTACGTCGTATGCAACAGTTTACGACAAATACAACTTTATTTGCAAATACTGTGCCCGCCATCTTAAATGTTTCAGTTGGCTCTATCCACTGAAGAGAAAGAAAGGAGAAAAGGCAGCCGTCTATATCACGTTTTCGACGTATGGTCAAAGTGACCATATAATTGTATGTGACCATATATATTCTCGGTCGGGCCTGCCGCCGCTGTCGTGACGTATTCACAGCGAGCATGAACGGGCGGGAGTAGCGATTGAAACTTATTCTTATGGCGGCAGCGTAGCCACGGGGCAGTGGAAAACATCTAACTGTAGTCAGTTCGCTTACCGATTCGGGACCCGCAACATCGAATGATCGTTGCACTTTATAGCGTCCTGTGTTTTTTTTTTATTATTTTTCGTTTTTTTTGTCACCTGACATGGATGGTTAATAAATACTACACAACTGCCATTATGACATTAACCCAATTCACAACATTCCCGAAGGACTTAGGTGCCATGCCAAGACCTTACCTTCATGAGCAAGGTTACATTGAACTGGATGGAAAACACGGATTTTTTTTATTGCCGCTTCAATCCAATGCGGTGGGATCAACCAGGGCGGACTTAACCCTACCACCTAGGTAGAGGAAGGGGACCTAAAGTTTTACATGGGTTCCGAACCATGGAACAACTCGCATTCGTGACGAAATGCACGTATCCAACTTAGAAACATAAATAAAGTGTGCATGACCGGGGTGAAGATTTGAACCCAGACAATACATCAAATCGAACTAGAAAAATAATACAAGATTGGTTGAATTTATTGCAGGCTTAGTGGTTACTGAAATCCGGGCGAAATGAATTATTTTCATGGCAGCGGTTGCTTGCTTTATAGACCGATAAAGGTTGCGGCGGCGACTCTCTCTCACTTCCACAATAACTAGGAGCAGTAAACTTGGAGCTATTTCTGGCAAATTGAAAATAAATCCGTACGGAGTGGGTACACAAAGTGCGCTACAAGTACGTCACTAGTCGAGGCAAGGTTCCGTGTTACGCTTACACACATAAGTGTGTAAATTCGAAGAATCAACGAAGTTGAGGTATATTCTGTCATAATTACGAAATGTTACGTGTGAAATAAAGAAGGGAAACGTTATTTTTAAGATACGAAAAATAAAAGACTGTTTATTTTTGGACTTTAATCATTTGGTACGAAAAAGTAATTATAAGTACACATTATTGTCAATAAAATCGTATATAATCGAATATCAGATTAGATTTCCAGCTGCATTGAGTTCAAGACATATATCGGCTGTCATAATCTACAAAAATAAACATGGACTATCAAGTGCATTTTTGAAGAAATACAGAAAAAGAATTTCCAGGGCAAGCCACCATTCAGAAAAAAGTCAGTGAATAGGGATAATGAACTACACGGCGACCGCCTGATCACAGAAAACAACGCATTTCATTTATTCTTACTCAACTTGGGACGCGTCAGAGACTGGACTGAGGACTAGCCCGAGCTTAACGTATCGACATACCAGTAGATCAACGTGCTGAATTGGTAAATGATCAAATGTACAGTCGAAAGAAAAATGTCGTCTGCTACGTAGGAACGTGGCGGATGCGTCCTTGACAACGGGCTGAACGATCAGCTCGAAACGTCGGAAAATGTCTCCTCCCGCCGCGTGAAAAGCCGTAACATTTTTGAAACATGTAAAATGTACAGGTCTGAATTGACTTTTTCTTGTAAAGCACTCTTAAAATTTCCATCGTTGTCTTCAGTCAGTCAAACGCGGACTTCAGTCAGTTAGTCGGCTCCAAACACAACAGTGTGAGTAATCCGTGGCTATGTTTTGGCACTCGGCCCGCAAGCCTGTGCAAGCGTCCTTGCCAAACAATTGTTGCCAACGTCGCGTCGCATCGCTAATCTATGTCGAAAGGGTGTTTTCTCCATCCAACCCCGCTGAATTAGCTGCAATCAATGTTAAAGCGAATTGTTTCCCATATTTATTATATTTTATATGTTTTAAATTACATGCAGGCTTGTGCATTATTTGCATGTGCCCGGGCAGCCAACGAGATGGTAACATGGTGTACGGTGCACGGGACACCGCACAATTTTGCCTACAAAGCAGGTCAACGGCCGCGGCGCGGGTTGCCCGCTCGCGGACTTCTGTAATTCAGTGTCCAATTAAATATCATCTGAAACGGTCGCGTTTTATTATTTGGCGCTCAATAGATGTAAACCATACACATGGCCAGTGACAAAGTATTTCGTAAATATACATATAACTCTCTTCCTCAAACACGTACACTTCATTATGTTTGTTTAGAAATTTCACTGTTGTTCGACATATAATAAACAGTGTTCAGCTTACTTATTTAACTCTACGTTTCGTCCACCACGCTGTGAACATCATCATGACATCTGACTGGACGAAGCGTCGGAGGTCCTCCAGGTCGCGTCGCGAATCCTGATGATGTCCACAGCGCGGTGGACGAAACCTCGAGCTAAATAAGTAACCTGAACACTGTTTACAACATGCGAAGTTTTCTGTCAATCTACAAAATTGTTTTCATGTAAATAGAGGAAATCTCTAATCGCCTTTAGTTTAAGGCGCTAGGACTAACCAACTACTTTGTATTGTATTGTTTATTCATCATCCATAGACAGTACACTGCACTCGGATTTGTCATATTTTAGCATTGGCCAGTTCAGCAAAACAAAACACAGCGAAGAAGAACTGGAAAGAAACTCCGCTGTTTTTTTTTTTCAACGTCCACTTAGTCTAAGTTTACAAAAGTGTTCGTCAATTATTTTAACAAATACATAGGTAAAACACTAAATTCACATGAATACACAAAAATTTACAATCCATGCCGTAAGCAACAGTTCATGACAAAAATCATTTTATTTGCAAAGACAATCCCCTCCAACTAATATGTTGCCAATTGGAGCAGGCCAGTCCCCACAAACAGCACCCGTTCACGAGCATCACGCCGGGCACAGCCATTACCTCTTTCAAACATATTTTAGGGAAAGAGAAACCTGAGCCAAGCGTCACCGTAAGCAAGGACCTTTAAGCGATGCACTGCTCCAGTGGCAACACAACACTGTGAAACACTTGCACATTAGGTTTTAATACTATGAGTTTTGTCATAAACTACTACTGTCAGCTGATCACATAGTTACATATCCCTTTAAATGCTACCACCTACAGACAATTAAGAGTATAATGGTTTGAGAGCATCCCTATCAATAAAGTAATAATAGATTCCTATATGAGATTTTGACCAATACCGAGAAACTAATAATGCTTAACTAAAATAAAATAAAATTCGGGTGTATAGAGCCCTCGTCATTATTGATACGAAATTGTATCAAATCAAAATTGCTTGGTTAGTAATTTTATACTACAAGTAGTACTTATCATAAAAGTAGTAAAGATACAAAATGTATCAGGTGTCAAAAATTTGTAAAAATAAAATTAGTCAAAATAGTAATAATAATAGGATACTTTTTGTACCCAGTCAGCAGGCAGTCAAAATCTCAGTAAATTCAAATTTATCAGCTAGGGCATCTTTAATACAATAGTAAGCCTTATGTGTTAGCAACTTCTTAACCTTAACTTTAAAAGAATTTTCATATAAATCTCTCACCTCTTTGGACAATTTATTATAAAATCTAACACTGTTACATATAAAACTCTTAGATGTTTTGACTAATTTATGACTAATTACTTTAACATTATTCTTGTGTCTTGTGTTATAGTTATGAACATCACAGTTAAGGGTGAAATCATTTATATGTTTTCTTGCATAGCAGATGTTTTGAAAAACGTAAGCACTTGGCAAAGTTAAGATTCCTACGTCACCAAACACCTTTCTACAGGAATCTCTCGTCCTCATGCCTAGCATGCATCGCAGTGCTCTTTTCTGCAAAACAAATATACGATTTACTTCAGCTGCATCACCCCAGAACATCAGCCCATATGACATTATGCTGTGAAAATAGGCATGATAGACAGATTTAGCAGCTTCTAAACCACAAAGCTCCTTAATTTTTTTTACTGCATAGCATACTCGCGCCATACAAATGCACTTTTAAACAAATGTAATAATATGTTGTGAAACGCTTTAGCAAATCCAAATAGAACTCCAGACTGATAATGGATTGTTAATATTTTTTGATTCCATCATTTATTTAAATAATAATAAAAATTAAAAAGTTGATTTTTCTCATTAGAAATCTGAAAGTAATTCGATTTCTAGATATAACCAAAAACAGCATATATGCATAAACAAAAAATTCCATTTTCTTTTAGATTTCTACATTTAGTCAAAAAAGTTCGGAAATGGACACCGTTTTTGCAATGTATTTTGTATAGAAAAATTAAACATACATTAACAAAAATAGGTTGATTCCTAGACAAGGAATCATATATTGTAAGAATGACACTTATAATCGTCAGACTTAGTTAGTTAACTTGGGGTGCCTCGTCTAACTTTGCGATTTGGCTAGTACCAGGGCCTTAAGGTAATTTAATTTTTAAAAATTGTTTTAGATGTAAGTTGTTGATTTCACAAATAAAATTAAAAATGATTTTAAAAAATCCTTAACTAAAAAAATACTAGAAGTGTTGTATGGGACACCCGATAGAAATAACGTTTCTTTAGCGATATATTATGTACTAACACAGACAAGGTCCTGCCACTGATCACAGTTTTACAAAATTTTCAAAACATCCATCAGACATATTAAAATGTGACAAATTTTGAGTCTACAGAAACTGGAAACTGACGAATTGCCTCGATTTCAAGAAAGAGACCACTCTCCAAAAAATGTTTGCCACCCGATACTTTTGCCGAGATTTCAATATTATTAAAATTCCATAGAAATTCAGGGAGGATCCTAGAAAACAGTTCCGTGGACCGGGCCTACCAACAGATTATCGTTTTACAAAATTTTAAAACATCTCCTAACGATTTCTTTCGTCAAGGTAATAAGTGTCGGTGTCACTATCTGTTTGACAGCAAAAGTATCGACGACACAATTTTTCGTCTTGCCCTCATCCGCCAAAACAATAAATTCCTATAAATACGGAAACTAAAGCCAATTACAGAGTACCACTACTTATAAAAATATAAAGATGTGTTTGTGTCAACAAAGGACAATACAAAATCTTTATAGGTATTGTGATATAAGTCATGAAATCAAAAGTTAGTATTTATAATTATAAAAACAGCTCTGCCTTGAAAACATTTCACCCAAAAAGAAAGAACAAGTTATGTTAGCGTGACATTTAAATATGTTCCCAACAGAAAGTTTAAATTCAATAAAGGATTTCCATACATTAATAACATTTCCTTTGGCTTGCATTTTTGTCACAGCTGTCTGGTCGATTTATTATTTTCCAATACAATGACAAGTCACTTGTGATATAAAAATATAAAAATATAAAGATGTGTTTGTGTCAACAAAGGACAATACAAAATCTTTATAGGTATTGTGATATAAGTCATGAAATCAAAAGTTAGTATTTATAATTATAAAAACAGCTCTGCCTTGAAAACATTTCACCCAAAAAGAAAGAACAAGTTATGTTAGCGTGACATTTAAATATGTTCCCAACAGAAAGTTTAAATTCAATAAAGGATTTCCATACATTAATAACATTTCCTTTGACTTGCATTTTTGTCACAGCTGTCTGGTCGATTTATTATTTTCCAATACAATGACAAGTCACTTTACATTACATTTTTTTTACATTGACATTTAAATATGTTCCCAACAGAAAGTTTAAATTCAATAAAGGATTTCCATACATTAATAACATTTCCTTTGGCTTGCATTTTTGTCACAGCTGTCTGGTCGATTTATTATTTTCCAATACAATGACAAGTCACAAGTGACATATCCCAACGTGAATGCGAACCTCGCCAAAGTTCCGTTCCAGTGAAGCCAAAGTTGATTAAACGGACTTCGAGATTGACCACGGTCGCGTGCAACCATAAAAGTGAGCTTTGGCTAGCCTTCGAGAGTGAGGCTGAGATAAATAGTCGTAACAGAAACTAAGACTAACGAAAAGTACTACTTTGTGACGTCACTTTGACACATTTTGTATGGACGAAATCTCAAAGTAATTCAGTGACGTCACAAAGTTCTACTTTTCGATAGTCTTAATTTCTGTTGCGACTATTTATCTCAGCCTGAGACTTTCCGCAGTGGGCCAATGCTGAAGCACCGCTGTAATTGAATACTTACTAAAGGCATAGATTATAGAGTAAGGTATAGATAGCCTACGTCATACAACGTCACTGCCGGAACAGAGTTACACCGTCATTAAACTAATCTTGATTTAAAAATGTTTGATAGATTCATTTTAAACAGGCGTGCTATAAACATTGTAAATAAAACGTATCATTGATATTTATTGGTTTGTATATCATGTATTCTGAAATGTGAATTGCAACACTACCTGTGGACTTTATCTTTCTCTGTGACTCATTAATCTATGCTACGGGGGATTATGTACCATGACCTATGACTGCACTTCGAGCTTGTGAAACAATATTTCCATTGATTCGAAAGTTCATACATTAGGACTCCTGTGTGTGACTTATTATATTGCAATGTACGGGTCCGTGTAAATTGCGTGGCCTGCTATTTGTCTTATGTCAGGCGTATAAAATCGAGAAAGCTGTCCGAATTTTTCGCAAGACAATTATTGCGTCATAAGCTTCACTATGTCAGGTTAACGAGACGGCAGTGTTCCAAAATATTCATAAATAAGGCATTTTATTTTGTATCGCCGCTTTCTTTGATATTAGAGCAGTTTGTTAAGGAAAACACGTTTATTCACAATGAGGACTCCTTCGGCTGGAAATGTAAATCTTAACGAACATCAAATATTTACGATGAGGGAAAGGAGAGGGGAGAAATGACAGCGGCAAGTGAGAGGGAGTGAGTTAGAGAGTATTTTCTATAAGTACACAATTGGGGGGGAGGGGGGTGGCTTGATGAGATCTTATACATGTCCCGCCTCACCTTCCCTTTCAACAAATTATTATCACTTAGGCCGGTTACACACGCAAACCGTACAGCATATCTACTCAGGAAAAAGTGAGATACTTTCGCCTGACGTCATCAAACATCAAATGTTATTCTATGTCGTTGCACCCTCATTAGAATCATTAGAAAGGGACAACACTAGGGTGACTTGTGGCTGGCATTTCATGAGTCAGAAAGCGTTGTGACTCACCGGTGAGTTACTGGTGTTAATTTTGTTAGGTTAGGCTATATTATTTTGTAAGTGATGAACAGGGTACCAATAACCCGTATTTCTGTAAGCAGTGGCAAACAAATTTGTAAACTTAGACTAAGTGGACGTTGAAAAAAATCAGCGAAGTTTCTTGCCAGTTCTTCTTCGCCGTGAATGCTGAACTGGCTAATGATAAAATATGACAAATCCGAGTGCAGTGTGCTGCCTGTGGATGATGAATAAACAATAAACAATAAACAATGTCCGAGTCCCAGTAGCGGCGCGGCGGACGCAGCGCGCGACAGATTAGAACAACAGGACATTAGACTGGTCTTAACTTTATTGAGGGATTTACCTCTTAAATGGAGATTCAGCGCTTGCAATCCTCGTTGCAATCGCACCATTGTGCTCTCCAATGGAAGCCATCGGTAGGCCTATTCTAGGAATTCCATGCCTAGGAATCGGGAATGTTTTTGGTCGAGAAAACAGCTTTAATAGCTGTTGTTAAAGCGATTTTCTGGCCGAAAAATCTTGAATTATTGAAAACTGGCTTCGGAATCTTACCGTCGAAAAAATCTCTTTGACAACTACTGTAAAAGCTGTTTTTTCGACCGAAAAAAAAAACCGATTCCATTGCATGGACACAGTAAATATAGACAGTGTGACCGAGGCCACAGCATAGTTCAACTCAGGCGATTTTTGAAATAAATTTTCATTTCGCCCATACAAGCGAAATTTGCCTGTACAGGTGCACGCAATCGGGACTATGTATGGAATCTGTACTGTGTGTAATCCTTTAAATATTCTGTGGCATGGAGTTCCTAGAATAGGGCTTCTGCATTGGACTGCATGTGCCAGAAATGGCGGCGGCGGGAGCGGGAGGGGGCGAGGGCGGCACATCACATGTTCTAAGTCTCTGCTGCGACCACACAAAGCGATAGAAAATTGTTTGACAGAAGCAAAAAACCGGCCAAGTGCGAATCGGACTCGCAAACGAAGGGTTCCGTACCATCGTACAAGATTTAACACACAAAAATCAGGTTTTTTGTATGGACTATTACTTTTTTTTTATTTTACCTATTTATTATTATTGGGTCTTACACTGGCGGCCGTGGACAAAAAAATAGTGTGTGAAGACCACCCGCCAGGTGGGATGACGACATCAGGTGCGTCGGCGGAAAGCTGTGGTTCCGTGCCGCTGAGGGCCGGGAGGAATGGAGAAAAATTGGAGAGGCGTATGTCCAGCAGTGGACGCAAACACGCTGACTGACTGATTGACTGACACTGTTATAGCGGCAAAACAAAATACACACTCTGTGAAAATTTCAACTGCACACCTATTACGGTTCATGAGATACAGCCCTGTGATAGACCCTGGGACGGACAGACGGACAGCGGAGGATTAGTAATAGGGTTCCGTTGGCACCCTTTGGGTACGTAATCCTAAAAAGCAGGGAACCGGGACCGATGGAGTGCACTGCCGCCGCAGAGAAAAGTATTTTGAGGCTCGGAGAGACTGCCTTTGTTCCGTGTCATCGAAATAAAACTTCGCTTTTGAAATCGGTGTCAAATTTTCGGTCCACAATTTCACGCCCAACCACAATCCTGTCACTTTTTCATTCTTTTATTTCTCAAAGTTGGCGGCACGATTTTTTCAATCACGTTGGTATTTTTCCCGCGGGTGACAGTAGCAGAAAACTCGATAAACGTTGCTTTAATTTGCAGCTTAATTTAACATTTTCCGAGAGAAGCGGAAGCCTAAATAAACTAATTTAAATAAAAACCACAAGCAAGTTAAGCATTAAATCCGTTGGACCTCCCCGAGACCGCCCCCCCCCCCCACGCCCCGCCCCGCCCCGCCCCGCCCGACCGGAAACCCAAATGTCTCGCCTCTTAAATATTTTACTTTGGTTTTAATCCCAAGTCATTCCTGTTTAATCTATTTTGGGTAAATTAATTCAGTAAATTTAAGGTAGTTACAGCAAATGAGCCAGATAAATGTTACTAAATATTTAAGAGATGTGGCATGTATGTGTTCATAATCGACCGTGCAGCAAGGACACACTAATTAAAGAGAGAGCCCTGTAAAAATAACTACTTTACGAATATTCTGCAAGGCTGGATCCGAACCAGCAAATCATACCATTCGCCGTATTGCGTCCACCAATTTCGCCACCTGCTATATACCCATAATTTGGGTCAGCCTTGACACTATGCTTATTATGGTATTACTAGCTGAGGTACCCGGCTCCGCTCGGGTCAATGTCGTTTTGGACTGATGTCAGGCTGTAACCCAAAGGGCTGGCCCAAAAAGCTAGTCGAACTACTTTACTAACAGAGGATAAACAATGTATCTACCAAAAAAAACTGGATCGAAATCCGTTGAGCCGATGTGGCTTGATTGAATAAGATAACATCCAAATACTGCCATTTATAAATTCAGTGGAAGGAATGTACTTGAATATATTGCAAAACATTGGGGCCAATTGATTAATTGTTTTTTAATAGCATTTGTCGCCGCGCTGGGGCGATCCTGCACTGGCACTACTACACATTGCCATGGACGGAAAACACGGACATTTTTTACTGCCGCTTCGACCATCTATCATTCAGTGCGATGGTACGTAACCACTCGGGTGGGATTAACCTTACAACCTAGTTAGTAAGAAAGGGGAGCAATTTTTTTACGTGGAATCCGTACCACAACCAGCCTTAACATCGAAAACGGCCACCCATCCAAACCCCGACCGCGACCATAGGTCCTGGACGTAGATGCAATCTACATATTAATCGAGTGAGTAGTTCATAAGTTATGAGCCTTTAATCGCACCAGTCACCCCTCTCGTGATTTAGAGTGATGTACTCTGCCAATTTCCACATGCAGGAGCAGTCCACTTATTGTTTTGTTATAAATATGTAACCATCTCTTCTCACTCCTCTAGTAAGTTAGCGTGATGTTAAGTAACCCATACGCCTAGACTGAGATACATCCTCATCTAAATCGGGTAATTGGTTCTCATGTTATAAGAATTTCATACTACTGGTCACCTCTCTGGTAATTTAGCGTGATGGTTAGTAGATCTAAAATTGCGGAAATAAATCGAGCTACACGTAGGTATAATTATGAAGCATCAATAATGGTGAACCATACAAATTGTCATACCCTATATCACCCCCTTCATAGTGACATATAAATTGCATCGTTGTAATCAGATTTGTTCAACATTGTGTGAAGAAGCACCTTGCCGGCCAAACAGTGCTCGACGGATCATCATAACGCTGTCCCTCCGTCCCCTTTCTACAATTGCTCAACGCAGAACAGGCAGGTAATGCACCCATTCCCAGCCGACACTTAAAAATAAAAACCATCCGAGCCTTTTGATCCTTTATTTATAGGGTCGGTAAACTATGGAATCGACTCCATACCGATATATTTCCCCCAAAGGTCCCCGGGGTCGTTGAAACATGGGGTGAAACAGCACCTGGCCAGCCAGCATGGGTTTCGTATCCCCCGTGAAAGTTCGAAATGCCGCGCTTGGCTTAGTACCTACTAATCTACCAAACAAAAAATAAGAAACCATCCAACTGAAACCGTAATATCTTAACAATACGCGTTTAAACAATCAACCTAAAAAGCCCAAACAAATGCGTTTAGCTAGGAACGGCTGTCGCTAAGTTAGCATACCGCGCGGGTTGGTAGAAAGAATACAAATAATTTACGTAAAAAATCTCATACTAATCCGTGTACCACACGACCACGGAGCGCCACTGCGCGTCTTGACTGAGGCGGCGCGCGGGCATCGCGGCGAGACGTTCGTCGCCAGCATTGCCGATCGCTCCCCGAATCACGGGAAATTTGAGGTAATGCGGGGAAAATGGTGGGGAATGCAAGCGTTGGGAAATTTGCGAGGAATTGGCCAATACGTGGGGAATTTAGTTTTTTGTCCTTTTTATTTACCTTTTTTTCTTTGCTCATTCGAAAAATATATCGAACAATCGAAAATCGGGGCATCTTTGCATTTCATCTTCTCCCGAAAGTTGTTCGGACGGCCGTCGACTGCACGACCTTTTTTTTGGTCATTCGAAATTTTCGATGAAAATTTGGTTCCTATTCCGGATTTTTACGGAATTCCGGGAATCCTAAAAACGTTTTCGGGGAATTGGAGGAGTGGTTATCGGCAACGCTGGTTACCGTTTCGCGCGCTCGCGCTTCGGCTCGATTCGGCAATACTCGGTCCTCGTCGGGTGGCCATCGCCGTCATGGCCCTCGCCGCGCTATGATTTCGTTTTCGCTCCGCGCCCTCTGACTATTTTTCTTTTTGTTCGGCTCCTAAGGGTCGTTACGTGATGTTCAATAGCTTAAAGCCTTCCTTAAGAATTAGGCTATCGAATGTAAAAATATGTTTTCAAACCTGACTGGTAGTTCCAGAGATTAGGGCGTTCAAACAAAAAAACAAACAAACAAACTCTTCAGCTTTATTATATTATAGTATAGATATAGATATAGGTTAAGGAACCTATGGATAAAGGATTTATAGGATTGGTTGGTTCTTATTTTGGGAATGTCGATAGTGAATGGATGCATTACCTGCATGATGCTCGTTGAGCGATTGTAAAAGGAGACGGAGGGATGGCGTAATACATCCTCGAAGTGCATTCTTCATGGTAGAGTACGATGGAACACAGATATAGACTCTACATCCTTTCGGAGTTGGATGGTCCCTAAATGTTGGCACCCCCCGGGTCGTCGACGAGACGCGAGGCCCCTTGTCGTTATAATTTGATCGAGGATAAGTGTGTGTCTAATTATCTCGAATACCCGCTTTATCCCCTCCAACAAAGGGATCAATGAGATCATGAACCTTCGTTTAACGGGGATGACTAACACATACCTATAAAACACTTACAATTATAAGTATAATTACCGTCTTCTTGCAAACACTTACTCTATACTTTACTCAACATATAAATATGGTTTCGTGAAAACATGAAAAATCGTGTTTATCGCTAATTTGAGATTAAGGGCCTGGTACTAGCCAAATCGCAAAGTTAGACGAGGCACCCCAAGTTAACTAACTAAGTCTGACGATTATAAGTGTTATTCTTACAATATTTGATTCCTTGTCTAGGAATCAACCTATTTTCGTTAATGTATTTTTCCTTTTTCTATACAAAATACATTGCAAAAACGGTGTCCATTTCCGAACTTTTTTGACTAAATGTAGAAATCTAAAAGTAAATGTATTTTTTTGTTTATGCATATATGCTGTTTTTGCTTATATCTAGAAATCGAATTATTTTCAGATTTCTAATGAGAAAAATCAACTTTTTAATTTTTATTATTATTTAAATAAATGATGGAATAAAAAAATATTAACAATCCATTATCAGTCTGGAGTTCTATTTGGATTAGCTGAAGCGTTTCACTACATATTATTACATTTGTTAAAAAGTGCATTTGTATGGCGCGAGTAGTTGGCTAGTCCTAGCGCCTTAATTTGCTTACATTGTCACAAATTTGTGTCAAATTACATCATATCAACCACAAGAATTATGGCTACATCTTTCCCATACAATCTTTTGAAGCTGAATTCGAATATACAACCTTCGAATGACATTTCCGCTGCTCTAACAAATGAATATATTAAGCCTAATGCAATAATCCTTCTTTAGATTGTTTAATATGTCACCTCGACATATTGAGCAATGATTAAAATAATTCTAGCTTCCTCTCAAACATTTAACTAAAATTTGTCTAGAACAGGATACATTTCCTAGCTAAACTAATATAGGGAAAATAATCTCGTTACACAAAATGGGTAACATCGGCAAAATTCATTTACAGAGCATATATTCATACATAAAAGCCTGTTTGTATTCTCCCAGTTATCTCAACGTAGTTGAGATGGCGAACGGATAAAATTGTATTTTGAAAGAAAAATTCTTGTCTTACAATGGAATCTAGCTTCCATATGGTGTGTTGAATATTTATTCTATGGTTTTGGGTTGATGTCATGGCAGTAGATATCGTGTTCTACGAAAAAAGTAAGTCAACGTCTATAGCCGTCTATACGTTTATCTGTCATATGTGGAATACTTAAGGCAGAATGTTGTTTTTAAAACTTACGGTTTCCCGTTGTGCGACGTAGACTGGAGTTCTCCAGGGCAACCGACCGGTGTTGAAGAAGCCTCTGTCGTTGGAGACGAAGCAGGTCGGCCAAGCACGGCATCGCACGCCGAGAAACCTAAATTTTCAAAGCAGCGTTGTAAAGCAATTAAAACAGTGTCACAAAGGCGCTGATATTGAATTGGGCACGAAGTGATAAACTGGAATTACTTTATTCATGTATGCATATTACTTTAAAATGCTATGCGCAGTCACCGACTACATCTCGGCAAGATTCGCATATGTCTTATATTTTGATTATGTGATAAACTTTTCTTTTTCTTAAGAAATAGTACCCGAGCAAAGAAGTCTTTAATTATATTGTTTCGCCTTCTAAATATTCTTACGCAGCCCTCATAGTAAATAATGTAATGTCTCATAAATGTCCATGAAATTTATGAGAGTATTCTTAAACATTGAATTAATGGTCCATACATATCTAACTCGATTAAGATATAATCTGATCTTGCCAAATACACTGCCCCGAGTAAAGCAGCATGTTAAAAATTTGATAAAAAAAATGCACTTATTGTAATCTTAAATGTACTCGTACTTAAATTTAATCGTATTTGGAACTGTTTAGTGACCGAGTTGCACGGATCTCTGAGCACCGATATAGAATACTGTTTAGTCTGTGACTTTGCAGCTGTCACAATTAGATGGACGAACTGAGAGGAGCTTAGATTTTGTTGGGAGGCCAAAGACACTTGTATTTTGTGCGGGTTGCGGTTTCGAGTGAGTGTTTTCGGTGCGGAATACCGTGCTCGTGGAGGGCTTTTGTGAGTGCTGTTGTGCCGTGAGGTTACATTCTTCGGCTAGCCAACACCAAACCATGACGCAGCTTGTGTCACGCCGAGGATTCAGTGAGCTCCCTAGGATCCTACCCAGACCCATATGCTCATGACCTTTGCAGCGCCAATACTTCGACGGGGTGAGCACCTCTTATGATATATATTTTTAGTGTAATACTTATTTAAAAAAATATAGGTTGGGCCCGAACCAGCAAAACATATCTTTCGCGGGTATAGCGTTTACCTATTTCACCACCTGCTTTATAGGAGGATAAGAAAATTATAGACGCAATACCCACGAATGGTATGTTTGCTAGTTCGAGTCCAGCCTTGCAGAATATTAATAAAGTAGTCCTTTTTACAGGGCTCTTGTCACACGTGTCCTAGTTTCACGGTAGATTATGCATACAAACATATCACAATCCTTGGAAAAAGGGTCGCACGAAAAAATATATATTTACTTAAATCTAAAAATTGTTTTTAAAATTAAATAATGTGAACAATAATAATAATCTTTGTTTTAGACGGACTCCATATTTTAACAAGAATCTACATCTAACAAAAAAACTTTAATAATTATTGTGACCATTAAAAATATGTAACTCAATTAGAGAAACTGGTTCTTTAGGGTGGGCCTCCCCGCTTAACTCCAGGATACAAACGTGGAAAGAAGATCATGCGCATTTTTCTTGTCAGAAATCGAAAATGTCTGATGACCATTGGCATTATAAAATAGTGCTTGGATTCTAAGTTATAAGGTCCGAAAATTTTTCGCGCAACTTATACAATAACTTTGGACGTGGATTACTCAACGATAAAATATAAACATCTTAAAAAAGTTTGTCATCAGACCTAGCTTGTTTCAATGCGAATTGAGTTAGACTCGTCGGAAAGGGCTACCTTAAGTTGCCTAATGAGAAGTGTATCCCGTTAGTGTGTAGACTAACGAAAAGTAGTACTTTGTGACGTCACATAGCATTATTTTTGGGTTTCGTTCACAAAATGTGTCAAAGTGACGTCACAAAGTAGTGCTTTCCGTTAGTCTTAGTTTCTGTTACGACTACAACATTTAGTTTGACGGCTTACCGCGCGTGTGAGGAGCAGGACGTGTTTTGCACTTCACACGAAATTCGGACCGCAGCTAATCCTCAAGAAAATGTACGAGTGTTGCCATGGACGCTGAGAAGTGAAGCAAAGCGGCGGGTAGCCAGTAACGTGCCTACCTCCGTCGCGACAGGCACGTTCTCCTGAAGATGGAGCCCATGTGAGGCTCCGAAACGTCGAGCAGCACGTCCTGCTCCTCACACGCGCGGTAAGCCGTCAAACTAAATATTGTAGTTATGTCCCGCGTAAGTTTTAAAATATTGATTCTGTTACGACAATTTATCTCAGCCTCACTCTAGTCACCTCGGGCACGTTAGCACAGATTATTTGCCTCTTGTGCGGTACCGACCTCCCCACTCGTAGGTGCAACGTTTACCGAGCGTACGACCCGGAACCAGTATCGGGCCAATCTAAACTTTGTTGAAACTTGTTTTAAACTTGTACACTGAGTTGTTTTTCACGAAGCGGCTGCTCATTGCGGTGAAGGGTGAGGGCGGGGGTTAAGCGGGGGCGGCCCGTAACTCATTGCGGCGGGGGAGAGGGCGGGGGAGGGGTTGGGGGAGGGGGGGGGAGAGGCCACGGACTTTGTTTGTAGGATACAAGATAAGCCCCGCGTACAAAGCACGATCTTAATAGAATAACTTTGTCAAAACAAATCAAAGCGTTCACATTTGACCTTTTAACTATAAATTACAAAATTAATTGGCCTAAAATATTTTGGTAAGATTATTCATCTCATCTAAAAACAGATCCGAAGTCAGGCTTTGCTTTGGTCGTTTTGAACCTTTTTATTACTTTTAAATCAATTGCAATTAACATTCCAGGGTGAATGATAATAAACACACATATAAGAGCGTATTCGATGTGGTGGCTGCTGATAATCTACTTCATCGAACATGAAAGAAAGGTACTGAGTGAATGTCACCAAAATGTGACCAAAAACTTTTTCAAATTATTTTCAAAATCTGATTACAATGCTTCAAATGTAGATTGTCGAATGTAGAATGTCGCTGAAACTCAAATGAACGGCACTGAGTGCTTCTTCTTTGGTATATAGGTGTTTTTATAAATTAATTATAATTTAGTGGGCTACATGTATTATTCGTTTTATTTATACCGCCCGCACGCACATTTCGAAGTTTCACCTTTTCGTGCGAAACATTTTGAGGGCCAAATTCCTCGCATGAATTCGCTCATTCGAAGATGCTCAACAAAATCCTGAACCCCATTCCGGATATTTTCATTTTCTTCAAGAGTACCCTTGAAGGAAGTGAAAATAAACAAGTGCGAGTCAGACTCGCACCCGAAGGGTTCCGTACCATCATACAAGATTTAATGCATAAAATTATTTTTTTTGTATGGCACCCTTTAATTTTTATATTTTTTTAATTTGAGCTATTTTTGTTATTGCGGCAAAATAAATACACACTTTGTACAAAAATTGCTGCCAGGCTATTACGATTCATAAGCTACAGCCCTGTGACAGACGGACGGAGGGTGGACGGACAACGGAGGCTTAGTAATAGGGTTCCATTGGCACCCTTTGGGTACGGAACCCTAAAAAGCATTATTAAACAAATCCGAATTTTTGCGGGCTATCGAAGTACCACAGAGCTTCATTCCGGACTTGTAGTTTAGGAATGGGAATACATTCCTCATTGGAGTCGGAATGATCACCACTGGCACTCATATTCATCTAGGTTAGGTATATTCCAAGTAAATTGCTCTATACGGTCGGGAACGCTACCGTACCCACGTTCCGGCTCGGTGCCTCCGAAACAATTTCGAACAGTGAAAAATTACTTTAAAAAAATCCATTCGTTATGTTCGAATTGCTATTGTCACATTTCCCTCAATGCGAGGGGGGGCGGAGGGGGCAGGTGAGGTGGGGGATATTTTATGCGACCATTGACCGATTCAGTTTCAGCACCATTGAATGTTAATTTTACATGTCTCTGATTTTGGAATAATTCACCCATACAATTTTGAACCATGTGTTATTTTATCGTAACTATATGTCATGACTAGTGATTTATCGAGGCAAGAGTGTATGTACGCGGAATGGAGAAATATACTAATAAAAGGACATATTTATTTATTTTGTCACATCACAGACGGCCAAGGCTTGCATACAGGTACCCATTACAATTCCAATAAAAGTACAAAACAATAAACATTAATAAAACACATCGTTAACAAAATATAGGCGTCCAAGAAAAGCCATAAATAGATTAAAATATATAGCGATAAAAAAACAACATTTTAGAGGCGTAAATCACAGATATCAGCTAATTAAAAAAAAAATAACTTTAACGTACAGACGTAGCTCTCAGATGATTTATTTAATGTGCGAAATATGAGAAAAAAAAACTTAATTTGACTGAGGAACCAGGCACGAGCCACGAGGTACTTGATCACCTCATTATCCTCTTAGCTGCAGGTCTATTCCTGGCATTCCGTAATCAGGAATCAGGAATCCTGAGGTGCTTTTATTAGTGGTTTTCGAAGCGATTGTCTTGACGAAAATATTCCGGAGCATATTTTTTTTAATAATTCGAGGTTTTCCGTCGAAAAACTCGCTTTGAAAATTGCTATAAAAGCGGTTTTCTAGACTCAGGAATCCTGATTCCTGATTACTGAATGCCAGGAATAGACCTGCTGTACCGTGTTGGCACTTGGCAGGACGCCCGCCGGCGCTCTGCGAACTGAAAGTCATGGCTGCGCCGCCGCCGTCGCGTCGTTGGCGTCTCGCCGCGCGTCGTCGAGCTGGGCGGCCGTGCTCGGAGTCGAATCCTCGGCATTAAGGCCTTAAGTTAAACGAGTACACATCAGTTTTACGAATCTATACATTAGTAATTGACGGATTATATCCTTGAACAGCTGTGTAAGGGTAAGCTTCGATTACAAAAATGCTTTAGGTATATGATTTAAGTTCACAAGTTACAATAATAAAATTAAATGTGAAGAATGATCGATCTCGTTTCAACTCTTATATCGTAATTACAATGTATTTGTTTATTTATAACAGCTTAACTACTAATGCAAATAGGTTTTAAAAACTAAACATATCCTCAACTAAATAGTTTTCAACATAAAGAAAATCCAAAATAGTGCAGAGTATTTTTAAGGGTGTGTAAAGGTGTGTGTGAGAGAGGGTGAGGGGGGTGTGAGAGGGTGTATCAGGGGGTACGTATCATACATATCATGTGTGTTTGAAAGTACGTGACAATATTCCACTTTCTTAACCTAATGTCTTAACCTATGATCAAGTACCAAATTTACGATTTTTACCAAATTTTATTATTATGCTTATGCTTATGCTAAACTGTAATTTAGTAACCTCTCATACGTTTTATTTATTTCGGTATGGCCACCACAGGGGGTCCATTCAGGGCAAGAGTGAGTTCGAATTCGTCACTAAATATCAACTCACCTTTTTAAATAGTTAATGTTTCCACACTTCTTCAACATCGTTACAGTTAGGAAAAAATCTGTTCTGTCCCGTAAAAACGTTGGAAATATAAATAACGGTTCCGTTATTTAAATAATCATATATTTCCTAGCTATTTTTAGGTTAACTCACTCCCGAACTCGAACTCACTCTTGCCCTGAATGGACCCCCAGGTAGCTCTTAGCCACGTCAATCCATCATAACGTCTTTACAGTCTTATCATAACATAATACAAATATTCGTCTTTTATAAAATCGTCAATTCTACTAAGCTTTCTTTGAAAGAATTTTAAAACTTTTCGTTTAAAACTATTCGATTATTTTTTAACACTGCATGGCAGGAGTTTATTGAATAACCTGACGCTGTTGCAGATAAAGCTCTTTGAAGTTTTACTGCGCTTCACTAGAGGTGGTCTTATTAGATCTTTGGCTTTAGTGTTGTAGCCATTGTAATTTAGATTAAAACGGGTATTTTCAAATTGGTTTTCGGGCATACATGAGACACTGTGATATATACTCACTTGAAAGCGTAAGTGTTCCGAGAATGCGCCGCGGCAGGAATCTCTTGGTTTCATGCTTGTACGGCACACGCATTGTACTTATTTGTAATTTTAAAATGCGCTCCCAAGTAGCACCGTTACCCCAAAACTACATGCAATATATAGAGTTAACAAAAGTCATCTTTATTATGAGTCAATTCGGTTTCGTTCAATTTCCTACACACGCTTAAAACCTATATAAATTCAAATTAGTCTTAGCAGAACCTAAACCAATAAAATACTTCACTGCGGCATGAAACAATCTGTTTACATCTCTCTCTCAGTGTTCCATTACTGATACAGTACTGTTGCTTCTCGGAATGTGTTCTCGGTAACTCCGGCAGATGTTTCCGCCAGCTCCGCTCATTCAATTATCATAATGAAATGCATTAGGTAGCGTTCCGCGCGGAGTTGGTAAACACAGCGCAGGAAGCGTAACTGCGTTAGCTGGATGAAGCAACCCACCGGCAACCAACTCGATCCGTGGACACCCTGCTGAAATTGTCAAAGGGAACGTAGTGGTTAACGCAAGATAAATAACCAGTAATAACGTTGAGTTCGCGTTTGAGTTGAAAGGTAACGCTAAGCGAGAAGCTGTTGTTGCTTGGGTGCTTGTGCTGGAGCAAAGCCCTGGGTTTAAAAAATACTCAGAGTAGCGCAGAGAGCAATTAAGAGAAACCTCAGATTGACCAAAGAATTAGCTGAGGTGTGAAGTGGCAGGGGCTGGTCACGTCAGCAACCCGCCAGCAACCAACTCGATCCGAGGACACCCTGCTGAAATTGTCAAAGGAAACATCATATTGGTTAACGCAAGATAAAAATAACTAGTAATAACGTTGAGTTCGCGTTGAAGGGCAACGCTAAACGAGAAGATCTTGTTGCTTGGGTGCTTATCTTACTTTGGAGCAAAAATACTCAGAGTAACGCAGAGAGCAATTAAGAGAAACCTCAGAGTTACCAAAGAATGAAGCTGAGGTGTGAGGTGGCAGTGGCTGATCACGTCAGCCGAAGAGACGACGACCGTTGGAGTAACCGTGTCCTACACTTGAGGCCGTGGATAAGAAAATGAAGTGTGGGAAGACCACCCGCCAGGTGGGAAAACCACCCGCCTGGTGGGACGACGACATCAAGTGCGTCTGCGGAAAGCAGTGGTTCTGTACCGCTGAAGGCCGGGGGAACTGGAGAAAAAATGGAGAGGCGTATGTCCAGCAGTGGATGGAAACACGATGACTGACTGACTGACTGTGAATAAGAACGAAAGAAAGAGAACGAATGGCTCGGAGAACAGAGGACGACGTAATCATGCGTATTGCGAGACTCGAATGGTGCCTGGCGAGCACTGTTCTGTCATCTGCATGTCGCCTAGGGGAGATCATTAATTTGCAGTAGAAAAGGTGTGGGGACAGCACAGAACTCTGCTTCCATTGATTTGGCAATCAGTTATAATAATTTAATAATAATTGTAGTTAAGGGCTCCCATTTGGGTGACTGATCCACTTTTCGCCAATTCTGCCAATATTCTTAAACTCCGCTCTTGTTGAACTCTCGTACTGGATCCTTGACAGCTTGTTTTATCGCTTTGGTGTCTGAATCTCGTCGTGACGCACGGTGGACCGCGTTCTTAGTAGAACAAGTGACTGTCCATTTCGCACTGGCATTTCCCTCCAAAGGAATTTAGCAGAGCTAGAAAAAGTTTCCTAGCTCCCTCGATTTCATTTTACTGGCTGCAAATTAGTTGCTCTCTAGTTTATTAACGCATCGGTCTCTATTACCGACTTTAGCAGGGTGGTGGCAGCGGCGGTCAGGGGTTGAGGGGAGGGGGGGGGGGGGGTTCACGCGCACTGAAGCAGAAGCCAGTATCGTTAAGCATTGAGGCGGAAATGAGAGATAACCTAATTATAAAATAATGCGTCCATTGGCTCTTCATTAAAAAATGAGGTTTTATAGTTTTTAATTTGTTTTCCATATACGAGGAAATGTATAGCAACATGTTTCATGTTATCAGTCTAGCATACTCCATATATTCTGCTACCTTGGGCGCTGAGGTGTGCTTTCACTACTGTCGTGATGGTAGCAGCGCTCTGAGATTCACAAATTTGAAGAAATTATTTCTTTGTCCACTGGCCAAGGCACAATTTTGCACGCCGACTCGAATTACACTCGCGAAATCGTCATCCAGATCCTAACGGTTCCCTACCTAAAACGCCATCAGTTTTTAATTAAAAATTCAAACACTTTAGAAAGCTTAATTATTTGTCGGGAGGCTTTTATTTGCATGATGAAGACAACATTTTTCGAGGTTAATTAGACAATATTTTCCAACATAAAGAGTTAATAAAAACTAACACACGTAGGTCTTGAATACTCGTATATTGTTTAGAATCCAATATTAAAAAAACCTACATTTAGAGCCTATTCCCTAATGGGAATTGATAAGGTAATGACCGTCTTAAAAGTTCAGCATTGATAGGTCCTAAACTGATTATATGAACATTACAAAAACGCGTTAGTTAATATATTATTGTAATATGATCCTGAATGACTGAATCCTCCGATAAAACTTTAGTATGAATGAATGAATGAATAAATTCTTTATTGTGCAATAGAAAACAAGTACAATTACAAAAACAATTCGAAACAACAACAAAATTGCACAAAGGCGGACTTATCACTAGGAGTGATTTCTTCCAGTCAACCTTTGGGGTGATGAGGAGAGACAATCTAAAATATCTGTAGGTAGGTACACAATAGCAATTTGAAAGGAAAAGAATAAAGCAAATAAAATAAAAATATATACATACTGTATAAACATACATAAACCATAATTTACATAACAATACAAGCATACTTTGAATAAAACAAACTAATATATATAATACAATATACTAAAATATATATTGTATATCCACAATTTAGGAACAAATTAAAACAAAACAAAAATATATACCTATTTCTTTGATGATAATAAAAAGAAAGATGTACAGCGATAAAAATAGTATATTCAGATTTCATTTAAATAAAACTCCTTGATTCTCGACTTGAAAGAGCCGATAGTTTGACAAGAGCGGACGGAGGAAGGCAACGAGTTCCACAGACGTACTGCATGTACAGTGAAGGAGTTGGAAAAGAAGCAAGTTGTATGGCGGGGAATCGCAAGGATACTGTCGTCGCTAGAACGTAGAGGGAGACCGTGTGAAGATAGGTGCAAGAATCGGGAACGAAGGTACTCAGGAGAGTGAGGGTTATTTAAGACCCCAAAAAGAAGAGTGAGTATGTGACAGTTCCTTCGATAACGAATGGGTAGCCATTTAAGCTGACGACGGTACTGCGATACATGGTCGTATTTACGCAGACCATATATGTAGCGAATGCAGAGATTCTGTAAACGTTCCAATTTATCAAGGAGAACTTCAGTTAAATCCAAAAAGCACACATCTGCATAGTCTAAAATTGGAAGTAGGAGAGTTTGCGTCAACGTGATTTTGGTACGGATTGGAAGGAAACTCTGTAAGCGTTTTAAAGAGTGGGCGGCAGCAAAGATTTTCCTGCTGATCTCATTTACCTGGGGCGCCCATGACAGGGTGTCATCAATTAAAATGCCTAGATTTTTTACTGTTTTAGAGTACGGTATAACTACTTCATTGTAGATTACCGCTGGTAATGTATTGTGATCAATCTTCGATACAAGTCTAGGGCTGCCGACTATTATGACTTGTGATTTCAAAGGATTTACCGTCAGACCAAATGATTTTGTCCAATTTAGGATATGATCCAAATTCACATTCATTTCTGATACGGTATGTGCCAAATTATCAAAGGAGCAATGCAAGTACAGCTGTAAGTCATCGGCATAAAGGTGGTAAAGAGAAGTTAACATATTTGTAATTAGATTAATAAATATAGAGAATAACAGAGGAGATAACACGCCACCCTGTGGAACACCAGCAGTTAAATCAGCCCAGTCAGAACACACATTGTCAATTCTGATACACTGATGTCGACCACAGAGATAAGACGCGAACCAGTCAAGCACTGCCGGAGATAAGTTAAGTTAGTAATACAATCCCAAACAATAGCCAGACTTGAGCCAGACAAAGAGACAACAGCTAAGGTAAATAGGCGCCCTGAAATGCCGCTTCGTCCAATCAATGATATTTTACCGAAATTGGCTGAAATAATTAATCCCAGTGTAAACGCCGAGCTAGAATACACATGACGAATTCACACAATCCACGAATCAAAACAGAAAGTATTATTTCAATATCGGTTCGGGACGGGCGCGTGTGGCCAGACGCTGTGGCGAGTGTGGAAACTGAACAAGGTGGACGCCACAGAAGTAAAAATAACCGGTCAAGCGTGAACGTTTAACGTACCGAAGGTTCCGTCACTGCTGGACATGGACACGAGTCATGTTGGGAATATCACTAGGATAAAGAGCTGTTGGTCCCAGTTATCACCTTAACTGGCGTTTGCGGAACTCCGAAGTTCCGTAAAAACGGCAAACTCCATACAAGTTTTTACTAGATATTCTGTGGTTTTAGTTCTTCAAGCTGTCAAAGTCAAACTCGCACTTCCGATTTGTATGAAAACGCGGAGTCGGAGTAAACGGCAACGTCGACGTATTTACGGTAACGTTGAGTAAGCTGTCAAATCTCCATAACTCAGAATCGCAAATGTTAGTTCGCTTAACGCCCACTGCGCGCGCTCTTTAATTTCTCCATGCATTTGAAAACGCTAGTCGATCGGTTTGCCGTAACCGCCTATTTAGGTGACAGCTGGGACTATTGGCTCAGAGTGTGAAACGAAGAAATTCGCCCTCACCTGATGATTATTTTGCAATTTCATGCAATTGCGTTTCAGAAATCAAGCTTATTCTAAAAAAAATACGTTTTGAGCAAAGGTAATTAGTAGGAGTACAACTATAAAAGTTAACCAATATAAATTAAAAAAAACACTGAAAAATTGCCCGCCAAAATTGTCCCTTTTTTTATTTTTGCGTCGGGGCCCTAAAAACGAAAGATGTCGAGGCACACTCGGTAGGAACGAAGTTCCTTTCGCTATATCGTGTATTACCTCAAGAAACACTTGAAAGTCGGGCGGAATAACATCTCACACGCGCCAGCAGTCAGTTAAACACTAGATTACCCTATTTTTAAATGGATGCATGTCGGTCGCAACGCATTGCTTTGCATCACGGCCGTGTCGTTGACACTAATGCCTATCTTCTTTTTTACGAAGAAAAAAAGACAAGCGAAGAAAGAGACAGGTAACGGTGTTGACGGGTCAATGACAGCAAAAGTGTCGCTCGGACACTTTTTCTTTGCCAAGCACGTGGTAAGTAACTTTCCAAAATCAAAGAATATGATATGTATGTATGTATAATCGACCGTGAAGCAAGGACACATTGGAAAGAGGCTAGTAAAAAGAACTACTTTACAAATATACTGTAAGGCTGGATCCGAACCAGCAAAACATACCATTCGCGGGTATTGCGTCTACCAATTTCGCCACCGGCTGTATACTCATAATTTGGAATTCTCCTACAATCCCTCCTCCCGTAATGAATGCCTCCTACTAACACAGTGTTTAACATTTTACCTACATACATTTATTTAACGCTTCATCTGCGTTGCTGCATTAATGTGTCCTTGCTTTACGGTCGATTATACATTCATACATATCACACTACTTGTAATAAGCGACGTACCTACCTGCTTAGTACGAAAGAGTATATTTACCTTTCCAAAATCGCCTAAAGTTACCCTTACTACTACTGCTAATACACACACCGTCGTCGCAGCGGTGGCGCCGCGCGGTGAAACGGCGGAAATGTACGGCGGAGGGCACGCGTAACTTGTTTGAGTTTGCAATGCAAACGCCGACGGTGGCTCCATTCAGAGCATTCGGCTCTGTGATTTGATAGGTCATTACGGGAATTTACTTCAGATTTATGAACAAAGTTGAACGCGCCGGATCCGACCCTACTCCCGATCAGGCTTTTGTTAAATATTTGTAGCTTTACTACGAATGAGCTCGCTCGTACATTCGTACTTCTAAATTGTTCAAATTTCCAAAGTAGTAAAATGTTGGGTCCCTTGACAGCTGCGACGCCGTGGACTCCAGTTCTGGATGGGAGAACAATTGTAACCGTTGAGCCAAGCCGTGGTCCAGGTTCATTTTTAGGTAACTTTTTTTATTTAACTGGATATGGATGGCTAATACAACAGATTACATAATAATATAATAATAGATTACATAGTGGTTTATGTAATCTGTGCTAATACCACACCTATTGTCATGATAACAGCCCAAGATCAAAACCAGGTGAAATTAGGGCCTTTTTTATTTTCCACGGGTACACGGAACGCACGGACGATTCATTAAAGTCGCTTCGACCATCGTTCATTCAATGCGATCGTAACAACCTGGGCGGGATTGACCCTAGCACCTATTAAGAATGGAAAGGGAGCTACAATTTGACGTAAAATCTGAACCACGTTAGACGAATCCCTTAGTCGCCTCTTATGACACGCACGTGAAGATTTTCCGTGGGCATAATTGTATGCTTTTCACAAACCGGAACCCACAAAGCATATATTACTTAGTCGAAGTTAACTACAAATTGTCCGTATATTCCATCACATGAATCCACACAATAAATTTAAAAAAAAATTGTTACCTAAAATGCTCCATCTTACGTAGTAACCGGTCATACCATCAATATTTGAAAACATCATTGGATTAAACATTTTATAAACATATAATCCTAATACTATCTCCGAAATAAAATAAGTAGTAATATAAACAATTGAAATCGTCGTTTTCCCAGAGGCCGCGTAGGAAAACAAGACAATTTGGAGATATCATAAAAGCGACATAATTTACAAAAACCTGGCACAATGGATTAGAACTTCTTCGCAAGAAGATTATTATAATATTTATTTAGGAGATAAAAAGATATTGTTTTGTAATAGAGTCCAGTAGATATTAGTAAAAGTTATGGAACGGACTGTTGTATTTAACAATATTAACAAGTTCAACAAGGACTGCAGCCAGGTACATCGAACCCGTAAGTATACCGAAGTTTGTGATCATATTAATTGTTAGTTACATTCAAAGTTAAAAAAATATTTTAAATGTCAAAGTCCACAATAATCCTGGGTACAATGGTTTGAAAAGATAACTTCAAGAGAATATACATTTACATAAGTTTATGATATACAATAAGAAGAACAAGAACACAGGAACGAGTAACATCCGGAGGTAAGATACTATTCTAAAGGAAGGGGTGCCAGAGCCCAGCCGTTTTTCTCTATACAGGAAACCAGGACTTGGTCTCTCAAGTTGCACGTTTGTCTGCCCAGCTTCCATTTACGGCATTATTTGTTTTACACCATAAACAACGTTCAAATAATGTTGCTCAATCAAATTGTACCACTTGAATCCTTCGCGAAATATGATGCTACTCCCAAAATATCCGCAATTATTGTTTAGCTCGAGCTGAAAAAGTTGCGTTTTTTTCGTTCCACCATGAGCCCAATTTCCAAACGTATGTTCTCTCGTATTCTGCTAGTTTTAAGATATAACTTGTTTTATTACTTCACATATTTTGTGCGGTGCCGCCGTGTTATTCGTAGGATAGAACTACTGCGAAGAGAGAAGGCATTTCTAGGGCATGGCATATATTTTTTGTTTTGTAGCACAACAGATGTTAGCCGAAAACGGATGGTCACAGTCGCAGATATCAACATATGAAGCCGCGCGCAAACAGACTGACGTTATTATTGTCATCATCGAGAAAAAACCGTTTATAATTGGTATGTATGTTGCTACGCGGGGCCTGCGTAAGTGTATGCGTAGGCTCATATATGTGTGTTTCGCGACCTACCCGACATGCTTTTAATAAAGAGTGAGTTGCCACTGTTCATCTCGCAAGCACGCGTTTCATTGTTCCTGATTCCCGTTACATCTTTAAAGTGCATACATACCAATAATGAAAATCAATAATGGGAAAATGTTCGATTTTGAAAAAAGAATCGAATGTTTCATGAAATACAAACTCGTTCATTACATAATGTTTAGTAAGTGTTATTATTTGAAGACATATCAGAAATGTTGAAATAATTGTAACAACAAAAAAACATTATCAAAGGATCTCCGGTTGCATATCTCCTTTATGGGAGGGATGTGACTCTCTAGTAGATGCTCAAGCACGGCAGCCCTATTTCCTCTCACTTAGAGCGTCTTAAGTCTCACTTTGAATATAATTTTAGCACTTTGAGTGACCCGTAGCCTAGGGGTCTCCAGTGTAGAAGAATTATATTTTATCGTCTTTCTTTCTTATCTGATATTTAAATATGTATTTTTTGTGAATTCGTATACTTGAATCTAACTTAGGTAGCAGGTTGAATCCAGCTCAGGTAGGTACCATCTGCTATCAAATAAAGATGGTCGAAACGGTATTCAAAATTGTCCGTGGTTTTTATCTGTTCAACCATGTTCCCGTGTGCTAACATCATGACAATAGGTGGCGTATTAGTCATCCTTGTCTAGTTCTGAAACTTGCTAGATGGCAAAGTGCAACAGTACTGTCGCATTGCAATGATTAAACACTTTAAGGGCGTTTTAAGAACCGATTCCGTTCAGTTTCACAAGGACGTAAGTAAAACAACATAATTTAAAGATAAAACTTTATGGCTCTGGTACTTTTTGTTTTCAAATTAGACAAATATGATACATTATCATAAAAAAAGTTTAAACACAGCATATGTCAAATATTTATAGTTATAGGTTTCAAATATAGCTAGACTATCAATGCATCTTTATGATTTTTTAAATTACAAAATAAGTAGTAGTTATATCAAAAATAATAAAATATGGTTTTAATGGAACGGATGTATGTACGTGACGGTTTTTTTTCGATTGATTGACAAAGTTGCATAAAAAAATATAGCGAACAATATACGTGCCGAGAAAAACAGTGAAATGAAAATTACGAAAACCAGTCACAACCCTGTCCCGTCCCAGGAATTTCACGTATTCTGTATTTAAACTTTCCAGTCACAACATTCAGCCCTAGTTAGATCGCAGCACGTTCGTGTCCAGCGGTCGCAGGGCACGCTGCCGGCGGCCGCGCGTGGCGCGTGCTCACGCTGGAGCACTCCATCACATGATTGATCGCGGATTATCCTGCGGCGGCTCCACGCGTCTCCGGCGCGCCGTATCGTAATCTCACCCGCCCGCAGGATTAGCATGACCGGACGGCCGATCCGCCGCCCTCGTCCCTTCCCCGCATCGCCGACTACCTAGTAGGTGTGAATTAAGAATGAGGAATTTTCGTTCTGTGTTGGTCCCGCCACTTAAGGCTCTTCCCGGCGGGACTTACTCATTCGCGGGCACGGTACTAAACCGTGCTATTGCGCTCTGGGACGTTCTCTGTTTCAAAGAAAAAGACAGGCTCCGTTAAGGTGGCCCAACCCGGCGGGCCTAACTCATTCGCGGGCACGGTACAAAACCGTGCTGTTGCGCTCTGTGACCTTCTCTGTTTCAAAGAATAAGACAGGTTCCGTGATGAGGAAGATGCAACATGTCCACAAAAAAGAAAATGTGTATAGTGTATAATTTGGTAAGATTTACAAAAATTTTGATTTCAAAACGACTTATAGCTAAAAGTAAACCACGACCGCTGTAGTCAATAATTTAACAAAAACCAAATAGATTATAAATCTTGATTAAATAAGCTATGTCTGATGACTAATCTTTTTAAGATGTTCTTACTTTATCATTGCGTAATCCACCTCCAAAGTTATTGTATAAAACGCGCAAAAAATTCAAACTTTCGGACCTTATAATTTAGAAACCAAACACAATTTTACAATGGCAATGGTCATCAGACATCTAGTTCGATCAAATAAAACTATTTTGAGCAAAATTTTGGATCTCTGACAAGAAATATGGGCGTGATCTTCTTTCCCCTTTTGTATGGGGAGATGAGCGGGATGGGCCACCTTAAGAGGGGGATACAACATGTCCACAAAGCAGACAATGCGCATAGTGTTTGATTTGGTAAGATTTACGTAAATTTTAATTACAAAACGACTTATAGCTTAAAGTAAACCACGACTGCTGTATTAAAAAATCTAACAAAAATCAAATTGATAACAAATTTTCATGAAACTAGCTATGTCTGATGACTAATCTTTTTAAGCTGATTTTGTTTTATCGTCCGCTAATCCACCTCCAAAGTTATTGTATAAAACGAGCTAAATTTTGAACTTTTGTACCTTATAACTTAGAAACCAAACACAAATTTACAATGCCAACAATGGTCATCAGACACCTACTTCTTCAAATATAGCTGTTTTAAGCAAAATTTTGGATCGCTGACAACAAAATATATGGGCATGATCTTCTTTCCGCGTTTGTATGGGGAGTTGAGCGGAAGGGCCCACTTTAAGAGCGGCCCGTAAGCTATGTTCCCCATACAAACGTAGTTTACTAGTAATTTTAATTTCTAATTTGCGTGATATTTGGTATTCAATATTCTACAATAAATATATGTGTCTTCACGATTTTGTTTTGCTGAAAAATGTATAGCTAGTCCAATAATAGGCAAAAGTAAATCTAAAGCAAATCAAATAACAGGCAAAAGAAAATATTCACACAAATTTTCTTTTCTCTGTTGTGTGACACATGACTGACTGTGACTCATTCGCGGGCACGGTACAAAACCGTGCTGTTGCGCTCTGTGACCTTCTCTGTTTCAAAGAATAAGACAGGTTCCGTGATGAGGAAGATGCAACATGTCCACAAAAAAGAAAATGTGTATAGTGTATAATTTGGTAAGATTTACAAAAATTTTGATTTCAAAACGACTTATAGCTAAAAGTAAACCACGACCGCTGTAGTCAATAATTTAACAAAAACCAAATAGATTATAAATCTTGATTAAATAAGCTATGTCTGATGACTAATCTTTTTAAGATGTTCTTACTTTATCATTGCGTAATCCACCTCCAAAGTTATTGTATAAAACGCGCAAAAAATTCAAACTTTCGGACCTTATAATTTAGAAACCAAACACAATTTTACAATGGCAATGGTCATCAGACATCTAGTTCGATCAAATAAAACTATTTTGAGCAAAATTTTGGATCTCTGACAAGAAATATGGGCGTGATCTTCTTTCCCCTTTTGTATGGGGAGATGAGCGGGATGGGCCACCTTAAGAGGGGGATACAACATGTCCACAAAGCAGACAATGCGCATAGTGTTTGATTTGGTAAGATTTACGTAAATTTTAATTACAAAACGACTTATAGCTTAAAGTAAACCACGACTGCTGTATTAAAAAATCTAACAAAAATCAAATTGATAACAAATTTTCATGAAACTAGCTATGTCTGATGACTAATCTTTTTAAGCTGATTTTGTTTTATCGTCCGCTAATCCACCTCCAAAGTTATTGTATAAAACGAGCTAAATTTTGAACTTTTGTACCTTATAACTTAGAAACCAAACACTATTTACAATGCCAACAATGGTCATCAGACACCTACTTCTTCAAATATAGCTATTTTAAGCAAAATTTTGGATCGCTGACAACAAAATATATGGGCATGATCTTCTTTCCGCGTTTGTATGGGGAGTTGAGCGGAAGGGCCCACTTTAAGAGCGGCCCGTAAGCTATGTTCCCCATACAAACGTAGTTTACTAGTAATTTTAATTTCTAATTTGCGTGATATTTGGTATTCAATATTCTACAATAAATATATGTGTCTTCACGATTTTGTTTTGCTGAAAAATGTATAGCTAGTCCAATAATAGGCAAAAGTAAATCTAAAGCAAATCAAATAACAGGCAAAAGAAAATATTCACACAAATTTTCTTTTCTCTGTTGTGTGACACATGATACATTTTTCGTAAAGAGGAACACGTGCAGACATAGATATTCGTTGTCGATTGTAACCTTTGACACGGGAAACCGACAATATTAAATCGGCCAGGTTCCGAGAAAGCTGTAGAATGATATTGTTTTGAATTAGAAGTTTTAAGTTAAGTCAGAAAGACGTATCGGGCCTGACATAGGCACTAAATCAACGTAAGCCCCAAAATAATAACATACAAAACGACTTCATCCCCAATTATATTATGAATGCCAAAACGCGAAGTTTGACGAGTTAGCTCAGGTAAACTAGCCAAGGCTGACGATTATAAATCCCCTTTTTAGAGTTCCGTACACCCTTTGGGTACCAACGGAACTTTATTACTAAGCCTCTGCTGACCCACTGTCCGTCCGTCCGTCCGTCCATCAGTGGGCTGCATCTCATGCATGAACTATCACAGGAATACAAATTTGTCTATACTGCAGAAATTGAAATGAAATTTATTTTGTGCTCTTATGGGTCACAGTATTACTTCATCCCTCCTCCGTCCCCTTTCTACACGAAACAGGGAGAAAATTCACAAATTCACATTCGAGATTCCAACAATAAGAACAAACCGATCCTCTAGATTATTTATCTATAAGGTCGGGAAACAATGGAATGAACTCCTTTCGAGGTATTTCCCCCAAATTACGACCTGGGGTCCTTTAAACGTGGTGTGAAGAAGCACCTGGCCGGCCGGCATGGTTTTCGCAGCCCCTCTGAATATTCGAAAACCCATGGGCGTCGTCGGGCACCTTTAGGTCCTGGCGTACGCCATATGCGGCGCTTAAAATAAAAAAAAACTTAATAAACTTTTCGGTATCTCCACAACATTGCCAGCTATGGCGTACAAAAATGAAATACACATAAATTAGCAAATAAAAGACATTGGTTATTAATATAATCTGGTAAGTCATTTATGTACACTAAAAAAAGCAAGGGACTCCATATACTGCCCTGAGGCATGTAGCATGTTTTCGAAACGCTTTTATTACTGTACAATCTCCCTAGAATTATGACATTTCGGTTCAACATAGCAACACCAGTTCTCCCGCGCAATTGTAGCGAGTCAGCATTCTCCTTCCCTCTCGCACGCGACCTCAACGTATAGCGCCTTCGGCGGACCAATCACAGGCTTAGCACCGCACCGACACCACGCGTGGTACAGTTGTTGCAAAGCGCGCGCCAGGCCTTCAATAACTAGACTGAGCAAGCCGCGCCGCTGGCATTCGGGCGCGGGCGCCGAGCCCCGCCGAACGTATGGAGCCTCTTCAAAGTTTGAAAGACGGTTGGAACCTAATCGGTGCCGATGTCGAGTGTGGAGCACCGTGAGGAAGCCAGGTGACGCGGCCGGGCGCTTCGGGGGGCCGAGTAGAGCTGCCGGGTTCCTGCGGAGCTTCAGGTCCGGGCAGCGGAGCTTCGGGCCACGGCCGGGTGCGGCCTCGAGCACCGGCAGAGCTGCGGAGCGTAGCTTTCTGAGACGTCGCCGGCCAAGGCGAGCTCCCGCGGCGCACGTCCATCGCCTGCGCATCTTCGGCGAGACCTTCTTGTGATCGGTACCCCTCACACCTCTATCCTGGAACTATATGCCCAAGATCAGTGAGATAGGACCCCACTAAAGTCCCTCGGGGAAGCGCGGCAAAATACAACCTTGGACTTCTGGTGATTACCTCCGTTGTGTCTGTTAGACATAAGTTCTTTGTTAATTTAAATTTTGTAAATATGTAGATATTAACCTCTTTGAAGGGCGAAGCCAGAGCCCATCTTACCCTTATATGTATTGCGTCTAGTTTTCCATATCTCACCTTGCTCTAGTCTAGATTTGGTACTGTGTTTATGTCTCATGTAATATAGATTGAACATGATGTTAAATTTGGTGCACATTAATAACTCCTCCCTGGGTTAGGCCTCCTTTCCCTACCGCTATCCTACACACAACTACTCGGCGGAGGCGTTACAAGGTACATACACGACACCTTCCCTTCCCGATGTAGGTGGTAGGACAGCAACATAGCAGCCAGCAAATTCACCACCATGTAGCTGAATGGAAGTTTAATTTACCACCGGAAGAACCACACCCTGGGTTCCCTTTGCTCTACCGCTACTAGCCGAGGCTTCTCCTGTAATTCTGCTTATCATTATTTTTTTATATATTCTTGGACTTAACCGGCAGTGTTCCTACACTCGCCTGGAACCTCATACATAATAAAATAAAATCTTAAATTTATACAGCTACAGGCACACCGTGACCATTGGTTTTATACTGTGATCTTTATTGTTGCACACGTCAGGTTTTTGAGTACCTTAATATTTCTGTGCATTGTTACCGTTTACCCAGGTAACACTCCAACCAATTTTATCATGGTCCCCGAATTATATATCTTTGCAGTTTTTGCAGAAGTAACAACCACTTGACACTTCTGTCTTTGTCTACTGCACCGCCATATACATATACATACGGAAATCCCAGCTGTCATGTCCAACAAATCACCTATGTCTACCGTAAATATCGAGTGCTCAAGTATAGAGATAACAAGGAAATAGTGAATCAACAGGACATCCGCCCGCTTGTACCTAACCATCCGAACATCACAAATTGGCACGTGTTAGGAAAGAAGCCAGTCTAATCTTCAGTTCTATGGCGGCGGCACGCTCCCGCCGGGCGGCGGCCGTGAGGGAAGGCGGAGGTGGATTCGCAAATAATATCAAAATCAATGATATCATCACTGTCCCCCTCGGTAGAAAAAATATCGTACTGCCTACTTTGATAACAATCTAACGTTTCAGTCAGTAATGTGCGTGGGTACGAAGATGGCTTAGTTGATTTCTGCCAAGCAAAACTGGACTTTGTGGCATCCGTTCCCAAAGGGTGCCAACGGGACCCTATTACAAAGCCTCCGCTGTCCGTTCATCCGTATGTCACAGGTCTGTATCTCATGAACCGTAATAGATATGTAGCTGAATTTTTCACACAGTGTGTATTTATTTGGCCGCTGTAACAACAAAATGTGACTATTTGTGTTAAATGTTGTACGGTGGTACGGAACCCTTCGTGTGCGAGTCCGACTCGCACTTGGCCGGTTTTTTATGTAAGTAACTGGACATGCGGACAACTCGCGGCTTGAGGACCTTTCATGCGAGAGGTTATGGGTTCAAATCGCTCCGGTCATGCACCAATTCCTTTCTGTTTCCAAACTGAATAAGCGCATTTCGTTACTAATACGAGCTGTTCTATGGTTCGGAACCCATGTAAAACTGTAGGTCCCCTACCCCTTCTATGTGGTAGGGTTAAGGTCGGCCCGTAAGCATCAGAAGATTTCGCCCCCCATACAAACGTAGCTTACTAATAATTGGAAAATCACTGTTCCAACTTACATGATATTTGGTATCTAATATTAGGCTACAAATATCTGTGTCTGCATGTCTTTGTTTTTTCGGTAAATGTATTCTGGGTCAAACCACAGAGAAAACAAAATTCGTATGAAGATTTTGTTTTTGCTTTCATTTCATTCGTTTTGGATTTTTCAAAAAAACAAAAGCGTGCAGACACAGATATTTGTTACCTGATATTGGATATTAAATATCAATTTAATTGGAATAGCGGATTCCAAATGATTAGTAAACTATGTTTGTATGTGGAGCATAGCTTACGGGCCGACCGTGTTTTTGTAAAATAATAAAATCTATAATTGAGATGGGACTAAAAATAAATGAACTCATACTCAATATTTTCACACACGTCTTACAAACCCAGGATTTCACTAAATCCGATTGTAGTTAATTTAACTTAATCAATAATTTGAATTGTCAGAAGTTAGGTTGTGGATACGCTGCGAAGTAATATGTTTGTTACTTGGTGATACACCATAATGTAACACAGCATACCGTCGTTTAACGTATTTATTGAAGCGGCTTGTTGGGACCATCAATTGATTCGCATAAAGAGCATTTATAGGCAATAAAGATCGATTTATCTGTTTCAGCTTCTCTACATAAACTCACCGCGTACTTTGCTTTACTGCCTTGGCCATGTTCCATTATTTTTTTCTCAGCAGTAAAATTAAATACCCTCTCAAGTAATGAACTGCGCTATTGTGCTGAAGTGTGTGTACATTATTGAATTTATCGACTATTTGACGAGATGCACAGTCGAGAACAATGCTTATACAGACTGTTCCGAGCCATAAAAAGTTTTTTGTACACAGCACAAAAAAAGTGTTGTACTTTAAGAAACGAATTAATTTTAAATGTAAAATATTGCCATAGTACCTAATTGGGGCGAAAACATTTTTAGAATTTTAGGTTGAGTCACAACAAAACTATTTAAACCTACAATTGTGAAAATATTATCGCCGCAACTACTATGCCTATATTTTACATTCATAATTACATAATTTGTGGCTCAAAGTGAAATACGTTTAGCGTTCTGTGTAAAAAAACTTTGTATCGGTCGGAACATTTTCCTACAGTTCCTTGGATGCAGAAAGGACTCCGTGGACTTCATATAGCGTCGAGTCGTGCGTCTCGCCGATTACCCCGAGGTATCCCTAAATTTAGAGACCCTCCAACTCCGAAAGGATGTAGGGTAACTCTCAATGTTGTATGTCTATACTATGGAGAACGGTCTTCGGATTTGCATGACGCAATCTCGACACGGTTATAGAATCGAAATTTTGAATAAAAAAAAAGTAAAAATAATACGTCCATTTTGGATACAATTTTTCCTATCGAATATTATTGAACCGGAAGCGGAAGTTAATAATCACTTGCGCCGGCACTTCTCAGCGATTTTCACTGAGCGCAGATGTGGTGAAGTTGATGAAATAAACGTTGGAAATACTCGCGTTTACGTCGCGTCGGGAAAATGGCCTCAATAACTTCCCATAAAAGGTTCAGTTTTGCTCAAAACCGCTTAAAGTCTCATCCGGAGAGCCCATTTGTCAGCGGCACTTTTAATTTTGTCGGTCTGCGTCTCCGGATAATCGCAGGATAATTTCACGAAAGCGCCTGAACGTGGGCCAAGGTACCCTAAGCAAGTTACAATGAAGCGGCTAGTAGCTCAGGGGTGCGGGGCTTTCCATCCATGCCAGGGGTCATGGATTTATTCCGTAGTTTATGCATCGCTTTTTTTCTCTTTCTGAGTTCGATAAGTGCATTTTGTCACGAATGCGATCTATTCCATGGTTTGGAGTCCATTTAAAACTTTAGGTGATAGGTTTAAGCTCAGCCAAATAGGCCTAACAGACCCTAAGTATTCAAAATTGAACCTTGCGAAACCTCAGAACTATTTTTTACACAAGGGGTGGTGTGACAATTTTTTAATGGAGCGTCTCAAATTCTATTAATTTTGTATGAAACAAATAAAATAAAAAATTGGCTCACCGCAGTGTGTCGGCGGATGATACCATTTGTTTTCCAAAAGGCTTATACAGTGATGAGAGAGTGCCATGAGTACCGATCACATCTTACTTCTATGGGGTTTTCAAAAGGCAAGCATCTCTTATTACTCCACAATGGACTTTGAGCACTCATTTTTTTATGTGACTGGACATGGATGGCTTATACCATACCCTTGTTTGACCATGTTCACTCTCTACACTCTTGATCCCAACACACCGAATTCCCAAAGGAATTAGGTGCCATGCCAGGACCTTCCCTTTACGGCTACACTGAACTGAATGGAAAACACTGACAATTTTTCATTGCCGCTTCAATCATGTCTGCTTACTGTACCGAGAATAAAATGAAAGGTGAGAGCAGATCACGTTCACCGAAAAGATTACTAACAGTTTTAACATTGGCGGGCACTTTTTCGGCCTGCCGCCTCCTATCCTACTCCTAGTAAGCAGCGTTCGCGATTTCGGCATTGTCCTCGACGAGAAATTATATGTTTTTACTCTCACGTGACTCTAAGGCTCGGAGTGCAGTATTCCTGGTTAGTATTACAGTTATGGGTATTGTTGATATGTCTTATTTTTGTTAAGGCGAAAAATAAGGACGTGTATATTTAAATTTTAAAATTAACATTAACTAGAGGTGGTGCACTCCACCCAAATCGTAATGTTTGGAACATACTGAAAAAGTTAAATGAACTAAACCTTCTTGACACGTCGAGTTCCTGTTGCGAAGATTCTATCGGGGACATCATTGTGGTAGAGACAGGATCGAATTCCGTTGGGACCTGAGACGTTAGTGAGTTTTTTAATAATTATGTTTAATTATTGGAGATTATTTTTTTTGACAGATTATTGGCTGCTGCGAATAAAATAAATACAATTTTAAAATGTTTTGAAATGTTTAAAAAATTCTATTTGTAACGGTTAAAGCCCGACGTTCGTTTAAGTCCGAAATTTTTTTTTCTTGAAGATAACTAAGATTTTCAAGATATACCTGTGTCGAGGGCACTAATTTAGAATTTATAGTATGAAAAAAATTACCTTAACCTTTTTTTTCAAATTTTTTCATAGGAAAAAAAATTAAGGGTCTATTTTTTTTCTTGATATCAACTCTAGATTAGTGCACTCAACACGGATGTAAGTGCAGAGATCCAAAAATATTTCGGACTTCTTTCCGACATCGGGCTTTAACCGTAATATATTCACAAATTTTGTATTTACCATAGATAACAAGGGAGGAGATATGGCATTGAGCGCGCCAATCCCGCTGTCTCCAATTTTCAAAAACTACCAATCCAACTTACATGCCACATGCAAACATAGTCGCAGACGTATTAGAGGGTTAGTGTGGGTGGGAACTGACTTGGCGAATGCTATTTTAGGGCACATTCGCGCGCAATGGCGAGATTTTGGCTGTGTGGCATACTGCTATGCTATGTCTATGGATGATGAATAAACAATACAATACAAAGACGCGCCGCCGGATTCCCATATAATTAAATGGTCATTTTGACCATATAGCTGAGACACGATATTAAGCGCATTCCACTTCTCCTCCCTTTCTTGTCAGTGGTATTTACCTGTTTTAAAGCGACGCTACAATTAGTTGTAGGCTGAGGCACGAGGCGGCGAAGTAGCGAACGACGTGGAGAGGTATTATAATTAAATTACCTACCTCTGGGAATTCCGTCGGCACAACTGTTACCAACCGGATGGACCGACTGAAAACGGAGGGAGTATTTGAAAAGTGTTTTCCTTAGATAGCCATTGAATAGCTGATACGATTCTGTCGACATATTAAGGCAATAAAAAACTTATTATAAAATTAAATCGATCAAAAATATATTAATGTTTGCATTCAAATATATTTTTAATTTTCTTACACAGCTTACAGGCTCGTCCATTCGTCTTCAAGACTAATATCGTAATCAATTATAATCTTGTTTTATTCTAGTTTGTATACTGGAAATGTAATAACAATTCAAGATATCAACAACAAAGACAATTTTATTAACTCGTTTTGTGGATCTTCTTTTTTGTTTGGATTAATAAATATCCCTTCTACCAAAAAATAATGTTAAAACCATCAATCATACCCATATTTAAGCTTCATACAAGTTTCAGTGCAGAGAGCTGTCGTCTATTTGTCAAGGCAGGTACGGCTAAATTTACATGAGCAATCAAACATGGAGATTCAACTTTAATTAACTTTGCCGTGCAAAATTCAATGTAATAGAGTGACATTTGTAGATGTCCAGTGCAAAGTTTGGCAGTAGCATTTAGGTTTAAGTGTGTGTGTATAGTTTGAATACCAAAAAGCTTAAATAAATGAAATGAAAAAAACAATGCATTTCATAATTCTGGACGGAAAAAATACGTTAAGTAAACCCGTCAAGTTTCTTCTATACTGGGTTGATCGAATCCGCGAATATTTCTGACGTAACTTTGTTAAGTTTGACTGCCAAAAAGTTTCAATAAATGAAATTAAATGAAAAATGAAAAATAAATGAAACTGGGATTTTTACATTACGAGGGGATACATGCAAAATTTGGAAGACGATACGGCAAAAGTTCAAAATAACGCGAGGTGCTCTTTGTCTGAATTACTGGGTATTATATGTATTCATCCGAGTTAGTCGCAGAAGTCGCACGCGCCCCTTGCCGGAAGTTATCTCGCCCTTTCCGACGAGTCGATCGGTTGTGTCAAAACTTCGCCGTTTGTGGCGCGAGCTCGCACGTGACACGAAAAGTCTTCGGGACACACGTACCATTCTAATGTGCTTCGATCTACGAGAAATAATCTCAAGCCTTAAAAATATCTGCAGCTGTGAAATCCGTAACAGATGACATAAGATGAAGTGAATTGAAACAAAAGACATACCAAAGTTAGATAAACAAACATCCGAGCGAAGCTCAGGGGTCCGTTTAGATAATCTGTCTTAATTGTTTTTTAGGGTACCGTACCCAAAGGGTACCAAACGGAACCCTATTACCATGCCTCCCCTGTCCGTTCATCCGTCCGTCATAGAGCTGCATCTCATGAACCGTAATAGGTAGACAGCTGAAATTACATATTTGAAGCAGGTTCGACAAAAGCGCAACATTTTCCCTATATTCAAATTAATTTGAAAGTCAATATCTCAGCTTGTCACTCAGTAAATAATGCCTCCGTGCAGCTCCTGCTTGTTATTTATTTCGTTCATTACTCAACTCCAGTGGTGTTGGGTTCGGTGGGGTAAATTATCATTTAAATTTTGAAGCATTTGATTTATAGATGATTGTCATTCTCGGGAGCCGGCCTCAGCGTAAATTTTGTTTTTAATGAGATTGGACTTGGATGGTCAAAACCATAATGACCTTCAGGATATTAGCCCAACACACCGTATCTCCGAAGGAACTAGGTGCCATTCAGGACCTTCCCTTTATGAGCAAGGCTGCACTGAACTGGATGGAAAACACGGACCATTTTAATAATTTTAATAATATTTTATTAATATTATTTAATAATAATAATTTTACACTATTTGATAAAGCCTCTTTACAGTTGCCACTATTGTTTCCTTGAATGTAACCTATTTTTTAATCATTGACAAAGCCTATTTACAGCTGACGATGTTAAAATGTTAGTCTACCAATGAGTCGATCTCTTTCCATTGGACAATCTAATAATTAATGTATTCTTTTTTATCTGACTCTCTATTTATGACAAGGCCTCTTTACAGCTGATGATGAAAGTAAAACTTTATAATAATAGACATGTTTATATATATGATCTGAGATGTATAGTAGTAGTGATCTGAGCAGTGTAGTGTAAAAATTTGTATGTTACTTTTTGCAACCATCTGACGTATCTGAGTGTATGTAATGTAAAAAAAAAAATGCCGCTTCAACCATAGTTTCATCTAATCAGGTGGTACCAACCCAGGCGAGCTCAATCCTACCACCTATTATTGAAGGGGACCTACAATTTCATGTGGATTTCGAACCACGGTACAGCTCACATTCGTAACGAATTGCACTTATACAACTCGTAAAGAGAAAGAAAGTAGTGCATGACCAGGGCGAGGATTCCAGACTTCTAGGATGGAAGGCAACAGCCCACCCGAGCCATAAGCTTCGTCTTAGAAACAATATCTAAACTAGGTACCTAGTTTAGATTCTACCTAGGCCGTAGAATCTAGGTATACAAATCGTAATTGTATTATATTATTAATGTGGACGAAAAAAAAGACAAAAAAAAAACATAACTTATAGACCATCATTGAATCCGCGGATCAATAAAATTTTGACACGACCTATGATACAAATACAAATACAAATGCAAATACAAATACAAACGATGGTCTAAGCAGCAATGAAAATTGTCCGTATTTTCTATCTAGTTCAATGTAGCCGAGCAATATAAGAAAGGTCTTGGCATGGCATCTAGTTCCCATGTGGTGTTTTAGGCTAATATCTGTCGGTCAGTTTGGTGTTACATAAAAAAAAACCTTAGTATAGTTTGACTACCACAAGTTGAATAAATAAATTAAATTAAATGAAACTGCCTTACACATTTTTTACAATTATGAGGCAGAGCCGAAATTATTGTGTTTTGCTTCACAACATAGTCAAGAGTTATGAGTTTGTGAGTGATCTGGAGATTACTCGGGAGGGAGCGGTCGCAGCAGGGGGGGTGAGGGGGAGGTGGCAGCGGCGCAGGATATGATGGGGAGCGCGGGCACTCAGGAGGCGTGACGTCAGCCTGCGACACACTCGACGTCTCCGTTCCCACGCGCCACCGCCCGTGTGACGTCACACTCCGCTTCCTCTGGGGACCTGGAGATGGATTTTTGATAGCATTACATGGTTGATTATTGCGTAAAGATATCGTGGTTTCGTTAGGTTTTAAACTGCATGTATTTATTTGATGGGTATGATATTTTCTTATTAAAATAAGAGCTTATTTTTTAAGGCTCACCTACTCTGCACTGGTCCAGCCCCGTCTCGCGAACGGTAAATTCTGAAGTAAATTTATAATGAAATATAAATTCTTCTTTTTTTTCTACTTTTTAAATTCTACTTTCAAACGAAACCTCATTATGGTTTCATAATCAAATTTAAAAATTTAAAATTCAACGCAAAATATTATTGATATACAAAAACAATTTGATCAAAATAATATCTCATTTTATGTCCGACCATAATTTGAGTTTTAGACCATCCGGTCAAGGAAAAGCGTAACTTGAAATTTAAGTTGCTTTAAACTAAAAAACAATACTAAATAGTAATAAAAATGGACGTATTTATCTGATAAGACAGCAGAATTATCAGCATCATGCTACCTCCTGGTAATCTTTTTATAAGCCTTTATCTATTTAAAAATAACCACACCTTGTGACACACACAATTCCCCAGCTTCGTTAAATCATCCCAATACCTAATATATTTTTCTGAGACACGTCAGTATCACATGAGAACATCCATCATTCAATCATCGATGCGATACACGCGATGTCACCCGGACGCTCCGGTAAATTCTGTTTCTGCACTTTCTCTTACAGTTCTCAATATGGAACGTTTCGTCGAATATGCTTCCAACATTTCACCCTCCACCTGGTGGACACGGTGGTACGTGACTTTGTGACGAGATTTCATTTCGCGTTTATGCCTACTTTCACGTGCTCCTTCAAATATTTGACACTAGCAGCCCGTCCCGGCTTTGCACAGGCATAATATAATTTAAAAAATATTATTTTGTCACGTGATACACAAATAAACCCTTATTACGTAGAGTTCCTAAAACAGAGCATATACCTACATTAAAATATTTGAAATAAAAATAACAAATTTTGTGAATTTATATTTTATGTATTTTTTTGTATTTTTTACTTTTATGTATTTTTCATACTATTAATTATTGTAAAAAGTCATAACCACAAAACAAAAGCCATTAAATAAATAATTTATTGAGTTAAATCCAGGGAGTAAACACTATTTGATGTTGTTTTTTTTTTCACTAAATAATTAGCTTAACTGTTATTATGATACTTTTGAGATTACCGCGGTCGTTAGACATGTTTGAAAAATGTTACGGCTTTTGAGAATATATTTGGAGAATGTATCTTCCTGCCGCGTGAAAAGACGTAACATTTTTCAAACATGTTTAATTGTTATTAGCTACCTACAACTACTACTATAACCTACAACTAAAAAGTATTTAATCGAAAATCATAAAAACTATTTAAGTCACTTATTTATTAGGATAACTAAATGTACAACATATATTAATGGGTCTAGTTCTGAAAAGAACTATTTGAATGCGTAGTAAACTAATTATCATCAAGCGAAAAAATATTATCAAGCGACAATTTCTTAAATTCCGCACACGGCTGCTGCATAGGGGACCGACTGACTCCAGGGTCCCGTACCTCTGGGTGACGCCTACAAACCCTAAAATGCATGGTTGGCCGAGCGGAGTTTTTTTTTATGTTTAAACTCATGATATCTTTCGAATGAAATGTCCGAATCGAATAATTCAAAATATAAAGGTATTGAAACAGTCTTAAATAATAATTTATTTATTTTGATAAGGATTAATATCTAGGTACAAATAAAGAGCCTTTTCTAGCGACGGTATTAATTTTTTTATTTTAAAATATATACACACTTATTGTGACATAACTATAGTAGTTAGATGTATGCTGTCGCGACATTTTTTATAGATAATAATGTGTTCTATAAAATTGTAGTACATCATTTTATTCTATCGTGAATAGTTTTCGCAGCGCACGCGATGTAAGGAACATTCTTGGTAATTTTTTTGCACCTTGGGTTACGTTATCGGAGTTTTGGTAAGGATCCCTAATTTTTTTAAGATAAAACATAGCCTATGTCCGTCGGATAGACTGTAGCTTTCCAACGGTGAAATAATTTTCCAAATCCGTTCAGTAGTTTCAGAGCCTATTCGGTTCATATAAACAAACAATCAAACCTTTCCTCTTTATATAATAATAGGTCGGGGAAAAAGTCTTTTCGCATTATAGTATGTATGAACTTGTAATAAAATCTCTTTGGCTATACTATTTGTATCTGGCTGGTTTTGGTATCATTGAAAGTTTAAATTTTAAAGAACATAATTCCAAATTCAAATTAGAAAAATGTGTGATTCTCATTTGTTTTTCGTACTGTCAAAATGAGTGAATCTAATGAAGAAATTCGATACATTTTAAAATTTTACTACAAAAAAGGTAAAAATGCAACGCAAGCCGCGAAAAAAATTTGCGATGTTTATGGACCTAGTGCAGTGTCTGTGAGAGTAGCACAAATTTGGTTTAAGCGTTTTCAATCCGGAAATTTTGATGTCAAAGATGCACGTCGCTCTGGTCGCCCTATTACGGATAAAATGGATGCCATTTTTGAAAAAGTGGAGCAAGATCGGCATATCAGTAGTTACGACGTAGCTGAAGAACTAGGAATTGACCACAAAACAGTTTTGGCGCATTTGAAAAAAACTGGGTACACAAAAAAGCTTGATATTTGGGTACCTCACGAGCTCACTGAAAGAAACCTATTGAACCGTGTACTCATTTGTGATTCTTTATTACGACGTAATGAAACCGAACCATTTTTGAAGAAGCTGATAACTGGTGATGAAAAGTGGATCACGTACGACAAGAACGTGCGAAAAAGGTCGTGGTCAAAGGCCGGTCAAGCTTCACAGACTGTGGCGAAACCCGGGTTAACTCGCAACAAGGTGATGCTGTGTGTGTGGTGGGATTGGAAGGGCATTATTCATTATGAGCTGTTACCACCAGGCAGGACCATCGATTCTGAACTCTACTGCGAACAACTGATGAGATTAAAGCAAGAATTTGAGAGAAAGCGGCCGGAATTAATCAACAGAAGGGGTGTGGTTTTTCATCATGATAACGCTAGACCTCAAACATCTTTAGCCACTCAGCAAAAACTAAGAGAGTTTGGCTGGGAGGTGTTAATGCATCCGCCGTATAGTCCTGACCTTGCACCTTCAGATTTCCACCTGTTTAGGTCTCTTCAGAATTCTTTAGGCAGTGTCAGGTTAACATCACGAGAGGACTGCCAAAACCACTTGTCGCGGTATATTGATCAGAAGTCCCAATATTTCTATAGCAATGGGATCATGTCCCTACCTACAAGATGGCAAAAAGTTATCGAACAAAATGGTACCTACATACTTTAGTTAAATGTAAATAAACCATATTAAAAAATGTTTTGAATTTTCTTAAAAAATGCGAAGAAACTTTTTCCCCAACCTATAGTATAGATGTAGATATAGATGAGTCTATAATCGAATATTCGTAGCACCTCTAGTAGCGCTACGTCGCACCGCGGAGCCCCTCTACGACGTGCAGGAGACTCGTAGCAGCTCTACGCGCTCCGCGCCCCGCGTAGCAACTCTACGTCGCAAAGAAGCGCTACGTATCATATTGACGTACATTTTTTCGACTCGCTGCAATGTCTGAAGTTTCTAAAATATTATCTTAAATCCTAGATGATAGATAGATATAATTTATATTAACTTGTAATTGGCCCCTTACTGTGAACACGCGTGTGTAGTTAATTTATTTAGAAATCTAGACTTAGTGCGCCACGACATATAAGGAACTTTTCATGCTTTAAGTGATTGATTAATTAAAAATTCTTTAATACACCACAAAAAACAATTTACAAAAGAAATTATAGTGCAATAACAACATAAGTGGGGCGCAAAGGCAGGCTTTTTTTTTTTTTTTATGTGACTGGACATGGATGGCTAATACCACAAGTTCTGTCATGGTATTAGCCCAACACACCACATGGGAACTAGGTGCCATGCCAGGACCTTCCTTATACTGCACGGCTACATTGAACTGGATGGAAAACACGGACAATTTTTCATTGCCGCTTCGACCATCGTTCATCCAATGCGATGGTACCAACCCGGGCGGGATAAACCCTACCACCTAGACACGCTTATCCCTCGAAGAGATTTCTTCCAGCCGACCTTTGGGTGTTCGAAAAGTTCAATAAGGGGAAAGTTAATTTTATGAATGTAATTTTTTGACGAATCCAAGTGTTCCTTGTAATAAATACAATACATATGAAAGCTCTGACTTTTACTGAAGTAAAAAGATCTCGATTTATTCTCTCCTTTACCAACATGAACATATTAAGGCTGTTCCGACCCATATAAAGTTGTTTGCACACATAACGCAAAAAGTATTGCACTTTAAGCCACGAATTAATAATAAAAGCTTAATATAGTCATATTACTTGCAGCGAAAACAATTTCACAATTTCAGGATTATTGGTTTTGTTACAATTTATTTAAATACGATTTTTATTTAACAGCGCAGCATCTAACGATGTAAAACTTCTAATTGGCAATTACGACGAAACCATTAAACCTGAAATTGTGAATATGTTTTCGCTGCAACTACTATGGCTATATTTAATATTTTTGCCGAATTCGTGCCTTAAAGTGCAATACTTTTTGCGTTCTGTGTAAAAAAAAACATTGTATGGGTCGGAACATCCTTAATGTATATATATGTATGATGCGTGCAGTCAGAATGTCAAGCGAATATCAAGCGTGTGCTGGGCGGAGCTGTAGGGCGGTAGAGTTGGCAGCGACACACGTCAACTGCAGGGACTCATTCAACACACACGAGTGCCCTCTATACAAACATTTACACACATACATCTACAATATAACCACTTCTTATAATCTGGAAACAATACTGAATAGATTTCAATACAAACTATTAAGGGTTCTTGTTTAAAGAGATGTTTGCATGTTTTATTGAAGTATACAATTGAAAGTGTGCGATTAACGTTGAACGCTGCCTGAAGATGCAATATATTCTACATTAAAACCTAATATGAACTTTCAGTGTCTAGCCCACAATATTTGGAGTAATTACTTACACTAAAACATTGTCTTACGCAAGTGCATAGATTTTTAACATTGTTTTTCATAACTCGTAAATCGACTGTTTAGGAACGTTTTATAAAAAAAAATTGTTAGTTTCATGAGAATTTAATCTCGATGCGTAATAATCCTAGAACTATCCTAGATACAGTGATTGACTAGACTGCGTACGACGCGTGAATAAGCTGCGAATACGTTCTGAAGTTGTTTTGACGCGATGTCTCTCCTCGGCGACCGCACAACTTATTGGCTTATTTTTTGTTACAGGCAACACGATGAGTCGACCGAGCAGCTGAACTTCCCTCGTGTAAGTATATATGGTCTCGTAGACAGAAATCTTGGATATCTTTCTCTATGATTGCCGCGTGCACAATAAAACTTGGTGGCACATAACACTTTTTTATGGAATTAATATGGAACTTGACATGCGTGTGTTCTGGTGGATTAGCGTATATTCATTGATTTAAAGGATTTGTAGGTTACTAAGGTTACTACATTTGCGGTCACCATTTTAGCGAGATGGTAATATCGGCACGCTAGGCCGGAGTGAGATGCTTGCATTCTGGTGAAATGGCATATATTCATTGATTGTGCCTGCCAGCACAGATAACTAATATCACACAACTACCGTCATGATAAGAACACAATACACCACATTCTCGGAGGCATTAAGGTGGGCCCGTAAGCATCATAAAATTACGCTCCCCATACAAACGTAGTTTACTAATAATTTGAAAACCACTGTTCCAATTTGCTTGATATTTGGGACTTAATATCAGGCAATAAATATCTATGTCTGCACGTGTTTGTTTTTTCGAAAAATGTATCCTGTGTCACACAACAGAGAAAAGAAAATTTGTATGAAGATTTTATTTTGCCTGTTATTTGACGTGCTTTAGATTTTTCAGCAAAACAAAAACGTGCAGACTCAGATATTTATTTCAGAATATAAGATACCAAATATCAAGCAAATCGGAACAGTGTTTTTCAAATGATTAGTAAACTTCGTGTGAATGGGGAACATAGCTTACGGGCCGTTCTTAAGTGCCATTCCCTGACATTCCTTTTGTGGGCACAGCTACACTGAACTGGATGGAAAACACGGATATTTTTTCATTGCCGCTTCAATCATAGTTTCATCCAATGCTGTGGTACTAACCCGGACGAGCTTAACATTACCATCTAGTAGGGAAAGGGGACCTACAGTTTTACATGAACAGCTCGCATTCGTAACGAAATGCACTTATCCAACTCAGAAACAGAAAGAAAGTGGTGCATGACCGGGGCAAAAATTTAAACCCTTAACCTCTCGTATAAAAGGCCCAACACCATTATCTGACCCCAACACCATGAGTTGCACAGCTGGAGATGGATCGCTAATACCACACTTTCTCTTAGGATATTAGGATCATAGGATCTAGCTGCCATGCCAGGATTTTTTGCACATTTTGAATAATGCACGGCCACATTAGCCAGGCAACATTCACCTTACCGGCTATTAAGGAAGGAGGCTTACAGGCTTAGGTGGAATCTGAACAAAGGCTAGTCGAAAATGGCCACCCCATCTAGAATCGTGAAGTCTCATAGTAGCTTTGCCCACCGGGCGCCCGCGGGCTGTTCAATTGACTATGATGTGACAAGGCCCTGGTACTAGCCAAATCGCAAAGTTAGACGAGGCACCCCAAGTTAACTAACTAAGTCTGACGATTATAAGTGTCATTCTTACAATATATGATTCCTTGTCTATTAATCAACCTATTTTCGTTAATGTATGTTACCTTTTTCTATACAAAATACATTGCGGAAACGGTGTCCATTTCCGAACTTTTTTGACTAAATGTAGAAATCTAATAGCAAATGGAATGTTTTGTTTATGCATATATGCTGTTTTTGCTTATATCTATTAATCGAATTACTTTCAGATTTCTAATGAGAAAAATCAACTTTTTTATTTTTATTATTATTTAAATAAATGATGGAATCAAAAAATATTAACAATCCATTATCAGTCTGGAGTTCTATTTGGATTTTCTGAAGCGTTTCACTACATATTATTACATTTGTTAAAAAGTGCATTTGTATGGCGCGAGTAGTTGGCCAGTCCTAGCGCCTTACACATGTAACAACATTTCTTGAGCGTGCAAAATGTAAAGTGGCTCCAATCCTAATTATTAAAACATTGTGGAAAATAGACAAGGCCATGTAGAGCTCAGATTAAAGGATAAGATACATTTTATGTTACCATTTAATATGCGATTCGGATTGTGCGCACATCTAAAAACCGGCCAAGTGCGATTCGGTCTCGCACACGAAGGGTTCCGTAACATCCTACAAGATTTAACACAAAAAATACGTTTTTTGTATGGGACCCCCCCTTTATTTTATATATATTTTTTATTTTACCTATTTGTTGTTATTGTGGCATAATAAATACTCTGTGAAAAATTCTGCTGCCTAACTATTACGGTTCATGAGATACAGCCCTGTGACAGACGGACGGACGGACGGACGGACGGACAGCGGAGGCTTAGTAATAGGGTTCCGTTTTCACCCTTTGGGTACGGAACCCTAAAAATCCAGCATGAGCAGTGAAAAAACCGAACAAGTGCGAGTCCGACTCGCGCGCCGATGGTTCCGTACATTTTTTTTAATGTAGATAGTTCGTCTATGACGAGAAAATAAAAAATATTTTTAAGTAATAAACTCAAAATTATACATTTTCGATTTTTTTCATAAAATTTTGCTAAGATGCTTTGTTTTTTTTTTCAAATTCCATGATTTCAGTTCGACAGAAAGTATCTTATGCTATGATTTATTTGCACGTATCAGAATATTTGGTATAAATGGCAAACACTTTGATCCCTGCTTACTACGCTGATTACGGCGCCTTTGCGCCCCACTTATGTTGCTATTGCTCTATACTTACTTTTGTATTTTTTTGTGGCGTCTTAAAGCATTTTTAATCAAATACTATAATGTATTAGATCTTGGACTTGCGTACAATATCGAAGGTCTATCTAGATCTTGAAAATCTAAAGTATTTTTTTAATATTTTTGTTAACCTTCCAGTCATGTCTCGTATCTTTTACATAATAAGATGAGACGAGTAATTGGTGAAATGATTCGTATAAGCATTCCGTCCATCGGGCAGGGCAGCGACCAAGGAAGGACGGCAGTGGCAACCGAAACTCATAATCATATCAATCAATCACTGTATACTAGTTTGTAAGTATCAATGGAAGTTTCTTGTCGGCTCTTCTTCGCCAGAAGTAATCGAACCGACAGGAAACAATATACAAATCCGAGTGTGCAACATACATCTAATGGAGGAAATAAAGAAACTGAAACTGAAAACTGACACGGAAACTCATAAGGATCGATTTATAGTAAGACATAGAGGCGACTTACAATAATCCAGTGAGTTCACAAGATCATTAGTGATATTAGAACATCACGGCTACAACAATATCGACATAAATACAAATTCGATGTCGATGTCGAATTCGACGGCTGCACTACCAAACCAATAGTAATGAATCTGACCTAAAGTTACATAACTGAAATCGATACTGATTGCTTAGCTTGATTCATTGGAAGGTCAATCATCCATCCAAACCTGTAGCGGAGCCGGAAACTGTAGTTTATTTGTATCTCTTTTATTTATTAAGGGAAATAAAGAGAGAACAGGCAAGTACACAGTACAAAGGAAAATTTAAAATCAGTATTTTTTCTAATAATACGTGTAAGGAAGCAAACGAATAGATATTTTTTCAGAGTGTATTAAAACAAATCTAAAGCTGTTATCAGTTCAACCACCCACATAAATGCATTCCTACTAAAACCCGCGCGAGTGTCCCGGGCGCAGGGACGGCGGGCGCGAGCGACGCGGCGCCCACGCGCAGAGCGACCGGCTGCGCAGGAGGGGACGGCCGCGGCGGCGGCAACGCGTCGAGCTCGAGCTCCGCGTACGGCGGCGGGAACGCGTCGAGCTCGAGCTCCGCGTACGGCGGCGGCGGCGACGCGACCGCTCCGAGATCGAAGTCCGCGTGCGCCGCCTGCCACTCGATGGCGTCGTCGTCCTTCTCCCGCACGGTGCTATCGATGACGTCGGCGTAGTTGTAGAGCGCGGTGAGGACGCTCGCGGCGCCGGCGAGGGCGCCGCCGCAGCCGAGCGGGCCCAGCGACGCGACGGCGAGCTGCGCGCCGCGGTACACGACGGGCCCGCCCGGGAAGCCCGCGCAGCCGCCGGGCTCGACGGCCAAGCCGCACGCCACGTGGTACCACCCGGTGCGATTGCACGACGTCATCCGCAGCTCCATCGACATCAGTTGATGGCCGACTGCAACAAGAGACCACTTTATTTAGATCGTCTAGAAGCTATTACTTAAACTACTAAAACTATAATTTAATTCCTAGAAGGCCAAGAAATTAAAAGACTACACATCATGCCCGCAAGTATGAGAGGCCATACAACCCAAGTGAGGGTGGCACCCCAGTAGATATATAGCTGTGCGACCGGGGCCACAGCAGAAGCTCAACTCGGGCGATTCTTTAGATAAATACCTTCCGCTGGCGTCTACAGAGTGCCGTGTTCATGCGGAAAGTCATACATTGCCCAAACGAAGAGGAGCGTCAGCACACGCATTACGGAGCACCTACAGGCGGTTAAGAACAGAGATATCACGAAGTCAGCGCTGTGTGAGCATGCAGAATCGGGGCCTGGGCACTAGTTGATGTTTGATCAGGTGAAAGTCTTAGTACCTGAACAACGAAACCTCCCACGAATAATTCGGGAGTCCATCGAAATTAGCAAGCACAAGAACTTCAATCGTGAAGATTCCTACCGTCTTTCGCCCATATGGAAACCCGTGCTGAATAATCATGGATCACCAAAACATTATATTCTAAACCACAAAATGTTACACATCTAGCAAACATACCAGCTAGAATTATTATATATTCTTGCAACAAAAACTGTGTCTAAATCTCAATTTTCACCAAAAATTTAGATTGTATTGAACTAAGCAGAATTTTAATAGCAGCTTCAATCATAGAGGCGTAATATGCATGTTCTCTCTCTTCTTTACTTAATCTTAAATGATCCCAAATCCCCACTTTATCTTAAAGAACGCTTCAAATATCTCTCTTTTCATGGTGTACCACTTAGGTCTGCAGATAATCTCCTGCTCCTTATTCCGTCACATTCTTCCACTGCTTATTCGGGTTCTTTTACAGTTCACTCAGCACGATTGTGGAATCAATTGCCTCTTACTATTAGGGAAAGTGCTTCCTTGTCTATTTTTAAGGTAAAATTAAAATCCTGGTACTTGACATGTTATAACAATTAAATCAATCAAATATTTTTTGTTTATATAGTTTTAAGTTATCTAATGTTTTCTAAGTGTGATTATGGTGCTTAGTTTTAAGTAATTTATTGTTTCTTGCTACCTCTTAATATATTTTCTAATATTAAGGTTAGCTGTTAGAGATTGCCTTTGGCAATAAGCTCGCCTTTGCATACTATGTAATAGTTGTAAGCAATAAAGAATATTTTCATTTCATTTCATTTCATTTCATTTCATTTTTTTTCATTTTCAAACATTTATATTCAATGCGATCGTACTTACCATCCTAGGCTGAATTATCCCCACCACCTATTGAGGACGTGGACTCACCTAACCTAGCCTCGATGATCGAATACCAGTGGGCAACCGATGCTGGCATACACGGCGCAAGTGACGTACCCAAGTTGCCATCGGATCTGAAGGCTGGCGCGTTGGGTGCGGTGGGCTCGCCGAAGCCATAAGCGCGCACGACGACGTCCCCCATCGCCGCCGGCTCGTACCGGGTGAACTCGGCGGGGTCGCGCGGGCGGGGGTGACGCAGGCGCATGGCGCTGCGCGTGCGCACGAGGCCCACGTCGTGCTGCAGCGCCGACACCTCCGTGCCGTGCCCCGAGTCCGACCACTCCACTTTGTATCTGCGCGCAGGAGGTTGACGGTGAAATTTTCAGTGGCGCGCAGCTGGCCTATTCCTGGAATTACGAAATCAGTAATCAGATATCCTGAGTCTAGAAAACAGCTTTAGCTGTTTTCAAAGCGATTTTGTAGACGGAATGCTTTGATTGAATTTAATTACTATGCTCCAAAGTATTTTCGTTAAAAATGGCTTAAAAACCGCTATAAAAGCTGTTGTCTAGGCTCTGTTTACGGAATTCCAGGAATAGGCCAGTAGGAAGTTGACGGTAAAATATTCACCAGTTCGACCTTAATTTTTAAGAATCGACCGTAAATGGGCAATGAAGATATCTATGTCTACTTTTAAAAGATCAAAAAAGTTTGGACTCGATTAAACATTTTTAATTTGATAATCGAATTCCGATTACAATTGTAATGTCGCTGAACGCTGCAGACGACACTAGGAGGTAGCGTGTATGTATAGTAACTTGGGGTGTCGGTAGTGGTACTGCACGACGGCGAGATCGCCGCGGCCGACGCCCGCGTGCGGCGTGTTGTAGTTGACGTGGGCGGCGCCGGCGGCGGTGAGGCAGTGCGCGGCGGTGAGCGCCCAGCGCTCGCGCAGCACGGAGCACGAGCACGCGGGCCGCCCGCGCGCGTCCAGCAGCGCGCACGCGGCCGGGTACTCCGAGAGCTGCGCCGCCGTGCCGCCGAGCACGCGCCGCCCGGGCGGCAGGCGTGACTCCACCGTGTGCCGGAAAAAGTTTAACCTGACAATTTGATATACGTTAACATATTCACAGATTCTACCCTGGAGAAGCGTACATAGCCTAGTGATTTAAACTGCTCTTTCACCCAGACGGATTAATTTATTTACGCTTCTGCTTACCCACATGTCTATAGGTCCATATGTTTATTAGTAAAATGATAGTCAGATAATTGTGATAGAAGATATAATTTTCCGGCAATGAATCCCCCGGAATCGTTTGTTCCGTACTCATTTCGTTGTTGGTTTGTCCCTCGCCGTCGTCAATTGTCTCTAATCGTCTGTATTGTCTATTGCTCTTGTAGTTCTCTTCCTGTATAATTTCGGATTAAGTTTGTAAAACCTTATAGGATTTTTCCCTGGACATTCTGTCCACCAGCCAACATTCGTACACATACGTTTTTTATTTCAAGTTCAATTAGAAGGGTTGTTTTTTTTATTCATAGATGGCACTCGTAACAGGTAAAAATATAGGGGCTCTCTGAGCTGTACACCTCGCGAATCTATCTAATTGAAAATGTTTCAAAATAAAAAAAAAAACTAAAAACTGGCTCGATTACGATCCTCCTCATACATTTTCAACAGCATCCGTTGAGAAATGCTGCAGTGGATAACAGGCAGACATACGAACATGGAGGTACATTCTTCACCTCCGTGCATACGAAAGGATTATTGTCGGAGATGCAACGCTCGAGCTTAATAATTAAGGTTAGTAAAAAAAATTAAACCCATGTGGACGATCCGCGGTGAACTCAAGCTGAGCCTCCTCATTGGCGTCGACACTGAGCGCGCACGTCACCGCCGCCGCCGCCGCCAGAACGAGCAGCAGTCCGCGCGCCATCCTCTACCTACCACCGTATATTCACATAACTCACTCGAGCGAGTTGGTTCGCTTCGCATAAACAAAGCTGCGACACATTATCATCCATCAAACATCTAAAGTTTTTCGTGGCCTCTTTCTTATTTCGAGACAATTCGCCAGCTTGAAGTTATTGTTTCCAATTGGTTGTCTCAGTACCCACAAACAGCACCCGTTCACGAGCATCACGCCGGGCACAGCCATCGCCTCTCTCAACCATATTTTAGGGGAAGAGGTGAGCCGAACCAAGCGTCACCACTAGCAAGGACCTTGAAGCGATGCTCTACTCCAGTGGCAACAAGACAACAGACATTTGTTTTATGAAAAACCGGTATGGATAGTCGCCAATGGGGCTGGGTACCAAAGGTGCTCTGACAAGTCGAATTCACCTTGCTTCGCGAAATCACGTTCAGCGAGCCACCATGCGAGCGGATTTGCTATCGCCGAGCTATCGAGCTTGTTCAAATGACGTTTGTAGACTTCCAGGTTGTCAGCCTCGATATCCCAGTGGTGTAACGCCTTGCGATTCGATACGCTGAGTAAGCACCTCTGAGCGCGGTTGGGTTCTGGATGGGTGACCATTCTCAACCGTTAAGGTAAACATTACTGCCACATTTTTTTTTATGTTTTTATGCGACCTGACATGGATGGCTAAAACCACACAACTACCGTTATGATATTAGCCAAATACAGTACATTCCCGAAGGAATTTGGTGCCATGCCAGGACCTTCCCTTTATGAGCAGGGCTACATTGAACTGAATGGAAAACACGGACAATTCTTCATTGCCGCTTCGACCATCTTTTCATCCAATGCGATGGTACCGACCCGGGCGGGCTTAAACCCTACCACCTAGTAGGGGAAGGGGACCTACAGTTTTACATGGATTCCGAACCATGGAGCAGCTCGCATTCGTGACGCAATGCACCTATCTCACACGGAAAGAGAAAGACAGTGGTGTATGTCGGTATTGAACCCAGGCCTCTGGTACGCTAGGCCAGACCCCGCGCCACTAGGCTACGAGCCGCTCAAAACCTAAAGCCGAGACTTCGATCGAAGTAAATTACATTTCTTATTTCGGTGTAGTGAAATAGTTTCTTATTTCAACTGAGATATACTTACTGGAATGTAATCATAGGAATGAGTATGCATAAATATTCAACGCCTCTAACCAGAACTACAAGTCTTGAATAAATAATCCTGAAAAACTTACGGCCGAAGTATAGTCAGTAAAATGTAGAATATAAATGACACATAAGTTTTTATGAGTTGCCATCTTCGTATTCCTACCCTCTTTTATTGAGGTCACGTCGCAGCCTACTCGTGCGCGTCTTCTTCCGATCTCCTCGCGTTCACGACATTCCGGCGGCTAAAGTCCGTACAAAATGAACCCCCCACTAGATAATAAGCGTTCCGACCCACATATTCGATATAAATCGGGCGATTTCTATTCGCCGGAGTGACGGAATGAAACAGTTACAACATAGAGATGCACTTATTGCGGTGGGCGCCGCCCAGCTCGCACCCAGCCCGCCGCCGCGGCCGCCCCGAGTGTCTGGGCGGACAGCGAGTGACGCGGCGCGCGCGGTCTTAGATATATTAAATTCCTCCGGAGAATCCACGCGATAGACACTGGCTAATTATCACTTGTAGCCGATACTCTTTATTTTATTTAACGCATTTTAGGACTTTTCGCTCACGGACATTGCCGAAAATTTTTATGGTAGAACTTTAAAACGTAATTCAATGAAAATGTATTTGAATTAGATTTGTTGAGGAGTGTTTCAGACATATAAGGGATATTTTCTATCACATTTCCGAAAAAATAAGATACTATGCCATATAATTTCCTAATTATAGGCCAATGTAGGACGTGGGTCTAATTTCATGCCATGTCATGTTCACTGCTTTAGAGTATATGTGTGACTATTTTTCAGGGATTTTGAAATGTCTCATGTCTAAAATATCACTCTGCGTGTGAAAAATGTCACACTGATGCCAAATCACCATGGCAAGTTACTTGATTGGGCAGCACGTCCAAATGATAAAACTTTTATCTAAAGCTGAACGCCTTGTGCACATTTTACGGCAGACGCAGTGCCCTTTAAAAGTCGATGCTTCAACGTTTCGTGGCCACATTTGAGATGACCGGTACGGAAACAATCAACCTACACCCGTACGTAAAAGAAACGCCAGATCGACTGATAACATCTCTGCTGTCCGTGCAGGAGAACCCGAGACAGTAAATTCGCAAGAACTGGGCCTCTCGCAGACTTCAACTTTGACAGATGAATGATAACCTATTTATTTTGGCCCGAATCGAACGATATGGACTTGGACAACATGTGGTTACAGAGAATGGCGCTGTGTGCCACGGAGTGAATGTCACGATGGACAGTCTGTATGAACGTTTTGAGGGTATGGTTACCTCTCGTACAGGTGACGTGAATCGACCACCAAGATAGCACGATTTGACCCGCTAGCCATTTTTTGCAGGGTTTCCTGAACTTGCTGGTCTATACCAAAAAGCCTCAATCAACCGATAACCTCAAAAACAACATGAGAGCTCAAATTCAGCCACATCTATTCAGCGGGGTCCATGAAAATTGGACCTCTCCATTGTTGGATCCGTGCCACCGTGAGAAGCCGCGGCAGATATTTAAACGATGTCAAATTCCATCCAAAATGGCATACATGGGCATTCTAAATAACAAAATGATAATTCGAAGATCAATGCATATTACATACCACTTCATTTACATTTGGAGCTTTAGGCATAAGAAAACAAAAGACAAGATACAAAAACACAATAAATTCCAACACTATGGTCATTCAAAGGAATATGAAGTCAAATCCCATCTAAACGTTCTCGACGTAAATTTCCGAGCACAATTAAGTCTATTCTCCAAATTATGGTTAGCAAATTAAATTTTTCGGTCGTTGATTTTATAATAAATCCAATTAACTTGAATATTCAGTAATCTCGGGTCCTGCTTTTGACTCTAATTTGATTTTCGTAAAATTTTTATTTTCGTCGCCAACTAAACATGCCTCGTCCGATAGATCTTTTGCAACGATACAAATTATTTTTATAACACAGCTCTTAATAGGTCGCTTTGCTCATTCAGTGTATTTGTAAGTAGGCATTCGTCTGTAACACATCTGCTAATATGTCTACTATACGATAGATTATTAATAAAATACTTTTCTATCAAACAGTATATAGCAATATGAAGCAGATGGCACCATTATAGTCTGGGGAGAACAGTTAGACGATTAAGATCGCTCATAGTGGGTAATAAAGCGGATGTGTCCTATGTAACAGTCATGGAGTTACATCTGCTGCGATCGTAAATCTCGGTAGACGTTACATTAAAATGAAACCAGAATTAAACATTATGTATGCTACCTTTTTGGGATTCCGTATGCAAAGGGTGCCAACGGAACCCTATTACTAAGCCTCCGCTGTCCTTCCGACCGTATGTCTGTGTGTCACAGGGCTGTATCTCATGAACCGTAATAGATAGGCGGCTGTTATTTCGACAGAGTGTGTATTTATTTTGCATTATTATTTACAAATAGGTAAAATTTCAAAATAATAAAAATCACAGCGGGCCGCCATACTCAAAACGTGATTATTTTGTGTTAAATCTTCTACGATGTTACGGAACCCTTTGTGTTCGAGTCCGACTCGCACTTGACCGGTTTTTTGTATTTACTTCTCAACCGTGGCTGTGGGTATCCTCTAAATTTTTACTAATACTTTAAACGCCGAAATTGTAAGCTGTAAGGTAATTCTGAAATATATTGTATTCCGTAATGCAAACGAGCGTATTTATGCTTATGCTTGAATAGATTTTAAAATATATTTCAAATTTAGCCACCAAACAATCTGACACAGAAAAAAGTATCAATTACTGGGTAACGAGTGTGAACGAGCTCTACATATATGCATGCTTATTTACCTAATTGCCTATATACCTATAACCGTGGGTCTATAGCTATAGCCCATGCACATAGGTAAATGACCGAGCGAAGAGGGAAGCTCGAGCGTGACGTCTCTGTTTCAGATTGGGCAAAAATGCTTTCGTATGTATGTCCGGCTGCTCTCCTATAGAGGTCGCATTTCTCAATCGATTGTCGTGAGATTTTGAGAGCCGAAAATTTTAATAATTTTTTTAGTCGAGCCAGTTTTTTAAAAAGTTTTGATTTTTTTTTTAATGACAAATGTTCAAAAAGACAGACTCGCCAGGTCTGCAGCCCAGAAAGCCCCTTAGGAATAATTAAAAACATGTCAATACAATGCGCATGCTAGGTCTATGGGATAGATAGATATGTAAATAAATGAATGCTCGATGCATAACAAAGCACGATTCGACCCTCGCAACTTGGAGAGAACCCGCAAAATCTTTAATCGTCGATATATCACACGCTAAGCGATATAACTAACGAATTGTTGTTGATTAGCACTTTGTATAGCGTGCTGTGTGCTGACCGCGGGAGCGAGGGTCTGGCGGCGGAACTTGCCACAACTTTGGCAATATCGCCGGCGACAGGGCCGCGGGGGTTGCGGCGTGGGCGGGACGACCAGAAGGGCGAGCATGCTAATTCGATATCGAAAAATTCGATAGAATATTCGCAAGAAACGTCCAATCGGTAGCATGCAAATTCGAATTCACTTTGCGTTTAACACCACGTGACATCACGCAAACGTATTCGATCGAGCCGGCTTGAAACGATCGTCGTTAGGTCAACTCGATGGAATATTCGCACGAAACCTACAATCGGCAGCATGCTAATTCGAATTCGCTCAAAACTGACAGTTCAAAACGAATTCCAAATTCGATTGGAGCTGTCAGTTGAGATCGTTTGCGTTATCTATCACGCCGGCCATTGTTGAAGCGTTTAAAAGATTATCACCGCAAAATGGCACGTTTGTGGCTACTAGAGGATGTGTTTGCGGCCGCTCGGGCCGAAGACAACCGTGCTCGACGTCGCAGAAGACGTATCATACGTCTTGAGCACCCGCTCATGACGACAGATGAGGAGTTTCGGCAGGTGTACCGCCTGACTCCGGCCCTATACGAGGAGCTCGTTTCCAGCCTCGAGCCACTGTTGTGACGGCCAAGGAAGAGAGACGCGATAACTCCGGCAACCAAGGTGAATTTTATGTATACATTTTAGAATAGAACGACATCCTAGACATAGGTACCTACTTAACTAATTTGGGACAATATTCACAGTTTAGTTGGCTACATATTCGTTTTTCTTAGTATTCGGAGCTTCTAGCTACTTGTTATAAAAGAAAAATAGACATTTGCTAGCCGAACGGCAAATCGAAATTCAATAATATTCCGAAAATCATTGGTACATAACCTACAAATTCCAGCACATATTAAGGTGCAGTTACAGTAGGTACAAGCCGAGTCTGTGAGAAACAGACTGTTTTTGGTTGAATGTACAATGGTGAAAACTAGTTTTTTTCTTTCACTCGCTCTTGCTGATACAGTGAGCCCAGCGCAGAAGAAACAAATGCACATCCTGGCAGTTAACTTGTTTTATTTGAGGTTTATGTTGGCAAAGTTAACTATGTAACTAAGATTATAGCCCACATCATACAAGTATATTTTTTATCTTTACAGGTTTTTAGGTATTGTATAAGCAGCAGCCGCCAACGCTCCGTGGGCCAAAATGTTGAAGCTAAGATGATAACAACCATTTTGGCATCTGTGCGCAGTTTTATGGAGGACAAACCATCTGAATGACCTAATTTTCCACCCTCGAACCAGCACTGGGACAACCAAGGAAGAAAGACACCATAATACCGGACATTAAGGTGAAATTGAATAACCTAAACCAGTAAAGGCCTAGTAATATTTAATTATCCCAAACTTACATAGTATTAAATTAATTTACTTACATATTGAGATTTTCTCCGTATTTGGGACGGCCCAGTGGTGCGATGCGGCACCTTGCAGTCCGATAAGCTGGAGCCATTTGGTTTTTAGATGGGTGACCGTTAGCAACTGTTGAGGCTGGCTGTGGTGCGGATTCCACATAAAACTGTAGGTCCTCAACCTTACTAACTAGGTGGTAGAGTTAATCCCGCCTGGGTTTGTACCACTACATTGATCTAACGATGGTCGAAGCGGTCATGAAAATTGTATGTGGATTCCACCCTGTTCAATGTAGCCAAGCGATCTAAGGAAGGTCCTGGTATGGCACCTAGTTCCCATGCGGTGTGCTAAGCTTATATTATGACAGTTAGTGTTAGCTATCAATGTCCATTTACATTAAAAAACCTCAAAGTAACATCAATTGTTGGAAATATATTCATAACCTACAAATTCCATCTCAGTCAGCACACGCCGATGTGTACCTTTTTGAAACAAAAGGTTTTTTGTTGCATGGACAGTCCTAACCTACAATTTTTTTCAAACCCATCCACTTTACTTTCATCTTTTTCCATCGCTTAACGTGCAATATGCACAAAATGCACATAGCCGTCTACATAGATAAAATAATTTTAACCGATCCTATAGACCCTCTATAACTATAGGTTCGGTAATGCATTCCCTGCTGATGTCTTTCCCCCAAACTACAACGTGGGGTCCTTTAAATGTAATGTGAAAAATCGAATTGGTGGTCATGGGTGTAGCCAGGCGCTTCATAGCGGAGTCCGGAGTACTGGTTATTTATTTATTTATAATTTTAAATTCGAGACAAACCTTTGTTAATAAATAAACTGATGTAACCTCTTAACTGTGCATAATTTTCCATCTTTACAGGTTTCGTCTCCCCTTGACATCTATGCAGCGGCAGCCGTCACCAACATTTCTTGAAAATGTTTAGGATATATTGGTCTAACCGATCTTTTCGTTGTATCCAAATTCTGAGAAAATATGTTTCAAGTTTCCACAAAACATGCAATCGACAGCATACATCAATGTTGTGGGTACATTTAATAAAATTTCAACATAAATTTGAATAAAATATTTTGTATTAGTATATAACTTCAAATAAAAATGTCCATGCTTCTTGCTTACATAGTTTTATTTCTACCATAATTTTTAGTTTTCAGGGTTCCGTGACGCAAACGCAGCATGCTAGAAAGTTTGGGGCAAAATACTAGTATATTGACAGACTTTGCCGTGCTGAAATACTTTACTAATAAAATAAAAGAGTAATCAATAATAGTTAGTTCAGAGTTCGCCTCAACTTAAAAGCTTCAAGCCATCTTGTAAATAAAAGATTCTTAATATTGAATCGACTGATGATATACAATGAAAGTTACAATTCACTTATCTGCTAGATTATTTATTATCTGCTAGAACTAGTTACACCGTCATTAACCTAAGCTGAATTTGAATTTTGTCTGAAAAATTTCAATGGCTGCACCTGCAGCGTCGGATTTCTGTTGTGGCTAACCGGCACATAGGCATGAGGAAATGTTACATTTTAACTATAAATTAAGTAATGTTATTGTAAGTAAAAAAATATCAGTGATATTCATGGGTTTGCATTTTATGTATTCTGAAATGTAAATTACAACGCCATCTTGTAATTGACAGCTCAGAATCGAAATTGCAGTGGCCAAAGCCCTGGCCATCCGGCCGCCCGGACCTTCATGCTCTGTGGTCTCAGAACTGTCCCTATTCGGGATTTAGGACAAATTGCTTGCGAGTCGGCGAATGACAATAATAATGAAAATTTGCTGTTTAGCAGACGCCATACTTATTTCCTTTCGTTTTCAAAGAAAGTGCGACATCATCAAAAGCTGATTGCACTTCTTCGTTTCATTGATCGTTCTTAAAGATTCTTTGAAAAATACCCGTGTGATATATCATTCGGTGGCAAGAATCGGCGGAGCTTTCGTTGTGTTGGAGATAGAATGGTATTCTATTTTGCAGTCGAAGTTTTCGACCGTTGAGGCTGGCCGTGGTTCGAACCCCACGTAAACTTGTAAGTCTACTAAGTGGTAGGGTTAATCCTACCCAGGTTGGTACCATCGCATTGAATGAACGATGGTCGAAGCTGCAATGAAAATTGTCCATGTGTGGTAGGCTAATATCATAACGGTTGGATTGGTATTAGCTGTTTATGTCCAGTTATTGAATAACTGTGAGTGAGTGAGTTTTGAAATATTTTTTTAATAATATTTTAAAACTTACGCGGGACATAACTAGATTATTTAGTTTGATGGCTTACCGTGCGTGTGAGGAGCAGAACGTGCTGCTCCTCACACGTGCGGTAAGCCGTCAAAGTAAATATTATATTTTTTTTATTGTTTGAGAAAAATATTTTTCAGATACTGAACCAACCGTGAAATAATGGGCAGAGTGTTTGATTCTAATCTTCCCACACGATGAGTTGGATTATGGCCAGTGGTGTCGCGGCTTCATGGATTTCGGAATGATTTAAAATCCAAACTATTCCGGGACTCAACACAGTGAGATTTAACCCACACGGTAAATTATCTAGCGTTAGGCGTTGGAATAATGTGGAGTCGAGTCTCCGTGGGCGACGGCCTTTAGTCAGAGAGAGCTGATCGTACACTTTATTTTAGGTTGTTTCTCTATACATCAGTTCTGGGAATTAACGATCTAACGGCAACTTGAACATCCATCACATGCTGGATGTAGCTTGAAGCTTGAAACCGGTAGCAATTGCAACCGTAGCAGTTGTCTTCTTTGGTGATCCCGAACGAGTGGTCCTTTAGCACAACTCCATATTCTTAAATTCTGTCGCTCGGTGTACTGTTGTTCACCTGCAATTTAAAAAAATCACAAGATTAGAGTCTGCATCTCATTAAAATGATTGTTTCCTTTATATCAGGGTTTCTTAACCTTTTTAGGCTTCCGTACCCAAAGGGTAAAAACGGAACCCTATTACTAAGCCTCCGCTGTCCGTCCGTCCGTCTGTCACAGGGCTGTATCACATGAAACGTAACAGGTAGGAAGCTGAAATTTTTACAGATTATGTATTTATTTTGCCGTATAACAACAAATAGGTAACATTATATAAAATAATTAAAATTATGTGGTAAAATTAACATACAAAAAAAAATATTTTTTTTTGTAAATCCTGTACGATGGTACGGAATCCATCGTGTACGAATCCAACTCGCACTTGGCCGGTTTTTATAGCCATGGACCCCTTGCGGAATTTCAAAATGATTACGGAGCCCATCCGAACTCATTTGAAGGGAAATCATACAAGGCTTTTCGAAAAAATTACTATGTTTGTTACCAAAGAAAAAGCAAAGACATCTATACTTTTTTTATCAATTATGCACAGTATTTTATGTCATCATATCAAATATACATGGACCCCCAGCACTGATGGCACGAACCCCAAAGGGGTCCATGGACCTCGGGTTAAGAAACCCTGCTTTATATAAATAAATAAATAAACAAACAAGATTAAGGATAAACGACATTACCGCTTAGAAGAGGCTTCCATTACATTAGCGCAAAAAGTTTTTAAATAATAACTGTACACCATAAAACCATATATTTCCATGCTACAATACCATTCAAAAATGCCTGAAAAATTCAAGTTTAGTCTTGTGATCGGATCAAAAACGATATTTCCACAACGTAAAGGTACAAAAGGCACAACTTACAAATACCCATGCCAAATGTAGAACTGTGATCCACTCCATACCGATTGCATTCTAAATTCGAAGACTCGACGGCAAATTTCAGGTGGACATGTCTTACAGTTTAGGATCTTAGAGCAACAATAATATAGTCTCAATATGAAGTTTTGTCGCCAGAAATACTCTTGATATTTAAAGACCTTAATTTAATCTGACATAACCACGCCGGTTTGCATTTTTGAGTAACATTTAATCAATAATGGCTTGTATGTCGTAATACTCTCCCTATCCATAAAGCTAACTTTCAAGATTGCTAATGTAATGGAAACCCTATCCTCAAGTTAGAAGTTTATTCAACTGACGTTTTAATGTTTGGATAAGAACTGCGTTTATTTCGTTTTATGTATGCCTCATTTGATTATTGAACATTCAAATATGGTGTAATGTTATCAAAATAAGTGCTACAAAGAGTTAAATTCCAAATGAACTAGGTTTAATGTGTAGTGAGAGCAGCTAGATTGAATTACGGGAAGAATAAAAATTAAAACCGTAGGTACCTATTGTATGGAACCCTCGTGCTCTTGAAGGGTCAAAGAACTGCACGCAGCTCGCAAGAAAGGCCGCAGGGGCCCTGGCAAGTGTCTGCACCTCCTCAGGGTGACCGCCGACAAGGCGAGGAGGCCGGGCCGAGACGCCTCCGCGGCGATGCGCTCGGGATGTTCACGAAGCTGTTTATGATCCACATCGTCTTCGGGAAGAGGCTAGTGTGGGGTACATCAGCTAATCACCTTGGAACTTGGGTTATTCTTCAGCTAAATCTACCACGAGAGTATGAACACATCACAGAACAGCTGGTGACCAAAGAGAATATAATGCTTGTAACAATATATTCTGTGCTATCGTACAATAGACCTATTTCTTCTATGGATTCAGATTTTTAGTCTATGGTTTCTGTAATTTAATTTTATTTCCTTCCTATCGTTATATTATGACATCTTTTAGGTTTAAATTATCAGAAAATATTTAAATCTATCAAGAACACATCAAAACAATGCAGGTTTCTGCAAAAATACCGATCGACTTAAAAAGGTTAGCTAGCGGGATGAGCCATTGTTTTGTCTATGCCTTTAGATCGAGTGTCGACCTATCGTCCCTCGATTTTACTTTTCGATTGGGCTCCCCCCGCCCCTGATCGAATTAGCATGATCGCGGTGAAATCGAAAACCTTCACGATCACGAATTCATATCCGATATCGAATTTTTCGATAGCGAGAGCTTTGCGTGTTTGCATGCTAAGGGCCCAGATCGCCTCGGTTCGAACTTCATTGTAAAGAGTTTCGTTTCGATTAGGCGCAAACTCTTTGGACATGAAACGGCGACGGTCCGGTCGTTCCTTGGGGACTGTTATTGTGTGTTTATAGTGATTCTTGGCTTCCATTAGTTGTAACAGAGTCGGCCTATTTCCATTGTAATCAAGGGGACAATATGTATTAGACCCAAAGCCCATACCTTGCATAGTTCGTACCTACCGGCTGCTTAATTTCAGCTATTCAAAGAGAATCCAAACAGCACGCAAAATGAGTCAATTATGTATAATATAGTGGTAATCTGTTATTGGCTTTTGGACTGTTATATTTTTATGTGAAAATGTATAGTATATAAGCTGTTGATTACCCAAATAAAGTAAATAAGTAAATAAAGAAGATTGAATTTAAGGTAAGTGCTTTGACCGGCTTGTAATTGAGGGGCGCGGGGACTTGCCTCCTTTGTCATAGGTTCGATCAACTCCCTATTCGTGCACCACTTTCTTTATCTTTTTGGATTGGATAAGTTTTATTCATTCGGTTTATTCATTCTTCAATTCGGCACGAATTCAAGCTGTTCCATGGTTCGGAATCCAAATAAAGATGTAAATACCCTTCCACTACTAGTTGGCAGGGTTACAGAATAACTAGGCAGGGTTGAGTCCGCCCGGGTTGTTAACGCCGCATTGGATAAAAATATGGTCGAAACGGCAATAAAAAATTGTCAATGTTTCCATTCAGTACAATTTGACCGTGCTCATAAAGGGATGGTCCTGGCAAGGCACCAAATCCCTTCGGGTATGCGCGGTTGTGTTTGGCTAATATCATGGCAATGGATGTTGTAGCAGTCATCCATATTCAGTTAGATAAAAAAGTAGTATGTTCTTTGTGAACAAAAGCTTTCTATGAAACAGTACAAAATAGTTACGTTTTTTAACCGACTTAAAAAAAAGAGGTTTGTTACCTCATAACTTTTGCCCGGGTGAACCGATTTTGATGATTATTTTTTTAAATGAAAGCTAGTGCTTTCCAAGTAGTCCCATTTTAATTTGGTTAAGTTCTGACAATGATATCCATGAGAAAATCATATAAGTCTTAAATTTGTATTAAGATTGCGCGACAAATGGACGAATAACTCAATATAACGCCAACCGATTTCGGTGATTATTTTTTTATTGGTCAGGACGTGTACAAATTAGTTTGTGTACTTCAGATTCACTGAAAATAAACAAACAAAAAAATATTAACAAAAAAAATAACCGACTTCAAAGAAAAAGCACTAAAAAGTAAAAAATAATTGCCATTTTTGTAGTTACGGTTTTTGTTATTTTTTGAGTCGGTGTCAGCCAAGGTAGCCAAGGTTCTCTTGGTTGGCGCAGCGCGTGCCCGGCTGACGCCGACTCAAAAAATAACAAAAATCGTAACTACAAAAATGGCAATTATTTTTTACTTTTTAGTGCTTTTTCTTTGAATTCGGTTATTTTTTTTGTTAAAATTTTTTTTTAGAAACTACTTAAAGGCTGAGATAAATAGTCGTAACAGAAACTAAAACTAACGAAAAGTAGTACTTTGTGACGTCAATATGCATTACTTTGAGATTTCGTCCATACAAAATGTGTCAAAGTGACGTCACAAAGTACTACTTTTCGTTAGTCTTAGTTTCTGTTACGACTATTTATCTCAGCCTAAGAGAAAGGGGGGAAACCCGGCAAACTTTCTTGCCTGCGAATTTATTCCATCTAATAGATGGAATAATGAAACTAAAAACTGAGCAATAGCATATACACTTTGGCAGAAGTGAGTGGAAGTGCCGAGCCCGGGGGACTTAGGAGAACTTACCTTGACATCGATATAATGTTAAACAAATATCAGATACGTAGCACCCCTTGTAGAGGATGGTATAACAATCTGTAAGGGAAGGAAGTATACTATGAGCATACAGTATGAAACTGACACTGATCAATTTTCTGTTGTACAAATGTCTCAAATTCAAAGCTTTCAAACTTTTTTCTTTTCATGTGTTTAATTTATGAAATAAAAATGGCAATCCCACTGGTATTATACCTACGAGTAGAGAAGTGATTTCATAAATAAGTTCGAAAACACAAAAGAGAACTTAAATGTACAGAAAAAATCATCACAGCAATATTATCGTCTTAATATAAATAACAAAGCATCCATTATTCTGAGCGCTTCACAGCAACAGTGGATCCATTACACGCGGGCGGAGTACTCACTCGACAACACTTCACTTCACCCATAATTCGAATGGAAAATCTATGACACGTATACGATAAGACTACTTATATTTAACTCAAACATGAACAAATACCTGGGGTCATTTTACCATACCATTGACTATAGGGCTCTTGGCTGTTCATTTAATGATCATTTAGGAGGGTATGGACTAAAATCGAATCTCGCAGAACGAATTGTTTTGTTTATTACTAATGAATAATTTAACATGAATGACCAAAAACAATGGCCTTTTTTGTAGATCCTATCCCGATTTTTTAAAGGCGGTGCAGCACTAATCATTGATCTTGGTTCGGAGAGTTTTGTCGACCCCATTCTTGACATCAACTATAACAAGTGAGCCTTCAAATATCTGCCGAAATGGCAGACACTTGCTTTTTGCTTGCACATTTCGAATTAGTTTATTCAGTGAGAGCAGCGACGCTAGTGTCACGGTATAACCTTTTTTCGAAGTCACGCTCCGTTGTCGAACTCGTTGTCATTAAGTTAAGTAATTTATTTATTAATTAAGACTTTTCACATTGTGGGTTGTTGTTTCCTCGTAGTCCTTAGTTCTTTGCTCCAGACCGTTCTACCAATGTAAGTTTGGCAGTAGCATTTAGGTATGAAATCATAATTGTGTTATATCATTTATGTGGACGAAAAAAAAGAAGACCAAAAAAAAAACATAATTTATAGACCAGTGAAGTTTCTTTGCGGGTTCTTCTTCACTGGTTGATCGAATCCGCGGATCAATCAAATTGTGACATGACTTAGTGTAGTTTTACTACCAGAAGTTGAATAAATAAATGAAATGAATGAAATGAAACTCCCTTGTGGAATGGACCCCCTCTGGATATAATGGATAGCTCTCAAGTTGTCTCTTCCAATTTTGCGATTCAATAAACAAGGGGAATGTTCGATCGGGTTGTTTGTTGGCGGTCATTGAATAGTTGACGGAGGCTTCGCTCGGCTGAAGCACTGTTCGCTGACCGATGTCGCCTCTGCCTTCGCCTCATCTCAATCAACGTCTCCACATGAAGGTCCCGATAAGCAATCGGTCGTTTTTATTTTACCTTTTGGATCGGTAGGTTCTGAATTGGATTTACGAGTAAATATACTTGATTTGGAGGTTTCTGGAATTGAATCCCGGTAGGTTCCAACATCAGATCTCTGGTAATGGATATTTCCTTTGGCTGTCGTGAAGTCACAGAAAATCTAAGATTTCAAAATTTTAAGAAATGCATTCTTTGTCCATTTACCACGGCAGAATTTTGCACGGCGACTGCCATTAAATTTGCGAAATCGTCTTTAATGCCCTAATTTTTTCCTACCCCTAAAAGTTTTATATTTTAATCTTTTATTTATCACTTGGAAAAATTTCATTCTATGTCCTAATCTTTTTATTTTTTGTAAGTATCTAACTTTTTTCCAATGTTCCAAAAAGAATTCAGACTTTGATTTCGACATTATGTTTAGAATCCTAAACAAAAACATTGTAAAACATTAAGAGCAAATAAACAGTTATCGCCCGTAGTTTGGGGATTTGTTAGGGTAACGACACTCTTAAAGGCTTAATTTCCAATTAATCTTGTCACATTTGTAGGAGAAATTCTTGACGACAATTTTTTTGTATTTGGAGCAGGTACCTAAAATTTACGAAGATATATATCTTATTACATATTCTTGTTACAACACATAAGATGCGTTTAATGGTTAAGGCTATCTTTTTTATTTTAAACTTATTTGAACTTGGCTACAATGGTAGACTATATTTTCCACATTCGTAAAATATTATTCTAATAATCGCAAATAAACGCATTATTTATTATTATTAATTAGTAGGTTCGCGTATGCATATTATGTATTTTATGTGCGCCAAATGGTTTAATTGGCCATTCAAATTCACGCCAAATCCATTCTTAAAATAACAGCTTGCAATGAAATGCCTAGGCCGATTGAATGAATGGAGATAGGTAAGCGTTTGACATTTCGCTATCTGGAGGTAAACGTTTGGAAATGTGATCATTTAAATGATAATTTGACCAAAAAGCAGTAGGAGTCGCCTGAATCGTGGAACTAAGAGAATAGATATTACTAGGGCGCCACCTACGTTGATTAAACCAATTTCCGATAGTTTCTATTACCTCTACTAAAGTTCCTATTCAAGAGTAGTCCGATGTTCTTTGTTAGTTGCTTTTCATTATACAGGAGACGAGATTGAGTTTCACCTTTGTAAAAGTAATGCTGCATCTCAGACTGAACAACTTTCGTTCTACGAGTTTTGGGAAAATTTCTAATCGCTATCCTTAGAATGTCCTTAAATGTCTTTTTGTAGAAGCACAAAACCGAATAAACAAATACAAATTCGAAATACAGTATGGTACAAATTTACCCAGTCATTCTGCATAATTCTTAAATTATTTATTATTTTTCTATATGCTTTCTCATTATCTTTTCATTTGAGGTTATAAACTTTTGAGTTCTTGCATTATTCCACATTTGTAATTGCTACCATTTCTCTCTGAAAATTAACTTCTACCATTTGCATGTGTAGTTAAATCAACCCTTTTGTAAACCCTAATGAAAACTGGGAAATACGTTCACACCCACCCGACAATCACATGTTTTCCTTTCATAATTCTTCCTTCCTGTTTTCATACTTTGAATATGGACATTATTCTATTGTTCTTATCAAGATGTATTTTGGTTCTAGACCTTTTTAAACGCGTTTTATATTATTAACTAACTGAGGTAACCGGCTCCGTTTGGGTCGATTTAGTTTTGGACTGATGTCTGTCTGAATTATTTCCTGGATACTATACAAGTTACCCATACAAACTTTCATCTTCTATTTCCCCTCTTTAGAGTTTATAGTTTTTGCCACAAAAAGTAACCTATGTATATCCTTCTCCAACGTCCAGACGCAACAGAAAATGCAACAGACTGACAGAGTTATTATGGCATTTGTAATATTCGCCTTTGATTATCATTGCATTGTATTAATTTTTCCTTCTTTGGGACGCAGGTAACTCTTGGAATCGTCAAAAGGTTAAATTTGATAAAATTTCAGTTCATTATCTGTCATTATCTTGGTAAGAGGCTCACTTAAGTCTAGATACTTTCCAATAAAAAAATAATCGGTTGACTTTATATTCAGTTATTCGTCCATTTGTCGCGCACATACTTAATGCAAATTTAAGACTTATATTATTTTAAATTTGAGTTTCAGTGACATCTATATTAGAATCATTATAATCAGGTTTTGAAAATAATCTGAAAAAGTATTGGTCGTGACATTCTTCGGAAGCAGGTTAAAATGTAGATGTCGTGGAAACTCAAATTAATGAGATAACGGTAATGTCGCATCCATTAAATACATAAAATTATCATCATATGATTTTCTCATGGATATCATTGTCAAAGTGGTCAGTCTGAGTTCTCACCTAAATTGGCGTTTACGGCAAACCGATAGACTGGCGTTTTCTCCAAACTCTATACAAGTTTTTACTAGATATTCTGTGGTTTTACTCCTTCAAGCTGGAGTCAAACGCTGACTTCCGATTTGTATGAAAACGCGGAGTGGACGTAAACGGAAACGTCGACGTCAAGCTGTCAAATCAAGCTCGGACTCGCAAATGTTAGTTCGCCTAACGCCCGCTGCGCGCAACAGCGTTGTGTGACAACTTAGACAACCGGCTTTGAACTAAACCAAATTGAAATGGGACCACACGGGAAGCACCAGCTTTCAATAATCATCAAAATCGGTTCACCCAGACGAAAGTTCCTCCTCCTTTTTTGAAGTCGGTTAAAAAGACGAAATTTATAAAACATTTCTTTACTTCAAATGCTATATTATTTAAACTAGTCTAGCCACAGTGTCCTGTGCATATATTTGACAGGGGCCCAAACCTTGCTACGTCGTCGGTGTTAGGCGAGCTCCGCAATGTTCAGCAGCGGTCGCCGTCCCGACACAATGCTTGTAACAAGGCCACTTTGCATGCGAGAGGCATCCACGACGCAGGCGCGCACATAAATTGTGCTGATATCCAAAAATGTCAAAATGTTGGCTAGCACTACGAGGCCAAGAGGGGCGGAATGGTGGGGGGGGGGGCTGTGCATCCGTTTCCGCCGCGGTGAGTTATCTCTGCGTTTTGCGCGTTTATACCTCGAGCGACCCGACGCAGCGTGAATTTTCTTTCATCCTAATATTTGGGGAAAACTGAAATGTTCTCGAATATCCATTATCATGCCAACGCACTTGATAACTATTCAACGGATTTATTTACGCCTCTGATTATCCCTCCGTTATAGTCAGTCCATTTTTTTATTAGTAAAATTAGAGTTAGATAATTTTGATAGAAAATATAATTCTCCAGTAATGACGTCTTTTGAAAGATGTCTGTCTTTTGAAAGATGTAAATCACATCATCCAGGTCTCTACTAACACATTTTTTTAAGCATTTTGCCCGATGTGGTGGTTAAAATATCATGCGTCTCTTTAAAAAATTAAAGAAGTTTCTGCCCTGCTCCCGCCCTCGTTCCGACCGATCAGTTGGGAATTATGACTAAATTGCCAATAAATTGTACTAACTGACCCTCTTCTCTTGTTTCAGATCGAACCAGTCCGCGCCGCCAGCAAACTTCTACGAACTTATCGGAAGGCTGATTCATTTACTCGTTGCCTTCAAAATGCTGAGAAGTTTGCATTATTAACAGGCTTATGGAATCCAATTAAGAGTTGAGCTCCCCGTCAGACACGGCGCGGGCCGCGGAGGGGGCGGCGACGGCGGGGGCGAAAATGGGCGGCCGCGTCAGGTAGAGTGGCGCCACGATGAACGGCAGTGGCGAGTCGTACGGGCCTGCCGCCAGCGGGCTCGGCGGGGCGCTCGTCACACTCTACGCGGCCGCGCTCTCCTCCGCCGGCTCCAACGACACCGAGGCCAACTGCGATTACGAGTCCGAAGTGGACGAGTTCGATAACGCCTTCAGGTTCTACATGAACGGCGTGCTGCTCAATCTGGTCGGCGCCTTCGGCATCGTCGGCAACGTCATCTCCATGGTCATCCTCTCGCGCCCCCAGATGCGCTCCAGCATCAACTACCTCCTCATCGGGCTCGCCCGCTGCGATACCGTCCTCATCATCACCTCGATTCTCCTGTTCGGCCTCACCGGAATCTACCCCTACACGAAGCGGCTGCACCACTACTACTTCTACATATACCCGAACATCACGCCCTACGTGTTCACGCTGGCCTGCGTCGCGCAGACCGTCTCCGTCTACCTCACACTCACCGTCACCGTGGAGCGCTTCGTCGCCGTTTGCCACCCGCTCCGCGCGCGGAGCCTCTGCACCTACGGCCGCGCTCGCTGCTACGTCCTAGTGATTGTCGCTGTCTCTTTTCTCTACAACTTGCCGAAGTTTTGGGAAACGGAAGTAGTGCCGGCGACGCACCTCGTCGGAGGCGTCAACGTCACTTTCTACTGCGTGCAAGCGTCCACATTTCGCAACGAGCTCTACGTGACAGTCTACATTCACTGGATGTACCTCATCTTCATGTACTTTCTACCGTTCGTGTCTCTCGCTATTCTTAATTCCTGCATCTACAAGCAGGTCCGCAAGGCAAACGCCGAGCGGCAACGATTGTCGCGTATCCAGCGCCGCGAGATCGGCCTCGCCACTATGTTGCTCATCGTCGTCCTCGTATTCTTCGCGTGCAACTTGCTCGCACTCGTTACGAATACCCTCGAATCCTTCAGCATCGAGTCCCCCGCCACGCTTGCAATACTGAACCCACTCGTGAAGACCTCCAACCTGCTCGTCACGATCAACAGCAGCGTCAACTTCATCATCTACGTCATCTTCGGCGAGAAATTCAAGCGACTCTTCCTCAAGATATTCTGCGCCCACGGGCTGCTCTCGGCGGTCGGCGGGGGAGGCCGAGACAGTCCCGACCTGCCGACGCACGACGACTCTCTCGTGTCCAACGGCGACCGGTACTCGGTCCGGCTGCAGCGGCAGAACACGGCGAACAGCAAGAACGGCGGCAGCGTGCACCTCGTCAACGACACCGGTCAGCAGGAGCGTCGCTCGCTGCGGGTGTCGCGCGCTCCGAGCCCTGGCCCCGTCGTGTACTACCCGCGGGCGGCGCGCGCAGCGCTGCAGCGGCCACTTTCCTACTCCACGACGCTCACCACGCTCTCTAACGACAGCGCCTCGACGCAGTTTTAAGCGCTGCATCGCTCTTGAGTGCCCTTTGGGATTCTTGGTTACGGTTTAGGACCTAATCTACACAACCGAGATGCATTTGTGACTCTCTCCCTTTGTGTTTTCGGTGATATCCTTGCGTTTTTGAGCTCTTTAAGGGTGTCTGTTCAATATGAAATATTACTTGTTGCATCCTCGAATCTTATCCGCAGTAAGTTTGCGTGACGTTTTAAAACCCACATGAACATTGCCGAATCGTTTGTTATCGTTAAAATCTTACGTACTCTCTCGTATGTAACATTATTTAATAATAAAGGTGTGTAGAGAAATAGATAAGATATTCCTAGTTATTACTTACCCGAAAAAGTACCAAAGTAAAAAGCTTAGTTTTAAAACCAGATTGTAAATATTACATTAGATTTCACATACCTTACAATGGTTTAGATTTTCGCTCACGACAATTGTATTTGGCAGATAAGTAGTTTTCCATATTTTTCTTCAAAACAGATGTATAATAATACATATTTTTTTTCAAGTTTTTCTAAGCAAGTGTATAAATGTTGAAAGGTTGAACAAGAAATTATCTGTTGCTACGTTAAATACGTACACATTAATAAAGATTTTTTTCCAGATAATGTCTTCTAATCAATAAATTTACCCTAACCTTGAACAATTCTAAAACAAGCAAATTAAACAAAGCAAATTGAACTTGCCTCGTAATAAAAATAAATATGGATGAAATTCGTGAAAAAAGATTATGAATCTTTATTATGTAACCTGTAGGCAAGCTAATTGGCTAGTCGCTTAAGGTAATCCAAGCTTCGATTTGTGATAAAAAATATCAAAATCAGAACTATAATTGCCTAGTTAATTTTAACGCATGCAACACGGATACGTCCATGGGCAATCACATCATTTTTTGCCATCTAGGAATGAATATATGAAATTTTCATCTTTAAACATGTCAAAAACCTTTTTTATATGTAGATATTTCTGAAACTGAACATATATAAACACTACCAAACCAATAGTCATTATATAGGCCCAACACCTATCCCGAAGAAATAAGGTGCCATGCCAGAAGCTTTCTTTCATGAGCACGGCTACATTAAACTGGATGACCTTCTTTCGTCCAATACGATGGTACCCCACCACCTAGTAGGAAAGAGGACCCAGTTTTTTTATGCGACCTGACATGGATGGCTAATACCACACAACTACCGTTATGATATTAGCCCAATACACCACATTCCCGAAGGAATTTGGTGCCATGCATTAAACTGGATGGAAAACACGGACAATTTTTAATTGCCGCTTCGACCATCTTTTCATCCAATGCGATGGTACCAACCCGGGCGGGCTTAAACCCTACCACCTAGTAGGGGAAGGGGGGAAGGGGACATACAGTTTTACATGGATTCCGAATCATGGAGCAGCTCGTATTCGTGACGAAATGCACTCATCGAACTCGGAAAGAGAAAGCCAGTGGTGCATGTCGGTATTGAACCCAGGCCTCTGGTACGCTAGGCCAGTCCCCGCGCCACTAGGCTACGAGCCGCTCCGGTGAGTGTACAAGCGAGAACCCCAGCAGACAAACTGTGAAGTGCTCCATGCGGCCAGCCGTCGACTTCACCCCGCTGAGCTCAGCGCGACCAGGAGTGACGGTGACCACAGCCGCTGATATGAAGCCATCGAATGCTCTCGACTGTCAGAACGGTCAGCTGACATCGCTCCCAGCCGGCGACGTGACGCCGCCGACGTGACGCCGCCTCTGTGCCGCCGTAGACCAGTGCCGTCAAAGCTCAGCCGCCGACATGAAACCGCCCGATTTGAAGTATCTGCGTACTTATTTTCGTGTCTCTTTAAAATAGTATTTTGGTCTTTCTTTAGTTGGTGGAAATGTAGGTCGGACGATCATGTGTTTGCGACATTCTACCATATTGTTCGAGTAAGCGAAGCGGTCATCATAATATTTAAGTTAGTTAAACATCATTTTGGTAATTATGTAGGGGTTTCCCCATGATTTTAGGCTTTTCCAGCTTATTTGATCCGAGCTTATTCTATCTGCTTTTCGGCTGCGCCTTTGTAAAGTTATTCTTTGCTCGAATAAATGAATTTTCAGAACTTTTATCATTCCAATACTTTCTTCAAATATTAGCACGATCTACTCTTCCAAGATTTACATTCCAAGTGATGAAAGAATGATAAATGAACTCTCTATGAACTCATAAGAACACGAAGTTTTAAGTTTTATATTATTTTATTCCACGTTTTCTTGTTATGTGCATAAGTAGCATCCGATGACACTAAAGTTATAAGCATACAGCTTCACCTATTTAGATTACATTTAGGCTAGTTTCTAAATAACAATTTTATTGTAAATATTAATTATTATTATTAATAATTATTAATTATAAATATTATAAATTCTTTTTTCAGACCCAGGTTCCATATGAATTACAGTTAAGTAAAGTCATACGCAGCAAACATTCAGGAGGTGCGTCAATATAAGTTTTATTTCTAAAGCAGTAATTACTCTCACACTAGTATTATAAATCAAAATATTACAAGTTCTATCCGTATTTTACTCTGAAAGGCACACAAAATTTACGTAAATAAGTTTAAAAAAATCTCAAGTACCAGATTACGATTGATGTTTGTAACTTACGTACTTAAAAAAATGACCAATTCTCACTAATTCATTTTTAACATTCTTCTGATTTATAGTTCCACTATTAAAAACTTTAGGCAATCACACGTTGGAACTTTTACTAGTACTCAGTCATTATACCTGTTCTTCGTAAAGTCGTTCCGGACATTTTATATGTACTTGTGTTATTAAAACTTCGGAAATGTGCAGAGGTAGGGTGAAACATAGAAGAGAACTCTACAACCGCTTTATAACCCAACAAAAAGCCGTTTTATCTCCGACATCTTTAACACTAACCTCACCTATTTGCTATAATTTAAAGTCTGATTCAGGCTTTACGTAGATACCAACCGTACCAAAATCGGTTAAAGGCGTGGTAACACCTCTGATTGCATTCAGTTCCATGAGGGCGTAAGTGAAAATATATTTTATTATTTTTAAAAATTACTACTACTTAGTTGAAAGATGCATTGATGGTCTAGCTATATTTGAAACCTACAACGGTAAATATCTGATTCTTATTCTGTGTTCAAAATTGTTTTATGAAAGTTTATGAATATTTGTCTAATTTGAGAGAAAAAGCACCAAAAACTTCCAGTTTTATTTTTAAATTATAGCTAGACCATCAATCTACATATTTATTTAAATTAGTAATTATAACTAAATGTTGTTTTACTTACTTCCTTATCAAACTGAGCGCAATCGGCACTTATCACGCCCTTAAGTGCTTCCCAGGTTCATCGAACATAGAATGACAAAAAGACAGTCGCAAGACGTTAGGTAGTAGAGTTAGGGTCTCTTCCACCAAGTACTGATTTGCTTAATCCTCAAATTAAAGGGCCTCTCTTACAATCTCGCAGTCGATAGCAGTACAAGATTATCAGCACTTTAGTAAGAAAAGTAAGAAAGGAAAAGAAATTAGTGAAAACCGGGCTTAGTGATTATATATTTTGTACTTTGGTAATTTGCAATCGCACCTAAAGTGTTCATAAAATCTTAATTATTTCCGTGCAAAACATGTTGATAGATCTTTACGCTACTCTGGGTGGTGGCGTCAGGCCTCGGCGGCGGTCAACGAACCATGTAATTGTCGCCTTCCCACGCACTATCGGCTCCCAAGCAGCGAGCATGAAAGGAAAGTAGAAGCGAAAAAGGCGGGTCAATTCGCTCACGAATTCGCACACTACTGATTTTCTCGAGTTCCAACGACACGTAGAATTTCACAGGACGTTATTTAGTCGTGAACATTCGATTTTACGCGTCCAGAATTCTTAAGGTGGCCCAACCCGGCGGGACTAACTCGTTCGCGGGCAAAACCGTGCTGCGCCCTTGGATCTTCTCTGATTCAAAGAAAAAGACAGGCTCCGTGATGAGGTAGAAGCAACATGTCCACAAAAAAGAAAATGTGCATAGGGTATGATTTGGTAAGATTTACGAAAATTTTAATTACAAAACGACTTATAGCTAAAAGTAAACCACGACCGCTGTAGCCAAAAATCTAACAAACACCAATAGATTATAAATCTTGATTAAATAAGCTATGTCTGATGACTAATCTTTTTAAGATGTTCTTACTTTATCATTGCGTAATCCACCTCCAAAATTATCGTATAAAACGCGCGAAAAATTCGAACTTTCGGACTTTATAACTTAGAAACCAAACACAATTTTACAATGCCAATGGTCATCAGACATGTACTTCGATCAAATAAAGCTATTTTGAGAAAAATTTGGGATCTCTGATAAGAAATATGGGCGTGATCTTCTTTCCCCGTTTGTATGGGGATTTGAGCGGGATGGCCCACATTATGTACAGTTAGACGTTTTCCACTAACTCGTGACAACGCTGCCGCAAAACGAATGAGTTGCGATCGCTCCTGCCGTCCTTCCATGCTCGCTTACCCCAAGGGTGGTCATTAAGAGGGGTGTGTGCATCAAAATAGATGGCGCCATAGTCGTTTCGTAGCTATGTCTGCACATCTCCTTTAAAATATGAAGTAACTAACCACAACTCTAGTTTCGAGCACACTAGATAAAATTGGGCATTGAATCTCATTTACAATTACAAAAAAAAATTAACAAAAAAAATAACCGACTTCAAAGAAAAAGCACTAAAAAGTAAAAAATAATGTTCATTTTTGTAGTTACGATTTCTGTTATTTTTTGAGTCGGCGTCAGCCGGGCACGCGCTGCGCCAATCAAGAGAACCTAACCTAACCTAACCTAACCTAACCTAACCTAACCTTGGCTGACACCGACTCAAAAAATAACAGAAATCGTAACTACAAAAATGAACATTATTTTTTACTTTTTAGTGCTTTTTCTTTGAAGTCGGTTATTTTTTTTGTTAATTTTTTTTTATTTGTTAATTTTTAGTGAATCTGAAGTACACTTACTAATTTGTACACGTCCTTTCCAATAAAAAAAGAACCTAACCTAATCTAACTAACCTAACCTAACCTAACCTAACCTAACCTTGGCTGACACCGACTCAAAAAATTACAGAAATCGTAACTACAAAAATGGAAATTATTTTTTACTTTTTAGTGCTTTTCCTTTGAAGTCGGTTATTTTTTTGTTAAATTTGTTTTTTTATTTGTTTATTTTTAGTGAATCTGAAGTACACTTACTAATTTTTAGACGTCCTTTCCAATAAAAAAAGAATCACCGAAATCGGTTGGCGTTATATTGAGTTATTCGTCCATTTGTCGCGCACATCTTAATACAAATTTAAGACTTTTATGATTTTCTCATGGGTATCATTGTCAGAACTTAACCAAATTAAAATGGGACCACTTGGGAAGCACTAGCTATCATTTAAAAAAATAATCATCAAAATCGGTTCACCCAGGCAAAAGTTATGAGGTAACAAACATAAAAAAAAAAAAAAAACAAAAAAAAAAAACATACAGACGACTTGATAACCTCCTCCTTTTTTTGAAGTCGGTTAAAAAGATATGCGGTCAAGTATCTAAAAAAACATGAAAAGTTGTTATTCGAGAGAAACGTGCCAGTCACGAAAACAAGCACAACATATTATCAATATTATGCAAGAGATGGCGCTGCGCATCGGATTATTATTTTAGCTAAAATATAATATGTATAAATGTATTTATGAAAATAAATATAATGGGACGGGTAGTGGCACAATATACCTAATTACATACACATACATATATATCACATTTGTAAGGTCACTTATATGATAATTTATATAACATCCATAGAACACCTCCACCACGGCTGGCTCCGCTGTGCACTAAGGTGCCCAAAACAACAAGTACAGAAAATACACTGACCGGGCGGACCGCTTTGAATTTCGAGCTTTTCAGACACTTGATGTCTGGTCACCCGATGCCAAAAACATGACTAATGCAATTGGCAAAATCATTATTGAAAAATCGGCCGATTAGCGCACTAAGTTTTTCTTTCTACAGCAAAACGATTGGACTCGATATTTAGCTTTCCTACTCTCTTAGATGACTTGTTAAGTTTGGTAAGATGAAGCTCGGCCTGCCTGAACGTGAACGTGAACACATAATATTCAGTCGCCAGTGAGTAATGGAGCATGTAGACCCAAATTATGAAACGTCGGGTCCCACGCTGTTGGCGAGCATGCCAAACATACTTTGAATTCGGAGGAGGACCACCATCGCAAATTAAGGTCCTGTTATTCCACGTGTGAAATGTTCATGGACGAAACTAAGATGAAAATTACCTGGTAGCTCATTTTAGTCTACATTGTGTCTGTCTTGTTTCTTACAATAGCCAGGGTAAATTAGGTCTCAGCCTCAGTGGCCCAGTGGCGCGACACTTCGGCGATCGCTCTCCGAAGTTAAGCAACGCTGGGTCCGGTCTGGTCTTGGATGGGTGACCATTCGACCGTTGAGAGAGGCTGGCCGTGGTTCGGATTCCACGTTAAACTGTAGGTCCCCTTCCTTACTTACTAGGTGGTAGGGTTAATCCCGCCCGGGTTGGTACCATCGCATTGAATGAACGATGGTCGAAGCGCCAATGAAAATTGTCCGTGTTTTCCATCCAGTTCAATGTAGCCGTGCAATATAAGGAAGATCCTGGCATGGCACCTAGTTCCCATGTGGTGTGTTAGGCTTATACCATGACAGAAGGTGTGGTATTAGCCATCCATGTCCAGTCACATAAAAAAAAAGGTGGAATACCATGTTTGAAAACTAACGGCTTTTTTCACGCGGCGGGAGGAGACATTCTCCGACATTTTGAGCTGATCGTTCAGCCCGTTGTCAAGGAGGCAGCTGCCACGTTCGTACGCAGCAGCCGACTGTAGCAGCAACGATCAGCCCAAAACGTTTTCAAACATGCTCAACGACCGCAGTAATCTCAAAACTATCACAAGGTGGAATACTGTTCGATAGCTGAGGATATGGTTCGAAAACCATGTAAATTCTCTTATTAGCTGGTATGTTAAAAACCCGCCTGAGTTGGTCCCATTCCATTGATTGAAAATATGGTCGAAACGGCAGTGAAAAATTGTCGGTGTTTTCCATCCAGTTCAATGTAGCCGTGCACATAAATGGAAATTCCTGTCACCGAATTCCTTAAAGAATGCGGTATGTTGGGCTTGTCGTGACGGTGGGTCTGGTATCAGTCATCCATGATGTACGGTTAGAGATAAAAAATCTTCCAATGCCTCCATTGTCGATTATGATAGAGTTCGACGAGACGCAATGAGGCGGCATCCGGCGGGGCGTCCTAACGAACAGCGATGCTCGCAACATGAATCAAATTCGAACAGATTCACGGCAAATTGCCGAAGCCAAATTACAATCGAGCTCGCTTGCGTTCCGCGCGGTCGACGCGGCGCCGCCCTGCCCCGCCCCGCCTGCCCCGCCGCCGCCCGGCGCGCCCGTCGATCTGTGAACTCCACAGCGATTAGTCATTAGGAATGTTAACGATACAAGTCACTCACGCATCTCTGCAAGCTTTTCGATAGCACATTTCTTAGAAAGGCCACAATGTTATTTCGCTTTTGCAAAAAACAGATATCCAATGGGTAATTTATAAAATCGAAGTTTTATAAAATTTATTTATACAGGTTGTCTCAGCACGTGACGATAAAACGAAAGCAGGTGATAGAGCAAGTCATCACAGTTATCAGAAAAATAAAAAATCTAGACCCTCTGGTCATAAAACTATAGGTATTTAAAGAAAAAACTAAAAAATGAACACCGTGACGATCACTTCAACCTTGTTGCTGCAGATTATAACTTTTGCGCGGTTTGACTTTTGCAATATAGCCCTGAGTAATGCTTCTATCAATGGTAGCCTTAAATTTTAAGTCATCTACCTTAGGGCCGAGTGCACGAAAGAACAAAAACAAAATCAACGTCAAAGTATGATCAAACACGTCACTTTGTGTGGACAGTATGGAAGAAACTCTATGCGGTTCACTAAAAGTGACGTGTTTGAACATTGATTAACTCAGCCGTTTGTTCGTGCAACCGGGGCTTAGTTTAGAAGAAAATGGCTCGTTTCTCTTCAAGTCAAACCGAGCAAAACTTATAATCTTATACTATATACATTTTTTGTTCCTTTAAAATAATGCTAGAGTTTTGAAAGTGTACCGGAATGGAGAAGCATGGGCGGCGCGGGTAACGAATCGTTTGCAGCGCCCACCCCGAGTGTCACCGCCGCGCCACCCAGCACGCCACACCGGTGCAGCCAGCTCATGCGAGCGGCCGCTACAAGTAGACTAGGAGGTCGCGACAAAAATGGTGACGATAACATAAATGGCTGAAACCGGGTTCACAGGATAAAGACCAACCCTCTGAAGCTAAATGTGTCGGTCTGCCTCCGCCAAGTAGTTGCGTTACCTAGATGGGGCACCTGAAAAAGTAGTTATCGTGACAAAAAACTATTTACTAAAGTAAATAGCTGCAAATAACGAAGCATGAAAGTATCAGTACATACTTACTTAGCAAGACCAAAACAGAAAAAAATATTTGGTTGCATTCCGTTAATTATCCATTTAAGTATTTAGTTAAAAAAACGACTTTGTTTATTTATTTAATTAGTTTTTCCTTATGGTGACTATGCACACTTGGATACGTCAGAAAGAACATATATGATATGTGTAGATTTTACTTCGGCTAGTTACAAAAGTTCGAGCAAAAAATTGCCTTTGACCAAGATTTCAATAAAAAATAAAATGTTTGATAAACATTTTCAAATTAAAACTATACAAGATTACATTAAGTTACAGACGATAATTGAACCTGAAGATAATAATAAATCAATTTATAATATAAATATTCAAATTTCTTAAAATACAAATCAATAAATATTAAAATTACAAACAAAATTATAACTAAAACGATATAATACTGGTTATTGCTATATTATTAATAGAAATCAAATATGTTCAGACAATTAGTATATTCATCAGCAGGTACCTACATCAACGTCTATTTTTATAGCCAATCTAGCTAATGGTTGGTGCGCGGCAGACCGACATATTTAACATCAGAGGGTTGGTCTCTAACCTGTGGACCCAGATTCAACCATTTATCTTATCGTAACCAAAAATGTCGTGACCTCCCGGAATAAGTGATATAAATGTAGCGACGCGCCGCCGACTCGCCGACCGAACCACAACACAAACTGTTCAATAATGATTTCATTTCACTTCAATTGTTTAAACTTGTTTGGTAGTCTAGACTAAACTAGACTAAGTTACGTCAAAAACTGAATGATCCGGGGATTCTATCAATTCTGTAAAGAAGAATCCGCAAATAAACTTTACGAGTTTTCCGCCCAAAGTAATGAAATACATACTTACATAGATCTTAATGCTACTGCCAAACAATTTTTGCTAGAACAGTTTAAACAAGAGCTCAAGAAACATCCACCCTCAGTGCAAATGCATTAGAAATAGAACTTAGAAAGTTTTATCTGGTGTAAATGCCGTCGTCAACTCTCGATAGATAAAGCTAGTTATTGCATATTAGTTCAGCTCATGATAATAAAGTTTTAGTCCGCCGTGTTTGGGAGCGATGAGCTCTCAAACGCTGTATGTTCAACGAGTAATGAAGGACAGAAGTGACGGTAGAAACTCATTTGCATGGCGGGAGCGGAGCCACGTATTAGTGTCAATGCACTGATGGTAGTTAGTTCGCTTACGAATTCGTGACGGGCAACATCGAACGTTCGCTGCACTGTGAAGTTATTACGTGTTCTTACGTGTGGTTGGATCTCCAGAAAATCAGTAGCAAGCGAATTCGTAAGCGAACGCTTTCACCGGCGCTGCCTTCATTGTACATAATGTGGCTACGCGCCGCCTTCCATTCTCGCTGCATATAAGCATTTGAACAACGTGAATCGTATGCAAATAAGCCCCGAAATACATTGCGTTCTACTTACTTTAAGAGGATTATGAGGTGATCGAGTTCCATGCAGTGGCTCGTGCCTGTTTCCTCAGTCAAATTGAGAAATGTTTTTCTGAAATCAACTGCGAACTACGTTGATTTTTTGATGAATTATCTTATATCCATGATATACATAAGCCTTGAATACATGTTAAGTTATCAAAAAAATCAAAATGTACGGACGTAGCTCTTAGTTGGTTTATTTAATGTGCACATTTTCCAAAAAATATTTATCTTAATTTGACGGATGAAACAGGCAAGTGCCATTGCATGGAACTCGATTAATTCGAATAATTCCTTTTCTGGTTATAGTTTTAATAAACACCTTTTAACTGTCCAAAAAAAATCAGCTCCATCGTAAATAATCCTTCGATACAGGCACTTATCAATATACCGTATCGAGAGGCGGTTCCCCGTAAGCCGCGCCAGGAGTGAGGTGCTCCGTGCCGGCTCCGGCGGGACCCTGCTTACTGTCCCCCGGACAACCGATGCCCTGCCATTTTCTACCTACTTTCGTCAAAGCGACATGTGCCCGTTTAATCGAACTACGGCAAATCCAAAAGTTGACCGTAGCTTGATGATTTTATGTATTTAATGGATGCGACATTACCGTTATGAATTAGAGTTTCAGCGACATCTACATTTGAAGCATTGTAATCAGATTTTGAAAATAATCTGAAAAGTATTGGTCGTGACATTCGTCGGAAGCAAGATCATATAATGTTTGGACAGCTCAGCACATCATATGACGGTCGCTTTTACGCAGTGGCAATTACATAAATTCCGGGAAAGTTTCACTAAAATACAAACACATATGTTATGAAAAAAAAATTACGATCTAATTACTCAATCTACACAACGATTCCAAAGGTCGCTCCCACGATTGGAAGCACCTTTGGTAATCTTTGCAAGTTAACGCGTTCAGCACCGCGGCTAGAGCCTCCTAGACCTTGTCACGGTGTTCATTTTCAAGACGCCACCAAAAAAAACATTATTTTTGGCAAAGATCAAATAGTTCGAAGAAGTCGCTGCGATATTCTCTTTCTTAAGCTGCTGTATACATATTGTTTGGATTTAGAAGGAAATTCAAAACAGTGTAATTTAGACAGAAATACTTTAAGCAAGGAAACCTAAAAGGTTATGCGATGGTTTTAAGTTATTCCTAACTCTCCCGGCGAGGCACTGCTATGAATATTCCCTACCTGATAGCATATAAGAAACCATGTTTTATCAATGCCTAAATAGAACTTAAGCGGGACCTTTCGACATCAAGGAAGACCTACGTTCACAAACAGCAATGTAGGCAATAGGGAAATATGAAATATATGGTTTCAGAAATAATATAATTCATTAGTAGTTCGAAGTATTTTAGTTATCATAATTTTTTTCATCATAATTTCATTGATACATAAGTACAATTTCATAATTGTATTATACTTTCTCGTTTATCTGCATTACACATTTGCATAAACGACGCAGTACAGAATCATAGACAAAATGGAAGCGGATGCGCAGCGCACCGGGCTAGGGGGGGAGGCGGGGGTCACCGCAGGAAGGTCACGTGCGTGGCTGAGCGCAGCCACGGGCACGCGCGCCACACGGCAGAGAAGTGAACAGCCGCGTTGCCGCCGCCGCCTACATCCTCCTGCGGGGAACCATGATTGAATGAGAAAAAATACATGCGCGATTTCACACACACACCATAATATCACTGTTTCCGTTGTACGGTAGGCAGAGATGCTAAAGCGCTGTGCGGTTTGATCACATCAAAATGTTACGAGCGCTCACTTTTTTGACAACTTCAAATACCAAAGCGCGATACGCATTTGCCCGCGGATCAACAGATGGCGCCATTTACCTGTTTGAATGGCGCGCTGCTTCTACAATGCTGTTTTTATATAAACGTATCCTCGGCCTGATATAAAATAGTCAATCCCACATGCCCGTGACCAGTCCCACATAAGCCTGATTCCGCCTATCAGTCACTCGCAGGCAGTCATTTCGTGGAGTACATGAAGAAAGATTAAAATTGACCATCTCTGGAAATCTTTAGCTGCACCTCGGAGGAAATCTTGACGTCATGGATGGCGCACTCGTAACATTACATCTCTCGCATGTTGTCATAAACGTAGGACCCCCAATCGAATATCATATATGAAAATATATATGACATTAGATTAGGGGTGCTACGATTATGACCTTTACGAAACACTTCATCATACCAAAAATAAAGTTTTTCCATGAAAAGTTCTTGTCATTTGATAATATGTTAATATATTATTACAAAAAACCGGCCAAGTGCAAGTCGGACTCGCACACGAAGGGTTCCGTACCATCGTACAAGATTTAAAACAAAAACATCACGTTTTTCGAATTTTTGTTGTTATGGCGGCAAAAAAATAAATACACACTCTGTGAACATTTCAGCTGCCTGCCTATTTCGGTTCATGAGATACAGCCCTGTGACAGACGGACGGACAGACGGATGGACGGACGGACGGACGAACAGCGGAGGCTTAGTAATAGGGTTCCGTTTTCACCCTTTGGGTACGGAACCCTAAAAAAATATGCGGGGCGCCTAGGAACCAAGCGAAAACATAAATGCCAGTTTATTTCAGCAATAAAATTATTATTTTTCCGCGATCACAAACCAGTTTCCTTTTCTTCGAGACAAGAAAAATCCTTCGCGTGGTTTGAACATGAAAAACTGCTAAAGAAGACGCCGTCAACAAAGCCGTTAGCCGAGTCCATTCGAGAAACTTTTTTTATTATTTATGTATTAGGAAACTTTCGTGTTCGCAACGGCGTAAGTTAGGAAGATCCGCATCACAACTAATCTCCGAAGCATAGGCGACATGTCTGACCCTATCCGTCCGAAACTTATGCACTCCTTTCCTGATCACATATGTAAATTTATTATCTGGGTTAGGTCACCAATTTTGCCACATGTGCAGAAAAAATTTGCACGACATCGTGACTTGTAAGCATCAAACATCGAAGGAGGCTACACAGAACGAATTGGAAGAGCCTGAAATTTATTGTTACAAAACCGAATAATATTGAATAAGGATCATAGGCACATACTCAAACATAGACACAGCTTGAAACTCAATTGCACGGAACATAAAGACTTCTTCACAAATATATTTGTAGATATATGGAACAAGCTCCCGAACATCAGTTAGAAAATAATGACACAATAATGCTACTAATTTAACAAAAGACGCCGATACACGATACAAAAATCGATGCATTTTTTTATTTAGTCTTTAGAAGTGGAGAAATACATCCAAAGTAATAGTTTAACTGTTTGCTTATTAAACTATATTGGCATCCGCCAATATCAGATGACTTAGAAACTTTTATTTAAAACTAAGGAGTTGTATTCAGAGTGGGCCGACTAACTTTAATCCGCCGGACTAAACCGGTTTTTGTATGGGTAGTCCGGTGCTAATCTCGTACTAAGTTTTGGCAGGTGCTCTCTAAATACGACTGTAAGTGTACACAAACCATCCAAAGTTTGAAAGATTGCCTTTCAGAGGCACTTTTAGGGTTTTCCTCTTCTAGGTTCATACCTGCAGCCAGAGTCCAAGGAGTCTACCGCCCGAGACAAGCACGCCTCCGCAGGACGCGTGCGGAGCCGCCGCCGCCGCCGCCGTCACCACGCAGTACGTCAGCTCCTGCCCCGCCTGAACACCCTCCGCACGCCCGCTGCCGACAACCAATACCAATTCAACCTCGTTTGTCGAGAGTCGTCTTGTCTTGGCTCAAAGTCGGACAATAGTCAAAATGGTTGAACCCTCCAAAGGAGGCAGGATAAAGCGAACTGAATGTACTGGCAAAAAATCTGTAAAAATATTAATTTACTCAATCATTTATTTACCTAAACCAAGTGCTACAACTGGCTATGAGTAGGTACCTACCACGGAGGAGAGATGTAGAAAGGAGATGTTGTTAACTCAAATTACTAGACAACGCAGTGTCACATGTGCGGGAGGAAGCGGGGGGAAAAACACTTCATGGTGGGGTCATGCACTGCCTATTTTTGGTAAATCCATCTACCGGTAGAACCGGCATGGCACTCTGGTAGCAGCTTTCCGAGAGCTATTCCTAATGGTAACAAGACTACAACTAGATGGCGCCTTTTGCATTTTACTGTTAGTTTTTTCAATAAAAAAACCTTCGAAATTGAAATCTAAGCCTTCGCGCGGATTAAAATAATTTTAATTCAAAAATGTCATAAACATTTGCATCATGAGGTCAACATTTCTTACCGAATAAATAAAATGATTGAGCGCCATCTATCGGCAAATATCAAATGCGAGACATAGATTCAATATTCGAATATTGACCCAAATGAAAAAATTGAGGTTTTTTACTGACGAATAAAACGTATTGAAAACCTACAGATTTTAGATGATTTTTTCCTGCGTATTTTTTGCAACATTTTACACAAAATCTCATCGTGTAATCGACTGTTCCACGCAGGCCACAATTCCACAACCTAACACCGCGCGCCAGTAGTGCCGCCAGCGCTATGTCGCGAATGACGCTAAGCCACGCCTTCTTATCACGTGGGCTGTGACGTGAGACCCACTTCGTGGACACAGACCTAGTTTGCTCAGACCATCTCCTCTCTACCCCCCTCCTCCGTGGTAGGTCAATCAATCAATCGACAATGGTTAGCGTCGCTGTGAAATTGAGATTATAAGTTCTGAATCATGAAAATGAGTCGATAAAGATCTCGATGTCGATATCACACCCAGATTGGACGCGTGGACAGGAGGCGAAGCGCAGATCAGCGCGCGCAGCTTGAAGCGCGCGGCGCCGGTGCTGGCGGGCCGCCCCCGCGCGCCCGCACAGTCCCCAGCCGACCGTGAGCGCGTCGTGCAGCGCCTCGCCCGCCTCCAGCCGGTGTTGCCACACGCCGACCGGCTGCCAGCCGTCGCACGCCTCCATCGAGATCGCCACCTTCACGGCACCTGCTCTACATCTGCTCGTCTCAACTTCCCGTGCGTGGTATAAGCCTCGGCTCATCGTGCGCACGTTCTGTAAAAGTGTTACAATACGCCGACTGGACACAAGTCCTCGCACGTCGCTACTAAGCTTGCCATATTCACGCTACAACTGCTTTATATTCAAGCTCAACAACAACTCTACGTCCTCCTCATGCCATCTGTGCCAGTGTTGGCACACGCTGCCGGACTTTGCACGGACCTGCTCTAGGTACATCCGTTTGTCTCCACGCTCGTGCGTAGTGTGAGCCACGACCGACCGCAAGCAAGTCCAGGCACGTCAAACCTGCCTCGAGCTAGCATTGCCACCCGCTGGTAGGTCGCCGGATCCTCCTCGCATCCATCGAGCGTGTCATCTGCTCTGCATCTGTTCATCTCTTAACTATTCGAGTCTTCGAATCTCTTCAGCCCAGACAAACCGTGCATATATCCAACCACGCCTCGCCTGCCGTTAGCCGTTGTTGTCATACGCCGATCCGTCGCCAGTCCCAAAACGCTTCTATTGATGTTGGTAATCATGGACAGCGAGAAGCTGTCATTCTCTATTCAGAAACGCATCTGTCCCTATTTTTTTCTACATAAGGATGACTGCTAGATCAACTCCTCCCGTGATACGTTAAACTACCAATGTACGAACTCAAGGAATGGATCCGCAGACGCAAGTGGCGGCCGATCCCATGGGTCACTTAACCAATGATAGAATATGCACTGGATAGTGAAAAAAAGTAGGGTTTAAATCGAGTCTAAGTAAACCCAGTTTACCGCTGAGGATGACTCGAACGACGCATTAAGGTGGCCCTTCCCGACGGAACTAACTCATTCGCGGGCACGGTAGAAAACCGTGCTATTGCGCTCTGGGACCTTCTCGGTTTCAAAGAAATAGACAGGCTCCGTGATGAGGAGCATGCAACATGTCTACATTTTAATTACAAAGCGACTTAGGGTATAAGAGAATCACGACCGCTGTAGTAAAAATCTAACAAAAACCAAAGTGATTATAAATATCGACGAAACAAGCTAGGTTTGATGACTAACCTATTTAAGATATTTTTGTTTTATCGTTGAGTAATCCACGTCCAAAATATCAAACGCGCGAAATATTCGATCTTTCGGACCTATATAATATTACCTATATAACTTAGAAACCAAACATTATTTTGCGATGCCAATGGTCATCAGAGGTATAAATAGCAGCTAAAACAGCTTTATCAGAGGTAATAAAGCTGATTTAATGATATTTTTTAATCTCGGACAAGAAATATGCGCATGATCTTCTTTCCACGTTTGTATGGGGAGTTGAGCGGGAAGGCCCACCTTAACGCACCGATATTATATTCGGGGTGATCACTCTCGTACGCCGGGTGGAAGAGCTCGAGTTCCACGTAGTTGATGCGACGTGGGCGGTCCCAGCGCACGCCGCAGTACGCCACGTAGGCCGCCTCCTCGTCGGCGGCGGCGCCCCGCCAGCGCCGTCCCCGCAGGCAGCGTCCGCTCGTCACCAGCCAGCGGGGGCTGATCGCGGCCGCGTCGCAGTGGACCTATTACACGCCTTGGCCTATTGGCCCATAGAAGGGAACAGCAGGCCTATTCCTGGCATTCTGTAATCAGGAATCCTGAGTCTCGAAAACCGCTTTTGTAGCGGTTTTCAAAGCATTTTATTACGGAAATACTCCGGAGCGTAGTTTTTTTAAATTAATAAAGGTTTTCCGTCACTCAGGATTCCTGATTCCTGATTACTGAATGCCAGGAATAGACCTGCAGGAATTTCCATCGACTCGGACAGTTTAAAGATTATTTTGCCAAACTTACGTCTACCTTCTAAATATTTAACAAGAGATTTGCAGGAGATTGAAAGATCATTGGTGACAAGGTAAAGATGAGTACCATTATTTCACACGGACAATTTTTATTTCCACGTGGACTAAATTACATTCATTTGGATGGAAAACAATATTAAACTTCTCCAGCTATAAATAATAGTGATAGATATATATCACGGCGTTGTTTCCTTGTGGAAAAGTAAAACTTATACTTCTTTAGATAGGTGTAGAAAGAATAGCATTGGCAAGCGATATAAGCGCGTATTAAAGAGATAGAATAGATACAAAAAGTATGCTTACGTCCGCCGGTTCAAAAACATACATCGCCATGAAGGGATAGTCAAACCAGCGCGTCGGCCCACTTTTCAGTGGAGGGGCTTCGGAGCTGCGCCTGATCACCTCGATGGCATGTCTCCGAGTGTCCCTCGACCCCGGCTTCCATAGTCGTAAATCATTTTCGTTTTTACTCTGCTCTATAGTCATTTTCGAAAGTTCCTCTTTGCTCTCTTGTGTGTCGTAGTACTCGAAAAATTTTACATGATCTTGTGGAATCGGCGCAGTCTGGTCGGAGGGGATCGTCGAAGTCAATCCTGTCACGATTATGGTACGATTAGGGGTTGGTGGGGTCTGCACGAAATTGTTGCTGGCTATGGGTGAATCATGCGAAGCGTGTGTGGCACTTCTGGATATTTCGCCTTGCGGAGTGGACTGCTTAACAATGGGCCATTCCGAGCGTTTAAGACTCTGTGTTCGCGAGCGCAGGCGTGTGCGTCGCGCTACCACACCGGGCTTCTCGACGCGTTCAGCAAGAATATCTCCATCGTCTTGAACTGGACTGCGGTCTGCATTAACTTTGGCATTTATTATCATGTATTGTCTACCGTTTTCTTGCTTAGGCGCTAGTTCGGGATGGCTCCTTCTGTAATGTAACCTGCTGTTGGCTGTTGTTCTTGTAGGAACTTCATTTCCAGCTGATATTTGTGGTTTGACTTCGGGCACTTCAATGCCATCGTAATATTTAGATCTAAAAGTTGTCAAACTATTGAATTCCTGCGATTGCGACGACCGCGATTGAGCGTTTTCAGTAATGTTTGAATCTGTATGAATGAAGAGAGAGCTGTTAAAGTGTATTATTGGTTCAGGTTTGATCGACCCTTCCGTATCTTTATGATTAAATAAATTGTAGTTGGAAAGCGAAGTGCTCAGATGGTCTACTTGTGGCTTCGTCCACGAAACTGTTTCAGATACCTCGAACGATTCCATCAGATGCCAAATGTCGGCGACACTTTCGTATGAAAGTCTTGCTCCATTTTCATTTCCCTTGCGTCTAATACCAATCTCGAGGTTACCCTTGTGAACCGGTACTCTCCATCTGTCTCGGGCGTGTCTGAAAAGGGAGGGGCTGTCAGATGTGGCCAAATCGGTCATGTTGGCCGGAGGAGCGAGTGGGCTGAAGAAGTGCTGGTAAAAGATGTCCATTGTTGTGGAGGGGAGGGTTGCGGTAGTGGTGGTGCCATTGCCGATGTCGATTAATTCGTGTAAATCGCAATTGTTAAAATCACATATTAAAATTACTAATAAAATTCCACGAGACACCATACCGATTTACCAATCTTCTTCTTCTTCTTCTTTTTAGCAGGGATATTATATCCCGGTTGGCAATCGGTCCCTTCAGAGACTCATTTCTGCCAGCGTCACGTTATGAAATATGTATATATTTATATATTTTATATATTTTTTCTTCTTTACTTGAATATTATATTGTCAGTTATTATTTTTGTTCTTTCTTCTTTTTTCACATTCTATCAACTGTACACAGAACTAATATTTACAACTAATTTAGACATTTCCAAATTAACACTTTAGAATGTTAAAAAAAAAGATGACAGTTTTCTTGTTCTTTATAGAGAGGATCAAACCCTCTCTGTGGCCACTGGTCTCATTTGAGGTTCGTTCTGCCAGTGGGTTCGAGATGCCATGTCAAGACCTTCCTTATTCACGGTTACAACATCGCGTCAAATTACACTACACGAAAACATAAATTTAAAATATATATATCGGTAACTAGACTCTTTAGGAAAAAACTGTAAATTCCGTTATCCTGGAAAAAAATGAGGATTACGCTCCCGATGCAGAGGCCGATGCAACACCCTGTATAGATAGGTGCAAATATATGTATGATATTAACATCCTCTAAATTGTGAAATATGATCCAAGCGACTGGTTACATTGTTCAGTGCAGCGGCTTTCAGCGGAAGTGACTCGGCGTCGGCACTTCCGGCTGATATTGCGGCCGGCTGAGCACCGGGTAGGAGCCACGGTGGTGGTGGTAACATTGGTGGCCACGGAATATTGAGTTGGTGGCCACGCTACCTTGCCTAGTCGGGCGGAGGCGACAATAGTGTTAGGAGAAGTCTGTACCGCTAGATGGCGGTATAAAATAAAAAATATTTGTCTGTTTACGCGAGGAAAGTCAGTAGCAAGTAGGAAGTGGAATGGTTTGAGTACTCCCATCGCTAATATCTGCATAGCCACTATCTGCCTCGCTAATATCTACATCGCCAACGTATGCATTATGTTGGCGAATGGCGAATTTTGGAGATGGAGATGCAGAGCACTGCAATGCGCTATTTACTAGGCCTAATAGAATTCCAGGCTCAAGAATTGAAACCGGAAATTTGTCAAATTGTGTCAATAACCCTGTTTCATCACCTCCCTGAAATAAATAACTTTCGGTTACATTGCATACGCCTGGTTTCACTACCTTTCGCTACAAAAATCCCAAACTTTTCTTTCGGTTACATCGTACAAATATGCAATGTAACTGAAAGTTAACTATCGACTTTCAGGTAGCTGGAGAAGATGAAAACGGGGGATAGTTACATTGTGTAACCGAAAGAAAACTTTCGGATTTTTGTAGCTCGAGGTGGTGACAAATTAAAGAAAAAAAAATACGATAGGGCGAGCACGTAAAGGACAACGCTCATTTGAAAACTGTACTGGAGGTTAAGTAAACTGTTCCCAAAAAATGCCTCAATTGTTGGAATTTAAAATTAATATTATGGCGATTAATGCTTTAATTGTATCATTGCTGGAAGATTGCATATAAAGGTTTGCTTTTTAAATTGTATTTTGATTTCCAATTGCGGCAATCGAACCACGAATATGCAAGTCTCCAACAGATTTCGCTCAAAGTGTGTTTATTTGCTTTGTTCATATGGTTTATTTATATTATTTGAAGGAAAATATTGTTTTATTTATATTACTATTTAACAATCCCAATGATCGTCAAACATCAAGTTGGCACAAATATTCATTTATTAACAGAACTTTAAATTACAATGAACTAAAGCCATCTAATGTTTATTGTGAGCCATCTTGAATTAATATTAAACAGTCTAACCTCTAAAAGTAATATTTTAATTAAAACGAAAACTAAAGAAAATGTGGATTGGAGAGAAATCCAATGAAATATGTTACGTTAAATGTAAAATATTTCATTGAAGTCAGTCGATGTTTGCCCCAAAGTGAAAACACTCGCCGCGTTGCCTTTTTGAATTTCGAGAGCGATTCTACGGATAAAAAATGCTTTTACACGACAATCGCCAGACTTCTCTAGGAGTTTTCCGATGTCATCTGCAAAAGCCTAAGTGTCTGGTGACCAAGGTCCAAAGCTCTGGTCGCCCAAGGCTGAAATTCAAAACGACAAGCAGCTAAATGTACTTATATATTTATATATATTTTAAGAAAATCTTGCTTTACATTATTTACCTAAAGCATGGTAAAGTAAAAAAAATAACCTTTTAATTGGTCACCCATACGGGGCAGGCTAAATACATTTAGCCTGCCCCATTTACAAATAAATTTCCCGTCTTCTGGAAAACTGATATTTATAAATTACAATATTGTAAAACATATAAGAACGAAATATGCTTGTTTGACATAGGAACATTCAAGTTGACACTACTTTTTTCACCCATACAAGAATGGACATTCTCCTTTTGGAACTTGCGATGCATAGAATACGATTGCAGGAACGCCAAAACTGCAAACAAAATTGCAATTCGTAGCAAGTTTGTGTGAAGATACTCCACTCAAAATAATTGCAACTTATTGGGTGCTCGGGGTTCTACTCTGTAAGAGAACTTCTCATGTTCGCTTTCATGAGTAGACCCCCAGCGGGTCTACTCAGGAGTTCTCACCTCTCACAAGACTTTCTTACTCCACGTACACGAAGAAAGTTCTATGACTCACAGGTGAGAATTCATGTGTAGACCCACAGGAAAGTGATTTTTCTCTGTGCGCTACTCTGTGCTTATCACAGAACATATAATATAGTGCTTATGCACTGTGCTTATTTATTTTGGTCTTGTTTGTTTTGAACCTGTGTTTATTTTGATCGCCGAGTTCTTTGGCTGAGTTGTATTTAAATTACAAGCGGGATGGATGAGGAAGAAGCCATTCCAAGCCAAAGGTAAGCTACTGCGCTGGTGCAAGTGGGTCCGACATGGCACGAATGACATTCTACCACAAGGAGCTCCTCGTCAACTTCATCGAGATGAATCGCAGCATGGTTCGTGGCAAGGGTGAGCTACTTTATCTAGAAACCAGTTCTAATCTAATAAATTTTCTATAGAAACAAAATATTTTTCCCGCCTTTCCATAAATCGACTCACAGTAGTATTTAGTTTGGGCGTGCTAACTTTAATACGCAGATTATCTCCGCACTAAATCGTATTTTGTATGGTAAGTTCGGTGATATTAAATCCGCGTATTAAATGTTTACAGTTCACTCTGAATACGACAGTCTACGTCAGGGCTGAATCGGCGTAAGATGTGAGAAAATAATATGAGGGAATTTGATCGATTCTCCAGAAGTGGATACCAAATATATCCAGTAAGAGCACAGAAAGTATGACATTAACGTTTCTGATTGGTGCAGAATTGATCGAATTGCCTCACATAATTTCTCATAGCTTACGCCGATTACCCCCCTGGTCTATGTACGTACACTTAACTGTTTGGCCATCTACTCTCATGCATGTCAAACAACCATTAAAAATGTTGTGTAGCTTATTTATTTCGTATCTATTATCAGTCACCAGTGCACTGTCCATATTCCAACTATGATAACCAACCGATCCTATACCGAGGTGTCTATATAATTTAACCTATAAAATTTAACAATAATCTAACCTGAACCGAAACTGGAACTGGCAACAAAAATGGAAATACTTTTAAGTTCCTGCTTTTAAGTAGCTTCATTTATTGGGATAGGGTTTCAAAGACAATCTCCTTTCTGACACTAGCTGGGTGAATAAGGTGACCTTGGCTATTTTTTTGTTGTTGAGGAAATGCAAACTATAGGAAAATAAATAATCAAATCAAGATTTTTGAGTGCCGTTGGCACATCTCATCAAGTGCTACATCGCTGATGCGACAGCGGTCATGTTATATTAATTTGTATTATTTTTTTATTTTATTTTTTTTATGCGACCTGACATGGATGGCTAATACCACACAACTACCGTTATGATATTAGCCCAATACACCACATTTCCGAAGGAATTAGGTGCCATGCCAGGACCTTCCCTTTATGAGCATGGCTACATTGAACTGGATGGAAAACACGGACAATTTTTCATTGCCTCTTCGACCATCTTTTCATCCAATGCGATGGTACCAACCCGTGCGGGCTTAAACCCTACCACCTAGTAGGGGAAGGGGACCTACAGTTTTACATGGATTCTGAACCATGGAGCAGCTCGCATTCGTGACGAAATGCACTTATCGAACTCTGAAAGAGAAAGACAGTGGTGCAAGTTGGTATTGAACCCGGTACGCTAGGCCGGTCCCCACGCCACTAGGCTACGAGCCGCTCAAGCTCAAGTATATTAGCCGTAGTACATTATTTTGTGACCGTTCAGTGATTTTTTAGCGCCTCAAGGATTTAACGTTTCGTTTCCTAGGATGGTTTTAGATGCACTTGCTTTCATTCTCTATTTCTGCATCCACTGTTTAGTAAGGTGCAGACGTTTAGTTTTTTTTTTTGCCGTATCGGGATTTGAGTCACTACTCAATGCTACGGTATGCAACCACAGCTGAGATAATGTTGAGGGTATTTAAAATGATCATTGTTTGTAATTTTTTGATTGCTTGGTGTCAATAGGTGTGTGTGTTTGCAGGGCGAGGGGAAGCGACAGAGGCGGAGGAAGCCCGACGGCTGTGGAACGAGGTGGCGATGCGGCTGAGCGCGGCCGGCGCCGTCAAGAGGACCGGGGACGAGTGGAAGAAGGTAAGCGGTGAGAGGTAGATGACTATGTACATCATATTGGAAATGTATGACTGCTAAAGGTCCATGCTCACTCCCTCGCTTGGTAACCGGCCAACCTGGAGAATAGCATAAACTTGAACACGAAGTGATTATCCGTATATAATTGGCGGATGCATCTCAAATTCACAGGTTGTGCTCTTAAGCATTAAACGTGGCACGACTGAGCTCTATTCCATATAAATTCCTGGTTATATTGCAGTAACTAAACTCAAGCAAGCGCTCAGCCGCATAAGCCGAGTCGCGCTACCCGAAATATGCATACCCGGAACCATGTGAAAACTAAATACGTGCAAAATGGCTTTATGTTCCTTGCATAAAAGTTCTTAAGTTAAAGTTCCAACCTTCTTAATCATTTATATATTTTTGATAATTCAAAACACAAATAAAATTTGTAACATTTCGGGAATAAGAAGTAATTATGTAGGCCCACAATCAAAGTTTTTTGGATTTCAATTTTGATTTATTTGTTAACCTGGCTCACATTATTTTTTATGTTAGTATTATTTTATGTTTCCTACGGTGAAGAAAACACATTGTGAAGAAACCCAAACAGGTGGTCTTAGACTCTCTAGAAAATTGCTATATGACACAACAATTTGCCCTTCACTCATGTGTTCCTAAAAGGATTTAACAAGGTACCCGGCACCCATGATGATATTTGTTTGTTTTATTGCCTTTTGAATAAGGAGGGCAGTATATAGGCCCTTATCAAGAATACTATAATAATGTTTATACGTAAATTTGCTTGATAATTACATGGCTAATTTGGAATAGTTAAAACATTCCAGAAAACCGTCAACAATGTTATCTTAAGGTGGCCCAACCCGGCGGCCTCAACTCATTCGCGGGCACGGTACAAAACCGTGCTGTTGCGCTCTGGGACCTTCTCTGTTTCCAAGAATAAGACAGGCTCCGTGATGAGGAAGATGCAACATGTCCACAAAAAAGACAATGTGCATAGTGTATGATTTGGTAAGATTTACGAAAATTTTAATTTCAAAACGACTTATAGCTAAAAGTAAACCACGACCGCTGTAGTAAAAAATATAACAAAAACCAAATAGATTATAAATCTTGATTAAATAAGCTATGTCTGATGACTAATCTTATTAAGATGTTTTTACTTTATCATTGCGTAATCCACCTCCAAAGTTATTGTATAAAACGCGCGAAAAATCCGAACTTTCGGACGTTATAACTTGGAAACCAAACACAATTTTACAATGCCAATGGTCATCAGACATCTAGTTCAATCAAATAGAGCTATTTTGAGCATTATTTTGGATCTCTGACAAGAAATATAGGCGTGATCTTCTTTCCCCTTTTGTATGGGGAGATGAGCGGGTTGGGCCACCTTAAAACATTAAATAATCACTGCCTCTTACATTATTACAGAATGCAACTTGTAGATATTTAAAAAGTAGTGTTGTTTACGTGTAGGCGTGGGGTGAGTTGCTATGTCGCACCAAGAAGATGGCGCGCATGCACGCTCGCAGCGGTGACGGGCGCAAGAAGTTGACGCCGCTCGACCACCGGATAATCGCGGCCGGCAACGGGAACCTCCTGCTCAAGGCCATCAGCGGGGACTGCTCGCGGGCACAGTCTGTAAGTCTCCAGTGTCCACTGGACGCATATGATAAGTAAACAGCCCTGAGGAGACCCCACCTAATTCGGTGATCGGAATAATCCGGATGAAGGCCGGATGAATATTTTGCGCCCTTATGTGTGCACGGTGACAGTTCCCTAGTATATTGCGTCACATGTTTTTTCAAAATATGTACACGTAATCACTATGTTTACAAATGTAGAAAATAGAAGTATCGGGGCCTATTTTACCATCACTTGATAAAGTTGTCGATAGCTATCGTCCACATAATTGGACATACCCTGCCAAGCCCTTTAATAAGTAAGCCTGGTTTTCACGAAGTACTGATTTATTTTAATCAACGCTCAAAGGGCCTTTACTACTAAATTTCTGACTATCTTGTACTGGTATTTATTGCAAGCTGCTAAGATAGGCCCTTAATATGTAGCGACTAAGCTTATCAGCAGTAGTTAAAAAGGGCCCATAGCTTGATTTTCACCAAGTGCTGATTTATTTTAATTGACACTAAGAACAGCCCGTGAGCTATGCTCCCCATACAATTACGAATACGAATTTTGTGTTCTCTGTGGTTTGACCCAGAATACATTTACCGAAAAAACAAAGACATGCAGATACAGAAATTTGTAGCCTAATATTAGATACCAAATATCAAGTAAGTTGGAACAGTGGTTTTCAAATTATTAGTAAACTGTGTTTGTATGGGAAGCGAAATTTTCTGATGCTTATAAGGCCTTTATTACTAAAGTACTGATTATCTTGTTTTGGTATCGATTGCAAGATGGTAAGAAGGGTCCTTTAATGTACGGATTAAGCTAATCAGTACTTGGTGGTAGAGACCCTTAGTATAATAAAAAGTAAGTGAAGAAAAACATGAGAAAGAGGGGGTGTGAGGATATGTGTGTGTAGCCGGAGTGCGAGGGCGGCGGTGTGAAGGCGGAGGTCGTGTACGCGCCCTGCCTGGCCGCTGCCGATGAGGAGGAAGACGATCGGCCGCTGCACCCACGACTGCACGCTCCCGGTCAGTAGCACACGGATACACTCGGCCCGACACAGGTGGTTGTTTGTTGCATGCACGAATACTTGAAAATTTTAAATCCGTTTTCATCGCTCCATACTTACAAGCGACACTATTTACTGGTGCAATAATACAGCATGCTTTATTTTTCTCAAAATCATCGAGTTTTCCCACGTAGGAAATCATATTTTTCAAAAATCAAATAATTTAGTTTTAATTTTTATTAAAATTGGCCTCATGTGTTTTTCGCTGTTTCTTGTAGTTTTGGATTTGGCCCTGAAGGCACATTTGAAAAATTCACCCCTTTATTGAGCCACCAACCTTATTAATGCTTTATTGAATCATTGTGCAGGCCATAATAATTATTGTGGAATTACGAAAGTATGTAGTTTAAAGGGAATATCGCTACGGGATATGGTGCGTAACGAGGCAATCCGCCGACGTACCGAAGCAGTCGATATTGGACACCGGGTGGCTAAGCTAAAATGGCAGTGGGCTGGTCACGTCAGCCGAAGAGACGACGACCGTTGGAGTAACCGTGTCCTACACTGACGGCCGTGGACAGGCAAACGGAGTGTGGGAAGACCACCCGCCAGGTTCCGTGCCGCTGAGGGCCGAGAGGACTGGAGAAGGATTGGAGAGGCGTATGTCCAGCAGTGGACGCAAACACGCTGACTGACTGATTGACTGTAGTTTAAAGCCTTTATGGTAGTCATTTGGCTATAGCATTTTAACCGCCTTTTATCCTTTAACCTTTCAATAATTTGAAACTCGTAACAACATTTTTGGATGATTAATTTTTCTCAAAAACTCAAACTATATGTTTGTGGTTAGGTAATCTTACCAGCAGGCCTAGGGGTATAAACGAGACGCGCTTATATCGCGAGTCTGGACTATTCAAGGCTAGTCAACGAAAATATGATGTCCAAGTATAGTAATATTTTAACAGTCGTATTTTACCTCATGCACAAAAGTTGATATGCCGATTCCGAACACCGTCTGTGCAAGGGGCCCGTTAGGAAACCGAATCACTTGCAAAAGGCATTGTTCGGGTGTACATATTCTGCAAAACATTTTCTGCTTGTACATGAACATAAACTCCAACTGACTTTCATAAAAAACAACACCGGACCTCTGTCGGACTTTCTACTTGTAACTTAAGAACCCGAATTTGATACGGTTTTAATCTTGGTATAGTATAATTCTTCCCATCAATTATAGGCTTCTTACAATAACGGAAAATTACCTGAGAGGGGAGTAGCAGGATTGAATATCAGAAAAGTCGGACTTTCGCCACGGACGAAGATGCGGGCATATAGTCGTTCATTATAAACTGATAGGTTGTGTCGTTCGTTGCAGAGCGGGCATCAGAGGAGCGTGACGCAGACGAGGTGCTGGCGTACCCCTCCCCGCCCCCGCCCCCACCTCCCTCCAACCCCTCACCTACACACCGTGAGTGCCTCTCGAGTACTTTTTGATGTTACGCTACAAACACCAAGATTGATCCACGGTTTTCATTGATTCAGTGAAAAAGAATTTAATCTTTCATTTCTTTAAACTTAGGTGAACTACACTCATGCTAAGATTTATAGACATAACTCGTACTTGGCGGAGCCAAAGTATGGCTTTCGACTGTCAGTTTTGACAGAAAATCTATGGACCGAATGTCAAATTTGACAGTTGGAAGCCGTACTATGGCTAAGCCAAGCACTAGTATTGTCTATGAATATCAGCTACGTGAAAAACTGATTGATCTGCCTGAAATCAGCAAAGAAACTCACATATGTAAAGACTGTACGAAGAACCAACTTGATAATCCGAAGTAAATCTTTCCACCAAAGTTGTGCTTGCGGGATATATAAATTTGTTGTTGTTTGAAAAAAATAATTTTAATGGCACATCCTATTTTTTACTTAATATGAGGTGATTTAATTTGAAAGTCGATAACTAAAATAAAACATTGTGATTTGGGAGAAATAAAAAAATATTAACATCGTTTAAATTTTTAATTAATGCTAGACATTTTTGTAGACAAAGTAGCTTGTTTTCGAAGTGCCTGATTACCAAGAACTATAAATGAAGAATAAATGGCTACATTTTTACTTCCAATTTTGATGTCGTGCGAAGTCTGAAGCAGAACATTTTTTTAAGTTAATATGGCGCCGCCAGGACCTTTCAAAAAAGGCACCTGACGACGCCATGGGCTTTCGGACTTTCGCAGGGGCTGCCAAAAACCATGCCAGCCGGCCAGGTGCTTCTTCACACCACGTTTGAAGAACCCCAGGTTGTACTTTGAGGAAAAAACTTCGGCAGGGAGTCCATATCACATCACTTTCCCTAATTTGAGATGGGCTAAGTTTCTAATGGGTTCCTAATCTCCTCGCCGCAGCCGCCAAGAGAGTGAAGCTCGACCCGCTGGAGGCGTGGGAGTGGCCCGCGTGGCTGGTGGAGGTGGAGCGGCGGCGCGCGGAGGCGGCGGCGGGCGCGGCGGCGGCGGCGCGCGCGCAGGCCGACGCGCTCGCGCAGCTCGCGGAGGCGACGCGCGCGCAGGCCGACGCGCTGCTGCGCATCGCGCGCGCTCTCGAGGACAAGCTCAGCTAGTGGCGACGTGGCACGCTTCAACCGAACCGCAAAGACGGTCGATGGACCAGAAAATAATTGGCGGCCATGCGAATACGAGTGAATGTATTTTCTCCAGTGTCGGATTGAGTTGTGCGACAGAGGGCAGCGGTGGGTAGCACGAGCAAGCTAATTCTTAAGTTTACCACATTCTTTCTTTGTTCTATGCCACGCCATTAACTAAGCGATTTTTGGCAAACATTAATATGAGTAAAATCTTGTTGAAAATAGGTTAATAGAAAAAAATATACACTTTTACACTGGTGTAATATTGTGAATGAAGGCGCCTCGAATAATTTATATCGGTGTGTTTTCACTGATAAGTTGGTCTTTTTGCAGTCAGTATTTTTATGTATGTTTTGCAGTACTGATAATCTCAATATATTTATGATTTTGCTGCAAATTTGGAAATTTGTCAACTTATTTCATTATTTGATTCAATTGCATTAACTTGCAGGCTCCACGGGGATCATTGTCCGTGTATAAGCCATGTTACATTTATGTCAGTTGTCAACTGATAGAGAGGTTGATACTTTTGTGCCAGTTAGCATCGTGGTCCGATTTGAATTTCCGTTACGAATAGCCGGTAGTCTCAGTTCTCACCTAAATTGGCGTTTACGTAACTTCGAAGTTCCGTAAAAACGTCAAACTCCATACAAGTTTTTACTAGATATTCTGTGGTTTTACTTCTTCAAGCTGTCAAAGTCAAACTCGGACTTCCGATTTGTATGAAAACGCGGAGTCAATGTAAACGACAACGTCGACGTATTTACGGCAACGTTGAGTAAGCTGTCAAATCAAGCTCGGACTCGCAAATGTTAGTTCGCTTAACACCCACTGCGCGCGCTTTTCAATTTCTCTATACATTTGAAAACGCCAGTCGATCGGTTTGCCATAACGCCAATTTAGGTGACAACTGAGACTACCGGCTCTGGTGCCATTTACGTTGACAGCTCTCAAAATGGCATCCCGTGAATGCTGTGACATCATCGTTACGTCACTCAATACCGTAAACAGTGCTCAAGCTTTGCAGGTGCAGCTGCCAATGTCACATTTTAATGTTCCTATAGCGGTATATAAATATGGTTATTCGAACGTGTTGTTTCACAAACCATTGAATGTCTATCGGTTGAAAATTCAAGTTCAGCTTAGCGGAATTGATTAGATTCAAGTTTGAGATGAACTAATGCAACGAATGTCATTTGTTCCGTGTTTTTTTTTCTGCGCACAAACGGAGCGAATCGTTTGTGATGCTGATTTCAGGCACCTCAAATCATTTTCTCAAATATATTTTATACAATATTTTTGTTAGTTGTTAAAATGCATAGGTAAGCAATCTCATTAAAAAGTTTATGATTTTTATAAAGTCTTTATTTTCATTTAATTTACCGATTATTTACAGGTCACGTTAAGTAGGCTTTTAAATATTATTTATAGCATATCGAAGTCATCTCTCTGAAACAATAATTTAAATCATTACCTTACTGCAGAAACATAAAAATAATATCATGCTTTTATATGTACAGTTCCATACATGCGTGAAATGTGTAGAGAAATGGATCAATATGAATATAAATTTCAGCAATCTATAAATGCAATTGTAATTGCATTTTTCATCTATCAAGGGACATTACTTACAGTTTCAAAATTGATTGGACTGGTACAGTGTTCTTGAGCATTAAGGTTGACCCGTAAGCATCAGAAAATTTCGCCTCATATACAAACGTAGTTTACTAATAATTTGAAAACCACTGTTCCAACTTACTTGATATTTGGTATCTAATATTAGGCTACAAATATCTGTGTCTGCATGTCTGTTTTTCCGGTAAATGTATTCTGGGTCAATCCACAGAGAAAACAAAATTCGTATGAAGATTTTCTTTTACTTTCATTTTATTCGGTTTGGATATTAAAAAAAAAATGTATGCAGACACAGATATTTGTTACCTGATATTAGATATTAAATATCAATTCCATTGGAATAGCGGTTTCCAAATGATTAGTAAACTACGTTTGTATGGGGAGCATAGCTTACGGGCCGTTCTTAATACAGTGTTATAAATATTTAGGGGATGCTTGGGACGGCAAAAATAAGTTACTTGAATAATAAACAGAGTACTGGTATATGAAAGTGTGGGGCGGCGACTCGACTCACCATGTCGTTGTACTGCAGCACGTGGCGGCGGATGGCGGAGCTGTCGAGCCACGTGACAAAGTCCTCGAGCGTGCGTGACACGAGGAACGCGGGATCCTTCACCAGCTCGGGTCCCACGCGGACGTGCCCTTGCTCTATCAGCTTTGTCGCCTCTTTGAGGTTCTGCGCCATCTTGTCTGCAAAAAAGGAAACATCGATACAACGGCTTATGTCGGCATGGCCAGTTTCAAACATCACAGATGAGATTTAAGGTGGCCCAACCCGGCGGAACTAACTCATTCGCGGGCGCTGTACAAAACCGTGCTGTTGCGCTCTGGGACCTTCTCTGTTTCAAAGAAAAGGACAGGCTCCGTGATGAGGAAGATGCAACATGTCCACAAAAAAGACAATGTGAATAGTGTATGATTTGGTAAGATTTACGAAAATTTTGATTTCAAAACGACTTATAGCTAAAAGTAAACCACGACCGCTGTAGTCAAAAATCGAACAAAAACCAAATAGATTATAAATCTTGATTAAATAAGCTATGTCTGATGACTAATCTTTTTTAAGATTTTCTTACTTTATCATTGCGTAATAAACCACCAAATTTATTGTATAAAATGCGCGAAAAATTCGAACTTTCGGACCTTATAACTTAGAAACCAAACACAATTTTACAATGCCAACGGTCATCAGACATCTAGTTCAATCAAATAAAGCTCTTTTGAGCAAAATTTGGGATCTCTGATAAGAAATATGGGCGTGATCTTCTTTCCCCGTTTGTATGAGGAGTTGAGCGGGTTGGGCCACCTTAAGAGGTTATTATAAAAAAAAACAATTAATTATATTAATTTGAGGAAATTATGGGTATACAGCAGGTGGCAAAATTGGCAGATGCAATACACGCAAATGGTATGTTTTGCTGGTTCGGGTCCAGCCTTCCATTCATAAAGTAGTTCTTTTTACAGGGCTCTTTTTTTAATTAATACATCCTTGCTTCGGTGATTCAGGAATCGATAATAAGCGAAATATTAATCTGATATTTTTTAAAAATCTCTAAACAATGTTGTGAAACTTTTGTATGCACCTTTGGAAAGAACTTTCAGTTTGATACTTCCTTCTCTCATTTAAATCTTAATTAAATTAAATAAATTAAAATTCGCACTTTAAAATTATTAATTGCATCAAACACTTTTTGGTCTAGGATATAGTAATGATAGAATGAATAAGATACATAATAATAATAATAAAAGAAGAATAGAAATTCTAACATTTTGCCAGTATTTTGATCTTACTGGCGGACTTCCTAGAAGGCATAAACTTGATGAAAATTTTGTAAGCAATACTATAACTAATATACCAAAAAAAAATAGGTTGCTCGCTAAGACAACTGTCCACTCGGTGCTCCGATCATAACCTGACGTTCAACTTTGGAAGCAGCTTGTCTCCATGAATCAGAGGATATTTTTAGATCCTCGGTAGTCACCAAGAAGCAGGGTTACTAAAATTTTTCAAAACTTAAAAAAAATTAGGCTAGCATACATTTTCAGGAAGTATTGAGATGCGCCTGTTACCTTTTGATTACAACATATAAATATGCAATGTAACCGAAAGTTACTTACCGGATTTCGGGTAACTGGATGTGGTGAAAACGGGGGATAGTGAAAATTTTGAGTGGGCGGTAATTATGTTAGGTTACGTTATGTTACATTGTTAAGTTTGGTCTTTAATTATTATTATGTTATTAATGATAGGCTAGCAGCTGATGTGCCTATATCACAACACTCATTTATTTATATATATTAATAATTATAATATATATATTATATATATATTATGTTTTTTTTTTTTTATGTGACTGGACATGGATGGCTAATACCACAAGTTCTGTCATGGTATTTTAGCCCAACACACCACATGGGAACTAGGTGCCATGCCAGGACCTTCCTTATATTGCACGGCTACATTGAACTGGATTATTGTCCAGTTTATTTTTGAAGGAATTTACAGAGACAGCATTAACTACTTCACTGGGAAGACTGTTCCAAGATTCTACCACTCTGTTGGCAAGAAAGTGTCGTCGAGGGTTCTGCTTTGACCGATTGTGATACAGTATTTTGAGTGCCCTCTCAGGTTTTTAGTATTAGCGAGGGTGAACATATGAATGTTTTTTTCGATTTTTCATAAAAAAAACCTTTAACCCATGTCAATGAAAAATGGACTGGCGTCCACTGGCAGGCGTTTTAATTGCATAACCTAAAAATACGGTAACCACTCACTGCGGAGCATGACGACAGGCAGCCGACGCCGGCAGAACGAGCTAGCGGAGACGCCGGTAACGAGGTGCAGGTCCCAGCGGGTGGGGATCAAACCCAGCACGTACAGTTTTTCCAGCAGCTGCCCGCTCGCCTCCGTGCGGAACGGCACCGACGGCTCCAGCACCTTGATGCGGTTGGCGAGCTCGCGGACCTCGCGCGACAACTTGTTGTATCTGGTGTGAGGCAGTTTGCAGTGCTTATGAAAAAAAACCGGCCAAGTACAAGTTGGACATGCACACGAAGGCTTCCGTACGATCGTACAAAATTTAACACAAAAAATCACTTTTTTTTGTATCTCACCTGTAATTTTTATTATTTTCAAATTTTACCTATTTGTTGCTACAGCGGCAAAACACTGCCTACTTATTATGGCTCATGAGATACAGTCCTGTGACAGACAGACAGACGGACAGCAGAGGCTCCGTAGGTTCCGTTTGCACTCTTTGGGTACGGAACCCTAAAAACCCTAACATTTGCCCGACTGCCTGACGCCCGTAAGGTGTTAAACTGGTATGCAAGTAGAACTTATTGCATACCTATTGACTTCGAGTCTATGTAGACTGACAGTAATGTGACCTATTGGAAAATGTAGACTGTAATATACTACATATGAAGTACCAGAGAACAAGTGCAACTGTTTGAAAACTGTTACTAAGTCGGTGTCAGCCAAGGTAGCCAAGGTTCTTGATTGGCGCAGCCCGTGCCCGGCTGACGCCGACTCAAAAAATAACAAAACTCGTAACTACAAAAATGGAAATTATTTTTTACTTTTTAGTGCTTTTTCTTTGAAGTCGGTTATTTTTTTTTTGTTAATTTTTTTTTCTGCCTAGTTTTATTTAGATTTTACCATTCCTCGCACACTAGGCAACAGGGTGTGATTTCCCACCAATTGGGTGGAACGTTACATGCCACTCCTTAAAATATTGAATGTATTCTTACTTCGTATAATCTTCCCTCTTCTGAATGTAATACTTCTTCATCATTTTGACCTCGTGCAGGTTGTTGTCCACCTTCCATGATATGAAGTCTACTTTCTTTAGCAGCTTCTGCTCGTGGTATTTCAACTTGCGTACCATAGTGGCGTCACGACCGACTTGAGGGAGTTAGAGCTCCAGGACTAAAGATGAAGACAGATATAAAGTTAGGAAAGTAGAATACTCTTTCTTTCTAGTTGTGACAATTGAATCAGGCGCACAGGTCTCAAGTTGGCTAGTAGCTAGCTAGGCGCATCGCTGTCTGCTACACAAAACATCTACTAAACGGTCACATGCACAACCCGCGGCGGTATATTTTGATTTCGTATAAAATATACCAAAAAACATCACACGTGCGTTTTAGTAAACGCTATATCGATAGGCTTCATACATGTATTCGTATTCAGAGAAAATCTGTCAAAACTTAGTACGAGATAATCACCTAACAAACCATACAAAAACCGGTTTAATCAGGCGTATTAATGTTAGTTCGCCTACTCTGAATACGGCTTCAATCTTCTCATCATACACCCGTATTCAGAGTGGGCGGACTAACTTTAATACGCGTTTTAAGGTCGGATTAAACAGGTTTTTGTTTGGCTAGTCCGGTGCTAATCTCGTACTTAGTTTTGACAGTTTTTCTCTGAATACGATATGTCCTCATAATCTGATTCACTTTTTATTCTAAACGCATTCAGCATCTTTCATTATCTTTTTGAGGCGTTCCGCAGCGCGAGCACCCAATACGTCGCATCGATTTTGAGTGGTGTAATTTCACTCACACTTGCTACGCGTTGCAATTGTATTGAAGCTCCTAGCATGAGAACTCGCCAATGCGAAATACAGGCGGTGCAGCAGCGGACCCTTCGCAGATCCGTCGCCACTATACGAGGGGGTGCGAAGGCATATGACGGGTGCAACATTTAACCTAAACTAACAAATCCTAATTTAATCTTATCAACCCTAATCTTACCTTACCAAACCTAACCTAACCTAACCTAAATAACATAACCTAACCTTACGTAACCCAACCTAACTTACATATCCCCACACAACTCCCAGTATACGACAGTAACATTTTCATAATGGCTAGTTATTTTTGCAAGGAAAATTTAGAGCGAAACTTCACTCGAGAAGAATTGTAAACACCTCATAAAAGATTAATCTGAGACCAATTACGTATTGGTAATAAAAACACTGTTAATTCTGCCACCTATAGAGCATGGGCAGCTCATTTTAGCAAGTTTACATAAAAAACATTCCAAAATATGTCACAGAAGACCAAAAATATCAAATTTACAGAAATAAAAAGTTTTGGCTGGCCTTCCCCTATTGCCAAGCGAAGGGCTTACAAACTCTTTGCCTTCAAATAAACTTAGAAATAATTAAATGGGGAAGAAAACTCAAAGGTAATAGTAGATGTCACGCATGTTACCTTAAAAACGTTAAAACTATCATTCCTGTCAAGTTTGATTTACGTGTTTTTAGGGAAAGTTGTACCCATGATGCATATAGAATAAAGTTTTAGGAATAATAAAGGAAAAGAAGAGTTTTTGTAGGTCTTCAAAAAAAAAAATGTCATCGACCAGCACAAACTAGAATCGCAATATTAAAGGAGCCTTTTGCGATATTTTCCAGTACTTATTTTGATTCGCATAATTAAAAACAATTTATTTTCGGAATAATATGGATAAAATTGAGTCATTTCAATTACGTAGGTTGAGTAAATATAATTTTATAATATATTCTGTTTTATTTTGTACGGTGTCCGACGGACAGCTTTGACAGATATTTTAGGTGAGCTCGCCTGTCGTGATAAGCAGTTTTCTTCCCTATTGACAGTTAAAGGTTTAAGGTCGGCCCGTAAGCATCAGAAAATTTAGCTTCCCATACAAACGTAGTTTACTAATAATTTGAAAACCACTGTTCCAACTTACATGATATTTGGTATCTTATATTAGGCTACAAATATGTGTGTCTACATGTCTTTGTTTTTTCGGTAAATGTATTCTGGGTCAAACCACAGAGAAAACAAAATTCATATGAAGATTTTTTTTTTTGCTTTAATTTCATTCGGTTTGGATTTTTCAAAAAAACAAAAGCGTGCAGACACAGATATTTGTTACCTGATATTAGATATTTAATATCAATTTAATTGGTATATCGGTTTCCAAATGATTAGTATACTACGTTTGTATGGGGAGTATAGCTTACGGGCCGTTCTTGAGGTGGCCCAACCCTCTCATCTCCCCATACAAAAGGGGAAAGAAGATCACGCCCATATTTCTTGTCAGAGATCCAAAATTTTGTTCCAAATAGCTTTATTTGATCGAACTAGATGTCTGATGACCATTGGCATTGTAAAATTGTGTTTGGTTTCTAAGTTATAAGGTCCGAAAGTTCGATTTTTTCGCGCGTTTAATACAATAATTTTGGAGGTGGATTACGCAATGATAAAGTAAGAACATCGTAAAAAGATTAGTCATCAGACATAGCTTATTTAATCAAGATTTATGATCTATTTGGTTTTTGTTAGATTTTTGACTACAGCGGTCGTGGTTTACTTTTAGCTATAAGTCGTCTTGAAATCAAAATTTTCGTAAATCTTACCAAATCATACACTATGCACATTATCTTTTTTGTGGACATGCATCTTCCTCATCACAGAGCCTGTCTTTTTCTTTGAAACAGAGAAGGTCCCAGAGCGCAACAACACGGTTTTGTACCGTGCCCGCGGTTGAGTTGGGCCCGCCGGGTTGGGCCACCTTAATGGATCTTTCCAATTCATACTTTTACTAATCTGTGCTAATTTGATATCGATAGCTTCTTTTGGACGTCACTAAAACACAACATACATCTATGCAAATATCAGAGTTCGGAGAAATCGCTGGAGGGAAAAGACAAAAGACTGTCGATGAGGTCGCGTGCATATTTTTTTGCAAATCGCAAAGAATAATATCAGTGATTGTGTGGTTCCGTAAAGCCATTGTGTCGTGTTTCCCGGCTTGCTCTGCCTATTTGTGTTTATTGGATTTTCGTATCGCGTAAGTAGGGTGATGTTGTGATGAATGAACCACCCGACCCGGACGACCCCGGCGGCCGCCATCATATGCCGCCGGGGTTCATTCTCGCTCAAGATGCATCTAGCGATAAGAGCGACAACCTTAATGATGCATTCCTAACCCCACCAGAGGCCAGCCATACCATTGAAATTCACAATTCATTCGATAGATTGTCTGATAATGAAGGCATGGACTTTTCCGCCATAATTGGTAAAAGGAAACGAAAAATAAAAGAACATCAAAGAAAAAACAAAAGTAACAAACAAAACTCTCAACTCAAAGTTAAGATTGATTCATCACAATCATCTTTTATCTCGTCAGATTGTGAACATGATGAAATAAAGCAGGCTCCCAATTCTCAGGTTATTGGGCCTCAAGCAGTCCTATCCAAACTAAACATATCCCAACAAGACCTATCCCAACAAGACATATCCCAACAAGACCTATCCAAACAAGACCTATCCCAACAAGATCTATCCCAACAAGGCCCATCCCGGATTTCCACGAATGATATCTCAACTCCAAATCATACCGAACTTTACCGGGACTTTGACAAAGCTCCTTTCTTAGTCCACGTCCAGAGGGTGGAATCAAATCCATCGGCTGGAGTTGTTCTGCATCCAGTTCATTTTGGTCAATTTTTAAAACGGAACTCATTCCAAGGTATCATAGACGGTGGGGTAAAGAGTGTGGGACGAAATAGAGTAACCGTCACCTTCAAATCCGCCCAATATGCCAATCTATTCATACAAAATCATTATTTATCCGAAGCCAAATATAAGGCTTTTATTCCGTCATTTAATGTCACAAGAATTGGATTGGTGAAAGGAATTCCAATTGAATGGTCCGAAGAGGATCTTTTGAAAGACATTGAAATTCCTGGCGGAGGAAGAGTCCTCAAAGTCAGACGCTTAAATTTCAAAAAAATGGTCGATGGTTCCCCTATGTGGAAACCATCCCAAAGTGTGGTTGTAACTTTTGATGGTCAGAGTCTTCCTGATAAGATCCTATTAATGTATAATTCTATTCAAGTAGAACTTTACAAATATCCGACCATCCAATGCTTCAATTGCTCAAGATATGGACATACCAAGACAATATGCCGTTCGCAGCCACGTTGTTATAAATGCGGAGAATTCCATTCAGCCAATGACTGCAACATCACAGAAGAAAATGCAAGCTGCCTTTACTGTGAAGGCAGACACTATGCAACAAGTAAAATTTGTCCGGAACAAAATAGACAAAAAAATATTAAACATAAAATGGCAGAAGAAGCTATTTCATATACGGAGGCTGCCAGTCAATTTAGGCCCTCTAAGCGGTCCTTTGCAGAGGTCACCTCCAGCGCTCCAGTCAATAAACCATCCATTCCTACATACTCATACAAAAAAACATTCTTTTCGCAACCTCGAGCTCGCGCCCCTCTTCCTCAGGGGTACGATCGCAACGCTCATCAAGCCCTTCTTAATGATTTCACTCCTCCAACATCTCATAATGGTTCGGTTTTTCGAACTCCTTTGTTGACACCCTCTTCTCCAATTATTTCAATGGACCTTAGTAACCCTGAAAATTTTGACAAATTATTTTCTGCTTTTCTAAGTTTTATATCTTCCAATACTTTACCGTCCAACGCTGCTATTAATCATTCTCCAGACGCTTATAATGGGTTCAAACACTCCAGAATCCGCTCACCAGTGGGCTTACCTGACAAAATTAAAAAATAACTTCTTATCCAATATGAACTTTTCAATTTACACTTTAAATTTTAATTTCTTCAACAATATTATTTTACTTATCCAAAAGACAATATATAAAAAATATTTCGGCATCCAAATTTATTACCTGCGTTGTAGCAGAATATTTGGCTCCAAAAATATATATCTGCGACCAGCAGATTTTTGTACCAATGTTTGGATTGTTTTAATAAAAAATCCTCTTTATGTCATTAAAAAAAGCTCTAGCAGATTTTTCGACCACAAAATTTATTACTGCATGGTAGCAGAACATTTGGCAAAAATTTTTTTTATCTGCAACTTAGCTTTCTTTAATTTTTATAGGGTCAAGTTTGAATGCATTCATCTCGCTTCATTTCATCAGAATGTCTTCTACAATAATTCAGTGGAATTGTCGTAGCTTAATCAAAAATAAATCTGATTTACTCCACCTTATCAATAAACATCACCCTATCGTTATAGCAATTTCTGAAACCTGGTTAAAGCCATCAACCCACTTTAAGATTTCAGGATATGTTAGCTTCAGAGATGACCGAGCTGATGGATATGGGGGTTGCGCCCTGTTCATCAACAAAAAAATTCCATTTTCTTCCCTCACTCTTCCTGCCCGAGTTGATGGTATAAATGTTGTTGCCGTTATGGCAGACAATATAACATTTGTTTCGGTATATGTATCGTCTCCTACGCTCTCAACCACTCGATTTATTAAATCAATTTTTCAATCCATCCGCAAGCCTTATGTGGTTTTAGGCGATTTTAATTCTCATCACTCCGTGTGGGGGTCTGCAAATTGTGACCACCAAGGCAATAAATTGATTGAACTACTAGATGAATACAACATATGCCTTCTGAATGATGGTTCACCCACAAGACGGACTCCCCCGAATCAGAATCCGAGTGCAGTGGATCTGACTCTTTGCACTCCAGATCTGGCTGCCCGTCTTTCATGGAAAATATCCAAATTTTCTCACGGCAGCGATCATTTTCCCATTATTATAAATATTCCTTGTCAGGCCCCTCCTTCCATAAATAAATCCCCTCTTCTTAAATATCGCTTGAATGAAGCTGATTGGGTGACGTTCAGTCTGAAAGTAGAAGAGGAGATGTCTAGTCTGCCGATCGTTACCTTAGACAATGTTTTACATTGTTACTCCAAATTTACATCATTATTGATAAGCACAGCAGATCAAATTATTCCGCTCAAAAATACATCAAAAAATCATCGCCTTTCTCCTCCATGGTGGGATTCCGAATGTACCAAATCTGTTCGTGACCGTTCCTATGCCGAAACTTTATATGAAGAGTTTATGACTGATGAAAACTTTTTAAATTTACGCAAAATTCAAGCAGTTACTAAATGTACTCTTAAAAATAAAAAACGTAATGGATGGCAAAATTTTTGCCTTTCTCTCTCACCTAACACTTCATCTTCATTAGTTTGGCGCAATATTAAAAGGTACCGTTCTGTTTTCACGGAAGACAGTGCTTCAATACCTTCATCGGCTTCATGGAAAGACTCATTCCTAAATAAGCTAGCCCCCCCATCCGCCCCTACAGAAGATGAACTCCCGTCCCTTTATTCATTTGTTGGAGGTTGTACTCCCATGGAGGTTCCATTTTCATTAAAAGAACTCAAAATTGTTTTGAATCATGTTAAGGATTCTTCCCCAGGGCTGGATGGGATTCCTTATTCTTTTCTGGTTAAATCGAGAGATACAACCCTTGAATACTTTTTACAAATCATTAATTTCTTCTTTGACTATGGGGTAATTCCTGACTCCTGGAAAACTCAAATAATCATTCCAATCCTGAAATCTGGTAAAGACCCCAATGATGGTTCCTCTTACCGTCCGATTGCTCTGTCTTCTACCTTATGCAAAATTACAGAACATTTAATCAAAAACCGTTTAGAATGGTTCGTGGAACACAGAGAACTTCTTGCTAAAACACAATATGGATTTAGGAAAAGCAGAAGTACAATGGATAGTTTGGGGATTTTCACTACCGATATTCGACTTTCTTTTTCTCGGGACGAGTCTGTTGTGGCTGCATTCCTAGACATATCTGCAGCTTACGATAATGTCCTCCTACCAAAGCTCAAACAAAAAATGCTAAATCTACATATACCAGAAAAAATTGTTGCATATATTTTTAATATATTATCTCAAAGAACAATAATGTTAAGAGTAGAGGAACAATCAAACGACTCTAGAATAATCTGGAAAGGTTTACCACAAGGCTCTGTTCTCAGTCCTTTACTTTATAATATTTACACCCATGATCTTGACAGATCAATAAACTCCTTTTCACGTGTCCTGCAATATGCGGATGATTTACTAATATACTCACCCCATAAATCTATTCCTAAAGGAGCTGAACAAATTGAATACTCGCTAAGATCTTTGAACACATGGTTAACTGAACATGGGTTGGAACTGTCAGCCCAAAAGAGCTCTATAGTAGTATTCAGTAGAAAAAGAATTGTACCCCCTATCACTATCACATACAACAATACAATTATTCCATTACATATTCAAACTAAATTCCTTGGCATAATCCTGGATTCAAAAATGACAGGTGTCTCTCATCTAAATTATGTAATAAAAAAATGTGAAAAAAATATTAACATTATACGCACTCTAGCTGGGGTTTGGTGGGGAGCTCATCCATACTACCTCAAGTTATTGTACAATGCAATAATACGAAGTCATTTGGATTACGGTTCCTATATTTTAGAACCCTGCAATAGAACTGCTCTTAATAAGCTTAACATTATCCAAAACAAATGCCTGCGTATTATAACAGGTGCCATGAAATCAAGTCCTATAAATGCTCTGCAAGTAGAATGCGTTGAACCTCCTCTTTATTTTCGCCGTCAGTTCTTGGCTGATCGTTTCTTGTTCAGGGCAAGCTATTTCTTACATCATCCAATAATTCCGAAACTAAATTTACTATCCCGATTTTCTCATACTGCGAAATATTGGGAAAAAAAGGCTCCCACCAGACTTGTAAAAAGTTATCGTAAGTTCAATAATGTCAAGGCTCCAGTATTCCGTTCTAACTCCTTACCAATGTTTTCATACCCTTTTCAAGTAGTTACGAGCAATGTAGAAGTAATTCCTTTTTTTGGCATTGAAAAAGAGTCTCCAAATGCTAATGAAGTCTTTCATTCCATCCTATCTGAAAACTGGGAAGGGTGGGAGTATATTTTTACTGATGCCTCCAAACTCACGGAGGAAGGCAGTGTTGGAGCTGCAGTATTTCATAAGAACAGCAACATCTACCAACTAATTAAATGCCCTCCAGAGTCATCAGTTTTCACTGGTGAATCAACGGCATTACTGGAGGCAGTCAAGTTTTCATTATTATTAAAAAAATCTAATAAATTTATAATATTTTCTGATTCCCGTAGTGCTCTTCAATCTCTCACTCAGAACCCCTTTCATTCTAACACACAAAATCCTATTCCTTTTTCCATTAAAGACATTCTCTACAATAACCCGGACAAACAAATAGTCTTTGCATGGATTCCGTCTCACTCAGGCATCCTGCCCAATCACCGGGTAGATGATCTTGCTAAACAAGCTGTTCTGCGAGGGGATAAAATCCCATATAGAAACTACCCACATGATTTAATTGCTCTCCCAAAAAAATCTCTTACTGAAAATTGGACCAAATTGTGGGCTAACTCTAGTAGATTTAAGGGTTCAAATTACGCCAAGATCCAGCCTAACATCCCTGCTAAGCCTTGGTTTCATCGTATCAAAATTAATAAATCTTCAACTTCTATTATTTGCCGCCTTAGAATAGGCCACTGCTGTTCCCCTGTTCATTTGGCTAGACTTCATATTAAAGACTCATCAGTGTGCGAATGTGGCCTTGATGACGGGAATTTGGAACATATATTTTTCTGTTGTCCTCTTATTAATAAAACTGCTCCTTTATACGATTACCTTCCTCTACTCCAAATTCCTCTTCCTACCAATATTAATTGCTTGCTCTCTTCATCTAACTTTAAAATTCTTAAGTTACTTGCTTCATTTATCAGTGCAAATGATCTTAAATTATGATTTTCTTTTATGTTTCGTTGGCAACTAATTTCAGAACCTTTTACACTATTTGTATATAGCTATGAACTTTGACATTGGCGAAATGTGTTAGATGCACGAAAGCCATTAAAAGGGACCCAAAAGTAGGACCCTAAAAAGAAGAAGAAGAAATCGCTGGAGATTCTCTTTCCACGGATATATAGCCAAACTTACACTCTGGTTCGTTATAAGAGATTCTCTTTCTACGAATAACCACGAATATACTCGTTGCCTGAATAAGAGTGCCCCCATGGATAATAATATTATATTGCTGTGAGAGAGTGCCCCGTGCGTGCATCGCCATGTCGGAGGCGGCTGCATCTGGCGGTCTGTTCGGCGCACGTCGTGCACGACAATTCTTCAAACGGCCTAAGTACGATGACTGTGAGGAAGAAGCACGCACGTTATTCGAGAAGAAGTACCGCTTCTCGCCTGGAGACTGGGTACTTCCAGAGAACGATAGCCTGTTCACTGCCGCTCCTTGGAGCATCAAACAACTACAGGTAAAGCGCACACTTTCGATTCTCAGAGACGTATGAATGAACTTGGGAAATGCATTAAATTAGAAAAAAAAACATTATTGCAACATTATATACGTTATTTAAATGCTCTAAAAAGAAGAAAATAATCTTTAAATTAAATGAAACCCATCAAATTATAATATTATACTTTTATGTACATATCATATAAAAGGTTGCTGCGATCTTAACCTGTATAAATTCATTTAATGGAATGCAAAAATATATTTTTTTAGACGTCTTGTTTATACAGGTAACTAAATCTCGCAAAAAAACTTTTTAATCATCTACCTGCTTTAAAAGTATAATGTTATAATTTGATCGATTTGATTTAATTCAAATATTATTTTCTTCTTTATAGAGCATTTAAATAAAAGCTTGTTTGCAAAAATGTGTTTTTACTATTAATTAGCTTGAAAATTTAAAGTTTTTCATACATACTTCTTAACATTAAAACCGGCTATAATTGATCGTTGAACGGCTCCTTTCGCACTCGGGATCCAACCCTGAGAGCAGTAACCATGTCATGGTGACACTTAGGGCCAAGTGCACGAAAGGACAAAAAATCTAAATCAACGTCAACGTAGGTATGATTAAACACGTCATTTTGTATGGACAGAACGGAAGGAACTCCATGCGGCTCACTAAAAGTGACGGGTTTGAACATTGATTATTTCAGCCGTCTCTTCGTGCGATCGATAGACTGTTGCTGTTAACCGTTGAAGAGTTCCCACGTCTGAAGTAAACCACGAGTGCAGTAGCCATGTCATGGTGACACTTAGAAATGGTTATCATAATTACACACGTATACAACATTTCGTGTCTATGCTGTTAGCCGTTGAGGAGTTCCCTGGCAGGAGGCATCCTTGAGTGCAGCAGCCATGTCATGGTGACACTTAGAATGGGTTATCATTATGAAATGTTTATACAACATTTTGTGTCTATGCTGTTAACCGTTGCGGAGTTCCCTCGTTAGGAGCCATCCTTGAGTGCAGTAGCCATGTAATGATTCTTAGAATGGGTTATCATTATGAAATGTGTATACAACATTTTGTGTCTATGCTGTTAACCATTGAGGAGTTCCCTCGTTAGGAGCTAACCCTCGATTTAGATTCAGGTCATGCATACCATAAAAATGCATTGTCTTCGGAACTGAACCAACATACAAAAATTTAACTCCAAGGATAAGAGGAAGTGTGCTAATTCGGCTTGCAAGATTCTACCTAAACACCTACATTACATACATACATACAAACAGGGCAAGTTAAATAAAATCTTATTATTACTTACCTTTGGGTTTTTAGAAGATGCATTCGCTTAACTGTGCAATTACAACACAGACCTTAACCTAACCAGTCCACGTCGGTGCCGCAGGAATGGGTCATTGGCTACGGCCTACTATGTACATTAGAGTCTCACTAATCCGGCTTCTCTTGGATTTTAATAGTGCCAGTTTAATAGTCCGAATGAGCTGTGTACCTGAGGAGAAGAACTTCTCTATTTTTGTAAACAGTTTACTAAGTAGAAGGACATAGTCAAGTAAGATATACCCAAAGGAGCTGACATGGTCACTATGTGTACCCAAGCTCCAAACAAAATTAGATTAAAAAAAAAAGACCTTCTCGGTCACAAAGGGCGAGGGGCGTCCAAAAGTGGTCTATAATCCGTCACATGCTTTACGATAGGTTCCTAACTATCTTGTAAAGTTATTTTGCTCTCTTACCAGCGCTTAAGTCAGATGTACTATGATTCTGAGCCCCTAGTTCCAGTTGTCACCTAATTTGGCGTTTACGCCAAACCGACCGACTGGCTTTTTCAACTTTATGAAGAAAATGAATATTGCGCGCAGTCGGCATTAAGTGAACTAACATTTGCGAGTCCGAGTTTATTTGACAGCTTACTCACCTTCGCCGTAAATACGTTGACGTTTACACCAACTTCACGGAATACAAATGGGAAGTGCTAGTTTGACTTTGACAGCTTGAAGAAGTAAAATCACAGAATATCTAGTAAAAAACCGGCCAATTGCGAGTCGGTCACGCACACGAAGGGTTCCGTACCACCGTACAATATTTAACGGAAAAAAGACGGTTTTGTTGTATGGGCCCCCCCTTTAATTTTTATTATATTTTAATTTTACCTATTTGTTGCTATAGTGGCAACATAAATACATCCTCATCTACAGCTCTGTCACAGACGGACGGACGGACAGCGGAGGCTTAGTAATAGGGTTCCGTTTGGTACCCTTTGGGTACGGAACCCTAAAAATGTGTATGGAGTTTGACGTTTTTACGTAACTTCGAAGTCTGTCACTCTGTTTTAGCATTACAAGCATGGACATATGAATACAAATCTTACATATTTTATACTTCTCATCATGATTAGGCTCTGAAGTGCTGTCTCAACTTCCACAAGAGCCAGCTGAATGACTTCCCGCTGGAGCAATGGAGCCAGCACACGCGGCGACGGAACCCGGCCGGCGATGTCGCCTGGCGCCTCCGCACACACATAAACCCAGAATTCCACACGCAGGTCATTTTATCCTCTCTGTTCTTTGTATCGGACCAATATCACATGTAATGTGAAAGTAGATTTAACTGGATGGAGAACTAAAGCAAATGTTTTTACTGTTTTTATCATGTTTAATTTTAGAGGCCCTAAAGTCAGCCTCAGTGGCCCAGTGGCGCGACACTTCGGCGATCGCTCTCCGAAGTTAAGCAACGCTGGGTCCGGTCTGGTCTTGGATGGGTGACCATTCGACCGTTGAGAGAGGCTGGCCGTGGTTCGGATTCCACGTTAAGCTGTAGGTCCCCTTCCTTACTTACTAGGTGGTTGGGTTTATCCCGCCCGGGTTGGTACCATCGCATTGGAAGAACGATGGTCGAAGCGGCAATGAAAATTGTCCGTGTTTTCCATCCAGTTCAATGTAGCCGTGCAATATAAGGAAGGTCCTGGCATGGCACCTAGTTCCCATGTGGTGTGTTGGGCTAATACCATGACAGAACTTGTGGTATTAGCCATCCATGTCCAGTCACATAAAAAAAAAAAAGACCATTCTATTTATTCTTATTTTATTTTATTTAAGAGAATTAACAGCGGTAACATAGGTACTTACGAATACATTCATATATAATAAGACATATTATTTATGCTTATGCTACCCTCAAAAACAATTCCCATTTATTACCATTACCACCACGGGATGGTACACAATGTGGGTGGAATTATTCTTACCAACCAGTAAGTACATGGAATCTGAATCACAAGTGACACATCCCTTAGTTGCCTCTTACGACTTGCACGGGACGAAATACAGTGGTACCACATGTATTATTTTTTACAGCCTCGAATAACCACGCAATATCTACAAGGATGTTTGTAGACTTTACTCATTCAAATAAATGTTCAACTGTTGCAATGGCAGAACCAATTATGTGTTAAAAAAAGGCCAAGTGCGAGTCGGACTTGCACATGAAGGGTTCCCTACCATCATACAAGATTAAACACAAGCATTTAGTTTTTTGTATGGGGCCCTTCTTTAATTTTTTTTTTCGTTTTACTTATTTGTTGTAGCGGCGAAATAGATTCACAATCTTTGAAAATTTCAGCTGCCTATCTATTGCGGCTCATGAGATACAGCCCTTTGACAGACGGACGGACGGACGGATAGCGGAGCCTTAGTAATAGGGTTCCGTTGGCACCCTTTGGGTACTGAACCCTAAAAGTTGTAAAAAAAATTCTGGGCACAAATCATTCAAGTGTTTGCTATGAATTGCCATTTCAGATATCTATGTAGTTCGATAAGCATAATGGCAATCCTCTGGCTGGCGAAGCACCGCCCGGTTCCATGTGAGCGCATGCACAGGCGTGGAGCAAGTTCTTCGAGTGCGCGAGCACGTACCGGCTGGTGGCGGAGCAGGCCGTCAGCGCCGGCCGCCTCGCATCGCTGCACCTGTGCGAGGCGCCGGGCGCCTTCGTCACGGCGCTCAACCACTATCTGCAGCTCTGCCATCCCCACCTGCAGGTACACAATCAAAAGTCCAGGAGCACATAGCTTAGCGCTTCGTAGCGATTGCTATGAAGCGCTCGCATCGCGCGAGGGTACGGATCACATCGCCCGCGTGGCTTGCGGCCTGAAGACCGGTCGGCGGGAAATGGGGCACGCTGACCATGCAAAACAAACCTCACCGTAGGCTGCTACCGGATTTATGTCGTAGATGGTACCACCGGGCCCCACCATACACTTAAAATAGCTACACACAAAGCTGGCTTGAGGATGATGTTGAAACCAACATTTTCTCATACAAACTGTACTTAATTTTCTTATATTTTATAATTTTTTGTATTTATGCATACGACATTACCGTTATCTCATTAATTTCAGTTTCGGCGACATCTACATTTAAAGCATTGTAATCAAATTTTAAAAAAAATTCTAAATCCGATTTTAAAATTATTAAATTTATATTATCAATTTAAATAATCAAAAACCTAAATTATGTTAAAGCTTAGTAGTGGTATCAATATTTTTAATTAAAGAATTATTTTAAAAGACCCTTCACAAGTCAATTATTTTGTTACAACATTATTATTGTTTATTCATCATCCATAGACAGTACACTGCACTTGGATTTGTCATATTTTATAATTAGCCATTAGTGACGTAACTTTGTGTAGTTTAACTACCAAACTTTTAAATAAATGAAATTAAATGTAGGTGCGGTTGGGATCACTATTCACCAAAAACAAACACCCATTTGTGAAAAAAATATAACGCTAGACACTGGGATGTTTATTCGAAATTGCAGTGGGAGTGGACAGCGAGCACGCTGAACCCGTACTACGAGGGCAATTCCCCGTCCAACATGATCAGCGACGACCGCTTCATGGCACACACGCTGCCACGCTGGAGCTTCGGGGCGGACTGCACCGGCGACCTCATGAGCTGGGACAACTCGCAGCACGTCGTTAGAGCGCCCGGCCATGTGAGTTCGAATGCAGAAGGGTTACAATACTCTGATTTTTTTTGTTGTATTCCAATGTTATCAGAGAGGCAGATATGAGGCTTCTCTATGAAACTAGACTGCATCTGTATAGTGCATAGAATATTTTGAATGGAAAAGGCAAGAACAAGGGCACAAGAAAGAGCCCAGTAAAAAGAACTTCTTAACGAATATTCTGCAAGATTTAACCTGAACCAGCAAAACATAACATTAGCGGGTATTGCGTCTACCAATTTCGCCACCTGCTTAATTTGGAATTCCCCTACAGTCCCTCCTCCTGTAATCAGTGCCTTCTACTAACACCGTGTTCAAGATTATACCTACATACATTTATTTAACGCTTCATCTGCGTTGCAGATATTGTTTGAATGTTCGATCATTGAAGTTTGGAAGCCACGCGTGTGCAGGTGATGCTGGTGACGGCCGACGGCAGCATCGACTGCCTGGAGCGGCCGGACGCGCAGGAGGAGGTCACCTCGCCGCTGCACTACTGCGAGGTGGTCACGGCTCTGCAGGCACTCGGGGCAGGTTCGACCAACACTACTCTGCTTTTACACTTCAAGCATCTTTGTCTGTTCACGGCCAATCTAAAATATTTTGGTGGTGATTTTTTATGCAACCTGACATGGATGGCTAATACCACACAACTACCGTTAGGATATACACTACTTTCCCGAAGGAATTAGGGGCCATGCCAGGACCTTCCCATTATGAGCACGGCTACACTGAACTGGATGGAACGGACAATTTATTTTTTTAATTTATTTATTTATTTTATATTAGACAGGCAGCCTAGGCTGATGTGTCTAAATCGAGTACATAGTTCATTGATATATTAACATATATTTTTTTTCACTTAATCGGTTTCAAGTTCACTTAGTTACTTATTTTAAAAATGTATTTATTTAGATAAGCGTCCAAACGATTCTTAAATTGATTAGTTTTGTTTGCACTGATAATGTCCTCTGGAAGTTGGTTCCAATCATCAACCACTCTGTTGGTTATGAAGTGCTTCCGTGTGTTTGTTTTGTGTTCTGTTTTATTCAGTTTTAGAGTGTGGCCACGCAGGTGAGTGTTATGATTAAGAGTGAACATTTCCTTCATTGCTTCACAGCCGCATCAACCATAATTTCATCCAAACCGGTGGTACCAACCCGACCTACAGTTTTACCTGGGCTCCGAATCACGGTACAGCTCACATTCGTAACGAAATGCACTTATCCAACTCAGAAAGAGAAAATAAGTGGTACATGACCGAGGTGAGGATTCGACCCCATAACCTGTAAAGCTAGTGGTGGTGGAACCTCAGAAAAATAAACAGTTAATGAAGCGTAATTTTTTGGGGTGAATAGAACAGTGAGATGCTATGTTAGTAATTCTTTTAAATCATATTTTACAGGAGGATCATTTGTCTGCAAGCTATTCACAATGTTTGAACACTCGACGGTCAACTTGCTGTACCTGCTGAACGTGGTGTTCGGAGAGGTCAACATATTCAAGCCTGTCACCTCGAGGGGCGGCAACTCCGAGGTGTACGCGGTCTGCCTGCACTTCACCGGCCCGCAGGCTGTAGCACCCTACATTGACGCCCTCAAGTCAGGGTTCGGCACCAACTTGTACAAGGAGAAATCTCTCTTCCCTCTGGACTCCATTCCCAAAGACTTCATCGAACAAGTCGAGCATTGCGCGAGTTACTTCAGCTCCACGCAGTGCAACGTCATAGATAGCAACCTTCAGGCTTTCCTCATGAGGGACTTTCACTCCGGGGAGATAAGACGGCTGCGGGGAATCGTAGCCAACGAATTCATGAGGGTCTACGACGTGCGGCCGATTCCGCTCGACAAGGAAATACTCCAGGGTTTGCTTCACGAGGAGTGCAAGATTAACACGAATCCGAGGGACCATCGCGGCTCCTACACTGAGAGGGCACATTACAACACGCTATCGATCAAACAGAAATATGATTCCCTCAACTCCTATTTTGAGTCAAACTCTTTGGAGGATTGGGTGACTCTACCCAAAGACAAGATCACATGGTACTCATCATTTGACAAACATTTCGAACTGCGGCTGGAGTTCACTCATGGAAAACCTCTGATTAAGCTAAAAAGCTCAAAATTTGTGCTCCTGCCGATTCTCAAGATTTATCAGAGACTAACGGAGGAGGCAGATTTTGAGGGCATGAGGGTATGTCCCAACGAAATAAGGAATGTTGAGGAGCTCGGCAACAAATACGACGTGAGCACAGTGCGATGGAAGATTCTCTCGCTCCCAGATATCAACCTTGGGTACGATTCGTACAATAAAGCGTGTCTAAAACGACTGATCGAAGTATTGAACAAACTGGCAGATGACGACTCGTTGTTCTTGCCGAACTTTGAAGTCCTGACGCATTTCAGTGTCGGCGTGCTGTATGTCTTGTGCAAGGTTCTGTTTCGAAGTGTAGGCTTCACGGACGGCGCCGGCCTGATTCTTTGCGAGTATGTGAGCGGCCGCGTCGACACGCTCCGCGAGATTCTGGCGGAGTGCGAGACGGGGGATGAGGGGAGGGCCCTGCTGAGGGTGCTGCCGGTGCGGACAACCAACTTTGGCGACTTTTACGATAACATTTTATTCTATAACAACACCCTGTACAGAAACAAATCAACGGCCATGTTAAATAACCTCAAAATGGTTATGTGTGATCTTTGAAATGAAATGGCTTTTTTATATTCAAAAATTAAATATTTAAGAAGATTAAAGACTACTTCATTAAACTTGTGACAAAAGCATGTTAAGGATGTTCCGACCCATACAATGTTATTTTTACACGGAACGCAAAAAGTATTGCACTTTAAGGCACGAATTTGTCAAAAATATTAAATATAGCCATAGTAGTTGCAGCGAAAACATATACACAATTTCGGGTTTAATGGTTTCGTTGTAATTGCCGATTAGAAGTTTTACACCGTTAGATGGCGCTGTTAAATAAAAATCGTATTTAAATAAATTGTAACAAAACCAATAATCCTGAAATTGTTTTCGCTGCAAGTAATATTATATTAAACTTTTATTATTAATTTGTGGCTTAAAGTGCAATACTTTTTGCGTTATGTGTGCAAACAACTTTATATGGGTCGGAACAGCCTAAAGGCGATGGTACTAAACAAAATAAAATTTTTACTGATTTGAAATAAGATCAAGTTTATCTTTTTGGGAATAAATAAAAGGGTGCAAGGTTCCAGGTCTGGACTGTAGATGTAGATGTAGAGAGTAGAGAGTGATTATCTCTACACGTGCCACATTCGATTGTAGTGCGCCGAAGCAATATAGTGAACTGGCAAACAATTTTTAATAAATCAGTCTACAGTAACTCAATGAAAGGCTAGACTTAACCAGCAAACATACCTTTTTTTATGCAACCTGACACGGATGGCCAATACCAAACAACAACCGTTATAAGCCCAATACACTATATTCCCAAAGGAATTAGCGGAAGACACGGACAATTTATCATTGCCGCTTCGACCATATTTTCATCCAATGCGATCGTACCAACCCGGCGGGCTTAAACCCCACCACCTAGTAGGGGAAGGGGACTTACAGTTTTACATGGATTCCGAACCACTCGCATTCGTGACACTCATCTAACTCAGAAAGAGAAAGAAAGTGGTACATGAGCGGAGCGAGGATTTGAACCCAGACCTCTGGTATGCTAGTCATGTCACCGCGCCACTAGGCTGCTACCAATTTTGCTATTGGCTCTGTACCCATAATTTGTTATTCTGCTACAGTCTACTCCCGTAATCTCAGCCCACAGTCTTTAAGATTATACACACACTCACCATTACGTGGGAACGTTGCACAGCTCTGAGGATTGTGGACAAGACAGCCATGTGCCACGTGAAAGTCTTTGCAAATTGAAATCATTAAACCCATATGGAAACATTCTTGGTTGGTGTACCTAACCATTTATGCGTCCGCTCGAGTCAGGAAACACTTATACACTGCGTTATAAATGCGTATATTGCAAAGATTGCAACAATGTATGCATACACGACTGTTCCGAATTGAATATATCACTCCCGTGAAAGTCATCATTAAGTGCGTTTATCTGTAGTTCTCTGATTTTGTGCACTTGTATTCTGAAATATCGAAGGCCTTTCCCCGTTTGTTAGTCTAGTTAGACAATTCTAGGCCCGAAAACTTACAAGGCCGAGGTAGTTAGGTTAGGTCTGACACATATCTGCTCGTTCCGATTTGGTATTGTGCGATTGTGGCTATGAGCAGTGATATCAATTCGGAACACAAGTATTCACTGTATTGGCCTTCTCTGCGATATTTGCAATGTACGCATTTCGGATTGCGGGGATAAGTGTTTCCTGACTCCGATATGTATGCCAATGAAACAGCCAATAAGTTGAAACAATAATTTATTGTGATTCTTACAACTGTACTCATCATTACACTTTATACACAACATACTTACAATCACTAAATTTATTAATTATAATAAATATATATACAGTAATTAAATTATTATGAAGGAAGTACGAGTGCATGTCCATCTAGTAGGTGACTCGACAAATCGGAACGAAACGATTGAAAAAATCTGATATGACCACGGATTACCGGATTACCGACCGACTGAAAAGCTACTGGAATATTTGCTTATTTGGACTTTTAAGATACAAAAATCACCGCCGAAATATGGTCAATCATTAGGTGAACATAAACAAAGAAAACATTGTGAGCAAACATTTCTGTGCCTGGCAACCGCGGGAGCATAGACTTGAGCAGATGCAAAGCTTGTCCATTAATCACGTGTGTCCACTTATTTCCCCTTCCTCGCCCCTGGAAATACTGTGACCCCATAATGTGATTTTTTTGCTTGAAATTTCTCCCTAATTTATATTTGCAGGTTTGCTAACAAATTCGTTGACCGGTTTTTGACAACTGGCGGCCAACATCTTTGGGAAAAAGAACTCATCGAAAAGGGCAAACATGTTTTGACATAAAAATATCCCGCCACTGAACAAACCTACATGTATAAAGGTTTAAATATATACAAAAGGTATGATATGCGTGAGTTTATTGTTTACCAACCTCAACGCCAGGATACGTCTATATCAGCCCTAAATGCTAATGCGAAAAAATCCACGTGATATGTGTCTACACCCTCTCTCCGCCTTGTGATCAAATATGATATCCGAACTCCTTTCCAGCATCAATGTTTAATAGACAAGGCCATATTTTTTTTTAAATAGTGATGTTTTAAAATCCACATACAGTAAACTTGACATTATGCTCCCGTTCGAAGCGCTATCCGGTGCAATCTTCTTTTTTCGGGTGGTCCCAGTCACAAGTACCACACGCTGCGTTGAAACAATTCATGCACAATGTTTCGAGGAATAAGACACGCAAGAGGACTTGCACCCTTACAATATTACATCTAATTCGAAAACAATGTACAGCAGTCGCTGCGCCGAGACGCGTTCACCCGATTCTTTACACTCCCGACTGCTTCCTTACGATGACTTCAATAGACCGAGCCAACGATTACACGTTTTGACGATAACCAATCAAACGTCATCGGACGCGAGCCAAGGAACAATTTAAGCAAATCTCTACATGCATCATTCAAAGCGATAAGCGTCAGACATAATCAAGGGTACTGGAACGCGTCCCGGGCGAGCGCCGTGCGCGGGTGCTGTGATTTTGTCTCCACTTTACGGGCGTCGCTGGTTCGTGCCGAAGTATCTGCCAACATTTCAATCTGGTGTTAGGAAGATCTAGTGGAGCGAGACATTGCTTTTTGGTGAAAGAAAAATCGTTTATTTTATTTGGTGCTAAGACTGTAGTAACATCTTAAAATGTTTATGATTGTAGGATAAGGTGTCATTGGTACTTAAGGTAGGCCTTCCCGCTCAACTCCCTCACTCGACGTGGATTAACATGGATATATTTTTTGTCAATGATCCAAAATTATACTCAAAACAGCTTTATTTGATAGAACTATATGTCTGATGACCATTGGCATTGTAAAATTGTGTAAGGTCAGAAAGTTTGAATTTTTCGCGGGTTTTATACAATTACTTTGAAGGTGGATTACTCAAGGATAAAAAAAAAAACAAAAAAAAAACAACGATTAAAAAAAACACAATTTCGTAAATCTTACGAAATCAAACATTGTCTGCCTTGTGGACATGTTGCATCCTCCTCAATACTGTCTTTTTATTTCAAACAGAGAAGGTCCCAGGGCGCAATAGCACGGTTTTGGACCGTGTCCGCGAATTAGTCCCGCCGGGAAAGGCCACCTTAAACAAAAAACATCATTGAATTTTTATCGTTTTTCCAGATTTATACAATTCCTACATTAGTGACACACATCAGATCGAGCTTATTCTAGCTTAGGGGCGCTGGGACTTGCCTTCCATGCCAGAGTTCATAGGTTCGACCCCCACCTCGTCCATGCACTACATTATTTCTCCTTCTGATTTGCATAAGTTTATTTCGTCGCGAATGCGAGCTGCTCCATGGTTCGGAACCCATGTAAGACTGTAGGTCTCCTTCACCTGCTAGGCGGTAGCGATTAAGCGGAAGAATGAAGATGGTCGTCCAAGAAATTGTAGACGTGTTCATGATGGGAAGGTCCTTGCATGGCATCAAGTCTTTGAGAAATGCAATGTCACTCCGTCAAACATAACATGCTAAGTTTCGAGTGCGGTTTCCAAAAATCAGTATTCAGCTAATTCACACACGCGTTTTGTTATTGTCTATGGAGTGGTTTGTCTTGCGCGCCGCCTACAGGTTAAGATAACCTGTCACGATTTTGACAGTTATTTTCTCACTCAAATATGACATGCGAAAAGAAAGAGACAGCGATATGCCAACGTAAAGTAGAAAAGTGATATTCGAAGTTCGGCGATGCGATGCTCCGAATTTGACAAATAGAATTCTCAAAACCGCAAGTTTACGGCAAAACACACGGCCCACGAGAACATGAGCGCGCGTTACGAGTTTGCGAACAAAAAAACACAAACACAACGCATGCGTTTTGCAAACTGCGCTAGTAGAATACCATTTCGCGCGAAACATGCGGTTTTGAGAAAACACAAACATAACGCGCGCAGTTATCAATTAGCAGAATAAGGCTTCAGTTACATAAAGTCATACTTGCGAACATTTTTCAAATGGTCATTAAAAAGAGGTAAAGAAAAATGGTTTCCAACAAAACAACAAAGTGATTGGTCTATATGTTATGGTTGAAGCCCGATGGTGGTTTCCACTTAATTCCGTAATCTAATTCCCACTGCAAGACAACAAACCTCCAGAATACTCAAAGTAATTCTCGAAGTTTCTTGGTCCTAGCAGGCTCTTCGAGGCCACTAAGTTGCATCTAGTTTCATCCCATCCAAATAACAGTATATAGAAGCCACTGTGTTCCACACCACATTCGTGTGGAACAGTCACGCGGCAATAAGCGGACATAATCGGGATAACTTGGCGCAATGTTCAGTTCTGCAGATATTGAGGGACATAAATTTAAAATGACGATGGCTTTTTACACCTGAATAATTTAGATCATAAATACTATTAATTTAGAATAAAATGTCATTATCGTAGTCAAGAGTTTGCTTTTCACCAATGTATGTAATGTTCTTATTAGAATGTTCTTTGTGAGCAGTAATAATCAATCAATCACTGTAAACTAAGTATATATACTTTTTCGTACTAAGCAGGTACGTCGTTTATTCCAAGGAATGTGACATGTATGTATGTATAATCGACCGTGAAGCAAGGACACATTAATTGAAGAAAGAGCCCAGTAAAAATAACTACTTTACGAATATACTGCAAGGCTGGACCCGAACCATCAAAACATACCATTCGCGGGTATTGCGTCTACCAATTTCGCCACCGGCTGTATACCCATAATTTGGAATTCTCCTACAGTCCCTCTTCCCGTAATGAATGCCTCCTTTTTTTTTTTTATGCGACCTGACATGGATGACTAATACCACACAACTACCGTTATGATATTAGCCCAATACACCACATTCCCGAAGGAATTAGGTGCCATGCCAGGACCTTCCCTTTATGAGCACGGCTACATTGAACTGGATGGAAAACACGGACAATTTTTCATTGCCGCTTCGACCATCTTTTCATCCAATGCGATGGTACCAACCCGGGCGGGCTTAAACCCTACCACCTAGTAGGGGAAGGGGACCTACAGTTTTACATGGATTCCGAACCATGGAGCAGCTCGCATTCGTGACGAAATGCACTTATCGAACTCTGAAAGAGAAAGACAGTGGTGCAAGTTGGTATTGAACCCGGGCCTCTGGTACGCTAGGCCGGTCCCCGCGCCACAAGGCTACGAGCCGCTCGTTAACACAGTCCTATTAACACAGTGTTAAAGATTATACCTACATACATTGATTTAACGCTTCATTTGCGTTGCGGACATTGACTGCAAAGATATTCGTAAAGTAGTTCTTTTTACTGGGCTCTTTCTTCAATTAATGTGTCTTTGCTTCACGGTCGATTATACATACATACATGTCACATTCACTGTAAACTAGTTTGTAAGTATCGATGGAAAAAAAAAAATACAATGACCAACCTGACGAAGTTTCTTGTCGGCTCTTCTTCGCCAGAAGTAATCGAACCGACAGGAAAAAAAAAGACGAATCCGAGCGAGTAATATACATCTAATGGAGGAAATAAAGAAACTGACACTGAAACTATATCCCACTGAGCTCACCCGTAGAACATGGGAAAGCTGCTCCCTCCGGCGGCGCCAAACTGGAAGTTGATGGGCGTCTTGGGCGATGCGCACGCATACACGAGGTAGTCGTCCGAGCCGGCCAGCGCACCGCGGTTCATGGAAGGCTCCGATGCGCTGCGCGTTATCTGTCATACAACCGACATATATGTAGATTTGGGAAGCTAAAAGTACGGCATCTTTTATATCAGTAATTATTGATTCAAATTAGAAACCAGACGACGCCAAAAAAGCACGCCTTAATGCAGAGTTGTTTTCTAATGGTAAGAGTAAAATTTATTTATTTTTATTTTAGGCAGGCAGCCTAGGCTGATGTGTGTAGATCATGTTCTATTATGTTTATCACTTTCATGTTTGTGAGTTTTTATTTTTGGCATGTCAATTCCTTGTAATCTAAGAATGTCAGTTTAGGTTATTAAGAACGGCCCGTAAGCTATGCTCCCCATACAAACGTAGTTTACTAATCATTTGGAAACCGCTATTCCAATTAAATTGATATTTAATATCTAATATCAGGTAACAAATATCTTTTGTTTCTTTGAAAAATCCAAACCGAATGAAATGAATGCAAAAAGAAAATCTTCATACGAATTTTGTTTTCTCTGTGGTTTGACCCAGAATACCTTTACCGAAAAAACAAAGGCATGCAGACACAGATATTTGTAGCCTAATATTAGTTACCAAATATCAAGTAAGTTGGAACAGTGGTTTTCAAATCATTAGTAAACTACGTTTGTACGGGAGGCGAAATTTTCAGGTGCTTACGGGCCGACCTTAAGGTGGCCCTTCCCGGCGGGACTAACTCATTCGCGGGCACGGTACAAAACCGTGCTATTGCGCTCTGGGACTTTCTCATCGTATCAAAGAAAAAGACAGACTCTGTGATGAGGAAGATGCAACATGTCAACAAAGTAGACAATGCGCATAGTGTATGATTTGGTAAGATTTACGAAAATTTGAATAACAAACCACGACCGCTGCAGTCAAAAATCTAACATAAACCAAATTGCTATGTCTGATGACTAATCTTTTTAAAATCTTTTTACTTTATCATTGAGTAATTCACCTCCAAAGTTATTGTATAAGACGCACGAATAATTCGAACTTTCTTACCTTATAATTTAGAAACCAAACACAAATTTACAATGCCAGCGATCATCAGACATCTAGTTCGATCAAGTGAAGCTATTATGAGCAAAATTGTTCATCTCTGACAAGAAATAAAGGCATGATCTTCTTTCCACGTTTGTATGGGGAGTTGAGTGGGAAGGCCCACCATAACACGGTACTTAACAATTCATAAACAAGTTGTTCGAGTGAGTATCCAAACGGTTTTTAAATTGATTAACAATAGCGTAGTCTACCTACTAGTGGTGGGCGTTTCCACTGGTTTTCGAAAACGTTAGTAACTGTTAATGCTGATGCCGATAGCCGTTAGCGGAAACGGTTTCAAAAAGAAATGAAAGAAAATTCCCTCTCCCTTCTTCTCCCTTTTTTTTTTTTTTGGCTGGACATGAATGGGTATAATGACATCTAGCACGGTTCGATCATCTCACATGAATTCTGAATCTCGAGTGCAGTGACCTGTATTCAAAAACCGGCCAAGTGCGAGTCGGACTCGAACACGAAGGGTTCCGTACCATCGAACAAAAAAATCACGTTTTTTGTATGGGGGCCCCCTTTAATTAAAATTATTTTATAATATTACCTATTTGTTGTTATAGCGGCAAAATAAATACACAATCTGTGAAAATTTCAGCTGTCTATCTGTTACGGTTACTGAGATACAGCCCTGTGACAGACGGACAGACGGACGGACGGACGTACGGACAGCGGAGGCTTAGTAATAGGGTTCCGTTTTCACCCTTTGGGTACGGAACCCTAACAAGAAAAAGACAAAAAATCCAAAAATCAAAATCAAGAATGAGGTTTTGTTACTATGTAGTTATCGCAAACAATTAAGAAGTCAGACAAAACTTTTTATCCTCGACAAAATAATCCCCAGAAATAATATAACACAAATGATAAATAAACATATTTATAATTTATTTCATATGCCTATTAGCAATTAGAAATACTAATCGTTGGACTTTTTCTGTAAGCAAACCACAACGGCGGTCGTTAAGAATGTAGCGCCTCTTCGCCTACATTTCATTTTGCATTTCATTTCTGTAATGCGCGCACTGCGCGCGCGCATTACAGTTTCGGGGTTAACCCCAGTTACGAGAGTCGCCGGCTACAAGCCGCAACTAAGTAATTATTAATATTACTATTACTCGTAACCCCAGTTACGAGAGTCGCGCCGGCTTCTAGCCGATTACAGCTACATTGCGCGAGCGAGACAGTCTCGGCTGGCGGGTCGTTGCGTCTAGACGTCTCGCAACCTACGGGCTTTCGTTGGCGCGCCGCGTGCGCGATCCAGTGCGCTACAAGAAACTTGTAGCGGCCATACTGCTCGGCGTAAAATGAATACTTCGTTTTTACACTAGTAACAGTTTACAAACCCATTTCTCATTTCTCGTCCCACGACTACTACCTACGGTGTTGTGCTACATTCGGGTAACCGTTGCAAAGTATGTTCGAAGCTTGACGATTTTACTTTAAACCAAAAATCCTAATGAAAGTGATACCAAGAACAAAAAAAAAACTCCAATCAATTGCACAGATAGTGGTGCATTTCAGTAGGAAATATCTGCCATACAATACAAATCTAATCGGGAATGATATAACAAGGCGAGATCGCAGTTTTGACCGCGACCCCTACCGCGTCCCTCTAGTCGTGCGTACCTTGGGCATGCCGCGCATCACCGACTCGATAGAGGTGAGGATCTGCCGGAAGAGCGGGCGCTGCTCGCGGTCGAACTTGATGCAGTCTTCGAACAGCCGCACGAGCGCCTGCGGCGTGTCCTGCCGCAGCCGCCGCACGTCCGGCCGCAGCAGCCCGCGGCCCACCATCCACAGGATCTGCCGACCGACGTCATTTTGATTTCATTTTTTAAGGTGGCCCAACCCGGCAGGACTAACTCATTCGCGGGCACTGTACAAAACCGTGCTGTTGCGCTCTGGGACCTTCTCTGTTTCAAAGAAAAAGACAGGCTCCGTGATGAGGAAGATGCAACATGTCTACAAAAAAGACAATGTGCATAGTCTATGATTTGGTAATATTTACGAAAATTTTGATTTCAAAACAACTTATAGCTAAAAGTAAACCACGACCGCTGTATTCAAAAATTTAACAAAAACCAAATAGATTATAAATCTTGATTAAATAAGCTATGTCTGATGACTAATCTTTTTAAGATTTTCTTACTTTATCATTGCGTAACAAACCACCAAAGTTATTGTATAAAACGCGTGAAAAATTCGAACTCTCGGACCTTATAACTTAGAAACCAAACACAATTTTACAATACCAATGGTCATCAGACATCTAGTTTGATCAAATACAGCTCTTTTGAGCAAAATTTGGGATCTCTGATAAGAAATATGGGCGTGATCTTCTTTCCCCGTTTGTATGGGGAGTTGAGCAGGTTGAGCCACCTTAAGAAGTAACTGTTAAAGTTATAACTTCATAGCAATTCTTCTTGTAATTGAATTCCCCTGCCTGGGGGCAGGGGCGGTACCAGCAAAGACCTAGTACGATTGGCTGTGCTTCAAGACGAACACAGTGTGGGAGTGAGAAGTCAGGGAAGGAGAGAGATGGAACATACCTTCCCGATGCGACAACTCTCGGATCCCACACACCGTGTCCGAGCTCATTAAACTTGAAATGCTTTTTTGTATTTTTTTAAGATTTCTCAAGTTCTCCAAGCATGCGTTGAAGCCATGATGGCTTGTGCATTTGTAGATTGTGAGGTGAATGGGCGTAATAACCCAGACTATATTCTGACAGAATATTATTTTTCTGGTAAATTTCTGATTCGTTGATCATATTTTTTTCTTTTTCTTATTTCAAAGCAAAACTTGAAAAACATAACTTCAGATCATGATTTTGAAGCTGCATGGCGATTTAGATGATTTTTTAAATGAAATAAGAAATTTCACAGTTGATTCTCACTGCATTCCGAAATGCGTATATTGCAGAGAATTCACAATGTACGCGTGCACGACCGTTCCGAATTGCTTATATTCACTCCCGTGAACGTCATTTTGACATAAGGGACGTGACTCTAGACCGCACACAGATCATACAAAGCTCTCACGGTTGAGAGCATGTGCGCCGTGTACGCTGTCAAATGGCTGTCATTGAGCGTGTTTATCTGTAGTTCTCTGATCTATGTACTTGTATTCTGAAATAACGAAGGCCTTTCGCCGTTTGTTAGTCTAGTTAGACAATTCTAGGCATGAAATAACGAGTCGTATTCACTACGTATAATATTCACAACGTATAATCTTATTTTTTTCCAAAAAACTAAAACCATGCATATCGTATAATAGTCACAACGTATAATGTTATACGTTGTGCATGAATAAAGTTTAAAAATAAAATCAACTCTTTGCATCATGCAGAACGTATAATAGTCACAACGTATAATATTCCTAACATGAATTCACAAAAAAATAAAACCATGCAGAACGTATAATATGCCAAGAAGCACTGCATAAAGCGCCCTAATAACGATACATTTAAGGCTGAAATTGCTACGAACCGATATTTGCTACAATTTCGAAACGCCTCCTTACGCTAATTGAGACGGTCGAAACGTCACGTGCGATTATACGCTTTAAAAGTATACACATAAGGGCGCTTATCGTATGAAAAGTTTTTGGATTATATGATATGCATGGTTTTCTTTTTTTGTTAAATAAAGATCATAACATTATACGTTGTGACTATTATACGTTATGCATGGAGAAATAAGTAATTTAATTTTTTGGACTTTTTCATGCACTACGTATAAGATTATACGATCTGCCGATTATACGTTGTGCATGGTTTTAAAATTTTGTTAAAATATGACATTATACGATCTGCATATTAGACGTTCTGCCGTTCCCCCGAAATAACCACTCTAGAGACTTACAAGGCATTTTCGAGGTACTTAGGTTAGGCTCAGACAGATATGTCTGCTCAAATTCATTCCGATTTGATATCGTGCGATTGTTGCTATGAGCAGTGATATCAATTCGGAACACCAAGTATTCACTGTATACGCTTTCTCTGCGATGTTTGCAATGTACGCATTTCGGAATACAGGGTCTGTGTGTCTTTACATTCACAGTGTTATGTTTCGAGCGGCGTGGCACTTTTCAAAGAAGACATTCCGGCAGTTCACCTGATCCTTGTTGTTGAGGTGAGCGTACGGCAGCTCGTAGGTGAACAGCTCGTAGAGTACGACACCGAATGCGTAGACGTCCGAGCGCGAGGTGTAGGGCGCCGGCTCGTCCATGCGCACCACCTCCGGCGCCATCCACAGGATGGAGCCCGTCGGCTGCTGCCACTGCTGCCCGCCTACGGAAACACTCACTTCAGAGACAGGACACGATATTTTCAATTATTTTTTTTTATGTCAAGGTGACCCTTCCCGGCGGGACTAACTCATTCGCGGGCACGGTGCAAAACTGTGCTATTGCGCTCTGGGACCTTCTCTGTTTCAAAGAAAAAGACAGGCTTCGTGATGAGAAGGATGCAACATGTGCACAAAGCAGACAATATGCATAGTGTTCGATTTGGTAAGATTTACGAAAATTTTAATTACAAAACCACTGATAGCTAAAAGTAAACCACGATTGCTGTAGTACAAAATCAAATAAAAACCAAATTTATTATAAATCTTCGTAAAACAAGCCATGTCGCATGACTAATCTTTTTTAGTTATTTTTAATTTATCGTTGAGTAATCCACCTCCAAAGTTATGGCATAAAATGCGCGGAAAATTCGAACTTTCGGACCTTATAACTTAGAAACCAATCTAAATTTTACAATGCCAATGGTCATCAGACATCTAGTTTGATCAAATAAATCTATTTGGAGCAATATTTTGGATCTCTGACAAGAAATATGGGCATGATCTTCTTTCCACGTTTGTATGGGGAGTTAGGCTGGATGGCCCACCTTAAAATCGCAGCAAGCTTTTATATATGATACATAAAAGTATAATATTATAATTTGATGGGTTTAATTTAATTTAAAGATTTTTTTCTTCTTTTTAGAGCATTTAAATAATGTATATTGAGGGACTTGCAATAATGTTTTTTTTTCGCATTAGGCGTACGCCAGGACCTGACAATAAAGTCGCCCGACGACGATCATGAGCTTTCGGACTTTCACAGGGGCTGCGAAAACCATGCCGGCCGGCCAAGTGCTTCTTCACACTATATTTGAGGGAAAAACTTCCATGTTCCGATACCAAAATCAACTTTGGTGACGACTGCAATTAGGTTGATATTTCAGTCAAAATGCCCTGACTGAATCCACAGGGCATATCTCACGGCCTCTGATGGAACAAAGGTTTTGATCACATGGATAAAAATACACAGTACCACCAACAATATCGGTTGGAGCAGAAAATCGAACCTTTAAACAACTCATATTTATTTTAGCAACGTGCTGCAAGAAATAACATGGATATTGAATATTCAATATTGTAATTTAAAATTCCAACAACCTATGCATTTTTCGTTGACAGCTAACTCTTTAGCATGCTACAATTTTTATATTTATCCTCCAATCGGGACAAGTGAAACAAAATTGATGAATTGAATGTTTTTTTTATCCGACTAGTGCAAGTGGGTGAGTATAAAATTAGCACGTACCTGACCACCGCACCTTGGCTGTAGCGAGACCAAAGTCTCCGATCTTCACAGTCCAGTCGTCGCGCAGAAATATATTGTTGGATTTAAGGTCCCTGCAAACATTTAATCTTTATCAATATTTCCAGAATCACTGAAATATATTTATACAGCTAAAAACAGAGTCACTACTGCAACTTCACAATCCTTTTTCTATCATCTTTTGTTTTAATTTAACACGGAAACAAATTTTACATGAAATTTAACATGGAAAACGCAGACGATTTTTCATTGATCTTTTCATCCAATGCGATGGTACTTATGGGCTTAAACCCTACCACGTAGTAGGGGAAGGGGACCTACAGTTTTACATGGATTCCGAACCATGGAGCAGCTCGCATTCGTGACGAAATGCACTTATCGAACTCGGAAAGAGAAAGACAGTGGTGCATGTCGGAATTTAACCCAGGCCTCTGGTACGCTAGATCAGTCCCCGCGCCACTAGGCTACGAGCTGCTCAATGGAAAACACGGACAATTTTTCATTGCCCTTTCGCCCATCTTGTCATCCAATGTGATGGTTCCAACCCGGGTGGGCCTACAGTTTTATACCGATACCGAACCATGGAACAACTTGTATTTGTGATGAAAATGCACTTATCCAACAATCAGTGCATGCAAGGCAAGTCGCCCCTGAGCTACGAACCTCTTTATCTTGAGATATTGACTGGGAGATAATGATGAGTTTGTGTGGTAGTAAGACACATAGGCTTAGAATGTATTTTTTTTTATGTGACTGGACATGGATGGCTAATACCACACCTTCTGTCATGGTATTAGCCTAACACACCACATGGGAACTAGGTGCCATGCCAGGACCATCCTTATATTGCACGGCTTCATTGAACTGGATGGAAAACATGGACAATTTTTTTACGTTTACGTACGGAACACTTTGTGCGTGAGTCCGACTCGCACTTGGCCGGTTTTATTTACTCCCGTTAACTTAACAATCTATTAATGCACAGGTCACCATACTTTATTTAAGGAATTAGAGGAATCATTAAAATAATCACAAAAACACATTGAACATTCCATGAGCGCATTCACATTAGACTAATATGTACTGATACACAAGTGGTCACATCCGGTAAATATGTTCCATCTCGCTGTAACTGGCGGTAGTAGTATGTCTCCGACACTCTGTTCATGTTGTAAGCACAGCGCGCTATGCTAGGTGTAGGGAATGCAATCCCGACTCGAGATTGCAAATTCGAGATCCCGCGGGATTAGAAATATTAATCCCGGAATTTTCGGGATCCCGTCTAGTTAAAAAAAAAAAGTTAAATTCGGATGATTGAAAAAGCCAATAACTGCTTGTTTGTGATAGTGAGGTTAACTAAAATAACATATTACTCGAAAGAAAATAAAAACCTTTATTATTTAATCTTACCAACTAAATAATTATCAGGTTTTAAGGAAATTAACATAGGTAAATTATGTAATCAAAACAATAAGCATATTTCAAGGGAATTAGTAAGTAGTTACCTACGAGTGATTTTGAAAATGAAGAAGTAATCACTACAACTGCACAACTAAAACAATGACGAACGTAAACAAACAAATGATTGCCTCTCGACGCGCATATACTTCTTTCTCACTTGCTCGACACAGTTCTATATTATCTGTCCCACTCGTCACCTGTCGCTAATATTCGGAAATAGTCGGAATAGGTTTCTTACGCTATTTGGCATTCCTGCCGCTCGCGGCCCTCAGTCAGCCAGCGCGCCGCTTGCGCCCCGAGTGGACGGGTCTAGCGTCGCTGACCACTGCCGCCCAATCCCGTCAATCTCGAACGGGATCTCGTCATATGATGCGTCGGGATTGATCCCGAGAAATTACACGAGATCTCGCGAGATCGGGATCCCGCGGGATCGGGATTGCATTCCCTAGCTAGGTGTATGGTCGGACGGTACCTGTGTATGATGCTCTTGGCGTGCAGATAGTCCATGCCCTGCGCGGTCTGGCGGCCCACATCGATCGTCTCCGACACTCTGTTCATGTTGTAAGCACAGCGCGCTATGCTAGGTCTATGGTCGGACGTTACCTGTGTATGATGCTCTTGGCGTGCAGATAGTCCATGCCCTGCGCGGTCTGGCGGCCCACATCGATCGTCTCCGACACTCTGTTCATGTTGTAAGCACAGCGCGCTATGCTAGGTCTATGGTCGGACGTTACCTGTGTATGATGCTCTTGGCGTGCAGATAGTCCATGCCCTGCGCGGTCTGGCGGCCCACGTCGATCAGGAAGAGCTGCAGGAAGTCCGTCTCGATCACGTGCAGGTGCTGGTAGAGCGAGGAGCCCTCGCACCACTGCGTCACGATCGCCAGCGACGGCTTGGAGACGCAGCCCATGAACAGCAGGATGTTGCAGTGCCGCGTCTTGCGGAGCACCGCCACCTGCGGGGAGCGCGCGCGCGGACCTCTTGTACTCCTCACGGGAGAGCGGAGGGATGTTGCTGCCGGTGGCGTACATGAGAAATCCTCAAGACTTCAAGGAATGTGACATGTATGTACGTATAATATAAACTGGATCTTTACCTAAAATTAAAAAAATATATATAAATAAAAAAAAAATTATAAAAAAAAAAATCATAGACAATAAATAAATAAATAAATAAGTGCAAGTGCTTAAAAACAAAAGTGCAAGTGCATAAAAAGAAGTGCACGCATCAGCATAATGCTGCTAGTGCATTACAATATAATAATAATAATAATAATCGAAAATGAAACCAGGACACATTAATTGAAGAAAGAGCCCAGAAGAAAGAGCCAGTGCTAGGTTGACTTAAATAAATACTACTACTAGGAGTGGCTCTAGCGTCTGATGCCAAAGACGATTTGGGTGATGACGGCAATATGTTTGATTGTTCAATCATTGCAGTCAATGTCCGCAATGCAGATGAGGCGTTAAATAAATGTATGTAGGTATAATCTTAAACACTGTGTTAGTAGAAGGCATATTACGGGATGAGGGACTGTAGGAGAATTCCAAATTATGGGTATACAGCCGGTGGCGAAATTGGTAGACGCAATACCTGCGAATGATATGTTTTGCTGGTTCGGGTCCAGCCTGGCAGTATATTCGTCAAGTAGTTCTTTGTACTGGGTTCTTTCTTCAATTAATGTGTCCTGGCTTCACGGTCGATTATACATACATGCATGTCACATTCCTTGGAATAAGCGACGAACAGTTCGACGACGACGTTCAGTCTACATCTGTTATGCGTACTAACTTTCGTCAACCTTTTATAGAATTACTATAAAATTAGCATGACGCTAGTGAAGACATAAATTTTTAGAAGTTAGCAGGCAGACCGACATATTTAGTATCAGAGGGTTGGTCTCTAACATGTGAACCCAGATTCAGCCATTTACCTTATCGTGACCAAAAATGTCGTGACCTCCCGGAATATTCGTACCTACCCAGGCGGCATTAACCCTACCATCTTGTAAATAAGGTCTTCATGGGTTTCTAACCATAGAGTGACCTGCACGAAAAATGTTACAGTGTCAAGATGTCAACCAAACATCTCCTTTAGGAAAGTTGTGTGATGGGCTACAATCATAAATATAGGTTAAAACATAAATAAAATCAAAAGATAGTAAAATTTTGATAGATTGCAAAAAAGACAGAGCACTGACTTCATTCTTGAAGGCCTGAAGTTGGGCGGCGGAGGGTGTCTTTACGTTGAGAGTCTTCACGGCCACGGGCCCGTGCCAGTGAGCCTTGTACACCGTCCCGAAGCTGCCAGAACCTGACGCGAATACCAACTGGTCAGCAACACTGGCCATCAAATATATCATGTGCAAAAAGTGATGCAGAGGGGTTTTGAAGTTTGAATATCATAAATGGGTTTGGAGATCGGCTAGTTATTGACAATAGAATTACATATGTTTGAAAAATGTTACGGCTTTTCACGCGGCAGGCAGAGACATTCTCCGACGTTTCGAGCTAATCATTCAGCCCATTGTCAAGGAGGCATCCGCCACGTTCATACGCAGCAGACGACTGAGGTGACAGCTAGGCTCGCCGTGGTTGTAAATCGTAGCTGTGAGTGGGGGCGGAAGTGGAAATGTGTTCGGCTGCAGTCCGAATCTCAGACGACAGGCAGTATGAGCTGACAATATCGTCGCCGATCTCAAAAGTATCATAATAGAATTACAGATTTATTTTTAAACCTGATTGGAAATTAACTTAAACTCAATCGATGCAAGTTACTGTTCTCTATTTTTTATGTTTAGCATGACATACGGCAACGCCCGTGCGTTTTCGAACTGTCAGGGTCACTGCAAAAACCATACCGGCCGGTAAGGTGCTTCTTTAAACTATATTTGAACGATCCCAGGTTATACTTTGGGGGAAAATCCTATAAAGGGAGTTCATTCCATTGTTTGCCGACCCCATTAATGCTATAAGGGGCGATTTTTTAATCCTCAAAAAGTACCTATTGGACTGATTGTATAAATTCCCCTTTGTCAGAAGACTGATAGTAATTGCGGGAGAATTATGTCTTCTATCACAATAATCGGACTATAATTTTACTAATAAACATATTAATTCACTTTATCTGATGGATAAGCAGAAGCATAAATAAATCCGTCGAATAGTTACCTGGCTGTTTATCTGACTATTGAATAATAATCAGCCCTAAGCGAAATAAGTATCTTATTCTCTATAGAATTCGAAACTGCATGTCAAAGGACAAAACATTGTAAAACTATTCAGATAATAAACCCAGATGTTTATTAGTAACAATTATTAGCTCAATAAAAGCGGGCAAAGAAACAATGCTGGCCCATGTACATATAATGTTATTTCATCAATCATTTGAAAATCAATGTGCCAATTTTCTTAATTTCTGTATATAACGCAAGTTAATAAATATTAGTGTATGCATGTTTTTATTAACTTCTTGACCTGCTGAGGTATATCTTATATCAGCTCAATCGCAAAAGACAGGTTAAATCAAAAGAGTTGAATCACAACAAGAAAAATCCTTAGAAAAAGTTATTTTACTGACGTTTGACCCGTCATAAGTAAATAGATACATTTTGAGATTCCAGATATTTTGACACTGAGGTTTTTAAATAATGTACTTCCGAAATTTACGTCAGTAAGGTGAACATAATTTTCTGATTCTTACGGCCCCTTCCCGACAAGACTAACTCATTTGCATACAGCACAAAATGTATCTGTTGCACTGTCTCTATTTCAAAGAGACAGTCTTCGTTATGAGAAGGTTGCAACACGTCCACAATGCATAGTGTTTGATCTGGATAGATTAGCAAAAAAATTAATTACAAAACAACTTTTAGCTAAAAGTAAATAACAGATGCTGTAGTCAAAAATCAAACAAAAACTAAATTTATTTTGAATCTTCATGGAACACGCTAGGCTTGATGACTGAGATTTTTAAGATTTATTTGTTTTATCGTTGAGTTGAAGACCAAACTTATTGAAAAAACGTGCAATATTTTTTTTTCGGACGTTATAACATAGAAACCATAGAAAATTGTACAATGCCAATGATCATCAAACATCTAGTTTGATCAAATAGTGCTGTGTTAGCATAATTTTGGGTCTACGACAAGAAATGGCGCACATCTTCTTTCCACGTTCGTATGGTTGAGCGGGAAGGCCCACCTTAATGTTAATAAGACAACTAATAAGGTGCTACATACCTATCCTGGGCCCAATGAGTATCTCGTCGGCATGTATGACCCAGTCGTCGTAGCTCTCGCGGGGCGACAGCGCGTTCTTCCATGACTCGTCGGCGGAGCGCGCGCGCGCCCGCCGCGGCCGCAGGGTGCCCGTCGGTGACGCCTGCCCAACCCAAACACAACTGACATCGTCAACCACGCCGACACAGAGTATATGTGAATTGTTTCACAAATTTACATTGAAGATATTTTTTTCAAGTACGTAATCTAAACTATCTGTAATTACGGACAAACACAACATGTACAATGAGTTTTAATTTTACAAAATTAAATAAGTAGCTTTTAAAAAAAAGAAAATAAAATAAGTAATTAGTAAAAAAAACATAAGTAACAAAAAATGCTAAACTAAAAAAAAACTAAGAACTTGGCAATGTGTTTAGCGACTTTTTGAATGAGTTTAACGAAGACAATATTTAAATATCATATTCTTTATATAGCACGTTGAGGCTGCGTTTGATTCTTGAAAGAGACTCGATAAAGGGAAGATATTTATCTAAAAAATAACCCGAGGTGGCCCCGGTCACACAGCTAAATATCTACTGTGAGGTCAATCATCACCACAATCAATCAATCTTTACATTACCACTTTGAGGCTATCATAATCGAGTGGGTTAAGGGAGATGCTCAACAGATCTGCTATGCAAGTCAGACCTTAAAGATTACCTTAAAAATAAAAAAATAATACATTGTTAGCTTTAGTTAGAGCATATAAAATTTTTGTACAACTTTTTGATGTACGTTTGAAAGTCAATGAAAAGTAAAATTTATAAATTGAGAATAAAAAATCAATGGCATGATTGTGTAGGGCGGTAAGGAATAGAGATCCTTTATTATAAAAAACAATTATCAAGCGACATCGCCATTGGGAAACTTATCCATATTGGACTGTGCAATAATTTTACAAGATTGTAATAATTAACCGGGCACGGGCAAGACCTTTAAATATAGACATATATATGTGGGCATTTTTATAAAACTGCAGTAGTGTTAAATCTAAGTCTTACGTTGTGCTAGTAGATGTCCTGCGGCTGAACTTTCTCTGTAATTGGCTTGCTACTCGGTATTGGTCAAAATTTTATACGGAAAATTGAATAAGATTAACTTTATTGATAAGGCTGCTCTCAAACCATTATACTCTTAATTTTTTGTAGGTGGTAGCATTTAGAGGGATATGTAACTATGTGATCTGCTCACTGTAGTAGTTTATGACAAAACTAATAGTATTAAAACCAAACGTGCAAGGGTTTCACATTGTTTTGTTGCAGGTGCACACACAGTATCACTGGAAAAAATAATAATACAATGACCAACCTGACGAAGTTTCTTGTCGGCTCTTCTTCGCCAGAAGTAATCGAACCGACAGGAAAAAAAAATGACGAATCCGAGTGTGTAATATACATCTAATGGAGGAAATAAAGAAACTGAAACTGAAACTGGTGCATCGCTTTAAGGTCCTTGCTTACGGTGACGCTTGGTTCGGGTTATCTCTTTCCCTATAATATGGCCGAGAGGTGATGGCTGTGCCCGGCGTGATGCTCCTGAGCGATTGCTGTTTGTGGGGACTTGCCTGCTACAATTGGCAATATGTTAGTTGGTGGGGATAGTCTTTGCAAATAAAATTATATTTGTAATATTACTGTTGCATATGGCATAAATTGTAAATTTTCGTTGATTATGGTAATTTAGTGTCTTACCTATTTTTTTTTTTTTAAAAATGACAAACACTTGTAAGACTAAGTGGATGTTAAAAAAAAACAGCAGAGTTTCTTTCCAGTTCTTCTTCCCTGTGTTTTGATTTGCTGAACTGGCCAGTGTTATAATACGACAAATCCGAGTGAACCGTACTGTCTATGGATGATTTATAAACAATACAAATGCTAAAAAATCACAGCCAACCAGACAGAAAACAAGTGTAATTTTTTTAAGGGTTAGCGATTAGTCGTAAGCATCATACAATTTTGTTTAAAGCTTTGGATTGCCATTCGCATTGTAATAAGTGTTGTGATGCGCAGTTTCTTCTTCATTAACGTTCAACCATCCCATAAAGTGACCAATACACAACACACACCTAAATGAAGAAAGTAACCTGGAATGACCACATCATAAGGTGTCATAAGTTGAACATCCTAACCTGAAATGACCACAACATAAGGTGTCATAAGTTGAACATCCTAACCTGAAATGACCACATCATAAGGTGTCATAAGTTGAACATCCTAACCTGAAACGACCACATCATAAGGTGTCATAATTTGAACATCCTAACCTGAAATGACCACATAATAAGGTGTCATCAGTTGAACATCCTAACCTGAAATGACTACATCATAAGGTGTCATAAGTTGAACATCCCACCGACCTGCGTACTGTAGCTTTGCTGCCCGATGCCGCTGTCGCAGTTGTCCGTGTCGGAGGCGTCGCGAGAGCGAGAGTTCGACGTTAGGTAGTTGGACGACTGCGGCGACGAGTTGTACTATCACGACACGAGACACCGAATCAGCGGATTGAATCGAATAGTAGTAGAAATTGTTGCGTGTACGCAGTCGGGTAAAAAACAGGAGAGGCAGAATATATTTTGCAGAGACTTTTGTCGGTGATTAGGTTATCACCAGGTACCGTCACCTTGAACAATTCAAAACCATCTGGCGATCCCCCTGGGCCAAGATAAGAAGAGAGCAAGGGGCGCTATAAAATTATTACTGTCATTCGCCCCTTCCCACCCATGTGAACTAATGTGTATTCTTCAATAGTGAACATAAAAACTAATAAGAGACTCTGGGTCTCTGAAATAGAACCATGTTTTTGCAGATTATCTATACTAATAATAAATCTGTAAGGTATGTTCATGGAGTAAGTTGCTTTGTTTTATAAGATACTGCATTTATAGACTCTATGTATAATACTAAAACTAAATTGACGATTTTTAGAAATCATTTTTGTATCTATGTATGTATGTTCCTCCATAATTCTTAAGCCAATCATCCGAATTAGATGAAACTTAGTACGCGCATATTTAACTACCCGGGAATTAGGCTAAGGGCCGAGTGCACGAAAGGACAAAAAATCAAAATCAACGTCAAAGTATGATCAAACACGTCACTTTGTGTGGACAGTATGGAAGGAAGTCTATGTGGATCACTAAAAGTGACGTGTTTGAACATTGATTAATTCGGTCGTCTCTTTGTGCAACCGGGGCTAAATATAATTCAGTTCCGCTTATGCTAAGATGTGGCTGTCATACAAACCGGAATGCTCCGCTGGCCCCTCCCCCTCCCCTGGCGGGAGGGCGGTGACTGGAGGGGGAGCGGGCGGTGGCGGCGCTTACTTTATCTAAACTATGGAACAGTTTAACTAATCGATCTTTTAGTCAGTTTAACAAGCGATCAACGAGGAAGGTTTGTGTATTTAATTTGTAAATATTTTAAATAAAACTTAAGAGAACAATGAAAACTAAGTACTCGAAAATTTTAGGTGTTAAAAAGGCCTGCAGACATTTCCGTGATATCATGTGTCTTACTCCTAAGGTACACTCAATAACATTTTGAATCTATTACAGATTATTAACAAAATATAGGTTATTTGCGAAGCTTTTTTCTATACTTCTTTATTAATCCTTATTCAGATACATTTGTCACTTATATTTTGCATTCAATATTAGTTTTTTTTTTCTTATACACTACTATATCATTTAAAATATTATTTTAAAAGATATCAAGTTAGGGACGGATCATTAATCTCTCATATTTCGGCATTTGCTACCACTTATCCGATTTAAATGCTAATTGTATGGAAGTATGGTTTGGTGTTTTCCGCAACTTTAGGAGTACTTGGCATCATGCTAAATCTAGTCTAGACTAGTGAGATAAAATGCTTTTTACTTGAGATACAATAACCCGATTCTACTCAAAACGTATAGGCGTGTAGTGTAGTAGTGAGTGTTAATTTCTTATAACTTGCCAACCACTCATCCGATTTATATGCGTACTTCATCAACGTATAGCATCTCTGGGATAAGTAAGGTTCGGGAAGGGTTACCGTTTTCGATGTTGAGGCTGGCTGTGGTTTGGAGCAACGTAAAACTTAAGATCCCTTCGTTACTTACTTACTAGGGTATGCAATATTGCAGTGCAAGTGCAGAAAGGTTCTGGCGACACATGCTTTTTTTTTTAAATAGCCACCAAATGTTTTCGAAGCTCTAAATGGGAATCATTTGATGTTGTTCATTAACTCTTACGATCTTGATAACATTTGGTAGATGGATACATTGTCCCAGCGTTTGGGCAACTTTTTATCCATTAAATAATTCAGCCCGACATTAACCCGAGCCGGGTACCGCAGCTAGTTGAAAAATAAACAGGAAGAGCCATTTCACTGAAATTGTGAAGCAGTGCCTTTTTCTTTTACCCGCGACTCCCTTGAGTACGGCTTGCAACCCTCAGGTTGAAAAACACTGACTAAACCAATAAAATCACATCATCATCAACTACGTGAACTAATCTACAAAATGACTTGATTCTTAGAACCTGAATACGCTAGAAGAGTGACATCACAGAGGAGGTTTAAGAGAGGTGAACAAATTACTTGATACTGAATATGATTTCCCCAAATTGAAGCAAATAGTTCACCTCGGAAGTCACAGCATGAAACTAAACCTCACAACATCTAGCATCACTTCAAATATTTTATAGAAAATCCCAGCGACTTAAAAAAACCGGCCAAGTACGAGTCGGACTCCCACACGAAGGGTTCCGTACCATCGTACAAGATTTACACAAAAAAATCACGTTTTTTGTATGGGACCCCCCTTTAATTATTATTATTATTTTATTTTACCTATTTGTTGTTATAGCGGCAAAATAAAGACACACTCTGTGAAAATTTCAGCTGCCTACCTAGTACGGTTCATGAGATACAGCCCTGTAACAGACGGACGGACGGACGGACGGACAGCGGAGGCTTAGTAATAGGGTTCCGTTTTTACCCTTTGGGTACGGAACCCTAAAAAACAAAAATCAGTTTTAACATAGACTTGATAAACTGAAAATATTGTTACGTAAAAAAAACCAAACCAGAGCACTTAAGATTAATCAGCACTACAAAGAAATCTCCGATTTATTAGCACTAGTTAACAAAAGATAAGATAATCAGGTTAGAGGTTGAAACTGGGAGTGTAGTTGGTGATCAACTAGTGATTACCTGATTGGCTTTGTGTGAGGCGCGCTGGTGCTCGGCGAGGGTCATGGGCCGCACGATGTTGATGCAGACGTCGGGCGCCGAGCAGGAGCGGTCTTGCTGGTTGAGGGAGCGCGGGTGTTGCTGCCTGTGTGATGTTTAATAACGTTTTATAGGCATGTCAAAAAAATCTGTAGTTGGTCCATTGTCTAGTGGTTAACCAGTGGTCTGTTAACTTGAAAACGATGGGTTTGTATACCAGTGATGCACCCTTTCTCATTAGAGATTGAAATATGTATTTTCCTTGAGAATGAGGTTCAGGTTTGAACCCCATGTAAAAGTATAGATCTATTTACTTACAAGGTTCGACATTAGGTCCGCCTAGGGTACCAAGGATAGATGGTTGAAGCAGCAAAGAATTGTTAAGTGTTTTTGATCAATCAAGTAGCGATGATCGTATAAAGTGCAGCTCATTCCTTTGCAAATGTGGTGTGCTAAATTGTGGGCTAATATCCATGTGCCTTTCATAAATACAAATATCACTAAATTCATACCTTGAATTGTTTCATTGTTAGCATGATAAAAAAAAGCATGGCTTAACCATGGTTTTTTTTTTGGCCATTGTGTAAACGAGAAAATGCCGAGGGGTTTTTAGAGCTATATCAAGCCACTTCAAAATGCTCAACCTAATGTAAAAGCAACAGGATCAACTCATTTTGTAGCTATAGGTGAAACACATAGCCCCGGTTGCACGAAGAAACGGCTGAGTTAATCAATGTTCAAACACGTCACTTTTAGTGAACCGCATTGAGTTCCTTCCGTACTATCCATACAAAGTGACGTGTTTGATCGTACTTTGACGTTGAATTTGATTTTTTGTTCTTTCGTTCACTCGGCCCATAGTCTTCATTCGTACAACAACCAACACTGTATTTGTTATCGATTGATTAGATGACCACATCGATATAATCTTAAACTTAAGATGCAGCATCAGCTTTTCCCCGCGTACCACGTAATATGCGCCCTATCCGCTCGTTGATGCCCTACTGCGTGTCAGTCTGTGGTCGACTTGACATCCGAGCGTGCGCGCAATCTACAGGCTTTGCAATGCGACAACCCTTTAGGTACTAAACCCTAAAATGGATCATAGCACTTTAAATATTTTTATTTTTATATTTATGTTTATTAGTATTCATTGAATTTAATTAACATGCAAAATTTCAGAAAAATATTTCTTAATTTGACTGAAGGAAACAGGCACGAGCCATGGAACTCGATAACCTCATTATCCTCTTAATAAAAAAAAAATATCCCTGACATTACTTCCTAAATTTCCAAAACCAATCGATAATATGAAGTTTCTGAAACAAAAATATCTTTTTTTTTTCTAAGACTAGAATTTCTCTTTACTCTTCATCCGAGCAACAGTCGAAAAATATGCGACCAACCAATTTCATCAAAAAACTGAATTGTTACGCATTCGCAGCAAAATGACCATCACCGGACAGTTATACAACAACATGAGTTTAAGGTACTCTAGCCAAATATTTGGTAAGTAATCTAGATATTCTAGATATTCCTCCGTCCCCTTTCTACCTTCGGTCAACGCGGAACAGGGAGAAAATGCACAAATTCACAGTCGACATTCCAAAAATAAGAACTCACCGATCCTCTAGATCCTTCATCTATAGGGTCGGTAAACAATGGAATGAACTCCCTTCCGAGGTATTTCCCCCAAATTACGACCTGGGGTCCTTCAAACGTGGTGTGAAGAAGCACCTGGCCGGCCGGCATGGTTTTCGCAGCCCCCCTGAATGTTCGAAAACCCATGGGCGTCGTCGGGCACCTTTAGGTCCTGGCGTACGCCATATGCCGCGCTTAACATAAAAAAAAAAAAAAGATATCTTGTCTTTTAGGTGAAACTTTGATGCTGTGAGGCTAGTTAAGATAAGATTAAATGAAGAAGATAAACACGATAAATATTTATGTGAGTTCTCAGCAAATTCAATTGACTATTGGATATCACTGCACTGCACACTTATTTCATCAGTAATATATTTTTTTGAAATGGCAACTTTATTTTTATTTGTTGTTTTGTTGAAAACAATACAACTTATAAGCACATTCTGTGGTGTTTGTTAAAACAAATAAATCATCATATCTTTTGTTGTGCTTATTTTTGGTTCGTAATCCATGTTAAGCAACTCGCCCTAGTTGTTACCATCGCATGGCATAAAGGCTTTGAGAATACAGTGGGTTAGGTTAATGACGGTCAGTTCAGCCATTCATCTACTTACCTACATTAAAATGTTTTAAGTAACAGAGCATTACAAAATGCATATGTTGACCGTTAAATAATTTGTACCTTGATGTTTTTAAATAAAAAACATTATATTCTGAACCGAAACTTATCAATTAATTTCCCTGATTTAATAACATATTTTTCCATGCAATCATAAATAGTTAAAAGTAAAACACATTTCATCTGCCGAATACGACCCTGGTGGGTCTAATAGAATCACAGATGCATATGTGTGAGCGCCGTGTTAATGATGCGACGCGCGACTGAAAGATGCGAATATGTTCTCATTAGGAAGGAACAAGATGCTGAATAGGCATAATTTGATTGTGTGCGAGTGCGATCTTGCGAGTATGAGCGAGCGAGATAGAGCATATTAACTCAAAAGCGCGTGTTTTGCGAGAGAGATGGAGACGTCTATTATTAGGGACTTGCTTCCATGGGGAGGGATACCAGGATGGAAAATAAAGTTATTTATTATTTTCCAGTATTGTTTCTTCTTAATTTGTACGGTGTTTGTTATCTTTTATTAATTGAATTTCATCTAAAACTATTTTACTAAAGTAATTATAATGATTTTCAAGTATTTAAGCAATCGTGTTGATTATATAGAAAACCAAAACGTATTCATTAAGCGGGCAAATAAGAATAGAATAACAGCAACACTGGTACATTTCGGAAAGGTGGTACAAACGCTTGTATGGAGAGAAAGGGGTGTACTGAAAAGCAGCTTAGCAGCGCGAGCTGCGTACCGGCTGAGTGCATACCTATTTAGCGAAGCACTTACAAATAATTAACCATTTTAAACATCCTTATGCATGTTTTTATGTTATATGTTTCTCTTTTTTATTATGTCTTGTTTATTGTTGTTTTTATGTGTATTGTTGTTATGCGCTAAATAAACGATTTGATTTGATTTGATTTGAGATTTACTCTGATTTTTTTTTTTTTATGTGACTGGATATGGATGGCTAATACCACACTTTCTGTCATGGTATTAGCCCAACACACCACATGGGAACTAGGTGCCATGCTAGGACCTTCCTAATATTGCACGGCTACATTGAACTGGACGGAAAACACGGACAATTTTCATTGCCGCTTCGACCATCGTTCATCCAATGCGATGGTACCAACACGGGCGGGATTTACCCTACCACCTAGTAAGTAAGGAAGGGGACCTACAGTTTAACGTGGAATCCGAACCACGGCCAGCCTATCTCAACGGTCGAATGGTCACCCATCCAAGACCAGACCGGACCCAGCGTTGCTTAACTTCGGAGAGCGATCGCCGAAGTGTCGCGCCACTGGGCCATTGCGGCCGACAAATGAGGCTGATTGTATCTATTGCTTTGGTACGTCGATGGATGACCACAACTTACTTGCTGCTCTGCGGTGGCATCTGGTAGCCATAGTGCGGCGGGAAGTGCAGTATGCCGGCCTTGGTGCCGGGGCTCTGCGCCAGCAGCGCCGCGTAGTACGTGTCCGTCATGCGCACCTGAAGCAGCGCAACACTCACAAGTCACACCTCGTTTGCATCAATTTGTATGATGCAAGAACATAGAGTTAAGTTATCGGGAGGCCAATACTAGCCTCTGTCGCAGACACGGCGATTGGCTCTGAAGTTAATATGTGCAGTAAAGGACAATGCCCGTTCCAGTATGTGCTAGATGGGCTAAAACGGGCGGAACGATCAGCCGGAAACGGAAGAAACGTCTCCCCCCGCCGCGTGAAAAGCTTGTAAGTTTTCAATCATGCTAGAAAAGCTCTCTAAACTTGCACGTACGGCAAATAATCTACACTGCAGCATTCCTTTCATCAAATAGTAACCATTAAGGTGGCCCTACCCGGTGGGACTAACTCATTCGCGGGCACGGTACAAAACCGTGCTGTTGCGCTCTGGGACCTTCTCTGTTTCAAAGAAAAAGACACGCTCCATGATGAGGAAGATGCAACATGTCCACAAAAAAGACTATGTGCATAGTGTATGATTTGGTAAGACTTACGAAAATTTTAATTACAAAATGACTTATAGCTAAAAGTAAGCCACGACCGCTGTAGTAAAAATCGAAAAAAACCAAATAGATTATAAATTTTGATTAAAAAAGCTATGTCTGATGACTAATCTTTTTAAGATGTTCTTACTTTATCATTGCGTAATCCACCTCCAAAGTTATTGTATAAAACGCACAAAAAATTCGAACTTTCGACCTTGTAACTTCGAAACCAAACACAATTTTACAATGCCAACATTCATCAGACATCTAGTTCGTTCAAATAAAGCTATCTTGAGCAAAATTTGGGATCTCTGACAAGAAATATGGGCGTGATCTTCTTTCCCCGTTTGTATCGGGAGTTGAGCGGGATGGCTCACCTTAATGAATTTTCCTTTTCTGCTTACTGCGAAAAAGTCGGCACACGTCACTAAAAGGACTTACCTCTTTAAATATTGTATGCATTCAAACAAACAAAAATGACACTAGACCTTGTATTCAGTAACGCTACTTTATTAGTCTCGTGAACATCAACCCAAGCAGTCGTGTTTATTTAACTATCACCATTTTTCGTGTGCCATTACGATTTTTGTTATTCTACACTCTTCATACACAACAGCGGTGACTCGAGTCGGGTGAGACAGCCTCTGTTTCCTCACTTCCCTCGCTACCACTGTACTGGTTTACCGAACCTACCGGCGCGCGCGGCGGAGGCTGTGGCGACTGGCTGGCTGGAGCACGAGCACTGTGACAACACCTGGCCGGACCATCTCATCCTTATCTACGTAAAAAATTAAGACGATCATGCCCATTTCAAAATGAATATATGCGGTGCTTGTAATAGCGACCTGGATGACAGCGACATCGTGATTTGTCATATTTGCAAATCGAAATATCATTTGGACTGTGTGACCTTCCCGGATTCCATATCCAAACGCACGAGGGCAGCAAAGGAGTGGACCTGTACTGTCTGCATCAGCAAGACTCGACTCGGACTGGGTCACTTCAATAGTCCGTGTCCTCAGCGTAAATCGACTGCAACAACTGCTGACTCATCCCCATATAGTACACCATTCGGCAGTCCACAACCTCTGAATAATCCCTCTGAAGCCACATCGGTCGAAGACGTGAATCTGCCAATCTTAGCAGGCATGGCTTCTGCTCAGGGATCGACCAATCACAATGTAAATACCGCAATTAAAGTACCGACTTCTCCCAAAAAGAAATCTCAGAGCTGCGCCAAAAAATCAACAATTGATAAACAACATCAGGCTTTGCCCACCCTATTAACCGGAGACCCACTCCCCACTAGTTTCAATATGGATGTGTTTCTGAGACACATAGACACTAAGATGGAAGAGCTCGCTGCCAGGTGGTCCGGCAAAATAGAAGACTCTTTGCAACGTGTTGAGAAAGGATACGCCGAGATGCGAGAATCAATCGAATACGTGTCGAACAGGCTGGATGATTTCGAAAAAAAGTACGAATCTGTTCCGGAATGTGTTCAGGAGATGCAGACTAAACATGACCAAGAGGTAGTGGAGCTTAAGCGAGAGGTGGCGTCATTGCGGCAGACACAAGATGATGCGGACCAGCAAGCGAGGCAGTGCAACCTCGAAATCCAAAATGTACCTGAACGTCGCGGTGAAAACTTAGTAGACCTGATTGTATCACTTGGTTCGGCCGTAAACATGCGCATCGCGCCGACTGACATTGTAGCAGTGCATCGAGTCCCCCGGTTCAACTCTGTGCGGGGCGACAGCGGCGGCGGAGATGGTGGTGGCAACGGCAGCGAATTTGGTGATGCGGGTAGACCGAAAAATATAATAGCCAAGTTACCTACACGCGTACTCCGTGACAATGTTGTCGCTGCGGTTCGGATGCGCCGCGGAATCGACTCAGTCCAGCTGCAATTGTCTGGTCCGCCACGAAAAATCTATGTTAACGAGCATCTCACATTAAAAAACAAAAATTTATTTCGTGAAGTCAGGAACCGATGCCGCGAAAAGAAGTATAGATTTTCCTGGGTCAAAAATGGCCGCATATTCGTTCGTAAGGACGATGATCCGAATACCGGTGTATTACATATCAGATATGTCAGCGATATTCAAAAAATTAACTGAATGTTTTCTTGATACTTTGGATAGCTTGCTTAAGTTACGCTTTTCGAATTGGAATCGCTTTGTAATAGACACTGACGACATGCTTCTTCATCACGGTACTCCATTTTTGTCGCTAATAATATTAATACTATACGATTTAAACTTCATCTGTACTTTCAACAAGCCATCACAATTTAATTACACATTTCTTTACAATTTATACTACATTTACATTACCATGCACATTCAAATCTATAACCACTGTGTTATTTTATGCCTTAAGCTATTATATACCCATTGATCTGTAATGAATAATAACGACAAATTAATAATATATTACCAGAACTGTGGTGGCATAAGATCGAAATTAAATAGCATTTATATGAGCATCCTAAATTGTAATTATGATGTGATTGTTCTAACAGAAACTTGGCTCATTCCAGAAATTGCTAGTACTGAATTTATAGACGCTAGGTATGTCGTATTTCGCCGCGATCGGGACCGTGCGGCTGCGCGGCGGCGGGACGGAGGCGGGGTGTTGGTGGCGGTGCGTCGGGAGCTGAGCGCGACGAGTTATCCGCTGCCCCTCTCCCTCCCCTGCGCTGACACCCTACCTCCTGCCCCCGCCCGCGCCGTCGGTGCCGTCTCAGCAGCATCGGGTATAGACTGTGTTGCAGTGCTTTTCACCTTTTCGAATACTATACCATATGGGAGTGGGGTCAATAGTGGTAGTAAACTTTGCCGAAACTTGTTACTTTTTGCAACGTACATACCACCTGCTTATCCTTATGATGCTTATTGTGCCCACTTTGAAATAATTCAAAAAGTTTCTACAGATATCAATGATTGCCGATTGTGTATTGTTGGTGATTATAATATCCCTGATATCATTTGGATGGAAAATAGTGACCATTGCACGATGTGTCCGTCGGCCGCTGAAACGCGAATTGCACGGTTGCTTGGTCATACAATGGCATATCTATCAGTAAACCAATATAACATGACTCGTAACACAAATGATAGGATTTTGGATCTTGTGTTATGTAACACATCGATAATACCAGTACCAATCCCTGAGCCGCTGACAACACCCGACCGTCATCACCCACCTTTCCTTTTCTCTATTAATATTAAGAGGGATCCCACGCTTAATCGATGTCCCGAAAAACGGTTTAACTTTATAAAAGCTGACTATGCAGCAGTTAACCTAGCACTGTCAAGCGTTGACTGGATTGCTAAATTGTCTAAACTACCTGCTGAGCATGCTGTAGACACATTTTATGTAATTATTTCTGGTGTAATAGAAAAGTACGTTCCAATAAAATCAAAACGGTCATCTCAGGTCGCAGCATGGTTTACACCATGTCTGAGACGGCTTTTCAATAAGAAAAGTAAAGCTTGGCTCAAGTGGAAGACGTATAGTAACATATCAGATCATAAAGAATTCTCAATACTACGCGAGCAATTTAAACATGCATCAGCTAAATGCTACAAGGAATATATGAACACAATTGAAAATGGCATCACTGAAAATATTAAGAATTTTTGGTCCTATATCTCAAACCGTACAAACAGTAGTTTATATCCAGCCTCTATGTCATTTCAAAAACGGCCCATATGTGATCCTACTGAAATATGTAATTCATTTTCATCCTATTTCAAGTCAGTTCATGAGCCATCTTCGCTTAATCCTGGCACCTGGACTGTTCCTCAGGACAAAGAAGTAACTAATATTCACATACACTCCTTGCACCTCACGGCCAGCTCGATCTTAGATGAGCTTAAAAAGATCGATGTGAGGAAAGGTGCTGGTCCGGATAAAATATGCCCGATATTTTTTGTGCGCACGGCTGATGTTATCTGTGGTCCACTATTTATTTTATTCAATAAATGTCTGTCTGAAGGTATTTTTCCTTGGCAATGGAAGGTAGCTAACGTTACTCCTGTGCATAAGGGTGGCGCAAAATCAGAAATAGAAAATTATCGGCCCATTTCGATCCTTAACGTTATGTCTAAATTATTTGAACGACTTGTTCATAATTCTGTTTATCCAGTCTTTCATAATACATTTATTTCCCAACAGCATGGTTTTGTAAAGAATAAATCTACAACTAGCAACCTCTTAATATACTCTGATTTCATATTTAATGCACTCGACCGAGGTGAGCAAGTCGATGCTGTGTATACAGATTTTAAAAAAGCCTTCGATAAAGTAGATCACAAAATGTTGCTTGAAAAACTATCGTACAATGGGATAAAAGGAAATCTTCTTCGTTGGTTTGCTTCTTATATAAGTAATAGGTCACAGCAGGTGGTCGTCAATGGCTATATTTCTGAATTGTTTGAGATCACGTCAGGAGTCCCACAAGGTTCTATTCTTGGGCCGTTCTTGTTTATTTTATTTTTAAATGATGTAATATCATGCTTTCATCATAGCCTCTTTCTTATTTATGCAGATGACATCAAAATTTTTAGGATCATTCATAACTTAAATGACAGTTTAGAGCTTCAACGTGATCTTGAAAGATTTAACAATTACTCCACATTGAATAAGATGCAGCTAAGTATTCAGAAGTGCAAATCCATAACCTTTACAAAAAAGACTTCCCCTGTAGTTTTCAGCTACTCGTTAGGTGACCAAAATCTAGAGAAAGTGCATGATATTCGTGACCTTGGCGTTACCTTTGACTCCAAATTGCATCTTGATATGCATATTGAGAATATTACTAAAAAGGCGTATCAGATGATGGGGTTCGTGCTGAGATCATCGTCAGAGTTCAGAAATACTAGTACCTATTTATATCTATACTACACTCTTGTTAGGAGCCAACTGGAATATGCGGCCCCGGTCTGGTCTCCATTCTATGAGAAATACTCTCATTCTATCGAGATGATACAGCGCAAATTCTTGCGAATAATGTATCGCCGATGCTGTCGTTCTTATTTGCCATATGTCGACCTACTCAGTAGATTCTCAATTACTCCTCTAAGACACCGACGTCTTCTACTCGATGCCATGGCCTTATATAAAATTTGGAACCATATCATCGATTGTCCTGATCTCCTCACCACAATTGGCTTGCTCGTTCCATGTAGGAAGACTAGGACTCTTGCAGTTTTCCACACCCCTCTATGTCGCACTAATGCTGGTAATCGAGCTCCCCTTAGAAGGATTTGCGAAGAGTATAATCGTATGTTTTGCCATTTGGACATACAGGATCAAAGTCCATTACAGTTTAGACGTAATGTTCTAAAAGTTATTGCTGATATTTTCTTTACTTATGAAATAAAATAATATATGTGTGTATAATATGGTGTGGTATATTATGTTAAAGTTGTGTATCCTATTTGAATAAGTGTCTGCTTGAATTTTTAAATGTTTACAATATAGATTACTTCTTCTCTGTGGCTGTGTGATGGTGGAGAACTGTTTAGGATTTCGTATTTTTTTATTTATACTACGCAAGATTGTTTATATTTTACCTGTTCTACCTGTTTATTATATATTTTTTTTGCTTTAATGTTTTTGTTCAACTAGATCAGAGTACTGCCATTTCTGTTATTTGTATTTTTAGTTCATTTTTAGCTTTCTCTTGGGTTGAAAATTAAAATATTTCATATGTACTACTTGTGGAACACGGTGCTGGATATGTTTAATGATTACTTTTTCATATTCTTTAGTTTAGTCATAATTCGTATCTGTTTGTGTACCCTTATCAAATAAATAAATAAATAAATAAATAAATATCGTTGACGTCGATATCTGCAATCGGGCCTAGGTTCAATAGGCATGCGACTTGTAAGTGTAGTTTGACTACGAAAAGTTAAAAAAAAATTAAATGAAAAGTAGGTAGGTGACTTACCTGGTGGCAAATGTTGGGTACTTTGTCAGCGCACCGCTGGTGAAACTTGAAATTGCACTGGCTGCAATAGAAGCCAGTGAAGAGCAGTCGACGGCAACACTCGCAGAATGCGAGCGTGAAGAATGTCTTACGCATGTACTGGTGTGAGATGTGTGACATGATGGGCAGCTTGTCCAGCGTACGCACCCGTACCTGCGCCATCACACCACGATATGTTAACGCTGGAGTATTATAAATTCTTAACGGATTATTGTCCGAACGTTAACTAGCATTGCTTTGGAGCAAAGGTTTTTTTTTATCTCCATTCTTTTTACAAGCTGTCACAAAAATAGGACATTCAGTAAAACATTTGTAGGGTGAGATTGTCGTGTCAGGTATGCCCCCAGTGAATCATCCTGTTTTAATCACTTGCACGTTTGTGCATTATGTGTTTGCCAGGTTGTCCTGGGGAATATGTCTTTTAAGGCGACGGGCTTGCCTTTTTTGTCCATTAACCCACAGGCTATTTGGATTCATTTGGATTCTCGCTCGATAGCTTTCTGAAAGCATTGTTATTTCTTCCTTTAAAAAGTAAAGGAAGAAATAACAATGCAAAGAAGGTAGATAACAATTTGTTGTAAGAATGAAAAAAATACCATCCCATACATATTACATATAATTGTTACGATCATGCCACCTATGATGGCCTAGTGCACCTGGTCTGCAAATAGGAAGCAAAGCAATATTCTGAGAATATTCTGTTCTGAGCAACATCCGCCAAGCTCACTTTCAACTAAGTGGCAAGAAATGTTCTTTATTTAAGCGTAACATTGACTATTTAGGTCACATTATCTCCGGAAATGGCATCCAAACAGAACCAAAGAAGATCCAAGCTCACGGGAGTGGCCAACTTCAAAGAAGACAGAAGTTCGTGCCTTTTTAGGACTGTGGTCATAATCATTCAAAACATTGAAAAACTCTGTTTATGCACACAAAATGTTTCATAATTCCACCTGGGAGTCTTTACAAAATTTTTTTTTTTTTTTATGTTTTGAATTAAAATATTACTTTGCATGGAAACATGTTCAACCAAATTCAAAACATCAGTCTCTTTCATAATATTTTGAATTTCTGTTTGCAAGATTTGCAACTTTTCTGAGTTAGATACCCGAAGGAATAGCCGCAAGGAAGCTACCCTTGTTGGATTGTTATTAGTCATGTTTTATGTTTGATTTTTCTCTTTTGAAAATATTGACAAGTAATATAAACAACCACTATGTAACTTACAATGTTTCGTTATGTGTATGTTGAGCGGCTCGTAGCCTAGTGGTGCGGGGACTGGCCTAGCGTACCAGAGGCCCGAGTTCAATACCAACTTGCACCACTGTCTTTCTCTTTCAGAGTTCGATAAGTGCATTTCGTCACGAATGCGAGCTGCTCCATGGTTCGGAATCCATGTAAAACTGTAGGTCCCCTTCCCCTACTAGGTGGTAGGGTTTAAGCCCGCCCGGGTTGGTACCATCGCATTGGATGAAAAGATGGTCGAAGCGGCAATGAAAAATTGTCCGTGTTTTCCATCCAGTTCAATGTAGCCGTGCTCATAAAGGGAAGGTCCTGGCATGGCACCAAATTCCTTCGGGAATGTGGTGTATTGGGCTAATATCATAACGCTAGTTGTGTGGTATTAGCCATCCATGTCAGGTCGCATAAAAAAAAAAAAAATGTGTGTAGCTTGGTTTTATGCTACAGTTTAAACACAATACAATACAAGAGATTGAGACAAACTTAATGAAGAAGATGAAGCGTTTAAACGCCTGAGGAGGTTATGAACTCACTTCTTCAGCGTCGATGAGCGTGATATCCACATCCCAAGGCACCACCTCCCCGTTCTCTGTCCGTATCACTTCACACATCTCACACGTGAGGTTTCGCAGCTTGAGCGCCTTGCTGAGCGCTTCACGGAGCGTGACGCCCTCCTTCACCTGCACGCTCGTTCGTTGCTGATTGGGCAGGTGCGCGCGGAGAAAGCGGCGGGGCGCGTCAGGAGCGGCCGCCTCCGCCGCGTCCGCCGCCGCGGCCTCCGCCGCCGCCTCGTCCAGCAGCTCCAGCAGGCCGCGTTCGCGCATCTCCAGCGAGTGCAGCTTGCCCGTAAGCTCTCGGTACTCCGACAGGTACATCGCCGGCGGGTGAGAGAACCCCGCGAACTTGGCGTTGAGGGCGTCGATGTTGTCGCGCGTCACGTTGATGATGGAGCGGATGTTACGGATCTCGTAGCTTGGGTCCGCGAGCTCGTCGCTGTCGGTGGAGGTGGACATGACGAGCGCGCGGCCCGCGCCGTCGCCCGTGTCCGCCGTTTCTCCGCCGCCACCGCTGAACCGAGCTCGCACAGACCCGCTTCGGCTTCGAGTCACTGCCATTCCTCGGTGCCTCCGGCTCCGGCCGTCAGCTCAAGCCAGCCCGCACAGATTAAACTTAAACCTAATTTCATTTTGATTGATGGATTCTTACTGTAATTCTCTCTTTTACACTGTATGAAAAAGAAACATATCTTACAAATTGCACTATACGTCATAAAACAAACATTCCGCAATCGAGGTATAGACAAAAAAAGGAGTTATGCTGCGCCATAGTGCATTTAGGAATTGTTTGTCAAACGCGGTATCCCTTATTAGTCTCTGGTCAAAGATGACATATAATTATGAGCATTTTTTTGTGGTTTCTTCTAAGTTATATGCTCAGTTCAATATTACCACAATTCCTTTGCAAAAATGCTTTTATCAAGCTAAGACACCAAAATATTTCCACTTCGTTACCAAATTTATTTAAGATTTAAAAGCCAAGAAAAAAAAAGTATAAATCAATCTTGTATTTCTACGATCGAAAAGCTTTTTTTAGATTCCCCTTCGTTACGTCATTCGCTTTGTGAGTAAAGTGACATTGACAGTTCTACACACGCTGCCCTACCTCCGAAGCGTGAGCACTGTGTACACCATTCCGTAATACAGCGCTAACTTCATACCGCACACGGGACGCTATTTTTAGAGCTGTATTCGCGAATCGGACCAGTTTTGAGCGTGCATCTGCGTCTCCAGTTGTTGGCTACGGATCTGCGGCCCGACCGCAGATGCGTCGCTGGCGATAGAGATATTGGCGATGCATATGTTGGTGATGCACATATTGGCGCTGAAGCTTGGCGACAGAGATATTGGCGATGGAGATGCATGGCACCGGACGAACGCAGTGTCAGTGTCACTGTCAACTGTCAGCGGTCACTGTTTTCGCGCATGCTCTAACCTCAAATATACTCAAGTGACATGAACTTGTGTTTATTCTTTATTCTGTAAACCGAGCAACGTTCATTTACTTGTTAATATTGTAAGGTTCCTTGGCCAACCCACCAGCCTGGTGCGGAGCCATCGAAACAATAAGAAGAAGAAAGGTTTCTTCGTCGTTATGAGAACTTCGCCCAGCAAATATTAAAACGCAGCTATGAACCCGAGCACATTCAATTTCTTTGACTTGTACACGAGGGCAGCTGAAAACGCAAGCGCCTTAGCTAGCGACAAGGAGAATGTGCGGTCTCCTAAGAAAAAAAGCAAATCTAGTCATGAAGTGCCGAGCGATCGCCCCACTCCCTCCAAGAAAAATAAGCGGAGGTCAGATAGCTCTTTGGGTCCGGTGAGTGGCGAATTTTCCAAAATCACATCTACTCCGCTCGCTTACCAATTTAATCGAAAGATCAAAACCCCAACTGCAGGAGAATCTATACAAATGGCAACAAGCGCAAACAAATCGGAGAAGTCAATACTGCGAAAGAGTGAAAGTGATCAGATGAATGACACCATAATCGCACTGGGGCTTGATAAACCTAAGAAACGGAACAAGTCTGTCAGCTTTGTGCTCGAAGATGACGAAGTGGCCGGCAAGAAACGCAAATCTTCTGAGACTCCTAATACTTCCACGGGCAATGGGGCGATTCAAGAAGAACCTAAATCAAATAAGAAAAAAAATAAAAAGAAGCCTCACAACTTTTCAACTGTGGCAACCACCGCGAAAGCAGACGGATCCAGAGAAAACAATGCCAATGCAGGTGAACCGGAAATAACACCCTATAAAAATAAACATAAGAAGTCAAACAAACAAGTCATTACAGAAACTACCGATGTAGGAATTGGATCGAGTGAATTAATCTTGGGCCAAAAGGAAAGCAACCGTAACAATAAAAGTAACAAGAACAAAATTCACAAAATGCCTCCTCATGCGATCATGGAACAGGTTCCGGTGGAACAACCCAAAACTAAAAGAAACAAGAGACAAAAGCTGACTGAAAATATTGAAGAGAATCTTGAGAACCTCTTTATAGGAGACAACGCGAACGCAATCGCCAACCTACTCGATGACATGAAGGTTGTAGATAAGCCCAAGAAAGGCAACAGAAATAAGAAAAATAAAACCAATAGTGAGAAGAAAAACGCAACCACCGACAGCTCCTCCACCGCGGACGTTGACGCTGACAAGACATCGGCACACGTAGAGGTGGTGACTTTTTGGAAACTAATATTTTAGCATTTATTGATTTTAAACATAGTAAATAAAAAATTTAGTTTACAAATCATGATGATTACAGATGATAATGAACTCGTAGGAATCACAAATGAAAATATTTTTCCACAGTGATTTGCAGAGTTGATGCGATGCCTAAAATATGCTCTATGATTAGTTTTTTGAAATAAAAAATGTCATGTTATCTAGGCACTAGGGCGAGCCAACTCGTAGCGGCATACAAATGAACTAATGTAATGCCTTTGAAACTCTAAAAGGAATTCTTGAATCATTGTTGATTGTTTGTATTTTTTTTGGATTGCATGATTTTTTTAAGATTATGCATAAAAAAGTGTACTGTTTCCATTAAGATTTCTAAATGTAGTCAAAAAACCGGTTAAGTGCGAGTCGGACTCGCACACGAGTACCATCGTACAAGATTTATTACGTTTTTTGTATTGGGGCTCCCTTTAATATTTTTTTTCACCTATTTGTTGTTATTGCGGCAAAATAAATACACACTTTAAGAAAATTTTAGCTGCATACCTATCACGGTTCATGAGATTTACATCCTTGTAACAGATGGACGAATGGACGGACAGCAGAGGCTTAGTAATAGGGTTCAGTTGGCACCTAAAAAGTACACAAATGTACTTTGTTTCTCAATCGTTTTTATGGTGTATGCATAGTTAGGTATACTAACACAGTTCAATCGCTAGAAGTGGAATTATACATTGTGCGACTACATTTTAGTGATACGGCGATGACATTTAGCCCTGTGCTAGCAAGCCCTGCCGCTCTACAAAAATATCGGCTAGGGACAAAAGTACCCTTATAAGCCACCAGCCACATGCCAAAATGATTGCATTACATTCAATAACCGAGATGAGAGTTTGAAAATAATGGGCAGCAGCAAAATAATTAAGGCTGAGATAAATAGTCGTCACCGAAACTAATGCTAACGCAAAGTAGTACTTTGTGACGTCACATTGATATGTTTTGTATGGATGAAATCTCAAAGTAATGCCAATTGACGTCACAAAGTACTACTTTTCGTTAGTCTTAGGCTGAGATAAATAGTCGTAACAGAAACTAAGGCTAACGAAAAGTAGTACTTTGTGACGTCACTCTGACGCATTTAGTATGGACGAAATCTCAAAGTAATGCGAATTGACGTCACAAAGTACTACTTTTCTCAACCTTAGTTTCTGTTACGACTATTGACCTCAGCCTAAGTCTTACCCATTTTTATGGCCTAGCTCACATTCGGGTGTTACGTGCGATAAGGAAGCTCTTTGCAAATCTGCTAGGATTGCAGCAATGCAATTTTTAAATACACAATAGAATGACAGTAGGAGAATGGTCTCTCCAGTAAGGAAAGCATCATTCCTTGCTATCGTTTACCACAATTGTTTCATGTCATATATAGGCATAATTACGAGTGCTCCTTGGTACATGACCAATATAAGACTACACCATGACCTTCACATTCCAATGGTCAAGGAAGAGATAACCAATACATTCGAAAAATATAAGCACAGACTATCCAACCACCCCAACATCCTGGCTTGCCACCTAATGGACGGAAAAAACCAACCCCGGAGACTGAAGCGCAGAATCCCACAAGACTTGTTACCCAGCAGAAAATGAGTGTATGAAGAAATTAACAAAACATTAACTACGGTTATCATTGTAAGAGTGGGTGCGCCAAAGGACACATCCCACAAAAGACATAAAAAAAAGGATCAAACCAATTGCTGAATGTCCTACCATAGCGACAGGTTGCAATGAAAAGAACAAATATATATATATATATATATATATATATATATATATATATATATATATATATAGGCACAATATTTCATTGTAATAAGTAGAAGTGATGAAACATCACTTGCGATTGTGTGATTTTATTTTTTTGTCATTACAGGCCATCGGAAAGAAAAAAAAATGGAAGAAGTCTAAGAAAGATAAGAGTAAGAGTGAGGAAAATCAAGAGATGAAGGTTGCCGAACCGGAGGGGGAGGCGGCAAAGAAAGAACGTGTTACGTGGCACAAGAGAAAGTGGAACAAGGATCGCAAAGCGGAGCCATCAGAGAAGCTTTCAAGCATGGTGATAGTAGAGAACCTACCCCTTTCCATGATGCTTACATACAGGAAGCTGCTCTCGGAACACTTTACCATACATGGACTCGTAAAAAATGTCGGGTAAGTGTATGGAGTTTTACAGCTTTAAAAGTAGTCACCTTACTAATTAAATCATGTGTGAGCCAGAAGTAAGGTTTTTGACAAAGTAAATATATTGTGTATGTATTTAATGGATACTGCATTATTGTTATATCATTAAGGTCGGCCCGTAAGCACCTGAAAATTTCGCCTCCCATACAAACGTAGTTTACGAATAATTTGAAAACCACTGTTCCAACTTACTTGATATTTGGTATCTAATATTAGGCTACAAATATCTGTGTCTGCATGCCTTTGTTTTTTCGGTAAATGTATTCTGGGTCAAACCACAGAAAAAACAAAATTCGTATGAAGATTTTCTTTTTGCATTCATTTCATTCGGTTTGGATTTTTCAAAAAAAACAAAAGCATGCAGACACAGATATTTGTTACCTGATACGAGTATTAGATATTAAATATCAATTAAATTGGAATAGCGGTTTCCAAATGATTAGTAAACTACGTTTGTATGGGGAGCATAGCTTACGGGCCGTTCTTAAGTTGAGGTTATGCAGCAATATCAACAAGGAAACATCGGATTTTGAAAATAATCGGAAAATGTTTTGCTCTGCTTCAGATGAATGTCATTGTTTTGCCTTCACCTGTCTCGAATATTTTTTTTATTTAATTCTACGCGAGAATGGACAATCAAACTTTATACCATTGCTGTTTTAAAAATATAAAAGTTTTGCAGAACAACATTGCTTTTCCAATTAATTAACTGTTTAGTCTTGTGGTGAATAAGTACCTACATGGTAAATGATTTGTATTGTATCGTATTGTATTTCATTTTGGCAAATTGGTAGACAAGGTACACTCCGACAGGTAATTTTTTCTTATTTTAATTTGACCTTTTTTTTTTTATGCGACCTGACATGGATGGCTAATACCACACAACTACCGTTATGATATTAGCCCAATACACCACATTCCCGAAGGAATTAGGTGCCATGCCAGGACCTTCCCTTTATGAGCACGGCTACATTGAACTGGATGGAAAACACGGACAATTTTTCATTGCCGCTTCGACCATCTTTTCATCCAATGCGATAGTACCAACCCGGGCGGGCTTAAACCCTACTACCTAGTAGGGGAAGGGGACCTACAGTTTTACATGGATTCCGAACCATGGAGCAGCTCGCATTCGTGACGAAATGCACTTATCGAACTCTGAAAGAGAAAGACAGTGGTGCAAGTTGGTATTGAACCCGGGCCTCTGGTACGCTAGGCCAGTCCCCGCGCCACTAGGCTACGAGCCGCTCAACTAGGCTACGAGCCGCTCTTACCTAACATCACAGCACTGAGGCCATTGTTTTATTGTCTGTATAGTATCATCGAGTGTTATCCGACGGAAGAATCGCGCCCTGTATTCACAACGACGGTGCAGTTTGACAGCGATGAAGCCGCCACACAGGTACTTATCTCTTACACAAAAAATCAAACTCAGATTTTTACAGATTGCTGTATTAATGGGAAAGTACAGCTAACCCTTTTTTAACATAGCTGTCATAGCTTGTTTCAGTCAAATCTAAAAAAAACTTAATAGAAAGAATAACTGTCCGTGTTTTACATCCAGTTCAATGTAGCCCTCATAAAGGGATGGTCCTGGCATGGCACCTAATTCCTTCGGGAATGTGGTGTATTCGGCTAATATCATAACGGTAGATATGTGCCATCCATGTCAGGCCGCATAAAAAAAAACATAAAACAGTACTCACTTGGTTATGGCAAAGTAAGGCCAACATTATGAACCCACCCTAAGCAGTAGTCGTGGGACGAGAAATGAGAAATGGGTTTGTATAACTGTTACTAGTGTCAAAACGAAGTATTCATTTTACGCCGAGCAGTATGGCCGCTACAAATTTCTTGTAGCGCACTGGATCGCGCACGCGGCGCGCCAACGAAAGCACGTAGGTTGCGAGACGTCTAGACGCATCGACCCGCCAGCCGCGACTGTCTCGCTCGCGCAATGTAGCTGTAACCGGCTTGAAGCCGGCGACTCTCGTAACTGGGGTTACGAGTAATAGTTAGTAATATTAATAATTACTTCGTTGCGGCTTGTAGCCGGCGTTTCTTTACCGCCGGTTACCGCCGAAACTGTAATGCGCGCGCGCAGTGCGCACTGTAGTCAAAGAGGGGCTACATTGTAAACGACCGCCGTTGTGGTTTGCTTACAGAAAAAGTCCAACGATTAGTATTTCTAAATGCTAATAGGTATATAAAATAAATGATTATTTAATTTATTAATCATTTGTGTTATATCATTTCTGGGGATTATTTTGTCGAGGATAAAAAGTTTTGTCTGACTTCTTAATCGTTTGCGATAACTACATAGTAACAAAACCTCTTTCTTGATTTAGATTTTTGAAGTGAAAACTTCTTTAGTGGCGCTGAGCACTTTTTGTTGGATGGGTAAAAACTTCCAAACTCGCGTCAGGGTCACGTGATGCTGATCGAAAAAGCGCAAGATTGAAGTGAAAACTTCTTTAGCGGCGCTGAGCACTTTTTGTTGGATGGGTAAAAACTTCCAAACTCGCGTCAGGGTCACGTGATGCTGATCGAAAAAGCGTAAGATTGAAGTGAAAACTTCTTTAGCGGCGCTGAGCAAACGATGGTGAAAAAGTCGTCGAAATTATGGATGAAAGTTGATTTTTTTAAGAGATAAAAATTAATGTAATATATAAATAAATAACGATATAATATTATGAATAATAACATGTAAATTGTCATATTTGTGTTTCAGTTTCAGTTTCAGTTTCTTTATTTCCTCCATTAGATGTATATTACACACTCGGATTCGTCATTTTTTTTTTCCTGTCGGTTCGATTACTTCTGGCGAAGAAGAGCCGACAAGAAACTTCGTCAGGTTGGTCATTGTATTATTATTTTTTCCAGTGATACTTACAAACTAGTTAACAGTGATTGATTGATTACTACTGCTCACAAAAAACATTATTATAAGAACATTATATACATTGGTGAGGAGCAAACTCTTGACTACTATAATGACATCTTATTCTAAATTAATAGGAATTATGATCTAAATTATTCAGGTGTAAAAAGCCATCGTCATTTTTGATACAAGGTAATATCAAATTAAATATAGGTTAGTAAATAAACAAATTCATACTACAATGTAGTACCCATGTCAGAAAAAATAATAATAATAGAAAATAATAATAATAATTAAAAAAAAAAAAAAAATTTATTGGTAGTACCGTGTTAGGTACCCGGTCAAGTATGTAGTCATGAGCTTTAATTTAAACAAGTTTTCTATCTAATAAGGCTTCCTGGATAGTGTAGTAGCTTTTTTTTATTAATACTGATTTCAATTTGCTCTTAAAACATTTATCTCCTAATTTCCTGATCTCCTCTGGAATTTTGTTGTATAACCTAATACTATTGCATATAAAACTTTTTGAAAATTTTGATGACCTATGCTTAACATTTTGTAAATCAGTTTTATGTCTAGTATCGTAGTCATGTACATCAGCATTTAAGGTATTATGGTGCTTATATTTCCTAGCATGGCAGATATTTTGATACACATATGCGCTAGGTAGGGTCATAATTCCTATTTCGCTGAATACATTCCTACAAGAATCTATAGCTTTCATGCTAAGAATACAACGCAAGGCTCTTTTTTGCAAGACAAATATTCTATTTGCTTCTGCTGCATTTCCCCAAAACATTAGTCCATACAACATGAGACTATCGAAGTAAGCAAAGTAGACAGTTTTTGCAGCTTGCGTGCCACAGAGTTCCTTGATTTTTTTAATGGCATAACAGGCTGAGCTCAGTTTACCAGCAAGACTGTCTATGTGGGGTTTCCAGCAGAATCTATTGTCAATTATTAATCCCAGAAAAGTTAATTCATTAGCCATGTTTAACGATAATTCCTCTACAGTATTGGTTACGTCTTCATTATTTTTACGCCTATGTGCCCCAAGAACAAAATGCATTACATTCGTTTTATTAGTATTTAACAATAGATTATTGTGTTCAAACCATGATGTGAGCGACTTAATTACTGACAAGAAAACCTCCCGTAGTTCAATTATAATTTTGTTTTTCAAAACTACTGAGATGTCATCTGCAAACATAACTAGTTCTATGTCTTGCCCGATTGAACCGGAAATGTCATTCACATAAATCAGAAAGAATAATGGACCAAGGATAGAGCCTTGCGGTACTCCTATTGTAACAGGGTCAACATCCGATTTTATACCACTGACCTCACATATTTGTTTTCTGTTTTCTAGGTATGTTTCACATAAACGTAGCTCTTTTTCTCTTACTCCATAATACTCTAATTTTAATAACAATATATCATGTCTTACACAGTCAAATGCCTTTGATAAGTCACAGAAAATGCCATATGTGTGCTGAGAATCATCCAAAGATGTTAATAAAGTTTTTATCATAGCTGCAATGGCATCTCCTGTTGACTTACCTTTGCGAAATCCAAATTGTCTGAAATTTAGTAGATCGTGTTTAGTGAAGAAGTGAGTCAAACGTTTTTCCATAACTTTTTCAAAAACCTTGCTGAAAACTGGTAGTAATGAGACCGGACGGTAATTCTCAACATTATTGTGACATCCTTTTTTATATAATGGTATGACCTTTGCTATTTTGAGGGAATCGGGAAATGTGCCATTTTGTACGATAGCGCAATAAATAAACATTGTATTCTACCTCATAAATGATAGTATTTTTGTATTTATAATTAAACACAACGTTAATACTAAAGTTTTCACTTCTGCCGGCACTCCCGGAGTGCTACCGGTGTTTTTTTTGAGAATACAGGTATATATATAATACTGCACTCGAGATTCAGAATTCATGTGAGATGATCGAACCGTGCTAGATGTCATTATACCCATTCATGTCCAGCCAAAAAAAAAAAAAAAAAGGAGAGGGAGTTTTCTTTCATTTCTTTTTGAAACCGTTTCCGCTAACGGCTATTGGCATCAGCATTAACAGTTACTAACGTTTTCGAAGACCACTGGAAACGCCCACAATTACTAAGCAGCCAGTTTACACAAATAAATGGAGTCATGGTTTTCATGCAGGCACTAGAGGAGGACAACATGTTGGTGTGCGACGCGCGAGTGCGCGTGCGGCGCCCGCTGCCGCCGACGGAGACCACGCTGGCGGTGCGCTGCTACCGCGGCTGCTCGCAGCAGAGCATGTCGTCGATATTCGCGCCGTGCGGCCGCATTCGCAGCATCCGTGAGGTCGCAAAGGGACCCGCCGCCAACAGTGAGTGTGGTCCTACCGGGCGTTTCGCATTAAACCAACTTTATGTGGAATACTTGTAAAAGAGGAAAGGAAATATGCTAAAACACCTAGTTTTTTAGGGTTCCGTACCCAAACGGTGCCAACGGAACCCTATTACCAAGCCTCCGCTGTCCGTCCGTCCGTCATAGGGCTGTATCTCATGAAGCTAAAGTTTTCGCAGAGTGTATTTTTTTTGCCGCTATAAAAACAAACAGGCAAAATAAAAAAATTATGAAAAGGTAGATAGATACAAAAAACTTGTTTTTTTTGTGTTAAATCTTGTACAAGATTCGTGTGTGAGTCCTACTCGAACTTGGCCGATTTTTATGGTTAAAAATGCATGGACACATTCAAAAAAGTTGACGTAAATTTCAAAAGTTCATTTATTATTAAAAAACCCAAAGTGTATTGCAAAAAGAAATCTACCTATCCTAAACCTATCTCTTCACGGTTAAAAGCCATAATAAACGAAAGAACAATATTTTAGAAAAAAAATTTATTGCATTATTCATTAATACAGTTTTAGTTTTTATAAAAATGGGCCTCATGACTTCTTTGAGTGTTTTTTGCTATTTCTTGAAAGTTTCGGATTTGGCCGTGAGTGCCCACTTGTAAAATTCATCTGTATATACAGAGTGTTTACATTAATTTCGCCAGCATAATCCTAATGTTTTTCCGAGACAAGAAAGTTAAAAAAATATTCTCTAAAGTGTCAAGTTACCGAGATATACATTTTTGAAATTATTATTATGTCTGCCTACAGAACCAATACGGTAAAAACAACTAAATAAGTAAATAAATAAATAAATACGTAAATAAATAAGAAAAACAGCTGATCTGGTTGTATGTAGCTGAACGCCTCCTCTTGTGTCCCGCGCCGCCGTCTCTATGCGGATCGGATGGCGCGAGCCGCGCCCTTGGAGCTGCAATGGGGTGGCGAAAATTTCGGTAAATTTATTCTGGGTCAAACCACAGAGAAAACAAAATTCGTATGAAGGTTTTCTTTTTGCTTTCATTTCATTCGGTTTGGATTTTTCAAAAAAACAAAAGCGTGCAGACACAGATATTTGTTACCTGATATTAGATATCAAATATCAATTTAATTGAAATAACGCTTTCCAAATGATTAGTAAACTACGTTTGTATGGGGAGCAAAGCTTACGGGCCGTTCTTAATGCATTTTTAACGTTGATATCTCCCGTTGGAACCGGGTGGGTCTAATTAACAAATGTATGTGGCATCGGCAGTAGCGACAGCGTTCGTGGAGTTCGACGGGCCGGAGGCGGTGGAGAAGGCGCTGAAGTTGGCGACGGAGGCCCGCATCGGCGGCAAGAAGGTGCACGCGAGCCGCTTCGAGCAGCGCGGCCGGCGCAAGCGGCAGCGCAAGAGCAGCGGCGGCACCGACGCCGACGTGCAGTCCGACCAGGAGGCCGACTAACATTCATTATGTGAGCAGTGCATTTTACATTACATTGCTTCAGGAATACAATGTGTTGGGCTAATGTCATGATGGGTTTTTAAGGTTCCGTACCCAAAGGGTGCTAACGGAACCCTATTACTAAACCTCCGCTGTCCATCCGACAATCCGTCCATCTGTCACAAGACTGTATCTCATGAATAGGTCGTTGAAATTTTTATTTTATTCATATACGATGGTGCGGAACCCTTAGTGTGCAAGTCCGACTCGCACTTGCCCGGTCTTTTTGGGACTATGCTAGGATGGCTAATACCACACCCATAGTCATGTTAGCCCAACACGCGAATGAGTTAGGTGCTTTGCCAGGAACTTCCCTTCTACCAAGGCTACATTGATCTGGATGTAAAACACGGACAATTTATCATTGCTGCTGCAACCATCTTTTCATCCGTGATGGTAGCAACTCATGCGGGCTTATCTCTACCACCTAGTAGGGGAAGATATTATTATTATATTATTATTGATTGGCTAGCAGTTTCAGCTGAAGCGCCTATATCACAGCACTTATTTGACTAAAGTTTTACATGGATTCCGAACAATGGGCGAGTTTGCATTCGTAACGAAATGCACTTATCCAACTCATAAAGAGAAAGAAAGTGATGCATGAGCTGGGTGGGGATTTGAACCCTAACCTCTGGAATGGAAAGCAAGACGTGTTTAATCATACTTTGAAGTTGATTTTGATTTCTTGTCCTTTCGTGCACTCGGCCCTTACCTACAGGTACTACTACGGACGTTGGTCTGCGGAACTTGCATCCCTTATTCCTCCCCATCCAACCTATATCCGGAGTACCCGCCGCAGAGAATCAGAGCACCCCCTTGTAGTGGACAATAGGCTTTTGAGAACAAATCTTTTCTCAAACTCGTTTCTCAGCCCCACCGCACGGATATGGAACTGTCTGCCAGCGGGTGTCTATCCTTAAAACTTTTACATTTTTTTACATAATTAAAATAAGCTTGATAGCTCAGTGATAGTCCGCAAATCCGATGGTATGGTACCTCGCTGAGTTAGGTTTTGCGAGGTGAGGTATATATATAATATTTTATATTTAGCTTTTCTCTCAGCGCATATCAGTTTTTCATAAAAAAAAATTGATAAATGGGGGGCTGTGCTGAGGACGAAAGGTGTTCAGAAAAGCAAAAAAAAAAGCTGGCACCATGCCAGCGGATTTGACGACTATTGCTGAGCTATCGAGCTTATTCAAATTACACTTGTAGACTCCCAGATTATATGTATGAGGAAAGGAAGATCTCAAAGGTCGTAGAAATTAATAGAGATATTCACTCTTTTTGTTAACAAACAACACATTGAAGTATTTCTTCCTGTTTTGCAGATTTTCTACAATTCCAAGCGCCTGGGACCCAAATAATAAATGTTCGAGGAGACTACAATTTTTTGTATACAGCTTATGTATTGTTATTAAAATGAATAAAACCGACATGATTATACTTATTGAACTCTTGGTGACAGAATTATTATTATTATTTGGTTTATAACACTAGCAGCTATAAGCTGATGCGTGCATATCAGGTTTTAGAACTACTGAGTGCACTTGTTTTTTTTTTTTGGTTTTTTGTTCGTTTATTTATGGTCTATTTTCATATTTATATTTGTCTAGTAAATTTTTGAACCCATTAACTGTTTTGGCACTAATGACTTCCTGTGGTAGTTGATTCCAGGAGTGTACAACTCTGTTGCAAAGAAAATGTTTTCTGGGGTTTGTCCTTGATGAAGAGTGGTTCAGCTTTAGGCTATGTCCTCTAAGGTGAGTCAATGTGTTTATTGCAAACATTTCGTTGAGCTTGGAGGTACTGTAGTAATTATTGAGGATCTTATAGACTTCGATGAGGTCTCCACGCTGCCTTCGCTCATGAAGAGGTGTGAGCTTTAGTGCCCTTAGCCGTTGCTCATATTCCTGATGCTTTAGATGCACAATCATTTTTGTAGCTCTCCTCTGAACTCGTTCTAAAATATCGATGTCTTTTTGTAGGTATGGGCTCCAGATCTGAAAGGCATATTCTAAAATAGGGCGGACATATGTTTTATAAAGTTTTAAAAATAGTTCAGCGGTTATGTAAGAGAAAGCTTTTCTTATCATGTAGAGCAATGAGTTAGCCCGCTTGACAACTTCCATTATGTGTGTTTCCCATTTTAAATTATTTGCTATCGTAACACCAAGGTCGCGCTGAGATGTGACTTCTTAACTTAAACCTTTTAGCCCGAGAGTATACGAGTGTGTACTAGGATTTGAAAATAATGTTTTTAAAATGAAACCTATGCGAAGTGAGTGTGAGCTCTGGCCCTCATTGAGCGGTTCGTAGCCTAGTGGCGCGGGGACTGGCCTAACGTACCAGAGGCCTGGGTTCAATACCGACATGCACCACTGTCTTCTTCTTTCCGAGTTCGATAAGTGCATTTCGTCACGAATGCGAGCTGCTCCATGGTTCGGAATCCATGTAAAACTGTAGGTCCCCTTCTCCTACTAGGTGGTAGGGTTTAAGCCCGCCTGGGTTGGTATCATCGCATTGGATGAAAAGATGGTCGAAGCGGCAATGAAAAATTGTCCGTGTTTTCCATCCAGTTCAATGTAGCCGTGCTCATAAAGGGAAGGTCCTGGCATGGCACCAAATTCCTTCGGGAATGTGGTGTATTGGGCTAAGATCATAACGGTAGTTGTGTGGTATTATTGGCCATCCATGTCATGTTTTTCAGGAATTATCCGACATCGGCATTTCATTCCTGACTATGTTTGTATTTTTTGTGAACATTTCCTTGAGATTTGGTAAATTATACATAAAGATTTGGTAAAAAATATATTGGTTGAGGATTTTGTATGTTTCTATGAGGGCCCCTCGCTGGCGGCGTTCCTCTAGGGTGCTGAGTCCGAGAACTTTAAGTCGATGTTCATGACTTTGCTTCTTAAGGTGGCCCAACCCGCTCAACTCCCCATACAAACGGGGCAAGAAGATCACGCCCATATTTCTTATCACGAGATCCCAAATTTTGCTCAAAAGAGCTTTATTTGATCGAACTAGATGTCTGATGACCGGTGGCATTGTAAAATTGTGTTTGGTTTCTAAGTTATAAGGTCCGAAAGTTCGCATTTTTCGCGCGTTTTATACAATAACTTTGGAGGTGGATTTCGCAATGATAAAGTAAGAACATCTTAAAAAGATTAGTCATTAGTCTTATTTAATCAAGATATATAAACTATTTGGTTTTTGCCAAAAACTGCATGTTTTCGGTGATGACATTTCTAACCAGCGCCATCTCTCATCACTGCCAGAACTATTTACACAGTCATTAAAAAGTTACATTTTAACATTATATAGGCAAGATAAAAATGTAACATTTTAACTATCTATCTTAGAGCACTATTTTCATTCCTTAGATCGTACTTATCGGACTAATAATACAAATTAACGTTTGTCAAAAGACGAATAGTCATTGTCATTTATCATATTTTTCTGACTATAATTGTACTAATAAACACATTAACCTACTATATCGGATAGATAAGCAGAAGCGTAAATAGGTCCGTCGAATAAGTTATCTGCCTGTTTATCAGACTATTGAAAAATTAGCCTTTAAGGTGGCCGTACAAAACCGTGTTGTTGCGCTCTGGGACCTTCTCTGTTTCAAAGAAAAAGACAGGCTCTGTGATGAGGAAGATGCATGTCCACAAAAAAGATAATGTGCATAGTGTATGATTTGGTAAGATTTACGAAAATTTCGATTTCAAGACGACTTATAGCTAAAAGTAAACCACGACCGCTGTAGTCAAAAATTTAACAAAAACCAAATAGATTATAAATCTTGATTAAATAAGCTATGTCTAATGACTAATCTTTTTAAGATGTTCTTACTTTATCATTGCGTAATCCACCTCCAAAGTTATTGTATAAAACGCGCAAAAAATTCGAACATTCGAACCTTATAATGTAGAAACCAAACCCAATTTTACAATGCCAACGGTCATCAGACATCTAGTTCGATCAAATAAAGCTATTTAGAGCAAAATTTGGGATCTGGGACATTTCACGTGAAGCGGACAGGGAAAAAAAAGTGAGGTTCTGAAAATCTACCACATTCGGCTCATTTGTACTTCTAGTAGGTATGAATGTGTACGCAAAATATATTTTTGTATAGTTTATATTTACTAAGTTATAGGTTTCAAAAGAATTGTCGTTGATTGGTACTACAATTTTTCGAAAGTAATTTTTCGAATATAACAAATCTACTATAAAATATTTTACATAGCGATACATATAAAAATATACTGTTCTTTTTGACAGTAAAAAAAAATTTAAAAATTTAAAAAAATTAATGGCCAAAACCGGAAGTAAACTTTTCAAACCAGAATTACAGTCACTTCGACCAATTTTTTTAATTATTTTTTTCTTTTAAAATATAGCTTAAATGATAATGAAAGTACACTAGTAAATTTAAAATGGGATCTCTATTAGTTTAGGAGATACGTTGAATAATATACACCCGCGTCGCAAGGGGCGTCATATGTAGCGCTTGCAAGGTTGAGCAGTTTGCGCGATATTGCAACTTTATTAATATTTTATATCGTTTTAGCGTATATTTAACCTCATTTAATGATATGAAATAAGTTTTATTAATATAATATAATATAAATATAACTACATAATACAAATATAAGTTAATAATATATTATAAAGAAAAACGTTTTTGGAGCAGTAGAAAAGTTTTATTATTTGCGAAACGTGACTAATAGCGCCATCTGTTAGTAACGTGTAGTACTTTTTTGTCTCAGATAGAGTCAAACGGTCAAACCTATCTACAAGAAAGAGATAGAAATATGACGCCTAGCGGTTTCGTAACTTAAACTTTAGTGTTGCTTTAACCGCTCAGCGACTTGTGCACGTTTTAATCTGTGACAGTTGTTATTATTAATGGCGCCGTACGCTGATCGATGTTTTAACCCGTTTCATTTGGTACTTCATCGAAAATTTAAAAATTTAAGGAAAATATCTAAATGTTTAGCTCAAAAGTGGAGTTTTTCACAAGATCTTTACGTATGTGCCTCCTGCAGGAAACGACTTTTGACTGAATCTCCTCCAGTGGCTAATGAAGACATTGTGCAATGCAGTCAAACATCTAGTGAACCTTCGCAAAACATTGAAGATGAACCGTTTATTCCCGAAGATAAGTTTAAACATATTTCCACCCAAACCGACACATCCATAGAAAACGAAGAAATTTTAAAGCAGCTAAAAGAGAAATTCAATCATCCTTCTACTTCTACTTCTATGAAGACTATGATATTAACAATAGCACCCACGTCATGGAGTGAAAATAAACTTGCAGAAGAATTTGGAACGTCCAGGCGACAAGCAAGAAAAGCAAAACAACTTGTCAATCAGTTCGGTATCTTATCCTCTCTGAACCCACGCGGTGGTCGTAAACTTCCAGCCGAGACGGAGAACTTGGTTAAAGATTTTTATCTACGAGAAGACATTAGCCGCATAATGCCTGGTAAAAAATATTCTATATCTGTTAAATTAGACGATGGAAAAAGAACGCACATACAGAAACAGCTCCTTCTCTGTAACATTGACGAACTTTATCAGAGGTTTAAAGATGAATACCCTAACATCAAGGTAGGCTTAACAAAGTTTTTTACACTAAGACCCAGACAATGTATCAGATATAGATTTAACTTTGTGAATCTGTTTTATTACAAAGAAGATTTTAATGCAGATGCAGAGTTGCATTTTCATGCAACATCTCACGAAAAGGGGCCATGCGATGGTCTAGGGGGGAATCTGAAACGTTTAGCTGCGCGTGCAAGTTTACAGTTACCTCCAAGTAAAGCAATTATAACACCAATGCGATTATATGAGTGGGCAAAATCATCTTTAAAACAAACCGCCATTTATTTGTGTTCTAAAGATGATATAGAGCATCAGATAATTTTTTTGGAACCCCGGTTTGCGTCTACGGTCACCATTTCAGGAACCAAAAAGTTTCACAGCTTCATTCCAACAACCACAGGCCTTCTTGTAAAGAGGACCGGTTCTGCCATAGATTCCCATTGTAAAATTGTTAAAATTACAAAATAAACAGTTCTTGTGTTGTACCAATGTTGTTTTATTATGTTTGAACTATTTTATCACAGTAATTTATACAAGTCATTTTATTTGACGCACACCAACCGATCTAAGCAAGTGCTACATATGACGCCCCTTGCGACGCGGGTGTATATTATTCAACGTATCTCCTAAACTAATAGAGATCCCATTTTAAATTTTTCTAGTGTACTTTCATTATCATTTAAGCTATATTTTAAAAGAAAAAAATAATAAAAAAAATTGGTCGAAGTGACTGTAATTCTGGTTTGAAAAGTTAACTTCCGGTTTTGGCCATTAATTTTTTTTAAATTTTTAAATTTTTTTTTACTGTCAAAAAGAACAGTATATTTTTAATATGTATCGCTATGTAAAATATTTTATAGTAGATTTGTTATATTTGAAAAATTACTTTCGAAAAATTGTAGTACCAATCAACTACAATTCTTTTGAAACCTATAACTTGGTAAATATAAACTATACAAAAAAAATATTTTGCGTACACATTCATACCTACTAGAAGTACAAATGGGCCGAATGTGGTCGATTTTCAAAACCTCACTTTTTTTTTCCTGTCCGCTTCACGTGAAATGTCCCATCTTTGACAAGAAATATGGGCGTGATCTTACCCCGTTTGTATGGGGAGTTAGCGGGATAGAGCACCTTAATCATTGATATTCAATGGTTTGTATTTAATGTATTCTGAAATGTGAATTGCAACGCCACCTGTGGACTTTTATTATCACTATTCAACACTGGTATGATGTTAGCAGTCTATACCTTCCTCTTCAATCTATGATGGCGGCGACCTGGGTAACGCCCACATAACACTTTTCCCTTTTCTCTTCTGTGGTACATCCTAATGAAACTATGGATAGAGAAATAAAACTCACTTTGTTAGTAATGAAATGTAATGGAGACTTTACTTACATACAATAGGTACGATCTTAGTAAATAAAATTTGCTAAACTTATACCGTCACATTGGCAATGGTCTATCAACAATATTAATCCATAAAAAATGATAAAACAGGGCTACACGCCCGCCGGTCACCGCACACGCACACAAATACACATACACTCACACACTTATGCTACACGAGACACAAACTTGGTACGCTAGTACGCTCGCACTTCACTCCTGCCGCATTCTCTTGATGGGCCGCTGACCGTCCATCATGTAGCCCTGAAACATTCACCTTCGTTGTCATTGAGGAACGGTGTACGGATGAAACTTCCTGATATACAACTGATTCCTCAAAGGCTCCCAAAAACTTCGGAAAGTGATTATCAGAGAAAAATTAACAACTATTGTTGTCGTTACTCAGATGTAAAAATGTTTGGCCTCCAGACTAACGCTCCCCGAAGAAACGAAACCCTCTGCAGAATTACCATGGTCACTGCAGATATAACATAGGTACACTCAAAATAGAATTGGTTATTACTAGTTGTTAACTTCGGACCAGTGGTTGTTAAATTTTACAGTATTATTCAGAGTGGGCATGCTAACTTTAATGCGCGTATTATCTCCGGATTAAATCGCATTTTATATGGTTAGTCCGGTGATAATATGTATATTAATTTTTGACAGTTCACTCTAAATATGACTGTTAGTAATTAGGGGGGACCTTTCGACAATATTTCCGTCCTGCCATCAACCACCAACTACATGGAATGCAGCTAATGGAAATTTCGGCAAAAAAGATACTGGAGTATGGGGTCTTAGGCAAGGCTGGCTCTGGGAAGTTAAAGTTGGTTGGTGTTATGTCCATACATGCATACAACACGGAAAATATTCAGAGCTAGCATCACTGCATGTCCTATCGGGAGAAGTGTAAAAGCAGCAGCCATGCCAGCTCTGCCTCAAACCAGCTGAAAAAATAAAGCTAAAAATTACGAGCAAGTATGTATCTTTACCTGCTTCGTCATTTTCACCGGCACAGTATATATTTTTACAGGTGGTACATCTGAAAAAATGCATAGAAACACATTAATGCAAAGATGCAGACGACCCAACTCCACACGCTCCGTACACATGTTAGGACACACACAATCATAGGTGTTAGATCTGCACTCTTTCTTTGCAATGGTTTCTATGCATTTTTTTTGCTCGACTACGTGCCAATACGATGAATAAGTTCGACGGAGCGGGATGCAAAAAGGTTGTTACCAATATTTTTTGGTGCAATTCGATTTTGACCGTGCAATTTGCGATTTTAGGTTTTTTGAAATAAATGAAACTATTGCAAGAATACCACAAAACATAAAGACACAGGCCGAAATAGCCGCGTTCCTGGCGCGGCTTGCGGGCAACGCTCAAAGTACGGGCTCCCTCGGCCTCGCACAATCAATATAAGTGGAAGGCGTCTAGCATTTAAATCCAAGCATGTATTTCATAATTGTGGACGGAAAAATATGTTATGTAAGCCCGTGAAGTTCCTTTGCGGGTTCTTCTTTACTGGGTTGATCGAAACCACGGATCTTTGTGACATAACTTGGTGTAGTTTGACTACGGGAGAAGTTTAAATAAATGAAATGAAATGAAAGTGCATGGGATGCGCTTGATGTATGTCAAGTGGGAGGCGCAAAGCGGGATTCCGGTCGGGCCGCTGCGCTCTCCGGGAAGCGCGCGGAGGGCGAGGCGGGGGTGGGGGGTGGCAGGACGGTGTGGCGACTGACCCCGCGTCCCATGAATCCGCCGCGCGGCATGAAGCTGTTGATGGCGCCGCGCGCGCCGCGGAAGCCGCCGCCGCCGCGCACGTACGTGCCGCGCCCGGGGAACCCGCCGCCGCGCCCGCCGCGACCTGCGCACGCATCCTCATTATATGCTTACGTTCTTAAATAACGCACCAACCACATCTTTGACATGTTTGTGACACTTTTGGACCATATAGCATGCGGCGCATATACAACTGATCTCCGGCAACACACGTGTTGATCATCTCGGGGCTTGGAATATGATTGATGGAAAAAAATCTGGCCAAATTTTAAATGGACTGCAATGTACCCGACCTTTAGGGCGTGACAACAGCTAACTGCATTCAGTTTCATAAGGGCATATTTAAAAACCCATTTTATGATATTTTTGTAATTACTTCAAATTAATTGGAAATATTCAAAAGGTGAAAGATTTGATGGTCTAGGTAAATTTTCAACATAACATAACATTTTGCTCGTTCTTTGTTCAAAATTTAATTTAAGGTGGCCCAACCCGGCGGCCTCAACTCATTTGCGGGCACGGTACAAAACCGTGCTGTTGCGCTCTGGGACCTTCTCTGTTTCTAAGAATAAGACAGGCTCCGTGATGAGGAAGATGCAACCTGTCCACAAAAAAGACCATGTGCATAGTGTATGATTTGGTAAGATTTACGAAAATTTTAATTTCAAAACGACTTATAGCTAAAAGTAAACCACGACCGCTGTAGTCAAAAATCTAATAAAAACCAAATAGATTCTGAATCTTGCTTAAATAAGCTATGTCTGATGACTAATCTTTTTAAGATGTTTTTACTTTATCATTGCGCAATCCACCTCCAAAGTTATTGTATAAAACGCGCGAAAAATCCGAACTTTCGGACGTTATAACTTGGAAACCAAACACAATTTTACAATGCCAATGGTCATCAGACATCTAGTTCAATCAAATAAAGCTATTTTGAGCAAAATTTTGGATCTCTGACAAGAAATATAGGCGTGATCTTCTTTCCCCTTTTGTATGGGGAGATGAGCGGGTTGGGCCACCTTAAGAGATGAAAACAACTTATTATATTAACAGAACATTATTGGCTATAAAAAAGTATCGATTGATACAACCTAGTCTCATAGGAACTATTTTATAGTAAAACATGTGGACTAATATTGAACCGATTTACAGGGTACACATCTTTATGTGCTCGATAGCTAATGAGATCAGTGCACCTCTTCAAGGTCCTTGCTTATGGTGACGCTTGGGTCAGGTTATCTCTTTCCCTAAAATATGGTTGAAAGAGGTAATGGCAGTGCACGGCGTGATGCTCGTGAACGGGTGCTGTTTGTGGGGACTGGCCTGCTCCAATTGGCAACATAGTAGTTGGAGGGGATTGCTTTTGCAAATAAAATGATATTTGTCATGAACTATTGCATACGGCATGGATTGTAAATTTTGTGTATTCATGTGAATTTAGTGTTTTACCTATGTTTTTGTTAAAATAATTGACAAACACTTTTGTAAACTTAGACTAAGTGGACGTTGAAAAAAAAAACAGCGGAGTTTCTTTCCAGTTCTTCTTCGCTGAGTTTTGTTTTGCTGAACTGGCCAATGCTAAAATGTGACAAATCCGAGTGCAGTGTACTGTCTATGGATGATGAATAAACAATACAATACAAAAAGATCTTTATCGAGAGGTGGTAAAAAACAGCCTTACAGTTATAATTTTAGATTATAGCTAAATTATTTATTAAAATTATAACTATAATTTGCATGAGTTTTTTGTAATCTAATAACACTTTGATTTACTTAGGGTCTCTTCCACCAAGTCCTGATGAGCTTAATCCTCACATTAAAGAACCTTACTTACTATCTCGAAATTGATACCAGTAGAAGATAATCAGCAATTTTGTAATATTTTTAGTAAGGATTTGTTTTTTATTTTATCTTTTAGGGACCAGACGTAAATCAGCGTTGCTGCAATTAAAATAAATCAGCACTTGGTGAAAACCAAGCTTAGTACTTAATTTAGTCCAGACTAATGCTAACGCAAAGTAGTACTTTGTGACGTCATTTTGACACATTTTGTATGGACGAAATCTCAAAGTAATGCCAATTGACGTCACAAAGTAATACTTTTCGTTAGTCTTAGTTTCTGTTACGACTATTTATGTGTTTTAGGCTGACAAATTGAAGACCAACAACAAACAACACTACGCGCACTACGCCGTTATCGATAGGACAAGGACAAACGTGCAATGAAGCTAACGATGCACGCATATGGGTACCTCGGAAAGGTACGGGCGCGCCGGGGAAGCCTCCGCCGCCGCCGCGTCCGCGGTAGTTGTTGCGCGCCGCGGGGGCGCCGAGCGGCGCGGGCGGGGTCTGCGGCGGGCGATTCTGCTGCGCGGGGTGTTGCCGCTTGTTCTATGGCCATCACAAATTGTTACCATTTATTTATTTATTCGGAAAAGAGCTTAACTACTAATACAAACAGGTTTTAAAAACTAAACATATCACCAATTAATAGTTTTCAACATAAACAAAATCGAAAATAGTGGAGAGTATTTTTAAGGGTGTGTGTGAGTATTTGTGATGGATATAACCATGAATATATTAAATATCAATAACTATGGGTCGCACCTTTCTTTCATCTCTGTGGGCCTTGTTTCTTATATAAGATGGGTTCAATCTCCACCCTGTTCATGCAACACTTTCTTTTTGTTTCCGAGTTTGATATCGCCATGAATGCCGGCTGTTTCATGGTTCGGAACCAATTCAAAACATTCATCTATTAGGTGTAGGGTTAAGCTGTCAAAGTGGAATTGAAAAATTGTCCGTGTTTTTTTTATGTGACTGGACATGGATGGCTAATACCACACCTTCTGTCATGGTATTAGCCTAACACACCATATGGGAACTTAGTGCCATGCCAGGACCTTCCATATTTCACGGCTACATTGAACTGGATGGAAAACACGGACAATTTTCATTTCCGCTTCGACCATTGTTCATCCAATGCGATGGTACCAACCCGGGCGGGATAACCCTACCACCTAGTAAGTGAGGAAGGGGACCTACAGTTTAACGTGGAATCCGAACCACGGCCAGCCTCTCTCAACGGTCGAATGGTCACCCATCCAAGACCAGACCGGACCCAGCTTTGCTCAACTTCGGAGAGCGATCGCCGAAGTGTCGCGCCACTGGGCCACTGAGGCTAACATTATCAAACAACAGTTTTCCATCTAGTTCAACATAAATAAGGTCTCAGGTGGTGTGTAAGGCTAATATAATGATGGATGGTGTGGAATTAGCCTTCCATGACATAGAGATTGAAGTACTTCCTACTAAGCACGTACGTTGATTTTGTTGTTGTGTGCGGCGGCGCGCTGCTCGTCATCCTCCCGGTACTTGGTGACGGTGACGAGGAACCCGTTGATGCGCAGCTCCCGGTCCAGCTTCAGCGCCTTCTCTAACGACTCCTTGGCCGCGTACGTCACGCGAACTGTATACACGAGATTAATAAGAAAAAAAAAACGAATATTTTCTACACATTGTATTGGGTTGTGTATTTGATAGAAGGAATAGAATTCTTTTAAGGCCCAAGTGCACGACACATCGTACAATGTTATCCGTTATGATTACATTTCACAATGATGTGACGGCTAATCGCCCATCATATAAAATTGAGTTGCACGTAACATATTTTCGTCAAAGTTAGCTTGCCAGGCGTCAGAACGCAAATAGTCCCTCGGAACATTGTACTGCGGACAATCACTAAAGCACCTTGGATTGCCAGAAACGACGAAATTCGCCAATACTTGCAGGCGCCAACAGTGAAAGAGGAAGTTAAACACTTCTGTGACAAATATAAGAATAGACTAAAAAGCCACACCAATGAGCTGGCAAGAAGTCTGCTGAACTCCGAAGAAACCATATCACGACTCAAATGCTGGCAAATACTAGACCTGGACAACAGAAGCTGAAGAGTTCCTCAGCTTAATAATTGAAGGGATAAGACATTTAATGGAGTTTCACCCACAACGACATGGATAATCATAAAATCTGATTATGGCTAGATAGCTGATTGCAGATAGAAGCATAATAATAAAAAATAAAAATTAATTCACGGAGCCAACTTTGAATATAGAACTGTCAGCATTCGAATATTATTTTAATTTATAATTCTTCATCGTATAGACGATATAACTGAGAGATTTGAAAGTCTTTCGAAAGTCGGCCGCAATGCTCTTTATAAATTTTTATTACTTCCGATTAACACATCTCTTTGCTTACCACGACATGCCAATAGTCCAATCTGTTCTCATGCCCATGGTAATAACAGGCTAGAGTTATAGACTAAACAGCCTTGTTGATTTTATGTACATCTATTCTGTGTCATTTGGGTGTTGGGACCCAAATGATACAGAATAGAGGGAGATTGTATAAAAACTTATGACTCACGGATCTTGTACTTCGTCTTGCTGAACTCCTGCACCTGCGCGACCTCGCCGCACTCGCCGAACAGCAGCCGCACGTACTCGTTGGTCGCCTCGAAGGGCACGCCCACCAGCACCGTCGTGTCCACCGTGCTCGGCTGCACCGCCACGCTGATGCGGCCGCCCTCCACCAGGGCGCCGTCCTCCGACACCGCCTGCGAGGTGCCCACGCTGTACGCACACCGTCTTCTCCGAAGACTATCAGCAGTCTCTTTTGGAATACGATTTGAATGAGCACAGTTGAGTGCAAGACTTTTCACATCTACGAATAAGTTTTTTTTTTGGGTGAAAAGAAACAATAAATGCTGTTTAGTGTTCTCATCTACCCTTGGTCACTCAAGGTGCTCGTACACGGGCAATTGTTGAAGCAATTCATTGCTGGGCAACTGTTGCCAAACATAGTGGAGCAATCGATGGAGCCTGGAAACAACACCAACAAATTTTTGGCAATTATCCCAGCGATATGGAGCGATATTGCTCCACATCGTTCCATACTTTCCGTGTCGCCAGTGAATTGTTTATCGAATTGCTACGTATACGTGCACTTCCTCGCCACGTGCGGGCAATCAATAACTCCATGAATGGTTCCATACTTGTCCATAAACCTTGTTGCCAGAGATTGCTGGATGTTGTCGTGACGATGAAATCGACACGAGATTTTTGCAAGTTGAGCGACTTTAGTTGCCCGTGTACGGGTTTCACCTTTAGTTTCTTAGTCGTATTCAGAGTAAGCTGTCAAAACTGTACGCGGACTAACCACACAAAATGCTATTTAGTCCGACAATAATATCCGTATTAAAGTTAGTAAGTCCGCCTACTCTGAATACTATTGTTGGTTCCTATGATATTTATTTAGCCTTTCGATAAATTTGACTTCATTGCAAAAATGAAATCGTCGTTCTACTATAAGTCCATCATTTCGAAATTTAAATTTTCTTTGTCATCTCAAATTTTAATGTCTCTTTTTAACCGACTTCGAAAAAAAAGGAGGGGGTTCTCAATTCGTCGGAATCTTTTTTTTTTTTCATAAATGCCAATCAAGCTTTTTAATTGGCTTCAAGTACTACCAGCATTAACAATTTGAAAACTTACAGCAGAAACTACTTTCTACACATTTTGAGATGTGTCATTTTTAGTTAGAAAGATAATAAACCAAACTTACCTCCGTGTTGTTCATGTCTCGGTGCAAATGTTGTGGAAATTTATTCTCTATGAAAATGTACACCCGATGGACAATCAAAGTTATGAATATGTTAGTCATGAGACAATCAGAGAGAATACTTTTGGAACTTGAGGAAGTTAAGAAATTAATAGGAAAGATGAACACTACGAATCAAATACATTTAAAAAAAGATTCATTTTCTCTTCAAGAGCAACAAAAACGACCATTATTGTTAGTATAATTTGGCTCAAATCCTACATGACTACAATGAACAGAAAGCACATTTGCCACATTTTTTTGCAGGTCTTCCTATTTCGTTTCAGAAAGACAATAATGATAAGTGTGGAAGTATAACAATATTCTGGCATTATAAGACTAAATTTCAGGTTGTGCCTCCTCGCAATCCCAGACCTGAGCCGGTAGTCTCAGTTGTCACCTAAATTGGCGTTACGGCAAAACGATCGACTAGCATTTTCAAATGTATGGAGAAATTTAAGAGCGCGCGCAGCGGGCGTTAAGCGAACTAACATTTGCGAGTCCGAGCTTGATTTGACAGCTTACTCAACGTTGCCGTAAATACGTCGACATTGCCGTTTACGTCCACTCCGCGTTTTCATACAAATCGGAAGTCCGCGTTTGACTTTGACAGCTTGAAGAAGTAAATCCACAGAATATCTAGTAAAAACTTGCATTGAGTTTGGAGAAAACGCCAGTCGATCGGTTTGCCGTAAACGCCAATTTAGGTGAGAACTCAGACTGACCACTCTGCTCTACCACCTGAATCTGCTCCACAGCCGCCTCAACTCATCGTCAACCTGACTTTGTGGGACAAGTTAGGAGGCCCACCACAAAAAAAATACAAAATCAGCTATCCTTATTTTCACTCATTGTAGTCCTTTAGGTTTGCAGACGTAATATTAAAACCAATTTTTTTCAGAGAAGTATTAGTGGTCTTCAAGCTTTTACAAGATTGATGATTTTTATATGTGTAAAAAAGGATATTATGAGTCCTGAGATGGCGCCAAATGTTTGCAGCATAAATATGACATTGTAATAAGAACAGTTTCAAGGTAATAATGCAATTTAAGCGTGAAGACCACTCAGTTACATAAAATACTTGACATTCAAATAATCATATTCATACAAATATTGTAAATTTGAGCGAATTGACTGTTATTCCAGAATTGTAAGAAGCAGATAGTTTGAAAACAAGTAATTCTAGGATGTAGTTACTAACATTGGCACACAGAGCGAGCGTCGTCGCACGGCGCCAATTGTTTTCTACAGTTACATATATGTAACATTACAGTTCCAAACCATTTATTGAAAATAATATTTTTGAATTACCTGGTCCAAAGAGTCTTTGCTTTTGAATTCGACAATAGCCGATAATGTCGGAGTTGTGGTCAATTCGGTAACTACGATAGGACCACGTCTAAAAAGAAAGAAAAGACTGCATTTAGATATAGTTCAGTTGCGACCGGAGACACGTTCGGGAGCACCGGCCGAGCGTCACACTTCATATTACATTTCAATAGTGCAATTTCATAACAAATATGCAAAAGTTATTATGTTCGAGAATGCTATTTGAATGTAAGTAAGAGAGGGTGCGAGATGCGGGGAGGACGTCCGCTGGCGACGGACGGGGACGACTCACTTGACGCTGACGACTTCGCCGTACTTGGAGAACTGTTCCTTCAATTTCTCCTGGTACTCGAAGAGGAGGCTCGAGGGCAGGTTCTCCACCAGCAGCTTGCCCGGCTCGAGCCGCTCCTCCTCCTTGGCTTCCTCCTCGGCGCTCTCGGGCGGGGCGTCCCCTGCGCCGACCTCCGCCGCGGGCTCCGCCGTCGCGGCATCGGCGGCGGCACCCTCGCCGTTGCTCCCTTCCTCGGCGACGGCGACAGCTTCGGTGGCGACGGGCTCCGACTCCTCGGCCGGCGCGGGCTTCGCCGCTGCCGCCTTTGCGCCGCGACCTCGCTTAGGTGCCACCATTGTCGGATGTGTTTATCTAAAATATTGATATTATTTGATTAATTAGAGGTCATTATATATATATATATATATATATATATATATATATATATATATATATAATTAGGTATTGTAGATAGCGAAAATAATCCTAAAAAGTTTTCAGTCTGAACTTTCGTCGGAAGCAGGATTCGAACCTGCGACCCGACAATTATGTTAACCAACAAATTTCTCAATGATATTCGAATCAACCCAATGATTATTCTATTTACTACTACTAGATGGCGCTGTTTTTGCATATTGATCCTGCATTATGAGTGCAATAATTGAAATATCAACTTCATATTTTTTGTGTTTTAGTCATGGTGTGAGAAATGTTTCTTGCTACCTTTTAATATATTTTCTAATATTAAGGTTAGCTGTTAGAGATTGCCTTTGGCAATAAGCTCGCCTTTGCATACTATGTAATAGTTGTAAGCAATAAAGAATATTTTCATTTCATTTCCATTGAACTTAAATTTTCCCCGGCTTAGAACCCGAAAAACAAAACAAAAACTGCTGGACTCCGCTGACATTGACAAACAAAAGGTGTTCAGCTAGCGCCATATTTATCTTTAACCGTGGAGAATTGAGTGGTTATAGTTGGTATTTGGTTGTGACGTTATTTCCAGGTTGCCATGTGGATACAGGCTGCATGTTGCGATATCGGCCTGATCGGAGATTTGATAGCGGTTTGTTTGTAGTTGGTATCAGAATGTGATTAACTGGAGATTGTGCACTCCAGCCTTAAGGTGGCCCATCCCGCTCATCTCCCCATACAAAAGGGGAAAGATGATCACGCCCATATTTCTTGTCAGAGATCCAAAATTTTGCTCAAAATAGCTTTATTTGATCGAACTAGACGTCTGATGACCATTGGCTTTGTAAAATTGTGTTTGGTTTCTAAGTTATAAGGTCCGAAATTTCGGATTTTTCGCGCGTTTTATACAATAACTTTGGAGGTAGATTACGCAATGATAAAGTAAGAATATCTTAAAAATATTAGTCATCAGACATAGCTTATTTAATCAAGATTTATAATCTATTTGGTTTTTATTAGATATTTGACTACAGCGGTCGTGGTTTACTTTTAGCTATAAGTCGTTTTGTAATTAAAATTTTCGTAAATCTTATCAAATCATACACTATGCATATTGTCTTTTTTGTGGACATGTTGCATCTTCCTCATCACGGAGCCTGTCTTTTTCTTTGAAACAGAGAAGGTCCCAGAGCACAACAACACGGTTTTGTACCGTGCCCGCGATTGAGTTAGTCCCGCCGGGTTGGGCCACCTTAAGAAGCTTAATTCCTAGCTCTGTTCATGAAATAATCGGGTAGTTACACATTTAAATAAATAATAATGTGTTGGGGAAAAATCTCAACACATTTTATTGAAGTTAGTTATTAAAAATATAAGCTCAATCTTTGTAAAGGAATCAAAAACTTCAGTTAACCCCTTGGCTTCCGTTCGGTCGATATCGACTGAGTCTATGCTCGCCGCGCGCGGACACGCTAGCATTGCGGGAATAATTTTTAGTGGTTATTTTATTAATCGCATACATATGAGTGAGACAAAAGTAAAAAGCTGGATAAATTGCCTTTCCAACGATACCAAATGTCCACAGTTCCACCACTCTGATCTATGGCAATATTTTTTTCATTTTTGCCTTTCTGTGACTGTGTTCGGCTAAGAGTTGGCGCGATTTATTTCGAATAAAGTGACGAATGGCGAGGTATTGAAGGCATTGAAGAATCTGCACGACAAGTGATAAAAATTAGTTACTTCAATCAATCAATCAAACAAATATTCATACTTACTGCTCTTTTTTAAGTTAATGCAAAAATGGCATCAAACATTGTATTGATTTTCTAAAACATTAATAAATGCAGTTTAAAAAAAAAATGGTAATGTGCTAATTTTATTATTCAATTTGCAGTAGTGTGCGCAATTAAAATAGCTACCTGCATAGATTTCTCCCATTAGCACAACTAAACAACACAGTAGGCTAGTAGATAATGACTTAGGCATTAAGTTCAACCTATTGTATTTTTTTTATCGTGCAATAAATGTAATATTTTTATTATTTATTTAGTTTTATTGCTTAGCTGCCTCTTGAAGCATGAACAACAAATGATGTAGTATGATAATATCAGACGTATTTCCCCATTAGCGTGACAACTTGTTTTAATATTTAGTTGCCTTTTGCATCATGCACGGCATTTGATGCAGTGTGACTATTTGATATATTTATATAATACACACATGTTGCATATTAGTACAACCACTTGTTTTATTGCTTAGCCACCTCTTGTAACATGCACGGCAAATCATCCAGTGTGAAAATTTCAGACATATTTCATACATACATGCACGACAAAAGATGCAGTATTGTTTTCAAAAACAAAAAAAAATTATTTGATATCAATTGTTGATCACATGAAGATATCGATAAAATGCGCGCTTAGTGTGGCGCCGCACTAGCCACGCGCAGAGCAATACACCACACATCTATACGTATACTACTTACGCCGGCGAGACTTTCGCTTGGTTGTTTTAGTGTTTTTATCGTAATTTATCCTATAAATTGTGATAAAATTTTAGTGAACATGAAAATTGTGTTCAATCTAAATATAAATTGTGATAAACCAAACCATAAAGTGTTTATTTACGTATAGGAGATGTGGTCATTTACATTTTTTGGTTATTTTTTCAATTTCATGATGATTTTCTTTTTAATTTATTGTGAAGGGTATGTGTCTCGAGTTTAAATTATATTTTTTTATTGTTAAAGTGATGAAAGTTTTTGGCCTCATTTTCATGGACAGTGAAGTAAATTTCATGGAAGTGATTATTTTACATTCTAAAATTAAGCGCTTGACCAAAATTGATTAAGATAAAATGTTTTTAGCTACCAACTTAATATCCAAATGAACCATATTTCTATGTGATATGCCTTTTAAGTATTTTCTTATGAAAAAAACAAAACAAATAGAACCTTGCATACATTTCATTGTTTTTCAAATTAGTCCCCACAATTTTTTATGCATTTTTCAATGCCAGTTTCAGTACCAGTTTTTAAAAAATGTATTCACTTCCAAAGTGGGGCACTACCATCGACAATTTTTAAAGCTTCTTCACTCGACCGGAACCATCGACCAGAAAGGTTTTCTCAATCCATATCAAAGGCACAAATCCACGATTCATTACTACTAACGATTTCGTAAATGCCAAGTGAAATGAATTTTCCTGCACCATCCGTCGCTCGGCAGGATCTTTGAACTGTTGTCCCTGAAATGCCTAATCACGCTTTAATCTCGCAATATGTCACATGACAGTCTTCGATTATTAGTTGTCTCACATCTTAGAGTTTAACAATTATACATTTGACACTATAACATGGCAGGCCATTTACTCCTAATGTTTCCCATCTTATGATTTAATTGTTTTATTTTCGTACTATAGGTTTAAGTGAATTAATAATGCCCATGTTGCAAATACGCTCAACATGTTACAGTCAGGGTCCTTCTAAGTGTAATATTGCCGTCCTAACCTGTTCCATAGTAAATGGTTTTTGGTGCCATGTGCGAATGCTAAAGTGCATTTTAATGGTTTCTGGTTTAAAAAGAATGGTGGTGAAAACAATGAAGTTACACGATAAACACCAATCAATGCTCAATGGATAATCAAATTTAGTAACATCATTTAAAGATATTAGAAATTGGCATTCCTTGTAGAATACAGATTGCTATGCATTCATTTAATACCTGTTAAAATGTACCTACGGGTACTTTGCAAGGTTAGTCAGTGGTTACATATGTCTAGGCATTCTTGTAATTAGGAATCCCAGAAATCACCAAATAAAGAAGGCGCGAAACAACGATATTAACCATACAAGCTCAAGGTGTTTATTTAAGGCATTCTGAACGTAGCGTCGTCTCCCTTACTCAAGCACATGACAAGTGTGCAATGAAACAAAAAAGCGTACAACAGAATGTTCATTAGCGCCGCCTTGAACGTGACCAGCCCAAGTTCAATAGGCAATCAATGCAATTGTAGCAAGCGTAGGCCCAGATTAGATCATGCTTGGACATATGACCACTCCAGAAATCACACGATTCCTCCAAGGGGGCGTGGGTCACCAAAGCTAGAGCCCTTACATGCCTCCTGTGCTTCGCGCGTCGCGGCGTCGCTAGTTTTCACTCGATGTCAATGTAAATTAAGTTTACTTACGAGTGCAACCTTCGAAGATGACGAATTTGAGACCGAAGTACAGTGCAAGACACAGCGTTCGTTCACTAATCACTGTATACCCATCTATACACGCGCCACCGGCATCACGCAAGCGCGCCCGCCATTAAAACGCGCGGAGAGGTTATGACAGTACTGCCATTTCTAAAAAATGATTGTAACCATAGACAAAGATCGTGGTCCGATTTGAACCATCGTTACCAAAAGCATGCTGCACGCAATGCCGTACACAGTGCTCACGCTTTGGAGGTAGGGCAGTGTGTGTGCAACTGTCAATGTCACTTTTTGTCGTTTCTAAATAGTAGTTTTTCCTCGTAGGGATTTAAAATTGTAAAACTTCAGCAGTTTTAAAAAAAGGTAACACAGCACAGGCATACTAGTCATAAGACATCAAATGTAGCTAACACACCCGGCACAGCCGGCTTATTGAAACAATTACTAGCAAAATAAATTATATCTGAATCAGAATCTGAATTGTCTTTCGACCTTGTTTTTTCACAAATCTTTGAGTGTACCTCAGTTGAAAGTTCAAGTTTAACTTAGAGCAATTGATTAGATTCTAATTTGAGGTGAACTACTACAAATTAACGCCATTTGTTCCATGTTTGTTTTTTTGTTTCCGTAAGGGCGTACATAATCGGTCCGAATAGTTTTAATTCTTACAATTTTGAGCGTACAATCTGATTCGGGGACGCTTGTATACGCTTTTAGCAGTGTATTCATTTACAGTTCAAATCGGAACGCGCAGAAAGAGTTAAACGAGGGTCATGCCAAAATTAATTAGATAATCTCAAACAGACGTATTCAGAGTGGGCGGACTAACTTTAGTATACGGATTATTTCCGGTTTTAGTACGGTTAGTCCGCTGCTAATCCCGTACTAAGTTTTGACAGGTTCACTCTGTAACAGTCGTATTCATGTATTGTCTATGGATGATGAATAAAACAGACAATACTATACAATGTATTTTTACTATGACTGCAAATCATAAGATCATGAGTTCAAAGATAAGTGTATGGCATTACGAATGCAAAATATCCCATGGTTCGGAATCCATGTAAAGCTGTAGGTCCTTTTCCCCTACTAGGTGGTACGGTTATGATCGCCCCGGCTGGTGCCGCCGCACTGGAAAATTTAGTCGATGAGTGAATAAAAAATAAATTCCTTCCACTTTAATTTAGCCGTGAATATTTTAATGAGTCTCTTAGTGCTGTCCCTTTCTTATCATACTGATAAGAGTGCATTGACACAACATACTATCATCAGCGATGATGTCGCGCCGCAAATGAAACAGAAGTGATTAGTAATCCAATCTGTGAATTTAAATCTTTATCGTTTCATAACAACAAGGGCGGAGCTTTAAGCTCGTGCTTTTGACTCTTTAAGCTCGTTGCCTATTGGTTCCTAGATGTTTTGTAATACTAGAGAAAAAATAATATTCAACGAGGTTTAGGTCTGTAAATACAATAAAGATTGATGAATATTCATTCCCTGATTCATGGAATGAACATTGACGGGTAAATGAGAATCACTTTTATTTCACTTTGGGAATACGTCTTCACGGTCATTTTATGTTGTGTAATTGAGGTCATCGCACTTTAATTAGAATAATTAGAAGGAGACAAAACACAGGACACATTATTTATATTTACCGACAACTTGTTGCACGTTTCGTCCACCATGCTGTGGGTATCTTCAGGATTCAAATGGGTTGACTTATGTAAGACGGATTCACGCGAGTAACTGTCATTCACCGGTAACTGTGAAGTACCATGGTTCCATGAATGTGAATTTCAAGATGAATCCCACTGTGATCTAAACATTCGCAGCTGTAGGTATTCAAAATGGGCGGAGTAATTTTAATACGCGAATTATGACCGAACTAAACCGGGTTCTCTATGGTTAGGCCGGTCTAATCCCATACTAAGTTTTGACAGGTTCACTCTGAATACGTGGCTCGGGGTTTCAGCGGCGAACTAATTTAGACCTCTTAAGAAATTATGAAACCATTGCTGTGTACATAATCTAGCTAGCGCTAGAGCCCAACATAACCGAAGTAGAGGATTTTATCACGTTTCTTTCTTATATTTATCATACCCGAAAACAAATGTCTACGAGTGGCTTTAGATGCAGCAATTGATTGTTAGGAGTGTTCATGCTATATGTATTTGATTTATACCGCATTAATTTGCTTTGTGTTAATGCCCTAGCCATACAATTTAAACATTCCTTGAAAGGGTGTTTGTATGTGACTATCGATATCAAAAACTTCTCGTCTTCATTACAAAATAGTCGCGTAAGGTAATAATTTAAATTAAAACTACTTTTACACATAACAAATAATACATTATTCGCCATGTCCTCAAGTCACGCTTGTGACTAGTACCTCGCGTGCAACAAGTTGCAATTAAATAATACTTGTTTGACGATAGCCACGCAATGTATTTATTCACTCTCCGGCAGCGCGGAGTGTACACGTGCGTGCATACGATTCCTAAACATAACAAAGCGACGCGAGTAAACGTTCAAATTTGATACACTTTATTAATTTCCTATTAAGTAGATTGTATGTATCACGTGCGATGTCCTCGTGGATGTTGTTTATTTTGGTGTGGCAACTCTGTCCGACCGGCGGTGATAAAGTGCGGCAAAATTTCGGCGCGGATTTAGGACCAGTCAAGCGCGCCGGAGCGACCGGAGGCGCGAGGTCGGGCAAGGCAGTGCGGTTTCCCGTGGCCGAAAACGTCGAGGATCTCGTCGGCTTTTACGAGCCATCGTTCCTGGCGCAGGTGTGGCCGAAGCTGCGCAACGGGATGCACCTAAACATGCGCAACGCATGCTGGGAAGACGTCACGATTTTTATGAAGAACTTGCTGCAAGGACGCGCTTGGGCGTACAGCAGTAAGTACCAATTTTGGGATATAAATTTTATATATAGGATATTTTATGAAGTATGTATTTAGTAACTTTGTTTATTATTATAAATAAACATGCATTTAAACAGAATGAACTTTATAGTATAAGCTTGTTGTGTGTGCAGAAAAGCATGGGACACATTTGTATTTTTTTCATTAAACTAAAGTTACGAATCGGGTTTCAAATCATGGTTTAAAGGGCTGGTGACTCTTTGACATTTTTTTTTATCTATCAATATGACGGGTGATTTTTTTAAAATGTAACTAGACATGCATGGTTAATACCGAACTGACCGTCAGATATTAGCTTAACACACCACACGGGAACGAGGTGCCATGCCAGAACCTTCCTTATATTGCTCGACTACATTGAACTGGATGAAAAACACGGACAATTTTCATTGCCGCTTCGACCATCGTTAACTCAATGCGATGGTACCAACCCGGGCGGGAATAACCCTACCACCTAGTAAGCAAGGAAGGGGACCTACAGTTTTAGGTGTAATCCGAACCACGGCCAGCCTCAACGGTTGAAAATGGTCACCAATCCAGAACCTAACCGCGCTTAGAGGTGCTTCCCCAGTTATGGATTCGCAAGGCGTCGCACACTGAGCTACCGAGGCTGACCGTGATAAGAGATAGTTGTAATCTAAAAGAAAATATTGTGGCAAAATAGAGAAGGACAAGTTAAGATGGTTTGGACATGTAGAACGAATGAGCGATGGCATAATGACGTAGCACGTTGGTGGAATGCCCGGACGACCGAAGATAACTGACCATGACCTGGTGCTTGAAAAGGGTATTCACACCTTGAAGAGATCGCATAAATAAGCTGGAGAAGTATTATTCCGGGAGGTCACGACATTTTTGGTCACGATAAGGTAAATGGCTGAATCTGGGTTCACAGGCTAGATACCAACCCTCTGATGCTAAATATGTCGGACTGCCTGCGCCAAGTGGTTGCGTTATCTATATAGATTGGCTACATAAAATAGATGTTGGTATGTACCTGCTGATGAATATACTGATTGTCTATAAATATTGATACCTATTATTTATACAATAATAAACAGTTGATTTCGACACACGACATGGGAACTAGGTGCCATGCCAGGACCTTCCTTATATTGCTCGGCTACATTGAACTGGATGGAAAATACGGACATTTTTATTGCCGCTGAAACCATCGCTCATCCAATGCCATTAAACCTACCGCCTAGCAATAAATGAAGGGGACCTACAGTTATACGTGTAATCGGAACCAAGAATTTAGCTCGGAATTTAGAGCTCGACCGCGATCAGAGTTGCTTCACCCAGCTTATCGAATCTCAAGGCGTCGCGCCACTGGGCTATCGAGGCTGTGAAGTTCTTACGGGTCAAGGAATGTGACATGTATGTATGTATAATCGACCGTGAAGCAAGGTCACATTAATTAAAGAAAGATCCCTGTAAAAAGAACCACTTTACGAATATACTGCAAGGCTGGACCCGAACCAGCAAAACATACCATTCGCGGGTATTGCGCCTACCAATTTCGCCACCGGCTGTATACCCATAATTTGGAATTTTCCCACAGCCCCTCTTCCCGTAACCAATGCCTCCTGATAACACAGTATTTCAGATTATACCTACATACAATTGTTTAACGCTATACCTGCGTTACGGACCTTGACAGAAAAGATTGAACATTCAAACATAAACCTATCAAATTCCTTGGAATAAGCGACGTACATGCTTAGTACTAAAACGTTCTTTATATTTACTTCTTACGGGTCGTTGAATATCGAGAAAATCAGTAGTAAGCGAATTCGTAAGCGAACTCACTCACCGCCCATGCCGCCATCGTATGTAAGCGGCTACGCCTACCTACGAGTTTCGAATCCCGCCCTTTAGCAGCGTGTGCGGGTACGCGTGCGTCTCAGCGTTAAACGAACGCTCGTGCGCATTATGAAAACACTTTCCACCGTGTGGTATTGAACCCGCGTGGTTCAGTGGCCGTGTCGGTACGTCTCCCATGTTTTTCCGATAATCGTCGCACGTTTGAGCGGCTCGTAGCCTAGTGGCGCGGGGACTGGCCTAGCGTGCCAGAGCCCTGGGTTCAATACCGACATGCACCACTGTCTTTCTCTTTCCGAGTTCGATAAGTGCATTTCGTCACGAATGCGGGCTGCTCCATGGTTCGGAATCCATGTAAAACTGTAGGTCCCCTTCCCCTACTAGGTGGTTGGGTTTAAGGCCCCCCGGGTTGGTACCATCGCATTGGATGAAAAGATGGTCGAAGCGGCAATGAAAAAATGTCCGTGTTTTCCATTCAGTTTACCGCTTAGAAGGGCAAGAGGACCTATTTACAAGGATTTAGAACTACGGAACAGGGCGTGTATTCTTGGCATTCAGTCATTGCGGAATCAGTAGAGTTAACAGTAATGTCAAAGTAAATTCTTCTTCTGTTAACTCTACTGAATCCGCAATGACTGAATGCCATGAATACACGTCCAGCTCGTATTCCTTATACACTTATCCATCCCAGAAATAGACATAAAGTCCCCGCGGTACTGAGCTACCAACCGCGACAAGAACGAGTTTTTTTAAAATTGCTTTCCCGAGCTGCTTCGCTATGCGTATTTAAAATAGTTTTCACCGAAACTACGCGTAGTAAGAGCGCCATGTTTTTTCGATGAGGGTTTTAGTTAATAAATTCTATCTTAAAGTATCCATTTGGCATCGACGACAACTGTTAGCCATAAGGAGCCTTGCACCGACCAGTTCGACTGGTCCCCGACCTAGCGGTGCTGTCCCGGGTGGAGGCACCGCATTCCAGAGCACCCGGCCGGTTATCAAATCACCGTATATAGCGTAATATAATCTATGTTACTATCCAGTCTATTTATTGCCAATAATCACTGATTATTAAACAGATGATATGGTGTTTAAGGTGTAAGAGCAATCAAATTGTAGAGACGGATGATAAACTGCTACGAAGGGTTCCGTACCAACGTACATGATTTAATACCAAAAAATCTGGTTTTTTGTATGGGGGCCTCCATTGATTTTCATATTTTTTTATTTTGGTTATTTGTTGTTATAGCGGCAAAATAAATACACACTCTGTGAAAATTCACATAACCTATAACAGTACAGCCCTGTGACATACGGACGGACGGACAGACGGACGGACAGCGGAGGCTTAGTAATAGCACCCTTTGTGTACGGAACCCTAAAAAGCTAGATTTCTACACCGCTTATTTGGTATGAAATTGCAAACTAATAAGGCGAGTTCGAATTTCTCTGTTTCGCATTTTCTCGTAGTGATAATCCCAACATGACCCATGAACACGTTTACGCTTGATCGGTTTTTACTTCTGTGGTACTTTTTCTTATGCAGCTGGACATCTACTGCTAATCTCAAGCAGACCGTGAGATATTAGCCTAACACACCACATGGGAACTAGGTGCCATGCCACCACTGGTTTGAAAGAAACGCAGGGCTGCTAATTTTTTTTTTCCAACGAACTTGAAATACTGTTTATTTTAGATTATTTGTGTGTAATGTTGCCATGAGTAAAGTTTGTATAAACCATAGCCTCGGTAGCTCAGTGTGCGACGCCTTGCGAATCGATAAGCCGGTGAAGCACCTCAGCACGGTTAGGTTCTGGATGGGTGACCATTTTCAACCGTTGAGGCAGGCCGTGGCTCGGACTCCACGTAAAACTGTAGGTTCCTTTCCTTACTAACTAGGTGTTAGGGTTAACCCCGCCCGGGTCGGTACCATCGCATTGAATGAACGACAGTCGAAGTTGCAATGAAAATTGTCTGTGTTTTCCATGCTGTTTAATGTATCCGAGCAATAGAAGGAAGGTCCTGGCATGGCACCTAGTTCCCATTTAGTGTTAGGCTAATATCTGACGGTCAGTTCGGTATTAGCCACCCATGCCTAGTTACATAAAAAAATCATAGGCGTAAGCGCAGCGGACTCATTCTCGGGTCCATGGAAAGTTCGTAACATGGTACTTTTTTGCTAACTGAAAAAACATTTTTCACAGAAACAATTTCAGCATAAAGCTTGCGGGGAGCATCTAAACCTACATACATAAATATTCGTCTTATTGTACATTATTATGGTTTCCCCATACCAAGATCATAATTTAATCAAAGCAAGTCATCAATGCAATAAATTGTTTTGATTTTCAGTGGTCGACTCGTCAGGGCGATACGAGCCGGGTCTCCTCGGCGGAAACCGATTTTGGATCGGCTCAAAAGATCAGTGCCTTCAAATGGTGACACATATTTTTCTATGTTTATGTTATCTGTATCGGCTTAGCAGTAAAGTTCTTTATGGTTCTCAGTGATCCATTGGGGTGACGCCTCGGTATTCGGTTATCGAGGTTAAGCAACACTAGGAGTGGCCGTGCTTTGGTGACCGTTCGATATTCGTGGTTGGAATTCAACGTAAAACTGAAGCCTTACTCACTAGATGCTAGGGTGAATAACACTCCCGAGTGATATCGTATCGTCGCATTGAAAATTTAGATGGTCGAAGTGGCAAGAACTTTGTCCGTGTTTTCCATCAAGTTAAATATAGTTCTGCAATAGCCTGGAATTGCATGTAGTTTTTATGTGATGTGTTGGGCTAATATCGTGACAGTGCCGTGAGTTTGGTATTAGCCACAGAACAATTAGGAGGTAAGAATTGTGAAGTGGGCGGAACTCGCGCGCCGGTCTTTAGCGGAGACCCGCGCACTTCGTACGCGCATGATTCACTCCTCTGCGGCGTTCCTATGCATTAACTTATCCGTGATACAATCTAAAATTGAAAAGGAGTAATGCCGTACTGTGCCATAATAACGTGCAAACATGATAGCCGGGTGCACAACCTTCATAATGGATGAGTTTCGTATCACCGGTAAGTTTCATTTACATGTATAGCGATAAAACTTACGACAAATACATTACGAAACAATATGGCGTCGCGAACATTCAAACATATTGCCGTCGCCACCAAAATCATATTTAGCATCAGGCGCTAGGGCCAGTCCTACGTTGACTTTTTGCTGGTTCGGGTCCAGCCTTGCTGTATATTCGTTCTTCTTACCTCCTAATTGTTCTGTGAAAAATTCAGCCGGTGGCGAAATTGGTAAAGTAATACCCGCGAATGGTATGTTTCGCTAGGGCAGCCTTGCAGTATATTCGTATAGTAGTCCTTTTTGCTGGGCTCTTGCTTTAATTAATGTGTCGCAGTGTGTGGTAGGGAAGTTTTAAATAAGAGATTTGATTGCAGGATCAGCAGTTCAGGGCCAATTTAGACAATAGCACAACAGAGGAACTCCGACACGGCGATTACCTCAGCACCATCCAACGTCAGCAGGATCTCTATGGTAGCTAAACATTTTGTCGGTCTCATCCACGGACTCAACCGTCTCACTATAAAAGTCAAACCATAGTTTTTGATAAACAGGTTCGCAGCAGACATGGAGGTCGCTGCTGTCGCAAGATGAGCTGTTGCAGAGAATTGTCGCAGCCGACAACACTCCACCCTACAGACTCGCCTTCTCCGCCGTCCTCGCTCAGCTGAACATCACAAAGGCTACGCTTTATAAGGTAACAGTCAACACAGCCGAATTTTGAACTTTACCCCATTCATTCATTCACTAGCCATCAATTTTCGTTTTCTTGCAGACTCATCAAATAGTCCTCGGTGTCTGTTTGCCGACAGTCTGCACGGCTTCAGATATCCACGAATTCTTGGATTTTTCAATACTAATCAACGGCCACTTGAAATCAAACAACGCTCTGCCCAGATCGGTGAAAATTATCCGAGTCAGACCGCTGAACTCAAGCTACAGCATTTCTACAGATTCAAGCACCATGATGTTATTGCTCTTTTCGATTTTATTGGTTTTATTTGTGATATTCGCTACATTGATTGATCTTAATTTAATTAATTTTATGACAAAAACCTCCCGAAGCTTCGATCTGGAACAACCTGGGGAGTTCATAGGGACATCGGCTATGGGAAGTAAGACAATCACGAATGTGCACCGTTCCATAGCGCCGGTCACGCCCAAAGAAATATGTGCCCCAAAGATCAGCATAGTGATGCCTAGAAAGTTTTCCGATAACTTGAACGTAATCGACATGGAGACAATGACCATGAAAAAAGAAGAAGTAATTTTCAAGACTGTCCAAAAGTCGATGAAATCAGATATCAGGCCGCCTTCAATCTCATTGGACGTGGTGCGAAACGATAGCAGCAGCTGTCGACGCTGTGGAAGATATCGGAAGCAGTGCCAAAACACAAAAGCCCTGGATGACTCTACTCTGCCCGCTTGTCCTAAGATCAAGTATGAGAGGTATGAGGTAGTGAAAACAGAGAATAAGCAAATTGAAGCTGAAAGTTTTGAGTGGAGTCCATTTTTAAGAACCCTAGTTCTTTCATTTTCCTTGAATCTAAGCTTACGAAAGATTTTCAACGTAAAGGGACATACGCATAGCCTAAATGCAGTACATGGCCTTAAAATAATCAGCATCCTTTGGATAATTTATACGCATTTGGCTCTGGTGTATTTCTACTTGGCAGGTACGATTTCCACACCCATACGCTTTTAATAATTTGGATAAAATTGCTGGTCATGACTGTAATGATGATATATATTTTTTTTCAGACAATGGTGCTGATATCGGAAAAAATAGCAGCATTTATAAAATTTTGTCTAGTGGAACATTCTCCTTCGATACATTATTCTTGATCAGGTAATTAAGAAATGTTTTAATAAAGCCACAGTATCTCTCACAGTATCTCTTTGACGAGACATTTTAAGTTTTTAACTAGCTTGTCGTGGGGAAACCAATATAATCAATAAATTCGCTCATAAATATCAGTCACTTCTTACAAGCACGCGGAGACAAATTGGGTCATTTCCTGATTTCATTTACTGCCTTTCTCATTTATCAATGTTTTATTTTTCAGTGGACTGCTGAGTGCTCACCACTACTTTTGCCTGAAGAACCGCTACTCAACCAAGGAGTTGGTAAACTTTAGCGGTGCACTCGGGCAGTTCCTGCAGTTTGTCTGCTTCGTCACGAACAGGGCAGTCAGGTAAGTTTTTTACTGGTTTCCCGTCATAAGCTGCGATAAATCGGGTCATTTTAAAATATTTTTTAGAAATGTTTGATCAGACCCGACGACCTGCTTTGACCGCCTATTCTACGAGTATCTTAACTTTTGTCAGTTCGGTTTTCTTGACCACCTATTCTGTCTTTACTTTTGTCAGTTTGGTGTTCAGAGATTGTTTGAACAAAGCTTACGTCGTTACTGTTACCAGTGTCTTTACCTCCTTTAAGGAGGAAACCTTTACTAGGAAATAAAAGGCTCGTGTGTTGGTTGCTATTGATAAAGTTGGTGGCCCATTTATAACCTAACATGTTTCCTGTTGCAGACTGCTGCCACCGTACATGTTCGTGATATTCCTGACGTCCTCGCTCGCACGGCGGCAGCGCGCCACCGCGGTGCTACAGCTAGCCGAGAGGGACTACTCCACCTGCGACCAGTACTGGTGGCGCAACGTGCTCTACGTTAACACCTTCTACTCGGCCAGGGAGAGGGTAAGACCAGAACCCTAGAGGAAGGTGCTCCTTGAAACCAAAACTAATTTAAGGAGTGTATTGGTTGTTATTGGAATTGTAATTGCAATATAATGAGCGGCTCGTAGCCTAGTGGCGCGGGGACTGGCCTAGCGTACCAGAGGTCTGGATTCAAATCCTCCCCGACATGCACCACTTTCTTTCTCTTTCCGAGTTCGATAAGTGCATTTCTTCACAAATGCGAGCTGCTCCATGGTCCGGAATCCATGTAAAACTGTAGGTCCTCTTCCCCTACTAGGTGGTAGGGTTTAAGCCCGCCCGGGTCGGTACCATCGCATTGGATGAAAAGATGGTCGAAGGGGCAATGAAAAATTGTCCGTGTTTTCCATCCAGTTCAACGTAACCGTGCTCGTAAGGGGAAGGTCCTGGCATGGCACCTAATTCCTTCGGGAATGTGGTGTATTGGGCTAATATCATAACGGTAGCTGTGTGGTATTAGACATCCATGTCAGGTTGCATAAAACCACAACTTCATGATTTTTAATCGCAGCTTCAAAATCGTACGCTTCATTGACTATCCTACTAGAAATGTATCCTTTGATTACGAAACCTTTTCTCTTGCTATTAAATCTTTATTCTACTTGGAAACATTGTATGGAATTTCAAATTGGAGCGGGAGAGTGTCGACAGAACAGGGGGTCTACCATGGTGAGTTTATTCGCCGAGGGAATTACAAGTCAGGGAATAAAGCTGACGACTAGTACCATCCTCGCTGTCAAACGACGTAAGTTCACTCGTCACTCGTTTATGCAGTGTCGGTCAAGCAAATCCATAGGAAAAATTTAACATTTTTGTACCATTTCAATAGTTTGACAGATGAATGCATGGAGGTATACCTCCATGGCTGGACTGGATGTAATCAAACGTGATTTGGATAATATTTGAATCAATCAAACTCGTCTACCGAAAATCAACTTATTCCGAGCCATGAATTGGAAAACAAAAAGTGTAAGTACGACATCACCGCCGACAACAGACTTTCGGAAGTGCCGTGAGACCGCGCCACTTCTTCCTCAACCAAGGAGACCCGACAGCATCTCCCCAGCCCAAACAGTAAGAACATTCATGAATGCAATATCACTGATTTGGTGGGGCCGAGGGACTCTTACTACCTTATTGTGAGAGATAGCATGCAATATAAATTACGTGGTGGATAATTACCTACCCACTCGTCAAAATATTCGTCCTGAAGTGGGCGTAGATTGGCGGATAATTTACCTCAAAATATTCTTGATATAACCTAGAATTGTATTTGTAATTACTTAAATATGTCTCAATTAAACCTACCTACGCTTATTAAAAAAATACCTTTGCTTTACTTATTGTTTGTTATGCTTTCAGATAATAACTACCCTTGCATTTTTTGCGAGCGGTGACTACCAACGTATATGCGGTAGCACCGTCGACTCCTGCATCGCTCAGCAAATAGTGTCAATTGTGATACATCAAGTGATTGCAGCCTGCATATTTTGGCAAAATTCATCTGCTTTTGCCTGAGCAAAAACGAGTGCAAAAGGAAAGAAATAAAACTAGGGTTAGATTAGAACCATTTTATTGTAATAGATATCAATTTGAAATAAGAAAAAATGTCACCTAAATGCTTACCCATGCATAGCCATACCATACAAATAAAAGTAATTGTTCCGACTCTTTCAGATTTTTTTTTTATTTGGCACGCCAGTCGTTGTGGGCTGCATTGACTACACTACTTGTCCTGAAATGTTCAAATAGTTGGTTGGTTACTATGTAGATTTGAGGTCCTTAAGGGGACATATGACCTTAGAACGACCATATCCAATAAGTTATCGTTTTATATTTTTAGTTTTATAAATAGGCATTTATTAGCAAACATGATTATCGGAAAACCTTGACATGAAACCATTTTATTATTTAGATTAATCTTACATGCTTACTTATATAAAAAAACCTCAACATGTATGATTTTGTCATGACGATTTAATAAAATCACCATAAATTTAATTAATTCATACCCATAACAAAAAAAAAAAAAATCATACCCTAAATAGTGACCGTAGGTATATTGGTGGCGGAATGAAATAAGCCAAGGAGATTAGAAGCAGAAGTTCATAGGTATTTAATACGTGTGTGTATTTTATATTTATCATCCATAGAATGTACAAACGGCATCACCCTAAACGCCACACATTAAACTTTGACCCAGATAAGTTTTCCATGCAAATGCCAATGCCTACTGTGGCGCCGAGGCCGATGCGCTCTGTGCACTGAACTTGACTTGAAATAGTTTAACATTTAGCATTTAGCCACAATAATCATAGAGAAGAATAACTGGCACAAAATTCCGCTGTTATTTATTTTAAAGTTCACTTAATAATGTTAATAAAATCTTTATAAAGGCGATTGCCTAAATATACATATATACATACACACCTTTACGCCGCTTTCCCGAGGGGTAGGCAGAGATAATAGAGCATCATACGGTACGACCACAGCACACTTCTTTCGGTTCATCTACAGACATAAATAGTTTCATACATACATGCTCTACGATTAAATATAGTACGGCTTACTATATTACAGAATTAGCTAAAAAATCTATGCATACAAATGTAATTCTAATAATTTCCTCAACGCTTTCCATGATTTTATGCACCCTCTCGATGCATTTTACTGCTCGGCCACACTCTTCCATAGGTGCGAAGCTCATTGCGTGGCGTCTGGGCGTAATAGCGGGGGCTCGCCATTACCGGATTGCGTTCTCTGCTATGCTGACGGTTTGGTTCTTTAGGTCTGCGCGCTGGCCATCAGCATCTCCTGCACCGTCATGCTAACGATTAAAGCGGATATAGAGCTGCTGCACTTGATGGTAGAGCGTGACAGGGTACAGAGCCGGCAGCTCCAGCCTGAGGCAGATGATAGGGCAAACGTAGCGGCTGGGAGTTTTTTATGGAACTAGATATACATAGCTTTTACCACACTTATTGTCATAACATAAAGTTGATGTACCACATTCACGAAGAAATTTCATAGTTGCCATGTCAGGGCTTTCCTTTTATAAGTTTGGCTATATTGCCGGATGGAAAACACGGAGAATATTTATTATTATTATAAAGTAATGCACTAGCAGCATCATGCTGATGCGTGCAATTACTGTTATGCACTTGCACTTTTGTTTTTAAGCACTTGCACTGATTTGTTACCCGACTGCGCAAGGAGGGTTGTTTTTTTTATTTTCTTGTCCATGAATTATTAGATTTTAAGCAAGTAAGATTTTTTGATAACATTTACTGACGATGCACATATTATTTCCTCAGGAAGGCTGTTCCAATTATCCACAACTTGGTTTGTTAGGAAGTGTTTTCAAGGATTTGTTGATGCTTGGGTGCGATTGAACTTTAAGTCCTCTAGCCCCTACACCACGAACTGTGAAAATGTCTGTAGAGGGAGCAAAAGTATGTTGTGATCGTACTGTATGGTGTTCTATAATCTCTGCCTACACATCCGGGAAAGCCCATCTATACTTATGATAGTTTTTCGGGACTGGTATTTCTTCCTGTTAAAGTTAATATAAAATGATAAATAAAAAGTCATTAGTTTGTACGTTAGGTTAAGCATGGGCGAGCATTTAGGTAAGTGATGTTTGTTCTTGTTTCATGTTGATAGTTATTGAAGCTCCGAATAAAAATATTAAAAATGGTTCAAATCAAATCCTCGTTTTATTTCTTCTCTTTCGCGCTCGTTCTGAGGAAAGCAGATGAATGTTGCCAGAATGTGCAGGTTGTTGAGGGCTGCAATCACTTGACGCATCACAACTGACACCATTTTTTGAGCGATGCAGGAATCGACGGTGCTATGGCACATGCATTGGTGTGCATGCAAGGGTAGTCATTATCTGTAAACATAAAAAACAATAAGTAAAGAATAGGTATTTTTTTAAATAAGCATAGGTAGGTTTAATTTAGACATTTCACATTTTCAAACTGGATTCATAGTCAGTAATTACAAATTATGAATTACTTACTGATAGTATTTTTTATTACTGACTTAACTAAGAATATTTTGACGAATGGGTAGGCAAATTATCCGCCAATCAATTTACATTTCATGCAATCTCTCACAAAGGCAATCTATAAAGGCTACAAAGGCATTTATAAGCAAGTTAGAGTCTCTCAGCTCCCTACCAAATGAATGAATTGTATTGTACTTTCATTTCGTCAAATTGTTCTTGTCTACCATATGACAAAGGTATTTTTTAAGGCTGCTGATATTGCATTCATTAATGTTCTTACTTTTTTGGCTGGGGAAATGCTGTCGAATCTCATTGGTTGAGGAAGAAGTGGCGCGATCTCCCAAAAAAGCTCCTCAAAGAGGTCCGGAAAGTCTCTGTTGCTGGCGGCGATATCTTACTCACAGCGCAGTCGGAGGCTTCATCGAGTACAAGGAGACCGTCGGCGCTCTTCGCGCCGCAACTCTCCCACAAACACAACAGCCAAAAATCCATTTTTATTTTAACAATCACAGACTAACAACAGGGTTTACAAATACATTGTATGAAACAAGTTGATTCTCGGCTGGCGAGTTTGATCTACGAGCTATTCGTTCACTTGAGCCACAGAATAAGAAATATCGCTATGAAAAGTGGATTTTCGGTAATCCGCTAGCTATTCTTTTGATTTTATTCACTTTAGCCACAGGAAAAGTTATATTAGTTTTCATAAATGTCAATGCTGGTGCTGTCTAATACAGTGTTGGTAGGCCGTTGTTTAGTGATATTTTTTGGTATACTATGGTGTTACATGCTGTATTTTTTGTTCAAAGAATACCCAAAACCAATAAACACCTAAAACACTACAGAACTATAAATTATTCCAAACAACTCCAACAAGAACATCAAAGAACCCAAAGATCACCAAATAACACCAAAAATACTGACGAGCATCAAACATTAACGAATAAATCCATACCACCTCAAACTATACCAATTTACACACAGACAATACATACAAATTATAACAAGGAACCTATCATGGTCTACATAATATATTTATTACAGAATTATCAACTTTTCCATAGTATATGTTCCGACCAAGCAGCACGGCAGCTAAAATAAGATGGTACAAAAATGTTACTTGGATTAGTTTGGCCGACACTGCATAAACGAGTGACGAGTGAACTTACGTCGTTTGACAGCGAGGATGGTACTAGTCGTCAGCTTTATTCGCTGACTTGTAATTCCCTCAGCGAATAAACTTACCATGGTAGACCCCCAGGTATTGCGCACTAGAACTCTAGGGTTTTCGTTCACAGTAAAAGTGTCAACTTGTCCCAGACATTACTCAACAACGTCCCAAGTTCAGTACCCGAAGTCTCAGTTGTCACCTAAATTGGCGTTACGGCAAACCGATCGACTGGCGTTTTCGAATGTATGGAGAAATTGAAGAGCGCGCGCAGCGGGCGTTAAGCGAACTAACATTTGCGAGTTCGAGCTTGATTTGACAGCTTACTCAACGTTGCCGTAAATACGTCGACGTTGCGGTTTACGTCCACTCCGCGTTTTCATACAAATCGGAAGTCCGCGTTTGACTTTGACAGCTTGAAGAAGTAAAACCACAGAATATCTAGTAAAAACTTGTATGGAGTTTGAACTTTTTACGGAACTTCGAAGTTACGTAAACGCCTATTTAGGTAAGAACTGAGACTACCGGCTCAGATTGAGGATGGTGACAATGACGTCGCTTGATGACGCTCGCTTGCAGTCAAAGATGCCCGCCTCATATCCTGGTCAACAGAGCGGTCCTTAACTCCTTCGGGTTTTTTTTAATGCAATCTGACATGAATGGCTAATACCACACAACTACCGTTATGATATTAGCCCGATACACCACATTCCCGAAGGAATTAGGTGCCATGCCAGAACCTTCCCTTTATGAGCCGTATTGAACTGGATCTAAAACACGGACAATTTTTCATCGCCGCTTCAACCATAGTATGATCCAATGCGGTGGTACCAACCCGGGTGGGCTTAACCCTACCACCTAGTAGAAGCAGGCACGGTGGCAGACTATGTTTAAAAAATGTGCTTGTCCGTAACAATTGAGAAAATCCTGGTTAGGTTACCGGGTATAATACCATAAGTGAGCTGATTATCAAACTATATAACGAATTTTCACATGTACAGTGGCGCGGAGGACCTGAATGTAGCCTTGGGTCTTGTCCACCCTGACTAGCAAGGAAAACAACAAGTATATATTTTTTTACAATACAGGTTACAAGAAATAAAAAATGTGTCTTTAATTTCATTGCGGCGACGGATTCTGAACTATGGCAATGAATCGAGGCAATAAATCCGCCTTTGCATTGTACTTTTGTATGGATTGCAATAAATAATATTATTATTATCCAACTAAGAAAGAGAAAGACAGTGGTGCACGTCCGGGCGAGGATTTGAACCCAGACCTCTCGCGTGTAAGGCAAAGCCTCCAGCCACTAGACCACGAGCGTGAGTCGAGTGGTTGATGTGAAGTTGTTCGGGTGTTCGTCGCAGTGCGCGCAGTGGTCGTGGTACTTGAGCGCGGACACGCAGCTGCACGCGGCAGGCGCGCTGCTGCTGTGCGCCGCGTCGTGTCGCGCGCGCGTCGCCGGCGCGCTTGCGGCGGCGGCCGTCGTCACCGCCTGCGCGACCGACACCACGCTCGCCTACACCCAGCGCAGAGAGTGAGATAGCAAAATTGCAAAATTAAAACACCAAACTAAGGGCCGAGTGCACGGAGGGACAAAAAATCAAAATCAACGTCAACGTACGATTAAACACGTCATTCTGTATGGACAGTATGGAAGGAACTCCATGCGGTCCACTAAAGGTGACGTGTTTGAACATTGATTAACTCGGCTGTCTCTTCGTGCAATCGGGGCTAAATCTTAAGGTTAGCATCAGAAAATTTCGCCTCCCAATCAAACGTAGTTTAATAATAATTTGAAAACTACTGTTCCAATTTACTTGATATTTGGTATCTAATATAAAGTTACAAATATCTGTGTCTGCATGTCTTTGGTTTGCGGTTAATATATTCTGGTTCAAACCACAGAGAAAACAAAATTCGTATGAAGATTTTCTTTTTGCTTTCATTTTATTCGGTTTGGATTTTTCAAAAAATTCAAAAGCGTGCAGACACAGATATTTGTTATTTACCTGATATTAGATATTAATTATCAATTTAATTGGAATAGCGGTTTCCAAATGATTTGTAAACTACGTTTGTACGGGAGCACAGTTTACGGGCCGTTCTTAATAGTCAAAATAACATCAGTTCAGTTTCAGTGCCACAATGTGGCATTTATTTCATGAACACACATTTTACATTTTTTTTATAGTATATTGTACGCGCGAAACCCGAAGGTTTGTCTGCGCGTGACAACCTGTTTTCGTGTGCTAGCATTTAAAACTGTTAGCATTTGAGACATTTTTTTTTATACACACCAATAAATTCACATAGATGAACACAATAATATATATATATGTATTCACCCTTAATCAGTATTACAAAATTTCAGTTACATTAAAATATTACAATCCATTTATCAACAATTCTTTTATTTCCATTTTTAATTTTGATATTGACAAATCTTTTTTTTTTCAAGCCTGGGTTCAAAGAGTTAAATAATCTAGGAACTACATAATTGAGAGTTCTTTTGCCGAAGTAGTTTAAAGTGGTCGGAATTTGAAGCTGAAGGTCAAGTTTGAGTCTTGTCGGGTAGTCATGTGAAATAGGTATCTTACGAGATTCATCAGCATAATTGCACAATATAATTTTTTGGGCACACATTGCTTTGGCCGGTAACACTTTGAAATACTTGAACAGGTGTTCATGGTACTCCCTAGCTCTTGACCGTTCTGAGGATGGGGCCATAATTTTGAGTATTCTAAACTGGAGACCATGAACCCTATCCAAGTACGAGTCGAACGTAAGAGCCCACACACTTACCCCATACATAATTATCGGTTCGACTAATGATCTGTACGCGACCAGAAGCACTTAGTCTGTTAGGTAAATATTATTACCGTACAAAATATTTAAATACCATTTAAGTTTTCCTAAAACTAGAAGAGACAAACTTTGATTATGGAAGAATTAATCGGAGCCTTTTTGAAAAGAAGAATATGTTGTGGTATTAGACATCCATACCCAAAAAGTTAACAAAAGCTACGCTATGCAGCTATGCCCAAAAAAATATGTAAGTGATTTACAATATGTCGTTACAATAAACTAGCTTAAAAACATGTACTTCTTTCGGTTCTTTTACTTACATCGCTTCATGCCTTACCTTTTTTTTTTTTTTGTGACTGGACATGGATGGCTAATACCACGAGTTCTGTCATGGTGTTAGCCCAACACACCACATGGGAACTAGGTGCCATGCCAGGACCTTCCTTATATCGCACGGCTACATTGAACTGGATGGAATACACAGACAATTTTCATTGCCGCTTCGACCATCGTTCATCCAATGCGATGGTACCAACCCGGGCGGGATTAACCCTACCACCTAGTAAGTAAGGAAGGGGACCTACAGTTTAACGTGGAATCCGAACCACGGCCAGCCTCTCTCAACGGTCCAATGGTCACCCATCCAAGACCAGACCGGACCCAGCGTTGCTTAACTTCGGAGAGCGATCGCCAAAGTGTCGCGCCACTGGGCCACTGGGCTATTGAGAGAGCTACGCATTTGATCTTTATGAAATACCACAATTTGAATTTGAATTTGCGCATCTAGCCTTATTTCCTTTAGTTTCCTATTCAGCTTTAAATAACTCCAACAAAACCCATTGAAGCTCTCATAACAAGCTTGTCACAATTGTAATACGTTACATGTTCACAGAGTAAACAGCATATCTGAACTTTACGAAGAGCTTTTCAACCGTCCTTGGACTCGCCTAGGACCGTATTTCGTGGGGGTCTTTGCCGGTTGGTTGCTATACCACCTCGACTGCAAACTGCACATCGGCAGGGTAATATCCAAGCTTATTATACTGATGCATAGATAGTCGCTGGCCTGTACCTAAAACCCGCACTTCCTTTGCTCAAAAATTCATTACCTTTTTAGGTCCCCATATCTACACCGAAACAAATAACCAACTAAACATCTTATATCTTACCAAACACAAATGTAAAAATGCAGTTCACGGATGGCTTACATCGAAATCGAGCAATGAAACTGAATGCCTATTAGCTGTATCGAAATAAACTTAAAATTAGTTCAAAAATATTGTTTTCTTCTTATTATGTCTTTCTTTGTTTTTGCGTTTGTAATTTTATTTACATAGGATTTATTGATTTTTTTCCCCTCCTTTTCTTGAAATATAATTAGTTGTTATTCACTTATTTTAAACTAATATTAAATATTGTGTAGCATTAACTTATATGTAGTTCTTTGCTCTTGTATTAATCCAAGTATCGATGCTTCTGTTTGCATTTATTAAGATTGTACATTCTGTACTAATTTCTATGTTAAGTGCAATTGTTTTTAATTTACACGTCTACTTCAACACGACAGCTCGATGAAAGACCCTGCTTCTCATAACACAGGGAATCCTAGCATGAGAAGCTACTCTTACTACTGTATATAGCAGCCTAGTTATTATTAAAAGAAATAAAAAAAATAAAAATATGAATTATATAATATTAGGCTAAGCTTTTTTGGTAAGGAATAAATATATTTTGATTTTTTTTTTGATAGATGACCGATGAGATCTATATAAATATATAAATCTCATCGGTCAGATAGTTATTTATGCCCTGGATTGTGATTTGAGTATTATTTTTTCTTCGAGGGGCCTCCATCTAACGGGGCATCTATTAATAACGTGAGCTCAAAATGGGGGTGAGGGGTTCCGGAAAAATCTCAGCCAATCTCACCGAGGATAGGGAAGGGTCAATGGAAATCCCACGTCAACTTTTCAGAGATATAATTTATTATTGTACCCTCTCATTTTACAGGAGAACTGTAGTACATATGACACATGTTAAAATGCTTAGGTATTGAGAGAAATGAAGCAAAATACATTAACGTATCAAAGATATTTAATTAGTAACAGTTAAAGAATAATCTCACGTGAGGGGAGAGGGTCACTTTTAAATCTCCTGGAATCTCACCAAGAGGACATTTTTTTTGTTAATATCTGTATTTTTCAGTAAAAAAAAAACCAAAATGAAGGTGAAAAAGACTACTTCAAATGTTTTTTAACTAATATTTTCGAATCTAAAAGGTGTATAAAAACACTCCATTAATTAATGTCCCCAACGAAGAGACAATCTTTTATAGGTTTTTTTGAGAAGAAATATTTGTTCTGCTAAAACGTCATGTATAGCAAGACGTTGCAATTTTGAACAAGCCAGAAACGTCGTCAACAGGAATTAGATTGTAATTACTCTCAGATTATTGAAATAGCTTATTACAAAAGTTAAAATTTATCTTGGTAAGCAAGTGAGTTATTTTGCTTTCAATGCATTCGAGCCACGAGCATATTGTATTTTCCCAATCGCCATGCGCTCACGCTGCAGCCGCGAGCCGCGCTGCTGTGGGCGGCGTCGGCGGCGCTGGCGGCCTGCGCGGCCACCGACGTGTTCGGCGCGGAGCTGGGCCGCGGCGGGCGCGCCGCGCTCCCGGCGCTCGCGCACGCCGCCTGGAGCCTCGCCGCCGGCTGGCTCGTCGTGGCCTGCGTCACCGGTCACGCAGGTGACGCTTCCTTTAGTCTCCTCCACATTCCCAATGTTTTAGGCAGTGATATGTAAAAGGTAAGGATATGCCCTTTCATATATAGGCCCAATATTCTTGAATGAACACGATACCTACCTATATACATAGACTATCTGAAACCTACTGTTCGGTTATTCCTGTACATGTACTGAACTTGCTTAATCAGTGAATGAATGAATAATGAATGAATGAATGAATGAATGAATAAATTATTTATTGTGCATAAACAAAAATACAATTTCAGAGAAAACTTACAGCAAAACAACAATACTGCACAAAGGCGGACTTATCACTAAGAGTGATTTCTTCCAGTCAACCCTTGGGGTGATGAGGAAAGGCAATAGAAATATCTGTAGGTAGGTGACACACTAGAATTTGAAAAGGAAAAAAAATAATAACTCCATAAACATACATATACCATAATATATACATATTTATACATATAATTGAATATACTAATATATATAAGTGAAATAAAGATTAAAGATTTATATAATTATGTCGCCTGTTGCGGTATTCCGATGTTCCGTCTTTCTTTGTGTTGTTATTATTGTTATTCTTGCACGGTTTTATCCCACAATTGGGCATTTTGGGGCGCAATTAAGAGGCGACGCACAGGCGTATGACGACAGCAAGCGGCTGCTTGGCGGCAAAGTGGTGTCCCCGCGACGCATAGAACGACGCATATGATCCAAACGTTATGCATTACTGGGCATGTTTGGAGCAAAAAAGTTAATAACATTTTGTTGTCAGACTTAAGGTGGCCCATCCCGCTCATCTCCCCATACAAAAGGGGAAAGAAGATCACGCCCATATTTCTTGTCAGAGATCCAAAATTTTGCTTTTTTTTTGCTCAAAATAGCTTTATTTGATCGAACTAGATGTCTGATGACCATTGGCATTGTAAAATTGTGTTTGGTTTCTAAGTTATAAGGTCCGAAAGTTCGAATTTTTCGCGCGTTTAATACAATAACTTTGGAGGTGGATTACACAATAATAAAGTAAGAACATCTTAAAAAGATTAGTCATCAGACATAGCTTATTTAATTAAGATTTATAATCTATTTGGTTTTTGTTCGATTTTTATTTACTACAGCGGTCGTGGTTTACTTTTAGCTATAAGTCGTTTTGAAATCTAAATTTTCGTAAATCTTACCAAATCATACGCTATGCACATTGTCTTTTTAACACGCTTTTATATTAGCTTGGGTTGTATCTATGTATGTATCTATGTAACGGAATCTTTGAACTTAATTTTCACCAGTTTCCAGAAGTCTGATTAATTTGAAACTTTGCATACGTATCAAGGACCGATGACAATGCAATAATTTCATAACAGTTTCCCATTATCCTTATTAGGACCGCCAGGATTAATCATTAACACGCTTTTATTAGCTTGGGTTGCATGTATCTATGTATGTAATGGAATCTTTGAGATTAATTTTCACCAGTTTCCAGAAGTCTGATTAATTTGAAACTTTGCATTCTCAGCCTCAGTGGCCCAGTGGCGCGACACTTCGGCGATCGCTCTCCGAAGTTAAGCAACGCTGGGTCCGGTCTGGTTTTGGATGGGTGACCATTAGACCGTTGAGAGAGGCTGGCCGTGGTTCGGATTTCACGTTACACTGTAGGTCCCCTTCCTTACTTACTAAGTGGTAGGGTTAATCCCGCCCGGGTTGGTACCATCGCATTGAATGAACGATGGTCGAAGCGGCAATTAAAATTGTCCGTGTTTTCCATCCAGTTCAATGTAGCCGAGCAATATAAGGAAGGTCCTGGCATGGCACCTAGTTCCCATGTGGTGTGTTGGGCTAATACCATGACAGAGGGTGTGGTATTAGCCATCCATGTCAAGTCACATAAAAAAAAACGTATCAAGGACCGATGACAATGCAATAATTTCATAACAGTTTCCCATTATCCTTATTAGGACCGCCAGGATTAATAAATTCTTTTATAGATCCTCTGTAGTGGATTAAAAGAGACAGAGCTAGCGCGAGATCTGCGCATGCCCGCACTTTCGGACTTACTCTTTCGCTCGGGCACTTGGTACTATGGAGTGTAGAGACTCTGTACACTCCATACTTGGTACAGTACAACGGAGGCAAAAATGTTTTCAGGATAATTGCGTTCTCACCTTGTTCATTCTTTATGCAGAGCTGAACCCTACAAAATGCGAAGCAATATTCTCGAAATTAACCGCCGATAGGACAACAGAAATCAAAAGCCTTTTGGAAAAAATTACACCGGGAATCAAAACTCTAACTGAAGAGAACAGATTCTTCCTGGGCGCCCCGTTGACGGAACAATCCACAACAACGCTTTTAGAAAATAAAACCAATATGTTGGAGATATTCACAAATCGCCTTCGTGCTATCCAACCTCATGTCGGCTTACATCTCCTTAAATTTTGTTTTGGTATCCCACGATTCACATACTTTATGCGCTGTTGCCCTTTATGGCGCAATACAGAAGCACTAACTAAAATAGACGCTATTGTCAAAAAAGGCCTATCCCAAATAACGAACATTCAATTAGAAGGAAATGCTTGGATACAAGCCTCTCTTCCCATAGGCTTCGGCGGAGTTGGCATACGATGCACAAAAGATGTTGCACTTCCAGCATTTTTGAGTTCCGTCCACAGCAGTTTACCACTCGTGGGTAGTATTCTTTCACCATCACTTGGCTGTGATTTCGAGGTGGACTGCTTGAACAGGGCTATCGAAGGTTGGAAATCCAGGTGCCCAGAAGAACCTATTCCAATCCGTCTTAAACTCCAAAAAGCCTGGGATTTGCCAATTATAAAATCTATACACTCTTCCCTCTTGATGAATAGTGCTGACATTGACAAAGCTCGCATTCTAGCATCATCAGTCGCCAAATCCGGGGCGGGGGGCCTATCCATCACCAAGCCTAGGCACTCTGCTTGACAGTAACACTCTCAGAATTTCAATAGGCCTTCGAGTCGGTGCTAGATTGTGCCATCCTCATACGTGCGCCTGTGGTACCAACGTTACCGAATGGGGCCACCACGGTTTATCATGCCAAAGGAGCGCTGGTCATTTATCCCGCCATTACAATATAAATAACATTATAAAAAGAGCACTGGTGACAGCAAACTACCCCAGCATCACCGAGCCCCCAGGAATCAGTCGCTCGGATGGTAAACGCCCGGACGGGGTGACCTTAGTGCCGTGGGCAAGTGGAAAGGCATTGATATGGGACGCCACCTGTGTGGATACTCTGGCGCCGTCCTACATTCAGGCCACTTCTCGCGCGGCCGGAGCGGCAGCTGAGAGGGCAGCAGCAAATAAACATCAAAAATACAGCTGCGTGGCGAGTTCTTTTGAGTTTTTAGCTTTCGCCGCCGAGACACTCGGTTCATGGTCACCAGAAGCGATAACTTTTGCTTCAACGTTAGGCAAACTTTTAAATGAAAGTTCTGGTGATCCCAGGTCCGGGGCCCATTTTGTCCGGCGAATAAGCCTCGAAATCCAAAGAGGCAACACCGCCAGTATTCTAGGTACAGCTGAAGCTCCGGCTCTTTTAGAAGAAGTTTTTTATCTTTAAGTCTAAATTAAATATGTATTTTATTAACATTAGTTCCTACCTATCTAATAAAGAGATTGTACAACCGAACATAAATTATTAATCTATTTATTTTACGGGACAAAATTTGGTAAACACCAATGCTTTGAAATTACAGTCGATAAGGAAGGAATTTAATACGATCAAAAAATTTGTAATTATAAAGTCTTATTGATTGGAGTACAAATAATGCATATGAATTCGAAAAATCGAACTAAAAAATGAAAAATAAATAATAGTTTAAAAAAACTAAAAAAACACGCTTTTATAGCTAACCGAACTAAAAAATAGAAAATAATTTTTAATTTTAAAGAGTTTATATTACAGTAGTAGAAGATCGAACAATCAATCAGAATTTATCACCTCAAGATAAAATTATAATAAAGTTTCAGTTATTAACAAAATAATTCAATTCAGAGTAAAAAGCGTGGGGTGCATTTTACTACTTTTCATAACTCTCCTCTGATCGACAGTTGCAAATAGAATGATTGTTACATTTACTTTATCAAGCACCCCACGCTTTTTACTCTGAATTGAATTATTTTGTTAATAACTGAAACTTTATTATAATTTTATCTTGAGGTGATAAATTCTGATTGATTGTTCGATCTTCTACTACTGTAATATAAACTCTTTAAAATTAAAAATTATTTTCTATTTTTTAGTTCGGTTAGCTATAAAAGCGTGTTTTTTTAGTTTTTTTTTGTGGACATGTTTCATCTTGCTCATCACGGAGCCTGTCTTATTCTTTGAAACAGAGAAGGTCCCAGAGCGCAACAGGACGGTTTTGTACCGTGCCCGCGAATGAGTTAGGCCCGCCGGGTTGGGCCACCTTAAACAAAATTCGTCCTCCCTATACATTGGTGTAAATAAACATACAAAATGTGTGGGGAGGACGATTTTTTTTAAGTCGTAAAAATGATTTCTAGCTTTTTGCTCCAATTACGCCCAGAAATACGTGATTGACCAGGCTAATTTGATCTAGATGGGATACATGGACGATTTTTTTTGCCGCTTCGACCATCGTTCATAAGTAGAATGCGATGATATCAACCCGGGTGGGATTAAACTTTACACGTGGAATTCGAATCACGAACGACATATCCCTGTGTTTATCTTCCGACATGCGCAGAAAGAAATGCAGTGGGTCCACTTGTATTATTGTTGCCGGCACCCACAGAGCACAACTTATGTAGCTCAGGAACGATTTGTCTAAATTATGTTTTTTTAATACCTATTATCATATGATATGACGAACCATCTCAAGATAACGACGCATAAACATATTAACATGTACAATTTTGCTACTCACTCATAATATACTGTGACTATTTTAATCGGCGTTCTTAACTGATACATGTTGAAATTTTTTATTTTTTTTATGTTTTAATAAATTTCATTCAATAAATATGTACGGAGCTCATTCCCCACAGCAGGCATTGGCGGTTAAAAATTTCCATCTCATGAATATCTATATACCATACAAGTTAATAAAAAGAGCATAATATCAGTATTAAACTCTCGGGTATTAAAGGTTTTTTTAACCGACTTCAAAAAAAGGAGGAGGTTATCAATTTGTCTGTATGTTTTTTTTATGTTTCTTACCTCATAACTTTTGCCTGGGTGAACCGATTTGGATGATTATTTTTTTAAATGAAAGCTAGTGCTTCCCAAGTGGTCCCATTTTAATTTGGTTAAGTTCTGACAATGATTTTGGAAGATATTGACTTTAGGCAATAAGTCCGCCCTTGCATGTACCATTGTGTATGGAAGCAATAAAGAATATTATTATTATTATTATTATTATTATTATATCCATGAGAAAATCATATAAGTCTTAAATTTGTATTAAGATGTGCGCGACAAATGGTCAAATAACTCAATATAACGCCAACCGATTTCGGTGATTCTTTTTTTATTGGAAAGGATGTGTACAAATTAGTAAATGTACTTCAGATTCACTAAAAATTTACAAAAAAAATAACCGACTTCAAAGAAAAAGCACTAAAAATTAAAAATAATTGCCATTTTTGTAGTTACGATTTTTGTTATTTTTTGAGTCGGTGTCAGCCAAGGTAGCCAAGGTTCTCTTGATTGGCGCAGCGCGTGCCCCGCAGACGCCGACTCAAAAATAACAGAAATCGTAACTACAAAAATGGCAATTATTTTTTACTGTTTAGTGCTTTTTCTTTGAAGTCGGTTATTTTTTTTGGATTTTTTTTTTAATATTCCTACAGGTTTTTTGGGCCGAGTTTTGGCGCATAACTGTCTGTTCCCGCTAAGTCGAATAAGCTACTGCGTCTACCTAGTGCACCCCCTGATAATACGAGCCCTCCTGCTTTCTACCAACACCACTACACACATCGATGCAGGCTTGATAGTAAGTATGTTTGCAGAACACCTTTTAAACTTTGTGATAGAATCGGCCCGATCACCTAATCTGACGCATCTAAAAGTAATAGAACGATTTATTGAAAACAGAATACATTTGAACTGACTCCCGTATTCTATTTGAGCCAAGGAATGTGACATGTATGTATGTATATTTGACCGTGAAGCAAGGACACATAAATTGAAGAAAGAGCCCAGTAAAAAGAACTACTTTACGAATATACTGCGAGGCTGGACCCGAACCAGCAAAACATACCATTCGCGGGTATTGCGTCTACCAATTTCGCCACCGGCTGTATGCCCATAATTTGGAATTCTCCTACAGTCCCTCCTCCCGTAATGAATGCCTCCTACTAACACAGTGTTTAAGATTATACCTACATACATTTATTTAACGCTTCATCTGCGTTGCGGACAGTGACTGCAAAGATTGAACAATCAAACATATTGCCGTCATCACCAAAATCGTATTTGGCATCAGACGCTAGAGCCAGTCCTAGGTTGACTTAAGTAAATATACTTTTTCGTACTAAGCAGGTACGTCGCTTATTCCAAGGAATGTGACATGTATGTAGGTATTCTATTTGAGCCCCAAATCGATGAGTTACTTGTGCTGACTGTACCGAGCTAATACTTTTATGTATGCATGTTGCAGCTAGTGAACTACATTGGTGTTACGACACTATCTCTACTGGGTGGACTGGCGCTTACCTTGCTCATGGAGACCCCTTTCTCCTGTCTGCTCCGACGCGCACTACACTGCAATGGAAGCGCTACCTGACCCACTCATTTGCAATGAATTTCATATTAAGGTGGCCCATCCCGCTCAACTCCCCATACAAACGGGGAAAGAAGATCACGCCCATATTTCTTGTCAGAGATCCCAAGTTTTGCTCAAAATAGCTTTCTTTGATCGAACTAGATGTCTGATGACCGTTGGCATTGTAAAATTGTGTTTGGTTTCTAAGTTATAAGGTCCTAAAGTTCGAATTTTTCGCGCGTTTTATACAATAACTTTGGAGGTGGATTACGCAATGATAAAGTAAGAACATCTTAAAAAGATTAGTCATTAGACATAGCTTATTTAATCAAGATTTATAATCTTTTTGGTTTTTGTTAGATTTATGACTAAAGCGGTCGTGGTTTACTTTTAGCTATAAGTCGTTTTGTAATTAAATTTTTCGTAAATCTCAATCATACACTATGCTCATTGTCTTTTTTGTGGACATGTTGCATCTTCCTCATCACGGAGCCTGTCTTTTATTTAAACAGAGAAAGTCCCAGAGCGCAACAGCACGATTTTGTACCGTGCCCGCAATTGAGTTCGTCCCGCCGGGTTGGGCCACCTTAAATAGAGAATTAGAAATAGATGGTCGCATGTCTACATTTTTTCAGCCTTAGTGGATGCTAATCGTTAGTTTTCGTCAATATTATTAGCAAAAAATTGTTTCCAACAAGACATTTTCAAATCTATACCTTATTCAGAAGGTGAGTAATAGTTTGTGCTATCAAATCGTATGTGCGCACAATTTTTACTATCGATTTTTTTAAATTAACAGAGTAATACCATTTTACGGGATATGGGACAAAGAAGAATGCATACAATATTATCGTTAGATACATATTTCCCTGGAAGGCTTACAAAGGGTGAAGACATTGGTATAAGCATTAAGACTGAATAAATTATTTGTTATTTATGTGTGAATGTTAAAATATACGTGTTAATCGATCGATCTTAGTGTACGTTAATGTCCGTATTTTTCGGTAAACTAAAAGTCTATAATTTTGTGGTTTATTTATAAATAGTTTTAGAAGGTATTTGTGTATACCTATACAGAGTGTCCCAAAAATCAAATTCAAGCGGCCACTGGGCGCAAGACCAGCTTTTTCCAGTTCTTGTAAAAATAAAATGCATGTAACTTGGAGATGAATAGCATAGCTATTTAGGATTACGTTATTATAAAAATAATTGCGAAAGTAAAAAAACTTTGATTACAGTACCTAAATAGGAGTCTAGGATGTTGATTTTAAAAAAATAAAAAATCCTACAGCCTCTAAAACCAAATTGATTTATTTTTATTTTTACAAGAACTGGAATGAACTGGCCGCTTGAATTTGAGTTTCTGGACATCCTGTATATATTGGTATGTATATTCATGGGTATATACCATTATACTAATAATATTATCAATGTTAAATCTATCTATTTAAGTTTTTGCCAACAGAGACATTCCATACACTATTGTTTACAATAGATTGAAATAATACAAGCAATTATAATAAGCCACAATTAGGCCTTTGGCGACATGCTGGGTGGGTTCCTCGGTAATCCACGAGGTAATTATTTTTGAACTTCAACATGGCACGATTTAAAAAAATATTTCAATTGAATTGCTCATTGTTACATAACAAAAATACGGTTTTTAGATACAAACAGATATTTATTTATAATTGCTGATCACAATGTAGCAAGATAAACTTATATTTATATATACATCTTTAATGCTAAGTGATAACTACTTCAAAATATCTACATTACATATGTACATCATTCGATTTTCCTAACTGGTTTTTATTTCTAATAATTCATACCAACATTAAATCATCAAATATAGAGTCGCAATGCTGGGAAACAGAAAAGGTTTCTACAATAATACTGGCTGCCAAATTTTGGATTGAAGAATAAAGAAGACTCATGGTTTACAATAATTTTTTTTTGCAAATTGATAAAAGAATTTAGCCTCTTCATTTACTGTGATGAATACCCTAAAGGCGAGTAAGTCATTTGGCATTGATATTTAGAATTTGAATCACATTTCTGGATTTAAAAAAATCTTGAAAGTGTTGTTTTAAATAATCTTGCCACGGCTAATATATTTTGTAGAATTTTAAGCCCCGATTGCACGAAATGACGGCTGAGTTAATCAGTGTTCAAACAGGTCACTTTTAGTGAACCGCATGTAGTTCCATCCATACTGTCCATACAAAGTGACCTGTTTGATCGTTGATTTTGATTCGTGCACTCGGCCCTAAGAGACGTCTATACTTTGTTAATATTTGTTAACATAAAACTAAGATCTATACCCACAATCACTCCAATAGTGATTTCGGTCTTTATTAAATAAATAATAATGTAAAAAAGTCTTATTGGAAAGTTTTGGCCTTGACAAGAAACTCTGCTAACAACAATCTCATTTCAAAGCAAGGGGTCTCCCCGTAGAGAGCAAAATTGTGTTTTAACGTCGACACACATATGTCCCTAATAACAAAATCCCTGGACGTCATTGTGTTTATTGAAAGATCGAGTCTCACCTTTCTGTTCATTCGGTGTGCCTAGTTATGATTTCCATGAATAGTGGCATTTCATGAACGACTACAAAAGAGTAGCCGTCATTTAGTTAAGTGGCTACTTTCCGATCCTTACTTTGTGTTTGTAATGTAAAAGGGCGCAATCACAAAAGTCCATTCCTCACTACATAACAATTCTCAAATTGCTTCCGCTTCAACCTCATCTCCCGTTTCTCAGTGTATACCTCTAACTGCAAGCATTCGAGTGCCTTGGGGCTTGACGTAACAAATTTCATGGTCTCAGTTGGAAGGCTCATATTTTGTGCGGCTTCTTATGAGGTGACAGAATCTTCAGCATTGTAACCACCGGCGCCTCGAACGCGACCGACACGACGAAGGAGAGCACGTACGAGATCATCGCCATACCCAGGAACATCACGATCTGCGAGCAGACACCAGAAAGGTAAAGGCAATCATCGTAAATATTACGATTTCCTTACAAAACACTATCTATGACATATGTAGATATCGAACTATCCCTGAACGGCGGCATAGGATGTTTGTTTGTAGTCTTTTGTTTTTATCTTCCTGAAATATTCCAACAGTATCTAGTTTCCGTTCCTCATAACACCGCTTCAATTCTATTTTTCCCCACAGCATTTATAGTCGTATTCAGAGTGAACTGTCAAGATTTAGTACGCGGACTAGTACCAGACTAACTATTGAAAATGCTATTTTGTCTGACGATAATCCCCGTATTAAAGTTAGTCCGTCCACTCTTAATACGACTGTAAAATAAGTGTTTATGATAGTTCTGTCAGAGTCTAGAATTATGTCCGCACAAATGTGTTGGAACGGCACAATGGGGCCAATTTTATTGATGTGGCTCGAAGATATTCTAGAACGGTTGACAGTATTATAGAACTGGACGAAACTCACATGATGTTAATCCATCACACTGTTTTCCCAAAGGAACTAAGTGCCATGCCAGGGCCCATCGTTATTATTAACCACGGCTACATTGAACTGAACGGAAAGCACGAATTTTTTTTATTATCTTCGATCATCTTCCGTTCGGAATTCAGTTCTGGGTACTAACCCGGGAATTTTGACCGTCACATCAAAAAAGGAATGAGATATGCCATCCAGCGCACATACTACATATAAGACCTACTGTCGCAGACGTATTGGAAGGTTGTTCTTGTGGGAACTGATTTGGCGAATGCGTTTCAGGAGCAAATTCGCGCGCGGTGGAGATGGTTGAACTGTGTGGCAAACATTCCGCGGCCGGGAAATCTATAAGGGACTCGTATTCGCAATGAAAATAAAATAATAATAATATCAGATGATAAAACATGTGCACAGATTGGGTTTAGAACCCGTGTTCGGAGACATCATGGGCAATACCTCTTAGCTACGGGCTGATTGATACCTTTATATGAGGTTAGTATAGTTTGGCGTTATTAGTGATGGTTAATATGGTACTAACCGTGATGATCTTCCCCAAGTGCAGCGGATGGTCAAGTTGCATGGCCACGAATCTGATGACGACGGGGTGTACGAGGTAGGCGCAGTATGTGACCCGTGAGAACGGGTACAGTATCGGCGCAGAGAGCATCGTGTGGAGCCAGCCTTCAAGGGACAAATAATGGATATCAGTTACACAGTGCAAATTGAGCAGGTGATCCAGCAATATGCAAATGGAAGAAACGAAACAAAGCGACGAGAACTTGAAAATAGACAAAGAAACGCACCGATACGGTGATGGCACTGGAAATAATCTTAGTGATGGGGTAGTGGTAGCAAAGATTGTAAATCATATAGTATTACTGTTCATTCCTTCTACTCCAGCTGGTAATCAGTCAAATTTTATTAATGCCTAATGTAAATATTTACTTGCAAGTATCGGATAGTTTCAAAGCACTATCTTAACTACGAAAAAAATGTCTTTACATTCTAAAATAATTGACTAATAGGATAATAAAACCAATAGGAATATATAATAGGTTATGAACAAACGCTAAACACGTAGCACTAAATTAGACGAGAAACAAAATAATTAGATGTAAAGAAGCCAACCTCCATATCCCGTGGAGCAGGCAATGATAATCCAGGCGATGCAAGCTGCCCACAGCGTGTGCGAGAGCGAGGAATAGATCGCGGCGGTGATCACGTCCAACTCCACGCTGTATAGCCCGAAGATCAGGAACAGCAGCGTGGACATGCTGACAGTCCACCCCACGCCTACCCATACCTGTCAGACATACATACCCCAACCTGAGACAAGTTGAAGGATATACAAATACAAAAATACTATCAAACAACTGAATAATAAAACACATGCGTTTGCAGAAAAATAGTTCTCAGAGTCAAACCAAACAAATCATTTGCTTCATCAAAGTGTTTATTTTTTCTGAGTTCCAATATTACCGACATTCAGACATTGTTGTATTTAATAAAAAGCCGTCCGGATTATTTACTAAGTAACTTCTAAATAAATGTAGGTACTTTCGGAATGCTGTTACCTTGTTCATCCTAATCTTAAGGTTCGTTTTGAATAGTATCCAGCCAGTGACGAGACCTACGAGGTAGGGTCCCAAACGCGTCCACGGCTTATCATAGATCTTGTCGAAGGAGGTCAAAGGGTCTTCTGCACTGGGGATGTGGTTGTTGGACCAAGAGACGTAGCCAGTCGTCACCAGAGAGGACAGGAAGAAGAAACCGGTCGCACCGGCTGCCATTTTGAAGTGACTAGAAAAGAATTGAGCAATGATTGATAACGTTTTCAAATTAAGCAAACGATTAACAAAAATAAACAGGTATCAAGAAAATAAAGTAAATACCTCGTAGCGAGAATGAGGAGGATAGCACTCAAAGCGTAGAATTGAGAGTCGTCAGACAAGTACCAACTCCACAGCATGCACTGGACAAAAACAATCAATTTAATAAGAACATTTGACCCTCATGACATTTCCAAACATATCATGAGCATGCATACTAATTCCACCAAGAAGAATTCAAACTCACTCCATTTGATATGTTTCTATAGTGAATTTTAATGTTTCAAATTGTGATTTGACTTCTACAAAATTCACTTATTTTTATTTCTTTTTCACTAATTCGGTTAAGTGGATCTTACCATCTGGTCAACCGGGAAGAGTGTGTTGATGTAAAGGATGTTGCGCCACCAGTATTTTGGACAGGTCTCATGGTCGTTGGTTGGTGTCTCGAAAACAGAGTTGTAGTGGAACCACTTCATCGTAACCTCCACAACGCCGAGCATGAACAGATACGGCGCCGTTAACCTGTTAAGGGGTAGTTTCAGTATCTCAATAGTATTTTAAGCATCTTCGTAATTAGGTTACCAACCATATTCTTTTATGTTATAGATAAATGATCTACACGATCGATTGGCTCTTATAAGAGGATAGTTGCCTGCTTGTTACGCATTAATCGACGATGGTAGAATGGGGACAGACGAATAGCGTATTGTGCAGCTTCGAAGAGTATATACAGAAAGAGATGTATTATTTAATAGGGCAAGAAAATTGGACAGGCAATCGTGCAATGAAGAGCGCTTACCTCGCAAATCTGTAACCGATGAGGCCTAAAAACTGACAAACTCCTGCGGTGAAGTTTCGTCGGCCTTTCGTGAGCTGTTCTAGGCTACCTTTCGCGTTAGTACGGAAGTACAGGAACGACACTAGCAGACCGCTGCAAGAAAATAACATGTTAACAAATCAACAGAACAATTGTTTTATAGATTAACAGAATTGCAATAGTTTGGTGCAAGAAAATGCTCTGAGGTAGAAAACAATCAGGATAATATGCTTCAATTCATATAGACGTGACACACGACCAGAGGTTGAACGGCTCAACAGAATGTTCATTTGTTGTAAGTTATATTATATCAGCAGTGGAGGCGTAGGGAAGGTCTTGGTATGGCAGCTACCTATGTGGTGAGTTGGGTTAATATCTTGAAATTAGGTGTGGTATTAATCATCTATGTCCGGTCACATAAAAAATACCAAGTTAATAAATAATTCAAAATAATAATAGTGAGGTCAATGGTGAATTACTCCGGTGACTTACCCGAGACAGAAGAAGGTGTCAACGCTATACACAGCGCTGACGACGATCTGGAAGGTGAATTCCTTCTCGACGATCTTGCGAACCTCCGTGTTGTCAGCATACTTGAAAGCCACAATGCAGGCGTGGCCGAGGATCACCCACACCATGGACAGGGAGCGGAGCCCGTGCACTACGGGGATCGTATCAGAGCCGACAGTCTGGTCGAAGATCTGCAGAACGTTGGTCTTCGCGGAGAACGATAGCAGGAGTTCGGAAAATACGCCTGGAACAGAGTAAGCTTAGGCGTGAGGTATTAGGATTGGGTAAAGAAGAAGTAAAAAGTAAATATGAAATGAAATAAAGTGTCTAATAAGGAAATGGCAGACTCTTGTAATATGAGCCTTAAAAACGATTTATGGCTTTGCTGTTTTCCCGAATATTTACTGAGACTCTGGGCTGTCATGTCTGAAAGAAATTACAGTTTAAGAATCACAAATTCCACAAGATAGTGAGGAGAAAGAGCGCAGTGGGCATGTCCAAAGATCGCAGGTTCGAATCCTGCTTCCGACGAATATCACGACTAAAAACTTTTTCAGATTATTTTCAAAATCTGATTACAATGCTTCAAATGTAGATATCTCTGAAGCTCAAATTAAATCGGCAGAATGTTCTAAAGTGGTCTCAATAAAGAAAACTAGGGCATACTGAGCTTCAGGTCTTCTTGGGTCGAGTCTGCCGTCAGACGTTCCTCCGACGCGTTTGCGCTGACGGAGATGTTGTTGTTTACGCTGTAGATGGATTTGCCTGCAATCACACCACATGACATGTCAACTTTTATGCCTACGTTGTTACTTGACACCCTAAATTTGGTCATGCCCGTGCGTCCCAGTCTGCCCGCTTTGCAATTTTCGTTCATTGTGGTGTGTCAAGCGGAGGTACATTCCGATCAGAGACGAATCTAGGAACGCAAACGCTTAAAATTCAGACTTAATTGGTCGAAATCATGTCCACATCGATGGCATAATTCGCTTCACAATCTTCTTAATTTTCCGCTACCGAGCACCACGCAACTTATAATTTTAGTAACATGCACGCAATTGATGTAATTTTGGAATTATGTTAACCGTTCCAAGACGTATGGCATTATGCAATCGTTGTTAACACGAGGCAGCGCGATTCTGACGCATGAGAAATGATATTATTTATTACAAACGCAGCGCCTACTAAGTGGGTCAGATCAGCTGCAGTTAGAACCTTGTTCTTGTCTAAGCAACACTAATGGCGTTAGCGTTCATTCACACCTAGTCTGAGTTACGTAATTTGCCGCCTCGGCATTGTGCTACGGGGAAATTATAATTTCGCGGAATTTGATCGTTTTATCGTGAATCCCGCTACGATAAAGTAGACGAACAAATATGAGGTGTTATGCCTAGTTTTACCTGCTACAATAATTGATCTTAGTTTTTTTTTATGCAAACTGACACGGAAGGCAAATACCACATAATTAAAATACTAGCCCGATACACCACGTTCCCAATGCAATTAGGTGCCATGCCAGGATCTTCCCTTTATGAGCGTGGCTACATTGAACTGGATGGAAAAGACGGACAATTTTTAATTGCCGCTTCAACCAAACTTTTATCCGATGCGGTAGTACCAACCGGGGCGGGATTAACCGTACCACCCACAGTTTCACATTGATTCGGAACTATGGAATAGCTCGCTTTCGTGACGAAATATACTTATCCAACTCAGAAAGAAAGTTGAGGATGAACGGGGCGGGCATCGAACTCATGCCCTCGGGCAAATTAAAGCAAGTCGCCTCGCTCCTTAAGGCTGTTCCGACCCATATAAAGTTGTTTGCACACATAACGCAAAAAATATTGCACTTTAAGCCACGAATTAAAAATAAAAGTTTAATATAGTCATATTACTTGCAGCGAAAACAATTTTACAATTTCAGGATTATTGGTTTTGTTACAATTTATTTAAATACAATGTTTATTTAACAGCGCCATCTAACGGTGTAAAACTTCTAATCGGCAATTACAACGAAACCATTAAACCTGAAATTGTGAATATGTTTTCGCTGCAACTACTATGGCTATATTTGAAATTTTTGACGAATTCGTGCCTTAAAGTGCAATACTTTATGCGTTCTGTGTAAAAAAAACATTGTATGGGTCGGAACATCCTTAACGCCACGTGAGTGGTAGTGGGAATTAAATCATAAAATATTATTTCGTTCTAGTAGCGTATATCATGGATATCATGGATTAAGTTGTCAAATAAATCAAAACGTACGGACGTAGCCCTCAGTTGATTTATTGAATGCTCAAATTATCAGAAAAATATTACTTAATTTGACTGAAGAAACAGGCACGAGCCATGGTATGGAACTTGATCACCTCATTATCCTCTTAAATGGAATAATAAACCATGCAAAATGGGTAGTGTATTTTTTGAAATCATGACTTCATTCAACGCGGCTAAAGCCGGTCATACATGATCAGATCGCCCGGTTTGCAGCGGACTTGAGGAGTGTTATTTTACGTGTATGACTATCATAAGTACAGTATAAAGACTTGTCATGCAAACCAGTCTAGTTCGCTAGATGCAGCCTCAAGTCCGCTGCAAAACTAACGAATAGTGTATGGCTGGCTCAAATAACACCGGGGGGCTACTAATGAAACGAACACGAGAATTTCAGTCCAAGAGGGTGACAGCTACTCGTGTGAGAACTTCTCGTGTTCGCTTCATGCGTTCAAGGGCTTCGAATAGTGAAAGATTACCGTTGGTCATGGTGACGTTGTCGAGCGCGTTTAGGTCGAGCTTGAGGTCGGGCGCGGACGCGCCGGCCGCGTCGTCGGTGGCGGCGGCGGCCATGTTGGCGGCGCGGCGGCGCGCGCGGCGCACGCTCCGGCTCAGGTGCACGTCGTAGCACGTGCCCGCCACCAGCAGCGCGCCCACCACGAGCGTCACGGCGCTGCAACACGAGGCGGCGGTTGGCAACACTCGTCTCGTCGGGGACGGACATCTTTTCATCTTCTCTCCATCCTGGACTAAAGGGCGATTAGTCCTTTTAAACAATCAAACGTAGCATATTTTTCGCAGGGTACTTTCACACTACGTATTGTCACGATGCGGCGTGCGGTTGAAATCCCCAGGGCGCTTAAGACGGGTGGAGTTGGAGCTGTGAGATAAAATAGACCAAGATGTGTTGGGAAACCGAGACTGGTGCGAGAATGCTCTACTTGGGCTAACCATAGGTATGTAATGTAGCTATGTATAAGCGAGCACGAAGATGCCACCGTTAGGCCAGTTTAGGTGGCCCTGCTCACCCAAAGGTACTTATTTATCTTATTGTTAAGTTACCTATAGAACTTCTAGCGTGTGTAATGCACAGTGGCCGATAAATATTACATATTTATTTATGGTATTTCATGCATGCCATCTGTAAGTCACTCATGAAAACAAGTGTAATTTTTTTTTCTACACTGTATTTATTTTATTAATTAGTATCCTGAAAATATCTGTACCTAATTTCTTCATGCAAAAATAAATCATTCATTCATTCATTCATTACCTAGGACTTCGCGCCTTGGCCGGTAGAAGTCATCGTCGGGCATGAGATAACTCGGTCCGCCTCCACATCAATCCGTTCATAAAAAAACCGGCCAAGTGTGATTCGGACTCGCACGCGAAGGGTTCCGTACCATCGTACAAGATTAAACACAAAAAAATCACGTTTTTTGTTCCTTCCTTTAGTTTTTATATTTTATCTATTTGTTGTAATAGCAACAAAATAAATACACACTCTGTGAAAATTTCAGCTGCCTACATATTACGGTTCATGAGATACAGCCCTGTGACAGACGGACAGCGGTGGCTTAGTAATAGTGTTACATTTTCACCCTATGGGTACGGAACCCTAAAAACTATTAATAATTTTACAAAGTAGCGCAGGGAACGAAATAGATAAACTACCACAATAACAATAAATATTGTAACTCTACTCTTGTTTCCTTCGAGGCGGAACAATACGGTCCCAACTGTTCTGCCCGCTTCACGGGAACTCCCTGATAGTACGTTACTGATAACCACAAAAAAGAATAACTTTGTTGGATTGAACGGGACATGGATGGCTAATAACACACCAATACCCCACGTTTGATATTCCTGCTCCATTGAACTGGATTAAAAGCATGGATATTTTTATTGCCCCTTCGACATCTTTCATTGAATGCGATGGGATCACCCAACACCTATTAAGTACCCTACAGCTTTATGTGGAATCTGAACCACGGCGAGCCTCAACGGTCGCACGCTCATACATCCAACTGCGCCCATCAATACTCAATAACTTGATACTTAATACATATACAAAAGTTTGATAACTTCAGATCTAACAAAAATGCAGCAGCTAGGTGTTAGAATCTGATATTTAGTGCCAAGTCAACTAAAACTCCTGCTGACTTTATTTAGAAGTTTAACATAGATTCTGCATCGACGTTGTAACGACTCACGTGGTAAAGATACTCTTCTTCCAGAGATATTCTTTCTTCCTATAGTTTGTCTGCAGACATATTATTTTTTAAAACAGTATTGTAGACATCATAATTGCCGTTACGCCTACGGTCAGTGCCAAATTGGAGAGTGCTTGTTGACCTTCAACAGGAAATATTTCCACGAAAGATAGCATTGCATTGCGCCATGTTTGAGTAACGGTATCAAGACGAACAAGAGTATTGCGTTACTGGCATGTCCACGCCGTCGCAATTTAATTACGTGCGCTGTATGTTCTGCAGCTTGAACTTTGGAAACTGCCCAATCGCTTCAACCTCGACCTGCTTGTTCTATAAATACCGCTTTAAACCAGCCTTCATAGCATGTGGTATTTAAAAGATCTCTTCAGGAACTTTTTTGGTACACCGGAAATCTTTATTTCATGCCAAGTTCATAAAAAATCTACATTTCCATAATGCTTAATAATAAACTTGGCTTAGGAATATGATTTCGGCGGCATAGGGATTGTGGGAAGGCGCAGGTGAAGGTAGGTAGGCAGGAATCAGGAATATTCAGTCGAGAAAACCGCTTTTATGGCAGTTTAGCAAGTTTCTCGACGGAACACATTGAATTATTGAAATACTGTGCTGAGGAATCCTTTCGTCGCGAAAACCGCTTTGACAACAGCTCAAAGCGATCTTCTCGACTGAAATGTTCCTGCAGGCGTATTCCTGGAATTCCGTTATCAGGAATCAGAGCCCTGAGTCTGGGTGTGCACGTCGGAGCGCGATGCTGTTGAGCGCAGGGTGCTTCGCGGCGGAGACGAGCCGCTCCACGTCGTCCAGGCTGCACGAGTGTGGCAGGTGGAGATGTGTGAACACTTACACGAGCATGTGGAAAGTGGGGTCTGCGGTGAGGCGGTAGAGGTTGTGCGCGTCGGAGCGCACGCTGAGCACGGTGCTGTTGAGCGCAGGGTGCTTCGCGGCGGATACCAGACGCTCCACGTCGTCCAGGCTGCACGAGTGTGGCAGGTGGAGGTGTGTGTGCACTTACACGAGCACGTGGAAGGTGGGGTCTGCGGTGAGGCGGTAGGGGTTATGCGCGTCGGAACGCACGCTGAGCACGGTGCTGTTGAGCGCAGGGTGCTTCGCGGCGGAGACCAGCCGCTCCACGTCGTCCAGGCTGCACGAGTACTGCAGGTGGAGGTGTGTGTACACTTACACGAGCACGTGGAAGGTGGGGTCTGCGGTGAGGCGGTAGGGGTTATGCGCGTCTGAGCGCACGCTGAGCACGGTGCTGTTGAGCGCAGGGTGCTTCGCGGCGGAGACGAGCCGCTCCACGTCGTCCAGGCTGCACGAGTGCTGCAGGTGGAGGTGTGTGTACACTTACACGAGCACGTGGAAGGTGGGGTCTGCAGTGAGGCGGTAGGGGTTATGCGCGTCTGAGCGCACGCTGAGCACGGTGCTGTTGAGCGCAGGGTGCTTCGCGGCGGAGACGAGCCGCTCCACGTCGTCCAGGCTGCACGAGTGCTGCAGGTGGAGGTGTGTGCACACTTACACGAGCACGTGGAAGGTGGGGTCTGCGGTGAGGCGGTAGGGGTTATGCGCGTCGGAGCGCACGCTGAGCACGGTGCTGTTGAGCGCAGGGTGCTTCGCGGCGGAGACGAGCCGCTCCACGTCGTCCAGGCTGCACGAGTGCTGCAGGTGGAGGTGTGTGCACACTTACACGAGCACGTGGAAGGTGGGGTCTGCGGTGAGGCGGTAGGGGTTATGCGCGTCGGAGCGCACGCTGAGCACGGTGCTGTTGAGCGCAGGGTGCTTCGCGGCGGAGACGAGCCGCTCCACGTCGTCCAGGCTGCACGAGTGCTGCAGGTGGAGGTGTGTGCACACTTACACGAGCACGTGGAAGGTGGGGTCTGCGGTGAGGCGGTAGGGGTTATGCGCGTCGGAGCGCACGCTGAGCACGGTGCTGTTGAGCGCAGGGTGCTTCGCGGCGGAGACGAGCCGCTCCACGTCGTCCAGGCTGCACAAGTGCTGAAGGTGGAGGTGGGTGCACACTTACACGAGCACGTGGAAGGTGGGGTCTGCGGTGAGGCGGTAGGGGCTATGCGCGTCGGAGCGCACGCTGAGCACGGTGCTGTTGAGCGCAGGGTGCTTCGCGGCGGAGACCAGCCGCTCCACGTCGTCCAGACTGCACGAGTGTGGAAGGCAGAGACCCAGGTGTATTGTGCGCCGCTGAACATGAAATAAACGTCAAATGCATGTTTGTCGAGGACATAAAATTGCACCCTACAAATTGCAGCTAAGATGACCCATATTTTGTCGTACGAAGTACTTTTGTTTCTTTAATAATCTCTGATTACTTCCAATTATGGTTATGCAATAAATTCGCGAGTGAATAATTCTCGTGAAGATATTCTTGGAACATATTGAAAAACATTTCCCTTCTACTGCCTGGATATTTTGTGGGTCTTACTAGCAATCCAAGATCTAAATTTGTAGTTTTATTAAGTGGTTATGGTGCTGTCGATATATCAACTATATATATTCGATATATCAACTATATATCTATATCTTTTATTATCTATATATATATATATACAAAGAGTTTGATAACGGCGAATGCCGAAATATTACTGCTTTTCACGATCTATATGTTGTGTTTCAGGATCGGCTCCCGATTCCCGATCCTGCACTCCCTGCACCCCATTGCAGCTCCAGGGGCGCGGCTCGCGCCACCCGATCCGCATAGAGACGGCGGCGCGGGACACAAGAGGGGGCGTTCAGCTACATATAACCAGATTAGCTGTTTTTCTTATTTATTTACTTATTTATTTATTTATTTACTTATTTAGTTAGTTTTACCGTATTGGTTCTGTAGGAAGACATAATAGTTTTATTAATTAAAGTTACAGGAAACGGAAAATCAAGCTGAAGGATGGAATTTAATTCATAATATAAAAACAGACGTGATCAGTTCGTTGCACTTGGATGAACCTACCGTAAATCTAGGGTAATTTGCTCGTGATTAGAACGATAAGATTGGGTCCGTGCTGCAAGGCAGAGGCGATCGACACCGCCAAACAGCTTCACATTCCACCAAGCCACTAGGCAAAGGTGATTAGGATAAAATACGAGTATGTAGCAAGTGATACCCAGTGAACCACGTCAATTAGGGCACCAGCCGATTCTTTGCTAATCTATACTTGATCTATGTAATATTTCGACCGCGAATGTTATTATTGCGTCTTGATTTTTATATTGTTTGTGAAAATGTTGGGAAAACTAAATTTGTTGTTGTGTATCAAAGAGTTTTAAATATTTTCAATGCCGCTTCGACCATCATTTCATAGAATGCGATGGTACCAACCCGGAGGCAGCCTTAACTCTACCATCTAGGGAGGAAGGGGACCCACAGTTTTGCATGGCTTTCGAACCATGGAGCAGCTCGCATTCGTGAGGAAATGCACTAAGAAAGAGAAACATAGTGGTGAATGAACGGGCGGGGATTTGAATCCAGAGTACGGGCATGCAAGGCAAGTCCTTGCGCCCTTGAGCTCAGAGCCCCAAGTCCCACTTGTCACCTAAATTGGCATTGACGCAAAAAATCTATGAAGAAATTTAAGAGCGCGCGCACTATCATTTGCGAGTTCTAGTTTGATTTGACAGCTTACTTACCGACACCGTAAACACGTTGACGTTGCTGTTTACGCCGACTCGCGTTTTCATACAAATCGGAAGTCCCAGTTTGATTTTGACAGCTTAATGAAGTAAAATCAAAGAATAAGTAGTAAAAGCTTGTATGGGGTTTGAAGTTTTTACGTATATTTCGAAGTTCCGTAAACGCCAATTTGGGTAAGAACTTGGGCTGAACACTCAGAGCCGCATGAGACTGGCTCCTTGCACAAGATTTAATCCATAACAGCGGGAAGGCCATGTCCATATCCATACTAAAGACATTCAGAGTCAAGTGACGGATGAGACCAAAATCGTTTCATACAAAATCTACTAAAATTTATTATTTAATAAAAAAAAATCTAATTCGCTGTGTAGCTTCAAAATCATTATATGAAGTTATATTTTAAGTGTTTACTTTGAAATATTGAGGAAAAGCTAAGATCGACAAAGAATCAGTGGGTCACCCCATATTTAACGTCAAAAAAACCGGTCAAGTGCGAGTCGGACTCACACGCGAAGGGTCCCGTACCATTATACAAGATTTGAACCACATAAATCACGTTCCTTGTATGGTGGCGCCCTTCAATTTTTATATTTTTTTTATTGTATCTATTTGTTGTTATAACGGCAACATAAATACACACTATGTGAAAAATTCAGCTACCTACCTATTACGATTCATGAGATACAGGCCTGTGACAGACGGACGGACGGACGGACGGACGGATGGACAGCGGAGGCTTAGTAGTAGGGTTCCGTTGGCACCCTTTGGGTACGGAAACCTAAAAAAAAACCGGCCAAGTGCGAGTCGGGCTCGCAAATGAAGGGTTCCGTACCATCGTACAAGATCAAACAAAAAAATCGTTTTTTTTGTTTGATCTTTTTTAATTTATCTATTGTTGTTCTAGCGGCAAAATAAATACACACTCTGTGAAAATTTCAGCTGCCTACCTATTACGGTTCCTGAGATACAGCCCTGTGACAGACGGAAGGACGGACGGACGGACGGACGGACGGACGGACGGAGGCTTAGTAATAGGGTTCCGTTTTCACCCTTTGGGTACGGAACCCTAAAAATGGACACAAAAGCTAACAGCGCAATCACAAGACATATCCCGTTGCTTTCAGAACCCACTTAAATGCTGTTAAATATTTTAATGTAATAAATCAATAAAATGAAAATAAAAGTTCAACATGGTCCGTACCTTCCTGATGAGGCTCTTGACCGTGCTGTTGAGCTGCACCTTGAGCATGTAGAAGGCGGTGCGGAACGGCGGGCCCGAGTCCCACATCGCGGTGTCGTCGCGCCAGTCCGCAAATATCTCCGTCTCCTTTGTCTCTGCAATGCGAACGACACGTGGAGGACATTTTCAAATCAAGACAGTCTTAACTGTTCCAGATTCCGACCCTCGAAGATAATACAAGTTGTCCCACAGATTTTTGTCCCGTGCATGTCGTTTGAGGCGACTGAGGGATTTGTTTGTCCCTTTCCTTACTTAATAGATAAGGGCTGATTTTTCGATAGTCAGATAAACAGCCAGATAAATATTCGATGGATTTAAACGCTTCTTCTTTAATGGAGCAACTCAATTTTTAAGCTCTTCTCGAACCGACAGATTTTTAACGTGTCCAAGTGTAGGTATCCTACCTATGGATGAGAAATAAAATGAAATGAAATGAAATATGTTTATTAGTAAAATTATAGTCAGATGATTCTGATAAAAGATATAATTTTCCGGCAATGACTATACGTATTTTGACAAACGTGAATTTCTACTATCAATCCGATAAGTACTATCTGAGGATTGGAAAAACCGCCCTAAGAAGATAGGTTTTTGATTTTAACATTTAACAGTCGTATTCAGAATTAACCTGTCAAAACTTAGCACGGGATTAGTCCTTAATACGCGTACTAAAGTTAGTTCGCCCTCTCTGAATACTGCTGTTAAAGATTATTCAAACGACATGTGGAAATATAGAATCACGCATCACCCTTGACCCGGTAAATATGTGAATCGTACGCATAATGCGTGGTACGACAATGGTACACAGGTAGATACTAATTACAGGGCATTTATTTCATTATTTATAAACAACTACATGTTAGTATTGTTTAGTAAACGGAATTTTAGAAGTACACAGTAGAAAGCATAACTTTTAAAAACCTAGGATTGTGTTTACTTGATTTTTCTACTTGAGTAAACATTACTCATTCACTCAGTATTGGTTATGGGTATACGTATTTGTTTGTCCCATCAACTCCGATTCGTCTAAATCGGCTTATTATTTTCAAATTAAGACTTTCGCTTCGGATTTGATAAATCTAGCTATTGAAAAAAAATTAGCCATTTAAGGCCCTGGCACTTACTAGCCAAATCGCAAAGTTAACTAACTAACTCTGACGATTAGAAGTGTCATTCTTACAATACAGATTAACCTATTATCGTTAATGTGTGTTTCATTTTTCTATACAAAATACATTGCGGAAACGGTGTCCATTTCCGAACTTTTTTGACTAAATGTAGAAATCTAAAAGCAAATGGAATTATTTGTTTATGCATATATGCTGTTTTTGCTCATATCTACAAATCATACTACTTTCAGATTTCTTATAGAAAAAAATCGACGTTTTTATTATTATTATTATTATTTAAATAAATGCTGGAATGAAAAAATATTAACAATCCATTATCAGTCTGGAGTTCTATTTGGACTTGCTGAGGCGTTTCACTACATATTATTACATTTGTTTAAAGGTGCATTTGTATGAAGAGAGTAGTTGACTAGTCCTAGCGCCTTAAAGCTACTGTAGTGGTGATTTTAGGCAGCTAAGTGTTTGGTTTGTGCATCTAATTTGAAATAAATAAAAAAACAGGCAGAGCTTTTCAGTGCTGGTCTGCGGTGTGATGTTTTTAACCCATTTATTTGAACGTAAACGTTGTTTTACAGTATTGGCTTTATTGATAAAGTATTGACACACAATAATTACAAGATAAACAAACTCACAGACTAAAATATCCTTTTATAAAATTTGTTTTTATTAAATGATATTTTTTATAAGATTATCCAGGCAAAAACCATACTAGACGATCTAGTACGCAATCAATATTTAATTAGGAAGTTTATAAATGCCTACCTCCCATACCGTATGGAAAATACAATGTTCCAAAATTAGTATCAATTTCAGTACATCGGCAAATAATAACGAGAACTCGGTGCAATCGACAATTGTTTGTCATACAACCAACTATTGTATGCCGCCATTTTAATATTTCGCAATGCAGGGCACGACAGGGCACATGTGAATGACCCCAGACCTTATTATTCGTTTTCTTGAGTAAGAGCAACCTTGAATTTCATGGAACGATTACATTGTAGTAGAGTAATGTGGCTTTGTGTAAATTGTAGCAATTAAGCACGTATTATAAGTAAGTAAACATTTATATCGAGGCCAAGTTGTTGAATAACTTTAATTAGTCAAATAAGGTTTTTTTTTATATTGAACTTATTCAAACTCCGATACAATGAGCGGCCTAGGCTTGCAGTGTGATTAAAGTACGGTAATTATTACGGTACGGTACGGTAGTACTAGCTGATTTTGAATGCATGGTTTTGCAGAACAGAAAATTTTCGATGTTAGTGCAATACATTAATTTGCCTTCATCAAACGAAGTTATAATTAATATTTCAACAGTGCTATTTAGATTCAAGATGAATGCAGTGTGTTTGAGCCAATATCATGAGGGTCATCTCCGGGTGTCTCCCCGGCAGTTGTTGCCCCACTAGAACGCACCCGTGTAGCGCCCGCTAGCGTCATGCACCGTAACTGATGGAAGTACTAAGGTACTAACAGAGTGATTAGTCTGAATTCTCACCTAAATTGGCGTTTACAGGAAACCGATCGACTAGCGTTTTCCGTAAAAACGTCAAACTCCATACAAGTTTTTACTAGATATTCTGTGGTTTTACTTCTTCAAGCTGTCAAAGTCAAACTCGAACTTCCGATTTGTATGAAAACGCGGAGTCGACGTAAACGGCAACGTTGACGTATTTACGGCAACGTAAATGCTGTCAAATCAAGCTGCAATGTTAGTTCGATTAACGCCCACAGCGCGAGCGCTTCAATTTTATCCATACATTTGAAAACGCCAGTCGATCGGTTTGCCGTAAACGCCAATTTAGGTGACAACTGAGACTTCGGGTACTGTTGCCGGAGCGGTGGTCGTGCCGGGGTGACTCCGTCAGTGACGAGCAGAGGTGCGCGGAGCCCGTCCAGTAGTTGTTGCCCCAGTAGAACTCACTCGTGTAGCGCCCGCTAGCGTCGTGCGCCGTAACTGATGGAAGGTACTAAGGTACTAACTGTTGCCGGAGCGGTGGTCGTGCCGGGGTGACTCCGTTAGTGACGAGCAGAGGTGCGCGGAGCCCGTCCAGTAGTTGTTGCCCCAGTAGAACTCACTCGTGTAGCGCCCGCTAGCGTCGTGCGCCGTAACTGATGGAAGGTACTAAGGTACTAACTGTTGCCGGAGCGGTGGTCGTGCCGGGGTGACTCCGTTAGTGACGAGCAGAGGTGCGCGGAGCCCGTCCAGTAGTTGTTGCCCCAGTAGAACGCACTGGTGTAGCGCCCGCTAGCGTCATCCACTATAACAAAATGTAAGTTATAAATAAAAATAAGATTCTTTTTATATATTTCGAAAGTACAGACGAAAAACATATACATGATACAAATGGTGTCAGGCCATCAATAAGCTACAAATATTGCGATGAAAGGCAAAGGGAATAAGAACTACACTGACGGTAGCGCCGGCCGGTCTTTTCACTTAAGAATTCATTCACTACTGGTATTCTCGAGTTTGAACGACACGTAGAAACACATAAGCATTCGATATTGTGCGTCTCGAATTCGTAAGAGAACTGAATTTCCGGTGCTAACATGAGATTAAGTTATTATTCTGTGCTATTATCATTGAAACGTGGCTACGCTGTCGCGTCAATATAGAGTTAAGTTTTAGTCGCTACTCTTATGAACCGCATTGGATGAAAAGATGATCGAAAAGGCTAATAAAATAAGGGATGGTTCTGGCAAGGCACCTATTTCCTTCGGTAATATGGTATATAGGCTAATATCATGTTTATCATTATTCACTCACAGATTATTAAAGGCTAACTTGTAAGCAAATGCTTAAATTGTAACTTCTATAGTTAGAAAAAAATATATTTTACCACGTACCGACACGAAACACGTCACGAGCTTTCGATATTAAATATCGTGAAATTAAATATCTTATATCCTAAATCCCCTGTTAGCCAAATCGCCCGATTTTGAATTATTTATGTGTAGTAACAGACTTTGTCTATTATTTCATAATAGTAATACTATTTGGATATATATTTATAATAGTATTACTAATAAAATATAAGATATCTTTTGTAATAGTGTGTTTTCTTTCAAGGCTGTTCCGACCCATATAAAGTTGTTTGCACACATAACGCAAAAAATATTGCACTTTAAGCCACGAATTAATAATAAAAGTTTAATATAGTCATATTACATGCAGCGAAAACAATTTAACAATTTCAGGATTATTGGTTTTGTTACAATTTATTTAAATACGATTTTACAACGAAACCATTAAACCTGAAACTGCGAATATGTTTTCGCTGCAACTACTATGGCTATATTTAATATTTTAGACGAATTCGTGCCTTAAAGTGCAATACTTTTTGCGTTCTGTGTAAAAAAAAACATTGTATGGGTCGGAACATCCTTAAGGGCGGCTCGGGGCCAGCGATGCGGCCGCCTCTAAAAGACTTAAACGCCGAGGAAGCCTCAGCGGTTTTAAATTAGCTAGACTATATCTTCCAAATAAAAACTATAATTTGATTTAATATGTAAAAAACTGTTAATAATCGACATCTAGGTATACGTGCAACAATAGTGTGCCCAAGTGTGAGGAGCCGATATTATTTCACGATGTCTAGTCAAGACAATGCGTTTTCTATGTCAAAATATATACATAGGTACACATTTTTTCTATAGATAACGACAGCTACTCATGTGAGAAATACTCGTATTCGTTCTATGAGTACAAACGCAGTTCAATGTAGTAGTGCAAACATTAGGAAAGTCCTGGCATGGCACCTAGTTCCCATGAAATTTACTGCGCTGCGTAAAAGTAGGTGTAGTATTTGCCATGCATACCCTCGGCAATGAGCTATTAAGACCATTTTAGCACATTTTTTTTTTATTTAGATTATTATTTACATTACATTTATAACATTTTTAATTTAAAAAAAAACTAATACATCAAACTGAGTCATCCTAGTATGGAAGATATGTATTGATAAAATAAAGAGAAATAGCGTATTTTTTAATAATACCAAATATAACTCTTTATCACAACAGATCAATTTTGACTCATCAATGTTCTCGCTATTTTCCTGCATTTTTAACCGACTTCAAAAAAAGGAGGAGGTTATCAATTCGTCTGTATGTTTTTTTTTAGTTTTTTTAATGTTTGTTACCTCATAACTTTTGCCTGGGTGAACCGATTTTGATGATTATTTTTTTAAATGATAGCTAGTGCTTTCCAAGTGGTCCCATTTTAATTTGGTTAAGTTCTGACAATGATATCCATGAGAAAATCATAAAAGTCTTAAATTTGTATTAAGATGTGCGCGACAAATGGACGAATAACTCAATATAACGCCGTGTACAAATTAGTAAGTGTACTTCAGATTCACTAAAAATAAACAAATAAAAAAAAATTAACAAAAAAAATAACCGACTTCAAAGAAAAAGCACTAAAAAGTAAAAAATAATTTCCATTTTTGTAGTTACGATTTCTGTTATTTTTTGAGTCGGTGTCAGCCAAGGTTAGGTTAGGTTAGGTTAGGTTCTCTTGATTGGCGCAGCGCGTGCCCGGCTGACGCCGACTCAAAAAATAACAGAAATCGTAACTACAAAAATGGAAATTATTTTTTACTTTTTAGTGCTTTTTCTTTGAAGTCGGTTATTTTTTTTGTAAAATTTTTTTTTTAAGCATTTGTGTTACCTCAACGCACTTTTTTATGTCATAATAATTTTTAGAAAAAAATACTTATGAGATTACCCCAAGCCATTCAGGCTTCAGAGCTATAAGTTAAAACGAAAATTAAATAACGATAACGCCACGTCATGAACAAACCTTACGTTACTTTGGAAACGATAAATCAGCAGATTTAACAAAATTTCGTTAACGATGACACAGCATTACGAAACTTGTGAGAAACGAGTCGGGCATCGCTCTATGTACAATCATTTGCTGGGCTTGAGGTGAAGTCCTAACCATTTCGGACTGTTATGACTCTAATACGATAAATAATGGACTGTAAGTTCCCTATGAGCATACATTTTTAGGTTTACACCATTTCTGTACATAATATTTGTCGAATTTACGGTTTCCAGTGCGCGATGCCGTATTGGGCCGACAAGTTTTGCCTCTAACGAGAAGATTGATTAAAAACTCACTTCTGCTCTGTAAAACATATTTACAGAGCAGAAGTGAGCGGAAGTGTCGGGCCCCTGTGGCCCAGGAAAACTTACCGCGTGTGATGTGATACTTCGAGGGAAGGTCCTGGCAAGACACCTAATTCAATAAATAAATAAAATAAAATAAAAATGTCAGGTCGCATAAAACAAAAGTAGCACCCGTAATTGTAGAGTATGTATGAAAAGACAGATGTCTGTAGATGAAGCAAAATAAGTGTGCTGCGGTCATATCGTATGGCGCTCTATAATCGCTGCATGAAGGTAGAAGTCTGTCAAATCGATCGTGATTCCCCAAATAATATGAGGGAGTCAAAAATTATAGAAATAGAGAAATTAAACTACAATTATCTTGATACTGGAATGTTATTAAAAAAAAAAGTTTAATTTACTCTTGTAAAAAAATGTTACTTAACACATTTTATATTGTTCAAGAGTAATGTTCATTGTATTAGTAGTCTTAATCAAAATCTGGAGAGAGTTATACTATAGACCACACATTACGTTATTTTCTGCATCAGATTCATTCATACACATATAACATACATATAGGTCACAATACCATTGAGTTTTCAACCCTAACTTAATGCACAATAATAATATATTATAAAATAATAATCCGTTAATTAAATAGTTGAAGTATCTAGATTGTGTGGGTGTGAAATAAACATTATGCCCCTAACTCTTCAGTTAAACATATAAAAGAAGCTAATCATATCTTAGTATCAGAATGTGTAATACTAATATCAAAGTCTTGTATTCATTTGCATAATAAAAATAGTCACTAGAGCGTGTTTCTCTGCAAAGAGGCTATCAGCAGTTAACTACTAGGAAGTGGTGTGTGGCAACACGGAGAACCCACAAAATGACACATAACGGCTACGTGGATACATCATTTGCGAGGTTACCCAACCACTTGCAGTGACGCTTACGCCCTCGTTGCTCGTTTTAACAATGTATCAGGTCGTACAAAATGTCGCAATACAGAGGCAGTACTCTACATCTGCCTACGCTCATCTCAAACTAGTGTCATCTAAGGGTCAATTCACACCAAAACGCGACATGCAATTGAATATAGACCTTATTCACTAGGATGAAGGTCTACAATTGCGGGTTACAGTGCTGCTCGAGTTGCAGTGCTGTGTCATTGATTCGGGCCTCGATGGGTAGTATTTATGGTCTATATTCTAATGATATTTTAAAAAAGTGCACCCTGCGTCGCGTAGCGTGAACCAACCCTGTGATCGTGGCGTATACGTTGGATGCGAACATAATGTAATCCACGTAAACGCCTCATCAGAAATAAACACTTTCGACGCTACTCAGCGGAGCGATCCATTTCCTATAGGTTCACATCACCGGCCCGCAAATGTCCGGTGCTGCCAACAATCGGTTACCGTCGACGACGTAATATTGTTACTAGACCTGCGATATGCTATTAAAGATATAATGACCCCTTGCCTGAGGTCATTGTAAAATGCTGAGATCTTTTATAGACTACGAGGTCGCGACGAAAATGGTAACGATAACGTAAATGGCTGAAACTGGGTGCACAGGATAAATACCAACCCTCTTAAGTTAAATGGGTCGGTCGAAAAAATAAGTTATCGTTACAACAAATAATGATAAGGTAAACTACACAAATCTTTGGTTGCATTTCGTAGTTTTGAACCATTTAGGTTATGTATAATTTTAGGTATGTTTATGTATTTAATTAAAAAAGCCGACCGGTTATTGTTGTACAAAAAATAATTATCAATATGTCCAGACAATCAATATATTGACTATCAGGTACATACCAACTTCTATTTTGTATAGCCAATCTAGCTCACGTAACCATTTGGCGCTGGGCGACCGATATATTTAGCATCAGAGGGTTGGTCTCTAACGCGTGAACCAAGATTCAGCCATTTACCTTATCGTGTCCAAAAATGTCGTGACCTCCCGGAATATTAACTCTCAGCTCCTAGCGTACTTAGAAGAGAATAAACTCCTGGATGACAAGCATTACGGTTTCCGAAAAGCGCGGTCAACAGGAGATCTTCTAACGCACGTTACGCATGTAAGGGCCGAAAGACTGGACAACTTTGGGGAGTCCTGGCAGTGGTATCTCCAAAGCCTTTGGAGATACCATCCGGCATTCCTGCCAAGCTTTGCTCGTCGGGCCGTCCCTTGTACGTTGCCGTTGATGGTGCGAATTGGGACGACTTTCCGATTAGGGCTAGTGTCCCACAGGGTTCAGTATTGTCACCAACGCTATTTTTAATCTTCATTAACGATTTACTGTCCTGTATACTTTACACGATACACTGTTACGCTGCAGATCCAGTCGAGGTGCAACGTTCTATGGTAAATAAGGTGGACACTGTTCTCGGGAAAGTAGGCACCAGGGGTCAGGAGAATCTCGTCTCCTTCAACGTTCGCAAGACCCAATGCTGTGTTTTCTCTGCCAAGATAGAACCCTTTCCGCTCCTAGCAAGCTTCCAACGCAACACCGTACCTGTCTCGGATCACCTGGACCTACTGGGCTGCAACATCTCCAAAGACGTGGGTTTTCGGCGTTTTATTGTAACCAAGGCCAAAATTTCATCGCAGAAACTGGGGATCCTATACCGTTGCAGAAGGTCCGGTACAACTATTTTTTCTTTATAACTTTCCTACCTATATCCGGAGCACCCGCCGCAGAGAATCAGGGCACCCCCTTGTGGTTGACATTAGGCTTTTCTGAACGAACCGTTTCTCAAACTCATTTATCTGCCGCGCCGCCAGGATATGGAACTGTCTGCCGGCGGGTGCCTTTCCTTATACCTATAATCTGGCAGTCTTCAAGCGTAATTTGAACAAGCTCGAAAGCTCAGTGATAGTCCGCAAATCCGTTGGCATGGTGCCTCGCTGAGCGTGGTTTCGCGAGTCAAGGTATTTTTGGCTTTCCAAAGGTGCTCACTTTGGTACTCAGCACAGGTTTTTCATAAAAAAATAATATGCTGAGGCTGAGTGAATGTAAAATGCCGGCGCTACCGTCAGTGTGTGTTGCTATACAGATGGTAATCACCAAGCAGGACGGGCGTGGTGATACCTTACTCGATACCTTTCTCGAAATCCAAGAATTATGAATATCTTGCGATAAAGAGGTATCTCTATGCCGTAAACGGTCGCAACATTATCAATCACCGAATGAATAACTTGGCTATTTAAATAATTCGAAGGACCTTTGCATCTTCAAGACGTACGTATGTACACATAAATCGAGCAAACACATGGACACGCAGGCGATTCTGTGAGCTAACAGAACGCACTTATAATATAATTTATGATTTATTATCTAGGCAAATAAAATCTGAATCAACCTGAATATGTTGTGTCGCATACAGATTATCATAATATATTGGTTGAAGGAAATAATCGCTGTATGTAGAATTGGTCTACATACATACTTCTGGTGAAGCAAGGACACAGGAATTAAAGAATTAGGGCTGAAAAAAAAACTACTTTAAAAGTAAACTGGCCTCTATCCAGCAGGCAAATCTTTTGCCGTCTATGTTTGCAATCCTAGTACAACGTTAAAACGAAAGTATGTGCATGTAATAAAAAAAACTTGGTTGGTAGGAGGCATTGATTATAGACCGAGAGACTGTAATAGAATTCTCAATTATGGGGTATAGAGCGGGTGACGGAATTGGTAGGCGTATTGCCCGTGAAAGGTTTTCTTACTGGTACGAGCATAACCTTGCATAATGCTAATAAATTAGTCTTTTTACCGAATTTTTTATCTAATTGATTTATCCTTGCTTCACGGTCGATTCTACATACATATCATATTCGTTGAAAAAAGTTACCTTAAAACCTACCTTAGCACAAAGTTTTGGATTATTATTAAATACAATAAATGTTTCGTGAAGTTATACAACAAATAAATTAACTTGTCTAAACAAGTATAGAATCACATTTAATATCGAAATATTTTTTCGTAAAATAACAATTTTTTTACTCTAAGTCAGTTCGGTTTAGTTACCTTCCCTTTATAATGTGTATGTTATTAGTACAGATAATTCTGTAACATTAAGTTTTAATCATGTTTCGACGTAATGCCTTTAACTTCTTTATACCCGGCTGCGCAAGAAAGAAGGTTATTTTATGACTGAGTGAAAAAATGTATTGTGAATCGAATTGATATTAGTTAACACTGAATTTGATTTCAGAACGGCTAAATTGAACTTGGTGATAATCCTAGATTTGCTAAATAATGAAAACACGGATTTTTTTTTCATTTCCGCATGGACCATCTGTCATCAAATGCGATGGTATCAACCCGGGCGAGTAAATATATACGTAGAACAACTAAGCGGCTCGTAGCCTAGTGGCTCGGGGACTGGCCTAGCGTACCAGAGGCCTGGGTTCAGTACCGACATGCACCACTGTCTTTCTCTTTCCGAGTTCGATAAGTGCTTTTCGTCACGAATGCGAGCTGCTCCATGGTTCGGAATCCATGTAGAACTGTATGTCCCCTTCCCCTACTTGGTGGCAGGGTTTAAGCCCGCCCGGGTTGGTACCATCGCATTGGATGAAAAGATGGTCGAAGCGGCAATAAAAATTGTCCGTGTTTTCCATCCAGTTCAATGTAGCCGTGCTCACAAAGGGAAGGTCCTGGCATGGCACCAAATTCCTTCGGGAATGTGGTGTATTGGGATAATATTATAACAATTAGCCATCCATGTCAGGTCGCATAAAAAAAAAGCGGCAGCGACATACTAAATATATTGTGACAAGGATTTTTGTAACGTAACATAGTGTAGTTTGACTACCAAAAAGTTTAAATAAATCAAAATAGAAGTGTGAATTCAGAGACAACGATAATTTTATCTCGGATAAGGTTAAAGAGGTGCATAGCCTGAGATTTTAACCGTTACAGGCGTAACTCCAAGACTACTACCCACACGAAGAGACCCCCTCTCAATGTTTAGCCGAGTCAACATAGCGGTAGTTGTGTGGTATTAGGCATCCAGGTTGCATAGAAAAAAAAACCGGCCAAGTGCGAGTCGGACTCGCACACGAAGGGTTCCGTACCATCGTAGAAAAAAAAACCAAAAAAATCACGTTTTTTGTATGGGAGCCCCCTTTAATTTTAATTATTTTTTAATCTTAATAAATACACACTCTGTGAAAATTTCAGCTGTCTACCTGTTACGGTTACTGAGATACAGCCCTGTGACAGACGGACAGACGGACGGACGGACGGACGGACGGACGGACAGCGGAGGCTTAGTAATAGGGTTCCGTTTTCACCCTTTGGGTACGGAACCCTAAAAAAAAGATCCAATTGCTATCACCCTCTGGGCTAGTCTTAAGATTGCGTGAACATTTCATTAAACTCGGTTACATAGCCTTTATTGGGGCCTGGGGCAGCAGAGAGATGCGGCAATCTAAATAACACTATAGTTATATTAAAATAATATTTAACTAATGAAATAAAACTTTAACACTAACACTACAACTAAAAACGAAAAAAATAATTACAATAATATGATTACAGTTCTATGAAAACTCACAATCCTGCATTAATTCTTAGCTTAGCGTAACCAACACTTACACACAAAACCTACGTACATACACATTCACACTCTTAATATTTACATTGTATATGTTCCAAATATTCTAGAGCGGCAACTTTTGTTTTAGTATTATCGCAGCACTCCTCACTCACGTACGAGGTGAGCAGCGCGACGCATCACAATTTCAAATATTATAAATTTATTGACAGGTACTTGCTGAAAAGCAGCACCTTGCAGTCAACTCAACTCAGGTAGTACTGGCCGCTTAGGAATTATGCTGAGCTAGCACCTTTTGGTATACAATTACCTCGTTAGGATGCATCAAGAAGATTTAAAGATTTCTAAATTGTACCTAATTGTTGTTTTTGTCGCCAAAAAAGAATTTAAATTTCATTTTGGACCTTCATCTGGTCGGAGCTTATCAACTTCCAAACCTTCACGTGAGCGGAGCTTCTAAAGTTTTGATCTACACAGGATCATCGGCTGGGCAAATTTTTTTTTAACGCAACCTAACATGATCACATCATTATCCGCTTAATTAAAAATTTTACTGCGTAGGAGTTTTTCATGACTTACAAATACATTACAACTACATTGACGGTGTTGTTATGCGTCCATTGACATTTCGCTATATGGTAAAATTCGTTCAGTTGCGAAATAATGTCGTTATACTTTGGATTAGATTGCATAGTATGCGAGTTGTGACATTTGAAGTTTACATTTTGATATTTTGCGCGATACATGGTTTGTTTGATTCACATTAAAATCATCTGGTAAATAAAGAAAGGTATCATAGTGTTAGTATTCGAATCACAGTCAGTCTCCACGGTAGAAAAACGGTCACCAATCCAGAAGTCGCCTGCGCCCAGAGTGTATTTATTTAACTATGCTAGGTAACACTCATTTATGCGTTAATTTATTAGAGAGTACCTTAAATATCAAGCTGAAATGTATTATTATATAAATTCAGGTCCCTCAGGAAGAAGTACCTGGCCGGCTGGCATGGTTTTCCCCAGCCCCATCAAAAGTCCGAAAGCTCATGGGCGTCGTCGGGCACATCAAGAGGTCCTGGCGTACGCCATATGCCGCGATTTACATAAAAAAAGAAATAAGAGGAAGATGTACGATTTTTTTCTATAGAGCAAAGTTTGTGCTATGGATACTAAAATCATTTATTTTGTGCTGATATACCTGAAGTTATATGTATAGGAATAAAATTTAACTTCATAATTTTTGTATCAAAACGTGAAAAGCCGACGATTATAAAAATAAATCTAACTCTACAATTTTTTTTGTAACTTTGACTTGAGAACTGCTAAGTTTTAACATTAAAGTAATATAAAGGTAGGTATTTACTTAAATGTTATTTACCAATTGTAGCTTTTTGTTGTTGTATGTATATCATATTTCTATAGCTCAGATAGTAAAAAAAACATAATTTGAATGCGTTGCCGCACTACTCTGACTTTTTTTTACTATGGACATTTCCTGAGTCTCGTTTCCGCCTTTGAAGTAGTATTTGAAAACATGCCGGAAAACAAACGTACACAAAATATTATTAATAATCATCAGGGCAGATGTTTAGTCAGTGTGTTTGTCCAGGGAGGGTCGCTGGCGGAACGAGGCGTCCGTACCCAGTGTGCCGAGAACAAATATCGTGATGACGACTCCGTTTCGTGAATAATTATCTCGCTTTATTGTTCAATGTACTCTTATACGGATGAATAAGATCACATTTAGTTTCACTGTCCATTAGTGGTGGACAGTGGAATATTTTAAGATGGGTGACCGTTTTGGACCGTTGTAGTTGGCTGCCGTTCGGATAACGTGAAAGTGTGGGTGACTTTACCTTAAATTTTTTATGCAACCTGACATGGATTGCTAATACCGCAAAACTACCGTTATGATATTAGCCAAATACAACACATTCCCGAAGGAATTAGGTGCCATGCCAGGACCTCTCCTAAATGAGCACGGCTACATTGAACTGGATGGAAAACACGGACAATTTTTCATTGCCGCTTCGACCATGTTTTCATCCAATGGTACTTAACTGGGCAGAAAATCACGGATATATAGAAACAAAATCAAAATCTGGTTTGAGGTTGTCAAGTTTAAACAGATAGACAGTCCTATCATATTAAACCCATCCCTCACCCCTTACTTCATTTGAAGTTAGCAGCGTATAATTTATAGCAAACACAAAACTAATATGTAGACACAATCTGATAAGTGGTTCTGAAATGATATGGACAGATGGATAGAAAGGCGCCAGAAGTTATAATTTACAAAGAAATACTCAAGTATACAAGCTTAACCGGAACCAGGCCACTGTACCATAATTGATTCAAATCATACCTTATTTGTTTTGTAATAATTATGACCCAGATTGGAAGCATTGGATTATCGAATGATGAACTATAAATCGTACATTTATGTAAATAGTTGCCTGCAAATGTGTGCGAATAACCTGCTAGTGACTTCTTCCGGTCCGGTACGATCGCGTCGTATCTCGAGAGCTCCGGATGTGTGTCAAATCTGTCGGTTATGAGACTTCCCCGCGGCCGCGGCCAAACAAATGCAACGCCGCCATTGCGCAACGAACGAGCACATATTAACAAAATTAGGCAACATAGCGAAGTGTCTTAGCGAAAACGGGTCCGTAAGTGTGCCGCGATGGAGAGTTTTTGTTTCTGTTGGTCAACCTGCCGCGAGGCGCGTTTGATATTCGAAACTTTCACTTCTGAGCAGCGTATAGTTCACTCTACATACCAAGTCCCGGGGTTTTTTCTTCGTAACATTATTTTATGACACCGACCTCAAGACGTCAGCCAGAAACTTTAAGAATAAGTCATAAATGGTTTGCAAATGTTTGGTAAATTTGTAATGAATCTGGTGGATTTAATATTAAATCGCACTGCTGCTGTGGTGCAGTTTGTGCCATTTAATAGTTAGTAACTAGAAACTATATTCGGTGCGGTTTTGCGTTTAGTCGCATGAGAAAGAATACTGCATGTTTATTACGACAGGTGGCGTCTAGGTGCTTGACCCAAATGATCATCCAAATCTGTCAGATCTATTACAAAACAAAATAAAATCAACATGCATGATTTGTTTCCATATTCATGCCTATTCATGCATATTCGTACCTAATTAAAATTACTTTATTGCGAACATATAAATAACCAATGCATTCCATCCGCAATTAATGCTGACCAAATTTAGTACTATAATAATATCGTCGGAAAGAAATTCTCACAATTCTCACCAACCACATTTTGAGATTGAGATTTTTTTGTTATTTTTCCAAACCTTAATTTAACTTATATATATATATTGAACATAAATAAAACTGGAAAGAAATAAACACAGCGTTTTGAAGTTTCTTAGGGTCGCTCACACACCATCTAGCGTTGCTTTTCTTCCCCATTGATCACGAGACGGGACTAGTTACATAAAATAGACTACACGCTCGAGCAAATGCACAGATTTTGTGGGCGTTTTCTCGTTGAGTCGCTTACGGAGCCGGAGTGATGAGTTAATCATCTATTACGAAATGTTACTCGCGTTTTATGCGGTTTCGTATCGGGCCCACAAGGTCGTTTAGCGGATGTGGGTCAAGTGTTCTAAAGTTAAGTAATAGCGGATGGCTTATTAAGCCACCACTAAGTATATCAGATTGCCCACGAACATTCGGCCAATGGGCCAATTCTTAGCTTGGTAAAAACATCGGGGCAGAGAGCGCAAACCACAATTTAGCAGTGCGCCAGACATTTGAGGGACCTGGGGTCTACTCATGAGATTCTTACCTGTGTGTCACCAGTAACTCACCGGTGAGTCACAACGCTCTCGTACTCATGAAATGACAGCCACGAGTCGACCTAGTGTTGTCCCCTGCTAATTATATTCTAAATAGAGGTCGACGACACTAACATAACATTTGATGTTTTATGACGTCAGGCGTGATCGTCTCACTTTCATCTGTGGATTATTCGTTTTTGCTTTCCTGATTACAAATTTTGTACTCATGAAACGAACACGAGAAGCTCTCACGCGAGTAGCTATAATTCTCTACACGTATTTTTTTTTATATTGTTAATGACACCTACTCGGGTGAAATGTTCTCACCTGAGTTCTACAATTAGTTTGACTGGTCACTTTGTGGGCACGTAATTCGCGTGAATGAATATAATCATGAATGCAGTGAACTCTGGTTGCGTGTGAATAGGCACAACCGGGCAGACTCGCAGCGGACCGGGGCGGGCTAGGTTAAGGTTGCGTCGCCGCCGGGCGGCGGGCAAGCGGGCGAGCCTAGAACCTGACACGGTAACCGGAACCCGAGTCTCGCCTCGCATGCGTCCAGTCACGCACTGCGCTCTACGTGGCACATAGCCTAGCGCGGCTCGTAGCCTAGTGGCGCGGGGACTGGCCTAGCGTAACAGAGGTCTGGGTTCCATTCCGACATGCACCACTTTCCTTCTCTTTCCGAATTTGATAAGTCCATTTCGTCACGAATGCGAGTTGCTCTATTGTTCGGAATCCATGTAAAACTGTAGGTCCCCTTCCCCTAATAGGTGGTAGGGTTTAAGCCCGCCCGGGTTGGTACCACCGCATTGGATGAAAAGATGGTCGAAGCGGCAATAATAAATTGACCGTGTTTTTCATCCAATTCAATGTAGCCGTGCTCACAAACGGAAGATCCTGGCGTGGCACCTAATTCCTTCGGGAATGTGTTGTATAGGGCTAATATCATAACGGTAGTTGTGTGGTATTAGCCCTCCATGTCAGGTTGCATAAAAAAAAACAACGTAATAAGGGAAACCCGCAATGTCGTAACCTATCCCATTAGGCTATCGCAACATACTCCTGGAACTGCACTGAGACTTTATCCGGCATGGTACCCACAGAACGTCAAGTTCTCCCCTTTGACAGTCCTTGATCTCACTGGCGACGTGATGGTACGCGGAAGAGAATGAAGCAGCCGAAGGGTATAAAGGCAAGCGAGCCACCATTGTGTCTTGTTGGTTAGGCCCGGAGCTGCGACTTATAAAGTGATTATATATTTATTTATTTTATATTAGACAGGCAGCCTAGGCTGATGTGTCTAAATCGAGTACATAGTTCATTGATATATTAACATTTATTTTTTTCACTTAATCGGCTTCAGTTCACTTAGTTGCTTATTTTAAAAATGTAATTATTTAGATAAGCATCGAAACGATTCTTAAATTGATTAGTGTTGTTTGCACTTATAATGTCATCTGGAAGTTGGTTCCAATCGTCAACCACTCTGTTGGTTATGAAGTGCATCCGTGTGTTGGTTTTGTGTTCTGTTTTATTCAGTTTTTGTAATATTCAGTTTTGTAATGTTTTGTATGCGTAACTAACATATTTGTCATCTCAACAAAAAGTTTGCTCGTCGGATAAAAAAAGGTGGATTAGGGCTGATTTTTCGATAGTCTGATAAACAGCCAGATAACTATTTGACGGGTTTATTTTCGTTTCTGCTTATCCATCCGATATTCAAATTCAATTAAGATTTTAATTTATTTTCCAAATAATATAGTAAGTCCATATGTTTATTGGTAAAATTATAGTCAGCCTCAGTGGCCCAGTGGCGCGACACTTCGGCGATCACTCTCCGAAGTTAAGCAACGCTGGGTCCGGTCTGGTCTTGGATGGGTGACCATTCGACCGTTGAGAGAGGCTGGCCGTGGTTCGGATTCCACGTTAAGCTGTGGGGACCTTACTTACTAGGTGGTAGGGTTTATCCCGCCCGGGTTGGTACCATCGCATTGGATGAACGATGGTCGAAGCGGCAATGAAAATTGTCCGTGTTTTCCATCCAGTTCAATGTAGCCGTGCAATATAAGGAAGGTCCTGGCATGGCACCTAGTTCCCATGTGGTGTGTTGGGCTAATACCATGATAGAACTTGTGGTATTAGCCATCCATGGCCAGTCACATAAAAAAAAAAATTGTGATAGTAGATATAATTGTCCGGCAATGACTATCTGTCTTTTGACAAACCTGAATTTGTACTATCAGTCCGATAAGTCCGAGGATTGAAAAATCGGCCCTAAATGAAATAGCAATTAATACTTTGTACATAAATATTTAGAAAATGTGTTCAAAAAAATTTAATGGTTAATGCATAAAAGGCTTTTTACACCAGAATAATATTGGTTGGGGAAAAAGTTTCTTCGCATTTTTTAAGAAAATTCAAAACATTTTTTAATATGGTTTATTTACATTTAACTAAAGTATGTAGGTACCATTTTGTTCGATAACTTTTTGCCATCTTGTAGGTAGGGACATGATCCCATTGCTATAGAAATATTGGGACTTCTGATCAATATACCGCGACAAGTGGTTTTGGCAGTCCTCTCGTGATGTTAACCTGACACTGCCTAAAGAATTCTGAAGAGACCTAAACAGGTGGAAATCTGAAGGTGCAAGGTCAGGACTGATGCATTAACACCTCCCAGCCAAACTCTCTTAGTTTTTGCTGAGTGGCTAAAGATGTGTGAGGTCTAGCGTTATCATGATGAAAAACCACACCCCTTCTGTTGATTAATTCCGGCCGCTTTCTCTCAACTTCTTGCTTTAATCTCATCAGTTGTTCGCAGTAGAGTTCAGAATCGATGGTCCTGCCTGGTGGTAACAGCTCATAATGAATAATGCCCTTCCAATCCCACCACACACACAGCATCACCTTGTTGCGAGTTAACCCGGGTTTCGCCACAGTCTGTGAAGCTTGACCGGCCTTTGACCACGACCTTTTTCGCACGTTCTTGTCGTACGTGATCCACTTTTCATCACCAGTTATCAGCTTCTTCAAAAATGGTTCGGTTTCATTACGTCGTAATAAAGAATCACAAATGAGTACACGGTTCATTAGGTTTCTTTCAGTGAGCTCGTGAGGTACCCAAATATCGAGCTTTTTTGTGTACCCAGTTTTTTTCAAATGCGCCAAAACTGTTTTGTGGTCAATTCCTAGTTCTTCAGCTACGTCGTAACTACTGATATGCCGATCTTGCTCCACTTTTTCAAAAATGGCATCCATTTTATCCGTAATAGGGCGACCAGAGCGACGTGCATCTTTGACATCAAAATTTCCGGATTGAAAACGCTTAAACCAAATTTGTGCTACTCTCACAGACACTGCACTAGGTCCATAAACATCGCAAATTTTTTTCGCGGCTTGCGTTGCATTTTTACCTTTTTTGTAGTAAAATTTTAAAATGTATCGAATTTCTTCATTAGATTCACTCATTTTGACAGTACGAAAAACAAATGAGAATCACACATTTTCCTAATTTGAATTTGGAATTATGTTCTTTAAAATTTAAACTTTCAATGATACCAAAACCAGCCAGATACAAATAGTATAGCCAAAGAGATTTTATTACAAGTTCATACATACTATAATGCGAAAAGACTTTTTCCCCGACCTATTATATATTTACTAGATTTGACGTTTACATACTGTATAATGTTTAGAATCGGGTTTACTTTTGAATTATAATGTATTATGATTTATTGGTTGTGTTAGTTGAATTGTATTTTAATTCCTTGATAATTTGTAATTTCATATTTCTAGACAAAGCACGTTTGTTGAATGTTAATGCGTGAAATAAAATAACTTTGATACTTTAAGAACAAATCATAAACCGTGCCTAAATTTCTGGTAAAATGAGACCATATATATTTGTCAGCCTCGGTAGCTCAGTGTGCGACGCCTTGCGAATCGATATGCTGGGGAAGCACCTCTGAGCGCGGTTAGGTTCTGGATGGGTGACCATTTTCAACCGTTGAGGTTGGCCGTGGGTCGGATTCCACGTAAAACTGTAGGTCCCCTTCCTTACTTACTAGGTGCTAGGGTTAATTCCGCCCGGGATGGTACCATCGCATTGAATGAACGATGGTCGAAGCGGCAATGAAAATTGTCCGTGTTTTCCATCCAGTTCAATGTAGCCGAGCAATATAAGGAAGGTCCTGGCATGGCACCTAGTTCCCATGTGGTGTGTTAGGCTAATATCTGACGGTCAGTCCGGTATTAGCCATCCATGTCCAGTTACATAAAAAAAAATTGTAATGTTTATAATCGTAGTAATAGCCGCCGTGTCAGCTCGGGGACTATGCTGTGTAGCGCCGCGCAACCTCGCTGCATCCACTGCAACACAATGCTCTCACTTTCCACGTAATGGGAGCTCGCTAACGCCGCACTACCGCACCCGTACCGCACCCGCGCCGCTTCCGCACCGCCTCCGCCGCGCCGCAACAGACAGCGTGTGTGGCGAGCTCGAGTTACGATTCGAATGCAAATGTTATTGTTGTCATCACAGTTGCGGGTAGGTATCGTTGTGTTGCTGGGAAAATGAATTTCAAGCGAATTGATAACTTACGCGTATACAACTTATTAATAATGAATTTATTGTTATTATCTTACTGCCCATAGTTTTATTATTATTTTAAAATTTGTTTTTTTTTTATAATTTAATTTTTCATGTTAATTTTATGGTATGGTAAACCGTGGTTAAATTTAAATTTACCTACCTTCTTTGTCATAAGTTTAATAAAATTCAACGTATGGCATCTGCATACGTCTGTTTGTCTATATGTAGGTCAAATCATTTGGATTTTTGTGTTTTGTATATTGTGATTCATCAAAATCATGCAGAAAAATCTGCACATTTTTTTTTATTTTAATATTCAGAACGGCACTGATTTTTTCTTAAAAGGTTATTTAAGGCAACATACCCCAACCCCTATCATGATATTAACGGCAATGAAAAGCAGTTAGTTTATTCCATCCAGTTCAAAAATATTTTTCCATCGCCGTTCTCAAGAATGCGGTTCCAAGGTGCGGCACCTTATTCCATCGGAAATGTAGTGTGTTGCGTTAATATTTGGTATAAGCCATCCAAGTCCAGTTACATAAAAAAAGACTTATTATGTCGTAGTGCTGAATTTAAGATTAACCTGGCATGGATCCTCCCAATTCAGTTCATGGATCTATAGCGCTACGGGCGGAGGCAAGCCTATATTGACAGTTTCCCGCGCGTGCGCGTTGAAGTCTCTCGTTCGCCCAACAATATCATAGTCGTAGCCAGTCTGGCGCAACACCCTTAGTAAAAAACGTTGTGTGAAACGGGCACTGACAGCAATGCCGGCTATGTCGATTGTACTGACAGTTAGTGCACGTTTTATACATTCGGTTGTAATCGACCCAAACCGTTCCAATGTATGACAGTCCCGACTCTTAAAACGCAGTGATTATATTCTCTTTGGTCGTAGCCATAGAAATGCGCATGCTAGTTTTATGGTCGTAGCCTCATCATGCATCATTCTTGATCATTATTGATCAACATCACTAATAATGTTTTCTCACTTCAAAAGTTTTCTTGAGGTGATCAAGTTGCATACAATGGCTCGTACCTGTTTCCTCAGTCAAAGTAAGAAATATTTTTCTAATATTTTGCACATTTAATAAATCAATACAACCATACGTATGTAGGTTTTTGTATTTCTGATAAATTAACTTCCTATAACCTTATATGTTTCGTATTAACGCCTCTAAAAATTTGTATAAATGGAATATATTATGAATACAAGTTATGTTATCAAAAAGACTCATGGACCTAGCTCTCAGTTGATTGATTCGTGAAAATGAAGTCGTCACGTTTTTAGGGTTCCGTACCAAAAGGGTGCCAACGGAACCCTATTACTAAGCCTCCGGTGTCACTGTCTCTGTCACAGAGCTGTATCTCAGTAACCGTAAAAGATAGACAGCTGAAATTTTCACAGAGTGTGTATTTATTTTGCCGCTATAGCAACAAATAGGTAAAATTAAAAAAAAATGGGGCCCCTATACAAAAAAACGTGATTTTTTGGATGAAATCTTTTACGATGGTACGGAACCATTCGGCCGGTCTTTTTAAATCCGCTTCAGAATCCTTTGTTTGATCTACGACTTGTAAATACCGCGTTGTTTTGTCCAAAGAAATAGCTGGTAGCTTCTCCGAAGATGTCACTATTGTGTCTCCGGTCACGCAACACGTTACGCAACCCGCCCGAAGTGTTACACGCGTGCGTATTGTCACTAGTGGAGTGAGCACCGTTGACGCGAAATGCCGACGGACCTCGCGATTAGCAGGCGGTCCGCGATTTCTCCCAATTTCATAATACCACTTGGCATTGACACCAAAATTCGCGATGCATTCGGAATTCCTGGCTCCCGGGTGCGCCACTCGTCTTATGTAACAATTGGCCGACGAGGCACGTAGAATAAAGATATCTTGCGAGTGAAGTGGTCAGGCGAGAGTAAATAATTAGCCGGTTCTTTTAAGCATGTATCTAGGTCACAAGTCTGAATTTATATTATTCGCAAACTTGTCTAAGAAGAAAGGCGAGATTTCGTTGCAAGTCGAATAATATCCGTATTAAACGTCTTATATACTATCTCAGATGCCTTAAGGATATTCTATATATAAACTGGAAACAGCTCATGGAGGATTTGCTCAAGGAATATAAGTTTCCAAAGGGAGTCGAAACAATTTAACGCCCTCAATTCCGTTATGATGGCAGAGATACTCATTGAAACTCATACGCCACGATGAGGTAATTAGTTCTCGAGTTCTTTCATAACCGGTGATGCAATGTCGATTCACCGGCAGCTTTCTAAAGTCAGTGGGCACGTAGGTCGGTAGTAAAGTACAAGATAATCGAAAGAGTAAAAGGGCACAGTATGTGCAAGCATCAGCATCGGTAGCCCAGTGGTGCGACGCCTTGCGATTCGATAAGCTGGGTAAGCACCTATTAGCGCCACTGGGTTCTGGATGGGTGACCATTTTCAACCAATGAGGCTGGCCGTGGGTCGGATTCCACGAATACCCTTCCTTACTTACTAGGTGGGAGGGTTAATAATGAAAATGATCCGCTTTTTACATCCACTTCAATGTAGCCGAGCAATTTAAGAAAGGTCCTGGCATGGCACCTAGTTCCCATGTGGTATGTTAGGCTAATATCTGACGTTCAGTTTGGGATTAGCCATCCATGTTCCGTTACAAAAAAACGGACCTAGATCATAGGATCTCGCAGTAGGTTCAGACAGGGTGGAGATGTACTCACTCTTGAGGGCCCACAGGCGATGGTCGGCCAGAGCGCGCACGTATTCGTCCATGTGGCGGCGGCAGCGCGGCGACACCGGCGTCGACTGCAGCGAGCCCCACTGGCCGAGCAGCACGGCCGCGTCGAACAGCCGCAGCAGCGACTCGAGGCCGCCAGGCGCCGGCGGCGGCGCCTGCAGCTGCTGCCGCGTCCCGTTCACCGCCGACCGGATGCTCTCCGAGATCCGCGATATGATCGTCTCGCGGGGCCGCGTCGTCGTCTTGACGATGTGCTGCACGTTGTGCGCGGCGTCCGGGCGCGGCGTCGTCGTCGGCGGCGCGACGCTCGCCGCGAAGCTCAGGCCGTCGTCGTCGGCGAAGAAGCGGTCGAAGCTGTCCTCGGTGGTGGCGCGCGGCGGGGGCGCGTGCCGCTCGGGCGACGTCGAGCCGAGCAGGTCCGCGTTGAGCGGGTCCGCGGCGCCCTTGCTCTTTATCGTCTGGAAGGCGTCGTACAGCGCGCTCCGCAGCTTCTCCTCCCTGGCGGCGCTGCCCGCCCCCGCCGCCTCCGAGCGGTTCCACCGGGACGCCTCGTGAGCTTGTATTTGGCAATCCAGTTGCCCAACCGCGCTTATCAGCACCGCCGAGAGCAGAAACGCGGCGCCGAGCGACATTTTCGCAATCGGCAGTTTTTTATCGAGTGAAATCGAATCCAACCTCGCAGACGATGTCCGTTTTAAGTCACCTTACCATTTTTTCGAGAAAGAAAAATATGTAAACACGAATCGAACAAGAATCCGTTCCTCACAAACTCACTCGCTCCATCGGAACGACCATTAGCACTGGCGTCCTAAACGGCCCCGAGCGACCGGAAGAAAGCGCGGCTGTTCAAACACGGAGTCGGAGGCGGGCACTTTCCAATCGCAGCGGCGAGGAGCGGTCACCTTCCTTCTTCATTTCCAAAATGGAACTGAGCGCGCGTGCGGCGATTGTTGCGCCGGAGTCGACGGCGGCGGAGGGGCGCGGCGGCGCAGGCGCGAGGGTACTCTGCTGTCACACTGACATAATCGTAATGGCCACCATGCCTTTAGTTACGTCGCGCAGTACTTTCACTGCCGGGCGGCGCGGGGAGACTGCGCTTCAGGTCAGACCTATGGGCCGCCGCCGCTGTGGTGACGCACCAGGTAAAGAATGCTAGATGGCGTCAGGGGTTGTCATGAATGCACAAAGTTTAAAAGCATTCTGGACTAATGGACTATCAATCCTAATTTGTTTTCGTAGATACCCGTATATTGTTCGAAACTGTGTTCCAACGGGCTTGTTTTGTTGTTTGCTTGGATTGTTACTTTGTTCTTTATTTTTCTTTAATGACAAAAGATACGACAGGGTGAATTGCACACTTTCTGAAACACAGGCCGATGTGTCCTTACTACTAACAGTTTTTGGAAAAAAATGTCACACAAACATTTATCTTTGACATTCACAGTGTAAATCATTATAATCCATTATGTTTCCACACTGGACAGAGCCCAAAAAACAAATTAAAAAAAAAATCCATTATGTTTTTCTAATGTCAACTGGAGATGCCATTGCCTCAATGATGAAATCTGTTTTAACTGTTTGTTTAACTTTCTGTGAACTATCAAAAGCATTTGACTGTGTAGATCACGAAATACTTCTATAGAAACTAGAACATTATATGATAGAAAAAGGAATTAAGTATTTATATACATTTTGTTTATCGAATAAAAAATCAAATAAACGGAAAATCAATTGACCTAAATAAACGGTACTATTTATATGCTATGTACAATCAATCACTATAGGTTTATCACACGGCTCAGTTCTAGGACCGTTGTTCTTTTTTACCTACTTAAATGACATTTTAAACTGCAGCGGAAGAGATATTGAAATTATTTTATTTGCTAATGACAAATAGTAATAAAAAAAAAATTAGACCTATTCCTTTATGCAAGCAATAAGAATCAAGTTGATTGGGGAGCAAAATTATTACTTGAATTAAATCAACTGATATAGAAACATGTATCTATCGAAGAAAAACAAAGACCTCCATAGTTAAAACCAGGATATTCCGCTACAACATCTGTCCGTCCGTCTACCAAAGCTTCTGAATCTGATCGATCATTGCCAGTCAGTTCAAGTAAATATTGATTTATTTAAAACGAAAATAAATTAATCACGGTATAGAGGCTGATTCTATGAGGGCATTACAAGTACAACTCATTTCGAAATAAAAAAATAATAAAAACTCGTACATTTAGTGATTATTACATTATTATGATCTGCATGAATTTTTAGCAACCCAATAAATACAGTCAGAAAAATTGCTTCTTATTTTCCAACAGCACGGTATTTTTCAATAGTCAGATAAACAGCCAGATAACTATTCGACGGATTTATTTACGCTTCTGCTTATCCATCCGATATAGTAAGTCCATATGTTTATTAGCAAAATTATAGCAAGATAATTGTGATAGAAGATATGATTCTCCGGCAATGACTATCCGTCTTTTGACTAACGTGAATTTGTACCATCAGTCCGATAAGTACTATCTATAAATTTAAAAATCGGCTCTAAATGTATAATTGAATATTTGTATTTGAATTGAATTAATTTTTTAATTTTTTATTTCTTTAGTATTAAGGAATTCAACAGCTTTACATAAATTCAGTTTTACAATGGTTCTTAAGGATTGTGGCCAATAATAGAATTCCATTGTTCAGTCTGGAATTGTGAGCTCGGACGTTGAGCTTTTTTTTAGTATTGTTGTGTATATAAATTAAAAGATAAATTAAAAAGCTGTGATAGGTGGGTTGTGATGTGTGTATGGGTGTAAGTAAGGTGTGTGTAGGAGGGTGTTTAAGTGTGCATGTGATGTGACCCTAGAGGGTAAAAAGAGTGGTAAGTGTAATGTATGTATAATCGACCGTGATGCAAGGAGACATTAATTAAAGAAAAATCCCAGTAAAAAGAACTACTACGGCTGGACCCGAATCAGCAAACCATACTATTCGCGGGTATTGCGTCTATCAATATCGCCACCGGCTGTATACTCATAATTTGGAATTCTCTTACAGTCCCTCCACCCCTAATCAATTCCTCCTACTAACACAGTGTTTAAGATTACACCTACATACATTATTTTAACGCATAGATACATTCATGTCACATTCCTTGGAATAAGCGACGTACCTGCTTAGTACGAAAAAATATATTTACTAATGCCTCAAAGGAATTTCAAATAGAGGATTACAAATCATGTCTTATCACATGCTCCGCGTTCCCATAACTTTTAAAAACAGGTTTAGGACAGCTCACCAAATCTCTTTGGCCTCAAATTATTTTTTGTCCGCGTAAGCGACCAACCACATGCATCGGGAGCGCGTTATCTGAACTCGAAAGTTCCAGATCAGGATGTGTCGGTTTTGCCGTTAACGAGAATTTAATGAGAACACATTTAAAGGCGCACAATCACAAGAACACATAAGACTATAACAGACTTTTAAAACATTTCCTCCTCCTTTTTAGGGTTCCGTACCCAAAGGGTGCCAACGGAACCCTATTACTAATCCTCCGCTGTCCGTCCGTCCGTCTGTCACAGGGCTGTATCTCATGAACCGTAATAGATAGGCAGCTGAAATTTTTACAGAGTGTGTATCTATTTTGCCGCTATAACAACAAACCGCGATATGGCTGAAAATTATTATTTGTTATAAATGTGTGTAATTTTAGGAATAGTTTAATTTATAGGATAATGTATAATATTTAATTTTTAATTATTAAAATTTAATTATTAAAATAATATATTAAAATAGGTAACATTTAAGAATAATAAGAAGTAATGGGAATCCCCATACAAAAAATGTGATTTTCACATACACAGGGTGTGTATGTGACACACAAATACATTTGCACACCCTCATATCGTCTAAAATCACTGCATGGGCACCCAAAGGGAGCCAAACGGAACCCTATTACTACGCCTCCGCTGTCTGTCCGTCGGTCACAGGGCTGTATCTCGCATTAACGGGGGCCACCCGTGACGCACCTGAGTTGGATAAATGCATTTATTAGAAGTCCATGTAAAACTGTGTCTACCGGGCGGTACGGCTTAGTTCGGTTATGGTTACCATCCAGAGATTTAAGGTGGCCCAACCCGGCGGCACTAACTCAATCGCGGGCACGGTACAAAACCGTGCTGTTGCGCTCTGGGACCTTCTCTGTTTCAAAGAATAAGACTGGCTCCGTGATGAGGAAGATGCAACATGTCCACAAATAAAATATTTTTAAATAAAAAAAGGACCGCCTTCAAAAAAACCGGAACTAAAAAGCAAAAAATAATTGGTTACTTTTAATTAATGAACGAAAAGCTATTTTTATTCTAACTAATTATGTACAATTTCTTAATTTTTAATCATCTTTTGAAGTCGGTGCCTTGGGTAGAGTTCGCTTCGCACGCTGCTGACCGAACAGACACTATTTCAGCCGAACACACCTGAAGTCTACGAGAGCGTAAACAACCTGAGTCAGCAATGATTGGTCCACAGAGCATTTTAAGCGACCGTTCGTCTAACTGGAGATGCCCTTAGCGTTGGTTTACGTGCAAGCTGATATCGATACAGCGCAGCGTCTGAAATTGGGTTTCAATGATTATTAGTACTTTCGGCTTTATAAAGGCACGCACTGGTGAAGGAGTACGTTAATTCGCTGCTCTGTGTTGATTGGTACTTCCCTGCGACATCGTTGTCTGAACGAGACGATTTCTGCCGAAATTGGTGAGATATGTACTAAACCGGACACTCGTTTTGACACGTAGTTGAGAGCAGACACCTCAAAGTCGCTACCTATTGTTTTCTGTTCTTTTTTATATTTGTATTTTTTTTTTGTTTTGTATTATGTATGTATTTAGGTAGAATAAAAAGTACAAGCTACACCTACCTAAATATTTATCATATAAGTGGTCGTTGTTTTTATATTGGTTTGTTCGTAGGGTTTTTTTGTAAATATTTTGTTTTTACTGTGTTAGGTATTTAGTTTAAGTATAAGGCATATTTAAATAGCAAAGAACTTGCTTAAATACCTACTTACATACGTTTTTCCGACATGTTTGTTCATTTAATTTTTGTTTTTGTGTTTTGTTCAAGTAGGTAAATGTAAGTAGCTATCTACTTATATTTCTTTCTTAGCCATAGGTGATATTAATCTAACTACTTGCAGCCCTTAAAGAACGTCTACCCAAGGCACCGACTTCAAAAGATGATTAAAAATTAAGAAATTGTACATAATTAGTTAGAATAAAAATAGCTTTTCGTTCATTAATTAAAAGTAACCAATTATTTTTTGCTTTTTAGTTCCGGTTTTTTTGAAGGCGGTCCTTTTTTTATTTAAAAATATTTTATTTTTTGCTTTTTAGTGGTGGCGTAACTTTTGACTCAAGGTGGGCGAGCCCTCCTGCTCAACTTCACATACAAAGCGGAAAGAAGATATACATACATATACAATACAATACAATACAATGAACGAGCATAAGCAGAAATGAAACCATTGAGAAATCTCATTTCTGACGAAAGGTAGACCGGTAACTATCTGGATTCATGAGTTCACGGTTGATACGTACGATAATTGATACGATGAGATCACGTGAGATAGAGTGCTGTGACAGACGGACGGACGGACGGACAGCGGAAGCTTAGTAATAGGGTTCCGTTGGTGCCCTTTGGGAACGGAATCCTAAAAAGACAAAACAACGAATGACCGGAACCGCTGAGCTTCTGAATTTCTCATCCTTCCATCGTTCCGGATAGTCTGTTTCTTGCGTAAGTTTAAGTTGTATGAAAATGTGTACATATCGGCCTCGTGTATCCCCCCTTAACAGATGAATTTTGTAAAATCCGTTGTGAGCGAGCCTTTTCGTCTTAACAAGAAGTCACTGAAAATTTTAAGTTTCGAGGATAATTGGTTTCAGAAATCTCAACATGAGTGGTTTTCGCCTAAATGTGTTCATTTTGACCTGTTTTACCCCCCTAATAGTATAATTTCCAAAAATATTTTCTTCTTAAGCATTCCCATCTAAAACAAAACATACTCTGACATTTCTTGGTTCAGCGGCTCTAGAGATAGAAATGTGTACAATTTGCCCTCTTTTATCCCCCTTGAATACCCCTAACAGTTGAAGTAAAAAAAAACCTCTCATACTGAGCAATCTCACCCGAAAAGAAAGCTACTGTAACTAAAAAATCACATTTCTGGGTTCGCGGGGTCTAGAAATTCGATGTTTGGTATAGTTAAGTACCAAACTACTGAACCGATTTTGATAAAAAAAAAATGGGACCAACTAGAAAGTATACCCTTTCGAACAAAAAAAGAATTTTCCAAATCGGTCCAGGGGTCTTCGAGTAATCGGTGAACATACATAAAAAAAAAAAAAAAAGATTCCGACGAATTGATAACCTCCTCCTTTTTTGAAGTCGGTTAAAAAGACAATGTGTATAGTGTATGATTTGGTAAGATTTACGAAAATTTTAATTACAAAATGACTTATAGCTAAAAGTGAACCACGACCGCTGTAGTCAAATATCTAACAAAAACCAAATAGATTATAAATCTTGATTAAATAAGCTATGTCTGATGACTAGTCTTTTTAAGATATTTTTACTTTATCATTGCGTAATCTACGTCCAAAGTTATTGCATAAAACGCGCGAAAAATCCGAACTTTCGGACCTTATAACTTAGGAACCAAACACAATTTTACAATGCCAACGGTCATCAGACAACTAGTTCGATCAAATGAAGCTATTTTGAGCAAAATTTGGGATCTCTGACAAGTAATATGTGCGTGATCTTCTTTCCCCGTTTGTATGGGGAGTTGAGCGGGATGGGCCGCCTTAAGAAGTATTTTGTTTAAGAGATGGTCCAAGCAGCATTTTGTTCCTATTTACCATCCAGTTCAATGTAGACGTGATCTTAAAAGAAAGGTCCTGCCAAGGCACCTGATTCCTTCGGGAATGCGGTTCGTTGGGCAGCATTGGCCACCGATGTCCTGTTAAATAATCAAAAGTCAGTCATGGCAACTACTTCTCATGTGGTGAATTAGGCATCATGACAGTAAATGTGGTATATCCATCCAGGTCAACCTCCTAAAAAATATAAAATGTTTATCCCGTTACGTATTTTGTTTGAAATGATTAGAAAGTAAAGAATCGTATGGTCGTGACACGTAACACGTCGCACGCTCCACGCGTCACGTAGTCCGTCGGATGTCTTCATCAAATGATACCATGATCTTGTTTTGAAATAGATACGTACACTTGTCGATACCACACCACGCCGCACCACACGCAATCGGAAGTGTAAGCTTGTGTTGTACCTTCTGTAGATTACTGCACGAAGACTAGAATAAATGATTTCAGAGCTGTTTCAGGCGGGTGAAACTGAGATGAATGGAGACTATTTTGGAAAAAACAGACCAAGCGCGAGTCGGACTCGCACACGAAGGGTTCCGTACCACCGTACAAGATTTAACACAAAAAAATCTATCTAAAATATTTTTTTATTTTACCTATTTGTTGTTACATCAAAATAAATACACACTTCGTGAAAATTTCAGCAGCCTACCTATTACGGTTCACGAGATACAGCCCTGTGACAGACAGACGGACGGACGGACGGACGGACGGCGGAGGCGTTCCGTTTTCACCCTTTGGGCACGGAACGCTAAAAATAGTATTTTCCCGTGTTTCAAAATGTATACTATTTGTACAAAACACGAGTCCTTCCTAGTCCTAGAGCTAGTTCCAAGGTATCGTAATGTATCCGAGCATACAATCTTTGTTCAGAGTGGTCAGTCTGAGTTCTCACCTAAATTGGCGTTTACGGCAAACCGATCGACTGGCGTTTTCTCCAAACTCCATACAAGTTTTTACTAGATATTCTGTGGTTTTACTTCTTCAAGCTGTCAAAGTCAAACGCGGACTTCCGATTTGTATGAAAACGCGGAGTGAACGTAAACGGCAACGTCGACGTATTTACGGCAACGTTGAGTAAGCTGTCAAATCAAGCTCGGACTCGCAAATATGCGCGCGCTCTTCAATTTGTCCATACATTTGAAAACGACAGTCGATCGGTTTGCCGTAACGCCAATTTAGGTGACAACTTAGACTACCGGCTCAGTCTTGTGCAGGTCTTCTTACAAATTATTTTTATTTTGCAACATTTAGCAAGCCTCTCGTCTCGTTTCCGCCGACTCGCGGTGACTCGGCGAGTTCGGACGTCGCCGCTTGCGAAATAAAGTGGGAATTACAGAAGTCGGTTCGGCGGCTGTGAGAGGGGTCGCTCGGCATTGAAACACTACTCCACAACGAGCCCACGTCTTGTTTGGTGTTTAAGACATCGATACCACTCATTGAAATCTATTTCAAGATGTTTCCCGCAATCGATTTCTCCGCCCTTGAATATTGGCATGAAATTATCACCTAAGCAATTATAACCTAAGCACACAATATCGGTCAGCAGCGGATCTATTCCTGGCATTCCGTAACCAGGAATCAAGAATCCTGAGTCTCTATTGTAGTGGTTTTCAAAGCGATTTTCTTGACGTAAATATTCCGGAGCATAGTTTTTTTTAATCAATCAAGGTTTTCCGTAGAAAAACTCGCTTTGAAAATCGCTATAAAAGCTGTTTTCTAGAATCAGGATTCCTGATTACTGAATGCCAGGAATAGACCTGCTGCACACAATTCCCAATGGAATTTATTTATGCCAGAACTTATCTTTTTCGGGTTCCATACCCAAGGTGCCAACGGAACCCAATTAATAAGCCTCCGCTGACCGTCTGTCACAGGGCTGTATATAGCTGATATTTTCACAGAGTGTGTACGTATTTATTTTGCCGCTATAACACGAAATAGGTAAAATTTTAAAATTAAAGGAAAATTCAACTAAAAATACAACTTATCAGACTGAATGAATAATCTTTATTTCGCTAGCACGCCGTATCTTACGTGACTAGCTCAGGGGTTTGGACACTACAGTCTGGCCATTCGTCGGAGGCGGGATTGTTTTTATTTTTCTCCAATGTTTCAAAATAACTTCTTTGGTGCCGTCTTAACTTTTTGCCTTCTCCCACAAAAATATTGATCTGCCACTACAAGCTAAGTTTTCGATACATTTTTAAAATGGCGCATGGGTCAGGTTGTAATGTGAGTTTGTTCACTTGAATAAATTATTACAAGTCGATGCAATTGCATACATTCCTTCCTATACTAGGTAGGTTACCCAGCCCATTGAAATTCTATCCAACAACGCTTTGCTGCTGACACCGCGTGCTGAGGGACCTCCCTCTACCTGCCAGTTCATTTCTATTCTCAATACCCAAGCAATGGCAATAGAATGGTTGCGTCACATTGAGACGTGCTTCAATAAGAAAATTATTCGCGCGCTTAGCCTAGCACCTATTCTGCGCCTGCTCTACCAACATATTTTCCTTAAGAGAGTCGTTATCCTATCAATTCCCCATACTACGGGCGATAACTGTTTCCATGCTCTTAATGTTTTACTGAGTTTTTGAAATTTTGGATTATAAAATATATTATACAAATCTATGTCTGTATGTTTTAATTTCTTTAATATACCTTTTAGTTTTTTTACTGAAAAATACACATATTTACAAAAAAAACAAAACATACGGACATAGAATGAAGCTTTCTCAAGTGATATACAAATTGCGATTGAAATCTGTCAATTTTTAGGATTAGGGAAGTGTTAGGGCCTGGAATTCCAATTTTGCTATTTTAATGGCAGTCGCCGCGCAAATTTGTGCATTGGCCAATGGACAAAGAAAGCATTTCTTAAAATTATCAAATATCAGATTTCCTGTGACTTCACGACAGCCTTAAGGTGCCCCCGTAAGCATCAGAAAATTTCGCCTCCCATACAAACGTAATTTACTAATCATTTGAAAACCACTGTAGCAATTTACTTGATATTTGGTATCACATATCTGGCAACAAATATCTGTGTCTGCATGCCTTTGCTTTTTCGATAAATGTTAACTGAGTCAAACCACAGAGAAAACAAAATTAGTATGAAGATTTTGTTTTTGCTTTCATCTGATTCGGTTTAGATTTTTCAAAAAAACAAAAGCATGCAGACACAGATATTGGTTCCCTGATTTTACATATTAAATATCAATTTAATTGGAACAGCGGTTTTTAAATTATAAGTAAACTACGTTTGTATGGGGAGCATAGCATACGAACCAATAGCGTTCAGTGTCTAAGAAGTGCACATCGCTGCTTGACCGTTTTGAATTTCAGCCTTTCGCCGTCGTAACCTTTGGACCTTGGTCACCGGACGCTAAGGCTTTTGCAGATGACATCGGAAAACTCCTGGTGGAGAAGTCTGGCGATTGTCGTGCAAAAGCCTCCGTAGAATCGCTCTAGAAATTCAAAGAGGCAACGCGGCGAGTGTTCTAGGCACCTTGGGGCAAACATTGGCTACCTTCAATGAAATATTTTACCTCCAACGCAACATATTTAATTGGATCGCTCTCCGATCCACATTTCTCTTTAGTTTTAGTTTCAATTTAAATTTTACTTTTAGATGTTAGATTGTTAATTTAAATTGTTATAGTTAGATTGTTAGAATATTAATTTAAATTTTATTTCGTGTTTATACAATAAAAAAAAGTAAGCAACCTTTAATAATATTATATAATAACTACAACGAATATCGATGATCAAAATATTAAATATGTAGATTAATGTTCTAACTTTAATTTAAAGATAAAAGTCTCTTATGCTCTGTGTTGTCAAATTAAACAAATATTCATAAGCTTTCATATAAAAATTTGAACACAGAATATGAGCGCCAGATATTTACCGTTACGGTTTCACATCTTATATATTTATGATATAAAAAAATACATATTGGTTACACCAAAGCGATCGACTAGCGTTTTCAAATGAATGCATAATTGAATAGCACCCCCCTCCGCATATTCGCCGTAAATACGTTGACGTTGCCGTTTACGCTGACTCAGCGTTTTTATACAAATCGTAGTCCGAGTTTGTCATTGACAGGTTGAAGTGGAATTGTTGGTTTTAACGTAATTTCGAAGTTCCGTAAATGCCTATTTAGGTAAAAACTCGGACTAGGTTTGATTTTTTACTTCAGCGTTCGTGATATCAGTAAATTTAACCAAATTGTAGAGATATGAAAAGGTAGGTCAGTTCTTGAGACCCACGCCCTAGTCGTGATTTGAATGTTGTATATGTGTTAACTCGCTGGGAAACTTTGTTAGTCCGATATAGACTTCATGTCTAGCGGGTAGCGCCATCTAGCGCCCGTCATGTTAACTAGCTCTATGCATCTGTTTGTTGATTTATGGCATGTGAAACTAGCAGCTCTCAGTAGAGGGCGCTAGGTCGCTACAAAATCAAACCCTATGCGCATTGTCTGCTTTGTGGACATGTTGGATCCCCCTCATCACGGAGACTGTATTTTTCTCTGAAACAGGAACGGTCCCAGAGGGCAATATAATGATTTTGAGCCGTGCCCGCGAATAAGTTAGTCTCGTCGGGAAGAGCCCTCTTTCCCCCCGCTCGCGAAATACAGCTGCTGTCTTTGAGTACGCACTATAATCTCATTTCGTTGCTTCAATATAAAAAAAGTAGGCATCATTTTTTCTTTATAGAGTTTGACAGTTTCTCATGCGAGAACTTCTCGTGATCGCTTCATAAGTAAACCCCTTTACTTATTTCAAAAAGAAACCTTATAAAATCTTCCGGGAAAGTTCACATCGTTCATTTTAACGTTCAACCGGAAGTGCATGCTTTGGCTATTTCTAAGTGTACAGTTGTTACTTATCAAATGTATACACTGGAAAGAGAAGGAATTTCTAAGTCCCTTTTACTCTATGGTTGACGTCAGCATGTCAGAAAGAGATCTCAAATTTGTCTCTATTTCCGGTGTATAGATTTCAGACAAAACGACTGTACGTGACATACTAATCGCATTAAATTTGTTTTGTTGGATGCACCTTTTTTTGGCTTTATTGTCATCAGCTCCATCTATTAGCTGACAATTTGCCCTTTATTTATGAATCACTAATAGGGGTGATAATTGCATTCCCCGCTTCGTTAATCAGATAAACGCCATGTGTTGACATAAAAAAGCAGGAAAACGATATCCATTACCTGTTTTTTGTTGCTATCTATTACGAATCTGTAATGTTTTGGGCAAAGGTATATGGAATACCTATGTCAAGTGCAAACGGATTTTTTAATAAATAAGTGGATAGGGTGCCCATTCAGTGAAAGCTCTTGCCTTCCCATATGCGAAAAGGAAAAAAATCGAGATATTGTCAGTCAACTCTGTCAGTGTCAAGCTCACTCAAGCATATTATTCTGTGCTCTGTGCAGTATCGAGAGCGAGCGGGAAAAGAAAATAAATGTAATACTTTTGTATGTACACAAAGGTAAACGATAATATTTTATTTAATAACGGTTCCGCCACGGGATAATAAATTGATTGTCCGGTAGGAATTACAAAAATACTATTTAAGTTCATAATAGAATATTAATAAATTACATGTGAGACTGTCAGTTTAAGCCATAAAAGAAATTCAGCAAAGTAAACAAATCTTATTTCCTATGGATGAATATTAAAAGTCAAGTCTCCATGCTCGCGGAACGACAAAATCGTGTTTTGAAAGCGGCACGGTGGTAGCAGCGCGCGGGGGCTGTGGGAAGGACGAGGAGATTAGGTGTGGAGAATTTATGCCGGGGGGATCAGCAGTTATTTCCATCGTCCTGAATATGTGTAGATTGCCAGCATGGAATGACAGTCGTGTAATGTGGGCAGATGGCGAGCCAGCTGGCAGAGGCCGTTGTGCACGCAGCGGAGTCGTCCGAGTCGCTGGTCAGCTCTAGCAGCGATGTCCCTGTCAGCGTGGACCTTATAGACGAAAGACTATATCTCGGTGATTCTTACTTGCTATGTATTCCTCAAATCTGCCTTGAATCTCCTGAAATCTTTTCTACCTTCATGAAATATCATAATGTTGACTCGACCTTACAGCAGGAACCAAAGAAAGATAGTTGTGAAAAGAACTAAGGTATGTACGTTAGAGCGCTGATGACTGGTGTTCGGTCGATACCCTGGCTGGAAAAGCTAAGGGAAAAAAATGTTCACACATATTTCAAAATTGTTAAGTAGCTACCATAAAAAAACATGCTTAAAGTTATGTTAGAGGTGAAACAAAATGTTGGCCAAAGTTTGTAATGATTTTGTACCTTTAACACGTGATGCCTTGCAATAATAAAGCGGATCTTCTAGTTTTCTTTCTTTATTAGATACATACGTAAAATTTGTTGGTTACCGGCTTGACCATTTATTGTCGTGAGGTGATCCCTTACTAGCAAACATTTTTGGGGAGAGAAAAATGTCTGGAATCGCCGACTTGGCCAGGTCCATCTCTCAAGTCGAATTCTGACTTAAGTAATACAGAGATCTGCCTTTCAGCGCTTTTTGAAGTGGCTGTATGTGCAGGCAACCTGACGGCGGGGTGTGACCGTCGGACGCGGGAGCGGCTAGGCTTGACGCACGTGCTCACTGTGGACGCGGTGCCTTTGCCGCGCACAGTGCTCCAGTCCACCTCGCTTTGCCACAAGTACGTCAAGAGTAAGTCATCTGTGTTTCTGAGTTCATTTTCTTAATGCTCCAAGTGGAATTGATAAATTTTACAATTTATTTGTATAGTGAGAATTATTAATTTTCTTTTTGTTTGAAGGAATGGAAATTGGTTTTTTTATATCTCCTTCTTTTCTCGGTCATGAGGCAAAAAATATTTACAACTACTTAGCTAATTCTCTGACAGCCGTATTCAGAGAGAACCTGTCCAAACTTAGTACGAGATTAGCAACGGACTAACCATACAAAAACTGGTTTAGTCCGGCGTATTAAGTCAGTCCGCCCACTCTGAATACGGCTGCTAATGTTTTGATGTATATTTATTATTTTTGTATTTATGAACATTGTTGTTTGCTTGCAGTGGCGGATGTGCCCAAAGAAGACATGATCAGTCACCTGCCAGAGACGAACGACTTCATACATCGGGCACTGGAGGAGGGTGGTACAGTACTAGTGCATTGGTAAGTCAGTATACTTTCCGAGCTACAGAGTGTCACAGACATTTTCCAGCATATTTATAGAAAATCCTCATAACTGAATGTGTTTCTAAGAGTATTGGTTTTTGATAAATACACCCTGTTAATGCTATAACAGCATTAAAAAAGTTGTGTGGGCAAGCAACTAAAGCACCAATATATTTCAACAAAACTACCACTACTGGCCTACTGCCAGATAAGCCTACAATAAGCAAATGTTTTACTTATAATAATTTCTCAGGGCATCAAGTCCTAGGGGACACCATAGCCCTTTTCATGCTATGGTATCTTAGAGGAAAATTACCGGACTTGATAACAGCGCCGTCTATGGTTTGGGACACCAACCAAAACACAGTCATTAAAATTCCTACTTTTGACCCTAGTTTTTTTTTGTTCTTTCATTTACTACGATCTGTCTCCTTTCTGGGACATTTAATAGTAGGTTTGTTGGTTTTGTTTAATTGGCATGCTCGGTATGTGACCTTTATCACATCCTACTTTATTATAATAGCTCTTTGAGTATGTCTTGAGGTATTTTCCGTTTTAGCCTACGATTTATTGGGTTTACTTCCATCAGATCCTTCGCCAGGTTGTTTGGGTGACATTTTATTCTTTTTTCATAGGTCTTAGTGTGTCGGATAATTTCTTGCCTGACTGTAGCAATCTGTAAGTCATGATGTAGTAGTTCATTCGTGACGAACCAAGGAGCATTGGTTATTATTCTTAACATTTTATTTTGGAATCTTTGAATAATCTCGATGTTGGAGTGGGCCGCTGTACCCCAGAGTTGGATTCCATAGCTCCAGATAGGTATAAGTATCGCCTTGTACACCAGAAGTTTGCTGTTGAGTGATAGTTGAGAATTGCGACCAATAGAGCTTCCGTATGTGTAGACCTAGTTGTTTGCGCTTTGTAAATATATGTGTTTGCCAAGTAAGCCGCTTGTCCAGGTGTAATCCTAGGTATCTCACGTGATCTGCTTTGACCCTAGATGGCGGTAGGAGCATTCATAATCAACATAGCATAATAGCAGCTTAGATAACTTAAATTCGCACAATCTTAAATGTTTACCGTGGCTCAATAGGTAAGAGATTCGGTACATCCCTTAGTTGCTCAGGCAAATCGGCGGCAGGTTCGAGCCTCGCCAACCACAAACATTTAAAATAAATTTTTCGTTTTATTTTGGTGGCCCAACCGCTTGGGGCAGCACTAGCGATGCCCAGTAAATTATGGCCCTTTTACTGGCAAACTGACACACCTAAAGTTACCTAAAGTTCAGGCAACAGACAACTGTGTCACTTGTCACTTTGATGTTACATTCTAACGTTAGGCATGTGTTTATGAACCATATATTTTTTATTTGCATAGATCCTACCTGCTCTAGTACGTAGATCACACCAGAAAATGTATGCTGATTCCAGAAACGTATAGTGTCACTACAGTTGACTGACAATAAAAAGATGAAAGCTTGAGTAGAAGGCAAACAGAAAAGATACGCCGCTCGGCGCGTGGCGATCCGCCGAACGGTGTGCCGGCCACTAAACGGCGTGTCAGCTGAAGGGATTATCAGCACTGTTTTTTTTTTAATGAAAAAGAGGACGCTGATGCAGCAAGAGAAAGTCAACACTTTAACAAATTGAAAATTAAACTGTGACGCTATTGTTCGGAATATCACTACCAAAATTGCGACTTTTATAAAAAAATATATTATATAAAATATAATGTAAAAAAATGCTATGCTTTGGTTTTTATTACATCGAGTTTTTCGAGTTTTTCAACTGGGTTCTCTATCCACTAGAAAATCAGGATCGGTCTAAGCCATGGATTGCTAGGGGGATCAAGAAGTTCAAACAGTGTTGCTGCCTCGATATTATATTGACCCGACAATCATGGCCAAGTGTGTTCCAGTTACTTCGGCGTGTCGCGCTCAGCCGGTGTTGTGATCGCTCACATAATGAGCAAGTACGGACTGTGCTACGAGGAGGCGTTCCAACTGGTGCGGAGCAAGCGCCGCTTCGTCGGTCCCAATGTGGGCTTTGTGGCGCAACTCAAGCTGTTCGGGCACATGGGCTGCAGACTGGATCGCGACGATCCGCGCTACCGCCAGTTCCGACTGAAGATGGCTGGACAGAAGCTCAAAGATGGTGGGTTTGACATGCCTTCTGAAATATTTATTTATTTAGGTTAGGTTAGGTTAAGGCCGGGAGGACTGGAGGAAAATTAGAGAGGCGTATGTCCAGCAGTGGACGCAGACACGCTGACTGACTGACTGACAGGAACCTACCATGTTCGTTGCATAAATAGAATAGAAATAACTTTTATTTCCTCACTTATACAGTTACAGTTTTCCCCTTATAAATCCCCCAAACAGTCAGTCAGTCAGTCAGCGTGTTTGCGTCCATTGCTGGACATAGCCTCTCCAATTTTTCTCCAGTCCTTCCGGCCCTCAGCGCTACGGAAGCACTGATTTCCGCCGACGCACTTGATGTCGTCGTCCCACCTGGCGTGTGGTCTTCCCACACTCCGTTTTCATCTCCACTGCCGCCAGTGTAGTTTCAGTTTCAGTTTCTTTATTTCCTCCATTAGATGTATATTACACACTCGGATTCGTCATTTTTTTTTTCCTGTCGGTTCGATTACTTCTGGCGAAGAAGAGCCGACAAGAAACTTCGTCAGGTTGGTCATTGTATTATTATTTTTTCCAGTGATACTTACAAACTAGTTTACAGTGATTGATTGATTACTACTGCTCACAAAGAACATTATTATAAGAACATTATATACATTGGTGAGGAGCAAACTCTTGACTACTATAATGACATCTTATTCTAAATTAATAGGAATTATGATCTAAATTATTCAGGTGTAAAAAGCCATCGTCATTTTTGATACAGGTAATATCAAATTAAATATAAGTTAGTAAATAAACAAATTCATACTACAATGTAGTACCCATGTCAGAGAAAATAATAATAATAATACATTTAAAAAAAAACACGATACAGAATTGTATCGATTGTCAAGGTGTTAGCTTAAAATCAAGTATGTAGTCATGAGCTTTAATTTAAACAAGTTTTCTATCTAATAAGGTTTCCTGGATAGTGTAGTAGCTTTTTTTTATTAATACTGATTTCAATTTGCTCTTAAAACATTTATCTCCTAATTTTCTAATCTCCTCTGGAATTTTGTTGTATAACCTAATACTATTGCATATAAAACTTTTTGAAAATTTTGATGACCTATGCTTAAAATAAGGACACGGTTACTCTTTTAAATACACTTCATTTATTTACCAAACACTTTTAGTAAATCAATGAAGGGTATTACAGGTATGAGATGCAACTTCAAGAATTTCTGCTTGTACCTATTTGTTTCAAATTTAATAATGTCTTTTTAATAATAAAAAGCCGAATATAGAACCTCCTCCTTTTGTGAAGTCGGTAAAATAATATGTTTTTTTATTTTTTTTTAAATTCTTGTAGCATATAGACTTACTGAAACAAAAATAGGTATCTCAAAGATGACATACGTATTCACATAAAACGAAGTATAGCAGCTTCCTGAATTCAAGTACATAAAAAATACACATGGAAAACTAACTTAGTTTTATGATCTTTATGAATTTCAATTACTAATCAAAGAGTGGGAGGCTAACATCACGGATGCACGGTTCCATACAAAAATCCTTAGAAGTCCAACATTCCGTCTTGTTGGGGACCCACAAATCACCGCTGGCTTGGAGTCACTGAGCCACAGACGGTTTGTGGGGTCGCTCAGTCTGTTCTACAGGTACTACCATGGACGTTGCTCAGTGGAACTTGCATGCCTCATTCCTCCCCATCCTCGCTATATCCGGAGCACCCGCCGCAGAGAATCAGAGCACCCCCTTGTGGTTGACATTAGGCTTCTAAGAACGAACCGTTTCCCAAACTCATTCTCTGCCGCACCGCCAGGATATGGAACTGCCTACCGGCGGATGCCTTTCCTCATACCTATAACCTGTGAGTCTTCAAGCGTAATTTGAATAAGCTCGATAGCTCAGCCAGAGCCCGCAAATCCGCTGGCATTGCGCCTCGCTGAGCGTGGTTTCGCGAGGCGAGGTGTTTTTGGCTTTTCTGAGCACCTTTAGTCCTCAGCACAGCCACCCATACCGGTTTTTCATAAAAAAAATATAATACGAAATGGCATCTGTTTCAGTGAAAATACTACCGCAGCTGTTTGCGGACCTGGTCAAGCCGGACCCGGGCCTGGTCCGGGAGCGGCCGGACCCGGTGGTGTACCGCTGCAAGAAGTGCCGGCGCGTGGTCGCCTCGCAGCGCAACCTCATCCCGCACCTGCCGCACCAACTCAAGGTGTTTTAGGGATTCGTTCTTCAAAAGGAAAAAAGGAACCCTTATAGAATGACTTGACATCAGGTATCAGGTGATAGAGGTTGTTAATTATTTTTGCACAGGGTTCTGTATATAGATCAATGGTAAATTGTAACATAAGAGTCATCAAGGCAAGCCGCATCACAGCCGTAAGGCCAGTTTAGGTGGTATCGTTCATCATACAAGAATTTATCAGTTGCCGGTCTTATTTGCGTACATGTATTGTTGTTAGTATTTTAAGTTCCTGTAAACTGTTTTATCTGTATATGTTTGTGTAAATAAATAAATAAAATGTTTTATATGGTACCCTTCGTGTGCGAGCACGACTCGCACTTGGCCCTTTTTTCTATCTTTATGAAGCACCATAGTAAGTTTCCCGTCGCTCCGGCATGCCAACTACCGAGAGAACATTCGCTGTGTAACGGTGTGTTTGGTAACGGATGCGCGGCGAAGCAGGTGGAGCGCGCGAAGCGGGTGCGGCCGGCGAGCAGCGGGCGCGCCGAGCGGAGCGTGCGCGACGGTGACATCCTCATGGAGCGGCTGCAGCGGCTGAGCGTGGCCGGCGAGGGGGGAGCGCCCGCGGGGGACGCGGGGGGCAGCTCCGAGGAGCTGCTGGTGGATGAGGCCCACAATGAATATGAAGGTATGAATAGGTCGAAAGTTTTAAGGGGATGTGTGCGTCAAAGTAGATGGCGCCACAGTCGTTCGTAGTTATTTTTACTATAACTCCTCAAACATAGTGAGTTACCAGCCATAATGCCTACGTTCTGTTTTACTCCAGGAACTTTAGCCTTAAATCAGCACTTAGAAAAACATTAAATCCGAAATGCAATTTTTTTTCTCATAAACGTAGTATTTCATGTGGACGTGTGTACATTAAGTTTGCAACATTTTGGGGGGTCCGGAAGATAGAATTAAAATATGAAATATGTTTAAGAAATGATATCTCCTAAACAAATATTTAGAAATGTTATTTAAAAATGTTATATGTTAGCTAATTTTAGGTGTAATATTACTGTGAATTTGCAAACAATTTATTATTTACGGAACTGTGTAAATATATTTTTTTTCTACTATTTTCATAATATCTACAAAGCAAATAATGAAAATTCTATTTTATTTTCTGAAATTGGAAACTGACCGCAAACTCTATATTCTGTTAAATTTGTAAAATGTTGCAAATATTAGAAGCACATTTTTTTTCTTTTAAAATTTTTACATCCATACAAAAGCTAAACAAAAAATTCGAAATACGTATAAAATCGTTCGTTGTAGTTTTTAAAGAATTTAATTTTCTTTTACATATTCTAGAAAGAAATATAGTAATAGCAAGTTAGGTTCGCGGCATAGATTTTTTTTAGTAAAAACATTTTTTTAAATACATTTCCGTCATTACAAAATTGTTGCAAACTCACAGTTACATTGCGCCTTAAAAGACTTAACATATACATTTTTTAATACCGTTTCTAAATATTTGTTTAGGAGATATATATTTTTTTACAATTTAAATTTTTTTTTTCTATCTTCCGGGCCCCGCTAAATGTTGCAAACTTAATGTATGAACATGAAATTATATATTTCTGAGAAAAAAAAAATCATTTCGGATTTCATGTGCTTCTCAAACCGTATCTATCCCGGTCTATTTCTGGATTCTGGAACGGATGCACTGAAAACCAGCTTAGCAGCGCGAGCTACGTACCAGCTGAGTGCATACCATTTCAGTGCAGCACTTTAATTGTAAACATCTTTATATATACTGGTTTATGTTATAAGTTATCTCTTTTTCAGTACTTCCTGTTTACTGTTGTATTTCTTACGTGCTGCTTTTTATTATTATTAACTATATTGGCGAGCACATTATACAGGTTATGTATTTAATCCCATTAAACAATTACAAAAATAATCTGGAATCGCTAAGATCATTCTGAGGTGTGTGCAAAAAGTTGCCATTTACAATTAACAACTTTTTGCACTTTGTCACATAATGATCTCACAAATGATAGCCTTTTTTACAAAATGTTGGATGAGATCAAATACATAACTGCATAGTGTGCTCGCCAATATAGTTATGGCTAGTAACTTCCTATTAATAGGGAATTGTAGCTGAAATAGCAACGATCGACTTTGGCGCCATCTACACGGACGCATACACCCCCTTAAGTTCACAGTGGTCAGTCCAAGTTATCACCTAAATTGGCGTTCACGGAACTTTGAAGTTATGTAAAAACGTCGAACCCCTAGACAAACTTTTACTTCTTATTCTATGGTTTTTCTTGTGCAAGCTGTCAAAATCAAACTCAGTCTTCGGATGTGTATGAAAACGCGGAGCCGGCGTAAACGGCAATGTCAATGTATTGACGGCGACGGTGAGTAAGCTGTCAAATCAAGCTCGGACTCGCAAATCTTAGTTTGCTAACGGCAATATTAATTAAGTGTTGTGCCCGGGCGGCCTAGAAGAACGTACCACGACCAAATCGATGTAATTCTTCATAAAGGTCTGGTACGTAGCACCCGTAATCGTAAAGCATATATGAAAAGATGCGTCTACAAGCGAATGAGGTAGGCTGTGATCGTACCGTATGGCGCTCTATCATCTCTGCCTACCCCTCCGGAATGCGGCGTGAAGGTATGTATGTATGTATGAATTCTTATAAACTTTACATTGGTGCGGAGCAGCTCGTAGCCTAGTGGCGCGGGGACTGGCCTAGCGTACCATAGGTCTGGGTTCATTTCCTAGACACCACAATGTACCACTTTCTTTGTCTTTCTGAGTTCGATAAGTGCATTACGTCATAAATGCCCCCGTGGTTCGTAATCCATCTAAAACTGTAGGTCCCCTTCCCCTACTAGGTGGTAGGGTTTAAGCCCGCCCGAGTTGGTACCATCGCATTGGATGAAAAGATGGTCTAAGAGGTAATGAAAAATTTTGTCCGTGTTTTCCATCCAGGTCAATGTAACCGTGCTCATAAAGGGAAGGTCCTGGAATGTCACCTAATTCCTTCGAGATTGTGGTGTATTGGGCTAATATCATAACGATAGTTGTGTGGTGTTAGCCATCCATGTCAGGTTGCATAAAAAATAAATATAAATAAGATGTATTGCCCCCAGGTACGTTGGTGGACACAAGTATTGCCGCGCGGAGCGACTGCGCCGAGAGCTGCCGTAACGTTTATTTCGTGGAGCCGATGGCGTGGATGCAGGGCGTGCAGCACAGCATGCAGGGCAAGCTGCACTGCCCCGGCTGCGCTCACAAGCTGGGCAGCTTCAGTTGGGTCATGGGTGAGTGAGCGTGAACTTCTCTACTGTGTACTTCGTGGAGCCGATGGCGTGGATGCAGGGCGTGCAGCACAGCATGCAGGGCAAGCTGCACTGCCCCGGCTGCGCTCACAAGCTGGGCAGCTTCAGTTGGGTCATGGGTGAGTGAGCGTGTACTTCTCTACTGTGTACTTCGTGGAGCCGATGGCGTGGATGCAGGGCGTGCAGCACAGCATGCAGGGCAAGCTGCGCTGCCCCGGCTGCGCTCACAAGCTGGGCAGCTTCAGTTGGGTCATGGGTGAGTGAGCATGTACTTCTCTACTGTGTACTTCGTGGAGCCGATGGCGTGGATGCAGGGCGTTCAGCACAGCATGCAGGGCAAGCTGCACTGCCCCGGCTGCGCTCACAAGCTGGGCAGCTTCAGTTGGGTCATGGGTGAGTGAGCGTGTACTTCTCTACTGTGTACTTCGTGGAGCCGATGGCGTGGATGCAGGGCGTGCAGCACAGCATGCAGGGCAAGCTGCACTGCCCGGGCTGCGCTCACAAGCTGGGAAGCTTCAGTTGGGTCATGGGTGAGTGAGCGTGTACTTCTCTACTGTGTACTTCGTGGAGCCGATGGCGTGGATGCAGGGCGTTCAGCACAGCATGCAGGGCAAGCTGCACTGCCCCGGCTGCGCTCACAAGCTGGGCAGCTTCAGTTGGGTCATGGGTGAGTGAGCGTGTACTTCTCTACTGTGTACTTCGTGGAGCCGATGGCGTGGATGCAGGGCATGCAGCACAGCATGCAGGGCAAGCTGCACTGCCCCGGCTGCGCTCACAAGCTGGGCAGCTTCAGTTGGGTCATGGGTGAGTGAGCGTGTACTTCTCTACTGTGTACTTCGTGGAGCCGATGGCGTGGATGCAGGGCGTGCAGCACAGCATGCAGGGCAAGCTGCACTGCCCGGGCTGCGCTCACAACCTGGGAAGCTTCAGTTGGGTCATGGGTGAGTGAGCGTGTACTTCTCTACTGTGTACTTCGTGGAGCCGATGGCGTGGATGCAGGGCGTGCAGCACAGCATGCAGGGCAAGCTGCACTGCCCGGGCTGCGCTCACAAGCTGGGAAGCTTCAGTTGGGTCATGGGTGAGTGAGCGTGTACTTCTCTACTGTGTACTTCGTGTAGCAGAGGGCGTGGATGCGGGGCGTGCAGCACAGCATGCAGGGCAAGCTGCACTGCCCCGGCTGCGCTCACAAGCTGGGCAGCTTCAGTTGGGTCATGGGTGAGTGAGCGTGAACTTCTCTACTGTGTACTTCGTGGTTCCGATGGCGTGGATGCAGGGCAAGTTGCACAGCGGCAAGCAGCGGCAGAAAAGAGTCGCTGTGCTTTCAAAATCGATGTTTTTTGTTTGTGGTTTGTGTTGTTTGTCCAATGGGACACTCTATTATCGATTTTGAAAGCATTCTCTCCAGTAACCAAGCAGTTCAAAATTGTCGCCAAGTTGATCAAGTCTGATTTCAGATACGTATTCTATGAGTATTTTGACCCTTATATATTGATTTCGAAAGTATTGGTGAAGTAACCAAAAAGTTCAACATGTCGACATGTTTTTCCCAAAAATTCCCACTGCATTTTTTGACTGCTGTCAACCGCTTATATTATTTTTCAGTGATGGGACCAACACAGCACACGTCGCATCCAGTAGTCACTGCCAATAGATCCCGACATGCACGAGACTTTTTTTTTAAATGTTTTTAATAACTTGCAGGTTGCAAGTGTCCGTGTGGTCAGAAAGTGGCTCCAGCATTCTACTTGGTGCCATCCAAGGTGGAGTGGTCCAATGTGGTGCAGAACGTGCAGATCACTGTTTAAATGTGCTGGTGCCCCGTCGCTGCATTGTACATAAGTATAAAAATATATTGGAACTATGTTCCTTATCGTACGTTATGCGCATGAGAGCTAGTCGAGAAAATGACACTTTTCCTGTCAAAGAGACAGCAACACTGACATGACACTTATGCTGTCAAAGACACAGAGTTTCAATCTTCCCGTCAAATCGCAGGGTGGGCACAGAACAAATTTCTCTTAGTCCTGTCAAAAATTACTCTAATCTGAACTGTCATCCCATAATTCGGAACTTCTCTTTGTGCACTACTTCGTTAGTATGATGACAGACGAATTGCATTATTCTGTGGCAAATGGCGTGAAAAAACTCATGCGATATATGGGGAAAGGAACACCGTTCCTACCGGATGTCCCACGACACCTTTCGTGATATTTTTTTGTTTTCTTAAGCATAATATAAATGTTGGAAGAACATTACACTGTTTTGTTGTCTGGCTATATAAAAAGAACAGACCAGACTGGTCGGAATCCATACTTAAGTTGAGCTTTCTGTATGGTTGAATATCAAGGCACGGAAAGGCCAAAGTAGCAGGCTCTGACAAGATCAGAACGTCATTATAATTTAAGGAAGTATTTTGAAAATACTTACAATAAGGTATTCCCATATTGCCAAAAAGTGCATTTGTTTTTATAAAATAAGATTGGAAGTTTTCACTAATACATGCAAAAGTCTTAACTTTTAAAATCACCCATCGCCACAATTAGGTAGCATGATATACCTAGCTTCGATAGATTATTTCACACCAGTAGGTATTGTATAAGCACCTCTTGAATTACATTTAACAATAATCTCTCCCTGAATTCTTTACATTTATTTAAGAATGAAATCCTTAATTCTAACATAGTGAAACTTTACTCCTGATGATAGTATAACAAAGTGTAATATTAGACAAATTATGTTTTTATTGATGACGAGCGACGATATACTGCTTATAGTTAATTTGGCTGGATTTTTATTGTTCAGGTCATGCTATTAACCCGTCCTCTGTGTAAGGGCGCGGGAAAAACGGGCGCTACGGGTGCAGCGTATTTATGTTGTTTTCGCGCGGCCGCGAAGGGTTTAGAAAACACAAGAGTTTAGATGATTTTTTTTAAAATATCGTAAAAATTTAAATGCCAATATAAAGCGCGCTAAATGTAGTATCCATTAGTGTAAAAACATTTTTAATAAAATCATTATATATGACCAAAAGTACAAAGTTAAAACAGAAAATTCGACAAAAAATTGGCTTATAAAATGTTATCAAAGCTACTGCACTTCCACTGTAGGTATAAACTTCATTCAAACTCGCTAAGTACATGAACACATAATTCCTCTTTCATTTTTTATATTCACATTTAGGGTAGGTAGTATAATTATAGAGTTATTTGAAAAAACACACAGGCACTCAGAGTGACCAAAACAGGCATCCGTGCGCCTTCACAGAAAGTACTGTCGGCACAAACAGTGAGTAGAAAAAAAATTTTTTTTTTCTTGTAACGACATGAATGCCTAATACCTCACCTATTGTCATGATATTAGCCCAACACACCATCTATCCATCCCCGAGGGTCTGATGATGACCAGGAATGTTCTTGCTGGAACTCAGGAACGGCGCTAACTACAAGCTTCGGGTTTGGTTTGCAAGCTGAAACCTGATTGGCATTAACCTCATGCCAAACATTCAGGGTCTGATGATGACCAGGAATGTTCTTGCTGGTACTTAGTAACGGCGCTAGCTACAAGCTTCGGGTTTGGTTTGAAAGCTGAAACCCGATTGGCATTAACCTTATGCTGAACATTCAGGGTCTAATGATGACCAGGAATGTTCTTGCTCGCCCTCAACAACGGCGATAGCTACGAGCTTCGGGTTTGGGTTACAAGCTGAAACTTGATAGGCAGTGACCTCATACAAAATATTCAGGGTCTGATGATGACCAGGAATGTTCTTGCTGGCACTCGGCAACGGCGCTAGCTACGAGCTTCGGGTTTAGGTAATAAGCTGAAACCTGATTGGCAGTGACCTTATGCCAAATATACAGGGTCTGATGATGACCAGGAATGTTCTTGCTGGTACTCAGCAACGGCGCTAGCTACATGCTTCGGGTTTGGGTGGTAAGCTGAAACTGGATTGGCATTAACCTCATGCCGAACATTCAGGGTCTGATGATGACCAGGAATGTTCTTCATCAATCTATCAAAATCCGTAGCTTCTAATATACCATACAAATGAAAATCTACAAAGAAACTGCGCTGGGTGGAGTTTTTTATTCTTAATCTAAACTTATTACAATATAACTTATGAAATAATGCTACTGAATGTTACAATAGTAGCATTTAGTTAAAATTGTCAAAGAAATTACATCAACAGGTTATATGAATTACAATAGTAGCATTAGCGAAAATGGCGAAGAAGTTACTTGAACTGATTAACTCCTCAAGCTTGATCTTGAACTCCTTGCAGAAATGTCGGTAGCACAATGCACAGGGAATAGGATTAATGTGAGACATGCAATAAAACTTACGTAATTCGATTCATCGTATCATCTTGGAGTTGCCGCACATAAACCCCGGGCGTGTTCCCGAAGAGGGGCAGATTATCCAGATTCGACCACAGGGAACCGCCCTGACATCATATTCGAAATCGACACCTCCGAAAAACTATAACACGAGTACCACGACGTAGCAACTGAACTTAGGTGTGGCGGCAATTTTGTTTTTAAAATGTCACGTTTTACCTTAAAACAGACATCTCATTTGAAATCAAGACCCCTGAAAACCTATAACACGAGTACCATCATGATGTCACTGAACTTAGGTGTAGCGGCCATTTTGTTTTTGAAATGTCACGTTTTATCTCAAAACAGACATCATATCTGAAATGGACACCCCCGAAAACATATAACTTGAGTACCATGACGATGCAAGTAAACATAGGTGTGGTGGCCATTTTGTGTTTGAAATGTGACATTTGATCTCATAACAGATATCATATTTGAAATAGACACACCCGAAAACCTATAACACGAGTACCATGACGATGCAACTGAACTTAGGTGTGACGGCCATTTTGTTTTTGAAATCTCACGTTTTACCTCAAAACAGACATCACATTTGAAATCGACACCCCTGAAAACCTATAAAACGAGTACTATGACGATGCAACTAAACATAGGTGTGGCGGCCATTTTGTGTTTGAAATGTGACATTTGATCTCATAACAGATATCATACTTGAAATAGACACCCCCGAAAACCTATATAACACGAGTACCATGACGATGCAACTGAACTTAGGTGTGGCGGCCATTTTGTTTTTGAAATCTCACGTTTTACCTCAAAACAGACATCACATTTGAAATCGACACCCCTGATAACCTATAACACGAGTACCATCATGATGTCAGTGTGGCGGCCATTTTGTTTTTTTAAATGTCACGTTTTATCTCAAAACAGACATCATGTTTGAAATGGACACCCCCCAAAAACATATAATTTGAGTACCATGACGATGCAACTAAACATAGTTGTGGCGGCCATTTTGTGTTTGAAATGTGACATTTGATCTCATAACAGATATCATATTTGAAATAGATACCCCCGAAAACCTATAACATGTGTACCATCACGATGCAATTGGACTTAGGTGTGGCGGCCATTTAGTTTTTGAAATGTCACGTTTGATCTAAATAAAAACATTATATTTGCAATCGACACCCCCAAAAATCTAAAAAAACGAGTACCATGACGATGCAACTGAAGTTTTGCGTGGTGGCCATTTTGTTTTTTAAATGTCACGTTTGATCTCAAAAAAGACATCTCATTTGAAATCGTCACCCCCGAAAACATATAACACGAGTAACATGACGATGCAACTCAACATAGGTATGGCGGCCATTTTGTTTTTGAAATGTGACATTTGATCTCAAAACAGATATCATATTTGAAATAGACACCCCCGAAAACCTATAAAACGAGTACCATGACAATGCAACTAAACATAGGTGTTGCGGCCTTTCTTGTTTTTGAAATGTGACGTTTGATTTCAAAACAGACATCATATTTGAAATCCATAACCCCGAAAACCTATAAAACAAAGCCCAAACACTTTCAAAGTCGTCTAAAACAAAACACAAAAAATCAATATTCTCAATGTTTTACGTCTCTTCCTTTTTTTCCACTCAGTACAGCGATTTGACGCGACATCCGATTTCTATTCACAATCGAATATAAGCTTTATGACATATGGCCTCCAAACACAATAGAGTTCAAATTGGCTCAACAAGTTTAGTTACCGAAATTTGGCTTTCTTATTTTGTTGAAAAACTTGTGAAACTCGTGGTAAATCGTTTAGCAATGATCAAAAATAAGATTAGATGACGTTCTACAATAAAACTATCTAGGATGCGTGTACATTCATCTGTCTAAAATGGCGTCAGGCGTGGGTAAGCAAATCAGACGAGTTGTTTCCCAAAAAAATGTATTATGCTTATCAAACAAACACCGCAATCGAATTCACGCTGAGAATGCGCTTCTAATGGTATATAACACTTGCCGCTTTCATTCCATCTTGCACTAAAAAAACATGTATTTTCACCACACGACAAAACAAATGGCGCGCGCTCAATGCAACTTGCAATGTAATGGCTTGCAATCGTAAAAAGTCTATGGGGGAAGTCAATCTGATGTTTCCAGAGTGTAGGTCTGTTCAGTATAGCCATATAAAATGCGACAGCACTCACAGAAAATCTCCACAGAACGCGTCCATAATTAAAACTCTAAGGATTGGTAGCCGGCACATATGTCGTGCCAGACACAGTCAAGGGAATTTTCGTAGGTGGCACGACGTATGTGCCGGACACAGCCAAGGGGTTAAATAACATTATTATGGAAGATGTGTGTAAAAAAATGTTTGAGTCAAAAATTTAATAAGAATTTTCCTCCCAGAAGGGAAAAGAAAAACCCGGTCAGAGTTTTCCGCTTTTATGCACAAGAACATTAAAGTTAAAGTGAACCTTTCGCACCTCAACTATCAATAAAATAATTAGGCAGGTGAGTCAGGTGAATATTGAGTAACAGTTGACCTATTTTTTATAGATTATTTTACACAATTTGTGTGCAAGCACTTCTTGGCGAATATTTTACAGTAATCGTTCATTACTGCTGGGATCTGTGTATTACAGAGCAGAGACAATTATGTGAAGCATAACTTCATTCTTGAAGGTAGCTAATATCTACATCTCCATATAAGAGTTAAACGTGCAGCCTGCAATGTTCACATTTGATTCATTATAAACTTGCTAGATCGATGCTTGGTAGTCAAAGCTTGGGTCCTGTGACAGCTGTCATCGAAATCACGCATATGAAGTTCCCTATTTTTTGACAACAAAATTTACGCGTCACAATGTCATACTTTATTGATTTGACGGCGCAAATAGTGAAGTTCCTTGGGTCATATCAACCATGGTGTTAAGGCTGTCATGAAGGCAGCGGAATCGAAGAATTGAAAACTTACGACAAGAGATTGGGAGCGTGATTTTTACTTTCACAACATATGTGATTGAAAATTTATAATTTGCAGGATTGCTCCAATGTCTCAGAATACTATGATAATGCCGACGATAACTAATGTTGTTAAATTAATAAAAACATGTAACCTCATAATACTAATCTTGTTTAATTTAAATATAATACATTCAGTTTCCGTTCAATCAATTCCATGCATCGATGATAGTAGCAACAATAATCGATAGTGATGCTCGATATTTTAAACATTGTCCCAGCCCTGGGCTTATCACTCTGACAGCTGTATCAGGACCCAAGCTATGACTATTAATTACGCCACAATTGACTATTCAAAGCATGTTGGTCCTTATTTCGCCCTTAAAAAGGTAGTACTGTGATTATTTCGAGTATTTGACAAAGTTAGATTTCAATGTGCTTCCTGAATGAGTAGAGTGATTCTATGTACAGGGTATATAGGAGACTAATGGTTCAAACGTTGTGTATTCTGTGGCATATCTGGAGCACAACACAGGGTGGCTTACATTTTGTTCTACAACTTAAACTAATTCGTACCCATACATTGTGTGTGTACGTATCAACATAAATGTAGTGTGGAGAGGACTTAGGTTTTGAAGCCGTGCAATATAATGTCATCTTTCTTTTTTGCTCCAAATATGCAAAGGATAAATACCTAGATAACTTTAGACCATAAGTCCAATGACACCCATATTATATATGTATTTCGTAGGAAACTGAAGTTTCCAGATGCTTGTAAGAATGCACTTCTATTTACATCCTACCTAGTAGGTTTCAGGAAACTAAGGAGGGTCTTACAGTCGTATTCAGAGAGGACCTTTCAAAACGTAGTACGAGATTAGCACTGGACTAACCATACAAAAACCGCTTTAGGCCAAAACGAAACTGCGTACTAAAGTTAGTCCGCCCACTCTGAATAGAGCTGTTTGTTTTTAAAATATATCACAAAATATGTAAATTACAATGTCTTTTGACCGATTCCTGGAAACTTGTTAGTAAACAGATTTTACAACTTTCTGCGGCGTTTACAATATCTACCTTAAGGATGTTCCGACCCATACAATGTTTTTTGTACACAGAACGCAAAAAGTCATGCACTATAAGGCATGAATTCGTCAAAAATATTAAATATAGCCATATTAGTTGCAGCGAAAACATATTCACAATTTCAGGTTTAATGGTTTCGTTGTAATTGCCGATTAGAAGTTTTACACCGTTAGATGGCGCTGTTAAATAAAAATCGTATTTAAATAAATTGTAACAAAACCAATAATCCTGAAATTGTGAAATTGTTTTCGCTGCAAGTAATATGACTATATTAAACGTTTATTATTAATTTGTGGCTTAAAGTGCAATACTTTTTGCGTTATGTGTGCAAACAACTTTATATGGGTCGGAACAGCCTTAACGGGGTGCTAGCACCGCATTGCAATCAGTTCCATAAGGGCGTAAGTGAAATGACATTTTATTGTTTTTATAAATACCTAACTACACCTGATTTTGATATTTCAAAAAGGTTTTTAATTTTTTTTTATTTACTGTTATGCTTATTTGCCCCGTTTGAGGAATCAAATCATCGGGGTCTTACAGTTTTGTCTTTAAATTATGGCTATACCATCAATCTACAAATGCAAAAACGGTATAACGGTTTTTCTTGCAAATGTCAAAGCCTACTGTGGCTATTACGCTGGAGCGCTCCATACTTTTTTTATAATCTAAATTCGTGGTACTTATTTTTAAGTAATAATCAATTTGGTTTTACTTACCTTATGGGACTGAATGAAATCAGGTGCTAACACCCCCTTAATCAAGTTATAAATCTGTGTTTGGGTTAGCTGTACCTAGGAATTAGCGGAAAGTCTAATAATTGTGTTATGTGTAAGGACATATGTATTTTTCTCTCACTTATACTGTAGTTTTATCATATGATACAATCAATATGCCCTGAAGTGTTTGTCCTCATAGAAAAAGATGACATTTAAAATATAGAAAAACAAATATTTTCAGTTATGTTTTATTCCATTGATTTTAAATATACAACTACCTTTCTCTTGTCATACTGTTTCAGCTCTGTAAGCATATTTCAGTCTTGAAGTTTTAGTAATTACATAAGTTGTTATGTAATTACTAAAACTTCTCTGGGTGTGTGCGTCAAAGTAGATGGCGTCACAGTCGTTCTCGTTTCTGTTAAAACTCCTTAAACATACGAAGAAGCATACAAGATGATGACCGGGAAGTATGATTGCACAAATCTTACAAATATACTCACCTTAAATAAAAACACTCACTTAAGAGGACACAGCTTGAAACTCAACTGCACGGAACATAACACCAACACCCGCAAACATTTCTTTACAAATATAGTTGTAGAGATATGGAACAAGCTCCTCGAAGATGTAATAAATACTAACTCAACCAATCAATTCAAAAATCGTTTGGACACTCATTTTAAAAGAAAATAAAACAAAGAACCAGTTAATCCATATTACAATATGGATTAACTGGTTCTTTGTTTGTTTCAACAAATTGTGACAAAACACAATCAACTTAAACTAATGAAAAATAAGATTTAGACATATCGGCTTAGGCTGCCTGTCTAAAGTAAATAAATAAAGTTACAAAGTATAACTATAGTGGCGAGCACATTATTCGGTTATGTATTTAATCACATTAAACAATTAAAAAATAAGCTGAAGTCGCGTAGATTATACTGAGGATGTGTGCAAAAAGTTGCCATTTACAATTAGCAACTTTTTGCACTTGTTTCATAATGATCTCAAATGTTAGCCTTTTTTAATAAGTGTTGCATGAGATTAAATCCATAACTAAGTAGTGTGCTCGCCAATATGTTTATGGTTAGTAACTTCCTATTTTTGGGGATTTATAGTAGAAACTGACTGTGGCTCCATTTACATTGACGTACACACCCCCTCAAGGATATCAGCAGCAAAATTTCATCGATAGTTGTTTATGAAAAGGTAACGATAGATACTCTCTAGGAAGGTGGGAGAAGGCAGTCCATGCAGGGCCATGGACATTTTCAATAATGTAAATAATTTAAAACAACTAAAAATCCTACTCTAGTCCTTGACAAACAGGAAAAGAAATAAAAACCATAGATGAAAAGAAAGATTGCATCTAAAATGGGCACATTCCTTGATAAAAAAAAATATATATCTGTGTAATATGTTTATTATAATCACAAATAAATACTTTCAAATAATGTCTCTGAATTGTATAAAAGAGAAAGATCTGTATAAAAATGCATAGGTAGGTGGGTACATAGAGTGGATCGCGTTTGCGCATATTGGGTAGCCTTACATCCGCAATACATGCAGTGAATTGTGTATCAGATACTGTATCACACCTAACCTACGAAGGATGCCCAGGCGAACGCATCTACCTTGTCTATGAAACAGAATTGCATTGGATTCATTGTATAACTGAGTCGGCACCCTATTTTGATGATGATGTAGATTCAGTAGATAGAATAAGAATTGTTATAGATTGTTCATACACATAACATTCTGCATGCACAAAATAAATGACAATCCCACCGAGTGACCGACCTATATTGAAAGTTCAAGAATGAGTGAATGAAAGCTTGCGCGCGCGGGTGACATCCTGGAAGGGCACGTGATGCTGCTTCATGATGTGGCTCTTGCGCTTCCAGCTGTCAATGAAAGCGTGCCCACAGAGTTCGCAATGGTAGGGCAGTTCGCCCGTGTGCGTGCGTGCGTGCCGACCCTGCAACCGTCACACGACGCTACTTGCATAGTTTTTCCAACAAATAAAAAGTATTATGTGTAGTTCCTACGACAAGCACTTTTTTTTTCAACAAATTTACGGCTCATAGTTTTTAATCCTGGTTGATTATAACATGCTAAAATATCATATTTATTGGTATCATGGCATTCTTTGTTTACACAATGCTATTCTACCGAACGCTATTAAATAGCATCATTGCCTGTGCAACACTGCCATGAAAGATGTGTGTAAAGAAATTCGCCAACAAAAAAATCCAAGAAATGCAGAAAAGTCTTAGTTCTCACAATAAGATTGACACAACACACCCCACACTTGTTACAAAATCGCGAGTAGCCCAAACCAACACACCAAACACTAGGGGGTACACTTTTCCACACTGACCAAATTGCCCACACTGAGCTAGAACTAGCATCTGAACCAGCACATCACATGCTTGATTACTTGATCATACGATCGAACAGCGTAATGTGAATAGAAAGCATATACTTGTTTACTAGATATATCAAACTAGTACACTATTTTTAGCACAAAAAATCGTACCAGCCCACTGGCGTCGTGGAACGTCTTGCCACACGTGTCGCACGTATGCGGACGTGCTCCGTCGTGGCGCCGCTCGTGCCGTCGCAAGCTCGATGTGGACGAGCAGCGAAAGGCGCAGCGGCGGCAACAGTACGGCTTGGCGCCCGTGTGCACTCTCATGTGTACCTTCAGGTTGCCAGCTGCGAAGTCGGCATGAGTAATGTGCGACATCCCGATTATAATCACAACAGTGGTCCAAGCTTGACTCGGACATGCAAAATGTTATGGTTTTTAATTTTTCAACACTTTTAGTGATCCGCATAGAGCTCCATACATACTGTCCACACAAAGGGACGTGTTTGATCAGACGCTGACGTTGATTTTGATTTTTTGTCCTTTCGTACACTCGGCCCTTAAATTCCCAAATGCCAGAGTTTACAAACAGTCTGTGCGAGTGGAGAAATGTTGGCAATGGCACCATTAAGTGTATTGTTTCACATAAAAACACTTCTACGGGTCTACATTGGCAACTCTCTCTCTCTCTATCTCCCTCTCTCCCCCTTTTCTCTCCCTCTCTCTCTCCTGTAAGTTCTATTGAAACAAAAGAAAATAATTCCATGCAATGAAAAAAACCCTGTTCTTACGTTGTGAGAAAGCAGCTCCACACAGGTGACACAAACTTGTTTTACCCTCCTCGTGCATTTGTGTTATGTGATTAATTAACACACTTTTCGATTTGAGCCTGAAATTTCATTTTTCAAATTAATTGCCGAATTGTTTTATTTGATTGCAATTGGGCCAAATGTGCCCCACCATTGTGACCTAGTAACTGAGAAAAAACAAATATTTTTATTTTAATATTTAAATAACACAAAAGTTGATCAAATTTATGAACCTCATACTGCAGTGATGACACTGATAGAGCTGTGGCTGCTGCCGGTGTGAGCGGACATGGTAATTAAGCTGCTTCCGCAACTTATAACTCTTGGGGCACCGGGGGCAGGCAAATGGACGCAAGCTCGAGTGAATAACTTCATGCTGTTTCAGCAAGTACTGATGGGAGAAATCTGCCACAGAGTGAAGTGAAATTGTGCTTTATTTCATCTTTAAACATTCTTTTTCGACAATGCTATTTATAGAAACAGATAATTCCATGGTAAATATTTACCTTTAGAGCAATATGTACAAATAAATCTTCGACTGGAGTGAGTGGATATGTGTTTTTCGAACCAAGTTTTTGTGATAAAGACTCGTTGACAAAATGGACATTTGTTACCACTGTTATCTCCAGATTGCGCTGTTGGCTTAGGTTCATCTTTGACTTCAGTTTTAGATATCTCAGAATGGGGTTTTTCCTTGTTAGCTAAGTTCACACGTTCAATATGTTCCACTTTTTTCTCAGTGCTCTCATCTACCACATTTGGCACATTTTCGAAACTTGTCTGTGCCACGGCGTCTCTATGAATACTACTTAGAGTTTCGTTAACATCGCATAGTTTACTACTACTAGAAAACATGTCTCCTATTGATAAATTACATTTCGGTTCTCGCTCCTTACTGCACATATTTTTCATAACAGACTGTTCACCAGGATCAATTCCATTGTACATTATATTATTAACAGCTTCCTTTTCAGTCGGTATGGTAAACTGCTGCACACTATTGTGCTCCATTGAATTCGGCAGCTCTTCGATATGAGCATTTGTCGAATCTAAATATAGGATTTCGCAAAAATGTTTATCCTGTTTCCTACAATAATTTTCTATTATGGAGGAATCTTCATTAAATTCGGTAAACTCTTCGGCATACTGTCTCTGAGAGTGCAAGTCGCGCTGAACAATGACACTTGGCTGGGTGGTCCGAGAGAGCAGGCTTCTCAGAGTGGCGTCCACTCGCCGCGCTTGCCTTAAAAATCGGAAGCAGAAGGTAATGGAGTCGTGGCAACGTTTACAGAAGTGCCGAGGGAGGTCCTTGTCGTCCATTATCTGCATTTCATAATAGAAGAAATTTAGTAAAATATTAATAAGTGAATCCAAGGAAGTGCTTCTTATCAAACAGTGGTGAATTTTTATAATAAGTCTCTAAATTATTCAAAGTTCTCAGTTAAGGTGGCCCTTTGCGATGGGACTAACATATTCACGAGCACGGCTATTTAGATTTAGCTAATACCACACAACTACAGTCATGATATTAGCCCAATACATCACATGCCCGAAGAAATTAGGTGCCATACCAGGACTTTCCCTGTATGAAGAAGGTTACACTGAACTGCATGGAAAACACGGACAATTTTTCATTGCCGCTTCAACCATCCAATGCAATGGTACCAACCTGGGCGGCTTAACCCAACAACCCAGTTTTACATGGATTTCGAACCATGGAACAGCTAATTATCCAACTCAGAAAGAGAAAGAAAGTGGTGCATGACTGGGGCGCAGATTTTAACCAATATTCTCTCGTATGAAAGGAAGTCCCCTAGCCCCTAAAACACGAGCTGTTTAAGTTACCTATTTCATGCATGGGATCATAGAAATCTAGGTATGATAGGGTTAAACTACGTACTCATTTAAATGTAGTTTTAATATACTTAGCCCGGTTTTCAACAAGTGCTGATTTACTTTAATCGACACTTAAAGGGCCTTTATTACTAAAGTGCTGATTATCTTGGACTGGTATTGTTTGCAAGCTGCTACGAAGGCTCTTAATATGTGGCGATTAAGGTAATCAGCAGGTGAAAAAAGCACTTAGTCGTATTCTGAGTGAACATGTCAAAACTTAGCACAGGATCAGCACCGGACTAACCATACAAAAACCAATTTAGTCCGCGCACTCTGAATACGGCAATTAAACTTTAATAAGTAATTTTGCCATGCATTAAATAACCTGAATGTTTGTGCAATAGGCGAACATATCCATGACAAGAGGGTCGCCCCGTCGCTCCTGCAATGCCACCTCTGAGAAGCAACCGCGGCACGCTGCCGACACGGCCATCATAGAAGAGTTGATTACAAATATGCAGATCGTAGTAATAATATATTCCCTTGATTTTTAACTACTCAAGTGCTCTCATTCTACTTTTGCAACGCCACATAAAAATATCGTGCTAAGAGCTTTGGCTAAGCGCATGTAAACTAACGCTTTTCTTTTATGCATCGAAAATAATTAGAAATTTAAAAAATATCTGATACACGGATAAACAAACACAGAATAATAAAATAAATATCAGTTGATATTTGTAGGTGCCCTGTATCTACATCGCCAATATCTCCGTTGCCAAGCTTTATCGCCGATATCTCCATCCCCGGCGAGAAGGAGCTGGGCCATATATCCATCTTCAATATCTGTATAGCCAACATATTCATCGCCAATATCTCCTTCGCCGGCCACGCATCTGTGGTCCGGCCGCAGCTTCGTTGTTGGCGATGCAGCTGTGGACCCTTCGCTAATCCATCGCCACTATATGTGGGGGTGCGAAGGCGTATGGCGGGGTGGGACAATTAACCTAACTTATACTAACCTAAATATCATAACCTAACCTTACCTAACCCAACCTAACTTACATACGCACCCCCCACACCACACCCACTTTGGCGACGCATCTGCGGCTCCAGTTTTTGGCGACGGATCTGCAATCAGACCGCAGATGCGTCGCTGGCGATACAGATATTGCAGAAGAATTTACAAGCACCTCCTGGGCGACGCATCTGCGGCCCAAGCCGTCACGACGACGACGCCAGATTGCCATTTCGTCAGGACGGTCGCCACGGTGTTCGACTATCGAGGCTAAGCCAAACTGGGCGCTGTTGGGTTCTGGATGGGTGACCGTTCGACCGTTGAGGCTGACCGTGTTTCTGATTCCACGTAGTTCCTATTAATTGCCTTATTGCTAGGCGATAGAGTTAGTCCACAATCGTTGGAAGCATTCACGGGCGTAGCCAGGTTTAGGGGTTGAAATCGTTCCTCCCCAAAATGTTCCTAATATCATATTTTTCACTTGAATATTAAAATCATTTCATACATTTTTTTTTGTCTTGTCATCCGACACCGTGAAAGCATCGCATACATACCACCAGAGTCAATGTAGTTGCGCCCCCACACTATCGACCTCAGATCAAACATCTTATAAATATAAAAAGTGTATAAATAAATATATCAATATGCCATATAGCGCGCCTACTATGAGACCCTTGGTCTCCAATTATCAAAAACCACCAACCCAACCACGTACAATCCCACATGCGAACATAGTTGCAGATGTATTAGAGGTTCGTGTCGGTGGGAGCTAACTTGACGAACACATGTAGAGCACATTCGCGCGCTGTTGTGCACGTATACATGCTTCGACTGTGTGGCATACGTCTCGCCGCAGGATTCCCATTTATATGGCCACTTTGACATGCAACCTTTCATTATTTTTCTCTTCAGTGCTATTGACAGCATTTTATAACACTTTTTTTGTTTTCTTTTTTAGAAACAGCTTTGAATAAACAGACCCATGGCATGAATTGCGGCTTTGCACGGTTCCATTTTGTTGTTTATCACTTTGTCCTCCTTCGTGTATACCGAGCCTAATCATTTTCGAAAATTTACATGACTTGTTCCCAAATGAGTTGTAAGTAAATCTAATATGTAACGATAATATATGAGCCTATGTGTCCCATGTGCCCATTTATAAAGCAATGTTAATCTTTAACATTTTCAATCAATTTTTTCTGTTTTTTAACCGACTTCGAAAAAAAGGAGGAGGTACTCAATTCGTCGGAATCTTTTTTTTTTTTTTTTTTCTCTTTTTTTTTTTTATGTATGTTCACCGATTACTCGAAGACCCCTGAACCGATTTGAAAAATTCTTTTTTTGTTCGAAAGGGTATACTTTCTAGTTGGTCCCATTTTTTTTTAATCAAAATCGGTTCAGTAGTTTGGTACTTAAATACAACAAACATCGAATTTCTTAAGCACGCGAACCCAGAAATGTGATTTTTTAGTTACAGTAGCTTTCTTTGAGGGTGAGATTGCTCAGTATGAGAGGTTTTTTTTTTAATTCAATTGTTGGGGGTATTGAAGGTGGTAAAAGAGGGCAAATTGTACACATTTCTATCTCTAGAGCCGCTGAACCAAGAAATGTCAGAGTAGGTTTTGTTTGAGATGGGAATGTTTACGAAGAGAATATTTTTTGAAAATTCTACTATTAGGGGGGTAAAACAGGTCAAAATGAACACATTTAAGCGAAAACCACTCATGTTGAGATCTCCGAAACCAATAATCCTAGAAACTTAAAATTTTCAGTGACTTCTTTTTACGACGAAAAGGCTCGCTTGTGATTTTACAAAATTCAACTGTTAAGGGGATACACGAGACCGATATGTACACATATTCATACAACACTTACGCAAGAAACAGACTCTCCGGAACAATGGAAGGATGAGAAATTCAGAAGCTCAGCGGTTCTGGACATTCGTTGTTTTACCTTGTTAGGGTTCCGTACCCAAAGGGTACCAACGGATACTATATTACTAAGCTTCCGCTGTCCGTCCGTCCGTCCGTCTGTCACAGCGCTCTACCTCATGAACCGTGAACTCTTAAATCCAGATAGGTACCGGTCTACCTTTCGTCAGAAATGAGATTTCTCAATGGTTTCAAATCTCATAATGCTCGGTAATTGTAGGGTTTAGTAACAGTTCAGAGGGTTCGCATGAGATAGTGAGGTGCGCATGATTTTCTTTCCACTTTGTATGTGAAGTTGAGCAGGATGGCTAGCCCACCTTGAGTCAAAAAGTTACGCCACCACTAAAAAGCAAAAAATAAAATATTTTTAAATAAAAAAAGGACCGCCTTCAAAAAAACCGGAACTAAAAAGCAAAAAATAATTGGTTACTTTTAATTAATGTACGACAAGCAATTTTAATACTAACTATTTATGTACAATTTCTTAATTTTTAATCATCTTTTGAAGTCGGTGCCTTGGGTAGACATTCTATAAGGGCTGTAAGTAGTTAGATTAATGGCCTATATATAATAATGGCTATATATAAAAATCCTATGGCTAAGAAAGAAATATAAGTAGGTAGCTACTTACATTAACCTACTTAAAGAAAAAAACACAAAATCAAAAATTAAATAAACAAACAGGTCGGAAAAACGTATGTAAGTAGGTATTTAGGCAAGTACTTTGTAATTTAAATATTCCTTATAACTTAAACTAAATACCTAACATAGTAAAAACTAAATATTTACAAGAAAACCCTACAAACTAAACAAACAAACCAATATAAAAACAACGACCACTTATGTATACGGTAAATATTTAGGTAGGTGTAGTTGTACTTTTTATTCTGCCTAAATACCTACATAACACAAAACAAAAAAATTAAAAATTTAAAAAAATAACAGAAAACTATTGGTAGCGACTTTGAGATGTCTGCTCTCAACTACGTGTCAAAACGAGTGTGCGGTTAGCAGGTACATATCTCACCAATTTCGGCAGAAATCGTTTCGTTCAGACAACGATGTCGTAGGAAACACCAATCCACAGAGCAGCGAATTAACGTACCTACTCCTTCACCAGTGCGCGCCTTTATAAAGCTGAAAGTACTAATAATCGTTAAAACCCAATTTCAGTACGCTGTGCTGCTGTATCGATATCAGCTTGCACGTAAACCAACGCTAAGGGCATCTCCTGGTAGAATGCTCTGTGGACCAATCATTGCTGACTCAGTTTGTTTACGCTCTCGTAGACTTCGGGTGTGTTCGGCTGAAATTGTGTCTGTTCGGTCAACGGCGTGCGGAGTGAACTCTACCCAAGGCACCGACTTCAAAAGATGATTAAAAATTAAGAAATTGTACATAAATAGTTAGTATTAAAATAGCTTGTCGTACATTAATTAAAAGTAACCAATTATTTTTTGCTTTTTAGTTCCGGTTTTTTTGAAGGCGGTCCTTTTTTTATTTAAAAATATTTTTGAGTAACCAACACTTATCAGATGTTCTATAACAACTTTTGTGAAACAAGGCAACTCTTTCAACTCTAAATGAGGATCTTGTAAAATTTGAAAATCATTATTAATTCATTAACATGTGATATGCAAAAAAATTAGACTAATTTTTTTTATTGATTTGTGCAGATATAACAGATCACCTTTGGTTTAGTTTTTGTTTCACTACTACAGCTTAGACTACAGCATTCGTATTTTTTTTGTAAATCTAACAAAATCAAACTAGCATTGTGGACGTGTTGCATCCTTCTCATCACGAAGACTGTCTTTTTGTTTAAGGTGGGCCTTCCCGCTAAACTCCCCATACAAACGTGGAAAGAAGATCATGCGCATATTTATTGTCGGAGCTGTTGTACTCAAAACAGATTTATTTGGTCGAACTAGATGTCTGATGACCAGTGGCATTGTAAAATAGTGTATGGTTTCTAAGTTAGTTCGAAAGATCGAATTTCTCGCGCGTTTTATACAATAACTTTGGACGTGGCTTGCTCGATTTTTTTACTTCGTTTTTTAGCGTGGCCACGAATGAGTTAGTCCCGTCGGTAAGAGCCAAAGACTTATCTTTACGAATTGTCAAGGTGACGATAATATCTGATAATTTCGAAACCTTTTTAATGCTTGGGTTCAGGATTTGGCACATGATTCAAGCCACCGCAACCATTTCTTTTCATCAAATTAAAATCAGGTTTCTTGAAAAGACATCAATGATAACATTACTTCATTGGGTGATTAAACTCGTCACATGTAACATAAGTGACTTGTTTATACATACTTTGGTGTAATCTTAGCGTTGATGTCTTGCCCAGTTGCAGGGCCTACATGAATCACTAAATACAAATTGTGGCAGTTGTAAGTAACGAAATTTGTATTCTTCCCTGGGTGTATTGATCAAATGGCGAACTTTTATGTTTGTCATTATTCCAGTTTTTCCCATGATTGATTTCATCTATACTCGTATTGCATACAGAAAAGTGCATGTTCCGTGGAATTAAGAGAGAGATCATCAATTTCGAAAAACGAAATGACACAATACTTACCTATTAAGAATATATTGAAAATGTTGGGCATCATGACAGCACACAAAGCCATCCATATCCAGTTAAAAATGATATGTCGCAGGGTTATGGATTCTCTGCATTATTAGATTTTGACGAAAATATATTAGAAATCATGCCATTTGTATTGCTTTTCATTTTTATTAAAACCAAAAATATTTGTCTAATCCTAATACACTCTTAATTTATTAAATTAGGTACGGCATATGATTGAATGATTAAATGCTAACAATGAGTGATGTCTATGTGGAGGGTGTGGTGTTAGGCGGGGTAGCGGACGGCGATGCAGGCGGGATAAAGTCGGTGAGGGCAGCCGGGTGGTGGCGGCGGACGTGCAGCTTGCGCTTCCACGTGTCGATGAACGCCTCGCTGCAGAAATTGCAGCGGTAGGGTCGCTCCCCGGTGTGCGTGCGGATGTGACGGCCCTTACAAACACATTGTTCAATCTGTATTTATATCATCATAAGGAATGTTTATTTATATAGTGATGCATAAGGTATCATTTAATGTGGTGTTTGTTAATATAACAAGTTCGAAAAATATGGAACGGTTCTGAAGGGAAGGTTTCTGTTCCCATCGCCATGATGAGGTTAATTTAAAAAGAAAAACTAACTTGTTACATCTCAAAATAATTTTTTTTGGTTATGAATTTAGTCTTTCTCTTTCCGAGTTCGATAAGTGGATTTCGTCACGATTGCGAGCTGCTTCATGGTTCGGAATCCATGTAAAACTGTAGGTCCCCTTCCCCTACTAGGTGGTTGGGTTTAAGCCCGCCCGGGTTGGTACCATCGCATTGGATGAAAAGATGGTCGAAGCGGCAATGACAAATTGTTTGTGTTTTCCATCCAGTTCAATGTAGCCGTGCTCATAAAGGGAAGGTCCTGGCATGGCACCTAATTCCTTCGGGAATGTGGTGTAATCGGCTAATATCATAACGGTAGTTGTGTGGTATTAGCCATCCATGTCAGGTTGCATAAAAAAAATAAAAAAAAAGAACATAGAACAGTTTCAGTTTCTTTATTTCCTCCATTAGATGTATATTACACACTCGGATTCGTCATTTTTTTTTTCCTGTCGGTTCGATTACTTCTGGCGAAGAAGAGCCGACAAGAAACTTCGTCAGGTTGGTCATTGTATTATTATTTTTTTCTTTTTTTTTCCAGTGATACTTACAAACTAGTTTACAGTGATTGATTGATTACTACTGCTCACAAAGAACATTATTATAAGAACATTATATACATTGGTGAGGAGCAAACTCTTGACTACTATAATGACATCTTATTCTAAATCAATAGGAATTATGATCTAAATTATTCAGGTGTAAAAAGCCATCGTCATTTTTGATACAAGGTAATATCAAATTAAATATAAGTTAGTAAATAAACAAATTCATACTTCAAATTCAACATTTACAGCAGTATTCAGAGTGGGCGGACTAAGTTTAGTACGGTTCACTCTGAATACGACTGTTAGAAGTTAGAACAGAAAGATTTGTAAACAAGAATGACTCACCATTGCACTGTAGTCGCGAAAGTTCTTGCCACAGGTGTTACACGTGTATGGCTTTGCACCATTATGTATCCGCTGGAAACAAAGACATTAGAAAAGTGGATAATCTCTTCAAAACGATGTGGTTATGTATTTTGCACTGTGCATGCATAATGTATTATTCAAATAAAATTGCAACACAACATCTTGCAGCATATTTGGCCAAATATTTGGCGATATCTGTAGTTTAAGAATTGATAATGGCAAGTATCAGATTTATTCCGAGATATGAAGCTATACGCACAAATTAGGATAACAGCACTTGTTTACATAGTGGATGACCTTGTAGCTGTGGACAATGAAGAGACTTCACGGACATTTGACACTACTATTTGACTACTAAGTAAGACCTGGTGCGCTAGGGTAGGAAGATCATTCCAGATTCCTAGCACACCAGGCCCAGTCATAAATAGGATTTTAACAAATTCTTTAGGAATCATATTTAGACAATACAGAAATGTAAACGCCAACGTAAAACTTAATAATTTGCTTTTTGATTTGCCGGCAATTTCCTCCCTACACCCTCTCTTACTCATACTTTTTTTTTATGCAACCTGACATGGATGGCTAATACCACACAACTACTATATGAATCATTGTTCGTCGTAATCGTGTTAGATACTGTCTTGTTCTGAATTTAAAAAAAGCATAAGTAACATACTTTTTAACCGACTTCAAAAAAGGAGGAGGTAATCAATTCGTCAGTATGTTTTTTTTATGTTTGTTACCTCATAAATTTTGCCTGGGTGAACCGATTTTGATGATTATTTTTTTAAATGATAGCTAGTGCTTCCCAAGTGGTCCCATTTTAATTTGGTTAAGTTCTGACAATGATATCCATGAAAAAATCATATAAGTCTTAAATTTGTATGAAGATTTGCACGACAAATGGACGAATAACTCAATATAACGCCAACCGATTTCGGTGATTCTTTTTTTATTGGAAAGGATGTGTACAAATTAGTAAGTGTACTTAAGATTCACTAAAAATATACAAATAAAAAACAAATTTAACAAAAAAAATAACCGACTTCAAAGATAAAGCACTAAGAAGTAAAAAATAATTTCCATTTTTGTAGTTACGATTTTTGTTATTTTTTGAGTCGGTGTCAGCCAAGGTAGCCAAGGTTCTCTTGATTAGCGCAGCGCGTGCCCGGCTGACGCTGACTCAAAATATAACAAAAATCGTAACAACAAAAATGGAAATTATTTTTTACTTTTTAGTGCTTTTTCTTTGAAGTCGGTTATTTTTTTTGTTTAATTTTTTGTACTAAGTAGGTACGGCGCTTTATCCAAGGAAAGTGATATGTATTATTATAATATAATGTGTGAATGATTAAAATTAATTGATTTTGATTAATTAATCATTCAAGGACGGGGCTTGTGACTAACTTATCTCGAATTTGCATGGAAAAGTAGGGTCGGCACGTCTGCATGGGTTTACACGGGAAACATTCGCTTCTATATCAAAGGAAGCCCGACGCTTTTTCCATCCATCAGAATCGAGGTTCGTTCTGAGTATGTGCTTCTACATGCTTTTGCGTTTCGTTGTTTTGTAGCGGCTCTGACTTGCCTTGACAGCGACACTAGACAACAAAACACGAATCTCTACACAGTAGGAATACATTGAGTGGAAGTACCAGTATTATATTCTGTGATTGATGGCATGTCACAGGATATACAGTTATACAAGTGGAATGAACTCCCTTCCGAGGTATTTCCCCCAAATTACGACCTGGGGTCCTTCAAACGTGGTGTGAAGAAGCACCTGGCCGGCCGGCATGGTTTTCGCAGCCCCCCTGAATGTTCGAAAACCCATGGGCGTCGTCGGGCACCTTTAGGTCCTGGCGTACGCCATATGCCGCGCTTAACATAAAAAAAAAAAAAAAAAAAAAAAAAGTAGGGGGCTGTTCTATGCTATCTGTGGTCATATGGTTTCCACATTTGTTGGGCGCCCTCAAATGTGCCACATTTGCATTGTTTTATTAGTGAATTTTCTTTGTTATGAAGTTTGTGAAGTGAAGTGAGGGCTTTAGCAGTTTGACATTCAAAACGGCTGTGGACCCGTCCTATTCTTATTTGAATCGCATTGTATGTATGTATGTATAATCGACCATGAAGCAAGGACACATTGATTAAAGAAAGAGACCTGTAGTTTTAAATTTCTGATGAATTTTTAAAGATTGAAGTCCAGCCATCGCCTATCTCGATCATATTTGAAGAAGAGAGGTGACCCTGACGACAAACTCGTGGTTAAGGGGCAGTGGACTTACCTTCCAAGCCAGAGGTCATGGGCTCAAATCCCTACCCAGTTCAAGCACCACTTTCTTTCTCTTTCTGAGTTGGATAAGTGCATTTTCTTACAAATGGGAGCTGTAACATGGTTCGGAATCTATGTAAAACTGTAGGTCCCCTTCACCTGCTAGGTGGTAGGGTTAAGCCCACCTGGATTGGTACCATCACATCCGGGCAGCAAGAAAGTGCTGGCAGGGCACTAAATTCCTTCGTGATTGCGGTATGTGGGGTTAATATTGTGATGGTGGGGTGGTACAAGCTATTCATGTCCAGTCTCAAAAAAAAAATGTCACCCGATCATCATGGATGATTATACATAATCATCCAGTTGAGACAATCATTTACAATTTTTCTTTGCATCCAACTGTTGCATCGAATTATGAATAATGTCATATGAATATAAAATAGTGCACCTTATGTCTCCCCAGGCTAGATGACAATGCGCATCGGAAGGGGCAGTGTGGACACGCGAACGGCTTCTCACCCGTGTGCGTTCGCATGTGTTGCACCAGGTTGCTCACTGTCACAAAAACATATAATGTTAAACAGCTTAACAGTACAGTGTAATCTCAATAATCCGGCACTATTAATAACTGGAGCGTGCCGGATTATTGGAATGTTCGGATTACTGGATTGTACTGATAAAATCATAGGTAATGAATAAAATAAAGCATTTCATAGAGGGAATAAATGTATGTATTAAATTAACATGTAGGTACATATGTAATTAACTAGTTTTAAAATAATCCTTGATTGAGGTCTGCTTTTGTGCAACTTATAGTCCTTGCTTAAAAACCTTTTCTCGCATGTTGCGAATAATTATAATATCTTTGGCAGATATGGCGTTTTCTTCTGCCCATGTGAAGCGTACAGGTATAGAGGGGCGAGGGAGTCCGTGGGCGGAGGCTGCCGGATTATTGGAAATGCCGATCTGTCAAAGTACCGGATTAGAGAGATTACACTGTAATAATTTTTTTGAGGCTTCTCTGCATTTTGCTTCGAGCGTACAGTTGATTCTCAAAGGATGAACGTGTGACGAAAGTCAGCTGGTTACTACCGCAATCGCCGCCTCTCCTCTCTCAGTTCGCATCGCTGCATGCAGGTAGTTGAACCTTCTAGTTGAAGGAAGAGAGACGGTGATAGGTGGCAGCAGTGACCAGTCGAATGTATGTGTGCAGTATGTACTTAAATATTGTTTAAAATTTATTTCAGCACTTTTTTATTCAAAACGGTGTCAGTAATTATTGAACTAAATAAGAAAACATCATAAAAATACTCACTGTGAGTAAATTTGGCACCGCACAGAGAGCACAATTGATGATTCATCTCATCATGGGAACGCATGTGGGTGAACAGTGACGATTTTATCGCAAAGCTGAAATGATATTGTCACTTTTAAATTAACAGGTAAAGAATTCATTCATGAATCATTTCAAAAAGTGTGTAAACTTTAATGTTTTTGATAATATTAAGATGCGCATCTAATATAATTTATCATATTATGTTTCCATCTCTGAGTTTTCGGGATTAAAGAATGTTTGTTGAATTATATCTTCACAGATATTAAATTCATAAAAAAATTGAAATTTCTTTGCCCTAATGTGAGACGAGAAACAAGATGATAGCAATCACCTGGCGTGGCAGTGGTCGCATTCGTAGGTAATCTGGTCGCGATGCATGCGCAAGTGACGGTTGAAATCATTCCGCAGTTTAAACTTTCTAGGGCAGATGTGACAGGAGAATGGGCGTTCATCTGAATGTGTCACCATGTGTTGTTTCAAGATGTCCGAACGTGAGAATCCTGCAATCCACGAGGTACATATTCAGAGCAGAAAGAAAGCATGGAGATCTACATTGCTAGGAATACTACAAAAAAAAATACAACTCGTGTTTTTAGCATGTAAATGAACAAAAGAAGTTTGAGGCTGGCTGTGGTTCGTATAACCACTTTCCACCCTGTGGAAAAGTGGTTAATCCAATGTGTCAACACATTGGATTAAAGATTGTCCGTGTTTTCAATCCACTTTGATTTAGTCATACAACATAAGGATGTTTCCCGCATAGCACTAATACAGTTACTAACAGTTGGGCTACTATCATTACAAGTCTGGTATTAGCCATCAATGCCCAATTCCATAGAAAATATATTATTAATTTGCATGTAAGCAAACATAAAAATAAGTAAAACTAAATACTGGGTTCTTAGCACCGCTTCTAAAAAAATATTGGTTTTACCTTTAGAACAAATTGAGCACACATGGTTTTTTAACCGGACTGTACTTAAGTCGGTCTTTTTTTTATGTGCAGTGTTGACATGCTTCTCATACCATGCTTGCGAAGAAAATGTCCTTTTGCAGAGAGGACATTTTGTGCTCGGACGTTTGGTACGTTTCCTTTCTATTTTAGTGTCAGTTAACATTGTTGGTTTTTTTATTTCTGATTTAAAAGGAGTGACTTTGTCATCCGGTATGACAAACACATCTTCTTTTTTAAAAAAATCTACGGTTGGGATAGTTTTTACTTCATTTTCATCAGAGCTATCGTTTTCTATTTTCATCTCGATATCGTAGGTATTTTCACAATCGGCTGTTTCTTCCTTTTTGGTGTAAGGCTCTATGCGGGAATCAGTGGGTGAGTCTCGACCAACAACAGACAGATAGTTCCTCAAAGTAGAGTCCACATTCCTAGCCGTGTTGATGAAGGTAAAACAAGATTCAATCGATTCACTGCATGGCAGACAGAAGTGTTGCGGAAGCTTTTCTTCTTCTGACATCTGGAAACAAGATGAGTATAAGTAGAAGCTAATAATTTTGTAGTTCTGGGTGAAATAACTTATCAGAAAAACAAGGGAACAGTACCTACCCTAAGGTTAGTGCAAAATGTAAACATTTGAGCCAGCTTGGGCTCGGCGCGACGCTTGTGTGAAGCCACCTGCAGCATGCAGCCGCGACATACTCCCGAGATAGAGTCCATTTTCCTTTTTTCCTTAGTATTTTCGAGCACGATCACAACACACATATATTCTGAGGATATTCTCTTCTTCCTCTTGTGCTTTCCTCACAGAATATGGTACTTTCCTTCCAACACAGAATATAACTAGTGGATTCCACCATAGAACATGGAATTTTAGTAGACGTCAAATAATTTTTATTTCTATTGTTTATACAATCCGTAATAATAATTGCGGTAAATAAGCTTCAAATACGGGTACACACAGCTGGTAACGGAAAATAGACACCCATAACAAATACAAACTCCATAAATACCGTTTTAAATAAACCCTACCTTAATGTGGCTGGCCTTCTACAACCTGATCCGTACATATTGATTTGACGGAAATGAGGGGTTCTTGTCGTGGCTGCATGGCGCAGGTTGCTATCCATGAGCGCCGATGCGACCCACAACTCACTTCGATGTTTACATATTGCACCAGAGTAAAGGTAAACTCCGACAGCCGTATTCAGAGTGGGCGGACTAACTAATACGCTGGACTAAACCGGTTTTGTATGGATAGTCCGGTGCTAATCCCGTACTAAGTTTTGACAAGCTCACTCTGAATATGACTGCGAGCGTTTTATATTACCTCATAGCTACTTAAGCAAGGTTTCGAACCAATGGATTTAGAACGGCCCGTAAGCTGTGTGCCCTATACAAACGTAGTTTACTAATAATTTGAAAACCACTGTTCCAATTTACTTGATATTTGGCATCTAATATCAAACAATGAACTACGAACTTATTAAAATATAAATACCATTTGATTTCTAAAGTATGAAATTATTTAACTTTAGCTTTGCCCAGGATCTGATTACAGGAAACCGAGAAAACTATTATGAGATTGAAAGACTTCATCACGCACCTAAGTGATAATACATTAAGTTTAAAATTAGTGATGTCAACTGAAAGATATCGATGATGACAAAGTATTTCTGTAGAAAGACAACAAATACATTCTGGCACATTAATCGTACATTCACAATTATAGTCAGAAAAATGTGGTCATCTCTCATCTATGTATTGCCATTCATCATCCGCCAGTTGTGTCATTCTACATTTCATTATTGGCCTGCAAATGTTTTTCTTCCGAATACAATATAGTAGAGTTAGCCTGGTTTTCACCAACTGCTGATTTATTTTAATCGACAGTTAAAGGGCCATTATTACTAAAGTGCTGATTATCTTTTACTGGTATCGATTGCGAGATGGTAAGAAAGGCCCTTTTAATGTGAAGATTAAGCAAATCGGTACTTGGTGGAAGAGACCCTTATATCAGACAAAGTACTATCCAAAATTATACTATCACTATCAGTATCATCTTTAGAGTCAGATTTACTAGAAAATTGGTTGGAAGTCGTAGCTCATTGCAGCGCCGCACATCACTGGGTCTAATTGAAAGGAAGCACCTCCCTCGCGTGTGGGATAGATACACCTCACATTCGCAAAGAACTATATATTTTTTCGTTTCAATGCGGATATGAGGCCATTTTTTTTTCTCATTTTTATATAAAGTTTTAGTAGATAAACACATTGGTATATTTGTCTGTTTATAAGATCAGGGGGTCTACCATGGTGAGTTTATTCGCCGAGGGAATTACAAGTCAGGGAATAAAGCTGACGACTAGTACCATCCTCGCTGTCAAACGACGTAAGTTCACTCGTCACTCGTTTATGCAGTGTCGGTCAAGCAAATCCATAGGAAAAATTTAACATTTTTGTACCATTTCAATAGTTTGACAGATGAATGCATGGAGGTATACCTCCATGGCTGGACTGGATGTAATCAAACGTGATTTGGATAATTTTTGAATCAATCAAACTCGTCTACCGAAAATCAACTTATTCCGAGCCATGAATTGAAATACAAAAAGTGTAAGTACGACATCACCGCCGACAACAGACTTTCGGAAGTTCTACCACCTCGCTCCGGATATCCTTGAGCTATACCGTGAGACCGCGACACTTCTTCCTCAACCAAGGAGACCCGACAGCATCTCCCCAGCCCAAAAAGTAAGAACATTCATGAATGCAATATCACTGATTTGGTGGGGCCGAGGGACTCTTACTACCTTATTGTGAGAGATAGCATGCAACATAAATTACGTGGTGGATAATTACCTACCCACTCGTCAAAATATTCGTCCTGAAGTGGGCGTAGATTGGCGGATAATTTACCTAAAAATATTCTTGATATAACCTAGAATTGTATTTGTAATTACTTAAATATGTCTCAATTAAACCTACCTACGCTTATTAAAAAAATACCTTTGCTTTACTTATTGTTTGTTATGCTTTCAGATAATAACTACCCTTGCATTTTTTGCGAGCGGTGACTACCAACGTATATGCGGTAGCACCGTCGACTCCTGCATCGCTCAGCAAATAGTGTCAGTTGTGATACATCAATTGATTGCAGCCCTGAACAACCTGCATATTTTGGCAAAATTCATCTGCTTTTGCCTGAGCAAAAACGAGTGCAAAAGGAAAGAAATAAAACTAGGGTTAGATTAGAACCATTTTATTGTAATAGATATCAATTTGAAATAAGAAAAAATGTCACCTAAATGCTTACCCATGCATAGCCATACCATACAAATAAAAGTAATTGTTCCGACTCTTTCAGATTTTTTTTTATTTGGCAAGCCAGTCGTTGTGGGCTGCATTGACTACACTACTTGTCCTGAAATGTTTAAATAGTTGTTTCTAAAATAGTTGGTTGGTTACTATGTACATTTGAGGTCCTTAAGGGGACATATGACCTTAGAACGACCATATCCAATAAGTTATCGTTTTATATTTTTAGTTTTATAAATAGGCATTTATTAGCAAACATGATTATCGGAAAACCTTGACATGAAACCATTTTATTATTTAGATTAATCTTACATGCTTACTTATATAAAATAACCATAACATGTATGATTTTGTCATGACGATTTAATAAAATCACCATAAATTTAATTAATTCATACCCATAACAAAAAAAAAAAATCATACCCTAAATAGTGACCGTTGGTACATTGGTGGCGGAATGAAATCAGCCAAGGAGATTAGAAGCATAAGTTCATAGGTATTTAATACGTGTGTGTATTTTATATTTATCATCCATAGAATGTACAAACGGCATCACCCTAAACGCCACACATTAAACTTTGACCCAGATAAGTTTTCCATGCAAATGCCAATGCCTACTGTGGCGCCGAGGCCGATGCGCTCTGTGCACTGAACTTGACTTGAAATAGTTTAACATTTAGCATTTAGCCACAATAATCATAGAGAAGAATAACTGGCACAAAATTCCGCTGTTATTTATTTTAAAGTTCACTTAATAATGTTAATAAAATCTTTATAAAGGCGATTGCCTAAATATACATATATACATACACACCTTTACGCCGCTTTCCCGAGGGGTAGGCAGAGATAATAGAGCATCATACGGTACGACCACAGCACACTTCTTTCGGTTCATCTACAGACATAAATAGTTTCATACATACATGCTCTACGATTAAATATAGTACGGCTTACTATATTACAGAATTAGCTAAAAAATCTATGCATACAAATGTAATTCTAATAATTTCCTCAACGCTTTCCATGCTTTTATGCACCCTCTCGATGCATTTTACTGCTCGGCCACACTCTTCCATAGGTGCGAAGCTCATTGCGTGGCGTCTGGGCGTAATAGCGGGGGCTCGCCATTACCGGATTGCGTTCTCTGCTATGCTGACGGTTTGGTTCTTTAGGTCTGCGCGCTGGCCATCAGCATCTCCTGCACCGTCATGCTAACGATTAAAGCGGATATAGAGCTACTGCACTTGATGGTAGAGCGTGACAGGGTACAGAGCCGGCAGCTCCAGCCTGAGGCAGATGGTAGGGCAAACGTAGCGGCTGGGCACTTGTTCGAAGTTTTTTATGGAATAGATATACATAGCTTTTACCACACTTATTGTCATAACATAAAGTTGATGTACCACATTCACGAAGAAATTTCATATTTGCCATGTCAGGGCTTTCCTTTTATAAGCTTGGCTATATTGCCGGATGGAAAACACGGAGAATATTTATTATTATTATTATAAAGTAATGCACTAGCAGCATCATGCTGATGCGTGCAATTATTGTTATGCACTTGCACTTTTGTTTTTAAGCACTTGCACTGATTTATTACCAGACTGCGCAAGAAGGAGGGTTGTTTTTTTTATTTTCTTGTCCATGAATTATTAGATTTTAAGCAAGTAAGATTTTTTGATAACATTTACCGACGATGCACATATTGTTTTCAAGGATTTGTTGATGCTTGGGTGCGATTTAACTTTAAGTCCTCTAGCCCCTACACCACGAACTGTGAAAATGTCTGTAGAGGGAGCAAAAGTATGTTGTGATCGTACTGTATGGTGTTCTATAATCTCTGCCTACACATCCGGGAAAGCCCATCTATACTTATGATAGTTTTTCGGGAGTGGTAGTTCTTCCTGTTAAAGTTAATATAAAATGATAAATAAAAAGTCATTAGTTTGTACGTTAGGTTAAGCATGGGCGAGCATTTAGGTAAGTGATGTTTGTTCTTGTTTGATGTTGATAGTTATTGAAGCTCCGAATAAAAATATTAAAAATGGTTCAAATCAAATCATCGTTTTATTTCTTCTCTTTCGCGCTCGTTCTGAGGAAAGCAGATGAATTTTGCCAGAATGTGCAGGTTGTTGAGGGCTGCAATCACTTGACGCATCACAACTGACACCATTTTTTGAGCGATGCAGGAATCGACGGTGCTAAGGCACATGCATTGGTGTGCATGCAAGGGTAGTCATTATCTGTAAACATAAAAAACAATAAGTATAGAATAGGTATTTTTTTAAATAAGCATAGGTAGGTTTAATTTAGACATTTCACATTTTCAAACTGGATTCATAGTCAGTAATTACAAATTATGCATTACTTACTGATAGTATTTTTTATTACTGACTTAACTAAGAATATTTTGACGAATGGGTAGGCAAATTATCCGCCAATCAATTTACATTTCATGCAATCTCTCACAAAGGCAATCTATAAAGGCTACAAAGGCATTTATAAGCAAGTTAGAGTCTCTCAGCTCCCTACCAAATGAATGAATTGTATTGTACTTTCATTTCGTCAAATTGTTCTTGTCTACCATATGACAAAGGTATTTTTTAAGGCTGCTGATATTGCATTCATTAATGTTCTTACTTTTTTGGCTGGGGAAATGCTGTCGAATCTCCTTGGTTGAGGAAGAAGTGGCGCGATCTCCCAAAAAAGCTCCTCAAAGAGGTCCGGAAAGTCTCTGTTGCTGGCGGCGATATCTTACTCACAGCGCAGTCGGAGGCTTCATCGAGAACAAGGAGACCGTCACGGCGTCGGCGCTCTTCGCGCCGCAGCTCTCCCACAAACACAACAGCCAAATATCCGTTTTTATTTTAACAATCACAGACTAACAACAGGGTTTACAAATACATTGTATGAAACAAGTTGATTCTCGGCTGGCGAGTTTGATCTACGAGCTATTCGTTCACTTGAGCCACAGAATAAGAAATATCGCTATGAAAAGTGGATTTTCGGTAATCCGCTAGCTATTCTTTTGATTTTATTCACTTTAGCCACAGGAAAAGTTATATTAGTTTTCATAAATGTCAATGCTGGTGCTGTCTAATACAGTGTTGGTATGCCGTTGTTTAGTGATATTTTTTGGTATACTATGGTGTTACATGCTGTCTTTTTTGTTCAAAGAATACCCAAAACCAATAAACACCTAAAACACTACAGAACTATAAATTATTCCAAACAACTCCAACAAGAACATCAAAGAACCCAAAGATCACCAAATAACACCAAAAATACCGACGAGCATCAAACATTAACGAATAAATCCATACCACCTCAAACTATACCAATTTACACACAGACAATACATACAAATTATAACCTAACCTATCATGGTCTACATAATATATTTATTACAGGATTATCAACTTTTCCATAGTATATGTTCGGACCAAGCAGCACAGCAGCTAAAATAAGATGGTACAAAAATGTTACTTGGATTAGTTTGGCCGACACTGCATAAGCACGTGTAATGAGTGAACTTATGTCATTTGACAGCAAGCATGGTACATTTCGTCAGGTTATTCGCTGACTTGTTTATTCCCTCAGCGAATAAACTTACCATGGTAGACCCCCAGAGCTCCGCACTATAGCGAAAAAACAGCATTTATCTCTCACATCGGGCGAGGGTACGCTTATGAGGTTTTACAACCCCACAATGCAATGAACGTGTTAAAAGCTGATGTCAAGAAAAAAAATAAATATTTTTTTTTATTAAAAAATTGTAAAAAAAATTTAGGTTCTTTTTTTTCTTACCTTAATCTTGAAATTAGTGCAATCGAAACGGTAGACCCGTGTCGAAAAATCTTAGTGACTTTCAAAGAAAAAAAGATTTCAACTTTAACCCACATCGGGCTTTAGCCGTATCATATTTTTGGGCGCCAGGGTGGGCCTATAGGCAGTTCCTTACATTTCCTACATGGATATTCCCGGACTAACTTATCAAAATAAAGTTTATATACGTTCTTAATGTATGGATATTGTGTAGAACCACACTCATTAGCCGTACTGCACTGTAGTCCAATTGTGGCAATTCCCTATCTAACTTCAATCATTATTAGTGTTATTTTTTGCATGATTGCGATGAAATAAAGATTTTGATTAAATCTCGGTTCCGGTTCTATTCGGTTTATTCGATGTAAATCATAACTTTTTTTCTTCAAATTGATTTATTCATATTCCTGTGATTATGAACATCAGATATTATTATACAAGACAGATTTTTTTATTTAAAAAGGTTATGCAATGTAAAAATTATATATGGATTTTGCTTCAGATTACAGAGAGAGACAAGCTCCCGCAACACTTTTGCGCAAATTGCGGCGACATGATTGATTCTTGTTTCCGCTTCATCAGCAAGGCGAGGAGGGTTGACTTTACATTAAGAAACAATATGGCAGTGCTCAGCCGAGAATCAAATGATGAATCCAAGAACGAATATCCTACTATTGCCACAATAAAAGAAGAACCAGTCGATTGTAACAAACTTTGCGAACAGGTCATTAAATTGGAAATTAATGGCTTGGATGAAAAAAAGGAGTTTGAATTAAAAATTTCACCAGAACCGAATTTTTTTGGAGAAACTCTCGAAAATGACGGCTTCAGTGATAACGATGAAAAGATAAATGTCAAAAGCGAAAAGAAAAAGAAAAAGAAAAAACGGGATACTGAAAAAAAAGATAAAATTAGTCACACAAAACGCTCTAGCACACAATGTCCACTATGTAATAAGATATTCACTTCCAAAATGTGGTACGAGAGACATGTCAAAACGGCACACATTGATAATGTTATCCGAGTGAAAAAATATATCTGCAGTGTCTGTTCTAAAGGTTAGTGATGGAAAATTTGGTCATAAATGTGTTTTTGCACTTTCCAACTAAACTGATTTTTTCTTTATTTAACCAAATCATCTTTATTTCACTAAAATACGTTGTCATTTGAATTAAAGTTCCATCCAGATCTCAAGCAATCCTGGCATAGCACTGAGGGCTAGGCACAGTGTGTGGGGCTAGTAACATGATAGTACATTGGTGTGGTATTACGCACCTATGTAACTCCAGTTCTAAACGGATAACTAGTAAATATTGTAAACATTAATTTACTTGCATATTTTTTTTTATTAATTAAGAATGTATTATTGAAACAATCGGAATTATGCGAAGTAAGGAAAACTTTTGACATGCAGGGTTCTCACGTTCGGACATCTTGACCCAGCACATGGTGACACATTCCGACGAGCGGCCATTCCCGTGTCACCTCTGCCCGAACAAGTACAAGATGCAAAAGCAACTTAACTGTCACCTGCGAATGCACCGCGACCAAGTTACATACAATTGTGACATCTGTGGCGCCAGGTGAGTACCCTCAGGCATGCTGTTGGATTGATCTGTATGTTTTAATATGTCTATATTTAATAAAGCGGATTCTTTACGCAATTTTGGGATTGTTATTGTTCATCGGGGCGGGTAGGGGTATTGACTATTCCCCCCCCCAATCTGGGACTTTGGTACTTGGGGTAAGCATACTAGCATATTCGTCAGCCTCGGTAGCCCAGTGGTGCGACGTCTTGCGATTTGATAAGTTGGGTAAGCACCTCTGAGCGCGGTTAGGTTCTGGATGGATGACCATTTTCATCATTTGAGGCTGGCCGGGGCCCGCATTCTACATAAAACTGTAGGTCCCCTTCCTTGCTTACTGGGTGGTAGGGTTAATCCCGCCCGGGTTGGTACCATCGCATTGAATGAATAATGGTCGAAGCGGCAATGAAAATTGTCCGTGTTTTCCATCCAGTTCAATGTAGCCGAGCAATATAAGGAAGGTCCTGGCATGGCACCTAGTTCCCATGTGGTGTGTTAATGTCTGACGTTCAGTTTGATATTAGCCATCCATGTCCAGTTACATAAAAAAAAATTTTAGGAAACTGATCAGCTAGCGCCATCCAGCTGACTTTCGTATGAATTTAGAATGGTCCTATTAGACTTTACGATTAATATTTTCTTTTTTAATGGAGCAGAGCGGTGAGCGTAGCCGCAGTCGAAATATTTTTCTAATCTGTGCTACTTCGGCGAGGTGAATTTCAGTAGAGCAACTTACAAGACTTGCTCTTCTACATATCCTAAGGGCTTTATATATACAAAAGTAGTCAATGTTTTGATGAGAATAAAACACAAATTTACTGTATAATAGACTTGTTTTCGCCTCCTCCCCCATCAACAAAATTATGTATCCATGGCAGGCACTTATCATTATTCTCTTAATTTTGTTCCTGCATGTCCATTTTTACTCAACTAATAATATTCATTTAAAGAAATATGAAACTTTGACATTGTCCACAGTTTTAAGTGGAAAGCTGTGCTGCTCAACCACATACGGTCCCACGAAGAAAAGAAACAACACTTGTGCGATTTTTGCGGTGCTGGCTTCACTCAATGTAAGTAAGACGCACACCTGGGTGGTATGTTTAATCCGATCCGAGTTGTTACCATCCCATTGAATGTAATGGAAAATTATTGAACAGCTCTTGGTCTAGGGGCAAGAGGACTTGCCTTTCATCCGAGAGGTCTGGATTCAAATCCTTGCCCGGTCATGCACCACTTTCTTTCTCTTTCTGAGTTGGATAAGTGCATTTCGTTACGAATGCAAGCTGTTCCATGGTTCGGAACCCATGTAAAACTATAGGTCCCCTTTCCCTAGTGGTGGTGGGGTTAAGCCCGCCCGGGTTGGTACCACTGCATTGGATGAAACTATGGTTGAAGCGGCAATGAAAAATTATCCGTGTTTTACATCCAGTTCAATGTAGCCGTGCTCATAAAAGAAAGTTCTGTGGAAGGAAGAATGTGGTGTATTAAGGTGGCCCAACCCGGCGGGCCTAACTCATTCGCGGGCTTGGTACAAAACCGTGCTGTTACGCTCTGGGACCTTCTCTGTTTCAAAGAATAAGACAGGCTCCGCGATGAGGAAGATGCAACATGTCCACAAAAAAGACAATATGATTTGGTAAGATTTACGAAAATTTTAATTTCAAAACGACTTATAGCTAAAAGTAATCCACGACCGCTGCAGTCAATAATCTAACAAAAACCAAATAGATCATAAATCTTGATTAAATAAGCTATGTCTGATGACTAATCTTTTTACGATGTTCTTACTTTATCATTGCGTAATCCACCTCCAAAGGTATTGTATAAAGCGCGCGAAAAATTCGAACTTTCGGACCTTATAAATTAGAAACCAAACACAATGTTACAATGCCAATGGTCATCAGACATCTAGTTCGATCAAATAAAGCTATTTTGAGCAAAATTTTGGATCTCTGACAAGAAATATGGGCGTGATCTTCTTTCCCCTTTTGTATGGGGAGATGAGCGGGATGGGCCACCTTAAGGTGGCCCAACCCGGCGGGCCCAACTCATTCGCGGGCACGGTACAAAACCGTGCTGTTGCGCTCTGGGACCCTCTCTGTTTCAAAGAATAAGACAGGCTCCGTGATGAGGAAGATGCAACATGTCCACAAAAAAGATAATGTGCATAGTGTATGATTTGCTAAGATTTACGAAAATTTTGATTTCAAAACGACTTATAGCTAAAAGTAAACCACGACCGCTGTAGTCAAAAATCTAACAAAAACCAAATAGATAATAAATCTTGATTAAATAAGCTATGTCTGATGACTAATCTTTTTACGATGTTCTTACTTTATCATTGCGTAATCCACCTCCAAAGTTATTGGATAAAACGCGCGAAAAATTCGAACTTTCGGACTTTATAACTTAGAAACCAAACACAAGTGTACGATGCCAATGGTCATCAGACATCTAGTTCGATCTAATAAAGCTGTTTTGAGCAACATTTTGGATCTCTGACAAGAAATATGGGCGTGATCTTCTTTCCCCTTTTGTATGGGGAGATGAGCGGGATGGGCCACCTTAAACTAATTTATTAACGTTAGTTGTATGGTATTAGCCATCCATGTCAGGTTGCATAAAAAAAATCTGTATATATATATTTCTCAAAACAGTGAATTGCATCCATGTTTCTGATGATATGTGTGTCTCCACTGCAGTGGGCAACCTCGTGCAGCACAAGCGGACACACTCCGGCGAGAAGCCGTTCGCCTGCCCCCACTGCTCTTTCCGCTGCTCCATGTCGTCAAGCATGCGGAGGCATCAGGTAGCAGTTTTTGCATTACAAATTTGTTTCGGTTATGTGATTGAATCTTATCAAACCTTATGAAATCTTATAAATAGTGGTGTAATAAACATATTGTTCCATGGTTCGGAACCCATGTAAAACCGTAGGTCCCCTTCCCTTACTAGGTCGTCCCCACCCGGGCTGGTACCACCGCGTTGGTTGAAACTATGTTCGTAGGGGCTGCGTTTTCCACCCAGTTCAGTGTATCTGCGCTCATAACGGGAAGGTTCTGGCATGGCACCTAATTCCTACAGGAATGTGGTGTATTGGACTAATATCCTGGCGGTAATTGTGTGGCCATCCATGTCTGTAATTAACTGTACTCACTCAGGTATGAGAAATATCTTAATTAGTGTCTATAAATAAAGTATTGGTATATGATTTTTGCAGCGAATACATGACGGAACGAAACCTCACACTTGCCACACATGCGGAAAATGTTTTCGAGACTACAGCAGCCTGGTATGTACCTGCTGGGTTCATATATATGCGGAGAACCCTATTTCAAACCTTAACTCAAATCAATATTAAGTGTATTTTGTGTATTAGGTTTTTTCACAGAATGCAATTTAGTGCAACGAACATTCGATGTTGCGAGTACCGGATTCGTAAGCGAACTAATAGCAGTTATTGGCTTTTAACTAATTTATGGCTACGCCGCCCGTATAATACGAGTTTCGCTCGCTGACTAAAACAAGAACCCGCCCCTGCTCCAAGGGTTCTACTCCGCACAGAGAACAACAGGCTACTGAGTGGTCAGTCTGAGTTCTCACCCAAATTGGCGTTTACGCAACTTCGAAGTTCCGTAAAAACTTCAAACCCCATACAAATGTTCAGTACTTATTCTGTGGTTTTACTTCTTCAAGCTGTCAACAAACTCGGACTTCCAATTTGTATGAAAACGCAGGGCCGGCGTAAACGGCAATGTCGACGTATTTACGGCAACATAGAGTTAGATGTCAAATCAAACCCGGACTCGCAAAAGTTAGTTAGTTAGTTAGTTAAGTTAGTTGATTAACGCCCAATTTAGGTGACAACTGGGAGTACAGGCTCTGAGTGGGCAGTCTGAGTTCTCACCGAAATTGGCGTTTACGGCAAACCGATTGACTGGCGTTTTCTCCAAACTCCATACAAGTTTTTACTAAAAATTCTGTGGTTTTACTTCTTCAAGCTGTCAAAGTCAAACGCGGACTTCCGATTTGTATGAAAACGCGGAGTGGACGTAAACGGCAACGTCGACGTATTTACGGCAACGTTGAGTAAGCTGTCAAATCAATCTGTTAGTTCGCTTAACGCCCGCTGCGCGCGCTCATCAATTTCTCCATACATTTGAAAACGCCAGTCGATCGGTTTGCCGTAACGCCAATTTAGGTGACAACTTAGACTACCGGCTCTGATCAGAATAGAGCCAATTAAATTCAAGAACCACAGAAATATATTTATTTTTCCTTAATTAATGAACATGAAATTTCATGTCATCCATTATTTCTCAGTTCTCCTATTTACAGAAGGGAATTTACTTTTGTTTACAACCATGTAGAGATTTAGTAGACAAGAAAACTATAAAAGTTACATAAAAAAAGAACCTCTTCTGATAAAAAAATCCAGAATGAATATATTTTTCAGATTTTAAGTGAATTTGAAGTACTTACACTAAGTAATTTGTACGTCCTTTCCAATAAAAAAATTAATCATCAAAATTGGTTGGCGTGATATTGAGTTATTCGTCCATTTGCATACACATACTTAATGCAAATTTAAGACTTATATGTTTTTCTCATGGATACCATTGTCAGAACTAGACTAAATTGTAATGGGACCACACGGGTAGCACCTGCTTTCAAATATAAAGAGAATCATCCAAATCGGTTCACCGAGTCAAAAGTTCTGAGGTAACAAACATAAAAAAAATACAGTCAATTTAAGACCCTTTTAACCGACTTCAAAAAAAACCATGCATGTTTTTTTTATGTTTTTGAAGTCGGTTAAAGTCAAACGGCAAACTTTAAGCCTGACAAAGAACTGAGCCTATCCCTGTTCACCCGACAGCTCCGTCACATCCGCACGCACACCGGCGAGCGGCCGTACCGCTGCATGTTCTGCAGCCAGACGTTCATCGACAGCGGCAAGCGGAACCGCCACGTCCTGCGCTACCACCCGATCTTCGCCGCCAACGATTTCTCCACGGCCGCCGCGCCGCATGCGACCCGCGCGCCCGCGCCTTCCACGGCGCCCAAACCCCAGAAACCCGAGCGGGAGGCCTCATGCGTGGATAAAATACAAAATTGAGAGAATGATCGTTGATAAATGTCGTTCTCAACCTTACACAGGCACAGACAGGCTTCTCCAGACCTAAAGCTCCTACCAGGGCCGAAGGCCCGACAAGTTGGCTTGAGTCGGCTCGAAGTACAGGGGCGCGGGGACTAGCGTTCCATGCCTGTTCATGCAACAATTTTATTCTCTTTCTGAGTTCGATGCACTCTGCATTTCGTTCTTCGTTAATCCATTTCCTCTTCCCCTACTAGGTGGAAGGGTTGAGCGTGGCCGGGTGGTACCATCGGATTGATAACATGATCGAAGCGCACAGAAAATGTTTCTGTATTTTCTATCCAATTCAGTATAGCCTTACTCTTAAAGGGTAAGTCAGGCGTTGCACCTAATTCCTTCGGAAATGCCATGCATGTCAAGTTGCATAAAAATATGTTAATCAGTGATGTGAGTAATACCAAATAGTCGTCTTATCTTTTCAGGATCCTTTCTTAGGGCATTTGTGTATTAAAAATATTTGAATTTGTGTCAAATGGAATTTGTGATATAAAAAAAATTGTCTATGTGCATAAAAAATCTACTAACATTATTTGTCTTTACTCTATCCATGCCCAACTAAATGTCTTCAAAGACTTCAGGAATAACCTAAAATCACTGTAACTTGGGTAACTTGCCCTCACTCTTAACCGATACCGACAATGTTTCTTAATATTTTCATCAAAAGCTCTGCTTCTAGATTGATGAGCAAAGCTTTAACAAAATTTTAAAAAAAGCGTAGCGGCCGAGATAAGCGAAGCTTATAAGCATTAAGGTGGCCCATCCCGCTCATCTCCCCATACAAAAGGGGAAAGAAGATCACGCCCATATTTCTTGTCAGAGATCCAAAATTTTGCTCAAAATAGCTTTATTTGATCGAACTAGATGTCTGATAACCATTGGCATTGTAAAATTGTGTTTGGTTTCAAGTTATAAGGTCCGAAAGTTAGAATTTTTCGCGCGTTTTATACAATAACTTTGGAGGTGGATTATGCAATGATAAAGTAAGAACATCTTAAAAAGATTAGTCATCAGACATACCTTATTTAATCAATATTTATAATCTATTTGGTTTTTGTTAGATTTTTGACTACAGCGGTCGTGGTTTACTTTTAGCTATAAGTCGTTTTGAAATTAAAATTTTCGTAAATCTTACCAAATCATACGCTATGCACATTGTCTTTTTTGTAGACATGTTGCATCTTCCTCATCACGGAAGCCGTCTTATTCTTTGAAACAGAGAAGGTCCCAGAGCGCAACAGCACGGTTTTGTACCGTGCCCGCGAATGAGTTAGGCCCGCCGGGTTGGGCCACCTTAAGAAATGAACTCATCCAACTGCCGCAATATATGTGTGGCGGCAAGGGCAGTCCATTTCATGATGGAATCGCCCACCCGCCGCGATGTTGACTTCTGACAGTAATAAAATCTCAGCTTACTCCCCAGCGGCCAAGCTCATAACGAGGCTATAGAAACTTTGCTTCAAATAATCCTGTAATTTCATTAATTTGCCTTTGGGAGGCCATCATCTGGAATTTTCACTCCGGTAACCCACTCCTTTAGCTTGTCCATTCCCTCTCCATTGATGGCAGATGTCTCTAGCACAACAATCGGCTGAGGAACTTCTCGTTTCAGTCTCTTAAACTGCAGCATTAGTAGGGCCTCATTTCGCATTTGTCTGTATGCTACGTCCATCTTCGCCAGAACTAGTAGAAACTGTAACATGTCCAAGATCACTGAATACATTAATTGCATTTAGGTGAATGTACTAATAAATGTATGACTTTGCAACATATACGAAATGTAATTCAATAAAAGTCTCGTCTTGAACAGAAGTGCGTTTATCAGTGAACAAGATTACTAACCTTGGACTGTCTGAGCCTAGGTTCTGCCAACAGAGTATACAAAAGAACTGCCGCTGCAGATATTTGGCAAAGATTTGAAGTATCCACGACAAAAATTACCTGCAAGTGAAGATTAAATATCTTGGAACACTTATTACATTGAAATGTGAAATCAACTATGGTTGGAGGTGCTAATGATTAGGTGAGTTCTGACAGTCGTATTCAGAGAGCACCTGTCAAAACATAGTGCGAGATTAGCACCGGACTAACCATACAAAAACCGGTTTAGTCCGGCGGATTAAAGTTAATGCTCTGAATACACCTGCTATTTTTTGTGGGTAGAAAGACTGCCATCTGTAGACTGAAATTGTATTCGACTGCCAGGAAGAGATTGTTAGATTGCAATGTGGTCCAACATAACACAATCTTGGCACACTTATTACATTTAAATGTGAAATCAACTATGATTGGAGGTACTAATACCAGATTAGGTGAGCTCCAAATTAAAAAAAAAAACTTCATCTCTATACTGAGATTGTATTCCGCTGCCAGGAAGAGATCGTTTGATTGCGATTCGGTCCAAACCATAGACCTAGCGCTGTGCTTACAAGACGATCAAAGTGTGGGAGTGTGACGTCAGCTCAAGTACCACTACCGCGAGTAAGAGGTAGATGAAACACATCTGCCCATTGAGACCACTTCAGAAATCATTATCAATACATTGGAGTCGCGCTCATGGAATGTGAAATGTTTTTTTGTAAAATCTTTATGATTTCTCTAGTTTTCCTTAAAGAAACCTTGCTGACCTTTGCATTTATAGATTGTTTAGTGAACGGGAGTAAAAAACCGAGACAAAAACCCTTTTTGACTGTAAATAAGGGGTGACCCACTGATTCTTTGTCGATCAAATTTCTTAACTTTTCCTCATTATTTCAAAGTAAAAATTAAAAGATAACTTCAGATAATTATTATTTGAAGCTACACAGCGATTTAGAAATGTTTTTGAGTAAAAAAGAAATTTCAGTACATGAAACAAATTTGTATGAAAATGTTTGGTCTGATCCGTTAGTTGACTCTTTATGTCTATACATTTTTAAGCCTGTGGTTCAAACACAACACAAACACATGGAAACGTAGCACCACCGACCTTTTTTATATTGTCAAGGTAATTGGACCAGAGGGGAGCCATTTCCCCGCCCACTTCTCTGACCAGGAGGGTCAACTTCTTGCCACCGCGCCCGGGGTACTCCACGTCGTAGATGTTGGTGCCGACGGTGGGCACCGAGCTGTAAGTGTTGTCGATGCCCTCGATGTTCTGGAGCCGTTTCAGCAGCATCGTCTTCCCGGAGCCTTTGGGGCCGAGGCAGAGGATGTGGATACGGTTCTCTGGATAGTCATCCATTTTGAAGCAGATGTTTTAATCTTTTTGCCATCCTTTTATTTCAAAGTTTGATCAATATGCATTGACATGGAAACTTGAGTATCCAGTGGCAACTGGTTCTATTTGAGGAGATTTATTTCATAAAACGTTGTTTGTTTTTTAGGGTTCTGTACCCAAAGGGTGAAAACGGCAAAATGGCAATTGCCATTTTAATATGAATTAACTGGTTCTTTGTTTTATTTCATTTGGAAATGAGTGTCTAAACGATTTTTGAATCGATTGGTCGAGTTAGCATTATTTACGTCTTCGGGGAGCTTGTTCCAGATATGGAACTTACAACTATATTTGTAAAGAAATGTTTGCGGGTGTTGGTGTTATGTTCCGTGCAGTGGAGTTTCAAGCTGTGTCCTCTTAAGTGTTTTTATTTAAGGTGAGCATATTTGCAAGATTTCCGCAATCATACTTCCTGGTCATCATCTTGTATGCTTCTATGAGGTCACCCCTCGGACGGCGGCGTCTAAATAAATAAAATAATAAAATATAAAAATAAACAAATTCGTCGAATAGTTATCCCACTGATTATCAGACCATTGAAAAATCGGCCCTTAGAAGCATATTAGCCTAGATAATAAATTAATTAAACTGATTTTTTACTATATAGGTGACATACTACCAACATTTCACTGAAAACTTCTTAACTTTCCTGTTCCTTTTTTTCTTTTCCCTGTTACTTTGTTTTCCTTTAACTGTTTGATAAAAAAAATGTTCAGAAAAAGCATGTAAACCTGAAATTCTGAAAATGTTTTTGCTGCTACTACTAGGGCTATGTTTGAGATAGATGAGTTACAGCAGTGAACGCTGTTACATACTGAAGCCCGATTCTGCTATTTGTCCAATTTCAAACCATTCCGTATAAGTTATGTTTACGTCAAACATAACACGCTAAGTTTCGAGTGCGGTTTTCAAAAATCACTATTCAGCTAATTCACACACGCGTTTTGTTATTGTCTATGGAGTGGTTTGTCTTGCGCGCCGCCTACAGCGATATGCCAACGTAATGTAGAAAAGTGATATTCGAAGTTCGGCGATGCGATGCTCCGAATTTGACAAATATAATTCTCAAAACCGCAAGTTTTCGGCAAATCACACGGCCCTCGAGAACATGGAGTGCGCGTTACGAGTTTGCAAACAAAACACAAACACAACGCATGCGTTTTGCAAACTGCGCTAGTAGAATACCATTTCGCGCGAAACATGCGGTTTTGAGAAAACACAAACATAACGCGCGCAGTTATCAATTAGCAGAATAAGGCTTCTGTTTGAGAATTCTGTGGTACATCACTACAGTATTTTTTTAATTCAATTTTAAAATTATTAGACTTGAAATAAAACTAGGAGGTTCTTATTACGTAAACACGGCCTTTATTCAAATACTGTACAATGATAAATGACAATATAATATAACAACAACAAAACACTCCACAAAATAAAACAACATTCTCGGTTTTGCATACAAAACGTATAAAGTAAGCGGCACACTCAGACGTGCCCATAATGTTCACCACTCCAATAAATACCTATTACAATATGTGGCAACCCAAATATAGGATCACACAGCAGACATTTTATTGCAATTGCAACACTGCTTAAACCCACCTTTCTCCACACACAGTATTTTCTTTGTCAGGAAAGTTGCGGAAAATTGCTAAATGTGATAAAATGCTTTAATCTTCAGCACTGGGTATGTATTCTAAAGAAATAAAAATGTTGTATGGATAGCAACGAAAAGCCTTGGAACTAATACAATTTTTTGGATGACTTGCATCAATTCCAACTTACTGAAGAATACCCAGCTTGGCATTGCTTTTTTTTTTTACCTAGTAGGGGAAGGGGACCTACAGTTTTACATGGATTCCGAACCATGGAGCAGCTCGCATTCGTGACGAAATGCACTTATCGAACTCTGAAAGAGAAAGACAGTGGTGCAAGTCGGTATTGAACCCGGGCCTCTGGTACGCTAGACCAGTCCCCGCGCCACTAGGCTACGAGCCGCTCAAATACTACTACATAGATCATACTTTTTCATAATTGCCATTATGTCAAAGCCTTAAAACATTTTAGTATTTTTTTTAAACATCGAATGTCCTACCCAAAACTATACTTCAATGAGAAAACTTTCAAGTTTTATCAGACTCCCGGAATCTTCTATACAGTGTACCCATAACTTTTGGAAGAACTAAAAGATTTTTTTTCTCATGCATATATAATAATTGTGATCGTTTGAGTAGGATGATCGATGCAAACTTATGTATTGAGGTTGCGACGTAATGTGGCCCTTCCTGATGGGACTAACTCATTCGCGGGCACGGTACAAAACTGTGCAATTGCATTCTGGCATCTCCTCTCTTTCAAATACTCCGTGGGCAAGGCACGTTTAAATAAATGATAATTAAAAATGATCCGTTTTATAGGCTCCGTGATGAGGAGGATGCAACATGTTCACAAAGCTAACAATCCGTATAGTGTTTGATTTGGTGATTGTCGAAAATTTTAATTACAAAATGGCTCATAGCTAAAAGTACATCACGACCGATGTATTCAAAAATCAAACAAAAAACCATCTTGATTATAAATCTTCATGAAACAAGCTAGGTCTGATGACCAACTCTTTTAAGATGTTTTTATTTTATTGTTGAGTAATCCACGTCCAAAGTTATTGTATAAAAAACTCAACTTAGAAACCAAATACTATTTTACAATGCCAATGGTCATTAGACATCTGGTTTGATCAAATAAAGCTGTTTGGACTATAATTTTGGGTCTTCGAAAATAAATATGCACATGATCTTCTTTCCACGTTTGTATGGGGAGTTGAGCGGGAAGGCCCACCTTAAAATAATGGGGTTACGATAGAAGTATATATCTGGTGGACTGAAAAACACGATATATGGACAATTAGTCCAGATACGAGTCGAACTTAATAATTGATTTGAGTGTTCTGTGGGTGTTTAAACTATTGTCTAAGATTGGCTTACCACAGTTATAGACAGTGGTCTGTCAAACGTGCGCCCAGCCGCACGCACGCACTCGCCTTGAAAATGAGCTGCACGGGACAGTTCGAAACGTCGGCCAAAAGGACCGAGGAAAATAACTGTGGTAAGCCAATCTTAGACAATAGTTCAAACTTAATAAGTCTGAAATATAGCTGCAAAACATGTTTCTTAAACGCGAATATAATGTGCATGCAGAATAAACCATAAAAGGATACAATAAAAAGTAAGTTGTAAAAATGACAAATTCAAGTGGAACTACGGACGGCAAGACCAGAATTAGGGTCGTCAAAACATAGATCGATGGTACGGAGTTGTTTATCCTTGCTGATGAAGTCGTTCCATTTTATAGCTGTCTTTCTTTAATGAATGTGTACTTTCTAAATATGGTAGATCCCTATATTTATTAAAAAATTGCAACATAAATTGCTCAGCTTCAAAGTAAAGTATGATCAAAACAATAGAAAAATACACCTTATATTATATTACCTTTATGTGCACAGCTCTCAATAAAATATGTTATTTATGAAATTCTAGACGATATGTCGGGATCAGTGTGTGGAGAAGGCATCTTACATCAAGTGGCAAGCTTTCCAGCAACCAAGCTCTAAGCTTTCGGTTGTGCAGAAAAGGGCTTTGTTTACGTCCTCAAATGTCTCATTCAAGATTCAAGTATCGCTTTAGTGGACTTTTAACAATGTCAAATAGAACCAGCACTCCCAAGTCTGGTGGGTTCTGCATCAAGAGCTTTTTAGCACCGACACATGACGAATTGTTCAGAGAATCAAAACTTGTTCAAAAGTTATGTATAATTAGTAAAACAGAGAAAAATCTAGCAATACTGATGGAAAATTTCAAGCTAACAGTAGGCAAACGACCGGAGTATATAGTTTTCCTATAAAACACACGGCATATGAGACCACCACACTAAGTGCTAATGGAACCCATGAAAATTAACACCATGCCGTAAAACAACGGCTCACAAAGTCCGTATGGATACTCGAGCAAAAAGTATCAAACTCGGATGTCCCAGCTGCATAAGCTGCGAAAATGAGCTAATCAAAATAAGTTAAAAAAAAATTCGGAAGCAAAGAGGTCAGTCGATGTTTGGCCACAATTTTACTGGAGATTATTGAACATAACACTACCATAGTGATACATGTCACAAGCTGTTCTATCTAGAACTCAGAGATCACATACAGTGGAAGAGTATGTCATTTGTAATTAATTAATTCACTACAAAAACTTATACACATTTGGAAACATTAGCTGCAGACACTTGAAGGAATATGGGTGCGGTAGCCGCATAAAAAAAAACTCTGCATTGCCTAAAAATAAACAGACAGTATACACTTGTTACATTTGGATTACATACACTATTATACATTTAGTTCATATAAATGGCTCGCACCGCTCCACAACATAGACAATGCAGACATGTCGATTTATATGCTATACATCAGGTCAGTATTCAGGTCCATTTCGCTATTCTTCTATGTTTTATATTGGTAATGACTATATCTCAAAGTTTGTATTATTGACGAAACACTTCAATGTCTGGGAAGTTTCAATCACATCCCCCAAGAATTCTCGAGAACAGCTCTCTCTTTTTTTTTTGAATGATATTTCCGTGATAAGGAAAAGTGGTTGACATTTTGAATTTCCAACGACTATTTGAAAATATAGTATAGTTTTTAAACATTCCCTATAGGTAGCTGCTATATAACTCTGAAGATCGAGATATTGGCGTGACGAGTTGCACATATATACTTCGGGCGAGTACATTTATCTTTTTTCACGCACAAAATGGAGCTCATTCCTATGTACAATATCCCTTCAGTGATCATTACAAACGAGACTAACTAGGAATGTTTCTCGCGATGAACTAAATACTGCTCGGCAAATGTGACGCTCGACCAGTCCATAGCGCTTCTGTCACACTCGGCATAGTCTCACAAGTCAAATATAAATACATACTAACGCATCTATAACGATCTATATACAACTGCCCATTGTCAGTCCCCTGGAGGTTTATGATTGGTCGCGTCCACACTGATCTCGAAAGAAGAGCGGCGGATGATAATCAATGCCCCGGACTCTCTCTTTGTCTGCTCTCCTCTGGTATTATGACTATGCTGCCGGGTGGCACCCTTGGCTACCTGAAATAATAAAACATATTTTTAAATTTCAATGAAATAACCAATATACAACTGCAGTTACACAATAAGGACCTTGAAAAAGGGGGGAACTATTTCAAAGGATACATGTACGTATACAGGGTGTTAACGGGGTTATGGTCCAAACGTTAACCACGTGTTCCTTGGCATATTCGGAGCAAAAAAGGTAGATAACATTTTTTTGTATGACTGAAAAAAAAAATCGTCCTCCCCATACATTTTGTGTGTAGGTATTTACAAAAATGTATGGGGATGACAATTTTTTTTTTCAGTCGTACAAAAAAATGTTATCTACCTTTTTTGCTCCAAATATGCCAAGGAACACGTGGTTAACGTTTGGACCATAACTCCGTTAACACCCTGTATATCTGTGTTCTATGTATTGCTTGATCTCATAGCCTTTATCAGATATGTGGTAATATTTTGAATTGACTGAACTTTTACTGGACATAGTTCAGTTTGGTTAGCTTAGATTTATGTTTAGAAGATTAATGTGATGAAGCGCCTGGCCGGTCGGCATGGTTTTCACAGCCACTGTAAAAGTTCTAAAAGATCTAGCTCACCTAAAAGATCTATCAAAGCTGTCAGATACCATACAAAATAAAACAGATTTTTTTTATGCAACTGGACATGGATGGCTAATACTAAACTGACCGTCAGATATTAGCCTATCACACTACATGGGGTCTAGGCGCCATGCCAAGACCTTCCTTACATTGCTCAATGTAGAGCTCAATGCGATGGTACTAACCCAGGCGACTAACCCTACTACCTAGTAAATAAGGAAGGGGCCTACAGTTTTACTTAGTATCCGAACCACGGTCAACCTTGAAAATGGTAACCTCGCTCACCTAACCAAACCACGTTCAGAGGCGAATCGCAAGGCGTCGCGCCACTGGGCTCCCGAGGCTGACGTCGGGTCCCTTTTTGCGGTGGGACCCTAAATAGGAAGATTCGAAGCGAGGGGTCAGGTAACGCGGGGGTTGAGTGGGTTACCTCTCGTCGGCGCCGGCGGGCTGCACCACGACGCGCTCGTAGTGCAGGCGGCCGCCGCCGCCGCCGCCGCCCGCCGACAGCTGCTGCTTCACCTGCCGCGAGCCCAGCGCCGCCGTGCCGTCGCGCGCGATGAACAGCTGCAGCCCGGACGCTACACACACACACACACCCACCTCACTACACGCACACTAAAAAAAATAAATATAGATATCTTCACGGATCCCATTTCAGGCTCCCAAGCCAAGATATTTAATTATTTCAATTAATTATTATTTTTATTTTATTAATTTATTTCGCAATCACAAGGTTTTTTGCATGCAAGAAATGCAAAGTATTATACCTACAGAAGATAGGTGCAAGATTTTGGGTGGTTGAAAGGCAATCGAACTAGGCGGTGTTGCCTGTATCTAGACTGATCCTTTTGTGTGCAATGAGCGGCACTTCTTTGAATATATTATGCAAGCATTTATAGATAAAAATAATAGTCCCCCCACCATACGATGCATATATTAATTGTTAGTACATATTTAATTTGTGTGTTTTCCATCCAGTTCAATATAGCCGTGCTCATAAGTAACAACATGATGGGTTTCGGACCAGAAGTTCCAGAGATATGACACAATACAATTTGAACATAACAGGAAGGTAGATATCGATGAGGCGTGTAGACAGTAAGAACATGAAATGTTAAGGAACAGAATAGTTTGACAGATACGATACATTGTCACGTAGTGGATTTTTGGTAAGCCACTACAGTGTTCATAGCTCCTTGGCCAAGGCTAATCCAATCGCCTTGCTCCCTCCGTGGTTTTACCTAATTAAAATCTTCCTTACCCTCAGAAAAAAAGAGAAACGAAAATGATAATTTCGTAGTGCGGCGACCATTTTGGGTCGCCCACTTGACCAGCAGCCTTCGCAAAGAGCGCACCTCTACAAACCGCGGTCCACCTACCGCGGTTCCTGCGGGGCTCACTAAGTGGGCCCCAGTTATGTCTTCCGTTCACCCGAGACACGACTCGCCGATGGGTCGCCGTCGCCGACAGCGACGCGGCGAGGTAGCCGAGCACGCTGGCCGGCCATCCGCGCAGCCGCGCCGATGCGCCCCGCGCCGAGCAGCGCTGAGCCACGCCGCCACGCCGTCGGCCGGCGTTGACGACGCGGCCGACACGCCGGCGCCGCTGCTCTGAGCCGACGCCCCGCGCGCCGCACCGCACGCGCGTGCACCCACCATGCTGCGCACCGACGTGGTCCACCGTCGGTGCGCAGCATGGTGTGAACCAACCACCAAGTTTTTCTACCCTTAACGGAGGCCTCAACGACAGACTTTCTAACTGCAAACCATTTACGTACCGCTCGAGCTTTTTGTTTATTTTTTCTTTATAATAAACGTCCGCCTTTATTCTAGCTAAAATTGGTCGTATTCTTTTTCCCCGTCCCTGGTAGTACTTGGCTCGGCTACCCCCTAAGGGTACACCTATTCTACATTTAATTTGGAGTGGTGGCGCGTGATGACGCGGACGGAGCCGCCGCAAAAGCGAAGGTTCCGGTCGAACGTCACACTGGCATCCCTGGTGGGGACGAGCAGGACTAGGAATCCTGTTTCTATTTTGCGCCCCACTCCAAACCGAGCTATGTACTGCCTGGGAGGGAAAAAGAATATTTAATTTGTAAAAAGCCAGGTTTCTGTTGAGCCCTCCATTTTTTTTTTCTCATTAATTGTTTGCTGTAACATTTTTACGTGTGATTGTTGTGTGCTAGTGAGCTATCGCATTGGTTGAGACGATAACGCGTTCGATTCGGCGATCGACCTAACCTTGAAACCATGTTTCGAAGTTGATTCGACCACCGAACGAGTAGATCCTGTTTACGCCCCACTCACTTCACACAGTACTTACGTTTCGCCTTCAGCTGAAAAACATAAATTCATTCCATGTTTAGCTGCCCTTGATAACTTCACATTGAACTTAGATTTCACTACACAACATGGCCGCGCGACACAGCGCGAGCGATGTCTTTACTGCGCTCACTTTGAGACGACAGATTCATAATTTCGCATCGATAATCTAAAACTTTCGATTCCCCGTTGGTATTTCGCGTTCACTTCAACTTGCCTAACACGCTCCCTCCTACTGAACTAGATACGGTCTCACTTTTTTTTTTTCGTTCTGTTTTGGTTAGCGCTCGGTAGATCCCGCCTGTTACCCAGTATGATTCCGTTTTGTTTTAATTTAGTTCAGACGGCGCGTGTGCCGTAGGAATTTTTATGAGTTGTTTTTTCTTTGCTCGCGAAACTACCCACGTTTTTTTTTCTTTCCCTCGCTCCATCTAATTGTCGCGACGCGGAGCAGTCGCGCGGGCGCGTAGTTTCACGGCCCTGATCACCCAACCTTCATTCGTTGGGGACCATTTTTTTTCTTGAACTTTTGATGTCCATACTATTTCCTCTCACTTACCTTGCGCATGCACCTCGTGCGTTCCAAGACCTTCACAGCCCGATCACTCAACCTTCATTCGTTGGGGATCACTTTTTTTAATTTTTTTTAATTTTATAGTTTATTATGCGTGCATCTATGCGAAGTTAAGAACGTATTTCCGACCCGATCTCCCAACGCGCTCTGCATTTCAATTTATTTTTTTGGAATAAAGTGTCTTCATTTTATTATATGGTTGACCGTTTGGCGAGTGCCAAACGCCCTTTTGCCCCGCGAACCTTAAGCGGAGGGGACACCAGTTTTTTTTAAACCCTTATCTTGTGTAATGTTTTCCTTCACCACAAGTCAAAACGTAGTTTGTATTCTGGCCTTGAGTTTAGAAGGCCCCGCGGATGTTTCATTTTTTTTCCTTCAGTTTCTCTTCCTGCCGCCGGGACTAATACGTTCCACTTGGGAATGTCCCCGGCCGCATTTGTTTTTTTGACGGGCCCCACACCTTTATTGGCTCCCGCCCTTGCCCTCTGTTCGCGGACCTAATCGGACACTCGGCAAACATTCGCGGCGCGCTTCTAACTCGTTTTCTATCCTATGGTAAATTTAAAATGTATTGAATGCGAATCCGAGCAAGTCGGCGCGTAATAAGTATTGATATTACTCGGCCGTTCGGACACGCGACGCGATCACGGCGGCGCGCACGCTGGCGAACGCCACCGAAATCGATTCGTCTCGTTCCGTTCGCGTCACAGCGGAACTGCAACAGTTCATTTCAGTTTAATTCATTCACGAACGAAACTTTTCACCGGTTCTCGTATTGTAAAATATTTCAGTTGAGTAATTTTACTCGGCGCATTATGCCCACTTTTAGTTCCGTTTTTTTTTCTTGTTTTGTGATTGTACTAGGGTAGGCGGCTAGTTTTCGGTTGAAGCGCTGAGCGCTTTTTAGGATCTAGGCACCTAGGTCATCTAGGTATTAAGGCGTGTTCACACTGTGCCAAAATAAATTTATTTTTTTTCAAAATAATGTTTTGTTGTTTTGCCTCCAAGGCTACGATCATGCCCCTCCATTTATGTTAGCTCATCGCTGCGCTGGGCCTGACCCTCCTTCCTCCACTTCATGGATTGTGGATTCCTTTAATGTTTTTTTTTACTTTATTTTTTTTATTTTTTTTCGCAATAAGGCTTCCGCTGCACTGGGCCTCACCCTCCTTCATCCACTTCATGGGCTGTGAATCCTTTCAAAGTAATTTTTTTTAATTTTTTTTTTCCCGCAACATAGGCGTTTGAACACGCGTCCTGTTTTTCTAACGGTATCATGCCAGACCGGCAGACCTAGACTGTGCCTCCAATACCACTACCTAGGCCCAAGTAGTAGTAAGTAGGTCGTTAAGTCCTTAAAGTTAAGCTTTTGATTTTTTTTTATTTTCTTTATGGAGAGTTACCTATGTCCCTCTCTCACCTCGTTATTGGGCTATTTAATCCCTATACCGGTTCCCTTCGTAAAGCGGACCGTGTTTGGTTTTGTTGATTTATTTAGTTTGTAGTTTTGATAATGTTAGTACTTAGTTGCCGGGTACCTACTGGACTGTAGTGTTGTTTTGTTTTTTTACTTGTAGGTTCCCCGACGTCACCTCGCCAGCCATGCTGCTGGGTGCCGTCAGTGGTTAATTTATTTGATTTGTGTTAGTTTTAGTGACGTCGTCTGGAGCGGCCCGCTCCCGCACCGGTCGTCCGGCCCGCGCCTTCGAGGGTCTGGACGGCCACTGCAAGGTGATGTCTGATCTTCCGCTGTAGGATGACCAGACTTGGAATGTTAGAGGCGAGCGAAAGATAATGCATGTTAGGGCGCGAGAGCAGGTCTTGTAAATAATGTGTTGTCCCGTAGTTTAGGCATGTGCGTAGCACCAAGCGGTTAGTTCTAGGTTAAGGGTGTCCTGAACTCCTCAAGCTCAGGGCATGATCGCTAGCCGCTCATTGGGTGCCTTAAAGGAGCGGTAACGACACTGTATGGTCCAACTCCTACTGCTAACTAAAGAAGCCAACTTACTTGTTGTGCGAGCCGGTTGCGGTCGCACCCATTATACTTCGTCGTTTTACCTCACAGGAGCGGTAAGGACGATTTAGTCTAACTCCTAATGAAAAAAATCTAAGCCTGTATGAGCCATGTTTAAGTGCTATACTTCGTCGTTTTACCTCACAGGAGCGGTAAGGACGATTTAGTCTAACTCCTAATGAAAAAAATCTAAGCCTGTATGAGCCATGTTTAAGTGCTATACTTCGTCGTTTTACCTCACAGGAGCGGTAAGGACGATTTAGTCTAACTCCTAATGAAAAAAATCTAAGCCTGTATGAGCCATTTTTTTTTGTGCTGTACTTTTCTTTTGTACCTTACAGGAGCGGCACCGTATTCTGTTAGAAGAATACGGGAACTCCTACAATAAATAAACAAGCCAACACGTCTTTTTAATTTAAGTTCTAGAGCCTAATTTGTGTTCCTTTTGCGTGGAGGAGTATCTATTTTGTTTTTTTTTGGTCTGTCCTTTTTTTTTACTGCATTTATTCCAGTAGGTAGCCCGTAGTTTAAGATTGTTGTTTTTTTATTTGTGTCCCACCCGACCTTGTTCACTTACCCATTTCATTCAGGCTTCACCTGTGCCTGATTAGCCTTGGCTTACTCTCGAGGACTCGGTCTGTCGAGGGCGACAGGTCGGACGGCTCGTCGTCCTCTTTCCTCGAGAGGGGGGGGTTGTGTCACGTAGTGGATTTTTGGTAAGCCACTACAGTGTTCATAGCTCCTTGGCCAAGGCTAATCCAATCGCCTTGCTCCCTCCGTGGTTTTACCTAATTAAAATCTTCCTTACCCTCAGAAAAAAAGAGAAACGAAAATGATAATTTCGTAGTGCGGCGACCATTTTGGGTCGCGCACTTGACCAGCAGCCTTCGCAAAGAGCGCACCTCTACAAACCGCGGTCCACCTACCGCGGTTCCTGCGGGGCTCACTAAGTGGGCCCCAGTTATGTCTTCCGTTCACCCGAGACACGACTCGCCGATGGGTCGCCGTCGCCGACAGCGACGCGGCGAGGTAGCCGAGCACGCTGGCCGGCCATCCGCGCAGCCGCGCCGATGCGCCCCGCGCCGAGCAGCGCTGAGCCACGCCGCCACGCCGTCGGCCGGCGTTGACGACGCGGCCGACACGCCGGCGCCGCTGCTCTGAGCCGACGCCCCGCGCGCCGCACCGCACGCGCGTGCACCCACCATGCTGCGCACCGACGTGGTCCACCACTGAGTGAACCAACCACCAAGTTTTTCTACCCTTAACGGAGGCCTCAACGACAGACTTTCTAACTGCAAACCATTTACGTACCGCTCGAGCTTTTTGTTTATTTTTTCTTTATAATAAACGTCTGCCTTTATTCTAGCTAAAATTGGTCGTATTCTTTTTCCCCGTCCCTGGTAGTACTTGGCTCGGCTACCCCCTAAGGGTACACCTATTCTACATTTAATTTGGAGTGGTGGCGCGTGATGACGCGGACGGAGCCGCCGCAAAAGCGAGGGTTCCGGTCGAACGTCACAACATGCATGTGTGGAGTATGAAGGTTAGGTTAGGCGAGGTGATGGCGCACTCACTCTCGGCGCTGTCCTCCATTGCCTGCTCGAGGTTGGTCGTCTTGAGCAGCTCGTCAATGAGCGAGCCCGGGTTGACGCGCGTGTTCTCGACGCGGGCGTGCGGCGCGTCGTCGGCGCCGCCCGCCCCTCCCGCCGCCGCCGCCGCGCCCGCCGCCCCCCCGCCGCCTCCGCCCGCCGCCGGCTGCGCGTGCGCCGCCTTGTGCTGCTTGCGGCGCTCGAGCGCGGCGCGCGCGCGCTCCAGCGAGCCCGACTCGGAGGCGGACGCCGCCAGCGAGCCCGACGACGGATTCCTGCAACCGAACGCACTTGAATATCATGCAGGGAACGTAGGGTGGAACACGAAGGTTCATAAATAGATGTCATGTGCATGTAAGATGTTGAAGAAATCACTCTTACTGATAAATCTGTGATTGTATATTTTCTCTGTGCACAATAAAAAAATTATTCATTTATTCCAAAGCAAGGATACATTTACTAATGAAAGAAGCTGTAATAAACCGTGTTGGAACGTTAAAATAACGTTCTCCCAACGTATTTCTTCCCGTGAGTGTAGTAGGAGGCGACTAACCAATTAATCGTTTATGGTTCGGAGTTCCGTCGGTCCTTTTTCTTGCTTCCTAGGTGGTAGCGTTGATCCCGCCCGGGTCGGTACCATCGCATTGAATGACCGATGGTCAAAAATTGCAGTGAAATATTATAATGAAGGTCCTGAAATGGCCTAGTTCACATAAGGTGTGTAGGGCTAACATGACAGTTGATGTGGTGGTACCTATCCATGACCAGTTGTATGTTAAAGCCAGAAAACCAATTATAGGTATGTACATTGTAAGAGTTAAGTGCGCTTTACATGGGTTCATCTTTATACAGCTTTCTTTCATTTCTTAATGTGTCCTTATATTAGTATATTCTACACGTTTATTATTTGAGTTTTAAAATGCAATATACTCGTATAAAATTTACTGTATAATTAAATATCCTTAAATTATGTTTGCACAATTTTATATCGTAGATAAACAAGAATTAATATTGGATGGAATTTACTATGAAAAAAGATTACTAACTGAAATCATTCAGTAAACTTGTATTGCATTCTTTGGTCCTTAGGTAGGTCACCTTCAGACATGTTAAATTTATCAAATTAGAAAATAACCTTCCATTACATTTATTAAACATGGAGTAGTAATAGTACTCCACATTATTAGTGGCAAATATTTATAATTTAAAAAAAATCACAAACATTTTTTTTAATTTTACAATTAGTAACAATTACTTATTACTTTTACTTTAGCAGCCAGTAAAACTCTTTGAAGAAATTGATGTACTTTCTACATGTACTAATATATCATTACAAAAACAGGCAAATTGCTGCCAAGACAATTTAACATTAAGCGAAAAACCGAAACACCAAAAGCAGAACAATTTCGCACAAAAAAACAATCAACATTCACTAGACTTCCACTGAATAATTTTACATTTTAATTGCCCGCCTTCATGACTAGTCTAAGTTCTAAGAGCAATACAATTCATACAATAATATAACTACAGCATTCAGATTTCAATGATGCGAGAAAATTAATCCTGAAATAGGATGAAATTTCTAAAAATATTTCATGCAATGTTCATTCAAGAAGCAGCGATGGATGTCTATGAATACAGTGAATCCTCATTTATATGCCGATCATTAATTAAATCCTTTTAAAAAAATATATCCAATGTAAATGTCGGGTTCCATAAAAAACCTCACACATTCACTGTGGATTTGTCCTTTTATGCGACGAATATATATGCACGAATGAAAAAGAACCTATACGAAATTTCAAAGTGTTTTTGTATTCTATAAAGCCAATTATATCCCATCTCAATAGTCTTATTGTATTTCAATTACAATGCGTTCAAGTGATTTATGAAATGTGAAGAATTCTAAGCGTACCTAACAACATTGCAACGCGAGTGCATCGTATTTCAGAACACTTTAGTTTCCGGTACCATGACGGCAGGTGCTAAACTGATCAGGACTCAATATAATTAATTTTAAAGCATGTAAAATTGGTAGATAGTGCGATGTTAGACGTTAGGCATGCAGTGCACGAAAATAAATACGTAGTTAAAAAATAATCGCACCTAATGTAAGTTCTTGCAAGTTCATTCAAAACAAATAGATTAAGCGATACAAGCCACGTCTCGTTTAGCTTAAATATAAGCAAGGACATGTTTGACCTTAAATGTAATGAATTACACGCAATGTTCATAGTAATTATTTTTTTTACGACATTGAAAATTACAAACAACTAAAGCATTTCAGTGAAGTTTATTGCTCAGCCATCTAAATACACAATAATTATTCAACATCTAATCCTACAAGTTTACAACATCGATAACAACAAATATACGTCTCCTTTTGGTGCTCGCTCGCCGACACCCCCCTTTTTATCATTCAAGCACAATTCGTTACATGAAAACGAAATTTTGCTAAATGCTTAATGCAATCAGAATTAGAGTAAATTTTGTATAAGTGTGCTCAATCAATTAACTTTATGCGACAATGGAACAGCGTCAACAACTGCGTGTACGATACAGAGTTGCAGTACAAAGTTCCTTTGGATTTTACGATTGCAAACCGCACGTATGAGAAGAATTTCTGATGATATTCCACAAAGCAGATTCCTATTATGATGACTCGGCACTTGTTTTGTGTCTAGAAAATTATCAAATGCAATATCGGCCGCTGGGAGCCATGAGACTGACGATTCTGTTTTCCCGGGGGACAGAAATAGCACTAGTAATTTTTTTTTTCAATATATTATCTACGGAAGGTGCACGCGGCTGGAATGTTCGCTCGGCGGTGCGGCGAGCGAGCACACGGCGGCTACGCAGGTGAGTACTGGCACTGACAGCGCGGAGCTGGGCCGGCGGTGCGGCGGAGCGGGCGGCGCACACTCGCCGCCGGGCTCCGGCAGCGCCGCGCCGCACTCGCCGCACGCGTCGCGCCTGCGCACCCCACCCCGCCCCGCTTACACCTCGCTCGGGTACCGCGTACCCTTTGTTGCCTCAACCAAGCTTCCGATTACCGTTCGAGATAACTATTGCTCTATTTCAGCAGATAGACTCGGAGGTCGCGACAAACATGGTAATGATATCGTAAATGGCTGAAACTGGGTTCACATGATAAAAACCAACCCTCGGAAGCTAATTGTGTCAGTCTGCCTGCGCCAAGCGCCTGAAAAAGTATTTATGGTGACAAAAAATATATATGATCAGGTAAATGGATGCAAATAACGAAGCATGATAGTATCAGTACATAATTGCTTAGTAATACCAAATTTGAACAAATATTTGGTTGCATTTCGCAGTTATAGGCGATTTAGGTTACTGATATAACTTTACATATATTTAAGTATTTAATTAGAAAACCGACTGGTTATTGTTGCATAATTAATAGGTATCAATATGTACAGACAATCTGTATATTCATCATTAAGTACATACCAACGTACAAGTATAGATACAGTACAGATAACGCAACCACTCGGCGCAGGCAGACGGACACATTTCGCACCAGAGGGTTGGTCTCTAACATGTGAACCCAGATTCAGCCATTTACCTTATCGTGACCAATAATGTCGTGACCTCCCGGAGTAAGAATATTGTATAATAATATTACATATAATGTTCAGTACCTGGTAAACTTAGTTCTAAATTTCCTTTTTTAAGTCGGTTTATAAGGATGCAATATCTGTTATCTATCAACAATTATTTTAAGCGAATAACAACTATTTTTAATGTGCTGACTGTAACTCTTATGAACTGGAATTTTTGAAAACGTCGATGTTCGAGACTTCCTATATTCGTCCTTTTCAATTAACACTAGCGGTACCAGCAGGCGTCCAGATGTCCAAATTGCTAGGGGAATTGCCTGCGATAAATACCTCAGTATAGACAAAACAAGGTTGGCAACACTTGTTCCTATACTCGAGAGTATACGTTTTTAAATAAATTCGAACCTAAAACTACTATACATCTTCATTCTAGACACCATACAATTTGTGAACCTTCACAAATTGTATGGTGTGTGAATTGTCAGCCCAATGTGTTTATCAAATCAACTGAATCGACTCTCCAATGAGATTTTCAGGTAAAGTGACAGTGTTTGAAGACATAAGTTAAACTATTTCCTAGTTAACAGTAGAATAAAAAATGTCCCAACTTTTTGTTTATGTTGAAAGGCAAACAGACGATGGATAAAAAAGTCTACAAATGTTTATGAACAAATTGGATGAACATGAACTTTTCTGCAAATCAATGAAAAAATGATACACAAATAAAATCATACGGCATACAAATAAAAGGCAACCAAAATAAAACGAATCCATAGAGCCCGCAGTCCCACCCCCGGTTAGTATGCGAAGACGTTACAGAGGCGGCCGCCCCGTCGACGGGAGGCGCGTGCGGCGCGCGGCACACACAGGACTCACCTGGCGGCGCGGAGAGCGGCGGACGCGGGGGCGCCATGCCGCAGGGGGCCCGCGCGACCCCCCTCCCCCGTCCCCTCGCACGACACTATCCGGATCTTGGTCGTCCGCTCCGACTGAAACTGCCTCCGCTGGATCCCGCCGTTCTTTACGTACACCCCCTTCGTCGTGAATGCTATCGTCTTCTCCATCTCGCTCTTCGGGGTCGAGGTGAACACGTCGTCCTCCGAGTGGCACTCGAGCGCGTGGTTCGAGAGGCTCTTGAGGCGGCAGCGCACGTCGATCCGCTCCCCGGAGCCCATCTCCGGGTCCGACGGGATGCAGTAGAATTCGTCCTCGAGGCAGCCCGACAGGCGGTTCTTGTCGGAGACGAGCGAGTTCTTCCTGTGCGCGAGCGGAGTGAGGAAGGGGAAATTGTTGAAGAGCCCCTCGTCCGGCTTCTTGGTCACCTTCTCTATGAAGTCGGGGATCGTGTTGAGGGACTTCTGCTTGAACACGTGGAAGTTCGTGAGCGGCTGGACGGCGGCGCTGATCACGGAGACGGCGTCCCTCTTCTTCTTGTCGAAGTAGGAGGGCATCGAGAAGGAGCTGTCGCTGCGGTGGGAGCGGCGGCTCTCGTCGGGCGTCCGGTACTCGGGGCTGAGCGGGGACTGCAGGCGCGAGCGGGGCACCACGTCCGGCGGGTCGAGGGTGCAGTTGGGGGTCAGGTAGAGGTCGGACGCCTCGCTGGTGTTGCTCCGCGACTGGTGGAACACCAGCCTGGTGAGGTGGCCGGAGCCTGTGTGTGCGGCGCGCGCGGGGGGGCTGAGCGGCTCCGAGATCGTGGGAGGCCTCTTTTGGCTGAGCGGAGTGGGGAGGGCGGAGCGAGGGGGAGCGCGGAAAAATTAAATCATAAATTAATTAAGCGAAACAAAGGTGAAAACAAAAATGTACATTAAATAAAAATAAATGAAATAATAGTGTTAGACACAGACTTTACATAATAAAAAAAATATATTAATAACTCAAACTAATTAATTTCAAAGCCAATTCTGAGGTAACACACATTTGGTGTATTCAAGTACTAATACTTACGACAACATTCCTTTCAATGCCACACAAGGAATGCTATTGCAGCAGAGAGTAAAACAATCATTGGTATATTTTTAATTAGGTAGAGGCAGCACACAAATATTCTTTCTGGCAGGGAGAAACCCATAAATAGACGATTGTATGCTCAAACAAGTTAACTTCTGGCAACGTTTGTACGAGTGTGCTAGTGGAGCCAACGATTGACATTTGACACCAATATTACCAAAATATTTCGGATATGCGCGAGCCATAGAACTAGCACTAGAAGACGAAAAAAGTGTGGGAGTGAGACTCAACTCAAGTACCACTACCGCGTATTAGAGGGAGATGGAACACATCTGCCTGATGAGACTAGTTCTCGAATTGTTGTCAGTACATTGGAGTCGCGCTCATGGAATGTGAAATGTGTTTTAGTGAAATCTTCATGATTTCTTAGTATACTTTAAGGTGGCCCTTCCCGACGGGACTAACTCATTCATGGGCATGATCAAATAAAGCTGTTTTGAGCACAATTTCAAATCTCTGACAAGAAATATGCGCATGATCTTCTTTCCACGTTTGCTTGGGGAGTTGAGCGGGAAGACCCACCTTTTTTTATGGTAAATAAGGGGTGAAACATTAATTCTTTGTCGATCAAATTTCTTAACTTATCCTTAATATTTCAAAGTGACGACTTCGGTCTCATCCGTCAGTTCACTCTGCATATCTTTACATTCTAATCCCATGGCACGAGCGCAGTGCAGGGGCGATAGATGGCGGCGGGAGCGTACCTAACGTGGGCCGGCTTGCCGGCGTCGGGCGCCGACTCGCCACCCTCGGAGCTCTGCCGCGAGTGCTGCGACTGCTGCGAGAGGGAGCTGCCGTATCCGCTCGCCTGCAATTCGAGCGACAACATCACATTATAACACTGCTCTCCTTATTAAAAAGGCGGTAACGACATATGGGCCACATATGTAGTTACCGCATTTTTAATATGGAGGGCAGAACAATAGGAACTTAAGGGCCTGGTACTAGCCAAATCGCAAAGTTAGACGAGGCACCCCAAGTTAACTAACTAAGTCTGACGATTATAAGTGTCATTCTTACAATATATGATTCCTTGTCTAGGAATCGAATTATTTTCGTTAATGTATGTTTCCTTTTTCTATACAAAATACATTGCGGAAACGGTGTCCATTTCCGAACTTTTTTGACTAAATGTAGAAATCTAAAAGCAAATGGAATTTTTTGTTTATGCATATATGCTGTTTTTGCTTATATCTAGAAATCGAATGACTTTCAGATTTCTAATGAGAAAAATCAACTTTTTTTATTTTTATTATTATTTAAATAAATGATGGAATAAAAAAATATTAACAATCCATTATCAGTCTGGAGTTCTATTTGGATTTGCTGAAGCGTTTCACTACATATTATTACATTTGTTAAAAAGTGCATTTGTATGGCGCGAGTAGTTGGCTAGTCCTAGCGCCTTAATGTTATGTGAACGGTTATTATAGATCAATCTTCTTTCTTCTTCAGGTGAAAAATAAGGACGGGTCTATAATAACGGTAACCAGATATCCGCCTTAGACTTTTTTTTTATTTATCTGTATTAAAATTAACGAGGGCTCTGTACACCCGACATAGCTGTTAAGTTGACGAAGGCGTTTACACCAGAAAAACCTCACTATAAATAATGAATATTTATAATTAAGGTTACTAGGTTAAGTAATTTATAATATAAGACTTTTCACGTTGTGGGTCGTTGTTTACTACTTAGTTCTTAAGCTTCGACCGTTCTTCCAAAAATGCAAGTTTTGGCGGTAGCATTTAGATGTGAAATCATAATTGTATTATATCATTAATGTGGAGGAAAAAAAAACATTACTTATAGACCAGTGAAGTTTATTTGCGGGTTCTTCTTCACTGAGTTGATCGAATCCGCAGATCAATTAAATTGTGACATGACTTAGTGTAGTTTGACTACCAGAGGTTTAATAAATAAATGAAATGAAAATGAAATAAGACTTTTTTCGAGACGGTACTGGTTAATATGATACTCATTTCTATTTAATTTATTTACGGTGTCTAGACAAATTACAACATTTTTAGAATGTTTGTGTGCTAGAAGCAGTTTTATAAAGTTCTCCGGGAAAATTTCGTAATGGACATTCAATTAAATTCTGGATCTCGACAACAGGGCCACCGACCGGGTTCACCTACAACTTAAAACCATCCAGATATCCCATAAGTACAAAACATTACAAACACGCAAAGGAATTTCACATATAAAGATGGGTCAAGTGTATGAGCATAAATAAATGAGTGAGAGTATATTGACATGTTTGAATCCCTGATCTTTTCCGTACAAGAGTTACTGCACCAGCCTAGAAATTTTCGAGCTAAGGTACATATGTTTGTCTGTGTCGCCAGACATGTTATGTGAGTGGTGGTTTCAGTGAGTGCTTTCATCCATCCATGGGTAATTGGTGAGCGTGATGTGTAAATGTGTGAATAAGGGTGAGCATATAAGTGTTTGAGTTGGCCTCGAGTGTTGGTTGTCCTCTCTATGTCGCTAGACGTGTAATATGATTGGCTCTAGTGATTACTTCAATGAATGTATGTGTAAATGTGTGAGTGTGCAAGCTGAGATGTGTTGTTGTTGGGTTAGTGAGTACTTTCGTGAATGTATGTGAAAATGTGTTAATGAGAGCGAGTGTGCGAGCTGAGGTGTGTGATTGTGGCTGAAATGTTTGAATGTGTTAAAGAGGGCGGGTGTGTAGGTGTATGAGGGCGGGTGTGTAGGTGTATGAGGGCGGGTGTGTAGGTGTATGAGGGCGGAGGGTCACCTTGCTGGCGGTGTCGCCAGAGGTGCTGGAGGAGTTGCGCGAGTGCGTGTGTCCCTGCAGGCCGGCGCACGCGGCGCACCCGCCGCCCGCGCCCGCCGCCGCCGAGTCCGGCACGTCCGCGCCCGCCGCCGCCTCCGCCTCGCCGGCCAGCTCGCACGACGGCAGAGACGAGAGCGCGGTGCCGCCGCCGCCGCCGCTCACCAGCTCTGCGGATCGCACGTACATTTCCTCATATTATATCATAATAACCCATTAAAAATACACACCCAGTGCCCAGGCGAGTTCATTTATTGACCGAGCGTGACCGTTTCAAGATTGGGCTAAAATACTTTCGTATGTCCGGCTGTTCTCATCTACAGATCGCATTTCTCAATAGATTTGCGTGAAATTTTGTAAACAGGTTAGCTATTTTTTTTAATAATTTTTAAGTCGAGCCAGTTTTTAATTTTTTTTTCAAAACGCCAGAGTAATTTCGAAAATATCTGTTTTGCTCTGCAGGTTGCATTTCTCAACCGTTCATTTTTAAATGTTGCAAGCAGGTTCAATATTGATTTAGATTGTTTTCAATCGGGCGGTTTTTTTTTTTTTCTAAAAATCTTGAAATGTTTACAAAAAGTCAAAAGTCAAAAAAAAGACAGATTTGCGAGGTCTACAGCTCAGAGAGCCATTAGTTTATAAAGAACCACTTGCTCAAGACGTCTAACAGTGACATTTTTCTCAGTTTACTCTCGCATAAAGATGCTACAGAAACAAAAACCTTGCTTCAAAAACAAGAAAATAGTGGCGGATGTTTAGTAGGTATGTTACGTAAGTATACGAACCGCTGGTGTAGAGGTTCGTCCGCTTCTTGGTGAGGCTGCCGAAGCCGGAGCTGCCGGCGGAGGCGACGGACGAGGCGCAGTCGTCGCCGTCGGCTCCCGCCGCGCCCGCGCCCGCGCCCGCCGCGCCCGCGCCCGCGCCGCCCGTCTCCGCGCCGCTGTCCGCCGGCTCCGCGCCGCCCTCGGCCGCCGGCTGCCGGTGCTTCAGCGACGGCGATGGCCTGCAATGTGCCACCAACGGTGACTTAGTCCCGATTGCACGATTGACAAATCTGACTGAATCTATGTTCAAACAAGTCACTTTTAGTGAACCGCATGGAGTTGATTCAGCCCCCTTCCATACTGTGATTTAGGTAACAGATATAAGTTTAGGAATATTTAAGTTTTTAATGAAAAATCTTACTGGTTTTTGTTGTATAATCAATAGGTGTCAATATGTCTAGACAATCAGTATATTCATCAGCAGGTACATACCGACATTTATTTGTATAATCAATCTAGCTAACTGGTTGCTTAACTCGGCGCAGGCAAACCGACATATTTAGTATCAGAGGGTTGGTCACCAACCCGTGATTGCGACCAAAAATGTCGTGACCTCCCGGAATATGTGACCGATACAGCCTTGGTAGATCAATGTGCGACGCCTTGCGAATCGATAAGCTGGGGTAGCACCTCTGAGCGCGGTTAGGTTCTGGATAGGTAGTTCAACCGTTGTGACTGGCCGTGGTTCGGATTCCACGTGAAACTGTAGATCCTCTTCCTTACTTACCAGGTGGTAGGTGGTAGGGTTAATCTCACTAGGGTTGGTACCATCGCATTGAATGAACGATGGTCGAAGCGGCAATGAAAGTTGTCCTTGTTTTCCATCCAGTTCAATGTAGCCGAGCAATGTAAGGGAGGTCCTGGCATTGCACCTAGTTCCCATGTAGTGTGTTCGGTATTAGCCATCCATGTCCCGTTAATTTAAAAAAAATTATAAAAAAAATAACCGACTACAAAGAAAAAGCTCTAAAAAGTAAAAAATAATAGCAATTTTTGTAGTTACGATTATTGTAATTTTTTGAGTCGGCGTCAGCGGGGCACGCGCAGCGCTAGTCAAGAGAACCTTGGCTATCTTGGCTGATACCGACTCACAAAATTATAATAATCGTAACTACAAAAATGGCAATTATTTTTTTACTTTTTAGTGCTTTTTCTTTGAAGTCGGTTATTTTTTTTGTTAATTTTTTTTTTATTTGTTTATTTTTAAGTGAATCTGAAGTACACTAACTAATTTGTACACGTCCTTTCCAATAAAAAAAGAAATTGGTTGGCGTTATATTGAATTATTCGTCCATTTGTCGCGCACATACTTAATACAAATTTAAGACTTTTATGATTTTCTCATGGATATCATTGTTAGACCTAAACCAAATTAAAATGGGACCACATGGGAAGCACTAGCTTTCAAATAAAAAAATAATCATCAAAATCGGGTTACGCAGGCGAAAATTTTGAGGTAGCAAACATAAAAAAAAACCGGATAAGTACGAGTCGGACTTGTACACGAACGGTTCCATACCATCGTTCAAGATTTAACACAACAAAAATCACGTTTTTTGTATGGGACCCCCTTTAATTTTTTTGTTTTTTTGTTTTGTTTTACCTATTTGTTGTTATAGCGGCAAAATAAATACACACTCTGTGAAAATTTCAACTGCCTACCTATTACGGTTCATGAGATACAGCCCTGTGACAGACGGACGGACGGACGGACGGACAGGGGAGGTTTAGTTATAGGATTCCGTTTTCACCCTTAGGTTACGGCAAACCAAAAAACAAACCTAAAAAGCAAAAAAAAAAACCACCAGACAAATTGAGAACCTCCTCCTTTTTTGAAGTCGGTTAAAAAAAAACCCGTCGCGCTCGTTCGGCGGCACACTTACACCTTGAAGAGCGGATCGCCGGAGATCATGTCCATGCGGATGCGCAGGCGCAGCACCGAGTTGTCCTGCCGCCGGCGCTGGTCGTAGCCCTCGAGCAGGCAGCGGCGCGTCGCCTCGCCCGCGCCCGCCAGCTCCGCCAGGTTCACGTCGCAGAAGCCGAGCTTCTGGTACGAGCGCCCGCCTGCAACGCGACACACCGGAACATAGTTAAACAATATTTTTGAAAATATATTGGTTTGCATGGGAAAAAATGCGACACACAGATGACTCAAGATATATACTAACCGATGCGTATGGTGCCAAAAACCTTATGGAATGAGAACATGAAAAAAACAAAATTTCAGCTAACGTTCTACCATTATACTCGAGGAAATATTTGATTATTTATTATTTTTATTATTTGGTTCATAACACTAGCAGCTATAAGCTGATGAGTGCATATCAGGTGTTGGAACTACTGAGTGCACTTGTTTTTTTTTTGTTTTTGGTTTTTTTTTATTTATTTATGGTCTATTTCCATATTTATATTTGTCTATTAAATTTTTAAGAAATTTAATTTATAAAATATAATAAAATAAGTCAGGTCTCAAACGTATTCTTTTTCAAGTTTGCTGCAGATATTGACAGTAACTGATATTGGTTTAAAGATAATTTTATCATTTTAAATGTTAGAACATTATCTACAAATTTAGTCAAGGTTATGTTTAACTTTTTTTGAAATTTCTTTTAACGAAACTGAATCTCGGTTACAGACAGACATATTCATTTTATCTTTTTTTGCAAACGCTGTACGTTGTCAACGTTGCACGTTGCGTCGTGTGACCATCGCATGAAAAAAAAAATCTATTATTCATCGTACTTTCAGACTGATTTTGACATTTCACCAGTGTTATAGTCCTACATAGATTATTTTGCGCGTCAAAACCGAAACAAAACTGTCGCCATCTTGAACGTCATTCGGCTGTCAGATTTCCGTTTATGTTGAGCTCTGCCTTTGAAGGAACATATTCGGTATTTCAAACGCGTAAAATAATAATCAAGTGTACAAAAGTGGAGTTCGAGACATTGTCTTGAATGTGAGAAAGTTCTTCGAAGTCAAATAAGGAAATAAATGGGCAATAATCCCATTTCCATGGGTTGCCATTGCAAAATATCTAGTTACCCACTATTTATTCCTTCTAGGTTGAGTTTTAGAAGTCGGTTGTAAAATTTTCGCCCACAAATGGGGTATTTTATATCCTGTGGTCACCATAAGACGACAGTGGTGCCCCCAGTCAGGCGGAAAATTATATTTTTTTTTTATGCAGCCTGACATGGATGGCTAATACCCCACAACTACCGTTATGATATTAGCCCAATACACCACATTCCTGATGGAATTAGGAGCCATGCCAGAACCATCCCTTTATGAGCACGGCTATATCGAACTGGATGGAAAACGCGGACAATTTTTCATTGCCGCTTCGACCATCTTTTCATTCAATGCGATGGTACCAACCCGGGCGGGCTTAAACCCTACCACCTAGCAGGGGAAGGGGACCTACAGTTTTACATGGATCCCGAACCATGGACCAGCTCGCATTCTTGACGAAATGCACTTATCTAACTCAGAATGAGAAAAAAAAGTTGTGGATGAACGGGGCGAGGATTTGAACGCAGAGCTCTGGTATGGTAGTCTAGTCCCCGCGCCACTAGGCCACGAGCCGCTCACGTCATACTGACCTCTAGACTAGACCACCTCGACACTGACCTTTACACTCCTTCCTCACGGAGATGCGCAGCAGCGAGGGCTCGAGGACGCCCGTGTTGGCGTTCGCGCACATCTTGCACACGAACTCAAAGGACGCGTTCCACCGCACGGCGTGGTCCCTCACCTCCTCCCTGCAACGACATCACACTCTACGGTCATTATATGTTATATGTTCTTATTGTGTGCGTTGGGAATATTCTACGGACCTAGGGAATACGATTCGTGTGATTGTCTCTGCCTTAGATACGTCAAAAATATGTGTATCGCTAGGAGACACTCAGCTTATTCGTAAATTTCTCAGAGCCCGTAGTCCCAGCTGTCACCCAAATTGGCGTTACGGCAAACTGATCGAATGGCGTTTTCAAATGTATGGAGACATTGAAGAGCGCGCGCAGTGGGCGTTAAGCGAACTACCATTTGCGAGTGCGAGTTTGATTTGTCAGCTTACTCAACGTTGTCGTTTACGCTGACTTCGCGTTTTCATACAAATCGGAAGTCCGAGTTTGACTTTGGCAACTTGAAGAAGTAAAACCACAGAATATCTAGTAAAAACTTGTATGGAGTTTGACGTTTTTACGGAACTTCGAAGCTCCGTAAACGCCAGTTTAGGTGACAACTAGGACTAGCAGCTCAGATTATTTTAATTATCAAGCTCAAATGATATATTATATAACTTCAGGTATATCCGCACGCCATTAATGATTTTCGATTCCATAGCACAAACTTTGCACATTAGAAAAAAACGCCAAAATAGGCATTTTTTTACATATTTCTAGTACTTTCTTACAATTGGTAAGCATTTTGAAGCTGAAATAAAACATTGTTTGTGCATAAGGCGTTTTAATATTGGGACCGAATAAGGTTCCATACGAATTAAATGTTTATTAAGTACGGCTGCGTCCAAAATCCCAAATAGGCTTGGAAGAAATGTTAGAGCATTTTATCGAAAAGTCAAGCTTCCTTTCAGAAGTTTTTTTTTTTATTTCAGCCTTCGGGGAGTCTTTACACCGGCGATGACGATGTAAACTGAATGTCATTTCAGTAGGCAACACATTAAATATTATTGCAGGAGGTGAAACATCACTCCATTTCCATTTCATCAACGAGAGGAAGTACTCTAACGGGCTTCATAAATAAGCACATCCAAAAACCGAGCGGCCGCGTGGACACCAACGGTTCATCATCATTTTCTTTTGATATTCAAATTATGCGGCGGTAATGTACAGAGAGATTCGTTTCCCGACGCCATTAACGATAAAATGTCCGCTCCGGCCACAGAAGAGAAAAGGAAAGAGAAGTGGCATATGACCGTTAACGTGACTCAACCGTATGGACAAAGTGTGCATATTACTGCCGCGCGTCGCAAGCCACAGAGTCCAAACACCACCACCGAGCGCGAATGTGCCCAAAATCCGGTTGCCCACCCACACGAACCATTCATTACGTCTGCGACTATATTTTCGTGTGGCATGTACAGTCGGCAACTGACTAAAGCGCCAGAAATGAGTTCTAGCAAAAGATGAACTGAACAACAACGTTGACTTCTGGAAAAACTTTTTAGGGGACTATAAATACGATACTTGTTTAGAAAGCGTCTAGTACTCTATTATTCAACTGTATATGAAGCCCTACAAAAAAAACCGGCCAAGTGCGAGTCGGACTCGCACACGAAGGGATCCGTACTATCGTACAAGATTAAACACAAAAAATTCAGGTTTTTTGTATGGGTCCCCTTTTATTTTTTTATTTATTTTATTTTACTCATTTTTTTTTGTGACTGGACATGATGGCTAATACCACACCTTCGGTCATGGTATTAGCCTAACACACCACATGGGAACTAGGTGCCATGCCAGGACCTTCCTTATATTGCACGGCTACATTGAACTGGATGGAAAACACGGACAATTTTCATTGCCGCTTCGACCATCGTTCATTCAATGCGATGGTACCAACCCTACCACCTAGTAAGTAAGGAAGGGGACCTACAGCTTAACGTGGAATCCGAACCACGGCCAGCCTCTCTCAACGGTCGAATGGTCACCCATCCAAGACCAGACCGGACCCAGCGTTGCTTAACTTCGGAGAGCGATCGCCGAAGTGTCGCGCCACTGGGCCACTGAGGCTTGTTGTTATAGCGGCAAAATAAATACACACTCTGTGAAAATTTAAGCTGCTCTGTGACAGACGTACGGACGGACGGACGGACGGACGGACGGACGGACGGACGGACGGGCGGAAGGACAGCGGAGGCTTAGTAATAGGGTTCCGTTTTCACCCTTTGGGTACGGAATCCTAAAAAAAAAAGAAGTGGCATGTGGTCGTTAACGCGGTGCTCTGCATCTACATCGCCAATATCTCCGTCGCCAAGCTTCATCGCCAATACGTGCATCGCCATCGCGGACCCTTCGCAGATCCGTCGCCCCTATACGTGGGGGTGGAAAGGCGTATGGCGTACATATCACCATACCCACTTTGGCGACGCATCTGCGCCTCCGGCCGTTGGCGACGGATCTGCGGTCCGGCCGCGGCTCCGTCGCTGGCAATGGAGATGTTGGCGACGCATATGTTGGCGATGCAGATATTGGCGAGGCGGATGGTGGCGATGCAGATATTGGCTATGGACATATGGACTACCGTTAACGCGACTCCACGGTATGGACAAAGTGTGCATATTATAATCGTATGGGAAATCCGGTTGCCCACCCACACGAACCATTCAATACGTCTGCGACTATATTTTCGGTTATCATGTACAGTCAGCAACTGACTAAAGCGCCAGAATTGAGTTCTAGCAAAAGATGAACTGAACAAATACGTTGACTTGGGGCAAAACTTTTCAAGGCTGTCGTGAAGTCACAGGAAATCTAAGATTTGAAAATATAAGGAAATACATTTAGACCAGGAGGTCGCGACAAAAATGGTAACGATAACGTAAATGGCTGAAACTGGTTAAATGGGATGAAGACCAACCCTCTGAACCTAAATGTGTTAGTCTGCCTGTGCCAAGTGGTTGCGTTACGTAGATAAGGCGCCTGAAAAAATAGTTAGATAAGGTAAATGGCTGCAAATAACGAAGCATTAAAGTATCAGTACATACTTGCTTAGCAATACAAAAACTAAACATATATTTGGTTGCATTTCGTAGTTATAGGCGATTTAGGTTACAGATATAACTTTAGGTATATTTAAGTATTTAATAAAAAAACTACTGGTTATTGTTGTATAATTAAAAGGTATCAATGTTTCTAAACAATCAGTATATTCATCAGCAGGTACATATCACCATAATTTTTTTATAGCCAATCTAGATAACGCAACCACTTGGCACAGGCAGACCGACATATTTAGCATCAGAGGGTTGGATTCTAACATGTGAACCCAGATTCAGCCATTTACCTTATCGTGACCAAAAATGTCGACCAACCCTCTGATGCTAAATTTGTCGGTCTGCCTGTGCCAAGTGGTTGCGATTTCTAGATTGGCTATATAAAATATATGTTGGTATGTACCTGCTGATGAATATACTGATTGTCTAGAAACATTAATACCCATTAATTATACAACAATAACCAGTCGGTTGTTTAATTAAATACTTAAATATACCTAAAGTTATATCTGTAACCTAAATCGCCTATAACTACGAAATGCAACCAACGCTTTGTTTAGTTTAGAAAAAATTACACCCGGCGAAATTTCTCATGTTTTTCGTCATCTGCGGTAATATAACCGGAAGCGTGTAATAAGAACCGATTTCAAAGAAAAAACACTAAAAAGTAAAAAAAAAATGCCATTTTTGTTGTTACGATTCTTGTTATTTTTTTTAAGTCGCGGTCAGCCGGTAACGCACTGCACCTGTCAAGAGAACCTTGGCTACCTTGGCTGACACCTCGGCTGACACCGACTCAAAAAATTATAAAAATCGCAACTAAAAAATGGCAATATTTTTTTTTTACTTTTTAGTGCTTTTTCTTTGAAGTCGGTTTTTTTTTGATATTATTTTTTTTATTTTATTTTACAAGTAAGTACACTAACTAATTTGTACACGTCCTTTCCAATAAAAAAGCATCATCGAAATCGGTTAACGTTATATCGAGTTATTCATCCATTTGTCGCACACATACTTAAGGCAAATTTAAGACTTATATGATTTTCTCATGGATATCATTGTTACAACTAAATGGGACCATACGGAAAGCACCAGCTTTCAAATAAAACAAATATAATCAAAATCGGTACACCCAGGCGAAAGTTCTGAGGTAACAAACATAAAAAAAATACAGTCTAATTGAGAACCTCCTCCTTTTTTGAAGCCGGTTAAAATTAAAATAGTTCGAGACGCATCAGACGATGCATATGCATGTTAAATCTGTTTTTTTCAAGATCTTTTACATTTTCCCGCTGCCACGAGAGTTTCATCAACTGTTACGCGTCTGTAAATTTCTCATTTCCGTCATTTGAACGGCTGCAAGGGCCGGGCGGGAGGGTGCACCCGCCCGCCCGGGGGCTGTCTGTGACGTCACCAAATCCTCCCTCGGTAATACCGCCACTTGGCTACCCGCCGCCGCCTCCCCCGCCCCGGCCATTAATTAAATTGCGGCTGTGCGGACGGAGCCTCGCTCGTGGAGAATATTTTCACGTCGAGCATTTTATTTTGGAAGTAATGTACCATCAACATTCGACGTGGATCTGTGTCGATGTGTACAGCTGTCCCCAACACACATTTCTAGCTGTACAGTCAACAAGCAAAGATTAAAGGATACACGTCCGATTAAGGCTAAAAACCGGCCAAGCGCGAGTCGGACTCGCACACGAAGGGTTCCGTACCATCGTACAAGGTTTTTTTTAATCCTAGAATTTTTATAATTTTTTTATATTACCTATTTGTTGTTATAGCGGTAAAATAAATACACACTCCGTGAACATTACAGCTCAATTAAGCAATTACAGCAAAATTTCCAAATTAAACGGGGCCCCCATACAAGAAACGCGTTTTATTGTGTTAAATCTTGTACGATGGCACGGAACCCTTCGTGTGCGAGTTCGACTCGCACTTGGCCGGTTTTTCACAAATCCTAAAATGAGCTATTCTAAATTCATGATGTGCCAAAAGAGAGACGTGGCGCGCGCAACTCCGACTTTTTGGCTCAGACGCATGTTGTGATCACGCCACGCCGTGTCACGAGACGCCGACAGACGGGCAAACACGCGTCATTCGTGTAAACAAACACGGGGAACAGGGGCGGGCTGCCACGAGCCATCGCTCTTATCTGCGGCGCGTCTGCGGCACGCGACTCGTCACCGCTCGTACACACGAACCGCTTTGTTGGCTTCTGTCTTCAGAGGAGGTAGGATATGAAAGGCACATGTGTTGCTTTTGCGGGGATCCGTTGTATGTCCGTTGGCGAGGCATTTGAATATCAATTGCTTTCACTAATATACGGGATTCCTCAACAGCTACGTGTTTTTCTGATACAGAGATGTAGTCAATTTAGATCAATAAATATAACCATAAATTTATATATTTATTTGATAAACGAGCAGCCTAAGCTGATGTGTTCATGTCTGGGTTCACTGGTGCTTAGTTGTTATTATGGTTACTCTAGTTTAGTGTTTTTAGGTGTTTGTCAAGTCTGTTTTTAAAAGAATTGGTGGTGGGTGCTTGGACATCTTCTGGCAGCTTGTTCCACATTTCCGCTGCTCTATTCGACAGGAAGTGTTGTCTCGGGTTTGTTGATTGAGCTTTAGGCTATGACCTCGAAGATGACTATTTGTGTTTCTAGTGAAGAGGTTCTGCAGTTCTGGACAATCGTAATAATCATTTAGAATCTTGTATGTTTCTATGAGGTCGCCCCTTTCTCTACGTTGTTCCAAGGTTGTCAGCTTGAGCACTTTTAGTCTTTCCTCGTATGGTTTCTTCTTCAGTACTTTTGGTATCTTGGTCGCTCTCCTTTTAGAAACACAATACTAGAAAACCCTGAAAATCTTCCCCATATTATAGCTCAACAGCTACCAATCAATAGCAAAGTCTTACATGAGTTCCAAACCACGACCCCAATCTCATGAAAATGCACATTTCCAAACGAACACAACATCATTAATAGTGCTGTTCGACAGCAGAGGCCGCATGTGTTATCCCTAGGTTTGAACCAGTGCTAGTCACAACACGAGGCCACATTTGTTACACCTAGGTTTGAACCAGTGCTATTCGACACGAAAGCCCACATGTGTTATACCTAGGTTTGAATCAGTCCTCTTCGATGCAAAAGGCCACTTGAATTTCTCTTATCCTACGTTTAGAACCCGTGCTCTTGGACACCAAAGGCAACAAGTGTTACATCTAGGTTTGAACCAGTGATATTCGTGGCCACATGTGTTACCCCTATGTTAGAGGTCGATCATAAGGGTCGCCTTCATAAAGTCCAAAAAGCATAAGGTCCAAAACCCAGAACATCCAAAAGTATTATAAAAGTCACAACATTTAACCTAACCTAACGTAATTGAAAATATCCGTATCCGTAAAGCATTTACTAGGCATGTATTAATCAAATAAGAAATCTTGAAAGCCGGATGGAACGAATGTAAACTTTTACAAAACCATGAAATGAATGTCTTGCAGTCTGGGTTGTTTTACGAACATAAAACAACACCGATTGGGTCATTGCGCAATAGCAATTAGGTTAGCTTCATTCGGTCTGATCATGCCGTACGGTACAGTGAAATCAGAGCTAGAAGAACTGCGTCTACAAAACGTGAGACTTCCTCCTAGCCGCATTTAAATATTTAGTGTCACATTTAGAGCAGGCTCTTAACAATTTTTAACTGTTGCCGCGTTGTGTACCGTAAAACCGGAATTACTCCACGTTTTAAAGCTCGACAACTCTGAAGAAGCCGGTTAGAAATTTTAAAGACTAGACCTAAACACGGAAACCGAAAGCATTGTCAGCCTGGTAAAAAGCGGCGTGAGAGAATTCCGACCCGAATCTGGCGGCTGACCAGCGCGGATGGCGGGACGGGAGGAGCAATCGAAAATAATTCGAATGAGGGTGGCGTAGTCACTTGTACATACAGATTTTTCAGCGCCGGCGAGTGAGCTCGCTTACGAATTCGCTTACTGACTTTCTGGAGTTCGAACGATGCGTAAGAACTTCACAAGACGCTATTTAGTGCAACGAACATTCGATGTAGCCCTTGCCGACTTCGGAATCGAACTAATTACAGCTAATTAAATTACCAAGTGTTAAAAGTACAGTACAAAATCTCGAATGAGTTTCGATTCGTCCTTCAATCCTCGATGCAATCCCAGATCAGAAAAGAAAAGAAATGCGTTATCTAGAGCGCCTATTTAATTTTAGGTATTTTATTTGCTCGCACGAAGAGCTGCACGCATAGTTTCATCACGGCTAATTCACCCTTGTCACGGCATAGAAATGTCCCACTCTAAGCCCCGGTCGCACGAAGAGACGACCGAGTTAATCAATTTTCAAACACGTCACTTTTAGTGATGCGACGCGAGTTCCTTCCATACTGTACACACAAAGAGACGTGTTTGATCACACTTAGGGCCGAGTGCACGAAAGGACAAAAAATCAAAATCATCGTCAAAGTATGATCAAACAGGTCACTTTCTATGGACACTATGGAAGGAACTCCATGCGGTTCACTAAAAGTGACGTGTTTGAACGTTGATCAACTCAGCCGTCTCTTCGTGCAACCGGGGCTTAGACGTTGATTTGATGCTTTGTACGTTCGTGCACTCGGCCCTAAAGCAGTTGCATACTTACGCTACGGATGGTCACGCATAAACATAACCCGGCTAGTTTAAACCGTAAACCGTAGTGCTGCACCACCTTGATTCTTTGCTCGTGTGGCGCTGGTCACGGCGCGGAAGCCAGCAATTTCGACCGACACGCACTTCCTCATATCCCGCGCGTGGCGCACATTAAACCTTTTTTTTTGTTGGGAGCTAAATACACAGAAGATGTTAATTGTACTCTAACGATATCCTTTCGACACGCATGGCTGTCCGTCATTACGTGAACATCGGTTTTAGATATACGTTATTTTGTCGAAGTCCGTGCACCTAAAAAAACGGCCAAGTGCGAGTCGGACTCGCACACTAAGGGTTCCGTACCATCGTACAAGATTTAACCCAAAAAAACACGTTTTTTTATTTTTAAATTGTACTGATTTGTTCTTATAGCGGCAAAATAAATAAATACTCTGTGAAAATTTCTTTCCAAACTATTATGGTTCATGAGATACAGGCCTGTGACAGACGGACGGGTGGACGGACGGACGGAAAGCGAAGGCTTAGTAATAGAGTTCCGTTGTGTGTCCAAGTGACGTCACAAAGTACTACTTTTCGATAGTCTTTAGTTTCTGTCACGACTATTTATCTCAGCCTAAGTGATATAGCACGATTGGGCATAACTATTTATAGGCTTACGTCTCATAAAGATAAAAATGTGTTAAGAATCTCTCAACGGCAGACAAGTTTTTTCAAATTCAAATTCAAATTTATAATATTTATTGGCAACAAAAACAACAATTAGGTACAATTTAGAATGTTCAAAAATAAACAAATAAACATTTGATGCATCCTAATGAGGTAACTGTATACCAAAAGGTGCTAGCTCAGCATAATCCTAAGCGGCCAGTACTACCTGAGTTGAGCTGACTGCACGGTGCTGGTTTTCATCAAGTACCTGTCAATAAATTTATTCTATATGAAATTTTGAGGCGTTTTTCGCGTGAGCGAAATTTTTCGCATGGGACATAAATTGTATTTCCAATTAGTGAGTGCCCAAGACTTAATTGGATAAAACGACTTAATTCAAAGCATAGACTCTGACAAAATCGACATATACAAAGCCAATAACGAACCACATTATTCACGTCGACTGTAAATACCGAATGATAAAAGATAACTAATTTTGACGAAGGCACTTCAACTGCAGCCTCCACTGAGCGCGCACGTGCTCGAGACGTTCTCGTGGACTCATTTAATGTATCGTCTACGGGGAACTTTTACACCTACGCGTTGATAAAGCACGCAACAGTATGACGGAGAAGTCAAATAGACTAGGAGGTCACGACAAAAATGGTAACGATAACGTAAAGGGCTGATACTGGGTTCACAGGAGGTTCAGCTCTCTGAAGCTGAACCGTCGGTCTTCCTGTGCCAAGTGGTTGCGTTACGTAGATAAGGCGCCTGAAAAAGTATATATGGTGGCAAAACATATTTATGATAAGGCAAATGGCTGCAAATAAGGAAGCATGAAAGTATCAGTACATACTTGCTTAGCAATACCAAAACTGAACAAATCTTTGGTTGAATTTCGTACTTATAGGCAATTTAGGTTAAAGATATAGATTTAGGTATATTTAAGTATTTAATTTAAATACCGACTAGTTATTGTTGAATAATTAATAGGTATCTATATTTCTAGCCAATCAGTATATTCATCAGCAGGTCGATACCAACATCAGGCGCAGGCAGACTGACATATTTAGCATCAGAGGGTTGGTCTCTAACATATGAACCCAGATTCAGCCAAAAATTCGTGATCAAAAATGTCGTGATCTCCCGGAATAAAAATTCATGAGCCGTTAGAAGAACTTAATTGTCCACCGTCGCGGCGTCGATTCAAATATGTGCAGAGACAAACCACGTGAAAAACGTGAAACCCGATTTCGATACATCTTCACGGAGAGATCGACAACTATTTGGTTGGTTGCAAACCTTTTGCATTGCAATAATCGCAGCTAAAGTGTTCACTTGACGGCGCGGTCTCTGAACCTGAACAAGTTGCAATGAAGCGCAGCACTGCAGCTCGAAAAAACTTGTAATCGAGTGAAATCGGCGAGCATGCCGAGATAGCTCCGGAGCAGAGTAATGGCATATTTACACAACAGTCGTCATCATTACAATATGGCGGGGCATTGGAGGCAAGATTTCGACAATAACATACAATTTATTAAAAATTATAAACCTTACAAGTTCACACAAGAATAAGATGAAAGCCGACCTTAATGCTTGTAGATTCAAAGGACAATAGGAAAACTAAATGCCCAACCTGATGGAGGCTGGATTTGAATCAAGGGATCTGACATGCGCGATAGATGCTGATGAACCAAGGAACTCTACAGCAAAAGTCACCTCAATCAAATTTGTCATGTTACATGAACTTATTGATTTTCCTTCAAGCAGCAATTTGGGTATTCGAATGACCAAAAAAACTGTAGGTCCTCTTTTCGTTTACTAGTTGTTACGGGATTAGCCCACCTGGGATTACCATCCTGCATTGAACTGAATTGATTATGGCCAACGCGGAAATGAAAAAAAAATAAAAAAGCGTGCTTTCCATGCATTTTAATGTAGCCGTGCTCATATGGAAGGGAAAGTACTGGGGTGACACCTAGATCCTGCCGTTGTTTGGGCTAACATTTTTTTTTATGCGACCTGACATGGATTCCCGAAGGAATTAGGTGCCGAAGGAATGTATGAAGGAATGTAGGTGCATTTATGAGCACGGCTACATTGAACTGGATGGAAAACACGGACAATTTTTCATTGCCGCTTCGACCATCTTTTCATCCAATGCGATGGTACCAACCCGGGCGGGCTTAAACCCTACCACCTAGTAGGGGAAGGGGACCTACAGTTTTACATTGATTCCAAACCATGGAGCAGCTCGCATTCGTGACGAAATGCACTTATCGAACTCTGAAAGAGAAAGACAGTGGTGCAAGTTGGTATTGAACCCGGGTCTCTGGTACGCTAGGCCAGTCCCCGCGCCACTAGGCTACGAGCCACTCATAACGACAGTAGGCGTGGTACGTATTAGCCATCTATGCCCAGTTACACAATAACATGGAAGCAAGAGACAGTATAGAAGAGGCAAGATTGTTGTATACCCGCTAAAGAAATGCGGACGTTTACTTTAATTATTAACTAGCCATAAGTATTCAAAGCCATCCATGTCTAGTTCCATAAAAAAACTTGAAAAATTTTGCTACTGATCGTGGTCAAAACATTTACGCGTGTCGAAAAAAATTAACAAATAAACTGAATTGAATTCTTCTCGTAGCTACATATTACGTACGATGACAGCTCCTGCTACGGTGGCGTGGTGGCCACGGATCGAGGACAGCACCAGCCGCGCAAGACGAGGTGCTGCACCGTCCATTACGTAACGCGCGGCGTGGCGTGCCGGCGCGCGTCACCCGCCGCGTTGTTTATGACGCGCGTTACGGTGTTTACGCGAGCGGCGAACGCGACCGAAACGACGCGACTGGGCTGATGCACTCGGGCCGTTTCCCGGAAGCTTATAATACGTTCGTTGATAGACACCACGGCTTCAAAAGGACGAAAGAGTACGAACACAGTTTGGAGACACATGGAAAGCTTAAACTCCTCAGGCAGGACTCATTTTGAAGGCAAAACTACGCCATCTTACCCTGTAGCTCAAGAAAATATTGCTAAGATAACATACATGCATGCCATACTGTGTGATATGATTATATCTTTTATGCGTTGATATTCGTTCATCTGTTATGCCTTTAGCTTTTTTTTAAGTAACTGGACATGGATGGCTAACACTAATACCACACCACATGGGAACTAGGTGCCATGCCAGGACCTTATATTGCTCGGCTACATTGAACTGGATGGAATACGCGGACAATGGTCAATGCCGCTTCGAGCATCGTTCATTCAACGCGATGTTACCAACCAGGGCGGATTAACGCTACCACCTAGTTCCCCCTACGGTTTTACGTGGAATCCGAAACACGGCCAGCCTCAACGGTTGAAAATGGTCACCCATCAATAACCCAACCGCGCTCAGAGATGCTTCACTCAGCTTGTCGAATCGCAAGGCGTCGCGCCACTGGGCTACCGATTTCATTTGTTTATCTGGCCCTTGATCTAAGGCTTATTTTGGTTTGTCGAACTTGATAGATTATGTGATGTTGCAAGTCGTTGTGTGTTATAAGTTCCACGTAATGTCAAGTAGTTTTCCTACTTTAAAAATACCCTAATGTATTAACTGTTTTCACCATCTCATTTAGGGCTGATTTTTCAATGGTCTGATAAACAGCCAGATAACTAATCGACGGATTGATTTACGCTTCTGCTTATCCATCAGATACAGTAAGTCCATATGTTTATTAGTTAAGTTATAGTCAGATAATTGTGATAGAAGATTTAATTCTCCGGCAATGACTATCCGTCTTTTGTCTAACGTGAATTTGTACCATCAGTCCGATAAGTACTATCTGATGATTGAAAAATTCGGTCCTTAAGGCTGTTCCGACCCAAATAAAGTTGTTTGCACACATAACGCAAAAAGTATTGCATTTTAAGCCACGAATGAATAATAAAAGTTTAATATAGTCATATTACTTGCAGCGAAAACAATTTCACAATTTCAGGATTATTGGTTTTGTTACAATTTATTTAAATACGATTTTTATTTAACAACGCCATCTAACGTGTAAAATTCTAATCGGCAATTACAATGAAACCATTAAACCTGAAATTGTGAATATGCTTTCGCTGCAACTACTATGGCTATATTAAGTATTTTTGACGAATTCGTGCCTTAAAGTGCAATACTTTTTGCGTTCTGTGTAAAAAAAAACATCGCATGGGTCGGAACATCCTTAATGGGATAATAAATGCTGGCAAATTGACTGGCCGTAAATGTACTAGATAACTCTCTTTCTTTTCTTTTTCAAAGGTTTCCAAGAGAGTTTCCTATTAAAACTGCCGTTCTGCTGGAGAAAAGGAAAAGTAGAGTCGCCACCCTCCTTGCTTGCAGAAAAAAACCGAGAAATTAAGATATTTCAAAGGTTTCCAAGAGAGTTTCCTATTAAAACTGCCGTTCTGCTGGAGAAAAGGAAAAGTAGAGTCGCCACCCTCCTTGCTTGGAGAAAAAAACCGAGAAATTAAAATATTTCAAAGGTTTCCAAGAGAGTTTCCTATTAAAACTGCCGTTCTGCTGGAGAAAAGGAAAAGTAGAGTCGCCACCCTCCTTGCTTGCAGAAAAAAACCGAGAAATTAAGATATTTCAAAGGTTTCCAAGAGAGTTTCCTATTAAAACTGCCGTTCTGCTGGAGAAAAGGAAAAGTAGAGTCGCCACCCTCCTTGCTTGGAGAAAAAAACCGAGAAATTAAAATATTTCAAAGGTTTCCAAGAGAGTTTCCTATTAAAACTGCCGTTCTGCTGGAGAAAAGGAAAAGTAGAGTCGCCACCCTCCTTGCTTGCAGAAAAAAACCGAGAAATTAAAATATTTCAAAGGTTTCCAAGAGAGTTTCCTATTAAAACTGCCGTTCTGCTGGAGAAAAGGAAAAGTAGAGTCGCCACCCTCCTTGCTTGCAGAAAAAAACCGAGAAATTAAAATATTTCAAAGGTTTCCAAGAGAGTTTCCTATTAAAACTGCCGTTCTGCTGGAGAAAACCTCATTTCCTGCACGAAAACCGTTGAAGATCCAGTTAAAAAAATATTATAAAACAGGTACATAATATTTTATCGATTGTATATTAAAACTCTGAGGCGATTTGAATGCATGCTAATATTCGACTGAGCTCTGACGGGCGACTTTTGTTATTACAGTCGAATTTATAAAGTTGTCCTATTATTAATCAATGTCTTTAGAAACAAGACGTGGTGCCTGTCTCATGCGCTTGTTAAGGTGGCCCAACCCGGCGGGCCCAACTCCTTCGCGGGCACGGTACAAAACCGTGCTATTGCGCTCTGGGACCTTCTCTGTTTCAAAGAATAAGACAGGCTCCGCGATGAGGAAGATGCAACATGTCCACAAAAAGACAGTGTGTTTAGTGTATGATTTGGTAAGATTTACGAAAATTTTAATTTCAAAACGACTTATAGCTAAAAGTAAACCACGACCGCTGTAGTCAAAAATCTAACAAAAACCAGATAGATCATAAATCTTGATTAAATAAGCTATGTCTGATGACTAATCTTTTTACGATGTTCTTACTTTATCATTGGGTAATCCACCTCCAAAGTTATTGTATAAAACGCGCGAAAAATTCGAACTTTCGGACCTTGTAACTTAGAAACCAAACACAATTGTACAATGCCAATGGTCATCAGACATCTAGTTCAATCAAATAAAGCTATTTTGAGCAAAATTTTGGATCTCTGACAAGAAATATGGGCGTGATCTTCTTTCCCCTTTTGGGGAAGATGGGCGGGATGGGCCACCTTAAAAACCATAATTTTTAAAATCACTTTCTTTTCCATTCAATCGAGGCCGAGGGCTCGAAAAGGGCACCGCTTTGCGAAATAAAAACCGGCCAAGTGCGAGTCGGACTCGCACACCTAGGGTTCCGTACCATCGTACATGATTTAACACACAAAAATCACCGTTTTTTGTATGGGGCCCCTTCTTTAACTTTTATATTTTTTTTATTTAACTTATTTGTTGTTATAGCTGAAATAATAACAACACAATGTATTAACAATTCAGCTGCCTACCTATTACGGTTCATGAGATACAGCCCTGTGACGGACGGACAGCGGAGGCTTAGTAATAGGGTTCCGTTTTCACCCTTTGGGTACGGAACCCTAAAAACAACTTATGAAACGAGACACGGAGATGCTCTTCGTAAACCAGTTGTTCGCGAAGCACCAGAGCGCACCAGAGCGGCGCCGGCGGCCGTGACCCGCCGGCCGACTTACCACCACTGGAGAAACCACTTACTTACCACTGGAGAAACCACGAAAACATCCAACAGACGAGGGAGTGTCACTGGACGCAATTCCAGGCAGGTCTACGCTGACATTTGACGTATAGTGACCATCATTTAACAATACGGACTTGGGTGAATGGAAATTTGGTGTAAATTTTAAGAATACAGGGTAGACACTTCGAGCGGCTCGTAGCCTAGTGGCGCGGGGACTGGCCTAGCGTACCAGAGGTCTGGGTTCAATTCCGACATGCACCACTTTCTTTCTCTATCCGAGTTCGATAAGTGCATCACGAATACGAGCTGCTCCATGGTTCGGAACCCATGTAAAACTGTAGGTCCCCTTCCCCTACTAGGTGGTAGGGTTTAAGCCCGCCCGGGTTGGTACCATCGCATTGGATGAAATATTGTTTTCAGTTCCATGTAGCCGTGCTCATAAAGGGAAGGTCCTGGCATGGCACCTAATTCTTCCGGGAATGTGGTGTATTGAGCTAATATCATAACGGTAGTTGTGTGGTATTAGCCTCAATCCACAACAACTGCTGTCTGGGAGTCCATTCGACATAGGAATAATTTGCAAATCCTATCGCTATTTTATAAAGTTCTCCTCTGAAGAAATTTCATTAACTTCAATAAGAAAGCCATGCTCGTTGAAAATGCTACTCTGCCTACACAAATCGTGCGGTTGATTTGTGGGGTCAGTCCATTTGGTGAGGTCAAGTCCCGCCGGGGTCATTATAACAATAACGAAGTACAGTCGGCGACCTTGCGTGGAGCCGCCCACGCAGCTAGTCGCGACTAGACTGTACCTAATTGTCACCGCTCGCAATTAATTACGAGCGGACGAGTCGACTATTCCCGGAATTGGAATAACGAACAATACAGCGGATTAGTCATTAATTCGTCGGTTACAAATTCGTTACATGTGGCGATTATAACCCGATGTGAAATTTTCTGTTTTCTCAATTCCTCCAACCACAACATTGGTTCGAGTTTAATGACGGAAAACGTATGGCTCAGGAGAAGGGCTAAACCATTTAGACTAGGAGGTCGCGACAAAAATGGTAACGATAACGTAAATGGCTGAAACTGGGTTCACAGGATAAAGACCAACCCTCTGAAACTAAATGTGTCGGTCTGCCTGTGCCAAGTGGTTGCGTTAACTAGAAAATGCGCCTGAAAAAGTAGTTATTGTTACGAGAAAAATATATGATGAGGTAAATGGCTACAAATAATTCAGCATGAAAGTAACAGTACATACTTACTTAGTAATACCAAAACTGAACAAATCTTTGGTTGAATTTCGTAGTTATAGGCGATTTAGGTTACAGATATAACTATAGGTATAGTTAAGTATTTAATTGAACAACTGACTAGATATTGGTGTGTAATTAATAGGTATCAATATTTCTAGACAATCAGTATATCCATCAGCAGCTACATACTAACAACTATTTTATATAGCCAATCTAGATAACGCAACCACTTGGCGCAGGCAGATCGACATATTTCGCATCAGAGGGTTGGTCTCTAACATGTGAACCCTGATTCAGTCATTTACCTTATCGTGACCAAAAATGTCGTGACCTCCCGGAATAATTAGTGTTGGGCAGGGTTTTCCCGGTTTCATATTAGACACTCGGTTTCAGCACCTGTTCAGGCAGAGCCGATCACGTTGCACCCATAACCCCAGAATAATACACATGGTCCCCAACGGCTGTCGGCGATCAAGCACTCTTTCCATCGGAGTTGCACTGCCTGGGACGGATCTTGTCCTACTCCCTCCAAGCGACTGCGCAGAAAAAAAACCGGCCAAGTGCGAGTCGGACTCGAACACGAAGGGTTCCGTACCATCGTAAAAGATTTAACACAAAAAAATCAAGTTTTTTGTATGGGGGACCCCTTTAATTTTAATTATTTTTCAATTTTACCTATTTGTTGTTATAGCGGCAAAATAAATACACACTCTGTGAAAATTTCCGCTTTATAACTATTACGGTTACTGAGATACAGCCCTGTGACAGACGGACGGACGGACGGACGGACGGACAGCGGAGGCTTAGTAATAGGGTTCCGTTTTCACCCTTTGGGTACGGAACCCTAAAAATGCGAGATAGTTTTGGTTTTGCGCAACCGTTGGTACTTGGAGGGGTAGGACACGATCCATCCCGCCAAATTGACAAACCCACGAAGGCTCACTGATCTTCCTTCATTGTCTTTTTTTTATTCAAAGAGTAAGCCCCGGCGCCCTGGTCTGTAACTGATAGGTGTCGATAATATCCCTTTATTCACCATTTAATTCTGACCTCACTTAAGAATAGTCTCGGAGAGGTTATTTTCTCTTGCTCGTAAGCTATGTTTCCACTTACAAACGTATTTAGGAAACTATTTAAAAACCATTGTGCCTATTAATATTCAATATTGTAAGGGAAAAAAGAAAACCTAATGAAATGACAGCAAAAATAAAATCTTCATATCAATGTTGTTTCTGTGGGTTGACCCAGGACAAAATTTTGGAGAAAAAAAAGTGCAGACACAGATATTAGTCGACCTGCGTTAGATGCTAAAAAGTTTATTGGCACTGTTTTCAAGTGATATCAAAATTACGATTCATGGCAAGCGTAGTTTTCCGCCGTTCTGGCAACTTGCTTCGACCTTAGCAATTAAGGAACCATGGCACCGATAAGGAAAAAAAACGCCAAGCCGCTCGCAGCATCGTTCCATATTGGACCTGACCTCTCGCGACAAGGCCGATGGAATGGACTCGGGCATTCCTCCGTCGCTACCGTAACGCATAACGTCGGCCAAAACGCGGCCAGAATGGAATTAATTACAATGTCGGCGCAGCATTTTAACGCAAGATAGCGCCATATTTCTTTCGCGTACAAGCGCCCCACTTGACGCAACGCACGTAATGTGGGCGCTCACCATTCGTGCACGCTGCAAGAGTGCTTCGGTTGGCTAGCGACTGGGCTATCTTCTGCGCGAATACCGAGATGACCAAAGAAGTTTGCCCCCTCATGTAGTACTTCAGCGGTCGCTGTATTTCCTTCCAATCTTTCATTGCGTGTGTTTTCAAGAAACAGTCTCCAAGAACCTCCATCACCTCGCAAGGCTCGTCTGTGAAATGTGCATATGCCCCAGCTAGCATGCACACTGTACCAAGCAGCATGCCAAGTCCCAGGCAATTTCAGAGGCAGTAAAAATAAAACAGGTTGACTTTAATGTTGCGTGGGGTTTAGTTTTACAAATTGATTATAAGCGAACGAAGAAGATTCGGAAGAGCACCCAATACGAGAATACACTAGGCTGATATAAATATTCGCAACTGAAACTGAATGCCTCTTACATTTGTCAACGCCATGTAGATATCAAGAAGCGATTTCACCTTCCATTCGTGACCCAAATTTGACGATATCCTTTTAATCGTTTTTTTTTATGTGACTGGACATGGATGGCTAATACCACAAGTTCTGTCATGGTATTAGCCCAACACACCACATGGGAACTAGGTGCCATGCCAGGACCTTCCTTATATTGCACGGCTACATTGAACTGGATGGAAAACACGGACAATTTTTCATTGCCGCTTCGACCATCGTTCATCCAATGCGATGGTACCAACCCGGGCGGGATTAACCCTACCACCTAGTAAGTAAGGAAGGGGACCTACAGTTTAACGTGGAATCCGAACCACGGCCAGCCTCTTTCAACGGTCGAATGGTCACCCATCCAAGACCAGACCGGACCCAGCGTTGGTTAACTTCGGAGAGCGATCGCCGAAGTGTCGCGCCGCTGGGCCACAGAGGCTGACGGCTCATGAGCATCGTTAAAATATCTTAGTCGATCGAGCAGAATTCAGATAACCATTAACCTCGCCCCGCAGCTAGATTCGACCTTCGCAGCAGCCGCGTAGCCGCCACGCTTCTAGGAAAAGCCTCGCCGCACTCGCTTTGTCCCGGAGAAGGAAGGAATGCCAATTACAAGCGGGGCTACTTTACATTCCACGTCTCTGTGATTCGAAATAAACGCGAGGAGCTTCCAAACAAGTGTGGGTCAATCTTATTTTAAGCGAGAATGTATTGTGCCGAATGGGAGATACAAGATAACTGTTAGGTATACACATGTGCTGGATATCTTGGTCATAGAAAAGTACTAAAGAAGCGAGAAGATATGAGACGGGAGAACAATGATTGGTATCAAAGCCCCGATTTCAATTGCCAGTATAATATACTCAGTATTTCATAAACTAAGGAGATGCCGCCCGGGCTGGTACCATCGCTTTGGATGAAAATATGGTCGAAGCGGCAATGAAAAATTGTCCCTGTTTTCCACCCAGTTCAATGTAGCCGTGCTCATAAAGGGAAGGCCCTGGCATGGTACATAATTCCTTCAGATTCTGGTGTATTGGGCTAATAACATAACGGTAGTTATTCGCCATGAAAATGCCCGGATCCTTCGGCCCTCGTTAATGTTAAACGAAAAAATTTCACGTTTTTCCCGCCTTCCGTCATGTTTAACCTGGCAGTTTAGCGTGATGGTAAGTAGCCAATAATTTGCGAAAAGAATCAAGCCATACGCAGATCAAAGACGAGTAAGTGGATCTATAGTTAGATGCGAACAGAGAGATTACGACGAGACGAGACGTGCACGAAAGGACAAAAAAGTCAAAATCAACGTCAACGTACGATTAAACACGTCACTTTGTATGAACAGTACGGAAGGAACTCTATGCGGTTCACTAAAAGTGACGTGTTTGAACATTCATTAACTCGGCCGTCTCTTCGTGCAATCGGGGCTAAAAGAGTTAGTAATTGTGGTACACATCTGACGGTGGAAAATAAACGGATATACGGAACACCTCGCGATCGTGTTCGCGGATCGGAAACACCTTCGACTAGACAAACATAAACGACGGGACATCGAAACGCGAGAAATGTCGCAGTCCAAGTTTAGCCGACAGCAGGTATTTCAGTGTTGGGTGAGAGATGACATCACGGAATATTGGATGACATCACAGTGACAGCACGTGGTGCGGATGGGTGGCGGAGACGAAGACAGGCGCAGACGGTTCTACGAATCATCTCCAACAGTCAGTGCGGAATTCCTTGACAACCTACCGGATTATTTATTAGAAACGTGTTATAGGAACCTTGCATCTTCAACAAAGCAACCCGACTAGCGATTCTGATGAATGAGATCGATGCGTATATCTCTAGATATTTTTTTAACTTTTCCGATAATAGCGCCATCTAGTTTTCGTTGAAGAACTAGCGAGCGTGTCGAATCGTTATAATCCTAAGTCCTAATTAATGTTTTGGACCTTCGTTAGCAAGTCGCGCCTCAACGGCTAAACCAATTTCTATGTAGTTTGGGCTAGCATATGCGCAACATGTACTACAATAAGATCCTGAGCGGAGCCGTTCTGGTGTTTTTTTGTTCATACAAAACGATGATACCAACCCGTGCAGGATGTAGTATGCATGTGCACCTAGTACAGTATAAGTATAGAAGGGAACATGCGCTTTTACATGGGTTCCGAACCATGGCGTGACGCGCATTCTCAACGGAAATGCACATTTCAACATCGGAAAAGAAATAAAGAGCTGCATACCCTTGGATTATAACCGCAATCTTCGAGACAAAAGATCCATCCGCTATGGATTGCAGGTACAGCAATTGATCAATAAAAAAAACATGTGGATAAATAAATTAATACGCAATACAAGTGACGATTGAGGCTTAGCCCCGATTGCACGGAGTGACGTCCGAGTTAATCAATGTTCAAACACGTCACTTTTAGTGAACCGCACAGAGTTCCTTCCATACTGTCAACACAAAGTGACGTGTTTAATCATACTTTGACGTTGATTTTGATTTGTTGTCCTTTCGTGCACTCGGCCCTACCTATAGTTACCTACCTAATAGTTAATTATTTTCCTCCAATCACCAAAACAAACACTCAAATGGTATCCGATAAAACGTGTTTATCGTACTCGTTCAGCGGCAATCCTCACGTCCGGCCCACCTGTAATCTGCTTTCTATTCGATAAGCTGTAGTCATTGCAAAAGCTGTCTTATGTGCAAGGCTGGTGGGTCGAGACGTGAACGGAGCCGTCCGTCGCCTCCGCCGAGATAAAGCTGCGCGTGCGCAAGGCCGCACAAGGCCGTCTCGAGCGGCACGGACGCGGCGTTCGGTGGTGAGAATTGTCAAGTTGCCCAGAGCCGGTAGTACCAGTTGTCACCTAAATTGGCGTTTACGCCAAACCGATCGACTGGCGTTTTCAAATGGATGGAGAAATTTAAGAGCGCGCGCAGTGGGCGTTAAACGAACTAACACTTGCGAGTCTGAGTTTGATTTGACAGCTTACTCAACGTTGCCGTAAATACGTCGACGTTGCCGTTTACGCCGACTCCGCGTTTTCATACAAATCGGAAGTCCGAGTTTAACTTTGACAGGTTGAAGAAGTAAAACCACAGAATATCTAGTAAAAACTTGAATATCTAGTAAAAAAAGTTTGACGTTTTTACGGAAAACCGCCACTCGATCGGTTTGCCGTAAACGCCAATTTAGGTGAGAACTCAGACTGACCACTCAGGTATTATCTACTAGTTGCATTACCCGGGTCCTACCAAGAGAAAATCAAAACGCTTTTTTAATAAAACGTAGAATATGTAGCTAACTGGCTCAAAATATATATCTATGCAAAATTACGTCGATCCGCGACTCCGTAGCCGCGTAAACAGAGGACGGACCAACCAACACCTATCGCTATTTATAATATTATAGTGCGGCTTAGTTTACTAAAGTAAATAGGTTATAGTCTACCAGATGCGTTTGTTTATAGGCGTGATATTTTTAAGCGTTGTCAAAGGTTTTTTTTTTTTTTTTGTAATTCTATTTATGTATTTATTAGCTTGATGGTATGTATCCCAGGATCTTCATAATAGAAAATACAATAATTCATTAAAAACCTGATTGCAATCCGTTTGCCAGTTTCCGAGTCCATCGCATCGTGAAAAAGTCAGTAATATACATGCACGATCGTTTTGTCTGAAATCTGTACACCGGAAAAAGAGACAAATCTATTTCTGTCATGCAGAAGTCAACCATAGAGTAAAGGGGACTTAGGAATTCCTTCTCTTTCCAGTGTATACAATTGAGAACGGAAACGACCGTACACAATCGAATTTGACCAGATTTAGAGATATGTTTAAAAAAATGTTACGGCTTTTCACGCGGCAGGTAGAGATATTCTCCGACGTTTCGAGCTAATCATTCAGCCCGTTGTCAAGGAGGCATCCGCCGCGCTCGTGCGCAGCAGTTTTTCAAACATGTCTAACGACCGCGGTAACCTCAAAAGTATCATAGATGTAGAGATACATAAAAACAGATATCTAGAGTGTGGCTTCTCTCTCTAATAGTTGTATGATTCAATTAATTAAACATATATATGTCTGTTGTCTAAGATTGGCTTACCACAGTTATTTTCCTCGGTCCTTCTGGCCGACGTTTCGAACTGTCCCGTGCAGCTCATTTTCAAGGCGAGTGCGTGCGTGCGGCTGGGCGCACGTTTGACAGACTGACAAGTGGTCTGTCAAACGTGCGCCCAGCCGCACGCACGCACTCGCCTTGAAAATGAGATGCACGGGACATGCGTTTGTTGCAATGCAGCAGTTTTTCAAACATGTCTAACGACCGCGGTAACCTCAAAAGTATCATAGATGTAGAGATACATAAAAACAGATATCTAGAGTGTGGCTTCTCTCTCTAATAGTTGTATGATTCAATTAATTAAACATATATATGTCTGTTGTCTAAGATTGGCTTACCACAGTTATTTTCCTCGGTCCTTCTGGCCGACGTTTCGAACTGTCCCGTGCAGCTCATTTTCAAGGCGAGTGCGTGCATGCGGCTGGGCGCACGTTTGACAGACTGACAAGTGGTCTGTCAAACGTGCGCCCAGCCGCACGCACGCACTCGCCTTGAAAATGAGCTGCACGGGACAGTTCGAAACGTCGGCCAGAAGGACCGAGGAAAATAACTGTGGTAAGCCAATCTTAGACAATAGTTTAAACACCCACAGAACACTCAAATCAGTTATATATATATATGTCTGGATTGGCTATGACTCTGGTCCCTTTGTCTGTTGCCAATTCACGTGTCTTATCCTTATCAATAGGTATTCCCCTCGCCTTGAACAGTTTAATTAAACATAGCGCCACGCAGTTATGCCCTTGCAACAGCCTCACAATGATTTCAAGTTATCTTTATAGCATTATTACATTTAGAGGAATATTCATCCAGGTATCAGTGATTTCAGAAGCCCCTGAACAAAGGGTTTGAAAACCGATAAACATATGACGTGAACCATAGTTTTAGAAGTGGAGCTCAAGAATAATATAAATAAGGCCTCAATAAAGTGACGGTGCACGAACCAATAAGAGTATGACAATATCAGAAAAGTTACAATACGGACACCGTGCACGAACCGACAAGTGTGTGATAATGTCAGAAAGGTTACAATACCGACACCGTGCACGAACCGACAAGAGTATGACAAGGTCAGAAAGGTTACAATACCGACACCGTGCACGAACCGACAAGAGTGTGATAATGTCAGAAAGGTTACAATACCGACACCATGCACGAACCGACAAGAGTATGACAATGTCAGAAAGATTACATTACCGACAACATGCACGAACCGCCAAGAATATTACAATATGTTTAAGAAAAGCTACAATGTAGTCTTGCTGTACGAAAGGACAATAATATGACAATACAAAGCAGGTCCTGGCATAGCACCTAGTTCTCACGCGGTTTGTTGGGCTACAGTAGGTTTGGTTTTAGCCAACAATGACCAGTTCCATAAAACAACTGAGAAGTAACGACGGATAGCGTTCGTCGGTCTTGCTAAAGGCAGAGAGCACATTGAACTGCTAGTCTGCACTATTCAATCAGAGCACGAGACGCGCTCGATGTGAGCGTGGAAAACGGCTCTCGGGCGCGTCTGGACCACCCACGCGCAGGCGTGAAGGCACAGTACACGGAACGACAGCAGGTCAACTCACACAACGGATTGTGGATAAACTCGCTCTTTGCTGCTGCATGTCTGCAGGTACGTTTTTTTTTATGCGACCTGACATGGATGGCTAATACCACACAACTACCGTTATGATATTAGCCCAATACACCACATTCCCGAAGGAATTAGGTGCCATGCCAGGACTTTCCCTTTATGAGCACGGCTACATTGAACTGGATGGAAAACACGAACAATTTTTAATTGCCGCTTCGACCATCTTTTCACCCAATGCGATGGTACCAACCCGGGCGGGCTTAAACCCTACCACCTAGTAGGGGAAGGGGACCTACAGTTTTACATGGATTCCGAACCATGGAACAGCTAGTATTCGTGACGAAATGCACTTATCGAACTCGGAAAGAGTAAGACAGTGGTGCATGTCGGTATTGAACCCAGGCTTCTGGTACGCTAGGTCAGTCCCCGCGCCACTAGGCTACGAGCTGCGTGACCGTGCGTGACGTGACCACGGTCGTTTATTCTAATTTACATTATTGATTTCTGACAAAATTTTAGGTTGATTGAAACCGAACGCACTGAACTAAAGCACTCGAGGCGCTCATAACAACAATGCAACAAATACCGACCAAACGGCATAGCACTTGCATCCGCACGCATTAGAAAACACACAATACAAAATTGTATTTAAATTTTCACATGTAAACCCAAACTCTGGATTGCCAGATAGGTTGTAGAGTGGAGGCGTGGTTGCATAAAAGTTTGTATGTTTTGTTATTCACAAGTTGCGGTAGCCGGCGTATTTCTTACGGGTAAAATAATCCACGTCCATAATCCATGCCAGTGTCGGTGCAGCCGTTACGGTGCGATTGAGCAAACAAACATTCAAACTTTTCCATTTATAATATTGGTTGGATACGATTCACTACTTCGCGGATCTATACTGTGGCATGGGGTCGCCGAACCACGCGCGTGTTGCTAATTGATTACTAATCGACCTGTCTGCTAACAAGCGAACGCTGCTGGGCCGACTTTGTAGACTTGTTCGTTCTGTGGCGTAAACATTTTAACATTATCTTACTGAAGTCAGATGTACTTTTTAGGGTTCCGTACCCAAAGGGTGAAAACGGAACCCTATTACTAAGCCTCCGCTGTCCGTCCGTCCGTCCGTCCGTCTGTCACAGGGCTGTATCTCAGTAACCGTAACAGATAGACAGCTGAAATTTTCACAGAGTGTGTATTTATTTTGCCGCTATAACAAGAATTAGGTAAGATTAAGAAATATTTGAAATTAAAGGGGGTCCCCATACAAAAAACGTGATTTTTTTGCATAATTTTTTTTCCGATGGTACTGAACCCTTCGTGTGCGAGTCCGACTCGCACTTGGCCGGTTTTTTTGTACTAAGCAAGTACTCGTCGCGTATTTCCAGCGAATGTGATATGTATATAGAATCAACCGTGAGGCAAGGATGCGTGAATCCTTTTTATATGTAACTGGACATGGATGGCTAATATCAGATATTAGCCCAACAAACCACATGGGGACTCGGTGCCATGCCAGGACATCCCTTTATCGCTCAGCTACATTAAACTGGATGGAAAACACGGATAATTTTCATTCGAACAACGGCCAGCCTCAGCAGTTGAAAATGGTCACCCATCCAGAACGGTTGGGTTCTGGATGGGTGACCATTTCAGCTCAGAGGTGCTTCATCTTGTGCTTGTCTAATTGCAATGCGTCGCGCTCCTGGGACACCGAGGCTAGCAATGAGGATTTAAGGATATATCTATTCAAGAATACATATTACAGCCGGTGAGGGAATGATGTTCAACTGAAACGTTGAGACAAAATAAAAAATCTACCTATGAATTTGTAAAAAATTAAAATTTCAAGAGGCGTCGTGATACACCCGACAGAAACTATGTTCCTTTCGCTATAATTGTCAGCCTCGCAAGCCCAGTGGCGCGACGACGTCTTGCGGTAAGACAATCCTGGTGAAGAAATTCTGAGCGCGATTGGGTTTTAGATGGGTAACCGTTTTCAACCTTTGGGGCTGGCCGCGATTCGGATTTTACGTAAAACTGTTTATATTTGGTAGGGTTAATCCCACCCGGATTGGCACCATCGAATTGAATGAACGATAGTCAAAGCGCCAATGAAAATTGCCCGTGTTTTCCATCCAGGTCAATGTAACCGAGAAATACAACGGTTGTCTCGAAATGGCACCTAGTTCCCATGTGGTGTGATAGACTAACGGTAAGACAGTTGGTATCAGTTATACATATCCAGTTATATAAAAAAAGTATTATGCTTTACCTCAAGAAACACTTTAAAGTCGGACGGAATAACATTCACAAGCGACCGTCAAGTTAAACTCGATATTGCTCTTAAAGCGCTAGACGTCTTTTTAGGGTTCCGTACCCAAAAGGTGAAAACGGAACCCTATTAGTAAGCCTCCGCTGTCCGTCCGTCCGTCCGTCCGTCCGTCTGTCACAGGGCTGTATCTCATGAACCGTAATAGGTAGGCAGCTGAAATTTTCACAGAGTGTGTATTAATTTTGCCGCTATAAGAACAAATAGTAATAAAATAATAAGAATTAAGAATTAAATGGGGACCCCCATACAAAAAACGTGATTTTTTTGTGTTAAATCTTGTTCGATGGTACGGAACCCTTCGTGTGCGAGCCCGACTCGCACTTGGCCGGTTTTTTTAATGAAGTGGACACCTATTTTAGGGCCGATTTTTCAATCCTCAGATCCTTATCGGACTGATAGTACTCATTTACGTTTGTCAAAATACGAATACACAATACCGGAGAATTAAATCTTCTATCACAAATTATCTAACTATTATTTTAGCAATAAACATATGTACTAACTGTATCGAATGGATAAGCAGAAGCGTAAATAAATCCGTCTAATAGTTATCTGGCTGTTTATCAGACTATAAAAAAAATCAGCCCTTAATGAAATTCGTTTGCATTTCGGTCCCAACGCATTGCATTGCATTACGGTTGGATGATTGACACTAACGCCTGTCTTCTTTTGCACGAGGAAAAAGACAAGCGAAGAAAGAGACAGGCTGCGGTGTTATGGTTTCGGTCGTAAAGTAATATGGGTTGACGGGAGGACTGAAGCTCTGCGACAGCAAAAGTGTCGTTCGGACACTTTTCCTGTGTAGCTCCCATCCGCCAAATGTGCCATAATTCAAATAAAACACATCGTTGGTCTCGGACATTGATAATCAGGAGTCGCCGGCGATAAAAAAATCCTCGATTCAGAGCCCCTAGACCCATAGGTCATCTAAATCAGGGTTTACGCCGAACCGATCAAATGTATGGAGAAATTGAAGAGCGCGCGCAGTGGGTGTTAAGCGAACTAACATTTGCGAATCCGATTCTGATTTGACAGCTTACTCACCGTCGTCGTTATTACGTTGACGTTGCCGTTTTCACGTCAAGTCCGAGTTTGACTTCGACAGTTTGAAGAAGTAAAACCAAATAATATCAATTAAAAACGTGTATGGAGTTTGACGTTTTTAAGTAACGAACACCCATAAACCCCAATTTAGGTGACAGGATGACCTGACCACTCGGGAGTCGCCGGCAATGAAGAGGCCTCGATTCTGCAGTCACGTGCGATCTGCGCACGCGCAGCGCTCGTCTTCCGCTCCGGCCGCCGCCACCCCGCCGCCGCCGCAGCAGGATGTCGGACGTGACGCGGCGCCGCTTCCGCCGCGTTATGGGAGCCACGTACTACGGTGATGGCAGTGGTGTCACGTTTGTAAATAAAAGCTCGCTACTGTAATTCCAGGCTTATTATGCTCCAGGCGTGAGCGACTGCGCAGAACCAAAACTAGGTCGCATCGCCCGCCCGCGGTATTAATTCGTTTTCCCTCAGAGTTTTCATGTCTTTTTAGTTCTCCCTTTAATTTTAATTTTAAAACAAAAAACGTGATTTTTTTGTATACTTTTTTTACGATGGTACGGAACCGTTCGTGTGCGAGTCCGACTCGCACTTGGCCGGTTTTTACACTCAAAGAAATTCGAAGTCGCATTGAAAAAAGCGACGTATATGCGTAGTACGAAAAATTATATTTACAAAGGCTATATCTAGCATCACACTACTACCCTTAGGAGCCGAGCAAAAAGAAACACACGAAGGTAGAAAAAAAACCCACAAAAATCACGTTTTTTGTATGGGAGCCCCCTTTAATTTTAATTATTTCTTAATCTTACCTATTTGTTGTTATAGCGGCAAAATAAATACACACTCTGTGAAAATTTCAGCTGTCTATCTGTTACGGTTACTGAGATACAGCCCTGTGACAGACGGACAGACGGACGGACGGACGGACGGACGGACGGACGGACGGACGGACGGACGGACGGACGGACGGACGGACGGGCGGACGGACGGACAGCGGAGGCTTAGTAATAGGGTTCCGTTTTCACCCTTTGCGTACGGAACCCTAAAAACCAAACTTCAGTAATTTTGTATAAACAAATTCAGGGCCTGATCCGTCCGTTGACTCTGTCTGTCTTTACATTCGAAGTCTATCCCTGTTACTAATAAACCCAGATCATCATCTTAATAGTTGTACAATGTTTCGTCCTTTGCATTGACATGCAGTTTAGAATTCGAGAGAAAGGGACAAAACATTGTATAACTATTGAGGCGATGATCTAGGTTTATTAGTAACGGGGTATGAGTATAGATATACATTTATTCTGCACGTGTGTATGTAGCTGAACTCCTCCTAAACGTCTGGACCGATTTTTATTGACATTTTTTGTGTTTGAGTGGGTCCAAGGATAGTTCCCCGGAGGTGGCGCTGGGATTGATTTCAACTATTCTAGCTCGTATTAGTATAGATTTGTCTTTAGCGTAGCATACATTTTAACAGTGAGTAATGTGCACCATTACTAATACCAGTCACAGCATTATCCTCGTCACATCGTCACTTAATTCTACACGAACGTTTGGGACTCGGCGGCTCGTCCCATCGTACCTCACGCCCGCGTCACGCGACCGCTGTGCGACGCGTCGATAGATAATAACCGGCCAAGTGTGAGTATGACTCGTACACGAAGGGTTCCGTACCATCGTCTAAGATTCAACACAAAACAATCACGTTTTTTGTATGGGGCCCCCCTTTAATTTTTATTTTGCCCATTTGTTGTCATAGCGGCAAAATAAATACACACTCTGTGAAATTTTCAGCTGCCTACCTATTATGGTTCATAAGATACAGCCCTGTGACAGACGGACGGACGGACGGACGGACAGCGGAGGCATAGTAATTCGGTTCCGTTTTCATCCTTTGGGTACGGAACCCTAAAAAGGGAGGACGCGTCACACAAGACGCGCTTCACAACAGGGAAATGCGGACCGCAGCACGCACTGATAGAACTTGTAAATACTAATTTATGTGACAGGACCTCGGGTGACTAATACCAAACCCACCGACGTTATATGAGCCCAATATTACCGGAGGAAATTGGTGCCATGCCAGGACCTTCGATTTATGAGCACGGCCACATTGAACTTGATAGAAAACGCGGACGCATTTTTTATTACCGCTTCGACCATATTTGTTTCCAATGCGATGGTACCAACCCGGGCGGACTTAACCCTGCCACGTAGTAAGGAAAGGGACCTACAGTTTTACACGGATTCCTAACGAAGTGAATAACTTAGATGCTATTTCGCTGTATTTTGAGTAGAAAAAATGTTTAAGTTTCATGAAAACTAAATTTTAAACTGACGTTTAAATAAGATATATCTTCTAATATCCTTACATAAGAAAAGTCTCGAAAATGTATCGTTCACGTCAATTATGGCGACGGCGTTAAGAGGATAATAATGTGATCGAGGCCCATGGCCCATGCCTGTTTCCTCAGTCAAATTAAGGGATATCTTTCTCAAATTTTGCAAACTGGGAGCTACGTCTGTACGTTTTTATTTTTTTGACAACTTCTCATATATCTATGCGAAACGCCCTTAAACATTTTGATACAAATCTTCAGAGGCTTATATTATTGAAAATAAGTTATAAATATAATCAAAACGGACAGACGTAGATCTCTGTTGATTTATTTAATGTGCAAATGGAAAATATTTCCTTATTTTACTGCGGAAAGAAGCACGTGACATTGACTCAAACTTGATCACCTCACTATCCTCTTAACCATCCTTGACAAGGATTATAAGAAAACCTGTTGAACTAAATCGGGGTGACACAAATACCGTATTAAATGTTGGGTTCGAAATTGTTTAAGGTCAAAATGTCAAAATGTTTCCAATTCCATAAAAATCCCAGTTATTTGACATTTCGGGGAATCATCGAGAGGAAGTTGGACCTCGACCTCACTTTGCCTAATGCTGACAGTTCTTCTAAATTTTTGGAATATCACCACAAAACATAATGTTTAATTATTTCATCTTAACTTTGTTAAACTTAAATACATAACTTGAACCGTGTTGATGGTATATCGTGCAGAATTCTAAGAAAAACCTTAAAAAAATAATCACTGGATATTAACTTGTTTGACCTTTTAACAATAAGTTCATCGACTACTCGCAGCATATATAAATACTTGAACGCCATAAGCCAATTAATTGAGCAAGCAAGCCAGTTACTTGACCAGTATGGATGGCTATTAAACCGTAATACATACTTCATTGCGAAGCATCTTTGAGCTGTAAATTCGTCGACAACTGGATACCGTGCCATACCTGTAACAAAACAATTACAAAATTGTAACGAATAATTTTATATATCAACCTTTAACGAGCTTGCGACATTAATGCTGTAGCGATCCGACAGCAGCAATCAGAGCGGTCAGTCCGAGTTATCACCTAAATTAGCGTTTAGGGAACTTCGAAGTTACGTAAAAACGTCAAATTCCATACACATTTTACTAGTTATTCTGTGGTTTAACTTCTACAAGGTGTCAAAGTCAAACTCGGACTTCAGATTTTCATGAAAACGCGGAGTCGGCGTAAACGGCAACGTTAACGTATTTACGGCGACGATACGTATACAGAGTGGTCAGTCTCGAGTTCTCACTTAAATTGGCGTTTACGGCAAACCGATCGACTGGCGTTTTCCGTAAAAACGTCAAACTCCATACAAGTTTTTACTAGATATTCTGTGGTTTTACTTCTTCAAGCTGTCAAAGGCAAACTCGGACTTCCAATTTGTACGAAATCGCGGAGTCGACGTAAACGTCAACGTCGACGTCTTTACGGCAACGTTGAGTAAGCTGTCAAATCAAACTCAGACTCGCAAATGTTAGTTCGCTTAGCGCCCACTGCGCGCGCTCTTCAATTTCTCCATACATTTGAAAACGCCTGTCGATCGGTTTGCCGTAAACGTCAATTTAGGTGACAACTGGGACTTCGGGTACTGATAAATCAAGCTGAGACTCGCAAAAATTAGTAGTGCTCTTAATGCTCACTGCGCGCGCTCTTAAATGTATCCATACATTTGAAAACGTTGGTCGACCGGTTTGGCGTAAACGCCAATTTAGGTGACAAGTGGGACTAGGGGTGCAGAAGACTCGTTCCAAGTTATTTAACGCAACGATATCGTCTGTGCGACCAATGTCGCCTTAATGAGACGAGATTGGTTAATACCGTCGTTAAAATATAATTATGAAACCGTCTGGTTAGATGAGCTATAACCGTTGGAACGTGTTTATATGTTATTTCTTAACCGCGTTCACGCAGCGAAGCTTTGACATAAGGACTAAGAAGACCACTCGAATTAATTGGCCGGTGCAACAATTATGGCTGGCCTACAAATAATATAATCCTTTGGCGCCAAAACTGACAAAGTGTGGCCCTTTTTCTAATGATTACAGTCAGTCAGCGTGTTTGCGTTCACTGCTGGACATACGCCTCTCCAATTTTCCTCCAGTCCTCCCGGCCTTCAGCGGTACGGAACCACTGCTTTCCGCCGACGCACTTGATGTCGTCGTCCCACCTGGCGGGTGGTCTTCCCACACTCCGTTTTCCTAATGTCGTCGGACGTCTAACGTCTAATGACTACGGCCATGGGAAAATACTACATCTGCCTTGCTAATACACATTAATCGCTATTACAGCGATATTTCTAGCTGACAAAAAGATTACTCATAAGGTTATTCGAGTACATGAGGATTTGAACAAAATAGCGACCTAAACGCTTCAGCTGATTTGTAATTTTGACAATCATTGAATCGAGTGACCCAGGATGGAATATTCTGTGCAGTATGTTTACTTCTATTTAGTTCTGGGTCACGTAGCCCGGGGCAAAGACCGCGGTCACGGCAGCTGCTGATTCTAGTCCATTTCGTATGAAGACTAGTCAGCGTAGGTTTAATCATTCCGAGATTATTAGTAATGAAGCCTACAATATCTTTATAACTGTTCTGAGGATAAGCAGTGGAATAAGCGAGCGAGATAATAGCATGGGTCAGTAGTACAACAGCTCGTCAAGTGGCGAGGGGAGATGCCTAGCATATGAGAGCTCTGGGTTAAAATCCTCGCCGCTTCATGCAACACTTTCTGTCTCTTAGGTTTCTGAGTTGGATAAGTGCATTTCGTCACGAATGCGAGCTGCCCCATGGTTCTGAATCCATGTAAAACTGTAGTTCCCATTCCCCTACTTGGTGGTAAGGTTTAAGCCCGCCGGGCTGGTACCATCGCAATGGATGAAAAGATGCCCGTAGCGGCAATGAAAAATGGTCCGTGCTTTCCATCCAGTTCGATGTAGCCGTGCTCATAAAGGCAAGGTCCTGGCATGGCACAAAATTCCTTCGCGAATGTGGTGTATTGGGCTAATATCATAATGATTAGTTGTGATGTAATAGCAATCTATGTCAAGTTGCATAAAAAAAACAAAACAGATAGCAAAAGAGGTATACATTTTTTTAAACACACTGTTTGGAAGATGAGGAGAATATTTAAATTTCGGCGGACTGCCCAAATGGAATCAGGTTAAGTAAACCAGTTTAGAATTTCCACTAAACGTAGTTAGACACCGTGGCGCGACCTAAAAGCACCACTTCACTCGGATACCAACCCAAATACATCAAGCGATCAGAATAACCCCAGGGAATGACAGACGGCTCATGCCGATGTGCAGCGCTTTACACGTTAACAGTCGACTTCAGAGTTGCAAAAGCACGTATTTTAATCTGGTTACAGTGGTAAGCAGAAAGTCTTTTCACTCAAACGTCAATGAACTTTTCACTCAAACAAATGATAGAAAATGGTCTCCAATGCGTCCCTTTTGCTGATATGATGGCATGAGGAACCGCTGAAACTCCGGCACTGCATAGATAGGCGTGGATGCCACTGTACGGTAGCGCCACAAACTCAATTTATCAGAGTCATGCTCGAAGAATTCCTAGAATATCTGGCGCTTAACTAATCAAATCTTATTTGTTCGTCGCTTATTCTGGCCTCTGGCTTGTGCCAACGTATAATGAGGGACTTTATTGATAGGGAAACATATGTTTTCACTAATTCGAAAGTAAATATAAATAAACATTATTATAAAGATATAATATGAACTATACACTTAAATGAAATATGGTGTGAAAATGAGAAAAGTTTATGAATTTTATTTTAAATAATTCTTGAATATAAACGTTGTTTAAATGAAATAAATCACTGGGAAACCTAGTAGCGTGACGCCTTGGTTGCGATTCGTTAAGCTGGGTGAAGCACCTCTGAGCGCGGTTGGGTTCTCGATGGATAATTGAATTTCGATGCTTAGATTTTATATTTCTAGATATACAAAATTACAATTGACAGCTTCTATGTGAAACCATATAATTGCTTGCTTCACTTACAACCGTGACTACTAGGACGACGATAGTAGAAGAGCTCCAAGCTTGTTTGACCAGGTCAAATTACGAAATGAACTAAATACACGATTCACGATGGTACGGTAATACATTAGCGACATCAGAGTTAGGTGGCACGCAGCCGCACCGCACCGCGCCGCGCCCGCTCCGGCGACCGCCCTGCTACCACGATAACATCCGTCCATTTGTTTAGCCTTTCACACAAATTACACCGGGTTATCTGCACGCCACCATTATATATATTTCTATAATCGGCCGATTACGTCAAACAAAAAGAAATCTTGTGCGTAAAGGCCACGCGCAATAAAACTGAAACTTCTTGCAAATCGTGTGTAGATAGAGATAAATTATTTAGTATTTTGTAATAAATAATAATTAATATACTATGCAGATACGTTGCTGATTCCAAGGAATGTGATATGTATGTATGTATGTATGTATGTATAATCGACCTCGAAGCGCGGACAAATTAACTAAAGAGCCCAGTAAAAATAACTACTTTACAAATATACTGAAAGGCTGGACACGAACCAGCAAAAAATACCATTCGCGGGTATTGCGTCTACCAATTTCGCCACCTGCTTTATACCCTAATATCCACCTACATAGGACTGGCTCTAGCATCTGATGCTCGAACTTTGGTGATAAATGTTTAATCTTTGCAGTCCATGTTCGCAACGCAAATGAAGCGTTAAATAAATGTATGTAGGTATAATCTTAAACACTGTGTTAGTAGGAGGAATTCATTACGGGAGGAGGGACTGTAGGGGAATTCCAAATTATGGATATAAAGCGGGTGGCGAAATTGGCAGACGCAATACCCGCGAATGGTAAGTTTTGCTAGTTCGGGTCCAGCCTTGCAGTATATTCGTAAAGTAAGAATTCTTGATTTTAATTACTTTCAATTTTAATAGTAAGTATTTATTATTGATGATAAGAGAATAACACCGGTAAATCTCAGATGCATCTCTTTCAGTCCAAAGCATATCATAAATGGCCACTCACAAAAAATACAGCACGCCGTGCAGAGTCCAAGTTGTGACCTAAATTGGCGTTTACGGCAAACCGTTCGACTGGCGTTATGGAGAAATTGAAGAGCGCGCGCAGTGGGCGTTCATCGAACTAACATTTGCGAGTCCGAGTTTGATTTGACAGCTTACTCAACGTTGCCGTAAATACGTCGACGGTGCCGTTTACGCCTACTGCGCGTTTTCATACAAATCGGAAGTCCGAGTTTGACTTTGACAGCTTGAAGAAATAAGACCACAGAATATCTGGTAAAAACTTGTATGGAGTTTGACGTTTTTACGGAACTTCGAAGTTCCGTAAACGCCAGTTTAGGTGACAACTGGGACTAACAGCTCAGTTTGCGCCTCTCCGGCGATTCCGTAACCTGTCCAACTGCCCGAGGTATAACGTTTACAAACGCACAAACCGTGTGGTTTCATCTGACCCATTTAAGGTTTCGTCTCTCACGTTTACAAATTCGGATCGCATCTCCAAAACGGACGCTTTGTTTACGGAGCGTTCCGTAATATGCCTCCATCTGCTCCGACGCGACGGTGATCGCACTTTAAGGTGGGCCTTCCTGCTCAACTCCCCATGCAAACGTGGAAAGAAGATCATGCGCATATTACTTGTCAGAGATCCAAAATTATACTCAAAACAGCTTTATTTGATAGAACTAGATATTTGATGAACATTGGCATTGTAAAATAGTGTTTGGTTTCTAAGCTATAAGGTTCGAAAGTTCGAATTTTTTGCGTGTTTTATACAATAACTTAGGAGGTTGATTACTCAACGATAAAATAAAAACATCTTAAAAAGATTAGTCATCAGACCTAGCTTACTTAGTGGACTGGTTGCATCTTCCTCATCACGGAGCCTGTCTTTTTCTTCGAAACAGAGAAGGTCCCAGAAAGAAATAGCACATTTATGTACCGTGTCCGCGAATGAGTTAGTCCCGCCGAGAAGGGCCACCTTAAGCTTTATTTGTTCAGGCGCGCCCCCAATGCAGATTCAGAGCGCCGAGAGCGCGGCTCTCTTGCTCGGGTTGCTTCAAAAAGCACGCCCCACTTTCAATAAAATCCGCTAAACGTCCCACTCTCAATAAAATTCCGATAATGCCGAGCTTCGAGTGTACACTAATTAACACCGCGGCCAATACGATTAAGATTGCGGCCAATCGGTGCACCGCAACGAGATGCTCGATTGGTATTTACGGAGATTATAAAAAATAAACATCTGAGGGTTTTCTAAAGGCATGCAGCAGAATAGTCGCCACATTGGCAGTTAGTTCTTATTTTATTTAGAACTAAATCCAGGGCGTTGACGCACTTTTGGTCCTAAAGTAAACCAGGTATCCATGGCTATACTTAGAGCAAAAAGGTAAGGAGAAAAAAAAAGATTTTGATACCTACACACGAAATGTCGGTCAATGAAATGGAGGTAAAATTTTTTAAGTAGAAAATGGTGTCCATCTGATTTGCTCCAAACATGTCAACTGACACCTAGGTAACGATTGGCTCATAATTCCTTTCATAGTTCACGTTTCCAGGGCCATGATTCCTTTGATTCCCAAGATACGCTTAAATATGTCAAGGAATACCTAGCTAACGTTAGGACCATAATTATTTTGATTCCGAAGATACGCTCATAATGTCACGGACTACCTAGTTAACGTTTGTATCTTAAGGTGGCCCAACCCGGCGGCCTCAACTCATTTGCGGGCACGGTACAAAACCGTGCTGTTGCGCTCTGGGACCTTCTCTGTTCCTAATAATAAGACAGGCTCCGTGATGAGGAAGATGCAACCTGTCCACAAAAAAGACAATGTGCATAGTGTATGATTTGGTAAGATTTACGAAAATTTTAATTTCAAAACGACTTATAGCTAAAAGTAAACCACGACCGCTATAGTAAAAAATCTAACAAAAACCAAATAGATTATAAATCTTTATTAAATAAGCTATGTCTGATGACTAATCTTTTTAAGATGTTCTTACTTTATCATTGCGTAATCCACCTCCAAAGTTATTGTATAAAATGCGCGAAAAATCCGAACTTTCGGACGTTATAACTTGGAAACCAAACACAATTTTACAATGTCAATGGTCATCAGACATCTAGTTCAATCAAATAAAGCTATTTTGAGCAAAATTTTGGATCTCTAACAAGAAATATAGGCGTGATCTTCTTTCCCCTTTTGTATGGGGAGATGAGCGGGTTGGGCCACCTTAATTCGTTTGACTCCCATATTACGCTCCAAATATGTCAGAGAAAACCTAGTTAACGTTTGGGCCATAATTCCTTTGACTCCCATAACTCCGAAGATATGCTCCAAAATGTCACGGAATACCTGGTTAACGTTTGGACCATTATTATTTTGACTCCCATAGGCCAAAGTATTTTGACTCCCATAGGCCAAAGTCTACCTGATTAACGATTGGATCATGATATTTTCTGCACTTTAAGTACCTTTCTCGATGCTTAGTTTGAAATTATGCATATTAATCAAGGCAGGTTCCTGGCTAGAGAGTATTTAGTCAAATATCCACTGTCGATGGTGCCAACTTCAAGTTTTCGTCATATTCAAAACATTTGTTGTGATCCTAAAACATTGGTCCCGATGTCAAAATACGCGACTGAAATTTACAACACCAAGTTCCGCTCCAATAATAAAGTTCTACATGTAGTCCGACGCGCGCGCTGAAATATCGGAAATTCCTTCAGGGCGTATCGGGTGCGCGGAATGTGCGCGCGCGCAGCGGATCGCGGACTTCGCGTAAACATAGAATATAATTTACGGCCCAGTTTCGGTCAGAGCCTCTATCTTCTATACTCTATGCTAATAATAAATCTATAAGGGGTGTTCATGGAGTAAGTTGCTTTGTTTTGTAAGATACTTCGTTTGTAGACTTTATGCATGATACTTAAACTAAATTGACGATTTATAGAAATCATTTCTGTATGTATTGTTACGCGGGTAGGGTGCAGATTAGAGAAGAAAACACCAATACTCAACACTCTTCCTTTATTTCAAATAATTCACAAGTAAACTCACAAATACAATTTTACACTAGGTTAATTCAAACACTAATTTACAAACTATATCACTCACTTCACTGATTCACTTCAGAGCTAGTTCACTGCACTTCTATATCGCTTGTTGTCGCTCACTTCGCTTCCAAAAATAGACTGCCGCCCTCAGCGCCTTGGGCGCCTTTTATATCGGTGGAGCTTCTTTCCAGAACACTCCACCGATTTCTAGGCGCCCATGTAGGGCAGCAGTCGAGAACAATCTCCCTCGAGACATTACTAGAATGTCCGAGATTTGTTTCTGAAGTCAGCTGGACGAGGCGTCACTTTATATGGGACGACAGTGATGCGATAGCCTGCGCAGTGCAATAAGACAAGTAGCGCCATCTACTGAGATTCGAAGGAACCATTTGGCGCACTTTGGTAGTGTATCAGCGCTATGTCTTCGCAGCGGGGCGCGCTCGTAACACTGCCTCCTCCTTAGTTATGCTCGTCTCGAGCATAATTGTCTCCGTGGTATCTATCGGGCCAGACGATCTACGTGCACAATCTTTTCCCGACATCTATCATTCCGGCGGATACGATATGTCACGTCATTGATTTTAGTCACCACTCTATATGGGCCTTCCCATTTTGGTTGCAGTTTGGGACTTTTTCCTTTTTTTCGTAATGGATTATGTAGCCAAACTAAAGATCCTTCTTCAAATACATTTCCATTAGCTTTGCGGTCGTAACGTGTTTTCATCCGCTCGCTTGCTCGTAGACCAGCCTCTCTGACACGTTTATAAACAGTGTCCATTTTCCCTCGCAGATCTGACACATACTCTGTTACACAATGGGATGCCTCTGGTGGAATTCCTGTCAGAAGGTCAGCTGGTAGTCTGAGTTCGTGTCCAAAATGTATGTAGGCTGGAGTTTCATCTACGCTTTCATGCACAGCGGTTCGGTATGACAGCAGAAACAGCGGAATATACTGGTCCCAATCCTTTTGATGGTCTTCTACCAATTTGGCCAAGTGTCTTTCCAATGTCTGATTAAATCGTTCCACCATGCCATCTGACTGTGGGTGGTATGGGGTTGTCCTGGTCTTATGGATTCCCATTATTCGACATGTCTCCTGAAACACTCGGGATTCGAAGTTTCTGCCTTGATCAGTGTGTATCTCGAGAGGTACTCCATAGCGACAGAAAACTTCGTGGACCAATTTCTGTGCAACCGTGATCGCCTCTTGGTTTGGTATGGCAAATACCTCAGGCCACTTAGTGAAATAATCCATTACAACCATAAAGTAACGGTTGCCGTCATTTGTCGGAGGAAAAGGGCCAGCCACATCAAGAGCAATTCTCTCCCACGGAGCTCCAACATTGTACAATTTTAATGTTCCCTTGCTCCGTGTATGAGGCCCTTTAACAGCGCTACAGATCGTGCATTTACGGCACCAATCTTCTACATCATCGCGACAATTTATCCAGTAGAACCGTTGTCGTATCTTCAGGAGAGTTCTCTTTATTCCCAAATGTCCACCTGAAGTTCCATCGTGCAGGCATTGAAGAACTTCTTTAATCTTAGATCTGGGGATGACTAATTGCAGAGAAGTATCCTTTCCGTTAGGTGTTTCCCATTTTCTGTACAATATTCCGTCATGAAGTACCAGGCTCGACCACTGCGCCCAGTAACTTTTAGTCGCTGTGCTCATTGCAGAAATATCTCTCCATTCTGGCTTTGTCTCTCCTGCTCTCTTCCAGTGAATAATGGGCATCAGATCATCGTCCCCCTCCTGGGCTAGCTTCATGTTTTCATTGCTCCATTCTTCGCTGATGTTATCCGTTCGGATGGCCTTTAAATGAACGGTCTCCTTTATCTCCTCCCTGATGCAGTGCTTACACTCTTCTGGACAGGGTCGACGAGACAAAGCGTCAGCATTTCCATGGGTTTTACCACTCCGATGCTCTGTATCAAACTGATACTCTTGGAGCTGTTCCAGCCAACGTGCAACCTGCCCTTCTGGATTCTTAAACTGAAGCAGCCATTTCAAAGCAGCGTGGTCAGTCCTCAAGCGGAATCTTCGGCCGAGAAGATACTTGTTGAAATGCTGCAAAGTCTTCACTACTGCTAGAAGCTCTCGTCTTGTCACACAATAGTTCCGTTCTGGTTTTGAAAGGGATTTGCTGAAATAACCAATAACGATCTCCTTGTCCCCATGACGTTGTGAGAGTACACCGCCGATTCCGGTATTACTTGCGTCTGTGTCGACTATGAACTCTTTATCGGCTTCGGGGTAGCCCAAGATAGGAGTGTTACAGAGATGTTGCTTTAGTTCTTGAAACGAATTTGCGCAGTCCTCGTCCCAATTAAATTGACGCTTATCTTCTGTAAGTCGATGCAGAGGCTTAGCAATCTCGGAGAAGTTTCGGACGAAACGGCGGTAATATGAGCACAGTCCTAAAAAGGCACGAACTTCAGTCTTATCCTTTGGAATTGGCCACTCCTGTACGGCTTCGATCTTCTTTGGGTCAGTTTGGATGCCATTTCCGGAGATAACGTGACCCAAATAGCTAACCTGACGCTTGAAGAAAGAACACTTCTTGCCACTTAGTTTAAGGTTAGCTTGGCGAATCTTGCTCAAAACGTTCTCCAAATTCTTGATGTGCTCGTCAAATGTCCGCCCTAATATGATTATATCGTCCAAGTACACCAGACAAGCTTCCCCGATCAGCCCAAAAAGTACTCGTTCCATAAGCCTCTCGAAGGTTGCGGGAGCATTACAAAGTCCAAACGGCATCACTTTGAATTGCCACAGCCCATGCCCTGTCGTAAACGCTGTCTTCTCTTTGTCTTTGTTGTCGATTTCCACCTGCCAGAAGCCGCTCTTCAGGTCCAGGGTTGTGAACCACTTCATGCCACTCAATGTATCCAGCGTGTCATCAATTCTAGGAATCGGATAGCTGTCCTTTTTCGTTACATCATTTAAACGTCGATAGTCCACACAAAATCTGGTGCTGCCATCTTTCTTCTTTACCAGAACTACGGGTGAACACCATGGACTTGATGAAGTCTCTATAACATTATTTTTCTGCATGTCCGCTATCATTCTCTGAACTTCTTCTTCTTTAGCTACGGGAACGCGGCGTGGCCTCTGACGTATTGGAAGAGCATCTCCTGTGTCGATGCGGTGCTTAACCATGCTTGTTCTCCCAATGTCTCCGTCGTGCGAAGAGAAGATGTCTGAATATCGCATAAGTAGATTTGTTGCTTTCTTGAAATCATCAACAGTCAGGTCCCGTCTGCTTTCTTCCAAAAGAGTGGACACTTTAGATCTCCCTGTGTCCAATTTATCTGAGGAAATTTCATCACATTTGCGTAGCCAGGAAACTTCTTCTTTGCCACATATTAGCACGCCATTTGCCACATCTATTTTACAGTTGTTAGTTCTCATAAAGTCCAAACCTAGAATGCAATCATCGATGATATCTGCTAAAACGGCGGTATGACGATAAGTCTTACATCCAATTTTAATCGTAACTTCTATCTCTCCATAAACGGGTATGTGCTGGCCGGTAGCTGTCTGAAGCCTGCAACCATTAAAATACTGGCGACGATTCCATATGACGCGGCCAAAGGTTTTTGACTTAACGATTGTACGGGATGCTCCGGTATCCAAGGTCAAGTTGCATTGTATCCCGTTCACGAGCAGGCTGTTTCCAGTACATGCCTGCGAAATTGTGACTTTCGGGGCTTCTATTCTACCAGCCAGCACCCGCCCCCCGGTTCTGGCCTTTACTCGTTTCCCTGCTGCGCATCTTCATTTGCAGCATCAGGCCTTTCGGTTTGGTTTTTGGGGCAGTTGGTTCGAAGGTGCCCCAGTTCATTGCACTTGTAGCACCGGGGAGTAAATTTACGTCTTGCAGGTGATCTGGTTTCCGACGCCACCACTTCTCTTATTCGATGCGCTCGGGGATCTGATCGAACCGCTTCGACCTCCAACGCGTGGGCAAGAGCGTCCTTCAACGTTGCGTGGTGACTTAATCGTACAGCAGCTCGTACTTCGACGTCCCTGATGCCATCCACGAAAGCCTGCACCAAGTAATCTTCCAACGAAGAATTCGATGATGATTGATGGGCCTTTCGGACAAGTTTCTCGATTTCCAGTGCCCACTGTTGAAGTCCTTCACTTGCTCGTTGTACTCGATCACGAAGTTGAGCTCGGTAGACGTGTTCCAAATGCTTGTCGCCAAACCTTGACTCCAGTGCTTCTAAAAGTCCGTCATAGGTGATTTGGGGACCTAAAGCCTCGAGAACATGGAGTGCCTTGTCCCGAAGTCCTAAGGTCAAAGCAGTTCGTGCTTGGTTCTCATTCCATCCATTTGCAATAACCACTGATTCAAACTGAAGTTTGTAAGCGGCCCAGGATGTCAAACCATCGAAAGGAGGAACCTTAAATCTTGCTCCTGCTGTTGCAGATGAAGATACAGTTACTCCACAGGTCTTGATTTTCTCCATTTCTTCGGATATCTTTGTCTCAAGCCCGTTCAGTCGCTCTTCATGGCGCCCGAGAGTTTGGTCTTGCTCTTCGATCTTAGAGTTGACCTCATCAAGCTTCTCCTTTATTTTGACATTGGATTCCCTAACGGCCCACATCAGTTCTTGCTGCTGCTCCTCCTGACGGCGAGCTTGTTCCTGCGCCTGCTCCTCTTGACGGCGGGCCTGCTCCTCTTGCCGACGGGCTTGCTCCTCTTGACGGCGGGCCTGTTCTTCCTGATGGCGGGCCTGTTCTTGCAACTGCTCTTCTTGACGGCGGGCCTGTTCTTCTTGACGGCGGGCCTGTTCTTCCTGACGGCGGGCCTGTTCTTGCAACTGCTCTTCTTGACGGCGGGCCTGTTCTTCTTGACGGCGGGCCTGTTCTTCCTGACGGCGGGCCTGTTCTTGCAACTGCTCTTCTTGACGGCGGGCCTGTTCTTCTTGACGGCGGGCCTGTTCTTCTTGACGGCGGGACTGTTCTTGCATGAAGGTCATCAATGCGTTCAAGTCCAAGGCAGGAGTTTGCGTCATTAATTGATGGCTCTCGAATTCTTGAGTTCCTGAGGCAGCTGCATCCTCGGCCGGTGTTGTGTCGGCTGCCGTCTGGCTCCTGGTCCTCACGCCTTCCTGGTCTTCTCTCGGTGTGATCGGCATCTCTAATCCCCGCTTCTGACACCAATTGTTACGCGGGTAGGGTGCAGATTAGAGAAGAAAACACCAATACTCAACACTCTTCCTTTATTTCAAATAATTCACAAGTAAACTCACAAATACAATTTTACACTAGGTTAATTCAAACACTAATTTACAAACTATATCACTCACTTCACTGATTCACTTCAGAGCTAGTTCACTGCACTTCTATATAGCTTGTTGTCGCTCACTTCGCTTCCAAAAATAGACTGCCGCCCTCAGCGCCTTGGGCGCCTTTTATATCGGTGGAGCTTCTTTCCAGAACACTCCACCGATTTCTAGGCGCCCATGTAGGGCAGCAGTCGAGAACAATCTCCCTCGAGACATTACTAGAATGTCCGAGATTTGTTTCTGAAGTCAGCTGGACGAGGCGTCACTTTATATGGGACGACAGTGATGCGATAGCCTGCGCAGTGCAATAAGACAAGTAGCGCCATCTACTGAGATTCGAAGGAACCATTTGGCGCACTTTGGTAGTGTATCAGCGCTATGTCTTCGCAGCGGGGCGCGCTCGTAACAGTATGTATGTATGTATGTGTGTATGTATGTTCCTCCATACCTCTTAAACCGATAATCCGAATTAGATGAAACTTAGTACACGTACATGTAACTATCCGGGCTAAATAGAATTCAGTTCCGCTTACGCTAATATGTGGCTGTCATACAAACTGCAATGCTCTGCACGGTTCGTCGGGAGGGCGGGGGCCGCCGCCCCCTCCCCCCTCCAGCCTTGGAGGATGAGCTACTTTTTCTCTGAGCTCCGTCCATGGTTTTTTTTATTTGTGTAGAAATATGGAATAATATATGTAAATGTTTTGAAAATATATATCTACATTCATCTATTTAAATACATACGATTTAGTGTATCCCTAAAATTATATCTTTAAAGGTGTAAGCCAGTAAAATCGATCATCATAGCGATTGAGTGAGATGTGATGTGAATGTAATAAACCGATATGGTTCTTATATTTAAGGTTATTTTATTATATTGATTGAAATTCAAAACATATTACAATGAAAGACCTAGGTTTGCAGATGAATGGCCTTAGACTTAGCGAAAAGAATATTTTTGGGCGATGTTTGGACTGTGTGGCAACAGCGTGCGGACGGCTTTCCATATTATATGGACAAGAAGTCCATACGGCGGCGACCCGGTGCCACTTCTCCCTTTTTAACCGACTTCAAAAAAGGAGGAGGTTCTCAATTCGTCTGTATGTTTTTTTTTAATGTTTGTTACCTCATAACTTTTGCCTGGGTGAACCGATGTTGATGATTATTTTTTTAAATGAAAGCTAGTTAGTCTTAAATTTGTATTAAGATGAGCGCGACAAATGGACGAATAAATCAATATAACGCCAACCGATTTCGGTGATTCTTTTTTTATTGGAAAGGACGTGTACAAATTAGTTAGTGTACTTCAGATTCACTAAAAAAACAAATAAAAAAAATAACCGACTTCAAAAAAAAGCACTAAAAAGTAAAAAATAATTGCCACTTTTGTAGTTACGATTATTGTTATTTTTTGAGTCGCTGTCAGCCAAGGTAGCCAAGGCTCTCTTGATTGGCGCAGCGCGTGCCCGGCTGACGCCGACTCAAAAAAATAACAAAAATCGTAACTACAAAAATGCCAATATTTTTTTACTTTTTAGTGCTTTTTCTTTGAAGTCGGTTATTTTTTTAAAAAAATTGTCTTCTGTGGTGGAACCATTGGGGTAATTACATAATAATTCAATGGATGGGACCTACATTCCAGCGAGAGAGGGACCACAATAGCAGAATAAGGGCAAGGCCGGGACGCGGGCGATGTGTAACCCGATAAGCTTAGCCGCAACTCGGCACAAATAGGTCGAAAACATAGATAAAACTCTTCAGTGGTCGAAAAGTAATAAAATAAGAGAATATTTAACTTTACGACGCGGTAACGCTTTGTCACATGACGCAACTCCGCCGGGGCTCTTCGTCCCGCTCAATAAAATGTATTAAGGTGGCCCAACCCGCTCAACTCCCCATACAAACGGGGAAAGAAGATCACGCCCATATTTCTTATCAGAGATCCCAAATTTTGCTCAAAATAGCATTACTTGATCGAACTAGATGTCTGATGACCGTTGGCAGTGTAAAATTGTGTTTGCTTTCTAAGTTTTAAGGTCCGAAAGTTCGTATTTTTCTCGCGTTTTATACAATAACTTTGGAGGTGGATTACGCAATGATAAAGTAAGAACATCTTAAAAAGATTAGTCATAAGACATAGCTTATTTAATCAAGATTTATAATCTATTTGGTTTATGTTGGATTTTTGACTACAGCGGTCGTGGTTTACTTTTAGCGATAAGTCGTTTTGTAATTAAAATTTTCTTAAATCTTACCAAGTCATATACTATGCACATTGTCGTTTTTGTGGGCATGTTGCATCTTCCTCATCACGGAGTAAAGAAGTAAAGAAGAACCCGCAAAGAAACTTCACGGGTTTACATAACATATGTTTTCCGTCCACAATTATGAAATACATTAGATCCAAATGCTACTGCCAAAAAATTCCTTGGTAGATCAGATTAAGGCAAAGAAAAAAGAACAATAGAGACAGCAACCCTCAGTTTAAGTTACTCACAACCAATAAAGTTACTAATGCAATTATATAAATTCATATAATTTATAGCATTACAAGTATATGGACATGGATGGTTACAACCACGCTTACTGTTTTGATACTAGCCCAACACACCTAAGCGCCGCCGCTTCGATCATTCATTCAATGCGATGGTACCGACCCGGGCGGGATTGACCCCCCCCCCCCCCCGCCTTGTGGGATTGGGATTGGGGATTGATGGATTGGAATCCATGCCACGGCCGAATTATGCAGTTCGTAACGCACTACGCCGTATCCTCCCTGCCCACCCTTATAGGAAAGATATGTTTTTTTTTTATGCGACCTGACATGGATGGCTAATACCACACAACTACCGTTATGATATTAGCCTAATACACCTCATTCCCGAAGGAATTTGGTGCCATGCCAGGACCTTCCCTTTATGAGCACGGCTACATTGAACTGGATGGAAAACACGGACGATTTTCATTGCCGCTTCGACCATCTTTTCTTCCAATGCGATGGTACCAACCCGGGCGGGCTTAAACCCTACCACCTAGCAGGGGAAGGGGACCTACAGTTTTACATGGATTCCGAACCATGGAGCAGCTCGCATTCGTAACGAAATGCACTTATCGAACTCGGAAAGAGAAAGACAGTGGTGCATGTCGGTATTGAACCCAGGTCTCTGTTACGCTAGGCCAGTCCCCGCGCCACTAGGCAACGAGCCGCATGAACGTCAAGAAAAAATAACATTGAAATACCGTCGAGGATAATTTTGAAATATGAAATCATTCATTCACCGCAAATATATTGCGGTAATAGACAACAATCGATCCATATTTTCCGGTCAGGTTAACATGCCAATTACACTAGCCAAAATACGACTGGTAGCCACATCACATATGGCATACATAACGCCTATTCACCGGTATGATAAGGTGAAGTCAGCCGCTTCATAAGTTATCAATCTTCTCGTTTGTTATGTTCACATTTATTTTACTTACTTCCCTTCTGAGCCGCTAGTCCCAGTTGTCACCTAAACTGGCGTTTATGGTACTTGGAAGTTCCGTAAAAACGTCAAACTCCATACAAGTTTTTACTAGATATTCTGCGGTTTTGCTTCTTCAAGCTGTCAAAGTCAAACTCGTAGTTCCGATTTGTATGAAAACGCGGTGTCGGCGTAAATGGCAACGTTGACGTGTATACGGCAACGTTGAGAAAGCTGTCAAATCAAACTCGGACTCGCAAAGGTTAGTTCGCTTAATGCCCACTGCGTGCGCTCTTCAATTTCTCCATCCATTTTAAACGCCAGTCGATCGGTTTGCCGTAACGCCAATTTAGGTGACAACTTAGACTACCGGCTCTGCTTAGTACGAAAAAAAAGTATATTTAATTCAGCTAAGTCATTCGAACGTGTTTCATATCTATAGGCGTGGCGGATTGGTAGCTCAAATTGATATGAATCGATTTCAATCTGTTGATAAAATCCAGGGGTCGCCGCGGTATTTCAGTTCCAGCGTATTAGGAGCTAAATTATGTGAACACGCCTGTCTTTCGATCTATTGCGTAAGGGGGTGTGTGCGTCAAAATGGTGCCACGGTCGCTATTTCTTTAAAAATAGGAAGTTACAAGGTATAAAGTGTTTTGGCGAGCAAAGTAAGAAGTTACGTATTTAATGTTACAAAACAGTTTAAAAAAACCGGCCAAGTGCGAGTCGGACTCGAGGGGTTCCGTACCATCGAACAACGTTTTAACATGTTTTTTGTATGGGGCAAAATAAATACGCACTCTGTGAACATTTCAGCTGCCTACCTATTAAGGTTCATGAGATACAGCCCTGTGACAGACGGACGAGCAGTACAGGCTTAATTTTGGCTTCTAGGTCCCCGAAGAGACAACGTAATACACGTAAGCAACAGCGAAATTAGATTATCCCAATCGTGCATGGAACTTGTCTCGCGTCATCACGCGACTAGCGGCGCGTTTGGCAGGGTTTGCCGACCTTGGACTTTCGCTAAGGAATCGCGTTGGCCGAGAGCCACAGGCCAGAGCCCGTCCTTGGACGGCGCAGGGCAGGGGTGCTGCACTGCGGACCATGGGGGTTATAGCGTGGCTTTAGATAACTTTAAGTTGGGGGTTATAGCGTGGCTTTAGCTAACTTTAAGTTAGCGTGGCTTTAGCTAAGTTTAAGTTGGGGGTTTATAGCGTGGCTTTAGCTAACTTTAAGTTGGGGGTTATAGCGTGGCTTTGGCTAACTTAAAGTTAGCGTGGCTTTAGCTAACTTTAAGTTGGGGGTTATAGCGTGGCTTTAGCTAACTTTAAGTTGGGGGTTATAGCGTGGCTTTAGCTAACTTTAAGTTGGGGGTTATAGTTTGGCTTCAGCTAACTTTAAGTTGGGGGTTATAGCGTGGCTTTAGCTAACTTTAAGTTGGGGGTTATAGGCTTTAGCTAACTTTAAGTTGCTAAGTTTTATTTCTCTCTGGATGATTCCAACGAACTGTAAAAATCTTAGTTTTATTTCGCCTAATAAGCGTAATGGAAATAGTTTTATTTTCAGCTAATAAGGCTAGCTGGTGGTACCATGCTTCCACCGAGTTTGTGGTTCTGTGGCGCTCTGCAGATCATGTCTGTTTAGGACTGTTTTCCAGCCATTGTCTGACAAAATAATAGTTGTAAAACGTAGTTCTATCCATATGTCTGAATGACACAGAGCCAACCTTCAGTCACAAGCTCTCAGGAAGGGAAGCAAGCTAAGCGAAAGTTGCACCCACGTAATTGTGTTTCTGTCACTTGGTTACCTGGCCTATTTGTGCCGTTTTTATGATGCTCCAATAATTCTTAGTTTAACTGTACCTCCCATAATACGAGTACTGGATAACGAAAAAGGGAAATTAAAAACTCACCTCATTTTTAGGGTGACGAATGTGGAAATAATTTTGTTTAGCTTGTGACGTCACGATGACCAAAAATGGAATAACCCATGTGGGGTCTGCATCAATGCGGATCCTCGCAGTGGCCTAACGCTTCTTCTACCTCCATCGTCCGCATCACAGAACAATTCTCCTCAATATTCCGTTGTTCACATGCCAGTCGACATGTAGAGTACGTTATGGTCCCCGCCACGGAATATTGAGGTCCCCGCTGCTGGAGTTACAACGTTAGCGGGTTTTTTTATGGAACCTGACACGGGAGGGAGCCGCGCACACGACTTCAGCAGTCCCAATCTCAAAACGAATACGAACGTAATCTGGACCAATACGAAAACTCCGGTAATTTTGCGAAGACGAACGAGACTCGATTTTAACAAAACCGGCCAAGTACGTGTCGGACTCGCACACGAAGGGTTCCGTACGATTGTACAGGATTTATAAAAAAAAACAAGTTTTTTGTATGGGGCCCCCCTTTAATTTTTATTATTTTATAATGTTACCTATTTGTTGCTATAGCGGCAAAATAAATACATAATCTGTAAAAATTTCAGCTTCCTACCTGTTACGGTTCATGCGATACAGCCCTGTGAGAGACGGACGGACGGACGGACGGACAGCGGAGACTTAGTAATAGGGTTCCGTTTTTACCCGTTGTGTACGGAACCCTAAAAAAAGAGCTCCTAGTCCCAGTTCTCACCTAAATTGGCGTTTACGGAACTTTTCAGCTACGTATAAACGTCCTCCACAAACGTTTTACTAGATATTCTGTGGTCTTACTTCTTCAAGCTGTCAAAGTCAAACTCGGACTTCCGATTTGTATTAAAAATGTCATATTTACGGCAACGTTGAGTAAGCTGTCAAATCGAAATCGGACTCGCAAATGTCGCGCGCACTTCAATTGCTCCATACAATTGAAAACGCCAGTCGATCGGATTGCCGTAAACGCAAATTTAGGTGACAACTGGGACTTCGGGTACAGTTGACTCTATCCAGCCGACTACGGACAGAGTGGTACACGTGTAAAGAAGACGACACGCATAAAAGCACTGAGCGCGCGTGCGGGTAGAGCGCTCGCGGCACCTGGCCACGCGCTCTGGCCACACGCCAGCGTAGACCTAACCTAACCTAACCTAACCTAACCTAACCTAACCTAACCTAACCTAACCTAACCCACCTCTATCGCCAAAAATTGTGGGATATCTTATGAAAGTAGACATATAAATTATTGACAATATCGAAATATTATGTTGGTTTTTTTTTATGCGACTTGACATGGATGGCTAATACCACACAACTACCGTTATGATATTAGCCCAATACACCACATTCCCGAAGGAATTAGGTGCCATGCCAGGACCTTCCCTTTATGAGCACGGCTACATTGAACTGGATGGAAAACACGGACAATTTTCAGCTTCGATCATCTTTTCATCCAATGCGATGGTACCAACCTGGGCGGGCTTAAACCCTACCACCTAGTAGGGGAAGGGGACCTACAGTTTTACATGGTTTCCGAACCATGGAGCAGCTCGCATTCGTGACGAAATGCACTTATCGAACTCGGAAAGAGAAAGACAGTGGTGCATGTCGGAATTGAACCCAGGCCTCTGGTACGCTAGGCCAGTCCCCGCACCACTAGGCTACGAGCCGCTCAAAATTAACCTAATCTGATAATATCCCTGCAACATATTAACTAGGAAGTGGTCTAAAACCAGACATTTTATTGCGTGGGTCATAATAAACACGTTAGTGAACGAGCCTAACAAATGCCACGATAAATTAAGCGTACCTACATACTTAGGAAGAAATAGGGTTCCGTGTAAATATTTATAAACATCGCTCGACGCGTCTACGAATAGACAAGGTCGCGGAGGGCGCCATGAGCGGTGGGCACATCGGGCGGCACCATGTAGCGGCGGGCGCTCCACTGTTGCCCAAGCTCGACGAATTATATGGGCCAACGGTTGGCCGGTCCGTCACCAACCTGGCCGATGACGAACCCGCCTCGCACCGAATGTGAGCTCGGCGACGACGGATACGCTCGGTTGGAGTGAAAATAGAATAGACTGCTCCGACAATCGACCGTTGAGAGAGACTGGCCGTGGTTCGGATTCCACGTTAAGCTGTAGGTCCCCTTCCTTACTTACTAGGTGGTAGGGTTTATCCCGCCCGGGTTGGTACCATCGCATTGGATGAACGATGGTCGAAGCGGCAATGAAAATTGTCCGTGTTTTCCATCCAGTTCAATGTAGCCGTGCAATATAAGGAAGGTCCTGGCATGGCACCTAGTTCCCATGTGGTGTGTTGGGCTAATACCATGACAGAACTTGTGGTAATAGCCATCCATGTCCAGTCACATAAAAAAAAACTTTGCTGCATTTTGTATTGCCTAACAGAGTTTATTTTGCTCATTCTCATCCGTGACCACCTGACCTACCCAGACAAACCTTTGTGAACATTCGTGTCGTTCAAGTGAACACGCGGTCCACATCCCGATTATGGCGTTATCGGTAACCTAGAACAGAAGGTTTGACCGAGTAAGCCGATGGTGTGGCGCCGGCTCGCCGTGCTGGGTGGGTGAGAGCACTGTTGGCACCTGCGCCCGCGCAGGTTATTTTCATCGCCACATCGGCAGTGTCGGCGCGCGTCCATCCGCTCCGCCCACGCCAACACAAACGCCGCTTTTGCACTCGGAACGGCCGCGCCTCTCCGCGCAATTTTTCCGAGAATTTTCTTTCGCAGGCGCGGTGTTATCTCTTTCATTAACCTAAAATTTGCGGGTGCGGTCGGCCGTCTCTCAGAATCGATTGCAATAGATAGATACTTCTCGGATTCAAAGAATTCTATAAACATCTGCCGGCTATTGGAAATTCCAGGAAATACCAGAGAAATCTGAAACGAAACATGCAAGGCACTTTACACGCGTTGAAAGAGAGCATTTTCCGAGGCATTTTCTCCAATAGGTTTGACGGGACGAACTCCTTCGCGGGCACAGTACAAAATCGTGCTCTGGCACGCATCTCTGGGACCTGATGAGTAGGATGCAACATGTCCAGAAAGCAGACAATTCGTTTAGTGTTTGATTTGTTAAGATTGACACATATTTTACTTACTAAAAGTAAATCACGAACGCTGTAGTAAAAAATCGAACAAAAACCAAATTGATTATAAATCTTCATGAAACAAGCTAGGTTTGATGTCTAACATTTTTAGGGTTCCGTTCCCAAAGGGTGAAAACGGAACCCTATTACTACGCCTCCGCTGTCCGCCCGTCCGTCCGTCCGTCCGTCTATCACAGGGCTGTATCTCATGAACCATAATAGGTAGGCAGCTGAAATTTTCACAGAGTGTGTATTTATCTTGCCGCTATAACAACAAATAGGTAAACTTTCAAAATAATAAAAATTAAAGGGGGCTCCTATACAAAAAAACCTGTTTTTTGTGGTTAATCTTGTGCGATGGTACGGAACCCTTCGTGGGCGAGTCCGACTCGCACTTGGCCGGTTTTTTGTGAATAGTTTATGCAATGTTTGAGATTTTTGGAATATGTTTTATATTTATCTTTGTTTCAGGCAAACGTCGGAACTTATATTTCCAGTAAAGAGACCTTTTTATCTTGACGCTTTTTCTAATACCTCTTTGATGGAAAAGTGTTTTTACGCAGCAGACGTAAAGTCGTCTGCTGCGTACGAACGTGGCGGATGCCTCATTGACGACGGGCTGAATGATTAGCTCGAAACGTCGGAGAATGTCTCTTCCCGCCGCGTGAAAAGCCGTAACATTTTTCAAGCATGTCTAACGACCGCGGTAATCTCAAAAGTATCATACCTCTTTGTTTGTTTAAACGGTGGTACGCGATCCAGCCACTGTTCCCAGCTCGACGTTTAACCCGCTGAATAACATACGTCTATTCAAAATATCAGTCAAAACGTAACGATAAGAGGAATCCAGACAATGCGACAAATATTTGCATACATATTGTACCGACAGCATGGATAGACAACTCGCCAGAGAGCGCGGTGTAACACGAGCACCCTCCGAGTAACGTTATCATCGGATGACAGAAAGCAGATGGACCCACAGTTCCGCCCACCAACCGCTGCAGAACCAGGTCATCCGCCACCTATTTGTACTCACTTAACAGATGTGCGATATAGCTGTAGATAGAGGGAAAACCAACGCGCGATTGCTGAATGTACATAATAATTAGATACCTATATCATAAAGATATGAACATACATTGAATGGCACAGGTTATCTTGGGCTAACTCCGAACCGACAATCAAGAACATTTTATAGGTACATCGAAGGTACACAAATATATGTGCAACAGAAGTATGGTTTCAAGGGGACGCATCATAAAGTCCAAAAAGCACAAGGTGCAAAACCCATACCGTCCAAAATACTCATGAATACGGATATTTTCAATTAGGTTAGGTTAGCTTAGGTTAGGGTATGTAATTTATAAAAGTTTATTGTGTTAGTTAAATTTTTCTGTTAATAAATAAATTACTTAATTTTATCACATGAAAAAAAAAATAGATTCACTGATTTTTTTTCGATTTATAAAACACACGAAAAATACATACTTTCGAATGTTTTGTGTTTTGGACCAGCTTTTATGGACTTTATGAAGTCGACTCTTTTTCAACATTCACATTTATTCATTTACTAGCTCCGCTCAGGAAAACATCGAAATTTACTGAAATGGAAAAAAGTCCTTCACACACTTACGCATGTATAATATCATTAGGGATTTACAAAGGAAACATAGCATCTATCACTCATCAAACAGTATCAAAGCTGATTGATCTAGTACTTTCTATTGTCCTAGACAGCGACAGAAATAACGTAATCTGCTCAGCAAACAGTCTCCGAGAGGCTCAACCAACAAATCTAGGAGTGATCAAATACGACCCCAGCTACCCCACACCACCCACACCCCAGACCGTCCCCAGTGTGCAGGGGGGTAACGTCACGTCCACATAGGCATTCTTGGGGTCGACCTGACGCATGTCCTTAATTTCGGACGGCATATCGAGGATAAAGCCAAGCTCGCCTCAAAAAAGCTGGGAGTCCTCAACAGGGTACGTCAGTACCGAGGTCAGTACTTCACGCCTGACCAAAAACTGCTTCTTTACAAGGCGCAGATAAGGTCTTGCGTGGAGTACTGTTCGCATTTGTGGGACGGCTCAGCGAAACCCCTGCTTGGCTCTCTGGACTCGATACAGCGTCGGGCCGTGCGTCTAGTCGACGACCCCGAGATATGCCTAAATTTGGAGACCCTCCAACTCAGAAGGGATGCAGGGTCTCTGTCCGTCTTTTATCGTCTTTACCACGGAGAATGCTCGTCGGAGCTGCATAACGCTGTTCCTCCGTCCCCTTTCTACCTTCGGTCAACGCGGAACAGGGAGAAAATGCACACATTCACAGTCGGCATTCCAAAAATAAGAACTTCTAGATCCTTCATCTATAGGGTCGGAAAACTATGGAATGAACTCCCTTCCGATGTATTTCCCCCAAAGTACAACCTGGGGTCCTTCAAACATGGTGTGAAGAAGCACCTGGCCGGCCGGCATGGTTTTCGCAGCCCCCCTGTAAATTCGAAATCCCATGGGCGTCGTCGGGCACCTTAAGATGTCCTGGCGTACGCCATATGCCGAGCTTTACATAAAAAAAAAACCTGTCCATTTGCATTTTTAGTTTAGGGATAAATATGCAAGAAGTTTGCGGTGCGCGGACCAAACTGTGCACTTGCAGCGTAAATATAACACCACAGTACGTGTTGTGTGCGAATCGCAAAGGGCAGTACCCTAACAGGTCAGGTAATCGCTTTACCATTATATTTTTTTATCGATATAATGAGGACTGCGGTGGTCAAGTTATAATTTGCGAAAGCAGAATAATATATTATGTTGGACTAATTTGACGAAGAAATATGGAGTTGTTTGACTTAAAAAGTGGAAAGAAGGCTTATGACGGCAAGGCATTGCACCTACTAATTCCTTCGGGAGTGCGGTGTGTTGTGCTAACAGCGTGACTGTGTCCGGTGACATAAAAACCGGCCAAGTGCGAGTCGGACTCGCACACGAAGTGTTCCGTACCATCGCACAAGATTAAAAAAAAACACGTTTTTGTATGGGGCCCCCCTTTAATTATTATTATTTTATAATGTTACCTATTTGTTGTTATAGCGGCAAAATAAATACACACTCTGTGAAAATTGCAGCTGCCTACCTATTACGGTTCATGAGATACAGCCTGTGACAGACGGACGGACAGACGGACGGACAGACGGACGGACCGACGGACGGACGGACAGCGGAGGCTTAGTAATATGGTTCCGTTTTCACCCTTTGGGTACGGAACCCTAAGAACCGGCCAAGTGCGAATCGGAAGGTTCCGTACCAACGTAAAAGATAAAAAAAATCACGTTTTTGTATGGGGACCCCTTCAAATTATTATTATTTTTAAATTTTATTTATTTTTTGTTATAGCGGCAAAATAAATACGCACTCTGTGAACATTTTAGCAGCCTACCTATTACGATTCATGAGATACAGCCCTGTGACAGACGGACGGACAGACGGACGGACAGACGGACAGACGGATGGATGGACGAACGGACAGCGGAGGCTTAGTACTAGGGTTCTGTTGGCACCCTTTAGGTACGAAACCCTAAAAAATGATTACAGACTGTTTGTATTTCTTTGCGATTAATGACAATGTTTTGAAGTAGACGATTTTTTAAGTTTTTAGTTCTGTTTCTGTCTTAAGGATTCTTTTCCGATGGAATTGACAGACACGTCCACACGTGGGTTTTGCCAAGTACATCAAGTTCGTCATCAAAACGCTGTTCAAATTTTTTTCTACACGGCAGCGGTCTGTCGAATATCGTAAATTCGTCCGCACAGTTACGTTGCCACGCGACACCCGCCGTCAACAATGATAAAATCGTCAAGGCATCGCTTTATCACGCTAAAGTCCCTCCAGCGCACGCAAACTGGAGCGAGGTTCGCGCCGAGTCAAAGGGGTCCTTTGTGCGGGTTGGGGGAGCGCGGGGACGCTATTCACGCATTCAGCGGGAGCTGCTCCTTTTGAATGTGGCACGGATATCTCGCCGCACGTGCGCCGAAGCGAATACCCAAACCGAGCCAGAAGGTACGGCCGCCTGGCCAAAACAAAACGTGGATATTAAGGTGGCCCAACCCGGCAAGACTAACTCATTTGCGGGCACGGTACAAAACCGTGCTGTTGCGCTCTGGGACCTTCTCTGTTTCAAAGAATAAGATAGGCTCCGTGATGAGGAAGATGCAACATGTCCACAAAAAAGACAATGTGCGTAGTGTATGATTTGGTAAGATTTACGAAAATTTTAATTACAAAACGACGTATAGCTAAAAGTAAACCACAAGCGCTGTAGTCAAAAATCTAACAAAAAACAAATAGATTATAAATCATGATTAAATAAGATATGTCTGATGACTAATCTTTTAAAGATGTTCTTACTTTATCATTGCGTAATCCACCTCCAAAGGTATTGTATAAAACGCGCGAAAAATTCGAACTTACGGACCTTATAATTAGAAACCAAACACAATTTTACAATGCCAACGGTCATCAGACATCTAGTTCGATCAAATAAAGGTATTTTGATCAAACTTTGGGATCTCTGACAAGAAATATGGGCGTGATCTTCTTTCCTCGTTTGTATGGAGAGTTGAGCGGGTTGGGCTACCTTAAGCCCCGATTGCACGAAGAGACGGCTGAGTTAATCAACGTTCAAGCACGTCACTTTGAACGAACCGCACGGAGCTCCTCCCATACTGCCAATACAAAGTGGCGTGTTTAAGGCGCTTGGACTAGCCAACTACTCGCGCCATACAAATGTACCTTTCAACAAATGTAATAATACATATTACGTGAAACGCCTCAGTAAGTCCAAATATAGCTCCAAACTAAGTAATAATGTATTGCTAATATTTTTGGATTCCATCATTTATTTAAATAATAATTCCTATAATAACGTCGATTTTTCACATTAGAAATTGAAAAGTAATAATTCCATTTAATTGCAGATTTCTACATTTAGTCAAAAAGGTTCGGAAATGAATACTTATTCAACTATTTATTATGTATAGAAAACAAAACAATAATAGGTTGATCGCCAGGCAACAAATCACATATTGTAATAATACAACGTGTAATCGTTAGACTTAGGTAGTTTACTTGGGGTGCCTCGTCAAACTTTGCGATTTGGCTAGTACCAGGTTCTTAATCATAAGTCAACGTTGATTTTTATTTTTTGTCCTTTCGTGCACTCGCCCCTAATTTTTATAACATTGTCGGTGGCCCAACCCGGCGGGCCTAACTCATTCGCGGGCACGGTACAAAACCGTGCTGTTGCGCTCTGAGACCTTCTCTGTTTCAAAGAATTAGACAGGCTCCGTGATGAAGAAGATGCAACATACCCACAAAAAAGACAATGTGCATAGTATATGATTTGGTAAGATTAACGAAAATTTTAATTTCAAAACAACTTATAGCTAAAAGTAAACCACGACCGCTGTAGTCAAAAATCTAACAAAAACCAAATAGATTATACATCTTGATTAAATAAGCTATGTCTGATCTGTTGATGAGTTGAAGATGAGTTTATATCGCACTAACGAAGTTTCCCAGCGAGTTAACGCATATACAACATTCAAATCACGACTAGGAGAGAGCAGCTGCGCAGCCGTGGGTCTCAAGACCTGACCCACCTTTTCATACCTCCACAAGCCGAATTCTAGGCTCATCTGGTAGTTGGCTACATCCAGCTTTCCATTATGAAATTACATCGAAGCCGACAACTGAAAGCGAACAATAAAAAAATGTTGAAATTTAGTTGCCATCAAATATTGGAATTTCGACCACTCATATGGATCGACATCCTTTAGTACACTGTATGTGCTTCTTCAAATGAAAAATGGTTAGGGAAAAAATATATTTCCTAAGTATATTTTTTATAGTTTTCGCAGAACTTCTAGAAAAGGTTCTTAAGGTGGCCCAACCCGCTCAACTCCCAATACAAACGGGGAAAGAAGATCACGCCCATATTTCTTGCCAGAGATCCAAAATTTTGCTCAAAATAGCTTTATTTGATCGAACTAGATATCTGATGACCGTTGGCATTGTACAATTGTGTTTGGTTTCTAAGTTATAAGATCGGAAAGTTCGAATTTTTCGCGCGTTTTATACAATAACTTTGGAGGTGGATTAGGCAATGATAAAGTAAGAACATCTTAATCATCAGACATAGCTTATTCAATCAAGATTTATAATATATTTGGATTGTTTTAGATTTTTGACTACAGCGGTCGTGGTTTACTTTTAGCTATAAGTCGTTTTGTTATTAAAATTTTCGTATATCTTACCAAATCATACACTATGCACATTGTCTGCTTTGTGGACATGTTGCATCTTCCTCATAACGGAGCCTGTCTTTTTCTTTGAAACAGTGAAGGTCCCAGAGCGCAATATAACGATTTTGTACCGTGCCCGCGAATGAGTTAGTCCCGCCGGGTTGGGCCACCTTAATTTTCTTCCGTGAGTCTAGTAAATCCCGCATTGTAAGGATACCCATTATCGACTTAATCACCTTGATTACCTTGCCACTACGAGGGACTGTTTCGCATCTGAATGTTAAAGGAGCAGATCGGTAGAGTGATTTTTATAAATACACAATGTCTTTCACACGGAATGTCTTTCATTTCGTCCGTAATATTATCATCGCAGCAAGATCAATCGGCAACTTTTTTTTTAAACTAGCAGACCAAACCGCTAGACATGGAATCGACACGTGCGGGCGCGGAACCGCCGCCACTTCCTCCGGCGGCTGCAATTGGCCGGGAATGCGGCTAGATCCGATGTGCAGCCAGTTGTGCCAATCAACGGTGGACCCGCGGCCCAGGGTCGCTCGCTGGGTGCGCATCAGGTTACATCGGACTCAACCTGATAACCGGATTCATCGGTACGGTCTGATGCAAGCTTACCGAAGCAATTTGCTGATGACTGTGGCGGCTGGACTGAGCCTACAGGGGTCCGCACTGTCGTTTCGGCGTCGGTGGGAATAGAGTCCCCATCAGTGTAGACACTGGGAGGGATGTATTTATAATCAAAAAGTTAAGGGCTGTCTGATCTACAAATATATCTCCTGTTGCAATATGTCACTCATTTACTTGTTGAACCTCGATCTAAAGTCATTTCTCTACATAAATAATGACGTGTTCTCACAGGAATGTGACATGTATTAATCGACCGTGAAGCAAGGACACATTAATTGAGGAACGATCCCTGTAAAAAGAACTACTTTACGAATATACTGCAAGGCTGGACCCGAACCAGCAAAACATACCATTCGCGGGTATTGTACTGTTTGAATATTCAATCTTTGCAGTCAAGGTCCGTAACGCAGGTATAGCGTTAAATATAATTAATGTAGGTATAATCTTAAATGCTGTAGGAGGCATTGATTACGGGAAGAGGGACTGTAGGAGAATTCCAAATTATGGGTATACAGCCGGTGGCGAAATTGGTTAGACGCAATGCCCACGAATGGTATGCTTTGCTGGTTCGGGTCCAGCCTTGCCGTATTAGTGCTCGCAATCAATACCAGTACAAGATAATCAGTACTTTAGTAATAAAGGCCCTTTAAGTGACGATTAAAAACAAATCAGCAGTTGGTGAAAACCAGGCTTAGTAGTATTGTAGCTACAATTGGTATTACAGATTGTACATTCACGCACAAGACGCGTGTTGTCGGGGACGCGACGCGACGGTGACTCGCGATAAACGGTAGCGTGGGAACGGAAAGGCCACGCTATCCACGCCCTTACCCTTACTACAAATATTTACCACAAACACGAACAATGCTATCAGTTCTCAGGCGTTTACCCGGATATGGCCGGTAATGATCACGCAATATATTGATCGAGAGAATTCGAAAACTGATCAGCACGGGATATCGCAGTTCTCACTTAAATTGGCGTTAACGGAACTTCGAAGTTACGTAAAAACGTCAAACCCATACAAGAACGTCACCCCACACAAGTTTTACTACTTATTCTCTGGTTTTACTTTCTTCAACCTGTCAACATCAAACTCTGATTGCCGATTTGTATGCGTTTTCATACAAATCGGGTGTCGGCGTAATCGGCAACGTCAATATTGATCGCGACGATGCAGGAGCTGTCAATGTTAGTTCGCTTAACGGCCGCTGCGCGCGCTCTTCAACTATTCATAAATTTGAAAATGCTAGACGATTGGCTTGGCGTAAACGCCAATTTAGGTGACAAGCCTGATTACTGGCTTACGGGGATAACTAGATTTTGAGTGGGGCTCGCTAGGGCTGGGGAACCGCCGCTGCTGCCCGCGTGCCTCAGTAATGGGGCACTTCCACCTCACCGCAGTCGCAGATGGGATAAATGCATTTCCCCCTCTTTAGCTAGCCCATGCAAACGCAACGTGATCGACACTTAACCGACTCTAACCCTTTGGATGCCGTATGCTCTAAGTCGAAGAGTAGAGCACACGCATGAAAATATGTCTGTGTGCATGCGTGTAGACTAGAGGAAGCAAAAGAAGCACGCTGAGATCGTACCCATGGATATAGCGTACTCCAATCGGGTCGCCTTCATAAAGTCCAAAAAGCATAAGGTCCAAAACACAGAACGTCCAAAAGTATGTATGTTTCGTGTGTATAACCTATATAGCCTAACCTAACCAAATCGAAAAAATTCGTATTCATAAGTGTTTTGGACGGTATGGGTTTTGGACTTTGTGCTTTTTGGACTTTATGATGCGTCCCCCTCCAATCAGCGTATCGTACCGCATGGCGCCCTGTTATCTCTGCCTACCCCACCTGGAAGTGGCGGCGTGATGTGTGCAATACACAGCTTTGACAATAACACTACAAAATATAGTTGCCCATAGACTTATATATTAAATCATTGGAGGTGGCTGATTTTTTTTATAACTAAAAGACACGAAACATCGCTCCAATTTTCACACGATATGTTGTACGTACTGAGGCTGAAATACATAGACGTAACTTGTACTTGGCTGAGCCAAAGTATGCCTTCCGACTGTTAGTTTTTACATAAAATGTATGGACTAATGTCAAATTTTACTGCTATGCTTTGGCTAAGCCAAGCAAGAGTAAGGTCTATGAATCTCAGCATGAGTCTCAAGGATTGTCCCTGAGGACTCATCGCGAGGACGCCAAGCGTTCAATTTATCCTAGGTGTCTGTCAACGGAACCAATCCCCTAGTGTGACATCGCGGTTTGACCGCGCGATACGTCAAACTCCCGCAGACGTTAACACGGAACGCGAGACACGTGTCGACCGCTTCAAATTGGCAACCGGATCGGGTCGGAGACGCGCAACGCGCCACACACCACACACCACACACCACACACCACACACCACACACCACACACCACGCCACACGTTCACTCCGTCAACGCAAATCCGACCGGCCGCATTATTCATTGCAGGCTCACAATGATTATGCACGCTTTGTGGACCGGCCGAATCCACTCGAGCGTGTTACAGATGGGCGGCCATTATCTTCCACTTGACATCTCGCCGTCCGGAGCCGCAGGCGGACGGGGTCGTGGATATTTACGCGTTTCGACTAATTTGTCAATGCCTCTCGATTGAATTGGTTTCGAGTGGGATCCGACAGATGGAAAAATCTAACGAGTTCATACAATTGAGACATTTCAAATATCATCTCGATTTGAATATTTTAGAAAAAAATTAAAAAAAAGAAGGGAAGTCTCCTGTGCAAGGTGGATGCATCTGAATGATTACTTCGATTTATTTATTTGTTAGGTCAGTGTAAGCAAGGAAAAAAGTACAACAAAATCAGTTAAATGTTGAGAGATTTGTAAGAAAATTTAAAGCCGGAGTCTTGACTCTAATTATGTGGCAAACTAAACGTTTACAAATGATGCCACTCTTATGTTGAAATTAAAAGTCATTACTCTTGACTTAGCCACTGTTAATTTTGACGTTTATCCCACACATTTAGCTCCGATTGCACGAAGAGATGGCTGAGTTAATCAATGTTCTAACGTGTCACTTTTAGTAAACCGCATAGAGTTCCTTCCATACTGTCCACACAAAGTGACGTGTTTAATCATACTTTGACGTTGATTTTGATTTTTTGTCCTTTCGTGCACTGGGCCCCTAATGTCTAGGTTGACATTCGAAAGTAATAATGTGGCTCAGCGTCGTCTATGAATTCGATAATCTGTTGGGAGCGGATAGAACGTGACAGGGCGACCGACCTGGAGGAGTGCTCCTGGAACGTCCTGCCGTCGAGCAGCCGCAGCTTCGCGAACAGCACCGCCGACACGAACGGCACCTCCGTCAGCTCCTCGAGGCAGCAGTGCACGGCGAACTTGTAGCGCTTCTTCTTCACCATGAACGCCATCGCGCCGCGCCGCGCACCATCCGCGCGCGCCACCAGCGCGCACAACGCCAGGCCCCCGCCTCACGGCGCGCCACACTACCCCCCCACCCCCCCCCCCACACACACACACACCCGCACACGTACACACACACGCTCACACACACACACACCGCGCGCAGGAACACGCGCGAACAGCGTCAAGGTCGCGGGTCGCCGGGGCGCTCTTGACAACTGGACGGAGGAAGCGGTATCGCTCGGCGTTTCGTCGCGACTATCTGGAAAAGGAGAAAAGCCTTCGTTATTCCCGTGACATTGGGTATTAGGGTCCCGTTGGGAACAGGGAATAAAAAGGCCGTGGTTTCGTTCAGAGCCCTTAGTCCCAGTTGTCACCTAAATTGACGTTTACGCCAAACCGATCGACTGGCGTTTTCAAATGTTTGGAGAATTTAAAGAGCGCGCGCAGTGGGCGTTAGGCGAACTAACAATTGCGAGTCCGAGTTTGATTCGACAGCTTGCTCACCGTCGCCTATGTAAAATAATAAACATTAAAGGGGGGGCTCTTCTTAATTTTTGTTATTTTTTTAAGTTTTACCTATTTGTTTTTAAAGCGGCAAAATAAATACATACTCTTTGAAAATTTCAGCTGCCTACCTATTACGGATCATGCCCTGTGACAGACGGACGGACGGACTGACGGACTGACGGACTGACGGACGGACGGGCGGAAGGACGGACAGCGGAGGCTTAGTAATACGGTTCCGTTTTCACCCTTTGTGAAAGGAACCCTAAAAAGAGTCATGACGTCACGATTCACATACATATGAGCATCCAACATTCGTAAGGCACAGTGAAAAAGGCTCGGATATAAATTAATAAAAAAACAAATTATCAAGATTTTTTCCCTGCATTATATGTGACTTCTAGCTTAATTTTCAAGCCAATAAATAAAATTATGCAGCTAGTCCATTATTTCAATTGCGAGCGACGTTCGAGATGCTGGCCTCGGCTGCCACACCACAGCATGTGCTAATGTATGGAGAGCAGATGTATGGAATTATTAACAGCCAGACGATTTTAGAACTAAAACTATACATATGTATTGATGTAACCGTGAAATAACAGGGCATTCACAATGTATATCCCAGGACATTAATAATTGTATGGCTTCGGGAGATATTTGGCTATGGAAACTAGGTGTTTTGTGGTTTAATTGTATTTTTTTTCTTTTACTTGTTTTTTGTAGTTTTACTTTTATATCTACTTTTTTTAGGTTTTGTGGTCGCTGTATGGTTTCAGTTGTTTTTATCTGTTTTTAGTTTTTGGTTTTTTTCAATAATTAGTTTGATGGAATTACGCATGTTGTATTGACATCTCGTAGAATGTACACGTCATTCTTATTTAAATATATTATCTTAGTAATGTAAGTGTATGGTTCTGTATGTCGATCTATTAAATAAATATAAAAAATAAAAAATACATTGCTATATTGAACCGGATGGAAAATATTGGAAAAGGTTTAACGGCGCCGCTCATCTTTCATTTCATGCTCCAAATTTTACACCTAGCTATTGAGAAGACATATTGTATATCACAGCCTTATGGAATGTGCCTGGACCTAAGAATAACACTGCCTGAGACTTTTAAAAACATATAAAATTAATTATTTTCTATACACAGCGCAAGTCTGCCCAATGGGGATGCATTACTAATTATTTTAGGATTCCTGAAGGAGTCTGTAGATAGGCTCGATGGAACGAATCATATGTAATAATTTATTTCAGACGGTACCGTGCTTGGGCTTAAGCCCAAAATAAAAATCAGAACTAAAATGCGAATGTTTTTACCCTGTCAAGCTATACCTAGATACAAAGCGAATCAAGAGTGGTCAGTCCAAGTTCGCCCCTAAATTGGCGTTTACGGAACTTCTAAGTTACGTAATAACGTCTATCTCCAAACAAGTTTTTACTAGATATTCTGTGCTTTTACTTCTTCGAGCTGTCAATAACATACTCGGACTTCCGATTTGTATGAAAACGCGAAGTCGGCGTGAACGGCCAAGTCAACGTATTTAGGCGACGACGCGACGGTGAGTAAGTTGTCTACTCGCAAATGTTAGTTCGCTTAACGCCCACTGCGCGCGCTCTTAAATTTCTCCATCCATTTGAGAACGTCAGTCGATCGGTTTGGCTTGAACGCCAATTTAGGTGACAACTGGAACTAGAGGCTAAGATCGGGCAATTGGTTCTCAAGTTATAAGTGGAGAGTCAGACAGAAGGAAACAAAACAATGAATTTCTGTTGATGAGTAATTATATTATGTAATAATGCCATGTTTACCTCTCACGTCTCACGATTGGATCATATTGACTTATTGTCACGCGTGCATTGGGTTGTATTGTGTAATCCTAAAAATAGTAGCAGGCAGCTATTCGATCAGTGTTCTCTTTTAGATTCTATGATTCAGCGCTGTACGTTTAAGAGAGTCGTTATTTTCCCCATACTACGGGCGATAACTGTTTCCATGCTCTTAATGTTTTACTAGTTTTTTTTAATTTTGGAATCTAAAATTTATTGCAGAAATCTATGTCTGTATGTTTATTTTTTTTTCAGTATATCCTTTAGATAGGAAAATATTGGCTAATAAACATTGGAAAAAGTTGTCTTTTTTACGTTAATTTTCGTTTTTTTTTACTGAAAAATACAGATATTTACAAAAAATCAAAACAGACAGACGTAGACTGAAGCTTTCTTAAGTAATAAAAAAAACCGGCCAAGTGCGAGTCTGACTCGCACACAAAGGATTCCGTACGTTTAACACAAAAAATCACGTTTCTTGTAAAATCACGTTTCCCTTTAATTTTTAATATTGTTTTATTTCCCCTATTTGTTGTTAGGGGAAAAATAAATACACACTCTGTGAAAATTACAGCTGCCTACCTATTACGGTTCATGAGATACAGCCCTATGACAGACGGACGGACGGACGGACGGACAGCAGAGGCTTAGTAATAGGGTTCCGTTTTCACCCCTTGGGTACGGAACCCTAAAAAATCATTAAAAACTGACAACGTTTAGGTGTAGGGAAACGTTAGGGCCTGGAACACGATTTCGTTATTTTAATGGCATTTGCCGTGCAAAATTGTTCCTTGGTCAAATGACCAAGAATGCATTTCTTAAAATGTTTAAATCTTAGATTTCCTGTGACTTCACGACAGCCTTAAACAATAATGACTGCACAGGGGCAACGTTAAGGATGTTCCGACCCATACAATGTTTTTTTTTACACAAAACGCAAAAAGTATTGCACTTTAAGGCACGAATTCGTCAAAAATATTAAATATAGCCATAGTAGGTAGTTGCAGCGAAAACATATTCACAATTTCAGGTTTAATGGTTTCGTTGTAATTGCCGATTAGAAGTTTTACACCGTTAGATGGCGCTGTTAAATAAAAATCGTATTTAAATAAATTGTAACAAAACCAATAATCCTGATATTGTGAAATTGTTTTCGCTGCAAGTAATATGACTATAATAAACTTTTATTATTAATTCGTGGCTTAAAGTGCAATACTTTTTGCGTTATGTGTGCAAACAACTTTATATGGGTCGGAACAGCCTTAAGTTGCATTTCACACCATCCCGTGTTGGTCGAGCTCACTCCCTTATTTTATCACTTTCGGGCCCCCTCAGGTGAGGGGCCGCAGGCGCGGGGTGGTCGACCGGGGGGGTGTGACGTCACAGCGCGTCTCGTTTAGGAAGCTATCGGCTTTTGACGGGCTTCCTCGGCGGACAGGATAACCCTGAACGTCGGACCAATTATTAGTATTATCTTTGGTCGGGCGGCTACTTAAGCCGCGATCTCACTTCTTCGTTTCGTTAATCGTTTTCAAGGATTCTTAGGGCCGAGTGCACGAAAGGATAAAAAATCAAAATCAACGTCAAAGTGTGATTAAACACGTCACTTAGTGTTGACAGTATAGAAAGAACTCTATGCGGTTCACTACAAGGGAAGGGTTTAAACATTGATTCACTCGGCCGTCTATTCGTGCAATTGGGGCTTAGGATTAAGGAACTCTTTCCTCACAATTTATCAACCATAATAAAATAAATAAATTGGATTTTTCGGCCGCCAAAGTTCATTGACTTGTTATACAGTGAAACTGTACAGCCGAAATCTAGATCACACAATTTTTTTTTTCAGTTTTCGTCCCATCTCTTTTGGTATGAAACAAAATCTGGCCGGAAACTAAATAATGTTCCATTTATCATACATATTTGAGTACGGAATGGCTCGCTGATTTCAATCATTTTAGCATTTAGGATGTTATTTTTTTTATCATGATTTATTTCGACATAATTACTTTACATTTTTACAATCTTCTAATTAAATAACGCATCAAGGATGTGTTATTAAATAGATTATAAAACTACTTTCCTATTTTTATAGGATAGGATCTATTGCAATTTTATAGGATAGGATCTATTGCAACTTACTGTTGTAAGTTTGTAAGTATCTTTTTTATGTACATTTAAAAATAATAAAATTTCAGCATACAACAACACTTACCATAACTTCCTTCCACTTTCCATAATGCAGTACGACGTACTTGGTAAATATTGATTTGGAAGAACTTTTAATTAAAAAAAAAAATCACTAAACCACCAAACTAAATTAACTTCAAGTGGGATCATCAGACGGCGTCAGCATAATTTACCTCGATATAATCTGTAACAAACGAAAAATGGGATTCAATCAACATTCAAAGATTTCGTAACGTACTTTTTAAAAAGCATCCCTTTTAGTAGTATCCCTGAATTCCCTCAGGCCCTCCAACTCCGAAGGGATGTAAAGTCTCTCTTATTTAATTTTAATTTAATAAGAATTTAATTAATATTTATTTATTAGTATTATCTTTGGTATTATCGTCTTTACCATGGAAAACGCTTGTCGGAGCTGCATAACGCTATCCCTCCGTCCCCTTTCTACCTTCGCACAACGCGGAACATGGACATAATGCACAAATTCACGTTGGAAATTACAAAAAATAGAACCCACCGAGCCTCTAGATCCTTCATTTAATTTTTTTTATATTCAACTTCTGTAAATATACTTTTTCGTACCAAGCAGGTACGTGTCGCTTATTCCAAGGAATGTGACATGTATGTATGTATAATCGACCGTGAAGCAAGGATACATTAATTGAAGAAAGAGCCCGGTAAAAAAGAACTACTTTACGAGTATATTCGTAAAGTAGTAGTAGTAGCAAGGCTGGACCCGAACCAGCAAAATATACCATTTTTATTGGTCTCTTTCTTCAATTAATGTATCCTCGCTACACGGTCGATTGCTGATTTGTATGTATTATACATACGTACATACATGTCACATTCCTATTCAACTTCTGGTAGTGAGCCTACATACACTGAGTCATGTCACAATTTCATTGATCCGCGGATTCGATCAACGAGTGGAGAAGATCTCGCAAAGAAACTTCACTGGTCCATAAGTTATGATTTTTAGGGTTCCGTACCCAAAGGGTGAAAACGGAACCCTATTACTAAGCCTCCGCTGTCCGTCCGTCCGTCCGTCCGTCCGTCCGTCCGTCCGTCTGTCCGTCCGTCGGTCCGTCCGTCCGTCTGTCCGTCTGTCACAGGGCTGTATGTCGGTAACCGTAACAGGTAGACAGCTGAAATTTTCACAGTGTGTATTTATTTTGCCGCTACAACAACAAATAGGTAAGATTAAAAAATAATTAAAATTAAAGGCCGTGTTTTTTTTTTACGATGGCAAGTGCGAGTCCGACTCGCACTTGGCCGGTTTATGTTCGATAGGGTCGGATGGAATGAAATGAACTCCCTTCCGAGGTATTAACCCCAAAGTACAACCTGGGGTCCTTTAAGCATAGTGTGAAGAAGCACCAGGCCGACGACTGGGGATCAATGGAAGACGGATTCGTAATCGATTTAAAATTTTAAGTTTCGCAAATGCTGTTTCTATTTGTTTCCTACGCGGAAAGCAGAGCAGTTCTGAGCACGTGCTGTAAAATTCACTTCAAACGTACGACCAGAGCCGGTAGTCTAAGTTGTCACCTAAATTGGCGTTACGGCAAACCGATCGACTGGCGTTTTCAAATATATGGAGGAATTGATGAGCGCGCGCAGCGCGCTTTAAGCGAACTAACATTTGCGAGTCCGAGCTTGATTTGACAGCTTTCTCAACGTTGCCGTAAATACGTCGTCGTTGCCGTTTACGTCCACTTCGCGTTTTCATACAAATAGGAAGTCCGCGTTTGACTTTGACAGCTTGAAGAAGTAAAACCACAGAATATCTAGTAAAAACTTGTATGGAGTTTGGAGAAAACGCCAGTCGATCGGTTTGCCGTAAACGCCAATTTCGGTGAGGACTCAGACTGACCACTCAGCTCGGTATCGATCCACAAAATTAGTTGGGGCCAGCGAGTAAGAAAGCACGGGAGTGGCGACAGCTTAGCCACTTTTTTGTGACAATACATACACAATAATTCCGATTTCTGTGACATACATTGACGCCGACCAGTTAGTTCGCTTATGAATTCGCTCACTCCTTGATGTTCTCTAGTTCCAACTAGCGATGGACCATTGCGGCTCCAAATAGGAATGCATTCACATTCCTACTCCACAAGTCCGGAACGACCTCTGGAATGGATGTCCAATGTTACTCCGAAAACTTGCGAGAAACCACTAAAAACTGGAACGGTAAAATCTGGAGTGAAAACCATACTTTCTTCAAGTAAAACTAAAGAAATCATAAATATTTTACGAAAAAGCATTTCACATTACACGAGCGCGGTGGTAATGTACTTATAGCGATTCGAAAGTTGTCTCATAGTAGTACTCGAGTTGACGTCTCACTCCCACACTGTGTTCATCCTGTAAGCTAAGCGTGCACATGCTAGGTCTGCGGTCGCCCCTGTCGTCCTTCCTTCCTCGCTGGTCGGGGCGAACGACCGAGCAGATAACATGGCCGTCTACCGGAACAGCCAACTAGATAATCCTCCAATTTATAGCACACGAAGCGCAAACTAGGAACTTACTCGGGGTGACAGACAACCAAGCTACCTACACCTGGATCGCTAGTTTTTACGGAACTTCGAAGTTACGTAAACGCCAATTTAGGTGAGAACTGAGACTACCGGCTCAGACCCCAGTTCGTGTTAATAGCACGCGTCAGAGTCCTTGCTCGTTAGCCTTATCAACTAGGCTGTAAGCCTATCGACTTCACACAGGTGATACATTTTAAAACTATTGTATTCTTCAAACGACCTTCCAATGCTGTTCATAAGGTCTAGAATAGCTTGGAGCGGCAGTAATTGGAGCACACACTACTTATTAGAGTGGCATTACACTCTCGCGTTGCTAGGAGAGATTGCAGGGTTAGAGCAGTGGAGTCTACAGGCCCAACACGCCTACAATAGGTACGTGAAACGTGACTTTTTTGAGAAAAATGAAAAATGAGAGGAGAAGTTTTCCTCTGGAACGCGGCATGAATGCGCTTTGATAGATATTGAGCAAATAATTCAAAAATAAAATTCCTGTGGGCGAGTTCGTAATTGTTCTCTTTCGAAACGACTAAAAATATATTTGTGCTTATGTAGAAACCATGATGGTTTTTTTTGGTTCTGGTAGGTGCCGCTGTTGTCAAGATCCACATTTTGGTTATAAACAATTTTTTTTCATTATGAGTTTTGATTAGTCACATAACAAAAACAAAGTATAATCCTAAATTTTCACCCACCTGTCAATATGTTTAATTCATTCATAAGTGACCGTTTGATTGCACGAAGAGACGGCTGAGTTAATCAATGTTCAAACAAGTCACTTTTAGTGAACCCCACGGAGATCTTTCCATACTGTCCATACAAAGGGACATGTTTTATCATACGTTGACGTTGATTTTTTGTCCTTTCGTGCCCTCGGCCCTGAGAGTCGCCCAGATAGCGGTGACGTGTTAATTGAAACCATACGTCCCGCCGTGTCGCCGTTGAAAGTCTCCACGGCTAATGCCCATTATAATTGCTCCTCCAGCCGGCCATTGTGTTCCACGGCACTCGCTGCCGAGCGCGTGCGCCCACTTGGCCGATACGCCCACATCGGCCCAATCATTATTGGCAAGTATAGAGTGCCACTTCGCCTCCAAGTGCTCTAACCGGAGCGGGATAATGGAGGTCCCTCGGCGAAATCGCCGTGAACTTTGTGTGTGAATGGCCCTTAGTCAACGTTACGCAAGTTAGGATAACTTTAACATACGTACAAATACACGAATATGATTGGAGTAGACAGAGCATTGCTGTATTAGTATATTTTTTTTGTTTTTTTTTTATCTAACTGGACATGGATGGCTAATACCTAACTGACCGTCAGATATTAGCCTAACACGCCACATGGGAACTATGCGCCATGCCAGGACCTGCCATAGATTTCTCGGTCACATTGAACTGAATGGAAGACACGGACAATTTTCATTGCCGCTTAGACAATCGATGGATTAACCCTACCACTCTACAATCTTACGTGAAATCCGAACACGGCCAGCCTCAACGATTGAAAATGGTCACCCATCCAGAACCGAGCCGCGCTCAGAGGTGCTTCCCCAGCTTATCGATTCGCAAGTCGCACACTGAGCTAACGAGGCTGAGAAAATATGTTAATCTAAAAGTACTATTTCAAACTCTTTCTCTTTCCGAGTTGGGTAAGTGCATTTCTTCACTAAAGCCATGGTTTGGCCCCTATGTAAAACTGTAGGTCCCCTTCCCCTAATACGGGTAGGGTTAAGCCATCGTAGTATGCAGATATTAAAAAAAAAATATGGGGAGGACGAACTTTTAAGTCGTACAACAAGATATTATCTACCTTTATTTTAAACATTTTCTCAAGATATTATCATCAGACTTTGGGTAACCAATATCCATCGAGCACGAGTCGACTTATGTAGATAGAGTTTTCATACCTCTAATATCGTCACGCGCCCTAAAATCTGCAAATACGAGTACTAATTTTGACGGTCCTATCGAATCCCTTACTGTAGTTAATCCTGCGATCATCATAAATCAACTTGGGGTAAGAAGCCAATGAGCCAACCCGCACTAGCCTGCACAGGCACATGACTAGTATGACTGCATCTTAATTTGCCCAATTTCCGTCCGCTGTCATCGCACCGCGGCCTCGGCGCCATTGCCAAGGTCGCGGTGTGCGCCGCGCGAGACGAGATCAGATAAATAATATTCCGGGAGGTCACGACATTTTTGGTCACGATAAGGTAAATGGCTGAATCCGACATATTTAGCATCAAAGACACCGCGTCTCTGATGCTAAATATGTCGGTCTACCTGCGCCAAGTGGTTGCGTTATCTAGATTGGCTATATATAATAGATGCTGGTATGTACCTGCTGATGAATATACTGATTGTCTGGAAACATTGATACCTATTAATTATAAAACAATAACCAGTTGGTTTTTTTAATTAAATACTTAAATATACCTCAAGTTATATCTGTAACCTAATTCGGTTATAACTACGAAATGAAACCAAATATTTATTCAGTTTTTGTATTGCTAGGCAAATATGTACCGATACTTTCATGATTCGTTATTCGGAGTCGTATTCACTACGTATAATATTCACAACGTATAATAGTATTTTTTTCCAAAAAATGAAAACCTTGCATATCGTATAATATTCACAACGTATAATGTTATACGTTGTGCATGAATAAAGTTTAACAATAAAATCAACTCTTTGCATCATGCAGAACGTATAATAGTCACAACGTATAATATTCCTAACATGAATTCACAAAAAAAGAAAACCATGTAGAACGTATAATTTGCCAAGAAGCACTGCATAAAGCGCCCTAATCTCAATACATTTAAGGCTGAAATTGCTACGAATCTATATTTGCTACAATTTCGAAAGGTCACCTTACTCTAATTGAGACGGTCGAAACGTCACGTGCGAGTATACGCTTTAAAAGTATATACATAAGGGCGCTTATCGTATGAAAAGTTTTTGGATTATATGATATGCATGGTTTTTTTTTTGTTAAATAAAGATCATAATATTATACGTTATGACTATTATACGTTATGCATGGAGAAATAAGTAATTTTATTTTTTAAACTTCTTCATGCACTACGCATAAAATTATACGATCTGCCGATTATACGTTGTGCATGGTTTTAAAATTTTGTTAAAATATGACATTATACGATCTGCATATTAGACGTTCTGCCGTTCCCCCCTTTCGCATCCATTTACACTCTCGTTTACACTATCATATATATTTTTTGTCACCATAACTACTTTTTCAGGCGCATTATCTACGTAACGGAACCACTTGGCGCAGGCATACTGACACGTTTAGCTTCAGAGGGTTGGTCTTTATCCTGTGAACCCAGTTTCAGCCATTAACGTTATCGTTACCATTTTTGTCGCGACCTCCTAGTCTATAACGCTTACTCTGCGCCGCCATAATGTAAGGGAACAGACGGCTTGACTGTTCAAAGTAAACTGTTGGTTGAAATAAACTGTATTAAAATTTAACCCTCCCGGAATGTTTGGGCACTGTTCACTGATAAAATAAAATATTGAAAAAAAAAAACTAAAAATATTGGTAATCTGCCTAAGAATTGATGAACTTGGTAAATAACCGGCTAAAATCATAGCCCTCGTTTCGCTTTGCTATGGTCGAGTAAACAGCAGGGAGCTACGGCATAGGCATTGCCTGGCAAAAGACACGGCCGACACACTAGTAGTATAATCCAAAGGTTTTCTCATATGAGAAGTCTCATATGAGGTAACTTCTCTACTGTCTACTGTCTACTGTCTACATGTACAACTCGGTACAACGGTCAAAACTGTACATGCACACGAATCTTAGCTATTCTGCTGATAATTTGTCATCTTTAAAAATATTTAAAACTAAAGCGAAACTAGCACTTAAATATTTGAATGCGCAAGTGTCATCATTCCTGTGGACACGCCAAGTGTGATCATGGTCACCGCTGCGGGCGCGCACTACTATCTTGGCGAAAGTGTCCGTGCGCCAGGGGGCGCGGCGGCGGCCGCGAGTGAAAATGATCTATAGATCATTGATCATCGCGCTCGCGGTGAGGTAATGAGCGGTTAATGCAACGAGAGCCCCACGGCCGCGCGCGTGCTGGCACGGCACCCGTTCTCACGATACAGGGGACATCAGGTTGTCATGTCGCATGAGGACATCAGGTTGGCGTGTCGTCGTGTTTTTTAGACAGATAACATAAATGGCAACCCTAAAAAAATTCTTGGTTGCCGACGCATTTTGAACCGAGAACCTGCGATACTTAATTATAAAAAAGATCTGATTTTACCCTCCAAATGTGATGTTTTTGGCTGTTCCGAGCATATCTTTACGGAAAACGTTCACTTTCGCGCTAGGAATGGGTAACAAACGAAAGGTTCGAAAGAAAACGAAATTGATTCCGATTGTTAAATTGGGTATGATGAGGAAGTTAGAATAAACGGCGCAATAAGGCAACGTTTTAAACGCACATAAAGTTTAATAACAACGCAACACTTACTTCACAGACTTGCCACGAGAAGTGCGTCGCCTCGCGTTGCTGACGCGCGAAAGTGTTATTGCCAACAGATAAAATTGAAATCAATAGATAGATATGTCGGAGGATAAGATAGCCCAGCGCCACATTGGTGCAGGAGACCTAGCATTGGCATTGTGATTTGAAGAAACCCGATACGTCTTGCTAATTCATTTTGAAAATGCTCTTACAAACAAAATCGTGCTCACATATTGCCTGCCACCATCGATATGAAAAAACATTTAGATCCGTTCTGAGCTTTCCCCTGCGTGTCAAGTCAGGTACTCTAATTCGAACAATTTAGAGTACCTGAGCTGTCAGTCTCGATACACCCGTCACGGCGTTTGCGCGTGTTTGCCGATTGTATAGGTGCTGCTCTATGGCAGAAGAAAGGAAGAATTATGCCGCCGTTTGTAGTGTAAAAATATTAAAACGATTACGGGAAAGCCAAGAAGGAAGATGGAATCACATATCACAGGTTCCCCATAAATCGGCAAACTATCAACATTTTATCAAATGGTGTTAAGTTATGGTTATATGTGTAGCAAGTATGGCGTACGGCGCGGCGTGATCGTGATATCCGACATTGAACGACAAAACTATCAGAAAAGCCGGTATCTTTTTCTAGCATATATCCGCTTCTTTTCTTTTTATTATCTCACATTGAGTTAATTTGCGTAGTAGTAATATGTTTAGTTGGTTTGTATTTGTATCTTGTACTTGAATCACTGTAAATTCTGTTATTTTGTTTAAGTGGAATCTTTTTTGGTTTAATTATTATGTGTTATTTTTTTTTACTTATATATTTTGTGTAACTGTGTGATTCCTGAATAAATAAAACAAAAAAACATATATATCCTATGAAGTACGTAATTATCGCTCTGTCAGTCATTCATTTGTGGTATGAGTGTGTGTGTGTATCGCGTTCACCGGAGGATGGTGTTCTCTCAGACAAATGCGCGCCCTTTCTAGCGTACATGATTTTCCTATTTAGGTCCTCTCGCTCTCATGCAACAGAATGGGACGGATAACTGAGTGATACCAGGTTAAGAAAAATATCTCTGAGATGAGGATTAATACGAAAGTTGCAACTTTAAAATGAAAATGATTTGCGTATTTTTTGTGTGTTAATTGAATATTAAAATTGTATATTTGGTTATAAATAGTAATATGAGTATGTTATGAATCATTTAGATGGAAAAACGTTTGCTGATTAAACATTATTACTGAGAGCGGGAAAATAAATATTTCATGAATGCAACACCATAGGTTAGAGGGGAAAACGAGTTGAAACTATCACTTGTATGATGTTTGACTCTGATGGCGCTTCTTGTTGTTTTTTTAGTTCAATGCCTGCCACGATGTTTATTACCACAATACCAATGAAGAGAAGTGACTAAATACCGCGAAATGCAAGCAAAGAAATGAAGTTGTGTGAAACAAGGAGATGCTTTTATAACCACTAAATTAAATTTATTTTGTAATCAAAATAGCCGAAACAACCTCAATATAAATGTTCCAAAGATATTTTTTTATATGGATAAGCATATTTGATATGTACATATAAGTAATACAATGACGCTTCCAATTTCACCTTGCGAACGGGTAATAGTAAATTTACTCTGCCTTTGAAACACCCAGGTTATAAGTAGGAGGGAAAACACGCCGGTAGGCCGTTCCGCAATGTTGCAGCACGACGGAAGAAAGACCTGAGTGGCCAGTCGAGCGGCTCGTAGCCTAGTGGCGCGGGGACTGGCCTAGCGTACCAGAGGCCCGGGTTCAATACCAACTTGCACCACTGTCTTTCTCTTTCAGAGTTCGATAAGTGCATTTCGTCACGAATGCGAGCTGCTCCATGGTTCGGAATCCATGTAAAACTGTAGGTCCCCTTCCCCTACTAGGTGGTAGGGTTTAAGCCCGCCCGGGTTGGTACCATCGCATTGGATGAAAAGATGGTCGAAGCGGCAATTAAAAATTGTCCGTGTTTTCCATCCAGTTCAATGTAGCCGTGCTCATAAAGGGAAGGTCCTGGCATGGCACCTAATTCCTTCGGGAATGTGGTGTATTAGGCTAATATCATAACGGTAGTTGTGTGGTATTAGCCATCCATTTCAGGTCGCATAAAAAAAAAAAAGTCTGAGTTCTCACCTAAATTGGCGTTTACGGCAAACCGATCGACTGGCGTTTTCCGTAAAAACGTCAAATTCCATACAAGTTTTTACTAGATACTCTGTGGTTTTACTTGCTTGTCAAAGTCAAACTCGGACTTCCGATTTGTATGAAACCGCGGAATCGACGTAAACGGCAACGTTGAGTAAACTGTCAAATCAAACTCGCACTCGCAAATTTTAGTTCGCTTAACGCCCACTGCGCGCGCTCTTCAATTTCTCCATACATTTGAAAACGCCAGTCGATCGCTTTGCCGTAAACGTCAATTTAGGTGACAACCGGGACTTCGGGTACTGGATAATATTTGGTTTCTCAACACATTTCTGTGTTGAGAACGAACAGATCGTGCTTCATATAAGTAACTGAATTTGTGGGAGCGTCTCCGCCCCCGCCTCGAGGGCGGTAAGTAAATTTGGACGCGATCACGTATGCAGCGGCATGTGGGCGTGCCGCGCGAAACGGTGGCGTCACGCGGATTAGCGAAATTAAACTGATAGCTCATGGAGTGACGTCGCTCATTGCATAAGACGGGCAGCTCTATACGGTTTTACGCATGCATTTTATTACGTTCAGCATTCGCGTAACCCAGAGAAGAGACGCACTATGATAATGAGTCTGCTTTGGTAAGTAACCTAAGCGAACGCCTTGATCTACAAAAAAATACTTACAGCCACACAGGCTTGGAATGTAAAGACATACAGAGTCAACCGACGGATGAGACCAAAATCCTTTCATGCAAAATATAATGAAATTTTGTTTTCTTAGTAAAAATAAATTTAAAATCTCTATGTAGCTTCAAAATAATGATCTGAAGTTATGCTTTAAGTTTTGTTTTGAAATATTGAGGAAAAGTTAAGAAATTTGATCGACAAAGAATCTGTGGGCCACCCCTTTTATAACTCTACCATAAAAAAGGGTTTTAGTCCAGGTTTTTGACTCACGTTCATTCAAAAATAAATAAATGCACAGTTCACCATGCCTTCTTTAAGGAAAACTAGAGAAATCATAAAGATTTCAAAAAAAAACATTTCACATTCTACGAGCAAGACTCCAATTGTCTCAGCGAGAAGATATGTTCCATCTCCCTCTAACTTGCGGTAGTGTTACTCGAGTTGATGTCTCACTCCCACACGTTGTCTTGTAAGCACAGCGCGCTATTCTAGGTCTATGTACAGCCACGAGGGCGAGCTGTCACCGTGACAGCAGCGATGCCATTGGCCATAGATTACAAATAGCACAGCAACCATCCATACCCGAGGTCACCGGAGCGGCAAGCTAGTGCGCCGCGGCACGAGAAGTACTCCGCCCGTCGGAGAATAGCTATGAGCTCATTCAACGTCGCGTCACAATCAGTATATGTATGTAAAAAAATTATAGCTATTGTAAAGACGATCGAGTTAAATAGCCGATTTACGATGCTGCTACAGATCACTATTGGTTACATTATATCTCGAATGAGGGACTGGCGCTTTCGGCAGTGCGATTACGAAACGCAAAATGAGGTGTAGGTTTAGCACCTACCCTAATCTGACGTTAAACTGACTTATTTTGTATGCGAAAGCTATCAGTTTGGGGTAGGTGCCGCACCTCACACCTCATTTCGCGCTTCTTAATCGCACTGCTGCCGGTCGCCACTTTCCCTATATGTATGGTTGAAAGAGGCGATGACAGACCCTGATGCTCGTGAACGGGTACTGTATTTAGAGACTGGCATGCTCCAACTGACAATTTCATTTAATGTTGCATGCTGGTTGCATGCTATATTTTACATTCGTTGTTGAATTTGACATGTTTTGGATAGAAGTTATGGATGACTAATACCACACAACTACCGTTATTACATCCGCCTAATACACCACATTCCCGAAGGAATTAGGTGTCACGCCAGGACCTTACCTTTATGAGCACGGCTACATTGAACTGGTTGGAAAACACGGACAATTTTTCATTGCCGCTTCGACTATATTTTCATCCAATGCGATGGTACCAACCCGGGCGGGCATAAACCCTACCACCTAGTAGGGGAAGCGGACCTACAGTTTAACATGGATTCCGAACCATGGATCAGCTCGTATTCGTGACGAAATGCACTTATCCAATTCAGAAAGAGAAATAACGTGGTGCACAGGGCGAGGATTTGACCCCAGACCACTGGTATTAGATGACCGGATTTCGCTATCGAGAGTAAAATTTCGTCAGACGGCGAATATGTACCATCGGCATGGCCGCGCAAATAAATTACAACAGATAAGAGTGTGTTCATGCACAAGAGGTAAAAACCCGATAAGGAAGATATAAGCCACGCTTTGAATTAAACGTGTGACTAATGGTTTTCACGGAAAGAGTTTATTTAAATCAAACTCCATTCTTCGATTTAAAACACATCGAGAGATACGCTCTGAGAAATAATCTTTCAGACACGCTCCATTATGCATGCCCGATAAATGCGTGAAAAACGTTGCAATGAATTTAAAAAAATATATCTACAAATAACAAACTTGAGATGATTGCAATCAACGAACCCGCACCATTGTCATTGAGAAAGGAAGTCAGTAAATATACACGCTACACACAGAAGACATTACACAGAGGAAAATTTGAACACATTTTATCAATAAAGTGAAACAATTAGAAACTGGAGTTTTTTGTATTTGCTAGGTGGTTAGTCTAGCCTGGCCCAGGTTTTTTTACATAGATGGCTAATGCCAAACTGTTACCAATGCCAAACATCCAGTTCATATAGCCGTGCTCAATTGGAATATGATCCGATATCGAAATCACGCCTCGTTTTGGAGAGATCCTTGGAGGTATTACGTATACCCGAAGACTAAACTTAATCATTTCCAGGAAAAAAAAGTTATTGCGCTGGGCGAAATTCATTTCATTCAATGTGGGAAGAACGCGCAGACAAATATTGAGTAAGTATGATGTTGACTGCAAACAATCAATAAAGTGGGCAAAGTGGTTTAAAATCGGCAAAGTTGTTTAAAATCGGCAATAGATTACCAAACAATGTACGAAAATCGGAATATACGTACATAGCTAAACGTAAGCACTGGCTACAATGGTAAAAATTTGGCACTAGGAGCGCTAATTGATTGCAGACTGATTACGAAGTCCTGCTGACAAATCATTCAATACTAGGTTCATACGTAAAAAAATACTTCTATGCACGTAGAGTGACCTCATCCAATTGTTGTTAGCAATACCAGCAATACGCAGAATGGCTGGCTACACGGTCGCAGAGACTTGCTTAACAATAAAATCATCTATCTAACACGATCACGAACGATACCTTGTACCACCTGAACAAACAACACCACACTACAAATTAAGAGTTGCATATGTATGGGAGCCGATGCAGAATGGTATCAGAAGTTAATATTCAGAAATAACGAAACAAAGGTTTCAAATCAAGGTAAAACACGTAACAAAGGAAACAATTGACACTGGTAATCATGGCAAAGCAACACTCGAGCATTTATGATACCATGGAAATGACAAAGGCAATAAACAGTGGAGCTATTTGAGATCACTTTGTCACGGTGAAAAAGAAAAGCACACAAGATAAAGCTAGACTAATGAGAATTTAATGTTATCGAAGAGTTTTGATAGTAGGACAACCCGTGGATGAGTGGTGAACACCGATAATCCTCTCTTGTGCTCTTGGCACTTTTCGTAAATTCATGGTAAGTTTTACTAGTTTCGAGTGGTCTTATAAACGATCATAATGATATTGTGCAAACAGGTGCAACATGTGTAGTTTACTTTGGTGTACCAAACACCCACCCGCCTTTCAGCGACTCCCTGCAGTGTCGAAGTGTGTGTAGCTCGGATATGGTTAGCATTAAAACAATAAAGATAAATTCATTACAAATTAATTGTCGCTCTTTCGCACATTTTGCCACGTATGCAAATACGTGTTTTCCACAAGTAAATCCCGATAGACTTCGTAAATTGCAAGGAATGCATCAACTAGTATTGAATGTTTGAATCCTTACACTCCCTCTATTCCTGCTATTAAATTTCCTTGCATATACAAAAAAATAAATTTGAAAGTGCTATTCGATAGAAAATATTTTGTATACATAATTACAAGTAGTGACAGTGAGCACCGGAAGAGCTGGTAGGTCACACAAGCCCATTATTTTTCGAACCGTTCATTATCACCTCTGCAGTAACGTGTAGGTGCTTCATTAGATCAATACCGCCACATAATTCACCCTAACGCCGCACCCGTAGCCGCACGCAATTTCAACCTCTCCCCCATTTCGGCGCTCCACCCACATCAACAAGAGTTAATTGTCTAGTCTTGAGGAGGATGTTCAATCAATGCAGCCTGTATAAATAGACACAATGGACGGCCCACGAAGAGCGTCACGCAGCCCGACAGCTGACAGCTAGACGAGCCAGGCAGACGGTCAGACAGCAGGCTTCGCACGACATCTTAATAAACCTTCACGAGCCATCGAAACTAGGTGGCGGCTTGTAGCTATGCATGTATCAAACGAAGGTTAGTTAGGGGCATGAGTCACGAGTGGATTGCAAATGGTTATAACTTTTTTTATATCAGATATTTTTTTATATCAACTCTCAGATAGTAAAACAAAAACTCGTATAGATTTGTTTAATTTAGGTTTCAAATATTACGTCACGTAAATGACCGCCATATACAGCAGATTGCTTCTCCACGACAAAGCGCGAGCTTACAATTCACGACAGACCATCGCAAAGCGTTACAAGACGTGTACAAGAGTTACAACTGGAAGCTCATCAACACGCACCTTGCCCCAACAGATTTCAACTTTAAAAACAAATTGAAGTGGGAAAAAGCGGAAAATGGGTTCGAAAGCCATGGTCCTGTCTTACGCAATATGCCTCACTTAACAAAAACAAACTTTTCCGTTTGGTTTCGGGTCCAGTTAACGTTAATTAGAGGTGCAGTCATCCACAACGCAGCGAATCTAAAACCAACCCTCACTTATGAATTGACCAGAGAGTGTATACATAAATAGAGGGAATAAAGATACATTCAGCGAGATCCATACGCTAGACGTCAAAGCAAGACAGCCAGACGGAAAGCACCATTAGGAGGTAGTTGCGCGAGGCATTGTATAAGAAAAAGAAGAAATTGGCCACGATATGAACGAAGAGAGGCCACTTTTGTTCGGCGGCAACTTTGGCTCAGTACGGATTCAACAGCGCAACAGACAGCAGTCACTTCAGTAACTTTGGAATCCAGCGTTTAATACAAACTAGTAACTTAGATTATACTAGTAAAACGTTTCATACAAATTCGTAAAATCATTGCAAAATGACCACGCGGTTAGACTGACGGATGGCAGAGCCAGGATCAAAGAGGATCCAGGATGGATTCGTTTGAGGATAAGCTAGCAGCCCGTGATTGGCATCGACAAGAGCGGCATGGTCGTGTCCCAAAGCGTTGCCGTCTCCGTCCATCCTACACAAGCTAACATTTAGTACTGTGAAGCCAAAATCCTGGTTGTAAGGATGTGTAATTGTTATAATCCAAAATCTGGCTTATTAGCCCAGCTAAAAATCCAATGACGGCTGACAGGACAATGCCGACAGATGTTCATGCATCAGCTTGCGGTTATCTAACTTCCTCTGGAATTTGGATTTATTCAACGTAGAGGCCTGACCTTGCCGACTATCGGATATGGTTCCCTTTAACTTTTACCCCAACGCTTCGGGTTCGTGTGACGCGACAGTTAGTACACTGTGTGACGTCAGGGGTGGGACGAATAATGGTCCACTCCAAGAGCCGACGACGCACACGGCGCTGACGTCACGACCCCGTTCCATTGCGTCACACCTGTCGTGACCTCTGGGTTAATGCTGATAATTGACGCTCGTTCTGAAAGTCGATCGCTAGTATTGTGTTCAAGCATCACCCGATCGAATCGTAAACAAGATCTTTTAGCCGGGTCTGTCTCAAATCCGTTTGCAGTGCTTCTCCGAAGTTGTCGTTTAAAAGTCTACATTCCCGATTGAGCTTAGTGCCATGCCCAGTTTAGAATTAGGTGGAGAAAAAGAAAATACTTCATTGTAATTTAATTTTTCCAACGCAATCGAATACGTAGGCACTTGACACTCGTTCCAAAAGTTGATCTCTAGTATTGTGAAAAAACTTAATTGGAATTTCGTTTATCCAACGCGATCGAATAGGTAGCTACTGGGCACGGAAGAGAAAAGAAAAGAGAACTGTCACGTGATCGCTACTCGCAACTCCGCCGTGCGAACAAATTGTGCATACAATCGAATACGAAGCCGACCGCGCGTCTCCCAAAATGCGTTCGCCGAGTCAGTCCCACGTGCGCAAACCGTCCAATACGTCTGCGACTATGTTTGCGTGTGGCATGTATGATTAAGACGGGTTGGGTTGGTAACGAAAAACCCATGACCGCATAGGAAATAGCACTCGTTTAGTGCTGCCTTACAGCGAAAAAACCGGCCAAGTGCGAGGCGGACTCGCACACGAAGGGTTACGTACCATCGTAACAAAAAAACAAAAAAATCACGTTTGTTGTATGGGAGCACCCTTTAATTTTAATTATTTTTTAATCTTACCTCTTTGTTGTTATAACGGCAAAATAAATACACACTCTGTGAAAATTTCAGCTGTCTACCTATTACGGTTACTGAGATACAGCCCTGTGACAGACGGACAGACGGACGGACGGACGGACGGACGGACGGACGGACAGCGGAGGCTTAGTAATAGGGTTCCGTTTTCACCCTTTGGGTACGGAACCCTAAAAATGTGCCTCCGATTTAGCGCTTATTTCTAGTGAAACAGGCCTGACTATTAACGTGACCTCGGCAAAGACCTCGAGCGTGAGCCAATTCTCTTATGTCATCTGGCTCTTCTTAGCTCCTGAATAATGCACCACGCCAACCTTACGTACTCGTCACTTAGCGTGTCTTGCGCACGATCGGAGATCATGGCTTGTTCGCGCTGGCCGCTCGGTGCCGGAACGAACGGAATGGAACAAGTAATGGAGTTTTCACTAACAAACTGATACATGGTTTTGCATCTGTTCTGTGGACCGGGTCGTAATGTTCCAGATCTCGTGCCCGTTTGGTGTTCCGCTTCGCCGAGTCCATTAAAATTTTCAATCTAGTAATATTTTAGTAAACATTTGTTTTGAAAGAATTCCGTATTTTTTTTTTGTATTTCCTTTATCAACTAGCCCGATTAATCTTAAAATTCACATTTGCTGGTGATTCAAAACTTGTAAATACTAACATTTTCTACTCATAGAATGACAGAAACTCGTGTGAAACCTCACAAGAACCAACCTAGTTCCGTCCCTTTCTAATTATTCTACTTAGAGTGCTTTGGCACAGCAAAAATTGACAGCGATGGCGGCAAAATATATAAATGAAAGTACACAAATTCAAAGTGACGTTAATCCGGGATATTTATTCTCCGCTTACAAACTTTCAACTGTTCTGCGCCGCGCCATTCCGCCCAATTTCCGACGTAACGAACATAACAGAATAGAGTGCCCGAACAAAGCTGATGTTCGGAAATAGATTTCGCGCACGCAAAACACAAGGTACGGCGACATGCGGAGGTTTAAGAACAAGGAAATAAAATCGAGTTAGTGGCAAACGAGGCAATAGCTGGGACAAAAGGGATAGAGTGTGGTGTGTTACGGAGGTACCAGAATTAAGATCTTCTTATATATATATATATATATATATATATATATATATATATATATATAGACTAGAAGTCTGTCAGTCTGCAATGGAAAGGAGCATGATTGGGAAAACTAAATTCGACAGAGTAAAAAACACATCTCTAACAAAACGCACAAAAATAGGAGATGTAACAGTAAAAACCAAAAAACTCAAATGGCTTTACAGGACATACAATCAGAGAAGGGAAAAATGAAGCAAAATAATAATGGATTGTTGTCCTAAATACAACAAAAGGAAAAGAGGGAGACAATATAAAACATTTGGGATAGGCCTTTGCCAACAAAGGGCAAACAGACAACGCTATCGATGTCGACTAAGTCAACTAAATTTTGTGTTTAATAACAATGTAAACTTGTCTGAAATAAAGGCTTATATTATTATTATTATTATACGTTCAGCTACATGCAACCAGATTAGCTGTTTTTCTCATTTATTTAATTATGTATTTATTCATTTACTTATTTAGTTCTTTTCACCGTATTGGTTCTGTAGGCAGACATAATATTAATAACAACGATTGTTGTTTTTGTGTTTGTTGTAGAGACAGCACCATAACCACTATTATTATTATTATATTTTAGTTCCGTAAAGCACAATTCTCACGGATTTGCTGCAGCTTTACTATCGAACACACAGCGGCCAAGATCTCTGATATGTGAAGGGACGCGTCGTATAGTTTAAAAGTTGACAGCAGCTAGGAAAAGTTCGAGCTTTCAAGCCTTTCACTCTATTAGCTTGCAGTCGGCCGATCTCACTGCCAATAACCACATCGTTTTCGATTGAGAATTAGAGGCAAGAGGCCCCCTTACCATGTTGTAGAATTAAAATTCAGTAAGGGTCGAGTGCACGAAAGGACAAAACATCAAAATCAACGTCAACGTATGATTAAACACGTCCCTTTGTATGGACAGTATAGAAGGAACTCCATGCGATTCATTAAAAGTGACGTGCTTGAACATTGATTAACTCAGGCGTATCTTCGTTCAATCGGGGCTAAGTGGTAAATTTCTGTTCGCTACCTGTAAATTTCTACCATTTTAACAGGCAATCTAAGCCCCGGTTGCACGAAGAAACGGCTGAGTTAATCAATGGTCAAACACGTCACTTTTCGTGAATCGCATAGAGTTCCCTCCATACTTTCCACACAAAGTGACGTGTTTGATCATACTTTGACGTTGATTTTAATTTTTTGTTCTTTCGTGCACTCGGCCCTTAGCCGTGTGATAGTTAACATGACACGAAATGTAACTAAAAGTCAGATTTGATACTTGCCTGATTACTCGGCGAGTTATTTTACCATGGTAACACCCCGGTCACCGCGCGTTTGTGCGTTCTAAGCTTCCGTTTTCATTGACTTTACGTAAAAATAAACGTAAGGATGCTATCAAGATCCGGGAAAGATGCCGAGCTAATCCTCTAAGCGACTCTTGCACGACGATGTCAAGTCTGATTTAACTTGGAGCCAGGCTTAGCTGGATAATTTATCGCTTAGTAGAGGAATAGACGCCGCCGCCTCGGAATACTTACGGAACTCCGTCGAAGCTCTTCGTTGAGTCAGAACGCAAACGTACAGCACTACTAATATTTGCTTCTTCATTCGCACCTCGTCATCTCAGGAATACTTCAACACGGCGTTCGTTAAGAATGCACTTGCTAATGTAATCAATGCTGCAACCGTTGTACAAATCGTTTGTAGTCATAAGGATTTGGAAATTTATTTCTTTAAATAAAGTTTCATCAGAAATCCAACTATGTATTTAGATAAACCGACCTGCCTTGCAGACATCGCCTTGCATTGTGACCTCAGATCAAAAATGGAAGGAGACGTGCCATTAAGCGCTACAATGAGACGAGCTGTCGGCTATTTTCTAAAACTACCAACCCAACTTGAACACAAATGACAAAGTCGCAGAAATTTCGGAGGACTTGTGTTGGTGGGCACTGACTTGTCAAACGCGTTTCAGGCGCATATTCGCACGAGGCGGCGACTTTAGTGGCGGACGACGTGAGACCAGCTTTCCATGTCCATACGGTTGCCACACTGGTAACTCTCACAGAACACTTCTAATTTATTTTTTCTTCTATGATTGCAACCATTCACAACAAAAGGAAGAATGTAATGGAAAATACAAGCTGACTGAATGCTAATACAAAACAAGCGGATATTTGTAAACGCTCAGCAAATCTGGCATCGTCAACCAAAGCACCGCCCCCGTTTCCGTCTAATAGTTTGAGAATTCTCTAACGCACCGGTCCGGCATTGACATTGACTGCGAGTTGAACTCGCTCCCAGCGGCACATCAAGCGCGCGTGCGTGCAAACTTGCTCATGTGCACACGACACGCGCAAAGGTAAAACTAACATAAACACATACAGCGCTGCGCCCCGACGACGTCAGCGTCGGCGTGGCAATCTCATTAGAAACTCAATCTGCTGACCGGTCAATTAGTGACACTCGAAATTCTCAAATCATTCGTGAGGCGGGATTTTCCAGGCCACGTGACTTCGGGTGAATTGTGGACGTGGATTTTTTCGGGGTTTCCTAAAAGGAATGAGGACAACGTTGTTTACTTTTGTGTGCTAGTGACCCATCGACACAACCGCAAAGTCTCAACAGACGGTGTAATTAATACCTAGAATATCAGCGCTCTTCCGGGAGAGAAGGTGAACACTATAGAGCAGCCACGGTCCACCAGCCACAGCATGCAGTGCGATAATACCAAATTCATTTCGTTTTCTTTTACAGACATACGACATTTCATACTGTTTTTCGAGTACGGGGAAGCCAGGTAGGTACATGATCGTTGCCCAAGCATATCACAATTCGTTCGTCAAGGCAGAGAAAGATAAAGTTTCGCATATGCGTATAAAATACCACAGGCGTGATCGCTAGGCTAAGGCCTAATTAATACTTGTAATTGAATTGAATTGTGTTGATAAATAGTTCGTGTTTGTGTGTTTTTCTTTAATTGAGTAAAGTATTTTTTTTCCCTGATGTGTTCTCTTTAATAATCATTTAATTAATTGGTCTATGCTAAAAATACTTTTAAGGGTTTACTAACTGTTTTTTTTCTGGTTTTATGTATTATGTTTCCTCACTCACGACAAACAGCTGTTGCTCTCACTTTATGTTAGTCGTAAGTGTGTACAGACCAGCATAAAATCAGCGCTGTAGTTCACTCGTCAAGAGGGACCTGCAGCACAAATTGCTGAGCTGGCTCCTTCTTTTTTTCTTCACAAACGTGTATGTTGAAATTTTGTAAGTGTTCTAAATTGTGTGTTGGGAAAAAATAAACGTATTTTCTTTTTTTCTTACTCTGTCACCAATCTCTATCTCCTTAAGGTGGCCCAACCCGGCGGGCCTAACTCATTCGCGGGCACGGTACAAAACCGTGCTGTTGCGCTCAGGGACCTTCTCTGTTTCAAAGAATAAGACAGGCTCCGTGATGAGGAAGATGCAACATGTCCACAAAAAAGACAATGTGCATAGTGTATGATTTGGTAAGATTTACGAAAATTTTAATTTCAAAACGACTTATAGCTAAAAGTAAACCACGACCGCTGTAGTCAAAAATCTAACAAAAACCAAATAGATCATAAATCTTGATTAAATAAGCTATGTCTGATGACTAATCTTTTTAAGATGTTCTTACTTTATCAATGCGTAATCCACCTCCAAAGTTATTGTATAAAACGCGCGAAAAATTCGAAGTTTCGGACCTTATAACTTTATTTTATTTTATTTTATTTACTTTATTTGGGTAATCAACAGCTTATATACTATACATTTTCACATAAAAATATAACAGTCCAAAAGCCAATAACAGATTACCACTATATTATACATAATTGAGTCTACGTTTACGGTCTACAAAATATCATCTGTAGTCCACCTAGTTATAGTCATAACGTTTAATAAATTTAAGAGTTTGATTAATACTACTGTGCAAATGGGATTATTAGTCTAGATTTAGAATGAGTATGGGCGAGAGCTAGATATGGTGTTTGTGTGTGAGGGTGTGCGAAAAAAGGGTGTGTATGTGTGAGTGCGCATGTATATATATGTGTGTGAGGAGCACTTGTTCATTACAACAATGTTTTGTATTTAAGGTGGCGGGTGTCATTAAGAGTCTGTTCATTTAAAGAAAAAATAGGTTCAGAGACAATTTTTTTTTTCCTTATGAAGGACAAAGCGGTGTATTCAACAATCTTAGTTCTAATAACTTTTTTTCTATTTCTTTTTTAAATGTTAGTCTGGTGGTACAAAATATTTCAATTGCACTAAAATTATTATTATAAATATTTGTAAGTCGAGTTATTGTAAGGTTTTGGGCGTAATTGGTACGATGTAATGGATTATGGAAGAGATGGGTATGGCGCGTACGACGAGCAGGAACATTGTATTTAATTTGCGCGATTAGTTGTGGGCAGTCAATACCACTGTTGACAATGTCAAAAAGGAATGTCATATCTAAAAGTAATCTTCTCTCTTCCAGGGTTAGTAAGCGATAATGACTACAACTATCCGTGTATATATTATAACCATGTTTTGTTTTAAAATTTAAATATTTAATGAATTTGTGTTGTATTCTTTCGATCCGTGCCTTGTGTGTTGAATATTGAGGTGACCATATAACCGAACCATATTCAAGAATACTGCGAACATAGGCACAATAAAGTGTTTTCAAGCATTCAATATTGGAGAACTGTTTACCTATACGTATGATAAAACCCAAGCTTTTGTAAGCTTTATCAGTTATGATATCTAAATTATGAGTAAAAAGTAGTTTGGAATCTAACTTGACCCCCAAATCCCTTACCGACTTTACATTTGTAATAGGAATATTGTTCATGGAGTAATTAAAAAGTATCGGCTTTAAACTGCGAGTAAATGAAATTTTCATACATTTTTCAATGCTGACATTTATTCTATTTTGTGTGTAATAGTTCGAAAGATAGTTTAAGTCACATTGTAATTCTTTGCAGTCATCTAGTTTCCTGATACTTTTGATTATTTTTTTGTCATCTGCATAGAGTAAAAATTTGGAGTTTAAGATGTAGTTACCTATGTCGCATAGATAGGCATTGTAGAATAAGGGCCCGAGAATTGATCCCTGCGGAACCCCAGAAGGTATGGTTATATAATTAGATTTGAAACCGCCCATTACAACTTAGAAACCAAACACAATTTTACAATGCTAATGGTCATCAGACATCTAGTTCGATCAAATAAAGCTATTTTGAGCAACATTTTGGATCTTTGACAAGAAATATGGGCGTGATCTTCTTTCCCCTTTTGTATGGGGAGATGAACGGGTTGGGCCACCTTAATCCTCCCTCTCAAATCTCTGTCTCCTTGATCCTCTCTTTTCATCACTGTCTCCTTAATTATCTCAATTAACATCCCCATCTTTCCCAAATTCTTCCCTAACTCCTCAAACCCTTTCTACTGCATACTGCACTTGTGCCTCAAACAAAATAGCAACTCGACGTGCCAGGGCCGACAAAGACTGTTCGGAACTGGGAGAAAACTTTTCTGTTCCGAGAGACTCGACTTCTTCGCAACTAGTTAGCGGACAGAACTCGATCAACTTTATACATGCACCCGTTCTGACGTTGCGAACTTAGTTTCATTTTCTTTAAAGACATTCCCTGTTCTTGTGAGAGGCAGGCAGAGGATCGGTTAGGCGGAGAATATTGATAACCTTCTTTTTAATTCAAATTACTATTAAAATTACATACACGCAGCTAGTTAGTGTGACAAATTCGATGCTATCGTTTCTTCAAGGTGGAATGATATTTCGCACTTGCAATGTTCTATACATTCGTAAAGTTTACGTAAGAAATGTCCACATTCTGTTAGCTGCGCACTATTTTTTTTTACTGTTTACACGATCGACAAAGTAAATAGGAACTTGGAATTTCTCGCACATGCCAGCAGGATCAGATACGCGTTTATTTATCTTTTTAGAATATAATAGAATAGAATAGAATAGAATAGAAAATAATTTATTCGATAGAGTACAAGTATACCCAAGTATCGCCAAGAGAATTTCTAAAGTACGAAGTCGTCTAGCAAATATATTAATACAAAACACCATGCTCCACATCTCCACATGATTTTGGATTGAACAGTAAAAAAATCACCAAAACGAGTCATATTTTTTACATTTGATGATATTTTAAATCAATATTTAAAAAGTCAGCATAGCAGTTAAGGATGTTCCGACCCATACAATGTTTTTTTACACAGAACGCAAAAAGTATTGCACTGTAAGGCACGAATTCGTCAAAAATATTAAATATAGCCATAGTAGTTGCAGCGAAAACAATTTCACAATTTCAGGATTATTGGTTCTGTTACAATTTATTTAAATACGATTTTTATTTAACAGCGCCATCTAACGGTGTAAAACTTCTTATCGGCAATTACAACGAAACCATTAAACCTGAAATTGTGAATATGTTTTCGCTGCAACTACTAAGGCTATATTTAATATTTTTGACGAATTCGTGCCTTAAGGTGGCCCAACCCGGCGGGCCTAACTCATTCGCGGGCACGATACAAACCCGTGCTGTTGCGCTCTGGGACCTTCTCTGTTTCAAAGAATAAGACAGGCTCCGTGATGAGGAAGATGCAACATGTCCACAAAAAAGACAATGTGCATAGTGTATGATTTGGGAAGATTTACGAAAATTTTAATTTCAAAACGACTTATAGCTAAAAGTAAACCACGACCGCTGTAGTAAAAAATCTAACAAAAACCAAATAGATCATAAATCTTGATTAAATAAGCTATGTCTGATGACTAATCTTTTTACAGTGTTCTTACTTTATCATTGCGGTATCCACCTCCAAATTTATTGTATAAAACGCGCGAAAAATTCGAACTTTCGGACCTTATAACTTAGAAACCAAACACAATTTTACAATGCCAATGGTCATCAGACATCTAGTTCGATCAAATAAAGCTATTTTGAGCAAAATTTTGGATCTCCGACAAGAAATATGGGCGTGATCTTCTTTCCCCTTTTGTATGGGGAGATGAGCGGGTTGGGCCACCTTAAAGTGCAATACTTTTTGCGTTCTGTGTAAAAAAAACATTGTATGGGTCGGAACATCCTTAAAACGAAACTGTGCGTGTTGTAAATAATTGGAGAACTGTTGAAGCAAAAACTACGCATGAAGTGCGGTTTATGAATGAAATTTTGTGTAAAACAATTTCGCTCCCAATAGAAACGTAATGTACTAATTGTTTAAAAACCATTGTTTAGTTGAGCCGCTGATGCTATACGGAGAGCGTCGGTCGCAACTAGGGTTGCCATTTCTAAAATTTGGCAACCAGGACAAGACGTGAAAATACGCGTGATTTTAGAGCCCAGAACCCGGACATCTCAACAGGTTTTTTTAAACAGTCAGTGTAGTAAAAAAACAGTTGAAAATATCATTAATCACCTTTTTATTTATTTTCAGACCTTAAAATTAAATTTAGTGAACTTTTATCATCATTTTAAATGTACTTACCTAATAAAACAGAATATGATTACAGTTTGTTATAAATTGTTTTACAAATCAGTTAGCAATTTTTAACCCAGCCTACAAATGAAGCCCCGCCCGGACGCTCCCCGGATGCCCTCTAAACCAGGACAAATCCGGGGAAACCCGGACGGATGGCAACCCTAGTCGCAACACCCGTCTTTTCGAGCTCGACGGTTAAAAGTCAGGCAAACTGTTCGTCTAGTAACCCACAAACACACCTCAGCGTGTCTCGGATAACGCCATCAACTCTCAAACGTTTCGATGAGTTATCAGCGAAAACGACGTGCGCCGCCGCCGCCCTGGAGATAAGATTATCAGGTGCAAGAGTTTCGCGTGATGGGCCCGATGACGTGCTCACTGACCTTGTCACATTCCATGTCAAATGGTTAGGGTTGCCATCTCTAAAATTTGACAAACAGGACGAGCCGTGAAAATACGCGTGTAAACCCCGCATTTTAGAGCCCAGAACCCGGACATTTCAACAGGTTTTTTAAACAGTCAGTCAATTTGTAAACCCGGACTACAAATGAAGCCCCGCCCGGACGCTCCCCGGATGCCCTCTAAACTAGGACAAATCCGGGGAAACGCGGACGGATGGCAACCCTACAAATGGTCGACTTGATATATTTTTTTTAATACACATACATACATACCATAGCGCCACACCCCGAAAGCATAAACAGAGATTATATAACGCCATAAACAGCTTATTTCTTTCGTTTCTTCACAGACATTAATATGTATCATTATTTGTGCATTGTTTTTATGTAACTGGACATGGATAGCTAATACCACCCACTGTCATTATATTAGCCCAACATGGCCCAACAAAATTTTCATTGCCGCTTCGATCATCGTTCATTCAATGCGATGGTACCAACCCGGGAATTTAGATCATAACTCATAAGCGAGGAAGCAACATTATACTTACTCGCTTCAGAAAACTTATAATTTAGTATCAAATTATAATTTGAATCGACTTCTGAAGATTTCAAGATAAAAAGAGCTCCTAACGTCAAGACGTAATTTATTCCAAATGCTTCTCGCATTAACTGTGAAACAGTCACTAAAGGAAGCAGACATTGCATGACAGTACCAGAAGATAAACTCCCCATACAAACGGGGAAAGAAGATCATGCCCATATTTCTTGTCAGAGGTCCCAAATTTTGCTCAAAATTGTTTTATTTGATCGAACTAGATGTCTGATGACCGCTGGCATTGTAAAATTGTGTTTGGTTTCTAAGTTATAAGGTCCGAAAGTTCGAATTTTTCGCGCGTTTTATACAATAACTTTGGAGGTGGATTACGCAATGATAAAGTAAGAACATCTTAAAAAGATTCGTCATCAGACATATCTTATTTAATCAAAATTTATAATCGATTTGGTTTTCGTTAGATTTTTGACTACAGCGGTCGTGGTTTACTTTTAGCTATAAGTCTCTTTGTAATTAAAAATTTCGTAAATCCTACCAAATCATACACTATGCACATTGACTTTTTTGTGGGCATGTTGCCGTTTGTACCGAGCCCGCGAATGAGTTAGTCCCGCCGGGTTGGGGCCACCTTAATAATAAGGATAGTGTACAAATAAGTAGGACACTTAAAATTTTAATCTAAAGCGTTTCACAGAAATATTGTTACCGTGTCCGTTTAGATTTCTGTTTCAAAATTACAGAATGTGCGCTGTGCGCGTATATTTCCAAATAGGAACAGTACACCTAGAATTAACACTGATTAGAGCAATTTGGCTTAGAATCTAGTATCTGAAAATAGTAGGTGGGGCGCAGTAGATCGGATGCGTTGAAGCGAAATAAGAAAGATTAGAAAACCGAAAGGAGAAAGAAGTTCCTGAGAACTAATATCCTGTCCTGACCGGATGTTTTTTTCTTATTATATAAGTGTTTCGTTTGCAATTGGCAATGGGCGGCTAACACCAAACCACCTGTCATTATTTAATTCCGAAAGAACTAGAACAGGACCTTCCCTTTATATGAGCACGCCTACATTACACTCGATAGAAAAAAAACAGACTATTCTTCATTGCCGTTTCGACCACCCTTTCATCCAATGCGACGGTAGCGTCCCGGACTGGCTAAGCCCTACCACCTAGCAGGGGAAGGGGACTTACAGTGCACATATCCAACTCAGAAAGAGAAAGAAAGTGGTGCATGAAAGGGGTGAGGATTTGAATCCAGACCTCTGGTATGCTAGGCAAGTCCTCGCGCCACTAGCCTACGAGCCGCTCAACCCTACCACCTAAAGGGGGGACCTACAGTTTTACGTGGATTCCGAACCATACATGCGAGTCCGATACGGCTAGCCCGCCATGCGCGTGCGGTCGAGTGCGCGTGCGCAGCGCAGCGGAGATGTTGTCCGGAGGAGGTGACGGAGGTCAGACACCGACCTCACCGTCACCGCCCCGCCCCGGCTGTGCGCCTGCGCCGAGCCTGCGGCGCTACCGCGCACGGTCTGCGCGGAGCGGAAAGGGGACCGTCGTAGGTTCTAGCTAGGCACAGAGCATCGACTGTCCGGCCGGCTGCTCCCCGTGGCTTCACGCTCTGTGGGTTCTTGGTAAGAATCTCATACAGGAATATCATTGTTTTTTTCAATGAAAAACCTAGACTAGGAGGTCGCGCCAAAAATGGTAACGATAACGTAAATGGCTGAAACTGCGTTCACGGGATAAGGACCAACTCTCTGAAGCTAAATGTGTCAGTCTGCCTGTTCCAAGTGGTTGCGTTACGTAGATAATGCGCCTAAAAAACTAGTCATGGTTACAAAACATATCTAATCTAATCTAATAAATATTATTAAGGGGAAAGTTTGTAATAATGGTTGAATGGATGGATGGATGGATGGATGGAAGGATGGATGGATGGATGGATGGATGGATGGATGGATGGATGGATGGATGGATGGATGGATGTTTGTTACTCTTTCACGTAAAAACTACTGAATGGATTTTAATGAAACCTTACAATAATATAGCTTATACATCAGAATAACACATAGGCTACAATTTATAAAGATATTGTGCCCATGGGCTTTCGAACTTTCACGGGGCTGCGAAAACGATGCCGGTAGCGCTACTTCACACCAAGGGGAGCGGGGCCCGGGGCGGCGCGGGAGCGGCGGCGGGGGCGGGGCGGGCGGTCCGACGGGGGCGGATGCGGGGAGGGGGGGTGGGTGGGTACGGCTTGGTATTTCCCGCAACTTTAGGACTACTTGGCAAAATCCCTGAGAACCAATTACTCGATTTAGATGCGGATTGTATCTACGTCTAGCCTGATTCTACTCAAAACTTATAGGCTACATAATATAACTCTTCATTACCTGAAGGGTGAGTAGTGAGTGTTAAATTCTTATAACTTGCGAACCACTAACCCGATTTATGTGCGTATTTTATCAATGTATAGGATCTCTGGGAGCTGTCAGGTTCGAGATGGGTTACTGTTTTCGATGTTGAGGCTGGCTGTGGGTTGGAGTCCATGCAAAACTTACCTACATTACACGTTACTTACTTACTAGGTAAACAATGTTGCAGTGCAAGTGCAGAAAGGTTCTGGCGGCAAATGCTTTTTTTTTAAATAGCCACCAAATGTCAACGAAGCTCTAAATGGGAATTATTGGATGTTTCTCATTAAATCATGCTATTTCATCTCGAACGATCTTGATTAAATTTGGTAGATGGATACATTGTCCTGGACCAGTTTGACCCTATTTTGGATCGGTCATGTCGGATACTTTTTATCCATGAAATAATTTTGCCGACGCTAACCCGAGCGGAGCCGGGTACCGCAGCTAGTATATGATAAGGTAAATGGATGCAAATACCGAAGCATGAAAGTATCAACACATACTTGCTTCGCAACACAAACACTGAAAAAATCTTTGGTTGCATTTAGTAGTTATAAGCGATTTAGGTTACAGATATAACTTTAGGTATATTTAAGTATTTAATTAAGTAACCGTCTGGTTATTGTTGTATAATTAATAGGTATCAATGTTTCCAGATAATCAGTATATTCATCATCAGGTACATACCAGCATCTATTTTGTATAGCTAATGTAGAAAATGCAACCACTTGGGACGGGCAGACCGACATATTTAGCATCAGAGGGTTGGTCTCCAACACGTGAACCCAGATTCAGCCATTTACCTTATCGTGACCAAAAATGTCGTGACCTCCCGGAATAACCGGTATGGGTGGCTGTGCTGAGGGCCACATGTGCTCAGAAAAGGCATAAACACCTCGCCTCGCGAAACCACGCTAAGTGAGGCATCATGCACAATGTAAATATGCAATGTAACCGAAAGTTACTTAACGGATTTCAGGTAACTAACTGGTGGTGGTGTAAACAGAGGTTAGTCCGGCAATAATCCGCGCACTAAAGTTAGTCCGCCCACGCAGAATACGAATATATATGATTACTAGCTTTTATAATTCTTGTATTCAAAACAATATCGTCCAAACCTACTTCTGTATGTTTTATTTTATTTTAATTTACCATATAGATTGAAAAATATAAAGTTGTCTTTTTTTTGCTGTTATTTTAGATTTTTTATTATTCCGGTTCCAGTTCCGACATGGTCTCTTATCACGTACGATAGCATATCTATATTAATCCAATACCAAATTAATAACAAATGAGAACAATTTTGATAACATGCTGCAGGGACTTACCCTTTTGCTACGGTCTAAACTAGAGAATTAAACTTTGAAATTTGGTATTAAGGCGGCCCAACCCGGCGGGCCTAACTCATTCGCGGGCACGGTACAAAACCGTGCTGTTGCGCTCTGGGACCTTCTCTGTTTCAAAGAATAAGACAGGCTCCGTGATGAGGAAGATGCAACATGTCCACAAAAAAGACAATGTGCATAGTGTATGATTTGGTAAGATTTACGAAAATTTTAATTTCAAAACGACTTATAGCTAAAAGTAAACCACGACCGCTGTGTAAAATCTAACAAAAACTAAATAGATCATAAATCTTGATTAAATAGGCTATGTCTGATGACTAATCTTTTTACGATGTTTTTACTTTATCATTGCGTAATCCACCTCCAAAGTTATTGTATAAAACGCGCAAAAAATTCGAACCTTCGGACCTTATAACTTGGAAACCAAACACAATTTTACAATGCCAATGGTCATCAGACATCTAGTTCGATCGAATAAAGCTATTTTGAGCAAAATTTTGGATCTCTGACAAGAAATATGGGCGTGATCTTCTTTCCCCTTTTGTATGGGGAGATGAGCGGGTTGGGCCACCTTAAGCTTAAAGTACTCACGGAACTTATTATTGTCATGAGTATCCTAATATTTATTTATTTATCTGTATGTATTTATTTATATTTAAGTAAAATTGTGGATTTATTTATTGTGTATTTTAGTAATTATGTTTGATTGAATAAAGTACATAGTTTTCTTCATAACCGCTACTCGCACTACTGCTCACGATACCCAAAGGTAGACTGGTAGAGAATGCCTCCGGCATAAGTTGTGCCTTTTGTCAATTTAATTTTCAGTGCAATAAACATTTTAAACACTTTTTGTATTCGTTCTATGAGTACTGTTCTTTCTTTCTACTCTTCCAATTTAGTACAAAAAAAATAGTTATTAATTGTTTTTATTACTCAGTAATAAAGAAGGAATATATCTGTGGTACATTATTTTACGTTTACGGATAAACAGTGTTCAGCTTACTTATTTAGCTTAACGTTTCGTCCACTATGCTGTGGACATCATCAGGATTCGCGTCGCGACCTGGAGGACATCTGACGCTTCGTCCAGTCAGATGTCAACTGTTAATCCGTAAACGTAAAATAATATGTCGAACAACAGTGAAAATCTAAACCAACATATTAGCAATTACGTAATAACCATAGATCTAACGAAGTGAATTGGATATGTGTGAAAATAGAGACGGATAACGCCTGAATGCACAGTGTCTGGTGCTCTTTACGGAGGAAACATTATGAGAATGTACAGTGAACTGATGGCACCAGTGGTTCTGAGAACTGTGTTATTCGATGGATGCAAGCACAATGGAAGTTTGCAAACACTTGCACACAGAGCCCGTTGAAAACAAACAAACCAGATAATTCCAACACTGCACAACACGATACCCTTGAGAACATTCTTTTATTTTCCGTGATTTCATTCCCGATTTAAACCCAAAAGACATTTTTTTATGTGACTGGACATGGTTGGCATTCCCAAAAGGAATTAGATACCATGCCAGGACCGGGAGACACGGCTACGTGGACTGGATAGAAAACACAGTAAGTTTTTCATTGCTGCTTCGAATCTTTCCATCTAATCGGATGGTATCAACACGGGCGGGCTTAACCCTATCACCTAGTAGGGGAAGGGGACCTACATGGATTCCGAACCATGTCAACTCGGATTCGTTACAAAATGCACTTATCCAATTCAGAAAGAGAAATAAAGCGGTACATGAACGGGGCGGGGATTTGAATTCAGATCTCTGCGATGGAAGGCAAGTACACCCGCCACCGAGCTACGAGCCATATAAACTATTGCCAACTACCCACTATGTCGCAGGAACCTGAAAACAAAATCATGGAGTCCCTCACGCACGGATTATGACAGAATTCATTAACCATGTACCCATGCTCTCGGCAATCTGTGACAAGATTTCTACCAACCATATCTTTAAAAGAAACTATCACATCCAACTGAAGGAAGAACTCGCAGACCAATCAGGGGTGAGAGAAATCCGAATCTACACAGATGGATCAAAAACAAATTCGGGAACTGGAGCGGGTGTCTTCTCCCGAGATGCGAACATCAACATCTCAACAACCCTAGGCGCCTTTAACACCATATTTCAGGCAGAATGTGTGGGAATAATTCGAGCCGCAGAGGCAATCAAAACCAGGAAGATGCACGACTATAAGATAAGAATTATCTCAGATAGCGCATCTGTATTAAACGCACTGAAAAATAACAAAGTTAACTTGGGCTTAATTCTAGAATGTCATTGCGCCCTAGAAGAAGTAGCGAGAAACAATCATGTAACTTTGCAGTGGATAAGAGGAACAGTGGCTCTGTGGGTAATGACGCTGCAGATGAACTGGCCAAACGAGGATCCAGTACAGTACTAATGGGTCCAGAACCGATAGTGCCTATACCACTTAGTCAACTCAAAAACTGGCTACAAGATAGAACCAAGATGCTTCACAATACCGGATGGAAACACCTGGTAGATTGCAGGCAGGCCAGAGAGGTCATCTCATCCCTCAATAAGCGCCTCACGCACAAGCTGTTGCATCTGAAAAGAAATGATCTACGCACAATGGTGGGAACAATGACAGGACATTGTTCACTCAACAAGCACCTCCATAACCTGGGGGTGACGGACAGCCCTCTATGTCGTGGCTGCATGGAGACAACGGAAACAACCGCCCATGTACTGTTGGAGTGCAAGAGTGTGGCCGACCATCGGGCGCAGACCCTGGGAGCACCGGGATCCCTTGCAGAGGCCTGTGGGAATGTAAAGGGTATGCTGGACTTCTGGGACGAGCTGGGATGGCTTACATAGTCACCTTTGTTACGCACAATGGCCTCTCTATGAAGTAGGCTTAGCGCGGAAAACATTTTGCCCAACTAACTAACTAACTACCCACTCTGTAGCTCGTGTATCGTTCACTAGTATTTCACCGGGACTTCTCGATGCTCGAAGTGTGGCAAACAATGCAGGCGACGAAACTAGCGAGAGGAGCGCGTGAAGGAGAAACACAGCACTAGTGAAACAGGTTACCTACCAAGCTCCTTAAAGTTCTCCACATTAAACTATTGAGTACTCATGAGTACAACTATTGAGTACACCTCAACTAGTGTTGCGCCCCTTCATCTCAACAAGAAACTCTCACAGCCTGAGATAGACTACCCTCGCCGAGCATATCCGAGTCCACTGGAAAGCAACATGATCGCAGTTTAGCCGACCGACTTGACCTCTTAGAATCCAGGCAGAGTCCCAAATATCAGTTTTATATATTCTAACAAACAATTCATGAATACTTCGTTGAATTTTACGTTCTTCGTGATCACCAACACCATGAAGAGAAAAAGCGCTTTCCAAACAAAACTTTGGAGAGAAGATTCGGTGAAGCAGTAATTGAAGGCGATAGAATTCTGTGAGAGTTATGAGATCTATAATGTAACGAATCCAGACAGTATCTGAGAAAAACTTCAAGCCGGTTTCGGAAGGTCCACAATAAAGCAGCCCCGAAAAAAAAAATGCTCCCTTAAAAAATATTCCAGGGTATAATCAAGTTCAATATGGAAAAAATTTCCATCTTTGTAATTCCACGTATCCCCTATTGGAATAATCCATAACTTACAAGGATCTAAAGATGCACAAGCTACAACGTCACAAGAACCTGTGGTAGCATTTGATGAAAATGCGCCAACTTTGGAATAGCTGGAGTTATAATAAAAAGGAAAATAAATAGTTCTGCTCCAGGCACTATGGCATTCCATACGCATAAATTGAACATCTTCAAGAGAATATGGAAAAACAGAGATGTGCCAAGATTGTCTAGGTAAACCCATGTTTGTCCTTCTACCTAAAAAGAAAAAATACTGTCTCCAGGAACATTCCAATTCTATCAACATTTACAAAACTCGGTTACACAAAAAGCATGGATTTCAGACAACTACTACACAGCTTAAACGTCAAATAAAGAACAACTGGCTAAAACCCATTGCACTTGGTCACACTGGTAAGCGTTTGCGACAAGAATGAATAAACCAATTTCAGCCGATAGTGGCTACATCTTCAAGGCCATTTTCAGATCTTAGAATGAGCCTATTTTAAACTTGTATTGGAACTGAAGACGGTTATGCGGCCCAAATTCATTAAAGTAGTTTATTACCAAAATATAAATATAACGTTCCCTAAAATTTAAACATTTAAGGTGATGGATGCACCAAGACGCAAAATGAAGAGTGTGTAGTACGTAGGTACGTTTTGCTTGGACGGAAGAGATAAAATGTATAAAAGAAAGACAGACTACGGCAATGACGTGCAAAACGTTTCCCTAAACAGGCAAATTCATACATACACTGTTGTGTTCAGAGTGGGCAGACTAACTTTAATCCGGCGGACTAAACCGGCTTTTGTATGATTAGTCCGGTGCTATCTCGTACTTAGTTTTGACAGGTGCTCTCTGAATACGAAAGTTAGTAATTTCGACTAGGTACATGTTTCTAGCATGCGTTCATGCAAAATTAACAGTTAGTTAATAATTTTATCATTAAATAAATGTCTTTCATTTAGGATTGTTTAAAAATTTCAATCACTTTATAAAATATATTTAAAGGATTATGGCGTTGTGGCACTAATAGTAAAATATGAATTTATCAGGTCCAATCCTTTTTTTTTACATTCTTGTTTAGGAGCATGTAAGCAACAAAATTTCGAGGCATCATACAATCTATGTGAGATGATTCTGTAGAAGTGCAAAACCACATAAAATTTAAGCCCTACATGCACCTAAACATCAGCGCCCTCTCTTTCTACCAAGGTCCATGCAACAGAGATGACACTGTAATAAGTAATATATTAAACATCGCCAATTGAGTTTGGATTTCATGTTGGTTAGGTACTTTTTCAATAATCTTGAAATAGGCACCCCAAATCTGTAAACACATGAAATACATTATTAAGTGCAGATGCTTACCAAGTATTGACACAATAGTTCAGAGTGAGGTGAACTAAAGTGACGTGATAGAGCAAGTCCACGACGTCAAAATTCGCCAGCATACCGGACTTCCGACAACCTTGTGTTCACGATAAATCCACACTCATGATTCGCGACATGTTAGAAATCGGCCCGAGAGAAAAGCGTACAGCGGCAACGATGCGAATGGAGATCTGACAAATATACACTAGACCCCCATAGCACACGCACCAAAACCGATGCCCACCGTTGACTGACTGACTGACTGACGGACGAGATACGAGATGACTCTGAACTGACAGATACAGCAGTGGACTGACAGTGTGACCATATTTAAATTACAAATCCTGCCAATCAGTGGGCTACCTGCAAAAAATGCCAGTCCCGGAATTCCTTCCGTCCTTAATAGAAAAAAAGTAGCCTTTTTTTCTGCATAAAGTTTGACAGTAGCGATCACGAGAATTTCTCAGATATGCGAGCTGTTTTATTCATAGGCTGCGTTTCCACGGGCAAGAAAAGTTCCGCATGAAATGTCCGACAGACCGTCTCGGACAGTAATTCGCCCGTGTAACCGTGTAAACGCAAGTTCTATCGCGACAGTTGTCGCGCGCTCGCGGTAAGTTCGTGCGAGCGCGAGTTGTTGCAGGTTTAAACACGTTAGCTTCAACTCGCGACAGTTCTCGCCGCTATACGAGCCAGGTCCGTATTTCTCGCGCTCGCACGCGACAGTTTAGCTCAATCAAATGTTAACTAGAGACATTTTGTACATCTTTTAAGCATTGCAAACAATGAGTCCACAACGAGAATGGTGTCGTAACGAAGTAATGAAGCTAATTGAACTCCATGAGTGCCACCCTTGCATGTGGTGTGGAATAGCGTCAATATATACTGCTCGTGTCAGGCTCGGTCGCGTGCCCAGTGGCGCGACGCCATATGCGGTTCGATAAGCTGGGTGAAGCAACTCTGAGCGCGGTTGGGTTCTAGATGGGTGGCTGTTTTCATCCGTTGAGGCTGCCTGTGGTTTGGATTCCACGTAAAACTGTACCTATAAGAAAGGGTCGATCCTAGCGGGGTTGCTACCATCGCATTGAATGCACGATGGTCGAAGCGGCAAAGAAAATTGTCTATGTTTTCCATCCAGTAGCCCTACCATGAGTTTCGGTGATGTTCACTTCGATCAACGTTAACGAAATTTTTGTATGGAGAAAATTGCAGCGCCTCTAGCGTACGATCTTATTACTAAAAATGGCACCACGAGTTCATATTCACGCTCGTTGTCGAGCATCACGAACGTTATCGAACGACGCCGCGATACGGTTGAATGAAAAACGGTACCATGAGTGTACATTTTGACAGTTCAACGTGATCACTTCGATAACGTTATTCGAATTTCTTTTCACTAGTCATATCTTGGGTGAAGGGACGATCGAACACAAATTTTAGTGCGACGGATGATAAATCCAAGCGTATTTCATGTCAATTTCTGAATTCAATGTTATGTTAGCAACTTATTAATGAGTACACTACAACTCTACGTAAAAAAATACTATTCGAAATATTTTTTTAACGGTTTATTTTATTTATAAACGTTTCTTCAAACCTGTTTTAGGAATTAAATTATTTTTAAAAAAATAATTTATATAGATGTATTTTCTCAATACATATTTTTTTATGCAAAGGAAATAAAGCATTCAAAACATAACCTGTATCGGTAATCAATAAGAAAAATAAAACAATTATAATTTGCATTCAAGAAAACCAAAGTCAAACATTGACAAAACATTTGCGCGAAATGGGTAACTAGGTATATGATACTATTTACAGATGGTACGCCCTATGAGTCACGCTTATTGTCTAGCGCCCGCCCGCCGCCGGCCACAGTACCTTTTTTTGTCACAAAATAACGGCTGCCAACAATCGACAGTTTGTGGTATGTTTTTAATAGTAAACTTAGCAAATTTATACTCAATTAATAATAGTGCCGTCCTGTTTTATCTCATGCGAAATAAGATACAGACACTGTTAATCACTGCCTACTCACTATCTTCCATTATTTCTTGTCTCTGGTCGAACGCAACGTTCATCGAGCGTTCGATACGCGATCCGTCGGTGAATAAAGTAACCCATGGTAGCGACTGTAACGTTGTTCGATCTCGTTCGTGAACACTCGATGATATTTTTTGTTCGTTCGATAGAAAACTCATGGTAGGGCTACAGTTCAATGTAGCCGAGCTGTAATAATATAAATACTGGCATGGACCTAGTTGCCATGTGGTGTGTTAGGCTAATATCATGACGGTACGTTTGCTATAGCTATCCCATTCCAGATAAGTATATTGAAAACAAAAATAAAAACAGGATTGTTAAACAAACGAATCACCCCGGACTCTGATAGGCTCAAAATTGATTCTGAACACAAATGGACTCTTTTATTGCTTATTTAGAAGTAAAACAATAACAGCAGCCACACGCCTATGCCGCATTTCGCAGATAGTTTCTTGCGATAGTAGTGCTATCCCGTGTAAACGGCTCTGCAATAAATCGCGACAGTGTTGCTCGACAGTTGTCCGCAAGACATTTATTACGACAAACATTGCAGAAGATTGTGTCATCGTGTACACAGTGAAGCAAGTCACTTGCACGAACTTGCGTAAGACTTCTGCGATTTGTGTTACTTGTGGAAACGCCGCCTTACTCACGCAGAGCCCGTGAAGGTCTCACCAAAGATTATATTAATAATTATGTATTATTATATTATTATATAAATAAAATTATATTATATAAATAGTATGGAGAAATTGAGGAGCGCGCGCAGTGGGCGTTCAGCGAACTAACATTTGCGAGCCCGAGTTTGATTTGAAAGCTTACTCACCGTCGGCGTAAATACGTCGACGTTGCCGTTTAAATTAGTTCAACCACTCTGAATACAGCTGCATATTATTATCAAAACTCTTTTCATTCTGTGATTATTACCCATAGTCTGTGATTATTATGGTGCGTGTTTTCAAAACGTTTTGATTTGCGTTGGAAGATCGCTCTCCCAAATGAATTCTATTCCAAAATGACAATATTTAATGAAGCCGCATCTGCGGCGCGCGCTCTAAGTGGTTTGGTCTGCGTGTATAAGCCTGCTGGTGTCACCGTTCGTCAAGTGCAGCACAAGATCATCACTCATCTATGTAGAGGTTATAAGTATATATTTCTTGGGGATATAATATTACGAGTTACAAATAATTAAAATAATAAATAACTATCGAAATTTCGCTGAGCACTTTGTTTCCTCAGGTTTACACCATTGAATAGAGCAGGCATTTGAGGGATGCAATATATCGTCCATGGATTTTATTTTTAGTGCACCAATATGAAATAATATATATGTGTTGTAAATATGTATCCACACAGATAATATATAATCCCATGGACGGGAGATTTAAGGAACCCCTTTAATGCCTGTTCTATTCAATGGTGTTAACTTGTGGGAACGAAGATCTCAGCTAAATTTCAATAAGTGACAGATGTGGAGAGAACACTTTGACGGGAAGTCGGGAGTGGAGAAAAGAATTTGGTACGAAACGATTAGGTCTGAACCACTCTGTATCCCTTGGTTTAGTATGGTCCTTCTCCCTAGAGAAATCATTATTATACGCTTAAGGTGGCCCAACCCGGCGGGACTAACTCGTTCGCGGGCACGGTAGAAAACCGTGCTGTTGCGCTCTGGGACCTTCTATGTTTCAAAGAAAAAGACAGGCTCCGTGATGAGGAAGATGCAACATGTCCACAAAAAAGACAATGTGCATAGTGTATGATTTGGTAAGATTTACGAAAATTTTAATTACAAAACGACTAATAGCTAAAAGTAAACCACGACCGCTGTAGTCAAAAATCTAACAAAAACCAAATAGATTATAAATCTTGATTAAATAGACTATGTCTGATGTCTAATCTTTTTAAGACGTTCTTACTTTATCATAGCGTAATCCACCTCCAACCTTATAACTTAGAAACCAAACACAATTTTACCATGCCAACGGTCATCAGACATCTAGTTCGATCAAATAAAGCTATTTTAAGCAAAATTTTAGATCTCGGACAAGAAATATGGGCGTGATCTTCTTTTCCCGTTTGTATGGGGAGTTGAGCGGGAAGGCCCACTTTAAGATCTAGATCTGAGTCCCTAGTCTGACTTGTCAATAAATTGGCGTTTACACCAAACCGATCGACTGGCGTTTTCAAATGTAATGCTCAAATCGTAAGGAAACCCCCGGTAGACCCCCGGCCTCGGTGGCCCAGTGGCGCGACACTTCGGCGATCGCTCTCCGAAGTTAAGCAACGCTGGGTCCGGTCTGGTCTTGGATGGGTGACCATTCGACCGTTGAGAGAGGCTGGCCGTGGTTCGGATTCCACGTTAAGCTGTAGGTCCCCTTCCTTACTTACTAGGTGGTAGGGTTTATCCCGCCCGGGTTGGTACCATCGCATTGGATGAACGATGGTTGAAGCGGCAATGAAAATTGTCCGTGTTTTCCATCCAGTTCAATGTAGCCGTGCAATATAAGGAAGGTCCTGGCATGGCACCTAGTTCCCATGTGGTGTGTTGGGCTAATACCATGACAGAACTTGTGGTATTAGCCATCCATGTCCAGTCACATAAAAAAAAAAAAAAAAAGGACAAGTTTAGAGAAATTGTATATTTTTCAAGATTTCATTGGCTATAAGGAGTAGCTGATAGCTTGGAGCAACTATATTTCTAAAGTCACTTTGGGGCTGGCATAGTCGGTGACGGCCTAAGGCCTAAATAAAGTTAAGTCTTTTAGACTTTTGTGGGTGAACACCTGGATAGAAAGTAATGAAATGAAATGAAAATGAAATGAAAAAATACTTTATTTGCAGCCATACGGTACAAAAAGGCGGAAATTAATGCCATAAGGCATTCTCTACCATTCAACCTTAGAGATGTAGGAGAGGTGCAGTGAGGCGGGCAAAAAAAAGTAAACGTAAAACAAAATGAATTAGCGAAAAAAAAAAGTAGTTCATATTGCTAGGATACACCACTAGTCATCAGTAAATATGAATATTCTTCCCTTGGATGCTACACACCACTTTCCTAATTGTGAATTCTCATGCAGCGAAATTTCAAGGATATTATTCTGGAGCGCCTAAGGGAAGACGCGCGTGGCTTGGATTGGTCTGCTGTTCTTAGTTCCTCTTCTACAGATGTTATGGTTGAGGATTTCACCTCCAAACTTACGGCTCTATTTGATATTCACGCACCTCTCAGACCCACACGTGTGAAACATTTACCAGCTCCATGGCTAACAGAGGACATTCGGAGAATGATGGTGAAGAGGGATAGAGCCAAGATTAAACTTAAACATAATCCTTCCGATGCAAATCGCACCAAGTACAGGCTGCTCAGGAATCGGTGTAACAGGATGTGTAGGGATGCCCAAAGACGCCACATTCATAATACTCTCGAAAATAGCTCTCCCGTCAATGCTTGGAAATTTCTTAAAACTCTTGGAGTTGGTAAAAAGTCTTCTACTGTCAGTAACAACATCGACATCAACGCCCTTAACAGGCATTTCTCCTCTCCTCTCACCACCATTGATCAAGTGGTAAAATGTCAAACTCTTCTTCAGCTTTCAGCTTTACCAACTCCGGAGCATGCTTCATTTACATTTCGCCAAGTCACTGACCGTGAAGTTAAGCTGATCCTGAATTCAATTTCAACAAAAGCTGTAGGTGCCGACTGCATTAGCCTCGACATGCTCTCACCACTGCTGGCCGAACTGCTACCTATAATTACATTTATTCTAAATCATTCCCTTTCCAGTGGATCTTTTCCGAGTACCTGGAAAAGGGCTTACATCATTCCTGTCCCAAAAATTTCAAATCCTTCTTCTTTCAGTCAATATCGCCCTATTTCTATTTTACCTGTATTGTCAAAAATTCTGGAGCGCATTGTTCACCAGCAGTTGGCCAGCTTCCTTGCCGGCAATCACTTGCTGAACCCAATGCAGTCAGGTTTCCGACCTTGCCACAGCACCGTTACTGCTCTCGTCAAAGTAACTGAAGATGTCCGAACAAATATGGAAAACAAGAATCTTACAGTCTTAACTTTGTTGGACTTCAGCAATGCATTCAACACAGTGGACTTTGACATCATGCTTGGTATTCTACGAACGCTTAACTTATCTCCGGCAGTGCTTGACTGGTTCGCGTCTTATCTCTGTGGTCGACATCAGTGTATCAGAATTGACATTGTGTGTTCTGACTGGGCTGATTTAACTGCTGGTGTTCCACAGGGTGGCGTGTTATCTCCTCTGTTATTCTCTATATTTATTAATCTAATTACAAATATGTTAACTTCTCTTTACCACCTTTATGCCGATGACTTACAGCTGTACTTGCATTGCTCCTTTGATAATTTGGCACATACCGTATCAGAAATGAATGTGAATTTGGATCATATCCTAAATTGGACAAAATCATTTGGTCTGACGGTAAATCCTATGAAATCACAAGTCATAATAGTCGGCAGCCCTAGACTTGTATCGAAGATTGATCACAATACATTACCAGCGGTAATCTACAATGAAGTAGTTATACCGTACTCTAAAACAGTAAAAAATCTAGGCATTTTAATTGATGACACCCTGTCATGGGCGCCCCAGGTAAATGAGATCAGCAGGAAAATCTTTGCTGCCGCCCACTCTTTAAAACGCTTACAGAGTTTCCTTCCAATCCGTACCAAAATCACGTTGACGCAAACTCTCCTACTTCCAATTTTAGATTATGCAGATGTGTGCTTTTTGGATTTAACTGAAGTTCTCCTTGATAAATTGGAACGTTTACAGAATCTCTGCATTCGCTACATATATGGTCTGCGTAAATACGACCATGTATCGCAGTACCGTCGTCAGCTTAAATGGCTACCCATTCGTTATCGAAGGAACTGTCACATACTCACTCTTCTTTTTGGGGTCTTAAATAACCCTCACTCTCCTGAGTACCTTCGTTCCCGATTCTTGCACCTATCTTCACACGGTCTCCCTCTACGTTCTAGCGACGACACTATCCTTGCGATTCCCCGCCATACAACTTGCTTCTTTTCCAACTCCTTCACTGTACATGCAGTACGTCTGTGGAACTCGTTGCCTTCCTCCGTCCGCTCTTGTCAAACTATCGGCTCTTTCAAGTCGAGAATCAAGGAGTTTTATTTAAATGAAATCTGAATATACTATTTTTATCGCTGTACATCTTTCTTTTTATTATCATCAAAGAAATAGGTATATATTTTTGTTTTGTTTTAATTTGTTCCTAAATTGTGGATATACAATATATATTTTAGTATATTGTATTATATATATTAGTTTATTTTATTCAAAGTATGCTTGTATTGTCATGTAAATTATGGTTTATGTATGTTTATACTGTATGTATATATTTTTATTTTATTTGCTTTATTATTTTCCTTTCAAATTGCTATTGTGTACCTACCTACAGATATTTTAGATTGTCTCTCCTCATCACCCCAAAGGTTGACTGGAAGAAATCACTCCTAGTGATAAGTCCGCCTTTGTGCAATTTTGTTGTTGTTTCGAATTGTTTTTGTAATTGTACTTGTTTTCTATTGCACAATAAAGAATTTATTCATTCATTCATTCACTAGAGCGATACCACACATAACTAGCTGCTGCGTATTTGCGGGTGGAGCGTTATTCGCGCATGCATACCAATTTGCAAGCCACCCTCTGCGCCTCACACGTACCTTCGTTTTGCTTTCGTTTTGCTTTCGTTTTGCCATAATATGTGATGGTTTTCTGATAATATAACATGTTAATCGAATACAATTTTATTTTTTTTATGTGACGACATGGATGGCTAATACCACAAGTTCTGTCATGGTATTAGCCCAACACACCACATGGGAACTAGGTGCCATGCCAGGACCTTCCTTATATTGCACGGCTACATTGAACTGGATGGAAAACACGGACAATTTTCATTGCCGCTTCGACCATCGTTCATCCAATGCGATGGTACCAACCCGGGCGGGATAAACCCTACCACCTAGTAAGTAAGGAAGGGGACCTACAGCTTAACGTGGAATCCGAACCACGGCCAGCCTCTCTCAACGGTCGAATGGTCACCCATCCAAGACCAGACCGGACCCAGCGTTGCTTAACTTCGGAGAGCGATCGCCGAAGTGTCGCGCCACTGGGCCACTGAGGCTGACAACTCGCTGACTATCCGTTTGTATTAATACTATTTTATTATTTTCAGAATTGAATGCCCTTCCCGGACGCCCCCTCGACCAGCGTGTGGAGATTGTGGGAGCCACAAACGCACCGCTCTCGGTAGAGGTCGTTCCGGACTTGTCCGACCACCCATTGGTTGTTGGTCCGAGGTACCAAAACCGAGACATCCGCTGTAGCTACGCTACACACCTAGGCCTCTTCACCAGTGGAGTCCTATGTGAGTCTGTGTGCATGTTGATATGGGCAATATATTGGCATGTTTCTTAGATTTACACCGTCGCTGTACATAATTGGCATGGTGCCTCACTGAGCGTGTATGTGCGAGGCGAGGTGTTTTTGGCTTTTCTGAGCACCTTAGGTCCTCAGCGCAGCCACCCTGGTTTTTCATTAAAAAAAAATCTATGGCTGCTTTGATCATGTATCTATCATGCACACAACTCTGTTGTTTTATGTGTGTGAAAATTTCAGTTACCTAGCTATTACGGTTGCCCTGTGACAGACAGACGGACGGACGGACAGCGGAGGCTTAGTAATAGGGTTTCGTTGGCCCCCTTTGGGTACGGAACCCTAAAAAGTGCACTCTAGAAATGCTTTGAGATTGGAAAAGACGCTGGCAGATGTGTATTATACACCAAAACACTTAGATGGATACAATTCATTCAACACTACTTTACATTTTAATCAAAACGATGGTGTGGTCGTCTATGTTAATGATACACTAGCAGTCCAAGTGCAGGAAATAAGTATATTAGAAGCTAATTGTCTAGTACTCAAAGTTGGAGAAAAATATACAGTAGTAGCAATCTATAGACCGCCTTGTTTTCACAACATAGATCCATTTATCGAGTCTCTCGACGGCATACTTACACAAATAAATACTCGAAACGTGGTCTTGACTGGCGACATAAATATAGATATAAGAGATAACACCAATGACCGACATGCGGAGACCTATTTGTGCTTTGCAGCAGAGCATGGACTTAGACCTGCCGTCCGAAAACCAACTAGGTTATCAGCATGCCTAGATCATATAATGGTTCGAACTCACGATGAGGTACACAGTGTGGTTTGTAACACAGCACTTACAGACCATTTTCCCGTAATTGCAGTTCTTGGGCTAGAGAACAACAACAGAAAGGTACAACCTCGCACTGTGAAAGTAACAGACTATGATTCTTTAGCCTCTGACCTGGCGAGCCAGGACTGGAGCCCAGTAATACTCTGTAAAGATGTTAATGTTGCCACTGAACTATTCCTTACCGTAGTAAAGACACTTCTTGACAAACATACCAACATTAAAACTCAGAGGCGAACTCAAAAAAATATAAAAAGATGGATCACACCTGGTCTTATAAAATGTATAAGGAAACGGGACAGGTTACATATGAAGGCAAAAAAATACCCAGATGACATAACATTACAAAATAAATACAAAAAATATCGAAACATATGTAATCGTGCTACGAAGGCTGCTAGAGAACTTTATCTTCGGGAAGACCTTCAAGCAAATAAAAATAATCCAAAGAAGTCATGGAAAATTATCAAAGAAGCGGCTTACCTTTCTAGAAAGAGGAATAACCTGCCTTCGCTGGAGCTAATTAAAGAAAATGAGAATCTATCGGTAAACTATGGGAATGACTATTTTGCAACAGTTGGAAAAAACCTTGCTCTAAAGACATTACATACATTAGGTAAAACGGAAACGGAGCTTGTTTCTGAAATTACTTCTTCAAAACATTTTTGTCATTCATTTTACATGTACCCAACAAATATTTTAGAAATAGATGACCTAATAAAGGAACTAAAGTTAGATAGTGCTTCTGGTTGGGATAACATACCCACTAAGCTAATAAAACTAATGAAACATTTCCTTCTTGAGCCATTATCATTCATTTTTAACCTTAGCCTGTCAAATGGAGTATTTCCTACAGCATTCAAAAAAGCTATAATTTGTCCAATTTATAAATCTGGTGACAAGCAAACAATATCAAATTATAGGCCTATTTCATTACTGCCAGTCTGGTCCAAAATCCTCGAAAAAATTGTAAAAAGGCGATTATATAACTACCTAGAGTTGCATGGTCTCCTTGCTCGAAATCAATTTGGTTTTAGAGCAAAAAAATCTACCGCCGATGCTGTAACAGAATTGACCGATTTCCTTTCGAGCAAACTTGATAATGCACAACGATGTATTGGCATATTTTTGGATTTATCTAAAGCATTTGATACAGTTTCCATTCCTATTTTACTTAAAAAAATCGAAATTCAGTATGGGATTAGGGGTCTAGCACTCGATTGGTTCACTAGTTATCTCTCAAATAGAACACAAAGATTACAAATTGGAACAATCTTAAGTGAAGAAGCTGTTACTTCTTATGGAGTACCCCAGGGCAGTGTTTTGGGTCCTCTTCTGTTTCTGATGTATTTGAACGACCTCTGTAACATTGAATTAGCAGGTTGCAAAATAATCACATATGCAGACGACACGGCTCTCGTGTTTACAGCTGGTTCATGGGAGGAAGCTACCGAACTGGCCGAGCGAGGACTTCGAATCATCAAAATATGGCTTGACGGGAATCTTCTCACACTAAATGCTGACAAAACCAAATATATTTGCTTTAACATTCGAAACACACCTGAAATATTTCCACTTCATATTCATACATGTGATCAGACAGGACGTGGTAACTGCAATTGTTTTAAATTAGAAAGAGTAAACACCATACGATACCTAGGGGTCATATTGGATGATAGACTTGGTTGGGGTAAGCATATTGATGCAGTTGCAGGTCGCACTAGGCGGCTTATATATGTTTTCAAGGCCCTAAAAGGTATCGCTGATAAAACTCTTCTTAGAAATGTTTACTTTGGATTATGTCAGTCCGTACTAAATTACTGCATAACATCTTGGGGAGGCGCTACAAAAACTCGTCTTCTGATACTAGAAAGAGCTCAGAGAGCGGTTTTAAGAGTAATATTTAAAAAAGCTTTTCGTTTCCCAACACATGTTCTCTACGAAGAAAGCCGGTTACTGAGTGTTCGAAAACTATATATTCTATCAATTTTAACAAAACAACAGCAAATGGACAAAAGAACAGACAGCGTAATTAGAACCAGGTTTGCCGGAGACATTAAAGTTCCTCCGACGAAAACACATTTTTGCCAACACTTCTCATGGTTTTTAATGCCACACATATATAAAAAAGCCAACAGGGTGTTAAATTTAAAGAATCTAACCAAACTTCAATTCAAAATTCAAATAATAACATGGCTGCAATCCCAAAATTATGAACAGATTGAAAATTTGCTAAGCGTGGTAAAATAACATGAGAATAACCCAAAATTAAAATAAACAGAACATAAATATATATTAACAATAACCAAATAAAAAAAAATAACAAACACATTGAAACACTACACTGACTTTAATTTTTATTTTATTGAACTTCTATTCTATTTTATTTTATTTTTACTTATATAAATTTTTTTTTCTTTATAAATACCAACCCACATTGTATACAATTTAGCACAGTAGCAATTTAGTTCTACTAATGTACTTGTATCACATGCCTATTTATTTCATAAGGCCCAACAAATGTTTTTTGTCACTACTTTGTGACCCTTATTTCACAGTCTATAGACTAGTTTAAGGGACACAGTCTCGCTCGGCCATAGTCAAAGCAAACCATGAATTTAATGTTATTATTTTAATCTGTATTTGTAAGAGGTTTGACTATGTGTATACAATTTTATACAATAAACTTTTTTACTTTTACTTTTTACTATATCCATCGGTTATTACTTCAAAGGGGACTTTTTTGCTATACACAATTTTCGTAAATTTTTTGATCAGTATTGTGCATGTATTTTGTTTATAAATTGACTCCCTAATATGTGTCTCTAATGGCCAATTTTAAAATCTCAGGCCAAAATATGTTTTTAACAAAATTTGCTACCCTCGAGTATGGATAAACCATCTGCAATGATTGTTAAGGCTGTCGTCAAGTCACAGGAAATCTAAGATTTGAAAATTTTAAGAAATGCATTCTTTGTCCATTCGCCAAGGCACAATTTTGCGCAGCCATTAAAATAGCGAATCGTCTTCTGGGCCCTTACGTTTCCCTACCCCTAAACATTGTCAGATTTTAATATATTTTTTTATATTACTTGAGAAAGCTTCATTCCATGTTTGTATGTATGTATTTTTCAGTAAAAAAAATCTGAAAATGGACGTAAAAGAAGACAACCTTTTTCCAATGTTTATTAGCCAATATCTTCCAATCTAAAAGGTATATTAAAAAAATTAAAACATAGAGACATAGATTTACAGAATATATTTTAGAATAAAACATTTCTAAAACCCAGTAAAACATTAAGAGCATGGAAACAGTTATCGCTCGTATTATCGTCAGCCTCAGTGGCCCAGTGGCGCGACACTTCGGCGATCGCTCTCCGAAGTTAAGCAACGCTGGGTCCGGTCTGGTCTTGGATGGGTGACCATTCGACCGTTGAGAGGCTGGCCGTGGTTCGGATTCCACGTTAAACTATAGGTCCCCTTCCTTACTTACTAGGTGGCAGGGTTAATCCCGCCCGGGTAGGTACCATCGCATTGAATGAACGATGGTCGAAGCGGCAATGAAAATTGTCCGTGTTTTCCATCCAGTTCAATGTAGCCGTGCAATATAAGGAAGGTCCTGGCATGGCACCTAGTTCCCATGTGGTGTGTTGGGCTAATACCATGACAGAAGGTGTGGTATTAGCCATCATGCCCAGTCACATAAAAAAAAATAAAAAAAAAAATTATGGGGAATTGATAGGGTAACGACTCTTAATGCTAACGACTCTTAATGCATGTTCCAGTGCTGGGCTTGAATGATGGTACCCGTCTGACATACCAAGTTCACACTTCGCGGCCCACACGCGCATACAAGGTGACGGGCCACCTCGGCAAGGCCACAGACACATACTACAGCAACGGAAAAACCATAGAGCTTAGCACGTACGGTCACGTTACCAGAGAGAGGATGGACCGAATCGTGTCCCATATGCAGGCCGCACACCAGAAAAAGATGTTTGAGTAAGTTTTGATGATTGTTGTTTATTGTTTTATTGTTTATTCATCATCCATAGAGAGTACACTGCACTCGGATTTGTCATATTTTATCATTAGACAGTTCGCCAATCCCAGCGAAGAAGAACTGGCAAGAAAGCAATAATATAAATCTGAAAATAATTAAAGCAAGTATATCTAAGATTAGATAGGTATATTATGTTGAGAGTTTGAGGTTTAAGCATATGCAAGCTATTTTCGTTAGTTCTCCACATATTTTTCTAAAGGAATAGTATTCCGTGAAAAGAAAGTACAATCGAATAGGATAAAAAATCACAAACCCTTTTCCAACGAAACCAAAAAACGCTTAGAAAAACGAATATGAATTCTGCCTGCAGAGATATAATTCATATTAATAACTTAAATTAATATGAATTTAATATTGTTACGAGCGCGCCATCTGTTGGAGTTCGGCTGCAACGTCGATGCGTTTCGTCAACAGATGGCGCTGCTTACAACTTCTATCGCGATAGTGATTCGGCAGTGCTGGTACAATATAACAAAAATGTTTGGCGCATCTGGCTGAGAGCAATTTCTGGAACGGTCGGGCGATTCCCGATGGAGATTGTTCTCGGCTGGCCCGCCAGGTGGGGGGCGCCTAGAATTCGGTGGAGTTTTCTAGAAAGAAGCTCCACCGATATAAAAGGCGCCTCAGCCAGCACTGCCGCCAGTCTATTTTGAATAGTGAAGCGAGCGATACAACAAGCGATAGTGCAGTAAAGTGAGTGAACTAGCTCTCAGTGATACAGTTCAGCGATATTTAGAATTTGGTGATCGAAGTGACACAAAATTGTCTTTGTTTGTGTTTCATTCGTGAATTGTTTTCAATAAAAGAACATTTGTTAACTTTTGGTGTTTCTACTCTAATCCGCACCCTACCCGCGTAACAATTGGTGTCAGAAGCGGGGATTAGAGATGCCGATCACACCAAGGGAAGACAAGGAACGTATGAGGACCAGGAGCCAAACAGCAGTCGATCCAACACCGGCTGAGGATGGGGCTGATTCAGGGACTCTAGAATGCGAGAGCCATCAATCAACGACGAGAACTCCTGCGCATTAATGAACTTCATGCAAGAGCAGGCCCGCCGTCAAGAGGAGCAGGCCCGACGTCAGGAAGAACAGCAACAGGAGTTAATTCTGGCTGTTAAGGAATCCAACGCTAAAATAAAGGAGCAGTTGGATGAGTTCAGCTCAAGGATCGAGGAGCAAGATCAAACCCTTGAGCGTCATGAAAAGCGACTTAACGGGCTTGAAACCAAAATAACCGAAGAAGTGCAAAAGATCAAGACTTGTGGAGTGACTGTGGCTTCGTCGGCGACAGGGGGAACGAGATTTAAGGTTCCTCCTTTCGATGGGACGACATCTTGGGCGGCGTACAAACGCCAGTTCGAGTCAGTCATCAAAGCGAATGGATGGAGTCAAGACCAAGCCAAGACTGCTCTGACCTTGGGATTACGAGACAAGGCGCTCCATGTACTTGAAGCGCTTGGGGACGAGGTCACCTATGATGAGCTTCTTGAAGCACTTGAGTCAAGATTTGGTGACAAGCACTTGGAACACGTTTATCGCGCTCAACTACGTGACCGAGTGCAGCGATCCAGTGAAGGACTTCAACAGTGGGCCTTGGAAATAGAAAAACTCGTTCGAAAGGCCCATCAATCATCACCAAAGGCTTCATTAGACGACTACTTGGTGCAGGCTTTTGTGGATGGCATCAAGGACATTGAAGTGCGAGCGGCTGTACGACTAGGCCACCACACAACGGTGAAGGACGCTCTTGCCCACGCATTGGAGGTTGAAGCAGTCCGATCAGATCCTCGAGCGCATCGGGTAAGAGAAGTGGTAACTTCGGAAACCAGAACACCTGGTAGACGTAAATTTACTCCACGCTGCTACGGATGCAATGAGCTGGGGCACCTTCGAACCAACTGCCCCAAGACCCAAAAAATAATCTCCGATGCTGCGGTCGAGGATGCGCAGCAGGGAAACGAGTGAAAGCCAGTACCGGGGGGCGGGTGCTGGCTGGTAGAATAGAAGCCCCAAAAGTCACAATTTCACAGGCATTTACTGGGAACAGCCTGCTCGTTGAAGGTCAAGTGAACGGGATAAAATGCAACTTGACCTTAGATACCGGAGCGTCTCGTACAGTCGTTAAGTCGAAAACCTTTGGCCACGTGACATGGAATCGTCGCCAATATTTCAATGTTTGCAGGCTTCAGACAGCTACCGGCCAGCACATACCCGTCCATGGAGAGATGGAAGTGACAATTAAAATTGGAAGTAAGACTTATCGTCATACCGCCATTTTAGCAGATATCATCGATGATTGCATTCTCGGCCTGGATTTTATGAGAACCAACAACTGTAAAATAGATTTGGCAAATGGCGTGCTCATGTGTGGCAGAGAAGAAGTATCCTGGCTACGCAAATGTGATGAAGTTTCCTCAGATGCGTTGACCACAGGGAGATCTAAGGTGGCCGCTCTTTTGGAAGACAGCAGACGGAACCTGACTGTTGATGAGTTGCAGAAGGCAACAAGTCTGCTTACGCGATATTCAGACATCTTCTCTTCGCACGAAGGAGACATTGGTAGAACTAACATGGTTAAGCACCGGATTAATACAGGAGATGCTCTTCCAATACGCCAGAGGCCACGCCGCGTTCCCGTAGCTAAGGAAGAAGAAGTTCAGAAAATGATAGCGGATATGCAGAAAAATAATGTTACAGAGACTTCGTCAAGTCCATGGTGTTCACCCGTAGTTCTGGTGAAAAAGAAAGATGGCAGCACCAGATTTTGTGTGGACTATCGACGCTTAAATGATGTAACTAAAAAGGACAGCTATCCGCTTCCTAGGATTGATGACACGCTGGATACATTAAGTGGCATGAAGTGGTTCACAACCCTGGACCTGAAGAGCGGCTACTGGCAGGTGGAAATCGACCAAAAAGATAAGGAGAAGACAGCATTCACGACAGGGCATGGGCTGTGGCAATTCAAAGTGATGCCGTTTGGACTCTGTAATGCTCCCGCGACCTTCGAAAGGCTTATGGAACGAGTACTTTTTGGGCTGATCGGGAAAGCTTGTTTAGTGTATCTGGACGACATCATCATAATAGGGCGGACATTTGATGATCACATTAAGAATTTGGAGAATGTTTTGAGCAAAATCCGCCAAGCTAACCTTAAACTAAGTGGCAATAAATGTTCTTTCTTCAAGCGTCAGGTTAGCTATTTGGGTCACGTTATCTCCGAAAATGGCATCCAAACTGACCCAAAGAAGATCGAAGCCGTACAAGAGTGGCCAGTTCCGAAGGATAAGACAGAAATTCGTGCGTTTTTAGGACTGTGCTCTTATTACCGTCGTTTCGTCCGAAACTTCTCCGAAATTGCTAAGCCATTGCATCGACTTACTGAAGATAAGCGACAATTTACTTGGGACGACGACTGCATGAGTTCGTTCCAAGAACTTAAGCAACGTCTTTGTAACGCTCCTATCTTGGGTTATCCCGAAGCCGATAAAGAGTACATAGTCGACACCGACGCAAGTAATACCGGAATCGGCGGGGTACTCTCACAACGTCATGAGGACAAGGAGATCGTTATAGGTTATTTCAGTAAATCCCTTTCAAAGCCTGAAAGGAATTATTGTGTGACAAGGCGAGAGCTTCTGGCGGTGGTGAAGACTTTGCAGCATTTTAGCAAGTATCTTCTCGGCCGAAGATTCCGCTTAAGGACTGACCACGCTGCGTTAAAATGGCTGCTTCAGTTTAAAAATCCAGAAGGGCAGGTTGCGCGCTGGCTGGAACAGCTGCAAGAGTATAACTTTGAAACAGAACATAGAAGTGGTAAATCCCATGGAAATGCTGATGCTTTGTCTCGTCGACCCTGTACAGAAAAGTGTAAACACTGCATCAGGGAAGAAACAAAGGAAACTGCCCGTTTAAAGGCGATCCGAATGGATAACATCAGTGAAGAATGGAGCAATGAAAACATGAAGCTAGCACAGGAGGAGGACGAAGATTTAATGCCCATTATTCGCTGGAAGCGAGCAGGAGAGGCAAAGCCGGAATGGAAAGATGTTTCCGCAATGAGCACTGCGACTAAGAGTTACTGGGCTCAGTGGTCGAGCTTGCTACTTCATAACGGTATCATTTACAGAAAATGGGAAACACCTAACGGTAAGGATACCTCTTTGCAATTAGTCATTCCCAGAACTAAAATAAAAGAAGTTCTTCGTTGCCTACATGATGGAACTTCAGGTGGACATTTGGGAATAAAGAAAACGCTCCTGAAGATTCGCCAGCGGTTCTACTGGATTAATTGCCGCGACGATGTTGAAGATTGGTGCCGCAAATGCGCGTCCTGTAGCGCTGTCAAAGGTCCTCAGACACGGAGCAAAGGAGCTTTAAAACTCTACAATGTTGGAGCTCCGTGGGAGAGAATCGCTATTGACGTGGCTGGCCCTTTTCCCCCAACTAATGACGGCAACCGTTACTTTATGGTTGTGATGGATTATTTTACTAAGTGGCCTGAGGTATTTGCAATACCAAATCAGGAAGCAACCACGGTTGCACAAAAATTGGTCCATGAAGTTTTCTGTCGCTTCGGAATACCTCTCGAGATACACACCGATCAAGGCAGAAATTTTGAATCCCGAGTGTTTGAGGAGACATGTCGATTAATGGGAATCCATAAAACCAGGACGACTCCATACCACCCACAATCAGATGGAATGGTGGAACGATTTAATCAGACATTGGAAAGACACTTGGCCAAATTGGTGGAGGAACATCAAAAGGATTGGGACCAGTATATACCTCTCTTTCTATTGTCTTACCGAACAGCTGTGCATGAAAGCGTAGATGAAACTCCAGCCTACATCAACTTTGGACGCGAGCTTAGATTACCAGCTGACCTTCTGACGGGATGTCCACCGGAGGCCTCTCGTAGTGTAACAGAGTACGTGTCAGATCTTCGGGGGAAAATGGACACTGTATATAAACGTGTCAGAGAGGCTGGCCTACGAGCAAGCGAACGGATGAAGACACGTTATGACCGCCGGGCTCATGGCAACGTATTCGAAGAAGGATCTTTAGTTTGGCTTCATAATCCTCTACGGAAAAAAGGAAAAAGTCCTAAACTGCAGCCAAAATGGGAAGGTCCTTATACAGTAGTGACTAAAATGAATGACGTGACATATCGTATCCGCCGAAATGATAGATGTCAGGCTAAAATTGTACACGTAGATCGTCTGGCCCGATACCACGGAGACAATTATGCTCGAGACGAGCATAACTAAGGAGGGGGCAGTGCTACGAGCGCGCCATCTGTTGGAGCTCGGCTGCAACGTCGATGCGTTTCGTCAACAGATGGCGCTGCTTACAATTTATATCGCGATAGGGATTCGGCAGTGCTGGTACAATATAACAAAAATGTTTGGCGCATCTGGCTGAGAGCAATTTCTGGAACGGTCGGGCGATTCCCGATGGAGATTGTTCTCGGCTGGCTCGGCAGGTGGGGGGCGCCTAGAATTCGGTGGAGTTTTCTAGAAAGAAGCTCCACCGATATAAAAGGCGCCTCAGCCAGCACTGCCGCCAGTCTATTTTGAATAGTGAAGCGAGCGATACAACAAGCGATAGTGCAGTAAAGTGAGTGAACTAGCTCACAGTACTGAACTAGAATACAGTTCAGCGATATTTAGAATTTGGTGATCGAAGTGACACAAAATTGTCTTTGTTTGTGTTTCATTCGTGAATTGTTTTCAATAAAAGAACATTTGTTAACTTTTGGTGTTTCTACTCTAATCCGCACCCTACCCGCGTAACAATATGATACTATGAACATATTAATAACTTAAATTAATATGAATTATTAACAGAAATCATATTAATAAAGAATTGTGGTCTTGTGTTTGTTGTAGAGACATCACCATAACTAGTAAGATTAAAGAAATTATTTTATATTTTGACATTACAGGATGTCGGGTGTGCACATGAGCGCACAGGCCACATATGATCTGGCCGCTCAGGGCCTTATCCGACCTGCATCCAACAAGCTACCTGTGATCTACGGCATAAAGTGTGTGCACTTTGAACCTCCGCTCTTCACTCTAGGTATGTGAACTGTTGTTTTTAAATGCATATATAGTGTCGCAACGGCCAGTACATGCATTACATTTAGGAAATGATTATTGGGATTGAAGAAAAGTTAGGCTTTCCATAACAGAGTAAATTCATGACACGCCACTTCGGCTCTAGGTTCTGGGCCAACACCTTTCTTCTGCACGGTTACAACATTGCGTTTACTAGATGAAAACATAAATTTAATAAAATTATACGGCAACGTAAAATATTTTTTTTTATATAAATCATTTCCCAACTATGCATGTGATTTTTTGGTTGAATTAAAAATGTTTAGAAAAATTAAAAGCTAAGGCAATGTTGTCAAGTATATTTTAATATTTTTTTTGATGAAAATGCTTAAGTCACTTTGAACACTAAACTCAAACATCATTTGGGAACTGTTTCAGTTCCAAGAACCGGATCGCCTCTGTATCTCTTTCACTAGTGTCATTTGCACGATATTGCTTGTCAGATCAAAAAATAACTGAATGCCCGAAGTTTTCGGGCATCGTATATATCAGTGGAGCATCTTTTTATAAACTTCCACCAAATTTAAGTAGCTCAAATTAATTAAATAATTTTTGCGCAAATTATTTTCGCACTTTCATAGATGGCGTGCCATTGGACTAGAAAAATACCTCTGCATCTTTGCTATTTTGAGCAGCAAGTATATTTACTTACATGTTACTTATGTTTGGTGTGGATAGTTTTTTTTTTTTTGGTGTTCTTGAATATTTTTTTCTATTGTTTTGTTTATTTGTCATTGTTTTATTCAGGACTAAACAACAAAAAGACAAAATTAAATTATATATTTTTTTTAGTCTGTATAACAAGCTCAACACAACATTCATGTAAACGCGCCTGTGTGAACAGACCTGCATAAGTGAACGTTAGGGAACGAGGTTAAGTAGTCTAGTATAGTATAACAGTAGATGTGATGTTAGCGATCAATGCCCAGTAACATACAATATAACTCTATTTTTCCAGAAGTGCAAGCTATAAACGAATATGAGAAGTACCTGTGGACAGTCATCCACGACCTTGGTGTGCAGATGAAGACAACCGCGCACTGCACGGCCGTGCAGTGCATCCGCCAGGGCAAGTTCACACTTGAGCACGCCCTCCTGAGGAAGCACTGGAGACTGCCGTACATCATTGACAACATAAAGGCCTGCGACAACATTCTCACAGAGAATAAAACGCTTTTGAGGCCAAAAACGGCTGCTTTGTTGTGATTCCGTGAACTCTTGGGTGGACTACATACGAGTATGTGTGCAAATGCAAAAGTGTAATGAATAAATAAGTATTTCTAGATTAATAAACAAAATTTGTAATAATCACTTGTATCTAATCCTTTAATTCTGATTTGGGCGAGAACTCTGCTTGAGAATCGGCTCTGCTTTCGCTATTTGTATGGGCTGAAAACGCCTGCGTAAAGGTGTTCATAGAATTTTTATTTTCATGCTGGGTATGTTTTGAAAGTAATAATACGAAATGTTAAGTGCTTCTAGTTAACCCAAAAAAATATGCCATTCATAAATTTGAGCGTGAAATAATACACAAATCATGTTAGGTATCAATGGAATCAAGTTGGAATAACATATTTTTATTTTATGGAATGAAAATAAATTAGAAATATTTTTATGTAGGCCAATTTTTCCAGTGGCTTCACTTCAAATAATCTGCAAAGTGAATGCTGTTCAGGATCTTGGATTGATATTAGACTTTAAATTAAATCTAAGTGTGCACAATGAATCCATTGCTAAGGCGTCTAAAAATATTGGATTCAATATGAGAGTTTTGAAACCATTTCAAAGTGTAATTGCCTTTTGCCCCTTTGGGTGGTGGTGGACCTTACGTTAATGTTACCGAAAGTTACTTAACGGGTTTCAGGTAATTGGAGGTGGTGAAAACAGGAGTTAATGAAGTCTATTGTGCATATTAATTTAGTACACTGGAATATGCTAGATCAATTTGGTCCCCTAAGCATGATATTCATAAAAAGTTAATTAAGCGCCTACAAGAAGTTATTTATTTAGCTGAATTTCACAACTAGAAAATCAAACATCGGTTTTAACTCTAGAAGAAAGGAGGCTATTTTATGAGAGCCTCCTTTCTTACTCTGCTCTTTTTTTAGGGTTCCGTACCCAAAGGGTGAAAACGGAACCCTATTACTAAGCCTACGCTGTCCGTCCGTCCGTCTGTCCGTCTGTCACAGGGCTGTATCTCATGAACCGTAATAGGCAGGCTGCTGAAATTTTCACAAAATATGTATTTATTTTGCCGCTATAACAACAAATAGGTAACATTAAAAAATAATACAAAATAAAGGGGGCCCCATACAAAAAACGTGATTTTTTCGTGTTAAATCTTGAACGGTAGTACGGAACCCTTCGTGTGGGAGTCCGACTCGCACTTGGCCGGTTTTTTTACTCTGCACTAGTTACTAGCACCACTGCAAATGCCATACCATGCTCTTTCATGTGTCTACGCACCATACCGCTACTAAATATTCTGTCCCTACTCAAATTGTATGGATATACTTACAGGCATATTCAGAGAGCACCTGTCAAAACTTAGTACGAGATTAGCACTGGACTAACCATACAAAAAAAGCTTAGTTCAGCGGATTAAAGTTAGTCCGTTTACTCTGAATATAGCTGTTACATTTTAATACTATTAAAATGGTATAATAAATAAACTATGATCAACGTTGCCTTCAACTAGGAAATGATGACAGCAGAATTTATAACAAATAAGTCCACAGTTAAAACATAAACTACTAAACAAACTTGGGAGATCATCAGATACCATCACGGCGCTTGATCAAGCCGAGCTGTTCGGAGTAGTCGGCGACGAGCCGGCACCTTCCTTCTCCATCTGCTCTATCCGTTTGTGTCGGTACATATTTGAGAGGATCCCGTCGAAAGAGGTCGTCTTCTTCTTGGCAGACCCTCGCAGCGTGTCTTCTCCCTCGCGCCGCACACGCAGGCGCAAAGAGCTCATCTCGTCCATGAAATCAAAGTCGGACTTCTCCTCGATAACTTGCGAGGCACGCACGCCGTCCGTTTCCGGTAGGGCTTCCTCGCTGTGCATGGGAGAAGGCGCGCGCCGTCCCGGGCAGCGCCAATCGAGCGCGAGCGTGCCGCTCTTCTCGATTGTGGTGTAGAGAGCTTCGAGCTCGTTGGGGTCCGGCGCCCAGAGGCCACTGGTCGCCGATAGCTCATCATCTGAGCACGCGATTTCCCAATCATCACCGGTCAGCTCTGCCGCACACATTTCTACTTGTGTTGCTTGTTCCAGATGTTTGTTTGTATACTTTACATACATTGTCGCGCTGATATTTTTTGTTCTGTGGCTGCGTTTTTTTTTGTTTGTTTATCCAATGGACAGGCAAAAGCTTTCGCTATACCAATATTATATTATCTATGGCTATACAGCCTTCTCTTTATTGTATCTTATGGATTGTAGTCCATTCTGGAGTGTCATGTAGTTAAATATTTTCTATTGTCTCCTGTATATTTAGCCCCGGTTGCACGAAGAGACGGCCAAGTTAATCAATGTTCAAACACGTCACCTTTAGTGATCCGCATAGAGTTCCTTCCATACAGTCCACACAAAGTGACGTGTTTGATCATACTTTTTTGACGTTGATTTTGATTTTTTGTCCTTTCGTGCACTCGGCCCTTAGAAATATGGGTTCAAAGTTGGTCGGTTGACTTAATATCTTTTTCAGGATAATATTAATATTCTTTCTTTGTATGTAATTTCTAAGCGTTTATATAGTTTATCTCTTTGCTCATCAAAAGCACAGCAATGAAAGAAGAGGTGGTCCAGAGATTGATCAGCTAAGTTGCAGTGTGAGCATACGGCGGTGTCGATAAGGTTTAATCTGTAAAGATGGGATTGAAAAAGGCAATGTCCGAAACGCAGATGACAAATTGTTGCTAACGTTTTATTGAACCAAGGTGGTTTCCCAACTAAATCGTTCATTTCGGCGTACCAACGACCCGTATTGGACATCTGTGGCTGCGACTGACTACGGCCACAGAGTATAACTAGGTATGACGGTTGTAAATGGGATTACGTGCAGTGGGCGTAAAGTAAAGTCGCAGTATTTGAAGGTAGGACACTGTGCAACTATCATGGTCACATTTTGATGTTGATATAGCATAGTCTACCGTCTTTTCCGTGTTTTTAAACCGACTTAAAAAAAAGGAGGAGGTTCTCCATTAGTCGTAATTTATATATATTCCCTAATTACTCGAAGAACCTGAACCGATTTGGAAAATTCCTATTTTATTTAAAAGAGTATACTACCCAGGTGGTCCCATAATGTGTTTTATCAAAATTAGTTCAGTAGTTTGGTACTTAAATACAACAAACAACACATTTTCGGAACCACGAAACCTAGAAATGTGATTTTTAGGGTTACGTACCGAAAGGGTGCAAACGGAACCCTATTCTAAGCCTCGGTCCGTCCATCCGTCTGTCTGTCACAGGGCTCATGCTCATAGATCATGAACCGTACTAGGTAGGCAGCTGAAATTTTTACGGACGCCCGCTTCCACCACCTCCAGCTACAAAAATCCCAAAGTTACATCATGTAAATATGTAATGTAACCGAATCTTACTTATCGAATTTCAGGTAACTGGAGGTAGTGAAAACTGGAGAGAGTGTATTTATTTCACCTCTATATCAATAGGTAAAATTAAAATAATTGTAAAAATTGAAGGGGGCATTTACTACACAAAAAGCGTGATTTTTTTTTGGTGTTAAATCTTGAATGATGGAGCGGAACCGCGAGCTCGCATATGGCCGGTTTGTATTTATAGTAGCTTTCTTTTAAGGTGAGAATGCTCACTAAGAGAGGTTTTTTAAATTCAACTGTTAATGGGGGTAAGAGACAACATTTAAAATATCTGGAATAGCTGAACTCAGAAATGTCATAGTGGGTTTTTTTAGGATGAGAATGCTAACGAAGAAAATATTTTTGGAAATCCTACTATTAGGGGGTTAAACAGGCCAAAATTAACACATTTAGGCGAAAACCATTCATGGTAAGATCTCCGAAACCAATTATCCTGGAAACTTAAAATTTTCAGAGCGGCTTCTTTTTACGACGGAAAGGCTCGCTCACCGTGCATTCAAGCACGGTGAGCGAGCCTGTCGCGGACTCGGAACTCGGACTGAACATTGTGTTTGCACGTAAATATTCGTGAGCGCTGTCAACCCAATTCGGATCACGGCCAAAAAATGGAGCTGTCACTGTCATTAACCACATGGGTCATGGTCTGTTGTAAATAAATAATTGCATTTGCGCGGAGTTCGGTTTTGGCGGGAATCCGAACAAGTCGAGATTTTTTTGCTATCGAGTTTTTATTTGCCAATTCGTTTGTTTGTGGTCTTTCTTCGCGGAAAACCGGTCGAGAAGATGAAGGCGAAGAGGAAACGGAAAAAGGAAGACAAGAGGTCTCCAGAGGAGTCACTTTCGTCCGATTTATCGGACTGTGAAAATTTGGCGGGAAAAGATGATCTTGTGGAACAGGCGGGAACTACTGAGCTCAACATCAACACCACAGCTACTACATCAAAATTGAATTCACTCGATAAGTACCAACCATTCTTCATTAAAGACTACACCCGTGCATACCCTGAGGATTCGGGAGCACTGGATTTTATCGTATTCATAGAAAGCACAGAACCTAACAAGCCGATTGGAGACAGAGATATTATGAGCTTATCAAACTCTTTCAAAAGATACATTAAGGGCATCAAACAGTTCAAGAGGATAAATCGATACAAAATAGGCGCAATATTTGAAAAACCAGAGCTAGCCAATGCAGCTCTCGGTAACAAAACTTTTTTGGATCAATTCAAGCTTAAGGCTTCCATACCTGCATCTGCAACTGAAACCACTGGTGTCATCACCTCGGTCCCTACCAACTTATCCAATCATAAAATTTTTACCAACATAACAAGCACAAAAAAAATTATATCAGTAAGAAGATTCATGCGTAAAGTTAAGAATGAAAATGGTTTCCAACTAGAACCCACTCCTACTATTTCCATTACATTTGCATCAAATACTCTACCGGACTATATTGACATGAACTTATGGAGATTTAGAGTGGCTCAATACATACCCCGTTTAAAACAGTGCTTCCGATGCTTGCGCTTTGGGCACATATCAAAATATTGTAAAAACGGAGAGAGGTGCTCAATATGCAGTTGCGAAGGGCACAATTATAGAAATTGCTCTACGGAGCATGCCAATGCTACCTGTTATAATTGTCAAGGTAATCATGTCGCTATATCAGGGTTATGCCCTATAAAAAAGAAGAAAATTGAAGAAAACAAAAATAAAACCAGAAAAGTTCAATACAATGAATTATTTAATGAAAAGTCATTCCCTTCCTTACCTACCACTAACACAGATCAAACAGAAAAAAATTATAATACGCAACTAAAATATAACCAAATATTACACACGAATAAAGAAAATTCAGTCGACTCTATCCTGAATAATTTGTTAAACTCTGAAAAGGCAATGAACATACTTCTCGAAATGATTGTAAAAGTTATAACAATGAGCAAAACTGGCGAGGCTCCTATCTCTGCGCAAAACATAAAAAGCGTTATTCACGACTCTATTAGAAAAAATAAACCTGTTATATAATGTCTACTTTGAATGTTGTACAATGGAACGCGCAAAGTTTGCTATGTCATCGACATATTCTCACTCAATTTTTATATGAAAATGATATACATATTGCAATAATTTCTGAAACTTGGTTAAAACCACAACAACGTTGTAAATTTAGAGGATATCAATTGGAAAGATCTGATTCTGGAAATTCCCACAATGGAGTAGCAATATTAATTCATAATAGTCTAAGCTACACAAAAATTATCACCACAAGTGACAACTCGATACAAAATATAGCTATCAAATTATCTTACAACAACAAATTTGTAACTATAGTTAGTTTATACAGTCCCCCGAATTGTACTCCACCTTTCACAAAAAGTAAGTTCGATAGATTAGTAAAAAATATCTCTGAGCCAACGATTATTGCGGGCGATTTTAATGCTCATCACACTTTTTGGGGATGCAATAACACTGATTCACGTGGAAGGGACATTTTGGAAATAATTGATGACAACAATCTTGTTCTTTTGAATAACGGTGAAGTGACAACAGTTGGTTCCAGTAGATGGCGGCCAAATGCACTCGATCTCACAATGGTATCTTCTTCTTTAGCATTGTCTTGTAACTGGACGGTCCATGATGACCCTCTCGGAAGTTATCACCTGCCAACAATAACAAAAATATTATTAGCCAACAACACATACAACAATCAAGAGACTGCAAACAATTTTCCAAAGCATCCAAACTTTAGACTCGTAAATTGGAAAATATACTCAGATTTAGTTTCGAGAGAGCTCGAACATTTTAACTTTGATAATCTTAACCCAATAGAATCTTATGATTCATTTTGTAATATTTTAAATGCAGCTATTGAGAAGTCTATACCCAAACGGAAGCATTCATCCACACCTAACTCCACTTTTCGGCATTCAAAACCCAAACTTTCTGTTCCCTGGTGGAATGAAAAATGCAGCTCAGCTGTAGAAAATTCCAGGAAAGCATATGCAACATTTAAACTAAATTGTAATGACGAAAATTACATAGAATTCAAACGGTTGCAAGCACTTAAAAAACTCATTTTAAAAAGAGAAAGAAGCGAAAGCTGGCAAAGGTTATGTGAATCATTTAACAGATATACACCCGTTTCTAAAATTTGGAACACTATTAAAAAATTTAATAATACCTACCAAAGTAATAGTCACAACACAAATCATGACTGGATTAATGATTTTTTGCAAAAGTATACACCCGATTATGTTGAAAATCAACTACATTCAATCAATAGTTCTGTTCCTAACAATAATGAAAATGAGTACCTTACAAAATATTTTACTTTACAAGAACTGAAATCTGCCTTAAATTCTAGACGAGATACTGCATGTGGATTAGATATGATTCCATATAAAATGCTACGTCACTTAAACCACAACAGTCTGGTAATATTTTTAAACACGCTTAATAAGCTGTGGTGTACTTCCATAATTCCATGGGAATGGAAAATAGATTGTCTCATCCCAATACTTAAACCAAACAAAAGTAAAGACGATGCAAATTCTTATCGACCTGTGGCATTGACTTCGTGCATTGGAAAAATTTTTGAACAGTTAATTAAACAACGTTTAGAATTTTTTATAGAAAGAAACAACATTTTACCTAGCAATCAATTTGGTTTTAGGAGGGGTCGATCCGCTAGAGAAAGTTTCAGCCATCTACATCTGGATATTTCAAAAGCTTTCTCATTAAATCACGATACCGTGTGTGTTTTTTTAGATGTCGTCGGCGCATTTAACAACATCGATCACTTTACACTTGCATCGATCTTGAACTCTTTGGGCATTCCAGCAAAATTAATAAATTGGATATATAATTTTTTAAATGGCAGGGAAGTATATGTGAAATACAGCAACTCTCTTTTTGGTCCCAGATTTTCCTATAGGGGAACGTCTCAAGGTGGGATATTAAGTCCCCTCTTATTTATAATTTATATTCACAAATTAAACTCAAAACTAGGATTTGATGTAAATAACCTCCAATTTGCAGATGATTTGGTTATTTATTGTTCCATTGGTGATAGAGTGACTACATTGACTTGTATAAATAAAGCCATGGAGAATTTGTATAAATATTTTACTGAGTTAAATTTAGATATAAGCCCAGAGAAAAGCAAAGTTGTTATATTTAGTAAAAATAAATACAAATTAAAAGCCGAAGTCTTCTACAATAACACTCTTCTTCCGGTAGTTGAAACCGTTAAGTTTTTAGGAATAATATTTAACAGTAACTTATCTTGGAACTCTTATGTCGATGGCATAGCAGACAAAGCGTTAAGATCATACAACATTTTGAGGTCCTTAGCGGGCACCTATTGGGGCGCGGATCCGAAAATCCTAATAATGCTTTTTAAATCTTTGATACGTAGCCATTTTGAATATGGTTTTCTATGTTTTTCTCATCATTGGAAACTTATAGAGAAACTGGAAAAAATACAAAATAAAAGCTTACGTTTAATAACTGGAGCGATGATGTCAACTCCCATAGTATCCATGCAAGTAGAATGTAACATTCCTCCACTGAGAATCCGCTTCAAATATCTGAAATTAAAATTTTTGTTAAAGCTTCTATCCATATCAAATCATCCTCTGTTTACCAAAATTCAACATCTCCTTTCCATCCCATCCGATCCTAGTCATCATCCTTACATCCTGAGAGACTTTTCAAATATATTACATTACAAAAATGAATATGAAATACAAGCCAATTTCAACTTTCCTTGCTATTTGGGAAAATATGACAGCAAATTCTACGGAATTCCAATTCAAATAGACGAAAACTTGGAGTGCAAAGAAGAATTTTTAGAACAAATTTCAAGTTACAGAGGTTACAGAAGAATATATACCGATGGTTCGAAAACAGTTCGTGGGGTCGGCTGCGCGATCTATGACGAGACAACCAAGAGAGGTTATGGCATTAAGATTCCTAGTTCTGCATCAATATACACTTCTGAAGCTTTGGCAATTCAAATCGCACTCGAGTTCATCGAAGTTCAACAACACTATACGTGGATAATAATAAGCGACTGCATGAGCGTTCATAGAGCCCTACAGAATACGAAACTAGATGCCAATACTCACTATGTCATACACCAAATACGGGATAAACACTTTTCCTTGATACAGCAAGGCTACGAAATATGTTTTTTCTGGATTCGCGGCCACATAAATTTGAAGCCACACGACTCAGCAGATTATCTAGCTAGAACGATAGCTGACAGCAACCTGAATATTTGCCATATTAAGAATGTTGCCCTACCGCAATCGGAATTTGTAGCGAAAATAAAACAGGAAATTATCCACGAATGGACCGAACAATGGAAAATGTCCAATACGGGTCGTTGGTACGCCGAAATAAACGATTTAGTTGGGAAAACACCTTGGTTCAATAAAACCTTACCAAAAAGAAGAAAATATTATACAACAATTTGTCGTCTACGTTTTGGACATTGTCTTTTTCAATCCCATCTTTACAGATTAAACCTTATCGACACCGCCGTATGCCCACACTGCAACTTAGCTGATCAATCCCTGGACCACCTCTTCTTTCATTGCTGTGCTTTTGATGAGCAAAGAGAAAAACTATATAAATGCTTAGAAATTACATACAAAGAAAGAGAAAAAATCCCGCTCGACCTGAAAAAGATATTAAGTCAACCGACCAACTTTGAACCCATATTTCTATATATACATGAGACAATAGAAAGTATTTAACTACATGACACTCCAGAATTGACTACAATCCATAAGATACAATAAAGAGAAGGCTGTATAGCGAAAGCTTTTGCCTGTCCATTGGATAAAGAAACAAAAAAAAAAAAAATTGCATTTGCGCTAGACGTTTCGCTTTTACGCGTTTCTCGGTGTAATGGCAGAATCTTTAGATAGCGAAGTGGATCAGAAGTCCGAAAACAGGTTTGCTATAAATCTTTAGCGTATTAGTTTCTGTACCCTTAGATTTACACTAACACAATTATTGTTGCAGGGTCTGTAATTTGCGACTAGGAAAATGCGAAGTTTGCGACGCCAAGGAAGCGGTCTACACCTGCCCTAAGTGTGAAGTGAAGACTTGCTCCCTAGATTGCGTAAACATTCACAAGAAAGAGCTCGAATGCGACGGCGTTCGTGACCGCACTAAATTCATTCACATGAAGCATTTCACCAACTCCGACTTGTTGAGCGACTATCGCCTGTTGGAGGAGTGTGCCAGATTCGTTTACGGGAAGAAGAGAGATGAGAAGAAAAGGTTCACAAGAATAGACAAGGATTTGCCAGTGGTAAGTTCAATTTCAATTTATTGGAATGGTAGAATGAACGTTTGTTTGTGTTAAGTCTCTCCCCGATCTTATTAGTCTTCCACTGATCTATAAATACACTTCTGCTCAATTCACAGCATTTACTCTTACAGTTGTTGAAATGATTTCCTTAACTAATTTAAAAGCCGCACTTCTCGCTGCTGCGCTTCCATTCTCATTAGAGTTTGATAAAAGCATTGTGCACACATCTAACTTCTGTGCGAAAGGAAACAAAACACGCGGTGTTAGGCTATCTAGCAATAGGATCACCACTTGTTGTGTGCTAAAGAAAATCATTGGGTGAATTGTGATTGACCACTGGTTACCCTGCGACCAAACATCGGTGCTCGTTTGCCAGAAATTTTACCCATGAAAATTTTTAACTTTAAAGCTAACAGAAGGCATTTTTTTTATGCAAGCTGACATGGATGGCTAATACCACAAAACAACTGTTATGATATTATCCCAATACACCACATTCCCGATAGAATTAGGTGCTATGCCCGGACCTTCCCTTTATGAGCACGGCAGTCATCATTATACAGTAATTTGTATGGTGGATGGATGAAACACATATATCATTTTAGTTTTCATGTTGACAACACTAAAAAAAAACGTTAAAAGTTGCCACATACAGTTGTTTTTTAATTTTCCAGCACCTCTATAAGTTAAAAAATGCAGCTCGGATCAGAGGTACTGCGCTGACATTCCTCACACAGAACTTTACCCGCCATGCTAACAACACCACCTTTTTTGACTGGAAGTCAAATGTCATCGGCTGGCGAGTGGAATGGCTGTTCCCCAATGCCACTCCCGAGGCCGTCAAATTTGTAGATGAGCGTTGTCCGGAGGTCAGCCGGCTGTCCGAACTACTGGACAAGTATTTAAACCCACTTGTGAAATTTGAGGCCAATCATTTGGGATTTTATCATGCAGCTGGCTTCAGTGGTGTGAAGGTTTTACTGAAAGGTAAGGGAGGCCATGATATTTTAGCTTGATTCCTGCAGCTGAGACTTCAATGAACTGTCAAATCTCATTTACTATTCTTCGTGCGGGGGTTTGTTTAAAACTTAACCTAGTGTGCTATAAACATGATAACTCTGGGTAAGATAAGATATTTTTGTATGTGTGGTCTACCATTCATTACTTTTTCTTGATTATGGGTGCTACAAATTTGACCTCAATGAAGCATATCACCATAGTGAATCTCAATTGACATAAAGGACAAAACCCAACTTTACAGGACAGCCAAAAACGATTACGTTTTATTTAACCAGATCACATAACGCTTGAATAGGCTACTGGGCATAGCCTCGGCCTCCCGATTCCACCTATCGTGGTTACAAACTTATTTCTGATTTTAAAATCTTACAATCACTTTGTACGCCATATACATACAATATTAGTATTCACTGCAAAAGGCATGTGACTTTTTACCTCTGCGTGCCCTTTTTGAGTGTTTTTCTTTGATTTCTAACATAGGTAATGACATAAAACAATCCTTGACCACTTATCCCCTGACGTTAGTCTGGCCGAAACCCCTCTGCTAAATTGTATTACGTCATTTGTTTACCACCCTTTGGGTCAAAATGGATTTGTTTTGTTTTAGCCGAAAAAATTCGAGGGTCATCAAAGAAGTATTTTGAGCTTGATCCGGCTGAATCGTTGGGTGAAAATCTCGCTGGCAAATGCATCGTGGAGTACCCAGTCATCTGTGTGGTGCTGAAAGACCATGCTGTGAATTTTGATATAGTGGCTTCGGATGATGAATTTGATTATAATGTTAACAAAGAGGACACCAATGAAGAGAAACCCAAGCCAGAGAATGTAACACCAGAACATAACGATATTAAGGATAATCAAAATACTTTAAGTAACGAAAATTATCCTCAGGGTTGTAAAAATGTTAGCACAGAAAATAGGCCTGGTGAATACAATAACTTTGGCAGACAAAATGGTTTTGACAGACGTCGTGGCTTTGGTCGTGGTCGTGGCTACGGTAGACAAAACGGGTTCAATAGAAATAAGCGCAAACAATATGAAAACCGTGAGCTGCTCACGGAGAAATTTGCCAAAGAAAAGAAATTGGAGATTGAGAAGGAGATAAAGGCAGAGAAAAAGAAGAAACCCAGGAATTTGTTGTTCACTACTGGATATTCATCAGAAGGAAGTTTAAGCGATTCTGATGATCCTGAAATGCCTGTCAAGCCAGTAACAAATAAGTAGAATATTGTTTAATACATTCTGAAATAAAGACTTCAGGTTAATTAACAGTTTATTTACATTATTTCAACAGCTAATATAGTGGATTCTGTTAAGATGAACAAGTATTCATTGCTTGCGTAAACACCCAGCACCACACCAAACTTGTCAATATTGAACACAAATTGTTGGCCTACACTGACTCGCTTCGTGGTGCCTCCCTCCCCTCTCTTCCTCAACTGGCAACTCTCATCTGTTCCGCTGGCACGGTAAATAAAGATATGTCTAGATGCTTCACACACCACACTATAGGCAAAATTAGAAGAGCAAGTAACGAATTTCTTGTTTTGTTTTGATGACTGAACATAGGCAAACGCCATTAACGTTCCTTGATGTTTTACAGGCCAAATCTCACTGTTAACAAGTTGGCTGTAGGGTTGCCATACACAGGCGTCCACGTCGTGTCGCAGTGCCAGTGCTGGAGCTTCCAGAGGGTCTAAACTGATACTAAAAAGATACTGGTGAACGCTGAGAGGCATTCTGTGTGTTGTAGCGTGACTTGTAGAATCTAGACGAGCTGCAAGAGAAAAGAAAAAATCATAACAGGTTAATAAGATATATAAGATGGGACAGGTTCAATAATGCTGCAATGCACTACAGGGTGCACCGCTAGGTGTTCGAAAGAGGTTCTTAGAGCCAAGAGATAGATTGCATAGTAGCTGCACCAAGAATTGGAGCATTGTCACCGACATGTCTATATATCGTTTGTTTTGCTTGTTCACTATGTTGAAGTCTATTATGCAAATAATTAAGGAGATGGTTGCTCGCAGAAATCAGTGCTCTACTATTTCATGTACCTTACCGACCCATTTTCTACGATTGGCTAGATATCTGCCAAAAAAATCGATGGTAAAAATAACTTTGTTGCAAAAGACAACATGTTTTGCCATAAAAGTTTCCTCCGAATGAAAACATACATATGCCAAGGATTTCAGACCTACTTATGACTAATTCAACCACCTTTTTTTGATTTTTTTCATGTGATTTCCCTAAACAAAAGAAACATTTCAACTGGATCACAGATAACTAAAATAAGATCGTGTCAATACAGCTCTAAAAAGGTTGTGAAATTAAACACCTCTGCCTAGAAATATTCGCAGAAACAAACCATAGGGCAAAAAACAGTTTTGACAAAACATAATACTCTTGACTGCAAACTATTATAATTCGCACATATACCATTACTACCTTTCTCCATGACCTACAAAATTGATTTTCCATGCTGATGCATGCAAGACTATACAAGAACAAAGTATAAGTAGAGCCAGATTTAAGAACAGAGATTAATAAGAGCAACCTGAATGAATAACTTAAGTTGCAAAAATAAAAATCAACCAACACTTTGAAAGAGTTACATAATACAGGGAGAGATCTGAAGCACAGCTGGAAACTGTTATCTTGTAGATAATTTTTCTTACGTGCACTTATTTTCAATCATTTCGCATAAATGATTTTCAAGTGAACTTCAATTCATGATCATCAACGATTATAAACAAACAAAACGTAAAATAAATCCTACCCAATACTGTGTCCTCCTCGGAAGCCGCGTCACACTCCTCTAGCTCCTGGGACAGTGGAGCGGGGGCACCGTTGTCGCGTGCCGTGACCTCAGTGTCACTGCACAGGTGTGCGAGCCGCGCGTGCACCTCCTCTACCAGCGCCGCATCCAGGATCTGTTCACCATTTGCGTCGCCGCCTGCGATAAGCTCATCCCAGAGAGCAGAGTCAGATTTGGTCACCAGGATGTCGAGTTTTCCTGTAAATACAAATGAAAGGAATCGTACGGCAAGGTGTTTTGTACCGAAAGAACTTTACAAAAATGTACAAGGTGTCCTCAAGTGATTTTTAACAGTGCATATGTGCCCCTCAGTTATTCGTAAATTTCTCAGAGAGTACTTAATTTAACAAGCTCAAATTTAATATTATGTAAACATAATATTATGGTGTATCCGCATGAATTAAATAATGTTTGTTTCCATAGCACAAACTTTGCTCGATAGCACAATAAATTGCCAAAATAGGCCTATTTTTTTCACGACGATTAAATATCGTTATTTCTTCCAGGTAATAAGCATTCTCTAAAGATGAACAAAATACAACGCATGCATAAAGTGCTTTTTAATTTTCGAACTGAATATGGTTCCATAACGAAACATTTTTGATTCAAAACAAAAATTTTTGGAAAGATTCTCAGTTGAAAACTTGCAGGTACATTTTTTCAATGCTTTGAATTTGACAAGTTGCAAACGTATATTAGCCTGTTACTGAGGTTCTGGCAACCCCATTGGAAGAGCCCTCTTCGAGTCTAACAATGAAGCGCCGCCTATCATCGTCCACTTCACCCCGGGATGAAGTCGTGTGACTGGCATCCCTTACTAGCACCAGGCTGTAATGTGCGTAGCAATCACTGTTGCCCAGAATGGTTAGTAGAATATTTATATGCAGCAGAAAGGGTTGGGGACCGCTCAGAGCCATGTTTTACGTACTTACATATACGTCGACATTTTACGTTCTGTGCGTTTCCATTTTTTTTTATCCAAACCGAATCAAACAGCAAAAATAAAATCTTCTTACAATTTATTTTCTATGTGGTTTGACACAGGATATATTTTTCTGAAAAACAAAATCGTGTAGACATAGATAATATTTTTTTCTATGATATTATGATTAGATATTAAATATCAAGTATTATATGATTAATTGTTGTTTGGGGGAGGTCGCTGCCTGCACTTGTTCCCACGTTGAGCTGTCCTTTGAATAGATGGATTATTAGTAAACTATGCTTGCAAGAGGAGTGTAATTTTTTTTTGCTTAGGTATGGGCCCACCTGATTTTATTATTTTAGTAGGTCGTGGTCCGATTTGAACCATCGTTACCAAAAGCACTCTCAAAACTGGTCCGATTCGCGCTTAAATAGCGTCCCGTGAACAGTATGAAGTTAGCGCTTTGTCACGCAATGCCGTGCCGTATACACTGAATATTGATCCCATCATTGAAAAATTACATAACTGGTTCCAAGTGAACCATGCTGCAAAAACTAATTTTGTCCAATTCTCATTACGAAGATCTACTTCTAACGTCAAATTAAATATAGGAAATACCGCTCTAACCTGTGTTCATGTAGTTAAGTTCCTTGGTTTGTACGTGGACGTGGGTTTAAAATGGGACGCTCACATCAACCATATTGCAAATAAATTGAATTCAGCAATTTACGCAATACGCAAAATTCATACCCTATGTGGCGTCAAAGCTGCGAAAACAGTTTACCACTCTTATTTTCATAGTATTATGGCATATGTACTTATGTTTTGGGGGTAACTGTGCTACTTGGGAGCGCATTTTAAATTACAAAAACCGGCCAAGTGCGAGTCGGACTCGCACACGAAGGGTTCCGTACCATCATAAAAAATAAAACAAGAAAATCACGTTTTTTGTATGGGGCTCCCATTTAATTTTAATTATTTTTTAATCTTACCTATTTGTTGTTATAGCGGCAAAATAAATACACACTCTGTGAAAATTTCAGCTGTCTCCCTCTTACGGTTACTGAGATACAGCCCTGTGACAGACGGACAGACGGACGGACGGACGGACAGCGGAGGCTTAGTAATAGGGTTCCGTTTTCACCCTTTGGGTACGGAACCCTAAAAACGTGCGATGCGTGCCGTGCTAGGCATGAAACCAAGAGATTCCTGCCGTGCCGCATTCTCGGAAAAGCTATACTTACGCTTCCGAATGAGTATATATCACAGTGTCTCATGTATGCCCAAAACAATTTGGAAAATGCCCATTTCAACAAAGATTACCATGGCTACAACACTAGAGCCAAAGATCTAATATCTTAATTAATAATCTATTATCTATAAAGAGCTTCATCTGCAATAGCGTCAGGTTCTTCAATAAACTCCCGCCATGCATTGTTAAAAAAGAAATTAATAGTTTTAAACGGACAATCAGACAAATTCTTTTCAAGAAAGCTTACTATAAAATTGACAATTTTTTAAAAAGATGATAATATAATTAACACTTTATTCATAATTCCATAGAATTTTACAATTCGTATTAAGTAGGTAATGCTAAGACTGTTTATTGATTATAATTGTATGTATGATTTATTGACGTGGCTAAGAGCTACCTGTGGTGGCCATGCCGAAATAAATGAAATGAAATGAAAACTGTGCTCACGCTTCGGAGGTAGGGCACCGTGTGGAACTGTCAATGTCACTTTATGACGTTTCTAAAGAGTAATCATCGTCTTTCCACCGTGTATTTTCACAAATCGTTGAATGTCTTTCAGTTCAAAATTTAAGTTCAGCTTAGAGCAATTGATTAGATTCAAATTTGAGGTGAAATACGAGCACTAATGTACTTTGTTTAATGCTTGTTGTTTTGTTTCTGTAAGCGCGTACACAAACGGTCCGAATCATTTGTAATGCTTACTGCTTTGAGCGTGCAATCTGATTCGGGACGCTTGAATACGCTTTTAGCAGTGTAATCATTTACAGTTCATATCGGAATGCGCAGTAAGTAAGCTTGACAAAATGTATACATGAAGTTGTTATTTCAATGTTTAAATTCATTGTGACTGTATAGTTTTCATTGTAATATTTGTTCGTTTTATGAGGCACAACAAGTACACAAAGATTATAGTTTGACAAATTTTAAAGTTGCACATCTTATAGGTAGATTGCTTGATGGAGTATAAGTTTTATCAAAGATAGTTACCGTTATCTTGAATGTTCCAAGTAGTCAGCTCACTGTCTACTCTGTGTCTGAACTTCCCCTCAATGAAGGTACTGCCTGCGTAACTTATTTTTATATCCACAGGTCCAATGTCGATATGCACATGGTCTTTATTGTAATCAGTAGGCAGCTTTAGGGTTATTGTGACATCGTCTGCTGTTTGCAGCCAAGTGTAGACTACTTTTCGGGGTTCCATCTTTGAAACATTCTTTATTTCCTTTTCTGAATCGAAAATGTACTTGAAAGGATTGTCTGATGCAACATACAATGCAGAAAAGTCCGTCTCAAGAGCAGCGTAATGCACCGATCCTTTACCCTTCACGATTTTTGTCGAAGCTACTTTCCACGCGTCTGGTGCATTCAAATAGGTGACCCAAGTCAGAACGGTAGAGAAGTGTTCATCACTTTGCTCAATAGACTCCAACAGGCAGTGCACACGGAGTTCTTCACGTTCCTGGATCCGACAATCGACGATGACAAAATACTTTCCTTCGCCTAGCGCCATATCAGAGTGTAATGTTCTCCACTGTCTAGTTACATCGTTTCTGCCTTCAGCTGAAATTATGTGAAGATTCCCAGTACCATCGCTCACGACTGCAATGTCAGGAGATGGAAAGAACAGACAGGGGTTAAAGTTGCCTGGCTTGCGTTCCTGAGTAGGAATACTGTACACGACTCTCTCACTAAACTCGTGCATGTCAGTATCAAAAGAAATAGCTCGCACCCGGTGAACTGTGTCGATGTAGTAAAGAAGGTGGGTGTGATGATGCGGGTCAGGGAGAAGGTGCTGGTGAAGTGCGAACAACTTAGCGTGCAGGAAAGAGTACTGGAGCTCCGACGGCGAATGCGTGTCAGGCTCAGCACCGAGCCCATGGCTCCAGTGCGCGAGCGCCGTTAGGCTGAGCTTATAGCCTTCAAAGCAGTGGTTTAGCAAGCGCCGCTCGGGTCGCAACTCGAGCAGAGTTGACATTTTGCCCGGTCTCCCGTTGCTAGTTATCAGGTTATTTTTCTTGGCACTCCTCAGGACCACAGATCACAGCAAGAACTAATCAGATAGAGCAGGCAATGCTATGCTCATTTACTTTGTTCATCTGCAATGCAATGCATTACACCTCCACGTTTTCTAGTTCCTTTCTGTCCTATCCTATCCTGTTAGTACCAATGCAGGGCCTGACCTGACCACAGAATAAAGGAATGCGCTATCACAGACTACTTGAATACAGCACAGACTACAGAGAGTTACTACGTATGAATACAGCGCTATGCAGTAAGCACAGACTGTAAGATTTTGACAAGACTGATTCCGGCAGTCCGAGCACCCAATTCGTCGCATCGATTTTATCGAGTATTTTCCCGCGAACTTACTATAGTCGGTCAAGCCGGTCGTGAATATTGAAGAGGGGAATTTTATTTTGGTGGCAACAAAACCAGCTGTCAAAAATTCTCAAAAGTGTTTGAAGGTGGTTCTTTGGGTCAAATACGTAGGTCGAAAGGTAAACATTTTGCTGCATTACAACCAGAAATTCCGACAAAACCGTGGTTTTCTAAATATAAAAAACTGTCTAAAAAGGAAACTTCCGTTATATGTAGAATGCGATTGGGGCATTGTTGTACCCCAATATTTCTAACTAAGATCCACATTGGAGATACTTCCCTCTGTGAATGTGGATTAGATGAGGGAAACCTTGACCACATATTTTTTTCTTGCTCTCTCAATAATAATCCACCATTATATAAACTACTCACAGATTCGAAAATTGCTCTTCCTGCCAACATGAATACCCTATTAACCCTCGATCAACCCAGAGTAGTAAATATTATTTCCAAATTTATTAGATGTAATGATATTCAATTGTAGTTACTATTATGTGTAAAATAGTTCTCCTCTTAAATTGTTTTTTTTTTGTTTAGTGAAGTACCTATTAATTTTGTTTGTAATTTACTCTTATTTGCTCAGTAGCATTTATGTTCTTTTTAAACTTTTTATTCTTGTTTTAATAAAATCTTTAGCAAAAGTGTTTGCAAAATTAAAAAAAAATTTTTTTTTTTTGGCATTCATTAAATTCACTCAATTATTTTCACCCATTATCTCATCAAACCGTCAATCAATAAAGTTTCAATGCCAAAAGTTTGTTTTGTAATAATTATGAAAGGACCAGAATAAATTACTTCAATTCAAGAATTCAAGAATCAAGAAGTGAAACTGGAAACTGGCAAATTGTCCACACTGGACAGAGCCCAAAAAACAAATAAAAAAAAATAAAAAAAAAAAATACGTAGGTATATTTGATATTTATTTGCGGGAAAAAACGAATTGACGATCGAGGTTCAATGATTTTGGAGGATATGGCTAAATCGAATAGTTTTTCATGTGATCGCAAGAAGAGTGAAATAGGCAATGGAGCGTACCGTGAGATACCATTCAGCGTTGAAACACCAACCGTTCGTTGATGTAGACATAACCTCATTATTTTCGTTATTATGGAATTGCACTAACTTGCACTCTAATTTGTTTCAGGATGAGTTTTACAGGTTTATGAGTGTAACCCAGATCGCGGAAATCGATAGAACATTTACTTCAGTTCGAACTCGCTGCAGAACCATGGGGGTTATTCATAGTGCGAATGGACAGTATCGCTTGAAAAATGTATGTAAATATTGTTTTATTTGGGACGGCTTGGATGACAGTAGACTATCTAAGATACGACCAGGTAGAAAAGGTTATCAGAATCTGGCAATAACATCTTGGAAATGTTGGCTCCGTAATGCGTAATTGAGAAGAAAACTGCTTATTTATCACGACAGGTGGCATCTAGGCAAACTAACCTAAGAGCTACAGGAAAGTGTTTGGGTTCAACCCGCGTTCGTCCGGGGGAGTTCTAGATAAGTTCTAACACACATAGGTGGCGGTCAAGAATGCTGCGTTCCATTTTCCCAAAAAAAAAAATGTACGGGAAATAAGTATTTCAATAGTTCATTGATTTTGTGGAGTCTTAAAGAGTCTAATAAGAAAAGAAGATACAGGGTTAATCGGATTAACACTAACCGAGATGAACAAGATGTTGAGTGTTTTTTCCTGAATTGCTTGAAGATAAAGAACTTTGTTATTTATTCCAAATGTCAATTCAAAGTATGTTTGTAAGTTCATACTGTATGTATGTATTTTTATTGTATTTTATTCTTTTTCCTTTCAAATTGCTATTGTGTACCTACCTACAGCTATTTTAGATGGTCTCTCCTCATCACCCCAAAGGTTGACTGGAAAAAATCACTCTTAGTGATAAGTTCGCCTTTGTGAAATTTTTTGTTGTTTAGAATTGTTATTTGTTTTCTACATTGCACAATAAATAATTTATTCATTCATTCATTCATTCAATAAATAGTTTTTATGGATTGCATAATTCTCGACCTATGTAATTGAAATGACTCAACGTCATCGTTATTATTCCAAAAATGTGTTGAACCAAATAATGAGGTCATGGGAAAGAAAATATCACATTAACATAACCTATAGTATTTCATTTCCAACTTTCTGTTGGTCTATTAAATTAAAATTAGCAAAAAGACAAACTTAAGTTCATTTTTTCTCCAAACGGTAATCTAACTGCATCATGGAGTTGATCTTTCATCTAAAAACTCATGAATAAAACTTCACAGCAAGGACATTTGACGTTTCTAAGGTGAGATTGCTCATGCGACACCTGCGATAATATTTGAGTTTTGCGTTTTTGCTATGAAATTGGAGATTTGTATAAAAATTGCAGCCTACTGCAAGGTTCGCTCTTCAACTCATAATTTCCAGATGGATGGATAATGTTTATGCAAGCAATATTAGGCCCGGATACACTTCGTTAATGTTTCGTGTTGTTTGCGCAGCAGTACTTCCACTTAGGAACTCATATTTCATATACGAATTTTTACTTTATCCGTGATGCCAAAAACTACCACAATTTAACAAAAACAAAACACTATCAAATGGCTGAATTTGAAATTAAAATGACATGGCTTTCGAATACATTTTATTTGGCAATCCACAGATAAATTAAAAAAAATATCTGAAAATGCTGTAATCTATACTATACTATATTATATAAAGAGGAAAGGTTTGATTGTTTGTTTATATGAACCGAATAGGCTCTGAAACTACTGAACGGATTTGAAAAATTATTTCACCGTTGGAAAGCTACAGTCTATCCAACGGACATAGGCTATGTTTTATCTTAAAAAATTAAGGGATCCTTACCAAAACTCCGATAACGTAACCCTAGGTGCAAAAAAATTACCAAGAATGTTCCTTACATCGTGTGCGCTGCGAAAACTATTCACGCTAGAACAAAATGATGTACTACAATTTTATAGAACACATTATTATCTACAAAAAAATTCGCGACAGCATACATCTAACTATTATAGTTATGACACAATAAGTGTGTATTTATTGTAAAATAAAAATTTAAATATCGACGCCAGAAAAGGCTCTTTATTCGTACCTAGATATTAATACTTATCAAAATAAATAAATTATTATTTAAGAATGTTTCAATACCTTTATATTACTTTTTGAATTATTCGATTCGGACATTTCATTCGAAAGATATCATGAGTTTAAAAATTAGAAAAAACTCCGCTCGGCCAACTATGCGTTTTAGAGTTTGTAGGCGTCACTCAGAGGTACGGGAGGGGCTCCCTACGCAGCAGCCGTGTGCGGAATTTAAGAAATTGTCGTTTGATCATATAAAAGTTATTTTCAGAACTAGACCCATTAATATATGTTGTACATTTAGTTATCCTAATAAATAAGTGACTTAAAGAGTTTTTATGATTTTCGATTAAATACTTTTTAGTTGTAGGTAGCTAATAACAGTTAAACATGTTCGAAAAATTTTACGGCTTTTCAAGCGGCAGGAAGATACATTCTCCAAAGACATTCTCAAAAGCCGTAACATTTTTCAAACATGTCTAACGACCGCGGTAATCTCAACAGTATCATAACAGTTAAGCTAATTATTTAGTGAGAAATAAAACAACATCAAATAATTATTACTTACTGGCTTTAACTCTTTAAATTATTTATTTAATGGCTTTGTTTTGTGGTTATGACCTTTTTACAATAATTAATAGTTGAAAAATACATATAAGAAAAAAATACAAAAAAAGAAAAAAAATACAAGAAAATATATTCACAAAATTTGTTATTTTTATTTCAAATATTTAAATGTAGGTATATGCTCTTTTATTAGGAACTCTACGTAATAAGGGGTGTATTTGTGTATCATTGTGTCAAAATAATATTTTTTCAATTATATTATGCCCGTGCAAAGCCGGGACGGGCTGCTAGTCTAATATTAAACTCCAATTTCATAGGTACAGACTTCACCTCCATGGGTACAGACCTATTTTGTTTTAAATCTAGTACGATGGTATAGAAACATTAGTGTATGAGCAAGAGTTTAATACAGTGAGTGGTGCTTAACTGTTAATTGGTTTTAATTGTTATAATGTCTCAAGATTTAAGACAGATGTCATTAAACTTTCCTGTTAACTTTTTAGATGGATCGTCATGATGGGAACAGTTGTGAATTGGTTGTCTCAGTAGAATTCCTGCCGCTGCCTCCGGAGCCCGCTATTGTGCCTTACACAGCTCAGATTTTCGGATTTCTTGGTTTTGAGGATGACCATCCCATAATTTTCGCCATTGTTGTGCAACCAATACCTCATAACACAGCTTGCAAGATTCACGAAATTATGCATATCATTTGTAGAAAACACCTCGCTACTTCGGAAGTTGAATTACATTACAAATGATTTATGTATAATGTGAGAAATGATTTATGGGTGTGATAACACCTGATGGCAATAAGGTGTAAGTTAAACCATTTTTTTAAAATAACTGCTACTTATTTTGGAATTTCAAAAAAATAGAAAAAAAGCATTTGATGGTCTAGCTATATTTGATACCGTTATGGTAGATATCCGACAATCATATTCTGTGCTCAAACTTTATGAATATTTGTCTAATATAAGAACCCAGCGCACCAGCGACTTCCAGTTTTATCTTTAAATTATATCTAGACCATCAATCTACATATTTACTTTTACGATCATCGAAATTTGTTGTGGTTATTTTTAAATATAATTGAATGTTGTTTTACTTACCTTACCTTACTTATCACGCTCCTAAGAATGGCCCGTAAGCTATGTTCCCCATACAAACGTAGTTTACTAATCTTTTGGAAACCGCTATTCCAATTAAATTGGTATTTAATATCTAATATCAGGTAACAAACATCTGTCTGCACGCTTTTGTTTTTTTGAAAAATCCAAACAGAATGAAATGAAAGCAAAAAGAAAATCTTCATACGAATTTTGTTTTCTCTGTGGTTTGACCCAGAATACATTTACCGAAAGAAACAAAGACATGCAGACACAGATATTTGTAGCCTTATATTAAATACCAAATATCAAGTAAGTTGGAACAGTGGTTTTCAAATTATTAGTAAACTACGTTTGTATGGGAGGCGAAATTATCTGATGCTTACGGGCCGACCTTAAGTAGGGGGTAAGTGCCTATTCCCACAGTTTACTGATACATTACAAAAGTGAGAAATTGCCTTAATATTTAACATAGCTAGTTCTTGGGCATCAATAGATACATTTATTGAATAATTTATTCTGTAACAACAAATTAGTATGGCTGAAATAAATGAAACAACAAATAGAAAAATCAAATGTGTATTCTTTGTTTTTTACTTAGTATAAATATTTTAACAACATATTAAATATACAAGTTTCATAACCCACGACCATGAGGCAACACAAGCACTAGAATTAATAAAAAATATTGACACCTGGCAAACTCCCGGAATAACATTACACAATTAGAATGTATGATAAGAAGGGAAACCCCACACTGCAGTAGCACATCTCAGTTGTATCAATTTTATATGATAAAAAAGTGGATACATTCTTTTATTCAGCAGCCAGTAGTCAAATCCTTAGCATTATTTTGCAATAATTAGAACATGCAATAAAATGTATGTGTCAAGTAAATTAATACAACGGTAATTACTAGGGAGTTATAATATCAACACTCCTTGCCTTTTGTGATAAGTTATAAAGCTAATTAAGATTTTAAGACTATCCCCGCACGCATGAAATCTTTAATTGCATTAAACACTAGGTTGTGCCAATTAAAAGCTGCATGATACAAAAATGATGGTATGCGCCAACAGAAAGTATGGCTTCTACATACTTAGGTTTGTATGAAATTTTATGGAAAGTTTGAGAGTGTGGCTGAAAGTGGTGTCATTTAATCACACTGCAAACACTCGGGTGATTTTTTCAGGTGAATCAGTCGCTTGGTAACTGATGCAAATATCAATTGTTGATGTTTTTTTATGTAACTAAACATGGATGGCTAATATCGCACCCACCATCATGACAATAGCCAAACACCGCATTCCCGCAGGAATTAGATGCCATGCCAGGACCTTCCCTTAGTATGGTAATATTGAAATGGATGGAAAACACGTTTCTTAATTGCCGCTTCAACTATATTTTCATACAATGCGATGGTACAAACCCAGGCTGGCTTAAACCTAGCACCAAGTAGGGTAACGGGCCCTATGGTTTTAAATGGTTTCCGAATCATAGACTATCTCACATTAATAACGAAATGCACTTATTCAATTTGGAGAGAGAAAGTGGTACATGACTGGGGCAGGGGTTGAACCTGTGCTCTCTGGTATGGGAAGCAATTTCTCGCGCCCCTGAGCTACGAGCCGCTCAATTTTTTTTATGCAACTTGACATGGCACACTGGCTACTGGTTTCTATGTACTTATATTGTATACCTTCCGTAGCTAGCGACTTAGAAATGCAGCTCAACGTCAGATTTGATCACTCACTTGCCTATTCTTAATTATTCACCTGGCGTATTAATTTATCATGGTATCCCTCCTGCACTACACGATGCATCTTACATTAAATAAAATAACCTGCCGGATGCGAGTTCAGAGTCATGACTGCAGCGACGTGCCGTTACGACGTGCGACGCCTGCTGTCTGCAGTCGGCTACGAACTTGTACCTTCACTGTTAATTTCAAAAGGTACTAGGGAGAATATCTCAGAGCTTCCCTTAGAAATTAAAATTTTATACAATGCTTAAACCATGCTATAGAAACATTATTGTATTAATATCTTAATCGTCAAATGGAAAAGAAATCCTATATATATTGTGATGAATCATGGACCTCAAATTGGTTTATACATAATTATGATTTATATAAGGTAAAGGGCTAATACCACACCTTCTGTCATGGTATTAGCCCAACACACCACATGGGAACTAGGTGCCATGCCAGGACCTTCCTTATATTGCACGGCTACATTGAACTGGATGGAAAACACAGACAATTTTCATTGCCGCTTCGACCATCGTTCATCCAATGCGATGGTACCAACCGGGGCGGGATTAACCCTACCACCTAGTAAGTAAGGAAGGGGACCTACAGTTTAACGTGGAATCCGAACCACGGCCAGCCTCTCTCAACGGTCGAGTGGTCACCCATCATCCAAGACCAGACCGGACCCAGCGTTGCTTAACTTCGGAGAGCGATCGCCGAAGTGTTGCGCCACTGGGCCACTGAGGCTGATGCTTCAAAGCCTACACATATGCTTCATGCTGACACATGGATGGATATCTTCAGTGTTTTCAGATAGTAATGTAGTAAAATTGTTCCTAATTGTTATGAATGAGGGTCCACTAGTCTTCAAAACTGAAAATCCTAATTACTGACAGAAACAAAGTACAACTATACAAATCACACAAAGGTGAATTCGTACACATTGAGATGTACCACCGCAGTCGGTCGGAAGCAGAGACAGTATTCTACAGAACCCAGAAGTATAACACGATGACGAGTACGATGACGCAGCCGGCCGTCGCCTTCACTAGCATTGACTTGGTGTTGAGGTACGTCGCGTCCTTCTTGTACTTGGCCGTCATTATTGATAGGTTCTGCGTCTTCGTGTCCAGCTCTGACGGAAATGGAAGTGACGTCAGTGAGATAACATTGTCCTGGAGGGTAACCGGCGTAAAGTGTGAAAAAACAAGTGAGGGAATTCGATCAAAGCGTCTTACTAGGTGAAATATTTGGCACCCACTTCCGATTTCCGATTGCAGAATTGATTAAATTACCTCAACTTTTTTTTCATATTTTACTCCGGTTAAGTTCCGGATTGGTTTTAGCATTTTTTATAAACTTTAGTTAGGACAAGATTGACATACTCTATGCATCAAATAGCATATGGTAGCGTCAAGTAAAGAAACTTCAGGGGTGATTTAGGATGTAAAAATAAGTAACACAAGCGCTCATACCACCCCAAAGTTGGCTCCAATTTCATTGTGGTAATCCCGAATTAAAATATCTTTTGAAAAGAATGCCACCTGGGACATTAAGTTTTATATGTTATTTAGGTTTTCTTAGTTATTTATCCCGCATGCCATATTTTCCCTCCCTTTGCCTTTTGCAATATGGCAGATTTTGCTGTCAAAGACTAGTCGATATCGACCGAATGGATTCCAGAGGTTAAGCGTCGAAATAAAATGCAATGTAATAAAAATAAGGAAGCTAAAACAATATTTCATTTTAGACAACCGAGTTATAGGAACACTGATCATTTGTGTACAAAACACCTCTGTGGAACTCCTCAAAATAATAGCGGCCGACTCCTAAAACAAGCTCAAAGCTCCGTCCAATCAAGGCGCTCACCCGAGAGAACGGTGCCCCGCTGGAGCACGTCATCGATGTTCTGCATCATGATGCGCTGCACGTCGCCGAGCTGGCCGCTGAGCGAGGCGGCGGCGCCCCCGCCGGCGGCCCGGCGCGCCCGCGCACCCCCCTCCATGTACGAGCGGCGCACGCGCTGGATGAACGTGTCGAACTCGATGAACGTGTACGGCCGAGTTACGGTGTTCACCTGAACATCAATGTACTCTTATTGGAAAGAACACTACGGCAGGAATTCTGTGGAGAAAAGAGGTTTGGTACAAAACAATTGTATCTGAACCACTTGCAATGCTGTAAATTACATTAATTTATATTGTTGCGTTAGCAACTTTGTTAGTTGTAAGTAATTTAAACTGAGGGTTGCTGTTTCTTTTTTTCTTTGTTTTTTGCCTTTATCTGTTCTAGCAAGGAAGTTTGGCAGTAGCATTTAGATCTAAGTGTGTATTTCATTATTGTGGACGGAAAACATATGTTATGTAAACCCCTGAAAATTCTTTGCAGGTTCTTCTTTACTGGGTTCATCTAATCCGCGGATCTTTGTAACGTAACTTGGTTTAGCATGGTCAAACTCCCTAAAGAAATTATTACAATTGACTTAAGGCTATCATATAGAATGGGGCACATAATAAAGAAACTAGACTCTCTAAATTGATCTGCCTGTGACAAGCCCAGAGGCATTGACGGAATCTTGACAAAATCTTGTGTACAGATAGAAATTATTTATTTTTTAAGATACACGAAACATTACATATACGTTTAGCCAAGCTAAAATAAAATACCCCATTCCATAAGAGACTTTTCCTGAGTCTGAAGACAGATTAGGAAAAGTACTTGGGAATAATGAAAAAACCGGCCAAGTGCAAGTCGGACTCGCACACGAAAGGTTCCGTACCATCGTACAAAATTTAACACAAAAAAATCACGTTTTTTGTAAGGGTTTTTTTTAATTTTTATTTTACCGATTTGTTGTTATAGCGGCAAAATAAGTACATGCTCTGTGAAAATTTCTACCTATTTCGGTTCATGAGATACAGCCCTGTGACAGACGGACGGACAGTGGAGGCTTAGTAATAGGGTTCCGTTTTCACCCTTTGGGTACGGAAAAAGAACAATAACAAATGCATGAGAACGACTGAAACCCAGCATTCCTACAGTATAATTTGACTTATTGATTTGAACATTGAGACAGAAGAAATTATGACCATATTAAAATTCAAACATTCCAATTATTCTTATGCAGTGGAATGACGAAAGCATATATCCAAAGCATATGACCTTATATTATTTAGCATCTTAAGAAACAATACACATTGCCTTAGTATCTGAAACATCATGTTGCAACTATGATGGACTAGAATGCGACTAATGAATGTCTTGGCAGGGATCACATCGCTTCGATTGGACATGAAAGCAATCCAACAAAACAAGTCAAAACATTACTAGTGGCTCTCTGAGCTGTAGAACTCGCGAGTTGGTCTTTTTTAACATTTTCCAAAAACTGTTTTCTTTTTAAACTGGCTTGACTAAAAAATTCTATATAAATATCGAACCGGCTTACAAAATTTCATGAGAATCAGTTGAAAGATGCGACCTGTAGATGAGAATACCCGGTGAGATATAAAACATCAGAACATTATTCAAAATTAATCTGCCATTCCAAAAAAATTTTAACAAGTGCGTGTCGGACTCGCACACGAAGGGTTCCAAACCATCGTACAAAAAAAAAACAAAAAAAACACGTTTTTTGTATGGGGGTCCCCTTTAATTGTTGTTATAGCGGCAAATTAAATACACACTCTGTGAAAATTTCAGCTGTCTATCTGTTACGGTTACTGAGATACAGCCCTGTGACAGACGGACAGACGAAAGGATGGACGGACGGACGGACGGACATCGGAGGCTTAGTAATAGGGTTCCGTTTTCACCCTTTGGGTACGGAACCCTAAAACTGTCTTGAATAAAAAAATCTATAAAAATATCGAACCTCACATCACACATCAAAATGTATGGGGTGGGCAAAAATTATTTAAGCCATACAACAAAATGTTATCTAGCTTTTTTGCTCAAATTAGGCCAAGGAATACCTGGTAAACGTTTGGACTATAACTCTGTTAACACCCAGTAAAAATAACAAAAAATATTCTCACCCTTTTTCCGTACTGCAAGTGGAATTCCTGAGCAATTTCCTCTAGAAAACCGAAAGCCAGTCGTTTACTGTAATTCCTTTCGCAGAGAACCAAGTAGCAGATTTCGTTCTCAATTAAATAGCTGAAACAAAAGGACAGAAGTTAAGTAGTCAACGCTATCCACAAATTCTGCAGAGAGGTCTCCCACAGTAAATGCAGGCCATTCATGAGTGTATTTATGGGTAATTAATCCGACAGGTACAGTGCCTTTAATTTCAAGCGTGAGTTAAGATGATTTTCATGCAAACTCAATATTTTAAATCTTATACATAAACACCTCCCAGTGCAACAAACATTCGACTCATAGAAAAATGAAAAGGGAATTTTGTGTTTAGATTTTTTTGTTTTTGTGCCTCCCCAAAGGACCAACAACTGTCATGCATTTTCATGCTTTTCCGAATGTTTGCCAAGGCCATCAGCTATATGAACTTTTATGTTGCTGATTAAACATTTTCGTTGAGTTTGCTCCCCGTCGTGAAGTACTTACGCGGTCGCTCATTTGTGTCTGATCTCATTTGTGTGTGCTCGCCACAAATTAATAGATATTAGATACCTGTTCATACTCAATGCGCTAGCAATTAGAAGCTATTGGATTGATTTTGATTTTTGGACTGATAAGCGACCTATAGCATACATGCACCTTGCATTTTACTATAACAATGCAGAATAAAATAAGCCGGCCTACAGAGTGAAGTTGGACATACATGTATACTTTTTTTTTATGCAACCTGACATGGATGGCTAATACCACACAACTACCGTTATGATATTAGCCCAATTCAACACATTCCCGAAGGAATTAGGTGCCATGCCAGGACCTTCCCTTTATGAGCACGGCCACATTGAACTGGATGGAAAACATGGACAATTTTTCATTGCCGCTTCGATCATCTTTTCATCCAATGCGATTGTACCAACCCGGGCGGGCTTAAACCCTAACACCTAGTAGGGGAAGGGGACCTACAGTTTTATATGGATTCCGAACCATGGAGCAGCTCGCATTCATGACGAAATGCACTTATCGAACTCAGAAAGAGAAAGGAAGTTGTGCATGTCGGGGGGAGAATTTGAACTCAGACCTCTAAGTACGCTAGGCCAATCGCCACGCCACTAGGTAAGTAGGTGGGTAGGTATGCAGTCTCTTGACTCGAGCTGCATGGTGTTATACATTCAATTTATGTATAGTGTGTTTAGAAACCTTATTTTAGCGTTATGTCAAAAAGGTAGCGGGAATCGGCCTGTTTGGATGCCATGCCACTGACGTGTAGCGTACATACATGTTTAAGAAACAAATAAAAGCAAAGTAAATCAAAATCATATGAAAAAACTAAAACTCACTGAAACACATAAGGTCCCGTTTCTATGGAGCAGCGTGTGGGTGACTGAGGGCCGAGCTTCCTAAACAACAATTTGGCTTGGTTCTGATATTCCAAAATATTGCGACCACCCTGAAAAAGGAAACGAAAAAGTTGTTAAACCTCTGCCCAGAAATAAAAACAACAATAAATTTGTCTTTTATCCAAATATACATTAAAGAAATAAATAGTATATCTGCAACATAATTAAAATAAAGTTACTTAAAACAAAACTTACAAAAGCTCATGCAAGGACTTTCAAGCTTGTGGGAGGACTTTTGAATAATGTTTTCCATTTGGCCTCCTGGGTCTACGTCTAAACAATAATGTATTAAATTACCTAATGAAAAATGCATGATTTACTGGTCTAAATACTTTATTACAGATATATTTTAAAAATATTTACAAAATACAATACATTTTTGGGATGTTCATGAATAAAGAGAACCAAATGTATGGGAAACAAAAAACTTCTTGCCACTAAGGTAATGTAAATAAATTAGTTTCTAGTTTGGTTGGAGTGGTTTTAACATTATTGCATACGTGTTAACATTATGAAATCATGAATAATGCTTGCAAAAACTAGCAAGTGTGCATTAATATCGAGCTGGTATTCAAACAAAATACCCTAAAGCCAGGTCCAAAACAGGTTAGTTTGAGTAGTCCTGTATACTAATTTTATTAAAACATTAATAAAAATGGACAGATGTAAGCCCAAGTTTGAATTTTTTGATGCAGAAGAATGGTGTCCACAACAAATAAAACTATCCAAGCTCTTAGAGCGTCCAACTTTCATCCTATCCAACCAGCTCGGAGCATAAAAGAGTTCTCTTTCTTTGCCTATGTATTTAGTATTACTATGTTAATGGAAACTTTGCTGGTTTAAGCTTTATTCAAATTTTTGTTAGTAGTTAGTTTTAAGATTGTTTGTTTTCCTGAATAAAATAAAAAAAAAGTACCTACCGACGAAGAATTTAACACAACACCTTGCTCAACTAAAGGGAAGGTCCAAGTAATGCACCAAATTCCTTCACTAATGCGGGGTGATACGATAAAAGGGAAGGTGTCACCATTACTAAAAAAATATTCATTTAGAAAGATGATTTGCTTTTGTGTACTTCAGGCTATTTCTGTTCGTTCTGTTGAGAATACAGAAAGTCTTAATGCTAAAATGCCTTCTTGCCTGAAGGTAATCAAAAGTGGTGCATAAAAAGTTAGGGCCCTAAAGTGTACCTGCTCATCCTCTTGCATGGTGGCTGCGAGAGGAAGCCCGTCCACGATCCTGGCAATCATAGTCATCACAACCATGGTGCCGGTAATAGTTCCACCACACTGTCACTCAAAATTCGCCGACGACGGCGCTGGTCCACCCTCTAGCTACACTGTGCTGAGCCCCGCTGGTTACCTTTAGAGTGCACTCATTTCATCATCATCATTACCAACTAATCAACCAACCCCCCCGATCGAAGGTTTCACCTCACAAAACTACACGTCAACCACCACAGAATAAAATAGGCTTACGTTCAACCACTGAAGTGACGTGTACGATGTATGTCATTTTAAATAATCTGTGAAGACGTCAAGTGAAATCATGCCGACGAGCATCAAGGATTTCATTATTTTTAGCTTAGACTTTTCCTATAAAAAAGATAGCTATAATCCTAGTTACAATTCTTCCACTGAAAAAAAAAAAACATTGGATGACAACTTTGATGATTGTCGATTAGTCAAACTACTAACACAACGTGATATTTTCTTAGTTCAGCTACTAGATAACAGATGGCAGCTATTTATAATAATAATCCACGGTTCATTTGCTAGGGAGACTATTGCATCCTACTCCAGAGTGATTTTCATTTGTTTTATTTCCCCTGACGTCACTCGTGAAACTAGAAGCTCGCGGCTCATTGCGGTAGCCGGAGCGGCTGAGCACGTGGTTTTGGTTGACCCGTGCAGTTTGCAGCGCTTCACTGTTTGTCTGCTGCGGTTCTCGCCGGTAAACTAATCGGAAGATGAGCCATTGTGCATCTATGTAGAAGGCGCCACAGTCGTTCATAGCTATTTATGATCATGTATCGGCGAACACACTAATAATCAGTGCCTTTTTGCATGAATTTATAAAACGGCTAGCATTTGTGAGATTATTATAAAACCACCAGCCCGGATCGTCATCATTGTTCATCGAGTACTGATTTATATCGACACTGCCTGGTTTTCACCAAGCGCTGATATATTTTATTCGAAACTTTATCTATTAAAAACCAAGCTCTCTTCCAGCAAGTACTGAATAGATTAATCCTCACATTAAAGGCCTTTCTTACCATCTATCAAATGATACGAGTACAAGATAATCAGCACTTAAGTAAGAAAGGCCCTCTGGGTCTCTTCCACCAAGTACTGATTAGCTTAATCCTCACAATAAAGGACCTTTCTTGCTATCTCGCAATCGATACTAGTACAAGATAATCAGCACTTTAGCAATAAAGACCCTTTAATTGTCGATGAAAATAAATCAACAATTGGTGAAAACTAAGCTAAGTGTCAACTAAAATAAATCAAGCAACTATTATAATTCGCACTTATTACTAAAGTGAGGATTATCTTGTACTGGAGTTTATTGCAAGATTCTAAGAAAGGCCCTTTAGTCAATACCTATGTTATGTGTCGATTAGTTAATCAGTACATGGTAAAAGATACCCTCAGTGTAAAAGTTGCTGATTGTAAACGGCAACTTTTTGCTCATATCCTTACAATTATCGAATAAATTCACACACTGCATTCGTACACAATTACTTAATGACGAAAAAAAAACACGGACAATCTTCATTACGACCATCGTTCATACAATGCGATGGCGCCAATTCCCAGGTATTTACCCTGCATCTAGTAAATGTCAGCCTCGGTAGCCCAGTGGTGTGACGCCTTGCGATTCGATAACCTGGGTAAGCACATCTGAGCGCAGTTGGGTTCTGGATGGGTGAAGGTTCCTTACTTACTAGGTGGTAGGGTTAATCCCGCCCGGGTTGGTACCATCGCATTGAATGAACGATGGTCGAAGGGACAATGAAAATTGTCCGTGTTTTAAGTAATGCAGTCCCGTCCACTAAACAATCTATAAAAGAAAAGGTTACCATAATTTCTTTAAAGAAAACTTGAGAAATCATAAAGATTTCACAAAAAAAAACATTTCACATTCCGCCAGCGCGACTCCAATGCACTGATAACGATTTCAGAAGTGGTTCCATCGGGCAGATGTGTTCCATCTCCATCTAACTCACGGTAGTGGTACTTGAGTTGACGTCTCACTCTCACGATTTGTTCGTCTTGTAAGCGCAGCGCACTATGCTACGTCTGTCTATGGTCTAACTCTAATGAATGGCCTGTAATGAATGGTCCAAACAATTTCGATATACTCGGCGCATAAAAGGCGGTAGTCAAAGTTGAAATGGGAGGGTTCTCCACACCAAACAACATATTTTGTTCAACACTTTTTGTTATTATAAACTAGTTTTCGCAACCTTGAAACTGCTTACACCAATCTCACGATATTTGTTGAACGCACAAATCTACCTATTCCACGATGAGCACCCATAACCTCAATCTACAAACGCAGCCGTGGCAGCCTCAATTTGTGACCAAGTTCCAAGACAATGCAGAGCCACGTGCTCGCTCAAAATTCGCTCCATCAGCGGTCCGAGCCTTCGCGCCCTCAGCGATGACCGAGCGTTGCACAACATTGCATTAGCGATGGTAATTGGGTTACGATATCTGAAGAGCGGTGTCGTATTTATTGTGCTAATATCTATGTCGCCGCGCTGGTTGAATAAGCCACTCAACTGCACGCCTAGACTCTTATATTGTATTGTATTTTATTCATCATCCATAGACAGCTTGCTGCACTCCGGATCGTCAAATTTCCACATTTAACATCGTTAATCATAATCATGCATACCTTCACGCCGCTTTTCCGGAGGGGTAGGCAGAGATGATAGAGCGCCATATGGTACGATCACAGCACTGTGATTGTGACTGAAATGTTTTTAGAACACAAGAACAGTGTGTAGGTGAACGTAGTTGAACACAACTAGCCTACCACTTATAATACAGCCGTTGGGCCAGTTTAAGTGGTAGCGAATATTATTTGTTGTTTTTATTTGTATGAATAAATGAATAAATAAATAATAATAATGTAATGGCACAACAAAAAACTCTCTTCATCTACAGACATACATCTTTCCATACTTGCTCAACGATAACGGGTGATACGTACCAGACCCTTACGAAGAATTACATCGATTAGGTCGTAGTACGTTCTTCAGTGCTTCCACTCTGTAAATTTGTTTCGTCATCCATTCGTTCCATATATCCAAACCATCTTAGCACTCCTTTCTCAATTGCTTTTAATTTAATCTAATAGCGAATGGACGCTTAGCCAAATGGCCTCCTTGGTTGAATGTTATAGTGATGAACTGTTAGAATAACAAAATCACCGTAGAGTGGGCGGACTACTAGATGGTCAGCCTTTGGTTCAGTAGTTTCCAGCCAAAAGCAACAACGTTGAATGCCTGACTCTACATCTACAATACTGAATCTGAATCTACAATAAACATCACCATAATATACTTTAATTTTAAACCCACTCAAGCTGTCACCAATTTCACGACGTCTCGCAAGAAACCACTAAAGAGTAGCATGGCATGCTGAATCTATATGGCTTAAGGATGTACCTACCGACCCATACAATGTTTTTTTTTACACAGAACGCAAAAAGTATTGCACTCAAAAATATTAAATATAGCCATAGTAGTTGCAGCGAAAACATATTCACAATTTCAGGTAATAGTTTCGTTATAATTGCCGATGAGAAGTTTTACACCGTTAGATGGCGCTGTTAAATAAAAATCGCATTTAAATAAATTGTAACAAAACCAATAATCCTGAAATTGTGAAATTGTTTTCGCTGCAAGTAATATGACTATATTAAACTTTTATTATTAATTCGTGGCTTAAAGTGCAATACTTTTTGCGTTATGTGTGCAAACAACTTTATATGGGTCGGAACAGCCTTAAGCCAGTCATTTCTAACCTTTAGAGGTAAAATATCCTTTTATTGATACAAATGTTTCCAACTAAATGCGCACTCGTTACAGAATAGATGATGGCGTGAATTAAAATACTTGTTTTCGGAATCACTCCCAAACAATATTTTTCCGATAAGTAAAAAGCTTAGGTGAGTATACAAGGTAAACTCGTATCCTTGTTAGGAGTACCTCCTGCATTCCCAGACATGACTTGTTTCGCAGACAACCTTTAGCCCTTACTATAATCTGTGGTAGAGCCACAAATCGTGTAATATCATATTTTTTTTATGTTAAGGTGGCCCATCCCGCTCATCTCCCCATACAAAAGGGGAAAGAAGATCACGCCCATATTTCTTGTCAGAGATCCAAAATTTTGCTCAACATAGCTTTATTTGATCGAACTAGATGTCTGATGACCATTGGCATTGTAAAATTGTGTTTGGTTTCCAAGTAATAACGTCCGAAAGTTCGAATTTTTCGCGCGTTTTATATAATAACTTTGGAGGTGGATTACGCAATGATAAAGTAAGAACATCTTAAAAAGATTAGTCATCAGACATAACTTATTTAATCAAGATTTATAATCCTTTTTGTTTTTGTTAGATTTTTGACTACAGCGGTCGTGGTTTACTTTTAGCTATAAGTCGTTTTGAAATTAAAATTTTCGTAAATCTTACCAAATCATACACTATGCGCATTGTCTTTTTTGTGGACATGTTGCATCTTCCTCATCACGGAGCCTGTCTTATTCTTTGAAACAGAGAAGGTCCCAGAGCGCAACAGCACGGTTTTGTACCGTGCCCGCAAATGAGTTAGGCCCGCCGGGTTATGGCGCACGCCAGGACCTCACAAAAAAGCGACGCCCATGGGCTTTCAGACTTTCACAAAAGCTGCGAAAACTATGCTGGCCGGCCAGGTGCTTCTTCACACCATGTTAAAAGTTTGTACTTTGAGGGAAAAAAATTCGGCAGTTAGTCCATTTCATCGTTCACCGACCCTATACATAAAGGATCGGTCGTTATGTGTTTTATCATGTTTATTTCAACTTATAAGTAATTCATTCTTCCACTTTTTTTCCACAACTGTTGCTCATCTAGTAGGTTAGCGTAGGTTAGGGTTTACGAGTATTTCTCAAAAGAGGTATATTATATGCAAAGTTATTGAACATAGAATTATTAAAAGGATGGCCATATATTGCAACATATTGAAGACAGAGGGAACAAGGTTTCTACGAGAAAATTACTTATAAGCTCCTCTGTCCCCATTCTACCACCGATAGAAGTACTTAATATGATACAAATAGAATAAACAAAATATTCTACAGGCTTTACTAATAAAACGAAATCAACCTTGGAGAGTTACACGATGCGTTTTTTGTATGTTACGAAACATTACAATTTTGAGGTTGATCTGGGTTTATTGGTAACAGGATCTAGCAAAAGAAATTTTAGGTACAAGCAGGTTTTTGCAAGACAAGTAGTGTTCCTTCTCAAACTCGACAGATTTTATTGTTTCTTCTTAGACCAGCCTTTGTAGTATGAAAAAATAGCATATACATATAACGTAATCCTCTCTATTTTAAGTATTTGACCTGGGATGTGTTCTTTTGAGCTCTACGACTCGGTGTCAAACGGCTCCGACTACAAATGAATGAACAATAAGTACTTACGTCATTATTTGATAGAGTACTTTAGTTGGTCGTTAATTTATTACTGCTAGTATGGGAAAAACTGACAAAAGGTTATCTTATGATTTGAAATCATAACCATAAAAAAATCTATTCAAACTTTGGAGATCAGATCTGACGAGCGGCAATTGTCATCAGCTGAGAAAACCCACTCGCCCCGTCAACAAAACAATCGGCGAGCCATCCCGCTACCGAATTGATGGTCAATGGCGGTTAAGACAATGGCGTGCTAACGCGCGTCACCGGCGGCGCGGCGGCGGCGGTGCGCGTTCAGTGGGTCAAGGGAGCCGCGACCCAGATCCGCGGCCCCGGCCGCCGAAATTCGCACCAACCTCGGCGCGGCGCGGTGCGGGGCGGCGCGGGGCGGCGCGGGGCGGCGCAGGGCGGCGCGGGGCGGCGGCGGCATTGAGCGCGTTACGTAAGCGGAGGTGGCGCGCATGGCGGGCTCGCCTTACCCTACACCTTGCAGCGAAGGCTCTCTAATCCTGCGCGCCGGATTGTGTTTAAACTCGGCGGCAGCTCGGCGTTCTTCTCGGTGTTCGCACCCAACGTATCGCTGTTCGCATATTATCCGTACAGCGATACCTTATGCTCTAGCTCTTCATATTCCGGGAGGTCACGACATTTTTGGTCACGATAAGGTAAATGGCTGAATCTGGGTTCACATGTTAGAGACCAACCCTCTGATGCTAAATATGTCGGTCTGCCCGTGCCAAGTAGTTGCGTTTTCTAGATTGGCTATATAAAATAGATGCTGGTATGTACCTGCTGATGAATATACTTATTATCTGGAAACATTGATACCTATTAAAGTTATATCTGTAACCTAAATCGCCTATAACTACTAAATGCAACCAAAGATTTGTTAAGTTTTTGTATTGCTAAGCAAGTATGTATTGATACTTTCATGCTTCGTCATTTGCATCCATTCATCTTATCATATGTATTTTTTTTTCATCATAACTACTTTTTCGGGCGCCTTATCTACGTAATGCAACCACTTGGAACAGGCAGACTGACACATTTAGCTTCAGAGGGTTGTACTTTATCCTGTGAACCCAGTTTCAGCCATTTACGTTATAGTTACCATTTTTGTCGCGACCTCCTAGTCTATCAGATTTGCTTTGGAAATTCCATAGAAATGCCTTATTCATACCGTATTTAAAGTTTGTTTAATTTTATTTAAATCCAACCTAACGCAGATTGTACAGTTACCGATCCTAGAGGATAGAACACATAGCGATACCCTTCATACCTTCGGGATTGGAGGGTCTCTAAATTTTAGTGCAGTTCTGGCATGGCACCCAAGTAGCCCAGTGCCGCGACGCTATCGCATATTGCCATAGCGTCGATAAACTTGCGATTCGATGAACTTGGTGAAGCACCTCTGAGCGCGGTTAGGTTCTGGATGGGTAACCATTTTTCAACCGTTGAGGCTGGCCGTAGCTAGGATCCCACTTACTTACTAGGTGGTAAGGTTAATCCCGCCCGTCGCATTGAATTAACGACGGTCGAAGCGGCAGTAAAAATTGTCCGTGTTTTCTATCCAGTTCAATGTAGCCGAGCAATATAAGGAAGGTCCTGGCATAGCACTGTTCCCATGTGGTGTGTTAGCCTAATATTTGAGTCAGTTTGGTACAGCCATCCATGTCCAGTTACCTAAAAAAAAAGAAAAACCGGCCAAGTGCGAGTCGGACTCGCACACGAAGGGTTCCGTACCTGATGGTACATGATTGAACACCAAAAAATGCCGTTTTTTTAATTGGTTGTCCCACTCTGTGAAAATTTCATCTGCCTACCTATTACCCTTCATGAGATACCGCCCTGTGACAGACGGACGGACGGTCAGTAAAGTCTTAGTAATAGGGTTCCGTTGGCCCCCTTTAGGTACGAAAGCTTAAATATCTTCAAAATTGTCTACCACTTTTTCGTTAAAACAGATCTCCCTGCAACCTCCCTCCCAATAATTGTAACTACAATAATTGCAATTATTTTTTATTAGGGTTCCGTACCCAAAGGGTTAAAACGGAACCCTATTACTAAGCCTCCGCTGTCCGTCCGTCCGTCCGTCTGTCACAGGGCTGTATCTCATGTACCGTAATAGGTAGGTAGCTGAAATTTTCACAGCGTGTGTATTTATTTTGCCGCTATAACAACAAATAGGTAAAATTAAAAAATAATAAAGATTAAAGGGGGGCCCCATACAAAAAACGTGTTTTTTTATGTTAAATCTTGTAGATGGTACGGAACCCTTCGTGTGCTAGTCCGACTCGCACTTGGCCGGTTTTTAGTGCCTATTAATTTGTTTGCTTTGAATAAGTATTTTTTTTGTTTTCATTAAGGAGTTTAACTTAATATGGGAGTGATTCCTTGTGCTATTGCCACAAGGAATCACTCATTCAGTCTTCCTTACATTGTTTAGAAATTAAAATGTCTCTAGTTTGAAATACGAGACATATTATTCATTAGACGAGGAGTCTGGTTTCCGCCACCATCGCCGCCGCTGCCTTGAGGCCCTACGGTACGGCCCTCGGCGCACACCTTTCACATGCGTGCGTACCGAATGCATTCACTTGTTGTAGGGCAAAACTATTTCATGGAAGGCAAACGACATGTCGCAATATCTGCAGACGAGGCACGGGTTATCTTGCTGGCCGCATGTAAAGTGAGCTGGTTGGGTTTAGTTTAAATAATGTCTTCACATCTAAGGTTTTTTTTTATTCAACCTGACATGGATGGCTAATACCACACAACTACCGTTATGATATTAGCCCAATACACCACATTCCCGAAGAAATTAGGTGCCATGTCAGGACCTTCCCTTTATGAGCACGGCTACATTGAACTGGATGAAAAACACGAACAGTTTTCATTGCCGCTTCGACCGTAGTTCATTCAAAGCGATGGTACCAACCCGGGCAGGATTAACCCTACCACCTAGCAAATAAGGAAGGGGACCTACAGTTTTCCTGGCAAGGCACTTAATTCCTTCGGTGTGTTAAGTTAATATCATTGTAGTGAATGTGCCATCCATGTCCAGAAACATATTTGTTTTAAAAACCGGCCAAGTGCGAGTCGGGCTCGCACACGAAGGGTTCCGTGCAAAAAGAATCAAATCTTTTACTACGGCTGTTGCGTCGTTCCCTGTTGACCGCCGCCGGCACGGGTGCTCGCCTGATGATCGACCAAATGTTTGGTTCGAAACGTCATGAAATGTCATCGACACACCGTGAGTAAACCGTTGTCCACAAACCTTAAAATGAGCAGATAACGGTTTTAGGCATTCATGTCCAATGCTGAACATTTCCAGTAGACGCGCGGCGGCGCGCGGAGGCACGGTAGGTGAGGGAGGCGCGGGGTACGCGAGACGCCGCCGACTCTTACTTTCGGTGCCGTACCGACGGCGACGGAGTGAAAGGCCTGCGAATCGGAATACATTTTATGTAGGTACATCCGATCAACAATAATCATGCGCGGTCTTAGCGACGAGAGCGTTGTCGACATTTATTTCTGGTGATTGTGAAGACGAAAATGAGTAAACTAATATCTCAATAATCTTCTTTTGAAATTATTATGGTCGATCTGCTAGGTGACACTCAGATATTGGTTAGTTTTCTCAGAAATATAACTTGAGGTGCATCCGCACGAAATGCATGAATTTTATTTTCACGGCACACACTTTGCTTGACACAAAATATGCCTATTTTTTTACATTTCTGGTTTTTTCTTCCAAGTGGTGAGCATTGAAGGACACCAGCAAGTAGAGACCCTCCAACTCTCGGGGTTGTCGTCGACAAGACTCGTTCTGTACGAATCGAAGGAGTCAATTGCGGACTTAGCTGATCCGCCCCACAGATGCTTATAATACTCCACACAAGACCTTATCTGCGACTTGTAGATCAGCAGTTTTTGGTCCGGCTTTGAAATACTGACACACCCCGTTGAGGACTTCAGAACTGTACGAGTAGGTCTACACCCAGAATCCCAACGTAATCAATACGGAGAGTAGTACCTTAGAAGGTCGGAGCTGCAGTAAACTGTGTCCGTTCAGCACAGAATACACACGCCTTTGTCTTGGTTGCGTTAAATTAGACCCGGTTCTGGAGACCTAATCCGAAATATTCTTCAGACTGTCTTATGGTCGGGTACCTAGATCAAATCAGGTTATTTAACAGCTAGTACGGTACATATTCGGTCGCCCAGATTGAGCAGAACAGTAATTTGAAGAAGAAAAAGTGTTGGGGACAGCACGGATCTATACGAGCATGCGGTACGGTAAAGGTTTTGGAGCCACTCCCGGTTGTCCGGCCACAAACCAGCATGACGGATCACACCGAGATTATGCATATAGTGATAAGGTACCTCCCTGTGTAGGTTGGTTACAGACGGGACCATGTACAGGACGCGCTGTGGGCAACAGAATAGGCGTTTCACCAGCTCTCCCTTGCCAACGTGTCGATTCCTTGTTTCCAAGCAGTGATTTAGCTTCAAAGTAACTGGACTAATCCTCTTCGCCACGCACCCCTCTCCCTACTCGAGATACACACCGGAACACATCGAACTGCTTGGCGGCGTGACTTGTCACTGTATGTACCCAGTCGACCAAACTGGCCGTTCATTTGGCACTTTCCAGTATGTGTGGACATGTGACCTGCCGTAACCCAAAGGCGTCATGGACAAATACAGGTTTGCATCAGAAACAAATAATTTAATGCCCGATTTAAGGACATTTCGATTTGATTTAACGTAGTTTGCAAATTGCTCAAATACATGTGCTTGTTTAAGTATTTTTTTAAAATAGTAAATACAAAAAGAATAACTGACTATATTATATCTATTTTTCTATTTTTGAGCGGCTCGTAGCCTCGTGGCATTGAGCGGCTCGTAGCCTAGTGGCGCGGGGACTGGCCTAGCGTACCAGAGGCCCGGGTTCAATACCAACTTGCACCACTGTCTTTCTCTTTCAGAGTTCGATAAGTGAATTTCGTCACGAATGCGAGCTGCTCCATGGTTCGGAATCCATGTAAAACTGTAGGTCCCCTTCCTCTACTAGGTGGTAGGGTTTAAGCCCGCCCGGGTTGGTACCATCGCATTGGATGAAAAGATGGTCGAAGCGGCAATGAAAAATTGTCCGTGTTTTCCATCCAGTTCAATGTAGCCGTGCTCATAAAGGGAAGGTCCTGGCATGGCACCTAATTCCTTCGGGAATGTGGTGTATTGGGCTAATATCATAACGGTAGTTGTGTGGTATTAGCCATCCATGTCAGGTCGCATAAAAAAAAATCTAATGATGAAAGTATCAAGAGATGTGTTTTTACTTTCGCGCGATTCTTCGAGAATTTTATCGGCATCACGCATCGATGAGTCTATTCTATGAAGGTATCTATGTAAAAAGCTGCAGTCAATTACTTATAACAAACCCTACCTGCATTAACAAAATTAATTATTTATGTGCGTTGTTACTCAGTCAACAAATCAGCACATTTTCCAAGAAAGAACGCTTTTATTGTTCAAAAATAAAGCGAATCCCAGCATTTGAACAAAAAAACCGGCTAAGTGCGAGTCGGACTCGCACACGAAGGGTTCCGTACCATAGTACAAGATTAAACAAAAAAAAAACACGTTTTTTGTATGGGCCCCCCTCTTGATTTTTTTTATTATTAACTAATTTTACCTATTTGTTGTTGTAGCGGCAAAATAAATAAACACTTTGTGAAAATTTCAGCTGCCTACATATTACGGTTAATGAGATACAGACCTGTGACAGATGGACGGACGGACGGACGGACAACGGAGGCTTAGTAATAGGGTTCCGTTGACACCCTTTGGGTACGGAACCCTAAAAAGTATTCACTAAATGCATTCACAAACCTGTAACCTGTAGCATGCACTCGGACAGTACATATACACAATTTTATAGTTCTTTTTAGAAATTTGTACCCTGTGCTTCATACAATTTTCTTCGTTTTTTCTTCGTGCGTTTCTTCTTTGGAAGGTCGTAGTGACCATGTCATCCTTGAGAGGTCTGACTTTACGTATACTAACATACAAAAAACATTGTAAGAAACACGTTACTTCTTATTCGTATTATGGTATCTTGTAACGAAATAATTTCGAGAGCTGAATTCAAAAAATAAACTTTTTTTATTTAACCAGACATGTATGATACCCATAATGATAATATTAACCCAACAAACCACATTCCCGTTAGGACTATGTGTAATCAGGACCTTTATAAGTACGGCCTGATTGAACTTGATGGAAAACAAGAGAAAAAACTAATTGTCGCTTCGACCATCTTTTAATCCAATGCGATTTTACCATCGACTCCACTCCACCTAGTAGGGGAAGGGATCCTATAGTTTGACATGAATTCTGAATTGTTCAGCACGAAAAGCATATTTAAAAGTTAATAACACATTTTCTTAATTTTGTTATTCACTGTTCATACTACTGAGGTCTTTCATGCCTAAACGAGTCAATCCCCCGAGTTATTTAAATGTTTCAAATTATCGAAAAGTTGCTGACACAATGGAATGGCTCATAGCTCATATTTCAAAGAGACAACTGCGACCGATGTAAGATGGAGATCGGCACATATGCAATTTGTCTTCCGGACGCCAGGCGGTCAGCGGAGCTGTCCTTAGGTGGTCCAGACTCTGTTCCTTACCCTTTCTAACCTTCCCGAGTCAAGGGAGTGCATGGGTTGTCCCCCTTGCACCCGCTGCGGTGAAATGCCCTCCCCCCGCGGTCTATTGTACCTCACCCCAGGCCCGCGCCTAGCTCGGCTACGGCTGTGACGTTGTAGTCGAACCGAGAGGTCTTGGTTGGCACTTTTCCGCTTTCTCACTCATTGTATTGCTTACAAAGATGTTGGTTCCATCAAATAAGGCAAAATCAGAGTTTAATATCATGAAAATATTGCTATGTAAGCTATCATGTCATGTCGCATCGCACTCTATTATATACAATCGCATTCAAACTGGCTGCGGTAACCGGCTCCGCTCGGGTCAATATCGAAATGCCTTTTTTCCGGAACGAAAGCCTGTGTCACTGCTCAGGCCATAAATGATATCAAATCAAGAAGAAAGACAAACCAATAGTTTTTTTTCTTTTTTTAAATGTAAAAGGGATTTACTGTAAGTTCATAAATTTTATTAAAATTTCGTTAAGAACATGTTTTTTATGTGTATAAATTTATAATTTCGTCTTATTAATATATCACAGCCCGTATCTCCTTCGTCAACTTCGTCGATTAGTGAAATTACTAACGCAAGGTAACTAAACGGAAAGGTTGGTTGAATTAATTCATTTGGTGTGGAAATTGAAGGTACAGTAGAGTAGGTATATGTCTCTTATTGGATTCATTTGAATTCAAGGTAAAAGAACAGTGTCACCCCTATATTTTTTTAAACCATTTGTTTTATAAATGATCGCATCATTATTTCTCCTAAATGTTTTGACAATTTTGAAAATATTCTTTTCTTTCCGGATTGTTAGCTCTGCTATAGATTTCTGAAGGCATCTGCTAGTGCTTGTCCTCCTTAGCTGCCCCTAATATTGGTAACGGTTTGATTTCGTCTTTCTTTCTTTGGATAGCTTAGTGGATACTACTTGTCCCTCTTAGATCGTCCAACGGTTTGGCTGATGGCCTCCCAATGGATCTCAGTGGATTTATTGGGAGGACTATCATAACGGCAGGAATCAATGGTAGATCAAATTAAATTCTGCATCCACATGGCAAATGTTTTGCTGTGCCTACAAATTCCTTACACGACGGTCTTAATTTCTTTATTGTCTCCCTCATCGAACTATCTTACTCTAGTCAGGGGGTAATTTGGAATGCCTTTGGATAGAAAGGCATTCCACCTAAAAATACATTCACTTCAAAGCTGAATTATGTAGAAGTAATCCACGTCGATCTGCTTTTCGAGGTATCAGTTACGAATTTGATGACGGATTTTATAGGCATAGTCGATTTATCGGAACCCTAATTTAATACGAGCCCAACTCGACAACAAATAGAACTATTTTATATGAAAGTGGACATGGATGGGTAATACCTACCGTTATGATATTAACCCAACACACTGCATTTCCGTAGGAACTAGGTGCTTACTTTATGAGGGGCTCGTAGCTTAGTGGCGCGGGAAGGGGTCTTTGAACTGGACGGGAAACGAGGACAATTTTTATGCCGCTTCGACCATATTTTCATCCAATTCGATGGTACCAACAAGAACGGGCCTAACCCAACCACCCAGTTAGGGAAGGGGAATTCCAGTTTAATACGAATTTGCTCATCGGAGCCTTCCAAACTCTAACTCATGTGCTAAAAAAAACTGAATATGAAATTACAATACACGTGGAACTTGTAAATCACTGCAAGCGAAGTCGAAATCAATCGGGAACATCAACTTATCTTACGTAGACTAGGCATTATCGATGAGACCCCAAGTTGGCGCAATTGAAGAATGTCGCGATATTTCGGGAGTGCGCAACCTTGGACACCTTATCGCGAAAGTGTCAAGAGGTGGCGCTCGCGGCCGGTGAAAGAGTCGTCGACCCGGCGCGGGAGCAACGAACGTCTTTGTGCCCGCCGCCGCCGCGACACGCACACAGGCGCGCACACACGACGCCATTTCTAATGCAGCTCAGCCGGGAAATATACGGGCTTGGGAGAAAGTAAAAACTCGCGCTTTTATGGGAAACACCGTTTACTTCAAGGCCAGGGTGAATGGGTCCTCGATCTTGAATATATTTCTGATAGCTGAGGGCCCCGGGTTCACTCGGGACTAATTCGTTTTGGACTATCACCCGAGAGAAGCCCAGTCAAATGCGCCCTGAGTCCAGATGCTCCGATCGCATCGCCCGCCCGCAATATAACTTTGTTTTCTCGGCTCCTAAAAGTCGTAGCGTGATGTTAAATGGCCTATAACCTTTCTCAAGAATAAGGCTGTGAAATGCAAAGTATTAGTGCAAAAGTAGTTGTAGTACAAACAACGATAAAACAAATACATTCTTCAGCTTTATAATGTTAGTATAGATAACCGGTGTATAAACAATACATATTTCGAATTCTAACTGAGTCGTATCCCAATCAAATAAACTTTCGTTTTTAATTTCGAGTATTGCCTTGGAGGGGCTCGTAGCTCAGGGGCGCTGCGACTTGCCTTACATGCCAGAGGTCAGGGGTTCAAATCCCCGCCCCGTTCATGCAACACTTACTCTTTCCGAGTTGGATAAATACATGTTATCACGAATGCGAGCAGTTGCATGGTTCGGCATATGTTAAACTGTAGGTCTCCTTCCCCTACTAGATGGCGAGGTTAGGTTAGGTTAGACCCGCCCGTTTTGGTGCCATCGCATTGGATGAAAATGGGTCTAAGCGCCAGGAAAAAAATCCGGGTTTTTCATCCAGTTTAACGTATCCGTGCTCGGAAAGGGAAGGTCTGTCTGTTGGGCTAACATCATGACAGTGAATGTGATATTAGCCATCAACGTACACTTACACAAAAACGATCTCCAAAAAAGAGAGAAACATCGTTAAATGTATCATGATTTTATCACCAGATTTCGCGTGTTCCAATATAATAATATAACCGCATTAGGTTCTTGATAGTAAGGAAAAAACTGCAAAAACTCGCAGCACGCACGCGCTCTGTATATATGCCCGGGCGTGCAGGCCGAGTGCAGTTTAGATGCACACAGGCGCAGCCGCGGGGAATGCACCGCGCGAGCGCGCCTACACCGACGCACACCTACACCGACGCACACCGACGCACGCGATAGAGAAACTAGCGCCGCGTGCACACTGGAGCTTCGTCTAGCCTTAGTGTTTTTAAGGGTTTTAATGTGGATGTGGAGAAAATACGGGAGCATGATTTTTATTTCGGATTTTTTTTATATTTATTCGCGCTCAACTCTCCATACAAACATGGAAAGAAGATCATGCGAATATTTATTTTCAGAGATTCAAAATTATACTCAAAACTAAGAATTGTATCGAAGTAGATGTCTGGTTACCTTTGGCATTGTAAAAAAGTGTTTGGTTTCTAAGTTATAAGGTCCAAAAGATCGAATATTTCGCGCGTTTCATACAATAGCTTCAGACGTAGATTACTCAACGATAAACCTTTCGAGTTCCTCCCGCGCATACCAGACGACTTCGACTTTTTCAGCCCCAAACGTGTAAAACAAACTACGCAAAGACATGTTTGAAAAATGTTACGGCTTTTCACGCGGCAGGTAGAGATATTCTGGAGAATATCTCTACCTGCCGCGTGAAAAGCCGTAACATTTTTCAAACATGTCTAACGACCGCGGTAACCTAAAAAGTATCATAAAACTACGCAAAGAACTCCGTCCTAAACCGTTGCATGCCCTCTTACAATCGCACCTATAACACCGTTGACATATTAAATTTAACAAAGCATGCTTTTCTTATCAAGGCACGCCAGCAGGCCAGGGCGGAGTAACCAGCTTTATTTAACACTTTTGTACACTTTAATAAATAATAATGTAACATTCAACAACATATTGTCAGCCTCAGTGGCCCAGTGCCGCGACACTTCGGCGATCGCTCTCCGAAGTTAATCAACGCTGGGTTCGGTCTGGTCTTGGATGGGTGACCATTCGACCGTTGAGAGAGGCTAGCCGTGGTTCGGATTCCACGTTAAGCTGTAGGTCCCCTTCCTTACTTACTAGGTGGTAGGGTTCAGCCCGCCCGGGTTGGTACCATCGCATTGGATGAACGATGGTCGAAGCGGCAATGAAAATTGTCCGAGTTTTCCATCCAGTTCAATGTAGCCGTGCAATATAAGGAAGGTCCTGGCATGGCACCTAGTTCCCATGTGGTGTGTTGGGCTAATACCATGACAGAACTTGTGGTATTAGCCATCCATGTCCAGTCACATAAAAAAATAATACATACATTCAACACAATAATACTTAAATAAAACAATAAAATAAGTCCATACACTCAAAACATACATACATACATACATACACTCATATTACACATTAACACATTACACACACACTTTCACCACATACATACCGCATACACACCCTATCACACACACGGTTGTGAAATGTTGCAAGTGCAAGTTTAATCGTTTAGTTGTAAGACATTTCAGTTTGCGAACAATGAAACTTTGTCATTGGCTCAAACATATTAAAATAATCATCATGTAATAATCTAAGATTAGCTGTAAGGTTTCTTATAAAATAAAATAAAAATAAAATAAAATAAACCAAAAAAACCATGAAAAGGTAAGTCATCAAACCTAGTTTGTTTCATGAAAAATTATAATCTATTTGGTTTTCGTTAGATTTTTTAATACAGCCGTAATTTACTTTTAGCTATAAGGGCCCTTTTCACCTACTGCTGATTAGCTTATTCGCAACATATTAACGGCCTTTCTTAGCAGCTTGCAATCAATACCAGTGCAAGATAATCAGCACTGATTTATTTTAATTGACACATAAAGGGCCTTTATTACTAAAGCGCTGATTTACTGGTATTTATTGCAAGCTGCTAAGAAAGGCCCTTAATATGTGGCGATTAAGCTATTCAGCAGTAAATGAAAAAGGCCCTAAGTCGTTTTGTATTTGCAATTTTCGTAAATCTTCCCAAATCAAACACTATGCGCATTGTCGGCTTTGAGTCTTTTTCTTTGAATCAGAGAAGTTCCTAGAGTGCATTTTTTTAATACTTTATTTGAGTACCTTTTTAGGGTTCCGTACCCGAAGGGTGCCAACGGAGCCCTATTACTAAGCCTCCGCTGTCCGTCCGTCCGTCTGTCACAGGGCTGTATCTCATGAACCGTAATAGTTAGGCAGCTAAAATGTTCACAGAGTATATATGTATTTTGCCGCTATAACAACAAATAGGTAAAATTTGAAAATAATAAAAATTAAAGGATATACAAAAACAATGATTTATTTAGTTAAATCTTGTATGATGGCACGGAACCCTGTGCGAGTGCGAACGGTGTGCGAGTCCGACTCGCACTTGGCCGGTTTTTGTAGCTTGAACTTAAAACGATTCATCTAAAGTGTTTCTTGTTTTATGTTTATAAAATAGTTTTTAGGGTTCCGTACCCAAAGGCTGCTAACGGAACCCTATTACTAAGCCTCCGCTGTCCGTCCGTCCGTCCGTCCGTCCGTCCGTCCGTCCGTCCGTCCGTCCGTCCGTCTGTCCGTCCGTCCGTCTGTCACAGGGCTGTATCTCAGTAACTGTAACAGATAGACAGCTGTAATTTTACAGAGTGTATTTGCCGCTATAACAAACAATGTAATGCAAGGTAACATTGAAAAATAATTAATATTTAAGGGCACCCCACACAAAAAACGTGATTTTTTTGTGATAAATCTTTTACGATGGTACGGAACCCTACGTGTGCGAATCCGACTCGCACTTGGCCGGTTTTCTTTTCAAATACATCCTTATTAAATTGTTAATAGTACGCCAGATCCTGCCAGTTGCTTAAATAGGCTGTACTTTCAATCAGCGACTAAAACATGTATAATTAATACATGTACAATATGAACCTTTTGTTGTACCTATTAAATTATAATTTAGGCTATGTACATTTAAAAGTGGAAATGTATCCCTAATCAAGGTATTTTCATTTTTATTGTTTTAATTAAATAGTTAGTTCAGCTTCCTTGTTTCTTCCTTTTCAGGGTTCCGTATTTACTAAGCCTCCGCTGTCTGTCCGTCCGTCCGTCCGTCTGTCACAGGGCTGTATCTCATGGACCGTAATAGGTAGGCAGCTGAAATTTTCACAGAGTATGTATTTATTTTACCACTATAACAACAAATAGGTAAAATAAAAAAAATATTAAAATTAAAGGAGGGTCCAATACAAAAAACGTGATTTTTTACGGAACCCTTCGTATGCAAGTCCGATTCGAACATGGCCGGTTTTTGTTTAAAGTAACTTTACATATATAAATGCTGTCACGATATTAATTGCCCTAGGCTGGAAAACTGTCCATGCCTCCCAAAATTCATAATTTATTTTCCTAGGGACTTAAAAAAAGAAATCTTTGAATATAGAAGCGCCTGGTGTTTGTTGTATCGGAGGAGGTGGCATTCCGATTATCAGCTAATATTCAAGCTTTTCCTCTTCGACCATATTTCATCAAATGCGATCGTACTAATATGGGAGAGATTTTCTCTACCGGCTAGGATGAGCCGCGCTCATAAAGGGAAGGTCGTGGCATGGCACCTAATCCCTTCGGGAATGTTATGTATTGGGCTAATATCATAGCGGTAGTTGTGTGGGTTTAGCCGTCCACCTACAGTTTTACATGGGTTTCAAACCATGAATTGACCCGTGTTCTCCCATTTCGCACATTTCGACCTCTAATAAGAAAGAAGATATGCACCTCTTCTGATTAAAAACTCACATTCTCCGAAAAGACACAGAATTTCGTCATGTCGCTTTTAGTAATCCTACTTGGTTCATTAACACAGAGCTCAATTAAAGTTATTTGCTCTCAAAATAGGACGGATAGACCACCTGGTGGCTTTTTGTGTACATAGATGACTTCACATGCTTGACACGTGTAAAAATACCTTATTATACACGTGTGAAGTAGGCGTATTTCTGTTCGTATGGCTCGCCGACAAATTCTAATGTATTCAAATTTAATTAATTTGAGGTTATCAAGCGAAATGTACATTGAAGCTTGCTTAAAGATTTTGAAGAAGAATCATCAAAGGTTTTAGAAAGACCAAAATTGTTTTCTGATTATTTTATAAATTAGCTTACAATGCTTCAATGTAGATGTCAATGCATAACCTCAAATTAATGAGACAGCGGCATTGTCGTATCCATTAAACACATAAAATTGTCATTCAATTTTGAGATTGAAAAGGCTACTAACGTACACCATTAACCTAATAAATTCGAGAAGAATCAAAATTCAAATTAGAAAAAGCACCTAAACGATTCAACCTACGCAAGTGAAAATCAAACAGAGTGCTTAATCCAGATGATTGCGGCTTTGACTCAATGTTTATATTAATTGTCTTCTTTTTTTACTTTTATGTTTCGTCACTGAACCATGGAGCAAGTAAGGACGGGAGTAACTCATCCGCATAGCGACAGTCTGGCCACGTTTTAGTGACAATGCTCCTAGAGTGAAGGTAGTGCCCCGGCCAGTCTGCTCGCCTACGAAATCGGGAGGCGCAACATAGCATGTTCGATGCACTAAATGGCGACCTGTGCAGTTATTACAGGTGAAAGGAAAAAATATATTTGAAATATTTATCCATATCGAGTCCCAAATAGTTTCGATCGAGTCGATGATATTTTAGCATCTTATAACATCGCACGGAAAATAGGGATCTAATCATGTTATTGATAATCATACATAATCATAAATGTATTGACTCGATCCGGCGACACATTTTATGTCCAAAATGCCATACTAATTATTTTGAAAACACATTCGCTCGTAAAATAAAGGTGACCTGTAGCTGTAGGTGAAATAAGACTCTATCCTCCGTGGAGCTGACTCACTGATTCTTTGTGGACCATCTTTTTTTTTTTTTATGCCTCCTGACATGGATGGCTAATACCACACAACTACCGTTATGATATCACCCAATACACCACATTCACGAAGGAATTTGGTGCCATGCCAGGACCTTCCCTTTATGAGCACGGCTACATTGAACTGGATGGAAAACACGGACAATTTTTCATTGCCGCTTCGACCATCTTTTCATCTAATGCGATGGTACCAACCCGGGCGGGCTTAAACCCTACCACCTAGTAGGGGAAGGGGACCTACAGTTTTACGTGGATTCCGAACCATGGAGCAGCTCGCATTCGTGACGAAATGCACTTATCTCACTCGGAAAGAGAAAGACAGTGGTGCATGTCGGTATTGAACCCAGGCCTCTGGTACGCTAGGCCAGTCCCCGCGCCACTAGGCTACGAGCCATCTACATCCCATGTTTTCTTTATAATTTCAAAGCATATTGTTACGAGCGCGCCCCGCTGCGAAGACATAGCGCTGATACACTACCAAAGTGCGCCAAATGGTTCCTTCGAATTTCAGTAGATGGCGCTACTTGTCTTATTGCATTGCGCAGGCTATCGCATCACTGTCGTCCCATATAAAGTGACGCCTCGTCCAGCTGACTTCAGAAACAAATCTCGGACATTCTAGTAATGTCTCGAGGGAGATTGTTCTCGACCCTACATGGCGCCTAGAAATCGGTGGAGTGTTCTGGAAAGAAGCTCCACCGATATAAAAGGCGCCCAAGGCGCTGAGGGCGGCAGTCTATTTTTGGAAGCGAAGTGAGCGACAACAAGCGATATAGAAGTGCAGTGAACTAGCTCTGAAGTGAATCAGTGAAGTGAGTGATATAGTTTGTAAATTAGTGTTTGGATTAACCTAGTGTGAAATTGTATTTGTGAGTTTGCTTGTGAATTATTTGAAATAAAGGAAGAGTGTTAAGTATTGGTGTTTTCTTCTCTAATCTGCACCCTACCCGCGTAACAATTGGTGTCAGAAGCGGGGATTAGAGATGCCGATTACACCGAGAGAAGACCAGGAAGGCGTGAGGACCAGGAGCCAGACGGCAGCCGACACAACACCGGCCGAGGATGCAGCAGCCTCAGGAACTCAAGAATTCGAGAGCCATCAATTAATGACGCAAACTCCTGCCTTGGACTTGAACGCATTGATGACCTTCATGCAAGAACAGGCCCGCCGTCAAGAGGAGCAGATGCAAGAACAGGCCCGCCGTCAAGAAGAACAGGCCCGCCGTCAAGAGGAGCAGGCGCAGGAACATGCTCGCCGTCAGGAGGAGCAGCAACAAGAACTGATGTGGGCCGTTAGGGAATCCAATGCCAAAATAAAGGAGAAGCTTGATGAGGTCAACTCTAAGATCGAAGAGCAAGACCAAACTCTCGGGCGCCATGAAGAGCGACTGAACGGGCTTGAGTCAAAGATATCCGAAGAAATGGAGAAAATCAAGACCTGTGGAGTAACTGTATCTTCATCTGCAACAGCAGGAGCAAGATTTAAGGTTCCTCCTTTCGATGGTTTGACATCCTGGGCCGCTTACAAACTTCAGTTTGAATCAGTGGTTATTGCAAATGGATGGAATGAGAACCAAGCACGAACTGCTTTGACCTTAGGACTTCGGGACAAGGCACTCCATGTTCTCGAGGCTTTAGGTCCCCGAATCACCTATGACGGACTTTTAGAAGCACTGGAGTCAAGGTTTGGCGACAAGCATTTGGAACACGTCTACCGAGCTCAACTTCGTGATCGAGTACAACGAGCAAGTGAAGGACTTCAACAGTGGGCACTGGAAATCGAAAAACTTGTCCGAAAGGCCCATCAATCATCATCGAATTCTTCGTTGGAAGATTACTTGGTGCAGGCTTTCGTGGATGGCATCAGGGACATCGAAGTACGAGCTGCTGTACGATTAAGTCACCACGCAACGTTGAAGGACGCTCTTGCCCACGCGTTGGAGGTCGAAGCGGTTCGATCAGATCCCCGAGCGCATCGAATAAGAGAAGTGGTGACGTCGGAAACCAGATCACCTGCAAGACGTAAATTTACTCCCCGGTGCTACAAGTGCAATGAACTGGGGCACCTTCGAACCAACTGCCCCAAAAATCAAACCGAAAGGCCTGATGCTGCAAATGAAGATGAAAAGGCCAGAACCGGGGGGCGGATGCTGGCTGGTAAAATAGAAGCCCCGAAAGTCACAATTTCGCAGGCATGTACTGGAAACAGCCTGCTCGTTGAAGGGCAAGTGAACGGGATACAATGCAACTTGACCTTGGATACCGGAGCATCCCGTACAATCGTTAAGTCAAAAACCTTTGGCCGCGTCATATGGAATCGTCGCCAGTATTTTAATGGTTGCAGGCTTCAGACAGCTACCGGCCAGCACATACCCGTTTATGGAGAGATAGAAGTTACGATTAAAATTGGATGTAAGACTTATCGTCATACCGCCGTTTTAGCAGATATCATCGATGATTGCATTCTAGGTTTGGACTTTATGAGAACTAACAACTGTAAAATAGATGTGGCAAATGGCGTGCTAATATGTGGCAAAGAAGAAGTTTCCTGGCTACGCAAATGTGATGAAATTTCCTCAGATAAATTGGACACAGGGAGATCTAAAGTGTCCACTCTTTTGGAAGAAAGCAGACGGGACCTGACTGTTGATGATTTCAAGAAAGCAACAAATCTACTTATGCGATATTCAGACATCTTCTCTTCGCACGACGGAGACATTGGGAGAACAAGCATGGTTAAGCACCGCATCGACACAGGAGATGCTCTTCCAATACGTCAGAGGCCACGCCGCGTTCCCGTAGCTAAAGAAGAAGAAGTTCAGAGAATGATAGCGGACATGCAGAAAAATAATGTTATAGAGACTTCATCAAGTCCATGGTGTTCACCCATAGTTCTGGTAAAGAAGAAAGATGGCAGCACCAGATTTTGTGTGGACTATCGACGTTTAAATGATGTAACAAAAAAGGACAGCTATCCGATTCCTAGAATTGATGACACGCTGGATACATTGAGTGGCATGAAGTGGTTCACAACCCTGGACCTGAAAAGCGGCTACTGGCAGGTGGAAATCGACAACAAAGACAAAGAGAAGACAGCGTTTACGACAGGGCATGGGCTGTGGCAATTCAAAGTGATGCCGTTTGGACTTTGTAATGCTCCCGCAACCTTCGAGAGGCTTATGGAACGAGTACTTTTTGGGCTGATCGGGGAAGCTTGTCTGGTGTACTTGGACGATATAATCATATTAGGGCGGACATTTGACGAGCACATCAAGAATTTGGAGAACGTTTTGAGCAAGATTCGCCAAGCTAACCTTAAACTAAGTGGCAAGAAGTGTTCTTTCTTCAAGCGTCAGGTTAGCTATTTGGGTCACGTTATCTCCGGAAATGGCATCCAAACTGACCCAAAGAAGATCGAAGCCGTACAGGAGTGGCCAATTCCAAAGGATAAGACTGAAGTTCGTGCCTTTTTAGGACTGTGCTCATATTACCGCCGTTTTGTCCGAAACTTCTCCGAGATTGCTAAGCCTCTGCATCGACTTACAGAAGATAAGCGTCAATTCAATTGGGACGAGGACTGCGCAAATTCGTTTCAAGAACTTAAGCAACATCTCTGTAACACTCCAATCTTGGGCTACCCCGAAGCCGATAAAGAGTTCATAGTCGACACAGACGCAAGTAATACCGGAATCGGCGGTGTACTCTCACAACGTCATGGGGACAAGGAGATCGTTATTGGTTATTTCAGCAAATCCCTTTCAAAACCAGAACGGAACTATTGTGTGACAAGACGAGAGCTTCTAGCAGTAGTGAAGACTTTGCAGCATTTCAACAAGTATCTTCTCGGCCGAAGATTCCGCTTGAGGACTGACCACGCTGCTTTGAAATGGCTGCTTCAGTTTAAGAATCCAGAAGGGCAGGTTGCACGTTGGCTGGAACAGCTCCAAGAGTATCAGTTCGATACAGAGCATCGGAGTGGTAAAACCCATGGAAATGCTGACGCTTTGTCTCGTCGACCCTGCCCAGAAGAGTGTAAGCACTGCATCAGGGAGGAGATAAAGGAGACCGTTCATTTAAAGGCCATCCGAACGGATAACATCAGCGAAGAATGGAGCAATGAAAACATGAAGCTAGCCCAGGAGGGGGACGATGATCTGATGCCCATTATTCACTGGAAGAGAGCAGGAGAGACAAAGCCAGAATGGAGAGATATTTCTGCAATGAGCACAGCGACTAAAAGTTACTGGGCGCAGTGGTCGAGCCTGGTACTTCATGACGGAATATTGTACAGAAAATGGGAAACACCTAACGGAAAGGATACTTCTCTGCAATTAGTCATCCCCAGATCTAAGATTAAAGAAGTTCTTCAATGCCTGCACGATGGAACTTCAGGTGGACATTTGGGAATAAAGAGAACTCTCCTGAAGATACGACAACGGTTCTACTGGATAAATTGTCGCGATGATGTAGAAGATTGGTGCCGTAAATGCACGATCTGTAGCGCTGTTAAAGGGCCTCATACACGGAGCAAGGGAACTTTAAAATTGTACAATGTTGGAGCTCCGTGGGAGAGAATTGCTCTTGATGTGGCTGGCCCTTTTCCTCCGACAAATGATGGCAACCGTTACTTTATGGTTGTAATGGATTATTTCACTAAGTGGCCTGAGGTATTTGCCATACCAAACCAAGAGGCGATCACGGTTGCACAGAAATTGGTCCACGAAGTTTTCTGTCGCTATGGAGTACCTCTCGAGATACACACTGATCAAGGCAGAAACTTCGAATCCCGAGTGTTTCAGGAGACATGTCGAATAATGGGAATCCATAAGACCAGGACAACCCCATACCACCCACAGTCAGATGGCATGGTGGAACGATTTAATCAGACATTGGAAAGACACTTGGCCAAATTGGTAGAAGACCATCAAAAGGATTGGGACCAGTATATTCCGCTGTTTCTGCTGTCATACCGAACCGCTGTGCATGAAAGCGTAGATGAAACTCCAGCCTACATAAATTTTGGACACGAACTCAGACTACCAGCTGACCTTCTGACAGGAATTCCACCAGAGGCATCCCATTGTGTAACAGAGTATGTGTCAGATCTGCGAGGAAAATTGGACACTGTTTATAAACGTGTCAGAGAGGCTGGTCTACGAGCAAGCGAGCGGATGAAAACACGTTACGACCGCAAAGCTAATGGAAATGTATTTGAAGAAGGATCTTTAGTTTGGCTACATAATCCATTACGAAAAAAAGGAAAGAGTCCCAAACTGCAACCAAAATGGGAAGGCCCATATAGAGTGGTGACTAAAATCAATGACGTGACATATCGTATCCGCCGGAATGATAGATGTCGGGAAAAGATTGTGCACGTAGATCGTCTGGCCCGATACCACGGAGACAATTATGCTCGAGACGAGCATAACTAAGGAGGAGGCAGTGTTACGAGCGCGCCCCGCTGCGAAGACATAGCGCTAATACACTACCAAAGTGCGCCAAATGGTTCCTTCGAATTTCAGTAGATGGCGCTACTTGTCTTATTGCATTGCGCAGGCTATCGCATCACTGTCGTCCCATATAAAGTGACGCCTCGTCCAGCTGACTTCAGAAACAAATCTCGGACATTCTAGTAATGTCTCGAGGGAGATTGTTCTCGACTGCTGCCCTACATGGGCGCCTAGAAATCGGTGGAGTGTTCTGGAAAGAAGCTCCACCGATATAAAAGGCGCCCAAGGCGCTGAGGGCGGCAGTCTATTTTTGGAAGCGAAGTGAGCGACAACCAGCGATATAGAAGTGCAGTGAACTAGCTCTGAAGTGAATCAGTGAAGTGAGTGATATAGTTTGTAAATTAGTGTTTGGATTAACCTAGTGTGAAATTGTATTTGTGAGTTTGCTTGTGAATTATTTGAAATAAAGGAAGAGTGTTAAGTATTGGTGTTTTCTTCTCTAATCTGCACCCTACCCGCGTAACAATATGTATAATCGAGCTTCAGTTCATAATTTTGCAGCTAGATTGCGATTAAGAGATTTATTAAGATATTTTATAATAAAATTCAATATTTTTTGCGTGAAAAAAATTGGTATCATTCGGCTGGTGGCTTCGTGTAAAACGGATAAAAAGGATGTTAATAAGATATATTGCAACGTAGCCTAGTGGCGCGGGGACTTGCCTAGCATGCCAGAGTTCTGGGTTCAAATCCTCGCAGCATTTTCTTTCTCATTCTAAATTTCGTCACGAATGCGAGCTGCTTCATGGTTCGGAACCCATCAAAAGCTGTAGGTCCCCTTCCCCTGCTAGGTGGTAGGGTTTAAGCACGAAATTTAATAGGAAAAGACCGGATCCACCGCACAGATCCACCGGCGTAACTCGAATGAGCGAGTAAGTTGACTCAACACCAACCAAAAGAGTTTAACTAATAATGGTGATTACTTAACTCACTTTAAACAAGTTTGACCAATCCCTAGAATCAGATCCTGGAAAGGTTCCTGTATTGCGGTGCGGTCATAGAGGACAGGAAAACGGAGTGTGGGAAGAGCACCCCCCAGGTGGGACGACGACATCAATCGGGAAAGCAGTTTTTCCGGGAGGACTGGAGAAAAATCGGAGGGGCGTATGTCCAGCAGTGGAAGCAAACATACTGACTGACTTACTGTTAGAGGACTGGACGGAAATCGCACGGACGATTGTCATTACTGATTACATCACCTTTTATGCATAGATGAAGTACCAAACCAACTTAACCCAACAAACAACCAGAACATAAGTAAGTAAACAGAACATGAACGAAGTGAACATGTTATGCAGAAAAAACCGGCCAAGTGCGAGTCGGACTCGCACACGAAGGGTTCCGTACCATCTTAACAAAAAAATCACGTTTGTTGTATGGGAGCCCCCTTTAATGTTAATATTTTTTTAATCTCATCTATTTGTTGTTATAACGGCAAAATAAACACACGCTCTGTGAAAATTTCAGCTGTCTACCTGTTACGGTTGCTGAGATACAGCCCTGTGACAGACGGACAGACGGACGGACGGACGGACGGACGGACGGACGGACGGACAGCGGAGGCTTAGTAATAGGGTTCCGTTTTCACCCTTTGGGTACGGAACCTTAAAAAGCAAGATGGAAACACAAATAACCCCTAATAAAAACACATAATTATTTTGATGTATGCACGATGTGAGGCCGAACCACCGAAAGGGTTGCGAACACCATGCCGGATCCGGCCAGGAGCGGTGTGCAGGTGTGAAGACCACCACGTTTGGAGGACTCTAGGTCGCTGCAAGGCAGTGGAATCAGCTACCTCCTCCAGTACGAAATTCGCCCTCTATTCATGCGTTCAAAAAAAATCTTAAAGCTTTCTTTCTTTCATAATTACTTCCCCCCCCCCACCAGTTTTCAGTAAATTTTTATTCCTATTGGCAATACATTTGTTCGTTTTTTTTTGTGATAGTGTTAAGTATCATACTTTATTTTCTGTTTCTATATTATATAAAGTGTTTATATATTTATATTAATGTATATTTATATTTATATGTATATAAGTAGTTGGTATATTGTGTATAATATTTGTTGTAGTAAATTCATTTGTCTCTATAACTGCTACTCGCACTACTGCTCACGATACCCAAAGGTAGACTGGTAGAGAAAGCCCCTGGCATTAAGTTGTACCTTTTGCCCGAATTATGAGTGTAATAAACATATATATACTTTAGGGGATCCAACAATTTACCGATAGTTCAGTAAGATTTCGATATGGCACGGTCCAGCTGATCGCACCCTTACATTATGCTAGAAATGAAAGTGCAAGTGTGTTGGTGTGTTGGTGTGCCGCACACAGCGTCTGCGTCTCCCTGCCGCCGCCGCCTCCGCCGCCGACCGCGTCCGCCGAGGTGCTGCGCTTTCCAACCAGCGCAGCCGATACAGGTAGCTCCTGGCAGCTCGCACCAATCGTAAAGCCTTTCTCCTTTTTCCATAGCCTTGGAGAATTCTTTACTCTCCCACCTAAGGTTTTCCGAGCCTAGAGACGGTGGTGCCACGACGATTTGGACTAAATATTTCCTTATTTTTAGACCATGAACGTCACAACATCAGTGCGATGGTTCCAAAAAATATCCGGCAGCCTATAGCAGGTTGCCCTAAGACATTACAGGAATAGTGATGTCTGGCGAGCTTTAGCTGTGATTATATCATCTACTTCTTAATAACCGCGGCTCCGCCCGCGTTGTAATCCGATGGGTAAATAGACCGACAGACCCAGTCGTTGGACTTTACAAGGAGTAGCGATGATACGGCGAGACCATCAGGCACTTCTTGGTATTTTCCGAGAGTATTTTTTAATTACTTACAAAGAAAAATTCATCACATTAACAAAACAAACACATATATAATAACACTGGCTTATGAAACATAACACAAATAGTAATTATGACCATTTAAAAAAGTGCAAGGGAAAATAAAATTAATAAGACTACATCAAGGAAGTAATAACAAGCCACAAAGGCTTAGGTAGAATATCTATGAGTGAATGGACAGCAACAATCAAGAAATTAAAAAAAAACAACAGGGTTGTAAAGAGGTTATTTGCTGATTGGTTGCAAACGTTATTAATAGAGGTTTTTTTTATTAAATTATGAACACGCAAAAACGTTTAAAGAGGCGTTTTGCCTAAAGGCATTATATTATTGTATATTATATTATTATTGATAGGCTAGCAGCTTTAAGCTGATGCGCCTATATCACAACACTTATTTATTAATTTATTATCATTTTTTTTTAGATTTTATATGATTGTCCAATTTATTTTTGAAGGAATTTACGGAGACAGCGTTTACAACTTCACTGGGAAGACTGTTCCAAGATTCTACCACACTGTTGGCAAGAAAGTGTCGTGGAGGGTTCTGCTTCGACCGATTGTGATATAGCTTTTTTGAGTGTCATCTCAGGTTTTTAGTATTAGCAAGGGTGAACATTTTTACGGTTTGGAAAGACATTTTGTAATTAGGTAACTGGACATATATAGCTAATATCAAACTGACCGTCAGTTATCAGCATAACACACCACATGGGAACTAGGTACAATGCCAGGACCTTCCTTATATTGCTCGGCTACATTTAACTGGATGGAAAACGCGCACAATTTTCATTGGCGTTTCGACTATCGTTCATTCAATGCGATGGTACCAACACGGACGGGATTAACCCTACTACATGTTTCTATAATTTTGAAGAATTCTTTCGTTAGATAAGGTATATTAATTACCCAGTAAAAATAAATAGCTATAGGGTTATAAGGTAATTATCTATAAAACAACATTATTTTCAGTTGTTTGATTGTTTATATGTATATTTGTACGCGGTCAAAAGCAAATTGTGGATGACACAGTCATGGCCGCGATCGAATTTTGAGAGCATTGTTTCTTCGAATCATGTACAACCCATATTAGAGACAAATAAATGATTTAATTTCATTTAATTTCACCAAGTGGCAGATGACCTACAGTTTTAATTGAAATCCGAACAACGGCCAGACTCAACCGTTGAAACGGTCACCCATCCAGGACTTCACCGCAAGCCTATCGCTTCGCTTGGAGTCGCGCCACTGGGCTACCGAGGCTGTCACATCATCAGAGCACTATCAAGAGGTGCTATGATCAGTTGTGCCCCTTACGGCAAGAACTAGAAGAAAAAACAATGCTCCCCCTGTAGTACTTTTCCAAACAAATTTAGCGAACGAGCAGCAATTTTGCATCATGTATGTGGAAGTCGCAACGCTAGAGCGTGCTGGGGTCCATTCAGGGTAAGAGTGAGTTCGAATCCGTCAATAAATATCAACTCACTTTTTTGAATAGTTCATGTTTCCACACTTCTTGAACATCATTTCAGTTTGGTAAAAATCTGGTTTGTCCCATAAATACGTTGGAAGTATAAATGACAGTTCCGTTATTTAAATAATAATATATTTCCCGGCTATTTTTAGGTTAACTCACTCCCGAACTCGAACTCACTCTTACCTGAATGGCCCCCCTGTACTCTCGCGGAAGTTGCATGTAAGCCAGATGTCGGGATCGGCTCTGCGTAGATTGATTGTGAGAATAGCTCTACGCAAAAACGGTCTGCTCTCTTAGCCCGTCCAGTCAACTACGATGTAATCCGCCGTGTTTCTCTCGATACGTCGTTTAGAAAACTTACGTAGTGTTTTTTTATTGAGATAGACAATATACTCGTACACGAATAGAAAAAGAAATTAAAGTTAAACTAAATTAAATAAAAAAAATAATTAAAATTTTAATGCAACCTGACATGGATGGCTAATACCACACAGCTACCGTTAAGATATTAGCCTAACACACCACATTCCCGAAGGAATTAGGTGCCATGCCAGGACCTTCCCTTTATAAGCACGGCTACATTGAACTGGATGGAAAACACGGACAACTTTTCATTGCCGCTTCAACCATAGTTTCATCCAATGCGGTGGTGCCAACCCGGGCGGGCTTAACCCTACAACCTAGTAGGGGTAAGGGACCTACAGTTTTACATGAGTTCCGAACCATGAAACAGCTCGCATTCGTAACGAAATGCACTTATCCAACTCAGAAAGAGACGTAACTACCATCAGGGCATCATTTGTATGAGTTTCGGTTGCCAGTTCCTACCTCGCTGCCCGTGGCGTGAGCCTAGTGAGACGGGAGAGCTTGCCGAGGAGACTTGGCGGCGCGGCGGTGCGGCGGTATTCCGGGAGGTCACGACATTTTTGGTCACGATAAGGTAAATGGCTGAGTCTGGGTTCACACGTTAGAGACCAACCCTCTGATGCTAAATAGGTCGGTCTGACTGCGCCAAGTGGTTGCGTTATCTAGATTTGCTATATAAAATATATGTTGGTATGTACCTGCTTATGAATATACTGATTGTCTAGAAACATTTATACCTTTTAATTATACAACAATAACCAGTCGGATTTTGACGTAAATACTTACATATACCTAAAGTTACATCTGTAACCTAAATCGTCTATAACTATTAAACGCAAACAGAGATTTGTTCAGTTTTGGTATAGCTAAGAAAGTATGTACTGATACTTTCATGCTTTGTTATTTGCAGCCATTTATCTTATCATAAATATTTTTTGGCACCATAACTACTTTTTCAGGCGCCTTATCTACGTAACGCAACCACTTGGCGCAGGCAGACTGACACATTTAGCTTCAGAGGGTTGGTCTTTATCCCGTGAACCCAGTTTCAGCCATTTACGTTATCGTTACCATTTTTGTCGAGACCTCCTAGTCTAGGTTGCATAAGATCGCGTCACAGCATCGCGCCGCCCGCGACCGGCGACAATGCAGCGTAGGTGCATTGGCTGCACGGCGGCGGGCTGGCGGCGGGCGGCGGAGGGGGTGGCGGCGTCTCGCTCGGGCGGGCTGGCGCGGTCGTTGCTATCGAGCCGGTCAACACGTTTCGTACACATGTGACGTCATTATATTGTTTTTGATGTTTGCCGCTGAACCCATCGGGCACCATACTTTCGTGAGGCAAATTTATCCCGGGCAATAGATGTTTATTTTTTCTGTAATTTTACCTGAAAAATGCATTAAATGCATTGTTTGAAAAATGTTACGGCATTTCACGCGGCAGGAAGATACATTCTCCGACGTTTCGAGCCAATCCTTCAGCCCGTTGAATGTATGTATCTTCCGAATGTATCTTCCTGCCGCGTGAAAAGCCGTAACATTTTTCAAACATGTCTAACGACCGCGGTAATCTCAAAAGTATCATAAATGCATTGTGTTTAGAATAAACCGTGACACAATAATTATTGTGTCTTACACACACCGTCTGTCACACAAAAAGGGCCACCAAGGAAATCGGCCAAGTGCAAGTCGGACTCGCACACGAAGGTTCCGTGCCATCGTACAAGAAACAAAGATATTTTTTTTTATGTTTACTGGTTTTTGTTATGGGGGCAATAAAAATACACACTATGTGAAAAATCATCGTACATTAGATACAACCCGTTTACAGACGGACGGACGGATGGATAGCGGATACTTATTAATAGGATTCCGTTGGCACCCTTTGGGCTCGGAACCCTAAAGGGCGGGACATGAACCAGCAATTTTTTTGCAGGCAGTGCGTCTATCGATTCCGCCACCAGTTCTATTTTTTTTACTACGTATGCACATGGTGTACGCCAGGACCTCACATAAGAAGTGCCCGACGACGCTCGTAGGCTTTCGAAATTTCAAGGAGACTGCGAAAACCATGCTGGCCGGTCAGGGGTCAGTCAAACAGTACTTTGAGGGAAATACCTCAGTAGGGAATCGATTCCATAATTTACCGACCTGATTCTAATGTTCGGAATCTCAACAGTGAATGGGTCCTACAGTTCTCCTATGATATATGGAGTCTTATTGCATTCTACTCATGAAGTGACCCTTTATTTTTACAATTTTTTTTCTTTAATTAATTACATTCACGCGATCACGGTCCATTCTGCATTATTTTTAAATTTATTTTAGGAAACTTATCAGCATACATGACTAATTATATTAATATACTTAAAATTACAAATTATCAATAAGCCAATGAAAAAGTTCCACAGAATTGCAAGTTTTTATGTACAACAATAAAATTGCTTCACTACTTACCTAAGTGTATGTGATAGTAAGGTGTGTTAGGGTGTTTAATGTGAAGCTTGATGAGTTAAGGGTGTGTTTGAGTGTATTTTTGGTGAATGTGTCGATGTATGAATATCGTAATCTTTATGTAGGTACAAATCATATTCGTTGAAATTTGTGGCGTGTTTGCTCAGCAGCACAATTTATATTTTAATTAATTCGACACCAAATACAATAAAATAGTCTCAATTATGTGGCTACCGTTATTTCCAATTTAATTGAATGAACATGACATTGAAATGATAAAAAAACTGATTAATGGGAAATCCTTTTGCTAAAACTCATTTTGTAAAAAATTTAGAGTATGTTTGGAGAACTATTCTGGCGTGGGTCTATGGGTCTATGTACTTATTGGCATAAGTCTGAACCCACGTTACTAATAAACCCAGAACATCCTCGGAATAGGTTAAACTATTTTTTTTATTAGAAAGGCACAAGACATGTTAAGACTATTCCGAGGTGGTTAAGTGTTTATTAGTAACACCGACTAACTCACTGGATTTTCGCTATCCCTGACGCGTCGGACATGTGAATTCTACAAACAAAATGTTCGCAGACGGTAACTTACGACCGATCAGGAGCCAGTTGACGCCGGAGCGTCGGAAGGTAAACAAATACACTACTAACTATTCTGTCGTTTTACTTCTTCAAGCTGTCAAAGTCAAACTTAGACTTCCGATTTGTATGAAAACGTGTAAACGGCAACGTTGAGTAAGCGGACTCGCAAATGTTAGTTCGATTAACATCCACTGCGCGCGTTCTTCAATTTCTCCATACAATTGAAAACGCCAGTCGTTCGGTGTGCCGTAAACGCCAATTTAGGTGACAACTGGGACTACAGGCTCTGGAACCAGAGTGGTCAGTCCGAGTTCTCCCCTAAATTGGCGTTTACAGATCTTTGAAGTTACGTAAAAACGTCAAACTCTTTACAAGTTTTTAATTGATATTCTGTGGCTTTACTTCTTCAAGCTGTCAAAGTCATAACGCGAAGTCGGCATAAACGGCAACGTCAACTTATTTACGTCGACGCACGGTGTAAACTCGCAAATGTTAGGTCGCTTAACGTCCACTGTGCGCGCTCTTCAATTTCTCCATAGATTTGAAAACGCCAGTCGATCGGTTTGTCGTAAACGCCAATTTAGGTGACAACTGTCACTAGGGACTCTTATCTGAAGGCTGAGTGTTTTACTGCTTGAAGATTTGCTGGTGTCTGCTCGGCAGGCTGAACTTCAACGGTAAGCACTAAGCACACTGCTATGCGGCCGGCACTTTTATGTTTCTTTTCGTGCAGGCTTACAAAAAATGCCTCCCTCTAAAACAATGCTGTGTCATGTGCTAGCACAAAATACACTCGACTCAGCCTACCGGGGCGGGAGTTATCAAGGGCGTGCAGAAAAAATGGTGAAAGGAGTTGCGGAGCGTTGATTACCGCTTATTTTACCTATTTTCCGCTGACAGTGTTAAAATGTTAGTCTACATTTGAGTTGATTTTTTATTTCGGACAATCGAATCATTAATGTATTTTTGAAGTGAAAACTTCTTTAGCGGCGCTGAGCACTTTTTGTTGGATGGGTAAAAACTTCCAAACTCGCGTCAGGGTCACGTGATGCTGATCGAAAAAGCGTAAGATTGAAGTGAAAACTTCTTTAGCGGCGCTGAGCACTTTTTGTTGGATGGGTAAAAACTTCCAAACTCGCGTCAGGGTCACGTGATGCTGATCGAAAAAGCGTAAGATTGAAGTGAAAACTTCTTTAGCGGCGCTGAGCACTTTTTGTTGGATGGGTAAAAACTTCCAAACTCGCGTCAGGGTCACGTGATGCTGATCGAAAAAGCGTAAGATCGAGGGGAAGGGAGAGGAACTAGTAGATTCGAATCAAAACTGTTTGTTTCTTACTTCAGCTATCATAAACCGATTGTATCAGTTTTAGAAATTTGCGATAATGATTCTGGTAATAACGATGGTGAAAAAGTCGTCGAAATTATGGATGAAAGTTGATTTTTCTAAAAGATAAAAATTAATTAATTATTAATTAAAAATTAATAATTAATAAATAACGATATAATATTATGAATAATAACATGTAAATTGTCATATTTGTGTACGATAGCGCAATAAATAAACATTGTATTCTACCTCATAAATGATAGTATTTTTGTACTTATAATTAAACACAACGTTAATACTAAAGTTTTCACTTCTGCCGGCACTCCCGGAGTGCTACCGGTGTTTTTTTTATCTGACTCACTATTTATGACAAGGCCTCTTTACAGCTGTTGTTGAAAGTAAAATTTTATTATAATAATATAAATGTTTATATGATCTGAGATGTGTATTGCATATTTGTATGTTACTTCTTACAAGCATCTGACGTATCTGAGTGTATAGAAAGTACCTATAGGTGAACAAAAATTAAATGAAATGAAATACTAATTTGCGAATTTCACGATAACTTGCGCCAGCGTTTGCGTTAGCGTCCGTTTTTAGGGTTTCGTACCCAAAGGGCGAAAACGGAACCCTATTACTAAGCCTTCGCTGTCCGTCCGTCCGTCCGTCTGTCACAGGGCTGTATCTCATTTACCGTAACAGGTAGGAAGCTGAAATTTTCACAGATTATGTATTTATTTTGCCGCTATAACAACAATAGGAAAAATTATCTATACTAATAATAAATCTGTAAGGGGTGTTCATAGAGTAAGTTGCTTTGATTTCTAAAATACTTCGTTTGTAGACTTTATGTATGATACTAAGACTAAATTGATGATTTTTAGAAATCAGTTCTGTATGTATGTATGTATGTATGTTCCTCCATAAATGTTAAACCGATCATCCGAACGCGATGAAACTTACTACACGTATATGTAAATACACAGGACATAGGATAGGCTATATATAATTCAGTTCTGCTTACGTTAAGATGTAGCTGTCATACAAACCGAAATGCCCCGAGGCGGCGGATGGGGGGTAATCACTATCTGCCTTTATTTCTTCGTTTACATCTTCTAAGCCACGCAACGGACTTCTTGATACGGATTTCATTAATATAAGGTGCGATCAACGAGCAAGAATTGCGTATGTAATTTTTTTATATTTAATACAAGTCTTAAGAGAAAAATTTAAATTATGTACTTGAAAATTGTAGGTGTCAAAAAGGCCTACAGAAAGTTCCACGATATCATGTAGAGCGATAACTTTGAACCACTCGCCCGATTTATTTGCGTATTTTATAAACGTATAGCAACTCTGGGAGCAGTCAAATTCCGGATGGGTTACCGTTTTCGATGTTGAAGCCACCTTTTTCGTTCGTATTCATCATAAAACTTTGTAAAAGTAAGGAAGGTGGTTGAGTTAATGACGCCTTTGTTGGTTTTGTATCAATTACTATGTAGCAGTGCCAGTGCAGAAAGGGTCTGACGGCACATGCTTTTAAAATTCGCTCCCAAATGTTTACGAAGCTCTAAATGGGAATATGTCGATGTTTATCATTAAATCATGCCATATCGGTTCAAACGATTTTGATTAAATTTGGTAGATGGGGACATAGTCCTGGACCAGCCTTTTGGTGGGTTACTTTTTATCCAGGAAATAATTCAGACCCAAATCAATCCAACAAAACATTGACCCGAGCGAAGCCGGGTATCGCAGCTAGTAAAATAATAAAAAATAAAGGGAGGCCCATACAAAAAACCTGTTTTTTGTGGTAAATCTTGTACGATGGCACGGAACGCTTCGTGTGCGAGTCCGACTCGCACTTGGCCGGTTTTTACTCACGCAAAGAGTCCGTGAATGTCCCTCCTGCTCCAAACGCAAGCGGAAAGTACCCACGATGCGTGGCTCGGGGAATTAGAAGATTGCGTTCGGATTAGAAGATACCCCAGAACAATAGCCTCATTCATTTCGCTGCACTGCCTACCTACTTCACTGCGCCCCGTTCCACAAAAGAATGCTTCCATAATATAAACATTAAACACGTCGATTATTTTATTCACTTATCACATACTTTTTTAATTTTCATAATAATTTATCAAAGTTATGCAGTAAATATTATTTATTTGTATTATATAGATTTTTATTACATATTATAGATTCTGTAATTTCACGTCTATATAGACTTCGTTATTTCACTGGACACAGGCGCGGGTAGGTCGCTGGGTTATTTGTAAAGGTTTTGTAAAAGGGAGGGCTATAGAGGTTCGCAAAAAGAAATGGTATGTGGTCCCATGCAATGCACAATCTTATAGGGGTTAGGATAAAAGAAGGTGGGACGACTCACCACGATGGAGACTTCCGGACGTGTGCGGGTGGCCACCACGCTACTCCTTCTCCCACAGGATGCAGTTAGGGAACGCTGCATCCTCGACGATGAGAGCACAGAAAGTCCTTTGCATTGTTCGTAGCTTTCGAGCACACGCGGTACTGGCGAGGTACTCCTGGGTACCTAAGGACCCGGCGGCGGCACAAGTCTTGGCGGGAACCGCTGCTACGATGATATGGCGTGTCCGTGCATCGCGCATCAAAAATTGCACTGAAATCTGGGACTTTCAGCCTTTCAGCGGACGCTGTCAATCTTCGCTCCAACAGGTGAAATAGAGAGAGGGACATGTGTATACGGGGAACAAGGATAGGACTAGGGTCATGCACATTGCATAGAACCACACAGCCATAGATTACGCGAAAACATTATGGCCTAACCATCCTATGTTAGGTTAATTGCATAGCCATACAGGCATTGGAAAATAAGTGGGGTTTTTTTAAATGTCAACAAAAATTGCTTTCACAAGAACCCTCTTTGATTTCTCCTTTTGCAAGATATTCACCGCCTGCAGAGAAAAAGAATTACAAATACAGAGAAAGAGTTTATATATACGTATATCGATGTATCTTCACACACGGCAGTAAGATACAAAAAGATTGAGAAAGGCGATCATAGATGGCGGGCATAGTCTTTACAAATAAACTGATATTTGTCATGACATTTTGCATATGACATGAATTGTTGTACTTTATACTTTTGTAAACATTGCCCCGATTGCACGAAGAGACGGCCGAGTTAATCAATGTTCAAACACGTCACTTTTAGTGAACCGCATAGAGTTCCTTCGATAATTTCCACACAAAGTGACTTGTTTAATTATACTTTGACGTTGATTTTGATTTTTTGTCCTTTCGTGCACTCGGCCCTTAGACTAAGTGGACGTTGAAAAAAAAAAACCAGCGGAGTTTCTTGCACGTTCTTATTCGCTGGGATTGCCGACCTGGCTAATGATAAAATATGACAAATGTATATAAATGTATTAAATGACAAAAAAATATGATAAAAATGAATAAACAATAAATAATAATTGAAATGGTACTTTTGAGGTTACCGCGGTCGTTAGACATGTTTGAAAAATGTTACGGCTTTTCACGCGGCAGGTGAAGAATATCTCTTACCTGCCGCATGAACAGCCGTAACATTTTTCAAATAATTGAAATATTTGCAAGACACTCATGAGCCACATAAATTGTCAAACGATCAGGTTTAAACGCAAAACATTTCCACCCTTCCACATCTACCTTCTTGTGACATGTTTCCGGGTCATTGGACTCCGTATTCGATCATCCGGAATGAAGTAGGTTTGACGTTTTACAATATTACGCGGTTTTAGTGTGAACGTAAATAGGAACTAGTCAGTCGCTTATCTATAGGAAAAACCTTCGAAGTGTGGCATGTGCCAACACACTTCGACACTTAAGGTGGGCCTGCCCGCTCAACTCCCCATACAAACGTGGAAAGAAGATCATGCCCATATTTCCTGTCAGAGATCCAAAAATTTTACTCAAATTATCAAAATGATCGAACTAGATTTCTGATCACCGTTGGCATTGCAAAATTGTGTGTGGTTATAAGGTCCGAAAGTTCGAATTTTTCGCGCGTTTTATACAATAACTTTTGAGGTGGATTACACAACGATAAAATAAAAACCTCTTAAAAATATTAGTCATCAGACATAGCTTGTTACATGATGATTTATAATCAACTTGATTTTTATTATATTATTGACTACAGCGGTCGTGGTTTACTGTTAGCTATAAGTCGTTTTGTAATTAAAATTTTCGCAAGTCTTACCAAATCAAATAATATGAGCATTGTCTGCTTGTAGACATGTTGCATCCTCCTCATCACGGAGCCAGTCTTTTTCTTAGGTCCCAGAGCGCAATAGCACAGTTTTGTACCGTGTCCGCGAATGAGTTAGTCCCGCCGGGAAGGGCCACCTTAAAGGGGCTTTATTACTAAAGTGATGATTATCTTTGTAATATCGATTGCGAGATGGTAAGAAAGGCTCTATAATGTGAGGATTAAGCTAATTAGTACTTGGTGGAAGAGACTCTAATTAATTTAATTTTATGAAGCAAATTATCAGGAATGTTTCGGTCTTATAAATACTTACTATAAATGGGGACAAGCCTACTAACTTCGGTTGAATGCCCATTGCACTATCAACTATATCACCTGATGTAAAAATAGGCGGTAGGTATCTCAGCAGTGAAAACGAAAAACATTGTCTTTTAAATTAAGGTGGGCCCATCCCGCTCATCTCCCCATACAAAAGGGGAAAGAAGATCACGCCCATATTTCTTGTCAGAGATCCAAAATTTTGCTCAAAATAGCTTTATTTGATCGAACTAGATGTCTGATGACCATTGGCATTGTAAAATTATGTTTGGTTTCTAAGTTATAAGGTCCGAAAGTTCGCATTTTTCGCGCGTTTTAAACAATAACTTTGGAGGTGGATTACGCAATGATAAAGTAAGAACATCTTAAGGTGGCCCAACCCGGCGGCCTCAACTCATTTGCGGGCACGGTACAAAACCGTGCTGTTGCGCTCTGGGACCTTCTCTGTTACTAAGAATAAGACAGGCTCCGTGATGAGGAAGATGCAACCTGTCCACAAAAAAGACAATGTGCATAGTGTATGATTTGGTAAAATTTACGAAAATTTGAATTTCAAAACGACTTATAGCTAAAAGTAAACCACGACCGCTGTAGTCAAAAATCCAACAAAAACCAAATAGATTATAAATTTTGATTAAATAAGCTATGTCTTATGACTAATCTTTTTAAGATGTTCTTACTTTATCATTTCGTAATCCACCTCCAAAGTTATTGTATAAAACGCGCGAAAAATCCAAACTTTCGGACGTTATAACTTGGAAACCAAACACAATTTTACAATGCCAACGGTCATCAGACATCTAGTTCAATCAAATAAAGCTATTTTGAGCAAAATTTTTGATCTCTGACAAGAAATATAGGCGTGATCTTCTTTCCCCTTTTGTATGGGGAGATGAGCGGGATGGGCCGCCTTAAAAAGATTAGTCATCAGACATAGCTAATTTAATCAAGATTTATAATCTATTTGGTTTTTGGTCGATTTTTTACTACAGCGGTCGTGGTTTACTTTTAGCTATAAGTCGTTTTTAAATTAAAATTTTCGTAAATCTTACCAAATCATACACTATGCACATTGTCTTTTTTGTGGACATGTTGCATCTTCCTCAACACGGAGCCTGTCATTTTATTTGATATAGAGAAGGTCTCAGAGCGCAACAGCACGGTTTTGTACCGTGCCCGCCAATGAGTTAGGCCCGCCGGGTTGGGCCACCTTAATAATAACTTATTACAAAAAGGCGGAGATTATCATTCCGACCTGTATTTGGGTATGTTCATTTGTTTTGGCATTATTCGCGTATAACATTATATTGTATGTCTCCCTGGTGGTCTCACGTCAAAATAATCGGAATCGAGTCATAAACTCCGAAGGTACCGTTCACAAAGACCGTTCGAGTCCCCGAAAGTAAGGCGATAATGGTTTCTGAATGCGTATTGCAGCTATCGACTAAACACATCAACTTTTGAAAAAAAAAATTTTTGTAACGCTTCCTTTGAATTTGCAACTTAAGATTTGTAAAATGTAGAACCTTTGTCTGTCAACTGTAGAGACCGACCCGTTTTGATATCTGAAAAATTTATCAAAATAAGTAAAATCCCCTAAATCATGCCAGGAAGGTATCTACCCGATTTTCACTGTTCCCAAACTAAGAAACTACTTACTTAGTGTTTGCATTCATTCCTCACAAAGAGCTATCGTGGCGTTGGTACTCGAGTGCAACTCGTGCCTAAGCGGTTCCTAGGTACCAACTCTAGTGTCAGACTTTCACCGATCCGCCCCCCCCCCCCCCGCGCCGACGCTCTCTCGCCGCGCGCCCCCTCGCCCGCTGCGGTCACGGCAAAGAATGCAATCGCTGCACTTCGCTCGCTCGCATAACACCTCGGCAATCTAGTATTTGGAGAGAATTGTGCATGGAATCTCAAATCACAGTCGGTTTTAGGGTTCCGTACCCAAAGGGTGCCAACGGAACCCTATTACTAAGCCTTCGCTGTCCGTTCGTCCGTCTGTCACATGGCTGTATCTTATGAACCGTAATAGACAGGCAGATGAATTTTTCACAGAGTCCGTATTTATTTTGCCGCTATAACAACAAATTGGTAAAATAAAAATAATAATACAAAAAACGTGTTTTTTTGTGTTAAATATTGTACGATGGTACGGAACCCATTGTGTGCGAGTCCAACTCGCACTTGGCCGGTTTGGTTTATTAGGTTACTGTTTACACGGTAGGCACAATTTTTCACGGCTCTATTACTTATTCGGGACGTTCGAAAATGTCTTCTGCATTTTCTGACCACGTCGATCAGGAGAGCAACGGACCCATTCTAGGAATTCCATGCTTAGGAATCTGAAATCTTTTCGGTCGAGAAAACAGCTTATATTGCGGCTGTCAAAGCGATTTTTTTGCCGGTAAACCTTGAATAATTGAAATTACCTTCAAGAATCTCTTCACAACCGCTCTAAAATCAGTTTTCTCGACCGAAAACATTTCTGATTCCTAAGCATGAAATTCCTAGAATATACCCGCAGGTCTAGATATAATGGCACATTGGGCTTAGTAAGACCTACTTTTATTTATTTTCGTACTTATTGTTATTATTCCACAACTGGGGGTCCATTCAGAGTAAGAGTGAGTTCGTATTCGCCACTAAATATCAACTCACTTTTTTAAAAAGTTAATGTTTTCACACTTCTAGAACATCATTACAGTTAGGTAAAAATCTGGTTTGTCCCGTAAATCCGTTGGAAGTATAAATAACGGTTCCGTTATTTAAATAATAATATATTTCCCAGCTATTTTTAGGTTAACTCACTCCCGAACTCGAACTCACTCTTGCTCTGAATGGACCCCCTGTATTATAAAACATAACATGTTATTAGTAACCATTATTTCGTGCTTACTCTTTTGTGTTCCCATTTATGGTGGCTGAGAACCAGCGGCTCTCGCCTGCCCTCGAGGTTAGTCGAGAGAGCCTCTTTCGTTTTCTCCCAACATAAAATAATATCCACCATATATCCAATTTCTAAAAGTTTTTTAAACTCTATATAATATGTAAGTAGTAAAATGAACTGTTCGCGTCAAGTTTTGATGCTCTATACCTGTGTTTGTTTTTTGGGTATCTAGGGTGATAACATAATTAGAATTTGAATTTCAATACATAGTTTCAGTTTCAGTTTCAGTTTCTTTATTTCCTCCATTAGATGTATATTACACACTCGGATTCGTCATTTTTTTTTTTCCTGTCGGTTCGATTACTTCTGGCGAAGAAGAGCCGACAAGAAACTTCGTCAGGTTGGTCATTGTATTATTATTTTTTCCAGTGATACTTACAAACTAGTTAACAGTGATTGATTGATTACTACTGCTCACAAAGAACATTATTATAAGAACATTATATACATTGGTGAGGAGCAAACTTTTGACTACTATAATGACATCTTATTCTAAATTAATAGGAATTATGATCTAAATTATTCAGGTGTAAAAAGCCATCGTCATTTTTGATACAAGGTAATATCAAATTAAATATAAGTTAGTAAATAAACAAATTCATACTACAATGTAGTACCCATGTCAGAAAAAATAATAATAATAGAAAATAATAATAATAATAAAAAAAATAAAAAAAATATTGGTAGTACCGTGTTAGGTACCTGGTCAAGTATGTAGTCATGAGCTTTAATTTAAACAAGTTTTCTATCTAATAAGGCTTCCTGGATAGTGTAGTAGCTTTTTTTTATTAATACTGATTTCAATTTGCTCTTAAAACATTTATCTCCTAATTTTCTGATCTCCTCTGGAATTTTGTTGTATAACCTAATACTATTGCATATAAAACTTTTTGAAAATTTTGATGACCTATGCTTAACATTTTGTAAATCAGTTTTATGTCTAGTATCGTAGTCATGTACATCAGCATTTAAGGTATTATGGTGCTTATATTTCCTAGCATGGCAGATATTTTGATACACATATGCGCTAGGTAGGGTCATAATTCCTATTTCGCTGAATACATTCCTACAAGAATCTATAGCTTTCATGCTAAGAATACAACGCAAGGCTCTTTTTTGCAAGACAAATATTCTATTTGCTTCTGCTGCATTTCCCCAAAACATTAGTCCATACAACATGAGACTATCGAAGTAAGCAAAGTAGACAGTTTTTGCAGCTTGCGTGCCACAGAGTTCCTTGATTTTTTTAATGGCATAACAGGCTGAGCTCAGTTTACCAGCAAGACTGTCTATGTGGGGTTTCCAGCAGAATCTATTGTCAATTATTAATCCCAGAAAAGTTAATTCATTAGCCATGTTTAACGATAATTCCTCTACAGTATTGGTTACGTCTTCATTATTTTTACGCCTATGTGCCCCAAGAACAAAATGCATTACATTCGTTTTATTAGTATTTAACAATAGATTATTGTGTTCAAACCATGATGTGAGCGACTTAATTACTGACAAGAAAACCTCCCGTAGTTCAATTATATTTTTGTTTTTCAAAACTACTGAGATGTCATCTGCAAACATAACTAGTTCTATGTCTTGCCCGATTGAACCGGAAATGTCATTCACATAAATCAGAAAGAATAATGGACCAAGGATAGAGCCTTGCGGTACTCCTATTGTAACAGGGTCAACATCCGATTTTATACCACTGACCTCACATATTTGTTTTCTGTTTTCTAGGTATGTTTCACATAAACGTAGCTCTTTTTCTCTTACTCCATAATACTCTAATTTTAATAACAATATATCATGTCTTACACAGTCAAATGCCTTTGATAAGTCACAGAAAATGCCATATGTGTGCTGAGAATCATCCAAAGATGTTAATAAAGTTTTTATCATAGCTGCAATGGCATCTCCTGTTGACTTACCTTTGCGAAATCCAAATTGTCTGAAATTTAGTAGATCGTGTTTAGTGAAGAAGTGAGTCAAACGTTTTTCCATAACTTTTTCAAAAACCTTGCTGAAAACTGGTAGTAATGAGACCGGACGGTAATTCTCAACATTATTGTGACATCCTTTTTTATATAATGGTATGACCTTTGCTATTTTGAGGGAATCGGGAAATGTGCCATTTTCTAGACATTGATTTATAACTTGTTTTAGAGGATTTATGACACCTGTTAATGACTTTAGTAATTTGGGGGAAATATTCCAAAGATCTTGAGAACGTTTAGACTTAAGGTCTCTAAGAATGTTTTTAACTTCTAAGTATGTGACAGGACCGAAAGTAACTGATGCAGTGCTACGTGCTGTATAATCCTGCAGGTGATTTAATGCTAACTGTGTGTTGGAGTCAATTTTATTTGTTGAGGTTTTAGCCACTGAAGTGAAGTATTTGTTGAAGTAATTTGCAATCTTACAACCATCAGATACAATGTCTGCCCCAATTTTTAATTTGAGTTGAGTATTTTCAATAATAGGTGCTTTGCCCGTTTCTTCTTTGATTATACTCCAGGCCATTTTAATCTTGTTTTCGGAATTTAGTATTCTGTCCCTTAAAAACAACTGTTTTGCCCTAATTGTGACCTTTTTAAAAACTTTGCTGTAGAGAGATACATATGACTTAAGGTCTGTACTTTTGTTTAACTTCAATAAATCATACAATAGAAATAATTTTTCCTTTGAAACCATGATACCACGTGTAGCCCACTTTGCAAACTTTTTTTTGTTCGATATTTTTATGCGTTTTAGTGGCATATGCATATTTACATAATTCATGAAGGTATTAAAAAACTGTTTAAAAGAGATTTTTTCAGAAACCTTACCAAATTCAGTATTCAAGTCCATATTTAAGGATTCAATTCTATGCTTATTTACAGTTCTTGTCACTTTGAATGAATGTGTGACATTCATTTTGCATTCATTTTTTACAGTTATCAACTGGGCATAATGGTCTGTATGATAAAATAACAAGATGCTGTGGAGAGAGAAAGGTGGGTCAGGTCTTGAGACCCACGGCTACGCAGCTGCTCTCCCCTAGTCGTGATTTGAATGTTGTATATGTTTTATCTCGCCGGGAAACTTCGTTAGTGCGATATAGACTTCACGTCTAGCTGGAAGCGCCATCTAGCGCCCGCTATGTTAACTAGCTTCTATTGCATCTGTTTGTCGCATTTGTGGCATGTGAAACTAGCAGCTCTCAGTAGACGGCGCTAGGTCGCTACAATGCTAATATCTAGTCATATGTAACTTCTAGGTCTGTAAATTTCCATCTTTTTTAATGTCTTGGATTAAACATTATTAGTCTATAAAAATTATTACATCTTTTTTTTTTTTTTTTATGTGACTGGTCATGGATGGCTAATACCACAAGTTCTGTCATGGTATTAGCCCAACACACCACATGGGAACTAGGTGCCATGCCAGGACCTTCCTTATATTGCACGGCTACATTGAACTGGATGGAAAACACGGACAATTTTCATTGCCGCTTCGACCATCGTTCATCCAATGCGATGGTACCAACCCGGGCGGGATAAACCCTACCACCTAGTAAGTAAGGAAGGGGACCTACAGCTTAACGTGGAATCCGAACCACGGCCAGCCTCTCTCAACGGTCGAATGGTCACCCATCCAAGACCATACCGGACCCAGCGTTGCTTAACTTCGGAGAGCGATCGCCGAAGTGTCGCGCCACTGGGCCACCGAGGCTGACAAATCTACATTTAAAAAAACTTAAAATTGGAATGTTAATATTTTTTTATTCCATAATTTATTTAAATAACAAAAATATTTTAACAGATAGATACATACAACTGCATAATTTACACACTATTTATCTTTTTAAATTAATATTAGTCTAACATCTAAAAGTAAAATTTAAACACAAAACAAATTTGTGAACACAATTCATTAGACGGTTTTATTTACTGTTTATGACGTTGGCTCTAAGACAATCACAAAACATAATAATTCTGTGTTCGATTACATCAAAAATCAGTTTTTGCAATCTTCTCTTATTTACAGTTGTTTCCCACATATGAGTTCGCACTAGCCATCCGAGTGCTTTCCACAGGCCTCCTCGTGGATTTATGAACAGATGAGTTTCTTGTTTGAAAAATGTTACGTTCAGCCGGTTGTCAAGGAGGCATCCGCCCGTTCGTACGCAGCAGACGACTGTCTCCCACGTCCTGTGTCTCCTCCCGCCGCGCGAAAATCCGTAACATTTTTCAAAGATGTTTAACGACCGCGGTAATCGCAAAAGTATCAGAAGCCCGATTCTGCTATTTGTTCAATTCCAAACCATTCCGTATTAGTTATGTTTCCGTCAAACATAACACGCTAAGTTTCGAGTGCGGTTTCCAAAAATCGGTATTCAGCTAATTCACACACGCGTTTTGTTATTGTCTATGGAGTGGTTTGTCTTGCGCGCCGCCTACAGGGTAAAATAACCTGTCACGATTTTGACAGTTATTTTCTCACTCAAATATTACATACGAGAAGAAAGAGACAGCGATATGCCAACATAATGTAGAAAAGTGATATTCGAAGTTCGGCGATGCGATGCTCCGAATTTGACAAATAGAATTCTCAAAACCGCAAGTTTTCGGCAAAACACACGGCCCACGAGAACATGAGCGCGCGTTACGAGTTTGCGAACAATACACAAACACAACGCATGCGTTTTGAGAAAACACAAACATAACGCGCGCAGTTATCAATTAGCAGAATAAGGCTTCAGATGAGTTTCTTGTTTCTTTCTTTATAATTTTTTGATCAGTGTCATTATGTCTAAAGAATGAATGCTTATGTGAAAGCATTAATTTTGATAGGGTCGTTATATGATTACATGTTATCTAATTTTTTTAATAACTTTATTTCATCTTCACCATATTTATTCGCAACCTAAATATCGGATTGTATGTGTGATGAATGTGGCTAGAGGGCGTTGATAACTATCTCCTCAAAAATGGTCTAATGTGATTAACTTCCTAATGGCATTTGCGTATTTCAATTTGATAATTTTCATCCCTCAACTTAATACAAATCTATGCTGCTATAACATTGATTTTGTTAATGAAAATATTAATCCAAGATTGCATAAGTCATGACTATACTATAAATGAACCTCATTTGTTGATGGCCACCCATAACTCGAAGAGTTAGGCCGACGTCGCTTACATTGTATTATAATTAAAAATTAACATAACCGCAACTGCACCGTTAACCCGAGTAGTTAACTCCTAACCGAACCACGCACCAACATTATCGTAATTTTACGAGAGTAGTACCATTTAGGATGCTTTGCTTTGAAACGTCGAGTGTTGGTTCTGATGACAACTTTGTCTTTAGTATACGGTAGTAATTATACAATAAAATACCATACAACACACGAAGGTTGTGCAAACTTGCAATATTTATTTATACACGTTGTTATTAATAATTTCATAAGTTTTATATGTTAAGGTGGCCCAACCAGCTCATCTCCCCATACAAAAGGGGAAAGAAGATCACGCCTATATTTCTTGTCAGAGATCCAAAATTTTGCTCAAAATAGCTTTATTTGATCGAACTAGATGTCTGATGACCATTGGCATTGTAAAATTGTGTTTGGTTTCCAAGTTATAACGTCCGAAAGTTCGAATTTTTCGCGCGTTTTATACAATAACTTTGGAGGTGGATTACGCAATGATAAAGTAAGAACATCTTAAAAAGATTAGTCATCAGACATAGCTTATTTAATCAAAATTTATAATCTATTTGGTTTTTGTTAGATATTTGACTACAGCGGTCGTGCTTTACTTTTAGCTATAAGTCGTTTTGAAATTAAAATTTTCGTAAATCTTATCAAATCATATAGTGTATATTTGTATTTTTTTTTGGACAGGTTGCATCTTTCTTATCACGGAGCCTGTCTTATTCTTAGAAACAGAGAAGGTCCCAGAGCGCAACAGCACGGTTTTGTACCGTGCCCGCAAATGAGTTGAGCCCGCCGGGTTGGGCCACCTTAAGTGCGGCATAAGCCTGGCCCTAAGAGGCCCGACGATGCCCATGGGCTATAGAAATTACACAGGAGCTGCGAAAATCATGGTGGCCGGCCAGATGAGCACCTTAAACAACCAATCATCAAGACCCCGTTGTACCTTTGGTTGTACTATGGGGGAAATATCTCATTCATGCATTCCATAGTTGACCGACTCTATTAGTGCGTTCCCTTAGGGGAAAAAAAGTTTTTTTCCGGAAACCAGCTGCACCTTTTTAGGTGTTGTTAAGTATGTCGTTCTGACTACAAAACCGCCGGGAGACAATCTCTAAAGTGCTTAGGTCAGCAATTATGACGTCATCAAAATGGCCGCCGATGCGTTTAGAAATTTGCTAATATTACAGAAAGTGTGTAACATATATTCATGTGTGGGGTATCATAGAAAGCACAATCAAATGCACTATAATAATGTCCATACATTTGTTCTTGTAAATGTTACAGTTTTTGATATATTTAAGTTTTAATGAAAAGTACATTTTTTTATTTTTTATTATTATTTATTTACTACTTTACAAGTAAGTTTTCAGTAAAATTACATAAGAAGAAAACAAAGCTTCATTATTAGGCTATACACTATTGTTTAAATTGTGGCGATGAGACAAAATCTGACAAAGTTATAATTAAAAAAGTGTACTAGTTTTATAGGATATTCTGCGGGCGCGTTACGACTGCGCGCAGGGGCGTGCAGGCAGAGTGGCTGCGGGCGATGGCGCATTATTATACAAGAATGTTCTGTGTAAATATAACAAATAGTGAGTATTTCTAGGAAAAGTATAAAATAAAATAAAAGTTATTTATTCATTCTACTCATTATTTTTTATTCGAAAGTTGTGTAGATACCCATTTTGCGAATTTATTTAGGTTTTAAATAGCTAGAATCTGTATTATTGATTAGTTGAATAACCAACTGTATAAGAAATAAATGAAAATCTGTTTCCGAAACAAATATATTTAATGATCCATGTTATTTTTACAAAATTTCTCTCGAACATGCACCTTCGCACGCGCAAAGCAATGTACAATTTAGCTCATTTTTTACGCATCGACACTTCGTGCACATTTGTTTGCACTTGCAAGACAATAACTCCTTGCAACTGAGGCTAGCATCAGGAAGGGTCTTCCACAAAGGGGTATACGCTGGTCCGTCGTTTTTTTTTTGCCAGCCCCAATTGCAAGGATCCAGCAGTTGTGGTTCTCTGTTTAGGCAATTAATCCAAATGTGAGTCTGGTGTATAGCTCTTTTTAAATGCTGCAGGAGCGCATCTTGTGTTGGAGGAATGTTTTCGATCGCTCTGTTTTTTTTCGTAAATAATATCCTCCTCGCAGTGTTAACTTTATTTGTGTCACTCGTTGGATGATACATATGAACCACCATAGTTTCTATGAGCGCGAATTCGTTGCTTTTTAGGCATGGTTCTACTCCACTAGAATATGCTTGAAAAGCAGCGTCTACTTCTCTGAACGAAATCCATGTCTTCCAGGCACTCTTTTTACCAATTCCACAAAATGTTGATACCGTATCACAGCCAGTTATGGAGTGGAAAAAAGGCATTACTGCAGTCATCCCACTCGGCAGCTGCGCAACAAATGTATGGACTGGTAGGTATTTTAAATGTTTTCCTGCTCCGTACTCTATCCACAACTCTTGCAAGTTTGGTATTTTGTTGAAAGCAAAAAGTGCTATGACTAGCACGTCTGAATCCACTGTCTTCAATAAAACTCGATCATGGCCGTTCCTTGCTGCATCATCTGCGTGCAATAATAATCTGGCATCGGCTTCCTCGTGAGATGAAGATGACACTTCCGTGGCTGATGACGACGAAATTACTTTGTCCTTACAGGTACAAATCACAGTCTTTTCTTCTATTTGTATTTTTACCAAGTTTTGAGCTAACAAAATGAATAGTTGTTCCTTGTTCTTATCGTGAGCTAAAAACTTGTGGAAGTTTCGGGGGATTTTGACAGTCTCTTTTACAGCAATCAGCTGACCTGTACCCCTTGACTCCCTGGTATCGGCTTTTAAACTACCCTCTATATATTGATCGAACACCACGTCAACTCGGTCGAACAAGCTTAGTTTACCTTTGACATATGGAACTATAATTGCATCAATGTAATCCTGAAATGTTTGGTTGGTTTTAGGTGTTAGCATGTGTACAAGTGCGGCACCATCTATTATCAGACATGAGGCTTCTGGTTGCACCAATACTGGTGTATCGTGCTTCGAGGATTGTTCTATGCATGTCACAATGTCTGATTTGTTAGTTGGCTTACGTAGCTTTCCAAATTCTGATATAGAGGGTGCGTAGGAGTGATTTTCGTGACCAAAAAAGTCATCTAAATTTCCGTCTCTGCCCTGACTAGCAACATATAATTTGCAAAACAAATTACTATCTTTTCTGAGGTCCCCTATCTTCTGCTTGTCTTTAGATTTTACTGTTGCCTTTTGGCTGTTGTATAGTGGCAGATTGTTGCGTTTGATAACAGCGTGAATTGATTTGTTGCGAAATTGCAGACGATCTTTTACATATTCTGCATACTGCTCTGTTCCTATTGATTCAGCAACAAAAACGGAAGTTTGTGATCTTGAAAAGATCCTTCGAATTTGGGGTATTCATTAAACATTTGCTCACGAAGAATTTTCGCAGCTCGGGCTAAGCACATACCATCGCTCATGGCATTGTTTTGACAAGCACTTTCAACAGCGCTTCGAACGTCATCTTCAAAACATAATAAAATTTCTCGACCAATTTTATCCTCACGGAGACCAGGAATGAATTGGAGAAGTTGTTGTTTAAGTTTGGTTCGGTTGACGTTAAAATTTTCGATGCCTTGCTGTTGCAACCTGTCTTTAAACATTGCGGCGAGATTAGACAGACGAAAAATCGGTGCCTCAGGACTGTACAAATATGTCTCTCGAATGTGTGTAGCTAACTCACTCAATGTAGAGCCGTATGCCGCTTGAACTGATGTGTCTGGTTCAAGTACTGAATGCTGACGTCTTACAGTTCGGACTTTATTCAGCAGCTTAATATAGCACGGTTTGTGGTATTTTGCCTCCATCGCAACTAAATCAGTAGAGTGTAAATTCTTTAATAGGGTTTCATCTTGTAAGAGAACTGCATGTTGGTAAATATCAGCTCCGATTTCAATAGTTGATGCTGACACAAGTTTCTCCTTGCCTTTTTCTAATTGGTCACAAAATATGCATTTGCTTTTTTCTGAACCTTGTGAAGACTTTGATCTCGTACTTATGTTAGGCTCACTTGAAGAGAAACTTGATGAGGGTTTTGCTTTCAGACGATCAATTTTCTGTGAATTATATCTGGTCCTGCATGCTTTATGGTATTTGACTTTCTTTTCGACAAACATTTGAAATTTATTCTCAAACCGCAAATGAATCGGGATGGAATCATATTTATCGTATTCGATTAAATTTTCACTTAATGACTTATATCCACTCGCTGTGGGAGTAATTAATGGTTGTGGATCGTGATTTTGGCAAATTATACATTTCTCCTATAGCACAGGCACAGGTTCAGTAGGTCTTGTGAGAGTAGATTCAATCTGCATAATTTTCATTGGTCGAGTTGGGGCTGACATCGTTATTTTTGTTCGTCTGTAAGAAATTTTAATGACAGTTGGAAAATAGCTAAATAGGTATGTTAATAATAGCATAGAATTTTAGCGACTGCTGTGGTTTCTATCTTTCACTTGTGACTTTTTGGAGCAAAAACTTTGTCCTTCTAGTGATTGGGATTGGATTTTTACAATCATGTAAAAGGCAGAAGCAAATAAATTGTAAATCAAATCTTTGGTGTACAATTTATTTACTAAATGTTAACAAAGCCGAAGGTATACAAATCCTAACACGCGCAGAGTTACTCCGGAACGGCCGTTCTAAACATTGGATAGGTTTGGATAGGTATATCTACCTACTTAGATATTCTAAAATATCCTCGAAATAGGCACCTATGGCATAACATATTGTAACGTAAAATATAGAATTGTGAATAAAATATTTTTTCGTACCTACAACTGGCCATCCCCTTGCTGGACATTGGAAACATTTTAGTGAAAACTAAAATTAACTTAATATTGCCTACTCACCTGTGCAGACGACGAATGTGTATTCTATTTGTTTGTTCTTAATTCTTATACAGGGATGTGTCTTCCTGAACACGTACAATCATTTTAATCGCGCACTAAATTAGTTTATTACTTCAAAATGTGAAATAAACAGTGACAAACGAGAGCTATCGCCGCGTGTTCCATGCAGGCAATACACCGGCCGACGAATGGCGGCGTAGGTAAGTGTTAATTTCAACGCGCCTCCACCGCGCCCCGCCCGCACCGCTCCGCGCGAGGCGACGACGCATGGCGACGACGCGCCGGGACTCGCGAATCCAGCATATACCTACGTGCACTTTTTTAATTGTAACTTTGCCAGTTTTTATCTGACTTCTACAATTTAAATATCATTGAATAGATAATTAATGTAGCTTTATTTTATTCATACACCGTTTTAATCTTAAGTTAATAGTAAAGTAGGAAGAAAATAAAGACCGTATTTTTTTTAGTTTACTTTTAATTGAAACTAAAATATCTCACAAACTGTAATTTTTACAAGAACAAATGTAAGAACATTATTATAGTGCATTTAATGTTGCTTTCTATGATACTCCACATTTGAATATATGTTACACACTTTCTGAAATATTCGCAAATTTATAAACGCAACGGCGGCCATTTTGATGACGTCATAATTGCTGACCTAAGCACTTTAGAGATTGTCTCCCGGCAGTTTTGTAGTCATAATAATATACTTAACAACATATCAAAAGCTGCAGCTGGTTTCCGGAAAGGAACTTTTCGGGCCTTTTTTGACGCTAAGGGAACGTACTATATGGATAAAGTACCTATGTGGTTCTAATTTTGGCATTGTCGGCAGTGAATGGGTGAATTCCTAGCCTGATCCGCGTTGAAAATAGTAGAAAAAACCGGCCAAATGCGAGTCGGACTCGCACACGAAGGGTTCCGTTCACGTTTCTTGCATGGTTGCTCCCTTTATTTTTTATTTATTTTTGATGTTTGTTTTTATTTCATATTTGTTGTTATAGCGGCAACAGAAATACATATTCTGTGAACATTTCAGCTGTCTACCTAATATGGTTCATGAGACGGACGGACGGACGGACGGACGGACGGACGGACAGACGGACGGACGGACGGACAGACGGACGGACGGACGGACAGACGGACGGACGGACGGACGGATGGATTGAAGGACGGACGGACAGTTGAGTAATAGGGTTCCGTTTGGAACCCTTTGGGTACGGAACCTTAAAAAGGACGGAGGGATGGCGTGGAATTATGAAGTATCGTACTAATGGCACTATTATCGTATGAGATTTACACGGGAGTAATCAGCGGAATACATCCATGTCAAAACCCAATTTTCAATCTAATGGGTAAAAGTCAAACCTTGCATAAAATCAATTTTAATCGCGAGAAATCTCAGGTAATCAACGTATATTCGCACTTCTTCAGTTGGCTAAATTAGTGCAGATGTGAAATCGCCAACCCTGTTCAGTGACATAAAAAATACATTTGACATTAAATAATTGAAAGCACAATCTTATCATTTATGATCTGCGAGATAGTTTCACGAATGACTGTCCATAACCAGAAGCCTCTATTAACGCGTCGAAGAACTTTTCCATAGATATTTTTTATTAATTTATTAGGTGAGAGTGTTCTGGAAAATTAATCGTAACTCACGCCTCTCATTCGAGTTGCTGCTTTAATAGAAGACACAAAAAGTCTCCTTTCGTTTGTCGCTCCTCTCCGACGTTGATTATGCATCGGCAGAACCGTAAAGCGATCGTACGATTCGGTCCGAGCGTATCTAGCCGTAACCACCGGCTTACGGCTTGATCTAGGGGGACTGGAATTCTATTAAAAACGTCGAACGTTAATGACATGAAAGTACATATGTTCGCGGTAATCGAACCGTCTCATAAATAGAGAGAGTGTGTACATATACCATTCCCCTTCTTCCCTGAGGGGTAGGAAGAGATGATTTGTTATTAGTTAATTATTTATATCGTCTTTGGACACCAAGTGCCTCTCAGATTTGTCACCGATTCATAGATTCATGGTAAGATCACAGCATACTTATTTCGCTACCTCTACAGAGAGACATCTTTATCTCTACGACGTACCTGATTATGGTGCGTTACTCTAGCCCAGTCTGGACACGCAAATTCCACTTATTTCCGCTCCATACATCTGTTTCGTCATTCATTCACCTCTTTGTGTCCAAACCAAATAACTAACAAGCGATGCTTCGGTTTAAATGTGAGTTTGAAGGATTTCGTCGTAAAACTCATGCTGCGAATGGACACTGAATCGTGCATCGAAACGCCTAAAGAGAATAAGGGCTCGTACCCATACTACGTGACCGATTTTACCCACTTTTCTCTTCGTATTTTATATACTAAAAAATAGCGATTTCTTAAAAAAATAAATAGCTATTTTTGGACTATTTCAGCAATATTCCAGAACGGAATGGTATACGGAAGTGAATCGGCGGGAAATCACAACTATGCATAGTTTTATTTCAACATTTACGACGAATATTATTGACCTCGTGAATACTACGTGACTAAGCACTAATACCCCCCTTCTTGTGACTCACCGTGGTATTTGCGAACCCCCCCTAAATCGGTCACGTAGTATGGGTACGAGCCCTACCTAAAATCGGCTGGAAATTGATCCATGACAGTAAACAAAACTTCTCTAGCGTTGACGACAAAGTAGTAGAATCCCGCCGCGCGTCTGGAGGCGGCGGCGCAGCTAGATAGCACTTTTAGCACCAAGCGACGGCGAAAGTGTTAACATCACGGTGTTGCATCACTGCACGCGTCCGCAGTGCAGTCGCAGGAGTTTTTTACTCCGATCCCTCCGTCGGTCAATCAGCTCGGTCGTCGATGGTGGCAGTGGGTTTTATTATTCTGTTCATAGGATGCAATCAGCTAGCATGGAGGGACGGGATATTTATTTATTTTAGGAAAAACAAACAGTGTCAGCCTCAATGGGCCCAGTGGCGCGAAACTTCGGCGATCGCTCTCCGAAGTTAAGCAACGCTGGGTCCGGTCTGGTCTTGGATGGGTGACCATTCGACCGTTGAGAGAGGTTGGCCGTGGATTATGGATTCCACGTTAAACTGTAGGTCCCCTTCCATACTTACTAGGTGGTAGGGTAAATCCCGCCCGGGTTGGTACCATCGCATTGGATGAACGATGGTCGAAGCGGCAATTAAAATTGTCCGTGTTTTCCGTCCAGTTCAATGTAGCCGTGCAATATAAAGAAAGGTTGGCATTGCACCTAGTTTCCATGTGGTGTGCGTGGGAACGTGGGAAGGTTGCATGTGTTGGGCTAATACCATGACAGAAAGTGTGGTATTAGCCATCCATGTCCAGTCACATAAAAAAAAAGAGTAACATAGAAATCTTGAAAGTGTTAATATATGGCTAAGTTAATGTTAGTCCAGCTTCGTGTTTCACAAATATGGCAAAAGTTGTAGGATGAAACAAAAAAAAAAACCAGAAAAACTTAAGGCTATTATTCATCTTTTATAATTTATATACTAGCAAGCAAACCACATTCGATCTTGACGTTACAGTGCCTAAGCCTGGTTTTCACCAACTGCCGATTTATTTTAATCGACACCTAAAGGGCCTTTATTACTAAAGTGCTGATTATCTTGCACTGATATCGATTGTAAGATGGTAAGAAATGCCCTATAATGTACAGATTAAGCTAATCAGTACTTGGTGGAAGAGATCCTAAGCCTGGTTTTCACCAAGTGCTGATTTGTTTTACACATTAAGGGCTTTTCTTAACAGCTTGCAATCAATACCAGTACATATACCAGCTCTTTAGTAATAAAGGCCCTTTAAGGGTCGATTAAAATAAATCAGCACTTTGTGAAAACCAGGCTAAGTATATCCTGATCGTATAAATTACCATCTATAAAACGTAACATGATGTAATATATATAACACGTATGATATGGGAACATAGGACCAATAATTATAAATAGATAACATTTACAGAAACAGATTATTTTATAGTTTGAGTATATTAATAGTAACTACAGTATATACATATATAAATATATTAAAAAACATACGTATTTGGCGAATTGACTCTAAACAGAAAGTATACACAAGATAGCTTTCTTGAATTGATATGAGGTCATAAAGAAGATGTGATGATGTAGCCACGAGTTAGTGGACGATGTCTAACTGTAGTTAGTTCTAAGCTAATAGAAATAACGTCATTCCTCTTCTAGCGATCAAGCTTTTTTTGTTTAATTTTTTTACATTTACAATAAAAAAAAATTGTAGAAAAAGTGACTTTCTGAACTATTTTGACTAAATGACGAAATATGTACAATTGGATATATTTGTTTATTAATAACTGTCTGTAATTTTTGCTTATATCTAGCGATCATATTTATGAACTTTCAATGTTAAATAAAAAAAAAAACAATCCTTCCCAGCAAAATGGTTACCTATTGCAATACAAAAATCGAAAACGCATTCACTGACAACGCTGACCATCGTGTTCCGCGAAGTTTCCGAGCTCGTGACCTACTGGGACAGTCTTGCTGAACAATCGTGTCAAGCCGAAATATTGCGTTCGCATGGCGTGATGTTACTCTGGTTATTATCGCGATAAGGTCTGGGAAGGGCCCGCTAATAATACAAGATGACCAAAATCGTGCAAGAGAATATTTCGGATTTGGCCACCGAATTGAAACATACTTATTAGGTACTTGTTACTTGTAGTCGGGCTCCGTTTCTGTCGACGAATTAAAACATCAACCTTGGGCTAACTCTAGCGTCCGATGCAAGGTACGGTTTTTAGGGTTCCGTACACAAAGGGTCCGAACGGAACCCTATTGTTAAGCCTCCGCTGTCCGTCCGTCCGTCCGGAAGTGTGTCACAGGGCTGTGTCTCATGAACCGTAATAGGTAGGCAGCTGAAATTATCACAGAGTGATGTATCATTTATTTTGTCGCTATAACAACAAATAGGTCGATTAAAAAAATTATAAAAATTAAAGGCCTTCCTTTAATTGAGAATAAATTAGATTTTTTTGTGTTAAATCTTGTGCGATGGTACGGAACTCTTCGTGTGCGAGTCCGACTCGCACTTGGCCGGTTTTTTGTAACGATATTTACAAAGTTCGTATCGCAGGTAAACCGTATGTAGAATTTGAAAAGCTGTGTTAGTAGGAGGCACCCCATTGGTAACATCTCATTGGATTAAAGGATGGCCGAAGCGGCAGTAAAAAAATGTCCGTGTTTTTCTTCCAGCTCCACGCAGCCTTGCTCATAATAGGAAGGTCCTGGTATGGCACCTAATTCCTCCGGGAATGATGGGCTAGTTTCATGTCGGTGGGTGTGGATTAGCCATCCATGCAGTTACATAAAAAAGGAACTTATATCACTCAAAATTGTAGAGCACGTTGAAGATAAGTATGCAGAGAAAGAAAAGTAGGTCGCTCTATCCTCTCTGCCTACCCCTCCGGGAAGCGCAGTGCCGGGATGTATCTATGTTTTCTCAAATTTATATTAACATCGCATTCCACCGGTATGAAAAATTTGTAAATCTTAATGTCTGCTACAAGGATAAAACTTGGTGCCACGTAGAGTCGTAGAATTCGCAAATCACTACATAGTATAAAACAAAGTCGCTTTCTCTGTCCCTATATCCCTATGTCCCTATATCCCTATATCCCTATGTATGCTTAAATCTTTAAAACTACGCAACGGATTTTGATGCGGTTTTTTTTAATAGATAGAGTGATTGAAGAGGAAGGTTTATATGTATAATAACATCCATTCAATAGCGAAGAAATACTGTTATTTTTGAGGTTTCCAATGTGATGTCGTGAAAAAATTTTTTTTCCGCTTACATTACAAACGCAGGCTGAACCCTACGAGATTTATCAAAATAATGTACTAAGTATTGTATACATTGAAAAGGTCTACTGAAAACTACGTGATGGTATATGTCTATCTGTCATTTACTTTTTACGACAAATAATGGCTAATTTTCGAAGCGATTTTAACCAATACAGCATTAATCCTTATCCAATTAAATACCTTAAATACATTGTTGATTAAATATAGATCTATATGGCCCTTAACAGGAAATGATTTAAATGAATATTTTCGAAGATATTACAGATTAAAAAATTGCGGGACGTAGTGTTTGCGGCGATACCGGCCGGCCGGGGCGGCTGGAGCGTGCCTATAAATAGTGCGTCGGAGGCCGCGGGTCTCCCTATAGCAATTTGAATTTATTATTTCTCTAATATCTAATAATCATGTAATAATAATATCTAAGTTTTTTTTATTTTAAATATTTCAATGTAGGAACTCTACGTAACAAGGGTTTATTTGGGTTTCATTGTGTCAAAATAATATTTTTTTAAATGATGCACGGGGCAAAGTCGGGACGGGTTGCTAGTAAATAATAAACCCGAATGTATGCGAGTAAAGCCACAATATTCCTTTACTTATAAAGTCTCTCTTTTGTTTTACTTTCTAGAATTAGCAAAGAATTTAAAATTAAAGTAATTTTAGTGATTTAAATTAAACGATTGTTTGACATGTTGCTTTTGCTGGTGCAGACACTTTACACGCTGTTATTGCAAGAAATGTTGATCGACACTTTCGTGGAATGAAATCAGCAGTTACCGCCATATTTCTTCACGGCCTACATAGGTTGAGCCAACTATGTCAAGTGTATATCATGAAAATGTGTAACCTACATTGCTTACGTCCACATTGGTAATGGTATGTCGCACATAATGTCGAATCAAGCTGATGAAGATGAGAGAATACTTTCCCCGTTTGAAATAGTCACTGATAATATAGAAGCATAAAATGAACGCACGGGAGCATAAAATGAATGAAAATGAAATGTTTTAATGAAAAACTTAAAAAAAAAGATGTGTATGAGTGAAGGTAAAAATTGTTGCGGCTTTCCGCGAAAAAAAGGTCAGTTTTCCGCGACTACTCAAACACCTCAGATAATTAAGCGTTATTGTAATTATCCTATAATTCACGAAAATAATTTATTTATTTATATATGTTCATCACAAGGAATGTGATATGTTTGCGCCTACCGGACGTAAACATACCCGCGAATGGTATGTTTTGCTGGTTCGGGTCCAGTATTTAAAAAAAATAAAAAAATAAATTTCCAGTAAATTAGTTCTTTTTACTGGGCTCTTTCTTCAATTAATGTGTCCTTGCTTCACGGTCGATTATACATACATATCACATTCCTTGGAATAAGCGACGTACCTGATTAGTACGAAAAAGTGTACTTACAAATATTTATTACACTCAAAAAATGGGCAATTTGTACAACATTCTCTACCAGTCTACCTTTCGGTATCGTGAGCAGAGAAATACTTTAAAATAAATAGATTATACTCATAACAATAATTATTATTAAAGTATAATAGGATATGCTTAGATACAAAGCATCAAGACCGATTAAGAGGACAAACAGACAGTAAGACACACAGAAACACAGACGGACCAGATTGCGATGACGATAGAGTTATTTTGAGATAGAGAAAAAATAGTTTGCCAGCTGCGATTAACGTCTGATAAATTGTATTTTTAGGAATGTTTTTTAGAAACATTACTTACTACACATGTAATCGTCAAATCATATGGAAGTACACGACAAACAACATATATTAGAAACAGATTCGACTTAAAATATAATAAAAAGGAACCCGTAAATCAAACCTAGAGTCCTAATTTACTATCGGTAAGTGTAAGAATTCTGTCGGTTTTATGAAGATAGGTTAAATATTCACCACGTCGAAAGAACTAGGCACATTCATAAAACTGATTGTATAAACAGCCCGGTTGTAGTCAATTGTCGCACTGCCCCGACGCCAGCTAGCGAGTCCCATGTGATATGTAAATAGAGGCGAATTTATACATTTAATCAAACGCTTTGCATAATCTAATCACTTTCGTGTCGCAACAACTCGCACGAAGAAATGTTGCGACTGTTGCCGAAGAAAGTCCTCCGCTGGCGGCCGAGCCAAGCCAGAACACCGGTCTTCAAGACAGCCATTCCACACATGCCTCATTGTTTAGTCCTGGGCGACTCTCTTGACCCCTCACCCGCGTAATCTGCAAGATGAGACTAAATAAAACTTGAATGATGTAAAAATAATCTTCGAATTATGGTTCGGGATAGCGTACACAGAAAACATTGACTTTGTGCGAAAGAGCGACGAGGCGGCCGGTCGCCGGAGGCCGCGGGCGCGAGCGAGACGAACGCAGGTCGCCGAGCCCGCCGCAGCGCCGCCGGGGCACGGCGCGCGGCAGTGTCAGTGACTCCGGGGCGTGCGATGTGAGAGGGCGTGTTTGCGCGTTGCGTTTTATTTCGCTTTTCCGATGGACTTTTTGGCGGGAACGATCCCGCGACCGCTGAGACTTTTCCTAGTGGATTTTCATTTGACCGTGTGAATGTGTGCCGAGTGCGTTCGGCGGACGGCATCGAGTGTTTCGTGAGGTGGAAAGCGTTTTTTTCCGAAAGTAAAAGTGGTGCAGAGTTACACATCAATGGAAGGCCGAGGACTTTGCCGGCACGGAATAAGTTCGTGAGAGTGGAGACAAAAGCAAAAGTTTTGCGCGAATTACAATAAATTGACCGCGCGGCGGCTGCGGCGCGCGGCGCGAGAGAAATTTTCGTTTGACTTTCTTTCGGCGCGAATCAAAACGTTATAAAGTGCTCCGATGCAATTATGTATGTACATGTTTTAAAAGATGGCGCGCTTTTTCGTCAGCGATGCTAATGCGAGACGAAAGATGTAATATCGGAATGATGATTTCGGAAGAAAGTCTGAATAGATTTACCGAATTTCGTTGCAGTAATTTTCTCGGTCTCCGCGAGTTGGAGAGCGGACACGGATTTGTTGATGTGTAACTTTGTGCCGAATTAGGGTCCGGGGTTGCCACTCGACGCTCGTGCCCTCCGTTCGTTGCCGAAGGAGTGCGCGGGCCGGGTGTTCCCTGACCAGGACGCTTGTGCAGGATGCTGGGTGGACAAGGAGAATTGTGTTGAGAAGTGAAGAGATTGTGGTGGCACTGGGATAGTGTGTGGCAAACTGGAGGTGTGGTGGAGTGGCGCACGGGACTGCTCTGTGATTGTTGGATTGACCTGTTAAAGCGGGTGAGTTTCTTGAATAGTGTACCTGTCGCTAGTGACCAGCCTAAATTTATTTTTCTCAAATATGGCAAAAACATATGCATCAATAAAACGAAATGTCATGTCAATTGACTAGTGAGCGGGTGCCTTGCGTTAGAGTCGGGTACACAAACTCTTTTCACTTTCGCCGGAATGTCTTTGACTTGAGTGACTGTTAGTGCCTTATTTTTGACTATGAAACAAGTTGACCTTGGCTATGAGCATGGCGCATCACTGCAGAGAGTGATTTATTGAATTATTTCGGCAAACAAAATTTTGGAAACCAGTACTTTAGGATGTAGGGGTAACTATTTGGTATTTTGTGGTCCAAGGATTTTCACCCATGAAAAGAAATAATTTCTGCATTGTGTAAAGACCTGAGTGTCCGTTAGTTTTAGGGTTCCGTACCCAAAAGGTGCCAACTATTACCAAGCCTCCGCTGTCCGTCCGTCCATCCGTCTGTCACAGGGCTGTATCTCAGTAACCGTAACAGATAGACAGCTGAAATGTTCACATAGTGTGTATTTATTTTTCCGCTATAACAACAAATAGGTAAAATTGATTACCTAACTATTTGTTGTGTTGTGTTTGTTAAACGTGATTTTTTTGTGATAAATCTTTTACGATAGTACGGAACCCTTCATCTGCGAGTCCGACTCGCACTTGGAAGTTCTCAAGGAGCCTTTTATCTGAAAAGCGTCAAACTATTCACCCCTGGCCTTTTGCAGTTTTCTGAAAACTAATATCATGACAGCAGCTGTTAAATACATGAGATACGTCTATTTACATGTCTGAAAACTTTACCAGGAATAATTTTCTTCTTTCTTCACCCAGTGGGCTTATAAAAAATGTATTTATAAAACGATCGTCGATTTCGCTCACTTACACCATGTAAAAAGAGTAAAAAACTAAAAAAGATTTATTTGTTCTTAATATTACATACATCGGGATAATTAAAACCATGGGTTACAGTACATAGTTTTGATGAACAGGTAATATTTGAAGCCCTGGCTCCCACACTAGGATTCCCTGTGCTGTGGGAGTCAGCGTCTTTCGTCGCACTAATTCATGTAATAAAGCATTTGAGGCATATACTACAACGCACGTTCTTGGATTTTAATATTTATGTAGAATCATGATGTGTTGAAAATATGTTTCTACACATATATAAAAATGCACGGATAGGCGATTTAATGCAACGATGCCTCAAATGCTTCATTATCTAAACATGCTTTACATACCCCCGTTTTCACCACCTCCAGCTACCTGAAATCCGATAGTTAACTTTCGGTTAACCCCTTAGGTCGGCACCTCGGTAGTCATCGAACAAGGAGGGCGACATGCGACAGTCCCGCGATTGGCTCTGCATTGCACGATCGAATCGATCATGTGCCATTTTTTCGCAGCCGAGCGCGTGTCAAGCGCGATTCACTCGTAAAAATCGTACAAATAACAAAATGTCGGCGCGCGCGTGTAGTGGTGCGTTCGTGTGTCACCGCGGACGTTAGCGGAAAGTGAAAGCGCGGTGTTTGAACGCGAGAAAAAATGTGTCGGTGTGTTGGTGACTGCGCAGGCGCCGCTCAAGTGCTGGAGAGAGGTTTTCTTTCTCTGTCTTTGTGCTCGTAGGTCCTTGGACCTTCCCTCGCCATCCAGACTACGTCACTGACTGATCTGTCACAGCGCTCGACTAGTGCAAAGTTATTGACCGACCGAATCGCGCGCCGAGCGTCTCGGATTCAGCTTTTGTTTGTTTCAAAATTGTTTTCGTATGTTCGTATGGCAACATTGCTGAGTGCGTTATGTCACGGGTATACAGCCAGATAGATCATTTTGCACTGGGGTGAATTTACAAAGTTTCCACGTGCATCACATGGCAACAAAATCGCCATTAAAAGAATTAAGATAACCCTGCACAAGTGTATTTTTAGAGTTCCGTAACCAAAGGCTGCCAACGGAACACTATTACTAAGCCTCCTCTGTCCGTCGGTCACAGGGATGTATCTCGTAATAGGTAGGCATTTGAATGATTTGTTCACAGAGTGTGTATTTATTTTGCCGCTATAATAAAGAATAGGTAAAATAAAAAAAATCAAATAAATCCTCATCCAAAAAACCTGATTTGTTGGTGTCAAATCTAGTAGGATGGCACGGAACTCTTCGTGTGCGAGTCCGACTCGGAAACGAACGGTTTTTGCCATGCAGCCTCTGCTTGTTTTAGCTGGAGTTCGTTTACATCCGTCATTCCCATTGCCACATGATTAATGTCGGCGTAACTAATGTTACGGCGTAACGTAGAGTATGGCTATAATGAACTGTATGGAAAACACGGAAATTTCTTCATTGCCGCTTCGCCGTTCCATCCAAATCGGTTCGTTACGTAATATTCTAAAAAATATCACGTAGCGAACCCCTGCTAGATTACGTAATGATAAATTAAGAATATGTATGAAGAAAGTAACGTTTACTTGTAAATAGGATGTTTTTCTGCTGGATGAGCGAGCGGTCATATTTATAGAACCAAATACGTACTTAATTGTCAAGGCAACGATATCAATCTCAATGAAATATCACGTTTTCGTAAATAAAAATACGGGAATGCGATGCCTGAATGGACTAGCCGTTTCATTGATATAATAACATATTAACGAAGAAACATATATTCCAACCGTAGCCAAAATTAAATTATTATAATAAAATACATTTTTTTATTGATTTATCATTGAACTAAGATATCGTATTGGCACCAATCAAGTGGTTGATTCGGGCTAGTTAATTGCTCGCCTATTGTAATGGTAGAATTCTAGTATTAGTCTAGATATTTTTTTAAAACGAATGCAAATAAAAATATTGCATTTATAAATTAATTATTAATTATATTCTACACTATTCTAAATACATTATTTGTTGTCCTTGTTATGATCGCAACCTTATTTAAAAAATATATTTTAACTACATAAGCCCAAGTTTTAATATTGATTATAATATTTTTAAGTTAATATGTTTTAGTATAAAATGGTAAACCATGGTTGGTGTATAAAGCAATACGTTAAATAAATTATATTATAATCACAGAATGTCACTTATAAACATCAATACAAAACATTGCTGCAAATCTTAAAACTCCTTTCTATAATTATGACTACGTTTACGATTATTCTAACGTAAAATAGTTAACGATTAAGGTTTGAATTATTTTTTTTAGATTAATTTTACCCTTATGTAGGAATGTCTCTACTTAAATAACAGTACCGTACTGACTGACAGACAACGCACAGGTTAAACCTGTGGCCCTTGAGATTTTTTATATGTGGAGCAAATATTCCTTGAGTACCGGTGTACAGTACTGTACTGGTACAGGTATACTTGTTCCGTACCCAAAGGGTGCCACCGGAACCCTATTACTAAGTTTCCGCTGTCCGTCCGTCCATCCGTCAGTCTGTCCGTCTGACTGCCACAGGGCTGTATCTCATGAACCGTAATAGGTAGACAGATGAAATTTTCACAGGGGGTGTATTTATTTTGCCGCTATAATAACAAATAGGAGCAATAAAAAAAAATTAAAAATTGAAGTGGAGGCCCATACAAAAAACGTGATTTTTTCGTGTTAAATCTTCTACGATGGTACGGAACCTTTCATGGGTGAGTCCGACTCGCACTTGGCCGATTTTGTAACATTTGTGTAGAAATATGAAATAATATAAATCTGGTGAAAATATGTATCTACAATCTACCTCGCAATCTACACGGACCTGAAATTCCATGGGCGGCCGATTTAGTGTATCCCTCGGACGCCTACTCTTATTCAATTGTGTAAACCTGCGGAATCGAAGAACTCAGCGAAATTTCCATAGCCTCTATTGCGATTTGCAAATCGCAATAGAGGCTCGGAATGCTTCGATTACGGTAATCACTCCAAAACGGAATACATTCTGATTTCAACCTGCAGCTGTCCGCCTCGGGGTTTCTAAATGTTCACTCAGTTTATCTATTATTCTAAAATTACTCTCTGAACGATGCTCGAGTAGAGAGCTCTGTATATTTATCGGTGTCCCATTCACGTCTTTTGCGTGCAAATTTTTTCAGCGCCCAACCTTGACACAATTATCTCGTCGGCGAAATAAACATTTATGTTGCAACCGGCACGTGTAGGAATATTTGTATGTTCATTTGTCAGATTGCTCGAATGACAGATTTCTATATCGCAAGTTTATAATACTGTTTGCATTTTTTTTAATTTGAGTTTCAGCGACATCTACAGTTGAAGCATTGTAATCAGTATTGGTCGTGACATTCACCAATACTTTTTTTAGGGTTCCGTACCCAAAGGGTGAAAACGGAACCCTATTACTAAGCCTCCGCTGTCCGTCCGTCCGTCCGTCCGTCACAGGGCTGTATCTCATAAACCGTAATAGGTAGGCAGCTGAAATTTTCACAGAGTGTGTATTTATTTTGCAGCTATAACAACAAATAGGTCAAATAAAAAAATAATGAAAATTAAAGGGGGGTCCCATACAAAAAACGTGATTTTTTGTGTTAAACATTGTACGATGGTACGGAACCCTTCGTGTGCGAGTCCCACTCGCACTTGGCCCGTTTTTCAGATTATTTTCAAAATCTGATTACAATTCTTCTAAAGTAGATGTCGCTGAAACTCAAATTAATGAGATAACGGTAATATCGTATCCATTAAATACATACATTTGTTTGCATTTTGTTGGATTATTTTGCATTTCATTGGACATGGAGGGCCCATACCACAGCCACTGTCATGAAATTAGCCCAATGCACACCGCATTCTCGAATAAATTAAGTGCCACGCAGAGTATGGCTATAATTAAGTGGACGGAAAACACGAAAATGTCTTCATTAGCGCTTCGCCGTTTCATTCAATGCGATTGAATCGATCCGGACGAGCGGGATCTACAATTTCACATACATTCTGAACCATAGAGAAGCTTGCATTCGTGACGAATTGCACCTATCCAATTCAGAGTGGTCAGTCTGAGTTCTCACCTAAATTGCCGTTTACGGCAAACCGATCGACTGGCGTTTTCTCCAAACTCCATACAAGTTTTTCGCTAGATATTCTGTGGTTTTACTTCTTCAAGCTGTCAAAGTCAAACGCGGACTTCCGATTTGTATGAAAACGCGGAGTGGACGTAGACCGCAACGTCGACGTATTTACGGCAACTTTGAGTGAGCTGTCAAATCAAGCTCGGACTCGCAAATGTTAGTTCGCTTAACGCCCGCTGCGTGCGCTCTTCAATTTCTCGATACATTTGAAAACGCCAGTCGATCGGTTTGGCGTAACGCAAATTTAGGTGACATTTTTTTTAATTTCATTCATTAGTATATGCACAGTATACGCAGTGTTTACAAAAAATGCATTGAGATTATGCTTCTAGGCAGGTGTGGTGTGATCAAATACAAGAAGGGATCCTTAAAACATAGTGTGAAGAAGCATCTGGCCAGCCGGCATGATTTTCGCAGCCCCGAAAGCCTATTGTCCGCAACCCTTCGCCGGGCACCTCTTTGAGGCCCTGGCGTACGCCAAAATCGGACTGACATGAAGTAAGCGCGGTGCGATGGCGAGGATGGAGAAATTCCTTAGCGTCCTTAGAAATAGGTGCGCAATGATAAGGGTGTAAAAATTATTTAATATAGTTAATTTTACATGGAACAATAAAAAAAATTATTGCGTTGGTATTTAGGGGTCCGTTCGTCAAAAGCAATCCTTATAAAATCACTTCGTCATCCGTCTGTCTGTCAGTCGTCAAGACCCCTTTTCTCAAGAACGCGCACGGCATTAAGTTTAAAGTAATATTCAATTCTTATATTTATGGTCCCTTGGCAAATTTTCACAGAGTGTGTATTTCTGTTTAAAATTTTCCAATCCTCTTTACTACATGCAACAACAAATAATAGAAACAAATAAAAAAATAACCATACAAGAAACGTGATGTATTTGGGTAAAATCTTGTATAATGGTACGGAACCCTTCGCGTGCGAGTCCGCCTCCCAGTTGGCCGGTTTTTAGATAATGGGGCTATTAATGTCGTCGAAGAAGAATGTATGACCACGTACATAAATGTTATCTCTCGTGAGGGGGGAGCGTGCATGCCTGTCCCCCCCCTCCCCCCTTCCGCCCCACATCCACCGGCAATGCCGCGCGCGACATCACTGAGTTTACAGAATTTCTTTCGCTGTTTATTCAGCGATATTACCCCGCTCTGAGCGAACCGATCTCATTCAGACGACATTGGCCTAATTTTTATGTATTTATTGTTACATGTAGTAAAGAAGGTTCGAAAATTTGAGCGGTATTCAATTTATGTTCACGACGAAACCGATTTGGGTTGATCCTACTCTCCTATTTTCGCACCACCTTACCCCAAATAGCACAAGACATTGTAAATATTTTTTAAATACACATTTATTGATTAATGATAAATAAAGCTAAAAATGCTGAACGCTACTAAACGACCAATTAAATCACTTATTTGGCGGGCCGGGTAGGTGTTAAAAAAATATAATGTCTTTCAAAACAGATTACTTTGCAAACACCACTTCAAATTTTCAAGAATATCATTCAATAGGCCCTACTTCACAGGTAATTGTTAAATATTTCCAATACAACATCCGAGATCACATAGAATTCATTGCTGACTTCGGATCAAGGCCACAGTTTATTTGGATATTTTAAATGAGGTTTTCGAACTAAAAGCAAAAATATGTTAAAAACACGACATCTTTCAGTTTAATAAAGAGCCCATACAATTTGAAAACAAATAAAAAAAACATTTCATTTGTAAGTTCATCATTCACTTGTGCAGTTGTGCACATGCAGATTCTATTAAAAACCTTTTGTGGTTAATGAAATTGTTGAAATCTGGATATTCTTGATGGATTTATTTATATGAATTACAGAAAATAAAAATGTCTTAGTTGAGATAATTTATTTGACCAATTCGGTACTTTGTGGATAGCTCTACATAGAGTCCGGATTTTAAAATGGCATAGATTTAGACATATTGAAAACCAATTCGTATCCTTATTTTGCTTTTGTTAATTATATAATAATAATAATAATAAAAATAAAGCTGTATTTGATTCCATGCAAAACATTTACAATAATTGTTTACATCATACCTCATACAATTACTTTAGCAATATTATCGTTAGATGTGAATTGTAAGGATTGATTATAAATTAATAAAAACCTCTTAAAAAAATTGATACTTAAAGAATAACAAAAATATTACTTCTGTTTTTTTTTCTAGTGTTACGTAGACCCCTTTCGTGTAAAACGCTCCTCCAGGGTTTTCCACTTATCTCTATTCTTTGCAGTCTCCAGGCAGTTTCGATATTAAATTTCAGTTTCAGGATTTAATAATTACATACCATTTGCGAAAATAAGATAACCTCTTTAAGAAACATGTCAATTTGCAAGGCAACACCACATTGGAGATTCTTAGCATATTTGGTGTGTTTATAATTTTTCACTGTTTAATGAACAGAAGCGAGTAGCTGAAACACTGCATATGTAAATTATGTATTTTGGCTACTAAGTGCCAATTTTTCAATAGTCTAATAATCAGCCAGATAACTGTTCGACGAATTTATTTACGCCATTGCTTATCCAGCACAAGTAGAAAAACAAAAACAAATAACGACAGACTCAGAAATTGTACCAATAATATTGCAGGAAGAAATTATAAAAGCAATCAAAACACAGAAACTAGACAAAGCGCCAGGTTCAGATCAAATAACCAATGAGCTATTAAAACGTACACTACCGGTGATTGCTCCTAGACTAACAGAACTATTCAACGACATCTTGTCAACCGAATGTATTCCTAATGATTGGACAAAATCAACTATAATATTAATACACAAAAAAGGAGACAAAGGAGATATGAGCAACTACAGACCAATAAGTTTAATGTCGAATATCTACAAGATATTCTCAAAAATAATACTGTCAAGAATTACCGCCACCCTCGATGAAAACCAACCCAAAGAACAGGCGGGCTTCCGGAGTAAATTTTCGACGATAGACCACATTCACGTCGTAAGACAGGTGCTTCAAAAGTATAAGGAATACAACAAAGTTTACTACTTAGCGTTCGTGGATTTTAACAAAGCATTTGATTCCTTGTGCCACGATAGCATCTGGAGGGCCCTAGAAAGTCAGGGAGTTGAGGCCAAGTACATTCTAATACTGAAGAACATCTACTCAAATAGTACGGCCCAAGTCAAGCTAGAAAGAACGGGAGAAGAATTTCCTATCAAAAGAGGTGTCAGACAAGGTGACCCCATTTCACCGAAGCTATTCTCTGCGGTTCTAGAAATGATTTGTAGAAATCTACAATGGGAAAGAAATGGTCTCAGCATTAACGGTGAAAAACTTAACCATCTACGCTTCGCAGATGATATCATCCTGTTTTCTGAGAACCCAGATAATTTGCAAGACATGCTACAACAACTATTAGACGAAAGCGCCAAGGAAGGCCTATCAATGAACACATCGAAAACGAAGGTAATGACTAACTCAACTAAAAAAGACATTACAATCAATGGTGGACGCATAATAATAGAGTATGTCAACGAATACATATATTTAGGCCAACTAATATCTACAGAAGACACGATGCAAAAAGAAATAGATAGAAGGATAGCAAACAGCTGGAAACGATTTTGGTCACTGAGCGAGGTCATGAAGAACAAAGATATGCCTATCAAAGAAAAAAGGAAAGTATATAACACATGTATCCTCCCGTGTTTATCCTACGGATGCCAAACATGGGCACTTACAGAACAACAACTCAAAAAAATTCAAGTATGCCAAAATGGAATGGAAAGAAGCGTAATAGGAGTAAAAAAAATAGACAAGGTGAGATTACAAAATATAAAGAATAAAACTAAATTTAAAAATATACATACCATATGCAAACGCCTAAAATGGAAATGGACTGGACACATGCTAAGGGAAGGAAAAGAAAAGTGGACGAGACTAATAACGGAATGGTACCCGCGTGATGGTAAAAGAAGCCAAGGTAGACAAACTAAACGTTGGGAAGACGACATTAAAAAGATAGCTGGCCCAGAATGGACACGCACTGCAAAAGACAGGAAACAATGGAAAGCTTTAGAGGAGGCCTTTGTCGAAGGACAAGCTGTAAAAGAAAAACCGGTTGCCGATATATATAATTAGTTAAGGAAAAAGATAAATTGTTAAGTAGAATTAGGTAAATGTTAGATTATGAATGTTATTTAAGTTACAGTAATAAAGGCTTTTTATTTATTTATTTATTATTATCCAGCCGTCATAGTAATTCCATATTTTTATTAGTCAAATTACAGTTAGTTATTTGTGATAGAAGATATAATCATCCGGTTATGACTTCTGTCTTTAAAATAAACTTGTACTATTAGACTGTTAAGTACTATCTGAGGATTGAAAAATCGGCCATAAGTATACTAGAAATGTTTCCTTACAGTTTTATTATAGTGAAAAGAGTTTTAACACAATTTCCGTGATCTATGAGCATGCTTTAAGTCCAAGGTCATAACCATCTATTATAGTATTTTCTCCCTGGAACCCGCTTAGCGTGCGACAGAGAGCACACTTGCAAGAGTCTCGACGCCTTCCCAGCTCAGCGCCGCCACAAAGCCGCGCCGCGTGTCGCTGTGTCAGCGACCAACTTCTGTACCCGAAGTCTCAGTTGTCACCTAAATTGGCGTTTACGGCAAACCGACCGACTGGCGTTTTCAAATGTATGGAGAAATTGAAGAGCGCGCGCAGTGGGCGTTAAGCGAACTAACATTTGCGAGTCCGAGATTGATTTGACAGCTTACTCAACGTTGCCGTAAATACGTCGACGTTGCCGTTCACGTCGACTCCGCGTTTTCATATAAATCGGAAGTTCGAGTTTGACTTTGACAGCTTGAAGAAGTAAAACCACAGAATATCTAGTAAAAACTTGTACGTAGTTTGACGTTTTTGCGGAACTTCGAAGTTACGTAAACGCCAATTTAGGTGAGAACTGAGACTACCGGCTCTGAATTCGGCTGTCAAACGGATCGTCCGTGACCCAGATCGATTGGGATTGTTTAAGCGGTTGCTAGGTTACGCACGCCGCGTCACCCACACCATCGCGCGGCTCCGCTGTGCTTACACGTGTGCAAGCACAGCGGAACTGCGCGCGTAGTGGTGTTCCGCCGAGAACCACATTTGGGTCGCGGAAATCGTGCGAGTTACCTTCTGTGCTATCTTTAGCCTAAAGGCGAGGGTGTATGTACTATCACAATTTGTGGTATTGTTCTGATAAAATAGGTTTTGCCGTCGAGAAAAGTTACGGCTAATTTGATAGAGGCAGTCCATAAGTCCTGCGAGCAATGGGGAAGAAAACTGCCTATATATCACGACAGATGGCGTTCGAGCGAGCGCACCTAAAAGATCTGTCAAAGCTGTGTAATACCATACAAAATCAAACAGAATAGATTTTAAAATGTTGTATACTCAATCTGTGTAATCGAAATGCCTAAATTTCCTCCAGGTTATTCCGAAAATAAAATGTTCCTAATTATGATATTCAAAAGAAGTCTTGGGAAATAAAATATCACAAAAACATAACCCATAAAATTTCGTTTCATACTTTGTGCTGGTCAATGCCATTTAAATTTGTTTGAAGACAAACGAGAGCTCTTATTTTCCTCTAAACCTTATTCTGGAGTACTTCTTTCATCCAAAAACTCGTAAATCAAACTTGACAGGAATGACCTTTTGACGTTTTTAAGGTGAGGTCGCTCATGCGACATATACAATAAGCTTTGAATTTTCTTCCACTTTCCGCGCGAAAATTTTGTCACGCGGTCGCCCCGATAAACAAATCCCAAAATATTTTAAACACTTCCAAACTATTCCTCTTCATTTTTACATTATGTTGCCGATCCTTTCAGATATTTTATTTGAATCATTATACTGGAAATAGAGACGAATCCGAGATCCCTTTCTGTCATATTGTCGTTGACCTTGGAAATGTCCTTCTTTCCGTTGAAAATGGGTAAACAAATTCCGCTACAGTCGCTCAGCGCACTAGGCAACGACGTAGGAGTTTTTCGACAGACTGAAATCTAAAATTAAGATCAGTGCACATGCGGTCTGCTCTTGAAATTAAAATATGTATGTAACACGTAGGCCAAGATACGCCACCGCGCCGCCGCCGCATACATTAGGCAAATCGCTTTTCGGCGCACTGAAGTTACAGATTGCGTTTGTGCTGACTGTTCTGAGCCCGTAGTCCCAGCTGTCACCTAAATTGGCGTTTACGGCGAACCGATCGACTGGAGTTCTCAAATGTATGGAGAAATTGAAGAGCGCGCGCAGTGGACGTTAAGCGAACTACAATTTGCGAGTCCGAGTTTGATTTGACAGCTTACTCAACGTTGCCGTAAATATGTCGACGTTGCCGTTTACGCCGACTCTGCGAAGTAACATTTGCGAGTCTGATATTGATTTGACAGCTTACGATTGTCGCCGTAAATACGCTGACGTAGCCGTATACGCCGACTCCGCGTTTTCATACAAATCGCAAGTCCTAGTTGTATTTTGACAGTTTGAAGAAGTAAAACCACAGAATTCGTAGTTTTTACGTAACTTCAAAGTTCCGTTAATTTAGGCGAGAACTCGAACTGACCGTACAGAACGAAACCCAGTATTTTGAGCCACAACAGCGCGAACAGAGCTGACATAGTGTTGAATCTTCAAGCTTTCCGATGTTTAGGTAATATGCGCCCTAAGACTCGGTCGGAGAGTAGGTTGTCGCGCACACGGCAACGGCGGCGTCAGCGCGTGCGCAGGAACCTTGGCCGCGCGGCCTCGCCCGGTATCTGTCGAGCAGTGTCGTGTTCCGCCTTCGCTTCACACGAAACGCTACATGTATTAATTTGATTAATTTTAAGCGATGTTGCGCTGGAATGTATTATAATCGAAAGCTGTTTTATATTGCCTTCAATCTATGCACGCGTTCGGTATTGTCAGATACACATGGATACTTAGGGCCGAGTGCACGAAAGGACAACAAATAAAAATCAACGATATTATACACGTCACTTTGTATGGACAGTATGGAAGGAACTCCGTGGGGTTTACTAAAAGTGACGTGTTTGAACATTGATTTACTCAGCCGTCTCTTCGTGCAATTGGGGCTTAAACAGGCTTTTCAAGATGACTGAAGTACGTAAAATTATTAGTCAATATCATTAACCATTCTCAATACATAACAACATTGCTGTGTCGGGCAGGAAAGATAAAAATAGTTTTGGGTTTATCATACCCTAGCTCCATATGCGCCTGCGCAATAATGACGTGACAGCGCGAAAAATACTAGACTCTATTAGGACACGTTACACTAGTACTAGCCCATCCGCGTGGATCGCACACAGCCGAACGAACGCAAACACACACACGCGCACCGCGTATCTTAATCGCTATAAAAAGTGTGTCATGATCAGTGGGTTAAGTTTAAATAAATTGATTCGAGGGCCGTCGCTGCTCCCTTCTGCGCTGGTGTGCGTGCGTGCGCGCGCACGGACGGGCGACGCGAGGGTGTGTGCGTCCGTGCGTCGCTGTGTTGGTGCGGCTTTTGACGTATGGTTTCGCTGGCAGCGCGTCGCAGAAGGCTACGAGCGAGCTGTGATTCCGTTTAGTTGCGTTCGTTTGTTTACAAAATACATTGTACACATAAGTTTGTCGCGTCTTATTGTAGAATGTGACGGGGAGCACTCTGGAGGTTTGTTTCGTGCGGTTCCGGTGCGTTCTGGCAGGTGGCGCGAGTGCGCGGCGTGGGTGTGCGCGCGCGTGTCGGAGCGTAGGATTTGGCGCGCCAAGGTTGCGCCTGCTGATATGGAACGGCGCACATTTATGTTGCGTAAAATTATAAAAATATGTAAAAAAAAAACATTTTTGCTACATAATGCTGGAATTATTCATCGACTTTTATATAAAAGATTCATATTATGCAGCTGTTGTTTAGAGATACTTCAGAATGTTGTATGATTTTCTCATCTGTGCATTTACGCCGTTAAAGGTGTCAATGTAGACTACTCCATTGCAATCAGATTATTATTTCAAAATCTGATTACAATACTTAAAATATACATGTCGCTGAAACTCAAATTTAATACATGTGTAATAGTTTTAAATATCACGAATATTTGGCTATCTTAAAAACAAAAAATCTCCGTAAGTATAACAAAAAAAAATGCCAATCGTTCCTTACACCCACACCTACCAGTTTCAGCTATCAACAATCTTCTACTAAACCTCTCGTATTCTGTAGCCAACCCCGTAGCAGTTCTAGTGAGTGGAATGTGCCATTTGTCCAAACTAAATAGTCTTGTCAAGTTCAGTGAGTCGTTCTATGGAATGTCTTGCTAAAATGAACAACTACCCCGCACTTTTTTTTTTTTTTATGTGACTGGACATGGATGGCTAATACCACAAGTTCTGTCATGGTATTAGCCCAACACACCACATGGGAACTAGGTGCCATGCCAGGACCTTCCTTATATTGCACGGCTACATTGAACTGGATGGAAAACACGGACAATTTTCATTGCCGCTTCGACCATCGTTCATCCAATGCGATGGTACCAACCCGGGCGGGCTAAACCCTACCACCTAGTAAGTAAGGAAGGGGACCTACAGCTTAACGTGGAATCCGAACCACGGCCAGCCTCTCTCAACGGTCGAATGGTCACCCATCCAAGACCAGACCGGACCCAGCGTTGCTTAACTTCGGAGAGCGATCGCCGAAGTGTCGCGCCACTGGGCCACCGAGGCTGACCTGATACTGAGGCACTTACCTAGTAATTTAGCTTGTCGATAGGGGCTAAGTTTTGGAACAAAATAAAATACATGTAGCTATGTGTCGCAGTGATATAGAAAATGGCGGGATTTGGCTCAGTTATGTAATGGAGATTTTTCCAAATATCAAAATAGGTTCCAATGTCTTTAATTAATGAAAATTACCTATAACAGGTCTGCATTTGTTCTGCTAACTCAGGTAACATTCAGGTACCTTAACGTTTGTCTGACCCGTTTTTTATACATCCAAGCTACTGTGCTTTAAAGTGAAAATTAAAAACTGGCCAATTCATGCAATGTGCGCACGAGTTTGTATGACGTGATATGCGAACGCATATTTGTGTTTCATAAAGTGCTGAAACTGAATTTCTCTTGCGCCCCTGACCCACTAAACATCTACAAAAAAACCGGCCAAGTGCGAGTCGGGCTCGCACACGAAAGGTTACGTACTATCGCACAAGATTTAACACAAACAAAACTAGATTTTATGTATGGAGGTGTTTATTGTTATAAAAATAAATACATGCACACTCTGTGAAAATTTCAGCTGCCTGTCTATTATGGTTAATGAGATACAGCCGTGTGATAGACAGACGGACTAACGGACTGAAGGACCGACAGGCATACGGCGGAGGCTTAGTAGTACGGTACTTAGTGGGTACGGAACCCTAAAAATCTGGGTCCGGCTATTGTAGCAGTTTCCATGCAGCATTGAAGTCTTTTTAACTAAGCAAATACTTGTCTTAAATCACTATTTTCGTACACATATAAAATAGCTTCTTTGAATGGGCTGTGAATTGGTATCGGATGTAGCTGTGAAGTCCGCGGCGATAGTGCAGTGAGAAGGTTACTTGTTACGTGTATCAGAAGCGCTTAGACCTTCGTTCAGGGCCAAGTTAATTCCAAGATAGTGAATATGATAACGTCTATTATCGTATCGTAATGAATCCTAAACCAATAACGTAACAATATTCCTCGATCTCATTCCATCATGTGACATTGGTTGGAGAATCTTTCACAGGTACTTACTCTTTTACCTAGTTACCTTGATAGGAAACAATGAAGTCATTATATATTATCACCGTGTAATCATTTATCCATCCAATGATAGAATAATTTAAATAAGACCATATCCTTGATCTATGATTATTTAGTCTGAGATGGCCTTTAAAATTTAGTCCATATTATAATGCCACTCGTGGCTAGAAGTTAAGAAGTGTAATTATGTTTCCTTCGTAATAATGACGAGGAAATCACTCTAATATTTGATATGGGAAAGTCCATATGGTTGTAACTCAATCACGCCTTACCGCCTGAACCGATTCCAATGAAACTTTGTTGATAGATAGTTTATGTTAAAGCAAAAAGTTCAATATTCATCCTGAAAATTTGGAAAAAATCCTCACTTTATTTGTCGTTGCAATAGGAAGTATACACACATGCACTGCACATATGTATAAAGCGCCCATTGCATTCACGAGTAGTTAGTTTATTTAAAAAGATTAATATTGAAATATTTTTATTCTAAGTTTTCCCCGAGTGCTGATTTATTTTAAACACCTAAGTGGCCTTTATTACTAAAGTGCTGATTATCTCGTACTGGTTTTGGTTACAAGCTGCTAAGAAAGGAGCTTAATATGTGGCGATTAAGCAGTAGGCGAAGAAGGCCCTAATTGTTTTAAATGTTCTGCTTGAATTAAATGAATTGCAAAAATTGTAAACTGTTAAGGCGACATACTGCCCTAGAACGATCTTATCCGATTAGCTATCGTTCCGTATTTTTTGTTTAATTAGCACTTTTTCGCTATCGGTATCGGAAGGAGATACGTTTTTTTTATCAACTTTTTTTTTTCAATTACCAAAATCTCAGCTTTAAACCCTTGTAACTTTTTCGAATGTATCAGCACGAAATAATATATATTGAATTTAACGATGTATGTTTCTCTTAGAAAATTTATAAAATTTAAATCGTTTGATTAATTTAATACAATTAAAAGGACATATGCCCTCCCAAAGTCCCGAAGATTAGTAAAAAAATGACAGAATCTTAGTTTCTTGAATAGTTAAGTGACATAAATTAAGAGCATTTTTTTATTTCAAAAAGTTCGCTAGTTTACGCACTTTTCAACGGTAACACATAACACACATGACATAATAATTGTGATTAATTTGAGTTTCAGCGACATCTACATTTTAAGCATTGTAATCAGATTTTGAAAATAATCTGAAAAAGTATTGGTCGTGACATTCGTCGGAAGCAGGACATGAACCTGCGACCTTTGGATTACATGTCCACTGCTCTAAACCAACTGAGCTATCCCGACAATTACAATTAATTAATTAATAATTGTGAATTGACATCCTCCGCCCTTTAATGCTCGTATGTGTATCGCCGCGCGCCCAGTGCAGGCAGAGTGAGAGAAATACACTGATAAAGCTAAGGTCACTCGCCTCGCGGTGCGCAGTTGACATAGACCTGGTTTCGCTGACATTGGCACTACATTCGTACGGTTGAAGTGAGCTAAGGTCGAACTATTCAACGATACAACGATACGACGGGTGCGCACACTGGCGCGTGGGAAACGGACGTCTATGCGAACTGTCAAATGTGGCGTCCCATTCCGCGGCCCATGATTCTGACATATTCCTGTGGAAATTACTCTTGCAATGGTTAGAGTCGTATGTGTGACCTCTGACGGGTTCTGATTATGGGGATAATTTCAACGCACTTCGTTATATCCTGCACAATTAAAAAACACTGTAAAGTCGGGTTATCATCTGACATCTGACATCTGACATACATCATCATCAGACTTTTAAACGCAATGCTCTGGTCAACACCTGAATGCGATGTTCTAGTGATCGAGGGCAGAATGTTTGAGCGAGCCTGCATAAGATTTTTGGAAAGGAATAGGTAATAATGTTGTTCATTTTCTTTACTTTCTCTGTTTTTTGTAACTACATTGTACGAATTGGTATTTGCTGTAAAGTATTATGTATACATATAATAACAATATATATAAATAAATAAATAAATCGTTTTCTTGCCGATAAGAAGGTAAAATTTGATATGTATGTTAAAATGACCGTGAAGCAAGGGCCCGTTAATAAAAGAAATAATATAACGACTTTATGAATATAGTGCAAGGCTGAACCCAACACACATACCTTTCACGGGTATTGCATCTTAAATTAATATTCGTTAAAAAGCCAAGTACTTGCTTAGTATGAAAAACTTTATTTACTTAAAATCTCACTCGAGAATGAATTACCTGTGGTAATCATGATGGATGATTTTTAAAAAAAAAAAAACCTTCAACAAAAGGAGGGTGACACATTTGCAGAGATACTATGAACACTAAACTTGTTTTCCATATCTAACAATTGTAAAAGATCGCTTTCTTTTCAACGCTAAAAATATGGCGTCATCGCTCCAGTTGTTTTGCGAGTAAGCGTACAGTTTAAGATAAGATAAAATATATACTTACACATTTTGATTATATCATGTGTGTATTTTTATCTAATATTGTGAATGTTTTAATTTATGTGTACCTGTATCTATGTATATTACGGTTAAAGCCAGATGTTGGTAAAAGTCGGAAATAATTTTTTCCTTGATTTTTTTAAATTTCTGCACTTATACTCATGTTGAGTGCACTAATTAAGAGTCGATTCCAATAAAAAAAAAGAATTTAATTTTTTTGTATGAAAAAATTGTTAAAAAACCGGCCAAGTGCGAGTCGGACTCGCACACGAAGGGTTCCGTACCATCGCACAAGATTAAAAAAAAAAACACGTTTTTTGTATGGGACCCCCCTTTAATTATTGTTATTTTATTATGTTACCTATTTGTTGTTATAGCGGCAAAATAAATACATAATCTGTGAAAAATTCTTCTTCCTACCTGTTACGGTTCATGAGATACAGCCCTGTGACAGACGGACAGACGGACGGACGGACGGACAGCGGAGGCTTAGTAATAGGGTTCGGTTTCACCCTTTGGGTGCGGAACCCTAAAAGTTTTCGCAAAATTAACTAGCCGCGTAGCAATGGCCGGCCAAGGTCCCTCCGTACCGGCATGCTCCGCAAGGATTCATTAGGTGTACAAATTGTCTATTTTGCAAAGGTCACGAAGTAGATGCGCAACCTTGTCCATCTACGTGTTGACGTTAGGTTCACCTGCGCACGCGCCGATGCCTCTTCGGGCCCAAACATAACATTACCGTCTGTTTTGTGGACCGTGACTATTTGAATTAGATTTTATTACAAGATTATATTTAACATAAATTGGATTCATTTAGATGATTCCAAGGTGTCGTGGCGCCAATCTAATGCCTTTGGTATTTCCGTTTGCAATGTCGCACAGCGAGGTCTTATTTGATATTTTTTTGATTTGGATGGGTATGTCCATTCAGAATAGTTTATTGCAATTAGTAACTGTTTAAAACGGGTTTAATCAAAGCAATTGGCGTATTAATTATAAATTAATTCCAAGTGGTACATGTGGTAGCCAACCTATCAATGATATTTTTAAATACGTTTTGGTAACACACTAAACCAAGTAATGCATGATATGTATATAATCTTAAACACTATGTTAAGAGGAGGCATTGGTTATGGTAGAATACTTCCAAAGTATGGGTACGAATCAGGTGGCGGAATTGGTAAACGCACTGTCCGCGAAAGCTGGTCTAAGATCGGCCTTGCAGTATATTCAGAAAATAATAATAATATTCTTTATTGCGATCCATACAAAAGTACAATGCTTAAGGCGGATTTATTGGCTCAGGCAATTTCTAACAATCAACCCTTTGATAGGGAAATTTTACAGCTTTGGGTATGCAAAGAAAAACAACGCTTATTATATTATTTTAACAACTTTCTTTCTTTAATTAATATATCCTTGCTGCACGGTCGATTCTAAGTACAGATAAAAAGAGCGACGTGATTTATTAGTACGAAAAAGTATATTTTATATAACATAAAATAAAATTCAATAATGCTACCTAAGCAACATCCCTGCCTATTTCAGCTATAATATGCTTTGAAGCTCTGCACCAGTTCTAACCTCACTTATGAAACATTCGATTCCACAAACTTTTCCTGCATTGCTTCATTTTCTGTCGTAACCACCGAACATACCAATTAGTTACCGCGGAACTATTGCGAAAAGGTAAACATGAGAGTTTGTTGAGAGAAATGTTTCGGGGAAGGTATTCGAGGCATTCGAGCTCCTCTAGGGCCCCGATGGATGCGAGGTATACATGTAGACATACCGTCCTGTATTGACACGTGACCTTCGTGAGATGCCGCCGCCGCCGCAAGCGATTTGTACTCGTTAGTGATCTAATATGATTTGGAGGTTCCGCTGCTGTCAAGGCGAAATAAACTGGTTTGCACCGGCACCTATACACACTGCAAGAACGGGGCGGATATGTCGGCTCGGCCTTTGATAGTTATGCCTGATAAGTATTCTTGCATGGTAACTGCGAGGATGTAACCTTATTTATGTATTTGTTTGTACTACTTCTTAGAACATTAATTTTAATAATTATTATTATTATTTATTTTGCGATTTCATTAAATTAAAAGATAACACAGGCTCAATTGAGAACTCGAAGGTTCGGTAAACATAATGTGGGGTAATAACTTGAACCGATTACATCATTTATTCGTGCTTCCAAGCAAACTGTCTTCTTACCACACATAAATCAACACCTTACATACACATACACACACTCTTCATCACACGCACGGTTGAAGAGTTTCGCAAGTTCAGCAATTGTAAGCCATGAAATGTTGTCATTGGCTTTTGAATATATGATTTTAACGTCATAAATTAATTCTAAATTTACTGCAACGTTTCTTATAAAAATAAAATAAACGTTCCAAAAACGCAGCTCAGACAGAAGAAAGCGGCGTCCCATTCATAAAATCACTCGCCAAGCCTGCTACGGGGCGGAAAGGTCACGGCGGCGGCGCGTTGCTTGGGCGGTGCGGTGAGGGGGCGCTACGCCGCGCCCTCCGTAGCACCGCTACGGCTATGCGGGCCTCGCTACGGCCTCGTATGCTCGTAGCCGCGTAGCACTGCGACACGGTCACGCGTAATGCAATTACATATGGAAATTCAACCGGTTGCTCACCGAAAGAGGACGCGATATTTGCTGGTACTTAGGATTGTAATTTATAATTATGTGGTTCTGATATTTTGTATGATTGCATTGCCCTGATGTTATTTTATTTTATTTCAAAAATATAAAAAATGTCATATTAGGTGTGCGTGTCTTTTAGTTTAATATTGTAATGTAAACCGTACCCAAATGTAGCGGCATACTCAAAGCATCGGCCGCCTTTAGTCAAAGGATATGCCACGCCAATGACACCCTATTATAAATCAGTTATATGTTGACCTGTCACCTTTAAGATTCGCCGCACGTGCCCTAATTATTTGAAGAGTAAATAATCAACACTAATTAGAATCGAAACTTCTAGAAAACAGTAAATAAATATGCCAAGAAAAGATGGATGCCCTTGTATGCCCTTTCAAAGTGCAGAACATTCTTGATGTTTCGACATTTAGGTATCAGAGTTATGTAGAACTTTCTGGAGCCTCCAAACAACCGTATAAAAGGAAGAACGAGTCGCTGACAGCATAGTTCTATAATTTTAATTCAATTCAATTCTTTATTTGTCCTTAGGTACACTCTGTTACACTTAGACAACGTCAATTTTTTTTTAATAAGGGTCCTAGCAAAACTGGGACCTCATATGTACAAAATGTATGCTTAAACACGTTAATGACGCTCGGAGTTAATCTCACAAATTTCCATAGTTAAATATAAAACACAAGGTGTTAATTTCCTGGTATTATTTCTATCCAGCATACCCACGGTACTCGTAACAATATATTGTTATATCTGTCGATCTAATAATACATTATTTATCTATAGGAGGGTCGGCAACAATGCAAGTTCGAAAACGGAATTAATGTTTAATATATACGATATTTATTGTTATGAATAAATATTTACGTTTTTGAGTATTTTTTTCTATTGATGGCTCGCTAATTCTAAGTTGACCCTGTTGAAATTTTTTTGTACGTATTTAATAACATTTTATTATATTAATCAATTATCGATTGGAACTGCTAAACAAATCCCCACGTATTTTGATCATTTCGGTAACAATCAGACGATTTTAAGTCTGTCAGATTCGGAAAAGGTAATTAGAATGTATCATAGTTTTAAGTAGATGGACTTATTTTTTATTAGACCTAAGTTATAGCTAAGACTTAACGGGGCTGACATGGTCGTGCAACCAAGCTTTTTAAAATTAACATTTAGAAACTGAATATCACTGCTTAATACATTGTGAAATGAATAACCAACGTTTGGCTCAAAACTGTCAATAAAAGCAAAAAAAAAAACTAGGTATTGTGTAACTCACGCGAGCGTAGCCGCGGCAGGCGAGAAGATAACAAGCCAGCTAGTCCATGCGGAGGCAGCGCGCCCGGGCGGGGGAGCGGTGCGCGCGGGGAGCGCGGGCTCGCGTACTACACCGTTGCCTAGCAACCTTACACGTGTTCGCTTCCTCCCCCGCCCTCCCCCGCGCCCGCCGCCCCGCCCCGCCCGCCCACACTCAGCGCCCGCCGCCGCCCGCCCGCCCAGATAGATCGGGCTCTGAACGGCGCTTCAGGACTTTTTGGAACTCTCGAATGGTATGCGAGATATTATCGCAATTTATGTATCGTTTTTTATAAATGACATGATATGGGTACTTTGTAGCATGAATTTATTTATTTACTAATTCATATTTGATTTGATATTACCTTGTATCAAAAATGGCGATAGCTTTTTGCACCTGAATAATTTAGATCATAATTCATAATCATAATCATAAGATGCCATTATGGTAGTCAAAAGTTTGCTATTCAACAGTGTATATATAACGTTCTTTGCGAGCAGTAGTAATCGATCAATCACTGTAAACTAGTTTGTAAGTATCAATAAAAAAATATAATGACAAACCTGTTAGGTAAGCTAGTCAGTCTACTTTGTAATGGGCATTTAGCTGCCCCCTGTTATATGAAGGTTAAAAGTGGACCCACGGGTTTTCTGTGTTCCATTTTTCAAAATATCGTTCTAAATTATAGGTTTTTTCATGCAGCCTAAACATTGTTTTTTTAAATTTTGTGGCTCCATGCCGTTAAAAACGTTTTCAAATTTAAAAAAAAACTGACCCCCATTTCGGTGGAAGCTCATTTTTTAAACCTATTCAGAGAAAAATTACCTTATCAACTACGAATTGTAAAATCCAATCCTGAATCATAACCAACCACAAGAAAAAAAATTAACATCCAATCGCATCTTTCATCAACAAAATAAATTTAAAAATAAATCAACGTTTGAGAAATGTTTGCTGTCTGTTTCTGCACCCAGATCTCAGACTTTTTACAAGCTTTTTTATTATTAATTATTGTAGTTATTTGTGATTATGGTTTTGTTTTTTTTATTAAATATATTCATAATTCAATAAAATAAACGAGCATATTTATAAACATGCACAAACCCATTTTCTCGAAAACGGTACAATATTACGGGTTCTTGGTTAAATTGGTATTGATCTGGTATTGATCTTGGTTAAATTGGTATTGATCTGGTATTGATCTTGGTTAAATTGGTATTGATCTGGTATTCATCTTGGTTAAATTGGTATTGATCTGGTATTGATCTTGGTTAAATTGGTATTGATCTGGTATTGATCTTGGTTAAATTGGTATTGATCTGGTATTGATCTTGGTTACATTGGTATTGATCTGGTATTGATCTTGGTTAAATTGGTATTGATCTGGTATTGATCTTGGTTAAATTGGTATTGATCTGGTATTGATCTTGGTTAAATTGGTATTGATCTGGTATTGATCTTGGTTAAATTGGTATTGATCTGGTATTGATCTTGGTTAAATTGGTATTGGCATAATTGAAGACATGATTTTCATCATGTCTTCAATTATGTAGTTTCGGTCGTAGGATACAATTTAAAAACTAGTTTTATATATAAATAAAGATTATCTAGTCAACAAATGATAAACTAATTTATAACAATCAATAGACAAAAAACTAATAATAATAAATGAATGATGAACTATTCAGATGATTTCTATAATCGTACACAAGTGAAAAATAAAATAAAATATCATTATGTTGAAAGGATAATGGTTTTGTGAATAAGTTCCCAGTCTGTGCTCCTGCCCCATCCCCTCGGCTGCTTGCACGAGCTGCGCCTTATTGAATCCAGCAGCTGCCTGCGCCGCCTCGCCGCCAGGGCAATCACTTCGTTACACATCGGAATATTCAACTATGCTTAGAATCTTTTGAGAAATGGAAAACACGAAATAAGTCCGATGATTGGTTAATTCCATAGACTTAGAGCTCAAAGAAAATTGTTTCATAAAAACATTCTGAAATTTCTTATTTCACTTAAATAGATCTTTCAATCTCAAAGTAGCTTCAAAACAATGATCTGAAAGTATGTTTTACATTTTAATTGGAAATAATGAGGATTATGAAGAAATATGGTCGACGAAAAATCGGTAGGCCTCTTGTTTACTGGAAAAAAATAGTATCCGGTCGGGTTATTACGCTCATCTCACAATTCACAGACACAAAGTTGCCATGACTTTAACGCATCTTTTCTTTAAGAAAGATTCAAGAAACATAAGAGAATTTGCAAAAACGCATTTCTCATATAATGGGCCGTTACACTGTTTACATCTGGCGATTCAAAAAGTCGCCACGTCGGGTAGGTGTATTCCATCTCCCTCTAACTCGCAACTTAATTATATTGTTTTTAACTTTTTGTAGCTTTAAACGAGTTACGTTTAAACATCTCGCAGTAAAAAAATGAATTTAAGTTTCAGCAATTAGAAAACTGAAACTATGACTTGAAGAGTGCATAACAGCCAGCTAAAAGTTAAACACGTCACTTGTTGCGGAACATGTGGAGTCAACATAACTTCTGTTCTTAAATTTTTAAAAAGGGACAGGCTTGATACATTTTGATGTTAATGACTATTTCTGCAACTGGGCCCAAGTCCGTTTCAAACGCTTTTAGGTGTAGATTTTAGGACCGAAAATCACACAACGCACATTGGTAAAAATCACATAACTGAACATTGAACTCACATTTTCAGGTCGAGCGAATTCCTATAATTTAATAAAATCACTTTGATTGTTTTGCTCTGCAAAAAATCCCACTTCCACTCGTTATTAAGGAAGCCTATTCTTATATCTGACATTACCTCTGGGGTTTAATGGCCCTACACGCCAAGCCTGATGGATCTTCTAGGAATCCCCGTTATTATTCTGTAGTTATTGAAACATGTTATTTCCATGCTGCTCTCTCCCACCAGCTGTCTCTTTCTCGCGTGTGATGGCCTCATTATATATCATATAACATGTTTAGTTTAACTTAGGCTGCGCATGTACTTGCTTATATACGTAATATCAACCTAAACAGGTGAATAGTAATCGTTTACAGGCAAGAAGTTATCATAAAGTATTGGAATTAAAAGGAGCTTGCAACAATATACCTATTTGATGTTAACTGGTGTTTGGCCTGTGCTTAAAGATTTCATGTTTCAATCAGAGGTAAATCAACCATTACATTCTAAAGAAATTCAAGTTAACACGTAGGAAATATTATTTTCAGACGTTCGATGCATGTACGAAATATGATGCAATATTAAAACTAGGAAAATAAATAGTTAAAAGTTTTTTTTATGTTAAGCGCTGCATGTAGCGTACATAAAAGGTGCCTAATGACGCCCATGGGCTTTCAAACTTTCACGGGGCTGTGAGAACCATGCCGACTGGCCAGGTGCTTCTTCACACCACGTTTGAAGGACCCCAGTTCGTCCTTTTGGGGAAATATGTCGGAACGGAGTCGATTCCATAGTTTACCGATCCTAAAGGGTCTAGGTTAGAGGATCGGTTGGGTCTTATTTTCGGAATCACGACAGTAAATACATCTGTTACCTGCCTGTTGGTGATTTGATGGGGAGAGAGAGACGGAGTTATGCATTCTCTATGGTAGAGAACACAGGGAGAGACCCTACATCCCTTCGGAGTTGGAGGTTCTATAAATTCAGGTAACTGAAAATATACTGGATAAGGTATTAACAATGTGATGAGTAATTCATCCGAGTTACGATACCTCGTTTCATCACAATACATTTTCTTGCTGAAGCCGAATAATAATCCTTGAAGTTCCACGAAATATCCTTCCACAGAGCGTACACCTTATTGATTGTAGCGCAGTAGTTTCAGGGCACGTGTAAAGCGTTATTTATAGCGGCTGCAGGAGGGCGCGCGGGGGGTGCAGGGCGGAGGGAAGGGGGGGGGGTGGAGGGGCGCCGCCATTCAAGGTCACGTGGTGCCCCCCCCCCCCCCGGGGAGGGGGGGGGCGGCGCGCGTGGGCGGGAAGACATTAAACTTCAGAATGCATTCATTGAAGGCTCAGATCAAAAGGGAAGGAAGATGTGACATCAAACGTCTCGATTTTGTTTTAAACCACCAACCCAACCTAAACGTACATACCACACGTATACATAGTTCCCGGCGTACGTCTCATCGGACAGATGTGTACCATCTCCCTCTAACTCGCGGTAGTGGTACGTTGAGGTTACGTCTCACCCCCACACTTTGTTCGTCTTGTGAGCACAGCGCGCTAAGCTAGGTCAATGGTAATAACCTATAAATACGCTTGTAAACACACTAACACAGCAATAGTGGCGTGATGGTCGAAGCCTAAGGCTGAGATAAATAGTCGTAACAGAAACTAAGGCTGAGATAAATAGTCGTAACAGAAACTAAGGCTGAGATAAATAGTCGTAACAGAAACTAAGGCTGAGATAAATAGTCGTAACAGAAACTAAGGCTGAGATAAATAGTCGTAACAGAAACTAAGGCTGAGATAAATAGTCGTAACAGAAACTAAGGCTGAGATAAATAGTCGTAACAGAAACTAAGGCTGAGATAAATAGTCGTAACAGAAACTAAGGCTGAGATAAATAGTCGTAACAGAAACTAAGGCTGAGATAAATAGTCGTAACAGAAGCTAAGGCTGAGATAAATAGTCGTAACAGAAACTAAGGCTGAGATAAATAGTCGTAACAGAAACTAAGGCTGAGATAAATAGTCATAACAGAAACTAAGGCTGAGATAAATAGTCGTAACAGAAACTAAGACTAAAGAAAAGTAGTGCTTTGTGACGTCAATTTGCATTACTTTGAGATTTCGTCCATACAAAATGTGTCAAAGTGACGTCACAAAGTACTATTTTCCGTTAGTCTTAGTTTCTGTTACGACTGTTTATCTTAGCCTATCTCAGCCCAAGACTAACGAAAAGTACTACTTTGTGACGTCAATTTGACACATTTTGTATTGACGAAATCTCAAAGTAATGCAAAGTGACGTCACAAGTACTACTTTTCGTAAGTCTTAGTTTCTGTTACGACTATTTATCTCAGCCTTACTTTTATCGGTCTAAGGGCCGAGTGCACGAAAGGACAAAAAATCAAAATCAACGTCAAAGCATGATCAAACACGTCACTTTATGTGGACACTATGAAAGGAACTCTATGCGGATCGCTAAAAGTGACGTGTTTGACTATTGATTAACTCGGCCGTCTCTTCGTGCAACCGGGGCTAACTCTCATCCGACGAGTGTCCGGAGTGTAATATAAGGAACTCCGTTCCAAAAATGTGAAATTTAACGTCAACCGAGCCTCCGTACTGTGTGTTACGAAACCCGTAAACGATCGTTGTGTAACCGACTTGTCCGCTTTTCGAAGTCGTAATGAAAACTTCGCCCCGACTCTTTCAGGTCTCCTCTGAAATTGAAAAAGTTGGAGCTTCATAAAATTCTCATTCTCGTGTAAAAACATAAGTTATGCCGACCTTCGGGATTTCCCACCGGTCCAGGTTGCGCAACACAATAATTACATCAACACATGGAGTGCCCACCCACCGCTCTCTACATAAATTACGTAAGTCGACTAGGCCGTATTCCGATTTAACGAAAATTTTTAGTTATAGCAAGAATATCACTTAGCAAGCTTATGGGTATGTTTTTTTTATGTCAAGCACGGCATATGGCATATGCCAAGCCATCATAGAACCTAGAATCACTGTAAATTCTGTTATTTTGTTTAAGTGGAATCTGTTTTGGTTTAATTATTATGTGTATTTTTTTTTACTTATATATTTTGTGTAACTGTGTGATTCCTGAATAAATAAAAAAAAAATCATATAAGAGGTGCCGGAATAACAGGGGGCTGCGAAAATATTTGTTTATGCAACCTCGCATGGATGGCTACACAACTACTGTTATGACGAAAGTCCAATACACCGCATTTCTGAAATAATTAGGTGAATTGCCATGATCTTACCTTTATGAGAGCGGCTAGACTGAACCGGTTGGTAAACGGGGTGGTACCAACCCGGGCGGGATACCGCCTACAGTTTTACATGGGTTCCGAACGATGCACTTATCCAACTCAGGAAGAGAAAGTGGTCCATGACCGGGGCGAAGACTTGAACCAATAACCTCTCGCATGAATGGCAAGTCCCCTAGCCCCTGCACCACGAGCTGTACCGGCCTTCAAGGTGCTTGTTCGTAGCGTGTTTGAAGGAACCCAGCTGGTTCCACTCCGGGGGTAATACCTCGGTGGGAAGTTTAGGGTCGGTAACATTCCATATTTTACCGACCCTATGGATAAAGGATCTAGAGGATCGGTTGGTTCCAATTATGGGTTTGTCGACAGTGGCATTCCCAGCCTGGTGCGCGTTGAGCGATGGCTAAATTGGGACGGACGGACGGCCTCACGGAGCTCCGAACAGCAATATCCATGGCAGGTAAGATAGAAATATACTGTGCACTTTTTGGCTTTGTAAGGCTGACTACTTTTTAAAAACCGGCCAAGTGCGAGTCGGACTCGCACACAAAGGGTTCCGTACCATCGTACAAGATTTAGCCCAAAAATAACAGGATTTTTGTATTGGGCCCCCCTTTAATCTTAATGATTTTATCATTTTGCCTATTTGTTGTTATAGCGTCAAAATAAATAAATAATATGTGAAAAATTCAGCTTCCTACCTGTTACGGTTCATGAGATACAGCCCTGTGACAGACGGACGGACGGACGGACGGACAGCGGGGGCTTAGTAATAGGGTTCTGTTTTCACTCTTTGGGTACGGAACCCTAAAAATGACAAGACATCTGAAAAATTTTGCCTACATTGGCTATTTATTTCTATATCAAGCATAGTTGGTGCTATGGAAACGAAAATTATTCATTTTGTGTGGATATTACTGAAGTAATAAAATAATAAAATTGAGCTGGATACGTTAAGGTGGCCCATCCCGCTCAACTCCCCATACAACCGGGGAAAGAAGATCACGCACATATTACTCACTTGTCAGCCTCAGTGGCCCAGTGGCGCGACACTTCGGCGATCGCTCTCCGAAGTTAAGCAACGCTGGGTCCGGTCTGGTCTTGGATGGGTGACCATTCGACCCTTGAGAGAGGCTGGCCGTGGTTCGGATTCCACGTTAAACTGTAGGTCCTCTTCCTTACTTACTAGGTGGTAGGGTTAATCCCGCCCGGGATGGTACCATCGCATTGGATGAACGATGGTCGAAGCGGCAATGAAAATTGTCCGTGTTTTCCATCCAGTTCAATGTAGCCGTGCAATATAAGGAAGGCCCTGGCATGGCACCTAGTTCCCATGTGGTGTGTTGGGCTAATACCATGACAAAACTTGTGGTATTAGCCATCCATGTCCAGTCACATAAAAAAAAATACTTGTCAGAGATCCCAAATTTGCTCAAAATAGCTTTATTTGATCGAACTAGATGTCTGATGACCGTTGGCATTGTAAAATTGTGTTTGGTTTCTAATTTATAAGGTCCGAAAGTTCGGATTTTTCGCGCGTTTTATACAATAACTTTGGAGGTAGATTACGCAATGATAAAGTAAGAGCATCTTAAAAAGATTAGTCATCGAACATAGCTTATTTAATCAAGATTTATAATCAATTTGGTTTTTGTTAGATTTTTGACTATAGCGGTCGTGGTTTACTTTTAGCTATAAGTCGTTTTGTAATTAAAATTTTCGTAAATCTTACCAAATCATACACTATGCACATTGTCTTTTTTGTGGACATGTTGCATCTTCCTCATCACGGAGCCTGTCTTTTTCTTTGAAACAGAGAAGGTCCCAGAGCGCAACAGCACGGTTTTGTACCGTGCCCGCGATTGAGTTAGTCCCGCCGGGTTGGGCCACCTTAAGTACTCAATGAGAAAGTAACGAATAAGTGAGTATGTATGCATAGTACGCAGTCTAAAGTCGGCGTGCAGCCCGACTGGTATGCACTTAATTTTTTTTTTGCGATGGCAAAGTGTTTCGAAATCATGCGTCTCGGTGTTTTTAGAATCCGAAAATGAACTATTCGTTTGTTTTATTTTATTGTTGTCTTAACACCCTGCGCGTTGTCAATTCCACGTGATCGGAACAGTAGGCAACAGCTGCAGGCCTATTCCTGGCATTCCGTAATCAGGAATCAGGAATCCTGAGTCTCGAAAACAGCTTCTGTAGCTTGAGTTTCAGCGACATCTACATTTTAAGCATTGCAATCAGATTTTGAAAATAATCTGAAAAAGTATTGGTCGTGACATTCGTCGCTTACAATGCTTAAAATGTAGATGTCGCTGAAACTCAAATTAATGAGATAACGGTAATGTCGTATCCATTAAATACATAAAATTATCAAGCTTCTGTAGCGGTTTTCAAAGCAATTTTCTTGACGAAAATATTCGGGAGCATAGTTTTATTAATTAATCAAGGTTCGACGTCGAAAAACTCGCTTTGAAAATCGCTATCAGACTCAGGATTCCTGATTGCTGATTACTGAATGCCAGGAATAGACTGATTGATTGAAAATTCTTTAAAACGCCACAAAAAAAAAATACATACATAACATAAATGGGGCGCAAAGGCGGGCGTATCCCTGAAAGAGATTTCTTCCAGCCCTGCTGGTCGATAGAACAGCCCGTGTAAGTCCCAAGTAGTGGCGGATGGTACGCTGCGCCCCCCCCCCTCGCCCCCGCCGCTACACGTGTCACCCCCGCACCCCTCCCACCCCCCGCCCCCCTCCACCAATTATTAATGAGAGCACTCACAATTACCCGTCGACGGTTCCGCCCGAATTCGGAAAATTGTAAGAAGAGCCGATGCGCGGCGAACAGTCATTTTATTGATTTCCAACTAGTCCCAGTTGCGATTGTACTTCCGACTATAAAACCTGCGGCACTGAGAAAAACTACGTCAACTATATTTTGGTTAAATGTTACCTAGTTCTATCAGCACAGTTTTAGTGGACTTAACTGTAAATGATGTATTATTAGAATATCCATTCTGTTGCGATAGCTAACATGATTTAGTAAAAGCTAGAGTTTTGTTTAATTTATACACGAAGAAATGTTCACTTTAGACTGTAAAACCTGCAGCACTGAGAAAAATACGTCAACTATATTTTGGTTAAATGATACCTAGTTCTATCCATTCCGTTGCGATAGCTAACATTATTTAGTAAAAGCTAGAGTTATATTTAATTTAGACATGAAGAAAGGTTCGCTTCCGACTTTAAAACCTGCAGCTCGGAGAAAAAAAACGTCAGCTATATTTTTGTTAAATGTTACCAAGTTCTATCAGCACAGTTTATGTAGACTTAACTGTAAATTAAGTGTTATCAGTATATCCATTCTAACTGGAAAACCGACAATGCTAACTGAGCCGGTAGTCTCCGTTGTCACCTAAATGGGGTTACGGCAAACCGATCGACTGGCGTTTTCAAATGTATGGAGAAATTGAAGAGCGCGCGCAGCGGGCGTTAAGCGAACTAACATTTGCGAGTTCGAGCTTGATTTGACAGCTTACTCAACGTTGCCGTAAATACGTCGACGTTGCCGTTTACGTCCACTCCGCGTTTTCATACAAATCGGAAGTCCGCGTTTGACTTTGACAGCTTGAAGAAGTAAAACCACAGAATATCTAGTAAAAACTTGTATGGAGTTTGGAGAAAACGCCAGTCGATCGGTTTGCCGTAAACGCCAATTTACGTGAGAACTCAGACTGACCACTCTGGTGCCAGACTCTTGGCCTGTCCCGTTTTACCCGATTTTCGGCTTCGGTTTTATTTAAAAATGTTTTTCTCGGTGTGAGAAAAAGGGGTCTTGATAGACAAGGAGGCTGTACAACTTTCCCTTCGCTGTTTATTATATAGCGCTCCCAGTGACCATCCGTTAGGTTACGCATAGGGAGACGCTATCCCCGCTGAACGTCAGAAAACGTTCAGGCGGCGACCATAGCCCCAGGTCTTCGGTAGGTCTTGCCGAATACCCATATTGATGGCGAGTGTCACGTTTTTTTTTATTTTATGCAACCTGACATGGATGGCCAAGAAAAATTGCTTGTTTTTAAGTAGTTTTCTCTCGCCGCGGGGAGTTGCGTATCAACCTTATTAGCCGACAAATAAATATATAATCGTTACCGTAATAGTCGTATGATGCCTCCATAAAAAGCGTCGTAAAAGAAAATGAAAACTTATCGTGTTGTGTGAAATCGCAGCATGCGGCCGCGCGCTGCACAATAGCAGTAGGTGGTGGTGATTCTGTACATGAAACTGAACATAATTTGTTTTAAGATTTTGGTTTTAAATACTGACATTTGATCCTTCTCATTTTTGTTTGCTCATACTTCGATTCGAAAGTTTTTAAGTATCAACTATCACAAAATACTTCAGAAAATGTTACACTCTTAATAAAGTACTTTATGTGGTTCTGCTGTTGTCAAATTATTGTTAAGTTCAGTTGTTACATAAACATATTTTGACCAGAGTGGTCAGTCTGAGTTCTCACCTAAATCGGCGTTTACGGCAAACCGATCGACTGGCGTATTCCGTCGACTCCATACAAGTTTTTACTAGATATTCTGTGGTTTTACTTCTTCAAGCTGTCAAAGTCAAACGCGGACTTTCGATTTGTATGAAAACGCGGAGTGGACGTAAACGGCAACGTCGACGTATTTACGGCAACGTTGAGTAAGCTGTCAAATCAAGCTCGCACTCGCAAATGTTAGTTCGATTAACGCCCACTGTGCGCGCTCTTCAATTTCTCCATACATTTGAAAACGCCAGTCGCTCGGTTTGCCGTAACGCCAATTTAGGTGAGAACTGAGACTACCGGCTCAGGTTGCAGAACGAAACATCAACGTGTTAAAACGACCTATATTAGCGTATGATTAAACCAGTCTCACATCTTTTAAACTTTTAAGAATCTATGAACCAAACGCATTGAGGGATCTTATTTATTAAGTTAAATTGATCCGGCGAGTATGTGACGTAATTTAGTGTAGTTTTACTACCACAAGTAAATATAATTTTACCTTAATTTTATCTTAATTTTACGTTACCAGTAAAGTGACGTGTTTTTAACGTTTCGATTTCTTTCTGCAATCGGGCCTCTATCGTACCCGAGTTCGCCGACTCGGATTTTCGCCAAATGCGCCGGAGCCGTTCGTCGGTCCGCGGCGGGAGCGCAGCGTCGTGTGCCCGTCCCGTTCTCGCGCGGCGCGCTCGCTCGCGCGTGACGTCACCGCGCGGGTCGTCGACCGGGGCGACGTGCGCGGGAAAGTACTTTCACGTTCTACGCGCCCGCGCGGTCTCCGCCGCGCGCGAACGTCGGCGGGGACGCAACGAGTATGGTAGGACGGAATTGGCGATCATAACTCATTCGTTTCGCGGGAGTGAATTCGAGCTGTTCCATGGTTCGGAATCCATGTAAAACGTTAGGTCCCTAGAAGGTAGGGTTAAGCCCACCCGGGTTGGTATCATCGCATTGAATGATACTAATATCTGAGGGCGATAGCTATTTGTCCGTGTTTTCATTCCAGAGCCTGTAGTCCCAGTTGTCACCTAAATTGGCGTTTACCGTATACCGATCGACTGGCGTTTTCAAATGTATGGAGATATTGAAGAGCGCGCGCAGTGGGCGTTAAGCGAACTAACATTTGCGAGTCCGAGTTTGATTTGACAGCTTAATCGACGTTGCCGTAAATACGTCGACTTGCAGTTTACGCCGATTCCGCGTTTTCTTGCAAATCGGAAGTCCGAGTTTGACTTTGTCAGCTTGAAGAAGTAAAACCACAGAATATCTAGTAAAAACTTGTATGGAGTTGGATGTTTTTATGGAAAACGGCAGTCGATCGGTTTGCCGTAAACGCCAATTTGGTGACAACTGGGACTACAGACTCAGTTCAATGTAGCCGTGCTCATAAAAGGGAAGGTCCGGGCCTGGGTAGTTCACTTCCGAATTCGGACGAACGTTTTTTGCACTAAATGGCGGCCTGTGAAGTTCTTACGTATTCTTTGATAGTGAGCGTCTGCGCTAGCGTCAATGCAAGTATTTTTGCAAATAAAGTGGCCACTTCTGTCCTCCCTTGCTCGCTGAGATGCGACTGCCTTAGCCAGTGAGGAGTCGGTCTTGTGAGAAGCCAGAGAAGATTAACCTATCCCGATACAGCGAGCCGCGTCTTCATCTAGGAATGGAGCAGCTTACTGGATTTCACTTTATTAAAGCCGCGTATAATCTATCAAGACAGTACTTTCAGTGGTAATAATCTTTTTAGCCAAGCTGAAAACCCGAATTTGTTAAATTACATTTACAAGTAAGCCTTTGTAATTTTAGGTAACATATGTAATTGGGGTTTTATATGAAAAAAAAAGAAATTAATATGAAATGTACCATTGTTATCTATGCACCTTTGAATGTTTTATAGGTAATAATGATTCCTTTGCTGAAAAAATTGTGGGAGCGATATTCTATAAAATCTTTGAAGGCGGCTTGAGTGACTTTGAGTTTTACTTGCAAGAAGTGATCCAAATTCCGGAAAAAGTAATGTTGGAGCAAGAGCGGTGCGAAGTACGGTGGATGTCGGAGACATTCCAATCGCAGCTCCTCTAATTGAGCGACCGTTTGTAGCTCGGTTTGTAGTGCAGTGTGTGGTCCTAGCGTTGTTCTGAAGCAGCAGTGGGCTAGACCGATTGACCAGTCTCGGTTGTTTAACGGCTAGATATTCCATCATGGTTGACAATACAGATCTGCCGTAACCGTCTGGCCAGATAGGAAACTATGGTGGATGACACCAGCACTGGTCCACCAGTACCTTTTTAGGGTTCCGTACCTAAAGGGTGCCAAACGGAACCGTATTACTAAGCCTCTGCTGTTCGTCCGTCCATCCGTACGTCCGTACGTCAGTCCGTCCGTTTGTCCCAGGGCTGTATCTCATAAACCGTAATAGGTAGACAGCTGTAATTTTCACAGTGTGTATTTCTGTTGCGACAAATAGTAAATATTCAAAATGATTAAAAATCAAAGATAGCCACCATATGAGAAACGTGTTTTTTTTGGGTCAAATCTTGTATAATTGTACGGAACCCTTCGTGTGCGAGTCCAACTCGCACTTGGCCGGTCCGGCAGGATTTGGCCGTTTCTCCTGGGTTAAAACATTGTGATGCGCGTTTTCTATTATTGTACAGGATAAACTTGTCATCACAAGTAACGACACGGTACAACATTCCCTCGTTATTGTGACGGTTGAGTAATATGCAACGCAGCACTCGACGCGTGTTTGTTGGTGTGCTAATTTTAGTTTTTTTTTTTTCACTTTTTCAATTTATTTAAAATAAATTAAAAATGTTTTATCACTCTCACCGAAGCCCGCCGCTAACTCTGACGTGGTTTGCGATGGATCTACTTCGACGATCACTATTAATTTGTCATTGTCAACCATAGTTGACTCTGGCCGTCAAAGGGGTTTTGTAGGTCATAATATGACACAAAGAGCAAATCAGAATTTTCATGTATGGCACTTATACTTAGGTACAATATTGCATATTAAGGCTGTTCCAAACCATATAAAGTTGTTTGCACACATAATGCAAAAAGTATTGCACTTTAAGCCACGAATTATTAATTAAAGTTTAACATAGTCATATTACTTGCAGCGAAAACAATTTCACAATTTTAGGATTATTGGTTTTGTTACAATTTATTTAAATACGATTTTTATTTAACAGCGTCATCTAACGGTGTAAAACTTCTAATCGGCAATTACAACGAAACCATTAAACCTGAAATTGTGAATATGTTCTCGCTGCAACTACTATGGCTATATTTAATATTTTTGACGAATTCGTGCCTTAAGGTGGCCCAACCCGGCGGGCCTAACTCATTCGCGGGCACGGTACAAAACCGTGCTGTTGCGCTCTGGGACATTCTCTGTTTCAAAGAATAAGACAGGTTCCGTGATGAGGAAGATGCAACATGTCCACAAAAAAGACAATGTGCATAGTGTATGATTTGGCAAGATTTACGAAAATTCTAATTTCAAAACGACTTATAGCTAAAAGTAAACCACGACCGCTGCAGTCAAAAATCTTACAAAAACCAAATACATTATAAATCTTGATTAAATAAGCTATTTCTGATGACTAATCTTTTTAAGATGTTCTTACTTTATCATTGCGTAATCCACCTCCAAAGTTATTGTATAAAACGCGCAAAAAATTTAAACTTTCGGACCTTATAATTTAGAAACCAAACGCAATTTTACAATGCCAATGGTCATCAGACATCTAGTTCGATCAAATAAAGCTATTTTGAGCAAAATTTGGGATCTCTGACAAGAAATATGGGCGTGATCTTCTTTCCCCTTTTGTATGGGGATATGAGCGGGATGGGCCACCTTAAAGTGCAATACTTTTTGCGTTCTGTGTAAAAAAAACATTGTATGGGTCGGAACATCCTTAAGTTTCAACACCAATTTAATGTGACGAGACACTAGCTAGCACTCTAAAAATATGCAAAAAAAATGTAAAACGTGATAGAAATAGAGCCGAACAAAGATTGAAGGATGCACATCCGATGGAAGGAAAAGATGAACGTTCAAAATACTTTAACTTTTGGCAACAATTACAGGGCAACTGACTATACGTTAAAATATATCAGAGAACATTGAATAAAAAAACCGAACTCTACCAAAATTTAAAGGAAGCTTGTTAATTTTAAATTTTAAGCGAAAGTGTATCCTTTAATCTTTGGTTGAAGTACATTTTGTGCACTTAATTTCTCTTCTTGAGGCTTACCGTTTGGACATTTGAGTCGTCTCCCAAAAATCTTTCATTGCTTTCGATGATTGCATGGAAATCGGTTATGAAAATGTTGAATGATGTGTTCGAGATGAAGGGACACGGTGAAACACCACTCCATGCTTGTTTTTTAGGGTTCCGTACCCAAAGGGTGAAAACGGAACCCTACTACTAAGCCTCCGCTGTCCGTCCGCCCGTCCGTCCGTCTGTCACAGGGCTGAACCGTAATAGGTAGGCAGCTGAAAATTTCACAAAGTGTGTATTTATTTTGCCGCTATAACAACAAATAGGTAAAATAAAAAAATAATATAAATTTAAGGGGGGTCCCATACAAAAAACCTGTTTTTTTTTTGTTTGATGATACGGAACCCTTCGTGTGCGAGTCCGACTCGCACTTGGCCGGTTTTTTATCGGATACCGTTTCATCGATTATACCCGATTTGGTTTACTTATTTTGACATACGTATCTCTTTCGGACATGGATGCAAAATGCTCGCAGTCGCTATAATAGTTTAGCTACACCATGCCGCATGGCGGCGAGTTGAATGCGCTGGAGCCGTTGCTATTTCGGAAATGGGTCATTCGCTGGCGAGTCGTGGCCGGGAATAGTCGTGTGGCGAGCGCTCCAAACTTAGCCTGTTAGAACAAGCACAAAAAGAGTATTAGTCACGGGCGCATTCCACAGACCGCCACTGCTCTTTGCTTCAAATATAACTCATTCCGGTTTTTAGTATGTTATGAGTCAGTTACCTAGTTAAAATGTTCTTTAGGTACTGTTTAACTCACGTTACCACTTTTGATGTTTATTTCACTGTGTAGTATTTGCCGAAGATCGTAAACGTATATATTATTATTATTATTAACTGTAAGTCCAATTTCCACAATTATACGGTAGGGTTGGACCCGCCCGGGTTGTTACCATCATGAAACCACATTCGATGAAAAGATGGTGTAAGTCCCGAAAAGTCCCGAAGCGCGAGAAAAACTTAGCTGAGACATGTTCGATCGCGTCCTAGGGCAATATAATATGAATTCTAGTAGTCGTATTCAGAGAGGACCTGTCAAAACATAGTACGAGATTAGCACCGGACTAACCATCAAAAATCGGATTAGTCCGACCTTAAAACGCGTACTAAACTTAGCGGACTAAGTAGACCACTCTAAATAGAGCTGTAGGTTGTTTAAAATATATTTAAAGGGCTTCCATCATTTCGTCACGCGAAGTTTCTCGAAATTGATTCTTTAACGGAAGTAGAATGTTAAGATCTTTATAGTTTATAGTTCCGTATAGTATAAGAGGGATTATAGTTCCGAAATCTTTCACAGCCGATTTATCACGCACTCAGAAGCAGATTAAGCAAAACATTGTTAAAAAATAAATATTAAACGGTTAAATGACCAAAGCTTTTAAAACAAGTGGACGAAAAAAGGCTCAAATTACAAGCATGATCGAGCATGCCTTATTAAATCTGGTTAAAAGTTTCCGTTTCTCGAACCAGCAGCTCCAACCTTGGCGGCCCGCGCTCGAGGCGACCGGTGCAGTTTTATTTACTCTGCATTCAATTATCTGCGCCGAGAAGTGAGCTGCGAAAAAAAACTGTTAAGTGGACGACATTGGTACGGACCTGTATTCATATTTATAGCCTTTGACAGAATGACGGAAGTGTTTTTTTAACGTAGCAAGTGTCGGCTACGTTTTTTTTTATTTTTAAAGGCAAAACTCTATCTGATGAGATTATCAAAGCAAACAATCAGTTTGGAGGCTAAACAGGGACGCATATATCATTGTCATTAGATGTTGAATAGTATAAATCTACTAGATATTTATTATCTGTTAACAAGTCCACTACTCGAACCAACTGACACACTCGATTAGGTCAGCCAACGAATTTACCAATTACCTTCTAATCGACACAATGTTTTCCCTATTTAATACTATGTGTGGTTGATTTAGATTCGTTATCCTACGCTCAGTCATTTTGACTGAAAGGTGTGTTCATGTAGATGGCTAAATTTTTTTGTATCCATTTCTACATAACTTCCCACTACAAACTATATTGGCGAGTAGAGTGGTCATTGGTTTGATGACATAAAAGACTTTTAAAAAGGCTATCATATGTGGTAATTATGAGGCATAGCGGCACGTAGCCTAGTGGCTCGGGGACTGGCCTAGCGTACCAGAAGCCCGGGTTCAATACCGACTTGCACCACTGTCTTTCTCTTTCCGAGTTCGATACGTGCATTTCGTCACGAATGCGAGCTGCTCCATGGTTAGGAATCCATGTAAAACTGTATGTCCCCTTCCCCTACTAGGTGGTAGGGTTTAAGCCCGCCCGGGTTGGTACCATCGCATTGGATGAAAATATGGTCGAAGCGGCAATAAAAAATTGTCCGTGTTTCAAGGGAAGGTCCTGGCATGGCACCTAATTCCTTCGGGAATGTGGTGTATTGAGCTAATATTATAACGATAGTTGTGTGGTATTAGCCATCCATGTCAGGTCGCATAAAAAAAAACATTGCAAAATTTAAATGACAATATCTAATAAATTCCTTCATATTTTTGTAATTGATTTATGAGATTAATACATATAATGCTTAAGGTGCTCGCCATTACAATCATAGGCTGGGATAAATGAATAACAGAAACTAACACCTACGAAAAGTAGTAATTTGTGACGTCACTTTGCATTACTTTGAGATTTCGTCCATATAAAATGAGACAAAGTGACGTCACAAATAACTACTTTTCGTAAGTCTTCGTTTCTGTTACGACTATTTATCTCAGCCTGTATCTTCATATTTTTAAGAAGTTCTAGCAGAAATCGTTGCGATCGTAGCCATACATCATCTACTTTGACCCCCTTAAGGTAACAACCCAAACATTTTTAGTAAGTAGGCTGGAGATCAATCGACAAGATGTGTCAACTAAGTATATTGAGTAACGCTGAGAATGCATAACTCGAGTCGAGTAGCTAAACCCTGGTTTAGTGCGATGCGTGAAACAGGCCCGCTCCTAGTTGCGCAACGTCCGTCGCGTCTGCGGGCGACGCTCCTGCTATTTCTGCTGCACTATTTATCACCGCGCCGTTGCACTGCGCCCGCGCATCCACCGAGTCGGCCTGGGGGAAGTCGATGACGCTATGGCTGCGTGGGCGCTGACATAATTGGTGGCTATTACTCTAGGCCGCAAAATAAACCCTTAAGGATGTTCCGACCCATACAATGTTTTTTTACACTGAACGCAAAAAGTATTGCACTTTAAGGCACAAATTCGTCAAAAATATTAAATATAGCCATAGTAGTTGCAGCGAAAACATATTCACAATTTCAGGTTTGATGGTTTCGTTGTAATTGACGATTAGAAGTTTTACACCGTTAGATGGCGTTGTTAAATAAAAATCGTATTTAAATAAATTGTAACAAAACCAATAATCCTGAAATTGTGAAATTGTTTTCGCTGCAAGTAATATGACTTTATTAAACTTTTATTATTAATTCGTGGCTTAAAGTGCAATACTTTTTGCGTTATGTGTGCAAACAACTTTATATGGGTCGGAACAGCCTTAAGGCTGTCGTGAAGTCACAAGAATTCTAAGATTTGAAAAAATTAAGAAATGCATTCTTTGTCATAGCCATTCTTCATAGCCAGGGCACAATGTTGCACGGCGACTGCCATTAAAATAGCGAAATCGTCTTCCAGGCCCTAACGTTTCCCTACCCCTAAACGTTATCAGACTTTAATCAGCCTCAGTGGCCCAGTGGAGCGACACTTCGGCGATCGCTCTCCGAAGTTAAGCAACGCTGGGTCCGGTCTGGTCGTGGATGGGTGACCATTCGACCGTTGAGAGAGGCTGGACGTGGTTCGGATTCCACGTTAAGCTGTAGGTCCCCTTCCTTACTTACTAGGTGGTAGGGTTTATCCCGCCCGGGTTGGTACCATCGCATTGGATGAACGATGGTCGAAGCGGCAATGAAAATTGTCCGTGTTTTCCATCCAGTTCAATGTAGCCGTGCAATATAAGGAAGGTCCTGGCATGGCACCTAGTTCCCATGTGGTGTGTTGGGCTAATACCATGAAAGAACTTGTGGTATTAGCCATCCATGTCCAGTCACATAAAAAAAAAAATATAGTTTGAGAAAACTTCTTTCTATATCCGTATGTTTTGATTTTTTTGGAAATATCTGTATTTTTCAGTAAAAAAAAAAGAAAAATGAACGTTAAAACAGACAACGTTTTATCCAATGTTTATAAGCCAATATTTTCCAATCTGAAAGGTGTATTAAAAATCAAAACACACAGACCGATTTCTATAATATATTTTAGAATCCAAAATTTCATAAATCTAGCAAAACATTAAAAGCATGGAAACAGTTATGGCCCGTAGTATGGGGAATTGATTGGGTAACGATTCACTTAACTTCTTTTCACGCAATAAAAACTACGGAATTAGGTTATAATAACAAGCATACTACCTTCTACATTATGATACTTTTGAGGTTACCGCGGTCGTTAGACATGTTTGAAAAATGTTACGGCTTTTCACGCGGCATGCGATGCAATGCGAATGCAATGCGATGGTACCAACCCGGGCGGGCTTAAACCCTACCACCTAGTAGGGGAAGCGGACCTACAGTTTTACATGGGTTCCGAACCATGGAGCAGCTCGCATTCGTGACGAAATGCACGTAACGAACTCGGAAAGAGAAAGACAGTGGTGCAAGTCGGAATTGAACCCAGGCCTCTGGTACGCTAGTCCAGTCCCCGCGCCACTAGGCTACGAGCCGCTCAAACTAGGTAGATGGTAACTTTTGGCAACTTCGCTGCATCAGCATTTATTAAGTTTAGTTTGTCCATGTTTATAGAAAAATACCAACTCAGAACTAGGTACCTGCTTCGAGTGCACTGTTTTACTATTGAGTGGTGTAATATAGTATATAATATATATTGAGTCATGGGGATAATTTATTTTTGCTCGTAAATATGTATAAAAACGTTTGTAAAAGGTCAATTATTAACTTAGTACTTAGTACTAACAACATAATTCATACATTTTGTTGAACATTTCACGCATTTTACCTGACAATTACAATACCTGACCTAAAATTACTATTCTCCCGCATTCAACCCACAAAAATACTGAAGCAATACCATAACATTTTATATGTAGGTACTATATATATTTTTTAATTTGTGTCATGTAGAGATATTGGCAGCAATGTGTTATTGATTTGATAGGTCCTTATTTTTTATCATAAATATTTTGATACGTCCTTATTATTATTGATTTTTACAGGGATTAAATAGATATAGCTTAGGGCATCAATTCACGGAATGTGAAATGACATTCGTCCCAACAAAGTTATTTTTTATTATCCCGAGGCGACATAATTGACCTCATTAAGAACGATCCCCCTTGTGCCATCCATCAATACAGTGCCTCGTCCCGGAGACGGTTCGATACAAACTTGTGCGCCATGGGCGGGCGGATTCAGAGAATACGGGAAAACAGGTCGTTCAATAGCGGATTCTGAATAACCAATCATAAAACAAACATCAAGGAAGCACTTTATTTTGTCATATGTATCGGTACATGTACTTACATGGAGCACGTGAGTTATCACAGAGCATTGAAGTTAGCCGTCTTTGAGATAAACACTCTTCTGAGTTCGATAGTAATTGTTATTTTATGTTTCTTACAATCTATGCACACATGAAGCCGGCAAACAGAAGGAAATACCTCAATACAATTCGGTCAAAAGTAAACAGGTACATACTTAGATATTAAAAATAAGTATAATGAACAAAATCAGGCTTAGCTAAGGCACGCTGGGTTTTCTAACCTACATATTTTCTAACATCAATAAATATTATCTAAAGCAGCACAGTCACGATGACTTAAGGGCCTGGTACTAGCCAAATCGCAAAGTTAGACGAGGCACCCCAAGTAAACTAACTAAGTCTGACGATTATAAGTGTCATCCTTACAATATATGATTCCTTGTCTAGGAATCGAATGATTTTCGTTAATGTATGTTTCCTTTTTCTATACAAAATACATTGCGGAAACGGTGTCCATTTCCGAACTTTTTTGACTAAATGTAGAAATCTAAAAGCAAATGGAATTTTTTGTTTATGCATATATGCTGTTTTTGCTAATATCTAGAAATCGAATGACTTTCAAATTTCTAATGAGAAAAATCAACTTTTTTTTTTTATTATTATTTAAATAAATGATGGAATGAAAAAATATTAACAATCCATTATCAGTCTGGAGTTCTATTTGGATTTGCTGAAGCGTTTCACTACATATTATTACATTTGTTAAAAAGTGCATTTGTATGGCGCGAGTAGTTGGCTAGTCCTAGCGCCTTAAGAACGGCCCGTAAGCTATGCTCCCCATACAAATGTAGTTTACTAATCATTTGGAAACCGCTATTCCTATTAAATTGGTATTTAATATCTGATATCAGGTAACAAATATCTGTGTCTGCATTCTTTTGTTTTTTTGAAAAATTAAATCCGAATGAAATGAAATCAAAGAGAAAATCTTTATACAAATTTAGTTTTCTCTGTGGTTTAACCCAGAATACATTTATAAGGCAACAGCACGGTTTTGTACCGTGCCCACGAATGAGTTAGTCCCGCCGGTTTGGGCCACCTTAAAGCTCTATATGACGTTAACCTCCAACATTTTGGGTTTATTTTTATTGTATCTTAGCGTCCGTTAAGCACAAACACCGGTATAAAAATCGCCACTACCTTCCTTCCTTGCTCGTTGATCCCAAACGTCGATTCCTATTCTAATCACAGCACCGCAATTCTATCTCTAAGAGAGATTTGTGGTGGGAGGCAACGCCAGGGGTCACGTCAAAATGAAGCCTAGCTTGTTCCATGAAGAATGACTATCCATTCGGTTTTTGTTTGATTTTTGACTACAGCGTTCGCAATAACTTTTTGCTATAGGGTATTTTGTAATCAATCAAATCATTCAACGTATCCTAGTTGTATCTTTCTCATGACGGAGCCTGTCATTGTCTTTGAACCACAGTAGGTGCTCGCCAATAGTCCCGGCGGAAAGGGCGCTCTTAAGGGGTGGTATCTATCCAGCCCTCCGCTCACTGCCCCTCGATCCGCCAGCGCTCTATGAGCTGCACGAGCACGACGTGCTCGCCGCGCACCATCAGCTGCGGCACGTGGCGCGTGCACTCCACCGCGCCGCCGCCCACGGGCGTCTCCGTCACCGGCGGCAGCGGCGCCCGCCGCGCCGCCGACCCGGCCGGGCAGGGGCTGCCTACAATCAGGATTTCACATTGTGGCATGGGTAAGGGGGTGAAAAAGGTACTAATAAAAGCCAAATTCTCCTCATACCAGCGGACGTGCGGGCTAATTGACGTTTGAATTACGTTTGAAGACTTCCCGGTTATAGGTTTGAACCTCTCGAGAACCGGCTTGTAGGTTTATTTTTTAATTTTAGGGTTCCGTACCCAAAGGGTGAAAACGGAATCCTATTACTAAGCCTCCGCTGTCCGTCCGTCCGTCCGTCCGTCTGTCACAGGGCTGTATCTCATGAACCGTAATAGGTAGGCAGCTAAAATTTTCACAGATTGTGTATTTATTTTGCCGCTATAACAACGAATAGGCAAAATAAAAAAATAATAAAAATTAAAGGGGGGCCCCATACAAAACACGTGATTTTTTTGTATTAAATCTTGTACGTTGGCACGGAATCCCTCGTTTGCGAGTCCGACTCGCACTTGGACGGTTTTTTTTAATGCAATCTGACATGGATGGCTTATACCACACAACGACCGTTATGATATTTGCCTAACACACGACATTCCCGAAGGAATTACGGCCATGCCTGGACCTTCCCTTTATGAGCACGGCTGCATTGAACTGAATGGAAAACACGGACAATTTTTCATTGCCGCTTCAATCATAGTTTCATCCAACCCGGGCGGGCTTAACCCTACAGTTTCACATGAGTTCCGAACCATGGAACAGCTCGCATTCGTAACGAAATGCAACGCAGAAAGAGAAAGAAAGTGGTGCATGACCGTGCGAGGATTTGAACCCAGACCTCTCGGATGAAAGGCAAGTCCTCTAGCCCTAGACTACGAGATGTAGGTATATGTTTTTATCCCACAAACTTTGTAAACTGAGTGAAAGGCAGACAATTTCTAGATCTGATATTGACCCGCGTTTTGATAATAAGCCTTGCACCAGCCATGATCACTATATAGAAGTTGTTTGTTGTTCGAGCAGTGTTACCAAGACAGCAGCGGTTTGATTGAGGAGATGGTGTACTAAAGTTGACCTAAACTTGGTCAAAATAAGTACACCATCTCCTACCACACCTCTCGTCCCACTTAAGAATGCGTCTTTAGCTGAATGATTCGAGCAGTGTTACCAAGACAGCGGTTGGATTGAGGAGTTTAGGTCAACATTAGTACACCATCTCCTAACTCACTTCTCGTTTCACTTAAGAATGCGTCTTCGCCAGAACGATTCGTGCAGTGCTACGGTGGTCACAGATGCTTACCCATTGACGGCGGCACCTTCCTCTTGAGCTTAGACTTCCGGCGCCAGATCTCGAGCACGTCCGACAGCGCCATGTTCCACTGCTTGTCGAACGCCTCCAGCAGCCCGATCAGCTGTCCCCTCACGCCGACCGCATTCCTCGTCACCACCTGTGCAGTGGACACGTTTATTAACTTTTGAACTTTCGATTTATATTACGCAATTATATCATAATAAACGACAGATATAATTTGATATTTTTACGTATTTAATGGATACGGCATTACCGTTATCTCATTAATTTGAGTTTCAGCGACATCTACATTTGAAACATTGTAATCAGATTTTGAAAATAATCTGAACAAGTATCGGTCGTGACATTCGTCGGAAGCAGAGCCGGTAGTCTCAGTTCTCACCTAAATTGGCGTTACGGCAAACCGATCGACTGGCGTTTTCAAATGTATGGAGAAATTGAAGAGCGCGCGCAGCGGGCGTTATGCGAACTAACATTTGCGAGTCCGAGTTTGATTTGACAGCTTACTCAACGTTGCCGTAAATACGTCGACGTTGCCGTTTACGTCCACTCCGCGTTTTCATACAAATCGGAAGTCCGCGTTTGCCTTTGACAGCATGAAGAAGTAAAACCACAGAATATCTAGTAAAAACTTGTATGGAGTTTGGAGAAAACGCCAGTCGATCGGTTTGCCGTAAACGCCAATTTAGGTGAGAACTCAGACTGACCACTCAGGACTTGAACCTGCGACCTTTGGATTACATGTCCACTGCTCTAAACCAACTGAGCTATCCCGACAATTAATTAATGCGTCTGCTAAACGTACAATTAAACACGTCACTTTTGTACGGACAGTATGGAAGGAACTCCATGCGGTTCAATAAAAGTGACGTGTTTGAACATTGATTAACTCGGCCGTCTCTTCGTGCAATCGGGGCTAGGGCATGTTGCCTGGCACTGGTTGAGATATCAACCAAAGTAGATTGTAGTATTGTATACTAGACTCAACTCTGATTGAACTTGATACTTTACCATTATCACATTGTTTTTTGGTTTTACAACGATTAATATGTAATTTTTTTTCTTTATTTACCAATAAGGCTTAAATATAAAATCCGATTGATGGATAATGTGTAGTCAACAATCGGTTCGATTGTTTCAGGTGTGTGCGGATGCGAGGAGGAGTCACAGTTGAAGACGTAACCGCATGTGTTTCATACAACAACGAGCTTCCAACGTCAGCCATGGTGCTGATGCATGCCGCGTGGCTGTCCTAACAGTGAGTACTTTCTTCTTAACCATTAATAAAACCATTTTCAAAAAGCCACATCAATTATAATGCCTATTTTGACAGCATTCTGTCCTACGGTCTGATTTTCTGGATGAAAAAGCAATGCGTTACCTATTTAGCATGAAATGGCAATATTTTCGAGCATCTTTTCATCCAACGTGATAGCACCAACCCGGGCGGTCTTACCAACTACTCGCGCCATACAAATGCACTTTTTAACAAATGTAATAATATGTAGTGAAACGCTTCAGCAAATCCAAATAGAACTCCAGACTGATAATGTATTGTTAATATTTTTTTATTCCATCATTTATTTAAATAATAATAAAAATAAAAAAGTTGATTTTTCTCATTAGAAATCTGAAAGTAATTCGATTTCTAGATATAAGCAAAAACAGCATATATGCATAAACAAAAAATTCCATTTGCTTTTAGATTTCTTCATTTAGTCAAAAAAGTTCGGAAATGGACACCGTTTCCGCAATGTATTTTGTATAGAAAAAGGAAACATACATTAACGAAAATAGGTCGATTCCTAGACAAGGAATCATATATTGTAAGAATGACACTTATAATCGTCAGACTTAGTTAGTTAACTTGGGGTGCCTCGTCTAACTTTGCGATTTGGCTAGTACCAGGGCCTTAACCTTGCATGACTTACGGAAACCGCACCATGGAACAGCTCGCATTCGTGACGAAATGCACTCATCCCACTTAGAAAGAGAAAGAAAGTGGTGCTTGAACGGGGCGGGGATTGAACCCATGACCTTTAGCATGAGAAGCAATGCCCCGCGTCGCTTAAAAGCATGAAATTCACCCGCAAATATCTCATCTCTCACGCACTCATCTTCACTCGTGGCAGCTCCGCTCCACTCGTAACGTATAACAAAGGAATTATGCGACTCTATCTACAAGGGCAACGTACAAAATACTCTCCGGATTACGTTTTGTGATTCATCCAGAGCCTGTAGTCCCAGCTGTCACCTAAATTGCCGTTTACGCCAAACCGATGGGCAGGCGTTTTGAAATGTATGGAGAAATTGAATAGCGCGCGCAGTGGGCGTTAAGCGAACTAACATTTGCCAGTTCGAGTTTGATTTGACAGCTTACTCAACGTTGCCGTAAATACGTCGACGTTGCCGTTTACGTCGACTCCGCGTTTTCATACAAATCGGAAGTCCGAGTTTGACTTTGACAGCTTGAAGAAGTAAAACCACAGAATAAGTAGTAAACATTTGTATGGGGTTTGACGTTTTAACGTAACTTCGAAGTTCCATAAACGCGAATTTAGGTGAGAACTCAGACTGACCACTCAGGCCCTAACAGAACAAATGAATAAACTTCCCATACGCTACCTTATCAACATTATAAGCATTTCTAAATTTAACACAAGCAGTGTTACATTTTGAATGTTGTCAATTTTCGTCGTGTTTATTTGAGGCGGCCAGGCGGCGCTTTGAGCGATACTCCCAAGGTTTAGGGCAGTTGGTGAACGGCCAATTTCGAAAATACTTGGGTACACACTAGACATTGACTAACGGAATACTGTTGACGCCTACTGATTGTATACGCTTATAGATTCGCGGATAAACAGTGCTTTGTCAATGGCATCGCGGTCGGGTCTAAATTGCAAAAAAAAATCTTGAATCGTCTCAGATCCAAACGATTGCCGTTTTCTTTCTAAATAAAAAAACCGGCCAAGTGCGAGTCGGACTCGCACACGAAGGGTTCCGTACCTTCGTAAAAGATTTAACACAAAAAAATCAAGTTGTTTGTGTGGGGGCACCATTTAATTTTAATTATTTTTAAATTTTACTTATTTGTTTTTGTAGCGGCAAAATAAATACACACTCTGTGAAAACTTCTGCGGTTACTGAGATACAGCCCTGTGACAGACGGACGGACGGACGGACGGACGGACGGACGGACGGACAGCGGAGGCTCAGTAATAGGGTTCCTTTGGCACCCTTTGGGTACGGAACCCTAATAAATACTAAGCCAAATTATGGCAAAAAGAAAATCAAAATAATGTAGGCCTGTAAGCGTACATACAAGCTATTTATACAAATATACAACTCCTCGTAGAGCATTGGGCCTTCTCTTGTGTCTCACAAAAGAATCTTCAATCAAAAGGATATAAGAATTCTAGTAAATTAGGTTCGCTGGACGGTTACTTACTATGGTAAATGAACTCGACAGGTTACCAAGTAAGTGAGTAATGAAGTCTGACGTTTAGTTGCATTTCGTACCATGCCTACTCTCAAAAGTGTTATTCGGTCAAGTGAACTGATATCTACCAGTTAGCATGACACGGAATGCCACTAAACGTCATTATTAATCACTCACTTGCCTGTTAACCCGGCACGTGAAGTTACCATGGTAACCCCCCTCGTTTTCTGCGTGCGCTTTTGTGCATGCGAAAACTCAACTCCCCATACAAACGTGGAAAGAAGATATTTCTTGTCAGAGATCTAAAATTATACTCAAAATTGCTTTATTTGATTGAACTAGATGTATGATGATCATTGGCATTGTAAAATAGTGTTTGGTTTCTAAGTTATAAGGTCCGAAAGTTAGAATTTTTCGCGCGTTTTATAACTTTGGAGGTTGATTACTCAACGATAAAATAAAAACATCTTAAAAACATTAGCCGTCAGACATAGCTTGTTTCATGAAGATTCATAATCAAGTTGGTTTTTGTAAGATTTTTGACTGCAGCGGTCGTGATTTAATTTTAGCTATAAGCCGTTTTGTAATTAAAATCATGGTAAATCTTACCAAATCAAACACTATGCGCATTGTCTGCTTTGTGGACATGTCGCATCCTCAAGGCAGAGCCTGACTTTTTCTTTGTAACAGAGTATGTTCCAGAGCGCAATAGCACGGTTTTGTACCGTGCCCGCGAATGAGTTAGTCCCGCCGGTAGCCACTCCTTTAAACTTCATTGCGTCGTAGTCCATATTTCATCGCAAACGTCTACAAAACATTTTCAAACTTATGAAAGGGTTGACAATGTTGGATGTCAAACATAAAGATGCTCGTTTAGGCGCCGTGCCAATGAAATGCTTTGTTCCCCAAACCTTTTTAAGAACAAACTCGACTCCTTTCACGCAATAAAAACATTAAAAAGCTCATAAACGTACCGACAGCACCGCTGGTCATAAATCAGACCTCATTGCGCTTCGACAACCGAACGCACCTCTAAAAGGATAATTAAACCCTTAAGAACGGCCCGTAAGCTGTGTTCCCCATATAAACGTAGTTTATTAATAATTTGAAAAACACTTTTCCGATTTGCTTAATATTTGGTTTCTAATATTCTACAATAGATATCTGTGTCTGCACGTTTTTGTTTTGCTGAAAAATCTGAAGCAAGTCAAATGACAGGCAATAGAAAATCTTTATACAAATTTTCTTTTCTCTGTCGTGTGATACAGGATACATTTTTTCGAAAAAATAAACACGTGCAGACATAGATATTTGTTGCTAGATATTAAGTCCCAAATATCAAGCAAATTGGTACAGTGGTTGTCAAATGATTAGTAAACTACGTTTGTATAGGGACCTTAATTTCCTGATGCTTACGGGCCCACCTGTATGCGAAAGGCAAAAATACGCGACCGTACGGCCAATTCGTCGGGCAATTACGCGTAACGAAGCGCGACGAAATGTGTCGCTCGAAAGCCAAGCGGCGAACGAACGAGCAGCGCAGCGGCTCGGGGCAACTAAAGTGAGGTTTACGAGACTTGCGCGAGCGGAATTACGATAATGACTTGTCGGTGATCATGAGAACGCCAATTCGCCGGCATGGACTAAGATCAACGGGGGAGGAAGGACGGCGGAGCGGCCCGTGGCCTAGTGGCCGCGGGGACTTGCCTAGCATACCAGGGGTCTGGGTTCGAATCCTCGCATGCCCCACTTTCTTTCTCATTCTCTCACTCGACTCAGTTCAATGTAGAAGAGCAATATAAGGAAGGTCCTGGCATGGCACCAACTTCCGATGTGGTGTGTTAGGATAATATCTTACGTTCAGTTTGGTATTAGCCATCCATGTCCAGTTACATAAAAAAACCGGCCAAGTTCGAGTCGGACTCGCACACGAAGGGTTCCGTAACATCGCACAAGATTTCCAAAAAAAAAACACGTTTTTTGTATGGGGCCCCCTTTAATTATTATTATTTTATAATGTTACCTATTTGTTGTTATAGCGGCAAAATAAATACATAATCTGTGAAAATTTAAGCTTCCGACCTGTTACGGTTCATGAGATACAGCCCTGTGACAGACGGACGGACGGACGGACGGACAGCGAAGGCTTAGTAATAGGGTTCCGGTTTCACCCTTTGGGTACGGAACCCTAAAAAAGAATACCTAGCGACGTGCGTTCGCACCGCGGTGCATCCCGATGTTTCGGGTTATCTCTTTATAACATTTTAAAATCGCATAAGTCCTGCTTAAGAGGATAATGAGGTGAAATCCCATAAAACGGTGCGTGTCTGTTTTTTCAGTCAATATACGATATATTTCTCTGATTTTTTGCGCAATAAGCCATACCATATGGGAGCTATGTACGTACGTCTATTTGTCGATAACTTCTCTGAACATTTTTATTTTAAGAGAGTCGTTATCCTATCAATTCCCCATACTACGGGCGATAACTGTTTCCATGCTCTTAATGTTTTACTATATTTTCGAAATTTTGGATTCTAAAATATATTATAGAAATCTATGTCTGTATGTTTTAATTTATTTTATACCTTTAAGATATGAAAATATTGGCAAATAAGCATTGGGAAAATGTCGTCTTTTTCTACGTTCATTTTTTTTTTGTACTGGAAAATACAGATTTTTACACAAAAATAAAAAGATAGGGACATAGAATGAAGCTTACTCAAGTGATATAAAAAAAATGATTAAAATCTGACAATGTTTAGGTGTAGGGAAACGTCAGGGAATTCTTCGGACAAGAATGCATTTCTTATCTTTTGATATCTTATATTTCTTGTGACTTCACGAAAGCACCCTGAATGGTGCGATTTCGCGCGTAGCAGTTTGCCGCAGAGACGCCCCGCTCGGCCGTGGCGTCGGTGATTCACTCATGGCATGGCCGCCTCGGCCTTGAGCCGATAACGACAGAGACGACGCCTCTAAACGTCGGCACAGCGGCGCTGCATGCGGGCGACTCTTATCTGCCGACGTGTGTAAATTATGTCAAACTCCACAGTGTGCCTATAAAAGATAGTTCCCCCTAAACCTTGAACCGTAGAAAAATGGTAGAGGAAATCTAATATTACATGGAATGACATGTGTATGACCACCTATATTGTCCGTGTTTTCCAGCAAGAAAAGAGGGACAGGAAAAGCGATTGAAACTCTTTCGTATGGCGGCAGCGTAGCCACGAGTTAGTGCAAAATGTCCAACTGAAGCCTGTACCCGAAGTCTCGGTTGTCACATACATTGGCGTTTACGGCAAACCGATCGGCAGGCATTTTCAAATGTATGGAGAAATTGAAGAGCGCGCGCAGTGGGCGTTAAGCGAACTAACATTTGCGAGTCCGAGTTTGATTTGACAGCTAACTCAACGTTGCCGTAAATACGGTCGACGTTGCCGTTTACGTCGACTCCGCGATTTCATACAAATCGGAAGTCCGAGTTTGACTTTGACAGCTTGAAGAAGTAAAACCACAGAATATCTAGTAAAAACTTGTATGAAGTTTGACGTTTTGACGGAAAACGCCAGTCGATCGGTTTGCCGTAAACGCCAATTTAGCTGAGAACTCAGACTGACCACTCTGAGTCCGCTTTGTTAGCGTTATGTGAATCAGACAAAAAAAAATCACTTGTGATTTTTATGTAGTATATTTTATTAATTCGTTTTTAGCTATAGGCGTTTTGTTAGTATTGTTTTCGATTCAGCTTCTTTTTATTATCTTACATTGAGTTAGGTTACGTAGTACATAATATTTTTGTTTGTTTGTATTTTCCATTATTCTCAGAACCTTGAATCACGGTTAATTCTATGTTATTTTGTAAATACTATCAGTCGTATTCAGAGAGGACCTGTCAAAACTTAGTACGAGATTAGCGCCGGACTAACCTTACAAAAACCGGTTTAGTCCGACCTTAAAACGCGTACTAAAGTTAGTCCGCCCACTCTGAATAGAGCTATATGTGTTTTGTTTAAATTTGTATGTTTTGTGTAACTGTTTGATTCCTAAATACTTTTTAAAAATTACTAATTGTGCCAATGCTGCAAAACTGCTATGCAATCAATAGTTTACGATACGAGGGGAGACGTAATAGCAACATGCATCTACTCGCGATATACTCATGGCACCACGCTAATGTCTGACGTCGCCTGCCAGCACGATTCTCTTTTGTTAATTTGCATACACGTGTTCGGCGAAACTATCCATAATGCCGATTATTTGTCTAACAAAACCAACAGATACACTAGAAAAGAACAAGAGAATAGAAACCAATGTAATTAATGATTTGCAAAGGGGTTTCTAGTATCGATTTAATCTGATGCCCTTGATAGAGTTTTAGGTATTGCCAGCAGTTGACAAGGCAGATACGAATACGTTCACACATTTACGCATGCGCGACGTGTCGGCACCCGGAACACAGAGCAAACAATTTGACCATACAAATGGTAATCTCTAGGTTTGTTCGGGCAAAGACGATTTCATCCCGCTCCGTACTGTCCGTTACGGAACGGAATCGGGCAGAACTGCCCAGGAGCAACGCTCCAGCCCGAACGCCCAAAACGAAAAAAGTGCAGAGATGCACGTCACTTTGACATTATACATAATGAAATAATCATTAAATCCTCCCTAAATTACTCATCCTTCACATACAAGTAATCTCATAAGGAAATATCGCAATTTCTATCTAAATTCATTAAAAAACTCAACTTATTTCGAATCGATACAAAATTCAACTCGAAATTACCTTAAACGAGACCCTCGCATCAACTCGCATCCATTGAGTTGATGAACCACGTCCAAAGTGACAGTTGACAGATCTTACTCCGGTTCCACCTCCAAAAAGGAGTGATTCTGAAAGATTCCCAACCGTTGTATGATCACGGAACTGTCATTATGCTAGCCAAAACGCCATTTCTTGCTCCTTCTTGCACCGAATGGATCAGAGCACGTTGCCCGAACACAGCCCACGTTGCCCGAACACAGCCACTGTTTTACGACTGCATCGAAGGTTGGCCCATTGAGATTTGTACCCTTTGTACGCACATGAGTCGCAATATAATGATTTTTTCTAAGGAGAATCCAATCTTCCTTCAAGGGCTTCCATACTAAAACATTTAACATCATATTGCTGTATTTAATACTGACTGACCTCACTGACATCGTTGCCTTTCCTCCAAGTCTCGATAGCCCATTGGCGCGATGGCTCGTCATTTCATAATAAGGTGAAACAACTGTAGACGCGGTCGAACTCCGAACGGGTGACCGTTTTCAACCGTTAATTCTGGCCGTGGTTAGGATTCAGCAGGTCACTTTCCTTAATAAGTGGTAGGCTTAATCCCGGCCGAGTTGGGATCATCGCATTGAATGAAATAAATTGAAATGATCCGTGTTCTCCATTCAGTTAAATGACGCCGAGCAATATAAGGAAGCTCTTGGCATGGCACCTAGTTTCTATGAGGTGTGTCTTGGACTAATATAATAACATTAGGTGCGGTCAATGCCTGTTCAGGTCTATTGAAAAAAAAAATTGTCTGGCAACAAATATATAAGACAACACAAAAATAAGAGAAATATCAATACGTTTTTAGGGTTCCATACCCAAAGGGTGAAAACGGAACCCTATTACTAAGCCTCCGCTGTCCGTCCTTCTGTCACAGGGCTGTATCTAATGAACCATAACAGGTAGGAAGCTGAAATTTGTACGGATTAAGTATTTATTTAGCCGCTATAACAACAAATAGGTAACATAATAAAATGATAAAAATTAAAGGGAATACCCCATTCAAAAAAACCGGAAAAACGGAACCCTTCGTGTGCGAGTCCGAATCGCACTTGGCCTGTTTTTTTGGTAGCATTTTATAAGTATCCAGAGAGCGAGAGGCCCTTTCTGTTGAAAAGGGCGGTGAATGTGCGTCACGTTGCTCCGCCCACTACGTTTCAATCCACTCGTATTTCAACGCACGTCGTCGCCGCCGCGGCATCGGCCGCGACAGAAGCATGCGAACGGTGTATTAATGTGGTGTTGGTCTCTTCCGACAAGCCGATCATGGCGGCTAGTTGAGCAACTAAGGTGGCAACACGGCGACACATTCTTTGAGCTCAAGTGATGCATAATGGTGTTTTTGGATAGGCTATAAATACTCGAGGAATAGAAACTTCTCAATATTATAAGAAAAATATTATTATTACACAAATCTAAATGCAGATGTTTTTTGCCATCAGTGTGCAATTGTAGGGAGGATGAATTTTTTTTATAATTAAAATAATAGTTGCAGAACAAAAGATTTTCAACTACGTGTACAAAATCGACCCCTTTTCGGCTCTGACTCTGTTTTCTTTCTAAACTAGCAGCCCGTCCCGGCTTTGCACGGGCATAATATCATTTAAAAAAATATTATTTTGACACAATGATACACAAATAAACCCTTTTTACGTAGAGTTCCTACATTGAAGTATTTGAAATAAAAAAACTTAGATATTATTATTAGATGATATCTCGTAGGGTTCAGCCTGCGTTTGCAATGTAAGCGGAAAAAATTATATTTTTTACGACATCATATTGGAAACTTCCAAAATAACAGTATTTCTCCACTATTTGATGGATGTTATTATACATATAAACCTTCCTCTTTAATCACTCTATCTATTTAAAAAAACCGCATCAAAATCCATTGCGTAGTTTTAAACATTTAAGCATACATAGGGATATAGGGATATATGGACAGAGAAAGCGACTTTGTTTTATACTGTGTAGTGATAGTGATACTGCAGTGCGGTGGTCGAGTTAAAAACGCCCCCGTGCTATTTCAATATTCCCGGTATAAATAGATTTAGTTCTCAATAAAAATATGTCCATTTAACACTGCTCGGAAGGTTATCAGCTCGCGGCAACAGGTAGGCGCTAGTGCGGCAAACAAGGAGTTATCTCGCGTTACCATATTTAGAAAGTGGTCGGTGGCATTTCGGCGCAGCGGGTCCGCGAGTGAAGGTCGCGCTCCGCGCCGCGCCCCGCGCCCGCCGCCGCATCGCGCGCCGTGACGTGTGCAGAGCGTGTGCGCGAGTGACGCACGGATTTTATAATGGTAAATATATTCAAGCAGTCAGATCTTATTTTCAATGCACGAAGGGTGTTAACATCCGTTAACTACGTGAAGTTGAATTAAATACGTATGCACGTACCTACGTATCTGGTTCAGCTTGTGAAACTTTTTACACGCTAATAGTTTGGGCTCAAATTACTTCTCATTGATATAAGAAATAATACATTCGTACGTTTACATTGAAATCAAATATGCAATATGAAAAAATGCAATAATGTGCCAAATGGGTCACCAACCAAACACGCCTCCTGCAATTCTACATGGAAAAGCGATGTGACTGGACATGTACGGCTAAATACACACATTCTGCCATGCAGCTTAGCCTGCAAGCGAAACTTATGAATAATTTCTATTGTTTTTAATGTAACGTCATAACGTCATACGGTAAATGCTAAAATAGGATAATACAAAAATGTAAGGGAAATTTAAACGGAGTTTAATATTTTTTTTTCCTTATTTGTTTTTTTTTCTATTTGAGGGGAACATACTTGTCTTGCTTGCGGAGAGGTATAGCGATGTAAGCTTTTCGATCAAGCAAGTGTTCCACTACAAGATAGTGCGGATATTTGTATATACGCTGTTGGTTTACCTTATTAAATAAATAAATAAAATAATAACAGAGTAACATTAAGGCCCTGGTACTAGCCAAATCGCAAAGTTAGACGAGGCACCCCAAGTTAACTAACTAAGTCTGACGATTAGAAGTGTCATTCTTGCAATATATGATTCCTTGTTTAGGAATCAACCTATTTGCGTTAATGTATGTTTCCTTTTTCTATACAAAATACGTTGCGGAAACGGTGTCCATTTCCGAACTTTTTTGACTAAATGTAGAAATCTAAAAGAACATGGAATTATTTGTTTATGCATATATGCTGTTATTGCTTTTATCTAGAAATCATATTACTTTCAGATATCTAATGTGAAAAATCGTCTTTATTATTATTATTATTTAATTAAATTATGGAATCGAACAATGTTAACAATTCATTACCAGTCTGGAGTTCTATTTGGACTTGCTGAAGGCCGGGAGGACTGGAGGAAAATTGGAGAGGCGTATGTCCAGCAGTGGACGCAAGCACGCTGGCTGACTGAGGCGTTTCACTACATATTATTACATTTGCAAAGGTTCATTTGTATGGCGCGAGTAGTTGGCTAGTCCTAGCGCCTTAATGATATTATACGATAGGAAATGTGGCGCTCGCGCATTGCCGGATGCGGAGGCGGCTGCGTGGCGGAGCGTCATGGCACCGCTCGTCAGACTTTCGATTTCGGCTCGGGATCGAGAGCGGGCCAGCAGCGGCCGCGCTCCGAGTCAAGGCCGCCATGCCGGGGCGGAGCGCTCGTGACGGGCGCGAGGTCACACACCGCCGAAACATGGGAATACCCTCTGTTTCTCTCCCACACACACACACCCTCACCCTCACAACTCAAACACACCCTGACACCCTCGCACACACCCTCACCCTCACAACTCAAACACACCCTGACACCCCCTCACATCCCCTAACACCCTCGCACACACCCTCACACACACACACACACCCTTCCAATGGGGTGCACGGCGCAAAGCTTTACCACCATATGGCGCCAAATAAAACTGTGCCAAGACTTTTTGGAAGTTCGAAATCCCATGGGCGTCGTCGGGCATCTTAAGATGTTCTGGCGTATCGCCATATGCCGCGCTTAACATAAAAAAAATATATCACGGAGAGGTTATGTTTACGCCCTCTGTCCGTGTCTCAGGATGTTTTTGAAACTGTGGCACAGTTTCATATGGCCCCATCTGGTGGTAAAGTTTGGCAGCCGTCCTCCCCATTCCTTTTTGTTAATTTTAATTAAGAGCGTTTCAATGAAACTAATATACTTTTTACTTGTGAAAACTTGTTAGGCTACTTCTTATTTTATTTTATCTTATTCTACAACCCAAAAGTCATCTCCAGCAGCTTCCAATGCAGGAAGTGCGCCTGCAACCTTGCGCTTTGTCGCTGCATCCAATCATCGGACCACGCGAAAAAAGCCAGCAAAAACCTTTCGAAAACATCAATTCGCCGGCGCGATGGAAGAATTTCCTGGGTTTTTCTACGTCACCGCGAACGCGCTGCTGCTCTAGAAAATCCGACGCGGATTCACTGCACAGCTCTTGATCATCCGCGGAGGGCGTTCATAATTGTTTTAGTTAGATTTAGCATTTTTTTTTTCAATAAAAAAAAAGTGTTTGGACTCTCGTGGTCAGTGTCGGATCGTGCTCAGTTGAAGTGACGGTGAGTCTACATTGCTTTTTCGATTTTTCGCTATGGAACTTACATTGATTAAATTCGACCAATAGCCCGAAATTAATCGCCAATCGGCCACGTCAAAATTCAACTCATACAGAAGATGGAATCCTCGGGCGGCATATGTGACTAAATACGCCTTAAGAACTGAGTCGTCGTGCCATAAATCATTGTTATTAGTCTGTCTCGCTCGCACTCTCTGATGCTAATGGAGTGCAAGGCGTTGCACACTCTTAATAACACTGACATTTATGGCCCGACGTCTCAGTTCTTAACGCGATCACTATGGCTACGGTACCCGGTTCTGGTCGCAACGATATCTGAGATTTTTTCCGGAAAGAAGGACACATAAACAAACACACTTTCGCATCTATAGTAATAAGTAGGGAGTGACATGCTATCAGATCGAATTGCTGTTTTTTTCCATTGTAATTCCTTCTACATCTTTAATTTTACAAAATGATCGAAGGACGTAAGGTTTAGATCACCTTGTTTATTGGAAATAATATTAGAGAAAGCTTACATGACAACATGTTGCGCAAAAAATCATCTGGCTGCCGTGCACTCCGACTTCAGTCAAGTGCACAGACGTGTCCATCCTCCGAACCAGTCCACGGCAGATAACATCGCGCGCGTCGTTCACGATTACAACAGAATCTGACGCTTCCTCATAGCAAATTAAATCGTGAATAACGCAACCGTATTTGGCATCGGCGGCGCTCGCCGCGTGACTTCTCTTAACATTGAACCTAACGCTGTAAGGTCGCCTGCTTCCCGCCGCGGCCACCTCCACCGCCCCGCGCCTCTGCCGACACTACGGCCAAAGGCAATACGTTTTGTGTTTGTCTTTTCCGACACTACAGCCAAAGGCAACTCGTTTTGTGTTAGCCTCTTCCGACATTACGGCCAAAAGCATTTCGTTATATGCTGGCCTGTTCGGACACTACGGCCATAGGGAATTCGTTTTGTGATAACGTTTTCCGACACTACGGCCGAAGGCAACTTGTTTTCTGTTTGCCTCTTCCGACATTACGGCCCAAGGGATTTCGTTATATGCTGGCCTGTTCGGACACTACGGCCATAGAGAATTAGTTTTGTGATAAGGTTTACTGACACTACGGCCGAAGGCAACTCGTTTTGTGTTTGCCTCTTCCGACACTACGGCCAAATTAAATTCGTTGTGTTTGTATTTTCCAATACTACGGCCAAGGGCAACACGTTTTCTATTTGCTTCTTCCGACACTTCGGCCAAAGGCAATTCATTTTGTGTTTGCCTCTTCCGACACTACGGCCAAAGCAAATTCGTTTTGTGTTTGCCTCTTGCGACACTACGGCCAAAGAAAATTCGTTTTGTGTTTGCCTCTTCCGACACTACGGCCAAACACAATTCGTTTTGTGTAGGATCAAATTTACTTTCGATCCAATGTCCTCAGCCCTTATCACATGGATCAGTTAAACATATATTAGAGTATATACAAAGAGGTCATTAATTTAGGGGTTGATTCAGTACCTATCTGAATTAGAAAAAAACATTGTTTCCAAATTTTGAATGAATCAAGGGCGCGTGGACTAGGACATAGCACTGAGTAAGCGGGGAAGCAGTGATGGCACAGGGATAGGCGTGGACTTTGCAAAATTATTCGAAAGCATTGCAAATACGTAGATGAATCGTTTCGATGACGTAGACAAATCATTTTAAAAATACTCGTAACAACAAAAACCTTCAATGTTGAAAAAAATTATATCTTTTTTACCAAAAGTTGTTTAATTTCAGATATTGAATTTGATAAGACCTTATATTTGAGAATTTGGCTAATATGGTATTTTATTTTATAAAATATAAAACATTGAATCAAATTATTAAGTTAGTATTATGACACAATCGGCTTTTAGCATCATACACGTTCACATTCTCACGTTAATCTTAGAACAGACGGTCGCTGATGACATTGAAGTTAGCTTAAATTTAGCCAAACGTAAACAAACTCTATAGTTTTTTTTCTAATAACGCATGCTCGAGTGGTGGAGGCGAGGGACACTTTCCGGATTAAGCCAATGCGAATTGCATAAATAGCACTGGCGGCAGCGCAAGGCCGAATCAAATGAAGTGCGCACGCGCACACCGGCAACACACAAAGGCGGCCCTCAACCTGTGCCTCAACATCGTAGTACTCATCTTTGTTTGCGAGCTAACTATGCATATACTAGCTGTGCTCGAGGACTCGAAACAAACGTGGCAGTACTTTTGTGTTTGATATATTTACGTTTTCGATTTTACTATCGTGCATTTTCTTTGTATTTCATGTTTTTCCACCATCACTTACCTAAATACATCTGATGCAAAGCATGCATCAGTACTTCACGTCGGACCAAAAACTGCTACTCTACAAGGCGCAGATTAGTCTTGCGCGGAGTATTTTTCGGATCTGTCGGACGGATCGGCTAAGCACCTGCTTGGCTCCTTGGGCTCGGTACACTGCCGTGCCGTGCCGAGAAATCCCAGAATTAGGACATCTCTAACTTCGTAGCTCACTTTCTGTGTATTATCGTCTGTACCAATCACAATGCTCTTCGGAGCTGCAAAACGATATTCCTACGAACCATTCTACCATTGCACAACGCACAGCAGGCAGGTAATGAGCCCATAGATTGTTTAAATTCCTCTCATGAGAATCTTATGAGATCATATCAGGTCGGTAAATTGCAGAATTCCAAGATATTGTCCCCAAAGTAAAACCTATCCTTTAAAATTAATGTGAAGAAGCACCTGGCCGTTCGGCATGAATTTCGTACACCCTGGAAACAAATAAAAGCCCATATGCGTCATTGGATTAAGAGTCTGGCGTAAGTCATAGGTCGCGCAGTACATACAAAAATAGATAACAAATAGAATATTCGGTTTAAGAACCAAGTGGTTGCAACGGACATCCATTTCCTGAAGCAATTGTCACTTAAACTGCATGGCTGACAGTGGGATTCCACCAAACTTGTCCGCGACGATTCGACCTACATTTTACTTTTATTTTTCCAAATGGTATACACACGCTCACGGTGAGCCTACACTGACAAGTCCAGGGAATTCCGACGGCATCGGTAAAAAATGCCACGGAACATTAGATGCGACCGGTGCGTCAGACGTTTCAGCGAGCATCACAATAGCGCGACGACTACTCGACGCCTGCGCAGCCGCTGTCAAGGCCCCGACCTTTGCGCGCCGCGTCAGGCACGCGAGCACACAGCCTGCTGGCTGCTTACATCACTAGCCTCGGCCTTCCTTCCAGAGGTTGGGGCTTCAAATCGGCGGTTCAAGAGCGCGGTACGTCAACAATTCAACCTGACTTCACCGAACGGTTTTTACTCAAAGCGGCCGAACCTAATATATTGCTATGTCGCATTGATTATGTGTGTAATGTTTGGTTATCGGACTTGGTGGTTATTTCTATCTCTAAGTTAATCTTTAACTTTTATGAAAGCAGGTGCTGATTCGTAAATTGCTGTGTCGCATTCATTTGTGTATGTAATTTTGGGTTATCGGTCGTGGTTGTTATTTCTATCTGTAAGTTAATCTTTTACTTTTATGAAAGCATGAGCTGATTCGTTATCGAATTCTAGCTAACCGATGAAAATCACCTCAGAGCCCGGTTTCACTAAGCAGCTACCCGGAACTTCCATCAAAACATCACGTTTTCGTGAATCAAACCAAACTCTAAGACACGGCACAACTTCCGGAAGCGCATAAAAAGCAGCCACCGCCACAACTCGAAAACAAAATCAACAAAACAGTTGAAGTCGGAAGTTTTGAGAAGCCATTAGCGCTCCTAACCTTGCCCACAGCGGGCGCTCGAGCGAGCACGAATGCGCCAAGGCCATGCCCTTATGCGCATTATCAATTGATAACACTTACTTAACGACACTGATAATCAAACCGAGTGTTCCCAGCGTCGGCGATGTTGACATTGAATTGTTACCCGTGTACAGGATGCAAGATCCGAGCTGCACCAGGTACCTACGTCGGTTGGGCAAACAATATGAACGACTGCGGTAGGTGCCGAGGCGAATCGTAAAAAACCTCACGATTATTCGGAGGCTATAAAGACAGGTAAGATAAATTTAGAAATCGACGTAGCTTACGATATTGTGCATGATTCTTTGAAGTCACTGGGAATATATGATTCCGAAACGCACAATGCCGGCGTTTACTTTGCGAACGAGTCCGTACAATATGGAAATCGTTGTAGTGTGGATAGTATTTGTGCCGAGGTCTTCCCATAAACGTTTTGTTTTGACGTGTTTTTTGTTGGTGATCCACATCTCCGTCACCAATTTCTTCGACGTCACGTAGGTCGACCGCCATGCTAATCGATAACCACGCCACTCTTTCTGCACTCCACGTTACATACTAGTCCAAGTAGGTCATTCCATGATTCTAAGGTGACTACTATTCCTCGGGGTCAATCGCGTCAAAACTTAACCACATTACAGTGCCCGGTTGTCACCGGTCGTGTGCCATCATGGCGATTTAGGCGGGAAAAACGTCACGCCGCCGATTCCTTGCAAACTGTTGTAACACAGAATTAACAAGCAAGCGACAACTGATCCTATAGGTCCTATAAACTGTGTCAAGCACTCCCTGCCGAGGTATTTCCCCCAAAGTACAACCTTGGTTCCTTCAAACATGGTGTGAAGAAGCACCTGGCCGGCCGGAATGGTTTTCGCAGCCCCCTTAAAAGTTCCAAAGCTCGTGGGCATCGTACGGCAGGACCTTATGAGGTCCTGGCGAACGCCATATGCCGCGCTTTACATAAAAAAGCAGTTGACATACACAGTAGGTTTTTTTCCAATTTAGACACTTTATTGGGCATCCCAAAAGCGTGCCAATGAAGCCGCAAACTATCACGAAGAGCAATGTGCAGTTTGCTTCGTCACCCCGCCAGCGGTCGCCCCGAGACAATGTCACGGGAGTCGGTAAATAGATCTGTCGGCGTGGCAGAGGTCGCATCAGGCGCTCGCGGCTCGCTAATAGGGGCGACGGCCTTGCTGGCATTTTCCTGCAACGCGCATCGCGCCGGTAGCGGGGCGTTGCGGAGCGAGCGCAGTCGAATCGCAGACGGAGACGAAACGGATGACACATTGCGGAAGATCTCGAACTCAAGACAAACCCCAATATCCATTAGGGTCCCATACCTAAGACATCTATAGATACAGTTATACCATAGGGCATTTCATTATTCCAATCAGTCGTTGCTTCCTTTTAGAAATATATATTTTATTTTTATATACAGCACGATGAAATGTGGTATGCCCGGGAAAATGTGGTAGGCTGGTGTGCGTATTATTACAACTCTACAAGCCACTCCTACAATAATTTTTATTTAATGTTTCTCTATGTATCTATGTGTCGCCAGTGGCGCGATGCCTTGCGATTCGATAAGCTTGGTGAAGCACCTCAGAGTGCGGTTAGGTTCTGGATGGGTGACCACTTTTCAACCGTCGCTGCTGGCCGTGGTTCGGATTCCACGTAAAACTGTAGGCCCCTTCCTTACTTATTAGGTGGTAGGGTTGTATCCCGCCCGAGCTGGTACCATCGCATTGAAAGGTCGAAGCGGCAATGAAAATTGTCCGTGTTTTCAATCCAGTTCAATGTAGCCGAGCAATATAAGGAAAGTTCTGGCATGGTACCTCTATGCAGTGTGTTAGGCTAATATCTTACGTTCAGTTTGGTACTAGCCATCCATGTCCAGTTAAATTAAATAAATATAAAATGTGTCACCCTCGTGCACCATTTTAGGTAAGACTAGGCACCCCTAGTGTACTCGAGGAATATGCTCGCAAACAAATATTTTGGAAACTTTCAACGCAGCCAAGTGCAATCAGCGTCGAGGCACTTGCGCCAGCGAGAAAAGCGCCTTACCCAGGAAGCGAGCGTCGCCGGCGACCGTGACAACCTGCGGCGAGGTCTGCGCGGGACCTTGGCGGCGCCGGCGCAGCTATGCCGAACTGAACCAGCCGCTCGACGGCTCTCGAAACGCCCGCGGCTATTCGACGATTCGAGGCGATAGATTTGTTTATATTATATTCAGTGATATCTCTGAATATATTAAACAGATTTTCCTTAAGGGCCTGGTACTAGCCAAATCGCAAAGTTAGACGAGGCACCCCAAGTTAACTAACTAAGTCTGACGATTATAAGTGTCATCCTTACAATATATGATTCCTTGTCTAGGAATCGAATTATTTTCGTTAATGTATGTTTCCTTTTTCTATACAAAATACATTGCGGAAACGGTGTCCATTTCCGAACTTTTTTGACTAAATGTAGAAATCTAAAAGCAAATGGAATTTTTTGTTTATGCATATATGCTGTTTTTGCTTATATCTAGAAATCGAATTACTTTCAGATTGCTAATGAGAAAAATCAACTTTTTTATTTTTATTATTATTTAAATAAATGATGGAATAAAAAAATATTAACAATCCATTATCAGTCTGGAGTTCTATTTGGATTTGCTGAAGCGTTTCACTACATATTATTACATTTGTTAAAAAGTGCATTTGTATGGCGCGAGTAGTTGGCTAGTCCTAACGCCTTAAGGCGCTAGGGCTACTCAATTCTGGTACCATCGATGTGTGTCCTACGAAACTATGTAGTGTGAAACGCCTCAAAAGTTCCCAATAATAGTTATCGTTCGTATTTTTTTTAATGGAAAAATTCGATCGCTAGTAAGAAATGTACATTTACGCAAAACACATCATTCCCTTTTCATTTAGAGTTTAAACTTTGGACAAAATAGTTCATAAATTGATTTCTTTTACGGAAAAAAATGTAAAACAGTTCATTTTCTACAAGAAAAATCATATATTATAATGATGGGATTTTTTATAGTCAGACTTAGCTAGTTTACTTGTTTACCAGCATCTTGGGGGTAAATTTTGCTCTCATTTTGGCCCACCGAAACTTATTGATCTGCTGAAATTTAATGAGCTAGAAACCATAGTTTTGAGCAATCAAGACCAAGAGTTTGGCTTCTGAGTTACTAAGGAATCCTTATGACTTTGTTATATCCGTACATGTCACAGCCTTTCAAATTCTTCATTCTTCAAAATGTTCGGTAAAATTTTAGAATCGACTGCCACGAAAATGTAAGGAAATCAGGGTAAATGTAAATAAACGTTTAAACGAGTTGGACTCGAACTGGACTTGTGTAAAATAATTGGAACATAGAGGTCGCCTCCAACTGTTCATGCAATCAGAAAGCTCACCCACTGGTCGCACGGTTGCCATGGAAACATATAAATTTGATCGATTGCGCGTGGTTGCATGAACCCATCCACGCTCGGGTTGACCATAGTCTCGTGACTGATCGCAAGATCGCCTGGCGGATAAAAAAATTTCGACGTCACTTTCAACCGTCTTGCACTATATTATAAAATAGGCGCGAGGCAGATCGACTTAGAAAAACTCAATCAAAAGGTAATCAACCGTAATAAATGCCGCACGCTATGTGGATAGGCTTTGTTTTTAGGGTTCCGCACCACAAAGCGTGAAAGGGAGTGGGAAGGATGGCAATAATTAATTTTCCCTTCGACTGCTACAGCAAATTTTCAAACCTTTTATAATACAGACTTACGCCCGATTTCACCACCTCCAGATACTAAAAACCCAAAGTTACCTTTCGGTTACACCATATAAATATGCAATGTAACCAAAAGTTAACTATCAGATATTAGGTGGGTTAATCACGTAAGGCCAATGCTTCAGTATTTATCACACAAGCAGGATAATTGTAGTCGTTGTTGATATGTTTTAATGTTTTATGTTAAGAGGATAATGAGGTGATCGAGTACCATACAATGGGACGTGCCTGTTTTCTTAGTCAAATTAAGAAAAATATGTTTTTTTTATTTTTCAAATTCGTGTTCCCAGCAGTCGCGGCACTCGTAACGCTGTTCTCTTTCTTCTTCCGCGAACGCGTACCAACGCAGGCAAAAGAAAACCGTTCTACAGAATGTTCCAGACATACAACCAGACTTTTAGTAACGTTGATATTTTTAATTGCGATCATGGTTCGTTTAAAAAATATATTAAAGACATTTTGGAATGACAGTCCTCTTTATTGTTTGTTTATTTATAAAGGCCTACATATTATCATATTATTATCTTTATATTGTCTTTTTTTTTGTTTAAATATATCAATCATAATATAATAACAATATGTATAAATATACTATATAATCTTTATATTAATACTTATATGTTTAGTGGTTACATATACAAATGCATCGCAGTCTTAGTGTTTAATGTTTTCTGCATGTTATCGCAGGTATTTTATTCAGTGCACAAGAAAAAAAAAATACATAGACACCTAGGTACTTTGTCAGCTATTTAAATACCATATTTTTGAACTCTGTGGCATCTGGTGTTGTGTAATGACTTGTTGTGTATTTTATTGTAATACTATGCTTGTTTTGGTGTCATAACATGTTAAGATGCTCTAAATAAAGAAAAAAAAAACCGTTTATTGTAGAAATATTCGGGACAAAATGCATGTGACCGACAGACACCACCAGAGCCAAACCATAAGGAATCTATTTTTTGGTTTTTGGGACCCTAAAATCTGTTTTAGTTACATTAAATTCGAATCCCATCATGTAAAGAAATCTTTTTTTTTTACTAAGCTCAGCCGTAGAGTAGTGCACATGGCATGGCATTCAAACGTCGCGGGCTGCTTCAAACAGATGGAACAAAAAATATTAAAATAATTTCATAAAGATACTGCTAGTTCAAATTAACGCAAAACTGTAATGTCGTTACCATTCAATACATGCCTATCCGTATTCAAAGTGTACAATAGATTCATGTCTATCCGTATAATCTTGCCCCATTTTGAGCATGCATATTTGTTTTTGATGCCCTCGTGTTGTATCATCTTAATAAATAAATTATCACAGATTCAAGAATACTTCCGTGTTGCACCGATAATGATAGCGTGATTCAACAATTGAATCAGCAGACATTAAATCTATGAAAATAATCTTTCATAATCTGTTGGTCGAAGGCGAACTAGTACAGTTGGCAAGGAAAGTTGACTAAATTTTTTTATTAAAGTCATCCATTTCATAATTAGTTTATGTTTGAATTGTTTTAATTTAATATAATATTCCTGCCCTAAATCTAAAGGCATGTGTCCATCAGAAAGAAAGGAGATCACAACCAATTTAAGAGCACCCCAGTCCATACATCTGCCCTCATACAATCAGTCAAATATTAGGTTCTGGCATGGCACCTAGTGCCCATGTGGTGTGTTGAGCTTACATAAAAAACGTGTGTAGGTACCGACTACACGCATACATAGTACACATACCATACCATCACGCCGCTTTCCCGGATGGGTAGACAGAGATAGGGTTTTGGTCACGATAAGGTAAATGGCTGAATCTGGGTTCACACGTTAGAGACCAACCCTCTGATGCTAAATATGTCGGTATGCCCGTGCCAAGTGGTTGCGTTATCTAGATTGGCTATATAAAATAGATGCCGGTATGTACCTGCTGATGAATATACTGATTATCTGGAAACATTGATACCTATTAATAATACAACAATAACCAGACGGTTTCTTAATTAAATACTTAAATATACCTAAAGTTATATCTGTGTCATAAATCGCCTATAACTACTAAATGCAACCAAAGATTTGTTTATTTTTTGTATTGCTAAGCAAGTATGTACTGATACTTTCATGATTCGTCATTTGCATCCATTTACCTTATCATATGGATTTTTTGTCACCATAACTACTTTTTCAGGAGCCTTGTCTACGTAACGCAACCACTTGGAACAGGCAGCCTGACACATTTAGCTTCAGAGGGTTGTACTTTATCCCGTGAACCCAGTTTCAGCCATTTACATTATCGTTACCATTTTTGTCGCGACCTCCTAGTCTATAGAGTAAGCGCTCGTGACAAAATGCACGCAGCATCGTATTGGGATGTTTGGCGTTTCGCCACAAGTGTATGGTCTCTATATGGATGAACTGTCATCTCGGATCGTTGGCTGTCTGTACCCATAATATGTTAAGGCGTTGGCGCCTCACTATCGAGTCAGAGTAATTTGAATACTCGCACAGTACCCGGCGGTAAATAATGCGCCTCGGACGTTGGAAATAGACATTCGGCTAGTTTCGGTTTCGTAGAGCGTCGTCGCTGTCACATGCTGTCACCCAGTACTACGTGCGAGAGAGACGCTTTACAAAGCAGAAACTAGCCGATTGTCTCCTTCCAACGTCCGATGTGCATTATTTGCTGCCGGGTACTGATCGTTCGTCTTCGGTGTGAATTATCTAGTTTGACTATTATTTATCTTGTCAAATCACAGCTACCGATTCGGGCAGACGTTTGTAAAACGACATCAACTTCGACTTAATTTAAACTTAATATGGTGGATTAAAAAGTTAAAACATTCTTAAAGTAATAATTTTTAATATTTAAATAGATGTTACGTGACACATAACCATCCACGCAAAATTATAATATACACATTTGATTATTTTCCTTGCTTTTCGGTGCTTGGTGTGGGAACTAACTGTAAGCTCACATTATGCTCGCATAAAAGCCATTCAATTCAATCTTCATGAAATTGAAAACATACAACTTGGACTACGGACCGAGTGGCCATATTTCGGTCTGGTTGCCACGGCCTTAATTCCCCGTACAGGCGGTGGCGGTGGGGGGGGGGGGGGGCAGCGGCGCGGCGGCGAGAAGCGTGCTAGACGTCCTCGCTTCATGCATTAAACACCGATAAAAATAATGTACGCGGCATCTATCCCCATCTAACTAGCGGCGAAGTAGATGCCAACAACTCAACTGTGCTGATTGGTAGCGCAAACAATGCCGGTATATGGAAGCAGTTCCATTGATAAACACCATCCGACGTTCCAAGACATTCTTCAATACAGGGCTGATACTATGGATCCTGTAAATCCACGGTTGCAGACAAAATGCCAATCACAGAAGAGAAATGGACGGATAAGTGGCATGTGGTTGTTATCGCGACTTCACGGTATGGATAAAGTGTGCATGTATAACAGTATGGGAATTATCGCCACCGCGCGCGAATGTGCTCCCGAAATGTCAGTCCTCCGATACGTCTGCGACTATGTTTGCGTGTGAGATGTACGTTTAACTTGGAATGGTAGTTTGAAGGAAATGCAGACAGCAGGTCAGCAGGCCCTCATTTTTGATTTGAGGTTCCAACGTCAGTATGCACCACTAGACCCCATGGCGGTGGATCCCGTCAGTCGGCGCGCACGGGGTCAGCGGCCGCGCGCACACGCATTTGCGCCGAGCGGCGTTGAGTTTCCACCGCCAGCTGTCGCCACGTCCGCTGCGCGCGCGCAGCCAGCGGAGTGCACGGCGCGCGGCACGCGGAAGTGCCGCCGCCGCCGCGGCCGCGCGCAAGGCTACACAACTAGTCGTGACCTCGCCGCGAGCGCACGCCGCCGCCGTTGTATTGGTGCGCCCGCACGCACACATCTCTCGCGATATCGTCGTGTTATAAATTAGAAGCATGTATGTGTCGCAGTCATATTATAAGATTAGTAAAATTATAATGTTACTAATATTTTTTTCTATTTCTTACAAGATTACTTTTTGTTATATAAAGCGCGGCATATGGCGTACGCCAGGACCTCTTAAGGTGACCGATGACGCCCATGAGCTTTCGAACTTTTCAGGGGGCTACGAAAACTATGCCGACCGGCCAGGTGCTTCTTCACATCATGTTTGAAGGATCCCAGGTTGTACTTTGCGAAATAACTCAGAAGGGAGTGCATTCTATAGTTTACCGACCCTATAGTTAAAGGATCTAGAGGATCGGTTGGTTCTGATTGTTGGAATGTCTACAGTGAACAGGTGCATTTGCTGCCTGTTCCGCGTTGTGCGATGGTAGAAAGGGGACGGAGGGACAGCGTTATGCAGCTCCGACGAGCATTCTCCATGGTAAAGACGGTAGAGCACATAGAGAGACCCAACATCCCTTCGGAGTTGGAGGGTGTCTAAATTCAAAGATACTTTGGGGTCGTAATCGAGACGCACGGCCCGATGCTGTACCGAGTTCAGGGAGCCAAGCAGGTGCTGATCTGAGCCGTCCCACAAATGCGAGCAGTACTCCACGCAAGACCTTATCTACGCCTTGTTAATTAAGGAGTTGTAGCTATTTCTGCTATGACTCCTGTAATGGCGAGCGGTTCTGTAATTAATCTAATAAAATTATATAAAAAAAGCTGTAATTTATGACACAATTCTGAGTATATGTGCAAACAGTTACCATTTAAATTACAAACTTTCTGCGCTACGCCTCACAATGAACTACAAATGTCACCCTTTTTTACCCGAGTTTTTTTAAGAAAAACCGGTATACCAGCACAACCAGCCGCGCTGAAGACCAAAGGTGCTCAGAAAAACCACGCTTAGCGAGGCGTCATGCCAGCGCATTCGCGGACTATGGCTGAGCTATCGAGCTTGTTCTAATTACGCTTGAAGACTCCCAGGTTATAGGTATGAGGAAAGGCATCCGCCGGTAGACAGTTCCATATCCTGGAGGTGCGGCAGAGAAATGAGTTTGAGAAAGGGTTCGTTCTCAAAAGCCTAATGTCAACCACAAAGGGTGCTCTGATTATCTGCGGCGGGTGCTCAGGATATAGGTAGGATGGGGAGGAATGAGGGATGCAAGTTCCACAGAGCAACGTCCATGGTAGTACCTGTAGAACAGACTGAGCGACCCCACAAGGAGGTTTATTTATTGCATTGTTTTAATAATACGCAAATGCTTGTTTGCAACTTTCTATTATTGGGGAGTTACAGCACAAACGGCGACGAACTACCGTGGCGCCATCTACACGAACGCACACACCCCTCTAACTTTCGTTCGGCTCGCACGCGCTGCGTTTCCGTGCGCGCACTTTTCCCGCGTAATTGTCAACAGACACTGCAACACTGCATCCTCATTGTGCGCCACGGTGCAACGCGCGAGCCATCATCAGTGCTTTCACCGAGTGATGGTCCCTCGAGCCACTGAAATAAAATAATTGTCTCGATTCTCCTTGAAAGAGCACACCCAGTCTCCGATCCACGGTTACCAGTTAAACGTGCTCATATGCTGACCAATCCTGAAAATAGGGAGTGGCAACGTATTCAGTTTGATACTATAGATTTGTAGGCTAGCTACTATAAATAAATAAATACAATATTTAAAAATATTGTTGGACATACATTTTATATCTCTGTAGTTTGATCTAAGATTCATTGCGCCAGGAACGTAAAAATATACACTATAGTTCGGCCTTTTATGCAAATTAAACGTTTAAAACAAAATTGTTTTACTTTTTAAAACCTAATGTAATAAGATATTGAAAATAATCTTTTTTTGGTTTGGACTATCGTTTGAAGCAAGGTTTATTGTTTTATTTAATTTATAAAAAAAAAACAATGATTCAATGTAGATGTCGTTGCAAAAAAATATTAATGACAATGTCGTATTAATTTAATACATAAAAAATCAATAAATTGAAGTGACAACGATATCTTTTTAAAACTTACATTTAACTCGTTTTGTTTCCGATGCTAGGTTGACCGGAAAAATCAACGCAAGCGGAAACCAGTGGGAATCCAGTACGAAACTAGTGGGATATCTTACATTACATATTTTAAATATTTCCTCTTACAGTATATTCACCTATTCAAACAAGAACAATCAACGTTACTATTAGTGGGAAAACAATAGCGTTGTCTGCCTTCAGCAACTTATGAAATACTAGAAAATACATCTGATTTTGTCTCGAAAATTATATAAGGAACCTTGAAGCTATTTCAATACTGGACACGTGCAAAATATTAGATGAAATGCGTACATTTCTTCAGCTCTCATATTGTTTTTCAGCGCTATTAATGGTTACATATTTTAAGAATAAAATTCGTCTATTCGATAATAGATACATTGCTGTGGTGTATACTTTATTAAGATTCGAGTATAGTTGTTAATGATGTTGCAAAAAATTAAAAACCGCCCAAGGGTTCCGTACCATCGTAAAAGATTGAATAGAAAAAAAAATCACGTTTTTTGTATTATTATTTTTTATCTTACCTATTTGTTGTTACAGCGGCTGAAAATTTCGGTTGCCTACCTATTACGGTTCATGAGATACAGCCCTGTGACAGACGGACGGACGGACAGCGGAGGCTTAGTTGGCTCCGTTGGCACCTTTCGGGTGCGAAACCCTAAAAACCTTTCATGACGTGCGCGTGCGCTTGTTTCAGGGGTTGCAGCGGTCGGCCGGCGCAGCGGCGGCGCGCGCGTCGCCACCCTCCTTGCTCTACACAAGATGTGAGTACATGCACACCTTAAGGTGGCCCGACCCGGCGGGACTAACTCACTCGCGGGCACAGTGCAAAACCGTGCTGTTGCGCTCTGGGACCTTCTCTGTTTCAAAGAAAAAGACAGGCTCCGTGATGAGGAAGATGCAACATGTCCACAAAAAAATTTAACAAAAAAAATAACCGACTTCAAAGAAAAAGCACGAAAAAGTAAAAAATAATTTCCATTTTTTTAGTAACGATTTCTGTTATTTTTTGAGTCGGCGTCAGCCGGGCACGCACTGCGCCAATCAAGTGAACCTAACCTAAGCTAACCTAACCTAACCTTGGCTGACACCGACTCAAAAAATAACAGAAATCGTAACTACAAAAATGTAAATAATTTTTTACTTTTTAGTGCTTTTTCTTTGAAGTCGGTTATTTTTTTTGTTAATTTTTTTTTTTTAAGATGTTCTTACTTTATCATTGCGTAATCCACCTCCAAAGTTATTGTATAAAACGCGCGAAAAATTCGAACTTTCGGACCTTATAACGTAGAAACCAAACACAATCGATTCGATACAATAAAGCTATTTTGAGCAAAATTTGGGATCTCTGACAAGAAATATGGGCGTGATCTTCTTTCCCCGTTTGTATGGGAAGTTGAGCGGGTTGGGCCACCTTAAACTTCACAACTTAAGAGAGTCGTTACCCTATCAATTCCCCATACTACGGGCGATAACTGTTTCCATGCTCTTAATGTTTTACCAGGTTATGATACTTTGAGATTACCGCGGCTAAATATATAGCTATAGTATAAGTTAAATAGATTAAAATATTACAACGTTAATGGGTAGGAAAACGTAAGGGCCTGGAAGATAATTCCGCTGTTTTACTGGCAGTCGCCGTGCAAAATTGTGCCTTGGCCAATGGACAAAGAATGCATTTCTTAAAATTTTAAAATCTTAGATTTCCTGACGACAGCTTTTTGACGATCAAAGAAACGACATTTTCTTCGATCGACACTCTCGACTGTGCGTGGGGACTTATATTGTGCTTTTAATAGTTTCATTGCTCGATTAAATAACACTAACGTAATGTTATGATACCTAAGCATTGCGATATCTATACTTTAAAATAAATAATATACGGCTTGGACGGTCTGGTAAGTGATAATTTTAAAATGAAAATATATCCGTCCTTACTATAGCCTTAAGTAGAAAGGACATAGATACATCTAAAATAACCATACGTGAATACTAAATATATATTGTGCACTCCGCACCTATGGTTTCATGAAGGTATATTACATTACAATTCATATATAACTTGGTGAGTATATCGGCACTATATAGTATAGTATACGTGCCTATACATACTCGTATATAGGTACCGATCTGGATGCAAACAATATCTTTGCACTGTAAAGGTCATGAACTTGTGTCCACAGCGTAACTTTTCACAGCGAGTATACAATCAAGCCGTACCAATTTGGATAACGAACTACTAGAAATCACGACATCATTAAAAGTCGATGTGACTTCGAGATTTTGGGAGGACCGATACATTTGGCGTAACACATACTACCTCGACCGTTACTTGGCGATCGGCACACGGCGCACATACATGTAGATACGGTCGTAATTAACAAGAGTACCCAGACAAATAACATTGGGATTGTCTGCACATGAGCCGGATAGCAGCGGGCGACCTTGCCTTGGCGGCAATTCGGGGTGAACCACTACCTCTACCGTGTATGGTCCGCAAAAAATTGCCCACACACTCTCAAATACGCCCACCCACTCGCTCCATATGCTGCCCAGCCTAGAAATAAATTTACAGGAATTTAGCTCTAGGAAATAAATCACGCAAGTTGAAATACAAACGTCAAACTGGACACGGCCGCCAACTTTTAAAAGAATTGGCGTTAGCGCCCGATGTTGGAACCGAAGGAGCTTCGGCGCACGTGAGCGCCCGCGAAAACGTGACGACGATCTAGAAAGAACCGCGCAAACAACACCCGAGAAACCTTTGAAAATTTCAAGTAAAAAGTACGCGGAAGTAAGCGCAGCAGACCTTAGGCCTTGTTAACACAATAACCGGCGACCCTAATAACACCGACGCAATCGTCACTCACACTATCGAACGCCCGTCGCACACCGACGCGAGCGTAGGACTCCTACAATCGAATTGAGACGCCGGATCGAACGAACACAATCATACGAACGCACCAACACGGGCGCACTATCGCTGAGTCAATAGTGTTTAGTAACAAGACGCGACCATGAGATAACCTGACATCACGGCAAGGTCTCACGCACCAATGTACCGTTAGCAAAATTCACCGATATACATTGGCAAAGGATTGACTCGACGGATCAATGTACAGAATGGTATATTTAGAAAATGATTACCATGATTTAGACTTTAATAATGGTGTGATATCTTAGCTATATTAAAATAACATATTCTTAATGCGAATGCAAGCGGTAAACATTCGTTTATCGCTTGTAAAGGTGGGATCGCAATAAGAAGAGCTACGCCGAAGTCGGACAAAAACAGCGCGGTGAAGCCAAATATTTGTATGTAACTGGTCGTGGATGGCTAATACCAAACTGACCGTCAGATATTAGCCTAGTTCCCAACATGGGAACTAGGTGCAATGCCAGGAACTTCCTTATTTTGCTCGGCTAAATTGAACTGGATGGATAATACGGACAATTTTCATGGTCGCTTCAACCGTAGTTCATTTAATGCGATAGTACCAACCCGGGCGGAATTAAACCCTACCACCTACTAAGTAAGGAAGGGGACCTTCAGTTTTACGTGGAATCTGAACCACGGCCAGCCACAACAGTTGAAAAAGGTCACCCATCCAGAACCTAACCGCGTTCAGAGGTGCTTCACCAAGCTAATCGAATTCGAGTTTTATTATCTACGATATATATTTTTTCTTTCATCTTGCTAAGATGTTACCGACCGAATGATATAATGTCTGCGTTGTCGCGCCGCTGCAGTTCAAGTGCGGTTTAGTTGAGTGAGTTTCCGCCTAGTGCGTCCCCATATTAATTATTAGCATAAGTCCTCTAAAACGTATAGTTTTTTTGTGTTGTTGACGGTCTCCGCACGCACTGCACGCGTGACGTGTGTTGTATTTGTTCGTCGCGGAATGGAAAACTCGCCGATGCGACCTTGGCAGGTACGTCGCCGTTCGAATATTTATAGGTCGATGTTATAAAGGGCCTCCGGCTCGATACGGGAATCGGTATCGGCAGTAAAGGGCCTAATCCATATTGATGAGGGCTCAGGGCACGCTAGAACGACTATGATTATCTTTGAACGGTCCATTGTACTTGTCTCGAATTCAAGCAATTTACGAGTACCCGCGTAGTACGTCAAGGCACCAGGTTTCAGGAAATCGCGTTTTAGAAAGAAAGATATGGGGTTGCAAATAAATGATCGACAGAACGACTAGACTGAAAGCTTTCTTTTAATTTGAGCTCGTAAACTTAAACTTGGAAAACAATCATGTACCTAGATGGCAAATACCTGGTTTCACCAAATCAAACAACAAAAATCCCACAGTTACCTTTCAGTAACACCGTATCAATATTAAATGTAACCGAAAGTTAACTATCATATTTCAGGTAGCTGGAGCTGGTGGAAACGGGAGTAAAGCGTATTTTTTTACGAAAAGGAATTGTCAAGAACTATACGAATCCAAAATGGTCGATGGTGGCTTACTCGTATTCTTATGATTGTAGGCCATCTGCGCTTGCTGTCCCTCCAAATGGAGTGCATTTGAGTAAGTGCGCAAGCTGTAGCGACGAGACGCACAAATTGCCGTTGGCATTTCGAACGCTCCGACCGCGCGTGAAATCCGACGCGATGTTTTGCTGTTTTTCGGGCAAGAACAGTCTTCTAGTGTGCTACCGCATAAGATTTACAAGATTATGAAATTAAAATTACATTTGTACTGTCATGCTTTGTGAAGGCAAACTAAGCAATCAATGTTGCGAGTTTCAAATTTGCATACGTGCAACACGACATTGGTAACCGCCTTGATCCTTGTTTTTGTGTGTTTTTTATTAGGGTTCCGTACCCAAAGGGTGAAAACGGAACCCCATTACTAAGCCTCCGCTGTCCGTCCGCCCGTCCGTCTGTGACAGGGCTGTATCTCTTTTTTTTTATGCGACCTGACATGGATGGCTAATACCACAAACTACCGTTATGATATTAGCCCAATACACCACACTCCCGAAGGAATTAGGTGCCATGCCAGGACCTTCCCTTTTAAGAGAACGGCTACATTGAATTGGATGGAAAACACGGACAATTTTTCATTGCCGCTTCGACCATCTTTTCATCCAATGCGATGGTAGCAACCCGGGCGGGCTTAAACCCAACCACCTAGTAGGGGAAGGGGACTACAGTTTTACATGGATTCCGAACCATGGAGCAGCTCGCATTCGTGACGAAATGCACTTATCGAACTCGGATAGAGAAAGACAGTGGTGCATGTCGGTATTGAACCCAGGCCTCTGGTACGCTAGGCCAGTCCCCGCGCCACTAGGCTACGAGCCGCTCAAACCGTAATAAGTGGGCAGCTGAAAATTTCACAGAGTGTGTATTTATTTTGCCGCTATAACAACAAATAGCTAAAATAAAAAAAATATAAAAATTAAAGGGGGGTCCCCTACAAAAAACGTGATTTTTTGTGTTAAATCTTGTACGATGGTACGAAACCCTTCATGTGTGAGTCCGACTCGCACTTGGCCGGTTTTTATTAAACCTTGACTGGAACATCGTATGTCCTTACAGCCCAGCATACAACATTCTTCAAGAAACTAGACATCACGAGCGAAAACAGCAACTATTAACGCATGATTCTAATTGGTTAGTTGCACATTCAATAAATCAATTAGGAACGACGTCTGTAGGGTATTGTTTTTTTGATAATTTAACTTTTATCCATGATATAAGTTTTGTGTATTTCCTTATAAACGCGTTCAGCGCGATCACGGAACCCACTGAATCACGAAATCTATTAGTGTTAGTCAGCTGGCCAATCCACATGTAACAGAAATCGGTCACCAAAATTGTGTTTCGTAAGTAATTTGAATGGTTAAGGCAGTTTTAATGTCAACCTCAATGGAGACGTTGGGTACTTCCAGAGAGAGATGATATGAACAATTGACGGTCCAAGGTGACATTGATGGAAACAAACCAAAGTGGGCGACATTCCCCCAGGTCCGTCACTGTTACCGTGACGGTAACAGTTCTCCGTTACCGTGGAAACGTTACACCTTCATTGCCCGACATCGCCATTTCATTTTATTCTGTCAAGATACTTCGGGAATCCACGTGGCACAAACCATAATGTAATGACACGCCCGCCGCGTGTAGCCGTCGTTGTCGGGTCGATGAGGGAAGCGGCTGCGGCGGGCGCTGGCCGTGACCTAATTCACGAAGGCGACATGTGTACGACGCTACCGTCAACTACAGTCCGATGCATATAAGGCGGAAATAGTGGCCACCCAATTTAAGTCGCCCCGTTTCGATATTAACATTTGCTATCATTTACTTTAAAATCAAAGTATTATCTTAGTATTATCCTATGTTATACAGGTAAGTTTGTTATTTGTTTTGTTAAAATCGGTTAAATGTTAAAACTACACCATGTCACGTTCGGAGCCTGTCAGAATGTCCCGGTACGTTGTACAATGTACCTTCACCCGTTTCCTGTTCTCGATGCAATCCCGGAGCGCTGCCCCTTCGTGCCCTTGCAGCATGTCAGGATGTCCCCCGAGTTCCCTGCTACCAAAACCCATTGCTACCTTCTTATCTCTAGTCACGTTGCAGTTTCAATTAACCTTCACCCGTATTCTGTTTCCATGCAGTCCCGGAGCGCCGCTAGCGGGCCCTCCGCGCTCTTGCAGTATGTCAGGATGTCCCCTGCGTTCCCTGCCCCCGAAATCCATTGCTACTTTCTTTTATCAAGTCACGTTGTAGTTTTAATGTACCTTCACCCGTATTCTGTTTTCCATGCAGTCGCGGAGCGCCGCTAGCGGGCCCTCCGCGCTCTTGCAGTATGTCAGGATGTCCCCTGCGTTCCTTGCCCCCGAAATCCATTGCTACTTTCTTATATCCAGTCACGTTGTAATTTCAATGTACCTTCACCCGTATTTTGTTTTCCATGTAGTCCTGGAGCGCCGCTAGCGGACCCTTCGCGCTCTTGCAGTACGTCAGGATGTCCCCTGCGTTCCCTGCCCCCGAAACCCATTGCTACTTTCTCATATCCAGTCACGTTGTAGTTTCAATGTACCTTCACCCGTATTCTGTTTTCCATGCAGTCCCGGAGCGCCGCTAGTGGACCCGCCGCGCTCTTGCAGCGTGTCAGGACGTCCCGATATACTCGCTGCTTCCGGGGCACCGTCGTTAGGGCTAAAAACGATAAACCACAGTTAAAAATCACACCAATCAAAACATTACGGCTACGATTAAATTGTTATTTTTCCCTTAGTCGAATGATACTCGTATGATTACTACGTGTCTACGACAAATACGTTTATAAATACTTGTTGGATTCACGAAAATATCGGATCAAATAATACTTTAATGATTTCATCGGTTGTGACGTGTGTCACTCAAGTTTGGAGGAAAGGCGTATATTACCACGAACCATTTCGAACCTCTTTCAACCACACACTCACTTCTCTGACTGACTCATCACATAGTTCTAGAACGTTTTTTCTTTTTTCTGCTGGGCCTAATAAAGACTTGTATTTTATTGGAATTATTACTGTAGATTTTTTAAATTGTAATACAGGAAGTCGTAGCGGTTGAATGGCTGTATTTATTGTTATTGCCTAAAGTTGCCTAACTTGACAGTCTGTTATTATAGTTATTTTAAGTTTTACTTTTTAAAACTAACTTTACTTTGATAAAAAAGGGATATCAATCAGGAAATAAAAATAGTAAAATGCTTTATTAATAAAATATGCTCGACAGGTCTGCCTCTCCTCAAAAGTATTTTTTTCCATTTATTCTTTTGTCAGTGCCAAAATTTGATAACACGCAAGCAATTTTTTTCTTATGATCATAAAAAATGTATTTGTGTAGGTAAATGGAAATTATCTGAAATAAAACTCGGTATGGACTGACAAACCCACTAGTTCTTTGCACTGAAGTTCGCATTCTCACATTTATGTTAATTTTATAACCAAATGGCTGATAACTCCCGTCTCAATTATGAGAAAAGCACTCAAAATTAATTCATTTAATATTATATAGTAAAATTTTCCCTGAACGCAAAATTCAGAAATTATGCAATGAAAATATTATCACCGAGTAAGTTCTATTTACCTTGTTCGCTCACCAACATTTATTTTACTTTGCCCAGGCACACGTCCCGGATGACGGAAGCAAACACTCTTCTATTAGCACGTATTATAGTGACTCATTTTCTGTAAACGCATCTCGTCTTTGGAATCAGCTTCCCCTAGAAATTCGGTCCTCTTCCAATGTATATATTTTCAAAAAACGTCTGAAATCCTATTATTTAAATTATATTTAAACTTTATCATTTATATAAGTTCTTGCTCGCTCTCTGTTACAAAAATAGGTTCATATAAAATAGGTTCATAAGGTAATTGAATATATATTATAAGCTATGTATTATATGTATCTGTATGTATTAGTATTAGAATGTAAGTATATGTATTCTTGTTAAGTATATATATATATATCTTTATTGATAAAAAATCTTACTTCTTTTAACCTTTTTTGTCTGCCGCCTTGCACCTTTCCTACATCCCAAGGGTAGGTAGGAAGAGAATGCCTTTTGGCATTAGGCCCGCCTTTTGTAAACTGTTTTTGTAATGGTGTACAATAAAGAATTTTAATATTATTATTATTATGATAACGTCTATTTATATAAAAAATCCACGGTCCAGCGATTTGGATCTATCAATCAAAGCCCAGCGTGCATAAACGATAAATTATAATCGGAGGAGAAAAAAATCTATGTTTCTATTCTTGTAATGAAACACAACGCTTAGGTACCTAATATTTTTGTTGTAGTTTTATAGTGTCCCTTATGTTGTTTGTTTGGACTTTATAGTATTAACAGATAGTAGAAAATAAATATAATGTACCTAATAACAATGTAACTGAACTAGTGCATTAAAATCTGCTCTAACTTGTAAAAATCAACAGTCCACTGCTCCCTGCAGCTCAGTCAACCGACTAGTGCAGGGGACAGTATTCACTATGTATGTACATTATTACTCAATAAATGTTTTTTACTTTTTTTTACTTCACTAAATAATTACGCCTTTTTCACTGCTATATGTAGAATGAACCGTGAACCAAAGAAATACGAGTATAGTACAAATAATTAAGGAGATAATAATAACGAAGTAATCAAGCTCCATATAATGGCTAGTGCCTGATCCTTACTCAAATTAAGAAATATTTTTCTGATATTTGGCACATTAAATAAATCAACTGAGAGCCACGGAGGAGCGGCTCATAGCCCAGTGGCGCGGGCATTTCGTCACGAATGCGAGCTGCACCATGGTTCGGAATCCATGTAAAACTGTAGGTCCCCTTCCCCTACTAGGTGGTAGGGTTTAAGCCCGCCCGGGTTGGTACCATCGCATTGGATGAAAAGATGGTCGAAGCGGCAATGAAAAATTGTCCGTATTTTCCATCCAGTTCAATGTAGCCGTGCTCATAAAGGGAAGGTCCTGGCATGGCACGGCGCCAAATTCCTTCGGGAATGTGGGGCTTTGGGCTAACATCATAACGGTAGTTATGTGGTATTAGCCATCCATGTCAAGTCGCATAAAAAAAAGGTGAAGAGTTTCTCTTCAACTCCATGCTGAAAGCAAGTCTGCACGATTTTATTTTTTTGATAAATTTCCTTTTATCCGTGAAATTGGGTTCTAAAAATTTGCATAAAAATACAAAAAGGGGTACATCATGGATACAAGTTAAGTTATTAAAAGAAGTATATACGTAGCTCTCTGTAGATTTATTTAAAGTGCAAACATATTTCTTAATTTGACTGAGGAAGCACGCACGAGCAATTGTATAGAACTAGATAACCTCTTATCATTATCCTCTTAAGTTGTAAACATTAAAGAATCCAATTAAAACCGGCCAAGTGCGAGTGGGATTCGCACACGAAGGGTTCCGTACCATCGTACAAGATAAAAAAAAACAGGTTTTTCATATTTATTATTTTTTAATTTTACCCATTTCCTGTTATAGCGGCAAAATAAATACACATTTTGTGAACATTTCATCTGCCTTACAGGTCTGTGACAGACGGACGGACGGACAGCGGAGGCTTAGTAATAGGGTTCCGTTGGCACCGTTTGGGTACGGATCCCTAATATATAGGATAAACAACCCTGACTTTTGTACGTTTCAATTCATTTATTTCGTTTCATTTTTTAGGGTTCCGTACCCAAAGGGTAAAATCGGAACCCTATTACAAAGCCTCCGCTGTCCGTCCGTCCGTCCGTCTGTCACAGGGCTGTATCTCATGAACCGTAATAGGTAGGCAGCTGAAATTTTCACAGAGTGTGTATTTATTTTGCTGCTATAACAACAAATAGGTAAAATAAAAAAATATAAAAAATAAAGGGGGTCCCATACAAAAAACGTTTTTTTTGTTTGTGTTAAATCTAGTACGATGGTACGGAACCCTTCGTGTGCGAGTCAGACTCGCACTTGGCCGGTTTTTATATATAGTGGAGGAAAACCGCGACTACTGTTAAAACTACATACATATGTAGTATTGAAAGCTAAAATTCAATTACAACTGGTTATTTTCGAAGCGAAAGTATGTGTGTGTAGCATTCGCCCGCTTCTATTATGTGAGAAAAGAGAGGGAAAGCAGGATACGCACCTGTGTATTATTACGTAATGTCCAAACAAATAAATTTAGACGCTCAGGACTTCAGATTAATTTCGAGCTCCGCGAAGCTTGCTATCAACAGGAGTTCTTAGTAGCGAGTCGCAAACAATTCCTGGAACACTTTTATTGTGCCAGCTTTTCCATCTCTAATAAAGTTACGTAGCAACACGTAATTTGAGACTGACTCGAATGGAACAAGCGGATTCTTGGTGCTAACGAGTGTCAGCCTTTCATACGGGGAACGCATATGTATTCCGTAGCTGGGTGGCGGGCGGAAAGAGGTAGGTACTCTAAGCACCCAACGTACATATTCCGTGTGTATCTAGCTCGTAGTCTGTAGCCACCGAACAGGGCAGTGTAAGCAACATAACCTAAAAGGCAAGTCTTGGACGTACAGCTCGGGCCAAACTTTTTGACCGGTCTGAATACATGCGCCCCCTGCGCAACGCTGACTTTTTGTTCTTTGTAGCGAAACGCGCCAACTTCACATCGGTCATAAAGTTTGGTCCGAGTTGTACCTAATGCACTATATAGTCACTTCATCACTTTCATTCGTTTCATATTGCTAGATTTTCGAAGCTAGCCTGCCGTTGCGCTTAGACGTCAGTCGGCATCACGGCACGAGGACGCAATCGTCGTATCGTTACCCGTTTTTACTGCGAAACCAGGGTTAATAACTCGCCAGGTGAATAGCAGGTGAACAGGTGTGATTGAATCTGACGGTTAGTTGCATTTCGTACTATGCCAACTGATACATTTCATAATATTTAGTTTGACGGCTTACCGCGCGTGCGAGGAGCAGGACGTGTTGCTCGACGTTTCGGAGCCACACATGGGCTACATCTTCAGGAGAACGTGCCTGTCGCGACGGAGGTGGCCCACGTGAGGCTCCGAAACGTCGAGCAGCACGTCCTGCTCCTCACACGCGCGGTAAGCCGTCAAACTAAATATTATAGTTATGTCCCGCGTAAGTTTTAAAATGATAAATTTCAGGTCACTTGACCGAAGAACACGTCGTTTGACGTGTTTCACCTGCTATTCACCGGCCAGTTAACGTACCATGGTAAATAAAGACATCTTAAAAACATTTGTCATCAGACATAGCTTGTTTCATGAAGATTTATAATCAATTTGGTTTTTGTCAGATATTTAACTACAGCGATCGTGGTTTACTTTTAGCTGTAAGTCGTTTTGTAATTAAAAATTTCGTAAATCTTACCAAATCAAACACTTTGCGCATTGTCTTTTTTGTGGACATGTTGCATCCTCCTCATCACGGAGCCTGTCTTTTTCTTTGAAACCGAGAAGGTCCCAGAGCGCAATAGCACGGTTTTGTACCGTGCCCGCGAACAAGTTAGTCCCGCCGGGAAGGGCCACCTTAATGTCACATTTTCGGCGGCATTATGTATTTCGGAGCCTGTAAGACATGCACGCAGCATGGAGAATGACCCTTCCACCGGGAACAATGGGTGGCGGGGGCGAGGACGCAAACCCATTAGCTCGACTACAATAACGTCAGAATGTCGCTCACGATATAATAGCTCTGCACCGTCTGTTATTACCTATGTTTTTATCATGGAGGGTGTAAGGTTACGGTAGGCGATGATAAGCGAGCGGATACAGCGGCGTAGCTAGGTGGATAACAGTCTCGGTGTAAAGTTGTTTTCTTTTTCCTGATTTTAAAATGTAATAAAAATACAGAAGAATTTCATTGCAGTCTCAACCCGGCATTAGGACGGAGGCATGTCACCCGTTTTATAATAAAGAAGATTTTTTCAATAATTTTAATTGTAATTTTTGAACAATTTTAATATGGACATTTATTGAACTAGATTATTTGTTGAAAGTGTAATGTGAATTTGAATAATGTATTTATAACTGGTTGAGGTACCCAGCTCCGTTTCGGTTGGGCTAAATTATATGCTGGAAAAATAGTAACCCAAAGAGATGATCCAAAAGGCTAGTTGACATTATTTTACGAACAGATTAAACAATGTATCTACCTACGAAATTGTATCTAAATCGGTTAAACCGATGTGGCATGACTGAATAAGAAAACATACAGCCATTCATATTTATTCAATGGATAAAATAAAATATGTAATATGTGTTTTTCTACAAGCATTTGCCATCGGGACGATCCAGCACTGGCACTACTTCATTGCCATGGATGGAAAGCACGGACATTTGTTATTGCTGCTTCGACCATCTTTCACTCATTGTGATGGTACGTACCAACTCGGGCGGGATTAACCTTATCATCTAGTTAGTGAGAAAGAGAAACTATATTTTTAAGAGGAATCCGAACCACAGCCAGCCTGAACATCCAAAACGGTCACTCATCCAAAACCCGATCGCGCCCAAAGATAATTGAGTGAGTAGTTCGCAAGCTATGAGCCTTTAACCCCACCGGTCATCCATCTCGTAATTTAGAGCGATGTACTCCGCCAATTTCTGTACGCTGTACGCTCACTCTGGTAAGTAAGCCTCATGCTATATAGCCAACTAATGCGCAGATTTAGGCTAGACTTAGATACAAACCGCATCTAAATCGGGTAATCATTCTCAAGTTAAAAGCCATATAAATTGTCATCCCCTGTATCACCCCCATCATTTCATTCATTTTTTTAACATAGTGTGAAGAACCACCCGGTCGGCCAGAGAGTACTCGTCGGAGCAGCATAACGCTGTCCTTCCGACCCCCGGTATCGCTCAACGCGGAACAGGTAGGGAATTAAAATTAAAATAGTAGGTAGTAGGAATAAGACAATTTTAAAAATCTTCGATTTTTCGTTCTGACAATATTGAGATTTAGGTTTCGATTTAATCTCGACAAAAGGGCACTGCTAAGCTGTTGGTCTCCTTACTTGTTTATTCAATAGCTAAACATTGAGCGCGGAGCGCATTGGCCGGACTATACGGGCAATGCTATGAACATTGTTAACCTGTCACTAATAAACCCAGATCATTGTCTGAATAGTTATACAATGTTTTGTCCCCTTATCTCGAATTCGAAACTTTTTATTTTTTTTCCTTTTAGTTATTCAAACTATTATTGGGTAATCAAACTACACTAAGTTACATCACAATGATCCGCGGATTCGATCAACCCAATAAAGAAGAACCCGCAAAGAAACTTCACGGGTTTACGTAACATATTTTTCCATCCACAATTATGAAATACACACTTAGATCTGAATGCTGATGCCAAACAATTCCTTGGTAGAACAGACAACAACATGAACAAAGAACCATAGAAACAGCAACCCTCAGTTTAAATTACTTACAACTAACAAAGTTACTAATGCAATAATATAAATTAATGTAATTTATAGCATTACAAGTATTCTCTGGTGTAGAAAACTGCATGTCAATGCAAATGACAAAACATTGTATAACAATTCAGATTATTAGTAACAGGGTTAGTAGAGTAGTCGCGACAAAAATGGTAACGATAACGTAAATGGCTGAAACTGGGTTCACAGGATAAAGACCAACCCTCTGAAGCTAAATGTGTCGGTCTGCCTGCGCCAAGTGGTTGCGTTACGGAGATAATGCGCCTGAAGAAGTAGTTATCGTTACAAGAAAAATATATGATAAGGTAAAGGTAAATGGCTGCAAATAATGCAGCATGAAAGTATCAGTACATACTTACTTATTAATATCAAAACTAAACAAATATTTGTTTGCATTTCGTAGTTATAGGCGATTTAGGATACAGATATAACTTTAGGTAGGTATATTTAAGTATATTGAAAAACCGGCTGGTTATTGTTGTATAATTATTGGGTATCAATATTCCAAGACGATCAGCATATTCATCAGCAGGTACATACCAACATCTATTTTATATAGCCAATCTAGATAACGCAACCACTTGGCGCATGCAGACCGACATATTTAGCATCGGAGGGTTGGTCTCTAACCTGTGAACCCAGATTCAGCCATTTACCTTATCGTGACCAAGAACGTCGTGACCTCCCGGAATATAGGGTTTTCTATGCTCAGGGCCGTGAAAGTTATAAAATAACAGAAACACCTTTTTAACGTTCTTGATTTTGAAAACCAAACAACCTAAAACAACCGACCTAGGAGTAGCCCTATGGCGGGCCTTTCCGCTCAACTCCCCATACAAACGTGGGATATTTCTTGTCAGAGATCCAAAACTATGCTCAAAACAGGTTCATTAGCTCGACCATCGTCCATTGAATGCGATGGTACCAACTCAGGCGGGATTAATCCTACCAAACAACAACCTAAACAAGGAAGCGGACTTACAGTTTAACGTGGAATCCGAACCACGGCCAGCCTCAACGGTTGAAGATGGTCGAAGAACCCAACCGCGCTCAGAGGTGCTTACCCAGCTTATCGAATCGCAAGGCGTCGCACCACTGGGCTACCGAGACTGACATGTTGTGGCTTCGACTCTCAACTGCGTCCACCAGACTCTTGTCCCTTTCGCGCGTACATGGCGCAGGGGGCCCAGACGCGGCCGGCGCAGCGGCAGTGCACTCGCTTGCATCGAGATCGCGTGGCGGCGGCGGGGTGGGGCGCTGCAAATTGTGTACTTTCACTCGGCTATCCCCGCGCCGGCCGCTGACCGCGCGCGGGTCGACGGCCGCGCCGCGCCGCCCCGCCCCGCCCCGCCCCGCCGCGTGGAAACTCGGAAAACACGCGGCCATTCAGCGGAGCCTACGCGCGGCGGCGCGACGGCGCGTTGACACAGCCGTCCCTCACCTGACGCCGCTCCAGCGCGCCGATCCGAATATAAACTCCAGGCGTAGGTGAACCTAAGTTAACGCGTAAATGTCCGGATTTTGTTATCTATAACAGAGATCTAAATTGTTGTTTATTGTTAATAACCGACTTCAAAAAAGGAGGAGGTTATCAATTCGTCTGTATGTTTTTTTTTACACTTTACTCGGATTCGCCATATTTTATTAGCCAGTTCGGCAATCGCAGCGTAGAACTGGGAATAAACTCCGCTGGTTTTTTTCAACGTCCGCCGAGTGCACGAAACGAAAAAAAACAACGTCAACGTATGATTAAACACGTCACTTTTTATGGACAGTATGAAAGGAACTCAATGCGGTTCACTAAAACTCAGCCGTCTCTTCGTGCAATCGGGGCTTAGTCTAAGTTTACAAAAGTATTTAGAATCACAGGTCTCTGATCTATACTCTGATGTATACACTCGTAATAAAGCTGAAGGGTTTGTTTGTTTGAACGCGCTAATCTCTGGAACTACATTCATGTCGAATCTAAAATAAAAAACCGGCTAAGTACGAGTCGCACTCGCACACGAAGGGTTCCGTACTATCATACAACATTAAACACAAAAATCACGATTTTGTTATGGGAGCCCCCTTAATTTCATTTCATTTTTTATTTTATCTATTTGTTGTTATAGCGGCAAAATAAATACATACTCTGTGAGAAATTCAACCGCCTATCTATTAGGGTTCATGAGATACAGCCCTGTGACAGATGGACGGACGGACGGACAGCTGAGGCTTAGTAATAGGGTTCCGTTCTCACCCTTTGGGCACGGAACCCTAAAAATATGTTTGCATTTGATAGAACAATTATTGAGGAAGGCATCATTTAACACCAGATAGCAAGACGAAGTTGAATCGCTCAGGCGGGCAATGCGAAGCGGTAATTCGGGAACCGAGGGCGTATTTTACCGGGCTTCACTCGAGCGATTGTCCAAAACTAAATTGACCACAGCAGACCCGGGAACTTCAGCAATTACAAAACGGGAATGTCTGGTGCTGACAGAAAGAGGGAAAACAATTTCAGTGGAAAATAATAAATTCTATCTCTTGTGCTTGATTCGGATGTCAAACATTAAATCCAAAACAGAAATTCATTAATCTAGTTCTATGATGAACTAGCTGCGGTACCTTACTGCGGTACTTTTGATAGTTTTTTTTTTATGCGACCTGACTTGAATGGCTAATACCACACAACTGCCGTTATGATATTAGCCCAATACACCACATTCTCGAAGGAATTTGGTGCCATGCCAGGACCTTCCCTTTATGAGCACGGCTACATTGAACTGGATGGAAAACACGGACAATTTGTCATTGCCGCTTCGACCATCTTTTCATTCAATGCGATGGTACCAACCCGGGCGGGCTTAAACCCTACCACCTAGTAGGGGAAGGGGACCTACAGTTTTACATGGATTCCGAACCATGAAGCAGCTCGCATTCGTGACGAAAATGCACTTATCGAACTCGGAAAGAAAGACAGTGGTGCTAGTCGGTATTGAACCCAGGCCTCGTGTACGCTAGGCCAGTCCCCGCGCCACTAGGCTACGCGCCGCTCTGTCTGATGAAATATCACTCTCTATCTATCTCTATGCAACGACACGTCGATTGCTCGTTCCTGCTTGAAAGAAGGACAAACTAACAAACACATATAAAGTTTTACTTAAATTTCGCATTAATTTTATCCACAGGAATCTAAACACTAATTTAAAAATTCGTCCGCATCAAACATAGAAATCAGAAATCTGTCAACGACATGCGCCACGGGAAATATAATATTATCTCAAGGTATTCTAACATTTTCTTTGATAATGTTAGTGGGATTGAGAATTTCTTGAGCTCCAGAACTAGCGACTAAAACCTGATCAACCCAAGTTCTTCTGAATCCGTGCACGCAAGACTTCCTTCAGACCGCAACCTGTACGGTCAGTCCGAGTTCTCAACTAAATTGGCGTTTACGGAACTTCGAAGTTACGTAAAACGTCAAACCCATACAAGTTTTGTGGTTTTACTTCTTCAAGCTGTCCAAATCAAACTCGGACTACCAATTTGTACAACAACGTGGAGACGGTGTAAACGTCTAAGTCAATGTATTTACGGCGACGATACGTAAACTGTCAAAAGTCAGTTAGTTCGCTTAGCGCCCACGCGCGCGCTGTTCAATCTTTCCATACATTCGAAAACGCTAGTCGATCGGTTTGGTGTAAACGTCAAATAAGGTGACAAGTCGGTCTAGGGGCTCTGAGCCGGTATTCGCAGTTCTCACCTAAATTGGCGTTTACGTACCTTCGAAGTTCCGTAAAAACGTCAAACTCCATACAATTTTTTACTAGATATTCTGTGGTTTTACTTCTTCAAGCTGTCAAATTCAAACTCAGACTTCCGATTTCTATGAAAACGCGGAGTCGACGTAAACGGCAACGTCGACGTATTTACGGCAACGTTGGGTAAGCTGTCAAATCAAGCTCGGACTCGCAAATGTTAGTTCGATTAACGCCCACTGCGCGCGCTCTTCAATTTCTCCATGCATTTGAAAATGCCAGTCGATCGGTTTGTCGTAAACGCCAATTTAGGTGAGAACTCAGACTGACTACTCTGAGCCCAAGGACGTGCATAGCCGCCGGTATCGGAGCGCGATGCGCATGCGCCGGGCGGCGGCGGCTGCGGTCGCGACCGCCGCTGGAGTGGAGTCAATGCCACATAATTGGCGGCTCGGACGCGGCTATCGCACAGCTGATTGGGCCGCAATTTGGCGAGAGCCGCTTTCGTTTGATAAGTGCCCCCACGGTTCACTAATTTATCTACGATTTAGAGGTGTGCGCTCATATAATTCGGCAATAACCCGACGCCCGAAAAGCAACTGCTACGTCAAATATCATTCCTTGCATCAGCAGTTCCCAAAGCGCCCTGGCGCCCTGGGAGTACATAGGGCTTCAATCGGACCCATATGTCTTTGGGAGCCATGGAGATATTCTAGCTCCCCATGTTTGGGAACACCCCGCCCTAAATTCAATTGCAAGGAATAAACTGAAACGCATTGATTTGTTATTGATCGTTGAATGCTGGATCTCGTCAGTATCTCCGCAACGCGGTCTGTCACTCCCCTGACGCACGGCAGGTAAACCGCCCGCCTCTTGACGTCACACCGTGGTTGTTGTTCTTTCATGTTGGCTCTCCAGTCCCTTGCCTTGTAACCATTGCCTTGCAGCACTGTCTCTATGAATTTAGCCTGGTACCCGTTATTACAAGTTGGTTGCCTTGCAGCACTGTCTCTATGAATTTAGCCTGGTACCCGTTATTACAAGTTGGTTGCCTTGCAGCACTGTCTCTATGAATTTAGCCTGGCACCCGTTATTACAAGTTGGTTGCCTTGCAGCACTGTCTCTATGAATTTAGCCTGGTACCCGTTATTACAAGTTGGTTGCCTTGCAGCACTGTCTCTATGAATTTAGCCTGGTACCCGTTATTACAAGTTGGTTGCCTTGCAGCACTGTCTCTATATAGCCTGGTACCTGTTAGTATGAGTTTGTTTTGGAAGACACGACCACCTCTGCACTTCGACCGCCGCGCGCCGGCACACGCCAGCGAAGATCGGATGTCATGCGTCGGGCGAGACGAGTTTTTTGGCATGAGCCGCGGCGCACCGGCGGCCGAGTCGATGAACCCGCCTCCCGGCACATCCCGACACGCCTCGCCGGCGCGCGGCAGTCCCGCGGGGGCGATAGCGCGCGTGCGAGCCGCGCGCGGCCCTAGCCCGCTAGGCGCGGCGAGTGCTCCTGGCGAGTCGCGCCCGGTCGACGAACCGCAACGCTGTGCGACTTTCCACCGAGAACACACCCGGCGACAATGGGGACTTGAGAGAAATTGCGCCAAAATCCAACACATAGACCTACCTTCTCTACAATTTGGCATTGTTAGAAATCAGCGAACAAAGTAATTAACGTTTATAGAACAATATTTAAAAATGTGCTAAGCTAAACTGTTTTGGAATCATAACCAAACTATTATATCACTCACACTCCCGACCGTGAATGCGAGTGTTGATCATGATTATTTTTAATTAATTATAACAAAATTTTAAATTAACTTATGAACGAAACTTGAATGTCGGCTTTTCTTGAACCGACAGATTGTTAACGTGTCCAAGTGTAGGTATAAAATGAAATGAAATGAAATTTTAATGTGTGACAAGTCTTGATATCGACTGCAATCGTATAGGACGTGTACTAACAGGAGAAGCAGGGAACGATGGCAGTACAAATGCATTTGAAGGCCTTAAGTCTAAGAGATTTCTTAACCTACACAGCAGTTACGAGTCTGGTGGTTCCCCAACGCTGTTAGAATCGGCACTGTCAATTGAGGTTGCGACAACCTAAATAGTTTGTGCTAAGAACCTTTTAATAAAGAAAACCCTCTTGACAGTACTTTGATGGACTTCGAAGCCCCCGCCTGGCCAATAGTGTCTCGCGAGTGGTTTATTTTACAGTATAAAGCCAAGGATCATTGGGGAGGGACTTCGTATCGTAAGTCGCCTTCTCAAGGGCAGATGCGCAGAAAGATTACCCATATTGCAATATTAACAACACAACCTCGAATTCCTCGCAATATGATACTCGATAACAATGCTATTATGCAAATGCATCAGCGACCAACGCGGAGCGATAACTCAGTCGGAAGGTCACTTATGCGGTGAAAGTTGCATGATATAAGATCAAATGACACACATTACTCTTTTATCCCTATCGGCGTGGACTTCGATAGCCGCAATTTGCTGAAAGTAATTCAATCGGAAGATCACTTATGCGGTGAAAGTAGCAATAAGAATGAATACCGCCCATTGCCCTTCTTTCACTATGGGCGTGGACTTCGATAGCTGCATTTGCTGAAAACTACACGATAAATGGCGTGGATTCTTAAAATCGTGAGATTAAATGCAAAACAGCCGCATTGGACGAGTCAGCCTAGATCTGCTGCGTCCTTGGCCATACCGCCCGGTCACGACAGCGAGCCGGCGGCGGCGGAGGCAAATTTTGCGGAAGCACCGCGATTGTGCATTCACGAACTGCTTTTAGCTCGCGGAAGGAATTTAATTAGCCCGTAATTGGTTCACGTTTGCGCTTATCTTCGGTCAGGACCAGCAAGAATCTTTAGCTTTGGAACTGGACATAAACGCCTAATACCGCAGTCTTACAGGCCGCGTAGGAACTAAGTTCCTTGCCAGGACCTTCCTTATATTGCACGGCTTTATTGGAAACTGGGTGGGCTCAATCCCCCTGGGAAGAAGGCCTACAGTTTAAAATGGGACCATGGAACAGCTCGCAATCGTGACGAAATCCAACTCGGAAAAGGATAGAAAAAAATTACGAGGCGCGGATATCCCCATGATCCCAACCCAACCCATGATCTCTTGCATGGAAAGCTAGTTCCGGCGCGTTTGAGCCGGAGTCATGGACCGTCTACTATGCAACATAATTCAAAAGTTCATGCAAACATGTTTTATAAGCACTTGACCGCGCGCATCGTCGCAATCGTCGAAGTTACTCAAAAATGAACTATAAGTATTAACATATTTGTTATTAATCTTCCAGTGAAGTCTTTGAAAACTGACGAATCCGAGAGTACAACTAATGGAGGAAAAGAAACGAATACACGAATCGACAAAGCCACCGTCGCTGTTGCATTAAATCTTACAGAAGTTCTCAGGGCACACGCCATGCTGCTGCACATTCTCATGGCCGATAGGGAATTCCGGAAAATCACCTGAGACGTCGACGAAGCGTCACCGGGTTGGCATACGCGTTGTATCGGATTACTGAGAACTAGCATATCGCGGCCTGCGAATGCAATGGCCGCGGTTCGAAGTGGCTATTTAACTTGAGGTGGACATTTCTTGGCTTCTTCTTCAATGTTTCTTTGGTATTTTTTCTGATTTTAGAGAAATCCATTCTGATTCATACCTTTATTATTTATTTAAAGCCACTGGAGAAACAGTTGCAAAAATAAGACATAGATCTTTCGTAAATCTATAGACTTCAATTTTAGTTTGACCAAATTTAGCAAGCTCTCTCTCTCGCCTGTATGATTAGACTAATAAAACATTTTGCAAACAAAGCTAAAGCAAAAACAAACACATTAAAAGTAGAATAGAAAACGACTCCATATCAATTCCGAACATGGACGCCTTGTGCATTACAAAACAAAATTGCAAAGGTATTTCAAAAATAATTAATTAAGGCTGGAGTGCACCATCTCTTATAACCATGGTTAGTGTTATTGTTAAATTGTGTCCGTCTTCTTTCTTCCTTTTTAGGGTTCCGTACCCAAAGGGTGAAAACGGAACCCTATTACTAAGCCTCCGCTGTCCGTCCGTCCGTCTGTCACAGGGCTGTATGAACCGTAATAGGTAGGCAGCTGAAATTTTGACAGAATGTGTATTTATTTTGCCGCTATAACAACAAATAGGTAAAATTAAAAAATAATAAAAAATAAAGGGGGGCCCCATACAAAAAACGTATTTTTCTGTTTTAAATCTTGTATGATGGTACGGAACCCTTCGTGTGCGAGTCCGACTCGCACTTGGCCGGTGTTTGTAGTTGTAGGAAAGTAGGAGTTGTAGGAACTTGAAATATAACTAAATTGAGTTCTAAATTCACCAACGGATATTTTTAAGATTATCGCATCTCATACACGCGCTCCCTGCACAAACCCAATCGTCTGACGGGTTGAGAAAAAAAGGAAAGAAAGTCGCCGGCATGCCTCGTCAAGATTCAGTACCTCTTTTTCAAGATGCACGATCGCGATTCAAACGATCTGGAAAATCTCTTGAGGTGGCCCAACCCGGCGGACCTAACTCATTCGCGGGCACGGTACAAAACCGTGCTGCTGCGCTCTGGGACCTTCTCTGTTTCAAAGAAAAAGACAGGCTCCGTGATGAGGAAGATGCAACATGTCCACAAAAAAGACAATGTGCATAGTATATGATTTGGTACGATTTACGAAAATTTTGATTTCAAAACGACTTATAGCTAAAAGTAAACGACTGCTGTAGTCAAAAATCTAACAAAAACCAAATAGATTATAAATCTTGATTAAATAAGCTATGTCTGATGACTAATCTTTTTAAGATTTACTTACTTTATCATTGCGTAATAAACCACCAAAGTTATTGTATAAAACGCGAACTTTCGGACCTTATAACTTAGAAACCAAACACAATTTCACAATGCCAACGGTCATCAGACATTTAGTTCGATCAAATAAAGCTCTTTTGAGCAAAATTTGGGATCTCTGATAAGAAATATGGGCGTGATCTGCTTTCCCCGTTTGTATGGGGAATTGAGCGGGTTGGGCCACCTTAAGCGCTGATTTATGTATAGTCTCATAATCAGCCAGATCGACGGATTTATTTACGTTTCTGCTCATGCATTCGTTCTAGTAAGTCTATCTTTTTATTAGTAAAATTACAGTCAGATAACTGTGATAGAAGATATATCTTCGGTAATGACGATACGTCTTTTGACAAAAGTAAATTTGTACATCAGTCCGATAGGTTATATCTGAGGATTGAAAAATCGGCCCTAACCTTTTAATATCCCCTTCGGGATTGCGGCACGGCCAGGCTGTCGATGGCACCCGCGGCGCAGGGCTGCGGCGCGGTGGCGGCGCGGAGGCGGTGCGGCCGCGGTCGCGAGGGTGAACGGCCGCGCGTGACACAGAGCCGCGGAGCCATTGAACGCGTGCGCCGCGACGCGCGGCGGGAGAAATGGCCCGGGAGCGGAGAAATGGCCGCGCGGCGCTGCAGCGGCGCGCATACAGTGACCCCTTTCGCTAGCCGATGGACGGGTTAACAATCGCTCACTCCTCGCTAATATTCCTCTCCTCGTATGGCGATAACACTCAAGATATTTACGTCGTGATTCTAATTTTGTCCTCGTAAGTAGTTCGTAAGTAACTATAGAGCAGGGTTCTTAACCTTTTAAGAGTCCATGACGCTAAAAACCGGCCAAGTGCGAGTCGGACTCGCACACCAAGGGTTCCGTACCATCAACACCAAAAAATCACGTTTTTTGTATGGGGCCCCCTCTTAATTTTATTATTTTTTAATGTTACCTACGTATTTGTTGTTATAGCGGCAAAATAAATACCTTTTTTTTCAGCTGCCTACCTATTAAAGATCATGAGATACGGCCCTGTGACAGACAGACGGACGGACGGACAGCGGAGGCTTAGTAATAGGGTTCCGTTGACACCCTTTGGGTACGGAACCCTAAAAAGGGTATTATTTTAATTGATCACGCGTAGTATTTATTGATCATCATATTAAACGTGCATCAGCACTCATGTCCATGGACCCTAGGTCAAGAAACCCTTAGAAGTACGTTAAATAGACAAACTTAATCCAAATTAAATTTTCGCCCAAACTTGTCTTAATAAAGAGTTCTTTTCTTGTCGGGTGGCATACAAATACCTGCTGTTCATAGACAGTAATAAATCTACTTACGCTACGCGACTTACACAAATCCGCAGCAACGCGATTCGTTTTTGCCTTCGAAATCGCGGGGGAATCAGCGCCACATTCTGATCAAATTAATAATGTAATTGTAGAAGTGGTTGATCTTGCCAGACAATATAATTTATAGGTGGATGATGGTGATGTTTAAGAACTGCTGAATTCCCACAATCAGTTGCTAATAATTGATGAGTTCAAAGAAATCCGTGAGCAATAGAGCAAGACATCGAACCACCTGATTCTTTAGACCCAGTTTAATAACAATAACAAATAACGGTTGCAAATAGCAGAGGCAAATGCATTTAGCACAGGAACAGATTTAAACCACTACAACCAAAAACCATTCAGAACTGGACTGGAGTGAAGTGGAACAGAATACGGCTGTCACCATGGAGCCATAAGTTTTTTTCGCTGTCACCATGGAGCCATTTCTTACGGCTGTCACCATGGAGCCATAAGTTTTTTTCGCTGTCACCATGGAGCCATTTCTTAAGTTTTTTTCACATCTCTTTTCGAGGGTAGGCTCTCGTCTCCTTCCTACCTTATCTCTCTGACCTAATAATACTGTTCCACTTAGAACTTGTCGCTAGTGCAGCGAGCTAGATTTGTCTAGGACTCGACGTCACCAAGGAGATTTGATAGGAGGTCTAAAAAGTACTATCCTCCAAATATGATTGTCCTGACCTGACTGCACCAAAAACATGTTTTTAGGGTTCCGTACCCAAAGGAACCCTATTACTAAGCCTCCGCTGTTCGTCCGTCCGTCCGTCCGTCCGTCACAGGGCTGAAATTTTCACAGGTTGTGTATTTATTTTGCCGCTATGACAACAAATAGGTAAAATAGAAAAATAATAAAAATTAAAGGGGGGCCCCATACAAAAAACGTGATTTTTTGGTGTTGATAGTACGGAACCCTTCGTGTGCGAGTCCGACTCGCACTTGGCCGGTTTTTTTATTTACGGACTATTACCAGGGAGAAATGAATAAGATTTAGACTCATCAGCCAAGGCTGCCTGCCTAAAATATATTACCATTAGTATAACACTCACCACGGCTTGTAATAAATTGCACAAATCCAAAACGCAACCTTTAAGAGGAGCCGCATGCCTTGGTCCTGTAGTCATGGGTCTGGCTGGTTTTTCGAATGAAAACACCTTCGTCAACTTAACAGCTATGTCGGGTGTACAGAAACAAATTATACCAAGTCAATATAATATGATATGTACAAAATACTACCACTGTAGTAATGTCAAAATAAAATTAATAATTATAAATGGTACAATTATTTACAGGTCCTAGAATATTAAGTCACTAAAGAGGGTTTTATCGGAGAGAGCCTCTCTCTGATTAAACCCGGATAAAAGAATTTGATTCTTAATTTATTAAGAGGTAAACTTCTGAATTCGACAGGTAATTTGTTGTCTAACACTTGTGAATAAAGTTATTTTAAGTTTTAAACTTATTTCTAGTGTCATTGTCTTGTACGGTCGCATTCAAAAAGTTGAAAAGAAGCGAGGAGGGAATCGTACCGCTAGCTCGGGCTGCGGTAGGATGCGCCGCCATGTACCAATGACGACTTACGTCGACGATTGTACAGTTAAGTCGTCAGAGTGAAGTGTAATACATTGCGTATTATTAAAACAAAATGTCTGCATTCAAGTCAATGCGGTCTAGTCTACTTTTATTTATTGTAATCCCATAGTTGAAATACATGCAGAAAACCATAACGTATTTTATAACCGTTGCCAAAAACCGACTAAAACGTCTCACGGTGCAAAGCTCTAGTGTGCAGTATTTACTTGAACAAAAACGTCCGTGGTACAAACAAGAAAATAATATTATTTGTAATGTCTCGTTTACACGTTCACCTCGCGCTTTGCGATAAAACTCGTGTGCGAGTGTCGGGCAAGTGATGTTTATATTATACCTACCAATCCCTCGTGCACACTAACACATTAACCAGCAGAGATGAGAAATGTGATTTTTTTCATTTCATATTTAACTCTTCCACCCATCACATTGGGTGGAAACATCGTCGAAGAAGTCGAACAAATAGTTTATGGTTTCATTCCAATTAAACGTAGCTGTGCTCATATAAAGGGAAGGTCCTGGCATGGCACCTAATTCGGGGGGAATGCGGTGTATTAGGCTTATGTAACGGTGGGTACGATACAAGCCATCCGTGTTGCCAACATTTTATTGATATGTGTCCATGCATCATTAATTTTTATGTCTTTGTGATACATTTGATTCAGGTTTCAAATTATAGGTTCACTTTGGTGAACTTCCAGAAATTTCAAAACGCTTTCGTTGCCCCAACTCATATTTTTCGGGTGGTATGAAATTACTTTAAAAGATTAGATATGTAGCGCATAGCAAGCCCACAATGTTCTATTCGGTTGCACGCCAGCAAACTAGCTATTTATTTATTTATTTTTTATTTATTTATTTATTTATTTATTTGTTGGAAAACTTACAGCTTATTACAAGTATATAAAACTTATAGCGAGCATGTAAACGCTGAGCTCGCATCTCGTCGCGAGTCCCTTTGAATCGCGACCACAAAACCACTCCGGAGGCGAGTGCCGCTCGCTCGCGAGTGGATGAGTCGAGACTAGACTAGCTTAGTGTTTACACGCTCACGCTTGTGTGATCTCGGTTAGCTCATGTACACTCGCGCTAACTTTTAAACTTGGAATATTAGATTAATTTAAAATCTTTTGTCGGCTTCGGTGGCCCAGTGGCGCGATGCCTTGCCATTCTATAAACTTGGTGAAGCACCTCTGAGCGCGGGTGAATTCTGGAAGGGTGACTATTTTCAACTGTTGAGGCTGGCCGTGGTTTGGATTCGATGTAAAACTGTGGGTTCACTTTCTTACTTACTAGTTGGTAGCGTTAATCCCGCCCGCCAACGCACTGAACGAACGATGGTCGAAGCGGCAAAGAAAATTGTCCGTTTTGTCCATCCAGTTCAATTTAGCCGAGCAATATAAGGATGGTCCTGGCATGGCACCTAATTCCCGTGTAGTTGGGCTAATATCTGATGGTCATTTTGGTATTAGCCATCCAAATAAAAAAACTTGAATTGTGTTGAATTTTAAAAGGCATATTCTATGCATGGCATATATATAAGAATGTCAATAAAATACCTTCGTAGGACTGACATCTAAATTAGGAGATCAATTGAAACCTGGAAATATATTTGACTATTATATTCAACTGGCCGCTCCAGCAATCGGACTAACTACGTAGTGCTTCCATAGAGCCATGGTCCTCGTCCGAAAGACAGAGCCGTGCTGTGGTGCGGTTAATTGATCAAACGTGCAGTAATCCGTAGATCATACTGCCTACATAAAGCTAAGAGGTCTGCAGCTCCGCACAACGGCATAGCACCGCAACATAGCTATGGGCCATCTGAGGTTGTGATATAATAGTAGAAATATAAAACAAAATACACACAAGTGACTAATAGCTACAGAGAGATGCAACAACTCGATCTCGCACTCACCCTGCGCTTCGCTGAACCTCTGCCGGTTCTTTTCCTCCAGCTCTTTCAATGCCGCTTCCCGGGCTTTCTGCTTTTCCTCCTCGCGGCGCGCTACCTCCGCACTGTTTCCCACGGGCAAAACCGAACCACCACGCTCCTGTGCCGACATGAACAGATGCAAGTTGTCGTACAACGGAGCCCGCTCGAGCGAGAGGTTCGCGGGCTGTCGCCTAGTATACAGAGCTTTCAGCGGGTCGAATCGATCGCTCGTTCCGTCTAGCTCTTCCGACGACGTCGAGCTGCCGTCACCTGCCATGTTTTGTATCGAAACAAGTAAATAAACGAATAAAGCTAGTGGACGAGCAAAGAGAACAATTTTGTTTGAGGTTATGTTTTGACTCAGCCGGTTCGCTGACATTGACAGTATATTTTTCTTTCATTTCCGCAAAGGAAAGGCAACGACTACATGCCAAAAAGTTTCGCGTTTTCATACCGAACTGCGCTGCCGCGCCTCTGCTACACTACTGCGCACTTAATTTGCTTGCAAATTATGCGTAGCATTTTGGTAGGTTATTTCATTACACAAGAATTAACATAAATATAAAACGTAGGTACTCTTAAAATAGTGGTATTTTACAGTAAAAGTTATGTTTGCACACTGATCGCAGAAAGCAAATCTGTGCGGTTTTTTATGTAACTAGACATGGATGGCTAATACCAAACCGACCGTTAGATATTACGCTAACACACCACATGAGAACTAGGTGCCATGCCAGGATTTGCATTAATAAAAATGTGTATTTGTTTTTTTTTTTTTTCCATTTAATTCTCTTTACAAAAAAAATTGTTTGCTTCGATGTTTTAAAACCTAACTATTATTTAAAAGGCAAGATCTAAAGAATCTGTTGTTGCTTACTTTTAGATTGTCAACGATAAATAAAAACGTCAGTATAGTTGCGTACTGTCGAAGTGACTGGACAGATGATCTCCTGGCCGAACTCCAGCCAATTCATTCAATTGCATACTGAAAATTTTTGGATTCTGATAAATGAAACCAGATGTTATAGGGATATTTCTGATCCATTCTTCTTCTTTCTCATTCTTCAATCTCATTCTTCTTTCAGAGTCTTTCTTCCTTCAGCGGCTTCGTGGATCGTATTCACCGCCGCTTCCGGACTCGTAAATTGTAAACCTATAACAGTATCTTTAAATCTTGGAAAAAAAAAGAAAATGAACATAAGATGGACAGACCCATTCTGCCGATTGGCTTGGCCTTTCCAGTGTGTCACCGGTGACTCTCCGGTGAGTCACAACGCTTTCGTACTCATGAAATGACGGCCACAAGTCACCCTAGTTTTGTCCCTTTCAAATTATTCTAATTATAGTGCAATCACACAACATAACATTTATGTTTGATGACGTCAGCCGAAAGTGTCTCACTTTCATCTGTGACTAACTCGTTTTCGCTTTCCTTAGTAGATATGCTGGGGGTCTCATGATATTCACTGGCGACTCACCGGTGAGTCACAACGCTTTCGTACTCATGAAATGACAGCCTCGAGTCACCCTAGTATTGTCCCTTTCTAATTATTATATTTAGAGGGCAATGATGTGTCATCGCTCTAAACTTCGCATTAAAAACATAACATTTTATGTTTAATGACGTCAGGCGAAAGCGTTTCACTTTAATCTGTGACTAACTCGTTTTCGCTTTCCTGAGTTATTTGAAATTACAAAATGTAAAAGATTTCATTTTTTTTTCGTTGAGACCATTACGTTCGCTTCATTTCCTCGCTGTATAGCCAGTCCGATCGTCTATCTAATACCAAATAAATCTCAGATGGGAGAATTCTTCTTGATAATTGGCCTGAGCATCCATAAGACACACGATACATATGTAGATGAAAGATAGCTACAGAACATGTAAAAATTCTAACTTACTAAAAAATAAATTAACCAATTTAGGGCCCTTCTTTGAGGAAAAAACTATTCCATTGTTTTCTATTCTTAACCTATACATACTTGTGCGTAATGTATGAATGCATCTTTTAAATTAAACTAAATTCAATACCTACAGAAATATTTTTTTGTAAAATTATGGGCAAACCCCTCGACCTAGCATTGTTCGCAAATTACAAAATATTCCGACATAAGCGACCTTGACAACAATGACATCAAGCGATATCGAAAGTATAGCGACACCAAATCAGCATAATGCGTATACATTACATCACATTAGGCGTTGAAAGTATCATATGGTATTGTGCGCAGCGCTGTCACATTTTTTTGCGGCAAGCTCGTACTACGTTCACCTCGCGCGCCATGCCGCATGCCACGCGTCACGTGTCGCATGCCATGTTATCACTCATGCCGATCTAATTGACGTTTAAATGCATTTACGGAAGCCTAAGTGCGGTCGGGCTTTTTTGTTTGGTGTAAAAATGATGTGTATCGGCTGGTGATTTATGTTAGACAATGAAAGGCACTCACATGCGAAAGATGGTGAGCATTGATGTGCAAGGGTGAAAGCGAAAACTAAAAATGTATGTTAGTTATGTTTGCATGTTTGACAGTTAATTTCTAATGCTGAGATTCATTGACGTTAATTGTGCTTGACCTGTGTCAAGGCATACCTTCTGGACGTCTTTTTTGACACTCAATGTAAAGTGTAAACTTCAAAATTTACAGTCGGAAGGTATGCCTTGGCCATGCCGATTACAAGTAATGTCCATGAATCTCAGCACGCTGTATTCAGTTAGCTCTAAGTTGTATTTAGCAAGTCTCTCAAGCAGTTAAAGATTGATACTGGTGAAATTGCGCGGTCGGGCAAGTGAAAGTTTTGCATAGTAGAGTAGCCGCGGCCCAATACCCATCCCGCTCACTCCAGTTAGAATACCGTACAAGGTGATGCATATCGATCTCTGTTTAGATTACTCGGAGCGTTGAGCCAGGTCATGGTAGCCGGCCAGTGTGCAGATAGTTGTGCAGTTTGACCGATCACGGCGGCGACGTAGTGCCCAGTATGGCATTTTCAAACCGTTACGCTGAAGATATTATAGTCAGATTAAACAGTTTTATCTCATGTTGACATCTACTGTAGCGTTCTTCGTAAAGCTTTCTTCTTTCTTCTCGAAGGACTAAATAATATTTTTATTTCTGCTGCTGATTTATTATTCCTTCTTCTATTCTCCTTCATTTCTTCGTAAGAAGGTGAAGAGGTATATAAAACGCCGGTTAAGAGATCCTCGCTCGCTTACCTAACCCGATAAGTAAGAAAAAAGGCGGCCGCCCAATTTGTCGCATTTGGCTCTCTCAACTTTCCCATCTTTTTTAACTTTAAATTTTAATTCCTATTCACTTCTTAGAAGAATCCTCCAATTTGTAGGTATTCAAATGTTCTAACTATCTATACATGTTCCATTTAACTACTCTATCTCTCCTGAAATTATAAGCCCAAAACCTAACTTTGTATATTTTCCATCTATGGAAGGCCTATTCCCCTCCCCCGAAAGGGTTCCAGGCGCTTTTTTTTTATGTGACCTGACATGGATGGCTACTACCACACAATTACCGTTATGATATTAGCTCAATACACCGCATTCCCGAAGGAGTTAGGTGCCATGCCAGGACCTTCCCTTTGACATTGAACCGGATGGTCATTCTTGTATTATGTTCACAATTTTAATTTAACTATGAACAAAAATAATTATCTCTATACTTTAAAAAATCGGCCAAGTGCGAGTCGCACTCGCACACGAAGGGTTCCGTACGATCGTACAATATTTAAAACAAAAAAAATCACGTATGGGGCCCCCCTTTATTTTTTTTTATATTGCCTATTTGTTGTTATAGCGGCAAAATAAATACACACTCTGTGAAAATTTCAGCTGACTACCTATTACGGTTCATGAGATACAGCCCTACGGACGGACGGACGGACGGAATAAATGTAGTGGGCCCGACTGTAATTTTTTTACATGCTGGAATCCATACGATTCTGCATACCTAATTTGTTTTTACGCTTTACCCGCAAAGGTTGAATATCAATAGCTTCTGACTCCCTCTTACTCTGCATCTACTCTGACATCTCGCGAGCTATAGCTATCAGATTTAATCTACGAACAAATCATGTATTAATGATAATTTTTTTGTCGCCGCTCACGAGCGAGTAACAGCGAACAATTAGATTTTCCGCGGTATTGTGTGGTGGCTTCCGGCCTGAAGACGTCGCCCGCTTAGTGCTCGAACAATGAGTGCTTTTTCATGGGAGATTGAAAGAAAGTGCTTTTTCTCTTTCGTGGACGACTGACGTCATATTTATTGTGTTGGCCATTGTACTGCGTTAATTCCTTTTTCTCCACCTTTGATTGATTAACTTCAGCTCGTTAACATTTATGTTATTTCATCTAAATTTGTTATGTTTTAATTTTATTTGACAGTCGCAATATTTATCTCAAAGGCATCTTAGCATCTAAACGCATTAACATTTTTTTTAGTTCTTGTTAAGCAACTTGTCAACTTGTCAGCCTCAGTGACCCAGTGGCGCGACACTTCGGCGATCGCTCTCCGAAGTTAAGCAACGCTGGGTTCGGTCTGGTCTTGGATGGGTGACCATTAGACCGTTGAGAGAGGCTGGCCGTGGTTCGGATTCCACGTTAAACTGTAGGTCCCCTTCCTTACTTACTAGGTGGTAGGGTTTATCCCGCCCGGGTTGGTACCATCGCATTGAATGAACGATGGTCGAAGCGGCAATGAAAATTGTCCGTGTTTTCCATCCAGTTCAATGTAGCCGTGCAATATAAGGAAGGTCCTGGCATGGCACCTAGTTCCCATGTGGTGTGTTGGGCTAATACCATGACAGAAGGTGTGGTATTAGCCATCATGTCCAGTCACATAAAAAAAAAACTAACATCCGAATAACACGCTTATTTTACTGTAAATTCACTCAATATCGTTGTGATCTGGGTCTGGTGTCTGGTGGCGTATATTTTATCGCGAACAGTTCTCCTATTATCGGTTATTATTATTATTATTATTATATGGTTTATAACACTAGCAGCTATAAGCTGATGTGTGCATACATAAAATAATAGAATAAACGTTTATTTCCTCATTTAAACAGTAACAGTTTTGTATACAATACTCGTAACTTAGAACTAAGAGGAAAAAAAAGGAGCCAACTAAGCTAACGTACAACTCAGTTCCTTAATTCAGTACATATCAGGTTTTAGAATGTGGTAGTTGATTCCAGGAGTGTACAACTCTGTTGCAAAGAAAATGTTTTCTGGGATTTGTCCTTGAGGAAGAGTGGATTAGCTTTAGGCTATGTCCTCTAAGGTGATCCAATATGTTTATTGCAAACATTTGAACGACGGTTGTTCGAAAATTCTGAACAAAATTACCAATATAGGTACCATAATACACTAACAACTTGTGCTCAAAATTTCATACTTTTTAAGAAAAAGCTTGACTTTCTAACGGTTAATTTTGTATGAAATTGCAAAATAATCATCAGGCGATGCCGAATTTCTGTTATGTCCAGCATTGACGGCACTCTCGGCACGTGAACACGTTCATGCTTTACCCTTTTTGAGGGTTCCGTACCCAAAGAGTGCCAACGGAACCCTATTTCTTAGCCTCCACTATCCGTCCGTCCATCCGTCCGTCCGTCCGTCCGACCGTCTGCCACAGGGCTGTATCTCATGAACCGTAATAGGTAGGCACCTGAAATTTTCACAGAGTGTGTAATTCTTTTACCGCAATAACAACAAAATTAAAAAATAATAAAAATAAAAGGTGGTCCCCATACCAAAATGGTGGGGAACGCTTCGTGTGCGAGTCCGACTCGTACTTGGCCGGTTTTTTCCTATTGTTTATGTCTGCATTTTTTACTGTTTTCCATTATTCGTGCATACTTCCTAATAGCTCATCACGTACATTTCCGGGTCCTAAAAATACCTCGCGCCGAGCCAGCGCAGCGCTTGGCTATAAAAATAACTTCACGAGAACAATGTTTAATGCAACGAATCGCTTAACATTATACCTACTTACTAAACAACAAAGGCTCAGGCGATTACGCCGCGCGGCCGTCGAACTTGGCTGCTTACCATGACAATTGTATCGCTCTCCACTGCGCTTGCGCCTGCTTGAAGATGATGTAGGGACTTTCATGGCGCTCAGTGCATTTTAAAAATGCATTGTATCATCGACACCAGCAATCGTAACATTTATTTAGTCATAAGTCCGCTCCAACCCTCTAAGAGTTGCTGTTATTTCATTTTGATTTGCCCGCAAATACTTCTGTTTCATAAAGTTCTGAAGTATTAACGTAAATGTGATAGTTTTGCACACCTTCAGTTGAACAGTCATTACTAAAATTTTATAGAGAAAAAGAATAAACGCTCAATTATGTACGGATAACATACCCACGAAAACTACAAATTACTTAGTTTTGCAGCCTTGTATCCCTAACAAGCGTCTCCATTAGTATTCAGACTATAGTCTGAATACTAATGGAGTATTCAGAATATAGTCGGACTATATCGGGATCAGAGCATAGCATTTTGTATGATTAGTCCGGTGCTAATCCGCGTACTAAATTTCGACAGTTCACCCTGAATACGACTGCTTGATTGTAACTGTGGTCTCGTTTCCACTAGAGGACCCCTGCCAATGTCATAGCGTGTTTACGTGCTATATCTAAAATGTGGTTGCAGTCAGCTGACGCTGTTGTGAGTCGTGTAGATACTTCGAATTTGCGTCTTAATATGCACGCTTGAACTATAATAGGAAACTTCATGCAATAGTTCTTTTTTACACTTCGCACAATTACGGCCCTAACGAGACGCTGTAATTGTGGCGTCTGTTCATACGTTCAGTCAGGCATCCGTCACTCCTAAATACCTACTGAGATCTTCACCTACGGCGCTCGGGAACCCGAGGTTCCAAATTCAGTCAGGGCCGCCGCGCGCACACGCTCGCACGTCCACTACGTCCAGTCGATCAGTCGTTTCGAAAAGCTCACTTTCGCCGTTTTTGTTCGTAATAATGGCTAATCATCATAAAATTTAAATATAATAACTGTTGCGTGAACGGATGTCATAGTACACGAAAGAATTTGAAGTTACATTTCTTTACGATTCCGAAATATTCTGAAAGGAGAGTTTGTTTTTTTTGTTTAGGTTTATTGACGTTGTGCCTTTATGTAGATAGGTATGTGGTATAGTGTTATGAGGGGCCTATTGAATTGACACGTATTTAACTGGTATCAGCACAGCACTTTTTTATACATTAGGTAGTATTTATCCATGTATTACAAGGAAAAACAACATAAATTGGTTTTGCCTAGTGAAACAATAATGGGCAATCATTCGTGGCAGCTCCAGGTACTTATTGCCTATTCTCCTTTGCTGCATGTAGTTGTTTTTTAGGGTTCCGTACCCAAAGGGTTAAAACTGAACCCTATTACTAAACCTCCGCTGTCCGTCCGTATCTCAGGAACCGTAATAGGTAGGCAGCTGAAATTTTCACAGAGTGTGTAATTATTTTGCCGCTAGAACAACAAATAGGTAAAATAAAAAAATAATAAAAGTTAAAGAGAGCATACAAAAAAAAAATTTGTTTGATCTTGTACGATGGTACGGAACCCTTCTTGTGCGAGCCCGACTCGCACTTGGGCGGTTTTTGCCATACCAGGACCTTCATTTCATGAGCACGGCGATATTGAACTGAATGGAAACACGGATAATGTTTTATTACCGTTTCGACCACCTTTTTATCAAATGTGATATTATCAACCCGGCCAATAACAACAATAACCCGGACAATACCAAACAATACTGTTTGGCGGCGGTAGTGTGTGATAACCCTAGCGCAAGCCGCATTCCAGCGATATGGGGCGGGTGAGCGTTGACGCGTTTCATCTCGCCGCCGCGCCGGCAATGAGCGACGTAATAAATACTTTATAATAAGGACATTTAGGATGAAAATTGAAAAATTACTGTCGGGGAGTGCAACTTCTGTGCGTAGCACTATTAGTTATTCTGTGGTTCAGTCGACCACCGACTAAAATTAATTAGGACATATGCAGTCACGTAGGACGTATGCTATGTGGTACGCGGGGAAAAGCTGATAGGGAATTTTGTAGTTTTAGCTTATATCGATGCATGATCGATTCAATTCCTTCATTATCGTCGAACATTTGCCAACAATGAAAGATGATACATGAATCACGTATTTTCCAGCGATTACGCCCGGGTTGATTTTGAGTTTTGAGACAGTCCGCAGATAGTAATACTGAAATGTGACAGAATACCAGTAATGCTATAAACTAAAGATAGATATTTTTTTGTGTTAAATATTGTACTATGGTACGGAACCCTTCGTGTGCGAGTACGATTCGCACTCATTTTTAGGGTTCCGTACCCAAAGGGTGAAAATGGAACCCAATTACTAAGCCTCCTCTGTCCGTCCGTCCGTCCGTCAGTCCGTCCGTCTGTTACAGGGCTGTATCTCATGAACCGTAATAGATAGGCAGCTGAATTTTTTACGGAGTGTGTATTTATTTTGCCGCTATAACCAAAAATTGGTAAAATTTAAAAATAATAAGAATTAAAAGGGGTCCCCATACAAAAAACCTGTTTTTTTATGTTAAATCTTGTTCGATGGCACGGAACCCTTCGTGTGCGAGCCCGCCTCGCACTTGGCCGGTTTTCAACCTTTCCACTGATTCGTGGCTGCCGCCGCGCCGTACAAATGAGTTTAGGTCGCCGCTCCCAAACTTCCAGGCTTCGCGATCTCTCGCCCGAGATGACGCGCCGATAGTTCTTCGCCGCGCTTCCCCGAGCGAAAGTGAATGTGCGTCGGCGCATGCGCACGCGACGCGCGGTGACGGCACGATGACGCGGCGCTTTGTTTTCGTTTCGCCGACTTCTTTCTGCGCGTTGCGATCACTGCGATCACGCGCGTTACCCATCCACCTTGCATCGGTTCCTGCAACTTAATTAGATAGCGGTGTTGCCTCTACGAAAAACACTGTATTTTATTGTATTTCATTTTGTCAAATTGGTAGACAAGCTACACTCAGACAGGTCATTTTTAACATACATTCAGTTTACAATTTCTGGCATATATCATCGTCAAATTTACTAAATAATTCAAACTAAGATAAATATGTCAAGTTAATAATTAGTCAAGGGCTTTATGATACTGCGAGGAGCAGGCGAAGCACCACTTACTTACTTGAAACCTTTATAAATTATATACAAAATGTTATTTTGATGTACAGTCGTTACTTATCAAATGTATACACTGGAAAGAGAAGGAATTTCTAAGTCCCTTTTACTCTATAGTTGACGTCAGCATGTCAGAAAGAGATCTCAAATTTGTCTCTATTTCCGGTGTATAGATTTCAGACGAAACGACTGTACCTATAAGCTAAATAAACATAAAGTTTCATCAAAATCCGTTCAGTCTTTTTTGCGTGAAATTGGGAAGAATATTCACAGCTTATTGTAAATGTCACATAAGCGACCTCACCTTAAAAACGTCAAAGCTGTCATTTCTGTAAACTTTGATTTACGTGCTTTTAGAGGAAAGAGGTACTCCATGATGCAGTTAGAATAAGGTTCAGAGGAAAAGAAGAGCTTTTGTTTGTATTCAAACTTAAATTCAAATTTAAATGTCATTGACCAGCACAAAGTATGAAACGAAATAATGATAGGTTAAGGCTGCGTATGACGCTAGAAAAAATCCCGATTTCCCCCCCACTGCTTCGCTAGACGCCGAAGCAGCAGTGGCGCCGTGAATCTTAGGACAAAACTGAAATTAGATATTGTTAGAGCGACACCTATACGCCGTCGCTGGAACTTGGTGAAAGTTTTTGTGATATTTTATTTCCCACAACTTCTTTTGATTACCATAATTAAATATTTTTTTCGAAGTAACATGGAGAAAATTGAGTCATTTCAATTAGATAGAATGAGAAAATAAACATTTCAAATCTATTCTGTTTTATTTTGTATGCTATCTCACTGCTTTGATAGATCTTTTAGGTGAGTTCGCTTAGACGCCACCTGTCGTGACAAATAAGCAGTTTCTTCCACGTTATTACAAATATCCAGTCATCCTCACAAACTTTCGCATTTGTAATATTACTAGGATAGAATGACGGTAGAAAGTCGAATCCTCCACCATCCTAAGAATTAAGACTAATACTCGCTTTCTCTTTTATTTCAGAGGGTGTATCCAGGAAGCTGGCTGCGCGGGGGAGGTCCTATATGCTGCGTGGGTGGGGGTTCGACATCCACCCGGACATAGCCAGGTGAACCCTCCGGCACCCTGCTCATACGCGACCTTATTCCCACAGCGATTCCCACAGCGGGACATTTTCGCTGCATTTTCCTAAACTCCTGGTTCGTTTTGTTGCTTCGATATTCTTCCAAATTTTGAAGAATTTGACGTATCTCTGTCGCCTATGGGCGGGGTCCCTCTACGTGAGTATTTATAGGTACGTCTTCAGTTTTTTCTTTCAGTTTTTAGATTTGCTTATTTTGGTTATTATTTGTATAAACCTGTCCCAAGTCCCAAACCGCTTTCGAACGTCCATTCACTGATAAATGATATACATATTTTTTATTAACGTTTCATTAAATGTATGTCACATACAAGGTGTCAGAGGATTGACTAACGTAAAGGGAAATTTGTTTCAGAGGTCTGCAAATGTGCAAACAAAAAAATTAAATGTCATTTGCTTTTACAAAAAGTCTCAGATTATATACAAACTGAAGTAAAATAACACTTACACGTTTAGGCTGACGGTGGGCAACCGGTGTTGATACGGGACAGGCTGGTGATTGAGGGCTAGGTAATTCTGCAAAATGTACCACCTCCGTTAGACAGCTCTCACAATTGACGAAGTAATAAAATAAAAAAGAGGTGTGCTAACAAAGTGTTTATTTTTATTATCAGAGCACTGACACAACAATTTGATGGCATGGTTACGACAGTGACTGCTGAGACACCATGTATTAGTGACATATACATGTACATAATATACGAACCTTGAAGGATTGAAGTGAGCGAATGTGACTCAAACAATCGGCCTAGAAACAAATTTAACATTGCTATCTTTCGTTATTATACTTTAATTATACTATCGTGACATGACTAAGTTGGTTACAAAACCTTGAACATTTTAACATTCATTCATCAAAAGGAATAGACAAATAGTTAGGAACAGATGCAAAAAAAATCAATAGGTAGGTTGATTTAATGATATAATAAAGAAATTACCTTCGCATTAAAAAACATATTTGTGGTAAAGAATAGTTTAGTCCACAGTTTAGTCCAAACAAATACCATTCCTTTTAAGGTATATCTGGCAAAATTCACTTTAATCTCTGTATTCGGATTCTTTCGCCACAGTTTCGTAAAACACTGGGAGCTTACGATGTTACATTAATTCGCCAGGTCAACCGGCAAGTGAGTGTCAAATCTGACTTTAAAGTTTCATTTCGTGCCATGATAACTGTCACACGACTTGTGATTCAACTTAAATGTACCACTTAGGGCCTTTTCACCTACTGCTGGTTAGCTTAATCTCCACATATCAAGCGCGTTTATTAGCTGCATGCATTCAATACCAGCACAAGATAATCAGCACTTTAGTAATAGAGGCCATTTTCACCAAGTCCTAATTTATATAAAATGACACTTAAAGGGCCTTTATTACTAAAGTGCTGATTATCTTGTACTGATAATGATTGCAAGCTGCAAATAAAGGCTCTTATTGTGTGGCAATTAAGGTAATCAGCGATAGGTGAAAAAGGCTCTAGGCATGGTATGAAATGCAACTGAACGTCAGATTTAGGGCCTTTTTCACATACTGCTGATTAGCTTAATCGCCACATATTAAGGGACTTTCTTAGAAGCTTGCAATCAATACCAGTACAAGATAATCACCTTAGTAATACAGGCCCTTTAAGTGTCTATTAAAATAAATCTGCACTTGGCGAAAATCAGGCTTGATCACACACTTGTCTGTTCACCCAGCGAGTTAAATTAACACGGTATCAATGGTGCTCAATTTGTTAGCCACTGAGACAAATATTAAAATGTCCTCGGTATAAGGGGATTACAATAAATACAACCTTTTTTCTATGAAATGCAATGTTACTGTACCAGTAAGTACTACATTTCATTACATCATGTCTGTTGTGTCCCTACCCCTATCAGATTCACTGTTTATATAAACTCTCATTCTAAAAACGCACCTTTTGGTGGTGGATCATCCTGATAGAGAATGTTAAAACATAATGAACGAGAGATTTCATAGTTTGCTAACTATATTCCGGGAGGTCGCGACATTTTTGGTCACGATAATGTAAATGGCTGAATCTGGGTTCACAGGTTAGAGACCAACCCTCTGATGCGAAATATCTCGGAAATATGTCGGTCTGCCTGCGCCGAGTGGTTGCGTTAGCTAGATTGGCTATGCAAAATTGATGTTGATATTTACCTGCTAATGAATATACTGATTGTCTGGACATATTGATACCTATTCATTATCCAACAATAAACAGTCGGTTTTATAATTTAATACTTAAATATACCAAATCAAAAACAAATCAAATAATTTATTGTAACATAATTAGTCACTGGTACAGAGTAATCTTACCGCTACCTAAAGTTATATCTGTAACCTAAATCGCCTATAACCAGAAATGCAATCAAATATTTGTTCAGTTTTGGTATTACTAAGTAAGTATATACTGATACTTTCATGCTTTGTTATTTGCAGCCATTTACCTTTTCATCCATTACAAAAAACATTCCGTTACAAAAAACTTGGCACACGCAGACTGATACTTTTACCTTAAGGATGTTCCGACCCATACAATGTTTTTTTTACACAGAACGCAAAAAGTATTGCACTTTAAGGCACGAATTCGTCAAAAATATTGAATATAGCCATAGTAGTTGCAGCGAAAACATATTCACAATTTCAGGTTTAATGGTTTCGTTGTAATTGCCGATTAGAAGTTTTACACCGTTAGATGGCGCTGTTAAATAAAAATCGTATTTAAATAAATTGTAACAAAACCAATAATCCCGAAATTGTGAAATTGTTTTCGCTGCAAGTAATATGACTATATTAAACTTTTATTATTAATTCGTGGCTTAAAGTGCAAAACTTTTTGCGTTATGTGTGCAAACAACTTTATATGGGTCCGAGCAGCCTTAGGGGGGTGATCTTAATCCTGTGAACCCAGTTTCAGCTTTTGCTTTATCGTTACCGTTTTTGTCGCGACCTCCTAGTCTACTAGGTAGTACCAGCGTCGCCATAATCGTTTTTACCGTTTCTACAGTTTCAAAGAAATAACAAAAAAAAAAACGTTGATTGAACATTCACTGATATTTTGGAATGCTTCGCGTTTTTCGTGGTCCATTTGTTTTTTAATGAACGAAACCAAACACTGGCATCCAATTCACACGCATAGTCGACAGACTACATTTATCCGAGCATTTATCTGTTGTAGCAAATATCTGGCGCGCGTTCCATGTCTTTAGGCCATTTATTACTTTTTAACATTCTCAGTCCAGAGTTTGCGTATGCTCGCTGGTGTGGGTCCGGTCTATGTCGAGCGTAGGAGGGATAATCCATGCGATTGTTCCAGATCTCTGTCGAAGTGCCGCCGGGCCCCGGGCGTGAGGTAACCTACCTCCGCAGTCGACCAGCTCGCTACACTTCCTACCGACCAAACGTCAATTCGCTTCAATTAACGCGTAAACTATGTGTTCGTTCGTATTAAGTATCTACAAGAAGTAAAATTAATGCATCCCAATGATGTATCGCGTTCCGTCCAAGAAACTGCCAAAAAGTATGATCGAATTTACAGTAAATTTTAAAGAGATTTTGACGAATTTATTAAAACAATAAGTTGTAAGTGTACCGCTACGATGTTGTGTTTGTAAATGTTTATTGTCAGTAATGTTGACGGATAATGACAGACGCTAGGAGTGCGCGGGTTCGCGACTGCTAGCGCCATCTAGCGTCGGATAGCGACAGTGCGTCGCGGTCGCTGTGCGCGAGTGACGCGCAAGCCCTGGCGGGGACATATGTGCAGGGGCCGGGCGCGGCGCTGGCGATGCCCTTTATTGAAGACGACTGGTGGGGTGCCGACAATGACGGCAGGATGGTCGACTTGTCTTCTTGCCTTCAGGTACACTTCTCAATTAGCAACTTTTATGAAACCATAATGCACCAGAAAACCTCTAATGAGAGATTATTATAAAATTTCTTCTCTGAAATTAGTGAATAAATTACGTACATTCGACTAAAGATTAAAGCATACTTACTCATCCCCTTGAAAAAAAAAGATAAACGATAAAACTGGTTTTCACCAAGTGCTGATATATTTTAATCGACACTCAAAGGGCCTTTATTACTAAAGTGCTGATTATCTTGTACTGGTATAGGCCCTTAAGATGTGGCGATTGAGCTAATCAGCAGTAGGTGAAAAATACAAATTGTATAGGGCTAAGAACATATTCAAACCATTGAAGAGAAAGGAATTCAAACATGCGCGCGGGGAAGGTTATATTCAACCACCTGTATTCTCAAATCTTTGGTTGACTGTACCTAGCTCAGTCCAAGGAAGACTAAATACCTTTCAGGATATCGTAAAACTATTTTTGTTAAATGATCGTTTTGAGTAAAAAAAAGGAAAAAAAGAATGAATTGAATATATTTGGCAACATCCGTAATTCGTCTAATAATTCGTCTTCATGACGACCCTGATACTACCGTTCCTGTCTTGTTCCTAAAAGGCCCGATAACTCCTCTGCATTCCATAATTGTTATACTATTAATAGGATGGGTATTGAAATACTGCAGAATGAAATGAAAAGCTAACGGCTCGTTCGGTCGCAGGACGCGGTAGTGGCGGCGGGGAGCCAGGCCGCGCTCCAGATGGCGTCGACGGTGGCGACATCCCTCGGCGAGCTCTCGCAGGCGGAGCTCAGCAACATCGTGAGCGGGCTCGCGTCCAGCGTGGACGCGGACTCGCCCGACGCCGACGATATCCTCAAGCAGCTGGGCGAGACCGCCTTCGACAACTTCGACACGTTCTTCACGGAGCTCACCGGCGGCGGGGTCGCTTGCGGCGTTGAGATCAAGGTTCGGCGGAGCCCTATTCATATATCTGCCACAATTTGATCTCCTGAGTTAGCCAGCTTAATCAGGACTCAAAACACGCCCGGGTTTCGCCAAGTTCTGATTTATTTGAATCGACATTTAAGGGACCTTTATTCCTAAAGGGCTGATTGTCTTGTGCTGGTATTGATTGCAAGCTGCTAAAAAGGCCCTTAATATGTGGCGATTAAGCTAATCAGCGCTAGGTAAGTATAAACTTGAGTGCGGATGAAAATTGTCTTGTAAACTATTACTCCGCTTATTTCCAACCATTTTCAAGACTTTTTGAAACGCTGTGTAAATCTTGTAGCATGGCTTGTAGGTTGCGGGTTTTTCGTCATTTGTATACATTTTAATAGTTTTGCACCAGCTGTCGAACGTTATTGATTCTTAGTCCCATTAGAAGAATTCTGAATTCTGAAGATAGCGGTAGAAAAGTCATTGTGTTTATGTCCAGTTGAATAAATCAGCACTCTTTCTATTTTCAGCAAGAGGAGAACAATAATGTTTGCTCGAATGCATCCAGCAGTCAACTGCAAGCCGCATATTTCCACCAAAGTGGTAACCAGCAACTTTCATCACCCAACCAGATCCACTCCCAGCGGTTACACCAACTTCTGCGGACAAACGGAAACAATATCAGCAACGGACGATACAACATAGCGTCCGCCAATCCGCTGCTAGCCGAAAAACTGTCGGCGACATCTAGCGGCATAAAGCAGGAACCGGGTTGCAACGACTACAACGGTTCGAACATGAGTTACGGAGATTCGTCGCCAATGCAGAGGGTGGCGTCCGGAAAGGCGCTCGTGCACGATAGTGGCGGAGGAAAAGGTAAGAATATTGAATTATGCCTTAATTAAATTTTCAGAAACATCATTATTTTCAGAAAAAAAATATTAATTTAAAAGTTTACAATCTCAGCGACACGCCGCTCCACCTTCGATACGCCACCTAGCGGCAAGTAGTAGAACCAACATGACTCGCCATTACAACAATAATATTATCGTGCCAAGTAGAAGTTTTCTGTCGCATTCATAGATGGCGTGAGCAGTAGATTTTATGGTGCGGTTTTTTCGAATGAAACTAAAGAAAAGACGAGGAGCCTTCCTCCGCGACCGTGCAGTCCACTTTCATTTTCCGGGCGGTTGCAGAGATGCGGCTTTACTTTTTACTATGACTGCAATTATTGGCACGCTGTGGCGGACGCGATACTAAAGCAGTTAGAAAGGAACCACTACCTTTTTTCCCTGATGCAGTTGCTGCGAAAAATAATATTTATAGACAGTGACGTTCCTTCGAATGGGATGTTTGTGATGGGGACCTAACCCAAGAAAGTGAATCGTCAAGCAACGAAAGTTGCAATGGCGACGGGGCAGCCACATTGAGTCGCGTGTTACTTTGTTGTTTCTCTTTATTAAAAACTTGTTTAGTACGATTAAAATTACCTATACTTTCGATTAATTTATTCAAGGGTAGGTATATTTTGAGCAAGTTTGAATGACGGTCCATGGATATGTAGAATGTTCAAGTATATCTACTTCTGTTACCTTTTCACGCTGAGGGGGCAGTCACTCGAGCAAAAAGTGTACACCAAGATTACTAGTAGTCAATATAACCCGGATTACCTTGTGCTTTCTAGATTCCCAAAGATCCCCATGGACTATCAAAGATTCCTGGTGATTTCCATGATTCTTAGAGAACTACCAAACATTCCTTAGGGAGTACCAAATATTCTGGGATTTCGTAAGATTACTAAGGACTACAAGATTGCTCATAAATACAAAAAAGTTTAAAATTAGCTTCGTTTGATCTGGGAAATAAAATAAGCATAAAAAACCGGCCAAGTGCGAGTTGGACTCGCGCACGAACGGTTCCGTACCATCAACACCAAAAAATCATGTTTTTTGTATGGGGCCCCCCTTTAATTTTTATTATTATTTTATTTTACCAACTTTTTGTTATAGCGGCAAAATAAATACACACTCTGTGAAAATTTCAGCTGCCTACCTATTACAGTTCACGAGATACAGCCCTGTGACAGACGGACGGACGGACGGAGGGACGGACGGACGGACAGCGGAGGCTTAGTAATAGGGTTCCGTTTTCACCCTTTGGGTACGGAACCCTAAAAAGATCATGCGTCATTATGGATTTTCCAATGATTTAGAGAATACTCTGCACTGCCGAAGATTTTTTTATTCCTCAAACGCCCGCACCTAAAATTCCCTGACGTTGCCATGAATTTAATAGGATAGGAGAATAGGAAAGCCAATGATCTCCTTGGGATTCCCAGATTCTCTAAGATTACTCCAGATCACCTAAGATTCCTCGGACTCCCATCGGAATCCCCGGTCTAACCTAAAATTTCTGAGATTATTAATAACGTTCTACACAAGATTCGCTGAGTGACTGGCGGCCCCTCGTTTCACGCATTACCTAGTGCTTCCTCATATCCTTATTGTTTTATGGAACCGGACATGGATGACAAATAACACACACACACAAGGCATTAGCCCAACGTACCACACTCCCAAAGGAATTAGGTGCAATGCCAGGACCATCAATTTAGAATAGCGAGGTTTTATCGAACTGGATTAAAAACACCGACACTTTTCTTTGCTACATGGGTTCCCGCATTCTCAACGAAACTGAACATTACAATAACGGTGACATAATAACCTGGGATTCAAACCCAGGATATTCGACATCTGAGCCCATAGTCACCTAAATTGGCGTTTACGGAAAATAGAAGTTACGTAAAAACTAAGGGAAGAAGCGTCAAACCCAAAACAAGTTTTACTACTTTTTCTGCGGTGTTGCTTTTTGAATCTATCAAAATCTTACTCGGACTATCAAATTTGTATGACAACGCGGAGTCTGCGTAAACGGTAGAGCAAAGCTCACTGCGCGCGCTCTTCATTCATTCATATATTTGAAAACGCCAGTCGATCGTTTTGACTTACACGCCAATTTAGGTGACAACTCGGAATAGGGGCTGAGAATAACGTTACACCCTACACTCTAAACAATAAAAAAATACCTGCTCGTTTTCCTGCAAAACTCGATAATTTACCTACATCTAAACACTTTCAACACCACAAAACATTACCGTAACTACATAACGAATGCCTACCGCCATTTTAGAACCTAGGGCCCAGCGGCCCGTCTCGCCAGGCGGGACTGGTCCCTCGACGCACAGTTTACCTCTCAATCAAGCAGACGTCAGCGTCTGTCCCGCTCGCACGCGCCGCCGAGCCGCTCTTACAAAATGATTGATTGCCCGGTGAGCACTTTTGGGAAATTTCCGAACTCCCAGACTGTACCTAGAGAGCCTAATGGCCCGTTCACACGCGGACAATTTGAGGACGTGACGACTTTGTACTGCGTTAGACCACGCATAGAAAACTTCTTTTTAAAATCAACAGCGTGTCAGTCATCTCCGAATCAGGAACTGTCATGTTTCCAATTAGAAATGTCCTCTATGTTACTATTATATACCAGTTATACTAAGTAGACACCAGACACTATTACCACTGATATCTTCGATTTTCTTGCACGTTTCACCAAATATGTAGACGGCTCCTAGTTGTGTTGAGAACTCTCTGTCTGACAGGGTGTCTTCAATCAAGTAGTGTTTAGCTTAATCTGTACATTAAAGGCACTTTCTTACCATCTCGCAAACAATGCCAGCACAAGACAATCAGCACTTTAGTAATAAAGGCCCTTTAAATGTCAATTAAAATGAATCAGCACTTGGTGAAAATCAGGCTTATCAGATGAAGCCAAAGATAACATTACACATTCAAATTAAAATTCTTTATTGGCAACAAAAACAACAATTAGGTGCAATTTAGAATGTTTAAAAATAAACAAGTATACAAGTATATACATAAAGGTTGCATTTTTGCCATAATACCTTTGTAAAAACTATTTCGGACCAAATAGAAAATCTCTAAACTAAAATAGAAACTCTATAAAAGCAGTGATACTCTCTGTACATTAGATTTCGATCTGCGTATGGTTATACCTATTACTAATGTTGCCAATTAGAAAATCTAAAAATATCCGAAACCGTGAAGTAAACATTTAGATATAACAAGCGCCGACAAAATCTCCTCAATATTCGGCTCCTGAAAAACGAACGCCGCCGATGGTTTTTTTTTTCAAAATCATGTGTAAGTTCGCTCTTTCATCATTGGAATACCAAAAAATCCCGAATTTATCTCGACATGCGTCTGAAATGAAATTGAGAACACAGAAAGATGCTGTAACGCTCGTATTCCTGTCACTTTCGTACACGGCGCGCTGCAACAGTTTCCTGCTTGCAAGTTTTTGGTGAGAGGAATATTTATGAATCTCGATTAACAAAAATCGGCCAAGTGCGAGTCGGACTCGCACACGAAGGGTTCCGTACCATCGTAAAAGAAATCGTAATACAAAAAAATCACGTTTCTGTATGTAATAGGGTTCCTTTGGCACCATTTGGGTACGGAACCCTAAAAACAGTATAGAGCTTTGGAACAAGCACTCTTGCGTTTTGCCTAGTTGAAGTATGTCATTTTCGGATGTTTTTTTCAACAGTATTGTGTATTCCACTGGAACGCATTCTGGTGTTTGCACGTTGTTAGCCTCGGTGACGCCTTGCGATTCGATAAGCTGGGGAAGCACCTCTGAGCGCGGTTAGGCTCTGGATGGGTGACCATCTTCTACCGTTCAGGCTGGCCGTGGTTCGGATTCCACGTAAAACTGTAGGTCCCCTTCCTTACTTACTAGGTGGTAGGGCTAATCCCGCCGGGTTGGTACCATCGCATTGAATGAACGATGGTCGAGGCGGCAATGAAAACTGTCCGTGTTCTCCATCCAGTTCAATGTAGCCGAGCAATATAAGGAAGGTCCTGGCAAGGCACCTAGTTCCCATGTGGTGTGTTAGGCTAGTATCTTACGGCCAGTTCGGTATTAGCCATCCATGACTAGTTGCATAAGTACTGCCCTACTCGTCACTCGTGTTGAGTTGACAATGCGCCGTACGCACCTTCTTCGAGTCTACCGCAAGGACAATATCTTGGCGCATTGTCATGTCCCCAGAACCTCGATCGTTCGATGGAAATGACGTAGTATTGTCCACGTGTGAACGACGCTTAGACTGGACTATTTTCTCACTTCGCCAACGGGAAATTTTGGAGCGCCGCTGTCGCGCCGCGCTATCAGCGAAAAAGAATAAAGGAGCTTATACATTATTTAAAGTAATATTTTTATTTCATCATACCCAAGATTATCGTAGGTAAGAATTTGTTCTAGATATCTTTACAATTTTCTTTTAATAAATTATCCTGGTCCTGAAGACAAAATGCAGACTACCGCGGTGGCGGCGGTAGTTATATCAAATAGATATTGGTCCAATCACAGATTACGTGTAAATCTCGATCCTTAAAACTGTCTTCATTTTACAGTGAAATCCTCTGTCTTGTGGGCACAGAGTTGACCGAACAGAAGTAGTTGGTATATTGTATATTATGTAGGAATTATGTTTGATTTAGTTAAGTAAATTAATTTGTCTGTCTAACTGCTACTCGCATTACTGCTCACGATACCTAAAGGTAGACTGGTAGGGATTACCTCTGGCATTAAGTTGTACCTTTTGCCCGAATTTTGAGTGCAATAAACATATATAAATAAATAAATAAATAAGAATCTCAGCTTCAAAAGATTTATGCAACCATGTGATGCAAGGTAAAGTAAAGCTCGACTCTAAAAATAGGGTTGAGGTCTCGACAAGTCTTCTTACTGGCCCGACTCCACACAGATTTACCCGGTGATGGAATACTTAACTTTATTCACCTCTGGGATTGATCACGCCACTAAGCTATCGGCTTTCGGCTCCATCCAATGTTGGGATCCCAATTTGGTCAAATAACGAAACAAATTTTGAGTTTATACAATTTCGTATCGTTATGACGAGGGCTCTGCAAACCCGAATTGTAGTTACTCATTATTTGGTTCGACGTGTTGGTCAGAATCTCGTTCAGAGTCATACTTTTGTACAGGTTGCTCTCAAGTCATTATACTCTTAAATTTAATTTTAATTGTCTTTTCTGTAGGTGATAATATTTAAATGGATGCTGTTATATTTATTGTTTGGTTATAAGAATAAGAAATAATTTGTATTTTGACTCCCCGCGAAGTTATTTGTCGATTTCTCTCCGTCAGTGGTGATCGAACCGATCGAGAAAATACAAATCGAAGAGTATGTGTAGGTACACCTAATGGAAGAAAATAAACGAATGACTAACGCATTGACCACGTAGTAGGACCGCTACGATCATTTTACAGGCTTTACTATTCCTCCTATTACTGAAATATTTGTTTGGTTATTTGTCGAACAGCCATCAATTCGATTAGGCAGATAGAATATGTTATAAAGAAGGAGAAAATTGAAAGACATTTTAACTTAGAGTTTTTCGTCGATTGTGCCAACTTCCTCTATTGCTTGCAATTTCCTCTATCGATAAAAGCCTTAAAATGCAAGGTTAATACATTTACCCCCGACACTGTACTTGCACTGCTGTGCAAGGTGAAACTAGAAGCATATCATTTTCCTGTTGCGATCCATATTAATATTATAAAGATATATGCTGCAATATTTTTGGCTCGTCCTCTATTTACTTAGTACAGTCGTTTCCTCTGAAATATATACACCGGAAATAGATACAAATGTGAGATCTCTTTCTGTCATGCTGACGTCAACCCTAAAGTAAAAGGTACTTCTCTTTCCAGTGTATACATTTGGTGGGAAACGACTGTACTAAGTTGTAACTATTGTATTTTTCTGCAAAAGACCTAAATCTCCTTTAACTCGATGCTAACTTTCCTTATGAGTCGATTTCCATTTTGATCGTTTCGCTTCACCGACAAAGAAATAGGTGGCGCTTGTGTAGCCGTCGGACACACACACACATTGTCGACACGCGCTGCACTCTGCATGCGCCCGCGCACACCGCAACATCTCGCCGGATGTAGATCATCTAAGCTTGCAGCCCGTGTTGCCGTCTCACTCTCGGTACTTACTTGAGCGGCTCTAAAACGATACATGAATAAAACCTGATTGCGGTAAGTTCCATAACGGCGAAACTGAAACCATATTGAATATTTTTTCAAAAATAACTACTACTTATTTTGGAATCTCAAAAAGATGTAAGATGCATTGATAGTCAAGCTATATTTTAAAGAAATAATGATAAATATCGGATGCTCATATTCTGTGTTTTTTTTTAAAATATTCGTCTAATTTTATAACACAAACAACCAGCATCTTACAGTTTTATCTTTAAATTATAGCTATAGCATCAATCTAAATATAAAATTTTTGGATTATCAAAATTCGTAGTGGTTTAAATATAATTCAATGTTGTTTTACTTACGTCTTTATCAAACTGAACGTAATCTTCTCTTATGACGCCTTCAAAACTTTCCGTTTTAATTCTTACATATAGATTACTCTCCCATTCATTTGAGATTTTGCAACGACATCTACATACATCGGATCATTGTAATCAGACCTTAAAACAAATTTTAAAAATGTATTTGTTTAAAAATTAGTCTTTGCGATGTTTTACCGAGATCGTTGGGGACTCGATTTTTAATTTAGTTTAAAAAAAAAGTAATTTAATCATACATTTTTGCAGTTAAGACCTTTGCTTTGAAATTGTTCAAACAAAGTGCTTCAGTTGTCTCTCAGGGGGGGGGGGGGAAGCACCCATTGCCGCCCACCCCTGGACCCGTCCCCCTACCGCGCCTGGCACAGTTGCACGCAGGTTCAACGTATTGTTGCACGTTGAGCCGGTAACCTAAGCTGCGTTCTCGTGTGGTGCCGGCGCGGCGGCGGCGGCGCAGGCGCAGCCTTGACCTGCCTTACCGTGACGTCACAGCGCAGCGCGCGCGGCAAGGCGGAGCCCGCTCGGCTGCCAACCACGCGGGGCTGCCAACACCTCAAACTGTTTACCCCTGTAGCGACCGAGCGCCCTCTACTGAGAGCTGCTAGTTTCACATGCCACAAATGCAACAAACAGATGCATAGAGCTAGTTAACATGACGGGCGCTAGATGGCGCTGCCAGCCAGACATGAAGTCAATATCGCACTAACGAAGTTTCCCAGCGAGTTCACACATATACAACATTCAAATCACGACTAGAGGAGAGCAGTTGCGCAGCCGTGGGTCTCAAGACCTGACCCACCTTTTCATCTCTCTACACCCCTAAAACTAATTTAAAATGCCCGACATAATCAAGGTTTGCGTTTTTTAGGGGTTCCGTACCCAAAGGGTGCCAACGGAACCTGAACAGTAATAGGTAGACAGTTGTAATTTTTTACAGAGTGTGTATTTCTGTTGCCGCTGTAACAACAAATAGTAAAAAATAAAATAATAATCCCTCTTCGTCTTTTTTGTGATTTTTTGGTGTAAATCTTGTACGATGGTGCGGAACCGTTCGTGTGCGAGGCCGACTCACATTTGGCCGATTTTTACGGGCAGTAAAGATTTTTTAACCATTCAGCCTAGTAAGGTAGTTCTAATGGTGAGTGTGCGCATATAGATGGCTCGTCGAAAATTATTCTGGGTTATGAATAGCTATAGGACCTGAAACAAAAAACCGTACGTTCAATAACATCCATAACATAATTTAATGTCCTTGATCCTTTAAAGTTGCTTCGGATAATTTAGCCTCGTTTTATTTTAGTCGAGACTTGAAGGGCTTTTATTACAGAAATGCTGATTATCTTGTACTGGTTTTGATTGCAAGCTGCTAATAAAGGCCCTTAGCAGTAGTTGAAAAATGCCCTAAGTATATGTAGGGTCGCCTCGTGCGCTCGGATTTCTTTCCTCGTGCGTTTTATGTGCGTTCGGATTCCTGTAAATCTTTAGCTTAGCGATTATTATGAACTAAACGATACTATTCGCCAAGTCTATGCTAAAACTATGAAGTCTGACGAAAGTAATTCACAACTTTCGCAGAGCATCACAACAATTCATTACTTTCGTCAGACTACAAATTTCATTGACTACAAATTAAGAACAAGTCTATCGCACGGGACGTGGGCTATGTCTTCAAGCAAACTTTGCCAAACTTACTGAAGAGGATTACGCATTCAAAAAAGTACTTAATTTGTTGAAACAGTCTCGATTTTGTTCTTTACTAAGGGCCGATTTTTCTCTCATAAAATAATGGTTATCGGACTGATAGTTTAAATGTAAGTTTGTAAAGCCCTAAATGCTGAATTTTCAATAGTCAGCCAGATAACTATTTGACGGTTTTATTTACGCTTCCGCTTATTCATCCGATATAGTAAGTCCATATGTTTATTAGTAAAATTGTAGTCGGATAATTGTTATAGAAGGTATAATTCTCAGGCAATGACTATCCGTCTTTTTACAAACGTGATTTGTAGTATCAGTCCGATAAGTACTATCTGAGGATTGAAAAATCGGCTCTAAGACAATTTAGGCTATTGTTTGAGTCAATGTTCGTAATTTTTAGGTAAGGCCTGGACTACATGAACGGAATAAAACCGGACGGACGGAATTTTTCCCTAATCAGTGAGTGCATGTGGCCGCACCCATATCCGATTCATAAAATCAATTCCGTCCGTCCGGTTTTTGTCCGATCGTGTGGTCCAGACCTGACGCGTTGTTCAGAAATGTACTTGTCCGTTGATACCCAGCCCGGCTATCAATAGATGCTGCAATCGATATTCGGGTAAAATCGTAAAGTGCATTCCGATTGTGGTGCGTTTTCGCGCGCACTTTCGCTATCGCGCCCGGAGCGGGAGCGACAGAAGCGCGCAGGATCGGCCCTGACCGACTTGACAGGCGCGAGTAGTTTTCCGCTCCGCGCCGCACCGCGCGCATCCGATGCACGGCGCACGCGTCATGTGACAGTTGGCGTCACCTGACGCAACGTCGAGAGCTTCCAATGATGTCTTGGGAGGGATTCGATAGAAGCTTCTTGGGGATGTAGGAAGCCGTTTTCAACCGACTTCAAAAAAGGACGAATCTCAATTCGTCTGTATGTTTTTTTGTGTGTATGTTCTAGATATCTCGACTAATTGTCAGCCGATTTGAATAATTATTTTTCTCATCAGTGGTGTGCCTTTCATACATTTTATGAAATAAAACCACTCCAAAGGGTGGGATATACTAATAATAGTGAAAATAATACAGTTTTAAAAATATTGAACCGACTTCAAACTCGGAGGTATTAAATAATACTTTTATTTATCAGCACCCTTAAGTAGAAGGCGGTACTCCTGAATATGTAAAATGGTACCGTTCTGTCCTTTGGTACCTCCTATGCGCCTTATACTCTAAGGTGCGAATGAATAAACATTTTTTTAAATAATTTTGTAGTGTCCGAAGTCGGTTCAATGTTTTTAAAACTGTTTTTATTTGTAACTGGATATGAGTGGCTAATGCCTCACCCAGTGTCATGATATTAGACCAAAACACACAAGTGCCATGCCAGGAGTTTTCTTATATTTCGCGGCTATATTAAACTAGATGGAAAACACTGAAAATTTGCATAGCATCGTTCATTTAAAGCGATTGCAGGTAAATAAGGAAGCCGAACTATAAACTACGAATCGTCGCCAAATCAATAAATCAAATAAAATTCATATTCAAAAACACGAGTTAGGATAGCTTCTCGTATGATTAAGGCACACATACTTATTTGGTGGGGTGAAAATATTTTAGAAAATGTTAATATTCCAAACATTCTTATCTTAATAATAAGATGTGATCACGATAAAGGAAACATCCCACTTACTGTGTGGTATTACACTCTAGCAATAGCTAGATGACAGCCGAGGACATACTATCATCCACTCATTACGTGTCTTGCTAGAACATCATTAGCGATATGATGCATCGACATTAGTCAACCACTAGAAACCCTCATGAATATTTGGCCCTCGGGAGCCATAAATGGCACCCGTTATGATGCGTTTTGGTATGAAGGGCGGTAACGGTGAAAGGTACAACCTTTCAGCACACGATGGGCAGGATTAATTGTAGGTAACAGATTTTGAGCCGAACGCTCTGACTAGATTTAGAACCACCCCACCGGTGCCCCGGTGTGGTCAGCGGGATTTTTATTATTGGTTTTCGTAACGAAATCCACGGTGCGACATCACAGAGTCCTCCACTTTAATGACGAAGCAGTATTATGTTATTGCACGTACGCAATTCGGTAACGTAACGAGATTAATGCAACTTTCAATGTACAATGTGTATTGTGTGCAATTAAATCGGGAGTTTATCCTGGTTTGTCCCACGCGAACCGCGCGGCGCGGAGAACAATGGGCGAGTCTTTCGGAAATACTGAGTCCCCTTTCACTGGTTAAACCCGTCCGGATTTCCACCATCACGCCCGTCGAAGCGTCGACACGAACACATCAATCAAGGATTGAAACGGACATGACATTTTCTTGAGCTTGCCTTCGACAGTTCTTGCGAATTGGAAAGCAGAAGACGCCAACCGCCTTATACTACGTTGACAAGGGACCCATGGTAATGTCAACCACGTTCGCGTATCGCTGTGATGTAAAATGGAAGTCTCCTGTGTGTACATGCAAAAACAATAAAAAAATGTGAACCATTACATACTTATCTTATCATCCGAGAACTTTTCAATACATTATTGTGAGTATTTATTTTTAAAACATAATAAAAAACCGGCCAAGTGCGAGTCGGACTCGCACATGAAGGGTTCCGTACCATCATACAAGATTTAACACAATTAAATCACGTTTTTTGTATTAGGGTAAAGGTAAAATTAAAGGGGGCACCCCTTTAATTTTTATTATTTTTAAATTCTACCTATTTGTTGTTATAGCGGCAAAATAAATACACACTCTGTGAAAATTTCAGCTGCCTACCTCTTACGGTTCATAAGATACAGCCCTGTGATAGACGGACGGAGGCTTAGTAATAGGGTTCCGTTTTCACCCTTTGGGTACGGAACCCTAAAAAAAGGTTATGGCGGCGCTTTCTCGCGGCCATTAAGTTTTAACGTTCTTAGCGAGAGGAAAATAATTGCTAGCTAATTTTCAAAATGGTGATCAAACTCTTCACCGCTGCGTTTATCATTATCGGGGATTTGAATGAGCTCATTTATTCCCAAAGTGCCATATTCCCAAAGATGCTATTCCTACTGTCGTACCTATATCAGGAGTACCTGCCGCAGAGTATCGGAGCAGCCCCTTGTGGTTGACATTAAGCCTTTGAGAACGAACCGTTTCTCAAACTCATTTATCTGCCGCCAGGATATGGAACTGTCTGCTAGCGGGTGTCTTTCCGAAAACCTAGGAGTCTTCAAACGTAATTTAAACATGCTCGATTCCTCAGCGATAGTCCGCAAATCCGCTGGTATGGTGCCTCGCTGAGCGTGGTTTCACGAGGCTAGGTAGATGACAGCCACCTTTATTGGTTTTTCATAAACAAAAAAGACTCTTCATTTAATTTCATTCATTTCATTTATTTATTCAACTTCTGGTAGTCAAACTACCAACTCGTAGTATGAACTCATACTCTCAACTCATAGTATGAATTTATTAGCCAACGGCTCTATTAGAAGTCCATTGGGATGTGGTTATTTGAATCCAAACAGAAAACCATCCATCGCCCAAAACTGTCGAACATAAAAATAATGGCACATCTAACCGTTTTCCAACGAACTATTCAACACCAACATGAATGTCACGCCAGAAATTACCTCAGCGATTACGCACTGACGTTTTAAATTCCCAACAGGGGTTCCAAGGCGGCCTAAAAAAAACCGGCCAAGTGCGAGTCGGACTCGAACACGAAGGGTTCCGTACCATCGAACAAAAAAATCACGTTTTTTGTATGGGGGCCCCCTTTAATTTAAATTATTTTATAATCTTACCTATTTGTTGTTATAGCGGCAAAATAAATACACAACGCAATTTCAGCTGTCTATCTGTTACGGTTACTGAGATACAGCCCTGTGACAGACGGACAGACGGACGGACGGACGGACGGACGGACGGACGGACGGACGGACGGACGGACGGACGGACGGACGGACGGACAGCGGAGGCTTAGTAATAGGGTTCCGTTTTCACCCTTTGGGTACGGAACCCTAAAAATGTCCTCGTGAATTTCTGGCCCATTACCAATGCATTTATTGCAAACGGTGGCCAGTTTGATTTGACGTTGCGTCCAACCACATCGTGTATGAAATGATTATTACGAACAATCGTTCCACGTCACAGCCAGAGACAATAGTGGAAATGGTACGATAGTCTACAAAACCACAAAAATGCCAACCTGAATGGGATATTCCATCGTATGTTGCAACTTCTGTTGACGCTGTGAAAGTTTTGTTCATTGGGCTATGGTTCATGATGGTGTTGTCTGCAAATAACGACCATGGAAGGACGAAATTAGCAACCGAAACTCGTTTGTTTGGGGGCAGCGTAGCTACTTTTGTATTTATCGACTGCGCCGGCGAGTGAGTTCGCTTACGGATTCGCTTAACAAACAATGGTAGTCCATTTAAAAACTACTTTTCCAATTGATAGCACGGTTTTGTTTTTTTGAAAATCAAAAGAAGAAGAAAATCTTCATACACCTTTTGTTTTCTCCGTGGTTTGAGCAAGGATTCATTTACCGAAAAACAGTGACAATGCAGATGCAGATATTTGTTGCCTGATATTAAGTAGATTTCAAATATCTAGTAAATTGGAACAGTGGTTTTTTTTTTATGCGACCTGACATGGATGGCTTATACCACACAACTCCCGTTATGATATTAGCCCAATACACCACATTCCCGAAGGAATTTGGTGCCATGCCAGGACCTTCCCTTTATGAGCACGGCTACATTGAACTGGATGGAAAACACGGACAATTTTTCATTGCCGCTTCGACCATCTTTTCATCCAATGCGATGGTACCAACCCGGGCGGGCTTAAACCCTACCACCTAGTAGGGGAAGGGAACCTACAGTTTTACATGGATTCCGAACCATGGAGCAGCTAGCATTCGTGACGAAATGCACTTATCGAACTCGGAAAGAGAAAGACAGTGGTGCATGTCGGTATTGAACTCAGGCCTCTGGTACGCTAGGCCAGTTCCCGCGCCATTAGGCTACGAGCCGCTCAAGCCGGTTGTCAGATGATTAGCAGCTTACGTTTATGTGGGGAGCGTAATTCCCTAATGATTACGGATCCACCTTAACACACACTATCAAGTATGTATTCAGGGGATTTTTTGTATAGATACCTGCAAAAACTAGAACGATGGCGGACGTATGTGTACCTTTATCTATAAGGGTCGGTAAATTATGTAATGGAATCCTTGGCTAGGTATTTCCCCCACGGTTGTAGACCTGTGTTGTGGTCCTTCAAATATGATATGAAGCAGCACCTGGCCGGCCGGCTTGTTTTTCGCAGCCTCCGTTAAAGTTAATCAATGGGGGTCATCGGATACCTCCCTTGTGAGGTCCTGGCGTACGCCATATGCCGCGCTGAACATAAAAAACCCCTGATGCAACCCAAAAACTCGGGATCTGTAAATGACCGCGGACCCGTAAACAAAAAAAACCGGCCAAGTGCGAGTCGGACTCGCACACGAAGGGTTCCGTACCATCGTAGAAAAAAAAAACAAAAAAAAACACGTTTTTTTGTATGGGAGCCCCCTTTAATTTCAATTATTTTTTAATCTTACCTATTTGTTGTTATAGCGGCAAAATAAATACACACTCTGGGAAAATTTCAGCTGTCTACCTGTTACGGTTACTGAAATACAGCCCTGTGACAGACGGACAGACGGACGGACGGACGGACGGACGGACGGACGGACGGACGGACGGACGGACAGCGGAGGTTTAGTAATAGGGTTCCGTTTTCACCCTTTGGGTACGGAGCCCTAAAAACCCCTGATGCAACCCAAAAACTCGGGATCTGTAAATGACCGCGGACCCGTAAACAAAAAAACGTGATCAACAAACCACCCAGGATCAACAATCAAGAAACGAAAGTTGATTTTAATTGGATCGTTGCTACAAAATTAAAACCACATGATTTGCGTAACATTTCTTTATTACATAATGCTACAACCCTCGCAGGGGAGGTTCACTTCCCATACTGTACCTTTCCTGGGGTTCTAAATATGGAATTCTGCAATGGAGGCTAACTTGGCATTCGCTTATGACTGCGCTATTGAAGGACTTCATAATTTTCTCTTGGAATTACGAATTCTTAGATTTCTGAAACGTAGAGTTTGTAAAAAGTTGAGTTGTACTTGTAAGAGTTTCGTTCAAGGAACGTGTTTTTTTAATCCCCAGATTGCAAGAAAAGTACCTCCTACACTAATAGAATTCAACTTCACAACAATCAGTCGTGTTTTTTTTTCATCGCTCAGCGCCCTTTTCATTTTCTGTCAAAAATAAAAAAAGAACCAACCGATCCTCTAGATCCTTTTTCTATAGGGTCTGCAAACTATGGAATGGACTCTCTGCCGAGGTTTTGCCCCAAGTACAACCTGGGGTCCTTCAAACATAGCGTGATTTTGCACCTGGCCGCCCGGCATGGCTTTCGCAGCCCCTGTGCGTTTCAAAAGCCCATGGGCGTCGTGGGGCTTGTGTACGCCGTATGCCGCGTTTAACAAAAAAAAAATTGAAAGTGTCTATAATGATTTTATTTCAATTTTTCATAACACCACCGCATCATTGTTCGAAACACATTCGGTTTCAGTTTATTTCGTCTCGTCATTTTTTGAGTTCCGTATGCAAACGGTGCCAACGAAATAGGGTTTAACTAAGCCTCCACTGTCCGTCCGTCTGTCCGTCGGTCACAAGGCTGTATCATGAACCGTAATATGTAGGCTACTGAAATTTTCATAGAGTTTGTATTTATACAAAAAATAGGTAAAATTAAAAAATAATAAAAATTAAAGCCTATTTTTTGTGTTAAATCTCATACGATTGTACGGAACCCTTCGTGTGCGAGTCCAACTCGCACTTTACCAGTTTTTTTCTTTTTCTGTCGGTTCGATTACCTCAGGCGAAGAAGAACCGACGAGAAACTTTACCAGGTTTGTAATTTTGTTTCCATTGATATTTACAAACTAGTTTTCAGTTGTTGATAAATTATTGTCATTGTCCCGAAATGAACGGGATTAAAAAACCTGGACAAAATCTTTTTTTATGGTAAATAAGGGGTGACCCACTGATTCTTGGTCGATCAATTTCTTAACTTTTCCTCAATATTCTATCTATACTATACTATACTATCAATCTATACTATTTTATGTTCCAGAGGGAAACGTAGTGGAGGGAGATTAATTGTTATTAATAATGTATTTTTTTATGTTTTCTGTATTTCTCTCTGTGTTTTCTCCTAATAAATATATATAAATAAATAAATAAATAATATTTCAAAGTGAAACCTAACTTAAAACATAACTTTAGATAATTATTTTGAAGCGTCATAGCGATTAAGATTTTTCTTGAGTAAAAAGAGAAATTTCAGTACATTTCGTATGAAAAGATTTTGGTCTCTCCCGTCAGTTGACTCTGTGTGTGTTTACATTCTAAGCCCATGGGTGCGCAACACTCGGCGGCTTTTTACCGTCGCTAAAGGTGTAGTGCAACAAAAAGTGGCGTTAGCTAAGCGGCCCCAGATGCAGGCAAGTGGCCCGACGCGTCCCTTTCGAAATGTCACTTTCGGGTAGGGTTGCCATCTCTAGAATTTGACAACCGGGACAAGACGTGAAAACCCCGGATTCTAGAGCCCAGAACGCGGACATGTCAACAGGTTTTTTGAACAGTCTTGTTTGAAAACCCGGACTACAAATGGAGCCCGGATGCCCTCACAGCTAGGACAAATCCGGGGAGACCCGGACGGATGGCAACCCTACTTGCGGGGCACCGCCACACGCAGCTTCCCTCGGGATCTGACGCTCGGCGGCGGCGGCGTCTTGGCGGAAGTCACTTCGCCACTTTTCGAGTGAGTTTTTTGGAAGCGGCAGGTCCTTTGCACGTCGCTGGTGCCGGCGCCTTTGATAAAAACTGGCAACTTGTACAGACATTAGTGGATGTTTTTTTCATAATAAAATTATTCTTGCCGCTTCTTCCTAGCGTTTTTATTTAATTAAACTTACCTATTACTTTTCTATTGCTATTAAAGTAAAATTGTATTTTTGCTAAATATGATACACGTTTCACAAACGAGAGAGAAAGTAAGCATATTGAAGTTCTTTGAATTTTTGTATAAAAATTTCAAGAGGTCACTGAAAGCTGCTAATATTTTACGGCATGTTCCATTTTTAGGGTTCCGTACCCAGAGGGTGCCAACGGAACCCTATTACTAAGCCTTCGCTGTCCGTCCGTCCGTCACAGGCTGTATCTCATAAACCGTAATAGGTAGGCAGCTGAAATTTTCACCGAATATGTATTTATTTTGCCGCTATAACAACAAATAGGTAAAATTTAAAAATAATAAAAATTAAAGGGGCTCCCATACAAAACGTGATTTTTTTAAATCTTGTACGATGGTACGGAACGGCGAGTCCGATTCTCACTTGGCTGGTTTTTATATTCCTTTTTCATGATTTAACTCTTGCACTAACTTTTCATTTATGAACCTTTTCGTTTAAGTATATTTGTGCTCTAATTGACTGATACATACAATATTCTTGCAATATTTTGTGCCTGAAGCTAGATTTGGGGATGGCACAATTGGCACGAATGTGGTGTGGTATAAATCCATTAAAAATACGTTATAAAACGTATGGAGCTTACATGCTAAGCTCCTAGATAGCAGTGTCATCTGAAAGTTGATATAGTGACAAGGATTAAGAAGGTTATTTTGTGTTTTTTTGACACGTAGAGCAAATGAGTGACGAAAGAATGACGTAGTTATATCACATAAAAAAACTATGTATACACATGCAGGTAAATGTCCAACTTCATAAAGTTCTTACAAACTTCTACCCTTTCCGATTACATCACTATTCCAAGGGATGTGATATGTATGCATGTATAATCGACTCAATTAATTGATGATTTGCTTCAATTAATGTGTCCTTACTTCACGGTCGATTATACATGCATACATATCTCATTCCTTGGAATAAGCGACGTACCTGCTCAGTACGAAAAAATAATATTTACTTAAATCACTATTCGCTCTGCACCGCTCTGCAACCCTGAGGTATCTCTACCCGTCGCCCGCTCTAGGCTCACCTCCCTAGAATCATGAATGAAAAAGTGCACAACGGATTTTCCCTCGCCCCCTCGTTCCGTGAAAAGCGAAACTTCACACGGACGATGCATCGGTTACGCTCCGCACACGCACACCCGCGCGCGTGTGCGTGCAGCCATGACCTCGTTTTCACTCGGGCCGATGCGCGAACGCGCGCGTGTGGTGGTGGCGTGTGCACGCGCCGCGCGCCGGTGTGCGTGCGCCGTGAGTGTAGTTATGTCACCGATTGTGCGTACTACTGGGCCGGACGGTGTGCAAATGAGCGCGCTCAAAGTTTGCTCCATTCAACCTGAACATTTGTCGTAAACATATATGTTAATTATCTGGGCTATCAGAAACTATTAAAAAAAATTGGGTAAAACAATATACAGGGTGTCGCAAAACTCAGCTTAAAGCGGGAACCAGGTAGTAGACCAGTTTATGGCTACCCAGGGAAAAATAAGAAAAAAAATCGGTGTTGTTTGTTTTTTATTATATGAGAACTTTTTGAAAAACGTTGAAAATGGACATCTCGAACAACATTTTTAGTTAATACGACTACAAATAAAACAATATATAATTGTTATTTTTTTACTGGTAGCCTAAATAAATCGAATTAATATCTAATATTAAGTAAAAGTTTTTCTTAAAATTTTCAAAGTATATTATTTTTAGTTAACTTTGCCACTTCATTACATAAAAAAAATTATTTACACTACCATGGAAAGTTTTCACAAAAGGTGGCGCGACTAATCAGAGTTTTAAAATGATATAATACCTCCCACTTCATGCTTTAAAAAAGACATGGTACTTGCCAACATAAAATAATACCTTACTCAAAAAAATTACCTTCAGTGCCAATGAGACATGATGCATGTTATATTTTAGTTATAGAAGAATAGAGTATGTATTTATTTTGCCGCTATAACAACAAATAGGCAAAATAAAAAAAATATGAGAAATAAAAAAAATAATACAAAAAACGTGATTTTTTTGTGTTAAATCTTGTACGGAACCCTTCGTGTGCGCGTCCGACTCGCACTTGGCCGGTTTTTTAAGGCAACCCCAGTAAAAAATTCAGGGTTATTTAAATCTGGATAACGGGCGGCCATAAAATTGGACCAAGGCACCCAATCCAACGGTCTGCATACTCTTGGCTCAGATATTCTCGCACTGGATGGGCACAATGAGCAGGGCAACCATCATTTTGGTACCACATTGTACGTAAAATATTTAATGGTACATCATCTAGTAGAGTCTGACAAGAAAGCCTAGAAGTTATGGGGACTATCTGTAACGTATGCACTGCATTAAAATCGGCTAGGTGGTTCTCAAGTTATGGACAAACTATTGAAAAAATAGACAGACAGACGGCCTGAGCGCAGACAGGCAGGTATATGATACAAAAAAGATCTAAAAAATTACCTTGTGAGCCGCAAAAGTGTCATGATATGTGAGTCTTTTTTAAACCATTGTATAAAATAAATTGTTAGTTGTATTTACATTAAAAGACCTTCACGAAATACGCCATTATTCGAAATGTTAATGCTGTTTTCGCCTCTCGTGAAAACATGGGTTTGATTAGTGAATGTATGAAGTACGAGCTACAGGGTTCTGACAAATAGATAAACATTTCAGCGAAATCGAAACAGTACGTCCTTTGACCAATAGAACCCTTAAATATATTTTGTTTCATTTCCTTCCGCCATTAGAGATAAAATATTTCGTCAATCACGTATTTTACGGCAACGTCATTTTGTAAAGTAGAGCAGCATTTAACCTGTACAGTGCTGCTAACCATGTGACAAGGAAAACGTTTCGTTCGTAGTGCGTTACGCAAACCTGTAATAAATGTCACCATTCGCCGCACCGCGCACCGCACCGCGCGCCTCGCGGTGTGAACGGGCCCTTATGAGATCATACCTCTCCCCCTCCCCGTGCAACCTTCAACAGAATTTGTAGTTCCGTTCTAGAACATTCTGAGAGTGCTACTTTAGCAATGGCTACGTAATTTAGTGGTTAGAATATCGCTTTAAAATTAAATTATAAGGCTAAGCCCCTATTGCACGATCTCTTCGTGGCTGATTTAATCAATGTTCAAACACGTCACTTTTAGAGACCCGCATGGAGTTCCTGCCATACTGTCCATACAAAGTGACGTGTTTAATCATACGTTGATAAAGCCTGTTCAAAGCTTTTTGTAGTGAAAAAAAAAATACAGTCGAATTGAGAACCTCCTCCTTTTTTTACGTCGGTTAAAAAATATTCGAGATGGCTGCAAGTTACGAGTTATGTCTCTGTGGACACGGAGTACAGTCGTTCCAATCGTGTTGACCGGTACTTCCGTAACATACAAACGAACTATTTTATAGGCATTGCCTATGAAATAAACTAACCTAACAAACAATAACGGTAATACGATTTTTACACAGCTAAAACGAGAGTCCACGTAGCATGTGCCCACGCGTGCGCTGTAGTCGATATCCGCTTCGGTTTCTGTAACTTACGTTATGAGTATTCCAAACTCGTCTTATTCTTGCTCATCTAACCTCTACCAGAAACACTTGCCGCAGATAATGAGAGCACCCATTTGTGTTTGTCATTAGAACTTAATTTGACAAACATATTGGATGTTTGTCAAATTAAGTGTTCTGCCGCACCGCCGCCAGGGCATAGATCTGTCGGCGCGTGTCTTCATACCTGTTCAAACTAAGTTTTTTAAAATGATTGATAGCTCTGCAATAATCCGGAAATACACTGGTACGGTGCCTCGCTGAGCGCGTTTTCGTCAGGTGAGATGGATTCGGCTGTTTTGAGCAAATTCGGTTCCTTGACACAACCACCTAGAACCACCCAGTTTTTTTTTATGGAACCTGACAGGGATGGCTAATATCACACAACTAACGTTATGATATAATACACCAATACACCACATTATTTAGTTTGACGGCTTACCGCGCGTGTGAGGAGCAGGACGTGCTGCTCGACGTTTCGGAGCCTCACATGGGCTCCATCTTCAGGAGAACGTGCCTGTCGCGACGGAGGTAGGCACGTTACTGGCTACCCGCCGCTTTGCTTCACTTCTCAGCGTCCATGGCAACACTCGTACATTTTCTTGAGGATTAGCTGCGGTCCGAATTTCGTGTGAAGTGCAAAACACGCTGACTGTGTTTTCCTCGTCGTCTGTTGTCGGTGCACCTCTCCGAAATTCAGTTTTCAGCTTATTCAGCACGGGTTTCCATATGGGCGAAAGACATTCCCAAAGGAATTAGGTGCCATACAAGGACCTTCCCTTTATAAGCACGGGTACATTGAACCTAGATGGAAAACACGGACGATTCTTCATTCCTGCTTCAACCATAGTTTCATCCAATGCGGTGGTATAATAATAACAATAATAATGTACTGACACGGGGTGAAAAAAAAAGAGTGGGGCCTCCTCACACTTCCCCGGCCAATGATGATATCCTTCCCCGTCCAGTCGGTAACTGGAAATCCTTAATAAGGTAGGTAATGAAAGAATGTATTTTTTTAACTTTGATACAATGTATTATTTAATTTTGATCCAAAAAAATTAACGAAAGTGTCTTTTCACACACTGGGCCTTTAACGTCGGTGCACTGTCCTGGTAAAATATACGTATCTGAGTCCGAGCCGGGCCTGGTGCCAGTGAAACAGAGGCGGTCACGGGGCACTGAGAAAGCGACGAAACGGTGTAGTAGTGGCGATGTGCTCGCCCACTGAAGTTAGCGGTGCTCGTCCACAGAAGATAGCGGCGCTCGTCCACAGAAGATAGCGGCGCTCGTCCACAGAAGATAGCGGCGCTCGTCCACAGAAGATAGCGGCGCTCGCCCACAGAAGATAGCGGCGCTCGCCCACAGAAGATAGCGGCGCTCAAAGTAGCAGCGCAGTCAGCAGCCAATAAGTGGGTCCCGCAGAACTTCGCCCCCCAACGTAGCAGCGGGCACACCGCTTGCTTGTTTTCAGGATTGACACGAAGACGTCACCGGGGCACCGGTTCGAGCATAAAATGATTTATTTTCACACAGAACAGTACAATAATTGGTATACAGTGTCAGACACAATCAAAAGAGTAGTAGGAACCAAGTAAAGAAATATCAAAATAAGAAAGATGTGCGATGTGTGAAAAATGGCTGTAGCTCAGCTGGATGTCAGCAGGGGCAAACCCGCTGGCCGCTGGCGTCAGTGGAAGTGTGTACACATTTTTAAATCGCCAATTTTAAAGATTTTATTTATCCGGGTACCAACCCGGGGCATAAATCGACCACCTAGTAGGGAAAGGGGACCTACAGTTTTGAATGGGTTCCAAACCATTTAACAGCTCGCATTCGTAACAAAATGCACTTATCCAACTCGGAAAGAGAAAAAAAGTGGCGCACGACCGGGGCGAGGATTTGAACCCAGACCTCTCGCATGAAAGGCAAGTCCTCTAGCCCCGTTATGATGAGTTATGATGACATTCATATTTTCAGTAAACTTATAACACATGCCATGTTCGAAGACGACTGCAAATATTTCCTTGATTTTATGTTGCAGTTGTACTTACTTAAAGATTATCTCCCCTAATTGTAGAATCGTGATTTCGTACGGGCTTATGTGGATCCTGAGACCCAGCTGTCACCTAAATTGGCGTTTACGGTAAACCGATCGATTGGCGTTTACAAATGTATAAAAAAAAAATAGCGTGCGCAGTGGGCGTTAAGCGAACTTATATTTGCGAGTCCGAATTTGATTTGACAGCTTACTCACCGTTGCCGGAAATACGTCGACGTTAGCGTTTATGCTGACTCCGCGTTTTCATACAAATCGGAAGTGCGAGTTTGACTTTGACAGCTTAAAGAAGTCAAACCACAGAATATCTAGTAAAAACTTGTATGGAGTTTGACATTTTTACATAACTTCGAAGTTCCGTAAACGCCAATTTAGGTGACAACTTGGACTAGCAGCTCTGAACATATTGTTGTTTAACTGATTGCGCGAGAGGAGTAACCCACATCGCTCAGATATCAGCGTTGCAGGCAGTTGGCAATAGAGCCTAGTGTTTGCCTGCGCTGATATCGTACCGTCACCGATGTCAACATTATTATTGCACAATTACATTAATTGGGACATGTCAACAGACCGCGTCGAATGGAGATGGAGCCCTTTCACACTTCAATGTTTTAATGTATTGTCCTGTTTCACGATTTAATTAGCACTATTACTTATTCTGTGATTTAATCTATTGCTACAATGTTCATGCATTTATGTAATAAACTTTACTTGAAGTAACTTGACCTGTTCGAGTGTAGGATAGTGAAATCGGGATTTTAATGGATAGTGTGACATTAGGGTACGTCGAACAACCGTCACGCGTCAGGTCGACACTGAGAATCCGAAAGTAGTCGCCGAAGGTCTGAGATGAAACATGTCCGCTTTGTACTAAACACACACGCCCATGTCTTGCTCACGTTAAACTGGGCTCGGTTCTGGAGACCTCATTAGAAAATAAAATCCAGGGTTTCTTCGAGCCTAATAAGAAGGCGCCGTCTTTTCTTCGTCAGCCAAGGTTGGGTTGATGGTGTATCTGATTAGCACAGTGATATCGTCTGCGTAACAGTCAATGCCACCCTTGGCCAAATAATGTATTTTTAAGAAGAGGGTTGGGCACAGAACGCAGCCCTGTATTACGCCGGCGTTCATTGACCTGGTTTCGGAAGGATAATCGTCAATTAAGACTTATGTTGGGACCATGCAGAGATTTAGAGATGAGTGTCAGGTTGGAAAGCAGTGCATTGTGCCAAATCCTGTTAAATGCTTTTGTAATATCCAGGTTAACAACCATATATTCGGTTCAGTTCAATGTGATTAAATAAATGAAACGTCCAGGCACCACATTCTACTTAAATGCGTTTTGATGGGGTCATATAATAACATATGTAGGAGTGATAATATTCCGTATTCACTAACATAAAAACGTAATGAATCAAATCACACTTTTCGGCCTAGTGTGAATTTGTCTCTATCGAGCAGGCAAGACGAAGTAATCTCTGAACAAACAGAGATTTCCGTCTGTAGCAGTAAGCGGTGAGGTCTCGCATTGTTCCGGTGGTATTCCCTCATTTCATAAGCTGTCTCCCTTGTCACAATAAGAACGAATTATTTATTTATATTAACATTGATGCATATTAGTTTAGTTATGCTGGCTCTCTCTTAAGTTAGTACTCTTTAACGCTAGGCGTAATTGGAATAAATAGAACAACAGGAATGGGAGAAAGGGCAGTCCAAGAGTTTGATATGTATTATGTATAATTGACCGTTAAGCAAGGACACAATAATTAAAGTGAGAGTCCTGTAAAAGGAACTACTTTACGAATATACTGCAAGGCTGGGCCCGAACAAGCAACACATCTGGTCGTTGACGGTCGATTATACAGGGTGTTTAGTAATTCGGTACATTCCTTCTAAGGGGTCATTCTAGAGCTAATTTTCAACAAATTTGTCCCAGTAAACCCAGTAAACTGGGGGTCGAAAATCAATAGTTTTTGAGTCAACATTTGTACATTTTCTAAAAGCTTATAAAATGATGAAAAAATGAAAAATATGACATGGGGGGACATGGGCTGTCTATGGGGATATTTTAAGAATGATTTGTGGTACAAACACAAAGAAATACATTAATACGGAATTGGAGGGTCTCCAGATACGATCGGTCGTGTTCGGAGTGGTCTGTCAAAATTTAGTACGCGGGCTAGTAACGGACTACGTATATAAATGCTATTTAGTCCGGCGATAATCCCCGTATTAAAGTTAGTCCGCCCACTCTGAATACTACTGTGTATATCTTCTAGTATATGCCTCACTGGCTAATTAAATCTATCTAACAGCGACATCTTTAGGTCACCTCGCATGTTTTTAACACGAATAAATGAAATTTTCAACTGGTGTTTCAGTCTGTTTCTCGTAATATATTATTCAAACTTCGCTACAATTTTTTTTCGATTATCCACCTGTACGGCGCATAATTTAGCGACGAAGTATTTCGGGAGGTCACGACATTTTTGGTCACGATAACGTAAATGGCTGAATCTGTGTTCACAGGTTATAGACCAACTCTCTGATGCTAAATACATACTATGATCAAAAAGTTCCGGGAATTAATAAATAAAAAAAAATTGTGCTCATTTTCGGATACATGGTGCCATATCCGGAGAATACGGTGCCTGTTGGATTGTATTTACAGTATGTTTGGTCAAATAATCGGTCACGATGCGCGCTTTGTGAGACGGAGCATTGTCATGGTGCAAGATCCATGAGTTGTTTTGCCACAATTCCGGTCGTTTTCTACGCACAGCATCTCTCAAACGCTTAATTACGGCCAGGTAGTACTCCTTATTGACTGTTTGACGATTTTCGAGTACGATTTGTTGAACTTTTTCGACGTTATCATCGGTAGTTGATGTTGAAGGGCGTCCACGACGAGGTGCATCGTCAACTTCTTTGAGACCATTTTTGAACGACGAATATCACTCGTATACTCTTGTTTTTGAGAGAGCAGAGTCCCCGTAGGCTTTTTGTAGCATTTTGAATGCATGAGCACAAGAGATTTCGTTGGAAACACAAAACTTCAAACAAATTCTTTGTTCAATATTTTTTTCCATTTTGAAATACGACGAACTTCAAAACCTTGATTGATATAAACAAACGCCAGACAATTACTAATGACATTTAATATTTCACATTTGGCAGGAGTGTCAGGGAAAGGTGCACCAACCTGAGAAAAAAAATATTAAAGCGTTTTAAATTCAAAATGCATATTCCCGGAACTTATTGATCACATTGATCATGTTAGCTAGATTGGCTACACAAAAAAGATTTTGGTATGTACCTGCTGATGAATATAATGATTATCTGAAAATATTGATGCATAATAATTATGAAACAATGAACAGTCTGTTTTTTCTAATAAATACTTAAATATACCAAAAGTTATATCTCTAACCTGAATCGCCTATAACAACGAAATACAACCATAGATTTTCAGTTTTGCTATTACTTAGTAAGTATGTACCAATACTTTCATGCTTCGTTATTTGCAGCAATTTAGCTCATCATATATTTTTTTGTGAACATAACTACTTTTTCAGTCGCCTTATCTAGGTAACGCAACCACTTGGCGCAGGCAGACCGACACATGTATCTTCAGATGGTCGGTCTTTATCCTGTGAACTTTAGCCGTTTACGTTACCATTTTTGTCGCGACCTCCCAGTCTAAGACGCATACATTTGTGTATTGTGACACGTCGCGCAGTAACCCGACCTGATCGTAGGGTCGATTTTTTGTCGCCACGCTTGAATTACACGGTCGTCGGTAGCCGGGCGTCGGTAACCCACCGGGCGCCACGCGAGCGAGGCTAGCCAGGGTTCCGGAGATCAACCCCAAAACCTTACTTACCACAAAGACTGATATTTTTTTTATAGCTAGGCTGCAAAAACATTGTTTTTCTTTGGTTACCGCATTAAAATTAGAAAGTATTTACCTCGCTTACAATAATGAAAAAGTTGTTTTTAGTGTAAGGTAGTTAATATGATTAAATATACTTATAAAAGAATTGCAAAAAAAATATTGTGTTATCCCAACCCTTTTTCTATCAGTAATTGTTTCGACAAAGTACGGCGACAGGCCGAAATCCCATGGAAGTCGCGCGGCGTCTCAGTTGAGGGCCTGGCGCACGCCATATGAAAACGGCTTAAAAAATTACTCATACCACAGTCGTCAAAATGAAAATTATATACCATACATATTATCATACCGTTGCGGGTATCGCGTCTACCAATTTTGCTACCTGGTTCATGATTTTGTCATTGCTTCACAGTCGATTCTACAGACATACCAAGTTCGATTGCTCTTTTGGATCAAAGATTAAAATCATTTGAACATTTAGATATTGTTTCCACACGCCAGATTCGCCTTATTTCGTCATTTGCAATATTCGCACCAAAATCTCTATCAACTAAGACTTCGCTTCGCCCTTTGCTATGGATGGATTGGATTTTGTGTCGTGGAATGTGTAGATTTTGGCGCCAAAACCTTGGTAGGAATCGACAGAACGCAAGCCAAGGGCTGCAGGCGAACCCTTGCATCTGGACCTTTTGACACGTCATAACTTCTCATCTAAACGGCGCGTTGACCTTACGGGACCCTAAAAGCACGGCCCATTACGAGAAGCATGAGAGAGACACGTTTACTGTCAATTAGGAAGTTATGCGGTGTCAAATTTTGCGGTGTCAGATTGATCTATTGCCTCTGCTTGTTGGTAAATTAAAATTTCCCGGATTTAATTAATATATCTGTAGCAGAAAAATTTGAAAGGAGAAAAATATTCAAAAAGAAATACCTTACTTTTTGAGGTAGGTTAGGTAAGTTTTATTTCTAACTTTCTTGATTTGCAGTTTTATACCATTTTATTTCCTATGATTGCTTGGGGTTGGATGTATTTCTTACGACATTACAATACGCGAAGTATTGAAAATGTATCGTGTTGACTGAAATATAAAACATAAATTAACAATTGTTATTAACCTAACGTAAGATATTTTTAGGGTTCCGTACCCAAAGGGTGCCAACGGAACCCTATTAATAAGCCTCCGGGCTCAGGGCTGTATCTATCCGCAATAGGTATAGGCTGCTGAAATTTTCACAGAGTGTGTATTTATTTTGCCGTTGTAAGAATAAATAGGTAAGATGTAAAAAAACAATAGTTTGTGTTAATACTTGTACGATAGTACGGAACCCTTCTTTTTTATCTTAATTGAGTGACCCTTAGCTTAGCTATATACATCAAAATCAAATCGAAAAATCTAAATGCGTATAGCCAATAAAATGAGAGCTATAGTCAATAACAGTGATACCAGCAGAAATTATACACTTTTTTGCAAAGAAAGGTAAATTACACGGAACTAGGTTGCATACTGTATTTTTGTATCCGGCGTCATATTAGACGTCAATTGTTATAAATGAAAAGAACTTGTGAGTAAAGGATGTTCCATCGTCAAGTGTGATTTTAACGTTAACCTTTGTTTAACATTATCTTGAAATTAATATTACTAGAGGATTAAGAATATTTATATAACTGGTATAGTTCCTAGAAAGCACGACATGAACTGAAATATTGATAATTTCTGGCCAATATTTTATTAATACAATGAGAAATCTCGGAATTAATTATAAGGTTTATTCTACATCATTCTTCGTTAAATCTCAATCTGTCCAGACTCAATCAACTATTCCATATAAAATGTTGGTTAACATTCACAGTAACGGTATATTTTATCCAAATATGACTGGTTCGTTCAGTTATATGACAGTAATCATTTTTATAATATCTACTGTCTCAAACTAGCTGTAAATTTATATATTGGTGCAGTTTAAGATATTCTTAAATCTCATTTAGATCAACATATTTTTTTAACGTAACTGGACATGGATGGCTAATATCAAACTGAGCGTCAGATATTACCCCAACACACCACATGGGAACTAGGTGCCATGCTAGGATATTCCTTATATTGCTCGGCTACATTGAACTGGGTGAAAAACACGGACAATTTTCATTGCCGCTTCGACCATCTTTCATTCAATGCGATGGTACAAACCCGGACGGGATTAACCCTACCACCTAGTAAGGAAGGGAAATCTACAGTTTTACGTGGAATCCAAACCACAGCCAGCCTCAACGGTTGAAAATGGTCACCCATCCAGAATCTAACCGCGCTCAGAGGTGGTTGCTTATCGAAAGACTGCACCAAAAATAAAATAATGATTGATTTTGTAAGTGAGGCACAATAACACGTAATTGTGAAAGAGAAAATACATACATATAGTCGTATATATAGCACAGGTACTATCTGTGTTGGATAAGTGCATTTTGTGATGAGGGAGCTGACTTCATGGTTCGGAATCCATGTAAAAATGGCTCTGTTGGTTTAATATCATGACATTATGTCATTAGACCATCCATATCCAGTTCCATAAAAAAGATCTCTATAGGTCTATGTTGTCCAGGTGGCAATGGAAACATCAAGGAGAATCTCCCAATTACTTAGGAAATGCGGCGTAAATATCACGGCACTAGATTTGATTTTTATTTGTCTACGCTTGCTGTCAATATATGGAGGATATACCGTAAAAGCAATTTATTCTGTGAACTGGATTCGTCGCTACAATTATTCAGGCCATATTTTCGATATTCAGGGATTTGTGGCGAAATAAATGTTTGCTACAAACCGACGTGTTGTGGCATAGTAACACGTGTACCGCCCCCTTCCACACGCCACTCGAGGCATCCATTTTTTTTTCACCGTACCCCGACCCGCCGCGGCTGACTGCGCGGCTGACCGCGTACGGTGTCGTCCCCCGCAATTTCATGCTAATGATTACTGGAATTCCGGCATCCGAAAATCGTCCAAAATGCGAGGAATGCACTGCGAATGCATTTAGTTGGGCCGCTGCGTTCGGTGATGGTTTTTGCGTAGTAAATCAACGAACCAAGCAAACGATTCGGAGATGTTCTATGATTTATAATAGCCATACTGAGAATAGGTTAAACTGCTCTGGAGTATAGGTTTTGATTTTATTTACAAAAGAGGCAGGATCTTTATGAAACATTAATCAATTGGTTTATTTTTTTTAACACTTCGGTCAAGAAATAGTGCAAATCTGAGAAATCGTAAAATTATATGTTAAAATATGAAAAAAATATTTTATAAATTTATTAAAGCCAAACGGTTATTTTCACGTTATTGTATCTATAAGATATGCTTACATATCAATCACATGCAATAATAACAAAATTAAAGGGTCGGACTAATGAAAATATGAATTACATTAATAGTATTTACATGAAAACATAGATTAACATCCATGGAATATTACCATAATATGGATAATTACAATTTTAAGGGATATTTAATTATGAAAGTTTCTTTCCTTGTTTCAGGTAAGTGCAGTTTTCCAGCACTCCTCATATGAGTAAGTACTACTAAGTAATCGCAATGTGTGTACTGCGCAGGTACACGAAAGAACTGTGTATTAACGTAATAGAAGTGTGATTCGCTTGTACCACTTTATATATGTATGTATGTAGAATAATTGACTTTAGTAATCATGATGTAAAGATGGTCTCTGGTTAACGTTAGTGTTATTGTAAATTGATATCTATCCTTAGTTAGTGACACGAGAAGAAATAAGACGTATATACCTACCTAGCTTAACAATACCTTTAAGGTAGCCCTTTCCGACGGGACTAACTCATTCGTTGGCCCAAAGCCGTGCTATTGCGCTCTGGGACCTTCATTGTTTCAAAGAATAAGACAGGCTCCGCAAACAGGTCCACAAATCAGAGAATGCGCATAGTGTTTGGTTTGGTAAGATTTACGAAAATTTTAATTACAAAACGACTTATAGCTAATTAAGTAAATCACGACCGCTGTAATCAAAAATCAAACAAAAACCAAATTGATTATACATTTTCATGAAACAAGCCAGGTCTGATGACTAATTCTTTTAAGAATTTTTCTTATTTTATCGTTGAGTAATCCACCCCCAAAGTTATTGTGTAAAATGCGCGAATAAATCGAATTTTCCTAACTTAAAACTTAGAAACCAAACACTATATTGCCAATGGTCATCAGACATCTAGTTTGATCAAATAAAGTTGTTTTGAGTATAATTTTGGATTATACTCAAAACTTATAATTCTTATATAATATATATATATATATATATATATATAAATATAATTCTTTCCACGTTTGTATGGGGAGTTGAGCGGGAAGGCCAACCTTAACCACAGACGGAGCACATCCAGCCAAAGAATTACGATTTTCTTTATTTAAAAATGAGCATGTATTAATTTTAATCTGCAAACACATCCATGGCACGGTTCGGGTCAGATACGGATCCAGGTTTTTTCTTACGGCGGGGCGGCAAAAGCTAGGTCGTGCAGCATTTTTTTTTAAGAAATGACTCAGACATTGCAAGCAATAACGAAGGTTATGCAGTGAATTCTAAATCGATTAACTGACGCTGAACAAGTCGGATGAGCAAGAAAAAAGGTCATGCCAAGCTTTTCACCACATTGAAATGCTTTACAATACCCTAAAAAAATAGGCTGGAGGTGGGTGGGAGGAATTCGTCTTTCAAAATTAGTTTTATTTATTAGCATAAGAATTAGTTGAAATAAAGTGAGAATTTAGACTAACTAGATAAGTTCGCGACTAGTCTGAGCCTGTAGTCCCAGTTGTCACCTATATTGGCGTTTACGGTAAACCGTTCGACTGGCGTTTTCAATTATATGGAGAAATTGAAGAGCACGCGCAGTGGGCGTTAATCGAACTAACATTTGAGAGACCGAGTTCGATTTGACAGCTTACTCAACGTCGCCGTAAATACGTCGACGTTGCCGTTTACGCCGACTCCGCGTTTTCATACAAACCAGAAGTCCGAGTTTGACTTTGACAGCTTGAAGAAGTAACACCACAGAATATCTAGTAACAACTTATAACGAATTTGACGTTTTTACGGAAAACGCTAGTCGATCGGTTTGCCGTATGCTCCAATTTAGGTGAGAACTCACCACTGACCACTCCGGGCAGTAGTATACTCTGAGCCAAGATTTCTCGAAGCCCGCGCCGCGGCGGGTAGGAAGGAAGAGTGCGGTTTCCGCGCGGCGCGCCGCTAACATTGCACTTGGCGCGCGGCGGTTGCGGCGCGGAAGGGGGGGGGGGGGCGGTGGCGCACGCATCTGTGTCAAGGTGCGCCACTCCGACGCTCCGCCACTGCGCTCCTGCTCGCGCGCCGTCCTGACATGCACACTATCTAATGCTGCGCGCGCACTATTGATTCGCGCGAATCTCATACGGATTGAGATACGAAACGATCGATACGAGCAGCACTTCATAGTAAAATATGAGCAAATTGGCATAATCAATAGTTTTTTTTTTATGTAAAGCGCGGCACATGGCGTACGCCAGGACCTCTTAAGGTGCCCGACGACGCCCATGAGCTTTCGAACTTTCGGGGCTGCGAAAACCATGCCGGCCGGCCAGGTGCTTCTTCACACCATGTTTGAAGGATCCCAGGTTGTACTTAGGGGGAAATAACTCAGCAGGGAGTGCATTCCACAGTTTACTGACCTTATAGATAAAGGACCTAGAGGATCGGTTGGTTCTGATTTTTTGAATGTCGACAGTGAACGGGTGCATTTCCTGCCGGTTCCGTGTTGTGCAATGGTAGAAATTAGACACAATTAGTAGAAATAGTGTACAAAAACGTTCTCATATCTGGCCGTCAGAGCGTTATCCGGGTGAACATGGAATATGTTGAGGAAACATGAAAATATTTAATTTTTGGAAACGCTCATGAGCGTAATTGAAAATATTAAATGTTGCTTTCGTGTAAGAAATCTTAAAGGTGTTTTTATCGTAAAAATAACACTGAAATACAGGTTGTGTAGACAACTAAGATCCATAAAGGAAAGCATAAATGTAGTCTCACAATACTAGCAAACCCTGAACATTTCTTGAAAATGGGTTAAAAACATTTTCATCCTCCCCATACGTATTTGTTGATACCGACAAAAATTTATGGTTCAATCAAATAAAGCTCTTTTGTGCAAAATTTGGGGTCTCTGATAAGAAATATGGGCGTGATTTTCTTTCCCCGTTTGTATGGGGAGTTGAGCGGGTTGGGCCACCTTAAGGTGGCCCAACTCATTCGAGGGCACGGTACAAAACCGTGCTGTTGCGCTCTGGGACCTTCTCTGTTTATTTATTTATTTATTTATTTATTTATTTATATGGCTCACATACAGGATAAATTCGTATTACACAAACACAAACACATTTACAGTATCAAAAACGAACGAATCACCCTACAGGTAGTGGGCACAGCGTGTACAGTTATAGGTAGTCAGCTAAGGAAGTTTATGTCTACGGTTCATCAATATGTTTAAAAGAAAATAATGAGGCTAGGGAAACTGAACAATGTAGTGTAAAATTTATAAATGTGACAATGGAAAATTTAGAAGAACACAGTTCAAGCATGATACAAATATTACATATTTCGTACATACAAAGAATAAGACAGGCTCCGTGATGAGGAAGATGTAACATGTCCACAAAAAAGACAATGTGCATAGTGTATGATTTGGTAAGATTTACGAAAATTTTAATTTCAAAACGACTTATAGCTAAAAGTAAACCACGACCGCTGTAGCCAAAATCTAACAAAAACCAAATAGATCATAAATCTTGATTAAACAAGCTATGTCTGATGACTAATATTTTTACGATATTCTTACTTTATCATTGCGTAATCCACCTCCAAAGTTATTGAATAAAACGCGCGAATAATTCGAACTTTCGGACCTTATAACTTAGAAACCAAACACAATTTTACAATGCCAATAGTCATCAGACATCTAGTTCGATCAAATAAAGCAATTTTGAGCAAAATTTTAGATCTTTGACAAGAAATATGGGCGTGATCTTCTTTCCCCTTTTGTATGGGGAGATGAGCGGGTTGGGCCACCTTAAGACCTCTAAAGGTTTTTAATTGACAAAAACTATTGTTTTCCCAAAAAGGACTTCTTCTAGCAATTTGGTCTGTTATTGGTTTCTCTCTAATATTAATAAGTTTTTGCGAAATCGTAGCAAGAACCGAATTTTAAATTTATTTACCGAGCGTCCGTACGGTTCTAACCATAGATCAAAAAAGGAAGGAGAAATGCCACCTTAGGCGCCTACTACACTACTGTCTAATTTTTTTTTAACCTGCCGACCCAACTAAAACGTCGTCTACTTTGAAATGTATACACTGTTATAATATATTATTATTTTTTCCTCTCAGGTTATTTATTGTATGGACATCAATATGACAGAAAGATATCTCAAATTGGTTCTCTATTTCTGGTGTTAGGGTAGAGAGTAAACAACTAATAATGCCACCCGCTAACACAGATTTATTGGAGCGTTTGTGCGGGTAGACTGCATGTTATTTCAATTTACCCGAATAGGCTGGCCGGTGGATTGATTGGGAACCAATATTCTACGATAATGGACCAGTTTGTGAAATAAAAAGAAAAACCGATTTTATGTTTTAGTTAAGTTCCTACTTTACGTACACACACATACATGTCACAAAAATGAGCACTGACGTGTCGACTGCGTAGCAAACAACGCGCGTCCCGCTTTCCATACGATTGTATGGACAATGTGTCCATACGACAGCGTCGCGAGTTTTTTTTTTGCAACTTGCCATGAATAGCTAATACCACACAACTACCGTTATGATACTAGCCCAATACACCACATTCCCGAAGGAATTAGGTGCAATGCCAGGAACTTCCCTTTATGAGCACGGCTACATTGAACTGGATGGAAAATACGGATAACTTTTCATTGCCGCTTCGACCATATTTTCATCCTCATGGTACCAACCCGGGCGGGCTTAAACCCTACCACCTAGTAGAGGAAGGGGACCTATAGTATTACATGAATTCCGAACCATGGAGCAGCTCGCATTCGTGACGAAATGCACTTATCGAGCTCAGAAATATAAAGAGAGAGGTGCATGTCGGGGCGAGGAATTGAACCCAGACCTCTCGGATGTAAGGCAAGTCCTCTAGCCCCTGGACCATGAGCTGTATTTATTTTATTGTCTATTTATTGTTATTGCCTAAAGTTGCCTAACTTGACAGTCTGTAATTATACGCTAGGCCTCTGGTACGCTAGGCCAGTCCCCGCGCCACTAGGCTATAACGACCGCATGACACTTCTCCGTCCTTTTATCTCCTGTGGGTCTTGCCGCATATTGCAACAGACATACACTTAACGCTGACCACACGCCGTCGTGCTCTTGGCCTGTGGAATTTTCTTGTGTCCTCTAAACGCCGATAGTTCAGCTCGATTGCGAACGCGGTATCTCCAAGTGTTTGTTCCTGCTTCTGGAAAGCTATATATATACAGCTCTATTCTGAGTGGACGGACTAACTAAGTACGCCTTTTAAGTTCGGACTAAACCGATTTTTGTATGGTTAGTCCGGTGCTAATCTCGTACTCAATTTTGACAGGTCCTCTCTGAATCCGACTGATAAAGTTTAGTTTGACTACTTGCTAAATAATTTGCAGGGGTTCGTGAAGTAGTAACATATTCGTAGAAATTGTCTAATATATTTTTTTCACGATTGAAATATGCGATTCGATTAATAATTTGTTAGCCACGGTACCCCAGCCGCGTGACGCCTCGGGTTTCGATCTTGGGGCTTAGAATTACTGGGAGCGGTTGGATTCTGGGTGGGTGAATGTTCGAACGTTATCCGAATGTGATTTGGATTCCACGTAAAACTATAGGCGTCCTTACTAGGTGTTGAGAACGACTCTTAGGTTCTTAAATTTCTCGAAGAGTAAGGCTGAGATAAATAGTCGTAACAAAAACTAAGGCAAGTAGCACTTTGTGACGTCACTTTGACACATTTTGTATGGACGAAATCACATAGTTATGAAAATTGACGTCACAAAGTACTACTTTTCGTTAGTCTCAGTTTCTGTTACGACTATTTATCTCAGCCTAAGACTTACTTTAACACTGATAACTTTAGTACTTAGAACTAAACTTATCAATGTTAATATTTCTTTTCATATTAGGCACACAATACAGAACACAGTCTGGGCAATGACTTAAATACAAACCGTTCTTAACTCGGATGAGTGCACAGCAATTACTAAAAACATTACAAAATTAGACTGTAAGTACGTATGTTCTAATAGGAGTAACTGTAGATTTATAACTGACTTAAATTATCTAGGTGAAATGTAAGAAACTATAATAGTGAAATAGACAAATCATTTTAAGGAACTTTAAGGACTTTTAAAATGTTTTTCTTGGAAGAATAAATTGATGACGAAAATATATATCTAAACTATCATTGGAATTCCGAACTAAACTGTACAATGTGCATATTCTTCCAATTAGGTTCCTAGCAGCTATCTTAGTTTTGTATAAAGGCATGGTAAAAACATTGTAATTACGGGGCTGATAATTGATTAGAATTTAGCCTGATTTTATTTAAAATTGTGGAATAAAATTTACAGCTTATGATATTATGAAGACAAATAAGGTCGGAAATACGTCTTCGGAAATGGAGTGAATTAATGATTATATAACTTCAGGTATATTTGTAGCCGTACAAAATGAACGACTCTATTTTCCACCTTGGTTTCTAGTGGTACCATGCCAGGGGCTTATGTTGGGCTAACATTATGACACAGTATTGCATTAGTCTACAATCTCCAGTTACACAATGAGGATAATTGAAAAGATATGATTTTCACTCCAATGTAGGTAAGAATATAGTGCTACGTATATGTAACTGGATCAACAAATAATTTTCCATGATCAATGAGTAGCTGCTCTCAATCGGAGTCGAGTGTGCTAACTAGTGTGTCTAGATACGGTAGGCCCGACAGGTCGCCATTTTGAATTCCTGTAAGTGATTGTTGCAGTAGGTCACCTATGTCCTAGTAAACTTGTGAAAGAATAGCGCGGATGAGATCTCATCGAGCCTCACGAATTTTTTTTTCTCGAATTATTGTAAAGATTCTCTAAAACGAATGAAATGAGAAACATAGAAGTTATTTAAAGAACTTACTCATTATTAGAAGAACTCGATTGCCACACGAATCGTGAATCGGATAGCTGAGAGTAGTTAGGTAGGAAGGGAAAGACTACTGTCTTCTTCCTTACTTTCACAAGTTTCTCACCGTCAATGAATATGTGAGTAAGAATATCTTGGAAAATCGATTTAATGTCAAATCAAATGTCTTTTTTTAATGTTAAGGTGGCCCAACCCGGCGGGACTAACTCATTCGCGGGCACGGCACAAAACCGTGCTGTTGCGCTCTGGGACCTTCTCTGTTTCAATGAATAAGACAGGCTCCATGATGAGGAAGATGCGACATGTCCACAAAAAAGACAATGTGCATAGTGTATGATTTAGTAAGGTTTACGAAAACTTTAATTACAAAACGACTTATAGCTAAAAGTAAACCACGACCGTTGTAGTCCAAAATCTAACAGAAACCAAATAGATTATAAATCTTGATTAAATAAGCTATGTCTAATTACTAATCTTTTTAAGATTTTCTTACTTTGTCATTGCGTAATCCACCTCCAAAGTTATTGTATAAAACGCGCAAAAAATTCGAACTTTCGGACCTTACAACTTAGAAACCAAACCAACGGCCATCAGACATCTAGTTCGATCAAATAAAGCTATTTTGAGCAAAATTTGGGATCTTTGACAATAAATATGGGCGTGATCTTCTTTCCCCGTTTGTATGGGGAGTTGAGCGGGATGGGCCGCCTTAAGCGCGGCATATGTTGCACGCCAGGACCTCACAAAAAAGGGGGCCCGATGGCGCCCAGGGCTTTCGGACATTCACAGGGGTTGCAAAAACCATGCCGGCCGGCCAGGTGCTTCTTCACACCGTGTTTAAAGGACCCTAGGTTGTACTTTGAGGGAAAAACTTCGGCAGGGAGTCCTCCCTATAGATAAAATATCTAGAGGATCGGTGGGTTCATATTTTGGAAATTTCGACAGTGAATGGGTGCATTCCCCTGCCTGTTCCGCTTAGCACTCTCTATGTTAAAGACGATAGAATACAGCGAGATACCCTACATCTCTTCTTATTTACCAGAAGAGATAAAAACATGACACTCTGACCGCTAGCCTTGAATTATTATCTATCTAACCTTGAATTATTATCTAGAACTTGCACTACCTTTATACATTTTAATGTATGGAGTTGACCTAATTGCTGCGGGGAGCGCTAAGTGCCGCACCATTTGTGAATGCATCGGTTTCGTAATCGCAAAAGCTGTCATATTGCTGTAAGTACAGCAACCTACACCCAATTGTGTGCTTCGTAATTGCACTGCGGGTCTTATCTCAGGCGCGATAGGTGGTTCATATTTTATCGATCTAATGTCTAACAGCACGAAGTAGTGGTCCCACCGAGATCAAAAAAGAAAGAAGATGTGCCACCGAGCGCGCCTATTATCTTCACTTTTCGAAATTTACCAACCCTGCTCAAACGTACATGCCAATGCAAACATAGCCGCAGACGTATTTAAGGTGGCCCAACCCGGCGGCCTCAACTCATTTGCGGGCACGGTACAAAACCGTGCTGTTGCGCTCTGGGACCTTCTCTGTTTCTAAGAATAAGACAGGCTCCGTGATGAGGAAGATGCAACCTGTCCACAAAAAAGACAATGTGCATAGTGTATGATTTGGTAAGATTTACGAAAATTTTAATTTCAAAACGACTTATAGCTAAAAGTAAACCACGACCGCTGTAGTAAAAAATCTAACAAAAACCAAATAGAATGTAAATCTTGATTAAAAAGGCTATGTCTGATGACTAATCTTTTTAAGACGTTCTTACTTTATCTTTGCGTAATCCACCTCCAAAGTTATTGTATAAAACGCGCGAAAAATCCGAACTTTCGGACGTTATAACTTGGAAACCAAACACAATTTTACAATGCCAATGGTCATCAGACATCTAGTTCAATCAAATAAAGCTATTTTGAGTAAAATTTTGGATCTCTGACAAGAGATATAGGCGTGATTTCCTTTCCCCTTTTGTATGGGGAGATGAGCGGGTTGGGCCACCTTAAGGGAACAAACTTGCCTGGAGCTGTTTGGACGGTGTGGCCAGCCTCCCATACGATAATTTCCAATTTTGTTCCATATTTTTCCTCGCTTTAATCGTTCGTGTTGGACCTACATTTCTTCACAAACGAACCATTGCGAACAATGAACGGTCGTTTCGCGTGCTAGAGAAATGCTAATGGAGCCGAGTGAGGGCGCAGCCACAGCAAGCCAGCGCCGAGCGGGCCGGGAGCGGTTACGTCGCCGGGTCGCAGACCGGACGAGGTCGCTCTATGATAATGTCCGCCGCCGCCTGTAGCGATTTCGCTAAACCAGCGCCGGCCCAAGGTGAAGACACGCCAGATTGGATCGGCGGCCTCGGCCGGATCTGCTCTGCCGGCGGATCGCACGTTTGACACTCGTCGTGGGCACCGCGGTCTGTGTGGGCTACTTGCACCGTAGGCTTAGAATGTAAAGACACACAGAGTCAAGACAAGTCAAGCCAAAGTCGGACTCGGTAGCCCAGTGGCGATTCGATAGGCTTGGTGAGGCACCTCTGAGCGCAGTTGGGTTCTGGATTGGTGACCATTTTCAACCGTTGAGGCTGGTCCTTGTTCGGATTTCACGTAAAAATTTAGGTCCCCTTCCGTACTTACTAGTTAGTGTCCACTGCTGGACGTACGCCTCTCCATTTTTTCTCCAGTCCTCCCGGCCCTAATACTCCGTTGAATGGGGCATTTGAGACATGCATGAATTCGCCCGTCCATGAAATCTTCAGAATGTGTACAAATACAGGTTATAAAAATGAATGACTCAGAATCTAACATTTTTTTTTCCCGGAACTTAGGTATTTTGGCCAAAAACACAAAATATGCGGTATCATTTGCTGCAAAAATGGCCCGCCAAATTTCTTTTCAATGTCTAATAAAATGGGTTAATAGGTATATATGTGTTCAGGAATCCAACAATTTTTTTACACAAAAGCTAGTTTTTTTTAAAAAATACACAGTTTTCGCTCTCATAAAATCGGCAAAATTGGCCAGCCCAATCTGTCGTCACACATTGTTTTTTAATTCTAATCAGATCGATAATTTCAAAGAATCCAACAAAATTGTTACTGGCAACACATATATTTTGCAAATGCCCAAATAAAGTGAACAGCATAATTGGCCCGCGCACTTTTTGAAATATAATGACAATAAAAGATATAATCGAAGATACTTTTAACAGAATCCAACAAAAAAGTTACACGACCGTCAGTTTTGCAGCGTTTAACGCAACTTTGAATTTCGCGCTGAAACGGCAAGATGAGCGCGGGTGGTAGGCTGAGGCAGGCCGAAGCGGGACGGCAGCGGCGGCTGAGGCACGTGTTTCAATATGTGTGATTGCGTAAGTGTGCGTGTGCGCCGACCTTTGCTAGAGGCAACGAAACGCTCGAGGCGCGGGGCTTTGGAGTGTGGTGGCAAAGATAATACTAATAATTACTTTGGTGGTGCATAATCGAATGTACCTAAAGCGAGCGCGTAGTTGGGAGCTGGCGAGCATTTCGGATGATTTTGGTAAATAAATTGGTCATGTACGTGCATAACTCGTGTATGTTTTCTATGGCAAGTGACACATCTTTATAACCGGCTCGACTCGTAGATTCTAGCAGTTGTATTTAGAGTGAACTGTAATCATTTTATACGGATTATCACTGGACTAAACATGCAAAATAATACATAGGACGGACATAATCCGGGTCGTCAAGTTAGACCGCCCACTCTGAATACTACTTTTTTAGGGTTCCGTACCCAAAGGATGCCAACGGAACCCTATTACTAAACCTCCGCTCTCCGTCCGTCCATCCGTCCGTCTGTCACAGGGCTCTATCTTATGAACCGTAATAAGTAGGAAGGTGAAATTTTCACAGAGTATGGATGTATTTTATTTATTTATTACTTTTTAGGGTTCCGTACCCAAAGGGTGAAAACGGATTTAATAAGCCTCCGCTGTCCGTCCGTCCGTCCGTCCGTCCATCCGTCCGTCCGTCAGTCCGTCCGTCCGTCTGTCCGTCTGTCACAGGGCTGTATCTCAGTAACCGTAACAGGTAGACAGCTGAAATTTTCACAGAGTGTGTATTTATTTTGCCGCTATAACAACAAATAGGTAAGATTAAAAAATAATTAAAATTAAAGGGGGCTCCCATACAAAAAACGTGTTTTTTTTTTCAACGATGGTACGGAACCCTTCGTGTGCGAGTCCGACTCGCACTTGGCCGGTTTTTAATATGTTGTTATATGATTAAAAAAGTAAATAAAATGTTATACCCACCGGATTTTTCTTTGAATTAAAAAAATAAGTGCATTTTATGTTTCCTTCATATTGACTTTTATGTGGCTAGAGAAAATTGATAATGTATTCAACTTATCAGTATATTCACTCCATTAGCATGAAAAAGATCGTCGGTGTATAAAGTATCGGTGAAAATGCGTCTTAACAATGTTTTAAATTTTAAATGTATGGAAATAAAAATACCGTCCATCTTTTTTCGCTTATGGAGTCTTTGACTTGCTATCTTTAATGGTGAAAACCTCATTTCAATCTGACCATTAATTTCCGATATATTCGCATGTCAATACTGTCAAAATTGTACAGTAAAATTTCAAAAATATAATTAAAAGGAATTTTTACCGATTTAAAAAAAAACATGAAAATATGTTCAATATCGAAAATAGGCAACCTTCAATAGGTGAAAATGCCTTAAACAATGTTTTAAATTTAAAAGTATGGAAAATTTATTGTTTTGAGTGTATTCAAATGCGAATATCTCGTAAATGAGTCGTCAGATTTTAATTAAGTTTTCATCATTTAAAATAACAGGTTGAAGACTACATTAGCAAACAAAGATGAACGGTATTCATATTTTCACACATTTCAAATTTTCAAATTATTTTAAAGGAATTTTAAAGAAAGAGGCATTTATACCGATACAAATGTTTATACCGTATACACAGATTTAAATGAGGTTTTCACCATTAGAGATAGCTCGGCAAAGACTCCATTAGCAAAAAATATGGAACCAAAAATTATGAAAATTACATACAACACTTTTTTGTGTTATATCTTGTACGATGGTATGGAACCCTTCGTGTGCGAGTCAGACTCGCACATGGCCGGTTTTTCATGCCCATGGAGTCGTTGACGTGTTATTTTAAATGATGAAAACTTCATTAAAATCTGACGACTAATTTACGAGATATTCGCATTTTAATACGCTCAAAACAGTAAATTTTCAGTACCTTTATATTTAAAACATTGTTAAAGGCATTTTCACCGATCCAACGTTATCTATTTTTGATATAGAACACATTTTTCATGTTTTTATCAGACCGGTGAACAAGCCTCTTTAAAATTGTTTTAAGTTTTAAATGTATGGAAAATGTACTGTTTCGACAGTATTCACATCGAATATCTCGGAAATTAATAGTCAGATTTTAATAAAGTTTTCACCATTCAAAGTAATAGGTTGAAGACTCCATGAGCAAACAAAGATCAACGGTATTTATATTTTCACACATTTAAAATTTTCAAAGGTTTTTAAACGAATTTTAAAGAAAGAGGCATTTATACCGATGCAAATGTATGTACCATATATACAGATTTGAATAAGGTTTTCCCCATTAGAGATAGCACGTCAAATACTCCATAAGCAAAAAATATGGAATTTAAAAATTGTCAAAATTACGTACAAAACTTTTTTGTGTTATGCCTTGTAAGACGGCACGGAACCCTTCGTGTGCGAGTCAGACTCGCACATGGCCGGTTTTTCATGCTCATGGAGTCGTTGAAGTGTTATTTAAAATGATGAAAACTTCATTAAAATCTGACGACTAATTTATGATATATTCGCATTTGAATGAGCTCAAAACAGTAAATTTTCAATACCTTAACATTTAAAACATTGTTAAAGGCATTTGTACCAATCTAACGTTTTCTATTTTCGATATAGAACACATTTTTCATGTTTTTTTTAGACCTGTGAAAACGCCTTTCAAAAATTGTTTTAAGTTTTAAATGTATTGAAAATGTACTGTTTCGACATTATTCACATGCGAATATCTCAGAAATTAATGGTCAGATTTAAATAAAGTTTTCACCATTCAAAATAACAGGTTGAAGAGGCCATGAGCAAACAAATAACATATTTAAAATTTTAAAAAAATTTTGAAGGAATTTTAAAGAAAGAGGTATTTATACCGATACAAATGTGTGTACCGTATATACTGATTTCAATGAGGTTTTCACCATTAGAGATAGCACGTCAAAGACTCTATAAGCAAAAAATATGGAATTAAAAATAGTCAAAATTACATACAACACTCTTTTGTGTTATGTCTTGTATGACGGTACGGAACCCTTCGTGTGCGAGTCAGACTCGCACATGGCCGGTTTTTCATGCTCATGGAGTCGTTCACGTGTTATTTAAAATGATGAAAACTGTATTAAAATCTGACGACTAATTTACGAGATATTCGCATTCGAATGCTCTCAAAACAGTAAATTTTCAATACTTTTAAATTTAAAACATTGTTAAGGGCACTTTCACCAATCCAACGTTATCTATATTCGATATAGAACACATTTTTCATGTTTTTTTAGATCGGTGAAAATTCATTTCAAAAATTGTTTCAAATTTTAAATGTATGGAAAATGTACTGTTTCGACAATATTCACATGCGAATATCTCAGATATTAATGGTCAGATTTAAATAAAGTTTTCACCATTCAAAGTAATAGGTTGAAGACTCCATGAGCAAACAAAGATCAACGGTATTTATATTTTCACACATTTAAAATTTTCAAAGGTTTTTAAACGAATTTTAAAGAAAGAGGCATTTATACAGATGCAAATGTATGTACCGTATTTACAGATTTAAATGACGTTTTCACCGTTAGAGATAGCACGTCAAAGACTCAATAAGAAAAACATATGGAATTAAAAAATAGTTAAGATTACATGCAAAACTTGTTTGTGTTATGTCTTGTTCGACGGTACGGAACCCTTCGTGTGCGAGTCAGACTCGCACATGGCTGGTTTTTCATGCTCATGGAGTCGTTCACGTGTTATTTTAAATGATCAAAACTGTATTAAAATCTGACGACTAATTTACGAGATATTCGCATTCGAATGCGCTCAAAACAGTAAATTTTCAATACCTTTACGTTTACAACATTGTTAAAGCCATTTGTACCGATCCAACGTTTTCTATTTTCGTAATAGAACACATTTTTCATGTTTTTTTTTAGACCGGTGAAAACGCCTTTTAAAAATTCTTTTAAGTTTTAAATGTATTGAAAATGTACTGTTTCGACAGTATTCACATGCGAATATCTCGGAAATTAATGGTCAGATTTAAATAAAGTTTTCACCATTCAAAGTAATAGGTTGAAGACTCCATGAGCAAACAAAGATCAACGGTATTTATATTTTCACACATTTAAAATTTTCAAAGGTTTTTAAACGAATTTTAAAGAAAGAGGCATTTATACCGATGCAAATGTATGTACCGTATTTACAGATTTAAATGACGTTTTCACCATTAGAGATAGCACGTCAAAGACTCCATAAGAAAAACATATGGAATTAAAAAATAGTTAAGATTACATGCAAAACTTGTTTGTGTTATGTCTTGTTCGACGGTACGGAACCCTTCGTGTGCGAGTCAGACTTGCACATGGCCGGTTTTTCATGCTCATGGAGTCGTTCACGTGTTATTTTAAATGATCAAAACTGTATTAAAATCTGACGACTAATTTACGAGATACTCGCCTTCGAATGCGCTCAAAACAGTAAATTTTCAATACCTTTACATTTAAAACATTGTTAAAGCCATTTGTACCGATCCAACGTTTTCTATTTTCGTAATAGAACACATTTTTCATGTTTTTTTAGACCGGTGAAAACGCCTTTTAAAAAATCTTTTAAGTTTTAAATGTATTGAAAATGTACTGTTTCGACAGTATTCATATGCGAATATCTCGGAAATTAATGGTCAGATTTAAATAAAGTTTTCACCATTCAAAGTAATAGGTTGAAGACTCCATGAGCAAACAAAGATCAACGGTATTTATATTTTCACACATTTAAAATTTTCAAAGGTTTTTAAACTAATTTTAAAGAAAGAGGCATTTATACCGATGCAAATGTATGTACCGTATTTACAGATTGAAATGACGTTTTCCCCATTAGAGATAGCACGTCAAAGACTCCATAAGAAAAACATATGGAATTAAAAAAAAGTTAAGATTACATGCAAAACTTGTTTGTGTTATGTCTTGTTCGACGGTACGGAACCCTTCGTGTGCGAGTCAGACTCGCACATGGCCGGTTTTTCATGCTCATGAAGTCGTTCACGTGTTCTTTAAATGATCAAAACTGTATTAAAATCTGACGACTAATTTACGAGATATTCGCCTTCGAATGCGCTCAAAACAGTAAATGTTCAATACCTTTACATTTAAAACATTGTTAAAGCCATTTGTACCGATCCAACGTTTTCTATTTTCGTAATAGAACACATTTTCTTTAGACCGGTGAAAACGTCTTTTAAAAATTGTTTTAAGTTTTAAATGTATTGAAAATGTACTGTTTCGACAGTATTCACATGCGAATATCTCAGAAATTAATGGTCAGATTTAAATAAAGTTTTCACCATTCAAAATAACAGGTTGAAGACGCCTTGAGCAAACAAAAAACACATTTAAAATTTTCTAAATTTTTTGAAGGAATTTTAAAGAAAGAGGCATTTATACCGATGCAAATGTATGTACCGTATATACAGATTTAAATGAGGTTTTCCCCATTAGAGATAGCACGTCAAATACTCCATTAGCAAAAAATATGGAATAAAAAAATAGTCAAAATTACACACAAAACTTTTTTGTGTTATGTCTTGTACGAGGGTACGGAACCCTTCGTGTGCGAGTCAGACTCGCACATGGCCGGTTTTTCATGCTCATGGAGTCGTTGACGTGTTATTTAAAATGATGAAAACTTCATTAAAATCAGACGACTAATTTACGAGATATTCGCATTTGAATGCACTCAAAACAGTAAATTTTCAATACCTTTACATTTAAAACATTTTTAAAGGCATTTGTACCAATCTAACGTTTTCTATTTTCGATATAGACCACATTTTTCAGGTTTTTTTTAGACCTGTGAAAACGCCTTTCAAAAATTGTTTTAAGTTTTTAATGTATGGAAAATTTACTGTTTCGACAGTATTCACATGCGAATATCTCGGAAATTAATGGTCAGATTTAAATGAGATTTTCACCATTAAAGATAACACGCCAGAGACTCCATAAACAAAAAAGATGGACGGTATATATATTTTCATACATTTAAAATTTAAAAAAATGTTTTGAGACATTTTCACCGGTACTTTATACACCGACGATCTTTTTTTATGCTTATGGAGTCTTCAACGTGTTATTTGAATTGATGAAACTTCACTAAAATCTGATGAGTAATTAACTAGATATTCGCATTTGAATTCAATAAGTAAATATACTTTTTCGTACTAAGCTAGTGCGGCACTGAATCCAAGAACGTGATATATCACGTTCTTCATTCATGAATGTATGTATAATCCACCGTGAATCAATTTGTGAATTATAAATATGTAGTTTATCTAATTTCAGTGATTTATCTTCGCGGAATCATCTTGCATAAAAATAAAATAACTCAAATTGTATTCAACCTTTACCAAAGTATTTTACTCATTTACATGTGTATATTCGACGATCACTAGCAATTACAAAAGAATAATACCTTTATCAAATTGGCGAATTAATTAATTTAAATTTCACATCACACTTATAAACTCTTGTCCATTATGCAGGTACTACGCATGAAAACAAACTATGTATACATAAGTATCACCAAAGATAATACTAATAATTACTTCGTAATCGGTATCACTAACACAGGCTAAACCCTTTCTTACCGCCGCCACCGTTCCCACGCCACCGCGCCGCACTGCCTCCGCACCGCGCCGCCTACCACCCGCTTTCGCCAAGCTATTTTAGCGCGAAATTCAATGTTACGTTATACGCTGCAAAACTGACTGGCATGTAAATTTTTTGTTGGATTCTGTTAAAGGTATGTTCGTCTATATCATTTATTATCATTATAATTTAAAAAATGGGCGGGCAAATTATGCCGTTTACTTTATTTGGCCATTAGCAAAATATATGTGTTGCCAGTAACAAATTTGTTGGATTCGTTGAAATTATCGATCTGATAAGAATTAAAAACAAATGTGTGACGACAGATTGGGCTGCCCAATTCTGCCGAGTTTATGAGAGCGAAAACTGTGTATTTTTTAAAAAAAACTCGCTTTTGTGTAAAAAAATTGTTGGATTCCTGAACAAATATATACCTATTAACCCATTTTATTAGACATTGAAAAGAAATTTGGCGGGCCATTTTTGCAGCAAATGATACCGCATATTTTGTGTTTTTGGCCAAAATACCTAAGTTCCGGGAAAAAAAAATGTTAGATTCTGAGTCATTCATTTTTAAAACCTGTATTTGTACACATTCTGAAGATTTCATGGACGGACGATTTAGTGCTTTGGTAAGCCCCAAATTTTAGCTTCATTCATTGGCCTATAAGCGGTGCGGAACAACTGGTTTCCGCCGACGCACTTGATGTCGTCGTCCCACTTGGCGGTTGGTCTTCCCACACTCAGTTTTCCTGTCGTTTTAGTTACTAGGTGGTAGGGTTAATCGCACTGAATAAACGATGATCAAAGGGGCAGTGAAAACTGTTTACAGAGCAATATGAGGAAGTTCCTGGCTTGGCGCTCAGTATTCGTGTGATGTGTTGGGCTAATACCATTACAGTAGGTGTACATTTCCAGTTACACGATAAAATAATTTTGCTACTGAAAATAGATTCTGAGCAGCCAGGCGAATAATTGTATGCGCGTTGATCGCATAATGGCCGTTGGCATAAATATTACCAGCAATTACACTTATTAATAACAACAGCTAATAAGTTCGTAGAGTAACTGCCGCTATGCGAGGAACGATTGAACCCAGAATTAGGTGAGTTTAGAAAGAAATTAATAAATAATATATTTATTGTGCAATTACATTAAAATGTATACACAGAACAATTAAATCTAACAAAGCGGACCTGCACAAAAGCGAACTTATCACTAAAAGTGATTTCTTCCAGTCAGGAAGTTTGAACTTTGGTATTATTTTGAAATTATTTCAATTAAATTTATTTATTTTAATGAACGTAGTAAATAATTATGTTCTGTTAATAAGGGCTGAGGACAGAGGATTAACTTTTATTTAAAATTAAGTATGAATTGTACTTGATGCCACACTGCCCACATACGGTACAAGTATTGTATAAATAAATAAACTCGAATTTAGAGCTTTTGAATAATGTCGTCCTTTTCTAATATATTTAACAGAATATAAGGAAAAATCGAATTTACCTGGAAAATTACTTTTAGGAGACACAACTTTTGGTCCTTGCAAATCTTTTAGTCAATCGCTTAGAACGTAATTTACACTTCGCACACGCCTGCAATCCCCCATCCGTGCGAGTGCGCAGGCGCAGCGCGGACGGGCGCGTGTGCGTGCGCGTCGGCGCGTGCGTGTGTGTGTGAGCGTATTTACGGTCGGATATAGGTCACAGCCCCCGCTGCACGCTGCAGCCGACGCGTCGCGTCGTTGCACTATCTGGCGGCGCGGCGGAGCGGCCTTGCAACAAATAGGTTAGCGAATTGTTTCCTAGGACGATACGCGCGGCCTTGCTGGCCGATTAGGTTTAGAAACACTCTATTGTAGAGCTGCATTCTCATCTTACAGTTATTTAATACTTATACGGGAGGGAATTATTCATGTATGCCTGAATGGCCAAATCCGAAGGAATAAGAATTAGCAAAGAAACCTGAAATGAGTAATGAGGCACGTCAATAGTGTCGCTTATAAGAAACGAATTCTGTGAAGTAATGTTGCAGGGAAAACTAAAATAAATTGTTGATTTTAAATAGACGGATTCATATTTTCAAGTATTCATACCTTCATACTCGTACCTTCACTAATCAAATAATTCGAAATGTAGCTCAACGCACTTGCGTTCAACATCAGAACATCGTGTTCCAATTTCAAAATTGTATTATGTCTTCGCGCTTAAAGCCCCATAATTAAGTACGGGTATAGTACGAATACTTGAAAATATGAATCAGTTAATTAAAAATCAACAATTTGATTACAGTTTTAAATAATTACAATTTGAATTGCCATTCCGACCATCTTCATTCGAACGACCATCAAACCGGGTCAAAAGGAACAAGTACGGTTCCCTTAAATCAAACAACAGTCGAAGGTGTCGCGCAACCACCGCCGGACTGCGCCAAGTGTTGCTTGACCTCACGTTTGCTTGACCTCACGTGAAACACCGAGGGTTTCCTGAAAGTGAATCTGCCGCATGCGATTGCGCCGCGCCGAGGGCGTTATGTAACGAAGCGGACAGAAGCCGAGCGAACGGACGGACCGAGTTACATAAGCTGCATGAGCGCTCCTATGTACCGGTCGGTGCAGAGCGGCCGGATGTGCTAAGTTACAAAATGTATGTATGCTTCCCTCCCGAAAAATTCGAGCTTGGTTATTCTCTTTCCGAAAATGTTTTCTACTTATGCTCTTCAAATACCTACGTATATCAATCAACCTAAGCCACTAGGGCTCTATTCAGATTTTCTCGTCACCATTTTGACACTTTAAGATTGTTATGGAGAAAGAAAAATCATTTTACTTCGATCAGCTGTAAACCTTTTTTCGTCAGGTTTTAACGTTTACCGGATTATAATTATTGCTAGCCGCGATCCCTGGCTCCGCTATATCACTAGTATTTTATACCAAAAATATTTTTCCGTTATGAAAATAATCAATAGAAACTATTTATATCCAAAAATCACGTCAGTTTGATGCACGGTTGCTGCGTAAAAGAAGGACAAACCAACAAACACACTTTCGAATTTATAATAATAAGGAATAGTAGGGATAACCATGGGCATAATGCTTGTATCTTTTTTCAAGCGACATCAAAAAGCTGAAGTTATAAAAGTTAAATATCTACACCAGTGTTCAGAGTGGGCGGACAGAGTACGCGTATTGAGGGTTCATTGGACCGGTTTTTGTATGGTTGGTCGGTGTTAGTCTCGTACTAAGATTTGACAGGTTCAATCTGAATACGACTATTGAATGCATCCTGCGTGCAGCGAATCTTGATTTGTTATGGGTGGTGTTTATGTTTGAGTATATTTTAGGTGAATGTGTGTATGGATGCATCTGAGTTTTTGACATACAGAATATTAACGGGCTTATGGTCCAAACGGTTAACTACGTAGTCCTGGGCATATTGGAAGAAAAAAGGTAGTTACAACATGTTGTTGTACGACCTCCCCATACATTTTGTAAATATCTACACAAAAAAGTTATGGGAGGAGGATTTTTTTAAATCGCAGAACAAATTGTAATCTAGCTTCCTTTCTCCAAATATGCCCAGGAATACGTGGTTAACGTTTGGGCCATAAGCCCGTTAACAACCAGTATTTATCAAACATGTTTATGCACAGACTTGAGACTTTAAAACAAATTTAAACGCAAAGTATTTTGTGTTATAAATACATTTAGTAGAGATGTCACTTAACCCTTCGCTTGCCGCCGCCCGCCGGAGGCGTCCGTGTGCGCGCGCGCGGTGGTGTGCGGCGGCGGGCGGCGGGTGGGGGGTGGGTCGGCGCCGCTCGCGAGCTAGTTGCGCGTCAAGGGCACATGCCAATCACGGAACTGCGGTGTCTTTAAACTCTGCGAGGTTGCGCGCTAGTTGAGCCGCGGCGCTCGCCCGTGCCCCTTTGCGCTCGTCTAGGCTACGTTCGTTCGCGATTGCGCTAACAACAAAACTCTATAGCTGAGATAAATAGTCGTAATAGAAACTAAGCTAACGAAAAGTGCGTTTCGAGCGGCTCGTAGCCTAGTGGCGCGGGGACTGGCCTAGCGTACCAGAGACCTGGGTTCAATACCGACATGCACCACTGTCTTTCTCTTTCCGAGTTCGATATGTGCATTTTCATCACGAATGCGAGCTGCTCCATGGTTCGGAATCCATGTAAAACTGTAGGTCCCCTTCCCCTACTAGGTGGTAGGGCTTAAGCCCGCCCGGGTTGGTACCATCGCATTGGATGAAAAGATAGTCGAAGCGGCAATGAAAAATTGTCCGTGTTTTCCATCCAGTTCAATGTAGCCGTGCTCATAAAGGGAAGGTCCTGGCATGGCACCAAATTCCTTCGGGAATGTGGTGTATTGGGCTAATATCATAACGGTAGTTGTGTGGTATTAGCCATCCATGTCAGGTCGCAAAAAAAAAAAAGCCCGCCCGGGTTGGTACCATCGCATTGGATGAAAAGATAGTCGAAGCGGCAATGAAAAATTGTCGGTGTTTTCCATCCAGTTCAATGTAGCCGTGCTCATAAAGGGAAGGTCCTGGCATGGCACCAAATTCCTTCGGGAATGTGGTGTATTGGGCTAATACCATAACGGTAGTTGTGTTGTTTTAGCCATCCATGTCGGGTCGCATAAAAAAAAAGTAGTTGTGACGTCACTTTGACTCAAAGAAATGCAAAGTGACGTCATAAAGTACTAATTTTCGTTTGTCTTAGTTTCTGTTACGGCCATTTATCTCAGCCTATATCTTCCATGCCAGAGGTCATCGGTTCAAATCCCCGTTCCGTTCTTGCACCACTTTCTATCTCATTCCGAGTTAGATTAGTCTATTTGGTTACGATTGCAAACTGTGCCATGGTTCATGGCACTGTGCAATGTACAGATTTACATGGGTTCCGAACCATGGAACAGCTCGCATTCGTAACGAAATACACTTATCCAACTGAGATAGAGAAAGATAGTGGTGTATGTCTGGGCGAGGATTTGAACCCATACCTCTCGCACGAAAGACAAGTCCTCTAGCTGCTACACCACGAGCTGTCTTATTTTTCACCCTTTCTTTAGCTGGCTCTGAGAGCGTTTGATCGAATAAGATTAGCATACAAAGCTGCATTAGGTTGACGGAATAAGGGGGTAATATGTGCGTCGATGGTTGCGTAACAGTGGAACTGCCCCGTGTCAGTGGTTCAAGGCTGGGAACTTGTAGGATGTCGCTGCTGCGTGAGATTAAATCAAGCTGGCTTCTGTTTGCAGAGTTCCGCGCCTCAAAAGTTAAACGTCGTTAGCCTCTCCATTCGTCTGTCACTGTCAGCGAGTATAGAAGGACCCGTGTAGCGATAAGAATTGAACCCAGGGCTCTGGCGAAAATCTGGAGGACTTATAATTTTACTTCAAAGCACATGAGCGACTCGTAGCCTAGTGGCGCGGGGACTGGCCTAGCGTACCAGAAGCCTGGGTTCAATTCCGACATGCACCACTGTCTTTCTCTTTCCGAGTTCGATAGGTGCATTTCGTCATGAATGCGAGCTGCTCCATTGTTCGGAATCCATGTAAAACTGTAGGTCCCCTTCCCCTACTAGGTGGTAGGGTTTAAGCCCGCCCGGGTTGGTTCCATCGCATTGGATGAAAAGATGGTCGAAGCGACAATGAAAAATTGTCCGTGTTTTCCATCCAGTTCAATGTAGCCGTGATCATAAAGGGGAGGCCCTGGCATGGCGCCTAATTCCTTAGGGAATGTGGTTTATTGGGCTATTTTTTTGACTTTCAAACGATACATGATAAAACAATGTACTTGTGCAGGTCGTATACTGATCGCTTGAGACACTACAAAGTAGATTCCCTCTTTGTCCGGCGTAACTTGGTGGACCAGATCCTCCAAAATCCTCAACGGCCAACTAGAATGTCCTGAATTGTTGAACAAGATTGTCTTTCAAGTGCCTCGACCAACGACCAGACTAGGAAAATATAATCCATTCTGGCTCCGACGCTACAAAAGTACACTGGGTTATAACTATAATATAGCTAGGCTATGCAGAAAGTACAATGAGCTGTTTAAACTGCACACGCGCGACTTGTTCTCGTGTAATGCCTAAAAATATAAGCTTCTAATCAAAGAAATTCCATTCATTGTTGTGTTAAAAGCTTCAGCAAATGTGAAGTTTGTGATTATGTTTGTCCTTTAACTTTTAAAATTGTTTTTATTACTCACAAAGTTTACCCTGTTTCTCTGTTTTAAATTGTTCTACGTTTAAGTTGGCGGGTTTGCTTTCGATCGGCGCGACGACGACGCGCAGTTGTCATCTCCACCACCGCACCGGGCTGTCCATCCCGCCTCCGCCGCCGCCATCATTGCCGCGCAGAGTCACTTTTTGACTCGTCGCGTTCGTGTTATAGCCCCGCTCGTCCGCACCCTAGCTAGTGTTGCAATATATTATTTCACTATTAGTCAACCATCGTCCGTTCTTTACACGCAGGTGGTGTTTGCCTGTTATTGGGTCTGAACACTGTTATATTTAATATGTCTGTACAAACGTGAATGTAAATGTGTCAACCTGTTGGCAAACCTTTATAAATAAATAAATAAATATCATTACGGTAGTCGTGTGGTATTAGCCATCCATGTCAGGTCGCTTAAAAAAAAACATGATAAAAATTGTAAGGCAGATGAACAGATATGGCAAGTATATAAGGATTTGTAGTTATTACGGAACCTTTGACATGTCCGTATCGCTCTAGGTGACCGGCCCTGCACGGTACCTGTACACTATTACACATGTGACCTCTACATGCACTAATACCTTGTAGATTTGTAGATAGTCTTCTGAGTGTGCGCGCGCCGCTTAGTTGGACGTAATTGGCACGGAATTGTGTTGCATCCGGCGCACTCGGTGATCGCTTACTAGTATTCTGGGAATTCCGTTCTCAGGAATCCTTCAGTCCTGAAGGGTCCTGGAGGCCGGTAAAATGTGGTTTACGGTCAGTTTAGAAACGTCTGGATTCTTCTGAACGAAGAACCTTTCGCGGAAATCAACGAATGTTAAAAAAAATGGCGAAATTGGTCCAGCCTTCTCAAATTTTTTGCTTAGCATAACATTAAGTAATTCATTGTAATTTATGCAGGGAAAGTTGTCTTTTTCTGCTACCATTGTTGTTTCATAATAAAATCGATTACAATAAAACACAACCAATAATATTACGGCCTAAGAAATTATTTTCAATGAATACATTTTTTTACTCCGTCCTCCATAAAATCATATTAGTTTTCGCTAGCGCTAATTTGAGAGATCTTGCAATTTTGAATTGGCCTGCCTTCAAAAGCTGGTTATTAATTTAAGGCTCACTTTGTTTATCATACGATAAATAATTGTTTACCTCAAATGGTTCAATCAGCGACCTTATTGCCGTTGTCACCAAACCGCACGTCCCGCTGACCTAATGGACGCTTATTCTGCTTTGCCTTCTATAAATAACCTCCGCCGACAGTTCCCCTAAATACCTAATTCACGAATGCTTAGCGAAATCGCGCATCGCTTAAACAAAGCGGGCAGCCCACCGGAAGATCGCTTGGCCGCACACAAGTGTTTCGTTCTCGCGTGATATGGTGACATTTTTCCTAAGCGATGCAATCGGGTCACCTCTTTCCCTAAAATACGGTTGAGACAGGCACGGAGAGTGTTATTCAAACTGTCAGTTTAAAAACCTCTGGATACCTAAGTCCTTTCGCGGAAATCAACGAATGTTAAAAAAAATGCCGAAATAGGTCTAGCCTTCTCATTTTTTTCGCTTAGCAACACATCAAGTCATTAATTAGAATGTTATGCAGGTAAAGTTGTCTTTCTCTGCTACCATTGTTGTTTTGTCACATAATAAAATCGATTACAATAAAACACAACCAAAAATATTACGCCCTAAGGGCCGAGCGCACGAAAGGACGAAAAATCAAAATCAACGTCAACGTATGATTAAACACGTCACTCTGTAAGGACTGTATGAAAGGAACTCCATGCGGTCCACTAAAAGTGACGTGTTTGAACATTGATTAACTCAGCCTCTTTCCCCTTTCCCTCTTTCCTAAAACCTCTTTCCTTAAAATACGGTTGAGACAGGCGCCGCTGGCTGTGCCTGGCGTGATGCTCGTTAACGGGTGCGGTTCGTGGGGAGTGGCCTGCTCCAATTGTCAATATTTTAGACGGAGGGCATAGTCTTTGCAAAAAAGCTGATGTTCGTCATGGAATATTGTATGCGGCACGAATTGTTGATTTTAATGAACTCATTTTAATTTAGTGTTTTTACCTGTGTTTTCTCCTATCGTCAATGTTAAATGAGTCCTGTTAAGGTCAAGGAATTAAAGTCATTAATTTTCACAAGTACTTGTATGTCTGGAATACGTGGCAAACGCTTTCGTAAACTTAAGGTGGCCCAACCCGCTCATTTCCCCATACAAAAGGGGAAAGAAGATCACGCCTATATTTCTTGTCAGAGATCCAAAATTTTGCTCAATATCGCTTTATTTGATTGAACAAGATGTCTGATGACCATTGGCATTGTAAAATGGTGTTTGGTTTCCAAGTTATAACGTCCGAAAGTTCGGATTTTTCGCGCGTTTTATACAATTACTTTGGACGTGGATTACGCAATGATAAAGTAAGAACGTCTTAAAAAGATTAGTCATCAGACATAGCTTGTTTAATCAAGATTTTTAATCTATTTGGTTTTTGTTAGATTTTTGACTACAGCGGTCGTGGTTTACTTTTAGCTATAAGTCGTTTTGAAATAAAAAATTTCGTAAATCTTACCAAATCATACACTATGCACATTGTCTTTTTTGTGGACAGGTTGCATCTTCCTCATAACGGAGCCTGTCTTATTCTTAGAAACAGAGAAGGTCCCAGAGCGCAACAGCACGGTTTTGTACCGTGCCCGCAAATGAGTTGAGGCCGCCGGGTTGGGCCACCTTAAGTAGACGTTGAAAAAATGTCTAGCGAAGTTTCTTGCCAGTTCTTTTTTGCGTTGAATGTTGAACTGGTTAATGATAAAATATGACAAATCCGAGTGGAGTGTACTACTACACATGGATGATAAATATACAATAAAATATGCTATGGTCAAAGCGGCAGTAAATAAAAGTCCGAGTTTTCCATCCAGTTCACTTTAGCCGTGCCAATAATGGGAAGGTCTGCCATGCCTTCGGGAATTTGGTGTATTGGACTAATATTATAACGGTAGTTGTGTGGTATTAGCCATAATCCATTCCCACCATCGTTAGAACCATCGTTCTATAAAATAATACATTGGTACTTGTCGGTGATAGATAATCCGGCTCGTAACCTATAATTCTAGAAGTATTTTTTCCAAAAATCTAATAATGCAGTTATATCGAAATTGGACTCCTTTGCGTGTCTTTTGTTATTTCTTATAGTTTCGGATTTGGCCCTGAATACCCACTTGAAAAATTCCTACATAGCATTTGGCACTATGTACCTGATATAGTTAAATGTTTTAACTAGAAACATTTTTGTAACTGGTGCCAGATAGATTATTGGGCCGTCCCTTTCTTACCAATTCTACAAATTTTCGTGTTGTGTTTCCATTTTGATTTCGTTAAACCATATTTTTTTTCACTGTGGAAATGAAAAACCGGCCAAGTGCGAGTCGGACTCGCACACGTCGGGTTCCGTACCATCGTACAAGATTTAACATAAAAAATCACGTTTTTTATATGGGGGCCCCATATAAAAAACGTGATTTTTGATTTATGAAAAATGATTTTCATATTTTTTTATTTTGCCTATTTTTTGCTATAGCGGCAAAATAAATACACACTCTGTGAAAATTTCAGCTGCCCACCTATAACGGTTCATGAGATACAGCCCTGTGACAGACAGACGGACGGACGGACAGCGGAGGCTTAGTAACAGGGTTCCGTTTTCACCCTTTCATCCGGAACCCTAAAAACATCTCACATGCGTCGAAATGCACGAATCGAACTCAGAAAGACAAAAGCAAGTGGTGCACTAGGCCGGGTTCGAATCCACGGCCTCTGGCATGAGCTTGCACGGTGGTACGGACAAACCCGAGCGAAGTACGATGGTGGCGGTGCGGCGGGCGCGGCGAGCGCGGCGGCGGAGTTGCGGCGAAGGCTGCGCGGAGGCACACAACCTAGTTACCGGCTTCAGTTCGACGGCCGAGCGGGGTCACTGCTGCGCCTGCCCGCGCCGACCACGCGACATCCAAATCGACTTAACTGTTTGAGGTTTTTTTTTGTTGGCGTGAATTCGATGAACGTCTTACTCGAGGTTCGGCTGAGGTGCGGCCTCAACTTATTTGTAACGAAATCGTTAGCTTACTAATACTGTAGCTAAACTGAGCGGCTCGTAGCCTAGTGGCGAGGGGACTGGCCTAGCGTACCAGAGGCCCGGGTTCAATACCAACTTGCACCATTGTCTTTCTATTTCAGAGTTCGATAAGTGCATTTCGTCACGAAGGCGAGCTGGTCCTTGGTTCGGAATCCATGTAAAACTGTAGGTCCCCTTCCCCTACTAGGTGGTAGGGGTTAAGCCCGCCCGGGTTGGTACCATCGCATTGGATGAAAAGATGGTCGAAATGGCAATGAAACATTGTCCGTGTTTTCCATCCAGTTCAATGTAGCCGTGCTCATAAAGGGAAGGTCCTGGCATGGCACCTAATTCCTTCGAGAATGTGGTGTATTGGGCTAATATCATAACGGTAGTTGTGTGGTATTAGCCATCCATGTCAGGTCGCATAAAAAAAGATATATGCATACGTACACACCTCCACGTCGTTTTCCCGGAGGGGTAGGCAGAGATGATAGAGCGCCATATGGTACGATCATAGCAAACCTCTTTCGCTTTATCTACAAACATCTTTTCATATATGCTCTACGATTACGGGTGCTACGCACCAGACCTTTACGAATAATTACATCGATTTCGTCGTATTAAGTTCTTCTAGACAACCCGGCCACGACACTTCCGCTTACTTCTGCTCTTTAAATTAGTTTCGGCATTTTTTCGTCATCCATTCGTTTCTTATGTCCAAACGATCTTAGCACTCCGTTCTCGATTCTAGTCACAACATCATTTTTAGGGTTCCGTACCCAAAGGGTGAAAACGGAACCCTATTACTAAGCCTCCGCTGTCCGTCCGTCCGTCCGTCCGTCCGTCCGTCCGTCTGTCACAGGGCTGTATCTCATGAACCGTAATAGGTAGGCAGCTGAATTTTTCACAGAGTGTATATTTATTTTGCCGCTATAACAACAAATAGGCAAAATAAAAAAATAATAAAAATTAAAGGGGGGTCCCATACAAAAAAAACCTGATTTTTTTGTGTTAAATCCCGACGATGGTACGGAACCCTTCGTGTGCGAGTCCGACTCGCACTTGGCCGGTTTTTTTTCAATTGACATTGCTCTCTAACATAGTCCTTTCGAAATGTGTCCGTTAGATTAACTCCGGAAACATTCCGCAAACTAATATACTTGCGATACTATGTTATATACCATATGAAAGCGTAGCCTTGTCCCGACGGAACGGCATGACATTTTGCATGCGCAGATGGCGGGCTTGGGCCGGGAGCGAGGGGCAGATTTTGACATTTTGATCTCTTTAATTATTAAAATGTAATGTTTAGAGAGTGATCGAATTCTGGAAAACTTTTCTCACATAATGTTGCCGGCACCAAATTAATAAAGGGAAGGTCCTGGCATGGCATCCAATTCCTACAGGAGTGTGGTGTTTGGTACGAATATTATTAGAATATTTGTTCCATTCAAGCTTATCATTTTTTTAAACAATTTGATGTTACAGAATATTACGCGTAACTATAAATTATTATTTTTTCAGCGTCTCCTAACATCGTTAAGGTACTATACTGGACCTCGATCGATCTATTTTATTAGGATTTTTATATATATATTCAATTTATAAGTAACATTGATATTTAGTTTAACGGCTTACCGCGCGTGTGAGGAGCAGGACGTGCTGCTCGCGGTAAGCCGTTAAACTAAATATTGTAGTTATGTCCCGCGTAAGTTTTAAAATATTAAGTAACATTGAGCTCAGCCCTCGAATAAAATTATAATTTTTATGTTAGTACAACTGAAAAAAAAGCTTGTTTTTGAAAAAAAAATTTTTTTTTATTAATAATATAATTTTAAACTCTTTAGTTTGTCATATTATTCTATGTAAGTATATGTGAACCAAACTAAAAGTGTATGTAAAATATGGTTCGGGGTGGGGATAACTGTTTTAATTTCTCTCATAGTGGTATTTCGTTTCATTTTATTTTTCATAAAATAAAAAAATGCTTTTGTTATAAAATTATTTAAGAAATTACGTAAAAAAGCATCCGATTTCGGAATTCTTTTAAATTTAATTTTGTGTAGCTTTTTAAAAATAAGTTAAGGTGATGAGACGGCACATTAATTGAAATTGACCTGGCATAACATTTTGACAGTATATGTGATACAATCCCTATCATTTCACAAAATGAATACCTAGGGTAACTTGTAACTTCTTAATTAAATATAATACTGAAGTTCTACAAGCTTTCGGTGAGCTGTGATACCGCTATGCCTAGATTTTTATTCAACACTCTAAAAATGTCCGTCGCGGGGCTCTGGCAGGCGGCGGGTCGCCGGCGGGAGCGGTGGGGCGGGGGTGGGGGGCTGGGCGGAAAGTTTGGGCGGCGGCGGCCTGGGCGGAGGGAGCGCCGCCGGCGACTGCAAGGGCAATGCACCGCAACCTTCGCCTTGTCTGGAGGGTATAGCCTGCGCTACACACGCCTCCCCCCCTCACCCCACCCCTCCACACCCACACAGGCGCACAGTGCTGCAAGAGCAGGGTGGCATCGCATTGAAAACAATGCATCTCGAACTAAAGGTTCTCTTCGCGGCGTTCCAACGCGAAATTCAACGTGCGACGTAAGGATAAAGATATTCGTAGGCGGTTTCATTGTAAATAATTATGAATCCAAAGTAAAGAAAATAAACATTTAATTTTTCATTTCATTTCATTTATTTAAACTTTTTTGGTAGTCAACCTTCCCTGAGTTACGTCAAAAACTGAATGATTCGCGGATTTTATCGACTCTGTAAAGAAGAATCCGCAAAAGAACCTTTACGAGTTTTCCGTCCACGGTAATGAAATACATACTTTGATCTATATGGTACTGCCAAACAATTATTGGTAGAACAGTTTAATAACAAGAACAAAAGAACAGCTACCCTCAGTGCAAACGGTTTAGAAATAGAACTTACTCAACTAACAATAATATGTATAGTCTTACAAGTATTATGTATAGTATTATATATAGTAGTATTATATTATATATATACATAGTATTGGTAAAAAGTCGTCGTCAACTTAACAACCTATGTCGGGTGTATAAATCCCGTTCAAGTTTGATACGGATGCTGTGTATCAAGTTAATATGTTATATATAAAATAATTATCGAAGAGAAATATCCTAATGTAGTGAATTACACGGTTTCTCGTAAGTTATAAATTTCCATAATTTTGAACTCCAATAAATATGAAAAAAGCTTTTTCTTGCATGATTATGTTAAAAAATCAGTTAAGATTTTTTTTGAAAAGGAATTTCACGATTTTACCTTCTTTTTATCTTCCTGTATTAAAATAATTTCTGAAATATGGATCAACGTACATAACTATCATGTGATACAAGACGGTAGTAATTAAAATGTAGCCTTTGCCGCAAAGACGTTTGAGCCAGGAGTACTTAATGTTTTAATACATTGCGTTTTTTTTTATAACTGGACATAGACAGATAATGTCACCCGCCGTCATGACATAAGCACAATACACGAAGAAATTAGCTGCACCAGAAACGGCACTACCACTTAGTAGGAGAAGGGTTCTACAGTTGCACACGGATTCCGAGTTTTTAAACAGCAGAGAACGAATACGGTGCGTGAACGGGACGGGTATTTGAACCCATGTCTTGCAAGTCGCCGCGCCCCTGAGCTAGGAGCCGATCTAGGTGTGAAACGCGAACGCCTTTGAAATGAATATTCTCCTGAATTCGCCCGATAGGTGCACAGTCTTGGGACACCCTGTCGGGCCGTAACAGCGCCGGCAAACAACACGCCGAGCCAACGCGACCCGGCTCAACCTGTAGGCGGTAAATAGGGCGGGGTTGAGGTCGCTCCCGGGCCGCGCCGCCCCCCCTCCCCACCGCCCCACCGCCCCCTCACCCCTCGCCGCCCCCGCCAAGGACGCGCCGCAGACGGAGCAGCGCACCGCCGCCCTACGGAAGGGCAGGCCGACCTCACGCACTTCTCGGTAGCCGACTGGTTGGGTGGCGGCGGCGCGCACTGCTCCCGTCGGATCGACCTTATTGGATCTTTGGCCCCGATGCTATTCGATTTGATCTGACGTCTCGAGACTGTTCTTGGAAATGATATTATTTTTTTCATTTACTCGAGTGAATTATTCGTTCACTATTCATACATTCATTATTAAACATATTTTTAAGAACGCTATAAAGTGATTACATTTTTTGTGAAAGCTTGATATTCCGGGAGGTCACGACATTTTTGGTCACGATACGAGACCAACCCTCTGATGCTAAATATTTCTGTCTGCCTGCGCCAAGGGGTTGCGTTAGCTAAATTGGCTATACCAAATAGAAGTCGGTCTGTACCTGCAGATGAATATACTGATTGTCTATACATATTGATACCTATTAATTACACATTTTTAATTAACTACTTATACATACCTAAACTCATATCTGTAACCTATATCACCTATAAATATTAAATGCCAGCAAATATTTGTTCAGTTTTGCTATTACTAAACAAGTATATGCTGATACTTTTATGATTCGTTATTTGTAACCATAAACGTTATCACATATTTTTTTCACGTTACAACAAAGTTTTGAGGCGCCATATCTAGGTAACGCAACCACTTGGCGCAGGCAGATCAAGTTATTTAGATTGAGAGGGTTGATCTTAATCATGTGAACACAGGTTCAGCCATTTACGTTATCGTTACCATTTTTGTCGCGCCCTCCTTGTCTATGACTACCTATTTTGTTTTTCTCAAGCACTTACATAAATTCATGTTTTGATATGTTCCGCCTCCGCCGCCCAGGGGGAAAAATGTATAGCGTCATTCAATAAACTCTCAAAGCATGTGCCTGCGGATTCAAATCTCTGCCCGGCGGGTGTGTAGCAAGACATTACAAGATCGCTCGTGCGCGAACACTCGGTGGTGACGTACTTTTGTACATAAGGCAATACCTGGCGATGCCGAATCCTAGGGAGGGCCGTTGGGTAGCTTTGGTATTTTCTTGTAATTGGCTTGATACCTACTTTGTATACGTCTTTCTTTCTCGCGTGACATTATGTTCAGCCAGAGAGAATGAGACAATGACACGGCGTGATCATTCTTTATCGGCTCACTTTTTCGAGTGCCCACTGTAGTTTTTATATTAGCAATACTTCCATGAACATCAGGGTCACCGTGGTAATTAACTCGGCAGGTGAATAGCACGTGAACAGACAAAATAGTGATTAAACCTGAATTAGTGGCATTTCGACTGGTGAATGTCAGTTCAGTTGGCTGAATAACACGGCATTTGACAGTTACGACGAAATGCAACTTAACGTCATATTTGATCATTCTCTTGGTTTTTTACCTGCTATTCACCCGACAAGTAAGCTTACCATGGTAAGACAGCAAATCAATTGTCACGAAATTTCAAATAGGTTTTTTTTCAATATTGCCATCCATTTTCTTTATAAAATTGCTTAATATTAGACACAACAAGACCTCGCAACAATAATACCCTGCGCACGTAATTATTTTACATCAATGAAAGCGTTAACATTTCCCTTTGATTTTTTCGAGTTTCCACCGCCGACAGCTGTACACAGTGATCGTGTAATCAACCAAGCTTTACATAACCCGAAATAGTTGCTCCACCCGGGCTGGCAGACTCCGCCCCCCACCCCTCACCCCCGCCCGGCCCGACCCCACCCCCACCCCCGCCCCGCCCGGGCTGCCTAGTTCAAGATCAAGGCTCTCGCTGTGGAAAACATTGTCGATCGAAGCGGAGTGAAAATCGAAAATCATCGGAGAAATACATTTGTTTGATATATTTTTCCAAGAATTAACCGTTCATAAGTAATACACAGACTAGCCTAACTATATATTAAAACAGCCGAAAAGGCAGGCTACCCTTAGAGAATGGTATTAAAATATGTTTTTTTTATTAGAAACTGCAATCTGTCAGTTTATAGACATTTACCAGTTTTTTTGTATGAATAGTTGTCTTGACATGACATTTCCACAAAAGTAATATTAAAATATGCCCATAGAATTTTAGGCTACGTAACCTTCTTTTTATGCAACCTGACATGGATATGATATAGCTCAATACACCACATTCCCAAAGGAATTAGGTGTCATGTCAGGACCTTCCCTTTATGAGTACGGCTACATTGAACTGGATGGAAAACACGCACAATTTGGTTTTAACAAAAGTAATATTAAAATATTCACATAGAATTTTAGGTTACGTAACCTTTTTTTATGCAACCTGACATGGATATGATATAGCTCAATACACCAAATTCCCAAAGGAATTAGGTGCTATGCACCATTTATGAGTACGGCTACATTGAACTGGATGGAAAACACGCACAATTTTTTATTGCCACCATCATTTTTTTCCATCCATCTTTTTATCCAATGGGACGGTACTAACCCGCGCGCGCTTAAACCCTACCACCTAGCAGGGGAAGGGGACCTACAATTTTACATGGATTCCGAACTATGGAGCAGCACGCATTCGTGACGAAATGCACTTATCCAACTCGGAATGAGAAAGAAAGTGGTGTATGAACAAGGCGAGGATTTAAACCCAGATCTCTGTTATGCTAGTCAAGTCCCCGCGCCACTAGTCTAAGAGTCGCTGAAGTAACTTAAACAGCACGAGGATTTGTAGTCGTGTCTTCGCGTACCTGGCAGTTATTTTTAACCGACTTCAAAAAAGGAGGAGGTTATCAATTCGTCTGTATGTTTTTTTTTATGTTTGTTACCTCATAACTTTTGCCTGGGTGAACCGATTTTGATGATTATTTTTTTAAATGATAGCTAGTGCTTCCCAAGTAGTCCCATTTTAATTTGGTTAAGTTCTGACAATGATATCCATGAGAAAATCATAAAAGTCTTAAATTTTTATTAAGATGTGCGCGACAAATGGACGAATAACTCAATATAACGCCAACCAATTTCGGTGATTGTTTTTTTATTGGAAAGGACGTGTACAAATTAGTAAGTGTACTTCAGATTCACTAAAAATAAACAAATAAAAAAAATTGAGTCGGTGTCAGATAAGCTATGTATGATGACTAATCTTTTTAAGATGTTCTTACTTTATCATTGCGTAATCTACCTCCAAAGTTATTGTATAAAACGCGCGAAAAATCCGAACTTTCGGACCTTATAAATTAGAAACCAAACACAATTTTACAATGCCAATGGTCATCAGATATCTAGTTCGATCAAATAAAGCTATTTTGAGCAAAATTTGGGATATCTGACAAGTAATATGTGCGTGATCTTCTTTCCCCGTTTGTATGGGGAGTTGAGCGGGATGGGCCACCTTAAGACTATGACACTAGGTCACCGTGATCAATTGTTTCCAGCGGTCTGGGAAACCTATTCCAACAATTTGAATTGGTGCTTAAACCTAATCGACAGGTTAAGGAGCTTTTGGGCTTGATTAAAAAATATATATAAACTTTAAATTTAATTTAAAGTTCATTAATTAATTTAATAAGCTCTGTGCAGCAGTCCAGATGGAGCTGGTGGTACCAGCACCCATCGTTTGAAAAAAACTTCCTAAGTTAATGTCAGCTGCAATTGACCGCAAATCCACTCGCATGGTGCCCTGCTTTTGGGTTTTCTGAGCACCTTTAGTCTTTCGGCGTAGCCACCCATACCGGGTTGTAATAATATAAAATATTACCAGTTTAAATATTATATATTGTTTTAAATATAAATACGTAAATCTTCAATAAAACTATCCGGTGAATAGAGATACAGCGATGAAATGGGGTCGCAAGCCTCGGCGCGGTTCGTTGTCGACATAGTCGATACCTGATATGGTCGACGTTTCAGAATCTCATCCGTCTACGACGTAACTCTCGCTGCGTAGTCATTGGGGCTGCACTAGGCGGGCGGCGGCGCGGCGGCGGCGCGGAGGCGGCGAGGCAGGTCGTCGGCCCGCTCCTCACTGCCCTCACCATGTAGCCTTCTACGCAGCGACCTAGCTGCCCATTCCCTCAATCACATAGATCTCCTGTCATTGGTTTTCATTTGTTTTTTTCGGTTTGTTTTTTATGTAACTGGACATGGCTATACCAAACTAACCATCAGGTATTAGCTCGACACACCACTTGGGAACTAGGTGCATATAACTCCTATCATTAGTTTTCGTTTGTTTTTCTTTTTTTTTTTATGTAACTGGTGGCTATATCAAACTGACCCTCAGATATTAGACCTACACACCACATGGGAACTAGGTGCCATGCCACGACCTTTCTTATATTGCTCGGCTACATTGAACTGGATGGAAAATATGTACAATTTTCATTGCCGCTACGACCATCGTTCATTCAATGCGATGGTACCAACCCGGGCGGGCTTAAACCTCCCACCTAGTAGTAAGGAAGGGGACTTACAGTTTTACGTGGAATCCGAACCACGGCCAGCCTCAACGGTTGAAAATGGTCACCCATCCCGAACCTAACCGCGCTCAGAGGTGCTTCACCAAACTTATCGAATCGCAAGGGGTCGTGCCGCTGGGCTACCGAGCGGACAGCTTCCAGATTTAGGGTAATACCATTTGGCAGTGACGTGTATGAACTTATATAATGCGCAATATTAACATAACAAATCTACTCACGTTCATGGGAAAACGAACATTCACTAAACGGTATCTCCAAGATTTCCATAGTGTTGCCACGTTCATTATATTACATTAAAATATCATTGATATATTCGTCTCTTTCAATAATTTATGAAAACTCAGTCGGGCTCATAATTAACGTCGAGCGTGGAACTGGGACAGACGATTTCCAGGCAGCAGCGGCGGGGGCGGCGGGTCGACGCTCGCTCGTCCGCCGCGTCCTCTAGCGAGCCACCCCTCCACCCCCCACCTCCCACCCCCGCACGCCCCACCCCACGCCCGCCAGCGCCGCGCAGCCTCCGCGCGCTCCCCGCACCGCCGCCCAAACTCTGGGCGTCTCGTAGCCCACTGGAGGAAGAGTTTCAGCTCGGAAAATTATTTGATCATGCTTCAATCTCAATCATCAATCTCTTTGTATTTTTGTCTCTACGCCTAGTATGTAGGATATAATGGTTTGTTAAATCAAATCTCCCGCACCTAGGGTGAACGCCAGTGGTCTCTTGTATCAAAGACAACGGGTTCTAAACCCAACCGTTTTTCGGTCACTTTATGGTTCAAAAACATTTTAAAACGATACGTTTTTACTTGATAATAGAGTTGAACCTGACCGGGTCGGTACCAACGCCTTAGATACAAGATGGTCTCAGTGGCAATGGAAAGTGTCAGTTTTTCCATCCAATTTAAATTACACACATCCTCAAATAATATTAAGGACCTTTAATGTCACGTAATTCCTTCGGAATGTGGTGTCATTGGTTTATATTGCAGTGAGTGCAGTATTAGCTAACCATATACAGTTATATAAAAAATATCACAAAATCACTAAAGAAATCTCTAAAAAGGGTTAATAAACGAATTCCCGACAAAATTGCCCATCTAGAAGCCGGCAAGGCACCTTGCTCGCGAGGTGAAATTGGTGAGGTATAATTTTCACTTGCCATCTGTGCCTGTCAAAATCCACATTAAAAAATCACACTTGATCGTTTTTTTTACAACAAATTAACGCCTCGGTCGCCATTTTCAAGGAGATTTAAAATATTGTGATATGGTTGAATTTTTTTCTTTATAAAAAAGTTTCAACAATATTTCGGAAACGCTTCATTCATGTTTCAAATAAATGCAATGCAATGCAATTTTTTCGATAGAATTATGTCCATTCAATAATATAGTTGCAAAACATCGTAGGCTGACTAATATCCTTGACTGCAATAAAAAAAAACAAATTTTGTGTTTGTTTCAAAAATGTACGACAAAAATAGTCTCTTCCGCTTTTTTAAGGTTTATCAGTACGATTTATCTTTTCATTTATTTGCAAGTTGTATGTTATATACTGAACAATTATTTCACGAGGTACGCATATTTTTCTTCCTATTGACTGGGCTATCGATCAACAATGGCGCGGCTTTACCGGCAATCGTAAGGCGCTGATACATTAACAGAACGGATACATTGAAACATATTTCACGTGCGTATTATTTACAACCGTAGAGGAACAATTTGCGTTCGTATATAATTTATTTATATGTGTACGTGGCTATTTCGTATATCTTTGTAGTCGTATCAAATACTTGTATTCACTATTACGTATCAGTTCTCTGCAATATACCTACAACCTTCTTGCAATGTCAATTATAATAACGGATTTTTTTTATGTAAATGGACATAGATGGCTAATACCACACCGACCGTCGTCATGATATTAGCCCAAAACACCGCATTTCCAAAGCAATTAGGTGACATGCCAGGACCTTCCCTTCATGAGCACGGCTACATTGAACTGGATGATTTTTCATTGCCGCTTCGACCATCTTTTCATCTAAAGCGATGATACCAACCCGGGCGGGCTTAACCCTGCCATCTAGTAGGGTTTAGTTTAACATGGATGTCTAACCGTAGAGCAGCTTGAATTCGTTACGAATTGTAATTATCCAACTCAGAAAGATAAAGAAAGTGGTGCATGAATGGGTCGGGGTACGAACGCATTACCTTCGTCATGGAAGGTTAGCGCCTGACAAGGTTACTTCAAAATCATTAAATCATGAAATTTTCTGGCTCTGTCTGTCTGTGTGTATGTCTGTCAGCTTATAACTGGATAAACTTTAATTCGATTTTGACCAAATTCTATACCGGGAATTAGCTTAAAAACAACTTGCTAAATCACTAAGTTAAAGTTTAATAAGCTTTTAATAAATTGTAATACATTCGCAAACGCTTTTATGAGCGGATTCATCTGAAAGTCGGCTTGCCAAGAACATTGAACATTGTTGAGGCTAACCACTGACAATCACGAAACGTCTGTCCCCGCCCGCCCTGACGCCGCCGCCGCCGCCGCCGCCGCCGCCCACGGCGCAGGAAGCGCCACCCCGCGGCAAGGGCGGGCGACTGAACTCGGCCGCCGCAACCTCCGCGCCGCCCGCCGCCGGCGGCAGAGTTCGCAGAACCGAATAGGTCGGGATAAGGACACACCGATGTTGACATTCATCTACCCTGACACGAACAGCCCTAAAAATAGTACAGCTGTGAAACTATGGGAGATGTATTATATCATGACCGCCACAACTTAAACGCTGTTAGATATGGCCAAATTGCTAGTACCACTATTATTATATGGTCCGTTTACGGAAACGTTGGCAGGACCACATAACGCGACACATGTTATGACTATTTCGAAGTAGCCACAAAAACCATGATTTTAACTTAAAATGAATTAATTAATTGGGACTAAACATAAATGAAAATGGAACCCTCTGCACAGTGTGTTTCAAAATTCAGCAATAGAAAGTCGAAAGAAAATCGAAATTCCGAAAATTCATTTTGTTGAAGCCACAGGACATTTTTTTATGAAAACCGCGAAAACGAACATCGTAATTTCGATCCGCGTAAAAAACATTTTTTTCTACTAATAATGAGCGGCTCGTAGCCTAGTGGCGCGGGGACTGGCCCAGAGTACCAGAGGCCTGGGTTCAATACCGACATGCACCACTATCTTTCTCTTTCCGAGTTCGATAAGTGCATTTCTTCACGAATGCGAGCTGCTCCGTGGTTCGGAATCCATGTAAAACTGTAGGTCCCATTCCCCTACTAGGTGGTAGGGTTTAAACCCGCCCGGGGTGGTACCATCGCATTGGATGAAAAGATGGTCGAAGCGGCATTGTAAAATTGTCCGTGTTTTCCATCCAGTCCAATGTAGCCGTGCTCATAAAGGGAAGGTCCTGGCATGGAACCAAATTCTTTCGGGAATGTGGTGTATTGGGCTAATATCATAACGGTATTTGTGTGGTATTTAGCCATCCATGTCAGGTCGCATAAAAAAACGTATGCCCGAAGTTTGCGTAATCTATGCCATAACACCTTATGTATGTATTATATATTACTAGTCTAATAAAGTCAGGTACAAATATGAGTCGATAAGGCTTGTTGACTCGAGGGTTTGAGCTAGTTAGAGCCTATATTACATTATTAAACTTGCAATTTGATTTTGATTAATTACGTCGAGGCGTAGCTAGGTCATTTAAAAATAAATCTCGAAATTAATCTCCAAAATAGTTATTTTCAAGCACTTTACATTCCATAAGCTTCAATCAAATGTAATTAACATAGGATGCCTTTTTATTCTTAAAGTTATTTAAGTACAGTCTTGGCAGCCCAGTGGCGCGACGCCTCACAATATTAACTCAAGTAACACTGGGCGCGGTAAGTAATGCTGGGTCGGGTTCTAGATGTAAGAACCAGTGAAAATGTAGGTCCCCTTCATTACTTAATAAATAGTAGGGTTAATCCCGCCCGGGTCGGTACAATCGCATTGATTGAACTATGGTCGCATCGGCAATGAAGTGTCGGTGTTTTACACCTAGTTCATTGTAGCCATTCATATACCTCCATACTTCCAAAACTCAAAAATGTATGTATAAATACACTTTTAAATGTGATTTTCATCTTTACAGCTGTTATGAAAACTATGTGTACGAAATAAATGTCTAATAAGCTAGAAGATTCTGACAGACGGACAGACATTGTATTGACTGGCTGGTTTACTGGAGGCCATTTTCACCTGTCGATCTAGTCACATCAACTCCTTTCATCGCGCGTATAACAAATACACGCACACACGCCTAACACCGACAGAGTACATACAACCAGACCCACGCTCGCACTGAACACTTACCAGCACACCCGCAATCCTGTATCGACGAGACGATGTTTTTCCGGAACTCGGCATTCGGCAGTAGGATAGGTCACGGAAGTTTTGTCTCGCTCGCATTTATAGCGGCGTCCCGCTCTCTTACACTTCGCAGTACATCTGCAGGACGTCGTAAACGAAACAGTATCTTGATCCCAAGCGATAAGGTGTGAATTCATTTGGTAGCTGAAGAAGCACCTATGTGCTGAAAGAACGTAATATGCTGCTTCAAAGTGAGAGGAATATGGGCTTAATTATGAACGATGCATGCGGATTTTTTTTTTAATTTGAGCGAACGGTGTTAATTTTTTAAATGAAAATAACGCCTATTTTAGGAATAAATCTTCAAGGTATTCAGATGCTTATTCCTGAGCTATAGAATAACAAAGTTGTTGAGAATTAAGGCTGTTGAGGCTGTTCCGACCCATATAAAGTTGTTTGCACACATAACGCAAACAATTTTGCACTTTAAGCCACGAATTAATAATAAAAGTTTAATATAGTCATATTACTTGCAGCGAAAACAATTTTACAAATTCAGGATTATTGGTTTTTTTACAATTTATTAAAATACGATTTTCATTTAACAGCGCCATCTAACGGTGTAAAACTTCTAATCGGCAATTATAACGAAACCATTAAACATGAAATTGTGAATATGTTTTCGCTGCAACTACTATGGCTATATTAAATATTTTTGACGAATTCGTGCCCTAAAGTGCAATACTTTTTGCGTTCTGTGTAAAAAAAACATTGAATGGGTCGGAACATCCTTAAGTCACAGAAATTTAAGATTTGAACATTTTAAGAAATTATTTTTTTGTCGTTTGGCCAAGGCACAATTTCGCACCGCGACTCCCATTAAAATAGCGAAAACGTCTTCCAAGTCCTAACGTCAGATTTTAATCAATTTTTTTTTATCGCTCGAGTAAGCTTCATTCTATGTCCGTACTTTTAAATGTTTTTGGAAATATCTACATTTTTCAGTAAGAAAAAATCGATAGTCACGTAAAAAAGATAACTTTTTTTCCAATGTTCATTAGCCAATATTTTCAAATATAAAATGTTTATAAAAAAAAATTAAAATATACAGACATAGATCGCTAAAAGATAATCTTGAATCTAAAATTTAAAAAACCTAGTAAGACATTGAAAGCATGGAAACAGTTATCGCACGTAGTATGGGGAATTGTTAGGGAAACGGCTCTCTTAAGGGAGACCTACCTTTGTTCTAAATATTTCTCTTAAAATTCATATTTCAGCGCCACCACGACAAGGGACTAACAAGGGTCCTTAGGTCTTTGTTTCTAATTCCTAGAATACTAGATGTTTTTGACGTTGACACAGTACTCATTACGCGGCATCCGGCAGAATTACATGCAAAACAATACCCGCACAAAATCCACACACATTTTGAGTACCATAGTCACAGACATAGTCTTTGTTTATGCATACCATCACGCCGCCTCCGCGGAGGGGTAGGGTAAATAAACCGCCATAAAGTATGTATGTTCACATCCCTTCATTCATACTCTTAGAAGTTCTGACATATTCAGTCTTAAGTTTACGTAATCATGTGTTTGTACCATATTTGAAGTAATTATTAAATTTAAAACAAATAAACTTACAGCTCTTATTAAAAAAAAAACAAAAATTGCATCATGGGTGGCATTTTTGGATCCCAATAACTAAATATTCCGTCTAGAATTTGCCAACGCGACAGTTAATAATAATAGCAACAGTAATCGATATAAATGCAAATTACATCAATATCGTACCGGCGGCGCTCTGATATATGTAATTTTTATATGTTACATGCATGAAGCTATATTTCCTGCATGTAGAACTTGACATCTCATAATTTCCTTTGCTTAACAAGATAAATAGTTATAAAGTATTTAGAAATTTATCTTTGGGTTTCATTTGCAAACATAACCACTAATGGGAGTTTCAAATTTTTCTCTTTTGAAAATATTATTGTAATTTTGTGTAAATGCTTATCGATTAGTGGGAAATCTCTAATTTGTCGCATGGTTTTAAATTATTTTTCTGTTATGTTACGTACGAGCCAAACCCGCTTTTAGCAGAAACTTGTTTAATCTAAATGAAAACAGATTTTTTCAATGAAGTCTGGATATTTTGGGGTCACAAGATATTTAGGGATACTTGGGGTTACGAAATACCTATTTTAGTTATTAACTATAATTACTTAACACAGGCAAAACTGAACGATATCTGGCGGTTCCCTGAATAAATAATTGGTTATCGCTCCAATCTACCAGTTTAAAAAACCTTCAGAAATTGTTTACATCGGCCAAACAAAAGTTTCTTTCGATCGATAATTTGACATGTAAAATTAACATCAAATCGCTCAGCATATCTTCCATCTCCATTATGATATAAGCACGGGGGGGTTGGTGCGGAGCCAGCTGGGGGCTGCGGGGGGGCTGCGGGCCCACCTACCCCCGCCCTGCATCCCTCCAGTCTGGAGGTCGTCCCCTAAACGGGAGGCCGTTCACCGACCGGGCCGGCACCTCCCCCACCCCCGCACACCCCCGCCACTCGCCGCGTCCGTGTGCCGTGCGACTGTGTCCGGAGCCCCCCTCACTCCCTGCGCGAGTTGGGACCTCAGCACCGCGAATGTGGCGCCTGTGTGCGTGCGGTCGCGCGGACGCGTGCGCGAGTGATGTAACCGGCTCCAAAGGCGACATTTATTTTAAACTGAACTCTTTTTCAATTTTTTGTATGTAATCTCGCTTGCCTTAAAACAACTTCCACTATTGTTCATAAGAAGGAAAAATAACCGAGTTTCACATCGTCTGTTGTCCTAAATGTATTTTCGTTGTTTGGTTAATTCGCGTTCGTCAGAAACGGGGGTTGGTGCTTGCAAGAATTATCGTCAATGTACAATGGAAAAACGTCATATATCACACGAACTTTGATTCTGTGTTTATTTGTTTGGCATTATCTAAAAGAAAAAAAAAATGAAAGCTATAAATATCCTTCCAATATCTCCGTCCAGTATTATAAACTACGTGTCCACGTGGCGTGACACGTAATGTGTCCTACTACGTGTTCATTCTCTCCATTCTTATTATTTTTCGTCCACTGTATTGATAAATATCCGTAATAATACTTAAATTTAACGGATGCACACTGTTTAAGATTACTTCTTTCCGACGTTTCGTCCACTATGTAGCGTATCTCATTAGGATCGCAGAGCAAAAATCGAGGTCTTAACACTGTGTATCCTTACAATTTTAATATTATGTCGAACAACAGTGAACATTTAAACATACATTAGCCATAATGTACCTGCCATTTTTTTAATCCTTACATAGTAATTACTGGAACGTGGAAACTGTGTGTGGAAAATGACGTTTGCTAAAAGACGGATAGTCATTACTGGATTATCTGAGTGTAATTTTATTAATAAAAATATTGACTTAATGTAACAGATGTATAAGCAGAGATGGAAATAAATCCGTCGAATAGTTATCTAGCTGATATATCTGACTACTCAAAAATAAGCCTTTATTCTTTTAAATCGTCACGCTTTATACAACACTAATAATCGAACTATATAGAACGATGTTTTGCAGAAAATTCCAAGTACGTAAAATATTAACTTTGGAAACGGCGTAAATGTTTAGATTGAAAAAAAAATGCTATTTAAGGAGGGAATTTTTCAATCCTCTGATAATACTTATCGGACTGATAGTACAAATTCACGTTGGTCAAAAGACGGATACTCATTCCAGGAGAATCATATATTATATCTCAATTATCTGACTATAATTTTACTAATAATCATATGGACTTACTATTTCGGATGGTTAAGCAGAAGCGTAAATAAATCCGTCGAATAGTTATCTGACTATTAAAAAATCAGCCCTAATAATCTTTATAAAAACCTCTATTGCCAATACCTTGAATAGATTATATTCACAAGCATAAAATATTTTTTAAGAATGTTTTGCAAATATTTAACGAAATACTCAGTGTGAACTGACTATTTCGGTCTGCTACGAGGACGTCCTTAGTGCTACGCAACGGCGTAGCACCTCTACGCCGCTTTTATCGCCTCGCCGCTCATCATCTTATATTATGTGACAACGGATAGATTAGCTCTCGTTTAAATTATGTTGAGTGCCTACAACTTGCACAGATTTAGATTTTTATAATTATATGCTGGACATTAGCCCGTGGCCAAAGCCAAGTTACAAAAAAATGTTATAATTGTAATAAAGTTTTCTTTAGAAAAAAATTAAGTTGTATCCTCAATTTAAAAAATATTGCTTAAATTTTATGTCATTTTTTTTCCTAAGTCAAATAAAATGTTATTTTTTTCATATATTTCCTAAAGAAAGATAGTTCTAAATATAGAGCATTTAAAAAAATCGTTATGGCCTATAAAGCAAAACGGACAAAAAAACAATGTCGTCACCTTTAGGGTTCGAGTTGAACTTTAACTTGTAGGGGTTTTAGCTAACGTTCAAGTTATGCGCATACTTTTTTTTCTGTTTCATCACTTGGCAACATTTTCCGGTTGCAGCTCTTGGTTACCGCACTCCTGGAATACTTATAAAACTCAACAGTCCAAACTTCCAATGCCCGAAGCGTTGCTTTCAAGAACTCGTGATTAGGTAAGGGTTGAAATTTTCCGTACGGATTTTGCCTGTTAATATTCCATTTTAGTATAAATGAAAATTATCTTTTTATATTTTGATCTGGGACTGCATTTTAGGAAACTGGATACTTTGAGAATAAATGTGTTACCTAATCGCAAATTCCAGTATAGGGTAAACTTAGGAATGTGACATGTATGTATGTATAATCGACCGTGAAATAAATAAATGTATGTAGGTATAATCTTAAACACTGTGTAGTAGGAGGCATTCATTACGGGAGGAGGGACAGTAGGAGAATTCCAAATTATGGATATACAGCCGGTGGCGAAATTGGTAGACGCAATACCCGCGAATGGTATGTTTTGCTGGTTCGGGTCCAGCCTTGCAGTATATTCGTAAATTAGTTCTTTTTACTGGGCTCTTTCTTTAATTAATGTGTCCTTGCTTCACGGTCGATTATACATACATACATGTCACATTCCTTGGAATAAGCGACGTACCTGCTTAGTACGAAAAAGTATTTTTACTTAGGGTAAGCTTGTTTAGAATTATCATAAATACCGTCAGATGTTTCAGGTATTTCAATTATGGTTTCTTGAATTTTTTTTAAAGGTTGTACATTTTAGAATACTAGATTTGAAAATAAGAAACTTAATAGATGCGTGGAAAGACTAGAGCAGAAACCAAAACTCGCCAGAATTGGGGCGGCCTAGCCACTTCGACATACAAAGGCAGCAGGGCCGGCGTGAGTTCGCTTACGAATTGGCTTACTACCGATTTTCACAAGTTCCAATGACACCTATGCTATTTAATACAACGAACATTCCATATTACGCGTCCGCATTGGTAAGCGAACTATCTAGTAGTTAGACATTTCCACGTCTGCCGCCATACGTATGAGTTTCGATCTCCAATCCAGTACTTTAATGCTCGTTGCCTATATGGATCAACCTAACTATACAAATGAACAACTGCCAGCTGTTCATTTGAACAACCGTGAAATATATGTATTGGCAAAACCATACTTAATAGTAATTGCTAGATTTCATTGACATTCGTCTCTAGTAGGATTAGAATCTGCGATCTTGGAATGACATTTATATTTATATTAGATATATATATATGTATTAATTATGTATTATGTAGTATTTATTTATGTATATAAAATGTATTTATAAATACATAGATTTTCTATGTTTTTGAATAAGTATTAGCACCTAATAATAGACTGTATACTATTTTTCGAAGTAATTCAATTTTATTGTTTTTAAATTTAATACCTACATTTAGTTAAATTTATAGAAAACTAGCAGCCCGTCCCGGCTTTGCACGGGCATAACGTAAAAATACTATTTTGACACAATGATACACAAATAAACCATTATAAAAAAAACTTATATATTATTATTACATGATTATTAGATATTAGAGAAATAATAAATTCAAAGTGCTATAGGGAGAACCGCGGCCTCCGAGGCACGCTCCCGCCGCCCCGGCCGGCCGGTACCGCCGCAAACACTATCCCGCAATTTTTAAATCTATAATATCTTCGAAAATATTCATTTAAATCATATGCTGTAAAGGGCCGTATAGATCTATATTAAATCAACAATGTATTTAAGGTATTTAATTGGATAAGGATTAATGCTGTATTGGTTAAAATCGCTTCAAAAATTAGCCATTATTTGTCGTAAAAAGTAAATAAGAAAAAAATTTTATTGTGGGATATCCATAAGAGATAGATAAATACCATTGCGGAGTTTTCTGTAGACCTTTTTAATGTATACAATACTTAGTACATTATTTTGATAAATCTCGTAGGGTTCAGCCTGCGTTTGCAATGTAAGCGGAAAAAAAATATTTGTTTACGACATCACATTGGAAACCTCAAAAATAACAGTATTTCTCAAATATTTAATGGATATTATTGTGCATATAAACCTTCCTCTTGAATCACTCTATCTATTAAAAAAAACCGCATCAAAATCCGTTGCGTAGTTTTAAAGATTTAAGCGTACATGGGGATATAGGGACAGAGAAAGCGACTTTGTTTTATACTATGTAGTGATAAGTAATTATGCATAGTTTTAGTTAAGTTTTCATTTATATTGTACTGTATTTAATTATTAAGTAATAAGCGTTGTTTTTCTTTGCTTATCCTAAGTTTTAAAATTTCCCTATGATAGGGATGATTGTTAGAAATTGTCTCAGACAATAAATCCGCCATTGCATTGTACTTTTGTATGGATTGCAATAAAGAATATTATTACTATTATTATTACATATCCACTGCTAGATCGCCGAGTTATCCAGAAAATTACGTCAGCGAACGAATTTCTCGATTATTTTCGATTCGACACAATTCTTCCCCTGTCTACCACTAGATGACGCAGATTTCGCGTATTAATCCTACGCAAACGCACTTTTATTTCAATGATTGAGATATCAACACGACGACAGCAATTATCAGTCATTAATTACCAAGGTCGATTTGGGGCTTCAGACGTTAGCTCATCAGGTTTATTCCTGGCATTCAGTAATCAGGAATCAGGAATCCTGAGTCTAGAATACCGCTTTTGTAGAGGTTTTCAAAGCGATTTTCTTGACGAAAATATTCGGGAGCATAGTTTTTTTTATAAATCAAGGTTTTCCGTAGAAAAACTCGCTTTGAAAGTGGTTTTCTAGACTCAGGATTCCTAATTCCTGATTACTTATGGATGGATAATAAATAACTAACACAAGCATTACTATTCGATGCATGTGTTAGTTAGAATATTTTTTTAAGCTGTTCATATAATGGCGTCCATCTAGATATCATTGAAGATATTTCAACCGTTTAAAACCACCCGAATCGCACCTATTCGACTTTTCAAATACGCCTCGGAAATAAGTTTCATGCATCACATTGAAACGAGCGACATCACGCTCATCAAGATAAGATTCACTTTTCCATCGGGAATGCGAGTTTTTCTCGGCCGCGTCGGCGCGGATCTCTTGCCGCTGCAGATATGTGCACTTTCGCTGCACGAAGCGCATCGTTTTTCACCGCGTTTTCCTGCACTTGTGAGAATCTGTCGGCCCGGCAATTAGTTCAATGTCACTGCTTGGAGAAAGCATTAAAAGCGTTTTGGAATCGCTTAGTGTAATCTGTAGGTTGATGATAATAATATAAGGCATTTAAGAGAACATTATGAGGTCAATACATAGTTTCAATTGTAATGGAATGCCTCCAAGCGTCTGCAGATCACTTCCATATACAAACGTTCATTGATTTATATCACTCACACATTTTGATTGATTGATTGAAAATTCTTTAATACGCCACAAAAAAACAATTAAAAATAGAAAATATAGTGCAATAACAACATAAGTGTGGCGCAATGGCGGGCTTATCCCTCAAAGAGGTTTCTTCCAGCCGACCTTTGGGTGTTTGAGAAGTTCAATAGGGGTATATTCGTAGTTAGTGACGGTAGGTTTGGTTTGTGAGTTTGAGTATACTTATTTGATTAACCTAATATTAAGTACACATTTGGTACATGCATACATATATTAATTATGTAATATACTTACTTAAAAATATTATTGTTGTAGATGTAAAATATTACCTACTCAATAGAAAATATTGCTTCCTATAATTAAGCATGTGCGTCGGTTCTTCGACAAATGTGGTATATTTATAGAATTTTACTCAAGCCTTGTCCTCTAGACGATAGATAGCTCCAGGCTAGCTTCACACCACAAAGTAGAAAGAAAATTACAATAAAAAGAACACTACACCATGGTTACGCTGCTTCTACTTTCTTTTACATATGTCACGTCATTAAGTTAACGATACGTAAACTTCTATCTTTTATATATGGGGCCTTTTAATATCTTGCATGCATTTCGGCAGTGGGTGGGACTGATCTCTTCGGAAAAGGCTTTCATAAAATTATGATCGAACTTCACTAAGTTCGTTTGATCATTTAATAAAATGCGCCATGACTTAAAATGAACTAGTGGATAAGAATCGTGCTGACTAAAACCGGCACACCAATCTTTCGCGAATAGTTACATTTTTTTTGAGATTTATTTCTTAATTTAATGTTCCTTCTTTAAGAATACACATAGATTTTGTTCCATACCTTTTTTTCTTGGAGAAATATTTTCTTTGAAAGTAAATAGTATAGATATCATGAAAATAACAGACTTGTAACCAAATTGTTTGCATAAAATTGAAGAAATTGATTAAAAAACTAAAACTAAATCTTAGCTTCAAAGAGTAATCTTATAGTCACTGGAAAATGGGAACCAACCGATCCTCTAGATATGTTAACTTATTTGTCTGTAAACTGCGGAGTGCACTTCTTGGACAGATATCTCCCCCAAAATATAACTTGAAGCCATACATGGTGTGAAGAAGTTCCGCAGCCCCGTGAAGTTTCAAAAGCCTGTAGGCTAGTTGCTGTGTGTCCTGGCGTACGCCATATGACTCACAATGATGATGCGGGGATTTTTTAAGTGGCAATTTCAAAAACGAAACTACATTTTACCAAGTTCCTGTGTTAATTTGTGATATTCGTGTGTCCAGGAATTCATGAATCTATAATATAATTTCTACATTTGTTTCAGGTAAGTGTTTGACTCCGCAGTGATAATATCAGCACATTTCCACCGACGTGTTCGTGAGTACATGAACGTAGTGATGAAAAACTATTGAATATGAGCATATATTTATTTACACATATTTAAGGCCATCGATTAAAAATAAAATAAAGTGGAGGGCTTAAATATTAGGGAGTACTTATTCATCAAAGAGCCTCTTGTCAACGTCTTCCAGGGCTGGTATGGCACCTCGCTCGCAAGTTGAAATTTATACCATCATATCGTTAACTCGGAGGGATAGGTAGAAATAGAAGGCTTTAAATTACGTTCTGAAAATCGATTGTAAATCTAGAATAAAGTAGGTGGAAGTACCCGCATGGGATGCAAGAAATGTACTATGCATATCGTCTAGTACATAATACTTATAAACAATTTGGCTTCTCTTCGAAGTTCTGACATGTTGCATTATCAATATTATTTCTGGTATAAGTGAGCTCACAATAATAAATTGCTTCTTTGAGTTGTTTTTTAAAGAATTTAAGTATGTTTTCAGAAATATACTATATTTTTGGATTAAGATCTTATTTTATTAAATATCTTCTATAACTTAACAATGAAATTTTAATAAAAGCTTACATCTTTAATTTGGAGAAAACAATTGCTGCCTTATGGTCCCTATTTTTTATTTTTTTGTTTAATTTTCGGCGCTATCATGCTCGGAAAAACGTGGAAGGCTAACTTCGCCGGAGCCGTGACCCTGCCAGTGAAAATAAGCCACAAGTATCGCTTCCGCCGCCGTATCACTTTCTAAACAGCGGCGGCCGCGCGGGGCGCACGCGGCGACGCTAATCTCGCGAGAGTGCTCCGCGCGGCCCGGCGGGGCGGGGGAGAAACTGCATCCAGCTGCATGTGTGTGGGTGCACTCGGCCGCAGCGCTACCGGTTATCCGGAGATGCGTCCTTCGTTGTCCGGTTAGTTAGTTCATCGTTTCTCCGAGTGTTGGCCAATTTGTGTAAAAAAACTCCCCCCTGACCGACCTGGAACACAGTTTTTTTTTCAACTGCGTGCTCATCCCTCACCAGGGTACCACCGAAAACTCAAATGTTTTATTCACAATGCAATGGGGCAGGCTTTTATTGGCATAAATTTTTGAACCATTGATATTATTGACCTATGGCCGGCCATAGCATAAATGTTCGAATAATCGGTCGGCGGTTCGGGAAGAACGAAATCGAAAATATATCACAATATTTAAAAGTATATGTTATATCTAAGTCAAATTAAATTTTATTAAAAGTATTTCAATGTTCTGCCAACTTAGTTTTTTTATATTTAAAATAATTAGGTATATATTTCATAGTTAAAACCTCTGTTTACGACTTCTGAAGCACAAATCTCACCAACTATTGACTCAAATAAACGTCACTTTCTAACGATGCACTAAATATTTTTTTCATGCAAATTTAAATTCAAATATTTTATTGCAAGATTTTTTTTAAACAACAAAACACATGGGACAAAAAAAATTACACAAAAAAATATGCAAACTAAATTCCCTCAGTAACATGTAGCTTATGGCACAGCATATGTCCGGCTGTTCTTCTCTACAGGTCACATTTCTCAACCGATTCTCGCGAAATTTCGTGAACCGTTTCAATAATTATATAAATTTATGAAGCCGAACCAAAAAATGTCAAATATTCAAAAAGACAGACTTGCGAGGTCTACAGCTCAGAGAGCCATAGGTTTGTAATTTTTGTACACTATGGTACAGTGGTTCATAGAAAACACCTCCCTTCTAAATTGCATCGAAATAATGCAAATAGTCTCCGAGTAACATTGCTGTGACATACGGACTGACGGACGGATCAACTAAAGGACGAAATTATTAATGTCCTCTTTTTGACATTCGGCTACGGAACCCTAAAGATATATATGGTACAAACAGAACAACGGAAAACGGAAAAACCGGCCAAGTGCGAGTTGGACTCGCACACGAAGGGTTCCGTACGGATTCCATACAAGATTTAACACAAAAAAATCAGGTTTTGGGTATGGGGCCCTCTTTCATTTTTATATTTTATTAGTTTTACCTATTTGTTGTTATAGCAGCAAAATAAATACACAATCTCTGAAAATTTCAACTGCCCGCCTATTACGGTTCATGAGATACAGCCCTGTGATAGACGGACGGACGGACGTAACGGAGTAAAAGGGTTCCGTTTTCACCCTTTGGGTACGGAACCCTAAAAACAGAACTAATGAGGTTTATAAATGCTTAAGATACGCGACATCCCTTTATAACTTTGGCACAGATGTCTCCTTGTTAATCATTTAATAATAGTACACTGTACGAACCTTAAAACCACTTTAAATGCTTTGTCTATCGGAAAACCTGCGAAACAAAGAAACTGATTAGAATAAATGATATTGATATAAGGTAAGCGGATAATCGGATCGGTTTTCCGAAAGCAAAATCTCAGCCAACACAAGGAAAGTGTTTAGAAATGTAGGTGTATGAGTCTGTGTCGTTGCACAACGGACTATAAGAGTGCAGTTGTGTGTGCAGAATGATTGCAGGCGGAAGAAAGTGCATTAATTGCAGACGCCTCGCTAGCTGCGCCGCTGTCGGGTAAAAACTTGCATCCGCCGCAGCGGCTACGCGGTGTCCCATTCGGGGACTGGTCCGAAGACCGATTGCAAAATTGATATAAACAGTTTATGATACAAACGTTACCCAGGTGTTTCTTGTCATTTTTTGGACGATGGATCCTTGGATACCCGAAATATTTCATTAAAATTATGACATACAATTATAAAAAATATATGTTCGCCTCTTAATCGAAAAGGTTTTCCTGATTTGGAATCCTTATTTAGAAAGGATACAAATATTTTGGATACCGTTCAAATATGGCTCCAAAAAATATCGCACTGAAGTAAAGCTATAGACATCGATTTAAAGTACTCGAACTCAGGATCCTAGATGAACGCCGACAGCGCGGAGTGTATTTTAAGTAGTGGTGACACGGCGACGTCTATAACTTGTATGTGTGCATAATTCGGCGAAACGAAACGCCCATAGGGCTTTAGATGTGTGTACTTATGGCTTATATGAGATTACAAGGGATAAATTTTCTTAAACATGTCCTAAAGTATTATATTATCTACTTGAACAAAGTATGTATTAAAGATACAACCATTCTGTAATGCACATGACCATAATTGTACTAATGTACTAGGTAGTGTACTACCTAGTTAGTGTATTTTTTTGACGAAGAAAATAAACATACGTACGTTGGCTTAGATGTTTGGGCCTTGTTTCTTGCTGCGGCACTTAACTTACATAACATTTTTACACAATTTATAAAATAAACTTAAAGTTGCTGTTAGTTCTACGCTGGTAGATCAGTTCTTTCTCATCGGTGAAATTAACGTCAGAAAAGTGCAACAATAATCCATGGAGCGATCCTTAGATACGTGCATCGCGTTAGAAAAGTGAGCCGGCACGTCGCTGTCTCTGTCTACCGCGAGACAGTTTCTCGTGCTCCTCACCCACTGCCACAGTTCCTCCCCCCTGCCCGCCGCTTGCGCAGCGCGACCCCCCCCCCCCCTCCTTCACCTTCGATGCAGGCGCTTGAAATTGAACATTGCACATTTTAGGCTCTTAGATTTTAGGTACTAGAATGCAATTAGAATGCGTAGACCCGGGTAAAATGTAATTGCGGCCTAATGGCTGCATATGTTTTGATGTCGTTGACTCTACTACATTTTTTACAACATTTTTCAACAGGCCATTGTAAGACTCACAGACGACGAAATTATCTAATAAGGGTACCGTTTGTCCTTTGTTAATGTATGTTTCGTTTTTCCATACAAAATAAATTGCTGAAAAGGTATCCATTTCCGAACCTTTTTGACTAAAAGTAAATGGAATTATTTGTTTTTTCATACATGCTATTTTTACTTCTATCCAGAGACCATATTACTTTTAAATTTCTACTGTGAAAAATCTACTTTATTTATTACTAGCAGCCCGTCCCGGCTTTGCACGGGCATAATGTCATTTAAAAAAATATTATTTTGACACAATGATACACAAATAAACCATTTTTACGTAGAGTTCCTACATTGAGATATTTGAAATAAAAAAAACTTAGATGTTATTATTACATGATTATTAGATATTAGAGAAATAATAAATTCAAAGTGCTATAGGGAGAACCGCGGCCTCCGAGGCACGCTCCCGCCGCCCCGGCCGGCCGGTACCGCCGCAAACACTATCCCGCAATTTTTAAATCTATAATATCTTCGAAAATATTCATTTAAATCATATGCTGTAAAGGGCCGTATAGATCTATATTAAATCAACAATGTATTTAAGGTATTCAATTGGATAAGGATTAATGCTGTATTGGTTAAAATCGCTTCGAAAATTAGCCATTATTTCTCGTAAAAAGTAAATGAGAAAAAAATGCTTTTGTGGGATATCCATAAGAGATAGATATATACCATCGCGGAGTTTTCTGTAGACCTTTTCAATGTATACAATACTTAGCACATTATTTTGATAAATCTCGTAGGGTTCAGCCTGCGTTTGCAATGTAAGCGGAAAAAAAATATTTTTTTACGACATCACATTGGAAACCTCAAAAATAACAGTATTTCTCCAATATTTAATGGATGTTATTATACATATAAACCTTCCTCTTGAATCATTTTATCTATTAAAAAAAACCGCTTCAAAATCCGTTGCGTAGTTTTAAAGATTTAAGCGAACATGGGGATATAGGGACAGAGAAAGCGACTTTGTTTTATACTATGTAGTGATGATTATTATTTAAATAAATGATGGAATCCATAAATATTAACAATACATTATTAGTCCAGAGTTTTATTTGGACTTATGAGGTGTTTCACTACATATTATTAAATTTGTTGAAATAAACATTTGTATGGCGCGAGTAGTTGGCTAGTCCTAGCACCTTAACAACCTATGTCGCGTATATAAAGCCCTCGTCAAGTTTGATACGGATGCATAGGTTTATTCTTCTGTCAAAAAATATTTCTTACTAAATCTGTGCTCTGTTTTAAAGAATTGCATACTTATTATGTGACTATGGCTTAACGTGTACGTCACATAGGATAATGACGCGCAAATGTCGACTTCTTATCTCCTTCAAACATTTCAACGCTAGGCTGAGAATTTGATAAATAATAGTTTGCAACTTAACTACCGACAAAAGTGTAGGAAATATAAAACGAATTCAGATAGCCGCTTGCCCTTTAACTTGGTAGGATGGCCTTCGCGTTTATCATTGAAAAACTTTAATACCACGGGTAACTCAGAACAGTGCTTCGCTATAGTTTGACTGATCAATCAATATACATGAAATAAATTTATTTATTTCCCCACTCGAGTAAACCATAACAGAGAGAATAATCAAGAAACTCAGTAGAAAAGGCCAGTATTACTTAACATAAAAACCGGCCAAGTGCGACTCGAACTCGCACACGAAGGGTTCCGTACTATCTTAAAAGATTTAACTAAAAAAAAATCAGGTTTTTTGTATGGGGCCCCACTTCATATTTTAATTTTACATATTTGTTGTTATAGCGGCAAAATAAATACAGCTGCCTAACTATTACAGTTCATGAGATACGGGCCTGTGACAGACAGACGGACGGACGGACGGACAGCGGAGGCTTAGTAATAGGGTTCCGTTTTCACCCTTTGGGTACGGAACCCTAAAAATGCCTGTAAAAACACCGCCCGTCTTACTCTTCCTCTGCAGCGGTAATACGAACGGCTAGAAAAAGCTCGCGTATTTTCTCGACTCGAAACAATTTCTTAACTAACTCCGGGCGCATTGTTTCCACTTTCCATTTCATTAATTAATTACCGACGGTACGACACACGCGCACACACACCGGCCGTAGATGAGTGAGTAGTTTGTAAGTGAGAGACGACGTTAGGAGTTAGAAAATACCGGCATTGTAATTGAACGGTCCGCAAAGAAAAGAAGACAAAAGTGTTTTTAGCATCCTATTTTTTGAACGAAAACCAAAAGTTCACTCATTTACATTATAGTACTAGCTGAGAGGATTTCGTTTTGGACATTCACCCGAGCGGAGCCCAGTAAAATTCGATTTCACCTTCGCGGGCGTGTTAACGGTTAGTTCTGGGTCTCGACAACAGCGCCATCTACTAATTCCAACTATAGTTAAGAACCTTCTGTGCGCTTCTACGAATATTTGAAAAAATATTAGTTTTAATGCTGATATGTCGATGGGTGTGGTAGCCACCCATGTCCACTTAAGAAATAAGAAGCTAAAAAAGTATGCCGTGTACGAACCGCATGGTGTATGATGAAATTAGGTAAAGGTATCGGGCAAATAATCCAGTTTTGAAAAAAGTGTACTATACTATTATTATAAATGCGAATGTAACTATAATGCGTTCACACGACTAAACAGCTGAACAAATTTTGATGAATTTCATCATAGACAGAGTCTGGAACTTGAAGAAGGACATGGTACCTTCTGTGGTGAACATTAAACTCGAAAGTTGTAAAATAGGTGATGAAAGTTTGTTTATGGAACTCATATGATATCCAGAAAATAATTCAGCCCGACATCAGCCCAAACCGAAATTGACTCAAGCGGAGCCGGGTACCTCGGCTAGTCAGTAATACAACAGAGTCCCTCATTTCTTCTCAACATCCGCCGTTTTGTGTGCCGACGGTACGCGGGCGAGATGTTTTGTCGTTGGTTTGTTTACAGTTTTCACTATCGATGTTTTTCTTATAAATAATTCACACGAATAGTGAAAATGTGATAAGTTCATTCATTTGCAGCGGTACTCTTCATATTCGTACTCACATCGATCCGACACTCACGTCCAAGACTGTTTTTTTTTATTTTTATGTTAACGTCATTGTGATTTTTTTTCTACAATTTGATTACAAAACATCGTTTTCCTATATATTTAAGGTTGCAAATACGTTAAGAAGCTGGCAATATGATGTTTTTAATTATTGGTTTTTGTCAATACATCAATCTTTTTTATGTCAGTGGACATAGATGGCCCTACTGTCAAGATATTATCAATATGCAACACATGGGAACCAGATGCAATGCAAGGACGTTCCTTTTATGCTCGGACAAATTTCATTGCCGCTTCGACCATATTCAATTCAATGCGTTGGTACCGATAGCAAATTGAGTTAATTGCGTTTATTTTTACGCTGTTTTTTCTTAGTGCCTCTATGGCCACGCTAACAGAAGACAACCTATTTAAAACCCAGTTATTTTTTATTTAAATGAGATTAAAGTATCCGGGTCACTTCATTGTTCGGAACCCATGTGAAACTCTTTGTCATTCCGCCCTGCTTTGTAAATGTAGGGTTATAACCGCCCGGTTTGACTTATCGCAATTAATAAAATTTTCTCAAAGTAAAAACACTAGCTCAAATAAATTTAAAATTCAGTGATGGCACCCATTTCCCACGGGGACAGTAGTAAATGCTTAAGTTAAAAGGAATCAAAATAATTTACTTACTCTAAAAAGTACCAATAACTCGTATGTCAAACAACAGTGGCAAACACTTTTGTAAACTTAGATTTTTTGGATATTGAAAAAAACGCCCGTTGAGTTACTTACAAGTTCTTTGCTGTAATTGTTGAACTGGCTAATGATAAAGTATGATAAATAAAAGTGCATTATACTGCCTCTGGACGATGAATGAACAATTACCAAGGAAATATTTCAATATTTCCTTAAACAGTTAACCGACTTCACAAAAGGGGGAGGTTCTATGTTCAACTTTATGTATGTTTAATGTCCGTTCACCGATTATTCGGTCCGATTAATTGTGGACCGATTGTTAAAATTGTTGTTACGAAATCATATAGAGTTGGAGATTAGTGCATTTCGTTACGAATGCGAGCTGTTCCATGGTTCGGAATCCATGTTAAACGGTATGTCCTCTTCCCATACTAGGTGGTAGGGTTAACCCCGCTAGGGTTGGTTTCATGTGTATTGTATTGTTCATTCATCATCCATCATCCACTCGGATTAGTCACATTTAAACATTGAAACACAAAACAAAACAAAGCGAAGAGGAACTGGAAAGAAACTCCGTTGTTTTTTTTTTCATGCATTGATTGAAAAGATGGCCGAAGAGGCAACGATGGAAATCCACGTTCAGTGTAGCCGTGCTCATTAAAGGAAGGTCCTGTCATGGCATTTTCGGGAATGCGGTGCGTTGGGCTAATATGACGATGGGTGTGGTATTAGCCATCCATGTCTAGTCATATAAAAATCGCCGCCTTACTGACGATGTGCCAACGACAAGAATACTAAACAATACGGTACATTTTTCTCGCGGCCGTCTTCGAAATCCTGGTTACCAGACGATCACACATACTAGCACACGCCGCCTCGATGGTGGCAGTGACATTGGAAAAACGTTGTCTTTTACCTTAATTTTAGCACTTTTTTACTCAAAAATTCAAAAAAATCAAGACATAGAATTAAGCTTTCTCAAGCGATCATTTTTTTTATTAAAAACTGACAACTTTTAAGGGTAGACGATTTCACTATTTTAATGGCAGCAAGGCCAATGGACAAACAAGGCATTTTTAAAATCTCCAATTCTGAGATTTCCTCTGCTTTTACGACAGTCTTAAATCCCCAAACATAGGAAGTTACAATTATGAGATTTCGCAGTTATGAGACTTCGCAAAAAGTTTTTAATTATTAATGACTTCTTTTTGCATACATATATAATAAATAAACTCTAGCTTATATTTGTAATTGTTTCGTGAGATTAAATACACAATTGCTTAATATGCACGCCACTTTGCAACTTGATGTTTTAAGGAGTTATAGCAGAAATAGCTGCGAACAACTGTGGCGCCGCCATTTGCTTTGAAACCTGCGCCTGCGCCGTATTTCACACGTAACGTTGTCAGTGTGACGGCAGTGCGTGTGAAGAATGCGCGTGCGCATATAAAAATGGCGGGAAGATAACGCGTTTTCTCGCCACAGTAATCTTGCTATTCTATAACTTACTGCCACTTGGTCCATAGGTACTGCACCAGCGCCGGCATGCAACGCAGCGTAACTGATATATTAATTAAATTTTCGCAAATAAATAAAAATTATCACTGCAAACTGTAAAAACATATTGATACTTTATGTCCGCAGTTGCTTACTAGAAATCGAAGGTCACACGAACTGACACATGTAGTGATCTATCAAGTTTGATATTTTGCGTCCAAATATGTTTAGTTTTGACCATAAATACATTGATTTGTGAAGGTATCAATGCATATATACTATGTTTAAATCCTTTTCGCCTATGACATGACGTCATATGACATATTATTTTTTTACTTTCTTCCTATATGGCTGCTAATCCATCCACCAGCTGATAAGTAAACTTAAGGTGGGCCCGTAAGCATCAGAAAATTTCACCTCCCATACAAACGTAGTTTCCTAATCATTTGAAAACCACTGTTCCAATTTACTTGATATTAGGTATCTACTGTCAGGCAACAAATATATGTGTCTGCATGTCTTTGTATTTTTGGTAAATGTATCCTGGCTCAAACCACAGAGAAAACAAAATTTGTATGAAGACTTTATTTTTGCTTGCATTTGATTATGTTCGGATTTTTAAAAAAATAACCAGTGCAGACACCGATATTTGTTCCCTGATAATAGATATTAAATATCAATTCAATTGAAACAGCTGTTTTCAAATGATTAGTAAACTACGTTTGTATGGGGAGCATAGCTTACGGGCCGTTCTTAAGAGGTTAATGAGGCGATCGAGTTCCATACAATCGCGAAACCACGCTCGGACTATCGCTGAGCTATCGAGCTGGTTTAAATTACGCTAGAAGGCACCCGCTGGCAGACAGTTCCAGGGGTCTACTCATGAGATTCTCACCAGTGGGTTACCGGTGAGCCAGCGCTTTCGTACTCAGGAAATGACAGCCACGAGTCTTCCGAGTTTTGTCCCTTTCTAATTATTCTAATTCGAGTGCAATGACACAACATAACATTTGATGTTTGATGACGTCAGGCAAAGAGTCTCACTTTCATCTATGACTTATTCGTTTTCGCTTTCCTGAGTAGATATGCATGCTTGGTGGTGCGGCATAAATATGAGTTTAAGAGTCCCTTCCCGGCGGGACACTCATTCGCAGCACGGTACAAAACAGTGCTATTGCGCTCTGGGACCTTCTATGTTTCAAATAAAAAGGCAGGCTCCGTGATGAGTCGGATGCAACATGTCCACAAAGCAGACAATGCGCATAGTGTTTGATTTGATAAGTTTTACGAAAATTTTAATTACAAAACGACTTCTAGCTTAAATTAAACCACGACCGCTGTAGTCAAAAATCCAACAAAAATAAATTGATTATAAATTGTCATGATGGGCGTTTTAATGGGGAGTTTAGCGGGATGGCCCACCTTAAGAAACGGTTTGTTCTCAAAAGCGTAATATCAACCACAAGGTGTTACCGATGAAAACAAACTTCTGCAACGGTATAGAAATTAACGGGCTGGCCGACACCACCGTCAGTGTATGTTTATCACTAAAACAAGGCTACGCTGCCGCTTTATGGATGAATTTCGCTCGGCACCCCCGTCCTTCCTTAGTCTATGAGTGAAGTAGGTATTTCATTTCCAGTTGCAATGAAGCCAAAATGTATAAATTGTATTCTCATAAATTCAATCAATATTAAAGGCTATTTCTGTTCCAATCGATACACACGTTTCGGCTAACGGTTCAATCATTTAGTTTTATAAAATGTCACGCATGGTGCCTGTCCGCCTCTCTTGTTGACTGTCTGTTCGCTTGTAACTTGAGAACCTATCGCCAAATTACTACGCGAAATGTTTTTATGTGAGCTTTATTATTTAGAATACAAGTGCAAGTGAGGTCACTGGATTTCTTGCCGTGCATGTTGCAAGAGACGACTATGGGATTCGTTGTTCGTGGTTCAGATTCCTTACTATGTGGTAAGGTTATTCCAGCCAGTGTTGCTACCATCGCATTGAATTAACGCCGGTCGAAGCAGCAATGAACATTTTCAGTGTTCTCCAACCAGTTAAAAGTAGCTTTGCAATGTAAGGAAGGTTCTGGCATGGCAACTAGGTTCCATGTGTCGTGGTGGGCTGATATTACGACAGTAGGTGTGATATTAGCCATGAAAGTCCCAAAAAAAACTATACAATTCAGTCTACTTACAATCACTGTAAATTACCAGAGAGGTGCGCAGAGTTTTAAAGTATGAGATCATTCGGGGTTCCAAAATTAAATAATACCGGTGCCATTACAGTACAGCGTTACATAGAAATGACGTCATACGAATAAGGGTGAAGCTACAACATGTAAACGACAGAATAGTGTGGGAGTCTAGTTCAATAAGTCCGGCGAGCAATTGAGTGAACTACGCAGTCATTAGTCCACAGAAATAGGCCGCTGGACGCGTCGCCTATGTGGCACAACGAGACCCTGACATTGTGTGTCGCCCCGCCCCGCCGCACCGGTCCTACCGCCAGCGCCCCTCCCGCCGCTACTGTGCGCGCACGAACACCGTCGAACCCTCGCCAACACACCCTCTCTTTTCTTAAACATAACCTGTGTCCGGTCTTGCCATACAACTAGATTTTTTGTTTAAGATAATGCGATAAATTCTATGCGAGTTTATTTTCGAAATGCGATGTTTTTATGTAACTGGACATGGATGACTAATGCAACACCCACCGTCATATTTGCCTAACGCAGTGAATTGCTGAAGAAATTAGGTGCCATGTCAGGACAAAGGAGCATGACTAACTTTGAACCCTATGGAAAGCACGGATAAACTTTCATTGCCGCTTTTCACTTATTTGCCGTATTTTCATCCAATGCGATGGGACGAATAATAGGGGAAAAAGGCCTACAGTTTTACATGGATTCCGAACTCTGTCTAGCAGCTCGTATTCGTAACAAAATGCACTTATCCAACTCAGGAAGACAGTGGTGCAGGAACTGTGCCAGGATTTGAAATCACGACCTCTGTATGCAAGTCAAATCCACACGTGCCAGATCTACGAGCCGCTTTTTTTTTATGTGACTGGACATGGATGGCTAATACCACACCTTCTGTCATGGTATCAGCCCAACACACCACATGGGAACTAGGTGCCATGCCAGGTGCAATTTTAATTGCCGCTTCGACCATCGTTCATCCAATGCGATGGTACCAACCCGGGCGGGATAAACCCTACCACCTAGTAAGTAAGGAAGGGGACCTACAGTTTAACGTGGAATCCGAACCACGGCCAGCCTCTCTCAACGGTCGAATGGTCACCCATCCAAGACCAGACCGGACCCAGCGTTGCTTAACTTCGGAGAGCGATCGCCGAAGTGTCGCGCCACTGGGCCACTGAGGCTGACAAATGTATGTGTATATGTAGAGGGTAATGTCGAGGCTTTAATGTATTATATTTTATTTTTTTGATAATTTTTATACTTTAGAATGAGCTGCCCGACAAAGTAAGGTTCACCGAATCTCTTAATTGTAAAGAACAAATGTATGCAGAAAAAAAGTTACAGAATAATTATTTTTATTACTATTTTCAGTGTCACATTAATACATAATGTTGTTTTAATTATCGTTCCGCAAATTTACTGTAGTTCTGTGTGTGTATGATTTTTGTTTATAAGTTTTTTTACAGTATAGTTATTTATGTGTAGTCTCGTTTTGGATTGTCTTTAAAAACTTTGTTTTTTCATGTTTAATGTCTACTACTCTATGCGCTTCATTTTTAGTTAGAGTGAGTTGTAATACATTGCTTTAAAGTGATAAGCTCGCCCTTTAAATGTATTTATTAAACAGTAAATAACTAAATAAATATGATTAAAGATAGGCTAAAATGGCGAGCGCTTTTCAGTTAATCTCGTATCATAACATAATTTTCAGTATGCAAGTTTTATTTTATATTATGAAACACAAAAAAATCCTGACTGTACCGTATAAATGTGCACATGTAAGTATCAACACATGTTGACATACGCACATTCGTGTCACATTCAACACTATTACATGAGACTACTAGAACAACATTATCTACGTAAGTATCGAGTTAGGTCTTGTAGTAATGTACACACTGCTGGGCATGTATAGACATAGCGGACCAATATACTGCAGTCACCGGTTTTGGACTGAGAGCTAGCTGCCTAACTATAGCTCTATGAACTATTAACTTCTTTCAACATAAATGTTTTAGTATAAAAACTGACTAAAAATGAGTTGGTATCACTTTTAAAGCTAAGAGAATTGACGTCTGGGTAATCAAACGGGTCATCTTTTTTCGTCATCACGCCGCTAACAAAGTTCTCATGCAGGAATACCTACTAGAGTTCACAGAAAAATAACTTTTTATATAGAACCGGAGAAAGTTGACCAATAATATCACAGTTACCGTCATCATATATTTTTTACTAGTTTTTACTTCGTTTTGGCGACTTGACGTTTACTGAATCTTTTTATTTTTGCTCGGCTCCTAAGGCTCGTAGCGTGATGTTAAAAACTCTATAACCTTCCTCAAGAATTGGCCTATCAAATGAATAAATATGTTTTCTAATTTGACCAGTACCCGAAGTCCCAGTTGTCACCTAAATTGGCGTTTACAGCCAACCGATCGACTGGCGTTTTCAAATGTATGGAGAAATTTATGAGCGCACGCGGTGGGCGTTAAGCGAATTAACATTTGCGAGTCCGAATTTGATTTGACAGCTTACTCAACGTTGCCGTAAGTACGTCGACTTTGTCGTTTACGTCCACTCCGCGTTTTCATCCAAATCGGAAGTCCGAGTTTGACTTTGACAGCTTGAAGAAGTAAAACCAAAGAATATCTAGTAAAAACTGTATGGAGTTTGACGTTTTTGAGTCGATCGGTTTGCCGTAAACGCCAATTTAGGTGAGAACTCAGACTGACCATTCAGAGATTAGCGCGTTCAAAACAAACTCTACTGGTGTATATGAGTATAGACTTCGCTTGCTAACTCTGGGTCTAGCGGCGCGGCAGCTTCGCTGAGCGGCGGCGAACCGCGCCGAGGCGACAACGGACAACCTTGAATCCGTACACTGCACTTGCATCCGATCTGCAACCTCCTCCGTCTCCCTCTAGCCCCGAGGGACCACTATCGCTCGCTCGCTCGCCCGCCCGACCGCCACTTTCGCGATCCTTCGGTCGGACTTGCCCTCTCTGTCGCACCCGTTGGCGGACGGCGCCCGCGTCCCGTTCTGGACTCCTCTCCCGCTCGCGCGCGCAGAAATGCAAAGAGATTGATGATCTAAGCGGCGGCGCATCGATAGACAACTCGCAGCTCCTTGAGAGAATAGAGTGGATATGGCTTCGTACAATATATCTGTTACTTACACCCATATATAAAATGGGAGGAGAGCTATGGGACCTGCTGTCTCCAATTTTCAAAAACTACCAATCCAACTTAATCGTACGGTCGTTTTCTCTCAATTATATACAATGGAAAGAGAAGCAATTCCTAAGTCCCTTTTACTCTATGATTGAATTCAGCATGACAGAAAGAGATCTCAAATTTGTCTCTATTTCCGGTATATAGATTTCAGACAAAACGACCGTACATGCCACTTTCAAACATAGTCGTAGAACTATGTATGTAATTGGACGTGGATGGCTAAAATCACACCTACTGTTATAACATAAGCCTGACACACCACGTGGGATCTAGGTTCCATGCCAAGACCTTCCTTATGCACGGTTACAACTTTGCGTAAAATGACATTGGACGAAAACTCAAATTTCAAAAAATTACATCTACACTTTAACTACATAGACACTTTCGAGAAATAATATTAAATGTTTGTCCTTGGAAGGACATGACAATTACGCTCCCAAAATGAATGTAGTGGGCATTTAGGCCGCAAATGCAGCCTTTCCTAGTTCGTCGGTCTGCTTCATGAGATTAATATAAATTTCTGTCTTCTAGGATTGGAGTTACGTTGCGAGGAATCTCAAGTAGTGATTGATCTAACAAAATTGTCACTAGAATGTGTGGTCATTCCCTAGGATTAATCAAATCCTTCTCGTCAGGAACGAATGTCGAAGATACCTTCTCTTGTTTTAGAACTATTGCAAAGACTCTCGCAAAAAAATACATTATTTAAAGGTATTTTTTTCCTTTTTGACAATAGATATTATGTACTTACATAATATTACGCAAAAACTTCATAGCCCAAACACTTAATATATGTATATTTTTTTTCAAAATTCTGGAATTTAAAAAACACTCGGGGTGGTGCGCACACCACTGAAGGATAAATGATCACAACTTATTTAAAATAGTATTATAGTCGTAAAACTAATGCATTTTTTATTGCGATTTAAGAAAACAACATAATGATAGAGTGCTTATTATCGCTCTCTGATTCACATCATTAACCTGCAGTAAAAAAACTGTTTATTGTGTAACATAAACTCGCTAGTTGGCTTGCTGTTTGTTACATAAATCTTGCCCCTGCGTGCTTCCTGCATTTTCAATCGTATTTCCAGTTTTAGCCGTATCCACTGCACCGCCTGTATTTGCTTGTTTTCTATACAAAATACTGTTTGTTTGCCTGCGCGTGTGTTTGTGGCCGATTGGCCGTCCTACGGATGAAATATTTATGTGAATCTTGTCTCAGATCTTGTTAGACGATCCCTCGGAAGAACGAGGAAAAATCGACTGCTTAACTATTCAGGCACTCATTAAATATTAGTTATGCCTTTAATTCTGGCTAGACATTTTTTATGTATGTCAGACTCTGTCCGACGAAGCACATGGATGGAATTCCTTCGGAGGCTGATTGTTTTTATAAAATTATTCACGCAACTTAAACGAAATGTATGAGGGCACCGAAAAAAATCGAAATTTCGAATTGAGTTATGAGGATTGTTTTCTTGTAATATTGAGTACTTTCTCCTACATATCCGACAATGATTGCTAATACCACACAACTACCGTCTTGATATTACCCCAATACACCGCCTTCCCGTAGGAGTTAGGGGTCATGCCAGGACATTCCCTTTATGAGCACGGCTACACTGAACTGAATGGCCAACACGGACAATCTTTGAGTGCCGCTTCAACCATAGTTTTATCCAATGCGGTGCTACCAACTCGGGCGGAAAAGGAAGGAGACATATAGTTCTACATGGGTTCCGAACCATGAGATAGCTCGAATTCGTAACGAAATGCACCTATCTAACTCCAAAACGGAAAGAAAGTGGTGCAAATCCGGGGCGGGCGTTATTTATTGGTATTATACTAATACTTATACTGAATAATGTTACTTATGAAATAAGGTGCTGTGTATATTTAAAATACTATGTTTCTTATTTAATCATATTTGTTATATTATCGTACACCTATTGGTATTTCCATTAAAAAAAATACAGTTGGAATGGTAGACATAAAATTTAGTATGTCAAATGTATAGATTAATTTTTTAGCTTGATAGTAATGTATTTTTGAATTGATTTGCATTACTAAACTGGATATATGAAATATCAGATATTTGATGAATTTACTAGTAACCATAGATTAATTTTACCGGCAATTCTAAGCTGATTACTATGCATATGAGAATAGTTAAGATAAGTATGAATTGTTGTCAGTTCGTGCGGGCGCTGTAGATATCTTGTTTTTAAATGTTTTGATCGCGTTGAATTGCGCCAAGAGTGATAAGGATTTGTGCGTAAGCGCCATTTTTAAGTAGGACTCCGTCAGTAAACTCTATATAGGTCTGTCTGAAATAATGCATCCAAAATTCCATGTTAGAGCTCCAGTAAGATGATATTTAGTTTGACAGCTTACCGCGCGTATGAGTGAGATTACGCAGTAAGATTATTCTAAATACCAGCTTCTTAAATTTTCAGCGAGATAGCTGAACAAGATTGAATTTTGTACACATTTCATATACCATACTTACATACAATAATGAGAACACATCTATTTTTAACTGTTTCAATGTCATTGTATGTAAATATTAAGCGCTTTAATCGTTAAAGTCAGTTCGTTTCAAATTCCACTACTCGGACAGATGCAAATGCTTTCTTGGGTTCCGACTTAGGCTATTTCAGTTTAATTTTGAATACTTCCCGCGGATTATTTAATAGTGCTCGTAGTACAATATTGTTTATAGTGTTCTTTCTACGACAAATTAAAAAACAATCTTTTTAACAAATATTGTATTAAGTGGCTATGTGGTATGTTCTAGTATTTCTAGCAAATTAAGAAATACAGGAATACGGTATTTTGTATTTTAATTTAATATCAATAAATATTCGGAAGTAAACATAAATTATAGTTTCGAACTATGAACTAGTGATATCGAAAAATTAAAATAAAACCTGGAATATTTAAAGGGCTTCAAAATAATACCTTACCTGTTTCGACAGGATTATAATTAAGGGTAGATGTTTCTCCCTTTTTGAGACACCTTTTTGGTGATTTCACAAATTTCGTTGAGATTCTGGTCATTTGTGATATAGAGACGACTGTTGTATACATCGTTTCATTTTATGAGATAGGTAATTATCTGTTTTTATAGTTCCCTTATTGAATAAAGTCATTTTCAATGCGCCGGATTGTCATGGGGCCATGAATTTTGTGGATTTTTTGTAACCAAAATTCCCTTACGAAAACCTCATAACCATATTCCAACTAGCACTTTCCGGTTTTCAAATTTGAACTTACGGCCATGCCAGCGATAATTCTAAGCGCGACGTATGTATTTCGTGCGTCGTATAACGCCTAGGTGGGTCCTCACCATAGGCTTCGAATTTAAAGACATACATAGTCTTCTGACGGGTGCGACCGAAATGTCATACATAATGTACTGTCATTTCTTTTTTTACTCAAAAATAAACTAAATCTTTATATAGCTTCAAAATAATGATCTGAAGTTAGGTATAAAGGTATACTGAAATATTGAGGAAGTTAGAGTTAAGAAATTTGATCGACAACGAATCAGTGGGTCACTCCTTATTTTTCCGAGTTTTTTTACTGACAATCTATTAATGATAACGATTTGAGAAGTTGTCTCATCGGGAAGACATGTTCCATCTCCCTCTAACTCGCGGTAGTGGTACTCGAGTTGACGTCTCACTCGCACACTTGGTTCGTCTCGTAAGCACAGCGCGCTACGCTGGGTGTACGGTCCCCACCGCCGTGGACGCGACAAATCTAAGCAAGACGTGTGGTACTGCGCGTCGCCTAACGTGTCCGGGGGCCCGGGCGCGGCGGGCGCGGCAGCGGCCCGATAGCGCGGGTTCGATGCCCGCACATCTGATGATCTGACGATAGTAGGGTCGGGGGTTCTCGGGTCGTCCGACAGATCAATTACAACAGAAACGAACTGATACTACGCTCTTATCCTGAGATATTTTTTTTCCATTGATTTCGTTTGTTCCTTTTGAGAAGACGAAACTTTCGGGAAAAAAAATAATTCGACGAAAATCGTTTTTTCCCCGACTATTAGATATTTTAGGATGATGATAAGTGACCTATTTGATGAAAAAGAATCAAGCTCTACGTAGATATACAAACTGCGTCAAAATCTGTTGAGTGGTTCTAAAATAAATAAAGAACAGACAAACGCCGCACTGTAAATTGTACATATATGAGTTAGTGACATTTATTGCTACTTAGCTAATTAAATGAACACTAAAGTTAATATTATAAATGAATGTAGGGCTTCGTAATTACTACATTATTTTAATGTGTAAAAGTCAGGGAGAAGAAGGGCAACATTTGACAAAGAGGTGCATACACGAAGCGGGATTGATCCCACGCCTCTCTCAAAAGAGAAGCGAGGCCACGCGTCCCGAGCTACGAGACGCTTATAATGTTTTTGGCAACTATAATAATAGCTGTTATTAGATACAGATAAGTGGATATTGTTTTTTCTTATTTCTTAACTTGGAGTTTTTGATAACGAAATGTTTATTTACTCGTGTTATGATTCGCTGTCGTGGATAAATGATACAGTCACTAGACTCATATTTTTAATTGTAACAACACTGAGATCCGTTTGTAACAATCTGAATCTGACTGGTCACCGCGAGTTTATATATGACTGTGTTGCCAGGAAGTCGTTGCTTCATGGCAATATGGTGCAATAAGCGAGTGTCGTTTTGTGGTTCTAAAAAAAATTATAAAACATGAAATATTTCATCTCTCCCATATAATACCTTTCATCACTTTGGAAGAGTATACAACTGGACTTTTCCGTGGGTAACCGATAAACAACGATTTATACACCATAGACGGAACACTTATTTATCATTGTGGTACAGTCAACCAAAAATTTAATTTTCCTTTATACACTTCCAAATAAAAGTAAAAACAAATGGTAGTTAAATACAACCTCTCTTTAAATTTTGTAGGGTATATTTTACACAGTAACCAATAGCCGTACTAAATTATGTAGTATTTTGACCGTTCATCTTTTCCTTCAATTGGATTATATCCTTTAATCTTTGGTCGACAGCACAATTATTTTATATCCTTTCAATCCTGCAAAAAAAAACTGTTTACCAAAACTTTAAAGTAGTTTGTAGCTAATGAAGTCTAGAGGATTTTTTAAATTTAGTTTAGTTGTAGTTATTTTTATTTTGTTATGAATTATTGTTTTAGATTCAATAAAAAACAATCACGTTTACCAAAAAAAATGATGCAATTATATTAAGAAAGGATTTATAAATTATATGCTTAGAATAAAAAAATACGCCCGAGAGAAGCGAAGCTTCTACGCCTTTTTTGAAGTTTCTCTTTCATAATAGATTCCACGGCTGACGGTGACATTTTATCTCCAGCAACTAAAGCTGTAGAAGCTTCGCTTCTAAACGTAGAAAGTACTATGTGACATCCTAGCAATAGACCTTAACTGGTCTATGAAGTCGGAAGGAATAAAGTTTATTACAATCGCATTGAAAATAACTTCGCATAATAAGAAAAACCCAAAAAATATAAATATGTTTGCCTGTTCTTACACCAATCTATCTGCATTCTTATTAGATAACATGAATTGTAATCTTACTTATTGAGAAAGTATTTGCTTGTAATGTAATTTTATTACCATACAAATCGACGAAATTGCTGGCCACTCTGGTTTGATCTACTCTGTTAATGACGTAACTCCGATTAGTTTTGTGTACTCCCAGTAACCTACATTGTCTACTCCTGTTAACGTGGTCTGCTCCTGGTGACCTGGTCTACTACCGCGTTACCCAAGGCCATCAGGCAACCTTGAAGTATCGAAAGTGTTGTTTTCGCAGAAAGCTTGCTGTTGTTATCGTCTTGGGAGCTATTTAGGTATGTAGGAGCTTGCTGATATGACAGTGGGTGAATGAACCATCTCAATGTTAGATAAGTTACTCGCGCGTGCAGATAACATATTACCTACGCGATAAGTATTATTGCGCGTGTACAAAATATGTAGTATACCTAATCTCTAAGACTTATACATATACTTAGACATTGTTTTACTACACTTGAAAACATAATTAATGTAATGTTTTGTAATTATGTAACATTACTAGTATCATCTTTTTATATCATCATCTTTAAAAAAATGTAATTATTTTATTATTAATACACAAGAAACTAAAATTCCAACACATATTTATTCCAAAATACAAATGTTTTTATGCATGTTCCATTCAAATAAGACAGTCCTACAGCTATTGAACCATCAAGAAATGTAGGGGCACAAGTGCTGCTATCTCGTATCTGGTATTCATCTTGCACATAGCATTTTATTGTATTTTCGATGGAACTACCGCATTCATCGAGTACAAGACTTCTTTGTCTTTCGCTAGCCTTCTCAACTATAGTTGATCACTTAAATGTGTTGCCTATGGTATAGTCAGGCCTACTCTTCGTATTATTATTATTAGTTTAGATTTTTGCGATTTTGCAAACTATTTATTAGGTTTTCTAAGATTTCGTGAGTTTATTAAAACATTTTCTTTAGTTTGTGCGGTGCTATAAAGACCCAAATCAATAACATCAGCTTCGACGTCACTACGGCTCGAAAATATGTCATTCCTGACCGAGTACACGATAATTATTTTATTAAGTAAAACCGATAATAGGTGGCTGTGCTGAGAGACCAAAGGTGGTCAGAAGAACGAAACCTCACCTCGCGAAACCGTGTTGAGCGAGGCACCATGCCTGCGCATTTGCGGACTATCGCTGAGCTATCGAGTTTGTTCAAAATACGTTAAAGGACTCCAAGGTTATAGGCTTGGGGAAAGGCACCCGCCGGCAGACAGTTCCATATCCTGGCGGTGCGGCAGAGAAATGAGTTTAGAAAACGGTTCATTCTCATACGCCGAATGTCAACCACAAGGGTTCAATCTGCAGAAAGTATCTGTTAATTTGATTTCAATCAATAAATCATCCACCAAAATGGTAAAAAACCAGCCGCAGAACTTATTAAATCTGTGGAAATTTAATTTTCATTTCATTTATTTATTCAACTTCTGGTAGTCAAACTACACTAAGTCATGTCACAATTTGATTGATCCGCGGATTCGATCAACCAGTGAAGAAGAACCCGCAAAGAAACTTCACTGGTTTATAAATTATGCTTTTTATTGTCTTTTTTTTCGTCCACATAAATGATGCAACACAATTGTGATTTCATATCTCAATGCTACTGACAAACTTACATTGGTAGAACAGTCTAAAGCAAAGAACTAATAACTACGAGGAAACAACAACCCACAATGTGAAAAGTCTTAAATAATAAGTAAATTACTTAACGTAATAACTTATCAACTGAGCAGTGTCTAAATTGTCAGCCTCGGTAGCCCAGTGGCGCTATACCTTGCGATTCGATAAGCTTTGTGAAGCACCTCTGAGCGCGGTTGGGTTCTGGATGGGTGACCATTTTTCAACCGTTGAGGCTGGCCGTGTTTCGGATTTCACGTAAAAAACTTCAGGTCCCCTTTCTTACTTACTTACGGCAATGAAAATTGTCCGTGTTTTCCATCCAGTTCAATGTAGCCGAGCAATATAAGGAAGGTCCTAGCATAGCATCTAGTTACCATGTGGTGTGTTAGGCTAATATCTGACGGTCAGTACGGTCTGACAGTCATGGGTACATCCATGTCCAGTTACATAAAAAATCATAAAAAAACCTCTTTTGGTCGGTTATTTTAACCGAGTTTACTCATGCCGAAAAAAATACTGAAATCAACCATTTTTAGCATTAGCTATTTTTAGCTACAGGTACCTACTCGGTAATTTAAACTAAGTATCTGTTAAAATTAACCGTTTTGACGAAAACGCCTCAGTCCTATTACCTAACGATTACGGTATTTTTGTTTCCAAGGTATCCCAATGAATAACGACCCCGCAACCTGCTGCGCAATATGGAGACTTGAAACGGAAAAAAAAGTCCGCGTGACTCGGCTTACATAATCTCTTGCCGGGTTTATTTATTAATTTAGCGAGGGCCCATTCCTGAATCCTTCTAGCTTGTTTCCTCAGAGTTAGGAGTGAGTTCAAGTTTCAGTTTTAGACTCGCTATTCTTACGCAATATTTTCAGCGCTCTGCATGTATACGCAATCTTTATTGCAGCATTAATGTTTAGCAAACACCTACCGATATTATGTAGAGTGTTGCAATAGCCACTTCATAGAATTTGGAAAATTATTATTGGGGTTGAAATAAACAAAAACATTTAATAACTTTTTTCTGAATAAAAAGTAAGACGTTCCATACAAAGTAATTCATTAATTAAATTCAAATTCAAAGAGTTTGTAATACCTTCATAACAATGAAAAGACAGAGAGTGAAAATAAAATATAAATAAATATAAAAAAATAACATAATAAGGGACCCATGGGTTTCATTAAGTCCTGCCCAGTAAACTAGTCCTTTGACTGTACTATAAGGGGCAGTAGAAACATTTCCTATTATATGATCAAGGCGGGTACAATGTTTTACATGTTACAATTAGAACAGCATAGCAGATGTTGACATTTATAGTACAGTGAGGGTGTGTGTGTGTGTGTGCATTCGTTTTGGGGATGTTAATGATTGTAAGGAAGAATAAGGGTTAGTAGTGTTTGTGTGTGTTAGTGTATCCTAATATAATCTAATAAGAAATAATCTCATAAGAAATAATCTAATGTTCCATTAGAACGTGGGAACGTTGCATGTAATTGGACATGGATCGCTAATATCACACATACTGTCGTAACATTAACCTGACAGGCCAATTGGAATCTAGGTTCCATGCCAAGACCTTCATTATGCACGGTTACAACTTTGCGTAAAATGACATTGGACGAAAACTCAAATTTCAAAAAATTACATCTACACTTTAACTACATAGACACTTTCGAGAAATAATATTAAATGTTTGTCCTTGGAAGGACATGACAATTACGCTCCCAAAATGAATGTAGTGGGCATTTAGGCCGCAAATGCAGCCTTTCCTAGTTCGTCGGTCTGCTTCATGAGATTAATATAAATTTCTGTCTTCTAGGATTGGAGTTACGTTGCGAGGAATCTCAAGTAGTGATTGATCTAACAAAATTGTCACTAGAATGTGTGGTCATTCCCTAGGATTAATCAAATCCTTCTCGTCAGGAACGAATGTCGAAGATACCTTCTCTTGTTTTAGAACTATTGCAAAGACTCTCGCAAAAAAATACATTATTTAAAGGTATTTTTTTCCTTTTTGACAATAGATATTATGTACTTACATAATATTACGCAAAAACTTCATAGCCCAAACACTTAATATATGTATATTTTTTTTCAAAATTCTGGAATTTAAAAAACACTCGGGGTGGTGCGCACACCACTGAAGGATAAATGATCACAACTTATTTAAAATAGTATTATAGTCGTAAAACTAATGCATTTTTTATTGCGATTTAAGAAAACAACATAATGATAGAGTGCTTATTATCGCTCTCTGATTCACATCATTAACCTGCAGTAAAAAAACTGTTTATTGTGTAACATAAACTCGCTAGTTGGCTTGCTGTTTGTTACATAAATCTTGCCCCTGCGTGCTTCCTGCATTTTCAATCGTATTTCCAGTTTTAGCCGTATCCACTGCACCGCCTGTATTTGCTTGTTTTCTATACAAAATACTGTTTGTTTGCCTGCGCGTGTGTTTGTGGCCGATTGGCCGTCCTACGGATGAAATATTTATGTGAATCTTGTCTCAGATCTTGTTAGACGATCCCTCGGAAGAACGAGGAAAAATCGACTGCTTAACTATTCAGGCACTCATTAAATATTAGTTATGCCTTTAATTCTGGCTAGACATTTTTTATGTATGTCAGACTCTGTCCGACGAAGCACATGGATGGAATTCCTTCGGAGGCTGATTGTTTTTATAAAATTATTCACGCAACTTAAACGAAATGTATGAGGGCACCGAAAAAAATCGAAATTTCGAATTGAGTTATGAGGATTGTTTTCTTGTAATATTGAGTACTTTCTCCTACATATCCGACAATGATTGCTAATACCACACAACTACCGTCTTGATATTACCCCAATACACCGCCTTCCCGTAGGAGTTAGGGGTCATGCCAGGACATTCCCTTTATGAGCACGGCTACACTGAACTGAATGGCCAACACGGACAATCTTTGAGTGCCGCTTCAACCATAGTTTTATCCAATGCGGTGCTACCAACTCGGGCGGAAAAGGAAGGAGACATATAGTTCTACATGGGTTCCGAACCATGAGATAGCTCGAATTCGTAACGAAATGCACCTATCTAACTCCAAAACGGAAAGAAAGTGGTGCAAATCCGGGGCGGGCGTTATTTATTGGTATTATACTAATACTTATACTGAATAATGTTACTTATGAAATAAGGTGCTGTGTATATTTAAAATACTATGTTTCTTATTTAATCATATTTGTTATATTATCGTACACCTATTGGTATTTCCATTAAAAAAAATACAGTTGGAATGGTAGACATAAAATTTAGTATGTCAAATGTATAGATTAATTTTTTAGCTTGATAGTAATGTATTTTTGAATTGATTTGCATTACTAAACTGGATATATGAAATATCAGATATTTGATGAATTTACTAGTAACCATAGATTAATTTTACCGGCAATTCTAAGCTGATTACTATGCATATGAGAATAGTTAAGATAAGTATGAATTGTTGTCAGTTCGTGCGGGCGCTGTAGATATCTTGTTTTTAAATGTTTTGATCGCGTTGAATTGCGCCAAGAGTGATAAGGATTTGTGCGTAAGCGCCATTTTTAAGTAGGACTCCGTCAGTAAACTCTATATAGGTCTGTCTGAAATAATGCATCCAAAATTCCATGTTAGAGCTCCAGTAAGATGATATTTAGTTTGACAGCTTACCGCGCGTATGAGTGAGATTACGCAGTAAGATTATTCTAAATACCAGCTTCTTAAATTTTCAGCGAGATAGCTGAACAAGATTGAATTTTGTACACATTTCATATACCATACTTACATACAATAATGAGAACACATCTATTTTTAACTGTTTCAATGTCATTGTATGTAAATATTAAGCGCTTTAATCGTTAAAGTCAGTTCGTTTCAAATTCCACTACTCGGACAGATGCAAATGCTTTCTTGGGTTCCGACTTAGGCTATTTCAGTTTAATTTTGAATACTTCCCGCGGATTATTTAATAGTGCTCGTAGTACAATATTGTTTATAGTGTTCTTTCTACGACAAATTAAAAAACAATCTTTTTAACAAATATTGTATTAAGTGGCTATGTGGTATGTTCTAGTATTTCTAGCAAATTAAGAAATACAGGAATACGGTATTTTGTATTTTAATTTAATATCAATAAATATTCGGAAGTAAACATAAATTATAGTTTCGAACTATGAACTAGTGATATCGAAAAATTAAAATAAAACCTGGAATATTTAAAGGGCTTCAAAATAATACCTTACCTGTTTCGACAGGATTATAATTAAGGGTAGATGTTTCTCCCTTTTTGAGACACCTTTTTGGTGATTTCACAAATTTCGTTGAGATTCTGGTCATTTGTGATATAGAGACGACTGTTGTATACATCGTTTCATTTTATGAGATAGGTAATTATCTGTTTTTATAGTTCCCTTATTGAATAAAGTCATTTTCAATGCGCCGGATTGTCATGGGGCCATGAATTTTGTGGATTTTTTGTAACCAAAATTCCCTTACGAAAACCTCATAACCATATTCCAACTAGCACTTTCCGGTTTTCAAATTTGAACTTACGGCCATGCCAGCGATAATTCTAAGCGCGACGTATGTATTTCGTGCGTCGTATAACGCCTAGGTGGGTCCTCATCATAGGCTTCGAATTTAAAGACATACATAGTCTTCTGACGGGTGCGACCGAAATGTCATACATAATGTACTGTCATTTCTTTTTTTACTCAAAAATAAACTAAATCTTTATATAGCTTCAAAATAATGATCTGAAGTTAGGTATAAAGGTATACTGAAATATTGAGGAAGTTAGAGTTAAGAAATTTGATCGACAACGAATCAGTGGGTCACTCCTTATTTTTCCGAGTTTTTTTACTGACAATCTATTAATGATAACGATTTGAGAAGTTGTCTCATCGGGAAGACATGTTCCATCTCCCTCTAACTCGCGGTAGTGGTACTCGAGTTGACGTCTCACTCGCACACTTGGTTCGTCTCGTAAGCACAGCGCGCTACGCTGGGTGTACGGTCCCCACCGCCGTGGACGCGACAAATCTAAGCAAGACGTGTGGTACTGCGCGTCGCCTAACGTGTCCGGGGGCCCGGGCGCGGCGGGCGCGGCAGCGGCCCGATAGCGCGGGTTCGATGCCCGCACATCTGATGATCTGACGATAGTAGGGTCGGGGGTTCTCGGGTCGTCCGACAGATCAATTACAACAGAAACGAACTGATACTACGCTCTTATCCTGAGATATTTTTTTTCCATTGATTTCGTTTGTTCCTTTTGAGAAGACGAAACTTTCGGGAAAAAAAATAATTCGACGAAAATCGTTTTTTCCCCGACTATTAGATATTTTAGGATGATGATAAGTGACCTATTTGATGAAAAAGAATCAAGCTCTACGTAGATATACAAACTGCGTCAAAATCTGTTGAGTGGTTCTAAAATAAATAAAGAACAGACAAACGCCGCACTGTAAATTGTACATATATGAGTTAGTGACATTTATTGCTACTTAGCTAATTAAATGAACACTAAAGTTAATATTATAAATGAATGTAGGGCTTCGTAATTACTACATTATTTTAATGTGTAAAAGTCAGGGAGAAGAAGGGCAACATTTGACAAAGAGGTGCATACACGAAGCGGGATTGATCCCACGCCTCTCTCAAAAGAGAAGCGAGGCCACGCGTCCCGAGCTACGAGACGCTTATAATGTTTTTGGCAACTATAATAATAGCTGTTATTAGATACAGATAAGTGGATATTGTTTTTTCTTATTTCTTAACTTGGAGTTTTTGATAACGAAATGTTTATTTACTCGTGTTATGATTCGCTGTCGTGGATAAATGATACAGTCACTAGACTCATATTTTTAATTGTAACAACACTGAGATCCGTTTGTAACAATCTGAATCTGACTGGTCACCGCGAGTTTATATATGACTGTGTTGCCAGGAAGTCGTTGCTTCATGGCAATATGGTGCAATAAGCGAGTGTCGTTTTGTGGTTCTAAAAAAAATTATAAAACATGAAATATTTCATCTCTCCCATATAATACCTTTCATCACTTTGGAAGAGTATACAACTGGACTTTTCCGTGGGTAACCGATAAACAACGATTTATACACCATAGACGGAACACTTATTTATCATTGTGGTACAGTCAACCAAAAATTTAATTTTCCTTTATACACTTCCAAATAAAAGTAAAAACAAATGGTAGTTAAATACAACCTCTCTTTAAATTTTGTAGGGTATATTTTACACAGTAACCAATAGCCGTACTAAATTATGTAGTATTTTGACCGTTCATCTTTTCCTTCAATTGGATTATATCCTTTAATCTTTGGTCGACAGCACAATTATTTTATATCCTTTCAATCCTGCAAAAAAAAACTGTTTACCAAAACTTTAAAGTAGTTTGTAGCTAATGAAGTCTAGAGGATTTTTTAAATTTAGTTTAGTTGTAGTTATTTTTATTTTGTTATGAATTATTGTTTTAGATTCAATAAAAAACAATCACGTTTACCAAAAAAAATTATGCAATTATATTAAGAAAGGATTTATAAATTATATGCTTAGAATAAAAAAATACGCCCGAGAGAAGCGAAGCTTCTACGCCTTTTTTGAAGTTTCTCTTTCATAATAGATTCCACGGCTGACGGTGACATTTTATCTCCAGCAACTAAAGCTGTAGAAGCTTCGCTTCTAAACGTAGAAAGTACTATGTGACATCCTAGCAATAGACCTTAACTGGTCTATGAAGTCGGAAGGAATAAAGTTTATTACAATCGCATTGAAAATAACTTCGCATAATAAGAAAAACCCAAAAAATATAAATATGTTTGCCTGTTCTTACACCAATCTATCTGCATTCTTATTAGATAACATGAATTGTAATCTTACTTATTGAGAAAGTATTTGCTTGTAATGTAATTTTATTACCATACAAATCGACGAAATTGCTGGCCACTCTGGTTTGATCTACTCTGTTAATGACGTAACTCCGATTAGTTTTGTGTACTCCCAGTAACCTACATTGTCTACTCCTGTTAACGTGGTCTGCTCCTGGTGACCTGGTCTACTACCGCGTTACCCAAGGCCATCAGGCAACCTTGAAGTATCGAAAGTGTTGTTTTCGCAGAAAGCTTGCTGTTGTTATCGTCTTGGGAGCTATTTAGGTATGTAGGAGCTTGCTGATATGACAGTGGGTGAATGAACCATCTCAATGTTAGATAAGTTACTCGCGCGTGCAGATAACATATTACCTACGCGATAAGTATTATTGCGCGTGTACAAAATATGTAGTATACCTAATCTCTAAGACTTATACATATACTTAGACATTGTTTTACTACACTTGAAAACATAATTAATGTAATGTTTTGTAATTATGTAACATTACTAGTATCATCTTTTTATATCATCATCTTTAAAAAAATGTAATTATTTTATTATTAATACACAAGAAACTAAAATTCCAACACATATTTATTCCAAAATACAAATGTTTTTATGCATGTTCCATTCAAATAAGACAGTCCTACAGCTATTGAACCATCAAGAAATGTAGGGGCACAAGTGCTGCTATCTCGTATCTGGTATTCATCTTGCACATAGCATTTTATTGTATTTTCGATGGAACTACCGCATTCATCGAGTACAAGACTTCTTTGTCTTTCGCTAGCCTTCTCAACTATAGTTGATCACTTAAATGTGTTGCCTATGGTATAGTCAGGCCTACTCTTCGTATTATTATTATTAGTTTAGATTTTTGCGATTTTGCAAACTATTTATTAGGTTTTCTAAGATTTCGTGAGTTTATTAAAACATTTTCTTTAGTTTGTGCGGTGCTATAAAGACCCAAATCAATAACATCAGCTTCGACGTCACTACGGCTCGAAAATATGTCATTCCTGACCGAGTACACGATAATTATTTTATTAAGTAAAACCGATAATAGGTGGCTGTGCTGAGAGACCAAAGGTGGTCAGAAGAACGAAACCTCACCTCGCGAAACCGTGTTGAGCGAGGCACCATGCCTGCGCATTTGCGGACTATCGCTGAGCTATCGAGTTTGTTCAAAATACGTTAAAGGACTCCAAGGTTATAGGCTTGGGGAAAGGCACCCGCCGGCAGACAGTTCCATATCCTGGCGGTGCGGCAGAGAAATGAGTTTAGAAAACGGTTCATTCTCATACGCCGAATGTCAACCACAAGGGTTCAATCTGCAGAAAGTATCTGTTAATTTGATTTCAATCAATAAATCATCCACCAAAATGGTAAAAAACCAGCCGCAGAACTTATTAAATCTGTGGAAATTTAATTTTCATTTCATTTATTTATTCAACTTCTGGTAGTCAAACTACACTAAGTCATGTCACAATTTGATTGATCCGCGGATTCGATCAACCAGTGAAGAAGAACCCGCAAAGAAACTTCACTGGTTTATAAATTATGCTTTTTATTGTCTTTTTTTTCGTCCACATAAATGATGCAACACAATTGTGATTTCATATCTCAATGCTACTGACAAACTTACATTGGTAGAACAGTCTAAAGCAAAGAACTAATAACTACGAGGAAACAACAACCCACAATGTGAAAAGTCTTAAATAATAAGTAAATTACTTAACGTAATAACTTATCAACTGAGCAGTGTCTAAATTGTCAGCCTCGGTAGCCCAGTGGCGCTATACCTTGCGATTCGATAAGCTTTGTGAAGCACCTCTGAGCGCGGTTGGGTTCTGGATGGGTGACCATTTTTCAACCGTTGAGGCTGGCCGTGTTTCGGATTTCACGTAAAAAACTTCAGGTCCCCTTTCTTACTTACTTACGGCAATGAAAATTGTCCGTGTTTTCCATCCAGTTCAATGTAGCCGAGCAATATAAGGAAGGTCCTAGCATAGCATCTAGTTACCATGTGGTGTGTTAGGCTAATATCTGACGGTCAGTACGGTCTGACAGTCATGGGTACATCCATGTCCAGTTACATAAAAAATCATAAAAAAACCTCTTTTGGTCGGTTATTTTAACCGAGTTTACTCATGCCGAAAAAAATACTGAAATCAACCATTTTTAGCATTAGCTATTTTTAGCTACAGGTACCTACTCGGTAATTTAAACTAAGTATCTGTTAAAATTAACCGTTTTGACGAAAACGCCTCAGTCCTATTACCTAACGATTACGGTATTTTTGTTTCCAAGGTATCCCAATGAATAACGACCCCGCAACCTGCTGCGCAATATGGAGACTTGAAACGGAAAAAAAAGTCCGCGTGACTCGGCTTACATAATCTCTTGCCGGGTTTATTTATTAATTTAGCGAGGGCCCATTCCTGAATCCTTCTAGCTTGTTTCCTCAGAGTTAGGAGTGAGTTCAAGTTTCAGTTTTAGACTCGCTATTCTTACGCAATATTTTCAGCGCTCTGCATGTATACGCAATCTTTATTGCAGCATTAATGTTTAGCAAACACCTACCGATATTATGTAGAGTGTTGCAATAGCCACTTCATAGAATTTGGAAAATTATTATTGGGGTTGAAATAAACAAAAACATTTAATAACTTTTTTCTGAATAAAAAGTAAGACGTTCCATACAAAGTAATTCATTAATTAAATTCAAATTCAAAGAGTTTATTACAAAAAATACCTTCATAACAATGAAAAGACAGAGAGTGAAAATAAAATATAAATAAATATAAAAAAATAACATAATAAGGGACCCATGGGTTTCATTAAGTCCTGCCCAGTAAACTAGTCCTTTGACTGTACTATAAGGGGCAGTAGAAACATTTCCTATTATATGATCAAGGCGGGTACAATGTTTTACATGTTACAATTAGAACAGCATAGCAGATGTTGACATTTATAGTACAGTGAGGGTGTGTGTGTGTGTGCATTCGTTTTGGGGATGTTAATGATTGTAAGGAAGAATAAGGGTTAGTAGTGTTTGTGTGTGTTAGTGTATCCTAATATAATCTAATAAGAAATAATCTCATAAGAAATAATCTAATGTTCCATTAGAACGTGGGAACGTTGCATGTAATTGGACATGGATCGCTAATATCACACATACTGTCGTAACATTAACCTGACAGGCCAATTGGAATCTAGGTTCCATGCCAAGACCTTCATTATGCACTTTTACAACATCGCGTAAAATAACACTAGCGAAAACATACATTACAACAATTAATAACTTGGTAACTAGACTCTTTAGAGAAAGAAATCGGAAAAACACTACGCTTCCGAAATTTACGTAGTTTACGTGGATTAAATAGTTAAGGTATGAAAAGATGGGCAGATGGAAAGACGGACAGATGGACAGATGGCAGTGCAATAATCTGTATCTAGTCTAAATTCTACTTAACCCTAGCTTAACCATACACGATTTTACTAGATCATGTTAGCTATCGTAACCGAATGGTTGTCCTTGGGTTGTTCTGATAACAATTCGAAAATGGTCTCGCGAGGAGAGGTATTTTTGACTTTTCTGAGCAACTTAGGTCCTCAGCACGTGTGGCTGTGCCGGTTTTTTATAAAAAAAATGTTCATTTCATAGTTTAGTCTACTAAAAATATGGTGATGGAACTAGGTAACATTTAACCAAAATATAATAAACGTCTTTTTTCTCAGTCCACTTCAATGTAGCGGTGCTCAAAAAGGGAACGTCCTGGCATGGCACCTAATTCATTCATAAATTCGGTATATTGAGCTAACATTACGACGGTAGGTGTGGTATAAGTCATACATATCTAGTAATTGGTTTTTATTGAACATTATACTTGATATTATTATTATTATTATTATTGTCTCGATACACTAGCAGCTTAAAGCTGATGCGTGTACATCTGAGTTGGTAACTGGGGGTGCACTTGTTTTTTTTTTATAAAGCAGATTGATTTTCAATTGCCCGCTCGACCATCTTTTCATCCAACGCGAGTAGCTCCCATACGTAACGAAATGCACTTATCCAACACAGATAGAGAAAGAAACGGAACGGCGATCAAACGCTTGACCTCTGGCATGAAAAGCCAGTTCCCATGCCCCTAAACTACGAGCAGCACTGCTGTTAAATTCAATTATTTGAACATATTTTGAGCGGCTCGTAGCCTAGTGGCGCGGGGACTGGCCTAGCGTACCAGAGGCCAGAGCCGGTAGTCTAAGTTGTCACCTAAATTGGCGTTACGGCAAACCGATCGACTGGCGTTTTCAAATGTATGGAGAAATTGATGAGCGCGCGCAGCGGGCGTTAAGCGAACTAACATTTGCGAGTCCGAGCTTGATTTGACAGCTTACTCAACGTTGCCGTAAATACGTCGACGTTGCCGTTTACGTCCACTCCGCGTTTTCATACAAATCGGAAGTCCGCGTTTGACTTTGACAGCTTGAAGAAGTAAAACCACAGAATATCTAGTAAAAACTTGTATGGAGTTTGGAGAAAACGCCAGTCGATCGGTTTGCCGTAAACGCCAATTTAGGTGAGAACTCAGACTGACCACTCTGGGTTCAATATACTGACATGCACCACTGTCTTTCTCTTTCCGAGTTCGATAAGTGCATTTCGTCACGAATGCGAGCTGCTCCATGGTTCGGAATCCATGTAAAGCTGTAGGTCCCCTTCCCCTACTAGGTGGTAGGGTTTAAGCCCGCCCGGGTTGGTACCATCGCGTTGGATGAAAAGATGGTCGAAGCGGCAATGAAAAATTGTCCGTGTTTTCCATCCAGTTCAATGTAGCCGCGCTCATAAAGGGAAGGTCCTGGCATGGCACCAAATTCGTTCAGGAATGTGGTGTATTGGGCTAATATCATAACGGTAGTTGTGTGGTATTAGCCATTCATGTCAGGTCGCTTAAAAAAAACCTATGACTTAATAAATATGAAAAATCAAATATTTTGTTTACCACGCGCAGCATTGTAGTATGATAAAAACCCATTACAAATTATCACGTGCAGGTAAACATTGGGTCTTCTACCTCACACTACATGTCTCGTTTCATAGGTACATTCCGTACGATTATCCATAGGGAATATCCTGCCACCACAGCGCCCGTTGCAGGAAACTAAGTAAATACTTGTTTATGAATGGAAAATCGTGGGGTTTACCCATTCATAGGACGAACCCACGCCTATTTGTCATAACCGCAATCTGGCTATGTACCAACAAGGGCGTACGTGACTTTACCGTACTCCTTCGTCATCAAATAATAATCAAGCAAACGGACGAAATACAACCTTACGTCCGTGGGCTAAAGGATATTGTAATATAAAACTTTAGTTTGTTACATTCCTGCTCACGCAATGCTATGACAATAACAACAGTGTGCATATTTTTCTACAATCTTCCTCCTATAAGTGTTATATTTATACTTGTTCCGTAAATCCAATGATTTCCTGCAATTGATAGACGTAAGGCCAGCGAATGTTTTTATGTTTTGTTAATTTAAGGTGGTCCAACCCGGCGGGACTAACTCATTCGCGGGCACGGTACAAAACCGTGATGTTGCGCTCTGGGACCTTCTCTGTTTCAAAGAAAAACACAGGCTCCGTGATGAGGAAGATGCAACATTTCCACGAAAAAGACAATGTGCATAGTGTATGATTTGATAAGATTTACGAAAATTGTAATTACAAAACGACTTATAGCTAAAAGTAAACCACGACCGCTGTAGTCAAAAATCTAACAAAAACCAAATAGATTATAAATCTTGATTAAATAAGGCATGTCTGATGACTAATCATTTTAAGATGTTCTTAATTTATCATTGCGTAATCTACCTCCAAAGTTATTGTATAAAAAACGCGAAAAATGCGAAAGTTCGCATTTTAGACCGTATAACTTAGAAACCAAACACAATTTTACAATGACAATGGTCATCAGACATTTAGTTCGATCAAATAAAGCTATTTTGAGCAAAATTTGGGCTCTCTGACAAGAAATATGGGCGTGATCTTCTTTTCCCGTTTGTATGGGGAGTTGAGCGGGATGGGCCACCTTAAGAAGCGAAATAAGTTCAAAACGTTATATAATTTCGCCGTTGCTTCGAAAACGCACAACGAAGACCAGGCTAAAGTCGCCATTTTGATTTTAACAAGAATAATTTCATGTCAGTATATGATGAGTAGAGGTACCTCTCTCCAGGTACTTTCTGACCAATGTGAACTAGGGGCGACATACGTTTACAACCGTGTACTATTTATTCATTGAAAAATATTTAAGTATATATATATATATATATATATCACAGAAATTATAAAAGGGTAGTGCGTCTACATATTTCGCCAGCGGCTCTATACCCATAATTTGGGTATACATCTATTTACTGGGCTCTTTCTTCAATTGTGTCCTTGCTCCACAGTCAATTATACATACATACATATCACATTCATTAGTGAATTAAATTGAGAAGTAATGTGTTTACCAATTGTCAAATTTATCGTTATATTATAAATTTAAGTAAAGAATGGACATTTGCAAGATGTAGCGAAAGAGATGAAATAGATTCCACAGAATAATTACTTTGCAAAAGAATACATATTGAATCAATCAAATAATTGACAACTTCACGAACGCTAAAGTCGAAGATAAACCGTATTTTTTTTCTTAGAATTGTGTCGCATGCGGAGTCGAGGTAGTACATATATATAGCAGGAAGTTATAGAAGTATATGAAAATAAAAAAGTCTATAAATTAAGAATAGCTATCATTTTATTAAGGACCGTCACCAGAACGTGTAATAAAAAAAAAATTGGCATGTTATATCCGTTCAGCTTATCTGCAGTGCAAAAAACCAATAGGTAGTGCAATATTGTAATGATAAGTAACTCTACATTAATAATTAACGATTAAAAATATTATATGAAATTGATTACAGTAACGGATTTAACTGTAATCTAATTGACATTGACATATGTACGTATGAATATCATCATCACTGAATTGTAACTCAAATTTAACGTACTGATCCTAGTTTTTAAGAGTTCGAGTAAAACTTACTAAAACTGCTCAACGCAATGCATAATGTTTTTTTAAAGCTATATTAAGCAGTATTACATAATATCAATTGCCACAGTTATGTCGTCAGCTCAAAAAGTTTTACTCTCGATAAAAAAACCGCACAAAGCTCCACGCAACGAAAGTGGAAAAGCTCGCGCGGAAAGCTCTCACGCACACACTCAACTGCGGCAGAACGATTTGTCATTTTGTAGGAGCGGGACTCGCGCACACACGCCCGATCCGCGCACACACGCGCGCAGCGGGTACGCACACACCCGCGCGCACGCACACACCCGCCGCCAGACTTAAAAACGAAAGTACACGAGGCGCGCCGAGCAAAAACCGAACGCGCCGGTTCGGCACCGAGTCAGTGGAACTCGAGAAATTGGGACATCAGTAAGCGCTCGAAGGCGCCACGGTGCGGACGCGAGTACTAGCGCGCTCGAGCGGACAGCAGTCGCGAGTGCCGAGACCGCTTCGCAGACGAGACGGCTCGCTCGGGACGCGGGAACGGCGATCGGAACCTATTCTCGCGCGACCGGAACCGGACCGGCGGCCCACTCGCCGCTTCCTTTGCGAGAGTATTTCCGTCCGCGGAGTGCTTCGCGCGATTCGCGAGCCGGACTCCAAGGAACTGTGATATTTTCGGAGTGATCTCCGAGGAACTCGTGCTCGCCCCGTGTGGTTTTGTGGGACACATTCGTCATGGAAGCGAGCGGCGGGCGGTAGACGGGAGCGGTACAGAAGCGGAAGGGAGCGAAAGGATGATGGTCGTGTACGGCGCTCGGCCGGCGAGCGCGGAGGGCCCGGCCGGGTCGCCGGTGCGCGCCGCGCGCCGCACGCACAGCGCCGACGAGCGCGCGCCGCCGCCGACGGCCGCCGAGCGCAAGGCGTACCCGCCCGCGGCGGACGGCGACGCGTCGCCGGCGCGCTCGGACTCGGAGTCGGAGCTGCCGCTCGACCTGAGCGTGTCGCGCTTCCGCTCGCCGCCGACGACGCTCTCGGTGCGCGAGTTCGCGCGGCACGCGATGCTGCGCGACCCGCACGACTACATCCGCGCGCGCGAGATCTTGCGCGAGTCGCGCGAGTACCTCACGATGCCGGCCGAGTGCCGCGCGCGCCGCCGCCGCTCCGCCGCCGCCACCGATTCGGACGACTCGGCCGGCCGGCTGAGCCCCGACGACGACGCGCAGGCCAACAAGGCCTACAAGAAGAACCTCATGAAGCGCTACCGTAAGTACACCTGCAACCTCTCCCGTGCACGCCTCTACGCCGCGGCCGCCGCCGTCTCTCCGCCCCGCGCCGCGCCGCGTAGCCCCTCTACGAACTTTTGGAAAAGTTGCGCTCAAAACTATTTCAATGGACGGCTAGGGGGATTTAAAAAAACAGAGAATTTAATGTTTTTTCATGATTTTCACAACGTATGTTACATTGAGGGTGTATAAAATATCATGTTTCTGTTTGATTACAATAACAGTGCGTCATGACAGCTCGATTGTCGAGAAGCTGGACTAATTTAAAATTTCTACGCGGAAATAACCAATTAAACCATTTATTGTGCTTTATGCAACTACAATGTAAACTGAATATATCGTTTTTATTACCTGCTACATCTATTTTAGAATGTAATTAAATATGTTTTCAAGCATTTACTTACAAAATCAGTACACTGCAGTTTTTCTTTGTTTCTTCATCGTGAGTCTAGAAAAATTAAAAAAAAAATTAGAAAAAAATCTGGGAATACAAAGTTTCTTTGTTAATTAAATTATGATTTTTGGTATAAAATGTATGATGCTTCGATGGTTTAAACATTATGTAATGATAAACAAACTACTTTAAAACATCTAGTCTATTGTTTTTATAAACTTATTTTAGTCATATTTTCTAGTTATATTAATAAACAAAATCACTACAAAATATGATAAAATTGCGAATCATTAACTCAATACTGAACAACATCACAAGTGGCAGAAAAAAACTATATCTTGTAGATAAATAATGAATAATATACCCTGGGAGCAAACACCTTTTGTTGTCTTGAAAAATCAGTTTACGTCAAAATTAAGAAGGAATCTTACAAATTATCTTGAAATAATAGCGATACGTTTTTTTTACTTTTTCTATACATGCAGAAGTATATGCTAAATGTATTATATTTTTAATCATCTGCACTTTTGGCTGTTCAAGAAGTCATATAAAACAATACATTACTAGTAAATATAAATGTTGATGTAGTTAAGTATCTTTCTTGTAAATAAGAATAGGCACCACAAGCGTACTTTTAAAGTTTATACTTCGGCTTATGGCAACTTGCATGAGCTTATACATTTATTAAATGTATACCTTTTGGTACCAATGGATTCAGGAAAACCACCGCGCGTAATTTTTTGAAGACCGACGGAACTGTCGATTATATTCAGGTAATTAAAGACATGTTTTTATAAAGTAGTTATTTTTAGATGAACAACAACAATGCTACATCATTTTCATCAAACATAGTACTTTTTGATATCATACAATATTTCAAATAACAGCAGTCTTTACTCATTCAGACGAAGTTTTTAAAAATAAAAATATCTTTAATGTGCACATTTTAGCTAACTTTGGAAAAAAAAATGCTGTTTGGGGTTGAATATTATTTTAATGGCATTTTGACATTATTGTTCCTTCAAAACCAGATAATTCTTATTGAATCAGGTATTTTGAAAATGTGGTAACAATGGTATGAAGACGCGCAACCTTACTGCAATGCGTTTGAAAATAATGATGCGAACCGATGCATTTAATTCGATAGTATTGAGATATAAAAGATTTTGTTTAGTTTTGATTAAAAAACGACTAACCAAATAGAAGTATGCAAATTAGATTAAGGATTCAAAAAAGGGCTATGCTTTAGGTATATATAATTGCACCTCACAAAAAATATATATCATTATTAAAATATAATATTGACAACGTACGAAGCTGTAATCCAGCCAGCACAATGTAATTAGGTAGAGATGCCGCCAGGAGCTCGCGCAACCAACACATTGTTAAGCATCTTGTAACCGAGTGATGTGTCTGTTTCGGGGTGCGTACATAAGAGCTATATACCGGCTATGTGCCGAGCGTGACGGAGGTGGAACATGGCGCTACCAGGAAGCGGGCGTCGGCGGCGGAGACTTCAGCTGTTTCAGGAGGTGGGGCGGGAAGGCGCTCCGCGGAGCCTCCCTGACCTTACGCAAGCGAGTATCGATTGCTCTTTATTGCCGGTTGCCAAGGCTACGAGCCCTACGCACCGGCGGCGGTGGGCTCCCCGCGCCTCCGCCTACCGCGCCCCGCCCGCCCTCGCGCCGCCGCCGAACCTATTACACCGGGAGGCGGTCGCGCGGTGGACACGCGGGAGTTTTATGAACCGTACCGATTCGAGGGGCGCACGAAATTGTGACGTGACTATTTATTTAGTTTCCTTTGTACCGTTCCGGGATGTGTTTCAGGTAGATACTTCCGAAATCATTCGGTTGATGCATTGAGACGGAAGCTGTGCGGACGTAACGTTTCTGAAAAGTTAGCTGGCAATTACGTGAAAAGGAATTTCCAGAACCTTTGAACACTGGGAACTCTGTCTGAATTTATTCTTTTTATAAATGAATTTTAATTTTGTATTGCGACATTGACCGTTTTATGGCAATCCATAAAACAATGTAATCTTAATAAATTAATGGAATAATCAAAATGAACATTAAAAAAAAGGAAGAATATTTTTAGTTCCTAACTATCGAGAAAATAATATATTGCGTATGCGGAAGGAATCTTTCAAATCGCTGAAAAAGACGAGAACATTCAAGTCCATTCAACATATGTTTTATGATTTAATTTAAAACGTAGGAATAATTTCAGCAATGTAATATCTTCATGCCGAACTGGTGATCTTAAAATTTAGACGAAAAATGCTAAAATTCAAAGAGAATTTTACGTTTGGGGTCCACCTCTATAATAGCGGTAGTCGATATTTTGGGTTGGGTATGTTGGTAGTGGGTTGGTACCATCGCATTGGATGAACGATGGTCGAAGCGGCAATGAAAATTGTCCGTGTTTTCCATCCAGTTCAATGTAGCCGTACAATATAAGGAAGGTCCTGGCATGGCACCTAGTTCCCATGTGGTGTGTTGAGCTAATACCATGACAGAACTTGTGGTATTAGCCATCCATGTCCAGTCACATAAAAAAAAAATGCTTTAAAACACCTTTATGTTTTTTCTTCGACAATTTCATTAATTGAAATGATATAATTTAAAACCAAACTATACGAACATATTACATTTCGATAGTCAAAACAGTATTACTGCTCCCGAACTGATATTACACATTCGCTGTTAGTAATGACATACTCCACGTATTATACCTGCTTGGACCGGAGAATAAGACAGAATTTCCGGAGATTTTGGCGCATCCGGCTGACTGCCCCGAGCCGGCACGTCACGACACGGAACGACTTGACATACGAACCGATACCTTTTTACGCCCGCTTTATGTTAGCGCGGATCCAACGAGAGCGCAGCAGCGGCGATGCATTTGATCGGATTGCATACCCAAAGCAGCGTTGAACACAATAAGGTTCGATGCACTTATTTTTCAGGTCAAATGCAAAACTCAAACCGTTTCCTCGTCGCAATAATTTTGCCTCAACGGCGCATTTGCGTGCATTGACAGTTCACCTAGTTTATAATGCTGATACATACAACACTTTTACATATTTAGAGAAATCAATAAATTGGTTATTGATTCGGGGCTTACCATTGTGAGTTAACTCGTCGGGTGAACTGGAAAGCGAGTGTTAGTCGAGAAAAACGACGTGTTATTCGGCCAAGTGAACTGAATTTTACTGGTTGGAATATTACGAAATGCAATGAAACGTCAGAGTTATCCACTCACTCGCCTGTTCCCCCGGTGAGTTTATTCCCCACGGTAACACCCCCCCCCCCTAGACGTCAAGCTGTTCGAAGGTCTTCCGCCGATTTCGAATATTAAGGTCGGCCCGTAAGCACCTGAAAATTTCGCCTCCCATACAAACGTAGTTTACTAATGATTTGAAAACCACTGTTCCAACTTACTTGATATTTGGTATCTAATATTAGGCTACAAATATCTGTGTCTGCATGCCTTTGTTTTTTCGTTAAATGTATTCTGGGTCAAACCACAGAGAAAACAAAATTCGAATGAAGATTTTCTTTTTGCATTCATTTCATTCGGTTTGGATTTTTCAAAAAAACAAAAGCATGCAGACACAGATATTTGTTACCTGACATTAGATATTAAATATCAATTTAATGAATGAATGAATGAATAAATTCTTTATTGTGCATAAACAAAAATACAATTACAAAGAAAACATACAGCAAAACAACAATACTGCACAAAGGCGGACTTATCACTGAGAGTGATTTCTTCCAGTCAACCCTTGGGGTGATGAGAAAAGGCAACAGAAATATCTGTAGGTAGGTGACACACCAGAATTTGAAAAGAAAAAAAAAATTAACACCATAAACATACATATACCATAATATATACATATTTATACATATATTTAAATATATGTATATTATATTATATTATTATATGGAATAGCGGTTTCCAAATGATTAGTAAACTACGTTTGTATGGGGAGCATAGCTTACGGGCCGCTCTTAAATACCCTCTCTCGTCTAAATAACGCTTCACCTCGCTCCGAGCTCTCTAAATTTACTGAAATGGAAAAACAAAGGTAGAGCCAACTTTACATTCATAAAAATGACGAAAGTTTTTTTTTATTGAGGCACTTTTGTGAGGATTCAATTCGTTTAAAGTGGGTGCCATGCCAGGACCTTCCCTTTATGAGCACGGCTACATTGAACTGGACGGAAAACACGGACAATTTTTCGTTGCCGCTTCAACTATAGTTTCATCCAACGCGGTGGTACCAACCCGGGCGGACTTTACCCTACCACCTAGTAGGGGAAGGGGACCTACAGTTTTTTCATCGGTTCCGAAACGTGGAACAACTCCCATTCGTAACGAAATGGACTTATCCAAATCAGAAAGAGAATGAGAGTGCTGCATGACCGGGCGAGGATTTTATCCCAGACCTCTCGCATGAAAAACCAGTCCTCTAGTCCCTAGACCACGAGCTGTATGGTGGGAAAAAAAAGTGGGACCGACTCAAATACAAACAAAACATTCCATTCAAATCGGTCCAGCATTTACAGAAGAAATACATGAATACCTGAACATGAAATGTTGATCTAGTCTGAAATGACAACTAATCAATATTTACATCGCACTAACGCTGGCCCGGGGGTATAGACAGATATGATAGAGCTCCACGCGGTACTATGAACACAATATTCGCCATGAATACTGTATATGACTTGAAGATTATACTGTTTGTTTAATGGTAGGTCAGGTAGCAACCACCGGTGCGATACGATATCGATTCGATCGCTAAAGGGCTGTAACAAAAAACGCGGAGAAATGTGTGAGCTGCCTGCAGGATGTAGGTAGGAAGCCACCAGGCAGAAAGGTGCGGAAGTGAAAGGCTCTGGGGCCGGTGCTGCCTCCGCGCTCTCATTTGTATGTAGGGCGAGCGACGCGGCGCTGCGGCGGGCCTGCAGGAAATGTAGGAACGATCGGGGGAAAAAAAAAGGTTTGATCGTGTTTCGCTTATGAGAGTTTTGACTTGCCCGAACCGCATCGGAAAGGCTGGAGTGGCGACCGAAATGAATAGTGTTAATACTTTTTTTTATATTCGAATAAGTATTTTTAGAGGCTTGTATCACGCTTATAGGTTAATGTTTTCTACAAAACAACATACAGACGTAGCTCTGAATTGTTTTATTTAAAGTGGAAAATAAAAATAAAAAAATCTCTTAATTTGACTGAAGAAACAGGCACCAGCCATTGTTTAGAACTTGATTACCTCATCGGGACTAACTTATTCGCGGGCACTGCACAAAACCGTGCTGTTGCGCTCTGGGACCTTCTCTGTTTCCATAGATTTCACCATAGATTATCACCAAATAGATTATAAATTCTAATTAAATAAGCTATTTCTGATGACTAATCTTTTTAAAATTTTCTTACTTTATCATTGCGTAATAAACCACCAAAGTTATTGTATAAAACGCGCGAAAAATTCGAACTTTCGGACCTTATAACTTATAGAAACCAAACACAATTTTACAATGCCCACGGGCATCAGACATCTAGTTCGATTAACTAAAGCTCTTTCGAGCAAAATTTTGGATCTCTGATAAGAAATATGGGCGTGATCTTCTTTCCCCCTTTGTATGGGCAGGTGAGCGGGTTGGGCCACCTTAAAGGACCTTTTTTACTATCTTGTACTAATATTGATTGCAGGATGTTGTTAAGGCCCCTTAGTCAATCCTTATGTGCCGATTAAGCTAATCAGCACGTAATGAAAGTGACCCTTAGGGTCTCTTCCACCAAGTACTGATTAGTTTAATCCTGACATTAAAGGGCCTTGCTTGCCATCTTGCAATCGATACTAGTACAAGATAATCAGTACTTTAGTAATAAAGGCCCTTTGAGTGTCAATAAAATAGATCAGCACTAGGTGAAAACCAAGCTTACACTCTTAAGACCCGACCTTGGACGTCTGTCCGTTAATAACTTCCCGGATGTTGATGCTATGTACTACACACTGCCAATGTTGTAATACCTGAGGGGTGAGTATTGGAGTAAAAATGAGAGAAGTCGTGCCAAAACTAAACTGTTTTTGGTCAACTCGTATACTTACATTGGAAGGGAGAAACGATTGAATGAGAATTGCGAACGGTATAATTCCACGAGTTCTCATTGGCCGGTCCGATACACGGACCGGTCACTGGCGGTTGCTATATTTCTTAAATGCTAATGAATCTTATTCTTATTCACGCAAAATATGCCAGTCTTCATATATATCCATTCAAAAGGTCTATTAGCAGTTCACAAAACCAAATATCATACCTATTTCAATATTATACTCTAACCTGCTACCTGTTTCCATAACCAGTCTTAAAAAAAGTCAAAGATTGTTTGATATTTGAATCATAATCACGTTGTAGCCGTTCGGAAAAATGGCGCTACCGCAAAAACTATTCAACGAACAGTAGACCAAAAGTCAATACGCAGAGGTGGCATTATTGAACGCGATAGATTGCACTTGCGACCTCCTGGGTTTGAGCCACCAACAGAAGAACGCATAAAAGGGTGAAGAAGGGTTGTTGTATTTCGGACATCGCTTCCTGTTGTTGATGCGTCTCTTTCCTCCCGCGGGATCAAACCCGAGAAGGACAGAGAGGGGATGATTTTGAAGTAGCTTTATTTTTTGTTCCGTCTGGCTGGCGGTATACCGACGCACGCGCATTCGATTATAGATCTCCGATAACGAACAGAAATTCTTATTGAACACTAACAAGATTATATTTTTTGGAGATTTTTGGGGTGTTTTTATTTATTTGAATAATGCTCATTAAACACTAACAAGATGATATTTATATTTTTTGGTTTGTTTCATTTATTTGAATGTTTCACCATAACGATAAATATCTAACGTTCATACTCTGTGTTAAAACTTTTTTATGAAAATGTATGAATATTTGTATTATGTCTTCCTGCAGAACCAATACGGTAAAACTAACTAAATAAGTAAATAAATAAATAAATAAGTAAATAAATAAGAAAAACAGCTAATCTGGTTATATGTAGCTGAACGCCCCCTCTTGTGTCCCGCGCCGCCTTCTCTATGCGGATCGGGTGGCGCGAGCCGCGCCCCTGGAGCTGCAATGGGGTACAGGGAGTGCAGGATCGGGAATCGGGAGCCGATCCTGAAACACAACATATAGATCGTGAAAAGCAGTAATATTTCGGCATTCGCCGTTATCAAACTCTTTGTCTAATTTGAGAATAAAAAGCACCAGAGACTTCCATCAATCTACACATTCTATTTTTTTATTATCGAAATTGGTTGTGGTTATTTTTTAATATCATTAATTGTTGTTTTACTTACGTCCTTATCAAACTGAACGCAATCGGCTCTTATCACTCCCTTAAGTCGTGCAACCGAAGTTGTTAATTTCGCCGTCCAGAATCACCCCCGAACTGGAACCCCGTTCGTAGCAAGTTAAAACCCCGCCGCTCGTTCGTGCCGCGGTTGTGTTCGCGCCAGTTGAGAAATCGACCTTCGTCTGCGAGTTTAAGGTCGAACGAAAAAAACTGACACGGATCTGAGCACTCACACAAATGTCTGGCCCGAACGCGGTCGGAGCCAGCCGTGAAGGCGCTGCTCTAATCGTTTTGACCTACGATTTCCTTTTAGAAGCTGCGACTGCAAAAACTTTGGCGAAACTAATGGTCCTAGAACATTTTAAATTGAATTCTATTTAAAAAATTACGTAAACGTACTAACGCAACGTTACGTATCAGGGAAAAAAATATCAATTTCTGAATAACGTACCAATTTGAGTAACAGAAATTCGTACTACGCAAGTACGTCGCCTTTTTCAACACTGGCTGTTACGACCCATATAAAGTTCTTTGCACACATAACGCAAAAAGTATTGCACTTTAAGCCCCGAATTAATAATAAAAGTTTCATATAGGCATATTACTTGCAGCGAAAACAATTTCACAATTTCAGGATTATTGGTTTTGTTACAATTTATTTAAATACGATTTTTATTTAACAGCGCCATCTAACGGTGTAAAACTTCTAATCGGCAATTACAATGAAACCATTAAACCTGAAATTGTGAATATGTTTTCGCTGCAACTACTATGGCTATATTTAATATTTTTGACGAATTCGTGCCTTAAAGTGCAATACTTTTTGCGTTCTGTGTAAAAAAAACATTGTATGGGTCGGAACATCCTTAATAGGAGGTATTGATTACGGGAGGCAGGACTGTAGAATTCCAAATTATAGGTCTAGACACAGAATGAGCACATAGGGGAATCCTATAGAAGCATACATGAAGTAGTTATTTTTACTTATTTATTTAATTAATATATCCTTGTTTAGGTTAGATTCTACATACATATCGCATTCCTTGAAGCAACCCATTTTTTTATTTTACCTGTCGATAGATAACTAGCAGAGAGAGGAAAACAACCATACGAGTATTAGCGGAGGTTTGGTCCAAACTTATTTTTAAGCCGTACAACTTGAAAAGAAGAGACTGAATTCTTGTGTAATTTCTAATTTTAAGTATTTAATATGTAACAGGCCTCACGGGGCTGACATGGTCGCAAAGTGTCCCCAAACCCTAAAAAAAACATAGATTAAAAACAAGAAAAGCCGTACAACAAAATGTAATTTACCTTTTTTGCTCCAAATAGGACAAGGAATACCTGGTAAACGTATGGACTATACCTCCGTTAACTCCCGAAGTTACCTTGCGGGTTCTTCTTCACGTGATTTTTTATCGAATCCGTTACGTCACTAGTGTAGTTTGACTATCTGAAAATAAAATGTTCAGATAGTCAAACTACAATAAAAGTTTTCACATATTCATGTTATTATTTTAATTATTTAATAATCAATCTTAATTCTGTCCGTTTTATTCACTTAAAAAGTAACAATTATTTAAGTATTTTGTATTAATCAACCATAACTTCCTGAAATTTCATTACAAACAAGCATCGAGAAATATCATCATTGTTCGAGTAATCACACATAGTCAATATTAACTTAATCCTGACGAAAATCAAACCACTATAGAGTGAAAAATAATAATTTAAAAATCTGTGTTCTATTTTTTAAGCGATGCCCTCTCGTACATAATTGTGGTGACAGCAGCTTCCGCAAGATGTAGGCTAGCGGTAGGGTTCAACTTACGCAGCTGAAAAAACCCTAACCTACTTAACGCACCGACAAAAAATAACTACCTGACGCGTCGGCGTCGGCTGCGTTCGGGGGTGCGCACTTGAATACAAAAAACCTCCACATAACTGTACCTCCTTTGTCTGAGAGGTGCATTGTTCCAATTGCGAATTGCGCAATAAAAAATATGGTTTTTAGCGAATTTGAAGCGTTTTACGGAATGTACCGTAAGCGGTAGGAGGCTGCCGTTCCGTGGTTTTTGTCGGGATTTATGGTTGTTTTGTTTCTCTAGCGAGTTTTAAGTTTGCTCGTGTCCGGGCATTGTGTGCGCTTTGCTCTGATCTGGGACGTTTTGTTGGGCGTTCTTGGTGCAAATATTTTGCAGTTTGTTCGTTGCACATTTTATGGGTGTTTTATGAGGTAAGAGGGTTACTTTTCCTTCCGTGTATTGCATTATTGGGTCATTTCGCATTCGCCTACCAAAATGGCTACTTAATATTTTGTATTCTATGCATTCATACGTGTATGTCGCTAATATGATATCTATATGAAAAAATATGTTTAAGAACAATATTGAAATATTTCATTTGCTAACTCCGAGGGTTAGAAATGAACGTTTCTCTGTATCCTTCACTCCTCACTTATTCTTCAGAGGTGAGGGCTACCATAATCATAGTAGACACAGTAGGAGCTCCGCCCGCGTTAAGGTCCGATGAAAAACAATCTGTTTTTCCCCGACCTATCTCATATTTAAACCCGCTGCTCACCTCTCTGATAATGAAGCGTGATGATAACAGCCTCTAATAGATGTGAAGGATTAAAAAAATCACGGATACAAACTGCATGAATATCGGGTAAGTAGTCCTGGGGGTCCATAAAGGTTAAGAGTGAGTTCGAATTTGTCACTAAATATCAACTCACTTTTTTTAATAGTTAATGTTTCAACACTTCTTGAACATAATTACTGTTAGGAAAAAATCTGTTCTGTCCCGAAAATACGTTGGAAGTATAAATAACGGTTCCGTTATTTAAATAATAATATATTTCCCAGCTATTTTTAGGTTAACTCACTCCCGAACTCGAACTCACTCTTACCTGAATGGGCCCCCTGGTAAGGGCACACACTGAAAGTCAGACAGACACCAGACGAAAGTTTTTAGATATGCTAATTGTCGACTCAGGTATCTAAGCTGCAATCTTGTTGACGTGCTCACTGCACGGTATCCTGTTGAGTCTACACGATCCGCGTCCTGTGAAGTCAGCAATTTCTCTCAGAAGGCATATCCTTCGAGGCGCTCGACTCGACTATACGTATGACGTCACCACACGTACGCCAGCTTACCCGTCTGTTGGCTTCCTGCTGCCCAGACATACGCCCACTACATCTCACTACGAACGTGTCTGTGTGTATATATATATGTATGTTTGTATGCACGATTCGTTTATCTGTGTACGTGTGTGATACATAATACACTGCGCCTGCGCACTGCCGATAACTAATTAATACGCGTGATTCACTTATATTTTGAAATGATATTCTCGTTCCATACGCTTGGCTGACACAAAATCTACTTAATGTTTAAATAAAATGCATTTTATTTCTGAAAAAGAACGTTAATTACGTTCACTAAATTTAGATCGAATTTTTATAGCAATAATATGACGAAAAACATTAATAATCGAATGGAGGTTCACAACGCTACATAAGTTACCTCAATACAAATCACACGAGTTTTAAGAGCATTTAAAAAATATTATACGATTCCAGTTGCTAAAGAGTTGACTCTTATTATGAATCCTCATTCTAAGACGCAGTCCTTCCTGATATAGTTCGTTCTTGATAGACACACATGCAAATTTCCAACAAGACATCAATAGTCATGTTTATCCGACTTCAAAAAGAGAAGGTTCTGTATTCGACTAATTGTTATTTTTTTTTTTGTATGTTTGTTATTTCATCATCGGCTGGATTATTCACTAAAATTAACAATAAAAATCGAGTCACTTCCGGATGTTTAGTCGCGTTATCACTAACCAACTGGGGCAAAGAATACTGAACTACTTGCCAGGACAAGCTAGATAACGTGTCTATAATAGTACACGTGGTACCTTATAACAATTGAATGTGAAAAGGTTTTTTTTTCCAAATCATCACCCCTGAATAGGTTCTTTTACCTTAACGGGGACGGACAAAAAATTTGACCCATTTTATAAAGGTTCATAAAAAGCGGTTGAGGTTTTTAGAAAAAGTGTTGATAGAAAACAGGATATACCTTTTGATGGAGAAACTCAATATTCTCTACGGCTTTTTCGGCAGAACGAAGCTTCGGGGTTCAGTTTTTTTTCAGCGGATATTTTATACCAATCCTTCCTGTCCTGTCCTAATAATTTATGAGTAATAACATATTATATTGTCTTCTATATTACCCTATTCACTGCAAAAGCTCATCTTAAAAGCAAATAGTTCTATAGTAATTGCTTATATGTAGCTTTACAAATTTTGAAACAGGCTTCGAAATGTTAGGATGTAGCTAGCTTAAGGGAGCAAGGACCCTTTTACCTCAATTAAATGTTTAGTAGTTTGAATCTGAGTATGTATTACTTGAACTGGTATGATCAAAGGAGGCCTAGATTGTGGCATAACGGTAGAGCTATTGGGGTTGTTATTAGCACTTTGACAAATGAAATCGGATATATTGTTGGTTTAGTTCGATATTTGAGGATATACACTTACGGTAGCACCGGGCAGCCAGGTCGCTTACGAATGACTATACATAGATATGCAAAATTAAAAAATATCAATACAAAAAAAACGGTTTTTTGCGTTTAATTGTGTACGATTGTACGGAACCCTTCGTGTGCGAGTCCGACTCGCACTTTGCCGGTTTTTATTAATTACGTTTTGAAATGTATCACCGATGATAAACCTGAACAAAAAAGAAATACAGTCGAATTGAGAACCTCCTCCTTTTTTGAAGTCTGCTAAAAAAATATCACTAATGCTGCGGCCGACGCTGCAAGGATACGTTTCAGTCGTATCCTCACTCGATCTCCCGAACCGTGGAGCCTTTGCCGTGAGAAGGAGTCGCCAGTGAGCGCGAGTGTCGTAATCGAGACGTAGGCGGGCAGGCCAAGGCGCCTGCGCCGTGCCGTCGAACTCGCAGTTGCGCAACGGCTCGGATATTGGGCAAGGCGCGCCGTGCGTGCGCACACACGCCCGCGGGCGCGTGCGAAAAGACCGGTCAAGTGTGAACGTGCTCACATGCGAGGGTCCCGTCACGCTGGACACGGACTATATCCCTGCGAAAGAAATAAATTCACCTTCGCCTTTTGTATGTAACTGGACATGGATGGCTAACACCAAACTGAACGTCATATATAAGCCGAACACACCACATGGGAATTAGGTGCCATGCCAGGACCTTCCTTATATTGCTCGGCTACATTAAACTGGATGTAAAACCCGGACAATTTTCATTGCCGCTTCGACCATCGTTCATTCAATGCGATGATACCAACCCCGGGGGGGGGGGGGGGGGGGTAACCCTTCTGGTGATTAGGTATGTTGCAATTTCGCAAAAAAGAATTAGTGCTTCAGAAATCTACCTTTATCTAAAAACAGTATGACGTTTTGAGCAAAAGTAATTAATTGGTGCACAACTACGTAAGTATAGGTACACTTTGGTGATTTTTCCAGAACTTTCAAACAACTGTTAATTAGAGAACAATTCGGGACAAAATTGGCGTGACCGACCGACACTAGAGCCAGACCAATGGTCCTTTTTTTTCTTTTTTTTGCTACGGGACCCTAAAAACGCGCCGACTCGCTCGCCTGATTTCGGCGACCGGTTTCTGAAAAGCGCGCCGCTATCGGGACTGGCTTCGGGTAACGTAACATCAGGTAGCGTTACGGAATTGGGCCGCCAGTACGAGTATTTATTGAATAACGCGCATTAGTCAAGATATGATTTTGGCCCGTACACGGTAAAGGCTTGGATCGTTAACAATAAACCCGAAAAAACTAGGTGCCCCACCAGGACTAGGTGCTGTATGGGATCCGGATATTAAAAATAATACGTCAACCCACAGGGTTTTTTTTTCCAAATTCGGATTGTATTTCCATGCTTCCTTGGTGGTGAATCCCAACCGGAGTGATACCATCGCGTTGATTGAACAATGGTCGAAGCGTTAATGAAAATTATCCGTGTTTATCATTCAGTTTAATATAAGAACGGTCCTGACGTTACACGTTTCCTATAAGGTGTGTTGGGCTAAAATCAACATCAGCCAATCACATTAAAAAAGTTTAACCTTGGTAGAAGAACCTACAATTTCATACGGGTTCATGTTCCCAAGGAAACTAACGTTTTAAACGTTTGCTTATTTGCCAGTTTGAGACAAAACTCAAAACGTTCCGTGTTAGAAGCTAGATATGTCAAGTGTGCAGGTGCTAATGGATGCTAATAGGCTACCACCTTCAATACAGCCTGTGTGCCAGTTTAGGTGGTAGGGATTAAATTGTTCTTACCTTTGTAATGCTAAATAAAAATAAGTTTGTCTGCATAATGAGTTGTCAGGAAGAAATCGCTTAATGGCAACAACTCTTCAGTTGACCGACGCATCAGCAACACCGGTGGCGCGCGTGACGCGAGCGCGTGCCGTGTTGGTAAACGCGCGCGCGTCAACATACGCGGGATGCCGCCGCCGCCTTCCCGGTGACGCGCGGCAACTTGGCGGAAACGCTCTCAAATTGTTTTCGGATCGCCGCGACACTTTGCGGCGAGATACGCCGGATATTGTGATTAAATGTCAATTACAACGGACGCTATCGAGCGACGCTCGGCGTCATGTGGAATTTGCCTATCTGCCTTCTGAGAACACTTAGTCCAAATACAATCACACGGCTCATTTTATAATCTAAGTTATTCAAGCGCCAATCAGAGTGGTCAGTCTGAGTTCTCACCTAAATTGGCGTTTACGGCAAACCGATCGACTGGCGTTTTCAAATGTATGGAGAAATTGAAGAGCGCGCGCAGTGGGCGTTAAGCGAACTACCATTTGCGAGTCCGAGTGTAATTTGACAGCTTACTCAACGTAACCGTAAATACGTCGACGTTGCCCTTTTCCGACCTCGCGTTTTGATACAAATCGGAAGTCCGATTTTGACTTTGACAGCTTGAAGAAGTAAAACCACAGACTATCTGGTAAAAACTTGTATGGAGTTTGACGTTTTTACGGAACTTCGAAGTTACGTAAACGCCAATTTAGGTGAGAACTGAGACTACCGGCTCTGAGAACACTTAGTCCAAATACAATTACACCGCTCATTTTATAATCGAAGTAATTCAAGCGCCGCCGCCGGGAACCAATATGCAACCTATCATTAGAAGGCCCATATTTGAGATCGAAAAAGTGCAATTCTCCGAACGAATGGGGAAGACAACTCAATGCTTATTACATGAGCGACCTCACCTTAAAAATGTCAAAACTGTCACTCCTGATTTTCCAAGATTTACGAGTTTTTAGATGAAAGATCTACTCCATGGGGTTAGAATAAGGTTTAGAGGAAAAGAAGATCTTTGTTTGTCTTCAAACAAATTTAAAGGTGATTGACCAGCACAAAGTATGAAACAAAATATTATAGGTTATGTTTGTGTGATATTTTCTTTCCCACGACTTCTTTTGATTAGCATAATAAGGAACAATTTATTTTCGCAATAACATGGAGAAAATTTAGTAATTTCAATTACATAAAACATATTGAGTAAAAACAATTTTTGAATCTATTCCGTTTTACTTTTGTACGGTATCTGACAGCTTTGACAGATCTTTTAGGTGAGCTCGCTTAGACGCCACCTGTCGTGATAGATAAGCAGTTGTCTTCCCCATTGATACGAACCGCTCGGACGAAGCGTTTCTCGTTCGCGACGCACAGCGCCAGCACGCTCAACTAGAGTCCGTGAGGAGAACCGCCGTAAGATTTGAGGGCGCACATGTGCACATTTACCGTATTTGTCCTGCTGACAACACTGGCACGTCATTATAGTTTGACTGTAACAACTTGTCTCAACTGTAACAACTGTCACAAAACGAAATTAAGTTTCTCAGCTGTAACAACTGTCTCAAAACGAAATGAAGTTTGACATTTGACAGATGGCTGGGTTGGGCTGCCATGTAAAAATCTTAATGTTAGTTCCATTGTACGCCACGCCGGTTCTCTTTCCGCACGGACTCCAGCGAGATTGTTTCCTGCCGCGCGACAATCTAATCAGCTGCAGCGGCGCGCGGGCGGCGGGCGGCGCGAGGCACGCGGCGCCGGAACGGGGTCAAGGGAAGCCTCGCGATGCACCGCTCGCCCCCCTCCCGCTACGCCCCGCGCGGAATCTCACTTTCGCCCGCCGCTGCACCGAGCCCCCCCTGCCCGTAGTGACACTGCCTCCTACCTCCGATCGTAGACGAAAGCGAACGGGTGCTGCTTCTGTTAAGGATGACGTCGACTAGACGCCCCGCATCCACTCCTATGTTTCGGCTATTGTCAGCTGACATAAGAGCCTTTCTCAATTTCAATTAATTTTTCCAAAAAACATACGTGTATACATAAATAACTAAAAAAAACAATAGGTTACAATAATACATTTTACAAGAATCTAGTTAATAAAATTATACATTGCAGCCTACGGAAGAACTAAATTTTGTGTAGTAGGCCGCATTAGGCATAGCACATAAACATACATTAAAAAGCAATGGTGAACGCACACCGGACTGTCTATCGTATGTTGTAGAATATGATGAGTACAAGTTGACTTTACAAGTTGAACATGAAGTTCGGGCATGAATTTCATCCATATAAAATTGCGCACGTCTCCATTAAATATTCACCTTATCATAAGTGGCACCGAGGTAATGTCACCAAACGTCCTGTCATCTTCGTCACGTCGCGGCCGAACGCTTTCGTGAACGGAACGAGCGCTATTCAAACTGAATTCTCACCCAAAGCCCACTGGCAATAGAAACCGCGCGCAACCGCGTCGAGTGCTGAGCTGGCACGGCAGGCTCGTCGGGTTTACGACCCGGCCGTAAAGTTATTATTGACGTCTGCGGCTAGAGGCGGCCGAGTCGAAAGTGACTGCCGTGGCCTTGTTCCGGATGTCTTCGCTGCGCGGGTCCGCTCGACCCGGCCGGATGTGTCGGTGCATCCAGAAATGACTGCTCTGCCGTTGGCCGTTGTCTGCCATTTGGCGAAACGTTAAATTCGTGTTATTACTTAAGATATAACCGAAATGCACGAATTGGAAGGATATGATTCAGTAACTGGCTTATTCAAAACGTCTCCAAATACCAGTCGAAACTGATACATTTAAGTTTCACCAAGTACATTACAGTTAGCTAAAATCCACAGAGCATAATTTGTCTGGCAGTAATCTGCTATGTGTCTTACGTCCTTTATGTATGAATGAGCAATCCTGTGTCAAACATCACAATTCCTACATGACTTCTATGCGGGTGGTATGGCTAAAAGGTTTGTATACGCTTAGGTTAGATGAGTTGTATTGTATTGTATTCTTTCTTCTTGGATTTGTCATATTTTAACATAAGCCAGTTCAGCAAAACAAAACACAGTCAAGAAAAGCTGGCAAAAAACTCCGCTGTTTCTTTTTCAATATCCACTTAGTCTAAGTTTACGTGTGTTTTCCTTTGGCCAATACTTAGTGACAACATGATATAGACCCCCACAACCTGTACAACCAAGCTTTGCAATCATACCAGCTGAAGACATGACGATCGGCCGAAACAGAAAAAAATCCATCCTCACACCCTCTTTCCGCGTTTCGATACCTCGCTTTTGGCGATTTGCGCAATCGTCCTCTAGTGCAGCGCCGGGCCGAGCCGGTCGTTTCGCAACGTATTGTCTATTAGTCATGTCCCAACTTCACGCAGAGGCCTCCCCGTCGCCGCCGCGACCTCGCAGACCGGTGCTCGGGGAAATGAACAGCGGCTGCAGAATTGGGTTGTTTACTGCGCCGCGGACAGCACGACCTCCGCCGTGCGGGCCGCGCGACCCGTCCGCGGAGCTGCAACTGTTTTGACAGCTCCGAGTTTTGTCTGCGCAGCTCTGAGCTCCTATTCCCAGTTGTCACCTGAATTGGCGTTTACGGCACTTCGAAATTACGTTAAAACGACAAACTCCATACAAGTTTTCACTAGATATTCTGTGGTTTTACTTCTCCAAGCTGTCAACGTCAAACTCGGACTTCCGGTTTGTATGAAAACGCGGAGTCGGCGTAAACGGCAACGGGGAGTAGGCTGTTAAATCAAACTCGGACTCGCTCGGTGGCGCGCTCTTCAATTTCTCCATGCATTTGAAAACGCCAGTCGGTTTGCCGTAAACGCCAATTTAGCTAGAGATGGATTTTGGAGGATGAATATAATATGTTTCCTACATGTCTTAAATTTAAGCATTTAGAATTCCGAAACAATGGGTGCCATGATCACATCAATAATTTTGGGATTGCCCTAAAAAATCTAGTAAGATAGTCATAAAGACACCCTCTTACAGCACGCAGCACTTAAAAATGTTCTTGCATGTCTCTAGTAGCGACTAAGGGATTTGTCGTTCGTAGTTCTAATTCCACGTCAAACTGTAACCGCCTGTATTGCTGCCAACGAATTGAATGTACAAATAACATTGTCTGGGTTTGCCGAGGGTGTTCCATCCCATTCATTGTTGCCGTCGATATAAGGAAGTACCTGGCATGCCTGCTAGTTACAATAAGTCGTGATATTAGGTCTGGTGTACGCCGTCCATGAGCAGTTACTTATAAAACACAACAATTATTATAAATGGCAAAATTGGATTCCTATTTAAATAGTTCGATTCACCCAAAAAAACATTATAACGAACGTGCTAGAAATTCGCTGCATTCGTAGCGAATCGGTGTACATGCGCCGGCGCAGCTAATGACCGGTTCATTGCCACTGTTTTGTGACGGTTGCGTTTTTTCACCGCGGCAAGGTTGTGACACGAGCAGCGCACGCGCGCCGCAGCCGCCGCCGCCACCGCAGCGGCCGCCGCAACCGCCTCCGCAACCGCCGCCGCAACCGCCGCGGCCGCGCGCGCTGTTGTGCCACTTCGGCGAGCCAAAATCGACGCGCACTTATGTAACCGAACTTGAATGAAATGTCAGCGGCGGCCGGTTTCCGCTCTTTTGTAAAGTGGGGCTCTACCAGCGGATCTGCGTAATCGCTGAAATTGGATTAAGCGTGTCCGTATTCTGTTGTTGTACTGAAATGTCTGCCTACAAATAAAGCGTGGAAAACTGTTCGCATGACGTCGTTTAGCTTGCACAAACGAAACGTGTTCAAATTAACAATTGAACGAACCTCGATTAACTGTTTCAATTCGGGCTAAGTCTATTGTTCTAGGAATATGAAAATAATATCATTGTTGTAGGAAAATGTATTTTACAATATTCTCGTAGGTTTTTAATATTTACAAATAGTTTGGAATTTTATTGCACTTAAAAAAAGCACTTTGTTGTGAAAAGACGAAGGTAGTTAATATACCAACTTTCGAATTTACGATTTTAGTATTGTGGGAACATATCAAAGATGCAGTTGTCACTTAACTACGTGATGTGTTGAACCAAATAGCAGCGCAGCGAGGCCCGGCGAAACGCGAAGCAGGAAACGCAGATGCATCGCCGCCCACCGGCCGCAATACCCCTATACCGAACACTGTATAGTGCGGTGCCCTTCTCCGCGCGACCTACTAACCGCGCTCTCGCAGCCGTAAACAACTCGATGACGTCGGTGCGGGGCGCCGCGGCCGCGCGGTCTCGCGCCGCCTTCGGCTGGCGAGCGGCGGGGACGTGGGTGACCTGAATCGGCAGGAACGTCCGTGCCTTGGATCTCGTCTTCTTCTTCTTTAAAGGCTTCACACCAGGCTGTTGGATTAGCCTTTTTGGCAATCACGCTTGAGTTTTGCGTTTTTCTGCCAGTGTCGAGTGCAAGCAAAGCACGGTATAATCGGAATAAACGTAGATATTAAAAAGGATTCAAGGATTCAGGAAGCTCAAAAGAATATGGTTCAAGTGTCCTTCATCTAAACCATGCTCGCAGATTGAGGTTGGATCTCGTCGCCTGCGGTTCTCTACGTCGTCGCAGGAATTGAGAGGAGAGGAGAAACAACCAATGCTGCTCCTCATCAGCTCTTATCAGCGCTAAGCGAGCCATAAGATCTGGTCAGCTGGTGTCCCTCGCATCAGCGATACAGAGATTTGGTAGGGCACTATGTCGGTCATACAAACGAGTCGACATCACGATAAATTGGTTCGCATCCAAGTTGATTAAGTTGGGTTTTGTGGTTTAGAGGAATAAGGAAGGACGCTGTAGATGCGTCCATTTTCCGGATTTGGGAATCTCCCAAGGCACATGCAACGTTTTCCTTGTTGTGCGTTAGGTTTTTGTTTGTCAGGTAGTGACCTGAATGCGGTGAAGCGACCTTGGTCATGGATTATTGATTGCATCCTAGAACTGGATTCTGCGTGATTATCCGAAATGGGCGGTCCGCTGCCGTCGGCTAGAACAACTTTCTGCTCGGAGGCGGCGGTGCAGCGGTTTCCCAGGCAGGGAAAGTGGCGTCGCGGCACGAGACCGCTTTTCCATTCTGCGTGACGTGCTGCTCGACGGTGGCGGCGGAAGCGGTGGCGGGATGGTCATGATATTTTCACTGCTTCTGCCACGATATCTATCTATTAGGTTCGAAGCAAGCCACTTATTTCGATCAGAGATTGTACAGGTATGGTACTGTCTTCGATTCCCTCATATTCGCACACTCTTCGCAGACCTGAGTTTCGCAGACGGTGGATAAACTTGATAGTATATTTATAATTTATTTAGTATCAATTGCGAGATGGTAAGAAAGGCCCTTTAATGCTAAGATTAAGTAAATCAGTACTTAGTGGCAAAGGCCCTAAGTCTCGCGTATATTGTAACTTTAAAAGAGCTCTGCATATTCTGAATGACATTCATATGAATTTAATTATTAAGATGTCCTTTGAATCTGCAGTTCCAACTTGCATCGACAAGAAAATACATCGAGCCGATCTGTTCGACATTCAGTTTGATAGGCCAAGAGTGTTGGTGTCTTGTTATCTTTGTTAATTGTGATTAAAACAACCGCTTATATAGGTCACACGTGTTCCACATTCGAAAAAAAAACATATGCTTTCGACCAAGATTAGCTCGGGCGCATTTTCTTGTCACGGAAACTTCGTGCGGAGAGCTGCTGTCGGAAACCCAGCATTGTGGAAATTGTAAAAAAGTGAGTTGACGCGAGCGAACGCCGCCCACGCCCTGCCGCCGGCCGGCAACGTAGCGTGGGACATGCGAATATCATTAAATATCTCAAAATAGTTTCGTGATACTACACACGGAAATGTGATATAAATTCTTCGTTGTTCACTAAAGTTCCCTAGACCTATCGTAAAGCGCGCCACGGACGGCTAAGCGACTAGCGACAGAGGCATCAGAACCTGTCCGTTCAGCGTTGAACTCATTTAAGTTTTGCTTCTAATACTCATACTACTAAGACTATTATTGTACGTCCATTTGTTGATTAATCTACAAGCTAGATATACCACATTTTGATATTGATTCAACAATTAAGTATATTTAAATACGACGAAAGGAAATGCACCTCTCCAACATCTCTAAGGTTGAATGTTATAGAATGCCTTATGGCAATGATTTCCGCATTTTCGTACCGTATAGCTGCGTATAAATGATTCATTTTATTTTCAAGTAACCGTTAACATTTGCCCTCACATATTTAAGAATTGAATTGATTCGTTGCAACCGGAGCCTCCTTGCGAGCTGTTGCCGCCGCTGCCTACGTTGCCACACAGTTTCCGAAACGGCCACGTTTTCAATGGCGGCAGTGGCGGCTGACTCTTGGAATTTGGGACGCGACTTCCGGACGCAACGTTCGCAGCGAGAGCACACGTTTCCTGGTTTCGCAGTACTGTTGCACGCTCCGATCCGCCTGCTGCAATCTTGATTCCTTAATCATCTGCAATCCATTTTAATGAGCTATTGACAAACACAACGAACGAACTAATTTGTTATGCGTTTAGGGAAAATTCATTCACCGGCTAAAGCAGCAATGGCAGCAACACCGGGTCATCGTCATGTGATCCGCTGACGTTTCCACCATCACAAGACATTTCCAACTCGTTAAGCAAATCCCCGTTTCATCTATTCCATGAAACGCATTTCTGGGAAGCGCATAAGCCCGAGAAATGAACACAAATAGGTCAATGCCGTCTACGCTAGAAAACAAATCCATTAACTTCACGTTCATATAAAACCGCGTATTGTTTACTTCCACAGAGCCACATCAAAAGAGTGAGCCGATATTATCGAAATTCGACACTCGCTTCATACACATTCTGCGAAGATCAAACGATTATTATTTTTGTATCTTACCTTCCGTCTCAATAGAGGTAAAGCCGCGCACGAATAATTCGGCTCGAGTGAGTTTTGCAAAACTCGGTCGTGGGTATCTAAGAGTAGTGGCGCAAGGTGATAGCCTTGTGGGATATGGCCGGTTGCTCTCAGAGGCCTACATATATCGATTAGCTTATCTTTCGATACGGAAAGTGTGTCACGACAGCGACAGTTAAAATGCGTGTGAAATAACAAAGCGTGAATCATCGGAAACAGGTAGTTTTATGAAATAATTCTACATGAAAATCTGGGTCAAGCGTTTAGTGGTTAACAATTCTGGTATTTTTTTCTCGAATCACACAGAAGCTCATTGATGTTTATGTATTGAACGTTTCAAATCTTCTTTATCGCAAAAAAAAAACAATATTTTAAGCGTTTCGTTTTGACTCACGGCTGATGTTCTCGCAAAAACATTTGCCAGCTTCCGTCGAAGTCTACAGCGGCAGTCACTCTCTTGCGCAAATTGCGTCCGATTGCCTCGTGTCTGCTACAGCTACACTGTGTGTGTGAGGCCAGGGATGCGTGGCTGTGTGCGGTGTCTCAATCCTGTGCTCAAGGAGTCAATCGCGAACTTATTCACACGTACCGCTCTCCGGGCCCGAATGGTCAGCGCTAGTTCTTCTTTCACGACGTTGGCTCCAGTTTTGGTTTGATCGTTTCGAATATGATTTCTTTCAATTCGTTATAATTGATCGTTAAAGTTCTAAATAGGCCTTTATGATATTTCTAACACCTGTGTTGTTTTGCTGGTATCTCAACATCATGTTATGTTATGTATGTTAATATCACTTGTTTAGTTTTGTCACTTCATTGCATGCGCATTTGTTTGTACGTCACATTTGTTACCTTATGGGTCACATCCCTCTTACAATAAATGACTCAGTATCGTTATGGTTGTTACCACTGACGTCGCATGTTGTACCATAACATACAATAGATGAAAGACACTAAACCAAATATATGTATTTTCCAGTGCGCGTTACCTGCTAACTCTGACATTCGCATGCGTAACAATCAAACCTGTATCCGTGAGAGGAAACGCACTCCGCGAGATTCGCGCTTGCCCAACTGCACATAAGCGCGTGAGTGTTGTGGCGAGATGACGGCTTAGGGTATCAGGGTGTGTGTGTGGCTGTGTGTGATGGCGAGAGAGGGTATGTGTGTGTGTGTGTGTGTTGACACATCGTCCGTGTCGCGACGCAATCCGCATCGAGGAGTCGCGCGTGACAACACCATGCACGCCGACTCCTTGTCGGTACCTTATGCAATTTCGCTTCCGAGAAATCAGCTCTTTAAAGATTCGCCGCTCGATACAGTGAATTATCATGGTAGTTTTTGGCCCTGATTTTGACCTGTAATCTTGTGACACATGCATAAGTGCATGGCCGTTAAAAAACAATGGACGCGTGCTATTCATAGTTCGCTATCACTAATAGCGTCAGCACATTTTTATGGGTTCCGGAAATAATTGATTGAAACAACGTTTACAAGTGTTGAATTTTGTAATGATTCACTTACATCAAAGTTCTGTTGTTTTTGCATGAACAATTTCCATTTCAAATCACAGCTGTCCGTGCCTCTTCTTCAGGCAAACACTCGGCGACGCGGTTACCGGGCGTGTGTCAAGTCCATTCCATTTTAACGTTCTTGCTTTTGTATTTCTCTATATTCTCCCTGCGAGCTATTACACGTGGAGACGTTAGTAGGCAAACTAACTAAAACACGAATTTTCCCCTTCGAAATTTTATTTTATTTTATTTCAATTATATTTTCTATTATTAATATTTGTGTCCTATTTTTCATCCAGTATTTAGAAATATTATGGTGGCCCTTCCCGGCGAACTTAACTCGTTCGCGGGCACGGTACAAAATCGTGCTATTGCGCTCTGGGACTCTCAGTTCCAAAGAAAAAGATAGGCTCCGTGATGAGCAGGATGCAACATGTCCACAAAGCAGACAATGCGCATAGTGTTTGATTTGGTAAGATTTTCTATGTCTGATGACTAATCTTTTTAAGATGTATAAGTATAATCATTGAGTAATCCACCTCCAAAATTATTGCATAAAACGCGCGAAAAATTCGAACTTTTGGACCTTATAACTTAGAAACCAAACACAATAGTACAATGCCAACAGTCATCTACGAGTATTTCGATCAAATAAAGCTATTTTGAGCGAAATTTTGGATCTCTGACATGAAATACGGGCATGATCTTCTTTCCACGTTTGTATGGCGAGTTGAGCGGGAAGGCCCACCTTAAAGTACAATTGCAGTTCCAAAAGGCATGCATAATTGTGTGTAACAACGCATGAATAGATAACTGTGCGATAACAAGCGCACGCACGCCTCCCGCCGCCGCGGCCGCAGCAGACAACCGTCGAAGGTCATCGAGATGGAAAGTGCTGTTTCGGCGGTCGGCGACGGGCGCTGCCCCACGCCGGACGTGTTAAGGCGTCTCGTTGCGTGTCGTGACGTATTAAAAAGCTTATTCTGTCGTTCCGTTACGTTTTGTTTGCCTTTTTCTCGGTATCGAGGTACCTATTTAGGCTGTCGGGAAACTTTTCGTCAAATACGAGTTCGTTTTGCTGAACTTTGCTATGTTCGGGGAATCGTTATTGCATTGTAAATGTTTGTATATTTCGTGCGCTTAAAATACCTTGTTTTTATGGGAACTTTGTTCGCGTGGAATCTCATGGACTTAACGTAACGTAACCGAGGTGCATACGTAGGAGTAAGTAACAGGACCTAACTGAATGTTACCAAAGGAAGGTCCCGTCTGTACTCAGTATATTTTAATCAAACAAAGCGCCATGTTTCTGACAAGGATATTACCCACCGAGGAGAGAGTTTCCGACGTTCCTTCGCTGCGCTGCAGACACATAATATTATTCAAAGTGGCTGAAGTTCGTCGCCCCCTCCGCCCCCCCCCCCCCGACCCCGGGGCGGGGGGAAGCCGTCCGCAAGCTGAAATAATGTAATTTTCCGCTGCATTTTCCGCTTGCCATTTACACAAAGGGTGAAGTAAGGAACACTGCAGAGTGAGAATAAAAAATACAATACATAATTAATTAACTTAGATTAATTAAATGGTAGCATCTTCTTCTTGAAATTAGCATATAAAACACATTTTCTACCGGGCTGTGATTAGATATTGGTTGCTTTTTTGTGCGAATCAGCGTATCTTTGCCTGTTCTGCAACACGATACACCTTTTAAATTGATGTTTCATTCATATTTACCTGCTAGAAAAAAACTCCAAGACCACCGCCATATACTTGAGAAGATGTTTTTCTTCTTTCGTCATTGTACAAGCATGGTGACTCTGCGGAGTCTCATTACTTGTCAGGGTAATTCTGGAGGACAATATAATCGGAATTAAATATTTTAAAGTCTTCAGCTCTTAGAAAAACTCCGCGAAGTTACGAGACTCCGGCTCGTCTTTTATCCGGTTAGAAGGAAATCTCCTGGTGGTCATGAAGGTTCCACCCCTGCACGAGTTGGTCCTCCACGATCCACCCCCGCCCGCCGCCGCCCGCGCGGTGCATCAACCCGCGTGCGTTCACCCCGCACCCCCCACCCTACCCCGCACCAGCCCCCAACACTCCCGGGACCATATCATATTCAATTAGGTGCTTCTCCGACCGGCCCCGGCTGCCTGCGGGCAGGTGCAGCGGTGCCATATTAATAGGTACATACCCATCTGGTACCGCCTGAACACCGGAGCTTTGTGAACGCTACAGAGGCTTGCATGCTTTGTTTGAATTTACTGAAATATTTAAGTTAACTTATAATATGTAAATGGACGTTTGCTTATTAGGGTTCCGTACCCAAAGGGTGCAAACGGAACCCTGTTACTAAGCCTCCACTGTCCGTCCGTCCGTCCGTCTTACCCCGGGCTGTATCACATGAACCGTAATAGGTAGGCAGCTGAAATTTTCACAGAGTGTGTATTTATTTTGCCGCTTTAACAACAAATAAGTATGAAGTAAAAATAATAAAAATGAAAGGTGGCCCTTTACAAAAAACGTGATTTTTTGTGTTAAATCTTGTACGATAGTACGGAACCCTTCGTGTGCGAGTCCAACTCGCACTTGGCGGGTTTTATCAGTGTATGTATGAGATTACAAATGATGATGTCATTCGATTTGTTTTAACACGCTGGCTGTGTTCGCACAGATTTCTTCATGCCATTCGGTGTAAGAAAGAGCAAGCAATAAAATAATGACAGTTCCGTGTACCTTCGGAATCGTTCGGGATCATTCGGACGTGGAACTCGGAACCGGAACAAAATCTGTCAACTGTCACACTTACGTCAGCTATCAAATCGCCCGTTATTTCGAGTTGAATATCGTATCAATTGTAAATTACATATGTAGATGAGTTTTTAGTTAATTTATAAAGAAATTGCATCATAAATTAATGCTGCTTTATAAAAGAGTTTGTGTAATGTCAAAGTGACGTTCATCTGATTCCATTCTGTAACGGACAGTGCAGGGCGGAATGGAAATATATTTACCCGAACAAACACAATGTATTCACTTCCACTAAGACACTGCTAGGTATTTTAGGATAAATTACTTTTGTAGGAGGTTTATGATTCCAAAAGAAGGAACCCGTTGTAGAAATAAAAATGATCGTCTGATTTTGGTCTATGTATGTTATTCATATTACCTACGTTTATATGTGGTGACTACACTTTTAATTAACTTCTGAAAAAAAAAACCCTTTGCTAATTGAATGTTTTGCTTCTTAAAAGGGAGCTTTCAGACTATCACCCTTCATCACGTCACGTGCGCTTTTGAAATAATATAAAGTACAAACAATAAGAGTGGTCCTATTGCATTTCCACCAGCCATAACTCCCTCTTTACGTGTCGGCACATCTGACGTCTGGCGGTCTGGGCGGCGGCGCGCTTAATTTAGTGTCATTTGCATACATTCGCGTGCGCGTCGCCGCGCGGCAGCGGCGGCAGCGGCGGCAGTGGCGTGCGCCGCGAGCGCTATCGCCCCGAGCGAACCCATTCCGGATTCGCCCATAAAGAGTTCACAGTCCGGTCTAGACGCTTCGATCCGCCCGGGAGCTGCCGCTAGCGCTGGGCGGACCCGCCCGCCCGGGTCCCGCCGGGCGGGCGGGTGCCGGGCGGGCCGTGAATAATCGTGGGGGTCGGCGAATGTCCCAAGGTCGGCGCACGGAAGGAGCGTCTGCGAAGCCTTTTTTGCGCCTGAAAGTTTTAGAGCTGAATGGCGACTCTAGGCGGGGCGGGGCGGGGGAGGGCGGAGGGGAGGCACAGCGCCGTGTTGTTGCACCCGGCGCGCGGCGCGCGGCGCGCGGCGCCCGGCGGAGCGTCTGGGCGGGCGCATCACATTTTACGGCGCATGAAATATGAATCGTTTTCGACATTTCCTTTGTGTCTGCGGGAATCGAGCGTTGTCTGATACTTTGCAGACGGCGCACGTAGGCAATTTCCGACTGGCTTTCCCTCTTCGATATAAAATATATAATATAAGCGAAATTTACTTGAACGGCAGTTGTTGCAAAGGGGAAATATATTATGTAGACTTTTATACCTTAAGTGTTTATTTATATATTTGTAGGTTAACTAAACGCCCAGATGTTAGGGAAGTAATTAAAATATATTTATATTTATATAAAATATAACTTGAATGTCGGAGAAAATATTAAAAAACATGTTTTGTATTGTACGCACCTTTGAGCCCGATTAGGTTCTGGATGGGTGACCATTTTCAACCGTTGGGGCTGGCCGTGGTTCGGATTCCAGGTTAAACTGTAAGGGGTGTTAACTAGGTGGGAGGATTAATCCCGCCCGGGTTGGTACCACCGCATTGAATGAACGATGGTCGAATCGGCAATGAAAATCCATTCGTGATTTCCATTCAGATCACTGTAGCCGAGGAATAAGGAAAGTCCTGGTATGTCACCTTGTTCCCATGTGCTGTGTTAGGCCAATATCTGACGTAAAGTTTGGTTTTAGCCATCCATGTCCAGTTACATGAAAAAAAAGTAGGCAGGTCAAAGAGCCGTCTTACTCGAGTGCACAGACAGAGATGAACGTGTTGGTATTGTTGCAGTGGACGGCGCGGAGCTGCCCGGCATGGGCGCGCTGGGCGGGCGCGGCTCGCTGGGCCGCGCGCTGCTGCAGGGCCTGCTGGCGCCGCCACCGCACCACGCGCCGCCCGCCGCCGCTGCCGCCGCCGCCGCCGCGCGACACCTCTACACCGCGCCCAACACCGGTCAGTGCGCGCCTTCATCTCGACATATTTTTAGTTTCGTAAACTTTTATCACATCGTTAATGAGCATACACAGGTATTTATATAATTCTACAAATTATTAGCATTAAAATTAATAAATAATTTTCATTCAGGCATATCAAAAACAGTCAGTCAGTCAGTCAGCGTGTTTGCGTCCACTGCTGGACATACGCCTCTTCAATTTTTCTCCAGTCCTCCCGGCCCTCAGCTGTACGGAACCACTGCTTTCCGCCGACGCACTTGATGTCGTCGTCCCACCTGGCGGGTGGTCTTCCCACACTCCGTTTTCCTGTCCACGGCCGCCAGTGTAGGACACGGTTACTCCAACGGTCGTCGTCTCTTCGGCTGACGTGACCAGCCCACTGCCACTTGAGCTTAGCCACCCGGTGTCCAATATCGACTACTTTGGTACGTCGGTGGATTGCCTCGTTACGCACCATATCCCGTAGCGATATTCATAAACATATTTATAAAAAACGATATTTTGCAATAAGTGATTTAAATAATAATACGTTTTTGTGAGCAGCCTTTTATGTAGGTTTTGTTTGCCATCGTTACCTCCGAAACTTATCGATTCGATTCATTATTCAGTGAACAAACTAATAGGTCAGTTCGACACTATTATTTTTCGAAATAAATAAGCAAAACTTCACATACACCTAAACGATACACACGAACGACCACAGAGCCAAACCTAACACGCAGCTCGTGTACAATAGCGATGAGACGGTCTGGAAACATCCAACTCGCCGCCCTCCCTACCTACATCAACACGCAACAATTTCTCCCTCATAAATATTCCAAAACGGAGGGAAGCGGGAACTGGCTCACGATCGATTTTCCTATCAGCTGTTCCGCCCAGGCCCGGCCGCCGCCCGCCCTACCTTGCTGAAGCAATGTCACGCACACCGCCGCGCCGCACGCACACGCACGCACACGCACGCGCTCGCACGCACACGCACGCACCTTCCCCCCCCGTCGCGCCGCGCCGGCCCAGTAACCCACACCACGGCCCCCCCACGCCGGTTCGATAAGGCCCCGTCTACGGACCGATTTAACCTTGAAATAAAATACAATATTGATTGTAATTCGATGGATTTTATGAATACGTCCTAAAGGTGGGCCTTCCCACTCAACACCCCATACAAACGTGGAAAGAAGATCTTGCGCATATTTCTTGTCAGAGATCCAAAATAATTAAAAACTGATTTATTTGATCAAACTAGATGTCTGATGACTTTGGCATTGTAAGATAGTGTTTGATTTCTAAATTATAAGGTCTGAAAGTTTGATTTTTTCGCGCGTTTTATGCAATAACTTTGGACGTGGATTACTCAATGATAAAATAAGAACATTTTAAAAAGATTAGTCATCAGACATAGCCTTTTTCATGAAGATTTGTAAAAAATTTAGTTTTTGTTTGATTTTTTACTACAGCGTTTGTGATTGACTTTTAGCTATTAGTCGTTTGGCAATTAAAAATTTCGTGAATCTTACCAAATCAAACACCACACGTATTGTATAAAGGGACGTATTTTTCATCTTATGATTGGATACTTGACTGTTTTAAAGCTCGAGGGACTATTGACGGAAGATTTTGATATTATTTTTAACTTAATACTTCCACTCGTTCCTCACAAACTCGGATGGATGGATGAACAACGAAGTGATCCGTTGAAATAATTACTTTATAAGCGTACTATGCTAATACTCGCTTCGTACTATCAATGTAAGAAAATAAATCACTTTTGAGAATATTATTTGTATATTTTATTTATTGAAACATTTTACTATGGATGACAAGAAGGACTTAATTTTAGCATTCGTCCCCAAAAAAAACCATCTAATGAGGCACAAAGTTGATATCAATCTAATTAATTAAACATGTATATGTAATGGACGGCGCCTTAACGCGACATCGCCCACGCAGCGGCCGCCCCGGGGGTGGAGGGGGGTGGGGGACGGGCGCGGGCCTGCGATAGGCTGGCGGGCTCCGTGTTCGTGGTAAACTAATTCATCCTCGGGGGCTCCGGAGACCTACCGCAAGAAAAACATGTACGAGGCTTATCTACCCGCGTGAATAGATAATGTATGCTAATATCAGCTTTTGGAGAGTCTTCTCGGTGTAGTGGGCTGCCTTTATCTTTATTTGAGCAAGTCTTTTTTACACCGCACTACACGCGGACCACACGGGCAATATTGATTGCAATTCGGTTCATCTTTCGGTCAATGCGATGCAAACAAAATTAAGAGGACAATGGAAAGTGGTTTTACTTATAGGTTAAGTCATAAAGTAAACCATGTTTGCAATGTAATCTTGTAGATACCTAAAACAACGGTTTCGTTCAAGGATTTTTAATTGTATTGTATTGTTTATTCATCATCCATAGACAGTACACTGCACTCGGATTTTTCATATTTTAACATTGGCCAGTTTAGCAAAACAAAACACAGCGAAGAAGAACTGCAAAGAAACTCCGCTGTTTTAATTTCAACGTTCACTCCAAAAATCTAAACCGAACCAAATGAAGCTAAAAGAAAATCTTCATACACACTTATTTTTCTCTGTAGTCTCACTCAGGATACATTTACCGACATAACAAAAACATGCAGACGCAGATATTGGTTGCCTGATATTAGTTACGAAGTGTCAAGTAAATTGGAATAGTGGTTTTCAAATGATTATCAAGCTACGTTTGTATGGGGAGCGTAATTTTGTGATGCTTACGGGTTCCCCCTAAACTTCAATTATGCAGAGCGACTGGGTGCTAGTCTAGGACGTGTGTCTTTCAAAACATCGTTCAGTAATATTCCGTCCGAATCGATCCAAGCCTATAGCCTTGATGAGTAGAGACATCGTTATTTCTGTCCATTTCAATTATTGACCAGCCGAATTTGCATTATGACAAGTCGCGTCGAAATTAAATAAAGTTAATTCCATTACATAGCGTTCACTCATAGATTTGGCATTTGTTGTCATCCCTACGGAAGAAGAAAAAGTGACAAGAAACTTCGCTGAGAGAATCACAACGGACAGCGTTGTTTAACCCCTACAGTATTATGTTTATACAGAGAACAACGACTGATACCATAGTTACTACTAAAGCTACTAACTACAAAATATAGGTTAGACCACAATTTAGATTCCTCCGTACAATAACGACTGGTTTTACGGTATGATAGCATGCTAACTACAAAATATAGGTTAATTAATGTAACTACTAATTGGACAAATACAATATAACCAGGTTTACCAGGCCCGGTGACATGGGCAGAAACAATCGAAAATGTGGAATTCAATTAGTCCCAGTGTATTTATTGTATTTAGTGTATTTTATTCTTTCGTGAAAGGCGACCTAAGGATATATGGTTTGTGGTTCAGTTCCCACTTTAAACTATAGGTACTCTTTCTTGCTTACTAGCTGTTAAACTGAATCTTAACCGTGTTGGTACCATGGCATCTAATGAACTATGATCGAATCGGCAGTAAACATTTGTTCGTATTCTCCACCCGTCATACCGATCTAGCCGTGCGATATAATAAAGGTTCTGGCATGGCACCTAGCTCCCATGTGGTGGTTGTGCTAATATCATGATAGTAAGCCATCCATGTTCAGTCACATAAAATCCATAACTAGACACGAAGTTCTGATAACTGATTTAAACTGAAAAATGTGTTACGTAACACCGCATATAATTTGAGATATTTTAGTTTCTCTGAATCGTAAAAACTATTACCCACCGACTTTTGTCGGAAAAAAATCGTTTTTTGCTACGCCCGTCGGAGCCTTTTTCACACGAAACTTGATGCCGAATTTATTTTTTCTCAGACTGTACGTTTTACTTTAGGTCAAAAGGACATTCGTCTATGCCCTGGAGCGGCGTCCTCAACTCGACTGAGTCCAAATAATTGTTCACTTCGTGAATAATTTTATTTCCCTCATCTCGAGTCGCTTCAGTTGGGTATTTCTCTTCAGAGTGGTCAGTCTGAGTTCTCACCTAAATTGGCGTTTACGGCAATCCGATCGACTGGCGTTTTCTCCAAACTCCATACAAGTTTTTACTAGATATTCTGTGGTTTTACTTCTTCAAGCTGTCAAAGTCAAACGCGGACTTCCGATTTGTATGAAAACGCGGAGTGGACGTAAACCGCAACGTCGACGTATTTACGGCAACGTTGAGTAAGCTGTCAAATCAAGCTCGGACTCGCAAATGTTAGTTCGCTTAACGCCCGCTGCGCGCGCTCTTCAATTTCTCCATACATTTGAAAACGCCAGTCGATCGGTTTGCCGTAACGCCAATTTAGGTGACAACTTAGACTACCGGCTCAGTTGTATATTGTTTGATGAATAAAAGTAATTTTGTCACTCACGTATATTTCATACAAACGTTACTGTCTTCAAATAGGGGCGGACAGTATATGCATGCGGGCAAGCCCCCTTCTGTATACATTTACAATCGTATAACATAACCTAACCTATCTGATATTTACGCATGCTTATCATATATAGATACAAGAGATGGTATTCATTTATGGTCAATTAAAACAAATGGATTGTAAACGAATGTACTCCTAATATTAACTAGTCTATATTCATATCAGTTTTTTCACTTTTAATGCAATCTCGCAAGCATGTATGCATCTTCTACGTCTAGTATATTTATTGAAAACAGCCAAAAGTAACTTCTTATAACCAACAAAGAAGCATATTATTAAGAAATCCATAATACAGTAACTGTAGTCACTCCACTGACCTAAGAGAATTAGCTGTTGAGCTAGTTCGCGAACCTTGTGAAGTGAGCAGGCAACCGTACTGACGCGTTACATAACTGAATTCATATCAGTTGTATGAATAGGCATATTACGGAGGTAATAATGGAATACATTGTGGATAGAAACGGGCTGTGGCTGAAAGCTGGGGTGGAAAGGATTATTATCGAATACATTATATAATCTCGTGATATAGGCCTTGCCTTTCTATATCCTGGCTCTTTATTCAAAATATTACATAATGTCTCAACTGTACAGTTACTAGCTGAGGTTTACGGCTCCGCTCGTGTCAGTTTCGACTTTGGAGAATCAACCGAGCGGATCCCGGTAAAATTTTTTTTTGCTCATCAATGCTGAGATTCATAGACGGTAGTCGTACTTGGCTGAGCCAAAGTATGTCTTTCGACTGTCAATTTTGTCATAAAATGTCTGGACCGAGTGTCAAATTTGACAGTCGGAAGCAATACTTTGGCTCAGCCAAGTACAAACCACGTCTATGAATCTCCAATAACCTTTCTTAGGAATTGGGCTGACAAATGAAAAACATTTTTTTTAAATCTTACCGGTACATCCAGGGATTAGTGCGTTCAAACAAAAAACAAAACTCTTCAACTTTATTATAAAAGTATATAGATTTTTATCTGTGTCTCATAATGTCATTCCGTTTCAAAGATGCTTTGTTCTTATTTTTCTATAGTTTTAAGACACAGAATATTCATTTAGCAAGAATCAGAAACAGTTTGTCAGTATTGGGGTTATCTTCATACTAATTAAAGCGAATACTAACTATTTGACTCGCTTTTAAATGGGTTCCAGACTTTGCTAAGCGCGCAGACTGGCTAGACGAGCCATTATAATTGTTTGCCGTGTCAAAGTTCGTCTTTCTTTACAAAAAAGTTCTTGCGTAAAAAGAATCGTCAACGTTTATTGCGTTACGGGGAAATATTTGACTTGACTATTTTCAAGGAGCACTATTTCGTACCAAGGCTGTCTACGAAATTATTTCTGCAAATGTTATTCCCATTTCGATTTTACAAATTACTTTCAATTAATAGTGTTAATCCACTTGGGTGGTGGCGTCAGTTTGTAAAAAAACCGGCCAAGTGCGAGTCGGACTCGCACACGAAGGGTTCCGTACCATCGTACAAGATTTTACACAAAAAAATCACGTTTTTGTATGGGACCCCCCTTTAATTTTTATTATTTTTTTATTTTACCTATTTGTTGTTATAACGGCAAAATAAATACACACTCTGTGAAAATTTCAGCTGCCTAACTATTACGGTTCATGAGATACAGCCCTGTGACAGACGGACGGACGGACGGACGGACGGACAGCCGAGGCTTAGTAATAGGGTTCCGTTTTCACCCTTTGGGTACGGAACCCTAAAAAAGGACTACATGACTCAAACCACACTTTAGATTTGAATGATTCAATAATTTGAAAAATCTTTTACCTTTCATGCACAGTGACTGTGAAAAGCTGTAGAGAATTTGCAGAAGTGGTGCTGTATTTCAAACTGAACAACTTTTGTTGTACAATTTTTACCCGCACTCTAGATTTTTTTTTATTAGGTACACTTTGAATTTAGCAATTGGAAATTGCAGAGTGCTCGGTTTGTGAATCAGCTTTAATACTGTATATTCGGTACGGCTTTACCCAGTCCTCTTTAAATTAACGAAATCGCATGTATTCTCGGATAGCCCCTGAAACGCAGCTGAGCAGATGACGGATTACGTCAATACTCAATCAACCGTGGTCATGCGATATTGTGCAATCATTCCGGCCATTGTTGGCCCCATCTGCTTCAACCCTTGCGCGCAAGAACCATTGCGATCTGACCCAAATACACCCACTCACGCAAATATGCAGCGGCCTTCGCAAACAGCAGATGCGCGGGCGCACATTTCTAAACAATTTCACTTTTTCTGCGCGAAATTCTCGAAATGGGTTGAGATGCACCTTGCCGCGTCATCCACCACAATGTGTTGCGCTAACTCGCGCCGTGCATCCGTCCCGCTCGCTCGCCCGCGTCCGCGTCGCGCCGTCTCGCTCTCGCCTCGCTCAACACACATCGCACAATGGTATTGTTGGGTTCGGCCCGCGGCATTGTCCCTTTCATATTTTTGACACGCATCGCTCGCCCAGCAATGTGCGCATGCACATATTATTTGTCACCGGAGTTCGACTGGATTTTGCGGCTAACCTTTTCATTTTATTATTTCTGCAGATCTAAAACGTTTTTAGGTAAAGGGACTGGACTACATAAATTTGACGCTTGGAATAATATTCTAGTTCTATGTAGCCGTTAAATATAAGGATGGTCCTGGCAGGGCTCTTGGTGGCCGTGTGTGGTGGGCTAATATGGCAGTGGGTGTATTATCAGGTCGTGTCCTGTAACCTAAAACCACATAAAATAGTTTGCAAGAATACATACATTTTTAAGACATTTAAAAGTAACGGTTTTTTTTTCATTAGACGTTTAAAAAAATAATATTTTTGTCAAAAAGTCAGACGAAATACGGTATTTTTTTATAGTTTACCGCGACTTTTCTCATAACGGCTCATCGCTCAGTTTGGAAAATCCTCGCAATGGAAAAATTCTCGCTATGCGCAAAACCCAATAACATCAACATTGAGTGAACGATTCTCAAGTTATAAACAGACCGGCAATATTTTATCATAGATACTGATAATACGGAGAAAATATGAAACGAAACAAGTTAGTGGTCGACTAAATACAGTTGCAATATTAGCGGTACATCGGGAACCGTTGCTTACCAGATAACGTCCCACAGCGGCGGACATCTAAATCCCAACCCTTCCCTAAGCCAAACCGACGCTCCTCGACATTAGCATCCCAAAGCGCTTTACAGGCTGAGCACAATGCTTTAAAGGGTCCTTCCAGCGTCGCCGACACAAAGCGCGATGACCCTAAGCTGACCCGAAGATCTTTGATCATATTTTCATAATTCGCCCTCAATTATGAGGGCCAGTGAATGGACGGCGGGCCCAGCTGTTTCGCCGATAGATAAATGTTTGTCTCGTCCACCGATGAAAGAGCTCCGCTACAGTCGTCCGCGAATTCGTAAGTTGAGCGTCAGGCGGCAGCTCTGAGTTCCCACAATGTAGACGTCGTCGCCGGACTGTTTGTTTAGCCTCACGACGAAATGGCGGTCACATTGAAAGGTTATGGGACTCAGACAAAAAAGGGATGTGCCATCGAGGGCACCCGGTGTCTTCGATTTTCTAAAACTACCAACCCAACTTAAACGAGATGCCACACGCAAACTAAGTCGGGTTTGTGTGCGTGAGAACTGGGGGGTTACCACGGTAAACTAACAGACAAGAGAGTGATTGCATCTGAGGTTTAGTTGCATTTCGCACCAAGCTAACTGTCAAACGACGTGTTATTCAGTCAAGCGAACTGAAACCAGGTAGCATGGTACGAAAGGCCACTTTACGTAAGATTTAATAACTCTTTTGGCTTTTCTCTTTCCATTCACCTGGCGAGGTATTTACCATGGTAGCCCCCTGACTTGGCGAGCGAATTTCGGGAGCACATTCGCGCCGCTTGGCAATGTTTGGACTGTGTGGCATACGACGCTCGACCGGCTTCCCATGCGACTATACGCACAAGTTACCTTCTCTTGTGTGGTTAAAAGCAATGTTTCCTCAGAGGCGGAGATGGAAAAGCCTCGTTCTTAAATAACGTTTTTTTTTATGCGATCTGACATGGATGGCTAGTACCACACAACTACCGTTATGATATTAGCCCAATACACCACATTCCCGAAGGAATTAGGTGCCAGGACCTTCCCTTTATGAGCACGGCTACATTGAACTGGATGGAAAACACGGACAATTTTTCATTGCCGCTTCGACCATCTTTTCATTCAATGCAATGGTACCAACCCGGGCGTGCTTAAACCCTACCACCTAGTAGGGGAAGGGGACCTACAGTTTTACATGGATTCCGAACCATGGAGCAGCTCGCATTCGTGACGGCATTCGTGGTTACTTATCGAACTCTGAAAGAGAAAGACAGTGGTGCAAGTTGGTATTGAACCCGGGCCTCTGGTACGCTAGGCCAGTCCCCGCGCCACTAGGCTACGAGCCGCTACGAGCCTTTACTCAAACGTGTCGAGGGGCCGCCTAACGATTACGCCGCTCCTATCTCGCCGCCGTGAACGCTAGAATCCGCGGCGGGCCCCGCATCCGGGAAGCAACAGTTGGCGTCCGCGCGTCATGCGAGCGTCTTACGGAACGCCGTCGCCCCCGCGCCGTCGCCATGGTGACGGCGCGTTGAGCGGCGGCGCATCTACGTCTTCCTCTGGAACTCCGCACAACATCACCATCGTTTGGGACTCCTATTTCGAGCTTCGTAAACTTTCCATTGTTCGCAGTTTAATTTGAGAGAGGCGAACACAATGTTTCCTTTAGAAATATGAATTCACGCGAGGGTCCGGAGGTCGTGTTTTGAAAATGGAATGTATAATTGTACAATAAACAAACACAAATATGCACCTACTCTAAGGATTCTCCCATTGAAACGGAGAAATTGGTTACTTTTGGCAATAACAAAGTGTTGTAACGGTCACCACCGCAATACGACAAAGAGTTCGGACACGCGGGAATTCCCCTCTCCCGCTCCCCTCAGCCGCCGCCGCGGCGTATCAAAATAATAATAAATTAACTATAAATAATGACCGCGGCGCGAGGAGAAACAGCGCCTTTGTGCGACGTAATATATTCCGCGTCAAAAAAAAAGAATCGCCAAAGGGTTGACCCTAAATTCTAATCCGCGCCGGGACTATACAGGCACATGAGAGGAACGCCAGTTAACTGACACTCTTTCTCTACGAAAATGAACAATAATATCGCAAAAGTCGTAGACAAATAGTTAAAAAAATACATTTACATATTTACTCAAAAATCACCCTGGATAAACATAAAAGAAGAAGAAGAAACCGGGCAAACCTCCCCACACATTCCTGCTCGTTATAGATTTGATAAAAAATAGCACTGCGAAAAAGTACCTGAGCACCTTTCGTCCACAGCACAGCCCGGCATACCGGTTTTTCATAAAAAAATGAATATCGAATGGTTTTTATATGCAACCTATAAATATTTTAATCTTTTTCGACTTCACTAAGCAAGGCATTCACTTGCACGCCAGTCTCTGGTTCCAACGACACCTTTGGCGAGCCAGGTTCGCGACAGTGTTACCCCGACACGACTCGGAGTGGCCGCACAGTTCTGACTGCATCCCCGCCACGCCAGTGATCATTGTACCGCACTGACAACAGGTCTACTGGTCATCGGGGAATGCGGTCCCATTAGACCATACAATAATACAGAAGCGCCCCTCGGCCGCACCCCGCGCCCGGAATACTCAAACAGATACGGGATCTTTATAGACTCCCTTTGACGGGATTAAATAGAAGAATTGACAACGTGTTCCAGATTTTGCGGACACTTCTTCGAGGCGGATTAGAACGAGCGTACATAGGATGAAAGAGAATATTGATTTCTCGATGCCTCATTCTCTATGTATGGTTTGTTTGATGGTCAATTTGTATAATGATTTCTGCATGTTTCACTACCTTTTATAAAATTCAACATCTAACGTCTTTTTGTCTGTTCGATCCGATTTTAATATGATTTTAAGGGTCCCGTCCCATAAATCGAAAAAATGGACCCTTATGGTCTAGCTCTGGTGTCTGACGGTCACACGCCGAATTGTTCTCCTATTAGCGCTTGTTTGGAAATTCGGAAAAAAAATACCAATAAAGGTACACTTATTTACTTGTGCACCAACTAATTACTTTTGCTCAAAACGTCATACTAGAACAAACTAGATTTCTGAACCGCTAATTGTGCAAAAAATTGCTCAAGCAATACAAGGCGAGGGCGAATTTCTCCAGCAGTGACGAGACCCTCGGCACGTGAACACGTTCACGCTTGACCGATTTTTTATTTACGTCTAGCTCGATGCTTCCTGTAAATTTGAGGCCTATTAACCATCGCGCTAAATTACCTTTTAGGTTGACCAGTGGAGTTAAGCATGAGTAAAGTCGCCGAAAACACGACTGAATGAGACTTGTTTTGTTAAATGATGTAAGGAATGTCTGAGGCCAGTAAACGATAAACGCTATCTTATAGGAAATGTTGCTTACGAGAGGATAAAGAAAATGTCTCTTATCGCACTGAGCGCGATACCGAGACGACAAACCTGAAACGCTTGAAAGCAACCGAAAGTGTCGATGCGTGCGCTCCGAATGCGCCCTGCTGCAACTGCGGAAGGGCACCGGAACAATGCGCCTCTGTGCATCCGACGCCGCCGCGTTGACGGCGTGCGAGCGCCGCGCCGGGGGATAGCTATAATGCTTCCTTCCGAGTCCGCTTCCCACAATGTCCGGCGGACGGACGGACGCACAAAGGGGTGGCGACACTTAATGGGACGTTCTCACAGGAGGAACCGCGGCGACCGGTACCGGTCAAATGGCCAGCGACTCGCTTTAACCCGATTGTGCGGCGCATAGTTTTTTTGACGCGATGAAAGGAGCGAGGAAATAAAGGATAAATAACGCTTTCTTCGCGCTGACCCTTGCTTATTTATCCCTTTCAATGTTTTGCGTTGAACTATTCCATTGTGCTTATTCAAATTCGTAGATGACCGTTACGCGTTCGAAGCGCCCGAAGTGCCGCTTCCCAAAATTTTACGATTCCAAATCCAAATTAACGGCCCCAAAACCTATAGTCCCACATAGCTTTTTTTGCGCGCGGCCAAAACCGAAACCGAACGGTCGCCATCTTGAACGTCATTCGGCTGTCAGATTTCACCTTATGTTGAGCTCTGCCTTTGTAGGAACATTTTCGGTATTTTAAACGCGTAAAATAATGCCCCCATACAAACGTGGAAAGAACATCATGCCCGTATTTCTTGTCAGAGATCCAAAATTTTACGATTCCTAATCCAAATTAACGGCCCCAAAACCTATAGTCCCACATAGCTTTTTTTGCGCGCGGCCAAAACCGAAACCGAACGGTCGCCATCTTGAACGTCATTCGGCTGTCAGATTTCACCTTATGTTGAGCTCTGCCTTTGTAGGAACATTTTCGGTATTTTAAACGCGTAAAATAATGCCCCCGTACAAACGTGGAAAGAAGATCATGCCCGTATTTCTTGTCAGAGATCCAACATTTTGCTCAAAATAGCTTTATTTGATCGAACTACTCGTAGATGTCTGATGACCGTTGGTATCGTAAAATTGTGTTTGGTTTCTAAGTTATTAGGTCCGAAAGTTCGAATTTTTCGCGCGTTTTATACAATAACTTTGGAGGTGGATTACGCAATGATAAAGTAAGAACATCTTAAAAAGCTTAGTCATCATACATAGCTTATTTAATCAAGATTTATAATCTATTTGGTTTTTTTTAGATTTTTTACCACAGCGGTCGTGGTTTACTTTTAGCTATAAGTCATTTTGTAATTAAACATTTCGTAAATCTTACCAAATCATACACTATGCACATTGTCTTTTTTGTGGACATGTTGCATCCTCCTCACCGCGGAGCCTGTCTTATTCTTTGAACCAGAGAAGGTCCCAGAGCGCAACAGCATGGTTTTGTACGGTGCCCGCGAACGAGTTAGTCCCGCCGGGTTGGGCCACCTTAAGTGTACAAAAGTGTAGTTCGAGAGATTGTCTTGAATGTGAGAAAGTTCTTCGAGGACAAAAAGAAAATAAATGGGCAATAATCCCATTTCGAAACGTCAACAGGCACAAGTTGCCACTGCAACAAATCGAGTTACCCACTCTTTATTCCCTCTCTGTCGAGTTGTTAACCATAAGACGGCAGTGGTGCCCCAGCCAGGCGGAAAATGATATATGCGGGACTATAACACATGAAGCTGAAAAGAAAACAGTGGCGGACCGAGATTGCGTTCAAAAAAGCGTCCGTTACGGGCATTACGGAGACTTGGCAATTTGCATAATTAGGAATTACGTCACCCGCTTTCCCACAAAAATCTCCCCTTCGAACCTTTCCCAATAGGCACCGGACCACACCGCTCGCACATTAATTACATCTGCGCGAACATTAGCATGTGTCCACCTGTGCACGAATCTCACAACAATGCGTTTCAGTTGCGACGGGCACTTGTTCCCGTAGCAGCTTCCATTTCGCTAACGGTCGCCCGGTGCATAATATTAGACTGCGGGTAGCGTGGTGGTAGCGAGTCGCGGTGGTACGGTGCAGCGCCATTGTTGCTTTTATTAATAACTGCAATCGTTTTGCCTTAGTTATTTCATGCGCATATGTTACGTCGACACGCTAACGGGTTTTGTTTTTGGAATCGGGGTCCAACGAGAGTCGTTGCCCTATCAATTCCCTATACTACGGGCGATAACTGTTTCCATGCTCTTAAGGTGGCCCAACCCGGCGGGACTAACTCATTCGCGGGCAAGGTACAAAACCGTGCCGTTGCGCTCTGGGACCTTCTCTGTTTCAAAGAAAATAACAGGCTCCGTGATGAGGAAGATGCAACATGTCCACAAAGCAGATAATACGCATAGTGTTTGATTAGGTAAGATTTACAAAAATTTTGATTTCAAAACGACTTATAGGTAAAAATAAACCACGACCGCTTTAGTCAAAAATCTAACAAAAACCAAATCTTGATTACATAAGCTATGTCTGATGACTAATCTTTTTAAGGTTTTCTTACATTATCATTGCGTAATAAACCACCAAAGTTATTGTATAAAACGCGCGAAAAATTCGAACTTTCGGACCGTATAACTTAGAAACCAAACACAATTTTACAATGCCAACGGTCATCAGACATCTAGTTCGATCAAATAAAGCTCTTTTAAGCAAAATTTGTGATCTCTGATAAGAAATATGGGCGTGATCTTCTTTCCCCGTTTGTATGGGCAGATGAGCGGGTTGGGCCACCCTAATGTCTTGGATTCTAAGATATATTGTAGAAGTCTATGTCTGTATGTTTAACGTTTTTTTTTATATACCTTTTAGATTGGAAAATAATGGTGAATAAACATTGGAATAAAGTCGTTTTTACGTTCATTTTCGAAAAATGTTTACTGAAAAATACAGATATTTACAAAACAAAAAATAAAACATACGGACCTAGAATGAACCTTTTTTTAAGTCATAAAAAAATTATAAATATTGGGCAACCCTTAGGGGTAGGGAAACGGTAGGGCCTGGAAGACGATTTCGCTATTTTAATAGCAGTCGCCGTGCAACATTGTGCTTTGGCAAATGGACAAAGAATGCATTTCTTAAAATGTTCAAATCTTTGATTTTCTGTGAATTCACGACAGCCTTAACGTTGTATTGCATCCAAATTGATCTTTGTATCATACGTTCTGTGTTATTCGTTTAGATCTTTACACTAATTCGGTTCCAAATGTGAACACATATGTCTCCAATTCCTACACTGACGACTTATACAATGAAACAGCACACGCCACTTATTCCGAGGGATATCCTCATTCACTTAAAACACGTCTAAAAATCATGTTACTGCAAATAATTATGGAGTCTCAAAGGCTGTGTAAATGTGTGTATTAGCATCACTATTTTCTTATTGATTTATGGATCGAAGTATTGTTAAGGTTTACGCTGCACACAATGTAACAGCAAAGAATCCAGCACGTAGGATAATTTTTAGCCTAGTATTACGGACATGTTCTATGTATGTATGGCAGCGTAAAGGCGTTAATTTAGTGACAGGTCGTGATATGTCTAGCTTGTTTGTTGCCTTCAAAAAATGATGCCTGTGTTTAAATACAAAAATCTTGCATAACGTATTTGGGCAATCGGGAGTTTTTTTGTCAAAATATTTTATTTTTAATGATAAATCAAATGAAAACTTGCAAATATCTGTGTGTTATCGCCTTAAGGGTAGTTAAGTATGTCCCGTTTATGCATGCGCTCCTCTAAATTTATAATCCATATGTACACAGTGTCTGTGTGTTCATGTAATCTGAAACACCTCCATGGAAAATTTAGAGCTAGTCCTGAATCCGCTTACATATGGGATTACCGTTTGAGATTATCATTTAAGTAATCAAGCCAATATCCTGTCACCAACACCAAACGCCAAAAAAATTTTTTTTATTTATTAATATTTTAATATGTTAACTTAATAATGTTAAGTCGCTGTTAATTGAACTTTTCATTGAATATTCTACTAAGAATATATGCTTAAATAGGTTTTTTTTATCTAAATATTGGAAAGATATTTTCATAGCCTGAAAACGTTTGAGAGGCAGTCATCATATTATATGTTTTTTTACGTGTGAAATCATAGATTTGAATGAAAAAAATATCGAAGACAAGACAACAGGCTGCTCCGACCCATATAAAGTTGTTTGCACACATAACGCAAAAACCGGCCAAGTGAGAGTCGGACTCGCACACGAAGGGTTCCGTACCATCGTAAAAAAAAAACAAAAAAAAACACGTTTTTTGTATGGGAGCCCCCTTTAATTTTAATTATTTTTTAATCTTACCTATTTGTTGTTGTAGCGGCAAAATAAATACACACTCTGTGAAAATTTCAGCTGTCTACCTGTTACGGTTACTGAGATACAGCCCTGTGACAGACGGACGGACGGACGGATGGACGGACGGACGGACAGCGGAGGCTTAGTAATAGGGTTCCGTTTTCACCCTTTGGGTACGGAACCCAAAAAAGTATTGCACTTTAAGCCACGAATTAATAATAAAAGTTTAATATAGTCATATTACTTGCAGCGAAAACAATTTCACAATTTCAGGATTATTGGTTTTGTTACAATTTATTTAAATACGATTTTTATCTAACAGCGCCATCTAACGGTGTAAAACTTCTAATCGGCAATTACAACGAAACCATTAAACCTGAAATTGAGAATATGTTTTCGTTAAGTTCGTTTCGTCGTAAGTGCAATACTTTTTGCGTTCTGTGTAAAAAAAACATTATATTGGTCGGAACATCCTTAACTACACATTATGAAGTTATAATGTGTAGTTAAGGATGGGATGTCCTTAAAGGGGTGTGTGCGTCAAAGTAGATGGCGCCACAGTCGTTCTTAGTTACTTCTGCTATAACTCCTTAAACATAGGAAGTTACAAACTGTAACTGAAGTGGCGAGCACATTATTCGGTTATGTATTTAATCATTCATCAACTACAAAATGAAGCTGGCATCGCGTAGATTATTCTGAGGATGTGTGCAAAAACTTGCCATTTATAATTAGCAACTTTTGCCACTTTGTCTCTTAACGATTTCACAAAAGATAGCATTTTTCACAAAGTGTTGCATGAATTTAATTACATAACTTCGTAGGCAGAAATAAATAGTCGTGATAGAATCTAGACTTACGAAAAGTAGTACTTTGTGACGTCACTTTGCATTACTTTGAGATTTCGCCTTTACAAAATGTGTCAAAGTGACGTCACAAAGTACTACTTTTCGTTAGTCTTAGTTTCCGTTACGACTCGCCACGATAGTTATGGCTAGTAACTTCCTATTTTTGGGGAGTTATAGCTGAAATAGCGATGAACTACCGTGGCGCCATCTACACGGACGCAGACACCCCCGTTAAACCGTCAAGATTCGATGTTGTGATTCGAATCTTTCTCATTGGTATATTCATAGAGAGTGTGTGTAGCCGAGTGCCGTCGTGTGTAATGTGTACTGAGAGCGGTTGTGTGCGCGTGCGCAGGCTCGCTGCCGCCGTCGCCGGCCGACAGCGGCGTGTCGGACGTGGACTCGTCGTCGTCGGGGCACGCCAGCACGGACGAGGCGCTGAAGGCGCGCCTGCAGCCGCCGCCCTTCCCCGCGCCGTTCCTCGCGCCCTTCTACCACCACGCGCCCGCGCCGCACGCGCCGCACCCGCCGCACCCCTCGCACCAGCTGCACGCGCACGCCTTCCACGCGCACCCGCCGAGGAACAACCGTGAGTACACGCCGTAATCTCTTTCTCAGACGTATCGTGTGTGCCGTGTGGCGTACTGACGCCAGGATGGTGCTCTGGGGCGCTTACCATAGTTCGTTAACTCGCTGGGTGAATAGCAAGTAAACAGAGGGGTCCCCATGGCAAATAACTCGCCAGGTGCATAGCAAGTGAATAGGCAAAATACTGATTAAATCTAACGTAAAGTTGCATTAGGTACAATGCTAACTAGTAAATTTCACTTCGCTTGGCCGAATAACACGTCGTTTGAGAGTTAGCCTGGTGAAAAATGCAATCACTATCTTGCCTGTTCGCCCGGCGAGTTAACCCACCATGGTAAGCCCCCAGGCAAGAGAGTGATTCAAGCTGACGTTTAGTTGTATTTCGTACCATGCCAACTGTCATACGACGTGCTATTCGACCAGTTGGCATGGTACGAAATGCAACTAAATGTCAGATTTAATTACTCTTTTGCCTGGCCATCTTACTATTCACCTGGCGAGTAATTAATATGGTAACCCCTTTAACTACAAGTGGCACCCCATGACGCACATGGGTTGCCAAACCTTTTTTGAGTGAGTGCCTAAAATATGATTGCGTTATCCATAGCAACATAAGAAATCCTCTATTCAGTGCTTGGGACTGATACGTAGTTGCTGACAGTTTAGGAATAGGTACCAAAGCACGCATTTGATGCTGAACTATGAATCTAGCACTCGATACTTTCGAAAACATTGCCTGCCGGTCTGCGAATTCGATTAACTGGGCTAAAATAACCCGAAAATAAACCTTACTGATCTAGTCTAAATACAAAGACAACACGAATGATCTTGATACTACGGACAAACTTAATATATTATTGAACGGGTATCACCAGGTGAAGAGAGATCTTTAACATGATTCGTTCGAATTTAATCATGTTTGCCATTGAACGATAAAACAATAATTATTTTATTTTGATCTTTTAAGTCTCTAGGGTATTGTGTTAACTGCTCGGAACTTCGCTAGGAGAATTTGTTTACACAATACTCCCGTAATGAACGTGTTGTTACGTAAAGTGTGTCAATACGACCTCCAAGCAACTACCGATGATTCAGTTAGATAGGTCACTGGCGCGGCGGTGCCGTCGCGAGGCGGCCGACGCACAACAGGCCCGCTGTGTGATCAAGTGTTGCGCTACAACGGCGTACGTGTCGGCCGAACCGACTCCTCCGCGCCGGTAAACGACCGCCACCCGGAAGGTCACCTTACCGACTCCCCTCGCTCGGCCGAGCGCCTCCCCCGCGCGGCCCCGCGCCCCGCCCCGCCGCGCCCCGCGCTCCCGACCGACGATCGGCGCGCAGTTTACAAAAAGACCGCGAAACCCGCTCGCATTGCGCCGAACAAAGGAACGGCCGCGGGCTGACCGGAAATTTTATCTTCGCCCATAGCGAATCAATCGCGCGTCCGACTTCCTTGCTTGGATACCGGAGTGGTCAGTCTGAGTTCTCACCTAAATTGGCGTTTACGGCAAACCGATCGACTGGCGTTTTCCGTAAAAACTTCAAACTCCATACAAGTTTTTACTAGATATTGTTTGGTTTACTTCTTCAAGCTGTCAAAGTCAAATTCGGACTTCCGATTTGTATGTAAACGCGGATTGGACGTAAATGGCGACGTCGACGTATTTACGGCAACGTTGAGTAAGCTGTCAAATCAAACTCGGACTCGCAAATGTTAGTTCGCTTAACGCCCACTGCGCGCGCTCTTCAATTTCTCCATACATTTGAAAACGCCAGTCGATCGGTTTGCCGTAACGCCGATTTAGGTGACAACTGGGACTTCGTGTACTTAAATGTTATCGATAGAGGGCTATCTTGGGAACCTTTTCAACTCTCAACTGTGGGAAACAGGAAACGCGATGATATTTTAGATCGTAAAACAACAGCGAGGCGCCAAATTGTCGCGGGATCACATAAAATGTATACACGTAAGAAGTCAACGTACGACGAGCGAGAACATAATTTGGGGCAGATGGCAGCTGCGAGCCGCGGCTATTCGTCAACGTCGGGATACTGTAAAAATATCCGCGCGGAATGCACGCGATATCTTTTTCAAAATTTCAACACAGACGCGAGCCGAGCCGGCCGCTGCGCGGCGGCCCAGGCGGCAGTCGTGTTGTGAAATGTTGCCGCCTTCCGCTGTCTGCCTCAAAGAACCAATGCTTTCAATGAAAATAGGACGTATCAAATTGAAAAAGAAAACATTTACTAATCAACTAGTAAGTAATCTGTTAAAGACATAGGCCGCAAGCGTGCCATTTTCAGAAAAATTAGGAAACAAATATTAGGAAGCATTGCTGCCGACAGGCTAAAAACGCAAAATGTCATCGAATATCGAAGTGTCAATCTACTGACGTAGAATGCCTGTGGCTTAGTTCTATGGTTATCCAGCAAGCTGATCAAATCCGAGTTAAACCACAGATAACCTATTTTATTACGTGGTTAAACGCACAACTTATGGTGGGCCCGTAAGTATCAGAAAATTTCGCCTCCCAAACAAACGTAGTTTACTAATAATTTGAAAACCACTGTTCCAATGTACTTGATATTTGGTATCCGATATAAGGCTACAAATATCTGTGTCTGCATGTCTTAGTTTTTTCGGTGAATGTATCCTGGCTCAAACCACAGAGAAAACCAAAATTCGTATGAAGATCTTCTTTTTGTTTTCATTTGATTCGGTTTGGATTTTTCAAAAAAACAAAAGCTTGCAGACACAGATATTTATTGTCTTATATTAGATATTAAATATCAGTTTAATTGGAACAGCGGATTTCAAATGATTAGTAAACAACGTTTGTATGGGGAGCAGAGCTTACGGGCCATTCTTAAGAAAAATACGTTCTCAAGCTCGACTCAATGCGAACATTCGGAATGCAAATAGAACCGCTCGCGATGATCTCGCGCGCCCCAAATTCCGCGTCCCGAGATGCGCTGCGTGCAAGAAGGATTGCAGAATTACGCCGGATCGCTTCCGCTTCCCGCCTCTCCGCGCTCGACGCTGGCCGCCCGCCAGCCGCCCGCCAGCCGCGGACCCACGCTTATGTACCCGTCATACGTGCTCTATATACAGCAGCGAGATAAGATTATGTGCGTGTAATGAGAGCGAAATATTTGGCGGGAAGAAAACGAATCGTCGAGCACAACAAAACGAGTTTGATCATTGCAACCTCTCAGCTACGTATCCGAACCCGAACTTTCAGCTTTCCCGATCACATCAAAATGCATTTATTATTTATTTATTTATTTGGTAAATGCATAGTAGAAGTGTTCACAAAGATGTACACATTAAGTTTATGCCTTGTAGTAAGTCCAACAGATTTTAGTGGTTTGTTTATTATAATATTATTTGACAATCCGTGTGCTGCACTGATAGAGTCCGTTCCCCTCATACCCCCTCAGTATAATATTTACCCTTTGACAAAATTAATATGTTATTCTAAATCTCAAAAACTCTTACTGACAAACAACTTAATAATTAAGAACCTAATAACAATGACTAACTAGGTAATCATTTAAGTACATCATTCAAGTAATCGAGTTCGTTTAATCAAGTACATAATTAAACATTTTAGTTATATGAAAGGCGCGCACGGGAGTGAGGAGAGACGGGGGCCGACTGTAGATAAGCCAGGAGTAGGAGCGAGCGCGGCCCATAGTTATTTGACATTGCGGAAGGTCGGCGTTTTTATTTTTAAACTGTTAATAAGTTGCGTGTGTTCGTGGCGTGGGAGCGAGATGCAGCATGTGCTGTGCGCTCGTGAGTGTGTGCTTGTGTGCGTAGCGACGCATCATGCACACGATGACGAACATCATAATCAGACACGTTCATGATCATTCAATCCGATCGATTCGTGGCAAATTTATTAAAGAAAATGATCGTGATCTAGAAAGACAGCGGTAAAGAAAAACAGGTCTCATGAAGTATACTCATTCCTGGGTAGGTAGTTATGTCATTATTTTAAGTAATAATTTATATTCGTTTCAAGGGCGGCTCTGACGGAACCGTGCCAAAATTTGCAGAAAATTGTTTTGACAGCTGGTCGGAGAATGAGGCTCGAAGCAGTCTTTGTGCGCCGCGCGGTCCTCGGCGATTTCCGCTTCGCCATTTGCGTCAATTCGCCATTGTTGCCTTGGCATCATTTGTATAATTAAAATCTTATCGTTGCCGTAAGGCATGTAGAAATTGTATGTTATACATTTATCAAACGTATTAACAATTCACGCGAACGTAGGGGTGATTTATAAGAAAATGTGTCATAAACCCACAAATCATGACTGAACGTGTGAGCATTTTGACCACAGACAATACGTGTCTCGGCGTAACTTCCCTGCATACTAATGTTTACCGGGCCGGGTATCCGAAGCTATGTTTGTACATTTGAGCAGAGAAGGGAGCTGGTACTTATGTATTCCGGTGAGCCGCAAATACCTGTCCCGGCTCGGACGGAGGAAACTCCGGCTATAAAACGGCGCGTTAACGGCCGTAAATAATATGTTTTCATTTTCTTTTTAGGAGGAGCTTATGCTCGCAAATAACAATATTATCAACAGCAACATGCGATTCTGTTAACCATTAAATATATAACTTCTTAAAAAGAGACGGCGGCGCCGACGATAGTAAACGTTTTATAAACGCCTGTTAATTCTGCCTTAGTTACTCATAGAAATATATTTATTCAAGTTTTCACCTGGAATGTAGATGAATGTCAGAACTTTCTTACTGGAGACGACATTAAACCAAAATAATCAATTGTTGGAGATTCATGGTTTAAAAAAGTAAATTGAAGTTCTATATTCATGTATACCAGGAATGATAAACTGCTTTTAAATTGAACTGTAATCTCTAAAAAGTTAAAGTATTTGATCACACGAACGACTTTGAAATGCTGGAAGCGGCTAGAAATAAAGTAAAAAATATTAATAAGTAAACATATTGAGTAAATGTGCAAAAGAAAATAAAAAAACTTTAAATCATGTCAATTAACATTTGAGGGTTAAATTTTACGTCGATATTTTTAAATCTTAAAAATAACTGTAGTGGAGATTCCGCTCCAAATTACAACACTCACCTGTAGCCCTGTAGACAAGACACTAGCTCACCGTAGTATCAAGCAGTCCATTATCGCAACGTACCATAGACAAAATCCGCCATTGCACAAACCGTGTCAGATTAGGCAACATTTCGTACAAGGTGGCATTGTTTGACGTGTGTGTGTGTCCGTACATGCGTGACGCAACCTATACTGTTGTAGCGATTGCCCATGTGTACAGTGCAGATACGTACAGATTCCGTGCAGCAGTAGTAGTGTATAAACCTATTTTTTACTGAGTCGTGATTTGGGATTGCGTCAACCGAGTGTGCAATGCGCGGGTAATGTACGACTATTGCGGTCTAGTGTTCGAGGCAATCTTCTGTTCACGAAGACGATGATGACTCGCAAAGGAAACCACTACAGGTACTCATCTACTGCAGAACATGCGTGTTGCAATCATTTGCTCTACCACGTATGCCATAATTAAACTTGTAGGGAAATGGTACTAGCTTTAACATATCCAAGTACCTTAAATTGAATCTATATGTAAATGTTTTATCCGATAAGATTCTTATTAGAATCAGATCAAAATATACACGTAGCAGAGATAAATAAGCAAAAATATGAATTGCTTTAAGGTAACCAAACTAATGCATTAACTCCTGCACGTCCAACGATTTACAATTACAAATAGGCTCGGGCATATCGCCATTGCATCGCGAATATTTGCATAGTCGGCTGGCTGCGTGCTCGTGTGTGCGTCAATAGTCACAATATCATTAGAAGCTGCGTTCGTGTGTGCGTCGCCGGCGTCTGTGTGCGCGCGCGCCGACTGCCGAGGTGATCGTCCCAATTCAAGGGCACTGCAATACGCGGGCTAGAGAGAGCGAGCGGTCTTCACATTTGGCGCAAGTATTTATAGTGCCCACTATTTCTGCTTGGCGACCGCTGCGGGATACAGAGCGAGCATATTTATTGACATTCGCCAACTTCGAAAATAAACCGGTACGCGAATATGTGATGTAATTTTTCATGTTCGCACTGGCCATTTCGCACGCCCGTTTGTAATTCGACGATGTTTGCACAGCAGGTTTCCGGGTGGTTATACCTGCTCGATTCGAACATTCATATCTATGTAAGTTTTACGATTTGTCCTTGATTGTTCTTGCTGAATAGTCAATCGTGGTCATAAATATTTGTGTGATTTAAATTTATGTTTAAATTATTTAAAAAAAATCACAACTGGTAACTTTTTGTTTTTGCTTAGCTTACAGATAAACTCTGTGATTTCGCGTAAATTTTATGATCGTTTCGCGCCGATTCGCTCGTTTGATGACGATTGTGTAGCAAAGTATCAAGCGCTCGCGGTCCCCGTACAGGAAGGGTTGGATCGCTGTGCTCTTGTTGCCGTCTCGCTTGCTCGTCACGTGGTGCGCTGCATTCTGACCGTTCGTGTCGCGGCGGTGGCGTCGATTGGTGCGCCCGCGCAGATCCGCACTAACTTTCCGGGAAAGCATTTGGTGCCTTCCATCCTATTGTTTATTTGTTTTCTTCTGAAGATTGCTTTATTTTATTATGTACTAAAATAAATAGTTACTTAAGGGCCTGGTACTAGCCAAATCGCAAAGTTAGACGAGGCACCCCAAGTTAACTAACTAAGTCTGACGATTATAAGTGTCATTCTTACAATATATGATTCCTTGTCTAGGAATTGAATTATTTTCGTTAATGTATGTTTCCTTTTTCTATACAAAATACATTGCGGAAACGGTGTCCATTTCCGAACTTTTTTGACTAAATGTAGAAATCTAAAAGCAAATGGAATTTTTTGTTTATGCATGTATGCTGTTTTTGCTTATATCTAGAAATCGAATTACTTTCAGATTTCTAATTAGAAAAATCAACTTTTTTATTTTTATTATTATTTAAATAAATGATGGAATAAAAAAATATTAACAATCCATTATCAGTCTGGAGTTCTATTTGGATTTGCTGAAGCGTTTCACTACATATTATTACATTTGTTATAAAGTGCATTTGTATGGCGCGAGTAGTTGGCTAGTCCTAGCGCCTTAAGGAGCTTAAGATCCACAGTTCTCCTAACTTTTTATTTTTACTAATTACGTTAGTAGGTACATTTTTGCTGCATGTATAAGACTGTTTGTCGATATATTTATGAAAGCACTGGTAGAGTTTCGTGAAATAAAATCATTTATCACCTAAGAATTCCGTGGAAGCATATAGCATGTACACCCATATGTTTTTGTGCATAAATTGTCGCTGGTTATTATGAGAGGCATCAGTAATCCAAGCATAATCTGGATATCGGAATGAAGAGGCACCCTCGCCTTCGCCACACACCATCGCCGCTCGCACCCAATAAGGAAACCAGTGCACAGCGCGAACCGCGGCGAAGCGACGCACTTCGACGATACGCCAGATGTTGTTTGCGCGTACGAAAAAACAAGAGTTGCGCAACTTCCACCGACAGCGGCGGCGGCGGCGACCCACTTGCGGCTCTCCGCGCACTGCCAACGAGCGAACGCGCCCACTTCTCTGCATTACATATTTCGGCAGTGTCGCAACGGCGCGCCACCGCGCATCCGAGTTGAACGGCCAGCGCGCCGCGACCTTGGAGTCTTCGTGAGCGATTGCCGCAACGCCATTAGTTCGCGCGGCCGCCGCCCGCCGGCCGCGCCGAAAGCGAAAGGGCTCTCCTTGGTACAACGGGACCGGGCGGACGCGGGCCACATTTTAAACGGACACACAGTATCGGGCGTCACGTTGCGCCGCCGACGCGAAAATAACCGCATCGCCGCCGCCGCTGCCGCGCGCCTCCGCCGTCGCGCCGGACGGACGGGCGACAAACACATCCCGGAATTGTCACTTGCGGTTTGGCGATAGCGAACCGACACGCCGACGACGGTGACACACCGACCGGCGAGGGATAACTTTGTATACCTCCGCCATGGTGATATCAAATTGAAACCTTCTGACTTGAGAGACCCTCTGTTTCGTTCTACTTGCGAGCTTATTTCTGACTCATCCCCACGTGCCCTATGATCACTATCGTAATCCGGAAACGCAAATACTTCACTGATCAAATTCTTGGTCGGCTGGCCTGGTGACTAAGCCTGGACGGACACTCTCTGGTCTAGAATATACATTTGTATGTCCGTATACATACCTGCCAACTCAGCTCCGATGTTTCGTAATGTTTATGTAGTCGTTTCAACAACAGTTGACATCAATTCGGCGTCGCATTGTAGCGACGACCTCAACCCAGCGCCGGGAAGGTGACCGAATGAACTCATGTTTCGTTACGTGTGTTTTATTATTGATTTAATTTAAAAAGTCCGCTGAAATGCGGTAGATAAAAATTAATGTACCTACTGATAAAGAGAATTGCAGAAATTAATATTACAGAGTCAATTTCCACAACTTGTACTGACCCGCTCCGGGTCTCAGTATCACCTATTCGTATTGCTAATTGTGAGTTAGACGATACTATCCTTAGACGATATACTTACAAGGAAAATGACTTTTTAGTAAAGTTGAAACAACATATAATTAAACATACAATGCCACATTAATTTAAAATGTTTATTTTATCCTGTTACGATATTTTTGAAAACATTAGAGATAAAATGTAGATAAAGCGTAAGAAGTATTAACCGTATGGCGCTTTGTCATCTCTGCCTACCACTGCGGCGAATCGGCCGAAGTATATGTATGTACAGATGTATGTATTAAACTGTTACTTCTTAAGGAAATGAAACCGGAACTTGTGGTATGCAAACACTTATTGTAATTCAGATAATTTTCCTCCGAAGCATACGAGTAAACATACGCGCGGAAAAAGGGTCGGAGCTGGTATTGAATCCGCGGAAATTGCTTTTCCGGCTAACCCACTTCGCTCACTTGTATTCTAATTATAATGTAACCTCATCTCTTCATCCCACATCTTGATGCCGAGCCTGTTGGCGGGCTCTGCCGCCAAGCGGAAACGCTCTTTACGATGTGGCAATAAAAAATGGCGTCGCAAATAATCTCCAACTACCTACATCGTCATCGAGCCAGATCTCGTTGTCTTCCGGGGTCAATAAATGGTAGAGTTCATAGATAATGAAACCGTCCAAGTGCGAGTCGGGTTCGCACACGTAGGGTTCCGTACCATCGAACAAGATTTAACACAAAAAAATCAGGTTTTTTTTGTATGGGGACCCCCTTTTATTCTTATTATTTTTAAATGTTACCTATTTATTGTTATAGCGGCAAAATTGTAAAAATTTCAGCTGCCTATCTATTACGGTTCATGAGATACAGCCCTGTGACAGACGGACGGACGGACGGACGGACAGCGGAGGCTTAGTAAAAGGGTTCCGTTTTCCCCCTTTGGGTACGGAACCCTAAAAAAGAAGGAGATATGTCATCGAGCGCACTTACTATGGAACCCGCTGTCTCCAATCTGTCAAACTCGCTGTCAAAGTCAAACTCGTACTTCCGATTTGTATAAAAACGCTGAGTCGGCGTAAGCGCAGCGTCGACGTATTAACGGCATCATTGAGTAAGCTATCAAATCAAACGCGTTCTCTTATTTCTCCATACATTTGAAAACGCCAGTCGATCGGTTTGCCGTAAACGCCAATTTAGGTGTAAGCCGGGACTGGGGTCTCTGAAATACTGCTTGCGCGCCGGGTGTCACCCTGCTGCGAGCTAAACGCATCATGCGTGCGTCGATGGAGCGTTGTAGTCGCTGCAGTTTCTAAATAGGCCGCCCCGCGCCGCTCGCCGCCCGCGTCCGCGCATGGAACCAGGTCAGTGTTAGCTGCTAGCCCACACGGCCCGCGGCCCGTCGCACGACACGATATAAATAACCCTCTCTCCTCTCTCCTCTCCCGCCCCGCCCGTCCCGTCCCGTCCCCGCGTGCGTGTGCGCCGGCAGATTGCCCGCACGCGGCTCGTCCTGCTTGTTTTGTCCGCAGTTCTGCATTTCCGCTCGCTCCTGAACTTGGGTGGATTTAGCGCTGGCGTACCGGCAACTGGAATATTGAATTGTAGCTGGGTTAGCGCTGCAATTCTCGTTCCAGTTTAATAAGTGCGTTTATGCAACACAAATGCTTATGGTGAAGTAATACATCATATGAAACCGCATTACTTCGATTGGTAGTTAATTCGACGGCTATAGCTACGTGCTTGCCACTTCTTCCTTGTGTCTGGGAAAAAAGAGGTCGACGTTCACTCACCAAATGGGTATTCTGAGACGGAGTAGGTATTCTAGTTGTGTTCGTGCAGAAACGGATCTACTCTATCTAGTTCTTTCCGTTACACAATGGAATCAGGCGGGAACGGTTGGGACAAATGTCCCAGCCCGAACTAAATAACGAAAATGTCATCATTTCTCATTATTTTTGGCTATTTCCTGTTCGGTACAGTATGTGTACTCAGGAAAGCGAAAGCGAGTTAGTCACATATGAAACTGAAACGCTTTCGCCTGACGTCATCAATCATGAAATGTTATGTTGTGTCATTGCCCTCTAAATACAATAATTAGAAAGGGACAACACAAGGGTCTCGTGGCTGTCATTTCATGAGTACGAAAGCGTTGAGTACGAAACAGGAGAGAACCTCATGAGTAGACCCCCTTCATCGTGTTTTTTCCATTACAGAATGGAATCAGGTGGAACGGCTGGGACAAATGCCCGGCCCAAACTTGAAAACGAAAATATCGTTATTTCTTATTATTTTCGGCTATTTTCTATTCGGTACAGTACGGAAATCTTCTTTTTTTTATGTGGCTGGACATGGATGGCTAATACCACACCTTCTGTCATGGTATTAGCCCAACACACCACATGGGAACTAGGTGGCATGCCGGGACCTTCCTTATATTGCACGGCTACATTGAACCGAATGGAAAACACGGACAATTTTCATTGCCGCTTCGACCATCGTTCATCCGATGCGATGGTACTAACCCGGGCGGGATAAACCCTACCACCTGTAGTTAAGGAAGGGGACCTACAGTTTAACGTGGAATCCGAACCACGGCCAGCCTCTCTCAACGGTCGAATGGTCACCCATCCAAGACCAGACCGGACCCAGCGTTGCTTAACTTCGGAGAGGCTGACATATAGGCTTCTTAGAGGCCATCCTTCTTCCTTCCGAGGAAGGATACACTCGACTCGGAAACTGTAGGCCTATGCAGAAGAGGTGACCCTATTTTGCGATCGGAGATATAAATCCGCGCCGCGCAGCTCCGCCGCCGACGGATATAACGGACATGTCGAAATGTGTTTACGCGCGCCGTTCGTCTCGCGCGCCAACACGACCGGCGATTCCTTTGACACTCGACTGGCTCGGAAGGTAACATTTCTTGATGTTCTATGTGTCAAAATGAGCTTGGATTATATATTACTAGCTGAGGTAGCCGGCTCTGCTCGGGTCAATGTCGTTTTGGACTGATGTCGGGCTTAATTATTTCCTGAATATGACTTTCCAATACAAACGTTCATCCCTTATTTCCTACCCTTGTCGCCACAAAAGGTAGCCTATATCCTTCTCCAACTTTCAGATCTCTACACCGAAATTAATTAAAATTGGTTTAGCGCTTTAGACGTGTAAACGCAACAGACAGACAGAGCTACTTTCGCATTTATAATATTAGTATGGAAGTATGAATATTTGTATTTTTTTGGAAATATCACCACCCTGATACGGCACATTCCATTATAACAATAGAACGGTGGCTTCAAGGTTTATGAGGGTTTGTTTGTATATGTAGATGGCGCCACGGTCGTTGCTATTTTTTCTATAACTTCCCAAAAATGGGAAGTCACCACTGTTACTTTCACATTAAATGTCATGTTAAATCTCATACAACAATTGCTATAATTTAGTAAGATCATTCTACGACTTGTTGCTAACTTTAAATAATCACCTTTTGTACACTCTCTCATTATTATTTTATATTATTAATAAACCGTAGCTTCTTTATGTCCAAGTTATATCAGATTAAATACATAACTTCTTAATGAGCTCGCTACTACAATTTTAGTTTATAAATTCATATTTTTAAAGAGTTATAGGAGAAATAGTAACGAACGACTGTGGCCACCACGGATGCACGCACGCCGTTAAATATTTACAAGGGTAACGTTTTGATAATACCATCAATTGGTTTACCTCCACGAGTACTATATGGCGGTTCGAGAACAACAACGGAATGCTTCGTTCGATCTCATGACAGCTGCGCCCGCGCACGTAACGCGCCGCCGTTCGCTAATCGATTCTGCATAGAAATGAAAAAAATATAACAGTCGCTCGCAGACAGCGTTCCGTTCTGATTGTCGCGCTGAGTCAAGGTCGTGTTGTGCAACCGCCTGCGGAGCCTTATTTCGCCGCCTCCCCCCACCACCGCCCACCCCGCCAGTCGCACTCACCGCCGATTCGCGTTAAACTCATTCAAATGTATAAAAAAAATGCAGTCCTATTGAGCACTACCTCCTGTTTTGAAGTTGGTTAAAAACCGGCCAAGTGCGAGACGGACTTGCACTCGAATCTTGTACCATAGTCCAAGATTTAACACACAAAATATGTTTTTTTATTTTAACTGTTTGTTGTTATAGCGGCAAAATAAATACACACTCCGTGAAAATTTCAGTTGCTTGCCTCTTACGGTTCATGAGACACAGCCCTGTGACAGACGGACGATTATACAATCGTGAATAGTAAACACACTTTATTTCAATTCGCTTACGATTTATATACACGCAATTGTTATTGGATACACTATAATTTTATTTAAATATAACCTATTACTGCATGTGGTTTTCCTTCATGGTTTATTTCAGTATATCTACATATTTATCAAATCACATTGACATGTATGTAAGTACTTAGTTTATTAGGCTAACTATTCCATTACTTTTTAAAATAAAGTACTAACCATCTATGTATGTAGTTGCAACACAAATATTTCCCAATCGTAGAACACACATCGTCTTTGTTAAGATGCACTGGCAGTTCTATTGTTAGTATAAAATCAGCCTTGTCGACAAATACATAAGGATGAAATTCTCAAAGTGCACTTGTTCACATGTTTTTCCCTTTCGCATCCACTGATGATCTATATTCTATCGACTATCTTCTCAAGCAAACGATTTTCCTGTCACGTATTTTTAAGAGCATTTTGGAATAAGTAAACCGGGGTTAAAACATTCGTCAATAATCTACAAAACGTTACCCAGCTTCCTCCAATGGACTTACTAAAAGGAAAGAAGGTGAAGCCTGTTAATAAGTAGTATTACTAGGAAGCATGCGTCTTATGCAGTATAAAACGTGCATCAGTCGTAGTTCTCGGTTCGAAATGCAATGATAGATGTTATAAGGGCCGTGGAGGGGCTCGTAGCGGTGCTACGCCGGGAGTTCGTAGCATGTCTACGGGCGTGATTTAATATCGGATAGATAGCGCGTAGCCGTATCAGTCTACTTTTTGGTAAAAATATTTTTTTGTAACTGAATGGCATCTTAAGCGTACACATGCATACGGTAATAAACGCAGGTCATATAACTTCTACACGTATAATTAAGGATAATGGTGGATTAACCATGAGAAGGAACTATTAAATAACAGTCGCATAAACAATTAACAATCATTATTAATTGATCACAATTTTAAAAAATATATAAATATATAGTTAAATAACAATCCTTCCTATTATTATAAATACCAAAGTGTGTTAGTTGGTTTGTCTTATCGGCAAAGCTGCAATGGATAGACGTGTTTGTGTGCAGGTTTGGTTTATGGGGTGGAGAGTGACATAGGTTACTTTTATCCCGAAAATAGTATATTCGATCCTTTCCAAGCAGAGTCAGTTACCGCATTAAGAAATAAAAACATTAGTACAGTCTGTGCCATTATATTTACCTAATCACATTGGCTATTTCACACTGCATTCATACTATTCATTCTAATAATAATCTTCAACCGGGAATTACATTAATAGAATGAGCTATCATAATTGTGTTGTTTACTCGAGTACATTTCTCTGCTCCACATTGCGCGACTGTGGCTTAACTATGTAGATAGTTACGTGTTCACCGGTCTCGTTGGTGCCAATCTTGGAGCCTATTCTTGGAATTCCGTGCTCAGAAATCAGGAATCTTTCCGTCGAGAAAATAGCTTTGACAAGCGCGGTTTTATCGACTGAAAGATTCATGATTCCTGAAGCCCGATTCTGCTATTTGTTCAATTTCAAACCATTCCGTATAAGTTATGTTTCCGTCAAACATAACACGCTAAGTTTCGAGTGCGGTTTCCAAAAATCGGTATTCAGCTAATTCACACACGCGTTTTGTTATTGTCTATGGAGTGGTTTGTCTTGCGCGCCGCCTACAGGGTAAAATAACTTGTCACGATTTTGACAGTTAGTTTCTCACTCAAATATGACATACGAGAAGAAAGAGACAGCGATATGCCAACGTAATGTAGAAAAGTGATATTCGAAGTTCGGCGATGCGATGCTCCGAATTTAACAAATAGAATTCTCAAAACCGCAAGTTTTCGGCAAAACACACGGCCCACGAGAACATGAGCGCGCGTTACGAGTTTGCGAACAAAACACAAACCCAACGCATGCGTTTTGCAAACTGCGCTAGTAGAATACCATTTCGCGCGAAACATGCGGTTTTGGGAAAACACAAACATAACGCGCGCAGTTATCAATTAGCAGAATAAGGCTTCTGAGCACAGAATTGCGAGAATAGGCCTACTGTTTAGATACTATGTGTGCGGCTCGTTGCCTAGTGGTGCGGTGTCTTGCCTAGCGTACCAGAGGTTCTAATCCTCGCCCCGTTTGCGCACCACTTTATTTGTCTTTCTAACGCCCGGTTCCACCACCTCCAGCTACAAAAATCCCAAAGTTATCTTTCGGTTACATCATACAAATATGCAATGTAGCCGAAAGTTAACTATCGGATTTCAGGTAACTGGAGGTGGTGAAAACAGGGGTAAGTCGAATAAGCGCATTTCGTCACGAATGCGAGCTGCTCCATGGTTCGGAATCCATGTAAAACTGTAGGTCCCCTTCCCCTACAAGGCTGTAGGGTTTAAGCCCGCCTGGGTCGGTACCATCGCATTGGATGAAAAGATGGTCGAAGCGGCAATTCAGTTCAGTGTAGCCATGCCTGGTATGGAACCTAATTTCTTCGGGAACGTGGTGCATTGGGCTAGTATCATAACGGTAGTTGTGTGGTATTAGCCATCTACGTCAGGTTGCATAGACAAATATTAATAAAAACCGGCCAAGTGCGAGTCGGACTCGCACACGAAGGGTTCCGTACCATCGTACAAGATTTAACACCTACATCAGGTTTTTTTACCATTTATATTTTTTTAATGTTACCTATTTAAAAATAAATACACACTCTGTGAAAATTTCAGCTGCCTACCTATTACGATTCATGAGATACCGCCCTGTGACAGACGGACGGACAGCGGAGGCTTAGTATTAGGTTTCCGTCGGCACCCTTTGGGTACGGAACCCTAAAAACCCGAGATAGTCCACTGGCACTTTCGATGTACTACGGAAAATAGTTCGTCGAAAGGGAAAAGCGTTCGGATGTCGCGGAATGCGGCGCGCGGGGCGTGCGGGGCGGTGCGGGGCGGTGGGGTGGGGTGGGGGGGGGCGGCGGGCGCGACCTTCGCAACTTGATGCAATGTCGCTGTGTCATTGACCAGCGGCGCGCACACTGGCGCGCTGCAGCGCACACACGGCCGCGCCGTCTATTTGTGGGTGGGGGCGCCTCGTCGGCGGCGTGTAGCTAACCGCTGCACCGCGCCACCCCCGGCTCTCCGGCTTACGCTTTCGCGGCTGTGCGCCGCGCCAAACGGCGCACCTCTTTCAGGGAACCCTATTACTAAGCCTCCGTTGTCTGTCCGTCCGTCTGTCCGTCCCTGCGTCCGTCCGTCCTTCCGTCCGTCCGTCTGTAACAGGGCTGGATCTCATGAACCGTAATAGATAGGAAGCTGAAATGTTCACAGAGTTTGTATTTATTTTGCCGCTATAATAACAAATAGTTTACCTATTTGTTATTATAGCGGCAAAATAAAAAAAAAGTTAAAGGGGGGGCCCATACAAAAAACGTGATTTTTTGTGTTAAATCTTGTACGATGGTACGGACCCCTTCGTGTGTGAGTCCGACTCGCGTGGCATTAGCCATCCATGTCAGGTTGCATAAAAAAAAAACCAACTAGCCATAAACTTATTAGGTAAGCGACATCATTGTCCCGAATGAATTGCGAGAAGAGAGTTTATCGATTAGCCTATCTGCAATGTGCAATGATTTGGGTGACCCGCGACCTGCGACCCGCGACCCGCGCAGATAGCCGTGCGACCGCCGCTGCAGCGGTCGCAGAGCGCGCGCTGCAACCGTGCGACCGCGGAACGATAGTGCAATGTCGAAAGTACGCTCTGCCCGATAGCGATGTTTTCGGTAATACAATTTAATGTTGTAACATCGATAATATTGTGCAGGACTGTGACATCCCGTTTGATAGTCTTAAAAGACCGGCCAAGCGCAATTCGGACTCGCACACGAAGGGTTCCGTACCATCGTGCAAGATAAAAAAAATGTTTTCGCCCTTTAATATTAATTATTTTTAAATTTTACCTATTTGTTGTTATAGCGGCAAAATAAATACACACTCTGAGAACATTTTAGCTGCCTACCTATTACGGTTCATGTGATGCAGCCCTGTGACAGACGGACGGACGGACTGACAGTGGAGGCTTAGTAATAGGGTTCCGTTGGCACCTTTTGGGTGTGGAACATTAAAAAAGTATGAAGACATGTTTTAATATAGAAATATGTCTGCCAATAAGTATCTATGAAGAAATAAATGAACAATTTTGGTACGACTGCACCTTCGTATATTATTATAGTATATATTTTTTATTTTTTATCTTGATTATGATTCTTGTGTGTTATATACGCATAAAAACACGTCACTATGTTCGTAGACGATAATCTCAGAAACGAACCAACAGATTTCAATAACATTTTTAAATTTGTTCCCGCTTGAACCCTATATTCCTAAACACATGTTGTTTTCGTTGCTGTACCAAACGGAGCCGGGCACTGCAGCTAGTATTATAATATATTAAGTAGTCTATGGTATTATTTAAGTTTATGTCAATGCGAAAATTGTTTTTGAAAAAAATCTCACCTCTGCTTCTGAATATGATTTCTCGGTTATACGGTAGCCCATAGCAGATTTCCGTTTATTCTTCTATTGTATTTCAGAAAAAGTGACCATTTTTTTATTGATTATTTACATTTCCTGCAACATTCGTAGACTACACAGGAATGTACGCCTACAAAACGTTGTGATATCAGAACACGAAATAACTCCACACTTATTTTGGTACGAAGTAATTTATGATTGTTGTTCTGGGTTATTAAAAGAGGCCACTTTTATTTTAGTCATATTTTCAAAATTCTCTTGATCATACATTTTAAACTCGTTTTTATGAATTAATTTATTAGACTCGTACGATTTGACATTTCCCTCCTTTCGCAGCGTCATCACTGTGAAAGAGTTTTCTTCGCACAGTGTTACGTCAGCAGGACCCAATCCTGAAACGTCTACGAAAATAATATTAATCAGGACACAAATACAATCAGGAAAACCCATACGCTTACGTATAGCGTTGAAATGTATGGGTGATGTTATCATAGTTACTATAAATATTCCGTGCGTGATAGAGCCGTGATTTTATAAGTTGAAGTTGTTTGTTGCAAGATCAAGTTGGCACCAAATGTCAGGAGGGTGTATCGATGATACGAAGGAGGTTTCAAAAGTCGCAAGTTATCAATCGAAGGTGCGTTACGCAAATTGTTCCATTTTCTGTCGGTAAAAACCGGGTACAGGAGAACTCTATTATCCGAATACCTCTGCTTCGTAATAGTTATATTATTGTCAGTATTTGTGCCGATTTCCGTAACGTAGGTTAAACGTTGAAACGAGAAGCAAGTGGATTCTTGAACACTTTGTGACGGTTAACGCTTACGGTTGTCGGGCGTGCCTTATCGGATTTCGCCGACACGTTTCGCCCGCTGCGCCATAGGCTTCTTCGAGACTGTGGCTGTCTCTGTCCGCGCGGCGCAGGAGGAGAAACATGTCGGCGTGCCTTATCGGATTTCGCCGACACGTTTCGCCCGCTGCGCCATAGGCTTCTTCGAGACTGTGGCTGTCTCTGTCCGCGCGGCGCAGGAGGAGAAACATGTCGGCGTGCCTTATCAGATTTCGCCGACACGTTTCGCCCGCTGCGCCATAGGCTTCTTCGAGACTGTGGCTGTCTCTGTCCGCGCGGCGCAGGAGGAGAAACATGTCGGCGAAATCCGATACGGCACGCCGGACAACAGTAAGTGTTAACCATCATAAAGTGTTTAAGATTCCACTTACTTCTTGGTTCAGCGTTTAACCTACGTTACGTTTTTCAAAATCAAGTTCTTACTGAGACCCCCATTATTTGCCGATCGACATGGACTAACCATCTTTACCCTTGTTTTCGCATTCCGGATAACCGCGAGTCCACTTCACAAGCGGGTGGAATTATTTTGGTACTTGCGTAAATAAGATATTTCACATTGCTGTATAAATATATTTACCGAGAGCGGCGTCAACGCACTCCATGCCAAGGTGACCATTAATACCAATAACTGTGATAACGTGCATTTCGATTGTAGGTGACAAACAGCGAACATATTTTAAGAGGTCATCCTCGGATCGTGGGCGATGTTTGCGTGTTTGATAAATCACATCCTGCTTGCATTACGCTGATGGATTTTACGCAAGATATCTTATTTTATAAATTCCCTAGGACATTAGGGACGGATCTTCACTTTTTTCCCTCCGGTGCAGCGGTGTGGAACAACTGTGGGTTCAAGGGGTGTCAGCTTCTAGCGTATGATCTGTCTGATGATATGCTTGTATGGATAGCATAGCCAAAGGAACATCAAAACATGAGAAAACTGCGTTTTCCAAACTTAAAACATTCCAAATTAAGAATAAATTGATGCAGCCCATTTACGATGCATTTACAGTGTAATCTTTCTGCAAAATAATTTTATTTTTCCGGACCCCCCTGAACGTTGCAAACAGAAATGGGTGATGAGATAACGGAACACGTATAAAAAAACCTAAGTTATGCTTTCATATCTTATTTTAACTGTACTTGGGCCAGACTATGCTATCCGAGAACGCCCCTTGCCATCATATTAGCATGACTACATTGAACTTGAAGGAAAATATTGAGATTTTTTATGGCTGTATCATAGATAAATTATAGTAGGGAAATATTGCTAACGTCATACAAGTTTGAAATTGGAAAAGTCAACAGATAGCTTTGCATTTCACATCTGAGAATACATTAAATACAAAACCAATTCATATTAATGATATTAATTAATGTATAGCACAAATGTAACCTTTTTTATCAAGCATGTCTAAAAGCACAATTTGGAATTGAACTTAGTTTAATAACGGTGTAACTAGTTCTGGCAGTTACGGGAGATGGCGCTGCACTGGTTAGAAATGTTATAGTCAGGACCAAAACTCGTTCGCCGAGTAGTTCCCACACAAACCCTCCAATACATCTGCTACGTCGGTAGCTTCCGAAAATTGGAAACGGCGGGTCTCGTAGTAGGCGTGCTAGATGGCACATCCCCTTCCTTATTTGATCTGAGTGGTCAGTCTGAGTTCTCACCTAAATTGGGGCTTACGGAACTTCGAAGTTACGTAAAAACCCCATTCAAATGTTTACTACTTATTCTATGGTTTTACTTCTTCAAGCTATCAAAGTCAAACTCGGACTTCCGAATTGTATAAAAACGCGAAGTCGACGTAAACGGCAACGTCGACGTATTTACTCCGACGGTGAGTAAGCTGTCAAATCAAACTCGGATTCACAATTTTTTTGAAAACGCCAGTCGATCAGTTTGGCATAAACGCCAATTTAGGTGACAACTGGGACTACGGCCTCTGCGCCTGAATCGCCACTAACTGTAGGTACACAGTAATTACATACTCGTCCACTTGAGATGTCCCTCGATAATATTGACTCGGTCGCTCGCCTATACGGCTAGGGTGATCTCGGCAGATCCCAATGTCACCTACACAAGGTGAATGTCGAATGGGAGGCTACCTACACCGCGCCGTATCTGTCGAGCCTAAGTCAACATTGTTCCGATGCATTGCGATGCCCGGTACGTGTGGCGGTGCAATGACTGCAGCGGAGTTTTAGCCGGCGTGAGTTTATGATTTAGGTTTCGATATTGATGAATTGATATAGATCTCTTGCACTACACATGGGTAAGGAAAGGAACATACGCTGTCTTGAAAACTCTAAAAGTGTATGGTTCTGAGCTGCTTGTCCCAGTTGTCACCTAAACTGGCGTTTACGGAACTTCGAAGTTCCGTAAAAGCGTCAAACTCCATACGAGTTTTTACTAGATAATCTGTGGTTTTACTTCTTCAAGGTGTCAAAGTCAAACTCGGACTTCCGATTTGTATGAAAACGCGGAGTCGACGTATACGGAAACGTCGACGTATTTACGAAAACGTTGAGTAAGCTGTTAAATTAAACTCTGACTCGCAAATGGTAGTTCGATTAACGCCCACTGCGCGCGCTCTTCAATTTCTCCATACATTTGAAAAGGCTAGTCGATCGGTTTGCCGTAAACGCCAATTTAGGTAACAGCTAGGACCACGGGCTCAGTATCTGAGCCCTTAGTCGGGGTATCTTCTCTCAGGTTTCTCGCAGGCTCGAGTAGTGTAACAGGTTTAATCAGTCCTCAATGTGAGGCTGCTTTAGAAAATGATTGTTCTTAAATATTGGCAAAGAAAATAATAAGACTCCTAAAATCAAAGACGTCAAATCATTCAGACGGAAAAAAAATCTTTCTTGTTCCATTGACACTGAAAACGCAAAAATCGAACTCTGCTGTCTACAAAGTTCGCATTGACTTGAGTAATTACTTGAGCATGTGACAAAGTTAACATAATTGTATATTTAAACAAAAAAATCACTGCAACAACGACTTCACTCTTCCTATTTCCTTATCTCAACTAAGGCATACTCTACATCGTTGGGTGTCGTGACGTAGGAGCGATGCGAATTTCTCAAATTAGCAACCAATGTGCACATTCTATTTGACAATTGTATTTGCGGAGTGTTTTTCGCGTTGACTGTAGATTATGATGCGTATCTGGAGCTGAAAGTGACTTTGAGGGGCTCCGGGTGCGGGCCGCTTATCTCGGCGGATGTTTTTCTCGCGAAAATATCGCGATAATTCGCCAAGTCGGCCGCAAGATAGCGCTGAGCTCGCGGGAGATGGCGCCGCCCTTAGATCAAAAGAGGAAGGAGATGTGCCACCTAGCGCGCCTAACGTCAGACCCGCCGTCTTTAGTTCACACAACTAGCCAAGTGTGAGTCGGACTCGCACACGAAGGGTTCCGTACTATCGGAACCTTTCGTGTGTGTGTATATATATACCACAAAATGTAACACAACATCACGCTTTTTTTAACCTCCCTTTTTTATTTTTTTATTTTATTTATTTGTTATTATAGGGGCAAAATAAATACATACTTTGTGAAAATTTCAGCTGCCTACCTATTACGGTTCATGAGTTACAGCCTTGTGACGGACGGACGGACGGACGGACGGACGGACGGACGGACGGACGGACAGCGGAGGCTTAGCAATAGGGTTCCGTTGGCACCCTCTGTGTGCGGAACCCTAAAAACTACCAATCCAACTTAAACGCAGATGTATTGGAGGGGGCTTAACTTGGCAAATGCACAGGGGGGGCACATTCGCGCGCGGTGTCAATGTTTGGACCATAGATTTTCATTTTCATTTCATTTCATTTATTTAAACTCTTTTGGTAGTCAAACTACACTAAGTTAGGTTACACAATTATGAAATACAGACTTAGATCTAAATGTTACTGCCAAACAATTAGTAGAACAGATTAAGGCAAAAAACAAAGAACAATAGAAACAGCAACCCTCAGTTTAAATTACTTACAACTGACGAAGTCAATAATGTAATAATATTAATTAATGTAATTTCTAGCATTACAAGTATTCTCTGGTGTAAAAAGTAAGGCTATATGCCATCTAGCGCGCTTACTATGGGACCCGCTGTCTCCAATTTACGAATACTACGACACACTCGCAAACGTAGTCGCGGGCGTATTGGAGGGTTCATGTGGGTGGGAACTGACTCGGCATTTTTAGAGCCCATTCGCGCGCGGTTGCGATGTTTCGACTGTGTGGAATGCGACGCTCCGCCGGGTTCCAACGTCACCTGACTCATATGGTCACTTTGACCATACGGCGGCGACGCGATATCGAGCGCATGCCACTACCCCTTCCATTCTCTTCAGTGGTCTGGACTGTGTGTCACACGACACGATTACATGCACAATGTGTCCACACTGCGGCATCGTGAGTAACGACCGCAAGGCACTCTTCCTTCGTTTTCTCTTCTATGGGTGACACCCAAAGTTGAGAAACAGTGGGGCAATGTTGGGTTAGGCCCAAATACGATACGAGCACACAGTTCGTGCATGATCATAAAATAATTGTGTAACTCTTTGTTTCATGACCTGTCTCACTCGTTTATAAATAAGAAAGTTTGAATCCTTTTACATTTAAGAACGGCCCGTAAGCTATGCTCCCCATACAAACGTAGTTTACTTATCATTTAAAAACCGCTGTTCCAATTAAATTGATATTTAATATGTAAAATCAGGGAACCAATATCTGTGTCTGCATGCTTTTGTTTTTTTGAAAAATCCAAACCGAATCAGAAGAAAGCAAAAACAAAATCTTCATACTAATTATGTTTTCTCTGTGGTTTGACTCAGGATACATTTATCGAAAAAGCAAAGGCATGCAGACACAGATATTTGTTGCCAGATTTGTGATACCAAATATCAAGTAAATTGCTACAGTGCTTTTCAAATGATTAGTAAACTACGTTTGTATGGGAGGCGAAATTTTCTGATGCTTACGGGGGCACCTTAACACGCCATAGTTGCTGAATCAATTTCCACGTGAAATTGTTGTATGTGTGTCCATGATTTTTAGGGTTCCGTACCCAAAGGGTGAAAACGGAACCCTATTACTAAGCCTCCGTTGTCCGTCCGTCCGTTCGTCCGTACATCCGTCCGTACGTCCGTCCGTCCGTCTGTCACAGGGCTCTATCGCATGAACCGTAATAGGTAGGCGGCTGAAATTTTCACACAGTGTGTATTTATTTTGCCGCTATAACAACAAATAGATAGAATTTTAAAATAATAAAAATTAAACAAAACAAAAAACGTGATTTAATTGTGTTACATCTTGTACGATGGTACTTGACCTGTTTTTGCAACCTTTTCAACGGGTTAGTTGTTACCGAAGACGTATATCAAAGCCAGGGACGCAACAGGATATGAATCCTGCACCTGCGGCGACGAACTCCCCCGCAAGTGCGACCCACGTACGACTCTTACCTAATATCCTCTGATAATGAACGCCGATAACAGATTCGGTGACGATACGCGAGATAGCAGGCACTATCTCCAACACAAGCTCCATTTCGCACGTAATCGTATCACATCATCGAGGAAAATGTTTCACGTTGAACCATTTTCACTCTTATTGTATGGAGTTATTGATTGGTTTTATAAAATATTGCTAAACCTACTGAATTATATATTCCTTGCGGCTCCCACGCATTTGCTGCTAGTTTTGAGAAGTGTTCGACGACGGGTCATAATGCCAAAAAAAGATAAATAAAATTTATTTTAAAAAGTAAGGCCAAATACGTAATGAATTTAACGCATCAGACATTGTTTAAACGTTACAAGTTTATATTAACTAGACTCCCTGTGAGATGGCTACGCTATGCTTTGAAATTTTGAAATCATTCATCCAAAATATCACAACGCATGATTTAACTTATTGCTACCACTTGATGAAAAGAGGGACTAAGCAACTGCTTCTTTCAAAAGCTTATTTTCAAATAGGCTTTTACGCGGTGAAGACGGAAATTATTCTAGTACCCTAACTCCTGCATTCGGTTATTCAGCGTGTGTGCATCTTCGCGCTAGACGCTGACAAACAGTGCAGTGGGACTGACGGGAGTGTGTGTGTGTGTGTGCGTGTGCGTGAAGGTCAACTGGCGGCGTCATTTCCTGGTCATTGCCACCCGCGCACCGCGCACCGCGAGCCGTCTGCCCGCGCAACGCACACCCTCCGGGCACAGGGCGTATTCCTCGGATTAAAAGTAGCAAAACTGTGAGACGTGCTAGACGGAATGAGAACGAGCATAAGTATTCTAACAGACGGAAGAATTTCTCCATGACGCGAGGTAGATTACAATCGTGCGCATGAATGCCTATCGGGCTGCGTTATACAATGTCGAGTAAGTATGGAAGGTCGTGACAAATCATTTTTGAAATGAATACAAATAAAATGACAGGAGGGGTGGTTTCAAAACAAAGTCGTCCTGACGTAAACAGGGGAGAGCTGGCCAATGAAAGGCCTCAGTCCTTTATTCCGAGTGCAATCGGAACCAATCCTAAAACCGTTCACGTCGCACATCATGCCTCGCAGTGCCTCGCGTCTATCCAGCGTTGCTGCATCCGAGGCTACGGTCCGAATTGCGCTCAAACGCTGACAGCATGAATACAGTTGGACCGAATTGCGCTGGCAGTGCTCAGAAATGCAAGATTGTGAGGTAAAACTCGTTCAAGTGCTTACGGTGCTCAGGGCAAAACCATGAGCGCTGTCAGCGGCAGCCATAGATCGCGCGGCAAATTTGATTTCTATACTGCAAGTCGAGGACACATAATATAAAATAAAATCCGCGTTTGAGGTTATTTTGTGAGCACCGCTAGCACGCTCACAATAGGTCCGATTTGTTTTCGCAAATATTGCAGTATTCGCGAATACTGATTCGGACCAGCAGGCCTATTCCTGGTATTCCGTAATCAGGAATCCTGATTCTAGAAACCCGCTTTTATAGCGGTTTTCAAAGCGATTTTCGTGACGAAAAGATTCCGGATAGTATTTCCGGATAGATAGTATTTCAATTCAATAAAGGTTTTCCGCCGAAATAATCGCTTTGAAAAATCACTATAAACCCTGTTTTCTAGACTCAGAATTCCTCATTCCTGATTACGGAATCCCAGGAATATGCCTGCAGGTGTTTGCACGGTTACATTTGTGAGCACTGTCAGCCCGATTCGGACCAATGTGCGCTTCAAATCCGCGAATGTGTGCGAAGCGTCCGAGCAGCGAAGCGGATGCAGTTACTCGGCTCCTGCAAAAGGAATAAACCCCCCGCGACCGGTCCCGCGCTTCCCTCGCCTCCTCCCCCCCCCCGTCCCGCCCCGCCCCGGCGGACTAGCGACGCTGTAGACCGCACACATTCCAGATGGTCTAAAAATAGCGTCACCGCCTGGCCTATAGACCGCTGCGGCCATTTCCCAACAGCGCGCCTTCTATGCCCCGGTGCTCCCATGTGCCATTTGTAGTCAATCCGAATGAAATGATTGGCAAATATTGATGTTATGCCATTTTTCCAATCTTATCGAACGATATAATGCACGTAATATAGAAAGGAAAAGTGTAATTAATGATAAAATTTTAATAGATAACAAAAGTTTATATCGTCAGATTATTATTCACTTCATAGATACCGACCACTAGGCATGGACGTAAAGTAAAAATTTAACAAATTTATGTTAATTAATTCTAAGTTTGAAAACAAACTCATTTATTTTGAACGTCAATTTAGTTATTCTGTATCGGGATTTCGAGTCACCATTCAAGTATGCACGAGCTGTTTAATATTCCAACAAGAATTAAAAAAAATAGGCTATATAATGTTTATATCGTGAATTAACAATGTTTTATATCTTTGAAGTAGAGTTATTTTCAAAAATTTAATATGAAACCTAATTGAAGTCAGACGAATTGTAATTTTTAACATAATCTTAAGGGCGTGATAGTTACACACGTTTATAGTTACAAAATATAAAAGATTTCATTTAATTTTCTTTACAAAACAATTTGGTAGAAATTGGCCATTACGCTCTCTGCATTTCCTCTCCGTATCCTGTAGCCGATCCTATGTCTACAATACCTTCCAGAACGATAATCTCTTAGTTTAGAACCAAATGTTTGACAAATACTTTTGTAGCCCTACTCCAAACACCTAAAGTCCCGACCGCAAAACCAACGAATTCGTAATGCAATTCGTGTTAATTTTATTACACCCTTTCATACCGCACGTTGCACCCAAACTTATTTTTAGCCGCTATTTTACAATTGGAGCACCCGCCGCAGGGAATCAGAGCACCCCCTTGTGGTTGACATAATGCTTTTGAGAACGAACCGTTTCTCAAACTCATCTCTGCTGCACCGCCAGGGTATGGAAATGTCTACCGGCGGATGCCTTTCCTCATACCCATAACCTGGCAGTCTTCAAGCGTAATTTTAATAATGTCGATAGCTCAGCCATAGTCCGCAAATCCGCTGGCATGGCGCCTCGCTGAGCGTGGTTTCGCGAGGCGAGGTGTTTTTGGCTTTTCTGAGCACCTTCGGTCCTCAGCACAGCCACCATACCGGTTTTTCATTAAAAAAAAAACTTGTATTACATCCAAAAAAACCCTGCATGAAGTTAGGATCTATCCGAATTTTAAATACTCGTTTTAAGTAGACAAACAGTTTTGGCGATTTCGTCGTATCGCTCGAGATAGTCCACGGCAACATGCGTGACACCAACAATACTAAAACTAGTTTTGATGTAAATAAATTATCTGGTCATTGCTTCTGGTTTTCCCAGCGCCCAACTTCCGTGATATGACGTCACCGCGAGCCAATCTAATCTTATCTCAAAGGATTCGTGTAGATTTGCTGCGTCCCTTATCTATATCCTTAGATATTCGATGCAGATATAGCTCGTGTGGGTTCCGGAACACTGCATATTAATGATTGTTGTGTCTCTCTCAATGAGTTCTGACTGCATTCTTCGGCTGCAGTATTGGTCACAATGCTTAATTTTTTTATACCAATTTTTAGGGTTCCGTACCCAAAGGCTGAAAACGGAACCCTATTACTAAGCCTCCGCCGTCCGTCCGTCCGTCCGTCTGTCACAGGGCTGTATCTCATGAACCGTAATAGGTAGGCAGCTGAAATTTGCACAGAGTGTGTATTTATTTTGCCGCTATAACAACAAATAGGCAAAATAAAAAAAATAATAAAAATTAAAGGGGGTCCCCATACAAAAAACGTGATTTTTTGGTCTTGATGGTACGGAACCCTTCGTGTGCGAGTCCGACTCGCACTTGGCCGGTTTTTTCGAGCAGCTCGTAGCCTGGTGGCGCGGGGAGTTGCCTCGCATGCCAGGGGTCTAGGTTGAAATCCTCTTCCCGTTCATGCGCCATTTCTTTCTCTTTCTGAGTTGGATGAGTGCATTTCTTCACGAATGCGAGCTGCTCCATGGTTCGGAATCCATATAAAACTGTACTTCCCCTTTCCCTACTAGGTGGTAGGGTTTAAGCTGCCCGGGTTGGTACCGTCGCATTAGATCAAAAGATGGTCGAAGCGGCAATAGAAAATTGTCCGTGTTTTCCATCCAGTTTAATGTAGCCGTGCTCATAAAGGGAAGGTCCTGGCATGGAAACTATTTTTTTCGGGAATGTGGTGTATTGGGCTAATATCATAACGCTAGTTGTTTGGTATTAGCCATTCATGTCAGGTTGCATATAAAAAAAAACCTATATCAAAAAATCACCTCCCGAGATAACGATGCGCGAAACAGAACTGTCTCAACTTGTTTTAAGGCGCTAGGACTAGCCAACTACTCGCGCCATACAAATGCACTTTTTAACAAATGTAATAATATGTAGTGAAACGCTTCAGCAAATCCAAATAGAACTTCAGACTGATAATGGATTGTTAATATTTTTTTATTCCATCATTTATTTAAATAATAATAAAAATAAAAAAGTTAATTTTTCTCATTAGAAATCTGAAAGTAATTCGATTTCTAGATATAAGCAAAAACAGCATATATGCATAAACAAAAAATTCCATTTGCTTTTAGATTTCTACATTTAGTCAAAAAAGTTCGGAAATGGACACCGTTTCCGCAATGTATTTTGTATAGAAAAAGGAAACATACATTAACGAAAATAATTCGATTCCTAGACAAGGAATCATATATTGTAAGAATGACACTTATAATCGTCAGACTTAGTTAGTTAACTTGGGGTGCCTCGTCTAACTTTGCGATTTGGCAAGTACCCTTAATATGCTAAGAACACGATGTGTTATTGTACTGCCAACTGCACAAAAGAAAAAAATAAGCCTACAAAATCAAAAAGGACAAAATATAAATACAAATTGACTTAGATTTCATCGAAGGGGTTTACCAGCTCATCTCCCACAAAATCATTTAATTACATCCTTTCTTTTTCATCTATGATTCAATCCGGGCTACGATACAAAACGGCAGTCCATCTGAGGCCTCGACTCCAGCAGGCCTGTTTTCGTAAGTATCGAGTGCTAGATTAATAATAAATTAGCTTAGGATGCGTACTTCGGTGTTCTTGAACTGTTAGTCCTGAGGCCCGAATAAAAGTTCGTTCGACGTTGCTATATATATATATACGTACATACACAGAAAACGTGTATGTATACGTCACCACTACAGGCCTCCAGCTTCCACCACCTCCAGCTACAAAACCCCCAAAGCTACCTTTCGGTTACAATACATAAATATGCGATGTAACCGAAAGTTACTTATCTGATATCAGGTAACTGGAGGTGGTGAAAACAGGGGTTGGTGAGCTGTATAACTACTGAGTAGTCTGCCTACTTCATTGTGATCAACTAATGAGTAATGATCGTCCCCTCCACCAACGTACGCAATAGAAATGAGCTTATGTACCCTGTGAATACGTACAAATGCAGTATGGATACCAGGATAGTACACTGAAATATGTGTAAAGCCGGCATCCAACTTCTTTGTTGGGTTGATCGTTTACAATTATTCGTTAAAAAGTATCACATTCCTGGACAAGGCAGTATAGAAAACGAATGTGATATCACCAAATGACACGTTTTTTAACGAATAGCTGAAAACGATCAACGAAGCGAAGAAGTGAGATCCCGGCGAGTATACAATTTGGATCATCTTTTTAATCACACAATGACGATAAGGAAGGTTGTAATTTGTAACTTATATTTTAAGAAAAGCTACGCACGGCCATGGCGTCGTTCAAACCTACCTGCTTAAGAGGATAATGAGGTGATCAGGTTCAATACAATGGATCGTGCCTGTTTCCTCAGTAAAATTAAGAAATCTTGTTCTGCAGGTCTATTCCTGGCATCCAGTAATGAGGAATCAGGAATCCTGAGTCTAGAAAATCACTTTTATAACGAATTTCAAAGCAATATTTTCTACGGAAAGCTGTGATTGATTAAAAAAACCATGCTCCGGAATATATTCGTCAAGAAAATCGCTTTGAAAACCGCTACAAAAGCGGCTTTCTAGACTCAGGATTTCTGATTCCTGATTACTGAATAGACCTGCTGAACGTTTGCACAGAATTTTCGTTAGATTGTTGGGACAATTCTCGACCATTCCGTTGACACCAGAAGCAATACTGACGTGTGCCGTGTTGTCGGTTGCAGTGTGCGGCGAGCCGCGCGAGGGCTACCCGGGCTACTACGGCGGCGGCGGCGGAGGGGGCGGCGGCGGTGGCGGCGGGGGAGGCGGGGGCCACCACTTCGCCGCGCCGGCGCCGCCGCCGCACCACGCGCACGCGCACTCGCTCGCGCACGCGCACTCGCTCGCGCTGCAGCACGACGACCTCTCCTACGCGATGTTCGAGCTGGGCGACTACCAGCGCGCGCACCACCACACCAAGCTCAAGAAGCTCAAGAAGCCGAAGGGGCTCGAGGCGCCGCCCGGCGCCGGCGTCAAGCGGAAGAGCCGCGAGGGCTCCACGACGTACCTGTGGGAGTTCCTGCTGAAGCTGCTGCAGGACCGCGAGTACTGCCCGCGCTACATCAAGTGGACGAACCGCGAGAAGGGCGTGTTCAAGCTGGTCGACTCGAAGGCGGTGTCGCGGCTCTGGGGCCTGCACAAGAACAAGCCGGACATGAACTACGAGACGATGGGCCGCGCGCTGCGCTACTACTACCAGCGGGGCATCCTCGCCAAGGTGGACGGCCAGCGGCTCGTCTACCAGTTCGTCGACGTGCCCAAGGACATCGTCGAGATCGACTGCTCGCTGGCGTAGAGCGCTGCCCCTCCCCGCACCCCCCCTCGCCGCCCGTCTCGTTCTATACAAATCTGAAACCATCGAAATATTACGTAGTGAGTGCGCGTTAGTGTGTCGAGTCTTCGATCCCCCAGCAGAATCTCCCTTCCCCCCCCCCCTCACCCCGGAACCCACACCGCCCCTGACGTCCAGAGACGCGAGACTTTGTCGAATGACCCAGAGATGTGTGCCCAGTGTGAAACAGATTTACTTTATATCAGAAAAATACTTGTGTATTTACAACGACCATCTAGAATGTGTAATTTAAGGAGAGTAATGAAACTAGTTTTGTTATTTCGGGTTCGCACCGGAACCGGCGGAATATTTCGAAATTTACATATTTTGTTACTCATGTGATGTTAAACTGAACTAAATAAAGAAGTATGTAGATAAATAAAAAAAAAATCGCTCACTTATAGGCAGCCAACAGCTCTATTTTATAGTAAATACTATTTAAATAATAAAATATCATTTATAATTCTACATAAGAAAATAAATTTATTGCTCAACATTTTATATGTATGTATGAACTACTAGAAGAGAAAGCAAAATCTTTAAGTAAAACTTGCGGACCGAAGGTACACATGTAAACGTATTTTTTATAAGATATGTGAGCGTGACAATCGAGATGAGATATCTTTATATTTATTACATACGTATATCGAATGAAATTATTCTGCAAATTATCTTCCTCAAACAGCGTACGACTCTGAACTTCCTACCTCAAACTTGCAAATGGTGAATTGATATTATAAAATAAATACTATATTTCAAAGTAATAGCAACGTTTCATCTCCGAATCGTACCTTTAAAACATGTTAAGCTATGCGGTGTGATTGACACAGCTAGTTTTAAGAGTTTACGCAAAAAATATAAATATTTATGATATGAATGATGTTTATGGGCAGTGGTGCTTGTTCCAAGAGTGACGTTTTATCACAGAATAAGTAATAGTGGTTTTATATAAACTTTTGACAGTTGAAGATATCCCGTGGCGGGCCCCTCGTGTTAGCACCCCCCCACTCCCGCGCCGCCGCCGCGGGACGCGGCACACTCCCGCTTTTTTGCACATTTATACATTTTGATAAATGTTTCCAAAGTTAATATAACTGATATATTGTCTAAATGTTGCGTTAATCTTCGATCCACAAAATGTGAAACCATGTTTCATAAAACACTTAATTATATTTATATATATTATTATAACTGAGCGTTTTTCAAGTCTATCTTATAATAATTAACACCTACCAATGTAATTAATTAATGTAAGTTATACAAATAAATCCTTATGTATTCCTTCGTTATTGTTGTACTGAAAATTTACTGCCAACGCACTAATAACAAAAGTATAGGATATGTTAAAATTTAGGTAATTATCGTAACAGAATGTCATGATGGCAGTTACACTGTGCTAAAACTACACCTGGCGCCATCTAGCGCGCGGGAACATTCTACTTGCGATGATGAGTTTCTGATGATCTGTTTCTGTTTGTTATGTATAATTGAATAGTTAAGTCCTGTTGATAGGATTCCTTGTGCAAGTATTTATGAAGTAAGTGTAAAAAGTTTGTTACCATTCATTCACAAAACTGTCTACATATCAACGATAAGTCAACCCATTATTGTATGTCGGCGCCAACTGGTTGAATAAGTTAGATGACTTGAATATGGTCCAATTTAATTAACGTAAAAATACCCATAACCTGTACTGTTTATACAATGAACGGCCTTGGCTCGCAGTTGAATGAATGATTCAACCACTTGGCGTCGAATAAGCACACCGACATTTTATATTTTATTTAAAGATAAAATTCGACTATCTTTTTCAAATACTTGCACGGAGAAACCTAAGTTTTGTTACCTGAATAAACTATTGTAATTACAATACGTGGTCCAATGTTGAAATCATTATATGGTTAATGAGCTAGTTGTAAGTGTGTGGAGGGTGAGCGAGGAATGTGTGACATTAGTGAATAGTGTTGAAGTTGTGTTAAGTAAGTGATGCAGGTGTTCTCGGCCCCGGCCCCCACCGCTGCAGCTACAAAGTGCAAATGCATACAGTCCACGCCTGTAAATAGGTACCGCGAGTAACTGGCCTGCGCTGGTTGCAAAACTGTGCGAAATTTATAAGAATAAAATTAAAGATATGTCCAGTGTTCTCGAAGGGTCAGTAAACATAGCCGGTGCGAAAGGAATTATGTTTGTGTTAATTTTATCAGAGTTACTAGATCAATGTCTTTATGTCTGTGGATGAAGTTCTAGTTAATACTTTTTGTAGAGTAAATGGAAAATTTTAAGATAACTTGGAGTCCTTCTTTGTTCGATGTCCTCTTTGGAGTTTCTTCTGTAAATATCTAGTTAACTTATTTATTTCTCGATGGCTCGCCGTTGAGATTAACATCTAGTTCGTTTCTTTTTAGGAAATTTTGTTCGCGTAGGTGACAAATTTTATTGTATTATACAAACTTGTTTATTGTAATGTCGCAGCCGCGAGCGCGGCGCGTGCGCTGTGTGTTTAGTGTATTTCATATGCTCTCAGAATTTACATTGATTTAAATTAAATGATATGTGAAACGAAAATTGGATATTGGAACGTTCAGTTACCTACTAGCTAAGGAATGTTCGAGTAAGACATTTAAAATAAATGCTCAGGTTTCGCGAACGAAGTAAAAATAGTATCTACGACGAAAAATTCAAAATTTTCAATATTTTATACGTACTTAATTGGAGCACTATTCGGTGTGAAATTAGGTTAAAGATGTCGTGTTTCCGCAAAAAAATTGATGTCTTGTGTCCCCTAGTCCTTCCTTACTCTAAGTATATGTTTAAATAAAATTCACTTTGGGATTGTGGCATTCCGCGTGTGAGCGTTACCATGCGTAGTGCCCGGTCGGTGGGACCGGGCATGTCGCATACCTAGTTAGCGTTCTAATTGTTGCGCGTTGCGAAGCAGTAAGGTTAGTGAGTAGTAGGTTGTTGTTGACGAAAGGACTGCACGCACGGTTCATGTGATAAGCGGTCGCTCTGAGCAGGGATTAGTGGAATTCGATATTATGTAAGGACCATCGACTAGGGCAATGGCGGCAACGCCATCTATCGCCCGTCGGACACATTACTTATTGGATGTTATGTAATCACAGTGTGTGTGGACACCGCACGTCCGTCCGTCCGTCACCGAAGGTCGCCCTTCGCTCTCGCCAGCACCTAATTATTGATGGATTCTGGGAGTTCGCGTGAATGTATGTGTTACATCCTCGAAACTTTAACGGTTTAGTTTTTGGACATTTTCTCCGACCGTACGTTAAGTTATGTTTAGCTATAATTTAAGGAGACCACTGTATTTTTTTCTGCCCTTAGTTAAGTTATTTTTCTATGTATAGTTAGTAGTAAGTATACATGATGTAGCACATAACATGATGCATGATGATAATGTTAATAAAATATCTACTGTAAAATTTTTTGTACGACTTTTTCTCCTACCTCGGGCCCAAATCCTATTATTCCATTATCTTCCTACTTGGTGAATATAAAACAATAAAATGAACAGAAACAAGTCTGGGGGTCCATTCAGGGCAAGAGTGAGTTCGAATTCGTCACTAAATATCAACTCACTTTTTTAAATAGTTAATGTTTCCACACTTTTTGAATATAATTACAGTTGGGTAAAAATCTAGTCTGTCCCGTAAATACGTTGCAAGTATAAATAACGGTTCCGTTATTTTAATAATAATATATTTCCCAGCAATTTTTAGGTTAACTCACTCCCGAACTTGAACTCACTCTTGCCCTGAATGGACCCCCTGTTCTGAAAGGAGATATGCAACCGGAGCTCTAGTGACTTTTTTGGTGTAACAGAAATGTGATCCATAGTGTTCCAAACCATCGATAATTATTTTTAATTATTTAAATTTTAAAATATTTCAACTTTCATGATAACTCCAACGAAAAAATATTTAGAAAAATAAGTCGAAAATTTTTTTTTTCATCTTAACATTTAATTTTAATTTATATTCCAGAATCATGACAAGAAAATGCCTCTATGAAGTCATAAAACAATGTTCGAACAATAAAATGGAAGGAAGAACATGTTTTTAGAAAATTATCTTAAAATAATCACCAAATATCCTGAAAATGAGCAAGGCTCACTAAGACTTTTAAGAGTTAGAAATAGTATAGAGAGTGACTCAAACATTTTTAAGAGCTCTTTTGTGCCCATACGACTGATATGCCATATTGGTGACCAAAAAAAAAATTATTTGGCAAAACCCAGTGCCTTCCTCTACAAGATACTGCAGACCAATACGAATCCGTTTCGTTCACGAAACAAATGATATTACAAATGAAGAAATCGGCTACATAGAAAATCACGTAAAAAACCTGAAAAAGAATGAAATACCGAGAGCGAATGGTGGCATAATTGAAATAGAGCACATATTGGCATTAACCATGATTGATGCAAAGGTTTGCAATGCTGAAATGACGAGCATCAAAGGATTTTAAGAACTTAACTAAAAAAAATGTAGAGAACCCGGATGCCCTTAGATTTGGGCTTTCAATACTTCACGCCAGGAATAGATATTTTGAATCAATTCTTCATTTGTCTTATAAAATACAGTTCAATTCGTGGCAAGTGAGGACTCCAGATAAAAAAATGTGTCAAAAATGAATGATTTCGAGACATGGGGCTACAGTCAGTGACCACGCTATACTACCTATTGGTCAATTATCAGAAGAGGCGGCTGAGGTGAGAATAAGCACTTCCGCATGTATAGGCAGAATTTCTCTAGAAATTTTTCGAGAGTATTCTGAAGGATCCGAATTCAGCAGAAATTCTGCTGAATTCGGATCCTTTTTTGAGTAGTTCAAGAAAGGCCTCACAGTAAAAGTAAACCTTTTTCGAGTGAGGCATTACAACTCTTCCTCCCAGAGACACTCTACGTCTCGTCTACAGAATCTGAATATGAAGAGGAGGATGGAGTTTCAGAAAGTGAATCAGTTTCACCTACAGAAGGCGAATCGGATTTTATTATTTTATCTACTGTTTTGTATAATTTCACGTGTGTATAATGTTTTAAATAAAAAAAATATTACTCTAAAATGGTTTTTATTACATATCAATTCGATAAATGCCAACAAATATTTTTGATCAACTTTCGAAGGCTAAATACTCCTCTGTGCGACGCGCAGAATGCTGCACTGAACAATACTCTTGTACTGATTGCGAAAATAGTAATCACTTCAGTAAATGCATCACTGAGAATTCAGATGCATCTGCTGACGTTTCTATGAGTTTACAGTGTCTGAAATGTATCAATTCAGATTCACCTTAGTCAAAACAATTAAACTGTGGTAGTTCGATCGAAAACCACTTAAATTAGTGACGATTTTCTAGCCTATACAAACTGTGCCATGTCCTTTAAAAAAGGACATCATGGATAACCGTAGAGTAGAATCATCACTACATAGTATAAAACAAAGTCGCTTTCTCTGTCCCTATATCCCTATGTTCGCTTAAATCTTTAAAACTACGCAACGGATTTTGATGCGGTTTTTTTAATAGATAGAGTGATTCAAGAGGAAGGTTTATATGTATAATAACATCCATTAAATATTGGAGAAATACTGTTATTTTTGAGGTTTCCAATGTGATGTCGTAAAAAAATTTTTTTTTTCCGCTTTCATTGCAAACGCAGGCTGAACCCTACGAGATTTATCAAAATAATGTATTAAGTATTGTATACATTGAAAAGGTCTACAGAAAACTCCGCGATGGTATATATCTATCTCTTATGGATATCCCACAATAACATTTTTTTCTCATTTACTTTTTACGACAAATAATGGCTAATTTTCGAAGCGATTTTAACCAATACAGCATTAATCCTTATCCAATTAAATACCTTAAATACATTGTTGATTTAATATAGATCTATACGGCCATTTACAGCATATGATTGAAATGAATATTTTCGAAGATATTATAGATTTAAAAATTGCGGGATGTAATGTTTGCGGCGGTACCGGCCGGCCGGGGCGTCGGGAGCGTGCCTCGGAGGCCGCGGTTCTCCCTATAGCACTTTGAATTTATTATTTCTCTAATATCTAATAATCATGTAATAATAATATCTAAGTTTTTTTTATTTTAAATATCTCAATGTAGGAACTCCACGTAAAAATTGTTTATTTGTGTATCATTGTGTCAAAATAATATTGTTTTAAATGACATTATGCCCGTGCAAAGCCGGGACGGGCTGCTAGTAGATTAATAAATCTATAGTAGATTTATGTGAATGTAATGAGTTAGCGATAAATATGTTATCTCATTTTTTAATGGAACTGGACATGGGTGGCTAATACCACACCTACTTTCATGATACTATTAGCCCAACACACCTCATTCCTAGATGCCATGCACCCTCCCTACATTGAACGGGATGGAAACCGCCAATTTTTGGAAAAATAACCACGAAGAAATGAAAATAATACATGTGTTTTAATTGTATTTATTAGATGCTCATAGGCTTAAAATTAAGTACATGCCTGTTGCACTAGGTTTGGATAAATTCCGGAATGTATCATATTTATGTACAATAATTACACAATATATTTTCTACTGGACGGTTGCAAATTGCTTTTAGTCTACACAGAACATTCAATTCATTTTATTGATAATATAAAACACCCAAGTTGTATCAAATTCACGAGGTTACATGAGCAAAAGTGGAAATAGCCACTAAATCTTGACTATTACTAAAAATCAATTAATAATGACTGACAGAATGTCTGAACAGATAAGATTCCTATGAAAATTAACAATAAAATTCACTCTAGCACATAATTACCAACATTTGACCCAGACACAAGGCACAATTACAATAAAGGGTATTAATAGAGTAGCATTTTACATTACATGTTTCAGAAAATCCGAGAAACATGATGAACTAGGCGTAATAGAACTAAATATTCACAAAAAGTGTGACATGTATGTATGTATAATCGACCGTGAAGCAAGGACACATTAATTAAAGAGAGATCCCTTTAAAAAGAACTACTTTACTAATATACTGCAAGGTTGGACCCGAACCAGCAAAAAATTACCATTCGCGGGTATGGCGTCCAACCAATTCCGCCATCTGCTGTATACCCATAATTTGGAATTCTCCTACAGTCCCTCTTCCCGCAATCAATGCCTCCTACTAACACAGTATTTAAGATTATAACTACAAATATTTTTAACGCTATACCTGCGTTACGGACCTTTTGACTGCAAAGTAGTTATTCTTACAGGGATCTCTCCGTGAAATACTTAATTTTTTTGTTCAACTTGTAGATGCAGAATAAAAATAATTATTTATTTATTAGAATTATGACAAAATGTTTTACGTTCACATCATATAGCAAAGTCGGTTAAAAAGTATAATTTTAAGGCAGCTACCAAAAATTATTAAGTCATAATGGGAGTACGATGTGGGGTGGTTGATTTGAATGTCAGATTACTTAAGTACTATACAGGATGTCGTAATGGCCGGTACATTAAATTTGAGAAATTATTATTAGGATTAGACAAACAAAAAAGTTTAAAAAACGTTTTGCTGAATAGCCTCTAAATAAAAAGTTAGACTTTCCATACAAAGTAATTCATTAATATAGTGTAAAAATAATCTAATGTTCCGTAAGAACGTGGGAACGTTGTATTGCACTTGGACATGGATGGCTAATATCACACCGACTGTCGTGACATTAGCCTGATACGCCACGTGGGATCTAGGTTCCATGCCATGAACTTCCTTCTGCACAGTTACAACGTCGCGTCAAATTGCACTAGACGAAAACATAAATTTCTAAAATGTATATCTCGGTAAAAAAAAAATTACACCTTTTTTGTCTCGGAAAAGCATAAGGATTACGCTGGCGAAATTAATGTACCGGTTGTTACGACACCCTGTTTAGTAGTACCGATAAAATAGTAATTTCTATATCCAAATGTTGGTTCACATCTGATGCCACCGAGCATGGAAGGGCGGGTCATTGTCATCTTTCAGTGATAATATATACACCGACGGTAGCGCTGGCCAGTCAGTTCAATTACGAATACGCTCCCTTCTGATGTTCTCGAGTTCCACGACACGTAAGAACTGCACACGACGCCATTTACTGCAACGAACATTCGATGTTACGCGGCCCGAATTCGTAAGCCAACTGACTGTCTGGCGCTACCGTCAGTGAAATGTCACTAAAACGTGGCTACGCTGCCGCTATACGGTGGTGCAGTTTCGGTCGCCACTGCCGTCCTTTCTTACTCGATGTCTTCTGCACTCCATCGAACAAGATACCCTGAACTTTGGCTTATCGTTACATAAACGGACCCAGAGAGTAACTACAAAAAAAGTAAAACTTCCCTAGGATGGATGGATTTCTCTAGAAGATATCATTCAATGAATAAATCTAGAAGACATAATACGGAACATCGTCGACATGTACAATTACGTAAAAATTTATAGGAGTTGAAAGCATTTTACTAACAATAATCGGTTAAGCAATAGAAAAAATCATATTTCCTTTATATTTAATTAAAGGAGATAAGAATGGTCCTCAAGGCTGTTGCGAACTATAAACAGTTCCTTTTTGGACAGAATGCATAAGTATTGCACTTCAAGCCACACATTCATTACAAAATAAATGTGAAATATAACCATTGCAGATGCAGCGATTTTTTATTTTATTTCAAGTTTATCGGTTTTTTTCTTAACAGCCCCATTTATCGGTCTTAAAACTAATTAATTTTTTTTCTTAACAGCACTATCTGCTAATCTTAAAACTAATTAAAATAAAACCCTAAAACCTACAATTGCGGAAATGTTTTCATTGCGACTACTATGGCCACATTTTAACATGTACAGTCGTTTCCTCTCAAATGTATACACCGGAAAGAGAAGGAATTCCTAAGTCCCTTTTACTCTATGGTTAACGTCAGCATGACAGAAAGAGACATCAAATTTGTCTCTATTTCCGGTGTATAGATTTCAGACGAAACGACTGTACAATTAATTCGTGGCTCAAAACTGTATGTTGTTGTTTGGGTCGGTACGCTGTTCAGCTACTATAATGTTCCCATACCAAACATAGTTTACCCACTAATCGTTTTAAAACAACCTTTCCAATTGACCTGATATTTGATCAGGCAATGAATATCTGTGTCCCTTAATGTTTTGAAGTGAAATATTCTCTAGCACGGTTGTGATTAGAAACTAAATTAAACAAAAAAGCGACCAACACATACATCTATAGGATTTAGCCTGCGAGAGAATAATATTGTTTAGTATGCTGAAATTTGTATTTCCCACAGTTTTTCGTGTGTGAACCGCGCACGTGTTTTTTTTTTTTTGTAAACTGAACCGTGTCAAAAGACAATGACGAAATGAAAAACCTCATACACATTTTCTTAAATTTTAGTTCAACTTCGAAACTAAAATGTGCCAACACAGATATATGTTGCTCGATATTAGGTATCAAATATCAGCTAAATTGGAACAGTGGTTTACAAATTATTAGTAAACTAAGTTTGTATGGGGCCTGTAATTTTCTGCTGCATACGAGCCCACCTTAAGGTCGGCCCGTAAGCATCAGAAAATTTCGCCTCCCATGCAAACGTTGTTAACTAATAATTTGAAAACCACCGTTCCAACTTACTTGATATTTGGTATCTAATATTAGGCTACAAATATCTGTGTCTGCATGTCTTTGTTTAACCACAGAGAAAACAAAATTCGTATGAAGATTTTCTTTTTGCTTTAATTTCATTCTGTTTGGATTTTTCAAAAAAACAAAAGCGTGCAGACACAGATATTTGTTACCTGATATTAGATATTAAATATTAATTTAATTGGAAGAGCGGTTTCCAAATGATTAGTAAACTACGTTTGTATGGGGAGCATAGCTTACGGGCCGTTCTTAAGAACTAGAATCAGTATAATAATAAAACAAGACAGGCAATACATTTTTCCCTTCATAGACCATATTTAGCTTATGATTGTATGTAGGTATTACTCCGATATAAACGTCTCCTATTGAGGTTGACTACCAGTGACTAACTAGGGTGACATGTCCCAACGGCACCCGTCCACATTCTAACTGCAGAACACATCTCGTACACAATGTACTTTTAATAACCTAATGACCTGTATATTACTCCAATGGAGCAGACGAATGCACAATATTTATTGAAAAAGACTCTCTCTGATTAATCCCAGAAGGCACATATTCCCCTGGCGTCGCCACCGCACGCCCCGGCCCAACAGTCCGCACTCTGCACCCACACTTCGACTGACCTGTCGCCTGTCACGTTGTTTTGCAACCGATTTCCAAAAATTTTAAAGGGCGTATTCTCAGCTGATTCAGTTCGATATGGGCGTAAGTGAAACCACATTTTATTATCAATAGAAAAATACAGCGGTGGTATTAATGAATTAACTACTTAAATTTGAATTAAGTTTTAAACTTATATTGTGACTGGCAAAGAATGTTTGCCAGTTCTTATATGCATGAAAATAGAGCATGCGTCATTTATATTTTTGACACAGACCTAGCGTAACGATTCTTGACATGTTCAAGTGTAGGTTACCTATACAATACAAAAAACTGGTTTCTCAAATTTGAAAAACCGGCCAAATGCGAGTCGGACTCGCACAAGAAGGGTTCCGTACCATCGTAAAAGATTTATTAAAAAAAATAAATTTTTTTGTATGGGGGCCCCCATTAATTTTTATTATTTTTTAATCTTACCTATTTGTTGTTATAGCGGCAAAATAAATACACACTCTGTGAAAATTTCAGCTGTCTATCTGTTATGGTTACTGAGATACAGCCCTGTGACAGACGGACAGACGGACGGACGGACGGACGGACGGACGGACAGCGGAGGCTTAGTAATAGGGTTCCGTTTTCACCCTTTGGGTACGGAACCCTAAAAAGCAAAGAATAATCTCTACATGATCTTATGATACAAGTGCTATTAATTGAATCCTTGTTCCATTTGATACAAAAAAACCGGCCAAGTGCGAGTCGGATTCGCACACGAAGGGTTCCGTACAAGATTTAACAAAAAATTTTTTTTAACACATTTTTGTATGGGGCCCCCCTTTAATTATTATTATTTTTATATTTTGTCTATTTGTTGTTATAGCGGCAAAATAAATACACACTCCGTGAAAATTTCAGCTTCCTACCTATTACGGTTCACGAGATACAGCCCTGTGACAGACGGACAGACGGACGGACGGACGGACCGACGGACGGACGGACGGACAGCGGAGGCTTAGTAATAGGGTTCCGTTTTTACCCTTTGGGTACGGAACCCTAAAAAGCTAAAGTAACCCTCTAAAATGCCAAGCGCACGGAGTTATTAGTTAGCCCTTGGTGCAGTACCACTCCAAAGAATTGTCTAACCCGCCAACGGTACCGCGTTGGTGGTGACGTACGCTTTAATAAGTGCGTTGGAATATCAGTAACCTAAATACAGGAAAAGCGAGTTTTTGGAAATCACTCCTTATTTTTCTTTACCCAGGAAGGTTGGCAGCACTTTTTTCCATACTCACTATGAGCTTTCAACTTTTTTTCACAAATTAAAGTGGGTGAATTATTTTACAAACATTTTTAAAATTTGATTAAGAAGTGCACAGAGGACTTGCCATTTTATCATTGAAATATTTTTACGAAATGGAATGTATAATGTTACTTTTAGATTTTTTTGTAACGCAACATTTTTAGGGTTCCGTACCCAAAGGGTAAAAACGGAACCCTATTACTAAGCCTCCGCTGTCCGTCCGTCCGTCCGTCCGTCCGTCCGTCCGTCCGTCCGTCCGTCCGTCCGTCCGTCCGTCTGTCCGTCTGTCACAGGGCTGTATCTCATGAACTGTAATAGGTAGGCAGCTGAAATTTTCACAGAGTGTGTCTTTATTTTGCCGCTATAACAACAAACAGGTAAAATAAAATAATAATAATAATTAAAGGGGGTCACATACAAAAAACGTGATTTTTTTTGTGTTAAATCTTGTACAATGGTACGGAACCCTTCGTGTGCGAGTCCGACTCGTACTTGGCCGGTTTTTTCAATAAAATAAAAATGTATTAAACCCCTATCAATCTGAATGCAAAACAGCTAACACACCCGTAGTAAAAATATTTGCTTCATACACAGTCATAAACAAAATTGAAGCACTTTAATTCCAAGGCAGTGTGAGTCTATGGTATGTTTCGCCACTGCAAGCAAACAAGTCCGACATATGTACGACAGCAGCGCGTAAGCCTCGTCCAACTGCCGTCGAAGTAGAGTGTAGCGGGGTACGGGGTAGCGCGGGGGAGGTGCGGGGTGCTCACCGGCCCGCCGCCGCCAGGAAACTAACTTTATTTAGAATGTGTTACGCTTTCTCTCCTTACAACCTAACCTTAACCTATTACGCATCCATTATGAACGCCAAACGCGTATACGAGTGTCGCATCCGCGCAAACTACTATGCAGTTACATTGATTCACTAATCAAAGGGCAGAAAAGGATTTATGTTCGATTTACAACTTTAGGTTGCATCACGAAAAACAAACCAAGGGATTCGTGCCAAGTACATCTCTAGCGGTTTATAATGTTTGAAATGTATGTAAATTTAAAAATATGTTTAAAGTTAGTGATATTTAAAACAATTCAGGATAAGCAATGGATTGATATTAAAAGTTGGTGAGTTTATTAGATATATCGGAATCTTACAAAAAAGTACCTGCACATGTTTATCTTCATTTAGGTCCAACTAGACTATTAAAATTAGTCGATAGAACACATTTTTGATAATCCTTCGCCTCTATACCACTTTGTTAGCAATAAAAGTGCTCTTAGAATGGCCCGTGTCAGAGCTCTCAATTATCTCATCTATTATCACAAAACTGACGGCTCCGGTTGTGACCGTCAATATTCCTTCATTCAGTCTACATAGTTTACACACATATAAGTTGTTTTGGCGTCCACCAAATTTTATCAGAAAAAAGTTTTTTACTTATACAAGACCTAAGGAATTCAACAAAGATAAGTTTGCATCAAATTTCCAATCCTACCAAAATAACCAATTCAATTCATTTATTTGTGGTTGTGGTACACAAGGATTATAATAAGGTAAATATAGCTGTTTTATAAAAGATAAACATTTATTGGATACTACTTTGGATGTATGTATATGTTTTTTGTATTTTATTAAGTAGGTCAGCTATAAGTGTTTTCAATGTCGTCCATTAATATATATGTGTTTGCTGCCTTTTTAACACAAGTTTTATCTTGAATTAAAATAAAAAAATACAGGCATATTTGAAAAAAATGGCGCACGCCTAAAAAAAGGCGACCTCACAAACAAAGCGGTTGACAACGCCCATGGGCTTTCAGACTTTCACAGGGGTCGCGAAAACCATGCCGGCCAGCTAGGTGCTTCTTCACACCGTGTTTGAAGGATCCCAGGCTCGGCAGGGAGTTGATTCCATAGTTTACACGACCTTAATAGGTCGGAGCGAGTTGCTCGACTCCGATACGAGCAATATCTACAATACAAAATATACATTCATATAAAAGTGTTCTACAAAACTCTTGTAACACAAATACATGTTCACACACTCTACAAGTCTTCGCATATTGCATTCCAGTCAATATTTTTTAAAGCAGTTCAAATGGATACCTATTTAGTTTAAGGTGGGCCTTCCCGCTCAACTCCCCATACAAACGTGGAAAGAAGATCATGTGCATATTTCTTGTCAGAGATCCATAATTTCGCTCTAATAGCTTTATTTGATCGAACTAGATGTCTGATGACTGTTGGAATTGCAAAATTGTGTTTGGTTTCTAAGCTATAAGGTCCGAAAGTTCGAATTTTTCTCGCGTTTTGTACAATAACTATGGAGATGAATTACTCAACGATAAAATAAAAACATCTTAAAAATATTAGTCATCAGACATAGCTTGCTTCATGAAAAATTATAATCAATTTGGTTTTTGTTAGATTTTTTACTACAGTGGTGGTGGTTCACTTTTAGCTATAAGTCCTTTCGTAATTGAAATTTTCGTAGTTCTTACCAAATCCAACACAATGCGCATTGTCTGCTTTATGGACATGTTGCATTCTCCTCATCATGGAGCCTGTCTCTTTCTATAAAACAGAAAAGGTCCCAGCAATGACACCGTTTTGTACCGTGCCCGCTAATGAGTTAGTCCCGCCGGGAAGGGCCACCTTAAGAAGATTTTCTCTAGGCCTATTAACAACTTCAAGTTTATCATTTCAAATGTTTAAGATGAATAAGTACCTTGTAAAATTTGTTTTTCAGAAAAATAAATAAACATACTTCACCCAAACCATAAGAGTAAACTTACAAAAAGTACATTATATTTCGTTAGAACTGACATAAAATAATTGAAAACTTATTTACAACAAAAACAATGTACAAGACAAAACAATAAAATAAAAAGTATTGACTTATTTAATTGCAAAATGATTAAGTTTTTTTTATAATAACATACATCTTTTATCAACATGATTGCTTATATTGTTAAGTACAAGGCCCACGACTGAGTGAGTTAAATTATCAAATACAGCTTCAATTATGTACATAATATGTGTTTGTGAGATACCTGTTATGTCTTACCTATCTATATTATAAAACTTATTCAATAAATTATTTTAAAATGTGTAAAAATCACACAGCATCGCAGTCTTGCTCGCACACATTCACAGTCACACAAACAAACATGCACGCAGAGACATAGATAGTTTAATACTTTCACAATGCATTGTTCACAGTTATTTGGCTACAATAATTGTAGAATTTGGTCGAGATACCGTTGGAAATACTGCCTCCGATGTTGATGGATTTCCTGAAGAAGAAAAAACGTATAAATTAGATGAAAACATAACAAAATTGCTTTATGCGTTACAGGCATGGGTACGGCGGAGATAAAAGACGGCGGATTATTTATAGTTCTCGTTCTTACTCACACCTACAATCCGAAGCCAGGAGGATGGGCCAAAATAGCAAGTTGGGAACAGCACCGACACCGAAATGTGATGGGAGCAAGACTTGAGTGGAACGTTGAAGGTCATCGGGCTAAATTTTAGTCGGGCATTCTGGGAGCGATGGACGCCGACGGGAAGACAATCTTCGGCTACGGTTCGAATTGCGCTCAAACACTGACGGCGTGAATACAGTTGTTCGGAACCGCGTTGACAGTGCTCAGAAATGCAAGATTGTGAGGTATGACGTCACGATGACGTCATCGTTCAAGTCCTTACGGTGCTCAGGGCGAAACCCGTGAGCGCTGTCAGTGGCAGCCATAGATCGCGCGGCAAATTAGATTTTGACACTTCTAGTAAATGAAACATAATATAAAACAAAACCTGTACCATGGTAAATTTACTTGCTGGGTGAACAGGCAAGTGAGTGATTAAATATGACGTTTCGTTGCATTTCGTACCATTCTAACTGTCAAACGATGTGTAATTCGCCCTGGTGAACTGAGTAAGCAGGTACGTCGCGTATATTCGTAAAGTAGTTCTTTTTACTGGGCTCTGTCTTTAACGAATGTGTCCTTGCTTCACGGTCGATTATACAGACACACATATTACACTCCTTGAAATTTACCAATCAGCATGGTACTAAATGCAAATAAACGTCAGGTTTAATCAGTCAATTCACACTTCACTCGGCGAGTTAGCCCCGGTTGCACGAAGAGATGGCTGAGTTAAACAATGTTTAAACACGTCATTTTTAGTGAACCGCATATTTTTTATTTATTTATTTATTTTAGACAGGCAGCCTAAGCTGATATGTCTAAATCTTATTTTTCATTAGTTTAAGTTGCTTCTATACTGTCTATAGAAAGTGACGTGTTTGATCATACGTTGACGTTGATTTATATTTTTTGTCCTTTCGTGCACTCGGCCCTTAATATACTGTGCCGGTAGGCACATATAGCACTGACGCGCTGGCAGGATGTCACCCGAAAATTGTTTGGACGCTTATCTAAATAAATACATTTTTTTAAATAAGTAACTAAGTGAACTTGAAACCGATTAAGTGAAAAAAAATATATGTTAATATATCAATGAACTATGTACTCGATTTAGACACATCAGCCTAGGCTGCCCGTCTAATATACAATAAATAAATAAATAAAGCTCGACAGTCTTCCATATACACTCGCATCGAAGTGTCGTGCCCATGAACATTCCGTATTCTAAGTAAACATCCTAAGTAAACTACTAAACTTCATAAACGGCAATATACCACGCGATGGTCACCTGTCGCGCGTCAGATGAGCCTCTCCTCGGGCGGCGGCTTGAGCGCGGCGTGCAGGTGCTCCGCGCGCGGGTTGCAGTACTCCTGGCTCGACGGCGAGTACGTGCCGCGTGTGGCGCGCTTGTTGCGCGCCTGCGCCGCCAGCGCGAGCAGCGCGCCCGCCGCCAGCGCCGCCGCCGCCAGCGCGCCCGCCACGCCCAGCAGCACGGCGGTCGTGCTCGCGCCGCCGCCGCCGCCCGCCTCCGCCGCGCCCACCTGCCGCGACACACCGTGATGATTATGTCGCGCGGCAGTGTTTACAACGCGACTCAAATAAGAATAGGACGGTGCTCGTGACTAAATTCATTCGAATTCGCGAGGGAAAGTACGCGGCAACACCGCAGCAAAGTACTGAAGTTTGTGAACTGAAGTGAGGGTTTAAGCAGATTGACATTCAAAATGGCGGTGATCCTATCCTATTCTTATTTGAGACGGCACAGTGTTTACAATGCGAAATAAAATAAGAATAGGACGGTGCTCGTGACTAACTTCACTTGAATTCGCCAGGGAAAGTACGCGGCGACACCGCGGCCAATTACTGAAGTTTCTGAAGTTACTCACGTTTTAGCAGTTTGACATTCAAAATGGCGGTGATCCTATCCTATTCTTATTTGAATGGCGTTTTACTTCAGAGTGGTCAGTCTGAGTTCTAACCTAAATTGGTGTTTACGGAACTTCGAAGTTACGTAAAAACGTCAAACCCCGTACTAATTATTACTACTTATTCTGTGATTTTACGTCTTCAAGCTGTCAAAGTCAAACTCGGACTTACGATTTGTATGAAAATGCGGAGTCGGCGCAAATGGCAACGTCGACGTATTTACGGCAACATAGCGTAAGCTGTCGAATCAAACTCGGACTTGCAAATTTTAGTTCGCTTAACGCCCACTGCGCGCGCTTTTCAATTTTTCGATACATTTGAAAACGCCAGTCGATCGGTTTGCCGTAAACGCCAATTTAGGTGACAGCTGGGACTACCGGCTCTGTTGTCAGCGAGCACCATTCTCACAGGGCATCCTGGTGGCAGGGTAAAGCCCGCTTCTTTTAGTTGCTATTGTTGTACTAGACCTCCTTCCACACTAACACAACACTTGCTGAGGTTGGTACCATTTCACTGGACAAAAGATAGTCGAATCAAAAAAGAAGACACATATAGGGAAAGTTTTTGATACATGTCAGGTGTGAATTTTAGCCCTTCATCAGCGGAAGCAGAAACAAACGATACAACTATATCATCCGTTAAAAGTATATCTTTTTCGTGGCCGTATCGATCGATACAGCCATTCCGTTGCGTTTGTGCTCCCGCTGCATGCCCCGTTTCATAACAACAAACATTGCCTCCCGAAATGCGTATATTGCGGAGAATTCACAATGTACACGTACACGACCGTTCCGCATTGCTTATATTTACTCCCGTGAACCTCATGTTGACATAAGGGACGTGACTCTAGACCGCACACAGATCGTACAAAGCGCGCATGGTTGAGAGCATGTGCGCCGTGTACGCTGTCAAATGGCTGTCATCGAGCTGTCATTAAGCGTGTTTATACGTAGTTCTCTGATCGTATGCACTTGTATTCTAAAATAACGAAGGCCTTTAGCCGTTTGTTTGTCTAGTTAGACAATTCTAGGCCTGAAATAACCACTCGCGAGACTTACAAGGCATTTTCGAGGTAGTTAGGTTAGGTTAGTTCTGACACATATGTCTGCTCAAATTCGTTCCGATTTGATATCGTGAGATTGTTGCAATGAGCAGTGATATCAATTTGGAACACAAGTATTCACTGGGTTCGCTTTCTCTGCGATATTTGCAATGTACGCATATCGGAATGCAGGGAAAGTGTTATCGCCAATTCTGGTGTCGGACTATGGGATACAGACCTGCTCGGTGCAGTTCTTGCCGGCCCACCCGTTGATGCAGTCGCAGCGGTAGTCGACGACGGTGTTGCACTGCTGGTGGCAGCGAGCGCCGTTCTCGCACGGCCCGGCCGGCGGCCATCGCGTCGCGTTGTCAGCGCCGTCAGACACGGTCAGCAGCGCGTCGGCGGCCGCGCTGAGCGTGTAGCACGGGTCGGGCAGGCTGCAGTTCGTGCCGCACGCGCCGTCCGTGCAGTGGCATCTGGAGCGCACGTCAATTAGATGGTTGTCTCTACATGTGACAGCAGTCATCTGATATTAAAAAAAAATTTAACCGGCCAAGCGCGAGTCGGTCTTGCACACGAACGGTTCCGTAACATCGTTCAAGATATAACACAAACAAATTACGTTTTTAGTATGCCCCCCCCCTTTAATTTTTAGAATTTTTTTCATTTACCTATTTGTTGTTATAGCTGTAAAATAAATACATACTCTGTGAAAATTTCAGCTGCCTACCTATTACGGTTCATGAGATGCAGCCCTGTGACAGACGGACGGACGGACGGACAGCGGAGGCTTAGTAATAGGGTTCGGTTTTCACCCTTTAGGTACAGAACCCTAAAACGATTTATGGGATAGATCAACATGCTACCAGGCATGCGACTGCATGAAGTCAGAATGAAGGTGAAGACATTATATTAGAAATTTTAAAAAAATTTAGTTAACAGGACTAGAAAAACCAATGACATCTGTCATAGGCTAACCTATGTATTGAGGATTTTACGAGTGTATTTCAGAATTTTTGTCAGTAGAACATCGTTTGTCTGGACTAATTGGAACCATAAAAATAAAAGTACATATTATGTATGTATGCACATGAAATGGTAATTCTTCCAAAAAGTACATTATGGATCTAGAGTACTTTTTGATGTCCGATATCATAGAAGTTCCTGCTCTTTATTTTTCTGGTAACGTACGGCATGACTCAACATTCTTCCAACACTAAACCATGTTCACAATGGCTTTTAATGATAAAACGGTTCTTTTCCGTTTTGGAATTATTGTTTGAAGACGGGATTCTCGAAATGCGATACAAGCAAACGACCAACAGCCAATAACACGTGCACGCACGCTTTGTACTGTTTCACGATTGATGCGGAAAAAGTCAGATATCGAAGATATAAAATGCGAGTTCGGATAACTGATGTCCGGATAATCGGTATTCTACTGTACTTTGATTTGGCTTTACGGCAAAAGTCCTCATCTTTCCACTGATGACAACTCAATAAAGAAAAATCAGGGCAGACCAGGTCCTTTCCTAGTTCTAGGGCAATGTGCAATGGTAAGGAGAGCCACTCACAGGAAGCTGCCGTTGAGGTTCTCGCAGGTGCCGACGCCGCAGGGCTGCAGCTCGGCGCACTCGTCCGTGTCGAGCTCGCAGCGCGCGCCGCCGTAACCTGCGCAGAGCAGCGCGCACGCTAGAAACAGTCGCGCGCGACGCATCGCCGCCGCGCATCGCACCACGAGCGACGGTACGACGGTGACTGTCCACCGATGTCGGCGGTTTGGGTCCCCTTTGGTGACGTGTCTATTTTTAACCGACTTCACAAAAGGAGGAGGTTATATTTTCGAACTTATATGACAATTTTTTCTTTAAAGGTTATGGAAAAATTCAGTATTAGCAAAAACATTTTGAAAGATTAATATTTACGAATTTGGCTTCACATACACTAGTTTTTTTTATGATTTTTTTTTTTTGAGGTTATGGAAAAATTCAGTATTAACACAACAATTGATTTAGTATTAACACAATAATACACTAGATTGAATTTAATAATCAGCTAAAAATCACTCTTAATTAATTTCTTAGGAAGATTATTTTAAATGCCTCTAATTTTATATTACTACATGATAGCTGCTGGCACTAGTCACCAGAGGTTGAGTGACGCAATGTTCTGTGACACTGGAAGAGATAACCAGAGATCAAGATTGCGATCGTCACGGCGACACAAATTGATTATATTATGTGATTTACATCAACACACACAGCCGCCAAGAGCAAATACATCTCTTAACGAGAATGGATTTATTGGAACACAGCACGAGTCTCACGCACAATGCACAACGGAGCACTGATAACAATGATAACACTCGATATAAACAAGATTAAATACACAAAATAATATGTTTCGAAACAATTTGTCGAGCACCTCAGGCTACAGAATGCGAGTGAGAATGAAACGTGAATCACAATGAAAGGGATAGATGAGCCATGTCAGTGATTCACAAAATTGTTCATTAATTACTTTTTCCTCGTTTCATCCACGCGCACATGGGAACAAAAACTATTAACGATATGTTACGTGACTATTGTAAGCGTAATATTGTAATTGTGTAGGATTAGTCATATCTGAATATTGAAAGTGAGGAAAACCATTTAAAAGTATGTAATTCTGTTAAATATTTAACATTTCATTGATGAACCAAAAAATGTATTGTTTGGTTATTTGCGAAATGGACTCAACACAATGAAAGCATAAAAGTTTGAGGAGCGCGATTGTATCATCCGTGATCAAGTGCTCTGCGATAAGATAAGAGATATGAGCGGTATTATCTGTTACGACCCAGTATCACCTTTTGGGTAGCATGTGTGTGTAAACGTAAATCTATTGACGCCGCTATGCCGAATACATGGAAAATGTGACCATAAGGTAACAGTTAACTTCAATGTCCAGACACTCGAACACAGCCTAAATTTTTACCATACTCTCACTGATAACCTATTATAAAATTTTAGAAATTTTTTATGATTAATGTTTTTTAGCATACGAGTATGTGGCACATTTGCGAAGTAAGTTCCAAGCCTACCCAATATTATTTCAGGGTTCACTTACTGTTTAACCATCATCAATAACATGAAAATGTTTTGATATTGATTCATTTTATAATTTCTTTTAGATTGATTATTATATCATGGTAGTTAGATACAAAGAGACGATCGGATTTGATGCTCTCGGCAGGCTGTATCATATTCGTTTTGTGTTGTTGAATTAAAGAAAATTATGATGTGTGAAAACATCATGCCTTATTGTCTTTCGCGAACCCAATACCCATGAGTTATTCCCCGCTACCCCTAGCAGCAGGCGTCACATAGCTCTATATTATATTATATTATTATATATATTATATTATATTATAAAACTGGTTCAATATGTTTGCAGTTTTACATTCCCTCTATGTCTCATACCTAATGTTAATCTTTATTTGGCTCAACGTCATCATGCATCGAACCAGTTAAACAACCACCATGGTCTGATTTGAACTGTCAACATTTACAGTTTGTAAATTCATTCCCATTCAGTTTTGATGCGCATAGCTGTCAGTATCACAAACCATTCGGACCGTTCGTTTGCATTTTCCTATTCGTTACAGAAATAAAAAGCAAATATGGAACAAATTACATTAGATTAAGTCGTTCACCTCATAGTTGCATCTAATCAATACTTCTAAGCTGAACAGTTTGTGAACAACATGGTCGAAAGACGACAGATAATACTATAGGAATGTCAAAATGTGACACTGACAGCCGACAGTGCGACAATGACCTCCAAAACGTGAGCGCTGTGTACGGTATTGAGTGACGTAACGATGACGTTACATCATTCACGGTACACCATTTTGAGAGCTGTCAGAGCAACGCGCTATTGGTAGCTCAAATCGGACAGTAGCGATGATCCGCACTGTACGCACCCGTGCCGCGGCAGTCACAGACGAAGCCGTTGAAGCGGTCCAGGCAGCGGCCGCCGTGCAGGCAGGCGGCGGCGCCCGGCGGCGACGCGCACTCGTCCGTCTCGCGCTCGCAGCGCGCGCCCGTGTAGCCGGCCGCGCACGCGCACACCGGCGGCTGCCGGCGACACGTCATCAGTACAGCGCATTACGTTAGCGAGTGGCTATTTGCTTAAGCTTAATCAAATCAAGTTTAATTCTAACCCAAGGAAGCACTTCAAACAGAGTAGTGGACTCCTGGAATTCGTTTTCTCAAGAAGTGATTAGTGCTATCATGGTGAATGGTTTTACAACCCAGTTAGACAAACACCTTATTAGTATTAAACGAAACTAAATGAAAGAGGAGGTATAAATGTCCATTCACTTCAACTACAACTATGTACAGTTGTAGATTGAACTGGACGGAAAACAGACAATTTATCATTGCCACTTCGAGAACCTTTTTATCCAGTACGATGGTACCGACCCAGGCGGACTAAGCCCTACCAATTAGAAGGGGAAGGGGACCTAAAGTTTTAAATGGATTCCAAACCACAGAACAGGTCGCATCGAATGAATGGGGCTAACATTTGAATCCATGACATCTGGCCCATGACACGCCCTGAGCTACAAGCTGCTCAAGTGATATGACAATGTAACTGGAATTTGTTCACGCCAGGACTGCTGCTGAGCTGCTCACCTCCTGTCTCCCTTGAATGGTCCCGTACAGATACTTATTTATTTATGACTGCTGCTGAGCTGCCCACCTCCTGTCTCCCTTGAATGGTCCCGTACAGATACTTATTTATTTATTTATTATTTATTGGAAAACTTACAGCTTATTCACAATCAATATCCAAAAATGGACAGTGTAATTGTCAAAAGCCAAAAACATGTTTTCACAGATACAATTAGTTACAGGCAGTTAACTGGACGCTAGTGGGGTGACTCACCTCTCGCAGCTTAAACCGCAGTCCTGATACTACTCAAACGAGCTACTGCGAATCTGGAAGCTTGTCACATCCCTGACGCGTTCAATGTAGAGCGATCGTCTTCTCGCATCACGTTTAAGTGCACGTTCGAACAGCAGACGGAGAACGGTGTGGTGTACTTACGCTGGCGTCGGCGAGGCATGTGCCGCCGTGCTCGCAGGGGCGCGCCTCGCAGTGCGCCACCTCGCACAGCTCGCCCTCGTAGCCGGGCAGGCACTCGCATGTGAAGTTGTTGCCCGTAGCAGGATCTGCGAGCATTGCATCCATCAGTCTGACGATCAGCTAGCTTAGATTGATCTGCGACATCCTTATGCCATGCTATAATGGCATTCCATGAAACCGTTTCAATGTCAGGTTTTAAGTCTTGTAAATGGAAATTGGCAATATTTTTATGTTCATTTTATTAGCTGTCTAATGCTGAGATTCAAAGGCAGTTCTTGGGTATGGAAGTAATGTCAAATTTGGCAGTCGGAAGACTTTAGTCGTCTCGAGAACTGTCATTGAATCTCAACATAAGTAACATGTACAAAGTCGGTAATCCCACAAAACCTTGAGTACTTTATTTGTTTAATTTTTTTAAGACAGTTGCTAGAATCAGGAAGAATCAGATTTAGGAACTAAATGATTTAAGGTTTTGTGAAAAGGTTGGCTGATTTGTCTCAATATTTCTAGAAATATCATGAGACAATACCTATATTAACATGTAATCATCAACTCAACGGACATTTGGAAGTCGTGACCATTCCAACCGAATGCAATAAATTCGCAACGGTTCCGATTGATCACAACTCACGAAAATATCTACAGAGTTGTCGATGAAGGCGGGCGGGTCGCTCACCGTAGAGGTCGCGGCAGAGGGCGCGGCGCGGGGCGCAGGGCGCGTGCGCGCAGGAGGTGCGGCGCGGCGCCTCGCACGCGGCGCCCGTCCAGCCGGCGGCGCAGCGGCAGCGATAGCCGCCTACCGCGTCCTCGCACGCGCCGCCGTTGCGGCACGGCGATGACGCGCACTCGTCCACGTCCACCTCGCACCTGCCGCGCCACGTTCAATGACATGAGCCATGGGAGCCAAGTTAACCCGTGGCCTGCTAGCGGAACCGCGACACAAAATTGTTCAAACCGTTGGCGGTACCGCCGGTGGTATATTTGGTGTAATGTCTCGAGTCCTACCCCTTCCAGCGCCAGCTAAACTATTATCTAATTGGTTTTCTGTGCATCCGCTGGCGCTTGGAGAGGGTACGACTCGATCCATCCTGGGCAATATATCGCGCGTTATGATAGAATACAAACCAAAAACCCAAGTACAAATCAAATCATTAGACTACTCCATATTTGTCTTTATCCAGGAAGGTTGGCAACAAGGTTTTGAATATGAAATACACCTTGTGCGGGTGTTAATTTGGGGGGTGAATAATGAGCCCAAAGCAATAAGTAACGCCATCATGTTATACACACTGGAATGCAAAAACGAATATGATTAATGATTTGAATTCAATTAAAGGCAAACAGATGAGGGGTTAGTTAAGAGAAAGAGGGATTCGCTCGTACCTTCTAAATTGTGTCACAGCGCACTGAAAGGGACTGCTTTCATAGCCTAATTCGATAGTGATCCCTACACAATATACATTCGGTGAGCCCTTGCATTGTAGACCACATAGTGAGAAAAAGGTTCAAGACTGATTTCTCTAAGAATCTTGGCCGGTAATCTCATATATGGAGAGAACTGCAGAATCGTCACTGGATATTATACAGAATATGGATAGGTAATCTCTGCGTTCCAGTCACTGCAGACTAGATAGGCGAGAACCAACTGCTATGGAGAATGGCCACCTGTAGCCCCAACCGCGATTGAAAACCTGCTTTACTGACTGTGGACGTGGATTGATTCGGTAAAGCCATTCAAAGCTGAGTCGAATACCTTTTGGTATACTCACAATGTACCCTCCCAGCCGGGGCGGCAGACGCACTTGTAGCCGGCGACGCCGTCGACGCACGTCGCGTTGTTGCGGCAGTCGTTCTCGCGGCACTCGTCCAGGTCCTGTTGGCAGCGGTCGCCCGCGTAGCCGGCCGGGCACGCGCACTCGTACGACGCGCCCATGTCCTCGCAGTGGCCCCCGTTCATGCAGTCACGCTCCAGGCACAGGACGCAGCCGAGGCCCGCGTCCGCGTTCCATGGCTTTCCGGACCTGTTGTGAATAATGATATTTTTCCCTCTATAACTATTTGCGACCAGCTTAGCAGACTACAAGCAGGTGTAGTACAGGATTTTGGCGTGCCGAAGTATGCGCTCTACTTAGTCTAAGAATTATATGTAATTTTTTCTAAGAATTGTTCTATCGTCAGTTGTTTTGCTATAGGATTTTAGTGGAGCTTTTAACAATAATAAAAAAAAATCTAATTAAAGAGTGAATTTATGGACAGGGCAAACTATAATGGGATAGTTAAAAAACTTGCATCCCTTATTCCTCCCCACCCGTCCTCCCCTCCCATATACTATATCCGGAGCACCCGCCGCAGAGAATCAGAGCAAGCCCTTGTGGTTAACTAGGCTTTTGAGAACGAACCGTTTCTCAAACTCATTTCAATTCCAAATCACAGGACTCATTGCAAATCCGCCAGTATTGGGCCTCGCTGAGCGCACGAGGTGTATTGCGCTTTTCTGAGCACCTTTGGTCCTCAGCACAGCCTCCGATACCGGTTTTTCATAAAAAAAAAAAAATTATAATTCTCAGATCGTAGTGATGTAGTATTGACACCGTTGCGAGACTTGCACGACACCTGCTTTAAAATAATAAGTAACAATAAAGATGTACTGACAGCAGCGCGTAGTGCGGTGCGGCGGCGAGAACGGCAGCGGTGGGTCCCACGAGCAGCTGCTCGCGGCTGTAGAACGGCAGCAACATGTCCCCCACGTGCACCTCGCCGATGCAGCCCTGCGACGACCGTACACTCCATCATAAATTAAAAAGGAAAGTATAGATAGCTAACATCATACAATGAACCACACTCGCCGAAAACTGCTTATTTTCGCTGGTACTATGACATTTCTACCCAGCGCCATCTCCTGTAACTGCCAAAATATCTACTCACGGAAGCGAATGCGAGAAGTTGTTTAGTTTGCTTCAGTCAAACTCTATGTAGAAAAAATATGTCTATTTTTGGCAACTAAGAGTCTCGTCTTCGCTTTTATGAATAGTACCCCAGAACTAGTTACACATCATTAAACTAAGCTTGATTCCAAATGTTGTCTAGGTAGGCGTGACGAAAACTTTACATTTTAACTATAAAATAAGTAATGCACTTTTTATATCATTGATATTAATTGGTTGTATTCTATGACTCCGTAAACAAACATTCAAAGGCCTCAAGGAAAGTGTGGTATCAGCCGTGAGGGTTCTGAAGATCCGGGGAGGAATGGACTGTTGGCTAAGGTCAATAACTGTGATAAATCGTTAACACTTGTGACATTAAATGTATACCGCTCTTAAGCCCAGTCACGGATTTTTTATGTAACTGGACATGGACGACTAATACCACACCTACTATCATATTACCCCAACAAGCCGCATAGAAACTAGGTGCCATGCCAGGAGCTGCCGTATATTGAACGGCTGCATTGAACTGGATGGACAACACAGACAATTTTCATTACCGCTTCGAACCTCGTGCATTCTATGCAATGATACCAACCCGGGCCGGATTAACCCTGGAACCTAATAATTAATAGGGATCTTTACTTTTGAATCCGAACCAAAAACAACAAACTGGAGAAATGTGTTTGACACGGCATTCATAACAAGATAGTCTCAGCCGGTATAGTAAAACCAGTCATTCGACCTTTCATGTTATTAATGTATGTGCAGTAAGTAGTAAACCCCATGAATATAAGAGATTAGTTCACAATAGGTTATCTTGCTTATATTACACAAAAACGACAATAACAATAAATACAGTAAAATATATAAAGAAATATTAAGCTAGTCATCATTGGACTGCAGCTTTTCAAGTCATATCCACATAAACCTCTGATAAAGGCTCCAAATTCAAGCTGATTGCAGAGAAACAAGACACACACAAAAAATAGGTTACCTTGAAATATTGGCCCACAGAGCTGTCGACGTTCCACTCCTCTCCGTTGGTAATCAACGGAGAAACATCTGCTGCCGTATCAAACTGCAAACATAGTAGGGTTTTAAAATATTGCAACAATACATATTAGGTGTTAACCCGTAAAGCGCGAACGACGCCGCATAGGCGTCCTCTGCCGCGCTCCCGCTATCTGCATTGGCGATTTTTTGTGTGGGCATAGATTTACTGGTCTATGATTGGCTTTTTCAAATGGATTGAGGAGTGTAGGACGCTTTTGATTGGCTAAACCGCGACCCAATAGCTGCAACTTCGTAAAACAAAATATTTTTTTGAAATCCGCGCGGCTCGTCTCGCTGGCCAGTCGACCGAGATACGTTTGCGCGCGTGGTTCTGTGCCGGCTGATAAGGATGATTGACGAAAATATTACGTAAGTATTGTAATTTTTTTTATATCAATGAAATTGTAATATATTCAGCTATCTATCAATGCAGTGGTTATAGGTTTTTGCAATTTCTGTAGGCAGCAAAAAAATCAAATGTTTTTTGGCATGTTCAGATTTCAGAGATTTATCACATTTGTTTACAAAATTTGTTTACAAAAAATTACGTTTGCTTGAATGTAATTAGTCCGGATTGTGGCAAATTTTGTGTAGAATCCGGTGATGTATCACACTTGATATGTTTTCTTACATAAAAATGGAAAAAAGACCGAAAATCTAGAAAATCATATTTTGTAGTATAAACATTGTGAGTGTATTGGTGTCGGCCGCTCGGCCGCTCGGCCGCCCGCTGGCCGTTGGTCAAGTGTGATTCAAGTCATTTGTCGAGATCTCAGGAACTTCGTGAGCGTGGAGTTATAATACCAAATTTTGTTGCTTTGAAATCGTTTGGTATATCTAATAAGTAATCCCATTGCATCATCTGCATACATTTCCATAGGGCAAGACGCATCTGGTAATAGAATAGAATTAAAAATATGTACTATTTGTTTCTGTTACATAGTATTCTTGTTAAGGTTCCGTACCCAAAGGGTGAAAACGGAACCCTATTACTAATCCTCCGCTGTCCGTCCGTCCGTCCGTCTGTCCGTCCGTCTGTCACATGGCTGTATCTCAGTAACCGTAACAGATAGACAGCTGAAATTTTCACAGAGTGTGTATTTATTTTGCCGCTATAACAACAAATAGGTAAAATTGAAAAATAATTTAAATTAAAGGGGGCTCCCATACAAAAAACGTGATTTTGTTATGTTAAATCTTTTACGATGGTACGGAACCCTTCGTGTGCGAGTCCGGCTCGCACTTGGCCGGTTTTTGGTTACTAGTCACACTGGGTCAATTGCCGTGCATGCTGTATTACATTTCGGCGAATTCTGCCGTGCATGTCGCACCTGTTCTCATGCTAACGGGTGGTGTGTGGACACGAAAGATGCCTAAAATATACTTGCGACATGCACGGGAGCACTTGCCATGCATGTCAAACAACTTCAAAAAATTTTTTTCGTCATATCTTGAGAAACTCTGGTCTTAGACTCATCATGCGACCCCTCAAACTAGATGGCCCGACCTGATCTACCTACCTGTCATGTCAAAACTTGTTTTCGTCATACATTGTACATTTTGTAACTTCAATAATAGGAGGTGTCTGACAGACGGACGGACAGACAACGCACAAACTCTACTTCAGATATAATCATTAGGTGTTTTTTTTGACCATCCGTCGCTTATTCGAATTTCTATTCATTTTAGGTTTCACTTTTACAAAATGTTAAAAAATATACTTGTGCTGCTATATTTCTATGAACTTATATTTACGTGTTTTATTTCAAAGACCATGTCACCAATGCTTCGTGTCACGGAAGCCTGCTTCTACTCCAGCAACAAGTTTCGACCTCGTCACGCTGAGTAAGTGCCTACCTATATAGATAGAACGCGCGCGCCCACCTATCTATAGATAGAGCGCGCGCTCACCGACGTGTGTTCAAGTGGAGCGTTTGCATGTATGAGTGCGCTGAGTGCAATTTTATAGCCGAATTTGAATGTTCAAAATAAAATGTTTTTGATTACATATTATAACATTATCTTACACAAAAAAATTGTGTATATATAACAGTTTATGATGATATAAAATCTAACTCGATTCTAATTAGATTAGATTCTAATTAGACTGTTGGTAATGTAGAGAGATTTTTCGGGTTTTTCCTTTACTGAAAATGTTATGTAAACTTTTTCTTTACAAAAATTTTATGTAAATATTCTTCCATCATTATTCAATAAATTAAAAATAAATTCAACTGAGATAATATCGTAAATAATTTATAATAAATTCTAAAATATTATTTTGAAAAACAATAAGTGTCGCTTTTGTTCGCGATGTTTGGAACCAAATTATTATTATTTTTTGTATGGCGGGGTCATTAGTTTTTGACACAATGTTATAGCAGCTATCATAAACTACGAAATAAAAAACAAATTTGTTTCATAACTTTATCTTTTTTACCCTAAACCTCGAGTAACATCACAAAATATTTAAAAAAAATCTAAAGTCAATGTTATATGATTTTTATTATTTTATATTTGAACCAAACTACTACAAAAGTAACGTAAATAAATGGAGGCACTATCTAGCTACATGGAACAGTTATTATTTTGAAGATACCTTGACAAGTGTCTTAGATATAGATTTTTATTCGATTCGGGAGCGCGGTACAGGACGCCGATGCTGCGTCGTTCGCGCTCCAAAGGTTAAGCATATTTTTGGTAATAATATTTTATTTTATAGAATATTAAAGTTTAGAATGTAAAAATAAAGTTAATGCTACAATTCCTATTTTTTTTACTTTTCGCATTACAGCATCTAGCCTCCTCCATTGACAAACGAACAATATTTCGAAATCCACTTTTTTTGGTTTTGCTACAATTCGACCGGACTCTTCGGCCATGCGCAGTTCTGTTGCTTCAGCTAATATCACTCAGGTTCATGAGGTGGAATTACATCCTTTCCCCTGAGTTCGTAAATTTGTGTGGCTTCATCCTTCCGATCTCTCCAGTTTCGTCCAGCAGAGCTAGGGCGACTATAACCTAACTTTTCACTTTAATCTTTCATTTAGATATATATATATATATATTTGTATGTGACTGGACATGGATGGCTAATACCATAAGTTCTGTCATGGTATTAGCCCAACACACCACAAGGAAACTAGGTGCCATGCCAGGACCTTCCTTATATTGCACGGCTACATTGAACTGGATGGAAAACACGGACAATTTTCATTGCCGTTTCGACCATCGTTCATCCAATGCGATGGTATCAACCCGGGCGGGATAAACCCTACCACCTAGTAAGTAAGGAAGGGGACCTACAGCTTAACGTGGAATCCGAACCACGGCCAGCCTCTCTCAACGGTCGAATGGTCACCCATCCAAGACCAGACCGTTGCTTAACTTCGGAGAGCGATCGCCGAAGTGTCGCGCCACTGGGCCACTGAGGCTGACTCTTTTTTATTAATTCATACACAATACACTGCCATATCAATAATAATAACTGCAAATAATTCTTTAAACTTTTAACTGTTCATGAGCATCACACCATGCGCAGCCATCGCCTCTTTCAACCATAATTAGGGCAACCGCCACAATAAACAAAGATCTAAAGGCCATTAAGAAAGCAAGTTAATTGTCGAGCCCTAACACACGGCACCTGGTCGAGGGCGCTCTCCACGGTGTAAAGGTCGGCGGGAGGTCGCGGCGGCGCGGCGGCGGAGGGCGCGGCGGGGGCGGCGAGCGCTCCCGCCAACCCCGGCGCCGGTGGCCGCGCGCCGCCCAGGTACACCACGCCGCGCGCCATGAGCTCCTGCCACGCGGCGCCGTCCAGCGCTGCCGTCATCGCCGGCTTGTCCTCCTTCGCCCAATCGCCGAAACCACCTGGCCGACGTTGTCTTTTATATGAATTACTATTAAACTAGCGAAGGCTCTCGGCTCCGGGGTAAATTTCGTGTCGAATCGCTGGTTTTTTTTTCCCTCAGATTTATTTCCTTTTTTATCCTTCTGTTCAGCCCCTACGGGTCGTGGCGTGATATTCAATAACTTATAACCTTTCTCGAGAAATGAGCTACCAAACAAAAAAAGATTTTTAAAATTCAACTGTGAGTTCCTGTGTTTGGCGCATTCAAAAATAAACTGCAGCAACCGCCAGCGAACTATCTCCGAGAGGGTGTGAGATTCACCCTTTAATAAGAACGATGTTTACTTTACATAATACCTGTATGGAAAAGTCCTTTGCCTATCTGCTGACAAAAACATGTTGTCAAAAAACAAGGTTCTCTTTAGTTTGGGTCTGTCAGTGTTGTGACAGATCAAATTGTATATCCGGTAGGGAGCTGTGTGCCTATGTCGCATGAATCTTTAGAAGTGAGACTAACAAAGCCTTCACGAGAGGGTTGTCTTGTCACAAGCATATTGACATAAGTGCCACGTGTTTTACAATCTCAAATTAAAAAAGTTACATATTGAGTGCGTGCGTGTGCAACTGTGAAGTATGGGCGACGGGGTACGCAGAAGCCAGCCAACAGCCAGCAGACGCCGACCAGCGAACGCCGAGTGTAGTGAGAAGCCCTATTCCTAAGTTCCAGTAGGTTGGGGTTTCTATCCCACACTTCGGTTTCTTAGGGCGCCTTCATCGATCGGATGAGTAGAGCCTGCTATATACTGTATTGTTTTGTATTGTATTGTTTATTCATCATCCATAGACCGTACACTGCACTCGGATTTGATATTTTAACATTGGCCAGTTCAGCAAAACAAAACACAGCAAAGAAGAACTGGAAAGAAACTCCGCTGTTTTTTTTTCAACTTCCTCTACGATACCTCTCATCTGATGCGTGTCGATCTGGAAGTGCAGCGTGCTCCAGTTGAGGTCGGGCGTGAGCTTGCGGAAGTGCTTCTGCTGGCGGAGCGTGTCGCCCGGCAGTTGCCACTGCACCGAGACCTGGTCGCGGAACACGCCCAGCGAGAACAGGCTGCGCGCGCTCTCGTTCCCGCCCGACACGTACTCCGCGTACAGGAGCGTACCGCCTGCTTTCGACCTGGGAAATCGTCAAATTCCTGATAAATTGAGCAAGAAAGTTATAGGTATGAGGTTAGCGAGGAGAGCGGCTCTTAGCCTAGAGAAGTAGGGACTTGCATACCAGAGGTCTGGATTCAAATCCTCGCCCCGTTCATGTACCTTTCTCTTTTCTTTCGGAATCCATGTAAAATTGTAGACCCTACCTACAAGGTGGTAGGGTTTAAGCCAGCCTGGGTTGGTACCATTGCATTGGATGAATAGATGGTCAAAGCGGGAATGAAAAACTGTCCCTGTTTTCCACGCGTGTCAAGGGAAGGTCCCAGCATGGCACCTAATTCCTTCGGGAATGTGGAGTATTGGGCTAATATCATAACGGTTGTTTTGTGGTATTAGCCATTCATGTCAGGTTGCATAAAAAAAAGAAGGTAAGTGGATCAACGATACATGAAAGGACGATGAGGTGCATAGACAGTTGGTGAATCAGGAGTAAAGCCAGGTACATGGATCAGAAAGACAATACGAAGTCCCTTCCCGAAACTCAAAGCTTCTTTGCAGACCTTCCTTTGGATGGAGACACAACTCAGAATAATTTGCTTTACAAACGAAATGTCAGGCTTCCAATCGTTTGTACCTGTAGGTGAGAGTGAGCGATGTGATGGGCGGGATGGAGGCGCCGTCTGGGCCCTCCCCCAGCTCCATCTGGTACGCCAGGGACGTGTTGACACCGTCAAAGGTAGCATTCGCTACACACTCGTACCTGTACAAAAGGACACTTTTACAGAAAATCAGTTTCATTTAACTACACTAAACTGAAATAGCACTACTACAGCTAGGTCGTGGTTCGATTTGAACTATCGTTACCAAAAGCACGCTCAAAACTGGTCACGCAATGCCGTGCACAGTGCTCCCCCCTGTGTGTGCAACTCTCAATGTCACTTTATGACGTTTCTAAAGAGTAGTCTATTGTCTTTCCATCGTGCTTTTTTACCAACTCTGAATGTACCTCAGTTGAAGATTCCAGAAACTGATTAGATTCTAATTTTAAGTGAACTACTACAATTAACGTCATTTGTTCCATGTTTGTTGTTTTGTTTCCGTAAGCGCGTACACAGACGGACCCAATCGTTTTTAATGCTTGCTGCTTTGAGCGTGCAATCTGATTCGGGACGCTTGTATACGCTTTTAGCAGTGTTTTCGTTTGCAGTTAAAATCGGAACGCGCAACTACTATTTCTTGAGCTGCATATTTCTTGAGGTTGATGGTATGCTGTAAGCAAGTGCACTTGAGCATGTGTCTGAGCTAGTGAGCATGGAATGGAGGGAGTACCGATCCAAACCAATTTGTATGGCGGCAGCATATTCTCGAGTTTATGGAAAACGTGGAATAATTTCACTTACGAATTGGGGAAGCGCAACATCAAAGGTTTGTTGCACTAAATAGCGTCCTGTGAACTTCTTACGTTTTCTTAAGTATCATTGGAACTTGAGGAAAACAGTAGTAAGCAAATTCGTAAACGAACTCACTCGTCAGTGCTACCATTTTTGTATGGACTTGCCCGCCATGCAACTGATCTGAATTTGATACAAGGGAATAAATTAACACACATACATGCATGCACACCTAATCTTCTGAAATCATAACCCTCCACTGATTTCGCCATGTGATCGATTCACGCAAGTCAATTGACAGTACTGACCCGCGGTCGAGGTTGCGGCACTCAGAGTCCGTGGGGCAGCCTTGCAGTTGACAGAACTCAACCGCCTCACATTTCTTGCCTTTGTAGCCCCGAGGACACTCACATCTACAAACAAAGCACTACATTTTATTACTGCTCAAAACTCACAGTTACGTCATTATATTTCCAAAATACACCATAACATGTTGCCATAAAATCATTAGAACACCTCGCTATAGATATGCAGCAGTAGAAAATATCCTGTGCAGTATTTTTGGGCAGCCGAAACATGTCTCAAAATGTCACATTTTAATACTGCTCTGTCAATTCGTTGGTAAATTTGTTGGTAGCATGAGCTCTAGAAACAAATACCGTATTTTGATTGAATTTACACACCACCAGTAGAGCCGTCTCTCGTGGTGACACCATGGGTTCGATAAACCTCTCTCTATCTTTTCTTAACAGAGATGGAAATGTGCATTACTATGGACAAAATTCCAGTTAAGAAACGTGCATCATATTAAACGATAGATAGTCCAAGTGGCAATGAATATTGTCAGTGTTCAAATACGAGGAGGATCCTAACATGACACCCAGTTTCGTGTTGGCTGCTAAGGACGAATGAGTCGAGTGAGTCGAATGAGTAGGTCGAGAGAGTGTAAAAAAAGTGAATATGATTGATAACGAGTGAATCGAGTGAGTGAGTCCAGTAAGTGAGACGAGAAAGTGAGTGGAGCAGCGCTCACGTGTAGTCGTTCCAGGTGATGCGGCAGGTGGCGTTGTGCAGACACGGGCTAGCGGAGCACGTGTCGTCGGAGACGACGCCCGCCAGCACGCCGGCCGGGTCCAGCGTCACGTCTCCGAAGGCGGGCGGCAGCGCCAGCTCGGGCTCTCTCAGCGGGAAGAACTCCACGATCATTGTGCGCATGCCATTCGTCACCTGAAAGTCATGAGCTTTGCTTGTAAATTTCTTTTTTATTTATTTATTTATTTATTTAGACAGGCAGCCTAAGCTGATATGTCTAAATCTTATTTTTCATTAGTTTAAGTTGATCGTGTCTTCTTTGCATGTGGTAAGTTATTTAAGTAGTATTTCTGATGATGATGATGATCTGTCAAAACCGTACAAAACAAAACAGAGTGGATTTGAAAATTGTATTTGCGCAATTTATTAAATTTAAATAACCTAATTTCCTCTATATGATCTGAAAATAAATTATTCCAAATTATGCTAATCATATGAAGTAGTGGGAAAGAAAATATCGCAATAACATAACCTATAAAATTTTATTTCAAACTTTGTGATGGTCAATTATATTAAAACTAGTTTGAAGGCAAACAAAACTTGTTCTTTTCTTTCAAACCTTATTCTAACTGCAACTTGGAGTAGGTACATCTTAATCACTGCAAATAAAACTTGACCGAAATGACAGTTTGTACGTTTCTAAGGTCAGGTTGCTCCTGCGACATCAACGATGAGATTTATTTTCTTTCCCATTGCCTGCAACATAAATAAGCCGCCGCTTACTTGAACGTCCTGAATGACTCCCTTGAAGTAGTTCTGCGGGTTGAAGGGCGGCAGCACAGGCGGCGCGGCGGTGGTGGGGGGAGGGGAGGCGGCGGCGTCGGCGGAGGGCGCGGCGGGCGTGCTCTCCGGCGGCGACATCGGCGCCGGCGGCGGACCGCCCAGGTACAGCACCTTCACACATACAATACGATTGAAATAAGAATAGGACGGGGACCACCGCCATTTTGAATGTCAAACTGCTAAAGCCCTCACTTCTCTTCACTAATTTCAGTATGGAATGCAAAAAAAGTTTCTACAAAAAATATTTGATAAACATTTAGACAACATAATTTGTTTTTAACTAAACATTTATTTGAAGAGCAGATAATAAAAGAACATTCAACAAGCCGATAACAAACAAAATGAACTAATACACCAATGCAACTGTGGCACTTTCGAGTAAACCCAACTAACACAGATAGCAAAGAGTACCCCTCCCTACGCGTTTAACTGTATATTCTGTGACAGGCACTCAATGTAATCCTACTGTGTAGATTCGTGTATTATTGTCTAGTGTCGCTGTCACGGCAAGGCAGAGCCGCTACAAAACAAGGAAAATACATTACATTAGACCACATTTGATTTTCAAAAATTGATATCTAGAGTTTCCCGTCCTCATGAAAACTGAAATACATCAATTATGATGTGGACAAAGTGGAGACAAAGTAATAGGGTTCCGTTGGCACACTTTGGGTACGAACCTTAAAAAATATCTTAAAAATAAATTTATACATAGGACAGTAATGCATCTCCTTTACATAACTTGGCATTCTCCTGTAAGGAAGATTTTAGTAGATAAGTAGATGCACCTGTGCGTCGAGCTGCTTGGCCGCGGAGATCGACTTGCGGAAATACTCGGTGCCATTCAGCTTCACCTGCACCAGGGTGGAGTTCCTCACCACCTGCCAAAGGCACAATCTGTCTGTAGGTCGTGTCTATGGCCATTTAAATGCGATAAATGTAACAGCTTGTGAAATGAGAATGAGAGAATTTCTCTTAGAGAAGAAGCCACAAAGAATGTTTTGACAATTCATTTATTATGTACGCCTCGATTAATCTATGTTTGATAAAAGTATCTATACAATCTACTATGTTCAATAATAGGTAATATTACTTTTTCATAGTAATAAAGGGTAAAACGAGATTTGGGCGATTTGCACAGTATCGATTTGCACTTGAGCAAATTCGTCGTGTCCAATTTGCCACCACGATTTCCACATCACTCGGTGCCCGAAGCCACTGCCAGTACCGAATGCTCCGGAGCCAGAAATGAAAGCCATACAAACGTTTTGCAAAGCGCACCTGAATGAGATGGAGGTGTCCGTTGTCGAGACGCGTGCCGCCGACGGTGTACTCCTCGGGCGTGTGGTTGAAGCGCAGGTTCACGAGTAGCTCTCCGCCCTTCAGCGATGCCGCCACCGACGTCACCTCCGGCACACCCACCCTGCACAAACACACACATGATCAGTTATCTATTTGTTTAGTGATGTTAGGCAGGGTGTTAGCAATGCCATCGATTATGGAAGGTTGGGCGTGGCGACCAAAACTCATCTGTATAGCGGCTGGGTAGCCACATTTTAATGACAATACGCGCAACATTGAATGTTCTTTGCACTAAAGGCGTCGTGTACAGTTACTTCAGTATTCAGTTACTTAAGTGTCGTTGGAACTCGAGAACCTCGAGCGAATCGCCAGTCCCGTCCTTTCTTACTCTCAACATTGTCCGATTTGAGCTCACGTTCACAACTGGTCCGATTCGAACTGACAGCTCTCAAAATAGCATACCATCATCATCGTTATGTCACTCAATGCCATACACAGTGCTCACGCTTTAGAGGTGGGACACTGTGTGCAACTGTCGGTGACGTTCATTTTGACGTTCTTATAATGTTTTCTATCTTCTTCCGACCGTGTTGTTTTACAAACCGCTAAATGTCTCCAACAAGAAAATTCAAGTTTAGCTTAGAGGAATCGATAAGATTCAACTTTGATCAAACTTTCGCTATGAGCGCTATAATCGTTTAGAGTTCAATCGAACGATGATGTCTATGGCCTCGGCTGGTGCATATAAACATAGTTGGCTAGTTAGCATTGGTCGAACCAGGCAACTTATGAGGAACACCCACCTGGGTCGCGAACCGAGATAGAAGATCTGCCCGGTGGACTGTCGCGTTCGCACGAACATGGAGATGTCGAGCGCGGCGTGCACGGCTTTGCGCGCCGCGTCGCGCACCGCGACCGCCACCACCGAGCCAGCCGCTGCGCCTTCGTGTCCGAATGTAGCTGCAGTGTAGTCTGGGGAGGTGACAATTTTTTAAAGGGAAAACTTTTAGAAGAGTGATACTATGGATATCAGGTGTGAGTGCACATTAAGTGACCAAGCGGCAAACAGACTGTGGCATTACTGCTTTGGTTAATTTCCAGTTGCATTGCCCACTGACGATTGGAATAGCGACGGTGCAAGTAAACACTCACTGTACTGGCAGAAGCGGCCCAGGTAGGGCCGTGGGCAGGTGCACGTGAACGAGGTCCAGCGGTCCTCGCATGCACCACCCGACTTGCACGGGTTGTCCTGGCACTGCGGCGTGCGTGGGCACGATGCCGTCACGCCGAAGAGCCGCGCCTGCGCGACGCCCGCGCCCGCCATGCTCGACTCTGGCTCCGGCGTCGTCGGCGCGAGCGTCGTCGACGGCTCCGTGCTCGACTCGGATGACTCGGGGAGTACCTGCGTGCGGACGATTCTATTCCACGATCATCATTCATTGAAACAATTTGTTAGATAGTGTAAGTGAAAACATGGAAAGCCGTTACTATTGATTAAAAGCGGCTGTTTGCAGAAACTTTGCTGTTGTTTTAATGGCGAGAATCGAGCGTACACCTCACTACATCCTGCCGCAGCGATCCACAGCGCACTGGAGCTGGCAGTTTAGCGTTACGTGAATTCGAACGTGATTCCACTGGAGGCACATGGTGTAGCCATGGCGTGCGGTTTCTCGTTGCGCCTCCACACTTACTTTTAATTGAATTTTACGTGATTTACGAATGAATTGGCACCAGCAACAGACATTTTGGTTCTGCCGGGGTTTTCGAGTTTTTTTATAAAGTCAATTCTAATTTAAATTTAATAAGCTTTAATTTAATACTTTTTCCGTGCAAAGCAAAAATGAACCTGGGAACAAAATAGCTGATCGTGGCAGTAAGACTAAGTTTATTATGGAAGAAACTACCAGTTAGTTAAAGTAACACCTGTGAAGTGCGATGGCAGACGGACTTGCATGAAATTGACAGATGCAGGTCCAAAATATCCACACGTAAACCTGTTTTATGTCCATAAAAGGGGTGAAAGATGTGTAGAGAAATCTCCGTTATTTATATTTGAAACATGGTGACGAAACGAATTTGCCGACGGCACTCACCCACTGGCCGTTGATGATGACGTCCTGAAAGCAGCCGACGAAGTGCAACGGCCCGTGCAGGAAGTTCGCGTAGGAGGAGGGCGCCCCGCCGAGGTAGGTGGTGGGGAAGGAGGTCGCAGAAGAGTTGGACACCTCGTTCTGGTTGATGGGGTAGATCGTCTGCTCCTCGTTGGCCGCCAGCACCAGGTGCGACGAGTTTATTGTCACGAACACCTGACAATGACATCGCTCAATTAAACCCTTTCAATTCCGAAATTATTCGTCCCACATGCCAGATTGCCGTGCTTTCGCCCGTTGCACTTTCGTGCCGAGCGCTAGCAGCCCGTCGTTTGGAATCGGAACGAGATGTCGTAGCCCTCTTCGTGCACCGTGCGCACTTCCGCCAGACTGCTGCCCTCCAGCAACAAGCTAGCTATTTGTGTAGTTACCTCAGCTCTATTTATTTATTTATTTATGTAATAAGGTGAGCTCACAGTGCATTTACATAACAATAGAAAAATAAAACAAATGAAAATAACACCAATTACGAGCTCACCCAGCTGGAAAAAAACATAAAATAAAAACGTGAGAATTACAGCAGCACGATCAAACATGAAGCACAAAAAATATAGATTTAGTTATCTCATACAGCTGGAAGAAACACAGAATAAAGACGTGAGAATAACAGCTCTATGAAGGAGTCTCAGAGTGTCACCAACCTTTTGCCACTGGCTGTTATTGAGGTCGGAGCCTATGAAGACGCCCTCCCACTTGTTGAGCAGGCTCGAGTGCAGGTTGAGCCGGCCGTTGACCAGCTCCAGGAAGTAGAAGGTCTGCCCCTTGCCGAGCGCGAGCAACCCGTTGCCGAGGGTCGTTTGGAATCGGAACGATATGTCGTAGCCCTCGTCGCGCACCGTGCGCACCTCAGCCAGACTGCTGCCCTCCAGCGACATGCTCGTTATCTGTGTAGCGAAATACATATGGTCATTTAAAACTTTGAAAGTCGAAAAAATATTGACCGAGAGATGAGATAGATAAATAGAGACTATCAGTACCATTGTCGCCATAACTTTATTTATTTATTTATTTATAAGTTTTAGACAGGCAGCTTATGCTGATGCGCCTAAATCCAGTGTTTAACTTGATACATTTAGTTGCTAAGTGGTTTTTTTTATTGTTATATTTCTTTACTTTAGATTTTGTTTGACATGGTTATCCAGTATATTTTTAAATTGGTTGGTGGTCGTAGCGTTAATCACATCTTCTGGGAGTTTATTCCATGCCTCTACTACTCGGTTGGATATGTAGTTTTTGCGAGTATTCGTTCTAGAGGCCGTGACTGGCAGTTTCATGTTCTGCTCTCGAGGATGAACATTCTCATTTACATATGAATAATTCCCATATGTTCATATCTTGGTTAAATTGTTTTGGATTTTTAGGCGATACCCTCGAAACCGAGCGTTGCTGTTGTGAATAGTTCAAATAATTGAGAGCAGTCCTAGTGTCCGGATATGATCATGAAAGTTTTGATATTCACTAATGATAACATTATTTGTAACTCATAAAATTTTCTAAAGTTTTGTTGTTTCTGCACGACTATGTGTATTTTATACATTACACATTACATCGATAATACATCGCATAACTCTCCTCTTTCCGATTTTGGACTACGCAGATGTTTGCTACTTGGATATAACTGAAGTTCTCTTAGACAAGCTGGATCGTTTGCAGAATCTCTGCATTCGCTTCATATATGGTCTGCGTAAATATGACCATGTATCGCAGTACCGTCGAGAGCTTAAATGGCTACCCATCCGTTTCCGAAGGAACTGTCATTTACTCATTCTTCTTTACGGAATTCTAAATAACCCTAACTCTCCTGAATATCTTCGTTCCCGGTTTATGAACCTCTCTTCACATGGTCTCCCTTTGCGATCTAGCAATGACAGTATCCTTGCGATTCCTCGCCATACGACGTGTTTTTTCTCAAACTCCTTTACTGTTCATGCCGCACGTCTGTGGAACTCGTTGCCGATCACAGTCCGCTCCTGTCAAACTATCAGCTCTTTCAAACTTAAAGTCAAGGAGTTTTACTTAAATGAAATGTAAAGATGATAAAATGTTCTCACTGTATACATATATTTAATTTGATTGCCCTTCTAATAGTACAGATTTTAGAATCAATGGTAATAGGTATTATAGGTTTTTTTTTTCCCCTGGTTTGTGGATATAATAATATGTATTAGTGTATTGTATCATATATATTAGTATATTCAATTATATGTATAAATATGTATATATTATGTTATATGTATGTTAATGGAGTTATTATTTTTTTTTCCTTTTCAAATTCTGGTGTGTCACCTACCTACAGATATTTCTATTGCCTTTCCTCATCACCCCAAGGGTTGACTGGAAGAAATCACTCTTAGTGATAAGTCCGCCTTTGTGCAGTATTGTTGTTTTGCTGTATGTTTTCTCTGAAATTGTATTTTTGTTTATGCACAATAAAGAATTTATTCATTCATTCATCGATTCACGCACGTAGTCGACAAGACAGTTACACCCTTGTGAAACTAATTTCCCAAAGACAAGCCATTTTTTACAAAACTACCCTCATTCACATATTCACATCAAGGGAGTTAACAACTGTGGGTGGTATGTCTTGTGGCAAATGTTGATGTTGGTGGATATTCATGCTGGCTTCGCACATCTTCAAGCGCTGCTTTACTACCGCAAAGATCATATCTGCTGTGGACGTCTGGGTCCGAAGATATTTATTTCTATAAAGTCCACTTATTTAAGTGGGGTTAGGGTAGCGACTCATTAGTCATATTTCCTTGTTGAAGCAAATGGTTGGCACATGGTCGCATAATGCTCGCTGTAAAGGTATCATATCTTGGCTATTGTGATGGGCAGAGCATCGTAATTTGAGTCAACACAACCCTGTCACGGACTCACGGTGGTATGTAAGGTAAACAATCACCCTCTCGCAGGTGTTCCCGTAGAAGCCGGGCCCGCAGCTGCAGTTGAAGCGGTGCTCGCTGTCGTCGAGCAGCCACGGCAGGCAGGTGCCGTTGTTGAGGCACGGCCGGCCCGCGCAGCCCGTGAGCCACACGGAGCAGTTGTGCCCGCCCCAGCCCGTCTCGCACTCGCAGTGGTACGCGGCGCGACGGTCGTAGCACTGCCCGTGAGCGCACGGCTTGTATCTGGAAAATAATGAAAACATGGAAAATGTATTGGATCTTTGATCAAATACGATGCCACAAACCTGGGCGGGCTTAACCCTTTCACCTAGTAGGGGAAGGAGACGTAGTTTTACATGGATTTCAAACCATGGAACAGCTATTCGTGTTGAAATGAACTTATCCAATTTAGAAAAATGTGAAGAAAAAGGCCAAGAGTTGTGCATGAACGAGGCAGGATTGAACCCATGATCTCTCGCACGAACAGCATGGTCCCACGCCTTGAGCTGTGAGCTGTTCACTCCTGGAGAAGTTTATTCTTCTTTTCGAACTGGTGTATAAGGAAATAAATGAACCTAGTGAATCCTAATATGTAATCCTTGAGTGCACTTAACAAAGGAAAAGAAATAATTGAATGAAGATACCTTCTTAATTAACCTATTTAATTTCAGGTGGGAAAGTTTGGATTTTATTTATGTCGTATCGTATCACCTATCGCACTCGTCGATATCAATTTGACAGTGGTCGCCCTCGAAGCCCTCGTGACAGATGCAGCGGTAGTCGCCGACCCCGTCCTCGCACTTGCCCCACGCGCCGCACGGCGACGACGCGCACTCGTCCACGTTTATCTCGCAGTGCGCTCCCCGGATGCCGGGAACGCACACGCATTCGAATCTGCAAGACACAAAGTGTTTTACATATAGTTAAACTAAGTCTTACATAGAAGAGTCATAATAGATAGATTAATATGGAACAGTATCCGACAAGAACGTCACATGGTTTCTCTTAGAAGTTTAGTCTCTGTAGTAGCCCTGAATGCCATTTCTTTGTGATTTTAGTGTATTTAACTCTCTACACTGTCGATTAGAGATTCAGACTTAAGTGCAGCTGCAGTGCGAAAAGTATCACGGTTTGCGGACTCCTTAAACTAAATCTACTAATAAATGTCGACATAAACACGTCGGCTTTATTTGCATTTGTCGATTAGCAAATTTAACAATAAGGAGTTATGGCATAGAGCACATTAAATGGCTGTCTGTTTTGTCCCTCTCACAAGATTCTCTCTCCAACAAACGGACAAGGTTATACAATGACATCTTTATTGAACCATTGTAAACAGATTTTGAAAATAATAAGATATCACAATACATAAACTACGTCAACCAAGGCTTTCTATGCCTACTACTAGATGGCGCTGATTTCACGTATTGATCCAACGCTGAGGCATTTTCTCTGCAATGATTCAAACATCAACCTAATTGCTGTCATCACCAAATATATCCATTATATACATTAAATTATATCGAGGACAAGATTGAGTTAATCGAGGTCTAAATCAATGTAGGCGGTTTACCCGCTGGCATTGTCGTAAGTGAACGGCCTGTAGAAGAATGTCGGCAGCAGCATGGAGGGGTGGGGTCCGACGGTCTCGGGCGCGGCGGCGGCGTCGCGGTACAGGCTCACGTTGCTGCGCTCGAGGCACACGCCCTCGTACTGGCACGGGCTCGACTCGCACTCCGCGATGTCCGTCTCGCAGTTCTTGCCTGCGGGGAAGGCAACGATGCTCACACCAAACATATCGAGGGTACGCAAGCGGGAAAACGGTAGGGTTTTTTTATGTGATTGGTAACTGGACATAAATGGCTAATACAAAACTGACCGTCGGATATTAGCCTAATACAAGCCTCATTGACCCAGTGGCGCGACACTTCGGCGATCGCTCTCCAAAGTTAAGCAACGTTAGGTCCGGACTGGTCTTAGATGGGTGACCATTCGACCGTTGAGAGAGGCTGGCCGTGGTTCGGATTCCACGTTAAACTGTAGGTCCCCTTCCTTACTTACTAGGTGGTAGGGTTTATCCCGCCCGGGTTGGTACCATCGCATTGGATGAACGATGGTCGAAGCGGCAATGAAAATTGTCCGTGTTTTCCATCCAGTTCAATGTAGCCGTGCAATGTAAGGAAGCTCCTGGCATGGCACCTAGTTCCCATGTGGTGTGTTGGGCTAATACCATGACAGAAGGTGTGGTATTAGCAATCCATGTCCAGTCACATAAAAAAAAAACATGGGAAGCACCGACCTGTGTAGCCGGGCCGGCAGCGACACTCGTAGTCGTTGAGCAGGTCGTGGCAGGAGGCGCCGTGGCGGCACGGCGCCAGCGCGCACTCGTCGATGTTGACAGAGCAGGTGGGGCCCGCGTAGCCCGTGTCGGTGCAGTCGCACGTGAAGCTGTTCAGGGCGTCCCGGCAGCGGCCCCCGTGCAGGCACGGCGCCGACTGTTCCAAGATATACATAGTGTCACGTAGTGGATTTTTGGTAAGCCACTACAGTGTTCATAGCTCCTTGGCCAAGGCTAATCCAATCGCCTTGCTCCCTCCGTGGTTTTACCTAATTAAAATCTTCCTTACCCTCAGAAAAAAAGAGAAACGAAAATGATAATTTCGTAGTGCGGCGACCATTTTGGGTCGCCCACTTTACCAGCAGCCTTCGCAAAGAGCGCACCTCTACAAACCGCGGTCCACCTACCGGTAACCCAACTTCAATTTAATACCTTTTAGCGATTGCTCACAGCCCTGTTCATTTAATTAAACTCATTTCCTCCTTGGTCGCTATTGACCTGGCTTTATTTTAGCTCCTCAAGCACCCTGTAACCATTTTACGGCGCCCACGCCTCATTTTATTGTGAGCGCCCGTCTAAGTGTTTCGAAATTGACTTCAGCGGTTCCTGCGGGGCTCACCAAGTGGGCCCCAGTTATGTCTTCCGTTCACCCGAGACACGACTCGCCGATGGGCCGCCGTCGCCGGCAGCGACGTGGCGAGGTAGCCGAGCACGCTGGCCGGCCATCCGCGCAGCCGCGCCGATGCGCCCCGCGCCGAGCAGCGCTGAGCCACGCCGCCACGCCGTCGGCCGGCGTTGACGACGCGGCCGACACGCCGGCGCCGCTGCTCTGAGCCGACGCCCCGCGCGCCGCACCGCACGCGCGTGCACCCACCATGCTGCGCACCGACGTGGTCCACCACTGAGTGAACCAACCACCAAGTTTTTCTACCCTTAACGGAGGCCTCAACGACAGACTTTCTAACTGCAAACCATTTACGTACCGCTTGAGCATTTTGTTGTTTAGTTTTCTTTGTAATAAACGTCCACCTTTATTCTCACTAAAATTGGTCGTATTCTTTTTCCCCGTCCCTGGTAGTACTTGGCTCGGCTACCCCCTAAGGGTACGCCTATTCTACATTTAATTTGGAGTGGTGGCGCGTGATGACGCGGACGGAGCCGCCGCAAAAGCGAGGGTTCCGGTCGAACGTCACACTGGCATCCCTGGTGGGGACGAGCAGGACTAGGAATCCTGTTTCTATTTTGCGCCCCACTCCAAACCGAGCTATGTACTGCCTGGGAGGGAAAAAGAATATTTAATTTGTAAAAAGCCAGGTTTCTGTTGAGCCCTCCATTTTTTTTCTCATTAATTGTTTGCTGTAACATTTTTACGTGTGATTGTTGTGTGCTAGTGAGCTATCGCATTGGTTGAGACGATAACGCGTTCGATTCGGCGATCGACCTAACCTTGAAACCATGTTTCGAAGTTGATTCGACCACCGAACGAGTAGATCCTGTTACGCCCCACTCACTTCACACAGTACTTACGTTTCGCCTTCAGCTGAAAAACATAAATTCATTCCATGTTTAGCTGCCCTTGATAACTTCACATTGAACTTAGATTTCACTACACAACATGGCCGCGCGACACAGCGCGAGCGATGTCTTTACTGCGCTCACTTTGAGACGACAGATTCATAATTTCGCATCGATAATCTAAAACTTTCGATTTCCCGTTGGTATTTCGCGTTCACTTCAACTTGCCTAACACGCTCCTGAACTAGATACGGTCTCACGTTTTTTTTTTCGTTCTGTTTTGGTTAGCGCTCGGTAGATCCCGCCTGTTACCCAGTATGATTCCGTTTTGTTTAATTTAGTTCAGACGGCGCGTGTGCCGTAGGAATTTTTACGAGTTGTTTTTTCTTTGCTCGCGAAACTACCCACGTTTTTTTTTTCTTTCCCTCGCTCCATCTAATTGTCGCGACGCGGAGCGGTCGCGCGGGCGCGTAGTTTCACGGCCCTGATCACCCAACCTTCATTCGTTGGGGACCATTTTTTTTCTTGAACTTTTGATGTCCATACTGTTTCCTCTCACTTACCTTGCGCATGCACCTCGTGCGTTCCAAGACTTTCACAGCCCGATCACTCAACCTTCATTCGTTGGGGATCACTTTTTTTAATTTTTTTTTTATTTTACAGTTTATTATGCGTGCATCTATGCGAAGTTAAGAACGTATTTCCGACCCGATCTCCCAACGCGCTCTGCATTTCAATTCATTTTTTTGGAACAAAGTGTCTTCATTTTATTATATGGTTGACCGTTTGGCGAGTGCCAAACACACCAGTTTTTTTAAACCCTTATCTTGTGTAATGTTTTCCTTCACCACAAGTCAAAACGTAGTTTGTATTCTGGCCTTGAGTTTAGAAGGCCCCGCGGATGTTTCATTTTTTTCCTTCAGTTTCTCTTCCTGCCGCCGGGACTAATACGTTCCACTTGGGAATGTCCCCGGCCGCATTTGTTTTTTGACGGGCCCCACACCTTTATTGGCTCCCGCTCTTGCCCTCTGTTCGCTGACCTAATCGGACACTCGGCGAACATTCGCGGCGCGCTTCTAACTCGTTTTCTATCCTATGGTAAATTTAAAATGTATTGAATGCGAATCCGAGCAAGTCGGCGCGTAATAAGTATTGATATTACTCGGCCGTTCGGACACGCGACGCGATCACGGCGGCGCGCACGCCGGCGAACGCCACCGAAATCGATTCGTCTCGTTCCGTTCGCGTCACAGCGGAACTGCAACAGTTCATTTCACTTTTAATTCATTCACGAACGAAACTTTTCACCGGTTCTCGTATTGTAAAATATTTCAGTTGAGTAATTTTACTCGGCGCATTATGCCCACTTTTAGTTCCGTTTTTTTTTTCTTGTTTTGTGATTGTACTAGTGTAGGCGGCTAGGTTTCGGTTGAAGCGACGGCGCGCGCGCCGTGGCCGCGTGGGTGCCCGTGCGCTGAGCGCTTTTTAGGATCTAGGCACCTAGGTCATCTAGGTATTAAGGCGTGTTCACACTATGCCAAAATAAATTTATTTTTTTTCAAAATAATGTTTTGTTGTTTTGCCTCCAAGGCTACGATCATGCCCCTCCATTTATGTTAGCTCATCGCTGCGCTGGGCCTGACCCTCCTTCATCCACTTCATGGATTGTGGATTCCTTTAATGTTTTTTTACTTTATTTTTTTTATTTTTTTTTCGCAATAAGGCTTCCGCTGCCCTGGGCCTCACCCTCCTTCATCCACTTCATGGGCTGTGCATCCTTTCAAAGTATTTTTTTTATTTTTTCTAATTTTTTTTTCTCGCAACATAGGCAGTTTGAACGCGCGTCCTGTTTTTCTAACGGTATCATGCCAGACCGGCAGACCTAGACTGTGCCTCCAATACCACTACCTAGGCCCAAGTAGTAGTAAGTAGGTCGTTAAGTCCTTAAAGTTAAGCTTTTGATTTTTTTTTTTTTTTCTTTATGGAGAGTTACCTATGTCCCTCTCTCACCTCGTTATTGGGCTATTTAATCCCTATACCGGTTCCCTTCGTAAAGCGGACCGTGTTTGGTTTTGTTGATTTATTTAGTTTGTTGTTTTGATAATGTTAGTACTTAGTTGCCGGGTACCTACTGGACTGTAGTGTTGTTTTGTTTTTTTTTACTTGTAGGTTCCCCGACGTCACCTCGCCAGCCATGCTGCTGGGTGCCGCCAGTGGTTAATTTATGTGATTTGTGTTAGTTTTAGTGACGTCGTCTGGAGCGGCCCGCTCCCGCACCGGTCGTCCGGCCCGCGCCTTCGAGGGTCTGGACGGCCACTGCAAGGTGATGTCTGATCTTCCGCTGTAGGATGACCAGACTTGGAATGTTAGAGGCGAGCGAAAGATAATGCATGTTAGGGCGCGAGAGCAGGTCTTGTAAATAATGTGTTGTCCCGTAGTTTAGGCATGTGCGTAGCACCAAGCGGTTAGTCCTAGGTTAAGGGTGTCCTGAACTCCTCAAGCTCAGGGCATGATCGCTAGCCGCTCATTGAGTGCCTTAAAGGAGCGGTAACGACACTGTATGGTCCAACTCCTACTGCTAACTAAAGAAGCCAACTTACTTGTTGTATGAGCCATGTTTAAGTGCTATACTTCGTCGTTTTACCTCACAGGAGCGGTAAGGACGATTTAGTCTAACTCCTAATGAAAAAAATCTAAGCCTGTACGAGCCATTTTTTTTTTGTGCTGTACTTTTCTTTTGTACCTTACAGGAGCGGCACCGTATTCTGTTAGAAGAATACGGGAACTCCTACAATAAATAAACAAGCCAACACGTCTTTTTAATTTAAGTTCTAGAGCCTAATTTGTGTTCCTTTTGCGTGGAGGAGTATCTGTTTTGTTTTTTTTTGGCCTGTCCTTTTTTTTTTACTGCATTTATTCCAGTAGGTAGCCCGTAGTTTAAGATTGTTGTTTTTTTATTTGTGTCCCACCCGACCTTGTTCACTTACCCATTTCATTCAGGCTTCACCTGTGCCTGATTAGCCTTGGCTTACTCTCGAGGACTCGGTCTGTCGAGGGCGACAGGTCGGACGGCTCGTCGTCCTCTTTCCTCGAGAGGGGGGGTTGTGTCACGTAGTGGATTTTTGGTAAGCCACTACAGTGTTCATAGCTCCTTGGCCAAGGCTAATCCAATCGCCTTGCTCCCTCCGTGGTTTTACCTAATTAAAATCTTCCTTACCCTCAGAAAAAAAGAGAAACGAAAATGATAATTTCGTAGTGCGGCGACCATTTTGGGTCGCCCACTTTACCAGCAGCCTTCGCAAAGAGCGCACCTCTACAAACCGCGGTCCACCTACCGGTAACCCAACTTCAATTTAATACCTTTTAGCGATTGCTCACAGCCCTGTTCATTTAATTAAACTCATTTCCTCCTTGGTCGCTATTGACCTGGCTTTATTTTAGCTCCTCAAGCACCCTGTAACCATTTTACGGCGCCCACGCCTCATTTTATTGTGAGCGCCCGTCTAAGTGTTTCGAAATTGACTTCAGCGGTTCCTGCGGGGCTCACCAAGTGGGCCCCAGTTATGTCTTCCGTTCACCCGAGACACGACTCGCCGATGGGCCGCCGTCGCCGGCAGCGACGTGGCGAGGTAGCCGAGCACGCTGGCCGGCCATCCGCGCAGCCGCGCCGATGCGCCCCGCGCCGAGCAGCGCTGAGCCACGCCGCCACGCCGTCGGCCGGCGTTGACGACGCGGCCGACACGCCGGCGCCGCTGCTCTGAGCCGACGCCCCGCGCGCCGCCCCGCACGCGCGTGCACCCACCATGCTGCGCACCGACGTGGTCCACCACTGAGTGAACCAACCACCAAGTTTTTCTACCCTTAACGGAGGCCTCAACGACAGACTTTCTAACTGCAAACCATTTACGTACCGCTTGAGCATTTTGTTGTTTAGTTTTCTTTGTAATAAACGTCCACCTTTATTCTCACTAAAATTGGTCGTATTCTTTTTCCCCGTCCCTGGTAGTACTTGGCTCGGCTACCCCCTAAGGGTACGCCTATTCTACATTTAATTTGGAGTGGTGGCGCGTGATGACGCGGACGGAGCCGCCGCAAAAGCGAGGGTTCCGGTCGAACGTCACAATAGCGGCTCAATAACAGTAGAAAAAAATGCTAACCTCAAAAATTGAATTTATTCGATGATTATATGTTTACAATTTATTCGCCCCTAAAACAACAAACAGCTGTTGATGAGAATGTATTTACAATAGTTAAAAATGTTTAAAAAGATTGAGCAATATAATGCAGTTGCAACTCACAGTTAACTATAACTTTGCCTGGTTGCAGCGGTCAGAGCAGTGGACAGTGATCCCAAGGTCGCACCTTCCAATCCTGCTTTCGACTAATGTCACGACCAAAATCATTTTCTGATAATTTTTAACATCTAATTACAATGCATCAATGTAGATGTCGTTGGATAACCTCAAATCAGTAAAATAACGGTAATGTCGTATCCATTAAATCGGTCTTTCTCAAAGTGGGCAATACCGCCCCCTTGTGGGCGCTAGAGGCCTACAGGGCGGTAAAGGGCTCAGAGGAAAATGGGGGGGCTTTGAAGTGGTTTAGGGGGGGCGAAGGCTGATTTAAACTAAAATTATCCTACACTAGATAGATTATTTTGATAATTTATAAAGTTTCGTTTAATTGTTCTCATTAGAACTCAGCAACAAGAATAATAGTTAACTCATGTGGCACACTATAAATAAATAATTTAATTACATCTATTAAAGTAATGATTGCGATTTGTGGTTTACAACATGTGATAAAGCTGGAGTTAGGGGGCGCTAGAAAATAATGGGTTCTCAAAGCGGGCGGTAGACAGGATAAGTTTGAGAACCTTTGCATTAAATACATTAAATTATCAAATTACATACATTTAGCAAAATGGTACATATGATGTTGGTGAAAGTACGTACCTCGCAGTCATCGATGTCCGTCTCGCAGTTAGCTCCCGTGACGCCGGGCTGGCACACGCACGAGTAGGACGCTACGCCGTCCACGCATGTGGCGCCCTCCGCACACGGATTCGTCTCGCACTCGTCTATGTTCACCGAGCAGTCCTTGCCTGTCGCACACAGTTACAGAACATATAATAAGAGCTTAGCTTAGAGCAGCCATGAACCGGTGACAAAGTTTCTGTAATTAAAGTTGGCACTAAGGCAAACCACGGACAATTTTTCATTGCCACTTTGGCCATCTTTTCATCCAACCCGGGCGGGCTTAAACCCTACCACCTAGTAGGGGAAGGGGACCTACAGTTTTACAGTGGTGCATGTCGGAATTGAACCTAGGCCTCTGGTACGCTAGGGCCAGTCGCTGCGCCACCAGGCTATGAGCCGCTTAACTTAGAGCCGTCATGAAAACATAACAATGTTTTTGCAATGAAACTTTTTTTTTGTTAGGTTACTTTTATTAATATACCAATATGCATTCTAGGTGAATGAAGCTTGTACCAAGAAATGTACCTTAATTTAGGCCAAAAAATGCATCCTAAAAGAGTGAAGTAACTGTATAAATGCAAACTGGACTAAGAAACTAAGGCATACAACAGATAAAGATCAAAGATTTGTTCGGCGTCAGACCTGTAAATCCTTCCATGCAGATGCAGTCATAGTTGTTCTCTAGGTTTTGACAGGTGCCAGTGTTCTTGCAGGGTGTGGAGAGACACTCATCGATGTCCAATTCGCAGCGATCGCCCGTGTAGCCTGCACAATATCATTATACACGGTGTTAACCCAAGTAGGCGACGTTCCTGAAAGGGGGTTGTTTTGGGTCACATATTGATGCCGAAAAAGTAGGTTTTTTTTTTGTTTTGGCCTTTTGTTTTAAAATTTTCGACTAGTATGAAAACCTAGTATTTCGTAGTAGGAACCGCACTGCATTCACATAAAGTTCTAAAGTAGGACATTTTTTAAAATAAATGTGAAAATTTACATTCGGATCGACGCAATAAAATTGGCGGCGGCACGTAGTCAGCTGCGAGACAGCAAACGCGTGACCTTGGCAGTGGCGCGTACACATGGCGTGCTTACACCATTCCAAAGGGAAATTGTCGCTGAGGTAAAAGTTTGGATTAAATCTGATTTTTTTTTTAATATTTTAGATTTAATTAAATAGAAATGTTGCGAAAAAAATTAACACCGTGTATATCTAGACTGTTCGAAAATGTTTGCTCTGATGAAAATTTGCAGGTCCGAATAAAGCTTAACACTACCGATGGCATGCTCATGGTTGGTCCGAGTCACACTGACAGCTCTCATATAGTTCATATAGTGATTACGTTTCGGACGTTGGGCACTGTCTTAAACACTATCAGTGTCATATTGGATGTTCTTCTATCATTCGACTGTGTTTTTTGCCAAACTGAGTAGATACAACTATGAGGAAAACTGCTTCGACTGATATACATAATTTTTTAGGCACAATTGGCAATGTTTGATACAAACCCGGTTCATTCGCGAGTAACTCACCTAATATTTTACAAGAAACAGTTTTACCATTGCTCAAAATTTTATAGGTACATATTAACAAACAAAAAAATGGGAAAATTAATTTTAACCTGAACGCAGAATTTTATTTCACCGTATTATTATTAATTAATATTAATTAATAAAAAGAAAATTAAATTACTACAAACAGTGAATCTTTATTACTAAAAAGATTCACTTTTTTTATTATCTAAATCGTATGAACGCATAATAAAAGTATAAAAGATGAAAATGCATGCATTGTTGAGTTGTAAAGAATAATTACCTGGAGTGCAGTAACACTGGAAGGAACCAGGAGTGTTGAAGCAAACTCCATGATTGCATATTTTTGGTTTCTCACATTCATCAATGTCTATTTCACAGAAACGACCTGAAACAAGTTGAGACAATCACATCAATGTTTGGAAAAGATTTTGAGAATTGGTTTGCTACGAAAGATGAAAAGTGGGTGTGACCTTGTAGGAACAAAAATTGTTTTCAACGAAATAAAAAATACTATTATTAAAGCAAGATAAATACTTGCTATTTATGTTACAAGGAATAAAAAAAAAAAATTCACACAAACGGGTAAAAATCATCCGACACCTCTTGTGTGAAGGCCTGGCATACGCCATATGTAGAAAATTATAGCTACCTTCAAAGAAAAAAAGATTTTGTCGATTAACTGTAACATTCAAGTTTTATTAAAGGAATGTAGGTATACTTTGGTGCTAGCTAAAGTAATAGACATCAACTGCGCGCAGCTTCAGATTAGTTCCGAAATCGCCGATGAAGCGAACTCTCCGCGAATGACCTTCGCGCCGCGAAGTGTTCGCGAAAGAAAAGCGCGAAGGTTCGCAGCACTTGCGAAAATCACGAAATCGTAGGTTAATAACGGTTAACTGTTATCGGTAACAATATCTAGCGAATAATCCCACCTCTGCTGCAAATGCCATACGCGCGATACGAGTCGACACCGAATGTGTTCGGGCTAACTACTCAAATTTTGTTCTCCACCATTTGAAAGGAACAAATTCCGTTCATTTTTTAAAGTAATTTATTCTATTGAAAACTATATATATAACATGTTACTATAATTCTAAATGGGTGGACAAAAATACGTTAAATGTTTAAATGTAACTGTGGCCCGAATTATAACTCTAGCATAAAGCTGAGATTCATAGATCTTAGTCGTTTTTGGCTTAACCAAAGTATATGTACCGACTTTGACATTCCTTCCATACATTTTGTGTCAAAACTGACAGTCGGAAGGCATACTTTGGCTAACCCAAGTACATGTAATCTCTATGAATCTCAACATAAATAGGTCTGCGGAGCAAGAACAAAGTTTGAGTGTCATTATTGACAGAGATGAGACCAAGGGTGCATTGCACCAATCTCACTTAGCGATTTAAATAAGGTTTAACGGCTTAAATGGATTTAACTCAATAATGTTCGTTGCACCAACGTTAAACGTCACTTTAAATCGTATTTAAGAAAATAAAAGTTAAATGAGCCTTTTCGCGCATTTAACTCGCTAAATACGTGTTTAGGGAGCTGTTGAGGGTCAAGTTATACATTTGGATGGAGCTGTTGGTTCTTTGTTTGGTTGAGCCAAACAAACAACCAACAGACATGGATTACGTCGATAATTCTGATGATGGCGGAGAAACAATTGATTTAATCGGCACACATTTTTTCAATAGATGGAACTGACCATTTTGTGAACATGCGCGACGAATTTATTTCGTAAATTTCGACTCTCAAAGACGACGACTTTCAAAAGGACGACAACCGAAATTTAACTTAAATAATTCCAATCAGGCAACAGTGTGGCGTTTGTTATATTGATGCATAAATACGTTTTTAGTCCAATTTACCATCACTCTTTTTCATGCGTCAAAAGATAGAGACGGCACTTTAATGGAACAGAACAAACTGCCACAGTTCTGCCATTGCTTAGAAAATTAATTGTTTCTTCGCTAAATGCGTATTTAGCTAAATAGATGAACTTATCTGTTGATGCAACGCGTAGTCTCATTTAGCGAGTTACGAACTTAAATACAATTTAACAAAACTCGTATTTAGTGATTTAAATACGATGTTGATGCAAGGGGGCCCAAAACCCCTAGTCCGACCTAAATTGGCGTTTACGTCAAACTGATCGACTAGTGCTCTCAAATGTGTGCAGACATAAAAAAACGAGCGAAACGAACTTACATTTGCGTGTGCGAGCTTGATTGGACGGCTTACTCAATGTCGCCATAAATACGTTGGCGTTGCCGTTTACGCCGACTCCCCGTTTTCATACAAATCGTTCGAGTCTGAATTTGACAGCTTGAAGAAGTAAAAGCAGAGATTAACTAGTAAAAGTTTGTATACAAAGTTCCGTAAACGCCAATTTAGGTGAGCACTCGGACTGACCATACAGAGCCTCTAGTCCGAGTTGTCACCTAAATTGACGTTTACGCAAAACCGATCGACTAGAGTTTTTTAATTTTTGGAGAATTGAGGAGCGCGCACATTGGGCGTCAAGCGAAATAACATTTGCGAGTCGAAGGCCCGGTTGCACGTACGCTCGTACACGTCAACATCACCGTCAACGTATGTTTAAAGCCTGATCGGTCAAAATTTGCGTTGCACAAAATTTTATCATTTCGTTGATCGCTGATGTTAACCTCTAATCGTATCACTACCGACCCATTGATCACCGTCAAAGTTACGATTACATAATATTTTAAAGTATCAAAAGCCACTTTTTTACGTTTTAGTAGTCTTATTGGAACTTACATAATAGGCAAACGTCGCCATTAATGGAATACAATACAATGCTTTGTTTTCCATAATTATTAGCTTGGCACTCGATGCCACAGCTAAAAAATGTCGGCGCCAAATATGTGCTGCAACCAACAGCAGAGCTGATAGCAAGACGACATATTGGGCACTAGTAACGACACCCCGCGGCTCCAAGAGCAACTGTTTTATTTGTTAGTACGAATGGTTGACGCGAGATGGTGTTTCAGTTGTCCCTGTCCCATTCTGACTGTGTCTTCAAACACTTCTGCCGATTGTTTCGAGGGACTATTTGTGGTCTGACGCCTGGCAAGCTAACTTTGACGAAAATATGTTATGTGCAACTCAATTTCATAGGATGGGCGATTAGCCGTCACATCATCTTTCAATGTAATAGTAACGGATAACATACGAGGCGTCGTACACTCGGGCCTTAGTCGGATTTGACATCTTACGTATCGTCGCCTAAATACGTCGACGTTGCCGTTTACGCCAAATCGGCGTTTTCATACAAATCGGTTTTATTTTGACAGCTCGAAGAAGTAAAACCACAGAATAACTAGTAAAATGTTGTATGGGTTTCACGTTTTTACGTAACGTCGAAGTTTCTTAATCGCCAATTTAGATGAGAACTCGGACTGACTATATAGAACAGATTACAACCTTGCTGCTCGAACAGGCCGGTACCAACTGTCAACTGTCAAACGTTGTCGCTCACAGTTTGTAGTGTATTCTGTGGTAAAATAAACGAAACCGTGAACGCTTCGCGCAGTGAAATTTCAATCCAAAGAAAACAAATCCATGCAAGCGTAATATTACGCATATTTCATTTAGTGGACTCGAGTGAACTAAGCGCGCGCGGTGCACGTGTTCGCAAGGCAATGTTACACGCGCCGTATATTTTGAGGTTATTACGCAGAAAAGACAACCTCCGCCGGGCATTCGCTAGCATACAAAGCGATACAAAACAGTCCAAAGCAAACCGGCACAATGATCGAGAAAAATACTTCCAAAGCTTACTCGAGAAGTATGAGGCGAAAATTACTTTCAATTCACATCTCGAGGCCGAGAAGCTAAAGTTGAGTTACATGCAAACACATATAACGCAAATTATAAAGGAGAAACAGGATCGCTCTCGCTCGCTTGAACTGAAGAAACTAACGCCCCTACCGGTCTCCCTACAATATGTCGTCGAGAAAGACCGATTACTTAAACAGAGCAACACCGATAACATTGAAATGGAAGAAGACCCAGTTTTCCACCTGCCCTACCACAAAATGCCCCGATATAACACTCGCGCAGAGCCCAAGCGAGAATTGCAGGAATTCGACCGATCCAACATCGATCGCTGGATGACAAACTACGATTACTTTGATGACACTAAACTCGCATCGGAAAAAATTCAACCAGACCACGAAGACGACAGCATGGATCTCGAATGGACGAAGCAGTACGGCTCGCCCGATCCCACCGTGAAGATCAGTAGGGTTCCATGCGGAGGCTGCGGCGCACTGCTGCACTGTACGGACACATCCATCCCGGGCTACATTCCCAGTGAGATTTTTAAGAAGCGCACTGATGAGGAGCTAAGAACCATCGAATGTCAGCGCTGTCACTTCCTCAAAGAGTACAACATTGCTCTGAACGTGAGCGTGCATCCTGACGAATACGAGAAGCTTCTAACGAACATCGAGCACAGGAAGGCCCTTGTCATAGTGATGGTGGACTTGCTCGACTTCCCCTGCTCCATATGGCCGGGGATCGTAGACATCATTGGCACACAACGGCCAATCATTATAGTCGGAAACAAGGTGAGGGTGGCGGTTTAGTTGGATTCCGGTTATTTTAACTGATCTCGTAAAATAAAATAAAAAATCCTCCCACTTGAAGAGCTTATATTCCCGCTCCCTTAAATGCCTGAAAGATGCATATGTGGAGCACACCTTACTATAAATATAAAAAAATAAACACCTTTTTTATGTTATGCATGTCCAATATGGATAACCTTCAGATATCAGCCTAACACACCACATGGGAACTAGGTGCCATGTCAGGACTTTTTTTATATATTGCTCGGCTACATTTAATTAGATGGAAAACACGGACAATTTTCATTGCCGCTGCCATTGCCGTTGGGAATACTCATTAATATTTGGTTTTCTCTTTTTTTTGTATTGTGTTGGTTATTTATTTATTTTTTCTCTCTTTTTTGAATAAGTTTCCACAGATATGATATTTATAAGGATTTGTTTTTTTATCTTATTTTTTTAGGGATCAGACGTAAGTCAGCGTTGCTGCTCACTGAGTGAAATGCAACTTCTGCTGAGATGACCCCCTTTTCTTCATTACTACTTGCTAACTCATTATGCTACTTTTATGTTATAAATCTTACTGTGTACATGAAAAATAAATTATTTTTGATTTCATTTGATTACATTGAAAAAGTAAATGTCCAGCGAAGTTTTTTGCCAGTTCTAACACATTTTAGATGCTGTATTTGAATTTGTGCATAGGGGGGCACAGTATCTAAGTCCTTTTTTGCACTTGTCGGTTACACTGGTCGAAGTCCAAGGATCAGTTTTATTTTTCAGAATACTTCACTTCTGCAATAAAATTAATAGGAAAAAAAATTATTTTTTTAAAAATACCTTTAATTTGTGATGACAATTCTTTTTTTATAGTACTTACTTATATTATAAATGTGAAAGTTTTTTAATTGGTATGTCCTTTTTCCCACGTATTGATGTAATTTTTTGCATACATGATTCTACTTTAGCCTTAACATATGCTACTTTAGGTCCCAGTAAAACATAATTTTCGATTTTAGGAGAGCACAGCCAGTGCTTCTAATAATAACAGCTTAAAAAATTAAGCTGTAATTTTATAACTGGGAAATGTGGTCCTTTATAGGATTTTTTTTCTTGAGTGCCATTGCATTGATGTACAGTGGAGTTAACATCGGCCTGTAAGACAGGCGTATTTCTTGGAAAAAGCTAGGATACGATGGAGTAACCCTCCAACCGCATATGTATTTTTAACTTTGGTTGACTTCACTTATCTATGGTCCACCAAAGTGAACCAGTAATAAAAAACTTACAAAGAAACATTGGTATTCCTGGATACAGGCATCTACTTAATTCTTTAGTTCCAGCTGATTTTGTGGGCTGTGTCGGATTGAAATGGCTGCGAGAATGCCGCACCAGAATTCTAGTAATATGCTATGTAATATGATTTTTGTTTTTGTTTGACAGGTTGATTTGCTGCCCGGCGACAGCAAGGGCTACCTAAAGAGAATTCAACAGTCACTCATGGACGAAATCAAGAAGACGCGACTTGGCGAGGCTAACATCAAGGGTGTTTCCCTCATTTCTGCCAAGACCGGCTACGGGGTTGAGGAGCTTATATCGACCCTTTTCAAGGTGTGGCTGTACAAAGGGGATGTTTTCCTAATTGGTTGCACAAATGTTGGAAAAAGTTCTCTTTTCAACTCGTTACTCCAGTCTGATTACTGCAAGGTCCATGCCGTGGATCTCGTACAGAGGGCCACCGTCAGTCGATGGCCTGGCACAACTCTGAACCTGCTGAAGTTCCCAATCAACAGACCTTCTGGATGGAAAATATATCACAGATCGCAGCGGCTCAAAGCGGACTCCCAACTTCTTAAGGCAGAACGAAGGCTAAGGGAGCATCAAATTGTCGGAGAAAATACTTCGAAGTTACCTATACTCATCGGACACATTGGACGTTCGTTTACAGACCCCAAAATAGAAGAATTGGGGGACCCCTTTTCGTTTACCTCTATCTCAAGTATGACCTCAACAATTGGATTAAATGAGCGGGATAAAATGTTTGCATTGAGCAAATGGTTCTATGACACCCCCGGGGTTGTCCACCCAGAACAAATACTCTCAACGCTGACGGCTGAAGAATTACTACTCGCTTTGCCAAAAACACTTATCCGTCCCAAATCGTATTACCTACTTCCAGGTCACTCCATCTTCATTGGTGGGTTGGCAAGACTGGACTTCCTGGAAGCAATGTTACCTTGCAGGTTTACAGTTTTCTGTTCAAATCAGCTTCCAGTAACCATAACAAAGACGGAAGATGCTGAAGAGATATACCAATCGTTCCTAGGCACAGAGCTCCTCGCTGTGCCCAAGGGTAACCAGCATAGACTGCAACAATGGCCCGGACTGACTAAACACAGAGAGGTAATCAAAATGATGGGTGAAGGTAACAAGCTCTGCTGCGGAGACGTGGTCTTGTCGTCGGCGGGATGGGTGGCGTTGACCGCGCCCCTCGGCGTCGCCTGCAGCGTCGCCGCGTGGACCCCGGAGGCTCGGGGAGTGAACGTGCGAAGACCGTCTATGTTGAAGCATGCCATAATGCTCAAGGGAAAGAGGGTTCGTGATACTCCTGCCTATAGAGTAGGGACAGTTTATGTGGAAGAGGAGCGTACTCGTAAATAAATAAGTTCGAATTTATGGACAAATAATAATGCGCATTGTACTAGGATGTTTTATTTTTACATACTCCAAAAATATCTGAAAATCATCATCAAACTAGTCATAAACGGCTTATAGGTTGAAATTATAACTTAAGGTAAACGACAATGTGATTGTGGCATGGTAAGGAGGCGCACAGTGACTGCGTGCTCGCGGCCTTGCACACATGCCCCGCCACCGTCTACACGAGCCTCCAATGAAACTTACCCATGTAGCCAGGCTCGCAGAAACACTTGAAGTGGCCACGCTGAGCACCTGATAGGTGTTGTGGCACGGCGGGGAGGCGCACGGTGACTGCGTGCTCGCGGCCTCACACATGCCCCGCCCCCATCTACACGAACCTCCAAATAAACTTACCCATGTAGCCGGGCTCGCAGACACACTTGAAGTCGGTCTCGCTGAGCACCTGACAGGTGCTGTTGTGGCACGGCGAGGAGGCGCACGGCGACTGCGCGCTCGCGGCCTCGCACACGTGCCCCGCCTCCGTCTCCACGCACCTCTGATGACACCACAGCCATTAGCGAGACAGGCAGGGGGGGCCGAACAACCGACTAAGTCATGACAGGTCAGGCAGACAAGAGATTTTCCATTTGAGTTCGACATATTTACTATTAGATTTGGTGGGAAATTTAGTAACGTTTTTAATTATTAAGTGGGTCAGTGTTTCTGTAAAGTTAAGAGCCACTGCTGAACCAGTTCTTATTATTATTTTGCATTATATATTCATGTCATATAGAGGGGAATATGGGTTTACTCACATTATTTAATATCTCCCATTAAATAATTTGTATCTTGCATCGTCAGGCACTTTAAGAGGTCCTAGCCGTACGCCATATGCCACGCTTAACATAAACAAAAAGTTCGCTTACGTATTTTGGACCCGCCGCATCGAATATTTGTTGCAATTAAATAGCATACTGCAAAGTTATTACATGTTCTTGTCGCCAGTAATAAGCGAATTGTGAGACGGCACTATTGTCAATGTCTTTTCACAAAAAGTGGCTTTGCTGCCACAGTACGAATGAGTTTTGATGTCCGGTCCGGTTCCTCCGTACTAGCCGGAGGAGTGTAGGCACCCACCTGTCCGCCCTTGCAGCCGGCGGCGCGGCAGTCGGCCGGCGTCTCGCACAGCGCGCCCCCGTAGCCGGCGCGGCACTCGCACGCGAAGCCGCCGCCGGCCGTGCTGGCCCGGCACGCTCCGCCGTGCTGGCAGGGCCGCGACGCGCACGCCTCCGCGCCGGCCGCGCGCTCGCAGCGTGCACCTGCCGACCCCTCGCACCGTTAACACTTCAACGGTCTAGTTCCAGTTGAGAGAACCAGCTAGGCTTGGGTCGCCTTCATAAAGTCCAAAAAAAATAAGGTCCAAAACCCAGAACATCCAAAAGTATGTATTTTTCGTATGTATTATAATAATATGCATATAATCTAATCTAACCTAACCTAACTGAAAGTATTTATAAGTATTTTGGACGCTATGGGTTTTGGACTTTGTGCTTTTTGGACTTTAAGATGAGGACGCATCTAGGCTCTACGTTGAACTAGACGGAAAACATGGACAATGGGGAAGATAACTGCTTATTTATCATGACAGGTGGCGTCTAAGCGAGCTGACTTAAAAGTTCTATCAAAGCTTCCAAATACCATGCAAAATAAAACAGAATATATTTTTAATTTTTATTTACATTGAATAGACAAAATTTTGTCCATGTTATTCCGAAAATAAATTGTTCTTAATTATGCTAATCAAAAGAAGTCGTGGGAAAGAAAATATCACAAAAACATAACCTATAATATTTCGTTTCATACTTTGTGCACCAAATGTTCATCAATGACATTTCAATTTGTTTGAATACAAACAAAAGCTCTTATTTTCCTCTAAACCTCATTCTAACGGCATCATGGAGTCCATCTTTCATCTAAAAACTCTTAAATGAAATTTGACAGGAGTGACAATTTTGACGTTTTTAAGAGGACGTCGCTCATGCGAGATCTACAATAAGCTTCGAGTTTTCTCCTTCATCGTTCCTCGACCATCGCATCGACCATCTTTCACCCAATGCGATGGCTTCTTGGTTTTCGAACCATTAAACAACTCGCATTCGTGACGAAATGCACTTATCCAACTCAGAAAGAGAAAGTGGTGAATGAACGGGGCCGGGATCGAATCCATGACCTCTGGCATAGAAGACATGTCAACGTGTCCCTGAGCTATGAGCCGCTAAAAATGCTTAAGAACTTTGATTAGAAAATGAATGAATACTAGATCTACTAATCTACTAGATATTATTCCAGGAGGTCACGACATTTTTGGTCACGATAAGGTAAATGGCTGAATCCGGGTTCACATGTTAGAGACCAACCCTCTGATGCTAAATATGTCGGTCTGCCCGTCCCAAGTGGTTGCGTTTTCTAGATTGGCTATATAAAATAGATGCTGGTATGTACCTGCTGATGAATATACTGATTATCTGGAAACATTGATACCTATTAATTATACAACAATAGCCAAACGGTTACTTAATTAAATACTTAAATATACCTAAAGTTATAACTGTAACCTATAAATTCTAAATGCAACCAAAGATTTGTTCAGTTTTTGTATTGCTAAGCAAGTATGTATTGATACTTTCATGCTTCCATCCATTTACCTTATCATATGTATTTTTTGTCACCATAACTACTTTTTCAGGCGCCTTATCTACAAAACGCAACCACTTGGAACAGGCAGACTGACACATTTCGCTTCAGAGGGTTGTACTTTATCCCGTGAACCCAGTTTCAGCCATTTACGTTATCGTTACCATTTTTGTCGCGACCTCCTAGTCTGTATACATAGACAGTATATTTCATCACTTCATCACTGCATGTGTCCTGTTCTTCACGTCCAGACTTGCGTGTTAATCCAAAATAGTATTTTTTTTTGTTATGGTAACTTTTTTTTTATGTAACTGGACTGGCTACTACCAAACTAGACGTCAGATATTAGCCCAACAAACCACATAGGAACTAGGCGCCATGCCAGGACCTTCCTTAATATTGCTGCTATATTGAACTGGATGAAAAACACGGACAATTTTCATTCATCATTGCCGCTTCGACCATCGTTCGATTCAATGCGATGGTACCGACCCGGGCGGGATTAACCCTACCACCTTGTATGTAAGGTAGTTTTACGTGGAATCCGAACCATTGCCATCGTCTACGGTTGAAATGGTCACCCATCCAGAACACAACCGCGCTCAGAGGCGCTTACCCTCTATATGCTGGGACCCTGAACATTTTATATTTTTTATCTTATTATTTTTAATACTTATTTCTTTTATAACAAAATAAATAAATGGGGTCGGCGTACCCGCGAAGCCAGTCCGGCAGAGGCAGCGCGCGCCGCCGGCGGCGAGCTTGCAGGTGGCGCCGTTGCGGCAGAGCTCCGCGCTGCAGGCGGGCAGCTCGCAGCGCGCGCCCGCCCAGCCCGCCTCACACTCGCAGCGGAAGCCGAGCGTCTGCCGACACACCCACCGCACTCTCATACCTACGACTCATTTTTTTTTCTTTTTAGACTTCCGTACCCAAAAGGTGCCAACGGAGCCCTATTACTAAGACTCCGCTGTCCGTCCGTCCGTCACAGGGCTCTATCTCATGAACCGTAATAGTTAGGCAGCTGAAATTTTGGCCGGAGTGTGTATTTATTTTGCCTCTATAACAACAAATAGGTAAAATAAATAAATAATAAAAATTAAAGGGGCCCAATACAAAACACGTAATTTTTTTTGTGTTAAATCTTGTACGATGGAACGGAACCCTTCGTGTGCGAGTCCGACTCGCACTACGATGGTTTTTTTTAACGTAAAGCGCGGTATATGGCGTAAGTCAGGATCTCTTAAGGTGGCCCATCCCGCTCATCTCCCCATACAAAAGGGGAAATAAGATCACGCTTATATTTCTTGTCAGAGATCCAAAATTTTGCTCAAAATAGCTTTATTTGATCAAACTAGATGTCTGATGACCATTGGCATTGTAAAATTGTTTTTGGTTTCTAAATTATAAGGTCCGAAAGTTTGAATTTTTTGCGCGTTTTATACAATAACTTTGGAGGTGGATTACGCAATGATAAAGTAAGAAAATCTTAAAAATATTAGTCATCAGACATAGCTTGTTTAATCAAGATTTATAATCTATTTGGTTTTTGTTAGATTTTTGACTACAGCGGTCGTGGTTTACTTTTAGCTATAAGTCGTTTTGAAATTAAAATTTTCGTAAATCTTACCAAATCATACACTATGCACATTGTCTTTTTTGTGGACATGTTGCATCTTCCTCATCACGGAGCCTGTCTTATTCTTTGAAACAGAGAAGGTCCCAGAGCGCAACAGCACGGTTTTGTACCATGCCCGCGAATGAGTTAGGCCCGCCGGGTTGGGCCACCTTAAGGTGCTCGACTACGCCCACGAGCTTTCGAACTTTTAAGGGGGCTGCGAAGACCATGCCGACCAGCCGGGTATAAATAAATAATTTTATTATCATTATTATTATTACGTGCGTCTTCACACCATGTTTTAAGGATTGTACTTTGGGTGAAATAACTCGGCAGTTAGTGCATTCTATAGTTTACCGACGCTATGGATAAAGGATACTCCACTGAATATAAAGGAAGGAGAAGTGGCATGCGCCCGATATCGCGTCTCAGCCTTGACCGTATAATTGGGAATCCGGCGGCGCGTCGTATGCCACGCAGTCGAAATATCGTCACCTCGCGCGAATGCGCTCTAAAAATGCGTGAAGCGAGTCAGTTCCCAACCACACAAACCTTTCAATATGTCTGCGACTGTGTTTTCATGCGGCATGTACATTTAAGTAGGGTTGGTAGTTTTTGGAGACAGCGGTTCTCTCATGTTAGGCATGCTAGATCGCATATATCCTTAATTTTTATCTATGTCTGACTCCAACACTAGTGCACTTTTATGATACAAGATTTTGTTTGGTGTCTGCATTCATTCTCACTATTCGCATGAATATCGCATGAATAGTGAGAAGGCTGACAACAAAAAGGGAAAAATCTGTGTTGATATTTAGTTCAGAAATTACCTAAAAAAAGCCATTTTTTTCGTCATCGGTCATTGGACCCCATTTATGAATTATAATAGTTAGTTAGTTAGTTAGTTGGGCAAAATGTTTTCTGCGCTAAGCCTACTTCACAGAGAGGCCATTGTGCGTAACAAAGGTGACAATGGAAGCCATCCCAGCTCGTCCCAGAAGTCCAGCATACCCTTTACATTCCCACAGGCCTCTGCAAGGGATCCCGGTGCTCCCAGGGTCTGCGCCCGATGGTCGGCCACACTCTTGCACTCCAACAGTACATGGGCGGTCGTTTCCGTTGTCTCCATGCAGCCACGACATAGAGGGCTGTCCGTCACCCCCAGGTTATGGAGGTGCTTGTTGAGTGAACAATGTCCTGTCATTGTTCCCACCATTGTGGGTAGATCATTTCTTTTCAGATGCAACAGCTTGTGCGTGAGGCGCTTATTGAGGGATGGGATGACCTCTCTGGCCTGCCTGCAATCTACCAGGTGTTTCCATCCGGTATTGTGAAGCGTCTTGGTTCTATCTTGTAGCCAGTTTTTGAGTTGACTAAGTGGTATAGGCACTATCGGTTCTATTAATTATGAATTATAATAAGTTCTATTATAATTAATTATAATACATGAAATTTATATTTTTTAGTTTATTTTATTATAATATTAATAATATGTTCTTATTATTTAAATCAATTATTTCTTTTAATAAATAATATAGCAATTTTTTTTATTTTAATAAATCTTCTTTCTTTAGGGGGTCTTCCTCCTTTTTTAGATTTTTTCTCTAAATGAATTTTCGTAATACGGACAACTTACAGGGTGCAAACATTTATAAAACTCAATTTACTATTTAGTGATTGCATTTGTTTGTGCACCACACTGATATCAAATCGCTGCAGTGTAGAGTTTCGTGTTTTAAATTACCAAAACATAACTTGCCAATGTGCAAACATAAAAATGTCTGAATTAACTACATATTATGTGCTCACTACTAGCTATGGTTTCCTGGAATATTGTCTATGGAATAATTTACAGCATCATCTATTGGTGTGGTCTGATTGTAAAACGCATCATTTCAAAATGTTACCCATGGTCTTTATGTAGGTCAATATATATTGGAGGATTTAGTGTTTATTTATTTAAATTTGTTACAACATTTTGGTTCGGTTCCTCTTTCCCAAACTGGTTCACGACTATATCATGGGAAAGAGGTTGCGCTGCACACATATTCGTTCCTACTACTAAACTACTACAATGTGATGGACATACTAGATTTGAGTTTTCTAAAATATTGCCTTCAAGTTAGTTCAAATTCGCTTATTTGCTCAACGCTAGAGTCGGCACCGGTTAGGTTAGGTTAATCAATCGAGTTCAATGTATGGCTTACTAGTATATCGAATTAGACTAATCTCTCCAAAACAAAAGAAAGCACAAATAAATCATGACATTTCACTAAGAATAACAAGCAAAGCCAAGCAAGCTGAGTACAAACTAAATACTTACCATCAACCATAGTGTGTAGTTATCGCCAAAGGAACGCTTCGATTAGACTGAGTCAACATATCAATCAATCTGGTTTGCTTGTGTGCTTTAAACTCATTTATCGACGACAATGAATAGTTTTTCGGTGCCAAGGCTGAGTGCTGCTCTGTCCAAACCAGTGTTATCAATTAATCGCCATTACGACGCGACTAGAAGCATATTGTACGTGGTCAATAGTAACTGGTGATGAAATTACCCCATTACAATGGTGAAAATTCTAGAGTACCAACTATTCGCAATTCTTGTAAAAAAACTATTTTCGTTTTTAATTCTGTATTCTCGGTAAAAGGAGTCAAACTTTAGCAGTAGTATTCAGAGTGGGGACTAACTTTAATATGGGATTATGGTCGGACTAAATAGCTCTTTTGTATGAGTCCCGTGCTAGTCCGCGTACTAAAATTTGACAGTTCACTCTGAATACAACATTAGGTGTTTATTTCCTAATCAAATGAATTACAACAATTTACTTGAACCATATGAAAGACTTCGGTTTTTCAGGGAAATTTTTTTTTTTCGGTTAAGCGACGGGGGGCAATCTTTTAAATGTTTTGCCCTGAATGGCAGCTCAGTCATGACAATCGAAATACGATTCAAGTCAATTCCAAGATAGCTACTTAAGAACGGCCCGTAAGCTAAGTTCCCCATACAATCGTAGTTTACTAATTATTTGGAAAACACTGTTCTAACTTGCTTGATATTTAGTATCTAATATTCGACAGTAAATATCTGTGTCTGCACGCTTTTGTTTTGCTGAATAATCGAAAGCAAGTAAAATAACAGGCAAAACAAAATCTTCATACTGATTTTCTTTTGTCTGTTGTATGACAGAGGATAATTTTTTCGAAAAGAGAAACACGTGCATACATAGATATTTGTTGCTTAATATTAAATCCCAAGTATCAAGCAAATTGGAACAGTGGTTTTCAAATTATTATTAAACTACATTTGTATGGGGAGCGTAATTTTCTGATGCTTACGGGCCCACCTTAAATAGTCTAATCTAGCATCCGAACATAAAAAATCAGTTGGTATCAGCGACATTCGCCTCGGCGAATCCACCAGGCGGCGGCTACTCACGTGGTCGACGCAGGCGTGCGCGTGCGCACACGGCGCGTCCGCGCACGTCGCCGCGCCCGCGCGCAGCTCCGCGAGCGCCTTGCCCGCGCCCGCGCCCGCCGCGCCCGCCGCGCCCGCCGCGCCCGCCGCCAGCTCGCAGTACGCGCCTACGGACACGCACGCCGTGACACGACACCGAGCGGCACGACACAACACATGCCGGCTCTACACTTGGGCTCCATTCATAGTTGCTTTTAGGGTTCCGTACCCAAAGGGTGCCAACGGAACCCTATTACTAAGCCTCCGCTGTCCGTCCGACCGTCCGTCCGTCTGTCACAGGGCTGTATCTCATGAACCATAATAGGTAGGCAGCTGAAATTTACACAGAGTGTGTATTTATTTGCCGATATAAGAATATTTAGGTAAAATTTCAAAATAAAAACAAATTAAAGAGGGCCCCCATACAATAAACGTGATTTTTTTCGGTTAAATCATGTACGATGGTACAGGACCCTTCCTATGCGAATCCGACACGCACTTGGCCAGTTTTTTTTAACGCACAGCAGAAAGGCGTACGTCAAGTTCTGAAGGCACCCAACAACTCACATACTACAGCAATTTTTGTGCTTCATAATTTTACGTTTGAATTTGACTTTGCTGAAGTTTACAGACCATATAGATAAAGGATCTACAGGTGAGTTGGTTCTCTTTAATTTTGAAATGCTCTCGACCCATCTCGCTCTAACATAGCACATGGTAAAGCACAGGGTAAATTGAGGATTAGTCGAACATTTGATTAATTTACATTGCAAGGAGAGGCATGAAGAGGGCGGGGATTTGAACTCCTGACCTCTGGAATCCGAGGCAAGTCCCTGCGCCCCTGAGCTACGAGCCGTTCATCAGTTAGCGGTTGATTATGTTTTCATGAATGATTTAATATTTATGCATTAAGTCAGAATAACAAGTGTAGAGTCGTGAGGGTTGACACATTATCGTCACGTTTTTCAAGTTATAGTCGAGGTTTTAGTGTTATGCTAATAAAACTCGGGACATAAAACCTTTTTAATACATTTTTTTTCGCTCCTACTGACTCGAAAGTATACTATCAGCTGAGGTGATAGCGACGTGTATTTATTCAAGACAATAATGTATCTAACCCTCATATAACAACACATTAGACACAGCCCTAAAGCACCATGCATATTAATTTGGGCACGCAATATTTTTTTCCGTATCAAAATAAAAACGAAAATTTTACGTGCTTTATTCAGAGAGTTAAAGTCAGGAACCCTAAGACAAAAACATGTAACACTGCCATTTCAGCCACAGAGATAGAACATGCAAAAGTCTAGCAACATCAATAAATCGGACAAGCATTTAGGCAACACAAAAGCACGGAGAGCAAACAGTTATCGGACCAAACGATGGTTACATCAAAAGTTGTTCCATAGAGCACAAATACTCTGTATCTTTACGTTCTGAGCCTATGACACCGACGGACATACCAGCCAAGGCTGCTCAAATCAGACAAATAACAGTAGTATTCATTCTGGATCTAACACTAGAATGATCGTAAGGACTAAATCGTACAAAGGTTTTACAATTTTTTCTTGTTGCCACTAGAGTAGTGCATCGCTTTAAGGTCCTTGCTTTCGGTGATGCTGGGTCCAGGTCTCCTCTTTCCCCAAAATATGGTTGAGAGAGGCGATGGCTGTGCCCGGCGTGATGCTCGGGAACGGGTGCTGCTTGTGGGGACTGGCTTGCTCCAATTGGCAACATGTTAAATAGCGGACATGGTCTTTACAAATGAACTGATATTTGTCATGAGCTACGCACATACGACATGAATCGTTGATTCTCGTCAATTCTTATCAATTTTGTGTTTTTACCTGTAATTGTAAGCAGTGGCAAATACTTTTTTAAACTTAGACTAAGTGAACGTTGAAAAAAAAACCAGCAGAGTTTCTTGACAGTTCTTCTTCGCTGGAATCGCTGAACTGGCTGATGATAAAATATAACAAATCCGAGTGTAGTGTACTGTCTATTGATGATGAATAAACAATAAAACAAAAGTAACAATAAATGTACACAGTCACTTTCAATCAATGCTCAAGATGTTTGGAGAGTCAAATTCCAGCGAGTGACGGGCCCACCGTGGCCGGTCAGTGAAGCCGCGGTCGCCGCTCACCTCTGTAGCCGGGCGCGCAGGTGCAGTTGAAGTGGTCGACGCCGGCGCTGCAGGTGGCGCCGTTGAGGCACACGCCCGCGTCGCACGCCTCCTCCAGCGCGCTGCAGTTGGGCGCCAGTCCGGGTGCACCTGCAAGGACCAACGTTATAGCACTCGTTTGGAATATAGACACTAAAATTTTGAGGTACCCAAAATGTATGGGGCAATGGGCATTCTCCTTTTGACAGAGTGTGTATTTTTTTTGCCGCTATAACAACAAATAGGTAAAATTTAAAAATAATAACACTTAAAGGGTGTACAATAAACATGATTTTTTTGTGTTAAATATTGTACGTGCCCTTCGTGTGCGAGTCCGACACGCACTTGGCCGGTTTTTTTAACACACAAGGACCAACGTTACATTGTGGATCAAGCCTTCGGTAGACCTAATCTTGCAGTTCCATGCTCAGGAATCAGGAATCTTTCAGTCGAGAAAATATATAATCATAGAGGTTGTTTTGAAAATATACGGTTTTCCGGTGTGCGAATCCGCAGGGTCGACATTGTGACAAAATTCATTTGATACATCCTCAAAAGCGCTCTCTAAATAAAAATTGAGATAGAATAGAATCATAAATGATATCGTAAATTTTCAGTTACAGCTCTGTGAACTTAGATATAAAGAAGAAACTTAAAAAAGTTTGAACATTATCAGGTAGTATATTTAACACGCTTTCCATTGAGATATATCATAAATTAAAAAAAAGAAACATTACCATAGAATCCAGGTTCACACACGCACTGCACCTGCTTGGCTGCAGGACTCATCATGCTGCTCGGCACCGGGGACACGCCTGCAGTCAATACAAACAGTTAACACAATGAGCATACAGGCGCATTCTACAGTCACTGTTTGGAGAATAAAGCTTTTAAACAAATCCGACATTGGATATTGTTTACTGTACATTTTCCATAAGCATTACACTCGGATTTATTATATTTTATCATAAGCCCGTTCAAACATCATATCGAAGTCCATTAATGATAGGATGAAAATACAAATACAATAAATTATTTAAGTCATTCTATGGTTGGGAGCCCATGTAAGACTGTAGATTACGGATACTTTTACTCCATAATGACATATGGGTTGGAATTCTGGGGTGCAGTGGGCAAATTTTCTTGTGCAAAAACGTGCAATACGTATTATTTGCAAGTCCGCTTGGGATGAACACTGCACGTGTGACGCACTATGACGCGTATGTTAAGAAAGTGGCGTTGTTTGCGAGGTGCAACACATCGGAATACAAAACACGCACGCATTCGTACTCCACGAGGCATAAACACTTATTGCAAACACCAAGCCACAACACTACGAAATTCCAAAAAGGCCTAAAATGCAAAGGTGCCATGATTTATAATAAATTGCCTTCTGAGATACAAAACATAGAAAGTGACCAAATATTCAAAGGAAAGTTACATTCATGGCTCCTAAGCAAAACCTTTTACAATTTAAACTTTTTCCAAGACTAAGTAATGCGATTTTAATTTGACAAATGTGAATTTATAATGATTTTTTTCTGATATTTAATGTATAATTTGATTTATTTTTGAATTAATTTATTTTGTGTTTTGATAACTTTTGACGATGTGTACACAAGATCTAACATATAACTGTAATGTTCTTGAAATCACAGAATAAACAATTTTGATTTTGATTTTTTGATTTGATTCTGATTGATATGAGCTGATTACATATGTTATGTCTTACCCTTAAGGCGCTAGGACTAGCCAACTACTCGCGCCATACAAATGCACGTTTTAACAAATGTAATAATATGTAGTGAAACGCTTCAGCAAATCCAAATAGAACTCCAGACTGATAATGGATTGTTAATATTTTTTTATTCCATCATTTATTTAAATAATAATAAAAATAAAAAAGTTGATTTTTCTCATTAGAAATCTGAAAGTCATTCGATTTCTAGATATAAGCAAAAACAGCATATATGCATAAACAAAAAATTCCATTTGCTTTTACATTTCTACATTTAGTCAAAAAAGTTCGGAAATGGACACCGTTTCCGCAATGTATTTTGTATAGAAAAAGGAAACATACATTAACGAAAATAATTCGATTCCTAGACAAGGAATCATATATTGTAAGGATGACACTTATAATCGTCAGACTTAGTTAGTTAACTTGGGGTGCCTCGTCTAATATTGCGATTTGGCTAGTACCAGGCCCTTAAGTGTGTTAGGACCAACGGAAGATCAGCGCTGCATCGCTCTCATCGCGAGGGAGTTGTACGTTAGCTGAGTTGGCACCCTTTTCCTCTTAGTTCTATGTTACGAGTATTGTATACAAAACTGTTACTGTTTAAATGAGGAAATAAACGGTTATTCTATTCTATTCAATTCTATTCTACTTTAGGCGATACGTTAAGGCCTGCCAGATTTTTAACATCCGCAATGATGAAAGACGGTTGAGCAGTAATGTATAATTGTTTGTATTTTCCATCCAGATGACCGGTAGCGGGTACATTTAACGGAAAGGTCCCGGCGAGAGCCCAACACACCACATTCCCGAAAGAACTAGATGTTACTTCGGGAATGCGGTGTGTTGGGGGGCTCATATCATGGAAGTGGGTGTGGTTTGTGTACCGAAATGTTGTATGTTAAGATGTAGGAAACTCTATGAATGACAGTGAGACGTGAGGTTATGTTTTGTAAATTACATAATGACAAATATCCTTCCGCTGACCTAAACTGTAGTATTAGACATCCATGACCAGTTCCACGCATAAAACAATTCTCAGCGCTTGATGCGCCGTCTCGTGCTGGTGAGTTGGCCAGCGCATCGCGGGCGGTGACAGTTCCTGTAGTCGCGAAAGCACAACAGTCACCTGGCGGCTGGTGGCAGCGCGAGTGCGGCGGGCAGGTCACGTCGTCGCAGCTCGTCAGCGGCGTCTGGCAGCGCTGGCCGGTCCAGCCGCGCGCGCAGCGGCAGCGCCAGCCGGCGCCGCTCTCCACGCACGCGCCCGTCGCGCCGCACGGCGACGACGCGCACGGCGACAGTTTCTGTAGCCACGTGAAGACAACAATCCTTTTTTAACTCCCGTAGAATTCCTTGCAATGAATTAAAAATTGATTGACGATATTTTTAAATGAGCAAAACGTTTTTGGTGAGGTCGATTGTCTGAAGCGGATTCGAACCTGGGACCTTCAAATTCATTTGCCCGTAGCTTAGTAGCTTACAGGCGCGAGGAATTTCCTGGGTTCGATCCCCGCCCCCGTCATGCACCACTATCTTTCTTTTCGTCACAAATGCGAGATGTTAAATTGTTTGGAATCCATGTTAAATTGTGGGCTCCTCTAATAGGTGGCAGGGTTTAAGCCCGCCCGATTTGGTACCTTCGCTGTAGATAATAAAAATAGGTCGATGTATTTTTTCCATCTACTAAATGAACTAATATAGCCATGCTCGCAAAAGGGAAGGGCCTGGCATGGCACCTAATTCTTTCGGGGATGCAGTGCGTTAGGCCTATATGACGGTGGTTAATAGCCTTCCAAGTTAAATCAAGAATTTACCAAAGATGTTTGTTTACCATGTTTATTTAAAAAATGATCAATGTCAACGCACGAGGGAGAGAGTTGACCACAGCGATACTAACGGTCTGACAGCGGTCGCCGGCGTATCCGGGCTGGCAGGCGCACACGAACCCGCCGTACGTGTCGTAGCACTGGCCGTGCCCGCATAGGTGGGGCTCTTCCGCACACTCGTCCACGTTCACCTCGCAGCGTGCGCCGCTGTAGCCTGCGCAACGTACACACGAAATATCAGTACATTTTGTATGAAAAACATTTGATCTCATCCGTTAGTCAGTTGACTTAGTGTAAAGAAAGCGCGCTGTATGTAGGAAACATTTGATCTCATCTCAGCCCATACATCACATTCCCAAAGATAATTAGGTGCCATGCCAGGACCTTCCTTTTATGAGCACGGCTACATTGAACTGGATGGAAAACACGGACAATTTTTTATTGCCGCTCTTTTCATCCAATGTGATGGAACCAACCCGGGCGGGCTTAAACCCTACCACCTAGTAGGGGAAGGGGACCTACAGTTTTACATGGATTCCGAACCATGGAGCAGCTCGCATTAGTGACGAAATGCATTTATCGAACTCAGAAACAGAATGAAAACGGCGCACGACGGGGCGAGGAATTGAATCCAGACCTCTGGTACGCTAGGCTACGAGCCGCTCAAGACGGTCTGACAGTCGATGTTGCTTCGTGAGTAGCTCACCTGTGCCCGTGCAGTCGCAGGTGTAGTTGTTGACGGCGTCGACGCAGCGGCCGCCGTTGTCGCAGGCGGCCGCGCCCGCCGCCACGCACTCGTCGAGCTCGATCTCGCAGTTGGCGCCCGTGTAGCCTGCCCGTACGCCGCACGTTACACAAACTTCATTGACGGAACGTATTTAATGGAAAACTAGTTTTAACACCTCCTCACACACATATATACATGCGCACTCACACATACACACACATACACACCCTTGTTTGCTGAGTCCTAAATGTGAGACCAAGTTTCTTGACTTGTTTAAATGCACCAATCCGAGGCCCTCAGCTATTTATCAAAATACAGACATATCACATAGATAAGGACGGCCTTCGTCTTCTCACATATTATACTCTCAAACACCCGTTTCGATATCATATATAGTTTCAGAGATATTCAAGGTTTTTTAAATGTGCTAACACACCCATATCCGAGGCCTGCACGAATCCGAGACGAGGGCTCCAATTCGTGCTGTATAGCAGGTGGTGTGTATAAAACGGCTCGCTTTTGGTTTGTATGAATATTGTGTGTCAAGAGTCTCGTTTTTGGGATTGTGAAATGCCCAAATATGAGGCGGCCTCACATTTAAAATTTTCAATCAGATAATCTGTGTAAAACGTCTCGCTTTAGGCTAATGTAAGCAGTGAGCTTTTTATATTGCCAGTTAACCAAACCTGAGGCCTTAGTCTCATATTAGTATATTTCACTCATTTGTGTTTGTTGTCTGGTGCAACCTGAAAACTTGCCTTGACGGTATCATATAATTCGATGCTTGATGAGGCTTGAAGCGAGCCGAAACGTTATCGCGTAGGAGACGGTGGCCATCCCTTGTCCCGACCTCTATTGAAACCTTTCTCTACTGCCAATGGGCCCGGATATGTTCGGTGAAGCCATTGTAAGCTGAGTTATACCCCTCCTTCATCTCCGTCGCCAATGTCTCCGTCGCCTAGCTTCAACGCCAGGGAATGCATCGTCAACGTATGCATCGCCAATATCTCCTCCGCCGGCACAAATCCGCCGCTAGCTATGGAGCTGAGTGTGGGCCGCAAATTAATCGCCAATGAGGTACCCATATATCCTTCTCCAACGTCTCACCAACGTACGCATCGCCATGTCTCCACCGCCAGCGAGGCAGATGGTGGCGATGCAGATATTGGCGAAGGACCTTTAAAGGTCAAAATTACCTGTTCACGTCGGAATACGTGAATAATAAGTACATGATTTAATATTTTAAAAAAATACTTTGGATAGAAAACTTCGATTCCTTACCTATGTTCCTTTACCAAAATTGCTTATTATAATCCACTCTACCATCCCAGTTAGAAGCTAAGTTTGGCGCACTTATCTATTATAAGCACAGCCCTTTCCCATAAATAAAATATCAAAGCGACGTTACAAGTTAGTGTCCGGAATCTTTTTGCAAGAAACATATTCCATTTAATAACTGTAAGTTTTATCATTTACATGTGCTTATTAATTATGTCAGAGCTTTAAAAAATTACCAATATTTTAAGCTCGATATTTCAAATTATCAGAATATACATATACCTACATAAATACTCAGTTTCACCAATGAATATGTCAAATAACCACCGACATTAAAACAGAGCGCAACTGGAGCTGAAGTGGAAATAAATGAAATAGTTTTTTTGTAATCCCAACATGATGGCTAATACCACAACCACCGTCGTGATATCAGCCCATAACACCACATGAAAACCAGGTGACATGCCAGGACCTTCCTTATATTGCGCGGCTACATTAAACTGGATGAAAAACACGGACAATTTTCATTGCCGCTTCGACCAATCGTTCATCCAATGCGGTGGTACCAACCCGGGCGGGATTAACCCTACCACCAGGTTTAGTAAGGAAGGGGACCTACTGTTTCACGTGGAATCCGAACCACGAATGAAGAATCCCTCAGTCTACTCTAACGACCTGCACGAGAATTAATTCAGTGACCCAACTTCATTCAACACCCACTATTTGCACTATTACATATATTTAATTAAAATCAAAATAAAAACACGAATTTAAATATCGAGTACAATATTAGTTATTTTGATAACTTTACTTTTTGTGATTGAATCGGACTGTGCTTTAATATGTGCCATAGAGATATAATAATACATACGTGCAGATTTTTGGATATTCACTACTTCTGGTTCATGTTTGCATTTTAAATGATGTCTGCTTCGATATTTACTTGTATATAATCAAGACCCACGCGCGCGTCTGCTGCAAGCTCAAGAGCAAGAGCGACTGACTGATGGATTGCCGTGAAGAATAAAAGTAGACCTAATAAGCAATAATGTCTTTCTCACACACCTGTGTGTTTGTTCATAAGGCGAAAACGAGACGGTCTCGTTTTGATCGATACACTCACACTATTATCACACAAATAAAAACGAGGCGGTCTCACATTTGGGTTCTTGAGCATACACAATTCCGACTGCAGCGCCGTCTGGTGGTCACACACTGGAACTACGCATTTTGAGTCTCAAAAATCACACTCTTACAAACTTCGAAATTTAACGAATTCGAGACTATAATTTGATGGCTTTTCATTGGTCAATGAAGTGTATGAGATCTGACCAATCAAAAGTCTTATATTTCGGCCGTTATTTCAATTTTTATGTAGTCAAATCCGAGACCGTCTCGGATTTGAAAAGGTCTCGTTTTTGGGTGCACAGGTAGGTGTGTATCCTCACATTTAGGACTCAGCAAACACACCCTTTTTTCGCACACCCTCACACACCCTCACACACAAACACCATATCTAACTCTCGCCCATACTCATTCTAAATCTAGACTAATAATCCCATTTGCACAGTAGTATCAATCAAACTCTTAAATTTATTAAACGTTATGACTATAACTAGGTGGACTACAGATGATATTTTGTAGACTGTAAACGTAGACTCAATTATGTATAATATAGTGGTAATCTGTTATCAACTTTTGGACTGTTATATTTTTATGTGAAAATGTATAGTATATAAGCTGTTGATTACCCAAATAAAGTAAATAAAAAATAAAAACATTTTTTTTTTGTTTGGAAACTTAACGGCTGAATTATATAATACTGAGAGCCGAGTGCACGAAAGGACAAAAAATCTAAATCAACGTCAAAGTATGATCAAACAGGTCACTTTGTGTGAACAGTATGGAAGGAATTCTATGCGGATCACTTAAAGTGACGTGTTTGAACATTGATTAACCTCGGCCGTCTCTTCGTGCAATCGGGGCTGAAAAACTTAATCTAAACAAACTATACAGCCAATAATAAAGTTTAACAATTTAACACAATTTATACACAATTTAACACAAAACATATCCACTTAATCTAATTCTAATTGCATCCAATTGATTTGTTTTTATGATATATACCTAAGGGTATGCGAGAAGGTGATGAAGTGAGGGTGTGTGAGGATGTGTTTGCGTGTAAACTTGACGCAAACTTGATAAGCAAGAGGATTACTAACGAATTATTTCAGTATCTAGGCCTACCAAGTTCGACGTTAAGAACGGCCCGTAAGCTATGCTCCCCATACAAACTTAGTTTACTAATCATTTGGAAACTGCTATTCCAATTAAGTTGATATTTAATATCTAATTTCAGGTAACAATTATCTGTGTCTGCATGCTTTTGTTTTTTTGAAAAATCCAAACCGAATGAAATGAAAGCAAAAAGAAAATCTTCATACGAATTTTGTTTTCTCTGTGGTTTGACCCAGAACACATTTTCCGAAAAAACAAAGACATGCAGACACAGATATTTGTGGCCTAATATTAGATACCAAATATCAAGTAAGTTGGAACAGTGGTTTTCAAATTATTAGTAAACTACGTTTGTATGGGAGGCGAAATTTTGTGATGCTTACGGGCCGACCTTAAGCTCATTTATTGAGAGAACTGCAAAGAAGTCACTGTAGTAGGGATCCTAAAGACAGGTCGAGAGTGACACTGGGTATTCTCTGTGCCTTAGTCACCGCAGGTTATAGCTGAAGAGGCATGAGGCAAGCCGAAACGTGAGCGTCAAGGAACATGGTCCTCTAGTCCAACCGCGATTGAATCCCTGCCCTACCGTCAATGGGCCCGGTATGGGCCGGTTTTACATTGACGATGGCACTATACACCAGATTTAGGCTAAGTTTGTAAGATTAATAATTATTATTGTTTTCTATGTATTTTTAATGTTTCTCCTTATGTTTTTCTAGTGAGCGGTGGTATTGATTAATTGATTACTTAAAATTGAATCAAGTTTTAAATTTATTATGTGATTTGTTTGCCAGTTCTTATATACATAATGATAGCATAGCATAACTATTCTTGACATGTTCAAGTGTAGTTTACCTACCTATGAATGAAATAAAACAATACAATACAATATGTAATGCCATTGACTTCAACACCTCCTTTTCCTGAGTCTACGAGAACCGGCTGTGACGAGTTGCGTGGAAACAAAATTGGTTATAATTTTTTTTGCACTAAGAAATCTTTCATCATTAAATTTATATATAAATAATTTAAATTAGGTACCCATTTTATACTTATATTATTTCATTGAGTACTTCTTTATTATTGTTTTTTTTTCTTTTAATCACGGTAACATGGTAGTTACCGTGATTAAAAGAAAAAAGAAAAAAAGGTACTCACTTATTTAAACAAAAAAAAAAACTCTTACTTATTATTTATCTTTAATGATTTAATTTGAGAATATTGACACGTACTTTCAAACACACAAAACCTTACACATCCTTACACTACACACACACCCTCACAGATAAACACCCACCCTTACACACCCTTAAAAATACTCTGCACTATTCCGGATTTTTATGTTGAAAACTATTAATTGGCATTATGTTTAGTTTTTAAAACCTGTTTTGTATTAGTTTTAAGTTGTTAGTTTTCCAAATAAATAAATAAATAAATTTGTTGACATAGAAGGGAGCCAAAGGGAGAAGTGACCCAGTGAACGTACCCGGCTGGCACGTGCACACATAGCGCCGTGCACCATCGGGCACGCTGCAGCTCCCGTTGTTGCGGCACGGGCCCGCCACGCACAGCGGGTCCAGGCTCATCTCCAGCTCGCAGTGCTTGCCTGCAACAATGCACTCGGTCATCTCACAGCAGATGAATCGAGACCTGTGCACGTATGTGCCCGACTTCTTCGATGAGCACCGATCGCTGTTGTCGTGCTTAAGGTGGGCCTTCCCGCTCAACTCGCCATACAAACGTGGTAAGAAGATCATGCGCATATTTTTGGTTTCTAAGTTATAACGTCCGGAAGTTAAAATTTTTCGCGCGTTTTATACAATAACTTTGGATGTGGATTACTCAACGATAAATAAAAACATCTTAAAAAGATTAGTCATCAGACATAGCTTGTTTCATGAAGATTTATAATCAATTTGGTTTTTATGACACTTTTGAGATTACCGCCGTCGTTAAACATGTTTTAAACGGGTTGAACGATCATCTCGATACTTCGGAGAATATCTCCTCCCGCCACGTGAAAAGCCGTAAAATTTTTCAAACAAATTTGGTTTTTGTTTGATTTTTTATTACAGCGGTCTAGATTTACTTTCAGCTATGTCGTGTTGCATCCTCCTCATCACGGCGCCTGTCTTTTTCTTCGAAACAGAGAAGGTCCCAGTGCCCGCGAATGAGTTAGTCCCGCCGGGAAGGGCCACCTCAAAGTCGTCGGGCCGACAGTCGGGTCGAGTGGGGTGGCACTCACCGCGATAGGGGTCGGGGCAGTGGCAGGTGTAGTCGCCGTAGCGGCCGAGCTCGCAGCGGCCGCGGTGCAGGCAGGGCTCCGACGCGCACGGATCGCCGTTGTCGTGCTCACAGTTGTTGCCGGAGTAGCGCGCAGTGCAGTGGCACTCGTACCTGTTGCAACCAAAAATACACTCCTCTGGTTCGGATTCAGATTCAGATATTTTATTCATCACAAAGACATGCATTTATGTTCGTGCAGCTCGTAGCTTAGTGGCGCGGGTACTGGCCTAGCGTACCAGAGCCCTGGGTTCAATACCGACATGGACCACTGACTCACACGCGCGGTAAGCCGTCAAACTAAATATTGTAGTTATGTCCCGCGAAAGTTTTAAAATATTAAGACCACTGTCTTTCTCTTTCCGAGTTCGATAAGTGCATTTCGTCACGAATGCGAGCTGCTCCATGGTTCGGAATCCATGTGAAACTGTAGGTCCCCTTCCCCTACTAGGTGGTAGGGTTTAAGCCCGTCCGGGTTGGTACCATCGCATTGGATGAAAAGATGGTCGAAGCGGCAATGAAAATTTGTCCGTATTTTCCATCCAGTTCAATGTAGCCGTGCTCATAAAGGGAAGGTCCTGGCATGGCACATAATTCCTTCGGGAATGTGGTGTATTAGGCTAATATCATAACGGTAGTTGTGTGGTATTAGCCATCCATGTCAGGTCGCATAAAAAAAATGTTATCTATTACATGACACGATACATATTCAGTGTGATTCGTCCATGTTCAGTCCGATATACAAACAAATTAAATCAGTCAATGTTAAAAACTATATAAATTAAATCATTAGATTATACAATACAATTCAATATAATAATGACAATAGTCTTAAATAGCTATTTACAATATGTAAAAAAATCAATAAACTTATAAAAATTATTGTCAATTCAAATTTCTTTCAGGTGAATCTTGAACGTATTATTATGATTAATCGATTTTAAGTTAGCAGGTAACATTTCATACAGTCTAGGTTCAATCACATCAGGGCTTTTTACTGATATTGCTAGCCTGTGAGATACTGGTCTTAGGCAGTGTGAATTTCGTGTTCTGTAGTTGTGACTGGAACCGTTGTTACTTACACTCTCTTACTGTCTCTTCTCAGATGTTATTCTAACTGCACTGTATACAATTCTTCAGTTCAGCACAGGTGCGGTCCGTCCTGAGGTCTAGAGAAACGCGTATTTACCGGTCGTGTCGTGAGATGCAGGTGCCGTGTCGCATGCAGGGCTCGTGGTAGCAGTGGTCCACCGGCGGGGTGGTCAGCACGTCTTTGCGGTCCTTGCCTGCCAAAAGATGTTCCATTAGCACTTTGTATAGCATTACAATCTAATTTGTAGATATATTCCCCGAACGCCTTATTTATTTTGAATTCTTTATTTATCATCGATAGACAGTTAACTGCACTCCGGTTTGGTATTTTTTAACATAATATATACCTACTTAACTCAATAAGCACAGAGAAAAAGAACTGACAAGAAATTTGGTTGGTCATATTTTCAATATCGCTTAGGGCCGATTTTTCAATCCTCAGATAGTACTTATCGGACTGATAGTACAAATTAACGTTTGTCAAAAGACGGATAGTCATTGCGCTAGAATTATATCTTAAATTTTGCTAATAACCATATGGACTTACTATATTGGATGGATAAGCAGAAGCGTAAATAAATCCGTCGAATAATTATCTGGCTGTTTATTTGACTATTGAAAAATCAGCCCTCAGTCTATTTAATCTACTCGTCATCCTAGACAACTCAATGAAAAATACAAGATTGTTAAAAGCAGACTAATATTATAGTTTTTTCTACATATACTCGTAGCATATTGCCAATAACAGAAAGTTAGTTTCTACAACCACTGGGTAGCCATCAGTGCATTTGAGGGAGAAACACAACCTGGACCAAGTGTCACACAAGAAAACCTTAAAGCCATCCACTAAACACGAGTAGAGTAGCGGCAGTACTTTTAGGCCATAGACTTAGAATGATGTAGACATACACAGTGAAACACCGATGGATGAGACCAAAATTGACAAACAGATCGGAAATATGATTCACATTGTGGGTTGTGGCCTATTCACCGTGGCTTCAACACATGCTTAATTGAAGGAAAACTAGAATAATCATAAAGAATTTCCAAAAACCCTTTTCACATTGAGTGTCCGGGGACCCTGTGTTACTTATAGAGATTCAAAATAGTTGTCGCATCGGATTTCAACTCTCTCCAACTCGATGCGGTGGCGCTTGAGTTGACGTCTCACTGCCACACACTCGTCTTGTAAGCGTTTGACAGATGGTATCGAGAGAGTTTTCGATACCAAATGTCAAACGCATACAATAATTTTGACAGGCGATATCGCCTTCTCGGTAGCCCGTACTCGACAGCGTTAGTAGTAGGGTTTCTGGTCTCTGAGTGGTCAGTCTGAGTTCTCACCTAAATTGACGTTTACGGCACACCGATCGACTGGCGTTTTCCGTAAAAACGTCAAACTCCATACAAGTTTTCACTAGATATTCTGTGGTTTTACTTCTTAAAGCTGTCAAAGTCAAACTCGGACTTCCGATTTGTATGAAAACGCAGAGTCGACGTAAACGGCAACGTCGACGTATTTACGGCAATGTTGAATAAGCTGTCAAATCAAACTCGGACTCGCAAATGTTAGTTCGCTTAACGCCCACTGCGCGCGCTCTTCAATTTGTCCATAAATTTGAAAACGCCAGTCGATCGGTTTGCCGTAAACGCCAATTTAGGTGACAACTGGGACTTCGGGTACTGTTTTAGTGCAAACTGACGGTACTCACACTCGTCGGTGATGAGCGGGCACGCGCCGAACAGCACGTTCTGCGACTGCGCGCCGGCCGCGTGGAACTCGAGCTGCGGCCCCTCGCGCACGCAGCCGCTGAACACGCTGCCAACGAGCAGCACGGCGCCGTCCGCCTCGAGCGCCGGCGTCGACAGCAGGTCCGCGTTGTACGTCGCGTTCGACACCGTCTGTCACCGTCCAACTCAATGGTACAGACGAGATACGCGAATGCTATGTAGAGGTTAAGCGGCCCTCTGGATTCGCCTCTTTTTAAAGTTATGGTAGGTCATAGCACGCAAGTGTTCTCGCTTGAGCTCCATCGTAGCGACGGTAATTATGAGAGAATCATTTAAAAAATGCATCATGTTACTGTTTCCCTTAGTACGATATTTAAATAACTGTTCTATTTAAAACGTACGATATGCTAAGTGCGTTCAATTTTTAAATTGTTAACACCGCAAAATGTAGTGTAATTACGTCAACAGGATCCTATCCTATGGATCCTATTATGTTATTTTAATTTTAAAGTAGGTTTTTTTTTGTAATTATGAAAATTTACTAATCACTGATTATGGATGCGCAAGCCATCCAAGAAATATGAGACATCACTAGCTGTATGTATGGATACACTAACATTATGCTTTCTGAAACGTCACCAATCAGTTTAAAAGAGAAAAAGTCGTTCAGAAAGTGCTCGATGAAGCCTCACCGTGCTGAGGTTGTCGAAGGTGAGCGTGAGCGTGGGCTGCGGTTGCGCGGTGGGGTCGTAGCGCAGCGCGACGAAGTGCCAGCGGTTGTCGAGCGGCGAGGTGCGCAGGCGCACGGCGCGGCGGCCGCGCGCCGGCGTCGTGAACGCCGCCACCACCTCCTCGTACAGCGCCGTCACTTGCAGCGTGTGGCTCTCGTAGCGCTGCGAGAACAGCTCGCCACCTGTCAGAGAGCGACCTCTCACATCAGTTGTCGGACAGTTGTCGACGGTGAGCGTGAATGTGGGCTGCGGCTGCGCGGTGGGGTCGTAGCGGAGCGCGACGAAGTGCCAGCGGTTGTCGAGCGGCGAGGTGAGCAGGCGCACGGCGAGACGAGAAGGCGGTGGCGTCGTGAACGCCGCTACCACCTCCTCGTACAGCGCCATCATCTACAGCGTGTGGCTCTCGTAGCACTGCGAGAACAGCTCGCCACCTGCCAACGTCTTCTTCCAGGTCGGGTTCAATAAAAAAACGAGCATTCGACATTTCGCGTCCCGAATTCGTAAGCGAACTACAAATACGTTTTCCACCAGCTTGTGGCTACGCTGCCTCCATACGAATGAGTTTAGAACGCTACCCCCGTCCTTCCACCAAACCGAGCCTCTCGTTCGTAGTTTGATGGCGGAAGCGAAGGAGGCGGGTACCCACCGACGCAGCTGCGGAAGCTGATGCCGACGAGCCGGTGCAGGCTGACGGGGCTGGCGAGCCGGATGTACGAGGTGCCGTTGAAGTACGCCTCGGGCTGGTCGGAGGCGGCGGCGGCGCAGCCCAGCCAGCACGCCGCCAGAAACGCTGCAACAAAAGACACGCCCCGGTCAGTGGCAGTGGACCTCATATGTAGTTCTATTTACCGCATTTTTAATAAGAATGTTTAAGTAGTCAGACACTGTGAGGGGGCGTTTGATTATTGACATAAATATGTTTATAGGTAAAAATGCATGTAGCATTATCACTTTAAACCGACCATCTACAGTTTTTTTTTATTATAATGGTTATTTTAATAGTTATGCCTAACTACTATTCATGTGAACAGAGCCCTAGTCATCATTGATGCGAAATTGTATCAATTAAAATAGTTTAGTTTTGGCTTGATAAGTTATGTAATAAGACATGGATAAGGCAACGCCCACCATAGTGATATCAGCCCAACACACCGCATTAACGAGGGAATTAGGTGCCATGCCAGGACCTCCCGTTATGTGCACGGTACTAACTAGTAAGGGAAGGGACCCTTATTCGTGACGAAATACAATTGTCCTACAAACAATGAGAATGAAAGTGGTGCATCAATTTGTATTGTATTGTTTATTCATCATCCATAGATAGTGCACTCGGATTTGTCATATTTTAGCATTGGCCAGTTTAGCAAAACAAAACACAGCGAAGAAGAACTGAAAAGAAACTCCGCTGTTTTTTTCTTCAACGTCCACTTAGTCTAAGTTTACAAAAGTGTTTGTCAATTATTTTAACAAAAACATAGGTAAAACATTAAATTAACATGAATACACAAAATTTATAATCCTTGCCGTATGCAACAGTTCATGACAAATATTATTTTATTTGCAAAGACTATCGCCACCAACTAATATGTTGCCAATTGGATCAGTCCAGTCCCCACAAACAGCACCCGTTCACGAGCATCACGCCGGGCACAGCCATTACATCTTTCAACTATATTTCAGGGAAAGAGATAACCCGAGCCAAGCGTCACCGTAGCGATGCACTGCTCCAGTGGCAACACAACACTGTGAAACACTTGCACATTAGGTTTTAATACTGTAAGTTTTGTCATAAACTACTATAGTCAGCTGATCACATAGTTACATATCCCTTTAAATGCTACCACCTACAGAAAGTTAAGAGTATAATGGTTTGAGAGCAGCCCTATCAATAAAGTAATAATAGATTCATATATGAGATTTTGACCAATACCGAGAAACTAATAATGCTTAACTAAAAAAAAAACTAAAATAAAATAAAATTCGGGTGTAAAGAGCCCTCGTCATTATTGATACGAAATTGCATCAAATCAAAATTGATTCAATGGGGCGGAGGCGAACCTGAGCTATACGAGCTGCCATACCAACCACAACAGTTCAAATTTAATTGTAATGGCATAACTGTTACAGTATCGGTTATATCTCAAGCGGCTGGCGAAAATACGACCTTAGATTCAAAAAGTTAAGAGTCAAAATACGAGAATATTGTAGCAGTCATGATTATGCTGCGCCCATTTATGTTGTATCAGATGACAGAGGACAATGAAGCAGTCACGCGACATTCTCTACGCACCGTTACGTACGGCTGGGATGACGGCAATATTCCACGAGGCAAATTACACCTGTGTGACGAAGAATACTGCAGAAATGGATGGGACAGCCCATTGGAATCATAATAAGTATGTAATCTGAAATGTGCATTTGATGAAACTGTAATGAATGGTCTAGTCTTTGTTCTCTAGCAGTCGCATTCAAAGTGAACCTGTCAACTGAACCTGTTTTGAGATTACCGCGGTAGTTAGACACGTTCGTACGCAGTCTGCTGCGTACGAACGTGGCGGATGCCTCCTTGACAACGGGCTGAATGATTAGCTCGAAACGTCGGAGTATGTCTTTTCCCGCCGCGTGAAAAGCCGTAACATTTTTCAAACATGTCTAGCGAATTCTCTTAGATTCAGACGCAGCGGCGCGCGTTGAAGCGTGTGGTCATCTCTGCCCGAGATCATGGGTTCCTAGCACGCAGGCGCGTGACGACACAACCGAATGAGTCACGAGATGCGTTCCGACAAGGCTCGACGAGCTGCTTGGAATATCATATCGTTAATAGGTCACCGACTCGTGTTCATATTTACATAGGCATACTCCTTGTATGCCTGATTTATGTTTTATGATGTTTGTTATAATTTTGTTTCTTTTCGTTTTAAATTGTCGCATGTTTTAATCTTAAGTTAATGCTTAATTTTCTTATTTACCTAGGTACCTAAATGATGTTGTTAAATCTAATGGGTGGCCGGGAAGAGATTGCCTTAAGGCAATATGGTGGCCCATTAGATGAAACTAACACTTGTCCAATTATATTAAGTCTGATAATTTTATGTATTTTAATGGATACGACATTACCGTTATCTCATTAATTTGAGTTTCAGCGACATCTACATTTGAAGCATTGTAATCAGATTTTGAAAATAATCTGAAAAAGTATTGCTCGTGACATTCGTCGGAAGCAGGAATACTTTTTCAGATTATTTTCAAAATCTCATTACAATGCTTCAAATGTAGATGTCGCTGAAACTCAAATATATTAAGTCTACTCTAAGAATGTATGTATACCTAAGTTTCATCTAATAAACATTTTATTATTATTATTATATTTTCCGCTCAATGTTTGCCGTTTATTGCCCGGTTTCGCTTTAAATCTGCAAGGTGTGCTAACATTGTTATTATTTTGAACGCGACATATGGCGTAGGCCAGGCCCTCGACTAAGAGGTGCCCGACGACGCCGGGGCTGTGATAACCATGCCGGCCGACCAGGCATTTTTATAGATTTATTTATACACGGTGTTAATTTTTTTCGCGACATTACTATTTTATTACCGATTATTTAACTATTTCGTGTACTGATCATATTGTGGTATGCTTTTTAAAACTACTTTTTTACTTTTTTTTAACTTTTACCTCAGCGACAATCTCCCTTTGGAATGGTGTAAGCACGCCATGTGTACGCGCCACTGCCAAGGTCACGCGTTTGCTGTCTCGCAGCTGACTGCGGGCCGCGGCCAATTGTATCGCGTCGATCCGAATGTATATTTTCACATGTATTTTTAAAAATGTCCTACTTTAGGACTTTTAATAAATGCAGTGCGATTCCTATTACAAAAAACTATGTTTTCATACTAGTATTAGAAATCGAAAATGTTAAAACAAAAGCTCAAAACAAGAAAAATCCTTCGTTTTCGGAATCAGTATGCGACCCAAAATAGCCCCCTTTCGGGAATGTCGCGAACTTGTTTAACACCATGCATAATTAATATGCCCCAGATTAACGGTCGATTATACGCACCTACCTTTTAGTATAACATACCTACAGTCATGATATAAGCCTTACACGCCACGCGGGAACTAGGTGCCATGCCGGGACCTTCCTTATATTGCACGGCTACTTATTGAGCTACATGGAAAACAGGGACGATTTTCATCGCCACTTCGACCAAGGGTCATAACAATCGTTCAATTTATCTGGGAAGGACTACAGTTTAACGTGGAATCTGAGCTACTAGCGACAAATCCCTCAGTCGCCTCTTGACATGCACAGGAAGAAATTCAATTGAACACAATTGGTTCTGGAGCTTTTGGTCAGAACCCAGAAAAAAAATATACAAAAATCGCATGGCAAGCGAAGTCACTCAATTAATTAAAACCCCATAGAAACTAGAATCGAACTGCTCGAACCGCTCTTACGCCACAGAAGATATATAGCCGCGCGACCGGGGCCACGGCAGTAGCTCAACTCAGGCGGTTTTTAAGGTGGCCCAACCCGGCGGGCCTAACTCATTCGCGGGCACGGTACAAAACCGTGCTGTTGCGCTGTGGGACCTTCTCTGTTTCAAAGAAAAAGACAGGTTCCGTGATGAGGAAGGTGCAACATGTCCACAAAAAAGATAATGTGCATAGTGTATGATATGGTAAGATTTACGAAAGTTTTAATTTCAAAATGACTTATAGCTAAAAGTAAACCACGACCGCTGTAGTCAAAATTCTAACAAAGACCAAATAGATTATATATGTTGATTAAATAAGCTATGTCTGATGACTAATCTTTTTACGATGTTCTTACTTTATCATTGCGTAATCCACCTCCAAAGTTATTCTATAAAACGCGCGAAAAATTCGAACTTTCGGAACTTAGAAATCAAACACAATTTAACAATGCCAACGGTCATCAGACATCTAGTTTGATCAAATAAAGCTATTTGAGCAAAATTTGGGATCTCTGACGAGAAATATGGGACTATATAAAATATATGTTGGTATTACCTGCTGATGAATATACCGATTGTCTAGAAACATTGATACCTATAAATTATACAACAATAACCAGTCGGTTTTTTAGTTAAATACTTAAATATACCTAAAGTTGGATCTGCAACCTAAATCGCCTATAACTACGAAATGCAACCAAAGCTTTGTTTAGTTTTGGCATTGCTAAGCAAGTATGTACTATTACTTTCATGCTTCGTTATTTGCAGCCATTTACCTTATCATATATAATTTTTTTTCACCATAACTACTTTTTCAGGCGCCTTATCTAGGGTAACGCAACCACTTGGCACAGGCAGACTGACACATTAAGCTTCAGAGGGTTGGTCTTTATCCTGTGAACCCAGTTTCAGCCATTTACGTTATCGTTACCATTTTGGTCGCCACCTCCTAGTTTATACTGCGCCTGCGCTCATGTGATCGGCGCAGGCGAGAGACCCACCCTCCCCCACCATGCCACTCACTATCGCAACCATAGCGCAACGCACAGCGCAAAACACGCATCAGAGGAGCCCACACACCGCGTCCAAATATGAGCGGACTTCAAGAGCGAAGCGACCGGTTTCCGCTCATTGTTCCTGCTGCTCACTGAATTTGCGGCATGCATGGATTGTGGTGTTAGACCGCACATAAGCCATCGCGTTGTCTCTGTTTTGGTATCGCTTTCAATTGATTCGAATCAAGAAGTTAAATGTCAACATGCCGTCACCAATGATGTAATTGATAGGTACTTCTCGTAATCTTTACCAAAAGCATCATCACGGCCATCAATTTCATATTATAGAACTGATGGCCCTGGTTCATAATATGGATGGTGGCCCTGGCTTGCATACTGATCAATCGGTGCAAAAAAAGGGGATTAAAAGTGCTTATTTATCACGACAGATGGCGTCGAAGCGAGCTCGCCCTAAAGATCTGTAAAAGCTGTCAGATACTTTAATTCCAATATTTGTACATTATTTTGTGTTCTATTACATTAAAATAAGTTTGAAAAATAAAAGCGCTTCTTTTCCTGAAAAACCTTATAAAAGTGCTTATTTATCACGACAGATGGCGTCGAAGCGAGCTCGCCCTAAAGATCTGTAAAAGCTATCAGATACTTTAATTCCAATATTTGTACATTATTTTGTGTTCTATTACATTAAAATAAGTTTGAAAAATAAAAGCGCTTCTTTTCCTGAAAAACCTTATAAAAGTGCTTATTTATCACGACAGATGGCGTCGAAGCGAGCTCGCCCTAAAGATCTGTGAAAGCTGTCAGAGACTTTAATTCCAATATTTGTACATTATTTTGTGTTCTATTACATTAAAATAAGTTTGAAAAATAAAAGCGCTTCTTTTCCTGAAAAACCTTATAAAAGTGCTTATTTATCACGACAGATGGCGTCGAAGCGAGCTCGCCCTAAAGATCTGTAAAAGCTCTCAGAGACTTTAATTCCAATATTTGTACATTATTTTGTGTTCTATTACATTAAAATAAGTTTGAAAAATAAAAGCGCTTCTTTTCCTGAAAAACCTTATAAAAGTGCTTATTTATCACGACAGATGGCGTCGAAGCGAGCTCGCCCAAAAGATCTGTAAAAGCTGTCAGATAATTTAATTCCAATCTTTGCACATTATTTTGTGTTCTATTACATTAAAATTAGTTTGAAAAATAAAAGCGCTTTTCCTGCAAACCTTATTCTAACTGCATCGTAGAGTAGACCTTGCATCTAAAAACTTCACAGGAATGACATTTTTGACGTTTCCAAGGCGAGGTCGCTCGTGTGACACCTAGAATGAACCCGCAAGCTCGTATTGCACGCAAAGACAGTTCATCAGGCTAATAAGACTCGTGTCGTATCGAACTATTGTCGAGCAGCATACACAGCTACCAACCGTGGAAGTTATGGAAATCTGGCAAAATAAAGACCTGGGGATCATAGAATGCGCCGCCATTGCGATCCGTCGCGATGGCGACTGACTATGAGATGGTTATAAAACCGGCCAAGTGCGAGTCTGACTCGCGTACGAAAAGTTCCGTATCATTATACAAGATTTGACCCAAAGAAATCATGTTTCTTGTATGGTGGTCCCCTTTGATTTTTAATGGTTTTTTTTTACTGTTTGTAGTTTTAACGGCAACATAAATACATACTCTGTGAACATTTCAGCTGTCCACCTATTACGGTTCATGAGATACAGCCCTGTGACGTACGGAAGGACGGACGGACGGACAGCGGAGGCTTAGTAATAGGGTTCCGTTTGGCACCCATTGGGTACGAAACCCTAAAAAGATCCAAGATAAACTCAGTGAGTCCTTCAATGTAGCATTTCATTTTGCAGGTTGTAGTCGCAGACGTATTAGGTGAAAGCATTTCGGGAGCACATTCGCGCCCTTCAGCTATATTAGAACTGTGTGGCACACACGGGGTTGAATGTTCAACGTGAAGTAAGCCTAGAGCCGATCCGCACGAACTTCATTCCTGTCTGAAAGGAACTGTTGGCCTAGATCTGTATTTTTCAAAGTGGGCGCTGGAGGTCTACAGGGGGGGGGGGCGGTAAAGGGCACAGTGGCTGATTTATGTTTTTGTACAGCTTTAAAGTAGATACTTTAAATTTAAATACACCTATCTACTTCTAGTACTCGCAAATCTATCGGGTGATAAGCCCTAGCAACGGAATTAATTTACCCTAACAACGTAAATAGTGCATTTCCCCGTTTCGCGGCGCAGACTTTAAGGTTGGTGATGCACGCTGTGCTCGCCAGACGAGATCCGAATCTGCGACTTTCACTCGCAGCTCCGTCGGGCGATTGCTGCCCGTTTACAACAGCGCATTGCACAGTCGTTATGCTAAATGGCACTCACAAAGTGCCACTGTTTCTCTACTCACGGCTAGTAACAACCAAGAACTGACAGTGTCACAGTGCAAGAAATATAACTACATAAACAGGAGAGGTACACAAATACAAGTGAGGGCTGACCTCAATCAAGCTCGGACTCGCAAATGTGCTCGCGCTCTTCAATTTCTCCATACATTTGAAAACGCCAGTCGATCGGTTTGCCGTAACGCCAATTTAGGTTACAACATAGACTACCGGCTCAGTACCTTTCTCGCCCTGCGCGTTTCGCTACGAGTATACTTGTCGCCTCGCAACTATACTATACTATAGTTGCGACGCGACAAGTTCGTATCTTTGTTCGACGGGGAATTGCGGTTCAGTCCGTAAGTCAGAGATAGCTCCGAGGTTTAGTCTCTGATTATTACGAGCGAGGCTTCGAGCCTCCCTATTCGCGACAGAGCTGCACGAAAATTCTCCATGTCTTCCAACCAGTTCAATGTAGCCGTGCCATGTGGTGTGGTACTAAAACTCAATGTCAATCAGCCAGGGCCCATGCCACTATTAACAAAACAATGCATTGATTAGACCTCTGACCTAACAAAACAATTATTCTTCTAATATCACTTAAATTTAAATTCGGAAGATAATGCTAATGTGAGTAACTGTGGGACAAATTCTCACGGTTACCAGTACATTTGTATGTGAGTTAACCTACGAATAAATATTCTACTTTTTTATAACCATAGTTACATAAGTTTGTTAATTCGTAGAAGCTAACGCCAGACGTCTCGTCACGGTTCATAAGTTGATGGTTTGTTTTAGTAGAATATTGATGAACAGAGGATCGAAACTGCAAAAAATAATAATAATCCCCCTAGACGTGACGATAACACAAGTTCGAAGGAATTAGTAGAATGTCAGATCGATTATCCGTGATGAAACTAGTCGCCATTGTATTTAAAAATAAGAAGGACAAGATGGCGTCTCGAGGTGCAAAAGATGTTGCAAAGACGTTGCGCGACCTCGGACGGACAGCGACCATCAAGGCCGCATATACAATGGCCGCAGAACATTAGCCGCAAAGGCTCCGGGCCCAGAGCACACAATAAGCAATAGTACCCAAGAGGGAGTGATTCTGCACGCGTGTATACTAGCTGAGGGACCCGGCTCCGCTCGGGTCAATATCGTTTGGACTGATGTCGGGCTGAATCATTTCCTGGAGTTCCCCACGTTCCCCATACGTACTTTAACCCCTTCCAATTGAATTTTTCGCCACAAAAGGTGGCATCTCTCCTTTCCTTAGCATGGATTACTTGGGATGTATGTACCCTGGACATCTTTATCTATAACATTTTACAAAGGCAGTAGCCATATGTGTGATGACGCAAATGTACAGAGCAGAGGTTTCTGGAATCGTCGTGCCCGGGGGGACTAGGATTGGTGAAGTAGCACCCGTAATCGTAGAACATGTATGAAAAGATGTGATATGACCGTATGGAGCTCCTGATCTCTGCCTACCCCTCCATGGAAACGGCACGAAGCATTGTATGTATTTTGACTACTTCCCTACTAAGAAGGTGGTAGATTATATACACATACAGATGTTTGGTAATTCGATACATTCCTTCTAAGGGCTCATTCTAGAGCTAATTTTTTTGGAAATGTTCTGTCTTGTTACCAAAAAATTATAATTATAAAATAACTACTCCGATCTGGGTACTTAAGGTGGCACAACCCGGCGGGACTAACTCATTCGCGGGCACGGTACAAAACCGTGCTGCTGCGCTCTGGGACATTCTCTGTTTCAAAGAAAAAGACAGGCTCCGTGATGACGAAGATGCAACATGTCCACAAAAAAGACAATAAGCATAGTGTATGATTTGGTAAGATTTACGAAAATTTTAACTACAAAACGACTTATAGCTAAAAGTAAACCACGACCGCTGTAGTAAAAATTACAACAAAAACCAAATAGATTATAAATCTTGATTAAATAAGCTATGTCTGATGACTAATCTTTTCAAGATGTTGTTACTTTATCATTGCGTAATCCACCTCCAAATTATTGTGTAAAACGCGCGAAAAATTCTAACTATCGGACCTAATAACTTAGAAACCAAACACAATTTTACAATGCCAACGCTAATCAGACATCTAGTTCGATCAAATAAAGCTATTTTGAGCAAAATTTGGGATCTCTGACAAGAAATATGGGCGTGATCTTCTTTCCCCGTTTGTATAGGGAGTTGAGCGGGATGGGCCACCTTAATCAGCTATTTTTGAATAGGTGACGAATGAGAGACTACTTTAAAAAAATATGTGCCCTCAAAACATCCGATATCTCAGAAATAAAAGGTCATAAATCACAGGTTATAAAAAAAACAAAAAAATGTATTTAAATCGAAAAGGATACTAAATAAAAAATTATGACACGTGGCATGCAAATTAAGGGAATAACTTTACCATTTAATAACCTTCAGAAAATGTACAAATGTTGTACAGTTGCACGCAAGTTACATTGTTTTTATTTAGTTTGTTTTGCGCTGACGATTTTTTTTTATTTAAGGAGTCCTTTTCAACGATTAAATTACATACATTTTATTTATGTGAAAAATTACAATTTTACCTTAATATTTAAATTAGAGATCCTGTTCAAATTTAAGCCCTCGGTTCCGAACACACGCACGTAATCTTTTTCGCACTTCCGTGTTTGGTCACCCGTGGTGTTAAAGTTTCACGTATTTGCTGAGCCGCGACTATTATTCTCTCCGTAAGCTCCTCCACTGTATTTACAGGCGTGGAGTACACCAACTCATTTATATGACCCCAAAGTCGCAAGGTGTCAAGTCAGGGGACCTTGCTGGCCAAGAAATCGACCAGCCTCGGCCGATCCATCGGTGTGTGTAACGTTCATCCATCCTCTGTCGCACATTTCGATAAAAGTGGGCTGGGCAGCCATCGTGCTGGTAAATCATTTGCCAAGAGGCACATCTTCCAGCAACAATTCCAAATCATTTCTTAAAATAAATTTATGCATCACTGTGTACATTTTGAGGAAAAAAGAGCGGCCCGATTAATTGGTTGTCAACCACTCCCAAAACAACCAAAATTTGGTTGCACCGAATTGTTCGTTATCAATAACATGGCCGGCTCTACCGTCAGTGTATGTATTATCACTAAAACGTGACTCCGCTATACGGATGAGTTTCGGTCGCCCCCACTCGACGCTACCACCTAACTATTGGATGGGTTCCGAACACGCACTACCAACAATAAACCAATCAGTCAGTCCGTGACACCGTAATCCAATTACACGAGACGTGTGACAACAGAAACGTCCCGGCACGGCGCGGCGCCACAGAATGAGCTGACCAGACGAAACTGAACTGTACCGCATAATGTCCGTGTACGCGACAATGCGAAGTAAATGGGTTTGTGGTACGCGGAGTGAACGGAACTAAACATTGCTTGTACGCTACATTCTTAATAGTCTCCGTTCTGAAGAATATGTTCTCATTTCTGTTCTTAAGCATACAAAATATGTTGGCACCTTCACTTCTCAGTTCGCCGTCTATGTGACTTTGTTTGTCTGTCTGCTTGTAACTTGAGAACCACTTACCCGATTTTGATGCAATTTGTATTTGCGTTTAGCTTGATTCTTCCCATCAATTATAAACTAAAGGCTGGCCTAAATTTGCTCCGCTAAATTACTCGAGGAGCGAGAAGTGTGTTTAAATGTGGGAGATTTTTGAGAGAAGCGACTGTCCGCGGGCATTCCTACTATTTTGAAACCGAGAACCTTCTACGCATGTTTGTTTTCTTTCGGATTAAAAGTCATGTAAATTATGTGTGTACCTACCGTAATGTATGTGTGGAGGCCAGGCGAGTCCATTTCATAATGGGCTCGTGACTTGGACGGTGACCGTTTTTCTTAATTTTCCCAGCGACCGAGCGCAACGAGTCTATAGAAGCTTCGCTTCAAAAACTAGAAGCAAAACTGATCTGGTTGAGTAGCAAGGCGCTAATACTGGAAAGGAGTAATTCTAGAAATTGCTCTGCGGAAAACAGGGTCGAGTGCAAAATAGGGCAGAATACTCATGTCGAAGTGCATTGTTCACGTGCGACCGAGTGCACCGCGCACTTGCATAGCTATTGCATAAGCCAGCTTGCAGCGTACAGAGGCAAGTCGGCAATTCGAAACTAGGGCACCCTTGCTATGGCCAAACACTGCAAGCACTGCATAAACGAAATGTAAAATCACACTGCAGTAAATATTTTGTTCTGGTGTGTATTTTAATTCAATTGTGTGAATTTTTCATTACCTCGGTTCATCATTACCTCAAAAATATTTCTCAATTTTATTATTTAAAAAAAAAGTTTCATATACTAATAAAACGTTCCAAACTGGCTAATTTGCAAGGCAAATTTATGATTTTCCAGAACAAAAAACTGGATTTTTTTTATATATAGCGCGGCATATTGGAATTTAGAACTTTCTCTGAGGCTGCGTAACCCATGCCGCGCAGGCCAGGTGCTTCTTCGAATCACGTTTGAAGGATATAACAGCCTGTACTTTGTAAGTTATTCTTCTATCACATTTAAGCAGCCGACGGTCGAGGTGTCGGTCCGAAGACATTGAAAAAAAACTTGCCAAGTGCGAATCGGACTCGCACACGAAGGGTTCCGTACCATCGTACATGATTTAACACCAAGAAATCGGGTTTTCTGTATGGGGGTTCCCTTTAATTTTTATTATTTTTGTATTTTACCTATTTGTTGTTAGAGCGGCAAAATAAATACTCGCTCTGTGAAAATTTGAGCTGCCTACCTATTACGGTCCATGAGATACAGCCCTTTGACAGACGGACGGACGGACGGACGGGCGGACAGCCGAGGCTTAGTAATAGGGTTCCGTTGGCACCCTTTGGGTACGGAACCCTAAAAAAAAACAACGAGCATAAGGAGCGAATCTTCGAACCTAAACTGCGCGGTTACAAGCGTCGGAGAAATCAGCAAGACCTCGAAAACGTGAGCAAAACTCGGAGCAGGCGCCCGGCAAGACCTCGCAACACGGTTTGACACTCAGGCTGAGATAAATAGTCGTAACAAAAACTAAGACTAACGGAAAGTAGTACTTTGTGACGTCAATTTGCTAGTACTACTTTTCGTTAATCTTAGTTTCTGTTACGACTATTTATCTCAACCTTAGACTAATGAAAGCGGCGATAATTTGAGCGGCTCGTAGCCTAGTGGCGCGGGGACTGGCCTAGCGTACCAGAGGCCCGGGTTCAATACCAACTTGCACCACTGTCTTTCTCTTTCAGAGTTCGATAAGTGCATTTCGTCACGAATGCGAGCTGCTCCATGGTTCGGAATCCATGTAAAACTGTAGGTCCCCTTCCCCTACTAGGTGGTAGGGTTTAAGCCCGCCCGGGTTGGTACCATCACATTGGATGAAAAGATGGTCAAAGCGGCAATTAAAAATTGTCCGTGTTTTCCATCCAGTTCAATGTAGCCGTGCTCATAAAGGGAAGGTCCTGGCATGGCACCTAATTCCTTCGGGAATGAGGTGTATTAGGCTAATATCATAACGGTAGTTGTGTGGTATTAGCCATCCATTTCAGGTCGCATAAAAAAAATGAAAAGTAGTACTTTGTGACGTCACTTTGACACATTTTGTATGGACGAAATCTCAAAGTAACGCGAATTGACATCACAAAGTACTACTTTCCGTTAGTCTAAGGCTGAGATAAATAGTCGTAACAGAAACTAAGGCTAACGAAAAGTAGTACTTTGTGCCGTAATTTTGCATTACTTTGAGATTTCCTCCATACAAAATGTGTCAAAGTGACGTCACAAAGTACTACTTTTCGTTAGTCTAAGGCTGAGATAAATAGTCGTAACAGAAACTAAACTGACGAAAAGTAGTACTTTGTGACGTCAAATTGAACTACTTTGAGATTTCGTCCATACAAGATGTGTCCAAGTGACGTCACAAAGTACTACTTTGCGTTAGCATTAGTTTTGGTGACGACTATTTATCTCAGCCTCACTGTCGAATCAGTAAATCACCAGTCGCTAAATTAGGTATAATTTGCTATGAGACAATGCACAAAGTGTTAGAATAAGTATATACAAGTATTATTACCAAAGAAAAACTTTTTATTTAAATGCTCTAAAATAAGGTCTCCTGGGGTCCATGGCATGTGCTGAAGGTCCATGTATGATATGATGACAATAAATAATGCGCGTGATCGATAAAAAAAAACTTCATCTTTGCTTTTATAATGTCGTTTTTACAAAATGCCTTGTTTTATTTCCCTTCAAGTGAGTTCGTAAGGGGTCCGTAATCATTTTTAGGGTTCCGTGCCCAAAGGGTGAAAACTGAACCCTATTACTAAGCCTCCGCTGTCCGTCCGTCCGTCTGTCGCAGGGCTGTATCTCATGAACCGTAATAGGTAGGCAGCTGAATTTTTCACAGAGTGTGTATTTATTTTGCCGCTATAACAACAAATAGGTAATAATAATAAAAAATAAAGGGGGGTCCCATACAAAAAACGTGATTGTTTTGTGTTAAATCTTGTACGATGGCACGGAACCCTTCGTGTGCGAGTCCGACTCGCACTTGGTCAATTTTTAAACTCCCCCAAGGGGTCCATGACTACAAAAAGGTTAAGAAACCCTGCTCTAAAAAGAAAAAAATAAACTTTTAACGAAATAAAACCCATCCATTCATTACGTTATACAATAATGTATAATATAATGTATAGTATAATATATGTAATATAAAAGCTTGTCACGATGTTAACCGATGGTTAAGATAGCCTCGATTTTTTTTAGTATTTTCGACTGCGTAGTTGCAAATTTAGAGGTAGGGTGAGAGGGTCACACTTTTTACGACGCAAACCTCACCAAGTGTTGCCATGAATAAAAATATCACTTAAAACCTCCATATATTTTTTGGAAGATAGAACAATTACGATCCACGAAGCTTACGTGCACTACATTTTTTTTCATCCCCCATTCAAAAGTATGAAATTACAAAAAGCGGTTCAGAGAATACACCTTCCTAGCAAATTTTAAAAACAGTCCGATAAATGGCTGCGACATAGACAGACGGTCAGACAGGCGAACAGGACGAAACTATAAGAGTTCCGTTTTTCTATTTGACTACGAAACCCTATCAATAGGATGGACGTCAGAGCATGAATAACCTAACAGTGCTGACATTTGAAACGATAGAAGCGAAAGTATTCCCACGTGCACGCACAAGACATCGTGGCACTCGAAGCCAGACCACTTCAAGCCGTCCGGTTTTTTTTAAAAGCGCCAGAAAACAAAATCAGACACTTCTAAATCGTGTGACGTGTGACGATGTTCAGTCGGTCTGTCCGACACAGCGCATGTAGGGTATATAAGCATCGCTTATTACTTTTTCATGGCGGGCGTAAATATAAAAAATAACGTCGATTCGAGGCATAAAACAAAGATAAATAGGCACTTTATTATGTTTTACCGTTCTTTGTTATTAAGTTATTGCTTAGGTACTAATATCCTCAATTCTTATATCACATAATGTTTTGTGTGCTTTAGGCATTTGACATTCAGAGATAGCCAGATATGTCGTGTCTGATTTAGACATCGTACAAAATGTATTACACCAAAAGCGTGCCAGCTTGGCATTTTTAGTCACTGTTCACTCGTCAAGTGGGTTCGCTCCAAGAAAATACCATATTATTATCACGTTCCTCTTATTTTGTCTCGACTTTTTTTACGACTGCTGCATTAGTTCGTTTACTTTTTTGGCAGTTTGGAGCACTTGAAGATTGTTTTTATCTTGATCTTAATTTTATTAGTCTGCGTGTTTTCAAAATCACACGCAAGTGACCGAGGCTTCGTTCGCGTCTGTTCTGTATTACGGGTTAATATTTTTTTTATATAAATAGTATTTTACACTGTTGTTCGGTTGTTACCACAATCACTGTTACCCTTCAAATGAAATATCAGAAAGCCATTATAAATATCAGACGCGCATTTTGGTCATTTTCCTCTCGTAACTTCTTCCACAAAGAAAGAAGAATCGGTCAAAGGCTTAGCACGATTAGCTAGATTTCTGCTTTCCAGTGTTGATATTAGTAACAATATCAACTGGAATGGTACAGGCACCAGTTAATAACTTGAACCCTGGTGGGGCCTCTAGCCATTGCGCATTTTAATCAAGAAAATTATTTCCCACCTGAACTAGAAAAACAATTTGTGTTATGTTACTGGACACGGTTGGGCTAATACCACAACCAAAGTCATGATATTAGCCCAACACACCCTAAGTAATTTAGCTAGCTACATTTAACAGGATGGAAAAACTTTTTTTTTTATTTCCCGTTCGACCATCGTTCAATCTAATTGATGGTACCAAACATTCACACATTTAATGATGTACCAACCCGCACGGGATTAATCCCCCTACCATCTCACAAGTGAGAAGGCCAAGCCCTATCATGCGACGAAAGACCACTCCATGAGCCGAACCTCTAAGGGGTGGCACAGAAATCGGAATTATTATATTCCGATTTCTGTGATCTGTAGTAAATAAATAAATAACGGCCGACAAAAGGGCCATATTTAGATCCCGCTCCATCTTAAAATGTACACTTGGGTCGACTGACTTGGGTCGACACTGAAGTAAAATTTTACGCGGAATCTGAACCGTGAACGACAAATCCCTTAGTCGCCACCTATGACATGCATTGAGACCAACCCACAGGCATCTCGGCGTCAAGTTCTGGCTAGCAGTCGGCTGTGCAAGTGCATCTTTCGTAGGATTTCTGTAAGTCACAATGGCACAGCTCGTATAATTGTTTACGGACCTATTTCTCTCTACGCAGTTTCCAATTAGTGAGAGGCGATCTCTCCGAAACAAAAGAACAAAATCTGTTCCGAGACCATCACCGCACCGCACAAATATGTTGAAAACGCGTGTGTTGAAACGTCGCAATCCACACATTCGTGCCGCCAGGTGTGTGACTCACTGATGGCACACGTTGATCTAGTTGTGACAAGCGTTAGACAGGTATACTGTAGAGTTTGTACCAATAACACAAAATTAACATTCCAGAGTGGCCGATGCCATACGAAATTCTCATCTGCAGTGAATAATTAACACAAATTGTAACTTCTGCACATTTTTTTATGTATTTGCGCGATAAATGGCATACGCCAGGCCCGGACGACGCCTTTTTTTTTTATGTGACTGGACATGGATGGCTAATACCACAAGTTCTGTCATGGTATTAGCCCAACACACCACATGGGAACTAGGTGCCATGCCAGGACCTTCCTTATATTGCACGGCTACATTGAACTGGATGGAAAACACGGACAATTTTCATTGCCGCTTCGACCATCGTTCATCCAATGCGATGGTACCAACCCGGGCGGGATAAACCCTACCACCTAGTAAGTAAGGAAGGGGACCTACAGCTTAACGTGGAATCCGAACCACGGCCAGCCTCTCTCAACGGTCGAATGGTCACCCATCCAAGACCAGACCGGACCCAGCGTTGCTTAACTTCGGAGAGCGATCGCCGAAGTGTCGCGCCACTGGGCCACCGAGGCTGACGCCTATAGGCTTTCTTGTTTCTTCCGTTGTTGGGAGAGTACTTTGGAAGAAATACCTCGGCAGGGGTTTTATTCCAAAAATAAGATTACTGACCCTGTGGATAAAGGATCTAGAAGATCGGTTCGTAAAATAAGATTTTGGGTTTGTTGACAGTAATGGCTGCATTTTCAGCCTGCTTCGCGTTGAGCGATGGTACGGCTACGAAGAGAATTTTCCCATGGTAGTGATTATGGTAGTGATAGACCACAGAGAGACCCATCCCTTCGGATATGGAGGGTCTCTAAATTCTGTGATACCTCGGGGTCATCGAGGAGACGCACGGCTCAGAGCTGGGGGTCCATTCAGAGCAAGAGTGAGTTCGAGTTCGGGAGTAAGTTAACCTAAAAATAGCTGGGAAATATATTATTATTTAAATAACGGAACCGTTCTTTATACTTCCAACGTATTTACGGGACAAACCAGATTTTTACCTAACTGTAATGATGTTCTAGATGTGTGGAAACAGTAACTATTTAAAAAAGTGAGTTGATATTTAGTGGCGAATTCGAACTCACTCTTACTCTGAATGGACCCCCTGTATCGAGTTTAAGGAGCCAAGCAGGCACCTAATTTCTTCTTAAATTGTAGTCAGATTATGAAATGTAATTAGGGCATTAAAGTAGTAAACCTGCATGAGACTGTTAAAACCACTGATTGAGGGTCTTGTTCAATCACTTGGCACATACATTGAGTTGTTTTGTTGGCACAAAACCGTGGAAGACCTAAAATACATTTTAACTTGGCACTTTCGATACTGTTATCATCAATGTTGAACCGCCTTCGAAAAAAAGAAGTACCTAGGTTCTCAATTCGTCGGAATCTTTTTTTTATCGTTTCTAATCTCTTTTGCTTCATCGGTCAGTAATGTCACAAAATAAAGACTTTTAGTTGTACATCGACATGAATTTCTGTCCGGCAAATTATCACATCAACGAAACTCAAGGTGGCCCGGCCCGTAAGGATCACAAAATTACGCTCCCTATACAAACGTAGTTTACTAACCGTTTGCTGCATGCTAACTACTGCTTACTTGATATTTGGTATCAAATATCAAGCAACCAATATCTGCATCTGTTATATGTTTTGGCTTTTTCCGTAAATGTATACTGGATCAAACCACGTAGAAAACAAAATGTGAATGAGGATTATCTTTGTGATTTCATTTGATTGGGTTTGTATTTGTCAAAAAAACTGTGCAGACTGTGTTGCCTGATATTAGATATTAAATATATCAATTCAGTTACCTAGCATAGCTTACAGGCCATTCTTAACAACGCACGATTGACCAATATTTGACAAACTGTCAGTCGCGCGACGAACTGGGCACAGATAATACATTCAACACATTACGACAATCGCTGTAACCTGATCCGCCAATTGAAATCATAAGCATAAGCGTGGCCGCAATCTGAATAAGCATTGCGAAGGTAGTAATTATTTAATTTGATGTTGGTTCCCGAGAGTACCTATACCTACTTATTTAATCTGTGGTACCTGTGGTTGGTTGTACGAAAGGTACAAAGATTCGAAGGAAATGATGTTTCCGATTAACAAAACATTTTTCGGAGGTTTTTGCGAAAGTTTCCCCGGGTAAACCCGTGCGGATGTGCCGACTTTTCCGCGCTAATTTGAGTGAAGTTAGTCACGAGCCCCGTCCTATTCTTATTTGAATCGCATTGTTGGTAATAATATTTGACAGTGACAATCGTATTGGCCGGGGTAAAGTTTACCCCTAACCTAAAAAAAATATCGGATAGTCGCAAAATCATTTCCAAAGTATAAACCAGCACTCAAGTTCCCAGTTTACCGTCTACAATAACTCCAATGTTGGATAAATTGGCGCTGAATTATCGCTTTCGGCGACTCGTCAACGCAAACAATGGCGGCCATGTTTGCTTGTTTTGAAAAAGGAACCGAATGGCCGTGGTTCCGTTAGTTGAAGCGGGAACGCTGACCTGCCTGCGCTCCGGTTCCGTTGACCCCACCGCGAGCGTCTTGGTCCGTTTTCGCTCTATGATGAATGAGAAATAGTAAATTACCTTTTGAAATAACCTTCCTTGGTTTAATTCAGTTAGGAAAGTATGTAAATATTGATAAGTTCGCTGTTAAGCTTACCTCAGTTTTGATTGAATCATGCTTCTATCACAACATAGAGAAAATATTTATTTCTTGCCTTTCGGTTGCGTTCCGGCCACATTCCGCTTAACAAGTTTGCACATATGATGAGGAAGGTAATATCACCAAACTGTGACGTCTGTGGAGTACCTGAAGATGTGTATCACGTTTTGACTGAGTGTGTGCGGGGCGCGGCCGACAGGAAAGTGTTAAATATTAGTCATTTTAATGTCAGCAACTATCAGAGGATTTTAAGTTTGCCAGCTTCGGAAAAGTCAATTGGAATTTATCATTTTGTTAGCATCGTTTTAAGGTGGCCCAACCCGGCGGGACTAACTCATTCGCGGGCACGGTACAAAACCGTGCTGTTGCGCTCTGGGACCTTCTCTGTTTCAAATTAAAAGTGATGAGGAAGATGCAACATGTCCACAAAAAAGACAATGTGCGTAGTGTACGATTTGGTAAGATTTACGAAATGTTTAAATACAAAACGACTTATAGCTAAAAGTAAACCACGACCAAAAATAAAAAATCTAACAAAAACCAATAGATTATAAATCTTGATTAAATAGCTATGTCTGATGACTAATCTTTTTAAGATGGTCTTACTTTATCATTGAGTAATCGACCTACAAAGTTATTGTATAAAACGCGCGAAAAAATCGAACTTTCGGGCCTTAAAACTTAGAAACCAAACACAATTTTACAATGCCAACGGTCATCAGACATCTAGTTCGATCAAATAAAGCTATTTTGAGCAAAATTTGGGATCTGTGACAAGAAATATGGGCGCGATCTTCTTTCCCCGTTTGTATCGGCAGTTGAGCGGGATGGCCCACCTTAAGTAGAAGAGCTAAGTTGTATTAGATCTAAGTTATAGCTAAAACCTAACAGATCCCTATAAAATAGAGATAAAAAAACACAACCTGTCATATGGGCTGATGTTCTGGGGCTTTAAAAAATTAGTGCAAGAATTTCCCCGTTCTTCTTGCTCAGACACCAATAGGTATGTACTTAACATTCCGTAATCGGGTGACAATTGTTAATATTTGAATAAGTACTATAGATACCTATTTTGTAGTGTGTTATGTTCATGGGGTTTTCTAATGAATAATAAAATATTTTTAAATAAAAAAAAAGGACCGCCTTCAAAAAAACCGGAACTAAAAAGCAAAAAACAATTGATTACTTTTAATTAATGTACGACAAGCTATTTTAATACTAACTAATTATGTACAATTTCTTAATTTTTAATCATCTTTTGAAGTCGGTGCCTTGGGTAGAGTTCACTCCGCACGCCGTTGACCGAACAGGGGGTCCATTCAGGGCAAGAGTGAGTTCGAGTTCGGGAGTGAGTTAACCTAAAAATAGCTGGGAAATATATTATTATTTAAATACCGGAACCGTTATTTATACTTCTAACGTATTTACGGGACAGACCAGATTTTTACCTAACTGTTATGATATTCAAGAAGTGCAGAAACAATAACTATTTAAAAAAGTGAGTTGATATTTAGTGACGACTTCGAACTCACTCTTGCTCTGAATGGACCCCCAGACACAATTTCAGGCGAACACACCCGAAGTCTACGAGAGCGTAAACAACCTGAGTCAGCAATGATTGGTCCACAGAGCATTCTACCTGGAGATGCCTTAGCGTTGGTTTACGTGCAAGCTGATATCGATACAGCAGCGCAGCGTACTGAAATTGGGGTTTAAAGATTATTAGTACTTTCGGCTTTATGAAGGCGCGCACTGGTGAAGGAGTAGGTAAGTTAAATCGCTGCTCTGTGGATTGGTGCTTCCTACGACATCGTTGTCTGAACGAAACGATTTCTGCCGAAATTGGTGAGATATGTACCTACTAACTGCACACTCGTTTTGACACGTAGTTGAGAGCAGACACCTCAAAGTCGCTACCAATAGTTTTCTGTTCTTTTTTATATTTGTAATTTTTTTTGTGTTATGTAGGTATTTAGGCAGAATAAAAAGTACAAGCTACACCTACCTAAATATTTACCATATACATAAGTGGTCGTTGTTTTTATATTGGTTTGTTTGTTTAGTTTGTAGGGTTTTCTTGTACATATTTAGTTTTTACTGTGTTAGGTATTTAGTTTAAGTTATAAGGAATATTTAAATTACAAAGTACTTGCCTAAATACCTACTTACATACGTTTTTCCGACCTGTTTGTTTATTTAATTTTTGATTTTGTGTTTTTTCTTTAAGTAGGTTAATGTAAGTAGCTACCTACTTATATTTCTTTCTTAGCCATAGGTAATATTAATCTAACTACCTAGAGCCCTTATAGAACGTCTACCCAAGGCACCGACTTCAAAAGATGATTAAAAATTAAGAAATTGTACAGAATTAGTTAGTATTAAAATAGCTTGTCGTACATTAATTAAAAGTAATCAATTATTTTTTGCTTTTTAGTTCCGGTCTGAAAATTTTAAGTTTCTAGAATAATTGGTTTCGGAGATCTCAACATGAGTGGTTTTCGCCTAAATGTGTTCATTTTGACCTGTTTAACCCCCCTAATAGTAGAATTTTCAAAAATATTCTCTTCGTAAACATTCCCATCTCAAACAAAACCTACTCTGACATTTCTGGGTTCAGCGGCTCTAGAGTACAATTGTACAATTTGCCCTCTTTTACCCCCTTCAATACCCCCAACAGTTGAATTAAAAAAAAACCTCTCATACTGAGCACTCTCACCCTTAAAGAAAGCTACTGTAACTCAAAAATACATTTCTGGGTTCGCTGGCTTAAGAAATTTGATGTTTGTTGTATTTAAGTACCAAACTACTGAACCGATTTTGATAAAAAAAAATGGGACCAACTAGAAAGTATAACCTTTCGAACAAAAAAAGAATTTTTCAAATCGGTTCAGAGGTCTTCGAGTAATCGGTGAACATACATAAAAAAAAAGAGAAAAAAAAAAGATTCCGACGAATTGAGAACCTCCTCCTTTTTTTCGAAGTCGGTTAAAAATAGCATGATAAACAAGGGCACGACCAATTTTTTAACCGTCGTCCCGACTGCACATTGCAAACTGCACTGCACACAAACATTATCACCTTGGAAACTATGGTGAAATTCAATGCAAACAAGACTAGACTACAAAATCAATGATGCAAACACACAGGCGTTGTTAAAAATTCAAATATCAGCCTTGTATTCCAGTCCTAATGAAAAACCTGCCCGTTTGTTTAGCGAGAGGGCTCGTTCTCATCGAGTAAGGGAGGACGGAAGTGGCGAAAGAAATTAGCACAGGACAGCAGCAGCGTAACCACTGGTTAGTGATTGAGCGGCTCGTAGCCTAGTGGCGCGGGGATTGGCCTAGCGTACCAGAGGCCAGGGTTCAATTACGACATGCACCACTGTCTTTCTCTTTCCGAGTTTGATAAGTGCATTTGGCCGCCCGGGTTGGTACCATGGCATTGGATGAAAAAATTAGCCATGCATGTCAGGTCGCATAAAAAAAAGATAATTCACTGATGCAAGTTAGTTCGCTTGCGAATTCGGGACGTGCAACAACGAACGTTCGTTGCACTAAGCTCTATAGGTTCTATAGGTAACTTAACAATAAGATAAATAAGTACCTTTGGATGAGCAGGGCCACCTAAACTGGCCTAACGGCTGTACCATAGGTGGCACCTTCGTGCTCGCTTATACATAGCTACATTACATACCTACCTACCTACTTAAGATACAAATTAAAATTAATAAGATGATAATATTCTTTCTTTGTCTTTGCCAAGCGATAGGTGCGGGTATATTGTAAGTGAAATATAGTACTATCACCAGCGATCAAGGCAACAGAGAATATAATACTCAGGACATTGATTGAGATAAGACACTAACTTTAATAAGTTCGGAAATTATATATACATCCTACATAGACACTACGTACCTCATAAGAGAGTTTAGATTACCTGTCGTGAAGTCAACGAGGCTTTTGAGATTTGATAATTTGAAGAAACGATCTCTTTGTCCATTGGCACAATTTTGAACGCCCACTGCGAATAAAACTAGCGAATTGATCTTTCGGACCCTAATGTTTCACTAGCCCTAAAAGTTGTTTTTTATTCACTTAAGGATGTTCCGACCCATACAATGTTTTTTTTACACAGAACGCAAAAAGTATTGTACTTTAAGGCACGAATTCGTCAAAAATATTAAATATAGCCATAGTAATTGCAGCGAAAACATATTCACAATTTCAGGTTTAATGGTTTCGTTGTAATTGCCGATTAGAAGTTTTACACCGTTAGATGGCGCTGTTAAATAAAAATCGTATTTAAATAAATTGTAACAAAACCAATAATCCTGAAATTGTGAAATTGTTTTCGCTGCAAGTAATATGACTATATTAAACTTTTATTATTAATTCGTGGCTTAAAGTGCAATTCCTTTTTGCGTTATGTGTGCAAACAACTTTATATGGGTCGGAACAGCCTTAAGAAAGTAAATGTTAGTCAAGACAACTTTTTCTAATGATTATCAGCCAATATTTTCCAATCTAAAATGTAAATCAGAGAAATAAAAACATACGCAGACATACGTTTTGACATACATCTTAGAATCCATTTTTTTTTTGAAAAGTAGTAAAACAATAGCATGTAAACAGTTATTGCCCGTAGTATGGGGAATTGATAAGGTCAGTGAATCGCGCGGAATTGACTCATTACCCTTCCATAATGTCTATAAAAAGTGACGTGTTTAATCATACGTTGAAATTGTTTTTCAGTCCTTTTCGTGCACTCGGCCCTTAGTGTCCTAATGTGTCGTTGGAACTTGAAAACATCCGGAGTGAGCTAATTCGTAAGAAAACTGACTGGTCGGCGCTACCGTCAGTGTATGTGTATCATGCGATGGTCGAAGCGGCAATGGAAATTGTCCGTGTTTTCCATCCAGTTAAATATAGCCGAGCAACATAAGGAAGGTCCTCGCATAGCACCCAGTTCCCATGTGGTGTGTTAGGTTAGGTTGGTCCATGCCCAGTCACATAAAAACCGGCCAAGTACGAGTCGGACTCGCACACGAAGGGTTCCGTACCATCGTAAAAAATGTATACAAAAATCACGTTTTTTGTATGGTTAAAATTAAAGGGGGTCCCCCTTTAATTTTAATTATTTCTTAATCTTACCTATTTGTTGTTATAGCGGCAAAATAAATACACACACTGTGAAAATTTCAGCTGTCTATCTGTTACGGTTACTGAGATACAGCCCTGTGACAGACGGACAGACAGACGGACGCACGGACGGACGGTCAGCGGAGGCTTAGTAATAGGGTTCCGTTTTCACCCTTTGGGTACGGAACCCTAAAAACCATTAAAAAGTGACCCAGCTTCGGTGACCACTGCCGGCGTTTCTTACTCGTCGGCCCATTCCCCACCTGCTGCCCACCGCGCCACCCCACCGCCGGAAGCGTGTCGGCGTTGAGTCACCCCCGGGCGGTGCGGCCGCGGCGGCCTCGGGTGACTCACCCGACCACCTGAGCAAGGAACCGACCGGACTCAAGTGAGAATGCGCGTAACAGGGGAAAGTCCGAAGCGACTCAGAGAAGAAATAAAAACCAGCCAAGTGCGAGTCGGACACGCACACGAAGGGTTCCGTACTATCGTACAAGATTTAACAAAAAAAAAACACATTTTTGTATGGGGCCCCCCTTTCATTTTTATTATTTTTTAATTTTACCTATTTGTTGTTATAGCGGCAAAATAAATACACACTTTGTGAAAATTTCAGCTGCCTACCTATTACGGTTCATGAGATACAGCCCTGTGACAGACGGACGGACGGACAGCGGAGGCTTAGTAATAGGGTTCCGTTTTCACCCTTTGGCTACGGAACCCTAAAAACGACTGGGCTATCAAGGCTGATATTATACTTAACCGCTATACTATACTCCTAATACGTGTTACCATTATGGTAACGAATATACCCACCAAATAGCGAAATTCATGCGAGGAACCACGAAATTATCCAAGCACAAATGCTAACGCACGGTGAAGATAAGGGACTAAAAGAGTTCAACGCGCAGGCGCGTACCGGAAAAAGCTACTTCATAAAAGGTAGCTAGCTAACTCCGTAAAAATGGAACCACTTGTCTTTGAAGTCATTAAGAAAGTAAGACATTCTCTCATCGAATCAAAATTTTAAGAAATTCTTAAAAAGAAAAATAATTCTTTGTCCATTGGCGAAGGCACAATTTTGTATGGCGACTGCCATTGAAATTGCGAAATCGTCTTCCAGGTCCTAACATTTCTCTACCCCTAAACGTTGTTAGATTTTTATCATATTTTTTATATCACTAGAAAAAGCATTATTCTATGCCTGCATGTTATGATTTTTTTTTAAATATCTGTAATTTTGAGTAAAAAAACGATAAAAGAACGTAAAAAAACAACCTATTTTCGGATCTAAAAGATATAAGAAACATACAGACATAGATTTCTACAATATATTTCAAAATTCAAAACTTCAAAAACCTAGTAGAACATTAAGAACATGGAAACAGTTATGTGGAATTGATAGGGTAACGACTCTGTTAATGTGGCTATGATGCCGCTGTACGAATGAGTTTCGACAATCACTCCCGCCCTTTCTTCCTACCAGAAACGTCACTGGCGTATCACACCCGCTTCAGCTCGCGTCACGAGCGTGGGGAAGGGAATATGCAAAACAGCCCGCACGAGTTGGCATGAAACCCCGCCTTTATTGCGTTGTTTAAGCCATTGAAAGTCTCTTCTGCGAGACGGATCCGCTGCCTACCGCCGTGAAATAACAGAATAGTGTATCCACTGCCCACTGCCGTGGCAGCGTGGTCGCTTGGTCGATGACGTCACCCACCCACGCGAATGCGCTGCGGAATAACCGTGTGCCGTAATGAGATTGGAGCATTGCAGGAATAGACGCCCACGCTTATAACTTTAGAACCACTAACCCGATTAAGATGCGGTTGGTATTTCGGTATAGCTCGATTCTATCCATTAATTGCAGGCTAATTACCATCACGCTGAATTGCCTTAAAAGTGAGCACGGGTGTTAAACAAAAGAGTCGCGGGATTTTTTATTGAACTGTAATGCCACATCGCATTGAATCAAATATCCAAGTGGTAAAGAAAGTTTTCCATGTTTTCCATATTACATTTTCAGTAGCAAGACAACATAAAGAAGGCTCTCCAGTGTGGTGTTAGATTAATACATGTGATGTGTTAGGTTAATATCATGACTGGCTAGTGCCAGAATGGCTAATACCAGAACGAATGTCCTGATATTAGCCCAGCACACCGGATTCCCGAAGGATTTAGGTGCCATGCCAAGACCTTCCCTTTATGAGCAGGTCTTCATTGAACTGGATGAATAACACGGATAGCTTTTCATTGCCGTTGCGACCATCATCAAACTCATAAACATCAACTCATAAAATATGATTTTTATTTATTATCATTTATTTATCATAAAAAGAGAAACAACATGGCGCATGAACGGGGCCTGGAATGCACACGACTCACTTGGCCGGGCGCCCTGACCCACGACCCGCTCAAGGGTGACCAAGGGTGAAAGCAGTTATAACATTCGAGTTTAGTAGGTGAGTGAGACTGAATAACATGCACCCACGCCGTCACCTCGGGTCACGGCTCAGTCACCGCCGCCGACCGCACAATCGGGGCCGAGTTGCCAGGTAACTTCTACTTCTACCGATGAAAACAATGGCGACACGCTAATCAAACACTTTATTAATTTGGGTTCAACACTTCCTTTCATTTTCCTCATACAATTTAATTATCAAAGAAAAAGCAATCGCAGTAACCTATTAAAGAAATTAAAAATATATACATAATAGCAAGTAGGTAATTAGTAAAACCTGTGGGTTGTATTGAGTTACGACAAAACTGGTAATGACAGTTTCATTGACATGTTAGTCGAAAGCAATCAATAGTCCAAGAAACAAATGTTCAAGCTTATGGTGGGCCATCCCGCTCAACTCCCCATACAAACGGGGAAAGAAGATCATGCACATATTTCATGTCGGATCCCAATGTTTTCTTAAAATAACTTAATTTGATCGAACTAGATGTCTGATGACCGTTGGCATTGCAAAATTGTGTTTGGGTTCTAAGTTATAAGGTCTGAAAGTTCGAATTTTTCGCGCGTGTTATACAATAACTTTGGAGGTGGATTACGCAATGATAAAGTAAGAACATCTTAAAAAGATTAGTCATCAGACATAGCTTATTTAATCAAGATTTATAATCTATTTGGTTTTGTTAGATTTTTTACAACAGCGGTCATGGTTTACTTTTAGCTATAAGTCGTTTTGTAATTAAAATTTTCGTAAATCTTACCAAATCATACACTATGCACATTGTCTTTTTTGTGGACATGTTGCATCTTCCTCATCATGGAGCCTGTCTTTTTCTTTGAAACAGAGAAGGTCCCAGAGCGCAACAGCACGGTTTTGTACCGCGCCCGCGATTGAGTTAGTCCCGCCGGGTTGGGCCACCTTAAGCACTCAGATTTGTTGGAATATTTTTACCATCGTTTCCTCGGAAATCTATACACCGGAAATAGAGACAAATTTGAGATCTCTTTCTGTCATGCTGACGTCAACCATAGAGTAATAGTTCAGTTCAGTTCAGTTCAGTTCAAAATATTTATTCAGTAGAGTATGTTATTTCAAGTGCAGCTAATTGCACTTAAAACTATAGAACATGTCAACATTTTACTATAAGTAAAATAATAATAATTCATACCTGTCAAAATGCCCTGTCGGTTGTCAATTAATATTGTTATTACAGACTGAAATTAAATTTAAGAATACTGACACTATAATTAGGCAAGTACAAGTAAATGAACACGAATAAGTGATTAAAATTGGTGATACAAAAAATCGTCAACAAAATAAATAGGGACTTAGGAAATCCTTCTCTTTCCAGCGTATACATTTGATAGGAAACGACTGTACACCACGTATTTGTCGCATTTAAAAGTCCAGGAGTACATCTATTTTTCCAAATTTTTTATACTTCGCCATAATGACCGAATAAGAGTACCCTTTTGACCGTGGTTTAATATTATGCACGGTAAAAAGGCATATTTTTTAATCAGTAAATATACTTTTTCGTACTAAGCAGGTACGTCGCTTATTCCAAGGAATGTGACATGTATGTATGTATAATCGACCGTGAATCGGTATGTTTCGCTGGTTCGGGTCCAGCCTTGCAGTATATTCGTAAAGTAGTTCTTTTTACTGGGCTCTTTCTTCAATTAATGTGCCCTTGTTTCACGGTCGATTATTATACATACATATATGTCACATTCCTATTTTTTAATCAATCACAAAAATAAGAGGACAGAAAATTTGGGATCCGTCACTTATAAGTACCTACTCAGATCTTCCCCCACCGCGCTTGGGAACTCGAAGTTCCAAGTTGAGTCAGGGCCGTGCGCACACGCTCGCACGTCCAGTCAAACAGTTGTTTCGGAAATCGCACTTTCGACGTAATTATTCGTAATGTAATTTGTAAATAAGTCTTATCATCAGATAATGGAGGTAGTATTATAACTTTTGTATGAATGGATGTAACAGTATACAGAAAAAATTAAGTTATCTTACTTTGCGCGACCGAAAAATTCTGAGTGGTAAGTTTGTTTTTTGAGTTCAGGTTTATTGACATTTTGTATTGACGTTTTGCCTTATCTGTAGGTAGGTATATGTGTTATGAGGGATATGTTGACACTTAATAAACTGGTATCAGCACGGCACTTTTTTAATAAATTAGGTACCTATTATTTATCCATGTATTAGTAGGAAAAAACGACATTAATTGGTTTTTTCTAGTTCCAGGCAGATGACCAGAGAAGACACGTACTGACAAGTACCTATGTAAGTAAGTCAAATTTTTTTTATGCGACCTGACATGGATGGCTAATACCACACAACTACCGTTATGATATTAGCCCAATAAACCACATTCCCGAAGGAATTAGGTGCCATTCCAGGACCTTCCCTTTATGAGCACGGCTACATTGAACTGGATGGAAAACCCGGACAATTTTTCATTGCCGCTTCGACCATCTTTTCATCCAATGCGATGGTACCAACCCGGGCGGTACCTGCACTTATCGAACTCGGAAATAGAAAGAAAGTGGTGCATGTCGGAATTTAACCCAGACCTCTGGTACGCTAGGCCAGTCCTCGCGCCACTAGGCTACGAGCCGCTCATATGATTCACACATAAGATTGTGCTGTCGGTCTATTCTACATCATAGCATATTCGTTGAAACATGGCTTCCTTAGAGGGTCTTGATGGACACATCAAACATTGTTATATGTGCAAGCTGTGGACATACATATGATATTGGCCGAATAATCACAGCTTTTTAGTAGGAGTTAGATAATTGTAAATACATTATAAACAAATCGTTTTAAAAGTAGTGTTTTATTCGACTTTTAAAATGATAGGCGGCGGCGCGGCAGCGCGTGACAACCCTAGCGCAAGCCAAATTCGAGCGACAAAAGCGTGTAGTAGGGCAGGTGAGCGAGGACGTGTTTCATCTTGGCGCCGCGCCGATAGTGAGCGAAGTAATAAATACTTTAGCATAGCATCAATTAAGATAAAAATTGATTACCTACTGGCAGGAAGTGCGACTTCTGTGCGTAGCACTATTACTTATTCTGTGACCGGGTGCTAGTGACCTATGCTACACCACTGCCTGGCAGGCATGGCACCTAGTTCCTATATGGTGTTATCATGACAGTAGGTGTTGTATTAGCCATACATGTCCAGTTACAGGAAAAAAAAAGGAAAATATGGCGAAAATGTTAGCTAAGTTTCAGTTTCTTTATTTCCTTCATCGGCTCGTAGCCTAGTGGCGCGGGGACTGGCCTAGCGTACCAGAGACCTGGGTTCAATACCGACATGCACTGTCTTTCTCTTTACGAGTTCGATAAGTGCATTTTCATCACGAATGCGAGCTGCTCCATGGTTCGGAATCCATGTAAAACTGTAGGTCCCCTTCCCCTACTAGGTGGTAGGGTTTAAGCCCGCCCGGGTTGGTACCATCGCATTGGATGAAAAGATGGTCGAAGCGGCAATGAAAAATTGTCCGTGTTTTCCATCCAGTTCAATGTAGCCGTGCTCATAAAGGGAAGTTCTTGGCATGGCACCAAATTCCTTCGGGAATGTGGTGTATTGGGCTAATATCATAACGGTAGTTGTGTGGTATTAGCCATCCATGTCGGGTCACATGAAAAAAAAAAGATGTATAGGTATATCATTGAAAAATTTTGTTCCTGTCTGCTCGAATACTTCTGGTGAAAAAGAACCGATAAGAAACTTCACCAGGTTTGTCATTGTATTTTTTTTTTAAATATAGCTAACATGTCTATTGCAGTAGGTAAGACATTTGAAATGTTTAAGGGGTTTACAATTAGGTCTGTAAAAATAGGCTAGTCAATTTCAATTCATTGCGCAAAAAAATGTTTGGCTTCTGAGCCCAATTACCGGGAAACTACCTTCAAATTCCGCATGTTTGGCCGGTGTGCGAGACGAGTTCAAGAAAAAAATACACCCTCAATACTTTTTGTATGAAAGTGCACATACTTAATTATCAGTGAATCGTATACCTTGGCAAATCATTATCTTTTCGTGCCTGATTTATTATATGCATAAATAAAAAAAAAGAGTTTAAACATTAAACAAGCCAACTCCAACTCAAGAATAGTCACAGAAAGGCAGCAAATGAAAAAAGCTTGCCATAGAGTATATAAGTGGCACTGCTAACATTTGGTATATTGGAAAAGAAATTAATTTGGCTCTTTAGTTTTGTCTCATTCATAAATGTGAGTAACAAAATAATCTCTAAAAAAAAAACCCGCAATGCTAGTGCGAATGCGTGCGGCGAACACACTCTCAGTCGATAACGACCGAACAGAAATCAGGACTTTGGTCAATCGTTATCGATCGAACCAAAGCCAAGGGGTTAAACTATCAACAAAACTAAAAACATATTTTTTAATTCTTTGAAATTGTAATAAAATTACTGCTTTAGGGTCCTGTGACAAAAAGCAAAAAAAGGATCTGGCTCTGGTGTCTGCCGGTCACATGCATTTTGTCTCGAATTGTTCTCATATTAACAGTCGGTTGAAAATTCTGAATTAGTAGGGTCCACCGCATTGGAGCAAACTATGGTTGAAGCGGCCATGAAAAGTTGTCTGTGTTTTCCATCGAGTGCAATGTAGCCGTGCTCATGAAGGGAAGGTCCTGGCATGGCACCTAATTTCTTCGGGAATGTGGTGTATTGGGCTAACATGATAACGGTAGATGTGTGGTATTAGCCATCCATATCGGATTCCATAAAAAAAGCTCGTATTTTTTTAGGTTTTTAGGAATAAAGAGCCCTCTCTTTTTTGTCAGTCGACAATGGTTGTGTAGCTACCTGTGAATGCCCCGTGTAGTATTGGCGGTCTCCGACCGCACTGTGAACCAATCCTCATGATGCAGTCGATCTTGCAGCCGACATCTACTCGAAACGCTACAAAAACTCCACGCCTCCAAATTACACTGAGCGAGCGACACTAGGCTATTCATAAAACACACACCATATAAAAATCCTTTATAGCACAGGCAGCTAGCATTTATCACAACACGTTAGTTAAGAGAATTTAAATATGGATTTACATCAAAATAATGAAAACTTAAAAAAATAACACGAAACGAAATTAAAAATTACATCGCGGCTTGATTCGACGCGTCAACCGACGATGCTGAATTCTACAAAACTGACGGAAAACTGAACAAACACAGAAAATGGCCACGCTACGCAACAAACAGAAAGGCAGTCTATAGCTCTGTTCGGGCTATTGCTCCGCGGAACGGTTCCATTCTATTCGGTACAGAACAGAACCAGGCGGAACAGCACGGTGCAAGATTTCATGCTCCGACAGCCCGAACGCCTCAACCATTTAACATCCATTCCTTTTGTTTGACGCATAGTTTGACGTATGTGTGACGGATTCATTTTGGAAGCCAGCATCGCAAAGTCGCAAAAGATTATCAACAACTTCAAACGCACAATCAAACGATTTGTCGAAAGACAAATAAAGAGCGATCAAACTCGCTGACAGCTCACAGTTTTGATTCCGTTCCGCGATTCCATTTTGCTTGATAGAACAGAAAGTAGTGATTCCAAGCGATTCCGAACAGTTCTATTGTTCAGCGAAAACGGCCGAGGTAGGTACACAGAACTGTAATTCCGTTAGCCAAAACGTTTTTTCTTGCACTTTCCTGCTCAGAGCAAGCAGCCCGAACAGAGCCTATGTTCGCGCTAATTGCTCCGCAAGGCGAGCACGGAACGTCTAAACTGGACTGTAGTTCTAAGTCTGTTTAATTTTTTGTCAGTTTTACTTTCGCTAAACTTTCTCAGAAAAAGAAGCAGTGGAACCGGAGATTTAATAACCATGAAGCGAGTGTCTCGACGGCGAAAGCCAAAAACTTAAAGGAACTCGCCAGGCAGCTGTATTTATTTGCTACTGCCCTCTCAGCTGCAGCTCCGGCCGCGCGTGAAGTGGCCTAAATGTAGGACGGCGTGCCAGGGTATCCACACATGTGGCGTCCCATATTAATAATAATTTCATTGTATCAGGTATTTACAAATAAATTTGTAAATAATACTAATACTAAGTCAATGCATTTCCACTTGCCCATGGTACTAAAGTTACACCGTCCCCGCCGGGCGTTTACCATCCGAGCGACTGATTACTGGAGGCTCGGTGGGGCTGGAGTGGTTTGCTGTCACCAGTGCTCTTTTTATTATGTTATTTATATTGTAATGGCGAGATAAACGACCAGCGCTCCTTTGGCATAATAAACCGTGGTGGCCCCGTTCGGTAACGTTAGTACCACAGACGCACGTATGTGGATGGCATAATCTAGCACTGACTCGAATGCCTATTGAAATTCTAAGAGTATTACTGTCAAGCAGAGTGCCTAGCCTTGGTGATGATTAGGTTTTTAACCACGCCCTGGACTCGGCGACTGTTGATGCTAGAATGCGAGCTTTCTCATGTCAGCACTATTCATCAAGTTTTTTGGAGTTGAATAGGTTCTTCTGGATACCTGGATACCCAACCTTCGATAGCCCTGTTCAAGCAGCCCACCTCGAAATCACAGCCAAGTGAAGGCGAAAGAATACTACCCATGAGTGGTAAGCTGCTGTGGACGGAACTCAAAAAAATCTGGAAATGCAACATCCTTTTTTGACAAAAGCGTCTATTTTAGTTAGTGCTTCTGTATCGCGCCATAAAAGGCAACAGCGCATAAAATATGTAAATCGTGGGATGTCAAAGCAAAATTTAAGGAGATGTAAGCCGACATGAGGTTTGATAGCACGAAGGCGATTTGTAAATAGCTCCAACATATTGGTTTTATTTTCTAAAAGCGTTTTTATGGTTTGTTCGGTTAACGGGGCGCCCAGAAAGAATCTGTTGTCTTCCGCAGTCTGTGCTGTTGACCGTTGAGGAGTACCCTAGTTTGGAGGAATCTTGAGTGCAGTTGCCATGTCATGGATGTAGACACTTAGAACGGGTTATCATAATTGAATACGTATACAAAATTTCGTGTCTGTGCTGTTGACCGTTGAGGAGTTCCATCGTTTGGAGCCAATTCTGAGTGCAGTAGCCATGTCATGGTGACTCTTAGAATGGGTTATCATAATTAAATGGATATTTAAAATTTCGTGTCCGTGCTGTTGACCGTTGAATCGTTCTTTGGTCAGGAGCTAACCCTTGATGTCGATTAAGGTCATGCTTATCATAGAAATGCATTGTCATCTAAACTGAACCAACATGAAAAAATTAACTACGTATGATAAGAGAAAGTGTTTCTCATACATATTGCAGGATTTGACCTAAACACCTACATGCATACAAACATGGCAAGTTAAATAAAAGCTTGTATAAAGGAAAGTATCTATGATTAAAACCCAAAAGGGACCTTATTGCAAAGGGCGAATCCTCCGTTTGTACTCTAGCTACAGTTCCACGAACCGATTGCTCATTTCTCGTTCCACCAATGCGGCCGCAAACCCAGTTTGCGAGAGGAGCCGACAACTAGCCGCAACCCCTGTTTGCGAGAGCAGCCGGCTCCAAGCTGCAACCGAAGTGTTCGCTGTTACAGCTACTGCCGCCCGCCATTGCGCGAGCGAGACAGTCGCGGCTGGCGCGACGTTGCGTCTAGACGGCTCGCAACGTACGGGCTTTCGTTGGCGCTCCTAACAAGACCGCGCGCGCAATACAGTTCGCTAAGAGAAATGTAGAGCGGCCATACTGCTTGGCGTAAAATGAATACTCCATTTTTACACTAGCAACAGTTACACGGACCCATTGCTCATTTCTCGTCCCACGACTACTGTGTACGGCATTTCGTGACACAACGCTAACTTCATACCGTTTACGGGACGCCATTTTAAGGAGTGTAAGCGCGAATTGGACCAGTTTTGAGCGTGCTTTTGGTAACGATGGTTCAAATCGGACCGCGACCAAGGATTGCTGGCGGTCAACTGTCAAAAAGTTGACGTCAAAAGTCAAAACAAAACAGCAATACAAAACATTTCATTCAATCAAAACAAAAACATGTGAACACCTGCCGCCGGCCCCTGATCAGTATTGGTTTATGTTGGTTTATGTAATGTAATGGGCGAAATTGATCCGTGAGAGCACCATGCTCGTTGTGCTTCAGACGCTGCTAATGTTGCGGGAAGGGCTGGCCCAATGGCTCGCGGGTTGGCTGCGCGGCGCGCGCGCCGACGACGCAGCGGTAGAGGCGCCTGACGAGGAGCAGGCGAGCGCCGAATACGACGAAGAGCGTGGCGTTGTGTTCTACCCGCCGGTGTACGCGCAGCGTTATGCTGCTGTCAGCGACCTGCTCCGCGACCCGCGCTGGGCCGGCCAGCTCGAGAAGGTACAATTTGCAATGGTCCGAATGTGTTGACGCTTCTGACGAGAATACTCATTCCAGCGACTGGTCTGAATTAGTTACTTAGCATGTATAATAGAATATTTGTCATTAATGCAGACCGTTACAAACAAATAACCTCAAACGATGAAAAAAGGACTTAAATTGACGACAATTGCTCATTCCACCAAGCTTAAACCCTGGCTGTGTTTGCACAGACTGCTCAGTGCCATTCAGAGCAAAAACAGCAAGGCATAGCGTTTTGGCTAACAGAATGACAGTTCCGGGTACATGGGTACCTCAGCCGTTTTAGTTTACCATTGCTTGGAATAACTCCTTTTTGCTCCACATCGGCGATGTGGAATGCAGAACCAGAGCAAGATCTGTGGACTGTCACTTAAACGTCAGCGATCAAATTGGCTACATGAACGAGCCCTTCCACCTGATTCTTTTCTGTAACGGAAAGTACAGTGTGGAATGGAACCATCTTTGCCCCAACAAACCCACTGTTTGAGTGTTCCCTGCGTCAACTAAAATCTATATTGGCATGCGAACTACGGCTGCTGCTGATAGCACTCAACACAACTGTTATTGTGATATCATGCTTTTAAATTAGTTTGGAGTGGCTCGTAGCCTAGTGGTTTGGTGACTTGCCTAGCATACCAGAGGTCTGGGTTCTGGGTTGGATAAGTGCATTTTGTCACGAATGCTTTGATTTGATTTGATTTGATTCAGTAGTTGTGTGGTATTTGCCATCCATGTCAGGTTACATAAAAAAAAGATATTTTCCTCGGTCCTTGCTTCCGATGTGTCGAACTGTCCCGTGCAGTTCATTTTCAAGGGCGTGCGAATGGGTGCATGTTTGATAGTATGCACTTACTTTGAAAATGAACTGCATGGGACAGTAATGCAATGACATTCCTTGATATACTAGCTGACTTCAAAGTACAAATTCTTCCTCATTGGTTTCAGGTTGTCGACATGGGCTATTGCGACCTGAGCTTCATTAAGTACCTGAAGGAAGTGTCAGGTGTGCGTACCATCCTAGGGGTGGACATTGAGAGTGCACCCCTCAATAAAGATCTCTTCCAGCATGAGGAGTATGCTACCGCACGCGAGGAGCCACTCAAAGTTGTCGTAAGTAGTCTCGTAACCCTGTTCATCTGATCAATTATTAATAATACCATAGATTATAATACCATTTGCAACAGATCTATGTTTCTATGCATATTACTTAGATCTCGTGCATTGGGATGTGAAATGTTGTTCCCAATATCTGCAGTTCCGCTAATGACACCAAATAAGAAAAAAATACTTTACAATATTGCTCTGTCAATTTTTACAAGTCATAGAAAGAACATTGATAAGTTTCAATAGGTAAGAAAAGTTGTACCGATTATAATGTGCATGAATGTCCTGAACAAAGGGAAATTAGCAGTCTCAGCAACAAAAAACTTTACTTATAATATACTTTTTCGTACTAAGCGCGTTATTCCAAGGAATGTGGTGGCAAAATTGGTAGACGCAATACCTGCGAATGGTATGTTTTGCTGGTTCGGGTCCAAACTTGCAGTATATTTTTAATTTTTTTTTATTTATTTATTTGGAGGAAACACAGATACAGATAAAGTAACAAAATAGTAAGTTAACAAAAGACTATAGAACTAACCTCCATCATAACCTATTCCTCGCTAATTAATTTATACATAAATTAGAGTGACAGTATAGCAGTCCTATTGAGCCATGTTTTTTATTTTGTGCTTGAAGTTGCGCTGAGAGTCAAAGAAGATGTCTAGGTCAGATAAGTTCTTATTATAAAGCGAACACATTCTATGTAAAGGGTCCCTAAGGCCAGCGTTGGTGCGTGTCCGACCAAGGTGGAATAAGTCACTGCATCTGGTGTTTTTTGACGGTACTCTAAGACATACAAGTTGGACCAGGTTTGGACAGTCAAGAACATTATTGCATATCTTATGTAGCATTATTAGGTCAAAGTGTGCGCGCCGATTAGAAAGGGCGGAGAACTTGTAATCTATCAACATTTTTGCATAAGACCGTTTTCGATCATTCATTTTAAAACTTAGAAATCTGAGAAACTTTTTCTGCACACTCTCTATTCTATAAGAATAAACCTCATAGAAAGGGTTCCATACTGGGGTACAATATTCAAGTTGAGAACGAACAAGCGTAAAATATCGTAAAGTAGTTCCTTTTGCTGGGCTTTCCCCAGAAGGACATGCTTCGAAAAATACACTCTAAATGTGTTTCAACATCGTTCGATGGATGTCCACAAAAAAAAAAAATTTAGGAAACATTGATAAATGTCTCCAGCTGTTCCAAGGGAACTCTGCGGACCCCGACTACCGTCTGATCGGCTGCGATGCGGTGGTCGCGATCGAGATGCTGGAGCACATGCTGCCGCACGACCTGGAGCGTCTCGTGCACACCGTGTTCGGCTTCATCAAACCGCTGATCATCATCTTTACCACGCCCAACGCCGACTTCAACGTGCTGTTCAAAAAAATGTTACCCAATGGGATGCGCCACTGGGACCACCATTTCGAGTGGACCCGAGAGCAGTTCAATGACTGGTGGGTGCAGATTAAAGTATATAGTCGAGTCAAGACAGGCATGCGGTGTCACCCATTTATTCTATGATTTGTTTTAAGAAAGAATGCCGCGCTGTTTTCTCGATTGCTTTGTAGAAGCCATTGCTTGCTGCCACTGAACCAACAGACTGGATTGAATGGAAGTGGATGGAAGCTACCACATCCGAGGATATAGTCTTCATCTCTTCTCACCTGGTTGTTTGCCAACAGAACGTCACATGGGGTCGAAGTGCACATGTGATTACCTTAAAGTCTCCCTTGCCGTGTCGCTCGGAGGGAGCGATTGTGTCGGCTTGGCGTATGTCATATGCCGTGATTAGCATTAAAGTAGTGTCCTTCAGCATATTAACTTGTCTGGCGTGGTTACTCTAGACCTGACACCTGTAAAATGGTCGACAATGTGTAGACTAAAAGGAATTTTTCACACAGTAAGTGTTGATGTTGATAAGTAAGTGTTTGTTTTGATCAGGCCTGTAAATGGTTTTAAAAAAAAAGGAGTCTAGCTTTATCCTGCGTCAGGCTCACTACCAATATATTTTATATGAATACCTGCCCTCAAAGTCTTTGTAACTGTAAGGTGAAGAAATGATAAGCTGTGATAGACATCACATGTGTCTGATAATAATTGTTACGGAAAAAAAATATTGTGCTGTCAATTAAAACACAAAACTCCCATAAACATTTTAAAGGTTGATTTCTGCAATTAATGTGTCTTCAATGAATTCTTAATTCTCACAAATTGCAGATAAACATTAAATCAGTGATTAAATGAAATACATGGAAACACCCGCTTTAGCTGCTCTTTCTTTAAATCAGCATTACCAAAGTGTGCACTGCTGCACCCTGAGACGGCACCCCTAACCCGCAAAGGCGCTGCGAGGAGTCCCTAACAATGACTCGGGGAGATAGAAAAAACATTGTCTGCATAGGGGAGAAGCATTTTCAAAAAATTTGGTAACCCTGCTTAACATCATCATATCATACCTACGCACCCGACTTTAGGTCGTGTATATTTCTTTGTGCTACTTCTTTAAAGACCCTAGAGCGGTTGTTATGATTAAGTGTGCAATGATGGATACAGGTGCAGCAACATAGTGGTGCGCTACCCACAGTACAGCGTGTGCTCCCGCGGGGTGGGGCCCGGGCCGGCCGGCACGGAGCACCTCGGCTGCTGCACCCAGCTCGCTCTGTTTATCAACAATGACTACCGGAAGCAGACGGACCTTACACCTGACACTCTCAAGCTCATTACAAGTTGGTACAAGGGTTTTGTTCAGTGTCTGGTTTTGCTCGGTGTATATAGGATCAGTGTGCATCACAGCGTCACTTCCTCCTTCTAAATTCGTAAGTTAGAACTGTTGCATTGAACTTGTGACAAATTGATAAATCATTATATCTCCACTTTAGTCTATTTTCACTCCCTGAAGGTCGAATAAAAAAAATACCTTTAAGTGCAAACCGTAAGATAAAACTAATATCCAAGTTGTTTTCTGGTTTTGGTTAGTGCACGGATATATAAGGGAGTCATGTTATTTTTAACATCGATTGATTCATGTTCTATCAGATTTGTAACTAAAGATAGGTTTGAACTTTGTTTATTTATTTATTTATTTGGAGAATAAACAGAGACACGTACATACAACAAAATATGACATAAGTACAAGTATAACACTTCACCTGCCTCCTTAACAATTCTCACCAAAACACTAATAATATATAAACCAAGTTTACAATCAATAAACTTAACTATCTAGTAGACACATGTAGGTATAATATAGAACATAATACAAAGTATAGGTAAGTAACTAACAATATTGTGACAATCCCATTGGACGAAGAACAAATAAAAAGAATAAAAAAATAATGTAAGCTTAAATTATGTACCAGATTGTAATGCTTTAAGAACACTATTCCTATATATTTGGCTCGATGATGAGTCAAACATATCGACAAGGACAAGTTTTGTCAAGGAAATGAGTCGCACATTCTGCGAACTGGTGCCCTTAAACCTGCTATGGTTGAGGTGTTATCAAAATGAAGCAGCTGTGCAGAGCGCGTAGATCTACCTGGTACGTGGAAACTCACATTCTCGAGCAGGTCTGGGTAGTTATATACCCTTCTATTTATTTATATTTTATTATATATTTGCTTCTTTTTTCAGAGATGGCACCTGCCGCCCAGCAAAGCTCCCAACAGTACATGGATTTAGAAAGTTGTGATAAGCTCCTGCCATCTGATTCGAAGTAAGTGTGTTTGGATGAATTTATTATGAATTTTTTTTTTATGTGACTGGACATGGATGGCTAATACCACACCTTCTGTCATGGTATTAGCCCAACACACCACATGGGAACTAGGTGCCATGCCAGGACCTTCCTTATATTGCACGGCTACATTGAACTGGATGGAAAACACGGACAATTTTCATTGCCGCTTCGACCATCGTTCATCCAATGCGATGGTACCTACCCGGGCGGGATAAACCCTACCACCTAGGAAGTAAGGAAGGGGACCTACAGTTTAACGTGGAATCCGAACCACGGCCAGCCTCTCTCAACGGTCGAATGGTCACCCATCCAAGACCAGACCGGACCCAGCGTTGCTTAACTTCGGAGAGCGATCGCCGAAGTGTCGCGCCACTGGGCCATTGAGGCTGATATGTAATAATAATAAAAGTGTAAAATTGTAATATCAGTTTTGTCTTAATACCACTTTTTACTGAATTGATCAAACATGAGCAACGGATAAGGGCGCAAAGTGTGAGAATTCGTGAAAGGCTCTTTACAGTTTAAGGCCTGAATTGCTTGGAGCTAAGGTTACATGGAATAGTCGGTTGTTTCATCTTCTGAGTGGCCCTCCACAAGGAAAATCATGGCTAGAGTTTCGTTATTGTTCAAGTTTTGTGTCATACCGCAAAATTAAGGACAACAAGGGAAGTTTAAGTGGACTTCACTAAGTTCAACTCCGACCTTCTAGGCAACAAATCTGCATATTGACGACGATATAGGGATTCTTGGTGTCAACCTGACGCATAAAATTCATTCGGACGCCATATCGAGGATAAAGCCAAGCTGGCCTCAGCGCGGGTGCGTCAGTATTTCACTACCGACCAAAAGACTGCTCCTCTGCAAGGCGCAGATAAGGTCTTGCGTAGAGTATTGTTTGCATTTATGGGACGGTTCAGCTAAGCACCGTGGTATGAAGAAGCCCCTGGCCGGCCAGCATGTTTTTCGCAGCTCCCCTGAAAGTCCGAAATCCCATGGGCATCATCGGGCACCTTAAGAGGTCCTGGCGCTTAACATAAAATAATAAAAAAATCAGCTTCATATCCTTGATGATAATCTTCCAAGAGCGTTGCAGGTCCACCGAGAGCCTTCTCACCGAGGTCCCGAGCGCCGTGCCGGGTGGCGTCTCCAGCGATGTCTGCGCGCAGTGCGACCTCCGGACCGAGGCCGCCAAGGGGTACCTCATGACGTGCGAGGATGAGAGCGGGCCGCGCTTGCTGGCGCCGTGCCGCGAGACCCACAACAGGTCGTACAGGATCGACGACGTCAATTGCAGGTAACCGTTGACATTGTTCTGCAAATTCAGTATTACGGTAGCACACCTCAGGGCTAACCTAATCTAAACTTACTATTCTAGACTCTTGAGCCTAAAACGGGAGATTTAGTATATGACGACATGGATTTGGGTCCACACCTACTGTTAAGATATTAGACCCATCACACTACATTTAAAAAGCATTAGGACAATGTCAGCAGCAGCTTTTTTTACGATTAACCACCAGCCAAACCAAATCAAGGCACTCTACCAGCTGAATTGTAGACTATTGCAAAGTTATCAAGCTTGTTGTAATTGTTTCGAAAACTTCCAAGTTGAAAGTACGGGGAGATAGTTCCATACACTGGTTAGTGCTGGTTAGCGTGCATTGAATTGGATATAAAACACGGCCAGTTTGTCAATGCCACTTGTACATAACCTGCCTTACTAATTCACATGTATATCATTGCTATTACTCCGGTATTTCTTGCGGTCCCGTACCTCTAGCTAGAATTGCCGGAATATTAGCGTTGGCACAAATGGTTATTAGCAAGACGTTTATGTAATGGACCAACTTGGGTAGACAAAAGCTTTGGCCTTATTTCATTTAAACTTTTTTGATAGTCAAACTACACTTAGTTACGTCAAAAACTGATAGATCTGCGAATTCGATCAAGAAGAATTCGCAAAGAAACTTAACGATAGAGAAAAATATCTATATGCTTCTACTAAACTATTTTTGCTAGAACAGTTTAAGGTGGCCCATCCTGCTCATCTCCCCATGCAAAAGGGTAAAGAAGATCACACCCATATTTCTTGTCAGAGATCCAAAATTTTGCTCAAAATAGCTTCATTTGATCGAACTAGATGTCTGATGACCATTGGCATTGTAAAATTGTGTTTGGTTTCTAAGTTATAAGGTCCGAAAGTTCGAATTTTTCGCGCATTTTATACAATAACTATGGAGGTGGATTACGCAATGATAAAGTAAGAACATCTTAAAAAGATTAGTCATCAGACATAGGGGACATTTCACGTGAAGCGGACAGGGAAAAAAAAGTGAGGTTCTGAAAATCGACCACATTGGGCCCATTTGTACTTCTAGCAGGTATGAATGTGTACGCAAAATATTTTTTTTGTGTAGTGTATATTTACCAAGTTATAGGTTTCAAAAGAATTGTCGTTGATTGGTACTACAATTTTTCGAAAGTAATTTTTCGAATATAACCAATCTACTATAAAATATTTTACATAGCGATACATATTAAAAATATACTGTTCTTTTTGACAGTAAAAAAAAATAAAAAAATTACAAAAAAATTAATGGCCAAAACCGGAAGTAAACTTTTCAAACCAGAATTACAGTCACTTCGACCAATTTTTTTTAATTTTTTTTTCTTTCAAAATATAGCTTAAATGATAATGAAAGTACACTAGAAAATTTAAAATGGGATCTCTTTTGGTTTAGGAGATACGTTGAATAATATACACCCGCGTTGCAAGGGGCATCATATGTAGCGCTTGCAAGGTTGAGCAGTTTGCGCGATATTGCAACTTTATTAATATTTTATATCGTTTTAGCGTATATTTAACCTCATTTAATGATATGAAATATTTTTTATTAATATAATATAATATAAATATAACTACATAGTACAAATATAAGTTAATAATATATTATAAAGAAAAAACGTTTTTGGAGCAGTAGAAAAGTTTTATTATTTGCGAAACGTGACTAATAGCGCCATCTGTTAGTAACGTGTAGTACTTTTTTGTCTCAGATAGAGTCAAACCTATCTACAAGAAAGAGATAGAAGTATGACGCCTAGCGGTTTCGTAACTTAAACTTTAGTGTTGCTTTAACCGCTCAGCGACTTGTGCACGTTTTAATCTGTGACAGTTGTTATTATTAAGGTGGCCCAACCCGCTCAGCTCCCCATACAAAAGGGGAAAGAAGATCACTCCTATATTTCTTGTCAGAGATCCAAAACATTGCTCAAAATAGCTCTATTTGATTGAACTAGATGTCTGATGACCATTGGCATTGTAAAATTGTGTTTGGTTTCCAAGTTATAACGTCCGAAAGTTCGGATTTTTCGCGCGTTTTATACAATAACTTTGGAGGTGGATTACGCAATGATAAAGTGAAAACATCTTAATAAGATTAGTCATCAGACATAGCTTATTTAATCAAGATTTATAATCTATTTGGTTTTTGTTAGATTTTTGACTACAGCGGTCGTGGTTTACTTTTAGCTATAAGTCGTTTTGAAATTAAAATTTTCGTAAATCTTACCAAATCATACACTATGCACATTGTCTTTTTTGTGGACATGTTGCATCTTCCTCATCACGGAGCCTGTCTTATTCTTGGAAACAGAGAAGGTCCCAGAGCGCAACAGCACGGTTTTGTACCGTGCCTGCAAATGAGTTGAGGCCGCCGGGTTGGGCCACCTTAATGGCGCCGTACGGTGATCGATGTTTTAACCCATTTCACGGAGGAGATTCAGTCAAAAGTCGTTTCCTGCAGGAGGTATATACGTAAAGATCTTGTAAAAAACTCCACTTTTGAGCTAAACATTAAGATATTTTCCTTAAATTTTTAAATTTTCGATGAAGTACCAAGTGAAATGGGTTAAAACATCGATCACCGTACGGCGCCATTAAAAATAACAACTGTCACAGATTAAAACGTGCACAAGTCGCTGAGCGGTTAAAGCAACACTAAAGTTTAAGTTACGAAACCGCTAGGCGTCATACTTCTATCTCTTTCTTGTAGATAGGTTTGACTCTATCTGAGACAAAAAAGTACTACACGTTACTAACAGATGGCGCTATTAGTCACGTTTCGCAAATAATAAAACTTTTCTACTGCTCCAAAAACGTTTTTTCTTTATAATATATTATTAACTTATATTTGTACTATGTAGTTATATTTATATTATATTATATTAATAAAAATTATTTCATATCATTAAATGAGGTTAAATATACGCTAAAACGATATAAAATATTAATAAAGTTGCAATATCGCGCAAACTGCTCAACCTTGCAAGCGCTACATATGATGCCCCTTGCGACGCGGGTGTATATTATTCAACGTATCTCCTAAACTAATAGAGATCCCATTTTAAATTTTCTAGTGTACTTTCATTATCATTTAAGCTATATTTTGAAAGAAAAAAAAATTAAAAAAAATTGGTCGAAGTGACTGTAATTCTGGTTTGAAAAGTTTACTTCCGGTTTTGGCCATTATTTTTTTTGTAATTTTTTAAATTTTTTTTACTGTCAAAAAGAACAGTATATTTTTAATATGTATCGCTATGTAAAATATTTTATAGTAGATTTGTTATATTCGAAAAATTACTTTCGAAAAATTGTAGTACCAATCAACGGCAATTCTTTTGAAACCTATAACTTGGTAAATATACACTATACAAAAAAAATATTTTGCGTACACATTCATACCTACTAGAAGTACAAATGGGCCGAATGTGGTCGATTTTCAGAACCTCACTTTTTTTTCCCTGTCCGCTTCACGTGAAATGTCCCATAGCTTATTTAATCAAGATTAATAATCTGTTTGGATTTTGTTAGATTTTTGACTACAGCGGCCGTGGTTTACTTTTAGCTATAAGTCGTTTTGTAATTAAAATTTTCGGAAATCTTTTCAAATCACACACTATGCTCATTGTCTTTTTTGTGAACATGTTGCATCTTCCTCATCATGGATCCTGTCTTTTTCTTTGAAACAGAGAAGGTCTCAGAGCGCAACAGCACGGTTTTGTATCGTGCCCGTGAATGAGTTCGTCCCGCCCGGTTGGGCCACCTTAAGGCAAAAGAACAAGAACAAATGAAACAGCAACCCTCAGTGCAAATGGATTAGAAATTACTTAACTAACAATAATATGTATATTATTACAAGTATTATCTGGTGTAAAAGCCGTCAACAACTTAATACCTTATGACGGGTGTATAAAGCCCTCATTAAGGGCCAGATGCTACCGAATGACTCTGAGCATTTCACAGTGAGTGATAACATCCTATAATATGACTTCTTATTTCGGTGCGCACCCAGGAACGCGCGTGGCTCAGTGGATAAAGCGAAGCGATAGGTTATTTGTAACACGGGAGGAGTGAGTTCAAATCTCTCAGACGTTTGATTTTCTTAATAACTTTTTCTGCATATACATGAACGAAAACCTATAAATGCATTCAATATACATGCATATGCTGTTCAGATGTGATGTGAAAATCATGCTTGCAATTGGAAGGCACATATTATGCACGTGGAGCAACGGTGCTGACGATGTTTTGTTGTAAAGTTCTCAGGAGGAATCACGAGTAATGTTTTTTAAACACACTTACAATAACATTGTTGAATACCTAGGCTGAGATAAATAGTAGTAATATAAATTATCGTTTACATCAGCTACCTCAACAACATTTGGTTGAGAAAGAGAATTTAGCATCGACGCAATATGAGAGTGTTGTCCCAAGGGATTAGTTCACATCTTTTGCTGTGAAATTAGGAATGCAGTCGCGAGTTCGATTCTCGAAATTGTTTTTTTTTATAATACAAAAATCGATGGCATTGCACTTTCAGACTCAACTGCAGCACGGTGCGCGTGAATCGCTTCTCGGAGGAGTCTTCGCTCCGGATGCACGCAAGGCCCGAGGCGGACGGGCGCGCGCGCGACCCGCTCGCCGATCTGCGCCACCTCGCGCGCGCGCTCAACGTGGAGCGGAGCGCGCGCGACGCCGGCGCGCCCGCCGCGTGGCGCAACCGCAACTGGGGCGACGACGCGCCCTACTGGAACCAGTACTACGCCATCGTCAAGGAGTACAAATACCCCTTCGAGGTGTGCAGAGAAAATCTACACTATTGCCCAATAAAAGAAACGGTCAAGCGTGAACGTGCTCACGTGCCGAGTGTCCCGTCTCTGCTCGACATGGAAGAACTTCCTCCTTGTCTGATGATTATTTTGCAATTACGTACAGAAATTAGCTTCAGAAGTTTAGCTTTTTCTCAAAACATTTTGAGCAAAAATTAATAGTTTGCGCAAAACCACATGGTGCACCAATGTTGGTAATTTTTTTCAGAATTTCGGGAGAATCGTAAATAGTAATAGAAAATATGTGTGTGACACAGATCACAGACAGACATCAGATCCAGACTAGACAAAGCGAAAAAGGGAACCAGTGTCATTGTTTTTGGGAAAAAACAATGACACTGCTGTCTGATATGTGGCGCTGATTGCCCATATTAATACCTCGCAAGGATGAATGATGTCCTGTTTTCGACGTTTCTTTATCTGACTGGACATGGATGGCTAATTTGAGTGCTTTGTAGATCAGGGGCACGGGGCACTTTCCTTTGCCTTTTTCGTGCGTTCATTCTCCTCCCTTTCATGCAACAGTTTCTTTCTATTTCAGTGTGGGATGCGAGCAAAAATTTCATGGTTTGGATTCCATGGAATAACAATAACTCATGATTCAAGACTCTCGCATGAGAAACCAGGCCCCGAGCCCTGATCTACGAAACACTAATTACATGCGGATTACCGCTAGGCCGGAAAACCAAGACTCTTTCATTTCTTGCTATATTATATCGCTGAATAGTCACAGTGGATGATCGTAATATAAGGTGGGCGCTATTTTAGAGCAAATCGTCAGATCAACGCATCGTCGACCTGGTGTCGGACGAGATTCACCGCGCCGTGGACATGGAGGAGGACATTGAGCTGATGGCGCTGGAGCGGGGCCGGCTCGAGATTCCCATCGAGCGGCTGATGCCCGTCGTCAAGCACATCACCAGTGACGTCGACAGAGTCAAGTTAGTGTTTTTATGTAACTGGTCAGATGGCTTATACCACACCCACCTACGTGATATTAGGCCAACATACCGCGTTCTTGAAGAAATTAAGTTCCATACCAGGACCTCTCCTATTTGAGCACGGCTACATTGAACTGAATATTTGAGCACGGCTACATTGAACTGGATAAAAAACACGGACAATTGTTTACTAATTTGCTAGGGACCCTACAACCTTTCAGGGAAAGAGGACCTACAGTTTTACATGGATTCTAAAGAATGAAACAGCTTGCATTAGTGACGAAATTCACTCATTCAAAAAGATAGAAAGCGGTGCATTGAACTGGACTGGGATTGAATCTATGACCTCTGGCTTGAGAAGCAAGGACCTGCGCCCCTTAACTATCATTCTATCGGAGTAGCATGATTGTTGAATTGTTGTCGCATAGGATTCACCGCTATTAATGTGTACTCATGGCTAATCACATGTTCTGAAGTGTGCCGCCTCTCTTGTTGTACGGAGCTGCAGAAGTGGAACAGCTACTTGGGTGCCGTGGTGAAATTGCGTCTTGTGTCCAACGCCGGCTCGTGCCTTGACGTCAGATGCTCTGAATTGTGCCTCTCTTGCCGTGACAGGGAGCTGCTGGAGTGGAACGGCTACGAGGTGGTCGGCGACGCGGTGGTGCACACGCGGATTGTGTCCGACTGCGGCTCGCGCAGTCTCTCCCCGCGCGCCGACCCAGAAGTAACTTAGACCACTCTGTTGCATTCTCGTCCCGAGCACAATCAGATTTTATCCTCGGGTTCTTGTTTCAAATATCGTGGATGATTATACAAGTGCTAAACGTTTCTGGAAACAGATTATTTCCAATAAAAACCTTAAAAAAAATTCACTACAGTATTTAATAAAAGCTTGTAAAAATGGTACCTTCCTGGAGTAGAATCAGTGTGATTGTCATTATGGCGTCATTTTAATTATTATGTTAGCATTAAAATGAATTTCATTTGAAAAAATATTTGAATGATGATTTTTTTACCATATTCATTGTGTTCTTAATGAACGATAAAGTTATGCTGAATTCTATTGTCGCCATCTTGTGCCACTACTTACAACTGCTTCAAGTGTGGTTGTAGCAATTTCACTGATGATGTGTGTAAAGTAGGGAATGCAATCCCGACTCGAGATTGCAAATTCGAGATCCCGCGGGATTAGAAATATCAATCCCGCGGGATCCCGGAATTTTCGGGATCCCGTCTAGTTTTAAAAAAATGTTAAATTCGGATGACTGAAAAAGCTAATAACTGCTTGTTTGTGGTAGTGAGGTTAACTGAAATAACATATTACTCGAAAGAAAATAAAAACCTTTATTCTTTAATCTTACCAACTAAATAATTATCAGGTTTTAAGGAAATTAACATAGGTAAATTAGGTTATCAAAACAATAAGCATATTTCAAGGGAATTAGGAAGTAGTTACCTACGAGTGATTTTGAAAATGAAAAAAATAATCACTACAACTGCACAACTAAAACAATGACGAACGTAAACAAACAAATGACTGCCTCTCCGCACGTATATAATTCTTTCACACTTACTCGACACAGTTTTATATTATCTGTCCCACTCGTCACCTGTCGCTAATATTCGGAAATAGTCGGAATAGTTTTCTAACGCTGTTTGGCATTCCTGCCGCTCGCGGACATCAGTCAGCGCGCCGCTTGCGCCCCTGGTGGCCGTTTGTAGCGTCGCTGACCACTGCCGCCCAATCCCGTCAATCTCGAACGGGATCTCGTCATATGATGCGTCGGGATTGATCCCGAAAAAATACACGAGATCTCGCGAGATCGGGATCCCGCGGGATCGGGATTGCATTCCCTAGTGTAAAGCATGACCTTCAACAGCGAAAATAGTTGATAATGTAGTGCTGAATGGTGCATGATAGAGGCTATATGACAGTGACCTACCATTCGATTCGGCAAGAAAAGGTATTAATTATGATCGTGTAAAAATATCTAATATGAATAATTCAATGTCAGAAAGCTTTGTACCAGGTGGATATACCCAGAGATGAAGATCAAAAACGCATTATAATAGTTTGGTGGGCAAAATTCTAGAAATATGCAATGGAGGTGACCGGGATTCTGGATAGCTCAGGCGACTGTGGACTTCCCTTCCATGCGAGTGGTCATGGGTTCAAATCCCGGCCCCGCTCATGCACAACTTTCCGTCTCTTTCTGGGTTTGATAAGTGCATTTAGTTACGAATGCATGGTTCGAACCGTCTGTCTGTGCTCGGGACGCTCGTAGGCAATTTGTAATCTCTGCTAGCGATAAAATGTATGCTGACAACTGTAGATATAGCTGTAAAAACCGTTGGTGCTAACATTTATTCGGTGTGCTTGTTTATGTTTGATAATGATGTGAACATTAAGCAAGTACACAATATTAAAATGTTTGCAAGACCTTTTTAAGATTGTTGTTAATGTAATGAAGGGTTGTTGTATTGTAATGCTTGATTTGTTATAAGTAAAACATGTTACATTATACAGTCGTCTTTGTAATATCCTCCCCATATGTATACAGGTTTATTTTTTACTAGGTATTACAGTTAAGGTATAGCTGTTTTAAACCCATAGGTGTTTTCTGTCCACATTCAAACTCGGAATTTGATATGGACCGATCACAGTCATGATCGCAAATGCTTTAGGGCTGGGGTAACCCTTAGATTTTAACACAGGGCATCAGTGATTATGTTCCCAGGTTCCGCCAAGTTACCTTCACGAAAGTATTATAAATACTTACTTTATTTCAATGTGAGTTTATTTTGTAAAAAACTCGAATACTACAGCAGAACTGGGTTCTTTCAATTTATATTTGCATCGAAACAGAATCACTGATCCGCTGTCGATAGCTATGCAGCGCGCGGCACGCGACGCTCCAATGTTGCAGAACACACGAAATTTACAACAATATTGATCACATGGCCTGCCATGGCATTATTGATTATGGACTTCACTGTACCTTAGTTAGGTTACGATAGAACCAAATATATAGGTGACCATGTCCAATTACATAAAAACATTGTCAATTTTATTTTGAGTACTGTAATTGAATTTTTTTGTACACTGAAACGAATTTTTATATTTTTCAGTGGGAAATAAACGAGGAGCGTTCAGTTTCAGAAGTGACAACAGTAAATCAGGAAAGCCATGGTTGGTTTATCTTGTCATGTAATAACGTATATGTAGTTCACCATGGCCCAAGGAAATGTGGTACTCTACCCGCATTACGAATTTTAACTCTGGATAAGAAACTGGATTAACACTGTTCTTTGAAACAGTATTCTCTATTTTTATCGAAATACAATTAAGACATTTTATGATTTACTAGTTGCAGTAACCGGCTGCTCCTGGGAAATACATTTATTTTCCAGTGTAAAAAGTAGCCTATGTCTCCAAAGTAATGTAACCTCCGAATGAATCTCTTTACCACCTATGTTTTTGTGAAACTAAATGAATATTTTTTAATTTGAATTCGAAAGCTGTCTATTGCTCCGTTGCTGCGTGAACGAAGGATAAACCAACAACATACACTTTCGCATTAATAAAGTTATATAAAAAAATATAACAAAACAATTACGGGCGTAGAAAACTTGGCGTGCATTCTCTGATTGCACTGCTGGCACGCTTATAACCGCTGCACGCATTTCAAACCACCTTAACACACCTGCGCTCCAAGAGCGCAGGCCGTGCTCGGACGACAGGCTGCGTCGTGGCATCGACCGCAAACTGCGCGGCCTGCGCGCCGCGCTCCACAACGTGAGCGACGTCGCCTCCGAGCTGGGCAGCGTCGCGGACGGGCTGCCGTCGCTGGCGCGCGACCGCTGGGTGGAGCGCAAGCCGCACGATCTGCTGACGCTGTCGGGGAGTGCGGTCGTGCGACGGAGGAGGTCGCCGCTGGTGAACGTGCAGAGCTCCACGCCCGTGCGCGGTATGACACGCAAGTTCCCGCAAGCATCGAATTCTAAACCCAGGAAACGCTTCTCGGTGAACAGAGTTGTAGACTCTTGGTACAAGCTGCCGGAGGAGGTCATTAGTGCTGAAACTGTAAATGGATTTAAAAATCGATTAGACAAACATTTACAGGCAATAAAAAAAACAAATAATCAATAATAATAATAAGCAATCAATAATCAATAAATTAAATCAAAATAAATATATAATTTGAATGATAAGTAATATTCGTAATACCAAAATACAGAAGTGCACTCTGGGAAAAATTATATTCACGCATCAGCTCCAAGCTGCTAGTAATTTAAATAACATATTAATAATAATTGTAAGTCGCCTAAGCAGTTGGGCTTGCAGAACGTCGTAAACAAGGCAACGTTGCTGGATCTGGTTCAGGCGAGCGGCCAGGAGTGCGTGGCCACAGAATGAATAGGGTATAAGATGCGACACTTCTGAGTGGCTCGTAGCCTAGTGGGGCAAGGACTGGCCTAGCGTACCAGAGGTCTGGGTTCAATTCCGACATGCACCACTTCGTTCGATGAGTGCATTTAGTCACGAATGCATTATGCGTGTTGCTTTAGGCTAGAGTCGAATTGCTGCGCGAATAAGTAGCAGGGATCTCGGTGGCCAAACTTCCTGAATACCAAATCGTTCAGCTTATGAGCCATATTGTACAAAATAATTACCTTTTGGGAAATTCTACTCTTCATGCGAACTAAAAAGTACTCATCACATTTGCTCATAGTTAAAAGACCGATCGCATATTTTTTTTTGAAATGCACCTATCGTGACGAAATGCACTTATCGAACTCAGAAAGAGGAAGACAGTGGTGCATGTCGGTATTGAACCCAGGCCTCTGGTATGCTAGGCCAGTCCCCGCGCCCCTAGGCTACGAACCGCTCACGAATGATCATCGCATGATCAAGAATACAAAAAAATATTTCAATGCACATAAATATACTAAAGCAGTAAAAAGGCTTGAAGGCAGTCGTTATTTCCCTAACCTCTATTGGATGAGACATACTGTTTCCTACTTTAAACACCTATATTGATTTGAAGTACCTGTGAAACCGATTGGCATTTTCAGAATCCAACAAGCATCCTAAAAGACAGTCCCTAAGTTCCGTAATCACACAGAGGGCATTCTATGATGATGTACCAGGAACTTCAGTCGAGGACGAGGACAGGTGGCCAAGCGGCGAGAGTGAGGAGCTGCTGGGCTCCGAGCGAACAAATCACGAGGATTCAGTAACTATATCTCGCCTCGTAACCTCCGACGACTTGCGAAGCTCCCCGAACCACTGCACTCCGGTCAGCTCGCCCGGGACGATCCAAGACATTCAATTACGTTCCCCAATGAAGGTCCGGAGCAAACTGAACCGGAAATTGTTCCCGAAGAATAGCATCGTGAAGCGAATTAAGCCTCTACCACCTGCGAAACGAATAGAGGCGCTGAAGGTTACGGGCGTGCCGAGAACTTCGCTCGATCTGACCGGGGCGTTCCACTGCTATCACAGCAAGGTGGAGCGGCGACAGAAACAACACAAGAAAAAACATGGCAGGATCGTGCGTCACCATCTGAAGCCATCTCAGCCGGTATGTCTACTTAAGAGCCTGTTTTCACCCCTGTTGCTCTTAGAATAAATCTATAAATGAATATAAAAATATTTCAAAATTATTAATGAACCTGGTTGAATTCTGTAATGTTACATTCTTTGTCTTTGTTTTTTTTTTGTTTTTTTTTAAAACACTAGAAAACGCAAAGGGCGCTATCTATGGCGCTACCGAACTTATAAAAGTCATGTTTAAAGGTAAATGTTGGTTGGGAAAGCATTTTTGTCCACTACATATGTTTTTACGCTACGCTCGTAAGGATAAACTTGGGTAGAAACAACGGGTTTTTTTTCCTATTTTAGGCTCTAAGAGCCACCAAGTCACTCGGCCCAATTCCGCACAGCTGCAAAATTGTTGTCATCGACTATCGCTCAAAATCCATGCTTTGAAATTAAAATGTGTTTGTTTGTAAAACACAGCTTACGGGCCGCCGTTCATAAGCTTAATCCAAAATTTTCTCATGTATTTTTGTGATTGGAAGTTCTTTCCTTTATTTGATCATGCACAACCTTGTTCATTGGAAAAATCCCAGAACATTATGGAAAGCTTTAAATTTTAAACTTTAAAATTACGATTAGCTTGCTGAATTATCCTGCAGGTAAAATGTATTTGTACGATTACGTCTTTTCGTTTTTAATTATAGCTTTGTTTAACTGAACTCGATCCGTATGAACCGATGATTGGTTTGGATGAACGAGCCGAGGAGAGTGATTCATCAATATCGGACAAGCTGAACGCAATAGACCTTTCAAAAAGTGCTCACAATTATACTGCCTTGGATGACGATATCGTTCACTTGCAAGATTATGATTCATACACAGTCATTCCGAAACCAAGTTTGGCATCTTCTTATATTGTAATGAATAACAAGATTTATCATTATGATAGCAAGCATGGCTTCTTGCAAGACAGCATGCAGCAACAATGCAACGAAATCAATAATTATTGTTATGGTATGATAAGTACATTTACTATACAGGATGTCGTAACGGCCAGTACATTATTTTCGTCAGCGGAAATCTCATATTTTCCGAGACAAAGAAGCATTTTTTTTTCTCTAAAGTGTCTAGTTACCGAGACATACATTTTTGAAATGTATGTCTAGTGTAATTTGACGCGATGTAACCATGCATAAGGAAGGTTTTGGCATGGAACCTAGATCCCACGTGGCGTATCAGGCTAATGTCATGACAGTAGGTGTGATATCAGCCATTCATGTCCAAGTACATACAAAGTTCCCACATTCTAAAGAACATTAGATTCTTTTTACACAAAATTATTGAATTACTTTGTATGGAAAGTCTAACTTTTTGTTTATAGGATATTCAGCAAAAAGTTATAAAACTTTTTTGTTTCTTTCAATTCCAATAATTATTTCCCAAATTTAATGTACCGGCCATTATATTATTATCGCGCCATACTCGCGATGGTCCATTCAGTATAATAGAGCCTCTGTGAATTATGGGACATTGTAGAGAAGTACTTTCCATTTATATGTAAAGAAGATTGCCGAGTTGTTTAATGTTCTTTAATTTAGAGTCGCAACCACTATCATCCATTTTTCTTTATAAACTTTTATTTTACCTTAAATTTATCCATCAAAAAAGTAAGAAAAATCTTATAATTTTAGATTTATGTGAGCCAAGCACATCAACGGGAATCCGTCACACGGCCGTAAACGTCCAGTGTGACATCAAGATATTTACGAACCCATTCTTCACCACCGCATCACCGACGCTCAGTCCGTATACACTGGATTGTGACAGCCCAAGTAAGTTATCCGAAACCAGCACATCGGTGACGAATTTATTTGTCCCCAATGAGGTGATTAACAAAGAGGTCGGGGTCTCAGCCGAGTACGTTCCGGCGACCCTCAATCTGAAATTGGATTATGGAGGAGTCCACCTCCATTGCTACAAAGATAGCTCGGAAGATGTCGTGTACCACGGCCAGTGGAAGCATCGAGCTAGCGACTCACGGAAGCGCCAGAGTCGACCGCCTTCTCTGAATGTGCAAGCGACGAGGAAATTCCCGAAGAAACCGCTGGGCAGGAATCTTGCCACAGCTCGATCGAATGTGAAGAAGTCCATGTCGAGTGTGACTGAACGCAGGCTGGCTTACCGGAACCCGATGGCAAAGAAAGCGGGTACGAAATTCGAAAAACCGAAGAAAAATTGCACTTATGATACGGACATTACTGAATTTCGGAGCACATCCAAACCGCTTACAACAGTAAGTTGCTTAGTTTACTCAATAATACCTGCGACTTATTATTTGTTGTACATAGTTGTTGTATTGACTCGTTTATTTTTCCATTTTCAGTTCTCCCAGAAATCACCTTACAGGTACAATTCTCTGTGTGTATTATATTTATGTTTATATTTTAAATATTATAAACATTGATAATTGTGAACATCTTAAAAAATCTTTTCAGTACATCGCCGGTCTCGATCAATCGAAATTGCAGTCCTTTAAGAAATGATGCTGTGTGTAGTCCTGCGTCAATTAATATACACAAACCAGAACCAAATGCCATAGTCATACAAGAGGATGATTTCATTGTTGACAACATCACTCAAGTCAAGGTATGTCGTGTACCTAACCAGGGGGGACATTCACGGACTTTTCGCAAACTTCCGAACGCTACGCAATCGTACGTCATTCACGCTGGCAACGTTTTTTTCGGTATCAAGTGGTATTCTACCAACTGACCAATACGGAGGCGACGCTGCTAACGTAAAGTAGCGCAAGCGTCGCCAGGCGCACGCTAGAGCTGTCAGCTGTCATTCGTGAATACCAATTTGCGAATTTCACGCTAACTTGCGCTAGCTTTTGCGTTAGTGTCCGTTTTTACTCACGCAAAGAGTCCGTGAATGTCTCTCCAGGAATCGTTTTTGAGCTAGAAGTAAAATAAGTAGCTGTGGTGTGACAGAAAACTTGTTGGGCTGCTAGAAAACTCAGTGAATTTGATGACATTAACATTTGAAATTATTGTTTTTTTACATGACTAATACCATCGAAATGAAAAAGAAAGCAGATATTACAAAGTCGGGAAATTATTGTCATACTAAGACTAAGATTTCACCAGAGCGGTTGAACGAAAGCCTTTCTACCAACCAATCTAGCTCCTGCGGCTCCCCCTGTAGCGTCGTCACCGTCAGGAACCGCTCCAGAGCTACGGCCGCCTCTAAAAGGGGCCAAAATGTGCTGGTCGAAATAGAAAATAACACTTGCCAATCACCAATTGATAATGTTTCACGCGTCAAAATAACCGTGAAGAAGTATAAGAAGGTTTGTCAAAAAATGGCGCAAAAAGCAAGGGACAAAGAAAACTATAGAAGTGGTTCTCGAAACCAAAATGCTTTTGGGAGTGGAACTGATAACAAAAATGAAAAAGAATATATGAAGAATACGAACTTCAATCAAGGCCGGAAGCCACAAATTAGCACTGATTCTAACGAAAATATTCTGGTTGAAGGTCTTTCGAAATCAGTCAATGTCGTAAAAAGAAGTATACATTCTCGAGTCAGTAAGGAAGTTTTTATTTATTCAGATGCAAAGGTAAACAATCTTGATGAAAGTGTAAATTCAAAAACATGTACGGCGAACATACTAAAAAATATTGATACCGCCACAAATACATATGCAGTGCGCAACTTATTTGGTAGGAGGGATATAGCAGTTCCGATAAACGCGAACGCATTGGCGGCACAGACTTTCAGCGGGTACTCGATGAATTGCGAACTTTTTACGGAAAGCCCATGGGTTCAACCGACTCTCCCAGGCACGTACGGATCGGAGAATGACACGGAAATGCCAGGAAGACAAACTGTAAGTATTTGTTGCTTTCGTGTATTCCATATAATATTCAATAATTATTGATTAAAAAATAATTGAGAAATTAGTTGGAATGTCAAAATCAAAAATATGTCTACTAACAATACATGTTACAATACATGTTGCACCACTTTAATGAGCGCGCGAAACGCTGTCAAATGAGACAAAAGTTGATCACGTTCCTGCTACTTGCAGTGCAATGTTGGCTTCACAAAACTTGTGCGATTTTTTTCAAAGCGATCGGTGATTCATATGATTCGTATGATTCACGCAATAATATGTTTTTTTCTCTTGAGACATTGACGGTATTTCCTACTATCGGCGAAAAATAGCCTTTTGTCAGCTTGGCAAAAAATCCTACCATGGGCAAATGAGCGGTTAATCATTTCGAATTTGAGTAAAAGCAATTTGGCAATGATAGGTTTATAGTCTTCCTAGCAAGTAAAATCCAACATTGCTGATACAGTAAGTAGTGAGTTCCCGAGACGGCTGTTCCAAACATTGTTAAGTTTCAAAGTTTGCATTTGTAACAAGATAAATGCTGTTTCCTGGGGTTTTATCGAAATGTTAAAAAAACATTTTAGCCCTCCCTTCATCCCTTAATACTTCCCTAACATCTAATAAAACGATTAACACTTCCCTAAGGAAGGAACCAATATTTTTTTGATTTAAAACATAGAAACTTATTGCAGTTTTATTTATTTTGTATTCTTAAAATGTTCTCTTTATCTTCTCTCTTTTTACGTGGGCTCAACATGTGCTTGCAGGCTTCGGAGGAGATGTTTATCCCGAGTCCATCCTCGGATAGCTTCTCATCTTGCGAATCGTCGGATTTGGTCGTACCACCCTGGATTTTTCGAGTGATCAGCGACCAGGTTTGTATCCGCGTCTAAAACTGTAGGTCTCCTTCCCCTACTAGGTGGTAGCGTTAAGCCCTCCGGCATTGATACCATCGCATTGGATGAAACTATGGTTGAAGCGGCAATAAAACATTGTCAGTGTTTTACACCCAGTTCAGTGTAGCCGTGCTCATAAAGGGTAGGTCCTGGCATAGCACCTAACTCCTTCGGGAATGTGGTGTATTCGGCTAATATCATAACGGTAGATGTGTGGTATTATCAAAGTTTTTCCACGCCGAACTCGCCCTACGTGCCCTGTCTTTAACGAGGTCAATGGCAATGAAAGATTTCCGGGTTTCGTTGGATCTACATATTTCAATGCAGCTGTGGCCCATTGGAGGAAAATACACCTATTTCCATGTGGGCAAATATGCCCATATACCTTGGGCGTAAAGACAGACCAAGAGGTTGTTACTGATGGTGTGAACATTTCTTTCTATGAGATTGAAATGTGCATTCACGTTGCCCATGGTTCAGAATCTTGCTAGTTGGTTGGGCGTTAACACCGCCCGGGTTGGGACCATCGCATGGAAGTATAGATGGTCGAAGAGGAAATTAACATTGTCTATGTTATCTGTGCAGTTCAACAGAGCCATGCTCAAATAAGAAAGAAAGTCCTGACATGGTACTAAGCTGCTTCGAGAAAGCGGTGTGCTAATGTCATGTATGTGTGGTTGTCAAAGACCATCCGTGTCCAGTTTTAACCGCGTCCGATGAAGGACACAGTGGCAGTGGGGATACACATAGGTAGCGGTAGTGACTGGACGGCTTTCGCCAGGCGGATGCTGCAGGAGCCACGCCTGCAGGGGCGGCTGCGGCGGCGGCGGAGGGCGCGGAGGGCGCGGGAGACGGGCGCGGCGTGCACACGCCGGCCTCCACCTCCGACGAGTTCTCCATGCTAGGCTCCACCGACACCGACGTCGGAATCCGCGAGGTACGCATTTCTGTCGAGCACAACTCTCACAACTGTCATGGGATGGTTTATGTAAATCGGGCAGTGAGAATAGATAAAATATCCGGCGTTTAGAGCGTGGATTGAAACTTTAGCAGCGTTGGTCATATGCTTTGCGCAGGCACTTATGTTGACAATAGGGACAGGACATCCTCCACATGGCACTCGCCATAAGAGTAACGAGTCAATAGCCCAGGCGGCAAGACCTTCTGAGCTAATTGTCCCCGGGTAGTTTCTCCGAGACATCAGTGGGAATAGCAGCTCCATTTACTATAACCAAACGGTTGGTCATTTGGAATGCTGTATCATAAGCATGAGAAGGGGATTCTTACTGCACACACATCTCCTGTCGCACCCCTCACTCGCTCACAGTGGAAGCTGTGGTTCCTACTTGACGGAACTCTTGAATGAGTTTGTCGTCACGTCTACGGAAACTATATACATTTATTAACGTGCTAGTTACCTCTAATCTATTGGTACTGACTGATGATTCGTGGATGTTTTAGGACCGGTAGTATTTTTATACCTGTTGAACCGCCATCACATCTTTAGCTGTAAAATACTGTCGATGCAAAACGAAATGATAGATGTGTAGCTGATTGGCTCAACAGCTGTCACAGCGAATCTTCCTATCGCTCCCTGTTTGCATGAGCGTGTGTAAGTTTACAGCAGCTCGACTAGTAATGTCTGGACGCACCCAAATGGGAATCACCTTAGACGAAACAATAGCTTAGCAGCCATTTTAAAGAGTCATCAGCTACCGTCATCTCACCTTGACAAAGACTAATACATTAGCGCCGCAGGCACACAACCTGGACGGGATGGTTGGCGGAGTGAGGGTGATGGTGCCAGGCGAAGACTCTGACGGTACCTCCAGCGGCACTAGCGGTATCCCCAACACCTGGGTAAGAGTAGAAGGTAAGCAGCTCTTCAGCAGGGAGTTGGCCATACGCATCTCTACTGTTTAATGTTTGAACTATATGTAGGTAGAATATGGCATTTCCCGGCATACCATTTTTTATTGCAATTTGTTCGACAACATAGCTAACAGTGAGTAATTTAACTACCCAGTAAATGTTATTATTTTCTCTGCCCACAATAGATTGGGAACTGGCGAGCATTTATATCAGTGATTTGCACATGTTTCATATCTACCTGTGCCTTTCGATTTATTGTGATGACAACATTGCCCCTATACGGAATTTAGACACACATTGGACGCGAAAATAAACATGCGCCGTATAATTGACCATCAAAAAGATTCGTATCACTCAAGCATCCTTGGTCTGTTTGCGAGATATCATTGAGAAGTTTGGCGGAGATCTATAGGACGTGGTTTCGGAACAGCTTCACGTTGGTTGCAGGTCGCCGCATGGGCGTGCCTTCAGAGCGCACGACGGGCGCCCAATTCGGCTCCCTCAGCGGCATGGACGCCGACGTGAGCTCCGTGGACACCGACGCGCCGAATGGTTGATAACGCACGGAACAGTGAGATGCTCCTGTTTGTATGTAGAATGAATTATTCGGTTAATAAACACGTTGGTAATATTTTCTGTCAATTTCTGTATATGCATTTTCTATTGGACTTCTTTGAAATAAGTGCTGTTTTGGGAAGGTTTTTAAACTTGTCAAATACATTTTGGACATGTTTATATTGTGGCGTAAATGGCCCCCAATTGGGAAGCTCGCATAGTGGATTACAAGCAGGATTAGGCTTAGATTTCTTCCAATCCATTTTTATAACGATCAAATGTTTTGGCACTTATTGTATTATGGAGTAATTGGTTAAATCCACAACCGTATCTCTGTTGACCAAAACATTTTTTCTTGGGTTTGTCTTGCTTGAGGAGTGATTTAATTCCAAGGTTTTCAAAATTCGAAGGTGGGCCATTCTTTATGTTTATCGTTAATCGTGCTATAGAAGTTATTTAGTGTCTTCAAATCTTCATGAGCTCTCCGCCCTGACTTTGCTCTTGTAGGGTGGTGAGCTATTGCTTTCAGCGGATGCTCGTATTCTCGGTGTTTGAGATGCCATATAACTGTTGTTGCTCTGCTCTAAGCCTACTCAAAAATGACAAGGTATCCAAATCTGGAAAGCATGTTCCAGAATTGTATATGTACGTAGTATATTCAATACGAGAATACAATAGACCCACCTTCACAGTTTTTTCATGTAGACTAATGTGGTTGGCTAACCGGAAGTACAATGTGGCATTATCCCAACACAACGAATTCCCAAAGATACCGCCATGTCAGGACGTTACTGACAGAGCAGGACTCTGTAGTGGTATGACTACATGGAAAACGGGTGCCATTCCCGGGACCAGAAGACTAAGGGCCGAGTGCACGAAAGGACAAAAAATCAAAATCAACGTCAACGTACGATTAATCACGTCACTTTGTCTGGATAGTATGGAAGGAACTCCATGCGGTTCACTAAAATTGACGTGTTTGAACATTGATTAACTCGGCCGTCTCTTCGTGCAATCGGGGCTAAGCCTCAAAATTTCCCCGGCTTACTAATGTCGACCTCGTGTTCGCGTATTTATAAGCGTACATACCTTTTTCTTTAGTTTGAAGATGATGAACATTTTTTGTATTTATATGAATTAGCCTAGCACACCATATTCCTGAAAGAGTCAGTTCCTATGGCAGGACCTTCCCTTTATGAGTAAATTGAATTGGATGGAAAATACGGACAATGTTCATTACTACTTCGACCATCATTCATCCAATGCGATGGTACGAAACCGTGCGGGCGTAACCCTACCGCCTAGTTGGGAAATAAACCTCAGTTTTACATGGATTCCGAACCATGGAACTGCGCGTATTCGTGACGAAATGCACTTATCCAACATAGAAAGAGAGAGGAATTGGCGCACGAGTTAGGTGGGTATTTGAAACCTCCAACTCTCGAATGAGAGACGATGCTCCGTAAACTGAGCTAAGAGCCGCTCAAGCTCGTACCGTCAACTGGGGTGACATTGTTAAGGTTTAAATTTTTATGATTCGAAAGAGAGTAGGTATTGTAGGTGTCTGTGTAGGTGGGCAAAAAACAAAAAATATATATTATTCATTCATGTCTACTTTCATTTAAAAGTTACCCCGGTTAATGGATGCAAAAATTAATCAACGAAGGTGGATAGCAATAAATAAGAAATTTTAATTTTATCGAGGGAATGTTTTTTTTTGCATTTATTCATATTGTACAATCTTATATCATACGATTCATTCTGCAAAATTTTACAGGCGAGCAAGAATTCATATATAAAACAGTAGCTCTTTTATATTGTACATAACCATTTTTCCAGTATAGTGAAAACATGCGTATAGTATTTAGTTTAAGGATAATAAATTACTTATTGACTAATTCTTTAATTTGGTTCTTTATTCATACAATATCGACGGGATCTCGGTGTCCCGTCAATGCATTGGAACATATAGAAAAAATCGCTTCTAAGACGGTGCAATCGCTACGGACCGACAGACTCCCCGCCCCGTGGTTGCGTTCCGCTCTAGAACCTGACGCGTCGGTTGTGGTGCGTCGAGTGATCATGCGGCATCCCGCCAAAGTGTGACCTACTGATCAGACTATCCGCGCACATGTACAGTCGGCGACACGGTGAACGCTTTCGATAATTATGCCGTGTGCGGCAAGGATAAGGTATATTCTACGAAGGTCATATCTCCGCAACGATGGCTGTGAGTATCTAGGGGCGGTGGCAAAACCGTTCTGTACCGGGCTGCTTTACTCGCAAATATTGAGTTCGAGTGAAACGGACGAGCCATATCTGTCAAACGTGCGAAGTTAGTGAGCACAAACACGAGCTGCGAGTTCTGGTGGACTCGAACTTTGTGCTTGGACCCATTTGATGGATACGGCAATACAAAAAACCGGCCAAGTGCGAGTCGGGCTCGCACCCGAAGTGTTCCGTACCATCGAACAAGATTTAACACAAAAAAAATCACGTTTTTTGTATATTATTTTTCAATGTTACCTATTTGTTGTTATAGCGGCAAAATAAATACACACTCTGTAAGAATTTCAGCTGCCTATCTATTACAGTTCATGAGATACAGCCCTGTGACGGACAGACGGACGGACGGACGGACGGACGGACGGACGGACGGACGGACGGACGGACGGCGGAGGCTTAGTAATAGGGTTCCGTTGGCACCCTTTGGGTACGGAACCCTAAAAACGAGCGCTCTTCCTTTTCACTCGAACTCGATATTGTGAGTAAAACAGCCCGGTACGGCCCCGTCTCTTGTGGCGCGTTTTGAAATGTCTAAACTTGCTGTGGCGTTTACATTGTTGCGACTGCACAGTTTCGACGCGGAATTATTTAAGTGAGTGTATGAGTGATTCTAGCAAGTGTCTTAAAAAATACATGAACGATGCTGCGCAAAATGTAGAACTTTCGTTTTAAAAAAAAATCGTTTGGTTACGTTAACACACGTGTTAAGACACTCACCGCACACGCTATGTAACAAAACGTAGTCGCCACTTAAACTTACGGTATTTAACATTTAATTTACCGATATTTAAATTAGTTAATTAGTTTAAGGCAGTGAGACTCCCAACCGAAACTCAAAGGGTAGTCGGGGCCGGGCGAGTTGACCTAGCTAACTTTAAGATAAACTAGATGTATCACTATGCACGCCGGCCTTTACGCGCGGCCGCTTGTACTTTACAATATTTACACGTCTTAATCGTACGAAAAAAAAGTCAAAATGGTCGGCCGACGCGTCGGTTGCGGGGTGCGGGTGCGGGGGAGTCGATCGGTCGCAGTTCGTTGTCTCCCTCGCTCGTAAATATCACAAAACGGAACATCCATTACAACTAGAGAATTAACAATGTATAAATAATCTGGACGAGCAGCTTCACAAACCAAACCTACAACATATATGGAATCTAATACACGAGATCAACAACCATTGTGTGAGGTACGCTCTTCAGGACCTGTTGTGTGAGAGATAAACTGCTTCGTCGATTGAATAGGTACGTCGAAAGCGTCGTGTGTACAGTTCATGAAAGTCTTATTCAGAGAGCACCTGTCAAAACTTAGTACGAGAATAGCGCCGGACTAACCATACAAAAACCGGTTTAGTCCGGCGGATTAAAGTTACTCCGCCCACTCTGAATACAACAGATTAAGATTGGATTAGGAATGGAGAATTATGATTGGAACTTTTCGGGAGGTCACTCATGAAATTACACAAAATTTCGCTTTCTGAATAAGAAACATCCCTATCGCACAAAATGTTCTTTGTTTTTTCTCTCTTGTTCTCAGCTGTGTTCAATGGCCGTGTGCACTTATAGTGAACCAAAGGGAAGAGCGGATGTAATTCTATTCTGCAAAAGTTAAGACTGGGCCACGGCCAATTAGGTGCTGCCCTGCTCTGAGGTATTACAAAGCTTTTGTCGTATACTCATACGTGACCTTCAATGTACATAGCATAAACTGGAGGACCCAACCAAGTGGAGTTCGCAGCCCGAAGGGTCTGGCTGTATGGACGACTTTAGACGTCAGGATCAAGAAAGCCCGCCGTTGACTTTGGACTAGTAGTTCCGCCCGCGAGTAGTGAGCGTCCTTAGTAGATGGCCGTGGGCTACTAATCGCAAGGCAGTTGCGTTGCCCTTGCAAAGAGCAAGAAGCGCAAACCTAGTAGTTGTGCCGGCCGATCCAGTCGCATAGACATAGAATTGAGAGATGCATTAAGTGCATTGGGATGCAAGCGCGGTTCACTAGGTCAATTTGGGGATGTAACCTTCAGTACCATACTGGAGATGTGGAAGATTTCCCACCTGGCGTCCCGAGTGTGGGTGATGAAACGTTGCGGGAGTCCTACAGCTACGGTACCTATCTGGAGAATGTGTCGCCCGTATCGAGGCCATAGCCGAGGCGACAAGACCTACTGAGCTACGGGTCCCCGTTACATTTTCCTCCAAACTTAAGTGGAAATAACAGGTTCCTTTGTTATAACCCGTAAAAATGTGGGTACATTATACAGTTGTTCGGCACATCGACCGAAAATTTTTTTTAGTACGGAAGTGCAAGGTTTTGACCTATTTGACCCATGATGACTTTTGTCAGACGTCAAGTGGTATCGACATTTTTTTTCTTAATTTTTGTATCCGAGCTGCAAACTTTTTTTAATAATAAATAAAATGTATTGGATTAAACAATGTATCCTTGTCTCAGAAAAAGAATCATTTGATGAAGTCACTACCATCCAAAGTCCCGAGGACGAGTAAAAGTATGACAGAATCCTAATTTCTTAATTCATATAAAAAGCTGACAGCAATTGAGAGCTTCGTTTGGGGTTAAAAAAGTTTGCTAGTTCATGCCCTTTCCAACGGTATACGACATGCCTACAAAATCATTCACCATATGGCAAAAATGAAGGCAAATGTTTCGTGGTGGGTTGAACATCTATGAGAATATAGATCTTGATTTCGGAACATTATTATGATTGGTGTGACATGTGGTCTGTTGGTACAAACCTTGCAAATCAGCCTGTATAATAAAATGCCGAAGGGTGATAGTTTTGGAAAACTTCTGTACATTATTTCTATCTATTAAGATTATTCAAATCGACCGAACATGATTGGTTCCTACACTGATGAGGCATGTGTAAAAGTTGCTCAAAATAAATCTTTGTTTAAGCCGAACTAGAGTGATTCATTATGCGAAACTGAACATCTTATAGTCTCCGAATATTGTTATGCATAAAAACTATAAAAAAAACATACTCCCAATGGGAGGAAACAAATGTGTTCTTGCTGGTTTCTTACAGAGTGTATATACACAATTATACAATCAGAAATTTGGCGTCAAAGCCTAAATATACACAAGTATTTGTCCAATCTTGGTTAAAGTTCGTTTATATGAAAACAATAATTAAAAACGATCATTTAAGTGAATTAATCATTTATCAAACATTTTTGGACACACATAGATGGGGTAACGCTTGAAATTGATGTTTTGTTTATATGGGAATGGGATAGCAGTAAATCCTTTTTATCGTCCTGAAGAGTGAACCAACACTGCACTTTGTACCATATTCACATATTCAACATACATTTAAAATACACAAACGAAACATCGACTATTGCACCGCTCCGCTCCGTACACAACGCACGCACAAGACTGCTAGTGGTTCTTTTAGTAATAAAACAACACCTCTAAGCAATCACACAGTTCTTATAATCCTCAATTTTAATTTTTATCACAGAAAATGATGTATTTACAATTTTTTGTCATAATAACTGTTGTAACCTACCGATGATGATGGCCTGTGGTGGGAACTAAGCACGAATCAGTGGCTACCGACGTGCTCGGTTTGTCATAAAATTACGTAACGTTAGGGAGAGGCATTCAGTAACTAGATTTTCGTCGCTAACGTTGACGATCTAATGTTCGTGTCTACGCTGCATTGGCTCATTGTAGTGATAAAGATAAAATAAGAAGATTAAAATGTATTTGTGCACAACCACCCATAAATGACGCACGAACACAACTAACGGCATGTTTTGTATTTTCATCGATAATTTTAAAAGTGGTACCTTCTAGTTTTCATATAGCTAACAGATTAATTCAAAACATTTATTCGAATTTGATTCCAATTTTAAAGTCTTAAAATACAAAATTCTTCACGTAGGATGAAGAAATCAATTGAACTATGCGGCCGTCAATTGACCTTGTCATCTGTCAGTCATGACAGCGCTTGGCAAAGAACTTTATTGATGGTTATACATATTATTATTATTAATATGTTATTTATATCACTAGCAGCTTGAAGCTGATGCGTGAATTAAATTTTTAATCCTTTTTAATAGCAGTTTTTTTTATCATAGATAAGCAGAGACAGCACTTAGTAAGGAAACTAAAGTCAGCGTTAGTGAAGCAAACCATTAGTTACTGAATGCTTTTAAGTTTGTAATTGTCAGCAGAAGAGATGCGCTTCAGTTCAGTAGTCAGTCGGAAGCTTATGTCACTTGAAATAATTAACCACATTGTATGCACTTTGTATGGAGTTAACTATGATTACAATATCAGTCACCAACCGTAGAGTAATTATATAAAAGTCGGCCACTCCATCTGTTGGCTTGTCAGACATTACTTCGTAGATTGTCGATACACAACGTCTACTTTTTATCGATACAAAATGGTCGCTGCCGACGTCGCATCTAAGTTCCACATTGAGGTGGAGAATGGCTCGTGCCACCTGACTCGTGACGCCACATTGTCGTTAGGGTTAAGTATGATAAACTATACACAATTCAAAATACATTAAATCACCGAATTATTGGTTAGGTTGGATCTTGACAGCTACAAAGAGCTGAAAATCATTAAAAACTTACATTGAACAGCAATATAAAGCATTGTAATTTTTTAAATATGTTTACTAATATATACTTTTAAATGGTTAAACGATGCGGGGGCGATACAAAAGTCTAACTATACAAATATGCTGCAGAATTTACAGGTGTCTTTCTGTCCATTGTGTGGGTGCAAATCAAATAAAATATAACCGATTTTCGTAATGAATTATCAAAATGACTTATTATCAGTATCTTAACGTAGATTTCACATTTTTGTAATTTGGATGATGGAAGAACCATTTCAAAGAAAAGATTTCATATCTTGGATAGTAGCAATGCAGCATTTTAGGAATTACAAGTTTTCAGCATGTATACAGGTTATAATAATCCATTGACTGACCTTGAAGGAGGTTCATCTGTATCGGTAACAAGAACACTTATTTAGCAGACCCGACATTACTCTCAATAAAGTAAGTTTTTTCAAAATGAAGTAACAACTTAGGGACAAAGTCGTCAATATTAAGCCCTGGTTGCACGAAGAGACAGCTGAGTTAATCACTGTTCAAACACGTCACTTTTAGTGATCCGCATGGAGTTCCTTCCATATTGTCCACACAAAGTGACGTGTTTGATCATACTTTGACGTTGATTTTGATTTTTTGAGCTTTCGTGCACTCGGCCATAAGTCTGTCGCTAAGCTATTCAGTATCTATAGTTTTGATTTCAAGTCAATGGGCCTTTCGCAGTTTTTTTCACACATAGTTTAATATATAACACAAATTAATTTACTTTAAAGATGTGAATGAATTAATGGCATTAAAAAGAACTTTGTGGTAGCAAACCATTAAGTGATTCCAATCTTTTTTAGTCTGTTGCTTGCTTTTGTGAACGTCAAGGATTTGGTGTGTTGGGACAAAACATGCTTACAAAATAAAGGCTCAAACTCACATTAATTAGTTTAATGCTTTTTATGCCTTTTGTATCTCATGATTTTTTTTTTTTTATATTTTAGCATGAAAGCGTTTTAGCATAGTAATTTGAATTACTATTGGGTCCTTATACCATTGATACACGGGGAAACTATTTTGGATTATTAAATAGTAACATTGTTAATTTACAAATTGTTTGTGCAAAAAAGGAACGAATCGTTAAGTTTGCAGATCAGTATTTTTTACATAATAGGGATGCTTGATTATGATTTTTTCGGAAGGTATGTGCAATAATAGATAACTGTTTGACTTCAAACTAGATGGGGCGCCACTATCACTAAAATACAAACGATACTATTTCATATCCACTTGAACGAGTGTTTCCGTGTTAACATACAATTTTATTACATTTTATAATCGTATTTACTTTAAATAACGTATAAAGCACTTGGGGGAAGGACAGCAAATTCAATAAAAAATGTTTGATTAATCGTTAATACGTTAACTAAATTATGAACTATTTAATATTTTTACAATAACATACTAGAACGATGTGAGGTTCGGTGCAGAATACCTGTTGCGATTGCGGTCCGCAGTGCGATTACGAAGCACGAAACGGGGGAGGTTGGTTGTATCTGACAACTATTGCGATTACGAAATGGAAGCACCGGCCAACCGCAGTGCGATTACGAAGCGCGAAATGAGAAGTAGGTGCGGTAAGTATCCTAAACTGACAGATTTTGTACTCGAAAGCCGTCAGTTTACTGTCAATTTGGCGTAGGTGCGGCACCTACACCTGATGCCGCGCTTCGTAATCGCACTGCCGGTCGACGTGCGGCGACTTGCGGTCGCCGGTGTGGCGTAGCGTTCAAGCGGTAGTACGGCGCCGCACCGCAGTGCGATTACGAAGCGCGGCAAGAGGTGTGGTGCCCCACCTACCCCAAATTGACAGCAAACTGACGGCTTTCGAGTGCAAAATGTGTCAGTTTAGGGTGCTAACTGCTCCTACTTCTCATTTCGCGCTTCGTAATCGCACTGCGGTTGGCCGGTGCTTTCATTTCGTAATCGCAACAGTTGTCAGATACAACCAACCTCCCCCGTTTCGTGCTTCGTAATCGCACTGCCGGTCTTGTGAATTCGTCCGTAAGGCTACTAGGACCTACGGCGATTACAGTGTGATTACGAACCGCGAAACGTGCGCGTGCTGCACCTACCATATCTGACAGATCTTGTTTGCGAAAGCCGTGAGGTACCTAGTTGTCAGTTTGTGTAGGTGCAGTACCTACACCTAATTTCGCGCTTCGTAATCGCATTGCGGGCCGCAACCGCATCCGGCCGTCTGCATCGAGTAGTCGGCGGTGGCGCGTCGCTTGCCACCCGGCGAACTGAATCGCGCTTACAAACATGCGTACAAGGTACATATGAATACAATACTTTCGGCTCGGCTCACTTCATATGCGCAAACGCACCACCTCCGCCGCCACCACAACGCCTCCACACTTATCCATCGCTACTTTAAAAATGTGTAGTTACCGATAGGATAGTTGATTGACGTGTTCGTGCATAGTTCCGTTTCGGACTTTGTAAGTGGTGGCGGAGGCAGAGTTGCGGCACAGACGAGGCCAATATAACGTACAAAGTGTTCGAGTGCAAATTCAATATAGAAAGTTTACCGTATTATACTAATAATTTCATTTATGTAAAAATCCTAGCGCAAACGAGACTGTCTGGCACTGTTTCATATTTATCTACCTTATCAATTATACCTAAAAAATTAAAGAGTAAAATGTTAGCGGATTTTCAAAATTATATTTACCAAAATGTTTGTAAATACTAGAGCTTGGAAACCGTTCGCGGACGAGACTCTGTGTCGCCTCGGGCTGTGCCCCGCGCCCCGCGCCTCACCCCGGTGCCCGCGGCGAGTCTCCGAGCCCGTGAGCAACGAGAGTCATCTATGTACACGTTCGTTTTAGTAAAAAATGTAATCGTCCAAAGTCGAGAAGGAGCGCCGCCGCCGCCGCCGCTGTCGCGCGTCGAGGCGGCGGCGCGGCGGCTACACTCGCGTCGTGCGCAGGAGCGGGCGGCGGTCAGAAGGTGTGCGAGTGCGGCGAGGAGGGGGTCGGGGAGGGCGCGGGCGGCGCGCGCAGGTCGCGGTGGGAGCGCGCGCGCCGGCGCCGCTAGCACCAGTCGTCGTCGTCCGAGTCGGAGTGTCGCGCGCGCGGCTTGTAGCCGTTGGGGACGACGCCGACGGTGAGGTGCGCGTGCGGGGCGGCCGGCGGCGCGGGGGAGGGGAGCACGCGCGACCCCACGCCGCCGCCGCGCCCCAGCGCCAGCGCCGCCTCGAAGCTGAGCGGAGCTCCGCCCGCGCCGCCGCCGCTCGACTCGTACCGCCCCCGCTCCGGACCCGCGGGCGACTCGTACCGCCCGCTGCCGCCTCTTCTGCAACCCCAAAACATCACCGTCAGTTAACCTTGCTCCTCTACATGAGTAATCATTTACAAATTAAACCATGATATGGCTACCATTAAACCATCGTCGTTGTCTGCTAGCGGCACCAAACAGCGAGAAATAAACATCTAACTAGCTAACGGTACCGACGTCGGTACCGCTAGCTGCGAGAGAATATCGGTCTACAAAATGCAGGTCGAAAAGCGAACAAATCGAGGCAGTGCAAATAAACTAGGTCGGTTTGACGATGGTAAATCGCGTTATTAAAATATGTGATTCCTCTTTTAGCGTGATTGTGGAAAAGATGTAAAAGTTGGGTGATTACTGCTATGGTGGCATTTCAGTGAGACACAGATTGAGCGCAATGCCAGAAATGTCATCAGGCCAACTACTTTTAGAAGTCTCTAACGTCCTCAAACATTTGAATGCCAGCCTAAGGTGCATCCTCGGCTCCTTCATCGAAATCCCACAGTGTCATATCGAGGGAGGGGCTGCACCGTGGTCACTCACCGTTGAGTTAGACGCGAAAAGACGAGCAAAAATGTTCGGATTTTCCTTCAAACTGCTTAATTAAGGGCTGCGATTTCGGCTTGAGGAGTTATCGAGCTCTATTTTACAGCCGTACGGTGAGTCGAATGAGTAATGTGAGAATCTTACGGTAGTTTGTGACACCACAGTTACGTAAAGAGGAAGGCTACAATCAGAACACGTTGCTGTAGGCATGACAGAGCCACTTGCCATACCTCTAATGAGTTTTTGCAGGTAGTTAAATAGTGTTCCCAGAGATGCAAATTTCCAAGGGACAACTCTTACCTGACATCCCGTCATGCGCCTAACCTAACCTAACCTAACCAAGAATATCGATTTTTTCAATAGATCAGTCTGTTCACTGCTCTATTGAAAAGCAAACATGTGTTTTTTTTAAATATTGTACAGAGAGTATCCGAGGTAGCTAGTAAATAGAAAAATGATTCACAATACAAACCTTTCTCTAGATCTATAGTCTCGGTGTATCAGTCTTTCTACTTCTCTGCTATACTCAAACTCGTCATGCTGCGGCTCCAGCGGTTGTCTCGCAAGACGAGACGTTAACTGAAACCAATACACTCATACTTAAATTCTTTTTTACACTCGTATATAAATTGAACAAATTTTAGGTTCACATAAATTATTAAAATATTAAACACAAATTAAGCCTACTATACCAAAAATCTAAACCTGAATTGAAATTTAAGTAGGTCCCACCTGGGAAAAAATCTACAAGGCTGGTCCTAGGTCTAGCGAAACAGCTCTACAGTTATTATTATTTTCATTTTGGTCTTGTATAGATATGTAACTTTAATAGTTTACAGACGTATTGCAGGGCTTTGGCCTCTCTTGAACGCATGATGGTAGTGACCAACAATAAAAATGTCTGATCAATAATGACCGCTGTAGACCCTCTGTGCCTGGAATGTTCATTTGATTTTGTTTTCCATTTAGCAGTAAAATTTTACGGTAGTACAATATATTATGCGAAAGCTTGGCTAATAGATTAAGACATTCCACGTCCAGTCAAATTTATCCAAGAACGTACCGCCATTAAACACCTTTTCGAAATTTCTAGCACTCGAATAGAGGTGTCTAGCAGCATATTCGTGTGCTGTCGGCTACTTAAAAAGTAGCTGACAGCTCACGAATAGAGAAACCCGGTCAAGTTAACAACTGATTTGAATAGTAGGAGAATCGATCGTATTCTGATTGGTCAATTCGCTTACGCCCGATTCCACCACCACCACCTACAAAAATCCCAAAGTTACCTTCCGGTTACACCATGTAAATATGCAATGCAACCAAAAGTTACTTATCAGATTTCAGGTAACTGGAGGAGATGAAAACTGGGGTAAGTCAGCTGTTAGATAGAGGCGTGGTGTTCTCACGTGCGCAGGAGTGCTGTGCAGCTTGGGCACGGGGTAGGGCTGCTTGATGTGCAGCGTGGACGGCTTGCTCGGCGTCGGCGGCAGCTGCCGGCCGCGCCCGCGCCGCGCGCCCTCCCGCTCCCACGACCGGTACTCGCGCTCCCTGTCCCGCTCTCTGTCCCGCTCCCGGTCCCGCTCGTGACCTGTCCACGGGCCCCATCCTGCGCGATCAATTACCAGACCACTCCTCTTGCCGCATTTCTCATTGTCCTCCTCTGCTTTATACATCGCTTCGGTAGAAGGAATCATCTAATTGTCGACAGGACCTCATTGTAAGCTTAACACGTTACAAGCCAGCGAGCATGGAAAGACGGGAGTCGCAACCGAAACTAGTTTGTATGAGGGCGGGGCGAGTCAATTCGCTCACAAGGCGGACTAATTACAGTTGGACGTTTTCCACTAACTTGAGGCTACGCTGCCGCCATAAGAAAGAGTTTCGATCGGTACTCCCCTCCTTGCATGCTCGCTGTTTCTAGCAGAGCTTTTAAGCTAGCGGTCGGAATGTAGTAGTTCATGATGGTAGTGCGCCAGTGGCGCCGTCACCACGACTCGTCAATTATACTTGCATACAAAATGTATGAGAGGAACGCGGCGCAAAACACAGAGCGGTGCGTCCCGCCCTTCTGTGTGGCCTGCGCCTTATGGCTGGCCGCACGTTTGTAATGCTAACGTTCAAAAGAAAAAAATAACTAATAGCAATCAACAGATGTGCAAACAATTTTCCAAATCTAAATAACAGTTTTTTTATTTTCTTTTTTCACACAGCAACGGTTTCTAGTCATAGTTCTGATCTGATTTTTTATGAGTTTTAGATCTTTACTCAACTACCTCATACTGTTTATTTATAATCAGGGTCCTGTATTCTTTAATATGCCGATAAACATATTCCTGATATTTTTACATACCGGCTCATATTCACTCATAATCGCTGAATAAATACATTGTTTTAGAAAGACTTTTTAAATTATTAATAATTTAAAATTTTACTAATCTAGCAAGGCTGAGCGTGGATGCAGCAGTCGGTGTGTCGCTTGCCAAGTCAACATAGTGTCATTGATTTTGTTTAGTGTTTTACGATAACATTTTTCTCATGAACTATATAACGTTTTTATGCCAAAAATTGTTTTGTACTTCTCTTATGACATCTTGTTTCAATCAGTTTGAATCCATTCAGTAACGCTTTATTTATCCCAGACTTTAAATTAGCTGATAACAAAGCGCACACGATGCGTCCCAGCGCGATGCAAACGCGCGTGTCGGTGATATGTATTAGAAGGCAGTCGTGTGAGGGGGCAGCCGTGTGCGAAGCGCGGAGGAATGTGCGGACGCGTCATGGCACGAGCGAGTTAGCGTGTGAGGTTAGCTCACCGCACGTGATGCTTGTATTCCCGTAACAGTGGCGCGATATATGCGCACGTATGAGGGACGCGTGTGAAAGAGAAAGCCGGAAGCAGGGCGCGAGAGATGGCATATGAAGATGTGTTAGGACGAGCTAGTGAGCGTGTGAGTAGGGGATGCGAGCGCTCACCTCACGCTATGATGTACTACCATAATGTCGGCGCGATGCATAGGCTCGCGAGAGGGATGCATTGAGGAGGGAGCTGTGTTAGGAGCGTGTGTGAGTAGTCAGTCGTGTTAGGAGCGTGTCCGAGTAGCCAGTCGTGTTAGGAGCGTGTGTGAGTAGTCAGCCGTGTTTGGAGCGCGGAAGGTGGAATGTGCGGATGCGTCAGGGCACGAGCGAGTTAGCGTGTGAGTAGGCGAGGCGGGCGCTCACCGAAGGTGTGGTGTGGCGGGCTGGGCGAACGCGAGGGCTGGTTCAGACTGGTGGTGGGATGAGCTGGCCTCCACTGCGTCCCTGCCGTCAGGTAACAACCTTCATGTACCTCCTGTACACACCTACTCACCTACACCTATATCCACACGTGTTTACCTATGCACACCTCAAACCGACAGTGCTTATAGCTCTTTTAAAGGGTCTAAAACATTCAAAATCCAAGTTTACTTGTAATTTAGGCTATATGTGACTATAATTTTAAGATTGAACTCTTGCTCATGTATATTGCGTATGTAAGTTGTGATGACATTTTGACTAGATAGTAGAAAACATATTAATAATTTTCATTATAATGTGTATATTCTAACTTATGAATTATGGCGTGTTATTTTTTTATGAAAAACCGGTATGGGTGGCTGTGCTGAGGACCAAAGGTGCTCAGAAAAGCCAAAAACACCTCGCCTCGCGAAACCATGCTCAGCGAGGCGCCATGCCAGCGGATTTGCGGACTATGGCTGAGCTATCGAGCTTATTAAAATTACGCTTGAAGACTCCCCGGTTATAGGTATGAGAAAAGGCATCCGCCGGTAGACAGTTCCATATCCTGTCGGTGCGGCAGAGAAATGAATTTGAGAAACGGTTCGTTTTCAAAAGCCTAATGTCAACCACAAGGGGGTGCTCTGATTTTCCGCGGCGGGTGCTCCGGATATAGGTAGGAAGGGGAGGAATGTAGGATGCAAGTTCCACAGAGCAACGTCCATTGTAGTACCTGTAGAACAGACTGAGCGACCCCACAAACCGTCTGTGGCTCAGTGACTCCAAGCCAGCGGTGATTTGTAGGTCCCCAACAAGACGGACCGCTCGGCGCTGAATTGGGTCCAAGGACGCCAGAAGTTCTATAGTTTAATTAATACATCGATTATAGCTTTGTAGGTTTTGTATTATTTTGCCCTGAAAATACCTAATTATTTAAAAATATATATATTAAAGTGACTAGGTCTAGCTCTAGCGTCTGATGCCAAATAGGATTTTGGTGATGACGGTAATATGTTTGAATGTTCAATCTTTGCAGTCAATATCCGCCACGCAGACGAAGCGTTCAATAAATGTATGTAGGTATAATCTCGAACACTGTGTTAGTAGGAGGCATTCATTACGGGAGGAGGGACTGTAGGAGAATTTCGAAATTATTTGCATACAGCCAGTGGCGAAATTGGTAGACGCAATACCCGTATAAAATATATTTTTTTATAAAACAAGGATACATACTTACATTTTCATCTTTTACATTTAATTTCGTGCTGTTATATTAATATATACACAAGTTACAAGGGTTTAAAACTGGCATTTCGGTAACATAAAAAAAATCGTATCTCGATGCCACGTGATATCTGACAAATGCTATCGGGTCGGGTCAACCTTCAACAATATTTTGTCTGTCGATGTACCAAACATCCTGCTTTAAATCATGCGATGGAATTCTAACCGCGCGGAGCAGCAAAAGGTTGGTAGGAAAAATAGCGCTCCGTAGAGGTGCTACAGCCGTAGAACATGTCTACGACAAAGATAAGCGTAGAGTGTGCTACGGCCGTGGCATCGTACATGTTACGACAAAAATAATTGTGGAGCGTGCTACGGCCGTAGAATCGCACACGTTACGACAAAAATAAGTGTGGAGCATGCTACGGTCGTAGCAACGCACACGTTACGACACAAATAAGTGTGAAGTGGAGCGTGCTACGGCCGTAGAATCGCACACGTTACGACAAAAATAAGTGTGGAGCATGCTACGGTCGTAGCAACGCACACGTTACGACAAAAATAAGTGTGGAGTGGAGCGTGCTACGGTCGTAGTATCGCACACGTTACGACAAAAATGAGTGTGGAGCGTGCTACCCTAAAATTACTTACTGTGCTACGGTCACCTCGCGCCGGTATTTGCCAATAAAAATTGGCGCAGTACAATACAACTTTATGGTGAAAATTTGTGCTCAGAAGGTGCTGCGATTGTTTGAAATATGATATGTAGCTGGATTGCGCTAGCCGTCAAACAGCACTATACACTAAATACCTTTAATCCGTAAATGTCAGATAATTGTCGGTATAATTAAATACGCAAATTTTTTAAAGAAAAAAATTGTGTGGAGTTCTATATAAAAGCTACACTGAATTCAATCACTTTGAAACATATTTATTTCTAAGAACTATGTTATAATATTTTCATCATACTATCAGACATAGAAACAGATCAGAAAAATGTTTGCAAAACTGTTTTGATGAAAAAAAATATAATTATAATGCCGTTAGTTACAATAATGGGCTATGAACATAATTAAACTCTAGAATTATTTGAAATACTAGTATGTATCAACACAAATAAATTCACACAAATCTACACGATTACAATTATGATTATGTGTAGGGGCTAGAGGACTTGCCGTTGGGAGAGTTTACGGTTTCAAATCCTCCCCCGGTCATGCACCACTTCGTTTCTCTCTCTGATTGGATAAATGCATTTCGTTACGAATGCGAGCTGTTACATGGTTCGGAACTCATGTAAAACTGTAGGTCCCCTTCTCCTACTAAGTGGAAGTGTTAAGTCCGCCCGGGTTAGTACCGTCGTATCTGGTCCCAGACTGGTATGGTTATGGCGAGATATTTGACCAATATTTGGGCAATCGCCTGAGAGTGCGATTACGGCGAGATATTTGGACAATCGCCTGACAGTGCGATTGCGGCCACATGTATTACGAACTTTTCGGAAACTGTCCGACAGTCAGATTGCGACGAGATATTTGACAAATATTTGGGCAATGGCCTGAGAGTGGGATTGGGGCGAGATATTTGGACAATCGCCTGACAGTGCGATTGCGGCCACATGTATTACGAACTTTTCGGAAACTGTCCGACAGTCAGATTGCGACGAGATATTTGACAAATATTTGGGCAATGGCCTGAGAGTGGGATTGGGGCGAGATATTTGGACAATCGCCTGACAGTGCGATTGCGGCCACATGTATTACGAACTTTTCGGAAACTGTCCGACAGTCAGATTGCGACGAGATATTTGACAAATATTTGGGCAATGGCCTGAGAGTGGGATTGGGGCGAGATATTTGGACAATCGCCTGACAGTGCGATTGCGGCCACATGTATTACGAACTTTTCGGAAACTGTCCGACAGTCAGATTGCGACGAGATATTTGACAAATATTTGGGCAATGGCCTGAGAGTGGGATTGGGGCGAGATATTTGAACAATTGTCTGAGAGTGCGATTGCGGCGACATGTGTAAAGATATTTTCGGAAACCGTCTGAAAGTGAGATTGCGACGAAATATTTGAGAAATGGCCTGAGAGTGGGATTGCGGCGAGATATTCGGACAATCGCCTGAGAGTGCGAATGCCTCGAGATATTAGATGAATGTTTTTAAAATCGCTGAGATTTGTACTACAGGATAATATTGTGGCGAATATTTCAACAATTGTCTGATAAAACGTTCGAGTGCGTTTGACCGCGGCCCGCCCACCGGATTTCTTACCGTGCTGGTAGTAGTGGTGCGGCGGTCGATGCGATCGGTAGTGCCTCGTGTGCTCGTGCTTGACAATGTCGACGACGTTGCTGACCGTGTCGGAGAAGCCTATGTCGTGGTGCTGAGCGTTGTAGTATGCACGTCGACGTGGGCTCGGCGTTCGTCTGCAATTCGTGATAGCCCTTCACAGTTAACATTAACAGTAAACAGTCATATTTGTTAAATTTACAGTTTACCGATGCGCGATGCCGTACTTGGCCGACGGGTTCCGCCTCCAATGCCGGAAGCATCGTCGTAACCATTTCAGTGGCCCGGAGTTACGTCAGACACCCGGGCACGTCAAGCGGTATCTGACGGATGTCCGCACCGTTGACGGCGTTGGGGGAGAAACATGTCGGCCCACTACGGCATCGCGCACCGGGAAACCGGAAGTTAAACAAATAATAAACAGTAACATCTTACGAGGTGCGCAGTCATCTCTGACATTAGGAAGCGTAAATATGATTGAGATGAAAGTCAAAATACCTCGCCGTTATGTAAAATTACAGAATCCTAAGAATCTGACACGAAAATCATATGTGCATACTTATTGGTACATCATCGGTTACTTTAAATTAATGTATGTCATCAATTTCAGTACACTTTACCTATATGTGGCTCAGGGCGCGACTCTTTGCTACTCATGCAAGAAGTTATGGGTTTAATTCCCGCTCTATTCATGCACCTATATATTTCTCCCTTTGATTGCATTTTATCACGAATGCGAGCTATTGCGTGGTTCTTAATCCATGTAAAATTTAAGGTTTCCTTTTCTAGATGCTACCGCTCGGGTTGGTGACATTAGACTGTCGAAAAAAACTGAGTTGACCATTCAGTTCAACGTAGCCGTGCTCATATAGAGTAGGCACTGGCATGGCATTGAATTCCTTCGGAAACGCAATGCGTTGGGATAATATCAAAACAGTGGTTGTATCATTAGCCATCCAATTCCAGTTAGGTACCTCAATAAAACCAGCATTACATTGAAATGAAACCTGTCCAAATACATGTGTATTTGAAATGGTAATTGGGACAGTTACATACTTTTGCGACAACACAGAAGTTGTTATGCAGAATTACTCAATTAAAAGGCTTGCTCCGACGAGGCATTGATATATGGTGACGAATGTGATATTCTTGAAACTTTTATGATTTTTTTCTAACTACAAAATAATCAGGCACTAAAACGAATAATAAAAAAAAATAGCGAAAAATTCTAACGTACCACAAGAAAATACACTGGTCAAAGGAATTTCTTCGTACTCGTCGCTAAAACAGAAAAGACGAACACAAAACAATAAATAAAATCAAGCAAATCAACAAAAATAAGTACATAAAAATCAAATCAACACTTAACCAAACAATTCATCATGTCACACAGGACGGACATTTTTTTTATTCACACACACAACTCATACCTCAAGCTCGGCGACCTTCGGTGGTGTCCGTTCTGGTATGCGTGCGGAGCCGCCAGTCGCGCGTCATCCACCAGCGATTCGAGCGACGCGCGCTGCGACCCCACGTCCTGCAGCTCCAGTGCCTGCGCACGCACATCCAGTGTCACTACCCCGCGCGTCTGGCGTCACTACCTCGCGCATCTAGCGTCACTACCCCGCGCATCTGGCGCCACTAAGCCGCGCATCTACCGTCACTACCCTGCGCATCTGACACCACTACCCCGCACATCTGACACCACTACCCCGCACATCTGGCGTCACTACCCCGCGCGTCTGGCGTCATCGCCCGCGCGCACACACATCCCACATTGACCCCACCCGCATACTGTCCCATATTTACAAAACTGCTATTTTCGATGTAAACTATGAAAGAAAAGGATCATGCTAGAACTTATGAAACTAAGTATTAAACTAAAGCATGCTTGAGTTTTTAAATGAGTAATACTTACTTGAGAGGATCGTCACGATCTAAACGCAAGAAATGTGCAATATGAACTCCAAAACATGCAGGATAGAAAACAAAGTTGCTAGGTGCATGCATGCAGAAACAGAAAGTATGTGTTACATGTAATGTGTTACATGTTGTTTGCGTGTGATGTATAGTCGTACAGTCCGCTATGTTTGTAAAGGAAATGTCTGATTTGTGGCACCGATGGTATTCTGTATGGGAATAGCTTAACACCCCTACACAATTTCAACTACAATTTATGAAAATATTAGAAGGTAAGAAAATACGTAATCTATTTGTTAAAGTCAATCAGTGCTGTCATTGTCCAAACAATTAGATTTTCGCAAAAGCCTTATTTAACCTTAATTTCGACAATGACAACATCTAAATGAAAATCTACAATACCTAATTAGTTTAATATCGTACTGCTAAACATAAAACTCACACACGAATTACCTAAGACCAGTTGTAGTCAACTGATAAATTGTAATTTCAACATCTGAAAACTAGACAAAACTTTTTATATAATTAACACAGCACAGGTTAAAATGACACCTATTTACGGGCCTACGCCCCTACCGGGTACCTAAGCCGATGAAAAGGTCAATGAATCTCTCACGTAGCGACAAAACATCAATACTCTACAGTTGAAGTAAACATCAAGTAACAACATCGACTAATCCATCGATACAATTTTTTAGATCTTACCAACAAAGCTTATTCGCTCAACATTGACATGATACATTTTAGGTTCACTCCTAGCAAAGGTTGATACTATAGTAAACGGAGTATAGTAGACGGACCATTAAGTTCAAATAGCACAAGGCCCGAAACACATTGCATTCCAAAAGTATGAATACGGAACTTTTAAATTAGGTTAGGTTAGGTTTTATGTTCTGTATAATATTTTGGATAACGCAGGTTTTGAATCTTGCGCATTTTAGACTTTATGAGGGCGACCAGTTATGACACAGTGGATAACACCTCTGGATTGTATGTTGCAGCTTGGATTCGATTCACACTAGCACCCACTTTCGTCACTTCCGTTTGGAATGGTCGTCTCATTCCAAATACGTAACTTCATGTTCGGAACCCATACTCCATGTAACTCGCTCATTACCAATTGGTAGGGTTGCCCGCTCGGATCGGGCAAGCACCACCGTACCGCATTGAATAAAATGTTATCAACAGTAATGACGAAATGTCCGGAAAATCGTTCGACTTGTCATGTTATGCTGATATCATGCCACTGGATGTGAAATGGGCTATTTATATCATGTGAGATGATATATACATCGCCACAAATTAATTTGCGTGCCAATGTAAAAATGCCTCGAAAGTACTCCACCAATCTTACATCCTATCCTACCCCTAGTAACCGGCGTAAGATGTGAGAAAGTATGCGAGGGAATGCGATCAATTCTGAACCAATCAGAAGCGCTTATGTCATACCTTCTGCGCTCTTATTGGGTAGAATATTTGGCACTTGGTGCATAATTGATCGAATGCCCCTGCATGTTTTCTCACATATTACGCCAGTTCACCCCCTGGTATTCTTACATAAGTGCAGCTAGATATTATGATACAGACGCTTGGGACTGTTGGAGAATTGGCTGGATTTTGGAGTTGAGCTAGATCCCACTGAATAATATATTTGATTCAAAGCAAGACAATATTATGTATAGGTATTTTTAGTTGTCACTGCATTACAGATGTGTTATTTTGATATCATGTCAATGTTAAGTGAAAATGTAAACAATTCGATCTAGCTCTGGTAGTACAAATGTTGTAGACAAGAGTAGGACTCGACTATATAGCTTTTGAGCGTAATAGCAGGTTACATAACGAGACGGGCTAGCGTTTGTCGCGGAGAGTTTGGAGGTACCAAGGTTAGTCACCTTTTTGCTCCTGAAACAAAAGAAAAACGCGTTTATTATCTCAACAAAGATAAGTACACGTATACATTTCATTGCATGCTCCCTAGAACCGACCATTCACTTTTTATGCGAAGTTTTCAGGATGAGAAAATTATTTTGTAGACAAACCTGTACGAGGTAGGCATTATTTTTAATGCCTACCTCGTACATTTGTCTAATGGTTTTAGATGCTTCAACTTTCGCGCGTTCAAAGTGAGACATATTCGTTTTTAGTAAATATTATTTCACTCTTTGCTTTCATTGCTAGTTTTAAACAGAGAAATGTCTCACTTTTCGTTTTATTCAGGCCCTACCGCGCATAGAAGTTTCACTTTTAAAAACAATTATTTTTAGGGTTCGTCAGCAGTGAGAGTTTATTTCATATGGAACCGAGGCAAGCCGAACGGTTCCTAACACAATACAGAAGACCAAACAATAAAAGCTAGTAATGAGATGATAAATATAGTTACTTGAGAGATCTGTTGCGCGCGGTGTTGCGGCGCGCGAGCGCGGCCAGCGAGTAGTCCTCGGCGTGGCCGTTGTGGGCGGGGGGCGCGGGGGGCGCTGCCTCCGCCGTCAGGGAGCCCGCGCGAGACCCGGGCCCCAGGCCCGCCGCCATATCCAGCAGGCAGTTAAAGAACGACGCCTTCTGTGCGCACACACCGTCATACACGCCCGCACCTCCCACCTCCCTCTACCCGCGCTCGCACATACTCCCACACACCCTCACACATGCACGTACACCCTCACCACGATTCGCACACTCGACCGACACAAACAAATGTGAGGCTTGCGACTCATTTGTAGTTGTCATTTATAGTCGAGGTCAGTCGGTGCATGTTACCGGTACGGGAAAATAACTAGAACCTCTGAGTTCTATCTGCACCCCCAATCAACAAACGAATCCTGCACAGGTGTGTCACGCGCTGCCCCAAGTTGTAACTTGTGCATTGCCGATGCTAGCCATTTGGGCGGTGTGATTGGCAGGGATGGAACGCAAACCACATCCGTTTGTGTCAGTTTTCTAAACTCAAATATCCTGTTAAATAATCAAGTTTTGTTAGTTATGTCACCTTTGGGTTCTGAAATAAAATATGTTATTGGGAGATGTTGTTCACACAGCCCTATAAATTCAGATAACAAGTAAATAGATGAGCGTATATTTTTGTATCAATAGTGGTAGTGTCATGTTGGTTTGAATGCTGCTGTTTGTATGTCAGAAAGCTAAAAATGGGTACATTAAAGCATTTGTTGGATTTCAGACTGTGCCAAAATTTTCAAAGAATGTGCGGTATGCGAATAGAGGTCACAATCTGAGTAAACAGGCAAAGGTTTTTAGTTTATGAAGATGTAAAAAGTTGAAATAGTGCATAACGCTTAGTATTAATAACAATCATTCAATAAGTTTACAAAATATTTTCAACATGCGATACAGTCCACTTAATGCCAGAATGCGATAAACTCTCTTAAAATAACCATCCCTCTCTCAATTCAGTTGCTAGAGAATAAAGCGTTTTTATCTAGCTCGATGACAAACAAAAACCTAAAAGCATATTTTATTGCAAAACATTTTCATCCTTCTAGGATTTTGATATCTGAGCCAAAATGTAATTTTTGCTAAGAAAACAAAACCGACAGGTACTCAAACAACTACCGTTAATTCTTGTAGAGGAAGGAGCTCAAAAATTAAAAGAGAATAGGCGGAAACATTCGTTCTAAGATACTATAAAGAGAAAAACAACCTCTTGGGGAAAACCGATCGAGTCATTAATCATGCATTCATTTAAGATGATAAATATATTACAATGTAAACAAATGGAATGAGTGGAATGTAAGAACAAGAAGATAGCGTCTACAATACTAAAATCGGGACGCCACATAGCACAGAAGACACAAAACTCAATTATTTTCTCTAACTACGGAACTCCAAATTCTAAAAGGTTTTTATTCTACATAGAGCACGAGTGTTAAACTCAAATGAAACTACAGTATTTTGCAACTATAGGACAGATTGATTGCTGTGTGGTTTACGTAGCCCTCACGGACGATCGACTGACTTGATGGCTGAAGGGAGGAGCGTGCGAGTCCCGCACACGATCGCCTAATGGCGCTATTGTACTATAGCGAGTGCCTTCACTAGATCTATATCGCGTTAACGTACAACATAACATCGTGACCACTCATGACAAAATATGTCCGCCATTCAACAGGTCTCCAATGCCATGCTCTCTCGGTTACATAAGGTCCAAGCAACCGAGGGATCAAATTCGTAACAAGATGCGAGATAAAATCTTTAAAAAGAAAAACATCTAAATGTGCAAGAAAATATAGTCAGTCAAAGAATCGATCGGTAATTTGAAATTGGAATACTACCGGCTGATTGGCCGTAGGGCTATTCTCGCCGAACGCCTGAAAAGTAAACCACCAATGTAGTGACCACTCATGCGCGCACGCATTCGGACACGTCGCGGTGGGCGGCAAGTCTATCTAGACTGTGCATTGTTGTCTACCGGTGAATCCAATGTAAAATTGGAAAATTAAAACAACATAATCAAATGGAATATATTTGGATTGCTCTAATCCCGGGGTTAAGTATCAGGGAAAAATAAATATCGCCAATTCCTATGACATTCCCGAGAAAGTACTATATTAATTTAGGCATCCTTTTGAATTAATTGGTTAAGATAAACATGTTGTTTTATATTTCGGGTGGATTCATAGGTGGCATAGAGCAACATGACATCGTCACGACCCGGGTCGAGCCGGTGACATGTTGCTCCATTGTAGGTGGCAACAATATATAGAAACATAAATAATACATCCACATTATTGACGACACAAACTAAGTATATTCGACTAGTCCGGATCTGACGTCACTCTAACAAAGGAACAACAAGGGTCTTCATACAAACACTACTATATGTACCCAATATCTTATCCACCCACAAACAATAACGCCTACAATTTACATTTGGCTCAAAATCAGTCACAACCGCCGAAGTAGTTTTTTTTTTGGTAATTTGTACACTTCTTAGCATGACTATGTACACGTGCTACAGCTTTATGAGCAATATGTACCTTTAATTCTCAATACGAGTCTTAAATTTCGATTTTCATACAGATTCCATTGTGGCAATCACTCTTTGTATGAAGAGATATGTTTCAAAACAACACGGTGGTATCCACAAAATAAGCCACAGAAATATATCCTGAGTGCAAGGAAAAGTACTCACCGGCACTCCCGTGGGTTCCGAAGTACCGAATCGTGTGGATCGCCAGCTCTCGAGTATAAGCAGACCCGCGTAGATTTTGCCTACCGTCAGTTTTCCGGCGTTTAGTACGTCTTTCCTTGGTACCAACAGGTCAAGAAGTTTCTTTGCATGCAGCGGCCATATGTGCGTTATCGTCTGTCGCAACTCGTCGTCGGCTTTGTCCATTTCGTCGGCTGTAACAGTTTTGTTTTTTTTTATTATCCCATTTTTTTGTGCATTCATTTGGCATTTGCTTTCAAAAGCGTCCAATAAATAACCTAAACGTGAACGGGACCCAGGGGTATTACCATCGTAAATTCAATTGCCGGGTGAACAGGCAAGCGAGTAATTTTTATTGTTTAGTTGCATTTCGTCAATAACACGTCGTTTGAAAGTTAGTAGATACGAAATGCAGCTTAACGTCAGATTTGATCACTCACTTGCCAGTTCATCCGGCTAGTGAATTTACCATGGTAACCGCCCATGTAGATTTCCTCCCGGGTTAAGCATATCACCTGGTCGATTACTGTAGAAGTCTATATATCAATCAAATATTGAAACATGATAGACTATTGTGCAATCGGATGTTTATGAGAATAAATATGATTAGAAAACGAGTTAAAACTGGTACACACGTGCTCGCATCTTAATGCTGAGGTTTTCCCGGATGAGCGCGAAGAGCGTCGTGGTAAAGTTGACTTTCCCCTCGGCGTCAAGCGGCATGTTCATCCGGATAAGTTTTTTATACGCCAGCCGATTTGGGCACTTGTTGCCAAACCCCAACGGTGGATCCATGTTTTTCAACATGTCGTACATTTCCGTGTAATGAATCTTGCCCCTGAAATAAATTTACAAGTCAGAGCTTTGAAGATTTTATGACAGTAACGTACTGATACCTAATAGTGCCATAATTTTTGGCTATAGTAAACATTCAGGTTAGAAAATATATTCATATTATATGATATATATTATACATTGATATACTTTTATAATGTTTAGCTGTGGGTAAAATTAATGCATAATGAAAAACAAAATATAAGACTGCTATAATATATGTATAACATTCATATGTTATAGCAGTCCTACTTACAACTCGCATAAACTAACGCTATGGCATACGGAAGAATGCATGGCATTCAGTAATCAGGAATCCTAAATCTAGAAAACCGCTTTTGTAGCGGTTTTTCTTGACGAAAATAATCCGGATCATAGTTTTGTTTAATCAATCAAGGTTTTCCGTAGAACAACTCGCTTTGAAAATCGCTATAAAAGCGGTTTTCTAGACTCAGAATTCCTGATTCCTGATTACTGAACGCCAGGAATAGACCTGCAGATATTGAAGTGAGACTTCAATATCTGCAGATCAAATCTTATGTAATGTATGTATCTTATGTATGTCTTACATAAGATTTGTTTTCTAAAAACCCCTCGTACAGTCAAATTGTATTCATACCTTTTCTATCTACCATATGTGACGGAAACATAATTCGTTCCATGATAATAAGGTTTACGGCTCCCAATCCTGGCTGACTATTTATGTTAATGATTAGACTTACGTGGCGTTGGGGTCATATTCAGCCCATATCCGCACGAACTCGTCGAGGTGGTGAGCGCCCAATATCGACGAGTCCCGTGTCAAATAGTCAAAGTTGTCCATGATGACGGCCACGAACAAGTTTAACATCTGTGAATGTATGAGTTAAGATGGTTATACTAGCCAATGCGAATAGTTTAATTGCGTTTATTTCCTGATCTCTATGGGATGAGAACATGAAAAAAAAACATCTATAATTTCAGCTAACGTTCTACCAAAACAGAAAGAATTTTTTTACAGAAATTGATATTTTATGCATTGAAAAAAAATTTGCAGTCAGGTCCCAAATATATTATTTTTCAAGTTTGCGGCTTATATTGATATTAACTTATATTTATTTCAATACCATTTCAAAGATCTTAACATTATCTACCCATTCAGCGAAGAACATGTTTGACTTTTCCCAATTTTTTAACGAAACAATAAAAAAACCGGTTTCACGCGTTATGCGGGTTGGTCACATTTAGAAAGAATTATTTCTAGCTGCTCTAACTAAGCGACGTCGGGCTCTGGCTATCTCGTTTTAATCGCAAAAATTGGTCCAAAATGTTTAGGTATGAGGATGCTATTAAAAGGGTTGATGCGTTCTGTACACACACGGGTTCATACAAATCTACCTTTCGGAGAAGATACCAATAATCATATTACAATCTTGTTTTGCTACTTTTAAAATAAAAAACATAGAAAGTATTCAATTAATACAGTACTCAATTTAAGACATGATGAGGAGCAGACTTAAACTCTTTTACTCTATAAACTTAAGGGAGTGTTAGCACCTAATTGCATTTAGTCCCATAAGGGAGTAAGTAAAACATCATCTCAAAGAAGGGGTGCCTCAGATATTTATAATTGTAAGTTTCAAATACAGCTAAATAACCAATTTATATTTCTTTTTTTTTTTAAATTTAAAAATCAGTTGTAGTTATTTTTAAAAATATTAAAATGTGCTTTCATGGACGCCCGTACGGAACTGAATGTGATCGGGTGATAACACCCGATCACATTCAGCAAAATATAAGTGAAAACAAAAATGTTCTATAACTTTACAATGTTCTGTATATTTTCTACCGTAACAAAGGAAATAGCGCTTACTTTGATTGAAAGTGTAATTATCAAAACGGTTTGTATTACATTTCGAGGTTACTTACAAGAAAAGAGCAGAAGAATATAAAGGAAACGAAGTAGGCGTAGGCGAGCGTGCTGCCGCAATCGTTGAGGGGCTTGTTCGCCTTCTCGTCGCACTTGCTTCCCTTCAGGCAAGCCAGCATGATGTTGGGCCATGATTCGCCAGTCGCGCACCTGGACAATGCGCATTCTCACAGCCACATTCTATAAAATGCTATTGGTTTATCAGTATGGATCAACACATTTTGTTATAAAGCAACGCCAAATGCGTTCTTCGATGCATCAGTTAGCAGTTAGCGGTGTATCTGGCGACCAGATGTTTTTTAACTAAATTATTACATATAATCAGAATATGGTGGAATCTTTTGTTATTGATACAAATAAATTAACCATACAAGTTATTTCATGAATTTATAAAAAATATACATACGAATCGAATTAAAATTTATAAAGTCGAACAAAAATTAAGATGAGGTGACAACGTCGTCTATAATCAAACAAAACATTAATCAATCCATAAACACAAGTTTTTGCTAACTAGAAGAATAAATCAACAGACAGCTAGTTCCTAAATGACAACAGTAGCTTAGTTTGAAAGTTTTGACTCAGAATTTTGACATACAGGTTATGCATGCAGTTAGGCACGGGAACATAGTCCTGGCACTGACGTTCACATGCGTATGCGTACATTAAACACAAACTTAGTCGAGACCAGTTTGTATGTCCTGTTTTTTTGCAGGAACAGAATCTACATTAATCTAAAAAATATAAATTAACTATAAATGCGAAGTATTTTAGGATTAATATATGGTAACAATCTAGTGTGCAGCATATGTTTCTAAATAATTATAGGCCTTTAAGAAACTTGTTTTTTTTTAATCTAAAATACTATCGGATACATTTTGATAAGCTGATATTAATCAGCTTATTAAAGTACATATTATAATCTAAATAAGCTCACTTTGTCTCTTGTATTCTAAAGTGAATTTGGCACCTGAAATATATTACCAAAAATCAGCTAAACTGATGAAATTATTTACATTCTAGACTAAATGGTATTTTCTGAATCGGATAAATTAGCCCTATGAGAAGATGTAGCTAGGCAAACAGTTCAATGACCTTACCTGAAGAGCAGCATGAGTGCTTGAATGAAGCTTCGAAAATTGTTGTGTCTGTTCAGGGCGGACTCGGCGGCCAAATCAATATTGCCAAACACCTGTGCCCAGCCACGTAACATACAAACAAGTCAGCGTTTGGTACACGGAACCTTTCCCTTCATCCTGGCGCGGCCCAGGACTCCTACACCTTGGTGCCTAGGTATAGAATGTCTAGGTATGTACTAATCTAAAAAAAGGGAAGATAAAACATAAATGCAAATGGGATAGGGGAGCATCCTCAAAAATAAACAACAAAACACAATGCAATCCCAATACAATATTACTAAGGACTCTTAGCTAACACTACGACTGTACATAACATTTCAATCCAGTACAAAATCCATCTAAACTTATTAGGATGCCCTCGAAACAATGAAAACATGATTATATACACATGTACTGATGAGCATCGTTACGTCATCTTTCGGTGTTCGAGTGAGTTAACGCAACAAGATGCAGCGGACCGCCCGAGTACATGTGGCATGCGCGGACAGACCACTTTCTGTTTTCTGTACACATGTGCTCTCGGCCGAATGCGATAGTGACAATCTACACCAGTCAACAAACACATCCGCTCGCATGGGAGACATGAGATAGGTACACTAGCACTACTCGTACTATACTCTCGTCTCAGTACAGTACTCTCACCGAAAAAGCAGCAAGAGCGCTCCGAAGAATGATCGAAAGTTGTTATGCCTGTTGAGGGCAGTATCTGGATCGAATTTCATGTTTCCAAAAACCTGCCATTGAAAACTTGCGTGTCAGTACCTCGATTCATTGCAGCTTATCTTTGTGAGGGACGACACATTAGCTGGGTTGACGTTAGGGCAACAATCTATAGGACAGGTAAAGGTTTTCTAGTTTGGGTATCTAAACAACTATTTATTTGGAATGAATTCACTGTTAGCCAGTTAATTACGGGTTAGTTGTAAATCAGTTTCATGAAATACGACTGGGTGATTAAAAACAAGTACTTACCTACATATGAAAAGTCGTATTTATTCTACATACTCTAATTGTCCTCAATTAGTAATCTATTATAATGTTACTAGTGCTATATTTGATCTGGTTCCTGCTAATCAGATAGTTCAACATTATAATTGGCCGCGGATTGATCATCTATGTAATTCTAACTAATAGAATTAGTGTGTACTAGTAGATAATGCTTCTACGACACACATTTTATATTTAATCGATGTTTATTTAACCTGTGAGAAATTCCCAAAAAACCCCAATACAATTGATAAAACATATGTTTTTAGAGCACCAGATTAAAATCGTAAAAGTATATCGTAAAAATCGAAAGATATAAAAGATTAGAAACAAAAAAAAAATATTACATCAGACTTCAGTTATGTTCTAAACGTGAAAAAACTATCTCAATACAATGTAAGAGCATATGTTAAGTGAACTAGAAACAGACCTGCATCCCGATGATCGCGTATATGAAGAAGAGCATGGCGATGAGAAGGCACACATATGGTAAGGCTTTGAAGCTCTGAACGAATGTCCAGAGCAGAATGCGGATGGTGTAGCCCTGCCGGAGCAGTTTGATGAGCCGGGCCGCACGAAACAGCCGCAGGAATCCCACGTTGAACGTGTTTTCCTGTCATCGAATGTTTCATTTAGGGCCGATTTTTCAATAGTCTAATAATCAGTCAGATAACTATTCGAATTTATTTATGCCGCTGCTTATTCCCTCGTTGTAGTGAGCCCATATTTGTCTTAGGGCCGATTTTTCAATCCTCAGATAGTACTTATCCGACTGATAGTACAAATTCACGTTGGTCAAAAGACGGATAATCATTGCCGGAAAATTATATATTCTATAACAATTATCTGACCATAAAATTAAACATATGAACTTATAATATCGGATGGATAAGCAGAAGCGTAAATAAATCCGTCGAATAGTTATCTGGCTGTTTATCTGTCTATTGAAAAATCAGCCCTTAGCAAAATTACTTTAAGATAATAGTAATAGGAGATATTATCACCCGGTAGTTACTTTCCGTCTTTTGGCAAAAGTAAATTTTCCTATCAGACCGTTAAGTACTATTTGAGGATTAAAACATTGGCTTTTAGGGCTGATTTTTCAATAGTCTGATAAACAGTCAGATAACTATTCGTATTTATTCACGCTTCTATTTATCCATCCGATATAGTAAGTCCATATGGACGTAAAATTATGGTCAGATAATTGTGATAGGACAAGATAATTCTTCGGCAGTGACTATCCGTATTTTGACAAACATGAATTTCAGTCAGGTAAGTACTAATCGAGGATTGAAAAATCGGTCCTTAGAGATATAAAAAGTGTTTGCCCTTTCGCACAAATTCGTCATCTAAACATCAGCCCTTTTTTAATTTGTCTAATGAAAATTCTAGAATCAAGGTATCAACAAAATGTAATGCGATTTTGAGAAATTCTTATAATAAATACTAATAAGGCAAAGGTGAAAACATTTTACTCCACACGACTGCAAAAATTTGAACGTAGGAATATATTCTGAAAAAAAATATATACCCGAATAACCTTTGCAACTAAAATTAGTCAATTTAACAATATAAATTATTTTTAAATTAATTTAAAAGTTAGATTCAATATTTTTAAAGTTAGATTTAGGATAAATCACGAAAAACTGTATTATACTTACATAGTTATTTAACATATTCTTCGAAACAAATGACTGTTCATTGGTTTTATGTACATATGTAGGTATGTAGTCGGCTAAAATGTAAAGGGTCAGGCAGGAACAGGACTAATAGCTTGTACATATTCTAGAATAAAAGGGGAAAACGGGATCGATCTAAAATTTTGAAATGATCATTCCACTGCAATTTTTTTTAAATGTTATTAACTACATACGTATGGAAATGCTTATTTCGCTAGCAACACACGAGTGTAGTTGTTGACACAAAACACACAAATATTCCGATATATAACACAAAGCACTTCCAAATATTCACGATATAGCCACTAAATGTTTAAACATATACGTTTGAATGACGTTTTTCTGTCTATTCGCAACATTCTATCTATTTGATAAATGTTTCGATAAAACACTCTTACTACACTTGCGAGGACGCAAGAAAACTGCTACAAAATTATCAAAGAAGAAAATGTTTTTGGATAACACCTGTAAAAATCACTACTTAATATTGCTAACAATATACAGTCGTATTCAGCGTGAACTGTCAAAATTTACTACGCGGACTAGCACCGGACTAAACATACAAAATGCTATTTAGTACGGACATAATCCGCGTATTAAAGTTAATCCGCTCACTCTGAATACTGCTGATAATATTTACATTAAAACGAGCTAATCAACATTCTCAACAACACTGCAGTTAATCCGCTATGCTTCATCTAACAAACACGACTTAAACGATGTGTCTACATTTCCTAGCAACCTGTTTGTATGCTTTACCTGCTGACAGGATATGTCAGCACAATTTTCTGCGAGGTCAGTCTGCAAATCAGTACATACATTTTACACACCAATCGGCACTCCTACTGCACCCGGATCTTGTAAAAAGAGATAGTTTTGCAAAAAATGTGCAATTAAATCGTAACCTTAACAAAAATAGTACCGTTATAAAAAAAACTAAGTTATGTAAGCTTCTTGAGCGCAAGATAAGCATAAGAATGATGGAAATATTAATAAACTGTGCCGTAGTTAATTTATTATATTTGTTTCTAAAAGCAACATAATTATATGTTTTAAGTGTTTTTTAATGTCAAATGGATGCATTTTGTATCAAAGTAAGCATTGCGAAATTACAAAGGATATACATATTATCTGCTTGCACATTGATTTGTGCGTGGAAAATTAAGGACTTTCGCATGTTTTTTCTAGAGTTTAAAGTTCTCAACTGTTGGCGGGCGGTATGATTACAAGCAGATTTAACAAACGAATAAAATACTTACACCAAATTCCAAGATGAGGGCGTCAATAATACTTCCAATAACCGTTATGAAATCGAACGTATTCCAAGGATCCTTGAAGAAATTCTGAGGAATTAAAGAGATTGTGTCAGTCAATTTAGCCAGTCCATTAAAATCTTTTATAAGAATGATTTCAGTTTCTTGAAATTGTTATAATTATGTAACAGTATAATTATGTAGATCAGTACTTATAAAGAACAATTCATCCAAATGTACGTTTTCATCGATTGCATTGAAATCACATACATACCTGCATCATACCTAGTAATCATCATATCCAGTCTCTCATGTAATTAGAGGACCTACTAAGTGAACATTTTACAATATATAGAGTGAACCCAAAAACATCCAGGATTTACCTTTTTTAAATTTAAAATCATGTATTGTACGAGAAAAATGCGGGTAAATGTATTGTGATTGCATTAAACATGTAAAAACGATAATTTGTGCCTACTTTTGCTTTCATCAAGGTGTTCGAAGGTTTGAATGTCAGTCAACTGAATTGACGGTCATTAGCTCGCAATGAAAAGTCCACAAGTCGTTGCCTTCTATTTGAATTGATATTTATTTACCCTGAAAGCGACTATAAAATCTACAATTTAAAATACCTAATTAGCAGCGAAACTATTATTTTGAAAAAGTAACTACTAAAAATAAATATTCAAGTTTATATTGAATATTGGTAGGTACAAATATTCTAATTATCTAAACTAGGATATCATACAATCTTAGAAAACTTGTCCACGAACTTTGATATAAAAAGTCATCATTAAAACTTACATCGTGTAGAAATTTACATTGAAATCAAGAACTTTTAAATAACATGAATTTTGTTTGCTATCAAAGTTCGTACCGATTAGTCAATAAAGTATGTAAATTGGCTTACCCTACACCCGTAGCCCACCAGTTTCAAGAGCGTCTCGAGCAGGAAGAAGAATGTGAAGATGAGGTTCATGAAAGTGAGCGTGTCGATGAGCACTGGCGGCGCGTCGTGAAACTGCGCGCGGCGGACATCAGGAAGTTAGTCACCAAACAGTTGAACCTATTGCTTACGCTAGTAGAATTCGGATGTAACTGAGCTATTAAATAATCCGTAGACATTATATGTTAAATCCGTTAATTAATTAATGTTTATGCGAGTAACGCAAGGAACCAACATTTCACGATCTTAGTCATAATTGATGAATATTAATAATATTAATAAACAGCGACTATAATGGTGCTGTTTTTATTTATAATTTAATAACGGTAGTTTATTTTATAGCTCACCCATATCCAAATTGGATCCGTAAACATGTAAATAATTAATTGTGTGTATCAAAAATGTGTTCGCAATGTGCCGGTTTGTAAACACGCTAGGTATTTTCAAGTTTTTGACAAAAATCCTGTGCCTTTTGTCCTGTGTATATTTTGTTTCCAATTTAACAAGTGGTATATTTTTGTATGATGGTTATATTAATATTATGTATGTTATATAAAGTATTTTTGTGTTATCCTTGTATTTGAGTGACGCGAACAAGACCTGTCCAGCGTGTGTTGCCTATTTCGACCTGTGCTAAGCTTTGTGCTTTACAGATAACATGCAATATTCTTCGGAACTCATGCAGATTAAATCGCAGACTTACCTGAATAAAGGCTCTATACTCACCACAATCTTCATCGTGTTTTCAAAGGGAAGGACACACAATAAAATAATAAGCATCCTCCCTACATACCGCAATGAAAACAAGATATTTAGAATTTACGAATAATACTTTTCTTAAGACATTTTGGAGCTGAAAATTACCAGCCATTTTACATGAGTATTTTATTTATTTCTTTGTTTTAAAGTTTAATTATAACGTTGTTATTCCATACATTAAAATTAACTGCAAAAACTACATAAACATGCAAATCTACTACTACATAGAAGCCATGCACGCACATTTATATGCTATACGAGTACGTCAGTCGGTATGTAACACAGGTTCTTTCAGACATTGAACAACACATAGAACATTAGAAGTCAAGACAAAGAACAGTAGAAAAAACCATTGCACCCGTCGTCAGTGACTTAATATTAAGAAACAATTCCACACTCACTCATCGCTTTTGGTAGCAGCATTTGATGCAGCAATGTTGATGGCTAGTAGTCAACAATGTAAGGAACCTTTGGAATAGGTTAAAGTTACCTACATACATTCCATATCTCTCAAGATTATGGCATAAGACGAGTCACGAAGAAAACTCACAGTTACACAGGTCTAAATAAATATAGAACTTGGTCAGGTATATTGAGCAGACTAATAGTTATCTGACGTTGAAAAGGAAGCAAAAGTAAACCCAAATTAAACTTATGTAGAGATAATTATTTTAAAAAAATATATGCAATCCAAGTCTTCTCGAACACTCGAAGAAAACAGTACATTTGAATTTATTCAATTTTAATTTATAATTTTATGTCTTATCAAAAAGGCAATTGAAGCGAAGTTTGTTAATAGGTAGGTAAGGCATTTACACTTACGTTCTGAGTATACTTACTTTGACACCGTATGCGATGATTTTCAACACCGTTTCCACAGAAAACATGCCGGTGAACCCCATATTGGAATACTTGAGGACGTCAGTGTAGGTATCATTTTGATTATGGTACTGCCATTATTCGAAGATGCCGAAGGTTTGAAAAAGACAAGGGTAGAGAGAATAATGTTCAACTATGAGATATTTTTTTCAAGATATCTAAGTCATTGGAAGTTATGTAAAGACATGTTTGCAGTTTTCGTGTTAATCGATTTTATTTAAACAAATATATTTATAGTGTTTGGACATATGTATATATATATTAAGGATAAATATTGGATTTTAGGTAATATATAGCTACATGAAAATAAATATAGTGCATCTACATTGATGTAATTATATTATGGTAGCTTTTACTATTTTGTGGCGCTTTCGAAAATAATAAAGTTTTATTCAATAAATGTATAGGTAGGTGATAATATGAATAAATACCGAAATAGTTGATATTGTGAAGGGATATATTCCAAGGAAAAAGAAATCAGCAGCTATTTACATGCGTTTGTTAATCTTTAGAATACCAAGAAATTTTTTATAAATTGTCTACATATAAATAAATTAACCGTTGGGTAAATATGGGTAATAATGGGTTTTTAATATTTTTTTAGATATTATCATACATGCGGACGCATTATTTTGCATTTGAATAAAATAAAGTTATTCTGTTCTCTTTCAGTTTTGTGACCAATATTTTTGACGCTAATATTTAAATAAAAGATACTTAAAAAAACATTACTGAGGTTCAACCGATTGAAGTGATCCCAAAAATAGAAATTACGAGGAAAAATAAAACATGTAGTATGGTGCATGCAACACACGATATATAAATACATGCTAACGTGTTTATAAACGAGGACGGATGCTGTGCAAACAAAAGCAGATTTAAGGAAGTGCCGGACCGTGCAGACACGCGTGCACAAATCATATCATAAAGCCATGGAGTAAATGTCGGTCGGCTACATGGACTGTAATATGATTATGTGAACAATTACATTTTGTTCAACCAAAAAGAAAACGTAATATACGATATGAATGCATTCCGATGCAGTGAACCAATGTTAGAACCCAAAACTGCATTAAAACTCCAGATGTTTTGTAATGAATGTTCGTGTGTGATTTTATCGTGTGTTGTGTTCTAGCATCGACAGACGAGAATATATATAAAACTTTCCAGAACGAATTCTTCGATCATTTTGATTTCTAAAATCTGTTCATATGGGCACATTGTAGAACAATAATTACATTTTCCGTTTCGATACTTTCAGAGCTATGAAAGAGTACCAATATACATAAAAATAATTATTTTGAATTTTAAATGTTGAGGATAAATGCTTAAAGGTTTATTATAACTTCCAGAAATTTGTATCTTTACATCAGGTTCTATCGCATTGCTGTCATCCAGGCGATCGATTACATTGATTACCTAAATCAGTATCGTATTCTGACAAACAAATATGCATGACAAGCAGTGCATTATAATTCCTGTCTGTATCTTAGTTATTTAGGTGACCTTTGTGAAAGCAAACAATTCACATACTACTTCTAATTGGAATCAACTTGCAACTCGTGTTAGGGCTACAAGCTTTATTGTTGCTTCTATATTAATGTAAGGAACCTCAACGAACAAAAGGCCACTGTGATTAATTTTCAGATTCACTGTATTTTGTTTCTTGAGATTCTACGAAGAACCCGAATATTCTACGGTCGACATTGGTGCAACAAGTATGTGTTCAGTATAACATATCTTTTAGTCGTTTTCATTGCCATTGAGGTGTTAAATTCTATCTAGATCTTTCAATTCTATCAATGTTTTACATCATACTGAGAGCAGTAACTTTTGGGATGTACCTTCATCATGAGGAGCACGGTGTTGAGAACGATGAGCGTCATAATGAAATACTCAAATGGTGTTGACATCACGATCTTCCAAACTTTATATTTAAAACTGGTTGTTTGACTAGGCATATACCTCTCCAGAGGCCGTGCTTCCACTGTGAAGTCTATACAAGATTTCTGAAAAATATATCATCAATAATTAAGACGACTTTTTTTCTTTTGGATTACAATCTTTTCAATCGTAGTTACAGTTAATTTTGTTATAATTATAAAGTGGCCAAACCTGATTTTTATCAATTTCACCATCTTGCAACTCTGCCTCGCCCTGCTCTTGAAAGGTGATAATAATCAGAGCTACGAATATGTTGACGAAGAAGAATGGAAACACCACAAAATATACAATATAAAATATGGACATTTCTATTCGAAAATTTTGTATGGGTCCCCGGTTCTCGTAAGTCGCAGACATCGAATTTTGAAGCACTCTGAAATAAATTAACAATATTTTAATGTGTTCAAAAAGGGTTTGATATTTTTTTTTGTGCGACAATTTTGTGTGTGAATATAATTACTCGTGTAATATATTAAATGCACACCGGGTGGAGAAATAACTCTGAAAATAACGTCGAAATTTGAGATATATTATTACTTTCTTAGTTGGAACATTACTTAGTCAAGTCAACTTTAACCAGAAATGAGTCAGTCCCATCATTCATCTATTTTAAGGCTTATCTCAGGCCGTTAGTGGTGGAATATGCATATGTGCACCGTAGTTGCTTTCAAAGACAATTCTTGGGTCTTGAAGCGATTCACAAGTCTTTCTACTGCCTAATTTAACATTACTTCTATAAATGCTATGTCAAAATTGACAGCCGGGAGATTTAACAATTGTCTCAAGTTCCAAGAACTATCTTTGAATCTCAGAATAATGCACCATCGGTAACTTCATTAAGGTGGCCCTTCCCGGCGGGACTAACTTATTCGCGGGCACGGTACATAATTACTATTGCGCTATGGGACCTTCTCTGTTTCAAAGAAAAAGACAGGCTCCGTGATGAGGAGGATACAACATGTCCACAGAGCAGATAATGCGCATAGTGTTTGGGTTGGTAAAATTTACGAAAATTTTAATTAAAAAACGACTCATAGCTAAAAGGAAACTACGACCGCTGTAGTCAAAAATCTAATAAAAACCAAATTTATCACAAATCTTCATGAAACAAGCTAAAGGGAAGGTCCTGGCATGGCACTTATTCCTTCGGGAATGTGGTGTATTGGGCTAATATCATAACGGTAGTTCTGTGGTATTAGCCATCCACGTCAGGTCGCATAAAAAAACTGTCTGATAATGATTCCTTTTAAAATGTTTTATTTTATCGTTGAGTAATACACGTCTAAAGTTTTTGAAAAACACGCGAAAAAAACGAACTTTCGGACCTTATAATGTAGAAACCAAAGACAATTTTACAATGCCAACAATCAGCAGACATCTAGTTTGATCAAATTAAGCTGTTTTGAGCAAAATTTTGGATCTCTGACAAGAAACATGGGCATTATCTTCTTTCAACGTTTGTATGGGGAGTTGAGCGGGAAGGCCCACCTTAAGGCTTATCTGAGGCCGTTAGTGGTGGAATATGCATATGCGAACCGTAGTTGCTTTCAAAGACAATTCTTGAGTCTTGAAGCGATTCACACGTCATCCTGCTGCCGATTCCAATTTAACATTCACAACTTCCATAAATGTTATGTCAAAATTGACAGCCGGGAGACTTAACAATCGTCTCAAGACCCAAGAACTATCTTTGAATCTCAGCAAAATGTACAATGAGATTCAAATGAGAATAGGATAGGATCACCTCATGTCAAACTGCTAAAACGCTCACTTCACTTCACACACTTCAGTACTTTGCCGCGGTGTTGCCGCGTACTTTCCCTTGCGAATTAGAGTGAAGTTAGTCACGAGCCCCGTCCTATTCTTATTTGAATCGCGTTGTACCATCGGTTATTTCATTAACTACCTACACATCGTTAGCTTTTATATAGATAGGCTGCGAGCGTATTGAGCGACTCACTGTGGCCATCCCTCGCCGGTCTGCACGGCGAAGAGCGTGAGCATGGCGGTGGCCACGTTGTCGTAGTGGAAGCTCTGCGTGGTCCACACGCGCGTCTCCTGCTGCGGCAGCGGGCTGTTCGCCTCGTACTTAAAGTAGGACCCTCTGCAATGTTCACGCGCTCTCTCAGTGAGGTGATGTTTGAGAATTAGACGTTCAGTTTTGAGATTCAATGAATGAATTCTTTATTGTGCATAAGCAAAAATACAATTTACAAAGAAAACATACAGCAAAACAACAATACTGCACAAAGGCGGACTTATCACTAAGAGTGATTTCTTCCAGTCAACCCTTGGGGTGATAAGGAAAGGCAATAGAAATATCTGTAGGTTGTGAGACACCAGAATTTGAGAAAAAAAAAATGAACTCCATATACATACATATACCATAATATATACATATTTAAACATATAATTCATATAACAGAGATTCATGCTAGGAGTTAGACTATTATTTTAGTTAGAGGAGGAGAGACTATTTTGAGGTTTCACTCGTATAATGTCTCACACTACTCGTTATTATAGTCGCAACCACGAAATTCGACTATCCCACTCAATTTGGCTTTGACAATTACGACTTTTATCTAAGCTAGACCTTTAACTTTAACTTTTTGATTGGACTTTATTGATGATTGTTAAATATAAATTACTAGCTGAGGTACCCGGCTCCGCTCGGGTCAATGTCGTTTCGGAGTGATGTCAGGCTGAACATAAAATTGTATATTTTATATGTTATATGAGTTCCCCATACAAACTTTCATTCTCCTTTTTACCTCCTTTGAGTTCAATTTTCGCCAGAGAAGGTAGCCTATGTCCTTTCCCAAGGTCCAGACTCCCTCTATACTAAATTTTTAACCGACTTCAAAAAAGGAGGAGGTTATCAATTCGTCTGTATGTTTTTTTTTTATGTTTGTTACCTCATAACTTTTGCCTGGGTGAACCGATGTGGATGATTATTTGTTTAAATGATAGCTAGTGCTTCCCAAGTGGTCCCATTTTAATTTGGTTAAGTTCTGACAATGATATTCATGAGAAAATCATAAAAGTCTTAAATTTGTAATAATATGTGCGCGACAAATTGACGAATAACTCAATATAACGCCAACCGATGTCGGTGATTCTTTTTTTATTGGAAAGGACGTGTACAAATTAGTAAGTGTACTTTAGATTCACTAAAAATAAACAAATAAAAAAAAATAACAATAAAAATAACCGACTTCAAAGAAAAAGCACTAAAAAGTAAAAAATAATTTCCATTTTTGTAGTTACGATTTTTGTTATTTTTTGAGTCGGTGTCAGCCAAGGTAGCCAAGGTTCTCTTGATTGGCGCAGCGCGTGCCCGGCTGACGCCGACTCAAAAAATAACAAAAATCGTAACTACAAAAATGGAAATTATTTTTTACTTTTTAGTGCTTTTTCTTTGAAGTCGGTTATATTTTTTGTTAATTTTTTTTTTATTAAAATTGGTTCAGCGTTTTAGTCGTGACAACGTAACAGACAGACAGAGTTACTTTCGCATTTATAATATTAGTATGGATATGATGTTTTTGAATGTTCGCTAAGATTGGGCTTAATGCCGCCTCGTGCACTCAACACTTTATTTCTCTCTCTTAAGTTGGATAAGGGAATTTCGTCTCGAATGTGAGCCGCTCCGTTGTTCGGAGTCCATGTAAAACGGTATGTCTCCTTCCCCTGCTAGGTGGTGAGGTTAAAACTGCCTGAGCTTTGGATGAGAGATCATCGAAGTGGTAATGAAACTTGTCCGTGTTTTCTATCCAGTAAAATGAATTCGTAGTCATAAGGTCCTGGTATGGCACCCAATTCCGCCGTCATGTGTCGTTTATTTTATGAAGATGTTGTATTTTTGGCCACCCATGTCGTTTCAAAAAAAAGTTTATGTAAAAATAGTTTAAGTTCTCAGTTGAAAAGTAAATATTACAGGTTGCAATTAGAAATTATGAAGTAATGATAGTAGTTAGATTGTAAGAAACGATTGTTTAAAGAGTTCTCTCAATGTAACTTTAAGAAGGCAATACTGCTGAGAGCGCTCAGTAAGGCATGCTCAACTTATTAAGATTAACAAGTTAAGTACCTAATGAAGTAGTATTAGTAAAACTAAAAACTCATACTCACTGGCAGTCTTCAAATGTTGTTTTACTATTATCACTGCAGTAGAAAAATTTACCATTAAAAAGTTGAACTGCTATTACCGCGAATATGAATTGGAACAATATGTACACTATGAGAATGTTTATGACGTTTTTCAAAGAGTTTACGACACAGTCAAACACCGCTTTTAACTTTGGAACACGTTTTATAGTTTTTAAAGGTCTGAGCACTCGCAGCACTCGAAGCGACTTGATTGTGGACAGGTTCTGCCCTGGGCCACCTTTTACGCCCCTGGAAGAAAACAATCCTTGAATTATTACCAATTTCAAAACACTTGGAATCATTACAGTTTTCTTACACATTTCGGTAAAATAAGAAAGTATACATTCGTATACCTCGCACACAATATATATTATGTCGAATTATTTCGGCCGTGACCAATACCGATGTCGTGTTCGCTAATATTTTGGGCCAACATTGGTAAGTTGATCACTCTGTCATTGAGGTAGGTATTCTAAGAGACTAACCTTAAACTTAGAGGTTTCCATCGATATTATAATCGCTATTTTCAGTTATTGTTTTCAATAATCAAAATAGGTATGAGATAAATTAAACGTTAACCAATTCCGTAGCCAAATCTGTGATATCAATCTGAAATAATCTGCAGTTATTGGTGTGCTTACAGAAAACGTGTTGAATCTAAGTTCATTTCATGGACTTGCTTTCGCAACCAACGTTGCTGAAGTACACGAGCGAGATAGTGAGCTGAATAATCTAGACGAAGACAATGGTTTAGTTGTAGAAGCAACACATGTGAACAGAGAAAACGCACCCGATCTCGAAGCCAAAGCTGACGACGGCGCAAATGACGACCGCGGCATCCATAATGTTCCACACGTCACGCAGGTACGCGCCCGGGTGGAACATGATGCCCAGGTCCACAATCTTTAGCAGCATTTCGATCGTGAACACACCCGTGAACGCGTAGTCGAAATAATTTAATATCCTATTCCTGGAAACAGTGAATACGAATTATTAAAGCAGCCCGTAGCGTAGTATGTATGAATGATCAGAGCACCTGGAGCAAGTCATTTCTCAGCGGCGCGAGAACTTGCCTTGCCAGAGATAATGGGTTCGACTCCCAACCTGTTCAAGCGCCATTTTTTTCATTTGAAAAATTACATTTACTTATGAATGCGAGCTATTCCATTTAAAACTGTAGGTTTCCTTCCCCTACTAGGTCAAGAAAATATGGTCGAAGCAGAAATAAAAAATTGTTCGTGTTTTCCATCCATTTCAGTCTAGTCGTGCTCATAACGGGTTCTAGCATGGGCGCCTCATTTCTTCGGTATTGCGGTGTGTTGGGCTAAAATCATGACGGTGGATGTGCGGTATTAGTCATGAGCAGGCAGCTGTACAAATATTTGCACAAATTGGTAAAGAGGGATGCAACGTAATGCAAATCTGCACATGAGTGATGACAGAATGAGTGATTGTTGCCCCTGCCACCTTTCAGATAATCAGCTTATTGAAACCAGTAGCCATCACCTCATGCAACTTTTATGCTACCATACAACCGACGATGGTACAATTGGGTGTTAACTGGCAATCACAGCCAAATGAGCGCTCAGATAATGGCCCTAAACCTTGACAATTATTAACGGCAGACTTTACGTATTATACAGACGATAAATCATTGACGAATGTGACTTACTTATCGCTTTCCTCTACTACGGGATCTTCGGCGGCTAGTGCTATGGAACTCAAAGATATAACCACCATGATAAAAAAATCAAAATATCTTAAATTTACAACCCAGTGCGCGCCTCTTCTTATTCTGAAAAATAAAAAGTTTTTTTTAGTTTTGTTCAAATTTAAATATTTTCGGGTTAATCAATAACCGGACAATCAAATGGAACTCACGGATTAGTGGGCGACAAAATGAACATGGACGAATATGGCAGCATTGGTTTTGGTCCGTCTGGTATCTCCACTTCTTCTTTTTTGGCTGCATCTTTCTTTTTACCCTGGAATCAAAGCATTTTTATTTTCACGGTCTAACATTTGGACATTGAAAACAAAACCAAAGGCTTACATTACCTGCTTGATTTGGTTACCTACTAAGTGATCAATATTTTTGTGTAAATACAAACCTTCTCATGAAAAGATATTTTAAATATCTGCTCCTAGACTGCTAGCTTTGGAAAAAAATATAATAATAATTGTTTTGTTTGCATTCCGAAAAATCTAAATTTAATTAATTTAAAGTATTGAAAATCACTTAAGAGGATAAACAAGAGTATAACGAGAGTTTATTAATATGGTTTTATTTTAACTATTTGAATCCAAAAGTATCTAACATCCACGGAATGCAACAGGCACATCACAACATTCATTTTGGAAAAAAGACAAAACAGGGTATAATTTACAGGAATAAAAATAAGTCTACATAGTTCTACTAGAAAATATGAGTTGCGATGTTAGTCATATGATGATTATATTTTATTTTGTGATAATATCTGACAATACACATTTATATAATACTAGTATTTTTTGATATCATTGTCGCACATATATTATGAATTTATGTTAAAAATATTAATGTTCACAGATGATATATGAGTAATACGTAGATAAATATTTATTACTTTTATAATTTAGTATTAAGAAGTTGAAAGTATGCAAGCATCACAAAAATATTGTATGACTAATTAAAAACAAATACACCAACATTAACGGTTGTCGATCGTTATGAGGAACGATAAACCACACCACGCACTGACACGGAACTCTTCATTGTCTAGTCCACCGAAAGCGACACCCATCGTCTCGTGGGACTGACCAAATCGCTCAAGATTCCGAAACCATCTGAATTCAAAGTAAACGTTACAGTGACGAGAACGGTACGAGTTTTTGACGTTCCGTTCCCACTAAACGCAACATTAAATTCCTGATCAATTCTTCCCACCATTCTCTTAACGATGACACTCACGATCGACAATTTCACTGAACAAATGTAGCTAGAGTGCCACATAGCTTATTTTGCGCCTAGCTGAGGGGCACCACTGTCTTTTAAGAGTTACCACCAATTTAGATTAGACTTTATACAGTATTGTTTTTATTTCATTATAATCTAACAAGGAGTTTTCGATTACAACTCGCGATGGCATGAAACCACTACTACATACTACTACCCTTCCGGGAAAATGGCGTGAAGATATGTAGGTATGGCTAGCCTAAACCACAAACATATCTTCCCAAACTAATAATTACTTAACAAAAAAATACCCTCAGCCTAAAATGAATAAGCAGTGGGTAACTTGCAATGTTATTATAGCAACACATCCCCGTAGCCGCGAAGATGAACGTTCAAGATGGCAACCGTTTAGTTCCGATTTTGGCCACGCGCAAAAAGAGCTATGTGGCACTATATAAATCGTAGTGTGAGCAGAAGTTCAGAATATTGGGCGATTTAGCACGGGGCAGTGCATCCAAGCGTTATCCTACTGTCTCAGCTTCTAGCCCAGTCCGATTTACCTTCCTATAGCTGGTGGGCGCTGCGGGACTTATCTCTAACCCGGGTGAAGTGCCGTCGACGTCTCGTAACGCTTCCATCTCTTTCTCGAGTTCCTAATGTGTCCAAATCAACATACAAGCTAAATGGTGGCCGAATATGATATGAAACTATGTAATTTAGTCATATTTGTAAGCAAAACAATATAAACAAAAAACAATCTTTTCAAACAGTGAAAAATGCAGCAATACGTTTTGCTGGAGAAAAAAGAATGTTTCGCTGACTCGAAAGATGAAATAACTATGATGCAACATGGTTAGTTCGTCTGTAGTCGCCAAGTTTGTAATGACCATACATTTTAAATAATAATAAAGGCTTTGCTGAGTGAGCTCATGCATGATAAACAGCGAACGTTTCAAGGGTAAGACTCATGCCAGGTAAAATACATTATTTATTTATGTCCACCAGCAAACAGTTAACAGTTTAAAATGTTTAACTGAGCAACCAAAAATTTACGTAGACAAGAATCCTTGGAGCAAGAACGGTTTATTCCATTATAATATTTAGATTTCGAAATTATTAGTAGTAGTTTGTAAGTAATATCAATGATATATCGCATTTTACTTGAAAAACAATCAAATTGCAGTTGAACACAGCAATGTGTTTATTTCTCGCAAATGGAATAAATTAATCTGTACAAATATCAAAAATATCAATAGTCATTCATCAAATACAATGACTGTGTTTGTAACAATACATTTTAATTTGGCTGCAATACGAAAAAAAAAAGAATTTGAAAGAAGTTTTACTTATTATGGCAAAACCATTACTTTCATTGACAAAGATGGGGAATAAAGTTATTCCAATATGTTTGCTTATAGATAATTGAATGCCAATCAAATAAACTCACTTGTTGCTGTTTGTCCTTTTCTTCTTCCTCTTGTTCCTCTTCTGCCGCTGTCAATTCCTGAAAAGTACAAATGTCACAATTATTATTAAATTAGTAAGCAATCATTTAAAACTTGTTGAAAAGTACGATGCGTAAAAATACGCACCTACACGAAGCTAAGAATGAATGTATCATACAGTTGTTCATAAAAAAAATTAAACATTTAAATTCAGAACTGAATTAAAAAAAAAATCGGGATCATTATGAGCTAACAAATTAGATGAAGACAATAATTTTAAAGTCATCAACTACACACGCGACAACGTCAAACGTTGTCACGACGTAGCGAAAATTACGCTATCATCTTGTTTGCCGATGACCAGGCAGTCTCATTGTGCCAGCCCACTCATTTGTACATGATTCCTTAATGGCCATTTAGATTTGGCAGTAACACACACATATATAAATATATTTCCTCGCTGTGTTTTAACCGTGAAACACAGATAAATGTTAGTTCATGCTGTCACATTTTCCGCAGAGATATGAGAAAAGCATCCCAGAAAGAGGTCCTCACCTGGGCATTGGCCAAGTTGTCGACAGCGATGGCGAGGAAGACGTTGAGCAGCGTGTAGTTCCCGAAAAGGACAAGCACAATGAAGTAGATGGAATAGACCATCCCGCCATTGTTGTAGCCTCCCTGCGATTCTATCCCGTGGTACATCACCTCGTTCCAGTCCTCTCCCGTCAGGATCTGCAACCATAGTTGTGCTGGCTACAATTGATTTTACTTATGTGAAACGTCAAAAAAACATATTATTTAAACGAAATGATGCATGATCTAGTTTGCATACGTTCTGCACATAGGTGTCAATGTAAACAATTTTGTTTAAATACATTTTTAATTCTTTCCAAAACTTAGTGACTCCCTCATTAACAAAATAACATAAAGAATTGAACAATTTCGGATAGCCCATTAACATTAATATTTTTTAATCTGAGATAATAAAGATCCCATAAGGGAAATTAAACAACATAATCATGTTTTTAATTTTTTTTTATGTGACTGGCCGTGGATGGCTAATACCACAAGTTCTATCATGGTATTAGCCCAACACACCACATGGGAACTAGGTGCCATGCCAGGACCTTCCTTATATTGCACGGCCACATTGCACTGGATGGAAAACACGGACAATTTTCATTGCCGCTTCGACCATCGTTCATCCAATGCGATGGTACCAAATAGATACATTGATTTGACGCTTAACCCGCGTTGAAGACATTGACTGCAAATATTGAGCATTCACACATATAACCTTCGTCACCAAGTGACCAAGTCAGTCTTAGGTTGAAATAAGTAAAACATGCTTGCTGGTTCAAGTCTAGCCCTGAAGTAGTATATATTTACTGAGTTTTGTCTTTAATGAATGCGCCCTTGATTTACTGTCGATACATATAATATTCGTTGAAACAAGCGGCGCACTTGCTGGTTACGAAAAAGTGTATTTGATTCAACACAAGATGAAGTCAAATTAACTTACTTGGAAGACAGTGAGCAGCGCGATGGGGAACGTATTGAAGTTGGTGGGTGGTGTGCCCCCCTCGAAGTTGAACTGGCCGCCAAAGAGCTGCATGCCGAGCAGCGCGAAAATGAGGATGAAGAGGAAGAGCAGGAACAGCAGCGAGATGATGGAGCGCATCGAGTTGAGAAGTGAGATGACGAGGTTGCGCAGCGAGGACCAGTACTTCGTCACCTGGAATCACGTACGTTTAAGAATGTATTGATTTTAGCATTATTTGTAAAAATCTGTTAGGTTAGATGAATTAGTAGTAAAAGTTAGTTTCACAATGACAATGTATGCTTAATTAGGCTTCCTTATATGTGTGCAGTTACATTAAGTAAAAGACAAATTAATACGATTCGTTGCAGTTTAAATTATAGATTTTTTTTGTCTTATATAGCATTACATTTTCAATCCGTTCAAATATTTGTCCAATGTATGCAGTCAACATATCTGATCAGGTGTTACTTGTTACCTTCCTGCAACCTTAGTTCCCAGTTATAATTTGTATTGGCAAAGATGGTCTTTGAATTGCTCTCCCAAAATAATGGCAAAAATCCTTCTCCCACCTTGAAGATTCTCAGCAACCGCAGCGCTCGCAGCACGGACAAGCCGAAGGAGCCACCCTTGACCTCCGACCAGACCACCTCGAAGATGGACCCTGAGATGACGACGCAGTCGAACCGGTTGAAGGAGGACTCGAAGTAGATGCGCGGCCCCAGCGCGTACATCTTCACCCACATCTCCATCATGAACAGCCCCAGGAACACGAACTCCGCGTAATCTGTAACAGTCACGAAACGACGTAAAATCGTTTTAAATTTTACCAAAAAATATAAAAAGAACGATTTTAACGTGAACCCATTGATATAACAGCCATTCAAGAATCAGTTGAACTGTAAATATTAATTTCTAGATGATAAAACTATGGTTGCAGCTCATCCGAAATTAAAATAACATACGATCTTTTCTTCGGAGAGGGCCATAAATAATAATTTGCCATACCGTAATATCATTTAATGCTTTTTCAGACAGACAAAATTATCTTCATTTGTATTTGTTAGATGATTACGTGTGCTACCAAATTGTTCTTTCAAATCTGCACAATTTCATCATTCATTGGTGTTTCTTTTTGGCAAATCGGAACCGTATTTATACATCTTATTTGATCAAGAATTACTTCTTATACCGATAAAATTGTACTGATGTTAAACCTTCGGAACATCAAAACAATAATTAAGATGATTTGAGGAATACTTAAGAGAGTCGTTAGCCTACTTATTCCCCCAGTACTACGGGCGATAACTGTTTCCATGCTCCTAATGTTTTACTGGGTTTTTGAAATTTTGTATTCTTTTTTTTTTTATGTGACTGGACATGGATGGCTAATACCACAAGTTCTGTCATGGTATTAGCCCAACACACCACATGGGAACTAGGTGCCATGCCAGGACCTTCCTTATATTGCACGGCTACATTGAACTGGATGGAAAACACGGACAATTTTCATTGCCGCTTCGACCATCGTTCATCCAATGCGATGGTACCAACCCGGGCGGGATAAACCCTACCACCTAGTAAGTAAGGAAGGGGACCTACAGCTTAACGTGGAATCCGAACCACGGCCAGCCTCTCTCAACGGTCGAATGGTCACCCATCCAAGACCAGACCGGACCCAGCGTTGCTTAACTTCGGAGAGCGATCGCCGAAGTCTCGCGCCACTGGGCCACCGAGGCTGACAGGCTAAAATATATTATATAAATCTATGTCTGTATGTCTATATGTTTTTTTTTCTTGTAAAATATTGGCTAATAAACAATGGAAAAAATTGTCCTATTTTACGTTCATAAACACAGATATTTACAAAACAATCCAAACATACGGATATAGAATGAAGCTTTCTCAAGGGATTTAAAAAAAGTGATTGCAATTTGACAACGTTTAGGGAAACGTTAAGACCTGGAAGAAGATTTCGCTATTTTAATGGCAGTCGCCGTGCAAAATTGTGCCTTAGCCAATGGACAAAGAATGCATTTCTTAAAATTATCAGTTCTTAGATGTCCTGTGACTTCCCGACAGCCTCAAGGCCTGGAACAATTTCACGATGACTTACAGAGAAAGGAGGTGAGCCACGGCGGCTGGTTGTAGTGTTCGACGGCGACGCAGATCGTGTTGAAGAGCACCAGCACGATGACGAACCAGTAGAACCACTGCGTCTTCACCGTGTGCCGGATCCAGAACCGGAACCGTTTCTCCGTGCGCCAGAAGTCACCGCACTTCCCGGCGCCTCTCGCCTTGCTCTTGAGGAAGCCTGCGCAGGTATCGGTTATGTTATGTGCTGTCAATTTAGTAGCTTATGAATAGAATCATGGGCTGGGCCACAATATGCACGAAATGGGTGAAATGAAGAGGGATTGCTCATACGATTTGAAAACGAACGTTAAGTCTTTCGCGGGTTGTCTTTTTTTTTTTTATGCGACCTGACATGGATGGCTAATACCACACAACTACCGTTATGATATTAGCCCAATACACCACATTCCCGAAGGAATTAGGTGCCATGCCAGGACCTTCCCTTTATGAGCACGGCTACATTGAACTGGATGGAAAACACGGACAATTTTTCATTGCCGCTTCGACCATCTTTTCATCCAATGCGATGGTACCAACCCGGGCGGGCTTAAACCCTACCACCTAGTAGGGGAAGGGGACCTACAGTTTTACATGGATTCCGAACCATGGAGCAGCTCGCATTCGTGACGAAGTGCACTTATAGAACTCTGAAAGAGAAAGACAGTGGTGCAAGTTGGTATTGAACCCGGGCCTCTGGTACGCTAGGCCAGTCCCCGCGCCACTAGGCTACGAGCCGCTCAAAGAGTCTGTTTTTTCATCCAGTTCCATGTAACTATTTCGATATAAGGAAGGTTCTCGCTGGACCCCTGGTTCCCATGTGATGTTCGGCTAACTTGCTGATATTAAGGTCGGCCCGTAAGCATCAATTTCGCCTCCCACAGCCACGTATCCAGACTTTTGTTTCGGGGGGGGACAAACATCGAAAGAACCATGTGAACTGTGTAAAAATCGCTGTAATTACTGTACTATAATTTTTAATAACTTAAAGAAGTACCGTCTGTAGTTAAGTCACATACTTATAAGTATTTTATATTTATATATAAGTATTTTACATAAACATTATATAGGTATTTTTTTACATTTGTTTGTCACGTTTACGTTTTTTTTCAGTCAGATTTTGGGTGGGGATAAATCCCAACTATCCCCCCCCCCCTGGATACGTGCCTGCCTCCCATACAAACGTAGTTTACTAATAATTTGAAAACCACTGTTCCAACTTACTTGATATTTGGTATCTAATATTAGGCTACAAATATTTGTGTCTGCATGTCTTTGTTTTTTCGGTAAATGTATTCTGGGTCAAATCACAGAGGAAAACAAAATTCGTATGAAGATTTTCTTATTGCTTTCATTTCATTCGGTTTGGATTAAAAAAAAAAAGAAAAAGCATGCAGACACAGATATTTGTTACCTGATATTAGATGTTAAATATAAATTTAATTGGAATAGCGGTTTCCAAATGATTAGTAAACTACGTTTGTATGGGGGACATAGCTTACGGGCCGTTCTTAAGTGGGATATTAGCCCAAAAAATATACCTTCGTCGGTATCGTCGCACAACATGGTTCCAAAAATTGGAGAAAATGTTTTGGGTTTAGATATTATTGATAGTCCCATGAATACAAAGTGAAATTATATAAAGGGACCACAACTTCTGATAAAATAGATGAAGCTAGACACAAACACACACTACATACGTTTAGTAAACATAGATTATACATGTAAAGGATGAGACCTACTACATTCATGGAAACTACATTCTAACATATAAAACTACAATGCAATAAACTAACACATGTATGTGTATGTACAACTAATTACATTTTGAATTGAAGGTTACCTAATCGGTTAAAAAAAAACATTATTTTGTGAGCGGTGACCTTTGAGTGAAAATGTGTGCCAAAGAATCGTTAGTTTAAGATATAAAATGTCGCAATTAATATTGTTTCCTACCGACATTATTATCTATTTAAGAAACTCCTTCTTCTTCTGATTCTGACTTCTGATTGAACACAAATGGTTTTACGTAAGTATTCAAACTTTATCTTTGCCACCGTCTTTCCGAGTTCTAGCTACGAAAAATATACCTTTTGAACCGACCATACCATTTTTGACTATAAAACCTGCTTGGAAGAAATAAAATGGTCGTTATGGGTGCCTTTGAATTGTTCTCGCACTATCCAGTATCTTTCGATCGCTGCGTACCAATAAGGGATTTCAAGTACGCTCGACTCGCCGCCAGTGGGACCCGAGGCCTTAACAGTTTCCCGAGACCAATCCGCTAATTATAACCGAAGGCCGCTCGTGCTAGAACAAAGCGCTTTCTCCTGGCCGGCCGCCCCGCGCCCTCCCCGCGCCCTCCCCGCGCCCTCCCCGCGCCCGCCGCGCCCGCCGCGTGCACATCGAGGGCCCCCTCGTGCCGATACAGCACGTAGGGGGAGACATCACAGCCGCCTAGCTCAACACTTGAGTGGAGCCCTATGCCGCTTGTCGGGCAACGTTCCATCATCTACATCATCCCATCGCTCGTGTTGCAGGCACTATTTTCCACTGAATTATTTATTCCATTAACACTATATTTTGTATTTGTATCTATTGTTTGGTTTGTGTGAACGAAGGAAATTAAGAAAATACTAAATGTAGCAGAAAAACTCGAGCCTTACAAATCGACAACATTCGTGAGATAAAATTCAAGAAAATGCATTAAAAAAATTCCTTATATACAATGTTAATTTGCATATTAAACCAAAAGTTTGCATATATCTTCAATAAATTTTCCGTTATACTTGTTTTCAGAATTGAAATTAAACTATGTGTTTAACCTAAAGTGTTTATTGAAGCACTGTTTTAAATTTTATCACACATATTTGATTAGTGCTATTCCTATAAGCAGGGGGGATGAAGATAACATGATGAAATATTAGCTCTGGGAACGAGTGCGATGTCTGTAAGTAGATCCTGGCCCTTAATGATGGCCAAGGGATTTCGCTTCACGTATCATCCAAACGACTAACAAGCACCGACAAGTATAGTCTTACTGCGTTCGATTACTCTCTTAAGTAAATTCGTCAGTAATGGATATAATTAGGTACTAGTTCCAGATATAACAAATATATTATAAATCACAGATAAAAAATATATTAGACAAGCCTAAACACTCTAGAGGCTATACTACATAGGGTACGAATTAATTCAAAAGTATTCTACCAGCACATCGTCTGTTCCCATACCTTGCTTTTTCTTTGGAACTGTAAACAATGAACACACAGAAATAAAAAATTTCAAAACATCAAACATGCAGCATTCTTAAAAACCTTAAAGTTTGAGAGATCGTTAAGACCAGAACCTAAAGAAGTGATATCAGAAAAATACACGAAGTTATCAAATGAAGATACAGTTGATGTATTGTCTAATAGAAAAAAGGTCAAATACAAAATACCAACACCGTGCAAACTCCGTGAACATGAAATTGGCATGCATTGAATTAGCTCGATTTTGTGGCCTTCGTATCTTACGACGGAGAAGATAAAGCCTTAAAGATATTGCCAATCAGTGAAGTGACGATTGATTCGGCCGAAAAGCAAAGTGCTAGTGGAAAGCAACTTTCATTGTAGGTATATTACATTATTTTTTATATTTACTGGTGAAGTATAATGCAGTTGCGGCACGTCGACCTAACGCCGTTCCAACCATTTTTAATGTGCACCGAGTTTCTAATGACAAGTTATCAAAGCTGGCAAAGTTGACAAAGAGACACTGCTTTTATATTTTACGCGTTAATCCATCTGTTACTCAACGTCTATACTATAATTATATGGATATTATCGCACATGGTGTTTGAAATACTACCTTACAGGCGTACAGTCTTATGTAGATATTGATAGTCTCACACGTTCATATAAAATATACATTTAAATAGTATTACAAGTTCGCAACACTTTACTTTAGAAATTGTGCTTACTTTTCCAACTAACCGTAAAACAATGTGATATCTTTTTTTTCTTTTCTCAATTTCAAAGTGGAAACATCGTCAATATCTAAGAGGGTAAGAGTTAATTTACACTGACCGTCGTCTCCGCAGTCTTCATCCTGTTCTTCCTCCTCTGTGTCTGTACTTTTACTCTTTCCGAGGCCTTTTAACTTTTTTCGTTTGGCTCTTTTTCGTGCTGAAATTATATTTTATTTCATTAATGAGTCAGATAAGTCATTCGTAAAGCGTGTTAGGATAGGAACTTAAAACGTCTCTGAGTAGCTAATTTATCAATATTTTGCTCTGCTGATTTAAAGGAGATCATTCTTCAGTGTTTCCTTCATAAGTGTGAGCTAAAGGCATTTCAAGTATTAGACGTATATCAGTAAAGTTGACATTATGATCTACCTTCTAATATGTGCATCCTTTCTTCTTCAGTCGTTCTCTCTTCAGCTAGTATTACTTCCTCTGAAAATGTAAAATATGAATAAACACAACCAGAAATATATTTATGAAGGCAGTTTTTTCAAGATTGAATGAATGTCATCATGAATATAATCGGTATGACAGGAATTATATGGTAGTATAAATATGTAGCTATAATCCAAGTTATAGTTATTTTATGAGTATTCCCTTGGTTTATCAAAGCTTACATTAAATTGAAAGTGCTACAATCAGATAAGATATCAAGTTTCTTAAGGATTTATGAAGTTATGCATAAGTATATTTGTTCAGGATTAATTTGATGGCTTGCCTTCATTCATTTTCATTTTAAACACCTATAAACATTAATTTTTTGAATTTTGAATGAAACTTACGTTTGATGCTCTATCTGTTATCATTGAATGAAAATATGTACCTTAAGATAATACTTGAATTTTTACGCATACACAGTGCCAAACATTTACTTCGTTTTAACGTTTTTTTAGAAGTCATTTTTTTAACACTGTGGATCCGTAAAAAATCAAATATTATGTCGAACAAGAGGGAAAATCTATGTAACCATATTTCCGGATAGAATTACATTTTGGATTCAGACTATTGATGGAATTGCAGATGCTTTCGAACAAGGCATTTCAAAAATAAACATTGATAATACGTAGAGATTCTGCTTCAATTAGTTTACATAAAGAATGAATTGGACGATATTAATATTTGGAATTGTTATTTATGTTAATAAGAAAAGGATTACCAGCTTTGCAGATCCAATCAACGTAGCCGTTGAGTTCCCGCTCTAACTGCTGCTGTCTTCTTATTTTAAGAAATTCCTGTCTATTTTCTACCTTTTCTCTCTCCTTAGCAAACTCTCTGCAATCCACAACCAAGCATTACTTAGCGGAACTACGCGTCATGACAACTCATTACATTCCAAATGCTCTTGATAATGATCTTAAACTTTAGTAAGATAATATGAACAATCGAACATAAATTAAAAATAAAATAATATAAATAAGATATTTATATAAGACCAGTGTAAATAGATATTAACTAAATATACAATCTATAAATATACCAAGCTGTAGCAGCGAATTTTAATATCAAAATGTTAAAACTTAAAATATACCGGATATTTTTTCAGAAGGTACTGTAGTAACTAAATTATGTCAAGTTTTGAACTTGCTTTATATTAGCATGGCTACATTAAATGCTCAATGATCTCTTAAAACAAAATGGAGAAGTAACTATTAGAACATCTAGCGGCTAATATGGTAGGTTAAACTGAGCTTCAACCATTCGGCGCCGACCTGCTTGGGTTATCCACTTCAGGTAGGCGCCCATGTCCTGATTAAACTGAATTCTGGCACGTTCCTTCTGGTATTCGGCGCGTCGCTCCACACGTGTCCTCTGATTGGAGAACTCTCTAACCGTATAATATGCACGTTGTTTTTATTAATTTTATATTGGGTTTTGCATGACATAAAACCAACAAACACAGAATAAGAATAAAAATTATAGGGAATGGAAATAATAAAACTGATGGAAGCACAAAGTATTGAAATAAGAAATAAAAAGTAATGGGCATAACTATCAGTACAAGTTTTTATTAAGTGTTTAGTGAATGGAAATTACTCACCCACTAAGGACACCGAGAACTAAGTTGAGCATAAAGAATGAACCCAATACTATTAGAGGCACAAAGTAAACCCAGTTGAACGAACTCCCTAACGCGTCGTTCGTCTGAAACAAAAACAATAAAACATTTAAAATTATCAATAAGACGATTCATTTCGGTTAAGATAATAGTCTGGAAACATAAAACGTCTTAGCAGAATTGCGACCCGTGACAGGACTTTAAAAATTATATAGTTGATGATGGCGTTTTTGTATTTTTATAATATTTTTTACACATTAAAATGTTTTGTCTGTTAAAGAATAAACGATTTCAAATAAACCAATTAAAACAATTATCGAAACAGCAGCTCTTATAAATACGACAGTAATTACAGCAAAAAATCTTCAATATTTTAATAATTTTAAAAATATTTACTGACCCTTACTGATTTAATGCTTAACGCAACGGATGAAAATTTCCAAATGGAGGCAAGTTTACTTACTTCTTTCGACACAAATAGTGACAACATACTTTTGAAATGGCTACAAAGTGTTGGTATTCACAATGTGGACCAAGCAAATCCTTTGAAGGGTTACATACCCGACTTTGTGTTCAAATTTCCAACTCAAATTTAAAATATTTTATTGCATATACATTTTAGTTCAGTGTACAGCAAGAACATAATGATACAGTGACTAACTCTGTTTTGAAAATGCTACCTAGACAGAGGTGTGGCAATATTTGAGAAAAAAATACACACAGTTACATTAAAACACGAAAGAAAACAATTACAGTACAATTTTTTTCTTTTATAAATTCCTCTATGTTATAATACATTTTTGTCAGAAGCCATTGCTTGAGTTTGTTTTTAAATTTTTAATTAAATTAAATTAGGGATACCCCAAGGAACACATATGGGTCTCTTAGTATTCATGCTTTATATCAATGAAATCGTTAAAGTCATATTAAATTCTTGTTTTCTCAAATAAGCACGGTGCAATTTTTTGATATTTGTAATATCGTTTTATGTGTAATGTTTAGGTCCTGAACTCCTGAACAAGGTCATAGTGATGTTAAAATATTGTCTAATATTGTGCCGACAATGAACTTATCCTTAAGCATGATAAGTACTGAGTAATTTATTTTACCCGGGAATACTAACCAACTATTTTTCAATATAATGTAACATAATGTTCCTATCAACCGTTTTGCTGAATTTCGTGACTTAGGTGTCATAATGGCTTAATATTCATTGGAATTTATTTAACAGAGTATATAAAGCAAATCTATCTTATTCTTCTCGTCGTTCTCTCTCGAAAATACTACAGATTTGACGGAAAATTTGATCAATTTTGGTCTTCAGAAGGGCCACCAACATCGACGTCATAAAGCGCGTCCCCACGCGGGAAATAAAAAAAACCGGCCAAGTGCGAGTCGGACTCGCACACGAAGGGTTCCGTACCATCGCACAAGATTTACCAAAATATACACGTTTTTTGTATGGGCTCCCCCTTTAATTATTATAATTTTATAATGTTACCTATTTGTTGTTATAGCGGCAAAATAAATACATAATCTGTGAAAATTTCAGCTTCCTATCTGTTACGGTTCATGAGATACAGCCCTGTGACAGACGGACGGACGGACGGATGGACGGACGGACGGACGGACGGACGGACGGGCGGACAGCGGAGGCTTAGTAATAGGGTTCCGTTTTCACCCTTTGGGTACGGAACCCTAAAAAAAGTAAATACATTAAACCAATAGGGCATACCCAATAGAGGATGCCAGTCCAGCCCTCCATGGTGATGCACTGGAAGACAGTGAGCATCGCGAAGCCGATGTTGTCGAAGGAAGTGATGCCCGAGTTGGGGCCGATCCAGTGCTCCAGACACGTGCTCGTCTCGTAGTCGCACACGTTGGCCCCGTACGGCGCGAGCGTCAGGTTGTCGGCGTTGCACGGCGTCGGCACGTCGCCTTCTAGCACTATTTCGGCTGAAACGAACATAATCCTCGATTTTTTATTCATTCTAAGAAATGTGTATGCATTGTTTTAGATATTTTATAATTATATTATGAGACTTGAAATGTTTTATGGTTATTTTTAGATAAAGACATAAAGAAGGTGGAATGTTCAGTCAATAAAAAGTAAAATGCTAAAGTTATTATAGAATTACGATTGTACTTGTAAGCATCAATGAAAAAAAATGCAATGAAAAACCTGGCGAATTTTCTTGACGGCTCTTTTTCGCCAGAATTAATCAAACCGACAAGAAAAAAATGACGAATCCGAGTGCGTAATATACATCTAATAGTGGAAATAACGAAACTGAAAATGAATTGGGCAATAGTGAATCCATGCATTTAACGATATAATTATTCCTAATATCTACAGGTTTCCAGTAATAATTAACCGAAATCTGAGTTATCGGGTGTATTGAGCGGCTCGTAGCCTAGTGGCGCGGGGACTAGCCTAGCGTACCAGAGGCCCGGGTTCAATACCAACTTGCACCTGTTGCAACTGTCTTTCTCTTTCAGAGTTCGATAAGTGCATTTCTTCACGAATACGAGCTGCTCCATGGTTCGGAATCCATGTAAAACTGTAGGTCCCCTTCCCCTACTAGGTGGTTTAAGCCCGCCCGGGTTGGTAGCATCGCATTGGATGAAAAGATGGTCGAAGCGGCAATGAAAAATTGTCCATGTTTTCCATCCAGTTCAATGTAGCCATGCTCATAAAGGGAAGGTCCTGGCATGGCACCTAATTCCTTCGGGAATGTGGTGTATTGGGCTAATATCATAACGGTAGTTGTGTGGTATTAGCCATCCATGTCAGGTCGCATAATAAAAAAAAAAAAACAAAATCGTTACTTAAATCATTAAGTAAAATGTTTGTACGAGTTACAATAACGCAACATAGTCAATTGTCACGGCTCGGATGCTTGTTACCTCGGTGAAGGTGGTATTCTTGTTCAAGAGGTGGCGTAAGGCACAAGTTGCTTTTGATGCATCAATAAAATCGAAACGAGAACCGGAAACGTACAACGTAATGGTTTTGCTGCGTCACGTTAATTCCGTAATTAGGTCAGTCGTACACTTTACAAATGCCCGCACATTTGCGACCTTTTGCATCACGTGAAGCTGGCGACAATGCACGCCCCCACCTCCTGGAGGGGAGGAAGCTCTGCCGGCTCGGGGGGAGGCAACACTGCGGATATGCGTGCTTATGAATATGCAGGCTCACCAGCGACCATCTATCGCGTTTGTTCCTGCCCTTTAGATATGAAGGATATTATCGTTAAGGCGGCCCAACCCGGCGGGCCTAACTCATTCGCGGGCACGGTACAAAACCGTGCTGTTGCGCTCTGGGACCTTCTCTGTTTCAAAGAATAAGACAGGCTCCGTGATGAGGAAGACGCAACATGCCCACAAGAAAGACAATGTGCATAGTGTATGATAGGAAAATTTTAATTTTAAAACGACTTATAGCTAAAAGTAAACCACGACCGCTGTAGTAAAAATTCCAACAAAAACCAAATAGATTATAAATCTTGATTAAATAAGCTATGTCTGATGACTAATCTTTTTAAGATGTTCTTAATTTATCATTGCGTAATCCACCTCCAAAGTTATTGTATAAAACGCGCGAAAAATTCGAACTTTCTGACCTTATAACTTAGAAACCAAACATAATTTTACAATGCCAATGGTCATCAGACATCTAGTTCGATCAAAAAAAGCTGTTTTGAGCAAAATTTGGGATCTCTGACAATAAATATGGGCGTGATCTTGTTTCCCCTTTTGTATGGGGAGATGAGCGGGTTGGGCCACCTTAATATCCTGATATGCATCGCTGCAGAGAAATGAGTAGTGGAGGGTCGTGGATCGTTATTGTTGCCTTCACTGCAATCCCTGATTATACGGCTAAGACGGACTTGACCTTAAAGCCCTGGTACTAGCCAAATCGCAAAGTTAGACGAGGCACCCGAAGTTAACTAACTAAGTCAGACGATTAGAAGTGACATTCTTAGAATATATGATTCCTTGTCTAGGAATCAACCTTTTTTCGTTAATGTATTGTTCCTTTTTCTACACAAAACACATTGCGGAAATGGTGTCCATTTCCGAACGTTTTCGACTAAATGTAGAAATCGAAAAGCAAATGGATTTATTTGTTTATGCATATATGCTGTGTTTGCTTATATCTAGAAATCATATTACTTTCAGATTTCTAATGCGAAAAGTTTGTTTCTATTATTATTATTATTTAAAATAAATGATGGATTAAAAAATATTAACAATCCATTATCAGTCTGGAGTTCTATTTGGACTTTCTGAGGCTTTTCACTACATATCATTACATTTGTTTAAAGGTGCATTTGTATGCCGCGAGTAGTTGGCTAGTCCTAGCGCCAGATGTCAAACCATATGATTATATTTTTTGACTTGACCTAGTGATTGCAACATACACCAGGGCCAGTAAGTAAAATGATCAATATATTTATATCTTATTATCTTGATTAGTTTTTTAGTATGAAGGTTATCGAAGTCAAGCTGAAGTTAGTAAATCTTCTAACGTTGAGTTACTATTACTGTCTGCAATTTTCTTGCTAGGACGTCACTATAATCCCAAGTGTGCTAATTCCTATCTATACCATAATTTCAAACGTAGATAAAATTATTTGCTATCCTGCTTAAATACTAGTAAAAACTCCATGACCCTAATATCGAAAAAGTCCGCATCAAAGGATTCAAAGGCCGGTGACAAATAGCGCCCGCTCCTTCTACACGCTGGTACAAGGCGGAAAGTATATACAGGGACACGCTAGCGCAAGGATTCCGCTCTAGCGTTAACAGAGTGTACAGTTTTACATGTGTTTATGCTGGCACGCATAGCTTTATGCAAGACAGGTAAATTAATTGCTTCATTATGCTCTGAACCGAAGAGAGCACATGCACGTTAAGAGAGTCGTTACCCTATCAATTCCCCATACTACCGGCGATAATTGTTTCTATGATCTTAATGTTTTAGTAGGGTTTTGAAATTTTGGATTCTAAAATATGTAATGGAAATATATGGCCGTATTTTCTCTTTTTTTTTATATACCTTTAACATTGGAAAATATTCGCTCATAAACAATATAAAAACGTTGTAGGTTTTTACGATTATTGTCAAAAAAAAATTACTGAAATATACAGATACTTACAAAAAAGTCTAAACATACGGACATAGAATGAAGCTTTATTAAGTGAAATAAAAAATTGCGAAAAAAAAGACGGCAGTCACCGTGGAAAATTGCGCCTTGGCCAATGGACAAAGAATGCTTTTCTTAAAATTTTTAAAATTTTAGATTTCTCGTGACTTCACGACTGCCATAAGTGGGAGAAATTAAATCCGCAGAGTGTGATAGATATGAATGGAGTTCGGTGACTATAGGAATTTTAATACTGTACTTTTCTAAAGCGTGTTAACTAAATATTTATTTATTAAGCCATATTGTGAAATACTTATTTTTCATTATTTTTTATTTTCAAATGTCACCCAGATTTTAGGCTTGCGAGCCTTCCACGTGGACGTGGAGTGCAGCGGTCAAAAAGGATATTCTTTTTTACCAATTTCGTACACATTGCACATTTATTTACAAGGTTTATTACTTTTCTTAACCGATTATAGTGTAATAATGCTAATTATACAGTACATAGATAAAAAGGAAAACTGCCGCAGACTACGTGCGTAGATATTTTGTCAATGTTTAGCTGTCGATAGCATCTTTCTCTTCACTGCGGTTCGATCGTCCCAATTATATGTTCATATATGATAACAAGCTCCTCCTTTTGTGAAATCGGTAAAAAGTAGCGGTATACCTCCTAGGATTTTTTTTTAATTTTAGTCCTAGGAGGATTACTACTACTACTACGCATAGAAAATTCGTTAAAGTGATGCTTGAGTTATAAATCCATGATTACAATTACGATTGAATACCAATTCGATCTGCAGGCCTATTCCTGGAAATCCGCTTTTATATCGCTTTTCAAAGCGATTTTTTCGATGGAAAACCTTGATTAAATTTAAATACTCTGCTCAGGAATCTTTTCGTCAAGAAAATCGCTTTGGAAACCGCTATAAAAGCGGTTCACTAGACTCAGGATGCCTGGTTACGGAATTCCAGGAATAGATCTGCTATTAGTCATTGGACTCACTAGACTCAGGATTCCTGGTTACGGAATTCCAGGAATAGATTTGCTGTTAGTCATTGGACTCCTTTTACAGTGTTACAATACATAAATGGGGAGGATATGCAATAATTAACCTACTTTTCAAGCGTAAAGCCATTCCCGGCCTGCAGCGCCTATATACACTGCACTGCCCAGCCATCCACAGCCCACCCCTCCCATCGCACGTGCCGCCCTCAATGACATACACTCGCTGCATTAAGCATTTACGAGTAGTTACTATTGCAGCCTTTGCTGCAACCATTTTTTGTGAGTCTTCCGCATTATGTTAACATTTTAACGGATTAAATGAAGCATTCATTTTGGCACACGTAGCTAGGTTTTATGTTGCAGCAGCGGCGAAGTATGCCTTGGTTACTGATGCAATAATTTAGGAATTCTACATATTGAAGCGTTCCAAATGAGATGAAGGTAAATGAGAACATGGAAAGACAGGAGTGGAAACCGACACTAGTCCGTTTACAAAACGAGAGCGCCGGCGATTGAGTTCGCTTACTAATTAGCTCACTACTGATGTTCTCGAGATCCAACGACACGTAGAAACACGTAAGAACTTAACAGGATGCTATTTAGTGCAACGAACATTCCATGTTACGCGTCTCTAATTCGTGAGCGAACTAATTACAGTGAGTGGTTTTCCATTAAGGGCCCGGTACTAGCCAAATCGCAAAGTTTGACGAGGCACTCCAAGTAAACTAACCAAATCTGACGATTAGAAGTTTCATTATTACAATATATGATTCCTTGTCTAGCGATCAACTTATTTTAGTTAAAGCATGTTTCCTTTTTCCTCACAAAAATAATTGTAGAAACGGCGTCAATTTCCGAACCTCTTTTTATCAAATTTAGAAATCTAAAAGCAAATAGAATTATTTGTTTATTCATATATCCTGTTTTTAATCATATCTAGCGATCATATTACTTTCAAATTTCTAATGCAAAAACTTTACTTTTAAAATAAATGATTATTACTATTAAAATAAATGATGGAATCTAAAATTATTAATAATCCATAATCATGTTGGAGTTCTATTTGGACTTGCTGAGGCGTTTCACTAAGTGATATTACATTTTTTGAAAGGTACATTTGTATGGCGCGAGTCCTAGCGCCTTAAGGTCGGCCCGTAAGCACCTGAAAATTTCGCCTCCCATACAAACGTAGTTTACTAATCATTTGAAAACCAATGTTCCAACTTACTTGATATTTGGTATCTAATATTAGGCTACAAATATCTGTGTCTGCATGCCTTTGTTTTTTCGGTAAATGTATTCTGGGTCAAACCATAGAGAAAACAGTATTCGTGTGAAGATTTTCTTTTTACTTTCATTTCATTTTGTTTGGATTTTTCAAAAAACCAAAAGCATGCAGACACAGACATTTGTTACCTGATATTAGATATTAAATATCAATTTAATTGGAATAGCGGTTTCCAAATTATTAGTAAACTACGTTTGTATGGGGAGCATTGCTTACGGGCCGTTCTTGCGTTGCCGCCATACAAGTGCATTTTGTATGGCGGCAGCGTTTTTTTTACAAACTTGTGCGTTTCTACACCCGTCCTTCCATTTTCGCTGGAACTGAAGGAAATGTCTTTACAGTAAGGATAAATTGAACAAAGTTTTAATTTTCATAAAAGAAAAATTGATTGTCAGCGATTTAGATTTATTTAAAGTCAGCTCTCTACCACAAGGAATAACAATATATTGAGCACCTTAGAATAGATATCTTAGATACTAGTCTAAGGTGAATACATAAACAGCTTGACAGGTTTTAAAACAACTACAACAGCTATATTCACATAGATTGAAAATATTTGCTAAAAATATGTACTCACTTATATCTTCCAAGTTATAACAAGTTTTGTGCAAGGCCCCGGAGTAGAACTCGAGACCGATGATAGCGAAGATGACTATAGCGAATAGCACCAGCAGTCCGATCTGCAGTAGCGGCGCCATCGCCTTGATGATGGACTTCAGCACCACTTGCAGACCTGCGCACGCGCACACAACAACTTACGACTTCACTCAACGACAATCGTCAATTCAGTAAACGGCCACAATCATGGGAAATTGGATTGAACAGTTTCTTTGATATTTAAGAATGGTCAAACAAGTAATAAGTCGAATAAATATATAAATATCATGCATATTTGAAGAAGCAATAGATCAAAGAATAGTGATGATTTAGCACAGAGGTTATTGAAAAAAAATTACACTTGCAAATCTATGGAAAAGACACCGAAAAATGCTACTGAAATAAGACTTGGCTACAATTGAAAAAGTGTTTAAATTAGGTACATCAAGCTAATACAGAGGTTGTATATGTATATATAAAAATAGAAACAAAAAAGTGTTTAAGGTCAACCTGGTTACATCTGGAGGATGAAAAACGGTGAGCACTTAACGCGGTCAACACAAAAGATCTGGGACGCATGCAGCTAGAGGTAGTGTGTTCGACTCACTAGGAACGCCCGAAACTAATTTGAGAGGCCTCAGCACCCTAATGGCGCGCAAGGTCCTGAAGTCCACGTCGGAGCCCACCGGCAACAACGTGACGAAGCTGCGGCAAACGGCACAGAAAACAAACATCTAAACACACGGAAACCCTTCTATGTACATTCTACTGAGACTAGCACCTCGTGTACGAGCCAAATTAGCGTGGCGTCGAATGTTACTTCTACCGTTGTTACACCATACACTAAGATAATGTTCCTATTAGTTGTTTGAAAATGTTATAATCTACACGAGTGTGACTAGCTAAGAATCAATGTTAATATCAAACTACAACATTAATTACTGCCACAAATGTTTTAAGTTTTATTTAAGATATGCCGATATGCCAGAATAAAAATATTTATCCTTCTTGGTTTATATAATAGAATCCACAGGTATGCGAATAACTTTAAAGAACATGATTGTGTTATTATTTGATTATTTGCCTTTTGGAAGTATTCCAATGTTCATACGGTTTATATAATCTACAAGAATAAAAAACTAAAATCTATGTCACTCTGTATAGCACATTTTACAGAAAAAATACTACTCACAACGCTAGCTCTCAAATTACCCTGGTCACAACGCCAAACGCAATGCCCGCAAAATCATACTTTTATTATAACTTTATTTATTTGTGTCAACATTTGAATTTTTTTCACACACGTTGCTAAAATTCAACATAAACTTAAATATTGTATGGTAATGTAAAATATTTTGATAACTTTAAAAAAAAAGACAAAAGGTTACCTAATGTTGCAAGCAAAGATTATGGTAAGGACTGCAGAAAGTTAAATATTGAAGTAAAAAATTATAAAGTTATGATAGGAGTACGATTTTATAAGGCGTTGGTGACCTTAACGCTTCAATTCCTGGTGTCAGGTACCAACTCGAAATCTACCTAAATTTGACACTCTTCTAGCCTATAATACTGAAATCAATTTAAGATAATCTATCTACATAGTTGTACCATCTCAAAATGTACCTAAATCTATCACTGGTCTAGAATACAGAAATCAATCGCTCTAGCGAAATTGAACACGACGATATTTCTAGTATTATTCTCCATGTCTTCTAATGATAGTCTAGCCTAGAATAGAATCACTAGCTGATGTGTGTAAGTAAAGTTGGTTGTGCCGCGTTACTTGGTATGCGCGAGACCAGCTTGAGAGGACGGAGCACGCGGAAGGAGCGTAGCATGCGGAGGTCTACGTCCACGTTGCTCTCCGCGAATATCGTCATCGACCTAGTTTTCGGTTACACACTCTTCAATTATTTCGTTCCCTCTGAAATTGTTTTCTCCTACTTCAATTATTTCTAATGCATGCATCGTCTCGTTAGGTAGACCACTTTTTAATTCAATACATTTCTGTATGTTCATGTACGAAAACGATTTGAATGGTTTCATCACTTAATTGTTTGACAGGACATAATTGTTGGTCGTAGAATATATTGTACACTCATAAAGGCGATATTAAAATAAAAGCACTTGTTAAAGTGACGATCGACTATGGTAGATTCGTTGAAAGTAGTATTTTATTTTTTATAACACTTTCTGTACTGATACCAGTATTTAAAGCCTTGTTTGGATCACATGTCATTTCGGAAATCATAATCAACTGCAAAATGTTACTATTTCTTATTTGAGATTTTTTTAAATATCTATTACACAGGCTGTAAACGAATGCTACTTGCAGTTTTTTTACACCAGGTCATCTTTAACCAAAAATTAACGGTATCTTTCAAATTATATCTTTTCTACTTCATAACATTCATTGATTCGACTTTAGTATCACACACACGTAAAAACGTACGCATTCCACAGTAAATCAATATTAGTTGAGAAACTTGTTGAATGGATTTTTCTAACCTTTCAATCTGACAGTCTGAAATTTTTAATTGGCGAAGTGACTCGTAGGTCGTTTACAACCTTTATCGTAAAATACTTTACCAGAAAAGAAAAACGTATATATCATAGAAAATTACTCACCCTGTAACTACAACGAAAAAATCCATAATGTTCCAAACGTTTCTGAGGTATGACCCTCTGTGTAAGACAAATCCTAATGCTAAAATTTTCAACGAGGCTTCGACGAAAAAAATTCCTAAAAAGAGCGCCTCCGTTTTCTCCTGTAACAAGACAAACAAAAACGTATTAACTGATGTATTCAAGCAGTAAAAAAAGATCAGCGAGAAGTACAAACTAACAGCATAGATTTATAAGCTAACAGGAAGCATAAATGGCTGTTCTACTGTTTATTGACCCTTGCCTGGTTGTAGTAATGTGATGCTTTAAAGAAATAGCGGTACTATTAAACTTTTACTTAATAGAGAACACACTGATTGACTCAATATCAGAACTAGATCTTCTTTTATTTATGTATCTATTTTTATTATCTTCTTATTCTCTCTTTCTTTTTCTTTTAATTATTCTATAAACACTAATATAACATCATTTGTGTGACAAATCAGTAAATAGTATCCACATTGTTAAGGTGGGCCTTCCCGCTCAACTTCATACAAAGATGAAAAGAAGATCATTCCCATATTTCTTGTCAGAGATCCAAAATTTTGCTCAAAATAGCTTTTTTTGGTCGAACTAGATGTATGAAGACTGTTGGCATTGTAAAATTGTGTTTGGTTTCTAAGTTATAAGGTCCGAAAGTTCGAATTTTCCGCGCGTTTTATACAATAACTTTGGATGTGTTTTTCTTTTAAATAAACGACTAATAAAGAAAGTCGATAAAATAAAAACTTCTTAAAATGATTATTCAGTAGACATAGCTTGTTTCATGAAGATTTATAATCAATTTGATTTTTGTTAGATTTTCGACTACACGTGTGTCGTGGATTACTTTTAGCTCGTCGTTTTAAGTCGTTTTGTAATTAAAATTTTCTTAAATCTTACCAAATCAAACACTATGCGCATTATTTGCTTTGTGAACATGTTGCATCCTCCTCATAACGGAGCCTGTCTTTTTCTTTGAAACAGAGAAGGTCCCAGAGCGCAATAGCACGGTGTTGTGCCGTGCCCGCGAATGAGTTAGTCCCGCCACCTTAAAGCCAAGGTTTGGCCAAGAATTAACGTAAATAGATCAGGAACAAATCTGTAAATTTTGTTTCTCTTTCATTACCCAAAACTCGAATTATGAGTATGTTGGTTGGCAAACGCACTCATCAATTTTAGTGCTAGAATGGTCTTGTCGCCATTGGGCAAACAGGTGCTCCTAAAGGGCCGGCATCACACAGTTATCGATGATGGAGGTCAGCAAAATACACTCGACGGGAGGCCACTCTATGAAGAGTGTTTTGATATGGAAGTACTCACCAGTTTTAGTGCGATGGTCTTGTCGCCGTTGGGCAGGTGCTCCTCCAGGGCCGGCACCACACAATTGGCGAAGACGGTGGCCAGCACGGTGTACTCGACGGGAGGCCACTATACTAAGAGTGTGTCGGTACGGATGGACTCACCGGTTTTAGTGCTGGGATGGTCTTGTCGCCGTTGCGCTGGCGATGCTCCAGACCCAGCACCACGCAGTTGGCGAAGACCGTGGCTAGCTCTGCATACTCGACGGAAGACCACTATATTACGAGTGTGTCGGTACGGACGTACTCACCAGTTTCAGTGCTAGGATGGTCTTGTCGCCGTTGGGCTGATGATGCTCCAGACCCAGCACCACGCAGTTGGCGAAGACGGTGGCTAGCTCAGCATACTCGACGGAAGACCACTATATTACGAATGTGTCGGTACGGACATACTCACCGGTTTCAGTTCTAGGATAGTCTTGTCGCCGTAGGGCAGGTGATGCTCCAGAGCCAGCACCACACAATTTGTGAAGACGGTGGCTAGCTCAGCATACTCGACGGAAGACCACTATATTACGAGTGTGTCGGTACGGACGTACTCACCAGTTTCAGTGCTAGGATGGTCTTGTCGCCGTTGGGCTGATGATGCTCCAGACCCAGCACCACGCAGTTGGCGAAGACGGTGGCTAGCTCAGCATACTCGACGGAAGACCACTATATTACGAGTGTGTCGGTACGGACGTACTCACCAGTTTCAGTGCTAGGATGGTCTTGTCGCCGTTGGGCTGATGATGCTCCAGACCCAGCACCACGCAGTTGGCGAAGACGGTGGCTAGCTCAGCATACTCGACGGAAGACCACTATATTACGAATGTGTCGGTACGGACATACTCACCGGTTTCAGTTCTAGGATAGTCTTGTCGCCGTAGGGCAGGTGATGCTCCAGAGCCAGCACCACACAATTTGTGAAGACGGTGGCTAGCTCAGCATACTCGACGGAAGACCACTATATTACGAGTGTGTCGGTACGGACGTACTCACCAGTTTCAGTGCTAGGATGGTCTTGTCGCCGTTGGGCTGATGATGCTCCAGACCCAGCACCACGCAGTTGGCGAAGACGGTGGCTAGCTCAGCATACTCGACGGAAGACCACTATATTACGAGTGTGTCGGTACGGACATACTCACCGGTTTCAGTTCTAGGATAGTCTTGTCGCCGTTGGGCAGGTGATGCTCCAGAGCCAGCACCACACAATTGGTGAAGACGGTGGCTAGCTCAGCATACTCGACGGAAGACCACTATATTACGAGTGTGTCGGTACGGACGTACTCACCAGTTTCAGTGCTAGGATGGTCTTGTCGCCGTTGGGCAGGTGCTCCTCCAGGGCCAGCACCACGCAGTTGGCGATGATGGTGGCCAGCACGGCATACTCGAAGGGAGGCCACTCTATTATGAACTTCGTGTATCTGTAAATTATGGAATTATTGTAAAATTTCTTGAAGATAAGCGAAAATGAATGTTTTTTGTCGAATGACTTGAAATATATACCAAAAAGAGATTATGCTTTATTATAAACTACGCAAATTGGTAAGTTACCGAATTATTATATATTTTCAACATCATCAAATGATCTAAACTTAAAAATACTACAGACAAACTTCAATACTTTACTAAACTATAAATGAGACTGACAGCTATCCGGTATTTTGAAACTATAATATTGATGCACGGGACACAAGAAGAAGCGGACAGGTTAAAAAGACGCACATAAGCTGTCCAACACATTTGTCGTTATGTATGGATTTGCTGGTTTGTCTGCAGGGTCTCTAGATACATACATATACATGGTTCTCTATGGACTGAACCATGGCACCAGCCATGTATCGAGACTTTTGGTTCGGGGGGGGGACAAACATTGAAACAACCATGTGAACTGTGTAAAAATCGCTGTAATTACTGTACTATAATTTTTTATAACTTAAAGAAGTACCGTCCGTAGTTAAGTCACACACTTATAAGTATTTTATATTCATATATAAGTATTTTACATAAACTTTATGTTTTTTATTTTTTATTTTTTATTTACTTTTTATTTTTTTTGTCACGTTTACGTTTTTTTTTCAGTCAGATTTCGGGGGGGGATAAATCCCAACTATCCCCCCCCCCCCTGGATACGTGCCAGATGGCACCTCTACAAAGATAGTGGTTAACAGACTTTAAACTCCAGGACGTTAAGCACTGAAGGCCACTTACCCTCCCTCTTTACCGCACTCATCTGCTCGGCTACATCGCCAGACAATCGGCTTATTTTCGTGTCGTCAGCAAATAAAGTGCTATAAATTATGTATATAGGGCAGCTCGGGCCGGATGCAAAATATTATTTGAGCGCACTTCAGGCGCCCGTCGGCGGGCCAGCGGGAAGGGTTAAAAATATAAGGAGTTTCTAGACGGACTGATTATATAGTTAAATTTTTAGGGTTCCGTACCCAAAGGGTGCCAACGGGACCCTATTACTAAGCCTCCGCTGTCCGTCCGTCCATCTGGCACGAGAATGTATCTCATGAACCGTAATAGATAAAGACTAATCTTTTCACAGGTGTGCTAATAAATAGGTAAAATAAAAAATATTAAAGGACCCCGCAAAAACGTGATTTTTTGTGTTAAATCTTGTACGATGGTACGGAACCCTCGGTTTGCGAGTCCGACTCGCACTTGGCCGGTTTTTATTAGCATACATTCTATGATGTACATTGATATTTACACGGCGAAAAGTGTGGTTAGACTATTACTCCCTTTTTATTTAATCTTATAGATTGATTGAGAAAAAAAAGCATCGTTTTCGACCAATAAATCGACCATGGCCTCAATTAAGAATGTCATACGTTTTCTTCATTTTCTGTTCACAGTTAATCTGCACCAAAAATGTGAAAATCTGGATTCAAGAAACCATATTTGGAAATACTGTAATATATAACTGTGACAGAATGAACGCGAGAACACAATATCGCTTAGCACAGTTTATCGTGCAACATGATTTTAAGCTTTTTTTAACATATATTTCGACGCTCATGGAATAACACATTGTCACCAAAATAGGCTGCTAAGATAAGGTACGAAAACTTCTTTCCCTCTTCCACCCAGTGACACATAGGGCCGATCTTCCACCCAGTGACACATAGGGCCGATCTTCCACCCAGTGACACATAGGGCCGATCTTCCACCCAGTGACACATAGGGCCGATCTTCCACCCAGTGACACATAGGGCCGATCTTCCACCCAGTGACACATAGGGCCGATCTTCCACCCAGTGACACATAGGGCCGATCTTCCACCCAGTGACACATAGGGCCGAGTGCACGAAAGGACACAGACTTTTTATGGACAGTATTGGAAGTTAGCCGAGTGATTTCCACGCGTTTCACTAAATGAGACTTGTTTTAACATTGACGTCTCTTCTTGCAATAGGTTTTCAACATAGCATACCGCAGGGATCCCTATCACATAGGTTGAATTTCGCAGAAAATCAAGACAATAGTAATACGTACGAATTTCAATAATGTAATCATATCAATTATAACGAGGGCTCTGTACACCCGAACTGTATTAAAGCATTATTTAACTGTAGGTGTTGGTCAGAATCTCTTTCAGGAATCTTATTCGTACATGGTTGCTCTTAAACCATTGTACTCTTAATCTTCTGTAGGTGGTAGCATTTAAAGTGTAATATTATATAGTTTTTTTTTAGCTGTAAGAATAATAATGTATTTTGTATTTTGACTCTTTGTTTACAGGTCACTGTAGTAGTTCATGACAGAAATAATCGTATTAAAACTAAATAGTGCAGAGCTTTCACAACTTTTTCATGTTGCCACTGGAGTAGACTTGCGGCGACGCTGGGTTTGGGTCTCCTCTTTCCCTAAAATATGGTTGATAGAGGCGATGGCTGTGCCCGGCGTGATGCTCGTGAACGGGTGCTGTTTGTGGGGACTGGCTTGCTCCAATTGGCATCATTCTATATGGCGGGCATGGTCTTTACTAATAAACTGATATTTGTCATGAACTGTTGCATATGACATGAATTGTTGATTCTCGTCAATTCATATTAATTTAGCGTGTTTATCTGTGAGTATAAATACTTTTGTAAATTTAGACTAAGTGGACGTTGAAAAAAAAAAAACAGCGGAGTTTCTTTCCAGTTCTTCTTCGCTGGGATTTCCCCGAACTGGCTGATGATAAAATATGACAAATCCGAGTGCAGTGTACTGTCTATGGATGATGAATAAACAATAACAATAAACAATAAGTACCTCCGTATTGGATTCTCGTCGGAGAGTATGAAGAGCGAGGAGGGCCCCCCGGCGCCGGCGGCGGGCTGGTGCGGGCCACCCATGGTATCAGCTGCCGCCGCCCGCGCCTGCGCACCGGCCGCCTCCTGCGCTGCCGCCAACCTGCAACCAACGCCACACCGTTACCACCGCCACTTCTTTCTCTCCTTTTCGCGTTGACCTCGCCAACATTGGACACGTGCAATCAATCATTTAGAGTCGGCAAAGCCCCACCTGCTATTTTTAACGGAGACTCAAATCGGCCAGCCTGCCAACCCATCTAGAGTCGGCAAAGCCCCAACTGCTATTTTTGCCCGAGACTCAAATCTGCCAACCTGCCAACCCATCTAGAGTCGGCAAATCCCCACCTGTTATTTTTGACGGAGACTCAAATCTGCCAACCTGCCAACCCATCTAGAGTCGGCAAAGCCCCACCTGCTATTTTTGCCCGAGACTCAAATCTGCCAACCTGCCAACCCATCTAGAGTCGGCAAAGCCCCACCTGCTATTTTTGACGGAGACTCAAATCTGCCAACCTACGAACCCATCTAGAGTCGGCAAAGCCCCACCTGCTATTTTTGACGGAGACTCAAATCTGCCAACATGCCGACCCATCTAGAGTCGGCCAAGCTCCACCTGCTATTTTTGACGGAGACTTAAATTTTCCAACCTGCCAACCCACCTAGAGTCGGCAAAGCCCCGCCTGCTATTTTTGACGGCGACTCAAATCTGCCAACCTGCCAACCCATCTAGAGTTGGCAAAGCCCCACCTGCTATTTTTGACGGAGACTCAAATCTGCCCACCTGCCAACCCATCCAAAGTCGGCAAAGCCCCACCTGCTATTTTTGACGGAGACTCAAATCTGCCAACCTGCCAACCCATCTAGAGTCGGCAAAGCCCCACCTGCTATTTTTGCCCGAGACTCAAATCTGCCAATCTGCCAACCCATCTAGAGTCGGCAAATCCCCACCTGTTATTTTTGACGGAGAGTCAAATCTGCTAACCTGCCAACCAATATTCCTGTGTATTCCCTTTATGATCGCTTTGTGCCCAAAAGTGGTGTCTGTTTGTATGGTCGATCGGATGTCTCTGTCAAAGGACTTAGCCATGTCGAAGACTCCCGGTTCTCCGTGATATGGGTCCGTATTAATCTATCCCATGTGGTTAGAATTTGTGCTGGCCTGTCTCGCTCGGTGTCAACGAAACCTCTGGACTCTTACCCCAGCAGTGCGACGGATAAGCTGCTAAAATTGCTTTATGGTCAGAACCGCAATGGTGGACTGCAATGCCCAAAATAAGGAGTGACTTCGCTCCGATCAACCTGGCTACACTTGGCCATAGCCCATGGATTGTCGCAGTTCGTTTCGGGATAAAACCGCATTCCCGACAATCCCGCGCATGAGCCTATCATGCCTGCCATGAGCTGACCTCCGAATATAGAGGATATAAGGTAAGTGTAAAAGTGACCATTGAAGGGTCTGATCACTACGTAGTATCCTGTACTGTGCCATCGGTGCATCTCCCGTCTGGTCGTAAGTCCGGTAAACGTAAAGTACAGAAGTACGTAAGGTACGTAAAGTCAGCGATAGTCCGAAACATCGACTGATATGGTGCCTCCAGAACCCCGCTAAGCGTGGTTTCTTGAAGCGAGGTGGATTTGGCTCTATCAGGACAATTACGTCAGCCAAGGGATTTATCGCTTCTTTTACAATAGTCATAGCGCTTCCTCTATCTAAGTCCGTCACAAAGTAATTTTGAGTGCAATTGTTTCGATTTTATTCCAAGCATAATTGTTTTCCGAAAATAGAGTCAGCTCGGATTAATTGCAGATTGCAGATCCCACAACACATCACAATATATCGAAATCCAGAGGAGGATCTGTATCATCCTCAATGAAAAGGATAACGTTAAACTGTTTAAAAAAATACTAATAATAAACGAATATGGAGTTTCGTTAGTTAGGTCTTTATAACAATGACCAGTGTCGAATGTCTAATATCCCTTGACAGCAATATTATCCGCTACTCAATCAGTTGATGATCAGTTGGCGCCAAAACTATATCGTATCCCTTGCTCGCTCCCACTCACACAATATGCCGAAGGGTGCAACCTTCTCCCCCACGCGCCCATCCGATACCCCCTGCTCCCGGCCATGGCGGCGCCGCTGGTGGGATTACCACAATAGGGTGATTAATATTGACTTACATAATACATTTATACCGCCATGCCACGTCACACGGTACGATCACCGCTGTGCTGTGCTTTATTATAAACACGTAGAAATTTAACCCAGAACTACACCCGTTCTAGGTTAAAATTTGGAATTAAACAAGGATATTCCGATCCTTTTTGAAACTATTATCGATATTGAACACATTTTTATTTTTATTTAATATTTAAATATTTGTCTAACTTATCCTGTTGTCACGATAATGGCGGATTTTTATACCTACTCCAGAATTGTTCGTTCTTCGTAATATTGAACCAAAAATAACACTCACATTATTTATTGGCTCGTAGCCTAGTGGCGCGGGGACTGGCCTAGCGTAACAGAGACCTGGGTTCAATACCGACATGCACCACTGTCTTTCTCTTTCCGAGATCGATAAGTGCATTTCATCACGAATGCGAGCTGCTCCGTCGTTCAGAATCCATGTAAAACTGTAGGTCCCCTTCCCCTAGATGGTAGGGTTTAAGCCCGCCCGGGTTGGTACCATCGCATTGGATGAAAAGATGGTCGAAGCGGCAATGAAAAATTATCCGTGTTTTCCATCCAGTTCAATGTAGCCGCGCTCATAAAGGGAAGGTCCTGGCATGGCACCAAATTCCTTCGGGAATGTGGTGTATTGGGCTAAAATCATAACGGTAGTTGTGCGGTATTAGCCATCCATGTCAGGTCGCATAAAAAAAAAATGTGTTGGCAAAATCTGGGTCACATACAATTGAACTTGGTGGTAGCTATACTAGCAATTCATTGTATGTAATATTTGTATGCACCTCTGCGTGTTTTGCATCTCTTTAGTCTCACGGTTTATTTACTATGCCTTGTGAAAACGAGTAGGCTATTTAGAACCAATATAAAATAGTTTAAACCGCCGTGTAAACTGAAGAGAATAATGAGGGTATCGAGTTCTATACAATGACTCGTGTCTTTTTCCTCAGTCAAATTAAGACATTTTTTTTTTGAAATTTTACACATCAAATATTCTAACAGGGAGCTACGTCTGTACGTTTTCATTTTTCTCATAAATTTTGTTATATCCATGGAATACGCCCTTGATCATTTTGTTACAAATCTGTAGAGGCTTATATCATGGATATAAGATAATTTATAAAAAAAATCATATCGTGCGGACGTAGCTTTCAGTTGTGCAAAATTTCATAAAAACAGTTTTTTACTGATAAAACACGCAGTCCTGTCGTTACGCAGGCGCCATCGTATGGAGCTCGATCACCTTATTATCCTCGCTCCACTAGTCTAGTCTAAAACATTAAAATATATTTTTGTATTGTCATCACATTCTATCGTCGGTCGACAAATCGTGGCGCTCCCGCCGCGGCACGGAAGCGACGCGACACGATGACAACAGGGTCCGGGGTGGGGGGTGGTGGCGGGGGCGGGGGGGCAGCCCGCGCGTGCCCCCCCGCCCCCGCGGCCCGCCCCTCCCCGCCGAGTGAGCGGCCTCGCCGAAGGACGCGTCACAGTTTGTAAAGCGTTCCTCCCGATGTGTCAGTTGCGACTTTTCGGTTTCCGCGGCCGACAAAGGTGATGAGGGAACCCTCTTTGATTTATTTCTGATGTCTGTCCGAGCATTTCTCAGCCGGCTCTGGAGATATTTAACGTGCGTCGTTATGTTTTTTTCTCTTCTGAGTTAGTAAGAAACCCTTCTTATTTCGTCATATCCGTATAACTTAATATATAACTTAATACCGTATATAACTTAATACGCCATGCAACACTTTTCATTTGATTGTATCATTTTCGAATTATTAGCTTTCAAATAAATAAAAAATGTCCCCCTAATTTCTCAACCCTTTCGTAATAACACCACAGCAACACAAGAACAGCAACTTAGCAAGTTTATGATATATATAAAAAATGCAACATAATCTCATCTCATACCTACCTAAATAAAAATAGCAGAGAATGTCAAATCTCGTTTCCAAACTTGTATCACTATTAAAAGCTTTTAGAAATTGATTCACATATAAGCTCCATTGGTTTAAGAGCATCCTCATACCTAAATATTTTGGACCAATTTTGCGATTAAAACGAGCCGGACGTCGCTTAGTTAGAGCAGCTTTTTTTCAATTTTTTTCCATGCATAAAATATCAATTTCTGTAAAATTTTTCTTTCTGTTTTGGTAGAACGTTAGCTGGAATTATACATGTTTTTTTTCATGTTTTTATTCCATAGAGATCAGGAACTTAACGCAATTAAACTATTCGCATTGGCTAGTATAACCATCTTAAGCTGAGGCGAAGCGAATGCATTTATCAAATTCAGTATGCTATTTTAAATGTGTATGAATATCTCTGTGCACACTTGATCGCCACATGTCGACGTCATCGCTATACTGGAACACGGTCAGGCATCCGTCACTCCTAAATACCTACTGAGATCTTCACCTACGGCGCTAGGGAACCCGAGGTTCCAAATTCAGTCAAGGCCGCCGCGCGCACACGCTCGCACGTCCACTACGTCCATTCGATCAGTCGCTTCAGAAAGCGCACTTTCGCTGTTTTCTTCGTAATAATGTCTAAACTGTTGCGCGAACGTATGTCATAGTACACAGAAGAATTTTGATTCACCTTTCTTTACGCTACCGAAATATTCTGAAAGGTATGTTTGTTTTTTTAGTTTAGGTTCATTGACGTTTTGCCGTTTATGTAGGTAGGTATGTGGTATAGTGTTATGAGGGGCCTATTGAATTGACATGTATTTAACTGGTATCAGCATAGCACTTTTTTTATACATTAGGTAGTATTACAAGGAAACACAACATAAATTGGTTTCGTCTAGTGAAAGAATAATGGGCAATCATTCGTGGCAGCTCCAGGTACTTATTGCCTATTTTCCTTTGCTGCATGTAGTTTGTTTTTTTGCCGTACCAGGACCTTTCTTTCATGAGCACGGAGATATTGAACTGAATGGAAAACACGGACAATGTTTCATTACCGTTTTGACCATCTTTTTATCGAATGTGATATTATCAATCTGGCCTTCATCAAGCATGCCAAACAATACTAGACCAAAGTACATCGAAAACACTGAAATACACAGAAAACATCAAACTACACCGTTACAGCCAATCAACACTAAATAATATCAAACAACACCGAAAAAAAATCAACAACTCGTAACATCACCGGGCATATTTGTGACGCAAAATCTTAAAATAATACTAATTATTATAATATAATAATAATAATAAAACTAATATTAATTTTGAAAGTTTTGTTTATATTTTATTCGACTTTAAAACGATAGGCGGAGGCCGTGCGTGATAACCCTAGCGCAAACCGCATTTCAGCGACAATATCGTGTAGTGGGGCGGGTGAGCGACGACGCGTTTCATCTCGCCTTTATAATAAATACTTTAGCATAACGACAATTAGGATAAAAATTGAAAAATTACTGTCGGGGAGTGCAACTTCTGTGCGTAGCACTATTAGTTATTCTGTGACACGGTTACGACACAGAATAACTAATAGTGGTTACGATTAGGTAGCGAACAAATTAATAATTTTAGCAATGAGTAAGATAGCGGAACCGTCGCCCGCGTGATCCGCGAGCGAGCGAACGAGACGACTATATTCCGCTACGTTGCGATTAGATCTTGGCCTTGAATCGAAATGGAGCAAGTAAATACAAGAACACGCACAATTCCATATCCTTCATTTTTGTAATAGCAATCCGTTAATTTCGTACCTAATTGTAACATGTATAAAAAATCGAAAAATACTGTTGTAAAAACAGTCTACACTGTGTATTTCTAGGTCTACGCCGACCACCTATGGGCGATGGAGTAACCATCACGTTCATTCCTTAGTCCGTGACATACATGGACACAATGTCATGGGCAGATGTGTGAAATCAATCGATTATTTCGCTTAAAAATTAAAACAAACCATAATTTTAAGAATTTGTATTGTAAAGAAACTGGGCAAGATTCTAGGCTACGGCTCGGGCTACGGGATATACCTAGTGCGTAACGAGGCAATCCGCCGACGTACCAAAGTAGTCGATATTGGACACCGGGTGGCTAAGCTCAAATGGCAGTGGCCTGGTCACATCAGCCGAAGAGATGACGACCGTTGGAGTAACTGTGGACAGGAAAACGGAGTGTGGGAGGACCACCGGCCAGGTGGGACGACGACATCAAGTGCGTCGGCGGAAAGCAGTGGTTCCGTACCGCTGAGGGCCGGGAGGACTGGAGGAAAATAGGAGAGGCGTATGTCCAGCAGTAAACGCAAACACGCTGACTGACTGACTGACTTATGCTAATCTACTTGAAATAGACAGCGCACGTTTTTTATAACTTGCTAACAAAAAAAGGTATACAACGTCAATACTATTATAATTCACTGGTAACCATCAGATGGCTCTGTTTGTGCCCAAGTATCATTTTAAATTGATTTACTCCCGTTTTCACCACCTCCAGCTACAAAAATACTAATTTATCTTTCGGTAACACCATTAAAATATGCAATGTAACCGAAAGTTAACTATCAGATTAGAGGGGGGGGGGGGGGGAGGCTTCAAAGGGGAACGGAGATGAGCCGCCGACCATTGACAAAAAATATTGCTTGCGTACCCTGGGGATAGGCACGTACTCTTAAAAATTCTGATATTCCTGTTCTGTCGTCCTGACCCAGCTTCATGTGATTACTTACATTGTTTTGTGTTAGCTCCGTGGCAACATGACTCCCGATGAATTTCTTCCGCGGTAATCGAATCGACTCAAGGTCAGCATTTTTAATTGACCAAATGGAATCATGTTAGATGACGGACACGACTTTGCAAATACATGGCCGATATTGTCATGAACTGTTGCATACGGCATGAACGGTAGATTTTTTGTGAATCAATATTAATTTAATGTATTGACATAAACGGGTACCAATAACCCGTATTTCTGTAAGCAGTGGCAAACAAATTTGTAAACTTAGACTAAGTGGACGTTGAAAAAAAATCAGCGAAGTTTCTTCCCAGTACTGGCTAATGATAAAATATGACAAATCCGAGTGCAGTGTGCTGCCTGTGGATGATGAAAAAACAATAGACAGAAAACAATGTACTAAAAACATTAGCTCGATAATAAATATAATTTCAGTCTTATGAACTAAAAAACCGGCCAAGTGCGAGTCGGACTCGCATACGAAGGGTTCCGTACCATCGTACAAGATTTAACACAATTGGGTACGGAACCCTAAAAACGAAATATTTACATTACTAAAAACATTGGATTCCTTATTTTAGGACTTTGGTTTTATAAATTAACGTACCTTAAAAAATATATCATATTTTCGACATGTATCATGTACATGTACGACATGTATTTATCAGCCTCAGTGGCCCAGTGGCGCGACACTTCGGCGATCGCTCTCCGAAGTTAAGCAACGCTGGGTCCGGTCTGGTCTTGGATGGGTGACCATTCGACCGTTGAGAGAGGCTGGCCGTGGTTTGGATTCCACGTTAAACTGTAGGTCGCCTTCCTTACTTACTAGGTGGTAGGGTTAATCCCGCCCGGGTTGGTACCATCGCATTGGATGAACGATGGTCGAAGCGGTAATAAAAATTGTCCGTGTTTTCCATCCAGTTCAATGTAGCCGTGCAATATAAGGAAGGTCCTGACATGGCACCTATGTGGTGTGTTGGGCTAATACCATGACAGAAGGTGTGGTATTAGCCATCATGTCCAGTCACATAAAAAAAAAATGTAAGGCATTTTTTCAAAATTGTGTGATTATTGGATAAATGTTTATTTTCTGGCAACTAAAGTTTACCTGGTAACGCCGTCATATACTCTCCAGCGGCGATCAGACGTGTTAAGGAACCCATAAACTTTAATATGTTCAAGTTCCAAGAGTTTTATCATAGTGTCCTTGGATATCGAACCCGCGGTCCATAAGTTTTAAACTACCGATTCAAATGACACTTTTATCGTATATTAACTTTGGTAATGTAACCGTCAAATACTCACGCAGAATCTTCAGTTTCCATTTGGTTGATTCCATAGGATCACACATCAAACTCCATGAAAATGAATCTAAAACAATTAATTGCTTTAAGCAAACAGATTAAATTCGTGAGAATGTTGTGTTACGGCGTTAATATTGTGTGACAGCGTTAAAGTAAACAAAACACAATCGCAGTAAGTTAATGACACGTGACGCGGTAGGCAGCGGTCGCGTCGGCAAATGTCAAGTGGACACTCGCGGTCCGATTTCAAATCTACCCGCAAACTGTACGCGTTGAATGGGACACATTATTTCATTTATTTATTCAACTTCTGGTAGTCAAACAACGCTAAGTCATGTCTCAATTTGATCGATCCGTGGATTCGATCAACCAGTGAAGAAGAACCCGCAAAGAAACTTCACTGGTCTAAAAAATATGTTTTTTTTTTGTCTTTTTTTTTCGACCACATAAATGATATAACACAATTACGTTTTCATACCTAAACGCTACTGCCAAACTTACATTGGTAGAAAGGTCTAAGGCAAAGAACTAAGAACTACGAGGAAACAACCACCCACAATGTGAAAAGTCTTAAATAATAAATCAATTTCTATTTTTTTTTAGCAATAGTAATAAACTGCTTACTTTTTTAGGGAACTAGACACGGCTGACTAATACTATATCTTCTGTCCTAATTAACTTGCGAAACGATATGGGAATTAGGTGCCATGCTTGGAATTGAAGAGACCACATTGAACTGGATGGAAATCATGGACAATTTGTATTGCCGCTTCTACCATATTTCATCAAATGCGATGGAACCAACCCGGGAGAAATTTACACATATCACTTAGTAGGCAAGTAGACCTGAAGATTAGTACTGTACCCACTTACTTACTAGGTGGTAGGGGTAATCCCGGCCGGCTTAGTACCATCGCATTAAATTAACGTTGGTCGAAACCGCAATAAAAAAAAATCCGTGTTTTCCACCCAGTTCGATGTGGCCGAGCAATATAAGGAAGGTCCTGGCTTTGCACCTAATTCCCATGTGCTGTGTTATAGGCTAATATGACGCTCAGCGTAGTAATAGCTATTCATGTCCAGTTCCTTACCACGGGGTTGAATATGTCTATAATCATGCAGTCACGTTTGCGAATGTTCCACGTGAAGTGACCTAGAGCCGATATGGACGAACTTCAGTCCTGTCTTAAATGAACTGTTGACCTGGATGAAATAGAAATTAACTGACAGCCGCTCCTTCCAATCAATAGCACTATTTCTCGTAGGATGCTTGTTTTTTATTATTACTTTTATTTAATTTAACAGTACTTAAACTGCATACACAGTGACCCTCTATTCGAATATGGCGATAAATCTTTTGCGTTTCCCATAACTATCCTGCAGAGAAAATTATGATAAAATGTCGTCTTTACTCCAGCCAGTGGATCGGCCATTATTCCAAGATGGCTGCACCTTAACTGTAATTTCTGACGTCCTTGCAGCTGCCACTAGAGTGGCCCTTCAGATACGAAGTGCCAGTATCATATCCTCTGTTCCTACCATAAACAATTTAAATACTATACGGACAACGTACTAATTGATATAATTAATGACTGCGTGCCATTATGTCCTACTGCTCTGGTGAACGTACAGTGCTATCGGTGTCCCAGAGCAAGAACAAAGAGATGGAAGCCATTTGGCGGCTCTCCATTTCCGAATTATTATTCACAGACACTTGGAATGGTTTCAATATCTTGCAGCGTCGCAATTTGGATTTGCCAAGAAAATTGTTTGGAAGGCCTTCTTGGCTTCCGACTCCGCAATAGCGCGGATACGTTCGGAGTAATTTAGCCAAAATGTAGTATTGCGTACAGCACTAATTATTAGCTTAGCTATTTTTTTTTTCCACTCGATCCAAAACACCGCTACAGCCTATTGAATTGATCACGATTCACAGTTAACGTGTCCCTTCCCGGAGTGACTAACTCATTCGCGGGTACGGTACAAAACCGTGCTATTGCGCTCTGGGACCTTCTCTGTATCAAAGAAAAAGACAGGCTCCGTGATGAGGAGGATGTAACATGTTCACAAAGCAGACACTGCGCATAGTAAGAAATTATTCCAGTATTTCTTAATAGAATTATAAGTAAATGTCCTGCAATTATATTGGCTGTTAATCGGACTCCTAAAGTACCTGGTCGAATAATATTGATTAAAAATATATATTGAGTATTGTTGATTCAACCATAAATTGAATGTGAAAACATGAAAATAAGAAATTTGGTAAGATTTACGAATTATTTTATCATCAAACGACTTATAGCTACAAGTAAATCATAGACCGCTGTAGTCAAAAATCAAACAAAAACCAAATTGATGGAAAATCCCTGATGACTAATATTTTTATTATCGTTCAGTAATCCACCTCCAAAGTTGTTGTATAAAACGCGCGAAAAAATCGAACTTTTGGACCTTAAAACTTAGAAACGCGAATGGCAATTTACAATGCCAATGGTCATCACACATCTAGTTCGACCACATAAAGCTGTTTTGAGTATAATTTTGGATCTCTCACAAGAAATAAGCGCGTGATCTTCTTTCCACGTTTGTATGGGGGTTTGTAAGCGGGAAGGCTCAACTCCCCTTAAGACATTTAAAGGAAGGGAATAAATAAAGAGAAATATGTATATTCCGGGCAAGAGTCGGACGCGGAGCATCATAAAATGGACTTTTAAAAACAAATCAGAATGAAGCGCTGCCCCAGCTTTAAAAAATAGGACCATACCATGTACATGTTAAAATAAATTAAAAGTTCTCTCTCATCCAACTGAACAAATGTCTGTTTTTTTTTTATTTAACGCAATCTAGTGTGATATTTTGATAACGTGTCAAGGAACATAAAGCATAACAATATCGTTCGATATGAAGGCAAAAATAAAAAGAGCACCTTTGTTCCCTCGGCACCATAGGGAATGGACGAACGGGAGTAGAAACCTCGAATAGTCTTTCGTATGGTGGTAGCGTAACCACGAGTTAGTTCAAAAAATTTCAGCTTGGTTACCACCAAGTGCTGATATATTTTAATCATCACTTAAAGGGCATTTATTTCTAATTTTAGCATTTAGATCTAAGTATGAATTTCATAATTGTGGACGGAAAAATATGTTATGTAAACCCGTGAAGTTTCTTTGCGGGTTCTTCTTTACTGGGTTGATCGAATCCGCGGATCTTTGTGACGTAACTTGGTGTAGTTTGACTACCAAAAAGTTTAAATAAATGAAATGAAATGAAATATTATTGAAGTGCTAATTATCTTGTTCTGGTATTTATTGCAAGCTGTAAAGAAAGGCCCATAAAATGTGGCGATAAAGCTGTAAAAAGGCCCTTACAGTTTTAAATGTTTATTGCACTAAATAGCGTCCTGTGACTTTCTTACGTGTCCTTAGGTGTCGTTGGAATTCGAGAAAATCAGTAGCAAGCGAATGCGTAACCAAACTCACTCGCCGGCGCTCCCGTATTTGTATGTTAAAAGTGGCTACGCCCCGCCCCTATACAAACCGGTTTCGGTTTCTACTCCCGTCCGTTAATTCTCCATGCTTGACTTGATATGTTGTTTTCGTTAATTATTGGTATTCGTTTGCGGGCACAGCTAACGAAAACCTTGAAGCAAAACGTTACCTCGATATTGCTCGAATAGTACGTATTCAACTTTGATTTTTTTTTTTTTTAGTTACACTCCACATACGTGTGAATGTGTATAGCAAACGTTGTAGAATCTATTGACCTAAAAAAGTTAATCACAATTTAAAACATGGAAAATGGTGGTAAAAGAAATATGTCAGAGTCTTTATTTTTGTGTTCTCCACTTGTCCGTAAAAAAACAAATCAACCCTATCACTAATTAGTATAATTTACAAAAGATACATTTAGGATAGAGTGTACCATCTCTGGTTAGAATTATAATTGAAAATGAAAAATATATTCTTTATTGCTTACCACTATTATTACATAGTATGCAAAGGCGAGCTTATTGCCAAAGGCAATATCTAACAGCTAACCTTAGTATTAGACAATATATTAACAGGTAGCTAGAAACAATAAATTACTTAAAACTTAGGACAATAATAACATTAGATAACTTAAGACTATACAAACAGAAAATAATTAATTCATTTAATTGTTATAATAAGTCAAGTACCAAGATTTTAATTTTACTTTAAAAATATACGAAGAAGCACTTTCCCTAATAGTAAGAGGCAATTGATTTAAGTCGTGCTGAATGAATAATGGTTATTGTAGATATATCTTCTTTCTTCATCAGAGGAATAATAAGAACGGATATTTTTTTATTTTAAAATAACGATCTCTGGTTAGTGATATTTGTTAAGGGTGGAGTGCATCCTTAAGGTGGCCCCGTAAGCATCAGAAAATTACGCTCCCCATACAAACGTAGTTTACTAATCATTTGGAAACAACCGTTCCAATTTGCTTGAAATTTGGGACTTAATATCAAGCAACAAATATCTATGTCTGCACGTGTTTGTTTTTTTCGAAAAATGTATCCTGAGTCACACAACAGAGAAGAGAAAATTTGTATGAAGATTTTATTTTGCCTGTTACTTGCTTAAGATTTTTCAGAAAAAACAAAAATGTGCACACACAGATATTTATTGTAGAATATTAGATACCAAATATCAAGCAAATCGGAACAGTGTTTTTCAAATGATTAGTAAACTACGTTTGTATGGGGAACATAGCTTACGGGACGTTCTTAACAAGTTAATTCGACATATTTCGAAACGGAGACTTCCTTGTGAGAAAGCGAAAGCAATGAAAGAATTCACCAAAACTCGAAGAATACATAACCCCGCTGGCCCGCTGCCAAGCAAGACACAATGTGTCAGGCCTCCCATGGATAAGCGTCATAAACAATGTTACACTTGGCATACGCCACAGCGCTTTCTGCAGCATCCGGACGAACATATATACTGTTTATTCATATTAGAAATTATTTGATTAAATAATAATTATTTTATTCATAATAATTATAGATAAAAGTTAGTCGTAACGGCAATAAAAACAGGCCAAGTGTGAGTCGGACTCGCACACGAAGGGTTCCGTATCATCGCACAAGATTTAACAAAAAAAAAATCACTTTTTTTGTACCCCTTAATTTTTTAATAATTTTACTTTCTACCTCTTTGTTGTTATAGCGGCAAAATAAATACATACTCTGTGAAAATTTCAGCTGCCCACCTATAACGGTTCATGAGATACAGCCTGTGACGGACGGACGGACAGCAGAGGCTTAGTAATAGGGTTCCGTTGGCACCCTTTGGGTACGGAACTCTAAAAATTGTCCGTGTTTTTCATCCAGCTCATGTAGCCGTGCTCCTAAAGGGAAGGTCCTGGTGGTATCAGCCATCCATGTCTGGGGGCAACATGGTATATTAACTCGCTGGGTGAACAGGAAAGTGAGTGATTAGGACAAACGATTAGTTGCATTTCGTACCATGGTAACTGTCAATCGACATGTTGTTCGAAAGTGAACTGAATTTTAACATTGTATATTAAGAATTGAAACTAAACGACAGATTTACGCTTCATGTTTCCACCACCTTCGGTTACCACCAGTTACCTTTTTACATCATGTAAATTTATATGCAATGTAAATATGCAATGTACCGAAAGTCACTATCGGATTTAAGATAACTGGAGGTTGTGAAAACAGGGGTTAATAACATACTTGCCCGTTTAGTTGCTTAAAGAAAGGAGCGGAACCTCGCTTTACCAGCCGATAAAGTTAACGAGCCCGGCGACCTCGGACGCGCCGTCAATACGCAAACAGTCGCTGGGTGCGTTCCAAGTGAGCGGCGAGTCGTCGTGGGCGGATTTTTTGGGAGGCACTAATCAGGGCGGGCGGCGCCGTCGCGTCTGCCGCCGACGTCTCCGCCGCCGCCGCCCGCCCAGACGTAGCCGGCCTGGCTGCTGCGGCCGGAAGGGGTCGGCCGGGTGAGTTGCCAAACTAAAACATTGCGGCTGTGTTGGCCTTAGGTAAAAAAATATCATTTTTCGATACTGAATATAAATAACACATTTGAAATACCTGATATAAAGCTGATCTTTTTCATGATTTTGTTTACAAAACAAAATGTTAAACGTATTTTAATTTTTTTTATACAATAACTTTAAAGGTGGATTACTTAACGATAAAATAAAAATATCATAAAGACTTGTCATCAGACCTAGCTTGCATCATGAAGATTAATTATTTTGTTTAATTTTTTACTACCAGAGGTCGTGATTTACTTTAAGCTATAAGTCGTTGTATAATTACAATTTTCGGAAATCTGAAATCGAACACCATGCGCATTGTCTGCTTTGTGGACACGTTGCATCCTCCTCAACACGGAGCCTATCTTTTTTCTTAAAAACAGAGAATGTCCCAGAACGCAATAGCACGGTTTTGTACCGTGCCCGCGAATGAGTTAGTCCCGCCGGGAAGGGACACAATAACCTAGAACTCGCGGCCCGAGGACGATTTCATACTTTCAACGAAAATGGAGGGCTATATACTGTAACGATCGAAAAATATTTTCTATGTGTACAATTTGTTATCCACTGACTGTTTGCGATTTCTCTCGAATTCCAAACTGCAATGCAGAGGACAAAACATTGTACAGCTATTCAGGGAACGATCTGGGTTTATTCGTAACAGGGTCTATAATATTGCTTGAATACGATGTGCTTCTCCATGTATTCTTGGTATTTACAACTAGCTGACTAATCCAGTCGATCTCAGCCAATGTGAGTATCTCACTTTATCGCCCCCCCCTCCCGCCCCCGCCGCCCCCGCCGCCCCCGCCGCCCCCGCCGCCCCCAGCTACCGCCCCCGCGGCGCCGTCCCGTCGACAAACAAACCCCGGTTATTGCAGTCGCTCGCGTATCGACACTATTCATCTTAGCATAGAAAAAGTCTCAAGGACTCCGAGGGCGACGAACGGAGGGATATACATAATCTTTATTCGCCGCATAAGCGTGGAAATTCAAAGAGGTAATGCCATAAGTGTATTAGGGACAATGGCAGCCTCGGATAAATTTAATGAAATTTTCTATTTAATTTAATATTAATTTCTTATTCTATTATTAACCTAGTATATTCTCTATCTTAACTCTAATCTTGAGATGGAACCGCTCGTAGCAGTGGCGGAGGGACTTGTATTGCATCCTATAGGTCTGGGTTCAAATCCCCGCCCCATTATTTTTTTTTATGCTGCCTGACATGGATGGCTAATACCACACAACTACCGTATCATATTAGCCTAACACACCACATTCCCGAAGGAATTAGGTGCCATGCCAGGACCTTCCCTTTATGAGCACGGCTACATTGAACTGGATGGAAAACACAAAACAATTCATTACCACATCGACCATCTTTTCATCAAATGTGATGGTGCCAACCCGGGCGGGCTTAAACCCTACCAACTAGTAGGGGAAGGGGACCTACAGTTTTACATGGATTCCGAACCACGGAGCAGCTCGTATTCGTGACGAAATGCCCTTATCGAACTCTGAAAGAGAAAGACAGTTGCAACAGGTGCAAGTTGGTATTGAACCCGGGCCTCTGGTACGCTAGGCCAGTCCCCGCGCCACTAGGCTACGAGCCGCTCAACTCATACAACACTTTCTTTATCTTTCTGAGATTGGATATACGTGTACATGAGACGGAACTGTTCGTAGCAGTGGTGGAGGGACTCGCCTTGCATCGATCATCTAGATCCTTTATGTTTAGGGTCGGAAAACTATGGAATGAACTCCTTTCCGAGGTATTTCCCCCAAAGTAAAACCTGCTGTCCTGTAAACATGGTGTTAAGAAGCACCTGGCCGGCCGGCATGATTTTCGCAGCCCCCTTATAAGTTCGAAATCCCATGGGGGTCGTCGGGCACCTTAAGGCTGTTCCGACCCATATAAAGTTGTTTGCACACATAACGCAAAAAGTATTGCACTTTAAGCCACGAATTAATAATAAAAGTTTAATATAGTCATATTACTTGCAGCGAAAACAATTTCACAATTTCAGGACTATTGGTTTTGTTACAATTTATTTAAATACGATTTTTATTTAACAGCGCCATCTAACGGTGTAAAACTTCTAATCGGCAATTACAACGAAACCATTAAACCTGAAATTGTAAATATGTTTTCGCTGCAACTACTATGGCTATATTTAATATTTTTGACGAATTCGTGCCTTAAAGTGCAATACTTTTTGCGTTCTGTGTAAAAAAAACATTGTATGGGTCGGAACATCCTTAAGATGTCCTGGCGTACGCCTGAGTCGCGCTTAACATAAAAAAAAGAATCCCAGAGATCTGGGTTCAAATCCCCGCCCCTCCTGCACCACTTTCTTTCTCTTGATGAGTTGGATAAGTGCATTTCGTTACGAATGCGACCTGTTCCATGGTTCGGAGTCCATTTAAAACTCTTCCCTTACTAGATGGTAGGGCTAAGCTCGCCCGGGTACCATCGCATTTGATGAAAATATGGTCTAGATGGCAATAAAAAATTGTCCATATTTTCCATACAGTTCAATATAGCCATGCTCATCAGGGGAAGGTCCTGGCAAGGCACCTAATTCCTTCGGGAATGCGGTGTGTTGGGATGATATCATGATTGTGGATGTGTTATTCCATCCATGTCCAGTTAGTTAAACAAAAAAGATTTATGATAGTGGATGGTGCATGGAAATACGTCATTGGAAACTTTTGTATATAGTACAAAAACAATATAAATATTAAAAACACCTACATGCTTATCACAAGTCCTGCTGCATCGAATTTTCCAAATGTTTCAGATACTTCAATGAATTAGTAACTTTTCATTCTTGTGTCTTCGACATCAGCAAGCATATTCCTGGAATTCCGTAATAAGGAATGAGGAATCCTGAGTCTAGAAAAACGCTTTTATAGCCGTTCTTAAAGCGGTTTTTTCGACGGACAACCTTGATTAGTAATAAATTGAAATACTATGTTCCGAAATTGTCTCATCAAGAAAATCGCTTTGAAAACCGCTATATAAGAGGTTTTATTGAGTCAGAATTCCTGATTACCAATTACGGAATTACAGGAATAGTCCTGTGGAGTAAAGATCTCCACACACCTTAATCTTACTATCTTTCTTATAATCGTTAATCCTAAAATTGTCTACACACAGATCAAGACTCCTCCAATACGCGATGTCACTTTCGATCACCGATCAATGGCCCAGTGGCGCGACACTTCGGCGATCGCTCTCCGAAGTTAAGCAACGCTGGGTCCGGTCTGGTCTTGGATGGGTGACCATTCGACCGTTGAGAGAGGCTGGCCTTGGTTCGGACTCCACGTTAAACTGTAGGTCCCCTTCCTTACTTACTAGGTGGTAGGGTTTATACCGCCCGGGTTGGTACCATCGCATTGGATGAACGATGGTCGAAGCGGCAATGAAAATTGTCCGTGTTTTCCATCCAGTTCAATGTAGCCGTGCAATATAAGGAAGGTCCTGGCATGGCACCTAGTTCCCATGTGGTGTGTTGGGCTAATACCATGACAGAAGGTGTGGTATTAGCCATCCATGTCCAGTCATATAAAAAAAAGACTAATATTTTGCACGGAAATCATAAAATGAGAGAATGCGCTACATGATTGTGGACGGACGTCCGACGGAACCACGTGCAGAGGACGACTCTGTTCTCGGCGGGTGGGAGGCGTCACTCAGCGCCATCTACCCGCGATAATTACAACTGCGTGTCAGTCGCACCCGCGCCCTCCGCCCAGCCACCCCCACGTGTCGGCGGGGGCGGCCGGCGCGACAACTCACGCCGCCCTGACTCATCGGAGGAATAGGAAACAACTCTAGTTAGGTCGCCTGTTCACAGAACTCACATGAAACATCCGAGTTTCCTTTGCCTATCAATAGTTTCCTAATTTAAATATATTTTCACTAAAGCTAGTAAAAAGTATGTATAAACTGTTTTTTTTTTCAGGAAGGCAAAGATTTATTCATTAAGAACACGCTGGAATCTTCACATCAACAAAAAATATAATAAGAATCAACGTTAAGGTGGCCCAACCCGGCGGGCCTAACTCATTCGCGGGCACGGTACAAAACCGTGCTGTTGCGCTCTGGGACCTTCTCTGTTTCAAAGAATAAGACAGGCTCCGTGATGAGGAAGATGCAACATGTCCACAAAAAAGACAATGTGCATAGTGTATGGTTTGGCAAGATTTACGAAAATTTTAATTTCAAAACGACTTATAGCTAAAAGTAAACCACGACCGCTGTAGTAAAAAATCGAACAAAAACCAAATAGATTATAAATCATGATTATAAGCTATGTCTGATGACTAATCTTTTTAAGATGTTCTTTCTTTATCATAGCGTAATCTACCTCCAAGTTATTGTATAAAACGCGCGAAAAATGCGAACTTTCGGACCTTATAACTTAGAAACCAAACACAATTTTACAATGCCAATGGTCATCAGACATCTAGTTCGATCAAATAAAGGTATTTTGAGCAAAATTTTGGATCTCTGACAAGAAATATGAGCGTGATCTTCTTTCCCCTTTTGTATGGGGAAATGAGCGGGACGGGCCACCTTAAGGTCGGCCCGTAAGCAGTGTTTCCCATACAAACATAGTTTACTAATCGTTTGAAAAACACTGTTCTGGTTTGCTCGATATTAAGTATCTAATTTTCTACAATAAATATCTGTGTCTGCACGTTTTTGTTTTGCTGAAAAATCTAAAGCAAGTCAAATAACAGGCAAAAGAATATCTTCATACAAATTTTCTTTTCTCTGTTGTGTGACACAGGATATTTTTTTCAAAAAAACAAACACGTGCAGACATAGATATTTGTTGCCTAATATTTTGTGATGCTTACGGGCCCACCTTAAGGTCGGCCCGTAAGCATCAGAAAATTTCGCCTCACAAACTTACGCTTACAAACGTAGTTTACTAATAATTTGAAAACCACTGTTCCAACTTACTTGATATTTGGTATCTAATATAAGGCTACAAAATCTGTGTCTGCATGTTTTTGTTTTTTCGGTAGATGTATTCTGGGTCAAACCACAGAGAAAACAAAATTCGTATGAAGATTTTCTTTTTGCTTTCATTTCATTCGATTTGGATTTTTCAAAAAAAAAATGCTTGCAGACACAGATATTTGTTACATGATATTAGATATTAAATATCAATGTAATTGGAATAGCAGTTTCCAAATGATAAGTAAACTACGTTTGTATGGGGAGCATAGCTTACGGGCCGCTCTTAAGGCAAATCGATTCTCTGGTTTGGAAAATATTATAAATCATCGGATATCTATTTGGTTTTATCATTTGGTCAGTCTAATTTATACGCATTAGTTGAGGCGAAAGTAAACTTTGTTCTACAAAATAAGAATACTGAGCTGACTATTTTTCACCCGTACCACCGTTCACCACTTACCAATATAAGATCGATTGTTTTTCTCAAATGGGTTTTTTGTACGTATTGTGTGTCACCATGCAATCATAACACGTAAATCGTATGCTAAGTCACCGTATTACGGAAATAAACGTGCATAAACACATGTCAGCCTCGGTGGCCCAGTGGCGCGACACTTCGGCGATCGCTCTCCGAAGTTAAGGTGGCCCAACCCGGCGGGCCTAACTCATTCGCGGGCTCGGTACAAAACCGTGCTGTTGCGCTCTGGGACCTTCTCTGTTTCAAAGAATAAGACAGGCTCCGTGATGAGGAAGATGCAACATGTCCACAAAAAAGACGATGCGCATAGTGTATGATTTGGTAAGATTTACGAAAATTTTAGTTTCAAAACGACTTATAGCTAAAAGTAAACCACGACCGCTGTAGTCAAAAATCTAACAAACACCAAATAGATCATAAATCTTGATTAAATAAGCTATGTCTGATGACTTATCTTTTTACGATGTTCTTACTTTATCATTGCGTAATCCACCTCCAAAGTTATTGTATAAAACGCGCGAAAAATTCGAACTTTCGGACCTTATAACTTAGAAACCAAACACAAATTTACAATGCCAATGGTCATCAGACATCTAGTTCGATCAAATAAAGCCATTTTGAGCAAAATTTTGGATCTCTGACAAGAAATATGGGCGTGATCTTCTTTCCCCTTTTGTATGGGGAGATGAGCGGGATGGGCCACCTTAAGCAACGCTGGGTCCGGTCTGGTCTTGGATGGGTGACCATTCGACCGTTGAGAGAGGCTGGCCGTGGTTCGGATTCCACGTTAAGCTGTAGGTCCCCTTCCTTACTTACTAGGTGGTAGGGTTTATCCCGCCCGGGTTGGTACCATCGCATTGGATGAACGATGGTCGAAGCGGCAATGAAAAATTGTCCGTGTTTTCCATCCAGTTCAATGTAGCCGTGCAATATAAGGAAGGTCCTGGCATGGCACCTAGTTCCCATGTGGTGTGTTGGGCTAATACCATGACAGAACTTGTGGTATTAGCCATCCATGTCCAGTCACATAAAAAAAAAAAAAAATATAATCCTAGAGTCTTTTAAAGTACTGTAAATGGGTGGTTAATCATACTTACAAATAATAGTCGCTGCCAGTAACATCTCTGGACTTTCACTAAATGAACACTTGTATTACTCGGAAGTCTCTGAATCTCTTGTTTCCGTCCTCAGTGGTCGGGCACCTTATATATTGGTGGAGCTTCTTTCTAAAAACTTCCATCGAGATGTAGCTGAACTATACATTTATTTTTATTAGCCCGATGAAATGCATAAAACAGCATTGCACAATCAATGCGCAATTCAAACAGGTACGTGGCGCCATCTGTTGACCGTGGTCAATCCGAAAGCAAATTCTTTTTGCGTTTCAGTATTCACAGTTGCCTTATTACTAACAAAAGTTCATATTTGGAACATCGCATTTTTTTACATAAACTAATGTGCAATTCAAACAGGTACGTGGCGCCATCTGTTGACCATGGTCAATCCGAAGGCAAATGCTTTTTGCGTTTTAGTATTTACAGTTGCCCTATTACTAACAAAAGTTCATATTTGGAACGTCGCATTTTTTTACATAAACTAATGTGCAGTTCAAACAGGTACGTGGCGCCATCTGTTGACCATGCTCAATCCGAAGCCAAATGCTTTTTGCGTTTCAGTATTCACAGTTGCCCTATTGCTAACAAAAGTTCATATTTGGAACGTCGCATTTTTTTACAGAAACAATTAACGACCAAGGTGAATTGCTAGACTATGGACCCATTGGTCTATAATTTCCGTATAGCTTACTATCTTTACAACACCCATACTTATTTCACGTGCAAGGCGTGCAAAGATATATTTTGCACGCGGAGCGACGGACGCTCGTATGCCAAGCAGAATGCGAGTGCGGCGGCGGAGCGACCGAGGCGAGTTCTCGTGGGCGACAATAAAAAGTCTCTTAGCCATTAGGAGCCAGTAAACGAGTTAGCGGAACACATTTTATAGTGCGATCGGCGCGATTCATGATTCATGAATTACAGCGAAATGCTTGCGGAATTACAAGAAAACCACCCGACACCGTTATATATATGCCATCCGTATATTTTCATTCATAATTTTCGATGAAGTGCGCTACTCGGGGGAACGGCAGAACGTCTAATATGCAGATCGTATAATGTCATATTTTAACAAAATTTTAAAACCATGCACAACGTATAATCAGCAGATCGTATAATTTTATACGTAGTGCATGAAGAAGTTTAAAAAATAAAATTACTTATTTCTCCATGCATAACGTATAATAGTCACAACGTATAATATCATGATCTTTATTTAACAAAAAAAGAAAACCATGCATATCCTATAATCCAAAAGCTTTTCATACGATAAGCGCCCTTATGAATATACTTTTAAAGCGTATACTCGCACGTGACGTTTCGACCGTCTCAATTAGCGTAAGGAGGCCTTTCGAAATTGTAGCAAATATCGATTCGTAGCAATTTCAGCCTTAAATGTATCGTTATTAGGGCGCTTTATGCAGTGCTTCTTGGCATATTATACGTTCTGCATGGTTTTCTTTTTTTGTGAATTCATGTTAGGAATATTATACGTTGTGACTATTATACGTTCTGCATGATGCAAAGAGTTGATTTTATTTTTAAACTTTATTCATGCACAACGTATAACATTATACGTTGTGAATATTATACGATATGCATGGTTTTCATTTTTTGGAAAAAATACTATTATACGTTGTGAATATTATACGTAGTGAATACGACTCCGCTACTCAATCAACATTACGAAGACATGTCACATGGTAAGTTTTTATACACCAGCCGGACACGACGATTATTATCTTTCTCCCACTTTGTAAAGTTGTCCGAATAAATTATGAAAGTATTATTTGTTACTGTGCATTTTATACTGCTCCATACACATTTAAGGTCAGTAGTAAGAATCGCCTTTTACACATAAGTATTAAATCACTATCACTATCACTACATAGTATAAAATAAAGTCGCTTTCGCTGTCCCTATATCCCTATGTATGCTTAAATCTTTAAAACTACGCAACAGATTTTGATGCGGTTTTTTTTAAAAGATAGAATGATTAAAGAGGAAGGTTTAATAGATGTTAAAAAATAACATCCATTAAATAGTGGAAAAAACCTGTTATTTTTGAGGTTTCTAATGTAATGTCGTAAATAATTACATTCTTTCCGCTTACATTGCAAACGCAGGCTGAACTTGACCAGCCCGCAAACAGTCAAAAACGACATTGAACAGAGCGGAGCCGGGTACCTCAGCTAGTAGTAAATAAATGAATAAATTCACTTCATGGTTAGAACCATATATTCATACTCCCATTGTAATCCTTTTCATACGGTCTTCTTTAATTTACAACCACGAAATAACATGTACATATACGTTAGGCTAAAAGAAGAAAAACGTTTATTGAGCGAAAACACGTTATGGTTACTTTAAAATATCCACATCGCGAATTTCGCGTTGTGGCTTTACAAAACCGGCCGCCACTCGTAGTGGCAAATACAAAATAGCACATATAAAAATAATATAGTGGCATATCGACCGCAGCGCGTGCCTAAAATTCTATATATTACGTATTTGTTATCATTAACATTTAACTTTTTTTTTATATAGTGGAGGTTAAAATACGAATTCCTATGTTGTTGGGTATTTAAAAAAAAATACTTATCTAGAAATAAATTGTTGGACAAAAATATAAATATTTATTAATCATTCATATACAATTCACTTAAAATAATTCACACAAAAAACGTGATTTTTTTTGCGTTAAATTTTGTACGATAGTACGGAACCCTTCGTGTGCGAGTCCGACTCGCACTTGGCCGGTTTTCTAAAGTCGGTCGGAACGAGTGGCGCCCACGCGTCGTGCGTCATTGCAGCAACACAGCTATGTATGAATGAAGGCCTTAGTGGTGATTTGATAGTTTACTGGTAGTGGGAACTCAGTGATGCAACATTCGAAATTAATGGTCTGACTTCATTTTCACTTGAACGGTGGATGAAGGCAGTGTTAGATTACCTAAAATACTGTAATCTAATATTCTCGACGGTAATTATTAGTACCCCTACTTTGGAGTGGAATAAATATTTTAAAAACTGGTTTGAACGTACGGAAAAGTAAATAAAACTGGCGAATGCTTTGAAAAACAATAAATGTATTTAAGATTCAAATTACTTATTTTATTCAAAAATATCTTGCTGGGTACTTAGCACCCTAATATGAGTGTTAGACACGGTAATCTCAAATCATATATTTGTGAGGAATATGATATATATGTATCTATAATCGACCGTGAAGCAAGGACACATTAATTAAATAAAGAGGTCTCTAAAAAGAACTACCTTACGAATATACTGCGAGGCTGGACTCGAACCAGCAAAACATAAATATATAAAATATGGAATGTTACATCAAGAAAGCATGGAAAAAAATATTTCCGCTTCAACTATCTTTCATTTTATGCAATGCTACCAAAGATGGCGGACGCTATCACTCAGTAAGCAGGGAACGGGGACTACATTTATGCATGGGTTCTGAACCATGGAGCGTGGCTCGCATTCTCGACGGAAATGCATATTTACATTTTGGATTAGAAATAAAGATGTCAACGCCAGGGGCTTTGAACCTGACCCTTAACAGAAGAGACCACAGTCCATTGACCCTTAGACTCCGGGCCACACCCGTTTTTCTGGGTAACGGGGTATGTTTATTGCGGTCATTAATGTCACGTCACGGTTAGCCCTTTGTGACAAGGTCAACCACTTTTCGTATATTGGCATACCGGGAAGCAACATCGTTCAATGTAATTGCTATTGACGTAAATGGTTAATATCGTTTTTTCACCGATCTTCTAGTTCCTTTATCTATAGGGTCGGTAAAATATGGAATGCACTCCCTGCCTAGTTCTTTCCCCAAAAATACAACCTGGGATACTTCAAACATGGTGTGAAGAAGCGCCTGGCCGGCCGGCATGGTTTTCGCAGTCCCCTAAAAAGTTATTCTAGAGACGCTATATGTTGCGCTGCGCAAAAAACGGGGTCCATATCTTAAGGTGGCCCAACCCGCTCATCTCCCCATACAAAAGGGGAAAGAAGATCACGCCCATATTTCATGTCAGAGATCCAAAATTTTGCTCAAAATAGCTTTATTTGATCGAACTAGATGTGTGATGACCATTGGCATTGTAAAATTGTGTTTGGTTTCTAAGTTATAAGGTCCGAAAGTTCGAATTTTTCGCGCGTTTTATACAATAACTTTGGAGGTGGATTACGCAATGATAAAGTAAGAACATCGTAAAAAGATTAGTCATCAGACATAGCTTATTTAATCAAGATTTATGATCTATTTGGTTTTTGTTAGTTTTTTGACTACAGCGGTCGTTGTTTACTTTTAGCTATAAGTCGTTTTGAAATAAAAATTTTCGTAAATCTTACCAAATCATACACTATGCACATTTTCTTTTTTGTGGACATGTTTGTGTACAAACCGTGCTGTTGCGCTCTGGGACCTTCTCCGTTTCAAAAAATAAGACAGGCTCCGTGATGAGGAAGATGCAACATGTCCACAAAAAAGACAAAGCTATGTCTGATGACTAATCTTTTTAAGATGTTCTTACTTTATCATTGCGTAATCCACCTCCAAAGTTATTGTATAAAACGCGCGAAAAATTCGAACTTTCGGACCTTATAACTTAGAAACCAAATACAATTTTACAATGCCAATCAATGGTCATCAGACATCTAGTTCGATCAAATAAAACTATTTTGAGCAAAATTTTGGATCTATGACAAGAAATATATTATATTTAGAAATAATATTTTTTCTATAACTCCTTTACTGTTCATGCCGCACGTCTGTGGAACTCGTTGCCGATCACAGTCCGCTCCTGTCAAACTATCAGCTCTTTCAAACTTAAAGTCAAGGAGTTTTACTTAAATGAAATGTAAAGATGATAAAATGTTCTCACTGTATTTATATATATTTAATTTTATTATCCTTCTAATAGTACTGATTTTAGAATCAATGGTAATAGGTATTATAGGTTTTTTTTTTCCCCTGGTTTGTGGATATAATAATATGTATTAGTGTATTGTATCATATATATTAGTATATTCAATTATATGTATAAATATGTATATATTATGGTATATGTATGTTTATGGAATATTTTTTTTTCTTTTCAAATTCTGGTGTGTCACCTACCTACAGATATTTCTATTGCCTTTCCTCATCACCCCAAGGGTTGACTGGAAGAAATCACTCTTAGTGATAAGTCCGCCTTTGTGCAGTATTGTTGTTTTGCTGTATGTTTTCTTTGTAATTGTATTTTTGTTTATGCACAATAAAGAATTTATTCATTCATTCAAATATGGGCGTGATCTTCTTTCCCCTTTTGTATGGGGAGATGAGCGGGATGGGCCACCTTAAGGTGTCCCTTCCCGGCGGAACTAACTCTTTCGTGGGCTCGGTACACAACCGTGCTATTGCGCTCTGGGACCTTCTATGTTTCAAAGGAAATGACAGGCTCCGTTAAGAGGCGAATGCAACATGTCCACAAAGCAGACAATGCGCATAGTGTTTGATTTGGTAAGATTTACGAAAATTTTAATTACAAAACGACTTCTAGCTAAAAGTAAACCACGACAGCTGTAGTCAAAAATATAACAAAAACTAAATTGATTATAAATTTTCATGAAACAAGCTATGTCTGATGACTATTCTTTTTATCATGTATAGATTTTATCGTTGAGTAATCTACCTTCAAAGTTATTGTATAACATACGCCAAAAATTTGAACTTTCAGACTTTATAACTTAGAAACCAAACACAATTGTACAATTCCAACCGTCATCAGACATCTAGTTCGATCAAAAAAAGCTATATTGAGCAAAATTTTGGATCTCTGATAAGAAATATGGGCGTGATCTTCTTTCCCCGTTTGTATGGGGAGTTGAGTGGGATGGCCCGCCTTAATCAAAATGCACATTCCAGACAACAATCGGAAACAAATAGGAATACGAGATCACATACCGTTATATTCGACTTTACACACTAAAAGAAAAACTTTCGGATTTGAGCTCTCGAGCTGTTAGACCCCGATCCGCGAGCCGTCGTCAGTCGATCAACAAGTAGGGCAACCAGCATTTCATCCGCGGACCGGTTGCCAGATCTGCCGACAAACGCGTCGACCCGTCGGAGCGAAACGGAAGCCGGCCAATTTCCCGCTATAGATGACTGAAAACGAGCCTTGAAAAATCATTTCAGCGTGGACTTTGTGTAGCTAATCTGGCCGTGAATGGCTTTGAACTTCTGTGTGCAGTAAAGTTATGTTTATGGACTTGTGCATTTAATATGGAACCCATGTAAATAAAACGTGAAGGAAATATCAACGAATTTACTAGTGGAAATGTCCTCAGAATGTAGGTGTAAGCAAGTCTACATGAACATATTTTCCATTAAGTTTAATGCAGTGAAAGGAACAGGGTACGTATCTTTTGAAATATCACCGTGATTTTGTGAAAACTGTTATTTGATAAATTCACCGTTCATTTTACAATGTCCTGGATTTTTGTCAATCGGTTCCGATACATCCGAACTACCTACAGTTATAATACAATTTGACGGGATATACTTAGTGATATTACGAGAACATGGAAACGGTAATCAGCCTTGGTAGCCTAGTGGCACTACGCCTTGTGGTTCTACAAGCTGGTGAAGTAACTCTGAGCGCGGTTGGGTTCTAGATGGGGGACCGCTCTCGACCATTGCGGCTGGCGGGGGTTCGTATTCCCCGTAAAACTGTAGGTCCACTTCCTGACTTTCTGGGTGGTAGGGTTTACTCCCGCCTAGGTTGGTAACATCGCATTGAATGAACGAACGTCGAAGTGGTAATGAAAATTGTCGGTGTTTTCCATCCAGTTCAATGTAGCCGAGCAATATGAGAAAGTTCCTGACATGGCATCTTGTTCTCACGTGGTGTGTCAGGCTAATATAATGACAGTTGGTATTAGCTATCCATGTCCAGTTACATAAGAAAAATAGGAGAAACCTTATTCAACTTCTTCCACGATATAATTCAATAATTTGGCGCTGAAAGAATAATCTAACTACTTTTAGTATAATATCCCTGAGCGATTTCAGTAAAGTTATCGTATCGATGACAATATGCAACCTGACATGGATAAATGAATGAATACATTCTTTATTGTGCAATAGAAAACAAGTACAATTAGAAAAACAATTCGAAACAACAACAAAATTGCACAAAGGCGGACTTATCACTAGGAGTGATTTCTTCCAGTCAACCTTTGGGGTGATGAGGAGAGACAATCTAAAATATCTGTAGGTAGGTACACAATAGCAATTTGAAAGGTAAAGAATATAGCAAATAAAATAAAAATATATACTTACAGTATAAACACACATAAACCATAATTTACATAGCAATACAAGCATACTTTGAATAAAATAAACTAATATATATAATACAATAGACTAAAATATATATTGTATATGCACAATTTAGGAACAAATTATAACAAAAAAATATGTACCTATTTCTTTGATGATAATAAAAAGAAAGATGTACAGGGGTAAAAATAGTATATTCAGATTTCATTTAAATAAAACTCCTTGATTCTCGACTTGAAAGAGCCGATAGTTTGACAAGAGCGGACGGAGGAAGGCAACGAGTTCCACAGACGTGGATGGCTAATACCACAAAACTACCGTTATGATATTAGCCCGATACACCACATTCCCGAAGGAATTAGGTGCCATGCCAGGACCTTCCCTTTATGAGCACGGCTACATTGAAGTGGATGGAAAACACAAAAAAAATCATTACCGCATCGACCATCTTTTCATCCAATGCGATGGTACCAACCCGGGTAGGCTTAAACCCTACCACCTAGTAGCAGAAGGGGACGTACAGTTTTACATGGATTCCGAACCATGGAGCAGCTCGCATTCGTGACGAAATGCACTTATCGAACTCAGAAAGAGTAAGAAAGTGGTGCATGTCGGGGCAGGGAATTGAACCCAGACCTCTGATACGCTAGGCCAGTCCCCGCGCCACTAGGCTACGAGCCGTTCAAATATACATACTTACATATACGGGATATTGTAAGAAATGAGACGATTGACAAAACGTGAAATTAAAATTTTCCTAGTGACATTATATAATAACGGGTTTAAAAATGCCACGGTGACCACATAATATGAAGCAATGAAAACATTTCATTACTAAGATTTATTAACACTGGTACATGGAGCCCTTTTGGTATACACTGCGAGTAGCTAAGTATAAATTAATAGCGTGTGACAAAATGTAACGACTTGCAGTGCACATCGCGCAAGGGAGGTGGGTTCCGCGTCAAAGGGGAGCTGCAAATGGATCCGGCTTTCATCTCCTGCCTGCTCCATTTCCGAGTCATCAACGCCGTCGCTTTGTGATGGAGGCTCAATAGCTCTGCTCAAGTTGTAATGTATCCTGATCGTTAAAGGATTTATTCTGTTGATAAATTCATATTAACTTGCAAGGATTCCTACGAAAGTTCTGGTATATTTATTGTGTGCACCTACATGATTATTGTTTACTAGCAGCCCGTCCCGGCTTTGCACGGGCATAATGTCATTTAAAAAAATATTATTTTGACACAATGATACACAAATAAACCATTTTTACGTAGAGTTCCTACATTGAGATATTTGAAATAAAAAAAACTTAGATATTATTATTACATGATTATTAGATATTAGAGAAATAATAAATTCAAAGTGCTATAGGGAGAACCGCGGCCTCCGAGGCACGCTCCCGCCGCCCCGGCCGGCCGGTACCGCCGCAAACACTACATCCCGCAATTTTTAAATCTATAATATCTTCGAAAATATTCATTTAAATCATATGCTGTAAAGGGCCGTATATATCTATATTAAATCAACAATGTATTTAAGGTATTTAATTGGATAAGGATTAGTGCTGTACTGGTTAAAATCGCTTCGAAAATTAGCCATTATTTGTCGTAAAAAGTAAATGAGAAAAAAATGTTATTGTGGGATATCCATAAGAGATAGATATATACCATCGCGGAGTTTTCTGTAGACCTTTTCAATGTATACAATACTTAGTACATTATTTTGATAAATTTCGTAGGGTTCAGCCTGCGTTTGCAATGTAAGCGGAAAAAAAAATTTTTTTACGACATCACATTGGAAACCTCAAGAATAACAGTATTTCTCCTATATTTAATGGATGTTATTATACATATAAACCTTCCTCTTGAATCACTCTATCTATTAAAAAAAACCGCATCAAAATCCGTTGCGTAGTTTTAAATATTTAAGCGTACATAGGGATATAGGGACAGAGAAAGAGACTTTGTTTTATACTATGTAGTGATAATATTGTTTTCTTTTGTACACAGTACATAGTACATTGTGTACATTGTGTGCACAGTATATTTTGGGTAAATGGTAAAAACTTATCTGAATAACCATTCGCTTGCGATAGCTAACATGACAATGTAAAATGTAATTTAGTTGATCCTTTTCCAAATAATCAGTCTACATTAAAAAATAAAATATTGAAATTTGAAAATTATAATTAATGAATAGTGAGTTAAGACCTTCATATGTAGCAGTATTTAGAGGCTTCATAGGCAAAAGAAAACGTGAATGAAATAGAAAATGTTCTTTAATCTTTGATACAAGCAAAATTTAAGGGACACTATAAATATATGACGTGTAGAGTTTTGAAATGTGGGTTATATAGTATACTATATTTATTATTTATCTTTTTTTTATTCTGTTACTAAATAATTAATATAGATACATATTTTACTTTAAGTGTTCTGGGTAAGTGATAAAAATGCCGTATGCATTAAAACATATATACTATGTGACAACAGTTGTTGGATTAAGATTTAAAATATTGTTCAGCTTGTTGATTTCTTTATTGTTAAATTGTCTGTGATCTGTCATATTGTCCGAAAATAAATTTAAAAAAAAGCTATTAACAGAGTTAAATTTAGACATAATGAAAGGTTACCTCAACTTCAACAGTTTGTCTAGTAATTTGAATCATATATCATTTATTTGGTACTATGTACCTGATACAGTTGAATTCTAGATTTATAGTAACTGGTGCCAGTCTCTTGGGCTGTCAGTCTCTTTTTTGCCTGATTTTGGAGTTGAGGTGATTAGGTTGTTTTAATTTAACTAATTTGTTTTCTTAGATTAACTATGCGATGGTGCAAGCCCGGAAGAGCTAAACCTACCTACAGTTTAACATGTAATGAGCCTACATGTACAACGCCTATAATCTCAAGTATAATTTAATCACTTGCAGATTAATCAAATACCGTTTATCTCTTGCTAGATACTCTTGTAGACGTCCGTTATATACTTAGTTATTTTTTCAAATAAGTAATTTTAACAAGACAGTATTGTCAGACTTCAATAAACAAACTTGAACTGACAGCGAGCTCTCCGGACGTTACCTCCGAGGATTCACCTGACGCATGCGCGGTGCGTGTTGCCATCTCACCCCGCTGGCGGGGCCTCTCGCTCGCACACGACATTCGTGTAGCTTGCGGAATCAGCCTCCACCGAAAGCCCCCGCCGTGTATGTGTCGGCGCCACGCGTTCAAATATGTCACTCAACTGAACGCCTAGCCGTTCATTTAAAGCTTGCATTCAATGTATTGGCTAAAAAATGATAAGTCAGGTTGAAAGCTGAGTTTCACGTAATTTCTTAACATCAGTTAAAGCAGGATCACGCGCTACATGTGATTTGAACATCGTCTTCAATATTGACAAGGAATGTTAAACCACACAAGTATTTTTCAACGAATCATCGAAAAGATCAACAAAACGAACACGTGTTTACTAACTGTAAACCCCTTGGTTGATAGAAAGTGTGGTGTATTGTTTAACCATAAGACCACAAAATCTCGATAGTTCATCAATAGTACGCAAATCCTCTTGTATGGTCCCTCGTGGTTTTGTTCCTTTGATTCCTCCGCACAGCCGCAAAAATATACAAAAATATTCACAAAATTATTTTACATTGACTAAAACCTAAATTAAAATCACCTGACATCTTTCGATTCGATCGTATATAATATCGTATATTACAGCTAGAATTTTAATGAATGCTGGCTAATAAACGTTCTAGTCGTGCGGTTAACTGGCTTATTTAATTTGTTGGCGCCGACATACGCACATTATTCGCACCTCCGTACATGTGTATCTTTGGCGTTCGTAGGTTGTGTAAGTGCGAAAGAACTTTTTATTGAGGTGCATCTGTGCTGTCAGCTACGAAATCTTTCAATTGATTATTTCAGTGTGACGTGTCACTAAATCTGAAGCGTTTATGAACAAAGGGATCGCCACAAAGTACTGCCGATGCGTATACTGCAATTTGATAGCTCGTAGCTGAGGGGTGCGGGGACTTGCCTTCCATGTCAGTGTATTTCGTCTCGAATGCGAGCTGTTTAATGGTTCAGAATCAATGCACAACTGTAGGTCCCGTTCCATTACTGGATGTCGGGTGAAGCCCGGATTGGTACCTTCGTATGGGATGAAAACAGGTACGTCGGTCGGTAATGTATATTTAATTACTGTGGACGGAAAACCAGTAAAGTTTCTATGCGGATATACCAGTTTTGACGTAACGTAGTTTAGATTGACGTGCCCGCAAAAGAGTTAGTCCCGTCGGGAAAGGCCACCTTAAACTTGTCCCGGGAATTTGGCTACATCTCGAGAACTGGCAACACCGTGTGGTTCATAAACATAGGGCTGGAAAGAAGAGATCTTTATTTCATTCAATTAAAAATTTGAAATGAATGGCGTGCTTCATTTGTTTTTTATGTGGTTACGATCTACGATAACGGGTGCTACGTACTTTATCTTCACGAAGAACTTAAGTGGTAGGTTCTACTCCTAGGTCGTCTGAACAAGACACTTCCACTCAAATCGGCTATGTTGTTGGAAATACCGCGTAAAACTATTATAAAAATATTAATGCCATCATTTGACAGCTTTTGCTTCTCTATTTTCCGTTGTAACACCGTGTCGTGTAATTCATTTCATTCATTTCATTTCATTTATTTATTCAACTTCTGGTAGTAAAACTACACTAAGTCATGTCACAATTTGATTGATCCGCGGATTCGATCAACCAGTTGTTACGATGCCCCCTATCAAGGAAACTCTTTTTAGGTCTCAACTCGTTTATTGATTTTGATAGGAGCACGTACAGATTTAAGTAAGAGTTCAAGGTGGTGGGTAAGTAGTGTCCGTTGATCAGCAAACCTCTCTCGCACTATTTAGGCTTAAATTAGAGTCCTTTGCACTGCCTGGGCACTTAGCTGTCCGTCGGTGTGGCCGGCGCTAGGCGCACGGCTCCGAAAGAAGCGTAGGCGTCAGCTGTCCGGGCAACGCAGCGGGATGAGAAATGTGGCGGCGAGTCGAGACGTCCGGGGCTTCAGGGGCGGCTCCGCAGTAGCGGCGGCACCCGGCGCTGGAGTCTGAGGCGCGGGACCCAAGCCCGAGGATGGCTCGGCCCCGAGCGCAGCTGCCGGTTTCGCTGTCGCGTCCAAGGGCGACGCGATGCGTGTGCCGGGCTTGTACGCCTCGACAAGACCCCACAACGATGGTGGAAGATCCTAAGCACTTTTATCGACGTGCAGCGCGAGATGTCGGCCGATACGTTTCAGAGGAGCTGATGCTTCGTTCGTCGGTTGACAGAATGAATGTCGTCTCGGTTCTCTCTGACGTCTCGCCTGGCTGTCAAGTCTATGGATGCGTTCCGTCTAAGGTTGAGTCTATGTTGTCGAGTCACTAGAGAAAGTGAGTCGAGATACAGAGTGAAATGAGTGAAAGTGAGAACTTAATAAAAGCGAAGCGTTGTGACTATCAACAGGAATGCTTGCATTAATTGTTGACGCGTCACACAGTGAAGAAGAACCCGCAAAGAAACTTCACTGGTCTATAAATTATGTTTTTTTTTTGGTCTTCTTTTTTTTCGTCCACATAAATGATATAACACAATTATGATTTCATACCTAAACGCTACTGCCAAACTTACATTGGTAGAACGGTCTGGAGCAAAGAACTAAGGACTACGAGGAAACAACAACCCACAATGTGAAAAGTCTTAATTAATAAATAAATTACTTAACTTAATAACCTAATCATTATACATATTGAGTATTTATTTCGGGTGTAAACGCAGTTGAGTTTTGAAATATACATATTCCAAGCATGTCCGAGCACGTTATTACCAGCGAGTAAAAATAAAAATAAAAATGGTTTATTGTATAAAATTGTTTACACGTAGTCAAAGCACTTGCTTACATATACATGTTCATCTAAAATGTATTACCATTAAATTTATGGTTTGTTTTGACTATGGCCGAGCTAGACTGTGTCCCTTAAACTAGTATATTTACTGTGAAATAAGGGTCACAAATTGGTTACAAAAACATTTGTTGGGCCTTACCGAATTAAATAGGCATGTCATACAAGTATATTAGTAGAACTAGATTGCTACTGTGCCAAACCCTAAAACTACAGTCCATATAATCTTTTTCATACGTAAATCGGTTCAATCATTCTTTCGCCACTCATTAGCTCTGGAAACTTCAAACAAAACCAGGTTCCGCGTAAAATTAAAAAATAATAATTTCAACAATATATTAAAGATTTGTTTAATTTTAACAGTACAATTATTCGCTACTGTGCCAAACCCTAAAACTACAGTCCATATAATTTTTTTCATACATAAATCGGTTCAATCATTCTTTCGCCATTCATTAGCTCTGGAAACTTCAAACAAAACCAGGTTCCGCGTAAAATTAAAAAATAATAATTTCAACAATATATTAAAGATTTGTTTAATTTTAACAGTACAATTATTCGCTACTGTGCCAAACCCTAAAACTACAGTCCATATAATCTTTTTCATACGTAAATCGGTTCAATCATTCTTTCGCCACTCATTAGCTCTGGAAACTTTAAACAAAACCAGGTTCCGCGTAAAATTAAAAAATAATAATCTCAACAATATATTAAAGATTTGTTTAATTTTAACAGTACAATTATTCCATGTCTATCAATTCGGTTATATATGTATACAGATTAGACCCTTAAAGGAGAAATAATGAATACAAAAACAATATTTCTTTCCAACTCATTTGTAAAAACTGACGATACTGAAATGTTGGGGGAATTCAGGATTCTGTGAATCCTATAAAATTTGCATCTAATGAAAAACTAAAATCTTTAGTAACCTCAATATGAAAGGCTCCAGTCTACTGGCAAATGTACATACATCCATACGTGACTACAGCGTGAAATATTTCCGATCAGAAACTCTTACGAATCGCTACTTTTGGCGTTTGGCGACCATCCAAGAAAGTGTGCTTATGGCAAAGAGCACTTTCAACCAGGCGTGTCGCTAAGTTGCGTGCACCACTAGCACCAGCTCTCTGATTCGTGGAAACGCCGGGTTACTCTGCAATATGACGTTGCTATAAAAAAACCGATTAGACACACAAACTTCTCATTACCTGAGTAATTTTATTTACTATAATGTTGTGTATGAGTCCATTTTTTAATACTTAAAATGCTATCACTGCTAATTTAAATATGACACCATGATAGATTAAGGTTAGAGATTCATTTAACGAATCTAATATGTATGTAGAATAGACTGTGAAGCAAGAACACTTCAACTAAAGAAAAAAAAGGTGCAAAACAGAACTACTTTGTAAGCATAATTCGAGGTTGGACGAGCCTTGAATTATTATATGTTCGCAGAAAAAAAATGCTAAGGATCATTCGTTTGGGTTTATGACATTTGAAAAAGAAAACAAAAACAGGTCAAGTGCGAGACGGACTCGCACACGAAGGGTTCCGTACCACAGTCCAAGATTTGACGCCAAAAAATCACGGTGTTTGTATGGGGGCCCCCTTTAATTTTTATGATTCATTTCACCTATTTTTTGTTATAGCGGTAAAATAAGTACACACAGTGTGAACATTCCAGCGGCCTACCTATTACGGTTCATGAGATACAGCCCTGTGACAGACGGACGGACGGACGGATGAATAGTAGAAGCTTACTAATAGGGTTCCGTTGGGACCCTTTGGTCCAGTACCCTAAATACGATGTACTCCTCCTGAAATTATACAGACACAATAAAAGAATATGGAAACCGTGGTCCATAATGCGGTTGCCACATTCCTTTGCACTACGACGTAGAGCTTCTACGGTCCTGCTACGGAAGAAGCTATCAAGTTGTCCGTACCACTAATAAATTAAAGACGTGGTACAAACTTACGGGACTTTGCATCAGGTTTCTTCGATTACAGCTTGAAAATTTATTTGTTTTCTGAAACCCTTTTGAAATCGAATTAAGGCTGTTCCGACCCATATAAAGTTGTTTGCACACATAACGCAAAAAGTTTTCACTTTAAGCCACGAATTAATAATAAAAGTTTAATATAGTCATATTACTTGCAGCGAAAACCATTTCACAACTTCAGGATTATTGGTTTTGTTACAATTTATTCAAATACGATTTTTATTTAACAGCGCCATCTAACGGTGTAAAACTTCTAATCGGCAATTACAACGAAACTATTAAACCTGAAATTGTGAATATGTTTTCGCTGCAACTACTATGGCTATATTTAATATTTTTGATGAATTCGTGCCTTAAAGTGCAATACTTTTTGCGTTATGTGTAAAAAAACATTGTATGGGTCGGAACATCCTTAAAAACATTTTACTTAAAATTATTTTGGGCTTATTATGCACAATCGTCTATCAGGATGTAATGCATGTTGCCATAATCTTTATGTAATAATTATTATATTCATTATAAACTTATATTCTATTTTCACTAATTAAAATACGTGTGTTTATCAATTCTTGACTACAACAACATGAAACATCTCCTGTCCTGGCTATCATAATAAAAAAATACTCTATACATCGTCTTATGATCTCACTAAACAATCTTATGCTAATTAATTAATAAATAAAATAACCGAAAATAATCCAGAAAGCTTGGTGTACCAAGGCGCGACATAAAATAACCATTTTCAACTAACTCAACGCTACACCGTAGAGCCTCTACGGAGCTGCTACCGAGTAATCTATCGGTAAAAATTACAGGAAGCATGGTGTACAAAGGTGGATTATACATAATTAATATTTAGTAAACATATAGTGAAGTTTATTTTCAGGTTATAATTCAATAAGTAAATCAAATCAGCGGATTAATTCATTAATTTTTCATTTAAATTATTTAAACTTTTTTGGTAATCAACCTACAGTAAGTAACGTTAAAAACGGATTAATCCGCAGTGACGTAGCTTAGTGTAATTTGACAAGCTAAGTTAAATGAAAAACACAAATCACAGTAACTTAACGCTACACCGTAGAGCCTCTACGGAGCTGCTATCGAGTAATCTATTGGGTAAAAGTACGTGGAGCATGGTATACCAAGGTGCATTGTCCATCATAAAGATTTAGTAAACAAATAATATACGGTGAAGTTTATTTTTGGGTTCATGTCCGCCAAGTTAATCAAATCTGCGGACGAATAAATACTTTTGTGACGTAGCAAGTGAAATTAAATGAAAGACACAAATCACTGTAACTCAGCGCTACCCCGTAGAGCCTCTACGGAGCTGCTATCGAGTAATCTATTGGGTAAAAGTACAGGGAGCATGGTGTACGAAGGTGGATTGATTAAAAAAAATATTAATCTTCATTTGAAGATTTTTTGTATTTCTTCTTCACTGAGATTTTTCTTAATTGATCAATCGGTTCGTGACGTGACTTTGTGTAGTTTTATAATTATTGATGGTAGTAAAACAAGTAATGAAAAACATACATTAATGTACCTTAGAGCGACGTCATCGATTTTCGCCGTGGCGATCGACCTCTTCTTACGCCATTCTAACCTAGTGTAATTTTGTAACATCTTCTTTGTTTCAAATCAGTATTGAATTTATAGAAAAGTTTTGTTGAACGCAAAATTATTTAAAATAAACATTCAAGGATTATAATAGTAAATTCAAGGATACACAAACTATATTTTTAACGGCTGTATCTTGCCGTTTAAAAAATTACATTGTATTTTATTAACTTCCCTGACCCACTGTTCTCACAATATGCGAAAACATTTTATTTTCATCAACCAAAAAGTACCTAATTTATTTTACTCGTATCTCAAAAATACGATAGTATTGATCTCACGGTAAAAAAACATTACATTTGGGCACTGCCAATCACAACCTATATTGCATCTCCGAATAAAGTTCCGGAAACACGTAATATTTGAACGGCCCACCGCGACCATGCGCCGCCACGTGCGCCGCCGCTGCCTTAAAATAAATATTAGTATCGGAGCTCGGGACGCGGCCGAACGTTACGTCTGGGGGGCGGAGGGGCGGGGGGGGGGGGGGGGGGGGAAGGGGCGGGGGGGGGCGGCGGGGGCGGGTGCGGGGGCGGAGGGGCGGGGGCGGGGGAGGCGATCGATAGGCCGCAGCCGCAGAGCTCGCGCCGCGTGACGTCACCGAACTCCACCGCCGAGATCTGCAGGTCTATTCCTGGCATTCAGTAATCAGGAATCAGGAATCCTGAGTCTAGGAAACCGCTTTTATAGCGATTTTCAAGGCGAGTTTTTAGACGGAAATCCTTGAATAATGAAAAAACTATGCTCCGTAATCATTTCGCCAAGAAAATCGCTTTGAAAACTGCTTTAAAGGCGGTTTTGAGACTCAGGATTCCTGATTGCTGATTACGGAATCACTATGACATTACTTTGGTATTATTGTAATCCATCGCAGCGCCACACGGCAATAGTGGCGTGAAATGAAACATTTCCGAGTGCTTCCGAATTCAGCGCATACATAAAGTTCCATATCTTTTTCTATGAGCGATCCGTACATTCACTTAAAAAATAGGTTGGGAGATATTTACTGATTTTTGAGGAATCAGAAGTTTGTATTCCGTATGTAAACTAATAAGCTTAAGAATTGCCCTCCTGGCGTCTTTGTAAAGCAGACGGAGCGAGCATCAGCGCCGCTGCTCGACGCTCATCGGGCGGCGAGCTTTGCAGCGAACATGGCTCGGGTTGCAGTGCTGTTGTTGACGTGTACATTGTAAGGGTAACTTGACATTTTTTTTTAAAAACCGGCCAAGTGCGAGTCGGACTCGCACACACTAAGGGTTCCGTACCATCGTACAAGATTTAACACAAAAAATCAGGTTTTTTGTACTGGGTCCCCCCTACTTATACCTACTTGTTGTTATAGCGGCAAAATAATTGATAGATTGATTTAACATTATTTCATACGCCACAAAAAACAATTTGTAAAAGAAAGTATAGTGCAATAACAACTTAAGTGGGGCGCAAAGGCGGGCTTACCCCTCAAAGAGATTTCTTCCAGCCTATCTTTGGGTGTTTGAGAAGTTCGATAGGGATATATTTGTAGGTAGTGGCGGAAGGTTTGGTTTGTGAGTTTGAGTATACTTATTTTATTAACCTAAAACTAAGTACACATTTGGTACATACATTACATATTGTTTGTATGTAAATAAGTATTTATTTAACTCACACTCCGTAAAAAAATCCACATTTGATTTGACAGGAGGCCTGAGGCTCTGTCGAAACGTGCGATAAGGTTCCAATAAAAAAAACAGATATCCATTTAATGAACAGTCCTCATTGGGGGAATGGTTTCGTAAATATTCGACTCTTAACACCCGTGATCTAAAATCATGTATAAATAAATGTAAGCAAACTAGCCACTTCTTTCTTGAGAACTTTTAACAGGGCATTGACCTCGTGCCTTTCGTGCAGCTACAACTTATGTTTGGTCCGATTTACATCAGCCAATAGCTAAAGGTTAAGTACAGAGTCGGTAGTCTCAGTTCTCACCTAAATTGGCGTTTACGTAACTTCAAAGTTCCGTGAAATAGTCAAACTCCATACAAGTTTTTACTAGATATTTGTGGTTTTACTTCTTCAAGCTGTCAAAGTCAAACGCGGAGTGGACGTAAACGGCCAACTTCGACGTATTTACGGCAACGTTGAGTAAGCTGTCAAATCAAGCTCGGACTCGCAAATGTTAGTTCGCTTAACGCCCACTGCGCGCGCTCTTCAATTTCTCCATACATTTGAAAACGCCAGTCGATCGGTTTGCCGTAACGCCAAGTTAGGTGACAACTGAGACTTCGGGTACTGGATTGTATTAGTGTAGCGTCTGGAAAAAAAGTGTGACCGCTCTGACCATCCCGACTATAGGCGTTTTAGGCGGGATGATTGATAAATGTATTGAGTTAATGTATTCAATTGTTTTTAGGGTTCCAAAAGGGTGATGAATGGGTGGTGATTTTAACCCAGACCTCTCGGTAGAGAAGGTTATCAAGTTAACCTTGAAAAAGAATATCTTGATGACCATTTGATGAATGTTTTTAGGGTTCCATACCCAAAGGGTGAAAACGGAACCCTATTACTAAGCCTCCGCTGTCCGTCCGTCCATCTGTCACAGGGCTGTATCTCATGAACCATAATAGGTAGGCAGCTGAAATAAATAAAATAAAAAAAAATACAAATTAAAGGGGGGCGTCATACAAAAAACGTGATTTTTTGGTGTTGATGGTACGGAACCCTTTGTGTGCGAGTCCGACTCGCACTTGGCCGGTTTTTTGGTATCAGATGGAGGCTGGTGCCGCGATCTGGTGGGGTATGTCATGTATTGTATGTATTAAGTATAAAACAAAGTCACACACATATAACAAAATATTGTCAGGTACATGATGTCGTTTATATTCGATGTTGTTCAATTTAATGTATTATGTCCATATTTTCTATAGAAAAACCGGCCAAGTGCGAGTCAGACTCGCACACGAAGGGTTCCGTGCCATCGTACAAGATTTAACATAAAAAAATCAGGTTTTTTGTATGCGCATTAATTTTTTTTTTTTTTTTTATTTTACCTATTTGTTGTTATAGCGGCAAAATAAATACACAATCTGTGAAAATTTCAGCTGCCTACCTATTACGGTTCATGAGATACAGCCCTGTGACAGACGGACGGACGGACAGCGGAGGCTTAGTGATAGGGCTCCGTTTTCACCCTTTGGGTATGGAACCCTAAAAACATTCATCAAATGGTCATCAAGGTTAACTTGATGACCTTCTCTACCGAGAGGTCTGGGTTAAAATCACCACCCATTCATGCACCACTTTCTTTCTCTTTCTGATGAGTGCATTTAATTATGGATACGAGTTGTTCCATGGTTCGGGATACATGTAAAACTGTAGGTCCCCTTTCCTCGACCAGGTGGTAGGGTCTAAGCCTGCCCGGGTTGGTACCATGGTATTGGATGAAAAGTAGCCGTGCCGTGCCAATGTAGCCGGGCTCATAAAGGGAAGGTCCTGGCATGTCATCATTTTTTTTCGAGAATGCAGTGTGTTGGGCAATATATTGTCCGTATTTTTTTGAGTCAAATGTTGAAATCGCTCCGCATTAACTGAGGATCCTATACAGCTGCAAAAGCTTTCGTCTCACCGGCGGGGTAACTTATACTTCTGTAAAATTCACAGATAAGGCCGGTGGTGGAATGCCTACTGTAGTCATACATGAGGCGGTACTGCCTACCAGTAATATTTGACGTCCCTGTTCCAAATCAACTCCGAGCTCTCCGTCCTGTTGGAGACATGAAACTTACAGTTGGCCTGAAGTCTTTGAGTCATATACGGTTTGTAGAGTCATTCAGTCTATTTTACAAGTATTGCTACCCTAAGCGTGGTTTCGCAAGTTTGCTGTTTAGCTGTTCCAAGCGTCTTTAGTCCCGCGGTGCTGCTATTTATTTTATTCCGGGAGGTCACGACATTTTTGGTCACGATAAGGTAAATGGCTGAATCTGGGTTCTCATGTTAGAGACCAACCCTCTGATGCTAAATATGTCGGTCTGCCCGTGCCAAGTGTTTGCGTTTTCTAGATTGGCTAAATAAAATAGATGCTGGTATGTACCTGCTGATGAATATACTGATTATCTGGAAACATTGATACCTATTAATTATACAACAATAACCAGACGGTTACTTAATTAAATACTTAAATATACCTAAAGTTTTATCTGTAACCTAAATCGCCTATAACTACTAAATACAACCAACGATTTATTCAGTTTTTGTATTGCTAAGCAAGTATGTATTGATACTTTCATGCTTCGTCATTTGCATTATCCTTATCATATGTATTTTTTGTCACCATAACTACTTTTTCAGGCACCTTATCTACGTAACGCAACCACTTGGCGCAGGCAGACTGACACATTTAGCTTCAGAGGGTTGTACTTTATCCTGTGAACCTAGTTTCAGCCATTTACGTTATCGTTACCATTTTGTCGCGACCTCCTAGTCTATTTGTGTATGTCACTGAACTGCTGCTCAAACGGCTAAACATGTTTTGATGAAATTTTTAGTTTGGGTTTGAGTGGGGATAATTTAGATTTACAATTGGACCTGGCAGGTGGCGTTGCGATCGAGTTCTAGGTGGAGTCCCGAGCGGAGCAGGGAACTTCAGCTACGTTGTCATAAAACGTTGATGTCTGTTTTACTAACGTGTTTTTTATACTATAAATATAATACATCATAATAACGTATAATAAAATACAACATAAGTATCGATTTAAAAGCACCACTATTTTCACACACACAGGATTGTCCTCAATTATATTCGGTACAATTTTAACGACGATATTGCATCCCCGCAAATATTGGAAACTTAGCTAGCCGATGTACATATCAATCTCCGGAGGAAACGGCACTTAAGGTGGGCCAACCCGGGGGATACAAACGGGGAAAGAAGATTACGCCATATTTCTTGTCAGATATCCCAAATTTTACTCAAAATAGCTTTATTTGATCGAACTAGATGTCTGATGACCATTGGCATTGTAAAACTGTGTTTGGTTTCTAAGTTATTAGATCCGAAAGTTCGATTTTTTCGCGCGTTTTATACAATAACTTTGGAGGTGGATTACGCAATGGTTAAGTAAGAACATCTTAAAAAGATTAGTCATCTGACATAGCTTATTAATAAAGATTTATAATCTATTTGGTTTTCTTAGATTTTTTACTACTTTTAGCTATAAGTCGTTTTGTAATTAACATTTTCGTAAATCTTACCAAATCAAACACTATGCACATTGTCTGCTTTGTGAACATGTTGCATCGTCCTCATCACGGAGCCTGGCTTTTTCTTTGAAACAGAGAAGGTCCCAGAGCGCAACAGCACGGTTTTGTACCGTGCCCGCGAGTGAGTTAGTCCCGCCGGGTTGGGCCACCTTAAATTTCTGACCGATGACTCCATAACATTTAATTGTCACAAGTGAGTGCCTCAGTATATGCAGGCTAGGGAGTTGCGTCCTGTGCTACCGCAAATGCGACTCAACGGCCCGTCAGTAATGAACGCGAGCCTATTACTTTAACGGACGGGCCGGCTCGACACGCTAGCATTCCCCGGAGCATTCAAACGACTGTCCCTTATTTGAGTAACGAGAGTGCAAGCCGACTACCGCATACCGTGTCCGAGTTAAATTGTAGTGTCTATTTTCACCGTTGTGTTTATGTTGATTAGATGCCAGACCACTGGTCTGATTGGATGACGAACGACGGGTCTTGCGTGGAGTATTGCTCCCAGATTTTTTTTATGCGACCTGACATGGATGGCTAATACCACACAACTACCGTTATGATATTAGCCCAATACACCACATTCCCGAAGGAATTAGAATTGACACTTATCGAACTCGGAAAGAGAGACAGTGGTGCATGTCGGAATTGAACACAGGCCTCTGGTACGCTAGGCCAGTCCCCGCGCCACTAGGCTACGAGCCGCCGACCTGCGGGACCTAGTACCTGTTTGGCTCCTTGGACTGGATACAGCGCCGCATCGTGCATCGCCTCATGGCAATCGCGAGATATCCCTGAATTTAGAGACTCGTCCACTCCGAAGGATCTCTGCGGATCTCTCTGTGTTCTATCGCCTCTACCAGAGAAGAGAAAGAAGGAGAAGTGGCCTATGGTAGTTATCGGAAAGAAGTTTTACTCGCAGCTGCCCTAGTACCTGTTTGGCTCCTTGGACTGGATACAGCGCCGCATAGTACGTCGCCTCGTGGCAATCGCGAGATATCCCTGAATTTAGAGACTCGTCCACTCCGAAGGGACTCTGCGGATCTCTGTGTGTTCTATCGCCTCTACCAGAGAAGAGAAAGAACGAGAAGTGGCCTACGGTCGTTATCGCAAAGTAAGGTTATTTACGTGAATATAGCCGCGTGTCGTATGCCACATAGCCCAAACTTCACCACCGCGCGAAAATATGCGCTCGAAATGCGTTCACCAATTCAGTTCCCATTCACGCACAAACCCAAATACGTCTGCGACTATGTTTGCTTGTTGCATGTACGTTGAGATTGAGCTGTTTTATAAAATAAGACATCAGGTCTCATAGTAATCATGGCACATCTCCTTCCCCTTTGATCTGAGTCGCTAGTTTACGCCCTTTCTACCATGTTACATGTGGTGTAGTGTGTAACATGTGGTAAACATGTTACATAAATAATTCACTATGTTATGATACTTTTGAGGTTACCGCGCTCGTTAGACGTGTTTGAAAAATGTTACGGCTTTTCACGCGGCAGGTAATGAACCCCGTGCTTCAGCCACTTAGAAGGGGCCAACGAGACGATAATATCGGCGACGATATTGTCAGCTCGTATTGCCTGTCGTGTGAAGTTCGGACCGCAGCCAGACACATTTCCGCTTCCGCCCCCACTCACAGCTACGATTTACGCCCACGGCGAGCCTAGTGGTCACCTCAGTCTTCTGCTGCGCACGAGCGCGGCGGATGCCTCCTTGACAACGGGCTGAATGATTAGCTCGAAACGTCGGAGAGTATCTCTACTAATTCACTACGTAGCCAACATTTTTGATAAATTTGTTCTCTTTTTTTATTCTCACGGATGGATCGAAATTTGAGGCATGTACGAACATTCCAGTTGACATATTATTGTATGTTTACGGATGAACAGCGTTCAGCTTATTTATTTATCTAGATGTTTTGTCCACAATGCTGTGGAAATCTTCAGGATTTTCGACCTTCGTCCAATCATATGTCAACTCTGTTAAGTAAATATACGTTTTCGTACTAAGCATGTACGTCTTTATTCCAAGTAATGTATATAAATATAAATATAATATATATATATGTGTGTGTATAATCGACCGTGAAGCAAAAATAACTACTTTACGAGTATACTACAAAAAAAATATATATTTAATAAGTCAACCTAGGACTGGCTCTAGCGTCTGATACCAAATTCAATTTGTGTGAGGACGGCAATATGTTTTAATGTTCAATCTTTTGTAAACTAGTAAAACTATATATCCCTGTATAACCACTGAACTTTGTTATTCTTTATTTTGATTTTCTCTTAATTTGCTAATTGAAATAATTCAATTTGTTATGGTGGTTCGTTATTGAGCTTTAAAGAAATGCGATAACATTGAGTCACAAATGTATTTGATGAATTGTAAAGAAAGTATATGTGTCAAATATTTTAAATACTATCCCTCTCTGTCTTTCTCCCTCCCTCTTTCTATCTCAAATATGTGAATCTCAAGCTATAAACTAAGAGAGAGAGGGCATTGATTAAGGTGTAGACAAAAATACCCTAAAGGTGATTTTAACTAACACGTGGTGTGGCGTTAGTTAGGCGTGGTAAAATTTAAGGGCATAGAAACAAGAGTTCTAAGGTAACGCAATATATATTAGGTCAATTCTGGGAATTCCGAGTTGATGAATAAGAAGTGATCTCTCCTGATTGATCAACTCGGAGGACACTAATTCACTTTGAAATTACTTTAGTATTCTGGTACTCGATCAAACCTCCACACGAAATTAGTGGCAAGTAATTTTTTTTTAATGTTTCCGTTTTCAATATAAACGAAGAATTACAAATCCGTTACCATAAGCGACATAAATGAACCGGAATAGGTCGGAAGTTATTCACTGATTCAGTGAGGATTCAGAATTCCATAAACTATTTATTTATTTATTCGTTTTAGACAGGCAGGATATGCTGATGCGTCTAAATCCAGTGATTAACTTGATACATTTGGTTGTTAAGTGGTTTTTTTTGTATTTTAGATTTTGTTTGACATGGTTATCCAGTCTATTTTTGAATTGGTTGGTGGTCGTAGCGTTAATCACATCCTCTGGTAGTTGATTCCATGCTTCTTGTACTCGGTTGGATGTGTAGTTTTTGCGAAAATTCGTTCTAGAGGCCGTGACTTGCAGTTTCATGTTGTGCCCTCGAAGATGAACATTCTGGTTGCGTACTAATATTACAATGACTTCTGGCCAGTCATATTTAAAGGTGAGGGTTTTGTAAACTTCGATTAGGTCCCCTCTCTGACGGCGTGACTCCAGAGTAGGCAGTTTTTGAGCTTCAAGTCTCGCTGCTCTTCGTAGCTCAGAATTAGCGCAAGAATTGGCCTCCAGTACAGTTGTTAAGACGGTACATAATGTGGGTGACGCTAGGTAAGAGCAAGTTGCGACGGCAAGCTGTTGACAGATTCCGCTTGCCGCTCTTTGTAGCCGTAGGTTGAAGTTACTTTACGTCACTTTTGCTTTTACGATTACGAGAGCAGATCCGGGGACAGTGTGAGTGTCGCTACAATATGGTGAGGATTGACCACGGAGGATAGAGGTAGAGAGGAGATGGTCTAAGCAAACTGGGTGTTCTCTCTCTCTACCAAGTGGGTCTGTACGTCACAGCCCACGTGATAAGAAGGCGTGGCTTAGTGTCATTCGCGACATGGCGCTGGCGGTGTTAGGTTGTGGGACAATATTGTGATCTGCGGCGCAATTTTCGGCGAACAGTCGATTACACCATGAGATTTTGTGTAAAATGTTGCAAACATTACACAAGAAAAAAATATTTAAAGCCTGTAGGTGGAATTACGCTTTATTTGTCAGTAAAACACCTCAAATTTTATAATTTGAGTCAATATTCAAACATTGTATCGATGTATCGGTCTTGCAATTTGCCGATAGATGGCGCATAATAATTTTATTGGTACGATAAGAAATGTTGATCTCATGATGCATATTTTTATGACACTTTTAAATCAATATTATTTGAATCCGCGCGAATGCATAGATTACAATTTAGAAAGTTTTTTATAGAAAAACTAACATAAAATGCACAAGGCGCCATCTAGTTGTAGTCTTGTAACCACTAATAACAGCTTTTGGAATAGCTGCTACCAGAATACCGGTTCTTCCGGTAGATGGATTCAGCACAAAAGGCGGAGCCCCCCGCCATGAAATGTTTTTCTCCCCGCTTTCCCGCGCAGTGTCACGCTGCGTTCCTTAGTAATATTAAGTAATAACACCTCCTCTCTCCCTCCCTCCTCCATCTCCTCCGTGGGATAGACGCAAAATGTGCTGAAAGTTATAAATTTTCTGACAATGGCCATTTATCTAACATGGAAAAAATTAACATTATGCATAAAATAATTATAGATTATAAAAACTATAAAACCCATAGTTCACTTTAATCATAGCTTACACAAGAAATAGCTCACAAAGCATCAGTGGTCCACGTCTTATTTATCTGAAAACGGACAGCTCTATTCAGAGTGGGCGGACTAACTTTAGTACGCGTTTTAAGGTCGGACTAAACCGGTTTTTGCATGGTTAGTTCGGTGATTAGCTCGTACTAAGTTTTCACAGGTCCTCTCTGAATACGGCTAAGGGCCAAGTGCACGAAAGAACAAAAAATCAAAGTATGATCATACACGTCACTATGTGTGGACAGTATGGAAGGAACTCTATGCGGTTCACTAAAAGTGACGTGTTTGAATCGTGATTAACTCAGCCGTTTCTTTGTGCAACCGGGGCTATGAGTGTCTATCTGGATTTTCATCCCTTTTTTCATGACAAATTACGACAAGACAAAACATCATTGTGGCAATAAAACAATTCGTTGGCGATTTCAATTAAATGATTAATGACAAAGACAAAAACCAAATGCATGGATTCCGAACCATGAAACAGTTCGAATTTGTGAATCTAAAACGGAAATGGAAACGAAGTAATGTTTTTTAATCAATGCCCTGTGCCCTGATCTACAAGTCGCTCAGGTTTTTATGTGGTTTTTCTCAAAAAATAATAAAAATGCGGGTTTAATTTGACCCGGTATTACTCAAATATATGTATGTTATGTATGTAAACTTCTGGCATAAACTTTAACTGCTTACAACTTTACTTTACCAAAAAGTAGAAATTGTTTTAACATAAACGTAAATGAAATTGAAGCCAGAAAACTCTATACGTACATGTCATAATATAGCTTCCTGTAAAAGTAGTAGGCAGAGATGATAAAGTACGATCTCAGCATTGTTATTTTCCTCCTGTACTGACATACATCTCTCTTCATGCATGCACTTCGATCACGGATGCTATATTTAGAGAAGATCTCCGAGTCTACTTGAAGAGTCCTGTGTTTTGATGTATGTATAAATGTCTGTGCGACATCGGTGATCGGATAATCATGAAATAGTAGGCGAGTAAATGAGACAACAATAATTTGAGGTTTGAACATGAGCCAAATCAGTCAAGAAGTCGCCGAGATATGGAGTTTAAAGGGGGGCGGGAGTTAAAAAACTAGGTGGCGCTGCCTCCATCCTACATGGTGCTATAGTTGTCTTAATTTTTTTAAACAAAACTAGATGACCCTATTAATCAGACTAAAATCTTTGGAAATACTTATTTTAGTCTATTATTCCCATATAACATTTCATATTGCAATTCATCATGTTTCCCATACCAAAAATACTTTTTCATTAGGTACCTAATATTTCTCGAAACAGTTGGAAGTTTACAGTTAGGGGAGAACTTCTAGTTATTGTATGCAATCGTAAGTATAAATATATTTTTTAAAAGGTTATCAAACGTATTTCATAGAGAAAGGAAACTTCAAAAGATGATGGTTTTTGCGTCCACGACAATTTTCTGAGGTTACAATAGTTCGTCGGGGTACAAATAATACAATATAATGATACAGAAAGTACTGCAGGTATTTAGTAGCCACTAAGCGGCATGCCAGGGGTCAACTACTTATAGCCGAGGGCCATTAAGCGATCGAAACGGAAACGGCCCGATAAAAATAGTTATTTAAGAGGAAAAAATTGATTCGTATACTAAAATAATTTTACTCGGGTGCACATTAATTAAAGATCAGTTCCTAGTTCGGTACGTTTTCTGAATACTCGTCACAATTATTAATTTTAATTTTGCAGATCCGTTCCTCAATAGGAAAAAGTAATCTTTGCAAGAGGACTTCGCGTAACGTCCGTTTGTCGGTCTGTCTGTTGATACAATTTTTTCACGGGTATATAGTAGTAAATTTATTTCAAATTTTTAGGTCTATGACTTCTTTTAGCTGTAAAAGAATCATGATTCTAAGTTATCGCGATAAAAAAAGTATAACTCCCATTTATGCCGCATATTTTGACACCACATCGAAACCTAAGGGTATTTCCCGTTTAGTTATAACTATGAAATTTCGAAGAAGCAAGTTTTCGCGGCAAAATTATGTGAAAAAATCCGAAATTCGTTATTTAGTAATTACGTCCCATAAAAACAAATCCCAGGATGGACGAACTATCTACTCGTAATTAAAAATTTGCACGGAACACTCGGTGCATGAGTCAGACTCGTACTTAACCGTTTTTTTTTATTTTGTTCTATCGAAATCAATAAAGTCGTCATCTTCGGGCTAAAGAAACTAAACGCCTCTTTGACAAGTGTTACCAAACAATTTTTAAAAGTCATCAGCCTCTTTTCTTGCCTTAAGTGTGGTGTAGACCGTGACCCATATCCGCCCTTGTAGGCGAGCGGGGCGCAGCCAAACAAGTAGACCCTTACGATTTGGGCTATCGGTGGAGAGCCTTTGGTTCAATAGTTTGGCATTTTATTCAATGAGCAACATTCAACCTATTCGTTTTGTTTCAACGTAGGGTGATTTAAGCTTATAGAAGAAGATTATTTTGAGTATATACTTTGAAAGATGTTTTTGTTGAAAAATTAAATCTTTTTTTCAACGCATCATAGCCGCGATGCTAAAAACTTAGTTTTTCAGATTAATTTTAGATTTTCAAGCGTACTACTTATGCTGATGTTTTTTTCGGATTGGACTTTTCGGATGAGAAGATTATTAAAAAAAATAACAGAACTGCTTTAAAGTGAAGGAAAAAACCAACGACTTCGATAGTGTTAGGCTTTCTAGCACACATGCAAAATTCAACATATAAGAGATGAAGAGGTGGCGTTATTGATAAATAAGATAAATAAAAGTATACCTGCAGGCAATAATGTAACTAGTTATTTTATTACAGTGATTTAAGTGCTAACATAATAATAAGCAGATGAAACAGCTCATATAAGCTACATAGTTCAGAATGAATAAAATGAAAGCAAGAAATAAATGCAAAGAAACTGAAGCTCTGCACTGAACTGAAGCTAAATAATAATATACGAGTATAGTTACATACTGGATAACAAGCTTAGCTGGAAAAATCACCTAGAAATCCTCGCTAAACGCGCAAGGAAGCTAATGTTTGTTTTCAAGGACCTAAGAACTGTTGGAAGGAAACCACTAATCCGAAACATTTACCAGACTCCCGGCGAGTCAATCCTGACCTACTGCATAGCGGCATGGGGCGGTGCTGCAAAGACTCACATGCTGTTGGCTGAAAGGGCTCAAAGAGCTGCGCTTAGGGTTCTGTTTAGAAAACCTTTTCTTTACCGAACGAGATATTTGCTGCAAGAAACTGGCCTTCTAAGTGTACGGCAGCTGTACATAGCAAAGCTTCTTAAATGGGTGAATGGAATCCCGCAAACGAATCCTGCTATTACATACAATACGAGACAAACAGGCCGGTTAGAAGTACATGTGACTAGAACCGCTTTCGGGCAACGATTCAGAGCGTTCCTTGGACATTTCCTTTACAATAAAGCTGTTGATGAATGCAACTTCAAGGGCACCCGCAAGGCCGTTTTAAAGAAGAAACTAACACAATGGCTCGGTTCTAAGGACTATGAGGAGACTGAGCACCTGTTCTATGTTACTACATAAAATTAAACAAACAAAGATATGCACACCATCAGGATGGATTACTGATCACGACATATATACACACTAACGTCAATACATAAGCACCCTCATCCTAACCCTCTCACTCCCACATACACACACCCACACACATACCCCCTCACACACACGCACGCACCCTAACACCCTTACATACCACAGAACACACATACACAAAACACTTTTTTTTTCTCTTTTTACTTGTCTGGTATTTTTTCTTTTCTTTTTGTTTTAGAGTTTTAATTTTAAAAGATATCATTTATGTTATCCATTGATTTCAAACTTAAGAAAGTTACCTAAATATAATCACTAAACGCACAACTGAAAATGCCATGCCACCTATAAAACAGCCATGTGGCCAGTTTAGGTGGCAGAATACGATAAATCTTCTTAAATATATTTAAACCAATCATGTTTAAGAATGTAAAGCGTGTATTCATATATTGTTTGTTTGTTTGTTTAGTTGTGACAAAATAAAAAAAATAATCATCGAAATTATAATTGGCAGAGGCATTGCGTAACAAACATACAGTCGAATTGAGAACCTCCTTTTTTAGAAGTCGGTTAAAATGTGAACCGCTGGGTACCGTGTATCGGGGTTCGAGAGCCAGAAATGGCACCGATGATGATGTTAATTTCATTTAAAAAAAATAAACGATATCCATAATCAGGAGATTTAACATTTCGAGCGTCGGGAGCCCAGTGGAGCGACACCTTGCAATTCGATAAGCTGGGTGAACCGACTCTGAGCGCGGTTGAGTTCTAGACGTGACGAGTTGACCGTTTTCAACCGTCGAGGCTGGCCGTAGTTAGGATTCCACGTAAAACTGTAGGTCCCTTTCCCTAATTACTAGGTGGCAGGGTTAATCCCGCCCGGGTTGGTATCATCTCATGGAATGAACGACGATCGAAGCAGGAATGAAAATTGTCCGTGTTTTCCATTCAGCTTAGTGTAGCCAAGCAATATAAGGAAGGTCCTAGAATGGCAACTAGTTCCAATGTTATGAGCCCAATGTTATGTGTAATGTATGTGTTAGCCTAATATCTAACGATCAGTTTATTAATATCGGCTATCCTTGTCCAGTTACATAAAACAATATTAGGCAAGCTGTACTGGCACAGGAGCTGTCGAAACGAAGCGTGAGAAACACTACATAACGGATGACAGCGATGATTCTATTGATATTGATTATTGAGATGGCCGTTCGGCACGTTTGGTGATTCAAGCGACACACCACACCTAATCTTTCAATTAGGCACAGCGCACACACAGCGGTTTCATGAACAATGATTTCTACCACCAGTGGACGCTAATTCCGGATTGACACACCATGATTTATCTGACATATGCAATTAAGCAGTAGTAGGTGGGAATTGCTGTCTTAGTAATCGCTAAGTACCGTAAAAATGTATTTGAAATGCACGCATTAAGAAAGATCCTTCCGCAATGATTTACGACCGCATCGCCTATCCCTGGCAGATCGATTCGGGTGAAAGCTGGATTGGTGATCGTTGAGAAGTTCATTGCCCTCAAGATACTTCGTCATCTGAGAATTAGTGATGTGCTTCATGTTTTCGCATAGAAGAGACGGAATGGCTTTGGTTTGGTAGTTGGTCAGGTCTATTCAATCGCCTTTTCAGGCACATCCAATCGGATAAAATATGCGGTGAACGCGGGTTCGATGTGGTGTGATCTGGATAACATATATCTAAAACCAGCGCAGCGCAGGAAAAAAATAAGGACTTCTCGCTTTCCTGAAATCTCGGGAGAAGATCTCTCGCTGCACAGTTTCCAGTAGTAATTGAATTTTCGGCCTAAAGCATTAGCATCTAGGAATTGATGGCTTTATGGCACCACTATCGTCCCGGGTGGCGTAAGCCCCAAAGGGGTTAATGAGAACATCGACCTTCTCTTTGGCGGAAAATATGAATGAACCGCTAAGTTGCAAAAGTTAAAGAGTGGTAGAAGAGAATACCGGCATCAGTATATTTGGCGAAGGATTATACAGACAGCTCCAGAGAATTACGACAGGTGTACCACACACCATCGCAGGAATATCATCAGGAACAATTGTTACCCTGAAATCTAGACTGAAGAGCTCACGCTGCACAGTTTCCTGGCGCAAGATTCGATAAAGGATTCGCACATATGTGCATTTGGCAATGCATCCAAATAATCTATTTAAAGCGTTTCCTGGATTTAATAATTTATCCTCCCCCATGGATGTATTTTCTTAAATTCTGCCGCTTGGTAGATAAGGACTGACTAAGGAGGTTGAGAGACGAATTCAACTGGGTTGGGCTGCCTTCGGAAAGCTAAAATACGCTTTGAGGTCTGACCTTCCGCAAAATTGAAAGACCCGGATATATGACCAGTGCGTCCTCCCGGTTATGACGTACGGATGTGAAACGTGGACTCTGACGGTCGCCGTTGTCCAAAGGTTGAAAGTTGCCCAGCGAGCAATGGAGCGAGCCATGCTGGGAATATCGCTACGGGATATGGTGCGTAACGAGGCAATCCGCCGATGTACCAAAGTAGTCGATATTGGACACCGGGTGGCTAAGCTCAAGTGGCAGTGGGCTGGTCACGTCAGCCAAAGAGACGACGACCGTTGGAGTAACCGTGTCCTACACTGGCGGCCGTGGACAGGAAAACGGAGTGCGGGAAGACCACCCGCCAGGTGGGACGACGACATCAAGTGCGTCGGCGGAAAGCAGTGGTTCCATACCGCTGAAGGCCGGGAGGACTGGAGGAAAATTGGAGAGGCGTATGTCCAGCAGTGGACGCAAACACGCTGACTGACTGACTGACATGGATGTATGTATGTAAATGATAGAAAACAATACATTATTTAAAATGTTAAGGATGAGTACTTAACATAGTGAAGAATGTACATAAGATACTGTAGTGTATCGCTAGAAATTTTCGATGTTTGTTTGTACCCAGATTTACATGAAACTGCATAATCAACTTGATTGTAAAAATAATAAACATTTTGGGCATACAATGGGAATAATAACCTTCATAACATATTTTGAACCGTAGAAGAGATAAGATTTTAGTTTGTCATGAAAACATCAAGTTAGCAATTGACATTATTAATAACGTGGCATGTAAATAATACATAAAATATATAAATAAAGTGTTAAAATACTTGAAATAGGAAAAGGAATTCAATTAAAACAGCTAAATAATGATCATCATATTAATGCAACGTTTCTTTGTCAATAATTAATTAGGGAAATTTATGATTATGCAATAAGTTGGACCGTTACCGTAAATGTTTAAATTAAGTATTTAAAGATTGCTTACCCTGTCTATTTACCCACACACGTAACACACCCTAAAATCTTCACACACACATTTTGTTAGCTGTAAGTTTTCCTTTTAATAAATAAATACATAAATAAAAAAGAATACGACACATTCGTATTTTCGAAATTTGATCAGTAGGTATATGACGTAAACGAAATATACATAAGGCTTAGATTCAGTGGTTTTCTATGATATACAGAATCTAGCACTTACTGGACTTGGAATCATGTGGTCACCGCTCCTTCGCGCTGACCGAGGAGCAATCCTTTCACTGGAGACACTGCACGTACCCGCAACCACGAATCGTAACGAACTACATACGTAACGTTACTTGACTATTTCAATGCACAAGCTAATTTCAACCACCTGCCTTGACTATTACAGAAACATATCTGGATACAAGAACCGCTGTTTGGTTGTACCTGGCAATCTTTATCGCACGCGTGAAGGATTTTTCGACGGGTCTCGCTGGGATTTGTTTGTGAAACGTGTTATAAGCATAGAGCTGTTTTACTACCGCAGAACAAACCTTAACGTTTTGAGATAGGTACCTATTGGTTGACCGAGCATCACGACCTACAACTGACGTCTGGCATCACAGTGTACGATCCTCTAATGTTAGCACCTAAAGATATTATTCGTAGAGTCCGGTGCAATTCTCGTGACGAATTTGCACGAAGAGAACGTCGCGATTGGAAGCAAATTTGCTCTGAATCTACAATTATTTACATATAGTTGACATAATATTAACTCGATTTCTTTTCGTGACATAACCTTTGAGGAAAGATCAGTCCTCAACTGTGATGAGAATTAAAGCGATACTGAGTTTCTAATGGAGCATAAAGTTTGGGGTTCACACTGTATTTCTCCGCGAACGCTTCTAAACGATGCGTCTCGTGAAATAACTGAGCAGTCACCGCGGAATATTAAGAGGTTAATATTGACGGATAGCTATCAGCGCCATTGCTTTCACCCAGTCACCGCTAAAAACCCTTCACGGCTCCGAATGCCTCTCCGCTTGCGAACAGAAGGACGGAACGTCGAACATAAAACTGCGGAGCCACCGAGGGGGCTCCAAATTATAAACGAAGCCCCCGTAAAACAAAAGCCTTCGCCGCCAGTGCGGAGCGGTGCGGCGCGGCGAGGGGAGGCGGCGGCGCGGCGGCAGTCCGCAGACCGGTCGCCGTCGCCATCTAGCGGCGGAGCGCGGCGCCGGCCGCCGGAGGCCGAGCCGCCTGCGGACGATCGAATCGGGCTTCCGCAGCGGCCGAGCCTTCGCGGGCGGCCCGGCGCCCCGAGTCTCGAAGGGTCTCCCGGGAGGGGCGCGCTCGGGCGGCGGCCGGCGGCGGCGGGCGGCGGCGCGAGGCGCGGCCGGCGGCGGTGGATGCGTACCGTCAGAGCTCGGGTGCTTGGGTCGCGCTCGCGGCCGGGCATGCTGTCAGGCTCCGCACGGGCGCGGGCCGCGCATGTCGCTCCGCTCGGCTCGCTCGACGGCGCTGCTGCGGTGCGGGGCGGCCGTCCGCGGCGCGCGCTCCACGCCACTGAGTCCCGCGCCCGCGCCCGCGCCCGCGCGGCGCGCGCACGCCCGCCCGCCCGCGCCCCGCGCCCTACATCGCGCCGACCCGCGGCCTTTTCTTTCACAAATTCCCGCGGCGCCGTCGGCATAGGGCTTCGCCCGCTGCAACCTGCAGCCGGCTAATCCGTTTACGGCGCCGCCGCATCGATTGTGCGGGAGCGGCGCGGCGCGGTCGTGGCTCCGCCGTGGGTTGGACCGCTTCATTTATAACGCCGACATGGGATGGATTCTATAACTCTACATTCTTAATATTCCGGGAGGTCACGACATTTTTGGTCACGATAAGGTAAATGGCTGAATCTGGGTTCACATGTTAGAGACCAACTCTCTGATGCTAAATATGTCGGTCTGCCTGTGCCAAGTGGTTGCGTTATCTAGATTGGCTATATAAAATATATGTTGGTATGTACCTGCTGATGAATATACTGATTGTCTGGAAACATTGATACCTATTAATTATACAACAATATCCAGTCGATTTTTTAATTAAATACTTAAATATACCTAAAGTTATATCTGTAACGTAAATCGTCTATAAATATAAAATGCAGCCAAAGATTTGTTCCGTTTTTGCATTGCTAAGCAAGTATGTACTGATAATTTCATGCTTCGTCATTTGCATTCATTTACCTTATCATATATATTTTTTGTCACCATAAGTACTTTTTCAGGCGCCTTATCTACGTAACGCAACCACTTGGAATAGGCAGACTGACACATTTCGCTTCAGATGGTTGGTCTTTATCTCGTAAACCCAGTTTCAGCCATTTACGTTATCGTTACCATTTTTGTCGCGACCTCCTAGTCTATAAAGCTATTACAATAGAGCTGTTTGTAAGTTGATATTATTGAGAAGTTTAGCTGAAAGGTTTATCAGACTTAGCCCCGGTTGCACGAAGAGACGGCTGAGTTAATCAATGTTCAAACAAGTCACTTTTCCATGCTGTCCACACAAATTGACGTGTTTGATCATACCTTGATGTTGATTTTGATTTTTTGCCCTTTCGTGCACTCGGCCCTTAGACACTTGCAGCTGTATTCGGAATGGGCGGACTAATTATTCAGAGAGCTCCTGTCAAAACTTAGTACGAGATTAGCACTGGACTAACCATACAAAAAACGGTTTAGTCCGGCGTTTTAAAGTTAGTCCGCCTACTCTGAATACGGCTGTAAATTATTTTCCAAAATATATGTCGTATGCAATGGTTGTATGAGTACAATGGTTTCGGTCATTTTAATCTATTGTATGTATTAAGAACGAACATTTAAAAGTTAATCAAAAACTTATCACTATGAGTAACAAATCATTAAGAGAGGTTAAAAAATTTTAAAGTTATTAAAATCAAACTGAGTGCTCACTTGCATGGTTATTTTTTTATATTTTTTCTTAGTTACCTAAGAAATTACAGTTTCATATCGGAAATATAATATATCGGAATATATATATCTTTATACTTTTATAACTCTTCGTAATCTGCCCAAACAAGGCGTCCAGTTGTACTATTCCTTAAGAGATAGTAATAAACTACCGCAAGCAAACAGCAAAATAAAGAAACAAAGTTCTATCTACCAATCAATTAATATATTGAATATGCTACCGAAGGAAATGAAGAGTGCAGATTCAACTAACCTATTTAGAAATAAACGTAATGAATTCCTATTAGAAAATCTTTTCTACTCTCTCAGTGAATATTTTAATCATAATAAATAAAGAAAACTTAGAAGCTTAAATATAAGAAATAGTATTATTTAGTTGTGCTTATTGTATGTAAAAAAATATTAGTCGGCTTATGTGATGTGTGTACCTATTTATAATGAAATGTTTCTATGCCTGAATGGTAATCATTCCGAAACAATAAACAACTTTTAAACAAAATTTATTTATTTAATTAATCGAAGTATGTACCAATGGTATCGATCCCTTCCGCTATTTTACGGGAAGTTCATGAATTCCTTTGCGAATTGAGGCTAATATCAGGACAGTAGGTTTTGTATTAGTCATCCATGCCAGGTTCCTTAAAACCAAAACTTTGATAAAATTAACAAATGAAATTTGTATTATGCTTCCCTTAGTAAAGTTGGCAACTGTTTCACGGGCCTTTGTTGCTGGGACATCTTTCGACCCCAACAGCGTGGGCTGCATCCCAAGCTTTCTCCAATCGCATTCGCTCAAGCGGCCGACACAAATTAATCTATACTTCTAGATATCAAACAATTGGATATACAAAAGATAAACAAGTCATGCAATTCCACAGATCTCCGTGTGCACTTCATATCCAAAACCCCAATCACTATTTCTCATCGGCGTAAAACACGCATGATTCATCGTTCGTCAAAAGAACATAGTCCAGCTCTATTCCTAAGAGCCCAAACGACTGCGACACTACGAAAGAAATGACAATAGACTAGTTATGTCTATCCTATCGCTTGAATATCACGCGCTTGTCGCCGTCTTAAATTCATTCACGATAAATAGTTTAATGTTAAGTTAAAAATAAATTTAATACAGTCCCGTATCTGAAATGTTAGAGACCGCTAATAGAGAGCCTATTGGCAAGAAAACAGCTGTTTAGGGTTGGTATAAATGTTTCGAAGTGAGCCGCGAACAAAATTTTATATTCTTAGAAATTAAGTATGTAACCTTTTGTTAATATGTCTATCATATATAACGTCGATTTAATATTTGTCATGTTTACTGTAGCAGAGGGGACAAAATAAATTATGCGGCAGCTATTTATTCGTTTTCTATAAAGTATTGTTACTTGCTGTACATCCAGGAATGGTCCAGAATTTTTCAAACGTGATGGTAAGTAAAATAAACTCCGTAAAACAGGTTTGTACGAAATGCTACGGCTTTAAGGCAACTCTACAAGAATATTGAGGATGATTAGGTGCTATCCTAGGGCTTTATTTAGATCCAACTGTCTCATTATACTTCTTAGATCGATGAGTGACAACAGTTTTATTGGAGTTAATAATTAGACATCACTTTTAGGATGATATTTGTTATCTGCATCCTAATTTTGAAAGTTACCATTTCATTTCATTTCATTTAATTTCATTTTATTAGGTCTTTTTGGTATACAATCATACACTTAGACACGTCAAAAAAGGTACAAATAAAATCACGATAAGAATCGTATAAAATCGATAGAATTCAAAATTGTTAAATAAATTATCAAAATAAACAATTCAGGATCTAGATTAAAATCATAATAAAAACAATACAAGTTAACTGAATTCATTGGATTAAAATATCAAAATATATAAAATTCCGGTCAATACACAAATACAAATAACATTTAAAATTTCAGTAAAATTGTCAAAAAATATAACTCGAACATAGCTTAAATAATTAACTATAGTAACTATAACAATCGGCTGTAAAGTGGCTTTGTCATAGAGTTAAACTAAAAACGTTAAACTAAAACATTAACCATTCCAATAAATTTAGACGCTAAATTTTCTTCAAATTATCCGTCAAAATGGTTTAATGGTCACTCTATTTCAACTTCAATATCTTGCTACATATCAGGCATAGGTCTTCATTTAACAACACTATTATACCCATCTAATCCCAAGTTTTAAACATCAATCATAACTTATAATATCATCATTTTTAGGGTTCCGTACCCAAAGGGTGCGAGCGGAACCCTATTACTAAGCCTCCGCTGTCCGTCCGTCCATCCGTCCGTCCGTCCGTCCGTCCGTCCGTCACGGGGATGTATCTCATGAACCGTAATAGTTAGGCAGCTGAAATTTTCACAGAGTATGTATTTATTTTGCCGCTATAACAACAAATAGTTAACATTTAAAAATAATAAAAATAAAAAATGGCCCCCATACAAAAAACGTGATTTTTTGTGTTAAATCTTGTGCGATGGTACGGAAGCCTTTGTGTGCGAATCCGACTCGCGCTTGGCTGGTTTTTTTTATTAGCCTGAACTCTACATATTTTAATCAATTTGTCTTTGACTGGTATCTGTGTTCTAAATAGATTCAGTAATATCTGTGTAGAGCGTTCACTTAACATTGACCGAAACGTTTAAGGAAAACATTTATTTTTATGAATATTTATGAGTGCACTTTACTGTGGCAAAAATGTGTATTTTTTCATTCAAAATTGGTCTGATGGGTTTTTCAAACGGTTCACTGTTAGTTAGTTCATGTAACAGGTTATTCCAAAGACCACTACTGGATTGGCCAATAATTTACTAGATTACAATAACTCTAACTTAGATAATAATTATATTTGACCTCATTTCATTTAATTACAAGACTTGGCATCGATTTATCGATCGATATTGGTATTTGATAGCGAAGTAATCATTGCATCGTATGTGTGATAAGGTATATAAAAATCAATACATCTTCGCTACGGCCATTCATTGTCTTGATGTCGTGCCGTTTTCGATTACTAAAAGCATAAAGTTTGGTTGCTTGAAAAATGATTACTACAATAATTGACTGATCTATAAGACCAGTAAAATGTGTTACGCACTGAAAAACGTTTTCTTTCTGACCATTTTACTGACCTGCCTGTTAACAACAGAGGCTTATAGAATCCTGGTTGTTTTCCCACTACTAGGGAAGAGCCACAGCATCCTGGGAGATGGTTACGCTCGTGAACTTCTGAACACAGGACATGAGGTACATTTTTACTTTGTTAATTTGAACGCATTCATGTTAACTGAAATTGCAGTGTTTTTTTTTTAATTCATAATTATAATCTTAAAAAATAAACTTCGATTTCAGTTTCGTGAATAATGCTAATTGGAATATATTTGTTGAAAGTCTAGAATCTACAAAATATTTAAATCTACAATCCTAGAGCTGATCGAAAATAAAATTATCTGAATACAATATTCATATACATTAAGCATGTCTGTTTCTTATAGAGGTGTCCAACTAAGGAATCTATGAGGCGGGTTGTGGAATATGCTTTGATGGTAGGAGTCGCCCGGGAACTGAGGGAAGGTGCGAGAAAGATAGGCTCAGAAGCGATCCTGGAAAACATGCTTTCACAGTTAGGAATTAGTCATAACAAGGATTTTCCTTTATAAGTAAACTATGCACTTCATGTTCTAAATGAAAAATGCATTCAATTAATACATACGAAACAAAACAGACTTGATGTGCAGAACGGCTTCTCTACAGTACACATAGCACTCTAGTGATCAACCGTATAGCATAGGCAGACTCTGTTCCCACCAATGCCAAAACATCAGTCTTTAGGTTTTTTTTTTATGTGACTGGACATGGATGGCTAATACCACACCATTCTGTCATGGTATTAGCCCAACACACCACATGGGAGCTAGTGCCATGCCAGAACCTTCCTTACATTGCACGACTACATTGAACTGGATGGAAAACACGGACAATTTTTCATTGCCGCTTCGACCATCGTTCATCCAATGCGATGGTACCAACCCGGGCGGGATTAACCCTACCACCTAGTAAGTAAGGAAGGGGACCTACAGTTTAACGTGGAATCCGAACCACGGCCAGCCTCTCTCAACGGTCGAATGGTCACCCATCCAAGACCAGACTGGACCCAGCGTTGCTTAACTTCGGAGAGCGATCGCCGAAGTGTCGCGCCACTGGGCCAATGAGGCCATGCCAGGACCTTCCTTATATTGCACGGCTACATTGAATTGGATGAAAAACACGGACAATTTTTCATTGCCGCTTCGACCATCGTTCATCCAATGCGATGGTACCAACCCGGGCGGGATTAACCCTACCACCTAGGAAGTAAGGAAGGGGACCTACAGTTTAACGTGGAATCCGAACCACGGCCAGCCTCTCTCAACGGCCGAATGGTCACCCATCCAAGACCAGACCGGACCCAGCGTTGCTTAACTTCGTAGAGCGATCGCCGAAGTGTCGCGCCACTGGGCCATTGAGGCTGTGTGTGATTGAGGTGTTGCCGCTACAGCATATTGCTTAGATACTATGGCGTGTGCCACTTGAATGATGTCCACTTTCTATTCTATAAACGAATGTCCCGTCCATGACCAAATCCGTTAACGCTCGGGACAAAAGATGGGTAGGATTTCATATCTCCATTATGGTACTAGAGCTATTCGTTCTGTCCGGCTCACATCCCGATACACCTAAGGCATCTATCTCTACATTTATCCCGTTCCGTGTCTACTCGACTAGTTCAGCTGGCGCAACTATTAGCTTTTTTACTTCTTAATCTGCAGACCGGGGTGGTCGTATCTTGTATCTTGGAATAAAAAAAATATAGTTTGACCGTTCGTGTCAGTTTGGTTCTAATTTATGATTTTCATTTGCTTCGTTTCGGATGCAACTTGTTTAGTATACTTGTTTAGTTTTTGTTTGATCTTCTGCTTATTTCAAAATTGGTGATAAATCTCAAATTATTGTGAAATACCTATGTCACAATCAAATTAACGAAATATCTTTACCTTGATTTTTTTCACAGGTTACGTACATCACACCATTTCCTGTGAAGCAACCGCATTCCAACCTGACACAAATCGATGTTTCTAGTCTTTTGGATGACTTTGCAGGTAATTTTCAATCGTTTATGTGAAATCGTAAGATTAAAAACCTACCCCACTTCGAAAGTTAAAATTTGGAATCCAGCTGGCGCCCATCACGTGTAAATATACGAAGGAAAAAATTAGAAAACAATGAATGGTTCTATGCTGTCCTCTTATCTCTTTAAACCTTACCCGTAAGGTTGCGTTTTATGATTCGTCATTCGACTAAAAAGATTTGAGTTTCAATTGAAATAGCACTAGCAATTATTTTCGAAATCTTGTAATTTTGCTTGTAATCCCTTTCAAATAATATGTAAATAGTAATAATTTTTTAATAAAAAGTCATGATATCCCATCAAAAACACTAATGTCAAAATGGGATCCTAAAATGGGGCTGAAAAGAATTGAGATCTAAACGGGTGCTAACTTCTAAATATTAAAAAATATTTTAAATTTTTTTTATATATATGTCGTTCAGATGAAGTTTAAGATTCTTTAAAAAAAGTACTAAAAGAAATGGTAAAAATATTTTTTTTTAGATAAAAACAAATATAAGTATTTTACTTAAAATGCGGAAATTGATCCATTTTGATAGCATCCTGTGATAACATTTTCATTTCTCTATCTATCTCTATCATTTCATTTCTCTATCTCCCGGTCATCCCTTTCTTGAAAACAGGTTAATGAAGTGATCGAAAAAGCAATTTTACTGATAAAATAATCCTCAACAAGATCAGCGCACAATCCTTGCGAAATCCACTCAAAATTATGTAGTTTTTGGCGATTTTATGGTTGACGTTTAACACATCTGATTTAAATTTCGTGATCCACGTGGTAAATCAGAAACAACCTCACAAAACTCGTTTTTGGGTTAGCGAAAAAGCGAAGAGTGGAAATATAGCAATCTAGTTCTTAGTTTTATTGCATACTAGCAGCCCGTCCCGGCTTTGCACGGGCATAATATCATTTAAAAAAATATTATTTTGAACTATTTATAGGCACACTCCCGCCGCCCCGGCCGGCCGGTACCGCCGCAAACGCTACGTCCCGCAATTTTTAAATCTGTAATATCTTCGAAAATATTCATTTAAATCATATGCTGTAAAGGGCCATATAAATCTATATTAAATCAACAATGTGTTTAAGGTATTTAATTGGATAAGGATTAATGCTGTATTGGTTAAAATCGCTTCGAAAATTAGCCACGATTTGTCGTAAAAAGTAAATGACAAAAAAATGTTATTGTGGGATATCCATAAGAGATAGATATATATAATTGCGGAGTTTTCTGTAGACCTTTTCAATGTGTACAATACTAAGTACATTATTTTAATAAATCTCGTAGGTTTCAGCCTGCGTTTGCAATGTAAGCGGAAAAAATGAAATTTTTTACGACATCACATTGGAAACCTCCAAAATAACAGTATTTCTCCACTATTTAATGAATGTTATTATACATATAAACCTTCCTCTTCAATCACTCTATCTATTAAAAAAACCGCATCAAAATCCGTTGCGTAGTTTTAAAGATTTATGCTTAGTGATATAGGGACAGAGAAAGCGACTTTGATTTATACTATGTAATGAGTAATGATAGTGATTTATATTACTGCAAATGTATTGTGATTATATTGATCAAAAAATTTCAGAGTTAAAAGCCGGCATGAACATATCTACCCTGCTGGATCCGCAACCCATGTTTATGGATGAAATGATGGTGCATTACATGGCGCATGGCTTTACGGCGTCTGCGCTTGCGCACCCCAACGTGCGCGCGCTGATAGCGGACAAGTCGCAACGCTTCGATGTGGTCGTAGCCGAGTGGGTCTACAGCGAACTGTATGCAGGGTACAATTGTTTTAAATCTTTAAGTCTATAATAAATTAATATTTTATTTATTTTAAGGGCACAGTACCTAATTTGGTGCACATAATTCAGCGGGAAATCCCTCCACTGTTACAATATTAAAATAAAAAATAAGAAGTGAAATCGACTCTAGCGACAATACCAAATATGTATCATGGAATCACTTCGGAATACGGAATTTATGAATACGTTACTTTATTTACGAAAACTTAGGTCTGAAAATCAATCATAACGGTTCTAATTCGATAATGATGGAAATTATTTTTAAGATACGTCTTTTACGTGTTGAAGTTTTTGGTCCGAAATGATTTCATCATCTAGCTGAAATCAATCATCTAGCACAATGACGTTACCGATGAACATTCGACTACGAATACCAAACCAGAGTAGAATATTTTTCCTCTCACTTGATAGACACTATTTTCGAACCTTCTAGAAAAATAAAAAAAAATACAGCCCCTGTTTGAAATATTTCTCTTGAAAAGCATTTGCTAGGTCTTGTGTGAATCTACGTTTTTTTCGGAAAATAAATGAATTTAAAATGATAACATAATTTATTCGCTCGTTCCAAACCAAACAATGGCAAAAAGGAACACTCAATACCAAATGGAAAATTGAGGGTTGGAGGTTAGAAATCGACGACCATTCCGAGGATCTACATTGAGAACTACTATTTCGGGAGGTCACGACATTTTTGGTTACGATAATGTAAATGGCTGAATCTAGGTTCACAGGTTAGAGACCAACCCTCTGATGCTAAATATATCGGTCTGCCTGCGCCAAGTGGTTGCGTTAGCTAGATTGGTTACAAAATACATGTTGGTAGCACCGGCTGATGAATATACTGTTTGACTGGAAATATTGATATCCATTAATTATACAACATTAACCAGTCGGTTTATTGATTAAATACTTAAATATACCTTAAGTTATATCTGTAACCTAAATCACCTGTAACTGCGAAATGTAACCAGTGATTTGTTCAGTTTTGCTATTAATAAGCAAGTAAGAGTATCTACTGATACCTTCATGCTTCGTTATGTGCAGCCATTTACTTTATCACATTTTTTTGTCACGATAACTACTTTTCTAGGCATTATCTAGGCATCGCGACCCCTTGGTGCAGGCAAACCGATACATTTAGCTTCAGACGATTGGTATTTATCCTGTGAACCTAGTTTCAGCCATTTACGTTATCGTTATCATTTTTGTCGCGACCTCCTAGTCTATACCTCTTGCAGGTTCGCGGCACTGTTCGACTGCCCGCTGGTGTGGTCAGCGTCGACCGATGTGGACTCGCTGGTGCTGCGACTGGTGGACGAGGTGGCCAACCCTGCCTACATGGCGGACCTGTTCCATGGACCTAAACAGCCGTTCAGCTTCGTACAGCGCTTTGAAGAGCTGTGGCTACTTCTGAAGAGGATATTTACAATAGAGCAAGTATTCATTAATAAAATACATACTATGATCAAAAAGTTCCGGGAATTAATAAAAAAAAATGTGTTAATTTTCGGATACATTTATTTTATCACCTTCAAAATAACAACCGTTTGAAGCGATGCACATACGCCAACGGTTAACCCATTCTTCCATACACTTTTGATAGTCCGGTTAAGGAATGGCTTTCAATGCCTTCGTCGCATTTTCTTTTATTTCATCGATGCTCGAAAATCTCTTTCCACGAAGGGGTATTTTAAGTTTTAAGAACCGGAAAAAGTCACATGGTGCCATATCCGGAGAATACGGTGCCTGTTGGATTGTATTTACAGTATATTTGGTCAAATAATCGGTCACGATGCGCGCTTTGTGAGACGGAGCATTGACATGGTGCAAGATCCATGAGTTGTTTTGCCACAATTCCGGTCGTTTTCTACGCACAGCATCTCTCAAATGCTTAATTACGGCCAGGTAGTATTCCTTATTGACTGTTTGACGATTTTTGAGTACGATTTCTTGAACTTTTTCGACGTTATCATCGGTAGTTGATGTTGAAGGGCGTCCACGACGAGGTGCATCGTCAACTTATTTTAGACCATTTTTGAACGACGAATACCACTCGTATACTCTTGTTTTTGAGAAAGCAGAGGCCCCGTAGGCTTTTTGTAGCATTTTGAATGCATCAGCACAAGAAATTTCGTTGGAAACACAAAACTTCAAACAAATTATTTGTTCAATATTTTTTTCCATTTTGAAATGCGACGAACTTCAAAAACTTGATTGATATAAACAGACGCCAAACAATTACTAATGACATTTAATATTTGACATTTGGCAGGAGTGTCAGGGAAAGGTGTACCAACCTGAGAAAAAAAAATATTCGAATCGGTAAAGCGTTTTAAATTCAAACTATAAATTCCCGGAACTTATTGATCATAGTGTATACGGCGTTGTCGAATTTAATGTTGTCAAAAGTAGGTTTGTTGTCACACAAAATGGTTAAACTAATTCAAGGGCCGTCATTGTTGCTACGCAAAATGCGTTTCATATTGGTGATACACGTAGTTTATCCTACTTCCTACTAATATTATAAAGGGGAAAGTTTGTAATAATGGATGGATGGATGGATGGATTTTTGTTACTCTTTCACGTAAAAACTACTGAATGGATCTTAATGAAACTTTACAATAATTAGCTTATACATCAGAATAACACATAGGCTACAAGTTATAAAGGTATTGTGCCCATGGGCTTTTGAACTTTCACGGGACTGCGAAAACGATGCCGGTAGCCAGGTGCTACTTCACACCAGGCGGCGGGGGGAGCGGCGAAGGGGGCGGGGCGGGCGGCCCGACGCACGGCGGGTGAGGGGGGGGGGGAAGAAGTCGCTCATCGCTGAGTGCGCTACACGAACACGGGCAGACGCGTGAGGGCAGACAGTTGTGTCCGTTTGGCGAATTTTCAAGGCACTGGCGATTTGTTAAAAACGCATTGTACTTAAAGTAATATAGGCCCAAGGTTAGTTATTGGCAGGTTTTTTTTTTGGTAGGAGTTACACGTACAAAAAGATAGTTAATTTTTATGTTAATTATATAGATAGCTTACTTACCTATTAATTATACAGAATTACTTCGTTTTTATTTAAATTATTAAAGTTTGTAGGTAGGTAAGTAATTGGTAATTTTTCGGTTGGTTTAGTTTATTTATAATAATGTCAATAACATAACAGCAATAATAATGTAAGATCTATACTAATAATAAATCTGTAAGGGTGTATGGGAAATATATGTATGGAGTAAGTTGCTTTGTTTTATAAGATATAACGTTTGTAGCCTTTATTTACAATACTAAAACTAAATTGACGATGTTTAGAAATCATTTCTGTATGTATCTACGTATGCTCCTCCATAACTCTTGAACCGATTATCCGAATGAGATGATACTTAGTATACGTACATTTAACTACCCGGGAATCAGGATAAGCTAAATAGAATTCAGTTCCGCTTACGCTAAGATGTGTCTGTCATACAAACTGCAATGCTCTGCACTGCTCGGCGGGAGTGAGTGGGTGTGTAGTGAGTGTTAAATTCTTATAACTTGCGAACCACTTACCCGATTTATGTGCGTTTTTATCACTCTATAGCACCTCTGGGAGCATTCAGGATCGAGATAGGTTACTGTTTTCGATGTTGAGGCTGGTTGTGGGTTGGAATCCACGTAAAACTATGGGAATTATTTGATGTTAATCTCATTAAATCATGCTATTTGGGCTCGAACGATCTTGATTAAATTTGGTGGATGGATACATTGTGCTGGACCAGTTAGACCCTATATTGGATCAGTCATTTGGGATACTTTTTATCCATGAAATAATTTAGCCGACACTGTCCCGAGCTGAGCCGGATACCACAGCTAGTTTAAAAAATAAATGCATGTTTTTCTTAATGGGCGTTACAGATGTTATTGATATCTTAAATGTAAATTAAGGTAATTTAGTATTCATTAAAAATATACAAAACAGAATGTAATTTTGTCGATAAGGCACTTTCGAAGATTAATCAGAATCATGTGTCGATACAATTCAATGCATAATTTATTTTACTCTGATTTGATGTATCTATATTTCACAAAAATCTGATAAAGGTTTACCGAGATATTTGCGTGTCACCCACAGACAGACAACACCAGAGCAAGCCCTTATATTGCCCTTATATGATTGAGCAATATATTGATAAGATACGTTGCCTTAAACATCAGGAGTACCACAGGGATCTGAACATGGGCTGTATTTTTTTTCCAACTATCAAATATACTCTTAGAATATTTGATGCATCGCTTTGAAATTTTTGGCTGACAGGTTATAGTAAATTTTCCCGTATGGACATATGATAACCCGACATAGTGATAGAAATCTATAACTATATACTATAAGCCAATGCATCATCTGGGCTGTGTGGTTACAGTACGTAAAAGGAATACAAGTTGTCCCACTTCATTAGTTGTTGTGTATTTCGTAATAGGTGACTAAAGGATTCATTATTTGTGTTTTCAATTCCACGTAATAATAGGACGGACGGATGGTAGGACCATCCCGCCGTTTGGTACCAACCTTATTTCATGAACGATTGTCGAAATGGTTTACTTTAGTCACGGAGATCTCCGTGAATATAGCCTAATATTAGGAAGATCCTGGCATGGCTACTAGTTCGCGTATGATTGTTAAGGCTTATATCATGATCATATCCAGTTAAATAAACAAAAAAAACCACTTACAATCTCATCATACAAATGTCAATGGGACAAAGCATTATGTCAAGTTAAAAGCGCAATGTTTTATTGAAGGTTCCAAATAAATCCAATGGCCTCAGCGTTGTACCAGGAGACATTCAGTCCGGCGGCGGCGGCACGCGGCGTCACCCTGCCACCGTACCTAGAACTTATCTACAGTGCGTCGCTGCTCCTCGCTAACGGACATCCTTCATTAGGAGACGCTCCGAAACTACCCCAGAGCATTAAGGAGGTGGGAGGATATCACATTGAAGTGAAGAAACCAGAATCGATGCCGCAGGTAAGATCGATGCCAGAAGAAAATATTTTTCTGTTGTGAGATTACCATAGAATCAACCACGGAGATCGACGATCTCCGTGGGATCAACCAACATTATTTGTTGTGGCACAGAATATAAATTTAAAGAATATAATTTTTGAATTCAAACTTAAAATGTTGATAGATTGCGAGTTTAATAGCCTTTTTACTCTTTCTAATTTAACCTCTATTTCACCTTTGGTCTAATCTTGTACTGAAATAGAGGAGAATTAATCGTATGTGTCACTGGATGAAATAAAGCCAAATTTACATTTAATTTCACTTACGCCGAAAAGACTAAATCCAAAGGGGATCGTTGCATCTCTGTCTCATAATCAAGCGAACCAAATTATCCGACAGAAGTAGCAAGCCTTCGCATTCACTGTGATTAAATTCCTTATATACGCGCTCTATTGCCCTAACCATTAAATCGACTACAGGATCTACAAAAAGTGCTGGACGATTCTACAAATGGTGTGATCTACTTCAGCATGGGCTCTGGCATGATGAGCAAGGATTTACCTGACGAGCTGAAGGCTGGGTTATTGCGCGTATTTGGGGGTCTGAAGCAAACAGTACTGTGGAAGCTGGAGGAGGATTTCCCAGACCTACCCAAGAACGTTCACATTCGAAAATGGCTTCCTCAGCAAAGTATCTTAGGTAAATCGAGAATTCATTTACGATCGTTTTTACCCATTCGTTGAATAGGTTATCGTTCTCCCTCAGATCAAAGTTGTTAAGTATATTCCTTTAGGTCACAGTTAATATTCTACTTTCCTAAATGACATTGGTTATCTAATTTAATCCTGTATGGTAAATTCCTCTAAGGAAATTTGTAACTCACCGAGCAAAAACACGAACTACGAGTCCATTTGAATTGGAAGCTCGTGTTTGTGCTACGGCCGCACATCCGTTTTACTCGAACTAGGAATTGCGAGTAAACAACACGAAATACGCGCTAGGCAAGGCGTCAGTTTGAGAAGAATCGGCGTGTCTTGAATATTCCTGAGATTTTCTATTGCAATAGTGTCCAAAACATAAGCGTCACCTGGCGCTGCATTTGCGTAGTTGCGTCTATTCGACAAATATGATGCTCGTCACAATAGGCGCGTTGACACAAATAAAGATATGGGTTAAATATTTTCCCTGACTGAATCTCATTGGTCAACACTAAAGATAAAACGAAATGCGACTATTCGTGACATCCGCAGTCGATCACTTGCTAATGTACAAATTTGTTATTATCCTATTGTAGTTATCCCTGGTCGAATACAAACAATGTCATTGAGGGATACTGTTTGGGAATTTATTTAAAAATGCTTATAATTTATCGCAGCGCACCCTAACACCAAGGTGTTCATAACACACGGAGGTCTGCTGTCCACGACGGAGACGGTGCACTTTGGTGTACCAACTGTTGCCATTCCGCTCTTCGGTGACCAGTTCCTCAATGCACAACGAGCTGCAGAGAAAGGTTATGCCGTAGTCGTGCAGTTTACGAGGAACCTGCCTGAGGATCTGCAGGCGGCTTTGGTCGAGGTGCTTGGTACCAAGAGGTGAGAAGGTACTTAGGGGTCAGGACCATTCTTAATATTATGACAATGATTAGGAACTTGCAGTATCAATTATTTATCCAGATCTCGAACACAAGGTCATAGTTAATTGCTTATACTGATGTATAAGTGGTGTTCAACCGTAATTTAGTTGAGGTCAGCTCAGTACACCCTCGCGTCTCCCAACACTGTTGCTGTGTTACCATTAGCGCAGAAAGAAACTGCTGGTTTCTGATGTTGGCAATTTTATATATATGAATACATAAAATGCGATTCAAATAAGAATAGGACGGGGCTCGTACTAACTTCACTCGAATATGTGCGGAAAATGGTACGATCACAGCACAACTCTTTCGCTTCATATACAGACATGCATCTTTTCATGCATGCTGTACGATTACGGATGTTATATACCTGACCTTTAAGATGCAATTAATATATCTTTTATATTTCCAATATGGTCTTCGTATGAAGGGAAATTGTTCGAGTTTTGTTCGAAGACATAAAAGGCACTTAGCACTAGCTGATGTTTATTTTTCTTAATTTCTTTGAACAATCCGTGAAATGAGAAGCTTAAAAACAACGTCGTTAGCTAACTTACCGTCCAGACTTCACCGATAAACTTGTAAAATTGCAGATTTTTTTAGATGGTTACAGGAATAGAATCCTGCTCCTCTTCAAAAGATTATTGAAAAAATGATAGAATGAACGTGTCGCTGTTTGACCTCAAATTAATGTTGGCGAGCAAACTTCAGTTATTAGATATTCTGGAATATGTTTGTCCTGATATTTATGGCCCGATGTGTCAGTCCTTAACGCGAGCACTATAGTAAAACGACTATAGAATTGCGCATTAGAATATTTAGACGTTTTTATATTGTGTCCGCAGCTACGGGGAAACAGCCAAGCGGCTGTCCTCCTTGTACCACGACCGACTGGTGCCGCCGGCGCAAGAGCTGGTGTACTGGGTAGAGCACACGGCGCGCACGCACGGCGCTACACACCTGCGCTCCCCGGCGCTGCTGCTCCCCTGGTACCGCAAGCTCTACCTGGACCTGCTCGCCCTGTTTCTGGCTGCTCTGCTGTCAGCCGTACTGTTGGTCAAGTGCGCCGTAAACTCTCTATGCAAGAAGTTGAGCAAGCAAAAAGTAAAAAAGAATTAAAGTGTTTTTAAGAAATTTGCTATAGAAGCAAAAACATTTGTTGGAAAACATTTTGAATTGTAAAACTTTTGTTGTCATTGATTTAACAAAATTTAAAATTATTTATCTTTAACATATCCTAGACATGGAAAATAATTAAATCTACTGGGTCGACGTGTTTCACCTCCAACGCCGGTTTCCTTTTTAATATTTTTTGTATTGTGAAATTGCTAGTCATTCATGATGGAAATTTTTGTGGATATTTGATGCCTCCGACTGCGTTTGTGAACACTGGCAACCATGAGCATTCAAAACACAAAATTTTGTTCTTATCCCCGAAGCGCATCAAAATATAACGTTCAAGGTTCAATCCGTACAGCAAACTCCTGGTTTATTGTTTTGAATAATATTACATTTTGATAATATGTGATGTGTTTCGGACTTGTTTCCAAAATTAAACCAATCTTGGCAAAGCCGTGCTTTTCCTTCCCACTGCTTCCAACGACACACTGTTAAAGATCAGCGATGTTACGATGACGATCATATCTTATGTATCCTATGTAACAGAAATCCTCATCAGGGGGCTGACGACATGTTCATGGATGATGTACTTTGGTAAGGCTTTTAGATATGACCAGATTATTGCTTCTTTAGCTTTATTCTTGTATAGGTTGAGTAATGATTGATGAGAGTGAGGTAGCATAATGGCGCTATGTTTCGGTCGAGGCAGATGTGTATACCGGTTTTAATGATGCGATGGACGTCAGCACAGGCAGCTGTTTGTGGAGCTGTATCTGGGGACAGCTCAAGAAGCAGCAGTACCGCCGCACGCCAGACGGCAGGTCGGGCGGCGGCGGCGAGAGGCGCTCGTGTTCTTACGTCGGGGTCACCAATTTAGCGGGAAAGAATGTCGACTCGCTAGGCCGGAGTGAAACACGTGTGTTCTGCTTGAGGATCGTGTATTCACTAAATTAAGTATTGGCGTGCGCGCGCGGCGCACGTAAATAAACATAGCTGACGACGCAGACGTCAGGTTACACATAATGTAGCTTACGCTACACTTCTTTTGGGTACCACGGTATCTCGACACGGTTGGGTCGCCCTCTTGTGTAACAAGTGGACCTTCCCCAGCGTGACACCCATTGACACCGGAAATATGCATTGCGCTGATAGTGATGTCGGTCTATGCGGCCACCGAGTATGTGGAAAATCTATCTGACTAACGCCCGGTTCCACCACTTCCAGTTACAAACATCCCAAATGTATCCGTCAGTTACATCATATAAATATGCAATTTAACAGAAACGAAACTTTTGGATTTCAGGTAGGTGGAGGTAGTGAAAACAGGGGTATATGACCTGAGTTGGTGTGAAACGCTTGGAAACAAAAAAAAATTGAATGAATTTTTACGTTGAATATTTTTTTTTTAAATTTCTCATTCCAAATTAAATTTAAACAAATGAGTTGTGAGCCATTTTGTGAGCATTTTAGAAAACTCTTTATTTTGATACCCCACTCGATAGGTTTTCATAAAAAAACATTTCAAGACATATCATTTATCGCCAAAAATCGGCTATGATTTTTTTAAATATTTGTGATAAACCCAGTGTTTTTAAATTAGTAGAAATTAAGTATTTAGCCTTTTTGTTAATATGCCTATCATATGTAACGTCGATGTTATATTTGTCCTGCTTCCTGTAATAGAGGGGACAAAATCAATTGTATGGCAGCTATTTCTTCGGTCTCTATAGAGGATTTAAGGTGGGCCTTCCCGCTTAACTCCCCTTACAACAGGAAACAAGATCATTCGCATATTTCTTATCAGAGATCAAAAATTATACTCAAAATAGCTTTATTTGATCAAACTAAATCACTGGTGATCATTGGTATTGTAAAATAGTGCTTGGTTTCAAAGTTTTTTTTTGTGCGTTTTATATAATAAATTTGGAGGTGGATTAGGTACTCAACGATAAAATAAAAATATCTTAAAAACATAAGTCAAAAACCTAGCTTGTTTCTTGAATGTTTATAACCAATTTGGTTATTGTTTTATTTTTACTACAACGGTCGTGATTAAATTTTAACTGCAAGTCGTTCTGTAATTAAAATGTTCGTTACCGAATCAAACACTATGCGCATTGTCTGCTTTGTGGACATGTTGCATCCTCCTCATCACGGAGGCTGTCATTTTCTTTGAAACAGAGAAGGTCCCAGAGCGCATGCAATAGCACGGTTTTGTACTGTGCCCGCGAATGTCACTCACTGTACATCCAAGAATGTTCAAGAAGTTTTCAAACGTCATGGTAGGTATAATAACTGTAGGGCTCCGTAAAATAGGTTTGTTAGGAATGCTACGGCTTTAAGGCAACTCTATAAGAGTATTGACGGTGATTAGGTGCTATCCTTTATACGCCTTCGATCGATGAGTGATTACAGTTTTATTGGAGTAAATAGTTAAAGATCACTTTAAGGATGGTATTTGTTATCTGCTGTCTAATATTGAAAGTTAAGAAAATAAACTTCAAAATCTTGCTAAATAGGCATAGCTCATCATTTAACAACGCTCTAATACTAATCCAATCGGAAAAAACAACAAGCTTCAAACATAAATCATAACTTGTTATATAATCATTTAAGATAAGCCTGAACTGTACATATTTTAATCAATTTGCGTTAGACTGGTATCTGTGCTCTACATAGATTCAGTCAAATCTGTGCAGAGCATTCAATTAACAGTGACCGAAACTTTTAAGGAAAATATTTATTTTTATAAATATTAATGAGTGCACTTTTCTGTGGCTAAAATGTGTTTTTTTTTTCATTCAAAATTGGTCAGCTTGGTTTTTGAAACGGTTTACTGTTAGTTCCTGTAACAGATTATTCCAAAGACCACCACTGGGTTGGACAATATTTTGTTAGATTAAAATAATTCTAAATTGGATAATAAATATTCTTGACCTCATTTAATTTTAATGAAAGACTTTGCATCGATTTATCGATCTATATTGGAATTTGATAACGAAGTAATCATTGCAATGTATGTGTGATAAGCTATATAAAATGCAATACATTTTTGCTCCGGCCATTCATTGCCTTGATGTCGTGCCGTTTTCGAATACAAGAAGCATGAATTTTGGTTGATTAAAAAATCATTAATACAATAATTGACCGATCTCTAAGACCAGTAAAATGTGTTACGCACTGAAAAACGTTTTCTTCCTGACCATTTTAATGACCTGCCTGTTAACAACAGAGGCTTATAGAATCCTGGTTGTTTTCCCACTGCTAGGGAAGAGCCACAGCATCCTGGGAGATGGTTACGCTCGTGAACTTCTGAACACAGGACATAAGGTACATTTTTACTTTATTTATTTGAACGCATTCATGTTAACTGAAATTGCAGTGTTTTTTTAAAATTCATAATTATAATCTTGAAAAAAAAACTTTGAATGCAGTTTCGCGAATAATGTTAATTGGAGTATATTTATTGAAAGTCTAGAATCTACAACAAATTTAAATCAACAATCCTAGAGCTGATCGAAAATAAAATAATCTGAACACAATATTCAAATACATAAAGCATGTCTGTTACCCACCAACGCCAAAACATCAGTCTTTAGGTTTTTTTTATGTGACTGGACATGGATGGCTTATACCACAACATTCTGTCATGGTATTAGCCCAACCCACCACTACTAGGTGCCATGCCAGGACCTTCCTTATATTGCACGGCTACATTGAATTGGATGAAAAACACGGACAATTTTTCATTGCCGCTTCGACCATCGTTCATCCAATGCGATGGTACCAACCCGGGCGGGATTAACCCTACCACCTAGTAAGTAAGGAAGGGGACCTACAGTTTAACGTGGAATCCGAACCACGGCCAGCCTCTCTCAACAATCGAATGGTCACCCATCCAAGACCAGACCGGACCCAGCGTTGCTTAACTTCGGAGAGCGATCGCCGAAGTGTCGCGCCACTGGGCCAATGAGGCCATGCCAGGACCTTCCTTATATTGCACGGCTACATTGAATTGGATGAAAAACACGGACAATTTTTCATTGCCGCTTCGACCATCGTTCATCCAATGCGATGGTACCAACCCGGGCGGGATTAACCCTACCACCTAGTAAGTAAGGAAGGGGACCTACAGTTTAACGTGGAATCCGAACCACGGCCAGCCTCTCTCAACAGTCGAATGGTCACCCATCCAAGACCAGACCGGACCCAGCGTTGCTTAACTTCGGAGAGCGATCGGCGAAGTGTCGCGCCACTGGGCCATTGAGGCTGTGTGAGATTGAGGTGTTGCCGCTCCAGCATATTGCTTCGGTACTATGGCGTGTGCCACTTGAATGATGTCCACTTTCTATTCTATAAACGAAGGTCCCGTCCATGACAAAATCCGGTAACTCTCGGGACAAAAGATGGGCAGGATTTCATATCTCCATTATGGTACTAGAGCTATTCGTTCTGGCCGGCTCACATCCCGATACACCTAAGGCATCTATAGACTAGGAGGTCACGACAAAAATCGTAACGATAACGTAAATGGCTGAAACTGGGTTCACAGGATAAAGACCAACCTTTTGAAGCTAACTGTGTTGGTCTGCCTGTTCCAAGTGGTTGGGTTACGTAGATAAGGCGGCTGAAAAAGTAGTTATGGTGACAAAAAATATATATGATAAGATAAATAAATGCAAAGGACGAAGCATGAAAGTATCAGTACATACTTAGTTACCAATACAAAAACTGAACAAATTTTTGGTTGCATTTGTTATTTATAGGCGATTTAGGTTACAGATTTAACTTTAGGTATATTTAAGTATTAAAAAAAAAACCGACTGGTTATTGTTGCATAAATAATAGGTATCAATGTTTCTAGAAAATCTGTACATTCATCAGCAGTTACATACCAACATCTATTTTATATAGCCAATCTAGATAACGCAACCACTGGGAACAGGCAGACCGACATATTTAGCATCAGAGGGTTGGTCTCTAACGCACGTGAAACCAGATTCAGCTATTTACCTTATCGTGACCAAAAATGTTGTGAACTCCCGGAATACTATACATTTATCCCATTCCGTGTCTACTCGACTAGTTCAGCTTGCGCAACTATTAGCTTTTTTACTTCTTAATCTGCAGACCGGGGTGGTCGTATCTTGTATCTTGGAATAAAAAAATATAGTTTGACAGTTCGTGTCAGTTTGGTTCTAATTTATGGTTTTCATTTGCTTCGTTTCGGATGCAACTTGTTAAGTATACTTGGTTAGTTTTTGTTTGATCTTCTGCTTATTTCAAAATTGGTGATAAATCTCAAATTATTGTGAAATACCTATGTCACAATCAAATAAACGAAATATCTTTACCTTGATTTTTTTCACAGGTTACGTACATCACACCATTTCCTGTGAAGCAACCGCATTCCAACCTGACACAAATTAATGTTTCTAGTCTTTTGGATGACTTTGCAGGTAATTCTCAATCGTTTATGTAAAGTCGTAAGATTAAAAGCCTACCCCACTTCCAGGCACCCTACACTGAGAAAAAAATATTGTTGGCCCAACAAAGAAACTTTAACCCTGGAGAGCCGTCATAGTGAATTGGTTGCAACGACAACCTTTATTTTGTCGACCATATATACAATCTAACAAAGTAATTCTAGCAAAACATACTAGACATTGTTGCGCTCGCAACTTCCACTTTGTTACACTAACAAATAGTGACCAAAGTTGTTACAGTAACAAATACGACTTTGTTTCAATGACAAAAAGCAATTGACTAAATAAAAGCTGTCCCGAGAAATAAGCTCGATTCGTTATAGTAACAACTTATTTTGATGCTGCAACAATTTTTTTCTGACAACGTGATTTTTGTCACTTTGTCAGCCTACTTTTTTGTCAGTGTAGAAAGTTAAAATTTGGAATCTAGCTGGCGGCCATAACGTGTATATGTGCGAAGGAAAAAATCAGAAAAAGTGACGGGTTCTATGTTGTCCGCTTATCCCTCGAAATCTGACCCATATGGTTGCGTTTTATGCTTCGTCATTCGACTAAAAAAAATTTAGTTTCAATTGAAATAGCCCTAGCAATTATTTTCGAAATCGTGCAATTTTGCAGATCACTTTCAAATAATATGAAAATAGTAATAAAATCTTAACCAAAAAATAATGATATCCCATCAAAAACATTAACGTCAAAATGGGAGCCCAAAAAGGGGCTTAAAAGAATTGAGATCTAAATGAGTGCTAAGTTCTGCAGCAATTATCCGAAAAAATATTTTTCAGACCATACAACATTTTAATGAATATCAAAACAAACTTTCGAAGAGTGGGGACACAGGAATTTAGTTCTGTTAGCAAAAACGTCAAGTCTTGTTTTTTTTTATTCCATACAGCACGGTGTAGTCATGCGATCGGTGATCTCAGTGACACAATAGAAAGAACTTGAACTAATTATGTTCAATCATTTGCATTGGTTTTATTGCACATTTCTATTACTGAAAATGTATTGTGATTATATAGTGATACACTTAGGCATTACAACGACAATATCGACTGTGGTTTGCTTACTAGCATATTACATCTTAAGGTGGCCCATCCCGCTCAACTCCCCATACAAACGGGGAAAGAAGATCACGCACATATTACTTGACAGAGATCCGAAATTTTGCTCAAAATAGCTTTATTTGAGACATCTAGGTCTGATGACCGTTGGCATTGTAAAATTGTGTTTGGTTTCTAAGTTATAAGGTCCGAAAGTTCGGATTTTTCGCGCTTTGGAGGTAGATTACGTAATGATAAAGTAAAAACATCTTAAAAAGATTAGTCATCAGACATAGCTTATTTAATCAAGATTTATAATCTATTTCGTTTTTGTTAGATTTTTGAATACAGCGGTCGTGGTTTACTTTTAGCTACAAGTCGTTTAGTAATTAAAAATTTCGTAAATCTTACCAAATCATACAATATGCACATTGTCTTTTCTGTGGACATGTTGCATCTTCCTCATCACGCAGCCTGTCTTTTTCTTTGAAACAGAGAAGGTCCCAGAGCGCAACAGCATGGTTTAGTACCGTGCCCGCGATTGAGTTAGTCCCGCCGGGTTGGGCCGCCTTAAATTTAAAAGTTAATTATTAGCTGTAAGTTTTTCTTATTTAGTTTCTCTGTTCTACGCCATACATATACTCCTTCGTCCTACTACTTTTGCTAAACTTGTGAAATACGAAGCTGGACTAACATATTTTCTAAGCAATATATTAACACTTTTATTTAGTTTTCTATTTTACTCTGTTTGTTTTTCTAAAATAAATAAAAAATAAATAAATATCGATCAAAAACTTTCAGATTTAAAAGCCAGAATGAACATATCTACCCTGCTGGATGGGCAACCCATGTTTAGCGATGAGATGATGATGCACAACATGGCGCACGGTTTGACGACAGCTGCGCTTGCGCACCCCAACGTGCGCGCGCTGATAGCGGACACGTCGCAACGCTTTGATGTGGTCGTAGCGGAGTGGTTCTACAGCGAACTCTATTCTGGGTACAATTGTTTCCAATCTTTAAGTCTTAAATGTATTAATAATTTATATATTTCGGCATAATTCGGCGGCAAATCCCTTCGATATTGCACTATTAAAATAAAAATAAGTGAAATCGACCCCAGCGACACTACAAAATAGTATGTTACTACGTACAAAATACTACGGAATACGTTTATGAAAACGTCGTTACTTTATTTACAAAAACTTGTGTTTGAAAATCATTTAGCTTTTCAATCTTACAACAGTTCGGAATCGATAATGATTTATTTTTTAATATCCGTCTTTTACCTGTTGAAGTTTTTAGTTTCATCATCTAGGTCAGTGAAGTCACCGATGAACATTCGACTATAATACCACACCTGAATAACAGGAATATTTTACTCTCCTTTAGAAAGACACTATTTTTTAACCTTCTAGAAAAATATGTTTATAGCAATGTTTATGAATGTCGACCCAATTCAACACATAATTTATTTTATTCTGTTTTGATGTATCTATGTTTCACCCAAATCGCATAAACGGGTATCAAGTTTGGGTGTGACCCACAGACAGACAGACATCAGAGCAAGCTTTTATAAGATAACTGTGTATATTGATAAGATATGTTCCGCTAAACATCGGGAGTACCACAGGGATCTCAACTTGGGCTGTATTTTTTTCCTACTTTAATAAAGAGCAATATCAAAAATACTTTTAGAATATTTCCTGTATCGCTTTGAGATTTTTAGCTGGAAGGTTAAAGTAAATTTTCCCGTAACTATACTATACCAAAAGCCAATGCATAATCTGGGTTGTGTGGGTTCCAGTGCATAAATGGAATACAAGTTGTCCCACTTCATTGGTTGTATTGCATTTCGTAAGAGGTGACTAAGCTTGGTTTTCACCAAGTGCTGATTTATTTTAATTGACACTTAAAGGGCCTTCACTACTAAAGTGCTGATTATCTTGTACTGGTATCGAAAGCAAGATGGTAAGAAAGGCCCTTTAATGCACGGATTAAGCTAATCAGTACTTGGTGGAAGAGACCCTAAGGGATTCGTCATTCGTGATTTAGATTTCACGTAAAACTATAGGTTCCTTTTATTACTTGCTGCATGGTAGGGCCAATCCAGCCCGGGTTGGTATCACCGTATTTCATGAACGTCTGTCGAAACAGTTCAACATAGCTACGGAGATCTCCGTGAATTTAGCCGTGATCATCATCCAACAAAAAATCACTTACAATCTCATCATACAAATGTCAATTTAACAAGTAATTCTGCTAAGTTAAAAACTCATTGTTTTACTGAAGGTTCACAATAAATCCACTGGCCTCAGCGTTGTACGAGGAGACATTCGGCCCGGCGGCGGCGGCACGCGGCGTCACACTGCCTCCGTACCTAGAACTTATCTACAGTGCGTCGCTGCTCCTCGCCAACGGACATCCCTCCTTAGGGGACGCTCCCAAACTACCGCAGAGCGTTAAGGAAGTCGGAGGATATCACATTGAACTGAAGAAACCAGAATCGATGCCGCAGGTAAGATCGATGCCAGAAAACTTTATTTTTGTATTCACCTATAACTGCCACTTCTAATAGGCCAAAGTATTCCGGCGTTTAAATTGAATTGCTGGGCTTCTAGATTTGTATATTGCAACTATTATTGTTTATATATTATTATTATTAATTAAAGTATTTTTGAATAAAAAATAAACGCCTTAAAAAACTCCCCGTAACTAAAAAGTAAAAAAAAGATTTATTTATAACAAAAACATATTTTATTACCTTAATAATAAAATACAATTTCTTCATTTTTAATCACCTCTTGAAGTCGGTGCCTCTGGTAGATGTTCTCTTATTAGGGGCTGTAAGCAAGGGCGTCGCCAAGGGGGGGCAGGGAGGGGCAGCTGCCCCCCCCCTAGAGATTCTTAAAAAAGTTGTCAAATATAATGCAACCAAAGTTCTAAGTCTTTGAGTTGATTTGCTTGAAGTTCAAGCATTGAACAATCATTCCCGTACGTCGAAACTCGAATGAATTCACCAATGAGAATGAGAAAAGTATGAATTGTAGTAGGTAAAGTCAACTTGCCCCCCCCCCCCCCCTGCGCCGTCGGCTGGCGACGCCCTTGGTAGTTAGATTTAATATCACTAATGCAGTGGTACCAACCCAGACGGGCTCAAATGGTTTAGGGCAAGCAAAAGTACGGACAGTGATTACCATAGGATCAACCATGGAGATCGACGATCTCCGTGGGATCAACCAACCTTTTTTGTTGTGGGACAGAAAACTAATTTTCTCAAAATGCATTAGTTTCTTACTACATTAATAGATGTATATTGCGATTTAAATTGTAACATAGCCTTTTCACTTTATTTTCGCTTTTTTTACTTTTATCTCTATTTCACCTTTGGTCTAATCTTGCACTGAAATAGAGGAGACACGATCGTATGTCTCACTGGAAGAAATAAAGGCTAATTTATTTAAAATTTTAATTCATTTACGCGGAAAATACTAAATCCAAAGGAATTCAAGGGCTAGTTGCATCTCTGTCTCATAATCAAGCGAACCATTTTATCCGACAGAAGTACCGAACCTTGACATTATTTGTGATTAAATTTATAATACATGCGCTCTATTCTGCCCTCCTTATTAAAAAGGCGGTAACTACATATGAGACAAGTATATAATTACCGCCTTTTTTAATAAGGAGAGTAGTATTGCCCTAACCATAAAATCGACTACAGGATCTACAAAAACTGCTGGATGATTCTACAAATGGTGTGATCTACTTCAGCATGGGCTCTGGCATGATGAGCAAGGATTTACCCGACGAGCTGAAGGCTGGGCTATTGCGCGTATTTGGGGGCCTGAAGCAAACAGTACTGTGGAAGCTGGAGGAGGAGCTCCCAGACCTACCCAAGAACGTTCACATTCGAAAATGGCTTCCTCAGCAAAGTATCTTAGGTAAATTAAGAATTCGTCTACGCCCGTTGTTACCCATTTGTTGGTTAGACCCTAATATCAGGTTATCGCCTGAACTTCTGTGTCGTAAATTCCACTAAGGAAATTTATAACTAACTGACCAAACACACGAGCTTCGAGTCCATTTGAATTGGAAGCTCGTGTTTGTGCTACGGCCGCACATGCGTTGTACTCAAACTAGAAATTGCGAGTAAAAAGCCCGATATACGCGCTAGGCATGGCGCCAATTTGAGAAGAATCGGCGTGTCTTGAATATTCCTGAGAGTTTCTATGTTTAGTATCTATTCAATAGTGTCGAAAATGTAAGCGTCATATAGACAGAAAAGTGGTGCCACCTGTTAACCGCCACTGTTCGCCTATCACAGCTTTTGCGATGCATTTGCGTAGTTGCGTCTATTCGTCAAAGATGATGATCATAAACACAGAGCACATAACCAATCTGTGCAACTAAACAGTACGCGTGTTGACTCAAATACATTGATGGGTTGAATATTTTCACTGACCGAATCGCATTGGTAAACACAAAACATTTAACGAAATGCGACTATTCGTGATGTCAGCAGGCTCACTTGCTAATGTATATATATCCCATTGTATCCCTGGTCAAATACAAAACACTTCATCGAGGGATACTGTTTTTGAGTCAATTGAGTTTTTTTTTTCGCAGCGCACCCTAACACTAAGGTGTTCATAACACACGGAGGTCTGCTGTCCACGACGGAGACAGTGCACTTTGGTGTACCAACTGTTGCCATTCCGCTCTTCGGTGACCAGTTCCTCAATGCACAACGAGCTGCAGAGAAAGGTTATGCCATAGTCGTGCAGTTTACGAGGAACCTGCCTGAGGATCTGCAGGCGGCTTTGGTCGAGGTGCTTGGTATCAAGAGGTGAGAAGGTACTTAGGGGTCAGGACCTTTATCTTGAGTTTCATGTACAGATATACATCTTTTCATACATTCTGTACGATTACGGATGTTATATATACCTGTCCTTTAAGATGCAATGAATACATCTCCTATATTTCCAGTCGTATGAAGGGATTTAATAAAAGGCACTTAGCAGTAGCTGAGTTTATAATTCTCAATTTCTTTGAACAATCCGTGAAATGAGAAGTTTAAAAACATCGTCGTTGGCTAACCCACTGTCCAGACTTCACCGATCAACCTGTAAAATTGCAGATTTTTTTATCTGGTCACAGGATTGAATCCTGCTCCTTTTAAAAAAATATTGAAAAAATCATACAATGAATGTGTCGCTTTTGGACCTGAAATTAATGTTGTCTACATATAAGAATCTTTAAGCGAACAAAATTCAGTTATTAGATATTGTGGCATATGTTTGTACTGACATTTATCGCCCGATGTCTCAGGGCGTGTATTCTTGGCATTCAGTCATTGCGGATTCAGTAGAGTTAACAGTAATGTCAAAGTAAATTCTTCTTCTGTTAACTCTACTGAATCCGCAAGGACTGAATGCCAAGAATACACGTCCAGTTCTTAACGCGAGCACTATAGTAAAACGACTAATAACTGCACATTAGAATATTACGACGTTTTTTTGTTGTGTCCGCAGCTACGGGGAAACAGCCAAGCGGCTGTCCTCGTTGTACCACGACCGACTGGTGCCGCCGGCGCAAGAGCTGGTGTACTGGGTGGAGCACGCGGCGCGCACGCGCGGCGCTACACACCTGCGCTCCCCGGCGCTGCTGCTCCCCTGGTACCGCAAGCTCTACCTGGACCTGCTCGCACTGGTGCTGGCCGCTCTGCTGTCAGTCGTACTGTTGGTCAAGTGTGCCGTAAACTGTCTGCGCAAGAAGTTGAGCAAAAAAAAATTAAAAAAGGATTAAAGTGTTTTAAGAAATGATAAATCGTTTCTTTATTCAAATTTGTTATGTTATCGAAGCAAAATAAATATCCTGGAAAATATTTCGATCTTTTTTATCTTTAATGTTTACTAGATATGCAAAATAGTTTAAAATAAAACTAAATCAAATAACAGTTACTATAATGCATGCGTGTACACTGCCCTCCTTATTTAAAAGGCGGCAACTACATATGAGGCACATTTGTAGTATTAAAGCGGTACCAATAGCCACTCGTCTCATTAGAGAATGTGCAAAAGGGTGCTAAGCTTTAGGTTGGAAGGTACTTTAAATTGTGACGTCTTGATTCGGTAACCATGAAACCGCAAATGGAACGGACTAGACGCCAGGATTCACAAATTCGAGTTTACACACAAATGTAACACGTTGAAATGCCGCATGCACCACCTTTTCTTAACGTGTGTGAGTATAACCTTTACATTGTAAAAATCACCGAATTTTAGTAATTATACATACTTATACTAAATATTTATTCTTAATATAGGCTAATAATTATACTTTTATTATAATTCAGATGAATTTAAAACTCATGTTAAATTACCAGGCAGGTTTTAGGTATTATTTTAAAGCTCTAACTTTTAACAGTTGAATAGATTATTTAACCACTTACCTACGGGATAGTTCACACCCGAACACACGCCTCAATACGGCGCACTATCAGCATAGCCGACTAATAGCGCACTTTTTCTTCAAACTTTAACACTTAATATCTCCCTAAGTATAAAAGTAACAATCGTGGAATTTTAATTACCAATAAATACACTTACACGAATTAATTTTTTGGAATAATATTATCAAAAAAATATATTATAATGAAGGAAAAATAGGGACACGTCACTTCGGAAATAATATAGATTTACACATGAACTAAGACTAAGATCTCCAAACTCTTAATTACTACACATGTCCAAAAATATTTAACGGCCTTTTTTTAACTCATTGGCACATTTTATGACGAGAACACAAGCAAAACGACAAAAAAAGAAGAAACAATTCCAAGAATGCGTCGAGCATCCCTTACGCCGCATTCCCGGTCTATGAGTCACTGTTCACGTGCGCAGACGTCCCCGAACTATGCAGTGAATTGATCGATAAAACATGTCGATTAATCAACACAGAAAAACAATCACGCAAAAGAATTTTTGCAAGCAATAAGACCAAGAGAATCTTTGTCTTAAAAACATATATAGAATGTTTTAGAACAAACTGTACTAACTAAACTAATACACAATTTTCATAAATGTATTCACACCAGAAACAGTTGCTGTTATAGAATGTAAAGCCTAGGACTCAGTGCAATATAAAACAGTAATCACATTTTTATCGACAATTTCGAAAAAAATCAGCATTTGCATGACAAAATCTGGTACCGGAAATAATTGCCATGGTAGAAAAATCGTTTTTATAATACATTCAAAAAATTTTAGAGTAAAAATCAAACGAACTTCTAAAAAAGATCAGTAATCGCTAATACTATCGACAAAATCCTGAACAATAACTAGTGTACGTCTCTATGTTGCGCCGGGGCTGCTGTGACGTCACACGCGCGGAATTTCGTCAAGCCGACTGTGCAGGACGGATGGCAACAATGGGTGCCCTCGTATATTCTCGCCACTTCACCGCCCTTTTACATGTGCTGCCATCCAGATGGCCACTTGGAATATTTTTTTTCGGATTGCAGCCTCTCTTAGCTTTACAATACAGTCGGTAAAACAACAATCAGCCGCACAGAAAAAAAGAAATAGCCGTTAGAAGGGAACGCCAAAATGGACAACTATTGATGCCATCCGTATTCAGGTAGCGCAATGGTCGTGGCATCTATAGTTTCCAGCCGTTGGTAATGGGTTAACTACTTGCCGCCGACATGTTATAATCTCGTAACAATTTTACTCATTTAGAATAAGATTAGTTTAAGATTGTCATCCCTTATTTATTTATCATCCAATTATCCTGCACTTTATTTTGAACGATTCTGTTTTAAAATTCGTCGAACTTACGGTTTTCCGGTGCGCGATGCTGTATTGGGCCGACGTGATTAAACTGGATGGAAAACACGGACAACTTCTCAATGCGAGTGCTAGCTTAGCTATTCCATGGTTCTGAATGCATGTAAAACTGTAAGTGCCATTCTCCTATTAGGTTAAAGGGAACGTTTCAAGCTCGTCCGCATCGAATGTAAAGATGGTCGAAGCGGCAATTATTTACCATCCATCTTTTACATCCAGTTAAATGTACTCGTGCTGATAGTTTAACGATTACGCTGTCCGGCGAGCTCGAAATTTGGTGACAAAATGGTTATGATTCTGTGTTAAAGGGCAATATTTAACAAAACGTCTCAAGAATAAAGTGTTGCCAGTGAAAAATGTTTGTAGTTCATTCACGTGAAAATTTTAAATCAAATATAAGGTATTAAATGGTATCAAACGTGCAGCAGATAAGAAGATACTAGTAATTCCGGGTGTCATTACAGTAGATAAGAGAAAAACAACAGTCATACTGACAAATCAAAAATTAAAAACGATTTGGATGTTTATCATTGCCGACAGTGGCATCATATCATTGGACAATAATTGTCCCTAGTTTTAAGACAGTTTCAATTCAAATGACCGTGTGTTGACGCAAGTATAATAATAAAATTATAACTGGGTGATAGTTCATTTATTTAAAGCCCGATTTTTCAATTCGCAGATTGTACAATTTTTGCGTGATAGGAAAAATTACTTTTGCCAAAGACGGATAGTCACTACCAGACAGGCGGGCTTCGAGTGGCTCGTAGCCTAGTGGCGCGGGGACTGGCCTAGCGTACCAGAGGCCTGGGTTCAATTCCGACATGCACCACTGTCTTTCTCTTTCCGAGTTCGATAAGTGCATTTAGTCACGAATGCGAGCTGCTCCATGGTTCGGAATCCATGTAAAACTGTAGGTCCCCTTCCCCTACTAGGTGGTAGGGTTTAAGCCCGCCCGGGTTGGTACCATCGCATTGGATGAAAAGATGGTCGAAGCGGCAATGAAAAATTGTCCGTGTTTTCCATCCAGTTCAATGTAGCTGTGCTTATAAAGGGAAGGTCCTGGCATGGCACTTAATTCTTTCGGGAATGTGGTCTATTGGGCTAATATCATAACGATAGTTGTGTGGTATTAGCTATCTATGTCAGGTCGCATATAAAAAAAGATAATTAATATATCCTATCGATGTTATCTTAATGTAATATTTGTAATAAAAATATGGGCTAACGGATGGATATGCAGCGGCATAAATAAATTCGTCGAATAGTTATCTCACTGATAATCAGATTATTGAAAAATCGGCTCTAAATTGATTACATTTCTTGAGACCCAGAAAAAGTTCTTATGGGCGTCGGCGTTAGACGTCGGGAACCTCATGCACCGTGAAAACGGATGGTTAGCAAAACGCGATTTTCACTCTGCTAATGGCAAAACGGTTATTTCATACCGAATAAACCGTTTAAAATTAACAAAAAATGTCTGCTATTAATAACCGAGTCGATACGGTTATTGTAAAACTGTAAAAAATTGCAATGTATTCTACTACTTAAAGTACATAATAATAGCAGAATTTCTGTTAAAACGAACCGTATAAACGTAACAGAGTTAGCACGGTTGCTATTAGCAAATTATACTGTAAGCTGTATCGTAACCAATTTATTCGGTTGTAAATAAAAAAATATACGGTTGCACTTATCAGTTGCGTTTTCTCAGTGTATAGTTAAGGGCATGGATACGCCACGAGTCGCCGCTAACTTTAAAAAATATTGTAATCAAATAAAAGTTGAATAATGTGTGTTGGTTTTTTATGTAAATGGACATGAATGGCTAATACACCCATCGTCATCTTATTGCCCAATACATCGCATTCCCGAAAGAATGAGGTAATACACTTTTTCTTTTTGAGCACGGCTGTATTGAACTGCAGGAAATCATTGCCAATTTTTCGCCGCTTCGACCATCTCCTCATCTAATGCGATGGTACGACACCGGGCGGGTTTGACCCTACCGCCTAAATGGACCTACAGTTTTACATGGATCCTGAAATGTACTTATCCAGCTCAGGAGAAAGAAAGTGGTGCATGAATGGGGAGAGGATTTTAACCCATGACCTCTGGCATTCAAGGCAAGTCCACGCGCTCCTGAGCCATCCGTTTATCGGTATGTAATGTATATTAGGCATTATCTGTAATCGTAATCTTAATACATCTTCCTATCGCAAAACGTAATTAGCCGGCGACTTACCCAAATAAGCAGGATTTTTGCATCATACAAACGCATGAATATCATGCTAAAAATAGGCTAGTAACCCGCTCCAATATTCACCGATAAGATTATTTGATAAGTGCGATATTACAACTTTTTGTATTTGATAAGCCATATATAATATCAGTCATTTTATAAATTTCTATTTGTTGTCAGGTGTTCGTGCCTGCAAAACATCTTCCAGGAGTGCGATAAATACGATTATTACGACAAGCAAATCAATTATTACGACAAGCAAAATGCGTGTCACATTACGAAATCTATTAGTGGCATTTTCAGTGACAATGTATACGACTGAGGCTTATAGAATCCTGGTGGTATTCCCAATGCCGGGGAAGAGCCACGGCATCTTGGGTGCAGGATATGTTCGAGAACTTCTGAAGAGCGGACATCAGGTATATTTTTTTTGTAATGTTTGTGTAATATTTTTTCCCAATTTAATTCGTGTATCGATCGTTGTCTGTAAGGTGAACTGGTATATATTTGTCCATTACCGAAACTATAGATATGTATGTAACAAACAAACGACTGCGAACAATTTCAAGAAGCCATATACAGAAACAATTCGTGACAAAACACGATTTCTTTTTTCTTATGAAAAACCGGTGGTTTTTTTTAACTGGACATGGATGGCTAATACCACAAGTTCTGTCATGGTATTGGCCCAACACACCACATGGGAACTAGGTGCCATGCCAGGACCTTCCTTATATTGCACGGCCACATTGAACTGAATGGAAAACACGGACAATTTTCATTGCCGCTTCGACCATCGTTCATCCAATGCGATGGTACCAACCCGGGCGGGATAAAGCCTACCACCTAGTAAGTAAGGAAGGGGACCTACAGCTTAACGTGGAATCCGAACCACGGCCAGCCTCTCTCAACGGTCGAATGGTCACCCATCCAAGACCAGACCGGACCCAGCGTTGCTTAACTTCGGAGAGCGATCGCCGAAGTGTCGCGCCACTGGGCCACAGAGGTGTCCTCAGGATTAAAGGTGCTCAGAAAATACCTAACCCGTGAAACCACGCTCAGCGAGGCACCATACCAGCGGATCCGCGGACTATCGCTGAGCGATCGAGCTTGTTCAAATTACGCTTGAAGCATAGCGCGCATGCCAGGTCTATGGCTTGAAGACTCCCAGGTTATACAGTTCCGCCGGCAGACAGTTCCATATACTGGCGGTGCGGCAGAGAAATCAGTTTGAGAAACGGTTTGTTCTAAAGGCTCTTAATGAGATGTGCAACCCGAGATCCAGAATTCTTTGGCTGTAAACAGATATATTTACGATACCATCTTATTTTTTGCTCATAAACATATTATGTGATATAGTTTGCTACCAGATAAATCTATTTGAAAAACCCGGCCAAGTGCGAGTCGGACTCGCACATGAAGGGTATCGTATCATCGTACAAGATTTAACACAAAAAAACACATTTTTTGTATGGGGGCCCCCTATATATTTTTTTTACTTTTTTATTTTACCTATTTGTTGTTATAGCGGCAAAATATTTACACACTCTGTGAAAATTTAAGCTGCCTATCTATTATGGTTCATGAGATAGAGCCCTGTGACAGACGGACGGACGGATGGACGTACGGACGGGCAACGGAGGCTTAGTAATAGGGTTCCGTTGGCACCCTTTGGGTACGGAACCCTAAAAATCAATTATTATACTCCTTATTGGTCGCCGCGTAGCCCAATTGTGTAATAGAGGTTTACAGTATCTAATAATTTTCTTCATCTCGTTTATTTGAGAGTCGTCGGCCATGATGATGTTCAGCCGGAAGCAATTAGCCTGCCGTGGAAGCCCTGCAGTGGGTGGCAATAAGAAAAAAAAAACGAATAATTCAGAAATTAAAAAAAATGTTAGACTCTATTTAGTGTATAAGACTTTGATTATAATATATATATATATATATATATATATATCAGCGTATTTATTTTAGCCAAAACAATGAAACCATGGTAGATTGATGCGTGAGCACAAAATTAATTTACTATTTTTATCCGAGACAAACCATGCAATCTCCTTTATCAAAACGCTTGAACATAAATGGATCACGCACACGTAATCATTTACTTGTTAATTATGTAATAGCAAATCAGATTGGATTAGACTTACGTAACTTGGGTGTGACAGTCGATGGTGCCATCAAATTATATTTGCACAGATTTTGAATGGTTTTATTTATATGAAGCGTTGTTTAATTTATGCATAATTTATCCCTTAGTATCCTCGTAAACATTGTTTTGCGATGTTTTTTGCTTAAAAATATGCGAAGGTTGTTTCGCATCCTGCTTCAATTAAATGATCAAAAAGTATTCTGACCCTTTTAACATATCACTGCCTTTTAAAATATGATTGCATACTTTAATATAGTTGTCGGTGTTTAACCACCAACAAATTCTTGGAAGTGATAATGATATTGGGAATCTAAATTGAAAATTAATTCTTTGATGTGTACACAACGTGTTGTGAAATCTATAGAGACGGTGTAGAACTTCGACTTTTGTTAAAGACAAATATTTTTCAAACCCCCAATTTATTTTTGTTCATACCGCCGTAGAACAATATTATCATCAGATTCGTCACAATTTTATAAATACGACACGCAAGATCTTGCTTCCGACGAATGTTCGGACCAAAAACTTTTTCTGAGTATTTAAAAAAAAATGTAAATGTCGTTCGATAACATCACATTAAGCCCCAACCCGCTCAACTCCCCATACAAACGGGGAAAGAAGATCACGCCCATATTTCTTATCAGATATCCCAAATTTTGCTCAAAAGAGCTTTATTTGATCGAACTAGATGTCTGATGACCGTTGGCGTTGTAAAATTGTGTTTGGTGTCTAAGTTATAAGGTCCGAAAGATCTAATTTTTCGCGCGTTTTATACAATAACTTTGGTGGTTTATTACGCAATGATAAAGTAAGAAAATCTTAAAAAGATTAGTCATCAGACATAGCTTATTTAATCAAGATTTATAATCTATTTGGTTTTTGTTAGATTTTTGACTACAGCGGTCGTGGTTTACTTTTAGCTATAAAAGAAAATTTTGAAATCAAAATTTTTGTAAATCTTACCAAATCATACACTATTCACATTGTCTTTTTTGTGGACATGTTGCATCTTCCTCATCATGGAGCCTGTCTTATTCATTGAAACAGAGAAGGTCCCAGAGCGCAACAGCACGGTTTTGTACCGTGCCCGCGATTGAGTTAGTCCCGCCGGGTTGGGTCACCTTAATGAGAAAACAGTAGTCTCGAATCCATTAAATACATACAATTATCACCAATCTGAATACATATTATGACTGGTGTACGAGATACTTCACGCTAAACTTTTTTTTTCCAGGTTACGTACATAACACCGTTTCCTGTAAAGAACCCACATGCGAACCTGACGCAAGTAGATGTCTCTAGCCTTCACGCAGAACTCGAAGGTTGTTTTATAACTTGAGTACTATTTTTGAATGCAAATGTCGAATGTTCCTTAACTTAATTTCTTGGGAGTTTATTTATAGTATGAGAGCGTGAAAAAAAAGTAAAAATTTGAATTACGTTCTTAACTTGACGTAGATTCTCGGTTAGTTTTATTTATTAAACTATGGGATTTGTACAGTAGGCATCAGGCCAAAGTGTACACTTCCTGTTGAAAGAATAGATGAACAGTACAATTACGTTTTTCTTTAGTAATCATTGTAAAAGGCGACTATACCTAGAATATTGTTGAAAACGTCAAAGTTTTTTTCAGAAAATTATAACCTTTAACTTGAAAATTCGAACGGAGCCCCACTCTACTTCCATGATAACTAAAAAATATCAACACTATCGTGGGTACGATTTTTGGCTCCTGAGGCAGAATTAACGCTTTTGACAGCTTCACATCAGATATAACCTCTTTATATTTATGCACAAGAGAAATATAATCCATGTCTTGAAATTACTTCTGATATCCCATTACCTACTCCTTTAAATAAATAAATTTTATATTAAATACTTCCAGATTCTAAGGCCGGTATGAACATAGCAACCCTATTGGACGGGGAACCCATATTCGGAGACGAGATGGTAATGCATTACATGCTGCACGGGATGACAGCAGCCGCACTAGCGCACCCCAACGTGCGCGCACTCATAGAGGATCCATCGCAACGCTTCGACGTGGTATTACCGGAGTGGTTCTACAGCGAACTTTATTCTGGGTACGTGTATTCAGAAATGGAACGTTTTTAAATCAATAATTTATAATTTTAGATGGGATCATTGATGGGGGCGTTTTCTCATCAAATGATTTGACTATTTTTTATCTCATATAACACAAATTTAATATTCATTACTGATTGATCTTAATAACGAACGAATATGATGTATTTATATATAGAATTGACCATGAAGCAAGGACACATTTATTTGACCAAGCTAGTTGCGCGTGTGCCACACAATGCAAGCACTGGTAGGACGCGTCACCCTCATACGTTTCATTCCCAAAGGTGTCGTAACAGGTACGCAATTGACTCGACCATTGACCGATGCATTCGAATCTACAACGAGTACTTTATCGACACAGATATATTTCATCTAACATTTAAACATTATATTAATTCGATAAGGGACACGATGTAAAATCAATAAATTATTGAATCGGACAACTTCTACACTTCCTTTTTTCTCCCTATTAACACTTTACTTTTTCATACAAAATAATTAAGGCGATGACGATAGAGTCGTACAACAAAATGCTATCTAAGTTTTTTTCCTCCAAATATGACAAGGAATACGTAGTTAATGTTTGGACCATACCTCAGGGAACACCCGGTATTGGTCTATCAAGTCTCATTCTCGAAGGCACTCAGCGCCGTTCCAGTGCATTATCACTACACATCGGATTATATGCACTATCAAAATGACAAAATATGCATGCAATATGCAATAAAATAAAATAAAAAATACAAATTATACACAATAAATTATAACTGATTTTATTTATTATAATTCTTGTGACAATAAACAATAATATATTTTTTGAGATTTTCTGGAGCAAACTGTTAAACTTAATATTAATTTGTAGGCTGAAAACGTCCTTTCGACGTCAACTGACGTTACCGGACAGAACTTGAAATTTGGCGCCATTTCTGCAGAGAACTCTTCAGGCAGAGTTCGTCCGGTGCCGTTAATAAATGCGTCAATTTTCTTTATTACTTCAAGACCAGGGTTTTTATACAAAACTGCATTTAATTAACGATAGTGAACTCGGAAGGGCATTACTCTGTTCAATCATTATTCTAATATTTCCAAGGACTTGCATTCAGTGCGCTCGCTGAATGCGTGCGAGGCGAATGTGTCGACAGCGTATTATAACGCCTAACACGTAAAACTACCGATTTATGCAATATATATAAGTCCCAAAATATGCAATAACGCTATAAAAGTATACTTATATGCATTTCCATATCCGATGTCTAATTATCACAAAACACTATCTCCCACAGGTTCGCAGCGCTGTTTGACTGCCCGCTGGTGTGGTCCTCGTCCATGGACGTACACTCGCTGGTGCTGCGACTGGTGGACGAGGTGGCCAACCCTGCCTACATGGCGGACCTGTTCAATCTGCCCACCCACCCGTACAGCTTTAAGGAGCGCGTACAGGAGCTGTGGCTGCTTCTGAAGAGGCTGTATGTTATAGAGTAAGTGTCGAATGGAACGAAATGTTTGGAAATCCTGGCGCTATACATTTTTGAGTTACGACAAGTATATCAGGCTATGTCACTCTCATTCCAGAACAAATAAGTAGTGCATTTCGGTCAAGCGATTTTCCAGAAACTTGGGAGTACCTCAGGGATCACAACTAGAGCCATTACCAATTCAAATGAACGATAATTTCTTTATAATATACTTACTATAAATCAATCGCTCGATCAAATTTTAAGCTATCTAAATACTTTGTTCTTTGCTTTAATATGTTCTAGCGAGGAATTATTTGGCAGTAGCATTTAGATCTAAGTGTTTATTCCACAAATCTGGTCGGAAAAAGTATGTTATGTAAACCCGTGAAGTTTCTTTGCGGGTTCTTCTTTACTCGGTTTATCGAATCCGCAGAAAAATCACATCGTTTCATTGAAGGTTCCAAATAAATCCACTGGCCTCGGCTTTGTACGAGGAGACATTCGGTCCGGCGGCGGCGGCCCGCGGCGTCACCCTGCCGCCGTACCTAGAACTTATCTACAGTGCGTCGCTGCTCCTCGCCAACGGACATCCCTCCTTAGGGGACGCCCCAAAACTACCGCAGAGCGTAAAGGAAGTCGGAGGATATCACATTGAAATGAAAAAACCAGAACCGCTGCCGCAGGTAAGTCGACGCCAGAAAACTTAGCCTTTCTGAAAGACTCGATCAAATGAGGAAGAAACTGCTTATTTATCCCCACAGGTAGCACGACACATACCATACAAAATCAAACGGAATAGATTAGATAAATGTATTTACTCAATCTGTATAATTGAAATGACTAAATTTTCTCCATGTTATTTCGACAAGAATTGTTCGTAATTATGCAATTATAAAAAAAGTCTTGGGAGAGAAAATATCAAAAAAACATAACATAACATTAAACTGGTCAATGACATTTAAATTTGTTTGAAGACAAAACAATCTCTTCTTTTTCCTCTAAACCTTATACTAACTGCATCATGGAGTAAATCTTTCATCTAAAAACTCGTAAATGAAACTTGACAGGAATTAGAGTTTTGACGTTTTGACGTCTACAATAAGCGTTGAGTTTTGTTCCCCATTGGGCTCGCAGCCCGAACGGGAGTCGGTGAAATTGTGTGGTTAAGGTGGCCCAACCCGGCGGGCCTAACTCATTCGCGGGCACGTTACAAAACCGTGCTGTTGCGCTCTGGGACCTTCTCTGTTTCAAAGAATAAGACAGGCCCCATGATGAGGAAGATGCAACATGTCCATAAAAAAGACAATGTGCATAGTGTATGATTTGGTAAGATTTACGAAAATTTTAATTTCAAAACGACTTATAGCTAAAAGTAAACCACGACCGCTGTAGTAAAAAATCGAACATAAACCAAATAGATTATAAATCTTGATTAAATAACCTATGTCTGATGACTAATCTTTTTAAGATGTTCTTACTTTATCATTGCGTAATCCACCTCCAAAGTTATTGTATCAAACGCGCGAAAAATGCGAACTTTCAGACCTTATAACTTAGAAACCAAACACAATTTTCCAATGCCAATGGTCATCAGACATCTAGTTCGATCAAATAAAGCCATTTTGAGCAACATTTTGGATCTCTGACAAGAAATATGGGCGTGATCTTCTTTCCCCTTTTGTATGGGGAGATGAGCGGGATGGGCCACCTTAACTGCAGGAGTTAACAATATTCTGTTGCCCGGCAAGAATGTCGCGTCTGCGAACGTCCCTGGTATCTTGTCCTAGTGAGTCAGCGAGCACGGAAGGACGGGCTTGTCATCCGAAAATCGTGTGTATGGGAGCGGCGGAGTCACTAACGCATTCAATGGCGGTGGCGCCAAAAAGTGAGTTCGCTTATGAAATTGGTCACTACTGATGGCCATCAAAGATACGTCAGAACATGTAAGAACTCCACAGAATGCTTTTTAGTGCAACTAACATTCGATGTTGCGCGTCCTAAATTCGTAAACTAACTAAATACAGTGATAACTTTTCCGCTAACTGAGTTTGGATCGCCACTGCCGTCCTTCCATGCTCGCTGTAGTGAGCTGACAAGCGAACGGGACTTGGGGCTTGTGAGTACGCCTAGTTATGTCGGACGCTCTTTGCCCGAGTGGTACGGCCCGGGCGATACCTCGGTGGGCCAGCCGATCTGGCCACGTGAAGTCATAGGAAATCTAAGATTTGAATATTTTAAGAAATGCATTCTTTGTCCATTGGCCAAAACAATTTTGCACGGCGATCGCCATTATAATAGCGAAATCTGATAGCGAAGTTTTTGCACGGAGTATGGCGAATTGATGGGGCAACGACCCTTTTAACATGGCATGGACAGATGGGTGGAGATGTAGCAAATAGGTGCCGCGTTTCCGTTTCCGACGTTAGTGGAAATAATGGCTCCCTTTGCTTTAAAATAACCTAATGGCTTCTCTTTGGGAACGCGGAATAACTAAATACCCAAGAGGACACTGCTTATTGTTTAAATCGGAATACTTTTGATGTCTATAAAACAAAATATTAATGTTTAAAAAACACATTTTCAAAACTGACCAATGAAGTATTAAAAATCGTCTTTACCACCACAGAAACCCACGGTGTGGCCATAAAGTGTGTTATTTTCGTGATCCACTCAAACTCTAAATCTTTATTGGTTCATACAACATAACTTATTATATCTATATAATAAGTTATATATATATATATATATATATATATATATATATATATATATATATATAGTTATATATCTAAATAAATACATTTTTAAAATAAGCAACTAAGTGAACTGAAACCGATTAATTAAAAAAAAAAATATATTTGTTAATATACCAATGAACTATGTACTCGATTTAGACACATCAGCCTAGGCTGCCTGTCTAATATAAAATAAATAAATTAAAAAAAACATATTTATTTAGTGAAGACTTGTCAACAACGTGGATAGTTCGTCGTGTTGTATGCCAAGTGGCGCTAGCTCAGCTTACCTTGCTAGTCTAACTATACAGGCTGGTGTTTTTCAGTTAGGACCTATGTGTGAAGGGGTGTGAGGGTGTGTGAGGGTGTAAGAGGGTGTGTGATGGTGTGTGAGGGTGTGTGTGCTGTAACATACAACAACTGGATGTTTCCGTAGAAATAATAAAATATTCAACTGAAGTAATGTTAAAATATGTATTCACATCCAAAGTAAAATATGCTGCAGGACCTACGCAAACTGCTGGACGACTCTCCAAATGGCGTAATCTACTTCAGCATGGGTTCCAACATGGAGAGCAAGGATATGCCCGAGGAGCTTAAGGCCGGGTTACTGAGAGTATTCTCGGGTCTGAAGCAAACTGTCCTGTGGAAACTAGAGGAAGAGCTTCCGGGCCTGCCCAAGAACGTCCACATTCGAAAATGGTTCCCTCAGCAGAGTATATTAGGTAAGTCCAGAAATCATCACTAATCACGACCTGCTTTGTTGTAAATTCCTTCTAATAACCTAGATCGCCAGGGCATGTAAATTTTTCTCTTTTCTGCTATTTAAACCTGTTGCGTTATTATTTCTAAATGAATTCGCTATAAATGTCCTAACCTCATTAAAATAACCTCCTTCTTCCTAACCTAACCTCATTATATACATAACAATTATCCAATCAAAATATATATTTTTTGTTTTCCACGAGAAACCTCACCGATCAATGCCAGAAATACACTATCTGGTTGCCTCTTTTCCTGTAATATAGTAGGCTCTGCCCGGCGTGATGCCCGTGAATGGGTGCTGTTTTTGGGGACTGACTTGCTCCAATTGGCAACATGTTAGATAGCGGGCATGGTTTTTACAATTAAACTGATATTTGACATGAACGGTTGCATACGACATTCGATTCTCGTCAATTCATATTAATTTTGTGTTTTTACCTGTGATTGTTAGCAGTGCCAAATACTTTTGTAAACTTAGACTAACTGGATGTTGAAGAAAAAATCCAGCAGATTTTCTTGCCAGTTATTCTTCGCCGGAATTGCTGAACTGGCTAATGATAAAATATGTAAAACCCGAGTGCAGTGTACTGTCTATTGATGATGAATCAACAATTCAACAATCAAAACAACAATATCAACATTGAAGACCAGCAGGCCCAACACTTGTATCGTATCCATAGTAGCTAATTTCCAACCCTTTTAAATTTGTGTAGAAGTCCTGCGATCAATAATTTTTAAACGTTTTAGGATAATTCATGTCAGCAATTGCTTCAAATTAAGTATCAAAACACACTATTTTGGTTTTCGTTATACATGCATAGTTATCTTTCCTTCAAATGAGAGCCAATCAGGAGATTAGAAGATCGAATAAGCAAGGACGAGGAATAGCGGCAGCGGACGATGTTCAGCGGTTGACGATTAGTCGTTGATAAAGGCTGGTCAGTTCGCTTACGAATCCGAGAAGGGCAACATCGGTTGTTCGTTACACTAAATGGCGTCCTGAGTTATTACGTCTCGTTAAAACTCGAGAACACCAAAAATCCCATGTTTCCTTACTGAAACCTTTGGAATGTGATGTGGTATTTATTCTTATAATTTCTCGCAGCGCACCCTAATACGAAGCTGTTCATAACGCACGGTGGTCTGCTCTCCACTACGGAGGCGGTGCACTTTGGCGTACCACTTGTTGCCATTCCACTATTCGGGGACCAGTTCCTCAACGCGAGGCGGGCCTCAGAGAAAGGTTATGCCGAGGTCGTCCGCTTCTCGAGGAACCTGCCTGAGGACCTCCCCGTGGCCTTGGAGGAGGTGCTCAATGACAAAAGGTGAGATTCAACAGCTCTTATACCTTCTCATTACCTTTATCTTTGCTCTAAATAAAGAATATTCATTTTAATATATCAAATCAAATCAAATCAAATCAAAAATAATTTATTCTTCATATACATACACAGTAAGATTTACAACATAAAAGCAGCACAATGAGTAAGCAAGTAGTAATGAAGAAAAGGGGCCATCTCAGCATAAGTTGCTTTTCACTCGGTGAGCAGCAACGCTGATTTACGTCTGGTCCCTAAAGAAATAAAATAAAAAAAACAAATCCTTGTAAATATCATATCTGACGAAACGTATTTAAAAAAAAAAAGAGAGAAATAAATAAATAAATAAGCAACACAATACAAAAAAAGAGAAAACCAAATATCAAAGAGTAAAAACATAAATCACATTTGAAGAAAAAGGAAGCAACATTTGCAAACTAGCTAAACAATCTACATTGTCGCTCAAGCACTAACTTTGAGGGTGCTTTGCTGACTTTTAAGAAGCCACGCTTTGCAAGAGCGCTTAAAACCTAAAATGGAAACGTTTTGACGGATTGGTGGTGGAATATTATTCCAACATTTTGTGGCATTATACTTAAAGCAGCCCTCAAACCCAGTACTTACATGCTGCGGCACAATTAGAAGATATGTACTAGCTCGAGTTGGGTACTTATGTCTATCTTGAGAAAAACACAACTTCTCAAATAAATATTTAGGTTCTTTGAAATTTATAATTTTGTGTAGTTGACATGCAAAATGCAATTCGCGTCTTGATTTCATTTTTAAGATTCCGTTTGCGTTGAATACTGGAGTAATATGTGAGTGTCGAGGAATGGAAAAACAAAATCTAGCACAAGCATTTTAGAACACTTACTCTTACGCTGGATCTGGAGGCTAGGTTGAGAGCCTGTTTCAGCCGCTTATCCTTTGGATCACTTCGTTTTCGCGATCGGCAGTGCGAGCATGGAAATTTTGCAACTTTCAGCTGCGATTGCAACTGTGATATTATCTGTCAGTTTAATACATTCTGAGCTGTCAAAACAAAGTTGGAGTGAAGATACTTGACTCCAAATCGTTGCTACTGTTTCGGTGCTCACACGGCGGGACCATGCAGGTCTCGATAGCTACCGATAACTTTTCAAATGAAACGATTCTAAATACATCCATGTTTTGTCTTTTTCTCTCTTTCGCTTAAACTGCTTATAATGTTTTTACTTTGGACACGTAGGTATGCCGAGACAGCCAAGCGGCTGTCCTCGTTGTACCACGACCGACTGGTGCCGCCGGCGCAAGAGCTGGTGTACTGGGTGGAGCACGCGGCGCGCACGCGCGGCGCTACACACCTGCGCTCCCCGGCGCTGCTGCTCCCCTGGTACCGCAAGCTCTACCTGGACCTGCTCGCCCTGGTGCTCGCCGCTCTTCTGTCAGTCGTACTGTCGGTCAAGTGTGCCGTCAACTGTCTGCGCAAGAAAGTGACTCCGAAAAAATTGAAAAAAAAATAACTCGTATGCAATTTTGTTTTTCTGAATTCTGTAGTTTGAATGATTAGCGATGGATGAAAAGGTATTGTAACGTTATTAAAATTAAGATGTCATGATGATCAAAACTTTTAATATTAATTAAAATTACATAAATATAAAAAATCGATACATATTTTTTTATTTTACAACATCGAAATATAGCTTACCTTAATTTTATATTAATCTGTTGTGACATCAAGGACTATGTATGATGAAAATTCTTAAAAAAATTGTGTATTTTTTGGTTGTGAACACAATTTTTTCCCTATAATTTAGTATTATAATATTTAATTACATTTTGACCATGACTAAATTAATTTTGGGCAGGGAAGATGTTCCAACCGGAGGTGCGATTAAAACTTATTCGGATGGCGGCAGCGTAGCCAAAATTTGGTCCGAAACGTCTACAACTATGTATAGATAGTTCTCTTACGACTTCGGGACGCCCAACATCGAATGTTCGTTGTCCTAAATAGCGCCCTGTGAAGTTCCTACGTGTGCTTGCGTGTCGTTGGAACTCTAGAAAATCAGTAGTAAGCGAATTTGTGAGCAAACACACTCGCCAGCGCTCCTACGAGTACTTCCATGCTCGCCGATTTTCGGCAACGATTGAGGAAGGACGAAAGTGGCGGAAAACTCATCACATTACATACACTGACGGTGGCGCTGGCCAGTTTTGCTTACGAGTTCCAACGCCCGCAGTAATTTAAATTGGTAGTCAAACCACACTAAATTTCGCTACATACTAATAGTTTCGCGGATTCAATTTACTCAGTAAGGAAGAATTGCGTCCATAATTACATAGAAAAAAATAATCAGTGAATCTAACTGTAATTCCGATAGTAACAACCGTCTTGCAACGTTATAATAGAGCCGACTAACCCCTGTTTTCACCACCACCAGTTACCTAAAATCCGAAATGTAACTTTCGGTTACATGGCTAATTTGTATGGCGTAACCGAAAAGTAACTTTGGGATTTTTGTAGCTGGAGGTGGTGGAAACAGGCGTAAGCAAATCTCTTACTGAGTGAAAACAGTAAATGTTACTGTATCTTTTAATTGGTTTTGTTTTAATTTATTTATTTACATGATTTTCAGCTAGACCAACAATCTCGATATATATTTTTTTTTACTAATAATTTGGGATTTTTTCTTTATTGTTACTTTATTATTATTAATATTAGTCTAATATCTAAAAGTAAAATTTGAATTAAAACTAAAGAAAAGTGTGGATCGGAGAGCGATCCAATGAAATATTTTGCGTTAAAGGTAAAATATTTCATTGAAGGCAGCCGATGTTTGCCCCAAAGTGCCTAGAACACTCGCCGCTATTTTCTTTTTCACTCTACTCAATATTTACTTCTTTCTTGAATTCGTTGTGGTTATTTTTTAATATAATTAAATATAATTTTACTTGCCTTATCGAACTCAGCTCAATCGGTTCTTATCATGCCTTCAAGGTGGCGCTCTCCGACGGGACTAACTTATTCGCAGGCACACCACAAAATCGTTCTGTTGCGCTCTGGCACTTTCTCTGTTTTAAAGAAAAAGACAGTCCTCGTGATGAAGAGGATGCAACACGTCCACGAAGCAAACAATTCGCATAATGTTTGATTTGGTTAGATTAACAAAAAAAATATATTACAAAAAGGACTTATAGCTAAAAGTAAATCACGGAAGCCATAGTCAAAAATCATATAAAAACTAAATTTATTTTGAATCTTCATGGAACAAGCTACGTTGGATGACTAAGATTTTTGAGATTTTATATTTTGTCGTTGAGTAATCTGCGACCCGATTCATGGTCATCAATGGTCTAATTTTATCAAATAAAGCTGTTTTGAGTATAATTTTGATCCCCGACAAGGAATGTGTGCATGATCTTCATTCGACGTTTATATGGAGAGGTGAGCGGGAAAGTCCACCTTAAGGCGTGATCTTCTTTCTACGTTTATATGGGGAATTGAGCGGAAAGGTCCACCTTAAGGCGCTAGGACCTTAACTCATCGCGCGATAAAAATGTACCTGTCAATAAATGTACTAATATGTAGTGAAACGCCTCAGTAAGTCCAAATAGAACTCCGGACTGAAAATGTATTGCTAATATTTTTGAGTTCATCATTTATTTAAATAATAATAATATTAATACAGTCGATTTTTCACATTAGAAATTTGAAAGAAATTTTATTCTAGATATAAGTAAAAACAGCAGATATGCATAAATAAATAATTTCCATTTCATTTCAGATTCCTATATTTAGTCAGAAAGGTTCGGAAATGGATACTTTTTTAACAATGTATTATGTATGGAAAAACTCAACATACATTAACAAAAACAGGTTGATCGCCAGACAAGGGATCACATTAGAGCGGCTCGTACCCTAGTTACGCGGGGACTGGCCTAGCGTACCAGAGGCCCGGGTTCAATACCAACTTGCACCACTGTCTTTCTCTTTCAGAGTTCGATAAGTGAATTTCATCACGAATGCGAGCTGCTCCATGGTTCGGAATCCATGTAAAACTGTAGGTCCCCTTCCCCTACTAGGTGGTAGGGTTTAAGCCCGCCCGGGTTGGTGCCATCGCATTGGATGAAAAGATGGTCGAAGCGGCAATGAAAAATTGTCCGCGTTTTCCATCCAGTTCAATGTAGCCGTGGTCATAAAGGGAAGGTCCTGGCATGGCACCTAATTCCTTCGGGAATGTGGTGTATTGGGCTAATATCATAACGGTAGTTGTGTGGTATTAGCCATCCATGTCAGGTAGCATAAAAAAATATATATATTGTTTTATTGTTTATTAATCATCCATAGACAGTACACTGCACTCGGATTTGTCATATGTTATCATTAGCCAGTTCGGCAATCCCAGCGAAGAACTGGCAAAAAACTCCGCTGGTTTTTTTTTCAACGTCCACTTAGTCTAAGTTTACAAAAGTATAAAGTACAAATAATTCATGTCATATGCAACAGTTCATGACAAATATCAGTTTATTTGTAAAGACCATGCCCGCCATCTAACATGTTGCCAATTGGAGAAAGCCGGTCTCCACAAACAGCACGTTGATTTAGATTTTTTGTCCTTTCGTGCACTCGGGCCTTAGTTTACTTGGGGTCAAACTTTGCGATTTGGCTAGTACCGCTTAATGTCCTACATATTCACTGCATCCGTAGGTACTCCTCGGCGAGTGCAGCGCCCTCGCCGGTGCCCGCCCCGCCCGCGCCGCCCCGCGCCGCCCCGCGCCGCCCCGCGCCGCCCCGCGCCGCCCCGCGCCGCCCCGCGCCGCCCCGCGCCGCCCCGCGCCGCCCCGCGCCGCCCCGCGCCGCCCCGCTGACCCACTGACCGCGCGGGGTCGTCGCACCGCGCCGCACCGCCTGCCGCTCGACGCGGCCGCAAAAAATTGCAACTGCACGACGCCGCGCCGGGGATGATCTCGCTGCGAAGCGGCGTGAACGCCTGCTATTGCATCCTCAGGCTGTTTGAATAGCGTGCCGTGCTCATATGGACATGCGAACAATGGGTTGGAGAGCAATGTCGATTCAGAACAAGTTCGAGTCGGAATCGCACACGAAGGGTTCCGTACCATCGAACAAGATTACAACGTTCACGTACAAAAATAATCACCAAGGGATGTGATATGTATGTATGTATAATCTACCATGAAGCAAGGATACATTCATTGAAGAAGAAGCCCAGTAAAAATAACTACTTTACGAATATACTGCAAGGCTGGACCCGAACCAGCAAACATACCATTCGCGGGTATTGCGTCTACCAATTTCGCCACCGGCTGTATACCCATAATTTGGAATTCTCCTACAGTCCCTCCTCCCGTAACGAATGCCTCCTACTAACACAGTGTTTAAGATTATACCTACAAACATTTATTTAACGCTTCATCTGCGTTGCGGACATTGACTGCAAAGATTGAACATTCAAACAAATTGCCGTCATCGCCAAAATCGTATTTGACATCAGACGCTAGAGCCAGTCCTAGGTTGACTTAAGTAAATATACTTTTTCTTACTAAGCAGGTACGTCGCTTATTCTAAGGAATGTGATATGTATGCATGTATAATCGGCTGTGACGCAAAAACACATTAATTAAATAAAGAGCCCAGTAAAAATAATTACTTTCGAATATACTGCAAGGCTGGACCCGAACCAGCAGAATATACCATTCGCGGGTATTGCGTCTACCAATTTCGTTATCTGCTGTATACCTATCACTTGGAATTCTCCTAGAGTTCCTCCTCCCCTGATAACACTACTAATAACACAGTGTTTAAGATAATACCTACATACATTTATTTAACACCTTCATCTGCGTTGTGGACATACTACGAAACACTTCAAAGAAAACAATAGCGATTTTTAATTAATGTGTCCTTGCTTCACGGTCGGTTATACATACACACATATCACATTCCTTAATTGAATTTAATTTCTTATTAATTTCATGTTGTTAAACATTTTTTATTAGGTAAATTAAACTAGATGTAAAATGTCCGGGACGGATATTGCCCCACCCCCTCCAAGCGCCAGCGGCTGCGCTGAGACCAAATCCGATATAGTTTTGGTTTAGAGCAGCCGTTTACGAGTGGAGGGGACCGGTCAACATCCATCCCGACAATTCTACATTCATACATACATGCACGCCGCTTTCCCAGAAGGGTAGGTAGTGATAATAGCGCGACATACGGTACTATGACAGTATATCTCTTTCGATTAATATACAGACATGCATATTTTCATACATGCTCTACGATTGCGCGCATAACGAAATATTACATCGACTTGATTGCGCTATGTTCTCCTGGATGATATATGGAATAAGACAAAAAACTTTTCTTTATTGTCAGTATTGAAAATCACAGAAATATAATCACTACATAATAAAAAAAATATATAAAAAAATATGTTGTGTAAATAAACAATTTATAATAATAATTATAAAATATCAAAAATATCACTTGAATGAAGATGTAAAAACATCATATTCGTAGGAAAAACTGTGCCAATGTACGGTTTCTTATTGAAAGTTGGAGCGAAGAAAAGTGGAGCGAGACGGCCCGGGGGCTCGCGAATGTCGAGAAAACTCTTTAAGGTGGCCCAACCCGGCGGGACTAACTCATTCGCGGGCACGGTACAAAACCGTGCTGTCGCGCTCTGGGACCTTCTATGTTTCAAAGAAAAAGACAGGCTCCGTGATGAGGAAGATGCTAAATGTCCACAAAAAAGACAATGTGCATTTACGAAAATTTTTATTACAAAACGACTTATAGCTAAATGTAAAGTACGACCGCTGTAGTCCAAAATCTAACAGAAACCAAATAGATTATAAATCTTGATTAAATAAGCTATGACTGATGACTAATCTTTTTAAGATATTCTTAATTTATCAAAGCGTAATCCACCTCCAAAGTTATTGTATAAAACGCGCGAAATATTCGAACTTTTCGACATTATAACTTAGAAACCAAAAACAATTTTACAATGCCAACGGTCATCAGACATCTAGTTCGATCAAATAAAGCTCTTTTGAGCAAAAATTTGGGATCTCTGATAAGAAATATGGGCGTGATCTTCTTTCCCCGTTTGTATGGGGAGTTGAGCGGGTTGGGCCACCTTAAGAGCGCCTCCGAAGATGAATACACGCTGCTACGGCGTAGCGCCGCTACGAAACACTTCAAAGAAAACAATAGCGACCGCATAATCGTGCAGCGGCCACGCTTTCAAGCTTTTGAAAGGTTTTTTCAAGAGAGCTGTTCAAAATATTGTGCATCATTTGTGGTTACTTTTGCACGCGTGTGAGTGAGAGATTGGTCCTCGTAACCCCGGCTGATATTTCAACACTATAAATATGTTATTTAGTTAAAAATTATTTATATTACAGTCTTTGGTATCATTATTGATTACATACTATTTGGGCTCAGGCACGAAACAATTATACAATCGAGCCCACATAATGTCTTGCCTTGTAAGTCGTTAGAGGCGTCTAAAGCATCCGTTTTTCGTGGTTAAAACTCTAAGCCTCGTTTTCTCCAAGTGCTGATTTATTTTATTCGACACTTAAATGATCTTTATTATTAAAGTTCCGATTATCTGGTACCGGTATCGATTGCAAGCTGCTAAGAAAGGCCCTTAATATATAATGATTAAGCTAATCAGCAGTAGGTGAAAAAGGCCCTGAGGGTCTCTTCGACCAATTTCCGTACATTAAAGGGCCTTTCTTACCATATTTCAATCGATACCAATGCAAGATAATCAGCACTTTAGTAATAAAGGCCCTTTAAATGTCAATATAAATTAAGCTCTTGGTGAAAACCAAGCTTAATCCGCTTTTCCTTCCTTACTAGGTGCTAGGGTTAAGGCCAACCGGGTTGGTACCATTGCATTGAATGGACGATGGTCGAATCAGCAATGGAAATGGTCCGAGTTTTCCATTCAGTTCAATGCAGTAAAGAATGTCCTGCCAAGGCACCTAGTTCCTATTTATGTAGTGTTTTGGGTCAATTTCATACCAGTAGGTGTGTTATCGAGTTGGCGATTCGTCCAGGGTGACCTGAGGGTACCTGAAAGTGTGTCACGTCGATGTACACAAGTATATTGAAACAATGACGTCATGCAAGCCACTCCAATCAGCCGGTGGACTGACGTCTGTGGGTCGCAGGGAGGGGCGGGCCAGGTGCGGAGAGGAGGGCAGCTCCTACCCATTGTGCAAACACTGAATTGTGTGTACAGCTGTTGTAGACCAGTTACTCAGGTAGGTACATCTACCCTGTAACGAATAAGCCCAGATCATCATCTGAATGGTTATACAATGCTTTGTCCTTTGCATTGAAATGCAGTTTTAAATACGAGAGAAAGGGACAAAACACTATATAACTATTCAGAAGATGATCTGGGTTTATTAGTAACAAGGAGTGGCTCACAGATTAAAGACGGTTACATTACATGCAAGACTACTGAGACTTCATAACTTTTGACTTGTAAAATGACAAATCCTTTTTCTATCAATATCCATTCAAATGGATAGCTCAGTTATCAGTAATCCAAAGCTCGCAGGTTTAAGTCCTTGAGTCAATGTCACGACGAATACTTTTTTAGATTATTTTCCAAATCTAATTACAATACTTCAAATGTAGATGTCGCTGAAACTCAAATTATTGACAAATCCATGTTTATCGAACGAGGAAAATATTAAACTATAATTTTGAAAGTTTTTTTTTAAGTTACTGGACATGGCCATCCATGCCAATGCCATGTCACTACATAACGGCATGACAAGCCGAACACATCACACGGAAACTATAGGTGCCATGACAGAACTTTCCTTACATTGCACGGCTACATTGTACGGGATGGAAAAATCTGATTTTTAATTGCTGATTCGACCATTTTTTATTAATCCGTACATTATCCGATATAGTTCCAATCGCGGCCGCGATTACATTACCACTTAGTTAGTAAGGATAATTAATGGTAGAATACATTTAATTTCTATATTTTTGTGCAACTTATTTTACAGAAATGCACACAACGTCTGGGGCGCCTTTTCATATTTTCAGTTACATCGGAGTATCCCGCCAAACGAATTCTGCCCATTTATGTTTTAGGTAGGTACAGTCAACCAAAGATTAAAGGATACACTTACGGTTACAAAATAAAATAAGTAAAATTCACGTTAGTTTGAAATAAAATATGCATTTAGTTAGTGTTTGGTTTATACACAGACATTTATTTATTTATTTATTTATAGGTACACCAACAGTAAACACACGGACAACTTATAAAACTATGCTAACAGTACAATACTACAAGAGTAAGTGCCACATTCAGGGTGTGAGTACCAATAATAGGTATACACAACACTCAAATTAAGCTCTTAAACTAAATTATTATTTCAAAAGATAAATTATAAAATAATGTGTATTAATCTAATCAATTTCTGACAAATATTAACCAATATACTTTTTAAATGTATAATTATAAATAACATGCGTTCTTAATTATGCTGAAAGAATATTCAGCATTATAATAGCTGCCAAAAGCCAAAGGTATTTGCTCTGTCAATATTGTCCTTCAAGAGGTTCTTATCGGTATTGTTTATATTTGGTCGACTGTACACATTATGAGTGGTGAGCAAATTGGTATCATCTAGCTATTACTATAATCAGTTATATGTAAAGGGTATCAATGGCTAAAATACTCAATACCACAGAAGTAGTCATAATTATTCAATAATGTGCTGCTACCTGCTCTGTGACCTTTCTAGTTAATTCCCTACTCCAGTAATCAATCCCTGTGACCTTCAGACATGTTTACAGATTATCTGGCACTAAACTTGTAAATTACACGTATGCGCCCTTTTATTCTCGTTTGTAAAGCGAGAATTGTGGCGTACCACAGACTTCAGAGCGATATTTTATGATTCATTATTTAAGTGTCAACTTCATGGACATACTAAACAGTGGTATTACAAATATATTGATTTAATACTTCACGAAGTAAAGCATAGCCCATATGTACTAACGAATTCTCTAATTAGAATATAGGTTAAGGGCGGGGCTCACACTGATACAATATTTCTCGTAAAAATGGTAAGTCAATGAAATTGAGGTTATTTAACGAAATCATTTATGCTTAAAACAAAGCGTGTCCGGTTAGAAAAGGTTTAAGGATTTATATCATGCCTTTCCTAGACTACAATAGAAATACATTTAATACCTGGAATCCTTTCCAGAACGGACCTAAAAACCACAAAGTCATACCCATGCTGTATGAAGACTCCTCGCCGTCCGCGATGAATTAAAAGGGGGGGACAGATTTGTAAAATAGGTCATACACTGGTGTGCGATACGAAAAATAGTGCAACAAATTGTAGTATAGCTGCGTCCCTTTCGCGCGCCGGAAATCAATAATGGCTTCCTACCACGTGGAGCTCACCGCTACAGCCTACCGCCTACATCCGCAGCCTGCGGGCGCGGAGCGCGCGGCGCCTGGCGGCCAAATCGACAACTATGGGTGTAGGAAAATAAAAAAGATAGGTCGATGTAATGTATTCAAGTCAAAGATAATGTTCCATCCTAAAATGATTACACAGTTTCGAAAATTATCAAGAACCTTGAAGACAAAGTACTCTTGTTATTCGACCCGTTTTATATTTTTGTACTTATCTCAAATCAGGCATTTCCTAAGCACAACTGGACTCTTGGAATACAAGTGGCGCCATCTTTGGCCGCCCAGGAGATCATCCATCTATTGGCAGAAGGAAGAGAGCTGACGGATAGATAAGTTAGTTCAGAACGTCGTAGTGCTGCCATCTATCGAAGTCGGGAGTGACACGGGAAGTGCGCTTTCCCGCCAGGGAAATCAGAAAGCTTCTCGCTGTCTTGTTGCGAGAAAATGCCGCTAGATGGAAGTGCGACTTTTATTTACTCGGTCACTTTTTTATTTTTAAGAAGTGCCTGTATCGGGGAAGGAGAATTTCGTTGATTCTCTATGGCATAACAGAAACTTTCAAAACCCGACTTGGTAAGAAATCTTTTTATACATGCTTATTACACAATGATAGTAATATTTTCATTTTCACAATATTTCATAATATTTTTACAAAGATTAAAGCAGTAATAACTATTTGATTGGTTTCGTTTTGAGGTTATTCATACATTTATAAATGTTTAAAAACAAAAAAAAATTATACCTTGAAACAGTTAATCCGTTTCTCCTACTTCCTGCCTTCAAAATACCCTGTCACCTAAACTAGCGTTAACGGAACTTCGAAGTTTAGTAAAAACGTCAAACTCCATACAAGCTGTCAAAGTCAAACTCGGACTTCCGATTTATAAAACGCGGAGTCGGCGTAAACGGCAACGTCGACGTATTTACGGCAACGTTGAGTAAGCTGTCAAATCAAACTCGGACTCGAGCTGTCGAACGGTTTGGCGTAAACTTGAATAAAATCCTAAAATGGCCCACTGAATTTCTGTAAAAACCGGCCAAGTGCGAGTCGGACTCGCACACGAAGGGTTCCATACCATCGTAAAAAAAAAAACAAAAAAAAAAACACTTTTTATGTATGGTAGCTCTTAATTTTTATTACTTTTGAATGTTACGTATTTGTTAAGATGACTGATAAATACACACTCTGTGAAAATTTCAGCTGTCTACGTGTTACGGTTACTGAGATACAGCCCTGTGACAGACGGACTGACGGACGGACGGACGGACGGACGGACGGACAGCGGAGGCTTAGTAATAGGGTTCCGTTTTCACCCTTTGGGTACGGAACCCTAAAAAAGGAACTAAGTGGTTCGTAGTTCGTGGTCTGGATTCCACGTGAAAATATTAGTCCCCCTCCTAAGCCGCCCAGGTTGGTACCTTCGCATGAAATAAACGATGGTCGTAGTGGCAATGAACATTGTCCATTTGCATCCAGTTTAATACAGGTGTGCTATATATGACAGGTCCTGGCATGCTAGGTGCCATGCCAGGACCTCCAATTTAGTGTTTATATAGTTCGCTATCCATTTCCATCATTACTAAGTAAACTTGGCGGAACATAAAGGTTTGATACAAAACTCACGGTGTCCGCGTCGTACTCACACTTTTGTTGAATAATGTTTTTTTGTACTAACATATTATATTTATGTTTGTAATATATGTGGCGACAATTTTCATACCACTTTCATAAGGTACCTATATTACTCTTTTTTACTTTAGTGAGAAACGTTTACTTTCTTCTTCCGAGAATGTGTCGCGATTATTTATTTCTACAAGTAAAATTATATTATTACTGAGAACGGACATTGTCATTTCTGAGGGTTCCCAGTAGGACTAAAATTAATATCGTAGCTAGGATATTTTTGACGAATTTTAAGAGTCTAATCTGAATGAAATAAGTTGAATTATGATGTACCCGGCTCCGCTAGGGTCAATATTGTTTCGGACTGATGTCGAGCTGAACCTAAAATTTATATTATACTAGCTGCGGTACCCGGCTCCGCCGTGTTAGACTGATTTCGGTCTCAATTATTTCCTGGATAAAAGTAACCCACCAAAATGCTGGTCCAGGACTATGTATCCATCTCTCAAATTTAATCAAAATCGTTTGAACCGATATGGCATGATTTCACATTCCCATTTAGAGCGATGCAGAGCATTTGGGAGCGAATTTTAAAAGCATGTGCCGCCAGACCCTTACGGCACTGGCACTGCTACGTAGAAATGGATAAAAAACAAACATAGGAGAGATTAACCCTACCACCTATTAAGTAAAGTTTTATTAGGAATACGAACCAAAGCCACCTTCAACATCGAAAACGGTAACCCATCCGGAATCTGACTGCGCCCAGAGTTGCTATGCATTGATAAAATACGCATATAAATCGGGTGAGCGGTTCGAAGTTATCGCTCTATATAATATCGTGGAACTTTCTGTAGGCCTTTTTAACACCTACAATTTTAAAGTTCATAATTTTCATTTTTCTCTTAAAGTTTGTATTAAAAATTAAAAAATCACATGCACAATCGTATCAAAATGGTATCAAAAAATCCGTTGCATGGCTTAGAAGAAGTAAACGGAAAAACAAAGGCAGATAGCGATTACCCCTCCAAGCCGCCGCCGCCTCGGGGCATTTCGGTTTGTATGGCAGCTACATCTTAGCGTAAGCGGAACTGAATTCTATATAGCCTATCCTGTGTCCCATGTAATCAAATATACGTGAAATAAGTTTCATCGAATTCGGATTATCGGTTTAAGAGTTATGGAGGAACATACATACATACATACAGAACTAATTTCTGAAAATCGTCAATTTAGTTTTTAAATCATACATAAAGTCTACAAACGAAATATCTTAGAAAACAAAGCAACTTACTCCATGAACACCCCTTATAGATTTATGATTAGTATAGAAGATGAGTCCCCCATAAAAAATTCTACCCCCTTTGAGTTTAATATTCGTCACAAAAGGTAGCCTATGTCCAGACTCACTCTATACCAAATTAGATCAAAATTGTTTCCGCAGTTAAGGCATGAAAACCTAACAGACATACAAACATAGTAAATCACATAACTATGTATCATTACAGCATATGTAAAACTAGTTTTGCTCTCAAAATTTGTAGTTTTATTTCCAAAATTTCGTCATATCTATTTATGTCTTGTTAAAAAGAGTGTTAAGGGATGTATGGTACACATTATTACCAAAAGGAAGGTACCATCTAGATAAAATGCGGACAGAGAGGGGCCCTCAATTCAATAACTTGGATATTTCGAAGGAAGGTCTTGGCATGGCACCTAGTTCCCTGTGGTATTTTAGGCTAATACGCTCAGTTCGGAATTAGCCATCCATGTCCAGTTACATAAAAAAAGGGATCCATAATTCGTCGGCAGATTCATGACTTGAGGATTTTCCTTAGTTATGAAGTTATAAGTCAACCCAGCGAGAATGGAAGGACTTCTCCAGTAGCACGGAGGTCCTTCTATGCGCGGCTCAACCGGACGAGCTCGAGGAAAACGGATGACTGACCGTTTCGGTACAACCGTAGCTGTCAAATGTGCTAAGTTAGTAAGCGCAAACACGAACTTCGAGTCCACTCGAACTCGCAGCTCGACTTGACATTTCGATTGCAAACAGCCCCGTCGGAATGAGCGTTTTTTCCGAGCTCGTTTGATGACCACTGTTTGAAAACAAAACTCGAAAAAGTTTACTCAGACATCAATATACGTTAGCTGCAGTCGAATTTCGACGTAGTGGCAGAATAGTTGGTGGTATTCCGGGTGGTCACAACATTTTTGGTCACGATAAGGTAAATGGCTGAATCTGCGTTAAAGACCAAATATGTTGGTCTGCCCGTGCCAAGTGGTTGCGTTAGCTAGATTGGCTATATAAAATAGATGCTGGTATATACATGCTGATAAATATACTGATTGTCTGAAAACATTGATACCTATTAATTATACAACTATAACCAGTCGGTTTTTTAATTAAATACTTAATTATACCTAAAGTTATATCTGTCAACTAAATCGCTTCTAACTACGAAATTAAACCAAAGATTTGTCCAGTTTTTGCATTTCTAAGCAAGTTTGTATTGATACTTTCATGTTTCGTCATTTGCATCCATTTACCTTATCATATATTTTTTTTGTCACCATAACTACTTTTTCAGGCGCCTTATCTACGTAACGCAACCACTTGGATCAGGCAGACTGACGGTAGGTCTTTATCCCGTGAACCCAGTTTCAGCCGTTTACGTTATCGTTACCATTTTTGTCGCGACCTCCTAGTCTATGGGGTGTGAGACAGACTATGTGTTTAGGAGAAGTTATCATTGACTCAGTTCGGTACAGGAGGTGTTTTTAAAGCCAAAATAACGCTCTTGAGCTATACGGACTGCAATTTTTGTTCGAAATTTCGAGAAAATATTAAAAAAAATAAGTCTATTTAAAAATGTATATCTAATGATGTATCGATTCTGACATCAGACTACAGGGTTGTCATCACGATACAAAATGAATATAATATTTTTCAGAACATTGTTCACATTTAATTGAAAAAAGCTATAAAACGATTTCAGGAGCGAAGACCTAGACGGAAACTAAGTACATAGTTAATGTGGACCTGACTAATGTTGTAAATACGACCTTTGAAAGCTTTGATTCAATTCGTTTCAATACTCAGACAGATTAATATTTCTCTTCTCTTAATTACATTTTCTAGCGTTATGAAAATTTATTTGTCGATTTGTCGAGTTTAGTAATATTTATAAACATCTCATCACTGCTCGCCAAGTATATGACTGACACAGCGTAGGTATCTCTACCTCCATCCTCCGTGGTAGGCATGCAACTGTTACACAACTGAAATTGGATAACATACTTATTTATGATCAATTATTTTCCATGTCTTTTTTAATTGCGTTTCCAGTTAATAAATGGAACATCCGTGAATTCCGTCTAGGTCTTCGCTCCTAAAACCAAATCGCGAAGAGCTACCAGTTGGAACCGTCAATCCTCATGTTAAATGCGTGAAAAACCTGGGACTCTTGATTGACGAGACTCTGCCTCAGCAACCACAAGTCAGTCCAGTAAGGCGCAAAATGTTTTTTTTTATTTTTTTTTATTGAAGAAATCAACAGCATAAAAGTAAAAGTTGTACATACAAATTAAACTAAAAATAAAGCCAATAATAGATTTCTCTATATAAAACAAAAAATAGTCAAGATTGTGACAAAATGAAAATATTTTATAAATTAAAGAAAATCAAAAAGTTAAGTTTAAAGTTAAATTAACAAAAATGAACAAACAATTAACAAAAATTAGCAAAAATTAACAAAAAACTAACACAAAAATTAAAATGCCAACGAATAATAAGGTAATACACAGTATTACCATGTCGATAGGATCTATTTGTGTAGTGTGTTGTCTTATGAGAGTGTGAGAGGGTGGATTCATGTGTGTCTAAGAGGTTTGAGGGTGAATTTGTGAGTTTGATTGTTTATGTTCGCTAGCATGCACGCAATGCAAAGATTGAAGAACTTTATTCCATTTGCTACCAACCTCACTCACTCAGCTCACTCAAGAGCTTCTTAATAAACTTGACCATGTATCCGTTAAATATTTAGTCTACGTAAATATGATCATATTTCGGAATTTCGTACTCGTCTTCAGTAGCTCGATATTCGTCATCGCGGGAACCCTCATGTCCTTTCTCTACTCTATATCTCCCTGAATGACGCCAATCCCCCCTTATACCTAAGGAATCCGTTTACATATCTCTGCTCACATGGTCTCCCACAGTGGTCTCCCACTTAGATCAACCGACTCCTTGGTACTATTTATTGCCTTGCACATATCTTCTGCCTATTCCGACTCCTTCACGGTGCACGCTGCAACGCAGCTACCTTCTCAAGTACGAAATTCCCTCTTTATTTTATGTGTTGGAAAACCATCTAAAAGCTTTTTTCTATCCTCATTATGTCCATCCTTACATTTATCAGTTAATTGTTATTTCCATTTGCAATACATCTATTTGTTTCTTTTTTCCAACATTTGTTATTGTGTTAAGTATCATATTTTATTGTCTGTTTATTATATAATGATTATTTATTTATATGCATTTAAATAGATATTGATATGTATATAAGTAGTTGGTCCATTGTGTATTATGTGGGAATTATGTTTGATTTAGTAAATTCATTTGTCTCCATAACTGGTACTCGCAGAACATATATAAATAAAGATAGATCACTCACATGATGTCGCCGAGCTTGAGTCGCGTGTGTATGAGCGCGCAGGACTTGATGTCGGTGGCGGCGAGCGCGGCGCGGCGGCGGCGCGTGGGGCGCGGCGAGGCGGGCGGGCTGTCCGCGCACGCACCGCGCCGCACGTGCGGCGAGCTGCCGCGCCGCCGCGCCGACATGTGCCGCCCGCCCACGCCGCCCAGCATGCTGCAACCGAGGGGATTGCCGGTTGATCAAACGGTTACCTTCTACCTTTAAATTTGGCGGGAATAAGTTGGAATCGTCTTTTTTTATTTATTTCATATTAAGGTAAGCCAAGAGAACATGTAAACATTTCTTTAATAACGTATTTAAACAATACAGTGTAGGATGGAAATGTGCAAATGTTACAGGCACACACACCTTGTATGCGGAAGAATCTTCATTGGTGGAAAACAAGTAATAATACAAAAACCGCAAAATAATTCATAGAACAAAGACGAAAAACGACGATTTTAAGATAATGTTGAAAATTTATTTAAAAATAACAAATTGTAGTTGAGTAAAAGCGGAAAAAAAACACTTTGTTGAATTATACAAGGTGTCTCAGGACTGACGACGGAAACTTCAGGGAAAGGAAGTACTCACAAAAATATTTTTAAAAATGGCTAAAAATGTATGTCAATTGTTTATTTTATTTTTATTTTATTTTATTTGGGAAATCAACAGCTTACATATCTAGTACAATTTTTAAAAATTAAAATTACCTTAAACTAAAGCCAATTACAGATTTCCTCTAATTACCTTTACAATTTTGTAGATTAATATAAGTAAGTAGGTAGTATAAAATGCGTGAAAAGAGAAAAAAGGAGAACAAGTGAAAATACATTGTAGTATACATTACATTACATTACCTGCGCATGTTTGTGTAGGTAGGGTGAGTTACAAAAGTGTACGTGAGTGTGTGGGTGTGTGTGTGGGTGTGCGAGGGTGAGAGGGTTTGTGAGAGAGGCTGAGGGTGAGAGCGTGTGAGGGTGTGTATATTTGTATATATATTTATATACTTGCGTTGGAGTGATAGGGTTTGCTTGCAAGTGATTGTTTATAAATGAGTTGCCAATTAGTTGTATTACTCTTGTCTTTGCAATAGTAAGTGTTCTTTAATCATATTTTTAAAATTGCGTTTTGTGGTTGAAAAAAGATCTGCATTACTAAAACTACTGTTATAGGTATTAACGAGTCGTGAAACAACAGAATTTTGGGCGTAGTTTGTGCGGTGTAGTTGAGTATGAAATAGATGAGTGTGTCGTGTGCGGCGGATTGGTACATTATAGGTGATTTCACCAACGAGCTCGGGACAATCTATTCGACTATTTACCAAATCAAAGAGGAACGACATGTCTAGTAAAATCCGGCGCTCTTCGAGTGTTAAGAAGTTATGATGATTACATCTATCTAAGTAGGAATGTAACTTATGCTTTGATTTAAAATTAACGTATTTCATAAATTTTGACTGGATCCGTTCAATTTGAGCTTTGTGAGTTAGGTATTGAGGAGACCATATGCATGACCCATATTCTAGTACACTTCGAACATAGGCATAAAACAATGTTTTGAAACAATCAATATTTTTAAAGGGTTTTCCTACGCGCATAATAAAACCAAGACTTTTATACGCCTTGTCGGTAATAGCATCTAAATTTTCAGAAAAAAGTAGTTTTTCGTCTAATATTACACCTAGGTCACGAACTGAAGCTACTTTATTTATTGGAGCATTGTTCATTGCATATTTAAAAATTATTGGCTTCACACTGCGGGTAAACGATATCTGTAGACATTTATCGGCATTAACATTAATTCTGTTAAGTTTATAATATTTAGAAAGCAGGATCAAATCAGATTGAAGGTTCTCGCAATCGGTATATTCGTTAATTACTTTTATTACCTTTTTGTCATCGGCATACATTAAATGTCTTGAGTGAGTAATGAAATTGCCTATGTCAAAAAGGTAGGCATTGTAAAACAGCGGCCCCAGTAGCGAGCCCTGGGGTACACCTGAAGGTATACTTATAAAATCTGATCTGAAACCACCCATTACGACTGCCTGCGATCTGTTTGAAAGATATGACTCTATCCATCTTAATAAATCCCCATGAATCCCCAAGTATTTGAGTTTGATGGTCAGGATGGTGTGGTCCACACGATCAAAAGCTTTTTCAAAATCAGTGTAGATCACATCAACCTGACCACCCCCTTCTATGTTTTTTGTGATGTAATGGGTTAGTTGTGCGAGGTTTGTGGTAGTGGATCTCCCTTTTAAGAACCCATGCTGAGCATGAGATATACCAGCGGATATTGTTGGATAGATTACATTAAATACAATTTTCTCCAATAATTTACTAAAGATATTAAGTATCGAAATTCCCCTGTAATTCTCTATTCTAGTTTTAATACCTTTTTTATGTATAGGAATGATGTGTGCTTCCTTCCATTTCCTAGGGAATATGCCTTCACTAATAGACCTATTAAAAATTATAGATAGTGGATAGGCAAGCGAATAAGCGCAGTTTTTTATAAAAATTGACGAAATTTTATCGCTACCAGGTCCTTTGTTGGTATCGATTTTACATAATAAAATAAGAATAGTGTCCATGTCAATATTAATTGTATGTATATGATTAACAATATTGTTTGTATCTGGAAATTGTTGCATATTACTAGTATAGTCGCATAATGGTTCCTGAAACATTCTTTTAAAAAAATCGTTAAAACCGTCGCAAATTCGTTTAGAGTCCGTGAGTTTTTCTTGACCGACAGTAAAAGATTGCGGGTAATGCGATTTACGTTTTTTTGATTTGATGTAAGACCATATCCTTTTAGGGTTCGATTTAATAGAATCTTGGATTAAACCTATGTAGTTGTTATAGCATGTCTGTTGCATTTTGTGTTGCCTGTCACGCAAAAGGTTAAACTCGTCGTAATCGCGGGGGTTGCGAAACTGTTTCCAGCGGCGATGTGCCCTTGATTTTTGCTTAATTATTTTAATTAAGGACTTTGTGTACCATATAGGATAGGTATTATTAAGAAATTTCTTTTTTTGTGGGATGTGATTTTTAATGCTTTCATTTATAGTTTCATAAAATGATTGTACTGCCTCATCCACGGTGCCGGAATATAAAAAATGTCGCTCCAGTTAATACTATCAAGGTAAGTCCTAATACCATGATAATCTCCTTTCAAAAAATTGTAAGTGTTAGTACAAGTTTCGACTAGTGGAGCGACAAGTAAATCAGTTGCGTCTATTGTAAATGATGGGTGGAAGGCATCTTCCTTAATAAGTGCAGAGGTGCACCTTAAAATTTGTATTGAAAAATTACAAAAAACTAAGTCCAAAGTGTGATCGCAAGAATTTTTCAAGGTATTAAATTGAGACAATCCCATTAGGCCTAATTCTTCTACTAAATTTAATCCGGCACTTTGAACCTCTGACGGGCCACGATTTAAGTGAATAGGTTGTTCGGACGTCCAAATGATATTGGGTAAGTTAAAGTCGCCAATTATTATGACATTGTCGTCACCATTTGTGAAATTAGAAGCCGAATCTAGTATTCGATCTATTTCAGAAGGTATGCGTGCGGCCGGCTGTGGCGGGACATAGACGGCGGCAAGGTGGAGTGGGGCGGCGGTGGAGGGACTGAGCGCACGCGCCGGAATCGTTATCCAAATCATCTCGGTGGGAGCGCGCGAACCTTGTGTGCTGACTTCGGCGCCAAGCGATCGCTTTACGCACACCATCACGCCGCCGCCGCGCTCCTTACCTGTCGCTATCTTGTCGCGATCACATCGAAATAATTCATAGCGCGCATCACATACCTCTGTATCCAAAATGCCAGGACATAACCAGGTCTCTGTAATTACAATTATATCGTATTCATGATTAAGTATGGCTAAATTTAGGTCTTGCAATTTGGTACGAAGACCTCTGACATTTTGATAGTAAATATGCAATTTTAATTCATCCAGTGTTGTAATGAGGGAATAATCTAAAATAATAAGCAGAGAGTCTAAATAATACTTTTAAAATATGCTTCCAAGGTAGAAAGTTATATTGCGTATAATAATAAACATAGTATGTAATTAAGTGTACGCCAACAGTAATATTATTCAAGTCTTTCACGTGAGATGATAAAACTAGTAATGCAAACGATTCACAACTTAACTTAGTTATATTAGCGGGTATGAATGATAACATGATTTTATGGTAGTGGTAATAGAATATGTGTTGGGGTGTGTGTATGTGTGTGTAAGTCAGTAGACAGTGTTGAGTTTTGGTTTTAATATTTGGATTGTTTCTTTTTCGTGTCGAGTGATGAATAAACTTATATTGTATATTCGGTTGTGTATGGATGTAAAATTGTGAGCAGAGTGTGTGCGCAGGTAGGTATACAGTTTCACTGATATTTTTAAACTTGGAATAGATAAACAAACAAAAATAAAAAGTGATTGCATTGCCATATTTAAACTTAACTAAAAAATTTTTTGTAGGTCCGCCTCGGACTGAATGTGTATTAAGTCGGATCCGTCGTTTTTGCGAACAAAAATTTTACAATTCTTTACCCACGCATAGTTGTAGGATTTCTCGGATGCTTTTACCCTGCATGATTTAAACAGCTGTTTGTAAGCAGGTATGAGGTGTTCATTTACATAAACTCTCCTCGAATCTCCGCTAACTCCTATGTCCGATGTTTGGATGCCTTTCTTCTTACGCAGGCCGGAAAGTATCGTATCTTTGTGAACCCGGCTCCTTAATTTTGCTACGATGTTACGCGGCCGGCCGGAGACTGATTGCATTGGCTGAACGTTAATGTCCGTTTTAAAATCATGGTACATATTAAAAAAACCTGAGCTAAATTTACAATTTCATGTCTTCTAGCAGTTAGTTTTAAAATGTGTACATCAATTCATAAAAGTGTGTATTATTACTAAAAAAAATATACTTCTTATGGAAAATAGTGCAAACATTGTAGACGAACAGACGAAGAACGCCGCACGCTGTCACATTAATAAACGTTGCTCATTAAGTCATTTGTGAATTGTGCTGAAATGTTTTGCTAAAATAAAATATTCACAGACTACGTGCTTATGCGAAACGTATCGACTGCTCATGTACATTGTCACAGAGCTGTAATACGATGGGCGCAGTGAGCATATGTTTTAGACTCTCATGCATAGCAAGCATGCTCACGTATGCTCGAGTTTCAGACAACACATTGTATATGCGGTGATTTTTTTAGATTGTGAATTATGCTTGTATGGAATTGAATACGTATCTTTGTATTTATTTATTAACATTTAGAGACGTTTGTCACGTATATAAGGATTTTCTTTAAAATACCAAAACGTATAGGCGTTGCTCTTAGTGGGTAATTAAATGTAAAAATTTCAGAAAAACATTTCTTAATTTGTCTTGAGGAAACAGGCATGAGCCACTGCATGAAACTTGATCATCTCATTATCCTCTTAAGACGTACATATTTTCATGTCCAACGTACCTAAACTTCATGACTTGATTCGTTAATCTGGTCGTGTAAATGAGTCTACATCTTAATTTCATTTCATTTATTTATTCAACTTCTGGTAGTCAAACTACAATAAGTCATGTCACAATTTGATTGATCCGCGGATTCGATCAACCAGTGAAGAAGAACGCGCAAAGAAACGTTACTGGTCTATAAGTTATGTTTTTTTTTTGTCTTTTTTTTTCGTCCACATTAATGATATAACACAATGAAACATTTTATACCTAAATGCTACTACTAAACTAACATTGGTAGAACGGGTTAAGGCAAAGGAAACAACAACCCACAATGTGAAAGGTCTTAAATTATATATTACTTAACCTAATAACCTCATGATACTACCTTATAGAATCATATAATGCGCATATTATAGAGATCAATTTATATATTACCCAGGGTATAGTGAAGACGTTCGCAATACAAGCATTAATGGTGTTGCGAACTGAATGGAAATACGGAAAATGTTGCATAAAAAAAAGTTTCGACCATCTGACGTTCAATGCGATGTTACAATCCGGGCGGGCCTCCTTTTGAAATAGTAAAAAGGACTTATAGACCTATGGGTTTCGAACTATGAAGTAGTTTGGTACCCACTTTATGGATTTTCTCTGAGAAAATGTGTAGTTTTTTTATGCAACCCTGACATGGATTGCTAATACCACGCTAATGGCACGGCTGCATTGAACTGAAGGAAGCACTGAGCTGAGGTCTAAAAAACTTTTTTAATTATTGTATTTTTCCCTCGAGAAAATCCATTCTACAACCGCAATACTTTTTTATGCAACCTGACGTGGATGGCTTATACCACACAACTACCGTTATGATATTAGCCCAATACACCACAATCCCGGAGGAATTAGGTGCCATGCCAGGACCTTCCCTTTATAAGCGCGGCTATATTGAACTGGATGGAAAACATGGACAATTTTCATTGACGCTTCGACCATCTTTAGGAATTCTTTTTCATCTAAGGCTACAGCGATGAAATCAAAACACAATGCAAATATTGATACCACAAGTTGAAAAACAGCTTGCATTCATTCTGATGCTGAAAAAAATCAAAATACAAAATCAAAAACAACTCCTCAAAAATACTCCGTTTCACTCCAAATCTGTAATAATTAGCGAAATTTATACATAAAGCCGAAACGAAGTCACAAGAAGACGATAATAATATCTATTCGTGTAATGTTTCAGATTGCCAATGAATAAGCGGTTTCATGACAAGCGACCATTATCGGCACCGCCCTAGATTACCGATTTATTTCAGCAATCAGCCTCTCACTAATTTTTACTTGCCGGTTTTTTCCGAGTCGGACGCCGAACCACCGAAGCATTAATCTTCGAGCGACAAGCGACCGTTTCTTCGTAGTTTGGTCTTCTACGATGTGAAGACGTTCAACGATCTGAGGATGTCTACGTTCGGAGATGTTTTTAAAAAAAAAACCAGCCCGGTGCGAGTCGGACTCGCACGCGAAGAGTTTCGTACTATCGTATAAGATTTAACACAAAAAATGTTTTTGTATTGAGGCTTAATCTTTTTTTTTATTTATTTACCTATTTGTCATTATATCGCCAAAATAAATACACTCTGTAAACATTTCAGCTGCCTACCTATTACGGTTCATGAGATACAGCGCTGTGACAGACGGATGGACGGACGGACGTATGGCATGATGGACAGCGCAGGCTTAGTTACAGGGTTCCGTTGGCACCCTTTGGGTACGGAACCCTAAAAAAAACCCTTAGTCGCACAGGAACTTGCCTTGTATACCCAGACCTCTGGGTTTAAATCGGCGTCCTTTCATGCGTCACTTTCTTTCTCTTTCTGAGTTGGATAAGTGAGTCTGGAATCCGCGTAAAACTGTAGGCCCCCTTCCCTAAAAGAAGTTAGGGTCAAGCCCGCTCGGGTTGGCGCCATCTCATAAGATGGAAAGATAATCGAAACTGCAATAAACAAATGTCCGTGTTTTCCACGCAGTTCAATATAGCCGTGCTCATAAAGGGAAGGTCCTGGCTAGGCACCTAATCCCTTCGAGGATGCGGCTTGTTGGGCTTATACCAAGACTGTGGGTGTGGTATTAGCCATTCATGGCAAGTTACATAAAAAACACATAATTTTAGACCAGGTTATCCAAGAAAAATATAACCATGAAAATTGGGTCCCCTTCTAGGGACACATGGTAATTTTTTTTAATCGTGAATTTGTTTCAATGCAGTGTTACCAACCCGGGGGAGCTTAATCCTACCGTCTAGTAGAGAAAGGGGACCTACAGTTTTACATTGATTTCGAACCATGGAACAGCTCGCATATGTAACGAAATGCACTTATTTAATTCAGAAAGAGAAATAAAGTGGTGTATATGTATAGTAAACGTTGCATTTTATAAATTACAAAAATAACAACACTCTGTAGTACCTACATACTGTAACTTTTTATTGTACTACTGTAACTCATAACTTAACTTTTTTTGCACGCAACGCAACTTCTAGACATAGGTCGGTCCGGGCGAGCTTCAACTCGATGGTGATTTTATCCCACCGCCCTTCCCTCGCACCGCCCCCCGCCGGCTACGTCGCTGATAAGATATCGCCCCACCTGTCACTATTCACGCGCTCCCAAACAAAAAACTATCGATTCCCTCCGTCGCCCGTCGCCTACAGCCCGGGGAGATATGGCCTTTCAGCTCAACATTCAGTGGTTAATCCCATTCGGGGACGCGGCGGGCGGGCTACGAATTCACGTTGTCGTGGTAACGGATGGATCGGTTGGTACAGCGAGCACGGAAGGGCGGGAGTACCGATCGTTGCCACGAGTTAGTGGAAAACGTCTAAATTCTTAAATTCATTGTAATTAATGTAAAACTTAACACCAAAAAAAAAACCGAATCCAAAGAAAAAGTACTTCAAAATAAATTAACATGCACTAAAAAGTGAAATATTGATTTATTTGTCAATTTGTCGCGCACGTTGATTTCCTTACGGATGCCATTGTCAGAACTAAACCAAATTAAAATAGGACCTCACGGGAAGCACCAGCTTTCAAATAAAAAAAAATCATCAAAATCGGTTCCCCCAGGAGAAAGTTATGAGGTAAAGAACTTAAAAAAAAATACAGTCGTATTGAGGACCTACTCCTTTTTTGAAATCGGTTAAAAAAAGTTTTTCGCTTACGAATTCAGAACGCACACCATTCCATATTTGTTGCACTAAATGGAATCCCGTGCGGTTCAAACGTGTCTTTGTATGGATTCCAAACCATGGAGCAGCTCGCATTCGTGATGAAATGCACTTATCGAACTCAGAAAGAGAAAGAAAATTGTGCATGGCGGGGCGAGGAATTTAACCCAGACCTCCTGCGCCTACACTATGATCAATAAGTTCCGGGAATTTGTAGTTTGAATTTTAAACCCTTTACCGATTCGAATATTTTTTTTTCACAGGTTGGTACACGTTTCCCTGACACTCCTGCCAAATGTCAAATATTAAATGTCATTAGTAATTGTTTGGCGTCTGTTCATGTCAATCAAGTTTTTGAAAATTCAACCAGATATTCCAGCCAAACCATGGTTCTTCAAAGTAAAATTAAATAAAGTAGAGACATCAATCATATGTAGATTAAGAATTGGCCACATATGCTCTCCAGTTCATCTTACTAAACTTCGAATAAAAGATTCATCATTATGTGAATGTGGTCTAGATGAGGGTACTGCTGATCATATACTTCTTGCATGTCCTCTACATGACAAATCCACTCCGATTTATAGTAATTTATCAAAACTAAAAATACCTTTGCCCACTAATGTTCAAACTCTCCTTGCTACCTTTAACATCTCTCTGTTAAGAATAATAGCTTCATTTATTAAAGCGAATAAAATTAAACTATGAAAGAATAAAAATAAATAAGTATATGTAAATATATTGGCACAAATATCTATCATTTCACTAACGAAGCATTTCAATGAAATTTAAGCTTACCTTTAACTGAAACTAAATATGCATGAAAAAACGACAATGAGCATATGTCAAAACTTGACACTGGCAGAATGAACCTCAGATGAGACCAGTTGCCACAGAGTGGGTTTGATCCTCTCTATAAAGAAGAAGAAGAAGAAGAAGAAGAAGTTCGTCGCATTTTAAAATGGGAAAAAATATTGAACAAAGAATTTGTTTGAAGTTTTGTGTTTCCAACGAAATTTCTTGTGCTGATGCATTCAAAATGCTACAAAAAGCCTACGGGGACTCTGCTCTCTCAAAAACAAGAGTATACGAGTGGTATTCATCGTTCAAAAATGGTCTCAAAGAAGTTGACGATGCACCTCGTCGTGGACGCCCTTCAACATCAACTACCGATGATATCGTCGAAAAAGTTCAAGAAATCGTACTCGAAAATCGTCAAACAGTCAATAAGGAGTACTACCTGGCCGTAATTAAGCGTTTAAGAGATGTTGTGCGTAGAAAACGACCGGAACTGTGGCAAAACAACATTCAGGTGGTCCACAAAACCAAAAGTTTAACCCCGATGACCGCACAGTTTTATCGCTTTTGAAAAATATAAGTTGGTTTTATTATTATTATTTTTTATGTGACTGGACATAGATGGCTAATACCACACCTTCTGTCATGGTATTAGCCCAACACACCACATGGGAACTAGGTGCCATGCCAGGACCTTCCTTATATTGCACGGCTACATTGAACCATAGAGTAACGAGCCCTTGTTACTCGTCAACAAGGGCTTGTTTACTCTATGATTGAACTGGATGGAAAACACGGTCAATTTTCATTGCCGCTTCGACCATCGTTCATCCAATGCGATGGTACCAACCCGGGCGGGATTAACCCTACCACCTAGTAAGTAAGGAAGGGGACCTACAGTTTAACGTGGAATCCGAACCACGGCCAGCCTCTCTCAACGGTCGAATGGTCACCCATCCAAGACCAGACCGGACCCAGTGTTACTTTACTTCGGAGAGCGATCGCCGAAGTGTTGCGCCACCACAACCTAAATACCGGTAACATTGAATGTCGCACATTATACATATTTATTTTGTTCTTCGCTCATTGCTAAAAGCAATCTCTCAGGTAACAGGTTTAGTCATAAATGAAGTCTCAAGCTAGTTAGTAACCCAAAGCGGCGGCGGCGTCTCGTCACCACATTTACCTTATAATTATTAATATCGCGGTTAAACAGGTATGCCCAATCACCTCTTCTCTGGCTGGTGTGTTATGCCAGTTATTCAAACGTATTAGCTTGGTTAGGTTTGCTGATTAATTTTAATTAACACTCAAAGCGCTTTTATTACTAAATTTATTTATTTATTTATTTAGAAAACCAACAGCGATGACAAGTTACATTCTGATACAGGATAATAAGCTTAAGGTGGCCCATCCCGCTCATCTCCCCATACAAAAGGGGAAAGAAGATCACGCCCATATTTCTTGTCAGAGATCCAAAATTTTGCTCAAAATAGCTTTATTTGATCGAACTAGATGTCTGATGACCATTGACATTGCAAAAAATGTGTTTGGTTTCAAAGTTATAAGGTCCGAAAGTTCGATTTTTTCGCGCGTTTACGCAATGATAAAGTAAGAATATCTTAAAAAGATTAGTCATCAGACATAGCTTATTTAATCAAGATTTATAATCTATTTGGTTTTGGTTCGATTTTTTACTACAGCGGTCGTGGTTTACTTTTAGCTATAAGTCGTTTAGAAATTTAAATTTTCGTAAATCTTACCGAATCATACACTATGCATATTGTCTTTTTTGTTGACATGTTGCATCTTCCTCATCACGGAGCCTGTCTTTTTCTTTGAAACAGAGAAGGTCCCAGAGCGCAACAGCACGGTTTTGTACCGTGCCCGCGAATGAGTTTGGCCCGCCGGGTTGGGCCACCTTAAAGGCCAATAATAGGTTTTCCTAAATTGAACATATTTTACATAAATCTATCTTGTTCTACACAAGAAGGTGAATACAATCAGCAAAAGGTAGGTAACAAAACAAGAACAAAAACCGGCCAAGTGCGAGTCGGACTCGCACACGAAGGGTTCCGTACCATCGGAAGAGATTTAACACAAAAAAAAATATGAAAGGGGCCCCCTTTCATATTTATTATTTTTAAATGTTACCTATTTATTGTTATAGCGGCAACATAAATACACACTCTGTGAAAATTTCAGCTGCTTACCTGTTACGGTTCATGACGGACGGACGGATGGACGGACAGCGGAGGCTTAGTAATAGGGTTCCGTTGGTACCCTTTGGGTACGGAACCCTAAAAAGTATGGTAGATAAAGTGTGTATATAATTAAAGTTTGCTTTTAAGTATGTATGTATTGTTGCGTGAGAAAAAAAAATGTGTAATTCTTGGAGTTATACTAGTATGCTTTTGGAGTCTTAATAGTAACTTATATTTAATTACTGAGTGATAGCGACCGGCCAGCGAGCGTTCGGTTCCCGGGTGACACGCGGAACCCGAACGGCTGGCTGCTCTTCGCTACGCAAGCACAGCTCCGACGGTACTCCGCTCCCTCCTTGGCGAGGACCGACTCAGCGTCGGGACCTACCGAGCCACCGAGTGATGCACCCGGCTATGGAACCTCCCCAAGGCACCGGAGCGCTTTGCGACTCGAAATGAAACGCAAGCGTCTGGATGTAGAGCCGAGCTGTACCCCCGACCAGGTTGCCGGCAGCACGCCTTAACTTCTGCACCGCATGTACCGCTATCGCACCACGAGCACCGCACTTCAAAGTAAGCAGACTCGACCTGACTGGTCAGAGTCTAACTCGATAGGCGAAAGGCCACTTTAAACTTTAAAATAAACTATAAAAACTTTAAACTATAAAAAACTATAAACTTTCAACTTTAAAACTCTGCCGAACCCACTTGGTTGGCGTAGGGAATGAACTATAAAAGCAGCGTCTCCGACCCGTTTAGTCGGAGCGCCAGTACGATCTGGCCCCATTGTTTTAGGGACCCTTATTTATACCTGACCTGATTGATATGGTGCGGTCTGCGGTGCGGGGGGCAAAAGGGAAAGCGAACGGACAGCAATCTGTCGAGAATATTTCCCGGTATTAATCTTTATTAACTTTACATATTATAAGAAAATATAATAAACAAACCAATACAAATATGCATGATGTGCGCAAATACTTTGAATAATGTTCCACAATTGACTCTCTAACTTTTACAAATATGTCCTAAAGCTAAAACGTTATACAGTAAACATAAATATTTCCACAATGATTTACAACTTATACAATTACTTCCATGGTGCTAACTAGCATACCTAGATCTTTATAAATGTCAGCAAACTTTCAATGTATAATAAAACCTGACAGCAGACGAATATCGTATCTCTAAAACACATCAATATACTATTATATGACACACACAAATGTCACTATACAAACACTCTCTGACTTCTATAAAATAATGCAAACTCTATAAATTATACAAATGTCCAATATACAAATCACTTAAAACAGCTATCAAATGATACTTAAGCTCTAAAAACCTTCATGCTATAAATACATCTTAAAATATAAGGAATGTCTATTTTATATACACGATATATTTCCATTATACATACTTTACACTTTCTAAGCTTTCCTCAAAGTATGATATGCTAAACAGAACTCTCTATAATATCTTTAAATGTGTACTCTAAATACAAGTAATGTTCACACCAATAGATATAAATACTTTACACTTTCTAAGGCTTTCTATATAATAATGATATACAATGACACACTTTATAATAGCATATTGGTTTGTATGCACACCCCTAAAAGCTATTTCTGTGTGCATAAAACAATATGTTACTCAATACTTACTATAAATCTATATTACATGTGTGTACATATGAGACATTTACTTAGGTATTTTCAAAATGCTACCTATAAACATACCTAAGTAAATTCACATGGTTACTATGAAACGCGCACCTGCATGCTATAAAATTCTTTCCAAGACGGCTCGCCGCACCGAGCCGACGCACAATAGGTTTATTGCGGTCAGCTGCGTGAAACTATGCCCTGCCAAATATTCCCTGAAACAATCTTTAGATAACTGCCGCGCCGCATAAGGCGGACGCGCAGGTGGGCATACAATGGTGACTTTACAGCGTGCCGCGTTTACAGCCCTCAGGTGCACGAACTTTACATGGAATCAAGGAAATATTCTACCTCTAAAATACTCTAAACAATTACTATCTTAAGGCACGGCGGCAGGGATCAAATACTAGCAACCAAACACGTGCAGCACTATTCAATATGAACGGTACGGCAGCTAGATACAAACACTTTACAAATGAACACCTGCAGTACTATTCTATACAATTTTGTATTCACAAGAAATGTCTACTTTAGAGTTTTATGATCGCGTCGCCAACACTGAGTGTGTGTGTTTTGTAATAATAAATTTGTTTAAATGTGTGTGTGTGTGTGTGTGTCTAAAAACTGAAAATCTGTGTAAAGAGTAGATATATGTGTTTGCTTTAGGAATAAAAAATACCAATACTGCATAAATTATTAACTTGGGTTGTTCTGTATTTTTATAGATTCTTTTATTTTTTGTGAGAACGTAATTCTAGAGTCTTGTAAATAAGTCAACTTCACTTAAAAGTTTGTTGTATTTTTTTTAAAACTATAGTGCTGATTATCTTGTGCTGGCATAGCTCGCGAGATGCTAAGAAAGGCCCTTTAATGTGAGAATTAAGCTAATCAGTACTTGGTGGACCCTTTGCCTGCTTTTCACTAGGTGCTGATTTATATTATTCGACACTTAATGGGCCTTTATTACTAAAGTGCTGATTATCTTGTACTTGCATTAATTGCAAGCTGCTAATAAAGGCCCTTAACATGTGGCGATTAAGCTAACCAGCAGTAGGTGAAAAAGGTACTTTAGTGTTACAATTAAAACTAAAACATTCTGGAAATTAAAAATCATCATTTCCGAACGAAAACGATTACAAAGGTTTTATTGTGAGAATTGTGGACACTTAAATTAATTTGAATGAACGTTAGTCTTGGAAATCTAGTTGACCCCACTATATATCAAGTTGAATAATCAATCTTAAATACATTAACTTTATTTTACAAATTTCTCCGCAAACCGCACACCCAAAACTATTCCATGAAATATTAGATGATTGCAGCAATTGATCGAAGATTATCACGATTAAAAATTTGTTGAACAGAATCTTCGATGGCATTGAAAATTCCTCTTCAAATGAATGCACCCTGCGTTTGGCGTTAATAAATATTGGGCCAATTTATAATGAGCGCCTACCGAGGTATTTCCCCTGTAAAACCGGAGTTAGGTTAGGTTAGGTTAGGTATACAATTCCATAAAGTAGTCTAGATTGTAGATTTGCAGAGGTAAATTTTTAAAATTAAGTTAGAACCCTATGACCACAATATTTTTTTAATTGTAAATAATGACGGAATCTAGTCTTCTGTTAAAACCAGCGAGGGTTTGGAATCATCTTTAATTATCATGAGCGAATAAACCAACCTCATTGGTTTGGTTTTAAATTATTATTTAACTCAGTCAGTCAGCGTGTTTGCGTTCACTGCTGGACATACGCCTCTCCAATTTTTCTCCAGTCCTCCCGGCCCTCAGCGGTACGGAACCACTGCTTTCCGCCGACGCACTTTATATCGTCTTCTCACCTGGCGGGTGGTTTAACATTTAACTCACATTTATTGAATTGTCAATCAACTGATATATCTCGATTGTTTTAAGTTTATATTGTTTTGGAACATTTACATATGCAACTAATTAAACAGTGTTAATGTGTCGAATGTTTTCTATTCTATCTACCCTTTACGCCTCTGTTGATAAAACAAAACCAGCATCATTCAAAGGGCAAAAAGATAAACATAACACAATTAAGGTTAATTTGAGCCTAAACATGCCGGGAGTAATTCCTATCCCATTTTAAGAACTTTTGAGTCCTTTACTCTCTTCATATAGTCTAACTGGACTTTTAACATTTTTTATAATAAGCCTGCCCTAGTAGCTTTCTACCGAATCTCTCTCCCACTCAGGATGTTCCGACCCATACAATGTTTTTTTTTACACAGAACGCAAAAAGTATTGCACTTTAAGGTGGCCCAACCCGCACATCTCCCCATACAAAAGGGGAAAGAAGATCACGCCCATATTTCTTGTCAGAGATCCAAAATTTTGCTCAAAATAGCTCTATTTGATTGAACTAGATGTCTGATGACCATTGGCATTGTAAAATTGTGTTTGGTTTCCAAGTTATAACGTCCGAAAGTTCGGATTTTTCGCGCGTTTTATACAATAACTTTGGAGGTGGATTACGCAATGATTAAGTAAGAACATCTTAATAAGATTAGTCATCAGGCATAGCTTATTTGATAAAGATTTATAATCTATTTGGTTTTTGTTAGATTTTTGACTACAGCGGTCGTGGTTTACTTTTAGCTATAAGTCGTTTTGAAATTAAAATTTTCGTAAATCTTACCAAATCATACACTATGCACATTGTCTTTTTTGTGGACATGTTGCATCTTCCTCATCACGGAGCCTGTCTTATTCTTGGAAACAGAGAAGGTCCCAGAGCGCAACAGAACGGTTTTGTACCGTGCCCGCAAATGAGTTGAGGCCGCCGGGGGCACGAATTCGTCAAAAATATTAAATATAGTCATAGCAGTTGCAGCGAAAACATATTCACGATTTCAGGTTTAATGGTTTCGCTGTAATTGCCGATTAGAAGTTGTACACCGTTAGATGGCGCTGTTAAATAAAAATCGTATTTAAATAAATTTTAACAAAACCAATAATCCTGAAATTGTGAAATTGTTTTCGCTGCAAGTAATATGATTATACTAAACTTTTATTATTAATTCGTGGCTTAAAGTGCAATACTTTTTGCGTTATGTGTGCAAACAACTTTATATGGGTCGGAACAGCCTTAACTAGACTAGGTGCTTTGCGCATGCCCCTTTCAGAAGTGCCTTTAACAGAGCTCAAATAATTGATGGATAATATTCAGGTCGACAGATGATTAGATTCAACACTCGAAAGTTCAGCTTCCACGAATTGAAACTTACTTAATTCCTCTTTTGTTCCTGGAGTCCTTTCAGTTGTGAGCTCGGGCGGTTGCTAGGGACCGCCGTGCTTGATTCGAGCCGTCGCGCCCTCTGTCCGCAGAGTTTGTGAGACCCCAGATTAGCGGTCGCTGCACGGTATCCGGCGGCCGACTTGCGGAGCAGTCAACGGGGAGATTCGGTGCATGAGGACCAAATTATAAGTCTTCTCCTTGGAAGTTAGAACTGAATTGATTTACATCAATCCAGTAAAATATTTTACCGAGTGGCTCGCAGATCAGAGGTGCGGAGAGCTTTTCATGTCAGTGGTCATAAGTTCGATGCCGGCCCCGTTCATGTTCCACATTTTTTTTATTTCTGAGTTGGACAAGTGCATTTCGTCACGGATACGACGCACACAGTTTTTTATGACACTGACACACTTTTTGAGCGGCTCGTAGCCTAGTGGCGCGGGGACTGGCCTAGCGTACCAGAGGCCTGGGTTCAATACCGACATGCACCACTGTCTTTCTCTTACCGAGTTAGATAAGTGCATTTCGTCACGAATGCGAGCTGCTCCATGGTTCGGAGTCCATGTAAAACTGTAGGTCCCCTTCCCCTACTAGGTGGTAGGGTTTAAGCCCGCCCGGGTTGGTACCATCGCATTGGATGAAAAGATGGTCGAAGCGGCAATGAAAAATTGTCCGTGTTTTCCATCCAGTTCAATGTAGCCGTGCTCATAAAGGGAAGGTCCTGGCATGGCACCTAATTCCTTCGGGAATGTGGTGTATTGGGCTAATATCATAACGGTAGTTGTGTGGTATTAGCCATCCATGTCAGGTCGCATAAAAAAAAAAAAAAACTTATAATGTAAGAAATAAAAAATCAATGGCGAAATTCGAAAAAAGAACTCTCTGAAAACATGTTACATTTAAAATTTCCAGATTGTCATTTGTCTTTCCATCGTGGCGTCATTTCGGAAATTATGAGCCGAGTGCACGAAAGGACAAAATGTATGATTAAACCATGGAGACCTCCATGGATTAAACACGTCACATTGTATGGACAGTGTGGAAGGAAATCCAAGCGGTTCACTAAAAGTGACGTGTTTGAACATTGATTCACTAAGCGTCGGTGTCGGTATTTCGATGGATTATTCGAGAAAATTTTCGTAGCATTTTTTTGCACGATTTTCGCTGCGGCTTACGCCAATTAGATAGTTGCCAAAATTTGGTGCTGAAGCTCCATCTCTTATATAAAGCGCGAGTCTGTGTATGCGGTGTTTAGTGAGTTAACACGTGGATGTACTCATCTCCTGACGATGCACGTGAAGGTACGTTTTCACCGAATTTATTGATTATGTACGACAACTAATTTAGATTTTATAAAAAACTTGTCAGCGAAATCGTACTATTTTAGGCATTAGAATGAAGCAAGTGTAACAGATTTTACATGTAAATCGGAAGGTACAGAAGTTTTGCACGCGATGGATACCGCAATATTTGACGGAAAATCAGAAACGACTGCGTGTAGAGTGCTGCTGTCAAATGACAGGAAAGTTTGCTGTTTAGTGTTTTAGCACAGTTAAAATTCAGTCATTTATGGTAAAGTATTCCTCACTACTATTAATGTATTACGGTAAGCATCTATTAATGAGCCGTAAGCCAAAATAGTTCATTATGATACTTTTGAGATTACCACGGTCGTTGAACATGTTTGAAAATTTACGGCTTTTCACGCGGCGGGAGGAGACATTCTCAGTCAGTCGTCTGCTGCGTACGAACGTGGCGGCGGCCTCCTTGACAACGGGCTGAGCGATCAGCTCGAAACGTCGGGGAATGTCTCCTCCCGCCGCACAAAATAGTTAATATTAAACCGTTATTTAAACCGATTGAACAGTACCGGTTGGTGAAAATAACACAGATCAGATGATTTTTAAACGGCTATCTTAACTGATTGAACATTACGGCTGACTACAAATTAGGCGTCCAGTTTCAAAAGGTACTTAATTTTAACAGATTAAACATCAGACTCAGTGGCCCAGTGGCGCGACACTTCGGCGATCGCTCTCCGAAGTTAAGCAACGCTGGGTTCGGTCTGGTCTTGAATGGGGGTTGAGAGAGGCTGGCCGTGGTTCGGATTCCACGTTAAACTGTAGGTCCCCGTTCCTTACTTACTAGGTGTAGGGTTAATCCCGCCCGGGTTTGGGTACCATCGCATTGGATGAACGATGGTCGAAGCGGCAATGAAAATTGTCCGTGTTTTCCATCCAGTTCAATGTAGCCGTGCAATACAAGGAAGGTCCTGGCATGGCACCTAGTTCCCATGTGGTGTGTTGGGCTAATACCATGACAGAAGGTGTGGTATATTAGCCATCCATGTCCAGTCACATAAAAAAAAATTAGATTTTTACTGATTATAAGAAGTAAGGAAATAAAATATAAAGCTAGAAACAGTTTTCACGAAATAGGGAAATAGTAAGAGAAATCAGTTATTGCACACAGCTAAAGAAACAATTAAAATATACAGTAATATTCAATGTTTAAGGTGGCCCAACCCGCTCAACTCCCCATACAAAAGGGGAAAGAAGATCACGCCCTTATTTCTTGTCAAAGATCCAAATTTTTTCTCAGAATAGCTTTATTTGATCAAACTAGATGTCTGATGACCGAAATTGTGTTTGGTTTCTAAGTTATAAGGTTCGAAAGTTCGAATTTTTCGCGCGTTTTATGCAATAACTTTGGAGGTGGATTACGTAATGATAAAGTAAGAAAATCTTAAAAAGATTAGTCATCATACATAGCTTATTTAATCAAGATTTATGATCTGTTTGGTTTATGTTAGATTTTTGACTGCAGCGGTCGTGGTTTACGTTTAGTTATAAGTCGTTTTCAAATTAAAATTTTCGTAAATCTTACCAAATCACACACTATGCACATTGTCTTTTTTGTGGACATGTTGCATCTTCCTCATCACGGAGCCTGTCTTATTCTTAGAAACAGAGAAGGTCCCAGAGCGCAACAGCACGGTTTTGTACCGTGCCCGCGAATGAGTTAGGCCCGCCGGGTTGGGCCACCTTAAGGCTAACTGTTTTCACTCATGCAGTGGGATCGATTTACTTGGTTGGCTCTATTTTTAACCGACTTCAAAAAAGGAGGAGGTTATCAATTCGTCTGTATTTTTTTTTAGTTTTTTTTTTTTATGTTTGTTACCTCATAACTTTTGCCTGGGTGAACCGATTTTGATGTTTTTTTTTTAAATGATAGCTAGTGCTTCCCAAATGGTCCCATTTTAATTTGGTTCTGACAATGATATCCATGAGAAAATCATAAAAGTCTTAAATTTGTATTAAGATGTGTGTCGACGAATAACTCAATATAACGCCAACCGATTTCAGTGATTTTTTTTTTATTGGAAAGGACGTGTCAAAATTAGTAAATTTACTTCAGATTCACTAAAAATAAACAAATAAAAAAACAAATTTAACAAAAAAAATAACCGACTTCAAAGGAAAAGCACTAAAAAGTAAAAAATAATTTTCATTTTTGTAGTTACGATTTCTGTAATTTTTTCAATCAGCCAAGGTTAGGTTAGGTTAGGTTAGGTTAGGTTCTCTTGATTGGCGCAGCGCGTTCCCGGCTGACGCCGAATCAAAAAATTACAGAAATCGTAACTACAAAAATGAAAATGATTTTTTACTTTTTAGTGCTTTTCCTTTCAAGTCGGTTATTTTTTTTGTTAAATTTGTTTTTTTAACGTTTCGAGACAGTTGTTATTATTGCAATTACAGTTAGATTCACTGATATTTTTTTCAGTGTTACTGTTAAAGGTAAGAAAGTCGAAGCACTGGTAAAGAAAATGGCTGCTTAGGCAAACCAGGACAGCAGATGCTCAATCCACTCCTATTACTATCTTAATACGTACGTGGAAAACTAGCTAGCTCTCTGCAGTTATATCCCTGGGCGGAGCGATTGGATGCGGGGTCGTATCGTAAAACAAGTCGTAAAGACTCGTTCGCCATTTCACGGTAGTGTATGTGTTCTTTGACCATGGTGCATCCGACTTGAATGTGAGCAGAGAGGTCCAGTGATGCTCCTTTTTACTAAGCCTCCACCGTCCGCCCGTCCGTCCGTCCGTCTATCACAGGGCTGTATCTTATGAACCATAATAGGTAGGCAGCTGAAAATTTCACAGAGTGCGTATTTGTTATGCTGCTGTAACAACAAATAGGCAAAATAAAAAAAATATAAAAATTAAATGGGCCCATTCAAAAAACGTATTTTTGTGTCAAATCTTGTACGATGGTACGAAACTCTTCGTGTGCGTGTTCGACTCGCACTTGGCAGGTTTTTTAACCGACTTAAAAAAAAGGAGGAGGTTCTCAATTCGTCTGTATGTTTTTTTTTATGTTTGTTACCTCATAACTTTCGCCTGAGTGAACCGATTTGGATGATTATTTTGAAAGCTGGTGCTTTCCATGTGGTCCCATTTTAATTTGGTTTAGTTCTGACAAGGATATCCATGAGAAAATCATAAAAGTCTTAAATTTGCATTAAGTATGTGTTAATGGAAGAATAACTCAATAGAGCGCCAACCGATTTCAATGATTTTTTTTTATTGGAAAGGATGTGTGATTATTTAATGTTAGTTAACGCCCACTGCGCGCGCTCTTCAATTCTCCATACATTTGAAAACGCCAGTCGATCGGTTTGCCGTAAACGCCAATTTAGATGACAACTGGGTTTATAGGAGCTCAGGTACCAGTTACGCATACAGACAATTTGTACATATACATCGCCGCCACCACTTCAAATAAAGTTGACATGACAAGATAAGTTAAAATAACTATATGTATGTAGTTCGTGTGTGACACTCGTGCAACACAATTGGAAGCATGTCAATTCAGTCTACTTCAAACTCTACCTTATCTAGAAATCAATAACCTAGAGGTTTCGTCATACAAATCAGAGATTCACGTTTTGGTGCGACACATTTTTTATTATAAAGTCAAGCGTTTAATTAATATCAACCTATAATTATTTTTTATTAAAATCAACGACTTCTATTCCCAAATTGAAAAAAATATTTTTAATTTGTGTATACAATTCCGGTGTGCGGGTGTATTTATTATTATTATTTTTATGTAACTTGACGTGGATTGCTAATACTGAACAGACCGACAGATATTAGCCTAACACATCACATGGAAACTAGGTACCACGCCAGGACCATCCTTATGTTGCTCCGCTACATTGAACTGGATGAAAACACGATGATTTTCATTGCAGCATCGACCATCGTTCATTCAATGCCATCGCACCAATCCGGGCGGGATTAACCCTACCACCTAGTAAGTAAGGAAAGGAACCTAAAGTTTTACGAGGAATCCGAACCACGGCCAGCCTCAACGGTTGAAAATGGTCACCCATCCATAACCCAACCGCGCTCAGAGGTACTTACCCAGCTTATCTAAGGCGTCGTCGCACAACTGGGCTACCGAGGCAGAAAAAAAAATATGTTGCTCCACCTAAACGGCTTGACCGATTTTAATATATTTTATGAGTTCAATATGAACTGTTATTAAGGCCCTGGTACTAGCCAAATCGCAAAGTTAGACGAGGCACCCCAAGTTAACTAACTAAGTCTGACGATTATAAGTGTCATTCTTACAATATATGATTCCTTGTCTATTAATCAACCTATTTTCGTTAATGTATGTTACCTTTTTCTATACAAAATACATTGCGGAAACGGTGTCCATTTCCGAACTTTTTTGACTAAATGTAGAAATCTAATAGCAAATGGAATGTTTTGTTTATGCATATATGCGGTTTTTGCTTATATCTATTAATCGAATTACTTTCAGATTTCTAATGAGAAAAATCAACTTTTTTATTTTTATTATTATTTAAATAAATGATGGAATCAAAAAATATTAACAATCCATTATCAGTCTGGAGTTCTATTTGGATTTTCTGAAGCGTTTCACTACATATTATTACATTTGTTAAAAAGTGCATTTGTATGGCGCGAGTAGTTGGCCAGTCCTAGCGCCTTAAGAACAAGATTTTTTAAATTGTTCATTTCAATCGCCCGCGAAGGTTTGTGATCATATTTTACTGGGCTCCGCTCGAGTGAATGTACGAAACAAAATTGACCTGAGCGGAGCCAGGAATCCGGGCCAATACTTTTATAAATCTGGACATGGATGGCAAATTTTCGTGATATTTGCCTTTCCGCATTTTTTTGTATTTTTAACCGACTTCAAAAAAGGTGGAGGTTCTCAATTCATTGGAAACTTTTTTTTTATGAATGTTCACCGATTACTCGAAGATGCTTTATAATGACCTTGATAGTATAGTTTTCACATTTATTAAGGATTGAACTCCGACATCTATATTAAAAACCAAGGAATGAGAAATATCAGGGAAAAGACGACAGCTGTCCGATAGCCCTCATTTATCCTGTCGGGCATACAAAGAAAGGCACACATATAGTGTATTCATGTTTCAAACATTTCCTCAGAAGTTTCTTTGACGTCAGAATGACCCATGTCGCCACATCTTTGACCTAGGGGTCTCTAATTTATCCTCGACGTGATCAAAGCGTCTAGGTTTGATTTCCATAATAATAGATCAAGGCGCATTGATGCGTGCTAACTAGGATGCCTTCACATGTGTCCACACGATCAACGGTGATTGAAAGTATGTCATTCATGGATCAGTCATTTCTACCGTAGTCCTAGCTTTTTAATCAAAATAGTGCCTACGCGCTTGAATAAAAAAATATTGTTGTACATTATAATCATTATTTTATTAATGATATAACATTTCATTAAAATAATTACAATCATGCTTGTACTTAATTGAATGAAAAATGCTTTTTTGTGGGTCGCTTTTGTTCACGAACACGAACGGAGACAAAATCAAAGAAAGAATGGTGTAAAAATAACTTGATTTTTTTAAAAAAAACTGTAACCCGACTACTAAAAGGTAAAAACAAGGTGGGTGCTGTTTGATATTATTGTTTCATTGGTTTCATCAAACAGCACCTAGTTAGCTGATTTCTTGCCTTTTAGGAGTCGGGTTTCAGTTTTTTTTATTATTTTTTCCTGGTCTTTGCACCGGAGCAATTATATCGAATCGATTAATATCTGATTCTTCAAAATCAGATGAATAGCTGGCACGTACTAAAATAAAAATATACATTTATAGACTGCAAAATCGTAACGCTTGCGCAAATTTGCGCCAAATTAGTGCAACTACCAATTTCGCCACCTACTATGCAACCTATAACTGAGAATACTACCACAGTTCTTGCGCTATTAAATGTTCCAGTCATCTTTTTAGGGTTCCGTACCCAAAGGGTGAAAACGGAACCCTATTACTAAGCCTCCGCTGTCCGTCCGTCCGTCCGTCCGTCCCAGGGCTGTATCTCAGAAACCGTGATAGCTAGACAGTTGGAATTTTCACAGAGTGTGTATTTCCCTTGCCGCTAGAACAACAAATCATAGACATTACGAAATATTTAGAATAAAAGGGGGTCCCCATACAACAAACGTCTATTTTGTCTATCCCGCTCGCACCCACTAGGCTGAGCCCGGCGTATGGCCCCCGCGCCGCGACGCGCGCGCCGCCCCGCCCCGCGCGCCCGTCTGCTCGATAGTCTTCACGCTCACACGTGTTAGACTTTATATAGATGGACATTCGCCTCGTGTCGGCAGTTGGTCGCGGACAATTCTTTGGTGTTGTTCTCGTTTGTTGCGGCGCTTGGCGCGGCGTCTTCTATGCACGCGCGATGTATTTTATTTTATTTGCTTCGTCAATAATTCATGAAGTCGGTTTGTAGGTATTAACGCCATATGCAAACTAAAGATTGAATATAATAGAACATAAGAATACATTTAAAAACATACATTTTTAAAATATACAAAGCAAACGTATAGCATAGTTTTAACTAATTTGTAAATAAAATTATATAATATTTGCATACAAATACATGTCAAATCAGGACATTTTTCATTGGCTTTTATGAAATATACAAATAGTATATGGTTTTTTTAGTAAGTACATGTATATGGATCGCAATACAACACCTATTAAAATGATATTCGCCCAACTCACCACATGAGAAGTAGGTGCCATGCCAGGACCTTACTTATGCTGCACGGCTACGTTAAACTGGATGGAAAAATCTCTCTCTACATATTTTGAACGTACCGAAATTGCATTTTTAGAAAGATTACATTATTGCTGTAATGGAACAGAGAAGCTTTGTAAAAAATATCTAAGCTATTTTTTTTATGCGACCAGACATGGATGGCTAATACGACACAACTACCGTTATGATATGAGCCTAATCCACCTGATTCGCTAAGGAATTAGGTGCCATGCCAGGACCTTCCCTTTTATGAGCGCGGCTCCAATGAACTGGATGGAAAACACGGACATTTTTTTATTGTCGTTTCGACCATCTTTTCATGCAATGCGATGGTACCAACCCGGGCGGGCTAAAACCCTACCATCTTGTAGGGGAAGGGGACCTACAGTTTTACATGGATTCCGAACCATGGAGCAGCTCGCATTCTTGACGAAATGCACTTATCGAACTTGGAATGAGAAAGACAGTGGTGCATGTCGGAATTGAACCCAGACCTCTGGTACGCTAGGCCAGTCCCCGCGCCACTAGGCTACAAGCCGCAATATTTGCGGGTTAACATAACAAGTAACATTCATAAATATTGCAAGTATGACATTGCAAGTATGAAGTTTCTTTGCGGGTTCTTCTTCACTGGTTGATCGAATCCGCGGATCAATCAAATCGTCACATGACTTAGCCCCGGTTGCACGAAGAGACGGCCGAGTTAATCAATGTTCAAACACGTCTTTTTTAGTGAACCGCATAGAGTTCCTTCCATACTGTCCATACAAAGTGACGTGTTTAATTGTACATTGATGTTGATTTTAATTTTTTGTGCTTTCGTGCACTAGGCCCTTAGTGTAGTTTGACTACGAGAAGTAGAATAAATAAATGAAATGAAATTGTGTTTTTGCTTTCAAAATGCTTTATCAAACGCTTCAATCGGTAGGTAGGCAAAAACATTTATCGTAAAATGTTTATATACATTTTCTGTTTAAAAAAACCCGCAAAGGACGTTTTTGGCCTAGAGACCATTAACAATAAGTGATATATTATCGTATATATCCACTTATGTGTAACAATTTTTTATCCACATGCAAGTCTATGGTGGGAAATCACAAATCGATGAAGGAAAGAGTTTTTTATAAAAATTAAAAAACATATTATTGCTTTTTCAGTTTCAACGTTAGTTTTTTTTATGGAACCAGCAAACCTGGTAACCTACAAACCTACTGTAAGGTAATTTCAAGGCTAAACAATGAATAATTACTATCATTATAAAAATAAGAAACAAAAAAGAAGGACATATCTTTTTCCAAGGAATGTGATTTGTATGTACGTATAATCGACCGTGAAGCAAGGACACTTTAATTAAAGAAAGAACCCAGTAAAAAAAACTACTTTACGAATATTATGCAAGGCTGGAACCGAACCAGCAAAACATACCATTCGCTGGTAGGTATTGAGTTAGTCGGTCAAGTCAACTAAAATTTATCAGTTGGCATGGTACGAAATTCAACTAAACGTCAAACTTAGCCCCGATTGCACGAAGGGACGGCTGAGTTAATCAATGTTCAAACACGTCACTTTTAGTGAACCCCTTGGAGTTGACGTTGATTTTGATTTTTTGTCCTTTCGTGCACTCGGCCCTCATTTTGCCTCCTTTGCCTGTTCACCTGCTATGCACCTAGCGAATGATTTATCATGGTAACCAAACCACCCTGGATATTGTAGGGGCTTCAAAATGATACAATTATGTTCATGATATGATTATAATTAAGGGTAGATGTTTTTTGGAGTCAAATTTATGTTGATTTCACATAATACGTTCAGAATCTGATCATTTGTCATATTGAGACGACTGTTGTTATTTTTTTGAAATAGGCTTTCAAATGCATATTATAAAATAAAAAAAAATTCACGTTGCTTAAGTTACATTATTCTTCATGTATCAATTCTTGATTGAAGTTCCTCTCTTTTAATAAAAAAAAAATGTTTTTCTAATGTGAACAAAAAAAAACAGTTTAATGATTATTTTTTTATATTCATCGTTACATTCAGCATTGGAAATGTTTGAAGCGGGTTCAAATCCGCGCCCCGTTTATGAATCACTTTCTTTCTTTTTCAGAATTGGATAAATGAATTTCGTTACGAATGCGAGTTTGTTGGGAGATGTTTGGATCCATGTTAAACTATAGGTGCCCTTTCCCTACGATTGATACCATCGCATGAGATGATAATACCTATGGTCGAAACGGCAATAATAAATTGTCCATGTTTTCCATACAGTTCAATGTAGCCTTCGTAAATAGAAGTAAATAGAAGATCCTGGCATGTCACCTAATTCCTTCGGGAATGAGGGTAAAAGCGGGTAGAGGCGAAGTTCAGAAGGCATAACCGAGGTTCCGTTATTTCCTTAAATATACGATGGTACGGAACCCTTCGTGCGCGAGTCCGACTCGCACTTGGCCGGTTTTTTTATTTATCCAGACATGGATAGTTACACCCACATTTATGTTATTAGCCGAACACACCGCATGCCCGAAATAATTAGGTGTCAAGCCAGGACCTTCCCTTTATGAGTACCGCTATATTGAACTGGATGGAAAACACGGACAATTTATAATTGCCATTTCGATCATCTTTTGGTTCAATGCAATTGTACAAACCCGGACCATCTTGTAAGGGAAGATAACCTACAGTCTGACATGGATTCCGAACCATGGAACAGCTCGCATTTGTGATGAAAAGCAACTCAGAATTATAAAGAAAGTGACGCATGAGCGGGGCGGGGATTTTATACTATAACTCTGGAATGCAAGGCAGGCCCCTGCGCCACTAACCTACGAACCGCCTATCCTAGTTCCCATGTGGTGTGTTGAGGCTATCATGAGAGTAAGTGTTTTGAAACTATAAAACTGATCTTACGGCAGGCTTGGCATTACATAATATTAGGTCGTAACGTTAGCTCGTCGCGAGATGGCAATAAACGGCCACGTAGCTGCAATAAAAGGACATGTGGCTTATAACCAGCCATTTTCACATACAATGGCGGCAGCGCCGGCGACTGGCTTACGAATCCTCTTGATACTACTTTTCTCGAGTCTCAACGACACGTAAGAACTTCACAGGAAGCTGTTTAGTGCACCGACCGTTTGATGTTACTCGTTTCGAATTCGCAAGTTAACTAAGTAAAGTTAGACGTTTTCCACTAACTCGTGGCTGCGCTGTCGCCATACGAAAGGTTCTATTGATCCATGCTCGCTGCTAATATACATATATTTTTTTATACCACCTGACATGGATGGCTAATACCACACAACTACCGTTATGATATTAGCCCAATACACTACATTCCCGAAGGAATTAGGTGCCATGCCAGGACCTTCCCTTTATGAGCACGGCTACATTGGACTGGATGGAAAACAGGGTCAATTTTAAATTGGCGCTTCGACCATCTTTTCATCTAATGCGATGGTACCAACCCGGGCGGGCTTAAATCCTACCACTTAGTAGGGGATGGGGACCTACAGTTTTACATGGGTCCGAACCATGGAGCAGCTCGCATTCGTGACGAAATGCACTTATCCAACTCAGAATGAGAAAGAAAGTGGTGCATGCGAGGGTTTGAACCCAGACCTCTGTTATGCTAGGCAAGTCCCCGCGCCACTAGGCTACGAGCCGCTCACAATTATTTGTCACATTCAAGCCATTATATGAAATAATATGTGCGTACTTGATTAAATCAGACTTACAAAGGAGGAGGGAATTCGGCGTTTTTGTAATGACATTCATTCAGTGTAGATAATCCATGAATAACTAATTCACCTTCCTTCTGTAGTACACATTTTCAGTGCGTAGCTAATTAGCATATTCAGATTTAAACTTGACGTGGCTTCTGTTTGATATTTGAAACATTACAATTAGCGAAATTGCTCCCGAGTCAACTCGGGAGATGTTGTGTGCTCTCAAACGGAAATTCGTTTGAACAAGAAATCAACTCTACCTTGCGAATTATATTAATAAGGGTGTTGAATGAATGGGGTACTAGCGTGAACGTGAATATCCGGAAATGTTCTAAATAATGTTGGTTTCTGATTAAAAATATTCAATTAGTTTTTAAAATTATTTTCTTCACTTTGTATATGCAGGGCAAATGAGTGAAGAAAGGATGAAAATATATACTTACATACATACATACATACACTCGAAAAAATTAATCTCCTTCTTGCGCAGTCGGCTGAAAACAGATTTACAGAGGAAGTGATTGAAATTATCTTACCCGGACGACCTTCATCCGAGCTTACTACCAGAGCCGGTAGTCTCAGTTCTCACCTAAATTGGCGTTTACGTTACTTTATTTTTTATTTTATTTATTTAGGTACACCAACAGCTTAAAAACTAAACAATTGATCGTTAAATACTAAATACAGAAATTAAAGCCAATTACAGGGTACCACTACTTATAAAATGATAAAGATGTGTGCCATGTTGACGTGTGCTGTGTGTTGTTTCGTTTTCAGTATAATTATATTGCGATTTTGTGTGTTACTTGTCTAATGTAAGTGTATGTGTATGTGTGTGAGGGAGGGTGTGAGAGGGTGTGTGAGAGTATGTGTGAGGGTGTGTTTGTGTAAAAGGTTACAAGTTTAGAGACACAAAGTATAGGATAAAAATTAGGTTATTAAAATTTTGCCAATGTATCTTTTAGTCTATTAAGTATTATTTGTTTTTTTATTGCAATTTTAAATACATTTTTACTTGAAGTAAATATATCTTGTGAACTAAAATGATTATTATAAGTGTTAGTTAATCGTGTTATTGTTGAATTTTGAGCATATTTGGTGCATTTTAGTGGCGTATAGAAAAGGTGAGTATGACGCATGCGGCGGACTGGAGCATTATACTTGATTTCAGCTATCAGTTGTGGGCAATCAACACTGCTGTTGACTAGGTCAAATAAAAATGCCATATCTAACTGTAGTCGTCTTTCTTCTAGGGTTAGAAGGTTGTAGTGGTTACAACTCTCAGTGTATGAGTTATAACTGCGTTTAGACTTAAAATCTAGAAACTTTATAATTTTACGTTGAATAATCTCAATTTGTGCTTTATGAGTTGTGTACTGGGGTGACCAAATTGTGGATGCGTACTCAAGAGTGCTACGTACGTATGCATAGTAAAGCGTTCTCAAGCATTCAATATTTGAAAAATGTTTGCCCACTCGCAAGATAAATCCTAAGTTTTTATAAGCCTTATCAGTTATGGTGTCGATGTGATCTGTAAATAGAAGTTTTGAATCCAGTAATACACCTAAATCTTTCACTGAAGTGACCTGTGTGATTGGAATGTTATTAATTGTGTAGCCGAATTGTATGGGTTTTAATCTTTATACTTTTATATTTACTTCGAAGTTCCGTAAAAACGTCAAACTCCATACAAGTTTTTACTAGATATTCTGTGGTTTTACTTCTTCGAGCTGTCAAATTCGACGTAAACGGCAACGTCGACGTATTTACGACTTACTCCACAAGCTGTCAAATCAAGCTCGGACTTGCAAATGGTAGTTCGCTTAACGACCACTGCGCGCGCTCTTCGATTTCTCGATACATTTGAAAACGCCAGTTGATCGGTTTGCCGTAACGTCAATTTAGGTGACAACTGAGACTTCGGGTACAGTAGTCATATCCTTGCAATTGCGTGCTCAAGAATCAGGATTTTTTCAGTCGCAGTAATCGCTTTTATAGCATTTGCCAAAGCGTTTATCAGGACGGAAAGATTCCGGAACACGGTTTTTTAATGATTCAATGTTTCTGCAGAAGAATTCTCGACTGAAAGTTTATTGATTCCTGAAAATAGCATTCGAATAATAGACCTACAGATTGATAAATGCTTCGAAAAGTTCAGGTACGTAGCACCCTCAATCGTAGAGCTCGGAAGAGGAAGCTAAAAAATCGGCCAAGTGCGAGTCGGACTCGCACACGAAGGGTTCCGTACCGTCATACAAGATTTAACACAAAAAAATCACGTTTTTGTATGGGGGCCCCCTTTAATTTTGATTATTTTCTAATTTGTCATTTTTTTAAATTTTTTTGTTATAGCGGGAAAATAACTACACACTCTGTGAAAATTTCAGCTGCCTAACGATTACGATTTATGAGATACAGCCCTGTGACAGACGGACGGACGGACGGACGGACAGCGGAGGCTTAGTAATAGGGATCCGTTGGTACCCTTTGTGTACGGAACCCTAAAAAGTACCCTGTGATCGAACCATAGGTACGGCGCTTTATCATCTCTGCCTTTTCCTCCTGGGAAGCGGTTTGATGATTTGTGCGTCTGTAGTTTCTCCAGATGAAACCAAAACAGTCAGTCAGTCAGTCAGTCAGCGTGTTTGCGTCCACTGCTGGACATACGCCTCTCCAATTTTCCTCCAGTCCTCCCGGCCTTCAGCGGTACGGAACCACTGCTTTCCGCCAACCAAACAGTGAACACCCAAAAACATGAATTCGGCAAGAAAGTTAACTTTCTAATAACGCATCCCAAGCGTAGCGTCGTCGATCGAACCATGAGACAGCGAGCATGGAAGGACGTGAGTGGTGATTGAGACTCATTCGTGTGGCGGCAGCGTAGCCACGACTTAGTGGAAAAGTTCTAACTGTGGGTACATAGTTCGCTCACAAATACGGGACGTTCGTTGCACTAAATAGCGTCCTGTGAAATTCTCACGTGTTCTTGCATGTCGTTGAAACTCGAGAAAATCAGCAAATTCATAAGCGAACTCACTTGCCGGCGCTGCCGCCGTTGTACCGTTGTATGTTAAAGTGGCTACGATATGAACTAATTAAGGCGCTAGGACTAGCCAACTACTCGCGCCATACAAATGCACTTTTTAACAAATGTAATAATATGTAGACGCTTCAGCAAATCCAAATAGAACTCCAGACTGATAATGGATTGTTAATATTTTTTTATTCCATCATTTATTTAAATAATAATAAAAATAAAAAAGTTGATGTTTCTCATTAGAAATCTGAAAGTAATTCGATTTCTAGATATAAGCAAAAACACCATATCTGCATAAACAAAAAATTCAATTTGCTTTTAGATTTCTACATTTAGTCAAAAAAGTTCGGAAATGGACACCGTTTCCGCAATGTATTTTGTATAGAAAAAGGAAACATACATTAACGAAAATAGGTTGATTCCTAGACAAGGAATCATATATTGTAAGAATGACACTTATAATCGTCAGACTTAGTTAGTTAACTTGGGGTGCCTCGTCTAACTTTGCGATTTGGCTAGTACCAGGGCCTTAAGGTTGCTATTTCCGTCCTCCAAGCTTGCTGCCATAATAAGATCATTTTATTCTCATCTTAATTCATGAAAAATACTTAGAGATTTGATTTTTTCTGGATGTTTTGTATGTAATTAAAAAACGGGGGTGACAGTGTTTGTGTGGAGAAACGTTTTGTCCTGTATGTCCTACACCATTCAAACGATTCCGTCGGAACTGTGGTAAGTTGGTGTGGCACGCCTGCGAACGTTTCTAATTACATTTTACCACAAATGTCTAATGTCGGGAACTTCAGTTGGTAATGATATAAAACGCTGATAAAAAATATGGATTTTTGCACAGGAATAATAAGCTTATGCGAGGCATTATTTATCGTGCTGTTTGGGTTCTGGCACTCTAGATGAATACACGAGGTAACACTGTCAGTCGTCATTCCTTACTTGATAGGTAACAGGGTAAGATGTTTGAAGTGGCAATGAAACATTTCTATGTTTACCGGTGCAATATAAGGAAGGTCGTGGCATGGCACCTAGTTCTCATGCGTCGTGTTGCTTTAATATCATAACAGTTGTGGCATTAGCTATCCACCGCCATCCATGTCTAGTTATATTTGACAAAATGTTTTGGTCGGATGTAGGATTTGAAGCAAAACATTATTTTTCTCATGCTCTATAATATTCTTCTTCCAAGTTTGGAAAGTTGGTTTGGTAGAAATTTTTATTTACACTTCGTATTTACATTGGCCGTCGACACAAGAAGGTTGCCTAGCAACCGGTCGGCAAGGGGCGCTGCGGTCTGCTTGATAGCAGCGAGCCCTTTCGAGACGTCCTCGCTAACAACGCAAACAAATAATGATTTTGTAATCCTCAGGTTCTACATTTTAATTAACTTGAGAACTGTGCAAGTTATTAAAAATAAAAATAATGTTTATTCTCAAAGTGAAACCTCTTTAGGCTCGGTGGGGAAAATTAGCATGGATCAGAGGAAAACGTGAAATGCAAATTCTCAAACTCAACTTTTCAAACTCACTTGTCAAACTCTTCTTTTTGAACGTGGATTTCATAAGACATGTACTAGTCATTCTACACTAAACAGAATTTCGGTCCTTTATGATAAACATTTTAGTCAAATTGTTCCGTTCAGTAGCTCAACCACAACCACAGAATATCTAGAGAAAACCTGTATGACGTTTTTACGTAACTTTGAAGTTCCGTAAACGTCAATTTAGGTGACAACTGGGACTAGGAGATCAGAATGAATCTTCCCTAGTTCCACTCAAAGGTCGACGTATAAACTAGTCAGAAGTAGCGCCAATAACATTAAGTGGTTAAATAATGCTCGATCCCCTGTGGTAAACTATGTAGCAGATGTCTTCGCAACTCCGGAGCAAATGCTCGGGGGTCGTCTCCAGAAACTGGAACATTTCTCGTAGCGGCAAATTAGAGAATTACGTGAGAATTATCGCCTCTCGGTGAATATACGAACCAACGCAACACGACCATAAGGTGGCCCATCCCGCTCATCTCCCCATACAAAAGGGGAAAGAAGATCACGCCCATATGTCTTGTCAGAGATCCAAAATTTTGCTCAAAATAGCTTTATTTGATCGAACTAGATGTCTGATGACCATTGGCATTGTAAAATTGTGTTTGGTTTCCAAGTTATAACGTCCGAAAGTTCGATTTTTTCGCGCGTTTTATGCAATAACTTTGGAGGTGGATTACGCAATGATAAAGTAAGAACATCTTAAAAAGATTAGTCATCAGACATAGCTTATTTAATCAAGATTTATGATCTATTTGGTTTTTGTGACAATGTTGACTACAGCGGTTTGACTATAACGTGGCATTTTAACGTATGTGAAGGTGGGCAAACATATTCGCTCAACTCAAATAAATCGCTGAAAGTGATATTGGTGTGGTAGATTGTTAACTATGAATTTGTGTTCGAAATTGTGGAAAGGCTCTTGCATTTTTAGGGTTCGTTACCCAAAGGGTGCCAACGGAACCCTATTACTAAACGTGCGCTGTCCGTCCGTCTGTCCGTACGTCATTCTGTCACAGGGCTGTATCTCATGAACCGTAATAGGTAGACAGCTGACATTTTCACAGAGTGTGTATTTATCAGTCATCATTTGCCGCTATAACAACAAATACGTAACATTCAAAAGTAATAAAAATTAAGACCTCCCATACATAAAACGTGATTTTTTGGTGTTAAATCTTGTATGATTGTACGGAACCCTTCGAGTGCGAGCCCGAATCGCAATTGGCCGGTTGTCTCTCTTTGTTGCTAATAATCATGCATGCATGAATTTCGAATTTTGAAATTTCGAGGAATTTGAAATTTTCAGGATAATATGGCAAGGCCGCCAACACATCAATGTTATAATGAGAGAGTATATATAATAATAGAGAGTTGGTCTCGTTACATTGATATTCTGGGAATCATGTCACCGAAAACATGGCTCTCGGGGGCCAGAAATGGCACCAATCAATAGTTTCCCTCAACAGTTCGACTAAATATTTATGCCTTTTCTCCAAATAGACGACACCTTTGGCCAGAATTTTCGATACCGCAATACGAGTCGTCGGCTTGTCTTTTATCCTTCGTCACACGTCGGCTTGCTGCCTCGCCCCACTGTGCGCATCTATATATAGTGCCACATAGCTATTTTTGCGCGTGGCCAAAATCGGAACTAAACGGTCGCCATCTTGGCGGTACAGGAATGTGTTGCCAATATTACAATGAAAGTTACCCATTGCTTATTCATTTTAAGCTGAGGGTATTTTTTTGTTAAGTAATTATTAGTTTGTGAAGATATGTTTGCGGTTTAGGTGAGCCGTATATACATACATACATACCTTCACGCCGTTTTCCCGGAAGGGTAGTAGTAGTAGTGGTTTGATACCATCGCGAGTTGAACTCGAAAACTCCTTGTTAGTAATAATAACTACAAAAAAAAAACTATATAAAGTCGAATCTAAATTAGATGGCAAAAAATATCGTTTGATAGAGTTATAACCTCCGGGATTGACGTTGGGGTTTATTTTCTTGATAGAATTCAAGAAAACAAAACTAGCGGTAGTGAGTAACCCGACTTCTACAACCCCCATTTTTTTATTAAAATGATGAAAGATCCAATTTAGTTATATTGTGAATCATATTACTTATCTATAATATAATTTTAATTTCCTTAATTTTTTTTTCGTCTGGTAACTTTTAAAAGACAATGGTGCCCTCAGCCAGGCGCAAAATAACGTATGTGGGACTATACGTGTGTACGGACCGAATGGGCAGACGTCACGGCCGCGTGGCGTTGAGAATAGATCGACGCCAAGCCCCTTTAAGGGCCTGGTACTAGCCAAATCGCAAAGTTAGACGAGGCACCCCAAGTTAACTAACTAAGTCTGACGATTATAAGTGTCATCCTTACAATATATGATTCCTTGTCTAGGAATCGAATTATTTTCGTTAATGTATGTTTCCTTTTTCTATACAAAATACATTGCGGAAACGGTGTCCATTTCCGAACTTTTTTGACTAAATGTAGAAATCTAAAAGCAAATGGAATTTTTTGTTTATGCATATATGCTGTTTTTGCTTATATCTAGAAATCGAATTACTTTCAGATTTCTAATGAGAAAAATCAACTTTTTTATTTTTATTATTATTTAAATAAATGATGGAATAAAAAAATATTAACAATCCATTATCAGTCTGGAGTTCTATTTGGATTTGCTGAAGCGTTTCACTACATATTATTACATTTGTTAAAAAGTGCATTTGTATGGCGCGAGTAGTTGGCTAGTCCTAGCGCCTTAAACGCGATAACGCACTCCTTTGTATGTAAGAGTTTTTTGCGGCGAACAAGTCAATTTGCATGATCGAGGTGTAATTTGGACAGTGTGACATTCGAATGAGGGCCCATATTTCTAAATGTCAGGCCTTTTGTCAGAGCTCCTAATCCCAGTTGTCACATAAATTGGCGTTTACGGAACTTTTTAGGGTTCCGTACCCGAAGGGTAAAAACGGAACCATATTACTAAGCCTCCGCTGTTCGTCCGTCCATCCGTCCGTCCGTCTGTCCGTCGGTCCGTCACAGGGCTGTATCTCATGAACCGTAATAGGCAGGCAGCTGAAATTTTCACAGAGTGTGTATGCCGCTATAACAACAAATAGGTAAAATAAAAAAATAATAAAAATTAAAGGGGGTCCCATACAAAAAACGTTATTTTTTGTGTTAAATCTTGTACCATGGTACGGAACCCATCGTGTGCGAGTCCGGTTTTAAGTTACGTAAAAACGTCAAACTAGATACTTTGACAGCTGAGACTAGGGTCTCTGAACTTTACTCCTTCGCGTCCGTTTACCCTACGTAACTTATATCATAATATATTTTTTAATTATAATTATTTCCTTAAAAGGTAAAAAAATTAACCCTTCTCTCATATTATATGTATAGAATAGAGTAGGAATAGACCCCTTTTCTCAAAAACTTTAGCTGAAATAAATATCAAATTATTAGGAATTTAGTTATATTCATTTATATGTATTTGTATATATCCAGTATATGTGGAAATTCTATGAACCGAACATGCAGAAACCCTGAAATTACTGGAATATAAGATATTCGGCCTAATCGGAGCAAGGAAAGTATGTTTAAACGAAAAAAAAAACCGCCCAAAAGACATACACACACATTGGTAACACAGGAAACCGGTGTTACCAATGTGTGTATTAGTAGAAGATTCAAAGTGTTTAGACCCCACACGAGACGAACATACATTCGTTTCTACGTTCTCCGCGTTCCTTATTCCTTCCTATCGAAGTGTATTCCCTGAAAAGGAATGTATTGGTGACGTGACTTGAATCTACTATTATGCAGGCCGGCTCTAAAAAGTCCTTGTCAAGAAGATAAATTATCCTTGCGAAGCGGAATATTTCATCTTTGCTTCCGAAAGAGCGGCGCAATAAAATATGGGAATTTGTCACAAGGAAATTTACATTTCTGGTGCGAATCAATAAAATCTATAATTTGTCCTTTTTCGGATATTTTTAGGGTACCGCTCTTCCGTACCCAAAGGGTAAAAACGGAACCCTATTACTACATCCACTAAATCCATCCAATCAAGTGTAGATCTCGCATTAGAACACTTAAAAATATTTTTGCCACGCAATAAGGAGTGTGTCACTTTTGAATCTGTTAGCTGTTCTGAGATCCAAAAAGTAATTAGAGACCTGAAGTCTAAAAGATCTCAAGATTTATGGAACCTATCTACTAATTTGTTGAAGTCCATATCGGGCAGTATTATAGAACCTCTTAGAATTGTCATAAATAACTGTCTTGAAGATGGCACATTTCCAGACTTATTAAAAATTGCTAGGGTAATACCATTGTTTAAAAAGGGAGCTCATAACGAGGTTGAAAATTATCGGCCTGTATCCTTACTACCAGTGTTTAGCAAAGTTTTTGAAAAAATTATAGAACAAAAATTAGTCCATTTCTTTGAATTTCACAGTGTTATTAATTGTAATCAGTTCGGATTTCGTAAGGGTAGGTCAACAGGAGATGCCATTGCCTTGATGTTAAAATCTACTTTAACTTCTCTAGATAAATCTATGAACACCTACGGCATTTTCTGTGATCTATCAAAAGCATTTGACTGTGTCGATCACAAAATACTTCTAGGGAAACTAGAACACTATGGTGTTAGGGAAAAGGAATTAGGTATTTGTAAATCATATTTATTGAATAGAAAACAAGTTTGTGAAGTAAACGGCACTAAGTCTGATGTAGAATCAATTACTATGGGTGTACCGCAGGGCTCAGTTCTAGGACCGTTGTTCTTCTTGATTTACATAAATGATATTTCAAGCTGCATCGCCACAGATATTGAGATGATTTTATTTGCTGATGACCTATCATTAATTTTAAAAAATCTAAATATATCAGACCTACGGGAGTCCTTTATACACGCTGTAAACTCACTTAAATTATGGTTTGAAGCCAATAACCTACTGTTAAATGTCAGTAAAACGAATTTAATGCACTTTGTGCTGGGGACTCAAAGACGTAATGTGAATTGTGATGTATTAAATGCAGCAAATGATCTGTCTTTAGCTATAACTAAAGAAATAAACTTTCTTGGTGTAGTATTTGATCATCGTTTTACATGGAAACCACATATTGATAAGCTCGCTGCTAAGCTCAGCTCGGCATGCTATGCAATAAAAAAAATTAAGGAGCTCTGTGGTTTGGAAGCTGCTAAATCTGTTTATCATGCCTACTTTCACAGTATAATGTCATACGGGCTGATGTTCTGGGGTGATGCAGCGGAAGTTAATCGTATATTTGTGTTACAGAAAAGAGCACTGCGATGCATGCTAGGAATGAGGATGAGAGACTCCTGTAGAAAGGTTTTTAGTGACGTAGGAATTTTGACTTTACCAAGTGCTTATGTTTTCCAAAACTTATGTTACGCGAGGAAACATATAAATGACTCCACCCTTAATAGTGATGTTCATAACCATAACACAAGACACAAGAACAATGTTAAAGTGATTAGTCATAAGTTAGCTAAAACATCTAAGAGTTTTATATGTAACAGTGTTAGATTTTATAACAAATTACCCGAAGAGGTCAGGGAGTTAAGTGAAAAAATGTTTAAGGCTAAGATTAAGAAATTCTTAACACAAAAGGCTTATTATAGTGTTAAAGAGGCCCTAGATGATAAATTTGAATTTCCTGAGATTTTGACCACATGCTGACTGGGTACCAAACGTATCCTACTATAACATTGACTTTTCTTTTTTTTTTACTAATTTTGACACTCGATACATTATGTATCCATATTATTTTTATGATAAATACTACGTGTAGTATGAAATTACTAACAAAATAATATTGATTTGATACAATTTCGTATCAATAATGACGAGGGCTCTGTACACCCGAACTGTATTGAAGCATTATTTAACTGTAGGTGTTGGTCAGAATCTCTTTCAGGAATCTTATTCGTATATGGTTGCTCTCAATCCATTGTACTCTTAATTTTCTGTAGGTGGTAGCATTTAAAGTGTAATATTATATAGTTTTTTTTTTTAGCTGTAAGAATAATAATGTATTTTGTATTTTGACTCTTTGTTTACAGGTCACTGTAGTAGTTCATGACAGAAATAATCGTATTAAAACTAAATCGTACAGAGCTTTCACAACTTTTTCATGTTGCCACTGGAGTAGTGCATCGCTTTAAGGTCCCTACTTGCGGCGACGCTGGGTTCGGGTCTCCTCTTTCCCTAAAATATGGTTGATAGAGGCGATGGCTGTGCCCGGCGTGATGCTCGTGAACGGGTGCTGTTTGTGGGGACTGGCTTGCTCCAATTGGCAACATTCTAGATGGCGGGCATGGTCTTTACTAATAAACTGATATTTGACATGAACTGTTGCATATGACATGAATTGCTGATTCTCGTCAATTCATATTAATTTAGCGTGTTTATCTGTGAGTCTAAATACTTTTGTAAATTTAGACTAAGTGGACGTTGAAAAAAAAAAACCAGCGGAGTTTCTTTCCAGTTCTTCTTCGCTGGGATTTCCCCGAACTGGCTAATGATAAAATATGACAAATCCGAGTGCAGTGTACTGTCTATGGATGATGAATAAACAATAAACAATAAACTAAGCCTCCGCTGTCCGTCCGTCCGTCCGTCCGTCCGTCCGTCCGTCTGTCCGTCTGTCACAGGGCTGTATCTTATGAACCGTAACAGGTAGGAAGCTGAAATTTTTACAGATTATGTATTTATTTTGCCGCTATAACAACAAATAGGTACCATTATAAAATAATAAAAATTCAAGGGGGCCCCATACAAAAAAAATGTTTTTTTTTTTGTAAATCCTGTACAATGGTACGGAACCCTTCGTGTAAGAGTCCAACTCGCACTTGGCCGGTTTTTTTTATGTGTCTGGACATGGATGGCTAATACCATACCCACCGTCATGATGTTAGCCCAACACACCGCATTCTCGAAGGAATTAGGTGCCATGCCAGGACTTGCCCTTTACGAGCACGGCTACATTGAAATGGATGGAAAACACGGACAATTGTTCATTGCCGCTTCGACCATCTTTCCACTCAATGCGATGGTACCACCCCGGGCGGGCATAACCTTACCACCTAGTAGGAAAACATTAACCAAAAACTAGATACAAAAATATATTCCTTTCAAATATAAAGTTGGATAAGTGAATTTTGTTACTAATGAAAACGGTTTGGAAACCATGGAAATCTGTAGGTTCCCTTCCCCCACTACTTCCACCCGCGCGGGTTGGCAACACCGTATTGAATGAAACAATTGTCCGTGTTTTGGGTGAAAATATGGTCGAAATTGTAATTAATGTTAGTTCTTGTTTTTCACCCTGTTACGTAGTGTTCTTAAAGAGAATGTGCTGGCATGGCACCTAACTATTTTGGGAATGTGGTGTGTTGAACTAATTTTACGGTGGGTATGGATCCATGTGCAGTAACATAGAAAAAAAATACAGAAATTCAACAGTATTAATTTATTCTCATCGCAACCCATGTAGAATTTCGCAAATCCATTCGATTGCCCACTTCAGTCATGAAAGCGCCCACGTACTTTTTATCTCGTTAAAAATGAATTGATTGGTCTGAATTAAGTTTTCTCTTCGAAACGACATACTTCAAACACTACACAATTTGGATTCTATTCACGATGTAAAGAATTTTCATTTTGCATTCGTTTTTACGTTCTGAAGGATACCTGAAAAGAATATCATCTATATCTAATCATATGCTGCCGTATTGTAATGAGCCGTTTTTTTCATGCGTTTTATATAATACATAGATTGAAATCTCCAAAAACAAACGAATACATGGCCAAGAGATTTATATTATTTTTATGAATTTCAACTTAATTATTGACTGTTCACTTAGTTTCCGCTAGGGGGTGAGTTTTTGCTTACACAAGAACTCTGTGAAAAGTTTCTGAAAATGGACCCATAATAGGGGTCCTATGCTTATTTTAACGGTATTTGATTTCTCTACATTCTCTGATACAACCTGGTGGTGACAGGAGTGAAAAATAAAACACGGTAAAACAAATACTGTGAGTGCACTTAAAAATAATACTATTGGGCCTATTATGGATATGGTATTGGGCCTATATGGGTATGAAATCATAATTGTGTTATATCATTTATGTGGACGAAAAAAAAAGCCAAAAAAAAACATAATTTTTTCCTCTGTGGGTAGTTGAAAAATATAGACGTGTTTTTGTACCTCAGCTGGATTATTATCAATATATATTAATATTGTAACGTTATTATATTAAATACTATTGTAAAGTGTTGTGGTACCTGCTATCTACATGCAGTAGTGTAGGCAGACCCTGCCAGCATAAATAACTCTTTCCAAACAAGGAAACAGAATTTCACATTCACAAAACCATTTTAAGTGCGTGTAGCCATGTCGAGGGTGATTGACGTAGCGACGGAAGTGGCAGAGCTGCAGACAATGATGGAGGAGCGGATGAGTTCTTTCGAGGCGCAACTCAAGTCAGCTACCAGCAGCAAGCCGGCCGATCTCCCCACATTGGCGGCGGACTTCAATTTGTTCAGGCAGTTCGCCTGGAAGGCTCTGAGCGTGGTGCGCTCTCAGGTGGCAGGCCTTGCGGAAGTAGTGGACGCGCAAGAGATGAGGTCGCGGGCGAAAGTACTACTTATCCATGGTGTAGCCGAGGACAAGACTGATGACTTGACGCAGAAGGTGGTGGTGCTAGCGCGCAGTAAGATGGGGCTAGCAGACTTCAGTAGCGACTGTATTAAGCTGTGCCATCGTCTGGGAGTGAATTCTCGGGCTCCGACACGCCCTCGTGCAATTTTGGTCCGCTTCACACAGCTCAGCAGCCGTACCGCGGTTTGGAAGGCGAAAACGTCACTAAAGGGCTCCGGCATTACAGTGTCCGAGTTCCTCACGCGGACGCGACACAACGTCTTCCTTGCGGCGCGGAAGCACTTCGGGATGGCGCACAGTTGGACACAAGAGGGTCGCATCGTCATCCAGTTGAAAGATGGAACCCGCATCAAAATCGTGACGGCTGCTGCGTTGAAGGTGCTGACCGACAAACACCCTGCGGTCTCAGGCGGTGCCGATGGTGTTGCTGATAGGCAGAAGCCCAGGTCCTCGGACCGTATCAACAAGGGGAAAGCTAAGTGAACTTCGGAGCTACTTCTGACGGACACAAGCACTATACCAAGCAAAATGATAAGCTTTCACAATTTTGCACATTGTTTCCAGATATCCAAACTGTGCTGAAATGTTTCTGGAAAGTCTGTATAGATAATATACTTGTTTTACTTTTATTATCACTCAAACTAATATTTTACTCAAGTACTCATATAGTCTGTGCTACTCAGTCTTTGTCACAAATTGGTTCTTGTAACCACAGAGTGTATTCAATAGTTTGTGCTCAATAGTGTTTTTATTTTCTCAAGCGGAGAGAGAAAAGGCTCTCGCCGTTTATGCTTGTTCGGGCAACCACTTTACGGTCAATTAATTATTTTAGGCCATATACTTTTATTCTTTTTTTTTCCTTAAACTTATCAACCATTGTTTTGTATACTTTTGTGTATTTTAGGTCTCAGAAGTGGTGTTTTACTGGGCATACTATTTTCCTGTGTCTGTAAATTTAATTAGAGTAAATTTTTCTTTTTTTTTCCATTGCTTGTGAGATAATGGTTTTGTTTAGTCTATTGATTATTTCTGCAAGGTGTTTTACTATATGTTTTAAGTCTCATATTTGTTATCCTTTTCTTGTGCCTTTGCAGTTTGTTTATGTTTCCTGTATTATGTGTTTTTTTTTTCTTACTTTCCACAATGCTGGCGGGTGATGAGGTACTGCCTGCGGTTCGGCAGCTATATATATCTTTTATTGATTTAAATATATATATATATACATTTTTAATTATATTATAGTAAATATTTATTTATGTCCACAATATCTGACAATTCAGATAATTATTTTTCTATTACCTCTTCTGACGAGTTTTTCAGTGACAATACTTCTGACAGTGAATGTGTTCTTCCTATAGATGAACAACTTGACTTCACATTTTCCAAATATCCCAAAAACTTCAACTTTGTGCATATCAATGCTCAAAGCATACCCTCCCACTACCCCGACCTTCTCAGGACATTTCCAAGTAAGCACATTCATGCGTTATTTGTTTCGGAAACTTTTCTCAAGCCTACATTACCATCCACTTCTTTTTCACTTCCCGGGTTCCACCTGGTCCGTAATGACAGAACGGGGAAAGGTTGCGGTGGTGTTGCTATCTACCTCCGAAGCAATATTCCTTTTACGATAGTTGCCCAGTCTCCTACTCAGTATTCGGAATCACCCGAATACCTTTTCCTGGAAATCATCGTCAATCATACGAAAATCCTCATTGGTGTTTATTACAGCCCTAATCTAAATATCAATTATTTTTCATCATTTGAGTCTTTTCTTGAAGAACGCTGCCCTCAGTACAACCATACTATTATCATGGGAGATTTCAACACCTGCTTGATCAAAGATGATCACCGCGCTAGAAAACTTAAGTCCCTCGTGTCTTCAGTCAATATGAACATTCTTCCCCTGGATGCGACACATCATTTTCCTAATTGTGAACCTTCTTTGCTTGATTTGATTATTACTTCTTCACCTAACCATGTAAGTGAACATGGTCAGCTCCCAGCGCCTGGTTTCTCCCATCATGACCTAATCTATCTATCCTATAAGGTCCGTCCTCCTAAAAACAGACGGAAGGTTCTCTTGCAACGTAACTTCAAGGACATCAATCTCGAACGCTTAAGGGAGGACGCGCGTGGCTTGGATTGGTCTGTTATACTCAATTCCTCTTCCACGGATGAGATGGTCGAGGACTTCACCTCCAAACTCACTGCACTCTTCGATGTTCACGCACCTCTTCGTCCCACACGAGTAAAACATTTTCCAGCTCCGTGGTTGACGGACAATATTCGGATAATGATGGTGAAAAGGGACAAAGCCAAAATTAAACTAAGACATACATCCACGGACGAAAATCGCACCAAGTACAAGCTGCTCAGGAATCGGTGTAACAGGATGTGTAGAGATGCCCAAAGACACCACATTCACAATACCCTCGAAAATTGCTCTCCCGTGAATGCTTGGAAGTTTCTTAAAACTCTTGGAGTCGGTAAGAAATCATCTTGTAGTAAAAATAACATCGATATCAACTCCCTTAATAGACATTTTTCCTCTCCTCCTGTCACCATCGATCAAGTGGTAAAGTCTCAAACTCTTTTTCAGCTTTCAGCTTTACCGACTCCGGAGCACAATTCACTCACTTTTCGCCCAGTCACTGACCGTGAAGTTAAGATGATCCTGAATTCCATTTCTACAAAAGCTGTTGGTGCTGACTGCATTAGCCTTGACATGCTGTTACCACTGCTGGATGAACTGTTACCAATAATAACTTATATTTTAAACCATTCCCTCTCCAGTGGATCTTTTCCAAGTACCTGGAAAAGGGCTTACGTTATTCCTCTCCCAAAAATTTCAAATCCCTCCTCTTTCAGCCAATATCGCCCTATTTCAATTTTACCGGTTTTGTCAAAAATCTTGGAACGCATTGTTCACCAGCAGTTGGCCGACTTTCTTACAGATAACCACATACTGAACCTAATGCAGTCAGGTTTCCGACCTGGTCACAGCACTGTCACTGCCCTTGTCAAAGTCACTGAAGATGTCCGTACAAATATGGAAAATAAGAATGTTACAGTTTTAACGTTGCTGGACTTCAGCAATGCTTTCAATACAGTTGACTTTGACATTATGCTAGGTATTCTAAGGACACTTAACTTATCTCCGGTAGTGCTTGACTGGTTTGATTCATACCTTCGTGGTCGTCATCAGTGTATCAGGATTGACAATGAATATTCTGACTGGGCTGATTTGACTGCTGGCGTTCCACAAGGTGGCGTGTTATCTCCTTTGCTGTTTTCCATCTTTATAAATCTGATCACGAATCTGCTTACTTCTCTCTACCACCTTTACGCCGATGACTTACAGTTGTATTTGCATTGCTCCTTAGATAACCTGGCAGATACCGTATCTGAAATGAACGTGAACCTGGAACATATACTTACTTGGACAAAATCATTTGGCCTGCTGGTAAATCCTACCAAATCACAAGCCATAATAATAGGCAGCCCTAGACTTCTGTCGAAGGTTGATTACAGCACATTGCCAGCAGTGATCTACAATGGAGTTGTCATACCATACTCCAAAACAGTCAAGAATTTAGGAATTTTCATTGACGAAACTTTATCGTGGGTGCCCCAGGTAAACGAGGTCAGCAGAAAAATCTTTGCCGCCGCCCACTCCTTAAAGCGCTTGCAGAATTTCCTCCCAGTCCGAACCAAAATTACTTTGGTGCAAACTCTCCTCTTTCCGATTTTGGACTACGCAGATGTTTGCTACTTGGATCTAACTGAAGTTCTCCTAGACAAGCTGGATCGTTTGCAGAATCTCTGCATTCGCTTCATATATGGTCTGCGTAAATATGACCATGTATCGCAGTACCGTCGAGAGCTTAAATGGCTACCCATCCGTTTCCGAAGGAACTGTCATTTACTAATTCTTCTTTACGGAATTCTAAATAACCCTAACTCTCCTGAATATCTTCGTTCCCGGTTTATGAACCTCTCTTCACACGGTCTCCCTTTGCGATCTAGCAATGACAGTATCCTTGCGATTCCTCGCCATACGACGTGTTTTTTCTCTAACTCCTTTACTGTTCATGCCGCACGTCTGTGGAACTCGTTGCCCATCACAGTCCGCTCCTGTCAAACTATCAGCTCTTTCAAACTTAAAGTCAAGGAGTTTTACTTAAATGAAATGTAAAGATGATAATATGTTCTCACTGTATATATATATTTAATTTTATTGTCCTTCTAATAGTACTGATTTTAGAATCAATGGTAATAGTTATTATAGGTTTTTTTTCCCTGGTTTGTGGATATAATAATATGTATTAGTGTATTGTATCATATATATTAGTATATTCAATTATATGTATAAATATGTATATATTATGGTATATGTATGTTTATGGAGTTAATTTTTTTTTCTTTTCAAATTCTGGTGTGTCACCTACCTACAGATATTTCTATTGCCTTTCCTCATCACCCCAAGGGTTGACTGGAAGAAATCACTCTTAGTGATAAGTCCGCCTTTGTGCAGTATTGTTGTTTTGCTGTATGTTTTCTCTGAAATTGTATTTTTGTTATGCACAATAAAGAATTTATTCATTCATTCATTCATTCATAATTTATAGACCAGTGAAGTTTGTTTGCGGGTTCTTCTTCACTGGTTGATCGAATCCGCGGATCAATCAAATTGTGACATGACTTAGTGTAGTTTTACTACCAGAAGTTGAATAAATAAATGAAATAAAATTGCATTTCTTCCCGTGCATTTTATAGGAGGCGACTAAGGGATTTGCCGTTCATGGTTCAGATTCCATTCAAAATTGTAGGTCCCCTTTTTTACTTGCTAGGTGGCAGGGTTAATCCCGCCCGGGTTGCTTCCATCGCATTGAATGAACGATGTATTTGGATATTATCATAAAGGTGGGTGTAGTATTAGTTATTTAAGTCTGGTAACATAAAAATATATCAACTCATTACGGGTTTCAAACCAGGAATACGATTATTATTTATTTCCGTAACATAGGGTGCTTCATTTTTTTTTTTATGTAACTGGACATGGGTGGCTAATACCACACCTTCTGTTATGGTATTAGCCCAACACACCACATGGGAACTAGGTGCCATGCCAGGACCTTCCTTATATTGCACATTGAACTGGATGGAAAACACGGACAATTTTCATTGCCGCTTCGACCATCGTTCATCCAATGCGATGGTACCAACCCGGGCGGGATGAACCCTACCACCTAGTAATTACCTGCGAATCCCTTAGTCTCATCTTATGGTATTAAGAGTGGATTAAGGTGTGCCATCCCGCTCAACTCCCTATACAAACGGGGAAAGAAGATCACGCCCATATTATTGTCAGAGATCCCAAATTTTGCTCAAAATAGCTTTAATTTATCGAACTAGATGTCTGATGACCGTTGGCATTGTAAAATTGTGTTTGGTTTCTTAGTTATAAGGTCCGAAAGTTCGAATTTTTCGCGCGTTTTATAAAAAACCTTTAGAGGTGAATTACGCAATGATATAGTAAGAATATCTTAAAAAGATTAGTCATCAGACATAGCTTATTTAATCAAGATTTATAATCTATTTGGTTTTTGTTAGATTTTTGACTACAGCGGTCGAGGTTTACTTTTAAGACGACTTATAAGTCGTTTTGTAATTAAAATTTTCGTAAATCTTACTACGTTGTCTGCTTTGTGGACATGTTGCATCTTCCTCAAAACGGAGCCTGTCTTTTTCTTTGAAACAGTGAAGGTCCCAGAGCACAATAGCAAGGTTTTGTACCTTGCCCGCGAATTAGTTAGTCCCGCCGGGTTGGGCCACCTTAAGGCATAATCGTCACTTCTTCAGCGTTAGACTTGCCAATAGTCCGCATAGGTCCCGACCTAGGGGCGGCAGACGTATAGGTCGCGGCCTAGGGGCGGCAGACGTATAGGTCGCGGCCTAGGGGCGGCAGACGTATAGGTCGCGGCCTAGGGGCGGCAGACGTATAGTTCGCGGCCTAGGGGCGGCAGACGTATAGGTCGCGGCCTAGGGGCGGCAGACGTATAGGTCGCGGCCTAGGGGCGGCAGACGTATAGGTCGCGGCCTAGGGGCGGCAGACGTATAGGTCGCGGCCTAGGGGCGGCAGACGTATAGGTCGCGGCCTAGGGGCGGCAGACGTATAGGTCGCGGCCTAGGGGCGGCAGACGTATAGGTCGCGGCCTAGGGGCTGCCGATTTTCACTTCGCTTTCACAAATTGAAGTGGCCTATACTAACATTGAGCGGCTCGTAGCCTAGTGGCGCGGGGACTTGACTAGCATACCAGAGGTCTGGGTTCAAATCCTCGCCCGTTCATGCACCACTTTATTTATTTATATTTATTTTTTATTTATAAGTTTTAGACAGGCAGCATATGCTGATGCGTCTAAATCCAGTGTTTAACTTGATAAATTTAGTTGCCAAGTGGTTTTTAATAAAACAATTTTTGTTTTTTTTTTTTGTTTTTTTTCTTTGCATTCGATTTTGTTTGACATGGTTATCCAGTCTATTTTTGAATTGGTTGGTGTTCGTAGCGTTAATCAAATCTTCTGGGAGTTTATTCCATGCCTCTACTACTCGGTTGGTTATGTAGTTTTTGCGAGTATTCGTTCTAGAGGCCGTGACTTGCAGTTTCATGTTGTGCCCTCGAAGATGAACATTCTGGTTGCGTGCAAATATTTCAATGAGTGCAAATATTTCAATGAGTGGTTTTTCTTTCTCTTTCTGAGTTGGATAAATTCATTTTGTCACGAATGCGAGCTGCTCCATGGGTCGGAATCCCTATAGATCCCCTTCCCCTACTAGGTGGGGGTTTAAGCCCGTCCGGGGTGGTACCATCGCATTGGATGAAAATATGGTGGAAGCGGCAATGAAAAATTTTCCGTGTTTTTCAACCAGTTCAATGTAGCCGTGCTCATAAAGGGAAGTTCCTGGCATGGCACCTAATTCCTTCGGGAATGGGGTGTATTGGGCTAACATCATAAAGGTAGTTGTGTGGTATTAGCCATCCATGTCAGGTTGCATAAACGAGTCGGACTCGCACACGTACCATCGTACAAGATTTAACACAAAATAATAACATTTTCTTTTCACTTTAAATTTTTTTTTACCTATTTGTTGTTAGGGCGGCAAAATAAATACACACTCTGTGAACATTTCAGCTGCATACCTATAACGATTCATGAGATAATGCCCTGTGATAGACGGACAGCGAAGGCTTAGTAATAGGGTTCCGGTGGCACCCTTTTTTTTCACATAAGTAAAAAAAAATACATTAACATTAAGCCTGAGTGCACTTTCAGTAAAAGACAAACACAACATGCACAAGCAGAATGCACATTAACCTAAAGCGAATATTCAGTGACTAGTCTAATAAAAGTGAATAGTATAAAAAATTAAGAAAGGACACAAAACATTTGAAACTTTAAAAACCAAACGACTAAGTACTTACCAACAAAAAACAAAAACGGAAAATAATGTACGGAACCCTAAAATATATACTAATGTATTAAAAGTAAAAATACGCTACTGCGCTTCTCCCCTCATCACTCCCGCAGGCGAACACGAGCATCAGTCTATTCCTGGCATTCAGTAATCAGGAATCAGGAATCCTGAGTCCAGAAAACCGTTTTTGTAGCGATTTTCAAAGCTATTTTCTTGACGAAAATATTTCGGAGCTTAGTTTTTTTAATCAATCAAGGTTTTCCGTCGAAAAACTCGCTTTGAAAATCGCTATAAAAGCGGTTTTCTAGACTTAGGATTCCTGATTCCTGATTACTGAATAGCAAGAATAGACCTGCTGGTCTTCGTTCCGCCGCGACTAACAATGTTCGAGTGTTTTTCTTTGAAGAACACTCAAACCAACCCTCTTTTTTAGTAAAACATGTTCAAACATGTGCTGTGTGGGTTCCGGCACGAAAAAGGATACAATTGGGCCCACTGCATTTCTTCCTGTGCATTGCCGACTAAGGAATTCGTCATCGGTTCGGATTTCGCGTTAAACTGCAAGTCCCCTTCATTACTTAGGTACTGGTGCGGTTAATCTCGCCCGGGTTGGTACCATCGCATTGGATGACTGATAGTCCTAGCGGCAATGAAAATTCTCCGTGATTTTCATTTATTTAAAAGTAGCCTAACCGATAAATGTAAGGAAGGTCCTGGCATGGCTCCTAATTTATGTGAGTCTGTAAGGCTAATATTATGAAATCAGATGTGGTATTAGAATAACATGTCTAGTTACATAAACAAACAAACTCAACTGATAAAGTATGTTCATGACTTCTTATCTAAATGATGTGAGAGTCCTTGAACAATGATAACGTCCAATGGATGTTCCGATAATGATCCACTGGTGTTCCACAAGGAACCCACATACCAGTAAAGCCATTAGGACTACGCTCGGATTTTCCCATGTACATCTACTTTACTATACACGGTATATATGTACTTTATATACTTCATAAACATATTATTCATTCATGATATTTAATTCACTTAAAATATGCTTGTCGAAGCTCAGCAACTATTTACATCTTGCACTAAACATTGTAAACGCCATTGTCTTTCAACTGTCTATTTCTCCTGACAACCATTCCACCACGGGCCTAATCTGGCCTACCGGTATGGTTAAATCCAAAGTGTCAAATATCTGTATCGTTTTTTTTTCGTGTAATGTTATATTATGGATTAATAAATGAACAAAAATAAAAAACTTTTTTTTTTTAATGAGAGTACTTTTTATGCAACCTGACAAAGATAGCTAATACCACAAAACTACCATTATAGACTAGGAGGTCGCGACAAAAATGGTAACGATAACGTAAATGGCTGAATCTGGGTTCACATCATAAAGACCATCCCTCTGAAGCTAAATGTGTCGGTCTGCCTGTCCCAAGTGGTTGCGTTACGTAGATAAGGCGTCTGAAAAAGTAGTTATGGTGACATACAATATATATGATTAGGTAAATGGATGCAAATGACGAAGCATGAAGTACCGGTACATACTTGCTTGGCAATATAAAAACTGAACAAATATTTGATTGCATTTCTTAGTTATCGGTGATTTAGGTTACATATATAACTTTAGGTATATTTAAGTATTTAGTAATGAAACCGTCTGGTTATTGTTGTATAATTAATAGGTATCGATGTTTCCAGACAATCAGTATATTCATCAGCAGGTACATACCAGAATCTATTTTATATAGTCAATCTAGATAACGCAACCACTTGGCACGGACAGACCGACATATTTAGTATCAGAGGGTTGGTCTCTAACCTGTGAACCTAGATTCAGCCATTTACCTTATCGTGACCAAAAATGTCGTGACCTCCCGGAATATTATGATATTAGCCCAATACACCACATCCCCGAAGGAATTTGGTGGCATGCCAGGACCTTCTCTTTACGAGCATGTCCGCATTGAACTGGACGGAAAACATAGACAGTTTTTCATTGCCGTTTCGGCCATCTTTTCATCCAATGCAACGGTACAAACCCGGGCGGTCTTAAGCTCCTACCACCTAGTAGGGGAAGGGGACCTACAGTTTTACATAGATTCCGAGCCATGGAGCAGCTGGCAATCGTGACGAAATGCACTTATTACGCGGCTCGTAGCCTAGTGGCGCGGCGACTGGCCTAGCGTTCCAGAGGCCTGGGTTCAATACCGACATGCACCACTGTCTTTCTCTTTCCGAGTTCGATAAGTACATTTCGTCACGAATGCGAGCTGCTCCATGGTTCGGAATCCATTTTAAACTGTAGGTCCCCTTCCCCTACTAGGTTGTAGGGTTTAAGCCCGCCTGGGTTGGTACCATCGCATTGGATGAAAAGATGGTCGAAGCGGCAATTACAAATTGTCCGTGTTTTCCATCCAGTTCAATGCAGCCGTGCTCATAAAGGGAAGGTCCTGGCATGGCAACAATTCCCTTCGGGAATGTGGTGTATTGGGCTAATATCATAACGGTAGTTGCGTGGTATTAGCCATCCATGTCAGGATGCATAAAAAAAAGTCTAACTCAGAATGAGAAAGAAAGTGGGGCATGAACGAGGATTTGAACCCAGAGCTCTGGTATGCAGGGATTGGCAAGTAATTACTCGGTGGTAGGGTTAATCTCGCCCGGCATGGCACCATCGCATTGAACTCGGGCGGGCTTAAACCCCACCACCTAGTAGAGGTAGTTTTACATGGATTCCGCCTCACTGTGGGCACGGTATTAGCCGTCCATGTCCACTTACCAAAAAAAAAAATTTTTTTTTAAATAATTCAAACCTAAATTATCGCCCAAGTGTCCTCCATCCGTCGCATCCGTAATTCCTACGGGGTCGACTCCTCGTTAGTCGCGAGCGCGGGAAAAAGAGGCGCACGTTGGGGCGAAAGTGGACACTGTCCGCGGGGGCCCGGCGACCCCACGACACGCGTGGGACCTCGGAATCGGACGTGACATTTGCTCCGACGCGCGATCCGAGGCGACCAATAGGTATATTCCTGGAATTCCGCAATCAGCATTCAGGAATCCCGAGTCTCTAAAACCGCCTTTATAGCAGTCTTTCAAAGCGATTTTCTTGACGAAAATATTCCGGAGCATAGTTTTTAGGGTTCCGTACCCAAAGGGTGAAAACGGATCCCTATAACTAAGCCTCCGCTCTCCGTCCGTCCGTCTGTCACAGGTCTGTTTCTCATGAACCGTAATAGGTAGGCAGCTGTTTTTTTTTTCAGAATGTGTATTTATTTTGCCGCTGTAACAAAACATAGGTAAAATAAAATAATAATTAAAATTAAAGGGGGGCCCCATACGTGATTATTTGGTGTTGATGGTACGGAACCCTTCGTGTGCACTTGACGCGCCCATGGTCGGTTTTTTTCATTAATCAAAGTTTTCCGTCGAAAAACTCCCCTTGAAAACGGCTATGAAAGCGGTTTTCTAAACTGAGGATTCCTGATTTCTGATTACGGAATGCCAGGAATAGACCTGCAGAAGGGGGGGGGGGGGCATTACTATAACAGTCCGTGTCACAGAGCCCACACCGTTATCGGAATGATATTTCTCGGTAAATGCACCGCGAGGATGAGTTCTGTCTTCTGGGTTGTAATGCTCAAATTTGATGGGTCGTTACGAACGACGGGTGTTGCTGGAAAAAGTTGCGAAACAAAATAATATCCCTATGTGACTGTGTGACACAAACATAAAAGAGGAGAAAAAAATATCGCTGTTAATGAGCGCGAATGGCGGTGGTTGTAGACTACAAAACATATCCAATGGTAATATATAGTAGATGCATTACCTGCGCTCTGCTTATTTTATGGATTAACCTAACCTAACCTAACCTAACCTAACCTAACCTAACCTAACCTAACCTAACCTAACCGGTCTTCACATATCGGGGCCCATACGACATTAAATTACACCAACTCGTACTAAAAATTGCCGAATTAAATAATTATACTATTTCTCGGTCTTCGTTTTAAAGAAAAAGACAGTCCTCCTGATGAGGAGGATGCGATACGTCCACAATGCATGCAACGCGCGTAATGTTTGATTTTGTTAGACTTAAAAAAATATATATTACAAAACGACTTATAGCTAAAAGTATATCACGGACACTGTAGTAAAAAATACAACCAAAACTAAATTGCTAGCTAACAAGCTAGGTTAGATAGGGCCGAGTGCACGAAAGGACAAAAAATCAAAATCAACGTCAAAGTATGATCAAACACGTCACTTTGTGGGGACAGTATGAAAGGAACTCTATGCGGATCACTAAAAGTGTGACGTGTTTGAACATTGATTAACTCAGCCGTCTCTTCGTGCAACCGGGGCTAAGATTTTCTAGATTGTTTGTTTTATCTTTCAGTAATTCACGATCAAACATATTGCATAAAAGGCGCGAGAATTTTGACCTTTCGGACCTTATAACTTAGAAACCATATACAATTTTACAATGTCAATGGTCATCAACGATCTAGTTTGATCAAATGAAGCTGTTTTGAGTATATTATTTCATCTCCGACAAGAAATGTGCGCATGATCTTCTTTCCACGTTCGTGTTGGGAGTCCACGGGGAGTTGAGCGGGAAGGCCCGCCTTAAGTAACGTCGCTCATTTGCATGATATTTTCATTATATTCTACTAGGGAACTGTTTGGTTTGGTTTTGGTACCCGACTAAACACGTGGCCAACGACAATAGAAGCCACATATGCCCTTGTTTTTTTATGTTAAGCGCGGCACCTCTTAAGCTCTCATGCTCTCATGTCTCACATGCCCATGCGGATCTCAAGGATCTAGTGGATCGGTCGGTTTTTATATCGAGCCTGCGCACAGTTGGCGGTTAACGTGATAAAAGTAGATTAGAATGAAAGAGATCTGTTACATTAACGCTCCGATATAAACGTCGCTAATCGGATTCCTTCAGTGTGCATATCGTCCCTCACCCGGCCCTTTGAAGAGCTGGGACAATGTAATTATGACAATGGATGCTTTCAGAGTTACAAATTACGGGTTCGGACAAAAAGCTCGCGATTTAATCATTCGCTTTGAAGCGATGAAGCGACGAGTGTCGCCTGGGTTACATTCCGAAAATGCTCGATAAGAAATAGAGGTTACATTTCTTAAATTTTGTTAAAAAAAAATATGCAACCTGATATTTTATTTTTTATTTTATTTATTCGGAGAAACAACAGTGCATTCAAAAGTGAATTAACAAGTTAATAAAAATAGACACCAGTTACATATTCTCACAGTTGTGTTAACAAATGAAAAAAAAGATGCAGTCGTCGAACATACCTAGACAAAAACACGTTAAAATATTACTTCAAATATGAGCATCACATGTCGCAAAAAAAATTAAAGGTGATTACAAAATTAATGAATTTTCCTTACTTTAAAAGGTAAAATAATAATAGTATTGCTGGGTTTAATGAGTTTACTCTTTTCTTATTGTTCATTTCCAAAATAAAGAATATTTACTTCATTTTTGATGCTCTTAAAGTTCATGCAAAATAGGTCGAGGTGGTTATATTTTAGATTAAGAGTGTTACTTGCACGCCACATAAATGAATTTTGCCTGTATTTTGATTTCACTAGGTCAACATTTAGAGGGTGAATATTTCTGGTAGCACGACTCGGCACATGAAGCTGAATGCATGCAAGTAGATCCGGACAGTCAATCAGACCGTTTGCTACTTTAACTAAAAGTAATAAATCAGCAAGTTCCCTACGCGCTTCAAGTGGTAGTATGTGATGATAACGTCGAGATTCTTCAATTGAGTTAAACTTTTGGAAGGTTCTGTAATTAAAATTCTTGATAAATTTTGATTGGATAGATTCTAGTCTATTTGTATAAATTGCGTACCTAGGGTTCCATATTTGGGACGCGTACTCTAAATGGCTTCGTACATATGTAAAGTACAAGGTTTTTAGGGTGTTCGGATTCTTAAAGCTCTTTGATATTCTCAATATAAAGCCAAGCGCCTTACTAGCTTTGGAAACAATCGCGTCAACGTGTTTGTCATAAATAAGTTTCTGGTCGAGTAATACACCCAGATCACGCACATTACTTTTTTTTTCTAGAACTTGTCCTGCTATAGCGTAAGAAGTATCCAGGATGCGAAATTTTCGAGAATAAGTGATACTGATACACTTCAGGGGGTTCAAATCAAGTTTATTTAAATCGCAATATATTTCTACTCTTCTCAGATCTTCCTGTAATAACGTAGAATCGGAAGGAACGGTTATTTCTTTGAAGATCTTCATATCGTCAGCAAATAAAAGGAATTTTGAGTTAAGGATGCACTTATCTATGTCGGTAATATAAATTACTAGCAGCCCGTCCCGGCTTTGCACGGGCATAATGTCATTTAAAAAAATATAATTTTGACACAATGATACACAAATAAACCATTTTTACGTAGAGTTCCTACATTGAGATATTTGAAATAAAAAAAACTTAGATATTATTATTACATGATTATTAGATATTAGAGAAATAATAAATTCAAAGTGCTATAGGGAGAACCGCGGCCTCCGAGGCACGCTCCCGCCGCCCCGGCCGGCCGGTACCGCCGCAAACACTATCCCGCAATTTTTAAATCTATAATATCCTCGAAAATATTCATTTAAATCATATGCTGTAAAGGGCCGTATAGATCTATATTAAATCAACAATGTATTTAAGGTATTCAATTGGATAAGGATTAATGCTGTATTGGTTAAAATCGCTTCGAAAATTAGCCATTATTTCTCGTAAAAAGTAAATGAGAAAAAAATGCTATTGTGGGATATCTATAAGAGATAGATGTATACCATCGCGGAGTTTTCTGTAGACCTTTTCAATGTATACAATACTTAGCACATTATTTTGATAAATCTCGTAGGGTTCAGCCTGCGTTTGCAATGTAAGCGGAATAAAAATAATTTTTTACGACATCACATTGGAAACCTCAAAAATAACAGTATTTCTCCAATATTTAATGGATGTTATTATACATATAAACCTTCCTCTTTAATCACTCTATCTATTAAAAAAACCGCATCAAAATCCGTTGCGTAGTTTTAAAGATTTAAGCGAACATGGGGATATAGGGACAGAGAAAGCGACTTTGTTTTATACTATGTAGTGATGAAAAGAAGAGGGCCTAGCAAGGAACCTTGCGGAACGCCTGATGGGATTTCTACCCAGTTTGATCTAAAACCACTTGTGACCACAGCTTGACAACGATTGGTTATGTAAGAAGAGAACCATCGCAAGAGGTCTCCGTGTATACCTGCGGCCTCTAGCTTGTACATCAAAATCGGGTGGTCGATACGATCAAAGGCTTTGCTATAATCGGTGTATACCGTGTCAACCTGAACTTTTTTGTCCATGCTGCGGGTCAAGTAGTCAGTAAACAATACTAAGTTTGTAACAGTTGAGCGACCTTTAAGGAAACCGTGTTGAAATGGACTGAAAGTGGACCTAAGAGCTGAGTAAACTTGATCATATACTATTTTTTCAAAGAGTTTACTAAAAATGCAGAGTTTAGATATGGGCCTATAATTTTCGACGTCATTTTTTTGCCCTTTTTATGAATTGGAGTAATAAATGCACTCTTCCATATAACGGGGACCACACCTTCTGACAAGGAACGATTTAAAATAATGGTCAGAGGTATACTGAGACTTGATGCACAAGCCAGTATAAAGACACTGCTGATATCATCTGGTCCCGCTGGTTTATTTTTATCCAATTTTCTAATATAATTTATAATCATATTTTTTGTGACGTGAACATTATTAATAGATGAGAGGTTGACAGAGATAGGTTGGGGAGAAATATTTAAATTAGCACTGTCCGCGATATCAGAAAAAGTATAGACCGACTTAAAGTAGCTAGAAAAAAGATTGCATATCTCATCCCCTGCTTTAGCTTCGACACCTTTATAAAACATGACTTTAGGAATAGAGTTGGACTGATTACGGACTTTCGCGAATGCCCAAAACCTTTTTGGGTCACTAGTTATCTCTGCCTCAATCTTATTGATGTACTCATGATAACATTTCTGGTTAAGTGACTTAGCTCTTGAGCGCAATAAAGAAAACGCTTCAAAGTCAGCAAGATTTTTATAAATTTTATATTTTTTATGTAATTTATATTTTTCCTTCAATAGTTTAATAAGGGCAGGACTAAACCATGCTGGGTAAAGCGCATCTGACACGAGTTTGTGGGGAACATGTGCATTTCTTAGGTTATAAAGAATGGAATAAAATCGCTCAGTGCAAGCATCGACACTTCCGGAACCCAATATTTCTTCCCAATCTACTTCATCTAGAGCTTTCCCGTTGGAGTTGAAATCCCCACGTTGTAGAAAAATTTAATCATAGATGGCTATTACTATACAAGCCCAATACACCACATTCCCGAAGAAATTAGGTGCCATGCCAGGCCCTTCCCTTTATGAGCACGGCTACATTGAACTAGATGGAAAACACGGGCAACTTTTCATTGTCACTTCGACCATCTTTTCATTCAATGCGGTGGTACCGACCGAAAAATGCTTTGAAAACCGCTATAAAAGCTGTTTTCTAGACTCAGGATTCCTGATTCCTGATTACGGAATTCCAGGTATGGGCCAGCTGATACTTAACGAAATCTTACTGGTGGCGTGATCTCGATCCGATAACTTGTTGACTTTGATTTTTTTCATAATTATAAACTTACTGATTGTGTATCGATTGCCAGGGCTCCGTAGTGCTAGCGTGACCGATAGTGCACGTCATTTCCTGTGCAGTGTTCAGGGCGGCCCAGCCGGAGGGGTGGCAGCAAATTGCCCATCTACCCTTCAGTGGCTTGCCTTTTACACCACATAAATCACGTGCGCGAGCCCGACCACAACACACATTACCATATTTTGTATAAAAGCTTCATAATACTGACTTAATTGGTGTAAACTTATTCTTTATCAACATACGATCGTTTCTGTGACCAGTCTGACCCCGTAGCCTAGTGGTAGATAGAGTACCTGTGTTAACTTTTCACGTATTTTGCTGGGCACTCTCTTTCTCATCAGACATCCAAAAGTGAATTTTCTGGGAGAATGCGGCTCACTCTGGTTCGGAACCCATGAAAAGCCGAAGGTAACCTTCGCCTGAAATTAAAGATTATTGAAGCGGAAATCAAAAATTGTCCGTGTTTTCCAACCAGTTAAATGTAGCCGTGGTTATGATAAACGGCTGATGATTATCCTTACGTTGCATGGGTACATTGTGCTAGATGGAATACGCTGGAATATGAGCGGCACGTAGCCTAGTGGCACGGGGACTGGCCTAGCGTACCAGAGGTCAGGGTTCAATTCCGACGAGCACCACTGTCTTTCTCTTTCCGAGTTCGATTAGTGCATTTCGTCACGATGCGAGCTGCTCCATGGTTCGGAATCCATGTAAAACTGTAGGTCCTCTTCCCCTAATAGGTGGTAGAGTTTAAGACCGCCCGGGTTGGTACCATCGCATTGGATGAAAAGATGGTCAAAGCAGCAATGAAAAATTATCTGTGTTTTCCATCCAGTTCAATGTAGCCGTGCTCATAAAAGGAAAGTCCTGGCATGGCACCTAATTTCTTCGGGAATGTGGTGTATTGGGCTAATATAATAAGAGTAGTTGTGCGGTATTAGCCAACCATGTCAGGTCGTATAAAAAAAACGCGGGCAATTTTCATTGTCTCTTTGATCATCATTCATTTAATGTCATAGTACCAAATCGGGAGGGATTATGATCAAATACGACAAATCCGAGTGTAGTGTACTGTCCGTGGATGATGAATAAACATTAAAACCATGAAACAACTATTAAATCTGCCTCCTATTAAGTAAGAAAGGGGACCTAGATTTTTACGCGGAGTCATAAACGACGAATCTATTAGTGCAGTGGTTCTTAACCTTTTAGTGATGACGGACCATTTGATAAAATGTTCGTCTTGCCATGTACCACCAACTTTCGGAGGTAATGTTAATCGAAATGAATAAAGGGTTGTTTTATCTATACATGAAATGAGCATATTAAGGTGTTTTTTTTTTACAAAAATTTTACTTTACAGAGATAAATATTATTTTAACGTGATTTTTGTGACTTAAGAACGGCCCGTAAGCTATGCTCCCCATACAAACGTAGTTTACTAATCATTTGAAATTTGAGCGGCTCGTAGCCTAGTGGCGCGGGAACTGGCCTAGCGTACCAGAGGCCCGGGTTCAATACCAACTTGCACCACTGCCTTTCTCTTTCAGAGTTCGATAAGTGCATTTCGTCACGAATGCGAGCTGCTCCATGGTTCGGAATCCATGTAAAACTGTAGGTCCCCTTCCCCTAGTAGGTGGTAGGGTTTAAGCCCGCCCGGGTTGGTACCATCGCATTGGATGAAAAGATGGTCGAAGCGGCAATGAAAAATTGTCCGTGTTTTCATGCATGGCACCTAATTCCTTCGGGAATGTGGTGTATTGGGCTAATATCATAACGGTAGTTGTGTGGTATTAGCCATCCATGTCAGGTTGCATTAAAAAAAAAAATCCAATTAAATTGATATTTAATATCTAATATTAGGTAACAAATATCTGTGTCTGCATGCTTTTGTTTTTTTGCAAAATCCAAACCGAATGAAATGAATGCAAAAAGAAAATCTTCATACGAATTTGGTTTTCTCTGTGGTTTGACCCAGAATACATTTACCGAAAAAACAAAGGCATGCAGACACAGATATTTGTAGCCTTATATTAGATACCAAATATCAAGTAAGTGTGAACATTGGTTTTCAAATCATTAGTAAACTACGTTTGTATGGGAGGCGAAATCTTCAGGTGCTTACGGGCCGACCTTAATCTTTACAAACCCCTGTCAAATCGTCACATAATGATTCTTTTTTGAATAGCTTCGCGAACTACTACTCCGCGTACTACAACGCGGACCACCGGTTTAGAACCACTGCCTTAGTGCATCCCGAAATGAAATTTGCCTTTGTATTATTTTTTCATGCCGGAACCCATACAGGATGTTGAAGAAACGAGAGAAGTATTTTACGAGCATACCACATGGCCTGGGGGTAACGGCCTGATGTTATATTATCATCATTTCTACCATCGCACAACACGGAACAGGCGGGAAATGTACCCGTTCACTGTCGAGATTTCAAAAATCAGAACCAACCGATCCCCTAGGTCCTTTATCTACAGGTCGGTAAACTATCGAACGCACTCCCTGCCGAGTTATTTCCCCCAAAGTACAACCTGGGATTCTTCAAAAATGGTATGAAGAATGTTTGCGGTAGGGGGCACTCAATTGGGGACATAAGGCGGCGGCGGTCGCGACACTGCTGATTCGAGTCCATCGTTACGAAGATTAGTAGCATAGGTTTAATTATCCCTTCTATATTCCGAGAATTTAAATAATTAATCCTATAACATGTTTATAACTTACTTTTAAATGTCTTCTGCGTCTATAGCTACTGCGCCAGAACTACTTATATGTTATGCTATCGACGCAATTGTGAGGTTGACTATAATTATAAGTTCAAGGAAATGGCCGACGAGATACGGACTTAAAGTCGTCCACACGCAATGGCTTATCGCGCGCTGCATCGGCCCATAACATAAACAACATCTTCCGTCACTGATGCATACGATTGTCAACCTTAGCAAGAACCTTTTAGAGTTCATTTAGACTGCTAAGATCAAATATTTGGTGGTAAGGATGTAACATAACATTGAACTTCCCAGTGTTCACAGTAGGGTTCGTTTTGCTATGGCCTACATTTTATTTGCTTAAAGCGTTTCAGCCAAATCAAGCGACGATCTAAGAATCGAGGGGAGGGTAACACCGTCCAACTTGATCAAAAATGCACCCACAGACGTCAACGGACTTTCTTATCCAGACACTTGCCAGGTATTTAACTTGCGTGTGAGAAAGCATTAGCGTTTGCATGATCGTAGTAACGCTTTAATAAAAAAAAAGTATTTTTAAATTTTAATTTGAAACCACCCCAGGAATCCGAGCCAAGGTCAGCAGGTCTATTCCTGGCATTCTGTAATCAGGAATTCTGAGTCTATAAAACTGCTTTTATAGCGATTTTCAAAGCGTTTTTCTACGGAAAACCTCGATTGATTAAAAAATACTATGCTCCGGAATATTTTCGTCAAGAAAATCGCTTTGAAAATCGTTACAATAGCGGTTTTCTAAACTCAGCATTCCTGATTCTGGTTCCTGCTGCAGGCCTATTCCTGGAATTCCGTAATCAGGAATCCTGAGTCTAGAAAACCGCGGACGCGATTTTCAAAGCGTAATTTTCGACGGAAAACCTCGATTGAATTGAACCGATTTGAAAACTGCTATAAAATTTTTCTAGGCTCAGGAATCCTGATTCCTTTTTACGGAATTCCATAAATAGGCCTACTTTTCGGATTCCTTTAATCTTAAATTTAATAAATATTTAAATATTTCGTGCTAACATACCATGTAAGTATATTTTTATGTTTCCAAATCTGCTACAATAAAAAAACGTAACTTTTAGAGACTAGTAGGAGAGAGTCAATAAAAATCACAACTTTCTGCTTCTAAATGTTTGTTTTATTTGCTACTTTTTATTGGAATTTCAGGACTAATTCGTATTTGCTTACTTTATAGTATTTTGTAGCTACAGATTAGGTAGTATTGGTAAAATGGTAAAATTTCTAACTGGCTAACAATGGCATTAGCCAGAGATTACGTGAAACAAAGAATATTTTCCTTAATATTCACAAATTCGCACTTTTCACATTGGACAATGTTTACGATGCACGATTTCATATACATTCTTTAACGGGGTGAAATGTATAGGGCAACCCATAATTGTATTGCTTAAGTTAGCGAAATGAAGACTCATTTAAACTTTTGGTAAGACTAGAGAAAAAAAATTCTAATTTCGATACTAACTGTATCTATATATGACTTAGAGCATTAGGGCTACTTTAGCATCACGCTATATTTTGAGGTAGGGTGAACAGTGGAACGAAACGCTTATAACTTGAGAACGAATCACCCAATTTAGATGCGAAACGTATATGCTTCAAGCTTGATTTTACTCATGACATATATGCTATGTAACATCACGCTAAATGTATATGACAAAACAATAATAAGACTAATCTTGCATGACTACCATGGGTCATTCCCATTACATTACTCTAAACTAATGGAGGGGTGACAGTGGGGTTAAATGCTTATATAACGGATTGTTTACGTATAGCACCTCTAAGATCGGACGGTTTCTCGATGGGTGACCGTTTTTGGTGTGTAGGCTGTCCGAAGCTCAAATTCCATGTTAAAGTTCAGGGACTATTTCCTTCATTACTTGCTAGGATATAGGGTTCCCGTCTGTTTTGGTAAATTAAAATAAAGATGGTCAAAACGGAAAATAAGATTGCCCGAACGTCATAGTGCCAATGCAGAAAGGACCTAGCGGCACATTATTTTAAAAAATCTTTGAAAAAATCGACCCCAAATTTTTAAGATACACGATTTCATAAACGTTATTTCCACTTATAAATGGAAATGTTTGTAAATTTGGTAGTTAGATTTGGATCATCCCTTTGGGCAACTTTTTATGAGTGCAATAAATCAGCAAGACATCAGTGCAAAACGCCATTTACCCGAACCAAGCCGGATACCTAATCTAGGGTATAAGAAAGTCCTTTTACCACGGCTCACCAAGGTAGTGAGATCTCATCAAAGTTGCACGTGTCCCGCCCGCCCGCAGCCGGCGGCTGGGCGGCGCTGCCCGCCCACTGAATGGACACGTCGTGCATACTGGTCATAAGTAGGGCACCGGTTGAAGGTTGTGCACACATCTCGAAGGTGAGGTGTATGCATCCAGCGGGAGCAAATATTGCGCAAAAGCTGCTCAATGCCTTAGTTTTTATCTTAAATGTGAAACATCTTACCGAATTTTGTAATATGTTTTATTAAAACCAATATGTTGATGGACTTGATGGAATTTCATCAAACATTATATGAATTCCAATTCCGATTCCATTTATTTAAAGTTCAGGTTGTCAAATTACACTAAGGACTGATTTTCAATAGTCCGATGATTACTATTCAACGAATTTATTAACACCGCTGCTTATACATCCGTTGTAATAAGCCGTATTGTTATTAGTAAAATTATATTGAGATGATAGTAATATGAGATATAATCATTCGGTAATGACCATCTGTCTTTTGGCAAAAGTAAATTTTGCTATGATACCGTTACGGACTATCTGAGGATGGAAAAATCGGCCTTAAGTCACATGAAACTCTGATTGATGCGCGATTTCTACAGAAAATACAGATAGGTTTTGCGGTTGTCTGTAATACTAACATTAATCATACCTCGGTAGACCAGTTGGGCGAAGCCTCGGTGTTCGTCAATCGCATTTAAGCAACATTGGACGCGGTCGGTATGACGAGTGACCGTTTGACGGTTGAGACTAGCCGTAGTTTGACTTGTACGTAAAACCGTTGGTTCCTACTTGACTTACTAGGTGGTTGGGATAAACCCTCCCTTGCTCGGGAGCCAGAAATGGCACCAATGACAAAGTTTATTTATACTGAATCGATTTTGATGCGTTTTGTGTTTATTTATAGCTTGATTCTCAACATCAGCCATATAAATAAAAAAATCATTAAGGACTGATTTTTCAACAGTCTGATAAACAGGCAGATAACTAATCGACGGATTTATTTGCGCTTCTGCTTATCCATCCGATATAGTAAGATCATTTGTTTATTAGTAAATTTATAGTCAGACAATTGTAATAGAACATATAATATTTTTTAATTATATCATATATATATATAATAATTATAATAACTTTGTTATTACAATAACAAAGTAATATACAGTCACTGCAAATAAAATGTATATGATAAAAATATATATATATTACAAATTTAAATGAATACACCAAAACTACATATTACAATAACTAACTCCATGTAATTACTTACACTTGGTACACTTAATAAAAAAAAACTGTAATATATTATGTTATGTTGTATGTTATGTGTATGGATATTATATTATGTTTTTCTATTATAACATATGTTCTTTGAACAGATACCACCAGACAAAAGCACATATAGCACATAAGCAAATATGCTTATGTGTATATTAATATTAACAAAGCAGCTACACGTACTTGTACACTACGTTCTACTCACCAAAACGAAAAATTATATTCCGAAGAAAGAACCGCTCTCCCATAGCACAGGGAATCCTATTTTGGGAGACTGGGACCAAACGTAACTACACATCATAGTATTAGCAATAACATTAACTAAACACCTACAACCTTAAGTAAAACCTTTTACTGTTCTGATTACTATGTATTTATGTTGTATGTTTTGTTTTTGCTTAATAAGTGAATAAAGAATTTTATTATTTTTATTATTATAATTCTCCGGCAATTAACGTGAATTTGTACTATCAGTCCGATAAGTACTATCTGAGGATTGAAAATCAGGCCCTAAGGAAAATTACATTAGGGGTGAGCGGTGGGGTTGGATATGAGAGGAATCGGGGATCTTTGACGCGGGTGAAGTCACTTGAATTAACTAATTAGAAAGACATAACAACAATGTACAAATAAATTTTAATGTGCAAAGAAAATAAATTTGAATTATCCTTATTTTGCGCATGAGTTGGAATCTCCAATATGTTGAGAGAACCGTTGTCCCACCTGAGTTCGGCATAAGAGGAAAGTTTTGTTTAGTGTTCGTTAGTGTTCAGGACGGCGGGGCCCGAGGGAACGAATAGGAAACTATTCGAGATATCCTTTTGTCCCCGCGCGCTGATTTTATCAGAAATAAATAACTTTCCCCCCTTTCCTAGAATGCGAAGGTGCTGATTTTTCAGAATTATAGAAGACACGTATTGTCGTTTATTGAACAGTGCTCGACAAAGACTTTAATTCTTTCATTTGTGACTCTGTATACAATTATTGTAAATGTATTAATACATGTCTAATAAAATATTGTTTCATGTAATTCTGGTTGTCCCAGATCTGATGATAATATCGTATGTAAACTTTATAATCCTTGGAATGAGCATCTGGAAACGATTTTATCGGTAAGGCCAAGGCAGATCATTTTCTTGATCTAACAAATCCTTAATCTTTGATTCTAAATGGGTATAGGATCAGTGGGCAAAGATTAACAAGTATGTGTCTCAGCCTCAGTATGATATCACTGAGGCTGAGACACATACTGAGTTGTTTGTATGTCAAGCGCGGCATAAAGCGAACGCCAGATCCTCACCAGACAACGCCCATGAGATTTCAAACTGTCACAAGGACTGTCTACGCCGTGGTTCGAATTAACGCAGCACGTCAAATGGTATGTAGTAACCCGGGCGAGCTTAATTCTACCACCTAGTAAGGCCCGTTTAAAAAAAATCCAAAAATTAGCTCGGGTAAAAAAGTCTAAACAAATATCTAACCTGCTTACAAAATTTCACGAAAATCGGTGGAGAAATGCGACCTGTAGAGGAGACCAACGGGACAGATGAAATCATTTTTGCCCAATTTTGAAATGGAGACCTTCGCTACGCTCGGTCAATGACATATTTCATTGACGGAGCGAAGCGCGAGACTATCATCACCGTTTCAGGTTGGGCAAAAATGCTTTCGTATGTCCGGCTGTGAGGCGTCCGGCTCCCGGCATACAGTTCGCATTTCTCAACCCATTCTCGTGACATTTGTGAGTAGGAATGTGACATGTATCTATGTATAATATATACCATAAATGTATGTAGGTACAATCTTAAATACTGTGTTAGTAGGAGGCATTGATTACAGGAAGAGGGACTGTAGGAGAATTCCAAATTATGGGGGCAGGTGGCAAAATTGGTTAGACGCAATACGCGCGAATGGTGTGTTTTGCCGGTTCTGGCTTTATACAGGGATCTTTCTTTAATTAATGTGTCCTAGCTTCACGGTCGATTATACATACATACATGCCACATTCCTTGGAATAAGCTACGTACATGCTTGGTACGAAAAAGTATATTTATTTTGTCATTAGGTTCGATAATTATGTGGCATTTTTTTGTCGAAACAATTTAGGAACATATTCAAAATTCACCATTTTGAAAAATGTTTGAAAATTTCACACAAGTTTTATTTTGTGCCAAGGCCTTAAGTACTTAATGCAGTGAGAAAAATATGAGAAAATTATAGGGATTTTATTTTAAGGTGCGCGGTAAACCTTAATTATTCACTTTGAAGCTAAGCAAAGACGGCTCGCGAGTTCTATAGCTCAGATAGCCACTAGTTTTAAAATGTTTTCCCATTATTATGCGTAACTGACTTTGGGTAGTGACTTTAATTTTTTTTTGATGTTCCCGTGAATTGGCTAGTGACTTTAATTATTTTTTCCTTTTTTTTATGCGACCTGACATGGATTCCTAATACCACACAACAACGGTATGATATTAGCTTAATACACCACATTCCCGAAGGAATTACGTGCCATGCCAGGACCTTTCCTTTATGAGCACGGCTACATTGAACTGGATGGAAAACACGGACTGGATTTTTCATTGCCGCTTCGACCATCTTTTCATCCAATGCGATGGTACGAACCCGGGCGGGCTTAAGCCCTACCACCTAGTAGGGGAAGGGGACCTACAGTTTTACATGGATTCCGAACCATGGAGCAGCTCGCATTCGTAACGAAATGCAGTTATCGAACTCGGAAAGAGAAAGACAGTGGTGCATGTCGGGGCGAGGAATTGAACTCAGGCCTCTGGTACGCTAGGCCAGTCCCCGCGCCACTAGGCTACGAGCCGCTCCCGTTAAAACAAGTGTTGTTATTACTTAGTGTATCCACTAGCATTCAGATGGCGTTCATTCTATCCACACTGCATTTTTCAAGAAACCGATCCCTTGGATTTTGGAGGAATTATGACATCGACTTTGGCACAAGTTAGTTAGGAACAACATACAACATGCACTCGGAACACGGAAGAGCACTCAGCCTGATGGTGAGTGCCTGATTACGCAAGTCACTCGCATCGGATCTGCAGGTCTATTCCCGGAATTCCGTAATCAGTAATCAGGAATACTGAGTCTAGACAACAGCTGTTATAGCGGTTTTCAAAGCGATTTTCGTGCTGAAAAGATTCCAGAGCATGTTATTTAAATTTAATCAAGGTTTTCCGTCGAAAAAGTCGCTTTGAAAATCATCATAACAATTATTTTCAAGGCTCAGGATTCCTGATTCCTGATAACGGAATTCCAGGAATAGACCTGCTGCAGGTCTATTCCTGGCATTCAGTAATCCTGAGTATTGAAAACAGCTTTTATAGCGATTTTCAAAGCGAGTCGTTCTACGGAAAATCTTAATTGATTAACAAAACTATGCTTCGGAATATTTTCGTCTAGAAAATCGCCTTGAAAACCGCTGCAAAAGCGGTTTTCTAGACTCAGGATTCCTGATTCCTGATAACTGAATGCCAGGAATAGACCTGCCGTTCAGTTTGACGTCCCGAGCCACCACGGCACGAGATTGCCCCGGGGCTGTGTCATTGGTACTCGCCAACCCACCTCATAATAGTCCTGGAGATGAATTGAGGTATTATTTTATTAGTATTCAGTGTTGAAATGCAATATAGACTAAGAGGCCGCGAGGTAACGATAACGTAAATGGCTGAAACTATATTCACGGTATAAAGACCAACCGTCTAAAGCTAAATGTGTCAGTCTGTCTGTTCGAAGTCGTTGCGTTACGTAGGTATGGCGCCTTAAAAAGTAGTTATGGTGACAAAAAATATGTATGATAAGGTTTCAATTTCAGTTTCAGTTTCTTTATTTCCTCCATTAGATGTATATTACACACTCGGATTCGTCATTTTTTTTTCCTGTCCGTTCGATTACTTCTGGCGAAGAAGAGCCGACAAGAAACTTCGTCAGGTTGGTCATTGTATTATTATTTTCTCCAGTGGTACTTACAAACTAGTTTACAGTGATTGATTGATTACTACTGCTCACAAATAACATTATTATAAGAACATTATATACATTGGTGAGGAGCAAACTCTTGACTACTATAATGACATCTTATTCTAAATTAATAGGAATTATGATCTAAGTTATTCAGGTGTAAAAAGCCATCGTCATTTTTGATACAAGGTAATATCAAATTAAATATAAGTTAGTAAATAAACAAATTCATACTACAATGTAGTACCCACAGAAGTCGGAATATACTAATATTCCGATTTCTGTGGTAGTACCCATGTCAGAGAAAATAATAATAATAGAAAATATTAATAATAATAATAATAAAAGGTAAATGGATGCAAATGACGAAGCATGAAAGTATCAGTACATACTTGGTTAGCAATACAAAAACTGAACAAATGTTTGTTTGCAATTCGTAGTTATATGCGACTTAGGTTACAGACATAACTGTAGGTATATTTAAGTATTCAATTAAAAAACCGACTGGTTATTGTTGCATGATTAATAGGTATCAATGTTTCTATAAAATCAGTCTATTCATCTGCAGGTACATTCCAACATTTATTTTATATAGCCGATCTAGATAACGCAACCACTTGGCACAGGCAGACCGACATATTTAGCATCAGAGGGTTGGTCTCTAACATGTGAACCCAGATTCAGCCATTTACCTTATCGTGACCAAAAATGTCGTGACCTCCCGGAATAAAATTAAGAGGATAATGAGGTGATCGAGTTCCATACAATGGCTCGTGCCCGTTTCCTCAGTCAAATTGAGAAATATATTTCGGAATTTTTGCACATTAAATAAATCAACTGAGAGTTACGTCTGTTTGGTTTTTTATACAAAAAACGTTTGATACAAATCTCTAGAGGCATATGTCATGGATATAAGTTAAGTTATCAAACAAATCAAAACGCACGGACTTAGCTCTCAGTTAATTTATTTGATATGCAAAATTTCAGAAAATTATTTTTAAATTTGACTGTGGAAACAGGCACCAGCCGTTGTATGGAACTCGATCAGCCAATTATCCTCTAAATGCGTCTCTATTATTGAAGAAAAAAATTCGGTCAAAAATAATGAATTTTGCCCGTAAGCTATGTCCCCCATTAAAACGTAGTTTACTAATCATTTGGAAACCGCTATTTCAATGAAATTAATAATTAATATCTGATATCAGGTAACAAACACCTGTGTCTGCAAGCTTTTATTTTTTTGAAAAATCCAAACCGAATGAAATGAAAGGAAAAATAAAATCTTCATACGAATTTTGTTTTCTCTGTGGTTTGACCCAGAATACATTTACCGAAAAAACAAAGGCATGCAGACACAGATATTTGTAGCCTAATATTAGATACCAAATATCAAGTAAGTTGGAACAGTGGTTTTCAAATTATTAGTAAACTACGTTTGTATGGGAGGCGAAATATTCTGATGCTTACGGGCCGACCTTAAAAGGTGAAATTAAAAATAGTATAAAGGTTATTTTACAATCTTTAATGGAATTAATTATTATTTCAAAGTGTACACTTTATCAGCCACGGTTAATAAAAATTAACATCTACAAAAAAATATTTTTATCAGATTTTGGAAAATAATCAGAAAACAATTTGGTACAGGATATTTTATGAAGTTATGTTTTCGGCACCGCTGACTACATGTCCGCAGCTCTTACCACTAAAAATAAAAAAAGGAGAAGTGGCATTCTGACTATATCGCGTCTCCTGCAATATCCAATATCCATAATAGTATGATCAAAGAGACCAAATCATTGTATGGGATAAGGCGGCGCGTCGTATGCCACACAGTCGAAACATCGCCATCGCGCGAGAATTTTCTCTATAAATGCGTTCGTCAAATCAGTTCCCACCCACACAAACCTTCCAATACGTCTGCCACTATGTTTGCATGTGGCATGTACCTTTAAGTGAAGTTGGTAGTTTTTGAACATTGGAGACAGCGGCTCTCATAACAGACGCGCTAGTTGGCATATCTCCTTCCCTTTTATCTATGTCTCTTACGAACTGACCAACAAAGACGTTTATTAATTATTCTACCGGTCGCTATCTTATCAGTACAACACCTTCTAGAGTGCTCTGATTTCGGGTATTAATACTAACTCAAGGGATTCTGACTGCATCCTTGAAACGTCAACTCAAATGCTGTCGTCGTCGGCGCCTCTGTTTTGGTATTGACCTGAATTGAAATGAATATGTTGTGTTGTTAACCTTTAAAAGATTTATAGACTTGTCTATTGCGACATGGTTACAATGAACACTTGTATCAGTTGGCCTGTATCAACTGTAGTCGCTACCGAAAAAGACGCCGTTCGTATCTAAATGGCATTCGGATATATTCGTTTTGATAGCATAACAAAATTTCTCCCGGAGTAGCCAAATGTGTGTAAAGCCATGCCATGTTAGCTATCCACAAAAACCCTCATCTACGTTGTCACAACTTGAAGCTGAACGTACCAGAGCACAAGAACAATGTACGCAAGTACTTCATAAGTAACCGAGTTTTGGAGGACAGGAGCAGAGTTCCAGAGGGTATAATAAAGTAAAACATTTAAATCGATTACACAGCCGTTTAGATGTCCATCTAAACATATCGCATTAAGGTGGGTCTTCTCGCTCAACTCCCCATACAAACGTGGAAAGAAGATCATGAGAATATATCTTGGCAGATATTCAAAATTATACTCAAAACAGCTTTATTTGATCGAACTAGATGTCTGATGACAATTGAAATTGTAAAATAGTGTTTGGTTTCTAAGATATAAGGTCCAAGAGTTCGAATTTTTCCAATGAGTTTTATCCAATAATTTATAGTAAATTTATAATTTATTATAATTAATTCACTCGACGATAAAATAATAACATCTGAAAAAGATAAGTCTTTAGACATAGCCTTCTTTCATGAAGATAATATAATCAATTTGGTTTTTGTTTAATTTTTTACTACAGCGGTCCTTAGATGAAAAGAAAATATTTTTTCGAGCGGCAGCGTTTGTGATTTACTTTCAGCTATAAGTCGTTTTGTAATTAAAATTTTCTTAATTCTTACCAATTCAAACACTATGCGAATTGTCTGTTTTGTGGACATGTTGTATCCTCTTCATCACGGAGCCTGTCTTTTTCTTTGAAACGGAGAAGGTCCCAGAGCGCAATATCACGGTTTTGTACCGTGCCCGCGAATGAGTTAGTCCCGCTGGGAAGGCCCACCTTAATACTTAAAAAATATATAATGGCAAAACTGCCATTACAAGCGTGACTAGCGATCTATTCACTGGATCAAAACAAACTTACAAATAAGCTTAAGTAATAATATACCTTTTGAACCCATTTCAAACAAAGTCGTCGGAGTCGATTATTTCAAAAGGTTTGATGAAATCGAGTGAGCAGGCTTTTAGGGTTTTCTTTCAGATGTTTACAGGTTCATTGGTCTGCAACGGGCAGGCGACGGGTCACTAGAGTAGAGAACCCTGCACCCAAACAGTTAGGAACCAAACTATCTTAACCAGTTATGGGAAGTGCCATTATTGTCCAATGTTATAAATTTTCAAAAATGTTAAAAAAATAAATTTATTTTACGTATAATATATAATAATAAAAGAATTATGATTTAACAGGTGAAAAAACTTTAATTTGAAACATATATGTAAAGAAAAAAAATTGTAAGATATGAAATATACGGATTGATTTTTTTAAGTGTGCCTTCTTGGCCAAATCCGAAACTATAAGAAATAACGAAAAAAAAGGAGTTGAAGATGTAAAAAAAAACCAGTTATTAGGCATCAAATATATAAAAATACAATTATTATGAGAAACGTGTATATTTTTAAACGACTTCAAAAAAAATTTAACAAAAAAATAACCGACTTCAAAGAAAAAGCACTAAAAAGTAAAAAAAAAAATCCATTTTTGTAGTTACAATTTCTGTTATTTTTTGAGTCGGCGTCAGCCGGGCACGCGCTGCGCCAATCAAGAGAACCTAACCTAACCTAACCTTGGCTGACACCGACTCAAAAAATAACACGGCATTTTGTGTGGACAGTACGGAAGGAACTCTATGCGGTTCACTAAAAATGACGTGTTTCAATATTGATTAACTCAGCCGTTTCTTCGTGCAACCGGGGCTTAGTGTCACCATGACATGGCTAACCTAACGAGGGAACTCCCGGTTAAAAGCACGGACACGAAATTTTGTTTATTTTCCTGTGCACGGCCTGGCATGACAATTATACAATTGATGTATACTTTTGTTTATGTTCGATTTACCTGTTTAAATAAACAAGAAGTAATTGTAATAAAAAAAGTGTTCAAAAAAATTATATTATGTATAATTAATTATTATTATATTAGATATTAATTAGTAGATTACATAGATTAATTATTATATTAGATCGCGACAAGCTTTTATATCATATACATAAATTGTATAATGTAATCAATTGATGGGTTCGATTTAATTTAGAGTTTATTTGCTTCATTTTAGATTTTTTATTAACTAGGTAACAAGAAGTGAGCTAATGAACAGACCCGTAAGTCTATTGGGAAAAGTTGATACCTAATGCTGTTTCCAAAGTACCTAAACATTATTCAGTTACTTGAGCAAGCACACTAAGGTCTTACTTGCGCGGAATACAGAGATTTATGACGTCGGGTATCCATTAGAAAGTTTAATTCTGAGAAGTATTTTCGAAAACAGCTTTCCCAAACTTTTCACGATAAGATAAATAATGTATTCCCTTGCGCCGAAACAGCTTATATCACTGCTACAGGGCTTTGTAACCTAATAAACATAATATTGTTACTTTCGTACAGTATGGTACCTATATCTTGAATCTTTGATAAATTATGGACGTAATACATGCCAGTGTACGTTGTATGTGAAGGATTAACAAATTCACATTATACATGTTCTGCTCGTCTTTCTTTGTTAGTTTTTAGGGTTCCGTACCCAAAGGGTGCCAACGGAACCCTATTACTAAGTCTCCGCTGTCCGCCCATCCGTCCGTCCGTCTGTCACAGGGCTGTATCTGAGGAACCGTAATAGTTAGGCAGCGGAAATTTTCACAGAGTATGTATTTATATGTAAAATTTCAAAATAATAAAAAATGCGTTAATAACAAATGGTTTTTTTGTGTTAAATCTTGTACGATGGTACGGAACGTATTGTGGGCAAGTGCGAGTCGACTTAACCGGTTTTTTAGTTTGAAACTGAAAACGGGAAAGACCGGAACACTGCTCTCTAACGTCGCAATAGGAGATCCTTTTTTTTTTTATGTGACTGGACATGGATGGCTAATACCACAAGTTCGGTCATGGTATTAGCCCAACACACCACATGGGAACTAGGTGCCATGCCAGGACCTTCCTTATATTGCACGGCTACATTGAACTGGATGGAAAACACGGACAATTTTCATTGCCGCTTCGACCATCGTTCATCCAATGCGATGGTACCAACCCGGGCGGGATAAACCCTACCACCTAGTAAGTAAGGAAGGGGACCTACAGCTTAACGTTGAATCCGAACCACGGCCAGCCTCTCTCAACGGTCGAATGGTCACCCATCCAAGACCAGACCGGACCCAGCGTTGCTTAACTTCGGAGAGCGATCGCCGAAGTGTCGCGCCACTGGGCCACTGAGGCTGATCCTATCCTGAAACTTACGTTTTCAGGAAGACTCCCTGCGCCTATCCTTCCCACATCTGCCAGGAGTTCCCGGACCGCTCCACAATCCGCCTTACGAATTCCTTCGATGGACACAAAAGAGGACTCTTCTCTGTGCAGACGTCTGATTTCTTTACATATTATAATGTTTATTGTGGCGTATTTAGACAGCCGTTTAGGTTTACAGATACAATTGTTTCTTCTGAGCATAAAATATGTTTTGCATAAGTAAATATACTTTTTTCGGATTAAGCATGTACGTCGCTTATTTCAAAGAATGTGACATGTATGCATGTAAAGTAGTTCTCTTCACAGGGATCTTTCTTTAATTAATGTGTCCTTGCTTCACGGTCGATTATACATATATACACGTCACATTCCTTTGTTTTGCATATTTGTATCTGAATTAATAGTTATTCCATTCTTTTGAGCGGCTCGTAGCCTAGTGGCGTGGGGACCGGCCTAGCGTACCAGAGGCCCGGGTTCAATACCAACTTGCACCACTGTCTTTCTCTTTCAGAGTTCGATAAGTGCATTTCGTCACGAATGCGAGCTGCTCCGTGGTTCGGAATCCATGTAAACTGTAGGTCCCCTTCCCCTACTAGGTGGTAGGGTTTAAGCCCGCCCGGGTTGGTCCCATCGCATTGGATGGAAAGATGGTCGAAGCGGCAATGAAAAATTGTCCGTGTTTTCCATCCAGTTCAATGTAGCAGTGCTCATAAAAGTACGGTCCTGGCATGGCACCTAATTCCTTCGGAAATGTGGTGTATTGGGCTAATATCATAACGGTAGTTGTGTGGTATTAGCCATCCATGTCAGATCGCTATAAAAAAAAAACAATGAATACCTAGTTATTCCTCCGGTGCGAGTATGACCTTTCCCCTATTCGGAAACTTTTCTCGGAATATAACAATGAGGCGCCGCCTATCCTCCATTTCAGTCCAACTTCAGGTCCAGTGACTGATGTATTTGTGATTTATCAATATCAAACAGTTGCATCTCCCTGCATGATTACTACGTGGTGTAATTCTTGATAAGCACATCGATGTTGATTCGTTTTTTTTATATGATGACAGCAAACAACAAATTGGCAAACAGTTGTCTAACTCGGCTATCAAGTTATTTACCAGTTTTAGCCAAGCCTCTAGCGGATTGGTTCTAACTTCAGTGATTCTAACTTTTGAATGTGTCCATGTGTCTTGAATGTGTTCACTGGGTCTGATTTGATTTTACAATCGATTCGTGGCAAAAAAGGTTTGAGGTCAAAGTTCATAATTACTTCACTCTTCACTGGCGGCATAGCCACACATTCAACAATTACAGCATGTAACAACATGCTGAACACCCCTTGGTGTCATTGAAAATATCTTCAATGTTTATGTTCGCGGACATCGCGTAGAGCATGGTTATAACTGTTTTATAAAATTATAATTCAATAAACATTAACGCAGTCATTAGATGTCGCGAATACGATTTTTTTTTATTAGTTAACGGCTTCTTAAAATGTTTTTCAGGGCACATCTAATAAGGTACGATGAGCTCAAGTTACAAACATTCCTAGAGAAATTAAAATAATTTAAATAAAGTAAAATAAAATATTCATTTAATAGGGGAATTTGAAAAGGAAAGGTCATATTATTCCTATTTCAATATTATGAGCTAAACTTCTATGAAAAAAGGTAAAACATATGAAATCATAAACGATACATCATAAAAGTGAAGATTGAGAAGACTTCGAGAGAAAATTACAATCGAAAATGCCGAATAAAGTGACCTAAGACTCTGCAAGGATACGCTCGAGCTAAATCCATTGCCGAAATTGATGGATTTCGTTCATTTCGCATCGGTAGAAGAAAATTCGCAAAATTGTACCCCTACAGCTAGGTGGAGTCCGCTTGCCATTAAGAAGGCTGGGGGGAAAATTGATGTTTCTTCTTTATTACTAGCTGAGGTACCCGGCTCCGCTCGGGTTATTGTCGTTTCGGACCGAAGGAGTGAAAATGAAGTGAAAATGACGCAAAAAAGATTTCAAACTGGCGAATTGTCTTCATACAAAGACAGAGGCCAAAAAAAAGTGTTATTCGGCCAAGTGAACTGAAATCTTAGATGAAAAAGAAATCTTCTTTGGTGTTTGGTGTTAAATCATGTACGTTGGTACGGAACCCTTCGTGTGCGAGTCCGACTCGCCCTTGGCCGGTTTTTGTTTACGCACTGCGATATTTCATATACTTCAAAATCAAAATTAGATCCCGATCCATACATATTTTCTCGTTAATTTTTCAATAGCTCTCTCAATGTACAATCTCATCGTGCTCGGTCGATACTCTACAGAATTTGCCCACAGGTAAACGCAAACAAGCTAAGGGCGGGTCGAAAGGGTAGCCGGCCCAATTAGTAATCGGATCACGACCGGGATGAGGGGATGAGATCGTATCCTAATCCTCAGCCGCTTCCGACCACTCAATTATGAATAACTTCGGAAGTTCTGATTCCTGTCGCACCTAAATGTGCACTTTCATTAAGTGAACCGTGTATGTATTTTGGGAGATGCTTCTGTTGCTGTGTGGGTTTTGGCACATGCTGGTAACAGCCGTCACTGCAGCAACGGGAAATTATTTTTGACGTCAGCACAAATAATCCGTTTTCTTTTAATTCTCTTGTATTTTGTGTAGAAAAAACGTTATAAATATCATAAAAAACCGGTTAAGCGCGAGTCGGACTCGCGAAGGGTTCCGTAACATCGTACAAGATTTAACAAAAACAGCTCGTTTTTGTATGGGACCCACCTTTATTTTATGTTTTTTATTTTACCTATTTATTGTTCTCTGTTGTGTGACACAGGATACGTTTTTCGAAAAAACAAACACGTGCAGACATAGATATTTGTTTTATGATATTAAATCCCAAATATCAAGTAAATTGAAACAGTGTTTTTCAAATGATGAGTAAACTACGTTTGTATGGGGAGCGTAATTTTCTGATGCTTACAGGCCCACCTTAAATAAAGATTTCAGTCTAGTTTGGTTACTAGTAGTTGAACGACCTTAAACTAAGTTTAAGCTCGTTCAACAACGATAACGTTCAACAACGACTTTCGCAAGACAGCGATAGCGCGAGGCAGCGCCATAAATTTTTTTCGAACCTGAGTTTTTTGCATTACGTCTACTTTTGCGTCCTACAAACGGGGCGGGCTCTGGCAGTTTGAGCGGGTCTGAGGCTGCGAGTTACGTAGAAAGGACAGGATCCAGCACCAAGGGTGTCCTCAAACACAGTCCCATAATCTACTGAACAAGGCCGCTTCTAAGCATATATTTTGTTGAAAACAGTCCAACCTGACGCCTAGCAACAGGGGAGGCGACCTAATGGTTAAAGAATCACTCAGCGGAAATGAAGCACACCTCGTCAACTGATTGAAGAACACGAAACTTGAGCGGTCGGAAAATGTATTCATCCACCGATGATAACGCTGAAAATATTCCATTATCTCGTCTCCGATAGCGGCCCGGTTTCTAGGAATTAAATTTTCCTCGGATTCATCATCTTCTCCTGTCGCCCACTCGCACGTTACAAGGTGGCGCCTTAAGCGTGACTTCGTACTGCAGGTCTATTCCTGGCATTCAGTGATCAGGAATCAGGAATCCTGATTATAGAAAACCGCTTTTGTAGCGGTTTTCAAAGCAATTTTCTCGACGAAAATATTCCGGAGTACAGTTTTTTTATTCAATCAAGGTTTTCCGTAGAGTAAACTCGCTTTAAAAATCGCTATGCAAGCGGTTTTATAGACTCAGGATTCCTGATTACTGAATGCCAGGAATAGACTTGCTGTTTACGGATTTTCCCCTCTTTATTTCGCCGCCTATAAGTTAATATATTTGAGTGTTTCGTATTACGCACATTAACTACGCACGCGAGGGCACAATCATTCAAAAGACCTTAAATTATACAAACGGGATTATCTGATCATTATTTGGTTTAGGCTATACCCTTTTTATTTATGAACATGTGTAATCATTTCTATGTTTCGAACCCGACAACAATCATAAAAGTAAACTCATGACAATACTTTTTCTCATTTGAGTTTAGTTATCCTAATATACTCACATATAGAAAAATATCATATGCATTTACCATTCTTCACATAAGAAGAATTTCGTAGGAATGTGATATGTATGTATGTATAATGGACCGTGAAACATATATACATACCAGGTGGGCCAAAAGAAGTCATCCGATGTTGTTTGCCTCTCTTTTTTTTTCTAAATGAAAATCTTCGATTCTGTTTTTTTATTATGTTTATTTGGACCTTTAGAATTTTATTGGTCAGTTCGAGAAGATTATATCGGCCAAATGGGCGCCGTCACAATTGATTGACATACGGGCTCGTTTTATGGCATTTTTCATCACTTCGGCGAGAACTTCGGGCGACAGATTCTCGCACTCGTGTCGAATGTTGTCCTTGAGGGCTTCCAGAGTCTCGGGCTTGTTCACGTAAACACGGGACTTCAAAAAACCCCACAAAAAAAAGTCTGGAACGCTTAAATCGGGCGATCTTGCGGGCCAGTGCAAGTCGCCAAAACGAGAGATGAGGCGACCCGGGAAAGCTGCCTTCAGAATATCGGTTGTGGCTCGCGCAGTGTGTGCCGTTGCTCCGTCCTGTTGGAACCACATATCCTTCAGTCCTAATTCGTCCAATTGTGGCAGAAAAAAGTTGGTCAACATGGCCCTATAGCGCGCACCGTTCACTGTTGTCATTTGGCCAGCGGCATTCTCGAAAAAAAATGGCCCGATGACTCCTCCAGCGTGAACAGCGCACCATGCAGTCACTTTGAGCGGGTGTAATGGCTCCTCGTGCATCACTCGTGGATTTTCGGTGCCCCAGAAGCGATAGTTTTGCTTGTTCACGTACCCGCTGAGGTGGAAATGAGCCTCATCGCTCATTATGATTTTGGTCGAAAAATCGGCCACTTCTTCTTCGAGATTGAGGATGGCTTGGGCGTAGGTTACGCGCGTTTGGCGGTCTGTAGGCAGCAGTTGATGCACGGACTGGACTTTGTACGGGAACATGCGCAGGTCTTTGACCAAAATTCGCCTAAGGGACGTCCGGCTGATGGCTAATTGCGTGGCACGGCGTCTGGTCGATGTTTTCGGCGAAATCTCGACATCCTCGGCCACAGCGGCGATATTCTCGGCAGAACGGGTGCTCCGGGGCCGGCCACTCTTGGCAACGTCTTGTGTGGTCCCATACTCTTCAAGGTTGGTGGCCAAACGGCGCAGTGTTTGCGCAGTCGGTGTCGGACGGCCGGGGAATCGGCGACGGAATTCGCGCTGCGCCAACACCACAGACGAATTGTTACGCAAAAAAATAGACACGATTATTCCGCGTTCTTGGGGAATGTATCGCTCCATGGCTTGTTCACTTGTATTCTGCATCTGTCTAGTCCACAAATGTCAAAACAGATTTGACATTGGCGGCCATTTGCAAAAAATAGAGCATCTTCCAATAGGGTGATTTCTTTTGGCCCACCTTGTATATACATATATACATATTTTATTTCTGACGAAGGCTCTTTACACCAGATTCTTATTGATCATTAGTTCATTTTGTCGGAATACATTTTTCAGAAATCAGTTAAATTTATAATAAGTTTAGCTTTTCGTTATGTTACTATGTGATCAAGTCACTGTAGTAGTTCATGACAGAAATAATAGTAATAGTTATAAAACTAAACGTGGACATGTAAAACAATTTTTATTTTTTTCTTCTTGTTGCCACTGGAGCAGAGCATCGCTTCAGGGTCCTTGCTAGTGGTGACGCTTGGATCGGGTCACCTCTTCCCCTAAAATATGGTTGAGAGAGGCGATGGCTGGACCCGGCGTGATGCTCGTGAACGGGTGCTGCTTGTGGGGACTGGCCTGCTCCAATTGGCAACATGTTAGATGACGGACATGACTTTGCAGAATAAACCGATATTTGTCATTTGGTATACAATCATTTAGACACGTCAAAAAAGGTACAAATAAAATCATGATAAGAATAGTATAAAATCGATAGAATGTATATATATATATATATATACATATATATTCTATCGATTTTTTAAAATCTTACAGCAAAATGTAATGTACCTTGTTTGCTCCAAATATGCCCAGGAATACGTTAACGTTTGGACCATACCTCCTGTATATCTAATCTAATAATCTAATCTAATCTAATAAATAATATAAAGGGGAAAGTTTGTAATAATGGATGGATGGATGGATGGATGGATGGATGGATGGATGTTTGTTACTCTTTCACGTAAAAACTACTGAATGGATTCTAATGAAACTTTACAATAATATAGCTTATACATCAGAATAACACATAGGCTACAATTTATGTGCCCATGGGCTTTAGAACTTTCACGGGGCTGCGAAAACGATGCCGGTAGCGATACTTCACACTAGGGGGAGAGGAGCCGGGGGCGGTGGCGGGGAGCGGCGGCGGGGGGAGGGCAGACGTCGTGACTGTTTGGTGTCCGTTTGGAGAATTTTCAAGGCACTAGCGATTTGTAAAACTTAGTACATGTACATTTAACTACCCGGGAATTAGGATTGGCTAAATAGAATTCAGTTCCGCTTACGCTAAGATGGGGCTGTCATACAAACTGCAATGCTATGCACGGCTCGGCTTTGCGGCGGCAGCGCTTACTTTTACTGAAGTACGGCTTGGTATTTCCCGCAACTTTAAGCCTCAGCTCATCACGCTAAATCGCCGGAGGAGCGCCCAACAGAATAAAATCCTTGAGAACCAATTACTCGATTTAGATGTGCATTGTATCTACGTCTAGCCTGATTCTACTAAAAACTTATAGATTACATAATATAACGCTTCATTACCAGAAGGGTAAGTAGTCAGTCTTAAAGTCTTATAACATGCGAACCACTTACCTGATTTATATGCGTATTTTATCAATGTATAGCATCTCTGGGAGCAGTCAGGTTCGAGATGGGTTACTGTTTTCGATGTTGAGGCTGGCTGTGGGTTGGAGTCCACGCAAAACTTACCTACGTTACACGTTACTTACTAGGTAAGCAATGTAGCAGTGAAAGTGCAGAAAGGTTCTCGCGGCAAATATTTTTTTTTTAAATAGCCACCAAACGTCAACGAAGCTCTAAATGGGAATTATTGGATGTTTCTCATTAAATCATGCTATTTCGGCTCGAACAATCTTGATTAAATTTGGTACATGGATACATTGTCCTGGACCAGTTTGACCCTATTTTGGACCAGTCATGTGGGCTACTTTTTATCCATGAGATAATTTAGCCGACACTAACCCGAGCGGAGCCGGGTACCGCAGCTAGTAAATAATATAAAGGGGAAAGTTTGTAATAATGGATGGATGGATGGATGGATGGATGTTTGTTACTCTTTCACGTAAAAACTACTGAATGGATTCTAATGAAACTTTACAATAATATAGCTTATACATCAGAATAACACATAGGCTACAATTTATGTGCCCATGGGCTTTAGAACTTTCACGGGGCTGCGAAAACGATGCCGGTAGCGCTACTTCACACTAGGGGGAGAGGAGCCGGGGGCGGTGGCGGGGAGCGGCGGCGGGGGGAGGGCAGACGTCGTGACTGTTTGGTGTCCGTTTGGCGAATTTTCAAGGCACTAGCGATTTGTAAAACTTAGTACATGTACATTTAACTACCCGGGAATTAGGATTGGCTAAATATAATTCAGTTCCGCTTATGCTAAGATGGGGCTGTCATACAAACTGCAATGCTATGCACGGCTCGGCTTTGCGGCGGCAGCGCTTACTTTTACTGAAGTACGGCTTGGTATTTCCTGCAACTTTAGGACTACTTGGCATCACGCTAAATCGCCGGAGGAGCGACCAACAGAATAAAATCCTTGAGAACCAATTACTCGATTTAGATGTGCATTGTATCTACGTCTAGCCTGATTCTACTAAAAACTTATAGATTACATAATATAACGCTTCATTACCAGAAGGGTAAGTAGTGAGTCTTAAAGTCTTATAACATGCGAACCACTTACCTGATTTATATGCGTATTTTATCAATGTATAGCATCTCTGGGAGCAGTCAGGTTCGAGATGGGTTAGTGTTTTCGATGTTGAGGCTGGCTGTGGGTTGGAGTCCACGCAAAACTTACCTACGTTACACGTTACTTACTAGCAGTGTAGTTACTAAGCAATGTAGCAGTGAAAGTGCAGAAAGGTTCTCGCGGCAAATGTTTTTTTTTTAAATAGCCACCAAACGTCAACGAAGCTCTAAATGGGAATTATTGGATGTTTCTCATTAATACATGCTATTTCGGCTCGAACGATCTTGATTAAATTTGGCACATGGATACATTGTCCTGGACCAGTTTGACCCTATTTTGGACCAGTCATGTGGGCTACTTTTTATCCATGAGATAATTTAGCCGACACTAACCCGAGCGGAGCCGGGTACCGCAGCTAGTGCCTCAATAGATTGGTCATGAAGCACAACCCAAAATCGCCAGACGACGAACCCTCTAACTGGTAAATAACTGGGTAGCCCTGTGGATGATACATTTACATTATATGTAAATGTATCATAATGTAGCATGCCGTCGCTGTCACATTGTATTCATCGTGTTTTGAGCCCGGCTCTAGGTTTTTTTTTGTCGACGCACCTAGTGCACTATCGCTGAGCCCATCCCTTTCCTCCGATGTACATCGTATATCATAGTAGGCACATAACTATTAACATAACTATCTCGTTTTTTTTTTCTCTTCACTGTGTCAAATAAGTTTTAAGTTCGAATCTAAAATGTAAAAATTTAACTACCTATACTGTGCTATGTTACCTGAATGTTTGTATAATTGAGTATAATAAGAGGAATAAACGAAGTATTATTATTATTATAGTATATTAAAATTCGCCAATACAATTGTAAGTTAATATTTTGTTGAATTTATCGTGGGGCTGAAACGAGGGGTCGCAGAGATGTGCCATTTGCGTAAATTTGTAGCCCATTAGCAAAATATCGGTTGCAGGCAATCTTGTCGAGCTCATGAAAGAAATGGAGAATACGAAGATATATAATTAAAACATAACAGAATGCTACTTAAAAGAGAGACGAATTCAACTGTGTTGGGCTGCCTTCGGAAAGCTTAAAACTGGCCTTCCGAAAAATTTAAAGACCCGAATATATGACCAGTGCATCCTCCCGGTTATGACGTACGGGTGTGAAAAGGGACTCTGACAGTTGCCGTTGTCCAAAGGTTGGAAGGTGCCCAGCGAGTAATGGAGCGAGCCATGTTGGGAATATCGCTACGGGATATGGTGCGTAACGAAGCAATCCGCCGACGTACCAAAGTAGTCGAAATTGGACACCGGGTGGCTAAGCTCAAGTGGCAGTGGGCTGGTCACGTCAGCCGAAGAGACGACGACCGTTGGAGTAACCATATCCTATACTGGCGGCCGTTGACAGGAAAACGGAGTTTGGGAAGACCACCCGCCAGGTGGGACGACGACATCAATTGTGTCGGCGGAAAGCAGTGGCTCCGAACCGCTGAGGGCAGGGATGACTGGAGGGAAATTGGAGAGGCGTATGTCGAGCAGTGGACGCAATCACGCGAACGGCCCGTAAGCTATGCTCCCCATACAAACGTAGTTTACTAATCATTTGGAAACCGCTATTCCAATTAAATTGATATTTAATATCTAATATCAGGTAACAAATATCTGTGTCTGCAGGCTTTTGTTTTGTCGAAAAATCCAAACCAAATGAAATGAAAGCAAAAAGAAAATCTTCATACGAATTTTGTTTTCTCTGTGGTTTGACCCAGAATACATTTTCCGAAAAAAACCGGCCAAGTGCGAGTCGGGCTCGCACACGAAGGGTTCCGTACCATCGTACAAAAAAATAATGCAAACAAATCGCGTTTTTTGTATGGGGACCCCCTTTAATTTTAATTATTTTTTAATCTTACCTATTTGTTTTTATAGCGGCAAAATAAATACACAATCTGTGAAAATTTCAGCTGTCTATCTGTTACGGTTACTGAGATACAGCCCTGTGACAGACGGACGGACGGACGGACGGACAGCGGAGGCTTAGTAATAGGGTTCCGTTTTCACCCTTTGGGTGCGGAACCCTAAAAACAAAGACATGCAGACACAGATATTTGTAGCCTAATATTAGATACCAAATATCAAGTAAGTTGGAACAGTAGTTTTGAAATTAGAAGAAAACTAATTGGGAGGCGAAATTGTGTGATGCTTACGGGCCGACCTTAAAAGAGTACCACAGTGTTCCAAGCCTTAGGAAATTACCGAGGGGTTAGTCACTCGAGCAAAAAGTGTACACCAGATTCCCAGTAGTCAAGATTTCCTTGGGATTTCTAGATTCCTAAAGATTTCCAAAGACTACCAAAGATTCTTAGAGATTCCTAAAGATTTCCAAAGATTCCTGGAGATTCCTAAAGATTTCCAAAGACTACCAAAGATTCTTAGAGATTCCTAAAGATTTCCAAAGATTCCTGGAGATTCCTAAAGATTTCCAAAGACTACCAAAGATTCTTGGAGATTTCAAATATACTGGGATTTCGTAAGATTTCTGAGGACTACCAAAGATTCCTAGAGACTACCAAAGATTACCTGGATTTTTAAGGACTACCAACACATTTTTGGTACATTCCAATGATTTCGGGATTTCTAAAGATTCTTAGTGACCACCAACGATTCATAGAGACTTATAATTGCGCGTTGCGCGCAGCACGTGTCCGTGACGTCATCGCAGACAGGCGGGCGGCGCGGCCGGCGGCGGGGGTCGGCACGGGCGCGGCGTCCGCGCGAGGCGGCAACAGCGCGGGCGCGGGCGGCGGGGGCGAGCGGCGCCCGCAGGAGACGGCAACGGCGCGGCGGGCGGGGAGCCCCCGCGCCGTGGCCGTGCGATATTCGTTTTGGACATATTCACCCAGGCGGAATCCGGTTAAATTAGATCCCATATTATCTCAGCGATCTTTAGATCAGCGCTGATTTTTTCTTTCCCTGAGGCATTATACAATACCATTTTTGAATCCACAGTACATATTTCACATACTAAATTTCAAGATGAGGTACTCCGCTCTTTCGAAATCTCTTAGAATCTCAGCCATCATTAGGTCAGGGTTGATTTTTTTTTGCCTGGGTCATTATAAAAGGCTATATTTGAAACCTTAGCAAATATTTCACGTAGAAAACTTCGCGATTAGGTAGGTACTCTTCTTTTTCGAAATCCCTTGCAGTCGTATTCACTGTGAACCTGTAAAAACTTGGTACGAGATTAGCACCGGACTAACCATACAAAAACCGGTTTAGTTCGACCTTAATACGCGTAGTAAAGTTAGTCCGCCCCGAGCTCGGTTCACAACATACCTACAATCATCTAATTATTTAATCAAAATAATTACATACAATAAACACAGTAAACAAACCGGCCAAGTGCGAGTCGGACTCGCACACAAAGGGTTCCGTACCATCGTAAATGATTTAACACCAAAAAATCATATTATTTGTATTTTTTTATTATCTTTAAATTTTACTTATTTGTTGTTATAGCGGCAAATTAAATACTCACTCTGTGAAAATTTCAGCTACGTACTTATTACGGTTCATGAGTAACAGCTTTGTGACAGACGGACGGACGGACGGACAGCAGAGGCTTAGTAATAGGGTTCCGTTTTCACCCTTTCGGTACGGAACCCTAAAAAATAGTATACGCATGATAACCTTCTATTCGCTTAGTACGCGTATTAAGGTCGGACTAAACCGGTTTTTGTTTGGTTAATCCGGTGCTTATCCCGTACTAAATTTTGACAGGTTTACTCTGAATACGGCTGAATATGTTTTGGAATTGTGTCGTCGGGCACACGCGGGGTGCGCGCTGCGCACACTCGTGCGCACACGTGTGCGTGATTTCTTCGCAAACTGGCGGCCGCGCCCACGGCCGCGCTATCATTGTTAGATTAGATCCCGTATTATCTCAGCGATCATTAGGTCAGCCCTGTTTTTTTTTTGCCTGATGCATTATGCAATACCATTTTTGAAGCCATAATACATATTTGACATACTCAACTTCACGATGAGGTACTCCGATCTTTCGAAATCCCTTAGTATCTCAGCCATCATTAGGTCAAAGTTGATTATTTCTTTGATTGGGCCGTTATAAAAGTCTATATTTAAAAACCTAGTAAATATTTCACGTACTCGAGATAAGGTACTCTATTTTAAAAACCTTTACAGTCTTATTCAGAACTAACTAACTAAGATTTTCGTCAGCCTCGGTGGCCCAGTGGCGCGACACTTCGGCGATCGCTCTCCGAAAGTTAAGCAACGCTGGGTCCGGTCTGGTCTTGGATGGGTGACCATTCGACCGTTGAGAGAGGCCGGCCGTGGTTCGGATTCCACGTTAAGCTGTAGGTCCCCTTCCTTACTTACTAGGTGGTAGGGTTTATCCCGCCCGGGTTGGTACCATCGCATTGGATGAACGATGGTCGAAGCGGCAATGAAAATTGTCCGTGTTTTCCATCCAGTTCAATGTAGCCGTGCAATATAAGGAAGGTCCTGGCATGGCACCTAGTTCCCATGTGGTGTGTTGGGCTAATACCATGACAGAACTTGTGGTATTAGCCATCCATGTCCAGTCACATAAAAAAAAAAAAAAAAAACCTGTCAAAACTTACGTACTGTACTAGAATTGCACCGGACTAAGCATACAACCGGGTTAGTCCGACCCCGACAAGATTATCTGAGATTACAAAGACTTTGATCGGATTGCCAATGATTCGCTTAGGATTCCTACACTCGTACTCGAGACTACCCAAGATTTTCCTATTCCTCGGACTCCCGCCCAGGATTACTCGAGATTTCCATTAATTTGAAAGGATTCCCAATGATTTCCTTGGTATTCTCAGATTCCTTAGGATTACTCGGGATTACATAAGATTTCCAGATTCCTCGGACTCCCATCGGATTCCTCGGACTCCGCCTAAGATTACCCGAGATTTCCATGAATTTGATAGGATTCCCAATGATTTCCTTGGGATTTCCAGATTCTTTAGGATTACTCGGGATTACATAAGATTTCCGAGATTCTCCGGACTCCCACCAGATTCCTCGGACTCCCACCTAAGATTCTTGAGATTCCCAAACGATTGTACACCAGATTCCTTGAGTGAGTGACCCCTCGGAAATTACCAAGACGGCGACGCGTGGATTATTACGCAGCAGCTAACCCAGATTCGCTACTAAGGAGCTTTCTATTGCTTTTTTGATCACGGTCATAAGGGTATTGCTATATCGACCAACTGTGCATTAATACACCATAATCTTGTCACTCAATAACTTATCTTGCCGGCGTCCATTACGACATAAAGCCGAATCGTTACGAGCTCAGCGCTTTCGCCGATAAAGCGAAGTGTCATTTGGGATGAAGCAACTTCCAGGATGCCCAGAAGACATTATCCTTTCGTAATCGTTAAACGGTGCAAACGATAATGTACCGAGGGTGGAATTTTCATTATGAGGCATTGCATAATTCGATTTAAATTAGATGTCTTTCTTATGTTAAGGGCGTGTTGACACATGATTGCGTTCACTTCCAGAAAGGCGTAAGGGTAACTATATTTTATTATTTTTATGAATAACTACTACTTATTTTGGAATTTCAAGAAGATTAAATATGTATTGATGGTCGAGCTATATTTGAAAACTGTAACGGTACATATCTGGCCGTCATGTTCTGTTTTCAAATATTATTTTATGAACGTTTATTGATATTAAAAAGTTTGAGAACACAAAGCACCAGAGACTACAGTTTGATATTTAAATTATACGTAGACCTTTAATCTACATATTTACTTTTTCACCATCGAAATTCGTTGTTATAATTTATAAATATACTTAAATGTTGTATGTATGTATGGATAATTGACTGGGTAGCACGGACAGATTAATTGAAGAAAGACACACAAAAGGACACATTAAAAGAAGAACTACTTTACGATAATACTGCAAGGCTGGACCCGAACCAGCAAAACATACCGTTAGCGGGTATTCCTTGGAATAAGCAACGTACCTGCTTAGTACGAAAAAGTTTATTTACAGACTTAAAAGTTGTATTACTTACGTCCTTAACAAACTGAACGCAATCGGCTCTTATCGCGCGAAACGCGAACTGTCTCCGTTTCAGATGGGGCAAAAATGCTTTCGTATGTCTTTCCGACTGTTCTCATCTACAGGTAGCATTTCTCAATCGATTTTCGTGAAATTTTGTGAGCAGGTTAAATAATATATTTTTATTTTGTCGAGAAAGTTTTTGAAAACTTTTCAAAATAGCGAAGTCATTAATTAAATGTTCTTTTAATTCTGCCCTTACCAAACTGAACGCAATCGGCTGTTCACCGTAGGCCTATTCTGGAAATTCAGTATTTATGAATCAGGAATCTTTCAGTCGAAAAACCTACTCTCATAGCGGTTTGCAAAGCGATTTTCTCTACGGAAAACTTTGAAACATTTAATCACCGCATTCCGAAATCTTTCCGTCGACAAAAATAGCTTTAATAAATGCTATTAAAACAGTTTTTTCAACTCAAAGAATAACTGAACACGGAATTCCATGAATATATTCTACAGGCCCTTATGTACGCAGTCGGATTGACGGCAATGTGCCGGACAAAAGAGCACTCCCCGCTGCTAAAGGCGCCATGTGTGCTTACCATATTTGTCAGAATGACACGATTCTATGGCGTGTCCAATGTAGACGATATCGGTGAGGGGGCGTCCATTAATTACGTAAGGCGTTTTTGGCGATGTTTTTTTACCTCCCCCTTCCCGTTGGTGAGATGTCGACCCCCCCTCCTAATCACAAGTGAGATTTTTCAAAATTCGTTGGTTTTGAGTAATTTTTTTTTTATGTGACTGGACATGGATGGCTAATACCACACCTTCTGTCATGGTATTAGCCCAACACACCACATGGGAATTAGGTGCCATGCCAGGACCTTCCTTATATTGCACGGCTACATTGAACTGGATGGAAAACACGGACAATTTTCATTGCCGCTTCGACCATCGTTCATCCAATGCGGTGGTACCAACCCGGGCGGGATCAACCCTACCACCAAGTAAGTAAGGAAGGGGACCTACAGTTTAACGTGGAATCCGAACCACGGCCAGCCTCGCTCAACGGTCTGTAAATACGTTAATCTGTGCTTGATTGCGTTGGGTTTATTCAAAAGGTCACTAATTAAATAAGGATTTCCCCTTCCCCTACTAGTTGGTAGGGTTTAAGCCTGCCCGGATTGATACCATCGCATTGGATGAAAAGATGGTCGAAGCAGCACTGAAAAATTGTCCGTGTTTTCCATCCAGTCCAATATAGCCGTGATTCTAAAGGGAAGGTCCTGGCATGGCACCTAATTCCTTCGGTAATGTGGTGTAATGGGGTAATATCATTACGGTAGCTGTGTGGTATTAGCCATCAATGTCAGGTCGCATAAAAAAAGGGAAGCGTCTTTATTTTATGAGAAACTTGTTTTACTTAATTTAACCTAGTTTTCTCGCAATTTTACATTGTTTCTTGCGGAAAAATAAATTACGTGATATTTGCCGAGACCACCCTCCCCCTCACGTGAGATAGGGTGAGATTCGACCATGGAAAAGCTCGCATTTGTGACGAATGACGATATCGGCATCAGAAATAAAGTGGTGCACGAATGGGGCAGTGGAACCCATGACATTTGGCACAGTAATCAAGCCCTGCGCTCCTGAGCTACGAGGTGCTTGGTGGTTGCGAGGTGATTGAATTTATTAACTCACAATACTCCTCTTTGAAATCATCAAAATACCTTACCTTAAATAATGCAGTTTTATTAGTTCTAATTTAGTTAAACATATTTTACTTTAAATCAATATTTAAATAAATAATTATTTTAAAAAAATCATCTTCGTCGCGACCTATTGAGATCGTCGCTTAGCATCAATAAACAATATGAATTGATTCGGTCTTATGTTTAATCGATAAATGTTAAAAGTGAACTAGCGTTTTGGTTAAGTTGACAGATATTACGGATTTTTGAAGATAGTGCGCGGTTGTGGTTTTGTAAGTTCTGTGACGGCATGGACGCGTGTAAAAAGGTTGAGCTTTCCGGTGGAGGGGTCGACGTGACAGGCGTCATGGCAACCGCGCGGCTTCTAGCAAACAACATCCGGGTGTCCACAGTCCGACTGCGCCAGTACAAACGTCATTTTAGTTTTCCGTGCCTGAAATGGTAAGCCCTATGGAGATATTTTTATGTTGCCTGTCTTTCGGTATGTCACCCCCAGAAGAGAAAGTCGACTAACTGAAAATAAAGAAACGGTTTAAGTCATCAGAGAATTTTCCAAAATTTTCCGTTTATTGTTTGCGAATTGAAAAAAGTGTTTACAGTGACACAATGTGAAACAACCACCTCCTTGGAAACAAACTATATCCAAGCTCATGCGTTATTCGGGTTGGTCACATTTCGAAAGATTTATTACTACCTGCTCCAACTAAGCGACTTCGGGCTTTGGCTGACTCGTTTCAATCGCAAAAATTGGACGAAAATGTTTAGGTCTAACGGCTTGAATGCACTTTTAGGGTTCCGTACCCAAAGGGTGAAAACGGAACCCTATTACTAAGCATCCGCTGTCCGTCCGTCCGTCCGTCCGTCCGTCCGTCCGTCACAGGGCTGTATCTCATGAACCGTAATAGGTAGGCACCTGAATTTTTCAAACAAATAGGTAAAATAAATAAATACATAATAAAAATTAGAGGGGGGTCCCATACAAAAAACGTGTTTTTTTTTTTGGTGTTGATGGTACGGAACCCTTCGTGCGCGAGTCCGACTCGCACTTGGCCGGCTTTTACTCTCCACCCCGAACATTATTCCCGCAAGACTATTATTATGTCTCAATCTGCCCTCGAAAAGAGGCAGCGCTTGCGGTAAAGATTGCTTCGACTTATCTCGGATTTTCTCGCCAAGTAATTTCGGAGATAGTGTAAATACAAAGAGGTTCGATGTATTGAGCAAATATAATGGGAGTTTGTTTGAACGGGCTTCTTTATTGCCAATCCCATTCTGACCGTAAACACAGTGGCTGATTTGTTAGGGCCGTAATAATGAATAATTATGTAATCAAAAATATTTTCAGCTCTTTCAAGATTAAGGAAAATGTTGAAGATCATTTTTCAGATTATACTTAAATTGAATGTGTTAATAAATAAATATATTCTTTATTGTGCAACATAGAAAACAAATACAAGAACAATTCAAAACAAAAACAAAATTGCACAAAGGCGGACTTATAACTGAGAGTGATTTCTTCCAGTCATGTTAAAAGATGTCAGTTATTTCATTACATTCCAAAGAATCCTCGCTTCTGTGGCCGGTTGGAAGACCATCTCTGCTCTTTCTGTTCTTAATTAATAGGCTAAAAATAAATACAGAACCTAGGTTAAATATTAAATGTTATAATAATGTGGTAATAGCATGTGTTTTTTAATTAACTTTGTTTTTATACTAAAAATACCACAAATTAAAATTTGGAACCAACACACTTTTCAAGGTTGGCCAATGAAAATAATTAACGGTTCTTGTACGCATGCGAGTGTCAGAACTTATTCACACGGCCTTATTATATTTTTTGGGGAAGCATTTTGTCGTTCGTTTACGTCAGCCTTCCTCACAACGCTTCGTCATTTCAGCGCCATCGGTTTGAAGTAATTGGGAAAATAATATTGTAGCAGCCTCTGACGCGTTCAGACCACGATTTAAGTATACATTCAATTAAGAAAATAGTAACATTAAAAAAAATTCAAGATTTAAAGATTAAACGTTCAATTAAGAAAATCAAAACATCTGCTTTGTTGCTTACATCATTTTTTTTATAATTTATATGTTAAAAATCTGTGGTTTAGAGTGACGAACTATAAACAACTCGTCAAAAAGGATTTAATATCAGGCAAGAGCTTTCTTATGTGCTGATATTTTATCGTATGCATTGCTAATCAAATTTAATTCAGTTCTTTATCAGTTTGTGTCTTGTTATACGTGAATATTTATGATAGTCACAAACGCCGGGGCAGTTGTAAATATATATATTGCGGAACACAATTATTTGTACGTATTTAAAATACGTGGAAGATTGTTAGGACTCAATTACAATTGAAGTGTAGTGATATTGCAAATGAACCAGGTCCCAGAGAATGAGACGATGGATGTAGTTCAATAAATATACTCAAATAATCGTTATTAAAAAAAGCAAAAAACATGAAGCTACAAATAAGTTAAAAACATTGGTTAAATACTTCGAAACTGCAATCAATTAATTAGTATTTCAATATAATAGGATATAAAAATACTAAAATACATAATAGTACAAATCTCGAATAAGGACATGAAAGGATAAAGATCACATTTTACTAACAGTCAATAAAACATTCATACGCTCTGATACAATTAAAATACTCTGTTTAATACTACAAACATGGAGAAATTACATGTTCTATGGCTCATCAGTTCGATTAAAGTTATTCAGAAGTGAATTTGTCAAATTTATGTGAGACGGATGCAACGTAATCAGTACAATATAGCAAAGTTTAATAATACTAACGAAATCGCTCTTGTATCCATCAAAAACAATTTGTATTTAAGAGGATAATGAGGTGCTCGAGCTACCTGTTTCCTGAGTCAAATTGAAATGATATTGTGCACATTAAATAAACCAACTAAGAGCTAGGTCTGTGCGTTTTGATGTTTTGACAACTATATCTGAATATTGAAACTTATATCTATGATACACACCGTTAAACATTTTGATCCAAATCTTTAGAGGCTTTGTACGGAACTCGATCACGTCATTATCCTCTTAATACAATTTAGGGGTAAGAGACTCCGTAAGCATTCGGCTGTGGCCTGTAATAACTACCACGCTGGTGATAATGTATGCAAATATCTCGGCTCAGTTTAATCTAGCTAGACAGGTGTTCGCGCGAATCTCGGATTTCAGGTGCCAAATTGAGGATATAATATTACGATTTCTCGGAAGCAAACAAACTTGATTCCTGATTCGACTGATGCTTGCTTGCTTGATTCGATTTTTTGTCCAAATCCTGTACGTGCAAAAATCAAATACATTTCCGAGAGGTTCTTCATTATTTACCACCAAGAGAGCACGCAATACGAGACCCCAAGAAGCGTATTCAAAAATGTTGTACCGCTCTGGGGACCCATTCAGGTTAGAGTTAGTTCGAGATCGGGAGTAAGTTAACGTAAAAATTGCTAGGAAATATATTATTATTTAAGAGCATCCTCATACCTAAACATTTTGGACCAATTTTTGCGATTAAAACGAGATAGCCAGAGCCCGACGTCGCTTAGTTAGAGCAGCTCGAAATGATTATTTCTAAATGTGACCAACCCGCATTACGCGCGAAACCGGTTTTTTATTGTTTCGTTAAAGAAATTGTTAAAAGTTATCTCTTTCGCTGAATGGGTAGATAATGTTAAGATCTTTGAAATGGTATTAAAATAAACATAAGTTAATATTAATATGAGCCGCAAACTTGAAAAAATATATATTTGAGACCTGATTTCAAATTTTTTTTCCATGCATAAAATATCAATATCTGTAACATTTTTCTTTCTGTTTTGATAGAACGTTAGCTGGAATTATACATGTTTTTTTTTCATGTTCTCATTCCATAGAGATCAGGAACGCAATGAAACCATTCTAATTGGCTAGTATAACCATCTTAAATAACTGAAGTGTTATTATACTTCCAACGTATTTATGGGACAAACCAGATTTTTACCAAACTATATTCAAGAAGTGTGGAAACATTAACTATTTAAAAAAGTGAGTTGATTTTTAGCGACGAATTCGAACTCATCCTTACCTTAATAGGCCCCCTGTACCTATACATAAGGGGTGTTTTAAGTTATTAGCATAGCCTAATAGCATTCACTATACACTTCACTGCACTTTACTTGCTCGCCCCAGTGCATTACACTCCACAGGTAAGCGCACTAATAGGATGCAAGAATTAGCTGTTGGCAAACGCGGTGTATGTATAACATGCCTCACAACGGCTAAGCTGTTTATGACCCATCAACGTATCCATTACCGGAACTCACTGAATTTTAATTATTTTAGGTCAAAAATATAAAAAAATATAAAAACGTACAAAATTCGCCGTAAACTGCTTATTTTCACCTAGGACATTTCTAACCAGCGCCATCTCACGTAACTCCCAGAATTAGTTAGACCATCGTTTAACTAAGCTTGATTCCACATTTTTGCCTAGGTAGACGTAATGAAAACGTTACATTTTAACTACACGTTACACGTTACACGTCACCCGTCACACGTGTTATTTTTCCAAACGGTACTTTTCAATCGGTTTAAATAAGCAAGGAATGTGACGTGTATGTATGGATAATCGACCTGAAGCAAAGACACATTCATTGAAGAGAGAGCACAGTAAAAATAACTACTTTACAAATATACTGCAGGGCTGGACCTGAACCAGCAAAACATACCATTCGCGGGTCAGTAGGAGGCATTCATTACGGGAGGAGGGACTGTAGGAGAATTCCAAATTATGGGAATATTGTATTACCGTACCATACAGCCGGTGGCGAAATTGGTAGACGCAGTATCCTCGGAAGAGGCGGCGTACCTGCTTAGTACGAAGCAGTATATTTGGGTAAAATACCTGTTTAATATTAACTATTTTGACCCATTTATAGATACTTACCGTAATACATTAATAGTAATGAGAAATACTTTACTATAAATCACTCTTCTAAAACAGACAACGTATAATTTTTTTCAGTGTGGTTATCTTTGGAAGGGAATTAAATATTTCAGGAAGATGTAAATAGAAACGGTCGACATATTTTTTTTATTATTAAAGTCATTTGACATATTACAATTGAAATGCTCGAAAACTTTATCGAGATTGGAACTTCATAATAGAGATACTACGTTAGCCGCAGTTACAGTCAACATTGAAATGAAATAACTATAAAAAACCGGCCAAGTACGAGTCACACTCGCACACGAAGGTTTCCGTACCATCGTACATTATTTAACACAAAAAAATCCCGTTTTTAGGGTTCCGTACCTAAAGGGTGAAAACGGAACCCTATTACTAAGCCTCCGCTGTCCGTCCGTCCGTCCGTCCGTCCGTCCGTCCGTCTGTCCGTCTGTCACAGGGCTGTATCTCAGTAACCGTAACAGATAGACAGCTGAAATTTTCACAGAGTGTGTATTTATTTTGCCGCTATAACAACAAATAGGTAAGATTAAGAAATAATTAAAATTAAAGGGGGTCCCCCCTTATATAGCAGCTTATATAGCTTATATAGCAGCTATATATAGCAGCTTGCAATCGATACCAGTACAACATAATCAGCACTTTAGTAATGAAGGTCCTTAAAATGTCGATTAAAATAAATCAGCACTTGGTGAAAACCAGGCTTAACCTAATAACCTAATAATTATACATGTTGAGTCCTTATTGCGCGGTTATTCGGGTGCAAACGCCTTCGTCAACTTAACAGCTATGTCGTATATTCCTCGTTTATTTGTAGAGTGTTAAATTCGATACATTATATTGTGCAAATATGTCACGTTCTTTGTGAGAAATATACCTACATATTATATTTATCATCTCGACACGAGCATATCAGGGCGAGGCACCTTTCTGATTTTAATATTTGAACAGATCCACCCCTTTTCTCCGCTTGCACCTCCGAGACTTCCGACAAATCTGTCAATTTATCGCTCCATTTAACTTTACGTCCTGCGACTTTTGCGCAAGTAAGGCACGAACTCGACTAAGGGCAGAGTTTTCAATAGTCTGATAATCGGTCAGATAGCTATTCGACGGATTGATTTACGCCGCTGCTTATCCGTTATATAAGTCCATATTTGTATTAGAGCGTATCCGTCGGGCCGATTTTTAACCGACTTCAAAAAAAGGAGGAGGTTATCAATTCGTCTGTGTTTTTTTTTTGTTTTTTTTTTGTTTGTTACCTTATAACTTTTGCCTGGGTGAACCGATTTTGATGATTATTTTTTTACATGAAAGCTAGTGCTTTCGAAGTGGACCCTTTTTAATTTGGTTAAGTGCTGACAATGATATCCATGAGAAAATCATTAAAGTCTTAAATTTGTATTAAGATGTGCGCGACAAATGGACGAATAACTCAATATAACGCCAACCGATTTCGGTGATTCTTTTTTTATTGGAAAGAACTTGTACAAATTAGTAAGTGTACTTCAGATTCACTAAAAAAAACAAATAAAAAAAATTAACAAAAAAAATAACCGACTTCAAAGAAAAAGCACTAAAAAGTAAAAAAATAATTTCCATTTTTGTAGTTACGATTTCTGTTATTTTTTGAGTCGGCGTCAGCCGGTCACGCGCTGCGCCAATCAAGAGAACCTAACCTAATCTAACCTAACCTAACCTAACCTAACCTAACCTAACCTAACCTTGGCTGACACCGACTAAAAAAATAACAGAAATCGTAACTACAAAAATGGAAATATTCTTATGCGTGATTTAGTAAACAATTCTTGCCCCGCAATTTGAACCTCTGCTAAGCGTTTACGAGCATTTTAGTTATTTTCTAGAAATAAATTTATCTTCCCTTCCCAATTTTCCAGTCGGAATGTTATTTGGGATCTCCTTAACCGACATTAACTAAAATGATTGAACATTCCATCCTGTGCCGTGTTTTTCATTAAACTCTAGGAGCAGACCAAAGTAGAATTCCATTAAGAAGTTTCCGTATAATATGGGCCAGGTTTCATTTAGCGCCCGCTCGTCCTCCGCAGCCGCTGCGTCATTTATTGCATTAGAGGCGCACCCGATAGAGTTACTCAACGGCTAATTGCGTATTCCGTACTACTTAGGGCTCGTACCCATACCACGTGACCGATTTTACCCACTTTTCCCCCCCTCCCCTCTTGTACTCGGTACTCGTATGTGCTCAGACTCCCCACTCCTGCATTTTCACGTAGTATTTAAAATATCAAGCGATTTCTTTATAAACATATGACCATTTTTGGCCTGTTTCATCTTTATTTGAGATCTCAGTGCAGTGTGAACGGTACAAGGAAGTGAATCGGTAGGAAATTAAAACCAAGATCACGTGTATAGGTTACACACACGCAATTTTGACGAATATTTTTGAACGCGTGAATATTACGTGTCTTAGCACTAACTTAGGGAGGGGGTGGCTTCTTGTGACTGACCATATTATTAACGCGAAACTCCCCCATCCCCCCTCGTTCTGACTGACCGTGGTATTTCCCGAAACCCCATTTCGTGAAACCCCCTCCTAAATCGATCACGTAGTATGGGTACGAGCTCTTAGAGCGCTTTTACAATAGTTTCTTCCATTATTCACCGCAAGTGGACCGTTTTTAGGGTTCCGTACGCAAAGAGTGCCAAAAGAACCATATCACTAAGCCTTCGCCGTTCGTCCGTCCGTCCGTCTGTCACAGGGCTGTACCGTATGTATCATGAACCGTTAGAGGCAGTCAGCTGAAATTTTCACGGAGAGTTAACTACAAAAAGTAATAAAAATCAAAGGGGGACCCGATACAAAAAACGTGATTTTATGTCTTGTACTATGGTACAGAACCCTTCGTGAATCCGATTCACATTTGGCTCGTTTTTTAATTGAAGTTACTTATTTGCTTTCATGATTGTGTAAGTTTTAATTTTAAGCCCTCGAATTGTACCTTTGATCGCGGGTGTCATTTCTGGCCATTGATTAAGGAAAAACGGGAGTAGCGACCAAGACTCATCCGTTTTAGTGAAAACACACTGACGGTAGCGCCGGCCAGTACGTTAGCTTAGGAATTCGGGATGCGCAACATCGAATGATCGTTTCACTAAATTGCGTTCTGTGCAGTACTTATGTGTCGTTGGAAATCGAATTCCTAAGCGAACTGAGTGGTCTGTCTGAGTTCTCACCTAAATTAGCGTTTACGGCAAACCGATCGACTGGCGTTTTCCGTAAAAACGTCAAACTCCATACAAGTTTTTACTAGATATTCTTTGTTTTTACTTCTTCACGCTGTCAAAGTCAAACTCGGACTTCCGATTTGTATGACAACGCGGAGTCGACGTAAACGGCAACGTCGACGTATTTACGGCAACGTTGAGTAAGCTGTCAAAACAAACTCGGACTCGCAAATGTTAGTTCGCTTAACGCCCGCGCGCGCTCTTAAATTTCTCCATACATTTAAAAACGCCAGTCGATCGGTTTGCCTTAAACGCTAATTTAGGTGACAACTGGGACTTCGGGTAGTAATTGGCCGGTGGTACCGTCAGTGCATGTACAAGTTTCGGTCGCCACTCCCGACGATGCTGCTGGCTTTCGAGAATCGAATAATCGATCTCAGAGCTCCCGATAGTTGACTAATGTCGACCTCGTTGCACACAGGTGGTTGCACTAAGGACACAGAACGATTTGTAAACCCACTGATGTAATAGTAAAAATATCTTTCCTTCTAAAATATATGGTCTTGCAATTTTCTCTAAAATAAATTATATATTGTGTCAGTCAGTCAGTCAGACAGTCAGTCAGCGTGTTTGCGTCCACTGCTGGACATACGCCTCTCCAATTCTTCTACAGTCCTCCCGGCCCTCAGCGGTACGGAACCACTGCTTTCCGCCGACGCACTTGATGTCGTCTTCCCACCTGGCGGGTGGTCTTCCCACACTCCGTTTGCCTGTCCACGGCCGCCAGTGTAGGACACGGTTACTCCAACGGTCGTCGTCTCTTCGGCTGACGTGACCAGCCCACTGCCATTTTAGCTTAGCCACCCGGTGCCCAATATCGACTACTTTGGTACGTCGGCGGATTGCCTCGTTACGCACCATATCCCGTAGCGATATTCCCAGCATGGCTCGCTCCATTGCTCGCTGGGCAACTTTCAACCTTTGGACAACGGCGACCGTCAGAGTCCACGTTTCACACCCGTAGGTCATAACCGGGAGGACGCACTGGTCATATATTCGGGTCTTTAAATTTTGCGGAAGGTCAGACCTCAGAGCGAACTTAAGCTTTCCGAAGGCAGCCCAACCCAGTTGAATCCGTCGCTCAACCTCCCTAGACAGTCCTTGTCTACCAAGCCGCAGGATTTGACCGAGATATACGTACTCTTCAACCTGTTCGATCACTTCTCCGTCGATAACGATTTGTCCTCCCGTCATACCCTCGGTCGCCATGACCTTGGTTTTGTCCCGGTTCATCTTCAGACCTACCTTTATCGATGCTTCATAAAGGTCTTCCAGCATGGTCTGAAGCTGAACTCGGGAATTTGACAGAAGAACAATATCATCGGCGAAGCGAAGATGACTGAGAAAATCTCCAATTACGTTGATACCCATGTTGTCCCATTCAAGCGTCTTGAACACATCTTCCAATGCGTTTGTGAAGAGCTTGGGTGAGATCACATCCCCCTGCCTTACGCCTTTACCAAGGAGGATGGGTTGGGTATTTTCATGGAGCCTCACAGTCATCGTCGCGGACCGATACAGATTTCGGAGTACCTCGATGTAGCGGTGGTCGATTCTGCATCTCAGAAGGGAGTTTTCGACGGCCCATTTTTCAACTGAGTCGAACGCCTTCTCGTAGTCCACGAAGGCTAGGAAGAGCGGCTTGTTGTACTCCTCGCACTTCTGCGCCACTTGTCTCACAGTAAATATGTGATCCATTGTGCCGTATCCTTTCCTGAACCCAGCTTGCTCACGAGCCTCTGTGTCAGCCGACTCGTGATGACTCTTGAAAAGACCTTATACACGTGGCTTAGAAGTGAGATAGGTCGATAGTTTTTCAACTTCGCCCTATCCCCCTTCTTGTGAAACAGGACAACGACACTATTTCGCCATGCAGCCGGAACGACACCATTTTCGAGAACTGCATTGAACAGTGTTTGCAGTTCCTTCAAGATGGGTCTCCCGCCAGCCTTTAGCAGTTCCGTCGTTATCCCGTCCTCACCTGGAGCCTTGTGTTTTTTGAGTCCTTTCAAAGCAGCCTTTATCTCATAGACACTAATCTCCGGTAGATCCTCGGTGTAGTGTCTAGTGAGCGGCGCACGCCTATCAGAGTCGACTGGTTTGCTTGGGCTCGGGGCAGGAATTGCTGAGGAGTACATTTCGCCATAAAATTCTTCCACCGCCTCAAGTATATCCGGCTTTCTTGCAGTGACAACCCCATCCGCTCGCTCGAGTTTTGAAATTTGGTTAGCGCCGGTAGAGAAGGCACGGGCAAACACTTTACTGCCTCGATTTTCCTCTATAACGCGCTCAACCAACTTTATGTTCTCTCGGCGAATATCACGGCGAATGGACTTGCTGATGTTCTTGTTGAGGTTCCTGTGTACTACACTACTCCGGATATCCGATTTCATGTCTCGTCGTGTTTCCAGGAGCCTCAACGTCTCTGCGGATAACTTGCTGCGGTTTGCCTGTGGACTTTTGCTGAAGTGCTTTTCTGCAGTGTCCGTTAGTGCGGATACGAAGCCCGTATATGCCTTGTCGATGTTGGCATCCTCATCGCGTGGCACCAAGCTAAAGGCATCCTCGAGTTTGGCTTCGAAATTTTCGAGCATCTCGTCTGGTATGTTTAGCTTGGCCAGTGGTTTGTGGATGAGTTTGCGCCGTTCCATCTTAAGATTTAGCTTCAACGTACCACGCACTAGTCGGTGATTGCTGCCAGTATCAAAGCGGTTGAGGACAGTTACATCTATACACGATGACTTACTGTCCGTCAGTATGTAGTCGATCTCGTTTCTCGTGCAACCATCAGGGCTGGCCCACGTCCTTCTCCTCTTTTCCTTTTTCAAGAAAAAGGTATTCATGGCGTGGAGCTGGTTAGCTTCGAGATAGTTGACCAACATCTGGCCGCGTCGATTCCTGACACCGATACTGTATGGACCTACTGCTCTGTCTCCACTCATATATTGTGTAATAACATCAAAATGTAATTACAGAACACTCAAATCATCACTAAAAACCGGCCATGTACGAGTCGGACTCCCACACGAAAGGTTCCGTACCATCGTACAAGATTTAACACATAAAGCAACGTTTTTTTTATACCCATTAATTTTTTTATTTTTTTTTATTTTACCTATTTCTTGTTATAAATAAATACACACTCTGTGAAAATTTCAGCTGCCTACCTATTACGGTTGATAAGATACTGCCCTGTGACAGACGGACGGACGGACAGCGGAGGAACCCTTAAAATGATTTCTTCCAATAAACCTGTATTGTTAATAATGAAAAGTATAAAAAAGTCACTTCTTGAAAGCCTACAGCGAATCACGAGATTCCGGGACATTCATGAATAAGGATGACCTGCTAACTCAATTTACACGTTTTCAATTCCCGTAATGTATTCCACCCATGCTTTGGTCCGATGTCAGCCGTCCTACATATCGACACACTCTTTATCGCGTGTCACCCCTTTGCCGTCAGCGATGTAAAATATTTATCACGCCTCCTGAAAATTGGAAAAATTGCGTCAATCGATTTTCCATCACGCCGCGCCCTCTCTCGGCTTTAAACAAAACGTGAACACGCGTGTGCTATCACACTGTATTTTCGATGATTGGGGTAGGCTGAACGACTGGCTTTCTGGAAGTACTCTTTCTGTGCGTTTGTCTGTGTGAAATTATTAACTTGGAAAATTTATGAATCAAAAATATTTAGTTATGAAAGAATAGACACATTTCAAATGTTTCTATCATGGTGCGCTTTTGAATGCGCACATCACTGAAAGGAGAGATTTAGCAGGCCGAAACAAACAAATTACCTTTTAAAATCGTTCTGGAATCTCGGAAAAAATATCGCAGATCACATAGATTTTTGTCACATGACTCCGATAGTTTATTTATTCGTTTTTTTCCGTTACGTGTAATTCGATTTTTTTATCACATTCGTGCATTCAAAAGAGCACCCTGCATATCCTCTATGTTTCACACATAATTTGTTTTAGGAATAAAGTATTGTAGATTAATGTGATATGTGTTAATGTATAATCGACCGTGAAGCATGGACACATTATTTAAAGAAGGAGCCCTGTAAAAAGAACTACTTCATAAATATACTCCAAAGCTGGACCTTACCTGGACAACATACCATTTGCAGGTATATTGCTCCTACCGATTTCGCCACCTGCTGCATACCCATAAGTAGAATTCTCCTACAATCCCACAGTCATACAGTCCTCCTACCTACTCACGTAATGAATGCCTCCTGTTAACACAGTTTTAACACACGAAAAAGCGACGTACATGCTAAGTACGAAAATTTTACTAAGCAAATACTTCGCTTTTACTTACTAAAGTATTGTAGATTATCATCTTCGAGATTAAGTTTTTCGAGTTTCCCCGAGCAAAACCCGATCAGCAAAGTATTTATTTCATCCGCTATAAATTTCTTCTAGAACTTCCCTAATAAATCAAAATTCAATTAAATACCCAGCAACTAATTTTAAGAAAACAGGTATTATAAAACAGACCGAGCTGTATTTCGATGAAAATGTTTTAGAGAAACGCCAAAAATGTAACGTCCTGGAGATGAAAATTGGACAAATTTAGTTCAAATTTCATCTAACCTACAGTAACCTAACCTAACCTAACACAACCAATTTTATTTTTACGACCTTATGAAACCGTTTGGTGTATTAGGCTAATATGTGACGGTCAGTTATTTTTTTTATTAGCCATCCATGTTCAATTACATAAAAAAAACCATCTACTCTATCTGGACGACATCGATTTCATTTCATTTCATTTTTATTCATCCTATAGGTACATTACATACACTCAGATACGTCAGATAGTTGCAAGAAGTAACATACAAATATGCAATACACATCTCAGATTGCTACGTAGATGACAATACTAGCCAGTTTATATCCAACGAGGACGAGGACAGGAGTAGAAGCCGAAACTGGCGTGGCCCCTTTTAGATTCGTTTTAAGGGTTCCGTACCCAAAGGGTTCCAACGTGTTCCGTTGGCACCCTTTGGGTACGGAACCCTATTACTAAGCCTCAGCTGTCCGTCCGTCCGTCCGTCCATCAGTCCGTCTGTCACAGAGCTGTATCTCATGAACCGTTAAAGATAGGCGGCTGAAATTTTCACAGAGTTTGTATTGTTTTTGCCGCTATAACAACAAATACGCCAAATAAGTGGTGGCCCCATATAAAAAAATAGATTATTTTGTGTTAAATCTAAAAACCCTTCGTGTGCGAGTCCGACTCGCACTTGGCCGGTTTTTTTTCCAGGATAGGTTCTCCAGGACCTCGTCAATTATGTGTCGAGAAAGACTTCCTAGCGTACAACCCTGCATGATTTCCGCAGCCCCCGAGATATGAGCGTTCGATATAAGGTTCCCACCATTTCCCTAGACAGTAAAGAGTATGTAATTCGACCCGAGCTTTCGAAGGAAACTCCGTATCATTTCCAAAGGCACCTCCGGCGATGGATACGGCATACCTCGACTGACAACGGCACCGCAAATCTCTGTATATTTTGTAATCAAGGTAACGCGATCAAACCGCATGATTTTAAAGAGGTTGTCGGTTCAAATCGCGGGCTGTTTAGTGGTTTTCTGGTAGGCGTTTCGCCTTGTTGAGTTGGCAAATAATAATATCAGGAGATTGTGGGTATGAAATGTGCTATTTTTAGCAAAAGTTCGCGCAGCTTATGAAATATTGTAGCTAAGATTTAATTAATGTTGTATGTGCGGTCGTTAGCAATAAGCAATCATGATTTTATTAAAATCGAATAGGTTAATAACCTTTTTTTTATCTGAATAAACTGAAACATAAACTGTCGCTTTTCCAACTAATTTGATATGTGTGTGGAGTCAACCATGAAACAAGAAAAAAATTATTAAAGAAACAAAGTTTAAAATAGAACGAGCATGTCCAGCGTAGTTCTATGGAGGAGAATTAATATGTCCTTGCTTCATGGTCGATTTTATAATAATATCACATTCGAAAGAGCTGCTTTTTAAACGTTTTTGCACAACCTACAGCTCATTTTGCGGCTTGGCTTCACCATCGCATATTACTGACGCATTAAACCACAAACAGATCATTAAGGTGGCCCAACCCGGCGGGACTAACTCATTCGCGGGCACGGTACAAAACCGTGCTGTTGCGCTCGGGTACCTTCTCTGTTTTTAAGAAAAAGACAGGCTCCGTGATGAGGAAGATGCAACATGTCCACAAAAAAGACAATGTGCATAGTGTATGATTTGGTAAGGTTTACGAAAATTTTAATTACAAAACGACTTATAGCTAAAAGTAAACCACGAAAGCTGTAGTAAAAAATCTAACAAAAACCAAAAAGATTATAAATCTTGATTAAATTAGCTATGTCTGATGACTAATCTTTTTAAGATTTTCTTACTTTATCATTGCGTAATCCACCTCCAAAGTTATTGTATAGAACGCGCGAAAAATTCGAACTTTCGGACCTTATAACTTAGAAATCAAACACAATTTTACAATGCCAACGGTCATCAGGCATGTAGTTAATAATAATAAAGATATTTTGAGCAAAATTTGGGATCTCTGACTAGAAATATGGGCGTGATCTTTTTTCCCCGTTTGTATGGGGAGTTGAGCGGGTTGGGCCACCTTAAGAAACCTTTTTGTTTCAACTACAATCCGTTCAGTTTTGTAGGTATTTGGCTACAATAACCTTGTTTGCTCAGAAATTTTTGCTTTGGGTTCAAACAGTATCTTTTTAGTAAGCTATTGAACTAAATCCACACTAATATTATAAATGTGAAAGTAGCTCTGTCTGTCTGTTGCGTTTTGACGCCTAAATCACTGAACCGATTTTGATGAATTTCGGTATAGAAATAGTCTAGACCTTGTAGAAGGGAATAGGCTATCTTTTGAAGTGAAAAATAAATTCGAAGGAGGTGAAATAGAGGACGATAATTTGTATAAGCAACTTATATAACATCCAGGAAATAATTCAGCCCGACATCGTTCTTTTCATCCGAACATCCCTCGTTGGCAGGATTTCCTGCCATGAGTAAAGAATCCTGCCATCAGAAAAAAAACCGGACGGACGGACGGACGGACGGACGGACGGACGGACGGACGGACGGACGGACGGACGGACGGACAGCGGAGGCCTAGTAATAGGGTTCCGTTTTCACCCTTTGGGTACGGAACCCTAAAAAGAGGTTAGGATACACTCACATGTCTTGCCATACATCCGACTGAATAACATCGTTATTCAAGTAAGTTTCATTCTTCTACTTTCTAGTTTAACGCCTTGATAACACCTGCATGAAATTAAGTCCATAAGGGCATAAGTGAAACCATGTTTTATTATTTCTCTTATGTAAATACTACTTACTCGTATTATGGCATTTCAAAAAGATGATAATTGCATTGATAGTCTAGCTATGTTTGAAACCTATAACGGTAAATATCTGACGCTCATATTCTGTGTTGAAACTGAGCTGCTAGTCCCAGTTGTCACCTAAACTGGCGTTTACGGAATTTCTAAGTTCCGTAAAAACTTCAAAATCAATTCAAGTTTTTACTCGATATTCTGTGGTTTTACTTGTTCAAGCTGTCAAAGGCAAAATCGGACTTCCGATTTGTATGAAAACGCGGAGTCGGCGTAAACGGCAACGTCGACGTATTTACGGCAACGTTGAGTAAGCTGTCACATCAAACTCGGACTCGCAAATGTTAGTTCGCTTAACGCGCACTGCGCGCGCTCTTCAATTCCTCCATACATTTGAAAACGCCAGTCGATCGGTTTGCCGTAAATGCCAATTTAGGTTACAACTGGGACTACGGGCTCTGTTTTAATAAAAGTTTATGAATATTTGTTAACTTTGAGAGCGCAAATCACCAGAGACTTACAGTTATGTCTTTAAATTATAGCTAGACAATCAATCTACAGGTTTACTTATTTGATTGGCGAAATTCGTCGTGGTTATATTTAAATACAATTTAAATATTTACACAAATCTTTCTCTAACCGAAATCAATCGGCTCGTATCCAACCATTAAATATCCACAGTTCAGGATCGATTCCAGCAGTCCATCCTTGCCACTGAGCCGAGCCATTCCTGCGAAGCGTCGACCTGTTGATGCGAGTGCTCCGCAGCCTCCACCTAGAGTGAGGGACTGGAGTGGGTGACCCCCTCCGCTGATCCAATTCGCTCCCGTCACCTCACTCCGGGAGCACTCCGCCAGACAACTGGGAGAGCTCCGCTGTGGCCGAGGTGGTACTTGCGCCAGTATCGTGGTCACGTGTAGTACAATATATAAATAAAATATACAATAATATATACAACATATAAAATATACAATAATATACAATATATAAATAAAACCGGCCAAGTGCGGGTCGGACTGGCACACGAAGTTTTCCGTACCATTATACAAGTTCGTTCGTACGAAATCACGTTTCTTGTATCTTGGCCACTTTATTTTTTTATTTGTTTTTGATTTTTACTATTTGTTGTTAAAGACTCTGTGAAAATTTCAGCTGTCTACCTATTACGTTTCATAGGATACAGCCCTGTGACAGACGAACGGACAGGCGGATAGCGGAGGATTAGTAATACGGTTCCGTTTGGCACCCTCTGTGTACGGAACCCTAAAAAACAGCTACCTCTAATTTAAGTAACATATACTCGTTCGTACCAAGCAAGTTCGTTGCTTTTTTGAACGAATGTGATATGAATGTAGAATCGACCATGAAATAAGGATACTACTATTATTCCGGGAGTTCACGACATTTTTGCTCACGATAAAGCAAATGGCTGAACCTGGGTTCACATGTTAGAGACCAACCCTCTGATGCTAAATATGTCGGTATGCCTGCGCCAAGTGGTTGCGTTTTCTAGATTAACTATATAAAATAGATGTTGGTATGTTCCTGCTTAACAATATACTTATTGTCTTTAAATGTTTATACCTATGAATTATACAACAATTAACATTTTATTAAATACTTAAATATACCTTAAAGTTAACTAACTAACCTAAATCGCCTATAACTACGAAATGCAACCAACTATTTGTCCAGTTTTGGTATTGCTTAGCAAGTATTTACTGATACTTTCATGTTTTTTTATTTGCAGCCATTTACCTTTTTTTTTATGTGACTGGACATGGATGGCTAACACAACACACCTTTTAGTCATGGTATTAGCCCAACACACCCCATGCCAGGACCATCCTTATATTGCACGTCTACGTTGAACTGGATGGAAAACACGGACAATTTTCATTGCCGCTTCGACCGTCGTTCATCCAATGCGATGGTACCAACCCGGGCGGGATTAACCCTACCACCTAGTAAGTACGGAAGGGGACCTACAGTTTAACGTGGAATCCGAACCATGACCAGCCTCTCTTAACGGTCGAATGGTCACCCATCCAAGACCAGACCGGACCCAGCGTTGCTTAACTTCGGAGAGCGATCGCCGAAGTGTCGCGCCACTGGGCCACTGAGGCTGTTATCATACGTCGTTTTTGTAACGATAACCAACGCAACCACTTGGCGCAGGCGGACCGACACATTTAGCTTCAGAGGGTTGGTATTTATCCTGTGAACCCAATTTCAGCCATTTACGTTATCGTTACCATTTTTGTCGCGACCTCCTAGTCCATATAAAGTACTACTTTATGAATGTAACGTAAGTCTGGACCCAAACCAGCAAACATACTTTTACCTGCCTACCAGCTCTATACCCATAAATCAGTGCCTCCTACGCTGTTAGCGTTTAAAGATTAAGAAATTAGAGACCTAGAACCCTTGAACGGGTCTAGGTTTAGATTCTAATCGCAAAGAGGTTTTTTTGGTATTCTAGAAATCAGCATCCCAGTCTCTTATCTCCAGGACACTTCACATTACGAATCCATCCAATGAAGGCGGCAACACTTGTCAACGTATGAAAATACCACTACAGCTTACCCCGGAAACGTTGACTAGATAATGACATTCCATCTTGCCAATATTTTGCCATTGCTTCCTATAAGGACTTGCAATAGAACATCGTCGGCATGCCGGAAAGTCAATTAAAATCGTAAGTCTTTCAATCAGGCTTCATTGCGTTTGTTGTGAAAGGAGAAGAGAATATTAAAATCTTCAAGCGGGTTTCGTTAATTGGAAACCGATTGTTACAGACGCGATCTCCGGTCCGGAAGTCTAACTCATTTTCGGGTACGGTACAAAACCGTGCAATTGCGCTCTGGAACCTTCTCTGTTTCAAAGAAAAGGACAGGCTCCGTGATGAGAAGGATTACGAAATTTTAATTACAAGACGACTTATAGCTAAAAGTGAATGACGACCGCTGTAGTCAAAAATCTAACAAAAACCAAATCGATTATAAATCTTCATAAAACAAGCTACGTCTCTTACCTAATCTTTTTAAGATGTCGTTGAGTAATCCACCTCCAAAGTTATTGTAGAAAATGCGCGAAATATTCAAACTTTCGGACCTTAAACTCAGAAACCAAACACTATTTTACAATGCCAATGGTTATCAGACATCTAGTTCGATCAAATAACGCTGTTTTGAGTATAATTTTGGATCTCTGAGAAGAAATATGCGCATGATCTTCTTTCCACGTTTGTATGGGGAGTTGAGTGTGAAGGCCCACCTTAAAAGATTGCGCTCGCCATACAAACGTTGTTAGTTAATAATTTTGAAATCACGGTATCAATTCACTTTATATTTGGTTCTTGTATCACACAACAAATATTTTTAGTGTAATGTCTACACTACAATATGTATATAGTAGGAAGGTCCTCATTTGGCACCTACATAGTTCCCGTATCGTGTTTTGCTTATATCAGTAGTTGGGGTATAAGCTTTTCATGTCCAGTTACATAAATAAAGTTTTTATTTATTTTATTATTATATTATTTTCATATTTATTTTCATTTTATTTACACCACTAGCAGCCCGTCCCGGCTTTGCACGGGCATAATATAATTTAAAAAATATTATTTTGACACAATTATACACAAATAAACCCTTTTTACGTAGAGTTCCTAAAAAAAGAGCATATACCTACACTGAAATATTTGAAATAAAAAAAAACTTAGATATTATTTGAATTTGTTTTATATATAATGTTTGAATATAATGTTTTTTTTGTATGTTTTTATAATTTTTTTAATTAATATTGGTTAATTCAAACAGTTGTGTAAAGGTATTGACGCAGTCTTAAATAATGATTTATTTATTTTGATAAGGACTAATACCTAGGTACAAATAAAGAGCCTTCTCTAACGGCGGTATTTAAATTTTTATTTTATAATAAATGCGCACTTATTGTGACTTAACTATAGTAGTTAGATGTATGCTGTCGCGACATTTTTTGTAGATAATGATGTGCTCTATAAAATTGTAGTACATCATTTTGTTCTATCGTGAATCGTTTTCGCAGCGCTCGCGATGTAAGGAACATTCTTGGTAATATTTTCCACCGTGGGTTCAAATCCGTTCAGTATTTTCGGAGCCTATTCATTTCAAATACACAAACAATCAAACCTTTCCTCTTTATATAATGGCATAGATAATAACAATTTCAGTATCAATCTGTCGTACTGTATGATATTTGAATTGATGAACTGTCTCTCTTATTGAGAAAGGGGCCACAAAAAGGTAAATAGTTTATTACTTACTCTTTTGCCTACTAGCATCTTAGATGAAAAAGAACTAAGACTAGCATCGATATAATCTAGTTTGGTACGTCGATGCCTACTAGAAAGATCTGTCACCATTGAAATATTTTTTATTTAAATATATTTTAAAAATGTTACGCAATGGCTCTGTCAAATTAAAAATATATCCCGCATGGAGCGCATCAATTTTTCGCACAGTGACAGCGATCGATCCGTGTCACATTATTTTATGCATTGACACAATTAATGTCGATCGAAGAGCAAAGAACTTTACGTTTACGATGAAGCTGCTGCTTTTGGGTGTGTACCAGTTTATTCTCTTGGCGATGACTGGAGCTACCACACTTGGTGTCGTGATATCGCCGGTCAAAAACGACAGTGGATATCGCTCGGGAACTCCGGCCGAGAGACCCGGCGGCAGCGGGAGAGGAGAGGAGAGCGACGCCTGGCTGGCGCTGCTGATGCACGCGGACGGTCGCCGCGGCTGCGCGGGCGGCGTGCTCGCGGCGCGCTGGCTCGTCACGGCCGCGCACTGCCTGCGGAGCTGCGCGGCGCGCGCGCGCACGCGCACCCGCGACGTGCCCGTGCTCGAGTGCCGCCGGCACGCGGCCGCGCGCGCGCGCCTCGACGGCGGCGGCGCCGTGCGCGACCTGCGCCACGACATCGGCTTCGTGAGCACGCGCGACGACCTCGTCGGGAGCAGCCCGTGGCTGTGGCTCGCCGAGCCGCGGGTCGGGCGTGACGAGGAGGTCGTCGTGCTCGGGGTCGGCGGAGGGGCGGAGTGGAGGCCGTTCGAGCTGAGGATGCGGGTGTCGGCGTGCGCGTCGCCGGGCTGGCGGCAGGTGGCGTGCGGGCGGGAGCCGGCGGGGGCGCGCCGCCTCTGCCGCGGAGACTCCGGGAGCCCGGTGTACCTGCGCGGGGCGCTGCTCGCGGTGGTGTCGATGGGCCCGCTGGACTGCGGCGAGCGGCTCGGGCCCGCCGCCGTGTTCACGCTGCTGCACGCGCACCGCGAGGCGCTGCTGCTGGCGGTGAACGCGAGCGGCGGCTGGGAGGCGCCGACGATTCGAGTGATGGCGGCGGTGGCACCGGCGTCGGCTCCGCCCCAGAAGGCAGACCACTCCTTCTTTATTTCCCTTCTTCTTTTGCTTGCGTTAGCGTAAAGATATCAAGCAAGTGTACAATCTGTTAAATCTCACGAAATCTCCGCAACCTTTTCTTATCTGTTTGCGTTACTCCAATAATGATCGCTATACGTCATGCATAATCCGTGTGCATGATACAATATACCACCACTAGTGTACTATGTAATATTAAGAAAAGTTCAATATAATGCTATGCGTTAATTTGTATAATAGTATTCGTTTAGCAGTGTCATATTCTTCTTTCGGTTTCAGCTTGCGCAGAATTGGCTTTGTGTAACACTCCGCAGCAACTTAAAAAAATAATGGCCCTTAATTCATGTAATTACAACATATTTCATTTCATTTATTTATTCAACTTCTGGTAGTAAAACTACACTAAGTCATGCCACAATTTGATTGATCCGCGGATTCGATCAACCAGTGAAGAAGAACCCGCAAAGAAACTTCACTGGTCTATAAATTATGTTTTTTTTTGTCTTTTTTTTTCGTCCACATAAATGATGTAACACAATTATAATTTCATACCTAAATGCTACTGCCAAACTTACATTGGTAAAACGGTCTAAAGCAGCACATGCTATTGACTGAGTAAATATGTCAGATAATCTACAAACTTGCACGTTAAGCTAAGCGTAAAGCTAATGGTCGAAGCGGCAATGAAAAAATTGACCGTGTTTTCCATCCAGTCCAATGTAGCCGTGCTCATAAAGGGATGGTCCTGGCATGGCACCTAATTCATTCGGGAAAGAGGTGTATTGGGCTAATATGATAACGGTAGTTGTGTGTTATTAGCCATCCATGTCAGGTTGCATACAAAATAGTGTGGAATTTGAGATTCGATGACCAAGGTAGAAAAATGGCAAATAACTCGAAAATGAAACAGTTTTTTTACCATTTCTTAATTAATCATCACAGGTCAACACTGGTTTTGGTGCCGCGAAGCTGTATTTTTTTTTCAACTTAGGACCCTATAATGATTACATAAATAGCAAACATTTTGATTTCCTACGTATGGTTTTTTTGATTTTGATTTTTACAGAAAAAAACAAATTTACATGAAAAACAGCATTTATTTAATTTATGGACCAGATAAACTTTTTTTCGCGGCTATCGTTAATGATATTTAGTAGGACAATCATTTTGCATCCCCCAGCAGTAGTCAACCATCATGTGCCGATCCCATCGGCCCTGGGACCTCGCTTTCATAGGTTTTAGGTCCTTGTGAAACCGCTCGCCTTGTTTTTTGCCATAGGATCCAAGATTCTCTAGGAATTGGTCAAGATGTCTGAGGAGGTAGTGCACTTTAGTGTACATATGAAAATCTAAGTTTATAAATTTCTCTAGCGTGTCGTTTTTAATTTCAGAGTAGTTACTTGACCTTTGATTTCCTAGACGAGCCAGTCTCCTTTTCCTAATGTCGATGCTTGGCTCTAATATCCCACAGACAATAAAAAAACGGGTATTTGGTGTCCGAATAAGATGTTAACCATTTTCAGATCAACACAGATACTCCATTGGTGTTAGTTTTTGACTTTGTTGATTGTGATTTGATTTTGTCTAGCACAAGTGAAATATTTTCATATGCTTCCTTAAATTTTGTTCCTTAAATTGAGCAATGGGAGATGAACCATATTTGTAACCATTTTGTAAAAGGACACACATAAGGCTTCATTTCGTGCTATCTATAAAGAGTAGATATAAATTTGGCTGATATTCTGAAAGACCCATTTGGAGAATATAAGCCTTACAAGATTTTCCTAACAAAAAAATGGTAACAAGTCTTGCTCTCTTGTATGAGTCAAGCAGTTTATTTTCTTTTAATCTAGAAGCTATATACATCTGCAGATTTTTAAGGTAGTTTAAGATCTCTTATCAAATCATTCAAGTATTCTTAGGAAAAAGGTTTAAGCTCTGTAGACGCTATTCCTTCGAAATCACTGTAGCGACTCACTTTTTTAACAATTTCTTCAAATGACGGTTCGTGGGAAGTACACAACGTTGTAACAGGTTCTTTCTCTAAATGTGGTAAAGGTCTTCTAGCTGATTCTGACAATTTTCAACTTAAAGTAAAAAAATAAGCACTTTTTTATGAAATCTGTTATAAGGTTGTCTATCTTTTTTACTATGTATTCATCAAAAATATAACAAAATACATTTAGCTCATTGAAACAACTTCTTTGCGAGGAAGACATGATATTAAATTAAATTTATTTGTAGAAATGTACGGATAAGATAGCAAACTAAGCACATGAAAGTACTAATTACAGCCAATATTGAAAACTGAGGGTAGTTACAAATCTACACGTAGGAAAAAAAAGTTAAAAATATTTTTACTATTGCCAAAGCATACCTAACACAAAACCACCAAAGTAATCTCGGCACCAAAAAATAATATTTTTTTTGTTGACTTGTGAATCGATCAAACATTTATAATTTTGTTAGGCATGTTTTTTTTTCAGTTTAAAATATATATTTATCATTAAATATATAATAATAGATGAGCAATCTTTCGGGACAGATCTTTCACGACCAAACCACGAAAACAAAAGTCCCGAATACCTAGTAGCCTAGAGCAAAAGAAAATTTAAGCAAATACGGAAATCCTTAAAAAAAACTAGGGGTCCATTCAGAGCAAGAGTGAGTTCGAATTCGTCACTAAATATCAACTCACTTTTTTAAATAGTCAATGTTTCCACACTTCTTGAACATCATTACAGTTAGGTAAAAATCTGGTTTGTCCCGTAAATACGTTGGAAGTATAAATAACGGTTCTGTTATTTTAATAATAATATATTTCCCAGACATCAAGTGCGTCGGCGGAAAGCAGTGGTTCCGTACCGCTGAAGGCCGGGAGGACTGGAGGAAAATTGGAGAGGCGTATGTCCAGCAGTGGACGCAAACACGCTGACTGACTGACTGACTGATATTTCCCAGCTATTTTTAGGTTAACTCACTCCCGAACTCGAACTCACTCTTACCTGAACGGGCCCCCTATTCTTGGGCTAAAATGACAAACTCGTTTAGAACTAATCGAATCGAAGAGCAAGTGACTGAGTAAGCGAACCGACTGGCTGAATGTATTATCACAAATTATGGCTACGCTGCCTATATGCGGATGAGTATCGCCACTCGCGTCCTTCCTAACTCATTGGCTCACCCCACCCCCGTGCGGTGTCACGAGCGGATTATTTTCGAGAAACGTCCCTGTCACTCCGCAGGCTCGCTGTAACTCGGCGGAGATGCGGCGCCTTTGTCGTAGCCTTCGCCAACGAAAAGACGGCGCCGAGCCTAATTCAATATACGGATTTCCTTAAATTTCTCGTGCGCAGAATTTGATAATAATGATGTGAAATATCTATGTAGCCTCGGAGCTTCAATTTATCGACGTAAATGTCATTATCTTCGTCCAGGATAGTTATTTTCTTGTTTCAAACAGTTGCGAAGTGATTGAATATAATTGTTTTGGGGAGCTGAAAGACATTTTGAATGGCAGCTTTTCCTCGAGTTTGATAAGTGCATTTATTTAACTTGAAAGCTTACTGTGGAGGAGAACATCGTTAGAAAACCCGGTAATTCGGTCGTGTTGGACCCCAGATCAAGAAACGAAGGAGATGTGCCATCTAGACCGTCTCAAACAAGACCCGCTGTCGGTTATTTTCTAAAATTGAACCCAATTAAAACGTATATGTGTCAAACTCAGATCCGAAATATTTTAGTCCAATGTACAATTATAATATTATAACATAAAACACAATGTCTAACTCAGTTTTAAAAATCTGTACACACCACTTGGGAACTAGATGCCATGCTATGATATTCCTTACATTGCATGGTTACGCTGAACAGCAGGCCTATTTCTGGGATTCCGTAATCAGGAATCAGGAATCCTGAGTCTAGAAAACCGCTATAAGCTTTTATAGCGGTTTTCAAAGCGAGTTTTTTACGGAAAACCTTGATTAATTAGAAAAACTATGCTCCCGAATCTTTAAGTCAAAAAAATCGCTTTAAAAACTGTTTTCGAGAATCAGGATTCCTGCCTGCTGAATACGGAATTCCAGAAATAGGCCTGCTGGATGTAAAAACTGACATTTTAATTACCGCATCGAACATCTTTCATTCAATGGCGTCTCGGATTAACCTTACCCAGTAAGGCAAGAGACTTACTTTGATTTCAAACCACGGCCAGCGTTAACACTTAAACGGACAACCATCGAGAACTCGGCCTCGCTCAGAGTTACTTAACCTCGATGACGGAACACCGAGACATCGGCACATTTGGCTACCGACCCTGTCATATAACCCGTAGGTTTCAGCTTAAACTTTTGCTTAAGATGCATTTGCAGACAAAAAATATCCCTGCCGATTATCAAAATGTGTATAAAAATATGTATAATCAACCGTGAAACAAGGACACAGGAATTAAAGAAAGAGCCAAGTAAAAATAACTACTTTACGAATATACTGTAAGGCTGGATCCGACCCAGCAAAACACACCATTCGCGGTGTAGCGTCTAACAATTTCGCCACATGCTGTATACCCATAATTTGGAATTCTTCTACAGTCCCTCCTCCCATAATCAACGCCTCCTACTACATTTATTACGCTTCATCTGCGTTACGAACATAGACTGCAAAGATTGAATATTCAAACATATGAGTATTGCCGTCATCACCAAATTCGTATTTGGCATCAGACGCTAGAGCCAGTCCTAGGTTACTTTTTTGCACTAAGCAGGTCCGTCGCTTATTCCAAGGAATGTTCACATTTCCCGGTATACGCACGTACCTGCTTAGCACAAAAAAAGTGTATTTACCAAAAATGTTAAGCCATTTCGAATCGGGATTCTAGCATCCGACGTCGAGGAGCACAGACGCCCACGTTGTCGGTCGAATGAGAAGTCAAGTACAGCGCCGCTCGGTGGTAACGAGACGAAGGGCACGCGAGCGGGGGGCCGCAGATTCCCCTCGACACGCACGGGGGCACTCGGGCGGCGCGGTCACCGCAGACAGACGCTATTCTTGGATGCTCGACGCCAAACAGCTGCGGAACAAGTGAAGAGAAGGGAGGCGCCGTAGCAGCTCATGTCGTTTTCTATTGTTAAAAGTAAGCCTTGTCTAAGCTTTTATATTGTTGTAACTTTATTTGATTTAATTTTGGTATTGGTTAAAATTTAATCTTAACCCTTTCCCCGCCAGGAACGTATATATCCGTCAGAGCAAGGCATTCTGCAGGCGCCATCGTCGGATATATCCGACAGAAAACTAGTCCACTTCAAACATTAATAAAACTTTACTGATTACGAAATAATGTGTTTAATTTACATATTTGCACAGTACATTCTAGCGTTCATTAGATTTCTACTGTTTCAACAGTGGAAACACACTATTTGCAACAAAACAAACAACAATTCAAGACTGCCTATTATCGAAATAATTGTAGTGTGGCGTATTGAGAAGGATTATGCCAAAAAACCTTGGCGGTGAAAGGGTTAATTAGTTTGGAGAGTTGATATTATTTTATGTAGTTTTCACAAAATTCTTCCAAAAAAGCACCTTAAAACAAATTTCTATTATTTTTCTTGTTTACATACAATATTAACATTAGTAACATTCTTAAACATTTTTCAAAATGGCGGAAATTTCAAGAAAATCGGTTGAGAAATGGGACCAGAGCCTCTAGATCCAGTTGTCACCTTAATTGGCGTTTACGCCAAACCGATGGATTGGCGTTTTCAAATGTATGGAAAAAATAAGGAGCGCGCGCAGTGAGCGTTAAGCGAACTAACATTTGCGAAGTCCGAGTTTGACTTTGACAGCTTGAAGAAGTAAAATCACTTAATATCTAGTAAAAATATATATGAGGTTTGACGTTTTTACGTAACTTCGAAGATCCGTAAACGCTAATTTAGGTGAGTATTCGTAATGACCACTTTGTAGAGGAGAACAGCCCAAGCTAAAACGGAGACGATTCACTTGCGCTTTGCTCTGTCAACAAGAAAATAGGTTTATATTTGGCAGATGTTTAGAAATCAAACGTAGCAAGAAAGAAATGTATAGTCTTCGCGTATCTTCTTATTTCTCTGTTATAATGTAACTGATCGTTAGGCCTCCGGACTGTAAAAAGGTGACGTGTCGACAAATAGCCAAGCGAAGTGCTGTGTTGCCACTACCCTAATAGAGCGAGAGTTGTGATATATTTAGAGCTCTCTCGTAAAATCCTAGTTTTTTTATGCAACCTATGTGAGGTTGCATAAAAAAACGATGGCTAATACCACACAACTACCGTTATGATATTAGCGCAAGGCACCACATTCCCGAAGGTGCCATGCCAGGACCTTCCCTTTATGAGCGCGGCTACATTGAAAAACAGCATTTATTTAATTTATGGACCAGATAAACTTTTTTTCGCGGCTATCGTTAATGATATTTAGTAGGACAATCATTTTGCATCCCCCAGCAGTAGTCAACCATCATGTGCCGATCCCATCGGCCCTGGGACCTCGCTTTCATAGGTTTTAGGTCCTTGTGAAACCGCTCGCCTTGTTTTTTGCCATAGGATCCAAGATTCTCTAGGAATTGGTCAAGATGTCTGAGGAGGTAGTGCACTTTAGTGTACATATGAAAATCTAAGTTTATAAATTTCTCTAGCGTGTCGTTTTTAATTTCAGAGTAGTTACTTGACCTTTGATTTCCTAGACGAGCCAGTCTCCTTTTCCTAATGTCGATGCTTGGCTCTAATATCCCACAGACAATAAAAAAACGGGTATTTGGTGTCCGAATAAGATGTTAACCATTTTCAGATCAACACAGATACTCCATTGGTGTTAGTTTTTGACTTTGTTGATTGTGATTTGATTTTGTCTAGCACAAGTGAAATATTTTCATATGCTTCCTTAAATTTTGTTCCTTAAATTGAGCAATGGGAGATGAACCATATTTGTAACCATTTTGTAAAAGGACACACATAAGGCTTCATTTCGTGCTATCTATAAAGAGTAGATATAAATTTGGCTGATATTCTGAAAGACCCATTTGGAGAATATAAGCCTTACAAGATTTTCCTAACAAAAAAATGGTAACAAGTCTTGCTCTCTTGTATGAGTCAAGCAGTTTATTTTCTTTTAATCTAGAAGCTATATACATCTGCAGATTTTTAAGGTAGTTTAAGATCTCTTATCAAATCATTCAAGTATTCTTAGGAAAAAGGTTTAAGCTCTGTAGACGCTATTCCTTCGAAATCACTGTAGCGACTCACTTTTTTAACAATTTCTTCAAATGACGGTTCGTGGGAAGTACACAACGTTGTAACAGGTTCTTTCTCTAAATGTGGTAAAGGTCTTCTAGCTGATTCTGAGTCTGGTTAAATATTTTTTAAATTGACGCCACACAAATGACATCAGCAGAAGTTACAGTCGTTGATATGTTTTTTGTTTCTTTCCATTGCATTAGGCAATAAGAACCTCGTACGGTTTATTTGTCCACTGACCCACAGTCTCGAGTGTTAATAGAACATTTAACAAATAATTTGAGGTATCCACGTCTTGAATTCATCTACAATTTTCAACTTAAAGTAAAAAAATAAGCACTTTTTTATGAAATCTGTTATAAGGTTGTCTATCTTTTTTACTATGTATTCATCAAAAATATAACAAAATACATTTAGCTCATTGAAACAACTTCTTTGCGAGGAAGACATGATATTAAATTAAATTTATTTGTAGAAATGTACGGATAAGATAGCAAACTAAGCACATGAAAGTACTAATTACAGCCAATATTGAAAACTGAGGGTAGTTACAAATCTACACGTAGGAAAAAAAAGTTAAAAATATTTTTACTATTGCCAAAGCATACCTAACACAAAACCACCAAAGTAATCTCGGCACCAAAAAATAATATTTTTTTTGTTGACTTGTGAATCGATCAAACATTTATAATTTTGTTAGGCATGTTTTTTTTTCAGTTTAAAATATATATTTATCATTAAATATATAATAATAGATGAGCAATCTTTCGGGACAGATCTTTCACGACCAAACCACGAAAACAAAAGTCCCGAATACCTAGTAGCCTAGAGCAAAAGAAAATTTAAGCAAATACGGAAATCCTTAAAAAAAACTAGGGGTCCATTCAGAGCAAGAGTGAGTTCGAATTCGTCACTAAATATCAACTCACTTTTTTAAATAGTCAATGTTTCCACACTTCTTGAACATCATTACAGTTAGGTAAAAATCTGGTTTGTCCCGTAAATACGTTGGAAGTATAAATAACGGTTCTGTTATTTTAATAATAATATATTTCCCAGACATCAAGTGCGTCGGCGGAAAGCAGTGGTTCCGTACCGCTGAAGGCCGGGAGGACTGGAGGAAAATTGGAGAGGCGTATGTCCAGCAGTGGACGCAAACACGCTGACTGACTGACTGACTGATATTTCCCAGCTATTTTTAGGTTAACTCACTCCCGAACTCGAACTCACTCTTACCTGAACGGGCCCCCTATTCTTGGGCTAAAATGACAAACTCGTTTAGAACTAATCGAATCGAAGAGCAAGTGACTGAGTAAGCGAACCGACTGGCTGAATGTATTATCACAAATTATGGCTACGCTGCCTATATGCGGATGAGTATCGCCACTCGCGTCCTTCCTAACTCATTGGCTCACCCCACCCCCGTGCGGTGTCACGAGCGGATTATTTTCGAGAAACGTCCCTGTCACTCCGCAGGCTCGCTGTAACTCGGCGGAGATGCGGCGCCTTTGTCGTAGCCTTCGCCAACGAAAAGACGGCGCCGAGCCTAATTCAATATACGGATTTCCTTAAATTTCTCGTGCGCAGAATTTGATAATAATGATGTGAAATATCTATGTAGCCTCGGAGCTTCAATTTATCGACGTAAATGTCATTATCTTCGTCCAGGATAGTTATTTTCTTGTTTCAAACAGTTGCGAAGTGATTGAATATAATTGTTTTGGGGAGCTGAAAGACATTTTGAATGGCAGCTTTTCCTCGAGTTTGATAAGTGCATTTATTTAACTTGAAAGCTTACTGTGGAGGAGAACATCGTTAGAAAACCCGGTAATTCGGTCGTGTTGGACCCCAGATCAAGAAACGAAGGAGATGTGCCATCTAGACCGTCTCAAACAAGACCCGCTGTCGGTTATTTTCTAAAATTGAACCCAATTAAAACGTATATGTGTCAAACTCAGATCCGAAATATTTTAGTCCAATGTACAATTATAATATTATAACATAAAACACAATGTCTAACTCAGTTTTAAAAATCTGTACACACCACTTGGGAACTAGATGCCATGCTATGATATTCCTTACATTGCATGGTTACGCTGAACAGCAGGCCTATTTCTGGGATTCCGTAATCAGGAATCAGGAATCCTGAGTCTAGAAAACCGCTATAAGCTTTTATAGCGGTTTTCAAAGCGAGTTTTTTACGGAAAACCTTGATTAATTAGAAAAACTATGCTCCCGAATCTTTAAGTCAAAAAAATCGCTTTAAAAACTGTTTTCGAGAATCAGGATTCCTGCCTGCTGAATACGGAATTCCAGAAATAGGCCTGCTGGATGTAAAAACTGACATTTTAATTACCGCATCGAACATCTTTCATTCAATGGCGTCTCGGATTAACCTTACCCAGTAAGGCAAGAGACTTACTTTGATTTCAAACCACGGCCAGCGTTAACACTTAAACGGACAACCATCGAGAACTCGGCCTCGCTCAGAGTTACTTAACCTCGATGACGGAACACCGAGACATCGGCACATTTGGCTACCGACCCTGTCATATAACCCGTAGGTTTCAGCTTAAACTTTTGCTTAAGATGCATTTGCAGACAAAAAATATCCCTGCCGATTATCAAAATGTGTATAAAAATATGTATAATCAACCGTGAAACAAGGACACAGGAATTAAAGAAAGAGCCAAGTAAAAATAACTACTTTACGAATATACTGTAAGGCTGGATCCGACCCAGCAAAACACACCATTCGCGGTGTAGCGTCTAACAATTTCGCCACATGCTGTATACCCATAATTTGGAATTCTTCTACAGTCCCTCCTCCCATAATCAACGCCTCCTACTACATTTATTACGCTTCATCTGCGTTACGAACATAGACTGCAAAGATTGAATATTCAAACATATGAGTATTGCCGTCATCACCAAATTCGTATTTGGCATCAGACGCTAGAGCCAGTCCTAGGTTACTTTTTTGCACTAAGCAGGTCCGTCGCTTATTCCAAGGAATGTTCACATTTCCCGGTATACGCACGTACCTGCTTAGCACAAAAAAAGTGTATTTACCAAAAATGTTAAGCCATTTCGAATCGGGATTCTAGCATCCGACGTCGAGGAGCACAGACGCCCACGTTGTCGGTCGAATGAGAAGTCAAGTACAGCGCCGCTCGGTGGTAACGAGACGAAGGGCACGCGAGCGGGGGGCCGCAGATTCCCCTCGACACGCACGGGGGCACTCGGGCGGCGCGGTCACCGCAGACAGACGCTATTCTTGGATGCTCGACGCCAAACAGCTGCGGAACAAGTGAAGAGAAGGGAGGCGCCGTAGCAGCTCATGTCGTTTTCTATTGTTAAAAGTAAGCCTTGTCTAAGCTTTTATATTGTTGTAACTTTATTTGATTTAATTTTGGTATTGGTTAAAATTTAATCTTAACCCTTTCCCCGCCAGGAACGTATATATCCGTCAGAGCAAGGCATTCTGCAGGCGCCATCGTCGGATATATCCGACAGAAAACTAGTCCACTTCAAACATTAATAAAACTTTACTGATTACAAAATAATGTGTTTAATTTACATATTTGCACAGTACATTCTAGCGTTCATTAGATTTCTACTGTTTCAACAGTGGAAACACACTATTTGCAACAAAACAAACAACAATTCAAGACTGCCTATTATCGAAATAATTGTAGTGTGGCGTATTGAGAAGGATTATGCCAAAAAACCTTGGCGGTGAAAGGGTTAATTAGTTTGGAGAGTTGATATTATTTTATGTAGTTTTCACAAAATTCTTCCAAAAAAGCACCTTAAAACAAATTTCTATTATTTTTCTTGTTTACATACAATATTAACATTAGTAACATTCTTAAACATTTTTCAAAATGGCGGAAATTTCAAGAAAATCGGTTGAGAAATGGGACCAGAGCCTCTAGATCCAGTTGTCACCTTAATTGGCGTTTACGCCAAACCGATGGATTGGCGTTTTCAAATGTATGGAAAAAATAAGGAGCGCGCGCAGTGAGCGTTAAGCGAACTAACATTTGCGAAGTCCGAGTTTGACTTTGACAGCTTGAAGAAGTAAAATCACTTAATATCTAGTAAAAATATATATGAGGTTTGACGTTTTTACGTAACTTCGAAGATCCGTAAACGCTAATTTAGGTGAGTATTCGTAATGACCACTTTGTAGAGGAGAACAGCCCAAGCTAAAACGGAGACGATTCACTTGCGCTTTGCTCTGTCAACAAGAAAATAGGTTTATATTTGGCAGATGTTTAGAAATCAAACGTAGCAAGAAAGAAATGTATAGTCTTCGCGTATCTTCTTATTTCTCTGTTATAATGTAACTGATCGTTAGGCCTCCGGACTGTAAAAAGGTGACGTGTCGACAAATAGCCAAGCGAAGTGCTGTGTTGCCACTACCCTAATAGAGCGAGAGTTGTGATATATTTAGAGCTCTCTCGTAAAATCCTAGTTTTTTTATGCAACCTATGTGAGGTTGCATAAAAAAACGATGGCTAATACCACACAACTACCGTTATGATATTAGCGCAAGGCACCACATTCCCGAAGGTGCCATGCCAGGACCTTCCCTTTATGAGCGCGGCTACATTGAACTGGATGGAAAACACGGATAATTTTTCATTGCCGCTTCGAGCGCCTTTTCATCCAATGCGATGGTACCAACCCGGGCGGGCTTATAACCAATCACCTAGCAGGGGAAGGGAACCTACAGTTTTACATGGACTCCGAACCATGGAGTAACTCGTATTCAACTCAGAAAGAGAAAGAAAGTGATGCATGAACAGGGCGAGGATTTGAACCTCTGGTATGCAAGTCAAGTCCCCGCGCCACTAGGCTACGAGCCGCGGGTTTCACGTTTCATACTGACACGCAGAGCAGCTAGTAGATAAGGGGCGCAAGGACTTGCTTATCTCTCTGTCAATATCAGTCAAAAACCAGCCAAATGCGAGTCCGAAGGGTTCCGTACCATCGTACTAGATTTACCACAAAAACATTACGCTTTTTGTATGGGTTTGGGTGGATTTTTCTTTTATTTAACCTATTTGTTGTCATAGCGGCACACTCTGTCAAAATGTCAGTTGCCTAACTATTACGGTTCATGAGATACAGCCCTGTAACATACGGACGGACGGGCGAACGGACAGACAGACAGTGGAGGTTTAGTTATAGAGTTCCATTGGGTGCAGAACCCTAAAAAACCGGCCAAGTGCGAGTCGGACTCGCACACGAAGGGTTCCGTACCATCGTAGAAAAAAAAAATCACCTTTTTTTGTATGGGAGCCCCCTTTAATTTTAATTATTTTTTAATCTTACCTATTTGTTGTTATAGCGGCAAAATAAATACACACTCTGTGAAAATTTCAGCTGTCTACCTGTTACGGTTAGTGAGATACAGCCCTGTGACAGACGGACAGACAGACGGACGGACGGACGGACGGACGGACGGACGGACGGACGGACGGACGGACAGCGGAGGCTTAGTAATAGGGTTCCGTTTTCACCCTTTGGGTACGGAACCCTAAAAACGACATTGACCGGCCGTGCGATTACGAAGCGCGGCATGAGGTGTAGGTGCCGCACCTACCCCAAATTGACAGCAAAATGACGGCTTTCGCGTACAAAATATGTCAGTTTGTAGTACTAACTGCACCTATACCTCATTTAACGCCTCGTTATCGCACTGCGGTTGCCGGTGTTTCCATTTCTTATTTGCAATAGCTGTCAGATGCAACCGACCTCCCTCGTTTCGTGATTCGTAATCGCACTGCCGAGCGGAACCGGCAGTGCGATTACGAACCGCGGCATGGGGTGTAGGTGCCGCACCTACCCCAAATTGACAGCAAACTGACGGCTTTTGAGTACAAAATATGTCAGTTTTGGGGTACTAACCGCACCTACACCTCATTTGGCGCTTCGTAATCGTAATATTGTTGCCAGTGCTTCTAATAGGTCGGGGAAAAAGTCTTTTCGCATTATAGTATGTATGAACTTGTAATAAAATCTCTTTGGCTATACTATTTGTATCTGGCTGGTTTTGGTATCATTGAAAGTTTAAATTTTAAAGAACATAATTCCAAATTCAAATTAGGAAAATGTGTGATTCTCATTTGTTTTTCGTACTGTCAAAATGAGTGAATCTAATGAAGAAATTCGATACATTTTAAAATTTTACTACAAAAAAGGTAAAAATGCAACGCAAGCCGCGAAAAAAATTTGCGATGTTTATGGACCTAGTGCAGTGTCTGTGAGAGTAGCACAAATTTGGTTTAAGCGTTTTCAATCCGGAAATTTTGATGTCAAAGATGCACGTCGCTCTGGTCGCCCTATTACGGATAAAATGGATGCCATTTTTGAAAAAGTGGAGCAAGATCGGCATATCAGTAGTTACGACGTAGCTGAAGAACTAGGAATTGACCACAAAACAGTTTTGGCGCATTTTAAAAAAACTGGGTACACAAAAAAGCTCGATATTTGGGTACCTCACGAGCTCACTGAAAGAAACCTAATGAACCGTGTACTCATTTGTGATTCTTTATTACGACGTAATGAAACCGAACCATTTTTGAAGAAGCTGATAACTGGTGATGAAAAGTGGATCATGTACGACAAGAACGTGCGAAAAAGGTCGTGGTCAAAGGCCGGTCAAGCTTCACAGACTGTGGCGAAACCCGGGTTAACTCGCAACAAGGTGATGCTGTGTGTGTGGTGGGATTGGAAGGGCATTATTCATTATGAGCTGTTACCACCAGGCAGGACCATCAATTCTGAACTCTACTGCGAACAACTGATGAGATTAAAGCAAGAAGTTGAGAGAAAGCGGCCGGAATTAATCAACAGAAGGGGTGTGGTTTTTCATCATGATAACGCTAGACCTCACACATCTTTAGCCACTCAGCAAAAACTAAGAGAGTTTGGCTGGGAGGTGTTAATGCATCCGCCGTATAGTCCTGACCTTGCACCTTCAGATTTCCACCTGTTTAGGTCTCTTCAGAATTCTTTAGGCAGTGTCAGGTTAACATCACGAGAGGACTGCCAAAACCACTTGTCGCGGTATATTGATCAGAAGTCCCAATATTTCTATAGCAATGGGATCATGTCCCTACCTACAAGATAGCAAAAAGTTATCGAACTAAATGGTACCTACATACTTTAGTTAAATGTAAATAAACCATATTAAAAAATGTTTTGAATTTTCTTAAAAAATGCGAAGAAACTTTTTCCCCAACCAATATTTCGCAATCGCAATAGCTGTCAGATGCAACCAACCTCCCCCGTTTCGTGCTTCGTAATCGCACTGCCGGTAGCTAGTGATCACATAAAAAAATACGGTACTCTCAGTGCCCTCGAAAAGACTCGAAACTAAACTTGAGAAATAATCAAATATTTTAGATCCCTGAAAATGATGTAGTTTTTAGTTTGTGCAATTTTCAAAGTGTTATAATGTACACTTTACAAGAGAGAACTAAATATTTGCTTTCCAAAGTCTCAAAGCAAGATTCTTGTAATTGATTCTTTCGTTTTAATTTATCCGCTCTTTTAGTTGATAACAGTGAGCAGGGCTAGTGATTTGTATAGTTTCAGTCAAAGATTTAGATGGCTTCAGTGTATAACGTAGAATCAATAAAAAATCCTCTACAGTAATCACTTAAATAAGAACTTAAGTTCCATGCCAACAGGACAACATTTTTCCAAGAATATTCGACGCATAATTTTAATTATATGCCGCCTATAACAATATTTGAGACTAGAGTTTGACTTTCTAGTTGACGACGAGTGACAGGTAAGGCGACGAACGTTTCGGCTGAGGAAGCGAAGCAAAGAAGACGTGTGACACTTTCGTAAATTGCTTTGAACCTTACCTCCTACCAGTCAGTAGGATATTTCTGTTATAATTTTATCGTAACATTTCATAATACTCGTGAGAGAAACTAACTTGTATTAATAATTTCGTTAAGGAAAAGTTGTGGTTTTCATCAAACCAAATTTCGACTTTGAATTTGAAAGTTTCTAAGGTGTTAGAGTGCTAAGCCCTGATGTGTCAAGAAATTTAACCCACAGCATAAATCTAAATCAAACCATTTAAATGTTTGCCCCACAGCGGGTTACACACCCGATTAAAATCTTCGGGACGCTTTGAATGATAGTAATTAATGAGGAATGTGACATGTATGCATGTATAATCGATCGTGAAGCAAGGACACATTAATTAAAGAAAGATCCCTGTAAAAAGAACTACTTTACGAATATACTGCAATACTGGACCCGAACCAGCAAAACATACCATTCGCGGGTTTTGCGTCTAACCAATTTCGCCCCCTGCTGTATAACCATAATTTGGAATTCTCCTACAGTCCCTCTTCCCCTAATCAATGCCTCCTACGAACACAGTATTTAAGATTATACCTCCATACATTTATGCAGAGCTATACCTGCGTTACGGACCTTGACTGCAAAGATTGAACATTCAGACATATAGCCGTCGTCATCAAAATCCTATTTGGTATCAGACGCTAGGTATAGCGTTAAATAAATGTATAAAATTAACTAACCAGTTTATCCTACACATAAATTTTCGAGCGGACCGATACATGTCCTGCAGTCTTATTCCTGGAATTCCGTAATCAGGAATTAGGAACCCTGAGTCTAGAAAACCGCTTGTATAGCGGATTTTAAAGTGATATTCTTGACGAAAAGATTCCGGATTTGAATTTAGTCAAGGTTTTCCGTCCAAAAGTCGCTTTGAAAACAGGACACTGAATTCCAGGAATAGACCTGCTGATCTATTCCTGCAATCCCGTAATCAGGAATCAGGAATCATGAGTGCACAAAACCGCTTTTGTAGCGGTTTCCAAAGCGATTTTCTTGACAAAAATATTTTTTTTAATCAATCAAGGATTCCCGACTACGGAATTCTAGGAATAGATTAGCAGGCCTATTCTTGAAATTCCGTGCTCAGGAATCAGGAATCTTTCAGTCAATAAATCCGCTTTTATGGCGGTTGTCGAAGAGATTTTCTAGACGGATAAACCTTGACTCATTAAAATACCGTGGCTCGGAATCTTTATATACGTTATGAAAACCCACTTTAACCCTTTCCCCCGCCAGGAACGTATATATCCGACTGAGCCAGGCATTCTGCAGGCGCCATCGTCGGATATATCCGACAGAAAACTACTCCACTTCAAACATTAATAAAACTTTACTGATTACGAAATAATGTGTTTTGTTTACATATTTGCACAGTACATACTAGCGTAAAAAGAACTACTTTACGAATATACTGCAATACTGGACCCGAACCAGCAAAACATACCATTCGCGGGTTTTGCGTCTAACCAATTTCGCCCCCTGCTGTATAACCATAATTTGGAATTCTCCTACAGTCCCTCTTCCCCTAATCAATGCCTCCTACGAACACAGTATTTAAGATTATACCTCCATACATTTATGCAGAGCTATACCTGCGTTACGGACCTTGACTGCAAAGATTGAACATTCAGACATATAGCCGTCGTCATCAAAATCCTATTTGGTATCAGACGCTAGGTATAGCGTTAAATAAATGTATAAAATTAACTAACCAGTTTATCCTACACATAAATTTTCGAGCGGACCGATACATGTCCTGCAGTCTTATTCCTGGAATTCCGTAATCAGGAATTAGGAACCCTGAGTCTAGAAAACCGCTTGTATAGCGGATTTTAAAGTGATATTCTTGACGAAAAGATTCCGGATTTGAATTTAGTCAAGGTTTTCCGTCCAAAAGTCGCTTTGAAAACAGGACACTGAATTCCAGGAATAGACCTGCTGATCTATTCCTGCAATCCCGTAATCAGGAATCAGGAATCATGAGTGCACAAAACCGCTTTTGTAGCGGTTTCCAAAGCGATTTTCTTGACAAAAATATTTTTTTTAATCAATCAAGGATTCCCGACTACGGAATTCTAGGAATAGATTAGCAGGCCTATTCTTGAAATTCCGTGCTCAGGAATCAGGAATCTTTCAGTCAATAAATCCGCTTTTATGGCGGTTGTCGAAGAGATTTTCTAGACGGATAAACCTTGACTCATTAAAATACCGTGGCTCGGAATCTTTATATACGTTATGAAAACCCACTTTAACCCTTTCCCCCGCCAGGAACGTATATATCCGACTGAGCCAGGCATTCTGCAGGCGCCATCGTCGGATATATCCGACAGAAAACTACTCCACTTCAAACATTAATAAAACTTTACTGATTACGAAATAATGTGTTTTGTTTACATATTTGCACAGTACATACTAGCGTTCATTAGATTTCTACTGTTTCAACAGTGGAAACACACTATTTGCAACAAAACAAACAACAATTCAAGACTGCATATTATCGAAATAATTGTAGTGTGGCGTATTGAGAAGGATTATGCCAAAAAACCTTGGCGGTGAAAGGGTTAACAACCGCTATAAAAGCCGGTTTATCGACAGAAATATTCCTGATTCCTAGGCACGGAATGCTATGAATAGGCCTACTGCTGTGGTGCAGAAGACTGCCTTCCCGGAGCGTGCGCTCCAGAGCCGCGGAAGAAATGAAAAGTTACAGGCAATTTAGCGCGAAATAGAAAATGTCTCACATTTAGCGCTCTGCCGGTGCCCCGGGGACTCACGCGCCGGCGTGCGGCGTACGTGGCCGCCCAGCAAAGGCTATAAGCGGCTATTATTTATATTCCGGGAGGTCACGACATTTTTGGTCACAATAAGGTAAATGGCTGCGTCTGCGTTCACGGGTTAGAGGCCAACCATCGGATGCTAAATATGTTGGTCTGCCTGCGTCAAGTGGTTGCGTTATATCCAAAATTGATGTTGCTATGTACCTGCTGATGAATATACTGATTGTCTAGAAATCAATAGAACTATACCAAAATAAACATCTGTAATCTAAATTACCTCTAAATACGAAATTCAACCAAAGATTTGTTAGTTTTGGTATTACTAAGCAAGTATGTACTAATACTTTCTTGCATACTTTATTTGCATTTTTTTTGCCATTTACCTTCTCATATGTATTTTTTGTCACTACAACTAATACTTGGCGCAGGCAGACTGACACATTTTGCTTCAAAGGGTTAGTTTTTATCCTATGAACCCAGTTTCAGCCATTCGCGTTATCGTTACCATTATTGTCGCGACCTCCTAGTCTATATATGAAATAGCGAAAAATTATTAAAAGGAGTCGTAAGGGCATTTTTTTTATCTTCCTGACATGTATAGCTAATACCACACAACTACCATTATGATATTAGCCTAATACACCACATTCCCAAAGGAAAAAGGTGCCCCGCCAGAACCTTACCTTTACGAGCACGGCTACATTGAGTTGGATTGAGAACACGGACAATTTTTCATTGCCACTTTTTACCGTCTTTTCATACAATGCGATGGTACCAACCCGGGCGGGCTTAGGACCTACCACCTAGTAGGGGAAGGGAACCTACAGTTTTACATGGATTCCGAACCTTGGAGCAGCTCGCATTCGTGACGAAATCCAACTCAGAAAGAGAAAGAAAGTGGAGCATGAACGAGGCGAGGATTTGAATCCAGACCTCTGGTATGCTAGGCAAATCCCCGCGCTCTGCTGTGCATGACTAGCCGGGTGACATATTCTGTGCTGACGAGGGCGGGGTCGGGGGGCAGCAACAGGTGCCCGGTGTTGCCAGCCCACGGCGCCGCCGCGGCACCGTCACGGATGCGAGCCCGCGAGGCGGCACAGATAGGCCGCTCTCCTCCCCGCTTCCGCCGGATGCGCGGGTGAAGGCTCGATAGAAATAAGCCTGACTTTATGACGTTCATGTCGGGCTTCGAAGAATGGAATGATCTTACTACACATATGCCACGAAGGTGAAGATTGTATGGAGAAATAACTTCCATACAAGGAGCGCTCATAAAATGACGCCACGCGACTTACATCATTATATCTCCGTACACATTTGTAACGTAGTGATGATAACGGAGACACATCCAATTGTAAGTCTACCAAATTGGTAGGTAGTCTTATTAAGATATGAATTATTTTTTAATAAACCAGATGGTCGTTACGTCATTTATAGAGTTCCGTACCCCAAAGAGTGAAAACGGAACCCTATTACTAAGCCTCCGCTGTCCGTCCGCCCTTCCGTCTGTCATCGGGCTGTATCTCATGAACCGTAATAGGTAGGCAGCTGAAATTTTCACAGAGTGTATATTTATTTTTCCGCTATAACAACAAATAGGTAAAATTCAAAAATAATCATAAAGGGAGTCCCCATACAAAGAACGTGTTTTTTTTGTGTTAAATCTTGTACGTTGGTACGGAACCCTTCGTGTGCGGTCCGACTCGCACTTGGCCGGTTTTTTTTCATTAGTAATTCAGCGAGATTAGAAACAAAGGCCAAATTCGGCCGTCACACCTCCCGCGGCACAATTTTGGTGTCGACACTTTTTTAGTTCCATCGTTCTCATGTAATTTCTTCACCTTCATGACATACGCCCGTTTTCACCACATCCAGCTACGAAAATCCCAAAGTTATCGTTCGGTTCCACAATGTTAATATGAAATGTAGCTGAAAGTTAACTATTGGATTTCAGGTAGCTGGTGGTGGTAAGATCAGGGGATAATAGAGTTATGTTACTTATAGTGTGGTCACGTAAGACCTATAACCAGATCAATATAAGTGTTTTGGAATGAAAATCCTTTTTAGGGTTCCGTCCCCAAAGGGTGAAAACGGAACCCTATTACTAAGCCTCCGCTGTCCGTCCGTCCGTCCGTCCGTCTGTCACAGGGCAGGCAGTTCACAGAGTGTGTATTTATTTTGCCGCTATAACAACAAATAGGTAAAATAAAAAAATTAAAGGGGGGTCGAATACAAAAAACGTATTTTTTTTGTGTTTAATCTTGTACGATTGTACGGAACCCTTCGTGTGCGAATCTGACTCGCACTTGACCGGTTTTACACGTTACACTCCGGATCGTGGCGAATCAGCGCTAGACCGAAAAAAAGTGTAAGACTTCAACCATCATGACACTTTAGTTATAGTATGTGTTATGGCTATGTAAAGGTATATTATGGCTATGTATTTGTAACAGCTCGTGGTGCAGGGGCTAGAGGACTCGCCTTTCATGCGAGAGGTCTGGGTTCAAATCCTCGCCCCGGTCATGATCGAAATGCACTTATTCATGTCTTACTGTATTGAATAAGTGCCATTTCGTTACGATTGCCAGGGTATTCTATGGTTCGAAACCCATGTTAAACTGTAGACCTTCTTCTTTTACGAGGTGGTAGGGTTAAGCCCGCCCGGATTGGTAACACCGCATTGAATGAAACTATGGTTGAAGCGGCAATGAAAAATTGTCCGTGTTTTCCATCCAGTGCAATGCAGCCGTGCTCATAAAGGGAAGGTCCTGGAATGGCGCTTTGGGATTTTCGTAGCTGGATGTGGTGAAAACGGGCGTATGTCATGAAGGTGAAGAAATTACATGAGAACGATGGAACTAAAAAAGTGTCGACACCACAATTGTGCCGCGGGAGGTGTGACGGCCGAATTTGGCTTTTGTTTCAAATCTCGCTGAATTACGAACGAAAAAAAACCGGCCAAGTGCGAGTCGGACCGCACACGAAGGGTTCCGTACCAACGTACAAGATTTAACACAAAAAACACGTTCTTTGTATCGGGACTCCCTTTATGATTATTTTTGAATTTTACCTATTTGTTGTTATAGCGGAAAAATAAATATACACTCTGTAAACATTACAGCTGCCTACCTATTACGGTTCATGAGATACGGCCCTGTGACAGACGGAAGGGCGGACGGACAGTGGAGGCTTAGTAATAGGGTTCCGTTTTCACCCTTTGGGTACGGAACTCTATAAATGTTGTAAAGACCATCTGGTTTATTAAAAAATAATTCTTATCTTAATAAGACTACCCACCAATTTGGTAGACTTACAATTGGATGTTTCTGATCCCTCGATCCCTCGATCTTATAAAATAATTAACAAAAAATACGCAATACGATAATTACCAGACGTACTTGATAAGTAAAATTTACTTATGGTAAAGGCAAGTTTTTCAACTAATTTACAATTGTTTCGACTTGCATACATTCCAACTTTTACGTTTTTGTTTTGTGAGATGGTGACAAATGATTGTAATGCCATCTACGTACACTTATGTATGACCTGTGTTTCTCACACGAGAGAACTGTTATCTCCACTAAAAATCTGGACAGAGTCGTTGAGACTTTTTTCTTGTAAAGTTTCTCGAAAACGTCTTGTTAAAATCAAAGGATGCTCGAGGAAAATTGAGGAAAGTTATAAATTTCCTCGAGAAGCACCCTTGATTTTTTATAACTGTGCGACAGAGAGGTTACGCCAGACTCAGTGGCCCAGTGGCGCGACACTTCGGCGATCGCTCTCCGAAGTTAAGCAACGCTGGGTCCGGTCTGGTCTTGGATGGGTGAACATTAGACCGTTGAGAGAGGCTGGCCGTGGTTCGGATTCCACGTTAAACTGTAGGTCCCCTTCCTTACTTACTAGGTGGTAGGGTTAATCCCGCCCGGGTTGGTACCATCGCATTGAATGAACGATGGTCGAAGCGGCAATGAAAATCGTCCGTGTTTTCCATCCAGTTCAATGTAGCCGAACAATATAAGGAAGGTCCTGGCATGGCACCTAGTTCCCATGTGGTGTGTTGGGCTAATACCATGACAGAAGGTGTGGTATTAGCCATCATGTCCAGTCACATAAAAAAAAAGGAATATAGAAGCCGGCCAGTAGGCCTCAGGTTTCTACCTTGGGGGGAAATACCTCGACAGTGAGAGCATTTCACGGATTACCAAAATTATAACTGGTAGCTCTCTGAGTTGTAGACCTCGCAAGTCTGTCTTGACATAGCCTAAAACTGAATAAATTTTTACTAGGCACATTAAAACAAAAACAAATCCTATTATTTTTCATGCCTGTTCCTCACTTGGTACTTACCTAACGCTTTAGATCTTGTCATGAAACTTTTTTTATATTTTAGAACATTTTTCTGATTGATTCAAAACTGAATCGAAATAAAAAATATATAAATTAACGAATTGCTTGCACAATTTCACGAGAATCAGTTGAGAAATGCGACCTGCAGAGGCGAACAGCAGGACAGCCGGATATACGAAAGCATTTTTTCCCAAGCTGAAACGGAGACGATTCGCTCGTTCAATAAAATCAATTATAAATTACAAGATACCTTGGGTGACGGAAACTTTTATTGGCACATTTAAAAAGGGGATAGATATATTGTTATAGTATCTACAGGATTATTGCATTAAAAACGTCTAAAAATTCAAGCTGCTGCTAATATAAGTATGGTTTTCCTATTTTCGATAAAAACGGACTTTTTGTCCAAATATCTAGTTTGGCCTGCATCGTGTAGCAACGTTTTTTATTTCATTGCAGCTTACGGTCTACGAACATCACATCGGCACAATTCTAACTTGTTAACTTTAAATTGTAAGTAACTCAAAGTTGTAAACTTTATCGTCGTTATTTCCGTATGATTTATATTTGCACAGTTTTCTTCCAACTGTATTTTATTGGCAAAGTTATTTTGTTAATTGCTTGGGCCTTAATTCCTTCCTTGCTTATACCTACCCATTATCAGAATCAAACGTATGTTGCTTTTTGATCCAAATAAATTTAGTTCATATTGGTTTTGTCGTGTATCGGAATCGAATAAAAAAATATATCACAGTGCACAGGAACCTTCCTAGCGCGTGTGCTGTCAGAGCGCCGAGGCGGGCGTCGGCGGGGGAGGGCGACGCGAGGGGGGTGGGGGGGTGGGTACTCGAGCTAATTTACTCCCGGGAGAGGCGAATTTCAGAGTTTTTCAGCGCAAGTTTCCGTTCGAGTTGCGCGCGGAAATAATTTGTTCCGGTCGCTTCTTGTTTACGAGACTCGGCCGCTACAGTCGCCGCAGGGGAGCGTGACACTCCGCGGAGCGTCTCGCCGGCCTCACCGGTGCGCGCCGCGCGATGTTATCCCGCGCGCCCCGCAGGTCTATTCCTGGCATTCCGTAATCAGGAATCAGGAATCCTGAGTCTAGGAAACCGCTTTTATAGCGAATTTCAAAGCGAGTTTTTCGACGAAAAACCTTGATTATTTGAAAAAAATATGCTCCGGAATATTTCCGTCAAGAAAATCGCTTTGAAAACCGCTACAAAAACGGTTTTATAGACTCAGGAATCAGGAATCCTGAGTCTAGAAAGTAGCTTTTATAGCGATTATCAAAGCGAGTTTTTCGACCGAAAACCTTGCTTCGGAATATTTTCGTCAATACAATCGCTTCGAAAGCAGCTAAAAAAGCTGTTTTCTAGATTCAGGATTCCTGATTCCTGATTACGGAATGCCAGGAATAGACCTGCAGCGCAAGCCCCGCGAGTGATTGATCGGCACGGAGTTTCGCTGCGCCGGGGCGGGCCCGAAAATAAGATTCGCTTCGGAGCAGCGGTTGGATTTCGAGGTGACAGATGGACCCGCCTGCGCGCCGATTCTTCATCCATCTCGGTTAACATAAATCTCCACTCAGGGGATTCCATACAATTTAATACAGGTAATGCTAACATTTGAGAAAAGTCATTTCACACGTTCTTGTTTACATCTCTGTGAATCCATTAAAATAAAAAGGGGTTGGTTATAAGTGATTTCTGTGACCAAAATAAACTTTAACATTGAACTCGGAGGGTCGATTCAGTTCAACTTCCTCTTGTACCTGATTGCGCTATAACAATTTACAAAGGCTGGAACTCGCTTGTTGAACCAATTATTATGTATGGGGTGCGAGTATGGGGATTGACTTTTAATACGTACTTGGAAAAAGTACACAACCTTCAATATAGAATTCTAAAACAAATGGCTCCTAGATCTGAACGCATGACAGCACATGAGAACCACAGCCACCTGTTCAAATATTTTCAGGTTTTGCCGGCAAAAGATCTATGTAAATTTAAAATAATTGTTGATCATTATTATGACGAGACGCAAAAAAATCCAATAAACCATTCCCGAAACACTCGAAGTAACGAATAACGAACGGTAAGTATTTAGTACCTATCATGAAAAATTATTATGGCCGAAGATCACTTGATCACGTGATACCGTCTGTATTTAACGAGCTGCCGCCTGAACTTAGGTTAAATTTAAGTGTATCTAAAGTTAAGACTAGTATTAAGGAACATTTGTTAATTAAATTGTAAGCTGTCTAAATATGCACTAATTGTCATAGGTTATGCAGGTTGTGCAAGTGCAACTTTTGTTTATTTCACTTTTTTTTCATGTATTTTTTTTTTCAAGAACGATTTTGTTAATTTTTTGTTCTAATCTCTCGTTGTTTTTATTGTTTATTATAATTTTTGCTTTTTTGTTTTAATTTTGATTGTATGATTTTAAATGTAATTTTTTTTGTTTCTGTTACTCAAAAAATGATTGTAATCGCTCGCTCGTGTGCTCGTGTAATGCTGTCACACGCAGATAAGCTATAGCTTCGCGTGTACAGGTGCAGTACTTTTGTTTAGAGTTATATTTATTAAATAAACGCCACGATGGTGGCACTGAAACTGAAACTGAACTTTCTTGATTATAGTATACCATTATGACCATGACATCAGATGCAGAAACACCAGAATTATTTCAATCCGACAACTAGCGCCCGAGTTGTCACGCTTGTAGTTACACGCTACAGAGAATATCAGAGTGGTCAGTCTGAATTCTCACCCAAATTGGCGTTTACGGAACTTCGAAGTAACATAAAATCATCAACCCCCATACAAATGTTCACTACCATTTCATTTATTTACGAATTTCAAACATGACATGCCAGACCGATTAGATATTCATCGAAATCACCTCAAAACATTCATCTGAACGTATTCTGTTCTACGACTTTTGTTTAAAGAGCGTTTCGTTCCAATGCAATGTTTTTCATACATAGAATAAAAAGATCTCTAACAAAAAAGTTCTCCTTTCGGCTCGGTTTTTCTTTCGTATCCTTCTGTTTTTCATGAACAAGTACGGGTTTTCAGTGCTTTCTGGTTCACGTAAACCACGGCTAAGACATAAATGTGGGTTTCAATTTGACATTATAACGTACCTGATTGTATATATTTCTATTGAGCTTCTCACTCTGAGGCTGAGATAAATAGTCGTAACAGAAACTAAGACTAACGAAAAGTAGTACTTTGTGACGTCACTTTGACACATTTTGTATGGACGAGATCTCAAAGGAATGCAAAGTGACGTCATAAAGTACTACTTTTCGTTAGTCCTAGTTTCTGTTACGACTATTTATCTCACCCTGAGTGTACTTTCGAAATTGTAAAACATTGTTCTGACGATTTAGAAAAAAGAGCTGTTAAAAATGTTGACATTAATTCAATGATATATTAATCACATATGTATATTGGCTCTTTTGAAAAAAGTATTTTGTCAGTAAAATTTTGAAGGAGCATCGCATACTGTTGCTAAAAATATCATGATTTCCAAAGCCCTTTGAAACTTTATCACCTTTCGTACAAGCCGGAATTCATGTCCGTTCGATCAATAAATTTCATTTCATGGCGACTCTTACGTACTTGTGCATTTACGATAAATATTGGCTTACCTTGGGCAAAACACAATTACTTAGAAATCCTGTTATTAACTAAATAGGCTTTCATTTACTTAATTGGGAAAACGATCAAGTTATATATTTATAACGAGCAAGCAATTAATTAAAGATCTGATGTAAGTTGTGCCTTGATTCTTAGAATGAAAGGATGTGACGGGTCTACATTGTATATTAATATATTTCCTAAATATGACCAAAACAGTACAATAATGTTTTAATAAAAAAAATGCTCATAAGTATCATTCAATATGCATTTCAAAGCATATATGAATGGATTGATTAACTACAAGAAATTAAGGTGGGCCATCCCGCTCAACTCCCCTTACAAAAGGGGAAAGAAGATCACGCCCATATTTCTTATCAAAGATCCCAAATGTTGCTCAAAATAGCTTTATTTGATCGAACTAGATGTCTGATGAGACCGCTGGCATTGTAAAATTGTGTTTGGTTTCTATGGTATAAGGTCCGAAAGTTTGAATTTTTCGCGCGTTTATGCAATAACTTTGGAGGTGGATTACGCAATGATAACGTAAGAACATCTTAAAAAAATTAGTCATCAGACATAGCTTATTTAATCAAAATTTATAATCTATTGGGTTTTGGTTAGATTTTTGACTACAGCGGTCGTGGTTTACTTTTAGCCATAAGTCGTTTTGTAATTAAAATTTTCGTAAACTTTACCAAAGCATACACTATGCACATTGTCTTTTATGTGGATATGTTGAATCTTCCTCATAACGGAGCCTGTCTTTTTCTTTGAAACAGAGAAGATCCCAGAGTGCAACCGCACGGTTTTGTACTGTGCCCGCGAATGAGTTAGTCCCGCCGGGTTGGTCCACCTTAAGAGTGTTTTAACCTTTAAACATCCCAGCATTCAGATTTATATATTGATTTAAGAGGGGCCTAGCTTCTCGTAGCTAAGCAGCGCAGGAACTTACCTTGCATGCCAGAGGTCTGGGTTCAAATCCCCGCCCCGTTCATTGATACCTTTCTTTCACATTATTAGTTGTTTATTAGTTTTCACATTTATTATTATTAGTAGTAGTCGTCACGAATGCGAGCTGTTCATTTCATTTAAAACTATATGTCCCTTCGCCTACTAGATGGTAGGATTAAGCTGGTACCATCGCATTGGATGAATATATGGTCGAAACGGCAATGAAATAATATCCGTGTTTTCCATATAGAGCAATGTAGCCGTACTCATAAAAGGAAGGTCCTGGCATGGCATCTGATCCCTTCGAGTATGCGATGTGTTGGACTAATATCATGACGGTGGGTGTGGTATTAGCCATTATAGCCAAAACATATGAGAGGTGTCGTGGGACACCAGTAGGAAGGTAGTTCCTTCCGCTTTGTTATGTATTACCACAAAAAAACACCTCAAAGTCAGAAGGAAAAACGTTTCACAAGCGCCCGTTGTCAAGTACAACAAGTCAAATAACGATTTAAGGTAGCCCATCCCGCTCATCTCCCCATACAAAAGGGGAAAGAAGATCACGCCCATATTTCTTGTCAGAGATCCAAAATTTTGCTCAAAATAGCTTTATTTGATCGAACTAGATGTCTGATGACCATTGGCATTGTAAAATTGTGTTTGGTTTCTAAGTTATAAGTTCCGAAAGTTCGAATTTTCGCGCGTTTTATACAATAACTTTGGAGGTGGATTACGCAATGATAAAGTAAGAACATCGTAAAAAGATTAGTCATCAGACATAGCTTATTTAATCAAGATTTATGATCTATGTATTTAGTTTTTGTTAGAGTTTTGACTACAGCGGTCGTGGTTTACTTTTAGCTATAAGTCGTTTTGAAATTAAAATTTTCGTAAATCTTACCAAATCATACACTATGCACATTGTCTTTTTTGTGGACATGTTGCATCTTCCTCACCACGGAGCCTGTCTTTTTCTTTGAAACAGAGAAGGTTCCAGAGCGCAACAGCATGGTTTTGTACCGAGCCCGCGAATGAGTTAGGCCCGCCGGGTTGGGCCACCTTAAGCTCCAGAGTTGCTGAACGCTTCGTTTGTACATATTTTGGTCCCAACCAATTATTGCATTACGGCCGGAAGGATGACACTAATGCCTGTCTTATTTTTAACAAAGACCAATACGAGCGAAGAGAGAGACAAATAACGGTGTCACCATTTTGGCCGTAAAGTATGGGTTGACGGTCTGTAATAGAAAAAAGTGTCACTCGGATACGTGTAGCTCCCGTCCGCCAAACGCGCGATTAGGAACACAGATCTAAAAGAAAGAGACTAACACTCCGAATGCACGTTTCAAGCTTCGCAAAAACACAAAATTGTACAGTTCGCGCCTTGGTTAGAACATTGTCTAGTCTCGGGCACAAAAGTGGCCACGCCTGGTTATTGTGGCGAGCCATTGTTAGGCCAATCCATTTAGCGGACAAAAGCTGCGTCCGTCCTGTAGCTAGTGACGCGATTCTGAGGCACCGTGTGTGGAGACGTGTGGCTGCATTAGCGCTAGAGTGGCCCTAACTTGCTATAATAGTTAAATCATGGCCCCTAACACTTTTAACGATTAAAAATGAGTACTGGAAAGAGAATGACACGTGTTTGATCATTGATCATTTCAGCCGTCTCCTGCAATCCGGCCTTATTCGTGTGGATTGTCAATTGGATAATTTTCCCAAATTAACTTTTACCGAACGGATAAGTTTAACTATGATAAATTTACCTCGCTCAAATACAGTTGACTAGGCTGAACGTTGAAACCTCGAATTTCCATTCCTAAAATACATAAATCATTGAGTCAGCTTCCTTTGTTTTTATTTGATTATGGTATTCTTGGATGTTCTCGTATTTCGGGGCCGCCTTTTCCTCTGTGGCAATCAGCTTTTCAGCCAATCATTCCCGTGACGTCACACTTTTGGCATTCGAAAATGTGCGATCTCATCTTTCCCGGCAGAAGGAAATATTAAATTAAATTAGGCTTAATGTAATCACAATCTGGACGTATTCGCAAATATTTTCGGCTTTTTGAGACATCATTGATTGACTTATGCAGTGTGATGTACATAAGTCAATCAATGATGATCAAGGTGTGTGATGTGACGATGAATGGTTGGCGTTCAAGGTTCATTTTGTCACGAAACCAATTTCAATATAATGCGCTCAGTCTTGTGCAAATTGGGTAAATCTATATGAGTGATTACGTCATTTCTCAAAATTACATGTTTTGTCATATTTATAAATCCCTTACAGCACTACATTTTAATAGCCAGATGACTTCTGGTGGATGGCACGCTAATAATGTAGATGTAGACTAGCAACGGAATTCGTACTATTTTGCTAATATATTTTATGTAATAAATGCGAAAGTTTCTTTGTTAGTGTGTCTTATTTTCACGCAGAAACGGAGCAATGGATCGATGAGATTTTTGCATATAGCTCAACATATCTATCTCGCAATATAGCTGATAGGCCGGAGAGTGACAAATGAATGTATCTCCCGGAATCTTGTCCCGAGCGGAGCCGGTTACCTCAGGTAGTAAATAAATTGATCGGCAGTATAGTTCAATACGAAATTGGGATAGCTATAACGTGAATGCCAGTTAACGTGAAAATTGCTGAAAAAACATTTAAATGAATGCGAAAAAGGGGGTTGTGTCCGAATTAATGTGATGTATAATGATTAATATGATATGATGATGTAATATGATACTTTATATCATGGAAACATTAACTATAAAAAACCGGTCAAGCATGATCGTGTTCATATGCCGAGGGTCCCGTCACTGCTGGACATGGGTCATGTTAGGAATAACTACGAGACAGAATTCGAAACGAAGACATTTTTTTTATTTTCTATTTCATACAAAATAAAGAGTTTTCTCAAAAAGTATGACGCTTTGATAAGGGTTCCTATGTAGGTTTTTTTTTCAGAAAGAAACAAACGTTAATATGATAAAAATTAGGGACTAACCTAACCTAACCTAACCACACTCAACGTCATGATATTAGCCCAACACAGTGACCATTTTTCACTGTCGTTTCGACCATCCTGTCATACCATGTGATGGTACCATGACGGGCTACACAGTTTCAGTACGGAAAGGGGACCTACAGTTTAAAAGTCATAAAAGGAAGGTCCTGGCATGGCACCTAATTCCTTCGGGAATTTGGTGTATTGGGATAATATCATAACGGTAGTTGTGTGGTATTAGCCATCCATGTCAGGTCGCATAAAAAAAAAAGTTTTACAACGATTTCGAATCATGGAACAGTTCGCATTCGTGACGAAATGGACTTATCCATTTCAGAAAGATAATGAAAGCGGTGAATTAACGGTACGGGGAATTGAACCAATGGACTTTGGCGTGCAAGGCAAGACGCCAGAGTCTCTGAGCTGCGAGCCGCTCATTGTTACATTATGTTTACGATTGAATTGGATACACCGAGATAAAAGACGTAAAAATGGTTCCATCAGCAAAGCGTTAGTAGATTCAACTATAAAATGAACCAGTAAAAGTGTGCATGGTAGATTTAGCTTGGTTTAAATTTAATGAAGACTTAAAGAAAGGGTACTACACCACAGCTGCAAACACACTTTTTGAAACACGATTTGATATTATATATTTAAGCACCTGATATGTACGAATCTACTAGAAAATGTTACCGGATGTCAGACTCTTGTTTACCCTATCCGGTGGCGGTGACACGGTCTCGGTTCATTTAACCATATATTTTTTTCAGTGTATTTTCAAATAATTCCGTCGACCATTGTCGCGAGGCCACTCTATTCCGCGGTCAACGGGTTAGAAGCAACGCCACAGTGAGCGAGGAGGAGAGTGCATTCTAATGCCTGCGCCCCCACCCCTCTCTCCGTCACCTCCCCCCGCCACTCCTACTCCGGGAGCGGCCGGGGCCAACCTAATTAGGGCTGCCGCGGAGCCCACGGGCGCCTTACTGCCTGGCACTCTGATTAACTGAGCGCACCGGGCCCCTGTTTAAGGCCGTGATGAGAGCCGATTTCGTTCAGTTTGATAAGGACGTAAGTAAAAGAATATTAGTTCGTATTTAAAATTACGAAAATTGAATTTCGATAGTCAAAAAGTAAATATGTAGATTTATGGACTAAATCGATATTTTCAACTTAACCAAAACTAAATTTGCAAAAAAAATCAAAGAGCTTCTCCAAGATCACTATCTGTCTTACAGATAAAAAATGTCAAAAAAAAAAACATAACTTAACCCTATCACAACCTTCACGCACTCCTCACACATACATACACACCCTGTCACACAAACTCAACTCACACCCACACACCCTACTCACGCTTCTTACAAAGATTCCAGTACCCCCTGCCCCCCCCCCCCCCCACATTTGTCCGATTAACCTTTAGGATATTTTTGAATTTGTATTACATCATAGGTACCTAATTATAACGTCAACAAAATTTTCAAATTGTGAAACTTCATAATTGGCTTAACAATTTGATAAATACCTGTACTATTTGTAACCATAAATAGCTGTTAAGTTTCTATAATAAATAAATAAATAAATATAATTTAAATATTAACCTGTAAGTATCTAGTGCTTTGTCTTCTCAAATTACAAAAAAAATCATAAACTTCATTCTAAAAAGTTTGAACAGAATATTAGTGTCAGATATTTACCGTTATAGGTTCCAAATATAGCTTCAAGCATCAATGCACCTTTTAATCTTTTTTAAATTGCAAATAGTAGATATTTTTAAAAATAAAAAATATGGTTTCACTTACGCCCTTATGGTACTGAATGCAATTTGCTGTTACCACCGTAGAAATAGCTGCGCGCGCATGCTGGGTCTATGGTTACCACGCCCTTAAGGCTTGTTATTTTTCATGTGTAATACCTACACAGGTCTTGTTAAAGCTGAATTTGATAGAAATGCTTAGTTAAAAACGAAAAAAACCTATTTTAATGTTAAGGCACTAGGGCCCGTCAACTCGTAGCGCCATAAAACGCCATTTCTAGGGTTATTAAAAATTCTGTGCCACGAACAATTACTGTAAACACAGAGGAAAAAAGGAACGGCCGTAACGGCAATTAATTTTCTTCTGTATTTTCCATCACGTTCAATGTAGCCCTGCTCATAAAAAGAAGGCCTTGAGAGAGCACCTAATTCCTTCGAAAATGCGGTGTGTTGAGCTTACATCATGACTTTTGGGATAGGATAGTATTAGCCATCCATGTACACTAAAAATAAATGTGGGCCTACACCGGGTCGCCGGCGTATGGACAGATTGTGCATATAAATATAATCCTATGGGAAGCAGGCCACGCGTTTCTAGCCTCTGTCCGAGCTCAAATATACTTTCGAAATGTGGTATATACTTTTTATGGTTCCGTACTTAAACGGTCCAAAAGAAAGCCTATTACTAAGCCTCGTTTCATTTCATTTCATTTCATTTATTAAAACTTTTTGGTAGTCAAACTACACCAAGTTACGTCACAAAGATCCGCGGATTCGATCAACCCAGTAAAGAAGAACCCGCAAAGAAACTTCACGGGTTTACATAACATATTTTTCCGTCCACAATTATGAAATGTGTTCTCCGCTGTCCGTCCGTCCGTCCGTCCGGCCTTTCGTCTCTCACAGGGCTGCATCTCATGAACCGTAATTTAATTTAAATGAATTGTAATAAAATTTATTTTACCGCTATAACAACAAATAGGTAAAAAAAAATAATAATAAAAATTAAAAGGGGGCCCCCATACACAAAACGTGATATTTTGGTGTTAAATCTTGTACGATGGTACGGAACCCTTCGCGTGCGAGTCCGACTCGCACTTGGCCGGTTTTAAAAAAATAATTAAGGACGGCGCGGTTCTAATACGAGTAGTAGGCGCGGTAGATGGCAGGTCTCCTTCCTTTTATGATCTGAGAGTGTACTCAATACCCTGCCGGCTTACAGGTGCTCACGTTTCTCGTCTAATTGATTGATGGTTGCGTGGAATTACATGTAAATGTACCAATTAAGGCCAGCTGATGGGTCAATTTCCGACCCTTAATCCCTCGGTTGCGATAGCTTTATTGAGTCCACCAAATCATTAGAAATATGAAGACGGTGGTAACGGCAATCACATGAAATATTGAGATCTTAACCGTGCATAGGAAAGTAGCATGTTTAAAGTGACGATTTCTTAATTTTTCAGAAGAGCGACATTTAACATTAAAATAAACTACTGAACTGAGATTTTACTTAATGAAGGGAAAAAAAAGCAAGTTGGTAGATATAAAAACATTTTAAATATAGACGTCATTGTGTTTGCCAGAAGCAAAAAATTTTTTTTTTCATTTAATATTGTTTCACAATTTCGAGTAATATCAATAAAATAAATTTAATTACATACAAAATATCGCAAACTAATGTTTTATTCATAAATTAGTTTATTTTTCTAAATTACTCCAGGCTCAATTCGTCATTCCTTAACTGTTTGCACAGCCTCGGTAGCCCAGTGGTACGCGACGCCTTGCGAATCGAAAAGCTGGGTAAGCACCTCTGAGCGCGGTTCGGTTTTGGATGGGTGACCATTTTCAACCGGTGAGGCCGTGGTTCGAACTCGATGTAAAACTGTAGGTCCCCTTCCTTACTTACTAGGTGGTAGGGTTAATCCCGCCCGGGTTGGTACCATAGTACTGAATGAACGATGGTCAAAGTGGCAATGAAAATTGTCCGTGTTTTCCATCCAGTTCAATGTAGCCGAGTAATATAAGGAAGGTCCAAGTATGGCACCTAATTGTCATGTGGTCTGTTAGGCTGATATCTTACGTTCAGTTTGGTATAAGCGATCCATGACCAGTTACATAAAAATAAAACCTTAAGAAAAAAAATGTTAAGCACTAAAAGTGAGTTTGATTGAAGCGACTACATCATTGAAATTTATACATCTTCGCTTTCCACCCCTTCGTGGCAAGACGTAATTACATGTATGTAATAATGCATTTTAAAAATCCTCTTTGCTGCAGTTGTCACAAAGTAACCTGCTCCAGAAAAACGCATTCCTTCCCTAGGTATCTGAAACTGTGTCAAGCAGCGTCGGCACACAATCGGCGCGCAGGCCTTGTCTGTCAATATACCTTATAGTGTAGGGTTCCGCTGCGTATTTTCTTACGTCATAGGATTTTTTTTTTATGCTACCTGACATGGATGGCTAATACCACACAACTACCGTTATGATATTAGCCCAATACACCACATTCCCGAAGGAATTAGGTGCCATGCCAGGACCTTCCCTTTATGAGCACGGCTACATTGAACTGGATGGAAAACACGGACAATTTTTCATTGCCGCTTCGACCATCTTTTCATCTAACGCGATGGTACCAACCCGGGCGGGCTTAAACCCTACCACCTAGTAGGGGAAGGGGACCTACAGTTTTACATGGATTCCGAACCATGGAGCAGCTCGCATTCGTGACGAAATGCACTTATCGAACTCTGAAAGAGAAAGACAGTGGTGCAAGTTGGTATTGAACCCGGGCCGCTGGTACGCTAGGCCAGTCCCCGCGCCACTAGGCTACGAGCCTAAATGGAACTTGTATGCAGAGCTTAAGATTAGCTGTAAGGTTTCTTATAAAATTAAAATAAAAAATATACGGTTGCTATTCCAAGCACTAGCCCATTGAGTGTACAAAAAATCAACTTCGTTCAACAAAAATTGTTCTATTTCAGCATGCAAGATTTGACCGTAACACCACATTACATACGAACATTGCAAGTTAAATCAAAACTTGTAAAATGTCCTAAAAAGTGAAAAAACGTTGTTAAAAAAACAGTTATTCATAAAGAGAAGCAATCTGTTAAAACTATTTCTCATACTATGATCTTGAAACTACATATATCTAGCAATATATTTTTCTTACTATTTCAAAAGATGTACAAAAATCAAAACGTATACTTTGAAATAAATTTATCTTGAGAACCAACTGCACATAGTTTTAAAATCAAACACATGTTTAAATATTCTTAATAATCCCTGCTTCTTTGATTTTATATTTTATGGTTCTACAGCGCTGTCATACCATAAACTGCTGCTGCACGCGACTCTGCCTCTCACTTACTATGACAACTTCTCGAGTCTTCTTTCCGCCTTAAGGTGGCTTATCTCGCTCATCTCCCCATACAAAAGGGGAAAGAAGATCACGCCCATATTTCTCGCCAGAGATCCAAAATTTTGCTCAAAATAGCTTTATTTGATCGAACTAGATGTCTGATGACCATTGGCATTGTAAAATTGTGTTTGGTTTCCAAGTTATAACGTCCGAAAGTTCGAATTTTTCGCGCGTTTTATACAATAAATTTGGAGGTGGATTACGCAATGATAAAGTAAGAACATCTTAAAAAGATTAGTCATCAGACAGGCTTATTTAATCAAGATTTATAACCGATTTGGTTCTTGTTAGCTTTTTTACTACAGCGGTCGTGGTTTACTTTTAGCTATAAGTCGTTTTGAAATTAAAATTTTCGTAAATCTTGCCAAATCATACACTATGCACATTGTCTTTTTTGTGGACATGTTGCATCTTCCTCATCACGGAGCCTGTCTTATTCTTTGAAACAGAGAAAGTCCCAGAGCGCAACAGCACGGTTTTGTACCGTGCCCGCAAATGAGTTAGGCCCGCCGGGTTGGGCCACCTTAAAAGGTAAGCCGTGTTTTATGACGTCATAAATGTCATAATTAAAACTGACTGGTGTCTTGACGTGCCAAGTCATCAATCATCAATCAATTATAATGTAATCAAATGATATCGTAGTCTCCCACTGTCAATCTTACTTAATCAAACTTAAATTTTTTAGGGTTCCGTACCCAAAGGTTAAAAACGGAACCCTATTACTAAGCCTCCGCTGTCCGTCCATCCTTCCGTCCGTCCGTCCGTCCGTCTGTAACAGGGCTGTATCTCATGAACCGTAACAGGTAGGTAGCTGAAATTTTCACAGATTATGTATTTATTTTGCCGCTTTAACAACAAATAGGCTAAATTATAAAATAATGAAAATTAAAGGGGGGGGGGCATACAAAAAACGTGTTATTTTTGGGGTAAGTCTTGTACGATACTACGGAACCCTTTGTGTGAGAGTCCGACTCGCACTTGGCCGGAATTTTTTCATGGTTGTTTGAGCACACACAGCAATCATTTATTTTCACTGCTTCTCCGTTCATGTATCTCATGACGTGAGAAATCTTGCAGTGGGATCCTAGACTAGTAAGACTTCCTTGCATAAGAGAATTCCTCTCCATATTTTCTCGAGAATAAGTCTTTTAGGCCTGGTTATAGAAATATACATCTACGTTGTCAGCCTCAATGGTCCAGAAACGTAAACCGATTACGTTAACGTGCGGTCAAGCATGTCACTTTTTGTGAAAAGTATTTTAGTAAAATTAGTATAAAGTTGACTGTTTACGTTTTGCAAAAAACCACTTGACATTAATTAACTTTTAGCCGAATGATTGCACTTTTACCATTGGTTCTGGCCTTAAAAATAAATTGATCCGAACTCAGCTCAAATAGTGCCTGCCTTGCTCGGCCGTGCATCACCTAGCAAGCTAGCATTTATTTGAATTCTTGTATAGCAGGCCACGTATGCTAACAGACAATGTATTCGGAATCCGCATGTTGCACTTATAGTTCGAAATAATTTATCATTCATTACACAAAACCAAATAATTAGAAACCTGGTGAGACACCTCTCTTCAGGTGAAATACTTCTGCATACGTGTGTCCCGTGGGTAAGTAGTTCTACTTATCTGCCGGAACCTATACCATCCTATGCTCTGTAAGCCAATAATTATCTCTATTCGTGTTAATTGAGTGTTTAACCTATGTTATTGTTAAAAAAATTGACAAACACTTTTGTAAATTTCAGTAGACGTCGAAAAAAAAGCCAGCGTAGTTTCTTGCCAGTTCTTCTTCGCTACGTTTTGTTTTGCTGAACGGGTCAATGTTAAAATATGATAAATCCGAGTGCAGTGTACTGTCTATGGATAATGAATTAACAATACAATACAATTGGGTCTACACTTACGTGAAACGGTCGCTCGGGGTCCAGCGCGCGCGTGTCAACTATTCATGCTCGACCCGCAACACGCCTGGCGGCGTCGGAGCGCATCGCGACACGTGTCGACGTGTGGCAACACGCTAGGTGCGTGACGCTCCAAGCTCCATCCGCCTGCAATATGAACAGAAGCTTTATTACGGGCGGAGGATAATTGGGGAATGGTTGTGAGGATTCAGCTCTTTGTGCAGGATTTTGTAGGCTTTCCCTTTGTGCTCTATGGCGCTGGGGTACCTCTTTTTCATTCTTTTCAAGTTTTGTAGAAGTATTGTATTTTTCAGCGGTTATTCGATCGCACATGAAGTTATGCCTAAAAAAGAGTGCTTTTTACTCCAAGGTCTGCAAATTTTGAAATATATACAATATATAATATAATTATATATAAAATATATTATATATATATATAAAATACAAAGTTCGCCAATTAAGTTTTGTAAAATAAGGTTGAGGAAGATAGTTGTTCAGCATTTTATTGTATAGGAAAAATCTGAAATTTATCAGATTCGTTTTAAAATCGTTCCGTTTGATGAAAACATCGGTTTGCGAATTTTATAAACTGGCATATCTAACCCCGGTATCAAACCGAGAACAATTATACAAGTAATCACCATGTGGTTTTCTTTACCTGCAGGTGGCTTCCAAATTGTCCAGGCTGTATTTGTATTAATGTTTCTTTTTACGACGGATTAATCACACATTCGTAACATTCATTACAAAATATATCACAAAATAGTTTATAATGGTTCTGTAAATAGTTCCAGCCTCTTGTAATGTTAAACAAATTTTAAGTTATGTTTTAAAAATCTCACCCAAGATATTCCAGCGGTTCTTAAAATATGCATATCATAAAAGCGACGTTTTTCGTTACAGAACGCTCGGCTACGCGAGACAAACGTAGGGCGCCTCAGCAGCGCGAGCCAGCGGGAACGTGAATACGACTCGACACCGCCGCCGCCATCATTATCAGGCTCTCCACAGTCGCTGATACAATGAATAAAATGAAAGCCTTTCCGACCGACTCGTCGGATGAGTGCGGAGATTCTGAAAGCTACGCCAATTATGAAAACTCTCATATGTTCTGTAAAGTTTCTCTTTAGCATTTGATAAATTCCAACAAATAAATAATTTATATTACAATAAAAAAAAATATGTGCAACTATTTACTCTTTTAGCACAGTTAAAATTTAGTTGTTTATGGTAAAGTATTTCTTATTACTATTAATGTATTACGGTGAGTATCTAATAATAAGCCAAAGCAGTTAGTACTAAGCATTTATTTTAACCGATTGAACAGTCAAAAAATAGCACGTGTGATAGATCAGATGAACCTTAACAGTCCAGTTTCCAGAGATACAGGATTTTTAACAGATTGGACAGTACCTTTTCACTGAATATGAGAGGTAAGTAAGAAAGAGAGAAATACTAAAGCTAGAAACTGTTTTCAAATAGTTAGGGAAACATTAAGAGAAAACAGTTATTGCACACAGTTAAAAAAATAATTAAAATATACAGTAACATTTAATATTTAAGGCTAACTCATTAATAGCAACCGATTCAGTTACTTGGCTCTATTTTAACCTTATTGAAATTACAGTTAGATTCATTGTTTCCTTTTTTTCAGTGTACTACTTGTAACACAACATTATTGAAGTATAGTTACGAAACGTAACATAATATTACGGTATTAATTATGAAATTCAAAGAATAATTATTTCAAGAGAAAAAAAAGATAATCTCCTAAAATCCAAAGGCAGTTTAATAAGCATTTGAAGACCACTGTTCCAATTAACTTGACACTTGGTATCTAATAACAGGCAACGAATATCTCTGTCCGTACGTGTAATTTCTTGGAAAAATGTCAAAAAGGAAATCCTCAAAGATATTTGGTTTAATTTGAGGTTATAAATAAGAAAGAATAGCAAAAACGAAAATGTATTTCCATTTATAACAAATATGAAGTAAATTGGTCGTGCTTTTCAAATTAAAAGTTTGTGGTTTTTTATTTATGTATTTCCTTAAGGCTGAAAAAACTTTGTATGGTACAAAGTTTTTTATATGCGCACGCAAAGGTAATCTCTAATTGTAAATATTAACAGGGAATAGAAATAAACATTAAATTACTTAAGACTAAGAGGAGAATCAGACTAATGCTTAGATTCGTAGACCCTACTCGTGCTTGGCTTAGTCAAAGTATAGCTTACGACTGTCAAATTTGACATTCATTCTAGAAATTGTATGTCAAATCGAAGGCATACTTTGGCTTAGTCAAGTACAAATAATCTCTACAGTGATAAATAATTTCAACAAAGTTATGCGAAATGATTGAGTTTAGTTGATTTGAAAAGCCCAATAAAATATGTTTTTATCTGACTGAGGAAACAGGCTCGATCAATTATATTATGATACTTGATCACCTACTATCCTCTAGATATTTTGACGCCAGCTAGATTTCGTTAAAGACCTGCTCATATCCCCCAAAATGCGAAACGTAAATATCGTCTAATTTCATTAATTACACACTAGTTTCGTAGAGCCGCTACGAAAACCCAAGAAAGTTCTAACGCGTTGCGTAGCTAGCGGCGTAGCAAGCGGCACGGCGCGGTTGGCTGATACGGCGGAGGCTAGGGGAGGGGCGGGCGTTGATGCCAAAGTTAGAATAAATTAAAATAAGCAACGAACTCGTCGCTCTTATCAAATGTTAATTGAATTGTTTGTTCTTGTTTAGACAACATGCTCGTGTTTTAACGGTTCGTCGGACCTGCGTACACTCTTCAACCAGCACGAAAATTATTATTATTTATTAAAATGAATACATAATACCTATAATAGATAAAATCACTTAATAGAAAAGAAAGCGCATGGCATGCGTTCGATATCGCGTCTCAGCCGTATGGTCAAAGTGACCATATAATTGTATGGGGATCCGGCGGCGCGTCGCATGCTTGTAATGCTATAAATTACATTAATTTATATTATTGCATTAGTAACTCTGTTCGTTGTAAGTAATTTAAACTGACGGTTCTGTTTCTATTGTACTTTCTTCTGTTCTACCAAGGAATTGTTTGGCAGTAGCATTTAGATCTAAGTGTGTATTTGATAACTGTGGATAGAAAAATATGTTATATAAACCCGTGAAGTTTCTTTACGGGTTCTTCTTTACTGGGTTGATCGAATCAGCGGATCTTTGTGACGACACTTAGTGTAGTTTGACTACCAGAAAGTTTAAATAAATGAAATGAAATGAAATCAAATCAAAAGCTTTAGGAAGAAAAATACTCTCTATTTTATGTTCAAATACAATATCCATTCCTTATTTAATGAAGGTAATCTTATAATGTACGTTGTTGCCGGGAAGTTCCGGCCCATAGAGCGGCGCGATGGTGAAGGCAGCGCGGGGCGGGCGCGGGGCGGGCGCGGGGCGGCGGCGACGTCTGTGCTTAGTGTGCCCGATAACGACGTTCGTGGCGAGCGGTGGGCGGGCGAGATGTAGCAGGAGGGGGGCGGCGGGGGGAGCCAGCGGAGGAAGGCTGGTGAAGGTAACGTCACACCGGAGGCGGACGACGGACAATGATCTTTGCTAATATTTAATAAGCTCTCGCTTTAAATAATTACATAAAACTAAATATACATAAATAAACGACTCCGGAGCCCGTAGTCCCAGTTGTCACCTAAATTGGCGTTGACGGCAAACCGAACGACTGGCGTTTACAAATTTATGCAGAAATTGAAAAGCGCGAGCAGTGGGCGTTAAGCGAACTAACATTCGGCAGTCCGAGTTTGATTTGACAGTTTACTCACCGTTGGCGTAAATACGTCGACGTTGCCGTTTACGCCGACAAGTCCAATCGGAAGTCGGAGTTTGACTTTGACAGCTTGAAAAAGTAAAACCACAGAATATCTAGTAAAAACTAGTATGGAGTTTGACGTTTTTACGTAACTTCGGAGTTGCGTAAACGCCAATTTAGGTGACAACTGGGACTAGGAGGTCAGAACGACCGTATCCGATAGTATAGTTCAGTAGTTTTTACTGTTCTTAAACGCGTTATAAGGGCAGATTGCGTAAGTTTGATAAGAACGTAAGTAAAGCAACATTTAATTACATTTAAAAATAACCATAACGATCTTCGATAATCACAAAATGTAATAAGTATATAGATGGTATAATTATAATATAAAGATAAATATAAGTCTCTAATGCTTTGCAAGTGTAGGTTATTTAATAAAATAATTAAATATCGTGTCACTTACGCCCTTATGGAACGGAATCAATCCACTTTTTAACCGACTTCAAAAAAGGAGGAGGTTATCAATTCGTCTGTATGTTTTTTTTTATGTTTGTTACCTCATAACTTTTGCCTGGGTGAACCGATTTTAATGATTATTTTTTTAAATGAAAGCTAGTGCTTTCCAAATGGTCCCATTTTAATTTGGTTAAGTTCTGACAATGATATCCATGAGAAAATCATATAAGTCTTAAATTTGTATTAAGATTGCGCGACAAATGGACGAATAACTCAATATAGCGCCAACCGATTTCGGTGATTCTTTTCTTATTAGAAAGGATGTGTACAAATTAGTAAGTGTACTTCAGATTCACTAAAAATAAACAAATAAAAAAAAATAACAAAAAAAATAACCGACTTCAAAGAAAAAGCACTAAAAAGTAAAGAATAATTGCCATTTTTGTAGTTACGATTTTTTTATTTTTTGAGTCGGTGTCAGCAAAGATACCCAAGGTTCTCTTGATTGGCGCAGCGCGTGCCCGGCTGACGCTGACTCAAAAAATAACAAAAATCGTAACTACAAAAATGGCAATAATTTTTTACTTTTTAGTGCTTTTTCTTTGAAGTCGGTAATTTTTTTTGTTAAATTTTTACGTAAACAAAGTTATCAGGTAACATGGCTTTTAACCATAAACATACATGTAACATAATATCTCTCTTATTAAGTATGTCCCCTTAATAAGAGAGAAATTATGTTTTTTAATTTATGTTTGATATGTATGGTTTGGTCATATGGAACGAATGGGTAACGAAAGAATTGCGAAACGAATTTACAGAGCAGAAGTGTCGTTCCCGGGCGGCCTAGGAGAACGTACCGCGACCAAATCGATGTGATACTTCGTAAAGTTAAGGTAAGTAGCTCTCGCAATCGAAAAGCATGTATGAAAAGATGTATATCTGTAGATGAAGCTGAGATCATACTGTATGGCGCTCTATCATCTCTTTCTACTGCTCCGGAAATGCGGGGTGAAGGCATGTATGCACAAATGTATTCAGATCGCTTGCAACTTATGACCACTTACTCAAACAGTAGGCAGCATATTATAAGTAATTTCACCTGCCGTCATAGACCTTCTCAAAGGTGAGGTTAGGTTAAACAATAGGTACCAAAAATAACACTCATTGATCATGCTTTAAAACACATAACTAGTAAAGGTAAGTAAATTTTTAAACCGCCATCATGTTTTGACCTATTGAAGTATGTAAAGCGGATTTAAGTGATGAAACATTTAAATTATCCAACTCGTAGTTAACGATTGAGTTTGATTAAATTATTTTATGTGATGGAATGTCACTAATTCGAGTTAAACTACAAATGTTGTAATACAATGTAAAGGATGAATACAATGTAAAAAGATACAATTGTATACATATACGCAGCATTCGCATAGAAGCTACGCATAGAAGCTGCCCGCTGCGTTGGGCAAAGTAATTTTTCTTTGAAGTCGGTTATTTTTTTTGTTATTTTTTTATTTGTTTATTTTTAGTGTATCTGAAGTACACTTACTAATTTGTACACGTCCTTTCCAATAAAAATAGAATCACCGAAATCGGTTGGCGTTATATTGAGTTATTCGTCCTTTGTCGCGCACATCTTAATACAAATTTAAGACTTATAGGATTTTCTCATGGATATCATTGTCAGAACTTAACCAAATTAAAATGTGACCACTTGGGAAGCACAAGCTTTCATTTAAAAAAATAATAATCAAAATCGGTTCACCCAGGCAAAAGTATGAGGTAACAAACATAAAAAAAAACATACAGACGAATTGATAACCTCCTTCTTTTTTGAAGTCGGTTAAAAAGAACACACAACACACACTATACACTAAAACAAAAGTGTCAAATAATACACTAAGATCGGTGTTGTTGCTTTACGAAGTCAGGGCTGCTTCTCGGTGTTCACGCACCGATTATTGAAATCATCGCGGCCGCCTCGAGCGGAAGCGAAGGGAATCAAATTGTGGTGGCGTGCGCGCGCGAGGGGGTGCAATTATAATTAATGGCAACACACACACCGTCACCCCACACCTACACACCCTCACGCATTTAATCCCGATAATCGGGTAAGGCAACCAATTCGGTGCTCTATTATGAACTTCTGAAACAATTTGGGCATCTTTGAGCGGCTCGTAGCCCAGTGGCGCGGGACTTGACTAGCATACCGGTGGTATGGGTTCCAGTCCTCGCCCCGATCATTCACCACTTTCTTTCTCTTTATGAGTTGGATAAGTGCATTTCGTCACGAATGCGAGCTGCTTCATGGTTCGGAATCCATGTAAAACTGTAGGTCCCCTTCCCCTACTAGGTGGTGGGTTTAAAGCCCGTCCGGTTTGGTAACATCGCATTGGATGAAAAGATGGTCGAAGCGACAATGAAAAATTGTCCGTGTTTTCCATCCAGTTCAATGTAGCCCACAGCAGAACTCTGCTTCTGCGGCCGGTAACCGAACAGCAACGCTTGTGATATTCTCACATTAGAAACTATGGGTTCGATACCCTTTTTTTCTTAGTTTTAAATCGCAAATTGATTAGAAGGCTTGTAGACCAGAGGCATGTGAATTTCACTTTCATGTCAGAGGTCATGTGGGTGGGAATTTGAATCAATGACTTATGGCATGGAAGGCAAGTCCCGCCGCCCCTGAGCTACGACCAATTAAAGCCGCTTGTGATCGGTTGGAGTCTAACAGAAGGTGAATTAAATTTAAGTATTGATCAGCTAACCTTACGGCTAATGGCGGTAACTTCATCAAACAAAAGGAAAGTTTATTAGAACTTCGTTCGGCGGAAATATCGCATGTCGGGAGAGGCGATGCCGCGATAATTATCACTTCCGGGAAAAAACATTGCAAATGTTTTAATTTCTTAGCAGATATTTACATACAGATACACAATATTTATGAATATCATTAAGAATACATACTTAGGCTTCATATCACTGGTCTTTGGGAATTTAATTAAATTTTATTGGTGTAAATAATTATTTAAATTTATATTTTATAATAAAATTATAATATAATATTTATAAAAATAATGGATAAAAACCGACCAAGTGCGAGTCGGACTCGCACACGAAGGGTTCCGTACCATCGTGCTAGATTTACCACAAAAAAATAACGTTTTTTGTATGGGGCCCCCCATTTATTTTTATTATTTTTGTTTATTGTTATAGCGGCAAAATAAATACACACTCTGTGAAAATTTCAGCTGCCTACCTATTACGGTTCATGAGATACAGCCCTGTGACAGACGGACGGACGTACGTACAGACGGACGTACGGACGGACGGACGGACAGCGGAGGCTTAGTAATAGGGTTCCGTTCTCAGCCTTTCGGTACGGAACCCTAAAAAAATTTTACAAAAAAAATAACCGACTTCAAAGAAAAAGCACTAAAAAGTAAAAAATAATTTCCATTTTTGTAGTTACGATTTCTGTTATTTTTTGAGTCGGCGTCAGCCGGGCACGCGCTACGCCAATCAAGAGAACCTAACCTAACCTAACCTAACCTAACCTAACCTAACCTAACCTAACCTTGGCTGACACCGACTCAAAAAATAACAGAAATCGTAACTACTAAAATGGAAATTATTTTTTACTTTTTAGTGCTTTTTCTTTGAAGTCGATTATTTTTTTTGTAAAAAATTTTTTTTTTTGTTTATTTTTAGTGAATCTGAAGTACAATTACTAATTTGTACACGTCCTTTCCAATAAAAAAAGAATCACCGAAATCGGTTGGCGTTATATTGAGTTATTCGTCCATTTGGCGCGCACATCTTAATACAAATTTAAGTCTTATATGATTTTCTCATGGATATCATTGTCAGAACTTAACCAAATTAAAATGGGACCACTTGGGAAGCACTAGCTTTCATTTAAAAAAGTAATTATCCAAATCGGTTCACCCAGGCAAAAGTTATGAGGTAACAAACATAAAAAAAAAACCAAAAAAAAAACATACAGACGAATTGATAACCTCCTCCTTTTTTTTAAGTCGGTTAAAAATGCATAAGGAGAAAAATAAACAGAGAATATGTAAAAAACTTCTCTTAGTGAGCATTCTCGACCCTAAAATAAAGCTTCTGTAAATAAAAATCTCGTTTCTGAGTTCTGGGAAAATACGTTGTTCGTTGTGTTTAAGTACCAAACTACTGAACCGATTTAGATAATACCTGGAAAATATACCATTTCAAACAATAAAAAAAATTTCCAAATCGGTCCAGAGGTCTTCGAGTAATCGGTGAACATAAAAAAAAGATTCCCGCGAATTGAGAACCTCCTCCTTTTTTTTTAAGTCGGTAAAACTAAAAAATTAAATTAAGACAAATAGCTTCTCCATTGGGACCGTTGGCGTTGTCCCAATGACCGAAGCTGCGTTCCCCCGCTGAATGGCCGAGCTTATGTTTTGGGTAAGGAACGCTCTGGCACGACGGTCTCCGGGCTCCTCAATGAGCAGTTTGCCCAACTGCTGCCAACCAATTATTTGGCGTCCGGGCTCCATGCCCTAAGGTTCTCCACGGCAAAAGCGACAAACTAGTAATTTGGTTTTATGTTTTAAATATACTTTTAATTTTACTAGCTTGTCATGTTGCTAGCTGAATTAGAACCACTTTCTCTCATCCTACGGAGTTGATTTTTTACATATTGGTTCAGTTCAGATGAGAATGCGTATTTATGGTAAGCATGACCCGAATCGACAGCGAGGGTTGGCTTTTTACATATTGGTTCAGTTCAGATGACAATGTGTAATTATGGTAAGCATGACCCGAATCGTAAGCGAGGGTTGGCTTTTTACATATTGATTCAGTTCAGATGACAATTTGTAATTATTCTACTACTGGCAACTGCACTCAAAGTTGGCTTCTAACGTGGCAACTCCTTAACGGTGAACAGCACAGACACGACATTTTGTATACGCATTAAATTATGATAACCCAATCTAAGTATTACCATAACATGACTACTGCACTCAAGGTTGGCTTTTGACGAGAAAAATACGCACACCCATTCAGTATCGGCAATTCCAAATTAGGAACCAACCGATCATCTAGATACTTTATCCATTGGGTCTTTAAACTATGCATCCCGATGTATTTCTCGTAAAAAATAAACTGGGGTCATTCTGACATGGTGTAAATAAGCACCTGGCCGGTAGGCATGGTTTTCGCAGCCCCGTGTAAATTTGCAAGCCCATTGGCATCATCGGTTACAGCTTATTTCAGGACCTGGCGTATGCTAAATGCCGTGAAAACATGATTTTTTTTTTTATTACTATTATGACTAGAAGAAAATATCTACGAGTACCTTGGGCACATAGTTCGACCTAGATCCAAATATAGATAATGCAAATCATAGTTAAAAATTCAGTTGTGTCTTATTTTTAGATTTCTGTACCCAAAGGGTTACCATGGAACCCTATTAGTCAGCCTCCGCTGTCGGTCCGTCCGTCTGTCACAGGGCTGTATATCATGAACCGTAATGGGTAGGCAGCTGAAATTTTCACACAGTGTGTATTTATTTTGCCGCTGTAACAAAAAAATTGGGAAAAATCATCAATACATCATACAAAAAACCTATTTTTTGTGTTAAATCTTGTACGAAAGTACGGAACCCTTCGTGTGCGAGTCCGACTCGCACTTGGCCGGTTTTTCCTAACGCCTCAATAACTGCGGCCTACTACACAGAATTGAGTTCTTCTGCAGGCTGCAATGTACAATTTTGTTACCTAGTTTCTTGTAGAATGTATTATTGTAATCTTTTGTTTTGTTTAGTTAATAATGTATATACGTGAGTTTATTGTAAAATAAATTAAAGTTGAAAATTGAAAGATTTATGCAGAGTGTTATATATTTTTGTCAACCACAAATCACTTTCCTTTCAGCTAAACACCGGTGTTTTCCATAATTCCAAATGTGTAACAGTGACAATATTGGCCACTCCCGTATGCGCTTAATCGCCATATAATCGCCCCCCGCATGTACAATGGGACGCAATTATGGCGGAGTGATTTACTTATATCGAAGCCATCCATCACGTTAATCTGTATCCCACATCGTTACACCTCCGCCGGCGATGTTCGTTACGTGGAGTACACGTCGCACTTTTTCATGCAGGCTGCTCACGATGTCGGTGAATTAATATCGGGGGCTATAATTGAGTTACGACAAATTAAATGATTTTGCTCAATTCGGCTGAGAAATAAGGTTAAAGTTTTTTAGGGTTCCGTGCCCAAAGGGTGAAAACGGAACCCTATTACTAAGCCTCCGCTGTCCGTCCGTCCTTCCGTCCATCCGTCCGTCTGTCACAAGGCTGTATCCCATGATCCGTAATAGGTAGGTAGCTGAAAATTTCGCAGAGCGTGTATTTATTTTGCCGCTATAATAACAAATAGATAAAATAAAAAAAATATTAAAATTAAAGGGGGGTCCCGTACATAAAACGTGATTTTTTTGTGTTAAATCTTGTACGATGGTACGGAACCCTTCGTGTGCGAGTCCGACTCGCGCTTGGCCGGTTTTTTTGATGGATTCAAGTATAAGATACTGCAGCACCCTTTGTCATATTCCGTGATCAGCTCACTGTAGTAGTTTACGACAAAACTATGAATAGTATTAAAATCAAATGTTTTCTTGTTGTCACTAGAGCAGTACATCGCTTTAAGGTCCTTGCTAGGTGACGTTTGGTTCGGGTTACGTCTTTCTCTAAAATATGGTCCAGAGAGGCGATGGCTGTGCGCGGCGTGATGCTCGTGAACGGGTGCTGTTTGTGGGGACTGGCTTGCTCCAATTGGCAACATGTTAGTGGGTGCGGATAGTTTTTGCAAATAAACTGATATTTGTCATGAACTGTGGCATACGGCATGAAATGTTGGCTTTCGTGAATTCATGTGACAGATCCGAGTGCAGTACTGTCTATGGATGATGAATAAACAATACAATACAATATAAGCCCAACACGCCTCATTTGTGCTACTTGCACAGCTCGTGGTCAAGGGACTAGAGGACTTGCTTTTCATGCGAGAGGTCTGGGTTCAAATCCTCGCCCGGCCATGTTCTTTCTCTTTCTGAGTTGGATAAGTGCATTTCGTTGCGAATGCTGTTACATGGTTCGGAACACATGTGGCAAGTATAAGCCCTCCCGGGTTGTTACCACCGCATTGGATAAAACTATGGTTGTAACGGCAATGAAAAATTGTTCGGATTTCTACCCAGTTCAATGTAGCCGTGCTCATAAAGAGAGCCTGGCATGGCAACTCATTTCTTCGGGAATGTGGTATATTGGGCTAATATCATAAGGCCATCCATGCCAAGCTGCATAAAAAAAGGTACTTTTTTTCACTTTACATTGGACGACTACAGTGAATGGGGAGATTTTTATAATCATTATTTATTTATTTCAGGTTTAGATTAATTATTTCGCTACTTATTATGATGAATCTGATTTAAGAAACAGCATTCGTTTTTATTTCTATTAACATGTTACCAGAATCTTAAACGCTATATACAAAAGACCATATGTATCACTAAGGAGTAAACAATAAACTTGAAAAAATCTATTTCACACAAATGTAAATCCTAAATATTGCTTTATTCTCAACTGAATATATTTTCTTCCAATTCATTCAGTTTCTCTAATCTATCCCGATACAAACGCCCTTTTCAACGCCTATTTTGTTAACATTCCAATGTGTTTCAGTGACAATCATTTTGAGGAACTTTTTTGTTCCGTCATCATATTAAATTAAATAAATAAATAATAAAAAACAATAGTCGCAATTGTTTTGTGTCCCTATCTCAGCAGTTATGGATGGAATGCCATGGATGAAGATCGAACACACCTGATTCATCGCAGTTTTCAAAGCGACATTTAAGGCGCTAGGACTAGCCAACTACTCGCGCCATACAAATACACCTTTTAACAAATGTAAAAATTTGTAGTGAAACGCTTCAGCAAATCCAAATATAACTCCAGACTGATAATGGATTGTTAATATTGTATGATTCCATCATTTATTTAAATAATAATAAATATTAAAAAAGTTGATTTTTCGCATTAGAAATCTGAAAGTAATTCGATTTTTAGATTTAAGCAAAAACAGCATATATGTATAAACAAAAAATTCCATTTGCTTTTAGATTTCTACATTTAGTCAAAAAAGTTCGAAAATGGTCACAGTTTCCGCAATTAATTTTGTATAGAAAAAGGAAACACACATTAACGAAAATAGGTTGATTCCTAGACAAGGAATCATATATTGTAAGAATTACACTTCTAATCGTCAGACTTAGTTAGTTAACTTGGGGTGCCTCGTCTAACTTTGCAATTTGGCTAGTACCAGGGCCTTAAATCAGTGAAATAATAATTACCAGCACGATATTTGGCAGATGAAGCTAAAATAATTTTGCTCTCGCAATTTGGTGCACCTTTAATTAATTTAATAAGAGCTCATAAATGCTTTCACCGCTAATGAAACCCGGGATTTAATTAGCGTTGCCAAAAACACGAACTATGCGATGTTTGCTTGTAAACGTACAGCAATCCTATTCCTGGAATTCCGTAATCAGCAATCCTGAGTCTAGGAAACCGCGTTTTTGACGGAAACCCTTGATTAATTAAAAAAAACTATGCTCCGGAATCTTTTCGCCCAGAAAATCGCTTTGAAAACTACTATTAACAAACTTGCCTGAGTAGCCAGGCTAGTTTCGGACAGCGTTGCATGCAGCAGGCCTATTCCTGGAATTCCGTAATCAGTAATCTGGAATCCTGAGTCTATAAAATGTTTTCGAGGCGATTTTCTTGACGAAAAGATTCCGAAGCATAGTATTCCAATTTAATCAAGGTTTTTCATAGAAAAAATCGCAATAAAAGCGGATTTCTAGACTCAGGATTCCTGATTTATGATTACGGAATTCCAGGAATAAGCCTGCTGGCCTTGTGCTAGTCAGAGTGGAAACTTTGCATTTTTTTTATTTTTTTATGTGACGACTTGGATGGCTAATACCACAAGTTCTGTCATGGTATTAGCCCAACACACCACGTGCCGGTGCCGTGCCAGGACCTTCCTTATATTGCACGGCTACATTGAACTGGATGGAAAACACGGACAATTTTCATTGCCGCTTCGACCATCGTTCATCCAATGCGATGGTACCAACCCGGGCGGGATAAACCCTACCACCTAGTAAGTAAGGAAGGGGACCTACAGCTTAACGTGGAATCCGAACCACAGCCAGCCTCTCTCAACAGTCGAATGGTCACCCATCCAAGACCAGACCGGACCCAGCGTTGCTTAACTTCGGAGAGCGATCGCCGAAGTGTCGCGCAACTGGGCCACTGAGGCTGATGATTTCATAAATAATGAAAACAAAATTAATTTAAATTAACATTATAGAAATCATACTTATATTTTAATAATCATATTAATTATTTATTTATTAATTACTTTAATTGCTACTGCAAAATTTATAAATAATAGAATATATATATATAATATAAATAAATAATTGTTGATATATCCATGGAACACATCTTGGGGTGACGTTTTCCGGTATTTTTTATATCCGGTATGGTGGTTAAAATATGTTATACAAACCATATGTCTATCATATTTGTTGATCTGTTAGAATGTATTGTTTTAGTAAAAATTTGTAAGTACTGAGTTTTTTTTTAAATCAGGACACCAATGTGTTGTTTTAGTTATTAAACTAAAAAGTATTAAAGTATGTTGTCGAAGGTGACCGTTTCGTGTACTACCAACAATATAGAGTTGGAAATGTGGAAAGAACACTTTGACAGGAGGTCTGTGGAGAGGGAAATTTGAGGGAAACTCTGTATCCCTCGGTTTAGCAGTGGCCTAGAGAAATCATTACTATTGGCTTAAGACTCCGATCCGGACACACTCCTCTAAATAGAATGGGGCATATGATGAAGGAACAGAACTATGGGTCTTGAAAAAATATTGTGTACGTATCGAATGAATTTACTTTTTTAGATACACGAATCATTGGGAAAGCCCAGGACGTGTATCCTTGGCATTCAGTCATTGCGGATTCAGTAGAGTTAATAGAAGAAGATTTTACTTTGACATTACTGTTAACTCTACTGAATCCGCAATGACTGAATGCCAAGAATACACGCCCTGGTCAAACGAGTTCAGAGAAGTTGTATATTTTTTCAATCTGTCATTGGCTCTAAGGAGTGGCTTATAGCTTGAAGTAATTATACTTATAAAGTCACTATGGGGCTGGCATAGTCGGTGATGGCTTAAGGTGTCCCTTCCCGGCGGGACTAACTCATTCGCGGGCACGGTACAAAACCGTGTTATTGCGCTCTGGGACCTTCTATGTTTCAAAGAAAAAGACAGGCTCCGTGATGAGGAGGATGCAACATGTCCACAAAGCAGACAATGCGCATAGTGTTTGATTTGGTAAGATTTACGAAAATTTTAATTACAAAACGACTTCTAGCTAAAAGTAAACCACGACCCCTGTAGTAAAAAATCTAACAAAAACTAAATTGATTATAAATATTCATGAAACAAGCTATGTCTGATAACTAATATTTTTAAGATGTTTAGATTTTATCGTTGAGTAATCCACCTCCAAAGTTATTGTATAAAACACGCGAAATTCGAACTTTCAGACCTTATAACTTAGAAACCAAACACAATTGTAAAATGCCAACGGTCATCAGACATCTAGTTCAATCAAACAAAGCTATTATGAGCAAAATTTTGGATCTCTGACAAGAAATATGGACGTGATCTTCTTTCCCTGTCTGTATGGGGAGTTGAGCCCACCCACCTTAAGTCCCAAAAAAACAACTAGATAAAAAAAACAATATAGCGTTACACAATAGAATGAATATATTTTTTGTACACGAATTACTAAGAGTCAAGTTGCTTTCAATAAGGAAGTTAAATTGCTTACTCGAGGACCGAATGTAGATTCCCAAACTTTAATTGTTTCTGAACCGACTATCTAATCAGGTTACACGGGGTGTATCCGGGAAACTCTGAGGGTCAATTCTGGATAATGGACCCTCGGATCCCTGTAAAAAGCGGTTCGAGCGGCTCTGTGCTCAGGGCATAGACTTGCCTTATGAAGACCGACACAATGACAGGGGTTCGATTCCTGTATATCTACCCATTACAGCGAAAACGAGTTAGTCACAGATGAAAGTGAAACGCTTTCTCTTGACGTCGTCAAACATAAAAAACGGCCAAGTGCGAGTCAGACTCGTACACGAAGGGTTCCTTACCATCGTAAAAGATTTAACACCAAAAAATCACGTTTTTAGTATGGGGCCCCCCTTTATTTTCGTTATTTTTTTATGTTACCTATTTGTTGTTATAGCGGCAAAAGAAATACATATTCTGTGAAAATTTCAGGTGCCTGCCTATTACAGTTCTTGAGATACAGCCCTGTGACAGATAGACGGACGGACGGACATCGGAGGCTTAGTAATAGGGTTCCATTGGCACCCTTTTGGTACGGAACCCTAAAAAGTTATGTTTGTGTCATCGCGTTCTAATTAGAATAATTAGAAAGGGACAACACTAGGGTGACTCGCGTGGCTGTCATGCGTATAAAAGCGTTGTGACTCACCGGCGAGTCAACGGTGACGCACAGGTGAGAATCTCATAAGTAGACCCCCTGTTCATTCACCAATTTCTTTATCTGAGTTGAATAAGTGCATTTCGTCATGAATGCTAGAAGTTCCATAGTTCAGAATCCATGTACAACTGCAGGAGAAACATGCGGAATTACGACAGTCGGTTTACTAAGACATTTAAATCTTTCTTGCTTCATCAACCTTGATTATTACCATAATTGCTTTACTCTGAAAAGAGTCTAGTAATTTGTCTATATTTCTATTGAAGGTAGCTTTAACATTAACGTTCTAGGTGAAGTCAGGTAGGAATTTCCCTCGGTTTATGTCGTTAAGGTCACGTTAGATCTGCAGGCCTATTCCTGGCATTCCGTAATCAGGAATCAGGAATCCTTAATCTGCAAAACCGCTTTGGTAGCGGTTTTCAATGCGATTTTCATCACGAAAATATTCCGGAGCATAGTTTGTTTGATCAATCAAAGTTTTCCGGCCGTTTGGGCATCCCCGTGGCTAGTTTCGGTGACAACAAATTACATTGTAGACATAAAATAAGTGGATTAGCCATGATTTTGTATTCTTCTTATAACGGGCACGTAACTAATTGTATGCTCATACAAGCGAGTCCAAGATAGAAGGACTTTTACGCCATTATCGTCGAACATCGACAATGAGTGCATCAACTCTTTTTATTTCCGCACGGCGGCGCTATCTCAGATGCAACGTTTATTTAGCCGTAAACCAGACATTTTCAACTGAAACTACGTCGTCGTTGTCAGCCTCAATGGCCCAGTGGCGCGACACTTCGGCGATCGCTCTCCGAAGTTAAGCAACGCTGGGTCCGGTCTGGTCTTGGATGGGTGACCATTCGACCGTTGAGAGAGACTGGCCGTGGTTCGGATTCCACGTTAAACTGTAGGTCCCCTTCCTTACTTACTAGGTGGTAGGGTTTATCCCGCCCGGGTTGGTACCATCGCATTGGATGAACGATGGTCGAAGCGGCAATGAAAATTGTCCGTGTTTTCCATCCAGTTCAATGTAGCCGTGCAATATAAGGAAGGTCCTGGCATGGCACCTAGTTCCCATGTGGTGTGTTGGGCTAATACCATGACAGAAGGTGTGGTATTAGCCATCCATGTCCAGTTACATAAAAAAAAAAACGTCGTTTCAGCAGCACCCATCTGGTGCAGGCAGATACCAATTCAATCTAGTACGCCTTAGTGAATAGGGAGTCTGGACAATGTCCCTTTGATTAATTACGCTAGGGCCATAGACTTACAGCGCGCTCATGCTAGGTCTGTGGCCAGGAGAGTGATAGGTTTGCAGTGGTATAGCCTGGGGTCATGCGAAGAGCCTGAGCCGGTAGTCTAAGTTGTCACCTAAATTGGCGTTACGGCAAACCGATCGACTGGCGTTTTCAAATGTATGGAGAAATTGATGAGCGCGCGCAGCGGGCGTTAAGCGAACTAACATTTGCGAGTCCGATCTTGATTTGACAGCTTACTCAACGTTGCCGTAAATACGTCGACGTTGCCGTTTACGTCCACTCCGCGTTTTCATACAAATCGGAAGTCCGCGTTTGACTTTGACAGCTTGAAGAAGTAAAACCACAGAATATCTAGTAAAAACTTGTATGGAGTTTGGAGAAAACGCCAGTCGATCGGTTTGCCGTAAACGCCAATTTCGGTGAGAACTCAGACTGCCCACTCAGATCTCACTAGCTCGGCGGCGCTAGAACTATTCAACTATTCGCGCCATATATTTTTGCTCAAAATAGCTTTATTTGTTAAAACTAAAAATAGTGTTTATTTTTAGTAAATTTGGAGGAGAATTACTCAACCATAAAGTGAAAACCCCATAAAAGATTAGTCATCGGACATAGCTTAATTCATCAATATTTATAATTAATTTAGTGTTTTTATTTAGACTTACACTTTTGTTACACATTATTATTAAAATGTTTTCGGATAGACAGTATTTTAAATCGCTGACTTGTTTAAGTCGACCAAGTTGAAACAATTGCTTTAGAACGGCACTAAATCCCACGCTTGGTCCGAGAATCCATTGAGATTTCAAGGCATCACAACTTTAACAGAGATGACAGCATGAAACTTTCACCGTCGTTGTCTCCGTAATTGGCGCAACATAGCACTACGAGGGTTCCGTTGCCGATACCATCGAGTAGGGACACCTTAAGCATCGTTTGCACGAATAAATTAATCGCTGAGCAACGTGCTGTGGAACTACCCTCATCGGCGGCTGGAGCTACCCACAGCTACAATCTTCGCAGCCGGCGACCTGCAGTTGACTTCTGACTGGACGACGTGTCGGAAGTCCTCCAGGTCACGACGCGAGTCCTGAAGAAGTCCACAATGCGGTGGACGAAACGTCGACTTAAACAAGTAAGCGATTTATAACACTGTCTATCCGAAAACATTTTAATAATAATTTAGATTTTGTTAAATTTTAGACTACAGCGGTCCTGGTATACTTTTAGCTATAAGTCGTTTTGTGATTAAAATTTTCGTAAATTTTACCAAATCATACACTATACGCATTGTATGCTTTGTGGACATGTTGCATCCTCCTCATCACGGAGATTGTCTTTTTCTTTGAAACAGAGAAGGTCCCAGAGCGCAACAGCACGGTTTTGTACCGTGCCCGCGAATGAATCAGTCCCGCCGGGAAGGGCTACCTTAAACAAATGGACTAAAATGTAGTCGAAATAGAACCCCAGACTGCTGATGGTTTGTTAATATCAATGGATTCCATCATTTATTTAAATAATAATAATAATAAAGTTTCATTCAGATTTTTCACAATAGCAATTTGAAAGTAATATGATCGCTATAAGTAAAAGCAGAATATATGCGTAAACGAATAATTCCATTTTTTTACGAGTACATTTAGTCAAACAAGTTAGGTTTCTACAATTTATTGTTGCATGGAAAAAGGAAACATACATTAAACAAAATAGGTTGACCGCTAAAGATATATTGTAACAATGATACTTTTTATCGTCTGACTTAGGTCGCTTACTGGAAGTGCCTCGTCTAAATTTGGCTAGTACCAGGGCCTTAATGACAATATATTTTTTAGTTTGGTTAAAATATTCTACAACGTTTTTTGCTAGTGATGGATATAATGTTGTTGTTGTTGTTTATTATTCATCCATAGATAGCACTGCAATCGGATATGTCATATTTTATCATTAGCCAGTTCAGTAATCCTAGCGAAGAAGAACTGGCAAGAAAATGCTGTGAAAGTGGACAACATTTGTACCTTTTCTGGAAGCTTATTGAATAATGAAGTTATTTCCATAATTTGTACGCCACGTGTCATACTTTTTTAGGGTTCCATACTCAAAGGGTGCAAACGGAACCCTATTATTAAGCCTCCGCTGTCCGTCCGTCCGTCTGTCACAGGGCTGTATCTCATGAACCGTAATAAATAGGCAGCTGAAATTTTTACAGAGTTTGTATTTATTTTGCCTCTATAACAAACAAATAGGTAAAATAAAAAAATAAAAAAATTAAAGGGGGGTCCCATACAAAAAACGTGATTTTTTGTGTTAAATGTTGTACGATGGTACGGAACCCTTCGTGTGCGAGTCCGATTCGCACTTGGCCGGTTTTTTAGTAATTTTCTTTGATTTAAATAAATGTTGCAATATTTTTACACAAACTGTCATTTATGACCCTTTGTTTCTGAGATTATGGATATTTTGAATGCATCTTTTTTAAGTAGTGTCTCATTTATCAGTTATTATAAAATCGCTGATCAATTGCCCAGAGTGTAGTAGTTATTTTACAATCATCACTTTTTCATAATAACTGAAAACTTAAATAACTCAAAAACTATTGATTTGACCCCTATTTCACTCTGCCAAATTAGTTGCAAATTAGCTTTATAATGACTCCTTAGAAGGAATGTATCGAATTATCAAACACCCTGTAGAGCCAACATTTTCTCGAGTAAAATCCATTGAAATATCGACTTAAAATTTATTCAATGACGCCACGATGAAAACACAAATGACAATCTGGAAAATTAAAATAGTAACATAGTCTCAGCAAGTTCTTTTTTCAAATTTCGTAATTAGTCTTTTAATTATTTAATTACAAGTGACCAGTTCTGGAAACTTTCTGTATACCCACGTCTTACCTTGTACCTTTAGTCTGGCGGTCTTCGAGTGTAGAATCGCTCTACGATATGACTTCGTGGCGATTTCTGTAAGAACCGCGGCCCCACTGGGCCACGAACGCAGTTCATCATATGAAAAATGGCCGTGCACAAGACAGGAATGTGGGGACGTCGTCGGGTCGGGTGCAGACGCGGGGAGGCAACAGGTCCGCGCAACAAGTCCGCGCTCCGCACGTCCCGGGGGACACCTACTCGCCTATCGCTGGCGACAAAACAAAATGGCGTCGCACCCGGGCTCCGCGCCGTACACCCGCCGCGTGCGATAGACTCGATAGATAACGGTATACAGCATAGATGTAACAGCGTTTTGTTAATCGATTACCAAAGTGAGCCTCATTCATATATTTACAACAAAAACGTTTTCATTCATCGTATCATTGTTAGCAGCCTTTTATATTTTTAACATCAATAATTGATGACATTATTTTATTGTCTGGTCATGTATGGATAGACTCCCAGCTACTATTATATTTCCCTCTCACACCGTATTCCCGAAGGAGTGAAGAAACGTTGATAGTTCTACCTCGAAAATCATTACATCGAGTTCAATGTATAGCCTACCTGCCTACTGCCATTACCTGCCTACCTCTAAATATCTTAGTTACCAAAGGTTTGGGCGGTAGGGTTCTGAAGCGGGCATGAAATCGATTGTTCATTGTAGCTTGAGCCTTTCGTTTCGCGGCAAAACTTTTCAGATAGCTTTTCTTACCTTTCCCAAAAAACATTTTTCACCCACTCTTCCTCTCCTACTATTTATATTCTTAACGATTATCTCAGTAAATTTGTGGAAACTCCTGGAATTTACCGATGCATTAAATATAAATAGTTAACATTAAAACGAAATTAACTAAAATGTGGAACCCTTTTGACGACACATGGTTGCTAAGTTCCAAATGATATGCAATATGGAATGTAATGTCAAGATTGTCAAATTAGTAATGTAATATCTGAAAGTAATATATATTTCGACTATATCAAATTTGATGATGAAAATATTTGTCATCGACTTTTAACTTTACTTTGCTATGATTTTTATAAAAAAAATACTAAAGAAATTCTAACTTCCAATTTAACTGTCGAGATAACTTTTTTTTTATCTAGTTCTTTATTTAGGACTTAAGCCGTATAGATAACTTATAGCTTCAGGTCTGAAGTAAACCTACTTCTCAATTACTGCAAAGCTTCACCTACGCAGAAAACCTACTTTTCAGGTTCTGCTTCAATTCCGAAGAACGCGCTGCCCGTGTGACACTATTAAATGGCATGATTTTGACATAAAAATAGATTCAGCTTGAACCGAGAGGACACAAGCATCGTGGAAAATAGACAAAGTTAATGAGCCAGCACAGCAAGGCATATTCACAAAAAAAATACATTTATATACATGTATACCAAACCAAGTAAATTAGTCAACAATAAAATAACATTTATTTATGTGCATGGTTCAAATTTTAAATAAATGTTATCGCTACCATTGTCCTTATGCACATAAAGGAATGTTAATTCATTGTTGACTGTTTTTTACACCTTAATTAAGACTTATTCCTTAAATCAAAATAGACAGCGCAAACACAAATAAAACAAAAAAAAATACATTTTCAGGAAGTTTATGAAATAATCAAGTTATTTCCATATTTTTTATACCACGTGTCATTTTTTTTTCAGTAATCCTTTTTTATTTTAATAAATGTTGTGGTTTTTTTTACATAAACCTTTTATTTCTGAGATTATCGATATTATGAATGCATTATTTTTTCAAAGTAGTCTCTTATTCATTAGCTATTGGAAAATCGCCGATGAAGTGCCAAGAGTGAGTAGTTAATTTACAATTATCACTTATAAGTAATAATACAGAACATTTACACAAAACAACTTAAGGGCCTGGTACTAGCCAAATCGCAAAGTTAGACGAGGCACCCCTAGTAAACTAACTAAGTCTGACGATTATAAGTGTCATCCTTACAATATATGATTCCTTGTCTAGGAATCGAATGATTTTCGTTAATGTATGTTTCCTTTTTCTATACAAAATACATTGCGGAAACGGTGTCCATTTCCGAACTTTTTTGACTAAATGTAGAAATCTAAAAGCAAATGGAATTTTTTGTTTATGCATATATGCTGTTTTTGCTTATATCTAGAAATGGAATGACTTTCAGATTTCTAATGAGAAAAATCAACTTTTTTTATTTTTATTATTATTGAAATAAATGATGGAATAAAAAAATATTAACAATCCATTATCAGTCTGGAGTTCTATTTGGATTTGCTGAAGCGTTTCACTACATATTATTACATTTGTTAAAAAGTGCATTTGTATGGCGCGAGTAGTTGGCTAGTCCTAGCGCCTTAAATAACTCCAAACTTATTGATTCTAGCCCTGCTTTCACTGGACCAAATTTGTTGAAAATTAGTTCTTGAATGACCCCTTAAAAATAATTTTTCGAATTTCCAAAAACCCTATATATGTACGAGAAAATGTGTAACTAATTAGACACGCAAAATTATTCTTCATCTTACTCAATTAAATTGCATCCATCTTTTATTACATTAAGATAATCATGATAACAATGCAACACTTTTTCTATACATGAAAATTCATAAACACCCATAAACAAATTATTAAATACGTTATGAAATTGTAGCTAATAAGTATATATATTTGTCGTCGGTTACTCTGAATGATGTAAAATAATTCCGAGAAACCGTCAAAAAGTGTCAGGGAAAACATCACGGATTGTTGAACACGGAATATAGGCTTGTCCTCTTTGACTGCCAAAATGCAAAACGTATTCACCATTGTATTCCTCTCAACAGACTTTTTAGAAAGGTTTTATTTTTCCTTTTCATGTTGATAACGTGGATGTATTGAATATTAACTTTGTTGAAAAGCATTTTATTTCAAATTTCAAGATGTTGATCATAGCACGGCCTCGGAATATTCCGGGAGGTCACGACATTTTTGGTCACGATAAGGTAAATGGCTGAATCTGGGTTCTCGTGTAAGAGACCAGCCCTCTGATGCTAAATATGTCGGTCTGTCCGTGCCAAGTGGTTGCGTTATCTAGATTGGCGATATAAAATAGATGTAGGTATGTACCTCCTGATGAATATACTGATTGTCTGGAAACATTGATACCTATTAATTATACAAAAATAACCAGTCGGTTTTTTAATTAAATACTAAAATATACCTAAAGTTATACCTGTAACCTAAATCGATTATAACTACGAAATGAAACCAAAGATTTGTTCAGTTTTTGCATTGCTAAGCATGTATGTACTGCTACTTTCATGTTTCGTCATTTGTATCCATTTACCTTATCATATATATTTTTTGTCACCATAACTACTTTTTCAGGCGCCTTATCTACGTAACGCAACCACTTGGAACAGGCAGACTGACACATTTAGCATCAGACGGTTGGTCTTTATCCCGTGAACCCAGTTTCAGCCGTTTACCTTATCGTTACCATTTTTGTTGCGACCTCCTAGTCTAGAAGCTCGGTGGCGTGACGCCTTGGTGTTCGTTCGTAGAGGTTAAAGAATATTGCGCGCGTTTGGAAACATCCGACCATTTAGGCTGGCCATGATTTGGTTTCCACGAAACACTGTAGGTCCCGCGGCAGTTAAAATAGTCCGTGTTTACCACCCGGTTCAACGTGGAAGTAATAAAACTTCCTTCTTAGTAAAGCAATAGTGACTACAAAAGAGAGCATTCAGAAATATTACAAAATAAAAGTGGGACGCCAGTTGCCGTTCAGATCACTTAAATTTCTTACAGTCCACGATATTTCATGTTAAATAGTAACACTATTTTCCGTGCAAGCCTCGGGAATAACACTGTCTACAACGCATTTACAACCCCAGAAATAAGAGTAAAGTAGCAAAAAAAGCAAGTAGCAGCAAGTTAAGTACAAACAAAAATAAATCCAAACTGGTTTAAATTTCAACGCCACAAATATTTGTAATAATCTACCAGAAAACATTGGAAATGAGAAAAAGATGATTTAAATGGCTGCTAAGGAAGTTGAATTAAGATTGGTTTTACTTTTATGTAATTCCATTATTTATACCTATGTACTTCATAAGATACTACTATACACCAGATTTAGATTAAGTTCGTAAAATAATTTTGACTAGTATTACTTTGACGATGGCACTATACACCAGATTTAGGTTAAGTTCAATATTCATAGTTCAGAATCATAATTATTGTTTTTTTTTTTATCTTTTGTTTTTTTATATTTTTTTTTTACGTTTCTCCTTATGTTTTTCTTGCGAGCGGTGGCATTGATTAATCAACTACTTAAGTTTTAAACTTATTTTGTGACGGGCAAAATATGTTTGCCAGTTCTTATATGCATGGAAATAGAGTATGCGACATTAATATTTTTGACATAGACCTAGCATAACGACATAATAATTCTTGACATGTTTAAGTGTAGGTTACCTACCTATGAATGCAATAAAACAATACAATACAATACAATACAAATCAATATTTTGAATGTATTATTCTGTGAACTTTATCCAAATAAAGAATCTGAACAAATATAATACCTTCTCTCTGTGTTTTACCGTCTTTGCCATGGAGAATGCTCGTCAGAGCTGCATAACGCCGTCCCTCCGTCCCCTTTCTACCATCGCACAACGCGGAGCAGGCAAGAAATCCACCTGTTCACTGTCGACATCAAAAAAATCAGAACCAACCGATCCTCCAGGTCCTTTATCTACAGGGTCGGTAAATTATGGTATGCACACCGTGCCGAGTTATTTCCCCTAAATTACAAGCTTCAAACATGGTGTGAAGAAGCACCTAGCCGGCCGGCAGGGGCAGCCCACTGAAAGTTCGACAACTCATGGGCGTCGTCGGGCACCTTAAGAGGTCCTGGCGTACGCCATATGCCGCGCTTTACATAAAAAAAACCTTCGGTAAATATAATGGCAGTAGTGATACTTTTGAGGTTACCGCGGTCGTTAGACATGTTTGAATATCGGCGACGAAATTGTCAGCTCATATTGCCTGTCGTCTGAAGTTCGGACCGCAGCCAGACACATTTCCGCTTCCGCCCCCACTCACAGCTACGATTTACGCCCACGGCGAACCTAGCGGTCGCCTCAGTCGTCTGCTGCGCACGAGCGCGGCGGATGCCTCCTTGACAACGGGCTGAATGATTAGCTCGAAACGTCGGAGAATATCTCTACCTGCCGCGTGAAAAGCCGTAACATTTTTCAAACATATCATGGCAGTAGGTCTGATATGAGCAATTCATCTCCAGTTTTAAATTTTAAAAGCACTTTTTTAGCTCAACACCCAAATATCGTATAGTATAACCGGAGCACGATGGAACGAATGCTTAGATACATAAAAGCATCCCTAAGTATGTGTTTCCTCCATTTTCAAGGCCCCTTCACGCACGTAAAAGTTTTTAAAAGCTTAATTAGCCGAATAGCGCCAGCACTGAAGTTACCTAATTAATTTATTAAGGCAAGAAACAAAGGCCGCCACGGGATAAATGATAAAAAACGGAGGTATTTTAAAAGTTGCCCTTTTTCGGTTGTTCCGGACCCCGGTGGACCGTTGGACCGATGAACGCAAGAAAATGGAAATAAATGTAATGTTCTCGGGGAACCGAGCACCTCTTTTGACGGTGCGTATGACAGGGGTTGGATAGGGGAACAAATGTGGGACGTACATTATTTAAATGTATTTTATATATGTTGTCTTGACCTTGAACTTAACCTTGACCTCTTGACCTTGACCTTGACCTCTTGAACTGTTGGGAATGTACCATCTAATATTCATTTGAGCTTCGTTCAATGTTCATTCGATGCGATGGTACCGATCGGGGCTGGATGAACCCCACCACCTAGTAAGTAAGGCAGGACCTACAGGTTTACGTGGAATCCGAACAACAAACGATCAATTTCCCATTCGCCTCTTAAGACCTGCACGGGAAGAAATGCAGCGCAATCATCTGAATTATTTTTAAGTGTAACCAAGCCGGAACCCACACAGCACAACTTGTTTCCATAAATAAGTTTAAGTAGCATACGTATGTGTTGTAAATATATGTGTAGTAAGTGTACGAGTTAGTATATTCGAAAAACGGTCGTTTCAGAAAAATATTGCATAGAGACAACAAATCTGTAAAAATAAATGTCATTATCTGATCTTATAATTATAAAAATAGCTTTCTATATTAAGGTTTTGAAAAATCTCTTCGTTTGGATAAATGTAAAAGTTTATATTCTAATGTTCTTTGTGATCGTAGTTTTTTCTGTTGTTTATTATTTAATGTTTTTACAGCACGGAAAGTAATACATACGGGTGTTTTCCGCACAAAAAACATTGAACTGACTTCAAGCAACTTCAAGTAGAAGGCCGTACAAAAACACAAAGAGGTCCATCATACATTTTCAGATGTGCTTATGTACCGCCTTCTACTCGCTGTCTCTTTAACATGTTTTAAAACTGTTATTATTTCCCACCATTAGGTAATAAAAAAAAATATTGAAAAAAAAATATGAAGGATCACTCCTGAGATATACACCACTAATAATAAAAATAATGATTTAAATCGGTTGACAGTTTGCAGGGATACAAAATGACACAATAAAAAATAACAAAAAATCATCCGACGAGTTGAGAACCTCCTCCTTTTTTGAAATCGGTTAATAAAACGGCTTTTGTCACGCGACTTTATATTACTGAGGGCCGAGTGCACGGAAGGACAAAAAATCAAAATCAACGTCAAAGTATGATCAAACACGTCACTTTGTGTAACAGTGTGGAAGGACCTCTATGCGGATCACTAAAAGGGACGTGTTTGAACATTGATTAACTCAGCCGTCTCTTCGGGCAACCGGGGCTGAGGCTTGTTTTCGACTTAATGTGACATTTTATCCACAATACAAATATGAGGCTGTTTTCGCGTATCTCGTCCTTGATCCTCTTACAATTACAATATTATCCCCCCTTGAAATAATTTTCATGCACCATTTCAGTAGTTTATAAGTCAATTTAATATCTTTCAATAGGTTGGGCTTTCCGATAAAACCAATCGAACCTTCCATTTCTATTGAAAATTACCAAGAGAACTTCGAGTCAATTAACTTGTTTTACTCGCGCTATTTTTAATTTTATACGGTTGCCTGAAAGTACGCAGAGGTCTTCAAACTACGGCCCGCGGGCCAACCCCGGCGTGCGAGTAGGTACTCGTCCAGTTACTATTTACTCTCTCTTATGTTATTATTTACCATTGGTCGTCAGACCAATGGTAAATAGTAACATAAGAGTCATTACCACCTATGATACAGCCGCAAGGCCAGTTTAGGAGGTATCGTTCGTCGTATAAGAACTTATCAAATGTCGATCTTATTTGCGTGCATGTATTATTACTGTTAGTATTTTAAGTTCTTGTAAACTGTTATATGTGCATATGTTTGTGTAAAAAATAAATAAATAAATAAAATAAATAAAAGATCACAAAAGGTTTTTTAGGTTTCCGACCCAAAGGGTGAAAACTGAACCCTATTACTAAGCCTTCGCAGTCCGTCCGTCCGTCCGTCCGTCCGTCCGTCCGTCCGTCTGTCACAGGGCTGTATCTTAAGAAACGTAACAGTTAGGCAGCTGAATTTTTCACAGAGTGTGTATTTATTTTGCCGCGATTACAACAAATAGTAAAAAAAAAAATATTTTTATTTAATTTTTGTGTTAAATCTTGTACAATGGTACGGAACCCTTCGTGTGCGAGTCCGACTCGCTCTTGGCCGGTTTTTTTTATATTTAAGAGCTGCTCCGGCTCACAACAGGCGACCTCGACTTTTCCAGTCCCGCGCACGTAAAACATAGTACGCGAAAAAATCCATTCTCAACAAATGCATGTACTCGTACGATCACATCTTGAACAACGTGGATGAATTTAATTTTAAAAACCGGCCAAGTGCGAGTCGGACTCGCACACGAAGGGTTCCGTATCATCGTAAAAAAAAACAAAAAAAACACGTTTTTGTATGGGAGCCCCCTTTAATTTTAATTATTTTTTAATCTTACCTATTTGTTGTTGTAGCGGCAAAATAAATACACACTTAGTGAAAATTTCAGCTGTCTACCTGTTACGGTTACTGAGATACAGCCCTGTGACAGACGGACAGACGGACGGACGGACAGCGGAGGCTTAGTAATAGGGTTCCGTTTTCACCCTTTGGGTACGGAACCCTAACAATATTTTTTTGTCTGGCAGGTCGGAGAAACCAGACTAGTAAATAAAACTTAATTTTTCTATTCAGCATATTTGGAATGTTACTACATTGACACTAACATTATGCACAAACAATTTTTGTTCATGCAACCTGACGTGGATTTCCACACAACTACCGTTATGATATTAGCCCATACATACCACATTCCCGAAGAAATTAGGTGCCATCCCAGGACCTTCCCTTTATGAACACGGCTACATTGGACTGGATGGAAAACACGGGTAATTTTTAATTGCCGCTTCGACCATCTTTTTATCCAATGCGATGGTACCAATCCGGGCGGGCTTAGGAGGAAGAAGTAGGGGAAGGGAACCTACAGTTTTACATGGATTCTGAACCATGGAGCAGCTCACAGTCGTGACGAAATGCATTTATCCAACTCATTATGAGAAAGAAAGTGGTGCATGCGAGGATTTAAACCCAGACCTCCGACAATTGAAACTATAAACGAAAGTAACACCTAAAATGACTGTGATACAAAAACCAGAGTAATTAGTACAAATATTGTATTGTATTGTATTGTATTGTTTATTCATCATCCATAGACAGTACACTGCACTCGGATTTGTCATATTTTAGCATTGGCCAGTTCAGCAAAACAAAACAAAGCGAAGAAGAACTGGAAAGAAACTCCGCTGTTTTTTTTTTCAACGTCCACTTAGTCTAAGTTTACAAAAGTGTTTGTCAATTATTTTAACAAAAACATAGGTAAAACACTAAATTCACATGAATACACAAAAATTTACAATCCATGCCTTAACGATAACTATTATGTAACACCGTGCCTCAGTGGCCCAGTGGCGCGACACTTCGGCGATCGCTCTCCGAAGTTAAGCAACGCTGGGTCCGGTCTGGTCTTGGATGGGTGACCATTCGACCGTTGAGAGAGGCTGGCCGTGGTTCGGATTCCACGTTAAACTGTAGGTCCCCTTCCTTACTTACTAGGTGGTAGTAGGGTTAATCCCGCCCGGGTTGGTACCATCGCATTGGATGAACGATGGTCGAAGCGGCAATGAAAATTGTCCGCGTTATCCATCCAGTTCAATGTAGTCGTGCAATATAAGGAAGGTCCTGGCATGGCACCTAGTTCCCATGTGGTGTGTTGGGCTAATACCATGACAGAAGGTGTGGTATAAGCCATCCATGTCCAGTCACATAAAAAAAAACCGTATAATATGTGTAAAATAAACTATATTTTTCTTTATTTCTTTTTTCTTTCTTCAAAATCAGAAAATTTGATCTAAATCGATCCAATAGACATAGAAAAGATAGTCCAGCTCGCACAGTTTGAGACCCCTGGTTTAGAGTAAAGCATCTTATGAAATGAAATGGAGTGAAAGCACATAAAAGCTTAAAGTAAATTAAAAATGGAACAGGCTGTTACAGCGCTTTCAGCGCTCACGCGACGCTCTTTATTCACTGAAAAATATCACAACATTGTACACTTTCCCTCTGGCAGCTCGCTGCGGCTTTCAGTGGCACTTTAATAAGGAGGAGAGATTGGTTCTGAAACATTTTATATTTAACTTTAAACGAATATCACACTTTGAAGTCTGTGGATAATATTCAGCGAGGTGGAGGTGCAGGATCTAGGGAATATTCAGATCTTCAAGTCGAAAAACATGTTAAGGCGGGTACTCATTAGCGAGCTGTGGCTGTAACCGTTGCACGTATTGTAACTAAAAATCATGATGTGTACGTGGTTCGCGAGTCTGCCGCGAGCGGAACATCGTCGGCTCGCAGCGAGCCGATGTAAGAACAGTACTCATTCTGTTACTGTAACCGTTGCACGTTACTGTTACCAAAAGACATAGTGTGTACGTAGTTTGCGAGCCTGCCGCGAGCGGAACATCGTCGCCTGGAGCGAACCGACGATTGTCGGTTTTTGCCATGGCTCAAAGGGCGCTCGCAGTGCGCTCGTGGACGTCGAGAGTGGAGGTCGTTGCGCGCTGCGAGCCAACAACTATTTTCGTGCGATTTTTGCCGAAACTTAGTGTTTCTTCGTGTTATTTTGGGCCCGATTAAATTCAGTAGATATTCAAAATCAGTTGGAGTTATTCTCGTGAAATTTTTATAATGACCACTGATTTGTTGATTTTTTTAAAATATGAATTAGATCACTTCTTTCGCGATACATTGGATGAATCCACCATCTTCGTGGCCGTTTAGAATTATCAAGTAAAGCATCTATAAATATGTATGCTGCACAAGCGAGAGACACTTCGTCCGACATCGTGGAGTCACTGCGAACATTCCGGCTTGTCTTTACGATCACAGTGATGTGGACATCTCGTACACACTAAAACCTGGTAACTGTATCTGTTCGGTTACAGCTACAGCTCACTAGTGTGTACGCTCGGTGATGTGGCTCGGGTAGATGTCGTTACTGAAGATCGTAACACGCGTACACACTAGAACCTCGTACTGTATCTGCTCGGTTACAGCCACAGCTCGCTAATGAGTACCCACCTTTAGAGGACTGGCCTTTGATGCGAGAAGTTATAGGTTCAAATCCTCGCACCAATATGTTTCTCTTATTGTTGTATTGTATTGTTTATTGTATTGTTTATTCATCATCCATAGACAGTACACTGTACTCGGATTTGTCATATTTTAGCATTGGCCAGTTCAGCAAAACAAAACACAGCGAAGAAAAACTGGAAAGAAACTCCGCTGTTTTTATTTTTCAACGTCCACTTAGTCTAAGTTTACAATAGTGTTTGTCAATTATTTTAACAAAAACATAGGTAAAACACTAAATTCACATGAATACACAAAAATTTACAATCCATGCCGTATGCAACAGTTCATGACAAATATCATTTTATTTGCAAAGACAATCCCATGGTTGGAAAGGGATACAAAACTGTAGGTCCCCTTCCCCGTGTAAGCCCCGGGTTGGTATAGTTTCATCCAATGTTGTGGGTATTGGATGAAACTATAGTTGAAGCGGCAATGAAAAGTTGTCCGTGTTTTCCACCCAGTTCAGTGTATCCTTGCTCATAAAGGGAAGGTCCTGGCATGGCACCTAATTCCTTCGGGTATATGGCGTTTTGGGCTAATTTCATGACGGTGGTTGTGTGGTATGCCATCCATCTCATCTGCTCTTTATTTAATAGTCCTTAACCATAATTATACGGATACAAAACCTATTATGTACCCCTATTATTGGGTGATATGCTATAAATGCATAATAATATTGTCTAATTTTAAAAACATATTTGTATTTTCACCTCTATGTGTCCCTTTTTAGGGTTCCGTACCCAAAGGGTGAAAACGGATTCCTATTACTAAGCCTCCGCTGTTCGTCCGTCCGTCCGTCCGTCGGTCTGTCACAGGGCTGTATCTCAAGAACCGTAATAGGTAGGCAGCTAAAATTTTCACAGAGTGTGTATTTATTGCCGCTACATCAACAAATAGGCAAGATAAAAAATTATAAAAAATAAAGGGGGTCCCCATAAAAAACGTGATTTTTTTTGTTCAATCGTGTACGATTGTACGGAACCCTTCGTGTGCGAGTCCGACTCGCACTTGGCCGGTTTTTTTACACATTTAAATAAATCACAATAGTAATTTCAATCAAAAATGCGAAGTAACTTAAAGACTCGCTAGCATGGAAGTGATAAATCAGGATAAAAGTACGTCTGTGCGTTTTGGAGTTGGGCGACGTCAACAGAGGTCCTTTAATAATCTATACGTTACCATAGAAGTATCAGTGTGTAATGTTAACACAACTTCGCGACACAGTAGATATATAGCTGTGCGACCGGGGCCACAGCAGTAGCTCAACTCAGGCGATTTTTGAGATAAATAGTTACCTTCCCTCCATGGAGTGTCGGGGTTGTCACTTAAGGTGGCCCAACCCGCTCATCTCCCCATACAAAAGGGGAAAGAAGATCACGCCTTTATTTCTTGTCAGAGATTCAAAATTTTACTCAAAATAGCTTTATTTGATTGAACTAGATGTCTGATGACCATTGGTATTGTAAAATTGTGTTTGGTTTCCAAGTTATAACGTCCGAAAATTCGGATTTTTCGCGCGTTTTATACAATAACTTTGGAGGTGGATTACGCAATGATAAAGTAAGAACATCTTAAAAAGATTAGTCATCAGACATAGCCTATTTAATCAAGATTTATAATCTATTTGGTTTTTGTTAGATTTTTTACTACAGCGGTCGTGGTTTACTTTTAGCTATAAGTCGTTTTGAAATTAAAATTTTCGTAAATCTTACCAAATCATAAACTATGCACATTGTCTTTTTTGTGGACAGGTTGCATCTTCCTCATCACGGATCCTGTCTTATTCTTAGAAACAGAGAAGGTCCCAGAGCGCAACAGCACGGTTTTGTACCGTGCCCGCAAATGAGTTGAGGCCGCCGGGTTGGGCCACCTTAACTGCGCATTTCGATTTGAACTGTAAACGATTACACTGCTGAAAGCGCCCCGAATCAGATTGCACGCTCAAAGCAGTAAGCTTTACAACCTATTCGGACCATTTGTGTACGCGCTTACGGAAACCAAACAACAAACATAAAACAAATGACATTAGTGCTCGTAGTTCACCTCAAATTTGAATCTAATCAATTGCTCTAAGTTGATCTTGTATTTTGAACTGAGGGACATTCAACGTTTTGTGAAAAAACACGGTGGAAAGACGATAATTACTCTTTAGAAACGTCAAAAAGTGACATTGACAGTTCCACACACGGTGCCCTACCTCCGAAGCGTGAGCACTGTGTACGGCATTCCGTGACACAGCGCTTACTTCTACCGTTCACGGGACGCCATTTTGGGGGCTGTAAGCGCGAAACCGGACCAGTTTTTAGCGTACTTTTGGTAACGATGTTTCAAATGAGATCGCGACCTAAATATTAGCGGAGCCTAATAGACGGACCTAAATGGATGCGTTTGACAGATGGTACCGAGAGCGCATTCGATACCAACTGTCAAACGCATACAATATTTTTTACAGGCGATATCGCCTTTTTTCGGGTTTTGTTATTTTTAAAAAGATGGCTTCGAAGGACCATTCGCGACATGAGAGCCCATGCAAGCAAAATGTGCCTGTGCAGGTGCACGAAATCGGGATTTCGTATGGAGTTGAGCTACTAGATGTAATCCTTTATGTATTCTGTGTTCGCGTGGAATGTACGCGACAAGACACAGGGGCGCTGATGTACTGAGCGCGTATCGCCTGAGGCGACTTCCGACGCGATCGCGGATCGAATAAAAGGTAATACCTCGCAGGCTGTTTGTTTCCCTCCGACCCGCGATGCCTCCGCCGGCGATGTGGGAGTAAAAATAGAAGCACCCGGGGGTCGCCAGTCGATCCTGTTGCGGGGTCATTCGGGTGAGACCACAGAAGAGAAAAGCGTCAGGTATGCAAAATGCTACTGAGGGCTGATTTTTCAATGTTTATTAGACTATTGAAAAAAAGGAAAAGCTGTTTAGGGGCGATTTTTTAATCCTTAGATAGTACTTATTGGACTGATAGTACAAATTCACGTTTGTCACAAGACGGATAGTCATTGCCAGAGAATAATAACTTTTATCACAATTATTTCACTGTAATTTTACTAATACACATATCGACTTTCTATATCGGATGGGTAAGCGGAAGCGTAAATAAATCCGTCGAATAGTTATCTGGCTGTTTATCAGGCTATTGGAAAATCAGCCCTTAGCCAGATAATTGTTTGAGGGATTTATTTCCACTTCTGCTTATCCGTCCATATAGATGAAGTTAGTCCATAATTTATTCGTAAAATTATAGTCAGAAAATTATGATACAATATATAATGCTCCGGCAATGACTATTCGTCTTTTGACAAACCTAACCTGACATAACCCTCCTTGATTTTCGTCGCAAAGCCTTCGTTTTCGAGCTCCATTAATATTTGCCAGTATGCCATCACCCAGAAGCTCTCAGAATTATTGTTTTATCCCATTATTATTTTATATACTAGCAGCTGCAAGCTGATGCGTGTACTTCACTGATTGAGTGCACATTGTCTTTTTTTAAATGTTCATAATATGAATGGCTTTTTTGATATTTTTTACTTGATCGTCGAAATTATTTTTGAAACTGTTTGTCGGAAGCAGGATAGATAGATCATGTCACGACCAATACTTTTTCAGATTATTTTCAAAATCTGATTACAATGCTTTAAATGTAGATGTCGCCACAACTCAAATTAATGAGATAACGGTAATGCCGTATCCATTTAATACATAACAAATATCAAGTTAAATCCGGGATGAGTCTTAGCCCCGGTTGCACGAAGAGACGGCCGAGTTAATCAATGTGCAAACACGTCACTTTTAGTGATCCGTATAGACTTCCTTTCATACTGTCCACACAAAGTGACGTGTTTGATCGTACGTTGACGTTGATTTTGATTTTTTGTCCTTTCGTGCACTCGGCCCTTAGTGTCCGATACCAAAATTGTCTTTGGTGAAGACAGCAATAAGATTGATATCATAAGTATTGCAGTCAAAATGCCTTAGCCCTACGCTAAGGCATTTTGACTCAATACGCAAAAACACCATTAGCGCCATCTAGCAGAAGATAGGGGAAACATTGTGTCGATTCGAATATAATCGAGAAATTCGTTGCCTGACGTAATTGTCGGGATAGCTCAGTTGGTTTAGAGCAGTGGACATCCAAAGGTCCGCAGGTTCGCATCCTGCTTCAGACTTATGTCACGACCAATACTTTTTCAGATTATTTTCAAAATCTGATTTCAATGCTTCAAATATAGATATCGCTGAAACTCAAATTAATATAACAACAAAATACGAAAGCGCAATTCAAGTATCTCTACCGAAAGGAACCCTTGGTTTTCTCATTTAATTAATGCACGAATTTTATGTGATGTGTTTACGGTGTTGGTTTTGCACTTATGATGTTTAAAGGAAAAACAAATAAAGCTTAATTAGCCCGAAGATGAAACATCCTACGGCCTCAAAGTAACGAAACTGGTGGCAACATTTCCAGTTATTTCCAGTTATTCCCGCGGCTCGTCTGTTTGCACTGCTATCCGGAAACGCTGCGTCGGTGCGCTGGAATAATTTTGGTAAAATCTAAATAAATAAAATATAAGGTCTCGTTTCGAAATGTCGCAGCATCAAAATTCCCCTTTTCATGGACTATTTCTACTCAAAAAATTGCTTTGCATATTTGTATACCTACTAGCTGAGGTTCCCAGCTCCGCTCGGGGTAATTTCGTTTTAAACAAGAACACTGTGAGGATTTCGACTCCTGATCGCGGAGGCTTGATTGTATTATTTTTACGTACCGGAACCAACACCATAGGATTATAACAGGAGACACGATTTTGTGTTTAAAGTATAGATTCTGTAGATCAAAATAAAATTGTAGGGCTCCAAAAAACTAATGAGTAACAGTTTGATTACGTTGTTAAGTATTTTATGTGAGTTATTGATATGTTAATACAAACCGATTATAAATAAGGTAAGTGGTTATAAAGTTATACAAGCAGGCATATAACATATTTTATGTGAGCCATTGATGTACATTAAGCCACTGTAGTAGTTTATGACAAAACGTATAGTATTAAAACCTAATGTGCAAGTGTTTCACAGTGTTGTGTTGCCACTCGAGCAGTGCATCGCTTTAAGAACGGCCCGTAAGCTATGCTCCCCATACAAACGTAGTTTACTAATCATTTGGAAACCGCTATTTTAATTAAATTGATATTGAATATCTAATATCAGGTAACAAATATATGTGTCTGCATGCTTTTGTTTTTTTGAAAAATCCAAACCGAATGAAATGAATGCAAAAAGAAAATCTTCATACGAATTTTGTTTTCTCTGTGGTTTGACCCAGAATACATTTACCGAAAAAACAAAGGCATGCAGACACAGATATTTGTAGCCTAATATTCGATACCAAATATCAAGTAAGTTGGAACAGTGGTTTTCAAATCATTAGTAAACTACGTTTGTATGGGAGGCGAAATTTTCAGGTGCTTACGGGCCGACCTTAAGGTCCTTGCTTACGGTGACGCTTGGTTCCCTTAAATATGGTCGATCGAGTTCATGGCTGTGCCCGGCGTGATGCTCGTGAACGGGTGCTGTTTGTGGGGACTGGCCTGCTCCAATTGGCAACATATTAATTGGTGGGGATAGTCTTTGCAAATAAAATTATATTTGTCATGAACATACGGCATGAATTGTATTTTTTTGTAAATTCATGTTAATTTAGTGTTTTACGTGTATTTGTTAAAATAATTGATAAATACTTTTGTGAATTTAGACTAAGTGGACGTTGAAAAAAGAAGCAGCGGAGTTTCTTTCCAGTTCTTCTTCGCTGTGTTTTGTTTTGCTGAACTGGCCAATGTAAAAATATGACAAATCGGAGTGCAGTGTACCGTCTATGGATGATGAATAAACAATACAAGAAAAAAAAACAATACAATACAAAGGTTTAATTAAGCACCAGTTAAAATATTACTATTAAGGGTGTGATGAGAGCCGATTGCGTTCAGTTTGATAAGGACGTAAGTACAACAACATTTCATTATATTAAAAAAAACCCCGACGATTTCGATAATCCAAAAAGTTTATATGTAAACTGATGGTCTAGCTATAATTTAAACAAAACATTGTAAGTCATAAATTTTCATAAAAAAAAGTTTGAACACAGAAAATTAATTTCAGATATTTACCGTTATAGTTTTCAAATATAGCTAGACCATCAATGCATCTGTCATATTTTTGAAATTCGAACCGTAGTTTTTTTTTAAATAATTAAATATGGTTTCACTTACGACCTTATGGCACTGAATGCGATCAGGAGTTATCGCGCCCTTAAGGTGGCCCATCCCGCTCATCTCCCCATACAAAAGGGGAAAGAAGATCACGCCCATATTTCTTGTCAGAGATCCAAAATTTTGCTCAAAATAGCTTTATTTGATCGAACTAGATGTCTGATGACCATTGGCATTGACAAATTTTGTTTGGTTTCTAAGTTATAAGGTCCGAAAGTTCGCATTTTTCGCGCGTTTTATACAATAACTTTGGAGGTGGATTACGCAATGATAATATAAGAACATCTTAAAAAGATTAGTCATCAGACATAGCCTATTTAATCAAGATTTATAATCTATTTGGTTTTTGTTCGATTTTTTACTACAGCGGTCGTGGTTTACTTTTAGCTATAAGTCGTTTTGAAATTAAAAATTATCGTAAGTAAATCTTACCAAATCATACACTATGCACATTGTCTTTTTTGTGGACATGTTGCATCTTCCTCATCACGGAGCCTGTCTTATTCTTTGAAACAGAGAAGGTCCCAGAGCGCAACAGCACGGTTTTGTACCGTGCCCGCCAATGAGTTAGGCCCGCCGGGTTGGGCCACCTTAAGGAACAAAATATGTTTCGAGAGGTCATACAAGCTTAACGGTGAAGGCACGTTTTTTCTGAAATAAGTTACTCGAGATTGAAACCCGGGCCCCTCCAAAGAAAAAAAGCTTTGTAATATGCCTTCTTTCCATTTCTTCCTCCCACTTAAGCAAATAATAGGAGACGAAGATTTTATCGGGTCCGCCTATTCCGGCTGGCAATATTGTCGACGCCAATCTGCCGTGAAATCTATGGAAATATATTCGATTCCCCCGAAACGACTTCGTAGGTTGGTAAATATTGAAATTAATTCAAGAGCCACCCCGTCAGTCAATAAAGATTAAGGTACGCTCTGATTAACGCGTCTGGTTCGGTCAGGAAACCTTTTTTAGGATTCCGTACCAAAAGAGTTTTTTTCATGCAAATGATATGGATGGATAATACCACATAACTTTAGCCCAATGCACCACATTCCCGAAGGAATTAGTTGCCATGCCAGGACCCTATCTTTATGAGCACGGCAACATTGGAACTGGATGGAAAACACGGACAAAGGCTAACTCAGAATGAGAAAGGAAGTGGTGCATGAACGGGGCTAGGATTTGAACCCAGAGTGGGCAGTCTGAGTTCTCACCTAAATTGGCGTTTACGGCAAACCGATCGACTGGCGTTTTCAAATGTATGGAGAAAATGAAGAGCGCGCGCAGTGGGCGCTAAGCGAACTAACATTTGCGAGTCCGAGTTTGATTTGACAGCTTACTCAACGTTGCCGTAAATACGTCGACGTTGCGGTTTACGTCCACTCCGCGTTTTCATACAAATCGGAAGTCCGAGTTTGACTTTGACAGCTTGAAGAAGTAAAACCTCAGAATATCTAGTAAAAACTTGTATGGAGTTTGACGTTTTTACGGAACTTCGAAGTTACGTAAACGCCGATTTAGGTGAGAACTGAGACTACCGGCTCAGACCTCTGGTATGGTAGTCTAGTCCCCGCGCCACTAGGCTACGAGCGGCCGAGCAGCCGAGGCAAAAGTGCCGATGGGACTATATTACTAAGCGTCCGCTGTCCGTCCGTCAGTCCGTCTGTCAACGTTGAAATGTTCACAGAGTGTGCATTTACTTATATTGCCGCAATAACTACAAACAGTAAACATAAAAATGCAAAACAATGATTATTTGGCGTTTTTTACTCGATCTTCGATGGCAATAGGTAAACGCATGAAATTTTCGCTGCCGCTATAACAACAGTAAAAAAAAAAAATTAACCTATAAAAGAAGCATGACTTTTATTGCATGGAACGGAACCGTGTCCGACTCGCACTTGGCCGCTTTTTTTATTTGTGTCTACCCGGTTGGGTTGTGTAGGCGCCGCCGACGGTAGGTTCATTAATTAGTGGAGTCGGTGTCTCTATTAGGCCACCGGGCGACTTCCACTCGAGCATGCCTAATCCTTGATATTTTTATGTATTAAATGGATTACTGTTACCTCATTAATTTGAGTGTCAGCGACATCTACATTTGAAACATTGTACTCAGATTTTGAAAATAATCTGAAAAAGTTCATTCCTGCTTCCGACGAATGTCACGGCCTGCACTTATCAAACTCGGAAAGAGAAAGAAAGTGGTGCATGTCGGAATTGAACCCAGACCTCTGTACGCTAGACCAGTCCCCGCGCCACTAGGCAACGAGCCGCTCAATTTAAATATATATACCATACACATATTTATACCATAGCACCGGAAACATATTATGAATTCTACTGTATTACGGGTGACTTATGAACATATGACGAGATTCCATGCTTCATGCTCTACTGAACCTGATGGGATTCGAAATTACTGCTTTACTGTCACATCAAAATCCTTGAGTAATTGAGAATAATTTAAAGGACTAACTAAATGATGTACCTACCCCAATAACATTGTCGGTTTTGTGAGCTTGATGTACAGTTGTATAGATTTGTATGTTTGGAATTTGAACTATGTAAACATCAGATTGTTCATCAGTTGTGTTTTCAATATAATCACTGATATTATTTCTTGTAACGTGTCCAATATTCTTAAAACGTACACAAAAAATAAAGATCGTTAAACACTGCATAAGTATTTTTGTAATTTATTTTTATCACAATATGGAAGCCAATTTCAACCCGATATTCGGGCTTCCAAAAACCTAAATTCAAAGCATCTATTTGCGCTTATTTAATAGCACTTCCCAGAACGATAAATATTATTTTTATTCATTCTTTCTCCAAAAATGTGCTATTGTATGTGCATTAACACAGTTGCTCTTGCTGGAATACCATCATTCAACCAGCCACGACACTTTAAATCTATTTCAATTATTTTTTATAACTTGAAATTGGATTTAAATTAAGTCAAATGTATGAAGATGTTTTTTTATTCATTAAATTAATATTCTAAGGCTGGAGTGCACCATGTCTTGGTAACGTTATAGTTGCGGTTATAATAGAACCATCCTTTTTTTTGCCTAAGGAAGAAAGAAGATATATGAGCGGCTCGTAGCCTAGTGGCGCGGGGACTGGCCTAGCGTACCAGAGGTCCGGGTTCGATACCGACATGCACCACTGTCTTTCTCTTTCCGAGTTCGATAATTGCATAAACTGTAGGTGCCCTTTCCCTACTAGGTGGTAGGGATTAAGCCCGCCCGGGTTGGTACCATCGCATTGGATGAGAAGATGGTCTAAGCGGCAATGAAAAACATGTCCGTGTTTTCCATCCAGTTCATTGTAGCCGTGCTCATAAAAGGGATATCCTGGAATGGCACCTAATTCCTTCGGCAATATGGTGTATTGGGCTAATATCCTAACGATAGTTGGGTGGTATTAGCCAACCATATCAGGTTGCATAAAAACAATTCAAGTCCATTCACATAAAAAAAAACTTTGTTGATGATATATTCAATGAACTAATTTAATTATTCTATGTATACTTTTTATTTCGTCTCTTTTTTAGAGTGAATGTATGCAGATGGGATAATGTTTCATGTTATGAGGATATTGAAGCGATCAAGCTGCATACAATGAATTATTTTTCCGAAATTGCGTTTATGTTTTTTTATAAGTTAAATTATATGCATGATTCTCAAATATGCACACAAATACATAAGGATACATCATCAATAAGGATATAAGTCATTAAAAAGAACAAAAACGTACACACGTTTTTCTTAATTGATTTATTGAATGTGCACATTTTCAAAAAATATGTCTTAATTTGACTGAGTAAACAGGCACGAGTCATTGAATGGAACTTGATTACCTCATGGTCCTCTTAAGGTGGCCCATCCCGCTCATCTCCCCATACAAAAGGGGAAAGAAGATCACGCCCATATTACTTGTCAGAAATCCAAAATGTTGCTTTGAAACAGAGAAGGTCCCAGAGCGCAACAGCACGGTTTTGTACCGTGCCCGCGAATGAGTTAGGCCCGCCGGGTTAGGCCACCTTAATGCAAAATTTCGATGCTACCTATTTCTTCATTCAAATGTTTTATTTTTTGCAAAAATATTTCATATTTTGAACGTTTTTGGAATTATTTATAATTCATAATACGAACACTTACAGAAATAAGAGAAAATTATTTAAACAACTATCTTTAATTTACATTTGATTGTCAAGACTGTAAAAAGGCAGTAAACAAAAAACGAATGTAATTGAAAATTTAAAACTTACTTTTTTGTTGTTTAACTAGCGCCGCCAGTCACTTTTAAATTATTTCACGCACACACAATTTCAGAAGAAACTTAGCACTCCAGAATAACCCACGAACCACTCACACACACGCACAAAAACGTTTCAGAAAGATTTTTTTTATAAAAACACTACACGGGTAAAATATTCAAAATGGAACACACCGGGCTTCGAAATTCAAACGAGTGGCGGGAAGTCGCTTCTCGCTCGGGCGGCGCCGCGCGTCCGTCCGCCCAGAGTCCGCGTCGCTCACTGCCGCCCGCCGCCGCCGCCAGGGCAACATGGCGGCGGGTCCCGCCGCCCGGTCCTCCAGCCCGCCAAAAATAATGTCAGATACCGGGAACCTCTTCCGATCTATTCTAATTATTTTTTTCCCTTTCAATTTATTCCGCCCGACCGTAAGCTCGCCGGATATCAATGAAAGCTGGCAGGGTGACTCGCGGACATTAAAGCTCGGAGCGGTGAGATAGTTCAGAGTGACCGATGGTTTTCAGGTGGTTTTCGTATCGACCGATCGAATGAGGTCCACCTGGGTGCGTGAGATGTCCGGCCGGGCGGGGATTAGAACCGGCCGTACAACTTTGCGACCGTCGCAAACTTTGGTCGCAATTGGTTTTGTTTGTTTATTTAGGGCCTCAACGTATATTTCCTTTCTATCTCCCACTATTGGGTTTTTTACTACTGGTCTTCGTTACGTCAAAGCATCAAAATATGTACACTGCATGTGTAACTTCTCGTTCTTGTGAGCGCTTAATAACATTTACGAGGGCAGCGATTTCGCAATAACGAGTTAAGCTCTCCCATACCTTTATATTCTTCGGTTATCTCCTGAACACTCGACATTTTAATACAAGTCAGACAAAAGCCTAATCAACAGGTGGCACGCTCGCTCCGGCTCACCGGGGGGCGGTCGGCGGGGGTGAGCCTCCCCCTCCGCCCCCCCCCCCCGCCGCTCCCCGGGGGCTGCCGAAGATTGAGCCCCGGGGAGAGCGTTTACAATAACATTGGCAATGATAGATCGTGAGCCAGGGACTTATTTTCATAATGGAAACGGAAAATCGGATTTGTCTTTGGGGAAAAATAATAGGTGAAATTCGGTTTGGGCTGAATTTAAACACGTCAAACGCCAAGCTGATCGCACCGTCGGCTTCGTCCTACGTCCTCCGAATTGAGTGAGTCGCAGGGCTATTCGTTTAGCTACAAAGCAAAGCCGAAAGCTTGACGAAATGATTCCGGAGCTTGTTTTTTTTAATTAATCAGGGTTTTCCGTCGAAAAAAATTGCTTTAAAAAACCGTTATAAAAGCTGTTTTCGAGACTCAGGATTCCTGATTCCTGATGACGGAATTCCAGGAATAGGCCTGCTGATAAGAGGACGGGGCGCGGGCGGGAGTTGCCTTTGTAAAGTGAGACGGTACTTTCCTAGCGAGGAGTTAGGACCGGGCGACACCTCCGGTCCTTATCGAAGCGAAAATGGTTGTAGTTGGAATAGACAGATGCATTATATGCATCGGACTGTGAGTTCCTAAAGTCCCTGCTCGCGGTGTCGTATTCGTGTCACCTCTTTTCCTAAGGTTGAGAAAGGCGATGTCTGTGCCCGGCGTGATGCTCGTGAACGGGTGCTGTTTGTGGGAACTGGCCTGCTCCAATTGGCAACATATTAGATGGCGGGTATTGTATTTGCAAAAAAACAGATATTTTTTATAAACTGTTGCAGACGGCATGAATAGTTGATTTTCATGAATTTATATTCATTTATCGTTTTTACATGTGTTTTCTCTGTCATCAATGTTAAATAATTACTGTTATAGTTACGAAAAAAAAGTACAAGTTATTTACACAAATAAGTAGCGATAGTCTTTCTGCAAGCAGTGGCAAACGCTTTTCTAAGCTTAAACTAAGGGCCGATTTTTCAATAGTTTGATAATCAGTCAGATAAATATTCGACGACTTTATTTCCGTCGCTCATATTTTTAAAATCAAAATTACATTAGGATAATAGTAATAGGAGACATTATCAACCGGTAGTGACTATCCGTCTTTTGGCAAAAGTAAATTTTGCCATCAGACCGTTAAGTACTATCTGAAAATTTAAAAAATAGGCCCTAAGTTTTTTTCTATGCGACCTGACATGGATGGCTAATACCACACAACTACCGTTATGATATGAGCCAAATACACCACATTCCCGAAGGAATTATGTGCCATGCCAGGACCTTCCCTTTATGAGCACGGCTACGTTGAACTGGATGGAAAACACGGACAATTTTTCATTGCCGATTCGACCATCTTTTCATCCCAATGCGACGGTACCAACCCGGGCGGGCTTAAACCCTACTACCTAGTAGGGGAAGGGGACCTACAGTTTTACATGGTTTCCGAACCATGAAGCAGCTCGTATTCGTGACGAAACACACTTAACGAACTCGGAAAGAGAAAGACAGTGGTGCATGTCGGAATTGAACTCAAGCCTCTGGTACGCTAGGCCAGTCCCCGCGCCACTAGGCTGCAAGCCGCTCAAGTAAGAACGAGGACGTTGAAAAATATCAGAGAAGTTTCTTGCCAGTTTTTCTTTACTGTTGGACATTGGGAGCGCTATTTTATAAAAGTGAATAGCAGTCGAGTCCGCACAAAACATTTGTCCCCAAAAAACAACATATAGCATCCATGTAAGTTTATTGTTGGCCTTGAAAATCAGTTCCTGTTGTTACAGCCTCAATATTATTGTAACCACCAATCATCTACAAGTAGCCATTAGGTGACCTACATACATAAGTCATAAACAAATAATCGGTTGCTTCACGGTCTACGTTCGCCGTTAAAAGCCCGGGGAGGGCAGTAACAATACATCTCGAATACGTGATCCGAACGCGGCCGCGCGCCCAAATAACCAATAACCAGGCTAATAATGCAATATTGAGAAACGCTTTATTGCGACCATCGTAAACGCCGTGTATACCTTGCTAAGTGAATACGAGGGTGTTACGTTTAAACTGCTGATACTGGCTACTAAAATCGATGGCGACACAATTGGGTATCAACATTAAATAAAGGCCTAAATGCCTCTTGTGCTCATTCGTTTACGATTGTAAATTTTATATCGAGTGGCAAATGTTATAATTGTTAACAGGGATTTGACCTTTGCTCTCATATGTCTATATGTCTAGGCAGCTCGTTGTTTGAATGAAGATAGTCAGAATTTAAAAAACTTAAAATGCCTTAGCGTAGGATTAATGTGCGATATCAGCGGCATCTAGTAGTAGATAGGGTTGGTTTGTGCCGTTCACACAATAATAGAGAAATTCGTTGGCTGACGTTATTATCTGGATAGCTCATCGTTTATAGCAGTGGACATACTATCCGAAGGTCACGGCGCCCTAATCCGGCTTAAGGTGGCCCAACCCGGCGGCCTCAACTCATTTGCGGGCACGGTACAAAACCGTGCTGTTGCGCTCTGGGACCTTCTCTGTTTCTAAGAATAAGACAGGCTCCGTGATGAGGAAGATGCAACCTGTCCACAAAAAAGACAATGTGCATAGTGTATGATTTGGTAAGATTTACGAAAATTTTGATTTCAAAACGACTTATAGCTAAAAGTAAACCACGACCGCTGTAGTCAAAAATCTAACAAAAACCAAATAGATTATAAATCTTGATTAAACAAGCTATGTCTGATGACTTATATTTTTAAGATGTTCTTACTTTATCATTGCGTTATCCACCTCCAAAGTGATTGTATAAAACGCGCGAAAAATCCGAACTTTCGGACGTTATAACTTGGAAACCAAACACAATTTTACAATGCCAATGGTCATCAGACATCTAGTTCAATCAAATAAAGCTATATTGAGCAAAATTTTGGATATCTGACAAGAAATATAGGCGTGATCTTCTTTCCCCCTTTTGTATGGGGAAATGAGCAGGTTGGGCCACCTTAAGAACTAATATCAGATATTAAGGCTACGCCATCCACCCGTGGGAAAAAAATATTGCCCCAACACATTGACACAACGTGCTCACTCACACAAATGTAAGACATTTACACGGCGCACATTGGATCACGATGCACGGTGGACTTGGACTATGTATTTTTTTAAATATAATAAAATTATTACGTATTATTTCATTGTTATAATCCCACATGTTTGTGATTATTACAAGTGAGCCTGGATATAAACCGTGTTCTTTGTAAAATCATGCTACCATGTCTATCTGAATCATAGAATCCTAACGGGTTATTAGAGTGATTTTGAAGTTTTTTTAAAAGACACAATAGCGCATTGAAATATGTATTTCATAGCAAAAATGTGTGCACTTTTTTTTATGCGACCTGACATGGATGGCTAATGTCACACAACTACCGTTATGAATACACCACATTCCCGAAGGAATTAGGTGCCTTTCCAGGACATTCCCTTTATGAGCAGCGCTACATTGAACTGGATGGAAAACACGGACAATTTTTCATTGCCGCTTCGACCATAATTTCATCCATCGCGATGGTAACAACCCGGGCGGGCTTAAACCCAACCACCTAGTAGGGGAAGGGGACCTACAGTTTTACATGGATTCCGAACGAAGGAGCAGCTCGCATTCGTGACGAAATGCACTTATCGAACTCGGAAAGACAAAGACAGTGGTGCATGTCGAAATTAAACCCAGGCCTCTGGTACGCTAGGGCAGTTTCCGCGCCACAAGGCTACGAGCCGCTAAAAGATTGAAAAGATTTTTAAACGAGGAGAAAGCGAGTGGTTTGATTTCAGAAAATATGTTGCAGAGCTCGGTCTCGTGCGTTTTTACGGCAGTAAAGTACATTGCCGACCGGCGCGGCCGCCTTTAGTTCGTGATATTTTATGGCACGCAGCTGGCCTATTCTTTTGAAATATGTTACAAATTCACATTTGTGTTATCTATGCAAACACCTTGGCATTTTCAATACATCTAAAATAAACTACGTACATAACTTACGAATTAACTCCTTACGATTATGTTTTTATTCCTAGTCCGATCAAGTGGGTCGGTGATAGTTCAATCAAAAATATGTAATACTAGCTGAGGTACCCGGCTAAGCTCGGGTCAATTTCGTTTCGGACTGATGTCGGGATGATCAAACATTTTATGTTACACCAGAAGGGATAAAAGTATCTATTTTCATTTAGGAATCAATTTATTACTAGCAAATGTGCATTTGAAATAAATTATAAATTTTTATTGTAGTTATGGTTCACTGTTTTGGCTATAATGGCTTACACATAAGATATTGATGTATACTGTGGCGGACTTTTTTGTAGGACTATTTAAGATAAACATTTCTATCATGCATAACATACGTGTAACTTTAGCGGTTTTGGCACCGCACCCCAGAATATCTCGCAGGAGGTAAATTGTTACCTGCTTACTTGATATTTTGGACAATTCACACAATATCTTTATAAATTGTAGCCTATGTGTTATTCTGATGTATAATCTATATCAGTCCATCCATTCAGTAGTTTTTACGTGAAAGAGTAACTAACATCCATGCATACTTACAAACTTTCGCGTTTATAATATTAGTAGGATGCACTAGAGCAGAATTGAGCGGAAGTGTCGTGCACGGCGGCCTAGTTTTGAGTTGACTAAAAATGTGAAGGGTTATTTAGTTTTTGTATTATAAGCTAGCTTAGTGGGAGGATCGAGATTTTTCGATATTAATTTATAAAATTAAAAATACTGAAAGGTATATCGATGAGTGTACCTGCTTTACAATTTTTTTAATTTGCAGAGATCGAAAGTGATACATTCATTACCTTTTTTGTAGGATTTGTGTGTCTTTTTTTTACTTTGCTCACCGGCATTGCAACAAAGCAATCCGATTGTACTTCTTCTGTTTCAGTTAAACCGGTTTTTTTGGTCAGTGCGCGCGCTGGCAATAAAAAGAAGTTTGGTTGCAGGTTGGATTATTTTTTTGTCGCGTTTCGAAGCGTGGTGTTTTGAATTACAACGTGCACCATTGCAACATGGTGTGTTACTACACTATAAGCTTTCAGAGTTTTAGATCGAACCTAACCTTACGGATCCATAAAAACAGCACTTACTTTGTTAGAAATAAAATTATAATTTCCTCTCATGTATTATTATTGACATAGTTATCTAGCGGCGGCTATTTCACGCCTTCGAGTTTTCAGTAGGTTCAGTAATTATATACACAATTATAATCTATTTCAATTACTAGTAACTAAATTAGCGGTTGACACTATTGAAATAAAGTATTAAAGAAAATTTAAAAACATATTATTATGCACAGCAATATTAAATGGTAAAATACATAAATAGCCCTGTGTTGTTAGTTTATCAAAATAAACACCTCATTCTGTAGTGGTGGTGATAATATTCTGTATCGACATGTTTAATAAATATTGTATTCATATATTTATATATTAGGTACCTTGAAATACATTGAACATCTTATTAGGTAATATTAATAATGTATTCGTATACAATATAATAGTTGGCAACCATAATAGATATAAGAAATAGGCTATAAATGGCTTGTACAGAAATCATTGCAATATAAAAGCGCTACAACGCGGCACGCCGCAAACCTAGCTACAATCCAATGTTCGGGGAAGCCGCGGCTCCAAACCTCTCACCCCGCGTGCCCTGCGCGCACCCTCTCCAGTCTAGCCTCACGAACACTTCGCCGTGAGCACACGTATAGGAAAACAACTGTAAGCGTCGCTATATTCGGTCGCCCAGTGACGCGACGCCTTGAGATTCAATAAGCTTGGTAAAGCAACTCCGAGCACAGTTCGGTTCTAGGTGGGTTAAATTTTACCACCGTTGAGACCAGCCGTGGTTCGGATTCCACGTAAAACTGTAGGTCCCCTTATTACTAAGTATTAGGGTCCATCCCGCCCGAGTGGGTACCATTGCATTGAATGAATGTTAGTCGAAGCGGCAATGAAAATTGTCCGTATGTTCCACACCGTTCAATGTAGCCGAGCAATATGAGGAAGGTCCTGGCATGGCACCTAGTTCCCATGTGGTATGTTAGGCTAATATAATGACGGTCGATTGGTATGAGCAATCTATGCCCAGTTACATAAAAAAAAGCCTTCAGGTGTTATATTAATGTACCTTCCAATCTCATTGAGGCACATATATAACGATAAAGTTTAACTGACAACTTTAATTCTATTCAAATCAAGTTATCTTGCAATACTATTATAGTAAAATAACATAGAGCACGCTTCTTGCGAGACTTCACATTGTGCGGTACACCGATGAGAAATCCTTTTCATAACGAAAGGTCGTAAGTACAAGCGAAATATCCACAGACCCCACGTCGGAAACGTCCGCGCGGCAGCTCCGTCGGGACGGGACTGACGACCCGCTCGCTGGGCGCGTAATATGTATGAACGTTTGTATGAAAATTGGACGCCGTGCGCGACATTTACGTTGGTTAATTAATTTGAATAAAATGTTTTGAAATTTTGCTAGTTTCGAGGTATGGGGTCACAGTTAAAGATATAAGCAACCTAAGATAATAATAATATCGTCACTTTTTTAACTGAATATATTCATTAAATTTGCACAAAGTTAAGCTGTTTTCAAGAAAATAGACAGGTTCAGATTTTTTTTACATAAATCTAAAAGTTCTATTAAAAAACGAAAGGTATGGGGTCCTTATGTAACAGTTGTTCTTTCCAACACATATTTTTAATCATGAGTTATCTTTTTGCATGTGCTATAAATATGGGTTCAAAAAACTACAATTTCACAAAATCGGACGATAGGCTCTTAACGCTTAATTGTAGATTTCGTTGCACAACATCATATTAATTTAAAACTAAGACAATTATCTTACAAATGTTGCGATATAGATGCATTTGCAAAAGCTGCTAGCTTTATTTTTTATATTTTTTTATTTTACCTATTTGTTTTTATAGCGGAAAAATTATTACACTCTCCGCTCTGATGAAGCGCTCCTTGGCATTTGCAAACAACTCCAGAGTACTTAGACTCCCCAGGAGTATCTATTTAGGGACGAAGTCAAGAGAGCCAGATCGAAAGAGTATGCGAAGACAAGCCTTCATCTGGGATACACTAGTGCAGTCCCACATAGCTTATTTTGCGCATGGCTGAGGGCACCACTGTCTGTTAAGAGTTATCATATGTGAAAAAATCCTTCATGGATCGGGAAAATATTTACAGCCTGCTGTAAGAAAAAAAAAAGATAAAATAAAAATTACTATTTTAGGTAAATAATATTGGTTTTATATCTTGTAAATATTGTTTATTAGATCTTTCATCATTTTAATAAAAAAATGGGGTTGTAGAAATCGGGTTAGTTACTACCCCTAGTTTTGTTTTCTTGAATTCAATGAAGAAAATAAACCCCAACGTCAATCCCGGAGGTTATAACTCTGTCAAACGATATTTTTTGCCAATCGAATTTAAATTAGACTTTATACAGTTTTTTTTTATTTCGTTATAATCTAACAAGGAGTTTTCGAGTGCTACTGGCGATGGCATCAAACCACTACTACTACTACCCTTCCGGGAAAATGGCGTGAAGATATGTAGGTATGGCTAACCTAAACCACAAACATATCTTCACAAACTAATGATTACTTAACAAAAAAACACCTCAGCCTAAAATTAATAAGCAGTGGGTAACTTACATTGTTATAATGGCAACACATCCCCGTAGCCGCGAAGATGAACGTTCAAGATGGCGAACATGCAGGCGGGCTGCGAAAACTATGCCTGCCAGCCACGTGTGAAGGTCCCCAGGTCGTAATTTGGGGGAAATACCTCAGAAGGGAGTTCATTCCATTTTTTACCGATCCCATAGATCTATAGGATCGGTTGGTTCTTATTTTTGGAATGTCGACTGAGAATTAGATATAAACAAAGCTTAATTTACTTTCGTAATAAAAACAAATATTAAAAGTAATTTGGATAATGTGATATAGTTCAAAAACATTCTTTCTTTCTCGCTGTGTCCCGGCTGATAGCTCCACTTAAGTTTTGAAGGTTCCGTCTGATAAATTGTTTCTGAATACCGACCAGGGGACCACCCGGACCGACGGACAGACGCAAGGGAAGGCTATTTAATTTAATGTTGGTAATATAACTTTGCTAACAATTAGACAACTACGGATCGAGCCTCCTTAGTAAGTTTCTCTTCCGTCTGCAAGACAATATCAGTTTCGAAATAGTTAAGCGGTGGTTGGCATAATGATAAGTGCTAATATTAATGTTCTTTGAGTAAAATTCTACGTGAGGTCAGAAAATTTCAAAAACTTCTGCTCAGAAAGAATTATTGTATGTACATATATAGAGGAGGAGATAATTTAATGGTGATTGGTCTAAAGTTTTATAGCCCTACGGAAGCCCTATGCAAATATAACAGAAGTTTTAGGTCCTGGAGGAAATACTGACATTAAGATATTTTGGCGTTACAAATTCCTGTGTTGCTCGCGTTAAACTCTATCAGCCGTATTCAGAGTGCGCGAACTAACTTTAATAAGCCGGACTAAACCGGTTTGTGTATGGTTAGACCTGTGCTAATCTCGTACGAAGTTTTGACAGGTTCTCTCTGAATACGACTGTATAAAATTCCGGGATCCCATCGGAAAACCGAAAACGAAGCGCCGCCCTTTTCTTCACCCCGGCTCGAGTCCGGGTGACTGGTGTATGGTTAGCACAGTGCTGTCATCTGCGTCATAATAAATGAGGCAAACCATACATTCGCAGCAGGAAAAGGGTTGTGGATAGCACGGAGCGCTGCGGTGCGTCGGCATTCACTGATATGCGTTCAGAGCAACGACCCTACGACCATGCAGAAAGTCGACAATCCAGTCGCATAGGTCGGGTGGAATCCATCCCCATCTGAATGACTCGATCAGCTGGCCTATTCCTTGGATCTCGTATTCAGCAATCAGGAGTCCTGAGTCTAGAAAACTGCTTTAATAGTGGTTTTCATGGCGAATTTCTTGACGATAAGATTCCGGAGCATATTATTTTAATTTAATCAAAGTTTTAAGTCGAAAAAAATCTCTTTGAAAACCGCTATAAAAGCGGTTTTCTAGAATCATGATTCCTGATTCCTGATTACGGCATTCCAGGAATAGGCCAGCAGATAAGGTTCACAGCCGGCACAATGGGTCGGACTTGCGGGAGTTGGCGGTGAGTCCGAGTCGACGTTGAGGTCGGACTCGCAGGGGCTATGTGGATAGCGCACAACGTTTGTTGTCCAGCAAGCACGCTGCGTTCGGGCTGTCCGCTCCGCGCGCAGAGAGCGTCCAAGTCCTGCTGGGCTGCAGAGAGAACGGGGCGCGGGCAGATAAGTTCCTCTTGTTAAGTTGTAAGGCCGTGCTAGTCTGGAGAACTAAAAGTGCAAACGCTGCCGGCCGATCCACTTGGACATGACATCGCATCGCCCACTTTATGTGAGACGTCAAACTTGGAGACCTTCAGTAGATCATTCGGACGAGAGCCATTTTGGTGATCCTTAGGGAATTCATTGCTCTTCTATACAACTAATCAACTTGATGTTAATAATGCGCTCCATAACTTGGCGGAGAAGAGAGATAACGTCACTAATTATGGTCACTCGCCTTTTTAGGTACGGGCTGTATCCAAAGTAATACGATAGGCGGTAAAGACGGATTGGGACAGGTGCTAATACACTTTTTATTTGCTTCTGCGTTTATGCCCAGAACATATTATGAAATAATGTTTAATTCCGATGGTTAGGCACTCTCCCATTCTCCATTATCTGCTCCATCGCTATGTCTATTCGTGCATTCGGTTATTTGGCTACCGCAAGCCGACGCCTCTCTTCTGAATACGTGGCCGGGCTATCTCCATGCCTGCCCATCTGACGGAAAGTTTAAGTGCGTCATGAATGCGGACGGACGGCGCGTGACGCGCGCGGGGAGCGAGGGTGTGCCGCGAGGGAGCCGCAAGTAATAAGGACGCTGGCCGCACGGAGACAAACTCAATATCGGCCGGACACTTCATTAACAATGAATTACGGAGCGAGAGTACCCCGCGGTGATGCGGCCCGGGGTGTTGGACCGTGTGGGGGGCGGCGGCTCGGCGGATAATCCCGAGGATAATGAGTAGCTACAGAGGACACTGATGATTCGTTGGCTCCGGCACGGAAAATAATATTTTAAGGCTGTCGTGAGTCACAGAAAATGTAAGATTTTAACAAATGCATTCTTTGTGCATTGGCCAAGGCACAATTTTGTACGGCGACTGCTATTAAAATAGCGAAATCGTCTTCCATGCCCTAACTAGACTAGGAGGTGGCGACAAAAATGGTAACGATAACGTAAATGACTGAAACTGGGTTCACAGGATAAAGACCAACCCTCTGAAGCTAAATGTGTCAGTCTGCCTGTGCCAAGTGGTTGCGTTACGTAGATAAGGCGCCTTATAAAATAGTTATGATGACAAGAAAATATATGTGACCAGGTAAATGGCTGCAAATAACTAAGCATTTAAGTATCAGTACTTACTTGCTTTGCAATACCAAAACTGAACAAATCTTTGGTTGCATTTCGTAGTTATATGCGATTTAGGTTAGAGATATAACTTTAGGTATTTGAAGTATTTAATAAAAAAAACCGACTGGTTATTTATGTATAATTAATAGGTATCAATGTTTCTAGACAATCAGTATATTCATCAGCAGGTACATAACAACATATATTTTTTATAGCCAATCTAGATAACGCAACCACTTGGCACAGGCAGACCGACATATTTAGCATCAGAGGATTGGTCTCTAACATCTGAACCCAGATTCAGCCATTTACCTTATCGTGACCAAAAATGTCGTGACCTCCCGGAAAAACGTTTCCCTGCCCCTAAATGTTGTCAGATTTTAATCAATTTTGTTATATTACTCGAGAAAGCTTCATTTTAAATAATGTAAATAGCTGTATTTTTTACTATAAAAAACGAAAATTTACGTAAAAAAAGACGACTATTTTCTTTGGCCAATATTTTCCAATCCAAAAGATTTATTATAAAAATTCAAACATACAGACATAGATTTCTATAATGTATTTTGGAATTCAACATTTCAAAAACTTAGTAAAACGTTAGGAGCATGGAAAAAAATATCGCCCGTGGTATGGGGAATTGATAGGGGAACGACTCTCTTAATCCCGCTGCGTTTGGTGCCGTGTACGGCGTGATACGGATGATGCCAATCAGAATATAATATTTTTGAAGCGAAACTTCTCTACGGACACTCTTTCGGGCCTAAGACAGAAAAAAATAATCGATATGCAACGCAAACGGTAGGAACCAACCGGCCAAGTCGGAGCACACGAAGGGTTCCGTACCATCCTACAAGATTTAACACAAAAACATCTCGTTTCTTGTATGGGGGCCACCTATAATTTTTATTATTATTTTATTTTACCTATTTTTTGCTATAGAGTCAAAATAAATACACTTTCTGCGAAAATTTCAGCTGCCTGCCTATTACGGCACATGAGATACAGCCCTGTGACAGACGGACAGCGGAGGCTTAGGATTCCCTTTGGCACCCTTTGGGTACTGAACCTTCCTATTGAACATATTCAGTAGGATCTAAGAGTGTTTACATTAAAATCTGAAATACGTTAAATATATAAATATACCGAGAAATTATTATGTAAGTATATAGAAGAGCGAATCACCAACCTATCGGGGCTGAATCGCGCCTCTCGTATTTTCTGCAGATAATAGCGACCAAGTAACGAAATAGTCTGAATTTGAAATGTAATAAGTAATGCAAAATGTTTTCATCAAAATAAACAACTTAGAATTATAATGTTTTCGTAGTATGTTTAACATTTGAAAAATGTAAAGCAATTAAAATCACACCAAATGCAGTGAGCTAAAGTCAAAGCATTTTTTTCGTTTGACATCGATTGCTAATACCGCACACAGAGTTATGATGTTAGCCCAACACATTTTTTGTCCTGGCACACACAAAGGCCTGGCATAGCACACATTTCCGGAAGGAATTAGGTGACATGCCAGGACTTTCTCTTAAGGTGGCCCAACCCGGCGGGCCTAACTCATTCGGGGGCACGGTACAAAACCGTGCTGTTGCGCTCTGGGACCTTCTCTGTTTCAAAGAATAAGACAGGCTCCGTGATGAGGAAGATGCAACATGTCCACAAAAAAAGACAATGTACATAGAGTATGATTTGGTAAGATTTACGAAAATTTTGATTTCAAAACGACTTATAGCTAAAAGTAAACCACGACCGCTGTAGTAAAAAATCGAACAAAAACCAAATAGATTATAAATCTTGATTAAATGAGCTATGTCTGATGACTAATCTTTTTAAGGTGTTCTTTCTTTATCATTGCGTAATCCACCTCCAAAGTTATTGTATAAAACGCGCGAAAAATGCGAACTTTCGGACCTTATAACTTAGAAACCAAACACAATTTTACAATGCCAATGGTCATCAGACATCTAGTTCGATCAAATAAAGCTATTTTGAGCAAAATTTTGGATCTTTGACATGAAATATGGGCGTGATCTTCTTTCCCCTTTTGTATGGGGAGATGAGCGGGATGGGCCACCTTAAGGCGCTAGGACTAGCCAACTACTCGCGCCATACAAATGCACTTTTTAACAAATGTAATAATATGTAGTGAAACGCTTCAGCAAATCCAAATAGAACTCCAGACTGATAATGGATTGTTAATATTTTTTGATTCCATCATTTATTTAAATAATAATAAAAATAAAAAAGTTGATTTTTCTCATTAGAAATCTGAAAGTAATTCGATTTCTAGATATAAGCAAAAAAACCATATCTGCATAAACAAAAAATTCCATTTGCTTTTAGATTTCTACATTTAGTCAAAAAAGTTCGGAAATGGACACCGTTTCCGCAATGTATTTTGTATAGAAAAAGGAAACATACATTAACGAAAATAGTTCGATTCCTAGACAAGGAATCATATATTGTAAGAATGACACTTCTAATCGTCAGACTTAGTTAGTTAACTTGGGGTGCCTCGTCTAACTTTGCGATTTGGCTAGTACCAGGCCCTTAATTAACAGGGCTACATTGTGTTGCAATCTTCGTAAGCGTGGACTGTAGGGGCTCGTTTGCTTGTAACAGAGAATCAAACCAGCATTTTCACTAATATAGCCGAGATCTTTTATTTACACTGTTCGCGACACAACCAACGTATGCAAATATTTAGAGAAGACGGTTTTGACAGCCGCCCTTTGGCAGACTGAAGATAAAAAACTTGTGTTGCCAGCAACACATTGAACTGGATGGAAAATACGAAAAAAAAAATCATTGCCGTCTCAACTATCTTACAAAAATCAAAAATCCCTTAGCTAGCAGCCTAATTTCAACTATGATGCCTTCTGTAAATACTCTATCTTCGACAGGAGTCATCAAGAACCTGTCCACCCTGTTTTTTATCTAGCTAGAGGGTTTCTTCGCAAGTTTCTCCGTATTATGTATTTTGACACACTGATTATCCGCGAAGCAATTAGTTTCACTATGCAGTTTACGAAAATGTTTATAAATTTAATGAACTGTTAATTAAAGAAAAAAACCCTGTAAACTGAACTACTTTACGAATATACTGCAAGGCTGGACCGGAACCAGCAAAACATACCGTTCGCGGGTATTGCGTCTAACCAATTTCGCCACCTGCTGTATACCCATAATTTGGAATTCTCCTACTGTCCCTCATCCCATAATCAATGCCTCCTACTAATAAAGTATTTAAGATTATAATAAATACATACATTTATTTAACGTTATACCTGGTTGACTACCTATACATACATACATGTCACGTTCCTTGGAATAAGCGACGTACATGCTTAGTACGAAAACGTATATTTTACTAAATGAAATGCTTCTCTGATTTTCTGTTTTTGTTCGCGCGCTGCGTTCAAAAGTTTGCGGACTCGGAACTCAAAGCTCGGATTAATAAAAAGTACGGAGCTTTGAAACGTGGACGTAACTAAAATAGTACTTTTCCGTTCAAATCAAGTTGGAACGTAGCTTTTTTAACGATTTTGATGCTTTGGTAGGTGCGTGAAGACCAATACAAACGTTTGTTTAAATGTTAAGGTGGCCCTTCCCGGCGGGACTAACTCATTCGCGGGTAAGATGCAAAACCATGCTATTGCGCTCTGGAACCTTCTCTGTTTAAAAAAAAAAGACGGGCTCCGTAATGAGGAGGATGCAACATGTCCACAAAGCAGACAATTCGCATAGTGTTTAATTTGGCAAGATTTACTAAAAAATTCATTACAAAACAATTTATATTCAAAAGTAAATCACGACCGCTGTAGTAAAACATAAGACGAAAACCAAATTGATTATAAATCTTCATGAAAATAAGCTAGGTTTGAAAAATAACCTTTTTAAGATGTTTTGGTTTTATCTGTAAGTATTTTTTTTTTCAAAGTAGTTTTCTCGACGGTAAGATGCCGGAGCACGGTAATTCAATGATTCAAGGTTTTCCGTCGAAAATCGTTATAAAAACGATTTTATAGTCTAAACTATTCCTGATGGCCCACCTTAAGTAAATAAATTAACAGATAGGTTACTAAAATATGCTATACATCTAAAATATCCAATTTGGTACCCAAGTACACATTTTATTGAAATGAATCCTTTTATTAGCGCTGAAACTCATTAACGAGGGAGGTACTTAAAAAGGAAGTAAGCTGAGGGGGGGGGGGTCTGGAGAAAAAGAGGAAAATTCATTTGAACCAGTTAAGAATGGCTTGTAAGCTATGCTCCCCATACAAACGCAGATAACGAATCATTTAAAACCACTGTTCGGATTGAATTGATATTGAAAATCTGACATGATGCAACAAATAAGCTGGCACGTTTTTGTTTTTTTTTTTAATTCACACGGAATCAAATGAAAGCAAAAATTAATAATCCTCATAAATATTTGGTTCTCTGTGGTTTAACCAAGGATACGTTTAGCGAAAAAACAAAAACATGCAGACACCGATGTTTGTTGTCTATAAGATACAAAATTTCTAGTAAATTGGAAGCAGTAGTTTTAAAATGATTACTACACTACGTATGTATGGGGATAGTAATTTTCCGATGCTCATGATCTGTCAGGTGACGATCTATATATTTGTTTTAATCCTTGCAATTATCTCCTTACATGTATGTGAGAATGATGCATTATCACTAACAATTCTAAAACTAAGGACTGGGGGCACATTCAGGTACAAGTTCGAGTTTGGTGTTAAATATCAACTCACTTTTTATAAAAAGGTCATGTTTCCGCACTTCTTTTCACATTCGCCATGGCCGCGGCGCAACTCCCTTTCCGTTCCGCAGCCAATGAGTGACGAAGGATAACGTTAGGCGAACCAGTTCCCATCAATGGAAACCGTCCAATACATTTACGACGGCGTGTGCGTGCGGCATGTACGTATAAGCTGGGTTTGTGGTTGTAGCAAAAATGGAGACAGCGGGGCTCGTTGCTGGCGGGCTACATAACAAATCTCCTTTCTTTGATCAGTGACAGGTACTAATATACTGGATAGAGAGGATTAGAAGGACCGATCAAGATACTAAAAATAAACCAATTCCTTAGAAAAAGGTATTATATTATTGTTAGTAGCTATACTAAATATAGTATATTAATAATATAGTAAGTTATATTTAATATGGCTACTTATAGTAGTATAGTAATATAAAACAATACCCTAGAAAAGGGTATTGTTCCATTTTGAGTTGCTTAAGTCGCACCTAGTCAGTTCCCAGTAGTTGCTAGTAAAAAATGGAGACGGTAGGATATTGTGGAAGAAATAAAAACTACACATTGATAATAATAATTTGATTGTATTATTTTGAACGCAAACAGTGCCTCACACAGCCCAAAACAGACATCTCTCAATCCTGTTAGTCTATCTAGGGATGTCACATCGCAGATTAGGAAGCATTCACAAACCACGTGACGGATTTTAGAGCACTTTTAGCCATGACCGAGAACACCCCCCCCCCCCCCCCCTAGCAAAGTTAAATGAAATTTTGAAATCGCATTATCCATAACTTTTCGACAAACCTGCTGAATTGTTTACTGCTACATTTGGTAAGGGTTAAAAGTCAAAATTATGTAGATATTATCGGTCATGTTTTATTGTCTCAAATTCTCCCGTTCAAGTGCCCGGCATGGCACGACTAGGCTTGGGTACGTTTCGTTGCGTGACTCGGGCCGGAACGCCCCCACTCCCCTCTCGACCAGACGTGACCAAGAGCCGGGACCCTCCCCCCCTAAATCCGTCACGTGGTTTGCGAATGCTCCCCTTGGGCCGGAACGTCCCCACCCCCCTCGTGACCAGACGTGACCCTCCCCCCCTAAATCCGTCACGTGGTTTGTGAATACTCCTCTTGGGCCGGAACGCCCCCACACCCCGCGTGACCAGACGTGACCAAGAGCCGGGACCCTCCCCCTCGGTCACGTGGTTTGTGAATGATCCCTTAGGGGCCAGGACATCGAAAAAATTACAGGGAAGTTGCACCGATACAGTCATCACCTAATGCGGTTATCGTGGTAATCCAGCACCGTAGCTGTCGTAGAGTTTTATTAATGTTCTCCGAGTCAAACTTGCTGAATGCTTCGAAAGTTTGAGTGAGACAGCATCAGTGCGATTTGCTGCGACGATTGCCACAGGGCAGCCATGTCGCACAGAGGTGGATTTTACCAATGCAGCCGATAAATAGGTATGAAATGCTTGATCCAAATTATGTATCAAGAACTTCTGTAGATTAGCTGATTAGGTGACAACCCTATAACAAAATGTTGCTATTGTTTATGTAGCAGTGCAGGTTTATGAGTTTCAAGAATTTCGTGTCTCTAAAATAGATATAAAATGGTTGTTCCATATTTTGTAACAAGAACTTCTGTAAATTAGCTGATTAGGTGACAACTCTATTACAAATTGTTGCTATTGTTTATGTAGCAGTGTAGGTTTGAGTTTCTAGAATTTCGTGTCGCTAACAGCGTGAGTCAGTTTACTTCCCTACTTCCAAGTGGGTGTCGTGAATAAAATTTTTAATAACTTAATTTTTAGGGCTGATTTTTCAATAGTCTGATAAACAGCCAGATAACTATTTAACGGATTTATTTACCCTTCTGCTTATCCATCCGATATAGTAAGTCCATATGTTAATTAATAAAATAAAATTCAGATAATTATGATAGAAGATATAATTCTCCGGCTATGACTATCCGTCTTTTGACAAACGTGAATTAGTACTATCTAACGATTGAAAAATCGGCCCTAATAATACTAACATGTGCTGAGCTGCATATAGAAATTATGAAAAAAAATACTTCGGCTAGAAGTTATGTGTATTTTGGACCAGCAGCCACAGAATTGGCTGGAATTGGTCTTAATGTGTTATGTTTTATCTAGAAATACTCAATTAGTTTCCAGCCACTTCAAAATGTAGCTGCCCAGTTATTTATACATTTTTTCAGAGCTTGGCTTTCTGGGGAAAAAATATTCGATGCTTGGCGAAGTTTGAAACAATAACAAATATATTTGTACATACTTACATTAAGGCTGTTCCGACCCATATAAAGTTGTTTGCACACACAATGCAAAAAGTATTGCACTTTAAGCCACGAATGAATAATAAAAGTTTAATATAGTCATATTACTTGCCGCGAAAACAATTTCACAATTTCAGGATTATCGGTTCTGTTACAATTTATTTAAATACGATTTTTATTTAACAGCGCCATCTAACGGTGTAAAACTTCTAATCGGCAATTACAACGAAACCATTAAACCTGAAATTGTAAATATGTTTTCGCTGCAACTACTATGGCTATATTTAATATTTTTGACGAATTCGTGCCTTAAAGTGCAATACTTTTTGCGTTCTGTGTAAAAAAAAACATTGTATGGTTCGGAACATCCTTAAAGTTATCTTAAAAGTATTATGCACTGTTATGTACATAATTACTGAAACATAACCGCATATTTATGTCAACATTCATGTTCAATTTTTTATTTTTTTTTGTAAAAATACCAAATGTAAATTTAAAATAGATTTCTTATAAAGCGTTATGACTTAAGTATCCATTAAAATCCGTTTCATCGGCTAGATTAATAGAATCCACCACTGTGCAATGGTCGCTTGTAGGGTTGGTATGTCTTCTAGATTACCAAATCTCCCAGAAACGGACCCTGAAAATAAAAATCTTCCGGGAGTATGTAGTAATTACACGAATATTCGGCAGGAATTTCGAATTGGCATCCACAAAACCATTATTTCGATATGAAATTGAATGAAAAAATAATTATCTTCCAGTCCTCCCGACGAAAGCTTATCAATTCAATGGAAAAAAAAATCTCAGTCCTGGCGAGAGGTTCATGCACAACTTTATTTTGTGGTAATCCTGGTTCCAAATTCATCCGTGAGTTTTGCGAGATTCATACGCGTTCATCGTGCTCCAAAGGTCTCCACAGAGACTTTGAACCAAGTTGGCACCTTCACACACAGCTGCCATTCAGTTGCAATAAAAGAATTTACTCGAGTAAATAGTGAATATTTTTTTTTTATGTGACTGGACATGGATGGCTAATACCACAAGTTCTGTCATGGTATTAGCCCAACACACCACATGGTAACTAGGTGGCCATGCCAGGACCTTCCTTATATTGCACGGCTACATTGAACTGGATGGAAAACACGGACAATTTTCATTGCCGCTTCGACCATCGTTCATCCAATGCGATGGTACCAACCCGGGCGGGATAATATATATCAATCATAATTTTGCTCTTACATCCGCTAATTTGGACACCTGTTTATCTGGACCCCCTAGTCCGAGTTGTCACTTAAATTAGCGTCTACGCCAAACAGTTCGAATGGCGTTTTCAAATGTATGGAGAAATTAAAGAGTGCAGTGGGCGTTCAGCTAACTAACATTTGCGATTCCGAGTTTGATTTGACAGCTTACTCACCGTCGCCGTAAATACGTTGACGTTGCCGTTTACGCCGACATTGCATTTTCATATAAATCGGAAGTCCGAATTTGACTTTGACAGCTTGAAGAAGTAAAACCACATAATATCTAGTAAAAACTTGCATGGGGTTTTGACCTTTTAACGTAACTTCTAAGTTCCGTAAACGCCAATTTAGGTGAGAACCCACACTCACCACTCAGATTACTGAGGCTCCACTGGAATTGTATTTGGTCATATTCTACAAGTTTGAATGTGAGGTACGGGCCACATGTTTTAAAAGACATGTTTAAAAATGTATTGCTGCATACTATGTATTTAGTTTAGATAACTTTACAAGTGTCAAATATAAGGATGCATTACTTATAACGCTTTGGGACAGGCACCTTCATACAAATTAAATCACATACTTATGGATTAGGTAATTTCAAAAGTATACAAAATACATAATGTATTTAGACTAAAGTTTGAAATAGGTTTAAGTTCAAAATATATTAGTATTTCTTTGATTGCCTTAAACTGTTGATGAAATTGGCATTTTAGAATATTTTTATAATGTGTACGTACTAGGTAGTCAAAGGGTTTATTTATAGAATCCACTCGAAATAATATAACTTGAAAAAAGGGTAACTGTGTAAAACCTAATTCTTTTTTAGTAGTTTAAAATAAATATTGCGAACTAAAACCAACATCAGACTTTGGCCTACACACGCGTACTTTGTAAGTGATTCATAAACAAATGAATGGGACATCTATTTTCAAGAGCTGCATTGACTTATTTCAATAGAAAATCTTCAAATGAAGAATAATCCAAAAAACATAATTTTTGAGGAGTTAATAAGCTTTAAAAAGAAAAAAATATATTTAAGAGTGCAAACTAACTTTGCTTTAGACGAAATTGTCCCGACAGGTAACCTGCACGTTATTGGTACATTTAAAATGAGTGGCGTGTAATCTGAATAAGGTATTATTTCCTAAAAATCCAACGATTCCTAACTAGTTACTTACAAAAAATAAATTATTAGCACTAACTAATAATTTAGGCGAATCATACCCCGAAGGAAAGAATGCAAAGCACTCCAGATATAAAACAAAGTATGGAAATTACAAACTTAGGTCATACATTTTATGCTTGCCGTTTAGCACAACTCACTTGCAACCGATACATCAACATTTCATTATCTATATTCGCCTGTTTGTGCCTTAAACAATATGTGAGATACAATGAAAACGAATGCCCTCAACTATAAGATTACAAGTAGCCATATATTACGTGTTTTGCTATGTTCACAGGGAATAAAAATGTCATACATCGGGTACTTGCGCGAGCGTTACTTTCGAGACGAGCCGTAATGTTAACATCGGACCACTGTTCCGTTCACCCGTCAGATCACGCGCGTTTTCAATTCCATCGTCGACACATGCGTCCAATGAGCGCGCGCTAGTTGAGAGAGGGCGGCGGCCCGTCCGTCCACGTCACGTCGATGCTCGGCCACTTGGTCTGCAGGCAGGTGAGCATGGGGTCGGCGCTGGTCGCCCGCAAGTCGCACTCCAGCAGCGCCGCGTGCCCCCCGCGGTACTTCACGCGCCCGCCCGGGTTGCTCCGCGCCAGCCCGTTGTAGTGGAACAGCGGGAACGTGTCCGGCGTACTCCGCTCGCCGCCCGAGAAGAACTCGTCCATGAACGCCGACAGCAGGATGATGCCGAGGTTCTCCGAGTCAAGCTTGCCGCGAACGATCTCCACGTAGTCGGGCTCGCTGACGAGGTCCGCGGCGCACAGCACGTCTTGCAGCGCCGCCGACGGGATGAAATTGTTCCCTTCGGGATCGAAAGATCGGAAGATCCGTTCGGCCGACTCGGCGGCCGTCTCGGGAGAAACCAGCCGCTTCTCGAAGCTGAACAGCACAGTGAGATGGGTCTCCGAAGCCATCACCCACACGGGGTTCTTGGGGTTCTTGTAGAAGGAACCGACGGTGCAGTACTGCATGTGTTCCATGACGGTGAGAAAGCCAACATCGGCTTGGCGGTCGATGCCGCACAACCGCAATCCACCTGCCATTTGATCGTGGTCCCATACGTGAGCGACGGCCCGCCCCGTCAACATTAGATTGATGAGGCCCTGTGACCCGTAGCCGTAGTCTGTGTGAATAAGTGGATCCGACAGCTCGGCTAGCTCCGTCTCCACTAATTGAACACCCTTGCTCAGAATCATACTGTAAAGCAGCAACAGTACACCATATTGTTCGGTCAGAACGCGTATTTGTCGTCCATAGAAATTCTCTACGTCGGCGATCGATTCGAACCGATGAACCGAGAGGCCCCGGTGGAAACGGTCAGCCCTCGGCGCGTCCTCAGCGGCGCGCTCGCTCGGCCCCTCGAGCGGGTTGCCAAGGTCGGCCTCACAGCAGCCCGGCTCGAGGCCCGCCTCACTGGACTTGTCGTAGACGACTATGCTGTAGCTCGGCGCCAGGCACTGGCCAAGAACGTCGCAGACGGCGCGGACGAGCAGCGAGTTGCACTTCTCGGGCGTGAGATCCTGGAAGCAGTGTCCGGGTGTCTCCGCGAGGAGTATCTTTAGGAGGAATCCCTGGACGGGCGCTATCGCGGCGCAAGGTCCGCCCTCGCACTGCACTAGTGCGCTGGGTTCGTCGCGGCTGAACTGGAAGCCCTGCGCCCACTGCCGGAACACGTCCTCCTTAACACGCTCGCCCCAGAGCAGGCGGCGCGCGCCGACGAGCTCGCGGTCGCAGACGCCGGGCGCCGAAGACTCGCCCATGGCCCGCGGTGGCGCGTCGCTCGTGCTGGCGACCGTGTCGTCCGAGACGCCGCCAACTATCGGCATTGTGACTTTTGGGCTGCACACTTACACTGAAATAGAATTTATGTTTCATTAATCAATGTTAAGGTGGACCCGTAAGCATCATAAAATTATGCTGCCCATGCAAATGTAGTTTTCTAATCATTTGAAAACCACTGTTCCAATTTGCTTGATATTTGGGACTTAATATCCGGCAACAAATATCTATGTCTTCACGTGTTTATTTTTTACGAAAGATGTATCCTGTGTCACACACCAGAGAAAAGAAAAATTCTATGAAGATTTTCATTTGCCTGTTATTTGACTTGCTTTAGATTTTTCTGGAAAACAAAAACGTGCAGACACAGATATTTATTGTAGAATATTAGATACCAAATATCAAGCAAATCGGAACAGTGTTTTTCAAATGATTAGTAAACTACGTTTGTATGGGGAACATAGCTTACGGGCCATTCTTAGGGTGTTGGGTTTAGAATAAGTAAGAGTAGCTTAAAATGGTGCCAGCAGAAGGAATTCCTATGCTATATGTCCTATTCGCCTTGCTACTAGTACTAAAGTACTAAAGTACACAAAATAGATATCCGATATCAGCCAACTATCTTGCACTCTACCAATTTTATTTTCAGCGCACAATTTGTTAAATTAAAAAAAAAAATTGATTAAATTCCTATGACCAATTATTTCGAAATTAATTCTTATTTAAACATGAAAATATGTATCGCATATAGAAATATGTATTACATTTTTTTTTGGCATTCAGCCATTGTGTTTGGATGAAATGATAAATTCAACCGTACCGATCCTGCTTCTAAAATCAGCCGACACCTTTTAGGCCGTTTTGTGCAGAGACAGTCGTTCTAGCATTATAATAGGTCGGGGAAAAAGTCTTTTCGCATTATAGTATGTATGAACTTGTAATAAAATCTCTTTGGCTATACTATTTGTATCTGGCAAAGAATGAGAAAAAAGAGAAGATAATCTTTCTTCTTTATGAGTTACGTGTAAAAGGTAAAAACAGGGTGCATGCCCAAGAGGTCGAAATGTTGTTAGTGAATATAGGAAATAATGCACGGTTTATGAGTTAAAGGCAACAAGTGAAATAAGTCCTAAATTTTGGTAGTTTTTCACTTGTGCAGCAAGCCTGGTTAACAACGCTGCAAACTTAAGTTCATTAATTATAATTCAGATAAGTAGGAATAGAGATTACTAGGTCAGCTGAGTTCTGGGTTAACCCTAATTCCAGAACATAAATTCCTAAATCTAGGACATACCTAAAATAGCTCACAAGTGAAAAATCTCAAAATTAATGTATTACTTGCATGATGAGTCACTAGTAGTTATTTCGATGTGAAATTAGAACCAAGATCAGAGGATGACGTCGATTCATACCATTGAAAACTGCATTTGACAGATTACTGAATGGATGACGAGGCTAGACCAACGGCGGCCATGGATGCCATCTAGCATGTTCTGTCGTTCGAGCAATAACACCTTCCGGTGCAGCAATACTAGATAGACGTTACGATTACTCACATGAAACATGCTGTAGTAGATTCTAACCAGAGCAAACTTGGGAAACGGTAATGGATCCTTCAGGATCCCCCAGTCTTTCAATTCACCGTTGTCAGAGCATTCTTCTTCAGAGCCCAAAGTAGAAATGCTTGCACCTCCAAAAACGTGAATAGACGATTGCAAGCTTGCAATTTTGCCTCGATTTGGTAAGAATTCACGACATGCGGGGAGAAGCAAACGAGCAGGCTGCCATTTTTTATGTTAGGGGCTGCCAGTTGAATAATTTAAAAGTCGCTAGGTTGTGTTCATTATATTTCGGCGCTCAAATTTCGACTACGAAATGCAAAACGTGTAAAAAAAATAATTTACTTCAAAATTCAAAAGAAATCAGTATTTTTGCAACTGTTATTTTGTGTCTTTATTTAATACGTAGCACAGACTATAGAGAGATATACTAATATAATCTGAAAGAATGACTTCTTCTCACGTAGGTGATACTCATTGAACGAACACGAGTTCGATTCATGGATGAAAGTGAATCGCTAGAGTTTCGTTTTTAACATGACGTCATCGGCGATTATTCATGTATCGCCATCGCACTCTCGGGATTTTCACGAATGGGCCGCAGATATCCAGCTACGTGCAATGAGAACGTACAAAATCGGCTTATAGAATTATTGGTTTAAAGCTATAAGCTTTGACATCGGCGACATCGTTAACAAAAATCATTGGTAGAGATCAACAAGAAAGAATCCTGAAAACAAAGATAAAAAATATTTTATCTCCTTACCAATAACTGAAAAGATAAACTTTTTGCGAGGCATCTCTATTTTAATGCCAATTACTAAATTCTTTTTTTATACTTTATAATTTTGTGGTATTTAAGAATTAATTATAAAATAGTAATTTCTCTTTGAAATGGTGTAAATCTACCATATAAGCTTGCGCAGATGGGGAGGGGAAGCGAAAATGAGAAGTTATCGTATGAGAAACTAGGAAAAATTAAGCCTATTTTTTTCATTTTTATTTTTATTTATTATTATTTTTATTTTACACACAAGTACAGATGATCATCAATATCAAGAAAAGGCAATACAATGGAAATAGTTAACTAAAATATAGGGATGACAGATCGCAAGCGACTCACAGACGAGAGTAATGCTGAGATTCATTTACGTTACTCGTGCTTGGCTTAGGCAAAGTATGGCTTCCGACTGTCAAATTTTACATTTTTTCCATACGTGTTATATCAAAACTGACAATCAAAAGAAATACTTTGGCTTACCTCTGTTTTCACTATCTCCAGTTAGATTAAATCCGATAAGTAACTTTCGGTTACACAGCATATTTACATGGTGTTACCATTTAGATTACACTGCTAAAAGTGTATACAAGCGTACCGAATCAGATTGCACGCTCAAAGCAGTAAGCATTACAAACGATTCGGACCGTTTTTGTACACGCTTACGGAAACAAAACAACAAACATGGAACAAATGACGTAAATTGTAGTAGGTAGTTCACCTCAAATTTGAATCTAATCAATTTCTCTAAATTGAACTTGAATTTTTAACTCAGGTATGTTCAAAGATTTGTGAAAAGACACTATGGAAAGACGATAGACTACTGTTTAGAAAAGTCAAAAAGTGACATTGACAGTTGCACACACAGCGCTCTACCTCCAAAGCGAGAGCACTGTGTACGGCATTGCGTGACGTAGCGCTAACTTCATTCATACCTTTCACGGAACGCCATTTTGAGGGCTGTAAGTACGCATCGGACCAGTTTGAGCGTGCTTTTGGTAACGATGGTGCAAATCGGACCGCGACATCTGTCGTTTGCGTTCTGTTTTCTTCTTTGATCACAGATTAATGAATATATTCTCCTTTTCTCCAAAGAATTCGGAGAAGTCGCTGCGAGTTAAGCGTTTAGATACTCTTTGGCTGCGAGATTCTCTTTTTTCGATTTTCTCGCTTTTCTCATTCTTTTGATTTATATGTTCACGTTATTGATTTGTTTTATTTTCTGTTTTGTGGGGATGTGGAGCACCTTGGGAGCCACTAAACTACATCTGGGGTCGGGCTAGGTTCCCTGGGCTCCCTCTATTATTCTGTGATAGACAGACACTAATCGATTCCGGTATCCGATTTCCTTCCAAGCATGGCGTGCTCAGGCGACGACGACATGAACTCGGACTTCATCGTTATCCAGAGCTGCCTCCGCGACGAGCGGCACAACGAATTGATCCAGAACTCGAAAAACTTCACTCTGCTGGACGACCACCTGACTTTCAATCTGGGGGATAGTTTCGAGTGCTACGAGAGCCTGCAGGCTCGCCTGGAGGCGCACTCCAAGCAGAGCAAAGTGCACTACTGGATGCGCGACAGTCGCACGGTCAGTGGCGCACGCATGAAGACCACCCGACGCATCGAACCCCGTCTCAAGTACTACAATGTGAAGTACGCCTGCGTGTATGGCGGTCACAAGTTCTACACCAAAGGGCAGGGGAAGAGAAACTGTATGTGAGTGCTTTTATAAGGGACTCATATCCCATAACATTTCCGCAAAATTGCACAGCTCTGCATGTGCATCTCTCTTCAACTGTATTGTATTGTATTGTTTATTCATCATCCATTGACAGTACACTGCACTCGGATTTGTCATATTTTATATTGTAACATTGGCCAATCTGAAGAAAATCCTGCTTTATTCCATTCATTACGATACCGTCTAAATTTAGAACCTTATAATTACACAAATACCTTTCTGTATTTACTAATTACTTAAAAAAATATTAACATTTTGCTGGGTTACAAAATCATTATTTTCACGTGACAACATTTTCGAGTGATTAGACAGGATACCTATTTTATTGTCGTAACACCAGAAAGAGAAAGAACTCCTTATTTAGTAGGAAGTGTTTTTCTGAATAGATCCAGGCCCCTTGTCGGTAGTTAGTAAGCAAAGCATATGGTATTTTGGTTTTTCTTGTTTTTACTGAAACCATATCCCATTATCAAAATGTGACAATGACCAACAAGCAGTCACTAATGAGAATTCTCCCTAAATTTTCAGTATATTTTTCCAGGACGATGAAGTTAGACTGTCCGGCGCACGTGACCCTCCGGGCGAACCGCGCCGGCGAGCGGCTCGACGTCGTGGCCGTCTGCAACCACCACAACCACCCCATCAGCCCGCACATCTACAGCCACCTGCGGCAGGAGCGCCGCCTCAACCCTCAGCTCAAGGATGAGGTGATGGTTGCAGGCTTACTCTCGGTACTTTGTTAACAGGTGGAGGAGTCTGTTAGGAGTTTGGTTTTGCTGAACTGGCCAATGTTAAAATATGGACAAATCCGAGTGCACTGCACTATCTATGGATGATGAATGAACAATACAATACAATACTAGATGGACAGTTTGCACCGCCACAGAAAATAAATGAAGCTAGGTTTGCATGGAAAGGCACCACACATTTGTACTACAAAAATATTCATTCATTTTAAGAATAACATTGAGTACTCAACCAGACTTGTGAAGCGATCTGAAAGAACTATAGGAAAATTAAGTTGACCGGTGTGTGAACTGCAGAGGTACATATTCCATGTGAACAACTGCTGTTAATTTGGTTCTCTGAAAATTTGCTAAGGTGTACTGATTCTGAGTGAAACATACACCTACCACATTACTAAAAGATTTTTTTTTTTATGAAAAAACTTGAGGGTGGCTGTGCTGAGGACCAAAGGTACTCAGAAAAGCCAAAAACACCTCGCCTCGCGAAACCACGATCAGCGAGGCGCCATGCCGGCGGATTTGCGGACAATGGCTGAGCTATCGAGCTTTTTTATATTACGCTTGAAGACTCCCAGGTTATAGGTATGAGGAAAAGCATCCGCCGGTAGATAGTTCTATATCCTGGCGGTGAGGCAGAGAAATGAGTTTGAGAAACGGTTCGTTCTCAAAAGCCTAATATCAACCACAAGGGCGTGCTCTGATTCTCTGCGGCGGGTGCTCCGGATATAGGTAGGTTGGGTAGGAATGAGGGATGCAAGTTCCACTGAGTTCCATGGTAGTACCTGTAGAACAGACTGAGCGACCCCACAAACCGTCTGTGACTCAGTGACTCCAAGCCAGCGGTGATTTGGTTAGTTACCATGAAGGCAATCAAGTGGTCAGGGTTTTTTTTTATGCGACCTGACATGGATAGCTAATACCACACAACTACCATTATGATATTAGCTCAATACACCATATTCGCGAAGGAATTAGGTGCCATGCCAGGACCTTCCCTTTATGAGCACGGCTACATTGTACTGGATGGAAAACACGGACAATTTTTAATTGCCGCTTCGACCCTCTTTTCATCCAATGCGATGGTACCAACCCGGGCGGGCTTAAACCCTACCACCTAGTATGGGAAAGGGACCTACAGTTTTGCATGGATTCCGAACCATGGAGCAGCTTGCATTCGTGACAAAATGCACTTATCCGACTCGGAAAGAGAAAGACATTGGTGCATGTCGGAATTGAACCCTGGCCTCTGGCACGCTAGGCCAGTCCCGGCGCCACTAGGCTACGAGCCGCTCAAGGGTAGCTGGAAGTCTCAGTTTCTCCTTCACGGGTGCTCAAATCTACTGCTATAACTATTATTTCAGGTTCTCGACCTGCTGAGGCTGGGTGTCGTGAAGAAACGAATAATGGATTATGTTCAATGGAAAAGCGGAAAGAATCTCCTCTACAAGGATGTCATTAACATGATGTCTGCGGTGAAGGGTTCCGCCAAACCCACGCAGCAGAGAAGGGAATTCTTGCTTGACACGCTGAAAAGTAAGGGGATCTGGTTTTCCTATGCTATTTTTTTTAGGGTTCCGCACCCAAAGGGTGCCACCAGAACCCTATTACTAATCCTGCGCTGTCCGTCCGACCATCCGTCCGTCCGTCCGTCTGTCACAGGGCTGTATCTCATGAACCGTAATAGCTAGGCAGCTGAAATTTTCACAGTGTGTATTTATTTTGCCGCTGTAACAAATAGGTAACTTAAAAAAATATATAAAAATTAAAAATAAAAAAAAATGTGTTAATTCTTGTACTTTGGTACGTAACCCTTCGTGTGCGAGTCCGACTCGCACTTGGCCGGATTTTTTATGATGAAGGAAAAAGTGTATGTACTGATAGCCTAATATATATTGCCTCTAATCACATTAGGTTTTCCGCCTCCATTTTACCATGTGGTTATTTGATGATTTGCCTGAATTCTTCTACTGGATAAAAAGGTTTCACACCTAATTAAATGAAATCATCGGTGGATGATTGATGATCAGGAACAGTTCTCATTTACTAGCCTTACATTTTTAGGGTTCCGTACCCAAAGGGTAAATACGGAACCCTGTTACTAAGCCTCCGCTGTCCGTCCGTCCATCCGTCCGTCTGTCACAGGGATGTATCTCATCAACCGTAACAGGTAGGAAGCTGAAATTTTCACAGATTATGTATTTATTTTGCCGCTATAACAAGCAATAGGTAACATTATAAAATAATAAAAATTTAATTTATTAATTAAAATTAAAAAAGGCCCCATACAAAAAACGTGTTTTTTTTTAAGTTACCAGATGAACAGCACTGTGCACTTTATTGATTTCAGGATGTGAAGTAAAGCACCGTAGCTTATCAGCGGATAATGAAGAGGAGACGGATTGCGTTGGGCCTCAAACCAAAAAGAGACGTCGTAATGTGACCAAGAGAAAAAGAAAAATCATGGGACTAACTGAAACTAAAGAAGTGAAACCAAAAATTTATCCGGTTACAGGTATAAAAAAGTTTTTGAGTTACCGTCTCTGTATAATTCCGCTAAACATACTGGATGACTCTAAAAATTGCTCGAAACTGGAAAGATTTGATCTTGAAGTCTGGAGTAGCATCGAGATGGTACACCGTCGTCATGTCTCACGGGAACTAGAGCAGCGTTTTATTATGGCTTTGCATGGTATATTAAAGAATCTACAGATTTTTATCTTAATATAATTTAATGTTAACTAAAGCATATATACGTGTAGGGGCCAGCACAATATAATGAATCTCCATCTTAGGTGTAGGCGCAAGCGCATCTTTTTAGGGTTCCGTACCCAAAGGAACCCTATTACTAAGCCTCCGCTGTCCGTCCGTCCGTCTGTCACAGGGCTGTATATCATGAACCGTAATAGGTAGGCAGCTGAAATTTTTACAGAGTGTGTATTTATTTTGCCCCTATAACAACAAATAGGTCAAATAAAAAAAATATAAAAATTAAAGGGCCCCCATACAAAAAACCTGATTTTTTTGGTGTTGATGGTACGGAACCCTTCGTGTGATAGTCTGACTCGCACTTGGCTGGTTTTTTCTTAGAATTACTTCTTGTTCATTTATAGAGATAAATCTCGCAACAAGCATTTATATCATAGACATAAATTGTATAATGTTATAAGTTGATGGGTTTGATTACATTTAAAGTTTATGTTCTTCTTTTTAGAGCATTTAAATAAAATCTTGCTATGAAAAATTGTTTTTACTATGAATTATTTTTTATTTATTTGTCCTTGTCAATGCTTTTAACCGTTGAGGAGTTCCCTTGTTAGGAGCCAACCTTAAGTGCATTAGCCAAGTCATGATGACACTTGGAATGGGTTATCATAGTTGAAAGCGTATACAAAGTTCCGTGACTATGCTATTAACTGTTGAGGAGTTCCCTTGTTAGGAGCCAACCTTGAATGCAGCAGCCATATCTTGGTAAAACTTAAAACTGCTAACATAATAAAATGCGTACACAAAAATTTGTATCCGTGCTGTTAACCGTTGAAGAGTTCCTTTTTCTGGAGCTAATTTTCAATGTCGATTCAAGTAATGCTTACCATAAAAATGCATCTTCATCGGAACTGAACCATAAGAAAAAATTCTACTCTGTAGAATAAGATGAGGTTGTTCTAATTGAGCTTGCAAGATTTGACTTTGAACACCTAATTTGAATAAATACTTTATACCAACATTGAAAGTTAAATAAAGGCTTGTAAAAAAATATAATACACAAACCCATTGATGAAAAAGAATAGTGGAGGGTTTCATATTATTGGATTGGATTTTTAGACATGTTGACCTAACAAAATATGCACAATTAACCAATCTTATTATAGTCTAATAACTGATTACGGACTTCGAAATAAATTGATTTAAAAAAATCCACCATGTTTTCGGTATAACATAAAGTAAAATCAAGCCCATTGAAGTTGTCTAAGTTGAAGGGAAAAGTATTTAAAAAACACTGTTGCAACATTAGAATATGTTTGTAACTATCAAGTTTTCAGTAACATTTAATTTAAATATATTTTCAGATGCGGATGATCAACCCAAGGTGAAAACTGAAAAATTTGAAGAAAATTGTCATTTTGACATGGAACATGGTCTAGGAGGCGAGCAAAATGACTCCGTTGTCGACACAGAGGTCGAGATTCACTACGAGGAAGAGAGTCCTCGCAGTATGGATCATAGGTAGGAATAGCTGTTGATACTGTAGGGGATATAACTCCTAGATCGACATGACCTAAACATATTATTTTATATTTACAGATTAACAATGTTCACCTAACCTTTTTAACTCGATGTTTCATCATTCATCGTCATTCTTCAATCAAATGAAACGTCGAGCTAAATAAATAAGGTGAACACTGTTTATCCGTAAATATAAAAGAATATGTCAAACAATAGTGAAAATCTAACAAACATATCTGAACAAAGCAGTTATCATGAAATAATGTAGGCCGCAGAGAAATTTTAACCACCAATTGTACAGTATGTAATGTATGTAAATGTAGATACCTAATTTTATTATTTCCAGCAATATTCTAAATTATCTCTACCAACCAGACTGCGATGGAGAACCAGTTACAGCTATTTTGAACGAGGACCAGGAAATAGTTAGCATCGACAACATTGATGACCAAAATGTTCAATACAACTTCATTTCCCCTGGTGAAAACCTTGAACACGATCCGGAGATAGATAACAGTGAAATCATTAACTTTGAACAGCATCCAGCATTTCAAGACTTTACAGAGACACAAGACATCTCGAATGGTGAAGGCATTCCACACATTATCACCAAAGGAACTGATCAGATGCTAAATGGAATATTTGAAGAATCCCAGTCACTAAATTCAAATGAAGAAAGTAACGAAATTGTAAAGAATAAAGTATTTGAAAGAATAGCACCCCCGGAAATCTTTATAAGTGATAATATTGAGTATGTAATGAATGCGAATGACACTGGCCAAGTCATGAACAGTAATGAAATAATATTAGAAGAAACGTGGATCTCAGACGATAATGTTACATATGTAAACAGAGAGATGATAGAGGTTAGTGCAATAGCTGAAGAGAATATAGAATTGACTGATGTAGATAGGTGCACCAACTGTGACAAAATCAAACTGGACCTAAACACAGAAGTAAACATGTTGAGGACAGAGAAACGAGAGCTTAAAGAAGAAATGGATAAACTGAGAAGAGAAAGAGACACCCTGATGCAGGAGGTAAGGAGTTTGAAAGGTGCAGAATGTAGACTAGGGGACCCTTCTCGGATTCCATTGTTGATGAAGACTGTAAAAGGAAAGAGTAAATTTTACATTTTGAAGATTTAGATGTTTTAGAAAAAAAATATCATCACTCATTGCCAAGCAGAGTGTAAGATTCCGAACATGATGAATCAGATTGACACGGCAGGAGTAATTGAACAAATTAGGAGGACGTACCACAACCAAACTAACGGAGTACTTCGTAAAGGTCAGGTACGTAGCACCCGTAAACGTAGAGAATGTATGAAAGATGTATGTAGAGGAGGCGAAAGAAGTATGCTGTGATCTAACCGTATGACGCTATCATTTCTGCCCACCCCTCCGGGGAAACATTGTAAGATACGTTTATTTTTCCTAACACACAATTCAGAACAAAATATTTACGTATGAAATGTGTAATGTTTATGAATATTTTTATTATTATAATGAATTAATTATTTTCGTTCTAAAACTGTTTGTGTTCTTTATATTTAATCAATGTAACCAAATTCCATATTTAAGATCTTGAATCATATATGATTAAAGTATTAAGGTAAATCTAGTAATAAGTTTTTCTTTTCACTTACCTAGCCCGCAAGGTAGCTTTATGCGTGCCAGAAAGCTTACGCTAGCCATAATGAGGGGCATGGCCACCTCTAGTCCCAACCTCGATTCAAACCCTGCTCTACTAGCAATGAACCCGGATATGCTCGGTGCAGACATTGAGTTCCACACCTTTGCTAAACTGTAGATATTAGAATAAAAAAGTGTTTTCTGGCTCGGATTATGCTTCTCATATTTTATACGTTAACAAAGTGAGGTTCAAACTGTGCATTGTCGCTTCAACTCGGCACCAATGTGAATCGACCCATCTATTTTGCTTCATCCAAAAATCTATGCTTCGAACATAAAACCGTTAGGCAAATGTCTCCTTATCAAAATTTAAATTTTCAATACACTGTTTCATATTTCAATATTACATACTTTCGAATAGAACTCAGCACGCGGTTGGAGCGCATGTATCACGTCCATTCCTTTTATATCGTTCTTGGGTTAATTACTGAGTGCTCAAATATTTATAACCTATGGGACGATAGCAAAGCCACGTCTTGCATTCATGAAGAGCTTCGTATTGGTTGACTGATGTCTTTTCGGTGTGACGCTGAGAAATCGCTACAAACTGATAAATTCCAGTAGTGTATCAGATACTATCACACCCATATAACTCATGCTAGGTCTGTGGTCACGCCTGTCAAGGTGGGTCAAAATTGACTAGGTCAACCTATTGAATGTTCAAGCAAAAATAAGTAGGTACCTTTTTATCTTTTTTTATTTTGGAAAGGAATCGAATGGTATTACCTGCTTTCCTATTTTCCTGCACTCAAAATTGCATATTTATTTTGTGAGGTAATATCTGGCATTATTTAAAAATTTGATCAAAATGAAACCACATTTTATGTCACACAATGTATTAAAAGATTCCAAATACTCTTGACTACAAACTAAAAGCTAAACTAAGACTCACAAATAAAGCATACTGCATCAGTCTATATAATTCATATAATATATTATATCTCTGCTCTATAAATATTCGATCATCAAGTGTTACATTTTTTTAAGCAAGTCACAACAGTCAAACGATAATTTTGTCGTTAACGTTTTTTTAGTATATTACACAATGTGATTTTAATTTCTTTATAACATAATCAAATTTGCCAACAGAAATAATTTAATGTTAATAACTTAACTACTTTTTGAAAGTTAAGTGCATTTTAAAAATGATTATTTTCTTGAACTGTCGCTTTACTTTGGTAGAACATAATCGAAAAATATTTTCTTCTAAGCACAAACACGAAATCCTTACTAAATAATAATGTTATACAGATTTAAATAAATTCAAAATACCTTAGTAATTTACGTACTGTGGTATTCATTGGAACTCTGAAACCAAATGTATGCATACTATAATATTCTTTTTTTTTAACTAACAGCCAAATAAATTGAGAATCATTTTTAGAAGACACGTCGCAGTGTCACATGCATTAAAGTAAATTTATCAAAATAATCGCCAACCTAATGAAGACCACAGCAGCAAATTTTAGCCTAAAACTACACTAAATATTACGATACACAAAACCTATGATTGCACGTCTCCAATTTTATAAACACTAAGCTAATAGGAATCCTATGTAAAAAAATACAGACATGGACAGCATGTTATTGGAATTGTACTAAACACGTGAGAATAGAAAAATATTCTAAAACTTACAGCTACACTATCGTGTGAAATGTCAACCCAAACTTTTTTATAGAACTACTTTAAAAAATGCTACTATCGTTTGAAATTTCAGTGATGAAACAATAGATCCACTTCCTACATACGAAACTGACACTTCATATGTTCCCTTTGAATCGTCTAGGTGGGTAGAAAGTGGAGCTATAGTTTTAGAGAGAGACATAAGCGGAATTTAGGTATTATTTATTTATAAATACTTTGACAATTTAGTAAGTGTATGAGTGTGTGACGCTTTAAAGCCTCACAATTATTTAGAGAACATTTGAAAACACATGCTTTGAACTTAGCACTATTGCAGATATTGTTTAATGTAGTGTAGGTAAAGACAAGGTTTGAATAAGAATATTTAGTAAAAGTAACAAAGGAAAGAATAAAAAAAAATATCCAAAGAAATGAATTTAACAAAATACAACTTTACTTATCAAATACGTATGGGAATATTTAATTTTTGCATGCTTCGATCATCCTAGAAAAAACTTTTTGGTTCAATAAAATATTTTTTTTAAATGTACCCTAAATTTGAGAGTTGATAAGTTGAATTTTCGCACTACCCACTCTGAAAATGAGACCAAACTCAAGATACAAGCAAAAATCACCTTAATAAACATCCAAAGGCTTAAAGGGACATAAAAATATATGTTACAAATTAAATATTTTCCAGAAAGTATAAACCAAAACACACAATTATAAATAAATCGGTTCACAATGTCCGTGTCACAATAAATAAGACTAAATCTGTCACAAAATATTCCATATCACTTAGTCACGAAAAATTATGATTATTACAAAAATAAACATACAAATGTGTAAAATAAGTTATCGAAATAACACAAAATGGAAGCGTGCCAGCAGTTTCGTTTACGATGGATCCGAGCACCCTCAGATTATGGTTCCCATACAAACGTAGTTTAGAAAAATATACATACATACATAGACACATACACTCGAAAAACATAACCCTCCTTCTTGCGCAGTCGGGTAATCATATTTTAAAACCACGGAGCCAATAATCTCACATTAAATCAATGTGTGTTCGCACGTTTTTCTTGTTTCAACAAATTTATCCTTAGAAATTATAACTTGACAGAAAAACAGAATTTAAATATAGATTTTCTTTTGCTGCCATTTGACTGGATACAAAAACATGCAGACACAAATATCAAATGACTGATAACAAACTACGTTCGCAGGGTTTTGCTTACGGGCCCACCATAACATATGAGATGCCAGCATTACGACTTGTTGCGTGTGTAGTTTAGGAACGTGTCATGCATTTGTTGTCTCCCTCGCAACTACGGTACCTTTCATCGTTGTAAGGGAGACAAAGGTAGACCCGACGTGATTGCCTAACGCACGAAACTGTATGGGTAGCAAAATTTTACTAGTAGTGGTCATGTGCTTAGGGAAATGTCGGTTCTTGCAATAATCCACATTTGTAAACTGGCACAGTTTTTTTAACAACTATTTAAATAGAACATTCCAAATAGGGCAGCAACACACAACAATAATAGCTGAATGAGAATTCTTCGTTTATTTGATCGCTTGCGTCTGTGATTTGACATTTCTCGTCAATAATAACAAATGTCAAATTATTGTTTTAAGGAATCTTCGAAAGCGATCAAAGAAACAACCAAAGGTGACCCAGCTGTTACATGGCATTGTGTGGTATCCGTGCCCTTTCTTACCAATAATACCAAACATAATTGGTTCTCTGTGAAAAAAATACCTGAAAACTTGTAAAATAAAAAAGGTTCCAACCGGAATTGCATAACGTTTCACAATGTACAAACAATACCAGCCGCTAACCAGTTAGCGATAAACATATATCCTCAAAAAACATACGTCAATACGCAATTTTCATCTTTGATTCACTTCGATCCATCTTTTTTATTTTTTTCTCCAAAGAGCGAGCAAGAATCTATTTTGATGCCTCGCTCAATTGACAAAATCATAAAATATCTGTGTTTATTCCATTCAGTAAAGTTTTAACGCTCACTCTGTGTAGGTACACTTTCACAAATACTATAAATGCATTTGTGCATAAAAGTCTCAAAAGATCCCTACAACAGCCACTAGGACAGGTCTGGCAAAACTGATCAACTTTTGTTTCATTGCAGACACGGTTATTCAACCATTAAAATTTCGAAATTTCGTACAAAACAAAAGTCGATCATTCGCACCGATCGTACCTCCCCGTCGCGCGTCCATACGAGCGCGTACACTTCACCTCGGGGGCTCGGGATAAAAATCACATCACCACCGCTGATCGCATAGTGCCCGATCGGCCACGGGGTCCTTCGGCCACAGCCTCTGCGTCTACGCGGCACCGCGGCACCCGCGCGGCCGCTTCGTCGGCCCGGTCGCGGCGTCCCGCCTACCTGATGGCCGTGTACAGGTTGAGCACGCTCTTGTTCTCGCGGTGCGAGGGCGTCTTGGAGAAGACGTTCCAGAAGCGGAGCGTCTCGTCGCCGGCGCCCGTCACGATCGCCTCGCCGTCCGGGGACAGCGCCAGGTAGAGCACGCGGTACGAGTGGCCTGTTAGCTTCGCCACCTGCGAGTAAAGAGCAGAACAGGGCTTAACGCTTGCGGAAGTTAAATCGATTAATGGAGCGGCTCGTAGCCTAGTGGCGCGGGGACTTGCCTAGCATACCATAGGTCTGGGTTCAAATTCTCGCCCCATTCATGCACCATTGTCTTTCTGTTTCTGAGTTGGATAAGTGCATTTCGTCACGAATGCGTGCTGATTCATGGTCGGAATCCATGTAAAACTGTAGGTCCCCTTCGCCTACTATGGTCGAAGCAGCAATGAAAAATTGTCCGTGTTTTCCATCCAGTTCAATGTAGCCGTGCTCATAAATGGAAAGTTCTGGCATGGCACCTAATTCCTTCGGGAATGTGGTGTATTGAGCTAATATCATAAAGGTTAGTTGTGTGGTATTAGCATAAAAAAAAACATGCACAAACAATGTTTGAGATAACTCCTACTTTATCCCTACGTTCCAAATTGATATCACTGCTCACAGCCACAATCGCACAATATCACATCGGAACCAATTCGAGCAGACATAATTGTCAGAGCCTAACCCAACTACCTCGAAAATGCCTTGTAAGTCTCGAGAGTGGTTATTCCAAGCTTATAATTGTCTAACTAGACTAACAAACGACGGTAGGCGTTCGTTATTTCAGAATACAAGTGCACACGATCAGAGAATTATCTAACCTGTATGGCTAATACAACAATCACAGTCATGCCAACACGCCGTATGCCCAGAGAAATTAGGTGCCATGATAGGACCTTCCCGCTATGCAGACGGCTACATTGAAGTGAATGGAAAACACGGACAATTTTTAATTGCTGCTTCGATAGTCTTTTTATCCAATGCGAAGGGGACCAACTGTCTTACATAGATTCCAAATGATCCGTTTATTTATACCATCAAGGGAAAGAAAGTGATGCATGAAAAAGGACGAGGATTTAAACTCAGATCACCGGCTAGGAGCCGCACAAAATACACAAAAAACCGGCCAAGAGCGAGTCGGACTCGCACACAAAGGGTTCCGTACCATCGTAGAAAAAAAAATTACGTTTTTTTGTATGGGAGCCCCCTTTAATTTTAATTATTTTTTAATCTTACCTATTTGTTGTTATAGCGGCAAAATAAATACACACTCTGTGAAAATTTCAGCTGTCTACCTGTTACGGTTACTGAGATACAGCCCTGTGACAGACAGACAGACGGACGGACGGACGGACAGCGGAGGCTTAGTAATAGGGTTCCGTTTTCACCCTTTGGGTACGGAACCCTAAAAAGCATACTGGATCATAAAAGCATACGATTGTTCAATGCTCACTAGATCTTATAATTGCAAAACTATAATGTGATTCACACAATTGTTATTTAGCACTTTCATTATCATTGTTCATGCATAATTCAGTCGATCATTAACCATATTCTTTATTTATTTATTTATTTTTATACACTAGCAGTTTTAAGCTGATGCGTGTATGTCATTGGTTGAGTGCACTATTTGATAATTAAACATCTGTTTTTTTATTTAAAATAACTGTCCAATTGGTCAACAACATTCGTAACAGCATTTTTGGCTCAAGAAGACAAGAATATTCGTAACTAACTCAACTGTAGTATAAAGTTTTTCCTCCACCGTAAGCATTAATATAGGTAAGTCTTCTAATTGTTTAAGTATTGTTACATGCATGCAAAAAAATGGGCTCAAGAGACGATGAAGTAGGGACTGACCTGCGTGAGCGATGGGTACTTCCACACGAGTATCTGGTTCTGAGAGTAGCCATGCGTGGAGACCAGCTCGCTCGAGTGCTTCGACCACGCCAGGTTGCACACCTGGGAACCTGAATGGAGACACACATTGAGTCAGCATGCTTATTTAATTATTCATTATACTGAGTTATAAATGGAAAAATGTCCACCCAATTGAGTGACCAATGAAATAATGGTGACAAGCAAGGGAATGGTCACCCCATTGAGTGATTAATAAGAAAATAGTGCCCAATAAAGTTACCAATACAGATAATGGGTCAACCACAATTTTACAATGCCAACGGTCACAGACATCTAGTTCAATAAATTGCTATTATGACCAAAATTTGGGATCTATGACAAGAAATATGGGCATGATCTTCTTTCCACGTTTGTATGTTGTATAGAAACGTAGTTTACTAATCATTTGGAAACCGCTATTCCAATTAAATTGATATTTAATATCTAATTTCTGGTAACAAATATCTGAGTCTGCACGCTTTTGTTTTTTTGAAAAATCCAAACCGAATGAAATGAAAGCAAAAAGAAAATCTTAATACGAATTTTGTTTTCTCTGTGGTTTGACCCAGAATACATTTACCGAAAAAACAAAGACATGCAGACACAGATATTTGTTACCTGAAATTAGATATTAAATATCAAGTAAGTTGGAACAGTGGTTTTCAAATGATTAGTAAAGCAAGTTCCTATGGGAGGCGAAATTTTCTGATGCTTACGGGCCGACCTTAAAGGGTTTTTTCAGTATACTGACGATATATGCATGCATATGGTAACCAAACCGACAGTGAGTGTTAATAATAATGTGAAAATAACGATATACATAATAATAAAAAAAATATTCTTTATTGCTTCCATACACATGGTGCAGACAAGGGTTGACTTATTGCCTAATTTCAATCTCTTCCAATCAACCCGATAATGGGACAAAAATAAACACGCAGCGGCTCGTAGCCTAGTGGCGCGGGGACTGGCCTAGCGTACCAGAGACCTGGGTTCAATACCGACATGCACCACTGTATTTCTCATTCCGAGTTCGATAAGTGCATTTCGTCACGAATGCGAGCTGCTCCATGGTTCGGAATCCATGTAAAACTGTAGGTCCCCTTCCCCTACTAGGTGGTAGGGTTTAAGCCCGCCCGGGTTGGTACCATCGCATTGAATGAAAAGATGGTCGAAGCGGCAATGAAAAAAATTGTCCGTGTTTTCCATCCAGTTCAATGTAGCCGTGCTCATAAAGGGAAGGTCCTGGCATGGCACCAAATTCCTTCGGGAACGTGATGTATTAGGCATATATCATAACGGTAGTTGTGTGGCCATCCATGTCAGGTCGCATAAAAAAAAAAAACAGGAAAAGTAACCTAAGAATAGATGTCAACATACCGGTGTCGACGCACTGCATGGGCTGCGAGGTGAGCGTGTTCCAGAAGCGGACGCAGCGGTCGGCCGTGCCGCCGCCGCTCGCCAGCAGCCCGTGCTGGTGCGGCGACCAGGCGATCGCCTTCACCGCCGCCACGTGCGCGCTGTACGTCTGCACCGGCGACGTCGAGTGCTGCGGACGCGGGGAAGGAGCGTGCGTTAGCATAGTCATACGATTGTACAGCTCAAGGACTCACCTTTCGTGCGAGAGGTCTGGTTCAAATGCACCACTTATGGGTTATGGGGTAAGTACATTTCTTTACGAATGCGAGCCGTTCCATGATAGGGAATCCACTGCATTGGATGAAACTATGGTTGCAGCAGCATTGAGTAAATGTCCGTGTTTTCCATCTAGTTCAATGTAGCTGTCCCAGCATAGTACCTGATTCCTTTCGGAATGTGGTGTATTGGGGTAATATCATAACTGCAGTGTGTAATAGTAGCCATCCATGTCAAGTAAATGGTACTCCTCGGACCAATGAAAGCGCCCCAAGTGGCCGAGCGTCGAAAATAAATCCTAACCTACTGGATTAAGATCATTAGGCTAATAAAAGTTGCTGTCTCAGGCACACAACTTCTACCGGATATACAATTCGATCTGTCACAGCACTGGCAGACCAGGCCAAAGACAACTTTTTTTTTGACATGTCTTATTAGGGAACAGGCAAATGACTTTTCCATACAGCCGTCAGGCCCACTACCAGCGAGCTCCACGCACCAGAGAAACATAGTCGTTAACTGCCAACATGAATTGTTGATTTTCGTGAATTCATATGAATTTAGTGTATTTACCTGTGTTTTTTTATCATTAAGGGAAAAGTGATTATAATAATGTTACAAAAAAATTAAATTATTTACTAACACAAACAGGTACCAATAACTCGTATGTCTATGAGCAGTGGCCATCACTTCTGTAAACTCGTACCTCCGAACTACGAACGAGGAATCTCTTAGTCGCCTGTTACGAACCGACACAGGAGGTTACGAAATCGCAGGAGCGCTCACCATAGACCAGACGAAGAGTTTGTTGTCGTTGCCGCCGGACGCCAGCGCCTGCGCGTCCGGGGACCACTTGAGGCCGCACACCTCCTGCCGGTGGCCGACGAGAGTGCGGCCCGACTGCACCGCTGCAAATGCAAACACACATGTTAGTATACATAATCATTGTATGGATAGTAAGACGGAAACAGAACTCAAAAAGTGAATAACAATCTGCAAACTAATATTTCATACTCTGATCATAAGACTACGAGTGTAAATGATCTTGATATGAATACAACAAAAAAAATTAAGTTTTTTTTTTTTTTATGTATCCCGCTACTTAGCAATCTGTTTGTTAATATGCTGTCAGATTTTCATCGGTTAATGTGTCCTCAGCGAGACGTGCACCCAGTGGTGCTATCCTCGTCATTTGTCTGCGAATCTTGTCGCTAGTTCTGGTATACTATTTCTCTTAAGTCGAGAGAATGTTAGACTGCCCACTCCCTGCAGTTCAGCAGCTAACTCGTTTATATGTTGGTCCAGTCTGACTTGATAACTCTTGCTGTATGATTCAATTTCTTCCTTCACTGTTCGCAGATTAAAATCTAGGCTCACATATTTATTGCTTACGTGTGGTGGAATATTGAACATGGCTCTCATTGTTTTACTTTGAAACCTTTCTAGTATTTCGATATTACTATGGCTGGCTGTGCCCCAGAGCTGAATGCCGTAAGTCCATATAGGTTTTAGTATAGCCTTATAGATAGCCATTTTACTGGCATCTGTCAACTGTGATTTACGTCCGATGAGCCAGTACATGCTGCGGAGTTTGCAGTCCAGTTGTTTCCTTTTAGTCCATATGTGCTTGCGCCAAGTGAGTCAAAAAATTAAATGACACTCGATAGAACGAAGGAATTCATCTCAAAAACCGTCCGATTTGAGCTACTGCTGTGTCCGGGACGGAAGACCAGTTGCGAAGGACGGAAGCTGGCCTAGTAGACCCCGGTGCCAGGCTTTGGAGATGTCCAATGCCACTGCCAGCGACTCCATAAAATTGTCCAGTGTTTCGTCCTATATGATATTAACGTAGATCTCCTGTTGATCGTGCCTTTCGGAAACCATACTGCTAGTTTATTTGCTTCTAAGTACGCTAGGAGCTGAGTGTTGATGAGACCCCCATAAGTTTACCCAATTGCAAGTTATCGCAATAGCCGATAGTTGAAAGGATCCGCTGGCTCGTCCTTTTTATGGTACCAGTTGGACCGAGGCTCTCTTCCAGCAAGAGGGAACGGTACCCAAGTGAAGGAGAGTGATATGTATCGATATTTACTCACTAAATATGTACAAATCACAACCTAAAACTGCCTGACATTAGTATTGAAATAACCGCCATTTGCACAACATTTCGATACATGTCAGGCCGAACTACTTTACGTCAAAGTTCGGGTCGCCTCTTTTCCTAAAATATAGTTGAGAGAGGCGATGGTTGTGCCTGGCGTGATGCTCGTGAACGGGTGCTATTTGTGGGGAGTGGCTTGCTCCAATTTGGCAACATGTTAGATGGCGGGCATGGTCTTTACAAATAAACTGATAATTGTCATGAATCACATGAATTGTTGATTGTCCTCAATTCATATTAATTTAGCGTTTTTACCTGTGATTCTAAATACTTTGTAAACATAGACTAAGTGGACGTTGAAAAAAAACCAGCGGAGTTTCTTGCCAGTTCTCCGCTAGGATTGCCGAACTGGCTAACGATAAAATATGACAAATCCGAGTGCGGTATACTATCTATGGATGATGAATAAACACTACAATACAAGCATTCAACTTGTGTTCACTTCAGAGAGACAGAAAAAGACGGGTGATCAGCGGTGTACCTGGTGTGCGAGTGTCGCGCTGCCGGATGTGCCGGTCGCGCGAGCCCGAGCTGAGCACGTCGCCGTTCCACGCGAGCGCGCCGACGCGCGCGATGTGCCCCTGCAGCTTGCTCACCTGCGACCCGACATCACCGTCATGCATTGGCTGCGTTCACTGGCATATAACCTTACGCACTTTGCCGTTGAGTATATTAGTGGCATGACAATTCGACAGATTGATACGGAATTTCGATGATCTGAGCCGCCTGTGTCGCTGGCTGCGGTGTGAAGACACCGTGAGCATGCACATGCATTGGTAGTTCAATTATTTATGACTTCCATGGCGTACACTTACGCCATTGCGAAGGTCTGCTATATCCACGGCCTAGTAGCACGGGTACTTGCTTAGCATACCAGAGGTCTCAGTTCAAATCCTCGCCCCGTTCATGTCTCACTTTCTTTCTCATTCTGAGATGGATAAGTGCATTTCGTCACGGATGGGAGCTGCTCCATGGTTCGGAATTCATGTAAAACTGTCACTACTAGGTGGTAGGGTTTAAGCCCGTCCGGGGTGGTGATGTGTGTCTGTGGCATTGGATGAAACTATGGTTGAAGCGGCAATGAAAAATTGTCCGTGTTTTCCATCCAGTTCAATGTAGCCGTACTCATAAAGGGAAAGTTCTGGCATGGCACCTAATTCCTTCGGGAATGTGGTGTATTGGGCTAATATCATAAAGGTTAGTTGTGTGGTATTAGCCATCCATGTCAGGTTGCATAAAAAAAAACCCATCGCCCGCCACACAATCGGACGCCCTCACTCCACCGCCCGGGCTGTCAGTCCGGAGCGTACCTCCTTGTTGACGGCGACGTCCCACACGCTGATGTGGCCCTTCTGCGTGCCGACCGCGACGTGGTTGCCGCGCTCGCTCCACGCCACCGACGTCACAGCGTTGCCCTCCGACGACAGGTCGCACAGACGCGTCACCTGAGCCACAAGATAAGAGTACATAAAATGTTTTTTCAAGTTCTTTATCGAGGCATTCGTTTAACTTCGCACCTGAGATAACAGCCTTCGAAGAAATATAACTTTTCGCTAGAACGGTGTAGCACATCACGGTGCCGTCTAAATCGGATCAAAACCATAATGAGGTATCTGACTCAAAAGAGTTTATGGTTCTGCTGAACGGTGACAAAGCATTTCAATGTCGTAACGAAGCCATTGACGAGCGCACTATTTGGATTGCTCCAAATGGTGTCAAACTAATATAAAAGCCCTGTGCACAACCGCTCCGCATCGCACCGCACAACACCTTGTGTCCGCGGCGCAAGGACGTCTCGACCCACTCCTAATCCCATTTTGTTTCGTCTTTTAAATGGATTCCGTTTCTGAAGAAACATCTCCAGAAAACCAATGAGATTTAATTCAGGAGTGACGAAATAAATTCACAAAGGATGGCCATTTGCAAGTTTCCGATCTACCAAGTCAGGGGCCAGGATATATTCAATGAAACTGTGAGTAGCTCAGATGATTGCCTTCTGCTTAATGTTGGAAAATTCTGCGTAACATATTACTCAGTCTCAATTAATGCACTCACACAAAGTTTATTTCAGAACGGTCGCAATCAAATTTAATGACTAATGTAGATTATAATAGATATTCTGACGAGGGCTCTGTACACCTGAATAGTATTAATGTATTTTATCTATTTTTGTGTGAATAATCTTACATTGTATTTAATATTATTACAAGGGCTTTTTACACCTACACTTACATTTAAATTTCAATTACCTTTAACTTTGGCAATTTATATTTATGTTGTTAAAATTAATTAATTAAGATTATTTATTACGATTTTAAACCTCGGTTTACTACTTTGTTCTTTGTATTGTTAGACGCAATGTATTTTAACGATGAATATTGTATGACAATTTCAAGTGTAGTTTACTACCAGATGACTGCTTAATAAATAACAATAACAATTCTCAGGAAGTTCTGTTAGCATTGCATAGTTACACTACATATATCTTGTCACAGGAAATTTGATGAAATCACGTCTTTGAGGATTTTAGTTTGAAAAACCTTGAATTATGATTAAACCTGGGATTGATTGCTTTGGGTTCAGATAAGGTTAGGTTAGTTTTTTAGGGTTCCGCACCCTACGGGTAAAAACGGAACCCTATTACTAAGCCTCCGCTATCCGTCCGTCCGTATGTCACAGGGCTGTATCTCATGAACCGTAATAGGTGGGCAGCTGAAATTTTCACAGAGTGTGTAGTTATTTTGCCGCTATAACAACAAATAGGTAAACTAATTTAAAAAAAATTAAGGGGGGTCCCATACAAAATACGTGATTTTTTCGTGAATCTTGTACAATGGTACGGAACCCTTCGTGTACGAGTCCAACTCGCACTTGGCCAGTTTTTTTTATTAAAATCCCTAGTCTCCTCGTCAATATTGACCCGGGTATGACGCAATCTACGCTAATCAACCTTCACTTGGCATCCCGGATAAAACGCGTCGCATATTTGTCGGGATCGATGGCGGCCGGTCCCCTCCACTTTTAAGCGGCTCCGCAGAACGTAAAGCCATATCGGATTCGGTTCCTGCGCAGCCACTGGCGCTCGGAGGGGGTAGGGTAGTAATAAAAGTCTACCTGGCTGATCTTTTTAAAGACCAGAATATATGAGTGCGTCCTCCCGGTTCTGACGTACGGGTGTGAAACGTGGACTGTGACGGTCGCCGTTGTTCAGAGGTTGAAAGTGGCCCAGCGAGCCATGATGGAAATATCGCTACGGGATATGGTGCGTAACGAGGCAATCCGCTGACATACCAAAGTAGTCGATATTGGACACCGGTTGGCTAAGCTCAAGTGGCAGTGGGCTGATCACGTCAGCCGAAGAGACGACGACCGTTGGAGTAACCGTGTCCTACACTGGCGGCCGTGGACAGGAAAACGGAGTGTGGGAAGACCACCCGCCAGGTGGGACGACGACATCAAGTGAGTCGGCGGAAAGCAGTGGTTCCGTACCGCTGAGGGCCGGTACGACTGGAGAAGCGGACGCGAAGAGCAGTGGATGCTAACACGCTGACTGACTGACTGACTGACTGACCTGGCTGGTGCAAGCGCTCCACAGGTAGACGCAGCTGCCGAGGCCGACGCTGAGCACGTTCTGCGCGGACCAGTCGACCAGGTTCAGGTAGAAGTCGTCCTGCAGCTCGGGCGCGTCGAGCACCTTGAAGGGTATCCGCGAGATCTTTCGCGTCGCCTTGCGCGGCGACCGCAGCAGCTTCTGCGACTTGGAGGGGGTAGGGTGGTAACAACTGCCTACCTGGCTGGTGCAAGCGCTCCACAGGTAGACGCAGCTGCCGAGGCCGACGCTGAGCACGTTCTGCGCGGACCAGTCGACCAGGTTCAGGTAGAAGTCGTCCTGCAGCTCGGGCGCGTCGAGCACCTTGAAGGGTATCCGCGAGATCTTTCGCGTCGCCTTGCGCGGCGACCGCAGCAGCTTCTGCGACTTGGAGGGGGTAGGGTGGTAACAACTGCCTACCTGGCTGGTGCAAGCGCTCCACAGGTAGACGCAGCTGCCGAGGCCGACGCTGAGCACGTTCTGCGCGGACCAGTCGACCAGGTTCAGGTAGAAGTCGTCCTGCAGCTCGGGCGCGTCGAGCACCTTGAAGGGTATCCGCGAGATCTTTCGCGTCGCCTTGCGCGGCGACCGCAGCAGCTTCTGCGACTTGGAGGGGGTAGGGTGGTAACAACTGCCTACCTGGCTGGTGCAAGCGCTCCACAGGTAGACGCAGCTGCCGAGGCCGACGCTGAGCACGTTCTGCGCGGACCAGTCGACCAGGTTCAGGTAGAAGTCGTCCTGCAGCTCGGGCGCGTCGAGCACCTTGAAGGGGATCCGCGAGATCTTGCGCGTCGCCTTGCGCGGCGAGCGCAGCAGCTTCTGCGACTTGGAGGGGGTAGGGTGGTAACAACTGCCTACCTGGCTGGTGCAAGCGCTCCACAGGTAGACGCAGCTGCCGAGGCCGACGCTGAGCACGTTCTGCGCGGACCAGTCGACCAGGTTCAGGTAGAAGTCGTCCTGCAGCTCGGGCGCGTCGAGCACCTTGAAGGGTATCCGCGAGATCTTGCGCGTCGCCTTGCGCGGCGACCGCAGCAGCTTCTGCGACTTGGCCGACACCGGCGAGAGGCAGTACGGCGACGGCGACTCGTTCTCCTGCAATCAGTGATATGTAAATGGTAAGGATATGCCCTTTCATACAATTATGTCACCTGTTGCGGTGTTCCGATATTCTGTCTTACCACACAAGGGCCTTTTTGGGGCGTATTATTAAGGCGCTAGGACTAGCCAACTACTCGCGCCATACAAATACACCTTTTAACAAATGTAATAATATGTAGTTAAACGCTTCAGCAAATCCAAATAGAACTCCAGACTGATAATGGATTATTGTCTAAGATTGGCTTACCACAGTTATTTTCCTCGGTCCTTCTGGCCGACGTTTCGAACTGTCCCGTGCAGCTCATTTTCAAGGCGAGTGCGTGCGTGCGGCTGGGCGCACGTTTGACAGACCACTGTCTGTCACACGCGAGCGGCTGCGAAGATTGTATGAGTGGCTGTGGGTAGGCAGAAAACTTGTTGCGGCTGCGTTCTGTGCTCCCATCAATGTGCAGAATGAGCTGACGACATCTTCCTGCGAATGCTTGTGTGGGGAGTCGGACTTGCTACATCTCAGAGGAGCCAGAACCGGATTCCAAACTGCTGACAATTTGTACGAGTCCCCTCTATTAAAATTGGCGTGCTTCGAAATCTCGATGGACTCACGGATAATCCTAGGGAAGAATCGTTTTTCGGTGGACAAAATCTTCACCTGATCGAATCTTATCCAGTGGTGTATTCCGGAGTCGGCGTGCTCGGCAATCGCAGATTTATTTTTGTCCATTTTCTTAAGGGCACGTACATGTTCAGAAATCCGTTCCATAACGCTGCGCTTGGTTTGGCCTATGTAGGATTTTCCACAGCTACAGGGAATCTGGTAGACACCCGGCGACTGTCGTCGGAAAATAACTGTGGTAAGCCAATCTTAGACAATAGTTTAAACACCCACAGAACACTCAAATCAGTGATAATGGATTGTTAATATTTTTTGATTCCATCGTTTATTTAAATAATAATAAATAATAAAAAAGTTGATTTTTCTCATTAGAAATCTGAAAGTAATTCTATATCATATCATTCTATAACATAAGCAAAAACAGCATATATGCATAAACAAAAAAAAAAACCATTTGCTTTTAGATTTCTACATTTAGTCAAAAAAGTTTGGAAATGGACACCGTTTCCGCAATGTATTTTGTATAGAAAAAGGAAACATACATTAACGAAAATAGGTTGATTCCTAGACAATGAATCATATATTGTAAGAATGACACTTCTAATCGTCAGACTTAGTTAGTTAACTTGGGGTGCCTCGTCTAACTTTGCGATTTGGCTAGTACCAGGGCCTTAACCAGAGGCGACGCACAGGCGCATGACGACAGCGAGCGGCTGTCTGACGACAAAGTGGTGTCACCACTTTTGATGCTCCATTTTTGTTGTATGGAAGAGCCTGTCCTTACGTAGTAATATGTCAATGCCTGCAATCGACGGGGACATTTTGGATTAACTGTGGACTTTAGTCCGCTCGTAGCTTAGTGTAGCGGGGACTTGCCTTGCATGCCAAAGGTCTGAGTTCGAATCCCCACCGCGTTCATGCGCCGCTTTCTTTCTGTCTCTGAGAAGGATTTCGTCACGAATGATTCGGAATCCATGCGCAACTTCCGTTTACAAGTTCCCTTTCCCTACCGGCCGGTCGATAAATAGGCGGTCGAAGCGGCAATGAAAAATTTTTCAAAGTTTTCTATCCAGTTGAATAAAGACCTTCCCTTAATGAGCTTAAGGTAAGGTCCTGGGATGGCACCTAATACCTTCGGAAATGCGGTGTGTTATCCTGTCATCATGACTGTGGTGTTGTATTATAATATCTTCTACAATCGAGGGGATAGTTGGATTACTTGTAAACTTGTTAATTGTCAACATAGGAAGACTATTGCTGTGGCCAGCTCAGCGTAGACCTTAGTAGAGCTTAGAGGCCTAGATGGATGGATAACAGGAGGCTTTTCGGAGTGACTTTGACCAGACGATTTAGATTTAAGGTGTTTTGAACCAACATGGACGGCCAATAACATATCCAGTGCCATGATATAAACCCATCACATTCCTGAAAGAACTAGATCACTTCAAGACTTTACTTATGATTCAAGGCTATATTGAACTGGATTGAGAACACTGCAAGGGAAGGGGGCTTAAGTTTTACAACCAAACGTATGGTCTTGTGTATCACGCAATCAATAAAACTAGCAATCATAAATCAGATAGTCAAATGCAACCGAGTGGGTATCGAACCCGGTACTTCAGCGGAATTAGGTGTTTCCCCAGGTGTTACCCAAGGGCTAAACACCTGGGGACTATGAATGGGAAATATATTTCGTGAAGATTACAATGTCAAATGTTTTCCGATAAAAACGCTGTGGAAGTTTCACACGAAAACGACCAGAGTTAGTTAGTAAAATTCTTTCGCAAGACGCAAACAAGGTGCAAGTGTTCCAAGCATCGCATGGCAATAACCAAAGGAACCATCAACCTTTCTCAAGGCTGCAGCCACGTGACTTTAATTTGCCAATATGTCTATCAGTACACCGCGAGGTTCGATTCCAATTACCACAAATGGCTGCGGTTTCATTTCGTATCAGCCACCGCTGTTGGCAAACGTTGATACACAAACTTCTGGCATGATCAAGTCTTTGATCAAAACTAGTCAACTACTCGTGCATACTACCACCTACGCCGCGAAAATTACGACCGAGTCGACATAAAAAGGCAATTGTAACGTCATTACGAGAACAACGACTTTTCGCCAATTACTCGGCAAACAAAAACGGTCGGTCGTCAACGTCGATTGAGTGCCTCCGACGATATTAAAAACGTCCGCTTTTTTTCGTACGTGAGAATGGAACTGGAAAAAAATTACACTAAACGTGACAGAACGCATAAATCCACGCCGTGACGACGATAGCTCGTCTCTTTAATAAGGAGCACCGTTTGCTCAGTCAAAACATGACGAATGTCCGTTGTTAATCATGTCAGCGGAGATTTCAGTGAACAAAACCTAAGCTCGAAGAGAATGGCGAGGCATAATGAGAAGATCGAAGATCGGAGCACGGAGAACAAAAAAATGCTGTTGCTACTGAAAAAGATAAGCCTTGAAATAAAAATCTGTAGAAAATAGATTTTTTTTTTAACTCGTAGCTTTGTGTCATGACTCAAGATTTGAATAAAAACATATTTTCCAAATTTTAAAGGTTTTTTATATTGTTTTAAAGTGAATCATTCAATGTTTCTCATGCAAGTTTGCAAAATTCCAGGGCTAGATAATTTACCATGGTAGTAAAAAAACCGGCCAAGTGCACACGAAGGGTTCCGTACCAACGTACAAGATTTAACACAAAAAAATTTTTTTTTTTTATGGGACCACCCTTTAATTTTTTTTACCTATTTGTTGTTATAGCGGCAAAATAAATACACATTCTGTGAAAATTTCAGCTGCCTACCTAATGCGGTTCATGAGATACAGCCCTGTGACGGACGGACGGACGGACGGACGGACGGACGGACGGACGGACGGACGGACGGACGGACGGACGGACGGACGGACGGACGGACGGACGGATGGACGGATAGCGGAGACTTAGTAATAGGGTTCCGTTTTCACCCTTCGGGTACGGAACCCTAAAAACTAAGCTCTAAGTTACTATCCGGGAAGTAAAGAAATCGATTTTCCGTTTTGCATCTCACGGGTTACGGTTGATACAAAACTTGTACAAAAAGTAATATTAACGATTCGTATTATTTGTTTTTTCGTAAAATATTAAAATAAAACAAGTATTGCTACGTAGAACTAACTTCCACAGACATCTAACGATGCTATCATCGTGTGAGCTTTTAACACCATACAATTTCAAAGTTTCTCCAACTCGTTTTGTCAAACACGTTTTACGCCGTTGCATCCACCAGCGCGGTACAGGCACCAGCAGATAACTAGAACCGCGGCGGGGCGACACCTTTGCGCACGACGCCAAGGACTCGGTGCGCACGTATGCCAAGTCAACTGCAGCGATCTGTACGTGCGAGGACAACGCGTCGTTATTTTCCAGGACACGTCGCGAAACGTCATTACATAGAGATTCGCAAAAATGCATATCTAACGACAGATAAAAGACACGCAAGATCCCAGGTCGGATAAGGTTTCTCGTATGAACCGCAATGGAATTGGGCTGGGATTTCGTTACGTATCATTGATTATATTTAGGTAGAAACAGGATGCCCCACCGATTTGTTGACATGCTTAGGAAAAAAAAACAATTTTCAATGCCGCTTCGATCGTTCATTCAAAGCGATGGTACCCAAATTTAAAAACAAAACACATATTTACACTTAAAACGTAATTTGTACCAAAATTATTCGGTTGCACATTTCATTTCATTTATTTAAACACTTGCAGTCGTATTCAGAGTGAACTGTCAAAATTTTACACGCGGATTATCACCGGATTAACCATAAAAAATGCCATTTAGTACGGAGATAATTCGTGCATCCAAGTTAGCACTTGAATACACGGACTGTGTCCAGTCAAACTAGGCTAATGCTGAGATTCATAGACATTACTCGTACTTGGCTGAGCCAAAGTCGAGGCCAAAGTATGCCTTTCGACTGTCAGTCTTGACATAAAATGTATGGACCGAATGTCAATTTTGACACTCGGAAGCCATTCTTTGGCTAAGCCAAGCACCAGTAATGTCTATGAATCTCAGCATAAGTTACGTCACAAACTGATAGATCCGCGGATTCGACTAAATCAGAAAAGAGGAACCGGCAAAGAAACTTCACTGGTTTCTAGATTTTTCCGTCCACAAATACGCACTTAAATCTAAAAGCTACTGCCAAAAAGAATCAGCAACCGTCAGTGTAAAATAGTAAATGTATGTACAGCACTGCGAAATTCCAAAAGAGCTTAAAATTCAAGGGCACCAACATATTTAATAAACTGCCGCTAGATCTACAACTAGAGGAAAGTGAAACTCTCTTTAAAAGAAAAATGAGCAAATGGCCCCTCAATAAAACGTTTTACGACCTAAATTTTTTCAATTCAGATGTTTAAGATTTAATTTTATTTTTATTTAATTTTTATAGATCAATATTTATTGGTATTTACAATATAAATTGTATAATTTAATAATGAATGTTTTAATAATGATAAGATATCGTGATTTTTATCTGTATTCTCTATGACGAGGTGTGAAATGTTATGCTATCTTTTGATTCATTCCCATTAGCACCAAATAAATGATTTGATTTGATTTGATATTAATAGCAAGCAATGTGCCGGGACACGCTGTACGATGGATGAACCATTTGGTCTTCGTATTCTCGAAACACATCCGCCATTGCAGAGTTCATGGAGCGGAACATCCTTGAGTAGTGCGAGGACCCAGCCGACGCGAATCGACGCCAAACGCGTAGGGAAATGTATTCTTCCGTAAATGTTCTGAAGGCCCAAAAAAATACGATTTAACTAATCGAATTAGATTGAGATTTTTATTTATTATTTTACAACACAACCAAATGTTAGCCCACACATTGAACTTTCATTAAATTTAATTTGGTAATGTTTTCAGAACCTTTTCAATTTTATAAATACATGATAGAACACTCATCTTATAGAAGTTTTTGCAACTACAAAATATCCCCTTGCAAATAAAATGGTTTAGAAATTGCGAAAGCAAAGATATTGGAAAATGCGAAAGCAAATATTTTGGAAATTGCGAATGCAAAGATTTTGGAAATTGTGAAAGCATGTTGGCGAAGCGAGGTTTATATTGTGCTCGTAGAGTAACCAATTTTATCTAGGCGGGTCAGCATATTTTTTGCTCAAATGTGCGATTGGCTAGCTTACCCGGTTAAAAACTACATACACAGTTGTTCCAATAAAAACACAATTTGAATGCCCCTGGGAACACAATCTTTATTTATTAGGCCTACATGGCAAGATTATTAAGAGGTGTTTTCAAAAAATTAAAACCTGGTGTGGGCACCGAGGGACCAAAGGTACTTAGAACAGCCAAATTCACCTCACCTCGCGAAACCACGCTCAACTAGGCACCATGCCAGATAACTTTCAGCTTATCATGCAGAGGTCAAAGGCACACAAGCAAAGGCACTCGCCGACAGAAAATTCCACGTATAATATAAAGGTGGAATCATCTTAACATTTGTTTTCAGATTTAATTGCACCCGATGGAAACGCTCTGCAACCAAATAACACTCACAAGTTGAAGGTTAACAGCTAAAGGCCGAATGCGCACATTAAAAACACCGTCTAAAAATTCAGCGTAACTAAAAAACACCTAACGGTGTCAACGCTCTATTCAGGTTGAAGCAGAATAATTATGCTCATTGAGAAGTTCTGTAGGCGTTCGCATGACAGTGTTGCTCCGACATAGAAGCTCTTTCGCTTCAGTGCTCTCTGAATTCGCGAACGAACCCTAATCTAGAAGACGAGCGACGTGGGAAGAAGCAACGGCGTGTAACCGTCAGCGTGGGACGGCTCATACCATTTTTGACGGTACGAATTGATTCGTATTTTCACCCGACTTATGCGAAGACAACCGAGAATTCGTGTTTGTGAGTGTGTTTGTTTGTTAAACAATGTAATTTTTTGCATATGGAATTAAATAAATGGGGAATTAGGAAAAACAATCGGGACGCAAAAAAACTATGCTCTATCTGAGCTGCTACTTCGATGGCATTTTTTTTATGTAACTGACTACATTGGACACTGCTACATTGAACTGGATGAAAAACACGGACAATTTTCGTTACCGCTTCGACTATCCAACATACAATGCGATGGTACCAACCCTGGCGGGATTTACCCTACCACCTAGTAAGTAAGGGGGCCTACAGTGTTACGTGGAATCTGAATCACGAACGACGAATCCCTTAGTCGCCTCTTACGATATTAACGGGATGACATGCAGTGTGCGGCATGCGGCAATATGATTGGGATATTATATGTATGTGCCGGAATCCACACAGTACATAATGTCAGGCAGTTGCAGTTTATTTGTTGTTGATATAATGAAGCTATACTACACGGAACAAACAACAAATTTCATAAAATACTATATCGATGAATATTATCTACAATTATTAACAACCTGCCCACAAACGTTAGAGAGCACCGTGCCCCCAGTATATGATGCACTCACTTATTATGATGTTATTGCAATGTACCTAATTTTTTAAATTGTATCTTGTGGCGTATATAAGAATTTGACATCAATCAATAAATCACTCACAAAAAAAAAGATTTTTTCTCAAGTGGGGTTTATTTTTTTCTCAAAGGAATAGAGGCAAGGCGCGTGGGTGAAAATTATTGACGACAACAACGGATAACGTGTCGTATAAGGAACCGCGCATCATAAGGCCATTCGACCCAATAACGAGACCCAAAGGCTTTCGTATACGTATATAAGTACGTATCGAATGGTTGGGTCGACGATTCCTGTCGAGTAAATTTTTATTTTGTCAAATAACCTAAAGTTAGCTCAATGGACGGTGTGTCAAAATGTTATTGCTGAACGCATTATTTTTCTTCGGATGTGTTTTTGTTCTCCAACGAACGCCTACCAAACATGGAGTTGACCTCCATGCTACCAGAGGGCTGTCATGTTGGCATGATAAAGAATCAGGCATCTCCGGGTTTGATTTCAAATACATTTGTATGCGGGGACTGTCATGGCATATTCGTCTAATTATTTATTTTAAAGAGACAGTAAAATAGGTGACAGTACAAAACTGTTCTCAATCATTTGGACAGCAGATACATTCTGGTATCTCACCCAATTTTAGGCGTTCGCGTTTTTGTAACCGTGCAGTTTTACTAAAGACTATTGATTTAAGATTCTTAAAGATCACAGAAGAGATTAAAAAGAAAGGAGAAGAGAAGAAAGGAAAGGAAAGTGTCACGTGGGCCAGGGTCGCCGCAGTATGGACATATTGTCCTTATAATCACATGGGGAGCCGGCTGCGCGCCGTGTGCTACACTGTCCATTTATTCCGGGAGGTCACATTTTTGGTCACGATAAGGTAAATGGCTGAATGTGGCTTCATATGTCAGAGACCTACCCTCTGAGTTTTCTAGATTGGCTAATAAAATAGATGTTGGTATGTACCCGCTGATTAATATATTGTTTGTCTAGGACTATTGATACCTACCAACTATACAACAATAACCAGTGGGTGTTTTAATTAAACACTTAAATATACCTAAAGTTATATCTGTAACCTAAATCGCCTCTAACTATGAAATGCAACCAAAGATTTGTTTAGTTTTGGTATTACTAAGTAAGTATGTACTGTTACTTTCATCTGCATTATTTGCAGCTATTTACCTTATGATACATTTTTCTTGTAACGATAACTACTTCTTCAGGCGCCTTATCTAGGTAACGCAACCACTTGGCGCAGGCAGACCTACACATTTAGCTTCAGAGAGTTGGTCTTTATCCCGTGAACCCAGTTTCAGCCATTTACGTTTCGTTACCATTTTCGTCGCGACCTCCTAGATTAAATCGTTGCCGCCGAGCGCGAGTGTGCTCCCGAAATGCATTGGCCAAGTCTGTTCCCTCCCACCAACACAAACCATGCAAACGTCCACGCCTATGTTTCCGTGTGGCATGTACGGTCGTTTCCCCTCAATTGTATACACTGGAAAGAGAAGGTATTCCTAAGTCCCTTTTACTTTATGATTGACTTTAGCATGACAGAAAGAGATCTCAGTTTTGGCTCTATTTTCGGTGTATAGATTTCAGACAAAACGACCGTACAGTCGAACAAAGAGTTTCGGATACACATCCGGTTGAATGAAAAGATGAACAGTCGAAATAATTTGACATTTGGAAACAATTATAGTGTTGAGTATAGATTCAAACACAGTTGAGGATGTCTACTAGCTACTGAGTAAACAAAACCATAACAAAATTTAATCAGAGGTTGTATTTAAACACCATTCATTTTTACGTTTAACCGGAAGTGTTTGTTTAAACTTTGGTTGACTGTACGTCTAACTTGCTTTGGTGGTTTTAGAAAATTGTCGACAGAGCGGGTTCCATTGTGACCGCGCCAAATCACAGCACATCATCCTTTCCGATCTGAGGCGCAGATCGCCAGATATCGACTACTCCGCCGATACCGGCAGCGACATCAATCACGCCATCGATTCGGCGATGATATAACCGCGAAATGGCGGCGCTCCAATCGTAATCACGCTCCTGACAGACGGCACGGTCGTCGAACCGGCGCGCGGGCGCGTGGCGCCCCATGCTGACACACTGGCCTTGTGCGGAGCGCCCGCTCTCGGCCGGAGTGCCCGCATGCGTCCGCCGCCGCGTGGGCGGATAGTGGCAACCGAATGCACCGACTATCGACTCGATCGATGCGCGGAGAATCGCCACTGTTTGAACCTCGGAGCCCGTAGTCCGAGATGTCACCTAAATTGGCGTTTACGTCAAATCGATCGACTGGCGTTTTCAAATGTATAGAGAAATGGAAGAGCGCGCAGTGGGCGTTAAGCGAACTAACATTTGCGAGTCCGAGTTTGATTTGACAGCTTACGTATCGTCGCCGTCAATACGTTGACGTTGCCGTTTACGCCGACTTTGCGTTTTCATACAAATCGGAAGTCCGAGTTTGACTTTGACAGTTTGAAGAAGTAAAACCACAGAATATCTAATAAAAACTTGTATGGAGTTTGACGTTTTAACGTAACTTCGAAGTGCCGTAAACGCCAATTTAAGTGAGAACTCAGACTGACCACTCAGATAAACAAGGAAGGTGATATGCCGCCTAGCGCGTCTACTATAAGAACCGCTGTCTCCTATTTTCAAACACTACCAACCCGACCTAAAAGTGTATGCCGCATGCACATAGTCGCAGGCGTATTGGAGGGTTTGTGTGGGCCGGAACTAACTTGACGAACGCATTTTTAGAGTACATTCGCACGCGGTGGCACTGTTTCGTCTGTGCTGCATACGACGCGGCGACGTGAACATTGCAAGATTGTAAAGACGACCCCACAAGAATAGCGGCCCAAACAAACTCATGCAACCTGTGATTGTCGTGGGTAGCTAACGTCACATTTAATAATGTTTTGAAAACTTACAGTTACCCGGTGTGCGATGCCGTGCTTGGCCGGCATGTTTCCCCTTTAACGACAGGTGCATGGTCAGAGTTACGTCTGACAGACCGGCTTTACAAAAGTCGTACTTCGTTAGAGGCGATGTCGGCATCGCACTTAGGGGTAAGTTTTCAAAACATTATGTAAGGTGTAAATCTAAAATATCACATATTATTATGGTCTCATGACGTAGGCCATCTTGATAGTTAAGCAGCTAACACTTTTCAAAAACAAGAACCCAATTTATGACAATTTATTAAAACCGAAACTAGTACGATAGCTAATTTCAATGTACCCATTCCAATTAAAAGCTACATCGCAATCTGCCTAACAATCAAGAGCACCGTGCGTACACCAAATGGGGCCCCTCATACAATACACCTCATTATTATTTATCGGCCTACGCAGGCCACTCCAAATACGTCCAGCATGACTAGCAGAACTGACCATAAGCGTACCGTTAGGGTTCCGAACGCACAACAAAACGAACGCGAAGAAGAAACATTTCACTGTAGCGCCGCTCTGGAAATTCTCACAAGACTGCTGCTATCTGTCGGTGAATAATATGAAACTTGAAGACAAGAGGATTAACAGACTTTTTGGTTTCGAAAAACTCGCTTTGCTATGAAAGACCATAAATAAAATGAAGAAGGGGATAAACGAAATGACCAAGCGAATCCACCAGATCTAAGATTTAAAAACGAATCTCGAGATACAAGCAAGAGCTTGCGAACACTAGCTGCAAAAAAGTGCTAATATTCTCGGTCGCTCTTGGCCTTGGAATTTTTAGATAAATATTGACAGTTTGCTTAACCGTCATTGGCGTCAACGAACCTACAGAATTGCGTAAGGAGGGTAACATTTCATCGGTTTTGTCATCTCAAAAATTCTAAATTTAAAAAATCTGAAAATTATTTCTTATTTTGACTGGGGAAACAGGCACGCACGATTATATGGAACTTGATCACCTCATTGTCCTCTTAATCCAACCCTATACTAATATACCAGTATACCAGAAGGTGTGTCATCAGAGTTCCTCTAGACTCTAGACAACACATCCTTGAAGATCCTTCTGATCAAATAGATTAAATGCACACGTCAGCCGAACGAAATACATAGTAAATGTTTAGTATTGTAAGCAATAGTATAAATTATAATAATTGCTACAAGATGATGCTAACCATTAGGCGAGCATGGTCTGCAATGTTTCTTGTTAGTTTTTCTTCGTTCTTGGTAAACAGCTTAGAATAGGTATGTCTTAATCAAGATGCACCTAATGGAGAAAATTAAATTCATAAATGAATGAACGCAAATGTTCTTACACTGATCAGCTGTGTTTTTAATTTACTCGGTTGATAATCTAGAAAAAACAGATGGAAACTGATTGTGTTACTCATTTCATGTAAAGCTAAATCGTGGAGAGTTTTCATTTGTTTAATGGTTTTTAAGGGCAACGCCGTCATTGCTCCGATTCCACGCTCATTTGATTCGTGGATTAGTCGTGATTGACCTCGCTTCGTTAACGATTCGGACGCTCCGAGATTAGTCAATGTCGGACTCACGCAACTGACGATACCAACACGGATAGGTTCATTCATCTTCAATTAGAATCGAAGCTCTAAACGGGCGCGGCCCCATTGTGCTGAACCGTCTCGGCTGAGTAGAATCGAGCGTTGTCATCGGGCCGATTGGCCGCTTCCTCTGCGCGATTGTCCGCCGGATCCTAGACAAAAAGCCCCGCGAGGTCTCTGGCTTGGGGTCCCACCGGGGGCTCCAGCGGGCTGGTGACGCAACCCGGCCCACGTCGGGCCAACGCAGCGCTCTCGAGTCATCGGCACGGTTGCCACGCGGCGGCACAGCACACGCCGCGCCTGTGGACTTACTCGGCATTTTCACTCAAGCCATTTAAATATGAGAGTGATCATAGATATTTTTGTAGCCTATGACAGACAAACAATCTAAAGGCCCTGACTAGTTAGTAGTAATCCAGACGAGTTCAAATCCCCGCTCCGTTCATGAAGCACTTTCTTTCTCTATCTGAGTAGTTAAGTGCATTTCGTCACGAATTCTGTTCCATAGTTGGGAATCCATGTAAAACTGTAGGTACCCTTCCCTTACTATGTGGTAGGGTTAAGCGCGCCCGGGTTCGTACCATCGCATTGGAAGAAAAAATGGTCGAAAAAATGGTTTTCCATCCAGTTAAAGTCGTGCTAATGAAGGGAAGGACCTAAGTCCTTCGGGAATGCGATGTCTTGGGCATAAAACACTTGGGACATAAAAAACATATTTTAGGTCCTATCAACAATATACATTTGCACACCTTGTATAATCGCGAGGCTGCGACACCTGAGTGCAACAAACGCATTCAAGGACCACCGAGTTCGTCAACCGTCAAACTTTGCCCAGACACATTAAAATCGGTTCTCGGAAAAGCTCGCGAAGAGAGCCACCAAAAGCTCGTTCCAGACGATCACGTAGCGCGATAGCAAATCAATACTAGAAACAGCGTATTTCATCAACTGCAAACGGCGAGCATCGGCAGTCCGGTCACGCGCAAGCGCGGTGCTATAAAACTAAAACTCGGCTGAAAAGTTCACAGCGATCGAGTTTTTTTTTCTAAGCACTAAAACTGTCGGCGTACATACCAAATCGAAAGAGGAACACTAGCGACCAGTGCTTAGAGGGGCAAGCGCAGTAGTCAGGTATCCGTACCACGCAGTGTTCAGGAAAACGGTTTTTTCTTAATCCTTTTCTAAACCACACATATTAAAGCATTATAGTGATACATTGCAATTTTATCACATCTGCAATATTCTACTAAGATGTACTTATTCTACCAATGTAAAGATAATCAGGCAATCAAATTCAAAAGAGAAAATACCCTCATTGACACGATTGAGACTGAGCTTAGTAAAGTCTTACAGAAAAAACCTGAATATATCCCACTTTAAAATAATCGTATAAATAACATTATTTCTTAACCTCCATGATAAATAATAAGCAAATACCGCTTCAACTCCGAATGATTACAACGGGAGTGTCGACTGGGAAGAACTCGATTTCATAACAGATAATAATTGTGATGTCTTTTAAATCGCCCATAGTTTGCCAAAGAAGGAAATGTTTTCCGTCCGACCGTTTCAACAATAGAAGTCGTGTTGACAAAACCGACACGACCGGAGCGTGACAGCCGATCTGTCGGACAAGTTAGGATTGCGGTATCGGCCAAGGAATTTGGAAACAGACACCTGTCGGTGCTAAAAGCCTCGCGGCCCGACTCACGACAGCACGAGAGCACTCGATCGGTAAGTAATGAGAAACCGTTGAATCGAAGCGAAAACCCAATCAGCACCTCACGAGATGTTTTCGCAGGCGGCAAAAAGCACTTAGGCACACATTGAATTGTGCAAATAGAAGAAAAAAAATCTACTGAATAGAAGCCCGATGTCGAATGCTATCTGCCTACCAGTGTATGTTGTTATAGCAAATATGAGTGTTTACGAACACATTAGGCACTTAGGTGAGGCCAACGACGATACTACAAGGCCTGGAAGAAATAGCAGGGGTTTCAAAACTGATAGTCATTGCCCAGTATTCACGGAGAGAAATCCTTTGGTTAAATTATCGTGTAACGTTTTTTATTAAATGTATACATTTACGAATGCCCAATCAAGAGTTCACGACCCTACGGCGCAAAATCAATTTGACGAAGTCGAATTGGGAAGTGTTTTTTAAGCTGACCATAGAAGCGGACACGATCGACGCAAAAACGATCGTGTCGAGACAAATCGAGGTTTTGTAAAAGCACTGAATCATCTTCAGACGCCTGGTTGGATTAGAGAACATCGGGTGGAACGTTTTGTTGTGTCTAGTAACCAGTGTCTAGTCTCTGCCAACGGAGGTCATAGAGATTTAGACGAAATAAATGCACAAATGTCAATGTCTTCGCTCGCTTCGAATTGGTCACTTCGAGCTTATCAGTATTCTGGCAACAGTTTAACTGCACTGCATCGATGTTCAGGTTAATACTCTTATGGAATAATCAAACGTTTGGGGTTAGACAAAAAACAAGTTGCTCGAATTAAGTGACATCGAATGAAATAACATAACACTCTAATGATGGAGAAAATAGGTCAACAGACAAGTCGGTAGAAGTCAATATTGTAAATGAGGTAAGTAGTAAGACGTATCACAATACAATTTCAGGTTTAAAATAACTGTTACCTGGGCAAAACATAATTGTTTATTGTTTATTCATCATCCATAGACAGTACACTGCACTCGGATTTGTCATATTTTATCATTAGCCAGTTCGGGGAAATCCCAGCGAAGAAGAACTAGAAAGAAACTCCGCTGGTTTTTTTTTTTCAACGTCCACTTAGGCTAAATTCACAAAAGTATTTAGACTCACAGATAAACACGCTAAATTAATATGAATTGACGAGAATCAGCAATTCATGTCATATGCAACAGTTCATGACAAATATCAGTTTATTAGTAAAGACCATGCCCGCCATCTATAATGTTTCGATACCAGCAACACTGGGGGCTGTCGGCTTCTGGATGGGTCACCATTCATCCCTTGAGGCTGGCCGTGTTTCGGATTCCACTAAAAAAATTAGGTCCCATTAATTACTAGGTGTTGAATTTTGTGCCGCCAGGCCTTGGATGAATGGGATTCTCCGCGTGAATAAGGGATGTCCTGGCATGGAAACTTCCAATGTCCGGTTCAATAAAAAAAAACTGTCGGCGACCGATGAACCCGCGCGAAGCCCCGATTCGCACGGGTCATTTAAATGCGCAAAGCAAATGCGCAGAATGCAGATCGTCTAGACTTTACGAATTTGCACAAAAACCTAACGCGTGACAGCCAGATTGATCGCGGCAGAGTCGCTGACACGGCGAGGGATGTAAGAAGCTTACGTGCCGACACGTAATAATTCGAAATAATTCGGTGCGATCGGTGAAGCATCGGCGTTCTTGGCGATCCTTTCTGTGCCCGCCAGAGGACGGCTAATTGCACGATCTGAACGAGACCATTCACACATACCATACTACTGGTGTTCATACATACATAACATCACACTGCTTCCCAGGAGGGAGGTAGACAGATATATTAGAGCGGCATACGGTTCGATCACGGCATACTTCTTTCACTTTCTCTACAGACATACATCTTTTCATGCATTATTTTTAAATGTTACGGAACATGGATAGCAACTAGGTGCCATGCCAGTACTTTTAAAAACGTAAGAAGACTTCTCCTGGTCAGGTGACTAAAGAAGCATATTCTTCAGTGAAAGCGAGGTTCATTAGCACCTCCCCTACCTACCTACAATGTGACAGACTCGCCTAACGACGTAGAAATCTTGGCGACACGTTTACTTCCATTGTATCCAGAGGTCAGGCAAAGACATAGCGCTGTCCCCAATACACGAGGCGTCATTGTATGAACGTAACGTATTCAGCGTAGACCGTTCACCCCGAGTGACAATTCCGAAATTAATTAGGCTGCAGGGCGTGCCAAAGAAATATACATACATACATACATACATACATAAACACACTCGAAAAACAAACCCTCCTTCTTGCGCAGTCGGGTAAAAACCCTCGGACTTAATATTATGAGTGGGCAATTATCAGACTGTCGGACATGTTGCCTGTAAATATTATTTTTTCGCAGATTATTCAAAAGATTTTTTTAGGTAACAGGAAATTGATGACTAATACCACAATCCCCACACACCGCATTGCCGAAGGATTTAGGTGCCATGCCAAGACCTTCCCTTTATGAGCACGACCACATTGAACGGGATGAAAAACACGGACCATTATTCCTATTCGACCTTCTTTTTATTATTTGCGATGGCACCCCGCCTAAAGGGCGGCCTTAACCCTACCACCTATGTACGGGGACCTACCATTTTACATGGATTCGGAACCATGGAATAACTCGCAATCGTAACCAAAAATCACTTATCCAACACGGAAAGAGAAAAACAGTTGTGCATGAACGGAGCGGAGATCGAACCCATAACCTCAGGCATAGAAGGCAAGTCCCCGCGCCCCTATGAGCCGTTTAAATCATGTATATTTATAGGACCTAACTTCTTGTATATTATTACCATCCCAAATAAAAATAAAATCTCTATATAATCGACTAACAGACAGACGGACGGACTGACAGCCGCATATATGAGCTTATATGGGTATTATAATTTTACTTTCCAGAAATGAAACTCCAATGAAGTCAGAACAAAGCCGTAACAGATTTGGCAAGCCAGGTGTTTTCAGACCCGCGAAAGTAGGTACAAAACTCTGCCATAATCATCGTGACAGAGCCGCCAGGAATCTAGTTACAATCGGCACCGCCCGCGACTGCACACGCGCGTGTTGCCAGAACCAACACACGGGCCGGTGGGCGAGCGAACCCCGTCAGCGTAATCGGAACACACCGGGCACGTTCCGCTGAAAGTGCCGATCCATTTACGGGAAAACGACTGACGCAGCTACCTCGAACTCCGCGGTCTTGATATGCGACGATTATGCATGGCGAAAGGCATATACTCAGTATATAAGATAATATATTAAATACAACACATAAAAGACGATGACTTGGTTGCGGTGATCACGTCCACTGCTGCAGAAAGTGATGGAAATAAAACCAGAACAACAGAGGCTGATTTTTTGTAATCTCTAAGTGCTATTGAATCTAGAAGGAACAACAGTTTAGTCCAAGATCTCAGGTTACAACACAAATGTATGTATGTACAAGCAGTTGTTGCCACGGAATAATTGTTCTGTGGTTGTTGCAAGGGCGTATGTGATTAGGACACTAAACTAGTTATGATAGAAGCAGTCTCCCTATAGACTAGAAGGTCTCAACAAAAATGGTAACGATAACGTAAATGGCTGAAACTGGGTTCACAGGATAAAGTACAACCCTCTGAAGCTAAATGTGTCAGTCTGCCTGTTCCAAGTGGTTGCATTACGTAGATAAGGCGCCTGAAAAAGTAGTTATGGTGACAAAAAAATCATATGATAAGGTAAATGGATGCAAATGACGAAGCATGAAAGTATCAATACATACTTGCTTAGCAATAGAAAAACTGAACAAATCTTTGGTTCCATTTAGTAGTTATAGTCGATTTAGGTTGCAGATAGAACTTTAGGTTTATTTAAGTATTTAATTAAGTAACCGTCTGGTTATTGTTGGATAATTAATAGGTATCAATGTTTCCAGATAATCAGTATATTCATCAGCAGGTACATACCAGCATCTATTTTATATAGCCAATCTAGAAAACGCAACCACTTGGGACGGGCGGACCGACATATTTAGCATCAGAGGGTTGGTCTCTAACATGTGAACCCAGATTCAGCCATTTACCTTATCGTGACCAAAAATGTCGTGACCTCCCGGAATACTATACAATAGGGGAAAGAAGATCACGCCCATATTTCTTGTCAGAGATCCAAAATTTTGCTCAAAATAGCTTTATTTGATTTAACTAGATTTCTGATGACCATTGGCATTGTAAAATTGTGTTTGGTTTCTAATTATAAGGTCCGAAAGTTCGAATTTTTCGCGCGTTTTATACAATAACTTTGGAGGTGGATTACGCAATGATAATTAAGAACATCTTAAAAAGATTAGTCATTCGACATAGCTTATAGAATCAAGATTTATAATCTATTTGGTTTTTGTTAGATTTTTTACTACGTGGTCGTGGTTTACTTTTAGCTATAAGTCGTTTTGAAATCTAAAATTTCGTAAATCTTACCAAATCACACACTGTACACATTGTCTTTTTTGTGGACATGTTGCATCTTCCTCATCACGGAGCCTGTCTTTTTCTTTGAAACAGAGAAGGTCCCAGAGCGCAACAGCACGGTTTTGTACCGTGCCCGCGAATGAGTTAGGCCCGCCGGGTTGGGCCACCTTAAAATGTAATGTTTAAACGTGTCGTCAACACAAGTATGTTGCCTCTGGGGTGGTGCATCAATAGAAGGTATTTGTAATGCTCTCTTCCTGAAATATGGTTGAAAGAGGCGATGCCTGGGCCTGGAGAGATTCTCGTGAACGGTTGCTGTTTGTGGTATTCTTGGCATTCAGTCATTGCTGATTCAGTAGAATTTACTTTGACATTACTGTTAACTCTACTGAATCCGCAATGACTGAATGCCAAGAATACACGCCCTGGCCTGATCCTCTGGAAACATACTTTATGTTATAGTATACTGTAAGAATGACCATCTATATTTGACAGGTTTGTCATGAACTGTGCAGGGTGCAGTCTATGGATGATAAGTATGATAATTAGCAATGTAAGCATTGATTGACGAAACTTGAATTAAGTGTAGGCAGTGGCAAATATAAATATTTTGTAAACATAAATTAAGTGCACGTTGAAATAATCACCTTTCTTGCCAGTTCTTATTTGCTGTGATAATTAAACTGTCTAAATGATTCAATATGACAAATCAGAGTGCAGATAAACGATTGAAGAATATCGGTATGTTAAATGTTCATGGAGTATTCAATGAAAGGAACGTCGGAAGTGGTATAATGGTCGATTCCGGAAGCTGCAATCGTAATTTTGCATTTGAAATTTCTCGATCGGCGGAAAGGTCGAGGTTATATAAACGCTTATAGTCTAGGAGGTTACGACAAAAATGGTAACGAAAATGGCTTAAACTGGGTTCACATGATAGGGACCTCCTCTATACAATGCTAAATGTGTCAGTCTGCCTGCGCCAAGTGGTTGCGTTAGTTAGATAAGGCGCCTTAAAGAGTAGTTTAGGTGACAAATAAAAAAATGGGATTAGGTAAATCGTTGAAAATAACGAAGTAAGAAAGTATCAGTATATACTTGCAGTAATACCAAAACTTAAAAAAACTTTGGTGCATTTCGTAGTTATAGGCGATTTAGGTTACAGATATAACTTTAGCTATATTAATATATTCCGTTAAAAAATCGACTGGTTATTGTTGCATAATTAATAGGTGTCAATATTATCGGTATTTTCATTAGCAGGTATACACCAACATCAATTTTGCATAAGCAATCTAGCTAACGCAACTAATTGGCGCACCGACACATTTAGCATCAGAGCGTTGGTCTCTAACCGGTGAACCCAGATCTGACCAAAAATGTCGTGTCCTCCCGGAATATTAGCTTTTTTAGGGTTCCGTACCGTAAAGGGTGAAAACGGAGCCCTATTACTAAGCCTCCGCTGTCCGTCCGTCCGTTCGCCCGTCTGTCACAGGGCTGTATCTCATGAACCGTAACAGGTAGGAAGCTGAAATTTTCACAGATTATGTATTTATTTTGCCGCTATAACAACAAATAGGTAACATTATAAAATAATAAAAATTAAAGGGGGGCCCCATACAAAGAACGTGTTTTTTTTTATAAATCCTGTACGATCGTACGGAACCCTTCGTGTGCGAGTCCGACTCGCACTTGGCCGGTTTTTAATGAGAATCGCGCTTGATGCGCTACGCTGGGACCAACGTCCCCAAGTACGCAGGTCATAAGGTGAAGACTTAAGCGTTTTCCAAGTGCACCCCGACGTCGGGTCGCCATCGGCTCTTCACTTTACGATAATCGCAGTTCAGCATTAGCTTTGCCGCATTTATTTTCGATACCAATGCACATTTCGATGCAATCGGGCGAGTAATTTCTTGTTGATCGGGGTCGATGGGGTTCAACGTTTTTTTTTGCGACTTCCTAAACGGGGAAAATCTTTCCGAAGTCATATTTCTTGCAGGTTCTTAGGTTAACTAAGGGCCGAGTGCACGAACGTACAAAAAATCAAAATCAACGTCAAAGTATGATCAAACACGTCATTTTGTGTGGACAGTATGGAAGGAACTCTATGCGGATCACTAAAAGTGACGTGTTCGAACATTGATTAACTCGGCCATCTCTTCGTGCAACCGGGGCTAAGTGAAGCATTGAACATTAATAATTTAAGCGATTCTGAACTTTTGGCTACTAAACTTTTTCTTTATGCAACCTGACATGATGGCTAATACCACACAAGTGGCGTTATGATATTAGCCCAATACACCACATTCCCGAAGGAATTAGGTGCCATGCCAGGATCTTCTCTTTTCATCCAATGCGATGGTACCAACCCGGGCGGGCTTATACCCCACTCATGAGCACGGCTACATTGAACTGGATGGAAAACACGGACAATTTTTCATTGCCGCTTCGACCATATTTTCATCCAATGCGATGGTACCAACCCGGGTGGACTTAAACCCTACCACCTAGTAGGGGAAGGGGACCTACAGTTTTACATGGATTCCGAACCATGGAGCAGCCCGCATTCGTGAAGACATGTCCTTATCGAACTCTGAAAGAGAAAGACAGTGGTGCAAGTTGATATTGAACCCGGGCCTCTGATACGCTAGGCCAGTCCCCGCGCCACTAGGCTACGAGCCGCTCTAAGCGCGCCACTAGGCTGCTACCGCGCTTCTAAGCCCCTATAAATCAGAACCATAGTTCAGAATGCAAGTGCAAGTGCAATAGTGGAGCTTGTTTACACACTGAGAGGATAGGGAAGAAGTTTAGATGTTTTCTGAAAAACCGGCCAAGTGCGAGTCGGACTCGCACACTGAGGGTTCCGTGCCATCGTAAAAGATTTAACAAAAAAAACACCTTTTATTGTATGTACCTTTTTTTGTAAAATTAATACACAATCAGTGAAAATTATTTCAGCTGTCTATCTGTTACGGTTACCGAGATACAGCCCTGTGACATACGGACGGACGGACGGACGGACAGTGGAGGCTTAGTAACAGGGTTCCGTTGGCACCCTCCGGGTTCGGAACCCTAAAAAGTCTTCACGCTCAGGGCATTCAACCACAGGACTTGACCGTCAGTTTATTCACACAGTTTATTGTTTTCGCGTCTACGCTCCGTTGTCTGGGTGCATGGAAAATAGAAAAAAAAGAGACGATTTACGATATCTAGACGTACGCAATAAAACGACACATCAAAGGGGTAACGTCCTTCGCGACGTTCGGTTTATTGGCATCCCCCATTAGCGGACGTTCGATATCGTCGGATTGGACACAGTTAAACGTGCAGAGATTGCGGATTTTTTTGCCCCCAAAAGATAACGACACTAATTCGACGTCCGGAGATGAAATTAGCACCTCTAAAAAAGCTTTTATCGTTTGCGGCACGCGTCCCGGTGAATTTGCATTTGAGGCGTCGCCGAACAATGGACGCTCACAAGACGCATCGCGTATGGTGTGCAGTCCGCGATGTCCATCACCAGGAAACTTGTACGAGTTTAAGGTGGCCCTTCCCGGCGGGACTAACTCATTCGCGGGCTCGGTTCAAATCCGTGCTATTGCGCTCTCGGACCTTCTGTTTCAAAGAAAAAGACAGGCTCCGTGATGAGTAGGATGCAACATGCCCACAACGCAGACAATGCGCATAGTGTTTAATTTGGTAAGATTAACCAAAACTTTAATTACAAAACGACTTCTAGCTGAAAGGAAACCACGACCGCTGTGGTCAAAGATGAAACAAAAACCAAATTGATTATAAATCTTGATGAAACAAGCTATGTCTGATGACTAATCTTTTTAAGATGTTTTTACTGTATTGTTGAGTAATCCAACTCCAAAGTTATTGTATAAAACGCGCGAAAAAAAAATTTTTTCGGACCTTATAACTTAGAAACCAAGCACAATTTTACAATGCCAACGGTCATCAGCCATCTAGTTCGATCAAATAGAGCTATTTTGAGCAAAATTTGGGATCTCTGAGCATGATCTTTTTTCTACGTTTGCATGGGGAATTGAGCGGGAAGGCCCACCTTAAGATGAACTTGTTCTCAAATGGTCCCGAATCTTGCTAGTTCGTGGCTAGGCGGCCAGACCAAATATATCACCACACGAGATAATGTATTGTTTATTAGAGAAACTCCTCGCTTCAAGCTCCCAACAGAATCTAAAACACCAACGCTTTTCTCGTGCACGGCGATAGCGTAGCATGCCCTACGGTGTATTGGTGATCCTTCTTTTACGTGTCTTTTTCAGATTGAAACACTTCCTCAGAATGGCGAATGCTAAACTAGCTTGTGTTGCAGAGTGATGTCTTGACTGCCCACTTCTACAACTATTCCAGTTGGACTTTAAATGGCTTGCAAGCAATATTTACCATAAAGCAGCCATGGAAAGTGTCGATAAAATACCCCACAGCGCGGCTTTGCAGCGGCAATATTTAGCAAAACTGCGCTCGTGAATGTTATAGTGAATACATTTAGCATGGATTGTTTTGAAGAATACGGGACAAATGGTCCAATCAGTGCCTGATCCTGATACCTATTTTCGGTTCTTCTTAATCGTCTCTTCGTATAGGCGTCATGCGTAGTGACCGGTCGATGGTACAGTCGTTTTGTCTGAAATCTATACACCGGAAATAGAGACAAATTTGAGTTCTCTTTCTGACATGCGGACGTCAACCATAGAGTAAAAGGGACTTAGAAATTCCTTCTCTTTCCAGTGTATACATTTGAGAAGTAACGACTGTACAGCCGAGGTAGCGTACTGAGGATTGCCACTCTACGTCCTGACCTCGGAGCTGCAGGTTGCGTGGGTAGCCAGTTACGATTTCCCGACATTAAGGCTCCGTATGACGCTAAATCGCACTTAGCTTTGTCTTAATTTCTCAGAGAATATTGAACTAATCATGCTAAAATTGCGTTATATAAAACTTCACTTATATCCGCTCAATCTGAATGATTATTGTTCCAATAGCATAACATTGGCCCGATAGAAAAAAATCGCGAAAATAGGTCGATTTTTTCACATTATGCTTTATTTCTCAGAATTGGTATTAATTACAGTGCTAGTAATCTCACATTATATTTGCATCATGATTTTCAAATTTTTGAATGATTATTATTGCATTTGGATAAAATTTTTCATTCAAAGCATCAAAAAAATGAATTTTGGACTTACGACAAATTTTCTGAGCACCGTAAAGTATCCCTTTCCCTTTCGTTCTCTTGGCGACTACCTATCGCCATTTCGGTAACCTCAGTCCGCTGCGATGCTTCGAAGCGAGCGCACGCCTCTCCGCATCGGCGCGGGACGCGGCGCGTGGCGGCGGTTTCGGAATCGCGACTCTAGCTGGAGCACAGTTCCGAACCAAACACCTACGAGCATTCAGCTCAACTCCATAGATGGCGCTGTAAAATTCTCAATCAAATGTTTGAGGTCTAAAGCCGAAACTTTTGACACTAGTTAGTAACTTTCGGTTAGAAAGATATAAATAAATAAATATATCATAAATAAATAAAATATTTGTTGTATTATAAAAAAGTGATGTTTCCAGGAACCGAACTTAGATATGTGTGGTTCTGAACTTCGCAGCAAAAATACGACACTAAAACCATTGTGCCACGATTGTCTTTATTTATTTGTGCTAAATTCTCCTTCTCAAGCCTAGCGGGCACTACGAGCATTGGGGCGGCCGCAAATATCCGCCTCCCTATGGAACGTGTGTCCACACAAGTACCTACGTCCATTGCGGTCGCAACAGGACAAGTCACATGACCTTGGCAGATAGCTCGGCGGGCGGATTTTTGTAGTTTTTGTAGGCGGCACAGAATAATTAATAACATGAACAGAAAGGAAACTCCGTGAAAAGAATAAATGACATAAATAAGAATTTTTGTTTTGTTGGATCGTTTTTAGGGTACCGTACCCAAAGGGTGAAAACGAAACCTCCGCTGTCCGTCCGTCCGTCCGTCTATCACAGGACTGTATCTCGTGAACCTTAGGTGATGTAGGGTTCGTGAATGTGGTGTGTGGTGTGGTGCGTGTAGAAGGTGGTGAGTGAGTGATGAGTGAGGATGTAAAGGTTTTGTCTCCTCCACGGCGACTTGCTAGATATCTAGGAAATGCAGGTGACGTGTAGAGCATTCCTCAATCTCGATGCCTCGGGTCGCTCAGTCGGAAGCTCAGGGTGCAGGGTAGAAGCTACGGAAGAAAACACGTACAAACCCTACATAATCTATGCATCTGCTTTGAGAGGACTTTTGAGGAAATATTCAAACACACAGCATGAAGGTGAAGTGATGTTTATTGAAGTTTATTATTGCACAAACAGAAGTGTAAAACTGTTAGGCTGATGCGACATACCGATGAAGCTCTAGTCCTACCACCGGTCTCGTTTGTAGGGTCTTCGTCCCGCTCCTCAGATGAAACTGGAACTGGTCGGACGGCTACAGGCTCCCTGCTCCACCTCCGCTCTCATCAACTGGCTGACTCCAAACAACACCGGAATAAACTGCACGGCCTCTACACTTGGTCTCTTATGAGAACCTGGTCAAGAGTCATAATGTCTTTCACGGGCCGCGTGAACTGACTCGCACACCACCTGGTGTCGAGGACACGGCGGACACTCGCGGGAGGACTTCCCTCAGGGTGCAGCTGCGTCGAAGGCCAGAGGCGAGACCCTCACACCATTCCGATTGGTGGGGATTCCTTCAAGATGGCGCTGCAAAAAACGCGACGAAAGCTCTCAACGGAGCTCTGGTCTGTACGGGCGCGGGAGTCGAACTGAACTCAATATTTTCATTTTCAGTTCAGTGATATTCTCCTGTTTTTATTTTTATTTTCCGGAATCTTCCAAACTTGTCGCATTCCCATGGCAACGTTTCGAAATTTGAGACTCCTAGTGTGTCCTCTCTTGATTGGCTTTTTCATATTTTTCTTTCTTAAGCCATAGACAGTTGTCTATGGGCAACCTATATTTTACTTGCCGCGGAAATAAAGACAATACTAAATATAACATCCTACATATATCCCTATTTTCAGTTAAAAAAAAATAATGAAAAAAAAAGAAAGAAAACACCCTATCATAGAATGATAACTTTAACAAAGTGTTATCATATACATTTTAAATCCAATCAAAGCTATCTAATCCAAATCCCTTAAAATTTTACAATATTAACTATTTTTTTTTTTTTTTTTTTTTGGGATTCCAAAATTAAATTCTCTTTACGATTATGCATCAGAATGTTTTATAAACCTACTAAACTTTCATTCTTAATTAATCATCTAAGTGTACTTAGAGTAAGGCTTTGACAAACAGCAAAAGTATAATCTGTTTAAAGTTTCAATTGCTTCCTGCAAATAAAGTTTTATCAATGCAAAAATTTTCTAATTATTTGAACGAAAGCTGCTTAAGTTGGAACAATGCAAAATTTTCCTAATTCTTTGAACAAACATAGCTGGAAGTGAATTTATGCTCGAATTGAAAATTTCAAACAAGTTTGTATTAAATCTTTAACAGAATTTAAAAAGAATATCTTGATCACAAGGAAAAAACATTCACTAACTTTATATAGAATATCCAAAACATAAAAAAACAAATCGACTATGTTTTCAGGGAAGCACATCATAATATTAAAAATTAAAAAAAAAATTAAATAAAAAATAGTTCGACAACCCCCCAGATTTTGTTAAGTTACAAACAAGAAGTTGTTCTAATAAACAGCTGAGCTCATTAAAATTCAAAAACTGGAAGTTTTCAGACCGAAAATCTCAGCGATAATTGAATGCAGTTATAATTACCGATAGGTACTTAATGACTCTTAATATTTACTAGTAAGTAAGTTTTCAAATTACAGAGAATAACCCATTAGACTTTATAACATTCGGACTTTAAAATTCTCAGCGAAAATTCCATATCTTAACAATTCATAATTTTTTTTTTTACTAATTGACAATATTTAAAAATAATGAAATGAAGATGAATGAAAGTAGAATTAAATTCAAATTCAATGCCAAAGTGGCTTATTACTTGCGCATTCGCGCATCTAATAAATTAAGTCAATATAAATATCTCTTTTAAACTTCAAAGAGATCTGTCTGTGTTTTCCATCCAATCAGTTCAGAATGGTTGACCATTCAGTATAGCTATAGAGACATTAAAAAAGTTAAAAAGAATGGTTCGATTTAATGAAATTAAAATAGTAAAATTATTTAAATTATTCTTTGAAAAGAAAATCGAACCATTAGTACAGTACAATATATTGGGCTGTTGAAATTAAACAAGGATTCAATTTTAATGATACATACCTTATGTATGGATCAAAAAAAATGTTTTTCTTAATCATTTAGTAAAAAGTAGATCAACAGTATAATCCAATATATTGGTTTATAGGCAATTCAGTTAGTAATATTGTTATCATAAATTCCGCCTTTTTTTTTTTTTTACTAATTGTCAATATTTTTTTTTTAATAATTTTTTTTTTTTACTAATTGACAAAATTTTTTTTTTTTTTAATACTTTTTTTTTTACTAATTGTCAATATATATATTTTTTTAATTATTTTTTTTTTTACTAATTGACAATATTTAATTTTTTTTTTTATACTTTCATTTTTTTACTAATTGGCAATTTTTTTTTTATTCTGATTTTTTTTTTATTACTGAACTGAATTATATATATATCTATATATATATGTCTTCGGCGAGTAAGCTTCGACGAGTTATTCCCGACGAGTTGACACCGACACTTCGGCGAGTAGGCTTCGACGAGTTGTTCCCGACGAGATGACACCGACACTTCGGCGATTGAACATCAGTGGAAGCTATCCGTCAAGTTCAAGCTATAGTGTTTCCTAATATCCGGAATAAATCCTACCTATCAGTGCTCTTAAATGTTTGCGTTGATCAAACATTCGATTCACAAATAATGAATGATTCTTCTCCATCAGACCTTATAGTGAATCGAAAATTATGAACACAATTGTTATCCATATCTCTCTCGTTTGTCATTTGACAAAATAATAAAATTCGCCCTTCGCTAAGATGCGTTCCTATTGTCAGTTTAGAATTCACTACCTAACACTCCTACAGTGAGATGTCAAGTATTATTTAAATATGTCCTTCCTAATGATGTCTCCAATGACATTATTTAAATTCCAGAAAAAATTCATTTTCCTGAAATGTTCATTACATAATTCACTTCCTAAAGAGGCCGTAAAAATATTGAAAAATTTGCCAGGTGCAAATCCTATCATTTAAGTGAGTGAAATTTCCCTAGATTCAAGTATACGTCGTCTTTCGTGTCCCTAATTCTTCACGCTTTCATACTTGGTAAATATTCACTCATATTTACTTTATTTATATTATCCCCCTTTTATTCACGTTACCTAACATATATTCATTATATAGACTAGATTAGACGACCTCCTTTTTCCTAAGAAGTGTTCGCCAAAAAAAGTGAGCAAATAGCCACCCAAAGTAGAACAAATTTGAGTACAAGAATGTACTCAATATGTATTTAAGTAATACATTCTAGACAAGTTAACGTAAACCTCACTTTATTCACGTTACCTAACGTTTATTTTATCATCATATATTAATCATTTTATCATTAATATCATCAATTATTATCCCCATTATTCACGTTAACTAACGTATATTCATTATATAGACTAGATTAGGCGACCTTCTTTTTCCTAAGAAGTGTACGCCAAAAAGAGTGAGCAAATAGCCACCCAAAATAGAACAAATTTGAGTACAAGAATGTACTCAATATGTATTTAAGTAATTCATTCTAGACAAGTTAATGTAAACCTCCCTTTCTCTAAGGAGAGTTCACTATGGAGCAAGCAGCTTCCCCAAAAAATTTTGAGTATAAGAGAGTACTCAATATGTATTTTAATCCATACATTATAGTCAAGAATAACGTAAAACCCTTTTTTCTTAAAGAGTATTTACTCACAAGGTTAAGCACAGAGCTTACACAAACTAGATTAAATTAGCATACAAATAATTACACAATATTTAACTAATTCTAAACTAATATAATCTAAACTACACGAGCTATACAAAAAGCACTACGTTAAAGCAGCCAAATTAAATATACATTACACCATTATTTTGGAACGTTTAAAGGGAAACTATTGTATAGTTTAATTAGGTTTTTATAATATCGCTGACATGAATTATACCCACGCTTGTTCCGTCAACATTCCCTAACAAATAAGTATTTTCAGAGTTTCGTTTTAAAACGATTGACTTAATAAACGTGGAGATAGTTTATTTGAAAAAAACCTTTGCTCCATCATATAGTACCTATAATCAAATAAATCTCAATTAAAGCATGAAGTACTAAGAACCTCCTGGCATATCAGTTTGATAATAAAATATTTTGTTTATAATCCCCGTTTATATTTATTTTAATCAAGTTATAGCACAATCAGTTCAAGTTCAGATAAGACATGAAGTCTTAAAATCAAACTGGCATGGCACCTTGTTTGTAAAATATTTTGTGTATAGTCACCATTCGTGCTTGTTTCATATGTATTGAATAAGTATCTCATTAACCCTATACAATATGTTTCATGACAAACAGCAATACACAGTTGAGATATCCCACCTTTGTTTACATTAAACGTATAAACGAATAGCCCAAACTATTCGACGAGTAATAAGCGGACGTCAAACGACATACGCTGTCATTCTTTGTTATCAATTCAATGTCAATAGATATTTGGCATGTAAATACGCATCGGATCAAAGTGAATAGTAAATATTTTATGTATCATAAAGTAAATTAATGACCACGCAATTAAATTAAAACGCATAAACGATATTTGCCGAACTAAATTCCGAAAATTAATAAGTCGCAGGAGAAAAGAAAAGTGCAAACGCAAAAATTCACCGATCGCGGTACATAATCACGAAGGCAAATGTGATATGTACTAAATATAAATTACATAGTACGTATATACGCGGGGTGAAATAAAGTCACCAAATTTAGACGAGATGGAAATATAGGATGGAAAAATCAAATATTTTCTCAAATCCTCCGATCACACAGATGCATAGGAATAAATGTTTATAGATTGAGCGCCAGATGTAGGGTTCGTGAATGTGGTGTGTGGTGTGGTGCGTGTAGAAGGTGGTGAGTGAGTGATGAGTGAGGATGTAAAGGTTTTGTCTCCTCCACGGCGACTTGCTAGATATCTAGGAAATGCAGGTGACGTGTAGAGCATTCCTCAATCTCGATGCCTCGGGTCGCTCAGTCGGAAGCTCAGGGTGCAGGGTAGAAGCTACGGAAGAAAACACGTACAAACCCTACATAATCTATGCATCTGCTTTGAGAGGACTTTTGAGGAAATATTCAAACACACAGCATGAAGGTGAAGTGATGTTTATTGAAGTTTATTATTGCACAAACAGAAGTGTAAAACTGTTAGGCTGATGCGACATACCGATGAAGCTCTAGTCCTACCACCGGTCTCGTTTGTAGGGTCTTCGTCCCGCTCCTCAGATGAAACTGGAACTGGTCGGACGGCTACAGGCTCCCTGCTCCACCTCCGCTCTCATCAACTGGCTGACTCCAAACAACACCGGAATAAACTGCACGGCCTCTACACTTGGTCTCTTATGAGAACCTGGTCAAGAGTCATAATGTCTTTCACGGGCCGCGTGAACTGACTCGCACACCACCTGGTGTCGAGGACACGGCGGACACTCGCGGGAGGACTTCCCTCAGGGTGCAGCTGCGTCGAAGGCCAGAGGCGAGACCCTCACACCATTCCGATTGGTGGGGATTCCTTCAAGATGGCGCTGCAAAAAACGCGACGAAAGCTCTCAACGGAGCTCTGGTCTGTACGGGCGCGGGAGTCGAACTGAACTCAATATTTTCATTTTCAGTTCAGTGATATTCTCCTGTTTTTATTTTTATTTTCCGGAATCTTCCAAACTTGTCGCATTCCCATGGCAACGTTTCGAAATTTGAGACTCCTAGTGTGTCCTCTCTTGATTGGCTTTTTCATATTTTTCTTTCTTAAGCCATAGACAGTTGTCTATGGGCAACCTATATTTTACTTGCCGCGGAAATAAAGACAATACTAAATATAACATCCTACAGTAGGCAGCTGAAATGTTCACAGAGTGTGTATTTATTTTACCGCCATAACAACAAATAACTAAAATCAAATAATAATAAAAAATTAAAGGGGGTTTATAACACAAAAATCGTTATTTTTGTGTTATAAACCCCCTTTAATTGGTAGGTAATTTTTTAATTTTTTAATTTTTTAATTGGTAATAAACTTGTACAATGGTAGAGAACCCTTCGTGTGCGAGTCTGGCTCGCACTTGGCCGGTTGTTTTTTTTTTCAGAAAATGTGATAATAATAATATTTATTTCATTAAATAGGAAAGGGATAAACACTTGACGGTGCTCAGAAATTTCATCGTAAGTTCAAATTAAGTTTGTTTGATATTTTAAATGAAAAATTGTGTAGAAATACAACAATAATGATTTAAAACTTTGACAAGCATGATGAAAACAAAATATGTCTCTGTCTGTCTATCTTTTACGATTTTACGCCTACACCGCTGAACCAATTTTGATAAAATTTGGTATAGAGAGAGTCTAGTCTAGACTATCGGATAGGCTATCTTTGGGGCATGAAAGTTTTACTGAACTTATATTGTTAATTCAGTATCTGAAATAGAACATATTTTACTAAGAAAGTAGGTATGTGATTTTTTTGTTAAATTTTATTTGCAAAAAACGTAAAGCAACTTTTGCCAAGAAACTATGCATGTAATTGTGTCCATGAAAAAAATATATCAAAGTGCACTAACTCTAATCAAAGTCCACTATAAAGTTTCACGCCATCAAAAATAGGTCATTTACGGTGCGTTGACCCGACCGTGACCACTAACCCAATTTTCTTACCACTAGGACCTAGTTACCTACTTACCTGATGCCAAACATTTCTGATACGAAGTGAGTGATCAAATCTGATGTTTAGTTGCATTTCGTACGATGCTAACTGTAAATGACGCGTTACCTATTCGGCCAAGTCCACTGAATCTTGCCCGTTCACCCAGCGAATGAATTTACCATGGTAACCAAGTCATGAAAATATGATGGGCGCGACCACCGCGTCATCGCCGCCCAGCCGCGACAATAATTACATTCACTTCCACTTTGTAAATTTATCTCGGCATTCTTTCGTCGCTCATTCACTCTATTTCCTAACCATGTGTACATTGGTACCTATACAGGGTTCTCTAATGAATACGCACACCGCTGCCGGGGGGTGAACCTGGAAGAAAAAATTAGCACCTCACGAGTATTTTTTATTTAAGAAATCTTTTAATAAAAAAAAGTCGTAAAAAAATGTTATATGATCTCGGGATTTGAACCCACTTCATCCGTGCAACCATAAGCGCTACGAATAGTCTATCGCTTTATCACGCTGAGCCACGCGGTCTGCTGACCGCTATCCGAAATTAAAAGTCATATTATAGAATGTGATAACGCAATGTGAAATGCTCAAAGTCATTCGTTGCTAGCTTACATGGCCCTAATTTGACTCCGGAAACAGGCACGAGCCATTGTATGGAACTTGAACTCCTCATTATCCGCCCATCCATCCAATCATACATTTCCAACATTTTACAGAAAACATATTGAATATTCAAGGACAAAAAGGTTACATAGCGGATGGACTGACCTCAACATATCATACTAAAAAATACTAATACATATCCCTAAAAACGATCTTATTAAATATTTCTTTGGCATAGGCATACATTTGCGAAAAAAACGTGTAAAAGGTGTGTATAGCGCAGAAAGTACGCAAATATTTAATTTGCGCGCCATCTGTGCAACGGGAGAAGCGATGAAACTTCCGAACGGAACTAAGTTACAGCGAAGACGTATAGGTGTCGCTATAACAATTTCTAATTTATGTTTGATCCTAAGATTCAGGGCGCCACCGCGTCTAGCGGAGCTGCGGTGGGGAAATCGGAATTTTTTCTAGCGACATACGGAGCCTTAAGGCCCTGGTACTAGCCAAATCGCAAAGTTAGACGAGGCACCCCAAGTTAACTAACTAAATCTGACGATTATAAGTGTCTTTCTTACAATATATGATTCTTTGTCTAGGAATCAAACTATTTTCGTTAATGTATGTTTCCTTTTTCTATACAAAATACATTGCGGAAACGGTGTCCATTTCCGAACTTTTTTGACTAAATGTAGAAATCTAAAAGCAAATGGAATTTTTTGTTTATGCATATAAGCTGTTTTTGCTTATATCTAGAAATCGAATTACTTTCAGATTTCTAATGAGAAAAATCAACTTTTTTATTTTTATTATTATTTAAATAAATGATGGAATCAAAACATATTAACAATCCATTATCAGTCTGGAGTTCTATTTGGATTTGCTGAAGCGTTTCACTACATATTATTACATTTGTTAAAAAGTGCATTTGTATGGCGCGAGTAGTTGGCTAGTCCTAGCGCCTTAACGGCCATCCTCCATTTATCCAGCCACTCAGGTAGCATGTCCAGCAACCGCTGCACTTTTGAGGCTGCTATATCCGCCCGGCGCGATGAAGCGAAATACACGCTGTCGTCCGCAAACAGCGCGAGCGTCACGTCCTGTTCCCACTCCTGTAGATGGCCTAACAGGGTGGGAATATCATTGGTGTAGGCCGTATAGAGGAGCGGCGAAAGTCAACTGCCCTGTGGCACGCCTGCCATGATCGGCCGCGTGGGTGAATCATGCCCCTCCACCGAGACATAAAACCGACATCCCTCAAAGAAGTACGCTACTCTCCTCAGGGTTGCAAGTGGTGTGGTGGTGTCCAGCAGCTTATGCATGAGCCCTGCCTGCCATACATTGTCGAATGTCTTCTCGATATCGAGAAAGACACCCACGGTGTAACGGCCATGGTTACGCTCAAATGCCAGGTGGTACAGAACACGCGTGAGCTGGAGAGTAGTGGAGCGCTGACTGCGGAAGCCAAACTGTTCGTCACGTAATGGGACGTGCGGTTAGGATAATCAGAGTATCGTCGAGGTATTCCAGCTAATCCTAAAAAATGTTGAGCAAATAATGTTAAATTAACTTCAAATAATATAGTTAAAAATTCAATTTTTAATAATATTGGATTTAAAGAAATACCTGTAAATAAAGGGTCTTCGCAGCATTAGGGCTGGGACGATGTTGAAACCATAAAGTACGACGTTGCCCCAGGTCATAAATGCCGTTAAAACATTCGGAACTTCAGGGGAGAATGTCGCCGTGACAGCTGTCACAGCGATCGAGCTAAGTGTTAAGAAGTTTAGTAGGAATCACCTCGGCGTTGTGCGCGGGCGCGCGGAAGCGGAACACGGGCGGCGAGTAGGCGAGGCGCGCGCGCGCCGCCGCCGCGTGCTGCGCCGCGCCGAGCGCCGCGCGCGCGCCGTCCGCGCAGGCGGCGGGCGCGGGCGGCGCGCGCAGCTCCTCGATGCGCGCGCCGAGCAGCTCGTTGCGCAGCAGGCAGCCGTACGCGAGGTGGTCGCGCCCGCCGGCCTCGGCGGCGCCCGCTCCCCCCCCGCCGCCGCCGCCGCCGCCATCCGAGCGCGCCTTCTTCGCCGGCTGGTTCTCGGTGCCGCGCCGGATCGCTGCGGGCATATTCAACGATTATTATCGATATGGAATGTAAAACCAACTGACGGATGAAACCAAAATAATTTCTGAAAAATGTTACGGCTTTTCACGCGGCGGGAAGAGACATTCACCGACGTTTCGAGCTAATCATTGCTGTTAAACGACTGTCGTCTGCTGCGTACGAGCGTGGCGGATGCCTCCTTGACAACGGGCTGAATCATTAGCTCGAAACATCGGAGAATGTCTCTTCCCGCCGCGTGAAAAGCCGTAACATTTTTCAAACATGTCTAACGACCGCGGTAATCTCAAAAGTATCAAAATCATTTCATACAAATGTACTAAAAAATCCTTCAAATAATTTCTAAATCGCTATTTATTTTATTTATATTTATTTATTATTTACTTATTTCATTTCATATAATATATAACTGGGCGGTGTCGCCCGTGTCTCGGCTAGTCCTTTTTAGGGTTCTGGGGGTCCATTCAGGTAAGAGTGAGTTCGAGTTCGGGAGTGAGTTAACCTAAAAATAGCTGGGAAATATATTATTATTTAAATAACGGAACCGTTATTTATACTTCCAACGTATTTACGGGACAGACCAGATTTTTACCTAACTGTAATGATGTTCAAGAAGTGTAGAAACATTGACTATTTAAAAAAGTGAGTTGATATTTATTGACGAATTCGAACTCACTCTTGCCCTGAATGGACCCCCTGTACCCAAAGGGTGCGAACGGAACCCTATTACTAAGCCTCCGCTGTCCGTCCGTCCGTCCCAATAAGTGTGGGCCCCATACAAAAAACGGTAGTGTAAATGTTTACCAAACAATATAATGTGGCCTGCATAGAACAATTTGTAGCTGGAATGATGCATTTACTTTAGATGTTGAGGTAAGGCCGTTTTTTTTTTTTGTAATTGCGCCATGCACTTTTAATTCATCTTTGCAGAAAATAATCGGCTAGACAACACTTACAACCAACATGTACTGTCTGCTTATAGACTAGGAGGTCGCGACACAAAAATGGTAACGATAACGTAAATGGCTGAGACTGGGTTCACGGGATAAAGTACAACCCTCTGAAGCTAAATGTGTCAGTCTGCCTGTTCCAAGTGGTTGCGTTACGTAGATAAGGCGCCTGAAAAAGTAGTTATGGTGACAAAAAATACTTATGATAAGGTAAATGGATGCAAATGACGAAGCATGAAAGTATCAATACATACTTGCTTAGCGATACAAAAACTGAACTCATCTTTGGTTGCATTTAGTAGTTATAGGCGATTTAGGTTACAGATGTAACTTTAGGTATATTTAAGTATTTAATTAAGTAACCGTCTGGTTAATGTTGTATAATTAATAGGTATCAATGTTTCCAGATAATCAGGATATTCATCAGCAGGTACATACCAGCATCTATTTTATACAGCCAATCTAGAAAACGCAACCACTTGGGACGGGCAGACCGACATATTTAGCATCAGAGGGTTGGTCTATAACATGTCAACCCAGATTCAGCCATTTACCTTATCGTGACCAAAAATGTCGTGACCTCCCGGAATATTACCCACTGTAACGCGTAGTGGCTAATAAAACCTAACAGTAAATGCGGTTGGGAATGAAACATGATTCGCAGCGGTTAGGAACAACATTGCCAATTAAGGTTAAACATCCTGTCCCTTAACCGTGCAAACTTGCCAGTGACGACACGATTCCAAGCATAAACTATTCGTTACTTTAAATAATTTTCGTATGGAAAGTTAAGAGTCCCTTTTTAGTAAAACAAATGTGTTAAATAGATAGATGTTCGTTTGTAACCAATAACCGCATTGCATAACATTCCGGGAGGTCACGACATTTTTGGTCACGATAAGGTAGATGGCTGAATCTGGGTTCACAGGTTAGAGACCAAACCCTCTGATGCTGATCAGCCTCATTGGCCCAGTGGCGCGACACTTCGGCGATCGCTCTCCGAAGTTAAGCAACGCTGGGTCCGGTCTGGTCTTGGATGGGTGACCATTCGACCGTTGAGAGAGGCTGGCCGTGGTTCGGATTCCACGTTAAACTGTAGGTCCCCTTCCTTACTTACTAGGTGGTAGGGTTTATCCCGCCCGGGTTGGTACCATCGCATTGGATGAACGATGGTCGAAGCGGCAATGAAAATTGTCCGTGTTTTCCATCCAGTTCAATGTAGCCGTGCGATATAAGGAAGGTCCTGGCATGGCACCTAGTTCCCATGTGGTGTGTTGGACTAATACCATGACAGAAGGTGTGGTATTAGCCATCCATGTCCAGTCACATAAAATATATATATATATGTCGGTCTGCCTGCGCCAAGTGGTTGTGAAGCACCAACCCTTTGAAGCACTTAGCTTCAGACGGTTGGTCTTTATCCTGTCTTAATTTCAGCCATTTACGTTATCGTTACCATTTTTGTCGCGACCTCCGAGTCGATAAAAATATTTTCAAAATGGCAATGAAAATGTTTCTGTATTTTCCATCTAGTTCAATGTAGCTCATAAAGGGAAGATCCAGGCATGGTATCTAATTCTTCGGGGAAGCTATCTGTTTGGCTTAAATTATAACCTTTAATCACAACGGTGGGTGTGGTAAAAATATTTTCAAAATGGCAATGAAAATGTTTCTGTATTTTCCATCTAGTTCAATGTAGCTCATAAAGGGAAGATCCAGGCATGGTATCTAATTCTTCGGGGAAGCTATCTGTTTGGCTTAAATTATAACCTTTAATCACAACGGTGGGTGTGGTATTATCCGTCCATATACAGTTACATAAAAAAACATTGACTATGAACATGTCTTTGTTGCTCTGTTAGGAATACTTTGACAGTGGCTCTATACCATCCTGCCGTGCTCGTAAAGGGAAGGTCAAAGCTGGCATGGCACCTAAATCCTTCGGCAATGTGGTGTATTGGGCTAATATCATAACCGTGTTGTGTGGTATTAGCCATGTATTTTGGGTTCCCCCCGTGAAAGTACGAAAGCCTATGGGCGTCGTCGGGCACTCCTATGTGAGGTTTTTTTTATGTGACTGGACATGGATGGCTAATACCACAACTTCTGTCATGGTATTAGCCCAACACACCACATGGGAACTAGGTGCCATGGCAGGACCTTCCTTATATTGCACGGCTACATTGAACTGGATGGAAAACACGGACAATTTTCATTGCCGCTTCGACCATCGTTCATCCAATGCGATGGTACCAACCCGGGCGGGATTAACCCTACCACCTAGTAAGTTAGGAAGGGGACCTACAGCTTAACGTGGAATCCGAACCACGGCCAGCCTCTCTCAACGGTCGAATGGTCACCCATCCAAGACCAGACCGGACCCAGCGTTGCTTAACTTCGGAGAGCGATCGCCGAAGTGTCGCGCCACTGGGCCACTGAGGCTGAGGTCCTCGCGTACGCCATATGCCACAAATTAAAACAATCGTAAGACCAAGCGGAAGGGATAAAGCAGGCGCGACGAATAAAAACGTGCACTCCAAATAGCAATGATCCGCACGCGCCGCTACATCCTGCGCCATCTGGACTCGGCACGCGCTCGACTCACACCCATCTAGGGTTGCCAGACGTCAGGACTTAACCGGACATTAAGCATTTTTAAGAGTCTTGTCCATTCCAGTGCTTTTGTCGAAATGTTAGAACTTTGACATGATCCAATATTCTACTCAGAGCATGGCAATTTTGGATACATGACATTTTTTGTGGTCAATCAAACCTATGAGCAAAATTTTAGGGCAGCTGACTCCAATTTGTTTTTACGTTACTGTCAAGGATGGCAAGATACCACACCCACAGTCATGATTTTGCACAGCACGCCGTGTCCCCGAAGAAATTATGTAGATGCCATGGCAGCACGCTTTTATGAGCAAGGTGCATTGGACTGGATGGAAAACACGGACATTTCATTTCTATTTTATTTTCATTTATTTAAATCTTTTTGTCATTCAAAGTAAACTAAGTTCCGTCCAAAACTGATTGATCTGCGGATTCGATCAACCAGTAAAAAATAATCAGCAAATAAACTTTCCTAGTTTTTAGGGTTCCGTACCCAAAGGGTGAAAACGGAACCCTATTACTAAGCCTCCGCTGTCCGTCCGTCCGTCCGTCCGTCTGTCCGTCTGTCACAGGGCTGTATCTCATGAACCGTAATAGGTAAGCAGCTGAAATTTTCACAGAGTGTGTATTATTTTTGCCGCTATAACAACAAGCCTTGTTGTTAAATGTTACCTTTAAGAATAATAACAATTAAAGGGGGGACCCCCTTGTGTTTTTTTTTGTGTTAAATCTTGTTCGATGGTACGGAACCCTTCGTGTGCGAGCCCGACTCGTACTTGGCCGGTTTTTTTCATCCACAGTAATGTAATACATACTCAGATCAAAATGCTACTTCCAAACAATTCTTGGTAGAATAGCTTAAGGCAAAGTACAAGAACAAAATAAATGGATTAGAAATAAAAAAATACTTTCTTATAAAATTGCTTTTAACAATAATATGTTGAATTGCCGCTTCGTCCATTTTTTCATCCAATGCGATGGTAGCAACCCGGACGAGCTTAGTCCTAACACCTAACAGGGGAAGGGAAACCACAGTTTTACATGGATTCCGAACCATGACTAGAATTCGGGACGAAATGCACTTTTATCCAAATCAGAAAGGGAAAAATTTGGTAATTGAAAGAGGGGACAATCGAACCCACGATCTCTGGCATGGAAAGCCAGTCCCCGCGCCCTTGAGCTACGAGGTGGTTTTTTTTTTCATAGCTAACCTTTTTTGCTCGTGCTGCCCTGGCAGCTCGTTCATTAGGACAGCCGACTCCAAACTCGGATTATCTGATAGCTGACCTAATTTTTTGACCATGGCCCTCTTTCTGGAATATCCTAATTCGCACATGGTCACCCTATCATTGCACATCCGAAACTCAGAGACAATGACACCGCGCCGTCAAAACGCGCAGACGCTCCTAAAATACGCGAGCGGGGAGTCTCATACGCGGAGGTGACTCACTGAAGTGCTATTGCCAGAAAAGGATACAGAACCGCCCGGGAGGTGGACATGCGTAAACATAGGTGATTAGTGCTGGTCTAATTAGGGTGTACCTATCGTAACAACTCATTTGCAGTCATTAAGACAGTCGTTACCATATCAATTCCCCATACTACGGGCGATAGATGTTCACATGCTCTAAATGTTTTTATTTTATTTTGCGTTCTAAAATGTCTTGTCAAAACGTACGTATGTATGTTTTTATTGTTATATTAACCTTTTAGATTGGAAAATATTGGCTAATAACATTGGAAACAGTATCTTTTTTCATTTCAGATTTTTTAACAAGAAAATACAGATATTTACATCAAAAATCAATGTCCGTAGACATAGAATCCAACTTTCTGAAGTGATTAAAACTTTTAGGCGTAGGTGAAGGTTAGTGCCCTGAAGACGATTTCGTTTGTTTTATTCGCAGTGGGCGTTCAAAATTGTGCCTTGGCCAATCGACAAAGAGAGCGTTTCTTCAAATTTTCAAATCTCAGAGCCCAGTTTAATTGACGACAGTCTGAACAAACTAAAATTATGCATTGTTAATGACAAAACGTAAAATACATTACAGATAAAATATGTACATCTTTGTTTGTTTGTCTTGTTGTCAGCTATACGGATCGGCGTGATTTGCATAATGATAGTTTACGGGCTGTAAAGTGACATTATAGACAAGGAGGTGGCGACAAAAATGGTAACGATAACGTAAATGGCTGAAACTGGGTTCACAGGATAAAGACCAACCCTCTGAATCTAAATGTGTCAGTCTGCCTGTGTCAAATGGTTGCGTTACCTAGATAAGGCGCCTGAAAGAGTAGTTATGGTGACAAAAAAAATATATAATAAGGTAAATGGCTGCAAATAACGAAGCATGAAAGTATCAGTACATACATGCTTAGCAATACCAAAACTGAACAAAGCTTTGGTTGCATTTCGTAGTTATAGACGATTTTGGTTACAGATATAATTTTAGGTATATTTAAGTATTTACTAAAAAACTGACTGCTTATTGTTGTATAATTAATAGGTATCAATGTTTCTAGACAATCAGCATATTCATCAGCAGGTACATACCAACATATATTTTATACAGCCAATCTAGATAACGCAACCACTTGGCACAGGCAGACCGACATATTTAGCATCAGAGGGTTGGTATCTAACATGTGAACCCAGATTCAGCCATTTACCTTATCGTGACCAAAAATGTCGTGACCTCCCGGAATATTAGCTACTTTGTACTTCAATCGCGCCTTTCGAAGTTGTCACGAGAAGAGCCGGGTATCGCAGCTATTCATAGATATATAAATGATCTCTGATAAATGGTGTTTCCTGACAAGGATCAAACTGCTCGCTCATTTGCGGACAAAAACCATAATACACATTAAAAAGATGCCATTGTTATTTTTAGTAAGAGATTAAGAATTTCAGAAATGATTTTGTCGAAACTGCAATTTGGATTTATAGGGTGCAACTGTGTTTAGTATCCAATTTAATGTAGCCAATATATAAAAGGGAAATTCCTGGCATGTCACGTAATGAATCTGACAACTGAAACTCGAATCGTAGAAACTCCCAATGCCGGGTGGATGGGCTAATATGAAAGTAGGGGTGGAATTAGCCATTCACGCTGTTGTTGTAGCATAAGACATGAAAATTATTTGTATAATCAAATGTGAACGGAGCTAACGAAATAAACCACCAGATACTTTTCGAGCCCACAGGCTTGATTAAATAAAAACAAATCGGAGACAGTGTGAACCTAAAGGAAATGAAATGAATACTCAAATTGTTCTGATTGGATGCGATCAATTGGTTTTGGAATGGAGCTATTCGGGTCGTCCCATTGTTCTTCTAACCCCTAATCGGCAGGATAGCAATGGAAAGGTTCCACATCAACACGGAGCGAATGTCCTGCTCAATTCCGATCACACGCTTTGCTTCCTTCCGGAGTGCATGTGGCGACGTGCGAGCCCCAACCGTCAGTCGGACTATATTTGGCATCAGCCAAATCGTGACACAATACACAACCGACATCTCTTTTTTTATTAAAGTTTGAGTTAAACGGAAATAACCAGAGAATAAACATGCACGAATCTAAAGCATAGACTTAACAATAATTCATTTCAACTTAATACCTCCGCACGTTCCTGGGAAAAGGCTCTTGCCAGACAGAAAGACGGACGGACAACGAAGGGCTTCAATAAGAGTTTTTCTTTTTAAAAATCGGAACCCTAATAATAGAAAATAACAATAATAATTACACTACTGTACATGAAGATGCCACTGCTCAATCACAAATGAATTATTATTATCATAGAACATTTAAAACTGGAGCGTATAATTGGTTTTTTTTCTACCTGATCAGCATGTTTCGCTACTGAGTTAACGTCCGATATTTGTGTAATGTGGTTCGACAGGCCAGCATTCTTATTTTTGGTATTCATTAAAATCTAATATTAGATAAACATAACAAGGAAGCAGTATAAGGAAGCCATGCATGACACTTATAGTTCCCTTGAAGTGTGTTGGGCCTGCAACACGCATACAGCCATGGTATTAGCTAACAATGCCTGCTCACATAATACAAAATATGAAAAGAGTCGGACTCGCAAACGAAGGGTTCCGTACCATCGTAAAAAAATGTATACAAAAAAATCACGTTTTTTGTATGGGGACCCCCTTTAATTTTAATTATTTCTAAATCTTACCTATTTGTTGTTATAGCGGCAAAATAAATACACACTCTGTGAACATTTCAGCTGTCTATCTGTTACGGTTACTGAGGTACAGCCCTGTGACAGACGGACAGACGGACGGACGGACGGACGGACGGACGGACGGACGGACAGCGGAGGCTTAGTAATAGGGTTCCGTTTTCACCCTTTGGGTACGGAACCCTAAAAAATAACATTTACATTCCACATCTTTCACCCTAGGTATTGCGAATAGTATTCTTCCGAAAATTTATAAGTTAGGTAATATGGGGTAAAAAAATATGGCACAAAATGGTAAAACGACTTAAATAAATTAAGGACTGCGCTATTTAATATGCCATAAGAAAACATTTGTGAAGACGTAGAGGCCACCAACAGCAAGGCATGCGTAACGTTCGGAGCCGAATAAGGAGAGTAAAAAAATGAGCTAGATTACGCCCACAGGTCTTCCTACGCGTCACATATTTCGTTCCCAGGAGTTTCGACTGTGGTGTGGATGTATCCAAAGATTCGAAGAATCAGCGCTGTTTGAAACAGTTAACCATTCCAGTTGCTAGCCATCTTGGGTCGGGTCCCCCTATCTTGGAAATAAGCAAATATTCTTTGTATGCAACTTGGCATGGATGGCATGGATGACAATTGCCGTTATGATATTAGCCTAATACGCCACATTCTCGAAGGAATAAGGTGCCATGCCAGGACCTTCCCTTTATTAGCACGGCTACATTGAACTGGATGGAAAACAAGGACAATTTGTCATTGCCGCTTCAACCATAGTTTCATTCAATGCGGTGGAGTCCGGGCGGGCTTAACCCAACCACCTAGTAGGGTAAGGGGACCTACAGTTTTACATGGGTTCCGAACAATGAAACAGCTCGCATTCGTAACGAAATGCACTTATCCAACTCAGAAAGTGAAAGAAAGTGGAAAGAAAGGATTTGAACCCACGATGACGCAGAATCGACAACTTTCAGAGATAGCATGCAGATTCATTGTGCCAATGATACAACCCAAGAATCGCATATTTCCAACAATTACCTATGCACTCAACAGTGTGGCGTTATCAAATGTAGGCACTTATCTGGGTCGTTGTCAGGTGAAACGCGCTAGCTCGAGCACTTAGACGGAATCGATTTAGGTGAGTGGGCCCGATAAGGCTTGTGGCGACAGGTATTCGGCAGGAATCTCCGTTATCGGAGGATTCAACGCTGACTACCATTCTGGTTCCAGTAGGACTGTTATTGTTGAAAACGTTACCATAGAGATAGTCGACAATCGACGTGTTTCAAAAATAATGCTTTAAAAGTTTGTGTAAGTATTTAACTATTAATATAGATATTTCGAATTATTTCATAATCGATGTGTGTATGTTATGGACTCCAAAACGGCGTGACCGATTTTGATGAAATTTTCAGGCAAAATTCAGATAGTCCAGCAGGATCTGTGAAGTTTGGGAGCGATTGAAATTTTGGTTCATTTTAAGGGTTCCGTACCCATAGAGAGCCAACGGTACCCTAATACTAAGCCTCAGCTGGTCCGTCCGTCACAGGGCTCTATCTCATGAACCGTAATAGGTAGGCAGGTATTTTTTTCACAGAGTGTGTTTATTTTGCCGCTATAACAAATAATAGTGATTTTTCTGTTAAATCTTGTACGATGGTACGGAACCCTTCGTGTGCGAGTCCGGCTTCTTCTTCGAACAAATCGATTTCTTCTTTCTTACAAAGCCGTCAAAGAATACTTAAAATCAGAACTATCATCCCATACTTCAGCAGCGTGCACTACTATTGGATGACAGAACGGATTGCGTTATTCTGTGGCGTAAGTTACTTTTAAAATTCGTTCCATGACCGTCCCCGTCCATCCCCCAAAGCCCATAGTCCGACTTGGCGTTTACGTCAAACGGATCGACTAGCGTTTTCAAATGTACGATGAAATTTGAGATTGCGCGCAGCGGACGTGAAGCGAACTAACATTTGCGAGTCCCGAGTTCGATTTGACAGCGTACTCATCTTCACCGAAAATACGTTGACGTTGCCGTTTACGCCGACTCCGCGTTTTCATATAAATCGGTATTTCGAGCTTGAAAAATTAAAACCAGAAAATAAGGAGTAAAAGTTTGTATGGCTCAGACGTTTTTACGTAACTTCGAAGTTCCGTAAACGCCAATTTACGTTTTTAAGTGAGTTCCCCGAATTACAGCTAGAAAACTATCATACGGTTGGGTTTTGCCGTAAACCAAAATTTGTCATGCACATTACACATACAATACTTCCTTATTTCTCACGACCGCATATCAACGGCGGTTCTATACGCAATCGTTCTATTATTTTTTGCCGCCACAGAAATACTTTACCTATAAACAGTTTAAAATATGTTTTCATACATAAATCCGTTTTTTAACAAAAGTTGTAACTTTTTCTAAAATCCGCGTACAATATTTCTTAGTTTTATAAGAGTAAATATAAGAATGGTCTGGATAGTAGTTTTTTTTATAGCTGGCTAATACCACCAGTTATGATATTAACCCAAAATACGACATAGAAACTATTTTGGTGCCATGCTAGGACCTTCCTCGCACGGACACATTGAACACCAACAATTTTCATGGCCCCTTCAATCATTGTTCTTTCAATGCGATGGTACCACAACCTGGGCGGTGGTACCACAATCTCATAGTGAAGCCTTTTACGACATGCACAGAAAGGTGGGCCCATGTGTATTCATTTAACGTGCCGGAACCCACACAGCACAGATGTTAAAATTTAAGGTAAATTCAGAGCACTTGGCGGAAAAGGTCTCTTGAAAGTATGTAGCAGAATCAGAATCAGAAATGTATTTGTGGTGTAAATATACAGAGGTCTACATAATTACACAGCACGTCGTCAGTCTTATGTCGTACACATACCAATTATTCACTATTCACTACATAGTACAAAACAAAGTCGCTTTCTCTGTCCCTATATCCCTATGTATGCTTAAATCTTTAAAACTACGCAACGGATTTTGATGCGGTTTTTTTAAAACATAGAGTGATTAAAGAGGAAGGTTTATATGTATAATAACATCCATTAAATAGTGGAGAAATACTGTTATTTTTGAGGTTTCTAATGTGATGTCGGAAATAATTACATTTTTCCGCTTACATTGCAAACGCATGCTGAACTTGACCAGCCCGAAATCAGTCAAAAACGACATTGATCCGTTCGGAGCCGGGTACCTCAGCTAGTATAATATATAACATCACATTATTATGCACTGAGAAATTCCTGCAAATTGTAAAAGTTTTTCTTGAGAATCCATTTCTTTAATTCTCGTTTAAATGTATTGATATTTTCATTTAATTTTAATTGTGTAGGAATTTTGTTATTAATTTTAGATATACAGGCCTTTTTCATAGAATGATAAAGAGTGTTTCACATCAATCAGTCTTTACTTATTTCTTGTGCCATACCAGTGAGTATGACAATTATACTCTGATGGGTTTCTCTTTACAAATATAGAAGTTCTTAGAATGTAACTATCTATGACAGTAAGTAAGCCCAAGTTTTTGAAAATGTTACATGTTACGAAACGCAGCTAAACGTCATATGTGATCACTCACTTGCCCGGTCAATCGGCAAATTTATTTACCATGGTAAGCCCTCAGGGCTGCCTCGACAACTGGCCTGCCCACGCATGTAAAAAAGGTATCTCGCCAGCCTTTGACAAGCTCATTCATACCCAAATTTATTGAATGGATACCGGAAAACAATAGTATTTTCGGTGAGAGGGTGACGCCGCATCGTATTCGGGTAATGCACCGGTGATGCGGACTTCTGCACGTGGGTTAGTCAGCTGGGTGCCACGCCGGGACGTGCAAACATGCTCTGATTCACCGTGCCGACTTCATTGTAGCTCCATATTAATGCTTAATTCCCCATTCTAAGGGTGATAACTGTTTACATGCTCTTAGTGTTTTACTAGGTTTTCGAAATTTTTGATTCTTAAATGTATTGTCAAAATCTACGTCTGTATGTTTTAATTAAATACACCTTTCAAATTGGAAAATAAATATTGGAAGAAAGTTGTCTTTTTTCTTTATTTTCCATGATTTTTACTCAAAAATACAGATATTTGCGAAAACATCAAAACATACGAATAAAGAAGCTTTCTGAAGTAATAAAAAAAATGATTAAAATCTGATAACGTTTTGGGGTAGGGAAACGTAAGGGCCGGGAAGTCGATTTCGCTAGTTTAATAGCAGTCGCCGTGTAAAATTGTGCCTTGGCCAATGGACAAAGAATGAATTTCTTATAATGCTAATGCAAAACGCGTTCTCAAATAACAATCGTTGCCAGGCAACAACTTTAGAAGAATGTAGCAAATGGCCTGCTACATCCTTCGTGGAGTCCCTATAAGTATTTTGCTTAAAGAACTCAATTAGTCCACTTTCAGACTTCGGGGAACTTAATACTCGCTATGAACAGTTATGGCGTACCATGCGTGTTCATACCCGGCGCCTCCACCACTGTGAAGAGTTTGATGGAAGGAAACCAACAACTCTTCTGCTAGTGGACTTTATTAATAATTAAAGTAATATAATGAAAAATAACTTAGAACATTGGAAAAAAGGTGAGTCGCGTAGCTAATGCAAAACGCGTTCTCAAATAACAATCGTTGCCAGGCAACAACTTTAGAAGAATGTAGCAGATGGCCTGCTACATTATTCCACATTGGTGTCGGGATAACAGCGCCGTCATCATTGAATTCATCAATTTCCATTTTAGCTTGAAAACTAATAATTCAGCTATGGAACGAAATAATTGAAGCGCCTTACTCCACTCAATTTATCATGCATGGTATGCGTACAATACTTCCTTATTCCTCACCTCATTTTTTTTAAACCTCAAATTGTTAGCGTCAAATTCTCAACGGAGGTTTAAACAAGTGCGAGTCGTACTCGCACACGAAGGGTTCCGTACCATCGACATAAACATCACGTTTTTTGTATGTTACCTATTTCTTGTTATAGCGGCAAACTTAATACATACTCTGTGAAATGTTCCGCTCCCTACCTATTACGGTTTATAAGGGACAGCCCTGTGAGAGACGGACGGACGGGCGGACGGACGGATGGACGGACCGCGGATGCTTAGTAATAGGGTTCCGTTGGCACCCTTTGGGTACGGAACCCTAAAAAGATACAGGACATTCTTTTAGAAAACAAATTCTCCAATAAAACATATTTCCAAAAGCATGTTTTTGAGCCTACTAGTCAATTAATTAAGAATTCCTAATACATGTCAGGAAACGTTTTGCAACTCAATCAATTTTTAAATGTTTTAGTAACCCCTGTTACATTAAATCCTATAAGTAACTTTCGGTTACATTGCATATTTACGCGGTGTGACCGAAAGTTAACTTAAAATTTCATTGAAATTGATTCAGTAGGTAGAAATACAGGCCGATTCTATAAATGTCTGCACCGCTTTAGAGGTGTACCTGTTTCGAAAACAAAACAAATTTCATTTACAAAACATATTTTCCTTTAATAAAATTGAACGAGCTTGGGAACAATTACAAAACGAACTTTTGCGCAGCTCAGGAATGTTTGTTTATTTATAAGATACTCAGCAAGATCTCTATGATCTCACGGAGGGTTTTAACCTTTATCTCAAACTTTGGATATGTTTGGTGGAATCGAAATTATTTATCTCTAAAACTTTTTTTTCTCTGAAACAGGAAATATTTGGTAATCGTTTTTTTAGGGTTCCGTACCCAAAGGGTGCCAACGGAACCCTATTACTAAGCATCCGCTGTCCGTCCGTCTGTCCGTTTGTCACAGGGCTGTATCTCATGAACTGTAACAGGTAGGCAGCTGAAATTTTCAGAGTGTGTATTTATTTTGCCGCTATATGTACACAATGAATACCAATGATCACCTACGTTGACACTCACTAAAACTGAACAGAACCTCAAGCAATTCAAACCCGAGGAAACACTTTATAACCAATCATGTGGTTGAGTCGTGGACCAGGCTCTCGGAGGAAGTAATTAGTGCCGCTTCAGTGAACAGCTTCAAAAACAGACTTGACACGTATACAAAAAATCATAAACTTTAGACTTTTTACAGGAATAAAAAAAAAACAAGTGCACCCCCAGTTACCAACTCAGATGTACACGCATCAGCTTTAAGCTGCTAGTGTATCGAGACAATAACAATAACAATAATATAACAAGAAATAGGTGAAATAAAAAAAAATATGAAAATTAAAAGGCGGCCCCATACAAAATATTGTACGATGGTACCCTTCGTGTGCGAGTACGACTAGCACTAGGCCGGATTTAGTTACTCCATCTTTTGTTATTACTAAGGCATTCCCTGCTGCGGGTATCTTTAAGATCGCCCGATATAAATGTACAGCTTACTAAGCTTGCAACTAGCTACAGCCACCGACCAATCAATTCTCGCTTCCCTTTCAGATTTCTGCACTCCGAGCGAGATCGAAGGGCTCCCAGAGAAATAGCAAAACAATTCGCCAGTAGCAACACCGAGAACGACCTATTCAACGCGCACGTTTCCACGTCATCGCCAGACCTTTGTTCCTTATCAATAGCCAACCTGAGCTCATAGTCCCAGTTGTCACCTAAATTGGCGTTTACGGAACTTCAAAGTTACGTAAAAACGTCAAACTCCATACAAGTCCATACAACTTTGAGCGGCTCGTAGCCTAGTGGCGCGGGGACTGGCCTAGCTGCTCCATGGTTCGGAATCCATGTAAAACTGTAGGTCCCCTTCCCCTGCTAGGTGGTAGGGTTTAAGCCATCGCATTGGATGAAAAGAAATGGTCGAAGCGGCAATGAAAAAATTGTCCGTGTTTTCCATCCAGCTCAATATAGCCGTGCTTATAAAGGGAAGGTGGTATGGCACCTAATTCCTTCGGGAATGTGGTGTATTGGGCTAATATCATAACGGTTGTTGTGTGGTATTAGCCATCCATGTCAGGTTGCATAAAAAAACAAGTTTTTACTAGATATTCTGTGGTTTTACTTCTTCAAGCTGTCAAAGTCAAACTCGGTCTGCCGAAACGTCGAAGTATTTACGGCGCGCGGCGCCGGTGAGTAAGCTGTCAAATCAAACTCGGAGTCGCAAATGTTAGTTCGCTTAACGCCCACCGCGCGCGCTCTTCAATTTCTCCATACATTCGAAAACGCCAGTCGATCGGTTTGCCGTAAACGCCAATTCAGGTGACAGCTGGGACTAAGGTCTCTGACGACTGTTAGTTCGCTCGTATTCGTGTTATCTGCACGAGTGTAAGCGTTGAGCGGTACGTGTAGTTGTGTTTGCACACGCTATCGGAAACAATTCCGCCGTGGTGCATTTCGCAATCGTTTCCACATTTAGAGGTGCACGCCAGATATGCTTGTAAGGTACTTCTGATTGAGTACGCCGTGCGGTAAGGCGTATCGGGCGACTGTAGGCTCCGTTCGTGACTCAACGGCTGGTTGAATACATAAGGCGACAATATATCCATTAGGTAATGACGTGGTTCGCTTGGAATCGACTGGCAAGGTAGAACTTGCTGGACCCAACTTAAGAGAGTCGTTACCCTATCAATTCCCCATACTAGGTGCGATAACAGTCTACAATGTTCTTTGGGGCCTACGAAAAACGTGTTGTTTTGTGTTAAATCTTGTACGATTATACGGAATCCTTCGTGTGCGAGTCCGACTCGCACTTGGGCGGTTTTTATTTTACCTTTGAGATTGGAAAATATTGGCTATAAACATCGGAAAAAAAGTAATTTTATACTCTTAATTTAGATTTGTTTAACTGAAAAATAAAGATCTGAAAAATAACATACGTAAATAGACATAATAAAATATAATAGAATACAATAATCATCAGAAAATTAAGCTCACCATCCAAACAAACCACTGATAAAACTTAAGTACTTGATATTCGGTAGCTAATATCTGTTCTATAGCGTGTCAATTTACAGAGAAAATAAAAAAGAGTATGCAGATTTCCGTCATTTGTCGTTTTGATGTTGCATAAAATTTTAAACGTGCAGATACATCTACCTATTCATTGCCTGATACTGGATATCGAATGAGAAGTGAATTGGAACACACGTAATAATACTTCTAAACAAAGTGTGCACTTACATGAATAATAATTGTGCGCATTAATATTTTAAAACTTACGCGGGACATAACTACAATATTTAGTTTGACTTACAATCGGTACCAAAATCACTTCTACAGAGAGCGGAACGTCTTTGTGATCCACTACACATTGCTGCGGAAATTAAATTCATTGAGACAGTGCTGCAAGGCAATGGTTATAAGGCAAAAGATTGGAGAACCAGAAGGAAGGAACGACAACCACAGTATGACGTCAAGAGGCGAGCCGCATACCTGCCGTACATCAGGGGAGTGACAGACCGTATTGCGAGGATACTGAGGAGATCCAGCATACCAGCCGTGCTGTATCCTCAACGCAAGGTCTCAGCCATGCTCCGATCAGTGAAGGACAAGGTACCATTACTCGCCGCTGGCGTCTACAGAGTTCCCTGTTCATGCGGTAAATCGTACATTGGCCAAACGAAGAGGAGCGTCAGCACACGCATCACGGAGCACATACGGGCGGTTAAGAACAGAGATATCACGAAGTCTGCGCTGTGTGAGCATGCAGAATCTGGACTTGGGCACTGGTTGAGGTTTGATCAGGTGAAAGTCCTAGTACCTGAACAACGAAACCTCCCACGAATCATTCGGGAGTCCATCGAAATCAGCAAGCACAAGAACTTCAATCGTGAAGATTCCTACCGTCTTTCGCCCATATGGAAACCCGTGCTGAATAAGCTGAAAACTGAATTTCGGAGAGGTGCACCGACAACAGACGTCGAGGAAAACACAGTCAGCGTGTTTTGCACTTAACACGAAATTCGGACCGCAGCTAATCCTCAAGAAAATGTACGAGTGTTGTCATGGACGCTGAGAAGTGAAGCAAAGCGGCGGGTAGCCAGTAACGTGCCTACCTCCGTCGCGACAGGCACGTTCTCCTGAAGATGGAGCCCATGTGAGGCTCCGAAACGTCGAGCAGCACGTCCTGCTCCTCACACGCGCGGTAAGCGGTCAAACTAAATATTGAAATAATTGTGCGCGTTCAAATGGAGTATAATAGGATAAAAATAGGAATATAGGATATCACTTATATTAATATTTATACATTTTCTTTTTAATTAGAACAGAATACCGTTGGGCCGAGCTATTGGTATCTCGTCGGCTAGTTAGGCTTCTAAAGGTAGGCGTCCACCAGTCCACGCCAAACGCGTCGGACACTTACCCGAAAGCAACAAATATTGTGATGGCGCTGAGTTTACTGACTCGTCGCTGCTGTCTCTCGCTTTCGACACAGCAGTGGCGGAGTGCGAGGCATTCAATCTAGATACCTAACTAGGCACTTGCATTAGAATCTATAGCGCGGATCTAAATTCTGTGTAGATCATGATAACTCTATTTATACTCCTAGATATGATTCCAGAAGCCTAAGTCCGCTAAAAGATAACTCTACTTTCGAGCCTTAGCGTTATGAGAGAACACCGGAATCACAAAAAAAATTACCACATTTAGTGTTATTTCATAACGCTAACGTTCGAAAGGGGGTTTATCTATCCGCCTGAGCGGACTCAGGCTTCTGTGATGTAGTTGTGAGAAGCGCGTCAACTATATTAACTTTAGGAATATAAAACATTTTTAAAAAATGCAAAAAATGCTATGATGAATGTTATATCGATCTGTCGGCGTATAACGCGGGGCGCATGCTTGGACGCAGCGTCATATCGCTTGTGTCATACCAAAAACCGTTGCGTGCGGCGCGTCCGGACAGGTCGACGCGTTCCTTACTAGTTACTACGCACATTACCTCAGTGTTTGCTTAGCCGGTCGAACTAACAGCGTTGGCCCCATTATGGTACGCGGTCGACGGTAGCGACGTACGTACAATACACGCGGCGAAGAAGCATTTGCTAGCACCGATCGCACAAGAAAGGCTTGTACCCGGGCGTCGTGTTTGGCGCAGCAAATGAAAAATTTTCCGTGTTTTCCATCAATTTCAATGTAGTAGTGCTCATGAAGGGAAGGTCCCGGCATGGGACCTAATTCTGTCGGGAATGCGTTGGGTGTAGTATTAGCCTACCATGTCCAGTTACATAAAAACCGGCCAAGTGCTAGTCGGACCCGTACACGAAGGGTTCCGTACCATCGTACAAGATTGAACTAAAAAAAATAACGATTTTTGTATGGGACCCCCCTTTATTTTTTTTATTTGAACTATTTGTTGTCATAGCGGCAAAATAAATACACAATCTGTGAAATTTGCAGCTGCCTAGCTGTTACGGTTTATGAGATACAGCCCCGTGATACGAATTTGCCGCCAGTAGGCTTTTACAATTTGCCGCCCCTACCGACCTCTACACTTCGATACCCTAGTTCACAATAACATGAATCACCATTTATATGTCAATAAATGTGTGACGTTATGATTTGTGCACTATCTTCCTAGTTACACAATCTCTTTCCCGTAATTGTATTGCTTAAATAAAATTTGCTTATGTGGTAGGTTACGTTCAAGGGCGTTGCGGCTCTAGCAGGCTACAAAAGTCGCTCTTACCGGCCTCAAATGCGGCCGGGAAGATGGTACTTTTTTCGGTACGTACCAAAAAGCAAGAAAAAAAAATGTTGGTCTCGAATTTGCCGCCCCTAAAATCAGCCGCCCTAGGCTCCGGCCTACACGGCCTTCTGGTAAATCCGCCACTGCCTGTGACGGACGGACGGACGGACGGGCGGACAGCGGAGGCTTATTAAGGCGCTAGGACTAGCCAACTACTCGCGCCATACAAATGCACTTTATAACAAATGTAATAATATGTAGTGAAACGCTTCAGCAAATCCAAATAGAACTCCAGACTGATAATGGATTGTTAATATTTTTTTATTCCATCATTTTTTTAAATAATAATAAAAATAAAAAAGTTGATTTTTCTCATTAGAAATCTGAAAGTAATTCGATTTCTAGATATAAGCAAAAACAGCATATATGCATAAACAAAAAATTCCATTTGCTTTTAGATTTCTACATTTAGTCAAAAAAGTTCGGAAATGGACACCGTTTCCGCAATGTATTTTGTATAGAAAAAGGAAACATACATTAACGAAAATAATTCAATTCCTAGACAAGGAATCATATATTGTAAGAATGACACTTATAATCGTCAGACTTAGTTAGTTAACTTGGGGTGCCTCGTCTAACTTTGCGATTTGGCTAGTACCAGGCCCTTAATAGGGTTCCGTTTTCACCCTTTGGGTACGGAACCCTAAAAAAGGTCTCTCCCCTCAGTGCAGTTCCAGGCCCTTACAGAGATCATGCATTCATAAAACGTAGACGTCGGTTTCTCCCATGTGTAGCCCCACAGTTCACCAGGTGATTTGGCGTGATGCTACGTAGCCTACGACGGATGGGAAAACTTCCAACACGAAACACGCCAAAGCACTCAGACCGTATCGACAGATATTTTTTTTCCAAACAATACACCGTGTAATTTATGATCGGTGTCGCTTCGGAGTGATGCACATTTATCTCGTGAGATCACCGCATCAGCTGGGCGGGTTGAAGGCTGCTCGGACATGTCGAGACGAGACGGAGGTGCGACCGACTCGCTGGCCGCATCCTAGACAGCCCACGCGGGCTGTCAGCTGATTTTAGCGCGACACGTGTTCCATAAGTGAATCACTTGACGAGGACAATATCCTCGATGACAGAACAAGTATTTTGAGTGTCTAGACGTGTTCTTGAGTACGGAAAGCACATGGCACACGCCCGCCGCACGAGGCGTTCGTTTAAAGCGGTATCTCACGTCTTGTTCGTTTCGTTGATGGCTTTCAACGATAAAAATCCACTTTTCATTTATTTGATTCGCTTTGTATTGTTTATTCATCATCCATAGATAGTACACTGCGCTCGGATTTGTCATATTTTAACATCGCACGGGTATTACTTAATGAGGCATTTACATGAAGTTGATTTTCTCCGTGTGGCTTATCGCTTGAAAAATCTCCTCATTAGCCGCACAGCCACCCGATTTTACGGGGTACCTAACCATGATTAATAACCCGCTAGGAGAATAGCAGGTGTAATAGGCAAAAGAATTATTAAGCCCCGGTTGCACGCAGAGACGGGCGAGTTAATCAATGTGCAAATACGTCACTTTTAGTGATCCGTATAGAGTTCCTTTCATACTGTCCACACAAAGTGACGTGGTTGATCGTACGTTCACGTTGATTTTGATTTTTTGCCCTTTCGTGCACTCGGCCCTAAATCTGACGTTTAGTTGCATGGATTATCATCACCGCTTTTAAGAACGGCTGAGGAGGAAAATTACACAATAATCAATCATTTTTTGTTAATAACAAAATAAACAAAAAAATATATTTGTTTGAGATTACCGGGGTTAACACCCATTTTAAGGTTTGTAGAAAACGGCAATCGCAATATCATCGACACACCGTGAGTAAGCCGTTTTCCACAAACCCTAAAATAAAGAAAAAATAAATGAACTAAATTATATAAAAAAAAATATTGACAAACTTGAGCGGCTCGTAGCCTAGTGGCGCGGGGACTGGCCTAGCGCACCAGAGGCCTGGGCTCAATACCGACATGCACCACTGTCTTTCTCTTTCCGAGTTCGATAAGTGCATTTCGTCACGAATGCGAGCTGCTCCATGGTTCGGAATCCATGTAAAACTGTAGGTCCCCTTCCCCTACTAGGTGGTAGGGTTTAAGCCCGCCCGGGTTGGTACCATCGCATTGGATGAAAAGATGGTCGAAGCGGCAATGAAAAATTGTCCGTGTTTTCCATCCAGTTCAATGTAGCCGTGCTCATAAAGGGAAGGTCCTGGCATGGCACCTAATTGGGCTAATATCATAACGGTAGTTGTGTGGTATTAGCCATCCAGGTCAGGTCGCATAAAAAAAATCATTTCTTGTATAATACCTACCGCAAGTCGAGACAGTTTGCTCAGCTGCTTCTGAATAGTTTGCGAGCCGCACTTGCACTTTTGGCATCGGAAAGTGCCAACCTCTGAGGTAGCGGCAAATAGTGCACCCACACTCATCGACTGCTGGAGTACATGGCGATCAGGTGTTGATTGGTAAATATTAGCTTCACCAAAGAGTGCGGGATGCCATTCGCACGAAGAAAACATGATAAACATTGATTGCATTAATTACAAAAGAAGTAGAAACACCAAACACAATTAGTTAAAATACATTTCAAGTTTGGACTTTATTATGTAGCTCGTTGCTCTTGTAGTATGTATGTATGTAGTAGTATTTAAAAAAAAAAAACCTCTACATACATATAATATGTTAACAACCATATCTGTAAAAATAGACTAGTATTATTAATTTATTTGTACATTAGGAAAGATAGCTATGGATAACTATGTAAAAAGAATTTTGTATTTTATTTATTTATTGTTTATTCATCATCCATAAGTACAATGCACTTGGATTTGTCATATTTTAACATAACAGCGAGGAACTGGCAAGAAACTTCTAATCTAAACCATTGATTTATATTTATTTAATTATTTATAGGCTTACACACAGGATTGAATCACATTAAAAACAAAAAAAACATAGTGGTATAGCAACAACAGCTTATAAAACATCCTACGAGTAGTAAGCGCTACGAGTAGTAGCGTATATTTATTTTATTATTGTTTATATATTATTAGCAGTATTTAGAATGAACAAAATACACAAAAAAAATATATAAATATAAAATAAAAATAGCAAAGAAAATTAAAATGAAGTCTACAATAAGGAAGTAACAATAAACGAAAAAAACTGATTCATGTGAGTGAGTGGACAGCAACAATAAAGAAAATAAATTAAATTAAATTAAGTGAAAGAAAAACAAAAACAACATTAGGCTTACAATGATGCATGAATGGTCAAAAGGTGAGTTTTTTTTATGTGACTGGACATGGATGGCTAATACCACACCTTCTGTCATGGTATTAGCTCAACACACCACATGGGAACTAGGTGCCATGCCAGGACCATCCTAATATTGCACGGCTACATTGAACTGGATGGAAAACACGGACAATTTTCATTGCCGCTTCGACCATCGTTCATCCAATGCGATGGTACCAACCCGGGCGGGATAAACCCTACCACCTAGTAAGTAAGGAAGGGGACCTACAGTTTAACGTGGAATATGAACCACGGCCAGCCTCTCTCAACGGACGAATGGTCACCCATCCAAGACCAGACCGGACCCAGCGTTGCTTAACTTCGGAGAGCGATCGCCGAAGTTTCGCGCCACTGGGCCATTGAGACTGACAAAGTGGTAACAGGCAATACTTATATGAGTTTTTTTATACTTAATTCCGAACATATAATAATAAACATTTAATATATAGTATAATAGTTATTCTTAACGCTTTGTTAAGAAGTGAAGATAATCTGCGCAAGTTGATTGCTCGTTAAAGTTTTTATTATCAATTGCACGCGCATAATAATTAGTGATTGCATCGAGGACGCGACCACGAGATATGAACCCAACGCCGACGGCAATTGACATCCGAATCGCGAGATCACTGGGTCATACAGGATACCTATCGGTCGGTTCCCTCGGATACGGCAGATGTTGCGTTCTGATAGGTACTCGTAAACACTTTTTAGGGGACTGTTCCTCGGAAGGAACCCTTTAGGATCACTTTGTTGTCCGTCTGTCTGTCAGTCTGTGAAGACCCTTTTTAACAGACTTCAAAAAAGGAGGAGGTTCTCAATTCGTCTGTACGTTTTTTTTTTGCTTTTTTTATGTTTGTTACCTCATAACTTTCGCCTGGGTGAACCGATTTTGATGATTATTTTTTTATTTGAAAGCTGGTGCTTCCCATGTGGTCCCATTTTTCTTCTTTTCTTTTACTTCTGACAATGATATCCATGAGAAAAACATAAAAGTCTTAAATTTGTATTAAGTATGTGCGCGACAAATGGACGAATAACTCGATATAACGCCAACCGATTTCGATCATTCTTTTTTTTTTATTGGAAAGGACGTGTACAAATTAGTTAGTGTACTTCAGATTCACGAAAAATAAACAAATAAAAAATATTTAACAAAAAAAATAACGGACTTAAAAGAAAAAGCACTAAAAATAAAATAATAATTGCCATTTTTGTAGTTACGTTTTTTTTAATTTTTTGAGTCGGTGTCGTAACTACAAAATTTTTTTTTTACTATTTAGTGCTTTTTCCTTGAAGTCGGTTATTTTTTTTGTTAAATATTTTTTTCAGAATCTCGGTTGGAGATGTAAAAAATCAAGCATCTAAGTCGACGCCATCAAACAAATCGGCCATTCATGCAGCACTACCCTACGATCCAGTAGGGGCTAGGCAAAGGGACCTAAAGTTTTACATGGATTCCGAACGTCGCATTCCACAGTCACCGCAGCACATGTACAGAAAGAAAAGACAATCGAGCGGCTCGTAGCCTAGTGGCGCGGGGACTGGCCTAGCGTTCCAGAGGCCTGGGTTCAATTCCGACATGCACCACTGTCTTTCTCTTTCCGAGTTCGATGAGTGCATTTCGTCACGAATGCAAGCTGCTCCATGGTTCGGAATCCATGTAAAACTGTAGGTCCCCTTCCCCTACTAGGTGGTAGGGCTTAGGCCCGCCCGGGTTGGTACCATCGCATTGGATGAAAAGATGGTCGAAGCGGCAATGAAAAATTGTCCGTGTTTTCCATCCAGTTCAATGTAGCCGTGCTCATAAAGAGAAGGTCCTGGCATGGCACCTTATTCCTTCGGGAATGTGGTGTATTGGGCTAATATCATAACGGTAGTTGTGTGGTATTAGCCATCCATGACAGGTCGCATAAAAAAAAAGAACTTCCTGGCGGCTCACCCAGCACAAAACTATGTTAATGTTTTGCGCTGAGGGTTCTGTTCTCGAACTGCCTAGTCGGTTCACCGCATTGAGGTACCGACAACCCAACAACGACCATAACCGCCTCAAAGAGTTGAATCAGTCGTTACTAGCCATTTGGTTCACCGCGTCGGGGTACCACCAACCCAGCAGCGACCATAGTGCCTCAAAGTTATCAGACGCCGTTCAGAGTGGTCAGTCTGAGTTCTCACCTAAATTGGCGTTTACGTAACTTGGAAATTCCGTAAAAACGTCAAACTCAATACAAGTTTTTACTAGATATTCTGTGGTTTTACTTCTTCAAGCTGTCAAAGTCAAACGCGGACTTCCGATTTGTATGAAAACGCGGAGTGGACGTAAACGGCAACGTCAACGTATTTACGGCAACGTTGAGTAAGCTGTCAAATCTAGCTCGGACTGCCAAATGTTAGTTCGCTTAACGCCCACTGCGCGCGCTCCTCAATTTCTCGATACATTTGAAAATGCCAGTCGATCGGTTTGCCGTAACGCCAATTTAGGTGACAACTGGGACTTCGGGTACAGGTATAACAAAATCGAATACAGAAAGTATTGTTTTGAAAAAATTGATATTGTGTTAGTTGACATAACTAAGTGAGGAGTAAAGAGCATGCCGGTTGAGTTTGCATCGACCAATGCATCGACTAAATTAATGTCAGGTAATTGTGGGGGCCAAAGTTAGTTAAATAGTGAGATTCCATTTTTCTGAAGTCGGTATAATTTAAAAGTTTTCGTTTACATACAAAGGAATCGATTATCGAATCTAATTCAGACCCTATGCACCTTGGCAACGTTGACTCGCAATAACTCCTAATTACTTTAGATTTACAACATGGCATGTAAACATCAAGTACACTGTATATTTATCTTCTGTGCAGTGAAATGGGACGGGCTATTCTAGCTTTCATCCGAGAGAGCGACTCAGCTGCGAACGAAAGTCAAGCCGGTGGGAAGTGCACTCTCCTATGGTGGCACTACACTGCCGACCAAGTCTGTTGAACTGGCGCAACAACACAGGTAGTGTGGCAGGCATTCACCAAGATCCGTCGCCATTCGACAGTGTTTGTTAAATTAAAGAAAATCGCTAATAAGACATCTCATCAATGAGTCTTGTGAAAATAGAATTATCCATTATAAATTAAAACCATTGAAATGCTGACACATAATTTTCCTGATGACGCCACGAGTAAAAGACAAATGACAATCAAGCAAATTAAAAACCGGCTAAGTGCGAGTCGGACTCGCACACGAAGGGTTCCGTACCATTGTACAAGATTTAACATAAAAATATCACGTTTTTTGTATGGGGCCCCCCTTTATTTTTTTTTATTTTTAGCTATTTGTTGTTATAGCGGCAAAATCAATACACACTCTGTGAAAATTTCAGCTGCCTACCTATTACGGTTCATGAGATACAGCCCTGTGACAGACGGACGGACGGACGGACGGACGGACGGACGGACGGACAGACAGCGGAGGCTTAGTAATAGGGTTCCGTTTTCACCCTTTGGGTACGGAACCCTAAAAAGTAACACGTTCTCAGAGAGTTCTTTTTTAAAATTTCGTAATTGTGTTTTTATTTATTTCACTACAAGTGGTCAGTTCCAGAAACTTTCATTCCAAAAAATTTTTCCATTAGGATTCAGAGGAGTGCATGCACATTGTTACGTTGGAGGGGTTAAGTTAGAGGCGGAAAACAAAAATGGCTTAAAATACAATAAAAATAACAAAGCGCACGTAACAATATGTGTTTGTTTTCTTTTTCAATGCCTCAAGAAGAACCGATCCGCCAAGGACATTTTAGGAAACGTAGTGATGATTACATGACGAATAGTATCTTCAATTCGCTTAAGCGAAATTTGACCGAGTCGGGCCGCAGTGTCGACGCGCCATTAGATTTTCTCATCCGCGGTCGCAATAGAAGCGGGCAGCGCTCTCCACGGTCGAAGTGAACGTGCATCAGCAGGTGACTGTTTTACGGTCTTTGCGGATTTTACGGCTTTTTACCGTATTCGCTGACGCTGAATAAAATTGCATAACAATAGGCAGACGAAGAACAGCGCCGATCTGAGTTCTTTTACGGCAAACCGATCCGCTGGAGTTTTCCGTAAAATCGTCAACTTCATACAAGTTTTTCATAGATATTCTGTGGTTTTACTTCTTCAAGCTGTCAATGTCAAACTAGGACTTCCGATTTGTATGAAAACGCGGAGTCGGCGTAAACGGCAACGTCGACATATTTACGGCAACGTTGAGTAAACTGTCAAATCAAACTCGGACTCGTAAATGTTAGTTCTCTTAACGCCCGCTGCGCGTGCTCTTCAATTTCTCCATACATTTAAAAAAGCCAGTCGATCGGACTGCCGTAAACGCCAATTTAGGTGACAACTGGGACTACAGGTTCTGGGTGCCTCTATCGTCGCGGTCGTGAAGAAACACGCCTGTTGGTAACATTCTTAAACCCAACGCAAGTATTAATGTTTTCATGTGCGTTTTGTACACACTGCGCTCGAATTGCAGTCTGCAATCTAATTTCTCAGTGCATTATCGCACATAACCTTGCCAAAGACACGAAGATAAGACAGTAGGTAGGTTTCGCCTGCAGTTATCTGCCTTTTTGGCGACATCGTTTACTTTAAGAAATATATTTTAGAAAAATATTCTGCATTTAATTACAGTTTCAATACAATGCTGAGTTTTCAATGTGCAATTTATGTAAATACTTATATTCTTTTGTATTGTCGCTAAAACTAATTAAGATTGTTCAGATTTCTTATACGAATGTTAAAATTGCAAGTATTGTATTGTATTGTTTATTCATCATCCATAGACAGTAGTACACTGCACTCGGATTTGACATTTTTTAACGATGGCCAGTTCAGCAAAACAAAACACAGCGAAGAAGAACTGGAAAGAAACTCCGCTGCTTTTTTTTCAACGTCCACTTAGTCTAAATTTACAAAAGTGTTTGTCAATTATTTTAACAAAAATATAGGTAAAACACTAAATTAACATGAATTCACAAACAATTACATTTATGCCGTATGCAACAAACAGTTCATGACAAATATCATTTTATTTGCAAAGACTATCTTCACCAACCAATTGCCAATTGGAGCAGGCCAGTCCCCACAAACGGTCACAGACACGTCTCAAAACAGCATGGGATGTATCTAGCCAAAATTTCGAAGTCCCTCAAGATACCCCTTTCAATTCTCGTCAATAGTACTACGAGTATATTATGTTCTTTCATTTGACAATGCTCTCTCTAGCCAACCATCGCGGAAATCATCCGACGAAATCACTTAGCAACTTTCAAGGAAGGAACGCATTTCTACTAGGTTTATTCATTCCAGATATGCACGAATGCGCCTCTTCTTCCATACCCAAGTTCAAGTGAAGGCACCACACGAATTGGCCTCTCCTTTCATACCCAAGTTCAAGTGAAGTCACCACACGAATGGGCCTCTCCTTCCATACCCTAGTTCAAGTGAAGGCACCGCACGGATTGGCCTCTCCTTTCATACCCAAGTTCAAGTGAAGGCACCACACGAATGGGCCTCTCCTTCCATACCCTAGTTCAAGTGAAGGCACCGCACGAATTGGCCTCTCCTTCCATACCCTAGTTCAAGTGAAGGCACCGCACGAATGGGCCTCTCCTTCCATACCCTAGTTCAAGTGAAGGCACCACACGAATGGGCCTCTCCTTCCATACCCTAGTTCAAGTGAAGTCACCACACGAATGGGCCTCTCCTTCCATACCCTAGTTCAAGTGAAGGCACCACACGAATGGGCCTCTCCTTCCATACCCTAGTTCAAGTGAAGGCACCACACGAATGGGCCTCTCCTTCCATACCCTAGTTCAAGTGAAGGCACCACAACGAATGGGCCTCTCCTTCCATACCCTAGTTCAAGTGAAGGCACCACACGAATGGGCCTCTCCTTCCATACCCTAGTTCAAGTGAAGGCACCACACGAATGGGCCTCTCCTTCCATACCCTAGTTCAAGTGAAGGCACCGCACGAATGGGCCTCTCCTTCCATACCCTAGTTCAAGTGAAGGCACCACACGAATGGGCCTCTCCTTCCATACCCTAGTTCAAGTGAAGTCACCACACGAATGGGCCTCTCCTTCCATACCCTAGTTCAAGTGAAGGCACCACACGAATGGGCCTCTCCTTCCATACCCTAGTTCAAGTGAAGGCACCACACGAATGGGCCTCTCCTTCCATACCCTAGTTCAAGTGAAGGCACCACACGAATGGGCCTCTCCTTCCATACCCTAGTTCAAGTGAAGGCACCACACGAATGGGCCTCTCCTTCCATACCCTAGTTCAAGTGAAGGCACCACAACGAATGGGCCTCTCCTTCCATACCCTAGTTCAAGTGAAGGCACCACACGAATGGGCCTCTCCTTCCATACCCTAGTTCAAGTGAAGGCACCACACGAATGGGCCTCTCCTTCCATACCCTAGTTCAAGTGAAGGCACCACACGCATTGGCCTCTCCTTTCATACCCAAGTTCAAGTGAAGGCACCAGTACAGTGTGATCGAAATAGTTAATTAAATGAATTAAATGAAAGAAATGAAATGGAGGGGGCTTATAATAGCCCCCTCCACAAGGATTATAAGCACACTCCGGAATGATTATAGGTACATTCCGGAATGGTTCCGATTTGAAGCCGGAATGGACATATTTTGATAACGAGTGGGAACAGTAATAGAAGTAGGTAAGGCTGATAAGGAATATTAAAAGAAACAAGTAATAAGATCCCTTTAACATCAGAATATAACACGGATGGTTATCAGCTAAAAGCCAAATTGAAAACAATTAAAATTCAATCGGAATTTATCGCATCCTGCGCACGGTCGCGCTTTCCTGTGACCTGTTAATTGTTAGGGGTCGGGCGCAAACAGTCGTAACTAAAACTAAATAACATTCAAGCATAATCAGTACACGCCATCCGGTGAGCGTTTCTCTGCAACGAGACGATAAAGGTGGGCGAATGTCTAGGATTAAACTGGACGAAAAAACCGGTCAGTCAAGTGCGAGTCGGACTCGCACACGAAAGGTTCCGTACCATCGTACAATATTTAACACAAAAAAATAACGCTTTTTGTATGGGGCCATCCTTTCATTTTTATATTTTTTTCATTTTACCTATTTGTTGTTATAGCGGCAAAATAAATACACACTTTGTGAAAATATCAGCTGCCTACCTATTACGGTTCATGAGATACAGCCCTGTGACGTACGGACGGACGGACGGACGGACGGACGGACGGACGGACGGACGGACGGACGGACGGACGGACGGACTGACGGACGGACAGCGGCGGCTTATTGATAGGGTTCCGTTTTCTCCCTTTTGGTACGGAACCCTAAAATAATTTTGATTGTTCCCTCGAAAATACTTCTTCGATGCGCTGGTGCATTCCAGCGATAGGTCGCCCGGCTCTAAGGAGGAATGCTTTCCCATTTATAATCCTCAAGTCCGAAATGACATTCCGGAATAAAGCTTTCAACGGAACTGGAGAAGCCGCTAAGATGTCCAGCAAAAATCAACAAGTACCGCCCTCCGCCTACTAAAAAAACCGGCCAAGTGCGAGTCGGACTCGCACACGAAGGGTTCCGTAACATCGTACAAGATTTAACACAAAAAAATCACGATTTTTTTGTATGGGACCACCCTTTAATTTTTATTATTTTTTAATTTTACCTATTTGTTGTTATAGCGGCAAAATAAATACACATTCTGTGAAAATTTCAGCTGCCTACCTATTACGGTTCAGGAGATACAGCCCTGTGACGGACGGACGGACGGACGGACGGACGGACGGACGGACGGACGGACAGCGGAGGTTTAGTAATAGGGTTCCGTTTTCCCCCTTTGGGTACGGAACCCTAAAAAAAACAATTTTGATTGTTCCCTCGAAAATACTTCTTCGATGCGCTGGTGCATTCCAGCGATAGGTCGCCCGGCTCTAAGGAGGAATGCTTTCCCATTTATAATCCTCAAGTCCGAAATGACATTCCGGAATGAAGCTTTCAACGGAACTGGAGAAGCCGCTAAGATGTCCAGCAAAAATCAACAAGTACCGCTCTCCGCCTACTAAAAAACCGGCCAAGTGCGAGTCGGACTCGCACACGAAGGGTTCCGTACCATCGTACAAGATTTAACACAAAAAAATCATGATTTTTTTGTATGGGACCACCCTTTAATTTTTATTATTTTTTAATTTTACCTATTTGTTGTTATAGCGGCAAAATAAATACACATTCTGTGAAAATTTCAGTTGCCTACCTATTACGGTTCATGAGATACAGCCCTGTGACGGACGGACGGAAGGACGGACGGACGGACAGCGGAGGTTTAGTAATAGGGTTCCGTTTTCACCCTTTGGGTACGGAACCCTAAAAAATCAGCCACCACCGTGTCGGTTCAAATCTCCTCCGGAATAGTTATTAGCCTATGGCACTATGCTGGAATGGGTGTTTTTGTGAGGAGTGGAATGGGAATGGCAGTAGATAAACTTGATGTGGGATGAACAAATGAGTAATATAAGCGGAGGAGCCGGTGGACTAGGAACGGTGCATAGCTGGTACATTCGCGTAGTTACATCGCATATGCGCATTAGGAGCTATCAATATTAGTATAGTAATTTTAGCGTTGATTCAATTAGTCCACCTTTATCCAAAACGTTGCATCTATTTGTAACTGTTCCCAAGGAAATAATTCTCGCATCGCTCTTCTCTTAGTCCGCGCTCATTTTATTAATTTAAATAGTTATTTCCTTGAAACCATTATAAATAGATAATTTCTTTGGCAATACTATTCCGGGAGGTCACGACATTTTTGGTCACGATAAGGTAAATGGCTGAATTTGGGTTCACATGTTAGAACCCAACCCTCTGATGCTAAATATGTCGGTCTGCCTGTGCCAAGTGGTTGCGTTTTCTAGATAGGCTATATAAAATATATGTTGGTATGTACCTGCTGATGAATATACTGATTGTCTAGAAACATTGATACATATTAATTATGCAACAAGAACCAGTCGGTTTTTTAATTAAATACTTAAATATACCTAAAGTTATATCTGTCACCTAAATCGCCTATAACTACGAAATGCAACCAAAGCTTTGTTTAGTTTTTGTATTGCTAAGCAAGTATGTACTGATACTTTCATGCTTCGTTATTTTCAGCCATTTACCTTATCATATATATTTTTGTCACCATAACTACTTTCTCAGGCGCCTTATCTCGGTAACGCAACCACTTGGCACAGGCAGACTGACACATTTAGCTTCAGAGGGTTGGTCTTTATCCTGTGAACCCAGTTTCAGCTATTTACGTTATCGTTACCATTTTTGTCGCCACCTCCTAGTCTATACGTAGGTTGTTCTATTTCAGAAACTGAATCAACCCGGAAATTATCGGCACCTAATTTTGAAAACATTGAATAGAGCCAAATTAGAAATCATTTTCTTACGCATTAAAAAGTCCAATAAACTCAAGGTCCAAAACTCATACCGTCCAAAACACTTATGAATACTGATATTATCAATTAGGTTAGGTTAGATTATATGCACTTTAAAATTCACACGAATAATACATACTTTTGGATGTTCTGGGTTTTGGACCTTGTGCTTTTTAGGGTTCCGTACCCAAAGGGTGCCAACGGAACCCTATTACTAAGCCTCCGCTGTCCGTCCGTCCGTCGGTCTGTCACAGGGCTGCATCTCAGTAACCGTAACAGATAGACAGCTGAAATTTTCACAGAGTGCGTATTTATTTTGCCGCTATAACAACAAATAGGTAAGATTAAAAAAATATTAAAATTAAAGGGGGTCTCCATACAAAAAAAACGTGATTTTTTGTATTCCATCTTTTACGATGGTACGGAACCTTTCGTGTGCGAGTCCGACTCGCACTTGGCCGGTATTATGACTAGGAGGTCGCGACAAAAATGGTAACGATAACGTAAATGGCTGAAACTGGGTTCACGGGATAAAGTACAACCCTCTGAAGCTAAATGTGTCAGTCTGCCTGTTCCAAGTGGTTGCGTTACGTAGATAAGGCGCCTGAAAAAGTAGTTATGGTGACAAAAAATACTTATGATAAGGTAAATAGATGCAAATGACGAAGCATGAAAGAATCAATACATGCTTGCTTAGCACTACAAAACTGAACAAATCTTAGGTTGAATTTAGTAGTTATAGGCGATTTAGGTTACAGGTATAACTTTAGGTGTATATAAGTATTTAATTAAGTAACCGTCTGGTTATTGTTGTATAATTAATAGGTATCAATGTTTCCAGATCATCAGTATATTCATCAGCATTTTTTTTATATAGCCAATCTAGAAAACGCAACCACTTGGCACGGGCAGATCGACATATTTAGCATCAGAGGGTTGGTCACTAACAAGTGAACCCAGATTCAGCCATTTACCTTATTGTGACCAAAAATGTCGTGACCTCCCGGAATATTAGACTTTGTGAAGGCGACCCGTTGAAGGGACTTGGCAATTATTTCACTTTGAATTTTCGGAATTATACTAGTTTGTTCAATAAGACCCGGCGATGCCTAAAAAAGGGCTCTCGCAATGAGATTCACGATGCTCCCACGAGGAGAAAATCGAGCAGCGAGATCGTATCTGCCTTGTAAATTGTGACACCGCTGATCAGCATTGTGTGCTGTCAGATCCATCCATCAGCACGCCCAAGCGTGCATGCATTATGCAGTATTTTGTAGCCGAAACATAAAACATATTTGCTTTGTAACGTTAGACTTTTAAAACACGCAACGTTATCGTTCGTTTCGACGGTGAAAAAATAAAATTTTAATGTGGACGAAAATGAGGCAGTAAACTTACATGAACAGAGAAACACTCTACTTCAGATATAGAATTTTAAAAAATCTCCTTAATATCAATCCAGGGTGTAAAGTACATTTTATCCTATTCGATATACTAAGAAAGTTAGTGTACCTAATAGTATTGGTATTACGTCTGCGGTCTCTTGTCTCCAAAACAGCGGGTATTTCTTGTCCGAAATTGAGTGGGTTCGGAACCCATGTTAAACTGTAAGTCCCTACATCACTAGAAAGGTCCTAACATCACATCCAATTCCTTCGGAATGTGGCCAACACGCCATATGTAAGTTGGCCCACACGTATAATGAAAGTTGAAGTGGTATTAGCCATCCATTAAAAAAATCAACATTTGGCATGAAGCTACATGTTAAGGCATTGTAAAATAGTATATAATGCGGCAATTGAACTTATAAACAAAAGTCATGAGTGCCTTTGAAAACACATACAAATGTGTCTGATGAATCAGAGAAAAGCGAGTTCGCGTAAAATGCGTAGAGGGTAATTGAAAACGCGTCGATTGGGCCAACCGCAGTGTTTTGTCATTGCCGGTGCCACAGGCCGGCACCATTAATTCGACCTATTAACTGGCAGGTCAAATGAAGTCAATTCCATTAGCTATCTCACCCCATTCATTAGATATGGAGCCGATTGGACAGATCCAATCAGCACAGTTTAGAGCTACTATGAGCTTTAGTGATTTGAAATTGCTCGTATCTCCTTTGGAGGGTGAGGCTAGGTCTAATTTGGATTGGATTTTCTATCGAATGGGCGTTGAGAATTTGCCATTTTTGAGATATTGGACTTTAGACTCACTCTATAATACTATGTAGTTCCAAATTTTTGTCAATTAGAAAAAACCGGCCAACTGTCATTTGGACTCGCATACGAAGGGCTTCGTACCATCGTACAAGATTGAATACAAAAAAAACACACTTTTTTTGCCTCTTAAATTTTTATATTTTTTTTTTACATGTTTGTTGATATAGCGGCAAAACAAATACACACTCTGAAAAATTCAGCTGCCTACCTACGGTTCATGAGATACAGCCCTGTGACAGACGGACGGACGGATAGCGGTGGCTTAGTAATAGGGTTCAGTTGGCACCCTTTGGGTACGGAACCCTAAAACAATATAATGTTTTGCGTCATCTTATAGTTAACTAACTGGGCAATCTTCCAAAGGTCACAGTAATTTTAACGTTTAAAAAAACAACTTGATACCCCTTTAAGATAACTGGCTTAGTTACTCTTTCTTTAACTTCAGGGCATCAATTTAACTGTCATGTCTTTTCGACAATAGAAAATTATGGGTAGTCGGAGTTCTTACCTAAATTGGCGTTTACGGAACTTCGAAGTTACGCAAAAACGTCAACTAATGATTCTGTAGATTTACTTCTTCAAGCTGTCGAAATGAAACTCGGACTACCGATATGTATGAAAACGCGGAGTCGGCGTAAACGGAAACGTCAACGTATCTACGCCGACGATGCGTAAGCTGTCAAATCAAACTCGGACTCGTAAATTTTAGAATCTTAGCGCCCTCTGCGCGCACTCTTCAATTATCCATGCAATTGAAAACGCTAGTCAATCGGTTTAGCGTAAACGCCAATTTAGGCGACAAGTTAGACTACAAGCCTCTGATCGGAGAATAGGGCGATTGGACTCTTCCTTAGTTCAAATCAAATATGTTTTACTGATAGAGTCCAAAGCATTTTGGTAAAGGGCATGTGAGCAGGTCATTATCAGAACTGGGATATCTATAAGGAAATTTCATAGCAAATGCATCCTTCTGACCACGCTACTAGATCATAAATCATTTGGTGCACCCACAGCATACATAAATTGCCCTTTTATTATTCGATAAGGCGCATACAGTAAGTTCTCTGACCTGATTAGATATGAATAATTAATAGCATAAGATATATTGAGAGCAGAGTCACGTAAGTTGTGCCGTGTGGGTTCCGGCACTTAAAAATAATAAGTGTTCCCAAAGCATTTTGCGGCTAAGGGATTTGTGGTTCGGATTCTATGGAATATAGTTTCTTAGGTAGGTCGCAGGATTAATCCAGGCCGGGTTGGAACATCGTATAGAATATAACACTTTTTAGGGTTCCGTACCCAAAGAGTGCTATCGGAGCCTGAGTCACAGGGCTTTATCTCATGAACCGTAACAGGTAGGCAGCTGAAATTTTCACAGAGTGTGTATTTATTTTGCCGCTATAACAAATAGGTATATAAAAAACGTGAATCACGAAAAAACGTGATTTTTTCAATTCACTTGATATTTGGTCATTAATGTTAGACAAAGAATACATGTGCATGCAAGTTTAAAAAAAATTAAACCTAGTCAAATAAAAACACAAAAAAATCTATGGTAATTTTCTTTCTCCGTGGTTTGTCCCAGAACAGGTTTTTCGAAAAAACGAAAAGCTGCAGACACGGCTATTTGTTATCTAATTTGTGTTTCTAATGTCAGCTATTTGTCTGATATTAGAAACTAAATCGGAACCTTGCTTTTGAAATGATTCGGTAGTTTGAGGAGCGTAATTTTCTGATGCATGCACTGGCCTACCAGCATTCATGATAAAATCCGAGCGCGATGTACTGCCCATGGATGATGAATAAACAATAATCGTGAGGTCCTGGCGTGCGCCATATGCCGCGCTCAACATAAAAAGAAAACAATCAACAATAGAGCAGCTACTTCTCCGTGCGCAAGTTCACGCGGTACTTCGTGAAATTAACGAGGTGCGCGCGAGTTTAGGAAGCGGGCGCCGAGCCGTGTCGCGGCGAGCAAGCAGCGCGCGCGGCGGCGTAGGGCAACCACCTCGGCGCTGCGGCAACCGCCCCTCCCCCCCTCCACGCGCCGCAGCCGCGTAGCCACAGCGGAGCGTCGCTTCCTGGTTGCCGCGCGCCCAAAGAGATTCAACAGGAGGAATAGAGCCCGCGCATGAGCGGTGAACAACGCTCAATACAAATACAAGCGGGGCACATCGATGCGATGATCGGACTTTCACATAAAAATAAAGCTTGTTTTTAAAAAGGTTTTTTAACTATAAATTATTTTTTTAATAAAAATGTTTTCGAAGGACATATTTCTTAACTAAAGTAAACATAAATAACTATAACATGGGAGTCTTCAAGCGTAATTTGAATAAGCTCGATAGCTCAGCCATAGTCCGCAAATCCGTTGGCATGGCGCCTCGCTGAGCGTGGTTCCGCGAGGCGAGCTGTTTTTGGCTTTTCTGAGCACCTTTGGTCTTCAGCGCAGCTAACCTAACCTAACCTAACCAGGTAAGCCGGTTATTCCAATGAATGTGATATGTATACAAAATTTCGTGGCCGTTGAGGAGTTCCCTCGTTTGGAGCCAACCTTGAGTGCAGTAGCAATGTCACGGTGACACTTAGAGTGGGTTAGCATTAATTGAATGCGTATACAATATTTCGTGCGTGTACTGTCAACCTGTGGAGGAGTTCCCTCGTTTGGAGCCAACCTTGAGTGCAGTAGCCATTTCACGGCGACACTTAGAGTGGATTATCATTAATTTAATGCGTATACAAAATTTCGTTTCTGTGCTGTTGACCGTTGAGGAGTTCCCTCGTTTGAAGCCAACTTTGAGTGCAGTAGCTATGCCACGGTGACACTTAGAATGGGTTATTATTAATTGAATGCGTATACAAAATTTCGTGCATGTGCTGCCGACCGTTGAGGAGTTCCCTCGTTTGGAGCCAACCTTGAGTGCAGTAGCCATTTCATGGTGACAATTAGACAATTTCGTTTTTGTGCTGTTGACCGTTGAAGAGTTCCTTTGTCTGGAGCTAACCCTGGATTTCGATGCTTACCATAAAAATGATGCTTACGATCATCATCGGAACTGAACCAACGTGTAAAAAACCGTAGGAGAAGAGGAATTGGTGGTCATTCAGCTTGCAAGATTTGACCTAAACCTCTACTTGATCCAGGGCAGGTTTTAGTTTCGAGTGGTCGAATCATCGATATAATCGATCGATTTCTTTGGTACGTCGATGGGTCGATTGAACGAAAATAATTGATTGATTGATTTATTGAAAATTCTTTATTACGCCACAAAAAAAAACCAATTTACAAAATAAAGTATAGTACAATAACAACATAAGTGGGCCGCAAAGGCGGGCTTATCCACTCGAAGAGATTTCTTCCAGCCGACCTTTGGGTGTTTGAGAAGTTCAATAGTTATATATTCGGTATATAATAATTATTTGTTGTGCTGAAAGTAACAACCGGCCATTTTCCCCCACTAGGCGGCGGGAGCCAACTAGTTCCGCATGTTTGCGGGTTTACACTCCCTCTATTCCAGCTATTACATCTCTTTGGTCGGCGTCACGGCGCACGGTGGGCTGGGAATCCGGTTTCATAGTATTACGATTTTTGGAAAATCAACTTGGTTTCATTAAAAAAGTAAGTATGCAGAAATGTTGGGCATGTTTCTAGATGTTCTGTCAAGAAGTTTGGTTCTATTCAATCAACCCATTATTTTTTTATTGGACTTGAAAACTTTTCAATGTATGGAAAGGAATATTGTTTTTCGTTTTTCTCGAAAGTCTTAAAAAGTGTCGAGACCAGATTAGCAAGGTGAGTAAACTGAACATATAAAGAATCTTTTTGAGAAAAAAAAATCACCGGACAATACCGGGACACGGAGTTATAGTGAGTTAAACTTTGACATATTTCATAAATTTTGAAACAAGTAATGTATGTCGATTAGTGATTTTGATCGTCTTGTTTAAATGTTTTGGGATACATCTAAAGGTTTTATATGCGTATATGTATGTTATTAAGGCATAAGTGCACAAAACAGTTAAGTGTCATTTTAATTTCAAAATAAAATAAAACTAATTACGCATGTTTTTAAGAAATCCGTCAATATTTCTCCAGATACAAATAAATATCTTTTTTTACGGTTACTGGATTTTGTTATCTTTTAAATTTTATAAATACTTTTTAAAATCAAACTTCAAGAAGTCTTTCAGGCGTTTAAGGATCCGTTTCAGGCATATATTTACTAACTATCAACCCTATAAGGAATCGCAGTGATTTGTACATTTAAACATTCAAAGGATAAAGTCGAACATCAAACCAATATTCTAACTAGTTCCAAGAGTAACGAGCGGATTATGTATAATTATCTTTAAAACAAGCGTCTTTGAAAAGCGTGATCCTGTGGTTACTTAAGTATTAGTGCAACGTTTTAATAATCCATATTCTACTTAAGCTTCTATGAATCAGAAACGAAAATACATTAACTAAAAGTGCGCAGTAATTAGTTTCACAACAATTCAGTGGTGTTTTGTTGCTTCTCACGGAGAGGGCCCGAGCTATGGACGAATGCTCTTCGGGAAGGCTTACTACTTCCTCCCCATAGGAAAAGGATGAAGATAGGATTAGGATTTCGCCAAGAGTGCGTGGCAGGAAAACAGGACGCTCCTGAAAAACGAGTCAGTCACTAAGGAAAACCTATCTTAGTCAGAGGGAGAGTCTGAATCGGAAGAACTGTACAGCTCTGATTCAGATAAATTATTGACGTCGATGAAAACAGAACTTTGTTTTTCTTCAGTTAGTGGCAATATTAATAAGGATAGCATATCATGTGACATAATTTGCCTCCTTTTCTCACTAACTTTAGGTTGCACACTAGCCAAAAACGGATCTGAAGATACCAAAAAGTTATTAAGTATGTCCAGGTTGGTTGCAGTTCTATTGAATTTGCGTGCATGATGCTCTCTGCATTTTTTAAAATCTTTATTTCTAGCTTCCGATGCTTCTTCGGATAACTTCCCAATCGGTACAAGATTATGGTGCTGTATTATGGCAGCACCATGGGAAAGCAGTTTGTGCACACTGGCTGGCATATAATACCAACTGTATAAATCAACGTAAAGTTTTGCCGTCTTTTGAGAGTAACGAGAAAATGCCTCAACATTAACTTGCTCGCCACTTAACATCCGTTAACATCCGGAATTTATAGATAATTGTACGTTCAATTTCTAAGGCTTTAACATTGACGTTTGATGATATCTTTACTTTTGAAAGTATTTATATAACATTACTATTTCCTTATAGAGTTGACAGTTCGCAACGTTCGTTTTTTGGAATTGAAATTTATAAAATTTAAACGATAAACGAACGCAAAAACATTATTTATGTTGTTATCTGCAGAAATATTGACATTGACGGATTTTTTGACTATCACATAGCTTTAAAACATGCGTAATTCGTTTTTATTTTAATTTAATTAGAAATCGAAGTGACATTGTAACTATTTTGTGCATGTACGCTCCTGTTAAAACCCTTATATGGATCCCAAAACATGTTTAAACAAGACTATCTAAGTGTAAGAAACACTAATCGACGTACATAACTTGTTTAAAAAATATGAAATATGTCCAAGTTTAACTCACTATAACTCCGTGTCCCGGTACTGTCCGGTGGATTTTTTTTCTTAAAAAGATTCTTTATATGTTCAGTTTACTCACCTTGCTAATCTGGTCTCGACACTTTTTAAGACTTTCGAGAAAAACGAAAAACAATATTCCGTTCCATACATTGAAAAGTTTTCAAGTCCAATAAAAAAATAATGGGTTGATTGAATAGAACCAAACTTCTTTACAGAACATCTAGAAACATGCCCAACATTTCTGCATACTTACTTTTTTAATGAAACCAAGTTGATTTTCCAAAAATCGTAATACTATGAAACCGGATTCCCAGCCCACCGTGCGGCGGCGCGGTGTACCGTGACGATTACGTTGCTCTCGCGATATCCGCACCTAGTTGCGATAGGGTCATCCAACCTTTCCACGTGGGCAGGCTGGGCAGGTACCATGAAACATTATTATTGATGCACTCTGCCTATTTTCTGCCATGCTAATTTTTACTGTTTCAGTAATATCACAACATTTAATAATTAAATTTAATATTAGAACAGATTATTTAATCTATTTTTCAATAAATAATTAGCTTAACGAAATTTTTTTAATTAATGAGATAATTAAACTTACAAAATATAAAAGATTTCATCCATTTTTCTCTACAAAGCAATTTTGTAGACGCCATTACGCTCACTGCATTTCCTCGCTGTATAGCCAGTCCGGGGACGCATCAGAAAATCCAAAAAGCACAAAGTCCAAAACCCATACCGTCCAAAACACTAATGAATTCGGAACTTTTTCAATTAGGTTAGGTTAGGTTAGGTTAGATTATAATATTTGCATTTATAAATATATGCAAAAATACATACTTTTGGATGTTCTGGGTTTTGGACCTTATGCTTTTTGGACTTTGTGAAGGCGACCCGCCAGTCCGACCCTCTGTCGAAAATATCTTCCAGATCGGTAATCGCCTGAACATTCTTTTAATTTAGAACCCAAGTTTTTGACAAATAATTTTGTCAATTAATCTATGATATTCAGACATGCAACAAAAACTGGACAAAACTACTTTAATTTTTTTTATTATTCTTCCTCAATATTTAGATTTCGGTGCTACACCCACTTTTTTAGGGTTCCGTAACCAAAGGGTGCGAACCGGAATCCTATTACTAAGCCTCCGCTGTCCGTCCGTCCGTCCGTCTGTCACGGGGCTGTATCTCATGAACCGTAATAGGTAGGCAGCTGAAACTTTCACAAAGTGTGTATTTATTTAGCCGCTATAACAACAAATAAGTAGGTAAAATTAAAATATAATAAACATTAAGGGCCAAAAAACATGTGATTTTTGGTGTTAAATAATTTACGATGATCGTATGCGAGTCCGACTCGCACTAGGCCGGTTTTTTTTTGTCTTTGCCAAGCGATAGGTGCGGGTATTTTGTAAGTGAATTAAAGTAATATAATTAGCGATAAGTATAGACTCATTAGTCAAGAATCCTACACTTTGGACACGTCAAAACTTTACATGTATCTTACAAAGAAAAAGGCAAAACTCGAATAACGCAATTGAATCTTTGTTCATTTGCTCAAAGCGGGAGCCCTGCCACTGTATTACATAAACAAATATAAAAAACCGGCCAAGTGCGAGTCGGACTCGCACACGAAGGGTTCCGTACCATCGTAGAAAAAAAAAACAAAAAAATCACGTTTTTTGTATGGGAGCCCCCTTTAATTTTAATTATTTTTTAATCTAGGTAAGATTTGTTGTTATAGCGGCAAATTAAATACACACTCTGTGAAAATTTCAGCTGTCTACCTGTTACGGCTACTGAGATACAGCCCTGTGACAGACGGACAGATGGACGGACGGACGGACGGACGGACGGACAGCGGAGGCTTAGTAATAGGGTTCCGTTTTCACCCTTTGGGTACGGAACCCTAAAAAAGAATGTCACGCAAACCTTCCAGGGAACAATGATATTAAGTTCGATATGCCGTGGATAGATCAGTCCAATTCAATTATTCAAGGGATAGATATATAGCGTATGCGAGCGTTACCAATGCTTGGCCTACATGCCACCGCCCTCTTCCCGGTAGCTCGGGCCGTGAGAGCACGTTTAGCATTGCAAATGGCCCGAGCGCGGCCCGACCGCGCATGCGTGATTTACACATTAACTACGAGTAGACGAGTGCATCGCCGCCGCTGCACCCGCCGATGCACGCGCCTGCGCTACCGACACGCCAGGCCTAGACCGGCCGATGTAAGTGCGCGAAGCTTAGGGCCCATGAACTAGTACTACCATGAACACGTTTACGGACGCCATATTGTGACGAATCTTTAGATTACGAGACTGAAAAAGTTTCCATACAATTCAACGGGAATACCAAAGAAACCAAATCAAATACATTTACTTATGAAATATCCTATACATCTTCAATTAGCTTGGTTTAAATCACTGGTTTTAACCAAGTTCTGATTTATCTCAATCGACACTTAAAGAGCCTTTATTACTAAGTGCTCATTTTCTTGTACTGGTATCGATTGTGAGATGGTAAGAACGGCCCCTTAAGGTCGGCCCGTAAGCACCTGAAAATTTCGCCTCCCATACAAACGTAGTTAAATAATCATTTGCAAACCAATGTTCCAACTTACTTGATATTTGGTATCTAATATTATGCTACAAATATCTGTGTCTGCATGCCTTTGTTTTTTCGGTAAATGTATTCTGGGTCAAACCATAGAGAAAACAAAATTCGTATGAAGATTTTCTTTTTGCTTTCATTTCATTCGGTTTGGATTTTTCAAAAAAACAAAAGCATGCAGACACAGATATTTGTTACCTGATATTAGATATCAATTTAATTGGAATAGCGGTTTCCAAATTATTAGTAAACTACGTTTGTATGGGGAGTATAGCTTACGGGGCGTTCTTAAGCTAGTCAGCGTCTGTTGATTAGCTTAACCGTCACAATAAAGTGCCTTTCTTACCAGCTTGCAATCCCATACCAGTACAGGATAATCAGCACTTAAGCAACGAAGGCCCTTTAAATGTCGAACAAGAAATCAGCACTTAGTGAAATCCAGGCCAAGTCACAGAAAGTCTAGATCCTATAATCTAACTTATGTTATTCCAAATCTATACAACTTATAAAACAATGCCGTTACCGACTGAAAGACAACGCACTGTCTAAACCTTTGGACCTAGAGGTTTGTGGAGGAGAAATTAAGTGAAGTAAAAAAAAGTAAAAAAGATTTATTTGTTCTTAATATTACATACATCGGTATAATTACAACTGTGGGTTACAGTACATGTTTTGATGAACAGGTAATATTTTAAGCCCTGGCTCCCACACTAGGGCTGAGATAAATAGTCGTAACAGAAACTAAGACTAACGAAAAGTAGTACTTTGTGACGTCAATTTGCATTACTTTGAGATTTGGTCCATACAAAATGTCTCAAAGTGACGTCACAAAGTTTTACTTTCGGTTAGTCCTAGGCTGAGATAAATAGTCGTAACAGAAACTAAGACTAACCGAAAGTAGAACTTTGTGACGTCACTTTGACACATTTTGTATGGACCAAATCTCAAAGTAATGCAAATTGACGTCACAAAGTACTACTTTTCGTTAGTCTTAGTTTCTGTTACGACTATTTATCTCAGCCTTAGTTTCTGTTACTACGACTATTTATCTCAGCCTAGGATTCCATGTGCTGTGGGAGTCAGTGTCTTTCGTCGCACTAATTGTGCACTGTGTTGGCGTTAGTAATGTATTAAGAATAATATATAAAGACAATAATGTAATGTATTAATGTATGTATAAACACGTGTAAACAAGGGTGCTTTTGTATATATTAATATTAGCTAGAATTGTACCATCTTAGAGGTGAGGTTTTTTCTTTTTTAATTGACCTTTTCTAGAGGTGCGCTAGGCAGGGATATTTTTAAATTCCATCCCTAAAGGGGTGAGCGGAGGTGGCAAAGCTTGCATGGGGAAATGTTTTGTCCTCCTTGAGTTGCTGCACTTGCCCGCGAAGGGTTCGCGAGCACATTATACCGATTTTTTACCGCTCCAGTTTGACCGAAAACAAAACTGACCCGAGCGGAGCCAGGAAACTCAGTTGGTATATTTTAAAATTATAACTCCTTGAAATAAGTACTGTCATAAGTCATGGAAGTTGTCACGACTTGTCTGCAGAGATTATGGCAGTGGGGTGCATACATATGCATCAAGTTGTATGCTCCAATGCATCCTGGTCATTGCCCACTGCTCTAATACCCAGTTTATCAAATAATGGTCAATAACAAATTAAGATATATGACCCTACTAAGATAGTAAATGAAATAAATACTGAAGCAATAACAAATAGATCGATTTTAACTTTGTTTTGAATGAAGTAACAAACAGACGAATCAGAGTCAAGGGTGTGTGTTAGTCTGTTTTATGCAACTAGACATAGGTACCAACACCTACTGTCAAGATATTTGCCCAAAACATCACGTAGATTCTTTATATTTCACGGCTACATTGAATTGGATGCCGAATACGGAAAACTTTCATTGCCGCTTCAAGCATAGTTTATTCAATGCGATGGCACGAAACCAGAGGTGTGAATGACGAATACCTTAGTCGACTCTTACGGCATGTTCGTGAAGAAACGCAGTGGGCCCAATTGTATATTTAAGAACGGCCCGTAAGCTATGCTCCCCATACAAAAGTAGTTTAGTAATAATTTGAAAACCACTGTTCCAATTGAATTTATTTTTGATATCTAATATCAGGCAACAAATATCTGTGTCTGCACGCTTTTGTTTTTTTGAAAAATCAAATGAATACAAAAAGAATATCTTCATACGAATTTTGTTTTATCATTGGTTGGACCCAGGATACATTTACCGAAAAAACAAAGGCATGCAGACACATATATTTGTTGCCTGATATTAAATATCAAATATCAAGTAAATTGGAAAAGTGGTATTTAAATGATTAGTAAACTACATTTGTATGGGAGGCGAAATTTTCTAATGCTTACGGGCCCACCTTAAGTGCCTGAACCCACACTGCACAGTCTGTATTCAACAGATTGTAAAATAAATGCGATAGTTCGGTACGCCCTTAAAATAAACCAGGTTTATGGTCCTGGCAGCCTTGCACATTGTGCATTAGTACCTAACTACGTGCTAACTAGTACCTACATATATCAGCGAGCATGGAGGGACGGGAGTAGCAATCGAAACTCGTCTGTATGGGGTTGGCGTAGCCACTTTTACACAAAAAAACCGGCCAAGTGCGAGTCGGACTCGCACACGAAGGGTTCCGTAACATCGTACAATATTTAATACAAAACAATTACGTTTTTTGTATGGGGCCTATTTCATTTTTTATTATTTTTAATTTTTACCTATTTGTTGTTATTGCGGCAAAATACACACTCTATGAAATTTTCAGCTGCCTACCTATTATGGTTCATGAGATACAGCCCTGTGACAGACAGACGGACGGACGGACGAACGGATGGATCCTAAAAATGGTAGCGCCGGCGAGTGAGTTCAGTTGCGAATTCGCTTACCTAGTAAATTTTTGTCGAGTTCCAACGACGCGTAAGAACACGTAAAAACTTCACAGGTGTTCTTTAGTGCAACATTAGAGCAGTAGAGTTAAGTAAGTGCGAATAGTGTTAATCTCGCCCGGTTTCGTACCGTCGCATTGAACGAACGATGTTCGAAGCGGCAATGAAAATTGTCCGCGTTTCAAATCCAGTTCAACATAGCTGTGCAATAAAAGGAAGGTCTTGGCATGGCACCTAGTTCCAATGAGGTGTGTTGGGATAATACACGGTGTTAACCCAAGTAGGCGACATTCCCGAAAGGGGGTTGTTTTGGGTCACATATTAATGCCGAAAAAGTAGGTATTTTTTTGTTTGGACCTTTTGTTTTAAAATTTTCGATTTCTAATACTAGTATGAAAACATAGTATTTCGTAATAGGAACCGCACTGCATTCACAAAAAGTTCTAAAGTAGGACATTTTTTAAAATAAATGTGAAAATTTACATTCGGATCGATGCAATAAAATTGGCGGCGGCGCGCAGTCAGCTTCGAGACACATGTCGTGCTTAAACCGTTCCAAAGGGAAATGGTCGCTGAGGTAAAAGTTTGGATTAAATCTGCAATTTTTTTTTAGTATTTTAGATTTAATTTTTAAATACCACCAAATGGTTTTTTTTATTATTTTTATTTTTATTATTATTATTTTCTATTATCAAAGAATATTTTCTTTGACATGGGTACTACATTATAGAATGAATTTGTTTATTTACTAACTTATATTTAATTTGATATTACCTTGTATCAAAAATGACGATGGCTTTTTACACCTGAATAATTTAGATCATAATTCCTATTAATTTAAAATATTAATTTAGAATAAGATGTCATTATAGTAGTCAAGAGTTTGCTCCTCACCAATGTATATAATGTTCTTATAATAATGTTCTTTGTGAGCAGTAGTAATCAATCAATCACTGTAAACTAGTTTGTAAGTATCACTGGAAAAAATAATAATACAATGACCAACCTGACGAAGTTTCTTGTCGGCTCTTCTTCGCCAGAAGTAATCGAACCGACAGGAAAAAAAAAATTACGAATCCGAGTGTGTAATATACATCTAATGGAGGAAATAAAGAAACTGAAACTGAAACTGATCAGTATATGAAATATTTAAAATTTAATCGGTATTAAAATAGAAATGTCGCGAAAAAAATTAACACCGTGTATAATGACTGATATAAAAAAAAGTGTGCTGCGAATTTTTTGGACAACATGGAAAATAGAGTGATGAGAACTGAAATGGTTTTCCTGCAGCGAATGGAGTGACGAAAGAACGACGAAGCATGATTAAAAAGCAGACGTAGGTGTAGCTGTCGGTCTCGGGTGCCTTGAAATAACGTACCATAACTAAATTGTTGCAGTGCTTCGTAAAAATTAAGGTTGTTTTGTTTTTATGTGACATGACATGTTTGGCATATTATGTTGTAGCGGCGATAGAAATACACACCTGTGAAAATTTCAGTTGACTACCTATTACAGTTCATGAGATACAGCCGGCTGACACGGACGGACGGACGGACAGCGGAGGCTTTGAGTATTTTGGTATGGAGCACTACGTATACTACAGAGTGGGATATCTTTGAGCAGGTATTTTAAAACGCAATGAATATATCTTTTTTGCTCGATTGGAATGCATATAATAAATATTATTTCTTCAAAGTAAACAAACATTGTATGTGTGAGGGGGGGGGGGGGGAGAACTCAGCAAAATCAGGTGTGCTCATTAAGGGGAAGTCCTGTCATGGTACCCAATTATTATTATTTTTTAATGTGATTGGACATGGATGGCTAATACCACAAGTTCTGTCATGGTATTAGCCCAACACACCACATGGGAACTAGGTGCCATGCCAGGACCTTCCTTATATTGCACGGCTACATTGAACTGGATGGAAAACACGGACAATTTTCATTGCCGCTTCGACCATCGTTCATCCAATGCGATGGTACCAACCCGGGCGGGATCAACCCTACCACCTAGTAAGTAAGGAAGGGGACCTACAGTTTAATGTGGAATCCGAACCACGGCCAGCCTCTCTCAACGGTCGAATGGTCACCCATCCAAGACCAGACCGGACCCAGCGTTGCTTAACTTCGGAGAGCGATCGCCGAAGTGTCACGCCACTGGGCCATTGAGGCTATATTAATTTAATAGCTGGTAGGTAATTATGATAGGTAGGAAGGCGATCTACAGTTTTAAATGGATTCCGAACCAAGAAACAGCTCGCATTCCTAACGAAATGCAGTGCATAAATGGGGCCGGAAATGGCATAGGCTCCATTCCCGAAAACATACTTTTGTTAAAAAACCTACTTAGGTGCCGACTGTTGATGTCTTTTTCAGTCAAAACCGTAACCATTTGACATTCCGAAAATGAGTTAAGTACAGAGGTTATTAACATATCCCCACATAGAAAATGTCTATGATCTTTTTTATTTTCCTCTGAAAACATATAAATATTATACATATTACACACCGGAGTATACTTGTAATGGTATTCATTACATTAATTTATATAATTGCATAGTAAGTTTATTAGTTGTAAGTAACTTAAACTGAGGGTTGCTGTCTCTATTGTTCTTTGTTCTTTGCCTTAATCTGTTCTACCAAGGAATTGTCTGGCAGTAGCATATAGATCTAAGCATGTATTTCATAATTGTGGCTGGAAAAATATGTTATGTAAACCCGTGAAGTTTCTTTGCGGGTTCTCCTTTACTGGGTTGATCGAATCTGCGGATCTTTGTGACGTAACTTGGTGTAGTTTGACTAGAAAAAAGTTTAAAAAAATTAAATGAAGTATGATCAAAATGCCTTCTCATAAATGTTCATATTAATATTTCAATAATAAATAATTCTCAAATGTCAAATATTTTTATAAAAACATTTAATAAATCAAAATTTCATGAAAGATTAAAAAATTCACATCATAGGGAAGACTATACTCTTCATGTTACAAGAGTATTTTTTAATATCACTCAGCGCAGCGCTCGTAAACTTCTCAATCGTCGCGTCACAGTTGATTGAAACGAGCAAAAAAATCTGATTGTTAATGTAATGGTGTTCCCATTACGGCTAAGTTATCATTAGCGGTAGCATATCCAAATACATCATGTTCCATCCGCCACTCCTTAAGTGTACAAAAACTGTGACATTCTTAATTTGTACGAGGACTTTATTTAAATTCCGTTTCAAGTAATCTTAAATCTTTTTGCATTTGCACTCCGATATGCTTCCTTTAACTAACGCACCACATGGAAACTAGGTGCTATGCCAGGACCTTCCTTATATTGCTCAACTACATTGAACTGAATGGAAAACACGGACAATTTTCATTGCCGCTTCGACCATCGTTCATTCAATGCAATGGTACCAATCCGGACGGGATTAAACCTACCATCTAGTAAGTAAGAAAGGGGACCAACAGTTTTATGTGGAATCGGAACCACGGCCAGCCTCAACGGTTGAAAATGCATCCATCCAGAACCCAACCGCGCTCAGAGGTGCCTACCCAGCTTATGGAATCGCAAGGCATTGCACTATTGGGCTACCAAGTCTTCACTATCGCGACTTACACAAATTTGGAGTTACGCGATAGCTCTATGTAGATTCAGAAAGGAGAAATTAAATTGCGCAAAGCAATTGGATGAGGACAACAATACAATACAATAGAAGATTATTTGTATGGATTTATATGCAAAATTGGACCCTCACTTATGTAAATGAATATGACTTACACGGTTATCGCTATAGTGTAAGTCTAGGGTATTACTTTATTACCCTGTATTTTTATGTGTGTGGTATACAGCGGTTGAGTGAATCGATACACGTATTGATTATCGATAACCGGTTAAGGTAAAATTTGCCTTTTGCCATTAACCGTTAAGTAACTTGTAGTTACTTGTAGTCGGGCTCGGTTTCCACACTTAAACCTTTGTGGCGTATTTTGTGTCGAAGGATTGTTCAGACCGTTAAGTTGTTAACGTTAGACTTCACCGTGATGGAACGATTCGAGCCATGGCGTAATCGCAGCCATGTCGCTTTGTGCATGTTTGAAAACGCAATTGGTTTGCTATCGCATCGATGGAACTGACGCAGCGCTGTGGCACTGTTGATCATTATTAGCTAGCATCAAGTTTACGTGCCTATAGTAAAATTTATAAATACGTCACGGTTAGTTCGGTCCAGTTAATAAAGTGATATGCGCTTTGGGTGTGTTTTCAAAAAGTTTTTATGAGTTTTCTTCCAAGTATTACATGCTGCAGATTTTTTTAAATAACAAACCTGAAAACAGCTTTAAATTAAAATACTTAAAATTCAGGATCCCGTATTTTTGTTTATTCATCATTCATAGACAGTACACTGCAATCGGATTTGTCATATTTTATCATTAGCCAGTTTAGCAATTCCTGCGAAGAGCTGGCAAGAAACTCCGCTGGATTTTATTTCAATGTACACTTAGTCTAAGTTTACAAAATATTATAGTGTAGTAAAATGGCATGTAAAGATGTTGCAATGGTCTCCATTTAAATAGGGCGAGGTGCGAACGGTAACTGGCGTAAGACGTGAGAAAATATTTGAGGGAAATCGATCTTCTGCGCTCTCACACGAACACAAATTATAGAAGTCTACGAAATTAAAATACCTTCTCATCGGATATTCCTATATAAGAAAATTTTGCTGTTATACAACATTTTTTTATCTCGTCAAAGCATGGCATATCCTAACCTAAGATACATATGTTATACCTAATGCAGGCAGTAAAATTAATTATCCGACTGTCGCCACCTGACATTCTAGTACCCTACTTTCGCAATTGTGCGTAGTCATAAGTGTTCAATCGAATATGCTGTTGCTCTCGGTTCATATGTCACCTCACTTCAAATTAATCCAAGATCGAGACTCACTTATAATAATTCTACAGGTAAAATACATTTTCTTGTACTCGTTCGTCAGTTAACGTTAATTCAGCTTTTTCATGGTTCATTTTACTGGCTACGTTAAATAATCCTCAAGCCAAGCCCCCACATAAGTGTTGCCCGATGATGAACAATGGGCTTTCGAAGTTAGGCTTGAAATAAATTTAAACTTATCATTTGCAAACTTACAAAGAGGCAACAAGCCAAAAAAAAACCTTGTTAGGTTAGAAATTTACCAAACTAGTTGAGCCAGCACATTTGATGTAGTAGGAATATAGGTAATCGATACCAAAGGAAAGGTATAATCATTAAAGTATTCATACCTTGAAAACTTGTCTTCCAGTTATTGTTAAGGCGGCAGGGAATAAAGCGATCCATAGACTCCGTTCGCGGCGTCTGAGGCTTCTCTTTGCTGTTGGGGCTGCACTGCTGAAGCAGCCGACGCTCGTACGACTCCGCGAACATCTCCAGTCCTTATGATAGCCCCTACTATCATGCACAAACTACCCTCTCGTTCCTCGGGCTAGTTTATTGAGCACAGATTCTTGAAGGTAGACACTGAAAACTGTGGCATAAATCACCGGCAATGCATCGTTCTAGGTGGTTGAAAATGTTCGCCCCGCGCCGCAGGAGCATGCACTAGTGTTAGGGGGTAGGACACCACGGTTGCAGGGTTCGGATATGATTATTTGCAGATTTTGTTGGTTCAATTTATAGAGAAAATGGGCTGTCTTGAAAATGCGCGAGAATTCGACGGACGGTTGACGGTTCCCATTGCGGTCCGTCGATTGCCAGGGACACGACACAAATGCCCCGTATGGCGGCGACAATCACGAAATACGAGCAAGTGTGCGGTAAAACGGGAAAGCGAAGAATTTCCCGATAAAACGCGAGAACTCGTCGAAAACACCCCCGCAACCACAGATGGCGTTTACGACTCTTTGATAATGGGGAGCTTGTGTTGCCAGCATGAGAAAAAGTAAAAAACATCACATTTGAATCCAAACGGATAATAATCGATGCGTTCGAGAATCGTAGCATTCTCCACGAATAACTCTCAAAACTCACAAATCGAATTCAGACAGATTAAACCAAATATTACAAAATTGATCAATTCAAAACATATTTTTTGCAAATAAGTTTCAGTACAATTAAAAACATTATTAAAAAATAACCATAGATCACAATATAGCTGCAAAAAAATAGGAAATAATAAAATGGTTTATTTTAGGCAATTACACCCAAATAGTTATAGAGTTTACATAAGTTCTAATTTTAAAAAAATGTACTATTAAACAATAAAACAATTTAATTTACAATTCAAATAAAATCAAAATTAATGAAATGACAACTCAATAATAATATTTAAAACTAGTTTAATGTAATAAAAAAACAAATTCAATAAATCGGTGTTCGGCGAACATACCAGAAGCACTACATCTCCAAGGCAGTCCGAATATGCAACGAAGTGCATTGTTGTATTGTACACGCAAAGAGCTGGGATCACAGCTGGTGGACGTAGACTTGTAATAATTATCGCCGAAAAGCAACTAGCAGACTCTCACTTCTAAGAAAACATTTCCCATTGCAGCATATTTCGCCATCTCTTTTTCTCTATTCAAGCTGCATTTGAACTTGAATAGTAACTCGCACACTATTTTCGTCTTGAATTACGCAATTGAAACATGCGCTGTATGGGTTCTGAACATGTTAAAATCTGCTGCCTACGTCTACTTTAAATTTCCCATAAAATTAACCACTATACTCCTACGAAGAAAGTTTTGTGACTCACCGGTGGGAATTCACGAGTAGCATAGCAGTTATAAAATCGACAATATTTCTATCCTGGCAACAATACTATAAGTTAAGTTTTCGTTTTCATTGAGCAGTCGTATATACTGTCAAAATTAAATACGCGGATTATCACTAGTCTTACCGTACAAAACTACTGTTACAGTCGTATTCAGAGTGAACTGCAAAATTTAGTACGCGGACTAGCATCGGATTACCCATACAAAAATGCTTTTTAGCCCGACGATAATCCCCGTATTAAAATTAGTTCGCCCACTCTGAATACTACTGCTCGATTTTAGAGCAATCAATTCAGTTGTCAATATCTGAGCAATTGCGTCTTCCAAATCTTTGATTTTTTCTTCTTTCTGATTTACGCCCGGTTCCACCACCTCCAGCTACAAAAATCCCAAAGTTATCTTTCGGTTACATCATACAAATATGCAATGTAGCCGAAAGTTAACTATCGGATTTCAGGTAACTGGAGGTGGTGAAAACAGGGTTTAGTCAAATGAGTAATATAGTCCCATATAGCTCATTTGTGACTTGTGAAACAGAAACTTAAGGTGGCCCATCCCGCTCATCTCCCCATACAAAAGGGGAAAGAAGATCACGCCCATATTTCTTGTCAGAGATCCAAAATGTTGCTCAAAATAGCTTTATTTGATCGAACTAGATGTCTGATGACCATTGGCATTGTAAAATTGTGTTTGGTTTCTAAGTTATAAGGTCCGAAAGTTCGCAGTTTTGTACAATAAGTTTGGAGGTGGATTACGCAATGATAAAGTTAGAACATCTTAAAAAGATTAGTCATCAGACATAGCTTATTTAATCAACATTTATAATCTATTTGGTTTTTGTTCGATTTTTTACTACAGCGGTCGTGGTTTACTTTTAGCTATAGCTCGTTTTTAAATTATTTTTTTTGTAAATCTTACCAAATCATACACTATGCACATTGTCTTTTTGTGGACATGTTGCATCTTCCTCATCACGGAGCCTGTCTTATTCTTTGAAACAGAGAAGGTCCCAGAGCGCAACAGCACGGTTTTGTACCGTGCCCGCGAATGAGTTAGGCCCGCCGGGTTGGGCCACCTTAAACGTTATTTGGCTTTCAGATTTCTTCTTATGCTGAGCTCTATCATTGTAGGAACATTTTCGGTATTTTTAACGCGTAATTAGACGAAAAGTCTAAAGTGTACGAAAGTCTTGAATGAGGTCGAAAATAATAGAAATGGGCAATAATTCAATTTAATAAAAACGCCACCGACCGCGCCTAAGCCAAGTATTGCCATTGCAACATCGAGTTACCCGCTATTTATTCCTGCTAGGCTGAGTTTATTTTAGAGGTGGGATGTAAATTTTTCCCCTATAAATGGGGATTTTATTTGCTGTCGTAAGCATAAGACACCAGTGGCAGTGGTGCCCCCAGCCAGGCGCAAGATGATCTATGTGGGACTATAACAACGCTGGAGTGCACTATCTCTGGTTAGCGATACTTTTAAAATAAAAATATATCCGTCCTTTTTTTTCGCGTGAAGAAAGAAGACAGGGGGTCCATTCAGAGCAAGAGTGAGTTCGAGTTCGGGAGTGAGTTAACCTAAAAATAGCTGGGAAATATATTATTATTTAAATAACGGTAACGTTATTTATGCTTCCAACGTATTTACGGGACAAACCAGATTTTTACCTAACTGTAATGATGTTCTAGAAGTGTGGAAACATTAACTATTTAAAAAAGTGAGTTGATATTTAGTGGCGAATTCGAACTCACTCTTACTCTGAATGGACCCCCAGATCTACAAACCATAACTAAAATACTGAGTGGTCAGTCTGAGTTCTCACCTAAATTGGCGTTTACGGCAAACCGATCGACTGGCGTTTTCTCCAAACAAGTTTTTACTAGATATTCTGTGGTTTTACTTCTTCAAGCTGTCAAAGTCAAACGCGGACTTCCGATTTGTATGAAAACGCGGAGTGGACGTAAACCGCAACGTCGACGTATTTACGGCAACGTTGAGTAAGCTGTCAAATCAAGCTCGGACTCGCAAATGTTAGTTCGCTTAACGCCCGCTGCGCGCGCTCTTCAATTTCTCCATACATTTGAAAACGCCAGTCGATCGGTTTGCCGTAACGCCAATTTAGGTGACAACTGCGACTACCGGCTCTGACCAGACATTTTTCACTCCTGCCTAAATACAATTGAATGTACATACCATCACGCCTCTTCGGAGGGGTAGACAAAGGTGATAGAGCGCCACACGGTACAATCACAGCAAACCTTTTCGTCCCCTATATAGTTACCTTGGTTGGTCGTTCATCTAAATGGAACGCCCTGCTCGTAAGGATGCAGGTAGTATATATAGGCTTTTCTTCAATTGTAAACCACGGAAGCCCATTGGCGCCGGTGTTCGATCATCGAGGTTAAGCAACAGTGGGCGCAATCATGTTCTGGGTGGGGACCATTCGGTTGTGAAGACTGGCCATAGATCAGATTCCACTGATAGGTATATGATAGAAACGTATACACCGGAAATAGAAACAATTTCAAGATGTCTTTTTGTCATATTGTCGTCAACCATAGTGTAAGACACAGGAATTATTTTCCTTTTTACAGTTGGATGTAAATGTCTGTAACATAACAATAAATTATGACATTTTTTTTCACGTTTTCCATTTGATTCACTGCAGCCATGTAATATAAGGTAGGCCCTTGCATGACACTTCGAACCCACACAAATATGTCCATATAATATGCCAGTAGCTCCGGTATTAGCCACTTATGTCCAGATCGATAAAAAAAAGTAGGGAAAAGGGAGTGTATAAAGCTCGCAGTATTTATCCCTGAATATTCCCCTTCAGGTATTTCATACAACACAAGTTCCAGGTATTGTACAAGTTTAAAAAAAAAGCCAAAACCTTTTAGGAAAAAGGTTAAATAAAACCTTTACGAAAACGGGTGGCACAACTAGCATAAGAAACCTTTAAAAAGAACCTATTCATAACTGGTTGTGTTTACTAAAGGTTATGGAATCCGGCTGTCGCTCCGTGAGAGGTTTGGTGTTGGGGGCTTGGTATAAAAAAAGGTATCGAACATTATATGGGATTATAAAAAAGTTTTGGGCTTGGTATAAAAAAAGGTATCGAACATTATATGGGATTATAAAATAGTTTTGGGCTTGGTATAAAAAAAGGTATCGAACATTATATGGGATTATAAAAAAGTTTTGGGCTTGGTATAAAAAAAGGTATCGAACATTATATGGGATTATAAAAAAGTTTTGGGCTTAGTATAAAAAAAGGTATCAAACGTTATATGGGATTATAAAAAAGTTTTGGGCTTGGTATAAAAAAAGGTATCGAACATTATATGGGATTATAAAAAAGTTTTGGGCTTGGTATAAAAAAAGGTATCGAACATTATATGGGATTATAAAAAAGTTTTGGGCTTGGTATAAAAAAAGGCATTGAACATTATATGGGATTATAAAAAAGTTTTGGGCTTGGTATAAAAAAAAGGTATCAAACGTTATATGGGATTATAAAAAAGTTTTGGGCTTGGTATAAAAAAAGGTATCGAACATTATATGGGATTATAAAAATTTTTGGGCTTGGTATAAAAAAAGGTATCGATCATTATATGGGATTATAAAAAAGTTTTGGGCTTGGTATAAAAAAAGGTATCGAACATTATATGGGATTATAAAAAAGTTTTCATCTATCTATATAAGAAAAATTAATGACTTAGTATGTCACTATTCAAACCAGTTATAAAAGAACATTCCTGAAAAAAATATTGCGAATCTCAGGCTAAGATAAATAGTCGTAACTGAAACTGAGACTAACGAAAAGTAGTACTTTGTGACATCACTTTGAATTACTTTGACATTTCGTCCACACATAATTTGTCAAAGTGACGTCACAAAGTACTACTTTGCGTTAGCATTAGTTTCGGTTACGACTATTTATCTCAGCATTAGAGGTTGCTCCTGCAACATGTAGAAAGAAACCTCTAACAAACCGGATTGTAACCGATTTTTCCCAACCGGTTTCAATCCCTGATTTAGATCACTAATTAAAAATTGATGTTATTAAAACTAACATGCTAAATTTATAAATTTAAATAAGCTTAGACTGACAGTTTTCATATTACGATATATTGATTAAATGTAGGTATGTATATATACAATCGTTTGGTCTCATGTTGATGCCCAAGAATAGAGGGATTTTTAAATTAACTATTATTGCTCTTCCGGGAAGTATAACATCAATGTAAACTACTGGAATTGTACTTAAATGTAACATGTTGTTGGTTCGTTCTATTGCTAACTTCATCGAATATATTACTCACTCTTGCAAGCAGGTTCATGGCAAGCTGAACACAGTTAATCCAGAAAACTTATTCGTATTATGTCGTGTATTATCTGTCATTCACGCAGTAAAATCCCGAAAATATTTCAAGTGGGACACAGAATGTGTAATTTGCGGTTAAATTGCGACATCTACATTGAACCATTGTAATCAGATTCTGTCATGTTTAGCCATGTTTATATATGTCGGTGTTTAACAAAAAAATCATTAGAATACAATATTGTCTATGTTGACGTTAACTTGATACGCGGCTGATTGGTAGCCGTACGCTGTCAGAGCAAGCGAATGTCAGTAGAATTTATCTAGACTGCGGGAATTTGGAATATATACAAGTAACAACAACATGCCGCTTCTCCATTTTTTTTCTGTGACGGCAGACAGAATCCATACTTTATTATTATTGAATGAATATATTTATCATACTAAGGCCCGATTTCTCAATAGTCTGATAATCAGTTAGATAACTATTCGATTCATTTATTTCCACTGATGCTTATTCATCCGTTGCTGTAAGCCCATATTTTTAATAGCAAAATTACATTAATATAATAGTGAGAGGAGATATAATCATCCGGTAGTGACTATCCATCTCTTGGCAAAAGTAAATTTTGCTATCAGACTGAAAAGTACTATCTGAGGACTGAAAAATGGGCCCTAAAGGAATTTTAATGTATCGAATTTCAAAATAACACTTTAACTCATTCATCCGAAGCGTTCTGTTACGCCGTCACGTGTTTTATGTATTTCAGACCGGACGTAGACAATTCGATATCCCTATTGCCCATATCAAGGTCGAACTTGGAATTAAACGGGACTTCTCTGTTGCCGGTGTAACTAGATCAACTCAACATCGTGATGTGTGATGTTTTTTTTGTAATTACAACAGTGAATTTTCTAATTGAATCTTGAGCTATTGTACGTCACCAGATGTATATCACCATGACTTTCAAACATTTATGAGGTAGATGTGTCGTGTGATAAAGGCGTTATTTGATTTCTTCCAGCGTTATTTCACACATCATTGCGACTCCATCAAAGCCTGCTGCAAGAGAGGCATTAGTTCCTCCCTGTACAGCGGGTGCCGCTCGCCGTGCGTTATATTCAGGATCCTCTGCGAAGACTTCAGTTGCTCGAGCGCCTCCCCCACTCGCATCTTGAAGAGGAGGATCTTGCCGAATTTGAGATGCAGAAGTCCGGTCAGTGGGTGGATCTCGCCGTAGTAGTTCCTGCGATAACAAAAAGCACGTATACGGTGTGACGTTGTAGGGATTTTTAAGGAAAAAGGCTCAAATTAACAGTCGAGTCCTGAGGGACACTATTTTGCACCCCAGAGCGAATCTGACTAGCGCACCGATGGTTCTGTACAAATTCGTATTTTACTTGTGCTGTAATCTCTTGAGTCTAGTTGAATGGCAAGAACCCTATATATTTTGACTTAATTGCATACATACATACACACTTTCACGCTGCTTTCCCGGAGGGGTAGGAAGAGATGATAGAGCGCCATACGGCTCATCTCTTTCGCTCTACGATCATGGGTGCTACGTATCTGATCTTTAAGAAGAATTACATCAATTTGGTCGTGGTACGTTCTTCGAGGCCGCCCAGGCACGACACATCCGCTCACTTCTGCTCTGTAAATTTGTTTTGTAACTTTTTCGTCATCCATTCGTTCTATATGTCCAAACCATCTTCTTTATTCTCGATTTAAGGTGGCCCAACCCGCTCATCTCCCCATACAAAAGGGGAAAGAAGATCACGTCCATATTTCTTGTCAGAGATCCAAAATTTTGCTCAAAATAGCTTTATTTGATCGAACTAGATGTCTGATGACCAAGGGAATTGTAAAATTGTGTTTGGTTTCTAAGTTATAAGGTCCGAAAGTTCGAATTTTTGGCGCGTTTTATACAATAACTTTGGAGGTGGATTACGCAATGATAAAGTAAGAACATCGTAAAAAGATTAGTCATCAGACATAGCTTATTTAATCAAGATTTATGATCTATTTGGTTTTTGTTAGATTTTTGACTACAGTGGTCGTGGTTTACTTTTAGCTATAAGTCGTTTTGAAATTAAAATTTTCGTAAATCTTACCAAATCATACACTATGCACATTGTCTTTTTTGTGGACATGTTGCATCTTCCTCATCACGGAGCCTGTCTTATTCTTTGAAACAGAGAAGGTCCCAGAGCCCAACAGCACGGTTTTGTACCGTGCCCGCGAATGAGTTGGGCCCGCCGGGTTGGGCCACCCTAAGTCACAACATCATTCTTCAATTGACACTGCTCTCTAACCCGAATTATCAAAATACCCGAGTGTTTTTTTTTTATGTAACTGGACATGGATGGCTAATACCACACCTTCTGTCATGGTATTAGCCCAACACACCACATGGGAACTAGGTGCCATGCCAGGACCTTCCTTATATTGCACGGCTACATTGAACTGGATGGAAAACACGGACAATTTTTCATTGCCGCTTCGACCATCGTTCATCCAATGCGATGGTACCAACCCGGGCGGGATAAACCCTACCACCTAGTAAGTAAGGAAGGGGACCTACAGTTTAACGTGGAATCCGAACCACGGCCAGCCTCTCTCAACGGTCGAATGGTCACCCATCCAAGACCAGACCGGACCCAGCGTTGCTTAACTTCGGAGAGCGATCGCCGAAGTGTCGCGCCACTGGGCCATTGAGGCTGACAGACTGGGCCATTGAGGCTGACATTGAGTGTCAAAATATTATCATTTTAATATTGTTGAACCAGCGAGATCTGTGCGTTGTATACCGTTAGCCAATCTATCTTCTAATCTTCTTCAATCTACGACCGCGTGCCACCCGCGTACCTGAAGCAGCGCAGCAGCGGCTCAGCGAGCGCGCAGGCCGGCCCCCACAGCTGGAGCTGCACGAGCGCGTCCACCGCGTGGTCGAGCGTCTGCGCGCGCGCCACGTTGAGCGGGTGCAGCGCGCCGTCCTGCCGCGCCAGGCAGTGCTGGCACACGTCCACGTCTGCGGCGACGTTAAGGCGAACACGACTGGCAGAAAGCTCGAGGCAACAACAACAAGACAAGGCGAGTAGGTGTTGCGAATGGTGAGAATGAAAGATCTCGGCTAAATTAGTAAAAAGCTGGTTTGATTGTCTAAAAAAAAGTAAACGTAAACGTAACGTTACTCCAAGAAGTTGAATAATACAGTGGAAGAAATTTGCTCAGATATTAGCCTAACGCACCACATGGGAAGTAGGTACCATGCCAGGCCCTTCCTTATACTGCTTGGCTACATTGAACTGGATGGAAACGGAAAATTTTCATTGCCGCTTCGACCATTGTTCATTCAATGCAATGGTAACAACCCGGGCGGGATTAACCCTGCCACCTAGTAAGCAAGGAAGGGGAGCTACATTTTTATGTGGAATCCGAACCACAGCCAACCTCAACCGTTGAAAATGGTCATGCATCTAGAACTCAACCGCGCTCAGAGGTGCTTCACCCAGCTTTCAAATTCAAGTGGTCTTGTCTGTGACTGCTCTGTATAACATTTTTCTATGTTAAAAAATACATCGATCCATTGCTTCATTGCAGTGTGTAATAAGGAGAAAACAACAAAACAACTAACACACTTGTTTTTTATGTCAAGCGCGGCATATGGCGTACGCCAGAACATAAAGGTGCCCAACGACGCCCATGGGTTTTCGAACATTCAGGGGGGCTGCGAAAACCATGCTGGCCAGCCAGGTGCTTCTTCACACCACGCTTGAAGGACCCCAGGTCGTTATTTGAAGAAAAAACCTCGGAAGGGAGTTCATTCCATTGTTTACCGACCCTTAGATAAAGGATCTACAGGATCGGTGGGTTCCTATTTTTGCAATGTCGACTGTGAATTTGTGCATTCTCTCCCTGTTCCGCGTTGACCAAAGGTAGAAAGGGGACGGAGGAACAGCGCATCTATACCTAATTCCGGTAGAGATGAGTCACTGTCGACCAACCGAGATAAATAAAAAAAGGATACACGAAGTATCGGCATTCTTCATGTTCTGCAAATGCAGTTCCGTAAACTCCATCGCCTTCCGGAATGCCTCCGCCTGTTTCTCGGTGACCTTGGCGCCGCACTCGGAGCAGTGAATGACGTTAAGCTCCGGCTCTTCGGGTTCAATCTCCGTCGCGTCGCCGGGCCGCATGACGAGCCGACAGCCGCTCTTCCAGGGGATCTGCACGGGGTTGTCGCACCGATCGTTTGGACATTTAGCGCCGTGCATTAGCCTCATCTGGTGTTCATCTGCAAATTCAATGTAAGATACAGACTTTAGGGTGATTCAAAACGTTCGCTATATCTTCAATTAAAGTTGAAAATGATGGTTTTATGAATAACAATCTTCATACTTCAAATTTAAGTGTGCATGTGTTCGCCTTCCTAAACGGCTAGACCGATTGAGACGAAATATTTTTGGTACTTATGGGGTCACCTGGACAGTTCTTAGCAATAGTTAGACCATATAGACCCAATAGGTTGTCGAGTTCTGTGGCAGGACAACGTCTGCCTACCGGGCTCACTAGAAATCTATACATTTTATTGTTTTGTTGAGGAATTGTTTGAAGTTATACCTTTTCTTATTGCGTATAGCTTCAGTTATGTTTTTCATCTTTTCCGATAAAATCACCACATAGATTCTATTACAAAATACAAATTTTCGAATTCACCTCATGATCAACTGAGTCAAAAGTGACCTTTTCCTAACCGTCATCCAAGTTACGAATGCATTAAAACACGAAATATGACCGCTGCTTTAAGAATTTCAGATATACTCGATATCCATGCAGACGCTATAGCCAACCCACCAATAAAGTTCCTCAGATGCAAAGTCAGACACACGGAGGCATACAGAAAAGTGTGATAATTACTCTGGAGGATATTCATGCCGAATGCTAGTGCAATACATAGATTAATGGGAAACGATTCTGGGAGTGTAATATCCAATGTTATGCAGTAACCGCAATGTATTTTGATTTTAGAAAAAATAAACTGGGATTTTTTTTTTATGTAACCGGACATGGATGGTTAATACCGAACTGACCATCAGATATTAGCCTAACACACCACATGGGAACTAGGTGCCATGCCAGGACCTTCCTTATATTGCTCGGCTAAATTGAACTGGATGGAAAACACGGACAATTTTCATTGCCGCTTCGTCCATCGTACATTTAATGGTACCAACCCGGGCGGGATTAACCCTACCACCTAGTAAGTCAGGAAGGGGAGCTAAAGTTTTACGTGGAATCCGAGCCACGGCCAGCCTCAACGTTTGAAAATGGTCACCCATCCAGTACCTAACCGCGCTCAGAGGTGCTTCCCCAGCTTATCAATCCGCAAGGTGTCGCAAACTGAGCTACCGAGGCTCACATGTATATTTATGTAAAGCGCGATATGTGACGCCAGGCCCTCACCTAAGAGGTCTCTGACGAACCCCATGGGATTTGGAACTTTCTTGGGAGTGCAAAAACCATGCCGGCCGGTCACTTGCCGGCTGGCTGATCTTTGAAGGACTTATAATGTTCTTCCGAGAACAACACGGCATGTACAGTTTACTGATCCTGTAAACTGTGTGTCAGCCTCAGTGGCCCAGTGGCGCGACACTTCGGCGATCGCTCTCCGAAGTTAAGCAACGCTGGGTCCGGTCTGGTCTTGGATGGGTGACCATTCGACCGTTGAGAGAGGCTGGCCGTGGTTCGGATTCCACGTTAAACTGTAGGTCCCCTTCCTTACTTACTAGGTGGTAGGGTTAATCCCGCCCGGGTTGGTACCATCGCATTGAATGAACGATGGTCGAAGCGGCAATGAAAATTGTCCGTGTTTTCCATCCAGTTCAATGTAGCCGTGCAATATAAGGAAGGTCCTGGCATGGCACCTAGTTCCCATGTGGTGTGTTGGGCTAATACCATGACCGAAGGTGTGGTATTAGCCATCATGTCCAGTCACATAAAAAAAAAAGATAAAGGGTCTTACTAAAGGATAGTTGGTTCTAATTAGAGGAATATGGACAGTGATTGGGTGCATTCGCCTTCCTGTTCGACATTGAGTGAAAGAAGTAAGGGACATTATAAAGAGCATTATCTGTCTTACCATGTTATTAAAATTAAAATACATTCACCCTATGAATATTGCTGAGGTACGCAGTTACGTTCTCTCAAAGGAGTAAGCTTAGCCTTTCCTTTTTTGTTTCAAACTTACTTTGAGCATGCACACGTGTACTCAATATTTATGATATGAAAACAAGCATGGGAACGCATCGTGAGCATTGTGGAATTACAAATTCAGCATCTCAATCGAATGTACGCTACAATATTGTCGTGCAAGTGTGTACACGTTCAGCCGTTCAGCTGCAGAGAAAGAGAAGCCATATGAGCCAGTGCGTTTGCCCGATGTATATAAGGAATATCGCCATGTTTATTGTTGATGCGATACATAAATGAAACTATGCAAATTAACTAACAGTCTTTAGTGATACCTTCATTTATCCATATCTCCATGGTCAAGCTCTACTTCATGTCCAAATTTATTCAACTTTTTCATCATCTTTTTCTGTCATTGTATATGGAAAAAACCGGCCATGTACGAGTCGGACTCGCACAAGAAAGGTTACAGATACACACTCTGTGCAAAATTGTAGCTCCCAGAATTACGGTTCATGAGATACAGCCCTGTGACAGACGGACGGACAGACGGACGGATAGCAGAGGCTTACTAATAGGGTTCCGTTTTCACCCTTTTGGGTACGGAACCCTAAAAAGCTATATCTTTCTTTGCTATTGTATCAACTATCGAGGACTTTTATTAATTTATTATGACTATATATTCATATATTATTTTAGAAATTGTATTTACAATCTTAAGTTCCACCGCTTATTTATTTGAAAAAGGTTTTGTGAAGAAAAACTCAAACTGAATCAGACTTGGGCCTAAAGTGCAGTTTTGAAGGACCTGCAGTCATATTCTGTGCGTCGCAAGTTGCAAAATTTCCGTGCTCGCCCCGCGGTCTGCGGTAAATTGACAACGGAGATGTGGACTACAGATATCAACTCTTTCTCATTTCTGACGCTCAATGAAGGAGCAGGAAGCGCACTGGCCGGGTTAAGCACATCTAAAAGAACATTTACCCATGCACCTCTCACACTGGCACAAGAAATAATAACTCTTCATCAACTCAGCCTGCCTTTCGTAGGCCGTTTTCATGAGATCGATGTACGATATGCGTATCTGAAAACAACAAAATGATGATCGACATTAGATAAATATAACATTAGCGTATATATAAGATGAATCGGCTGAATAAAAGTATTTAAGAGTAGAAGAAATTAAAGTAAGTATCACTGCGAGCATTTTAACATTCCTATGATCAAAGGTTCCAGAGATTTTGTGTGAGAGAGTGCAGTGTTAAAAATAGGGTTACATGAAAATTCATTCATTTTGGCTTATTTTATCCCCTTATCAAATGTTGCATGATTTTTTTATTTGAAATAAAGGCAAATCTAAAAAAACGCAATAAGTTATATTTTTAAAAATTCTTAACTCGTCTTAAAAGATAGATGCATATTCTGAAAATTTTGCATTTGCTGTTTAGCAGTTCCGTGTTCAATGAGTAAGTATTCGATAGAAATGGCCGCTTTTACCACCGAATAGTCAAACTTCGAATAAGTGAGAGTTTTCATTTCAGCACTCTGAAAATTTCACTTTTCTAGTGTGGAGAGTCTCCACACTAGGTTCATTGGTTTCAGAGATTTCAATATGAGTGAGTTGAGGGAGTGAGTAATCAGTAAGTTATTTTTGGTTAAATTAATACAGTTCATGTGCTTTTTTACTGAATATTCCCTTAAAATAATCATTCACTTAACCATCCAATCTCAAACAAAAAAAATTAAATGATGTAACAAAAATGTTGCTCAACATTAGGGCAAGAGATATTAAAAAAAACCATAAAAATGCCAACACAAACCCGATCCCAGTCCAGTGAAGGCATGTCCTCGGTAGCGCGTATGCTGATGGTGGGACCATCGAACGTGGCCACCGCGTTGGGCCGGCAGCTGTGGTCCACCACCGACGCGCCCAGGTACAGGGCGGTCCCTATCGAGTTCATGTCAACGTCGAGTAGCGTGAAGCTGTTGATGCACATCTGCAAATGTACAGGGTGGCGACTGCTGAGAATGCTCCGGTGAGTGCAACGGAATTACTTTTTTTTCTACAAAGTTTATGGGCCTAACGTGTATGTGCGTTGCTATTTTTTTAAAAGGATCTTTATACCTATTCAAATGAATAGATTTTTGATGATCTGGTAATACCCCTTTTGGGTACAGGAAAAGCTTGTATATATGACAACTACTTGACTTCGAAACTTTAATATTTATTTTATTTTATGAAAAAACCTGAGGGTGGCTGTGCTGAGAAACGTAAAGTGCTCCCAAACACCTATTTACTATGTTTTTACTAGGTTTTCAAGCCGGCGCTTGAAAACTATAAATAATGTAGACAATTTTCTTTTTTGTGGTAGAAGATCACATATTTATCTAGTGAATAAGCGTGAAACATATATTAATTCAGTTTAAAAAGATGACTTTACAGGTCAAAAACCTCAATTTCGCTTTGATGCACTCGATTTTCACGCGCATATAAAAATGAACCCTAACGCAAAATTAATGCTTCCGGAGATCGTTTGTTTGCTGAACGCTGGAGTCAGTTGGAGCCTGTCAGAAACGCGGGGACATCCTAGACCTGGAAACGAGATAGTAGACAGCACCAATCGGTGTTACTGAACAGGAAATGAGACTTGTTGAAGCATCTTTTGCAAACTAGAACCACTGGAAACCATATGATAAAGGCTCTGTGAGCCGATGGCAGATTCTTTTTTAAAAAAAAATGAAAAAATACTAACGGAAGATTTTCATCAGAATGTGGCTTGGACGTACTTAAAACTGTGCCATATGGCTGTACTTTGGTCAAGCATGCACGTATGGTATGCGCATTAAATAAAAAAAAATCAATAAAAAATAAAATGTTCTTCTATTTGGTACTTCAAAATGTTTATTTTTCCATATTATTGCCAGAAAATTCATAAGACTCACCCTTCCATATATACCTATAAGTTCTGCGGTGTTGGGCAACGACATGTCTTTGAAGAATTCATAAAGCACCATGCTGAGTGACGTGAAGTGATCCATTCGACGTTTATCCACTTTTATATCAGAATAATCTGCAATATATTGAAACAAAAAGTTTTAGAAATGCACATTAAGGTGGCCCAACCCGCTCATTTCCCCATACAAAAGGGGAAAGAAGATCACGCCTATATTTCTTGTCAGAGATCCAAAATTTTGCTCAATATAGCTTTATTTGATTGAACTAGATGTCTAATGACCATTGGCATTGTAAAATTGTGTTTGGTTTCCAAGTTATAACGTCCGAAAGTTCGGATTTTTTGCGCGTTTTATACAATTACTTTGGAGGTGGATTACGCAATGATAAAGTAAGAACATCTTAAAAAGATTAGTCATCAGACATAGCTTGTTTAATCAAGATTTATAATCTATTTGGTTTTTGTTAGATTTTTGACTACAGCGGTCGTGGTTTACTTTTAGCTATAAGTCGTTTTGAAATTATAATTTTCGTTAATGTTACCAAATCATACACTATGCACATTGTCTTTTTTGTGGACAGGTTGCATCTTCCTCATAACGGAGCCTGTCTTATTCTTAGAAACAGAGAAGGTCCCAGAGCGCAACAGCACGGTTTTGTACCGTGCCCGCAAATGAGTTGAGGCCGCCGGGTTGGGCCACCTTAAGGTGGGCCTTCCCGCTCAACTCCCCATAAAAACGAGGAAAGAAGATCATGCGCATAATTCTTGCCAGAGATCCAAAACATTACTCAAAACGGCTTTATTTGATCGAAATAGATGTCTGATAACCATTGACTTTGAAAAAAGGTGTTTGGTTTTTTAAGTTGTAAGGTCCAAAAGATAGAATATTTCGCGCATTTTATACAATTACTTTGGACGTGGATTACTCAACGATAAACGAAAAATATCTTAATTTTGTTTGATTTTTGACTACAGTGGTCGTGATTTACTTTTAGCTATAAGTCGTTTAGGGGACGTTGTGTTTATTTATGGGAGTAAACATGGAACCACTTTGTAATTTGTAATTTACTTTGGTCAACACAGCGCACGACGAAGCTCTGGCTTGGCACCTAATTACTCGAAATAGCATTCTGACCGGTAGACCCTGGCATGGCTTTAGATGAGTATGGCTACATTGACTGGATGGAATTCAATTATTCATTGCTGGTTTCACCATTTGTCATACAATGTGATGGTTTCAGACCATGCGGGCTCAACCTTACCACCTAGTATGGAGATAAAAGGAACTACAGATTTACATGTGTTTCGAACCACGTAGACCTGAATTCTTAACAAATATGTACATTTCAATGTAGAATAGGAAAGAAAAAGGTGAACACAATGTGATTGACAATGAAAAGTGTCCAATGTCTACCATCCAGTTCAATGTAGTCGTACTCATAAAGGTAAGGTCCTGGCATGGCAACAATTCCTTCGGCATGCGGTGTGTTGGGCATCCATGTCCATTTCCATGAATAAAACTTGGAGCTGCAAAAATTGCACACAAGCAAGGATGAACGTCGTACGTCTTACGGGTCACGCTTCAAAATAAGGTTGAGGAACCTATTGAACCAGCTGACCACGCTCTTCGAGTAACGCAGGCCTTGGAAGGCTGAAGCGGAACAGGATGTTGGATCTTTAACCTCAAAAGCACCAAATACCTAAAAATGGGTCTTACGACAATAAAGTTGGAAAAGTGCTCTTAATGGACTGCCTTCCCTTCAAACGGTTGTGCTGTGCGGGTTCAAACATGCATAAATAATTCAATTTGGCCCACTGCATTTCTTCCCGTGCATGTCATTAGAGGCAACTGTAACGGTAAACTGTAGGTACCTTTCCTTATATACTAAGCGGTAGGCTTAATCCCGCCCAGGCTAGTACCATCGCATTGAATGAGCGATTGACAAAGCGGCGAAGTTGTCCGTGTTTTCCAACCAGTTTAAAGTAGCTGTGCAATAAAAGGAGCGTCCTGGCATGGCACCTAGAACAGTAGGGGCAGCGATAGAAAAGTACAGGGAATATGTATGTCTATAAGATAGACTTTAAATCGGATTGTATAGGGCTCAAGCACAAAAAAAAATATGGTAGGACTCACGTGACATAAGGTCGCGCCACATACGGAAGGCGGTGGGCGTGTGGAATGCGCGTCGCGTGTGCCCGTCGCCCTTCGTCAGCCGACACACGAGTCGCGCCAGCAGCCGCGCCGCATCGGGCAGCTCCCGAGGCGTGCTCCGCTTCATGTTGCCGCACTCCCACTGCAGTCCCAGACAGAACATAGAAACATGCCCTGCTTAAAAGTTTCATAGACGCATCATTTGAAAATATACATTGAAATGGCAGTCATTAGTGTAACTTTGGTTATTTGTTTTCAGGTCAAAACACACAATAAACGTATATGCCCGTTCACTGCATAATAAAAACATTGTTTTGTTGACTGAGCGAGAACACTCAACAATTTTTAATTTGTCTTTTTAATAGGATTCAGATCTAAGTGTATATTTCATAAATGTGGATGAAAAAAAACATGTTATGTAAACACGTGAAGTTTCTTTGCGGGTTCTTCTTCACTGGGTTGATTGAATCCGCAGATCTTGACTTGTGACTATAGACTACTAAAATGTTTAAATAAATGAAACTGAAACTGAAATGAATAAAACCGTTCTCTTCCGTTTCAGCATTATTGTTCGAAGAAAGGATTCTCAGAATGCAAAACAGTTATGTTAGTTTTATTAGCCGAAGCATAAATAGTTTATTGCTTCGACAGCAATCATACTATACCGTGTCATCAACATCATGCTACTCTAGACATGTAAAAGACTATATAAATCACAAGTGAACGCATAAGACAACCGAAATAGCATCAAACAATCACAGCGCAGTTGCTGCAGACGGCATAGAATGCAAATGGGGAAGTGACATTTAGACACGTCGGAACACATTCTCTATCCGCCAGGTGGCAACTGACCTTGTGATCAATCCAAGCGTCCTTTTGGCACGAGCGCCCACAGTAATGCACGAACTGGCAGACAGAACACTTCAGCAATTTGCCCCTGAAATACATATTTGTATGATTTGCTTTTCTGAACAAAATTAAAAAAAAAACTCTTTTAAAGGCGCTTAATAATAATATAAAATAATAATAATAATAATTCTTTATTTCAGACTAGAAGTCCATTGACACCAAAATTACATTTTAACAATACAACAAATAACTTTTTAAAACAGAAAACAAATCAAACATAAAAAAAAAATGCCTTGATTATATCTTATTAATTAGTAGGTAATGAATTGATACTATAATAATAATAATAATATTCTTTATTGCTATCATACATATGGTACATACAAGGGCGGACTTATTGCCTAATGTCAATCTTTTCCAATCAACCCGATAATGGGACAAAAATATACAGGTAGCAACAAGAAAAGTAATCTAAAAATAGATGTTGACTACAGGGGATGAAAAAATAATTAATTCCATAAACTCACAAGGCAGACAAGACACAACAATTTTGTTCTCTTAATTTCTTAAAATGGTTAAATAATTCAGTTAAATTCACATTAATCTAACCTGAATGACCAAATAGACAATCATTCATGTCATTTTCTAAAAAAAAGGTAAATATAGTTCACTAAATTCTATAATAAACATTGATGCATGCAAAGGTTTTAAGACTGGGTACTTGCGGTCTACGTAAGATATGATGACGATAGTCAAGTAATATATGATTTGAGATTACCATGGCTCACACTCATTTTAGAAATGCACTAATCCAATGGGTGATTTGACATTTCGGACCAAACATCTGGCCAATTTGTCGACAAACCATGAGTGAGCCGTGCTTACAAACCCTAAAATCTAGTCATATACCTCAATAATTGCAATCCCTTATAGACATGAAGGTGAAGAATGTATGGAGAAATACTTTCATACAACGATCGAAATTCCACCACACGACTTACAACATTATATCGCCGTACACATTTATAACGTAGTGATGATAACGGAGAAAAATCCTATTTTATTAGGTAAACTTATTAACATAATGAAGAACTATTTTTCAATAAACCAGATGGTCGTTACGTCATTCTTCATTCGTAATGATGTATTCACCGAGAGCCAAATCCGGCTGTCACGCCTCCCGCGGCACACTTTTTTAGTGCCATCCGTTCTCCTGTAATTTCTTCACGTCCATGGTTATAGATGAATTATGAATAATTTTTTTATGCATATATTTTTTTATTCAGGTTGCATTTATTCCCAATTTCTTGGATGAATATTAGGCAACAAAATAATTATCTACGGAAACTCATTTTTCTTAATGATATAATTATTCTAGAGGAGCCAAAAACAAAGGTGTGTTGATTTAACTATGGACCATTACGCAATAACAACTCTATTCGATTTTCATACAAGTACTCTGATAAAACTTTAGACAACTTACTTTGTAAGACAGTAGTCACATCGCTGACCCTTTTCCTTGGCTGCCAGTACGTAGGCAAAGGGCTCTTCAGTTAGTAAGAGAGCCCCTGCCTTTATTGGACCTCCATCTGTGAACTTGTTTTTCATCTTGCCCTATGCACCTTGCACCGACTTCACAATGAGACTGCGAGTACCTACTGCTTTGCAGCCCGCGCTTGAATCGGCTAGCTTAGTCAATGAATTTGAATGAAGAAGAATCGAGTACATAATAAGAGCTGATTTTTCATTGGCTGAAAAAGTATTTTTAGTTGTTTTGCGTACCACTGACGCTCGTAGTCGCCGGTGTTATCTAGGAATGAATACGTTTGCCTCTATTATTAGAATCGGTCAAAAAATAGAATTAAAATGATACAAAAAAATGCGCAATCAACAAATCATGAAAATACAAATCGGCAAGTTTTAGCTGAGTATTGCCAATAATCAAGATGAATTATTGGCTGTTTCTGATTGGACTTGACGATCGAAATATTGTTTGGTCTAGAAATACCCATGGAGGAATGGCTTCCTGAAGAAGTTCTTCTTCACCTCCATGGAAATACCAAACCAGATAACACAGCAATGGGTTCGCCACTCATTATCTGAAGGCAAAACGACTTTGACAAGTCAATGTCGTTGTACCCCGGGACCGTTTATTTATCAGTGGAAGGGAGCCAGAAAAAACACCCGTATATGTTGTGAAATATTTTTTTTGTGAGTGCGAAATAAAATAAATTCACCAGTTTCTTCAAAAAATATCCTCAAACATATGTCCAAATCCAGCATAAAACCAATGGCTCTGGCAAAGTTAGTTTAGTTCAACCACAGAAAAGCGAATACTACTTTGACGTTAGTGAGCCTTGCCGCTCAACTCCCCATACAAACGTGGAAAGAAGGTCATGCCCATATTTCTTGTATGAGATCCGAATTGTTTCTCAAAGTAGCTTTATTTGATCGAACTGTTTATTTGTAACTTTATTTGTTAGGTCCAAAAGTTCGAATTTTTCGCTCGTTTTATACAATAACTTAGGAGGTGGATTACTCAACGGCATAGTTTGTTTAATGAAGATTTATAATCAATTTGGTTATGTTTAGATTTTTGACTACACCGGTCGTGGTTTACGTTTAGCTATAAGTCGTTTAGTAATTATAATTGTTTGTTGTAAATCTTACCAAATCAAACACTATGCGCATTGTCTTCTTTGTGGATATGTTGCATCCTCCTTATGATGGAGCCTGTCTTTTTCTTTGAAACAGAGAAGGTCCTAGAGCGCCATAGCACGGTTTTGTACCGTGCCGTGCCCGGCGGGTGGGGCCACCTTACAGAATTGAGACGAATACACTGACACATAGATCATTGTGGCTTGCGTGAGGGCTTGCAACGGTAAGGAAGCGTAGTCACGAGTTAAAAACATCTACTTTTGTATTCAGAGTGGGCGGACAAGTGCTCTCTGAATACGACTTCTGCTGTTGTTTTAAGTTAACGAAAACTCGTATTTAGTGATTTAATTGCACCAAGCAAGGGAAGCCGAAGTTAAAATTATTTTCTTCGGAGCAAAAGAAGTGCAAAATAAGCTATGCCGTAATATAGTTACGTTAATATACGATTCGTGAGCTTTTTTATATTTTGGCGTGTTGTACTGTTTGAAAGAGATGGAAAAAAACGCTGTCAAAAGCACGTGGGTCCAAGTTGTTGTCGTAAGTTGGTCTTCTGTCACTAATACAACAACCTGTGACAACAACGCAACTGTGAACTTTTTCATCTAAGGCCGGAGTGCACGACGCTTCGTAAAATGTTATCCGTTACTGATTACATTTGACGATGATGTGACGGCTAATCGCCCATCATATGAAATTGCGTTGCACGTAACATATTTTCGTCAAAGTTAGCTTGCCAGGAGTCAGACCACAAATAGTCCCTCGAAACAATCGGCAAAAATGTTTGCTGTATGGCAACTCTTAGCACCGCCTGAGCTGACATAGTACTGCCCTTCTCTCACAGTACATAAACAGAAAGGGACAGGCACAATTGAAGCACCATCTAGCGTCAACCATTCGTACTAACAAACAAAACAGTTGCTCCTGGAGCCGCGGGGTGGCGCTACTAGCGCCCAATATGTCGGCTTGCTATCAGCTGTTGGTAGCACCACAGATTACATAGATTTGCCGCCGAAATTTTTAATCTGTGGAACCGAGTGCCAGGCTAATAATTATGAAAAACAAAGCATTGCATTCCATTAATGGCGACGTTTGCCTATTATTTAAGGTCCAATAAGACTACAATAATATAAAAATAGTAACTTTTGATACTTTGAATTATAATTTGATCGTGATTTTGACGGTGATCAATGGGTCCGGAGTGTTTACGATTAGCGGTTAACATCAGCGGTCAACGTAATGTTTAAGTTTCGTGCAACGCAAAATTTGCCTGATCAGGCCTTAATCATACGTTGACGGTGATGTTGACGAGCAAGACGGTACGTGCAACCGGGGCTAAGACTGTGAACGCAATTCCGACGACCTGTGACTTGCCCCCTGTCCGTATTTTATTAATACTCTCGCCAACAACAATTCTGTGACTAATCTTTGGACTAAATCGCAGTCGCATTGAAAACAGAGATAATTGAGAAGTAAAATGTCATTAGTACTCACAAAGGCGGCAGCAGCCCTGAAGCGCGCTGCAGAAGACTTCCAGCACGTGAAGTTCGAAGCGCACAAGCCAAAGCGGCGCAAGTCGCCTGTCCCGGAGCCCCCTGCCGCCGCGCCAGCTCCGACAGCGAAGAGCAAGGAGCTCGACTTGAAGAGAATTCGACACGAGGTGGTCAAGTTCGGGATGTCTGGGTTCGACGCACCCAAAAAGGAAGAGGCGCGAATCGCGCTGGCAGTCAGTTTAGGCAAGTTGGGGACATAATAGGTATATCTACCGAGCATTTTATTGTCTATATTTGAAACTATTGGAAAACCATGCCTGCAGGCCAGGTGCTTCACACCATGTTTAGAGGATCCCAGGGGAAATACCTCTGCAGGAAAGAAAAAAAATCACTATCATCGTCATTGTCACGTGGCATTTTCAATGTGTCCATTGTAAAATGGACTCGCCTGCACTTCACACGTAGATTTCTCAAATATCTTTTAAAGTAGGTAAATGAATACTACTTTCATGGAATGTAAAAAAAATATGGACCTGAACATAGATAGCTAATACCAGAACTGACATGAACTTGTGGCCCAACACACCACATGGGAACTAGGTGCTATGGCATAACCTTCCTTATATTGCACATTGAACTGGATGGAAAACACAAACAATTTTCATTGCCGCTTTGACAATTTTTCAGTCAATGTGATGGTCCCCCTCCCTAGAAAGTAGGGAAAGGTGTAGGTAGGCAGATTTACATCAAATATGAAACCTGGCTAACCTCAGTAGTAGAAAAAAGGTCACCCAACGAGGACCCGACCACTCCCAGGGTTGTTCCCAGAAGTGTCGGTGTGTTACTTGGCAAATGACCCAACAGCAAACACGGCCCTATATTTAGATGCATGATAATATATCATGATAATGATGTGCAGGGGCAAAGCCGCCAAAGAAAGAGTACAAGAACTACAAGGAGCTCATGCAGCAGCGGAAGGAAGAGAAGCGGACGGAGAAGGAGCGACGGGAGCTGCTCGGGAAGGACATGATGAGGGGCAGCGCTGTCGGGGCTGGCAAGAGCAAGAAGAAAGGCAATGGAAACGACGTGGGCAAACTGCTCAATGTGTATGGAAAGGTAAGGAAACATTTTAAGGTGGCCCAACCCGCTCGCCTCCCCATACAAACGGGGAAAGAAGATCACGCCCATGTTTCTTGTCAGGGATCCCAAATTTTGCTCAAAATAGCTTTATTTGATCGAACTAGATGTCTGATGACCGTTGGCATTGTAAAAATGTGTTTGGTTTCTGAATTATAAGGTCAGAAAGATTTTTTCGCGCATTTTATACAATAACTTTGAAGGTGGATTACGCAATGATAAAGTAAGAACATCTTAAAAAGATTAGTCATCAGACATAGCTTATTTAATCAAAATTTATAATCTATTTGGTTTTTGTTAGATTTTTTACTACAGCGGTCGTGGTTTAGCTATAAGTCGTTTTGTAATAAAATTTTTCGTAAATCTTACCAAATCATGCACTATGCACATTGTCTTTTTTGTGGACATGTTGCATCTTCCTCATCACGGAGCCTGTCTTTTTCTTTAAAACAGAGAAGGTCCCAGAGCGCAACATCACGGTTTTGTACCGTGCCTGCGAATGAGTTAGCCCCGCCGAGTTGGGTCACCTTAAGAGTACTCTTTTATGAACCTACAAGTCACTTTTACAGATGATCATTTGCACAGTAGATGAAAAAGAATACTTAATATAGTTTAACATCTCTCTTATGGAACACCTACTGTCATATTAGCGAAATACAACCGCATTCCCAAGGAACTAGGTGCCGTACCAGAACCTTCTCTTTATGTGAATATGGGTACATTGAACCGGAGTAAATATACTTTTCATACTAACTAGGTACGATGCTTATTCCACGGAATATAATATGTTTATGAATTTTTGTAAGCCTACAAACTGTGTATTACCTTTGTTTTCTACTATTCTATGGGCATTTTTGTTAATTAAGAATTTTTTTGTTACTCTCCGTTTTATTTTAATGTTTTACATACATATCTTCACGCCGCTTTTCCCGGATGAGTAGGCAGAGATGATAGAGCCCCATACGGTACGATCATAGCACACCTCTTTGGCTTCATCTACAGACATACATCTTTTCATACATGCTCTACGATTACGGGTGCTACGTACCAGACCTTTTATGTTTTAGATAAATAAGTCTATAATTGGCTTTATTTTTCATTTATTTTGTGTGTACAACTTTTACTGTCTTCAATAAAAAAATCTAGTTAATATAATAATCAAGGACACCTCAATTAAAGTAAGAGCCCAGTAAAAATAACGACTTTACTAATATACTGCATGCCTGGACCAAAAGAGCAAAACCTACCATTCGTGGTTATTGTGTCTTCCAATTTCACCACCTGCTGTATACCCATAATTTGGAATTGTCATACATGATTTGGAATGTCCGCAACGCAGTAGAATCGGTAAATAAATGTATGTAGGTATAATCTTAAACACTGTTCTAGCATTGATAAGGGGGGAGGGACTTTAGGAGAATTCCCAATTATGGGTCCAATATAAATCTAGCTAAATATGAAATATTGTGGACACAATCCTCTCCGTGAGCCCCGTGCCGGCTCGTTGCGCCTATTACTGCAAATTTTACAACAATGCCGTAAGGTCTATTGTTTTTCATGCCCATTCCTGTTGTATATAATTAATATCTGTATAATAAATACTATATTTTCTATGGTACCACTTTAAATTTGTTTTTTTACAGGTTGACAAGAAAAAGATTAAAGAAAGAAAAGAAGATAACCTGAATAATAAAAAGAGAAAAAAGTGAAATAATGTTGTGTATATTATTAATAGAAATTCTGTACCCTACATATTTATTACTATTCAAATATTTATAGGTGTATTATTGCGGCAAAGGTACACAGCGTAAATACATTGTCAAGAGGTGGAAAGAAACGGTGTAAACCCACAAACTTAAGGTCGGCCCGTAAGCATCAGAAAATTTCGCCTCCCATACAAACGTAGTTTACTAATAATGAAAACCACTGTTCCTACTTACTTGATTTTTGGCATCTAATATAAGACTACAAATATCTGTGTCTGCACGTCTTTGTTTTTTCGGTAAATGTATTCTGGGTCAAACCACAGAGAAAACAAAATTCGTATGAAGATTTTCTTTTTGCTTTTTATTTTGGTTTGGGTGTTTCAAAAAAACAAAAGCGTGCAGACACAGATATTTGTTACCTTATATTAGATATTTAATATTAATTTACTTGGAATAGCTGTTTCCAAATGATTAGTAAACTACGTTTGTATGGAGAGCATAACTTACGGGCCATTCTTAAAAGATTACGCCTGGTTTTCACCAAGTGCTGATAAATTTTAATCGACACTTAAAGGGCCTTTATTACTAAAATGCTGATTATATTGTACTCGTATTGATTGCAAGATGCTAAGAAAGGCCCTTAATATGTGGGGATTAAGCTAATCAGCAGTAGGTGAAAAAGGCCCTAAATGTTAAAATTACAAAAGTTTTTTTTTACTAAACATTATACGAATACGTTTGCAATCAGTTCCATAAGAGTGTAAGTGAAATCAAATTTTAGAATTTTTAAAAACAACTGCTACTTTTTTGAAATTAAAAAAAAAATCAAGATGCATTGATGGGTCCGGCTATATTTGAACTAAATAACAATAAATATCATTAATTTTATGTTCAAACTTTTTTATGATAGTTTATGAATATTGCCCTTATTTCAGAACACAAAGCACCAGAGAGAAGCGGCAGACTATCTTTAGCAAGCGTATTAAGGTCCGACTAAACCGGTTTTTGTATGGCTAGTCCGGTGTTAATCTCGTACTAAGTTTTGACAGGTTCTCTCTGAATACGACATTTAAATTATAGCTAGACAATCGATCTACATATTAATTTTTTGATTAATGAAACTCGTAGTTATTTTTAAATATAATTAAATGTTGTTTTAATTATGCCCTTATCGAACTGAACACAAACGGCACTCACAATCGTGTGTGCCTTAAGCGGAACTGGGTATTGGTGTGAAAACAATATTTTACGAACTATTGATTGAACTTTTGCATGAAAGTAAATTCCATCTATGTATGGGCATATTATTATGCATCAATATGCAGAGTGTTACATCAGTCACTGCCGTAATTTCAGCTTTGCAGTATTCAAAGTCGTAATAAATAATTAGATTTAGCAGCCTCTCATAGCTCCTACGTTTTTTTATTGCGTAGCATGCTGAGCTCAGCAGTTATATAGAATTGAGCTTGTCAACATGTGGATTCCACGTAAATCGTTTGTCAAATACTTCACCAAAAAAGGTTATTTTCTTAAATGATGACAAATAATGTTCGGCATTTATCATGTCTTCATAAACATGACGTCCTTCCATTCCCAATATAAAATGCCATAAAATTGTTTTGCTTCCATACTTGCGTCATTGGCTCGAAACCATACTTTTATTGAATTTATTGCTTGCATGAAGGTCTGATATATCTCGTCTTTATTTTAAAATAACGACATGTCATCACCAATTAAAACCATCAATATGTCGGATGGCATGAAGGTTGAAATCTCATTTACATAAATGATATAGAACAGAGCCCTGCGGTACGCCTATAGTGATTGATTCTGCATCAAACTTAGTACTAACTAGCCTGCACTAGCCCACATAGTTAGCACTATCTAGCCCGATTGACTAGTTTGCACTCTTACTTCTCGGAATCCTCGACGCTTATTAAAAAACCTATTTGCAGATTAGGAAAAATCCATCTGAATGTACAGCTTGGGTTTTTTTGCAACAGCATTGTGGTGAAACCGTGTCATGATATATAAATAATATTAGAGCCTCCACAGAACATTCGCTCGTTGGAGCTTACGCAAACACTTTACAAAAATATGTGTATGAAATGTATGATAAATAGGAGATGTGCGCAAGCAGTCTTTTTGGTTTGCGTAGCCCGTTTTTTTGCTACAACAAGTTTTTTTGTGGCGTGTCCCCAAACATTTTCAGATTATTTAGCAGCGTCGGTTTAGCCTTTTGTCAAGTTGCACATTTCACAACGTTTCGCACATAAATTTAATGAATGATTCGAATTAAATAAAACACAAAGTTTATTAAAATAAAATTTATTGTTTGATAACATTCAAATAAAACGTGATTTCATAAACAATCTACTCTAGGTATCTAGTCTAATTCATTTATAATAATTTAATAATGCTCCCGTCCGGAAATGTCTAAAAACCTGTACTTAAATTTTCTGGTACATCCGAATAAAACGCCTAACCAGAATTGTTCAGCAATAGATTGACTCATCAGCCAAGATGTTCCACCGCATTAGGCGCACGTCGCTGCGGTTGAGTTTGCGACGACTTGACCTCGGGCGACCGTGTCGCTGCAAGTACACCAGCTCCCTCCCAACTTTCTGCACGACGCGAGAGAACTCGTCGCAACGGTCGCCGTCCGAACGCTCCCATTCCGCCACTGATTCTCGCACTGTACTCGAGGTGGGGCTTCTACGACAGCTCAGTGGCCGATCCCGGCGACCGCCGACCGAGGAGACGTCGCCGAAGGCAGTCCTCAGCTCCCGCCGCTTCCGACGAAATGTGCTCGTGGCCACGCCATTCTTATCGTAGATGTCGTCGACTGGATTTTGTCTGAGAAAACGGCCATCTACAGAGAAGGGCCGTGGTGTGAGGTCGTGCTCGCCCCCAAGATGAATACCGTCTCGGAACCCTTTGTAGTCTGAAGGAGTGTCGGAAAGCCCACCACACGAATTGACGCGCTTTAGACGGTATATAATCTTGGCTGAGTCAAATGTGGTCCGGTTCAGAGCTAAGTTGCTGGGGGCGAGAGAGAGTCTTCCTGGGGCATCCGTTGAGTCAGCAGCATCCAGATCGACTGGCTCGCCCCACTTCTGCTCCAGGTCTTGCCATTGCTGGCTCGTTGACAAGATGCGGTCGGTGTCTAGCTCGACAAGGCGAGGTCGGTAAGGCAGCATGTTGATTGCCGCAGGCGCACGTGTCTCGAACGGCTGACGAACTGGGAATGACGTCACAGCGGGTAGTTATTGAAAATTATAGGAACGCGCGGTGGCTACAAACGAGGTAGGTAGCGTCGCTGCGACAGTGGTAATTAGTTAATCGGAATATTATCCCTAGTTAAGAGGATAAGGAGGTGATCAAGTTACATACAATGGCGCGTGCCTGTTTCCTCAGTCAAATTAAGAAATATTTATCTAAAAATTTGCACATTAATTCAATCAACTGAGAGCTACGTCCACACGTTTGTCTTTTTTTGATATCTTGACTTATATCGATGATATAAGTCAAGTTATCACTCAGTGACTACCTCTGCCTCTAAAATTTTCAATAATTTTATTCATTTCAATATTCTAGCAATAGTTATATCACAAGGTATATATATTTTTTATAATTCGTGTAGTTAAAACGTGAAATTAAAAATGTCTGCTTTTGCTTACGACTCAATTTACTCTGCTCGCTCGGGTGATGCGCTGTGTGCACGCAGCGCATCACCCTCGGCGCCACAGTAGGCATTGGCATTTGCAAGAAAAACGTATGTGGGTAAAACAAAATTCAATGCATGGCGTCTAGGGTGATACCGTTTGTACATGCTTGCATCGACTGATTTAGACTAGTGCTGGACTGCTAGTTACGACTCTCGTACTGCCCATAAAAAAGTAGACTGTTCGACGACGCGACATTCATTCTATTTTAGCTACTTTTCGAGCAGCGACGTCTATACTTGAAAGATACTCTTTACCCTACCTTCTTTCCGAGTTTAAAGCCTGGCAGAAAAGTTACACTGGAAAGTTTACATGGACGCTGACTGTACTAAGTCGATCGCTAGACATTTCCCAAAATTGCCGATAACTACCTGTAAATAAGCAATCATATCGCGAAAGGAAAATAAAAAAAACCGGCCAAGTGCGAGACGGACTCGCAAACGAATGGTTCCGTACCATAAGATAAAACAATCACGGTATTATAAGGGGGCTCACTTTATGATTTATTATTTTTAAATTTGACCTATTTGTTATAACGGCAACAGAAATACATATTCTGTGAAAATTTCAGCTGCCTAGGTACCTATTACGGTTCATGAGATACAGCCCTGTGACAGACGGACGGACGGACGGACAGCGGAGGTCTAGTAATAGGGTTCCGTTTGGCACCCTTTGGGCACGGAACCCTAACAAAGCTATGTTTCCGACTTATTGCTAACAATCTGTGCTGCCGCCATTTCGCCGCGCCACATGCAAAGGTTCACATTACACTCACTGGAAAGTATGCTCGAAAGTGCAAAGACAACTTTAATATTGTTTTGTCCAGTGAATCAGTGAAGTCATATGACGTAGGTATCTAAAGACGCAAAAGGTAAATGTTTCAAAATACCTAACAAATATGGTTGAAGTCAATACTGAGTAAATTAATTAATAACTATATCTATGGTGGCGGCCAAAATGTATTTTAATACCTACAATGTGAGTTAACCAAACGAGTGCGAAGAACGAGTGGTCTCCGTTACAGCTTGGGCAAAAATGTTTTTGTATATCCGGCTGTTCTCCTCTGCAGGTCGCATTTCTCAGATTCTCGTGAAAGTTTGGGAGCATGTTCTACAATTGTATAGAATTGATTTGTCTAGTCAGTTTTTGTAAAGTTTTGTGAGAAGATCTAAACCGTTAGGTACTTCAGTGTTAAGTATCAAGTATATCAAGTTGAGAAAATACAAGAAAAATAATAGGATTTTGTGTGATAGGTGCGCGGTGAACATTTATTCAATTTTAATCTATGCAAAGACTGACTCGCGAGGTCTACAGCTGGGGGTCCATTCAGAGCAAGAGTGAGTTCGAGTTCTGGAGTTAGTTAACCTAAAAATAGCTGGGATATATAAATATTATTATTTAAATACCGGAACTGTTATTTATACTTCTAACGCATTTACGGGACAGACTAGATGTTTACCTAACTGTAATGGTATTCAAGAAGTGTAGAAATATTAACTATTTAATAAAGTGAGTTGATATTTAGTGACGAATCCGAACTCACTCTTGCCTTGAATGGACCCCCTGATGTCTACAACTCAATTCTGATTTATCATATTCAAACATATACTTATCTAATAATAGGATTGTAAATAAAAATCTACGCTGAAACAAATATGTATGTTTTTATTTTAAAGAAATCATGAAAACTTATTTTAGTATAGTAACAGTAAAACATCGAAGACGATAATTAATATTGATTATTCGTAAATTATACGTGAAACTATGAAACTATGGACGAAGCAGCAATGAAGAATTGTCCGTGTTTTCCATCCAGTTCAATGTAGCCGTGATCATACAGGGAAGGTCCTGGCAAAATACCAAATTATTTCGGGAATGTGGTGTATTAGGCTAATATCATAACCTTAGTTATGTGGTTTTAGCCATCCATATCAGATTTCATAAAAAAAAGGTAGCTGTATAAAATATGCCAAAGAACTAGCACGAGATAAATCTGTAGTAATATGTAAGTAAGTATACGTTATATTATTCGTAATTTAAAGTGCTCTCAAAAATATCGAAAAGTTGGTCGATGTATCTGACGATACTCTCTAAAGACTTGTCATGCGTCTCCGCACCCGCTCCAACTTCAGACGAAGGACATCCGTTTGCATCCTCGACGGTGTCGTCGAAGGAGAGTCCGGATACAGTGGCGCTGTGCTCCACAATCGACGGGAAGCTACTCCGAGACCGCAGTCCTCCGTTCTTGAGCCTCGCCGCAGCTCGCATCGTGCTGGTCACGAAGCTGGTCTGCTCGAGGTCCGCAAACATGGCGTCGATCTCTTGACATATGTCTTCGGCGGATTTCTTGGAAATCAGGCTGCTTCCGACGAAATAGAACGGCTTCTTTCGCGATTTCTCGATGACTGTGGAGACGTTTGGAGATATGCCCTCCGTGAAACCGTCGTAGCTCGCCAAGGAGTCTTGGAGCCTTCTTGCCGCTAGCTTGATTCGCTTCAACTTGTCTATGTACTTGGCCGAGTCGAAGGTTGTTCGATTCAAGGCGCAGGTGCTGAAGGCAGGAGCGAGTCTGTCGACTCTAACGTTCTTACATTCGGCGGTGTCCAGATCGACTGGTTCCCCCCACTTCTGCTCCAGGTCTTGCCAATGCTGGCTACTCGATAGGATACGGTCGGCGTCTAGTTCGAAGGACAGCATGATGTTCACAAGTTCGTAGTACGGCGGACGCACTGAGAATGACGCAACAGAGGGTAGTTGGCGTATAGGAATGCACAGTAGTGTTATTACAAGGCGTGCGCTATGCTTGTGCGGATGAGCATAATTAGTGATCAATGGACGCGTTCAAATTAATTGATATATTTTACTATGTTGCATAGCTTTCTCAATTGACAATCGAGAAGACTATGCTATGTTGTTATCATAAATAGTTCCATATCGATTTTTTTAATGTCTAAATTTTTATATTGTAGCATAGTTTAACATATTAAATTATATGATATAATATATATATATAAATATATATAATATATAATATATGATATTATATAAAATTAATATAGTGATATTTAACTTAATTCGTAGGTAAAATATTCTTGCATGAAGTAGTTCTTTGCAAGAATATCAGACATTTGTTTATCTTTACCTACCGGAACCCATCATAGAAAGCTACATTAGAAAATGTGCAATCGTATTCAGAGAGCATCTGTCAAAACTTAGTACGAGATTAGCACTGGTCTAACCATACAAAAACCGGTTTAGTCCGGCGGGCCAAAGTTAGTCCGCTACTCTGAATATAGCTGGTAGAGTTTACGTTTTTAACCGACTTCAAAAAAAGGAGGAGGTTATCAATTCGTCTGTATGTTTTTTTTTTTGTTTTTTTTTTGTTTTTTTTTTGTTTTTATGTTTGTTACCTCATAACTTTTGCCTGGGTGAACCGATTTTGATAATTATTTTTTTAAATGATAGCTAGTGCTTCCCAAGTGGTCCCATTTTAATTTGGTTAAGTTCTGACAATGATATCCTTGAGAAAATCATAAAAGTCTTAAATTTGTATTAAGATTGCGCGACAAATGGACGAATAACTCAATATAACGCCAACCGATTTCGATAATTATTTTTTTATTGGAAAGGACGTGTACAAATTAGTAAGTGTACTTCAGATTCACTAAAAATAAACAAATAAAAAAAAATTTAACAAAAAAAAATAACCGACTTCAAGGAAAAAGCACTAAAAAGTAAAAAATAATTTTCATTTTTGTAGTTACGATTTCTGTTATTTTTTGAGTCGGTGTCAGCCAAGGTTAGGTTAGGTTAGGTTAGGTTAGGTTAGTTTCGGTTAGGTTAGGTTAGGTTCTCTTGATTGGCGCAGCGCGTGCCCGGCTGACGCCTACTCAAAAAATAACAGAAATCGTAACTACAAAAATTAAAATTATTTGTTACTTTTTAGTGCTTTTTCCTTGAAGTCGGTTATCTTTTTGTTAAATTTTTTTTTGATAATAATTTTAGAGTAACGATTTTTTTTCCGTTAACATTTATAAATGAGTCACCAACAGCACTATTAAGAGTTGATTATTATATGGATTAACTTTAATACGCGTATTATGTCCGGGCTAAATCGGATGGACACGTGTTAATTACTTTAATGGAAAGAAATGGTTGAACGCCATGTGGTTTCTTTTCACAAGCCTTACTCGATTCCGGCTACATCAATCCATTAGCGGTAAGTAGCACGTGTTAATTGTTTTAATCCTAAGGAAGGAGTGCATGCCTGTGGCTTGAAATCCATGCTTGCCTTAGCAAACTCACAATACTGACAAGGCCATACGAAGCCATGCATGATGGGTATGAACACGTGTTAATTATTTTAATGGGAAGAAACGGTTGAACGCATGTGGATTTCAACCTTTTCGTACCAGAACATTTATCACAAGCTTTACTCGATTTCAGGCTACATATATCAATCCATTATCGGTGAGTAGGCATATTAATTGTTTTAATCTTAAAGAAGGGGTACGTGCCTTGTAGCTGGAAATCAATGCTTGCCTTAACAAACTCACAAGACTGACAAGGCCACACGAAGCCATGCATGATGGGTATGAACACGTGTTAATTATTTTAATGGGAAGAAATGGTTAAACACCATGTGGATTTCAACCTTTTCGTACAAGAACATTTATCACATGTCTAACTCGATTTCCGGCTACATCAAGCCATTAGTGGTGAGTACAGAGCACGTGTTAATTATTTTAATCCCAATAAAGGGGTGCATGCCTTTTGGCTTGAAATCCAGAGTACCTAATGAACACGTGTAAATACATTATAATGGGAAACAATGGCCGCAAACCATGTGAATTTAAACCGTTTCCCAACTCGACTTTCGGCTACTGAAGCCATGGGTACTGCTAAAGAAGGGGTGCATGCCTTATGGCTTACAATCAGTCCTTGCCTAACAAATGTCACAAGCCTAACACGGCTTCATTCCGGCTAAATATGCCATGAGGAATGATAATGTGTTAATTAGGCTGCATGCCATGTGGATTTTAAGCTTTTTTTAACCAGAACATTATTAGTAAATGTTGCATGGATAATATTTAAACCTTACCAAACTTTTGCTACCTTAAATGTAATCGAATCACATCTAAATAAAACATATAATAAAATAATCTTAGTAACTTAAAAAAAATAAAAAATATATAGTTACATCCACATGTTTCCATTGATGCCCAAAAACCAATAAGGCTCCAAGATGAGAGTTAAGTTAAAAATATAGTTAAATGGTTGATATGTATTTATTTATCATTTTACTGTTTGAATGATAATTTATTGTATTTTATGTAAAAAAATATAATACTTGTTCATCACATTATATTTATGTGAGTATACACCTTACATATTATTGTATTGTTACTTTACCCAGCTGCGAGACGCAACGACACGATGCGCGCCTACCACATCGCGCGTCGCGTCGGATGCGCTCAGAATTAACATATAAATACCCAAGATTCTGTAATCATAGCACCATTTACCGACGCTACCTTGACGTGACCGCACGCATCTCCTCCCCGCGCAGTCATCTCGCTCTTCAGACAACATGGCGCACTTGGATGCTGACGAATATTTGGCGCAAGATCAGCACTGGTGCCAACTGGACAAGGAATGGGGCAACCCCGTGGACCTGGAGAAGTCTGTGGGGGACGTCGTGACCCCCTTCCGGCAGCGAAGCAAGGAGGTCAAGCCGACATTCTCCGCGGAGGAGTTTTTGCGAGGCGTCAAACGGATCAACGAGCAAAAACGAGGCGCCAGAACTTCAGTTCCTGCCGGTAAGAGACTCAAGCCTCTTCCATTGGCGGATGAAGATCTACAGGCCGAGGGTTCAGCGCTGAGGACCGAGTTCGAACAGATATTCGGATCGCTGCGGAGGATCGCGGCGCGTTGCATCGAAAAAAGAAAAGCTAAGCGGCGGCTGTTGCCAGCCACGCCTGTTTGAAAATAGGCAGATTTAAGTTTAGTTTGATATTCTCTATTGAATTTTTGTTTCTAATTAAACATATTTTATTACTAATACTTGATTTTATTTCAAAATAATTCTTAATTTCTGAATAACATTTTGGACAAATCATTAATATAATTATGACGCGTTGGAGTCGAATACATTTTGCTGAATACTTTTATTCAGAATTGCATTCATCATGATAAAAATATAAATTATTTACGAAAGGCAGTAGGTATTTGTACGGGCAAATGATAAACTTTTAATTGAACGCATCGTAAAAAAATCTTCCCGGGTAAGTTCGCGGGCAGCGTGAACGATTGACGTCACCGCTCATTACCATATGTTTCCGCGGTAAGAGTGAGTTCGAATTCGTCGCTAAATATCAGTACCTAGTTAATTTTCCACACTTCTTGAATATCATTTTAGTTTGGTAAAAATCCGGTTTATCCCATAATACTTTGGAAGTATAAATAACAGTTCCGTTATTTCAATAATGATATATTTCGCAGCTATTTTTAGGTTAAATCACTCCCGAACTCGAACTCACTCTTACCCGAATGGTACGGTTATGACGTTTAAGGCTACGCCGTCCACCCGTGGGAAAAAAATATTGCCCCAACACATTGACACAACGTGCTCACTCACACAAATGTAAGACATTTACACGGCGCACATTGGATCACGATGCACGGTGGACTTGGACTATGTATTTTTTTAAATATAATAAAATTATTACGTATTATTTCATTGTTATAATCCCACATGTTTGTGATTATTACAAGTGAGCCTGGATATAAACCGTGTTCTTTGTAAAATCATGCTACCATGTCTATCTGAATCATAGAATCCTAACGGGTTATTAGAGTGATTGTGAAGTTTTTTTAAAAGACACAATAGCGCATTGAAATATGTATTTCATAGCAAAAATGTGTGCACTTTTTTTTATGCGACCTGACATGGATGGCTAATGTCACACAACTACCGTTATGAATACACCACATTCCCGAAGGAATTAGGTGCCTTTCCAGGACGTTCCCTTTATGAGCAGCGCTACATTGAACTGGATGGAAAACACGGACAATTTTTCATTGCCGCTTCGACCATAATTTCATCCATCGCGATGGTAACAACCCGGGCGGGCTTAAACCCAACCACCTAGTAGGGGAAGGGGACCTACAGTTTTACATGGATTCCGAACGAAGGAGCAGCTCGCATTCGTGACGAAATGCACTTATCGAACTCGGAAAGATAAAGACAGTGGTGCATGTCGAAATTGAACCCAGGCCTCTGGTACGCTAGGGCAGTTTCCGCGCCACAAGGCTACGAGCCGCTAAAAGATTGAAAAGATTTTTAAACGAGGAGAAAGCGAGTGGTTTGATTTCAGAAAATATGTTGCAGAGCTCGGTCTCGTGCGTTTTTACGGCAGTAAAGTACATTGCCGACCGGCGCCGGCCGCCTTTAGTTCGTGATATTTTATGGCACGCAGCTGGCCTATTCTTTTGAAATATGTTACAAATTCACATTTGTGTTATCTATGCAAACACCTTGGCATTTTCAATACATCTAAAATAAACTACGTACATAACTTACGAATTAACTCCTTACGTTTATGTTTTTATTCCTAGTCCGATCAAGTGGGTCGGTGATAGTTCAATCAAAAATATGTAATACTAGCTGAGGTACCCGGCTAAGCTCGGGTCAATTTCGTTTCGGACTGATGTCGGGATGATCAAACATTTTATGTTACACCAGAAGGGATAAAAGTATCTATTTTCATTTAGGAATCAATTTATTACTACCAAATGTGCATTTGAAATAAATTATCAATTTTTATTGTAGTTATGGTTCACTGTTTTGGCTATAATGGCTTACACATAAGATATTGATGTATACTGTGGCGGACTTTTTTGTAGGACTATTTAAGATAAACATTTCTATCATGCATAACATACGTGTAACTTTAGCGGTTTTGGCACCGCACCCCAGAATATCTCGCAGGAGGTAAATTGTTACCTGCTTACTTGATATTTTGGACAATTCACACAATATCTTTATAAATTGTAGCCTATGTGTTATTCTGATGTATAATCTATATCAGTCCATCCATTCAGTAGTTTTTACGTGAAAGAGTAACTAACATCCATGCATACTTACAAACTTTCGCGTTTATAATATTAGTAGGATGCACTAGAGCAGAATTGATCGGAAGTGTCGTGCACGGCGGCCTAGTTTTGAGTTGACTAAAAATGTGAAGGGTTATTTAGTTTTTGTATTATAAGCTAGCTTAGTGGGAGGATCGAGATTTTTCGATATTAATTTATAAAATTAAAAATACTGAAAGGTATATCGATGAGGGTACCTGCTTTACAATTTTTTTAATTTGCAGAGATCGAAAGTGATACATTCATTACCTTTTTTGTAGGATTTGTGTGTCTTTTTTTTACTTTGCTCACCGGCATTGCAACAAAGCAATCCGATTGTACTTCTTCTGTTTCAGTTAAACCGGTTTTTTTGGTCAGTGCGCGCGCTGGCAATAAAAAGAAGTTTGGTTGCAGGGTGGATTATTTTTTTGTCGCGTTTCGAAGCGTGGTGTTTTGAATTACAACGTGCACCATTGCAACATGGTGTGTTACTACACTATAAGCCTTCAGAGTTTTAGATAGAACCTAACCTTACGGATCCATAAAAACAGCACTTACTTTGTTAGAAATAAAAATATAATATTCTCTCATGTATTATTATTGACATAGTTATCTAGCGGCGGCTATTTCACGCCTTCGAGTTTTCAGTAGGTTCAGTAATTATATACACAATTATAATCTATTTCAATTACTAGTAACTAAATTAGCGGTTGACACTATTGAAATAAAGTATTAAAGAAAATTTAAAAATATATTATTATGCACAGCAATATTAAATGGTAAAATACATAAATAGCCCTGTGTTGTTAGTTTATCAAAATAAACACCTCATTCTGTAGTGGTGGTGATAATATTCTGTATCGACATGTTTAATAAATATTGTATTCATATATTTATATATTAGGTACCTTGAAATACATTGAACATCTTATTAGGTAATATTAATAATGTATTCGTATACAATATAATAGTTGGCAACCATAATAGATATAAGAAATATGCTATAAATGGCTTGTACAGAAATCATTGCAATATAAAAGCGCTACAACGCGGCACGCCGCAAACCTAGCTACAATCCAATGTTCGGGGAAGCCGCGGCTCCAAACCTCTCACCCCGCGTGCCCTGCGCGCACCCTCTCCAGTCTAGCCTCACGAACACTTCGCCGTGAGCACACGTATAGGAAAACAACTGTAAGCGTCGCTATATTCGGTCGCCCAGTGACGCGACGCCTTGAGATTCAATAAGCTTGGTAAAGCAACTCCGAGCACGGTTCGGTTCTAGGTGGGTTAAATTTTACCACCGTTGAGGCCAGCCGTGGTTCGGATTCCACGTAAAACTGTAGGTCCCCTTAATACTAAGTATTAGGGTCAATCCCGCCCGAGTGGGTACCATTGCATTGAATGAATGTTAGTCGAAGCGGCAATGAAAATTGTCCGTATGTTCCACACCGTTCAATGTAGCCGAGCAATATGAGGAAGGTCCTGGCATGGCACCTAGTTCCCATGTGGTATGTTAGGCTAATATAATGACGGTCGATTGGTATGAGCAATCCATGCCCAGTTACATAAAAAAAAGCCTTCAGGTGTTATATTAATGTACCTTCCAATCTCATTGAGGCACATATATAACGATAAAGTTTAAATGACAACTTTAATTCTATTCAAATCAAGTTATCTTGCAATACTATTATAGTAAAATAACATAGAGCACGCTTCTTGCGAGACTTCACATTGTGCGGTACACCGATGAGAAATCCTTTTCATAACGAAAGGTCGTAAGTACAAGCGAAATATCCACAGACCCCACGTCGGAAACGTCCGCGCGGCAGCTCCGTCGGGACGGGACTGACGACCCGCTCGCTGGGCGCGTAATATGTATGAACGTTTGTATGAAAATTGGACGCCGTGCGCGACATTTACGTTGGTTAATTAATTTGAATAAAATATTTTGAAATTTTGCTAGTTTCGAGGTATGGGGTCACAGTTAAAGATATAAGCAACCTAAGATAATAATAATATCGTCACTTTTTTAACTGAATATATTCATTAAATTTGCACAAAGTTAAGCTGTTTTCAAGAAAATAGACAGGTTCAGATTTTTTTTTACATAAATCTAAAAGTTCTATTAAAAAACGAAAGGTATGGGGTCCTTATGTAACAGTTGTTCTTTCCAACACATATTTTTAATCATGAGTTATCTTTTTGCATGTGCTATAAATATGGGTTCAAAAAACTACAATTTCACAAAATCGGACGATAGGCTCTTAAGCCCCGATTAAACGAAGAGACGGCTGAATTAATCAATGTTCAAACGTCACCTTTAGCGTTCTTTGCCTGGAGTTCTTTCCACACTGTACATACAAAGCGACGTGACCATACGTTAACGTTGATTTTTGGTCCTTTCGTGCACTCTACACTTGTAAAACGATATCTTCCCAAATAACATTACGGATTTAGTAGACAAAAGAGTAGGTTTGGAGAAGGAAAAGCGCTCTTGAAGACTAACAGCCGTATTCATAGTGGGCGGACTAACTTTAATATGCCGATAAACAGGTTTTTGTATGGTTAGTCCGGTTGCCAATCTCGTACTAAGTTTTGACAGTTTCTCTCTGAATACGACTGTAAAAGTACTATTCATGATCTGAACCAAGTACATATGTTATGCTTTTGGGGCTTTACTAAAAACCGAAGTGAATCTCGAAAGTTATACTAATTTTTGTTCTTGGCATTGACATTTTCTCGCTGGTTTATTAGTAACACAGTAGGGCTTTTGTGCATCCATTTAGAATTGCCTATGGCCTAAATGCGGCTTTCTGCACATAATAACAGAATAAGTAATAAATAATACTGTAGGATGTTTGTAATATAACATAATATTTGTGATATAATTTTGAGGAATATCGCAAACGGTACTAGTTGAATAGGGCAACTTTATTTCTGCACACATCCGGATAACCATCCAATAAAAGCTCAAGTTCATTCCAGTTTTGTTTTTGTAATTGTTTTATGAGATTAAAAAAGGAGTTATAGCAAAAATAAATAAATAAAATACGAACGACCTTGGCGCCATTTACTTAGACGCAGACACCCACAAAAGTATAAAGTTTTAAACTATGCTCTCCGTAGACCTAGTGGCACGGGGACTTGCCTAGCATAACAGGTCTGGGTTCAAATAATTTCTAAGTTGGATAAGTGCATTTCGTCACGAATGCGAGCTGCTCCATGGTTCGGAATCCATGTGAAACTGTAGGTTCCCTTCCCCTTTTAGGCGGTAGGGTTTAAGCCCGTCCGGGTTGGTACGTACCATCTTATTGGATAAAAAGGTGGTAGAAGCGGCTATGAAAAATGGTCCGTGTTTTCCATCCAGTTCAATTTATCCGTTTTCATTAAGCGAAGGTCCTGGCGTGGCACCTCATTCCTTCGGGAAAGTGGTTTATTGGGCTAATAACATAACGGTAGTTATGTGGAATTCAAGTGAAAAGAAATGAAAATGAAAATATTCTTTATTGCTTACAACTATTAGATAGTATGCAAAGGCGAGCTTATTGCCAAAGGCAATCTCTAACAGCTAACCTTAATATTAGAAAATATATTAAGAGGTACCAAGAAACAATAAATTACTTAAAACTAAGCACCATAATCACACTTAGAAAACATTAGATAACTTAAAACTATGTAAACAGAAAATATTTGATTGATTTAATTGTTATAACATGTCAAGTACCAAGATTTTAATTTTACCTTAAAAATAGACAAAGAAGCACTTTCCCTAATAGTAAGAGGCAATTGATTCCACAATCGTGCTGAGTGAACTGTAAAAGAACCCGAATAAGCAGTGGAAGAATGTGACGGAATAAGGAGCAGGAGATTCAGCTCAGTGTTCAAATGACCACTTTGGGGTAACGCAACGAATGCAGATAGAGTATTTAAGATGCAAAAAAATAATTCGCTCTGTTTTTGGTGCAGGTTATTTCGATAGTTGCCGACATCTGTTTAAAGCATAGAAATAGCGCATGCTAAGTCTATCGTTTAAAGAGCTTAATATGATGCCGCTTCCCTGCTTGTATATTTATGACATATGTAATTTTGTGAAAGAAATCAACAGTATTTCAATTTAGTAAGCTCCAGTCATTGCAATAACACACGGTCGGGACGTTGTATAATCTTACCATTCCGAACACAAAGCGTGTAGTATTAAAAAAAGTGTGTACTTTTTTTAGTGTATTTTTTTAACAATTGACTAGAGACACTGAGACAATTGCCACATTTTTAATTAAGGAAAAACGTATATAAGTGGCTCATAAAAAATGTTTAACAGTGTCAAAGATTTTAAATAATGTTAGTAGTTAATTATTATTTTTTAAAAATTAATTGTCTTTTAGGCATAATTTTGTGCGCTAATACGCTAATTTTTTTAATGTACTGTCATGACCATAATTGTAACAATATAAATATATTTCATTCATTTATTTATTCGTTCATATGATTACTTTAGATGCAGTGTGGTCATGTCTAGAGCATACTATTAAGACTAAATATATTTTTTTCTCAGTAAATTAATAAAAACTCAATTTGGAAATATCTTGAATTTCTGTATTGATAAAAAACGAAATGGTTTCGACAGTAAAGGAATTGTCTGGAAATGCATCCATTTGGTCTCATTACGTTATCACAAAAAAAAAATTTTTTTTTCCTAAATAATTCATTATTCAAAATATATCTTATAGTGTCTATTTACCGGACTAGAAAAAGGGGAGATGTTTTTTTTTCTGTTTTTTGATGTATCTGAATCACTCCACCTGAGGACTAGGTACCATGACAGGACCTGCCTATAAGGGTAGATAATCTACCCTTACTTTGATTCCGTGCGTGTAACGAGCATGAAACACCAAGAAATATCGATCTTTGCTTCTATCTTTACCTTGTATTGGCTTACAGACAATGCCACCGTGTTGTCGGTGGTGAGGCAGAGGCGAAGTGAGAAGACTTGGAGATGGATGGAATCTACTTTTGTTCTTATAATGTTCCGAATGTTGCAAACATTCAGATATTTTTGTCTTGTCACGATCTTCATAAAATCCTGTAATGGGCTTAAGGACCACAATGTGGTACAGAAGCGAAAATAATTTGTAAACAATATGTTTGATCCTGAGATTTTTTTTCCTTAGAATGGCACGACATTTTGGTAAAGTTTTACACCCAGTCTGATTATTTATCGTTCCATAGACCTACTGTCTGAACCACTAGTCTGAATTACCAACCTTACTTTAATCTTTTGATGATGGCCCTTTTTTTTTTTATGCTACCTGACATGGATGGCTAATACCACACAACTACCGTTATGATATTAGCCCAATACACCACATTCCCGAAGGAATTAGGTGCCATGCCAGGACCTTCCCTTTATGAGCACGGCTACATTGAACTGGATGGAAAACACGGACAATTTTTCATTGCCGCTTCGACCATCTTTTCATCCAATGCGATGGTACCAACCCGGGCGGGCTTAAACCCTACCACCTAGTAGGGGAAGGGGACCTACAGTTTTACATGGATTCCGAACCATGGAGCAGCTCGGATTCGTGACGAAATGCACTTATCGAACTCTGAAAGAGAAAGACAGTGGTGCAAGTTGGTATTGAACCCGGGCCTCTGGTACGCTAGGCCAGTCCCCGCGCCACTAGGCTACGAGCCGCTGCATTATTGCAACATTAACTTACGATCTAACATATAAAAATTTTGCGGTTCAGTCTGTGGTTGAAATGTATTACTTTTGAATTAAAAAAAATAAAATAACCTATACCTAAGTGCTTACCATCTCGGCTGAGAACCAAGACTACCTACCTAAAATGCATACACCTACATAGCGCAGTCACAGACCTCGCATAATCAATAACAGATTTCCACTAATGAGGCATGGATTAGTTAAAACCATAAAAACAACAAACAACTAATCAAGTATCCTTACTTTGTTACTTTGAACCACCCCATAAACAAACATATTAACTATACACTCATTATCCTGTCAACTTAAAGGGCTTGCTGACTGTACAAGTTCCCATTAGCCAGTCACAGATCACATAGACAGCATGCAGCACGCCGAATTGGATACGGACCGCATCCTAGCCAGCAGCGAGCAGTGGCTACACCTGGAAAAGAAGTGGGGCCAGCCCGTCGACTTGGACGCTGACGACGATGGAGTCGGCACGCTTCATGGACCCTCCGATGTACCGGCATTTACCAGACTGCACAAATCCTTGGAACGAAGCTTGGCGTTCGATGGATTCGGGAGGCACAACCTTCAGGCTGACGATGAATCGACAACTGACGACACTGGTGACCGTGTAGAAGATTCATTGAGTTTGGTGCTGCAATCGGGCGCCAAAGGACTGTTGGATAGCAGTGTGTCCAGCTCTAATGTGTCGTTTGAAGACGGAGAGGGGTATTCAGCGGACGTGGAATCAGTGAGTGAACTTCAGATGAGTGCATCGGACAAATGTGTTATTTGCAAATGTAGCGTCAAAGGTGAAGTGATTGATGTTGAGAGATATAAGTGGATTAAGAGTACTCATTTGTAACATATTATGTTATGTAAGTTATGAAAATTTTTAATATTGAGACTACCTGTTTTTATATGTTCAGTTCAAAGTTGTTAACATGTATATTAACATAAGATCTGTAATCTCAAGGAAGTGCTGAATCTGAAATCTATAACCGACGGTATGATATATGACCAATTGCATATGTTTGTGAATTTATGTACCTATTCAAATGTTTCTTAGCTCATCCAAAAATATACACTCCAAAAAGGCAAAGCTGGTTTTTCAATTGAATAGGTTTCCATTACCAATAAAAGAGTTTAGTGTAAATTATTATTATTTTTTTATAAAAAACATATATAATTATTTACAATGTCATTAATACATTTAAATTGTAGGTATGTATAAGGCAAGTTCATTCTTTACAATAAATAAATTTAAAAATATTATGCATCTTATTAATAAAGTTGTATAACTTATTATAAAAATAACCTAAATTTACAAGTATGGTTCGAAGTATTTGATAGCAGTCGTCATTGGTTTTTCGTTGATTTTGTTCGTTGTCAGCGGATTTTTGACTCTCATCTTGATGTCTTTCGGTTTCAAGACACTTTTGTGGTTGGCGCACGGAGGCCTCGCCGGAGGAAGGCCAGCAGCAAAGGTCTTCGACGCGGTGATGATTGACTTGGAACTCAGTCCCGATGACTCCAAAAAGAAATCGAATGATATACTATTTTTGGTAGGAACTACAGCGCTGTTGTTATTCCTAGCATACGTTCCGGGTTCACACTTGACGGTGTTGTATGAACCACTGTTGCTGCCCGACGAATTACTAGACTCGATGTCCGAGTTTCGTAAGGAATCAGTCTCTAAATTCTCTATGTTCGAGAGGAGATCAGGCTTGTTCGACAGCTTGGAAGTGCTTTTGGAAAACACTTTGTTTAGAGAGGAATCATTCTTGTCTCTAAATTCGATTTCGATGTCTTGCTTTGTTGGGACATTGTTATTGGAAATTATTTCTATTCTGTAGTTATTATTGACAATATTGTCAATCACAGTGACTGCCGTGTGAGAATCACTTATCTCTGAAGGGGTGGCCGTCACGTCTTCGGTCACAATGTCCGAACCGGCGCCGTCACTGCTGCCGGAACTGATGCGGTACTCCTCGGCCACGATGCTCCCCATATCACACTCGTCGATCTTGAACTCCTCAAAGTTCTGCGACAAATCGAACCTGTCGATGTCGTCGAAGTACTCTGATTTAGTCAGCTCCTGTGGCTTCTGTGAAAGCTTTTGAGCCCCGTCCTTCGGTGCGTGATTGTACTGGGTGTCGAGCTCTGTCAGGACGAGTTTGTCAGCATTACTTCCTCCCCGGTTGATTTCCGAGAGTATATTAGATACGCTGTTACCCATTTGAATCGAGTTACGTTGATCTTGTTTAGGAGGTGTTTGATTGATTAGGCTGTTGAGCATATAGCTGTCACAACCACCGATGGTGGGGCTCGTCATTTCCTTTGAATTTGGTTCACTATCGTCTTCGTCTGGGATTATAATTTCAGTGACTTGAGGCAACATTGGAATATCATTGTCGGTTACTTTGTTTAATATTCTTGGAAGAGAAACAACTTTGGCTATGTTGTTCTTCGGACTAACTGGCTGTGTAGGATACTGCTCATTGTGAATCTCAACAGTCGGCTGAGATAGTAACAACTCCCTCTTGCCATTACTGACTACTGGAACATTTATCTCTGAAATAGAACAGTAGTCAGGTTCTACGGCGTTACTGACTGTTGCTAACTGTCCCACTTTCCTAGTCTTAACTTCTGCGACCCGTTGATTTGCCGCAACGGCGTCAGAGTTGATTTCTGTCGATGGTCTGACGGTGGAATCTTTTTCAAACTTGAATTTGGATACTAAGTTCTTTGGTTTAGGCGGCAAGGCGGGAGGGGTCCGCGGTACTTTTCTTTTGTTAACAATCTTCATAGGCACCACATCTTGTTCCGGATGTAGTGTAGTGTTATTTCTATTTTCAATGTTAGCAGTCATATTCTTCACAAGTGAGCCCTTAATGATTGGAATCTGAGTCGCTGTGGTAAAATTAGTGGTCATTGTTCTAGGCAAAGGTACAGGACGATGGGATTCGGGACTTTTCGTTACGATAGGTTCATAGTCGTTGCTGTATATGCTTTGGATTTCATAGTTAAATCCTTGAGCAGTATTGGGAACTTCGTAACTGTGCTCGGAAGCTGTCTCCAAACTAAACTTTACTATTTTATTAGCTCGCCTATCGTGGCCGCTCTGGCGGGGTAATGTATGGCTTTGTCTGCCGTCTACAGCTGTATCATCAAAGGAAATACTGTTCAGCGTTGAAAACTGAACTCTTTTTGCGGATGCTTTTGGACTCGGCACATCACTAGACTTAGAGGTATCGTTGCTGCTTTCGTCGAGCGAATTTTGCAACAATATCTGGTTCACGCATTCTAGAACTGGGTTATTTTTGTATATTTCACAGGATGGACCATCATCTGCATCACTGGCACTAGCATACCAGTTTTCGTTAGCCTCACTGGCGAACTCTTTGCTGTTGGCTACATTTGTGTTTAGATTTTCACTGTCATAAATTTTTATCTGGCCAAATTTATCTCTTTTTATATTTTTTGTTAGATTATTACACAATACTTCGTTCCTGGCAGAAATTACTTCAGCATTTAATATACCGTCATTGAATCCCGCAACTAGAAGGTTATCGGCTGACTTTGACTTAGTGTAACTGAGTTTGCCTGATCTTACTGCATAATTGTTTTCAATTTCGGGCTCTGGATCGCTAACATTTACATACCAGGGCTTTTCACTGGGAGAATCTTCGTTGAGAACGTTGTTTAGAAACACTGTTCTGTTGGCATTGATCTCAACAGAAGTTTGTCTTTTGATTCCATGTAGGTTTTCAATCTTGCATGCAAATGTTTTATCATGGGTTTTCTCTGATATACTGGTTTGATTCATGGGTTCTTCGGTCAACCAATCTATTTTTTCAGAGGATTTTGGTATGTCGCCAACGATAGGGTTAGCGGTGCTCTCTTCATTGACTTGATAACTCATGCCGATGCACTCTTCTGCACTACTGCTATTCGCCTGGCTGCTGTTCCTCTTGATATTTTCCAGGTAGGAACTGTTGTGTTTTCTTCCGGAGAACTTTCTCGACCTCCTCACGACATCTTTCCGAACGAAGGCCTGCTTGTTCTTGGCGTAGGTTCCTTTCGCCGCACCGGACTGGTTTCCCTCCTCGCTGGAGCTCGTGTTGCCGTACACGACATCGTGCTTCGGCAGTTGAAAGCTTTTACTCAGCCGCGTGTTCTTCTGAAACACGGGGGGGACGATTCTCTCGTGATAGCTGCAACTCCTCATGAAGCCGTGAGACCTCGAGTCGGTGCTCTCGAGGCTCTGGAACTCGGGATCGGTCTCGATGTTGGTCTGTTCACTGGTGAAGCCGAGCATCTGCTGGCAGTTGCTGCAGTACAGTTTGCGCGCCTTCAGTTTGCCGATCTCCTCCTGCTGGGTCTTGATGATGGTCTCCTTGCGGTGGAGGGCGAGGCGGATCTGCCTCTGCTCGCGGGTGAGGCGCGACTCGAGGAGGACGAGGGAGCGGAGGACGAGGGCGAGCTGGTCCTGGCGCATGCGCCGCTCGGTGTCGGCGCGGCGGTCGCGGGAGGCGAGCTTGTGGCCCGCCTCCACGAGCTGGTGGCGCTGGTTGAGGACGGCCTGCGACTGCGCGTGCAGCGCGCTGCGCACCGCCTCCAGCTCCCGGCGCAGCTCCATCGCCTCGGAGCCGCTGTCCATCTGCAACGGAGAAAGCAACCATGTTCGTCACAGTTTTCCTTCTGTTTTGCAAGAGAGCGCTTGCTGTTCGGGAAAATTCAGCCCTAGGAAGATCCCAAAAGTTTTAAAGCATTATTCAGAGTGGGCGGACTTACTTTAGTACGCGTATTAAAGTCGGACTAAACCGGTTTTTGTATGGTTAGGCCGGTGCTAATCTCGTACTAAGTTTTGACAGGATCACTCTAAATACGACTACTCATTTTTAGGGTTCCGTACCCAAAGGGTGAAAACGGAACCCTATTACTAAGCCTCCGCTGTCCGTCCGTCCGTCTGTCACAGGGCTGTATCTAGCTGTAATAGGTAGGCAGCTGGAATTTTCACAAAGTGTATATTTATTTTGCCGCTATAACAACAAATAAGTAAAATTAAATGACAAAAACAGTTATTTTTTGGTGTTAAATAATTTACGATGGTACGGAACCCTTCGTGTGCGAGTCCGACTCGCACTTGGCCGGTTTTTAAACACAGTAAAACTCCCACTAAACTGAATATTAAATGCCAAGATACAAAAAATACTTCTATTAATATCTAATAAATAATATAAAGGGGAAAGTTTGTAATAATGGATGGATGGATGGATGGATGGATGGATGGATGGATGGATGTTTGTTACTCTTTCACGTAAAAACTACTGAATGGAATCTAATATAACTTTACAATAATATAGCTTATACATCAGAATAACACATAGGCTACAATTTATGTGCCCATGGGCTTTAGAACTTTCACGGGGCTGCGAACGATGCCGGTAGCGATACTTCACACTAGGGGGAGAGGAGCCGGGGGCGGTGGCGGGGAGCGGCGGCGGGGGGAGGGCAGACGTCGTGACTGTTTGGTGTCCGTTTGGCGAATTTTCAAGGCACTAGCGATTTGTAAAACTTAGTACATGTACATTTAACTACCCGGGAATTAGGATTGGCTAAATAGAATTCAGTTCCGCTTACGCTAAGATGGGGCTGTCATACAAACTGCAATGCTATGCACGGCTCGGCTTTGCGGCGGCAGCGCTTACTTTTACTGAAGTACGGCTTGGTATTTCCTGCAACTTTAGGACTACTTGGCATCACCCTAAATCGCCGGAGGAGCGACCAACAGAATAAAATCCTTGAGAACCAATTACTCGATTTAGATGTGCATTGTATCTACGTCTATCCTGATTCTACTAAAAACTTATAGATTACATAATATAACGCTTCATTACCAGAAGGGTAAGTAGTGAGTCTTAAAGTCTTATAACATGCGAACCACTTACCTAATTTATATGCGTATTTTATCAATGTATAGCATCTCTGGGAGCAGTCAGGTTCGAGATGGGTTACTGTTTTCGATGTTGAGGCTGGCTGTGGGTTGGAGTCCACGCAAAACTTACCTACGTTACACGTTACTTACTAGGTAAGCAATGTAGCAGTGAAAGTGCAGAAACGTTCTCGCGGCAAATGTTTTTTTTTTAAATAGCCACCAAACGTCATCGAAGCTCTAAATGGGAATTATTGGATGTTTCTCATTAAATCATGCTATTTCGGCTCGAACGATCTTGATTAAATTTGGTACATGGATACATTGTCCTGGACCAGTTTGACCCTATTTTGGACCAGTCATGTGGACTACTTTTTATCCATGAGATAATTTAGCCAACACTAACCCGAGCGGAGCCGGGTACCGCAGCTAGTATATTATATTACTTTGAATAAAGCAAGCCAAAGCGACAAACCTATAAATGGTTAATTATTTTGTTTAAATTGTTTTAAACACACAAACTTATTGACCGATTTTTTTATTTTTTCACTAACACGTTGCCATGGAAGTAATATGTGATATTAACTACTTATTCATTCCCCTGGTAAACCGAATTTTATAGAATCTGACCTATCTTAGCTATGCCTGCCTTCTTAAATTTTTTTTAACACCGCACCCATCTCGATTAGAGCGACGTAGAATCGATTATATTTAATTTCTATATCTCTCGGTCAAGTTCATAAACAGACGTACGAATTGCAACTATGCCAGATGTGACCAGTCCCAAGAAAGTAGGTGAGCAGAAACGCTTTCTTATATTAAGAGCTCATAACATAAACATAAGGCTCGATGACCTGTGAAGTGATTAAGCACCTAAAGGTAGCATAATGCAATGATAAATAAGCATTGGTGTGTGTTAATTTGGCAAAAATGCAAGTCATGAATGACTTGCATTTGTTTACAATAACAAAGCAAATAATTTTCCATGTGTAAATAACGTAAAACAACATTTCTAGAGAGAGAGAGAGAGAGAAATCAGCGAATGAGCCTCGCATGCGGAATTCTACGTATGCAGGTTAGGTGAGAGGTTATCTCTGAGCTAATTGAAATGATGCCCCAGATCATTAATTAATTAATCAAATATCAGGAACTTGATGGACAATAATGAATCAAACCAGTGACGTCTGATATGAAACGTGATCGTGTAAATCTCCTATTCGTCTTTTTCTTAGAAGTGAGTGTACAAGTGAATAAACCAATTATTTTGGCGATAAATAAATAATTCAACCAGAAACCAGTACCCAAAATAATATACGATTTTTAATCTTGCCAGCGCATTTTATCTATACCTACATGAATTTGGACAATAATCCTTTCTACTTAGGGCTGATTTTTTAACCGACTTCAAAAAAAGGAGGAGGTTATCAATTCGTCTGTATGGTTTTTTTTTGTTTTTTTTTTATGTTTGTTACCTCATAACTTTTGCCTGGGTGAACCGATTTTGATAATTATTTTTTTAAATGATAGCTAGTGCTTCCCAAGCGGTCTCATTTTAATTTGGTTAAGTTCTGACAATGATATCCATGAGAAAATCATAAAAGTCTTAAATTTGTATTAAGATTGCGCGACAAATGGACGAATAACTCAATATAACGCCAACCGATTTCGATGATTCTTTTTTTATTGGAAAGGACGTGTACAAATTAGTAAGTGTACTTCAGATTCACTAAAAAAAACAAATAAAAAAAAATTTAACAAAAAAAAATTACCGACTTCAAGGAAAAAGCACTAAAAAGTAAAAAATAATTTTCATTTTTGTAGTTACGATTTCTGTTATTTTTTGAGTCGGTGTCAGCCAAGGTTAGGTTAGGTTAGGTTAGGTTAGGTTCTCTTGATTGGCGCAGCGCGTGCCCGGCTGACGCCGACTCAAAAAATAACAGAAATCGTAACTACAAAAATGAAAATTATTTTTTACTTTTTAGTGCTTTTTCCTTGAAGTCGGTTATTTTTTTTGTTAAATTTTTTTTTCATTAGTCTGATAAACAGCCAGATAACTGTTCGAGGGATTTATCTTCGCTTCTGCTTATCCATCCGATATAGTAAGTCCATATGTTTATTAGTAAAATTATAGTCAGATAATTGTGATAAAAGATTTATATCTCCGGCAATGTCTATCTGTCTTTTGACAAACGTGAATTTGTACTATCAGACCGGTAAGTACTATCCAAGGATTGAAAAATCGGCCCTTATTGAAATAAATCTGAAAGTTACAAAATATCCGTCCTAAAAGTCGATTTCAGCATATTAAGAGAGTCATTACCCTATCAATTCCCCATACTACGGGCGATTACGGTTTTACTAGGTTTTTTAAATTTTGGATTCCAAATTATATTGTAGAAATCTATGTCTAAATCTATGTTTTAATTTTTTTAAAGTACCTTTCCGATTGGAAAAGAATGGCTAATAAACATTGCAAAAAAAAATCTTTTTTTACGTTCACTTTACCAGTATTTACCAAAAAACAAAACATACATACATATAATGAAGCTTTCTCAAGTGATAAAAAAAACCGGCCAAGTGCGAGTAGGATTCGCACACGAAGGGTTCCGTACCACCGTAAAAGATTTAACACAAAAAAATCATGTTTTTTGTATGGGGGCCCCCTTTAATTTTAATTATTTTTCAATGTTACCTATTTGTTGTTATAGCTGCAAAATAAATACACACTCTGTGAAAATTTCAGCGGTCTATCTGTTACGGTTACTGAGGTACAGCCCTGTGACAGACAGACGGACGGACGGACGGACAGCGGAGGCTTAGTAATAGGGTTCCGTTGGCACCCTTTGGGTACGGAACGCTAAAAAGATCAAGAATCTGATATAGTTTAGGGGTAGGGAAACGTTAGGGTCTGGAAGACGGTTTGGTGTCCCTTCCCGGCGCGGCGGCGGGACTAACTCATTCGCGGGCAAAACCGTGCTGTTGCGCTCTGGGACCGTCTCTGTTTCAATGAATAAGACAGGCTCCATGATGAGGAAGATGCAACATGTCCACAAAAAAATACAAATTTAACAAAAAAAATAACCGACTTCAAGGAAAAAGCACTAAAAAGTAAAAAATAATTTTCATTTTTGTAGTTACGATTTGTTATTTTATGAGTCGGCGTCAGCCGGGCACGCGCTGAGCCAATCAAGAAAACCTAACCTAACCTAACCTAACCTAACCTTGGCTGACACCGACTCAAAAAATAACAAATCGTAACTACAAAAATGAAAATTATTTTTTACTTTTTAGTGCTTTTTCCTTGAAGTCGGTTATTTTTTTTGTTAAATTTGTTTTTTTATTTGTTTATTTTTAGTGAATCTGAAGTAAATTTACTAATTTGTACACGTCCTTTCCAATAAAAAAAGAATCACTGAAATCGGTTGGCGTTATATTGAGTTATTCGTCGATTTGTCGCGCACATCTTAATACAAATTTAAGATTTTTATGATTTTCTCATGGATATCATTGTCAGAACTTAACCAAATTAAAATGGGACCACTTGGGAAGCACTAGCTATCACTTAAAAAAATAATCATCAAAATCGGTTCACCCAGGCAAAAGTTATGAGGTAACAAACATAAAAAAAAAAACAAAAAAAAAAAAAACATACAGACGAATTGATAACCTCCTCCTTTTTTGAAGTCGGTTAAAAAGACAATGTTCATAGTGTATGATTTGGTAAGATTTACGAAAATTTTAATTACAAAACGACTTATAGCTAAAAGTAAACCACGACCGCTGTAGTCAAAAATCTAACAAAAACCAAATAGATTATAAATCTTGATTAAATAATCTATGTCTGATGAGTAATATTTTCAAGATGTTCTTACTTTATCATTGCGTAATCAACTTCCAAAGTTATTGTATGAAACGCGCGACAAACTCGAACTTTCGGACCTTATAACTTAGAAATCAAACACAATTTTACAATGCCAACGGTCATCAGACATCTAGTTCGATCAAATAAAGCTATTTTGAGCAAAATTTGGGATCTTTGACAATACATATGGGCGTGATCTTCTTTCCCCGTTTGTATGGGGAGTTGAGCGGGAAAGGCCACCTTAATGGCAGTTGCTGTGCAAAATTGTGCCTTGGGCAATTGACAATGAATGCATTTCTTAAAATTTTCAAATCTTAGATTTCCTGTGACTTCACGACAGCCTTAATGTAGGTAAAGAGACCTTTTTTTCGCAATACTCGTAGAACAAAAGTAACCTACCTGAACAATTCGATATAGGCACAGGTGCTCTTTTCATGAGCATCGCAAGGGGTTATTTCGGAGACAAAAATAAACACCTAACAAACAGTTCCGGAAATCTAAACAAAATCGCGCTTCCCATCCATTTCAGTCACGTGACTTCGACGAATTGTATGGGCACTGCGATCTTCACTTCTAGACTAGGAGGTCGCGACAAAAATGGTAACGATAACGTAAATGGCTGAAACTGGGTTCACAGGATAAAGACCAACCTTTTGAAGCTAAATGTGTTAGTCTGCCTGTTCCAAGTGGTTGCGTTACGTAGATAAGGCGGCTGAAAAAGTAGTTATGGTGACAAGAAATATATATGAAAAGATAAATGGATGCAAATGACGAAGCATGAAAGTATCAGTACATACTTGGTTAGCAATACAAAAGCTGAACAAATTTTTGGTTGCATTTCGTAGTTATAGGCGAATTAGGTTACAGACATAACTTTAGGTATATTTAAGTATTTAATAAAAAAAAACCGACTGGTTATTGTTGCATAATTAATAGGTATCTATGTTTCTAGAAAATCTGTATATTCATCAGCAGATACATACCAACATCTATTTTATATAGCCAATCTAGATAACGCAACCACTGGGAACAGGCAGACCGACATATTTAGCATCAGAGGGTTGGTCTCTAACACGTGAACCCAGATTTAGCCATTTACCTTATCGTGACCAAAAATGTCGTGACCTCCCGGAATATTCAGTCGCTACGCGCGAGCAGCATATGCCACACCGCTAGACATGTGCGTGGGACAAAGTACTCAGTACTCGAGTGGCACAGATAAGGATAACGAACCCCTATGTCGCTCACAAGTCAACCGTGTCTGATAGCAGGCCCGCCCGTGTAGGTGGCCCGGCTTCTTGCCTCCACAAGACACGCGTGCGGGAGCTAGCATGTTTATTGTACGCACACTGGGGGATTGTCGGTTCGTCTGTTGGCTTGGCCCCGTTTGTTGACTATTCGGGAAATACACGAATGGTGACTCACGTAGAGACAGAGGCCATGGTGTAACCGCGCGTGCGATATAATAGGCGAGTCGTAGAAACTGTAGGTTTTGCGAAAACCTAGGTGCAGCGCAAGCAGTACCAACTTTCGGGTTTTGCAAGCTTTTGAGTTTTTAGATTGCACCGTTTTAGTTGGAATATTTGTGCCTTTGGAGAGGCATATGTGATGAAATGCATTGGATTGGCCAACCCATTCGAACACCATATCTATACGGACGTTCCAGAGGAGCGTACTGTAACTAGGTAACCCGCTTAAGATGTGAGTAAACATGTGAGGGAATTCGATCAATTCTGCATCATTCAGAGGTGAATGCCAAATATTCTACCCAATAAGAGCGAAGAAGGTATGGCATAAACGCTTTTGATTGGTTCAGAATTGATCGAATTCCCTCGCATATTGTCTCACATTTTACGCGGGTTACTTGGTTATAGTACGCTCCCCGCAATTCTTTATGTCCCCGCTGACCATTGTGTTTTGCGCAGCGAAACGCTCCAACTTCACATCGGCTATAAAAGTTTGGTGGTTTGGAAAAACCGGCCAAGTGCGAGTCGGACTCGCACACGAAGGGTTACGTACCATCGTAAAGAATGCCTCCTTTAATTTTAATTATTTTTTTATCTTACCTATTTGTTGTTATAGCGGCAAAATAAATACACACTCTGTGAAAATTTCAGCTGTCTACCTGTTACGGTTACTGAGATACAGCCCTGTGACAGACGGACGGACGGACGGATTGACGGACGGACGGACGGACAGCGGAGGCTTAGTAATAGGGTTCCGTTTTCACCCTTTGGGTACGGAACCCTAATAAGTTTTCGTTCTCGTCCGCACGCAATCTCGCAACAACGTTAGCGGATCACAACACAGCATGCGCGTATCGTGCGAAGAAGCAATTCAAATGAGGTCCATAAATCCACAAATGTTGACTGCCCGTCCGACTAGGAAGAGGGTCGAGAGACTCTAGACACGACAGATGTCGGCCGAGCGGCGCGGCGCCTGAATAATGCAGCGGCGGAGGCGGTGGCAGGCGCGAAGCCACGCGGAACGTGCGCACGCGCCGTGGCGCCCCATCCGATACGCTTACCACAAGTTGGCAGCCATACGCCGACACGCCACGATCCAAGATCCGTGGAACTCAGATCGGTGGCTTGAGGTAGCCTACGCCAACCAAAAGCCAAAGGTCAGTTGCACTCCAGAGCCGGTAGTCTCAGTTGTCACCTAAATTGGCGTTACGGCAAACCGATCGACTGGCGTTTTCAAATGTATGGAGAAATTGAAGAGCGCGCGCAGCGGGCGTTAAGCGAACTATCATTTGCGAGTCCGAGCTTGATTTTACAGCTTACTCGACGTTGCCGTTTACGTCCACTCCGCGTTTTCATACAAATCGGAAGTCCGCGTTTGCCTTTGACAGCTTGAAGAAGTAAAACCACAGAATATCTAGTAAAAACTTGTATGGAGTTTGGAGAAAACGCCAGTCGATCGGTTTGCCGTAAACGCTAATTTAGGTGAGAACTCAGACTGGCCACTCAGTTTATAGGACGAACATTCCGGGGACTACAACAGGGGCTACGTTAATATTCCGGGAGGTCACGACATTTTTGGTCACGATAAGGTAAATGGCTGAATCTGGGTTCTCATGTTAGAGACCAACCGTCTGATGCTAAATATGTCGGTCCGCCCGTGCCAAGTGGTTGCGTTTTCTAGATTGGCTATATAAAATAGATGCTGGTATGTACCTGCTGATGAATATACTGATTATCTGGAAACATTGATACCTATTAATTTTACAACAATAACCAGACGGTTACTTAATTAAATAATTAAATATACCTAAAGTTATATCTGTAACCTAAATCGCCTATAGCTATTAAATGCAACCAAACATTTGTTCAGTTTTAGTATTGCTACGCAAGTATGTATTGATACTTTCATGCTTCGTCATTTGCATCCATTTACTTTATCATATGTATTTTTTGTCACCATAACTACTTTTTCAGGCGCCTTATATACGTAACGCAACCACTTGGAACAGGCAGACTGACACATTTAGATTCAGAGGGTTGTACTTTATCCCGTGAACCCAGTTTCAGCCATTTACGTTATCGTTACCATTTTTGTCGCGACCTCCTAGTCTATAATATCAGGTTCAGTCCTTTGTGATCTTTGTTAATTTGGGGTAGAGTCTTTCACATCAGCAGATCGTCTCTTGATTACTCCTGTTTACAGAAACAACCCCAATATATTTGATAACAATACATTCCACTATATCCCATAGAGCCGAAAACAAACGCCATATAATAAATACTGATTGCGCTAGGATTCCATAAAAAAAGTATAATTTCCACCAGCAAACAAATCGCAGACAACAGATGATAATAGAAAACAAATAACTTCGCCCACAACAAAATGTGTGCACACTCGAAGGCAACGGTATAGAGACGACAACCCACGCGTTCCCACGGCGACCGATTCGGAGAATAGAATCGAAAGTAACAAACTTTCCTGCCAGCAATGCATTGTTTAGCTAAATTACAACGCTAATTACGATCGGTCATACATCAAAATAACACAGAAACAAAACAAACTAACGCAACTATCATTACGAAATGGCACGACGCCTGTTCGTTGCAGTTTCGCCAGTTTCATTTAGAACCACGGAGGTTGCTTCACGGAACAGAACCGTTGACTTCAATAATGGTTATTTTCGTGTTATTCGCGGCATTAGCATGCGCCTAGCCCTCAAGAGGCGCCCCACGACGCCCATGGGTTTCGAACTTACACGGGGGCTGCGATAACCCGGCCAGGTCGTTCGTAGATTACTTGATCGCAATCTCACAGAAGTGGTAATTTTGTCAGAACCGCAAAGCGGCAACGTACGGAATTGCGGAGCGTAGGTCGCGGGTGTGGGAACACATTATTCTAAAACTCGAACTGCAGCGCGAACGGTAAGTGTTCGCGTAAGTGTCTGGCAGCGACCTCACTCGAAATAGGTGTTTGAATAAATTCCGAGTACAAGTAAAAGCGTGTAGCTGCAAGGCGGTCAGTGGGACGTGGGAGCCGGCGACTACGCAGCGCGGGCATTGTTTCGGTGTTCGGAGACGGAACAGCTGTCAATGAAGGCGTTATGGCCGGGAGCACGCAGACCTACCAACCATAATTCGAGCTGCAGACGAAGCCAAACTAGATATTATATAGTGTGGAGAGCTAGTACCCATCCAGGCAGTTGGCCACGGCGGCAGTCGGACTAAAATATAAAGTGTAAAGAAACACGAGAACCAGATTCGAACGAGTCAGCCTAGAAATGGCAAACATCTCCCGACGATCGAAAACTGTCCCAATTTATGTCGTTAATGCGAGTCACTGTTCGGAACCGGTGGAAAAGAAAAGGTATACTTCACTACTTATATTACTAGGTAAATTAAGAACAGACAGAACCAGTGTTGAGTGAAACTTCAGAACTGCAATCAAAATTAATCACGTTCACCCACGATGGCCCTGCTATGGAGCCTTGCTCCTTCGGGGATGGGATTGTGACGGGAAAATATAATTAGGTAGGTAACAGGAACCATTACAAAAAATACCGTGAGGAAACCAACTATGATAGGCGATGCAGTATTTATTAAATATTCGCAGGCGGGGCTCTCTCCAGCAACAGGTGGAGACAGCAATAAGCTTGCTATTCGTTGCGAGTACCAAACAAATGAAAATCTGGGGATGTTTAAAAAATGTTACGGCTCTTCACGCGGCAGGAGGTCTCCTCAGTCGTCTGCTGCGTACAAACGTGGCGGATGCCTCCTTGACAACGGGCTGAATGATTAGCTCGAAACGTCGAAGAATGTCTCTTCCTGCCGCGTGAAAAGCCGTAACATTTTTCAAACATGTCTAACGACCGCGGTAATCTCAAAAGATACGAAAATATGGGAATCTTCACAAAGAATTCTCACACACTCGAGAGCATTCCACTTTGGGAGACCAGAATCGCACGGCTTCGTACTGGCCAGTTTGAGCAGAACAATCGAGGTGACGATGCCAATCCGGAGCGAAAGAACCAGCGTGTCATCGCTCCGGGCCAGGTGTAGAGGAACGAATCTGCAGTACCGGACCGAATCGGCAGAGTGATCGAGAGCTATCGACCGTTATCTATGACAGCTCGTGCTGAGATACCGAGCTACAATAACACACAGGATGTTTTACAAGCGGAGCCCTTTACTTGTATACAACAAACAGTATATTTAACCGTACATTCGGTCCGAGGGTCACAATGGTTGACCAATGCCAACCTCGTTTCGCCCAATTATGTTTTAGGCCGATTTATGTCGATAAGAAGTAGCGAATTTATTCCAGTTGTAAGTTGAAATAGGAGTACCACTGCAGCCAGCAGCATTTTCCGGGTCCAGAAGGGCGGCCCAAAACCCTGGTCCGACTGTCTGTATTTTTCAGGAAATGTCTTCGGAAATGAACGTGAAAACAGGCAACTTTTTTCAATGTTTATTAGCAAATATTTTTCACAATCTTAAATGTATATGAAAAAAAAATGCTGACGTATTTTCGACAATATATTTTAGAATACAACATTTCAAAAACCTAGTAAAACATTAAGATCATGAAAACAGTGATGCCCAGTGGATAGGGAACTGATAGGGTAACGACCCTCTTAAACTGTCGGTCTAAAACTGTTGCTTTCAATTGGTTGAAATAAAGGGCTTAGTTGGGAATTGCACCCGGACCCCGCCTGGCCCCTGCAACGTTTGCCCTGAAATAATACAAGGACTGTGTTGGATGATTGCTTATGCGATGCCGACTTGGATGGTTAATAACCAAATCGAAGGTCACAACCGACGTTCACTCATTATTTCCCAAAGTGAACGCCAGCAATGCATCACTTAAGGTGGCCCATCCCGCTTTTCTCCCCATACAAAAGGGGAAAGAAGATCACGCCCATATTTCTTGTCAGAGATCCAAAATTTTGTTCAAAATAGCTTTACTTGATCGAACTAGATGTCTGATGACCATTGGCATTGTAAAATTGTGTTTGGTTTCTAAGTTATAAGGTTCGAAAGTTCGCATTTTTCGCGCGTTTTATACAATAACTTTGGAGGTGGATTAGGCAATGATAAAGTAAGAACATCTTAAAAAGATTAGTCATCAGAAATAGCTTATTTAATCAAGATTTATAATCTATTTGGTTTTTGTTAGATTTTTTACTACAGCGGTCGTGGTTTACTTTTAGCTATAAGTCGTTTTGAAATTAAAACTTTCGTAAATCTTACCAAATCATACACTATGCACATTGTCTTTTTTGTGGACATGTTGCATCTTCCTCATCACGGAGCCTGTCTTATTCTTTGAAACAGAGAAGGTCCCAGAGCGCAACAGCACGGTTTTGTACCGTGCCCGCGAATGAGTTAGGCCCGCCTGGTTGGGCCACCTTCCGACCCATAAAATTATTTTTTTACACAGAACGCAAAAAGTATTGCAAAACGCCCGGTTCCACCACCACCAGTTACAAAAATCCCAAAGTTATCTTTAGGTTACACCATATAAATATGCAATGTAACCGAAAGTTAACTATCGGCTTTCAGGTAGCTGGAGGTGGTTTAAGGCACGAATTCGTCAAAAATATTAAATATAGCCATAGTAGTTGCAGCGAAAACATATTCACAATTTCAGGTTTAATGGTTTCGTTGTAATTGCCGATTAGAAGTTTTACACCGTTAGATGGCGCTGTTAAATAAAAATCGTATTTAAATAAATTGTAATACAAAACCAATAATCCTGAAATTGTGAAATTGTTTTCGCTGCAAGTTTGACTATATTCAACTTTTATTATTAATTCGTGGCTTAAGGTGCAATACTTTTTGCGCTATGTGTGCAAACAACTTTATATGGGTCGGAACAGCCTTAACAGCATAGACCTAGCATAGCGCGCTGTGCTTACAAGACGAACAAAGCGTAGGAGTGAGACGTCAACTCAACGTACCACTACCGCGAGTTAGATGAAGATGGAACACATCTGCCCGATGAGACAACTTCTCAAATCGTTATCAGTACATTGGAGGCGCGCTCATGGAATGTGATTTTTTTTTGTAAAATCTTTATGATTTCTCTAGTTATCCCTAAAGAGACCTGTGCAATTATAGATTGTTAAGTGAACGGGAGTAAAAAACCCGGACGAAAACCCATTTCTTATGGTAAATGAGGGGATGACATAATATTTTTTCGTCGATATTTTTTTTAACTTTTCCTCAATATTTCAAAGTAAAGCCTAAAAACATAACTTCAGAACATTATAATGGAGCTGACACAGCGATTTAGATAAATGTTTGGAGTAAAAAAGAACTTTCGGTACAGTTTGAATGAAAAGACTTTTGTCTCATCCGTTAGTTGACTCCGTATGCCTTTACATTCTAAGCCTATGCTTAACAGCCTGTACATAGTGCAGATTGGAGGCGCCAGAGTTGGATGCAGGTTATACAATATTTGGCATTGTGATCATTGCGCAAGCGCAACAATGGGGGTTCGCGAAAAGAATCCGGAAATTGCAACCGACAACGGAAGTCGGCGGCGACTGGAGCTCTAATCTGTTTGTTAATAATACAATAATAAGGAATTGCTGAGAATGAGCACAAAATTGCCATCAATCTTGAATGAATTCATCTGTTATCTAAAGGACCACCATAGTGTCACTTGGCAGTTTCTTCCTAACAGGCTACTTACGGTTGTCGGAAGGGCTTGGATATGTCAAATCAAACTGCAACTCGAAAATGGTAGTTCCCTTAACGCAAACTGCGAAGCTGTTCAATTTTGCAAACATTTGCGAGTCCGGGTTTGATTTGACAGCTTACGCATCGTCGCCGTAAATACGTTGACGTTGCTGTTTACGCCTAATACGCATTTTCATACAGATTGGTAGTCCGAACTAGATTTCGACAGGTTGAACAAATAAAACCACGGAACAAGTTGTAAAACTTGTATGGGTTTGAAGTTTATACGTAACTTTGGCGTTCCCTAAACGCCAATTTAGGTGTGAACTCCGACAACCCATACATATATGGTTTCACTTACGCCCTTCTATAATGTATCCTCGATCGTACTAGACTAGGAGGTCGCGACAAAAATGGTAACGATAACGTAAATGGCTGAAACTGGGTTCACGGGATAAAGTACAACCCTCTGAAGCTAAATGTGTCAGTCTGTCTGTTCCAAGTGGTTGCGTTACGTAGATAAGGCGCCTGAAAAAGTAGTTATGGTGACAAAAAATACATATGATAAGGTAAATTGATGCAAATGACGAAGCATGAAATTATCAATACATACTTGCTTAGCAATACAAAACTGAACAAATCTTTGGTTGCATTTAGTATTTATAGGCGATTTAGGTTACAGATATAACTTTAGGTATATTTAAGTATTTAATTAAGTAACCGTCTGGTTATTGTTGTATAATTAATAGGTATCAATGTTTCCAGATAATCAGTATATTCATCAGCAGGTACTAGGGAATGCAATCCCGATCTCGCGAGATCTCGTGTAATTTTTCGGGATCAATCCCGACGCATCATATGACGAGATCCCGTTCGAGATTGACGGGATTGGGCGGCAGTGGTAAGCGACGCTACACAGGTCCACGGGGGGCGCAAGCGGCGCGCTGACTGATGGCCGCGAGCGGCAGGAACGCCAAACAGCGTTAGAAAACTATTCCGAATATTAGCGACAGGTGACGAGTGGGACAGCTAATATATAAAAATGTGTCGAGTAAGTGAGAAAGAAGTACATGCGCGCTGAGAGGCAGTCATTTGTTTGTTTACGTTCGTCATTGTTTTAGTTGTGCAGTTGTGTAGTTATTTTTTCATTTTCAAAATCACTCGTAGGTAACTACATCCTAATTCCCTTGAAATATGCTTATTGTTTTGATTACCTAATCTACCTTTGTAAATTTCCTTAAAACCTGATAATTATTTAGTTCGTAAGATTAAAGAATAAAGGTTTTTATTTTCTTTCGAGTAGGTAATATGTTATTTTAGTTAACTTGTTTGTGATAGTGATATCACAAACAAGCAGTTATTAGCTTTTTCAGTCATCCGAATTTAACATTTTTTTAAAACTAGACGGGATCCCGAAAATTCCGTGATCCCGCGGGATTGCTATTTCTAATCCCGCGGGATCTCGAATTTGCAATCTCGAGTCGGGATTGCATTCCCTAGCAGGTACATACCAGCATCTATTTTATATAGCCAATCTAGAAAACGCAACCACTTAGCACGGACAGACCGACATATTTAGCATCAGAGGGTTGGTCTCTAACGTGTGAACCCAGATTCAGCCATTTACCTTATCGTGACCAAAAATGTCGTGACCTCCCGGAATATACAGTCAGTTCACGCGGTATTTCTCCCAAACTACAACCTGGGGTCCTTCAAACGTGCTGTGAATGATGATTTGCTGGGCAAGGTTTTAGCAGCCCCCGTGAAAGTCCGAAAGCCCATGGGCGTCGTCGGTACGTTTTTGGCCTGGCGTATGCCATATGCCGCGCTTATCCTTTTGCTTAGCTGTGTGTCATGCTGCTGGATATGTATATACTTAGTAATTTGTATATCCTGTTAATTATAAAATATGTAAATCTGTTTTGATACCAAGTAAAATAAATAAATAAAATAAAAACCGGCCAAGTGCGAGTCGGACTCGCACACAAAGGGTTCCGTACCATCAACACCAAAACATCACGTTTTTTGTATGGCGCCCCCCTTTAATTTGTATTATTTTTTTATTTAACCTATTTGTTGTTATAGCGGCAAAATAAATACACAATCTGTGTAAATTCCAGCTGCCTACCTATTACGGTTCATGAGATACAGCCCTGTGACAGACGGACGGACGGACGGACGGACAGCGGAGGCTTAGTAATAGGGTTCCGTTTTCACCCTTTGGGTACGGAACCCTTATAAAAAAGACTGATTTTGTGGTTAGCGAACGGTCGACTTGCGTTCACACAAGTCGCTTCAACAAGAGTCGAGTTGGCTTTCTTTTCCTTATCTCCAGCACGCTCACTGAATATTCATGGGCAGCAGCCACTAGGTGCTATCGACAATAATTTGCCTCGTTACATATGCATGGCATCGCCCGGACGGCTTCAATTACGTCCGTGCCACGCGCCTAGCTTCTTTCTTTTGTCATTCGCGTAATTGTCTCATTGAACGAATATTTAGAACCTTCGTTCATTATAAGGAACGTGATAATGTATGTATAATCGACCGTGAAGCAAGGACACATTAATTAAAGAAAGGTCCCTGTAAAAAGAAGATCTTTCTTTAATTAATGTGTCCTTGCTTCACGGTCGATTATATATACATACATGTCACATATCTTGGAATAAGCGAAGCACATGCTTAGTACGAAAAAGTATATTTACTTCGGTCATTATGTTGAAGAGACTTTTTTATGTGAATACACATGGATGATTAATATCACACCCGCAGTCATAACTAAAAACCACTACATTTTTTTTTTATGTTTCATTCAAACCTAACTTTTTTTCCACATGGTCAACTGCCCTGCCTACGCTTCCTTGGGGGTGCAACCATAGCTAACTATCTTTTGACCTTTGATTTCAGGTGCTCTCTCTCTCTCAATGCATCCTGATGTTGCTGACAATTGCGAGACCGACGCGACCCTGATGACGTAGTTACGAAGACAGATCCTAACAATGGCGGTAACCATGACAACCTAATATAGTATACAGTCACTAAATTTTCGCCGATAGGCCTAAAGTGGCCCAACCTTAACCTGCTCTCAGTAACGACTGTCTCTCCATCACACGCTGGCCTCAGGGCAAACAGCTGGCCGTGCGTGAGTCACCGACACCAACCTGGCTAAACCACTATACAATCTCACGAACATACCAGAATAGTTAGGTTGATTCGAGTTTTGAGATGCTTTCAAACCATAACAAAATATAGGGTACCCAAAGGGTGCCAACGGAACCCTATTACTTTAGGGAGGTCCCCATACAAGAACCGTGCTTTTGTTTATGATTTATTTGCCTATTTGGTAAGGCTTATGCCAAACTGACCGTCAGATATTAGCCTAACACACCACACATGGGAACTAGGTGCGATTGACCTTCCTTTAATTGCTCATTTTTTTTGTCTTAAATAAGTTAAATCTTGCACATTTTTGCCAATACAATTTGGTAAAAATATTTATTTTAAAATCATTGAGAATTTTCTTTTAACGCAACAGACTTTCCAGGGGTTGACCACGAAGATCGATGGATTTAAAACGTTCTAACATTATTATTATTATATTATTAATATTTTACATAATTATTATATTTTTACAAAATTATTACATAAGATGGTGTTTGAAAGCATATGGATATTCTAATACCTATATTGTCGAAAATAATAGAAAACAAATATTCTAAGCTTCACAGGAAACAACAAAATGAGATGCTGAGATTCCATTTAAATAAAAAAGTTATTATGTAACGGGTCTGACCGAAAAGCGCCCTTTTTCGAATTTTATGGTAATTTAAGGCGTTATATTATGTTAAAGTTTAAGGCTAAGGTCAGAAAAACATTTTATTCTTAATGTATTCTTTCATTCTTATATTAGGCATAGATACTACAATATCATGAAAAGGCACGTAGACAATACATTGTTTTCAACACGGTGATAAGACCATCGCCGCGAGTTTTTCATTTGCTTAAGAGGATATTGAGGTGATCCAGTTCCAGACAATGGCTGGTACCTGTTACCTCAGTCAAATTAATGAATATATTTCTGAAATGTTGCACATTGAGAGCTACTACTTGAGAGCTACGTCTGTGCGATTTGATCTTTTTGATAACTCTATTAATATCCATGATACACGACCTTAAAAAAGTTCAAATAAATCTTTAGAGGCTTGTATCATGGATATAAGATAAGTTCTCAAAAAAATCAAAACGTACGGACGTAGCTCTCAGTTGATTTATTTTAGGCGCTAGGACTAGCCAACTACTCGCGCCATACAAATGCACTTTTTAACAAATGTAATAATATGTAGTGAAACGCTTCAGCAAATCTAAATAGAACTCCAGAATGAAAATGGATTGTTAATATTTTTTGATTCCATCATTTATTTAAATAATAATAAAAATAAAAAAGTTGATTTGTCTCATTAGAAATCTGAAAGTAATTCGATTTCTAGATATAAGCAAAAACAGCATATATTCATAAACAAAAAAATCCATTTGCTTTTAGATTTCTACATTTAGTCAAAAACGTTCGGAAATGGACACCTGTTCCGCAATGTATTTTGTATAGAAAAAGGAAACATACATTAACGAAAATAGGTCGATTCCTAGACAAGGTATCATATATTGTAAGAATGACACTTATAATCGTCAGACTTAGTTAGTTAACTTGGGGTGCCTCGTCTAACTTTGCGATTTGGCTAGTACCAGGGCATTAATGTACAAAATTTGAGACCCATATTAATTTCACTGAGGAAAGAGACACGAGCCATTGTTTGGAACTGGATCACCTCATTATCCTCTTAATTCATTTTGCGATGTCCACCTAACCCAGTCAATCCTTTGCATCATGTCTTAAACAAGCTTTTTTTTTTCTTTATGCGACCCGACATGTATGGCTAATACCACACAACTACCGTTATGATATTAGCCCAATACACCACATTCCCGAAGGAATTTGGTGCCATGCCAGGACCTTCCCTTTATGAGCACGGCTACATTGAACTGGATGGAAAACACGGACAATTTTTCATTGCCGCTTCGACCATCTTTTCATCCAATGCGATGGTATCAACCCGGGCGGGCTTAAACCCTGCCACCTAGTAGGGGAAGGGGACCTACAGTTTTACATGGATTCCGAACCATGGAGCAGCTCGCATTCGTGATGAAAACGCACTTATCGAACTCGGAAAGAGAAAGACAGTGGTGCATGTCGGTATTGAACCCAGGTCTCTGGTACGCTAGGCCAGTCCCCGCGCCACTAGGCTACGAGCCGCTCAAGCTAAGCGCTAAGCCGCTAAGCGTTTAAGAACCCTTATATCTGATCCTTTCACATCAATCTAAAGTCTAATATAATATTAGAAAAGTCAATGCACGTATTACGAAACCTACAAAGTAGTTCAAGCATTATTACGACTGTTATTGGTCATTCGTAAAGGTACCTCTTAAAACGTTCTTCATTACGATTATAGGTACCACCTTTCTTGTATTTAATTTGAAAATAGAACACAAATAGAACCAAACCCGACTTGACGTTTGCACAACCGTCGTTTAGCGGCCATTTGCCGAGAACACAGTGACATTAGGAAAAAAGAGCATTAGGCGTAGTGCTATTAGCAATCACGCCAAAAAAGCTCGCCATTATGACTCGCCGTCTCTATTGTGAGTTTTACTGTCGTTTTCGATGGTTACAAGTTCATAGAATTGGAGCCGTAATCAAATGGTGCTTTCTTTTAAGATCGTTGAAAACTATCCGTGTTAAAGTCTGTGCGGAAAGAGAATCGTCACAGGATTTGAGGCTAATCGTTATGTTTAAAACACTGCCACGGCATTCTTCTAGCAGTTCGACGGTTGCAGAGGCATTGGATTTATGCAGGTCAATAATTGCGTTTTTAGCTATTATTCTCGTTTAAAAAACCAAAATATTAATATTATTTAGTATTACTAAATAATATTTCAATTGTGAAAATGTGTAAACTTTTCGACTAGATTTAAACAAAAATCACGACATACAAAGCGATATAAATACGAAAATAAGTTTGACGTTTGATCATCGTTTTATCTACGGTTTGATAGGTGGCTCGGCTGGGTTGCCATGTAAACATAACAATGTTAGTTACTTTGTACGCCACGATAGGATACGGAATATCTACATGAACAGGGTGCATTCCAACGACCCTATAAATAAATTGTGCATGGTAGTGAAGGCAGAATCGGTTGGTTTAAAAAAAATAAGTTTAAAAGTAAGTCACAGACGAACAGCTCCAAGACTATTGGGGGACGGCTCCTTGCGTGAGACCCCAGGTAGTTTATATATTCTTTGCCCCAGGGCCGAGCGGCTCGGCGAGGTGAAAGCAGGTGTACCATAAACATTTTGTCGGTCAAGTGAAACCAAAACGCGCCGATGTCAAAAGTCAAGCGACACACGCTGACGCAGTAGACGAACATTCGCCTGACCGCGTCATGGAAACTTCTATGAGCCGTGTCGCGAATGGGAGACCTGGTTCTTTGTTAGGAATCTGTCCATCTCTAATCCGTGAAATATGTTAGACAAGGACACATACATTGACGAAATAATTGTTTTAGGAGGATTGGAAGAACTGAACCTCCATGAATGGTAAGAAATAGTAAACAAGTAATGCGGCATTGAGGCGTACCGGAATTGACTGTTGTTTTTCTAGTAAATCAATCACGGAATACATGCTCACTGCAGAATGCAGCGAATAATAACGAAATATGACCATAATTAAAAACACGACTTGCAGAAGAACTAGAAGGCTTTAAACCTTCTACTTAAGGAAACCGACTTCTTCGACTTCCGACCTTCTACTTACCGAAAACTACTTTAATTTATGGGTAAATACAATTTTAAGTAGATACAAAACGAATCAAAATTGGGTAATTAGTTCTAAAGTTATAAGCGGATAGACAGACAGGCGGCAGGTTCCATTTTATGTAAGGTATAATAGTCATTATAACAAAACGTCTTGTGCTATAAAACAAACAAAATACAGCGGCTACAATTAGGCCGGAGTGCACAACAGCCGGTTAAAAGTTAATAGACGTTTAAACACAGGACTTATTGTGAAACGGATGAACATTAACATTGAAGTAAAACATTCAATAACATTAAAGTAAAATATTGTATTATTAGTATTTTCAACGAATGTGTTACGTAAGTATGTAAATTCGATTGTAAAACTCTTGAAATTCATGAAACAACAAAAATCAGAGCCGAACGTCGTTCTCTTCAGAACTCTTTTTTAGGGTTCCGTACCCAAAGGGTGAAAACGGAACCCTATTTCTAAGCCTCCGCTGTCCGTCCGTCCGTCCGTCCGTCTGTGACAGGGCTGTATCTCAGTAACTGTAACAGATAGACAGCTGAAATTTTCACAGAGTGTGTATTTATTTTGCTGCTTTAACAACAAATAGGTAAGATTAAAAAATAAATTAAATTAAAGGGGGCCCCCATATAAAAAACGTGACTTTTTGTATTCAATCTTTTACGATGGTACGGAACCCTTCGTGTGAGAGTCGGACTCGCACATGGCCGGTTTTTTTTAAATTAATATATGATTCGCGGATAATATAGTACAAAAATAATGATGCATCTTTCTACAACCGGCTTAGAGATAAACGCGACTTCGGCAAAACACTTTTCTCCCCGCAGTTGTGCATAATATCATAGATTAAAAACTCTATATCATGGCAATGCGCGTTGCGAATTCGCGAGGATCAAGGCTCCCGACAGCAGCGCGGTCGCCAATACTAATTGCCTACTGTTCGACGAAACTCTCCATGATCAAGACGGCAAGGTCTCTTCGGATGCATCTGTTGGCGCAGAGTACCGCAAGGTTGCCGAGGCCATCTCGACGACAATGGAAACGCCGGTCGACGAATCCTAATCGTTCATTAAGCGATCTATTGAGATTGAGCTCATGGAGTAACTGGTGATCGATGATCAGGCTGAACTTGAAGTAAAGGATTCTGGTGTAAAGTTATCAGCCTTTTATTTAAAAGCCATTTGAGAACGTGTACATTTCTTTATATATTTTTCAATAAGGTAATTTTCAAGAGAGGATGCATCTTGTAACGAATAGTCATTTTGATTACCAACGCAGATTTCGGTAATTCTAAATTTGAAAAGGTTTAACCTCCAAAATATGAAATTAGGCCTCCCCAAGTCAAAGTTTCCTTACAATTTTTCAACCCTCAAGAATAAAGTTCTTTAAAATAATATGTTGCATAAGCATGTGGTAAAAAATATTTAATAAATTTAAAAAAAAATCGTGGAAATCTCTGTTCATTATTTCCCCTAACGAATATGTAGCAACACCAAAGCCACTGGACGTATACAATGATGGTACTTTCAAAAATAAAAAAATATCACGTTTTGTTGTATGGGACCCCCCTTTAATTTTAATTATTTTATTATTTTACCTATTTGTTGTTGTAGCGGCAAAATATATACACACTATGTGAAAATTTCAGCTGCCTATCCATTACGGTTGATGAGATACAGCCCTGTGACAGACGGACGGACGGACGGACGGACAGCGGAGGCTTAGTAATAGGGTTCCATTTTCACCCTTTGGGTACGGAACCCTAAAAATACATCAGAAGCAAGCAAACAATATTCTTTAAGCTATCGCCAACGCCATTGTTGTACAAATGATAGTGTGGACCCAGAAAAAACAAGACTGCCATAGCTGGAGTAAGGCGACGACATTTTCACATTCTGGATGCTCAAAGTGGGGCGAGCGCAGCCGGACGAGAGTTCTCAAAAGGCCCGAAGAAAGTGAAAGAAGTTTAATCATTGTTGTACTAACGATAGTGTGACCCAGAACATAAAAAAAGCACAGCTCGAGCAGGGCGACAGTAATTGTGCCCACATTATGGAAGCTCAAAATTGGACTCGGCCTTTCGAAAGGGCCAAAGAAAGTGAAAAAAGTCTGGTTAACCGATCGCATTGTTGTGTCGATGAGAGTGTGACCCAGAAACTATAGAGCGCATAGTCAAATAATATATAATACATTGCATAGCTCGAGCGGAGCGACAGTAAAAATGCCCACATTATGGAAGTTCAAAGTGGGACAAGTGAAGCCGGTCGAGAGGTTCGCGAAAGGGCCAAAGAAAGTGAGGTGAGGTGAGCGGTGGCAGGTAGATTGATTGCACGCGCCCGCGCGTGCGACGAGCCACAACTGGCCGGTGCGTTCACAATTCAATAACGAGAAGTACGTACTTAGAGACGCATCCATGGGTAGCTATCTCAGATCGTATAAGGGAGAAGATATGCCATTTAGCGCACCTACAATGGAGATCAGCTGTAGCCAATTTTCTTAAACTACTAACACAAATTAATCGAACATGCCACACGCAGATATAGTCGCAAATGTTTTTGATAGTTTACAGTAAGTAACAAATATTTTTAGCAAAATAAGCGAATTAGCGAAATTTGAAAATCGGAATACGGACAAGACTGTAGTCAAAGAAAAACAATTAAAGACCTAGATACAGCAAATGGGATGATATGTGTTCAGCTATGGATCCTAGCTAAGTAACCACCATTTAAATAACAGTAATTTCGATGAAATCCTGCAAAGGATCTACAGTTGGATGGATCCCAAACACGGGTTTCGTATCTCGAACTCGTTACGAAATGCATTTATCCAACTCAGAAAGAGATCAGGGTCGGCAGAGGATTAAGGAGTGTGATACATCCGTTATAATCGAAACGACTGCTAAAAAATTTCACGGAGAAAGTAACGAATCGAGTCTACGTCAAATGCACATTGGTAAATCATTAGTTACCGTTATAATTAGTCTTTATTCATAATCTGACAAGAACAATCTTGATTGATTTCTGATTATTCAGACATCGTCAGATGACCATTGGCAGAATAAATTGTGAGAACCTATGTTTCGTCGAACTAATGATTCTTCAAACTTGCATTCAACTTTCGTAAAACTACTCAGAATGTATTATTCTGTAGTCAGCAGTCTTACGTACTGTATTACAGACTTATAGAATATATCTGATTTTTAGATATAAGATATATACTTTTCTTTGCATAGTATATGCTCTAGAGAATATGTTTCAAGAAATAAAATAAATGAATAACTAAAGCATAGGAGGAATGATATGAGTGAGGCAACAAGCGCCCAACACTGATTCGAAGAATATTCTAAACGACAGATAACATTACATGTTGTTGAGCAATAGTAATATCAGATGCCATTCGGTCGCATTGCAACAATCAAAGTTGCTATTTTATCCGTGGGGAGTAGAATCAGTTCCTTTCTCTCGATTATCTGCTTTAGTGCGGCTTTATTATGTGTGTTGCCATAACATCGAGGCTTTGCATAATCCGACCGAGTGCTTTCGTGCACGCTTCCTGCTCTAAAAGTCATATTACGATGCATATTGCCAAATGATGTTCATGTACCTACAAACAATTTCACTAATCAACTAAACGACTGAACTAAAATAGCATGCAGTGTTATAAGTAAATGATTTTTATAAATGAAAGAACCATCACCATGTTGCCTTAGTTAAAAATAACGTATGCCTTCAAGCAGAACGAGCTAGCAAAAAGAAAAGGTCATACGGGCACGAGCCAAGGGGGAGGATAAACCGATGTTGCCATTTAAACGCGTTCTTTTTTCAAATTAATTAATGCCAAAACGACTTTATGGCTCCGTGGCGCCAGACGGGTGGCGTAATCGATCGTTGCCAGGCGATGGAACCGTCAACAACCCCAGAGCGATGCAACGTCATTCTGGCGCCACCGTCGCCCACACCAACGCCACGATTTGCAACACTGCGCATTGCACAATACCCGAGGAGCCGATAATTGCTTGCGTTTCTAAGGTCTACATCGAAAGGGTCCAGAAAGGCCAATTGCGAGTGCCACAAAGGCCAGATGGAACGATTAGATAATTAATTGCGACATGCGATGGGTTCTAGCGGAGAGCTACTTCGGCGCATAGCGGAACAGTCTCAAGAGCGCGAAATGTAAAACAAAACACAACGTGTAGTGGAAAAGCAAGCGGTACGATAAGCGCGATATCTTGGCCAAACAGTCGCATTAGTCATCGTATGCAAATTGCTCTGCTCTGAATGCAACGCGGGACGGGGAAGGGAAACTGCACTCTGCAGTATTCAGACTGTAAACGGTCTCTACGAGATTTACGATGGCATAGGCGTTCTTGTTCTTCGCATTTATGGCTTCGTATCATCAATCGTTACTGGGGGTAATCGGAGATGCACGATTTACCCAGAATATAATCATTTTTGGAAAAAAACAAACACTACAACAAACGTAGCAACAGGTATATGGTACTACCACATACCAAGCCATATTATCGTAGCAACAGGTGTAGGACCATATAGATCCGTTTTCAATTTCGAAATACCCAAAAATGTTATTGAACACGAAAGCTATCTGGTTTAACGAGTAAGAACGGAAAGCACCTATGCCCGTAAACGTCAGCACTTGAAAGGTGATACTGCAGTTTCTCCTACGCGAGGAGTCATAATAAAAGAAGTAATAACATGCAACTGGGTCCCGGGTTTGTGGGTCTCTCCGACTCGGACAACTCGTAAAACCCGTACAGTCTAGTTTCTCCCGTCGAGATAATTCGAGTCGCTGACTTGGCAGTTTTTGAGTTGAATAATAGTTTAATTGCTGCGCCTTTATTTGGGATAAGGGTCGAATTGGACGGACAACAGATTGAAGATAAAATGGATCTCCACGTGTTATTGTTGGCGGACGTTGGGAGGGTGACTTGCCGTCCAGGAACCACTTTGTCAGCGCGACTGGTTTCTTACTTCCCGGGACGAACAACCAATGCAATAAAACGAGTGTATTACGAGATTTATAACTAGATGCATACAATAGCTGATGATTCATGTACCTTAACCTAAAATGATTGACGCCCATCATAGAATGCCTAAGAACTCAAATTCCCTTTTCCTACTCGTATTCTTAAAAGATAGATGAGTAATCTTCTTGCTTTCTTTGCTGCATAATTTATAGGTCCTTTAGATCTTGAGATGTCTTGGATTATTAACGTTGAACTTTTTATTTAGCTTTTCCATGTATTTGGCATTACCACACGCTCGGCATTGCGACCATGTACATGGAAAAAATCAAGGGAACGCGTAATTACGTAGATACCTGAATCGTGAGTCGGATTACATGCCGCGTGTCTGATGTTTTCCGCTTGCAAGAATTCTTAGGTTTTAGCGATCAAAACAGCGGCAACGGACGGAGTCCAATTTCGAAGGCAAGCAGAAAGTGCGTGGCGTCAATTAGTATTACATGCGTGTTGTTGCCAACAAAATTGCAGATAACAATGGATGCTCAATTTACGTTTACATTGGCAATAATGAACATAAAATTTAATAAGAAATCGCAAAAACAAACATTCGCATAAATATGTAGGTACTTAAATAATAGTAGCCAAAACTAATAGAGAACATTCTACGTACGGGGATACTGAAATTAAACAAACGAAATTTAGTACTTTCTTACGCCACTTTAACACGTTTTAAACGAACGAAATGTCATATGTGTTACTACTAGTATGTATTACTTTTGTTTCGTCTTCGTTCCAATTGCGAGTATGTGACCTTCGAGTGAGAGATGGACTCTAGATGGATCTACTGGATGGAGCTAGAAAGTTCTTGGTCACATAGTAGAAGGTTGACTTTTCAAATCCGAAGATCATCAGAACGATAGAACACAGAGATAACCCTACATCCGAGATTCTTTAAATTTTGAGATACTTCGGAAACGTTGACGAGACGCACGGCTCGGCGCCGAACCGAGTGCAATGAGCCAAACAGTTGTTTGAGAAGATAAACATTTTATAGGTAATGAAATTGACATAGATAAAAAAAATCCTGCCTTTACAGAACACATAATCTGCAAGATAACAATAGAACATGACAGAATCTGAGGCAATTGCGTACCGACATTTGAATCGAAACACAAAAGCCGTTGATAACTCGATGAAAAAGAAGGCATGCGCTCAGGACGAGGTGAGTTAAAGCAATGAACACCAATTTGCTTCCTTGCAAACAGTCGTTTGCGATTACGGTAAAGTGATGCCGGTCACTGCGTTGGTATTTCCGGAGCAAAACACGCCGGCGGTATGCACATTTAAAATGATCACAAAACGTGAATTGATCAAGTTTAACCACAAACGTTAGCCCGTAGCCCTAAGGCTATATTCAAGCCACAGGCACCACAGGTATCATATGAGCCCTCGTATTAGCCCAACATATCACATTTACGCAGCAATTAGGTGCCGGGCCAGGAACTTCCCTTTATGAGCACAGCTACGATGAACTGAACGGAAAACACGTGCAATGTTTCATTGCCGTTACGACCATTTGTTAAGCAATGCGAAGTATCAGCCAGGGCGGGTTTAATTTAACCTTATTAGGGAAGGGTACCCGTTTCACATAGTATCGGGTGCCTTTGAGATGAGGGCCTGGCGTCCGCACATTAAAAACATGCTAATATGCCTTTCTCATCACAAAAATATACAAATCAGCCCCTAAGTTCTGGGCAGACACAAAAAAATAATTGGTATTGAGCTCGCATTGAGTAAAAAATTGTCCTAAATAGGGTGAGACGTAACACAATCCGCCAGAAAGCTTCGGAATGCCGTTCCGTTCTCCCGAGAGTGTCTCTCGTGTTCCTATATGGAAATCGACATGCAAATACGCGGACCGTCCGATGTAGCGGAAGCGCTGGAGTGGGCATGGCCGCGCGGCGCGTCGGAATGCGCGCGCGCCGACCGTGGGCGCGCGGCTTTCCAAAGCGCCCGCGCAGACAGCCCCGCGCCCTCCTCCCCCCTGTCCCGGAGCCCCTCGCGCCCGACGGACTAGCTTTTTGTCCCGCAGGAATGCGGTCCTCGTGAGATACGAGCGCCCAACCGCGAAGCGAATTCTTTCAATGGTCGGCGAAATTGCACGATGAATGGACTTGAAGCGAGAACCCGAAGTGGGCAATTGAAGTAGGTTCCTAGAGCTCAGCAAAATATTTTTGGAATCCACTTGAAAGATATGAACGAAGTTGCTTTCGATCCTATCATGCTATTGCCGGCAACAAAATATATTGATACAGCACATATAAGCTATCAAAATCAAGAATAATGTAAACAATATAAAGAAACAAACTATATCGGACAAGGAATAATTATTCCAATCTTAGACGTAATGCCCATCGTAGAGAATAAACCTGCAACGATGCTGCTTATACAACCTATTCAGTAAATAGCTCAATTCACATAATCGAGACAAAAGAAAGCAGAGACCGGTCCGCGACCCGGAACCGCAACAATGCAAGCGAGAGACTTGTTCCGATCGCGTCCCTACTCCGACTCGTAGTTCACAGTTCGCAATGAAAGCGAAGTCTTTAATCAAACGGTGAAGAATGTTTAGTCGAAACCACCAGCACGCTCTGCGAGATGCATCGGAGACGAAGATGTTGCCATAGAAACAGAAGCATAGGACATAAAAGCGCTCGAAGCCGGTTTACTCCGTTGAATGGGGCATTTGAGACATGCATGAATTCGCCCGTCCATGAAATCTTCAGAATGTGTACAAATACAAGTTTTAAAAATGAATGACTCAGAATCTAACATTTTTTTTTCCCGGAACTTAGGTATTTTGGCCAAAAACACAAAATATGCGGTATCATTTGCTGCAAAAATGGCCCGCCAAATTTCTTTTCAATGTCTAATAAAATGGGTTAAAAGGTATATATGTGTTCAGGAATCCAACAATTTTTTTACACAAAAGCGAGTTTTTTTTAAAAAATACACAGTTTTCGCTCTCATAAAATCGGCAAAATTGGCCAGCCCAATCTGTCGTCACACATTGTTTTTTTATTCTAATCAGATCAATAATTTCAAAGAATCCAACAAAATTGTTACTGGCAACACATATATTTTGCAAATGCCCAAATAAAGTAAACAGCATAATTGGCCCGCGCACTTTTTGAAATATAATGACAATAAAAGATATAATCGAAGATACTTTTAACAGAATCCAACAAAAAAGTTACACGACCGTCAGTTTTGCAGCGTTTAACGCAACTTTGAATTTCGCGCTAAAACGGCAAGATGAGCGCGGGTGGTAGGCTGAGGCAGGCCAAAGCGGGACGGCAGCGGCGGCTGAGGCACGTGTTTCAATATGTGTGATTGCGTAAGTGTGCGTGTGCGCCGACCTTTGCTCGAGGCAACGAAACGCTCGAGGCGCGGGGCTTTGGAGTGTGGTGGCAAAGATAATACTAATAATTACTTTGGTGGTGCATAATCGAATGTACCTAAAGCGAGCGCGTAGTTGGGAGCTGGCGAGCATTTCGGATGATTTTGGTAAATAAATTGGTCATGTACGTGCATAACTCGTGTATGTTTTCTATGGCAAGTGACACATCTTTATAACCGGCTCGACTCGTAGATTCTAGCAGTTGTATTCAGAGTGAACTGTAATCAATTTATACGGATTATCACTGGACTAACCATGCAAAATAATACATAGGACGGACATAATCCGGGTCGTCAAGTTAGACCACCCACTCTGAATACTACTTTTTTAGGGTTCCGTACCCAAAGGATGCCAACTCCGCTCTCCGTCCGTCTGTCACAGGGCTCTATCTTATGAACCGTAATAAGTAGGAAGGTGAAATTTTCACAGAGTATGTATGTATTTTATTTATTTATTACTTTTTAGGGTTCCGTACCCAAAGGGTGAAAACGGAACCCTATTACTAAGCCTCCGCTGTCCGTCCGTCCGTCCGTCCGTCCGTCCGTCTGTCCGTCTGTCACAGGGCTGTATCTCAGTAACCGTAACAGGTAGACAGTTGAAATTTTCACAGAGTGTGTATTTATTTTGCCGCTATAACAACAAATAGGTAAGATTAAAAAATAATTAAAATTAAAGGGGGCTCCCATACAAAAAACGTGATTTTTTCGTTTTTTTTTTCTACGATGGTACGGAACCCTTCGTGTGCGAGTCCGACTCGCACTTGGCCGGTTTTTAATATGTTGTTATATGATTAAAAAAGTAGATAAAACGTTATACCCACCGGATATTTCTTTGAATTAAAAAAAATAAGTGCATTTTATGTTTCCTTCATATTGACTTTTATGTGGCTAGAGAAAATTGATAATGTATTCAACTTATCAGTATATTCACTCTATTAGCATGAAAAAAGATCGTCTGTGTATAAAGTATCGGTGAAAATGCGTCTTAACAATGTTTTAAATTTTAAATGCATGGAAATAAAAATACCGTCCATCTTTTTTCGCTTATGGAGTCTTTGACTTGCTATCTTAAATGGTGAAAACCTCATTTCAATCTGACCATTAATTTCCGATATATTCGCATGTCAATACTGTCAAAATTGTACAGTAAAATTTCAAAAATATAATTAAAAGGAATTTTTACCGATTTAAAAAAAACATGAAAAATATGTTCAATATCGAAAATAGGCAACGTTCAATAGGTGAAAATGCCTTAAACAATGTTTTAAATTTAAAAGTATGGAAAATTTACTGTTTTGAGTGTATTCAAATGTGAATATCTCGTAATTGAGTCGTCAGATTTTAATTAAGTTTTCATCATTTAAAATAACAGGTTGAAGACTCCATTAGCAAACAAAGATGAACGGTATTCATATTTTCACACATTTAAAATGTTCAAATTTTTTTAAAGGAATTTTAAAGAAAGAGGCATTTATACCGATACAAATGTTTATACCGTATACACAGATTTAAATGAGGTTTTCACCATTAGAGATAGCTCGGCAAAGACTCCATTAGCAAAAAATATGGAACCAAAAATTATGAAAATTACATACAAAACTTTTTTGTGTTATATCTTGTACGATGGTACGGAACCCTTCGTGTGCGAGTCAGACTCGCACATGGCCGGTTTTTCATGCCCATGGAGTCGTTAACGTGTTATTTTAAATGATGAAAACTTCATTAAAATCTGACGACTAATTTACGAGATATTCGCAATTTAATACGCTCAAAAGAGTAAATTTTCAATACCTTTATATTTAAAACATTGTTAAAGGCATTTTCACCGATCCAATGTTATCTATTTTTGATATAGAACACATTTTTCATGGTTTTTATCAGACCGGTGAACAAGCCTCTTTAAAATTGTTTTAAGTTTTAAATGTATGGAAAATGTACTGTTTCGACAGTATTCACATGCGAATATCTCGGAAATTAATAGTCAGATTTAAATAAAGTTTTCACCATTCAAAGTAATAGGTTGAATACTCCATGAGCAAACAAAGATCAACGGTATTAATATTTTCACACATTTAAAATTTTCAAAGGTTTTTAAACGAATTTTAAAGAAAGAGGCATTTATACCGATGCAAATGTATGTACCGTATTTACAGATTTAAATAACGTTTTCACCATTAGAGATAGCACGTCAAAGACTCCATAAGAAAAACATATGGAATTAAAAAATAGTTAAGATTACATGCAAAACTTGTTTATGTTATGTCTTGTTCGACGGTACGGAACCCTTCGTGTGCGAGTCAGACTCGCACATGGCCGGTTTTTCATGCTCATGGAGTCGGTCTCGTGTTATTTTAAATGATCAAAACTGTATTAAAATCTGACGACTAATTTACGAGATATTCGCATTCGAATGCGCTCAAAACAGTAAATTTTCAATACCTTTACATTTACAACATTGTTAAAGCCATTTGTACCGATCCAACGTTTACTATTTTCGTAATAGAACACATTTTTCATGTTTTTTTTAGACCGGTGAAAACGCCTTTTAAAAATTCTTTTAAGTTTTAAATGTATTGAAAATGTACTGTTTCGACAGTATTCATATGCGAATATCTCGGAAATTAATGGTCAGATTTAAATAAAGTTTTCACCATTCAAAGTAATAGGTTGAATACTCCATGAGCAAACAAAGATCAACGGTATTAATATTTTCACACATTTAAAATTTTCAAAGGTTTTTAAACGAATTTTAAAGAAAGAGGCATTTATACCGATGCAAATGTATGTACCGTATTTACAGATTTAAATGACGTTTTCACCATTAGAGATAGCACGTCAAAGACTCCATAAGAAAAACATATGGAATTAAAAAAAAGTTAAGATTACATGCAAAACTTGTTTGTGTTATGTCTTGTTCGACGGTACGGAACCCTTCGTGTGCGAGTCAGACTCGCACATAGCCGGTTTTTCATGCTCATGGAGTCGTTCACGTGTTATTTTAAATGATCAAAACTGTATTAAAATCTGACGACTAATTTACGAGATATTCGCCTTCGAATGCGCTCAAAACAGTAAATTTTCAATACCTTTACATTTAAAACATTGTTAAAGCAATTTTTACCGATCCAACGTTTTCTATTTTCGTAATAGAACACATTTTCTTTAGACCGGTGAAAACGCCTTTTAAAAATTGTTTTAAGTTTTTAATGTATGGAAATTTTACTGTTTCGACAGTATTCACTTGCGAATATCTTGGAAATTAATGGTCAGATTTAAATGAGATTTTCACCATTAAAGATAGCACGCCAGAGACTCCATAAACAAAAAAGATGGACGGTATATATATTTCATACATTTAAAATTTAAAAAAATGTTTTGAGACATTTTCACCGGTACTTTATACACCGACGATCTTTTTTTATGCTTATGGAGTCTTCAACGTGTTATTTGAATTGATGAAACTTCACTAAAATCTGATGAGTAATTAACTAGATATTCGCATTTGAATACGCTCGAAACAGTAAATTTTCCATACTTTTAAATGTATGGTCAGTATTATATGACCGGTGCAAGCGAATTGCGGGGTATTTCACAGGCGTACTCGGGTCTAGCGCTTTCGGCTCCTATTTGCCCTGACGCCCAAGGCACAACATAATTCAATAAGTAAATATACTTTTTCGTACTAAGCTAGTGCGGCACTGAATCCAAGAACGTGATATATCACGTTCTTCATTCATGAATGTATGTATAATCCACCGTGAATCAATTTGTGATTTATATATATGTAGTTTATCTAATTTCAGTGATTTATCTTCGCGGAATCATCTTGCATAAAAAAAAATTAACTCAAATTGTATTCAACTTTTACCAAAGTATTTTACTCATTTACATGTGTATATTCGACGATCACTAGCAATTACAAAAGAATAATACCTTTATCAAATTGGCGAATTAATTAATTCAAATTTCACATCACACTTTATAAACTCTTGTCCATTATGCAGGTACTACGCATGAAAACGAACTATACATAAGTATCACCAAAGATAATACTAATAATTACTTCGTAATCGGTATCACTAACACAGGCTAAACCCTTTCTTACCGCCGCCACCGTTCCCACGCCACCGCGCCGCACTGCCTCCGCACCGCGCCGCCTTCCACCCGCTTTCGCCAAGCTATTTTAGCGCGAAATTCAATGTTACGTTATACGCTGCAAAACTGACTGGCATGTAAATTTTTTGTTGGATTCTGTTAAAAGTATGTTCGTCTATATCATTTATTATCATTATAATTTAAAAAATGGGCGGGCAAATTATGCGGTTTACTTTATTTGGCCATTAGCAAAATATATGTGTTGCTAGTAACAAATTTGTTGGATTCGTTGAAATTATCGATCTGATAAGAATTAAAAACAAATGTGTGACGACAGATTGGGCTGCCCAATTCTGCCGAGTTTATGAGAGCGAAAACTGTGTATTTTTTAAAAAAAACTCGCTTTTGTGTAAAAAAATTGTTGGATTCCTGAACACATATATACCTATTAACCCATTTTATAAGACATTGAAAAGAAATTTGGCGGGCCATTTTTGCAGCAAATGATACCGCATATTTTGTGTTTTTGGCCAAAATACCTAAGTTCCGGGAAAAAAAAATGTTAGATTCTGAGTCATTCATTTTTAAAACCTGTATTTGTACACATTCTGAAGATTTCATGGACGGACGATTTAGTGCTTTGGTAAGCCCCAAATTTTAGCTTCATTCATTGGCGTAGTTTGTGAGATGTACGAAACAATTGCATTCCAGCGAGCGAAGATAACGAGCACGCGCTCACCAAGGACTATCACGCGATGCAGCACGCTGTCATTACAGCACTGAAAACCTTATTAAAATAATGATCGGTTCGGCGTAAGATTCGAGCTCGGTAATCGGCAATGCTAACATTCCCGTTCGCAGAGGATCCAGGTGTAGGAAATGCGGAGGTTTGCTTGTTATTCCCAGAAAGCTGAGCCTGGCTTGAGAATGCTACTTAGCTATGTATGAAAAAAAAAGGGTTTTGGGTTATGGATAGTACCTATAAGAAATAAACTTAATTCCCCGCACACACAAAGTAAAGCACCTATTAGATGAATGTGTACATTCTAAAGTGCACTTCACATACACTCAGAAATATACCGCACGCTCAGCACTGATAAGATAGCTTCTCATTTTATTACGGCCATAAATTAAACCCACCGAGTGAGCTATGTACCCATACTCACTCGACTCTTATAGCAATATCCTTGATCAACGCGGTGTAGACATAGCATGGAGATGTAACAATAGGGTAACCAACGTGCAACCGCAGCTCACACTGGACCGGATGGTATTAAATTACTAAATGAAAAGAGTGTTAACTCGATTTACTCTGATAAATATTTGGAACAAAAAGGTACGCAATGAATCCAAAGAAATTAGAACAGCGAGCGAGCAGCACGCTTGAGGCACTCGATTGTGAAGAAAGTGTAATGGTTGATGAAAGGATTTAAATATAAATTACGGTTATCAAGTCAGCTGTTGATTGAAAAGTTGTCGTCGCATTGTTAGAGTCCATTGGCAAGAGTTTTAAAGAACAATAGTTGAGATCATAACAAGATAGTACCATGCATGTCATTATAAATAAATTACTCCTCCTACCCACGGGCACATCAGCGAAAGTAATACAAACGCGATGATTGATCACATTCGGTACTCTTCAAGTAGTGTACGAATTTAACCTTGGACTGTGACGACATTTCGGTACCGTAGACGAATATTACAAAGATATGGTGCAACTCTATAGATATTTAAGCCACAACGCAACATTTGAACTTAATAACAATAAATTGATCCATTGCAAAATATGGAGATGGTCTTATTCATGTTATCAAGGGCATCAAATGTGTGATCGGTGTGCTCTTAAGACACGATGTTGAGAGAATAATAATATTGCTTTAAGCATGCCAACTGATCGTAAAGTGAAACATTCAAAATTCTCTAGCATATTTCGAGTTTTTCACCTAACGATACGGATAGAAATAAAACGGACGGTAAAATGTTGGTTAAAGTTATGGAGAGAAATCGCGGAATCGATCATCACGTCAGCCTTGAAGTCCAAAAGTGATCTTGAACGGCAGATGTGTTCAACATCCGCAGACGACGTGCGAGTGAGAGAGAAGGCACTTTCACTCGCCTCGGACCGTGAACCTCTCGGAGCTGGCGAAACCGGACAGCCTCCGTATTGTTTCGGAGGTTAAAAATTCATCGGTTACGCTTATCGAATTTCCGAGATGCCCCGCTATTAATATGGCCTCTCGTATCATCAATCTTGTTAAATGTGAACAGTTTTGTTTGAAAGTCAGCTTTTACGTTGATAAATGGTATCGCGAATTGAGTACATTAGGAACAAAAACTAATTTTATTGCGAGCTCAAGGTTCTCTCAAATCGTGCGGTGAAATTTAAATGTTTTACCATTTTTTGACGGTTAACGAAGTGTCAATGACAAAAGAGAAACCACTGACGATTTAGGTTAAAGAGCCGACAGCGATCTGAGATGAGTAGTTAGTGAAAGCATCGAATGTGTGGCCGGTGAGGGTGAGGAGAAACCGACCTTCTCGCAGGGCAGGGAAGGCGCGTCCTCAGTGTAGATGCAGAGTGTCGACTTCCTGGAGAGCGAGTCGCTGGCGACGCTGCTGGAGCTGCTTCCCGTGGAGAACCTCATGGCTCCGTCGCGTCGCCGCATCGGCCCCTAGCTCGTGTCCAGGTGCACTCGTGTGCGATACAGCCCGAACATCACAGCGACACCCGCAGCGGAACCCCTCTCTGACGAGTACCTTCTTTTGAATTCGCCGGGGGCACTTCTTCATAGGCTGTGTCGCTCAGTAATTATAGCTTTCAAATCTTCTGAGCTTCTACCAATCCAGAGGAATCTAATACTGCACTGTAAACTGGTTCCTTAAGTGTTTAGCGATAGTCATTTGTTTTCTTTAAAACAAAAATGTCGAGAAAAGCTTTGAACGTGTTTTACAGCAGTTGGACGACTATAGAAGGAGTAGAGTTTGCGGCACCGGATCACCCTGAAACAAGAGATAAAGATAAATGAGCACAAACGCTGCGAGGTGCGCGTGAGGTCAGACTTGTACCGAGCGTGCCAGGTTGAAGGTGTTGGTAATAGCCTCTGAGGTAATAGCGGTGATCTAATGGTCAAGTTCGTGTTTGTTGTCGGTTCGATTGGTGCAGTATGGTGAGTTGTTTGTGAAAAAAGTTATAGGAAGTTGACATCATCGGTGAAGATGAATTATTGCTATTGTAATGGTTATTGGATAATAGTACATAAAACGATGATGCCACCCATAATAATATCAAACACAAACATCTTAGTAAAAATAATATGAAAAATTGTAACAAAAAAATAACCGAGTTAAAATAAAAAGCACTAAAAAGTAAAAAAATAATTGCCATTTTTGTAGTTACGATTTTTGTTATTTTTTTAATCGGCGTCAGCCGGGCACGCGCTGCGCCAATAAAGAGAACCTTGGCTACCTTGGCTGACACCGACTCAAAAAATAACAAAAATCGTTACTACAAAAATGGCAATTATTTTTTACTTTTTAGTGCCTTTTCTTTGAAGTCGGTTATTTTATTTGTTAACATTTTTTTTATTTGTTTATTTTTAGTGAATCTGAAGTACACTTACTAATTTGTACACGTACTTTCCAATAAAAAAAGAATCACCGAAATCGGTTGGCGTTATATTGAGTTATTCGTCCATTTGTCGCGCACATCTTAATACAAATTTAAGACTTATATGATTTTCTCATGGATATTATTGTCAGAACTTAACCAAATTAAAATGGGACCACTTGGGAAGCACTAGCTTTAATTTTAAAAAAAAAAACACCGGTAGCACTCCGGGAGTGCCGGCAGAAGTGAAAACTTTAGTATTAACGTTGTGTTTAATTATAAGTACAAAAATACTATCATTTATGAGGTAGAATACAATGTTTATTTATTGCGCTATCGTACACAAATATGACAATTTACATGTTATTATTCATAATATTATATCGTTATTTATTTATATATTACATTAATTTTTATCTCTTAGAAAAATCAACTTTCATCCATAATTTCGACGACTTTTTCACCATCGTTTGCTCAGCGCCGCTAAAGAAGTTTTCACTTCAATCTTACGCTTTTTCGATCAGCATCACGTGACCCTGACGCGAGTTTGGAAGTTTTTACCCATCCAACAAAAAGTGCTCAGCGCCGCTAAAGAAGTTTTCACTTCAATCTTACGCTTTTTCGATCAGCATCACGTGACCCTGACGCGAGTTTGGAAGTTTTTACCCATCCAAAAAAAAGTGCTCAGCGCCGCTAAAGAAGTTTTCACTTCAAAAATATCATCAAAATCGGTTCACCCAGACAAAAGTTATGAGGTAACAAACATACAGACGAATTGATAACCTCCTCCTTTTTTGAAGTCGGTTAAAAAAGGGATTTTTCTCACAATACAATTTTTAATATAACAAATATATGATAAAAAATATAAAAACGAAAGTTTTTGTTTACTCACGTCGTAAGTGGTGCACCGATTTTGATTTAACTTGGATTTAAATCAATCGTCCAGATTGAGAACGGAAAATATCGGCCAACGTCAAAAATATAAATAACCGGAGCGAAGCCAGGTAGCAAAGCTATACTATAAAGTAAACAACGAATGCGCGGTCTCAACTAATATTGATTCAGGGTGACTCAATCTCTTTCCTTAGGCTCTCTGTAAAGAAACTCATCTAAATATAAATTCACATTGCATCCAATCGATGAAATGACGCATACAATGTATCGTACACAATATGTTTTACAACCTGTTGAAAAGAAGATGAAAGCAATAAAACTTCGACTAACAATGGAACATAAGTTAACACCTCGAAGTGACGATAAGGTGCAATGATTGCAAGAAAAGCACATGACTAGACATGTTCAAACCAGTAAGGGAAAACGCGAAGCCGAAACTAATTACTGTCTATAACTTACACGCAAAGAAGAACCATACTCATATGGAGAGAAACCACAATTTAAAAATTCACACCCCAGGCGTGCGTCCTCGCCGGCGGTCAAGGCTCGAGTGGCAACTAGGTTAGGATTATTTACACTCCTGCGTGCTGGCACTTCCACCAGGAACTCACAAACTTCCACGTCCAGTTACGAAGGTATTAAAAGAGAATACACGCTATGCCGAGGAAGCGACGCGCACGCCAGCCGCAGGCGTGCGTTGCTGCAGTTCCTTTACCCGTGCTAGCGTTATTGGGACAAAAAGCGTGTCAAATCAGGCGGAACGTTGCACTGACACGGTAACCGTTAGATTGTGCAAACTACTCTTGAATACCGGCTTAACAAAGAGGAACTTCTTGCTCGCATTCCAATTTATTGTATCCGTTTACATCGTTGTCAGATTCAACCAGCATACTAAATTGTTTATAATTTAAGTAAGATCGGATTTATTTATAAAATAGAAATACTGCCACTACTTCCAATCTAGTAAACCAACATCTTATATGATCATTATTTATGTTACCAGATTTTTTTGAAGATTTTTTTGTGGCTATTCATTACGCTTGAATACTAATCTAAAGCATATCTGCATATCAAAGTTTACTACAAACATTTTGAAAATGCTCTTAGCTGAGCCTCAGAATAAGTAATAGTGGCTGAGCATTTTCGTATTTTACTAACTTGTCCCTGCTACGCCACCCGAGTTTAAGTCCTACGAAATGGAAACTCTTCTACCAGACTTCTCTCATTTTTAACACCTCTGCTTCGTGAAAAGCGTGCTGGTAAGTATTCTACATTGATGGCAAGATAGTATATGTATACAGCGCAGAGAGACAAGCCGACGCCTGATATTCGATAAAAGTAACTGTAAGTAATGATATATTTTAGGCATAAAACACCCAATCCAGAGAAATGAAACTTTTGCAACGCATAAGCCGGTAGCCAAGCGACTGAGTTGATTCCTTATAAGCCAGTCAGTTGTTTCACAGCGGAGATTGCGTTGTGTTTTTTCCTGTGGTAATCTTATTAGACTACTTTTTTTAGGTAAGCAATTTACCGAACGACGCGCCGCGACCGAGCCAGGTGCCATTGAACTGGCGGTAAAAATCTTTTAGGGCTACCGACATGTACATGTTACGACTATATTTAATTTAATACGGTGGTACCAATCCGGGTGCTCAACAAATATTAAACTATTCGCGATAGCTTAGAAGATTGGTAACTTTCAAGATACGGAAACATAAAAAATCCAAAAATGTAAGTTGTCCCGGATGATTGAGTGGTATTTCACGATTTCACGCTTTCGAAATATAAATAAGAAAAGGGACACAATTAAATGAGTGATGATGACATTGAAAAGATGCCCAAAGTAGAACAGGCTATCCGTTATTACGCAGTTGACGTTATGCAAGTATGTCTTTTAAGCCCCGATTGCACGAAGAGACGGCTGAGTTAATCAATGTTCAAACACGTCACTTTTAGTGAACCGCACGGAGTTGCTTCCATACTGTCCATATAAAGTGACGTGTTTAATCGTACGTTGGCGGTGATTTTGATTTTTGTCGTTTCGTGCACTCGTGCCTAAATCTGGTCGTTTACAGCTTTACGTTCATCATGTCAGATGGTGCAGGAAAACTCTTCAACGATTCAACCGAGGACAGCGAAATCACGTCTACGAAATCATCTGTTGTGATGAATCTCGCATTGATGCCTAAGTTCCCGATTTTAAGCAGCAATCGAACGTATGGGTCGTCCATTGATGCCTAAGTTCCCGATTTTAAGCAGCAATCGAACGTATGGGTCGTCCATTGATGCCTAAGTTCCCGATTTTAAGCAGCAATCGAACGTATGGGTCGTCCATTGATGCCTAAGTTCCCGATTTTAAGCAGCAATCGAACGTATGGGTCGTCCATTGATGCCTAAGTTCCCGATTTTAAGCAGCAATCGACCGTATGGGTCGTCCATTGATGCCTAAGTTCCGATTTTAAGCAGCAATCGAACGTATGGGTCGTCCATTTATGCCTAAGTTCCCGAATTCAGCAATCGAACGTCTGGGTCGTCCAAGATGGCTAAAAACCGACGAAAGGTGTTCGTTCGAAAATCATGGCCACGTTGGTAGCGAAAACAGCTCATGTTGCGACGATTGAACTACATAGCTAGGGGATCGGAGGACGGTAAATGCAGAGTGGTATACAAAACCAACCCAAAGCATGTCATCTTGCTCGCCCACACACGCTAAACATGGAGTAGCTATTTGGAGCAACACAACGTAAATATTCTGGCACAGTAAAAACTTGAGCTTATTTTTAGCTTTTTCTAAAACCCCTAAAAAACCTTACTCTAGGCTGGAGCTCCGAAACATAGCGTCTCAAAAGCTTCGATGCTCAATGCAATTGAATCTGTCGAGCACATTAGCGGTACGGTAAGCTTTCTAAAGAAACAGGAAGCGATTATAAGCGATTCGTGCCACGACAATGGACAAAAGCTAAATAAAACAACTTCACTTTACACCTCCCTTCCTGCCCGTAGGCCTTTATACCTCGGCGCTAAGTACGTCAGCATGGACACCGTCGGCGTAGACAATGGAACAGATACGAAGTGTTAACGCTGACAAGTCATCGGCCCTGTGTCTTTTGTTTTGGCCCTTAATTTTATGCGCCGCCGTCCTCTGAAAATACTCGTAAATCCATTTTGTGTTTGTATTGTGTTAGAGAGAATTTAGTTTTGCCTTCAGTATCCAATTTGTATCATACGCGATTGACAAAATTATAGAAATCATTAGTAATTCAGACTAAAGTGTTGGGTCTAATAAGTCATCGTCAACATATTATAAACATCCATTTAAAAAGGAGAACCCGAAAAAAAAAATAGTTCGGCAAGGGCCATCTTGCAAGCAAGCTTTTTATCTATGTAGATTCCAACCGTAGCATTACCTATGGTAGGTTAATAATTACTAACTGGCGTCATTTATATGTGAATTTAGTCAGTTTCAGAGCAACAAACGTTTTTCAGTAATCTTTGGTAGTACTTATGAGAATGGTAAAATTATTAGGTGTCTTTTCGGAGACTGGTAGGTACAAAACACACCCATAGACGTTTTTACATATTTGGCAGCCAGGTGGCGCGACGCCTTCCCGTTCGATAGTCGAGGTTTTTTAATGGAACCTGACATGTACCGACGGTAAAGCAACTCTGAGCGAAGTCAGGTTCGGGATGGGTGACCGATTTTCTACCGTTGAGTCTGGACGTGGTTTGGATTCCACCTCACACATCACATTAATAACGAAATAAATTCAAAGCAGCATTAAAAATAAATAAAAAGGGTCTGTGTTTCCAATCAGGTTGCCTGTAGCTGATCAATAGAAGAAATTCTGGGCGCCCTGTTTTAAGGGTACGCCGTCCACCCGTGGGAAAAAAATATTGCCCCAACACATTGACACAACGTGCTCACTCACACAAATGTAAGACATTTACACGGCGCACATTGGATCACGATGCACGGTGGACTTGGACTATGTATTTTTTTAAATATAATAAAATTATTACGTATTATTTCATTGATATAATCCCACATGTTTGTGATTATTACAAGTGAGCCTGGATATAAACCGTGTTCTTTGTAAAATCATGCTACCATGTCTATCTGAATCATAGAATCCTAACGGGTTATTAGAGTGATTGTGAAGTTTTTTTAAAAGACACAATAGCGCATTGAAATATGTATTTCATAGCAAAAATGTGTGCACTTTTTTTTATGCGACCTGACATGGATTGCTAATGTCACACAACTACCGTTATGAATACACCACATTCCCGAAGGAATTAGGTGCATTTCCAGGACGTTCCCTTTATGAGCAGCGCTACATTGAACTGGATGGAAAACACGGACAATTTTTCATTGCCGCTTCGACCATAATTTCATCCATCGCGATGGTAACAACCCGGGCGGGCTTAAACCCAACCACCTAGTAGGGGAAGGGGACCTACAGTTTTACATGGATTCCGAACGAAGGAGCAGCTCGCATTCGTGACGAAATGCACTTATCGAACTCGGAAAGACAAAGACAGTGGTGCATGTCGAAATTAAACCCAGGCCTCTGGTACGCTAGGGCAGTTTCCGCGCCACAAGGCTACGAGCCGCTATAAGATTGAAAAGATTTTTAAACGAGGAGAAAGCGAGTGGTTTGATTTCAGAAAATATGTTGCAGAGCTCGGTCTCGTGCGTTTTTACGGCAGTAAAGTACATTGCCGACCGGCGCCGGCCGCCTTTAGTTCGTGATATTTTATGGCACGCAGCTGGCCTATTCTTTTGAAATATGTTACAAATTCACATTTGTGTTATCTATGCAAACACCTTGGCATTTTCAATACATCTAAAATAAACTACGTACATAACTTACGAATTAACTCCTTACGTTTATGTTTTTATTCCTAGTCCGATCAAGTGGGTCGGTGATAGTTCAATCAAAAATATGTAATACTAGCTGAGGTACCCGGCTAAGCTCGGGTCAATTTCGTTTCGGACTGATGTCGGGATGATCAAACATTTTATGTTACACCAGAAGGGATAAAAGTATCTATTTTCATTTAGGAATCAATTTATTACTACCAAATGTGCATTTGAAATAAATTATCAATTTTTATTGTAGTTATGGTTCACTGTTTTGGCTATAATGGCTTACACATAAGATATTGATGTATACTGTGGCGGACTTTTTTGTAGGACTATTTAAGATAAACATTTCTATCATGCATAACATACGTGTAACTTTAGCGGTTTTGGCACCGCACCCCAGAATATCTCGCAGGAGGTAAATTGTTACCTGCTTACTTGATATTTTGGACAATTCACACAATATCTTTATAAATTGTAGCCTATGTGTTATTCTGATGTATAATCTATATCAGTCCATCCATTCAGTAGTTTTTACGTGAAAGAGTAACTAACATCCATGCATACTTACAAACTTTCGCGTTTATAATATTAGTAGGATGCACTAGAGCAGAATTGAGCGGAAGTGTCGTGCACGGCGGCCTAGTTTTGAGTTGACTAAAAATGTGAAGGGTTATTTAGTTTTTGTATTATAAGCTAGCTTAGTGGGAGGATCGAGATTTTTCGATATTAATTTATAAAATTAAAAATACTGAAAGGTATATCGATGAGGGTACCTGCTTTACAATTTTTTTTATTTGCAGAGATCGAAAGTGATACATTCATTACATTTTTTGTAGGATTTGTGTGTCTTTTTTTTACTTTGCTCACCGGCATTGCAACAAAGCAATCCGATTGTACTTCTTCTGTTTCAGTTAAACCGGTTTTTTGGTCAGTGCGCGCGCTGGCAATAAAAAGAAGTTTGGTTGCAGGGTGGATTATTTTTTTGTCGCGTTTCGAAGCGTGGTGTTTTGAATTACAACGTGCACCATTGCAACATGGTGTGTTACTACACTATAAGCCTTCAGAGTTTTAGATAGAACCTAACCTTACGGATCCATAAAAACAGCACTTACTTTGTTAGAAATAAAATTATAATTTCCTCTCATGTATTATTATTGACATAGTTATCTAGCGGCGGCTTTTCACGCCTTCGAGTTTTCAGTAGGTTCAGTAATTATATACACAATTATAATCTATTTCAATTACTAGTAACTAAATTAGCGGTTGACACTATTGAAATAAAGTATTAAAGAAAATTTAAAAATATATTATTATGCACAGCAATATTAAATGGTAAAATACATAAATAGCCCTGTGTTGTTAGTTTATCAAAATAAACACCTCATTCTGTAGTGGTGGTGATAATATTCTGTATCGACATGTTTAATAAATATTGTATTCATATATTTATATATTAGGTACCTTGAAATACATTGAACATCTTATTAGGTAATATTAATAATGTATTCGTATACAATATAATAGTTGGCAACCATAATAGATATAAGAAATAGGCTATAAATGGCTTGTGCAGAAATCATTGCAATATAAAAGCGCTACAACGCGGCACGCCGCAAACCTATACTCCGTTGAATGGGGCATTTGAGACATGCATGAATTCGCCCGTCCATGAAATCTTCAGAATGTGTACAAATACAGGTTTTAAAAATGAATGACTCAGAATCTAACATTTTTTTTTCCCGGAACTTAGGTATTTTGGCCAAAAACACAAAATATGCGGTATCATTTGCTGCAAAAATGGCCCGCCAAATTTCTTTTCAATGTCTAATAAAATGGGTTAATTGGTATATATGTGTTCAGGAATCCAACAATTTTTTTACACAAAAGCGAGTTTTTTTTTAAAAATACACAGTTTTCGCTCTCATAAACTCGGCAGAATTGGGCAGCCCAATCTGTCGTCACAAATTTGTTTTTAATTCTTATCAGATCGATAATTTCAACGAATCCAACAAAATTGTTACTGGCAACACATATATTTTGCAAATGCCCAAATAAAGTGAACAGCATAATTGGCCCGCGCACTTTTTGAAATATAATGACAATAAAAGATATAATCGAAGATACTTTTAACAGAATCCAACAAAAAAGTTACACGACCGTCAGTTTTGCAGCGTTTAACGCAACTTTGAATTTCGCGCTGAAACGGCAAGATGAGCGCGGGTGGTAGGCTGAGGCAGGCCGAAGCGGGACGGCAGCGGCGGCTGAGGCACGTGTTTCAATATGTGTGATTGCGTAAGTGTGCGTGTGCGCCGACCTTTGCTCGAGGCAACGAAACGCTCGAGGCGCGGGGCTTTGGAGTGTGGTGGCAAAGATAATACTAATAATTACTTTGGTGGTGCATAATCGAATGTACCTAAAGCGAGCGCGTAGTTGGAAGCTGGCGAGCATTTCGGATGATTTTGGTAAATAAATTGGTCATGTACGTGCATAACTCGTGTAAGTTTTCTATGACAAGTGACACATCTTTATAACCGGTTCGACTCGTAGATTCTAGCAGTTGTATTCAGAGTGAACTGTAATAATTTTATACGGATTATCACTGGACTAACCATGCAAAATAATACATAGGACGGACATAATCCGGGTCGTCAAGTTAGACCGCCCACTCTGAATACTACTTTTTTAGGGATCCGTACCCAAAGGATGCCAACGGAACCCTATTACTAAACCTCCGCTCTCCGTCCGTCCATCCGTCCGTCTGTCACAGGGCTCTATCTTATGAACCGTAATAAGTAGGAAGGTGAAATTTTCACAGAGTATGTATGTATTTTATTTATTTATTACTTTTTAGGGTTCCGTACCCAAAGGGTGAAAACGGAACCCTATTACTAAGCCTCCGCTGTCCGTCCGTCCGTCCGTCCGTCCGTCCGTCCGTCCGTCAGTCCGTCCGTCCGTCTGTCCGTCTGTCACAGGGCTGTATCTCAGTAACCGTAACAGGTAGACAGCTGAAATGTTCACAGAGTGGGTATTTATTTTGCCGCTATAACAACAAATGGGTAAAATTAAAAAATAATTAAAATTAAAGGGGGCTCCCATACAAAAAACGTGATTTTTTTGTTTTTTTTTTCTACGATGGTACGGAACCCTTCGTGTGCGAGTCCGACTCGCACTTGGCCGGTTTTTAATATGTTGTTATATGATTAAAAAAGTAAATAAAATGTTATACCCACCGGATTTTTCTTTGAATAAAAAAAAAAAAGTGTATTTTATGTTTCCTTCATGTTGACTTTTATGTGGCTAGAGAAAATTGATAATGTATTCAACTTATCAGTATATTCACTCCATTAGTATGAAAAAGATCGTCGGTGTATAAAGTATCGGTGAAAATGCGTCTTAACAATGTTTTAAATTTTAAATGTATGGAAATAAAAATACCGTCCATCTTTTTTCGCTTATGGAGTCTTTGACTTGCTATCTTTAATGGTGAAAACCTCATTTCAATCTGACCATTAATTTCCGATATATTCGCATGTCAATACTGTCAAAATTGTACAGTAAAATTTCAAAAATATAATTAAAAGGAATTTTTACCGATTTAAAAAAAAACATGAAAAATATGTTCAATATCGAAAATAGGCAACGTTCAATAGGTGAAAATGCCTTAAACAATGTTTTAAATTTAAACGTATGGAAAATTTACTGTTTTGAGTGTATTCAAATGCGAATATCTCGTAAATGAGTCGTCAGGTTTTAATTAAGTTTTCATCATTTAAAATTGAAGACTCCATTAGCAAACAAAGATGAACGGTATTCATATTTTCACACATTTAAAATTTTCAAATTTTTTTAAAGGAATTTTAAAGAAAGAGGCATTTATACCGATACAAATGTTTATACCGTATACACACATTTAAATGAGGTTTTTACCATTAGAGATAGCTCGGCAAATACTCCATTAGCAAAAAATATGGAACCAAAAATTATGAAAATTACATACAAAACTTTTTTGTGATATATCTTGTACGATGGTACGGAACCCTTCGTGTGCGAGTCAGACTCGCACATGGCCGGTTTTTCATGCCCATGGAGTCGTTGACGTGTTATTTTAAATGATGAAAACTTCATTAAAATCTGCTCAAAACAGTAAATTTTCAATACCTTTATATTTAAAACATTGTTAAAGGCATTTTCACCGATCCAATGTTATCTATTTTTGATATAGAACACATTTTTCATGTTTTTATCAGACCGGTGAACAAGCCTCTTTAAAATTGTTTTAAGTTTTAAATGTATGGAAAATGTACTGTTTCGACAGTATTCACATGCGAATATCTCGGAAATTAATAGTCAGATTTTAATAAAGTTTTCACCATTCAAAGTAATAGGTTGAAGACTCCATGAGCAAACAAAGATCAACGGTATTTATATTTTCACACATTTAAAATTTTCAAAGGTTTTTAAACGAATTTTAAAGAAAGAGGCATTTATACCGATGCAAATGTATGTACCGTATTTACAGATTTAAATGACGTTTTCACCATTAGAGATACCACGTCAAAGACTCCATAAGAAAAACATATGGAATTAAAAAATAGTTAAGATTACATGCAAAACTTGTTTGTGTTATGTCTTGTTCGACGGTACGGAACCCTTCGTGTGCGAGTCAGACTCGCACATGGCTGGTTTTTCATGCTCATGGAGTCGTTCACGTGTTATTTTAAATGATCAAAACTGTATTAAAATCTGACGACTAATTTACGAGATATTCGCATTCGAATGCGCTCAAAACGGTAAATTTTCAATACCTTTACATTTACAACATTGTTCAAGCCATTTGTACCGATCCAACGTTTTCTATTTTCGTAATAGAACACATTTTTCATGTTTTTTTTAGACCGGTGAAAACGCCTTTTAAAAATTCTTTTAAGTTTTAAATGTATTGAAAATGTACTGTTTCGACAGTATTCACATGCGAATATCTCGGAAATTAATGGTCAGATTCAAATAAAGTTTTCACCATTCAAAGTAATAGGTTGAAGACTCCATGAGCAAACAAAGATCAACGGTATTTATATTTTCACACATTTAAAATTTTCAAAGGTTTTTAAACGAATTTTAAAGAAAGAGGCATTTATACCGATGCAAATGTATGTACCGTATTTACAGATTTAAATGACGTTTTCACCATTAGAGATAGCACGTCAAAGACTCCATAAGAAAAACATATGGAATAAAAAAAAAGTTAAGATTACATGCAAAACTTGTTTGTGTTATGTCTTGTTCGACGGTACGGAACCCTTCGTGTGCGAGTCAGACTCGCACATGGCCGGTTTTTCATGCTCATGGAGTCGTTCACGTGTTATTTTAAATGATCAAAACTGTATTAAAATCTGACGACTAATTTACGAGATATTCGCCTTCGAATGCGCTCAAAACAGTAAATTTTCAATACCTTTACATTTAAAACATTGTTAAAGCCATTTGTACCGATCCAAAGTTTTCTATTTTCGTAATAAACACATTTTCTTTAGACCGGTGAAAACGCCTTTTAAAAATTGTTTTAAGTTTTAAATGTATTGAAAATGTACTGTTTCGACAGTATTCACATGCGAATATCTCAGAAATTAATGGTCAGATTTAAATAAAGTTTTCACTATTCAAAATAACAGGTTGAAGTCGCCTTGAGCAAACAAAAAACACATTTAAATTTTTCAAAATTTTTTGAAGGAATTTTAAAGAAAGAGGCATTTATACCGATGCAAATGTATGTACCGTATATACAGATTTAAATGAGATTTTCCCCATTAGAGATAGCACGTCAAATACTCCATAAGCAAAAAATATGGAATAAAAAAATAGTCAAAATTACACACAAAACTTTTTTGTGTTATGTCTTGTACGAGGGTACGGAACCCTTCGTGTGCGAGTCAGACTCGCACATGGCCGGTTTTTCATGCTCATGGAGTCGTTGACGTGTTATTTAAAATGATGAAAACTTCATTAAAATCTGACGACTAATTTACGAGATATTCGCATTTGAATGCACTCAAAACAGTAAATTTTCAATACCTTTACATTTAAAACATTGTTAAAGGCATTTTCACCGATCCAACGTTATCTATATTCGATATAGACCACATTTTTCATGTTTTTTTAGATCGGTGAAAATGCCTTTCAAAAATTGTTTTAAGTTTTTAATGTAAGGAAAATTTACTGTTTCGACAGTATTCACATGCGAATATCTCGGAAATTAATGGTCAGATTTAAATGAGATTTTCGCCATTAAAGATAGCACGCCAGAGACGCCATAAACAAAAAAGATATTGATAGTATTGAAGATATTGAAGTGTATGAATGAATGAAGAACGTGATATATCACGTTCTTCATTCATGAATGTATGTATAATCCACCGTGAATCAATTTGTGAATTATAAATATGTAGTTTATCTAATTTCAGTGATTTATCTTCGCGGAATCATCTTGCATAAAAATAAAATAACTCAAATTGTATTCAACCTTTACCAAAGTATTTTACTCTTTTACATGTGTATATTCGACGATCACTAGCAATTACAAAAGAATAATACCTTTATCAAATTAACGAATTAATTAATTTAAATTTCACATCACACTTATAAACTCTTGTCCATTATGCAGGTACTACGCATGAAAACGAACTATACATAAGTATCACCAAAGATAATACTAATAATTACTTCGTAATCGGTATCACTAACACAGTCTAAACCCTTTCTTACCGCCGCCACCGCGCCGCACTGCCTCCGCACCGCGCCGCCTACCACCCGCTTTCGCCAAGCTATTTTAGCGCGAAATTCAATGTTACGTTATACGCTGCAAAACTGACTGGCATGTAAATTTTTTGTTGGATTCTGTTAAAAGTATGTTCGTCTATATCATTTATTATCATTATAATTTAAAAAATGGGCGGGCAAATTATGCCGTTTACTTTATTTGGCCATTAGCAAAATATATGTGTTGCCAGTAACAAATTTGTTGGATTCGTTGAAATTATCGATCTGATAAGAATTAAAAACAAATGTGTGACGACAGATTGGGCTGCCCAATTCTGCCGAGTTTATGAGAGCGAAAACTGTGTATTTTAAAAAAAAAACTCGCTTTTGTGTAAAAAAATTGTTGGATTCCTGAACACATATATACCTATTAACCCATTTTATTAGACATTGAAAAGAAATTTGGCGGGCCATTTTTGCAGCAAATGATACCGCATATTTTGTGTTTTTGGCCAAAATACCTAAGTTCCGGGAAAAAAAAATGTTAGATTCTGAGTCATTCATTTTTAAAACCTGTATTTGTACACATTCTGAAGATTTCATGGACGGACGATTTAGTGCTTTGGTAAGCCCCAAATTTTAGCTTCATTCATTGGCCTACTAGCTACAATCCAATGTTCGGGGAAGCCGCGGCTCCAAACCTCTCACCCCGCGTGCCCTGCGCGCACCCTCTCCAGTCTAGCCTCACGAACACTTCGCCGTGAAAACAACTGTAAGCGTCGCTATATTCGGTCGCCCAGTGACGCGACGCCTTGAGATTCAATAAGCTTGGTAAAGCAACTCCGAGCACGGTTCGGTTCTAGGTGGGTTTACCACCGTTGAGGCCAGCCGTGGTTCGGATTCCACGTAAAACTGTAGGTCCCCTTATTACTAAGTATTAGGGTCAATCCCGCCCGAGTGGGTACCATTGCATTGAATGAATGTTAGTCGAAGCGGCAATGAAAATTGTCCGTATGTTCCACACCGTTCAATGTAGCCGAGCAATATGAGGAAGGTCCTGGCATGGCACCTAGTTCCCATGTGGTATGTTAGGCTAATATAATGACGGTCGATTGGTATGAGCAATCTATGCCCAGTTACATAAAAAAAAGCCTTCAGGTGTTATATTAATGTACCTTCCAATCTCATTGAGGCACATATATAACGATAAAGTTTAACTGACAACTTTAATTCTATTCAAATCAAGTTATCTTGCAATACTATTATAGTAAAATAACATAGAGCACGCTTCTTGCGAGACTTCACATTGTGCGGTACACCGATGAGAAATCCTTTTCATAACGAAAGGTCGTAAGTACAAGCGAAATATCCACAGACCCCACGTCGGAAACGTCCGCGCGGCAGCTCCGTCGGGACGGGACTGACGACCCGCTCGCTGGGCGCGTAATATGTATGAACGTTTGTATGAAAATTGGACGCCGTGCGCGACATTTACGTTGGTTAATTAATTTGAATAAAATATTATGAAATTTTGCTAATTTCGAGGTATGGGGTCACAGTTAAAGATATAAGCAACCTAAGACAATAATAATATCGTCACTTTTTTAACTGAATATATTCATTAAATTTGCACAAAGTTAAGCTGTTTTCAAGAAAATAGACAGGTTCAGATTTTTTTTTACATAAATCTAAAAGTTCTATTAAAAAACGAAAGGTATGGGGTCCTTATGTAATAGTTGTTCTTTCCAACACATATTTTTAATCATGAGTTATCTTTTTGCATGTGCTATAAATATGGGTTCAAAAAACTACAATTTCACAAAATCGGACGATAGGCTCTTAATGATAGTAGGTGAGTTCTTAGCAATCCGCATCCAGTTCCATAAAAAAACCTAGCTGAGGCAGGACATCAGGACAATGGGGTACTCGACCAAGGAATTCCTAAACAATAGGCGTCCCCGCAACAAGTATATTCCTACCTGGGTGGTTTGCGGTCGCTAAACACGTGAATAGTAAAAAAAAACTGATAAAAATCGAAGATGATAAATACGTAAGATGAAGTGACTGTGCAGGTGAAATAAAATTGTTCGCCTACAATTCCAGTTTTATTTAAACGCCTGGTCAAAAATGCAGGTAAAATCCTATTAATTCTAGGTCATAACACAATGCAGCGTTCGAGCTATTCGAACAGCCTCGGCTGTGTAGATAACAGTATGCAGGTTTTAACAGTAGCGCACTTAGCGGACTGGTTTATGACTGTCTTCTATGTCCTGTCGCCATATCTACAAGCACTATCGGTCCGGCTGGGCTGCTTTATTTATATGGCTTGCGATAACGAGCTGGCCCGATCGAGCGATAGCGGTTCGTACTGTGGGCAGTGTTGCCTTACTGTTCCGCCGCGAATGCCATTCACTGTTATCTTGGATGAGGAAAAATAAAAAAGCATTCAAGTTAATAGAGAAATGTACAGAGCGGAGAATGCTGAAGACGAAGAACATCCTAAGAAAGAACTATAGGTAAATAGCAAATGGTAATTGGTCCTTATCCCAGAAATAAGAGTGGTCAAGGAAACCAGATCCAAACACATTGGGACCTGGGATTATAAATATGAAAAGTGAATAAGAAAGAAATTTTATTGTTGAATGAAATGCATGACATTAGATTTGAAAAGTAAAAATTTCCGTATATGTATTTCAACGAGAGTATTTTTTTAGATTCGATGACCGTGGTGTGAAAAAAAAATCCTTCGGCAAGGAACGAAAAAAATTAATATTGATCACGATAAATCATGACCCGAAATACATTGAAAATGTTTCTCCATAGTTGGCAAAATAAATGTAAGCCTTGACTACGGCAAGACAAAACCGAGAATGCGGATCAAGAATCAAGACTAACCAATGCCGATTGAGTGGCTCCTAGTAGAACGGTAAATATTACTGATCGGATGTAGTTAGAATGCGAACTTGGCCCACCGAGCATGTCACGACAGTAGTACACGGGCACTGTGTCTTTGTTCGTTTTGTTATAACGCATGACAGCCTCAAGACAATATACACGCTCCACTGTCGTGCTTGCCGAAATGCACGGAATAAGCGAAGAACACATTTCAGATAACGCCTAGCCAATTCACGACCTTCAGGAAAAATGTGACGCCGGTTGCGTGTATCGTGACACTGATTCTAGCATACTTAGCAAACACATCGCAAACTAAATTAGCAGTTATCTTAGCGCGGAGATTCGCACAGACACCACATGCTAGGAATCTATGAGCAAGAGATCAGAAGGCTGGAAAAATAATAGACAGCGGAACGTTTCGTATGCACTAACTCCGCCTTGGTCTAATAAACAAAGTTGCGAAAACGCAATGCAGCCATTCAACAATAAACAAAAGAATGAAGATTCATATCATGGCACCTTTAACACAGCACCAACATAGGCAGCGCCGGTTCGGCCAAGAGACAATGAGATAAGCGTCCAATGACAATATTATCGCAATACCGAAGAATTCCTACGTTTCAGAGCGTGTACACAAGGCGTGACGCCATATTTTGATCGCCACTGCGAGGTGACGTTGGAGCTTGGAAGATTGTCTTGTTTCACGCCTCTCTGCCACGATGTGTGGAGCAATGCGGCAGAGTGGCGTCCCAGATGCGCAAATGACGTAATGAGATCATCCGTTGTTTTGCCAATTCGGACAACAATACTGGTGTTACAGGCATTTCTAGAGTGTCTGAGCCATTCGTATATTGATCTGGGCAGTTATCAGGAGGTTTTGAGCAATATGTTTGGATCACTATCAAAATCAGTCAACGTGATATGTTAGTAGCGTTATCATACTCTCTATTATCAAATACCAGGATCTTATCGTTAAGATTCGTGTGATTCTTGCTCATTTTATAATCTCCAGCAAAATATAATTTAAAAATGTGAAATTTAAGGAGACTTACGATTACTCCAGTTTTGTCTAGCAAAATATACATACAATCACACGATGGCCCCGTTTTGAATACAAAATTGTTTTTCAACACACCATAACAGTTTATTAAACAATAGCGCAATAAGTAAAAGGGGGAGGGGGTTGTTGAACTATACAACTTTACTTTTATATTATTATAGTTTTAATAATGAAAAGTATTATTACAGCTGCATCAGGTTTGGTTTAGTGCATACAAATAAGGTTTACTCAACTGCCAGATGGCCGTTCGCAGAAATAGCACGGTTCATAAAAGGTAAGTTCACATTTGAATTGAATGGTCAGGTCCAGTGTTACTTCCAAGTAGACGATCATCAAGCTACATAGTTGCATTTGCCTTTTATATCGATATCGAAATGTTTGTATTATCAAATCAAAGACATAATAATCCGATGGAAAAGAGTTAGGAACAGAACAGTGACGATGTGAGAGGTTCTAATCTTGCCTCGGATTTTTTTCTTCTGTTCATGCGATGTTACTCAGACCACAAATTGTCTTCTCTGCAAAGCAATTGAACGACGACATTGTAATGCACGAGAAAATTACAAACGGCGGTTAATATAGATCGCAAAAAGTCGCCAATCCAGACACACGGCACACGTAACGTTAGTTACTCAGGTGTCCGAGTCGCCCGACCAGACAATACCCGCAACGACCCGACCAATATTTGACCAGATGTGATAACCATTAACGTTTCATTAGCGCTTCATTTACTCGAATTACCATATCAGGCCACGACGAACAGTGTAGAGGAAACTGACTTGTCTAGGGTATGACATGAAAAGGCAGTGCTTGAGTGGATTGTAAACGCCAGGATGCGTGTTAAGCCGTGAAGGCAACTGAAGTGTACACAGCGTCGAGGCGTGAAGAGTTTGGAATGTCTGAAGTTTTGAAACGATTTTCTTGTGCGGGCGAATACATTTTATATCATGCATGTATACGTACAAATATAGATTATATGGTCGTATGGTTGTGATCATAAATTGTGTGAGTTAGTTTTATACAGCACGAAGAAACATGTGTTGATTATTGGACTTTGAAAAAAAAAACCAGCGGAGTTTCTTTCCAGTTCTTCTTCGCTGTGTTTTGTTGTGCTGAACTGGCCAATGCTAAAATATGACAAATCCGAGTGCAGTGTACTGTCTATGGATGATGAATAAACAATACAATACAATACAAAAATTGAATTTTTGAAAAGAAGGAGAATAGGTTGCTAGCACGTTTAGGTTGTGTTGTTAGTTTAATAAAATTCTTCGATCTTCTTTATTTTTTCCTTTTCTTTTTGGTTTCAGGCCACTGCAGTTACGTCTAAGGTACGGGGACCATTCCTTGGTTAGCCTGTCATGATATGGCAACACAGTTATTCGGAAAACTGTGTATTTGAAACTACATAGCCACGCACGACTCAATCACAGAATAAGTATAAGGCTTGTCATCATTTCCGTCCACACGAAAAAAAAGTTTGACAGCATCAAAACATGAAGGAGAAAAAGATAGCTCCACAAGATCTCTCAAGAACTCTAGTTGGTCGCCAACATGGAGGTGTGTAATTTACTCACCTCAATGGTCTCCAATGAACCATTTGAATCTGTGCCAAGTACAATCCTCACTGTTTAACTACGAGGGCACAGTCGCTCGCACGGCTTCGTCGCATTCCCGGCTTATTGGATTAGAGTGTTTGGCACCAGTGTCACGTTGCACCGCGACTGTCAAGGTGACGGGGACGGGTGACCCGCTTTCGCGGACGGTTGATGAACCTGGAGCGTGGTCGTCGCGCCGCGCCGTCGTAATCCCGCCCGTGGACGGTGGCTCGGTGGAATGTCACGTTTTGCCCGCGACACGTGTGACGAAACGAAACGGAACGTGTGTGTTAGAACGGAGCACAGCCAGAAGTCTTGCTGGTTAAGAAAGAATTAAATGTAAGGTCCTATTGAAAATCACCGGAAATCTAAGATCGAAAATGTTAAGAAATGCATTCTCTGTCCTTTGGCCAAGTCACAATTTTGCACGGCGACTGCCAATCGTCTTCCAGGCCCTAACGTTTCCCTACCCCTAAAAGCTTTCTGATTTTAATAGAAAAAAAAAATATCACGCAAGAACGATTCATTCTATGTTCGTAAGGTTTAATTTTTTTGTAAATATCTGCATTCTTAAGCAAACAATTCTAAAGAAGGTCTAAAAGGTATATTAAAAAAAATAAAACGAAGACGTAGATTTGACAATATATTTTGAACCAGTTCAAACCGCAAAGAGGCAGTACCTAACGAAGCAAATGCTTATCGGTGTTGACGAACGGAATGTGGGAGGTTTAAGAACCCAGAGATTTCGTAAACGATCGATCAAATATTGAGACTATGGACAGCTATCGATAACAGATCAAGCAACAATAGGCGGCTTTGTTCGCGTCAATGCGACGAGACCTTGACTCAGAAACAATGCCCACCATTTGCATTCGCCTCTCATTCATTATGCACAAGATAAAACCTTAATGAACTACCGACAAGTTAGTACCGGTTTTTTTTTTTGCAAAAAATTTTTTTGTACTTGCCAGGTAAGGAAAACGTATGTAGTAAATCCAGAGAGTGAAGATCCTCCCTTAGACCTACGGACAAACTGAAAATAATCAGTGTGGGTTGCATATGAGTAAAATGCACTGGTCGTATGCACATGTAATGTCTTATATTTATGCTTCTGGACTGTAGCATTCTTTGGCTGTAGTGTGCAATGGCGGCGTCTCGCAGGGCAACGAGATCCGCAAGGGAGCCATTGAGAGTATACTCAAATTCTGGATCTTAGAGCCACATTACGATCTTTTGTTATGTAACTGACTTATACCACACCCTCGATCATGAATAGCCACATCATATTCTTGAAGGAATTAGGTGCGATGCCAGGATCTTCCCTTTATATAAATCTATGGGGCAATTAAGCTAATGTCGATGCTACAAGTAGGTTGTCGAACTTTGTATATAGCGTATCAAAATCTATGGGGCAATCATAGTACCGTCGATGGTAGGTTGTGAAGCTTGGTTTATAACGTATTCAAATGTATGGGGTAATCATAGTATGTCGATGTTTGGTTGTCGAGCTTTGTCTGTGGCGTACCAAAATATATGGGGCAATCATGGTAATGTCGATGGTAGGTTGTCGAGCTCTGTTTATACCGTATCAATATATATGATGCATGGTAATGTCGATGATAGATTGTCGAGCTTTGTCTACATCGTGTAAAAATATATGGGGATGTCATGGTAATGTCGATGGTAGGTTGTGGAGCTTTGTGTATAGCGTATCAAAATATATGGGGCAATCATGGTAATGTCGATGGTAGGTTGTCGAACTTTGTCTGTAGCGTATCAAAATATATGGGGCAATCATGGCAATGTCGATGGTAGGTTGTCAAGCGTTGTTTATAGCGATTATAAGTTACCGAGTTGCGCGTTAGAAAGCGTGCCCGGCAGCCCCGTCAACCTTTAGCTCGATGCGGCGAGGTCGGTCGTGATCGAGCGCGGCGTCGATCTCCTTATCCCGAAAGGTGCCTCGAGCGCGCGCTCGTGACGGGCGGAAGGTCTTAGAGCGGCGACCTTCGACCCGAGACAATGCCCGTACGCATCGGCTGTGCAAATTGGGCCGAGGCGACGTTTGCTAACGCGCCGACGGGGATTACCGGACCGCCGAGGCGAGGGTTTTTACCGGCCGGTGCACACGAAATCGGGATGAACGATTCCCCTGCTGTGAAAATGGCTGCTCTATAGAATGCGAGAATTTGTGTTGCAATGAAAAATTGCGATTTTGCGTAGAGCATATCAACAGCGAGCATGGACGGACGGGAATAGAAACCAAGACTGGGTTGCATGGGGACGGTATAGCCACTTACATACAAAAACAAAAAAATTAAGAAAAAAATCGCTTCAAAGAAAAATTATATTATGTAATTATTATTTTGGTAGTTACGATTAATGTTATTTTTTTTTACTTTTTAGTGCATGTTTATTGGCTTTTTCTTTGAAGTCGGTTTTTTTTTTAATTTTTTGTTTATTTGTTTTTTTAGTGAATCTGAAGTACACTAACTCATTTGTACATGTATTTTACAATAAAAAAAGAATAATCAAAATCTATTGGCGTGATATTGAGTTTTTCGTCCATTTGTTGCGCATATACTTAAGACAAATGTAAGACTTACGAATATATGATTTTCTCATGGACATCATTGTCAGAACTAAATTAAATTAAAATCCGACCACACGGAAAGCACCCGCTTTCAAATAAAAATAATAATAATTAAAATTGGTTCATCCAGGCAAAAGTTCTGAGGTAACAAACATGAAAAAAACAGACGAATTGAGAACTTCCTCCTTTTTTTAAGGTCCGTTAAAAAAACGGAAGCGCCTGGAGAGTGAGTTCGGTTACGAATTCGCTTACTATGGATTTTTCACACGTACTATGGGCATCACCAGGCGCTAATTAGGGCAACAAGCATACGATGCAGCGGGCCCCGAATTCGTAAGCGAACTACTTACTGTTAGACGTTTTGGACTAACTCGTGGCTACGCTGCCGCCATACGAATAATTTTCTGGTTCTAGTCCCGTCCGTCCATTCTCTATGATCTCAAGCATCTAAGGACAAATGCGTTTTCTCACGTCCCTCATGCACTTAATTTGCTTCGACATGCTTTCGTCTCGCATTCGGTTCACGTGTTCATCTAAACAAAACATTCATTCGTCACTACCACGGAGGATAGAGGTAGAGAGGAGATGGTCTAAGCAAACTGGGTATGGGTCCACCAAGTGGGTCGCTACGTCACAGCCCACGTGATAAAGAAGGCGTGGCTTAGCGACATTCGCGACATGGCGCTGGCGGTGTTAGGTTGTGGGACAATATTATGGTCTGCGGCGCAATTTTCGGCGAACAGTCGATTACACGATGAGATTTTGTGTAAAATGTTGCAAACATTACACAGGACAAAATAAAATGGTGTCAGTAAAACACCATTGTATCGATGTATCGCTCTTGCTATGTGCCGATAGATGGCGCGCAATCATTTTCGTTTTACGGTAAGAAACGTTGATCTCATGATGCAAATTTTAATGACATTTTTAAATTAAAATTATTTGAATCCGCGCGAAGGCATAGATTTTAATTTCTAAGGTTTTTTTATAGAAAAAACACTTAGTAAAATTTAAAAGGCGCCTTTAATAGGTCTCGGAATAGCTGCTACCAGAATATCGTTTCTTCCGGTAGATGGATTTCGCAAAAATGGGCGGTGCATGACCCCACCATGAAGCGATTTTCCCCCCGCTTCCCCGCACAGTGTCACGCTGCGATCCTTAGTAATATGAGTTAAAAACATCTCCTCTCTCCCTCTATCCTCCGTGGTCACTACAGATTTGTATTTTATTCAATCGTTTATGGGAAGACAGAACAGACACAAGTCAGGTACTTTTGTCCGTGTTCTACATCCAGTTCATTGTAGCCGTAACAACGTGTTGAACTGAAATTTAAAGATAGGTAAGTACGAAATGCTACTAAAATTCAGTGCCTGTTCACCCGGAAAATTAATTTACCACTGTAACGGATCGCTTATGGAAATGGATGTAATTTTTCGTTAGCGCTGAATTAATTTTGTTTTACCATGGTAACCCCAGTTGATTGTTAAGATTATTTTAATTTTCGCCGCAGTCAGAGCGTCATTTTCCGTTACGACATGTGTCATGTTGCAAGAGCAACCTAAATCTTCAACAAAGCGTACGCATCTGGGCCGCTGCTTACTTACCATAGGTCAGACAGGCTTTTCGTCAAACCGACATCCTCATTATGCGAAATCGCTTGACCTTAATTTCGCTTCACAATATGCATTGGAATCCTGCGCGTCGTTACACCAGCATACATTACACTTTGCGAGGGAGCAAAAGTGGACAAAAAATCCGAAGTGGAAACGTATCTTTTCAAAGTTCTTAAGGTGGGCCTTCCCGCTCAACTTCCCTTGCAAACGTGGAAAAAAGGGGGAACGGCAGAACGTATAAAATGCAGATCGTATAAATAATGTTTCGACGAAAAATTTAAAACCATTCACAACGTATAATCGGCAGATCGTATAATGCACTACGTATAAAATTATACATTGTGCATTTTATACGATATGCATGGTTTTGAAGTTTTGCATAAAACTGGTTTTATACGTTGTGAATACGACTCGAAAAAAGACCCCATATTTCTTGTCTGGGAGTTATAAGGTCCGAAAGTTCGATTTTTTCCCCCGCTTTATACAATTAGTGTGGACGTAAATTACACGAAATAACAAAAACATCTAAAAAATGTTAGTCATGAAGACAAGTGTTTCATGAAAATGTATAATCAAATTGGTTTTTTGTTTAATTTGTTACTAAATCCTTCGTGCATTTCACGAATAAGTCGGTTTATATAATTCTTTTTTGTAAATCTAAGAAAATCAAACACTATGCGTGTGCTTTGTGGACATAATGCATCCTTCTCATCACGGAATGTGCGCGAATGTGCTCCCGACATGAATATAAGTCAGTTTCAACACACACACAAACCGTCCAATACGTCTACGACTACGTTTGCCTGTGGCACGTTTAAGTTGGGTTAATAGTTTCATAAAATTGAAGACAACTGGTCTCATAGTATGCGAGCTAGGTGGGATATCTCCTTCATTTATCAGAGTGATGCATGCTCTAGGTGGAATTAAAACCCACTTTCTTCATCAGACTGATCGCATAAATTCACGTTTGTCAAAATACGGATGGTCATTGCCGGAGAATTATATCTTCTACACAATAATCTGACTATAATTTTACTAATAAACATACGGACTTACTATATTCGATGGATAAGCAGAAGCATAAATCAATCCGTCGAATAGTTACTATTGAACTATTGAAAAATCTGCACTTAAATGGATTTCATACATAAAAAAATATTTTAGAGCCAAAATGTGCTAAAAGGCCTCGGTGAGAACCGATTCACGCTCGAAAAGAGAGGCTGCAAGATGGCGGCGGGTTTCTTGCGGTTAGTGATTCAGATAGTGTTGCCACATCTCATTTGCACGGCTTGCATTAGACGCTGATGAGATATGATCTGCATTGGGCAAACTAGCCGCGAAAACTAGATGTAATGAGTAACTATCTACTATTTGTATGTAGGCTGCTGAGAATGTAATCGTTGAATTTCCACTTCGAAAAAAAGTTATTCAATGTTTCGAGCTTTCCATTGTTGCCGGAAAGTTTTGCGTTTTTTGACAGCTGTCACATTCATATCGGCTGCTTGTCCGTGATACCTCAGTCACACTTGATAACAGAAAGCTGTAGAAACATTTTTTATTCGTTTATAATTTGACTCGATCTGAATTGCAGCAGGTCAGGCCAGTCAGGTCACCACATCGACAATTTATAAATGAAAACGAGGATGGCATCACTATAGTAATGTAGTAGCCCATTACATTAGCTGTGTGCTCCAAAACAACAAGTGCTTAGAATTTGTAATAATTACGACATAAAGTTTTTTAGGGTTCCGTACCGAAAGGGTGAAAACGGAACCCTAATCGGATACCAAATATCAAGTAAGTTGGAACAGTGGTTTTCAAATGATTAGAAAACTACGTTTGTATGGGAGGCGAAATTTTCTGATGCTTACGGGCCGACCTTAAGGTGTCCCTTCCCGGCTGGACTAACTCATTCGCTGGCATGGTAAAAAACCGGCCAAGTGCGAGTCGGTCTCGCACACGAAGGGTTCCGTACCATCATACAAAATTTACGACAGAAAAAATACGTTTTTTGTATGGGGCCCCCCTTTATTTTTTATCCTGTTGTTGTTATAGCGGCAAAATAAATACACACTCTGTCAAAATTTCAGCTGCCTACCTATTATGGTTCATGAGATACAGCCCTGTGACAGACGGACGGACGGACGGACGGACGGACGGACGGACAGCGGAGGCTTAGTAATAGGGTTCCGATTTTACCCTTTGGGTACGGAACCCTAAAAAACCGTGATATTGCGCTCTATAACCTTCTATGTTTCAAAGAAAAGGACAGGCTCCATGATGAGGAGGATGCAACATGTCCACAAAGCATACAATGCGCATAGTGTTTGATTTGGTAAGATTTACGAAACTTTTAATTACAAATTACAATTCCTGGCATGGCACCAAATTCCTTCGGGAATGAGGTGTATTGGGCTAATATCATAACGGTAGTTGTGTGGTATTAGCCATCCATGTCAGGTCGCATAAAAAAAAAAAACAAAACGACTAGCTAAAAGTAAACCACGACCGCTGTAGTCGAAAATCTAACAAAAATTAAATTAATTATAAATTTTCCTGAAAGAAGCTACCTATGTCTGATGACTAATCATTTTAAGATGTATCAGATTTTATCGTTGAGTAATCCACCTCCAAAGTTATTATAGTTACCTAGCTTATAAATTAGAAACCAAACACAATTGTGCAATGCCAACGGTCATCAGACATCTAGTTCGATCAAAATAAAGCTATTTGGAGCAACATTTTGGATCTCTGACAATAAATATGGGCGTGATCTTCTTTACCCGTTTGTATGGAGAGTTGAGCGGGATGGCCCTCCTTAAGGATTCGGATTTTTCCATTACTTGTGATTGTGAGACCTTGCTTCTTGCCAAACATGAGTCCGGCCATCGCGAAGTAATTACTCTATGGGTGTTGATTTCTTTGCGAGTGTCAAAGTTGACTTGTAACATATATTACCTACAATATATGCTTGTAAGCATGATATTTTCACACCTACAAGGGATCATAGACCTAAGAATCTCATAATCATTTACATATCAACCTCCACGAGTTCCTTAGAAAATGTGTCCTGAGAAGATGGACAACGAAGCGATATTATGAGGTCTATTTTTTTTTTTGTAAAATTGTAAAATTAACGAATCATTACAATACAAATGCAATCGGTCGTCTTCCATCGTAGAGGAAAAATCTTCACAGGAAAGATAATGAAGTGTCCAAAAACAGTACTAAGATGAGAATGCGCCACGTAGCCCTGGGGCGAACTGGCGTAAAATGGGAGAAAAACGTGCGGTAATCAGTTCTGCACCAATCAGTTCACTGAATTACCCATTGCAGGGCATAGGCCTCCCCCATCGAGATCCATGTTGGTCTGTTTTTAGCTGTTCTTGTCCATGTTTATCTGCTGACTTTGCGATATCATTGTCCCATCAAAGCGAATGCCAAATATTCTATCCAGTAGAGCGCAGGGGGCCCATTCAGGTAAGAGTGAGTTCGAGTTCGGGAGTGAGTTAACCTAAAAATAGCTGGCAAATATATTATTATTTAAATAACGGAAAATTAATTTATACTTCCAACGTATTTACGGGACAGACCAGATTTTTATCTAACTGTAATGATGTTCAAGAAGTGTGGAAACATTAACTAGTTAAAAAAGTCAGTTGACATATTTTAGTGCCGAATTCGAACTCACTCTTCCCCTGAATGGACCCCCAGAAGGTGAAAAACGTTCTGATCGGTGCAGAACTGATCGAATTCCCTCACATTTTACGCCGGTCACCCCACTGACGTCGACGCACCGTCCGCTTGACTCATGGAGATCTTAGATCTCCGTGGCTTGACTATTGTAGAGCAGGTGTTGCATTGAATATGGATTGCGACACGCATATACCAGGTTACCCAGACAATCGGTGTTCCAAACTCGTTCTGAATAGCAGTCATCGGCATCGCCAAACGTTAAACGCATGGGCGTGTTAAATTTTAAGGACCACGCAAAAGATACGTATTTTTATCTACTAAGCTAATTGAACCAACATCTGTACGATAATGTACGTACTCAATACTCGAACAATATACAGAGTGCTAAGTCCGAGTTCTCACCTAAAGTGCCGTTTACGGAACTTCGAAGTTGCGTAAAAACGTCAAACCCCCTTAACAAATGTTTACTACGTTACGTATTCTGTGGTTTTACTAATTCAAGCTGTCAAAATCAAACTCGGACTTCCGATTTGTATGAAAACGCGGAGTCGGCGTTCACGGCAACATTGACGTATTTACGGCGAAGGTGAGTTACCTGTCAAATCAAACTAGGACTCGCAAATGGTGGTTCGCTTAACGCCCACTGCGCGCGCTCCTCAATTTCTCCATACATTTGAAAACGCCAGTCGATCGGTTTGGCGTAAACGCCAATTTAGGTGACAACTGGGACTACGGGCTCTGATTGAACAGTCGGTATTTGGTCGCAATAAATCACTACAATTGTGGCGTCTATTCACATCTTAAAGCGACCGTGTGAGCGAAAAGTGTGATTCCCTAGTCACACTTATATCTGTGCTCTGAATATCGTGATCTCATGGTTTCTTCAGCAATGTTCGCATATTTTTTACCCAGTGAATTCTAAATTAATATTTTTTTTTATATTATACTATATTCTATTTTATATATTTTACTTTTTTATTGTTGTTTATTACGTATTTGTACCTATCTACAATGCTAACAGAACCAAGAATATGGTAATGGAATAAGTATAATGTATGGAATAAGTATATGGGATTTTAGGCTAAATGATATCCAAGCAGGCTTCCCTCAACCCGCAGTCTCGACATGAAAATAAACTGGTATTATTTTCAATTTACTTTATATGTTCGGGCTCCGTTCTTTAAGGCGGCCCATCCCGCTCATCTCCCCATATATGCCAGAAATTGTAAGCTGAATCTATGTTTGCCTGTATGCCCTAAAATAAGAAAAAATGACCTGTCTGAGTGTAGCTTGTCTACCAATTTGACAAAATGATATACAATACAATACAATACAAAAGGGGAAAGAAGATCACGCCCATATTTCTTGTCAGAGATCCAAAATTTTGCTCAAAATAGCTTTATTTGATCGAACTAGATGTCTGATGACCATTGGCATTGTAAAATTGTATTTGGTTTCTAAGTTATAAGGTCTGAAAGTTCGCATTTTTCGCGCGTTTTATACAATAACTTTGGAGTTGGATTACGCAATGATAAACTTATTTAATCAAGATTTATAATCTATTTGGTTTTTGTTCGATTTTTTACTACAGCGGTCGTGGTTTACTTTTAGCTATAAGTCGTTTTGAAATTAATATTTTCGTAAATCTTACCAAATCATACACTATGCACATTGTCTTTTTTGTGGACATGTTGCATCTTCCTCAACACGGAGCCTGTCTTATTCTTTGAAACAGAGAAGGTCCCAGAGCGCAACAGCACGGTTTTGTAACGTGCCCGCGAATGAGTTAGGCCCGCCGGATTGGGCCACCTTAAAAGGATAAAACCGGCCAAGTGCGAGTCGGACTCGCACACGAAGGGTCCCGTACCATCGTACGGGATTTACCCCAAAAATAACACGTTTTTTGTATGGGATAATCCATCCGCCTTTAATGATTTAAATTTCATAATGTGAAATAAATACATAATCTATAAAAATGTCAGCTTTCTAACCGTTACGGTTCATGAGATACAGCCCTGTGACAAGACGGACGGACGGACGGACAGCGGACGCTTAGTAATAGGGTTCCGTTTTCACCCTTTGGGTACGGAACCCTAAAAAAGGATCCTTATAAGATCACTTCGATGTCCGTCGTAGTAATAAGCAATATTTCGGTGCTCGCCCTGTGGATAGGCGTATCTAGCTCATTCCCAGCTCTGTGGCTCGGCTGCAGGATGCTCGCGAACCGGTCCCCTCGAAGCGGGACGCTCTCCATCGGGCGAGCCGTGCAGTCAAACGAGTTTTATTCCATCGCAGCGAGTGCTTACTACTCTCGAGTAGGAGTAACTCTTCGACCGGTAAGAGTGGCCTCGGGCGTCTATCTTAGGGGTAAGCAACACTGGGCGAGGTCGGGTTCCGGACGGGTGGCCGTTCGACCGTTTGGCTCGCTGTAGTGTATCGCATTGAGTGAAAGACGGTCAAATCTTGACGGAATGGATGTGGAAGGTCCTGGCATGCCACCTAGTTCCCATGTGGTCTATTAGCCTAATATAATGTCAGTATTTTATAGAGCATTTATGACCATGTTAATAGAAAAAATGTTGCTCAGTGAAAAGACGTAGACATTTTTTTTGTTTCAGCTCCCACACTATAAATTGGTAGGTAGGTAGTATGTAGATTTTTTCTTATGGAATATTGCGGACACGATATGGCATTTTTACGAATATGGCTCATTCTTCGAGAGTTAAGCGATGTTCGTGTTTCCACATCCATTTCAATGCAGTTTAAGGTGGGCCATCCCGCTCAACTCCCCATACAAACGGGGTAAGAAGATCACGCCCATATTTCTTGTCAGAGATCCCAAATTTTGCTCAAAATAGCTTTATTGGATCGAACTAGATGTCTGATGACCGTTGGCATTGTAAAATTGTGTTTGGTTTCTAAGTTATAAGGTCCGAAAGTTCGAATTTTTCGCGCGTTTTATACATTAACTTTGGTGGTTTATTACGCAATGATAAAGTAAGAAAATCTTAAAACGATTAGTCATCAGACATAGCTTATTTAATCAAGATTTATAATCTATTTGGTTTTTGTTAGATTTTTGACTACAGCGGTCGTGGTTTACTTTTAGCTATAAGTCGTTTTGAAATCAAAATTTTCGTAAATCTTACCAATTCATACACTATGCACATTATCTTTTTTGTGGACATGTTGCATCTTCCTCATCACGGAGCCCGTCTTTTTCTTTAAAACAGAGAAGGTCCCAGAGCGCAACAGCACGATTTTGTACAGTGCCCGCGAATGAGTTAGTCCCGCCGGGTTGGGCCACCTTAAGGCAGATTCCCCCGTGGACTCTTAGCCCCGATTGCACGAAGAGACGGCTGAGTTGATCAATGTTCAAACACGTCAATTTTAGTGAACCGCATGGAGTTCCTTCCATAGTGTCCATAGAAATTGACCTGTTTAATCAGACGTTGACGTTGATTTTGTTATTTTGATCTTTCGTGCACTCGGCCCTTAGATCATTACAGTAAGTGTGCTTTCAGGGGTTCATGCCCAGTTTTTCACCGACCATCGACCTATAAGTTGATTCAAACAACATTAAAATAGAGAAAGTAATTTTCAAGTTAAAAGCGGACTGACAGGCAGACAGACGCCAGACATGAGAAGTACCTAGGCAACCTAGATAGGTAACATTCTTACTACGTGCAAAGTAGGAATCGAATATAATTACAAAATATTGAAGAATTATATCTTAGTGCGCCTTTGCGTAGCTGTGCCGAGTAATTTGTTGCATTGTATAATTAATAATAAAAAAACCAGCCAAGTGCGAGTCGGACTCGCACACGAAAGGTTCCGTAACATCGTAAAAGATTTATTATAAAAAACACGTTTTTTGTATGGGCCCAATTATCTTTTAATTTTAACTTTGTTATTATAGCGGCACAATAAATACACACACAGACGGACGGACGGACAGCGGAGGCTTAGCAATAGGCCTTTGGGTACGAAGGGTCCATTCAGGGCAAGAGTGAGTTCGAATTCGTCACTAAATATCAACTCACTTTTTTAAATAGTCAATGTTTCCACACTTCTTGAACATCGTTAAAGTTGGGTAAAAATCTAGTCTGTCCCGTAAATACGTTGGAAGTATAAATAACGGTTCCGTTATTTTAATAATAATATATGTCCCAGTCATTTTTAGGTTAACTCACTCCCGAACTCGAACTCACTCTTGCCCTGAATGGACCCCCGGAACCTGGCCAGACACAGGGGTCTTTCACTGAAAAGAATTCGACGCCTGGACGGCGTTTAGGTTTTTTTCCGATCGCTATCGGAACTTTCGAGCGAGCAGTGAGATATCGTCAGTAATCAATATCGAACTGTATCGTACACTTTCTCTGAGATCTTGTACCTATCAATAGTAACACAATCTGCCTATTATCTATCGAGTTCGAGCCAGCGGCGTTTCACCGGCCGCCTACGCTCCGTCGAACTTGGAGAATGTCCGCAGCATCTGTGGCAGCGGCCAGCGCGGTGCATTTGAGGGGCCGAAAAAGGCAGAATAAGCTGGACGTCGGATACCGATTACCCGTAAAATGAGTTTCTTTGACAATATTAACTTAGTTTTTGGCAAAATGGTACCTATACGGAATAGTACTCCTAGCTTTTGGGAGGTGTCTTACGGCTGATGGCAAAAGCAGCAGTGCTGAACGCTGTACGTATTTGCAAACCAATACATACAAATACTGTAGTCTGTAATAGAAGTTGGCCTTATCTTTATTTCGATATGGAAAATAATCCAATCAAGCGAGGACAGGTAAAATAATCCTTTCAATCGAACTGTCGACAATAAATGATGAAGGTAAATGACTAAAAATCAAGCAAAGTTCCGGGCTTTCTTACCTTGTATTTCTGGGCAACTCTCCAATGTATAACCACTTTTTTTAGTTCATAGTTATTCGGCAAGAAAATCACGTTGCTAGGAGTCCGAGAAAAGGCGACGCGGGCGCACGAGCCCCCGACTGCATTCCAGGCGCAGTGAACTAGAGCCAACACATGTAAACTGAACTATAACGCGGGTTTGTTTGGCTGCAGCAAGACAGCCTTCGGCGGGTTCTGGATTTCACATAATTTGTTGTTATCGTCACTGTGCCACTCGCGCCGCCACCGACGACACGCCTGCACTCCGTCGCGTACAGAACGAATATGGCCGCCGCCGTCCGTTGTCCGTTCGTTCGGTTGCCTGCCTGCTCGCTATCGTCCAATCACGTTGCGATTCGCTCGGGTATGCTCGGAGAGCGTGAACGAAGAAAGCCGAAGATTTAAAAAGTTTCTTTTCACGGAAGACGGAACCACTATTACTTATTCTGTGACGTAAATTTTTTTTGGTTCGTAGAGTTAGGTTCCGAAGTATTTTTTCCATAATGTATGGACAGTGAAACGCAAACACGGAGAACATTTTCATGGAACCGACATGAATGGCTAGTAACACACAATTACCCTAATACAATACACCATATTCCTGAAGGAATTAGATGCCATGCCAGGACCTACCTTTCATGAGCACGGCTACATTGAACTGGGTGGAAAACACGGACAATTTTTCATTGCTGTTTCAACCATAGTTTCATCGAATTCGGTGGTACCTACTAACCTGGGCGGGCTCTACTCTACCACCTATTCCGTTAGTTCCGAACCATAGAACACCTCCCATTCGTAAAGAAATGCACTCTGGATGCACTCAGAAAGAGAAAGAAAGTGGTGCATGACTGGCGAGGATTTGAACCAGGACCTCTCGCCACGACCTGTACAAGAATACAAACATTGTGAAATTGAAGTCAAGTCATTCACATTTCGAACCGCAAAAGACGCAGTCTCATCTCAGACGAAGGAGTCTGAGATCGGCATCAGCTGTATTAATTTATAATCTGTATACATATTTGCCGGTGTCGCAGGCAGGATGCGACCACACATTAGGTATCTGGATCTGGTGAAAATCAAGTAGCTTTTTCCAATAGTTTCATGGCAGGATTATTAATGATTTTACATAAGTCGATGTAGAAATATCTGTTTGTTGAGTTCAGATATTTTATGTACTTCTGATTTCACCACATCCAGCTACCTGGAATCCTATAGTTCACTTTAGGTTACATTGAATATTTACATAATGTAACCGAAATATAATTTTGGGATTTTTTTAGCTGAAGGTGGTAAAAACGGCCGTTAGACATGCAGTAGAATTGCAGTAGCAGTAGAGTGGGCGGACTAACTTTAATACGGGATTATAGCCGCACCAAAACACAGGTCACTCTGAATACGACTGTAATAGCCGTAATCAGAGTGGGCGGACTAACTGTAATATCACGCCTATCAAGGTGCGTTGCTAATAGGCAACAATATTTTTTAAAGAAGTTTTCGGTTTTAGCATAACTGAAAGCTAAGAGAAAACAATATCGAGCAAGAAAATATTCAAGATAGTCCGAACAGGCGCGTATACCTGTTTTTTTTTTATGAAAAACCGGTTGGTAGCTGTGCTGAGGAGCAAAGGTGCTCAGAAAAGCCAAACTCACCTCGCCTGGCGAAACCACGCTGAGCGAGGCACCATACCAGCGGATTTGCGGTCTATTGCTAAACTATCGAGCTTGTTCAAATTACGCTTGAAGACTCCCAGGTTATAGGTATGAGGAAAGACACCCGCCGGCAGACAGTCCCATATCTTAGCGGTGCGGCAGAGATATATATGAGTTTGGAAAACGGCTCGTTCTCAAAAGCCTAATGTCAACCATAAGGAGGTGCTCTGATTATCTGCGGCGACTGTTTCGGATATAGGTAGGATGGGAAAAAGGATGCGAGGTCCGCAAAGCAACGTCCATGGTAGTACCTGTAGAATCGACTGCGCGACCCCACAAACCGTCTGCGGCTCAGGGACTCCAAGCCAGCGGTGAGTTGTGATCCGTAAAGAAAAAAATCTTAGATCCGCACCTTTAGTCACACCACCTCTGATGAACTGGGTGCCATGAATGGTGGCTTATATTGCACTGCTTCATTGAAATGTATAGAAAAAAACTAACAATTTTAATTGCAGAATTGAACATGGAAAAAAAGTGGAGGAAAAAGCATTAATAGTGCCACTCTTATGGCGCCTTTATCGCTGACCAACGCTCTCGTTGGTCACGCTCCACATCCAGTGGCCGCACCCTGCGACCATCTACTGGTGCCCGTGGCAGCCCAGCCCCCACCGTGTGTGGAGCGTTGTAAGAGGATGTGTGGGAGGTGTGAGCCACGAGTTTTTACTAGACGCGTGGCGAACGAAGTGTCTGCCCAGCGACAGCTGCGGAGCCCGGGGCCGTACCGGGCTATTTTACTCGTAATTTCGAATCTCGTTTCGAATTCGAGTAAACGGACGAGCGGTTTTGGTTTCGACTATCGTGCAAAGTCAGTGAGCACAAACACGATCTGCGAATTCAACTATTTATTTCTTCTACGCATTTCTTCCTCGTAATTATTTTAGACGACTGGCAGGGAAAATACATTTTACAATGTTTTATTATCGATTCCTCAGAAAAGTATTACAAAACGTCAAAATCCCGTCAGTGTTATGTCTTATCTATAACACCAAAACAAACAGGTCCAAATTTGTATGTTATGAGTTAGTTTATCTTTAGGAAAATATATTTAGCTTATCACAATGGCCGCCCTGGACCTGGTCAGCATTGCGCAGCCGCACTATATTCCCGGGTACGTGTCATCAACATATGTGTAATTTTGAGCTTATTCGAAATAGAGTAATATCCACCACGGTCGGTCTCAGCTGTACGAACGTTCACCCACTCAGAACCCGCCCTCGCCCAACGGTGATTAACCTCGATGATTAACGCCGAGGCGTCGCGCCACTAGACTGGCAACATGCTCAACTTGCCTAATCCAAATTGCTAGATACTGTCTGTACATCTGAATAAATACTACCAATGTGGATTGTTGTTGTTGTTTATTGTTTATTCATCATCCACAGGCAGCACACTGCACTCGGATTTGTCATATTTTATCATTAGCCTGTTCAGCATTCACGGCGAAGAAGAACTGGCAAGAAACTTCGCTGATTTTTTTCAACGTCCACTTAGTCTAAGTTTACAAATTTGTTTGCCACTGCTTACAGAAATAGGGGTTATTGGTACCCGTTTACGTCAATACATTAAATTAATATTAATTCACAAAAATCTACCATTCACGCCGTATGCAACAGTTCATGACAAATATCGGTTTATTCTGCAAAGTCATGTCCGTCATCTAACATGTTGCCAATTGGAGCAGGCCAGTCCCCACAAGCAGCACCCGTTCACTTATTCTAGCATTCGGCATTTATTCTAGCATTAATTCTATGCTATACAACATTAGTTGAGATTGCATTTTTATGTTCTAATCTCAGGACCACACAGCACCTTGAGAATTTTATGACAAGCACCTAACGGTGTCTGAAGTATTTCTAGGAATATGCCCAGTTCCTATCGCGTAAAGTTTTAAAAATATTATAATCAATTATTGCAATAACGATACTAAGTAATGAATCGAGTCCTGTAATGTTAGAATAAAAAAGGTTCTTTTTAGGGTTCCGTACCCAAAGGGTGCCAACGGAACCCTATTACTAAGCCTCCGCCGTCCGTCCGTCCGTCCATCACAGGGCTGTATCTCATGAACCGTAATAAGTAGGCAGCTGAATTTTTCACAAAGTTATTTTGCCGCTGTAACAACAAATAGTTAAAATTAATTAATAATCATAATTAAAGTGGGGCCCCATACCGATTGTTTGTGTTAAATCTTGTACGATGGTACGGAACCCTTCGTGTGCGAGTCGGACTTGTACTTGGTCGGTTTTTATGTAACTAAACATGGATGGCTAGTAACAAAATAGTACATAGTAATTGATACGGACGTAGAATGATCGCTTTCTCAAATGATAAAAAACATTGATTAAAATCTGTCAACTTTTAGGGGTAGGAAAACGTGAGAGACCAGAAGACGATTACGCTAGTATAATGGCAGTCGCCGTGGACAATTGTGCCTAGGCTAATGGACAAAGAATGCGTTTCTTAAAATTTTCAAATCTTAGATTTCCTGTGACTGTCGCAACTGAAACGAATGCTAACGAAAAGTAGTACTTTGTGACGTCAAATCGCATTACTTTGACATTTTGTTCATACAAAGTGTGTCGAAATGACGTCACAAAGTACCACTTTTCGTTAGTCTTAGGCTGAGATAAATAGTCGTAACGTATAGTGAAACCTCGCTTTGTTTTAGTAACTCTAATAAATGTATTAAGTTTGAAAGCTCTCTTGACCAATAAACTTTAAATGGGCAGTATAAATGTTGTAACATCCATAACAGTAAATCACCCTCCAAAGTGCAAGTAGTCGTAGTACCAAAGATAATTGTAGTAGGCACCCTTGATTAAGTTATAACCGGTCTAGAGCGGAAATAATTCGTTAAAATCTTTGAAATTGCTATACTTACCACTGTTTCTTTGTTCTTTTTCTTTGCCTTAAACTGTTCTACCAAAAATCGTTTGGTAGTATAATTTCTAATTTTTTTTGTAACTGGACATGGACGGGTAATACCGAACTGACCATCAGATATTAGCCTAACACACTAAATGGGAATTATGTGCCCTGCCAGGACATTCCCTATATTGCTCGGCTACACTGAACTGGGTGGAAAACACGAACAATTTTCATTGCAGCCTCGACCATCGTCCATTCAATCTATGTATGTATTTATTTACCGTGGACGGAAAACTCATACAGCTGTATTTAGAGAGGGCGGACTAACTTTAATCCGCCGGACTAAACGGGTTTTTGTATGGTTAGTCCGGTGCTAATCTCGTACTAAGTTTTGACAGGTGCTCTCTGAATACGAAAGTATACGTTTCTTTGCGGATTCTTCTTTACATATGATACTCAGTATGTCCGCGGATCATTCAGTTTTTGACGTAACTTTGCGTAGTCAATCAACAAAGTTTCAATAAATGAATTGTAATGAAACTCTTGGTATATTGTGCCGATGAGATGTGCGTTGGTCACAGATATGTTACCGTCTGGTTACACAACTACGGTTCATTACCGTGACGTTTGTGTAACGAGACCGCGTGGTAACATTATCCCACTCGGTTGTTGTCAGAGTGTTGGAGGGTTGTGAATCGGAAGATGTGTTCCACTCTACTTCCTGGGCGTTGGCGGTTCGTAAACGTTGTTTATCCCGACTGTTGGGAACCAAAGGACTAAATTTACCTCATTTTAATAGATATGTAAGCATTTAAATTACCGTGGTTCCTGTTCATTTTCAAAGATTAACGGATTTCTACTCACGGCATTATTTGTGCGGAGCGCGACGTTTCGAGCCAAACATTTGGCTCATCCTGAGGTGAGACGTCATCATCAGGTGAAAATGAGCCAAATGTTTGGCTCGAAACGTCATGCTCCGCACAAATAATGCCGTGGGTATTAGGCCGTTTATTTTTTTTAGGGCTCCGTATCCAGAGGGTGAAAACGGAACCCTATTACTAAGCCTCCGCTGTCCGTCCGTCCGTCCGTCCGTCTGTATCTCATGAACCGTAATAGGTAGGGAGCTGAAATTTTCAGTGTTTATTTATTTTGCCGCTATAACAACAAATAGGGCCCCATACCAAAAATGAGATTTTTTTTATGTCATTTAAAATCATTTTAATAGTGTTTAAAACAGTACAAGTAAAAATTTAACCATTCTAAAATCGTTCATGTGTCCATAAACCCGACTATGTGCATCGGTTCGTCCGAGCCGATTTTCTGTAATACTTTTAAACGTTTGCTAAGCTAATCTGGAACTTTTGATTTAGCCATTATCTTTAAATCTTAAAAAATACAGCGTCAGACGTTTGTCTGTTTGGCCGCTTACAGCTTGAGAACCACTTACACGAATTTATTACGGCTTGCATTTACGCATAGATATATATTTCTCAATCCAAGGCCAAGCAGTCGTTTTAAATAAGAGAAAAATCTATCAAAAACCTATTCTTTTTACGATTACTATTTTATGACAGGAAAATTATTACAGCGCACGAAACGTTTGTAAAAGTTTGAAAAATTCAATCGTGACCAATCGAGATATTCTGCAAATTAGCGCGTGTTTTTAACACAACGTGGTTTTTAACCATCGAGCTAACTCGATTTTTTAGCACACTATTACATTTTTTGCATTTTTCTTTTGAGGACTGGGAAATTCTGATATTATGCTTCATACAATATAATTTATTTTACGATTCAAAAATACCGAGAAGTTCTCAGGGTCTTCCCCACTGGTGATAATTAGACTATTATGTAGCATTCAGACTCCACCTGCGATCTTGCCGGTTGATTTTTTAGGGTTCCAACGGAACCCTATTACTAAGCCTACGGTGTCCGTCCGTCCGTTCGTCTGTCACAGGGCTGTATCTCACGAACCGTAATAGGTAGGCAGCTGAATTTTTCACAGTGTGTATTTATGTTGCCGCTATGACCACAAATAGGTATAATTAAAAAATAATAAAAATTAAGGGGGACCCCCATACAAATAAAGTGATTGTTAGGTGTTAAATCTTGTGCGATGGTTCGGAACCCTTCATGTGCGAGTCCGACTCGCACTTGGCCGGTTTTTACACATATATCTTGTTTTTACACGATCCGTTTCGCTGCCGACAGCTACACGGGCCACTGTCCGACGTACAAGTACCGCATCGGCGACACGTACGGCTCCACGACGCACAAGATCCTGCTGGACCCCGGGGTCCTGCACTCGGAGCGGATCGTGCTCTCCGACAGGACCGCCGACGACTTCCAGGTGGGTTGTCGGGTGCATAGACGGTCGATCGTGCATAGTATTTATCGTCATCATATAAACAATTACAGACATTCCAATTGGGAAAGTTTATACGTTTGGATATTTCAATCTTTGTTTCTTATTCACACAAAAACGGCTGAACGGATTTTAATGTAATTTGGCACGGCACAAGTATGGTTAATTAACAAGATTAACCCAAAAAGTTCGTCCAAAATTTGATTTACCCAAGCGGATCTGGTTAGTTTTGAAATCGAATGCAAGGTTATTTATTTCTGATGAATCTCTTCACGCCCTCAAAATGTCCCGTTCGCGAAATAAGATGCCCATATTTGCAATTTCAGTCGATGCGAAGATGTACTTAGTTACAGTCGTGAGCAGTTGTAGCTAAGCCATGTGCAGCAATAAACCGAGCAATAAACTAAGACAAGATAAAATCCGTACCACGGACGTGTTCTACGTAACGACGTATACTTTCAGATCTACCGGCCCGCACAGACAGACATCGACACCGTGAACGCGCGGTTCCGGGATGGCGAGCCAGTGTACAAACACCCCATGGTGCCCGCCTATGAAGGCAAGTTCATATTCATTCTTTCTTAGGGTTCCTTACCCAAAGGGTGCCAACGGGACCCTGTTACTAAGTCTCAGCTGTCCGTCCGTCTCATGAAACGTATTAAGTAGTCGTAACTGAAACTAAAACGAATGAAAAGTTGTACTTTCTCAGGTCACTTTGTATGAGTGAAATGTTACTTTTGACAGTAGTTATATAACTTATGGTTGCCAGACGTGGTCACTAAGAAAAGAAGACGAAGAAAGAATTGCTATCTGCCAACGCAAAATGGAAAGGAGCATGCTTGGCCTAAAACTATCAGATAAGGTTAAAAACACCAAAATCAGAGAAAAAACTAAATTGATAGATGTAAGGAAAAGAACACGAAAAAGGACACATTTGTAGGACAAATAATAACAAATGGACAAAACGTCTAACAGAATGGGTACCAAGAGACAGGAAAAGGAAAAAAGGAAGACCAAATAAAAGATGGAGAGACATCTTTAACCAGCGATGTGGACCCTTATGGATGCGAGAAGCGCGGGAAAGAGAGGTATGGAAAGGTTTAGGAGAGGCCTACGCCGCAGAGGCGACTACTACTACTAAAATAAATTAACTTACATATACATTCATTTATAATCATACATGTAACCATTAAAACCTATAATACCATAAAATAGTTTAATCTTATATGTCAAGATTGAATTGTAGCAGAAATAAAGGCTATTTTTATTTTATTTTATTTTATTTATATAACTTTTGGTAAGTTTAAGTTCCAGTTGCGACTATTTATATATATATTTAGACCTAAGTAATAATCGACGAGGTTGAAATGCATCGATGTGCTGTGGATTATAGTCACAGAATTATAGTGTTTCTTTTCTGGGAATCGCGTGAGTTGTCGTTACGCGCCGACACACGCATGCATGAGTGCAGTTTGCAACTCAATCTAGAATGGGTTACTCTGGAATGTGATAAAATGACGTATAGATAATATGATCGACCCGGAGGGTAACCATGTTAAATTCACTTGCCGGGTGAACAGGCAAGTGAGTCATTAAATCTGACGTTTAGTTACATTTCGTACCATGCTAATTGTCAAACGGTTTTCTATTCGGCTTAGGGCCTTTTTCACCTAATGCTGATTAGATTAATCGCCACATATTGAAGGTATTTCTTAGCAGCTTGCAATAATTGCCAGCACAAGATAATCAGCACTTTAGTAATAAAGACCCTTTAAGTGTTGATTGAAATAAATAAGCACTTGGTGATAACCAAGCTTAGTGAACTGAAATTTACCAGTTGGCATGGTATCAAATGCTACTTGAACGTCAGTTCTAATCACTCACTTGCCTGTTCACCCGGCGAGTTAAGTTACCATGTTAATCCCTGCTCTGTAATATTCTTCTGATACATTTTTTTTTATGTGACTGGACATGGATGGCTAACTTGTGGTAAATTCTGTCATGGTATTAGCCCAACACACCACATGGGAACTAGGTGCCATGCCAGGACCTTCCTTATATTGCACGGCTACATTGAACTGGATGGAAAACACGGACAATTTTCATTGCCGCTTCGACCATCGTTCATCCAATGCGATGGTACCAACCCTACCCTACCACCTAGTAAGTAAGGAAGGGGACCTACAGCTTAACGTGGAATCCGAACCACGGCCAGCCTCTCTCAACGGTCGAATGGTCACCCATTCAAGACCAGACCGGACCCAGCGTTGCTTAACTTCGGAGAGGGATCGCCGAAGTGTCGCGCCACTGGGCCACTGAGGCTGACAACATGACCGGTTATTCAAAATAATTTAGGAATGCGGTGTATGTGGTATGTGGTATTGGCAAGTTACATAAACCAAAAACCGTGAAATGCAAGGCAGGCTTAGCTTTCTGTAATGCAACGCCTAAAGATCGAAAACACTAAACACATCGCAACGAAGCAGTAAAGCATGTTGGTGGCAGGATTCGTACCTCGCCTCAACGGCCAGTTAGGCCAACGCTACACGGTGACGGCGACAGAGGCCCTCTCGGAGTTCCAGCGCAGTCAGATGCAGCAGCGACAGGCCAGGAACCAGCTGGAGCGGGTCATGGAGCTGCAGTCGGGAGAGGCGGAAGCCGCCGACCTGACAGACAGATTCGTAAGTCCGAGGAAAAATCTGAGCTGATTGCTGAAGCTCTGTGACTATATTTTAGAGTGTGTCATCAGGAGCGGCTCGTAACCTAGTGGCGAGGGGACTGGCCTAGCGTACCAGAGGTTCGATTCCGACATGCACCAATGTCTTTTTCTTTCTGAGTTTGATAAGTGCATTTCGTCACGAATGCGAGCTGCTCCATGGTTCGGAATCCATGTTAAACTGTAGGTCCTCTTCCCCTACTAGGTGGTAGGGTTTAAGCCCGCCCCGGTTGGTACCATCGCATTGGATGAAAAGATGGTCGAAGCGGCAATGAAAAATTGTCCGTGTTTTCCATCCAGTTCAATGTAGCCGTTCTCATAAGGGGAAGGTCCTGGCATGGCACCTAATTTCTTCAGGAATGTGTTGTATTGGGCTTATATCATAACGGTAGTTGTGTACGTGGTATTAGCCATCCATGTCAGTCGCATAAAAAAAGGACGGAGCAGAGAATGTGCGTACAGAGGTTTGTGACTTGAGAAACTATGTGAACGACTTATGTGTGCTTGAGTTAGCAGGGATTCGAATAAATCCAGTTGAAGCTGTGTAAGCATACGCTAACGGAGCCTAGCAGCCCTTTTGTTGCTATCTAACGAACCACGAAATAAATCAACCTAATATGCTATGAATATATTGACAAAGGGTATAGTGATGACTTCAATGGACTTAGTAATCTAATCCAAAGGCACAACTGAGAAACGTTTGAAAGACTTAAAAGTCGTCGAAGTTGCATGTCCATCCACAACAGCATGGCTACTGTAGTAAATAACTCGCCGGGTGAACAGGCATGAATGCTAACTGTCAAACCCAGTGTTATTCGGATAAATGAACTGAATTTTACAGTTAGCATGGTACGAAATGAAACAATTGTAAAATTGAATCACTCACTTGCCAGTTCACCCAGGGAATTAATTTACTTTGATTCACCATAGGTGACAAATGAACCTTGGCTCTCCAGTGATGCAAAAAATATTTTCTTCAGCAGAAACGCATGGTCGTCCGAAATTACAATGTTTCAAATGTAATATCTATATGCCTGATGCGATCACCTTAGCCTGGATGTTGACAAGATAGAGAATACCTAGATACTAACCGAAATATTGATCGGCAGGCCACGACGGCAGAATTCAGACTGCCGTTACAAGTGGTGAGGCCGGAATGCGCGGGAATCCTGAGGGACTTACCGATGGAGGAGCCCAAACTGGCACCAGGCTGGCACAGCACGAGCCCCTACTTCATGGAAAACGACGATCCGGAGAAATTTTTGAAGAAAGGTTAGTGGAAATCTGCACTGAGAACTAGGCGTTTTGCCGTGGCCTTTTGACAATATCTGTATCAACATTGCTCTTTGAATTTTCAAAGCAGAACTTCGTTTAAAAAAAAATGTATTATACTTTCATGTTTATTTACAATAAAAAAAAAGAATTGATGATAGGGATGGTTTTTGGGTATCATGCTTTGTAAAGACACCCAGTGCACCCATTCACCCTACATGCTCCTCCAATAAAAACCAAACTATCCGTTAGATCCTTTATCGATAGATTGGGTAAACTGTGGAATAAATTCCCATAAAGAGGGACCCATGTCCCTTAAACTACAACCTAAAGTCCTTTAAAAGTTAACTTAGGAAGCACACCTTGCCAACAGGGATGTTTTTCGCCGGGCACCTCCTAGTTGAGGGTGTGGTGTTTTTTTGTTTGTGGCGATGGTACCACACCACCAAATTCATCTGCTTTTGCCTGAGCAAAAACGAGTGCAAAAGGAAAGAAATAAAACTAGGGTTAGATTAGAACCATTTTATTGTAATAGATATCAATTTGAAATAAGAAAAAATGTCACCTAAATGCTTACCCATGCATAGCCATACCATACAAATAAAAGTAATTGTTCCGACTCTTTCAGATTTTTTTTATTTGGCACGCCAGTCATTGTGGGCTGCATTGACTACACTACTTGTCCTGAAATGTTCAAATAGTTGGTTGGTTACTATGTACATTTGAGGTCCTTAAGGGGACATATGACCTTAGAATGACCATATCCAATAAGTTATCGTTTTATATTTTTAGTTTTATAAATAGGCATTTATTAGCAAACATGATTATCGGAAAACCTTGACATGAAACCATTTTATTATTTAGATTAATCTTACATGCTTACTTATATAAAAAAACCTCAACATGAATGATTTTGTCATGACGATTTAATAAAATCACCATAAATTTAATTAATTCATACCCATAACAAAAAAAAATAATCATACCCTAAATAGTGACCGTAGGTATATTGGCGGCGGAATGAAATCAGCCAAGGAGATTAGAAGCATAAGTTCATAGGTATTTAATACGTGTGTGTATTTTATATTTATCATCCGTAGAATGTACAAACGGCATCACCCTAAACGCCACACATTAAACTTTGACCCAGATAAGTTTTCCATGTAAATGCCAATGCCTACTGTGGCGCCGAGGCCGATGCGCTCTGTGCACTGAACTTGACTTGAAATAGTTTAACATTTAGCATTTAGCCACAATAATCATAGAGAAGAATAACTGGCACAAAATTCCGCTGTTATTTATTTTAAAGTTCACTTAATAATGTTAATAAAATCTTTATAAAGGCGATTGCCTAAATATACATATATACATACACACCTTTACGCCGCTTTCCCGAGGGGTAGGCAGAGATAATAGAGCATCATACGGTACGACCACAGCACACTTCTTTCGGTTCATCTACAGACATAAATAGTTTCATACATACATGCTCTACGATTAAATATAGTACGGCTTACTATATTACAGAATTAGCTAAAAAATCTATGCATACAAATGTAATTCTAATAATTTCCTCAACGCTTTCCATGATTTTATGCACCCTCTCGATGCATTTTACTGCTCGGCCACACTCTTCCATAGGTGCGAAGCTCATTGCGTGGCGTCTGGGCGTAATAGCGGGGGCTCGCCATTACCGGATTGCGTTCTCTGCTATGCTGACGGTTTGGTTCTTTAGGTCTGCGCGCTGGCCATCAGCATCTCCTGCACCGTCATGCTAACGATTAAAGCGGATATAGAGCTGCTGCACTTGATGGTAGAGCGTGACAGGGTACAGAGCCGGCAGCTCCAGCCTGAGGCAGATGGTAGGGCAAACGTAGTGGCTGGGCACTTGTTCGAAGTTTTTTATGGAACTAGATATACATAGCTTTTACCACACTTATTGTCATAACATAAAGTTGATGTACCACATTCACGAAGAAATTTCATAGGTGCCATGTCAGGGCTTTCCTTTTATAAGTTTGGCTATATTGCCGGATGGAAAACACGGAGAATATTTATTATTATTATAAAGTAATGCACTAGCAGCATCATGCTGATGCGTGCAATTATTGTTATGCACTTGCACTTTTGTTTTTAAGCACTTGCACTGATTTATTACCCGACTGCGCAAGAAGGAGGGTTGTTTTTTTATTTTCTTGTCCATGAATTATTAGATTTTAAGCAAGTAAGATTTTTTGATAACATTTACTGACGATGCACATATTATTTCCTCAGGAAGGCTGTTCCAATTATCCACAACTTGGTTTGTTAGGAAGTGTTTTCAAGGATTTGTTGATGCTTGGGTGCGATTGAACTTTAAGGCTGTTCCGACCCATATAAAGTTGTTTGCACAAATAACGCAAAAAGTATTGCACGTTAAGCCACGAATTAATAATAAAAGTTTAATATAGTCATATTACTTGCCGCGAAAACAATTTCACAATTTCAGGGTTATTGATTTTGTTACAATTTATTTAAATACGATTTTTATTTAACAGCGCCATCTAACGGTGTAAAACTTCTAATCGAAAATTACAACGACACCATTAAACCTGAAATTGTGAATATGTTTTCGCTGCAACTACTATGGCTATATTTAATATTTTTGACGAATTCGTGCCTTAAAGTGCAATACTTTTTGCGTTCTGTGTAAAAAAAAGATTGTATGGGTCGGAACATCCTTAAGTCCTCTAGCCCCTACACCACGAACTGTGAAAATGTCTGTAGAGGGAGCAAAAGTATGTTGTGATCGTACTGTATGGTGTTCTATAATCTCTGCCTACACATCCGGGAAAGCCCATCTATACTTATGATAGTTTTTCGGGACTGGTATTTCTTCCTGTTAAAGTTAATATAAAATGATAAATAAAAAGTCATTAGTTTGTACGTTAGGTTAAGCATGGGCGAGCATTTAGGTAAGTGATGTTTGTTCTTGTTTCATGTTGATAGTTATTGAAGCTCCGAATAAAAATATTAAAAATGGTTCAAATCAAATCCTCGTTTTATTTCTTCTCTTTCGCGCTCGTTCTGAGGAAAGCAGATGAATTTTGCCAGAATGTGCAGGTTGTTGACTCGGTTGTTGAGGGCTGCAATCACTTAACGCATCACAACTGACACCATTTTTTGAGCGATGCAGGAATCGACGGTGCTATGGCACATGCATTGGTGTGCATGCAAGGGTAGTCATTATCTGTAAACATAAAAAACAATAAGTAAAGAATAGGTATTTTTTTAAATAAGCATAGGTAGGTTTAATTTAGACATTTCACATTTTCAAACTGGATTCATAGTCAGTAATTACAAATTATGAATTACTTACTGATAGTATTTTTTATTACTGACTTAACTAAGAATATTTTGACGAATGGGTAGGCAAATTATCCGCCAATCAATTTACATTTCATGCAATCTCTCACAAAGGCAATCTATAAAGGCTACAAAGGCATTTATAAGCAAGTTAGAGTCTCTCAGCTCCCTACCAAATGAATGAATTGTATTGTACTTTCATTTCGTCAAATTTTTCTTGTCTACCATATGACAAAGGTATTTTTTAAGGCTGCTGATATTGCATTCATTAACGTTCTTACTTTTTTGGCTGGGGAAATGCTGTCGAATCTCCTTGGTTGAGGAAGAAGTGGCGCGATCTCCCAAAAAAGCTCCTCAAAGAGGTCCGGAAAGTCTCTGTTGCTGGCGGCGATATCTTACTCACAGCGCAGTCGGAGGCTTCATCGAGTACAAGGAGACCATCGGCGCTCTTCGCGCCGCAGCTCTCCCACAAACACAACAGCCAAAAATCCATTTTTATTTTAACAATCACAGACTAACAACAGGGTTTACAAATACATTGTATGAAACAAGTTGATTCTCGGCTGGCGAGTTTGATCTACGAGCTATTCGTTCACTTGAGCCACAGAATAAGAAATATCGCTATGAAAAGTGGATTTTCGGTAATCCGCTAGCTATTCTTTTGATTTTATTCACTTTAGCCACAGGAAAAGTTATATTAGTTTTCATAAATGTCAATGCTGGTGCTGTCTAATACAGTGTTGGTAGGCCGTTGTTTAGTGATATTTTTTGGTATACTATGGTGTTACATGCTGTCTTTTTTGTTCAAAGAATACCCAAAACCAATAAACACCTAAAACACTACAGAACTATAAATTATTCCAAACAACTCCAACAAGAACATCAAAGAACCCAAAGATCACCAAATAACACCAAAAATACTGACGAGCATCAAACATTAACGAATAAATCCATACCACCTCAAACTATACCAATTTACACACAGACAATACATACAAATTATAACAAGGAACCTATCATGGTCTACATAATATATTTATTACAGAATTATCAACTTTTCCATAGTATATGTTCCGACCAAGCAGCACGGCAGCTAAAATAAGATGGTACAAAAATGTTACTTGGATTAGTTTGGCCGACACTGCATAAACGAGTGACGAGTGAACTTACGTCGTTTGACAGCGAGGATGGTACTAGTCGTCAGCTTTATTCGCTGACTTGTAATTCCCTCAGCGAATAAACTTACCATGGTAGACCCCCAGGTCGCATAAAAAAAGGACGGAGCAGAGAATGTGCGTACAGAGGTTTGTGACTTGAGAAACTATGTGAACGACTTATGTGTGCTTGAGTTAGCAGGGATTCGAATAAATCCAGTTGAAGCTGTGTAAGCATACGCTAACGGAGCCTAGCAGCCCTTTTGTTGCTATCTAACGAACCACGAAATAAATCAACCTAATATGCTATGAATATATTGACAAAGGGTATAGTGATGACTTCAATGGACTTAGTAATCTAATCCAAAGGCACAACTGAGAAACGTTTGAAAGACTTAAAAGTCGTCGAAGTTGCATGTCCATCCACAACAGCATGGCTACTGTAGTAAATAACTCGCCGGGTGAACAGGCATGAATGCTAACTGTCAAACCCAGTGTTATTCGGATAAATGAACTGAATTTTACAGTTAGCATGGTACGAAATGAAACAATTGTAAAATTGAATCACTCACTTGCCAGTTCACCCAGGGAATTAATTTACTTTGATTCACCATAGGTGACAAATGAACCTTGGCTCTCCAGTGATGCAAAAAATATTTTCTTCAGCAGAAACGCATGGTCGTCCGAAATTACAATGTTTCAAATGTAATATCTATATGCCTGATGCGATCACCTTAGCCTGGATGTTGACAAGATAGAGAATACCTAGATACTAACCGAAATATTGATCGGCAGGCCACGACGGCAGAATTCAGACTGCCGTTACAAGTGGTGAGGCCGGAATGCGCGGGAATCCTGAGGGACTTACCGATGGAGGAGCCCAAACTGGCACCAGGCTGGCACAGCACGAGCCCCTACTTCATGGAAAACGACGATCCGGAGAAATTTTTGAAGAAAGGTTAGTGGAAATCTGCACTGAGAACTAGGCGTTTTGCCGTGGCCTTTTGACAATATCTGTATCAACATTGCTCTTTGAATTTTCAAAGCAGAACTTCGTTTAAAAAAAAATGTATTATACTTTCATGTTTATTTACAATAAAAAAAAAGAATTGATGATAGGGATGGTTTTTGGGTATCATGCTTTGTAAAGACACCCAGTGCACCCATTCACCCTACATGCTCCTCCAATAAAAACCAAACTATCCGTTAGATCCTTTATCGATAGATTGGGTAAACTGTGGAATAAATTCCCATAAAGAGGGACCCATGTCCCTTAAACTACAACCTAAAGTCCTTTAAAAGTTAACTTAGGAAGCACACCTTGCCAACAGGGATGTTTTTCGCCGGGCACCTCCTAGTTGAGGGTGTGGTGTTTTTTTGTTTGTGGCGATGGTACCACACCACCGTCTTAACATTCATCCAACATATCGCATTCAAGAAAAATTAGGTGCCATGCCAGGAATATTCTTTTATGAGCATAAAGGGCTACAATCACGGAGGCTTCTCCGTGGCTACAATGAACTGGATGGAAAACCCGAAAAAAAAACATAGCCGCTTCGACCAATGTGATGGTGTAAGTCCGACCACCCGAGTGGGTTTACACTTACCACCTAGTAGGCAAGGGGACCTACAGTTTTACATGGATTCCGAACCATGGAACAGCTTGCACCCGTAATATACATTTATCCAACTCGAAAGAAAAATAAAGTGGTATATGAACGTATATAGCATAGTCGTTTTCAATCTTGCTCGCCAAATCAGGTGTACATGTTTTTCAATCGTGTTAAAAGTATTAAAAAATAAACTGACATTAAGGCAGCGGCTGTAATAATTAAATGCAAAACGTCAACGCCGCGCCGTTGTACCAATTTTGAGATCAACATTATTTTCCCATTGATTTTGCTAGTGGAAGCGAAAAGTGTAAATTCACTGCATCTAGCTAAATTAAAATGTCTTCATATGCCAAACTCCATACGTCTTTTGTAAGGAATCAAATATGGGGACACAATCCATCTCATTCTGTCCGTAAGTTTGCACGCATCTCCACTCTCCGGTAGATTGACAAGAATGTTAATACAGAATTATAATTATAAATTGTAATTTTCAGGATTTACTGGTCACGTACCCTACGGGTTTCATCGCTTCGGTGAAGCTTCTAAACCGTTCACGAATTCAGCGCTTTGCGACTTTTCATCTAATTATCGACGACGGCAAAGTACCGAATGGGCACCGGTCAATGTGGTCAAGTGAGTGCTGACATAAATAACGTATTATTACTTCTCATTTATTTCTTAGTAAGTTATTTCTTTGTGCACGGGCAAATAAAACTTTTTACACCTGTCTTGGGGGTGGATATCAAGTTATAAAATAATAAGCGTTTTCGTCATAGTGACCTGACTGTACATACTGTGAGTGACATCAAAAACAACGATTCTATAAAAAATCTGTGTAGTTCACACGCGGTAGAAGTTAAACCATAGATAATATAATATAGTTAAACACTGCGAAAACAAAATTTCGGAAGAATGAGATAAATGCAAAGTATGTCTCTTTTTAGAGGGATTTTTTTGTTTCATCGAGTTTCAAATCATAATTGCATCGCTCTGCGTACATAGCTACTTTTAAATAATAAATGACCGAATTAAAGACGACAAACTGGTAGCTGGCTGACAAAATGTTTACCAAATGTGAAACGTCAAACTAAACTGTCAACTGTCACAACCCAGCCAGCTGTTTGCAATTTTGCATCGTTCGTTCCAAATATTTTGCGAAGTTAATTAAAAGCTAGCCAGCAAGATGAAAAAAAAGCCGTTCGCGCACCTCAGCAAGGAGGAGAAGATGGTGATCGTAATTTCCGAGATAATACAGGAGCTTCTGATCGCCCACCGACAAGGCAAAGATGTTAACCTCAACAAGATGAAAACGCGAATCTCCTCAAAGTACGGCATGGACTCGTCGCCGCGGCTCGTGGACATCATCGCCGCCGTGCCGCCCGATTCCAGAAAGCTCCTGGTGCCCAAGCTGAAGGCTAAGCCGATTCGGACCGCGTCCGGCATAGCGGTGGTGGCGGTCATGTGCAAGCCGCACCGCTGCCCGCACATCAATATGACGGGCAACATCTGCGTGTACTGCCCCGGCGGGCCGGACAGCGACTTCGAGTACTCGACGCAGAGCTACACGGGCTACGAGCCGACGTCGATGCGGGCCATCCGAGCGCGCTACAACCCGTACCTGCAGACGAGGCACCGCGTGGAGCAGCTCAAGCAGCTGGGGCACAGTGTGGACAAGGTGGAGTTTATCGTGATGGGCGGCACCTTCATGTGTCTACCCGAAGACTACCGGGATTTCTTCATACGGTGAGTGTGCTTTTTATTGTGATTTGTATTTTGGTTGAATTATGTTGTAATGGCTTTTGCTAATTTTTGAGCATGTGAACACAAAAGTTCTTTAATTTTTCAGGAATCTGCACGACGCACTGTCGGGTCACACATCAAGCAGTGTTGCCGAGGCGGTGAAATATTCAGAGAAAGCGAGAACGAAATGTATTGGAATAACGATCGAAACACGTCCTGATTATTGCCTCAAGCGCCATCTCTCGGATATGTTGAACTATGGCTGCACAAGGTAACCAAATATTATATACTGTACATATTATATTGAATGTATATACTATGTACAGGGTACAATAGTTTCAAGTTCTGTTTTTTTTTTTCAATTTTTCAGCTGAAATATGGCATTAGTGACTTTACAGTCCTTAGAAAGTGCTTACCTACTTACCTAAAGTTTACTATTATTGAAAGATATGTTGACAAAAGACAATATCATATGATACTTTTGAGAATCGGAGAATGTCTCCTTCCGCTGTGTAAAAAGCCGTAACATTTTTCATACATTTTAAAAGAAGCCTGTGTGAATTTATCTTTGCAGGTTGGAGATTGGAGTGCAGTCGGTTTATGAAGATATAGCTCGAGACACAAATCGCGGTCACACAGTTCGAGCCGTTTGTGAGAGTTTCAATATGTCCAAAGACGCTGGCTTCAAGGTACCAACCTTTTTTTGAAAAACTGTTAAGAATGGAGGAAAATAAAATTTTGTATTTTTAATAATGGCATGTCATTAACTGGGCCTTGTTGTCGTTAACATTTGATCACTTGTGTTCAAGGTCAGTCGCTCAGCTGTCAAATTTCGATTGTTTCAATATTTCCTAAAAGTTGATTATGAAACAATATAAAAAAAAATTAACAAAAAAATAACTGACTTCAAAGAAAAAGCACTAAAAAGTAAAAAATAATTTCCATTTTTGTAGTTACGATTTCTGTTATTTTTTGAGTCGGCGTCAGCCGGGCACGTGCTGCGCCAATCAAGAGAACCTAACCTAACCTAACCTAACCTAACCTAACCTAACCTAACCTAACCTAACCTAACCTAACCTTGGCTGACACCGACTCAAAAAATAACAGAAATCGTAACTACAAAAATGGAAATTATTTTTTACTTTTTAGTGCTTTTTCTTTGAAGTCGGTTATTTTTTTTGTTAATTTTTTTTATTTGTTTATTTTTAGTGAATCTGAAGTACACTTACTAATTTGTACACGTCCTTTCCAATAAAAAAAGAATCACCGAAATCAGTTGGCGTTATATTGACCAAATTAAAATGGGACCACTTGGGAAGCACTAGCTACCTATCATTTAAAAAAATAATCATCAAAATCGGTTCACCCAGGCAAAAGTTATGAGGTAACAAACATAAAAAAAAACAAAAAAAACAAAAAAAAACATACAGACGAATTGATAACCTCCTCCTTTTTTTGAAGTCGGTTAAAAACATTCTTAATGTTTAATATTTGACCGTCCTTCAAGGAAGTGAAAAGATGCAACTAAATCATGCATTATGACATACATAACCTAAAAGCTATGTATTCCCTGAACACTGACCAAAAACTTCGTGGACATTCTCTGAAACTCAATCATAACAGCTTCAATTCCAACCAGAGGAAACACTTTCTGTCTAACCGTGTTGTGGAAATCTGAAACAAGCTGCCGGAGGAAGTCACAAGTGCTAGCTCAGTGAACAGTTTCAAAAACAATTTGGACAATCATGTGAAAAATATTAATAAAACAATTCGTATTATGAACGCTTAAAATAAAAAAAATACAATGTGCACTCAATCAGTGAAGAACACGCATCAGCTTGCAGCTGCTAGTGTATATAATAATAATATAATAATGTATAATATCAATACATTATCCAGCAAAAGTGAGTGAATACTTACAATGTCTATTTAATTCATAAATAAAAACTTAGATTTATTAAATTTAAGGTGGTGGTACACATGATGCCCGACCTTCCCAACGTGGACTACGAGCGTGACGTCGCTCAGTTCACGGAGTTCTTCGAGAACCCGGCGTTCCGCGCCGACGGCCTCAAGATATACCCGACGCTCGTGATACGCGGCACCGGCCTCTACGAGCTGTGGAAGACGGGCCGCTACCGTAGCTACCCGCCGAGCACTCTGGTCGAGCTCGTCGCCAAGATCCTCGCGCTCGTGCCGCCGTGGACGAGGGTCTACAGGTATACCGTGGTGTTTGGTTTTGTTAGCCTCGGTGGTCCAGTGGTGCGATGCCTCGGCTTTCGATAATCAAAGTTAAGCCACTCGGGCTGCGGTTGGTTTTCGGTGGGTGACCATTTTTGAGCATTGAGGCGAGCGTATTTCACATAAGACCGTAGATCATACGATTTCATACATACTAGGTGGTGGGGTAAATGATTATTATTATTATATTGAATATGCACTAGCAGCATCGTACTGATTTGCGCATTTCTTTTTAAGCAATTGGACTTATTTATTTATTAATTTTCGTGTCTATTCATTATTTGGTTTTAAGTAAAGATCCAGTTAATGCGGACAAGTCTGATGCACAACAACAACATCCCATCAAGTTGGTTCAATCTAATTTTATGAAAAAATTAAGTAAGAGTAGGCATGGTATTAGCCGTCCATGTCCGATTATATCAAAATAAATATTACTTTAAACATAGTTTTAGCTTGCCTCACTCTGTGCCCCACTGACAAATTTTAAAGATTTTACAAATCCAAACATCCATTAGTGCAGTGCAGCAACGCTATGTGTGTGCAGGGTGCAACGCGACATCCCGATGCCGCTGGTGAGCTCGGGCGTGGAGCACGGCAACCTGCGGGAGCTAGCGCTCGCACGGATGAAGGAGCTGGGCTGGTCGTGCCGCGACGTGCGCACGCGCGAGGTCGGCATCCAGGAGATACACAACCGCGTGCGACCCTACGAGGTAACTCCGATCCTCTTCCACTCTTGTACAAATGTACGCAAACACTTCATTAGCAACAGAGTTGTAGAGGACTGGAACAAACTCCCTGAGGACATATTCAACGCAAATAATGTTAATCAATTTTAAAAACCGTTTGGACACCCATTTAAACAACTTTTGTAAGAATAATTAAAGACCGTGTTAATAACCAAAACTGACTTTCATAGATTACAAGGAAGTGAACTACGATTAGAACAAAAAAAAACGTATAAACATGAAAAGTGATAAACCATCACTAGCAGCTTGAAGCTGATGCGTGAATTTCATTTTTCCCGGAGTGCACTTGTATATTTTTTTAATTTTTTAATTGGTATTACTAATATTACTTATCATTCACATTATATATTTATATTGATTGTTTATGATTATTATTGATTTTTTTTATTGCCTTTAAATGTTTGTCTAGTCTGTTTTTTAATCCATTTACAGTTTTAGCACTAATGGCTTCCTCCGGCAGCTTGTTCCAAGAGTCTACAAATCTGTTGACCAAGAAGTGTTTCCTGGGGTTAGATTTGTATGCAGAGTGGTTTAGTTAAAAAATAAAAGATAAAATAAAATGCAATAAGGTAATAAAACAATGGCATTGGATAAGAACCCTTCAACCGGAGTATTTTATTTTTGGTTCAAGAATGAAGCTGCCGATAGTAACATGGCAACATTATTTTCTAAAATGACCTTAGCTGACATTGCTGTCCCTCCATCCCCTTTCTACCTTCGCTCAACGCGGTTCTACCACCTGGGTTCCTTCAAGCATGGTGTGAAGAAGCGCCTGGCCGGCATGCCCACCTTGAGAGGTCCTGGCGCCACGCTTAACATAAAAACCGGCCAAGTGCGAGTCGGACTCGCACACGAAGTGTTCCGTACCATTGTACAAGATTCAACACAAAACAATCACATTTTTTGCATGGGACCCTCCTTTAATTTTTATTATTTTTTTATTTTACCTATTTGTTGTTATAGCGGCAAAATAAATACTGCTGCCTACCTATTATGGTTCATGAGATACAGCCTTGTGACGGACGGACGGACGGACAGCGGAGGCTTAGTAATAGGGCTCCGTTTGCACCCTTTGAGTACGGAACCCTAAAAAAGCACTAGAATTTAACAGTCCACTTTCCACGTCAGGTGGAGTTGATCAGGCGCGACTACGTGGCCAACGGCGGTTGGGAGACGTTCCTCTCGTACGAAGACCCCGAGCAGGACATCCTGGTGGGGCTGCTGCGGCTCAGGAAGTGTTCCGCCGAGACGTACCGGCCCGAGCTGAAGCCGGGGCCCAAGTCGGACTTCGCGCAGTGCAGCATCGTGCGGGAGCTGCACGTGTACGGTTCCGTGGTGCCGGTGAGACGATTGAGCCCTGTTGGGCATCTTTATGTGAATCCGTATTCTTTACTTTAAATTGGTTCAAATGGATTAACTCTAAAAATTATTTATATTTGAATTAATGACTCGAAATCAAGGGATGCAATTACTCTTATTAAGGTGGGCCTTGCCGACGGGACTAACTCGTTTGCGGGCACAAAACCGTGATATTGTGCTCTGGGACCTTCTGTGTTTAAAAAAAAAGACAGGCTCCGTGATGAGGAGGAGGTAAGATTTACGAAAAATTTAATTAAAAAATTACTTACAGCTAAAAATAAATCACAACCCCTGTAGTCAATAATCAAACAAAAATCAAATCGATTATAAATCTTAATGAAACAAGGTATATCTGATGACTAATCCGTTTAATGTTTTTATTTTATCCTTGATTAATCCACCTCCAAAGTTTTTGCATAAACCGCGCGAAAAAATCGAACTCTCGGACCTTACAACTTAGAAAACAAATACTATTTTACAATGCCAATGGTCATTAGACATCTAGTTCGATCAAATAAAGCTGTTTTAAGTATAATTTTGGATCTCTGACAAGAAATATGCGCATGATCTTCTTTCCACGTTTGTAAGGGGAGTTGAGCGGGAAGGCCCACCTTAAGAGAACCTCCCACTGAGCCTTTTCTTGGGCTTGTAATGCTTGGACATTACAGGATTTACATTTTGCTTTTTAATATTGTTTTCGTGTGCATGGATACATTTGTTTGTATAGCTAATTGCATTCACTTCTACAAGCATTCATAACTGATACTTTTATTCTTTGTTCAAACTTTTGGAGAAATCAAAGCACCAGAGATCTACACTTTTAGCTTTAAACCATAGCTAGACCATCAATCTACTAATTCACATTTTTTTATCTAACTGGACATGGATGGATAATATCAAACTGACCGTCAGATATTAGCCTAACACACCACACGGAAACTAGGTGCCATGCCAGAACTTTCCTTTTATTGCTCGGCTACATTGACCTGGATAGAAACAAAGAACAATTTTCATTGCCGCTTCGACCATTGTTCATTCAATGCGATGGTACCAACCCAGGCGGGATTAATCTTACCACCTAGTAGTAAGTAAGGAAGGGGACCTACAGTTTTACGTGGAATCTGAACCACAGAATAAAACAACCTTAATAGAATTAAATGTTGTTTTATTTACGCCCTTAACAAACTGAACCCAATCGGTTCTTATCACACTATTCATAATTTATGTTTCTCGTAAGGTGGTGTACATTTCAAGCCGATTGTACGATTTTTAACTCGCAACCAAACCCATCTAGGTGAACGCTCGGGACCCCACGAAGTTCCAGCACCAAGGCTTCGGCATGCTCCTGATGGAGGAGGCAGAGCGGATCGCGCGCGAGGAGCACGGCTCCGACAAGATGGCCGTCATCTCGGGTGTGGGCACCCGCAACTACTACGCCAAAATTGGCTACCACCTCGAGGGGCCATACATGGTCAAAGCGCTGCAATAAAGTGTTGGGGAATGTGAAGTGTGTTTCATTTCGGAGCCGCTTGGAGGGTTGAGACAGAATGCGAGCTGCAGAACGGTCTCCGTACTTTTTCCTGTACGTGGGTAGCTAATGGAGTGATTTAATTGATATTTTAAATTTTTAAATTAAAAAATTCAATTATATTACATTTGTACCTAAATGTAAAACATATTTTACTTCATTTATATATTTCGGTGCCAAATAATGAAATATGACACTGAACTGACTAATGAAACTTATAACTAATGAAGATAGGTAAAACATTGGTCTGGTCAAAAACTAGCCCTTTGGAAAAGATGCTGGGTCATTTTGAATTTAGTTCTTTAATGAATAAAGGATATTATTTGGGTAAAGGATATTTTTGTATATTGCATTAACTCTTAAGCATTAAGCTTTTTGAGAGGCTGGTACACGACCACGTCTATCCTGTACTTGCACCAAATATTATTGCACAACAGCATGGGTTCGTCAAAGATAAATCGACAGCTAGTAACTTACTTATTTACTCCCATTTTTTATTCAAAAACATGGACCTTGGTCGACAGGTTGACGCAGTTTACTGTGACTTTAAAAAGGCCTTCGATAAAGTCGATCACCTTATACTCCTGCAAAAAATTATGTTTAACGGGGTCAAGGGTAGCTTAATGAGATGGTTTGCTTCTTATCTTACTAATAGGCAACAAGCAGTGTTACTACGGGGCAATATCTCCAGTTGGGTTACAGTTTCATCAGGTGTTCCGCAGGGATCAATTCTTGGCCCCTTACTTTTTATTATGTTTATTAATGACGTTGTGAAATGCTTTTCTTATTGTAAATTTCTCTTATACGCTGATGATATCAAACTGTTTGCAACAGTGTGTACATTAAGTGACTGTTTACGGTTTCTCTAAATTTAAATAAATGTAATCAAATCACTTTTACGAAAAATAAAAAAGTAATTTTTCACCAGTATCACATTGGAAGACATACCCTTGAGCGAGTTCACAGTATAAGAGATTTAGGTGTCATCTTTGACTCAAAACTGCATTTCGGTGAGTACTTCGACAGTATTATAAATAAAGCTTTTAGTTTACTTGGATTCATAACTAGGACTAGCAGGTCTTTCAGGAAACTTGAAACGTTCTCACTTTTATATTTTACGCTTGTTCGTTCTCAACTTGAATATTGTACCCCAGTATGTAACCCTTTCTATGAGGTTTATTCTGATAGAATAGAGAGTGTGCAGAAAAAGTTTCTCAGATTTCCAAGTTTTAAAATGAATGATCGAAAACGGTCTTATGCAAAAATGTTGATAGATTACAAGTTCTCCGCCCTTTCTAATCGGCGCGCACACTTTGACCTAATAATGCTACATAAGATATGCAATAATGTTCTTGACTGTCCAAACCTGCTCCAACTTGTATGTCTAAGAGTACCGTCAAAAAACACCAGATGCAGTGACTTATTCCACCTTGGTCGGACACGCACCAACGCTGGCCTTAGGGACCCTTTACATAGAATGTGTTCGCTTTATAATAAGAACTTATCTGACCTAGACATCTTCTTTGACTCTCAGCGCAACTTCAAGCACAAAATAAAAAATATGGCTCAATAGAACTGCTATACTGTCACTCTAATTTATGTATAATTTAATTAGCGAGGAATAGGTTAGGATGCAGGTTAGTTCTATAGTCTTTTGTTAACTTACTGTTTTATTACTTTATCTGTATCTGTGTTTCCTCCAAATAAATAAATAAATAAAAAAAAAAAACTCAAATTTGTTGGTTCTGTCTCATGGTTCTATCTACGTCACAATTTATTTCTCAGTTATCTACTAAGCACACAACCTTTAGCCATTCAAATGTTCAATGAACGGCCTTTCATATTGCAGTTTTTTTTTATAATTTTCTGGAACCATCAAATAGAACATCAAATTGTTTTGCATTTTATACATATTTACTACTTTATTAGTGTGGTATGTTGCAAAGAAAACATATGAATTTTGTTGTTTGTGTTTTATAGCTTGCTTTGACAAATGTATTTAATTTGGATCATAAGAAGACAAGGCATTGAATTACTATATATTAATTTTAAAGCTAACAATAATTTGTCAATTCATCTAATAATCCCATTGGTCCTTGCTCCATTTTTGCACCCTTTGGGTACGGAACCCTATTACTAAGCCTCCGCTGTCCGTCCGTACGTTCGTTCTTTTGTCCGTCTGTCACAGGGCTGTGTCTCATGAACCGTAATAGGTAGGAAGGTGAAAATTTCACTGAGTATGTATTTATTTTGCCACTATAACAACAAATAGATAAAATAAAAAAAATATAAAAATGAAACGGGGGCCCCATACAAAAACTCGATTTGTTTGGGTTAAATCTTTAACGATTTTACGGAACCCTTCGTGTGCGAGTCCGACTCGCACTTGGCTGGTTTTTTACCCATTTTCAAAGTTTATTCATCTGTTTAGAGTCTACATACATGTTAGAAATGCATCACTCGACAGTATGTCTTACTCAGAAATTCATTAGTGTTAATTACACATAGTGTATGTGTCAATTCCACCAAAAGCTAACCGAAAAACTGACTGAGGTGGATTCGACAAAATGCCACCACTTTGGTGGGATGAATAGCATATCACCCGCCCTTAAGACACAGTTAAGAGGCTGGGCGTTCTTGAAGTCTGGATACAAGTTAAAGTCTGGCTGCCTGGGGTCCACCCTGGCTGTGTTGAACAGCATTTCATCAGTGTGCGGGTAGAGGTAGTCTGTGTCGCCCGGAGCGAAGAGAATAATTTTCTTTTCCCCAACAACCTGAAATAAAATGTGTGAGTATTTATCGATTTACTATTGATGCAATTTCATTTATAAACTGGTATAGAACCATAGTTATTTCAGTTAGGGCAGATGGACACTATTTTTAATAATGTTTTCGTTGGGAGTCCATTCCAAACCGTATTATTTAATAACATTGTTTAAGGTTTTTTCTATGAAACATTTATGAGTCAATATCTCAAGAGATCAATATCACTGAAGTTACCAATTCTGTAGGTCCACTTCCTTTACTAGGTGGTAGGGTTAAGCCCACTCGTGTTGGTACCATCACATTGGATGAAAAGATGGTCGAAGTGGCAATTAAAAGTTGTCAGTGTTTTCCACCCAGTTCAATGTAGCCCCCCCATACATTTTGTGTGTAGGTATTTACAAAAATGTATGGGGATGACAATCCTTTTTTTTGCTCCAAATATGTAAAGGAATACGCGGTTAGCTTTTGGACTTTTGGACCATACCCCTGTATATTCTGTAATGCAAACTGAGTTCATTCAGTTGTAAGAACCTAGTTTAATGTCATTTGCCTCATTACGATCTAAAACCTGAACATGAACATATTCATGCTAACTCTAATTCTATGATTTACCTGGGCAAGTAAATTTTTCTTGGGGTCGTAATGCAATGGCGAAACGGTGCCTCTAGGTCCGAACCAAGCGTTTATATCTGTTCCCTCATCTGTATCTGCGAAGCAGCAATATTCAGGCTCCGTTATGTCCTTACGAAGCTCGGGAATGTGCGAGAAAAGTTGGTATTGTGCCAAATAACCCTTTGTTTCATTCGTTTGCAGCACATACTCGTTGATAAAGTCTTTGATGGTCATTAGCTTTTGCGTCCACTCGCTGTCGGTGTATTTAGAACCTAATTCCACGGGGACAGTCCTTAGGCCTCCGACGTTAATGAAATAGTCCATGTCCTGCCATTTCACCAAAGCCGGCCAACTGTTAATGCAGTTTTTCAAAATAGCGGGCTTTGCTTCCAGCATGTAGTTTTTGTAAAAATATTCCATGCTTGGACAATCCAAGACATCTATTTCGCCATCATTTGGAACGACATCTGCCGGGATTTCTGGTAATGTGAAGGTGGATTGTTCTGAAAAATTTTTTTAAATGTCAAATAATCTCACATGAGACAAAACAAGCTATTAAGACTGGCTCGTGAAATAATTTTGTAGATAAATGAGTACACTTACTTAAGTCCCTTGACTTTTCGAGCCTCCGGCTTAGGATGGTGGCACATTTTTGTAAAAGTTGCGGCGAGGAGTCGAGCGGACATCCAAACAGGAGTCCGTGGTCAATAATCTTGAATGATTCTTTGAAAAGTATTTCTTTCGTTTCTTCTGCATGTTTTAATGTATAGACTAAGAGCTAGAAACAAAATAGGCACATTAAAACATTGGCTTCCAGACATCCGTTCATTTGATACTGACCAAGGTTTTGGTGCCAAAATACACCTTATTGTAGAGATTGAAGGTCAGTATCTAGAGAGATATACGCAGATTAATTAATTTACTTATTTAAAAGGGCTACAGAAGGAAAAATACCTTCTGAATCTAAAGGGTACTTCCCTCTGGTGGCATTGCTCGCCGTTTGTTGTTTGGATTCAAAGATGAAATTAGCACCCTCAATGTGAATAAATGTGTGTGACCCAAAACTAAGATTATGGGCGTTAGTGTTTACCTACTTTGAGATAAGTTGCGAGTGTAATCGTTTTCCTGATGTATAATCCCACATTCTTCCAATCTCCTATGTTCACTTTTTCGTCCATATAATCCAACAAGACCTGCAACTTGAGCGCCGCATCCGTGAACGCGAGTGACGAAGGATCTTCCATGAAAGGCTTTAGGAGATGCTTGGAAGAGAAGTCTAGTTGAGCTACTTCTTTGATATCGAGTTCCGACACGAAATTCTTTAATTCCTGCAACATTTCAGTGTGGTCCATTGTGATGGACATATCGTCATTGGATTTTTTTTAAAATAGGTAGGGAAAACGAGCTTGCTACGAATAGCTTTTGAAAATTAAAAACTACTCCCTAGCCCACCAAAAGGCAGTTGTTTACTCTCTGTCAGACTGACACTGACAAGTTTTCATCCCACATGCTTTTGACATGTGTCAAAGTAGGTACCCTAGTGTGTAATCACCGCGAAACGACTGAGCATTAATTAAAGTTTACGCACTCTTGCGCTACGCTTTAACGCATTTACAGCGGAAATAGAGATATATTGATTATCAATATGTGACTGTAAAGCTACGAGTAATTCTCTTCTATGGCTTTGGGATATCAGTACAAATTATTTAGGTATTTAAAACACACAAATTTGGACATAACATTGGTATTATCTGTAAATAACGAATTTCATTAATGTTTATGAATACCTCATCAATGGAATACCTACAATTCGGTAAAAAAAATTGATCGATATCTTCATATTTTCGGGACAAAATGAAAAACGTACGAAAACCAACACCATTTTTATTCTGGCTTCTAGGCTTTTTCACGTTTTACACCAAAACACATTTGAATTCCTCATTTGAATTCATGCGTAAAATAAGTAATGCTAAACTTAAAACAGACGCTATATGTACTCAGCCATCGACATATCAATACTCAGCACATTTATTTTATGGTATAGAATAGTAAGGATAGTGAAATGGACAGTGAAACGGTAATGTAGCAACTGTAATTGTATAGCGTGTATGAAGAGATGTATGTATGTTTGAAGAGGGAGCGAAAGAAGTTTTCTATGATCATACCGTATGGAGATTATCATCTCTGCTTACCCCTCCGGAGAACCGGAGTGGTGTTATTTATTTATGAATTGATGGGGCGCTCCATAAATTTACATAAAAGTGAAATTATCGCAAATGATCAATAGTTGGGGGTTGGAGGGTTTGCTTGGCTCTGAGCCAAAGGGTGCAAAACAGAACCTTATTACCAAGCCTCTGCTTTCCGTCCGTCTGTCACAGGGCTGTATCATGAACCGTTCTAGGTAGATAGCTAAAGTTTTCACAGAGTGTGTATTTATGTTACTACTATAACGACAAATAGTAAAAAACAAAAACTAATAAAAATCAAAGGGGACCATACAAGAAACGTGATTTCTGTTGGTCAAATGTTGTATTATGGTATGGGACCACGGAGGATAGAGGTAGAGAGGAGATGGTCTAAGCAAAATGGGTCTGTGTCCACCAAGTGGGTCTCTACGTCACAGTCCACGTGATAAGAAGGCGTGGCTTAGCGTCATTAGCGACATGGCGCTAGCGGTGTTAGGTTGTGGGACAGTATTGTGATCTGCGGCGCATTTTTCGGTGAACAGTCGATTACACGATGAGATTTTGTGTAAAATGTTGCAAACATTACACAAGAAAAAAATATTTAAAGCCTGTAGGTGGAATTACACTTTATTTGACAGTAAAACACCTCATATTTTATAATTTGAGTCAATATTCAAACATTGTATCGATGTATCGGTCTTGCAATTTGCCAATAGATGGCGTGCAATAATTTTATTTGTGCGATAAGAAATGTTGATCTTATGATGCAAATTTTTATGAAACTTTTAAATTAATATTATGTGAATCCGCGCGAATGCATAGATTTTAATTTCGAAGGTTTTTTATTGAAAAACTAACATAAAATGCAAATGGCGCCATCTAGTTGTAGTCTTGTAACCACTAAGAATAGCTCTCGGAATAGCTGCTACCAGAATACCGGTTATTCCGGTAGATGGATTTAGCACAAAAGGCTAAAAGCTTGAACCCCCACCATGAAATGTTTTCTCCTCGCTTCCCCGCGCAGTGTCACGCAGCGTTCTTTAGTAATATGAAGTAATAACACCTCCTCTCTCCCTGCCTCCTCCGTGTATGGGACCCTTTAAGGTGCAAGACCGACTCTCACTTGGCTGGTTTTTTTCCTGACCAGTTAGATCTTAATCCTTCGCTGACTATTGTATTTACCAAAATAATGCCTTATTCAGAGTGGGCGGACAATACGCCGGACTAAACCGATTTTTTTGTTCTTAGTCCGGTGCTAATCTCTTACTACGTTTTGACATGTTCTCTCCGAATACGACTTCTAGAATAAGCCATTTCGTCTTTGGTGATTCCTTCTTTCGAAGCTTTTTAATCTATGGTCAAACTGATGATAATATTAATATCACTCCCCACCAAGTTAACTTCTACAAAAAGATGGCGCGTTGAGGTTTCTATGCTGCTGCGCAGGATTTTTCCTAGATTCGAAATTGCTTTTATGACACCTATCCCAATAAAAAAAACCACTTCCATACAAATTGATTGATTAGAACACAACTAGCTATAGACTAGGAGGTTGCAAAAAAATGGTAACGATAACGTAAATGGCTGAAACTGGGTTCACAGGATAAAGATCAACCCTCTGAAGCTAAATGTGTCAGGCTACCTATTCCAAGTGGTTGCGTTACCTAGATAATGCTCCTGAAAAAGTAGTTATCGTTACAACAAAAATATATAACCTTATATATTCATTATTTGCAGCCATTTACCTTATATATAAATATATAAGGTAAGGCAAATAATGCAGCATGAAAGTATCAGTACATACTTACTTTGTAATACCAAAACTGAACAAATCCTTGTTTGCATTTCGTAGTTATAGGCGATTTAGGTTACAGATATAACTTTACTTTAATATTATTAATATTATTAATATTATTATATTAAATTTAATTGAATAACCGACTGGTTATTGTTGTATAATTATTGGGTATCAATATTCCAAGACCATCAGCATATTCATCAGCAGGTACATACCAATTTCTATTTTATATAGCCAATCTAGATAACGCAACCACTTGGCGCAGGCAGACTGACTTATTTAGCATCGGAGGATTGGTCTCTAACATGTGAACCCAGATTCAGCCATTTACCTAATCGTGACCTCCCGGAATACTAGTGTTCTTCTTGTAGTTCAGGATGATGAGAGATTCCTATGAAAGATGATCATTTTTTAGGGTTCCGTACATAAAGGGTGAAAACGGAACCCTATTACTAAGCCTCCGCTGTCCGTCCGTTCGTCCGTCCGTCCGTCCGTCCGTCTGTCACAGGGCTGTATCTCATGAACCGTAATAGGCAGGCAGCTGAAATTTTCATAGGGTGTGTATTTATTTTGCCGCTATAACAAATAGGCAAAAAAATAATAACATAAAAATTAAAGGATAAACGTTTTTTTGTATGGGGCCCACAAAAAACGTGATTTTTTTGTGATTAATCTTGTACGATGATGGTACGGAACCCTTCGTGTGCTAGTCCGACTCGCACTTGGCCGGTTTTTTACTTTTAAGTATGTTACCAGTGTTAAGTGTGTTAGCAGTGTTAAGTTTATTACCCGTATTATGACCCCATTTCTGGTTGCAGACCTGATCCCCCCTTGTCCATCAACCCCACGGAGATCTACCACAAGCACGTCGGTATGCTGCCCAACTATGCCGGCTACATCCCCGGTGCAATGTTCAGGTAACGCAACTGACTATTCCTCATTTTGAAAGCTTGGTATAGGATATAAGGTGAAAACAGACAACTTTTGCTAATTTATTTGTTGGATTAAAATTTTTATGAACAAATTGTTCCCAGTATTATAAACAACTTTTGCCAAAAAACTATGCTGCTTCTATTGGCAATGGTTTCCATTAAAATAATTTATCAAAGCGCACTAACTCTTTAACTGCAGACTAAGAAATTTCACACAAATCTAAAAATGCGAAGGCGTATGTTTATCTTAGTTTGGCTTCCGGCTGCTCTGACTCTCGGCTTCTAGTCGATCGGGCTCTTCTTACTAATGCAAAGGCGTATGTTTGTCTCGTTCAATAATTTCGGTCACCTGGTTCTTCGGAATTTGCGATTATTGGTAACGCTGTAAGACTTGGATCAGAACTCGTACTCTTGGTACGGTTACTAAAGGATGAAAGCGGTTGATGAGTGGCTTTAAATATTAACCGTAATGTACCTCGCTAGTCTGAACCCAGATACCCAGACACCTGCCTGGTATTCCGCTCAGATCAGTTACAGTGGCTATATTAATTCCAAATTTTATGATATTTATGCCTTCAACTTTAAGTCATCAAATGTCAAGGTAATTCCCTACAAAATTGGCCATGTTCCTGTTTTATTTTCAGATTCGGCAACACGTATGGAAATGACACTCGCGACGCTAAACGCTGGCTTCGTGGAGACTTCACAAGTTAAAATACAATTTCAAAATATGTTTCGGGTACAAATTTTCGTCCAATTCACTAAATACTCTATTACTGACTTATGTGAAAAAGTCAATAAAAGATGCTGGTTTAGTAACAAATATTTATTCTCTAACAAATTAACTAACTACCCTTTTGAAATATAAACATAAAAAATATAAATTTGTTCTATCGGGATCAAACAGATTTTTCGCGATTACGTGCTTGCTTTCCACTGTGTAAATAGTTCCTTCACAAGCTGAAGATTTTCGTCTTTCTGTAACAAAGCAGAAAATTTAATTAATAAAAATAATATAATATTTATTCTTGTACGCCTAACAAGGTGTTATGGGAGACCCGCCAGAAGTGAAGTGTTTAGGTATTTTTAATATTTTATCTATACCTTAAAATATGAAAAATACCTCTATAGAGGTAGAGAGATTACAGAGATTTGACTGAAATAAATTTGCACATTTATGGAAGATATGGCAAAACCCAATTTTAAAACTCAAGGTTATAGGTAGGTAGATCTCAATGAAACCTTTAATTTGAGTACCAACATGATGAATAAAGGACTAGAAGTGCCACAAATATGAAACAGTAAGTGAGATAATAAAAAAAATGCAAAAATTTAAGACAAAATCACGAAAAGTAAGTTTTCTCGAAAAGTGAGTCACGTGAAGCGGAAATGCCCAAAAAGTGACAAATGACCCTACCTTACCTAATGTAACCAAGGGTTAGGCCCTTGGTGTGCGGGATTTTTTTTAAAGCGAGTTTCGACAGATTCAGATTCTGAAGAATTCAGAATTCAGATTAAAAATAAAACAACCTAACCTTACATGACCCCCTATAGCAACAAGAAAACAGAGACAGCAAAAATTACAGCACGACTAAATAGGTGCTGATTTTAAGATATGAATTGTAAGTTACTATTTTCCAATTGACTTTTCGAATGTCGCAACCAACCATCAATCTGACACTTGACACTTAATGCGATTACAGGATCATGAATATCACTATTTCTGAAGCCTAAGTCCGCTAATAGATAATTCCACTTTCGAACATAAGCGTTATGAGAGTTTAAGTAAATATACTTTTTCGTACTAAGCAGGTACGTCGCTTATTCCAAGGAATGTGACATGTATGTATGTATAATCGACCGTGAAGCAAGGACACATTAATTGAAGAAAGAGCCCAGTAAAAAGAACTACTTTACGAATATACTGCAAGGCTGGACCCGAACCAGCAAAGCATACCATTCGCGGGTATTGCGTCTACCAATTTCGCCACCGGCCGTATACCCATAATTTGGAATTCTCCTTCAGTCCCTCCTCCCGTAATGAATGCCTCCTACTAACACAGTGTTTAAGATTATACCTACATACATTTATTTAACGCTTCATCTGCGTTGCGGACAGTGACTGCCAAGATTGAACAATCAAACATACGGCGAATGGTATGTTTTGCTGGTTCGGGTCCAGCCTTGCAGTATATTCGTAAAGTAGTTCTTTTTACTGGGCTCTTTCTTCAATTAATGTGTCCTTGCTTCACATAGATTATACATACATACATGTCACATTCCTTGTTATGAGAGTTTGATGCAGTTGTAGTGGTTTGGTACAATTTAGTGTGATTCCGGGGTTATGTCATAACGCGGAAGTGGAGTTATCTATTAGCGGACTTAGGCTTCCGAAAGGAATAATTGTTTTTTCTGCAAGATTGGATTTTTTTAGGTAGGATTTCAGTGCAGTCCCAACGGAATCTAAGAGCCAGCTCTTTGAGCATACCTTGATGAAGCAGAAACGCACGAAATTCTCCCCAAGGTGCTTATTGGGCACCGAATAGAAGGCGCTAGGCGGTATCGTCATCACACCGACGGTCTTAGTGATGTGTTTAGTGAACCGGTAGTCTTTGTACTTGTCCCTCTCCCCGCTCAGGTCCACTTTGCTCTCTGGAATGTAGAAGATGATAGTGCATATTATAGCTCCGACGAAGGGAACTTTCCCATACCACATGAACAATTAGGGGGGGGGGGGGAGGTTGATCAAAATACCACGCTGGGTCACAGGCGGGAGGAGTGGTATACACCTTGTCACGTGGTATATAAAAATATAGTTATTCCTTAAAAAAGACTAAAAAACACAGCGGTGGTCTGAGACACAAAAAAAAACAAAGACAGTGGACAGTGGATGGGCATGGCAATATCATACAAGTCAGAGCAAATGCTATCGGTTGGTGATTCGTGTGAAGAATGCAAGCCTTGGATATGAAAATGAAATGAAAGAATATTATTATTATTATGTTATTTATATCACTAGCAGCTTGAAGCTGATGCGTGACTTTAATTTTTCCCGGAGTGCACATGTATATTTTTTTAATTTTTAAATTGGTATTACTAATATTACTTATCGTTCAAATTATATATTTATATTGAATATTATTATGTTATTATTCAAAAAAATATAGATATATAAAGACCACTTAAACTGCATCCCTAAAAGATAAGGCTGCAAATTATAAATATATACTACTGTTACTGATATTGTCACCCATTCTTTCATGTTAACATTGAATGGAATTATCAAGTATAAGAAAATTATGCCCTCAAATTAACTTTAAATTGGTATTATGGATCATAATCCATCCACCGCACGGGACACGCTACTCACCGAGTGCGCTCCAGTCGGCGACGATGAAGTATCCACCGTCGGGCACGGTGGGCCGGAAGCCGGCGTCGGTGAGCACCTGCACGAGGTAGTCCCGTTTGGGCAGCAGCTCCCGCGCCAGCGCCGTCAGGTAGCACTCCGGCGACGAGAGCCGCGCCATCTCGTGTTCGAACGAGCGCGCCACCGCTTCCTGGTGAGAAATTGTATAAAATGAAAGGAATGTAGTTCCTGTGAATGTGTACCTACACTACGTTCTATTATAACTTATTATGTTGCAACGAAAGACCCTCTCTCCCGTAGCACAGGGAATCCTATTTTGGGAGAAATAAATAAGAAAAATTTAACTACTACACGTTGTAGTATTAAGCAAAAATATTCTTTACACGATACCTACTTACATACCTATGTTATCTGAAACCAGCTGTTCTGTTCATTATTCCTGTACTACTGAACTTGCTTATAAAGATTTATTATTATTATTACTATTAAATATAATCGATCGTGAAGCACGGAGAAAGAGAGAGCCCTGTAAAAAAATCCCTTATGAATAAGCTGCAAGGTTGGAACCGAACCAGCAAAGCATACCAGCAAAGGAAAACCAGGTATTGCCCGTGCGTTCCGTAATGCGTATATTGCAGAGACAGTGGATGCAGTGAATATGTGTCCCGAATTGATATCGCTGTTAACAGCTACAAACGTCATTTCCTAGATGATACCATATCGGAACGTATTTGAGCAGACATATGTGTCAGAGCCTAACCTAACCATCTAGAAAATGCCTTGTAAGTCAGCCAGTCTCGAGAGTGGGTATTCCATGCCTCGAATTGTCTAACTAGACTAAGAAACGGCGAAAGGCCTTCGTTATTTTAGAATACAAGTGCACACGGACAGAGAACACGCTTAATGACAGCCATTTAACAGCGTACATGGCGCACATGCCCTCAACCGTGCGCGCTTTGTACGATCTGTGTGCGGTCTGGAGTCACGTCCCTTATGTCAAAATGACGTTCACAAGAGTGAACATGAGCTATTTAGAACGGTCGTGTACCTGTATATTGCTGCTGTCCCTGAAATGTGTAGACAATTCGGAATGTATGGTATGTCTTCACGGTTAATTATACATACATAAATCACATTCCATGGAAAAAGCGACATACTATTGCATTCTTCCACTGATTCGGGTTCTTTTACAGTTCACTCAGCACGATTGTGGAATCAATTGCCTCTTACTATTAGGGAAAGTGCTTCTTTGTCTATTTTTAAGGTAAAATTAAAATCTTGGTACTTGACATGTTATAGCAATTAAATCAATCAAATATTTTCTGTTTATATAGTTTTAAGTTATCTAATGTTTTCTAAGTGTGATTATGGTGCTTAGTTTTAAGTAATTTATTGTTTCTTGCTACCTCTTAATATATTTTCTTATATTAAGGTTAGCTGTTAGAGATTGCCTTTGGCAATAAGCTCGCCTTTGCATACTATGTAATAGTTGTAAACAATAAAGAATATTTTCATTTCATTTTATTTCATTTATTATTATGAAAAACTATATTTACGAAAGCCTATTTAATTCAAAAATGAGTTTATTTTATAAGCAGCGCTGCACTTCACTAAATGTATGGTATATTGTAGTAGTATAGTATATTCTATAGTACAGTATTAGAAAAAAAAGCTTCATTTATATTCCATTGCTTTTCTTATTTGCCATATTAAAATTTCAACCATTTCTTTGATTTAATTTTTTCTATGAAGTCTGCTTCCGTTTTCGAATAATTGGCTCTGCACGTCAAACTCCGCTTTCACCGCAGCAACCAAAGCAGGGTGCTGAACCGAATGTTTTCAAAATCGATACCTGAGTGTCCCTGTGCGCAGAGAACACAAATGTGATGTCAGTAAGGAAAAATACTAATAATATTTTGATACTGACACTTTTTTGTTGCTGGATCGAATGACTTTAAAGATCTCTTAGATACCCTGTGGTCGAAAACATGAATGTCACATTCGCCAAAGGTCGCCATTTTTAGGGTTCCGTACCCAAAGGGTGAAAACGGAACCCTATTACTAAGCCTCCGCTGTCCGTCCGTCACAGGGTTGTATCTCATGAATCGTAATAGGTGGCAGCTGAAATGTTCACAGATTGTGTATTTATTCTGCTGCTATAACAACAAATAAGTAACATAAAAGACGAATTGATAACCTCTTTCTTTTTTTGAAGTCGGTTAAAAATAAAAAAAATTAAAAGGGGGTCATACAAAAAACGTGATTTTTTTGTGTTAAATCTTGTATGATGGTACGGAACCCTTCGTGTGCGAGTCCGACTCGCACTTGTTAACAGGTGTCTTTCAGTAGATGTGCTCTTTTTATTTGCTTCCGTCCCGTCAAGGTCACGTCTTCCCACCTGAACGGTCGTGTTGCAGGTGTACAGGCAGTTCTGGTGCACCACGAACAGGTTCTCCATGAGCGGCGCGGCGCCGTACGCCCAGCCCGTCTTCCAGCCCGTCACCGAGAAGGTCTTCCCGGCGGAGCCGATGGTGATCGTCCGCTCCCACATACCCTCCAGGGTCGCTGCGCAACATACGCACCGTCGCGTCGTGATCGAGATAACAGGCGTAGGCAGGGCACTCGCTGAGCTGCATGAGTAAGTTCTTATCGTCTATACCAGTGGTTCTTAAGCGGTGGTCTGCGGACCATTGGTGGTGCCTGGAACTCCCTAAAGTGGTCCGTGAAGCCAGCAAAAAAGATTAAATAAGTGACGATTTGACAGGGGTTCGTAAAGAGTATGCAGTCATAAAAATCACGTTCAAGTAATATAGGTATTTGTCTTTGTAAAGTAAAATTTAATTTAGTGTTATATGTATAGATAGAACAACCCTTTTTCATTTGGATTTACATTACCTCCAAAAATTGGTGGTTCATGGCAAGACAAACATTCCGGCGTAAGGTCCGTCATCACTAAATCACTAAAAGGTTAAGAACCACTGGATGCTCTTCTGCGCTGCATAGCGCCATTCCCTCCGTCCTTTTTCTACGATGTCTTAATGCAGAACAGGCAGGGAATGCACGCGTTTACTGTTGACTGTCCCAAAATAAGAACCCACCGATCCTATAGATCCATTATCTACAGGGTCGGTTTACTATTGAATGCATTTCCTGAGGTATTTCACCCAAAGTGTAACCTGGGGTCCTTCCAACATGGTAGGAAGAAGCACATGGCTGGCCGGCGTGGTTTTCGCAATGCCCACGAAAATTCGAAAGCTCATGGGCGTCATTGGGCACCTCTTAAATGAGAGCCCGGCTTACACCTCATACCTGGTATTGGTAAATATAGCCTAAGTTGTTGCGAATTCTAAGTTCATTGGCTTTAATGTACTAGCGATTAGAAGTTTTAAACCATCAAATGGGGCTATTTTCCATCCACCCATAAGGCCAAATTTCTAATCGCTATCACAAAAAAACCTGAAATCTTGAAAATGATTTGCCGGCAACAAGTAGAGCTATATTTAACGTTTGTAACTAATTAGTTCCTCAAAGTTCATGATTTTCTTCTTTTCTATTCAAGATACTTTGTATCGGTTGGACACGGTTAGGTTAGGTCAGGTTAGGTTAGGTTAGGTTAGGCTAGGTTGGCAGAAAAAAACAAACGAGCAAATCCAACCCACCTATCCGGACGTGCTCCTTCCCGCCGTACACCATCCACTCGTAGACCTCGTCCGCGACGCACAGCACGTCGAACTCGCGGCACAGCGCGGCGAGCGCCTCGAGCTCCGCGCGCGCGAACACCTTGCCCAGCGGGTTGTGCGGCGTGTTCAAGATGAGCATCTTCGTCTTGGCGCCGAAGAGGCAGCGGAGCTCCGCCGGGTCGAGCCGCCAGTCGTCCGAGCTGAGCGCGCCGCTCGATTTGCTCTGCAACGGAAGGGGATGTGCGTGTCAGGGAGAGACAACCAGATGTACGCACCAAAGGGGGCGCTTCATTAATTACGTGCGGCATTTAGGGGGGAGGGGGTCACTCATTCTCACGTGGGGGTCGCCGTCACGTCGGTCACGTCAGCAAATATTCTGTAATTTCTTTTTCCGCCAGAAACAGTGTAAAATTGTGAGAAAACTGGAGTAAATGAAGTAAAACATGTTTTCCACAAAATGTACATATGTCCTCTCCTAATCTCACGTGACATATTTTAAAATACATATTTTTGTGTAAATATATTATATGTGCTTGATTGTGTTAGATTTATTCAAACAGGTCATTCATGACATACGGATTTGCAAAAGGGAAAATAGCATTTAAAGGGAGTCGTAATGGCCAGTACATTAAATTTGAGAAATGATTACTGGGATTGAAACAAACAAAATATTGTTTGCTGAATATCCTCTAAATAAAAAGTTAGACTTTCCATACAAAATAATTCAATAATTTAGTGTTAAAATTATATAAAAATAATTTAGTGTAAAAATTAAAGAAAAAAAAAATCCATTTTTCTTTCGGAAAAACACGAGGCGAAAACTGGCGAAATTAATGTACTGGCCGTTACGACTTCCTGTAAATGCTATTTTCCCTGTTGCAAATCCGTATGTCGTGAATGACCTGTTTGAATAAATCTAACACAATCAAGCACATATAACATTTTTACACAAAAAATACGTATTTAAAAAAATGTCACGTGAGATTAGGAGTAGACAGTCCAAAAAAACATATGTGATAGATAATTTCACAATTCACATATTTTTTCGAGCGAAAATTACTTTTCATGTAAAAATATAATATACAGGTTGAATTTTTAAAGTGTGCGTTCAGGGCCAAATCTGAAAACATGAGATATGGCGAAAAACACTCAAAGGAGTAATGAAGCAGATTTAGATGAATACTAGCTGTAGAGGACTGGCACAAACTACCCGAAGACGTGACGCAAATAATGTAAATCAATTTAAAAACCGTTTAAAAGTCACTTAAACAACATGTTTAAGAATACTTGAAGACCGTGTTAATAAACAAAACTGACATTCATAGATTACAAGGAAGTTATTAAGTGTACTACCATTAGGGCAAAAAAAAACTTACAAAAATTAAAAGTGATAACCATACTTGAACATGATTTAGATACATCAGCCTAGGCTGCCTGTCCAAAATAAAATAAAAAAATAATTATTTAAGATAACACCACACAGCTACCGTAGCGAGCGAACTAGACTGGTACATACCGGCCGCAGAGGTATGAAGCGCGGCGTGCCACCCGCCATGCGCACCATCGGCTCGTAGCAGTCGAAGAACGGCTCGATGATGATCACCTCGTCGCCAGCCTCCACGTTGCCTGCGACACGACACCGGCTTCTCAATTTTTTTTAATATATAATTTGACATGGTTGGTTTATGCAACACCTACTGTAATGATGGACGACGACATCAAGTGTGTCTGCGGAAAGCAGTGGTTCCGTACTGCTGAGAGCCGGAAGAACTGGAGAAAAATTGGAGAGGCTATGTCCAGCAGTTGACCTAAACACGCTGACTGACTGACTGACTGACTGACTGACTGACTGACTGAGTGTAATGATATTACCAGAGCCTGTAGTCCCAGTTGTCACCTAAATTGGCGTTTATGCCAAACCGACCGACTGGCGTTTTCAAATGTATGGAGAAATTGAGTAGGCGTTAAGCGAACTAACATTTGCGAGTCAGAGTTTGATTTGACATCGTACTCAATGTTGCCGTTTACGCCGACTCCGCGTTTTCATACAAATCGGAAGTCCGATTTTGACTCAGACAGCTTGAGGAAGTAAAACCACAGAATATATAGTGAAAACTTGTATGGAGTTTGACGTTTTTACGGAACTTCGAATTTCCGTAAATGCCAGTTTAGGTGACAACTGGGACTAGCAGCTCAGCTATTATCAAGAATATGTTGTGCTGTAGGGGTGCCGGCACATTAAGAGAATACGAGTGGTCCCACTGCATTTCTTCCTGTGCATGTCGTATGAGGCGACCAAGGGATATGTCATTCGCGGTTCGGAATCCACGTCCCCTTCCTTTATCACTAGGTGGTAAATTTGACCCCGCCCGGGTTGGTATCATGGATGTTCGAAAGTGCAATGAAAATTGTCCATGTTTTCCATCCAATTTATTGTAGCCGTAATAAGGATGGCACCTAGTTCCCAAGTGGTGTGCTGGGCTAGTCATGACAGAATAATAATAATATTCTTTATTGCTTCCATACACATGGAACAAATTTCAATCAACCCGATAATGGGACAAACATATTCAAAGATTCAAAGAGTTTATTTGCGATTTTTGGTTTTTTACGCTTCTATCACATCGTCAAAGTACAGGTGGCAACAAGAAAAGTTACCAAAGAATAGATGTTGTGCACTATTTCTTAGTAAAAAAAAAGTAACAAACCAAATTAATAACTATGGACATAAGTATGTTAGTGTAAAAATGTATATACAGAATTGATGCAATACAAACACAAGGTGTGGTTTTAGCCATCCATTATGTGTGGTTATATAAAAAACTGGTCGAGCGTGAATGTGTTCACATGCCAAGGGACCCATTACTGCTGGACATTTTTTTTTTTTTTTTTTTTTTATGTGACTGGACATGGATGGCTAATACCACAAGTTCTGTTCATGGTATTAGCCCAACACACCACATGGGAACTAGGTGCCATGCCAGGACCTTCCTTATATTGCACGGCTACATTGAACTGGATGGAAAACACGGACAATTTTCATTGCCGCTTCGACCATCGTTCATCCAATGCGATGGTACCAACCCGGGCGGGATAAACCCTACCACCTAGTAAGTAAGGAAGGGGACCTACAGCTTAACGTGGAATCCGAACCACGGCCAGCCTCTCTCAACGGTCGAATGGTCACCCATCCAAGACCAGACCGGACCCAGCGTTGCTTAACTTCGGAGAGCGATCGCCGAAGTGTCGCGCCACTGGGCCACGCAAATAATTAGGTTTATGAGACAGAGCGCAAAACAAATAAATTCGCCCTCACCTGATGATTATTTTGGAATTTCTTACAAAAAAATTACCACTTCAGACATCTAGCTATTTAAAAAAAATTATCACGTTTCAAAAATCAGCAGTTAGTCTGTGCCCAATTAAGTGTACCTAATAAGTAATTTATTTCACAATTTTCAAGCAACCGTTATTGTATTGTATTGTTTATTCATCATACATAGACAGTACTGCACTCGGATTTGTCAAATTTTAACATTGGCCAGTTCAGCAAAACAAAACACAGAGAAGAACAATTCGATATATAGGAGTACAATTTGGTACAAAATAATTGTAATTGACAGACACCAAAGCCGGGCCTTTTTTCGCTTTTTGCGATGGGATCCTAAAAAAGTAATTTCAGATAAGTATGTAATTTCTTAGAGTCTTAATATTTATCTTTACAACGAAGATACTCAGATTCTATGAAGACATAATAGCAGCATGCAAGCTAGATAAGAATCTCGAGTACAAGTGGAGTAAAATTGTCACTGTTATCAGTGCCAAGAATGCTGTAGTTCAAACAGTGACAGTAATTAGATTAAGGTGGCCCTTCCTGGCGGGACTAACTTATTTGCAGGCATGGTAAAAACCGTGCTTTTGCGCTCTGGCACCTTCTCTGTTTCAAAGAAAAAGACAGGCTCCGTGATGAGGAGGATGCAAATTGTCCACAAACCAGACAATGCGCTTAGTGTTTTATTTGGTAAGATTTACGAGAATTTTAATTACAAAATTGCTTATGGCTAAGAGTAAACCACGGCCGCTGTAATCAAAATCAAACAAAATCCAAATTGATAATGAATCTTCATGAAACAAGCTATATCTGATGACTAATTTTTTTAAGAAGTTTTTCTTTTATCTTTGAGCAATCCACCTCCAAAGTTATTGTATAAAACGCGCGAAAAATTCGAACTTTCGGACCTTATAACTTAGAAAACAAACAGAATTTTACAATGCCAACAGTCATCAGACATCTAGTTCGATCAAATAAAGCTAAAAATATTGGATCTCTGACAAGAAATATGGGAAGGATCTTCTTTCCACTTTTGTATGGGGAGTTGATCAGGAAGGCCCACCTTAATATGTTTTGATCTATATTAGCAAATCATATAGAAATTTGTTCGGTTAATGTAAGGTTAATGTGGATCAAAATATATAATCTATTCTAGATAGTAGGGATTCCCGTATTTCTCACACGTTTCCTCAAGACATCCTTGAGATAAGACTGTAATAACGTGCTTGCTGAGAATATGAAGGGCGTATCAAGGTGCAACTATGTATATGTTCAAAAGGAAAGGGGAACCTCATCTATGTAGCAACACATGCTACCTTCTGCCCGAAGGGACTCGTTGGGTTACAAAAACATTGTTATGTCCTTGCAGCTCCAATTCGTGATGGAATGCACTTATATCCTACCCAGAAAGAGAAATACAGGGGTGCTGAATGGGGCAGGGATCAAATCGATGACTTTTTGCATGAAAGGCTAGGCGCCGCACCCCTGAGCTATAAGCCTGAGTGGCTTGTAGCACAGGGGTTCTACGAGTTTTGTTTAAGTTTCATCCTCCCTATACATTTGTGTTGATCCATATACACAAAAAATATGGGAGGGAAGAAATTGTTTAATCCTATAACCACAGATGTTTAGTTTCGTGTACAGAATCAGCCCCTGGTCTTACTACATAATTATCACTGTAATTTCCATTGCTAGCACAAATACTATATACATACTAATAAACCCAGATCATCGTATGAATAGTTATACAATGTTTTGTCCCTTTCTCTCCAATTCGAAACTGCATCTCAATGCAATGGACATTGTATAACTATTCAGACGATGATCTAGGTTTATTAGTAGGGGGATAGTTTTCAATATGTTCCGAAGTACCGGAATTTCGCATAAGTGGTAGCACAGTGGTTATAAGTCACAGTGGCTACAGTCGGGAAAGATTCCGACGAATTGAGAACCTCCTCCATTTTTTTGAAGCCGGTTAAGAAGAAAATGTCAAAGCATACCCATGATAGCAGCGTAGAGTGCTTCATACGCGCCGGCCGTCACCAGCACTTCCTTCGCGGGATCGATCTCACGTCCCACCAGCCCCGAATAGAGCTTGGACAGCGCTTTGACGAGTCGAAGGTGACCCTGAAATTCATGCCCAGTAATAAGTAAGTTCACGATGACGCTTGGTTCGGGTCACCTCCCCAAAACATGGTTGAGAGAGGTGATGGCTGCAGCCTGCTAGATGCTCGTGAATAGGTCCTGTTTGTGTGGACTGGTTTGCTGCAATTGGCAATATGTTAGATGGCGGGGATAGTCACTGAAAATAAACTGATATTGGTCATGAACTTTTGCATACTGCATGAATTGTTGATTTTTGTGAATTACTTTTAATTTAATGTTCCATTGTGTTTTTCTCCGAATTTTTTTAAAAACTTGAATGAATTATTAAATTCTTTATTGTGCACAGAGAAAAATATAATTACAGAGAAAATATACACTAAAACAACAATACTGCATAAAGGCATCAAGAAACATTTGTATTCTTAGACTAAATGGACGTTGAAACATTTCCAGCGTTGTAAGCTTCTTCTTCGCTGTGTTTTGTTGAACTGGTAAATGATAAAATGTGACAAATCCTAGTGCAGTGTATGGATGATGAATAATCAATAAAGGTTAACAATATCATTATCAGATTTTTGCATAACACCGTTATCGTGTTACACATGGTATAGGAAATTCAGAATAACTCAGTAAATCTGAATCATTCATTGTCTAGTTTGAAGTTATAGAGTGGTCTCCAGAGTGTGGTAGACGCATTGTTAAATGAAACAAGTGATGTAAATTCTCCATTTTTGACAAATTCACTGAAGTAAAAGCACCCGCAATAGATTGACAAACACGTTTTAAAGTAAAAAGCATACTCAGTAACCGATCCAAGAGAAGTATGAATTGGTTTGATTACTGTTGAGGCTTCTAATAACATTTAAATTGACTAAATACATACATACATACATTCCTTCATGCTGATTTCCCGGAGGGATAGGCAGAGATAATAGAGCGCCATACCGTGCGATCACAGCACACCTCTTTTGCTTCATCTACTGACATACATATTTTCATACATTCTCTACGATTATGGGTGCTATGTTCCAGACCTTTACGTAGAATTACCTCGATTTGGTCGTGGTATGTTCTTCAAGGCCACGTGGGCATGACACTTCCGCTCACTTCTGCTCTGTAAATTGACTAAATAACTTTCGAATACAAAGGGTACGCACATATCCACGCGTATACTGGTTGAGCAGCGGGTCGGGGCCGGTGGTGACTTCAGCGAGCGTGCGCGTCACGTGCTCCGGCACCGCGTAGTCCGGGAAGCCCTGTCCGAGGTTAACCTTCGGCTTGACGTCTTGCGCGAGCTGGATGTATTCCACCCTGATGACAATGTATCAGTCTAGATCTCCATTGATAGGTTTATATCTCCAGCGAGGAGGGGAAATAACAACACCATGAGAGCCAATATTTGTTTTTTATGATACTTTTGAGATTACTGCGGTCGTTAGATATGTTTGAAAAATGTTACGGCTTTTCACGCGGCGGGAAGAGACATTCTCCAGGAGGCAAGGAGGCATCCGCCATGTTCGTACGTGTACAGTCGTCTGCTGCGAACGTGGCGGATGCCTCCTTGACAACGGGCTGAATGATTCGCTCGAAACGTCGGAGGATGTTCATTTCCGCCGCGTGAAAAGCCGTAACATTTTTCAAACAATTTTTTTTGCTTGCAGTGTAGTTTTTAGTTGTTTTTTGTAAGGGTTACGTACCTAACGGATGCCAAACGGGATCCTATTACTAAGCCTCCGTTGTCCATCCGTCCGTCTGTCACAGGGCTGTATCTCATGAACCGTAATAGGTAGACAGGTGGAATTTGCACAGAGTATGCATTCTGTTGACGTTATAACGACAAATAGTAAAAATACATACAAGAAACGTGATTTCTTTGGGTTAAGTCTTGTATAATGTATAATGTATGTAACCCTTCGTGAGCGAGTCCGACTCCGACTTGGCTGGTTTTTTTATATTACTGTTTCATTTCTTAAATTATCAGGCAGTTGTACATGCTTAATAGTGTTTATATTGAATGCATATTTTTTATTAAAAGGAGTTCCGAACATGTCGGACCCATACAAAGTTTCTCGTATGCAACATACAAAAGCTTAGCTTACAATTGAAGTTCCAATAAAGTAATGGATTTTGAGGCACATCCCAACTAGCACACAAGCTTCATTAGCATCCCATTTTGGCTGCTGCGACAGCTTTTCGCTATAAAACAGCATTACAGGAGTGCTGAGAATATCTTAAAGCTCTTAAAATGAGTTGTCAAACGCTAGTTTTACTTATTATTACCTTAAGGTCCATAAAAGCTGCATTCGGGCGCTAGAAACCGCTTAAGGCTGTACAATTACGGTTAGTAACGCTTTTGTGCAGCTACTTTAAACAGCTTTTAGAGTTACATTACACCTTAAGCTCTACTAGAGTGAAAATAGAGTTCTGCGATACCTTAAGATCTACAAGAGCGGTCATAAAAGGTATTTACTGTTTAATGGCGAATTTCACCGCTCCTTAGCTGCTAGCAGTTGAAGAGGTCTAAGTAACTCTCCAAAGCTGCTTATGGCCATAAAATACGCTATTGTAATACCAAAAGTAGAATTTGAAGCTCTTGTAGATTATCGAGTTCTACAATAGCCGTGTAGACTTCTTTAGGCTGTTTATATGGTCAGCAATTTTAAATCGATAATACAACGAGAAGTTTTCTTGTATCATGGAGGAGGAAAAGGGTTGGAAAAAATTTAAAAGGGACGGAGGCGTCAGAAGAAAAATGCTAAAAGAATGTGAAAACATTTTCAATCTTAATTTAAGCCATGAGAAGAAAAGAAAGTGTATGAGTGCTGAGCAAACGACTTGTCGCGAAAAACCGGGTTGCGTAGAAGAAATTCAAAGTTGTAGTTATGATGTTTTGTTGAACGAGAAAAAACGAAGATAAAGAAGATTGCGATACCGACGAATAAGAATATTGCAGTTTATACATGCGAAATATTGATTTTATGCATAGGCAGTATTTATTTTTTATAAATTTTTTATTTGTTCAATTTCATGAGGGAATTGACTAGTTCCGTCTATTGGCTTTCCGAGGCAAAATTAATCACCTTACCATTTTAATTCCATATTGCGAACTAAATCCTAGTTTCCAGACATTTCATCGAAGTCAAGTGACATAAATGTATGGCAAGTGCAAAAAAAATTAAAGGTTAAAAAACACCTGTATACATTTATTATTTCCCCGCGCATTCCCCCGCTTTGCCTACGCCCTCTTCTTTGCCACAGTAGGAGTTTGGAGCGCAGGCTTCTAGTAGAAATCGGTTATCGTACCTATACCTAACATTTCCATTTTGTGGGAATAACTATACGTACCTATCAATAAAGGTCGACACAATATGTTTTGTTATGTATTTTATATAATATGTATGCAATCAAATTTTACGTATACTACGGATCCCTAGGAAAGTGACTACGTGGCGTGCACACATTACCAAAAATGTCTACTTTACACTTCCCAACATCTATTAACAAGCACGAAGCGGGACAAGAGAGCTTAGAATCGCTACTATGCAGGTAAAGGATTCTGGAATCGCCATAGCAGCGCCATTGGAATTCTTAGAGTACTTTAAAGGAAAATTGCAAGGGTACTGGCGCTTTAACCTAAAGACGCCATATCTTTTTGTAATTTTGAACTAATTGTGAATTTTGAATTGAATTTTATGAAACATTTGGACACTGGAAATATTTATCCCCTTTCGCTTTAGTACCAAATAAACTAAAAAAAACCATGAACAGAGTTTGGTGAAAGAATCTACAAACATTATAAAATTCTTTAAAGAAAAATAATATGTTTTTTTACTTATTTTTAATAATTTTGAGGGGGCATTAAAATTGAAGTGCAAAAGTACATATATAACCTCTGTAAAATTAATTCCGCAATCACTTTCTCATGCATTCACTTAAAACTCCGTATCCCAAAACCGCACTTATGCTTTAGCATTCTCCTTGGATGTCACTTTATGTTGCGCCCATAGACCTAGCATGCGCGCGTAGCGCGCTTACATCCTATTTCTAAGGTTGCGCCACAGCATTATGCGATTACGGGCATTTCATTCTTGAGCACAGCCACGATACTACCACAAGTTACACTATAGCTCGAGAATAGCGCTGTCAAATGCCATTGGAGGTTTAAACTGGCGCTACAAGCGCTTGTACCGCCACTGTCCCGCCATCATACAGTTCTTGCTCCATTGATTCCACCTTACTAGCGCCTTAGTGCAGCTACTGTAATGCCAAAGCCTCTCAAATTTGTGCCCAAATTAGCGCTACAGCGGCTTTACAAGCCCCTCTATCACCACTATGGAGCCTTTCTGTACACCTTTGAGCTTCCGCAAAAACCGTTGTGCAACCATTGTAGCGCTGTTTTGTGCTACTTGGGATATTTAATATGACATACTTATTAATTTGTGTGTACAAATCCATTATTTTACTACAAAAGAAAATGAAAATAATAAAAATAGCTTGAAATCGAGCTCACCATACGCTCTTCTCGCCGTCGCCATAGCGCGCCGGCAACTTGAACTTGTTAGACATGTCTGCAAACTGCGCAATCGGAGCTGTCAGATTCGGTCTCGACAGCAGCCTGCACACCGCCGCACCGGCCGTCGATCTGAACATCATTACATCAAGAAAGAGATAACGGAAAGCTTCCGACGGATGAAACTGGAAAAAAAATATTAGAGGTCACGTACTCTGAGACGTTCGATAACAAACTTCACTGACAATGATAAGCGGTTCTGAACGTGTGTTTAGTTTTAGGTAACAAGCTATATTTGAAAATCTAATTTTGTCTGAATAGTGCCTAGTACCTGAAACAATTAAAAAATAATCTGAAAAATAGATACCTAACTGAATGTATTATTTCCTAGACGTATCATCAATACGGTATATTTGGAAGATGGAACATATAAAGCGCAACAAGAAAGCAGAAAGAATCAAAAAAATATATTGACGTTTATTTGTTATGACAGCTGTCAAATTGATCGTCTAGTTTTTTTTTGTTTGTTTATCCAATGGACAGGCAAAAGCCTTCTCTTTATGATCGTCTAGGAAATTGGTAGTCATTCTATCAACCCGTGCTTTAACGGCGGCCACTTCAGAATGAATCGTTGAGTACACCTTTTGAATGTACGGTTATGTATTCACATGTCGTTACACTGGAAAGACAAATAATTACTTTGTTCCTTTACTCGAAGGTCGACGTCAATGGTCACTCCGTGCGATTCACCTTGCGACTCAGAGTCGCAAGGTTGACTCCTAATGTGCCTGTTGGCAACTGAGTTGCGCCGCCTCGAATGGCGGGCAAACCCAGGCGGTCATAATGTAGGTATGTGCTTAACGCAAATTACAAGGTGGACTGAATTCCTGCACCTCCATCGCCAACCTACATTGCCAGCATAAATGCGCGATAGGTCTATGATAAATATACAACGCCATATGTTGGCGTTGTATATTTATCATCATCGCCAATATCTACATCACCGGCGAGGCATCTCTGGCGATTACAGCTGGCGATGGACCTGCGGTCGGGCGATTTTTGTGACTTCATATCAATTGACTGTACTTATTTACTTGTGTCTTTCTCTTACTTACTGTTGTACAAGGAATTAAAATAATTTACTCACAGAAATGGGTACCGATAACCCGTATGCATCTTTGGAGATGTTGCACCCCAGTAGGTGCAGATTTTTTTTTTTTTTTGTGACTGGACATGGATGGCTAATACCACACCTTCTGTCATGGTATTAGCCCAACACACCACACGGGAACTAGGTGCCATGCCAGGACCTTCCTTAAATTGCACGGCTACGTTGAACTGGATGGAAAACACGGACAATTTTAATTGCCGCTTCGACCATCGTTCATCCAATGCGATGGTACCAACCCGGGCGGGATAAACCCTACCACCTAGTAATTTAGGAAGGGGACCTACAGTTTAACGTGGAATCCGAACCACGGCCAGCCTCTCTCAACGGTCGTATGGTCACCCATCCAAGACCAGACCGGACCCAACGTTGCTTAACTTCGGAGAGCGATCGCCGAAGTGTCGCGCCACTGGGCCATTGAGGCTCTAAAGACAGGTACGGCATTGCCTTGAAAGCTTGCTAGTAGCGGAACATGTCGCTAATTGGAGCATGCCAGTCCCCACAAACAGTACCTGTGCATATTTTAGGGAAAGAGGACGAGGAGCAATATCGGATATCTTGTGTTCTCAGCTTCCAAAAGAAGAAAAAACCGATTACTAATATATCGTTTTTTTTTTTCAGGAAAAACTAAATTTGTTGAGATTGCCTGTTGTGTCATGGTTATGAAAAAATACAAACTACGACTTAGCCCCGGTTGCACGTACCGTCCTGCACGTCAACATCACCGTCAACGTATGATTAAAGACAGATCAGTCAAAATTTGCGTTGCACGAAACTTAAACATTACGTTGATCGCTGATGTTAACCGCTAATCGTAAACACTCCCGACCCATCGATCACCGTCAAAATCACGATCAGATAATAATTCAAAGTATCATAAGTTACTATTTTTATATTATTGTAGTCTTATTGGACCTTAAATAAGAGGCAAACGTCGCCATTAATGGAATGCAATGCTTTGTTTTTCATAATTATTAGCCTGGCACTCGGTTTCACAGATTAAAAATTTCGGCGCCATATCTATGTAATCTGTGGTGCTACCAACAGCTGATAGCAAGTCGACATATTGGGCGCTAGTAGCGCCACCCCGCGGCTCCAAGAGCAACTGTTTTGTTTGTTAGTACGAATGGTTGACGCTAGATGGTGCTTCGATTGTGCCTGTCCCTTTCTGTTTATGTACTGTGGGAGAAGGGCAGTACTATGTCAGCTCAGGCGGTGCTAAGAGTTGCCATACAGCAAACATTTTTGCCGATTGTTTCGAGGGACTATTTGTGGTCTGACTCCTGGCAAGCTACCTTTGACGAAAATATGTTACGTGCAACGCAATTACATATGATGGGCGATTAGCCGTCACATCATCGTCAAATGTAATCAGTAACGGATAACATTTTACGAAGCGTCGTGCACTCCGGCCTTAGGCCGGGTTGCACGTACCGTCTTGCTCGTCAACATCACCGTCAACGTATGATTAAGGCCTGATCAAGCAAATTTTGCGTTGCACGAAACTTAAACATTACCTTGACCGCTGATGTTAACCGCTAATCGTAAACACTCCCGACCCATTGATCATCGTCAAAATCACGATCAAATTATAGTTCAAAGAACCAAAAGTTACTATTTTTATATTATTGTAGTCTTATTGGACCTAAAATAATAGGCAAACGTCGCCATTAATGGAATGCAATGCTTTGTTTTTCATAATTATTAGCCTGGCACTCGGTTCCACAGATTAAAAATTTCGGCGCCAAATCTATGTAATCTGTGGTGCTACCAACAGCTGATAGCAAGCCGACATATTGGGCGCTAGTAGCGCCACCCCGCGGCTCCAGGAGCAACTATTTTGTTTGTTAGTACGAATGGTTGACGCTAGATGGTGCTTCAATTGTGCCTGTCCCTTTCTGTTTATGTACTGTGAGAGAAGGGCAGTACTATGTCAGCTCAGGCGGTGCTAAGAGTTGCCATACAGCAAACATTTTTGCCGATTGTTTCGAGGGACTATTTGTGGTCTGACTCCTGGCAAGCTAACTTTGACGAAAATATGTTACGTGCAACGCAATTTCATATGATGGGCGATTAGCCGTCACATCATCGTCAAATGTAATCAGTAACGGATAACATTTTACGAAGCGTCGTGCACTCCGGCCTTACATACGCAACCAATTGGTAGATGATCGATTAAAATCTTCTTATTATTTGGTATATTTTGTAAATAATGTAAGTTTTGTTGGCAAGGCTTTAGGTTCCTAGCAATGGAGACACGATTCAACTTTCTTCAACAATATTTGCAGCACGTCCTGCTCCTCACACGCGCGGTAAGCCGTCAAACTAAATATTGTAGTTATATCCCGCGTAAGTTTTAAAATAGTAATAATATTTACAGACATTCAGGCTGAGATCAATAGTCGTAACCATAGGTAACCGACACTCTAACGAATAGAAGTACTTTGTGACGTCACCTTGACACATTTTGTACGTACTAAATCTCCAAGTAATGCAAAGTGATGTACGAAATACTAATACGAATACGAATACTAATACGAAATACTTTGTGACGTGTACTTTTCGTTGGTCTTAGTTTATTGCGACTGTTTATCTCAGCCTTAGTTCCTTGGGTACGGCATTACCGGTTACAATTATCATTAGTAATTGTATTCGAAGTGAACTGTCAAATTTTAGTACGCGTACTAGAATCGAACTTTCCATACAAAAGTGCTATAAAGTCTGGTGAAAATCCTGTATTACAGGTAGTCCTTCCACTCTGCCTAACTACTATTATGCATTATTATTGATCAAGAGGTTGTTTAGTATATTTATATGAAATAAGAAAATTTATATTGAAGTCTCCAGCTCATATAACTATCGTAGAATCCGAACCACATACGACGAATCCCTTAGGCGCCTTTTAGAACATGCACGGAAAGAAATTCTGTCCCAATTGTATTATTTTTACATACCGGAACCCACTCAGAATAGTAGGGTTACCTACGATAGGAGCTCAATCAAATATCTAAGATAAATCAAAATGCTATTGTCCCAAATCTTATCGAGCAAGGAATAAACGTCCTAATGTACTCTCTTATTACAATGAAACTCTCAAGTATTGCTGTCAGAGCCCGTAGTCCCATCTGTCACCTAAATTGGCGTTTACGGCAAACCAATCGACTGAGAGATTGAAGAGCGCGCGCAGTGGGCGTTAAGCGAACTAACATTTGCGAGTCCGAGTTTGCCGTTTACGCCGACTCCGCGTTTTCATACAAATCGGAAGTCCGAGTTTGACTTTGACAGCTTGAAGAAGCAAAACCACAGAATATCTAGTAAAAACTTGTATGGAGTTTGACGTTTTTACGGAACTTTGAAGTTCCGTAAATGCCAGTTTTCAGTTTTGTACTCACAGTTACAGTGAGTAGAAAAATCAAGGAACAGTAGTACCTGTATCGCTTTTTGGAAATCTTATTATTTTGCTTATTGGTTATTGTCTTCTCTTTTATTATTATTAATTGTTTTGCACATTTTATAATTCTTCTTCAAGCAAATTAAATTAAATTTATTGGTTATATTTACTTGTAAGGAATCTGTGTAGGCCTATAATTAACATGCACACACTAATTTGTTATTTTTAGTAGTGAAACTATGAAACTGTTTTGTGTATAATGTTGTTGGCATACCAAATAAATAAAATAATAAATAATAATTATTTGTTGCTACTAGAGGACCGTTTATGTGATCCGGTCCTGTTGCTGATGTTGCCCGCCAGTATGGAGCAACAATATACATTCTTTTTTTCGATGCAGCACAGATTTTCAGAAGTGTTGCAGAAGGATTGCAAGCTATTCCTATCCTTGTCGAAAATTCCAGGTGAGCTGACAGACTGAGAATGACAAAATTTTGACGAAATGAGACAATAATAATTAATAAGAATTGCATGGAAAAATATTTCGATTACACTCACAGAACATTTTTTATATTACGTTATTTCTGATGTTTTATTTTTGATCGGATTCTAAGGGTCGTAGCGAGATGTTATATATATGAACTAAAACCACAAAATATCTAGTAAAAACTTGTATGGAGTTTAACGTTTTTACGGAACTTCGAAGTTCCGTAAACGCCAGTTTACTTGAAAACTAGGACTAGCAGATTAGAGTGGTCAGTCTCAGTTCTCACCTATTTTTGCGTTTACGGCAAACCGATCGACTGGAGGTTTCCGTAAAACTCTATACACAAGTTTTTTCTAGATATTCTTTGGTTTTACTTCTTCTTCTTTAAGTCAAACGCGGACTTCCGATTTGTATGAAAACGCGGAGTGGACGTAAACGGCAACGTCGACGTATTTACGGCAATGTGGAGTAAGCTGTCAAATCAAACTCGGACTCGCAATTGTTAGTTCGCTTAACGCCCACTGCGCGCGCTCTTCAATTTCTACATACATTTGAAAACGCCAGTCGATCGGTTTGCCGTAACGCCAATTTAGGTGACAACTTAGACTACCGGCTCTGAGCTGGTAGTCTCAGTTCTCACCTAAATTGGCGTTTACGTAACTTCGAAGTGCCGTAAAAACGTCAAACTCCATACAAGTTTTTACTTGATATTCTGTGGTTTTACTTCTTCAAGCTGTCAAAGTCAAACGCGGACTTCCGATTTGTATGAAAACGAGGAGTGGACGTAAACCGCAACGTCGACGTATTTACGGCAACGTTGAGTAAGCTGTCAAATCAAACTCAGACTCGCAAATGTTAGTTCGCTTAACGCCCACTGCGCGCGCTCTTCAATTTTTCCATACATTTGAAAACGCCAGTCGATCGGTTTGCCGTAAACGCCAATTTAAGTGAGAACTCAGACTGCCCACTCTGTTTTCGATTCGACAGAACTGAAGAGTCTACTCTCGCGACCCGGAGGTTAATTAGCTTGACATTTGTGGAGCTGCCGTAGAGAAGGACTGTCTCGGCCGCCGCAGCCGCCGCCGCGCCGGTGTACTTGAGAGATGTGGTCGGGAAACGCACTCGAACTTAGAAAATACAATGAAGCATACCGTCTAACGCGTTCCATACGATAAGGGGCTTATGTGTCAGTTTTTAGAGTACCGTGGTTACTATTCATTTTAAAATATTAAACGGCTTTAAACTCACGGCATGATTTGTGCCGAGCACGACGTTTCGAGCCAAACATTTGGCTCATCTTCAGGTGAGCTCCCGTGTCCAGCGGCGGCCAACGGGGAACTGGCAATTTGACGTGTTCCGCCGTTGGCGAAGATTGTAATTGTGGGTAGTTTGAAGGTCATGAGCGGCTGCGTTCCGGACTTCCAGGGAAAGGCAAAAGGCGCTAACTGTATGTTGACTTTCACTGCACGGATTTTTAGGGGAGCAAGTACCAGATTCCACATGGGAGATAACTTAAACGAGTCTTCTCGCTTAAAGTTAACGTGCTTGGCTCGGAACGTCGTGCTCCGCACAAATCATGCCGTGAGTAGAGAGCCGTTTATTCTTTTAAAAAGGGGCTTATGTGTTCCAAAATTTTAAAATTTACATAAACACCACTTTTTAGGGCACCAACGTATTTTTTACGTTGGGATCGAGAAACCCAATAACCCTGCTCCACCCATAAAGAGACAGTTCGTATTACAATGAAGACTCAAGTGTTACTGACAAGTTTAATTACGTTAAATTTGAAGAGTCCACTCCCGCGATCCAGAAGTTAATTAACTTTACAGTTGTGGAGTTGCCACAGAGACGCACCGTCTCCGCCAGGGCTGCGCGCCGGTATCCGGAGATGTGGCTAACGGGGTTGTGAAACGCACTCGTGGTGCGAAATACAATGAAGCATATCCGTCGAAGGCATTCCGTACGATAGGCGGATTATGTGTTGCAACTAGAGGACCGTTTATGTGATCCGGTCCTGTTGCTGATGTTGCCTGCCAGTATGGAGCAACAATACCAGGGGTATCGCCAGGGGTATCGTGGGTCCGTAGTGATACGTATACACTCTTTTTTTCGATGTAGCACAGATTTTTAAAAGTCTAGAAGAGGATTTTATGGTTTGCAAGCTATTCCTATCCTTGTCGAAAATTCCAGGTAAGCTGACAGACCCAGCCCCGATTGCACGAAGAGACGGCCCAGTTAATCAATGTTCAAACACGTCACTTTTAGCGAACCCCATGGAGTTCCTTCCATACTGTCTATACAAAATGACGTGTTTAATCGTACGTTGACGTTGATTTTGATGTTTTGTCCTTTCGTGCACTCGGCCCTGAGGATGACAAAATTTTGATGAGATGAGACAATTATACTTAATAAGAATTGCATGGAAAAATATTTCGATTACACTCACAGATTTTTTTTTATATTACGTTATTTCTGATGTTTTATTTTTGATCGGATTGTAAGGGTCGTAGCGAGATGTTATCCAATAGTGATGTTAGCCTAGAAATGAGCAATGAAATGCAAAATCTGACTGGTAGGTTCAGAGATTAGCGCATTCAAACTAAAACCATCGAACCCTTCAGGATGCCTTCAGGTAATTTACTATATTAGTATATGTAAGCATATACATACCTAGTATAGATGCACTAGGCCACGCGTCATTATACAGTATCATCTTACGTATGTCCGTCGATGTATCGAGTCGGCGGCTGTCAGCAGCTTCCGGTGTGAACTGGGTCGACGGCGGCGAGACGGGGGGGGGGGGGGAGGCGAGGGGGAGGGGGAGGGCCAGGATCGATAGTGTGGAGCGGGTTCAAGGGTCTAACCTTGTGTGATCCCCTCACTGCTACCGAGTGCATGCGGTCCCGTTGTGGTCGCTTGAGGGTTCTGTTGTGTGTTTAGCTCTTTATCAATTTAGTCCTTTCTTGATTCGCATTAGATTGTGACCGTATCAATGTTTGTGCATGAATGTTTAAGGTAAATTGTATTGTACATAATTTGTGTGTTATACTGGATAAAATAAATAAAAAAAGTCATTAGACATCCAGGTCTGGTGACTGCACAAAAGATTACAAGAGAACTACTCGTATAAGCCTTAAAAAACTTACATTATTTTTTTATCATAAACGGTAACAGGTAATAAACGCATTTTCCTAATGTTATACGCCTGGCGATGCCAATGGGCTTTCGAACTTACACGAAGGCTGCGAAAACCATGCCGTTCGGCCGGTGTAAATGGTTTTCGCAACCCCTGTTAAAGTTAGAAAATCCCATGGGTACGTACGGCCAGAGTCGAATAATATGAAATATAATGAATAATTTTGAAACTAAACTTCACAATGAAAAACCTCCCTTTGCCCACCGCGATCTAATTTCCGGGTAGTTTCAACGAGCCACGTCGCTCGATCAACCCGTCTTTCCCTTTCCAGGCGCAATTACACCAGGGGGGTGGGTGCAATCCCCCCACCCCCGTAAGCATCAGGAAATTACGCTCTCCATACAAACGTAGTTTACTAACCATTTAAAAAACCACTGTACCAATTGATTTCAAATATGGGACTTAATATCAGGAAACAAATATCTATGTCTGCACGTGTTGGTTTTTTCGAAAAACGTATCCTGTGTTACACAACACAGAAAAGAAAGTTTGTGTGAAGATTTTCTTTTGCCTGTTATTGGACTTGCTTTAGATTTTTCAGAAAAACAAAAACGTACAAACACAGATATTTATTGAAGAATATTAGATACCAAGTATCAAGCAAATCGGAACAGTGTTTTTCAAATGATTAGTAAAGTACGTTTGTATGGAACACAGCTTACGGGCCGTTCTTAACGCTCGTTATTTCGACCAATTCCAAACAAGGGATGTAATTGGCCCCAGCTCTGCCACGACATTAGAATCCTTGCATGTCCTTTTCTTTGGTCGTCCGATTTTTTTTGGCGATTTTAAAGCAAAGCACCCTGGACCGCGCCCTGGACTAGGAGGCCGCACAAAAGTACACCTGAAATGAATGATGGACCCCTTTTGTGACTTCAGGGTGCTTGGAGTCGGTTCAATGTTTTTTAAAACAGTTTTGTATAATACAGTTCGTTTCATCTAACTGTCACTTGTTTTTACATCATTTTCGAAGTATAGATTTCTACAATTTTAAATGTAATTTCGATCAACAGAGCCGCGCTCGGCTATTTCCGCGACAGAGAACCTTGAATAATTGAAATACCGTGCTCCGAAAATTTTCCGTCAACCGGACTAACTAAAAACTTCAACTGAAAAAAATCCTGATTTCTGAACACGGTCTTTCAAGTCCTCTGCGACACCGATGTCGCAGCATTTCACGAGTTTGATTCATCAACAACATTTCTGGACAAAAATAACGAAAGATCCTAAGTCGTTGTAGAATACCTAGGGTACTGAATATTAAATAAAAAGGTAATCAATCGTTTTGGCTTACTCCACGAACTATTTTTAATGGATACGACATTACCGCTATCTCATTGATTTGAGGTTATCCCACGATATCACCATTGAAGCAGATTTTGAAAATATTAAGAAAAAGTTTTTCGTGGGACGCGGTCACGTCTCCGCCATATAATTGTATGGGCATCCGGCGGCGCCTGGCATGCCACACAGCCGAAACATCACCACCGCACGCGTGCGTTCGTCAAGTCAGTTCCTACCCACACACCCACCCATACGTCTGCGACTATGTTTGCAAGTTGAGTTGTTAGTGTATGCAAATTGAAGACGAGCGGGTCTCGAAGTAAGAGCGCTAGATGGAATATCTCGTTCTTTTAACGTATCTATGGTAGCGAAATTCGTCGGAAGCTGGAATGAAGAAGTACATAGATGTCATTGGATAACCTCAAAGCAAAACTAAGTATTCAAGTGCAGGCTTGTGATCCTCAATTGTCTGGAGGCACTCATCGGTGGAACAATGCGAAGGTCGACGAAGGCTCTCTCGAATTGATGACGCTATTTCGAGAGTAGCACAAGACAGGGGTGGAGACCCCAAGGGGCCACTGAAGAGACTCCTTTACGAGCCACTTTCTAAATAAGTCGAACGCAATAAAGTTTCCATTCCATTGTACGTTTACGAGGATGCCTGCGGTCAAGTGAGGGACTTTTTATCTGTTTCGAATTAATAGATTATTTTATTTATTCAGGGCCATCTAGTTCGATTAGCTTTAATGGTATCAATTGGCGTCGAGGGTAGCTGCGTGGATGGTTATCCGTTGGTTTCGTCACCACTTTCGGAGGAAGGAGAAGGTTAAGTCCGAGTACTCACCTAAATTGGCGTTTAAACGTTACGTAAAAACGTTTTCGCTTAATTGACTGATTTTGAAATGTAAATACCATTGACATAAATATGACTACGCAAGGACAGGCCCATACAACATGAATGGAGCAATGAAAGTGATGTTATATGCATCGTGGTGACACGACTTGGTCGCCAGAGTCGCTTCTGTAACACATTTTTTTTTCTTGTTGCCACTGGAGTAGAGCATCGCTACAAGGTCCTTGCTTGTGGTGACTCTTGGTTCGAGTCACCTCTTCCCCTAAAATGTGGTTGAGAGAGGCGATGGCTGGACCCGGCGTGATGCTCATGAACGGGTGCTGTTTGTAGGGAGTGGCCTGCTCCAATTGACAACATGTTAGATGACGGACATGCCTTTGCAAAATAAACCGATATTTGTCATGAACCGTTGCATACGGCATGAATGGTATTTTTTTGTGAATTAATATTAATTTAATGTATTGATATAAACGGGTACCAATAACCCGTATTTCTATAGGCAGTGGCAAACAAAACGTAAACTTAGACTAAGTGGACGTTGAAAAAAAATCAGCGAAGTGAAGTGAAAAAAATCAGGAATATCGGAATACCGCAACAGGCGACAGAATTGTATGAAAGGGCATACCCTTACCTTTTACATATCAGTGGCAAATTCCGAGAACTGTGTCAAATCGGTTTGTTTATGTTCAAGATGAAAACAAAAAGTACTTCATTATTATATTTATTTGTACATATTTACACATTTAGTAATGCAATAATGATCTACGTGTGTAATTAATTCTTATAATTTAGAATGTGTTACTATTGTGAACTTTACGATGCGTTTAAAGTATGAGCAGATAGTAATGTATAAATAAAATAATATACTATCTTAAATTTATATTAAACGATAGATGGGTTTATCAGTCCAAAAACACAGAAGGACAACATACAAGTGACTATAAATTTCGTCTCATTCCATTTAGATTTTACATTTCTAATTATAGCAATGAAAACACTTTTAAACAATGTGTATTCGAATAATTATGGTACACATTAAAATTTAACATAATTAGTTAGAAAACTTGTGGTCAATATCAGTCGATGAATAGACACCCTAAATTTTAATAGACCTGGGTTCTCACAAAATAAAATAGATTTTCGGAAAATATCCCATCCGAACACTTTTAAGACTCTCTTCAACGAAGATATATTAGGCACCGCCAATTATTCTCTACCACACCAAAACTAGTAGAATCTAAACCACATCTTAAGCGCTCGTAAACTCCTAACTAAGTTTCTCTGCGAAGTCTTCCAGTAAGCGTATTGGCGTGAGTGGCGCTCCAAGCCGGCTCGTAACGTCGCCCGGGCGCGCCCTACCTCAAACGGCGTTTTAACTGTCCATAAAATGAGCACAGTCCGTTAAACTACGAATGCCTCCTCCGATCGATGCAGCACACGGCCCTCTTCAGGTTCTCCGCGAAGCCCGTCTTCGTGTGCATCTGCTCCCTGCACTGCCCGCCGGACACGTCGGCCGATTTGTCCAGATCGTCGGATCATGTGTCCGTGCCCGGGTACTTGACGATCAGATCCAGCTCCTCTTCGTTCTGCTTGGAGTGGCGCGGCTCGGTCGACCTCCTCTCTAAGGCGTCTCGGGGCCTGTCGGCGATTTTGTTTTCGATGTTGACGAGGGCGTCGGTGAGGCCTTTGCGATGTTCCTCCTCTTCTTCCTGGTGGGTTTCGATGTCGATATCCTTCCCATGTTCGGTGTTCGATTTGAGACATTCCTTGATTTCATCGTCTTCGTCGATGCTGCTCTCCCGACCCTCGAGGATCATTTTGGGAGTGGTTTCTTCGACAGTGGCGTCTGTGTTCGATTCGTTGATGCAGGAATGCGTCAGTGTGAAGGGTAGTTTGACCGACAGCTCTCCACCCATCGCGCTGAGTGTGAGCTTCACCTTGACGTAGTAAGAGACGTAGATGGCGAAGACGTTTCGATCTTCGGGGGAATTGGAGTTGCAGACGACTGTGGAGGCGAGGCAGGCACCACTTTTTGAGTATGAGTCTTCGAGCGCAATCCAGTTTTTGGTTACACCTGTAGATAATAAATATATAATTAACACAAGTTTTTTTTTTTGTTTTTTTTTTTTATGTGACTGGACATGGATGGCTAATACCACAAGTTCTGTCATGGTATTAGCCCAACACACCACATGGGAACTAAGTGCCATGCCAGGACCTTCCTTATATTGCACGGCTACATTGCACTGGATGGAAAACACGGACAATTTTCATTGCCGCTTCGACCATCGTTCATCCAATGCGATGGTACCAACCCGGGCGGGATAAACCCTACCACCTAGTAAGTAAGGAAGGGGACCTACAGCTTAACGTGGAATCCGAACCACGGCCAGCCTCTCTCAACGGTCGAATGGTCACCCATCCAAGACCAGACCGGACCCAGCGTTGCTTTACTTCGGAGAGCGATCGCCGAAGTGTCGCGCCACTGGGCCACTGAGGCTGACCTGTGTACCTGGCAGGAAGATCATAAGCATCGGAAGCGTTAGGTAAACACACTGCCTGATTATACTGTATCATTATTACCTAAGCTTTTCCACCACATATTTCTCTTTCCTTCTTACTTCTATATAATCATTTATTTTATTCAGGGCCTATCTCAACCATATAGGTTTGGAGTTAACGGTTACTGTATAACACGGATTTCAAGCTTGAGGTATCATCGCACCATTATTCATAGAACTTATTTTGGTAAGGCTATAACTATAAATAAATGACAATATAAATATTAAAAGCAATAAAGGCTAGCCATCGCGACATGTCGATCCAATTATTAATTACTAAATACTAGCGGCCCGCTCCGGCTTCGCACGGGTATAAAATATTTTCCCGCAATATTTAAATCTGTAATATCTTCGAAAATATTCATTTAAATCATATGCTGTAAAGGGCCATATAGATCTATATTAAATCAACAATGTATCTAAAGTATTTAATTGGATAAGGATTAATGCTGTATTGGTTAAAATCGCTTCGAAAATTAGCCATTATCGCTGAGTTTTCTATAGACCTTTTTAATGTGTACAATACTTAGTACAATATTTTGATAAAACTCGTAGGATTCAGCCTGCGCTTGCAATGTAAACGGAAAAAATGTAATTATTTACGACATCACATCAGAAACCTCAAAAATAACAGTATTTCTTACATATAAACCTTCCTCTTCAATCACTCTATCTATTAAAAAAAAACCCCATCAAAATCGGTTGCGTAGTTTTAAAGATTTAAGCGCACATGGGGATAAAGGTATATAGGGACAGAGAAAGCGACTTTGTTTTATACTATGTAGTGATGTAGCCGACATGTGGTTTCAACTAGACGGTGCCACAAGCAGGGAGTGCCTGTGAAACAATTTAATTGCTGCATGAGCCATTTCCTGCTCGGGCAATTTCCCGTTTTGTTGATGAGACTTTGCCACACAGATCAAGTTGTTTAATGCCGTTAGAATGTTTAATGCATTTTGAAGTCTTAGGTTTACGCGAACACTTCTAAGCGCTGCATGAAAGAAATGTATGCAAAGCGGTCATGGACATTTTCGAGAAAAGACATACATACACCCAACCCTGTATAGTTTCAAAAATAATTAAAAAATACATTTATTTATTAACAACATGTGTTTTCGATGAAAATTAATTCTTGCTTGAATTTCGGGAGATAAATGACGTTTGTAAGAATGTGAATGTTGAGGCTGTTCCGACCCATATAAAGTTGTTTGCACACATAACGCAAAAAGTGTTGCACTCTAAGCCACGAATTAATAATAAAAGTTTAATATAGTCATATTACTTGCAGCGAAAAGAATTTCACAATTTCAGGATTATTGGTTTTGTTACAATTTATTTAAATACGATTTTTATTTAACAGCGCCATCTAACGGTGTAAAACTTCTAATCGGCAATTACAACGAAACCATTAAACCTGAAACTGTGAATATGTTTTCGCTGCAACTACTATGGCTATATTTAATATTTTTGACGAATTCGTGCCCTAAAGTGCAATACTTTTTGCGTTCTGTGTACAAAAAACATTGTATAGGTAGGAACATCCTTACGATAATTATCAAAAGGCAAAGGAGCAATCAATGGGTTGGCGTGGATTCACGTGGAGTGAATGTCGATAGCCTATGGAAGAAGTGTCACCATACATGGTATACCTCGGTGTGGGGTGAGCGAGTAGGTGTCGCGGAGCTCCTGGCCCGGCGCCACCGGCACACCGGAGCCCTTCACCAGCGCCACGACGTTCTTGAACTTGCCGTTGGAGAACATGCACACGTCCACGTGCTGTACCACCATCGCCTGCGCAATATGAACGCCTGTGAACGTTTTTAGGGTTCCGTACCTGAAGGGTGAAAAGGGAACCTTATTACTAAGCCTCCGCTGTCCGTCGGTCCGTCCGTCTGTCACAGGGCTGTATCTCATGAACCGTAATAGGTAGGCAGCTGAAATTTTCACAGAATGTGTATTTGTTTTGCCGCTTCAACAACAGATAGGTAAAATGAAAAATAATTAAACAAAATTAAAGGGGGGTACATTAAAAAACCTGATTTTTTCGTGTTAAGTCTTGTACGATGGCACGGAACCCTTCGTGTGCGAGTCCGACTCGCACTTGGCCGGTTTTTAAATTTGCCGCTTCGACTATATTTTCATCCAATGCGACGGTCAAGAACGTTTTACGTTCTTGGCGTTGGTATAATAACCCCGAGCGGGCGAAGTCGCACCGCCTAGTAAGAGAAGAGTCTACAATCTACAGGTTGCTGCCGCCATCTTGTAACAGATCTCCCTCTCACCTTAATCCTGCGTACCGTCTTCTGGGAGTTGTTGGTGACCACGACGCTGACGCAGACGTGCTCCCCGTGCGAGTACATCGCCTTGTCCAGCCACGCCTCCAGCTCCACCCTGGACAGTCAGACGCACAATGGACGTTTATACGGCATACCAAAAATGTTATTTTTTTATTAGGTAGATTCACAGACACCAAAAATCGGCCAAGAGCGAGTCGGACTCGCACATGAAGGGCTCCGTACCATCGTATAAGATTTAACACAAAATAATCACGTTGTTTGTATGGGACCCCCATTTAAATTTGATATATTTTTTATTTTACCTATTTGTTGTTATAGGGGCAAAATAAATACACACTCTGTGAAAATGTCAGCTGCCTACCTATTACGGTTCATGAGATATAGCCCTGTGACAGACGGACGGACGGACCGACGGACGGACAGCGTAGGCTTAGTAATAGGGTTCCGTTTTCACCCTTTGGGTACGGAACCCTAATAAACGATAAAATAGTAAATACCCAAGACACCAATTAAGAATTTACACAAATATTAACATATTTAAAACGTACGTTAATATTTGGAAGGCCAAATCTAAATCAATTATGAATCATTATACAAACAAAATGCATTAATAGACTAGGACCTAGCAACAAAAATGGTAACGATAACGTAAATGGCTGAAACCATTCACCGGATAAAGACCAACCCTCTGAAGCTAAATGTGTCAGTCTGTCTGCGCCAAGTGGTTGCGTTACGTAGATAAAGCGGCTGAAAAAGTAGTTACGGTGACAAAAAATGTACATGATAAGGTAAATGGATGCAAATGACGAAGCATGAAAGTATCAGTACACACTTACTTAGCAATACAAAAACTGAACAAATCTTTGGTTGCATTTCTTAGTTATAGGCGATTTAGGTTACAGATATAATTTTAGGTATATTTAAGTAATTAATTAAAAAACCCACTGGTTATTGTTGTATAATTAATAAGTATCAATGTTTCCAGACAATCAGTATATTCATCAGTAGGTACATACCAGCATCTATTTTATATAGCCAATCTAGATAACACAACCACTTGGCGCAGGCAGACCGACATATTTAGCATCGGAGGGCTGGTCTCTAACACGTGAACCCAAATTCAGCCATTTACCTTATCGTGACCAAAAATGTCGTGACCTCCCGGAATATAACAGAAGTAAGAACAAAACAAAACGAAAGTTGTAAAGTTTACATATTTTGACCTGCAAATATAGCTTATAACACATGTGGTACGATATATGATTCGAAATCTTATTATAGGCGGTAATATACATTTTCTTTACACTATTAACAAAAGAGATAGTGAACTCATCCCTTAGGCTGGAATGCACGATCTCTGGTTAAGAATGCGAATGGTTTGATTGCGTTAAGTTCCTAATCTTTATGGAATGAGAACATGAAAAAAAAACGTTCTATCAAAACAGAAAGAAAAATGTTACAGAAATTGATTGTATTGTATTGTATTGTTGTATTGTTTATTCATCATCCATAGACAGTACACTGCACTCAGATTTGTCATATTTTAGCATTGGCCAGTTCAGCAAAACAAAACACAGCGAAGAAGAACGGGAAAGAAACTCCGCTGTTTTTTTTTTCAACGTCCACTTAGTCTAAGTTTACAAAAGTGTTTGTCAATTATTTTAACAAAAACATAGGTAAAACACTAAATTCACATGAATACACAAAATTTACAATCCATGCCGTATGCAACAGTTCAGATGTTTTATGCATGGAAAAAAATGTTGAAGTCAGGTCGAAAATATATTCTTTTTCAAGTTTTCGGCTTATATTGATATTAACTAATATTGATTTTAATACTATTTCAAAGATCTTAACATTATCTAACCCATTCAGCGAAAATCATGTTTAACTTTTCCCAATTTCTTTAAAGAAACAATAAAAAAACCGGTTTCACGCGTTATGCAGGTTGGTCACATTTAGAAAGAATTAGTCCGAGTTCTAACTAAGCGACACGTCGGGCTCTCGCAATCTCGTTTCAATCGCAAACATTGGTCCGACATTTTTAGGTATGAGGATGCTCTTAACTGTCGAACTCTCATCTTTCTTCTTCAGGCATGATTTTTTTTCCACGTTTGAATGGGGAGTTGAGCGGTAAGGCACTTAAGTCCATTATGGGTCTTTCAGGAAATTTCGCTAACTACTCAAGGCATAGCAATTGTTCATTTGGTATGTTTCATTTAAGTGCCCTATTTATGTTTCTATAGTCTTGCGTAATCTTACATAAATGTCTTTCTTTTACATTATTTTAATAAATAACATTAAATTGCTTAGTAGGAACCAGAAACTGATTTTATTTGAATATTTAAAAGTACGAATCAAGTACTAGATATTGTACCGTCAAAGGAAACCCTAGGATAATCTTGTAGCGGTCCATTGATCGTATACTGAATGATTGTCAAACAAATAAACGAAAAAAAGCACTTAAGGGGATCGTGAGGTGATCAAGTTCCATACAATGGTTCGTGCCTGTTTCCTCAGTCAAATTAAGAAATATTTTTCTCAAATGTTGCACAATAAATCGTCTGTACGTATTGATTTTTTTTTATAACTTAGATTGTACACATGATGTTCGCCTTTTCGTATTTGTAAACACATTTTTAGACGCGTATATCATAAATTAATTCATCAAAATAACTAAAATTTATAGACGTAGCTCTCGATTTATTAAATATCAGAAAAATATTTCTTATTTTGGCTCAGAAAGCAGCTTGATCACCTCATTATCCTCTTAAATGTGATGGGACATGGCCTCATGTAAATTCATCCACCGGGAAGACAAGTATGCCGCGATTTCCAAATACACTAGTTAATATAAACTTGCTCCACAATTTCACGCGCCGTTAACCTCATCCTAATCACGTTATAGCGTGGACCACAACGCGAGATAGTGCGGTGCCGACATCGAGCAAGGAGCGACGATAGTGGCTACCGAAACTCACCCGTGTGGACCGTATTTTTTTATTTTAAGCGCGGCATATGGCGTACGCCAGGACCTAAAGGTGCCCGACGACGCCCATGGGTTTTCGAACATTCAGGGGGGCTGCGAAAACCATGCCGGCCGGCCAGGTGCTTCTTCACACCACGCTTAAAGGACCCCAGGTCGTAATTTGGGGAAAATACCTCGGAATTACGACCACGCACTACACCTTAAGGCTGTTCCGACCCATATAAAGTTGTTTGCACACATAACGCAAAAAGTATTGCACTTTAAGCCACGAATTAATAATAAAAGTTTAATATAGTCATATTATATAGTCATAAAATTGTGAAAACAATTTCACAATTTTAGGAATATTGGTTTTGTTACAATTTATTTAAATACGATTTTTATTTAACAGCGCCATCTAACGGTGTAAAACTTCTAATCGGCAATTACAACGAAACCATTAAACCTGAAATTGTGAATATGTTTTCGCTGCAACTACTATGGCTATATTTAATATTTTTGACAAAAAATCGTGCAATACTTTTTGCGTTCTGTGTAAAAAAAACATTGTATGGGTCGGAACATCCTTAATATGAGCCAACCGTTTCCAGTTATACGAAAAAACTTTTGGGGATAAAACCGGCATTTCTGATTGCCGGAGGGTCTTAATTCTAAAACAATCCTCAATCATTGAACGAGCAAGAAGTTATCCGAGTCTACTTGAAGAGTGCGGCGTTTGTATGTTTGTATGCATAAATGTTTGTCCGATGATAACCGTTGGTCGGTATGTCATGAAATTTGGTGGGCGAGTAAACGAGAACGTGAGCCATATCGGTCAATCGGTTTCCGAGATATGGGATTTTGAGAGGAATGATGCCCGAGTGTAGTGCCCAATAGGAAAAATAAAACTTCGTTTCCGTAAGCAGATGGCGCTGCCTCTATCCTACATCGCGCTATCGTTGTCTTGTGGTAAACAGTTCGGAGCGAGCTACTAAGCTCAATGTGAGGTAACAACTCGCTACCTGGCCCACGGGTCCATGTCGGTTGAGTGGCCGCGGGATGTTGAAGTTACGTAGGGGCGATGGGGGAGCAGGAGCAAACATATGGCGCTCTGCAAACAGATTAAGCTCTCTCTCTACACGGCTAACGAGCGAGCATGCCAGGTAGGGTAAGGTTACTGGAGGGCGGCCTGTCGGCCTGAAATGTGAGATTTAAGTGGACCTCAATTATGGAGGGCTCAAAAAGCTTTGCCGCGGACGTGTTTTTCTACGAAACGACACTCGCAAAGCAAACACACGCTGGTTATGCTGTTAGGAAAAACTGGACATACGTCGAGTTTGAGAAGTTGATTACAATCTGATTCGAATCGCAGACATGGGTATTAGATACGCAGCGACCACTGATTTAAGTACGAAGACATATGCGCACAAGTATAGACTTTTTGCTGTGTGAGTACCGGCACGTTAAAATAAAACAAATGGGCCCACTGAAAGTCTTCCCGTGCATGTTGTAAGAGGCGACTAAGGGCCGAGTGCACGAAAGTACAAAAAATCAACATCAACGTCAAAATATGACCAAACACGTCTCTTTCTGTGGACAGTATGGAAGGAACTCTATGCGGATCACTAAAAGTGACGAGTTTGAACATTGATTAACTCGGCCGTCTCTTCGTGCAACCGGGGCTAAGGGAGCTGGCGTGTGGTAGACCGCCAGCTCGACTGAGTACGCCACCACGCTCAGTGATCTGTTGCGCCGCCAAACTGTGTTCCGGCGTGAATCCCGAGGACCCAGTAGAAAGGGTGATTGGGGGCAAAAAGGAGTTGTCCAGGGAATTCAAAGCTGAATCACTGCTTGGAAGTAAGGGTTCGACACGATGGCCACGGAGAGGTGGTGAAACGAGTGTGCGACAAAGTATTAAACGCAAACCACCCCAATGCATAAGTCCAACCCTAGATTTATTTATGTTATGTTTATTTTATGGTCATGGATGCCAGTTTATTGTTTATTCGTCATTACACTGCACTCGGATTTATCATATTTTATCATTAGCCAGTTCGGCAAATCTCAGCGAAAGAACTGAAGAAGAACTGGCAAGAAATCAATCAATCACTGTAAACTAGTTTGTAAGTATCACTGGTAAAAATAATAAGACAATGACCAACCTGACGAAGTTTCTTGTCGGCTCTTCTTCGCCAGAAGTAATCGAACCGACAGGAAAAAAAATGACGAGTTCGAGCGTGTAATATACATCTAATGGAGGAAATAAAGAAACTGAAATTGAAACTGAAACCGCTAGTTTTTTTTTTCAACGTCCACTTAGTCTAAGCCCCGGTTGCACGAAGAAACGGCTGAGTTAATCAATGTTCAAACACGTCACTTTTAGTGAACCGCATAGAGTTCCTTCCATACTGTCCACACAAAGTGGCGTGTTTAATCATACTTTGATGTTGATTTTGATTTTTTGTTCTTTCGTGCACTCGGCCCTAAGTTTACAAAAGCATAAAGTACAAGCTCATGTCATTCGCAATAGTTCATGACAAATATGAGTTTATTTGTAAAGTACACCCACCTTTATAATATTAGCCCAACACACCGCTTTCTGAAAGGAATCAGGTGCCATGTCCGGACCTTTCCTTTATGAGCACGGATACATTGAACCTGATGGAAACACGGTCAATTTTGCGTTTTGACAGTATTTTCATCCAATGCGATGGTACTAGCCCAAGAGAGCTTTATTCACCGAGTAGAGAAGGGAAACGACAGTTTTAAATGGATTCCGAACCATGAAGCAGCTCGCATTCTTAAAGAAACGCACTTCGAAACATAAATGAAGTGGTGCATAAACGGAGGAGGGATCGAACCCATGACCTCTGGCATGCAATTCCCCGAACTCCAGAGTGAGCTACGAACCGCATAAGTGAACAACCCTTAATTGCAAGTGCAATGGCCACATCAAAAATGGTGATCGCGTAAGTTTCGCAGACTCAACCAGACGCCGCTTTGGATAGACGAATTTGATTAGGGAAAATATATCTTTTCATGCGGACGGCAAATATACATCGTCATAATTTGTCGAGGGGGGACGTGAATTCACTCAATCATCGTAAAAAAACTCGCGAACACTTCCAATGAATTTTGAATAATTTACAAGCGCAAACAAATTCCAGACGAAGAGCAGAGCCCGAACGTAAAGATATTGGAATGAACGTTAAATTTACGCCATCGTAAAACGCCTCTGCGAAGAAAAACGCAGTCGAACAGGCCTCGTGGAGAATTAAAATACGCAACGATGCCGCCTGTCAGTAGAAAACAGACACATTCTCAAGGTTGATCCACTGGCAGCTGGGGAGAAATCGTCCTAATATGTTTTTTTGCTAAATTGAACTTTAAAAAAATGCAGTTAAAGTAGGTATCTGTCTGTAGAAAACTACTAGCAGATGGTACAAACAGTTCTAATAGATTAGTACGGGAATGTGTTTTAGAAATGGAACTTCGAAGGAATCCTGTTAAAGTAGCTGTCTGAAAGTAGAAAACTCATACGTCGATGAGAAAACAGAATTATTATTATGATACAGTACAAATTGACCTCACTAGCAGATAGGAGCAAACTATGCTAGGTTTTCACCAAGTGCTGATTATTTTGTACTAGTATCGATTGGTAAAAAAGGCTCTTTAATGTGAGGATTTAGCTAATCAGTACTTGGTGGCAGATACCCTAAATGATTTTTTTTAAATGGGACTTTCAAGGAAATTATGTTTACTCGTAAGTAGTCATCTGTAAGTAGAATACAGAAACATTATCAAGGTCCAGTACAAGGTGGCTCTATTAGCAGCTGGGAAGAGACGGTCATACGAAGATACGGAATAGATTAGGTACATACTGTAGAAAAAACATGTTTAGAAAATACTTTGAAGTAATCTTGTTAAAGTATTGATTGATTTATTGAAAATCCTTTAATACGCCACAAAAAAACAATTTACAAAAGAAAGTATAGTGCAATAACAGAAGCTATCTGACAGAAGAAAATATAAACATTACCAAGGTACAGGGCGTGTATTCCTGGCATTCAGTCATTGCGGATTCAGTAGAATTAACAGAAGAAGATTTTACTTTGACATAACTGTTAACTCTACTGAATCCGCAATGACTGAATGCCAAGAATACACGTCCAGTACAAGGTGGCTCCACTAGCAGCTAAGGAGGAAATTGAAGAACTCGATGAACAAGAAACTTGAGAAACATATTGCCTTGACTATGATTAACTTGTTTGACTCTTTGTTTGGAGCCATAACTTCGTAATAATATGTTGCCTTTTAATCTTACAAAGTGTATCACGAATATGTGAATTAATAACCGGCGATAAAAAAAATATCCATGACTTTCGGCGTATTTTTCTCAAAATAAAATTGTAGGATCGGTGTATTTCGAATATGGTGGCTCGATGGAAGAATAGATTTTAAAAACTGTGTATATAAAGGTCAAAGCCTCCGGTTGGTGAGTATTCGATACTTTATATCGAATAATATAAATCCATGCTAATATGAACAATGCGAAAGTAAATCTGTCTGTCTGTTGCGTCTGCACGCCTAAACCGCTAAACCAATTTTAATGAAATTTGGTATTGATAGAGACCGAACATCGGGAAAAGTTTTGTGGAAAGAAGTTTGTATGGGGGAACTCATGTAATATCCAATTGGGTCCGACATCAGTCCAAAACTATATTGACCCGAGCGGAGCCGGGTACCTCAGCTAGTATGTCAAATTATAGGAATAGTATTCGAACACTGCCCAAATATTATTGGTTGGGCAATAAACTCACTCAATGTTTGCTTTGGTACTATGGACCCAGCGAGTATGGAAGAGCGGGGGTGGCAACCTAAACTGGCATGTATGGGGATGGCGTAGCCACTTTTAGATACATACATTTTGATACAATGGCGGAAGCACCGGCGAGTGAGTTCGCTTGCTTGACATTTTAGAATGTATTTTTTTATCATTTAGTTTGACATGGATGGCTAATACCGCACAGCTACTGTTTTAATATTAGCCCAATCACGGAGGATGTATTAGCACTGAAGAGAAAGAAACGAGAAGTGGTATGCGGTCGAGATCGCGTCTCCGTTATATGGTCAAAATGTCCAAATAATTGGGGCAACAGGGGCCATATACTATGTCGCAATATCCTAGTTGTGATAGTACTAGATTTTCGCATAAAATACTTCGTACTTCTTGCGAGAAGAACGGCTGAAGTTTATATAATGTTCTAAGTTTAGCAAACGCAAAGTCAGCATTTGATTTAATGTGTTCTTTAAAGCGCAGGCTTTGGTCGATCTTGAGCCCAAGGTTACGTGTGGCGTCCAATTCTGGAATAGTTTCGCAGTATGGGAATAAATACCTAAAAATGAACGTTTTTCTATGGTCGATTACAGTAAAGCCTTTGGTTGTTAAACATTGAAAAAATACTGAGCTTATATAACGTACGTTTGCGAAGGTAAACATCCCCATTTTGTCCAAAACACTTGTATAATTGTCGAAATAAAAAATATTTCTAAAAGGACCATTTTTACCTTTCAAAGCCATTTTTTTTGTTATCTAGAAAGATAGGAGAATGATATAAAAAAAATTCTTATACCTCTCAGCCATAACGAGGTACACATCCTCCTTGCTGTTAAAAAACTTCTAAATACAAGAATTTTACAAAATCAGACCAGTCGGTACCTTGCCATCAAATATACGAAATATCCGGGAGCTCGCGAAACGTGCATACCCTCGCGCTGACATGATGGCACTGGCTAGATTCCGGAGCGCGTATTCATGACTTTACGCTATTATATATAAGCGCATTAAGTGCATTAACCATCCGATACGTCTGCTACTACGTTTGCACGTTACATGTGCGTTTTAGTTGATGGACGTTCCAGTATTTGAGACAGCAGTTCCCATAGTAGGCGCGCCCGATGCCATATCTCCTCTATTTTTATCTGTGGGTATTTAGCCATCCATTTACAGTGACACAAAAACAAAATGCGTTCTAATGTGAGTGATGTTTGTTTTTTGTCCTCGTACAGGGGTTCTAGCCGTGAAGATGCGACCCCTACTTGAATATTTCATGCAGTCGCGGCGTCTGCCTCTCCCCGACGTACATAATAGATAGTACACGAGCGGCGCGCACCAGTGGCACGGCACGTTCGATTGAAGAAGGCCAGACCTTGATTTACGAAAATACGACAGGGATTAAACCTGTTTGTTTCGTAAATTGAGTGAAATGTTGCCTTGTTAACCCGATGATTTATGAATAGAAGGGTTTGAGCGAATCGTTGTTCCATAAATAAACACGATTGACCAGACGCTCGCTCCATAATTTTACGTTTTCGGTGGGTCGCGGTCGAATTTCTGTTTATAATATTCGACGAAAAACAGTCAGTTTTTCCACGTATCCTTTTTTCCTCTCAGTCTCCTACTTGATATTTCGTGCCAACGGGTGCCCAAAGGGTGCCAATGGAACCCTATTGCTAGACCTCCGCTGTCCGTACGTCCGTCTGTCGTCTGTCACAGGGCTGTATCTCATGAACCGTAACAGATAGGCAGCTGAAATTTTCACAGAGTGTGCGTTTGTTTTGCCGCTATAACAACAAATTTTTAAAAAATAAAAAAAAATTAAGGGGCCCCCATACAAAAAACGTGTTTTTTTGTATTACATCTTGTACTATGGTACGGAACCCTTCGTGTGCGAGTCTGACTCGCACTTGGCCGGTTTTATTTTTATTTAAGTAATATATTTTTATAAAATGGGAGCAAAAAGAAAACTGTCATTAAACTTTTTCTCTGGTCTCGTGATAAAACCGTAATGCTAAAAAAAGGACTTTTAGCGACATATTATGTCCTGACCACTGAAGAGAAAGGAATATTTCGGGAGGTCACGACATTTTTGGTCACGATAAGGTAAATGGCTGAATCTGGGTTAACGTGTTAGAGACCAACCCTCTGATGCTAAATATGTCGGTCTGCCTGTTCCCAGTGGTTGCGTTATCTAGATTGGCTATATAAAATAGATGCTGGTATGTAACTGCTGATGAATGTACAGATTTTCTAGAAACATTGATACCTATTAATTATGCAACAATAACCAGTCGGTTTTTTTAATAAATACTTAAATACCTAAAGTTATATCTGTAACCTAAATCGCCTATAACTAACAAATGCAACCAAAAATTTGTTCAGTTTTTGTATTGGTAACTAAGTATGTACTGATACTTTAATGCTTCGTCCTTTGCATTCATTTATCTTAACATACATATTTTTTGTCACCATAACTACTTTTTCAGCCGCCTTATCTACGTAACGCAACCACTTGGAACACGCAGACTAACACAGTTAGCCTCAAAAGGTTGGTCTTTATCCTGTGAACCCAGTTTCAGCCGTTTACGTTATCGTTACCATTTTTGTCGCGATCTCCTAGTCTAGAAGGAGAAGTGGCATGCGGCCGATATCGCGTCTCCGCTATATGTTCAAAATGACCATATAATTGTAGGGGAATTCGGCGGCGCGTCGTATGCCACACAGTCGAAACATCGTCACCGCGCGCGAATGCGTCTCTAAAATAGCGTTCGTCAAGTCAGTTCCCACCCACACAAGTGCTCCAATACGTCTGCGACTATGCTTGCATCTGGCATGCACGTTTAAGGTGGCCCAACCCGGCGGGACTAACTCATTCGCGGGCACGGTACAAAACCGTGCTGTCGCGCTCTGGGACCTTCTATGTTTCAAAGAAAAAGACAGGCTCCGTGATGAGGAAGATGCTAAATGTCCAAAAAAAGACAATGTACATAGTGTATGATTTGGTAGGATTTACGAAAATTTTAATTACAAAACGACTTATAGCTAAAAGTAAGCCACGACCGCTGTAGTCCAAAATCTTACAAAAACCAAATAGATTATAAATCTTGATTTAATAAGCTATGTCTGATGACTAATTTTTTTCAGATATTCTTACTTTATCATAGCGTAATCCACCTCCAAATTTATTGTATAAAACGCGCGAAAAATTCGAACTTTCGGACCTTATAACTTAGAAACCAAACACAATTTTACAATGCCAATGGTCATCAGACATCTAGTTCGATCAAATAAAGCTATTTTGAGCAAAATTTTGGATCTCTGACAAGAAATATGTGCGTGATCTTCTTTCCCCTTTTGTATGGGGAGATGAGCGGGATGGGCCACCTTAAGTTGGATTGGTGGTTTTTGAAAATTGGAGACAGCGGGTTCCATAGTAGACGTGCTCGATGCGATATCTCCTTCCTTTTTAGGGTTCCGTACCCAAAGGGTGAAAACGGAACCCTATTACTTAGCCTCCGCTGTCCGTCCGTCCGTCCGTCCGTCCGTCCGTCCGTCCGTCCGTCCGTCTGTCCGTCCGTCCGTCCGTCCGTCTGTCACAGGGCTGTATCTCATTAACCGTAATAGATAGGCAGCTGAAATTTTTACAGAGTGTGTATTTATTTTGCCGCTATAACAACAAATACGTAACATTTAAAAATAATAAGAATTAAAGGGGGTCCCCATACAAGAAACGTGATTTTTTGTGATTAATCTTGTTCGATGGTACGGAACCCTTGGTGTGCGAGCCCGACTCGCACTTGGTCCGGTTTTTATCTATGGTCCTGACCAAAGATTTAAAGTCCTTTTGTGTGGTTAGTCCGGTGCTAGCCCGCGTGCTAAAATTTGACAGTTCACTCTGAATACGACTGTAAAAGCTTTATTTCGTTCTGTGGCGAAATCTCATTTTTCATTTAGCTCTTTGTCAAGATATGTTCGCGTGATGTAACTCTCCTCTCAATCATACTTAGCGCTCATTATTCACAACTGTCATGATAATTTATCATTGTTGATTTTTGCCGTCAAATTCAGCTCGTTTAATATGTATGAGTCTGGATTTTCCCGCGGAGATTGTAAATGGAAATGATCTCGGCGGTATAACAGATATTTTCTCCATATTCAGATTTTAAAACAATACTTTTGTGCTTGCAGGACGGTGTCTGCAGGCCTATTCTTGGAATTCCGTGCTCAGGAATCAGGAATAATTTGCTCCAGAAAACAGCTTTTATAGCGGTAAACAAAGCAATTTCCTCGACGAAAAGATACCGGAGCACGGTATTGCAATGATTCAAGGTTTTCTGTCGAGAAATATGTTCCTGATTCCTGAAAACGGAATTCCAATAATAGTAGGCTTGTTATTAGAACTGAGGAAATAATTTACAATTATATATTACTGTTTCAGAATATACTGTTGTGATTAATACGATTTGATTGATGAATGTAGGAATTCTATCATCCGCCCTAGTTTAAATATTTTTGGCAAATCACCTTGCCCTCCAAAGGCATGGCTTGACAGCAGTAAAAAAATATTAATCAGAGTTTTAAAATTTAAAACAACAGAAATGTGTTTGTATTTATAGGCCACGATGTGTGTAGTGTGAAGACTTGCCTCCTATGTCAGATGCCATGGGTTCGATTCCCGCCCCATTCATGCACCACTTTATTTCTTTTTCTGAAGTGCAATTCCCCACGAACGCGAGCTGTTCCACGGTTCGGTATCCATGCTTCAATCCAGGTCTTCGCCCCGTACTGGTCAGCAAGGCTTGAGCCCGTCCGAGTTCCCAAAATTGCATTTAATAAAAATATGGTCGAAGCGGCAATGAAAGATTGTCCGTGTTTAGCATCCAGTTCCTATAAAGGCGTGCTCATGAAGGGAAGTTCCTGGCATGGCGGCCAATTTCTTCGGGAATGCGGTGCATTAGGCGAATATCGTGTGGTATTAGCACTCGATGTTCAGTAACATAAAACACCCTCAGAACTCATGGCCCCATGAACTTCCAATGCATTGAAAATGATTTTATTTCGTTTAAGCCATCGATATAAATAAAAAAACATTGTTTTTTTTTTAGTTCAATGGTTTAAGCACTTAAAAATTAGAGGAGTTCAAAGGAAGGGCGAACTTCAATCAAGTATTGTCTGGAAATCCACTGAGGGTCAAGAATTGTCTTTGCAAATAAACTGATATTTGCCATGAACTGTTGCATACGGCATGAATTGTTGACTATCGTGAATTCATGTTAATTTAGTGTTTTTGTTAAAAAAAATAGTATTTTGTAAATTATAGACTAAGTGGACGTTGAAAAAATGTTAAAATTTGAGAAATCCGAGTGCAGTGTACTGTCTGTACTAGATGATAAATAAAAAATACATTACGATACATCAATACACGAAGAAAATAGTAACTTAAACAACCTGGAAATATATTATTTTTATTTAATGCATTACAAAGCATATCTGATATAATTAAACGACGACTACAACGGTCGGCTCCATGAAGTACCAGATTCTGAACGAAACATGTGAAATCGCCAAAAAGGTGTCTCCGAAAGAGGTAACGACATAACCAAGTCACAATATATAAATTACGAAGCCCCTGTTTCTATGCAAAAATGCTAATTTAATTTCGCAATCTTCAAGTAAACTCCCTAATTTACTAGTCCGTTATCTAACTCTTTCCGTCTCAAATCGCAAATTGTCCTTTCCAACGACCCATCAGGAAAGTTGCTATCACTACTTCTCCAAGTGTTCTCCGAGAGGGGAAGCTAACTTTTCAAACCTTCGCCTGGGGGTGTTTTATCTTCTAGAGACGGAAGCAGAGGAAGAAAATTGACGGAAAACGGCTCGATATCTGAAGGGGTGGAGAACGGATATGGGGCTGTGGAAAAGGTGGTATTAGACACGAATGAGCAAAAAAAGCAAAGAAAAACAAAGGAAATACAGAATATAAGTGGTGCTAAAGGATTTTCCCCGTTAAGGTGGGCCATCCCGCTCAACTCCCCATACACTGAAAGAAGATCACACCCATATTTCTTGTCAAAGATCCCAAAATTTTGCTCTTTGTTGCTGCATTGTATCTTTATTTGATCGAACTAGATGTCTGATGACCGTTGGCATTGTAAAATTGTGTTTGATTTCTAAGTTATAAGGCCCGAAAGTGTGTGTGTGTGTTTTATACAATAACTTTGAAAGGTGGATTACGCCATGATCAAGTAAGAACATCTTAAAAAAAAAATCAGACATAGCTGATTTAATCAAGATTTATAATCTATTTGGTTTTTGTTAGATTTTTGACTACAGCGGTCGTGGTTTACTTTTAGCTATAAGTCGTTTTGTAATTAAATTTTTTGTAAATCTTACCAAATCATACGTGATCACACTCTCTAACGTAAGATTTAGGAAACTGTTTTGCAAAAATGTTGGCCACTTCCTGGTGATCAGTAACTGTTGTGTTTTCAGCTCTTAAAGCAGGTTATAGTTATGCTTATTTATCCTGTTTATCCGTTTTTACCTCATTCATTGTATGTTTACCTACTTATTTCGAACCTAATTCTCACCATCATCACTCTAACGTGAGCGGCGAGCAGACTGTATAATATCGGACTTTAACGCGAGCGGACCCTGGGGCACAGATATAATTTGTAAAATACACGGTGTTAACCCAAGTAGGCGACATTCCCGAAAGGGGGTTGTTTTGGGTCACATATTGATGCCGAAAAAGTAGGTTTTTTTTTTGTTTTGGCCTTTTGTTTTAAAATTTTCGATTTCTAATACTAGTATGAAAACATAGTATTTCGTAATAGGAACCGCACTGCATTCACAAAAAGTTCTAAAATAGGACATTTTTTTAAAATAAATGTGAAAATTCGGATCGACGCAATAAAATTGGCGGCGGCGCGCAGTCAGCTGCGAGACAGCAAACGCGTGACCTTGGAAGTGGCGCGTACACAACACATGACGTGCTTACAACATTCCAAAGGGAAATTGTCGCTGAGGTTAAAAGTTTGGATTAGATCTGCAATTTTTCTTTTACTATTTTAGATTTAATTTTTAAGTACCACAAAATTATCAGTACATGAAATAGTTAAATAATCGGTATTAAAATAGAAATGTCGCAAAAAAAATTAACACCGTGTATATTTGAAAGTGCACTAATGGTAAATTATTTTCACGGGTGTATAACACGGTTATCAGAGGGTGGATTGGTGCCGGGCGGGCTTGGAGAGAGCGAGCGTCCAAATAAGAGGGCGAATAACATCTCAACAAGAGCAAAACAGATCACGTCCCTATTTTATGAGCGGCTCGTAGCCTAGTGGCGCGAGGACTGGCCTAGCGTACCAGAGGTCTGGGTTCAATTCCTCGCCCCGACATTCACTGCTTCTTTCTCTTTTCGAGTTCGATAAGTGCATTTCGTTACGAACGTGGTTCGGAATCCATGTAAAACTGTAGGTCCCCTTCCCCTACTAGGTGGTAGGGTTTAAGCCCGCCCGGGTTGGTACCATCGCATTGGATGAAAAGATGGTCGAAGCGGCAATGAAAAATTGTCCGTCTTTTCCATCCAGTTCAATGTAGCCGTGCTCATAAAGGGAAGGTCCTGGCATGGCACCTAATTCCTTCGGGAATGTGGTGTATTCAGCTAATATCATAACGGTAGTTGTGTGGCATTAGTCGTCCATGTCAGGTCGCATAAAAAATAAATTTTTTATAGTGTTTGTTCTTTTATTGTTTCCAAGAATAGGCCTTCAAAAGTTATGGAATCATTCCTCACCGGCCATCCGAGAGCAGGAATGGTTTGTCGACGGCGGCCCGCGGCGGCGGAGGCTCCATACTTTCTGTGAAAAACAAATGTGATGTCATTATAATTATTTAAGGTGGCCCTTCCCGGCGGGACTAACTTCTTCGCGGGCACGGTATAAAACCGTGCTATTGCGCTCTGGGACCTAGGTGCTCTGTTTCAAAGAAAAAGACAGGCTCCGTGATGAGGAGGATGCGACATATCCACAAAGCAGACAATGTGCATAGTGTATGATTTGGTAAGATTTACGAAAATTTTAATTACAAAACGACTTATAGCAAACCACGACCGCTTTAAACAAAAATCTAACTACCTACTAAATTGATTATAAATCTTCATGAAACAAACTATGTCTGATGACTTATAAGATGTTTTTATTTTATCGTTGAGTAATCCACGTCCAAAGTTATTGTATAAATAGCGCAATAAATTCGAACTTTCGAACCTTATAACTTCGAAACCAAACACTATTTTACAATGCCATCTAGTTCGATCAAATAAAGCAGTTTTGAGTATACATTTTCATCCCCCACAAGAAATATGCGCATGATGATCTTCTTTCCTCGTTTGTATGGAGAGTTGAGAGTTGAGGCCCACCTTAAATATCTATGAGTCCCACGGCATATCTTATGGTTGCAAAAAATGTGATGTCATTGTTATTATTTAAATGATATATCTATGAATACCACGGCATATCTTATGGTTGCATAAGATATACGGGTGTAAACAACTTACCGGTAATTCTAAAGGATTGGATATTAAATAAGATTTGAGGTGGAATGCAATTTGTGTATGGAATTGGACATTGATGTTCAACCGAGTTCCCCGAGGAATTAAGTGCTATGCCAGAACCATTCCTCTCTGCACGGCCACATTGAACTGAATGGAAATTACGGACTATTTTGCATTTCTCAATTTCTTTCATTAAATGCGATAGTACAAACCCGCGCGGACTTACTACCTAATATATAGATTATTTATATGGGTTCCGAACTATGGTTTTAGACACAAGACCATGCATGCGTAATCCCTACATAACCCCTTACAGTCGCATTCAGAGTGGGCGGAGAACGGAGGATAGAGGTAGACAGGAGATGGTCTAAGCAAACTGGGTCTGTGTCCACCAAGTGGGTCGCTACGTCACAGCCCACGTGATAAGAAGGCGTGGCTTAGCGACATTCGCGACATTGCGCTGGCGGTGTTAGGTTGTGGGCATCGATATAAATGTCGATGGTTGTGGGATAATATTATGGTCTGCGGCGCAATTTTCAGCGAACAGTCGATTATACGATAAGATTTTGTGTATATTGTTGCAAACATTACACAGGACAAAATAATCTAAAGTTTGTAGTTGGAATTAAGTTTTATTTGTCAGTAAAATACCTCATATTGTTTAATTTGAGTCAATATTCGAGCATTGTATCGATGTATCGCTCTCGCTATGTGCCGATAGATGGCGCGCTATCATTTTCTTTTTACGGTAAGAAATGTTGATCTCATGCTGCAAATTTTTATGACATTTTTAAATTAAAATTATTTGAATCCGGGCGAAGGCATAGATTTAAATTTGGATGGTTTTTATTCTAGAAAAAAACACACAGTAAAATTTAAAAGGCGCCATCTAGTTGTAGTCTTGTAACCACTAAGAATAGCTCTCGGAATAGCTGCTACCAGAACATCGATTCTTCCGGTAGATGGATTTCGCAAAAATGGGCGGTGCATGACCCCACCATAAAGCGATTTTCCCCCCGCTTTCTCGCACAGTGTCACGCTGCGATCCTTAGTAATATGAGATAAAAAACATCTCCTCTTTACCTCTATCCTCCGTGGGGCGGACTAATTTTAACACGCCGGAATAAACTGGTTTTTGTATGGTTAGTCCGTTGCTAACCTCGTACTAAGTTTTGACAGGTTCGCTCTGAATACGACTGTTATAGTATTCATGATTTATTAAGTAGATGTTATGTTAATGTAATTAGAATTTTTAAATGGCAGGGTTCCTACGCAAGGATTTACTAACTCCAAAATACAATATACTTACCAATACCGTTGAGGTTTTTCCGCGAAAGTTCGTCGACTTCTAATTTCGTCTTGATTTTGGGTGACAACCTGTCCAAACAGACTTTGTCAATCATGACCATATTTTTCTGATTATTTTCAAAATCTGATTAAAATGCTTGAATGTAGATTAAAATTACTTGATATTTCCATAGTTGTATTTTATGGGTGCGACCATAGAAGAAAAAGTGATACGACTTTATCGTTATTTCATTCATGTGTGTACAACGACATCTACATGGAAGCATTGAATTTAAATTTTGAAAATAATCGGAAAAAATTTGTCTGCAAATTCGTCGGGAGCAGGATGCCTTCTGCCTCCTTGTATAATCAATCACACATTAATGTGTATCAGTAATTTAGTATCCATTTAATAAAAACAATTATCGAATTAATTGACCGTTTCAGCTTTGGCAAAAATGCTTTCGTATGTCCCGCTGTTCTCTGTGTTTGTTAGCTGGTTAGATAATTATGATTTTTATTCGATTGGACAGTTTCCATAATGGCGGAGCCATTTCGTTTTTTTTTAAATGTCTCACTCTTTTTTTAGGTGTGACATTTTTTCGACTTTCTTGCGATTTTCTTGACGAAAAGATTCCGAAGCATAGTATTTCTATTTAATCAAGGTTTTCCGTCGCTTTAAAATCGCTTTAAAAACCGCTATAAAAGCTGTTTTCTGGACTGAGGATTACTGATTCCTGATTACGGAATTCCAGGAAAAAACCTGCTGAGAGCCACTAGTTCATAAACAAAATAATTCAACAACACAGTAAAGGTAAACATAACCCAATGACCAACGGTGAGTGACCTGTGCAACACTTGATGCGTGGCGCCGAGCAGGTGCGGGCTGGGCGGAGCGGGCGCGGAGGGCGCGGTGCCGGCGCGCCCTGCGCCCGCGCCGGCCGCGCCCTGCAGTACCCGGATGCCCATGCGCACCATGTTGCGCCGCGACACCTTGTCGTCCGGCCGCTCCGCTGCAAACCGTCAACCGTCAAGCGCCTGCCCCGTTTCGATCAAACAAACCATTTTCCACACTTGAAGTTATATTTTAAATCAATCCGCTCCAGCTTGGCTGTCGAATTTGAAATGTTACAAATCATCAAAGCGAAACGTGATCATTTACTTTCAGAGTTACAAAAATATAAACATTTCAGGCCAGAATCTGGTTGTTGTTGTTATTTCAAAATATATCGAATGATGCTTCTGACCCAGAATATACTTTCGCGTTAACGACGCAACTGTGATATTTAGATAACCGGTAAAATATTCTTATCCGGGTGAAGTTGAATTTTGTGACTTTAGCCCATCATACCACTTCCTCGAAGGAACTATGTTCCATGCCAGGACATTACCTTTTATTGACATGGCTACATTCAGCTGATCGTAAAACATTGGCCCAGTATTCTATACAAGCGTAGAGTATACAAGAGAATTCCGTGCTCAGTAGGTGTTCTTCTGTAGTAGGTTCTATAGCTCGGTTGTTCTTCAGTTGAGAAAAAGATTTCATAACAGATGCCATCTTCGCGGAGGAAAGATGCCAGATCACGCTATTTGAATTATTTTAGGATTTAGGAAAAGCGGTATCCTCGACTGAAATATGTTTGATTCTCGAGCACGGAATTCTGAGAATAAGCCTACTGATCTGTTTTCTCAAACGCGACAGAAGAAGCACATAATATATATACACATTCAGAGTCCATAAATAGTGGTTACAAGTGGAGGTATATTTTCAACCGACTTAAAAAAGGAGGAGGTTCTTAATTCGTCTGTATGTTTTTTGTTTGTTAGTATGTTACTCGTTATCTCCGCAAACTGTCAACATATTTGACAAATTATTTTCCTCATTAGTAGTGTATATCTTAGGGGTGGCCCTTTATTAATTTGTTTTAAATAATACCACTGGTCAAAAACTAAAAGAAGGGAAAAAATTACAGTTTTTAAAAACATTGAACAGACTACAAGCACCGTGGAGTGAAAGGCAATACAATGTGATTCAAATAAGAATAGAATATGATCACCGCCATTTTGAATGTCAAACTGCTAAAACCCTCACTTCACTTCACAAACATCAGTACTTTGCCGCGGTGTTGCCGCGTAATTTTCCTCGCGAATTCGAGTGAAGTTAGTCACGAGCCCCGTACTACTCTTATTTGAATCGCGTTGTGCAAAAGCACACCGGAGAATGTATGATGGACCCCATGTATGTGATTTTGGACCGCCTTCTACTCCAGGTTGCTTGAAGTCGGTTCAATGTTTTTTAAAACTGTTACTTTCGTTTAGTTGTATGTGAAGTTTACCGATGAAGGCGCGCACGTCGTACGAGGTGCCGATGGGCGCGCCGTGGTACTGCTTGGCCGGGACCAGCTGCACGCTAGGTGGCGCCAGCGGCGTCAGCTCCAGCTGGAAGGCGTGCGCGTTGCTGCCCAGCCGCTTCATCAGCGCCTCCTGGCACACAACCAATTGTCAACGTGCCAAAGCCACGTTAGGACCTTCCTTATAGGTGATGCGATAAGTTTGGTTGGTAGTTTTAGAAAATTGGAGACAGCGGCTCTCATACCAGGTGCGCTAAATGGCATTTTTCCTTCCTTACTTTTTATCTATGGGTGGGACGGACCTATATTTCCTTCCTTCCTTTTTATCTATATGGTTGGGACGGACCTATATTTCCTTCCTTCCTTTTTATCTATATGGTTGGGACGGACCTATATCACTTTCCTTCCATTTTATCTATGTTTGGGACGGATCTATATCTCCTTCCTTCCTTTTTATCTATATGGTTGGGACGGACCTATATCACTTTCCTTTCATTTTATCTATGGGTGGGACAGACCTATATCTCCTTCCTTCTTATTCATCTATGGTTGGGACGGACCTATACCTCCTTCCTTCCTTTTTATCTATATGGTTGGGACGGACCTATATCACTTTCCTTTCATTTTATCTATGGGTGGGACAGACCTATATCTCCTTCCTTATTATTTATCTATGGTTGGGACGGACCTAAGTATACCTCCTTCCTTCCTTTTTATCTATGGTTGGGACGGACCTATACCTCCTTCCTTCCTTTTTATCTATGGTTGGGACGGACCTATATCTCCTTCCTTCTTATTTATCTATGGTTGGGACGGACTTATACCTCCTTCCTTCCTTTTTATCTATGGTTGGGACGGACCTATACCTCCTTCCTTCCTTTTTATCTATGGTTGGGATGGACCTATACCTCCTTCCTTCCTTTTTATCTATGGTTGGGACGGACCTATACCTCCTTCCTTCCTTTTTATCTATGGTTGGGACGGACCTATATCTCCTTCCTTCCATTGTATCTATATGGGTGGGGCGGACCCACAGAAATCAGAATTAGTATATTCCGATTTCTGTGGGCGGACCTATATCACCTTCCTTCCTTTTTATCTATGGGTGGGAGGGACCTATATCTCCTTCCTTCCATTTTATCTATATGGGTGGGGCGGACCTAAATCACCTTCCTTCCTGTTTATCTACGGGTGGGACGGACCTGCAGCGGCGAGGGCGGGTCGGGGTCGCGCGTGCAGTGCGCCGGCGGCGGCGGCCACACCTGCGCGAGCGACATGATCGCCTCGTTGCAGAACTTGAGCCCCATCACCTCCTCGTCCTCGCGGCCGTACCTGCGCAGGCGACGCGGCGTGAGAGACGGCTCCGGTGGCCAATTCATGCGCTAACTACATTACACACGGAATACACACTCCCAAATCTTCACTGAATCAGTAAATATCTACCGACCTATTCTGGGTGCAAACCATGGTCAATTAACTCGCTCGGTGAACAGGCAAGTGAATGCTTGAATCTGATGTTTAGATGCATTTCGTACCGTGCTAACTCTCAAACGACGTGTAATTCGTCCGTGAGTATGGTACGAAATGCAACCAAACGTCGTATTAATTATAACTCACTTACCACCACCGTCCACCCAGAAAATAAAATGACCATGGTAAACCACCCCTGTAATGGACCCCTGGTGAAATTACGGATCGATTATGGAAATAGATTTATAGTTTTTCGTTAGCGCTAAATTCGGAAACACATAAAGAAATGTTTCATTTCATTCCGTGTGGCGCGCTGCTGCGATAAATTAATTGACTTACTGAACCTGCGCGGGCGACAGGTTGTTAGGTGTCGCGCCCGGTCAGCCTAGTAGAGCTTACCGTGACCAAATGGACCAAGTAAAGATCAGAAGCGTAGCACCCGTAATCGTAGAGCATCTATAAAAATATTTCAAGTCAGGGAAAACGGTGATTTTTCTGAAGAATTGACAAACATTTTCCAGTGAATTAAATATAAAATACTTCTAAAATGATTCCACAACACCCAGGTCATTTTAATTATAGTCTCGCAACCAACGGTTGTGTGATCCGAGCGTAAGTCCAGAGTGATGTTGACACTTCCCGCCATTATGAATTCAGGAACTGTTTAAAAGGAACAAATATTTGCTTACGAACCGCTGCCGGTTTGATGGCGGGAAAACACCACGATTTTGTCACCCTGCGCAGTTTAAATTTGGAATTGTTTGTTCACATAACATCGAGCAGTTTTCCTTGGCCGTATTATTTTTGCACGCTTTTTAAAATTGAAAACGTTTGTGCGGGTGAAGCCACTTTTAAAGAAGATAATTTTGTGGATGTTTTGCATTGCGTGGAGGTGGGGTAAGAGACGGGGGAGGGGGGGAAGACTAAATCCACTGAATTTTATCTATGACTAAATCAATCAACTCCCCATATTAGCTCCCTTTATTAGTACCTTTTATTTACTACAGATGTTTTTAACTATAAACATAATACGAAGAATACGCCTCCCTCCGCCAGGAGGCACGCGAGCTCAGGTACAGGGTTAGCTTTCCGTTCGGCGATGACTTCTTGAAGAACCTCTATATGGTAAAATAAGTACGTGAATGTGAGGGTAACTTGCCCGTAGAGCTTCTTGTCCTGCAGGTGGTCGGGGTCCACCTGCAGCACGCCCTACAGTCGGTCGATGGCGCCGCCCTCCGCCAGCAGGTCCCGCGAGCTCAGGTACAGGGTTAGCTTTCCGTTCGGCGATGACTTCTTGAACAACCTCTATACGGGAATATAGGTACCTGAATGTGAGGGTGACTTGCCCGTAGAGCTTCTTGTCCTGCAGGTGGTCGGGGTCCACCTGAAGCATGCCCTGCAGCCGGTCGATGGCGCCGCCCTCCGCCAGCAGGTCTCGCGAGCTCAGGTACAGGGTTAGTTTGCCGTTTGGCGATGAATTCTTGAACAACTTTTATACGGGAATATAGGTACCTGAATGTGAGGGTGACTTGCCCGTAGAGCTTCTTGTCCTGCAGGTGGTCGGGGTCCACCTGCAGCACGCCTTGCAGCCGGTCGATGGCGCCGCCCTCCGCCAGCACGTCTAGCGAGCTCAGGTACAGGGTTAGTTTGCCGTTTGGTGATGACTTCTTGAACAACCTCTATACGGGAATATAGGTACCTGAATGTGAGGGTGACTTGACCGTAGAGCTTCTTGTCCTGCAGGTGGTCGGGGTCCACCTGCAGCACGCCCTGCAGCCGGTCGATGGCGCCGCCCTCCGCCAGCACGTCTAGCGAGCTCAGGTACAGGGTTAGTTTGCCGTTTGGTGATGACTTCTTGAACAACCTCTATACGGGAATATAGGTACCTGAATGTGAGGGTGACTTGACCGTAGAGCTTCTTGTCCTGCAGGTGGTCGGGGTCCACCTGCAGCACGCCCTGTAGCCGGTCGATGGCGCCGCCCTCAGCCAGCAGGTCCCGCGAGCTCAGGTACAGGGTTAATTTGCCGTTCGGCGATGACTTCTTGAACACCCTGTATACGAACACACGGATATATTTAGTTTGCTTCAACATTTCTGCAATGTCAAATAGATATATTTTAATTTAATTTTATTTATTTAAACTGTTGGTACTCAAAATACACCAAGTTACGTCACAAACTGATAGATCCGCGGATTCCATTAATTCAGTAAAAAAAACCGGCCAAGTGCGAAGCGGCATCGCACACGAAGGGTTCCGTACCATCGTACAAGATTTAACACAAAAAATCAAGTTTTTTCACAAACAATACCCCTTTAATTTTTGTATTTTTTTTATTTTTTCCTATTTTTTGTTATAGCGGCAAAATAAATACAAACTCTGTAAAAATATCTGTTTCCTAACTATTACGCTTCATGAGATACAGCCCTGTGACAGACGGACGAACGGACGGACGGACAGCGGAGCCTTAGTAATAGGGTTCCGTACGCACCCTTTGGGTATCCATGAAAAGAATCCACAAAGGAACTATACTGGTTGATATATTTTTTCCGCCTAAAATAATAAAATCATGGAGGTCAAGAAATCCTCCATGAATAAAATACATTTGACAATTATTTGGCAGAACAGTTTATGGTAATTATGGTAATAATTTATGGCAGTACCCACCGATAATTATCGGTGGGCATTGCCATATTTTGCCATAAGATCTATTATAATAGATCTTATTTCTAAAATAAATCGTGTATTCGATCTATTTTTTAGGGTTCCGTACCCAAAGGGTGCCAACGGAACCCAATTACTAAGCCTCCGCTGTCCGTCCGTCCGTCCGTCCGTCCGTCTGTCACAGGGCTGTATCTCATGAACCGTAAAAATGTGAACCGTGAAATTTTCACAGAGTGTGTATTTTTTTGCCGCTATAACAACAAATAGGTAAAATTAAAAAATATTACCTGTAAAAGGGGGCCCCCATACAAGAAAAGTAATTATTTTGTGTTAAATCTTGTTCGATGGTACAGAACCCTTCGTTTACTCGCACTTGACCGGTTTTTTTAAATTGAATTTAACGTTTATAGATTGTATAATTTAGTCGCAAGGTAAACTGAGCTAGAAAATTCATGTAGAAAGCGTAGGAACGACATTCTCATAAAGTTCTCTGAAATTAATTGTAATTCTCCCGTCACACAATCCTGCTACAATGGATATGAACCCTTATTCACATTTTCTAAATATTTGTTTCGCTTCATTTACAACACGTTCAACCCTACTTTTGATATATCGTAAGATAAAGTCTTGCGCGATATGGGGAGGTTCTAATAATGTATCCCTCCATATATTGTTGCCAACATGTCAGCGATAACGCGACTCGGTGAAAATTGGAAAAGTTTCGTAATTTATGAGACCACACATTTCGCACATTTTCGGAAAAACGTTTCCCCAAAATGTCGGTTGAATCTCGACGGTAAGTCAATACTACTTCATTTTATGTTACTGGACATGGATAGCTAATACAAAACTGTCTGCCGGTGGATGTTTTTCCTTACCGTTCAACTCCCCATATAAAGATCCAAAATTGTACTCAAAACGGCTTTATTTGATCGAACTGTCCCGCCGGAAAGGGCCACCTTAAATCTATAAACTGGGAGTCTTCAAACGTAATTTAAACTAACTCGATAGCTTGTCGATAGTCCGCTAATCCGCTGGTATGGTGCCTCGCTGAGCGTGGTTTCGCGACGGGAGGTGGATTTTTCTGTTCTGAGTACGGTTGGCACGTGTAAATATATATATATATTTAATATATTTATCCTATCCTATATATAAAAAAATATATTTATCCTATCTGCACAATTTGAATATCATACATTCCTTTGAAATTCAAATTTAAAAAACGCATGACATCAAATATTTCCCAATAATCGATGGCTGTAAAGAAGTGTGTCAAAAACCACCTTATGATGTGATATGATATGATTAATTATTTATTTATTGTTTTACCAGTTACTTGTGGCGCGTCGATTATGAGGTGCCGTTGTGCGGTGGATTGGGGCTAGACTATTCCGGGATTAATCTCGCAGGAGGCTCCTCATTAATTTCGGCAAATTGTTTTCCTTGTTTGCACGTTACCTACATGGAAAAACACAGATTATCTCTACACTTCGACGTAGAAACTGGAAATTCGGTATTTTGACCCGCATATTTTAAGGAGAAATTTAAGGGGATCATTTATTTTATTAGTGTAAACGCCCTTTTTATCATTTTGCCCAATTAATCCCGTAAAGACTAATTATTCGAAGGTATGGTTTAAAGTGAATGACGCTTCATTTATTTATTTATGGGTCAATAGTTTTGTTTTCATGTTGAGAAAATCTAGAAAGTTTAATATTCTTTGGGAAATGTATTTTACGTTTGTTTGTTTAGATTTTCACTGTTGTTCGACATATTATTTTACGTTTACAGATAAACAGTGTTCAGCTTACTTTCTTAGCTCGACGTTTCGTACACCAAGCTGTGGACATCATCAGAATTCGCGACGCGACCTGGAGGACCTCTGACGCTTCGTCCAGTCAGATGTCAACTGCGGGTCGTCGGCTGCGCGGATTGTAGCTGTGGGTAGGTTCGGCCGCAGATGTGGGTAGTGACGAAGAATTCCGTTCGGCAATGAAATCATCCGTGCAAACTATGCCAACGGTGTCACTTTGCATCAGTGTTGGCAGCTGAACTCTTGTGTTGCCATATTTCGCTAGTAACGGAGACCAAGACGCTGACAGCTTCATATTATCGTCTCTGTTAAAATTGGGATGCCTTGTAATTTCTATCGATTCTCGAATCCTCCTGATGACGTCCACAGCGTGGTGGACTAAACGTCGAGCTAAATAAGTATGCTGAACACTGTTTATCCGTAAACGTAACCCAAGCGTTTAAAGTTACACACATACTTTCGATTTTATTGTAAATACCTATTATTTTTTATGCTTAGCGCGGCATATGGCATACGCAAGGACCGATTACGCCCATGGGTTTTCGAACATTCAGGGGGGCTGCGAATACCATGCCGGCCGGCCAGGTGCTTCTTCACACCACGTTTGGAGGACCCCAGGTCGTAATTTAGGGCAAAACACCTCGGGAGGTTCTTTTTGTGTTTTAATTACTTAGAAGTATTGTGGATTATGTATTTTTCGACCATCGTTCATCCAATGCGATGGTACCAACCCGGGCGGGATAAACCCTACCACCTAGTAAGTAAGGAAGGGGACCTACAGTTTAACGTGGAATCCGAACCACGGCCAGCCTCTCTCAAGACCAGGTCACCCATCCAAGACCAGACCGGACCCAGCGTTGCTTAACTTCGGAGAGCGATCGCCGAAGTGTCGCGCCACTGGGCCATTGAGGCTGACAAACATGTATGAGATCTCGTTGGTATATGAGTAATTTTGCTTACTATTTCAATACAAATGGATCGCTGAGCGTGGTTTAGCGAGGTGGAGCTGGCTTTTCTGAGCACCTTTGGTCTCCCGGCACAGGCATTCATACCGCTTTTTCAAAAAATACTACTTTTTTAGGGTTCCGTACCCAAAGGGTGAAAACGGAACCCTATTACTAAGCCTCCGCTGTCCGTCCGTCCGTCCGTTCGTCCGTCTGTCACAGGGTTGTATCTCATGAACCGTAATAGGTAGGAAGCTGAAATTTTCACAGAGTGTGTATTTATTTTGCCGCTATAACAACAAATAGGTGAAATAAAATAAATATAATAATGAAAAGGGGGCCCCATACAAAGAACGTGATTATTTGTTTTAAAACTTGTACGATGGTACGGAACCCTTCGTGCGCGAGTCCGACTCGCACTTGGCCGGTTTTTTTATGCAACCTGACATGGATGGCTAATACCACACAACTACCGTTATAATATTCGCCCAATACACCATATTCCCGAAGAAATTATGTACCTTCCCTTTATGAGTACGGCTACATTGAACTGGATGGAAAACACGGACGATTTTTGGTTGCGGCTTTGACCATCTTTTCATTCAATGCAATGGAACTAACCACTAGGGGAAAAGCTCGTCTTCGAGACGAAATGCACTTATCGAACTCAGAAAGAGAAATAAAGTGGTGTATGTCCGTGCGAGGATTTGAACGCAAACCTCTGGTACCCATTTAAACCTACTTAATATTATTTACAATAGAATTTAAATTGAAAGCATCTACCTTTCATGTACGCTCATGATAGAGTCGCTGAACATGCGCCTCCGGTCTGAGCTTCCGTGAAACTTCTGTATTCTTCCATTGTGCAGCCGGACTTCGATGTTATTCAACGGATTCTGCTGGTTTTGCTGAATAATATTAAAAAATACTGCGTATTATTTCTCATAATGTCAGGTCTATAGGTAACGGTTTGATTTGTTTTCATCCGCGATTATAAAATGCAAAACATTATTTATTTTAATAGGAATTACATATTTTATTATGTAACCCGCCCGGGTTGATACCATCGCAGTGGATGAAAAGTTGATCAAAGTCGCAATGAAAATTGTCCGTGTTTTGCATCCAGTATTTTTTTTTTCAGTTTTGAATTTCATTTATTTAGTCTCTTTGGAAATCAAACTACACTAAGTAGCCAAACTCTAAAAGGGAAGATCCTGGCATGGCACCTAATTCCTTCGGGAATGCGGTGTGTTGGGCTATTATCATGACGAATCATGGTATTAGGTATCTATGTCCGTCCAGTAACATAAAAAACCGGTTTAGTCCGGCGGATTATAGTTAGTCTGTTAGAGCTGTAAGTGATTAAAATAGTTATACAGTTCTGAATCAAATAATCTCAATGCTTTAAAAATTTCATTAAAAAAAAATTAAAATAAAAAAAAATCATTAAAAAAAATCCTAAATGTACCAAATCCACCAAACTTCAATCTAGTGATAGATACAAGTTACGACCTCTTTGGTTAGTAATAAAGAGGTTGTAACTATTAAATTATGTGTGATCTCGTTCCCTCTCAGATACAAACTCTCTCTCAGAGAGAAACTGCACGTGGTAACGTATTAATGCGCCCTATCTTGGTCATGTTTCAGCGCACTCATCTGGGATGCAGTCAGCTGAAGCCGTAATTGGATACTTCGAATTTAAACATTTCCTTGGTCTAAAGAAATACGGTTAAACTCCGATAGGAAACTCCATGCAATTTATCATTCTTTTCTGTCCTATGTTTACACTCTCATTGCATAATGTCGGTGTTTGGTCGCAATAAACAAATGTAATTGTGGCGTCTATTCAGACCTTAAAGGTACCACAGAATAAAATTAATTAGGACGTATGCGGATTAGTAGGGCATATGCCATGTGCTAAGCGGAAAAAAAAGATAATTTTATGTTTTATGTGGCGCACACCAGGCCCTCACAAAATAATTGCCCGACGACGCCCATGGGCTTACGGAATTTCACACAGGTGCTTAATTTTTTAAATATATTTTTTTAAAATGCTAATATTTTTTTAATTAGTTTTCAGTTTTTTTTGCTCGCCGCACAGCACCTCTCCTACGCCTCATGGCATTAATTCCGCCTTTTTTTGTAAACCATATTGGCTTGGAAATAAAGTTTTTTTTTCATTTAATTTTATTTCATATTTAATTGATACGATATTACCGCTGAAGATAAAGGAAGGAGAAGTGGGTGCGTTCGATATCCGGTCTCCGCCGTATGGTCAATGTAACCATATAATTATATGGGAATCCGGCGGCGCGTCGTATGCCACAAAGTTTACGCATCGCGACCGCGCGAATGTGCTCTAAAAACCGGCCAAGTGCGAGTCGGACTCGCACACAAAGGGTTCCGTACCATTGTAAAAGATTTATCACAAAAAAAAAACAGTTTTTTTTGTACGGGGGCCCCCTTAAATTTTAATTATTTTTCAATTTATTTGTTGTTATTGCGGCAAAATAAATACACACTCTGTGAACATTTCAGCTTTCTATCTGTTACGGTTACTGAGATACAGCCCTGTCACATGTGACAGACGGACGGACGGATGGACGGACAGCGGAGGGTTAAAAATAGGGTTCCGATAGCACCCTTTGGGTGCGGAACCCTAAACCGCATTCGTCAAGTAAGTTCCCACCCACACAATCCCTCCAATACGTCCTTGACTATATTTGCATGTGGCATGTGGCAGTTGGGTTGACAGTTTTTGAAAATTGGAGACAGCGGATCTTATACAAGCGCGCTAGATGGCTTACCGTTATCTCATTGGTTTGAGATTATCCAACGACATCCACTGCTGTAACCCTCCTAATTGTTCTGTGGCTCTAACAATGCATCATTCGTATCAAACTTGACGAGGGCTTTATACACCTGACATAGGTTAAGTTGACGACCGCTTTTACACCATAGAATACTTGTAATGCTATAAATTAAATTAATTTATAATATTGCATTAGTAACTTTGTTGAATGTAAGTAGGTAATTTAAACTGAGGGTTGCTGTTTCTATTGTTCTTTGCCTTAATCTGCTCTACAAAGGAATTGTTTGGCAGTGGCATTTAGATCTAAGTGTGTATTTCATAATTGTGGATGGAAAAATATGTTATGTAAACCCGTGAAGTTTCTTTGCGGGTTCTTCTTTATTGGGTTGATCGAATCCGCGGATCTTTGTGACATAACCTAGTGTAGTTTGACTACCAAAAATTTAAATAAATGCAATGAAATGCTTCAGCGTATATGTCGCTCTCCAATTTATGGGGAAAATCTGATGGCGCATCTAGTAGTTTTAGGTTATCGCAATGTCATGAGGTCATACAGCATTAGTCTCGCAACACCTCGTCAAGCGCCCCCGCGCCCACATACAGAATGTTCGATTCTCGGAACCCAGAATTAGCTACCGAGGTGATGTTTCAATAATTTAGTTTCCAAAGCCCTCCTAGACAGATCGTTCTAACTCATTTATAGATCTAATTTCACAAGCTTCTGTCTGGACACGGAGACGTCTGGACGAGTGGGCAAATTGGGACTGACCTTTCGACTGAACGCCAATTATGTGAATTGAGTCAAGGAAAATGTGTTTTTAACTTGATTCATTCATTTTGTCCCTTCGATACGGTTTGTTACGACCGGCCCGTATCTTAGGGGTGAGGGGCCATGGCTTCGATCCCCACCCCATCCATGCACCACTGTCTTTCTCTTTCTAAGTTGGATAAGCGCACTCCGTCACGAATACGAGCTGTCTATGACTCCGAATCCATGTAAAACTAAAAGTAAGTAAGTAAGTAAGTAAAAACCTGCTACTTATCCCCTACTAGGTGGCAGGGTAAAGCCCGCCTGGGTTGGTACCATTACATTGGATGAAAACATGGTCGAATCGACAATGAAAAATTATCCGTCGTTTCCATCCAGTTACATGTATAGCTATGCTCGTACAGGGAAGGTCCTGGCATGCCACCCGATTCCTTCGGGAATGCGACGTGTATGCGACGTTAACCATATCAAAAGTATTTGAATACATTATATGTACAGACCATCGCGCCGCTTCCACAGAGAGGTAGGCAAAGATGATAAAGCGCTCTACGGAAGGATCACACAATACCTCTTTCGATTCCTCTACATACATTCTCAGTGATCTTTTCATACATGCACTACGATTACGGGTACTACATACATACCAGACCTTTACTAAGTAAGTAATAGGGCTAAGTAATGAATAATAAATTTCTTATTGTATTGCTACTAGGCAGGTATTTTTTCTTATTTTAAGGCATACAAAATTAGCATTTACATATTACGGCATAAAACAGAACCGCAGTAAACATAACTACATACAGCTTACAATTTCTGGTACCACCATCGTCAGCCGCCTGGGTACGAACATATATTTCGCTTCTTCTGTGTAAATGTGTGTTTTTTCATGTAACTAACTGGACATGGATGGCTATTACCAAACTGAACGTCAAATATTAGCCTAACATACCACATGGGAACTAGGTGCCATGCCAGGATCTTCCTTATGTTGCTCGACCACATTGAACGGAATGGAAAACACGGACAATCTGCATTGCCGCTTCGACCATCGTTCATTCAATGCGAAAGTATACCAACCCGGACGGGATTAACCCTAGCGCCTAGTAAGTAAGGAAGGGACCTACAGTTTTACGAGGAATACGAACGACGGCCAGCCTCAACGGTTGAAAATGGTCACCCATCCAGAACCCAACCGCTCTCAGAGGTGCATAGCCTAGCTCATCGAATCGCAAGGCGTCGCACCACTGAACTAATGACGCCGACCATCTTTTATTTAATGCTATGGTACAAACCCGATGAGAGAAACCTTATAAGTAAGGAATAAAACCTACAGTTTTGCCTGGAATCCGACCTACGTCCAGCCTCAACGGTCACCCATCCAGAACAACGCCCAGAGTTGCTTACCCTCGATTATCGTAAGGAATTGCGTCGCACCCGCGGGCTACCGAGGCTGCCAAATGTCTTCAAACAAACCACCGACGCCGCCTCGCCGTTGGGAAAATTAAATTATCTTTTCAACTGAATAATAAGATTACATGATTCCGTAGCTTTGTTCAATAACGACGGAAATTGATTTATGAAAACAATATGTAGGTACCAACCTCCCTCGGTGCGGTCTCATTGTTATATGAAGGATCTCAGTGATTTCAACTGTTGATTCTGAATATTATAATTGGTATTGGAGATATAAAGCTGGTAGAGTAATAATCAGGAAAAGTATATATTTTGTCATTCAATTTTTTTTTTGTGGCTAAGACGAATTGTATTCTTTTTAGTAGGGTCCCGATCCTTATGATATGGGATCCTTATGGTCCCACTGCTGCCTGTCACAGGGATTTTATCCCAAACCCGGCGGGCCTAACTCATTCGCGGGCTCGGTACAACACCGTGCTGTTGCGCTCTGGAACCTTCTCTGCTTCAAAGAATAAGACAGGCTCCGTGATGAGGAAGATGCAACATGTCCACAAAAAAGACAATGTGCATAGTGTATGATTTGGTAAGATTTACAAAAATTTTAATTTCAAAACGACTTATAGCTAAAAGTAAACCACGACCGCTGTAGTCAAAAATCTAACAAAAACCAAATAGATCATAAATCTTGATTAAATAAGCTATGTCTGATGACTAATCTTTTTACGACTTTCTTACTTTCTTACTTTATCATTGCGTAATCCACCTCCAAAGTTATTGTATAAAACGCGCGAAAAATTCGAACTTTCGGACCTTATAACTTAGAAACCAAACACAATTTTAGAATGCCAATGGTCATCAGACATCTAGTTCGATCAAATAAAACTATTTTGAGAAAAATTTTGGATCTCTGACAAGAAATATGGGCGTGATCTTCTTTCCCCTTTTGTATGGGGAGATGAGCGGGTTGGGCCACCTTAAGTAAATAAGAGCTGATATATAATGGGTAAACAACGTAGGATTTGAACCTGTAGTCTTCAACACACAAGAAACCACATGCGTTAGCCCCTAAGCCAGCGGTTCCCAAAAGGATATCCGCGGGACTCTAGGGTTCCGTGGAAGGGTCTCAGGGGTTCCGAGAGTTGAAACATATTGTCGAAAAAAAAGTACAGCCAGGATATACCGCGCGCGGTCAAACAGAGGGCAGCTAAACATGTGAATTTTTCATATTAAAATTACTATGCACTCACCGCTGTGAGTTGACAGATGTGTCGGAGGTGGTCATGTTGCGAGTGCGCGTGCGCAGTCCGCAGTCCTAGGCCTCTCCCCCACGCTGCAACAACACCATACAATAATTTATTTTTTCCATCGCATTGGATGAAAAGATGGTCGATGGTCTTCTATCCAGTTCAATGTGTGCTCATAAAGGGAAATTCCTGGCATGGCACCTAATTCCTTCGGGAGTGTGGTGTTTTGGTTTCATGTCATAACGGTAGTTGTGTTAGCCATCCATGTTAGGTTGAATAAAATTTTTTTTTTTTAAAAATCCAGTTGCAAGTAGTTTTGTGAATTTCAGACAGGGTCAAGTAGATCACGTAGAGTCGAACCAATCGTTTTAGCTGAATATAAAATTTTTATATTTTTAATTTGTTTGACGAAGTTTGATTTGAATAATTAATCGACATGATTAGATTGTATAATACAAGTTAAAGTCTTTGCTGAAACACTGGCAACATGATGCGTCTCCAACAAGTAAATGGTAAGTCATTCTACTAATGCCCGGTTCCACCACCTCTAGCTACAAAAATCCCAAAGTTATCTTTAGGTTACACCATATAAATATACAATGTACCCGAAAGTTAACTCTCGGATTTCAGGTAGCTGGAGGTGGTAAAAACTGGGGTAAGTCAATTATATTATTGGATAGAATCACGATGAAATTGGATATTTAAAGAACTACGAAATAACGTCTTAGATGTGGTCTTATTTTTTTTCATACAACCTGATATGGATGGCTACTACCACACAACTGCCGTTATGATATTAGCCGAATACACCACATTCCCGAAGGAATTCGGTGCCATGCCAGGACCATTAGCTAATGTAACTATTTACATGATGCTGCCAAACATTAACATGATTGAACGAAAAAGGTACAGAGTGCATCAAATTATGTACAATATTGGAATCGAACAAATATCTCGATTAAATTGGAAAAGAAAAACACATCTGTTATTTTATGTGGACGAAAAAAAAGACAAAAAAAAAACATAATTTATAGACTAGTGAAGTTTCTGTGCAGGTTCTTCTTCACTGGTTGATCGAATCCGCGGATCAATCAAATTGTGACATGACTTAGTGTAGTTCGACTACCAGAAGTTGAATAAATAAATGAAATGAAATAAGATGCAGAGTTCTAGGCTTAGGTTCTGTGGCTTAGGCAACCAATTACACGACAAAACCAAACCAGTATCTGGATTCAAATGGAAAAGTAATATCGAATGCACCAAATTACATTATTTTAACCAAACAAGGTACTAGAGTAACGAACTAGAAAGAAATCAAATGCTTCTAATACTAAACGTAAAAATTAAAATAAAGTACGAACGTGGCGGATGGCTCCTTGACAACGGGCTGAATGATTGGCTCGAAACGTCGGAGAATGTCTCTTCCTGCCGCGTGAAAAGCCGTAACAGTTCTCAAACATATCTAACGACCGCGGTAATCTCAAAAGTGTTAAAATCGCCTAGATCAGCTAGGTCTACCTCAATCTATATTTTGCACCTAAGCAGTTTTACATTTAAGTTGTTTAAAAGTCCTTACTTTCAGATTAACCGCATTCACTAATTACGCAAAAAAATGACTTATTAAGAAGAATTCATATTTTTAATGTAATGGCAATAATTATATTGCCACAGAAGGCGTCCTCAAGAACCTTCCATAAATCAGAGCCTCCACACAACCCCTAACAGCCTCTCACCCTTTAACACAGCCTCACCATCCCCTCCGGTTTCAGTTCCCCCGCTTCCTTTCACGCTCAATTATGTAGCTCACAATTAGGAAGCTTAATTAAGAATAAAAAAATAGAGACCTTCATATTGGGCCGTGGAATTCAACAAGCACAGAATTTTCTTATTTCAACCTATGTGAATTAATATTTGTAAAGTTTTTTGATGGCATACTTATGTAGAATTGTATTACAAGTAGAAATAAAAAAAAAATACATCCGTCAGGTGCGGATAAAAGGACAGTGAGCTGGGGATCTTATTAGTCTAGGAGGTCACGATAAAAACGGTAACGATAACGTAAATGGGCTCACGTGATAGAGACCAATCCTCTGCTGGTAAATGTGTCGGTCTGCCTGCGCCAAGTGGTTGCATTACTTAGATAGGGCGCCTTAAGGTGGCCCAACTCATTCGCGGGCACGGTACAAAACCGTGCTGTTGCGCTCTGGGACCTTCTCGGTTTCAAAGAATAAGACAGGTTCCGTGATGAGGAAGATGCAAAATGTCCACAAAAAAGAAAATTTGCATAGTGTATGATTTGGTAAGATTTACGAAAATTTTAATTTCAAAACGGTTTATAGCTAAAAGTAAACCACGACCGCTGTAGTCAAAAATCTAACAAAAACCAAATAGATCATAAATCTTGATTAAGTAAGCTATGTCTGATGACTAATCTTTTTACGAAGTTCTTACTTTATCATTGCGTAATCTACCTCCAAAGTTATTGTATTAAACGCGCGAAAAAATCGAACTTTCGGACCTTATAACTTAGAAACCAAACACAATTTTACAATGCCAATGGTCATCAGACATCTAGTTCGATCAAATAAAGCTATTTTGAGCAAAATTTTGGATCTCTGACAATAAATATGGGCGTGCTCTTCTTTCCCCTTTTGTATGGGGAGATGAGCGGGTTGGGCCACCTTAAATAGATGCAGTGGTTCCGAAAATTTATCTTCACATATAAACAAATATACAAAATCTGCTCTATCCCTCTTTATAAACGTAGTATGATGATATGACAGCAGCAGGTCTATTCCATTCAGTAATCAGGAATCTGGGATTTTCTTGACGAAAATATTCCGTAGGATAGTTATTTTAATCAATCAAGGTTTTCTGTAGACAAACTCGCTTTGAAAATCGCTATAAAAGCGGTTTTCTAGACTCAGAATTCCTCATTCCTGGGCGTGTATTCTTGGCATTCAGTCATTGCGGATTCAGTAGAGTTAACAGTAATGTCAAAGTAAATTCTTCTTCTATTAACTCTACTGAATCCGCAATGACTGAATGCCAAGAATACACGCCCAGGTCTATTCCTGGCATTCAGTAATCAGGACGTGTATTCTTGGCATTCAGTCATTGCGGATTCAGTAGAGTTAACAGTAATGTCAAAGTAAATTCTTCTTCTATTAACTCTACTGAATCCGCAATGACTGAATGCCAAGAATACACGCCCAGGTCTATTCCTGGCATTCAGTAATCAGGACGTGTATTCTTGGCATTCAGTCATTGCGGATTCAGTAGAGTTAACAGTAATGTCAAAGTAAATTCTTCTTCTGTTAACTCTACTGAATCCGCAATGACTGAATGCCAAGAATACACGCCCAGGTCTATTCCTGGCATTCAGTAATCAGGACGTGTATTCTTGGCATTCAGTCATTGCGGATTCAGTAGAGTTAACAGTAATGTCAAAGTAAATTCTTCTTCTGTTAACTCTACTGAATCCGCAATGACTGAATGCCAAGAATACACGTCCTGCTGAGCTTCCCGGCTCCGTTCAGACCGATTTCGTTTTTGAGCTGAGCCGGGTAAAATTGTCGTAACACCTTTGCGCATCTCGACAACAGCGCCACCTACCGAAGAATTTTCCTCTGATTTTAACGAAGGTTTAAAAAAAATAACACATTTACAAGCCACAAATGTATTCATTACTTTTTATTAATATAGAAGATTACGGCTCAGATAGTGATAATATACTCCACAATGCCGGAAAGACGCACGGAAATGAGCCATTCTTAACTTAATAATCTTGGTTGAATCCACTTCCCCACCCACACTTCCACGGACTTAAATCTCCGCTTTAGCAAATTAATCCTTAAGTAAGTTAGGTAACTCAGCGCCTTGGAAACGAAGTTACGAAAATGGCAGGAGAATTAGAAAGAAAGTGGGAAAGCCGCTCCAAATCTGTCTAGATTGGTAAAGTTCACACCATCAACGTTTCAATTGATCCGTAGATCGTTGAGCATGGGCTGGTGGTAATGCCGTATGTCAGTCGGAAGCCACGGGATCGATTCCGGGTTTTTTGCTTATTCACGATTTAATTGTACGAAATATCTATGTTTTAAAACCACGTGAAACTGAAAATTCCCTTCGTAAAATAATAACTAAGCAACCGTGAATCTTTCCCCAATTGCTACCATCGTATTTAATTAAACATATTGATGATATAATAACTAAGTGTCTATAGTTCTTGTTCTCTGCCTTAAACTGCTTAAATTGCTTGGCAGTAGAATTTAGACATAAGTATGTAGTTCATTACTGTGGACGGAAAAGTCGTAAAGTTTCTCTGGGGATTCTTCTTTAGAGAGTTGATAGAATCAGCGGACCGGTCAGTTTTTGACGTAACTGTGTTTAGTTTGACTACAAAAATGTTTAAAATAACTAAAATTAAAAAAAAAAATTAAGTAAAATTGTCTATGCATTGAGTATTACATCCAGTTCAATTCGTGCCTAATGACACCTCCCTATGACACCTAGTTACTTCTTGTAAAATTGTTAATATCATTGTTATGTCAGCCATCGATATTCAGTTGTACAAATAAAATCACATATTCGTCCAAACAGACGAGCGTGTCCTCATTATGTTTACAGAAAACTATGTTTACATAACATATAATATGTAGATGGAAACAGAATTCACACATACATAAATATTTGTTACAGAAAATTATAAAAAAATAAAATATAAAAGGAGAATATTAGTTGTTCTCGGTAATGTTTGATCGGTTGGTTAGATCAGTGATAAAACCTTTATATATAACTAAAATAACCAATATCCATAACTAAAGTAAATATACGTTTTGTAAATGTACGTCGCTTATTCAAAGGAATGTGACATGTATGCACATCGTCCGTGAAGCAAGGAAATATTAATTAAAGAGAGGGCCCAGTAAACACTGTGTTAGTAGAAGCCATTGATTACGGGAGGAGGGACTGTAGGAGAATTCCAAATTATGAGTATAAAACCGGTGGCGAAATTGGTAGACGCAATACCCGCGAATGGTATGTTTTGCTGGTTCGGGTCCAGCCCTGCAGTAGTAAAGTAGTTCTTTTTACTGGGCTTTTTCTCTAATTCATGTGTCCTTGCTTCACGGTCGTTTATACATCCAAACATATCACACCAAATAACTAAATTTAAAAATATATTTTAGGTTAGAATAGCGCGTAGGGTTAGATTTTTATAATTTCTAATTTACTTTGCTAAATATATGTAGCTACCTGAATGCGGTGCCGTATCCATCATGATGTCAGTTAGGGTGCAAAGTTTTTCACTTGTTTTCACTGCATGCGTACAGCAAATATTAGGTTATCTTTCCAGTTAGAAGGTTGAATTCAGTTACATAGGCACCATAATCATGTTTACTTGCAGGAAGTACCCGATCTTGGTTTAACTTATTTTATATATTATCTAACAACTAGTATATAATGGGTGTCGCCCGGTTAAGTTAGGTTAGGTTATATTAGGCATTGTTGGTTAATCTAGGTTCGTTAAATTATGTACGGTAACAGTGTTCATTAGTTAAAACCAATTCTAACTGGAAGTTTTTTATTTCAGGTAGCCATTATATCAATGTTTTATAATCTAATACCCATATAATATACTACTCTAAATACAAGTAGGTAATACTAATCTAAGAAATAAAACTTATTACAATTACAAGTTTTATAAAATTAAAATAGCTTTGGCTATTTGTACACAACAGTTTTTTAATCTTGCCTTCTGCACTGGTACGAACACTGTGAGGCTGATTGAGTATGTATGTGTGCCCTATGTTCTCTGCCGCTGCCAACGCAATAATGTTCATCATGTGTGTTATCTATCATCCGTCGGCCGGTGTCCTGAGTAGGGACAGCGACCGCCTGTAGAAGCTGCCCTAACTTTTCCTTATCGCATCGCTGAATAATGGATTAGATGATCCTACTCGTAATCTCATTCAATTGATACCTTGGATTCTTGTCTAGTATTGATTATTTTACTGTTCGAGTACACGAAGTCCGAGTGCACAACCGCTGGTTGCAAATAAATCATGAATTAAGGCTCCAACTCACTCCAGCATTCAGCAAACAAACGATAATGGCGATCTCCGGAAGCATTGAGTTTGCGTTAGCTGTTTCGTTAACTACGTTAACTGTTGCTAGCTGAAGTATGTCTTTCCATTCTTACTTACGTCTTATAATTAGAGAAAAGGAACTGTCCAATCTGTTAAAATTACTGTACTTCTCTTCTTGAAACTGGAGAGTTGCACGTCTAATTTGTATTCAGCCATAATGTTCAATCAGTTAAGATAACCGTTTAAAAATCATTGTTAATTCTATTAAGCGGTTAAATCCGTTAAAATATCAGTTTTATATTAACAGTTTTGGCTCATGTATAAATATTTGCCATAATGCATTAATAGTAATGAGAAATACTTTACAATAAATGACTGTATTTTAACTGTGCATCAGTTTGGTCATCATTTTTTCAGTGTACATTACCGTGCCTAGCGTCTCATTGACTATCCTGTGAGTCATTCATTTACAGGATACTTCCCTCAAAAGTACAAAGTGCGGCTGTATACTCAGCACTTAAAGAATGTTTGTTTGTTTGCTCACATTTTATTTTATACTTTTGAAAGAACTCATAAGCCAAAAGTTTTCTCGTGTAAGCAAGTATACCAATTTGGCGTAGAGGATGATTGAAAAAACAAATTTTGGTTCCCATATTAACGGTGCGTGGGGGAAACAATTGCGAAACACCAAAGAAAATACATTATACTCCACACGGTATAGTTCAATAAATTTGCTGCTATTGCACCGCTATTTCCAGTGTGGTGTTTCGGGTTAATATCATGACAGTCCACCGCTACCCTCTTTACCACTACTGGTTTAGCCATCCACAAAAAAAAACTACTTTCCAGAGTATATACTTCATAACAATAAATTATCTATGAGTGTTGGCACAATATTTGCACTTCATGATTATCTATCATGAGTATAAGCGAAGTAGAGTATACCATGTTTCGATTGGGATACAAAACAATTGCCTACGTTTGGTATAAAAGACACACTCTTCAGATATAATCACTTCAAACCGACTGTGAACATCTAAACATCGCATTAAAAAATAATTTCAGAATATATGCGACGTTGCGACAAAACTTTAGCAATTCAAACAAATAAGTGACGATTTCATAAAAATATTTTGAAAATCACATAAAACAATGTTTACAATGTTTTACTCCGGTTTCTGTTTCTGGACATGCATCATCGCTGCACATGGTAAGTGGTGCTTTTTTTTTATTATTTGGCAATACTTTTATATTAAGTGTATTGTTATGTCAACATTGAAATACCAAAGATATCTTAATGGACGTATTTATTAAATACATTGTTGTAAATTTATTTTATTAATAGAATAATAGTCAATTAATTTAAAATGAGAATGCAGTTCGGAGCTGAATAACGCCATCCCTCCATCCCCTTTCTGCCATAGCAATGCACACAATTACACACGCGCAATGCACACATTTACTGTCTCAAATCCCAAAATTACAATAGGATCGGTGAACTATGGAAAGCACGATCCTGAGGTATCTCTCCCAAGGTGCAACCTGGAGTCCTTCAAACGTGGTGTGAAGAAGCACATGTCGGCCGACTTGGTTCTCCGCAGTAATTTAGAAAATCCGGGCTTTCTCGGGAACTCTTATGTAAAGGCCGATGGCGGTTTATTTGTCGCGCTTATTATAAAAACTAATGAAAATTGTTTATTTAGATTTTCACTGTTGTTCGACATATTATTATAAGTTTACGGATAAACATACGACCTGTAGTTGACATCCGACTGGACGAAACGTCAGAGGTATTCGCGTCGCGAATCTTGATGATGTCCACAGCTCAACGTCGAGGTAAATAACTAAGCTGAACACTATTTTTCTGTAAACTTAAAATCATATTATAACTGCCATCTGGTGGCTTTCACTATTTAATTTAAATTTAATAATAAACATGATTCAGTGCTATTTCATTTCGTCACTTTGAACCATCTTCGATTCTTTAAATTAAATATACGGGGTCAAGCTAAATAAAACCGTTTAAAAATATAACGATACGTTCGAATAACGAATGTTAGTATGCCTAACCAATCGATGAGAAACAACCTTGAGAGATAACCTAATTGCTCGCAACTGTTCAGGTCGAATAGATTAGGGTAAGTGGATAAATTGATATTTATGGAATCCTTATCATGGTTAGCCCGAAATAAAACAACCTTCCCTGAGTTGCACAGGACACTTATGCAAAGACATAAAAAATAGTGCCTACAACTTGCAGGGAACCCTACATTCACCTTTAGACCGATCTGTTACATAAATTGGCGTTTGCGATCGACTAGGGTTTCCAAATGTATAAAGAATTGAAGAGCGCGAGCAGTGGCGGTCAAGCGAACTTACATTTGAGTCCGAGTTTGATTTGACAGATTACGCATCTTTGCCGCAAATACAGTGACGTTGCCGTTTACGCTGACTCTGCGTTTTTATACAAGTCTGTAGTCTAAGTTTATTTTTGTTTAAGTAATAAAACTCGTATGGGTTTGAGGGTTCTACGTAAATATCGAACTCCTAGTAAGAGCTCGAACTACCCATAATGCATGCGCATTTTGTATTCACTATCAAAGCTACACATAGGCAGATTTGTCTACACATATTCGGAAGCGTAAGTCAGCTAATATATAGATAACCCCCCTTTAGAGAGTTAGCGTTTACAGAAAAATATATTTAGTGAATCTAACTAGTTCGAAGTTAAGCAACGCTGGGTCCGGTCTGGTCTTGGATGGGTGACCATTCGACCGTTGAGAGAGGCTGGTCGTGGTTCGGATTCCACGTTAAACTGTAGGTCCCCTTCCTTACTTACTAGGTGGTAGGGTAAATCCCGCCCGGGTTGGTACCATCGCATTGGATGAACGATGGTCGAAGCGGCAATGAAAATTGTCCATGTTTTCCGTCCAGTTCAATGTAGCCGTGCAATATAAGGAAGGTCCTGGCATGGCACCTAGTTCCCATGTGGTGTGTTGGGCTAATACCATGACAGAAAGTGTGGTATTAGCCATCCATGTCCAGTCACATGATAAAAAAAAAACTAAAATTCTAATAAAAATAACCGTCTTGAAAAGTTAAGATGGGCATGCTCTTTCTACGTTTGTATGGGGAACTAACGTAGAAAGAGCATGTAAACAATTATGTCCCGTAGTATGGAGAATAAATAGGGTAACGCTTGTCTAAACTTGGGTTGGTAGTTTTAGTCTCGTAGTAGGCCAGCTGACTGCACATCTATTTTCTTTTTCATCTGAGGTGGGAGTACAGGTGGCTACCATAAGCCTCGTACGTTCAGTCGTGTGGTGGTTTCTGATTCTAATTCTTCTCAAACTTCCAGCGCTCGCCTTCCCCGATCCCGAACGGAGCCAAGAGTCCCGCATAGTGGGCGGTGCCGACGCGGCAGATGGCGCGGCACCCTACCAGGTCTCGCTGCGCGGCAGTTCTGACTCTCACTTCTGCGGCGGCTCCGTCGTTGGAAAGAGATGGGTGCTCACGGCGGCTCACTGCACGCAGGGGTATGTGTTCTCCGCTACAGTTACTTCATGCTGCAGAGAGCCGTGTATCTTGTTCGTACACTGCGAGCCACGAGTTAGTATAGCTTTTTTTTATGCAACCTGACATGGACGGCTAATACCACACAACTACCGTTATGATGTTAGCCCAATACACCACATTCCGGAAGGAATAAGGTGCCATGCCAGAACCTTCCCTTAATGCGCTCGGCTACATTGAACTGGTAAAGCCGTGCTCATAAAGGGAAGGTCCTAGCATCGCACCTAATTCCTCTGGGAATATGGTGTATTGGGCTAATACCGTTGTGTGGTATAAGCCATCCATGGCAGGTACATAAAAATAATATGTATCAATACATGGAAGAGTAAAGATTGCTCTAGCATATACTGAAATGTTAAGGCAGAATAACAGTTGAAAATTTTATTAAAAATTGTTTAATCGAATGCAGAGTTATTAATTTAAATACAAAGCATTCTGGGAATAATTCGAACAGTCAAACATAAAAAAAAATCCAGAAAGCCTTACAGTAAATTTGAATGTAAACATGATCCAGGAAAAGCGGACCTACCCAATAAAAAATATTCATCAAATCGGTTCATCCATCCCTCCCTAGGTCCAGACCCAGCTCCATCAGAGCTGTCGTCGGCACGAACAGCCTGCTCCGCGGCGGCACGGCCCACTCCGTCGAGAGGATCTTCGTGCACGAGGAGTATGACGATTCGCTCATCACCAACGACATCTCCCTGCTGCGACTCGGCGAGGACATCGCCTTCGGGGCGAGCGTCCAGCCTGCGCGCCTGCCCGCGAACGACACGGAGGCAGGCGCGCGCCTGGTGCTCACGGGATGGGGCAGGTTGTCTGTGAGTTGTTGGCAGCCTCGGTGGCCCAGTGGCGCGACGCTGAACGATTCGATAAGCTCGGTGGAGCACCTCTGAGCGCGGTTAGGTTCTGGATGGGTGACCATTTTCAACCGTCGAGGCTGGCCGTGGTTCCTTGCTTGCTAGGTGGTAGGGTTAAGCAAGGAACCCGGGTTGGTACCATCGTGTTGAATGAACGATGGTCGAAGCGGCAATGAAAATTGTCCGTGTTTTCCATCCAGTTCATCGTAGCCGAGCATTATAAGGACGGTCCTGGCATGGTACCTAATTCCTTGGGGAATATGGTGTATTGGGCTAATATCATAACGGTAGTTGTATGGTTTTAGCCATCCATGTCAGGTTGCATAAAACAAAAACAGAGTCTGCGAAAAAGTTAGACGTCTCCAACGACATCTCCCTGCTGCGGCTCGGCGAGGACATCGCCTTCGGGGCGAGCGTCCAGCCTGCGCGCCTGCCCGCGAACGACACGGAGGCAGGCGCGCGCCTGGTGCTCACGGGATGGGGCAGGCGATCTGTGAGTTGTTGTCAGCCACGGTAGCCCAGTGGCGCGACGCCGAGCGATTCGATAAGCTCGGTGAAGCACCTCTGAGCGCGGTTAGGTTCTGGATGGGGTAAAACCGTCGACCCCCTTCTACTAGCTTACTAGGTGGTGGGGTTAATCCACACATCCAGTTCAATGTAGCCGAGCATTATAGGGACGGTCCTGGCATGGCACATAGTTCCCATGTGGTGTATTAGGCTAATATCTGACGTTCAGTTTGGTATAAGCTATCACATTACATTTCATTAAAAAAAGATTTTTCATGTAAAACTTAATGTTCATTAGCTTTCCAATAATAAATATCTTGATCAAACCAATTGTTGTCAAACTTTAAATTAAAGCATTTGAACCAAACGAATGTTTTTCTTAAAATTACCCTAGTGTCGAAGATCACAGGATTTAATTTCAGAAGATGCGGCTCTGTCTTTCCTATTTTCGTGGAAAATTCGGGCCATTGTTTGGTTTCTTCCCTTCTTGGTTCATTGCATTCGATGAAAGATGGTCGTAACAATATCCTTATTTTTCAACCATTTCAATGTATACTTGCTCAAAAATTTGGAAGGTTCATGGCAACTAATTCCTTCGGGAATGCGGTGTGCTGAGCAAATATAATTTCAGTAGGTGTGGTATTAGCCATCCAATGGCAGTTCCATAACAAAATATTTTCTTAAGACAAACTTTTTGTTTTCAAAATTCTATGCATTCATGAAATGGGTGAATATAGATGATTTTTTTTATAATGTCCAATAATGCTGTACGAGATATAGTTTATGTACTGCTACGTACGCAAACATTTTTGAAGTAAGATACGATTTGAATACCTTAAATAGTTCTCCAGTGACCGCGATTGGATACAACTCCTTTGAAACGTTAGGTTAAAAAAAAGGTATTTAAGTGTTATATTTCTTCAAAATAGTACGCGTAAGGCCTGCTTTAGTACATAAGAAATGTGTGAAAAACGCGAAAACTTAAGATATGATGACGTGCATTGATAGATCTTCGATGAGGTCCACTCCAAAACTTCTCCTATTCCTTCCTTCTTTTCGATAATCCGAAAGCATTGACGGCCGACAGCTTGTACAATATAATTAAACCCACAGCTCCCTTTTAAGTGTTATATCGTGGACCTTTTACGTACTACCAGTACCCCGGAGCTCAGCCCGTCCGGCTCCAGACGATCAACTTGACTGCGCTGAGCGTCGCTGACTGTCAAGCTCGTCTGTCTAAGATCAACCCGGTCTTCAGCTCCCAGATCTGCTCGCTCACTCACGCCGGGGAGGGAGCTTGTCACGTAAGTTCTGCTTATATCTCTAACACTACACACGTTTTCTGTTTCTAAAAGTTTTTTTAAATCGTTGTTTCTAATCAGCAAGACATTCGGAGCCATTTTGATGAGAATTTACTTAATGATCGTACTACGGATAATCGGATTCTCGTGAACCTTATATTTTAATAGACGTTTTTTTTACATTTTATTTTACCTGATAAGGCCAAGTGACTTACTTGTTTACCTCAAAATATGAAATAGCCCAAGAATCCTCGCAAGATTAGGCTAGAGTAAATTTTAGCGAACTATAAGAAGATAATACAAGCACAAGAAAGTAATCGCTGCTTGAATGAACGGCACACTTGAGCGCAATGTGTGTTTCTTGATTGCCTCGAGACAGTTTAAGTGGAACAATTGACCAACTTAGACGTAATCATAACGTGACAAAGAAAGCTAAATGATATCGAAAATTAATTGGCTAGATCACATCTACTTCAATCATACCGCAATACTAAAAGAACTAAGAGCCGCACCAGCACCATCTATTTGAGAACTTTAAAATCGAACTAGATGAAAAACAACGGCTGACTTCTGTGAGTCATCTGTCCGGTTATGATTGTTTACCAACCAGGGTATCATTAACCTGGGGGATTGAACCTAGTTCTTGTAGTAAAGGTGACCATTGATCATTGGATCCATGGAGCTACCTGAACTCTAATTGAAATAAATAATTTAAAATTTTGTTAAGAAATAAAGCTAACAGTAAGTAAGCACAACCTCGATTTCGAACCCAAGGTTTGAAAGCAGAGACCCTTCGTACTACAGGAGTAGGAACAAAGAAAAGGTACCAAGAAGTGAAACAACTAACACGAAAGGAAGACTAAAATCTGGAGATCCTTTGTCATTTCTCACTGTTCTCTGTCCATTCACATCTACAGTGTTCTTCAGATACGATCCGTGTGTCAGCAGGGTGACTCCGGGGGCCCGCTGGTGGAAGGCGACAGCGTGGTGGGCGTGGTGTCGTGGGGTGCGCCGTGCGCGCTGGGCTACCCAGACGTCTACACCAGGGTCCACAGCTTCCTGGACTGGATGCACAGCAAGATGGACGGCATCGAGTGAATCTGGGACACTGAGATCTTAAAATTTAGTATTGGTAGTTTTTAGTTTCTGCTCTATGCTTCCTTGCTCGCTGATTAAATACGTATGGAATTTAATAAAGACAAAATTGAAGTAACCTGAGACTTTAGTTAAATAACACTAAGTAGAAACGAGGAGAACCGTTGTAGCACAAAGTGAAGTGAGTTTAGACCGGAATCAAATTAGTTGATACTAAATGGTTTTTGCAACGAAAACATTAAACGCTAAAATATAGATCAGTATTTTGTTCGGCAACTCAAAACGGTCTAATGTATTGTATTGTATTTATTAAGCATAAAACAAAGTTACACACATATAACAAAACAAGATGGTGGTCGTTTATATTACTTGTCTATATTTTCAATAAAAAAATCAACGCCGTCCCCATTATTTTAAAAACGTTCCTTGTATTTTTACCTATCCATAGTTTTTATGTTTTTTAAGCTTGTATGAACAACGTTTAATGGCTTGTATATTGTGTTGTGTTTTGTGAGAATAAAATTAATTTGAAATAACTAATAAGTACCACTTTATTTCTCAACCTTAACCTGGAATAAATCGTCGCTTCTGTTTGCCGATAAATGTTGACTATCCACAATTTCACATTAGATTAAAATAGGTGAAAATTCCGGAAAAAATATTCCAGAAAAGGTAAGTATCTAGATAGTGGCTGCATGACATGAACTTCTTTTATGGAATGCACATGGATGACAAAACATATACTGTCCATAATATTCGCCCATTACACCACGTGGAAACTACACCATGGAATTTCTCATATTGCACTACATAATTGGATGGAATACACAAAGAATTTTCATCGCCGCTTAGATTATTTTTCATTAAATGGAATGGTACCCAGGCGGAATTAACCCTACCACCTCTCACCTAAACAGGCGTTTACGGAACTTCGAAATTACTTAAAACCATCAAACCCGTCGAGAATTATGCGAACGTAATTCGCCTCGTCCTTACGTTCGCTTAATCCTAACCTCGTCGTTAGGATTAAGCAAGGAACTGGACCCACAGATTTTATTGAAACCCGCCGCGTTTAGCGTTTCTCCACCTCGATTATTGAACGCCGAAGCGTAGCGCCAAAGGGCTGCGGAGGTTGTCAGCCATGGTGTTAGACTGAGCCTGGTTTTCACCAAGTGCTGATTTATTTTAATCGACACTTAAAGGGCCTTTATTACTAAAGTGTTATCTTTTACTAGTATTGATTGCAACCTGCTAAAAAAGGCCCTTTATATGTGGCGATTAAGCTAATCAGCAGTAGGTGAAAATGTCCCTAAGGCTAAGATGAATAGTCGTAACAGAAACTAAGACTGACCAAAAGTAATACTAATTAGTATCAAAACTGTCAGTTGTCTTTTAATCCAAACTAAATTTGTCAACGCGACCTAAGAAAGTACTACGTTTAGTAATTTTTAGGCTGAGATAAATAGTCGTAACAGAAACTAAGACTAACGTAAAGTTCTACTTTGTGACGTCACTTTGCATTACTTTGAAGACTTCCTCCATACAAAATGTGTCAAAGTGACGTCACAAAGTACTACTTTCCGTTAGTCTTAGTTTCTGATACGACTATTTATCTCAGCCTGAGTCTCAATTATATACTTGGTTAGTGACATAAGAAGAATGAAGACGGATGGAGTGTACCAGAGATGGTGCAAATATTGGTTAATTTACTGCACCCTGCACAACCAACCTTCACCCAACAAACTGCTATGCAGTTTGGCAGAACTTTTTTTTAAAAATGTTCTGTTATACTTTCATGTTTATTTACAATAAAAAAAATCAAACTGGGATTATTAAGCTAGACTGGTAAGCAAAGAAAATTACGCTTCCCACACGTAGTTACTTATAATTAGAAAACCACTGTTCCAGTTTACTTCTAAAATTGTATCTAATATCAGTAATGAATATGTTTGTTTTTGTTTTTTAACGGATATAACTGTCAACCCACAGAGAAAAGAAAAAGTGAGTTTAAAATTATAGCTTCAAATATCAAACTTACTAGAACAGTGCTTTCTAAATGATTAGTAAACTAAAAACAAAGTGGAACATAGCTTACGAGCCTTTTTTACGATTTTTAAGTTTGCCACAGATGCAAGAGTTTCATATGCACAGCAACGTTTGAAAGTATGCGAAGTAGGAGGCAGGACTCATTGTGTTTAAACATGTTTAACTCAAAAATACAGAAAACTAAATTAAAATATATCGAGGACGGATCAAGAAGGATCGTTTCGAATAGGTATATAGCCATAGAAACTAGACATTTCCAAATTCGCCAGAATCTTGAGTTCGAGTGAACTCGACGTTCGTGTTTGTGCTTAAGGTGGGCCATCCCGCTCAACTCCTCATACAAACGGGGAAAGAAGATCACGCCCATATTTCTTGTCAAAGATCCCAAATTTTGCTCAACATAGCTTAATTTTTTCGAACTAGATGTCTGATGACCGTTGGCATTGTAAAATTGCGTTTGGTTTCTAAGCTATAAGGTCCGAAAGTTCGAATTTTTCGCGGGTTTTATACAATAACTTTGGAGGTGGATTACGCAATGATAAAGTAAGAACATCTTAAAAAGATTAGTCCTCCGGCAATTACTATCCGCCTTTTGTCAAATGTGAATTTGTACTATCAGTCCGATAAGTACTATCTGAGGATTGAAAAATCGGGCCTTAGTTCGATAGTCCACGTAATATAAGAAAGTGATTTGAATTTTCTCAATTTTGGTCTATGTAGACTGAGTATTGTGGGTTCCACACTGAGGATGCTTACTCCAGATGGAGCCTTACGTAAACAAAATACAAAAATTTAAATGTAGATAGTAGTTGGAACGCACTGCATAGACATAAAATAAAACCTACCATATGTATATTAAATATGAGCTTTAAATAATAATTTTTTATCAAGTTTAATACCCAGATCTAAAACTTATATATATAAAGTTATACTTAACTACATTTTACTTTCTAGTGTGATCGTACAACATTTATCTACATTGAGTAAGTAGTTGGTTTTTGTATGGTTTACATCTATTGAGCGCCAAATAATAAAACGCGACCGTTTCAGATGATATTTAATTGGACACTGAATTACAGAAGTCCGCGAGCGGGCAACCCGCGCCGCGGCCGTTGACCTGCTTTGTAGGCAAAATTGTGCGGTGTCCCGTGCACCGTACATGCTCCCGAGCGAGGGAGAGACTCTCAGAATTACATCCTAATCATAATACATTTAATAGTTAGAATGAACATTATTTTAAAAATATAGTCTCTTAGAACGATGAATGTTAAAAATGTAAATGTAGGTAATTTTAAGTAGTCTTAACAAGATTGTTGAAACACTTGTTTTGGAAATATCGGAGAAGTGGCAATGTCACTTTGCGCTTTAGGCTCACTTACAAAACGCGCACTATCACTCAACTGACACTGCACATAAGTGTCCCTTCTGGGGGTGGCGGTAGGTTGAGAGTCGCCTCCCGCCGCCGCCGCAGCCTCCATCGCCGTAGTCACAGTCTGCGCCGCCTGCGCCGGCGGCGCTACGTCGAGTCGATGACGTCGCCGCTGCTGCGTTCTCCATACGAAGATCGCTCCGGCGATGGTCGCTAATCCAACCATCCCGTAGATTAAACTGTAGTGATGCACGTCGTGGTAGGATATCGATTGCTCTAATGGTCTCTCATTCTCTTTCAACGCATGTATTTTGTTGTTGATTTCCTCGAGCAGTTTTTCTCTGCTGTCAGCTTCTGGATCGACAGTTGTATAGTTGGTTTCCGGAAGACTGATATTGATAAGGTGATTTATAGGTGCGATCTTTGGTATATATACATTTGAAGTGTAGGTCGTTTCACTTTCGTGATTGTTATGTGAGTATATGGTAAACAATTCGCCCTTTATGACGCAGTTTTGACCCATGCTGAAGATGCCCGCGTGGTTGAGCTGTAGTATTTCTACTCGGCGATCGCATGTTACTCGAATTTTGCATGGTTGGCAACAATAGAATAGGAATGTATTTGTTGCGCTCAGTGCTGTCCATTTGTGTTCGCAAGCCACGAGATTCATTTTGCATTTTTGGTTGATATGTCGAAGATGCATATGTCGTAATCAGACTTAATATTACTGATAGGGGTTTGTAGATGACACAATCTTGTTGAGGTATCGTAGGGAATACATTTTTGAAGATCATTTTCCGTCATCGTTATAAATGTGTCCCTTTGAAGGTTCATTGCCATAATGTCTGCGACGGGAATCACGGTTCTCATTTCGTTTCCGATCCTGTGGGGAATTGGGAATACATTGTAGATTTCGTAACTGTCGCGACTGATTAGGGGAATTCTTGTTTCAAAAATTAGGAATTGCTTTGTCATTCGTGCTCTGACACTTAATAGTGGATAGATTTTTGTTAGTTCAAGGGTTGGTAGCGATAAATCGGTAGTTAGTTGTCCTGATATGATATTAAGTTCCTTCCGTAGTTGCTCAGGGGGGATCATATGTGGGTTGAATTTTCCGTCTTGAATATTCGTGACCGTCTCTACCAGGGTGTCTTGAATTCCTTTTATGTGTAGTAATATGTTAGTAGCGGTGATGGCTGATAATATGAACTCGTTAACCAATTCGGTGGTTTCAAGCTCTGATTTAAGTTTTCTTTCGAAAGATTCTATTTTGATAATGCGCTGATTAATTGCCTTATGTTGTTTTGTCATCGTGTTTTCAGTTCTTTTCAATAAGTTGAACTCGGATTCTATTATGGATGTCTGATTTTTCCACAATAACTCCAAATGTCTCTCATTATGTCTGGTAAGGGCGATATCCTTCGCATATTGTTCCGCGAAATGCTCGTCCAATACTCCGAACAGACTGTTAGCGAGGTACCCGACACCGTTGATAAGGCCTCGCCTCGACCTTGCTGGATGGAAATGCTGATATTGCAGAATGCTGTCTGAATGTTCCAACTCCTTGTATTCGTGACTCAGTTGTAAGAGGATACCTTCACAATATGAAGGATCATTCAATAGCCGACATATGTTTTCAAGGTGATTGTTGTATTTTTGTAAGGCTGTCTTTCCTTCCCAATATGGGTTTACGTCGTAATAAACCACGAGTTTCCATTGGTCTCGGATAAGTTGCATGTCCGCTACTCTGTCGAAGTAGAGACTCAGGTTTGCATTCAGCGATGTTGTATTAAATGAAGATGCATGCAATCCCGTTAAAGTTGAGAAGATAAGCATGCATTGTAAAAGTGCCGTCAGCACTAAATTGACGCTCCGTCCTATGGCTCGCCGCCGTGGGGGGTCTTTCGGTAGTGTTGGTTCCTTTTCTGCTGAATTGGCATTATGTGGCGATGCTGATGTCACCGGGAGCAGTGATAATTTAACTATGGGGCGTTTCATGATTCCAGATCTTGTTTTTAATGAGACGACTCTTACGCAGCCGTCTTTACCCGGGTGCAGCTCGGTCACCCTGCCCAGAGCCCACTTTCCTGCAGGTAGATTAGCATCATGAATTATGACAATGTCGTTGATGTTTATGTTATTCTGCGGTTGTTGCCATTTACTTCGAGGGGATAACTGACTAAGATATTCGGACTGCCATTTATTCCAAATATCTTGAAATATTTTTTGTGTTAGTTGCCATCGAGTTCTTTCGTCCCTTTCCGTCTCAATGATTGTTAATATTGGTCCACTAGCGAGGAAGTGGGATGGTGTTAAGTAGTTCAAATCATCTGGATCTTCAGTCAGTGCGCATAATGGTCGCGCGTTGAGACATGCTTCGAGCTGAGCTAGTAACGTCGAGTATTCTTCGAATGTTAGCTTTTGCTCTCCTATCACTCTGCGTAAGTGATATTTGAGGCTTTTGACCACGGCTTCCCAGAGTCCTCCCGCACTCGGCCAGGAAGGAGCATTGAAGTGCCATTGAATGTCCATTTCACTGATATCTCTGAGGAGTTCGTCATCAATTATTTGTTTCAGCCAGGAAATCTCCCTTTGTAGTACTCTGCTTGCGCCAATGAAATTCGATCCATTATCGCTGTACATATGACGTGGTGACCCCTTTCGTGCAGCCATTCGTTTAAGCGCTGCTAGGAACGCCGATGAAGACAGATCCGAAACTAGTTCCAAATGTGTAGCCTTTGTGGCCATACACACGAAGACTGCTATGTATCCTTTGCTCGTTTTTATTCCTCGACCTTTGTTTGCTTTTACTTCTACATGTCCTGTGAAGTCAACTCCTGTGTGATAAAAGGGGCGCGTAGGGTTGATCCTGGATGCTGGTAGATCCCCCATTAATTGGGTCATTTTTGTTGGATTGTGTCTTCTGCAACGGACACAATTTCGAAGCCGTTTTTTGACCGTTCGATTGCCCCCAACGATCCAGTATTTTTGTCGTAGGTATGCTGCTGTCAACCGCGCTCCTCCATGAAACGTTTGCGCGTGCGCGTTATCTATGAGTAGATCGGTAATTTCACAGTCATTCGCGACGATGACAGGATGTTTCATTTCTGTGCTTATGTAAGCATTCTCTAGTCGTCCGCCGACTCGGAGAATTCCGTCTTTATCTAAGAACGGGTTTATGTCACAGATTTTACTTTTTCTGTGAATCAACTCTCCGTCTTGTAGGTATTTTATTTCGGTACTAAAGTGATTTAGTTGAGTGTGTTTAAGAACCAAATTTTCAGATTTTCTCAGCTCTTGTACTGTGAGAAAGGGTTGGTTTTCGCTACTCTTTGATATAGCTCTTAGTACCCAAGCGAGCACGCGCACTACCTTTCTATATGAGCTGTATTTTAGGAGTAATTTGTGTATTATGCTTTCATTGCTGTTTTGTATAACTACATTAGTTAGGGTTGTCTTTCTTATCTCTTGATCTGTTTCGTAAGTTTTTCGTTCTGATGTTTTGTCCTCAGTGTAAGTCGAAAGCCAATGAGGGCCTTGCCACCACAGGGGATGATCTTTGAGCTGAGAGGCTGTTATACCTCGGCTGGCACAGTCCGCCGGGTTTTCGGCTGATTTGACGTAGTGCCAGCTTTCAGTGGGCATGCTTTCAGTGATCTGTTTAACTCTGTTTGCTATGAATGGTTTCCATTTATCGGGACTACCTTGGAGCCAGCCTAGGACGACTTTGGAATCTGTCCAACCGAAAATCTTGATGGAATGAGCGGTCAGGCATGCAGTTACCTTTGACATGAGCTTTGATAGTAGGAGCGCACCGCATAGTTCTAATCTAGGCAGTGAAACCTCTTTGGTGGCTGGTACTAGTCTGGACTTTGCTGAGACTAGACTTATGAATGGTTGACCTTTACTGATTATCTTGCTGTATATGACACATGCGTAAGCTTTGTTCGAGGCATCAGAGAATCCGTGTAACTCTATTTCGTCCCTTTGCTGTGTGCCAATCCATCTAGGTATCTCCAGCTGATTGATATGTTCTAAGTCCGATTTTAATTTTAACAACTCTGTGTTAATTTGATCTGGCAGTTTACTGTCCCAGTCAAGGTTTAGTTTCCAGACAGTCTGAAATAGTAGTTTAAGTTTAGTTGTGACTGGCACAATCCAGCCTTGCGGATCATAGACCTTAGAAATGTCTGATAGGAGCGCTCTTTTAGTGAGTACTTGTTTGGAAGACTCCATCTTTAATGAAAATGTAAAAACGTCACTTTGAGGATTCCAGCTGATACCTAGAGTCTTTTTTGTTCCAGCTTCTTTGAAATCGAAACTTTCTTGATTCGTGCCATCTTGTAGCAGCGCAGAAGCGTTTGATGACCACTTTCGGAGGTTGAATCCTCCTGCCCTCAGAAGATTAATGAGATCCCTCTGGAGCTGCAGTGCTGCTTCCGTAGAAAAGCATCCATGTAACACATCATCCATGTAGAATGATTCTTCTAGAACCTTTACTGCTTGACTTTCTTGGTAGTTCTCTCGCTCCTCACTTGCTAATTGCTTCAGCGTCATCATGGCGAGGAATGGCGCTGCCTTTGTACCGTAGGTCACAGTGGTGAGCTGGTATTCACGTAGCGCCTCGGCGGGGGAGTTTCTCCATATGATTTTTTGATATTTTTGGTCTTGTTCGTTGACCCAAATCTGTCTAAACATTTTTTCGATATCTGCAGTAAATGCTATTGGAAATTGTCTCCATTTAAGTATCAATGATTGTAGATCTTGTTGTAAGTTTGGACCCTTTTGCATTAAATCATTCAAACTATATCCAGTCGACGTTTTAGCTGATGCGTTATAAATTACACGCAGCGCCGTGGTCGTTGACTCTGAACGTTGCACACAATGGTGCGGTAAGTAACAGTCCGTTTTATGCTGACCTGTCGATGGTTTCATGTGACCCTGTTCTTGATACTCACTCACGAATGATTTATATTGTGTCGCAATGGTTTCGTTTTTTCCGAGTTTCCGTTCAAGTTGTTTAAATTGTGCAATGGCCATCGCTCTCGAAGAGCCTAAGTTTTCGGTGAAGTTATTTTTCATTGGTAGTCGAACTTCATAGCTACCATTTTTTCTGCGTTTAGTTGTCGCTTGGTAGTACTCGACGCACTGGCATTCTTCCGCTGAGAGACTTGTTTCTTCTGGGATATCTTCTATTTCCCAGAATCTTTGAATATCTTCCATGTTATTAATGACGACGTTGCAATGCAATGTTTTCACATTCCCACATAGAATCCATCCAAGAAGCGTCTGTTGTGCGACTGGCAGACTTTGGTCAGACTTGCTCAGTCCATTTAAAATAATATTTGAATATATTTCGGCTCCCAGAAGAAGATCCACTGGCTGGCTGACATAAAAGTAAGGATCCGCAAGGTTGAGACCCTCCAGGTGCGACCATGATGGTCGCGGAAACGTGTAATTTGGCAAATTTTTTATCAGGTTGTTCATTATGACGACATCCGTGTTGAATGAATAATCGCTGCATGTGGATGCGCAGGTTATATTTATTATACCTTTACAGTTGCTTTGTTTTGCACCTATGCCGGAGATAGTGCCCTTGTAGCTTCGTCGGCAGAGATTCAACTGCTGCGCTGCATTTTCCGAGATGAGCGATGACTGGGACCCTTGGTCAATAAGTGCTCGCATTTTAACATATTTCCCGTCCTTTGTTTGGACCTTGACAATCGCTGTGGCTAGAAGAATTTCACACAAGTTGTGTTGTTGCGATACAAGAGAGCTTGCCTTCGGGATTGCATTTCCATTCCAATTTGAACATTTCGGCGTGACAAATGCCTCGTGCAAAAGTGTGTTGTGAAATCCGTTGCATTGACGACAACGACTTTCTGAAGCACATAATTCTCCGTCGTGTTTGTGTAGACAGTTTTTACACAAGTTGTTTTTTGCCACTTCCTTGCGTTTCAAATGAGCGGGCATGTCGATGAACTGTTGGCATCGGTAAATAGCGTGTGCTGAATTGCACGTGGGGCATTTCCATGAATGAAATGGCTTCTTGTTGGATTTAGGAGTTTCTTGGTAACTTGAATAAGCTTGTTTGTTGAATGCAGGTTTATGGTATTTTGTTCCTGCATTAGGTTGGTAGAAATGAGATTTTTGGGTATTCGGCTCCTGCTGTTTTCTTGATGATTCTAGGGCTTGAAACTTGGTTTCGAGAAATTTTCAAAAATCCTTCATTGTAGGCAATTCTCGAGGATCTTTCAAGGAGGACACGTACTCGTTGTGGGTTTCGACATCCAACCGTTGAGACAGAATATGCACGAGGAGGGGATCCCATGTTGTGATGTCCACGCCTAAGTTCTTAATAGCGTTCAGACTTTCAGTCGTCGAGTCATGGATACGTTTCAACTGATTAACCGAAGCTGATTGGGACATGAGAGGGAGCTCCATGAGGATTTTTATGTATGAAGTGAATAGAACCTTTTTGTTGTTAAATCGATTGTTCAGAATATCCCAACTCGTTATGTAGTTTTCTGAACTGATATTTAAATGCTGTATTAGGCGTTCCGCTTCACCCCTAACCTTCCCTTTGAGGTACTGAAGTTTACGGGCATTTGGGATGGACGGATTGTTGTGGATGGTTTCTACGAAAAGGTCTTTAAATGAGACCCAGTCCTGGTATTTTCCTGAGAATGTTGGGATTTCAAGTTTTGGGATGATATCTTCTTTGTGAGAGGTGTTCCACCTTTTTTTGTTTATAGTTGTAATAAATGCCTCATATGATTTTTCATAATGCGAGAATTTTTGTTCGTACTCGTCATTTCTTCCATTCAACCAACTGTCAATCTCCCAATGGAGAGAGTCGATAGCTGACCAGCGAGATTCGAGTTTCTTTAATGCGTTTTCGAACTCCCAATTGTCTTTGAGAGCATCGATATCTATGCACGATATGGTCCTCTCAAAGGCTTTGAATTGACTAGCCTGTTTTCTTAACATTTCATCTGTTTTGCTGTTAGTCCCTTGAGACGTAACCTGTTCCAGAGCGGTGGTGGAGAATGATCCACCTGCTACCGCCTGTCGCGCGCTAGCATCAAAAATCGGTGTTTGAGCTCTTTGCTCCAAATACTGTTGAATATAGTTCTTTGCTGATTGATAAAAATCTTTGACTTGTTCGTATTGATTTGACGTGAAGTATAAATGAGATCTATCTCCCGACTCCCGGAGAGCTGCATGGTTACTCACAAAGTCTTTGTAATATGCCTCAAGCGAATCGAGTTTTCTCCGAGCATACTCTGGAGTTTTACGCTCGCTGCCGTCTTTTTTGAAATTTTTGAGGAGCTGTTCTATGCCCCCAATTAACTGGCTCTGTGTGGCCAACATATCCTCCATAGTGAAAATAATGGAACGATCTTACTTGTAATGATGATGCTGAAGGGAGCTCGGCTACTGCATCATTGCTGCGATGATCCAGGGTTGTAGGCCGGCACCGAACCCACCTTCTGATTGTTCATGGACCGGAACCACACGCACAATGCATTTGACACACCTTACGCGAGGTCCCGATGGCTCGAAGGACCATTTAGATGTATGGTTTACATCTATTGAGCGCCAAATAATAAAACGCGACCGTTTCAGATGATATTTAATTGGACACTGAATTACAGAAGTCCGCGAGCGGGCAACCCGCGCCGCGGCCGTTGACCTGCTTTGTAGGCAAAATTGTGCGGTGTCCCGTGCACCGTACAGTTTTCTTTGTCGATTCAAATCAGCTTGGAGGTCATAATTGTCTTGCATAGTCTTAATAACTTTGATAATGTTTTAATTGTAATCATACATGAGTAGTTCAGATGATTTCATATAATTAATGACGTCGTTTATAAAAATATTAAATTCGAGGTGGAATTGAATTTTCTGAGCACCTTTAGTCTCTCAGCACTGCCACCTAAGCCGGTTTAAAAAAATTATAAGAGAAAACTGCTCTAGACATTTAGGTAAATTATTGCCATTAGAACATCAGCCATAACTGTTGTTGGCGTTAGCAGGGAGACTCGGGCAGTCCCCTCGTAGAGAGGGACAGCGTGGTGGGCATCACGTCCTGGGTGATGCCGTGCGCGCAGGGCTACCCAGCGTCCACACTAGGGTCCACAGCTTCCTAGGCTGGATACACAGACAACGAGCCTTGATACATTTGTAGACTATTACTTATCTTTTTTTTTATGTGACTGGACATGGATGGCTAATACCACAAGTTCTGTCATGGTATTAGCCCAACACACCACATGGGAACTAGGTGCCATGCCAAATAATTTTATTCGTTTAGATGCTATCGTATTTTTATACGGCTTGAATATTGAAAATTTTGACATTGTTTAGATAGAAAATATAGACAACGTTTGAGTCCTACAAGTGAAGTTTGTTATTTATTTTTATATATTTAGTCAAAGTCGAATAAATATCTAATTATTGAATTGTTGTTATAATCATTAATTAATTTGAGTTTCAACGACATCTACATCAAAATATTTTCAGATTTTGAAAATAATCTGAAAATGTCGTTGGTCGTTATATTGTCGTTGATGATATGATATATGATCGTGTCGTTGGGATTCGAACCTGCGACCTTTGGATTACTTGCCCACTGCTTTAACCACTTGAACTATCCCGACAACTACGTCAGCCAACGAATTTCTCGATTATATTAAAATTAATGAGATAACGGTTATAAACATAAAATTATCATAATATTTAATGTTATTAATTATCGAGTGACTAATTCACTTTTTACGCTGACGATAAACATAAACGTTATATCCATATCCATATCCATATCCATAAATGGTCAAAGGATAATTCGTTGACTCAATTTATTTTAGTCACAAATCAAATATATGTGTCAGCACAGAAGCAGCGATTACCTCATAATGAGTAAGTAAGAAATATATACTTAAATACCGGCATAGTAATGTACACATGAATTACTGTAATATGAAAATTTAAACTTTTACTCATATTAAAAATAAGTCAATCATACCGCAATGACTCCCTGAACGTACATAGTACAGTCATTTGGCAATTTTACTGCGCCTTTTACCTAATATGGCGGCGCGAGCGGCAAAGATACATGGTGACAAATTCGAAATCTATAAATCACCAATTTTCAAAACACCTGGAAAACAAACCCCTTTTTGGGCACCAAATGAATGACTGTACTAACCATAGATCTAGCATAGCAAAGCGTGGGAGAGAGACGTCAACTCAAGTACCACTAGCGCGAGTTAGAGGGAGATGGAACACATCTGCCCGAGGAGACCACTGCTGAAATCGTTATCAATACATTGGATTCGCGCTCATGGAATGTGAAATGTTTTTTGTGTAATCTTTACGATTTCTCTAGTTTTCCTTAAATAAAGCATGGTGACCTGTGCATATATAGATTGTTAAATGAACGGCAGTAAGGAACCCGGAAAAAAACCCTTATTTGATAGTAAATAAGAGGTGACCCACTGATTCTTTGTCGATCAAATTTCTCAACTTTTCCTCAATAACTATTTCAAAGTAAAACTAAAAGCATACCTTCAGTTCATTATTTTCAAGCTACAAAGCTATTTTTGTTGCCGAGATGATCGTCTGATACGCAGTATCCTCTATTTATTCTGTGGTTAGCAAGTTTCCTATTCCATTTTTATATATCTCTACATGTTTCCATACAAAACAATAAGACACGAATAATATTAAGTATTAGCACATAATGTTCTAGCCGAACGGTTAGAAACTAGGTACCTTGCCAGGACCTGAAGCCCTGTTCTCGGAATTCCACGCTTAGGAATCTGAAATGTTCCGGAGAGAAAATCGCTATGTAACCAATTTTCGCCCTATTTTATAACCATTGTAGCGGTTTTCAAAGCGATTTTCTTGACGAAAATATTCGGGAGCATAGTTTTTTTAATTAATCAAGGTTTTCCGTCGAAAAACTCGCTTTGAAAATCGCTATAAAAGCGGTTTTCAAGACTCAGGGTTCCTGATTCCTGATTACTGAATGCCAGGAATAGACCTGCTGGTGTGATATGTGCTATGCACGTCCAGTAAAAAATAAAAATAATGTTTAACCAGCTATTACAACATTGTGGACAATGTGTGGACACAAGACATTTGAAAGTTTATGAATTAACGGACAATTTGTCACCTATTGTATAATTTATGTGTAAAAAATGCTATTTACGTGGTTATTGTATATATGTGTTTTATGAATGTATAGTTTTTTCCCTGGTTGATGTGTCATAACGCAGGTAAGGCCCAACAACAAATATAGATCCGTATATAAAGTTGTATCAGCTGCCGTAGATTCAAACAGTTCAAGTAGCCAGTGTATAACCAGTAGACATACTTTTGGTAAACATTAATTCGGATAAATTATAATATTTTTAATTTATTATTATATTATTAATACGTTAAAGTGAACGATTTGGAAAAATGATTTCTCTAAGTAGCGGGTTTGCCGTGTGTTTTGTAGCAGCAATGTGTGGTAAGACCATAATTTTTTTTATTATTTACATTCTCACCCTTTAGTAGACGTATTAGACTTCCCTAATTACATCTCAGTCATCAATGAACTTCTCAGCCATCATCAATACGGCTTCCGTTCGAATCGATCTGCTGGGGATCTCCTGTTTACACCTGTCTCACATGAGATGGGCGATGCGCTCAAAAATGATGGCGAAGGTATAGCTATCGGCCTGGATATCGCGAAAGCAATTTGACCGGGTCTGGCACAAGGCGCTGCTTTCCAAGCTGCCTTCTTGCGGCCTTCCACCCGAGCTGTGTGACTGGATCGCCGACTTCATGCATGGCCGCAGTATAAAACTCTTGATTGACAGTTGCTGCTCTAAAGCCATGTCTGTGAATGCCGGCGTTCCGCAGGGCGCTTTGCTGTCCCCAACCCTTTTTCTGCTGCAAATTAATGATCTGCTCAATTTGGGCGACATCGATTGCTACACAGAGGACAGCACGGTGCTAGCCAGGTACACCAGCCACCAGATCGCAAGCCAGGCTGAAGTATACTGCGGTAACGACGGTGGTTGTGCTATCAGCCATTCATATTCAGTTACGTTAACAACCACAAATTAATAGAAAAGCAGAAATAGCGTAGCCATTACGAATAATTACTTTGCTTGTAGTTTATTTTTGTTTGTATGAACATACATATGATGATTTTGTGTTTTTTGTGATTTTTACTAAGTTTTCTTAAATAGTTCTTTATTTTTGTTTTGTTATTCTTATATTTTAATGTATACTTAATAATGTTTCATATACTGGGATTTGGGTAACCGAACCTAAAGGTGCCCGTACACGGGAAAAAGCAATTAATTGCTGTGCAACTGTTGCTTAACTTAGTGGAGCAATAGAAGGAGAAATATAGAGCAACCCCAAGAAATATTCGGCAATTATCTCAGCGATATGGAGCAATATTGCTCCACATCGCATAATTTTTTTCGTGTCGCCGGTGAGTTGTATCTCAAATTGTCACGTATTCGGGTAATTGTTCGCCACATGCGGGCAATGGAGTTTGCATGTCCATAAATCATGTTGCCGGAGATTGTTGGGTGATGCCGTGACGACGAAATCGACTGAAATTGCTGCAAGTTGAGCAACTTTAGTTACCCTTGTACGGGTACCTTAAGGTAAACTAACACAATCACTCCTTCTAAAATGGTGATATTTTCCAGCGGTTCCGGCAGTTCAGAGCACGCCTGTAAAGGCTGCCGTCGTGGGCGGAACGGAGGCGGCGGAGGGCGCGGCGCCCTACCAGGTCTCGGTGCGTCGCTTCGGGGAGCACTTCTGTGGTGGCACTATCATCGGCAGGAGATGGGTTCTCACTGCTGCCCACTGCACCCAAGGGTACGTGTTCGAAACTTTTATATCAAAGGCGGGGTCTTCGAAACGATCATTGCTGAAAACCCTACTGAGCATGTGGCGACTGAGACCATAGCGAGTTAGGATCTAGAAAATAAAAGTCTCTGCGACAAAAACACGATTGAACACGGCTACATAGATCTGGATAGCAGGAACAAAATAAGTATGGAAATTTACCCATCTATGAGCTTAAATATAACCATGAACTGACTTGCATTCGCAACGTCATTTACATTTTCAACTTAAAGAAAAAGGCGTTAAGCACATGACAAATTCCCAATCGATAGACTGCATCGCTCTATATGAACATACTCCGGCTATCTCCGACCACATTCCTTTTAAACACGCTGTATTCATTTGCAGTTACAGCCCGTACTTCATCCAAGCGGTTGTCGGTACCAACGACATCGCGCGGGGAGGCACGACGTACTCCGTGGAGAAGATCTTCGTGCACGAGCGTTTCGACGACACAGTCATGATCAACGACATAGCCCTGCTGCTGCTCAGCCAGGATATTGAGTTCGAGGCTGGCGTTCAGCCCATAGACCTGCCGTCGAGGAACACCGTGGCTGGAACCGATTTGGTGCTCACTGGATGGGGAAGACTCTCGGTGCGTATTAAAAATATTTAGGAACATGCAATCGATTGTATTTGAATCGTTTATTAAAATGTCGTAATTGATGCATTTCTGGATTAGTTTATTGACTTGTCACAAATTGTTTTTAGAGCAAAACTTTCACCTAAAAAATATAAATATGTCGGTGCGCGGGCTTTTGCAGCCCTGCGCCTTGTAATATGAAAAAATCACTAAACAGTCAAAAATAATTGCCATTTCTGTAGTTACGATTATTGTTATTTTTTGAGTCGGTGCCAGTTAGGTGACTGACGGTGATTTTTTTACTTTTTGGTGCTTTTTCTTTGAAGTCGGCTATTCTTTTTTTTTAGTGAACCTGAAGTACACTAACTAATTTGTACACGTCCTTTCCAATAAAAAAAAACATCAAAATCTGTTGGCGTTATATTGCGTTATTGGTCCGTTTGTCGCGCACATACTTAATACAAATTTAAGACCTATATGATTTTCTCATAGATATCATTGTCCGAACTAAACCAAATTAAAATAGGACTAATCATCCAAATCGGTTCACCCAGACGAAAGTAATGAGGTAACAAACATAAAAAAAGAACACAAAAAAACATACAGACGAATTCAGAACCTCCTGCTTTTTTTAAGTCGGTTAAATTGCGGATCACCTCTGTGTGTGCGTTCGGATGGAGTCGCGTTGCTAGAGGTAAAATAGATGGATAACGTCGAGTGAGCGAGACAAGAGTGAGTGCAATAGCACTAGCAGTAGCTAGACTAGGTGGTCGCAGGCCACACACGCACTTGTCAGGCGGCGCTCGGCTAGAACGGTTATCTGCACTCGGAGGACACGAACCTATCTACGCTTTTCCAGTGCTTGCAAGGTGGACCCTCAAGAAACCTCAGCCCACACCAGTGACACTCCGATAAATATATCAATATATCTCTACACAAACATGCCAAGAAATTTGGATATTTTGACCTATGTTTATAACTACTTACTGCTTGGAGAACTTATCGTTTCGACTTTCGGTATTACGAGTACGTTCATAAAACAACTTTGAAATATTTCGTTTATCTTGCTAAGCCCCGTGCTCGTGGTTTCAGATTGTTTAATCAGCCATATTTTACTCCGACAGTTGTTTGGTAATGTGCCGAGGAAGCTCCAAGCAATCACCCTGACTTCCTTGAGCGTCGAGGAGTGCAAGTCTCGCCGGGCCAAGGTGTACCCCGTGTTCGAGACTCAGATCTGCACATTAACGACCGTTGGGGAGGGCGCTTGCCACGTAAGTTCTAATATCTAAGATCTCAGAAATGTCTTAAGATTCAAATTCCGTAAACTGGTACTGGTGCAACTGAATAACAGTTTAAATCCACGAGAAAAAACCTTTATTATTTATTTATTTATTTTGAAATATTACGTAATGAAATTGTACAGCATTTCAGTGGGTTATGAAAACCACAAGTCTTATACCATAGACTTGTGGTTGCGCTGTTTGCTTTTATGTCCATTTATAGCTCCTAGACAAGACTTCTGCCTTATCATATCATAAATTCATTTTTTATCATATTTATTTTATTATATTTCGAGGTTATTTTCTCGTTGGTTTAAATAGTAGGGACATGCACTAATGTATTGGTTTAGTTGAAACAATAGAAATTCAATTGAAAGAAAAGTGAATATCTACTGGATTGCAAATATACAACTTTCAATATTATTTCGAGTCATTGCCAAACTGAGAGAATATGCTTGGAGTATTACTTAAATTAAGCGTATTTTAATTGTATTCATTTTTCTATGATCTCCCTGCTGACATGCGCCTACGAAGTATAAGTTCGTAATTAATGAATATAAGTTAATATAGCTTATAAATATACATATTATAGTAAAGAAATCTTTGAAATGACAATGAAAGTTTTTTAGAGTTTTCTGTTCAGTATGTTAAGAACGGCTGTGTAGTTCTCAAATATACTATGGCACCCAATCCCTAAATAATGCTGTATGACGGGCTAACACTATGAGAATACATGTGATATCAACCACCAATATTACGTAAAATTGTCGTGTGTCCAGGGTGACTCGGGGGGCCCGCTGGTAGAAGGAGACCGTGTCGTGGGAGTGGTGTCGTGGGGCTGGCTCTGTGGGAAGGGCTACCCGGACGTCTACACCAGGGTCTACAGCTACGTCGACTGGATCCGTAGTCACACGCACGGTGTCATGCCAGGCCATGCACATAAAAATAAAAATAAATTGTTCCGTGTTCGAGGAAGCGACTAGAAAAGCTGATCTGAGAGAGTTTTGTTTTAGAAAATAATTTTGCCAAATAAAGTTCTGGTTCCCCATTTATGGATTTTTCACTGAGCTACGCCACCCCCGAGCACGCCACGACGTGACATTGGTGGAGGCGCCTAGATCGCCTAGATCGTCGGAGGAGTCGAAGTTTAGGCCGTAGAAGGCCTGCGCTGCTTCGCGTACCACTGCTGCTCGTGCTACCGCTGCTGCACGTGTAGCTCACGGTGCGAAGGAGACGACGCCCAGAAACGTCGGGTGTTAGTATATAAAGGGTTGGGAATATGGACTTTTCTTGGTGAGTATTTCTTCTTGAACATTGTGAACTCATGTGTGTATTTTATCTTGAACATTAATTGGTGTTGTGCTATTTTTCCTATTTAATGTTTGATTAGGCTTGTATTCTGAAAAATGGAGAGAATTATGTCTCAATTTGAGGGCAATGGCCAGGACAATGTGAAAGAGTTTCTATATTCCTTTGAAAACATAGCTGCAAGATATACTTGGTCAGAGGAAATAAAAAAGGGAGCACTCCCCGCCTACCTAAAGGGAGCGGCAGCTTATTTTTATGCGGGCATTAAGGATCATACGTACCAGGAAATTAAGAAAATTCTGAGCGAGGAGTTTCCATCTAAAATTGATTATTTTCTTCTACTGACCACGACAAAACAACGGGATGAAGGCTTAGTTACCTTCACCTATACAATGTTGAACTTCGCTACAAAAGCAAAGCTTGACGACGAAGAGAAATATGTTATATCTGCGCTTCAACCATATGCGGCCCATAAATTGATAGGAAAGAACATTATTAAAATCTCTGAATTGAAAGCAGCAATTCAAGATATACAATACTACGAAAACAATAATGCCGAGGACGTTACATACGAGTTACCTATCCATACGTCTTCGAACAATTTGCAACAACAGTTGTTAGCAACACCTCAACCGTCGTACCCAGACAATTGTTTTGTGAACCAGAGGCAGCTAGCGTAGCAGACCGGCATCTGGCGGCGTCATCACGTCAAGGGCCTGTCCCGGGACGCTACGACTTGAGGACACGTCCTAACGAAGGCCATGCGGGCCCCCCTGGGACGTACGGTCATCATTCCGCTGCACCAGTACACCCAAACGGGAAAGGGCGGCAGTACTAGTAAGGACTGAGACACGTGTAGTGCCGCCCGTGATAAAGGAAGTTACGATACTCTATTTACCCATGTACTCATGTGATTTTTGCAAGGAAATTGGGGGTTTGGTTGACACGGGAGCAGTGAAAAGCTGCATAAACTATGAAGTGGTTAAAGGGAGACATTTGTTTGAAATACCAGAAAACTTTACATTAAAAAGTGCTTCGAATAATTCATTGGACATTGCTGGATTTACTACCATTAATTTGCTGATCCAAAATTTAAACTTTACATTGGAAGTGATTGTGATATAGGACCTTCCAACAGAACTTATTTTAGGGGTAGACTTTCTCAAAGAAACCGGGGCCATTGTCGATTACTCAGGACAAGAGATAATCCTACACAGACTAAATAAAACATTTTCTTTTAGTGAGTGTACCTTGCAGGAAGTGAATATCCCAATCGATAATAAAACCAGAAACTATTTCATTAATGCGAAACCAACGGTAGGGTATGTGTTTACCACGAGCTCAAGTAAGCCTAACACTTCCTACGAAATAGGACAGAATTTAAATAAAACACAGAAGACTATATTAAATGAGTTATTATATGAATATCGAGATAGGTTTGCGTACTCCAACGGAGACATCGGGAAAACAACCCACCATGAAGTAAAAATAAATACGGGAGATACCCTACCCATTCACAGACCACCATATAGAGTGTCAATGGCGCAAAGGGATATTATAAATACTCAGGTAGAAGAAATGTTAGGTAATAATATAATTCGACACTCAAAGAGTGCATATTCTTCGGGGGTAGTTCTGATAAAGAAGGGTGACGGAACCTGGCGATTTTGCGTCGATTACCGTTCTTTAAAGAAGTTGAGAAGAAATGCCCCGTATTGATGATTTATTGTCGTGTCTGCAGGGTGCCACTTATTTCGCATCGCTAGATTTATTAGCCGGTTATTGGCAAATACCAATCGCCGAGCAGGATAGGGAAAAGACTGCGTTCTGCACGTCTTCGGGTCTGTAAGAAGAGTTTAGTGTTGACCGCGTTAACGCATAATAATGTTCTCTTTAGATGGGGTGAAGAAGAACAGACAGCATTCCAGTGGCTAAAACAATAGTTGGTGAAACCACCTTGTTTGAGTCATTTTTCCGAGGATGATTGTCGATGCCAGTAATGAGAGCCTTGGTGCACATGTTATGCAGGGACCAAAGCAGAATAAACCATCAGAATTTAAGACAATAGCTTTCGCGTCAAGAGGTTTAAGTTTATTAGAAAAGAAATATTACACCACAGAGAAGGAATGTTTAGCGATTATCTGGGCTTTCGATTATTTTAAACATTTTACGTGGGGTAGGAAAATTCAGGTGGTCACAGACCATAGAGCTTTGTGTTGGTTGCAGTCGTGTAAGGATATGAATAGACGGTTGGCTGGTTGGTCTCTTAAATTACAAGATGTGGAAATGGAAATTATCCATCGGCCAGGGAAGGAAAACCTCGTAGCGGACGCCTTATCTAGAATCCAATATACGGAGGAGGAACAAGAGGTAGCTAACGTGGAGATTCCAACTTACTTTATAAAAACTCAAGGAAAACCACATCAGAATAGCTATATATTACGTAATCATTCCTTATCCGCGGATCAATTAAATGATCATTTCTGTGCCGCCATAATAAAGAAAGTATCCAGAAAGTACCATCATAGCAACGCATTAAAGGGTTACTTTATGGATCAGGGTATTTTAAAGAAAAGGGTCAAAGTAACCAACGGGGAACACATTTTAATAGTGCTTCCTCAAATAAGGGTAAACAATATTCTGAAAGAGGCTCATGATGAAGCCTTAACAGGAGGCCATTTAGGGTTAGCTAAATCCTTAGGAAAGATAAGCTCAAAATATTATTTCCCAGGTTTAGCAAAACAGGTAGAGTCCTACGTCAAAACGTGCAAGATATGTCAGGAGAAGAAACATCGTTCAGGCAAACCACTCGGTGAACTGATTAACATACCAGTTGCCGGAATTTTTGATAAAATAGGTACATACGACATAACCCTAGAGAAAGCGACAGCAGAATCGGTAGCTAACTTCTTGATAGACAATATATTTTGTAGGCATGGAGTAGTAAAGGAGATAATATCAGATAGAAGCTCCGCTTTCACCTCAAAGTTAGTCAAGAACGTACTCGAATAGTTGAATTCGCATTCTATTTTGACTACGGCTTTCCATCCACAAGGAAATGGCCTTTGCGAGCGTTTTAATGGTACCCTGGTACAGGCACTCTCGATGTATGTAAGACAGGATCAGCGAGACTGGGATATATATGTACCTTTGGTAACGTTTGCCTACAATACAGCTGAACAATCTTCAACACATATTTCCCCTTTCTTGCTCGTCTATGGTCGTCAACCCCTATTCCCATCTGATTTTTCGAGTAATGCTTCAAAATTAACATTAACAGAGAAAATTTTATTTATCGAAAAGTTAAAACAGCAAGCTAAGGCAAATATCACAAAAAGTCAGAAGGCACAGAAGAATACCTTTGATAGGAAAAGACAGTCGATGCTTTTCGAACCGGGACAATTGGTCTTAGTTCAGAACCCATGTAAAATCATTGGGAAAAAGACCAAACTGGCACGCATGTACAAAGGTCCTTATATAATCACAGCTCGATTATCTTCAGTGAATTATAAAATAAAAAGTCTAAATGATAAGCTGAAATTCGAACAAAATATTCACATTAATAGACTGAAACCTTTTTACATTCGTGCGTAACTGATACCAATAATCCATTTTAGGGTTCCGTACCCAAAGGGTGAAAACGTCCGTCCGTCCGTCCGTCCGTCCGTCCGTCCGTGCGTCCGTCTGTCCGTCTGTCACAGGGCTGTATCTCAGAAACCGTGATAGCTAGACAGTTGGAATTTTCACGGAGTGTGTATTTCCCTTGCCGCTAGAACAACAAATCATAGACATTACGAAATAGTTAGAATAAAAGGGGGTCCCCATACAACATACGTCTACATTGTCTATCCCGCTCGCACCCACTTCGCTGAGCCCGGCGTATGGCCCCCGCGCCGCGACGCGCGCGCCGCCTCCCCGCACGCCAATCTGCTCGATAGTCTTCTCGCTCACACGTGCTAGACTTTATACACGCTGCGCGCGCATGATTTATATAGATGAACGCTCGCCTCGCGTCGGCAGTTGGTCGCGGACCATTCTTCTCGTTTGGTGCGGCGTTCCGCGCGGCGTCTTCTATGCACGCGCGATGTATTTACGATGCTTCGCATCGATATAAAGAAAACATTTAGATCCGTTCTGAGCATTCCCCTGCGTGTCAAGTCAGGTACTCTAATTCGAACAATTTAGAGTACCTGAGCTGTCAGTTTTGAAACACCCGTCACGGCGTTCGCGCGTGTTTGCCGATTGTATAGGTGCTGATCTATGGTAGAAGAAAGGAAGAATTATGCCGTCGTTTGTATTGTAAACATGTAAAAACGATTTCGGGAAAACTAAGACGGAAGATAGAATCACATATCACAGGTTTGCTATCGAAATTTTATCAAATGGCGTTATATTATGGTGATATGTGTGGCAGTATGGCGTACGGCGCGGTGTCGTTATCGTGATATCCGACATTGAACGACAAAACTATCGGAAAAGCCGGTATCTCTTTCTAGCATACGTATATTCTATGAAGTACTTCACTATAGGTCTCTGTCAGTCATGCATTTGTGGTGTGAGTGTGTGTGTATCGCGTTCGCCGGAGGATGGTGTTCTCTCAGATAAGTGCGCGCCCTTTCTAGCAAACATGATTTTCCTATTTAGGTCCCTCTCGCTCTCATGCAACAGAATGCGACGGATAACTGAGTGATACCAGGTTAAGAAAAACATCTCTGAGGTGAGGATAAATACGAAAGTTGCAATTTTAAATTACCTGATTCGCGTAATGTTTTGTGTGTTAATTGAATATTCAAATCTTATATTTGGTTGTAAATAGTAATATGAGTATGTTATGAATAATTTAGATGGCAAAATGTTTGTTGATTAAATATTATAACTGAGAGCGGGAAAATAACAATTGCATGAAGGCGACACCATAGGCTAGAGGGGAAAACGAGTTGAAACGGTCTCTTGTATGATGGTTGACTCTGATGGCGCTTCTAGTTGTTTTTTCAGTTCAATGGTGGGACCTAACAAATGATAAACACTACTGAAGAGAAAAAAAAATTAACAAAAAAAACCGACTTCAAAGAAAAAGCACTAAAAAGTAAAAAATAATTGCCATTTTTTTAGTTACGATTATTGTTATTTTTTGAGTCGGCGTCAGCCGTGCACGCGCTGCGCCAATCAAGAGAACCTTGGCTACCTTGTCTGACACCGACTCAAAAAATAACAATAATCGTAACTACAAAAATGGCAATATTTTTTTACTTTTTAGTGCGTTTTCTTTAAAGTCGGTAATTTTTTTTGTTAATTTTTTTAATTTGTTAACTTTTAGTGAATCTGAATCACACGTACTTTCCAATAAAAAAATAATCACCGGAATCGGTTGGCGTTATATTGAGTTATTCGTCCATTTGTCGCGCACATCTTAATACAAATTTAAGACTTATATGATTATCTCATGGATATCATTGTCTGAACTTAACCAAATGGGACCACTTGGGAAGCACTAGCTTTCATTTAAAAAAATAATCATCAAAATCGGTTCACCCAGGTAAAAGTTTTGAGGTAACAAACATTAAAAAAACATACAGACGAATTGAGAATCTCCTCCTTTTTAACCGTCTTCAAAAAAGGAGGAGGTTATCAATTCGTCTGTATTTTCAGATGTAGACCAGGGTCCACAGCTTTCTAGCCCTTTCACCGCGAAGGTTTTTTGGCATAATCCTTCTCAATACGCCACACTACAATTATTTCGATAATATGCAGTCTTGAATTGTTGTTTGTTTTGTTGCAAATAGTGTGTTTCCACTGTTGAAACAGTAGAAATCTAATGAACGCTAGTATGTACTGTGCAATTATGTAAATAAAACAAATTATTTCGTAATCAGTAAAGTTTTATTAATGTTTGAAGTGGAGTAGTTTTCTGTCGGATATATCCGACGATGGCGCCTGCAGAATGCCTTGCTCTGACGGATATATACGTTCCTGGCGGGGAAAGGGCTAGACTGGATACACAGTCGCATCGGAGAAAAGGAGCCTTGATACATTTGCAGACTATTACTTATCTAACTTTATGAACATGTCTTGATTCTGCAAAACATTTTAACCCTGAAAATGTTTTTCTGTTGGAAGCGCCTTCTTTCTATTTTCGAGACACAAGTGTAATAATTTTATTCGGTTAGATACTATCGTATTTTTATACGGCCTGAACAATTGAAATTGAATACATTGTTTACAAAAATATATTTAGACAACATTTGGTTCCTTCAAGTAAAGTTTTTTTCTTTATTGTTATTGAATTGTTGTTATAATAATGAATGTTATTAAATATCGAGTGACTAATTCACTTTCGACGCCGACGATATCCATGAACGTTCGCTTTATGGACAAAGGATAATTCGATGAGTCAATATATTTTAGTTCCAAACCAAATATAGAGTCGGCACAGAAGCAACGATTACCTCATAATGAGTAAGTAAGAACTATATAATTAAATACCGTTACAGTAATGTACACTTGAATTACTGTAAGTATGAGAAATTAAACTTTTACTCATATTAAAAATAAGTCACTCATACAGCATTGACTCCCTGAACGTGCATAGTACAGTCATTTGGTAATTTTACTGCGCCTTTTTCCTAATATGGCGGCGCGAGCGGCAAAGATACGTGGTGACAAATTCGAAAAGAGCACGTCGAAATCTATAAATCACCAATTTTCAAAACACCTGGAAAACCAACCCCTTTTTGGGCACCATATGAATGACTGCACTAACCATAGACCTAGCATAGCGCGCTGTGCTTACAAGACGAGCAAAGCGTGGGAGAGAGACGTCAACTCAAGTACCACCACCGCGAGTTAGAGGGAGATGGAACACATCTGCCCGATGAGACCACTGCTGAAATCGTTATCAATACATTGGATTCGCGCTCATGGAATGTGAAATGTTTTTTTGTGTAATCTTTATGATTTCTCTAGTTTTCCTTAAATAAAGCATTGTGACCTGTGCATATATAGATTGTTTAGTGAACGGGAGTAAACGCTTACTTGATAGTAAATAAGAGGTGATGATGATTCTTTGTCGATCAAATTTCTCAACTTTTCCTCAATATTTCAAAGTAAAACTAAAAGCATAACTTCAGATCATTATTTTCAAGCTACAAAGCTATTTTTGTTGCCGAGATGATCGTTTGATACGCAGTATCCTCTATTTATTCTATGGTTAGCAAGTTTCCTATTCCATTTTTATATATCTCTACATGTTTCCATACAAAACAAGAAGACACGAATAATATTAAGTATTAGCACATAATGTTCTAGCCGAACGGTTAGAAACTAGGTACCTTGCCAGGACCTGAAGCCCTGTTCTCGGAATTCCACGCTTAGGAATCTGAAATGTTCCGGAGAGAAAATCGCTATGTAACTAATTTTTTCGCCCTATTTCATAACCATTGTAGCTGTTTTCAAAGCGATTTTCTTGACGAAAATATTCGGGAGCATAGTTTTTTTAATTAATCAAGGTTTTCCGTCGAAAAACTCGCTTTGAAAATCGCTATAAAAGCGGTTTTCAAGACTCAGGGTTCCTGATTCCTGATTACTGAATGCCAGGAATAGACCTGCTGGTGTGATATGTGCTATGCACGTCCAGTAAAAAATAAAAATAATGTTTAATCAGCTATTACAACATTGTCCACACAAGACATTTGAAAGTTTATGAATTAACGGACAATTTGTCACCTATTGTATAATTTATGTGTAAAAAATGCTATTTACGTGGTTATTGTATATATGTGTTTTATGAATGTTTAGTTTTTTCCCTGGTTGATGTGTCATAACGCATGTAAGGCCCAACAACAAATATAGATCCGTATATAAAGTTGTATCAGCTGCCGTCGATTCAAACAGTTCAAGTAGCCAGTGTATAACCAGTAGACATACTTTCGGTAAACATTAATTCGGATAAATTATAATATTTTTAATTTATTATTATATTATTAATACGTTAACGTTAACGATTTGGAAAAATGATTTCTCTAAGTAGCGGTTTTGCCGTGTTTTTTGTAGCAGCAATGTGTGGTAAGACCATAAAAAAAATTATTATTTACATTCTCACCCTTTAGTAGACGTATTAGACTTCCCTAATTACATCTCAGTCATCAATGAACTTCTCAGCCATCATCAATACTGAGACGACCTTATCCCCATCCCACTTATTTATCTTACTAATCAACCTGTCTGCCAGCCAACTTATATCAAGTCTCGCGTAGCCCATACTTAGAACGGTCCAGTGCCGCTACTTAATTAACTAATATCTGGAATTGGCCAAAGTTATCAACATGTGATCGTCTAGCAAGTTATGGGCCATGGAGACCCGAACTAATGGTCACTCCTTGGCCGCCATTCCGTCTGTTAAACCTCTTCAGTTCGATTGAATGGATATAAATCGAATGAAATCCGGAGCACAAGAATATATCAATTTAGAATGGACGCTTCTACCTGCCGCCACGTAGAGGCGAGAGACCACGGGCAGGCGCCCAATGTCATGTCCGTCACCGGCCGAGTCATGTCAGCTATCTTAGGTCTAAGACATTTGACTTCCTGACACCAGCTACAAGCCCACACAGTTATACAAAGCAAGACCTTATGCCAACCTAGGCACTAGAATTATTCTATGTTTTTGCCCGCGCTTACAACCGTAAAGGGAATTTTCCCCCGATGACCTTACTGGAAAATTGGCGGAATCAATCCCCAACGGCCCACGCCGTGGAGAAATCTTACACAACTACTCTGTCCCTATGCCTGCTGGAAAATTGGCGGAATCAATCCCCAACGGCCCACGTCGTGAAAAAATATTACACAACCACTCTGTTCCTATGCCTGCTGGAAATTTGGCGGAATCAATCCCCAACGGCCCACGCCGTGGAGAAATCTTACACAACCACTCTGGAAAATCCGTCGAAACCGTTATAATAATTGTATAATTATGTACCTTGAGCAAATTGGCGGTTTCCATCCCTACGGCGGTCGCCGTGGACTTCAACATAGCCGCTCAGTAAAATTCCGTCGAAACCGTTATGACAATTGTACAAATAGGGCACCTTGAGCAAATTGGCGGTCTCCAGTCCAAACGGCGGTCGCCGTGGACTTCAACATAGCCGCTCAGTAAAATTCCACCGCAACCGTCCGTAATCGAATTCAATTCCCGTACCGCAAAATAGGGCGTCACGCGAATGCACCTAATTCCGACAACGCGCGACGGTAATTTATCCGGTTACATCAATAATATCAATCCAGTAATAAAACAGTGCAATAAAGAGAGCACCCATCCTCTGCAACCCGCTCGCAATACGATCCCGCTACCTCGCACAGGCTGTAGATGCCCTCAGGAACCAGTCCCTCATATCACAAACCTATAATTAGTCTGGTCACTCTCTAGCATTGCCCCAGTTCACTTCCTAGCATTATCACAGTTCACACCACCACTGATCGAATATCGGAATCCATTCGAGGTCCTCTATAATGTTGATAAAATACGCGCTTCCCGCCGACCGCGTGCGTCACCGTTGCGCGCTACACCGCTGTCCGAACTCAAATGCCAAAATTCCCGCGCTCGCGCAGCCCCCAAAACCACCCGGAAATCGCAAATTACCGCTTTCTCTAGAAGGGACGACGCAATTGTCCTTGAGTGCTACGAAGCCCGCTGTGGCCCTACCATATACATATGCATACGTAGTATTTTTAACAAATATATTTAAGGCGGTTGTCTCAACACGGCTTCCGTTCGAATCGATCTGCTGGGGATCTCCTGTTTACAACTGTCTCACATGAGATGGGCGATGCGATCGAAAATGATGGCGATGACCTGGATATCGGGAAAGCATTTGACCGGGTCTGGCACAAGGCGCTGCTTTCCAAGCTGCCTTCTTGCGGCCTTCCACCCGAGCTGTGTGACTGGATCGCCGACTTCATGCATGGCCGCAGTATAAAACTTTTGATTGACAGTTGCTGCTCTAAAGCCATGTCTGTGAATGCCGGCGTTCCGCAGGGCGCTTTGCTGTCCCCAACCCTTTTTCTGCTGCAAATTAATGATCTGCTCAATTTGGGCGACATCGATTGCTACACAGAGGACAGCACGGTGCTAGCCAGGTACACCAGTCACCACATCGCAAGCCAGGCTGAAGTATACTGCGGTAACGACGGTGGTTGTGCTATCAGCCATTCATATTCAGTTACGTTAACAACCACAAATTAATAGAAAAGCAGAAATAGCGTAGCCATTACGAATAATTACTTTGCTTGTAGTTTCTTTTTGTTTGTATGAACATACATATGATGATTTTGTGTTTTTTGTGATTTTTACTAAGTTTTCTTAAATAGTTCTTTATTTTTGTTTTGCTTTTCTTATATTTTAACGTATACTTAATAATGTTTCATATGCTGGGATTTGGGTAACCGAACCTAAACGTGCCCGTACACGGGAAAAAGCTATTAATTGCTGTGCAACTGTTGCTAAACTTAGTGGAGCAATAGAAGGAGTAATATAGAGCAACCCCAAGAAATATTTGGCAATTATCTCAGCGATATGGAGCAATATTGCTCCACATCGCATAATTTTTTTCGTGTCGCCGGTGAGTTGTATCTCAAATTGTCACGTATTCGGGCAATTGTTCGCCACATGCGGGCAATGGAGTTTGCATGTCCATAAATCATGTTGCCGGAGATTGTTGGGTGATGCCGTGACGACGAAATCAACTGAAATTGCTGCAAGTTGAGCAACTTTAGTTACCCTTGTACGGGTACCTTAAGGTAAACTAACACAATCACTCCTTCTAAAATGGTGATATTTTCCAGCGGTTCCGGCAGTTCAGAGCACGCCAGTAAAGGCTGCCGTCGTGGGCGGAACGGAGGCGGCGGAGGGCGCGGCGCCCTACCAGGTCTCGGTGCGTCGCGCCTTTGGGGAGCACTTCTGTGGTGGCACTATCATCGGCAGGAGATGGGTTCTCACTGCTGCCCACTGCACCCAAGGGTACGTGTTCGAAACTTTTATATCAAAGGCGGGGTCTTCGAAACGATCATTGCTGAAAACCCTACTGAGCATGTGTCGACTGAGACCTTAGCTTGTTAGAACCAAGAAAATAAAAGCGTCTGCGATAAAAACACGATTGAACACGGCTACATAGATCTGGATAGCAGGAACAAAATAAGTAGGGAAATTTATCCATATATGAGCTTAAATATAACCATGAACTGACTTGCATTCGCAACGTCATTTACATTTTCAACTTAAAGAAAAAGGCGTTAAGCACATGACAAATTCCCAATCGATAGACTGCATCGCTCTATATGAACATACTCCGGCTATCTCCGACCACATTCCTTTTAAACACGATGTATTAATTTGCAGTTTCAGCCCGAACTCCATCCAAGCGGTTGTCGGTACCAACGACATCGCGCGGGGAGGCACGACATACTCCGTGGAGAAGATCTTCGTGCACGAGCGTTTCGACGGCAGAGTCATGATCAACGACATAGCCCTGCTGCTGCTCAGCCAGGATATTGAGTTCGAGGCTGGCGTTCAGCCCATAGACCTGCCGTCGAGGAACACCGTGGCTGGAACCGATTTGGTGCTCACTGGATGGGGAAGTCTCTCGGTGCGTATTAAAAACATTACGGAACATGCAATCGAATTTATTTGAATCGTTTATTGAAATGTCGTAAGAGATGCATTTCTGGATTCGTTTATTGAATTGTTACAAATTGTTTTTAGAGCAACCCTTTCACCTAAAAAATATAAATATGTCGGTGCGCGGGCTTCTGCAGCCCTTATGAAAAAAGCACTAAACAGTAAAAAATAATTGCCATTTCTGTAGTTACGATTATTGTTATTCTTTGAGTCTGTGTCAGCCAGGTGACTGACGGTGATTTTTTTACTTTTTGGTGCTTTCTCTTTGAAGTCGGCTATTCTTTTTTTTTTGTGAATCTGAAGTACACTAACTAATTTGTACACGTCCTTTCCAATAAAAAAAATCATCAAAATCTGTTGGCGTTATATTTCGTTATTCGTCCATTTGTCGCGCACATACTTAATACAAATTTAAAACCTATATGATTTTCTCATGGATATCATTGTCAGAACTAAACAAAATTAAAATAGGACTACACTGGAAGCACCACCTTTCAAATAAAAAACTAGTCATCGAAATCGGTTCACCCAGGCGTAAGTAATGAGGTAACAAACATACAAAAAACAACAAAAAAAACATACAGACGAATTGAGAACCTCCTGCTTTTTTTAAGTCGGTTAAAAAGCGGAACGCCTCTATGTGTGCGTTCGGATGGAGTCGTGTTCCTAGAGGTAAAAGAGATGAATAACGTCGAGTGAGCGAGACAAGAGTGAGTGCAATAGCACTAGCCGCGGTGGTCGCAGGCCACACACGCACTTGTCCGGGGGCGCACGGCTCGAACGGTTATCTGCACTCGGAGGACACGAACCTATCTTGTAGATTTAAAATTGTCACTGGCCAGAGACGCGGCACTCCACATTTACTATCAGACACGCTTTACACGTTACATTCTAGTTGTAAGACACCCTTGTAAAATGTAAAGCTGACACACTCGCCCACGGGTGAGCCCCTGTACATACAACTGACTAGGCAAATAAATAATCTCTGAATCTGAATCTGAATCTACGCTTATCCAGTGCTTGCAAGGTGGACCCTCAAGAAACCTCAGCCCACACCAGTTACACTCCGATAAATATATCAATATCTCTACACAAACATGCCAAGAAATTTGGATATTTTGACAAATGTTTGTTATAACTTACTGCTTGGAGAACTTATCGTTTCGACTTTCGGTATTACGAGTACGTTCATCAAACAACTTTGAAATATTTCGTTTATCTAGCTAAGCCCCGTGCTCGTGGTCTCAGATTGTTTAATCAGCCATATTTTACTCCGACAGTTCCCTGGTAATGCGCCGAGGAAGCTCCAAGCAATCACCCTGACTTCCTTGAGCGTCGAGGAGTGCAAGTCTCGCCGGGCCAAGGTGTACCCCGTGTTCGAGACTCAGATCTGCACATTAACGACCGTTGGGGAGGGCGCTTGCCACGTAAGTTCTAATATTTAGATCTCAGAAATGTCTTAAGGCGGCCCAACCCGGCGGGCCCAACTCATTCGCGGGCACGGTACAAAACCGTACTGTTGCGCTCTGGAACCTTCTCTGTTTCAAAGAATAAGACAGGCTCCGTGATGAGGAAGATGCAACATGTCCACAAAAAAGACAATGTGCATAGTGTATGATTTGGTAAGATTTACGAAAATTTTAATTTCAAAACGCCTTTTAGCTAAAAGTAAACCACGACCGCTGTAGTCAAAAATCTAACAAAAAACAAATAGATCATAAATCTTGATTAAATAAGCTATGTCTGATGACTAATCTTCTTACGATTTTCTTACTTTATCATTGCGTAATCCTCCTCCAAAGTTATCATATAAAACGCACGAAAAATTCTAACTTTCGGACCTTATAACTTAGAAACCAAACACAATTTTACAATGCCAATGGTCATCAGACATCTAGTTCGATCAAATAAAGCTATTTTAAGCAAAATTTTGGATCTCTGACAAGAAATATGGGCGTGATCTTCTTTCCCCTTTTGTATGGGGAGATGAGCGGGTTGGGCCACCTTAAGTTTCAAATTCCGTATACTGGTACTGTTGCAACTGAATAACAGTTTAAGTCAAAGAGAAAAAACCTTTATTATTTATTTATTTATTTAGAAATATTACGTAATGAAATTGTACAGCATTTCAGCGGGTTCTGAAAACAATGCTATAAGACTTCTGGTTGCGCTGTCAGCTTTTATGTCCATTTATAGCTCCTAGACAAGGCTTCTGCCTTATCATATCATAAATTAATATTTATATCATATTTAATTTATTATATTTCGAGGTTATTTTCTCGTTGGTTTAAATAGTAGGGATATGCACTAATGTATTGGTTTAATTGAAACAATATAAATTCGATTGAAAGAAAAGTGAATATTTACTGGATTGCACAAATACAACTTTCAATATTATTTCTAGTCATTGCCAAACTGAGCGAATATGCTTGGAGTATTACTTAAATTAAGCGTATTTTAATATTATTCATTGTTCTATGATCTCCCTGCTGACATACGCCTACGAAGTTTAAGTTCGTAATTAATGAATATAAGTTAATATAGCTTATAAATATACATATTATAGTAAAGAAATCTTTGAAATGACAATGAAAGTTTTTTAGAGTTTTCTGTTCAGTATGTTAAGAATGGCTGCGTAGTTCTCAAATATACCATGGCACCCAATCCCTAAATAATGCTGTATGACGGGCTAACACTATGAGAATACATGTGATATCAACCACCAATATTACGTAAAATTGTCGTGTGTCCAGGGTGACTCGGGGGGCCCGCTGGTAGAAGGAGACCGTGTCGTGGGAGTGGTGTCGTGGGGCTGGCTCTGTGGGAAGGGCTACCCGGACGTCTACACCAGGGTCTACAGCTACGTCGACTGGATCCGTAGTCACACGCACGCCAACGAGTAGGGAAGGAGCATTTTATGAATATTGTATCGATTTTTTGTAGATGTCGAGAGAGTAGAGATTTAGAATTAATTCTCATACTTTTTGACGGCCTGGATTGTACTAATGTAAATTAATAAAATAATAATAATAAAGTAAATGAAAAAAATACAGATTTTTTTATATACATTGAAAAAAAAATAATGTAAAAATAAAAAATAAAAAAATGTAAATTTAAAAATAAATATTGGGGAAGAAAACTGCTCATTTATCACGACAGGTGGCGTCTAGCTCATCTAAATGTTTCTTCAAAGCTGTCAGATACCCTTTAAAATAAAACAGAATAGATTAGATTTTTTTATTTTCACAATCTATGTGTGTTTGGAAAATGTTACGGCTTTTCACGCGGCAGGTAGAGATATTCTCCGACGTTTCGAGCTAATCATTCAGCCCGTTGTCAAGGAGGCATCCGCCGCGCTCATGCTCAGCAGACGACTCAAACATGTCTAACGACCGCGGTAGCCTCAAAAGTATCACAATCTATGTAATTGAAATGTTTTAAATCTCCATGTCATTTCTGATTTAATTTGGTATATGATTATATATTTTTGTCAACATATAGTGTATACTTTTTATGTAGAATGTTGTATGTGGTTTAGAAGTACATAGATTATTTTTCCTTCTAGAATTATATCCATGCATGTCACCTGCTGTTGTTAAATGTTCCGGATTGTTGTAACAAATATGCGAATTTCATAAATGTACGTACAAGGAGCTGTTAGCAGACAACGTTTTTTTAATAGTGGCTTACAACTGTCTAATTGCGCCGAAATCAGAAATATATTTATAAGCACAAGTCTCCAACACTTGCAATATGCATGCAATAAGGACAACTATCATATGACATATTTAGCTTAGTTTTTTAATGATTTAGTAAATTTGTCGATAGTATATGCCAGAAATTGTAAGCTGAATGTATGTTTGCTTGTATGCCTTAAAATAAGAAAAAAATACCTATCTGAGTGTAGCTTGTCTACCAATTTGACAAAATGAAATACAATAGAATACGATACAATCAAATACAGAGTGTCTAGTTCATTAGTGGGGGAGTATTTTCGCAGTATCGACTATTCTACTTAGCAGTTATTTTCGATGGGATGCAAATATTTGTTATTTGCATCCCTAATTTACCAATGGTGATTCTGCGTCGCCTAATGAAAAATGATTATTATTCATTGACAACCGTAATTTCATCAGAATTTAGGCAGGCATAATTATGCAAATATGTGTAGAGTGCAATCATTTGCTTTGCAGAATTATTTTGGACTTACGCACACAACTTTGAAGGCGGACTCGTGGCATAGTAGATATATAGCTGTGTTCCGAGATCACAGCAGTAGCTCAGGGCGTGTATTATTGGCATTCAGTAATTGCGGATTCAGTAGAGTTAACAGTAATTTCAAAGTAAATTCTTCTTCTGTTAACTCTACTGAATCCGCAATGACTGAATGCCAAGAATACACGTCCAGCTCAACTCAGGCGATTTTTCAAATAAATACCGTCCCTCTATCGAGTGTCGGGGTTGTCCACAGGGGTTGTCACTTAAATATTGGCGGAGCACTGCTAGTTCCGTTATTGTAAAAGATGATCTCAAAGGACCATTTGCGACAATTTAGCACTTCGAAACCAGCTTAAAGCCCATACAACCGACCTGTACAGGTGCACGAAATCGGTACTTTGTATGGAGTTGAGCTACTGGATGTAATTCTATATACATTCTGTTCTCGTGGTCACACCGATTTGTCACACTATTGTGACCACAAAGAGTTCATTTTACTCGTAGTCCCAATGTTGACGATCTTCTATATTGTAACCTTAGTCTATAACCAGTTCATCTCGGGCGGAAATTTTAGTGTAAGGGCCTGGTACTAGCCAAATCGCAAAGTTAGACGAGGCACCCCAAGTTAACTAACTAAGTCTGACGATTATAAGTGTCATCCTTACAATATATGATTCCTTGTCTAGGAATCGAATTATTTTCGTTAATGTATGTTTCCTTTTTCTATACAAAATACATTGCGGAAACGGTGTCCATTTCCGAACTTTTTTGACTAAATGTAGAAATCTAAAAGCAAATGGATTTTTTTGTTTATGCATATATATGCTGTTTTTGCTTATATCTAGAAATCGAATTACTTTCAGATTTCTAATGAGAAAAATCAATTTTTTTATTTTTATTTAAATAAATGATGGAATAAAAAAATATTAACAATGCATTATCAGTCTGGAGTTCTATTTGGATTTGCTAAAGCGTTTCACTACATATTATTACATTTGTTAAAAAGTGCATTTGTATGGCGCGAGTAGTTGGCTAGTCCTAGCGCCTTAATATTTTTTTATTTATGCAACAATAACCTAACAGTTGCAGCGTAATAGCCAAGGTGTTAGGTTAGGTTAACACACATTATTTAGATGTCTGTAGAAATAATTTGTAAAGCAATGCGCTTTCGATTCCAAAATTTCACTCGCATCTATAAAGTGTTTTTTTTTTATTTCTTGAAATCTTTTGCCCTTGGCAACGTGGGCTAATGTGCTTTTGACACGTGTCAGCTTCGGGTTCCGGATACAAGTGATCAGTGAGTAAGGAAGGCAGGGGAGTGACGACCAAAATTCATCCGAATAGCGGCAGTGGTGGAACCATAGAAGAGGAACCATAGACATGGATGGCTACACACCTAATGTCATAACATTGGCATGATACGCCAATTGGGATCTAGATGCCATACCAAGACCTTCCTTATGCACGGTTACAACATGGCGTCAATTACACTAGACGAAAACATAATTTGAAACGCAAAGGGTTGGTAATTTTTAAAAATTGGAGACAGCGGGTCTCATATTAACGGCGCTAGTAATCTACTACCTTTTTGATCTGAGAATGTAACCGCTGTACACACTTCTAACTGAACTGACTTTGACTGACATTGGCTTCCATTTTTAACGTCCAGACACTATTAATCTACTCTGAAAAGGTCACAAAAACAATTATGCCGAATCAATGAAACTACAGACCCTGCTAAAACTACAGATAAAAATATTTATTGTTCCGAACTTTCGCGAAAGTCACAATAAATGCTCCTAATTAGCTGTCTATAACTAAGTATATTTAGCCCGGACAATGGCAGGTCCAAGCCGAATTGTAGCTTCGTAATGGTCCTTTATTAGGCACTAAAAGCAACTACAGAGCTTTATTGCTTCCAAGGTGGCATTTTATCGCGGTCTATAAATGTAATACCTGTACATCTTTTTTCAGTGCTGTGTGGTATGGTGACGGTGAGACGGAGATCATAGATACGGTTGCTGTACATGTAAAAAATTTTAGGGTTCCGTTCCCCGTCCGTCCGTCCGTCCTCCGTCTGTCACAGGGCTGTATCTCATGAACCGTAATAGGTAGGCAGATGACATTTACACAGAGTGTGTATTTATTTTGCCCTTATAACAAAAAAAAGGTAAAATAAAAAATATATAAAAAGTAATTTTTTTTTTATTATTTTATCAAACTCTGATAAAAAAGCACAGGATTCGGAGCAACAAAACTATTATTCGTTTATGGCAACCGTCAAAACGTGTAAGTTATTAATATAGACTAGGAGGTCGCGACAAAAGTGGTAACGATAACGTAAATGGCTGAACCTGGGTTTACGGGATAAAAACAAATTCTTTGAAGCTATATGTGTCGGTCTGCCTTTTTCCAGTGGTTGCGTTACGTAGATAAGGCGCGTGAAAAAGTAGTTATGGTTACAAAAAACATATATGATAAGGTAAATGGATGCAAATGAATAAGCATGAAAGTATCAGCACATATTTGGTTGGCAATACCAAAACTGAACAAATTCTTGGTTGCATTTCGTAGTTATAGGCGATGTATGCTATTGATATTACTTTAGGTATATTTGCGTATTTAATAAAAAAAACGACTGGTTATTGTTGCATAATTAATAGGTATCAATGTTTCTAGACAATCAGTATATTCATCAGCAGGTACATACCAACATCTATTTAATACAGCCAATTTAGGTAACGCAACCACTTGGCACAGGCAGACCGACATATTTAGCATCAGAGGATTGGTCTCTAACCTGTGAACCCATATTCAGCCATTTACCTTGTCGTGACCAAAAATGTCGTGACCTCCCGGAATAATATACAACAAAACATATTAACTCATCTGCAGGAAAGCTGTAAATAAACGCTTCCTGTTTACATAGTTTTCGTCTGGTGTCGACGACGCCGCCGCCGCCGCCTGTTGCTGGCGCGGGGCCAGCGTGCGGCCGGCGCGGCGCGGGGTGTGGGCCGGCCGAGTTGGTCGAGCACCCGTCAGTTGGAGAAATTTGGGGGGCGCCTACGTAAGGCCAAAAAAGTCAAGTTTAGGTAACAGTCTAAGAACTATAAACTACGATGAAACACATTGAAAATGATGGAAATACGCACAATTTTTCAATGCCGTTTCGACCATCTTTTCATCCCATGCGATGGTACCAACATTTATTATAATAACATACATTAAATTTGATAACATTGAAAATATTTCAATATGTTTGTTTTGACTATAGCCGAGCGAGAATGTGTTCCTCGAGCTCGTGCCTGAGGAAACAGTCAAATTAAGAAATCGTTTTCTAAAATGTTTGCACATTATATACACCAACGTCTGTACGATTTTTTTTTATTACTAAACTTATCTATGACATACGCCCCTCATTTTTTTAATACAAATCTTTAGAGGCTTATATCATGAATATAAGAAAATTATCAAAACGTACAGACGTATCTCTCAGTTGATTTATGTAATGTGCAAAATTACATAAGGAGGAAACATTTTTTTTTGCCCCCGTAAAATTTTAATATAACGATTCATATATTTCTCTGTAGTTTGACCCAATATACATTTACGGAAATAAACTAAAACAAGCAGGCACAGGTATTTGTTACCTGATATTCGATACCAAATGTCAAGTCAAGTGGAACAGTGGTTTTAAAATGTTTATTAAACTACGTTTGTATGGGGAGCGTGGTCTTCTGTACCCGAAGTCTCAGTTGTCACCTAAATTGGCGTTTACGGCAAACCGATCGACTGGCGTTTCCAAATGTATGGAGAAATTGAAGAGGGGGCGTTAAGCGAACTAACATTTGCCGAGTCCGAGCTTGATTTGACAGCTTACTCAACGTTGCCGTAAATACGTCGACGTTGCCGTGTACGTCGACTCCGCGTTTTCATACAAATCGGAAGTCCGAGTTTGACTTTGACAGCTTGAAGAAGTAAAAGAAGTAAAAACTTGTATGGAGTTTGACGTTTTTACGGAAACGCCAGTCGATCGGTTTGCCGTAAACGCCAATTTAGGTGACAACTGAGACTTCGGGTACTGAGCCGGTAGTTTAAGTTGTCACCTAAATTGGCGTTTACGGCAAACCGATCGACTGGCGTTTTCTCCAAACTCCATAAAGTTTTTACTAGATATTCTGTGGTTTTACTTCTTCAAGCTGTCAAAGTCAAACGCGGACTTCCGATTTGTATGAAAACGCGGAGTGGACCTAAACGGCAACGTCGAGGTATTTACGGCAACGTTGAGTTAGCTCTCAAATCAAGCTCCGACTCGCAAATGTTAGTTCGCTTAACGCCCGCTGCGCGCGCTCTTCAATTTCTCCTTACATTTAAAAACGCCAGTCGATCGGTTTGCCGTAACGCCAATTTAGGTGACAACATAGCCCCGGTTGCACGAAGCTACGGCCGAGTTGATCAATGTTCAAACAGGTCACTTTTAGTGAACCGCACGAAGTTGCTTCCATACTGTCCATACAAAGTGACGTGTTTGATCATACTTTGACGTTGATTTTGATGTTTTGTCCTTACGTGCACTCGGCCCTTAGAATACCGGCTCTGAGTGGGCAGTCTGAGTTCTCACCGAAATTGGCGTTTACGGCAAACCGATCGACTGGCGTTTTCTCCAAACTCCATACAAGTTTTTACTAGATATTCTGTGGTTTTACTTCTTCAAGCTGTCAAAGTCAAACGCGGACTTCCGATTTGTATGAAAACGCGGAGTGGACGTAAACGGCAACGTCGACGTATTTACGGCAACGTTGAGTAAGCTGTCAAATCAAGCTCGGACTCGCAAATGTTAGTTCGCTTAACGCCCGCTGCGCGCGCTCATCAATTTCTCCATACATTTGAAAACGCCAGTCGATCGGTTTGCCGTAACGCCAATTTAGGTGACAACTTAGACTACCGGCTCTGATGCTTACGGGTCGACCTAAGTTCTGCAATTCGTTTGTTCTTGGCCTCAAAAGCAATATGTATCTATTAAAATACAGTGAAATCATAGTAAAACACGGTTTAGATCTTAAAAAGTTACCTATGTTAGTTATGTATTATTTGATTAAATAAAATAGTACAAAGACAAATACGAGTACAGTGTAATGGATAATAAATAAATAGTAAACGATTAAAATACGTTATTTATGTCATATAATACGTACTTTGAATTAGATGGACGTAAGAAATTGAAATCTTTTTGGATGGGATGGGAATGGATTTTCACACGTTCCTAATTTCTCGGAAACCCAAATCCATTTTATCACATTTCTTCTTAACATCTTTCATTTCTTAACACTTAAATAACGTTTTATATGCATCATAACAATTCAAAATGTATAAAACAAACGATTATAATGAAAACAAGCATTGCAGCGTGCAAGAATCAAATTATGTTAAACTCACATCAATTTATATCAGATAAATATTTATTACGTCTATTTGAAAGTACTTGATACATTTTTAGAACAATGATTTTTCACTCCCAAAAACAATTTTCATTTTTCTCTGCACAAATTCAAACCAAAGCTTCCGAGTTTCTTTCATACCAAAAATTAAAATTGAATAGAAAAAAAACACCAAACATCACCAGACCTGTCATGGAGCGAAATAGCACAGGAGACGGGGGCGAAGATCTTATAAATGCGATATTCATTATCATGACCAACAGATACTGCAGGCCGGAGAACACCAGAAACACGAGAACCAGAACCGAAGTAGCCACGAGGTTCTTCCGACCGTAATCCTTGTTACTGCGGTGCACCACGCACAGGATTCGACTATGCAGAACCAAACTATAGGTCTTTTCCAAAACCATCACAAGTTGATACATGAGAGGAATTACGTCCTGTGTTGTTCGCAATGGATTTGGAGCAGGCATGTAGAGAGCGCGCACCAAACAAAACGGGATCGGTCCAAGCAAGGCGATCGTACACACTCCCAAAGGTATCCTTTCGAAGTCTGCGTTCAAGACAGCAAGGATCCTCTTGTGTGCCAACCACGCCCCGGCGACTATCCAGTTGCAAGTCGTCAGAGCGCAATAGTCAGCGAACACCTAGAACGTCGAATGTCCGATTTCGGAGTCCATCCAACTAGCGTTCAGATGCTTGCACTTCCACAAACTGTAGAATGACAAGAAATGGATGAACAGCAAATTGAATCCGCACATGTACAGCCACACTTGATTGGAGACTTTGTTGCGCCACTCCTTGAAGGTGACAGCCGTGGCTACCACTAAGCTGTAGCCGGCGGTGGACACGGCAGCTCCGGTGTAAGCGATCGCTTGGACGTAGTCGTCATTGCACGTCTGTGTCGCCATTTCGTCTGGATATATTCGGGAAACGATTACCCGGATAGCGGGGATTGCCTCTGCCAATGAACAACATTCGAATGCTACTGGAAGCATCGTTTTTGCGTGCATGGCAAACCACACAATACTTTTACACACGAATTTCCGAGCCTCGTTCTATAATTAGACAGGAAAATATTTCAAGTGACTGCATTAATACAGTTGAATGAAATAGCATACATACATATACCGGGTGGTGATTCATTCAGTCGTCAGGCACTTGCGTATGCACAGCGATATAAATTGGATGATTGGGCAAAACACCTTTAAACGTGTCACCGATTTGCCAACAAGGAAAATAGTGATAGCTCTTTCACTCTCGCGGTAAATACAATTGTTTCTACGTTTGTCACTCCAAGTCTTTGTCACTCACGCCAATGTCCCGCTCACGTGGATCTTAGCACTCTTTAATAACTTCACACTTCAACTTAGTGCAACAAACATTCAGTTCTAGGGAACTAACTACAATTACACGTTTTCCACTAACTCCTGGCTACGCTGCCGCCATACGAATGAGTTTCGAACGCGTCTCCCGTCCTTCCGTGCTCGCTAGTTTTATTCGAAATCGAAATTACGAGTGAAGCAAGACGGTACACACGCAGTTCCTGAATCCGGCCACTGTTTACGACCGCCCAGTATCATACAGTCCACTGCTCCACGTACGGTGGTCCGTACATCTGAGGAACTGGCCCTGGGCAGCTGGAGTGGGTGCTGTTTCTGGACCGTCGCTGCTGGTCTACTGCAGCAGGAAAGGTGGAACCCTGAACAGATTGAGTAGCTTTCATTTGGAGAGGGAAGCTCAGTGCTTCCTCCAATAGAGCACTAGACTATTCTGTTGAGTAAATTACACTGAATTTTCATCCGCGGCGTGCCTGCTTTCAAAAAGTGATTTTCTAATATTTTCTATATTTATCGCGCCGCGGTGGTGAGAAAATCAAGCCTTACCTCTCCCAACCCCCTGTGCCTACCTCTAAAAGGACCGATCCCTGTTTGGAGCGAGGGGCTCTCGTATATGTATATGGTTCCACGTAAAACTGTAGGTCCCCTTACTTACTTAGATGGTAGGGTTAATCCCGCCCGGGTTGGTACCATCGCATTGAATTAACGATGGTCGAAGCGGCAATGAAACTGTCCGTGTTTTACATCATCCTTCCTGGCATGCCATCGGTCCTGGCATGGTACCTAGTTCTCATGTGGTGTCTTTGGCTAACATTTGACGGTCAGACTGGTATTAGCCATCCATGTCCAGTTACATATAAAAGTCATTGCTGCTTTTGCGTTTCCTTTTCTCATTTTCATTTTCTGAATATTCTGCTGAAGGAAAACACTATACCACAATCATCACACTTATGTACATCAACAGTTTCCAAATCTGGATTTTTAGAGCCCATGTGAAGCACCGTACAGTTACTGCTGTTGACTGAGAGCAGCCTGTTTTTTGTCAATTGTACGATATGGTCAAAGGTTGGGCAAGAATATACCTTAGAAAGATTCACAATGGCAATTCAGTGTATATTTTTGTTTCCGCTACAACGACAAATACAAACAAATAGAATTGAAGGGGACCTTTATTTGAGTCAAATCTTGTATAACGGTACGGAACCCTTGGTGTGCGAGTCCGACTCTCACTTGGCCCGTTTTTTTTTTTTGTTTTACAATTAAGTGACATCACAATATCGTGACATTAGTCACTGCGACACTATGTTGGGACTAAGTATTTTTTCTCAAAGCGGAGATTGCGTAGCGATACTCATTTCTGCTATTATTCGTTCATTTCATTTACGCAACCTAGAAAATGAACACACAGCCTTTATAAATGATACTACCTTAATACAATTAATTATCGTGGCGTCTTAGGTAATGGCACAAATAAGCGTCGTTCTAAAATATCCAACAGTGTCGTTGCGGGGAAGCTGCGAGGAATGCGACCTTCACATGACGCTGTCTTCAAACACAGCTATTTATGCTTTATATATGTATTGGTTTAATTTAACTACAGCTTTAAACTCAGGTTTTTAACTTTTTGTTTTATTTTCCTGAGGTACGATTGCCACGAAAGACGACTCACAAGAACTCCGGCTCTTGCCATAACCATTTTGGTTTTTGAGGGCGCGTTCCCTGATATCAGCAAATAATCCTAATGGACTGCTATCGGAAGTTGTAGTTTTCATGTAGAACATAAAGCGAGCTATTTTTAGAGATAATGTTTTGTATAATATTTTTTATTTATATACTCATATAAAAAAAACGATTAGTTGAGTGTACAGTTTGAGATTCGGTGCCCTAAGTCGTAAAATGGAAAATAACTCGAAAATAAAATTGAAAAGGGTCTCGTTTTTACTATTCTGAAACTGTGCACCTGTGTCAAAACATTCCAGCGGTCGTTTATTATAGGCTAGAGTAAAACAAACCTTCAATACGGAAATCCATAGAAAATATGACGATTTTGTCTCACAATTACTCTTGGGCAACAATCGATCCATCGGCGTAAGAAACAAACTCGTTTGTGGCTAAGCTGAGGTTAACAAAATATCCAAATAATTTTCATTGAATGCACCGAAAAATGTGCAGTCAATGTTTAAACCATACTTTAGATTTTTATTTATGAGCTGAAATATGACACGAACGCATAAAGGCAAATAAAATAAAAGCCCGCTCAACTCCCCATACGAACGGGGAAAGAAGATCACGGCCCATATTTCTTTTCAGAGATCCAAAATTTTCCTCAAAATAGCTTTATTTGATCGAACTAGATGTCTGATGACCGTTGGCATTGTACAATTGTGTTAGGTTTCTAAGTTATAAGGTCTGAAATTTCGAATTTTGCGCGTGTTTTATACAATAACTTTAGAGGTGGATTACTCAATGATAAAATCTATACATCTTACAAAGATTAGTCATCAGACACAGCTTGTTTCATGAAAATTTATAATCAATTTAGTTTTTGTTAGATTTTTGACTACAGCGGTCGTGGTTTTCTTTTAGCTTGAAGTTGTTTTGTAATTAAAATTTTCGTAAATCTTACCAAATCATACACTATGCGCATTGTCTGCTTTGTGGGCATGTTGCATACTCCTCATCACGGAGCCTGTCTTTTTCTTTGAAACAGAGAAGGTTGATTGATTGATTGATTGAAAATTCTTTATTACGCCACAAAAAAAACAATTTACAAAAGAAAGTATAGTGCAAAAACAACATAAGTGGGGCGCAAAGGCGGGCTTATCCCTCGAAGAGATTTCTTCCAGCCGACCTTTGGGCGTTTGAGAAATTTAATAGGTATATATTCGTAGGTAGTGGCGGTAGGTTTGGTTTGTTACTTTGAGTATTAACCTAAAACTAACTAAGGTCCAACGCGCAACAGCACGATTTTGTACCGTGCCCGCGAATGAGTTAGTCCCGCCGGGTTGGGCCACCTTAATGAACGTCATTAATTTCATAGAAAGCTGAAGTTGGTTGCGAAAAGGCAGTCTACGCTTGACAAATGCTACGAGCAATAATCAACCGAACCCCTCTTCAACTTTTCCTTATAGCACATTTTTCGTGCGGCCCCGTTCACACTGAAACCTTTACGCACGAGGCGCGCTGATGCCAAATTTTATATCCATAATTCGCCCTCCTGTTCCGAGGTGTGCCTTTTGCCACGCCGTAATGAGAAGTTACAGTCCCGAGCCCCTCGCCACCATCTCTATAATGTCTCTTGTGTACTTCTTTTGTTTGCGATGAGACTCTTTGTGAATATTAAAATCGCTAAAAAGCGAAGCAAGGTTTGCTCTCATTAAAATAAAATGTTTGTTTGTGTAACTTTTGCCAGGCAATCTGACGTACGAAATAAAATTTACCCAGCAATGCTTAGAGCGGCTCGTAGCCTAGTGGCGCGGAGACTGGCCTAGGGTACCAGAGACCTGGTTTCATTTCCGACATATACCTCCGACATATATCCCCTTACTTACTTAGATGGTAGGGTTTAAGCCCGCCCGGGTTGGTACCATCGCATTGGATGAAAAGATGGTCAAATCCATCCATGTCAGGTCGCATAAAAAAAAAGTTAAAAAAACCGGCCAAGTGCGAGTCGGACTCGCACACGAATGGTTATGTACCATCGTACAAGATTTAACACCAAAAAATCAGGTTATTTTTATGCCCCCCCCCCCCCCCTTTATGTTCATTATTTTTTTCGTTGTTATAGCGGCAAAATAAATACATATTCTATGAAAATTTCAGCTGCCTACCTGTTACAGTTCATGAGATACAAACCCTGTTACAGACGGACGGGCGGACGGACGGTCGGACGGACGGATGGACGGGCAGCCGAGGCTTAGTAATAGGATTCCGTTGGCACCCTTTGGGTACGGAACCATAAAAAAGTTCACACTTGTTTTCTATTTATATTAAACAAGCCTTCTACATTTCTTTAACGAGTTATGCATATAGATCGATACTCTCCAGCAGTTATAGGGCTTAAATGCCACTTATTCCATGGGCTAACTAATTGTGTAATAGTGATATGCACATTTTAATCTAGCATAAGAAGGTTGCGGAAAGAAAGAAAGAAAGAAGAAAAGAAAGTTTGCGTCCACTGCTGGACATACGCCTTGACATACGCACTTGAAGTCGTCTTCCTACCTGGCGGGTGGTCTTCCCACACTCCGTTTTCCTGCCCACAGCCGCCGAGAAAAGATGCTCAGCAGACTCGAACTACGGTCTCCTTCATGAGAGACCTTCTGCATCAGCAGCCCAGTGGCGCGATGCCTTGCCGTCAGAGCATAGAGTTTTGCAACTCTGTGCGCTATCGATTTCCGGTTGGGTAACCGTTTTCGCCCGTTGACGCTGGCCGTGGTTCGGATTCCATGTAAAACGTATTTACTTGATTGGTAGGTAGTGTTGGTCGGTAGAATAACAATGATTTAAATATGTCTATGTTTTCCATCTAGATTAATGTAGCCGAGTAATATGAGGAATGTCCCGGCATGGGTTTAACATCCACCATACATATCCAGTCTCATAAAAATAACCATAGGAGTGTGCTGCACTAGGGCCGAGTGCACGATAGGACAAAAAATCAAAATCAACGTCAAAGTATGATTAAACACGTCACTTTGTATGGACAGTATGGAAGGAACTCCGTGGGGTTCACTAAAAGTGACGTGTTTGAACATTGATTAACTCAGCCGTCTCTTCGTGCAATCGGGGCTAGGCCAGCTTTGGAGTTGTGTGTATAAAATTTACTTCCGTGATTAGCAAATACAAGATTGGTTTTCAGGGTTCCGTACCCAAAGGGTGGAACCCTATTACTAAGCCTCCGCTGTCCGTCCGTCCGTCTGTCACAGGGCTGTATCTCATGAACCGTAATATGTAGGCAGCTGAAATTTTCACAGAGTGTGTATTTGTTTATATATATATATATATAAATAGTTAAAATAAAATAATAATAAAAATTCAAGGGGGGTTCCATACAAAAACCGTTATTGTTTATGTTAAATCTTTGTACATGCTTTTCTATATACGCCGCTTGTCAAGCTAGGGCTTTCATTAATTAGTTGCTGCAGCATAACACATCCCGAACAACGCTTCCATTAATTCCGACGCGGTGCGTGTGATACGCACCCGGTACACTTAGAGTCGTTTTACACTCACATAGAATTTATATCCGTGAAATAATAGTGCAGCCTGGCAGCTCCGGTTATCGGACAATCGAGAGTGTTCCGATAAACGCGGCAATGAAAAGTTGTCTGTGTTTTCAATCCAGTTCAATGTAGCCCGGCCGCCCTGCCCTGGGTATGTGCTGTATCGGGCATATGTGTAACCATGTCTGGTTCCATAAAAAAAAACTAGATCACACGACACAGTAATGGATTGGCCACATTATCGGGCGCAACGATTTTGTCAATATTCAACATTTGGTTACCCTGAGCACATATATAGATGCTCGGAATTCAGAAATTACATCCGATATTTTTAACCGACTTCAAAAAGGAGGAGTCTGTATGTTTTTTTTTTTTTTTTATGTTTGTTTCCTCATAACTTTTACCTGGGTGAACCGATTTTGATGATTATTTTTTTAAATGAAAGCTAGTGCTTCCCAAGTGGTCCCATTTCAATTTGGTTTAGTTCTGACAATGACATTATAACGTAAGTTAATAAAGACTGTAACGAGTACTTAGCGCGGACTGATGGACGTACTAGAAGGGGTAGGTAGATACCGAACTCACTAACCTGTAGGTGCGATGTTCGGTATTCCACACCAGCGTCTGAGCCTGCAGCGGGCGGCTCCTGAGCTGTTCTCACACTCTTAGCGCACGGTCACACAACACACTCAATGTTCACAAAATTCTTTCCGAAATAATTTCCCAAATTAGTACGTCTATTGTCTTCCACTTCAAAAAACGTTCGTGTCTCGTCTCCGGCGCGATTGTCTGTCCGCTGCCGTCTCCCGCGCTCCTCCGCCGGTGCGTAAGTACCATCGATCTACCCGCAACCAGCGAGCTCGTAGGAAATCGGTTTGGTATTTTGGCGGGAAAGGGAGATGCGCTAAGTGCTTCGTTACAATCCCCCCCCCCCCCCCCCCCGTTATCGCTCCCAATAGGGTTTCAATAGTGCGACGTTGGAGGAGATTTCTTTCAAACTCGACCCTGGTTTAGAGAGAATTACTCTACCCTCTTTCATGTTTTTTATTGTAAAAGGACCTGTCCACCTTGGACCAAAAGATTTTGTTATCCCCTTTGCTCTATCACTTGTTGGGAAACTCTTGAGCAGTACAAGTTGACCTATCGAATAGTCATTTTCTCTACGTCGAAGGTTGTAATACTTGGCTCTTTTGTCCCAGGCTTCTTTCAAATGTTTGGCTATAACGTCTCTCGTCGGTGGCATCAAGTTATTAGAGTCATTATCAATATCTGAAACGGACCAAACGTTTTCTAATGGTGTGGATATTTGTCGACCAAGAAAAATCTGGGCCGCGTTGGTTCCAGTACTTTCGTGAACAGCTGTATTTAATGCCAATTGTAAGTTCGCTAGGCACGCGTCCCACATGTTTTGCTCTTGTTGACAGTATATCCTAAGCATAGAACTAATATTCCGGTTCACTCTCTCGACCATGTTAGCCTGAGGATAATGCGCGCTAATATTAACCCTCCTGATGCCCCATGCCGTACACATTTCTTTAAAAACCGTACCGGTAAAGTGAGTGCCATTGTCGGATATTAATGCTTTTGGTGGACCATATCTTGCCCATATGAGGTTGTTAAGCGCCTTAACGGTATTGGCAGCGGTCGCATTCCGTACTGGAATTAATTCTACCCATTTTGAGTACCCATCTATAAGCACAAATATATATTGATGTCCAGATTTAGATCGCGGTAGAGGACCCTTGTAATCTACATACACTGTTTCCCACGTATTTTTTGGATTAATGGATTCCATATAACCAGCTGGAGATTGATTACTAGGTTTTGCCATTTGACATTTCTTACATGTTTTCACGTGGTTTTTTACATATTTGTACATTCCTGGCCACCAATAATATTTCGCTACCCTATTATAGGTCTTGGTTACTCCTAAATGACCTGCTATTTCTTCGTCGTGGTAATAAAGTAAGACTGCATTTATTAGCTTCGGAGGAATAACTATTCTCCCTTTATTGCCCTTTGATATTTTTTTACATAAATATTCATTAGTAATTTTGTATCCTTTAACTTTTTCACCCTTTTCTATCGCAGCCATAATTGAGCTCATCTCAAAGTCATTTTGTTGATGCAGTTTAAGTGATTGATTAAATTCTGCGTAGTCAACTAGACTTGAACAGGTAGGACCCTCATACATTCTACTAAGAGCATCAGCGACATTGTTTTCGCATCCACGGATATGTCTTATTTTAAATTTGAACCTTGATAAATTTATTACCCATCTTCCAAGTTTACCCGTTTGTTTTGGATGTGAGAATAACCACGATAATGCCGCGTTGTCTGTGTGAAGTTCGAATTCCTTTATTTCCAGATACGTTTTAAATTTTGTAACTCCAAATACAGCTGCGGCGCACTCTAACTCATACGTGGCTCGACGCCGTTCCGCTGCGTTTAACAACCTGCTAGCATACGCTACTGGGGCCAAAAATCCCCCTTCTACTTCCTGTTGCAGTACTGCCCCAAGGGCACTCCCACTGGCGTCTACTTGCAAGATGAATTTTTTATCGAAATTGGGAAACCGCAGCACTGGTGGTGTAATCAGCGACATCTTAATCTTATCAAAAGCTTCCTGTTGATCTGAGTTCCAGCGGAACCTTTCTTCTTTTCTTTTTAATTTATTTAAGGGCTCTGACATTTCCGCATAATTATCTATTAATTTTGCATAGAATCCCGACATCCCTAAAAATGTTTTTATTTGTTTCAAATTTTTTGGGATTGGATATTCCGCTATTACTTTAGTCCGTTACGGATCAACATGCAAACCTTTACCATTTATCACATGCCATAAAAATTTTACTTCTGTTTTAAAAGTTAGAATTTTTTCCGGGTTAACCGTTAATCCTGCCTGACGTAGCCTTGACAAAACTTGATCTATGTGACAGAAATGACTTTCAACATCCTTGGAAAATACTATCAAATCATCCACGAATGGCATAATAAATTTGAATTTTACGTCCCCAAATACATGGTCAATTACTCTATTTAGTGCCTGTGGTCTTATGCACAATCCAAAAGGAACGTATTTATATTGGAATAGCCCATTAGGTGTGATAAATGCCGTCTTTTCCTTATCTTCGTCTTTAAGTGGGATCTGATGAAATGCACTATTCAGGTCTATTATCGTGAATATTTTTGCGTGGCCTAGTGCTTGAAAAACAGTTTCTATCGACGTCATAGGATACGAGTCGTAAATAATTTTTTTATTAAGGGCTCGATAGTCGCAGCACAATCTTTTTTTTCCATTTTTTTTATTGATTAAAAAGGCCGGTGCCGCATATGGTGAAACAGATTTTTCGATCACCCCCTTGTCCAATAATTCATCGATATGATTTTTCATCTCTGCAGCCTTGGGTGGGGATAAGGGATAGAACCGCATTCGAACAGGTTGATCATCGCTCAGCTTAATGTTATACTTCAGAATATCGGTTTTACCCAGCCGATTTGTGATGACATCGTTATAGCTTTCCAATAATTTATCTAATCTATGTTTTTCAGAATGGTTTAATTGTATGTTGTTATCTGTTAGGGACACATTTGCGCATTGATTCAAACTCCCTTTTTCTTTTTCGAATGTAATTTTAATTTTTGGGTCGAATTTAAATGATATTCCATCATTTCGTGTAGATAATTGCAATTGTGTGTGTTGAATAAAATCGTAACCTAAAATAATTGGACACACTAATTTTTCAGCTACCATAAATTCATGTCTCCACGTAAACTTATTTATCGAAATAAGTGTGGAAATTTTTTTGCGCGATACGAAAGGATGAACGTCTGCTGTTGTACAAATTATATTAATGTCCGTAACCTTCACCTTTAGCTCTCTTTAAATTTTTTTTAATATTTCGATTGTACAAAAGGAGCGACATGCGCCACTATCCACTAGAGCGTTCGTTATTAATATTTTTCCTATGCATACTTTAATAATCGGCAGCGATGAAGCTATATTTATATTACTATTCAAATTATTACAATTAATTATTATTTTTTCTTCCTTATCATAATCGCCATCCTTTCGCGCAATGATTTGACGAGTTACACATTGCGCGGTCTCTCGTTTCCCTGATTACGACGGTTGTCATACCTATTAGTAGTATATCTGTCCCTGCGTGATTGGCAATATCTCGCTATATGACCCACTCCATTACACTCAAAGCAACGAAAATCCCTTCTGTTAAGGTCATCAATTGCTGTGGACGCATGCGCGGATTGCGAAAAATTGTTATGTCTTGGTGGTGTCGCGTATACTGCCTCGCTTCGCTCGATTAAGGGCCTGGTACTAGCCAAATCGCAAAGTTAGACGAGGCACCCCAAGTTAACTAACTAAGTCTGACGATTATAAGTGTCATTCTTACAATATATTATTCCTTGTCTAGGAATCGAATTATTTTCGTTAATGTATGTTTCCTTTTTCTATACAAAATACATTGCGGAAACGGTGTCCATTTCCGAACTTTTTTGACTAAATGTAGAAATCTAAAAGCAAATGGAATTTTTTGTTTATGCATATATGCTGTTTTTGCTTATATCTAGAAATCGAATTACTTTCAGATTTCTAATGAGAAAAATCAACTTTTTTATTTTTATTATTATTTAAATAAATGATGGAATAAAAAAATATTAACAATCCATTATCAGTCTGGAGTTCTATTTGGGTTTGCTGAAGCGTTTCACTACATATTATTACATTTGTTAAAAAGTGCAGTTGTATGGCGCGAGTAGTTGGCTAGTCCTAGCGCCCCGGGCGCGCGCGAGCCGCGATGACGACGACGTCTCGCCCGCAGAGGCGGAGGTGGAGGGAGTGACAATATTCATACCTGCTGCGCCGGCATGGCCGGAAATCGCGCTCGCGATCGCAAACAGATTTCCCCTTAAATACGCACCTTCTATCTCACTTCCTAGTTCGAGCAAATAATCCACGCTATCTATTGGTTTGATTGGTCGTAGATAAGCAAATGTCTGCGGGGATATGTGAGAGATTATATTGTTAACGAGATCTTTTTCTGTAAATTCGCAATTAAGGGCCTTGGAAGCTGACTCCACGTTTTGCACAAATTCTCTTAGGGTCTCATTAGATTTTTGAAAACGGAAAATAAATTCTCGCTTCAGTGCTTCCCTATGAATTGGACTCAAATAACTTAATAAAATAAGTTTCAGCTTTTCCCAGTTACTACATGAACCCTCTATCTTTCTAAAGCACCATGTACATAGTGGCTCCCTCAGTTTTAAAAAAAATAGTGAAATTAAACATTCTTCACCTGTGATTTGTAGTTTGAATATTCTCTCTAATTGCATAATAAACTCTAATAATAAATTCGCATTATTTCCGTTACAAACGGGCACACCATCTAGCATTTGTTTCGCGATTTTAAAGTTTTCTTTTTGCAAGTAATGATCCGAACTCGCGAGCCGTGAAACAGAGCCGCCGCTGCCTACGCCGCCGCCACCGCCGCCGCCGCCGGGCAGAGCAGGAGGCGATGGCTGCGAACGTTCGTTCGTCGCGCTACCGCCACTGAATTCTGATGCATTTACCTCCAGCTTGGTGTTTTCAAATGAAATAACTTTTGATTCCACTGCCGAGAGACGTTCAGATATGTCGCGCATTATTTCGTGTTGACTTGATAATCTCGTAGCCATTCGAGATAATATTTGTGTCATTTCACTCCCTTCTTTTTCTTCGCTATTCATTTTAACTGCTTATTTTTGCGCCTCCACCAGTTATAACGTAAGTTAATAAAGACTGTAACGAGTACTTAGCGCGGTCTGATGGACGTACTAGAAGGGGTAGGTAGATACCGAACTCACTAACCTGTAGGTGCGATATCCGGTATTCCACACCAGCGTCCGAGCCTGCAGCGGGCTGCTCCTGAGCTGTTCTCACACTCTTAGCGCACGGTCACACAACACACTCAATGTTCACAAAATTCTTTCCGAAATAATTTCCCAAATTAGTACGTCTATTGTCTTCCACTTCAAAAAACGTTCGTGTCTCGTCTCCGGCGCGATTGTCTGTCCACTGCCGTCTCCCGCGCTCCTCCGCCGGTGCGTAAGTACCATCGATCTACCCGCAACCAGCGAGCTCGTAGGAAATCGGTTTGGTATTTTGGCGGGAAAGGGAGATGCGCTAAGTGCTTCGTTACAACATCCATAAGATCCAATAGTCTTAAATTTGCCTTAAGTATGTGTCCGACAAATGAACGAATAACTCAATATAACGCCAACCGATTTCGATGATTTTTTCTTTATTGGAAATGACGTGTACAAATTAGTTAGCGTACTTCAGATTTACTAAAAATTAAAAAATAAAAAAATAACAAAAAAAAACAATTCAAAGAAAAAGCACTAAAAAGAAAAAAAATTGCCATTTTTGTAGTAACGATTATTGTTATTTTTTGAGTCGGTGTCAGCCAAGGTAGCCAAGGTTCTTTTGACTGGCGCAGCGCGTGGCCGGCTGACGCCGACTCAAAAAATAACAATAATCGTAACTACAAAAATGGAAATATTTTTTTTTACTTTTTAGTGCCTTTTCTTTGAAGTCGGTTTTTTTTATTGTTTTTATAATATTTAATTAAAATATCGGACTGCATAGAATGCATGAAGAGATCCTCGGAACGGATCGGACCGGTCCACTGTGTAGACTCAACAAACGACGCGATCAAGCCAGAGCGCGGGTTAATTTGTAGAAACCTTACACGACCCTACAAGCGGGAACTCTGGCTCTCCCGTGGAGAAGAGAACTTTCACAGGAAACTTCCCAGCGCTGCCGTACTACCGCAAAACTTCAACAACGGAGAGGTGTACGTTAATTTGATATCTTCAAGTATCGGCTCATAGCTCGGGGGTGCGGGGACTTGTTTTTTTTATTTCCGTAAATGACAATGTTTGTGCAACGAGAAAACAACATAATATAGAGGTTGTTTTTGTTGTTGTGTTGGTGGCTGCTAAATTTTCTCTACTTAAGAGGATAATGAGGTGATCGAGTTCCATAAAATGGCTCGTGCCTGTTTCCTCAGTCAAATTAAGAAATATTGTGCTGAAATTTTAGATCTACGTCCGTACGTATTGATTTTGTGTAAAACGTATCCTATATCCACGATACAAGCCTTTAAATATGTGTATCAACACGTTTAAGCGCGTATATAATGGCTATAAGTTTAGTTATCAAAAAAATCAAAGCGTACAGGCCTATCTTTCATTTAGCTTATTTAATGTGCAAAATTTCCTAAAAATATTGATTTATTTGACTGAGGAAACTGACACGAGGCGTCGAAGGAAACTAATTATCCTCTTAAAAGCCTGATAACACCCAATTGCGTCCAATTTGATAAGGGCGCAAGAAAAATAACTTTTAATTGGATTCAAAACAACATAAAAAGAAATTCGATAATCAAAAAACGGCTGTGTGCGAGTCGCATTCGCACATGAAGAGTTTGGTACGATTTTACAAGAGTTAACACAAAAAAACACGTTTCTTGTATAGGCAGCCCCATTATTTTCAATTTTTTAGCGGTGATCTAAATAAGAAATAGGAAACGATTATTGTTGCATGTAAAAAATAATATAAAAATACACGATACAATACATTCTGTAAACATTTCAGCTGTCTCCTATAGCGGTTCCTAAGATACAACCCGCTGACAGATGGACGGACGGACGGATGGACGGACAGCGGAGGATATTATTTGGCGGAGAATTAGAAATAGGCTTCCGTTGGCACCATTTTGGTAGGGAACCCTGAAAAGGATATGTGTAGGTTGAAAGTGTAGCTATTATTTAAATATAAAATAGTAGGCCTGGATTTCATGGTAAAGATTTATTTTATCGACACTCAATGGGCCTTTATTACTAAAGTACTGATGATCTTGTATTGGTATTGATTGGGGTCTAAGAAAGGCCCCTAATATGTGGCGATTGAGCTAATCAGCAATAGGTAAAAAAGGACCTAAGCCTGGAATTCATGGTTAAGATTTATTTTAGCGACTGTCAATGGGCCTTTATTACTAAAGTACTGATTATCTTCTATAGGTATTGATTGGGGTCTAAGAAAGGCCCCTAATATGTGGCGATTGAGATAATCAGCAATAGGTAAAAAAGGCCCTAAGCTTGGAATTCATGGTAAAGATTTATTTTATCGACACTCAATGGGCCTTTATTACTAAAGTACTGATGATCTTGTATTGGTATTGATTGGGGTCTAAGAAAGGCCCCTAATATGTGGCGATTGAGCTAATCAGCAATAGGTAAAAAAGGACCTAAGCCTGGAATTCATGGTTAAGATTTATTTTAGCGACTGTCAATGGGCCTTTATTACTAAAGTACTGATTATCTTCTATAGGTATTGATTGGGGTCTAAGAAAGGCCCCTAATATGTGGCGATTGAGATAATCAGCAATAGGTAAAAAAGGCCCTAAGCTTGGAATTCATGGTTAAGATTTATTTTATCGACACTCAATGGGCCTTTATTACTAAAGTACTGATTATCTTGTATTGGTATTGATTGGGGTCTAAGAAAGGCCCCTAATATGTGGCGATTGAGCTAATCAGCAATAGGTAAAAAAGGACCTAAGCCTGGAATTCATGGTTAAGATTTATTTTAGCGACTGTCAATGGGCCTTTATTACTAAAGTACTGATTATCTTCTATAGGTATTGATTGGGGTCTAAGAAAGGCCCCTAATATGTGGCGATTGAGATAATCAGCAATAGGTAAAAAAGGCCCTAAGCTTGGAATTCATGGTTAAGATTTATTTTATCGACACTCAATGGGCCTTTATTACTAAAGTACTGATTATCTTGTATTGGTATTGATTGGGGTCTAAGAAAGGCCCCTAATATGTGGCAATTGAGCTAATCAGCACTAGGTAAAAAAGACCCTAAGCCTGGAATTCATGGTTAAGATTTATTTTAATTGACGCTTAAGCTGGCCCAACCCGCTCATCTCCCCATACAAAAGGGGAAAGAAGACCACGCCCATATTTCTTGTCAGAGATCCAAAATTTTGCTCAAAATAGCTTTATTTGATCGAACTAGATGTCTGATGACCATTGGCATTGTAATATTGTGTTTGGTTTCTAAGTTATAAGGTCCGAAAGTTCGATTTTTTCGCGCGTTTTATACAATAACTTTGGAGGTGGATTACGGAATGATAAAGTAAGAACATCTTAAAAAGATTAGTCATCAGACATAGCTTATTTAATCAAGATTTATAATCTATTCGGTTTTTGTTAGATTTTTTACTACAGCGGTCGTGGTTTACTTTTAGCTATAAGTCGTTTTGAAATGAAAATTTTTGTATATCTTACCAAATCATACGCTATGCACATTGTCTTTTTGTGGACATGTTGCAGCTTCCTCATCATGGAGCCTATCTTATTCTTTGAAACAGAGAAGGTCCCAGAGCGCAACAGCACGGTTTTGTACCGTGCCCGCGAATGTTAGGCCCGCCGGGTTGGGCCACCTTAAGGGGCATTTATTACTAAAGTGCTGACTATCTTGTACTGGTATTGATTTCAAGCTGCTAACAAAGGCCCTTAATATGTGGCGATTAAGCTAATCAGTTGTAAGTGAAGAAGGCCCTAATTATATACGGTCCTTACATTTTTCAAATTAGGCAAAAATGCATTGGTAACAATTCATAAAGCGTCTTATATTTTTATAGGTTTCAAATCATGGATGTATTCATATTTTAAAAGTTTTAAAATCTCGTAGAAGATGAATGAAATCAACTTCGAGCGGCTCGTAGCCTAGTGGCGCGGGGACTGGCCTAGCGTACCAGAGGCCTGGGTTCGATTCCGACATGCACCACTGTCTTTCTCTTTCTGAGTTTGATAAGTGCATTTCGTCACGAATGCGAGCTGCTCCATGGTTCGGAATCCATGTAAAACTGTAGGTTCCCTTCCCCTGGTAGGGTTTTAAGCCCGCCCGGGTTGATACCATCGCATAGGATGAAATAATGGTCGAAGCGGCAATGAAAAATTGTCCGTGTTTTCCTTCCAGTTCAATGTAGCCGCGCACATAAAGGGAAGATCCTGGCATGGCACCAAATTCCTTCGGGAATGTGGTGTATTGGGCTAATATCATAACGGTAGTTGTGTGATATTAGCCATCCATGTCAGGTCGCATAAAAAAAACTCTTGTCACGCCCTTAAGAAAATATAGAAACGGAATTATCTCTTTATCTAACACTTTTCTTTCGGTCTCAGCGTATTTAAGCCCACCGACAATGTGTATTAATTAGTTTTTCTCTCCGGATCCGAAGGATCCAATGATTGATTAGTTCACACAAAACACCGCCATGAGGACACTGCCGTGTTGAATACAAAGTCTTGTTATCCCTCAGGGGATCGTCAGTGGGGGAGGGCGGGGGGGGGGGGTTCCTAATTCATCCGACTTGGATCAAGGGGAGATTGAGGTCGACTGCGCATTTCTGGGAGCCGTTGGACCGTGGATGGACGTAATCCGGTTCCAAACCGTACTTTATCTACTTGAGCATTAACGAGGGTCGCTTCGTATGCGAAGGCTGTCTTCTGGAATATAAGTGCAGGTCGATTATATATTTCAGGATTGCCTAGTATACTGACATTGATTTAGGTAATATTGACCAGATACAACGTTTTAAACCAAGTATTAAACCAGCGAACATGGTTGAAACTGTTATGAAATATTATACCATTCTTCATCACCGCTCTCAAATAGTTATTTTCTTAGTATATTTACGGCACGTTAACATTCGCATTCGGAACGAGCAACATCGCATGATCGTTGAACTAAATGTCGTTATGTACCATTTATTACGTGTCGCTGGAACTCGAGAACGTCACGAGTCAAAGCGAACTGACTGGCCGGCGCTACCGTCAGTGTATTCTCACTAAAATGTATCTACGCTGCCGCTAACGAATGAGTTTTTGCCGCCACGACCGTCCTTCCTTGCTCGACTGCTTGTAAGCATTTATTTCATTTTATTTATTATAGTTTTTAATTTTTTTTTATTTATCTAAGACACTCAAAGGAGAATGCCCAAATCCAGGCTCCTTAGATCTGTCGTATATTTTCTTGACACATGCTATAAATCATATTTATTATTTAAACATATTTTTAACCATTTTAATTCCAATTTTTCACCGCCATTTACTAGTTACACGATTAAAAGGAATAATTTTCAATTACTTCTTTTCTAAGTTTCAATATTAATAAGACAAGGATAGAACTTCTAATGAGTACTTCGGTGTCACAAGCTTTGTTCGGGTAGACTTTCCTTCCGGTAAGGGAGAAATTGTTTATTCATGTAATATTTTAACTTTAGCTAATTCAGCAAAACCAAACACAGCAAAGAAGAACTGGCAAGAAACTCCGCTGTTTTCTTTTCAACGTCTACTTAATCAAAATTTATAAAAAAAAATTCAATTGTGTTTAACAAAAACACAGGTAAAACACTAAATTAACATGAATTCACGAAAGTCAACAAATTATGCCGTATGCAACAGTTCATGACAAATATCAGTTCAGTGGTGACCTTTGGGGGTGGCGAGCAGGGCAACCGCCCGGGGCCTCGCTCTTGCAGGGGCCTCGCGCACTCACGCAACAACCCTCGTAGAAAAATATTAGGCACTAATATGTTTATTTGAATTTCGCGCCGCAAGGCTCGCAATATAAAACTAACGTCAACGGCACACCACTCGCGCTCTCTTGTTGGTAGTTATCGCGGAAACTATGACGTGATTTCGGGGCTGAAATATAAAAGAAAAGAATATTAACCGAACTATCGAAGTGGTCCTGAAAATTATAGCCAAACCTGTAAAAGTTGCGTCGAGGTTATAAATATTAAAACATTTCTGCCAAACCTGATATAATATCGGGTCTTGCTAAAATTTCAAAGGAAAATGACGTAGCTCTTATCTTAAATTATTATGATTTAATTAATAATTTTAGTCTTAGAGAAATCCGTAAAATCGAACCTTAGTTTATCATGATTAATAATAATTTGTAAATCATGCGTTTATTATTATTTGTTTATTTCCACAAAACAATATCCTACTTTAAATTTATTTATTAATAACTTTGCATTAAAACTCGCAACGACAAGGGCCTCGCAAAGATCTACTCGCCCGGGGCCTCGCAATGGCTAAAGACGCCCCTGTATCAGTTTATTTGCAAAGACTTACCACTCACTTTTTATTGACAGAATGGAAAAGAGCTGTGACAACTTCATTACGTCCAGTAAAAGTGACGTGTTTGAACATTGATTAACTCTTCTTGATCTTGCTTGGATTATTACCTCAGTTATCGGCTATTAAGTTAATCGGAGAGATATTTTTGATGTAATAGAAACAATTCCTATAGCCAATATGAGAAAACTGATTTAATTTAATATTTATTGAATACATTCTAGATTCTCATTAAGGTGGCCCAACCCGACGGGACTAACTCATTCGTGGGCACGGTACAAAACCGTGCTGTTGCACTCTGGGACCTTCTTTGTTTCAAAGAAAAAGACAGGCTCCGTGATGAGGAAGATGCAACATGTCCACAAAAAAGACAATGTGCATAGTGTATGATTTGGTGGGATTTACAAAAAAAATTAATTACAAAACGACTTATAGCTAAAAGTAAACCACGACCGCTGTAGTCAAAAATCTAACAAAAACCAAATAGATTATAAATCTTGATTAAATAAGCTATGTCTGATGACTAATCTTTTTAAGATGTTCTTACTTTATCATTGCGTAATCCAACTCCAATTATTGTATAAAACGCGCGAAATATTCGAACTTTCGGACCTTATAACTTAGAAACTAAACACAATTATACAATGCCAACGGTCATCAGACATCTAGTTCGATCAAATAAAGCTAATTTGGGATCTCTGACAAGAAATATGGGCGTGATCTTCTTTCCCCGTTTGCATGGGGAGTTGAGCGGGTTGGGCCACCTTAATGATAATTAAGCTTGTCAGACGTTTTACCTTGGCATATTTTTTACGTATCTGGACACGAGGGCTAATACATGATATTAGCTCATCACGCACTTCATGGAAACTATGAGCTATAAAAGGACCTTCCTCATATTCTAGTCATATTCCTATAGTCATATTATTATTAAATATAGTCCGAGAAGTAAATTGATAACTTAATTGGTACTTACCTGTGAATACTGTACGTACCAAGCAAAGGTTTTTCACACGAGGTATTTTTGTTCAGTTAAATTTCTTTGTTATTGTGTTTGTGTGTTAACTGTTGGCATGCCTCGAAATAAATAAATAAATATTGCACTGCTATATTGAATTCGATGGAAAACACTTTTCATTGCCGCTTCGTCCATCGTGCAATCCGAACCACAAAAGACAAACACCAACAGATAATTTAGCGTGACGCTAATGTCCTAGTTGCAAGTAAAATCAAGTTATACGTAGGTACTAACCGCATCGAAATCGGAACAGTGTTTCTCTAGTTAAAAGCAATCAGAAGGCAGACGTTGGATTATGTAAGCAGTAGAAATTTTTAAAATTCTAAATAACTCCTTAAAATCCGAACAAAATGTCCCTTTGAAGATATTTCGCTGACCTCCCAAATCCTTTTCAATCATCTAATACTTCAACCTCTTTATTAGTGAACAAAGCATGAAAATACCCCGCTGTTCGACCTTTCAGCACAGTTGAGCCCCAACCATGACAATAAAACTGTTTGTGTAAGTCTGGATGGGTGATCATTTTCAACCGTTGAGGCTGGCCGTCGTCCGGATCCCACGTAAAATTGTAGGTCCCTTTCCTCTCGTACTAGGTGGTAGGGTTAATGCCGCCCGCCCTGGAACCCTAAAAAAGTCCGGCATATTAAAATAATATCGATTGGTCCCACTGCATTTCCTCCCGTCGATGTCGTCAGAGGCGACTAAGGGAGTCGCCATTAGTGGATCGGATTCCGCGTCAGCTGTAGGTCCTCCCCATCGGGCTGGTACCATCGCATTGAATGAACGACGGTAGAAAGGGTAATGATAATTGACCATTTCTTCCATCCAGTCCAATGCAAAATCAATCAATCAATGCAAATCCAGTCAATACTCTGAATACTGCTGTAACTAAATCTATCATACACGCTTACACTAGATTATGTTGGCTATTGCAACAGAATATTCGTTCTGGCAACGCTAAATTTTTTAGTTGAGTCCACTAAAACTAACATAATAATATCATTGAACCAAAATCCCGGTGCAAACAATTTTTGTCCTCTAAATCGATGAGGTCTTGTAAAAACCGGCTAAGTGCGAGTCGGACTCGCACACGAAGGATTCCGTACCGTCGTACAAGATTTAACACAAAAAAAAACACGTTTTTGTATTTGTGTGCTGTATTTATTTTACCTATTTGTTATTGTAGCGGCAAAATAAATACACAGTCTGTGAACATTTTAGCTGCCTGCCTATTACGGTTCATGAGATACAGCCCTGTGACAGACGGACGGACGGACGGACGGACGGACGGACGGACGGACGGACAGCGGAGTCTTAGTAATAGGGTTCCGTTTTCACCCTTTGGGTACGGAACCCTCAAAAGGGAACTTACTTATGGACTATTTTTGCTGCTTGATTTTGCCGCTCAACGCTCGCCAGGCGCAAGCAACCGGAAGTAATATGACGGATGGTCTCACCTGGTTGGCCACAGGCTCGGCAGCTGTCGACCGATCCATCCTTCATTATATACTTACGGAAGTGAAGATCACTTGTTCCCGAATGGCACAAACGAAGCCCTTGGTTTTTATTTGAGTGATTAAAATCATGGCTCGTAGCCTAGTGGCGCGAGGACTGGCCTAGCGTACCAGAGGTCTGGGTTCAATTCCGACATGCACCACTGTTACTTTCCGAGTTCGATAAGTGTAATTCGTCACGAATGCGAGCTGCTCCATAATTCGGAATCCATGTAAAACTGTAGATCCCCTTCCCCTACTAGGTTTAAGCCCGCCCGGGTTGGCACCATCGCATTGGATGAAAAGATGGTCGAAGCGGCAATGAAAAATTGTCCGTGTTTTCCATCCAGTTCAATGTAGCCGTGCTCATAAAAGAAAGGTCCTGGCATGGCACCTGATTCCTTCGGGAATGTGGTGTATTGGGCTAATATCATAACGGTAGTTGTGTGGCATTAGCCATCCATGTCAGGTCGCATAAAAAAAATTGTTTTATATAATTTGTGGAAACATGTGTAGTTCTTACTTTGAAGAGGTAAGTTAAAAATAGTGTCAAACGCATAAACTGGATTTTCGATAATTCAAACGGAAAGCGCGACGATTGGTTGTAAACACATGGAGGGTTTCAGATCCAATCAGCCAGAGATTTAAATATCTGCAATCTGCCACGAAAATGTTGTTATCCAATCAACGCGCGATTTCCGATAACCCGATTGGCAGATCAAAAGATCAACGCATAGAGTCGGGGATCGAAGCTGGAAACGTAAATTGGGTAGCGTGAAAGCGCCAATGTTTATGGATGGGAGTTCATATAATCACAAGAGAGATTTCTTCTATCCACGAAGGCAAAGGATACGGACGGCCGCACCAGAACGTAAATTTAATAAATGAATAGGTAGTTCAGCCCTCTATTCTTTATAAGAATACATAGCATCAGTAATATTCTTGAAATATTATACTTATTCATGTCTTCATTGTATTTATTATATCTATTTTAAGTGATATAAGCTGGGAGTACGCATCATTGAGAATTATATGCGCAGGTAATGAGGGATGAGTCGAAGAACATTAGACAAAAAAACATAATCACAGTTACCATTTCTGACTTCCGCACACCGATATACGGTATCAGGGTAGGTTACCTCATTTCGCCCAATTCTGTTTTTAGGCATTCATAATGAGTAGCGAACCCATAATTGTGTCATCTAACTATAATTAGAAAATCTAACGCCACCGAAGGGGGGGCTGTTTTCCGGCACAGTTAACAGTAACATTTCGTGTTACAAATGCATTACACAAGAGCATTTACGAAATGATTGATGTCGTTATGGAAATCTAGAAAGACCGTATTTCGTGTTTCTCTTGTTTAGATTTGTTTTTTTTTTTCAACATTGCTGAACAATCGCATTTACGCCCTATACTTAGGGTGTAAATGTTACTGCCAAGCTAATATTTTTGGTAAACAGAAATAAACAAAGAAATAAAACAGCAACTCTCAATGCGATCGACCTGGAAGCACGGAGCGCGTCACCCTCGGTGCCACAGCTGGCATTAGCAAGAAAATCGTATGTGGCGTGAAAGTGGACAACATTTGTACCTTTTCTGACAGCTTATGAAATTATGAAGTTATTTTCATAATGTGTATGCCTCGTGGCATATTTTTTTTTTTGTAATCCTCTTTCATTTAAAACAAAAATTTTTTTTACATGAACTGTCATGACCCTTTATTTCTGAGAGTAGGATATTTTGAATGCATTTATTCTTTTCAAGTAGTCTCTCATTTATCAGCTATTAGAAAATCGCTGATCAAATGCCCAGAATTTAGTAGTTATTTTACAATCATCAATTTTTCATAAAAACAACGAACATTAGATAAAAGGGAGGCCTATATAGAATCGCCAAAAGAAATGGTATGTGGTCCCATGCAATGGGCAATCTTCTAGGGGTCAGGAGAAAAAAAAGGTGGGACGACTCACCACGATGGAGACTTCCAGACGCGTGCGGTTGGCCACCACGCTACTCCTTCTCCCACAGGATGCGGTTTAGGAATGCTGCGTCCTCGACGATGAAGAGCACAGATAGTCCTTCGGATTGTTCGTAGGTTTCGAGCGCACGCGGTCCTGGCGAGGTACTCCTGGGTACCTAAGGACCCGGCGGCGGTGAGATAGTTTTGGCGGGAACCGGTTCTACGATGACATGGCGCGTCCGTGCATCGCGGTATCAAAAATTGCGCTGAAAGCTGGGCCTTTTCAGGATCAGGTGAAAGAGTGAGAGGGACATGTGGGGAACAAGGATAGGACTAGGGTCATACACATTACATAGAACCACACGGCCATAGATTACGCGAAGATATTATGGCCTAACCAGTAAAGAAATGCACTTATCCGACTCAGAAAGAGAAAGAGCGAGTAGTGCATGACCGGGCGAGGATTTGAACCCAGACCTCTCGGATGAAAGGCAAGTCCTCTAGCCCCTAGACCATTAGCCGGTGCAGAAAAAGACCCCTCGACAAGTTTAATAGTATTCACGATTAGAAATGGTTCGGTATCATAGTATTAGTAGTATATCTCTTCCTATCCTGTGGTTTTATGAGTGCCTCTGCCGGTGACACGGTTGACCTCATTGCAAATGGAACCTCGAATGGAATGTATTTTCACAAACCATTATGTTGACTATTGTCTGTTTAGTCAGTTCTTGTTATAATATGGTTAACTTTATAAAACCAAGCCCCGATTGCACGATGATAAATTTGGCGATATAGATATATTTAAATGCAGCCAACACAATTTCAAAATTAATTTAAAGAAAGTTTTATTTAATTTTGATTGAAAGCATTCACATTGTGTGGCTATAAAATTATTGTTCTCTTTTCTCTTCAAGTATATTTAATAAATTTCTGGTGTTAATTATTATTTCTTAATTGTTCATTGATATAAATATAATTTGAAATTACTTCCTTTATTTGATCTATGTATTTTTACGTTTCTGAGATGTTAAAACTTAAAACGTATTTAAGTGTGCATATAACAATGTCATACCTCTCGCATAATTTTAGTTTTAAGGTACTTACAGATTTACGCATAAGCTCTACTTTTTCTTACTCTGTGGCAAATGTTGTTGCATGTAGATAGTTGTACTTTTATTATGTTGATATGTTTTGTTTATGTGTTTGGTTGTCCTCAAATAAATAAAAAATAAACATAAATCATATTAGGTATTTAATGTCTATAAAGTACAGGTCAGTTTGTTGCGTGGAAGCATAGGTTTTTAGTACATATGTCATTGACATGTCTGGCGTCAAGTTCAAATTAAACTCGCGCAAGAGGAAGAGAGACGGCGAGATGGCTGGTGACTCGGGGAATGGTGGACTTAACTTCGACACCAGAGGTCTAGGTCCAAATCCCCGCCAAGATCATGCACTACTTTCTTCTGAAACAAGCGCATCTCGTTACGAATCCGAGCCGTTCCATAATTCGGAATCCATGTAAAACTGTAGGGGGACCTACAGTTTTGCCCTACCAGAATTAAACCTGTCCGGGTTGTTACCATCGCATTGAATGAAATGATGGTCGAAACAACAATAAAAAATTGTCAGTGTTTTCCATCTAGTTGTATATAGCCGTGCTTATAAAGGAAAGGGCCTGACATAGCACCCAATTCCTTCGGGATTGCGGTGGGTTGGACTCATGTTGGGTTAATATCATGGCGGTGGGTATGGTATTAGCCATACTTGTCTTGTAAACTATGCACCGAAGAGATTTTTTTTCGGAAAAAACTCCCAAAAGTCTGCGGTTCGATTCGTGTTTGAAAAGTATTTGTTTTATTTATTTATCATTTATTTAAATTCCAAAGCAGCATTAATTAAAACAATAGTTTCTTGTTTTGTTATTAATTTTGTGGTAATACCACCAAATAAGGCTTGATAATCCTAGATACTAGGTATTTTCAGGTAAATGATACGTTTTTTTTATGCGACCTGGCATGGATGGCTAATACCACACAACTACCGTTATGATATTAGACCAATACACCACATTCCCGAAGGAATTAGGTGCCATGCCAGGACCTTCCCTTTATGAGCACGGCTACATTGAACTGGATGGAAAACACGGACAATTTTTCCATTGCCGCTTCGACCATCTTTTCATCCAATGGTACCAACCCGGGCGGGCTTAAACCCTACCACCTAGTAGGGGAAGAGGACCTACATTTTTACATGAATTCCGAACCATGGAGCAGCTCGCATACGTTCATGACGAAATGCACTTATCGAACTCGGAAAGAGAAAGACAGTGGTGCATGTAGGAATCGAACCCAGGCCTCTGGTACGCTAGGCCAGTCCCCGCGCCACTAGGCTACGAGCCGCTCGATGATCCACGTGATCCACTGATTTTTGTTATCTAAGCTAACCAATTTATATTCCGGGAGGTCACGACATTTTTGGTCACGATAAGGTAAATGGCTGAATCTGGGCTCACGTGTTAGAGACCAACCCTCTGATGCTAAATATGTCGGTCTGCCTGTTCCCAGTGGTTGCATTATCTAGATTGGCTATATAAAATAGATGTTGGTATGTAACTGCTGATGGATGCACAGATTTTCAAGAAACATTGATACCTATTAATTATGCAACAATAACCAGTCGGTTTTTTTATTAAATGCTTAAATATACCTAAAGTTATATCAGTAACCTAAATCGCCTATAACTAACAAATGCAACCAAAAATTTGTTCAGTTTTTGTATTGGTAACTAAGTATGTACTGATACTTTCATGCTTCGTCCTTTGCATTCATTTATCTTATCATATATATTTTTTGTCACCATAACTACTTTTTCAGCTGCCTTATCTACGTATTGCAACCACTTTGAACAGGCAGACTAACACAGTTAGCTTCAAAAGGTTGGTCTTTATCCTGTGAACCCAGTTTCAGCCATTTACGTTATCGCTACCATTTTTGTCGCGACCTCCTAGTCTATTAGGGCGCTCTCGGCTTTTGGATGGGCGATCATTTTTGACCGTTGAGGCTGACCTTGTATAGGATTTCACGTTACACCGTTGATTCCCTTCCTTACTCTGGGTTGTTTGAATCGCATTGAATGAAAGGTGGTAGAAGCGGCAATGAAAGTTATTTATGTTTTCCGTCCAGTTCAATTTAGCCGTGACATACGTATCAAGAAGGTCCTGTCATGGCACTTAGCCCCGGTTGCACGAAGAGACCGCCGAGTTAATCAATGTTCAAACACGTCACTTTTAGTGATCCGCATAGAGTTCCTTCCATACTGTCCACACAAAATGACGTGTTTGATCATACTTTGACGTTGATTTTGATTTTTTGTCATTTCGTGCACTCGGCCCTGAGTGTCTATAAAGTGTGTTAGGCTGATATGATAGTGGGTGTCATGCCACTAGCAATCAATCTACATAAAAAAGAGAAATAAAAATGTAAATTTGTCCTCAACAAGCAACCGTAATACATATTTATGTGTTTATCATGTAGAATGCTGATGTAAATAATGCAGAAATGGCGCGGGAGCGAAACTGTTTTCCTAAGTCCGTGAATCCATAACATAGCCATTTGATATTGGATCCCCGCTTGCTTTCTTTCACAACAGAATAAGAGTAATGTGCTGATATGATTCGTTTCTCTTTTCTTCAAACGTTTTACTCAACGGTATTGCTTTAGGGACAATGGCAGCCTCGGATAAATTTCATGAAATTTTATATTTAATTTAATTTTACTTTCTTATTCAATTCTTAACCTTGCATATTGACTATCTTTACCTCTATTCAATTAATCTTACTAAAAAAAAGAAAAATATTTCGCAGGGATATTGTCATAAATAATGCAATACTCTTATTGTTTTTGTTTATTTTTATTGTTCTGTTCGAGTGTTTGTAATTATGTGCAAGTAACATTTTTTTTTTGTTTTTTTCTAATACTACTCAATTCCTTGCTATGTTAATTTGTTAGATGCATCTATGCGAATTAAATAAACTTTTACTTTACTTGTAAATTAAAAGTCAATAAAAGTGGACGTACTGTTTAAAATAACATCCAAACTTAGTTGCGTAGGAAAGAGCTCCATATATTAAACTTGTTATCTAAATATACTATCTATTTCGTTAGACTCTTTAGAATGCTGGTTAGATGAGTACGTCGATTCCAATACCTGCAATAAAAACCTTAAATAGATTCAAACTGAAATGTATTTAATAACGAACCGATTTCCGATAAAAGGGCTTTTTCTTAACTATGTAAAATGCTTGCGTTGTAATTGAATTTTACTAAAATAAATGACTGAATGCCTGTAATTAAAATGATAATACAGACCTTTAGTACGTCTCAAATTGTTGTAACAATTCAAACAAGACTTACCTTGATTTAACTTCTTGTGAAGCCGGTCACGAGACTGCCACTTCACTTATTAATAATTCACTGAAACTACTGAAATAGGCTGCAGCGCGTCCTTGGCTGACGCTCGACTAGTAAGTAATACAGTTACGGCACCAGTTTCCGGCTTGAATAGGATCTATGAGCCTGAGTCCATCAGGTCGCACTTACAATATATTCGATGGTTATTTTTTTTTTCTTAACCTTTTTGGTACATAACTGATATTGTGGCACTTGACTTAAAACCAACCTATATTTAGACGCAAATATAATTTCAAATTGTTGATTAAAACCAAGCAAAATTTGAGGAAACAATCGAACAATTAGAAAACAAAAAACTTCTATGTTCTTATTCAATTATTTTATTAATAAAACTTAAGTGAATGTTACAAAGTTGTATATGTAGGTTTATTTGACACATTAAATGATCGTAAAAGGTAAATTTATATTTGCCTTTACACCTCCAAAACCACACCATGCTAATATTGATACCTCTATCAATGAGTATATCTTTAATAATACGTGTATCTATTTATGAGTAATAAAATGTGTGAGTACTGTTTTTAAAGTAAAGGCCCAAAATAGGACAACATTTTTTTATCAAAGTCTTTGATCGTAAATATTTAAAAGTTTTGCATTTAATATATTTTCCAATGCAGCTTGGGTACATTATGAACGTTTTTAAAAAATAAGCTCTTTTTGAAATTATTTTTTTATTTAGTTTCTTATTTTATTAAAATTTAAATTTTACAGAGTAAATCAATACAAAGTAAGTAATTTTCCAAACGTAATTTCATTAATATATCTCAATTTTAATGCTTGTACATGTGCTCAAATTCAACCATGTTACTTGCTACTTATATTACACATGTGAAAGTTTGTTTGTTTGGATGTTTGTTACTCAATTACGCAAAAACGGCTGACCGAATTTGAATGAAATTTTTGAACAAGCGAATAGTTTTTTCACCTTGATTAATACATAGGATATTTTTTCACCCGGGAAAAAGGTTAGATTTAACAAAAAGTTCGTATGAAAAGAGATTGACCCGAGCGGAGCCGGGTACCTCAGCTAGTATTGACTGAAGAAACACCAATTCGAATGCACGCAATATTACCAAGACAAGTTCACAAACAGCTCCGAATACCCGCCAGTTTCCTGCGCAGTATATTTTCACGAAAGTTCGTCCCAAGGCGCAGAGCTTTCGCGTAGGTCTCGCGACACGGCGACCGTACGGACGGGCGGGCGGCATCAACTGAAACTTTCAGTTGTTTTCAATGAGGCTCGCCGCACACGCGTGCGCTGTGTACAGAGAGGCCAGGAAAGCCTTCCTGCTTGCGAAGGCGAAAAAGGACGGGAGGTGATAGTTCATAGTTCAAAATATTTATTCAGTAGAGCATGTTATTTCAAGTGCAATACTAAAGAACATGTCAACATTTTACTATAACTAAAATAAAAATAATTCATATGTGGGTGTTCATTGCTGTAGAATTTTCGGAAATTCCTGTAATAGCGTCGTTGTTTCCCACAGGAATGTAGCGTGTGGAGATTTCTGAGAAGCTTTTCGTCCAGTTGTAACATACGTTACTTTATTATTTTTATTTTTAGGCAATATCAATATCCGTGTCAATATTTCTTGAACTACACTTACGGTAGCCTGCAGAACAATGTTTATGTTTATCTTATGTCTATTTATATGTTTAAGTGTATGTACGTATTTGTACGTAATTTGTTTTATTATATAAATCCATATTTTTAGGTTAGTTAATGTTTTCTCTAATTCATTTTGTTTTTCGTTTTTTTTTGCCCGCCTCACTGCACATCTCCTACATCTCTAAGGTTGAATGGTAGAGAATACCTTATGGCATTAATATCCCCCTTTTTGTACCGTATGGCTGCAAATAAAGTATTTTTTCATTTCATTTTCATTTCATGTCAGTGCCTATGCATACTCACAATGGATATATATAGTTATCTATATAATGGAAAAATACACGTTTCAAGGAACCAACGGTCAAAATTCTTCTAGAAACAAAACAACAAACCACGAACATTAGTACTGTCTCTTTCTACCACTCAGCAATTCAAGGATGCTGTCTCCCTCATGCGCGCGCGCCTAGCGAACGTCAGGCGATCCTACAGAGCCAATGGGAGAGGCCCCGACGGCAGCCATCTTGTTGTTCGCCCGCCAGGCGCGAGCGCATCTCGCCGCGACAGACCGTCGACCGCCGCGAGTGACGCAAGTCGCGTCCCAGGGTCTCGCCGTCACCGCTTTCGGGCTGGCTCGGTGGAGCACAAACGCACCCTCCGTCTCTTCAGCGCCCACCCCGTGCTCCCTAGAGTGAGCTCCGCCAACAGCTGAGGAGACACCGAGTCGCTCGAGCTTCAGTGCGCGGGGGCAGGCGCCATTCGCCGCTCGATCACGTGCTCCAGGCGCTCCATTACCCCTGAGTCCGAGTGGGGTCCTCCATCGACTCGCCCTGTTGTGCGGTGCGCCCACAGTTGAGGGAACCCAGCCGCTGAAGCTTCGCCGCGCGGGGGCAGGCGCCATTCGCCGCCCAACCACGTGCTCCAGGCATCATCACCTCTAGGTACCGTACCGAACCTTGTTTTTGCCGGCTTTACCGTCAGTGCGCGTAACACTTCTCAGTGTCGTCGTTCGTAGTAGGTGGCCCAATTAGGACTCTCTATTATTTACCTACTTGTATATTTTTTTGTTTATGCTCGTCCTAGAACATCTGATTGTTGTTTCTGTTTGCATATATTTAATCATTCATAAAACATGGTGCATTAATTTAATGTATCTGGTTTTAATTTGGTTAGACAGAATTAGTACCCATCTTTTGACGTATGGTTGAGGACCCGGCCCCGCTCACCGACTGATATCCGCATGGCATTCCTGGCGTCACGCACAGCATGGAAATGTCCCTCTGGCATCCTTTCTTTTAAAAAATTTAGTAGTATTCAGTATGTCTTTATTATTAATATTTTATCATTAGCCAGCTCAACAATCACAGGGAACAAGAACTGGCAAGGAAGTGCGCTGGATTTTTTTTCAACGTCAATTTTTATGTTTACAATAGTGGCTCTCTGATCAGTAGACCTCGCGAGTCTGTCCTTGCATAGCTTAAAAATCCTATTATTTTTCTCGTATTTTTCTCACTTGGTATTTACCTAACGATTTAGGTCTTGTCACAAACAAAACATTTTGTGACTGAATGCACAAATAAAATCCAACTATCTAACCTGATACAAAATATCACGAGAATCGGTACAGAATTGCGACATATAGAGGACAGCCGACGCCCGAAAGACATACTAAATCGTTTTTTCCCAAGCTGAAACGGCGACGCATCGCGCATCGCTCGGTCATTAAATCAAATTATTGTGATTGGTTATAACATTAATTTGAAACGATTTAACATTGATAAAATACTTACAAATTCTTTACTTTTTTCAAACTGCACGCTGTGGTAGTGTTAAGCTAGTCCGGGTTGGTGCCAAGCCATCATTGATGATTTCGTCCAGTACAGTGTCACCTTGCAATGCAAGTTGAATAAATAGATGATAGAAGCCGTAATTCAATCAGCAATCTATAGAAGAAAAGTCCTGTCATGGCACATAAACCCTCCGGCATAAACATGCTGGGTGTGGTATTAGCCATCCATGTATAGTTACTAAAAAAATATATATTTGAAATTTTCACTTATAAGGTTTCATACATTATATGTAGGTTGTCATGGGCTGTTTATAACAACGTCGTTTCGTCATTGCATGCATAGTTCAGCAGGGTAGAGAGGCGAGCAAAGGTGTGTAAAAAAAAATGCCTTCATGTTATTGCTCACAAGCCAGCTCTATTTTCAGACAAGCGAATTATTTATTCACGTTGTCCCGAAAATAGGTAAGATTTCGATATTTTCGGGATAACATGATAGCCGTTAAGTATCTAGTTATCCTAATGCGCCTTTGTGCGAGGTGTGTGACGTCACGGGAGTGTTTGCATATTTCACGAGAAACTGCCGCGTCGCGTCTCTCCGAGCTAGGTACTTCGGGGTGATTTTCAGGAACTTCTCGATTTTTTTTTTATGCGACCTGACATGGATGGCTAATACCACACAACTACCGTTATGATATTAGCCCGATACACCACATTCCCGAAGGAATTAGGTGCCATGCCAGGACCTTCCCTTTATGAGCACGGCTACATTGAACTGGATGGAAAACACGGACAATTTTTCATGGCCGCTTCGACCATCTTTTCATCCAATGCGATGGTACCAACCCGGGCGGGCTTAAGCCCTACCACCTAGTAGGGGAAGGGGACCTACAGTTTTACATGGATTCCGAACCATGGAGCAGCTCGCATTCGTGACGAAATGCACTTATCGAACTCTGAAAGAGCAAGACAGTGGTGCAAGTTGGTATTGAACCCGGGCCTCTGGTACGCTAGGCCAGTCCCCGCGCCACTAGGCTACAAGCCGCTTGAGTAAAGCGAGGTCTTTTGCTGTTCAATATTAAGATTTTTCTAGATATTTCATTACACGCCCAAGTTCGAATTAGCCCCGGCTGCACGAAGAAACGGCTGAGTTAATCAATGTTCAAACACGTCACTTTTAGTGAACTGCATAGAGTTCCTTCCATACTGTCCACACAAAGTGACGTGTTTGATCATACTTTGACGTTAAATTTGATTGTTTGTTCTTTCGTGCACTCGGCCCTTAGACTCACGAGTTAAATATGAATAAGAGATACATATAAATAATTTAGTTAGAGGGTTAAACCTACATAAGTTCGCCTAAAAAAACTGGACAGGGTGTGTCAGTACTTCACGACAGACCAAAAAACGTCTGCCCTATAATCCGCAAATATGGTAGAAAATAAAGATTATGTTTTTATTCACAACAGAATACACATCGCAATGATGCAATGATGCACTCGATCACAAGCTCCGAGAATACCGTACAAATTTGTATGTCGATTTTTTTTATGCGATATAACTTACGATTTATCAATGATTCCCTTAACGTCTTCTGATCAACCTTACTTCTCGATTCTAGGTCAACGGTATGTAACCTAAGGATTTTGATTTATTTGCCAGTGTCAAAATATAAATGCCGAATTTTTATTGCGTTAATTTTTTACAGCTCGAAGGGACCGTGGACCTAATATCTTAATTGTTTAATACCTCCACGCGTTCCTGTAAAACAGACGGACAGTATGTCGGACAGCCAAGTGATCCTAATAAGCTTCTTTTTTCCTGTAAAAAGAAGAACTACTTTACGAATATACTGCAAGGCTGGACCCGAACCAGCAAACCATACCATTCGGGGGTATTGCGTCTAACCAATTTCGCCACCTGCTGTATACCCATAATTTGGAATTCTCTTACAGTCCGTCTTCCCCTAATCAATGCCTCCTACTAACACAGTATTTAAGATTTTACCTACGTACGTTTATTTAATGCTATACCTGCGTTACGGACCTTGACTGCAAATATTGAACATTCAGACACATTGCCGTCATCGCAAAAATTGTATTTGGCATCAGACGCTAGAGCCGGTCCTAGGTTGACTTAAGTAAATATACTTTTTCGTACTAAGCATGTACGTCGCTTATTGAAGGAATGTGATATGTATGTATGTATAATCGACCGTGAAGCAAGGACATATTAATTAAAGAAAAATTTGATGAACTGGACTAAAAGAAAATAATCTGGAATTAAGACAGTCGTTACCAGATAAAACGGGGGATAACTGTTTACATGCTCTTAATATTTTACTAGGTAATTGAAGTTTTGAATTCTAAAATAATTTTTTAATATATCTTTTAGATTGTATAATATTGGGTAATAAACATTGAAAAAAGATGTTTTTTTTCGTAAGTTTTATTTTTTTCATTGAAATATAAATATATATTTACAAAAAAAAGGGACATAGAATGAAGCATTCTCGTCATAAAAATATTTGATTAAAATCTTACATGACGATTTCGCTAGATTAAGTCGCCGTGCAAAATTGAGCCTTGGCCAATTGACAAAGATTGCATTTGTTAAAATATTCAAATCTTAAATTTCCCGTGACTTCGCGACAGCTTTAAAAGCAATTGTCGAATTCGATTACCCAAAACGTGGACACTTGTATAGCTTAAGTAAGCCAATGCTCAAAAGTTAGCCCATGAATCCGCTGCAAGTTAATCCAAAGGCCAGTGTAGTGCAAACATGTTCCTCGAGAACCAACTTTGGGTGTGGATAATCCAAGTGGATTTAGCGTCAAAGGGGTTAGATTATAACGAGGTGACATTGAAGATTGTGTTGCTTCTCGAGGGGTGATATCCTCAGTAATCCAACGGTATTCAGTTTCGTGCTTATACCTTGGCTCTTTCTGTTGACATTTGTGAGTTAAGGTCGGCCCGTAAGCATCAGAAAATTTCGCCTCCCATACAAACGTAGTGTACTAATAATTTGAAAACCACTATTCCAACATAATTTATATTTGGTATCTAATATTAGGCTACAAATATCTGTGTCTGCATGCCTTTGTTTTTTCGGTAAATGTATTCTGGGTCAAACCACAGAGAAAACAAAATTCGTATGAAGATTGCATTCATTTCATTCGGTTTGGATTTTTCAAAATAACAAAAGCATGCAGACACAGATATTTGTTACCTGATATTATATATTAAATATCAATTCAATTGGAATAGCGGTTTCCAAATGATTAGTAAATTACGTTTGTATGGGGAGCATAGCTTACGGGCCCTTAAGGCGGCCCAACCCGGCGGCCCCAACTCATTCGCGGGCACGGTACAAAACCGTGCTGTTGCGCTCTGGGACCTTCTCTGTTTCAAAGAATAAGACAGGCTCCGTGATGAGGAAGATGCAACATGTCCACAAAAAAGACAATGTGCATAGTGTATGATTTGGTAAGATTTACGAAAATGTTAATTTCAAGACGACTTATAGCTAAAAGTAAACCACGCCCGCTGTAGTCAAAAATCTAACAAAAACCAAATAGATCATATATATTGATTAAATAAGCTATGTCTGATGACTAATCTTTTTACGATCTTCTTACTTTATCATTGCGTAATCCACCTCCAAAGTTATTGTATAAAACGCGCGAAAAAATCGAACTTTCGGACCTTATAACTTAGAAACCAAACACAATTTTACAATGCCAATGGTCATCAGACATCTAGTTCGATCAAATAAAGCTATTTTGAGCAAAATTTTGGATCTCTGACAAGAAATATGGGCGTGATCTTCTTTCCCCTTTTGTATGGGGAGATGAGCGGGTTGGGCCACCTTAAGCGTAAATGTTAACGCGAAAGATCATTCACTGATTTACTCCTCTTTTATGCTTTGCCCTTTGCCATGTCTTAAAGTGGGTACATTAACTAGCTTAAGTGACAGAAAAAAAGTGGCAATATGGTTATTTCAAATAGTATCGTTATATGAAGAATACCCAGGGAAAAAAACACCGAAAAGTCACGTTGGAGTTTCACATTCAGTTCACATTGTTTGAAATAAATTCGTGCAATAGTGTTTAGGTAAAATTGTGCAACAACTTCGTAAGCCTTAACGTGAAATAATTATTTGATTCTACCTATGGGCATTAAAACCTTTAATGTTTTTTTTTATTTACGCTTATACAATACTCTACATTAAAAATCTTTTAATATAAAAAAAAACCATCAAGACGGTGCGGCGATGGAAATACGAAGTGATGAAAATCAAGCAGCGGCGGGAGCATAAATGAAAGAAGATATTCGTCGCGCTAGAAAAATAATAACTCAAGTCGACGACCTTTATCGATTGCGGTAGCATAAATGAAAAGTTCGATTAAATTATCGAGGTACGGAGTATGCTCAATATAAAGTTGCTGTTTTGGCAGTAGCATTTAGATCTAAGTTTGTATTTCATAATTGTGGACAGAAAAAATATATTATCTAAACCCGTGAAGTTTCTTTGCGGGTTCTTCTTTACTAGGTTGATCGAATTTGACTACCATAAAGTTTTAATAAATGCAATGAAATGGCAACACCCACCGTTTTGTCTACCAGAACTGTCACTGTCAAAACTCCCTGACACGAATCCTGCCTAACAACCTTAATTTGAAATTTTCGTGGCGAGAAGTCATCACTGAGCTCCACGCAAATATCTCCTGCCATTTCCGGCGAGAACCAGAGTGGGCGGTCTGAGTTCTCACCGAAATTGGCGTTTACGGCAAACCGATCGACTGGCGTTTTCTCCAAACTCCATACAAGTTTTTACTAGATATTGTGTGGTTTTACTTCTTCAAGCTGTCAAAGTCAAACGCGGACTTCCGATTTGTATGAAAACGCGGAGTGGATGTAACCGGCAACGTCGACGTATTTACGGCAACGTTGAGTAAGCTGTCAAATCAAGCTCGGACTCGCTAATGTTAGTTCGATTAACGCCCGCTGCGCGCGCTCTTCAATTTCTCCATGCATTTGAAAACGCCAGTCGATCGGTTTGCCGTAACGCCAATTTGGGTGACAACTTAGACTACCGGCTCGTCGCGGAACTCCGAACTTCGTTCAAAAGGGTTACTTAGGTCGTCCTCCTGTGTTTGAGGTTTCGCCACTCCATCGGCGCTTCAGGCTGTCTTTGTACTCGTGGAGGTGAAGAATTTAACCTCCATGTTTGTACTGTGCAATTTGAATAAACGCCTGTGCCAACGCCAACACCACCGCCTTAAGCAATAACCACCGCACCACGTAACTGGACATGTATGACTAATACCACATAGGAACTAGGTGCCATGCCAGGACCTTCCTTATATTCAGCGGCTACATTTCATTGCTGAGGATACACGATAAGAAAAAAGATTGTTTTTTTTACTTTAAAAAACTGGAATTTAGATGGAATATGTCTTCTACGCGGTCCAAATGAAAAAAAAAACTAATATCAATACTTTATAAGAAAAGTATACAAACACATTTGTGCACCCTCGGTAGCCCAGTGGTGCGACGCCTTGCGATTCGATAAGCTGAGTAAAGCAAAGCGGCTCTGAGCGCGGTTGGGTTGTGGATGGGTGACCATTTTCAACCGTTGAGGTAGGCCGTGGTTCGGATTCCACGTCAAACTGTAGGTGCCCTTCCTTAGTTACTAGGGTAATCCCGTCAGGGTTGGTACCGTAGCATTAAATGAACGAAGGGTCGAAGCGGCAATGATAATTATCTGTGTTTTCCATCCAGTTCAATGTAGCCAAGAAATGTAAAGAAGGTCCTGGCATGGCACCTTGTTCCCATGTGGTGTATTAGGATAATATCTGGTCAGTTGGGTACCATTATATTTTTTTATGTTACTGGACATATTCAAAAACGGATCGTTGTTGAAATATTAAAATAATTCAACAATATGTTTGCTTTGTAATATAATCAATAAGCGAAAATGCGAAAATGTATGCTTAGTGAAACGAACTTAACCGTGCGTAGGTACCCAATGGAATAGAAATAAGGGTGAAGATAACCGGACCACAGCATAGTTTGATGCACATAATACTCAATATTCCGTAGTTTGATGGTAGATACAAGGCTACGGACACACACCAGGTTTCCTGATCAGGATTCAGAATCGGAATCAGAAACTGCCTTTCCGGATTTCTCGGGACGCACATTCGATTTTTTCCGTACGGAATTTTGCGAGTTTGTCATGCGGGCGCGTCCGCCAGGTGCAGACCTCAAGTAGTTTTTCCCCCCGCACAGATTGTGGCGACTCAGATGACGATTTAATTCTTGCAATCGCATTCTTGCTATCTCAAAAAGAGTTAAAAATCGTCACAGTTATTGGATCCATCCCCTAAACTCTGGATAAAGCAAGAAGTGGTCTCTTCTGTCCGAACCACAGATACTTAAAATATCTGTGGTCCGATCGGTGGTATAAACAGGGGTCTTAATAGTCTCTGGCGAATCCCGGCCAAGGTCCTATCACAATGCATGCGACTCCCACGCAGACAACGGCGCTGCACAATGCTGGGAACAAACCGAGCGAAGTTCACTAAATGACGTTTTTAACACTAAATTCTGCCTTTCTCAGCTTGATGGCCGACAACGAGTATAATGATGCTCGTTTTGAGTACTATTGTAAACTCACTTTTTAAAGTAATTTCCCTTGCAGCTCTGAGCGTGTAGTCCCAGTTGTCACCTATACTGGCGTTTACGGCAAACCGATCGACTGGCGTTTTCAAAGGTATGGAGAAATTGAAGAGCACGCGCAGTGGGCGTTAATCGAACTAACATTTGCGAGTCCGAGTTTGATTTGACAGCTTACTCAAAGTTGCCGTAAATACGTCGACGTTGCCGTTTACGCCGACTCCGCGTTTTCATACAAATCGGAAGTCCGAGTTTGACTTTGACAGCTTGAAGGAGTAAAACCACAGAATATTTAGTAAAAACTTGTATGGAGTTTGACGTTTATACGAAAAACGCCAGTCGATCGGTTTGCCGTAAACGCCAATTTAGGTGACAACTGGGACTACAGGCTCTGATAACATACATTTTGATGGGGACGACGTGCCAGCGCGATCCAATGCAGAAACCTCCAAAAAATGTTATTTAGAAAACTCGCTACCATAATGCGTATAGCGCTCTATCATCTCTGCCTACCTCTCCGGGAAAGGTATGTATGCGTGGAGGTAATAATGCATAGATCTATGGTCCCTTAAGCTGTAAACAAAGGAACTTCCAAGTCAACGCAATAAAATAATGCGGCCATATCTGACGCATATTTTGACACTCCAGGGGGGTGACCACGGCAAATAGCTCCCCAGGTGAATAGCAGGTAAAAAGAGGCTGCAGTAAGATTGATTAAATCTGTCGTTTAGTAGAATTTCCGTACTTCGGTTCGATAACACGTTCTTGAACACGTCATTTGATAGTACGAAATGCTACTAAACGTAACATTTAATCACTATATTTACTTGCAATGGTAACTCCCCTGTATTTTATATCACACATTCTCTATGTTCCATCCATCCAGTTCAATGTAGCCGTGCAATATAAGGAAGGTCCTGGCATGGCACCTAGTTCCCATGTGGTGTGTTGAGCTAATACCATGATAGAAGGTGTGGTATTAGCCATCCATGTCCACTGAGAACGGCGGCGTAACATGTGAGAAAATATGTGAGGAGTGGATGCCAAATGGACTACCCAGCAAGAGCGCAGAAGTTATGACATAAAGGCATGACATGAAGGTATGGCTTCAGATTGGTTCAGAATTGATGGAATTCCCTCACATATTTTCTCACAACCTACGCCGTACGTGTATATCATCACATCGGTGCGATACCTGTGTGGTGAGGTATACACAATCAGCTTTACCCAATCAGAACCGCTCAGAAACCCCAGGAAACCTCATTATACGGAGAATGCTCTTTTATTTCTCTTATGACATTTACTTTGATATCGTTTTTCAAGGAAAATGTTTTCCATTTATGTTTAGTCCGTCAGCGATTTCAGGTTGGCTCGATTCAGATAGGAAATATTTTCGTTTGTGGAGTTTCGTAGAAATGATCATATTCGATATTTCATTACAGGGTTTTTTTTTTAAACGAGAATGTGCATATTTAAATGTTAATGTTAATATTCGTAAATCGTATATCTATTTAATCTTCAGATTAGCTATCCGAGCGAACTAATGTGCGAAACTGGTCTTCGGTTCTCATATTTGCTAGTTTTTCTACAGATAACCTAGAAAAGCTACGGAGTAACGAGCAATAAGAATGTGTTTAGGGTTCCGCACCTAAAAGGTGACAACGGAACCCTGTTACTAAGCCTCCGCCGTCCGTCCGTCCGTTCGTCCCTCCGTCCGTCTGTCACGGGGCTGTATCTCATGAACCGTAATAGGTAGGCAGCTGAAATTTTCACAGATTGAGTATTTATTTTGACTCTACAACAACAAATAAGTGCAATGCAAAAATCGTGATTTTTGTGTTAAATCTTGCACGATGGTACGGAGTCCTCCGTGTGCGAGTCCCCAGACAAAACAATACACAGACCTAAACATATTTATATTTCTAATGAATGAAGAAATGAACTTTAATAAACGATGAAGGTAATAAAAAAAAGGAAGGAATTAAAATACTATAGTGTTTTAGTTTTATTATATTTTCTAATCAATCCTCTAGTATTCCGCTTGCCATTTTTTATTTTGGATTTATATGAATTACAATGAATGAAATTATCAGCGATTCTGGAGGAATTCGTCCATGATTCGCCCAGAATCAAGCATGTTTATTACGCCATATTCAATGTTGATCATCGATTAAATTAAATTTTAAAAAATGTCCTCTCACCGCTTATTTTAAAGGAGTTCACGCGCTTTAACGTTTTTCAAATGTATTAAGGGCTTGAATTCAATAAAAGTTGGACAATGCCCAACTATTATTAGTCTTAAATGTCAAGTATATCCGATACCCTGTTTGCAGAAACGTGCTTATTTAGAAAACGAATAATACAAAACGAACACTAATCGGATACGGTAGCTCTGGGTTCGTATGTCACCTTCCCCGACGACGGGACTAATTTATTCGCGGGCACGGCACAAAATTAAATCGTGTTTTGCGTTCTGGGACATTCTCTGTTTCAAAGAAAAAGACAGTCTCCGCGATGAGGAGGATGCAACATGATCACAGAGCAGATAATGCGCATATTTTCTGATTTGATAATAATTACAAAAATCACAAAAACTACAAAACGATTTCTAACGAAAAGTAAATCACGAACGCTGCTGCATTCAAAAATCTAACAAAAACCAAATCCATACAAATAGTATTATTCAAAAGTAAAGCTGTTTGTTTGCGTTTCCACGCCTTACCCGCTGAACTAATTTTGATCAATTTCGTTATCGAGAAGGACATAGGCAACATTTTGTTGCGAAAATGAAACTGAAATATAAGATGGAATTTTTTATGGGGCACAATATCCAGAAAATAATTCAGTCCGACATTTGGCCAAAACGACATTGACCTCAGCATCATAATAAATCTTTATAGAACACATCACATCTTTATAAATCTTTATAGTTTTATTGTTGAGTAATCCACGCCTATTTTTATTACATAAATAAGATATTTATACGTGTATTATTGCATGAATAAATTTGTGCAATAATATACGTTCGTAATATATTATAAAAGTATATTATTGTAAAATTATTGTATAAATACGACTAATTTTAGAAATCGGAGCCTCGACCGCGATTGTAGTTTCAAGTAGGATACCCGAACTTCCGGTCTCTGAATTCGTGACATGAAAGCCGATTCGCCTTGTATTGCTAGCCCTTTCATCCGGGTGATGCCCGGTAAGGGTCGACACGATGGCACCCGGGGGGGAATCGATGAGTCAGAAGGATTGCTGCCCCCCTGGGCATCGTTTGATTAAGAATCAAACAACAGCTGTTTGCATTTTAATAAGTGAATACGTTATGTATTATTCTGCGCTTGTTGAAGAAGCGCAATTTTAATTTGTAATATGAATAATGTTATATTTTTAGGGTTCCGTACCCGAAGGGTAACAACGGAACCCTATTACTAAGCCTCCCCTGTCCGTCCGTCCATCCGTCCATCCGTCCGTCCGTCCGTCCGTCTGTCACAGGGCTGTATCTCATGAACCGTAACAGGTAGGAAGCTGATATTTTCACAGATTATGTAATAGTAATAGGGTTCCGTTTTCACCCTTTGGGTACGGAACCCTAAAAAAGAAACGGGGTGCCCATACAAAAAAACTTGATATTTTGGTGTTAAATCTCGTACTTTGGAACGGAACTCTTCGTGTCCGAGTCGCAGTTGCCCGGTTTTTCACAGATTACCGATGTCAGCCTCGGTACCCCAGTGGCGCGACGGCTTATGATTAGATAACCTCGGTGAAGCACCTCTGAGCGCGGTTAGGTTCTGGCTAGGTTACCATTTGCAACCGTTGAGGCCGGCCGTGGTTCGGATTCCACGTCAATTTGTAGCTCCACTTCCTTACTTACTAGGTGGTAGGGTTAATCCCGCCCCTGTTGGTGCCATCGCATTAAATGAACGTCGGTCGAAGCGGCGATGAAGACCAGTTCAATGTAGCCGAGCAATATAAGGAAGGTCCTGGCATGGCTCCTAGTTCCCATGTGTGTGATAGGCTTATATGGAACATTACCTTTCCTTATCCTGGCGGTGCGGCGGATAAATGAATTTGAGAATTTGTACTCTAAACCCTGATGCCAACCACAAAAAGTAATCTGATTCTCGGCGCCAAATGCTCCGGATATAGGTTGAATATTAATTCCACAGCGCAACGTCTATGAAAGTACCTGTAGAACAGATGTCATGCCAGGACATTGTCTTTACTTCAGCACTCGCGGCTACATTGTGTTGGACTGAAAACATGGCAGCAACCTATATGTAACTAAATACGACGGTACGAACTGGCGGGTATCCTACTACCAAATGATAGGGAATTACAGTTTTAAATAGATTAAGGGCCGATTTTTCAATCCTCAGATATTACTTTTAGGACTGATAGTACAAATTCACGTTTATCAAAAGACGGATAGTCATTGCCGGAAAATTATATCTTCTATCACAATTATTTGACTATGATTTTACTAATGAACATATGGACTTAGTATATCGGATGGGTAAGCAGAAGCGTAAATAAATTCGTCTAATGATTCTGGCCGTTTATCTGACTATAAAAAAATCAGCCCTTAGAGCATTGAGAAACCAGCATTTGTTTGAATAGCATATTTTTCAGATAAGAGAGACGTGACCCCATTATACCAAGGTACCGATTCTATTATATTCGTACTACAGGCCTAACATTTAACGTGCATAGAAATACATATGGTAATTTTTAAAAAATGGATTTGGTTTTTTTTCGGTGGTTTGATAGCACCGTTTTATCAAATAATGTGTATGTGATCGCGTTGCTTTTTTTCTATAACTGGACACAGATACTTATAACTAACCTGTTGTCGTGATATAAGCCCAACACGCCGCATCAGAACTGGATTTCCCTTTTGATGGAAAACACGGATTATTTTATTTGCCGTTTCGATAATCTTCTGTTAAATGCGATGCACTATCCAGAGGGCATATTCTTAATAATTTAATAATACAGTAAATTTTGACGATGTAAGTAGAGAGCAGGAATTAGAAATCTATATTCTGTTGTAACTATTTGCAAATAAAATGAATTTGATTTGATTTAAAATTCCGTGCTCAAGAATCAGGAATCTTTCAGTCGATAAAATCGCTTTGATACAAAAAGTTGTTTTCACGACTGAAAGATTTCTGACTCCTGAGAACGGAATACAGCCTCAGTGGCCCAGTGGCGCGACACTTCGGCGATCGCTCTCCGAAGTTAAGCAACGCTGGGTCCGGTCTGGTCTTGGATGGGTGACCATTCGACCGTTGAGAGAGGCTGGCCGTGGTTCGGATTCCACGTTAAGCTGTAGGTCCCTTTCCTTACTTACTAGGTGGTAGAGTTTATCCCGCCCGGGTTGGTACCATCGCATTGGATGAACGATGGTCGAAGCGGCAATGAAAATTGTCCGTGTTTTCCATCCAGGTCAATGTAGCCGTGCAATATAAGGAAGGTCCTGGCATGGCACCTAGTTCCCATGTGGTGTGTTGGGCTAATACCATGACAGAACTTGTGGTATTAGCCATCCATGTCCGGTCACGTAAAAAAAAATATACGATGAATATGCGGTATCACCTCGTATGGGGGAAATTCAGCTTTAGATTAAATCCGAACTACATATCAATGGTCGAGAATGGTCACCCATCTATAGCCCTACCGTGCCCATGAATAAAGGTTTCGACAAAATGGCCGAAAAAGGTCTAAAATTCCCTTTGAAATATTATTCATCTTCACAATGGGCTATCCGAACCGAAAATAATCGCTGGCATAAATAAATATAATGCAGACAGCAAAATATCCTATCTCAGTCCTGCGGAGTTTTCCTCGTCAGAATATTTCATTTTTTATTGCTACGCCTCTTTTCATCTTGGACAGAAATGTATCCTGCCTTGCCCGTATTTTCCATTTGTCTTGTATCATATTACATTTTATGGGCAGTACAAAAAAAAACCTATTACGTTTAGTAATTACAGGTTTAATATCATGTTTCACTAATCTTTACTAATGCAAATAGTGACTTTCTGAGCCGAGTCTGTCTTTTAGAACATTCGACATATTAGATTTTTTTTTTAAGTTTTGTTAACTTGTTTGACTAAAAAAAATCTAATAATTATTATCGAATCGCTCATAATTTTTCACCAGAATCGGTTGAGAAATGCGACCAGGGGGTCCATTCAGGGCAAGAGTGAGTTCGAGTTCGGGAGTGAATTAACCTAAAAATAGCTGGGAAACATATCATTATTTAAATACCGGAACCGTTATTTATACTTCTAACGTATTTACGGGACAGACCTGATTTTTAACTAACTGTAATGATATTCAAGAAGTGTAGAAACATTAACTATTTAAAAAAGTGAGTTGATATTTAGCGACCAATTCGAACTCACTCTTGCCCTGAATGGACCCCCTGTAGGAGAACTAGCCAGACATATCCAAGTGTGCATGCATAGTCAGCATAAGAAATTATTTTTGCCCAATCTGAAACGGAGACGCAACGCTCGAGCTTCGCTCTTCGCTCGCTCAATAAACCTTATGAAGAAACTATGTTTGCATTCAAGGAAACATACTTTTTCGTACTAAGCAGGTACGTCGCTTATTCCAAGGAATGTGATATGTATGTAAGTATAAAATCAACCATGAAGCAAGGACACATTAATCGAAGAAAGAGCCCAGTAAAAAGATATACTTTACGAATATACTGCAAGGCTGGACCCGAACCAGCAAAACATACCATTCGCGGGTATTGCGTCTACCAATGCTATGTTTTGCTGGTTCGGGTCCAGCCAGCATTCGCGGGTACTGCGTGTACCAATGGTATGTTTTGCTGGTTCGGGTCCACCCAGCATTCGCGGGTATTTCGTCTACCAATGGTATGTTTTGCTGGTTCGGGTCCAGCCAGCATTCGCGCGTATTTCGTCTACCAATGGTATGTTTTGCTGGTTCGGGTCCAGCCTTGCAGTATATTCGTAAAGTAGTTATTTTTACTGGGCTCTTTGTTCAATTAACGTGTCCTTGCATCACGGTCCATTATACATACATGCATATAACATTCCTATGTTTGCATTTGATAGCCCTCGCTCAAAACGAATTTTATATTTCATTGAGGAGCTTTCGGATTCTACAAGAAAATATGTTAAACGCGGTCATAGATCCAACAGGACTATTATTCCGGGAGGTCACGATAAGGTAAATGGCTGAATCTGGGTTCACAGGCTAGAAACTAACCCTTTGATGCTTTCAAAAGCTGGTTCGGCAGTAAATTGCAGTATATTCGTAAAGTAGTTCTTTTTACTGGGCTCTTTTTTCGATTAATGTGTCCTTGCTATACAAAATAAATGTTAGTATGAAGCTGCTGACGAATATACTGATTGTCTGAACATATTGATACCTATTCATCATGCAACAATAACCAGTCGGTTTTTTATTAAATACATAAATATACCTAAAGATATATCTGTAACCTAAATCGCATATATAACTAAGAAATGCAACCAATGATTTGTTCAATTTTGGTATTACTAAGTTAGTATATACTGATGCTTTCATGCTGCGTTATTTATAATTATTTACCTAACCATATATTTCGATTGTAACGATATTTTCTTTCAGGCGCCTATCTGGGTAACGCAACCACTTGGCGCAGGCGGACCGACACATTGAGCTTCAGAGGGTTGGTCTTTATCCTGTGAACCCTGTTTCATCCATTTCCGTTATCTTTGCAATATTCGTAGCGACCTCCTAGTCTATATACGGTGTGTCGACCTCATTGATTATCTGCCACCCCTACAAAACATATTTTAACGCGAACTATCCTATCGTGATTAAATACAGCCTGTTATTCGTGTAAATGATGCGCAAAAGTTTATCAGAACCCTATGCAAGATACACTAATCCTCCATTACATGCGTGTCATGCATCCACTAATGCAGACTTGATAATATTTGCCGGTGGATATACGATACAGAAATATTATCACCGGAGCCGTAAAAGCTGTGTAAATATTTTCAGATATATCCACGTCGATAGAAAGAAAATATAGATTAAATTCAAATTTGGATGACTTCTTTCAAAGGAATGTGACATGTATGTATGTATGTATAATCGACCGTGAAGCAAGGACACATTAATTTAAGAAAGAGCCCAGTAAAAAGAACTGCTTTACGAATATACTGCAAGGCTGGACCCGAACCAGCAAAACCTACATTATATATTATACGTACATACATGTCACATTCCTTGGAATAAGCGACGTACCTGCTTAGTACGAAAAAGTATATTTACTTCTTTCTGTTTTCCCCAAATGAAAGCGTAGTTTACTAAATATTTTAAAATAACTGTTCCAATTTACTAGATAAAATTATTTGGTGTCTATGTACATATTATTAGGCAACGAATATCTGTGTCTACATATTTTTAATTCTAGTCAAATGAGAGCAAACATCACATTTTATTGTACATTCTGTGTTCTCTGTGGTTTGACATATGATCATTTTTTCCCAAAAATCGGATTCAGTTTTTAGTTCTGATCGCCAATGAAGTGGCTTAGTAATAAGGTTCCGTTGGCACCCTTTGGGTACGGAACCCTAAAAACAATAAAATAAATAGTCAGAAACGAAACACTTTTTTGTCGTATATCAGGTCTTTGTGCCCGAACGACGCCCACGGGCTTTCGAGCTTTCACAGAGACCGCGACAGCCAAGCCGGCCGGCCGGGTGCTTCTTTATAATTCAAAAATCAACTTCTCCGTTTTGGAATCGATTGGTTTGCTTTCTGGTTTGGTTTGCCCCGTTTTAAACGAAATTTAATTATTCGTAAATTTAATTTAAAAACTTCGAAGTTGCGTAAAAACGTCAAACTCCATACAAGTGTTTATTTTTTACTAGATATTCTGTGGTTATACTTCTTCAAGCTGTCAAAGCTAAACCCGGATTTCCGATTTGTATAAAACGCGGATTCGGCGTAAACGGCAATGTCAACGGCGACGGTGAGAAACACGGAGGAGGGAGGGAGAGAGGAGGTGTTATTACTTCATATTACTAAGGAACGCAGCGTGACACTGCGCGGGTTAGCGGGGAGAAAAACATTTCATGGTGGGGGTTCAAGCTCCGCCTTTTGTGCTAACTCCATCTACCGGAAGAACCAGTATCTGGTAGCAGCTATTCCGAGAGCTATTCTTAGTGGTTACAAGACTACAACTAGATGGCGCCTTTTGCATTTTATGTTAGTTTTTCTATAAAAAACCTTCGAAATTTAAATCTATGTATTCGCGCAGATTCAAATAATATTGATTTAAAAGTGTCATAAAAATTTGCATCATGAGATCAACATTTCTTATCGTACAAATAAAATTATTGCGCGCCATTTATCGGCAAATGGCAAGACCGATACATCGATACAATGTTTGAATATTGACTCAAATTATAAAATATGAGTTGTTTTACTGACAAATAAAGCGTAATTCCACCTACAGACTTTAAATATATATTTTTTGTGTGATGTTTGCAATATTTTACACAAAATCTCATCGTGTAATCGACTGTTCGCCGAAAATTGCGCCGCAGATCACAATATTGTCCCACAACCTAACACCGCCAGCGCCATGTCGCGAATGACGCTAAGCCTTCTTATCACGTGGGCTGTGACGTAGAGACCCACTTGGTGGACACAGACCCAGTTTGCTTAGACCAGCTCCTCTCTACCTCTATCCTCCGTGGTGAGAAAGCTGTCAAATCAAAATCGAACTCGCAGCACTCTTCAATTTCACCATACATTTGAAAACGCCAGTCGATCGGTTTGGCGTAAACGCTACTGGGACTAGGGGCTTAGGTTGGGCTGTAGAAAATGACCTTGGACAAAGAAAGCATTCCGAGCATAAAATTAAGCCCTAGAACTCTCACAAGGACCGTCGGCGTCGTCGGAACGATCTCCCAGGGAGCCGCCGGACGGGAGACACGAGCTTTCCATTACATGCTGCGGAGGCGATCCTGTGGCGGTGCGAGGTTGACATGGCGCGTGACGTCACCGCTCCTCGCAGCCGCAGCGCTGGCCGCCATCGCGCTCGTGCATGCCTGATGCAGTTGAGTGCATCGAATCAGAGGCATTTTTCGTCTTTATTTTTTTTAGGATTTTATTTGCCTTCAAAAACATAAAACATAAGAAACACACCAAAAGAGCTACGTCCCCGTAAGGATCCGTCAGACATCATAACTCTTTTAAAGAACTTAAAACAAAAAAAAAACAAAAATCTCACTATTCGGCCTGTCAATTTCCAGCGAAACTTGTGATATTCTTCAAAGACCCGTTCCGTTCGAATTCTATTAAAATATAATATGATAGGGCTTATTATGTACAAAGTTGACTCCATCTTTATGAAAAGAAATATTTTTTGGGATATGTCCGGAGCGAAGTCTGTGTGCAAATACGATCGAAATTCTAGTTAGACATGATGATTAAAATCATGGAATTGATAGTTTTCAGAAAGGCTTTGTTCCATATGCCTAGAATCACTTTTGCACACATATCCTGTTTAGTATGTTTAATACATGTTGGGTCGGGAAAATCTCTTCCAGTAAAACCTATCCCTCCATCCCGTTTGTATCTCTCAACGCACAACAGGCCCGGACTCCTCGAATTAAAACCTACTGATCCTGTAAATACTTTGTTTATAGGGCCCATAAATGCACTCTCTGCCGAGGTATTTCCCCCGAAGTGGTTCTATGTCATGGTTTACGCAGCCCCGAAAAAAATAGTTATATCAAAATTTGTTTGCAGGCTAAATTAGAACAAATTAGGACAATGTGATAGATCATTACCTTACTTAAACATACTTTTTGGTACTAAGCATGTCTGTCGCTTATTCCAAGGACTGTGACATGTATTTCACGGTTATCCATGCATACATGTCACATTCCTTGGTATTACTTTACTGTTAAATTTTTGTACGTGTCCTCAGTGAGATAACCTGTATGCAGTCAAGTCAAAACCAATATTATTAATAAATTCAAGTCAAAATTAATTCGAGGGTAGAAAAAAACCAATTTTGTATTAGGGACTTTTTGCACCCTAAAATCTACTTACTTAATGCATTTGTAAAATTACAACTAATGGTATGTTTACTTAGTAGTAAAATTACTATTACACGACCATTTGTAACCTTCAGCTGCAAAGATCCCAAAGTTAGCTTTCGGTTACAAAATGTAATTATGCAATATAACCGAAAATTAACTATCAGAGTTCAGGTAGCCGAAGGTGGTGAAATCATGGGTTATACGACTCTTCCTGCAGTCGGGCTTTAGTATGGTCTAAGAAGAGTTTTTCTGCAGCATATCTTTATAAATACCATCATCGTTAATACGCAATGTATAATACCGTTCCTTATCTGGGTCGCTTTAAATATAATTTTTCCGAATTAATATTGCTCGCAGAATATTGGCATGTACATATAGTTTCAACGAAGTAACCTTCAGAGTTTCTAAAATGCCTCATTAAGAGCCATCACTCAAATACCTAGACCCTTTTATAGGTCGAAGGATTAAGTAAGAACGGTGGGTGCACGGAATTCTATAAAGAAGCCGTTTGCAGGCTTCGAAACTGATGTCACAAACTCTATCTGGAGATTACTTCTAAAACCTACTTTCGACGTAAAATTAAATGACTGAAAATAGGTTTTCCATCTGAGATTTTTGACGGTTTACTGCGTAAATATTAAAAACCATGGGTAGAACAGTTTCTAATGGTTGACATAGGACCTTGGAACAATCAACTATAACATTGTGAAGGAGGATTTGGAGGTTGAAAATTGTTCTGGTTTTATATTATCTTCAATTTGGTTGTGCACTTTAAGGAAGATGTATTGTATTGTATTATGTATTCATCATCCATAGATAGTACACTTACATTTGTCATATTCTAAGATTAGCCAGTTCAACAATCACAGCTAAGAAAGCAAGGCAAGAAAACTATGCTGGTAATTTTTCAACCCTCCTTCCATTCCCTTTGTCTAAGTTTACAAAAGCGTTTGTCATTTCTTACCGATTCTTTTTTATTCTACATTGTCGTTTCCGTGCGCGTATCTGCTAAAAGTAATAAAATATGTGTTTGATCCTTTTAGGCCTGCAAATGTGTTATATATGATTTACATATATAAATAAAAATTAATAACCAATTGTGTTGCTAAATGCAAAATTCGGGAATTGCAACAAAATTGCAACAAACATTATTTGTATGGAATCATCACACTTTTACACAAGCAATAAAAACATAACCATTTTTTCAAAAAAATACACATGCGTCCAATAAAAAACGATCAAATTCATATGGCTACTATATTTTAAAATATTCGTCAAAGTCCGCGGAAGGTTCTTAGCTATTGTTGGACCCATAGCTGACGCTGTTGTCGAAATCCGGAGGAATCTGGAGACGTGTGAATAACACGGCCGCGAAGATGTAACCATATTTTACCGAGCGGTGAATGTCAAAGATGAGATTGGCCCGAGCGGAACCGAGTACCTCAGGTAGTTAATAATAATGTTAGTTCAACAATAATGGAAATTCATGAATTAAATTCCATGAGAATTCATTATTAGTGCCAGATAAATAGTAGATTGCTGCCTCTGCATGTTGCTAACAATCTATGGTGTCGTGTCCACACCATTAGGCACACTATTGTTTCTCTCCCAGACACGCTCGAAGGCGAACACAGTGTTGAAGACACACCGAGCTATCCGACACAATGCAACGGGGCATCGTAGAGCAGGATCAGCGCGTTCTCTGATCGTTTTTTTAAACTAAGATCATTTTTTATTTACTCTAGAAAATGTGAGATTAAGTTCTCATATAATATCCGCATTTAACATATGGTTAAAATGTTAGTTTCTCACGATTTTTTTCTTCACCATCCGCATAGTAATGATTCCCAGAGTATTTTATTGTCAAGTGAACATAGCTAGAGAATTCCTTAATCAAAGTCACTTGGAGGATTCGGACAAATAAATTACTATGGGGCGTTAATACACCCCAATAAATCGAAGAATATCAATGATATTTTATTTATAGATAATATGCGGTCCCACCACGAGAATCCGGATCAGAAGTCGGAATTCAATCGTCTTTTAATGCATACGAGAACCCCGGTATCCAACCGGCTGACTTTTTTAATTTCTAGTACCGGATCAGTAAACTAAGTACTACTTACTAAGGGAATCCAACCGCTTTGTCTTAAAATATTGTTTATAATTATGCAATACATGGGAAAAATACATAGCCTTCTTCCTTGTCAAATTTAGCTTTCGCCGAAAGGCGATTAATATTTCCTTTATTCCTACTACTGCGCAACTCATTTCATTTAATTTCCTTTATTTATTCAATTCTGGTAGTCAAACTAAACTAAGTCATGTCAAAATTGGATTCGATCAACCAGTGAAGAAGAACCCGCAAAGAAACTTCACTGGTCTATAAATTATGTTTAATTATACATATTGAGTATTAAACGTGTAAACGCCTTCGTCAACTTAACAGCTATTTCGGGTGTACAGAGCCCTCAAAATAAAGTAGAAAAATAATTTAAAGAACCAACGTCAATGGGGTTGGGCGCGGGGTGTCTGACGTGAGGTTGCGACATGCGACGTCAGCTGCGCCAAGTGTGTCGCTAGTCTCGTCCGTTTGTCCGTTGCTCGCGCGAACTAAAAGGGGTATTAACGGAGTTTACCGAGCGCGATCGACGAAGTTCGCTTCTCGGATTAATTCGCACTGTCTGAGCTGTACGCTGTGCAAGCGAAGTTGCACGATGGATTTTATTCATATTATAAGAAAACTCCTTTCCGAGACGAACGAATCATTATTTGCATCGGACGTGTTAGTTCGCTTAGCGCCCACTACGCGCGCTCTTAAGTTTCTCCATACATTTGAAAACGTTAGTCGATCGGTTTGGCGTAATTTAGGTGACAAGTGGGACTAGGGGCTCTGAACAAGAAATCGGAAGTCCGAGTTATAGAAGTCTTGTCTCGGGTTTGACGTTTTTACGTAACTTCGAAGTTCCGTAAACGCCAATTCAGGTGAGAACTCGGACTGACCACTCTGATCTAAAGTGAGAAGGCGTCTTACGACTCTCGATGCTTCTGGCGGTTGCCACTTGGAGACACTCCACTTCAAGTTTGCAACTGACGAAAGACCTTTTTATGATTCCGTACCCAAAGGGTGCCAATAGAACAGCCTCCACTGTCCGTTCGTCCGTCCGTCCGTCCGTCCGTCCGTCTGTCACAAGACTGTATCTCATGAACCGTAATAGCTAGGAGGCTGAAAATTTCACAGAATGTGAATTAATTTTGCCGCTATCATAACAAATAAGTAAAATATAAAAATATAAAAATTAAAGGGGTGCCCCATACAAAAAACGTGAATTTTGTGTTAAAACTTGTACAATGGTACGGAACCCTTCACGTGCGAGTCCGACTCGCACTTAGGCCGGCTTTTTTGTCAACGTGCTTTGTCAGAGGATAGTTAAAGGAAAAAACAACTCTTTTCTTTTGACAACGTGTTTTTGTCAGGGGATCGGTATAGGAGCTTTAGCACGACGAGTTTCCTAAACAATACATCTTCAGAATTTTTGTTCCCGTTAAAACAATGCCTCACGAAGTTTCAAGCCAAGAGTTAACGCAAATTAATTAAAAGTATGTATTTACCTCAACGACTGAAACACGCATAACATTTAATTAACGCACTTTTTTACTGAGGAAAAGTACGCTTAAACGTTAATTTGTTTTTTAAGTCATCAACAAAAGTTTCAACGTAAAGAAAACACATTGAAACAGGTTATTAAGTTAGAAGTGAGTATTTGCTTTCGAAGATGATTTCATGAATTTATTTACGTCACGATAATGGGTCGCAAAACATTTGATAATATATAGTCAGTGGCCCGCCCAGTGGCGCGACACTTCGGCGATCGCTCTCCGAAGTTAAGCACCGCTGGGTCCGGTCTGGTCTTGGATGGGTGACCATTCGACCGTTGAGAGAGGCTGGCCGTGGTTCGGATTCCACGTTAAACTGTAGGTCCCCTTCCTTACTTACTAGGTGGTAGGGTTAATCCCGATTTTCCGTCCTTGCTGCCGTCCAAAAGTTATTTGAGTTAAGGCTTCGTATGAAGCTAGACAAATTCCCGATTTCATCCCCACCGCTCCGCTAGACGCCGTAGCAGCAGTGGCGCCGTGAATCTTAAGACAAAACTGAAATGAGATATTGTTAGAGCGACACCTATACGCCGTCGCTGGAACTTCGTGAAAGTTGTATCGATCCCGCGGCAAGTCGTCAATGAACATACGACCAATCACAAGGCTCGAGATCACCCGCCATATTATTCACATTGCTGCTAGAAAACAGCCACCATTTCATCAGATCTCTACGTCATGAAAGGATTTACTATTTTCACATTGATCGTCAGTAGCTGGTTGGTGTAGCGCGTGAGAAGCCTTATCTACAGTTATTGTTCGTTGGGGGGTGTCGGTTCGAATCCTGTAGGTTACAAATTTTTTTTTTCTGTTTTTTTACTTTTTATTGTTAATGGTGTATAGTATATAATTATAGCGTGGGTTAGACTTAATTTTAAAAAGTATAAACGTCATTTGATACAATAAAAAGTAAAATAACACTTTTAAAAAGGATAAAGGTGAGACGATGGAGAAATAATTTCCATACAACGAGCGCGCAAAAAATGACGCCACGCGACTTACAACATTATATCGCCGTTCATAGCGCCGTAGCGCAGTGATGAAAACGGAGAAAAATCTATTTTTTTGTCTCCCAAATTGATAGGTAATTTGATAAAAATAAGAATTATTTTTCAATAAACCTGATGGTCGTTACGTCATTCTTCATTAGTAGTGAGAGCCGAAACAAAGGCCAAATTCCTCCCGCGGCACAAGCAGGTACCTACGTCGCTTATTCCAAGGAATGTGACAAGTAGTGTCGACACTTTTTAGGGTTCCGTACCCAAAGGGTGAAAACGGAACCCTATTACTAAGCCTCTGCTCTCCGTCCGTCCGTCCGTCCGTCCATCCGTCTGTCCGTCCGTCTGTCCGTCCGTCTGTCCGTCCGTCTGTCCGTCCGTCTGTCCGTCCGTCTGTCCGTCCGTCCGTCCGTCCGTCCGTCCGTCCGTCCGTCCGTCCGTCTGTCACAGGGCTCTATCTCATGAACCGTAATAGGTAGGCAGCTGAAATTTTCACAGAGTGTGTATTTATTTTGCCGCTATAACAACAAATAGGTAAATTAAAAAAATATATAAAAATTAAAGGGGGGCCCATACAAAAGAAACGTGATTTTTGGTGTTGATGGTACGGAACCCTTCGTGTGCGAGTCCGACTCGCACTTGGCCCGTTTTTTTAGTTCAATTTGCTCTCCTGTGGTCGCCTGGTACGCAGCATCCTCTATTTAGCTGCTATTTGCTGCGGCAGCGAGTGCCGCGTCTTTTGTCGTTTGAACATCTTTTTTTCGACGTTGGCGACGTTGTCGTCGTTGTTCGTCGTTGTTGATGTCAAAAACGGAACCCTATTACTACGTGCAATTGTATTCGGTGCGGTGCGTACCTAGTTATGCGCTGCTCGTCGATTGTGCGCGGGGCGTACAATTGCGTGAGGTCGCGTATGCGCGCTCGTCGATTGTATCTCGTTCACTCGCGTCAGTCGCGCGGTCGCGCCGCGCCGAAGTGTCTTATAATATTTGGACGCTCGTCCGCTCCGCTGTAGCGCCACAGAGCAGCGCTGTGCAACAATCGAATAATGTAGATTTGTATTCGAATGAATCGAATAACGGGAACAATCGAATAATTCGATTGTTTTTATTCGCAATCGCCTATCGCTAGTCTACGACTAGTGTTTCCGATGATATAACGAAAACAAATTTTGACATGACAGACAGGCAGATCAGGTCGGGGCATTTATATTGAGTGGTCGCTTGATGGGTCTACGATCAGTGTTTCCCATGATATAACGAAAAACAATTTTGACATGACAGACAGGTAGATTAGGTCGGGGCGTTTATTTCGAGTGGTCGCATGATGGGTCTACGACCAGTGTTTCCCATGATATAACGAAAACAAATTTTGACATGACAGACAGGTAGATCAGATCGGGGCGTTTATATTGAGTGGGCGCTTGATGGGTCTACGATCAGTGTTTTCCATGATATAACGAAAACAAATTTTGACAGGACAAACAGGTAGATCAGGTCGGGGCGTTTATTTTGAGTGGTCGCATGATGGGTCTAAGACCAGTGTTTCCCATGATATAACAAAAAACAATTTTGACATGACAGACAGGTAGATTAGGTCGGGGCGTTTATTTTGAGTGGTCGCATGATGGGTCTACGACCAGTGTTTTCCATGATATAACGAAAACAAATTTTGACATGACAGGAAGTTAGACCAGGTCGGGGCGTTTATTTTGGGTGGTCGCATGATGGGCCTACGACCAGTGTTTCCCATGATATAACGAAAACTAATTTTGACATGACAGACAGGTAGATCAGGTCGGGGCGTTTATTTTGAGTGGTCGCACGATGGGTCTAAGACCAGTGTTTCCCATGATATAACAAAAAAAAATTTGACATGACAGACAGGTAGATTAGGTCGAGGCGTTTATTTTGAGTGGTCGCTTGATGGGTCTACGATCAGTGTTTCCCATGATATAACGAAAACCAATTTTGACATGACAGACAGGTAGATCAGGTCGGGGCAGTTATTTTGAGTGGTCGCATGATGGGTCTAAGACCAGTGTTTCCCATGATATAACAAAAAACCATTTTGACATGACAGGAAGTTAGATCAGGTCGGGGCGTTTATTTTGAGTGGTCGCATGATGGGTCTGCGACCAGTGTTTCCCATGATATAACGAAAACTAATTTTGACATGACAGACGGGTAGATCAGGTCGGGGCGTTTATTCTGAGTGGTCGCATGATGGGTCTACGACCAGTGTTTCCCAAGATATAACAAAAACAAATTTAGACATGAAAGACAGGTAGATCAGGTCGGGACGTTTACTTTGTGGTCGCATCATGGGTCTACTACCAGTGTTTCCCATGATGTAACGAAAACAAATTTTGACATGACAGGAAGTTAGATCAGGTCGGGGCGTTTATTTTGAGTGGACGCATGATGGGTCTACGACCAGTGTTTCCCATGATATAACGAAAACTAATTTAAACATGACAGGAAGGCAAATCAGGTCGGGGCGTTTACTGTGAGCGGTCGCATGATGGGTCTAGGACCAGTGTTTCCCATGATATAACGAAAACAAATTTTGACATGACAGACAGGTAAATCAGGTCGGGGCGTTTATTTTGAGTGGTCGCATGATGGGTCTACGACAAATGTTTCCCCAGATATAGCGAAAACATATTTGGACATGACATGACATGTACAACACATGAAATTGAACTGAACCGTTCCTCCGAGATTAATATTGGAGTTTCTTTTCGTCATAGAATTTATTTTATTTTATTATATTTTAAATTTTTATTATTATTTTATTTTAGCTATTTGTTGTTATAGCGGTAAAATAAATACACACTCCGTGAACATTTCAGCTGCCTACCTAAGGCCCTGTGACTGACGGACTGACGGACGGACAGCGGAGGCTTAGTAATAGGGTTTCGTTTTCACCCTTTGGGTACGGTACCCTAAAAACGAACCAACAAAACAAAACATATTATTTATGTCATTTATTCTTTTCACGGAGTTTTCCTTCTGTTCATGTTATTAATTATTCTGTGCCGCCGACAAAAACTACAAAAATCCGCCCGCCGAGCTATCTGCCAAGGTCATGTGACTTGTCCTGTTGCGACCCGTCCGCACGTTCCATGGGGAGGCGGATATTTGCGGCCGCCCCAATACTCGTAGTGCCCGCTAGGCTTGAGAAGGAGAATTTGGCATAATTACGTAACGACAGTCGTGGCACAATGGTTTTAGTGTCGTATTTTTGCTGCGAAGTTGAGAACCACACAAATCGAAGTTCGGTTCCTGGAAACATCACTTTTTTATATTATAACAAATATTTTATTTATTTATGATATTTTTATTTATTTATATCTTGCTAACCGATCGTTACTAACCAGTGTCAATTATTTCGGCTTTAGACCTCAATAACATTTTATTGAGAATTTTACAGCGCCATCTATGAAGTTCAGCTGATGCTCGTAGGAATTTGGTTCGGAACTTTGTTACTGTCGCGATCCCGAAAGCGATCTCCGCGTGCGGAGAGTCGTGCAGAGAGGCGTGCGCCCGCTTCGAAACATCGCAGCGGACTGAGGCTACCGAAATGGCGATAGATAGTCGCCAAGAGAACGAAAGGGAAAGGGATACTTTACGGTGCTCAGAAATTTTGTCGTAAGTCCAAAATTCATTTTTTTGATGCTTTGAATGAAAAATTGTGTCCAAATGCAACAATAATCATTCAAAAATTTGAAAATTATGATGCAAATATAATGTGAGATTACTAGCACTGTAATTAATACCAATTCTGAGAAATAAAGCATAATGTGAAAAAATCGACCTATTTTCGCGATTTTTTTCTATCGGGCCAATGTTATGCTATTGGAACAATAATCATTCAGATTAAGCGGATATAAGTGAAGTTTCATATAACGCAATTTTAGCATGATTAGTTCAATATTCTCTGAGAAATTAAGACAAAGCTAAGTGCGATTTAGCGTCATACGGAGCCTTAACTAAGTACATGATTGAATTATGAAGGCGGATCTAACTCTACCGCGCTTACATATAACGGCGGTAGGGTACCATCGTACTAGATTTAAAGATGGTCGAAACGGCAGTGAAGATTGTCCTCGTTTTCCAGGATGTCGTGACCATAAAGCCCGTATTAATTCAATTCAGAAAGCGAAAGAATGCGGTGCATAAACGTGATGGTAGATTTGAACCCATGCTATAAGTCGCTCAAATGAATGAACATTGTTATAATAACGTTGCATGGGATATGGCTACATATGAAAAAATATAACTTATAGATATGTCAATACTTCGTTATAAAATATTTTTAACCGACTTAAAAAAAAGGAGGAGGATCTCATTCGTCGGAATCTTTTTTGTTTATGTATGTTCACCGATTACTCGAAGACCCCTGGACCGATTTGGAAAAGTCTTTTTTTGTTTAAAAAGGTATACTTCCCAGCTGGTCCCATATTTTTTTATCGAAATCGGTTCAGTAGTTTGGTACTTAAATACAACAAACAACGATTTTTTTGTAATCATAATTTGAACGTTGGAAATTTTGGAGAGCGTGTAAAAGTCAGATGTGATCATCCAATGTTTTTTGCAAATATTCTGTTCTGTTCGTATCTGTATTTGCAATACTCGGCAATGTGTGAAGCGATTCTAATACTTTGCTCAATTCCACTAACGCAGCATCGACAATAGTTATCCAATGACGATTCTTGCCGTCTAAATCACCATTGCCAAATCGATCTTTTGATTAAAGTATTTTACCTTTTTTGCAGCAATATGCTATTGCAGCTTTTTTCGTAAACATTTTGAAGAACAACGTATTTTTTAACATTGTTATTGTGTCTGTAGATAACTATTCACTAAGCGCAACCGAAAATGCCTTTCCGACGACTGGTTTTTGCCGAATTCCTGCAAGTTATTCATATATAATATTCACAAATATACTTGAATAAAGTCCACGAATACCTATCCCATCCTGTACCTAAACCATCCTCTTGAAATATTCTGTTCATTACAGAAAACCAGAATCCCGAAAACCCGCTTAGTGGTTACGGAGAAAACCGCGCGCAGACACGGAGAGAGGGACTTAGTTATACGCGGTCAAAAGCTAAGAGAATAAAAGGTATTCTAACGTGGCCGCGACCACCCTGTACAGCTAATATCGCCACCTGCGACCTTTTATTATTCGCCAAGATGAAGTTGCACCTCAGGGAACTCATCATGGCGGCGTACATGAGGTCAAGGAAGCTGTAACCGCGACGCTGAGTGTGTTATCTTCGGAAGATTACCAAGGACGCTTATAAGGAATCGTAGTGTTAATGAAATTTTGTTCGTAACTCAATTTGTTTGCGTTTTCTTGAAACAATCCTGGAACATATTTTCCACTCCCCGTACACTGTGTAGATTATGTTAGTGGTGTATAATCAACTAGCTGAGGTACCCGGCTCCGTTCGGGTAAATGTAGTTTCGGACTGATCTCGGACTGAACCTAACCATTTCATGTCAAGGTGACCCAACCCGGACGGGACTAACTCATTCGCGGGCACGGTACAAAACCGTGCTGTTGCGCTCTGGGACCTTCTCTGTTTCAAAGAAAAAGACAGGCTCCGTGATGAGGAAGATGCAACATGTCCATAAAAATAAACAATATGCATAGTGTATGATTTGGTAAGATGGAAGATAAACCACGACCGCTGTAGTCAAAAATCTAACAAAAGCCAAATAGACTATTAATCTTGATTAAATAGGCTATGTCTGATGACTAATTTTTTTAAGATATTTTTACTTTATCATTGCGTAATCCACCTCCAAAGTTATTGTATAAAACGCGCGAAAAATTCGAACTTTCGTACCTTATAACTTTGAAACTAAACAAAATTTTACAATGCCAACGGTCATCAGACATCAAGTTCGATCAAATAAAGCTATTTTTAACCAAATAGCTTTATTTGATCGAACTATATGTCTGATGATCATTGGCATTGCAAAATTGTGTTTGGTTTCTAAGTTATAAGGTCCGAAAGTTCGCATTTTTCGCGCGTTTTATACAATAACTTTGGAGGTGGATTACGCAATGATAAAGTAAGAACATCGTAAGAAGATTAGTCATCAGACATAGCTTATTTAATCAAGATTTATAATCTATTTGGTTTTTGTTTGATTTTTTACTACAGCGGTCGTGGTTTACTTTTAGCTATAAGTCGTTTTAAAAATTAAAATTTTCTTAAATCTTACCAAATCATACGCTATGCACATTGTCTTTTTTGTGGACATGTTGCATCTTCCTCATCACGTAGCCTGTCTTATTCTTTGAAACAGAGAAGCTCCCAGAGCGCAACAGCACGGTTTTGTACCGTGCCCGCGAATGAGTTAGGCCCGCCGGGTTCGGCCACCTTAAGCTGGCCCATCCCGCTAATCTCCCCATACAAAAGGGGAAAGAAGATCACGCCCATATTTCTTGTCTGAGATCCAAACTTTTGCTCAAAATAGCTTTATTTGATCGAACTAGATGTCTGATGACCATTGGCATTGTAAAATTGTGTTTGGTTTCTAAATTATAAGGTCCGAAGGTTTGAATTTTTTGCGCGTTTTATACAATAACTTTGGAGGTGGATTACGCAATGATACAGTAAGAACATATTAAAAATATTAGACATCAGACAAAGCTTATTTAATCAAGATTTATAATCTATTTGGTTTTTGTTAGATTTTTGACTACTGCGGTCGTGGTTTACTTTTAGCTATAAGTCGTTTTGAAATTAAAATTTTCGTAAATCTTACCAAATCATACACTATGCACATTGTCTTTTTTGTGGACATATTGCATCTTCCTCATCACGGAACCAGTCTTATTCTTTGAAACAGAGAAGGTCCCAGAGCGCAACAGCACGGTTTTGTACCGTGCCCGCGAATGAGTTAGGCCCGCCGACTACCAAACAATTTTTGGTAGAACAGTTTAAGGCCACCCTCAGTGAAAATGGATTATAAATTGCTTACACAATAATATGCAGTGTGATTGGCGGTTAGACGTGGGTTCCAGTTCAATTTAAGCTCGACTTTTAAAGGTCAGGCGTCACCAATGTTTCCTGGAAACACTCAACTAACCCATTAGGTCGCAGTGCGCGGAGTAATACATGAGGTAATCTTTTTAAAGGACGTCACAGCTCCCGTCCTCGGGGGTGCCATAACCCGGGAACTCATTACCTACGTCAGCACTCACGGCGCCCATTCACAGGAGTTCAACTTTCACAAAACTCGCTTGAACGGCTGTTTGAGTACTACTGACTGACTGACCTTTCGGAGTGCGTCGATAGAATATCTCGATATTCGGTCTTTCTTCGAACTGGCCGTGCCGCCACACCTTCTGTCATGGTATTAGCCTGACACACCACATGGGAACTAGGTGCCATGCCAGGACCTTCCTCATATTGCACGGCTACATTGAACTGGATGGAAAACACGGACAATTTTCATTGCCGCTTCGACCATCATTCATTCAATGCGATGGTACCAACCCGGGCGGGATTAACCCTACCACCTAGTAAGAAAGGAAGGGGACCTACAGTTTAACGTGGAATCCAAACCACGGCCAGCCTCTCTCAACGGTCGAATGGTCACCCATCCAAGACCAGACCGGACCCAGCGTTGCTTAACTTCGGAGAGCGATCGCCGAAGTGTCGCGCCACTGGGCTGACAGTTCGACAGTTTTTTTTTTTATTCAAAAGCTGGTGCTTCCCGTGTGGTCCCATTTCGATTTAGTTTAGTTCTGACAATAATATCTATAAGAAAATCATATAAGTCTTAAATTTAGTATGAGCGCAACAAATGGACAAATAACTTAATATCACGCCAACCGATTTCGATGATATTTTTTTCATTGAAAAGGACGTGTGCAAATTGGTTAGTGTACTTCAGATTCTAACATAAAGCTACCTTGGCTGACACCGACTCAAAAAATAACAATAATCGTAACTACAAAACAATTTTAACAAAAAATAACCGACTTTAAATTTATAGAACTAAAAAGTAAAAAAATAATAGCCATTTTTTTAGTTACGATAACTGTTATTTTTTTGAGTCGGCGTCGGGCGCGCGCTGCGCCAGTCAAGAGAACTTTAGCTTCCTTGGCTGACACCGACTCAAAAATTTTATGGCCAAATGATACGTGTTTTCGTAGCTAAAGTACCCTTTATAGACCGGGGTAGATACGGTTTGAGAAGCACATGAAATCCGAAATGAATTTTTTTTTTTCAGAAATAATAGGTCGGGGAAAAAGTCTTTTCGCATTATAGTATGTATGAACTTGTAATAAAATCTCTTTGGCTATACTATTTGTATCTGACTGGTTTTGGTATCATTGAAAGTTTAAATTTTAAAGAACATAATTCCAAATTCAAATTAGGAAAATGTGTGATTCTCATTTGTTTTTCGTACTGTCAAAATGAGTGAATCTAATGAAGAAATTCGATACATTTTAAAATTTTACTACAAAAAAGGTAAAAATGCAACGCAAGCCGCGAAAAAAATTTGCGATGTTTATGGACCTAGTGCAGTGTCTGTGAGAGTAGCACAAATTTGGTTTAAGGGTTTTCAATCCGGAAATTTTGATGTCAAAGATGCACGTCGCTCTGGTCGCCCTATTACGGATAACATGGATGCCATTTTTTAAAAAGTGGAGCAAGATCGGCATATCAGTAGTTACGACGTAGCTGAAGAACTAGGAATTGACCACAAAACAGTTTTGGCGCATTTGAAAAAAACTGGGTACACAAAAAAGCTCGATATTTGGGTACCTCACGAGCTCACTGAAAGAAACCTAATGAACCGTGTACTCATTTGTGATTCTTTATTACGACGTAATGAAACCGAACCATTTTTGAAGAAACTGATAACTGGTGATGAAAAGTGGATCACGTACGACAAGAACGTGCGAAAAAGGTCGTGGTCAAAGGCCGGTCAAGCTTCACAGACTGTGGCGAAACCCGGGTTAACTCGCAACAAGGTGATGCTGTGTGTGTGGTGGGATTGGAAGGGCATTATTCATTATGAGCTGTTACCACCAGGCAGGACCATCGATTCTGAACTCTACTGCGAACAACTGATGAGATTAAAGCAAGAAGTTGAGAGAAAGCGGCCGGAATTAATCAACAGAAGGGGTGTGGTTTTTCATCATAATAACGCTAAACCTCACACATCTTTAGCCACTTAGCAAAAACTAAGAGAGTTTGGCTGGGAGGTGTTAATGCATCCGCCGTATAGTCCTGACCTTGCACCTTCAGATTTCCACCTGTTTAGGTCTCTTCAGAATTCTTTAGGCAGTGTCAGGTTAACATCACGAGAGGACTGCCAAAACCACTTGTCGCGGTATATTGATCAGAAGTCCCAATATTTCTATAGCAATGGGATCATGTCCCTACCTACAAGATGGCAAAAAGTTATCGAACAAAATGGTACCTACATACTTTAGTTAAATGTAAATAAACCATATTAAAAAATGTTTTGAATTTTCTTAAAAAATGCGAAGAAACTTTTTCCCCAACCAATATATAATTTCATGTTCATATGCTTACACTAAGTTTGCAACATTTAGCGGGGCCCGGAAGATAGAAAAAAAATTTAAAATGGATTAAAAAATATACATCTCCTAAACAAATATTTAGAAACGGTATTTAAAAAATGTATATGTTAAGTCTTTTAAAGCGTAATGTAACTGTGAATTTGCAACAATTTTGTAATTACGGAAATGTATTTAAAAAAATGTTTTTACTAAAAAAAATCTATGCCGCGAACCTAACTTGCTATTGCTGCATTTCTTTCTAGAATATGTAAAAGAAAATTAAATTCTTTAAAAACTATACAACGAACGATTTTATACGTATTTCGAATTTTTTGTTTAGCTTTTGTGTGAATGTAAAAATTATAAATGAAAAAAATGTGCTTCTAATATTTGCAACATTTTACAAATTTCACAGAATATAGAGTTTGCGGTCAGTTTCCAATTTCAGAAAATAAAGTAGAATTTTCATTATTTGCTTTGCAGATATTATGAAATAGTACAAACAAAATATATTTACACAGTTCCGTAAATAAGAAATTGTTGCAAATTCACAGTAATATTACAACTAAAATTAGCTAACATATAACATTTTTAAATAACATTTCTAAATATTTGTATAGGAGATATCATTTTTTAAACATATTTCATATTTTATTTCTATCTTCCGGACCCCCCAAAATGTTGCAAACTTAATGTACACACGTCCACATGAAATACTACGTTTATGAGAAAAAAAATTGCATTTCGGATTTAATGTTTTTCTAAGTTCTGATTTAAGGCTAAAGTTCCTGGAGTATTATTAATGTCTAAATTTAACTGCCAAACCCCAGTAAAAACTAGATCATGTTAGCTGTCGAAACCGAATGGTGGTTGTAAAAATACTTAATTTTATAGTTGAGTCGACTGAAACTGTGCTTATAGAATTAGGTAACGTTTAACCAAAATGTTGACATAATTTTTCTCAGTGCACTACAAGCTTTAAACAAAAACTTTTAGAAGCGTACGTAATGAACCTGTGCTCGCTAGTCGAGGGGCTCTAGTTTCTAAAATAGCCAATAAACTTCTACTTTATGTTGCAGCCTCACAAATTGCTAGCAACATTTAACACAGGCAACTTTCACGAGAGGCCACCGGTGGCGGCGTTCCGACTTGACAACCTCATAATACTCGTGCATTTAAGTTTAGTTTTTCTTCCGGTTTGCTGAGCTAAGCTGCATCGTACATATGTATTTAGTTTCATCGAATAAACCAGACGGTTAAAAAGTTTCAAATAAAAAAAATATTGACTTTCTCGCGAATTAACCAATCAAACTATATTTCCAAACCAGCTGTAGGTGACCTGCTGGACCGGACACACAAAAATCAATATCGATAAAGATATGAATTAATAAAAAACAAATATAAGGTAAAATAAAATTAAATGTAATGTTTAATCTAGTAGATTCCCGCGCCGCCACCCGCGCTAAGTTCCGGGGAAAACCCGTTTTATTTAACCCCAGAGCTCACCCCTTTGGTATTTTAACGTGATGCTACGTAGCCTATTCCGAATAAAGCTACACGTAGGTGCAACCCGCATCATAATCAGGTCATTGGTTCTCATGTTTTGATTGGACAAAAATACGCCTGACTTTGGGTTCTATAAAAGTCACCGATGACACAATTACAACTCTCTGTGCTCTGCGTTCTAGCACGAAATCCCACGCAATTGCGTGATGTACCAACACGCGCGGCCTTGGGGCAGCAGACGCGCGGTGAAATGTACTCGTTCTGTCAGATCACTTTCGGTCGGTTGTTGTGACCTCGCTTACTTTCGAGATGGCATGATAGGAGACCTCAAGGTCGCCGGCGTCAGGTGGTTCCGGACACCGAAACTTGTAAAGACAATCGAATATTTAAATTATAACTCCACTATTCGTGACGTTCACTTCTATAAGATCCGAGGTAATCAAATGTGAATACAATGAGATGTGGTTTATCTTTCATTATTTTTGTTAAAAATAACTACGACTCGTTTAAAGATTTCAATAAGTGAAAGATACATTGATGTTCTAGATATATTGGCAACCTGTAACGGTAAATATCTGACGTTCTCATTTCAAATTGTATTCGAATTTATACTCATATTTAGAGAATTATTTTTAAACATTATTAAACCATCAATCAACAAATTCAGTTTTTTTATTAAGTGTCGAAATTGTGTAGTTAGTTTTCCTTACGCTTTTACCAAAACTTAATTCAATTGAGGGTTCCATGATTATTAAGAACCATTTGAATTTATTCGTATTCTACTGTCTATCTATCTTTATGCCACAGTCTAGTTACTTCTTTATGTTTCGTTGAACATTTCGATATCATAATAAATATAGGTCATAATAAAGCAACAATATAAATATACAGTGCATTGTGAGATAAATTCGAAAGAAGGCGGGACACGGAATGTTTAGAGTTACATTCGACAGCCTTGTAATTGTTATGATTATTATAATATTTTGTGGCCGCCGAATTTTCCAGCAACCTAATTCGAATTAACATTCCCGTGATTGTTTGACCATAGCGGGATAGATCAGTTTGTTATAGCAGCAGATATGTAGTGCTAAGATCACTGCGCTCAAGTGTCCTGTTTCAAACGAATGTTGAAACCAAAATCGAATCTATGTTTAAGCATAACAATGCTCGAATCAAATTGGCAAAGTATAACTTTCCATATGTTCAGCTATCGCAAAGAATCATTGATAGACCTGAAATAATCCTGGAAATAACTTATTGTATCCTGAAACCAATTTTCACCGTCGGTAGGTTGGCGACTGTGCATGACGTCATATAATTATTGAACCGCAAAGCTCTCGAGTTTCTGTTTCATTTCGGTGGTTAATGGAATCTGTCAAATGTCATCTTTGAGGATAGCTGCAAAGCTGGATGTATTACTGACATTTTCATGCATAAATAATAACCATCACGGTTGTTTCCCAGGAGACGTAGACGTTACAGATCGGTTTACTCTTGAGTTCTATATTAACAGATGGCTTTTGGATAGTATTAGTTACTCGGTATGCGAGGCAGGGGGTCTTCGTCGGATCAAAAGAAATTGGAAATAAGGATAGTTATTTCTAAAATTTAACCAATTTTTAATAAAGACATGTTTTTTATTTTTCGCAGCCAAGCCTCTTGAACTCCGACACTTTTAAATTAATAATCTCGGCAAGATTTGCTTCTGGTAGTCAACTACATAAGGGCCGATTTTTCATTCGTCAGATAGTACTCAACGGGATGATAGCACAGATGTACGTTTGTCAAAAGACGGATAGTATATCTCCCACTATTATCTAACTGTTATTTTACTAATACAAATATGGACAAACTATAAAGGATGGTAAGCAGTGGCGTAAATAAATCCGTCGAATAATAATCAGACTATTGCAAAAACCAGCCCTAAGTCATGTCACAATCAGATTGATCTAGATATACGTAAGTACCGAAGATTGAATAGATTCAAGGCTGACAGAGTATGCAGACTTACTAGATAAGCGGCACAAGAACGTCGATGTACGCAAGCAAACGATTCAGCCCCTAGACTCTTGTACTACATACGTTGACTACATATAGGTAAAGCCACATTCACACATGATTCGAATAGAGCATCAGTGATTAGCCATCCGAAAACAACGGTATTTGTACGGTGTGAGCATCTGGCCAACAAAACCAGATTTCTAATTACTTCATTGATACGTGGGATTATGCGTTCAGTTTGCAAACATTTACGTACATGTATGTATTTATAATCGACCGTGAAGTAAGGACACATTAATTTAAGAAAGATCCCTGTAAAAAGAACTACTTTACGAATATACTGCAAGGCTGGACCCGAACCAGCAAAACGCTTTTGCGTTTAACCAATTTCGCCACCCATCATTTGGAATTCTCCTACAGTCCCTCCTCCAGTAATCAATGCCTACTACTAACACAGTATTTAAGATTATACCTACATAATTGTATTTATCGCTATACCTGCGTACCTGCACGGTCGATTATACATACATACGTGTCACATTCCTTGGAATAAGCAACGCACATGCTTAATACGAAAAAGTATATTAAATTAACGTACATATTTGTAAATCTGGCATTATGTCCAAGCGAGTCTACATTTTTGAAAAAGGATGAAGAAACTCGAGGACAATTTAGAATAGATCAAGAGAAATTTTCTTTTTGGGCGTATTTAGAGATGCCGGAGAGAAGTGTGCTTACTTTATTCTTTTAATTAGATAAATTGGGAGCACTTGTAAATATTTCATCCGAGAACTGATTTATTCTAAGCATGCGCAACTTATACAATTTCTTCAGGCCATGCTGGCAGACTAACTTAAGCATTGATAAATCGAATCAAATGTAAACGAGGCTTAAGAAATCGCACATAATATTGCCAAATGTTGATGGCATACCGGATCACACTTGAACTAACCACAACACGCTTGCAGACCAGACTGAAAGTGGACGCCTGTTGAACCGGAGGACCTACTCCATTTGATCTGTATTCTTCTCGTGTCCGTGCGGCCCTCTCTTCGGCACGTCACGGCTCGCCTTGCATGCTAACAGGCCGAGTTCAACGTACAACGCGCGGGAGGCGAAGCGGCGACGCGGGACTGTCCTTCACCGCTGTAACCCGGCACGCACCGCAAAATGGTGACGTTGTAAGATTTGCCTGAACATTAATTTTCGATCCCTTTTTTAGGCTCGTAGCCTAGTGGCGCGGGGACTGGCCTAGCGTACCAGAGGCCCGGGCTCAATACCAACTTACACCACTGTCTTTCTCTTTCAGAGTTCGATAAGTGCATTTCGTCACGAATGCGAGCTGCTCCATGGTTCGGAATCCATGTAAAACTGTAGATCCCCTTCCCCTACTAGGTGGTAGGGTTTAAGCCCGCCCGGGTTGGTACCATCGCATTGGATGAAAAGATGGTCGAAGCGGTAATGAAAAATTGTCCGTGTTTTCCATCCAGTTCAATGTAGCCGTGCTCATAAAGGGAAGGTCCTGGCATGGCACCTAATTCCTTCGGGAATGTGGTGTATTGGGCTAATATCATAACGGTAGTTGTGTGGTATTAGCCATCCATGTCAGGTCGCATAAAAAAAATATATTTCAGTAACAAGTACCTATTCAGAGTGGCTACCTCTGAAAGTAAGGGACATTTAGTTTTGGAAATACAATTTAAGAAAGCTATAGGCCTATATTATTGATGTAAAATTCTATAAAATATATTTGTCTTACTATTCTATCGGTATACTTGCTTAGTACGTAAAATAATATCCTAGTCAGCCAAGAACTGGCTCTAGCGGCTGATGCCAATTACGATTTTGATGACGATGGCAATATGGTTGAATCTTCAATCCTTGCAGCCAACGTCCGTAACTCAGGTAGAGCGTTAAATCAATGTATGTAGGTATAATCTTTCACACTGTGTTAGTAGGAGGCATTAATTACAGGAGGAGGTACTGCAGGGAAAATCTGAATTACGGGTATACGGCAGGTGGCGAAATTGGTAGACGCAATATTCGCGAAAGGTATATTTTGCTGGTACGGGTCCAGCATTGCAGTATATTCTTAAAGTAGCTCTTTTTAAAGCTCTTTTTCTAATGAAACACAATACTTAACAGCAAATGTGTCCTTACTTCACGGTCGATTCTACATGCATATCACATTCTTTGTTGAAGATAGATTTTTGTTAAGGCTGCATATCCAACTAAAAAACGTTATTCTCTTTCGTCGACCAATTTAATTTTTAAATATGCAGTGTAGTTAAATTAAGGTTTTCACCAAGTGTGGATTTATTTTAATCAACACTTAAAGGACCTTTAATACTAAAGTGCTTACTATCTTGTATTGGTAGGCCCTTAATAGCTACCGATTAAGCTAATCAGCAGTAGGTAAAAAATGCCCTTGTGTTATAATGGTTTTTAGTTGCTAACTAATATCAGTTATGTAATTGTAATTTGAGAATATTATCATCGCTATTTTCTCAACATAAAATTTTACGACGAACCATCCCTAAGCCGCCCAAGGATTTGATTCATCGACAGTGTTTTAAGGTAAAGCTTTTAGCCGTTGGCTAAACCTCACAGAAATAATAAGCAAGCTTACTCCCAGAGCTCAACTGTTTTTAAACGTAAAAGCTTTTTCGGTGAGCTGAATAATAATTATTTCACGTTTCACCAGACATTTCTAAAACGCGGCACGTACGTATTTGTAGTTGGGGAATTAAGCATCTGATAAATTGGTCATGGTTAGGCCTACTAGGAAGTAAAAACGTTACAAATAGAGCCTGCTTTTTAAATTAGGTAAGAACTGAATTTACGGTATGTGGTACCCCTCGAGGCATTGCTTGATTAATGCAGACCTAGTTAAAATTAGATATACCGTCTCATCAGGCTATTCCTAAATAATAATTAGTGGGTTTCCTTTTGATGTCTTCCTTGTTAGTTGGTTTTTTAAAAAGGTGATATACACAATGAATGTACAATCCTATATCACATTGTTATAAAAGCTTCAAATTGATCTATTATAGAGCCATAGTGTCCTAGAACAGATTCCTGATGAACCATTAAGTCGCTTATTGGTACAAAAGAAGTTCCTGAAAATCTTTAAAAGGCGAAGTGTTTTTAATTTAACGGAAACTTTACGCGGCTCGTAGCTTAGTGGCCCAGGAACTTGCCTTTCATCCCAGACGTCTGGGTTCAAATCCCCGCCCGATCATGGACGACTTTATTTCTCTTTTTACTTTCCAGAAAGTAGCTTTATCTAGATTCCGTTGAACCTATTCGAATCATCCCAAAGATTATAAATCACATTGCTATGCTTCATCGACAGATTATATCGATTTTTTGAAAACTTACGGTTTTCCGGTGTGCAATGCCGTGCTTGGCCGACATGTTTCGCTTCCCACGACGGAAGCATCGTCAGGGCCACTTCGTTGCCCCGGAGTTACGTCTGGGAGCTACATCGGGCAAACCAAGCGGAGTATCCAAACAAGGGTAACGGAGCATATCAAGGCGGTGAAGCATATTGAACGTTACAAGTCAGCCATATGCGAGCATGTCCTCGAGAGCGGGAGTAATCACTGGATTAGATTCGACCAAGTAACCACACTAGCAGCAGAAAAGTACTATATGCCACGCTTGGTTCGAGAATCCATTGAAATCTCCAGACATGCAAACTTCAACAGGGACGACAGTATCAGACTCTCGCCGTCTTGGACTCCTCTTCTTGCTCAGCATAGACCGAAGGGCACACACGTCACAGTGGCACCAGCTGACACCGTTAGCTACGTGTGCACGGAGCCCTATATGTCTATGGTGCAGCAAATTGACAACCTACCCGCATCCACGAGGCAGCCCGAACCTACCCACACCTACAATCTTCGCAGCCGACGCCCGCCAGTTACCGTTTGACGAGCCGGGCTGTCAGACGTAACTCCGGGGCAACGAAGTGGCCCTGACGATGCTTCCGTCGTGGGAAGCGAAACATGTCGGCCAAGCACGGCAATGCACACCGGAAAACCGTAAGTTTTCAAAACATTAGATTATATCGATGCTATGCTTCTTGTTCATTTTGAATCTTCTTTCTCGATGTATTTTCTTCGATGTAAATTTCTTTCCTGTGCGGGTTTCGAGGCCGGAACCCTCGGCTGCGGGCCAGCCGCGAAGCCGCCGCGGGCAAAAGTGAGCGAAACGGACCAAGAGAAAAAATCCCCGGCAACATTCACCGGCGCGTGAGTCGCTCGGCGCCAGCTCGCACCGCAGTCGGCGCGCCTCACTCGAGCGAGAACGCAGCTGTATAACGCGCGCCATCTTGACATTCCCGTTTCCAGTTCGTGTGAGTGGTTAGCCTGCTGTTTTGGACACAAGAGTGAGTTTTTGCAATGTTTATTGTTTGTAAATGGTAGGTGCATTCTTGAAGAGTGGTTCGCACTGTTTATTTCCTATTTGAGTGTCTTGAATTTGCGTGTTCATCTTAAAAACAAATTATTAAACAAAAATCTTCTAAAATATTTACGAAAATTGTAGGCAGCAAATTCATTGCCAAAGTACCGCATTTCATTACATTTATATGTTTATTGAGTAAAACCCAACTAAATTACATTACGTTAACTGAAAAAAAGGAATTAAACCTAACTACAAATTAATTATTTCCCGAACATATTTTTATTTTAAATTGGTAGTTTTTGTAATAATAAACTGTATGTGTTGTGTGAGCAAAATGTACAACCTATGTTAAGAATATAATATCTATTCGTACTCTTCCAGATGTGGTTGGTCACCAGGGGAGATTTTTGAATGACCAAACCTCAAGCCCTATAATACGGTCAAAAGAGGCCAAAGCCACCAAAGGCACCAAGAAAAAAAATCAGAAATTTCAAATAATGTTATACTTTATTTAGTGTATAAGGCTATAATAATAATAAAAACAAATTAAAATATTCCTCAATCATCGGCGCAATTGGCATTGAGCCGATGGCGGACGCCGCGTTTCCGCTGAATGGCTAGGCTGATCTTTGGCCTAAGATAACTGTAGGTCTATTCCTGGAATTCCGTAATCAGGAATCAGGAATCCTGAGTCTAGAAAACCGCGGTTTTCTGGGAATAAACCTGCTGGGTGCATGTTTGTCCCCGGACGCCTCCATGAGCAATTTACTTAGCTTTTTAACAAGTTTTTTGACATTTGGGCTCCATACTCCAAGAGTATCTACAGGAAAGGCGACGAACTCCTAGTTAGATTCTGCTGAGCTGTATTTGTTAATTAATAACCTTAATAAAAAAACCGACAAACTGCGAGTCAGACTCTCACACGAAGGGTTCCGTACCATCGGATAAGATTTAACACGATAAAATCACGTTTTTTGTGTGGGTGCCCACTTAAATTTGTATTATTAATTTATTTTACCTATTTGATGTTAAATATATATTTAAATAAATACACACTCTGTGAAAATTTCAGCTGCGTTAAATTAAAATAGGGTCTCCGTTGGCACCCTTTGGGTACTGAACCCTAAAAACGAATGAAACTTTTACTTAACACTTGTCTTAAATTGTCAATCGAGTTGCGCCCTATTTTAATTTAACGGTGCTGAAATTTTCATAGAGTGTGTAGACAAAAAATAAATTAACATTAAATTTAATGTTTGATATAAAAATAAACTTCCATATTTCATTCCATTCCAATAATGATGAAACTTACCACATTTACAACAAAGTTACCACATTTATTTAAAGTTCTAAATAATTCTACTAATGTAAATTTTTACTTCGGCACAAGAATTTACATAGTTACACCGGAAAATATTTCTTAACTTAAATGATATCAACCTGTTACGCAGCGAACTTACAAGTAAATTTTTCATTGAGGATTAAATAAACTTATACAGAAACGAATAGAGGTCATATTTATTTTGTAGAAATAACCGTATTTTTTTTGCCGTTATCGTTTTTAATTTCGGTAAGATTTTTAAAATACCCACTCCTATTCTGTTTTTTTTGTCTGACTGATTTGTGGGCAAGCGTAAAATTCTAATTGGTTGGTTATACTCAAGGGTTAGACTAGGATACGTTGACCTGACATTTAATGAAAAGGTGGTCGCAGCGGCAATGGAATTGTCTGTGTTTGCCACCCAGATTTATGTATTCGTGCAATATAAGGAAGGTCCTGTCTAGAAATCCAGTGCCCATAAGGTGTATTAGGTTCACAGAAATCGGAGTTTAGTATATTCCGATTTCTGTGATTAGGCTAATCTCACAAGAGTATGGTAATTAGCCAAGCATGTCTAGTTACACAAAAAAGGGGATCTCTCAGATGTATGTTTGTCGAACTTGCAAGACCTGAGGTTTTAAAGTTTCCAGTGAATAATATATTCATTTGTAAAATAAATAAGCCCTTCATTGGAAGTTTGAAAGCCGCAGCTCGCGGTGGGAATGTTACTTAGGCGTGGGCGGGGGAGGGGGTGCCGGGCGGAACTTTAAGCTCTAAGTTGAGAGCTTACAGTTACTCACGTAGTGTTACTCAGTTGTATCGTAATCACCACAATGCTTTAAGGTAATGGCTGAATTATATTTGTTGATGAAGTTCCCGCAAGCAGCGTTGTTTTTCTGTGACAAAAGAGATTGAATTTAATTTAAAGATTAATTTAAATTAATTATATTAATTGTGGAAGGCTGGAGTGCACAATCTCTGGTCAGTATTATAGTTATGTTTATTATAAATCGTAATAGAGGATATGTTCGAAACAATTTTCTTATATTTCAAATCCAAATTATTAGCAAAATAGATGCTGAAACGCTTAACTGAGAAGTTAGTCTAAAATGATATTATATTAGTTTGCTACCATCGAGAGCAGAATGCGTCTCCTGTAGCTAACCTCTTCGAAACCTTACGATTCGGGCGCAACATCGAATGTTCGATACACTCAATGGCGTCCTACGCAGAAGTCAAGTCTGCTAATAGATAATTCCACTTTCGAGCGTTAGCGTTATTAGATAACCCGGAAATAACACAAAATTGTATCAAATGTTGTGTTATCTCATAACGCGTCAGCGTTAGGTTGTTATCGAAAGTGGAGTTATCTATTACAGGACTCAGGCTTGTGTCGTTAGAATTCGAAATCAGTCTCGGTCGCAAGTTTCGTCCTTCTATAATCCTCTAATTCTAGAGAGTGTGAATGGGTATGTATAATGGGGGAAAATAAATAAATATACGAAAACTTGACACCTTAAAATCCTGTATTTTCAAAATATGAATGAACTTAAGCCCATACGTAGAGTACGCATGCGAACTAGACCGATTGCAAAATGAACCGATAATTCCAGTACATGCGCAAACTCATTATTGATTCGATCATTAAAAACACATTTGTTGTTGGCGCGCGCGTTATGTCATACCTCGGTGCCGTTCATTAATCATTCGCTAAATCAACTGTCAAAGACTCAGCACTCGCCACCATCACGGCCGTCGCACTCACGAGTGAGGTAGGCAGGCGTTGCTTTCACAAAATACTCAATGGGTACATATAATCCGTTACTTCTGGAGGTGGGCAGACATTAACAAACAAACAAATGTAATAATATGTAGTGATACGTCTCAGCAAGTCCAAATAGAACTCCAGACTGATAATGGATTGTTAAGGTGGCCCATCCCGCTCATCTCCCCATACAAAAGGGGAAAGAAGATCACGCCCATATTTCTTGTCAGAGATCCAAAATTTTGCTCAAAATAGCTTTATTTGATCGAACTAGATGTCTGATGACCATTGGCATTGTAAAATTGTGTTTGGTTTCTAAGTTATAAGGTCCGAAAGTTCGCATTTTTCGCGCGTTTTATACAATAACTTTGGAGGTGGATTACGCAATGATAAAGTAAAAACATCTTAAAAAGATTAGTCATCAGACATAGCTTACTTAATCAAGATTTATAATATATTTGGTTTTTGTTCGATTTTTTACTACAGCGGTCGTGGTTTACTTTTAGCTATAAGCCGTTTTGAAATTAAAATTTTCGTAAATCTTACCAAATCATACACTATGCACATTTTCTTTTTTGTGGACATGTTGCCTCTTCCTCATCACGGAGCCTGTCTTATTCTTTGAAACAGAGAAGGTCCCAGAGCGCAACAGCACGGTTTTGTACCGTGCCCGCGAATGAGTTAGGCCCGCCGGGTTGGGCCACCTTAAGATTCCATCACTTATTTAAATAATAATAATAATCAAAAAGTCAATTTTTCACATTAGAAATCTGAAAGAAATATGATTTCTAGATATAAGTAAAAACATATGCATAAACAAAAAATTCCATTTGCTTTTAGATTTCTATATTGAGTCAAAAAAGTTCGGAAATGGACACCGTCTCCGCAATGTATTTGGCATAAAAAAAGGTTGATTGATTAATTGAAAATTCTTTATTACGCCACAAAAAGAAAAACAATTTGCAAAAGAAAGTATAGTGCAATAACAACATAAGTGGGGCGCAAAGGCGGGCTTATCCCTCGAAGAGATTTCTTCCAGCCGACCTTTGGGTGTTTGAGAAGTTCAATAGGTATATATTCGGGGGTTGTTAGTTTGAGTATTAACCTAAAACTAAGTAATCATTTGGTACATACATACATACATTAATTATGTAATAAACTTACTTAAAAATATTATAACAATAAACCTACACATATAATATTGCATATAAATATATATGTAATACATACATCATACATATACAAAGGAAATATGCATTAACGAAAATATGTTGATCCCGCGACAAGTATTCATATATTTAAGAATGACACGTCCTTTTTCTCAGGAACGCGCGGAGGTAATTTTAATTATTATTACATCCTTTTTATTAGGGTTCCGTACCCAAAGGGTGAAAACGGATTATTATTACTAAGCCTCCGCTGTCCGTCCGTCCGTCCGTCCGTCTGTCCGTCTGTCACAGGGCTGTATCTCATGAACCGTAATAGGTAGGCAGCTGAAATTTTCACAGAGTGTGTCTTTATTTTGCCGCTATAACAACAAATAAGTAAAATAAAAAAATAAAAAAAATAATAAAGGGGGCCCCATACAAAAAACGTGATTTTTTGGCGTTGATGGTACGGAACCCTTGGTGTGCGAGTCCGACTCGCACTTGGCCGGTTTTTATGATTACATATTACATAGGCGTACGGCCCCTTAGTGCTGTAAAAAACCCGTATTTACCGTGACGGATAACCTACGAGTATCTACAAACAATCTTGTAAATAGCTTGGTTAAGTCTGGATTTCACCAAGTGCTGTTTCATTTTAATCGACACAAAAAATCGGCCTTCATTACTAAAGTGCTTATTGTCTTGTACTGGTATTGATTGTAAGCTGCTAAGAAAGGCCCTTAGTATGTGGCGGTTAAGCAATCGGCAGTAGGTGAAATAGGCCCTAACCACAGTTAAATTTCACTGTCATGTTGGCCGACGGGAATTGCAGCCGAAACCGGTTTTCATGGGGCGACGCACGTAGCCATTCTTACATACAACAAAGAAAGAGCCGGCCAGTTCGGTTACGCAGATTACGGTTTGGTCGCGATATGATCTGTCAGTTAAATACATTATGAGCTGTCAAAACGCAGTTTTAGTGGAGATAATTCTCTCAAAATCGTTGCGACATTTTCGGTGCTTCTGCCGAGTATCTACATAGATTTTTTTGCGGAACCCTCGCCTCGCTAATCTTACTATTCGCAATTGTCGTAGTGGTTTCATTATGAAAATTTACATGAATGGCTAAATTCAGAACTATTATAATGATATTAGCCCACATAACTCATTCGAGATAGGCGCCGCCCAACCCGGCGGGACTAACTCATTCGCGGGCACGGTACAAAACCGTGCTATCGCGCTCTAGAACCTTCTATGAATCAAAGAAAAAGACAGGCTCCGTGATGAGGAAGATGCAACATGTCCACAAAAAATACAATGTGCATAGTGTATGATTTGGTAAGATTTACGAAAATTTTAATTACTAAACGACTTATAGCTAAAAGTAAACCACGACCGCTGTAGTCAAAAATCTAACAAAAATCAAATAGATTATAAATCTTGATTAAATAAGCTATGTCTAATGACTAATCTTTTTAAGGTGTTCTTACTTTATCATTGCGTAATCTACCTCCAAAGTAATTGTATAAAACGCGCGAAAAATTCGAACTTTCGGACCTTATAACTTAGAAACCAAACCCAATTTTACAATGCCAACGGTCATCGGACATCTAGTTTGATCAAATAAAGCAATTTTGATTAAAATTTTGGATCTCTGACAAGAAATATGTGCGTGATCTTCTTTCCCCGTTTGTATGGGGAGTTAAGCGGGTTGGACCACCTTAATGTGAACACAAATGAAAATGGATGGAAAACACGAACATTTTTGTTTGGACCATCTTCCATTCAACGAGATGGTACCAACCCTGGCGGGCTCATCTTTACAACCTGGAAAAGGGTAAGAGCACCGTAAGTTTTACATGGGTTTCGAACTATGGAGCAACACGCATTCTCAACCAAAATTTACTTTCAATGTCGAATAAGAAAGAAAGCCTGTCCTATTCTGATGCCCACTTGCAATTGGTTCGCTTTTGTTTTGTCCCTAACTTAATCAAAAAATCGTTGTACTTGCTCAGTACGAAATAAACTATGTTATTGGTGTAACTCATCCACACCCAAAACATTGTTTTCATCCAATCCATTTTGTGCCAATGCCTGCGATTAAAGCTGTATGTAGTATAATAACAGTAGGTTTGATGTTTTCCAATAATCATCCAATCGTGCGTATCACAATGCAAGGCAATTTATCATCTCAGCAGCGGGAGCACAAATAATTTTATCTGGCCGACAAACTTACGTACATAGTCTTTATCTTGTGTGCGCGACACTTGTCGCCAACTGATAGCATAAACAATGTTATGTCGAGTGAGGTTGTCAAAATAAACCCACACCATAGACAAATCTCGACAAAGAATAAATTTTGTCCATTTGTTGAAGCTCAAATAAATTTAATCCTACTAATTTGACGTTTGTTGAGGATAATTTTGTCACCACCACCGGGAGGGTGTGTTAAATCCTAGAAGGAGGTGTTTGTTCGTGTTACGAATATGTGCGTATGTAGTGGCGATGGCACAGGCATTTCTTAACGTTTTCATGGTTCAAAGACATGGGAAAAGCGGTAATAAGAGCGAAAGATGGATGGGTTTGTTTGGGCAAAGACGTTTCCATTCCATCCTTTACTTTCCATTGTAGGAAGTAATCAGGCGGAACGGCTTAGAGCAACGCTCCAGCTGAACGGGAAAACGAAAAAAGTGCAGAGATTAACGTCACATTGACATTAGATAAACTACAATCCTTCTAATCTAACAACGCAAATGCGCTAAACCAACCAATGTTTATCTAAATTCATTAAAACGTACTTAATTGTGCATCTATACGAAATTCAATTCGAAATAACTTAGGTGTAGGCGATTTGTAGGAAATGGCATTTTGTTCGCCGCTATTCTGTAAAACGCTATTTCTTGCTCCTTGCACTGAATATCATGGAGCAGTCTGCGCGAACACAGCCAGGGTCGGGAGGTTTAAAGTGACAGTTCTTGTGGACAAAACGGTGGGTGTTGCCACTCGATCTCGATAAATTAATCGAGCTCCCCATTTGTGATATCACAGTGGACAAAAATCCTCGACAAAATTTCTTATCCCTCTAGCTCGACAAGTGTCCACTTTCATTTGTGCTCCCGCTGCAGGCTTTGCAAATTTATCGAATCTTTCTCGTCGGATTTGTTTCGTCGCTCGAGAATTTAGTACATGAAAGTCGTGTGCTAATTATTTTACATACACTCCTGAATCCTCGCTGCATCAGTTAATCCAATTTCCATATACGTAGAGAGCTTCATTAGGGATTCATGTGAAAGCTTCTCTGTAAGTGAATGTTCTGTTCTTAAGAGAAATAGATAATCTTTAAACTGAAGCTAGCTTCGCACTTTTCTATAGCAGCCAGCTAAGACTGATCCCATTTGTACGACAACACATCAATGTTGGCTTTGTTAAGTTTAATTTTAGTTTCGTTGTTCTTTTTATTTTTTTTGTTTTTATTGTGTTATCTTAATACTGTGTCTGTTAATGTTGTGGCGAATAAAGTTTTCTTATTATTATTCTTAATAACTTCCGACCATTTCTGGTGCATTTACGGAATTTATCGTTGTTCGGAAACACATGGAAATGTTTAATTTCGTGTCGCTCATTCCGTGTGGCGCTGCGATCGCTTCCCACAATACACGAATTCATCTCCTGAGAATTCCCAGAATTGGCCTAAGGATCCATATTTTCGCCGAACGCTTATTCCAAAATACTACTTTAGGATAATCTTTGATGTGATTTCTGTTTCTGCCAGTCTCAGCTTGGGAGCTTAGGATAAAATAATGGTGCGGTGTATTTCTTAAAATATCAAAGTTGTATATGTATCAGTGGGCAGATTATTTCTTTACAAATATTACAGGGCGTTCGGCACATCGAACGTACAATATTTTTATTTTATTCGTGGATTAGTGGGATGATTTGCAAGGTTTTAACTTATGATAGGTACCTTTTGTCAGACGTCACGCGGTATCGAAATACTATTTTTTTTTTCTTTATTTTTGAAAACTATTGAAATCCCAGCTTTAAGCCCTTGTAACTCTTGTATTTGTTATTGTTTCAGCATTAAATATGTTTTGGATTTTGAAATGTATCCTTGTTTTATAAAAAATACTAATCGATGAAGTTAATATTATGAAAAAGATTTACGACCGCCCAAAATCCCGCGAATGGTAAACATATGACAGAATCCTAATTTCTTAATTCATTAAAAAAATTGACGGTATCAATAGATTCGTTTTATCTAAAAAAAATTCACTCCCTTTTCGAATCCAATTTATGGGTCTGGCTTTTGTCTTTCTGTATGTCTGTTCGCTTAAAATTTGAGTACTACTTTCCCATTTTTAAGAAGTTTATATTTACATTCAAATATCTTGATTATTTCCACCTATAATAGGTTACTTACTATCGAACTTAATTACTTAAAAGGGTTAACAGTGCCCTAAATGAGGAAAGTGTGCTAAAAGCGAATGCTTTAGTCAGCTTCCGCTGGCGGAGCACAGGCAGCCTCCAGCAATGTATGTAATAAATTGAGAAAAATGTTCTAAGCTCGAAGCTTTTCAATCATCGCAACACAATATTATCTTTACAAATGTAGGAAAATGGAGTTTGTATACCGCTACAAATCAAATTTTCCGTCCCTTCCCGCGATATGAAGTTTCCTCCCCGAGGAAAATGAAGTAAAACATCTATTGTGTGGTCCAAGGAGATATTCCACGCCTTGTTCCCTATCTGACGACGCCTGTGGAACTCTGGGCATATTCAGTCTATGAAGCGTGCGCACTCTATCCAAGGAATATATTCGCTTTTATGAAAGAAAACAATATTATTTCCACAGAGTAAGTAAGTATTATTTCTCATGTAATATAGGAAATTGCTCTCAATTGAGCGATACTAAAATTGTGGCGCAGAGCTAACAATTATTTATTTCATTACAATAAATGAAATTGAGATCTTATGCTTTGTTTGTATATTATAGGTTATAAGCTATCCTCCGTGGTTTCAACGTTTTCATATTTATTGTTGCAATATAAACATTTAGTAGCGTTTAAATATGCATTTTTGGATGGAAATAGTCAGTAAGATATTTTCAGGGTTGCGTACACAAAGCTTGAAAACCGAACCCTATTACGAAGCCTCCGCTGTCCGTCCGTCCGTCCGTCTGTCACAGGGCTGTAGCCTCCGCTGTCCGTACGTCCGTCCGTCTGTCACAGGGCTGTATCTCATGAATCGAAATAGTTAGGCAACTGGAATTTTCACAGAGTGTGTATTTATTTGGCCGCTATAACAATAAATAGGTAAAATAAAAAAAATCAAAATTAAAGGGGGACCCCACACTGTAATGGTGGTTGTTTTGTGATAAATTTTATACGATGGTACGGAACCCTTCGTAAGCGAGTCCGACTCGCACTTGGCCGTTATTTTCCAGTCCTTTTTACTTTTGTGTAATTCCAGGGCACTCGAAATTAATTGAGAAATAATTCAATGTGAAATATTCTAGGTATTTCGTTACTCTTGCTATTTCGACAGCTGATTTTAATCCTAATCGATCATGTACATTGAAGACAAAGCTACCACTGTGATGTACTGTCACTAAATCACTTATATACCAACGACGTCTTCGACAGCAACGATTATGTACACATCATATAATAGAAATGCATTCTGTAAAATACAAGATGAGATGATGAGAAGATGAGAAGATTGAGACATATGTGATATATTTGTGGGCATGATGCGAAAACCAAGAACGCATAAATTTATTTAAAACTGGGTTAAATTTGTTTGTGTTCCCTTTTGTTTGTTCCCCTTTGCTCCGACCATGTTTTCATACAACGCGATGGTACGAACCCGGGCGGGCTTAAACCCTACCACCGAGATGGGGACCTACAGTTTTACATGGATTCCGAACAATGGAGCAGCTCGCATTCGTGACGAAATGCACTTATCGAACTCGGAAAGAGAAAGAAAGTGGTGCATGTCGGGGCGAGGAATTGAACCCGGACCTCTGGTACGCTAGGCCAGTCCCCGCGCCACCAGGCTGCGAGCCGCTCTATACATACGTACCATACTGACATATATGCCAACAAAAAGGTAAAATCTACACGTAGATAAAATCTAAATCGATATGATATCCATAATGGCAGAGATTGGCACCAACAATGGTAGATTTTCCCCGCTGAATGGCAATATTTGTCCGTTTCGCCTGTTGCACCCAATCAAGACTGCTACGAACACAAGCAGGCACCATCTTCCCAGCCAATGAGTGATGTGCTTTGCATCTGATCTCAGATTTAGATACAAGAGTTTCTACAGCAAGGAAACGAAACAGTTACCTTTTGTAATAAGAGATCTGCACCTTCAAAAGTTCAGTGTCTTATATTTAAGTGTGATCAATATATAACTGAGAAATCGCAAAGTTTAGAAGCTTGTCTAGATACTGGTACAAAATCAGCTCTTACATATTTATCTATCTTTTTGCTCGAATGGACGACAGTAAAGAAACAGTGGGTTATGTTTTTCTCGCGTTTCTGTATATTAAAAACACAATGTTATTCATATTTACACCTTTTTGACAAGATTTCTCAGACGAAAGCGGTTTCTGTGAGCCAAAAATCTGTATGGAATATTACAGATCTAATCTAATACAAAATCGTTATCTCTGAGCGGTTATTTCAGGTTAGAATTATCTTAAGCGTCGACCCATACATAATTTCAAGATTTCCCTTTGTTTTCAGGGTAATATTTTCTTTATAATCTGAGTAAATATGTATGTTGTGTGTGTCTCTACCTGTACGCAAGTAAACGATGTTAATTGTACGGGCACACACTTTCTCCGAGCGTCGCAAACGTCTGCGGAGTCGCAAATGAGTTGCGTCACGGCCATGAAGCAAGGCAGGAGAGAGAGGTGTTAAGTTCCACCGACTGTGACGACTTCCTTGATGGCTCCCTGCCTTTACACATGCACTAATATTTTGTAATTATAACAAGGATGTTAAATATTCAGCTTTGCTGAAATTTCGAAACCCTGTAATATTGCAATCATCGATCAGTGTTTTTCAATTTAAACGACATTCCTTCTGAAATCGTAGCAGAGTAGCTTTAAAATATACCAATACAGTGTTTTTAGGAAGGTAGATTTTTAAGTTAAGTAATAAAGGTTTTCAACAAAGATCTGCCTAACCGATTTTGCCAAAAGCTAACAAATGTTCCACGCCTGTGTGTTCTTTCGACGTAACGGGTTTAATTTTACCTGTCTCCGAAAGTATACAGTTTAATGATTTACCGATTGCAAAGGTTCAAAATATTTTGATAAATATTCCCCTTAAATGTATGACTTCTTTAGTCAGCAGAATGCACGACTGATTTTGCGGACATATACTGTCCAAGCGCTGAGTTTTCATATCCAGATTGTTAACATTTTTTTATACAGTTAGTCAGTCAGTCAGCGTGTTTGCGTCCACTACTGGACATACGCCTCTCCATTATTTCTCCAGTCCTCCCGGCCCTCAGCGGTACGGAACCACTCTTTTCCGCCTGCGCACTTGATGTCGTCGTCCCACCTGGCGGGTGGTATTTCCACACTCCGTTTACCTGTCCACGGCCGCCAGTGTAGGCCATGATTACCCCAACGGTCTTTTTTATGCAGCCTATATTAATTGGTACTCTTTAATTGCATCCCCGAATATTGTGAACATGAGGTGACGGATCTAACGATTGCGTGACCATGGGCTGACTCTTCCTTTCGCTCCAGACTACTGCCGACTCCGTGGGCACAACCTTGCCGAGTCGAAGACAGGGCGAAGCAGATTGTAGTTGTAGATTGCGATCGTTACACAATTGAATGAAGACAAAAGGGTTTCATAATTACTTCGTTCTCTCGTTATTTTTGTAGCGAATATTAAAAAGTGTCTCTCCTTTCGTTTTATCTAGATATTTTTTTTCGCAGACTTAAGCGTTTTTTTTTTATGTGACTGGACATGGATGGCTAATACCACACCTTCTGTCATGGTGTTAGCCCAACACGCCACATGGGAACTAGGTGCCATGCCAGGACCTTCCTTATATTGCACGGCTACATTGAACTGGATGGAAAACACGGACAATTTTTATTGCCGCTTTGACCATCGTTCATCCAATGCGGTGGTACCAACCCGGGCGGGATTTACCCTACCACCTAGTAAGTAAGGAAGGGGACCTACAGTTTAACGTGGAATCCGAACCACGGTCTGCCTCTCTCAACGGTCGAATGGTCACCCATCCAAGACCAGACCGGGCCCAGCGTTGCTTAACCTCGGATAGCGATCGCCGAAGTGTCGCGCCACTGGGCCACTGAGGCTGACAAGCGTTAGCTTGCTCGTGACATTTTGTTCACCGTGTTAAATTGTGCACCGTAGATTTTTTGTTATATAATTATCGCTTCATATTAATATGATTCGGGGTTGAGCGAGCCTTGCTTCTCATGCGAGAGTTCATTGGTTCACCCCCGCCCCCTTTATGCACCACTTTTTTCCTCTTTCTGAGTTGGATGAAAATGATGGAGGAGGCAACGAAAATGTATCCTCGTTTTCCACCTTGTTCAATGTAGCCGTGCCCATAACAGAAATGTCCTGGCATGACACCTGAGGCATTGCGGGATTGCGCCGTTAGTGTGCTATGTGTCATCCATGTGCACAGACAAATAAGTTTTTGAAAAGGCCTGGAATTGCAATGAGAAATGCCTCCCCATTTCTTATGTAAACACGTCTTGCAGAGGCGTTTACACGGGACATTTACTATCTGACAGTCTGTCCGACATTTCTCGCGGAAGTTTACTTCCTCGTGAAAATGGCGTCTAAAACTGTTATCTGTGGCTGGGCCCTGTCAATGCTATGACACCTCTCGTAATTTTATGTAAAACTGGTATAGGTGACTTTTTACATCCACCACATTCGTTGAAATAAGCGACGTACTTGCTTGCGGCGTATTCCCTCATTTATAAGAGTCATGCAGAATAATATTCTTATGTAAATGTACATACTTACATATTCTTGTAAGTGGTTCGTATTCTACGGACCTGCCCCTACAGCGATTAATGTGTGTATTCACAATAAGCACAATGGGTGCGGCCAGGCATTGTGTAAGCGGGTTCCATCCTGCCCTGTATTCAGCCGCTCCCAGGATACTTTTTCAGTGCTTTCCGGGCAAATAAACTTTGATTTATGAGCCGAATAACCGAACTTTTCCATTTGGCGGATCGAGGACACGCCGCTTCCGCCGCGTCGTTATTGTTGCCACCAGTGGGATAATATAATAAGACTAAATGGGTTTATTAGACCCATTATTAGATTCCATTACACATCTCATCGGTTTTATGGGGCTTTTGTGTATCAATGTTGAGTAGGTGAGTACTGTCAATTTGTATTAAAAAAAACCGGCCAAGTGCGAGTCGGACTCGCACACGAAGGGTTCCGTACCATCGTAAAATATTTAACACAAAAAATCAGGTTTTTTGTATGGGAGCCCCCTTGAATTTTAGTTATTTTTCAATTTTACCTATTTGTTGTTATAGCGGCAAAATAAATACACACTCTGTGAAATTTTCAGCTATCTATCTGTTACGGTTACTGAGATACAGCCCTGTGACAGACGGACGGACGGACGGACGGACGGACGGACAGCGGAGGCTTAGTAATAGGTTCCGTTTTCACCCTTTGGGTACGGAACCCTAAAAAGACTTCTATTCTTTGATTAGAGCCACTTTTTAAAAGAATGACATTATAGTCACTGTGACGTAGATGCCTAGGTCATAGTACACATCTCATCGGTTTATGGGGCTTTTGTGGCGAGTGGTCAATTTGTATTAAAAAATACTTGGCTCTGGTTAGAGCCACTTTTTAAAAGAATTAAATTATAGTCACCGTGACGTCTAAGGTCCAAGGTCTAAGGAGATGTGAACTGTGACCTAGGTCACAGTACCTACACATCTCATCCGTTATATGGAGTTTTTGTTTATCGATGTCAAGAAGTTAGGTAAGGACTGTAATCATTATTTTAAACTTCTTTTCTGTGGTAAATATATATGTTTTAGTAGAAGAAGCCAGGACAGATTAATTAAAGAAAGAGCCCTGTACATAAAATACTTTTTAATGAATTTACTGCAAGGCTGGAACCGAACCAGCAAACTTGGTAAATTTGTGAAAAAAAATTAACTAAATAAAAACACCAATTTTTTACCGATCAGTTTAGGATATTTTTCAAAGAATCTTAAACTTGAACTTGAAAACGAAAAGAGATATAGAAAAAATAAAAATACAATCTTGGAGAATTGACGTGGCTTCAAAATGGTGGTATTGATATAGTGGATTATAATTAAGAATAGATGTTTTCCCCTTTCGGAGGCACGTTTTTGGTGATTTTTCATTTGTTGTTCAGAATCCTGTAATGTTTACCATACTTTCCGTACCCAAAGGGTACGAACAAAATCTTATTACTAAGCCTCCGCTGTCCGTCCGTCAGTCTGTCTCGTGAAATGCAACAGGTAGACAGTTGATATTTGTGTTTTTCTGCTATAACATCAAAAAGTAAACGTAAAAAGTAAACAATTAATAATTCTGTTGCATGTTTCAGTTTTAAAATTGCGTGAAAACTCCTGCGAAGCCTGGGTGGGACGCTAGTGTTATAAATAAAAACAAAAATGTTTCCACGTTGCACTTATTAGTTATTAATGCTTGATCGAAGTTCTCCCTTTGAAGTCTTTCTGATTTTTAAGTGCCTCTAATGCCATAAAGTCATTTTCAATGCGCCGGGAAGCCATGGGACCCGAGTTTCGATTTCTTTTATATATCTGATGCACTGAATAAACCATATTATTTAAGTAAATTGTGTTGCTGAAGAGGGTTATAACAGTACGCAAACAAGAGTTTGGCTCAAAGATTAGCTCTAGAAATCTCGCCAGAAGTTAGCATTTCCCCATACCATTCAGCTGGTTTGAATCGAGCCCTAAAATTGTTACATTCAACATGGACTAATGCTGAGATTCATAGACGTTGGCTGAGCCAAAGTATGGCTTTCGACTGTCAAATTTGTCATTCGGTCCATCGCATCGCATCCATTTCATGTCAAAACTGACAGTCGAAAGACATACTTTGGTTCAGCCAAGTACGAGCAACGTATACGAATCTCAGCTTAGAACTAATTAACCGGATACGTGCGTACTTCAGGTATATTCCTAGCAGTCAGTAATCAGGAATCAGGAAGCTTTTATAGCCGTTTTCAAAGCGAGGTTTTCGACGGAAAACCTTGATTAATGAATAAAACTATGCTCCGGAATATTTTAGCCAAGAAAATAGCTTTTAAAAGTGATATAAAGGCGGTTTTAGAGACTCAGGATTCCTGATTACGGAATTCCAAGAATAGACCTGCTGAGCTGGGCGACGCGACGAATTCGTGTGAGTGGAAATCTGTCGAGATTGGTTATGTCGCATGCAAATAAGGTATATTTTATGTTCCAGGTCGAGCGGAAGAGGCTACGGGAGCGCACAATGAGAAATTCCGGGCGTGTTGCCTTCGGTGAGTTGTTGATTCACACGGGGCCTAGCGACGCACCCTCGGCCGAGGGATAGGGCGAAATGGGACACGGGCTAATTTCGTAGCCGGATGCAGGATCATTATATGTATAAAGTAATGGCCCTGGCTTGACACCCAATTCCTTCTGGAGCGCTGTGTGATTGGATAATATAACATGTAGTTGTTATATTAGGCGTACATGTTCAGTACTTAAGGTCGGCCCGTAAGCACCTGAAAATTTCGCCTCCCATACAAACGTAGTTTACTAACAATTTGAAAACCACTGTTCCAACTTACTTGATATTTGGTATCTAATATTAGGCTACAAATATCTGTGTCTGCATGCCTTTGTTTTTTTGGTAAATGAATTCTGGGTCAAACCACAGAGAAAACAAAATTCGTATGAAGATTTTCTTTTTGAATTCATTTCATTCGGTTTGGATTTTTCAAAAAAACAAAAGCAGCAGACACAGATATTTATTACCTGATATTAGATATTAAATATCAGTTTAATTGGAATAGCGGTTTCCAAATGATTAGTAAACTACGTTTGTATGGGGAGCATAGCTTACGGGCCGTTCTTAAAGAAACATTTTGCACTTTCCTTTGTTTTAGGGACCCGTTCAATTCAAAACTAAACTGGCCAACACGAAGAGTTCCGTACCATCGTATAAGATTTACGGGAATATAGACGTTTATTACTATGAAAATAAATAAAATTAAACATTGAATTAAAATTAAAAATGGATGTTGCAGCGGCAATAGAAATACACAAGACGGTGAAAATTTCAACTGTCCTCCTATTACAGTTACATGTGACAGACGGACGGACGGACGGACAGCGGAGGCTTAGTAATAGGGTAACGGTGGCATCTTTAAAAGATTAGTCATCAGACCTAGCTTCTTTCATGAAGATTTATAATCAATTTGGTTTTTGTTAGATTTTTGACTACAGCGGTCGTGATTTACTTTTAGCTATAAGTCGTTTAATAATAAAAAAATCGCAAATCTTACCAAATCAATCACTATGCGCATTGTCTGTTTTGTGGACATGTTGCATCCTCCTCATAACGGAGACTGTCTTTTTCTTTGAAACAAAGAAGGACGGTTTTGTACCGTGCCCGCGAATAAGTTATTCGCGCCGCGAAGGGCCACCTTAATATGAGCAAGCTTTACATTTAGATACAACTACGTAAAACAGAAATGTAATCCCGTTCCTTTACATTTTCTAAAAGGCCAAGGTTGATTTCGCCAGACAAAAAAAGGCCCCACAGCTCCCCGCCCTCAACGAATTTATCGTCCGCCGATATCGATAATAAAGGTCAAATTTAATGGCCTGTAAAATATTTATAAAATGTTTACGAGTGCGTCTAAAAATAGAGTCCATTATGGATGCATATTTTGAAGAGAAGGTCAGCTCTGAGCTAGGGCATCAGATAATTGCCTTAATGTAACGATGCTCTCTCTTATCTCTTCATCTTTACATATGAAATTTCGGTGTGCGTGTTTCTAATTCTACGTAGTTACCTACTTCACCTTAAGGCGCTAGGACTAGCCAACTACTCCCGCCATACAAATGCACTTTATAACAAATGTAATAATATGTAGTGAAACGCTTCAGCAAATCCAAATAGAACTCCAGACTGATAATGGATTGTTAATATTTTTTTATTCCATCATTTATTTAAATAATAATAAAAATAAAAAAGTTGATTTTTCTCATTAGAAATCTGAAAGTAATTCGATTTCTAGATATAAGCAAAAACAGCATATATGCATAAACAAAAAATTCCATTTGCTTTTAGATTTCTACATTTAGTCAAAAAAGTTCGGAAATGGACACCGTTTCCGCAATGTATTTTGTATAGAAAAAGGAAACATACATTAACGAAAATAATTCAATTCCTAGACAAGGAATCATATATTGTAAGAATGACACTTATAATCGTCAGACTTAGTTAGTTAACTTGGGGTGCCTCGTCTAACTTTGCGATTTGGCTAGTACCAGGCCCTTAACGGCTCGGCTGATTTTGATGAATTTTGAAGTTCTAAAGAAGAAAACTTCTTTAGCACCGGTGTTGTTTGAAACTCGATAAATCGAAAATGCGACACTTAAGGTGGGCCTTCCCGCTCAACTCCCCATACAAACGTGGAAAGAAGATCATGCCCATATTTCTTGTCAGAGATCCAAAATGTTGCTCAAAATAGCTTTATTTGATCGAACTACATAGATGTCTGTTGGCGTTGTAAAATTGTTTTTGGGTTCTAAGTTATAAGGTCCGAAAGTTCGAATGTTTCGCGCGTTTTTTACAATAACTTTGGAGGTGGATTTGGATACGGAACCCTAAAAACATCTGACATTCGTTATTTTGTTGTTGTATAATATTAAAACATATTTTCTTATTATGGACGAATTATCTACATATTTTGTACGGAATCCTCGATGCGCGGGCCAAAGTCGTCCTTGTTCCGATTTTTAATGTAAAACGCGCCATTTGGCGGACGGTAGGCCATCATCTAGGGGGTGACAGTACACTTACAGTAAATGATATTTTTACTCGCTACGTAATATCTTATCCAACAGCGATGCAGTGCGATTACGAAGCGCGGCATGAGGTGTAGGTGCCGCACCTACCCCAAATTAACAGCAAACTGACGGCTTTTGAGTACAAAATATGTCAGTTTTGGGGTACGAACCGCACCTACACCTCATTTGGCGCTTCGTAATCGCGATACTGTTACCGGTGCTTCTATTTCGCAATCGCAATAGCTGTCAGATGCAACCAACCTCCCCCGTTTCGTGATTCGTAATCGCGCTGCCGGTCTTGAATGAACAATCGCCATACAGAACGAAACTCGATATTTCGACTCGCCTCTCTCACCACAATCCATCAATACTAATATCGGAACAATGGACGCCAACAAGCCATGGTTTTAGGGTTCCGCTTTAACGTCGTCTAGACACGGACCCCCTCTATCACTCTCCATTAATTGAAAGAGCCCATTAAGGTAATAGTCCTAAAATCAGAGTGATGAAGTAGGACGTACGTACGTACGCTTATACGTGCGTCGGAGCGTGTTGACTTAGTGCCCGGAAGGTCATCCAATCTGGCTAATGGTCCGGCTAGATTCAGGGCCGGTGCGGTTTCGCTCCACGATTTTTGAGATGTAGTAAATACTGTTTTAAGCGGCAGTTTATCACTGTTTTGCAATAGCATTAATGTATTTTACTATACAACCAGAGTGGTCCGTCTGAGTTCCCACCTAAATTGGCGTTTACGACAAACCGATCGACTGGCGTTTTCCGTAAAAACGTCAAACTCCATACAAGTTTTTACGGATATTCTGTGGTTTTACTTCTTCAAGCTGTCAAAGTCAAACTCGGACTTCCGATTTGTATGAAAACGCGGAGTCGACGTAAACGGCAACGTCGACGTATTTACGGCAACGGTGAGTAAGCTGTCAAATCAAACTCGGACTCGCAATATGTTAGTTCACTTAACGTCCACTGCGCGCGCTCTTCAATTTCTCCATACATTTTAAAACGTCAGTCGATAGGTTTGCCGTGAACGCTAATTTAGGTGACGACTGGGATTTCGGGTACAGGAAATAATAGATTTTTGAGCTCAAACGAAAAAGAATGTTGGAACGCGAGGTGGCCGCCCAGATACTCATGAGCTTTCGATCTCTCATGGAGTCGGCGACAACCATGCTGACAGACCAGGTCCTTCTTCGCACCATGTTTGAACAGCACCCAGGATGTGTTTTGGGCGAAATACCGGATACGGAGCATCTTCACGATTTGCCGACACCATAGATAATGGATGGTTGGTCCTCATATTGGGATTATTGACAATGGATGGATACATTCCCTGGCTGTCCCGCTTGGAGCGATAGTAGCAAAAGGACCAAGTGATAGCGTTATGCAGCTCCGAAGAGTATTCTCCGTGGTAGAGACGATAAAACTCAGAGAGACTCTACATGTGTTCGGAGTTGGAGTGTCTCTAAATCCTGGAATACCGGTGACGATATGCACAGTACACATTAGTGCATTTTGTTAATTCGAATGGTGACATTTTCGTTTTCATATTAAACTTAATGATTATGAGTAAAGTGAGGTAAAACAAGCAGCAGTAAAAGAAACGTGGGTTGAGGGGAAAGCTGTCAAAATCTGGTTTGTCCTATGAATAGATTGAAAGGTTAAAAAAACAGTTCTGTTATTTTAATAATCATATTTTATCCAGCTAATTTTAGGTTCACTAAATCCGAACCACAAACGACGAATCCCTTAGTCGACTCTTACGACATGAACGGGAACAAATTCAGTGGGTCCAATTGTATCATTTTTTCGTGCCGGAACCAACATAGCATAAGTGCCCCTAAATAATAAAAAAACGTGCTACCCTACCCTGCCATGCAATAAACCCTTATACAAGTAAGCGTCCCAGTAATCACCGAATAGCCACTCAACCAGGTTCGTTCGCTCTCTACAGTCGAGATGTCATAAGAAAAGTTAATCGCACCATTCAACAAAACGGGAAATGATGTCATCAAGTACAGGAACCAAGGATAATTTGTAACAGTTAATTCAGAAATTCAAATCCGCTGCGAAGTACAGGGACGAACATTATATTGCTGTTATGTTAACTTTCATTCCCCAATTATTTGAGGCCGCATTTACAATGTTAATAAGAAAACTCGATTTGAAATATTGAACCCGATGCGGTGGGCATTTATTCCAAAGTTTTTAGGTTTAGCTTCCTGTTTTAGGAAAACACTATGGTTTTATTTATTGACCATCCGTATAGAGTACATGTCAGTCAGTCAGTCAGTCAGCGTGTTTGCGTCTACTGCTGGACATACGCCTCTCCAATTTTTCTCCAGTCCTCCCGGCCCTCAGCGGTACGGAACCACTGCTTTCCGCCGACGCACTTGATGTCGTCATCCCACCTGGCGGGTGGTCTTCCCACACTCCGTTATCCTGTCCACGGCCGCCAGTGTAGGACACGGATACTCCAACCTTAGAGCATATATACCCTGCAATATAATTTGTTATGTACAAATTAATATTCAATTGATGATCAAATAGAAGATAAACTGGCAAAAAACTATGGTATTTAAGTTTAAAAAACATTTATGTTTCCCACTGCTACGCATAATACACAAATTCACTGATTAATCTCCTAATTAACCTACTTATCATCCATAGATAGAATAAATTCATTTCAAATATCATATGATATTAGGTTTTCATTACAGCATATATCCGATCCAAATAATTTGTTGATTTGTGTTGTAAGTGTGTTGCAACGGCCAGTACAGTAAATGTGGGATGTGATTATTGGGATTGAAATAAACAACAAAGTTTAATAACTTTTTTCTGAATATCCTCCAAATAAAAATATAGACTTAAGGCCTTTTTCACCTACTGCTGATTAGCTTAATCGCCACATATTAAGGGCCTTTCTTACCATCTTGCAATCGATACCAGTATAAGATAATCAATACTTTAGTAAGAAAGACCCTTTAAGAACGGCCCGTAAGCTATGCTCCCCTTACAAACGTAGTTTACTAATAATTTGGAAACCGCTATTCCAATTAAATTGATATTTAATATCTAATATCAGGTAACAAATATCTGTGTCTGCATGCTTTTGTTTTTTTGAAAAATCCAAACCGATTGAAATGAAAGCAAAAAGAAAATCTTCATACGAATTTTGTTTTCTCTGTGGTTTGACCCAGAATACATTTACCGAAAAAACAAAGGCATGCAGACACAGATATTTATAGCCATATATTAGATACTAAATATCAAGTAAGTTGGAAAAGTGGTTTTCAAATTATTAATAAACTACGTTTGTATGGGAGGCGAAATTTTCAGGTGCTTACGGGCCGACCTTAAGTGTCCATTAAAATAAATCAGCACTTGAAAACCAAGCTTAGAGGCAAATTGATAAAATCACGATGTACTAAAATAAGTTTTGGTGAATAAAAACAGTTGTTTTGTAACTAAATGTTAACTTGCCTCATTAATTATCTACTAGTGTTCTCGTCGAGCGGCTACGAGATTGTTTTCAGCTTCAAACTTTGCCTCTTAATTTATGAAATCATTTTCCTATCTTAATAAGTGGTTTCCGACGAAACAGACAAGGAAATGTTTGAAAGTGTCAAGTTTCTTGAAACAACTAGTAGCTTGGTTTACATTTTAAAAAAAACCGGCCAAGTGCGAGTCGGACTCGCACACAAAGGGTTCCGTACCATCGTACATGATTTAACGCAAAAAAAAAACAGGTTTTTTGTATGGGACCCCCCTTTAATTATTATATTTTTATTTTACCTATTTGTTGTTATAGCGGCAAAATTAATACACAATCTGTGAAAATTTCAGCTGCCTACTTATTACGGTTCATGAGATACAGCCCTGTGACAGACGGACGGACGGACGGACGGACAGCGGAGGCTTAGGTCCAATATTCGGTCCAAACCTTTTATGTCAAAACTGACAGTGGAAAGACATACTTTGGCTCACCCAAGTACGAGTAACGTCTATTAATCTCAACATAAGTCTCTGGTTCTTTACGTTTTCAAATTAGACAAATATTCATAAAATTTCATGAAAAAAAGTTTCAACACAGAATATGTGCGTCACGTCACGTATTTACCTGTTTAGGTTTCAAAATCCCATCAAACAATCTTTTATCATTTTAAAATAAAAAAATAAGTAGTAGTAATTTTTTTAAATAATAAAATATGGTTTTACTTACGCCCATATTGAACTGAATGCAGTCAAGTGTTATCATACCCTTAAGAACAAGCGAGCCTTTCCAATTGCTTCAAAGACCGATTGTGATGTTAATATTAAATGATGATTTCCAATTACTAGTATAGTTTCAGGCGAGTCAATCTTCTTAGAAGTTCTAAGGATATTTCTGAGAATTTGCTACCTCACCCGTTTCATTATTGCAGGAGGAAAAGTTCTTGAAAGGGTATTTTCGGATGTCGGATGGATCGTCGAATATTGTAAGGGCTTTTGTTAACGAAATCTCACCTTTTGGAATTGTGGATGTAAAAGAGGGTGACCTATTTGGGTAGAGAAGGCAAACTCTTGGAAACTAGGTTGAAGATATACTTGTACATTTCTATAAATCTACAGGTTTTGTAGGTAAATACATAACTAAAGAAAACACTTAAAAAAAATTGTATCCAATGAAACAAAATGCTTTCAACGACCATATTTTTAAGAATTATATCCTTTTAACGCTAAGCCAGAAAAGAAAATGTTTTTAAGATTTGTTTAAACATAACTAACACAACCTTACTATACTCCGCGAGTCGCGCTTCGCGCCGATAATCGACCCCATAAACGTTTTGATACAAATCTTTTCGATATCATGGATTTAAAATAAGTTATCAAAAAAATCAAAACCTACAGACATATCCCTAAGTTGATGTATGTGCAAAATTTCAGAAAAATATTTAACTGAGGAAACAGGAAAGGCTTGGTTTTCACCAAGTACTGATTTATTTTAATTGACACTTAAAGGACCTTTATTGCTAAAGTACTGATCATCTTGTACCGGTATCGATGGCCAGATGGTAAGAAAGGCCCTTTAATCTACAGAATTAGCCAATCATTACTTAGTGGAAGAGACCCTAAGCCTTATGCCTGGTCGTTAGCGTGTGTAAATATTGTTATACAAAATTTGATTTATATCGTATTATAGGGAGAACCGTGCCGATGCTTAAATAGCTTAAATGGAGCTTCAGTGATGATATCGACATATTTAAACATATATAATGTACCATTTCAATAGAAATCAATTCCTTTCCTTCAAATTAAGGCCTTGGTCCGCACGGCCTTGAATGCTAGAATGCCTTTATCGACATATCAAAGATCCCGTTCTTACTGATATTTACTCAACCGTAGCAAGGCCTCAATTAGCTACATATAGCTACCGAATATTGGTAGCGCCATCACAGATCTCAGAGTAACAAGGATACGATAGAACCCATTTGATTATGGCACAGATCCAATTTTGGAACGGGACGTCTGGGCCTAAGATTTTCGCAGGCTCATACCACAGCATACATATGTTGATCTATGAATCATATCATATCATATCGGAATGGACACTTGGTATGGCACCTCGTTCTTCCAGAAACCATGGGATGGCCCCATATCTTGCCATCTTGTCAGCCCATAGCTTATGCAATCACCCGGCTGCATCCCTTCGCGGTTTGTACGTTTAAAATTTGCGTCCGAGTTTTAGTAAAGCATTATTTATTTCTTGAGTACCGGTCGAAAGTCATTCGTATGAGCCACGAGTTAGTGGAAAACGTCCAACTGTAATTCTTTCGCTTACTAATTCGGGATGAGCAGCATCGATCGTCCTGTGAAGTTCTTACTTGTTCTCAGGTATTCTTACGTGTCGTTGGAACTCGAGAAAATCAGCGGTAAGCGAATTCGTAACGAACTCAAACTCACTCGCCGGGCGCCGCAATTTTATGTAAAAGGGGGCTACGCAACCCCTATACAAACTAGTTTCGATTGCTATTCATGTCCTTTCATACTCGCTATTCTAGGTGTTAGCCAGAATGTCATACAGGAATCAGATTCATACTTTATTGTTAAGGTTGCACTCAAACCATTATACACTTATTGTTTCTGTAGTTGGTAACATTTAAACATAATACCGGTAAAACCTGTTAAGGATGTTCCGACCCATACAATGTTTTTGTTACACAGAACGCAAAAAGTATTGCACTTTAAGGCACGAATTCGCCAAAAATATTAAATATAGCCATAGTAGTTGCAGCGAAAACATATTCACAATTTCAGGTTTAATGGTTTCGTTGTAATTGCCGATTAGAAGTTTTACACCGTTAGATGGCGCTGTTAAATAAAAATCGTTTTTAAATAAATTGTAACAAAACCAATAATCCTGAAATTTTGAAATTGTTTTTGCTGCAAACAATATGACTATATTAAACTTTTATTATTAATTCGTGGCTTAAAGTGCAATACTTTTTGCGTTGTGTGTGCAAACAACTTTATATGGGTTGGAACAGCCTTAAGCGGCATTTACGAGGAAAATAAGTTAATAATTCAGTTCTACTTAATTTTTCAAGTTATTAATTTTGGTAAAACCCATATATCGATACGACGTTTAGTTTTAAAGTTAGGTTGTGTAAACACATGCACACTTATACCACACATGAGCCATTGAACTTTCAAGTCAATTTGTCTCGAAACTCTAATTTATTCACTTGACGGGTTTTACCAGTACCCGAAGTCTCAGTTGTCACCTAAATTGGCGTTACGGCAAACCGATCGACTGGCGTTTTCAAATGTATGGAGAAATTGAAGAGCGCGCGCAGTGGGCGTTAAGCGAACTAACATTTGCGAGTCCGAGCTTGATTTGTCAGCTTACTCAACGTTGCCGTAAATACGTCGACGTTGCCGTTTACGTCCACTCAGCTTGAAGAAATTAAACCACAGAATATCTAGTAAAAACTTGTATGGAGTTTGACGTTTTTACGGAACTTCGAAGTTACGTAAACGCCAATTTAGGTGAGAACTGAGACTACCGGCTCTGATATAAAATGAAAAAGTGTTTGTTATTTGAGTCCCGGCGAAGTTTTTTATCGGTTCTCCTTTATCCGTGGTGAGCGAAAGCGTTTTTAAAAACTGGCTAAGTGCGAGTCGGACTCGCACACGAAGGGTTCCACAAAAAAAAAAAAAAATTTTTGTATGAGGCCTTTAGTTTTTATAATTTAGAAATTTTAACTATTTGTTATAGCGGCAAAATAAATACACACTCTGTGAAAATTTCAGCTGCCTACCTATTACAGTTCATTAGGTACTGCCCTGTGACTGACGGATGGACGGACAGGGGAGGCTTAGTAATTCCGTTTTCACCCTTTGGGTACGGAACCCTAAAAATGACGAATCCAAGAGTGTGCAGAAAATAAACAAAACAACAAATCAATGCCACCTAATTCGTGTATACTTCCATATACTGTTCCAAAAAAAATATTAACATAGCGTCCCGCACTTCTGGTGTCGTTGTGATGTGGATGCCTCCCCTGCCCCCCGTCCCGGGGTCCCTCCGGCCCGGGAGAGCAGCGTTTCGGGAAAATTACCCTTCCGACGAGCGCACCCTCATTAGAGGGGAAGCCGGGAAATACCAGCGCGGAAACTCTTTTGATAGACCGGTTTGTTGTTCCTTCAAAAGCAGGGAATATTCATATTTTCTGCCCGAGTGTCCGGGCGGTTAGGTTCGACAACGAAAATGACGTCGGGGGACGACGGACAGAAGCGACGCATTTTCGAATGAAAGTGATTTTATGTTCTATGAAAAGCTATTTAAAAATATATGTACATGTTAAAAAAACCGACCAAGTACGAGTTGGTCTCGCACACGAAGGGTTCCGTGCCATAGTACAAGATTTAACACAAAAAACCTTTTTTTCCTTTAATTATTATATTCATTTCATTTTGCCTATTTGTTGTTATAGCGGCAAAATAAATACACACTCTGTGAAAAAATCAGCTGCCTACGTATTACGGTTCTTGAGATACCGACTGTGACAGACGGACGGACGGACAGCAGAGGTTTAGTATAGGGTTCCGCAGATATGTATATGCCTGGCGACCAGGCGAGTCCACCACTAAATCGACTCGTCAACCAGCCGATCGTGGTGACGTGAACTTTTTTATTTGCTTCAAACATGATATGTCAGCCTCTGTAGACAAGTGCACATTCGGATCCCACGTAAAACTCGTTTAGGCACGTAAAAAGCCTCCCTGCATGTCGTAAAATGCGACGTAAAACGGTCCCTTTCTAGTTTCTGGGTTAATCGCGTTCAGGTACCATCTCATTAAATAAAATATAGTCCAAGCGGCAATGAAAATGTTCCGTTTTTTTGTTCCTGACATTCAGTAATCAGGAATCAGGAATCCTGAGTCTAGAAAATCGCTTTTATAGCTATGTATTTTAAAAGCGAGTTTTTCGACGTAAAATTTATTAATTAAAAAACCGGCCAAGTGCGAGTCGGACTCGAACACGAAGGGTTCCGTACCATCGAACAAAAAAATCACAATCATTTTTTGTATGGGAGCCCCCTTTAATTTTAATTATTTTTTAATCTTACCTATTTGTTGTTGTAGCGGCAAAATAAATACACAACCTGTGAAAATTTCAGCTGTCTATCTGTTACGGTTACTGAGATACAGCCCTGTGACAGACGGACAGACGGACGGACGGACGGACGGAAGGACGGACGGACGGACGGACGGACGGACGGACAGCGGAGGCTTAGTAATAGGGTTCCGTTTTCACCCTTTGGGTACGAAACCCTAAAAACTATGCTCCGGAATATTATCATCAAGAAATTCGCTTTGAAAACTGTTAAAAAAGCGGTTTTCTAGACTCAGGATTCCTGATTCCTGATTACTGAATGCCAGGAATAGACCTGCTGATCAATGTCGAAAGGAATGCATGGCACCTAGTTCACATGCTGTGTGTTGGGCTAATATCATGAGAGTATGTGTATTATTATCCATCCATGTTTGGTTACAGAAAAAGTGTAGCAGCCCTTAAATAAATCTATGGCCACTTATCTTCGAGTCTCCGTCATAAGTGAACATATTTCTCTTGAAGGGATGAAAGAGCTAACCTAAGGGAAGATGGGAGAGAAAACGATATTAAAGGCTTTGGAAGGTGACAACCTGAGAGCATTTGGAAATGTATTCCTTCGAGTATGTCAGGCGTATTCTCTTCTTTATATTCAAGTAGGTGAATTCGTTACAGGTTTTACCGAATGTGATACTTATTTAAAGGATACATACATACATTGAAGAAAGAAAGCTACAGGGTCATTCATAATGAAAATGTTTAAGCGGAGTTAAATAAAAAAGTCGGTCTTTTAGAGAGGCTTGTAGCTCAGGAGCATGGTGACTTGCCTTGCAAGCCAGAGGTCATGGGTTCAAATCCCCGCCCCGTTTATGGACCACTTTCATTCTCTCTCTGAGTCCGGAATGCGAGCTTTATATGGTTCGGAAACCATCTAAAACTGTAGATCCCTTCCTTTACTATGCGTTAGGGTTGAGCCCACCAGGGTCGATACCATCGCATCGGACGTAAAGATGGTCGAAACGCCAATCAATAATGTTCCTTGTTTTCCAACCAGAGCCGGTAGTCTAAGTTGTCACCTAAATTGGCGTTACGGCAAACCGATCGACTGGCGTTTTCAATTGTATGGAGAAATTGAAGAGCGCGCGCAGCGGGCGTTAAGCGAACTAACATTTGCGAGTCCGAGCTTGATTTGACAGCTTACTCAACGTTGCCGTAAATACGTCGACGTTGCCGTTTACGTCCACTCCGCGTTTTCATACAAATCGGAAGTCCGCGTTTGACTTTGACAGCTTGAAGAAGTAAAACCACAGAATATCTAGTAAAAACTTGTATGGAGTTTGGAGAAAACGCCAGTCGATCGGTTTGACGTAAACGCCAATTTCGGTGAGAACTCAGACTGCCCACTCTGTACTCATGAAGGGAAGGTCCTAACACGGCACCTAATTCCATTGAGAATGCGGTGTCGTTTTTTTATGTTAAGCGCAGCATATGGCGTAAGCCAAGACCCATTGTGGTGCCCGACGACGCCCATGGGTTTTCGAACATTCCGGGGGGCTGTGAAAACCATGCCGGCCGGCCACTACCACGTTTTAAGGACCCTAGGTCGTAATTTGGGGAGAGTACCTCGGGATGCAGTTCATTCCATTGTTTACCGAACCTATAGATAAAGGATCTAGAGGATCGGTAGGTTCTTAATTTTGGAATGTCGACTGTGAATTTGTTCATGTAATATTCTTGGGGTAATATCATGGCGGGGTACGAGCATTCAGCATCCCATAGTACTAGCCATCCATGTACAGTTGCAAAAAAACAGACTCCTCAAAATGAATATTTAGCAACAAATAAAGTTGGGTCCATACAGACACCACAACGCAACATATTAATCCTTTCAGCTCTACATTATTTGACACCAAGAGAATTGTCTTATTCGCACTATCCAATCTACTAACACGTTGTGAGCGCGTCTAGACAGAGCGGACCACTGAATTGGGAAAATACTAGAAATACCTGTATCTAGCGTCACTATTGCACTCTGCGTTATTAAGGTTCCGTACCCAAAGGGTTAAAACGGAACCCTATTACTTAGCCTTCTCTGTCCGTCCGTTCGTCCGTCCGTCTGTCACAGGGCTGTATCTAATGAACCGTAACAGGTAGGCAGCTGAAATTTTCACAGAGTATGTATTTATTTTGCCGCTATAATAACAAATAAAAAAATAAAAGTAAAAAAAAAATGTTAAAATACTATACAAAAGACCCATGCAAAAAACATGATTTTGTGTGTTAAATCTTGTGCGATGGTACGGAACCCTTCGTGTGCGAGTCCGAATCGAACTTGGCCGGTTTTTTACTTCACTATTCCACACTTCGCGACTCAAATAACTTCTAATACGTCACACTTCTATTTTTTTCACTCCAAAGTTGTAGTATTCTCCTGTAGTACGTTTTGTGGTATCGCGTAGGCCTGTTTTGTGCCATTGTGTCCAGTGCTAAGCGAAGTCTTTTTTTAAGCGACCTGACATGGCCTATACCACACAACTACCGTCATGATATTAGCCTAATACACCACATTCCCGAAGGAATTGAAGGATGGAAAACACGGCCAATTTTTCATTGCCGCTTCGACCATATTTTCATCCAATGCGATGGTACCAACCCGGGCGGGCTTAAACCCTACCATCTAGTAGGGGGCCCTTCCCCTACAGTTTTACATGGATTCCGAACCATGGAGCAGCTCGCATTCGTGACGAAATGCACTTATCGAACTCGGAAAGAGAATGAAAGTGGTGCATGTCGGAATCTCTGGTACGCTAGGCCAGTCCGCGCGCCACTAGGCTACGAGCTGCTCTGAGCTAAGCATGTCTAGCGAATTTCCCGATTCTGTGGGCGGAGCGATCGCGCGAATCCACTCGCACCCTCGGGCACTATTTATGGTTCATCTTGTAACTTCAAGCAGAGAGAGCTCGGTCGCCTAACGAGATTGAACGAAAATTCGTCTTCACAGCCTGAAAAATTACATCTCGGACTTTGGTGGATATTAGCGAGGTTGCTTACGTCTATAGTATGAAGATTCGTATTCGGTTGGGACACTAAATTAATCGTGAAAACGACGCATGAAGTATGTGATATATTGGTTGGGGAAAAAGTTTCTTCGCATTTTTTAAGAAAATTCAAAACATTTTTTAATATGGTTTATTTACATTTAACTAAAGTATGTAGGTACCATTTTGTTCGATAACTTTTTGCCATCTTGTAGGTAGGGACATGATCCCATTGCTATAGAAATATTGGGACTTCTGATCAATATACCGCGACAAGTGGTTTTGGCAGTCCTCTCGTGATGTTAACCTGACACTGCCTAAAGAATTCTGAAGAGACCTAAACAGGTGGAAATCTGAAGGTGCAAGGTCAGGACTATACGGCGGATGCATTAACACCTCCCAGCCAAACTCTCTTAGTTTTTGCTGAGTGGCTAAAGATGTGTGAGGTCTAGCGTTATCATGATGAAAAACCACACCCCTTCTGTTGATTAATTCCGGCCGCTTTCTCTCAACTTCTTGCTTTAATCTCATCAGTTGTTCGCAGTAGAGTTCAGAATCGATGGTCCTGCCTGGTGGTAACAGCTCATAATGAATAATGCCCTTCCAATCCCACCACACACACAGCATCACCTTGTTGCGAGTTAACCCGGGTTTCGCCACAGTCTGTGAAGCTTGACCGGCCTTTGACCACGACCTTTTTCGCACGTTCTTGTCGTACGTGATCCACTTTTCATCACCAGTTATCAGCTTCTTCAAAAATGGTTCGGTTTCATTACGTCGTAATAAAGAATCACAAATGAGTACACGGTTCATTAGGTTTCTTTCAGTGAGCTCGTGAGGTACTCAAATATTGAGCTTTTTTGTGTACCCAGTTTTTTTCAAATGCGCCAAAACTGTTTTGTGGTCAATTCCTAGTTCTTCAGCTACGTCGTAACTACTGATATGCCGATCTTGCTCCACTTTTTCAAAAATGGCATCCATTTTATCCGTAATAGGGCGACCAGAGCGACGTGCATCTTTGACATCAAAATTTCCGGATTGAAAACGCTTAAACCAAATTTGTGCTACTCTCACAGACACTGCACTGGGTCCATAAACATCGCAAATTTTTTTCGCGGCTTGCGTTGCATTTTTACCTTTTTTGTAGTAAAATTTTAAAATGTATCGAATTTCTTCATTAGATTCACTCATTTTGACAGTACGAAAAACAAATGAGAATCACACATTTTCCTAATTTGAATTTGGAATTATGTTCTTTAAAATTTAAACTTTCAATGATACCAAAACCAGCCAGATACAAATAGTATAGCCAAAGAGATTTTATTACAAGTTCATACATACTATAATGCGAAAAGACTTTTTCCCCGACCTATTATATTAAATTTTAAAACTTTATCTAAATTTAAATACAAAAATATAGAATTTAATAGACAATATAAAGATGAAACAGATACATACATAAATCATTTAAACCAGATAAGGCACTTAAATTTCATACCATGTTCATAAAATAAAAATTAAGGCTTAATTTTAAATGTAGTTGTAATTACTTGTAAATAAATGCTTAAAAATGTCGAATTATAATCCTAGATTATAATTCCTTTTTCATCTAATATTTTAATATAATCTTAATTTTTAGCTCATCATATATCACCTGTATGACCCTTGCAATGCTATTCCGTTGACGACTCAGTCTCATTGTTGCTTGAAAAAAGATAATTCCTTCTTATTTCTTCCGTCGGTTTGTAAGCCTGTTTCCGCCTACGTAATCCCATGATTGAGAAGTCAAAGAACCAAGACGTGATGATCGATTGTTCAAAGAGTTGTGAATGGAGTCATTTGACAGTGCGGTGACAGGCGTGAAATTGTAGGCGAGGAGCTGAAGTAAATATAATTACGTTGTTATGCATAACAATTTAATATAATTACGTTGTTACAGATAACAATTTTATGATGTGTTGCGTTTAAGGCGAAGCCTTTCTAAAGCGAAGTTTCCGATTTTCGCAGTATACGTAAAATGACGCGATGAACTCTAGAAATATATGTACATCCCATTACTAATTTTATTATTCTTAAAACAATGATAACTAATACTGCTGATAACTTGCAATTCAAATTATGCCATAGTTATGAATCTTATCCGAAGTTATACAAGCGAGCAAAATGAATCAATGTTCATACTTCTGAATTAAGCGTTTAAGTGTAACTTTGGAAAAAGATCAAATCATAACAGTTTTAGGCATTAATTGTAGACAATGGAGAGTTTCAAAATGTGACATTCACATGTAGGAAAATTCAAAATAGACACTCTAAAACACATTGAAAGTGTTGCGATTAAAATGAAAAAAAAAATGATATTTTTAAATAAACAACTGGTTTATAAAAAAAAATTATAGAAAAATATTGACTGAAAGTTTTAACAAAGTTCACATTTGCTTTTAATTATAATTGAACGTTCTATAATTATTTTAGCAAGCTAATTTTTTTTTATGAAACCTGACATGGATGGCTAACACCACACGACTACCGTTGTGATATTAGCGCAGTATACCACATTCGCGAAGGAATTAGCTGCCATGCCAGGACCTTCCCCTTTGAGCACGGCTCCACTGAACTGGATGGAAAACATGTGACATAACAACATTATTGTCATCGTGCGGGCTCTACTGGGAGCAGTAGAAAGCGACGCGTATTATGCGCGCTGTTGTGTGGATTTTATGAAGATGGAATACGATTACGTTTCTTGAAGTGCCGACTGTACTTCTTCATAAATACGAACGTTTTATAACTCGCGACGATCGTAAAACTGCAGGCTTCTACTTTCCTTAGCTCTATAGTGATCGCTTTCTGCGCCTTATTTCGGCTTTGTACCGAATAAAAGTCCCGTTTGAATAAAAATTGTACCAGAAAATAAAATGTTCAGGTTGTATTTTCCTTTATTTGATACCCCTTAAGAAGGTGCAGGAATATACTTTTGTTTCGTTTTTGTTTTGTTTTGGTAAGAAGTGTACATTATTGTTACTAATTAGGCTTTAATTTAGTTTTTAATTTGTCAAGAGAAATGTCTTTCATGTGTTTTACTTTTTAGTTGTTTTTTTTAATGTTTTTCATTATTATTGATTACATTTCTTTTTCGTACGTAAATGGGAATTGATTTTGGGGGTAGCATAAATAATACGTCTTTCCTAGGTTTTTTCGTCGATCAAAAGCTATCCGAAAATTAATTTTACAAAAAAAGCCCTAGGTCCTTTCAATGCCGCCCGGGTTGGTAACATCACATTGGATGAAAATATGGCCGAAACACCTATGAAAATTGGTCCATTTTCTCATTCCAGATTAAGGCAGTCCTCATAAATGGAAGGTCCCGGGCATGGCACCTAATAATAGATTTGAGATGTTCGTACGAAACAGCCGACTGACATGACATGAGCCGACGTCAGTCGACTGCTGCGTACGAACGTGGCGGCTGCCTCCTTGACAACGGGCTGAACGATCAGCTCGAAACGTCGGAGAATGTCTCCTCCCGCTGGGTGAAAAGCCGTTAGTTTTCAAACATGGCACTTAATTCCTTCGGTAATGCGTTGTGTTGGGCTTATACCATGACAGCAGGCGTGATATGCCCATCCATGTCCAATTACAAATGGTGCGTTTCTCCCTACCTGCTGCTGGAACCAAACACCACCGAAGTAGTGAGTCTGCTCACCATATTTTCCTTTACCGTAAGCACTCGCGGGCATCGAACGAACGCATCACGAGGTGAGAAGCGCTAACTAAGCTTCTAGGCCACGAAAGGCAATCTTTCTCCACACAGTTTAAATCCATGATAAAAACGATCCGGTATCATCTCACGAAAACTCGTGACTTACATTCACACACTATCTACACGCAGTACGCAGATTAGCCATATGCTATATTAATATTGTTAAGAACTGTGTCCAGCGTTCAGTAAACAAACGATAATCGGGATCTCTGGAAGCACTGAGTTTGAGCTAGGGTTCATTGTTGTATGCGCGTTAAATTCGAGCGCGACAAAGCGAAAAGTCTACTTTCTAAAGTGAATTAATATATGTTTCACGCTTATTCACTAGATATATATGTGATCTTGTACCACACAAAAGAAAATTCTCTAAATCATTTATAGTTTCCAAGCGCCGACTTGAAAACCTAGTAAAATTAAAAAAATTTTTTTTTAGAGAATATAAGCAACTCAATAAAACCGTTTCACGGTCATATACTAGATAATAGTCTAAAATTTGATATTTCGATTCTTCTACCGGTGTTTATTCTTAACTGACGCTGAGAAAAAAAAGTAACCCAAAATATTGTAGGTTAGAGTTATATCACAGAATAACTAATAGTGGTTATATGAAGCCTTAAAGCCATCGTATTGTACTTTCACTAGTCCAGATTTGGGTCAAACGTCTTTATATTTTCAACGGACACAGATAGGTTAACTAAGGTAATCTAAATTGGGTCGTGTAAGGTTAGGTTTATTTATTCCTGCAACATTCACTGGACATTGTTTTCGTGGTGTGTGGGTTCCGGCACGTAAAAATAATACATAAATACCCTTACTTCCATTTTCCCTTGCATATCGTAAGGGATTCGTCGTTCCTGGTTCGGAAGGTCCCCTTCCTTACTTACTAGGTATTTAGTGTTAATCCCTCCCGGAATCATCGCATTGAATGTATGATAGTATTTGGTATTAGCTATCCATTACCGGTAACATAAAAAAACAATATGTACAGTGGAACAAAGACCATACTTCGGTACCACTTTTGGTTGCAAGTAAAAATAAACGATTGTTCGTTAAATCTGCCGTTTTTTTTCGTAGGGTTGCATATACAGTTGAATTTTAAATGTTTTAAAAAATGATTGTATACAGGGTGTCGTAACGACCAGTACATTAAATTTGGGAAATGATTATTGGTATTAAAACAAACAAAAAAGTTTTATAACTTTTTGCTGAATATCCTCTAAATAAAAAGTTAGACTTTCCATACAAAGTAATTCAATAATTTAGTGTAAAAAGAATCTAATGGTCTGTAAGAACGTTGTTGTGTGTACTTGGTCATGGATGGCTAATATCACATCTGCTGTCATGACATTAGCCTGATACGCCACGTAGGATCTAGGTTCTATGCCAAGACCTTCCTTAGCTAAACTAAACATTCCTTATAAAATTACACTAGACAAAAACATACATTTCAAAAATGTACAACTCATAAATTAGACACGGTAGAGATTTTTTTTTTTTACTTTTTTGTCTCGGAAAAACATGAGGATTATGCTGGCGAAATGAATGTACTGGCCGTTAGGACATCCTGTATATAGTCCCGCTTAAAAGTATTGCCAGAAGTCAGCGTATTTTGTCTGTCCATCTTTTGCTTGAGACATTTCCGGTAACTTTGGTCTGTTGCCTATTGTACATCGCTGCCCGCAACAAATACAAACATGGACTTTGAGGTGATACCTTATGCTAACCATGTTCCCTGGTGGTTGTTTACAGTCCAAAACGGTAAGTTGTAACATGTTCGTGCATCTAGATATCAGCTTAAGTCGACCCGTCCGGAAATGTAGATTGCAATCAGTTGTAAGTCGCGTCGTGACGGGTCGGACATCTCTGGGCTAAGGCCCTTCTCACTCGGAGACATTTACAAGGAACATGACCGTCGTACATATTTGTATAGAACTTACTTTTAACTTAATTCATCCTGGTCACGGATACCGCCTTTGGATACCGCAGATTCGAATCCCAGGGTGTCAAATTTTCGTCAAAGTTAGCTTTCCAGGCGTAAGACCACAAATGGTCCCTCAAAACAATCGGAAAAAATGTATGGCAACTCTCAGCACCGCCTGAGCTGACATAGTACTGTCCTTCTCCCACAGTATATAATCAGAAAGGGACAGTGACAATTGAAGCACCATCTAGCGTCAACCATTCGTAGTAACACACAAAACAGTTGCTCTTGGAGCCGTGTGTGGCGCTCCCAGCGCCCAATATGTCGGCTTGCTATCAGCTGTTGATAGCACCACAGATTACATGTATTTGGCGCCGAAATTTTTAATCTGTGGCACCGAGTGCCAGGCTAATAATTATGGAAGACAAAGCATTGTATCCCATTAATGACGACGTTTGCCTATTATGTAGGTCCAATAAAACTACAAAAATCTAAAAATTTTAACTTTTGATACTTTGAATTATTATTTAAACGTGATCTTGACGGTGATCAATGGGTCGGGAGTGATTACGATTAGCTGTTAACATCAGCGATCAACGTATTGTTTAAGGTTCGTGCAACGTGCAAATTTTGACTGATAAGGCTTTAATCATACGTTGATGGTGATGTAGACGTGTACGACCGTACGTGCAACCGGGCCTAAATCGACTACAAGTATTTATCAATTTTCTTCAAACGAATATACACCCACTCGCAATAAATTTTTATGGAAGTCACAACCGTAATTTTAGAAATTTGCAGAAAATATAACGGTCGCCTGCGGCAACATTACGACGCCTCGGTTGAATTTAATTAGGGCAAAATAAATTATAATGAATCGGCGAGGCGCCCGCGGAGACGGCTTTACTGCCGTCGGTTAAGAGTGGCGAAGGCTGTTCCTCCTACATAACCTTTTGAGATAGAAATACTATCAAATTACACTTTAACTCCAAAACTGTCTAGACGAATCCCAACAAATTAACTTACACGCAGCTAATACCTTACTTAGTTTACTTCAGTCTCTGGGCCTTTTTCACCAGGGCGTGTATTCTTGGCATTGAGTCATTGCGGATTCAGTAGAGTTAACAGTAATGTCAAAGTGAATTTTTCTTCAGTTAACTCTACTGAATCCGCAATGAATGAATGCCAAGAATACACGTCCAGAGCAGAAACACCCAGACATGTCGGCAACATTTATTTATTTATTTGGAAAAGCAAACGGATACAGACATGATTAACATACAAAAGAACATTTAATACTAATTTAATAGGTAATTACCCAGCACCGCATTTCACATGTAATATAAAAAAATTAAAGTGCTATTATTTCAGAAAGAAAACAAACATATAATCGGGCTTATCATAACATAAGATGTAAGTTAATAATAAAACAAAATATAACTGAAGGCTGCAAGTTTCAAAAATTTTGCACAGATTAAGTATGAGTGTAACATGATAACATGCATGGTAGAATCATTCTTAATTGAATGGGTAAAAAATAAACTTAATTAACAAAAAAGAAAATAAAGAAAATGAACTATTACACAAACAAGCATACAAAATTAAAATGGATTATGATGAAAGAGTTGCTGCAACTTGCTTGTTAAAGTCATTATTCCTGAGATAGTGTATATCTAGATCAGGAAATACTCTGTTAAATTTATCACACATGTTATGGATAATTCAGTTAATTAATCTAATTATTTGATATTGCCTAATGTCAAGAAATTAAATTTATCAACTCACACGAGAAGTCGTAAACAATCACGAGTGTTAAACCCAGTGGTTGAACCACAGATTACTCATATCACGTGATGTGTAATCTGTGGTTGAACCGATTTTACTTCCTGGAAAACACGCGGTGAGCAAATCAATGTTCTTTTTCGAAATAATTCAGTTTTTAATACAAATCTTAGACGAGTCCCTTCAAATTCTGCTGAATTATAATAAAAAAAACCGGCCAATTGCGAGTCGAACTCGCACACGAAGGGTTCCGTACCATCGTAAAAGATTTAACACAAAAAATCACGTTTTTTTGTATAATGTAAAATCACCCTTTAGTTTTAATTACTTTTTAATTTTACCTATTTGTTGTTCTAGCGGCAAAATAAATACACACTCTGTGAAAATTTCAACTTTCTATCTATTACGTTTACTGAGATACAGCCCTTTGACGGACGGACGGACGGACGGACAGCGGAGGCGTAGTAATAGGGTTCCGTTTTCACCCTTTGGATACGGAACCCTAAAAACTAAATGTATTAGTATAGGATACAATACAATTTTATTCCAAGGTATGATAAGTGGAAAGTACCAACTTGTAAAATTACGAAAATACATGACAATTTGTGGCTAGTGTTGTAGTCGAGATAAGAAAATTAAACTCAAATTTTGTTTTAAAATCTGAACAAAACATTAAAACGAAATGACGGACGTATCTTTATTAATTTAGAACGCTACATTTATTTAAATTAATAAGATAACTCTAAAATGTCCTTAAAACAAACCCTGCGGAATATGGCGGCCGTTGCAAAGGGTCCCTTGATAATAGCCCTTGTTATAAAATTGTCTGCAATTTAATCCGTTTCCTTAGTCTTGGTCGACGCCTGGGGATCTTTATGTTACATCGAACATTACTCCAGCGTAACTGAGCTTTGTGGGTGGAACTAACAACCTACAAGTTTGCCTGAATGTAATTTCGTTTCCAAAACTCATATAATAATCCAAATGAAGCCCGAAAAGTCTATTTTTTCGGAGATTATCGAATTTTCGCAGTTGCACCCATGTTGAGTGTACTAATTTTTAGTTGATTGCAAGAAAAGATAACATTGATCTCTTTACACAAAAAAAATACGTATTCATATTTCTGTACGGTTATTTGTTTAACTAAACATTATCGTAGGATCTTTCAAGAAAAAAAAACGGACTTAAACCGACTTTTGGCTTTGTGTGAATGTCAAAAACTAAACTGACCCGAGCGGAACCGAAAGCCTTAGGTAATAAATCATATTTTTAAAACTGTTCTTAACTAAAACACATCCTTTGTGTACTTACAAAGTAACTATACCGGAAATTACTTACATGCTTATTCGAATTTTAAAGACAAGTATTGTACATGATATTCAGCAATTGGTCAATGAACTTCAGTTCTTCAAAAAAACATTTATCACTAACAAAACATTTTGGTCAGACACAAATTGATTCTCATCTAATATAGACATCGTCACGCTCTTGTTGCAACCACTTGCAGTTTCAAACTCAAACCTTAGTTCGTCAAAACTTAGAATGGATTAGCACCGGATTAACCATAAAAAAACGGGTTTAGTCCGGCGTATTCAAGTTAGTCCGCCCACTCTGAATACGGCTGTTAAAGCATACAATACTAAGGGCCTTTTTCACCTGGTGAAGGTGAATTTTATTTGCGGGTTCTTCTTTACTGGGTTGATCGAATCTGCGGAGCTTTGTGACGTTAGTTTGTGTAGTTTCACTACCAAAAAGTTTAAATAAATTAAAGGAAAATGAAATAAATATAGGCTATTTACAAATATATAAATAGAATAAAGGCCCCTTAAATGTCGATTAAAATATATCAGCACTTGGTGAAAACCAGGCTAAATGAACCGGCGTGGCGCGGAGTGTTGTCCTTTTTATGTTAACTAATTTGAAGTAGGTTACATCTTGTATCTAAGCTTTCCATCCCAAGAGAGAGGACGGTGGGGGTGGGTCACGGGGAGTGGTAGGATCTCGGAGGGGTCGCTCCAAGAAATTAATTAACGGAACTGAAATTTGCTGATCCTCTTTCAACCCTCGGATCGCTCACGCATCCATTATATTCTTAGCTATTGTTTTTCGTTTGCGTAAATCAAATATTGGCAGGCAAGCTATAATACATTGTTATTGGTTAAAATACGCAAAATGAAATCCGTGTTAATTTCCACGCCAACGTAGAGAGCCATGTTTACATGTAATTAACCAGCTTATGAACAGAATGCACAATTTTACTCAAATATGTTGATGAGAAGTTGACAGTTTCGAAGCTTAACAAAATAAATGAAGTAGTCTTAGGCCAATTAAAATGTATGTATTCAAATAAACCAATTAATGTATGTATAGTCGACCGTGAAGCAAGGACACATTAATTGAAGAAAGAGCCCAGTAAAAGAACTACTTTACGAATATACTGCAAGGCTTGACACATTCCTTGGAATGAGCGACGCTGCTTAGTACGAAAAAGTATATTTACTCAATTTTAAAGTATTTCGAAATGATGTATTTTAATAACTAGATATTAAGTAATGGAGGAACAACATTTCTTACATGTTCACTTTTTATTGTTTCGTGAACACGTCGATATCTTAAAAAAATAAAGCGTTTTTTTAATGCATGATTGTTTTTTTCCAGTTTTTATTGATTCGCGGATATAATAAAGTCTCTAGATACAGAAGCTAAGGAACTCCCAAATATCCAAGTGCTTCATCCATCCAAAATAAACCCTTCTAATCTGCTGGTATAAAAAAAGATTACAATAATAAAAAAAATAGAACCTTCACTAAAAAGGAAACAATTTGTAACAAGGAAACGCTTTTAAGAAAGTTTTTACAATTCCATAAATCTGGCACACGGTTATTATTACTGGCAATTAGCAAGTTTAAATCGCGCCAATGCTCCCCCTTTTTTATGGGACCTGACATGGATGGCTACCACACCACCGTAATGATATTAGCCCAATACACTACATTCCCGAAGGAATTAGGTGCTTTTATGAGCACGGCTACATTGAACTGGATGGAAAACACGGAACCATGTTTCATTGCCCCTTTGACCATTTCATCCAATGCGACGGTACCAACCCGGGCGGACAGATAATATAGCTGTAACAGAAATATAACAAATTATAAATGTATCTGTGACTCTCCGTAATAGTACTGCTAAAAATATTCGTCCGAGCGGCCAGCGCAGGGTTCGAGTTAAAATCTCCCGGGTCTCGCCGAGCACGTGCCTCGTAAAAACTTATCACTAACTCTGCCGTTTCTACTTGCCCCTGCCTTTATAGACTAGGAGGTCGCGACAAAAATGGTAACGATAACGTAAATCGCTGAAATTGGGTTCACGGGATAAAGACCAACCCTCTGAAGCTAAATGTATCGGTCTGCCTGCGCCAAGTGGTTGCGTTACGTAGATAATGCGCCTGAAAAAGTAGTCTTCGTTACAAGAAAAATATACGATAAGGTAAATGACTGCAAATAATGCAGCATGAAAGTATCAGTACATACTTACTTATTAATATCAAAACTGAACAAATATTTGTTTGCATTTCGTAGTTATAGGCGATTTAGGATACTGATATAACTTTAGGTATGTTTAAGTATTTAATTAAAAAACCGACTGATTATTTTTGTATAATTAATAGGTATCAATATTTCTAAGCAATCAGTATATTCATCAGCAGGTACATACCAACATCTGTTGGTGAGGTGAGGTTGTCAGCCTCAGTGGCCCAGTGGCGCGACACTTCGGCGATCGCTCTCCGAAGTTAAGCAACGCTGGGTCCGGTCTGGTCTTGGATGGGTGACCATTCGACCGTTGAGAGAGGCTGGCCGTGGTTCGGATTCCACGTTAAGCTGTAGGTCCCCTTCCTTACTTACTAGGTGGTAGGGTTTATCCCGCCCGGGTTGGTACCATCGCATTGGATGAACGATGGTCGAAGCGGCAATGAAAATTGTCCGTGTTTTCCATCCAGTTCAATGTAGCCGTGCAATATAAGGAAGGTCCTGGCATGGCACCTAGTTCCCATGTGGTGTGTTGGGCTAATACCATGACAGAACTTGTGGTATTAGCCATCCATGTCCAGTCACATAAAATATATATATATATATATATAGCCAATCTAGACAACGCAACCACTTGGCGCAGGCAGACCGACATATTTAGCATCAGAGGGTTGGTCTCTAACATGTGAACCCAGATTCAGCCATTTACCTTATCGTGACCAAAAACGTCGTGACCTCCCGGGATATTAGCCTCCCTACCGCTACTTACGCCCCGTTACAGCCTCCCTGCCGCCCCCGCGTTCATATACCGTTTCGTAACATTCATTTCTTGTGCGCCCTGGCCGGTGCCACGTGGAAGGAAGGCCTATTTTAACGAGTCCCTGGTGGCGTCAGAGTACAAAGCCCCTAGTTGGACGTCTTACCAAATGCTTACGGAACTTTGAAGTTACGTAAACACGTCACCCCCCCCCCCCCCCCACAAGTTTTACTACTTATTCTGTTGTTTTAGTTCTTCGACTTGTCAAAATCAAATTCGGACTGACACATTTGTATACAAACGCGGAGTCGGCGGAAGTAGTAAACTTTTTGGTAGTCAAACTACACTAAGTCACGTCACAAAGATCCGCAGATTCGATCAACCCTGTGAAGAAGAACCCGCAAAGAAAATTCACGGGTTTACATAACGGGTTTATAGTAAGCTGTCAAATCAAAGTCAGATTCGCAAATGTTAATTCGCTTAACTCCCAATGCCGATTTAGGTAAGATTCGGACTAGTGATTTGGTGGCTCTACGCTCGTCTGCTCCACGTTTGCCGTTTAGTCCTTGCTTACCGCTTATACAGGGTGTAAACGAGCGCTAGCCTTTTTTTAGGATTCCGTTCCCAAAGGGTGAAAACAGAACCCTATTACTAAGCCTCCGCAGTCCGTTCGTCCGTCCGTCCGTCTGTCACAGGGCTGTATCTCAGTAACCGTAACAGATAGACAGCTGAAATTTTCACAGAGTGTGTATTTATTTTGCCGCTATAACAACAAATAGGTAAGATTAAAAAATAATTAAAATTAAAGGGGGGGATTTTTTTTTACGATGGTACGGAATCCTTCGTGTGCGAGTCCGACTCGCACTTGGCCGGTTTTTTAAACCACATATTCCATATTTCATGTAAAACGAATTTGGAGAAAATACATTTTGTGTCATTGATTAAATTCATGAATTTAAATAAAAACTGTTCAAAAATGTCGCTAGATAAAGTGCGTAAAACTTTTTCGATTCCAGCAATGCTTCATAGCAGAAATGTATTTTTATCTTTATCAATAAAACATTTCAGGAAACAAAGGTGACATCCACGGAATAGCCTCCTCAATATTCCGTGGTGACATCATACAATTCCGCTCCCCATGCAAACATAGTTTATTAATCATATTAAAATCACTGTTCCAATTTACTTGATATTTGTAATAAATCATCAGACAAAGATTACCTGTGTCTGCGTGGTTTGCTTTTTAGGGTTCCGTACCCAAAGGGTGAAAACGGAACCCTATTACCGAGCCTCCGCTGTCCGTCCGTCCGTCTGTCACATGGCTGTGTTTAATGAACCGTAATAGGTAGGCAGCTAAAATTTTCACAGAGTGTGTATTTATTTTGCCGCTATAACAACAAACAGGTAAAATAGAAAATGAAAACCATACAAAAACGTGATTTTTCTTCTGCAATGAACGATGGCACGGAACCATTCGTGTGCGAGTCCGACGCGCACTTGACCGGTTTTTTTTCGGTAAATGTATACTGGGTTAAGCCAGAGAGAAAACCAAACGTGTATGAAGATTTTATTTTTGCTGTATTTTTGCCTATTTTTAAAAACAAAAACGTGAAGACACAGATCTTTGTTGCCTGATGCTAGATATTAAATATCAATTCAAATGAAAAAGTGGCTTTCAAATGGTCAGTAAACTACCTTTGTAAGGGGAACATAGCTTACGAGCCATTCTTAAAACATTGCATGTTTGAATTTTAAGGCGGGAAATCTGCTATCATGACGCCTATCTCCGCTGCTGGCGAGTCAATCTCTCTGAAGCACCTTCTACAGGATTCTTATGTGATTAAATAGAAAGTGTTGTTGGTTTTGTGTGAAAGGGGCTTTAGATCCAGCCAGGCGAGAACGGATCATTATAAAGATATAAAACTTCACCGACCTTTGCTCGCAAAGGCTAAAGGAGAGATTGTTTCTTTTCTGACGCTAGCAACGTTGAAACTAGAGATTGTTTTGCACTTTGAGTTAGCACCTGATTGCATTAATTTCTATAAGAGCGTAAGTAAAACGGCATTTGTTTTTATTTAAAAATAATTCCAATTAATTTCCATAATCAAAAAAGTACATTTGTAATTTTATGGTCTAGCCATGATTTACTGATAAAAGTGTAAGACCCCGATGCGTTGACTGCTCAAACAAATGCACAAAAAATCATGAAAAAAGTTTGAACAACTAATGGAAGCCTCAGATAAATATAATTATATGATCAAAATACAGCTAAACAATCAATTTATTTTCCATCTTTTTGAAATTTCAAAATCAGATGTAGTTATATTTATAGAATAATAAAATGTCCTTTCACTTGCGCCCTTATGGAAATCCGGTGCTAATACCCCTTAATATAAAACATCTGAATTCCCTGCTCAGACAAATTTCGATTGGGACTAAAATAATATTTTTGGAGATTAAACCATCTGGAAAAATTCTTTGATTCCATTTGAAAGGCCAAACCGAATGAATGTTTACTTACAGAAAATTGCCAAAGCCCTAAACGGTTAATCAGCCACAGCTTTGGATTACATTACCTAAAGTGATTGGACAGCGGCCCGTGGCCAAGTCCCCGGGGAGCCAGCGTAAAGAATGGGTAGGGCTCTAAGAAATTACGCCCCTACAAAATTGCACTGACCCCCGCCGAGCGGGTCCCCTGGACGACTGACCTGGCGAGGGAACGAGGTATGAAACCCCCTGGGTTTACCCCGAGGGGTACCTACCTACCTAAGATAATAAAAATATCGTCACTTTTTCAAATGGATCAACTCGTTAAACTTGCACAAAGTTAAGCTGTTTTCAAGAAAATAGACATGTTCAAAAAACATTTTTTTTTAATCTAAAAGATCTATTAAAAATGTGTGGGGTCCTTATGTAACAGTTGCTCTTTCAAACGCATATTTTAATGAAAAGTTATCTTTTTGCATCTGCTCTAAATCGGTGTTCAAAAAACTACAATTTCACAAATATCGCACGATGGTGTTGCGCAGTTCGTAAATCTGAAATTCTGTCAAACGTGCTAAGACGTGTAAGAAATAGATTTAGGCAGGGATAAATAGACGTAACGGAAACTAAGACTAATGAAAAGTAGTACTTTGTGACGTCACTTTGCATTACTTTGAGCTTTCGTCAATACAAAATATGTCAATGTGACGTCACAAAGTACTACTTTTCGTTAGTCTTAGTTTCTGTTACGACTATTTATCTCAGCCTTAGACATCGAAATTGTATCATGCACGTAGAAACTGAGATTCCTTTTTTACCCGACTGCGCAAGAAATAGGGTTATGTTTTTCGAGTGTATGTATGTAAGTATTTTAGAATTGAAAATAGAAGGCTTTTCTGACGTTATATTTACCACCAATCACATTTCCGTAGAAAAAAGTTCCTTGGACCTTGGATGAAAAAGAAGGACACTTTTTCATTGCTTCATCCATCTTATTGTGGACAACGATTGCATATTTTATTTCGATTATAAAAATATTTCTCCGTATTAAAATATCAGAGACCAGTAGTGTATGCATCAATCATCCGAGAATTATAATAAATTTTCAATTTCAATCAATATTAAACAAAACCATCCACTAAGCAACAGAGATACTTAGTTTTTAATGATTTAATAATCATCCATTTGGCGTATTTAACTAAATCGCGCCACGATTTCTAAATAGAAATATTAAGCGCAATCAAAAACCCGATAGAGCTCGGAGAAACTTGGCGACATTTATTTTGTACAAACTACCGAGCGGTTGTGCTAACATGAGGAATTATCCACACCATTTATCTAACAGCCCCACTATTATGTTACGAAATCGTGAGCTTTCGCTTGCTGAGACAATACCTCACATTAGCGGCGCTACATTATGTTGGTACTGGCAGCAAAGAAAGTAGGATACACGCTCAGAATGTTGCGGTGCCTTTGATATTCGCTTTCACGCGACTAAGGACTCGGTTGGGGACTTTCTTCTCATACCAGGTATCAACTGTTCGATCCCTGCCGCACCAATCTATTTCTTATTCTGGTGGGAACATTTAATCGCCACGGATGCGAGCTGTTCCTTTGAGCGGAATCCATATAAAACTGTACGTACCCTTCCCTTACAAGACGGAAGGGTTCAAGCCCGCTCAGGTTGTTGCGACCTGTATATTTTTGTCCCATAATCGGGTCGATTGGAAGATATTGACTTTAGGCAATAAGTCCTCCCTTGCACGTACCTATGTGTATGGAAGCATTAAAGCATATCATTATTATTATTGTTACCAGATATCGCATTGGTTGTAAAAATGGCTGAAGCAGCAATTAATTTTTTTCGTGTTTTCCGTCCAGTCAAATGTAGCCGTACTCATCAACATAATTTCCGGGCATGGCATCAAATTCAACGGGATTGCGGTATGTGAGGCCTATTATTATGACGCCGGGTGTTATATTAGCCATCAATATCCACTCACATATAAAAACTAAATAAGTTAACGCCGAAACAAAAAATGAAACAAAATAAATATGTTTTCTCATGATTTAGTTCTATTACAGTTTAAGATATGTCCTGGATCAAAACCTACTTTAATCAAGTTACATGATTACATGAGAGTCCACAGGAAGGGGTGGTAAGTACAGTACGCGCCAAACTTATGTGCGCCTCTTGAGACAAACGCTCTTGAGACAAGGGCGTAGAGTACACGCGCGAACTTTAGAAGCCCATCTAAGTTTGGCGCCAAAACTGTTGTAATTCATAGTGCTTTACCAACTCAACGTACCCCTCCGGGCAAGCGTCGTGATTTTATTTAATATCCACGTGTATTCATGATTATAGTAAAAGTTTTATGTATGTTACTTTTTCATAACACTAGAACACAATGTATAAGTACACTTATTTTGTTGCGCACCGTACGGTTGAGGCTCTGGACGTCTAAGTTTAATTGGATCGATTTGCTCGGTACAACTTATAACCACATGTTTGTTCTGTTCTGCAAATACGTGATTATGTATTTGAGTATTATATGTTAAGTACCTACCTATTACCACACTCAAAGCAGCAGTAATATGAATCGTCCAATAATTCATCATTGGTCATGGCATAAGCCCAACGAGCCGCATTCGCGAAGGAATTAGGCGCCATGTCAGGACCTTCCCTTTATGAGCACGTCTTTACGAAAACACAGACAATTTTTCATTGCCGCCTTAAGGTGGCCCAACCCGGCGGCCTCAACTCATTTGCGGGCACGGTACAAAACCGTGCTGTTGCGCTCTGGGACCTTCTCTGTTTCTAAGAATAAGACAGGCTCCGTTATGAGGAAGATGCAACCTGTCCACAAAAAAGACAATGTGCATAGTGTATGATTTGGTAAGATTTACGAAAATTTTAATTTCAAAACGACTTATAGCTAAAAGTAAACCACGACCGCTGTAGTCAAAAATCTAACAAAAACCAAATCGATTATAAATCTTGATTAAATAAGCTATGTCTGATGACTAATCTTTTAAAGATGTTCTTACTTTATCATTGCGTAATCCAACTCCAAAGTTATTGTATAAAACGCGCGAAAAATCCGAACTTTCGGACGTTATAACTTGGAAACCAAACACAATTTTACAATGCCAATGGTCATCAGACATCTAGTTCAATCAAATAAAGCTATATTGAGCAAAATTGTGGATCTCTGACAAGAAATATAGGCGTGATCTTCTTTCCCCTTTTGTATGGGGAAATGAGCGGGTTGGGCCACCTTAAACCATAGTTTCATCCAAAGCGGTGCTACCAATTCGGGCGGGTTTATAACACAGGGGAAGGGAACAGACCTACTTGCATTCGTAACGAAATGCAAACTCAGGAAGAGAAAGAAAGTGGTGGATAACCGATTTGAACTCATAACCTCTCGCATGAAAGGCAAGTCCTGTAGCCCCCACACCACAATAATTGACATTCTAGCATTCAATTGAGAAACCCTCAAAAGAAGGTTTGAGTTTTTAGGGTTCCGTACCCAAAGGGTGAAAACGGAACCCTGTTACTAAGCCTCCGCTGTCCGTCCGTCCGTCCGTCCGTCCGTCCGTCCGTCCGTCCGTCCATCTGTCACAGGGCTGTATCTCGTGAACCGTAACAGGTAGGAAGCTGAAAATTTCACAGATTGTGTATTTATTTTGCCGCTATAACAACAAATAGGTAAAATTATAAAATATTAAAAATTAAGGGGGGGGGCATACAAAGAACCTGTTATTTTGTGTTAAATCTTGTAAGATGGTACGGAACCCTTCGTGTGCGAGTCCGACTCGCACTTGGCCGGTTTTTTCTCATTATGCGGCATGACTTAAATGAAATAGTACAAATTGTATTGATTTATTATGGCGTGTAGAAACTGCCATTAGCGGAGCGCTGTGTGCCACTCGCCAATAACAATAGATGCTGAGAAACAATAGATAAGTATTGTTTTTATTTGCTATCATTAATCATGAATAAAGTCGGCTAAAATGAATTTTACAGAGCAGAGAATTGCCAAATGTATTTTTAACCGACTTAAAAAAAGGAGGAGGTTCTCAATTTGACTGTATTTTTTTAATGTTTGTTACCTCAGAACTTTCGCCTGGGTGAACGGATTTTGATGACTATTTGATTTTTTATTTGAAAGCTGGTGCTTTCCGTGTGGTCAGATTTCAATTTGGTTTAGTTCTGACAGTTATATCTATGATAAAATCATATACGTCCTAAATTTGCATTAAGTATGTGCGCGACAAATAAATGAATAACTCAATTTAACTTTAACCGATTTCGATGATTCGTTTTTGATTAGAAAGGACGTGTATAAATTATTTAGTGTACTTCAGATTCACTAAAAATAAACAAATAAAAAAATTAATAACAAAAAAACCGACTTCAAAGAAAAAGCACTGAAAAGTTTAAAAAAATTGCCATTTTTGTAGTTACGATTTTGGTTAATTTTTGAACTCATATATTATCCAGGAAATAATTCAGTCCGACATCAGTCCAAAACTGCATGAACCGAGCGGAGCCGGGTACCTCATCTAGTTTACTATAATTTGTATCGTAATGTGTATATGTAGAATATAATGCACCCCCAGTTACCAACTCAGATGTACACGCATGTATCGAGACAATAATAATAATAATAATACACCATCTGTTGGCACGAGGATTTAGAAGGATTTATTGCCGTAAACATTAAAAAAACGCCGTCTCCCCCTCAAGAAGGGACGCCAATAGTAGCGACATAAACTCATCCGTGTACCGGCAGCGCATCCACGGTTTAGTGATAATACATTCACTGACGGGAGCACCGGCTAGTCAATTTGCTTACGAATTCGCTCTATACTGATGTTCTCGAGTTCCAACAACACGTAAGAGCTGCACAGGTCGCCATTTAGTGCAACGAATATCCAATGTTGTGCGTCTCGAATTCGTAAGCATACTATGTACTACCATCCGGGTATTATCACTAAAAACTGGCTACCCTGCCGAAATAGATTATTAATTACGTACGAAGATGGGTCACCGCTATAGTGACGGAAGTTTCATACAAAATGTGTTAAGCAAGCCGGCCCTCTATGGCAATAAACGTTAAACTAAGATGATAACTTCCATTCAAAATATCACAAAAATAGTATTTGTACCAAGAGATGGCGCAGCTATCAGGCACACTGCTTTAAATCCATTAAAAAGTCGTTTGATTTTATGGGTTGTCATAAAATGTGTGCATCGATACAACATTTTATATTTTCCAACATTAAAACAAAATTGTATTGGTTGATTGGCAAATTAATAGATAATATTAATCTATGAATAAATCCTATTTTTGTCGCGCCACCTATTGGCTATACCGCAAGTTCTAAGCACGAAAGTGGCGCTATCCTATTTCCATAGCCGTAAACGTGTGTGGATGCAGTTGCGGCATTTATTGTTCGTCCCTTCGGCATTGACCTATTGGTAAACTATCTAGGTCTATATGCTGCCGCTCCACGAATGAGTTTCAGTCGCCAGAACCGTCTTTCTTGCTCCATGGGCGGGGCACTTAAGGGGTCGCCCACCACCAGGCTTGTGTACTCAAGTGGTTATAAAATCATTTAGACACCTGTGAACAAAAGTCCTGCAGATCTGGTTCGTTGGAGTCGTCGATCGCGGAAGACTGATCGCTATCAACTCGACTGCCGGGAAAGTTAACACGATCTTATCTGGACCGTGCGTGCGTCTTTACATCGTTCATACAGGTTGTTGCGACGGCCAGTATATTAATTTCGCCAGCGTGATCCTCATGTGTTTCCAAGATATTTTGATTCTCTAAAGTGTCTAGTTACTGAGTTATTAATTTTTGAATTTTATGTTTTCGTCTTGTGTAATTTTATGCGATATTGTAACCGCGCATAAGAACTAAAAAACAATCAATTAATCTAACTGTAATTTCGATAATAACAACCTTCTCGAGCCAACTAAGTAAATTGGTTTCTCTAACTAAGTAAAAACAGCAATTGTATTCTCTTCTCTCTCTCCAAATCTTTTGATCGTTTTAGGGTTCCGTACCCAAAGGGTGAAAACGGAACCCTATTACTAAGCCTCCGCTGTCCGTCCGTCCGTCCGTCCGTCCGTCCGTCCGTCCGTCTGTCCGTCTGTCACAGGGCTGTATCTCAGTAACCATAACAGATGGACAGCTGAAATTTTCACAGAGTGTGTATTTATTTTGCCGCTATAACAACAAATAGGTAAGATTAAAAAATAATTAAAATTAAAGGGGGCCCCCATACAAAAAAATACATTTTTTTTTATAAATCTTTTACGATGGTACGGAACCCTTCTTGTGCGAGTCCGACTCGCACTTGGCCGGTTTTTTTACCCTTGTGCCATAACTGGTTTCTCTTCCTGTTACCCTAACTGTGTGAAAACTGTTTCCAGTACGACGTGGGTACTACACTTACAAAGTTTGTCAGTGTTGATCATGTTACACGCGTTAAGCGTGCGTAAAGAAATCATTCCGCGAATTCTCATCACGAGTGCGCTTGCATCGTAACCGAGAGAATGTTCGTATGTAAAAAAACGTGAAGCAACACGTTCTGTACGCGACGTGAACGCAGCCTATTACGGATTGGATGTGCCGCAATCTGTTTTATAAGTATTTAGTATTGAGAAAACGAGGATTCTTCGATCTGAGTTTAAAAGTATGAGTGTGTACGTACGGGAGTTCACACATAATCCTGCTGGAGTATTCCTATTATCTGTGTACGTACATAGGTAGCAGCATTGTATACGTATACTGTAGTAAAAGGAATGATTAATAATTCGGTAGGTAGCTTATACACAGTGACCATACAAGAGCAATGTGTGTGATGAATGTTAAATTGAATAAGGAGCCTCAAAAGATTTTTAAGATGAAAGCAAATTTATTTATTCGCAATACAAAACTCCAACTCAGCTTATTGCGAGAAAACTCGCTATCCCCTTGTCTAAACTTTATCGTCGCTAAACGAATAAAAACGCATGAAATAATTTGACAGGCCGGCAGGAGTTTTCTGATTTGTTCTCGACGAGTTCTGTCTCTCCTGCTTCTCGCAAAGTTAAGCCCTCCCAACTCCAGAAGAACTCGTATTTTACCTTGCCAATGCCGAGTAACAAATCCAGCTCCCGATGCAGAGAACAAATATTCCATCAAGTTTAGCCCGCTTTCTTCGAGAAGTCCTCGAAGACAGAACGAATTATGTTTCATCCCACTTTCCTTATTCCCGCTGTATTTGCGCGTGTAACCTTGTACAGAACAGCCTAATTTAAATATTTCTTTTTTTTTACACAAAGTACTACTTTTCGTTAGTCTTAGTTTCTGTCACGACTATTTATCTCAGCCTAGGACTAACGGAAAGTAGTACTTTGTGACGTCACTTTGACACATTTTGTATGGATGAAATCTCAGTAATGCGAATTGACGTCTCAAAGTACTACTTTTCGTTAGTCTAAGGCTGAGATAAATAGTCGTATCAGAAACTAAGACTAACGGAAAGTACTACTTTGTGACGTCACTTTGCATTACTTTGAAGACTTCCTCCATACAAAATGTGTCAAAGTGACGTCACAAAGTCATACTTTCCGTTAGTCTTAGTTTCTGATACGACTATTTATCTCAGCCTTAGTTTCCGTTACGACTATTTATCTCAGCCTAAGTCTCGCCCTCAGTGCAAATGAATTACAAATAGAATTTACATAACTAACAAAGTTGCTTATATAATCATTTGTATAGTATTACAAGTATTCTCTGGTGAAAAGCCGTCGTCAACTTAATAACCTATGTCGTACCTAATTTATGTATATCTATGTATATATGGTAACCTTTGCATAGCTGCGGCTGACTTCAAATGTACACAAGAACAACTTTAATGGCCATAATTGTAACCAGATTGTAAGGTATTTATATATTTTTATTCACACTATAAATATTAAGTTAGATCTTAGTAAAAATAATTTCTAAGATGGTTAAAAAAACATTAACAATACAATTTGCTTAAGTTTTTATTTTATTAAAAACCACAATCTTAATAATTATAGCGCTTATGGTCCAACGGTTTGGAAAGCGCTTCTCAACCAAGAGGCGGGGCTTCATTACCCGGTGGCCGCACCACTTTCTTTCTCGTTTAAAATTTGATAAGCGAATAACACGAATGCTTTACGCTGAAGGAAAACATCGTGAGGAAACACAGATGACACATCAATGGGCTCGCATTATATGTGCCTGAAGACAACGTTTGGCGAGACGTGGTTGACAACAGTCAACCGCTAGGTATGGCTGGCATAGAATATCTGCGTTCGGGAACCAAAAACGGCACACAAAATTAAGTAATTTGTTTTAACATTTAACAATAAACCCGCCGATTATTTCTAACACCTCCAAGTCTACTTTCTTTCAGCTATCTGCGTAGATTGATGCTCTGTCCAGGTACGAAACCTACCAGGGAAAATACAAACAGGCATTAGAATACTTTTATAAAATAAATAATGAGAATGAGCTAAAATATACAGCTACTATATACATTGTAATAAATTCCACAAACGCAGACTAGAGTCGCCTGAAGTAAATTACTACCCCAGCGACGTATTCTCTTCAACTATTCATTAAGTATATATTTATAATAACCATCAAAACTCACACGAGACCCTAAAAATAGCACTTTTATGAGAAGAACCGATTTAGAAGCAAAGTCGATTAGTTTCGAAGTGGGTCGACCTATTCGCGTGACCGGTTTTATCGAGCCACATACGGTATATAACTATGTTTTTCTAGGTTATTAATACCTTTGTTGGACTTTCTTGGTTGGCCCTTAAGGCTTTCATTATCCATGGCAGTCTCGTTTTGATATGAACGTTTGAGAACTGTTGCATCTCGACTTTACTAAAATTCTGAAAATATTTTATAAGCTTCTAAATATGTTGAATGTTTTTATTGTTTAACAATTGTAGGCCACGAAAAGGAGAGATTCAAGAACCATGAGACCTCTTAGATATAAACACCACTTTAAAGGTTCATCGTTAGTCACCAAAAAAGGGAAGGTCCTGGCATGGCACCTAATTCCTTCGGGAATGTGGTGTATTGGGCTAATATCATAACGGTAGTTGTGTGATATTAGCCATCCATGTCAGGTCGCATAAAAAAAAACCAAGGTAACTGTGGTTCCCTCGTGCGAATTATTATCACGGATAACGAATTTTTTTTAAACCTAATAAACAAGTATAATGCATGTTAAGAAACCAAGTTTGTGAGAAAGAAAGTGTTGCTTTTTAATCTCTCGCATGAAAGGTAAGTCTAAATCCAGCCCCTGCACCACGAACTGTACAGTCTTGCCCTCGCTTCGTTTGTTGTCTCTATTATTGTCTTATGTCTCTATTATTATTTGTCATCTATTATTAACTCGCTGCTGTCATTTATTTTGGTAATAAGCTTACTTATTTTTTTCTGAGCTTCTTTCATCTTGACTCTATAAAACAAATACATTTAAGGTGGCCCAACCCGGCGGGCCTAACTCTTTCGCGGGCTCGGTACAAAACCATGCTGTTGCGCTCTGGGACCTTCTCTGTTTCAAAGAATAAGGCAGGCTCCGTGATGAGGAAGATGCAACATGTCCACAAAAAAGACAATGTGCGTAGTGTATGATTTGGTAAGATTTACGAAAATTTTAATTTCCAAACGACTTATAGCTAAAAGTAAACCACGACCGCTGTAGTCAAAATCTAACTAAAACCAACACAATTTTACAATGCCAATGGTCATCAGACATCTAGTTCGATCAAATAAAGCAATTTTGAGCAAAATTTTGGATCTCTGACAAGAAATATGGGCGTGATCTTCTTTCCCCTTTTGTATGGGGAGATGAGCGGGATGGGCCACCTTAAGAAAAAGTATGGATTCGAAATAGGATCAAAATTATCGTGGGCTGGGCGTCTTCCCGCCACCCGCTTTTGGAACGAGAGACTGTTAGCAAATAAGATTTTCTTACTTGGAGAATTTTCAGTTATTGGCATTGGTTAGATGTTATATAGGAGGAGTAGTTATTGTCGACGGAAAAGGGTTGCTTGCTAGTAAAAGTCAAACCGTGTATGTTAAGTTATTTTTCTTGATTCTAACAAAATTTATTGTAAACATCTAGATTTATTTCTTAAGGTGGCTTAACCCGGCGGGACTAACTCATTCGCGGGCACTGTACAAAACCGTGCTGTTGCGCTCTGGGACTTTCTCTGTTTCAAAGAAAAAGACAGGCTCCGTGATGAGGAAGATGCAACATGTCCACAAAAAAGATAATGTGCATAGTTTATGATTTGGTAAGATTTACGAAAATTTTGATTTCTAAACGACTTATAGCTAAAAGTAAACCACGACCACTGTAGTCAAAATTCTTACAAAAACCAAATAGATTATAAATCTTGATTAAATAAGATATGTTTGATGACTAATGTTTTTAAGATGTTCTTACTTTATCATTGCGTAATAAACCACCAAAGTTATTGTATAAAACGCGCGAAAATGCGAACATTCGGACCTTATTACTTACAAACCAAACACAATTTTACAATACCAACGGTCATCAGACATCTAGTTCGATCAAATAAAGCTCTTTTGAGCAAAATTTGGGATCCTAATAAGATATATGGGCGTGATCTTCTTTCCCCGTTTGTATGGGGAGTTGAGCGGGTTGGGCCACATTAAATAAAAACCGAGCGTTCAGCAAATAACAATAATAGCGACCTCCGGAAGCATTGAATTTGCGTTAAAATCGTTTTCAGGCCAGCGAAATGTTTGTTTTTCATTTATAAATTATACTTTTAGTTCACTTAAGTGAATTAATATATCTTTTACGCTTATTCACTAGTTAAATACTCGTATGTGTGCAAATGGATTTAGTTCCCAAACGCCGCCCGGCTTCAAAACCTAATAAAAAACCGGCCAAGTGCTAGTCGGACTCGCACACGAAGGGTTCCGTACCATCGCACAAGATTTAAAAAAAAAACACGTTTTTTGTATGGGCCCCCCCTTTAATGATTATTATTTTATAATGTTACCTATTTGTTGTTATAGCGGCAAAATAAATACATAATCTGTGAAAATTTCAGCTTCCTACCTATTACGGTTCATGAGATACAGCCCTGTGACAGACGGACGGACGGACGGACGGACGGACGGACGGACGGACGGACAGCGGAGGCTTAGTAATAGGGTTCCGTTTTCACCCTTTGGGTACGGAACCCTAAAATCCTAGTAAATAGGTGTTTACAAACATATTTTTTTAAAGAATATAAGCAACGCATAAAAACCTTTTTTCCGGTCATATACTAGATAATGGTCCAAACTTTGATATATTGATTTTTATACGGGTGTTTATTCTTAATTGACGCTGAGATAAAATAAAAATATCCCGAAAATATTTGAGGTTAGCGTAATATGGAGCCTTAAAACGAGTTAAAAAATCACAAAAGATTTGAGACTCGAAGTGCGAACATTTTTCTAAATCCTTGAATCCTCGTAGCGGTGGATGGTGTTATATTGTGAGTATTTTCACTCAGTCCATAAAGATCGGACGTGGCTGATGGAAAGTGGAACGGCAGACGCCAGACCATTCCGTAACAATGTAGAGAATATCGCTGAGTTACGTGACCTTTAAGTTTGACCTTTTCCTTCGGCTCAACATTCACATTCTCATTTCTCTGATTAAACTATATATTTAAGGCTTCAACTGACTCCAGCGTTCAGCAAACAAACGAATATGGCGATCTCCGGAAGCACTGATTTTGCGCTAGGGTTCATTATAGTATGCGCGCTAAAATCGAGCGCGACGAAGGGAAATTTAGGTTATTGACCTATAAAGTCTACTCATTAAAGTGAATTAATATATTTTCACGCTTATTCACTAGATAAATATGTGATCCTGTACCACAAAAAAGAAAATTGTCTAAGTCATTCATAGTTTTAAAGCGCCGGCTTGAAAACCTTGTAAAAACCTAGTAAATAGGTTTTCACAAATATATTTTTTTAAAGAATATAAGCAACTCATTAAAACCATTTTATGGTCATACACAAGATAATAATAGTCTAACTAAAGTTTGATATTTCGATTTTTTACGGTATTTCTTTAACCGATGACGCTGAGATAAAATAAAAATAAACCGAAAATATTGGAGGTTAGCGTCATATGGAGCCTTAAAATTAATGTAAAATCGACCGTGAGGACAAATTATTCAAAAAAGTAACAGTCCCCCAATGCACTACTTTATAAGCATAGTGCTAGGTCGAACTAAAAAGTCAACGTAAAAATTTTAAGAAATGTATTATTTTCCTATTGATTAAGGCATAATTTTTCACGGCGACTGCCTTTAAACTAGCGAAATCATCTTGTAGACCATTCCGTTTCCTTACCTTAAATTTTCAGATTTTAACCAATGTTTTTATCACTTGAGAAAGCTTCGTTCTATGTCCGTATCTCTTTAATTTTTTTTAAATATCTTAATTTTTCAGTTAAAAACAAATTACGTTAAAAAAGACAATTTTCTTTTCAATGTTTACTACCCAATAGTTTTCAAATTAAAAGGTATACAGAATAATAAAAATACAGACGTGTATGTACGACAGTATATTTTAAAATCCTAAATTTAAAAAAACTTGTACGAAGAACACGTAAACAGTTATTGCCCGTAGTATGGGAAATTGATATGGCAACGACTCGCTTACGCTATTTATGTTCAACAATATCGACGTAACCGAACCCTTTTTAGGATTAAGATTGAGATAGCAATACATTTAAGAGGAAGAGCTATCTTGAAATACGATCAAACAAAGTTGAACAAAAGAAATGCCAAATACGATTTTGGTGATGACGGCAATATGTTTGAATGTTCAATCTTTGTAGTCAATGTCCGCAACGCATATGAAACGTTAAATAAATGTATGTAGGTATAATCTTAAATACTGTGTTAGTAGGAGGCATTTATTACGGGAGGAGGGACTGTAGGAGAATTCCAATACAGCCGGTGGCGAAATTGGTAGACGCAATACCCGCGAATGGTATGTTTTGCTGGTTCGGGTCCAGCCTTGCAGTATATTCGTAAAGTAGTTCTTTTTACTAGGCTCTTTCTTTAATTAATGTGTCCTTGCTTCACGGTCGATTAGACATACATACATATCACATTCCTTTGAACAAAAGACATTGGAAAGGGCGCTTCCCGAGTAAGGGGTAAGTCGTGGCAATCATTCAATGCGTATTGAGTGGCAATCAGTGGAAGGCATTCCGTGCTCTATATCGGGGTCCCTCGGGGCACCCAGGTGAGCGCTCCTTCCGTCGTCAGGATGGAACGACTTGCAACCGTGTCACGGAATCGCAATATATCTGGCGTGGGTTCCGCGTCGTGGCGCCCCAAATGAGAGCCCGTTTCAGTTCAATGATTATTTCGCTCCGTGCCTGATTGGGCCGATATTCTTGTGGTTTATCTGTAAAACTAGCTGCGGTTACCGGATTCGCTCGGAACAATTTGGGTATGATATGATCTGAAACCGTACCGGGCGAGTTTTGATAAATATTCTCTGGATCTCGACAACAGCGCCACATATCGGTTTTAAAAAAAATATCAATAAAATCGTTCGGGTGGTTACGGAGATTAGCGCGTACGAACATAGTGACACGTGATATACGTTCAACTAATACGTTTATCTCCTTTCAACTAGAAAGTATGTAATATTTATTGTGTGAATGTTTACATACAATTTAAAGTCTTCGCGTTTACAATCGTCGCAATATGACTAAGTAATAACACAAGGTGACATAGCAGGATCAACCAAGCGGTTCTGATGTGGAAGATACCAGCACCGTCTTCAAACCGCTTTGTACCTTCTTGATGACACTACTCTTATGACCGAAATTTGCACTTTTGACCCATCCCACTATCTGTGACAATGGTTTGTGCAATTTCTCGCTCAGACGTGTGACTGTTTTCTTTATAAAGCTATCATATTCGCACCATCACCATACGTCAAAATATTAGTGAGCTGTCAGCCTTAATAGCCCAGTGGCGCGACACTTCGGCGATCGCTCCCCGAAGTTAAGTAACGCTGGGTCCGGTCTGGTCTTGGATGGGTGACCATTCGACTGTTGAGAGAGGCTGGCCGTGGTTCGGATTCCACGTTAAACTGTAGGTCCCCTTCCTTACTTACTAGATGGTAGGGTTAATCCCGCCCGGGTGGGTACCATCGTATTGGATGAACGATGGTCGAAGCGGCAATGAAAATTATCCGTGTTTTCCATCCAGTTCAATGTAGCCATGCGATATAAGGAAGGTCCTGGCATGGCACCTAGTTCCCATGTGGTGTGTTGGGCTAATACCATGACAGAAGGTGTGGGATTAGCCATCCTTGTCCGTCCAGTCACATAAAAAAATAAATAAAAAATAAATTTAAAAAAAGCCCCTGGATACCCTTACACCGATTAGCATTGCTCGGAAGCCAGAAATGGTAGTCGTGATGATTTTATGCATCGAGCCGAAATTGTTTGAATGAACATACAGTTAATTCGGTGCCGAACGCTTGCCGGGAGTGACATATCTGGACATCCAACATGGCAATATGAGGCCATGGGTTCTTCGGTGAGGGTCTATGTGTGAAGGTTTTGGAAATGTTAAAATGCTACATGTTGATGCATTAGGCTACTTTTTAACCGACTTCAAAAAATGCGGAGGTTCTCAATTCGTCTGTATTTTTTTTCCTAACATTTCATCAAACTGCGCCATTCGAATCACATAATATTGGTGTAAATAGCTTAGTAATTTATTGCATTCTAGATACGCAAGCCACATATGAAGCTCTTTGCATGCATAATGCCGCACTTTGACTCGAAATGTCTTTCAACGTTCAGACAAACGTATGAGGGGTTATTTAGAAAAGCAACACAAGTCAAAAAAAAACATAATCGCTATTTTAGTGTTAATGGCTAGAAAAATTACGATCACTAGAGGCTATTTTAAATCAATTCATGAGATATCCAAGCTCAAAATTACTTATTACTTACTTACTTGTGGAAAAACAGCCGACTGCGATCAGACTTTTCGGAAAAATACTTAGGACATTGTTCCAAAAATGTGCTAGGTAACGCTTTACTTTCAGTTGCAGCTGAATAATATCTTATTAAACATTCATTTAGTCGTTAACTCTTCGTGTTGAATGCAAGTACCGCTCGTTCTGCTGGTACCGTGGTGTAGCTTGACAGCAGTGCATTACAGACAGATGCGGAAGCTATCCTACCGATTCTACAAAAGAAAGATGCAAGGAAGTATATATTTTTTTATAAACGCAATAAATTTTACAATGAAAATATTATTGCCCTGCAGGCCTATTCCTGGAATTCCGTAATCAGGAATCTAGAAAAGCGCTTTTATGGCGGTTTTCAAAGGGATGTTTTCGACGGAAAACCTAGATTCATATTGAAATACTTTGCTCCGGAATCTTTTTGTCTAAAAAAATCGCTTCGAAAACCGCTATTAAAGCGGTTTTCTAGGTTTTCAGGATTCCTGATTTTTGATTACAGAATTCCAGGAATGGGCCGTGGTCAAACATTACGAGAGGTGTCGTGGGACCCCCGGTAGGTGGTTCCTTTCCCTATATAATATTCTAAAGGGTTTTTTCACGAAATTTTAAAACTGGCATACGCTACGAATAACCCAATCCCATCTGTCATCCCATAGTAGTGCTCGAAGCGAAGTGTGGGATGTCAGTTCAGATTCGGGTTATTTTTTACGAGAATGAGATGAACGTTCTGTGTTCGTCCTGCATTTTTACGCTAAAGCGCTGTCTCTTTGACAGCAAAAGTTTCGTATCAGTGTCACTATCTCTTTGACAGGAAAAGTTTTGGACACATTTTCCCATCTAGCTCATAAGCGCGATAAGGAACCTAGTTTGAATACTTGTGCATTAAAATCTACACAGTTCGATAGTTTTTTCTTTCTTCTGAAAAGTTAGCGAAAACTGACTAGTGCTGTTTTTGTCAAATAACCCCTCGTATAAGCTCTCACATGGTTATCGGTTAAGCCAGCCAACTGTACGCTATACGCTGTCACGGCGCTCACTGGAGTGCGTGGCAGTGGGCTTTGCATGTTCACCTCTTTAAATATTCAGTGATGAATGAAAGATTGATGGGCGCACTTTATCCTGCTCGTTCGAAGCCTTTTCATAATTCGGGTTTATAAATAACTTAATGTTGCTATTTTTTCGAGGCTTTTAAACTGAAATTACGTGGGAGTAAGAATTTTCTAAATTCCGTTGCTATTTAATTCTTAGATTATTCAGAAGCTTGAAATTAAAATTGTATTTATACTTATCTTTCTCTAGTTGGCTTGATGTTGTGCAATTGTACTTATTAGATTGAATTCTATGTAAAGTAAATATAAAACTATCGCTCAAATAATTTTATAGTATTTTTTTTCCATCTACGGTTACCAGCAAATAAGCATACAATTATTTACATTAAGGCGCTAGGACTAGCCAACTACTCGCGCCATACAAATGCACTTTTTAACAAATGTAATAATATGTAGTGAAACGCTTCAGCAAATCCAAATTGAACTCCATACTGTTAATGGATTGTTAATATGTTTTGATTCCATCATTTATTTAAATAATAATAAAAATAAAAAAGTTGATTTTTCTCATTAGAAATCTGAAAGTGATTCGATTTCTAGATATAAGCAAAAACAGCATATATGCATAAACAAAAAGTTCCATTTTCTTTTAGATTTCTACATTTAGTCAAAAAAGTTCGGAAATGGACACCGTTTCCGCAATGTATTTTGTATAGAAAAAGGAAACATACATTAACGAAAATAGGTTGATTCCTAGACAAGGAATCATATATTGTAAGAATAACACTTATAATCGTCAGACTTAGCCCCGGTTGCACGAAGAGACAGCCGAGTTAATCAATGTTCAAACACGTCACTTTTAGTGATCCGCATAGAGTTCCTTCCATACTGTCTACACAAAAAGACGTGTTTGATCATACTTTGACGTTGATTTTGATTTTTTGTACGTTTGTGCACTCGGCCCTTAGTTAGTTATCTTGGGGTGCCTCGTCTAACTTTGCGATTTGGCTACTACCAGGGCCTTAACGTCCAAAGTATGCCCGTTTAGTACCACGTTGTAATTAACTTCCGCAATATTTGTAACGGTTTCTAGCAAAATCGTATGATGCAGATTTTTCTGTGTGCAGACACAACTTACACAATTATATTTTCAAGCAATTTTTTTTACTTTTCATCTTTTCCTTTTCCGTATATACGAGTACTTAAATCTGAAACAGTACTCAAACTTTTCCCTTACTTTGTCACTATGCAGTTTTCCTCAAAGATAGCCCCGAAACGAAGACGATGCTTGGCAGGGACAGATTATGACAGAGTATCCGAGTTGGTTCATTGATGAATGTATGCGGATAAGCTTTCATTGGGCTCTGTCAATACAAACAAAAGTGAACCATTTCTTGTTCACTGAATATACGAACTTTTGTAACGATATGCATAAAAAAATATAAGAAACAAACTGAAGTATTTTAATCAATTCCAACAGCCAAGCGATTGAGAAGTTTCTTTTAACTGAGTCTGTAATATCACTTTAAATATAATAACAAATACATTCATAGAAAATATAAAGCTAATAAGCTAATAATGAAAGTGGTTATTGAACCTAAATCCTGAAAAATGTACCGTGCTCCACATGGGAAAAAAACCTAAATTGCCATACTTTTTAAACAATGTCAAACTCAAGCCAGTGGATTCACAAAAGGACCTGGGAATCAACATCACCTACGACTTGAAATGGGAGACCCATATTTTAGAAATTATTAAGAAAGCGAACTCACTCATTTTCATGATTCGAAAAGCCTTTCGTGTCCTTACACCTGATATTATGTTGAGAATATTAAAAACATATGGTTTTCAAATCTGGCAGCCTTACTTTATTAAGGATATCCAGGCTTTGGAAAAAGTCCAACGAAGATTCACCAAAATTCCTCAACAGCTCTCCAACCTAACATATGTTGAACGACTTAAAATTCTAAATCTTCCCTCTCTAGAAAGCCGCCGTCAGAGAGGTGACCTCATAGAAGCATACAAGATAATGACCGGGAAGTATGAGTGCGCAAATCTTGCAAATATGCTCACTTTAAATAAAAACACTCACTTAAGAGGATACAGCTTGAAACACAACTGCATGGAACATAACACCAACACCCGCAAACATTTCTTTACAAATAGAGTTGTGGAGTTATGGAACAAGCTCCCCGAAGACGTTATTAATTCTAACTAAACCAATAAATTCAAAAATCGTTTGGACACTAAATTTAAAAGAAAATATAACAAAGAAAGAGTTAATTCATATTACAATGGCAATTGACTAAAAAAACCCAATAAATAAATGTGATACCAAATACTAATTAAATAACTTTCCACATGACGATCAGCTTAATCTAATGAAAAATAAGATTTAGATATATCAGCTTAGGCTGCCTGTATAAAATAAATAAATAATAAATCGTATTTATAATATAGCGAAGTAGTCACAAAATAATGAAGTCGCTAAATTTCTTACAAATGAACACCATAACCTTTTCTGTCAGGTGCGGGTAGTCATAAACATAAGGACTGGATCCTGAGCATCGATATTACCGGTATATCAGCGGTTGACTACTGTTAACCTAGTTTCATCCAATGCAATTTTTAAGGACACAATAAGTGACGAGCCCATTGATGCATCATCTGACTATTGCTAGAATACCTTTTACCACTGAGGTGGTAGGTTTCGATGCTATGCTTCACGGTAATTTACATATAAAAATCTATACGACGAAGACGATGGTACAGCTACTGAGGCCAACGCTGATTTTCTCGCAGAGTTTATACGAATTGCTTGTCGAATACCAGAAGATAACATCAAAGACGATCCTAAGTTATATCAAGACACCAGAAATAAAGAAATACACGAGCTCATAACAATGCATAACAACAACAACGTTGACCACGGAATACACGAGGTAGGCGCGGCGACAGGTGAAAGTGTTCGGGCTTCCGCAGGGCAACGCGTGGCCTCACGCCGGCGATGGCGTAAGAGGTTGCGTAACCCGTCGTACTGCGGCCACTGCTCGCGATGACGGCGAGATGGAACTAGATGACATCGAAGATGATATTCTACCTAAGACAGTTATGGGTGAAGATAGATCGATCCGTTGATAACGTAAAAATAATAAATTTTGATGAGAACCTAATGAAAAATCCCAGATAGAAAGATTCAAAAGTTTTTATTACTATCAGGTAAAATGTAGAAAGTAAAAAAAGATTAATTTGAGGTTAAACGATGACATCTAGATTGAAGCATTGAATTTAGATTTTGAAAATAATCAGGAAACTGTATGGTCTGGACTGATTAATTTCCCTGATTCTTTCAAAATCTGATTACAATGCTTCAATGTAGACGTCGTTGCATAACCTCAAATTAATGAGGTAACAGTACAGTCGTATCCATTAAATACATTAAAATATCAAACAAAAAGATCTCCAAAAAATTGTTACTTTGCTTCAAAGTACCAATAAAAATAATGTTTATAGTAACTGACGTCTACGCTCTGATGTATCTAATACAATTTACATAACATTTGTATGTTTTAAGTCCATACAGTACTTTACAACTTGGATGAATTCGACGGACTTCAACCAGCCTGGAATTGGAAGGCGGTACAAAAGCACAGAAGGAGTCCATCATACATTTTCAGGTGTGCTTTGTACCGAATTCTAACTCCAGGGTGCTTGTAGTCTGATCAATGTTTTTTAAAACTGTTATTTATTTCACTTTTTAGGGTTCCGTACCCAAAAGGTGAAAACGGAACCCTATTACTAAGGCTCCGCTGTCCGTCCGTCCGTCACAGATTATGCATTTATTTTGCCGCTATAACAACAAATAGGTAACATTATAAAATAATAATAATTAAAGGCCATACAAATAGCGTGTTTTTTTTTGTGAATATTGTGCGATGGTACGAAACCATTCGTGTGCGAGTCCGACTCGCACTTGGCCGGTTTTTTTTGTATTTCCCACCCGTTGAAGTGGTATTCTTTAAAAATAATTTGAAGGAACCATATGTACACTACTAATGAGAAATAGAAAAATACAAATAGTTTGACAGTTTGCGCAGATATCAAGTAACATACACACAAGAAAAAATTAAAAACATACAGACTAATCGAGAACCTCCTGCTTATATTAAAGTCGGTTGAAAAGAATTAACACTCTCTCAAAACCGATTCCCGTGTGTTTCAAGTCGATGGTTGATGCGAGACATGACCACGTGGCAGCCGATCCGGTCCAGAGGCCTTGGCATTACCCAGGTAGGACGAGTTACCTGCCAGGATCGTCCAACTTTATGATCTAACCACTCTCTACAAAGTACAGCCCGGATTATTCACTTCTGCTTCGATACCTTTTCTAGGATTACACAAGTTAAACCGGAAATTCTACTTGACCCACATTAATTTTCGTCTCTCCATGGGATGTCGGAGTTCGCGCCTAAAATGACGTTTTCGGAACTTCGAAGTTAAGTAAACGTTAAAACGTTTGGGCTAATGTCACGACGGTGAGTGTAGTATTAGTACGAAAGTATTTAAAGTAATAAAACTATTTTAGGCGGTTTTTGACAGAGTTTTGAATATAATACAACACCTTTTTTTAGGGCTCCGTACACAAAGGGTGCCAACGGAACCCTATTACTAAGCCTCCGCTGTCCGTCCGTGCGTCCGCCACAGGGCTGTATCTCATGAACCGTAATAGGTAGGGAGCTGAAATGACAGTATGTATTTATTTTGCCGCTATTACAACGATTAGGTAAAATATAAAAAACCATACAAAAAACGTGTTTTTTTGTGTTAAATCTCGTACGATGGTACGGAACCCTTCGTGTGCGAGTCCGACTCGGCCTTTTTAAAGTCTTACAATCTTGCATTGGATTATATAGATGTTTTTGGATACAAGAATGATGCCAAAGTATAGTATAGAATAATTTCACCAAATGGTGCCCTGTAAATTGGAGTATCATCCCTGAATTGCGATAATGGTATTAAACAAAACATAGCCACTATTTCAAGTCTATCAACCGAGCCAGCAAGATTACAAATATTGACTTTCGAAACGATAATTGCAGAGGTAGCGAAGTTTTCGTTGACTTGCGCGCGGAGCTTCAAGAGACAATTGGGTGTCTCGGAACTTCACCTCTATTCCGGGAGGTCACGACATTTTTGGTCACGATAAGGTAAATGGCTGAATCTGGGGGGGGGACGGCATAACGTATAATATGCAGATCGTATAATGTCATATTTAAACAAAGTTTTAAAACCATGCACAACGTATAATCGGCAGATCGTATAATCTTATACGTAGTGCATAAAGAAGTCCAAAAAATTAAATTACTTATTTCTCCATGCATAACGTATAATAGTCACAACGTATAATGTTATGATCTTTATTTAACAAAAAAAGAAAACCATGCATATCATATAATCCTAAAATATTTCATACGATAAGCGCCCTTATCGATATAAGATTAAAGATTATACTCGCACGCGACTTTTCGACCGTCTCAATTAGCGTTGTAGCAAATTGTTACTCTTCAACAGATATCGATTCGTAGCAATTTCAGCCTTAAATGTATCGTCGTTAGGGCGCTTTATGCAGTGCTTCTTGGCATATTATACGTTCTGCATGGTTTTCTTTTTTTGTGAATTCATGTTAGGAATATTATACGTTGTGACTATTATACGTTCTGCATGATGCAAAGAGTTTATTTTATTTTTAAACTCATGCACAACGTATAACATTATACGTTGTGAATATTATACGATATGCATGGTTTTAATTTTTTGGAAAAAAATACTATTATACGTTGTGAATATTATACGTAGTGAATACGACTCAATCTGGGTACACACGTTAGAGACCAACCCTCTGATGCTAAATATGTCGGTCTGCCTGCGCCAAGTGGTTGCGTTAGCTAGATTGGATATATAAAATAGATGTTGGTGTGTACCTGCTGATGAATATACTGATAGTCTAGAAACATTGATACTTATTAATTATACAACAATAACCAGTCGTTCTTTGAAGTGAATACTTACATATACCTTAAGTAATATCTGTAACCTAAATCGCCTATAACTACGAAACGCAAACAGAGATTTGTTCAGTTTTGGTATTGCCAAGCAAGTGTGTACTGATACTTTCATGCTTCGTTATTTGCAGCCATTTACCTTATAATATATATTGTTTGGCACCGTAACTACTTTGTCAGGCGCCTTATCTACGTAACGCAACCACTTGGCGCAGGCAGACTGACACATTAGCTTCAGAGGGTTGGTCTTTAACCTACTACTTTATACTACTTTATCTACTAGGCGGTGGGGAAAGCCCGCCCGGATTGGTACCATCGCATTGGTTGAAAAGATGGTCGAAGCGGCAATAAAAATTGTCCGCGTTTTATATTTTCCCTAATTCATTTTGTTTTACGTTTATTTTTTTGCCCGCCTCACTGCACCTCTCCTACATCTCTAAGGTTGAATGGTAGAGAATGCCTTATGGCATTAATTTCCGCCTTTTTGTACCGTATGGCTGCAAATAAAGTATTTTTTTCATTTTCAGTTCAATGTAGCCGTGCTCATAGGGTAGGTCCTGGCATGGCACCTAATTCCTTCGGGAATTTGGTGTATTGGGCTAATATAACGGTAGTTGTGTGGTCTTAGCCATCCATGTCAGGTCGCATAAAAAAAATTCTGTGAACCCAGTTTAAGCCATTTACGTTATCGTTACCATTTCTGTCGCGACCTCCTAGTCTACTCGGAGCGATTCAAATTTTCCCTTCTCGGATAAAGCCCTGCGACGAATTATTAACGGTAGGGAGAAAATAGGACATGCTTATTTGGAGGCGTAGGGACATTTTCAACGATAAAATGTTTGCAAGGAAAAGTCGCATGGCCGAAAGGAAAATGCTTTCGCGAATAATAGACCGAGTTGGCAGGCTTTGAATAAATGATCGAAGGGGTCGCCTGAAGCAGAGCAGACAAAGGTATCGCTTGACACTTCTAATCTTCAAATACTTGACTTTCTTTATAGTGGAATACCCGTAAGGTTTGGGTCAGCTTTATGGATTTGCTTTGTAATATGTATCTATTTAAGCTTATTATGCATAGACACTCAAAATAGTCGTCGCGAATTATATTTGACCTGTTTGGTTAATAAATAAAATTTATATCCTCTGAAGTATGATCGGATGAAACTTTGCATATGGCTTTGAATTCGATTGCTAAAATGTAAAAAAACGACCAAGTGCGAGTCGGACTCGCACACGAAGGGTTCCGTACCATCGCACGAGATTTACAAAAAAATACACGTTTTTTGTATGTATTATTTTATAATGTTACCTATTTGTTGTTATAGCGCCAAAATAAATACATAATCTGTGAAAATGTCAGCTTCCTACCTGTTACGGTTCATGAGATACAGCCCTGTGACAGACGGACGGACGGACAGCGGAGGCTTAGTAATAGGGTTCCGTTTTCACCCTTTGGGTACGGAACCCTAAAGAACGACCAAGTGCGAGTCGGACTCGCACTCGAAGGGTTCCTTATCACAGTATAAGATTTAACATAAAAATCCCTGCGACGAATTATTAACGGTAGGGAGAAAATAGGACATGTTTATTTGGAGGCGTAGGGACATTTTCAACGATAAAATGTTTGCAAGGAAAAGTCGCATGGACGAAAGTAAAAATGCTTTCGCGAATAATAGACCGAGTTGGCAGGCTTTGAATAAATGATCGAAGGGGTCGCCTGAAGCAGAGCGGACAAAGGTATCGCTTGACACTTCTAATCTTCAAATACTTGACTTTCTTTATAGTGGAATACCCGTAAGGTTTGGGTCAGCTTTATGGATTTGCTTTGTAATATGTATCTATTTAAGCTTATTATGCATAGACACTCAAAATAGTCGTCGCGAATTATATTTGACCTGTTTGGTTAATAAATAAAATTTATATCCTCTGAAGTATGATCGGATGAAACTTTGCATATGGCTTTGAATTCGATTTCGAGTCGGACTCGCACATGAAGGGTTCCGTACCATGGTACAAGTTTAACACAAAAATCACGTTTTTTGTATGGGGCCCCACTTTTTTTTTTTTCTTTTTTATCTTGCCTATTTGTTGTTATAGCGGCAAAATAAATACACACTCTGTGAAACTTTCAGCCCTGTGACAGACGGACGGACGGACGGATGGACGGACAGCGGAGGCTTAGTAATAGGGTTCCGTTTTCACCCTTTGGGTACGGAACCCTAAAGAACGACCAAGCGCGAGTCGGACTCGCACTCGAAGGGTTCCTTATCACAGTATAAGATTTAACATAAAAATCTGTTATTTTTTTTGTATGGTTCCCCCCTCCTTCAATTTTAATTATATTTTGATTATACCTACTTGTTGTTAAAGTGGCAATTTAATACACACTTTGTGAAAAATCGGACGGACGGACGGACGGACAGCGGAGGCTTAGTGATTGGGTTCCGTTGGCACCATTTGGGTAGGTAATCCTAAAAAATCGTTTAAAATGGTGGTCAGGAATTAAATTTACGAAATCGATTTCGTTATTTTTCCTGAATTATAATTTTGGATTCGTCATTTCATAAAATAGTTTGCAAACGAGGAATTTCTGCAAAATAAATTTTAAGCAATATCTTATGTAATTTTGTATGTAATGTACTCATTTAAGTCTAGTAAGATATAAAAAAACAATTTTATCCTTATTACTGAGCTCTACACTTACTAGCGATCTCAACTGAGTGAATTTCTCATATAAACCTTCCATATAAAATTCCTAAATTGTGGATATACAATATATATTAGTTTATTTTATTCAAAGTATGCTTGTATTGTTATGTAAATTATGGTTTATGTATGTTTATACTGTATGTATGTATTTTTATTTTATTTGCTTTATTCTTTTCCTTTCAAATTGCTATTGTGTACCTACCTACAGATATTTTCGATTGTCTCTCCTCATCACCCCAAAGGTTGACTGGAAGAAATCACTCCTAGTGATAAGTCCGCCTTTGTGCAATTTTGTTGTTGTTTCGAATTGTTTTTGTAATTGCACTTGTTTTCTATTGCACAATAAATAATTTATTCATTCATTCATTTAAACTGATTTAAATTCAAATGTGAAATCGTGTTTTCTTGCGTTCAATTTATTGAAAGAGACAGTTTTAATAAAATAAAAAATCCAAGCTATAAATAAAACATAACGCCGTGATCCCGAAAGATTAGACAGCGATGATGTATGTACGCAGCTAACAAGGAACTTACGTATACAGACATGGATTTCTCAATACATCTCTGAAATTATTTTTCGCGCTCATAAAACGCAAAGTTTTCCGCTACTTTGCTTCCATTTCCGTAGCATTTCCGGCGCTGATTGATTGGCATTTTTCATTTTTTCGCCGGTCCCCTTTAGCGAATCCCGGAAATGAGGGGGCGAGGGAATTGAAAAGGGGCGGGAAATGCGATGGTCGCTTCCTAATACAACCTTCCATGCTTACAATGTATTTGTCACATGCAATATACTTAATGCTCGCCGTAACATCGTGAATTTTAATGGAAAAAAAGTTGACGACCCTACATCTCTCGCTCAGTATTAAACATTATTGTTATTTTCAAATAACGTCCAATGGTAAATATACTTTTTCGTTATAAGCAGGTACTGTCGCTTATTCCAAGGAATGTGACATGTGTGTATGTATATTATCGACCGTAAAGCAAGGACACATTAATTGAAGGAAGAGCCCAGTAAGAATTCAGTAAGGATTCACGATCCATAAATAGAAGGGAAGGATATGTTTATATCCAGTCCAGAAAAAAATCTCGAATATATAGAATAGCACAGTAAACCAGTAAGTTGCCACTTGACTGGCGCGGGATGGACCCAGTTAATCAGTAGGCTTACTTACTATGTTTAGGGTCTCGTCCACTAAGTACTGATTAGCTTAATCCGCACATTATTGGGCGAATATACTGCAAGGCTGGACCCGAACCAGCAAAACATACCATTCGCGGGTATTGCGTCTACCAATTTCGCCACCGTTAAACGTAATATCCGCGAATGGTTTCTGGGCCCTTTCTTCAATTAATGTGCCCTTGCTTCGCGGTCGATCATACATACAAACGTGTCACAAACCTCCAACGGTGCTACTTTAGAATACAAAACTATAAATGGAAAAATCCAACTACGAAATTTCTAAACTGTGCGTTGCGTATTTACATCACAAGGATCCAGACTCACCTATACTAAAATCAGTAACACAGTGAATGTAACAGGTAACTAAACTCATAATAAAGATTGAAGTTATTTACAACCATAAGCCACAAATAAATACACAGTTCATAAAACATGTCATAAATCCCAATTAACATTTTATAGTTATGCTTGGATCTTTTAATTTTAAAGCCTATGAAGAAAAAGATGGCGCAATAACAGGATTATTAATTAAATTAATAATTATCTTTTAATAAGTGATTTGATATTATATTATCCATAAATATAAAGGAAGCATATGTCTATATCCAGTCCAGAAAAAAGGCTCGAATTTATAGGATAGGACAGGAAACCTGTAAATAGCCACTCCACAAAGTAAACCAGTAAGTAGCCACTTGAGTGGCGCAGGATGGACCCAGTTTGTCAGTAGGCTTTCTATATTTAGTGGTCTTCACTGTTCTGGATTCAATCGATTAGGTTCTTAGTTCGGATTTCTACCAATTACTCTCCTACAAGGAGTGGCAATTAAGTTCCAGGATTTGTTCAATAAAGCCCAAAAAAAGTTACGAACAAAATTATATTATCAACCTTCACAATAGTCTCCCACTCACTCAAACTCTACACAGCGATCCCAACGTTGCTCCCGTAAGCAAGCTCTGCTCCAGTGGCAACAAAACACTCGGAAACACTTGCACATTAGGTTTTAATCGGTGGTTTTAATATAAGTTTTGTCATAAATACAGTGAGCTTATCACATAGTTACATATCCATTTAATTGCTACCCTGCTATTGGGGCTTATTAACGGCTGCGGCTACGTTGAAATGCATGTTTTCGCCAAAATCGCTTGCCCAATTAATAAGTAATGGTCTGTTATTTGTAATGAGAGTTGAATGAGAGTCATCCATTTTTACGAAGCCACTAAAAAGTTGTTTTAGAAAAAAACAAACGAATCCCGCCATTATTTTCAAATTACGAATGGAACAAAAGACACGCGAATCTGCGCCATTATTTTCAAATTTCGAATGGAACGAAAGACACGCGACTCTGCATGAAAAACATAGTGTTGCCAGCTGTATCCAAATTCCCGGGACTTAATTGCCAAACTGCTTGTTCTAACAAAGTCCTAATCGGAATGTTTCCGCAGGGCTGCTGGCGTGCGCGTGCGCGTCCCTCGCCGCGCAAGTCGAGGACCCCTGCAAGACGAAGGCGCGCGTCGTCGCCGACGACAAGCACTGCGACAAGTACTGGGAGTGCGACGGTGGGCGCAGCGAGCAGTACGACTGCCCCAACGGGCTCGTGTTCGCGGGCAAGCACCGCGGCGTCACCGAGGGCTGCGACTACCCGTGGCGCTCCAACTACTGCGAGTACCCTAAAGTGCAGATAAGTGAGTGTGATGCATTGATTGTTATTTATTGAGTGCCGATACCGCACCCTCATAAACGGAAACGAGACCACAAGGCATGAGAGTACAAATGTTGCTAGCCAGAATGCGGTTTGTCGCAATGCTCGCCTTGGTAGTAGCAAAAACTAGAATGAAAATGTTTCACCCGAGTAGCTGCCATTCCCTATTTAGAAAAAAATATCACCTTTTTGCTTGGGTTAAGACTTTTCAACCGAGTCATTTCTACGAGCTCGCCTACAGTTAATTACAATTAATAACAATAATTAATTTAGTATGTCGCTGCAGATTCTGCCTTCGATCATCAGACCATTATTAATGTGGGCCTTCTTGCCCAACTCAAAAGTGAAAATAATCTTGTTTATCTTCTTTCCACGTTAGTTAAACGTTTAATTGCTGTTTCAAATAAAAACAGACTAAATGCGGCTAAGATGGCGGCTATCTTCCTGCTTCGGCCGCCAGCAGCAAGCCAAAACTCAACCACAGAATAACTAATAGTGACTCAACGCCGACCCTATCTGTTCTGTTCCTTACCTTAAATGGTGGGTAAAAAAGTACTGGGACACAGCGAACGGCCTAGAATAGAATTGCCGGATAGTAGAGTTGCCAGGAATTCAAACTGCCGAGCACGACATGTGCATTATGAATCTGGTGAGCATGGCTTACTATGAAAACATGAGGCAACATTCGTATTTACCGCACTAATATTTGTCCACAGAGCTATCTATTTAGATTAGCAGCAAATTGTACGTACGTAGATAACTGTACGTTTTCTTAGCGCGCCAGCCATTTTAATTCATGCGCGCTCTAAATTCGAAAAGTTGAGTTGATTCGAAATTCAAATCCTGACAGAACGGTATGACGAAACTAGGTATGTTAGAGTATCCTCGCTTAACTAGCATATGCATTTACCAAAGCTTTAAATGTTAAACATTTAAAAATATAAAAGTTAAATACTTTTCCCACATAGTAAAATGGTTTCTATTTGATAGCGACGTTCAGTTTGACCTATCGTATGCTTGGATCGACCGATTTATCTTCCTTAAAACGTATGCCGAGTTGAAGCCCCACCCATTGATTGAATTTCGTAGATTATCACGGTCCATTAACATAAAACTACTTCCATTAATGAACATTACCAATTTCGATTGAAGCTTGCGGTCTTTTCGAGTTGATGACAACGATTAGTATTATTTGTCCAGTCATGGGCAGGATTTTAAAAAATCCACTGGTCAAATGTAAAATTATCAACAAAAAAGTTATCACAAAGAAGAAACTATCTAACCTATCCGGAAATTGTATAAACAGCGGTGCCTGGTCCAATACGGTGACGTTTGGAAAAAATATTCACGATATTTCCAATAACGCGAGGCCGAATCAGGCATGTTCATAGCCCCTAGTCCGACTTCTCATCTAAAATTGGCCAAACCCATTTACTAGCATTCTCAAATGCACTGGGTGTTAAGCGAACTAACATTTGCGAGTACCCAATTCCTAAAAGGAATAGACCTAATAGTAGGTCTAAGCCTTACTTGGAAACAAATGTTTGACGAACGGAGACGTATATAATGTATGTGAAACTTTCATCCTATGGATTTTTCTCAAATCAGAAGAAATAGTCGTTTAAGGTCGGCCCGTAAGCATCAGAACATTTCGCCTCCCATACAAACTTAGTTTTTTAATCATTTGAAACCCACTGCTCCAACTTACTTGATATTTGGTATTAATATTAGGCTACAAATATCTGTGTCTGCATGCCTTTGTTTTTTCGGTAAATTTATTCTGGGTCAAACCACAGAGAAAACGAAATTCGTATAAAGACTTTATTTTTGCTTTCATTTCATTCGGTTTGGATTTAAAAAAACAAATGTGTGCGGACACAGATATTTATTACCTGATATTAGATATTAAATATTAATTTAATTGGAATAGCGGTTTCCAAATGATTAGTAAACTACGTTTGTATGGGGGACATAGCTTACGGGCCAATAATATGCAAATGAAGGACTCATTGTGGCCATAACAATATTTTCTTGGATCACACATTTGAGTAAATTATCGTTTTAGATAATAATTATATATATATTTATAATAAATTATATAATTATTAATTAATAAATATTAATATTAATAATTATATAATTATATAGTGCAACACGATCATTCATTTTGATAAAAGAAAAGTTAGCAACCGATCTTACGAACCGAGTAAAAATTGAGGTTGGATAATCCCTATTAAAACAAGTCAGAGCCGGTAGTCTCAGTTGTCACCTAAATTGGCGTTACGGCAAACCGATCGACTGTCGTTTTCAAATGTATGGAGAAATTAAAGAGCGCGCGCAGCGGGCGTTAAGCGAACTAACATTTGCGAGTCCGAGCTTGATTTGACAGCTTACTCAACGGTGGCGTAAATACGTCGACGTTGCGGTTTACGTCCACTCCGCGTTTTCATACAAATCGGAAGTCCGCGTTTGACTTTGACAGCTTGAAGAAGTAAAACCACAGAATATCTAGTAAAAACTTGTATGGAGATTGGAGAAAACGCCAGTCGATCGGTTTGCCGTAAACGCCAATTTAGGTGAGAACTCAGACTGACCACTCAGATTTACAATCGTAAAACTGTTGCTTCACTAAAACGTAAGGCGTGAGCGAATAATTTGTGCGGGGTTGTGGAAGTCGTGCGGTTTATGTTATATTTGTTTTAAGTTTTGGAAAACAACCGTCAATTTCTTCAGCGATTCTGAATTTACGAGTTTGATCATCGCCCCCGTAAATAATTGGAGGTTTTCGTTTACATCGTCTCGGCGTTTTCATACAAATCGGTAGTCCGAACTTGGTTTTGACAGCTTGAAGAGTAAAACCACAGAATAAGTAGTAAAACTTGTTAGGGTTTGGCGTTTTTACGTAAATTCCAAATTCCGTAGACGCCAATTTAGGTGACAATTCGGACTAGAGGCTCAGAATGTACATGACATATGCACTGATGTGTCGGCTCGGCACGGCCCGGCCCGTCACGTACGCTCATCTGGCATGCAACGTTGCAAGCGCAGACCGCCGTCGGACAGCCGCGGGGCCGCCGGCGCGTGCCGGACGTCCGGTGTCTGCTCCGGCCGGAAGCGTATACGGAAATATATCATGTATACGATCGAGCTATAGAGCGTTCAGTGTAGCGATGTGTAGAGTTAAGGCAGTCGTAGGTCAGCGCGGCTTGATTCTATGCCCCTATGTTTTGCTTTTTAGGGTTCCGTACCCAAAGGGTGAAAACGGAACCCTATTACTAAGCCTCCTCTGTCCGTACGTCCGTCCTTCCGTCCGTCCGTCTGTCACAGGGCTGTATCTCATGAATCGTATCAGGTAGGAAGCTGAAATTTGGACAGAGTGTGTATTTCTTTTGCCGCTATAACAATAGACTGGTCAAATTAAATAATAATGAAGGGGACAAAAAGATTATTTTTTTGTGTTCAATTTTGTATGATGGTACGGAACCCTTCGTGTGCGAGTCCTATCTCGCACTTGGCCGGTTTTCTTGAAATATCTGTATTTTCCTGTAAAAACAATTTTAAATGTTCAATTACAATTATATTAAAAATACAATTCTTTTCCAATGTTTATAAGTCAATATTTTCCAAACTGAAAGGAATGTTGAAACAATTTAAACATACAGACATAGGTCTCGACCACTGAAAACCACTCGACAATATCTTTTATAATGCAAAGTCTAAAACAATCTTCTTATGCTACCATGTTTTCCAAAATTCTATGGTATGTGCATAACCTTCAGCGCGTGCTTATATAAAGGGGCATCCTGAAATAAAAATCCTCTCTTGGCCTAGCAGTAGTCGGCTAATAAAGGGAACGCTTTCTGTTGAGATCACATAATATTTTTCAAAACGACCAAAAAATACTAATATTTCTCGTAAATCATATTAAGGGTGTTCCGACCCATACAATGTTTTTTTTACACAGAACGCAAAAAGTATTGCACTTTAAGGCAAGAATTCGTCAAAAATATTAAATATAGCCATAGTAGTTGCATCGAAAACATATTCACAATTTCAGGTTCAATGGTTTCGTTGTAATTGCCGATTAGAAGTTTTACATCGTTAGATGGCGCTGTTAAATAAAAATGGTATGTAAATAAATTGTAACAAAACCAATAATCCTGAAATTGTGAAATTGTTTTCGCTGCAAGTAATATGACTATATTAAGCTTTTATTATTAATTCGTGGCTTAAAGTGCAATACTTTTTGCGTTATGTGTGCAAACAACTTTTTATGGGTCGGAACAGCCTTAACACGAATTTGGCAATAGTGATTTTGCTACTAGATTTAATTCCGAGAATAGCTCAACCGTAAATTTGAAAATAAATATGTAAAGGATAGTGTACCCTAGAACTGAATTTTGAGGATAAAATCCTCTGGTTAAAATAAGCTTCACTCTCCGGCCCATATATCTCTTGGCAAAATATCAGGTTGATCCGTTTCGAACAGACCAACAAACACACTTTATAATATTCGTAGTGAATGTTTCTTAGGAAGACTTCTATTATTCACTAAAAGTTAAAAGAAAATAAAACGCCCAACTACTTTCTTACACTTTCAGCTGAAATTACTTGGATGAAAGACGGCACTTCAATTATCTAACGTCTATCTCTTTGTCGTCTAGCAGCAGCTTTTCTATTCGTTCTTTGGAGGCTGAGATTATTTTTTTCCGATAAATATGTCTGAGTTTAAGTAATTTCGTATTTTTCTACTTTGGTGTTTCTTTTCAAGTATTGTACGAATGTAAAAAAACGTTAGTGGAGAACGTCTTACTATAATTAGTTCTCTTACGAATTTAGGAAGCGCACATCGAATGATGGTTAAACTAAACAGCGTCCTGTGAAGTTATTACAAGTCAAGTCAAGTCAATCAACGTGTTTGCGTCCACTGCTGGACATAGCCTCTCCAATTTTTCTCCAGTTCTGCCGGCCCTCAGCGGTACGGAACCACCGCTTTCCGCCGAAGCACTTGATATCGTCGTCCCACCTGGCGGGTGGTCTTCCCACACTCCGTTCAAGTTATTACGTGTCGTTGCAACTCGAAAAAAATAGTAGTGACTTCCTAATTGAACTCACTCGCCGGTGCTGCCTTTTGTATGACTCCCGTCCTTTCATGCTCGCTGATAAGCTCGACGTTTTGTTTACCACGTTATCAGTTTCAGTTTCAGTTTCTTTATTTCCTCCATTAGATGTATATTACACACTCGAACTCGTCATTTTTTTTTTCCTGTCGGTTCGATTACTTCTGGCGAAGAAGAGCCGACAAGAAATTTCGTCAGGCTGGTCATTGTATTTTTATTTTTTTTCCAGTGATACTTATAAACTAGTTTACAGTGATTGATTGATTACTACTGCTAACAAAGAACATTATTATAAGAACATTATATTCATTGGTGAGGAGCAAACTCTTGACTACGATTCAGGTGTAAAAAGCCATCGACATGGACATCATGTGGACACATCTGACATCTGACTGGACGAAGCGGCGTAGGTCCTCCAGTTCGCGCATAAAATATAAATATTTTGGTAACGAAAATCCACCCAGCTCTTCAGTGCACGAAACTTGGCAAAATCTATCCTCTCCCGATTGAGTTTCGATTCAATTTCTTCATAGACTAGGAGGTCACGACAAAAATGGTAACGATGTCGTAAATGGCTGAAACTGGGTTCACAGGATAAAAAACCACCCTCTGAAGCTAAATGTGTCAGTCTGCCTGCGCCAAGTGGTTGCGTTACGTAGATAAGGTGCCTGAAAAGGTTGTTATGTTGACAAAAAATATATATGACTAGCAGCCCGTCCCGGCTTTGCACGGGCATAATATCATTTAAAAAAATATTATTTTGACACAATGATAACCAAATAAACCCTTTTTACCTAGAGTTCGTACATTGAAATATTTGAAATAAAAAAAACTTAGATATTATTATTACATGATTATTAGATATTAGAGAAATCATAAATTCAAATTGCTATAGGGAGAACCGCGGCCTCCGACGCACTATTTATAGGCACGCTCCCGCCGCCCCGGACGGCCGGTACCGCCGCAAACGCTATGTCCCGCAATCATATGCTGTAATAGATCTATATTAAATCAACAATGTATTTAAGGTATTTAATTGGATAAGAATTAATGCTGTATTGGTTAAATCGCTTCGAAAATTAGCCATTCTTTGTCGTAAAAAGTAAATGACAATTTTTTTATATTGTGGGATATCCATAAGATATAAACATATACCATTGCGGAGTTTTCTGTAGACCTTTTCAATGTATACAATACTCTTAGTACATTATTTTGATAACTCTCGTAGGGTTCAGCCAGCGTTTGCAATGTAAGCGGAAAAAAAAATGTTTTACGACATCACATTGGAAACCTAAAAAATAACAGTATTTCTCCGCTATTTAAGGCGGCCCAACCCGGCGGGCCTAACTCATTCGCGGGCACAGTACAAAACCGTGCTGTTGCGCTCTGGGACCTTCTCTGTTTCAAAGAATAAGACAGGCTCCGTGATGAGGAAGATGCAACATGTCCACAAAAAAGACAATGTGCATAGTGTATGATTTGGTAAGATTTACGAAAATTTTAATTTCAACACGACTTATAGCTAAAAGTAAACCACGACCGCTGTAGTCAAAAATCTAACAAAAAACAAATAGATCATAAATTTTGATTAAATAAGCTATGTCTGATGACTAATCTTTTTACGATGTTCTTACTTTATCATTGCGTAATCCACCTCCAAAGTTATCGTATAAAACGCGCGAAAAATTCGAACTTTCGGACCTTATAACTTAGAAACCAAACACAATTTTACAATGCCAATGGTCATCAGACATCTAGTTCGATCAAATAAAGCTATTTTGAGCAAAATTTTGGATCTCTGACAAGAAATATGGGCGTGATCTTCTTTCCCCTTTTGTATGGGGAGATGAGCGGGTTGGGCCACCTTAATGGATGTTATTATACATATAAACCTTCCTCTTCAATCACTCTATTAAAAAAACCGCATCAAAATCCGTTGCGTAGTTTTAAAGATTTAAGCATACATAGGGATGTAGGGACAGAGAAAGCGACTTTGTTTTATACTATGTAGTGATAAGGTAAATGGCTGCAAATAACGAAGCAAACTGAACAAATATTTGGTTGCATTTCGTAGTTATAAGCGATTTAGGTTACAGATTTAACTTTAGGTATATTTAAGTATTTAATTCAAAAACAGACTGGTAATTGTTGTATAATTAATAGGTATCAATATTTCTAGACAGTCAGTATATTTATCAGCAGGTAAATACCAAAATCTGTGTTATATAGCCAATCTAGATAACGTTACCACTTGGCGCAGGCAGACCAACATATTTAGCATCAGAGGGTTGGTCTCTAACATGTGAACCTAGATTCAGCCATTGACCTTATCGTGGCCAAAAATGTCGTGACCTCCCGGAATATCAGGCTCAGCCTTTATGCAAAATTCATTCAAAGCGAAGCAAAATGTAATTCTCCTCGCCCCCTGGAGTTTTAATGCCAATTACGGTTTGTTTGAGCCCCGTTAAAGTATTTAAAAGAGCGAGTGCATAAATCGATCGAAAGCCTAATGATAAAGTTTTGTCAACGATTATACGAAATGGGAATGAAGTTATAAGTGAATCGCGGAAATAATAAACTTATAAGGAAAATAACTGTGGTAAGCCAATCTTAGACAATAGTTAGAAGACATGTCGTAGATTTGAATACATTTATTGTTAAGGTCATTCAAAAAAATAATAAATAATTCTTCTAACGGAGCAATAAAAATATTGAAAGTTTTTCATTCTGGCTATAACGCAGGCCGCGGGAATCTAAAGCCAAAAACAGACCGGTCTTTTTCGACCACTGGCCATCCCCTAGGTAATTTAGCTGTAGGTATATACAGCATCAAATTCGTGTTAGTGGTTGAAGCGAATGGACCGACAGACTTTATTTTTTGATGAATGAATGTATGAATTTTAGAGTGAGATGAATAAGTAAATGAGTTTTAGTGGCTTATCTGCAAATCAACTAAAAAAATTTACTTAAAATAGTGAAATACCACGACTTACGCTATAACCCTAACACGAACCCGGAGTTACGCAATTCGTCTTCGCTATCGAAACCCAGGGGGAATCAGCGTCTGATTCTGATCGAATTGAAAAAGCGGTTGATCTTGCCAGACAATTAAATTGCGAGGTGTATAATAATGATGTTCAAGAACTGATAGAATCAGGACCATGAGACCATTTTTTTTTACTTCTTGAACCTGTCAAAATCACACGCGGCCTTCCGATTTGTATGAAAACGCAGAGTATGTATTTTACCGGCTGTTCTCTCCAACGAAAGCCTAAACCTCGCTTCGCGCTTCGTAATCGCACAGGCGGTTATCACTCGGTCCCACGTGCAGCGAAAGTCCGAGCATTACTGTACTTAGTTATAAAATAAATATTCTACCTTATTAACTCATGACTTCATTCACCTAAGCCCCAGCAAGACGCCGCCCCAAGAATACAGCGGTGGGCCTAAACGTTATTTTTCAATACTATCTCATTCCTTATTCGTTACTGTGTAAGAACGAGTATCAAAACCTGTTATTAATAACGGATTTTGATACTAGACTGATATCAATGGCTGACCACTGCTAAATATAATTTTTTTTTTAATCATTAAATGCAGGTCTTAAATAAATACACTCCTTGTAAATATTTCAGCTACCTAACTATTACGGTTCATAAGATACAGCCCTGTGTCAGACGGACGGACGGACGGACGGATGGATGGACGGATGGACAGTGGAGGCTTGGTAATAGGGTTCTGTTTACACCCTTTGGGTACTAAACCCTAAAAATTATTTAACTTATAAATAAAAAAATATTCTCATTAAAAAGTTACATGAAAAAATCAGACCTTCTAAATTCTTAAATAACATTTTTTTATAACTTAAATTTCCAATAAAAAACTGATATTTAATCAACCTGGTGTTTAAAATAGTTGTAAAATAAATCCCTGTCATGCACTGTACTCGTACATAGAACAAAGCGCGAGATCCCGTTCCTGAAGATGTTATTGTAATAACAGGTTTCGTAGTAAGAGGCGCCCGCAAGATAGTATTGTAAAGACGTTACTGTAGGAACGGGTTTCGCAGAGCTAGGCGCGCGGCGCTCGGGCGATCCCGTTCCTGAAGATGTTATTGTAATAACAGGTTTCGTAGTAAGAGGCGCGCGCGAGGTAGTATTGTAAAGACGTTACTGTAGGAACGGGTTTCGCAGAGCTAGGCGCGCCGCGCTCGCGCGATCCCGTTCCTGAAGACGTTATTGTAATAACATGTTTCGTAGTAAAAAGCGCGCGCGGGATAGTATTGCAAAGATGTTATTGTAGGAACGACTTTCGCCGAGCAGAGGCGCGCGGGGCGCACGGGATAGTGTGGCTTAAGACGTTATTGTAGGAACGGGTTTTGTGGATGATGAATAACAAGAACGACTTGTTCTTTTCCAATACTTGTTATTAATAATCGTTACGTTAATATCGGCCCGCCGCTACAAGAATAACCATGACGTTCGTTAGTTAGCCACGTGCCGCCCCCGCCACCCCCCACCTCCCACCGCCCCCCAGCCGCGACCCCGGGGAGCCACGGAGCGGTCAGCACTGCGCGAAGCTGCCCCCGGGGAGGCGGGACACGCAGTGGCCGTATTCATAGGCGGGTCGCCTTGGACCGAAGCCTGCATTCCTGCCAAAAAAATCGTACAATTTCAAGTGACAACTTCTTTGGCACCGTTGTGAAACTAAAAAGCCACACTAAAAAAAGACAAACTATAGGACTTAGGGCCTTTTTCACCTACTGCTGATTAGCTTATTCGCCACATTTAAGGGCCTTTATTATCAGCTTGCAATCAATACCAGTACCAGATAATCGACACTTCAGTAATAAAGGCCCTTTAAGTGTCCATTAAAATAAATGGGTACTTAGTGAAAACCAGGCTTAGCCTGTGAGAGAATGAGAAAGAATACATTATACACTTTAGCTCGAGCTTGTCCTTGAAAATGCGTCGACCGCTGTCTTGTTTCACCGTTGTCTGAAGGTTTCACTACTATTGCACATAATATATTTTTTTCGTACTAAGCAAGTAGGTACGTCACTTTTGTCAACGAATATGAAATGTATGTAGAATCGACCTTGACAGAAGAACACATACATTGAATAAATAAAGCTGTATAAAGAATTACTTTGTGAATATACGTCTTTGATTGATGTGTCCTTGCTTCACGGTCGATTCTACATGCCTATGATATTCTTTGATATCTGGACCTGCTTGAGTTTGCAATGTGACGCAATATTTCAAATATTACGACATCAAACATTAATAACATAAAAAATTTCACAATGTCAAAGTTCATAATCAATACCTAATTGTGTTTCGGCTTTCAAGCGTTGGGAATAGTGTATATTTTTTTTTTGAGTATCACATCTCATGGTGTCATGTGTCAAAGAACAGGGTTACCCCAGGCGCGTATTCCAAGAAATTCACCTATTTATTTTTTATCAGATATTGAAAGTTACATTCTCGCTAAACATGTGGATTACTCCATGGCACGGAACCCATGTAAACTAAAGTTCCTTTTCCTACTTTCAAGTTTTTTCTGTTAAATCTGCTTGATGATCAAGGCTAAAAGAAAACATTGTCATTGTCTTCCATCCAGGTTAATTTAGCTCTGTTCATATAAAAGGATGGTATAGCATGGCATCTAACTTCACAAATATACTGTGTTGCTCTAGTATCATGGCAGTAGGTGTGATATTTGTATCTCGTATATCCATATCTCGTTACATAAAAAAAATAACTAAAGGCTTAAGGTAATAAGCTAGCTGATGCCTCATACAAAGGTAGTTTACTATTCATTTGAAAACCACTGATCCAATTTGCTTGTTGATCTAATTTTTAACCGACTTCAAAAAAGGAAGAGGTTCTCAATTCGTCTGTATGTTTTTTTGTTATGTTTGTTACCTCATAACTTTCGCCTGGGTGAACCGATTTCGATGATTATTTTTTTTTTGAAAGCTGGTGCTTTCCATGTGGTCGCATTTTTATTTGGTTTAGTTCTGACCATGATATCCATGAGAAAATCATAAAAGTCTTAAATTTATATTAAGTATGTGCGCGACAAATGGACGAATAACGCAATATAGCGCCAACCAACTTCGATCATTCTTTTTTTTATTGGAAAGGACGTGTATAAATTACTTAGTGTCCTTCAGATTCACTTAAAATAAACAAATAAAAAAAATACCAAAAAAATAACCGACTTAAAAGAAAAAGCACTAAAAAGTAAAAAAATTATTGCCATTTTTGTTGTTACGATTATTGTAATTTTTTGAGTCGGTGTCAGCCAAGGCAGCCAAGGTTCTCTTGACTGGCGCTGCGCGTGCCTGGCTGACGCCGACTCAAAACGTTACAATAATCGTAACTACAAAAATGGCAATTTTTTTTTTACTTTTTAGTGCTTTTTCTTTGAAGTCGGTTATTTTTTTTGTAAATTTTTTTTAAGCATCAAATTGACTGCCCACTGTTTTTAATTGGTAATTTAAATGTTTTTGGTATCAAAACCGATTCAAATGACAGCAAAAGGAAAATCATCATAACAACAAATTTTCTTTTCTCTCTGCTTTGACCGTTTTTGGAAAAAAAAAATAACAAAAACGTACAGACCCAGATATTTATTGTCTGGTATTAGATACCAAATATCAAGAAAATTCGAACGGCGATTTTATTATTAGTAAATTAATGAAAATGTGACAGCGTATTAAAAACTTTAAAAAAATAAAATTGTAGACGCTGTCTATAGATACGGAACCGGATGCGTGGGCGACATTTTACCGTCAGAGCCTTTTCTTGTAACCGCGGCTAAGCTTTGCTATTTTAGGAATGCTTTGAAAATATGCTAGAAAGCACATGGGTGGAGTTGCGAGGGTAAAACCTATTACGATATGGAATTTATGTCCTTACTTGTAAAATTGCCGAATTAATTAGAAAACATGTTTGCATGAATGTCAGTATGAAATTTAAATAATCGAAATGTATCGCAAATACCGCCTAGCTATAGAAATCCTGGGGACAGGAATCAATTTCTTTTAAGAGACGTTTTGTCAGAGCTGATTTATTCTCCTATAAGAAGTTATCGGTAGCTGTACGATTTTATTTATTTTTTCTTTTCATTTATTTAAACTTGTTGCTAGTCAATCTACACTAAGTTACGTCACAAAGAACCGCGGATTCGATCAACCCAGTAAAGAAGAACCCGCAAAGAAACTTCACGGGTTAACATAACATATTCTTACACACTTAGGCTGAGATAAATAGTCGTAACAGAAACTAAGTTTAACGAAAAGTAGTACTATGCGACGTCATTTCGACACATTTTGTATGCACGAAATCTGGAAGACGAAGTCTATACAAAATGTGTCAAAGTGACGCCACAAAGTACTACTTTTCGTTAGTCTTAAGTTATGGTTACGACTATTCATCTCAGCCTTAGATCTAAATGCTAATGCCAAACAATTCCTTGGGCAAAGAACAAAGAACAATACAGCAACCCTCAGTTTAAATTACTTACAACGAACAAAGTTGCTAACGCAATAATATAAATTAATGTAATTTATATCATCACAAGTATTGTATGAACGAGTACGAAAAGCAATGGAGCGTTTTGACCACGGAGGATAACTATCCTCCGTGGTTCCGACCCTAACGTTCATATGCGATGCCATTGTGCAATTTAAAAACATTGCCTCAAAAAGTAAAACTTTAAAGTTCAGGGAAGGATACAGGGCGGAAGGCAACGGGTGAAATTGCCCCCTTTGCATTATTTTTCGAGCAATTTCAAAGAACGCAATTTGAGGAGGAATCAAGTCTTTTTCGATGCTTCCACCAACTTATTCTGTGCACCAATAGGTCATAGTCACCAACTGGAGCAAAATCCAAAATTCCCAAATGTTCGAGATTTTCCAAACATCGTACTAAGTATAGGCACCATTTTCCTTTAACAGTATATTTATTTTTTATTTTAATATATATTTATTTTTATTTATTTATTTATTTAAATAAATAAATAAATAAATAAAAATACTAACCGAATGTTTCGAACCCGCGGCTAACATACAGCCCTGTGACAGAAGGACGGACGGACGGATAGATAGACGGACAGACAGCTTAGGCTTAGTAATAGGGTTCCGTTGGCACCGTTTGGGTAGGAAACCCTAAAAATTACCAACAGCCTCTACAATATTGAGACGTTCGTCGTCATAAGGAAATTACAAAACGAAACCCCATTCATAGTGACGTGGACATGAGAGTTCCCCGAATTATCCTAAGTTACTGTCAGACCCAGCTCTCACACACAGCTATGTTGGTGTAACCTACAGTTACGTGAACAATAAACAGTATTTGTCGTACAATTACGCCAATGCCACATGCTTATCTATAAAAGTACCAAACGTTACTTTAGAAAACATACTTTTTCGTACTAAGCAGATACGTCGCTTATTCCAAGGATTGCGAATGTATGTATGTATAATCGACCGTGAAGCAAGGACACATTAATTGAAGAAAGAGTCAAACATCGTTAAATGAATGTATGTAGTTATAATCCTAAACACTGTATTTGTAGGAGGCATTCATTACGGGGGCATGGACTATGGGAGAATTCCAAATTATGGGTATACATACAGCAGGTGGCAAAATTGGTAGACGCAATACCCGCGAATGGTATTTGCTGGTTCGGGTCCAGCCTTGCAGTATATTCGTAAAGTTGTTATTTTTACTAGACTCTTTCTTCAATTAATGTGTCCTTGCTTCACGGTCGATCATGCATACATACATACATTACTTTAGGGTAGGGGTAACGCCTGTGACCTCTAGTATGAAAGCCCAGGGTTAGATTCGCGCTCGTGTCCAAGGGGTGAACTTGCCTTCCATACCATAGGCTTCAAATCCCCGCCCCTTCTTTCTCTTTTTACAAATGGGAACGGTTCCATTGTTCGAAATTCATGTAAAACTGTAGGTCCCCTTCACCTACTAGTTGATAAGGTTAAGCCCGCCCGGGTATCTTCACATGTGATGAACAGATGGCCCAAACGTCAATGAAATGTTCTCCGATTTATCCACTTAGATTAAAAAGGAAGTTCCTTTTTCTTCAAGGTTTTCCATCCATTTCAACTAGCCGTGCTCATAAAGAGAAGGGCCTGGCATTGCACCTAATTCCTTCGGGAATACGGTGAGTTGAGCTCAATGGTTGGGCTAATATCGTGACGGTGGTAATGGCCAGACAAATAATAACCGAATACTTAATACCTACATGGAATTGACATTTCATTAAGAATTCGGGACACTTTGATTGATTGATTGATTGATTGAAAATTCTTTATTACGCCACAAAAAAAAACAATTTACAAAAGAAAGTATAGTGTAATAACAACATAAGTGGGGCGCAAAGGCGGGCTTATCCCTCGAAGAGATTTCATCATTTCACACTACTCTCATTCTGCACATGTCTCGCTCTTGCTTGCTCAAAAAAATGTTTTCGTTTATACATATAATAACAATAAAAACCATTTAACTAACCGTGATATGTATTGTTACCTCTCATAGTACGAACTGAGTTTAGTTTGGAAGGTGGCAAACTAATTTCAACATAGGTTATAAATAACTTGTCATCAAATAACGTTGTATAATTTGTTTTAAATATCTAATAAACTATTGTTATTATTATTATACTTTCTCTGGGTTCTCAAAGGTTATTTTAAGTCTATTTTTTTTCTATTAGTTATTCCTTTGAGACCACTAAAAATGTCAATAGTCGCGGATGACTATCTAGTGTCGTCACATTGGCTCTTCAGACCGCGTTGCGGTAATAGCGAGGTTCCATGCCATGGGCCATTTTTTATTTGAGCCCGGCAAAAATTTCACATGGCTTCCGAACCACGAAGTATAATGTCCGTGGTGAACTTGCAAACATTAAACCAAGACAAAAACGAAACAGTTCAACCAACTCAAAAACTAATCTATCGTATTCAAGTTATGAGCCAGACATTTTAAAACCACTTACCCTGGTTTTCAACAAGCCTTGTTTTATTTAAGTCGACATTTAAAGGGCCTCTAGTCCTAGCATTACTAGCATTAAGCAAATCAGTACTTGGTGGAAGACAACCTTATTTGACTATAAATCACAGTTGTTAATATAAGTATCCAGGCCTGATCACCCATACTAATATTATAAATTCGAAAGCAATTCCGTATGTCTCTTATTGAGTTTTGCACGCCTAAACCGCTGAACAAATTTTGATTAATTTCGGTATAGAGATAGTCTGGACCACGCAGGAGGACAGGACATAGGCTACCTTTTGTGAAAAATCAAACTCGAAGGCGCTGAAATAGGAGATGAAAGTTTGTATGAGGAACTCATATAATATCCAGGAAATAATTCGGCCCGACATCAGTCCAAGACGACATTGATCCGAGCGGCGCCGGGTACCTCGGCTAGCACGGCTATGTTTACTAAGTTGAAACAGAGCCAATCCGCAAGTCATTCATCCATCGATCGACGCTTAAGGTGGCCCATCCCGCTCATCTCCCCATACAAAAGGGGAAAGAAGATCACGCCCACATTTATTGTCAGAGATCCAAAATTTTGCTCAAAATAGCTTTATTTGATTGAACTAGATGTCTGATGACCGTTGGCATTGTAAAATTGTGTATGGTTTCCAAGTTATAACGTCCGAAAGTTTGGATTTTTCGCGCGTTTTATACAATAACTTTGGAGGTGGATTACGCAATGATAAAGTAAGAACATCTTAAAAAGATTAGTCATCAGACATAGGTTATTTAATCAAAATTTATAATCTATTTGGTTTTTGTTAGATTTTTGACTACAGCGGTCGTGGTTTACTTTTAGCTAGAAGTAGTTTTGAAATTGAAATTTTCGTAAATCTTACCAAATCATACACTATGCACATTGTCTTTTTTATGTACAGGCTGCATCTTCCTCATCACGGAGCCTGTCTTATTCTTAGAAACAGAGAAGGTCCCAGAGCGCAACAGCACGGTTTTGTACCGTGCCCGCAAATGAGTTGAGGCCGCCGGGTTGGGCCACCTTAAGGTGCATTATATCCAATCTCCGGCAGTTTCTTTTTTATCTTCTTCTTAATGTAAAGGGCGCCAGATGCTTCTTTACAAAAAGATTAAGGACCTCAGGCTGTACGACGTGGTAAATACCTCGGCTACAGTTTACAGAACCTATGGATAAAGCTACGTTGAAAGTTGCCCAGCGAGCAATGGCGCAAGCCATGCTGAAAATATATGGTGCGTAACGAGGCAATCCGCTGACGTACCAAAGTAGTCGATATTGGACACCGGGTGGCTAAGCTCAAGTGGCAGTGGGCTAGCCGAAGAGACGACGACCGTTAGAGTAACCGTGTCCCACACTGGCGGCCGTGGGCAGGAAAACGGACTGTGGGAAGACCACCCGCCAGGTTGGACGGTCGGTGACAAGCACTGGCTCCGTACCGCTGAGGGCCGGGAGGACTGGAGAATAATTGGAGAGTCGTATGCCCAGCAGTAGACGCAAACACGCCGACTGACATGGATAAAGGATCGATTGGATCGGTTTTAATTTACGCCCATGAGTACGAGCGTGCTGCCCTATCCCCGAAAACGTCACTTCTGGTGCGCTTTTTTTGTTATTTTGTTTTATCCGTCTAACTAACGTCATATAACGTACAAAACTCGCCGAATATTTTCGCTGTTACCGCCATCTCCCGTAACTGCCAAAACTAGTAAGAACGTCATAAAACTAAGCTTGAATTAAAATTTCGCAAGTGATGAAAACGTTACATTTTAACTATAAATCAAATAAATATAATTAATATTTATTGGTTTGTATTTAATGTATTCTGAAATGTGAAATGCAACGCCATTAGTGGATATTGATTTTCCTATTCAACACTGGTATGATGTTATCAAACTATACCGAATTCGTTAATCTATGCCCCTACTAACATAATTTAATTAACAGCTGTTTCAATTTTCTTTATATTTGGAATCTAATATGAGATAACTAATATCTCTGTCTGCAAGATTTTTTAAATCAAAACCTAGCCGAATTACAGGAAAAACCGGCCAAGTCCGAGGCGGACTCGCACACGAAGGGTTCCGTACCATCGAACATGATTGAACACATGATTGTATGGGGGCGTTTAGTTTTTATATTTTTTAATTTTACCTATTTATAATAAATACACACTCTGTGAAAATTTCATCTGCCTACGTATTATAGTTCATGAGATACAGCCCTGTGACAGGCGGACGGACGGACAGCGAAGGGTTCCATTGGTACCCTTTGGGTACGGAACCCTAAAAAGAAAATCTTTATAATAATTTTCTTTTCTGTATGGTTTGACACAGGATACATTTATCGAAAAAACAAACACGGTGCGGACGCACATATTTGTTGCATCGAAATTAGGGGCTGTTAGCACCGAATTACATTCAGTTCTATAAGGGTATAAGTGAAATGACATTTTATTATTCTTAAATATAACTGCACCTGATTTTGAAATTTCTAACAGATGAAAGATAAATTTATTGCTGTATTTTTATTCTTATATAATTATATTTATCTAAGGCTACCATTATTTGTTCAAACTTTCTTTATGAATATCTAATCTAATAAATATTATAAAGGGGAAAGTTTGTAATAATGGATGGATGGATGGATGGATGTTTGTTACTCTTTCACGTAAAAACTACTGAATGGATTCTAATGAAACTTTACAATAATATAGCTTTATACATCAGAATAACACATAGGCTACAATTTATGTGCCCATGGGCTTTAGAACTTTCACGGGGCTGCGAAAACGATGCCGGTAGCGCTACTTTATACCAGGGGGGAGAGGAGCCGGGGGCGGTGGCGGGGAGCGGCGGCGGGGGGAGGGCAGACGTCGTGACTGTTTGGTGTCCGTTTGGCGAATTTTCAAGGCACTAGCGATTTGTAAAACTTAGTACATGTACATTTAACTACCCGGGAATTAGGATTGGCTAAATAGAATTCAGTTCCGCTTACGCTAAGATGGGGCTGTCATACAAACTGCAATGCTATGCACGGCTCGGCTTTGCGGCGGCAGCGCTTACTTTTACTGAAGTACGGCTTGGTATTTCCTGCAACTTTAGGACTACTTGGCATCACGCTAAATCGCCGGAGGAGCGACCAACAGAATAAAATCCTTGAGAACCAATTACTCCATTTAGATGTGCATTGTATCTACGTCTAGCCTGATTCTACTAAAAACTTATAGATTACATAATATAACGCTTCATTACCAGAAGGGTAAGTAGTGAGTCTTAAAGTCTTATAACATGCGAACCACTTACCTGATTTATGTGCGTATTTTATCAATGTATAGCATCTCTGGGAGCAGTCAGGTTCGAGATGGGTTATTGTTTTCGATGTTGAGGCTGGCTGTGGGTTGGAGTCCACGCAAAACTTACCTACGTTACACGTTACTTACTAGGTAAGCAATGTAGCAGTGAAAGTGCAGAAAGGTTCTCGCGGCAAATGTTTTTTTTTTAAATAGCCACCAAACGTCAACGAAGCTCTAAATGGGAATTATTGGATGTTTCTCATTAAATCATGCTATTTAGGCTCGAACGATCTTGATTAAATTTGGTACATGGATACATTGTCCTGGACCAGTTTGACCCTATTTTGGAGCAGTCATGTGGGCTACTTTTTATCCATGAGATAATTTAGCCGACACTAACCCGAGCGGAGCCGGGTACCGCAGCTAGTTTATTCATATTTACAGTTTTGTCTTTAAATTATGGCTGGACCTTTAATCTACAAATGTACTGTTTTGAATATCGAAATTAGTTGAACTTATTTTTAAATACAAATAAATGTTGTTTTACTTGCGCCCTTATGGGACTGAATGCAATCAGGTGCTAACACCTCCATACGTATGAAATATCTAGTAATTTTAAACATTGGCTTTGGAAAACACATTTGTTTGGGGAGCGTAATTCTCCGGTGCTTAGTCCACCTTAAGGCCTATTTGCTCTTAAACAAAATAAATTGGAAGCATCCATTTACTTTCAGGCTGTTGAGTTTTCCGACATGTTTCCGGGCGACCGCCCCCAGCGGGCGCCGAGCGACGCCATGAATTATTTTATCATATTTTTACATATCGAGAGCCTAGACGGATATTTCGGCATGAACATTTAAGGCTGTCATGAAGTCACCGGAGATATAAGATTTGAAAACTTTAAGAAATGCATTCTTTGTCCATTGGCCAAGGTATATTTTTGCCAGGCGACTGACATTAAACTAACGAACGCGTCTTCCAGGCCCTAACGGTTCCCTGTCCCTAAGATTTGTCATATGTCTTTTTTTTATTATCACTTCAAAAAGCTGCACTCTATATCCGTATGTTTATATTTTTTTGTAAATATCTGTATTTTTCAGAAAAAATTAATAAAAAAGTAGGTATAAGATACAACTTTTTTCCAATGATTTTAGCCAATATTTTCCAATCTAAAATGTAAATTGAAAAAAAATGAAACATACAGACGTAGATTTTTACAATACATTTTAGAATCAAAAATTTCAAAACCTAGTTAAACATTAAGAGCAAGTAAACGTTACGTCACCCGTAGTATGGGGAATTATTAGGATAACGACTCTCTTAATATGTAGGATGAAGTTTTGGAATAGAAGCGCCCATTGGGAATTACTCACAGAGTGCTTTTGTGATCTCCTGTAAAATGGAAGTGAGCATCGTATATACACTCTGACCAATATAGGTAACATGTTCTCATGAAGTTTACGAGGTAATTGAAATACAAATTAAATAAAGATAGTAATCAAATCCTAGTCAAGCTCAGGGGCGCGGTGACTTTTACATGCCAGCAGAGGTCATGGGTGCAAATTCTATCATGGGTGCGAAGCGATCACTGTTGGCCGTTCAAAAACAATTAAATCAATCAAAATCGGTCAGACCTTTTATAGTCGGGTTCAACCACTTATTTTACCTTTGATTTAATCACGCCTATGGAGTTCCATAAATTATTGACAGGCAAAAAAAACAGTACTTGCCAGACGATGTTTTTGATGATTTGTTGAGAAAAAATAAAATTTAACTGTGTTAAATCAATAAAAGATTCTTCATAAATAAAGTCGATCGTTATAAGAAATCGGATCGATAATTTACACATTCATTCGACATCACAAATCGATTATAACTCTAGCTGTCAAAAGTAAAGTAAATGGTGGACAGACTATAGGAGAAGAAGAATTACGAACACAGGTACACCGACATTTTATATATTAGGAAGCTTTCTATATAGGTTTTCACGGGTTCCGCTCGACCTAGAGTCTTTGACCCAAATACGAGAAATGAAATAAGGGGCTATATATTATCGTAATACATGCCTATTCCAGTAATAGCCAATTTCGTGAGCTAGCCGTGACAGAGCCCCTCCCTATGTCGCGCACCCCACGGTGACAGAGCGCAACACAGCCCCGTGTACCGTTATCTGGACGGCGTAACGCAACAGTCACGCCTGGTGATTAATCACACGTATCCAATAAGCGCCATCATCTAATACGGCGGGCCGGGGCTGCAGCCACAGATGAGAAAGGACGGAGATATGTCGTATGGTCGTTACTCGCGACACGCCGCCGGAACATGGACAAATTGTAAGAGCCGGCCGCACAACGTGTCCCACTCAGTCCATACATTGCCACCGCGCGCGAATGTGCTCGCCAACTGCGTTCGCCAAACCCTCCTATACACCTGCGTCTATTTTAGTCGTGTGGCATGTACGTTTAAGGTGGCCCAACCCGGCGGCCTCAACTCATTTGCGGGCACAGGACAAAACCGTGCTGTTGCGCTCTGGGACCTTCTCTGTCTCTAAGAATAAGGCACGCTCCGTGATGAGGAAGATGCAACCTGTCCACAAAAAAGACAATGTGCATAATGTATGATTTGGCAAGATTTATGAAAATTTTAATTTCAAAACGACTTTTAGCTAAAAGTAAACCACGACCGCTGTAGTCAAAAATCTAACAAAAACCAAATAGATTCTAAATCTTGATGAAATAAGCTATGTCTGATGACGAATCTTTTTAAGATGTTCTTACTTTATCATTGCGTAATCCACCTCCAAAGTTATTGTATAAAACGCGCGAAAAATCCGAACTTTCGGACGTTATAACTTCGAAACCAAACACAATTTTACAATGCCAATGGTCATCAGACATCTAGTTCAATCAAATAAAGCTATTTTGAGCAACATTTTGGATCTCTGACAAGAAATATGGGCGTGATCTTCTTTCCCCTTTTGTATGGGGAGATGAGCGGGTTGGGCCACCTTAAGGGCGCGATAAGACCCGATTGCATTTGGTTCCACAAGGGCGTAAGTTTAACCACATTTTATAATTTTCAAATTTACATTTTTATATTTCAAGAAAATGACCGCAAATCCGCTGGAATGGTGCCTCACTGAGCGTGGTTCCGCGAGGTGAGGTGGATTTAGCTTTTCTGAGTACCTACATTTCATCTCTCAGCACAGCCACCGATCCGGTTTTTCATAAAAAAAGATCTAGCCATATTTTAAATATATAACTGTAAGTATCTGACACTGTCGTTTAGGATCTGTGGGTCCATTCAGGGAAAGAGTGAGTTCGAATGCGTCACTAAATATCAACTCACTTTTTTTTATAGTAATATTTCCACACTTCTTGAACATCATTTAAGTTAGATAAAAATCTGGTCCGTCCCGTAAATACGTCGGAAGTATAAATAACGGTTCCGTTTTTTAAATAATAATATATTTCCCAGCTATTTTTAGGTTAACTCACTCCCGAACTCGAACTCACTCTTTTCTGAATGGACCCCCTGACTCTAACAGTTAGGAATTTCGAAGACCAAATTCGTTGCAAGTTTTATGTCTCTTTAGAGTTTAATGTCTCTTTAATGATTTTACATACATATTTACGCCTTTTTTCTCCCTTACCGGATGGAATGGCATGGAGCAGGCTACCCGAACACGTCATGTGACAACGGAAGTACTATGCGATGTTCTGTCCTTGTCTTATTCATATTGTTAGTAGGAAAAGAAGTAATTGTGAACGATTCCTTTTATTTATTTAAAGAGTAACCGGCCGCGAAAAATGGGGATTCATAAAATTTAAAAATATGTTTAAATAATCAATATAAATGATCGTGTCAATGAAAGACACGAATGATTTATAAGGGGCCTGGATTTAGGCATTCTCCTTTGCCTAATTGGATAAATTGAAGCACCAGGGAACTAGAGCTAAACTATCAATCTTCAAATTCTCTTTTTTACTATAAAAAATATGTATAGTCATTTTCAAATAAAATTAAATAATGTGATTTACGTTATTATTTAACTGAACGCAGTCCGCTCATATCACGCCCTTATATTGGTAGTTTAAGAAAATTGGAGACAGCGGGTCTCATTGGTAGCTCTCACTGGATGGCACATCTCCTTCCTTTTTTATCTGTTTCAGGCCACTCTTCCTACCAGGGGCACAAAAGCAAACGTTCTACTTTTATATTTCGCAAGGCAACTCATAGACAACCTAAGCTGCAGAGAATAATTTCGCCTATGCAATATTTTGTTTAACTCAGTTCGAAATGTAACGGTTTTTATTAAATAAATATAATCGATATCAGGTGCTTCCTAAGCACCAAAACGAATAGGTATAATATGTATGTAGACTAATCGACCTTGAAGCAGGGACACATTAAATAAAAATTAAAACTATAAAAATAACAACTTATAAGCATAGGACATCGCTCATGGACTCGAACCAGCTAGTAAACGTTTCGCGGGTAGTGCGTCTTCCAATTTTGGCACCCGCTCTATACCCATAACTAATAATTATCCTACAGTCCCTCCACCCTCCAATGCCTTCTACTAAGACAGTGTTCAAGATTGTACTTACTTAGTTTTCTAAAGAATTCTTTCTAAGTTATTTTTACAGGTTTCTTATTTCAATGAATGTATCCTTGCCTCATGGTCTGTTTGTTCTACATAAATATCATATTATATCCTTAGATTATATATACTTCACGGATCTTATCCAAATATGTGTAAAACCTAAAGATCCTATAAATATGATCTTAAAATACTTTTAATCGATACAATTGCATTCCACAAAGAGGTACATGTATTTCAAATTTCCAACAGCAATGTATTTTACGGTAAGACGCTGTAATTTTAATAACTCTCGCTGTTGAAACCCGTCTTGTTATGTCCAGTTTTGTGTGATTAGCATCAACATCGCCCGATTCAGCCTTCGCATTCTCGTAATCTCCCATTTCCCCCCAGACCCGCCGATCGAGTCGGAGCACTGCGACTGGCTGTACGGCATCTTCGGGCACGAGACCTCCTGCACGCGGTACTGGACGTGCTGGAACGGCACCGCCACCGAGCAGCTCTGCATCGGCGGCCTGCTCTACAACGAGAAGGCGCACTCCTGCGACTGGCCCGAGAACGTCGACGGATGCCAGAAGCACCGTGAGTTCTTCTCTGGTTTTCTCTTCTGCTTTATGTTTTACGCACCTCATCGTTTCAACTTGAACTGGATGTTCTTTCAACCGTTTTAACAGGTTCTTTGACTTCTCTTCTAATATATGTTTTACACACTTAATCGTTCCATCTTGAACTGGGTGTTCTTTCTATTAAATAGTTAACACTGATGCCAGGACGTGTATTCTTGGCATTCAGTCATTGCGGATTCAGTAGAGTTAACAGAAGAAGAATTTACTTTCACATTACTGTTAACTCTACTGAATCCGCAATGACTGAATGCCAGGAATACACGCCCATGTCGCGGTTATGCGAGGGTTTTGCTTCTCTTTTATCTTCCGTGTTCCATGTCCCGTGTTCTTTCTTGTTCAGGTTCTTTTTCACTTTTCAGGAGCACTATTATTATTTTACGACTTCTCATCTTGTTTGTATCTTTTCTAACTCTGTTATTCTGACTTCCTCGACCGCCGAATCTACAAAAAGACAACTGCGTAAGGCCTGAGAACATCGATTCGATTAAAAAAGTACCGTGAGTTTTATATTTAGTTCTTCCGATCTGCCTTTTTCTCCCTGTTGGCCCTTCTAACTTCCGGCCTTTTAATCTAACGCGCATGGCAAAAATTCACTTCAGTCTTTTTTCTGTACTCTCTGTTCTTCTGACTTTTCGGACCTCTATCTGAAACCAGAACTTTGCTAGAGGTTGAGTTGATTTTGCCAGTTTAAATTCGAGTGTTATTCATCTTATTCGATCAAACAAGTTCAACACTTTAATCATTCCCATATTGTATGTATTATTGGCTAGGCATCGAAACTCAACGACTAGATTGCTTGTAATGTTGTTTTTTTTTGTTACGCAATCTAAAGCCAATATTTTCAATGAGTTAAGATCCAATGCTTGAAACCATTCCGCTTTCTGTATTAAGCCTTTCACTGTAGATAAATAGGAGCTGACGATGAAATTCGATCCTTTCTGGCCCTCGAAGAATTGGTTTAAGAAGCTCCTTGGGCCAGAAAACAAACAATTAAATTTAATTACGGAGTTAAATGATGGCAATCAGATTTCAGTTTTCCGATGAAAGAATAATTTATTGATGTTCTTCAGAGCACCGGAATAAGCCTATTCATTGAGAAAGCTTTGTCGTCAGCGAAAACGAAACACCTTTTGAAGGTATTCAGCTAAAGAAAATGGTTTCCTTTTTTATTTAAACGGGTGAAAATAATTTTTAAGAAACTAAATATTTTTCTAATTACTTCTCCGGAAAAATATCCAGTAATTTTCCTAAAGGTTTTTAACTACCGGCGATGCACCGAAATATTCAGCACGTTTTATTGATGTCCCACACTTGTGATTCAATGGAAAGACTTGAAGAATCGTTGCATATTTTTTTTGCGAATAAAAAAAAATTTTCAAGAAAATAAATTTGCTTTCCAACAAATTCGATCCAATGTCACGCAAACAATTGAAGAGAAGCGATTTAAGCATACTTAACTTATTTGAAAAATTAACGCCATGAAAAATACATGTCGTATTCCCAAAATTACATGTATTTCCAATTTCTATAACCAATTTCTTTTACAGGTGTATTCCGTTCCGTACAATGTTTCTAGTACGATATACACCAACTTTGTCGAATTTATTTTAAATAAAGCCATATTTGTAGCCACGGAAACCTTTTTATGATATACACATATCAGGTTGGCTGGTTTTGTGGTAATCAAAAAAATCGTTAAAAGCTCCATCGAATGGTACTTCAAAATATTACTTAACTAAAGCCAATAAAAATACATTTTGAAAATATTTTTGCGGCAATCGCAATGGCTAGTTTTAAAATTAATTCCATAAAATTCCTAACTTTTGATGTATTGTATACTATGTAGAAACTTAATATGGGTCAGAACATAGTAAGTATATAAGACGAGCATAATTATTATCCTCGCTCAATCTAGCAGACATGCATCATGTAACCAATTCCTTCATAACCATAATATACGGGCCTGCCGTGCGTAGTTAATCTTCATATGCCGACTAAACCCATATCTTTATGCATTAGGTGGTCCTTGGTGACACACGTTATTAGTGTTATGTTTTCCTAACATTTCTTTCTTTCCTTCAACAATGAATGAACACATTTATCCAAGATCATTCGCCTGTTATAAAAACGTGCAACGTTTTACCATGAAAAGTATATAATTTCAGTTAGTCAATTCGGGTGAATGGTATGTAAACCTCGATGTAAACTTGATCTCACATATTTCCATGAGTAGTCACCCGGTATGACTTTGTTGCAAGTGGTTTATACTGCTAGTGGTTTAGGGGCTAAAGGTCTTGCCTTTCATGCGAGAGGTTACGGGTTCAAATCCTCCCCCCAGCACTTAGCCACTTTTACATAAAATATAGTAGAACGCGAGTGAGTTCGCTTACGAATTCGCTCATTACTGAAGATCTAGATTTCAAACTACGCGTAAGAACACTTAAGAATATAATGATGTAGGGCGTCCTGAATTCAGTGATTTTCACAATTTCGTGACTAAGCTGCCCGCCATAGGAATCCCAGGTAGCACAAGAAGTCAATATGTCTGACTTTGGACGTATATTTAGGTCAGTCTGAAGCTGCTGACAATTGTCCCAAAAGTGAAATCGAATACAACGTTTAAGGTCCGCCCTTAACAGATTCTAGTTTTCCCACAAATTAATGTCATTTTAAAGTAAATTCAAGTTCTGTCTGTTATAGGTCATATTGTGACTATGAAAATACGTCATTTATTAGTAATTTTAGGTCCGTCTCTTGTAAGTTTTTGTTGGTCCAAGAGCTGACGTCATTCTCAGGTCTATTCATGGTGTATTATGCTAGTCTCATTACATCGTCTCTGTGGTGACATTTTACTGTCCGTCTGTAATAGTTTATTATGTGACCAAGAAAAGACGTCATTTATTAGTAATTTTAGGTCCGTCTCTTTTCAGCTTTTGTTTTTTGTTGAACACACATGTGTTCCTTCCTCGCTGAACCTCGAACCCGGGTCACCCCGCCGCACGGTGGGCTGGGAATCCGGTTTCATAGTATTACGATTTTTGGAAAATCAACTTGGTTTCAATAAAAAAGTAAGTATGCAGAAATGTTGGGCATGTTTCTAGATGTTCTGTAAAGAAGTTTGGTTCTATTCAATCAACCCATTATTTTTTTATTGGACTTGAAAACTTTTCAATGTATGGAACGGAATATTGTTTTTCGTTTTTCTCGAAAGTCTTAAAAAGTGTCGAGACCAGATTAGCAAGGTGAGTAAACTGAACATATAAAGAATCTTTTTAAGAAAAAAAATTCACCGGACAATACCGGGACACGGAGTTATAGTGATTTAAACATTGACGTATTTCATATTTTTTTAAACAAGTAATGTACGTCGATTAGTGTTTCTTACACTAAGATAGTCTTATTTAAACATGTTTTGGGATACATATAAGGGTTTTAACAGGAGCGTACATGCACAAAATTGTTGCAAAGTCACTTCGATTTCTAATTAAATTCAAATAAAAACGAATTACGCACGTTTTAAAGCTGTGTGATGGTCAAAAAATCCGTTAATGTCAATATTTCTGCAGATAACAACATAAATAATGTTTTTGCGATCGTTTATCGTTTAAATTTTATAAATACTTTCAAAAACTAATTTCAATAAAAAAAAACCTTACGAACTGTCAACTCTTTAAGGAAATAGTAATGTTATATCAATATTTTCAAAGTAAAGACATCATCAAATGTCAATGTTAAAGCCTTAGAAATTGAACATACAATTATCTCCTAATTTCGGATGTTAACTGCGGATTAGGTATAATTCACATGAAAACAAGGTGATTAGCGCGCTTCTATTGTTCCGTTCTAACTGCAAACATGGACTTTGCTCTAGGACATATCTTTGTCGCTCTCTAGTAAATAACTAGTTTTATTTATAAACGTGTTGTCCTTTGAGGTATTTTTAAAAATTTAATTTAGTGCTTGTCTGACAGTCGCGCGCAACACACGTTTTGCGCTGTTGCCAAGTGCTTTTCCCAATTCGATTATCAATTACGTATTACGATTAAAGTCTATTTTAATCATGGAAGGGCTTAAAACGAATCTTGATATTTTCCTGTTCTTGAAGGATAATAATGCTTTCTCGAAACCAAATATACTTTTTGATAAAGTTGTAAATCTTCTCGATTTAAGTGAAATCGATAGTCAACGCTTTCAGTTATTTATCAAAACGGTTGTGTCCAATCATTCTAAAAGGTGGAAACAGGCTTATCAATCGTTCAAAACTTTCAAGTCAACAAATGAAGCCTGGTTGGAATCTCAAATAACCTGGCCGGAATATGTTCGTACGTCGATTTCGTCAATATATGGTGACAACGAGAAATCCTTGGAAGGGGTTTCAGAAGAGCTACCAGCAATGACTGCTACATCGAGTAGCACTACTTCCTCGAGCTTTATGCAGAAGGTCAGTCCACGGAAACCTTTCCAATGCTTGCATTATCAGCAAAAAAGACGTAGAACGGAGACTATTTGTTCGAATTACGATTTTGAAGAGCTTGCATTTGCCGCAATTTCGAAAGGAAAGGGCACTGAGCAAGATGATATTGCTTACATTTTACAATATCTTCTCGCTAATCCTGAAGCAGCACGTACAATAAAGGAATACATAATAAATAAAAGCAAAACTCAGTATTCCGCAGAAAATGCCCTCAGCATGTTTAGTGCTCTGAAGTTATCAAAGATGCAATATTGCTCTTTGAGAAACTGTGCTCAGGAAAATGGGCATAATTTATATCCTTCCTACTATCAAATTCAAAGAGCCAAAATAGAATGCTATCCAACTACAGAGAATATACAGGTTAACGATGTGCAAGCAAAAATTCAATTGCAAGCGCTTCTGGATCTGACCGTTAGGAGGCTTGAAAAAGTTGTTACCCAAAAAATTGAAAATTTGCAACTTAAATTGATCTGCAAATGGGGATTTGACGGTGCATCCGGTCAGAGCACATACAAACAAAAGATGGATGGAGAATCAGACGATTCCAGCATCTTCATGTGCTCGCTTGTGCCATTGAAGCTGGTTTGTGGAGAAGACATTTACTGGGAGAATTTGAAACCATCGTCCAAGTACTGCAGACCCGTTTTTTTCGAATTCGCCCATGAAAATGACCTTGATATAAAAAGCGAAATGATGGCTATAGAAGATGAAATAAAAGGACTTACACCATCTCCTATTGGCAATCAGTCACATGTTGGACACACTCTTTTAATGACTATGATTGATGGTAAAATCACGTCACATTTGTCTGACACATCAAATCAATCGTGCGACATTTGCAAAGCAAAGCCATCAGAAATGAATAATTTGGAACATTTACAGAATCGAGAGGTCGCTACAGACATCTATAAGTATGGACTATCCTCTTTGCATGCCTGGATAAGGTGTATGGAGTGTTTGCTTCATATAGCCTATAGGCTTGACTTCAAAAAATGGCAAATTAAAGGCGCTGACAAAGTAATTGCGCAAGCTAAGAAAAAACAACACGGTTTGATGTTCGACTTCATCTTTTGAAAGTTTAAAGATACAAAACATTGCGATGCCTTATAGGGTTGATAGTTAGTAAAAATATGCCTGAAACGGATCCTTAAACGCCTGAAAGTCTTCTTGAAGTTTGATTTGAAAAAGTATTTATAAAAATTAAAAGATAACAAAATCCAGTAATCGTAAACAAAAATATTTATTTGTATCTGCAGAAATATTGACGGATTTCTTAAAAACCTGCGTGATTAGTTTTATTTTATTTTGAAATTAAAATGACACTTAACTGTTTTGTGCACGTACGCCTTAATAACATGCATATACGCATATAAAATCTTTAGATGTATCCCAAAACATTTAAACAAGACGATCAAAATCACTAATCGACATACATTACTTGTTTAAAAATTTATGAAATATGTCAAAGTTTAACTCACTATAACTCCGTGTCCCGGTATTGTCCGGTGGTTTTTTTTTCTCAAAAAGATTCTTTATATGTTCAGTTTACTCACCTTGCTAATCTGGTCTCAACACTTTTTAAGACTTTCGAAAAAAACTAAAAACAATATTCCGTTCCATACATTGAAAAGTTTTCAAGTGCAATAAAAAAATAATGGGTTGATTGAATAGAACCAAACTTCTTTACAGAACATCTAGAAACATGCCCAACATTTCTGCATACTTACTTTTTAATTGAAACCAAGTTGATTTTCCAAAAATTGTAATACTATGAAACCGGATTCCCAGCCCACCGTGCGCCGTCCTGTTGCCCTGGCATCTGACTACCCTGTTCTGTTGCAGCGCTGTGCAACGAGGACCCCAACGGGAATGTCCCCCTCGGCAAGTCTTGCAACCGCTACTGGCAGTGCCAGGGCGGCTACCCTCGCCTCCAGCGCTGCCCCGCCATGCTGGTGTTCGACAGGTGAGCACACATAAAGCGAAAGGGTGAATCTGGAGGTAGTAATAAGCATACTCTTCTCAAATAAAATGTATTCGAATCTAAGAGGTTTATTATTGTAACTTTGTATTTTTAACTATATTGTAGATATAACGATATTTAAGGCAGAAACAACATAAGACACATATTTTCAACACATTTATATTTTCTCATATTTCTACACATGTAAAAATCCGTGGACGGGCGATACAATGTGGCATCTAAATTTCAGCAGCCTACCTATTACGGTACTTGAGATACAGCCATGTGAGAGACGGACGGACGCTTAGAATAGCGGAGGCTTTTTTTTATGTGACTGGACATGGATGGCTAATACCACAAGTTCTGTCATGGTATTAGCCCAACACACCACATGGGAACTAGGTGCCATGCCAGGACCTTCCTTATATTGCACGGCTACATTGAACTGGATGGAAAAGGAAGGAAGGGGACCTACAGTTTAACGTGGAATCCGAACCACGGCCAGCCTCTCTCAACGGTCGAATGGTCACCCATCCAAGACCGGACCGGACCCAGCGTTGCTTAACTTCGGAGAGCGATCGCCGAAGTGTCGCGCCACTGGGCCACTGAGGCTGGCCACAGAGGCTTAGTAATAGGGTTCTATTGGCACCCTTTGGATACGGAACCCTAAAAAGTAACCGAAGCATTATTGTTGATGCTATAAAACAGAAACACTCAATTCGTTTCTTCTATTCAATGTTAAATATTAAGTTCCAGGGAATCCATTCAATACTTACAGTACTTTACTAGTAGGCTCCATTTTACTACATAGTTTTTAGGGTTCCGTACCCAAAGGGTGAAAACGGAACCCTATTACTAAGCCTCTGCCGTCCGTCCGTCCGTCTATCCGTCCGTCCGTCCGTCCGTCTGTCACAGGGCTGTATCTCAAGAACCGTAATAGGTAGGCAGCTGAAATTTGCACAGAGTGTGTATTTATTTTGCCGCTATAACAACAACAACAAATAACAAAAAATATATAAAAATTAAAGGGGGCCTCATACAAAAAACGTGATTTTTGGTGTTGATGGTACGGAACCCTTCGTGTGCGAGTCCGACTCGCACTTGGCCCGTTTTTTATACAACTGTCAATATATTAGTCCATCGTACCACATTTCTAAAAGAGCTGGATGCCACACTATGACCTTCTTAATATTTGAGCACGGCTATATTGAATTGGACGAAGCACACGGATTACCGCTTCGAACTTCATTCAAAGAGAACGGGACCAACAGTTTTACATGGGTTCCGTATGATTAAAAGAATATTTCAATCTCTGATAGGATAAACACCGTGGTTATCGAACCCGTGGTCATGCGCCCGTTACCACCACCTCCAGCTACAAAAAACCCAAAGTTACTTTTCGGTTACATCATATAAATATGCCACGTAACCGAAAGTTACTCATCGGATTTAAGGTAACTGGCGGTGGTGAAAACAGGGGTTAGACGGGAGAGACCGTGGGCGTTACCACTATGCTACAATCTCTTGAGCGGCTCGTAGCCTAGTGGTTTGGGGACTTGCCTAGCATATCAGAGGTCTGGGTTCGAATCCTCGCATGCACCACTTTCTTTCTCATTCTGACTTGGATAAGTGCATTTCGTCACGGATGCGAGCTGCTCCATGGTTCGGAACCCATTTAAAACTGTAGGTCCCCTTCCCCTACTAGGGTTTAAGACCACCGGGTTAGTACCATCGCATTGGATGAAAATATGGTGGAAGCGGAAATGAAAAATTTACCGTGTTTTCCATCCAGTCCAATATAGCTAGCTAATAAAAGAAAGGTCCTGGCATGGCACCCAATTCCTTCGGGAATGTAGTGTATTGGGCTAATATCATAACGGTAGTTGTGTGTTATTAGTCATCCATGTCAGGTTGCATAAAAAAAATGGGGTAAGATGTAGTTTCTACGTGTACCTAAGCCAGGAGATAGTTCCAGTGTAAGTCAGAGCCAACCTATAATGAATGTAATTGAATGTGACGTCTCGCAGGCGGTCGCTGCGGTGCGTGGTGCCACCGACAGAGGAGTGTGACGTGCCCACCACAACTCAGCCACCACCAGAGGACAACACGAATGATCCCAGACAGGTAAATCGCAAACTTATAACTACTACCGTCTTTTGTTTATTTTTAAGTATTTTGTTTTTAAGATAATTTACATCCTGAATTTTGTAAAACAACCAATTTATAATAAAAGAAGTATAGTAAGTACAAAGAAGTAATTAGGTACATAATAAATTATTTACACAGTATTTTGTATTATATTTTTATTTAATTTGTCAGCTATTTTAAATACGTTGCAATTTTAAATTAAGAATTATCACATGCATCCTGCATACGCCCTACCACATCGACACACAGATACATACCTATGTTTGTTTAGATTTGCAGTGTTGTTTGACATATTCTTTTATATTTAAGGATAAACAGTGTTGTTCACAGCGTGATGGACGAAGCGACGACCTAAATAAGTAAGCTGAACACTGTTTATCAGTAAATAAAATAATAGATACATACCTACCTACCGTACCACACACCTACCACGCTTAAATAGGGTTCCGCACCCAAAGGGTGCCAACGGAACCCTATTACTAAGCCTCCGCTGTCCGTCCGTCCGTCCCTCCCTCGTGTGCGAGTCCGACTCGCACCTGGTCGGTTTTTTTTTCATTTAATATCTGCAATGGATAATATAATATTAGTGACCAATTTATTAACAGGAATACAAATATTATAATATAGTATTCTACTCGTAATTGGGTCCTACATATATCAAAGTAATCATTTAATTAATTGAATCATAAACACGTATTAACATTAAAAGTATTCATTTACGGGCTGGTCGTTATAACCTTTATAGGTTAAAATTGCTTAGTTTTCCTTTCCGGACATTTTAGACGTACGCAAAAGCTTTTGATATTAAAATCAGGATTTTTTATGGTTCTACTTTGTTCTGACGCGTGTTATAAACTAACACGCATCGGAACAGGGGGTCCATTCAGAGCAAGAGTGAGTTCGAGTTCGGGAGTGAGTTAACCTAAAAATAGCTGGGAAATATATTATTATTTAAATAACGGAACCGCTATTTATACTTCCAACGGATTTACGGGACAAACCAGATTTTTACCTAACTGTAATAATGTTCTAGAAGTGTGGAAACCTTAACCTCCCCAGGGGGTCCATTCAGAGTAAGAGTGAGTTCGAATTCGCCACTAAATATCAACTCACTTTTTTAAATAGTCAATGTTTCCACGCTTCTTGAACATCATTACAGTTGGGTAAAAATCTAGTCAGTCCCGTAAATACGTTGGAAGTATAAATAACGGTTCCGTTATTTTAATAATAATATAGTTCCCAGCTATTTTTAGGTTAACTCACTCCCGAATTCGAACTCACTCTTGCCCTGAATGGACCCCCAGAGCTAACCTTACCTAAAGAAGAAAAAAATATTAATATTGAATGTGTGTGACCACAGGGAAACCAGCGGCCGAACGTGAGGCAGGGGAACGACTACCAGGACAACATACCGCAGCAGAGCTTCAACTCGCAGCGGCCAGGAAGAAACTAAGCCCCCGTCCATCATTCAATGTAGCCTCGTAACAAAACCGTCCATCAGCAGGCGGAATAACGGACATTGACCTTAAAGCGCACACACTGGCTTGAGACCGCGTCGCTCGTCCACTCCTCACTATGAAACGCTGTAACATGTATAACCGATCTAGACTTGTATTCTTGCGATTTATTTGGGCGCGTTTTTTCACATTTCTCCGGAACAGACTTAGACGCCATGCAGAAACAGAACTTAATGGTTTGTATTAAAACATCAGGTTAATTAATTTGTTGCGTTAATTATAGAGCGTGACTTTATCTTTTAAATGAATGAAAGCTTGGAATGTTAAACAGTTTTCAGTTTTATTCAATGAAAAACAAGTTATATCCCGAATCAAAATAGTTCTCAACACCCAGTTGTGTGTTCACAAAACAAATCCATCAATACTTATTAATTGTGTATTTAATTATTAATAAATCGTTGTTGGATCATAGTTGTTAGGTGAGTAAGTTGGAATGTCGTGTATATAAGTTTCATCTTTACAAATATGTAATTTCTCTAAGGCGAGGTTTACCTTAAATAATTTTCCCGAATGCTCATTTAACTCCGCATTATTTATTTACTCATGTGTTCAATGCACAATCGCTGACTTCTCAAAATGTCGTCATTTGTGGGACCGGGAACTTTCATTAAATAAACTAAACTAGATAATATAAATCCAGCTAGACATACTCAATATATATTTCATCTCTTCTGAACTTATAATTTAGATACTTTGGTAGGTAATAAGTATAGCTTAAGAAACGTTTGAACATGACGTCCCAATAAACGTGAAAAATGGCAGTTCAAATAAAAATAATTCTCAGCGGTTGTTTTCCTCTTTGAGCCTATATTGGCGCATAATATGTAAATTAAGGCCATTGGCGGGTAAATCCATAACAAAATGATGAAGTATTTTATTATTTGGATAATTACGAATAAAATATTGGATTTTCTTGCCATTGGCTTACGAAAAAGGTATGACTGTACTACACAAGCCAGTATTTATGTACTAAATGTAAACTTCAAAATAATTAATGCGATTACATTTTTTGTTTAAGGAAAAATGTGTTTATTCATTTTCCTCGATTACCTAAATGTTTTGAAGTGGTACTTTATTTTATTTTTGAACCTTTTTTGGTAACGTGGTTCTGATCGACTTGTCCCAATAACGTGCTGAATGACTCTCCAATAAGCACCTGTTCGAACCCACCTTTCCGTAAAAAGACTTATCGATCAGACCAGGCCAACTACCGCCTCATACCCCTTCTCTGCAAAGTGAAGGAACGCATGCATCAACGCTCAGTTGCTGGAGTATCCAGGGCAATTTTCCGTGATCTTGAGAGCAGCGAACTCCTTATCGGTCACTAATACAGTTTTCGTCCGCTACCATCTGCAGGCGATCTCCTAGTATATCTACTTTCCACTTTATATAGGCATATTTTGGCCTGGATATCGCGAAAGTATTAGACTGGAGCTGGTATAAGGTAATACTTTCCAGGTCTTGTATAGTGTCGACCTGATGCATAACCTCAGCTTCGGACCCCAAATCTAGGATAAATCCTAGCTGGCTTTGTAAAAGCTGGGAGTCCTCAACCGGATGCGTCAGTATTTCTAGACGACTAAAAACTGTAGGTCAACAATGCGCTGATACGGTTTCGCATGAAGTATGGGACAGTTCAGTTAATTTCCTGCTTGGCTCCTTAGATTTATCGAATCCCTTCTTCTGTGTCAATTCTGCTAAAATGTTTGAACCGACCTAAAAGCCGTTAATGTGAACTTTAATATGCTGTAACTGCAATAAACTTCTTTAATACTTCTGTTACTATTATCCAGATACATTCGTGGCCTAAAACCGTGAATCATCCAAAAATCATAGAAATCAGTCGAGGCAACATATTCTTATACGGTTCAAATTGACAACTTCCTCCTTTTTGAAGTCGGTTAAAAATAAAAAACATATATGCTCACTAAAATTATAATTAATTCTTCCCAACACAATGGTTGTATCCAAACTAAATAAAGGCATGTTACGTATTCAAATATTTCAGATATTTATATTCACGTCAGTGATTCACGTAGTGTGCCAAGTAATGGAAACAATATTTGAATCCAAATATTGCACGTAGTTTCCAGTCTAATGATAGAACTAGGCATATCGGTACCATTTAGATAACCACATAGTGTGGTTTAACCCGCGCAAACTATTCGAGTCACTTTAAAACCGTCCAGTTAGTAGCTGTCTAATTTTATTCAGTGGCGGTGGCATTGCCAACTCGCTATCCGCGTAAAAGTTTCACCGAATTCATCCAAATCTTCTACTTGAGGCAGACGAAATGTTAAGAATGGTGTGCGATGACGACTACGTTCAAACGATCGCGTACACCGGAGCTGCCGTGTCCACCGCCGGCTACAGCTTGGTGGTAGCCACGGCGGTCACCTTCAAGGAGTGGCGGAACAAGGTCTCCAATCAAGTGTGGCTGTATATGTGCGGATCCCATTTGCTGTTCATTTATTTCGTGTCATTCTATTTGTCGTGCGAGTGCAAACGTATCAACGTGAGCTGGATTGACTCCGCTATCGGACATTCGGCGTTCTGGTTGTTTGCTGACTATTGCGCCCTTACAACTTGCAGCTGGGTCGTCGCCGGGGCGTGGTTGGCACACAAGAGGATCATTGCAGCTATGAACACAAACTTCGATAGACTACCTTTGGGAGTGTGCATGTTCGCCTTGCTTGGACCGATCCCGTTTTGTTTAGTGCGCGCTCTCTTCATGTGTCCTTCAAATCCATTAGAATCAACGCAGGATATGTTTCCTCTCATGTATCAACTTTTGATGGTCTCGGAAAAGACCTATAGTTTGGCTTTGCATTGTCGAATTCTGTACGTGGTGCACCGCAGTAACAAGGATTACGGTCGGAAGAACCTCGTGGCCACTTCGGTTCTTGTTCTCGTGTTTCTAGTGTTCTCCGGACTGCAGTATCTGTTGGTCTTCATTATCAATATCGCCTTTTTGAGATGTTCGCCCCCGTGCCCTGTGCTATTTCGCTCCATGACAGGTCTGGTAATGTTTGGGGTTTTTTTTTTTTGTATTTTTATTTTTGGTATAAAGGACACTCGGATTCTTTGGTACGAACACGTGCAGGCAAAAATTAAAATACTTTTTTAAAGAGAAAGATCTGTGTGCTAAATATGATTATGAAACCTTTGCGGAAAATATAATAACTTAAGCTTACTTTAGTTGTATTATTTTGCTAGAGTTTATTGTATTATTTGAGCCTGACATAAGTTGATTAGAATCTTTTATAAAATGCTATAAAATACGTTGTATACTTCTGGAATATATCCAATGCCATGCAAATATATAATATAATTATATTTTATATTTTCAATGATAATAAATAAAACATGTTTAATTTTAAATAAAAGAAAATATATATTATAAATTGTGTTTTGTAAAAGTTACAGAAAATAACACTATACGCGTGATTTCCAATAAAGGCCAGCCCACCGGCCTGGTGCATTACCAAATCATACACTTAGCGCATTGTCTGCTTGCTTTGTGGACATGTTGCATCATCCTCGTCACGGAGCCTGTCTTTTGTCTTTGAAACAGAGAAGGTCCCAGAGCGCAATAGCACGGTTTTGTACCGTGCCATAGCCTGCTGTATTGTTTTGTGTTTGTGTGTGTGTTACAAGCCGTGAAGTAGGATTAGCAGCGTCCCATTTTCAGGTAGTGGTAGGCCTACCGATATCTTAGCTTTGTATGAAGGCTCTTTCTATCTTATCGAGCTGAGGTCAAAATATTATCGAAAGACGCTGATTCTAGCCTTGTTCTAGGTATTAATTAGCCTTTTCTTACTTAATTAATGTAACTGTATCTTTTAGCATTAGTTTTTATGAGTGAATGATCATAAATTGTTTGCTATTTCGTGATTGGAATTAATGTAACAAATTAATCATTTTATTAATACATTATAATTAATTTGTTACTGTGAAAAATGTGCATTACTTTGAGAGTGGAGCTAAAATAAAATATATGTATTATTTATATTTAGTTTATTGGTTCTTATTTTCTAAGCACAAATATCTCCAAACATAGATAGATATTCAAACATTCATTTTCAATTATTGACGCAACTACCTAAGACACAAAAATATAATATTTACTACATATAATCTGCAAACATATACAACTGTACATGTCATCACTTGAATTAATGTTTTCATTAGTAAACATTATTTAGTAGAAAAATATAGTGGACATCATATTTGCTAGATATATCTACAAAAATGGCATAATTTCTTTATGTAATAGAACCTGCCTCAAACACAAGGAAATTCATATCTACTACATATTTATCAATGACAATTTTCCGCGATTAAGGCAGGCCCTGGGATAGCTCCTAAATACTATTTGCTGTGTTGAGCTTGACTAATGATAATGTAATATGTCTAGTTCAATATGTTTAATATGTACGTAGGTATATGCAGCTTCAGGAAGGAGTCATTTTAAAATACATATCTTTATCGTTTAATCTGTTGCCATGTCTAAATACGTTTTCACTTAAATATGCTGCTACATTGAACTTTCAGAATAGATATCGACATTATATATAGGATTCTACATTAAGAATTCTTCTTTATTATATAAATCTAATCTTATTTAATCAAATAATGCATATAGTGTGAAACAAAATAATTCTTAAACAAAATAAAACCACCTAAATTATATATAACTAAACTAGCTCTTTTATTTAACAGAATGGGACTATAAGTACTCGGAAACATTTAAATCCAGTCACTGTCACACATATTTTGGCGCACACACTTCACTAACTTTCTTGTGTATGATTTTTAGAGGTTCACTGCTTGTAGAAACACCACTTATTTACATAATAACAACCAAATCAACACATTTGAGTCAAATCACGAACGAACGAATCAAGCGCACTTCATAGCTGGCGGCACTAAGCATACTGAAAGGCGGGCCGGTACAATGGTGGAGCTACCTGCGTGTAGGCCTACGACTCGACGTACCGAATTTCTACTTCACGGCTTGTAACACACACACAAACGCAAAACAATACAGCAGGCTATGACCGTGCCCGTACGAATAAGTTTCCTGTAGATTCTGACGAACACCTTTTCGGTCAGCGGGTGCGGAGCGAACTCTACACAAGGCACCGACTTCAAAAGGTGATTTGAAATTATGAAATTGTTTTTTTTTATGTTTTTTATGCGACCTTACATGGATGGGTAATACCACACAACTACCGTTATGATATTAGCCCAATACACCACATTCCCTAAGGAATTAGGTGCCATGCCAGGGCCGGCTACATTGAACTGCCGCTTCGACCATATTTTCATCCAATGGAAGGAAAGGGACCTACAGTTTTACATAGATTCCGAACCATGGAGCAGCTCGCATTCGTGACGAAATGCACATTTCGAATTCAGAAAGAGAAAGAAATTGGTGCATGTGGGAATTGAACCCAGACCTCTGGTACGCTAGGCCAGTCCCTGCGACACTAGGCTACGAGCCTAATTAAAGGGGTTCTCCTAATTTTGTATATTATATAATTAGTTAGGTAATAAAATAGTTTATCGCATATTAATTAAAATTACACAATAATTTTTTGCTTTTTAGTTCCGAGGTGTTTTTTGAAGGCAGTTTTTTTTATTTAAAATTATTTAATATTTAATTATATATAATTTTAACTAAAAACTCCTTAAATATTCACCATATACGTAGTCATTGTTTTTATATTGGTTTGTTTATGTTTATTGCATTGGTTTGTTTTTAGGGTTTAGTGTAAGTGTACAGTATTATAATGCATGTTATACTTGCCTAAATACCTACCTACATACGTTTTTCCGACTTGTTTTTTGTTTATTTAATTTTTGTTTGTGTGTTATTTTTATGTAGGTAAATAAAAGCAGCTATCAACTTATATTTCTTTGTTAGTCATAGATGATATTTATGTAACTATTTTCAGCCCTAATAAGCGTACGTCTATCCAAGGCACCGACTTCAAAAGGCGATTAGAAATTAAGAAATTGTATATACTTAGTTAGGTACTAAAATAGTTTAAAGCATATTAATTAAAAGTAAACAATATTTTTTTGCTGTTTTAGTTCCGAGGTGTTTTTTGAAGGCGGTTTTTTTATTTAAAAATAATGTATTTTTTGCTTTTTAGTAGTGTATGTATATTTTTAGTAGTATCTCCTTCTCTTCTCTGCACACTACATATTTATAAAGCGGGCGTTAATTTAACTAACATTTGAGAGTCCGAATTTGATTTGACAGCTTACTCAACGTTGCCGTAAATACGTCGACGTTGCCGTTTACGACGACTCCGCGTTTTCATACAAATCGGAAGTCCGAGTTTGACTTTGACAGCTTGAAGAAGTGACAACTGGTACTCCAGGCTCAGGCTCGGATTCTATGCGACAGTCGATGGTCTGGGTTTTCCAAAGTTCGGTGACTGCGTGCACCTTTACTGAGTTTAAATACTTATCCTTTCTCAGCATAGTACCTGAATTGATTGTGTTGGCATCCGATTAACCAATTAACGAACCTAACCAATCTAACCAATTGGGTAGAGCAGTGGACATGTAATCCAAAGGTAGCAGGTTCGTATCCTGCTTCCGACTAATGTCACGACGCACGACCAATACTTTTTCCGAATTTTGTTACAATGCTTCAAATTTAGATGTCTCTGAAACGACGTAGATGTCGTATTCATTAAATACATAAAATTATCAAGTTGGCATCTGATCGTACAAACTACACAACTGTACATATGTAGTTATCCTATAAAGTAATCTTAAATAAATACTGGTTACGAAAATGCTTTGAAATATTTATTGACGCTGGGAATACACAGGATGCAATCCGATGACCGGGAATCACTTCAATTACTTGATTTGAATCCAGAAAAAATATAACCACATAATTAAACTTCGACATCGTGCCTAAAATTGAGATTTAATTGCAAAAAAAAAATGCGTACTATTTCCCGCAACGCTGTCGTTGAAGGCTAGAACGGCAAGAACACAAGAATATGAAGAACCCTAATCTGTCAGTCGGACCGTTGCGAAACGCGTATATTGCAGCCATATACGCGTACACGACCGTTCCGAATTGCTGATATTCACTCTCGTGAACGTCATGTTGACATAAGGGACGTGACTCTTGACCGAACACACATCGTACAAAGCGCGCACGGTTAGGAGCATGTGCGCCGTGTACGCTGTCAATGGCTGTCGTCGAGCTGTCATTAAGCGCGTTTATCTGTAGTTCTCTGATCGTGTGCACTTGTATTCTGAAATAACGAAGGTCTTTCGCTGTTTTTAGTATAGTTTGACAATTCTAGGCCTGAAATAACCACTCTCGAGACTTACAAGGCATTTTCGAGGTAGTTAGGTTACTCTTTGACAGATATCTCTGCACAAATTCGTTCCGATTAGATTTTTTTTTTGTTAATTTTTGTTTTGTTTGAGTATTATCGCAGCACTCCTCACCCACGTACGAGGTGAGCAGCGCGACGCCTCACAATTCCATATATTATAAATTTATTGACAGGTACTTGCTGAAAACCAGCACCTTGCAGTCAGCTCAACTCAGGTAGTGCTGGCCGCTTAGGAATTATGCTGAGCTAGCACCTTTTGGTATACAATTACCTCATTAGGATGCATTAAATGTATGCTAGGTTATATTTAAACATTTCTACATTGTACATAATTGTTGTTTTTGTTGCCATTAAAGAATTGGAATTTGAATTTGAATTTGAATTTCATACGATTGTGGTTGTGAGCAGTGATATCACTTCGGCAGTGATATCGAAATCGAATACAGTGAATACGTGTGTATTCACTGTATTCGATTTCTCTGCGATCTCTGCAATATAAGCATTTCGGAACGTTGGGATCGTACAAAGCGCGCAAGGTTGAGAGTATTTGCGGCGTTGTACGCTGTCAAATGGCTGTCATCGAGCTGTCATTAAGCGGGTTTATCTGTAGTTTTCTGATCGTGTGCACCTATATTCTGAAATAACGAAGGCCGTTTGCCGGTGGTTAGTCTAGTTAGACAATATTAGGTCTGAAATAAACATTCTCGAGACTTATAAGGCATTTTCGAGGTAGTTTGGTATGGCTCTTACACATATGTCTGTTCAAATTCGTTCCGATTTTATTTCGCACGATTGTGGCCGTGAGCAGTGATATCAGTTCGGAACACACGTATTCACTGTATTCGCTTACTCTACAATCTCTGCCATATACGCATTTCGTAATGTAGGGAGTGTCAGTGTCAATGTCAATTGTCTGTGACGTTTGCTACAACACGTGTTCTCGCTGTTTGTTTTGATATTTTTTTCTTAAGCTTAAAATTGCCTCTACTTCTTGATATGTTAGAAAATTAAGTATAACTATGGATTTCATCATAGACACAGTTGGTGACGATGAGTTGTACGTGAAGACGGAGTTGGCATGTGAAGATGATCAGTCCTACTGCATAGGTTACAAGCTTGTTTATCTAGAGTCTCTCAGTTTGATTCAGTTTGATCAGACGCATGCTCCAGATAAAATCTAACTTAGGGATTAACGTTTTTATTTTACCTGTTTTGACTTTTACACTCGCAATTGTTAAAATTATTCCTTTAAGTTATTTATTTGTTTTAGTCATCTTGCCATTCTACCAAATTCGTATTTAACGCAAATAATGCGCTAAAGATTGGCAACAATTAATGCACACTTGAAAAGCACTACCAGATTCGGAATACAACTACAATACTACAGTACTAGAACTACAATACTACGGAATACACTACAATTCGGAAATCTGTGCCACGGCATACATTAATATATTACTGCTACATCAAGTGTAATAATGCTTGAGAACTCTTTAAGGTTATTTCATTAGTGGAACCCTTGTATACCACTGTACCGTTACAGTTAATTATTAGTACCTTAATTGTTTTTACAGACAAGCATACAAAAGTTGATGCCATCCTCGAAATATGCAAAACTAAACGTCTGGAACTGGACCTGAGGCAAAAGGTTGAAGAAAATGTTCAGCGAAAGCTTTCGACACTCAAAATCGACGACCAGTTTGATGAGTTTTTTGGCGAGATGGGATGGACCCTAATCCCAGGGCTGCCTGTTGTTAAAAAGGAGAAGAAAGACCGTCTTTTTCACTTCAAGGTGAGGTATTTATCAGTGATTATGAGTGGGGGATGGACCTCTCTTATTGTATGACTAGCTGAGGTACCCGGCTCCGCTCGGGTCAATGTCGTTTTGGACTGATATCGGGCTGAAACCCAAAGGGCTGGCCCAAAAGGCTAGTTGAACTACTTTACTAACAGAAGATTAAACAATGTATCTAACAAAAAAAAAACTGGATCAAAATCCGTTGAGCCGATGTGGCATGATTGAATAAGAAAACATCCAAATACTGCCATTTATAAATTCAGTGGAAGAAATGTACTTGAATATATTGCAAAATATTGGGGCCAATTACTGAATTGTTTTTTAAAAGCATTTGCCGCCGCGCTGGGGCGATCCTGCACTGGCACTACTACACATTGCCATGGACGGAAAACATGGACATTTTTTATTGCCGGTTCGACCATCCATCATTCACAGTGCGATGGTACGTAACAACTCGAGCGGGATTCACCCTACAACCTAGGTAGTAAGAAAGGGGAGCTATTTTTTACGTGGAATCCGTACCACAACCAGCATTAACATCGAAAACGGCCACCCATCCAAACCCCGACCGCGCCCATAGGTCCTGTACGTAGATGCAATCCACATATTAATCGAGTGAGTTGTTCGTAAGTTATGAGCCTTTAATCGCAACAGTCACGCCTCTCGTGATCTAGAGTGATGTACTCTGCCAAATTTCACATGCAGGAGCAGTCCACTTATTGTTTTGTTATAAATATGTTACCCTCTCTTCTCACTCCTCTGGTAATTTAGCGTGATGCCTATACGGCTAGACTCAGATACAAACCTCATCTATATTGGGTAATTGGTTCTCATGTTATAAGCATTTCATACTACTGGTCCCCTCTCTGGTAATTTAGCGTGATGCTTAGTAGCCCTAAAATTGCGGAAATAAATCGAGCTATACGGAGGTACAATTATCAGCTAAGTATCTGCTTGGCTCCCTGGACTCGATACAGCGTCGTGCCGTGCGTCTTGTCGACGATCCCAAGGTATCCCTAAATTTAGAGACCCTTCAACTCCGAAGGGATGTAGGTTCTCTCGATGTATTCTATCGTCTTTACCATGGAGAGTGCCCTTCGGAGCTGCACAACGCTGTCCCTCCGTCCCATTTCTACCACCGCACAACGCGGAACAGGCAGGGTATGCACCCATTCACTGTCGACATTCCCAAAATAAGAACCCACCGATCCTCTATATATTTTTTCTATAGGGTCGGTAATCTATGGAATCGACTCCATACCGATATATTTCCCCCAAAGTCCCCCGGGGTCGTTCAAACATGGGGTGAAGGAGCACCTGGCCGGTCGGCATGGTTTTCGTATCCCCCGTTGAAAGTTCAAAATACCGCGCTTGGCTTAGTACAAATCTAACAAACAAAAAATAAGAAACCGTTCAACTGAAACCGTAATATCTTAACAATACGCCTTTAAACAATCAACCTTAAAAGCCTAAACTAATGTGTGTAGCTAGGACACGGCTAATTGCTAAGTTAGCATACCGCGCGGGTTGGTAGAAACAATACAAACAATTTACGTAAAAAACCTCATACTAATCCGTGTACCACACGACCACGGAGCGATGATCTCTGCAACCGCGTCTATCGTTAGCAATCGCGGGAAGCCGACTGGCGAGGGGCGCGGGCAGCATTGCCGATCGCTTGAAGCAATCGGGGAATTTGGATTTCATCTTCTTCCGAAAGTTGTTCGGACGGCCGTCGACTGCACGAACTTTTATTTTGCTCATTCGAATTGAAAATTTCGTTCCTATTCCGGATTTTTATGGAATTCCGGGAATCCTAAGAACGTTTTTGGGCAATTGTGGTTATCGGCAACGCTGGTAGCCGCTTCGCGCGCTCGCGCGTGGTACCTTCGGCTCTTCTCGGCAATACTCGGTCCTCGTCGGGTGGCCACCGCCGCCGTCTCGGCCCTCGCCGCGCTATCATTTCGTTTTCGCTCCGCGCCCTGACTATTTTTCTTTTTGCACGGCTCCTAAGGGTCGTTACGTGATGTTCAATAGCTTAAAGCCTTCCTTAAGAATTAGGCTATCGAATGTAAAAATATGTTTTCAAACCTGACTGGTAGTTCCAGAGATTAGGGCGTTCAAACAAAAAAACAAACAAACTCTTCAGCTTTATTATATTAGTATAGATACTGCACAACAATCAAACCCAAACAAAGGTGACAGGGAGTAAATAGGTACTTTTTAGGGTTCCGTACCCAAAGGGTGCCAACGGAACCCTATTACTAAGACTTCTCGGTCTGTCCCTCCGTCCGTCCGTCTGTCACAGGGCTGTATATCAAAAACTGTAATACGTAAGGAGCTGAAATTTTCACAGAGAGTGTATTTACTTTGCCGCTATAGGTAACAACAAAAAAATAAATTTAAAAATAGTAAAAATGAAAGAAAATGTATGAGACCCCTAATACAAAAAACCTGATTTTTTTGTGTTAAACCTTGCACGATGGTACAGAACCCTACCTGTACGAGTCCGACTCGTACTTGGCCGGTTTTTAAATGTTCTAAGGTTTAATAGTTTTCCCTTTAACATTGGTATACACATTAATTTTTGCGTCGAACAAAGCAGGCCAAAATACCTGCCCTGCCAGAAAAATACCTCGGAAGGTCACGGAGTAAATCAATTAACATTTATTCAAGTGGCCTATGTGTTAATAATTAATGTGACATCCAAAGAGAAACAAACGAAACCTCAGTTAAGGTGGCCCTTCCCGCCGGGACCAACTCATTCACGGGCATGGTACAAAACCGTGCTATTGCGCTCTGGAACCTTCTTTGTTTCAAAGAAAAAGACAGGCTCCGTGATGAGGAGGATGCAAAATATCCACAAAGTAGACAATGCGCATAGTGTTTAATTCAGTAAGATTTACGAAAATGACTTATAGCTAAAAGAAAACCACGACCGCTGTAGTCAAAAATAAAAAAATTAAAATTTATTATAAGTCTTCATGAAACAAGCTATGTCTGATGACTAATCTTTTTAATATGTTTTTGTCATCGACATACCCCAAAGCAATAGACCGACAATCAGAATACATCTCCATACAAATTTCCGTACCACCTTGCTTAGTGTATCAATGTTGCTGTTATGTCATTCAAATTTACCCGCTTCTTAAATACATTTTCGTTTTCTGTATAATCAACACAAGTGCTTTAAACACATTATATTCGTTATCATCACTTTATAAAAATAATTTTAGATAAAACGCAAAAAAGAAAAGATGACAAATACCTAGCTAATTACGAAGAAACAATCCCGGAAAAGAACAAATTACTTTATTTTCTATCCTGGTATCCCTAACAACGGAATATATAAGAGAAAGTCGCTAACAATAGCCGTCTTATTCTCTCTCGCTGAACACTCGCTTTCGGGTTTAGGTGGCTCGCTCAGATTCGCAAGATCGCACGCACACACAACCAAAGATTTCGAAGAAGTCGCTGCGCTCCTACGCACACAACAAACGGATTCTGTTCGCCGTCTCGTTCCTTCCAAATAAGGACGTTATGGACTCTCACTCGTGCATTAGAGCGGCACCCACACATATACATTTGCTTATTCCATTTAGACCTGCAAGGGCCGTATTTGGCTGATCAAGTGGGTTTTACTTAATTATTTATGATTGCATAGAACAATATGATATGAAATCAGGGAAATTAAGAGATATATTTGGGTTCACAATTCACTGTTTATTATAAAAACATAGGAAAGTACAATAATTTTAAAAGGCCACATATGCATATCGTTATTCATACGTTCTCTGGTATTAACAAGGTTTTTAATGTAAATCAATAACCATCCATGTACACTGACCGTCGTGTTATTAACCTAACCCACCGCTCAAAGAAATAAGGTGCCCGGCCAGGTACTTCCTTTTATGAGCAGGGCTGCATTAAACTAGGTAAAAAACACAGATAACACTTTTCATCAAGTGGATAATGAGGTGATTAAGTTCCATACAATGTTTCGGACCTGTTTCCTCAGTCAAATTATGAAATCTTTTTCTCAAATTTTGCACATTTTATATATCAACTGAGAGCTACATCTATAAGTTTTGTTTTTAGGGTTCCGTACCCAAAGGGTTAAAACGGAACCCTATTACTAAACCTCCGCTGTCCGTCCGTCCGTCTGTCACAGGGCTGTATCTCATGAATCGTAATAGGTAGGCAGCTGAGTTATTCACAGAGAACGTATTTATTTTGCCGCTATATGGTTATGGGCACAAATAGGTAAAATTAAAAAAAACTATTAAGAATTAAAGAGGGGCCCCATACAAAAAACGTTATTTCCGTACCATGGTACGCAATCCTTCCTGTACGAATCTGACTCGCTCTTGGCCGGTTTTTTTTTATAACTTAATTTATATCCATGTTATGCGCCCTTAAAATGTTTGATACAAATTATTAGAGTCGTATATAAGTTGAGTTACCAAAAGAAAACCGGCCAAGTGCGAGTCAAACTCGCACACGAAGGGTTCCGTACCATCGTACGAGATTTAACACAAAATATCCCGTTGTTTCTCGATTTTTTATATATTTTGTATTTCACTTATTTTTTGTTATAGCGGCAAAATAAATACATACTCTACGAACATTTAAGCTCCCTACCTATTACGGTTCATGAGATACAGGCCTGTGACTGACGGACGGACGGACGGACGGACGGACGGATGGACAGCCGGCTTAGTAATAGGGTTCCGTTGGTACCCTTTGGGTACGGAACCCTAAAAATCAAAACGTACAATGCGATTTAATTAAGAATAGGACGGCGAAAACCGCCATTTTGAATTTCAAACCGTCACTGCATTCCAAAATGCGTATATTGCGGAGAATTCACAATGTACGCGTACACGACCGTTCCTAATTGCTTATATTCACTCCTGTGAACGTCATTTTTACATAAGAGACGTGACTCTTGACCGCACGCAGATCGTACAAATTGCTCACGGTTGAGAGCATGTGCGCCGTGTACGCTGTCAAATGGCTGTCATCGAGCTGTCATTAAGCGTGTTTATCTGTAGTTCTCTGATCGCATGCACCTTCCAAATACCCATGTATGTTAAAAATATTTTATCAACAAAGTCCATATATGAACTTAGTGCGACCCTGGTTAAAATCACGGCCGTTGCAGCCAGACGACAACGTTGTATTTCTTATTTCGGACAGAATGTTTTCTTGATTTGTGCGTAATAATATTCACAATTACCTGTGATAAGAAATTCCATCGATCTTTTTACTATTTTCACTTCTATTTTTGCACCTTTTCACGGTGCATTTCGGCATTTTGTCGCATTTAAAAGGTTACGTTTGGCGCGTATGCTCGGATGTCAGGTGACGCTCACAGACTGACACGCAGTAGGGCATCAACGGGCGGTTAGGGTACATGTTGCGTGGCACGCGGGGAAAAGCTGATGGTGCATCTTTATGTTTTAGTTTTTATCAATGGTTTTTGTTTTATCGTTGAGTAATTCACCTCCAAAGTTATTGTGTAAAACGCGCAAAGAATTCGATTTTTCGAACCTTATAACTTAGAAACCAAACACAATTTTACAATGCCAATGGTCATCAGACATCTAGTTTGATCAAATAAAGCTATTTTAAGCAAAATTTGGAATCTTTGACAAGAAATATGGGAATGATCTTCTTTCCATTTTTGCATGGGGAGTTAATAATAATAATAATAAAACCACGAGGTTACCACCATGTGGCGTGCACGGAAAACCACCATCATGCCAATTGTTATGTCTACGAACGGCGTTGTTCCAAAGAATTTGGCCAAACAATTAGAAAAATTAGACATCGATATTGGGCTCCGATTCCAGATGCAGAAAGCGGTTCTGCTCTCGAATACGAGAATCGTTCGGCGGTTTCTGTCTCTGTAGCTCGGAGCGGCCTTATTGGATTTGTCCCAGGTGGGACCTCCCTAAAGGGATTTTAGGTTTATATTTTTTAAGGCTACGATTTTGTATGTTTTTTATTAGATAATATAAACCTAAAATTAGTTAAACAAATATATAATGAGAATAATAATAATAATAACGTTTATTGCACGATAAAGTGTACAAAAGGTAGAGCTAAGGCCCGCCTTAAGGCCCTGGTACTAGCCAAATCGCAAAGTTAGACGAGGCACTCCAAGTTAACTAACTAAGTCTGACGATTATAAGTGTCATTCTCACAATATATGATTCCTTGTCTAGGAATCAACCTATTTTCGTTAATGTATGTTTCCTTTTTCTATACAAAATACATTGCGGAAACGGTGTCCATTTCCGAACTTTTTTGACTCAATGTAGAAATCTAAAAGCAAGCTTGTTTATGCATATATGCTGTTTTTGCTTATATCTAGAAATCGAATTACTTTCAGATTTCTAATGAGAAAAATCAACTTTTTTATTTTTATTATTATTTAAATAAATGATGGAATCAAAAAATATTAACAATCCATTATCAGTCTGGAGTTCTATTTGGATTTGCTGAAGCGTTTCACTACATATTATTACATTTGTTAAAAAGTGCATTTGTATGGCGCGAGTAGTTGGCTAGTCCTAGCGCCTTAATACGTAAAAAGAAAACTGCTTACACAATCTTATTTGCAAGGCGTATAATTTGCATTATGATGATATTGTACAGCACTTAGACCTGGACACGGGAAAGCTGAAGACAACACTGGGTGCAGTTAACGTAGAGAAAGAAATGGAGCAATCCATCCTGAAACCAGGCATTGAGAAGGCACGCAGCCTGCCTCAGTACGATATGAGCGAGAGGAGACTTAAAGCAGAGCGGAAGGTAAGAGAATGATTATCAATCTAGAAACATTTCTCTACAAAAAAAGGTTCACTCTTCGTCCGTCTGTCCGTCTGTCTATCACAGGGCTGTATCTCATGAACCGTAATAGGTAGGCAGCTGAAATTTTCACAGATTGTGTATCTATATTGCCGCTATAACCAGAAATAGGTAAAATAAGAAAATAATAAAAATTCAAATATAAAAAAAACCGGCCAAGTGCGAGTCGGACTCGCACACGAAGGGTTCCGTACCATCGTAAAAAAAACAAAAAAAAACACGTTTTTTGTATGGGAGCCCCCTTTAATTTTAATTATTTTTTAATCTTACCTATTTGTTGTTGTAGCGGCAAAATAAATACACACTCTGTGAAAATTTCAGCTGTCTACCTGTTACGGTTACTGAGATACAGCCCTGTGACAGACGGACAGACGGACGGACGGACGGACGGACAGCGGAGGCTTAGTAATAGGGTTCCGTTTTCACCCTTTGGGTACGGAACCCTAAAAACGATATTTTTTTTGATGATGAACACTTTCGTATGGAAAACTTCGTTGGTCATTTGGCCGGTTTTTATTTTTCTATAAATAGATAAGGATTTAGCCATGTTTGGCTATGCCAGCCCCATAGTGATTTTTCTCACACTCGTATTCAAGGTGAATTGACAAAAAAATTGTACATGGATTATTACCAGACTAACCTACAAACTTAGGGCCATCTTAGTATAGGTGATTGAATCATGTGACAGTAATGAGATGTCAAGAACAGACTATACAGAATAGATCATACAGAATTGTATTTATTTATTCATTTATACACTACTAGCAGCCCGTCCCGGCTTTGCACGGGAATAATATAATTTAAAAACATATTATTTTGACACAATGATGCACAAATAAACCCTTTTTACGTAGAGTTCCTACATTGAAATATTTGAAATAAAAAAAAACTTAGATATTATTATTAGATGATTATTAGATATTAGAGAGCTCCGATAATAAACGCGTCCGATCGCTGCCTCCGACGCACTATTTATAGGCACGCTCCCGCCGCCCCGGCCGGCCGGTACCGCCGCAAACGCTACGTCGCGCAATTTTTAAATCTGTAATATCTTTGAAAATATTCATTTTAATCATATGCTGTAAGGGGCCATATAGATCTATATTAAATCAACAATATATTTAAGGTATTTAATTAGATAAGGATTAATGCTGTATTGGTTAAAATCGCTTCGAAAATTAGCCATTATTTGTCGTAAAAAGTAAATGACAAAAAAAATTATTGCGGTATATCCATAAGAGATAGACATATACTATCGCGGAGTTTTCTGTAGATCTTTTCAATGTGTACAATACTTAGTACATTATTTTGATAAATCTCGTAGGGTTCAGCCTGCGTTTGCAATGTAAGCGGAGAAAATGTAATTTTTTATGACATCACATTGGAAACCTCAAAAATAACAGTATTTCTCCACTATTTAATGGATGTTATTTTACATATAAACCTTCCTCTTCAATCACTCTATCTATTAAAAAAAAAACCGCATCAAAATCCGTTGCGTAGTTTTAAAGATTTAATCATACATAGGGATATAGGGACAGAGAAAGCAACTTTGTTTTATACTATGTAGTGATTAGTCGCATTTAGCCTTTTAAATTTTCTAGGTTTCTATTAAATCTTTGTTGCCTTCTTTCCTCGAGATTTGTTAGCCTGTAAGTAATCCTCATATGTTTTTAGGGTTCCGTACCCAAAGGGTGAAAACGGAACCCTATTACTAAGCCTTTGCCATACGTCCATCCGTCCATCTATCACAGGGCTGTATCTCATGAACCGTAATAGGTAGGCAGCTGAAATTTTCACAGAGCGTGTATTTATATTACCGCTATAACAACAAATAGACAAAATAAAAAAATAACAAAAATTAAAGAGGGCCCCCATACAAAAAACGTGATGTTTTTGTATCTTGTATGATGGTGCGGAACCCTTCGTGTGCGAGTCCGACTCGCACTTGTTTATTTTTGGTTAGAGTTTTGTTGCTCGCCGTTGCACTCTAGTAATTCAATCTCCTTTTTAAAGTATGGACTACAAAATTGGTAGCTATACTCAAGAAGTGGTCTTATGCAGAGTTTTTGAAATAGTTGAGCGGTGATAGAGTAGAATGCTTTTCTTATTGTATTGCAGAAGCAAGTTTATTCTCATCACAAATTCTTACAGCCCATACTTAAATGCACTTTTGGCTTGCAGAAGGAGCGCGAGAAGACCAAGGGGCCGGAGTGGTTTAACATGGCCGCGCCGGAGATGACGGATGAGGTCAAGAACGACCTGCAGGTCCTCAAGATGAGGTCCGCTCTCGATCCTAAGAACTTCAAGAAGAGGAACGACATGGAAGTGTTGCCAAAGTATTTCCAAGTAAGTGTGTGCATTCGGCGGAATGTTTACGGCCGTCGTCAGCCTCGGTGGCCCAGTGGCGCGACACTTCGGCGATCGCTCTCCGAAGTTAAGCAACGCTGGGTCCGGTCTGGTCTTGGATGGGTGACCATTCGACCGTTGAGAGAGGCTGGCCGTGGTTCGGATTCCACGTTAAGCTGTAGGTCCCCTTCCTTACTTACTAGGTGGTAGGGTTTATCCCGCCCGGGTTGGTACCATCGCATTGGATGAACGATGGTCGAAGCGGCAATGAAAATTGTCCGTGTTTTCCATCCAGTTCAATGTAGCCGTGCAATATAAGGAAGGTCCTGGCATGGCACCTAGTTCCCATGTGGTGTGTTGGGCTAATACCATGACAGTCCTTGTGGTATTAGCCATCCATGTTCAGTCACATAAAAAAATAAAAAATAAACCTGGCTGCTAAGCTCATATATCATCTCGTTTATTATTTCTTAAAGGAATGTTGCGCTACATATGTTTTTTATGGAACATGTTAAGAGGGGAATGAGGTGATTAAGTTCCATGCAATGGCTCGTGCCTGTTTCCTCAGTCAAATTAAGAATAATGTTTTTGAAATTTTGCACATTGCACAATTTTTTTTTGTAGTGGGTACTAGGCCACTACTTTTTTACTACTACTTTTTTTTTGTAGCGGGCATAGTCTTAACATCCCCATCTATTCCCTCTTGTAACATCATATCTCGGCAACCCCTGACCAATTTAGCTCAAGCTCGAACATAAAATTCTTCTGCACAAGATGTATAGAAGCTCCGAAATACATATCATTTTATAAAATGCAACATTTCATTCTATTGATATATTCTACTTGTCCCGTCGAGGTTACCCATCTGAGTACAAATACAAAAAACTCTAACAAAATGTAAAGAAGGTCCGGTCCGGTGTACATTTAATTTTATCTAATGCAACATTGCATTATATTAAGGGCGTGATAAGATCGGCTCGTAGCCTAGTGGCGCGGGGACTGGCCTAGCGTACCAGAGGCCCGGGTTCAATACCAACTTGCACCACTGTCTTTCTCTTTCAGAGTTCGACAAGTGCATTTCGTCACGAATGCGAGCTGTTCCATGGTTCGGAATCCATGTAAAACTGTAGGTCCCCTTCCCCTACTAGGTGGTAGGGTTTAAGCCCGCCCGGGTTGGTACCATCGCATTGGATGAAAAGGTGGTCGAAACGGCAATGAAAAATTGTCCGTGTTTTCCATCCAGTTCAATGTAGCCGTGCTCATAAAGGGAAGGTCCTGGCATGGCACCTAATTCCTTCGGGAATGTGGTGTATTGGGCTAATATCATAACGGTAGTTGTGTGGTATTAGCCATCCATGTCAGGTCGCATAAAAAAAAAAAAAGATCTGATTACGTTCAGTTTGACAATGAATGAATAATAACATTTAATAATATTTATAAATAACCACAAAGATGGCTCTAGCCATAATTTAAATATAAAACTGTATGTCCCTGGTCCTGTGTTTTCTCAAATTAGACAAATATAAGTTTGAACACAGAGTATCGTCCGATATTAACAGTTATAAGTTTCAAATATAGCTGGACCATCAAAGCATCTTTCATCTTTTTGAAATTCCAAAATAAGCAGTAGTTATTTTTAAAAATATTAAAATATGGTTTCACTTACGCCCTTATTGGACTGATGGCAATCAGGTGTTATTTATTTATTTATTTATTTATTCATTCCTTTCACCGTTAGGCATTAGAACATTTTTAACACATAACAATTTAAAATTAACACATTATCCAATATCAAATGATAACAAAATGAAATATCAGATAAAAAAAAATACAGTATTGAATCAAAATGAGTACAAAATTAATATTTTTTAAATCAAATTAAAACAAAATACCATATCAAATCAAACATAGTACAATATTATTAATTTTGAAAATCAAGATAGAATACTATACAATATTAAATTAAACAAAGTACAACATTAATAATTTTGAAAATCAAATTAATTATCACGCCCTTTATAAATTCAATTTGTCCCAGCGCAGGTTACCCATCCGAGTATCAATAAATACGAACGTGAATATAATAGCTATTCATGCCGGATATAACAAAAAAATCACAAGAGCTCTTCACCCGTCCTCAGATCGGTCGAGTGTTGGACAACCCGCTGGAGCACCAGTCTGAGCGCGTGAGCAACAAGCAGCGCAAGCGCACGATGGTGGACGAGCTGCTCGCCGACGCCGAGTTCCAGCGCTACAACAAGCGCAAATACAAGAGCATCATCGAGGAGAAGCGGAGGGGCGAGTATCGGACGCACATGCGCGACAAGCGCCAGCGGAGGAAGGCGGAGGTGAGGGAGGGTAAAGGGGCGAAGAGGGGCAAGGGAAAGAAGGGAGATTAAACGTTTCAGAAGTTTACATTTGTTTTTGTTAACTGCTTGACAATCGTACGATATTTACCTGACCATTCAGCCAGCAGCAGAGGAGATTAGATAAATATGCCGTTTAGTTTAGTGACAGAGTTGCGCGGATCTCTGAGCACGCATTGCCGAGTTCGCGCGACCAAAGTATGGTTTCGTTTTTGGTGGTGAGCTGTCACAATGAGTTGCGCGAACTAAATAGAGGTTGGATTTTGTTAGGAGACCAACGAGACGTGTATTTGTGCGGGTGAGTTTTTCGGCGTGGGCTACGAGTCGTGATGGGCTTTTGAGAGTGCTGTAGTGCCGTGAGGTTGCATTCTTCAGCCAGCAAACACCAACCCGCGACGCCGCTCCTGTCACGCGGATTCAGTGAGCTCCCTAGCATCCTATCCCAGACCCATATGCTCATGACCTCTGCAGCGCCACTATTTAGACGGGGTGAGCATCGCCTCTTAAAACATATTGTTTATTGTTTATTCATCATCCATAGACAGTACACTGCACTCGGATTTGTCATATTTTATAATTAGCCAGTTCGGGGCAATCCCAGCGAAGAAGAACTGGCAAGAAACTCCGCTGGTTTTTTTTTTCAACGTCCACTTAGCCTAAATTTACAAAAGTATTTAGACTCACAGATAAACACGCTAAATTAATATGAATTGACGAGAATCAACAATTCATGTCATATGCAACAGTTCATGACAAATATCAGTTTATTAGTAAAGACCATGCCCGCCATCTAGCATGTTGCCAATTGGAGCAAGCCAGTCCCCACAAACAGCACCCGTTCACGAGCATCACGCCAGGCACAGCCATCGCCTCTATGAACCATATTTTAGGGAAAGAGGAAACCCGAACCTAGCGTCGCCGCAAGTAGGGACCTTAAAGCGATGCACTACTCCAGTGGCAACATGAAAAAGTTGTGAAAGCTCTGTACGATTTAGTTTTAATACGATTATTTCTGTCATGAACTACTACAGTGACCTGTAAACAGAGTCAAAATACATTATTATTCTTACAGCTAAAAAAAACTGTATAACATTAACACTTTAAATGCTACCACCTACAGAAAATTAAGAGTACAATGGTTTGAGAGCAACCATATACGAATAAGATTCCTGAAAGAGATTTTCTTTGACTAGGATAGGATTGGGGTTGGGTTTGTCTGTTATCTACGGCTAATATAAAATGTTGGATTTAATCAAATAAGGGTTCGTTTTTTCCTCTTTTTTTGACTATTGATAAAATACTGTGTTAATTGTTAAATTTTATTTGTTCTTGTAAATGTTGTGTTCACCGCTTTTAGAGTTGTTTTGATAAAATATGTCCCAAAAATAGGTAGTTAGACATTTGTACCTACACTTCGGAGTGACACACACCTACTAGTATGTAGAGGTGCGAACATGGGGCGGAAGGTAAACAGCTCATTTTCAAATTCTTATATTTTTCAAAAATACAAAGTGTACAAATATAATAAAGCAACAAGGGTAAAGTAACAGAAAACCATTCTCTTAATTACATTTAATTGACATCTTATACAACATAGGTTATGTAACTACATACTGTGGTTACTGAAGTACCACATTCGGTTAACTATTTTTACGAGGAAAATATTCTTAATTCTATGGAAGGACACACCTTATTCTTGGTATCGAATACCACTTGAGCTGATCTTAATTATATAGGATAACTTAATAAATCAAGACTATTAATTGGAACTGACATCTACGTTGAAGATAAGGTTTTTTTTTATTGTTTTCAAAAATCTGAATACAATGCTTCAATGTAGATGTTTGTCAGCCTCAGTGGCCCAGTGGCGCGACACTTCGGTGATCGGGATCGAAAAAAAATAAAATAATAATAAAAATGTTGTCCAAATGGAAAAATATTCGTTTCGAAGATTAACAAGTACCATGCGAATTGATTTTTACCACTTGGAAGAAATAACAAGGAATGTAAAAATATGCCTATTTTGCCGATTATTTCTATGGAGCAATTTCTGCTGTGGAGACGAAAATCAGTTATATGGTGCTGATATACCTCACTGTAGTAAAGCGTACATCCATCAAAACTTTGTCATTCTTAATCGCAGGCTCAAATGTTTACATTGTTTCGACTATCTTACTCAAATTCCATGCTTTGAACAGAAAACCGTTTGACAATATCATCTATTCACAAGTTGAGACTTTAAAAAATACATACAATATTTCCAAGCTCTATAAATAGACATTATGAATAGAATCCAATTTTCGACGAATACGATAACCATGCGAAGCGAAGAAACTTTATTTTAAAAAAGAAAGCTTTATAAAGACCGTGTTTAAAAGTCGTATAGTGAAAGGTGGAATTGGATCCTGAAAGTTTTGCTTTTTTAAGTTTCGTTCTTAAATTAATGATGCTTGCTTAACTATTATAGGTGCATATCGTATTCATTAGGCATAGTTTCATTTTGAAAGTATCAATTTTGAGCAAGTATCTATTAGTCGAAGAAAAGTATAGTTTTGAGTTAACGACTAAAAATTATGTAATTATATGAAATTACTTTTTTTTTTTTTATGTGACTGGACAGGGATGGCTAATACCACAAGTTCTGTCATGGTATTAGCCCAACACACCACATGGGAACTAGGTGCCATGCCAGGACCTTCCTTATATTGCACGGCTACATTGAACTGGATGGAAAACACGGACAATTTTCATTGCCGCTTCGACCATCGTTCATCCAATGCGATGGTACCAACCCGGGCGGGATAAACCCTACCACCTAGTAAGTAAGGAAGGGGACCTACAGCTTAACGTGGAATCCGAACCACGGCCAGCCTCTCTCAACGGTCGAATGGTCACCCATCCAAGACCAGACCGGACCCAGCGTTGCTTAACTTCGGAGAGCGATCGCCGAAGTGTCGCACCACTGGGCCACCGAGGCTGACTTGGATTATAAGACGTTTTGGATTTGTGCAACACCGTAGGGCTCTTAATATAAATGCGAAAGTGTATTTGTTGGTTTGTCTTTACATGCAGGAACAGAGCAATGGATACGTATGATTTTGGGAAGGTAGTATATATGCTGGAGAGTGACGAAGGCACCTTTTTATGTAGATTTTTTCCATATTGTCCCGAGCGGAACCCGAGTTACAGAAATAATCTAAATATATGTACTTTTACACAAGTAATGCGCTTTACATAAAACTATACGTCGATATTCCATCATCTTTCTAGAATGCGATGTGTGTTCACAATCGGCGCTTCTCGTTCGGACGAAAGACAGAGCAATGCTGGGTGGTGGTGTCAGTACCCTCCGGTGACGTCGATGGCGGCGCCTGTCACGAAGGTACTCTTGTCCGATGACAGGAATGTTATCACCTCGGCCACCTCTGCGACACATTAAACGATGTTAGGTGAAATCGTTTCTCAGTGGTTTGGAGAAGTATTTTTTTATGTAACTGGATATGGATGGCTAATACCAAACTGACCGTCAGATATTAACCACACACACCGCATGGGAACTAGGCGCCATGCCAGGACCTTACTTATATTGCTCGGCTACATTGAAAGAAAGGAAGGAATAAGGCCTGTCAGGACTTTGAATGGATGAAAAACATGGACAATTTTCATTGCCGCTTCAACCATCGTTCATTCAATGCGATGGTACCAACCCGGGCTGGATTAACCCTACCACCTAAAGTAAGCAAAGGGACCTACAGTTTTAGATGGAATCCGAACCACGGCCAGCCTCAAAAGTTGAAAATGGTCACCCATCCAGTACCTAACCGTGCTCAGAGGTGCTTCACCAAGCTTATCGTTAAAAAATAGATACTAATAAGTTACCACCACACAGGTGTGTGATGCACAGTGGCCGATAAATGAGTGTTATTTATTTATGGTATATCATGCATGCCATCTGTAAGTCAATCATGGAAACAAGTGTAATTTCACAAAAAAATCACGTTTTTTGTATTGGGCCTCCCTTTAATTCTTACTATTTTTCGGTTTTACCTATTTGTTGTTATAGCGGCAAAATAAATACACACTTCGTGAAAATTTCAGCTGCCTACCTATTACGGTTATTGAGATACGGCCCTGTGACAGACGTACGGACGGACAGAGGAGGCTTAGTTCCGTTGGCACCCTTTGGGTAAAAGAGCTGTGAATCATCCACAGATTGCGTCAGTATTTCACGCCGGATCAACAACTGCTTCTCTACAGCGTGCAGTATTATTCGAATGTGTGGATTGAATCAGCTAAGCACTTGCAGGTCAGAGCTGGTAAAGTCTCACCCGCCGGCTGGCCAATTCGTCCGAGTGGGATCACGAAGAGCGCCATTTGTTTGACCTTCTCCGGAACTGTGTCCTGGATGGGCGTGTCGATCATGCCAGGAAGGATCGCGTTCACTCTGAAATAAGAATAGTTTTTTTTTATTGGTGAATTCAGATGCTCTCCCTAGTACTAGAACAAGCAAGATTTTTTTTTTATTTTACTAATCAAGAGCTGTATCTTTAGGCAACAACCAAATTTCTTCGAAATCTTCATATGTAGACTATTCCATGAAACATAAAATCAATGTTTCTATGTAGCTGAACATGGATGGAAGAAAGACCGTGTGAGCCAGACGGTATTAACTCTACCACCATAGAAAGGGAAGAAAAGCTAATGTTTTACATGGATTCCGAACCATGAAACACCTCACAATCCAACTCGGAAAGAAAAAAACAAAGTGGTCTATGAATGGGGCGGGAATTGAACCCATAACCTCTGGCATGTAAGGCAAGCCCCCGCGCCCCTGAGCTGCAAGCTGAAGGATCCACACTAAATGCATGACATTGATATATATTGGCCAGTGCAGGGAACCTGAGAGAAGCTTAGCAGAGGTTGATTTTATGCATAGGTGATAAGCTCTACCGTGATGAAAGATGGCAATGAAAATTGCCCGTATTATCCATCCAGTTCAATATAGCGATAAATAAATGAAGGGGAGGGCCTGGCATGGTACCTGGTGTCTAGTTGCGGATATGATGCACGCATGGTCACAATTACTGACCTTATGTTGTATTTTCCAAGCTCTTTGGCAGCAGATTTCGTCATGCCAACTATTCCTGCCTTGCTGGCAGCATAATTTGTTTGCCCTGGAAGTGTCAAACGCGATATTATTACGACATGTATTGAAATGCAAACTTTTTTTGCCTGATTATTATGATATTAAAGTATTATTATTACGTAAAGACATGGAGAATTCACCGGCGGCGAGAGCGCCCCCTCCGAGCACGCCGGTGGGTGCTGGCCGTGATGGCGGAGGTTTCCCAGAATACAAAACATGATAGCATTGTTAATTTTTTCCCAGCGTGTAGGTTTGTATTTTAAATTATTATTATTACATTCAATTATTAACGTTACCTTAAATTTAATTATTATACCTATTATTTTTCCTGTAAGTGTTTTTATAGTCGGCATACTATACTAGTTGAACTGACGGGTCCCTGGGAGACTATTATAGAGGACTATAACGTAAAATGTACTACTTCGTAAAGTAATACTTCGAAAATCGCCAGGAATTTATTGGAACGGTCATTCAATATGGTTCGGTGGAGAGTGTCTCCTTTATGTATGCTCTCCGCATAGAAGAGTAGTTTAGACAAGCTTCCATTTGAAGGACTCGTAGCTCTAGGGCGCATGGACTTCTTTTCCATGCGAGAAGTCATAGGTTCGATACTAAGTGGGATATGTGCATTTCGTCTCAAATGTGAGGGGTTCTATGGTTCCGAATCCATATTTGCCTACTAGGTGGTAGGGTTCAGCCCACCCGGGTTAGTACCATCGCATTGGATGAAAAATTGTCCGTGTTTTCCATCCAGTTCAATGTAGCCGTGCTCATACATGGAATGACCTGACAGGCCTTATTCAGACAGGAATGCAGAGTGTTGGGCTAATATCATGACAGTGTGTATGGTATTAATCAGCCATCAGTTGTATACAAATAAAAAGGTTGCTGAGGAATTTTGCTACTTAACAAAATGCTTAAAGCTGTAATGAGCATGATGGGGCAGAGGGAAAATTTTCCTTATGAAAACCCTCCCCTACCTCCCTTTGGTTGCACCGTGTGGGAATATCGCTACGGGATATGGTGCGTAATGGGGCAATCCGCCGATGTACTAAAATAGTCGATAGGACACCGGGTGGCTAAGCTCAAGTGGCAGTGGGCTGGTCACGTCAGCCGAAGAGACAACGACCGTTGGAGTAACCGTGTCCTACACTGGCGGCCGTGGACAGGAAAACGGAATGTTTCCCACATTCCGTCAGGTGGGACAACGACATCAAGTGCGCCGGCGGAAAGCAGTGGTTCCTAGATCCGTACCGCTGAGGGCCGGGAGGATTGGAGAAAAAATGGAGAAGCGTATGTCCAGCAGTGGACGCAAACACGCTGACTGACTGACTGACTGTGACTATGGCCTAAAACAAAAGTCACCAGCCACGCACCCATGTTCCCGTACTTCCCAACGATGCTGGAGATGTTGACTATGGAGCCGGCCACGCCCGCGTCCACCATGGCCTTGCCGAACGCTTGCAGCATCAGGAATGTGCCCTGAAGAGTACACAACGCACAACTCAACTGTTGACACTTGATAGAATTATGATGACCTTGAGTCTGCATGAGAAATCAGTGACTTGGTAAATGCAGGATGTAGTTGCAACTATTCACTTCCTTTTTCTTAAGAAAAAAAAAGGGTTGCCACCACTAATAATACAAATTCACTGCTCTCTGATTTCTTACTGCGCGTTCCGATTTGAACTGTAATTGATTACACAGCGTATATAAGCGTCCGGAATTAGATTGCACGCTTAAGGCAGTAAGCATTACAAACTATTCGGACCGTTTGTGTACGCGCTTACGGAAACAAAACAACGTACATGGAACAAATAACGTTAACTTTAGTAGTTAACCTCAAATTTGAATTTAATCAATTGCTCTAAGTTGAACTTGAATTTTCAACTGAGGTACATTTAAAGGTTTGTGAAAAAACACGGTGGAAAGACGATAGACTACTTTTTAGAGTCAAAGACGTCAAAGAGTGACATTGACAGTGGCACACACAGTGCCCTACCTCCAAAGAACGACCACTGTGTACGGCATTGCGTGACTCAGCGCTAACTTAATACCATTCACGGGATGCCATTTTGAGGGCTGTAAGTGCGAATCGGATTAGTTTTGAACGTACTTTTGGTAAAGATGGTTCAAATCGGACCACGACCTTAGTAATTATTATTTCTGCATGAATTTTTCCTACCACCTAGTAGGGGAAGGGGACCTACAGTTTTACATGGATTCCGAACCATGGAGCAGCTCGCATTCGTGACGAAATGCACTTATCGAACTCAGAAAGAAAAAGAAAGTCGTGCATGTCGGGGCGAGGAATATTGAACCCAGACCAGTCCCCGGGCCACTAGGCTATGAGCCGCTCATTCGCTCGTTAATTGTCTTATAGCTAGATCACACTTTTTTGTTCCATTGATCGATTTCAAATATTCATTAAACACACCCGATTCATTAAACATACATTCACCAAGAAAACATAAAAAAATATCAACAAAAAGAACAACTTAGGCATGGATGTTAGTTTGGAGCAAATATTAAAAACAATTTGACATTTTTTAATAAGTAGTCCTGTAGATACCATTACTAAGCTTATTTTTTATATTTCCATAAGGTTGTCAAGGTAGTCCAGATTCCAAATTCGAACAGCGTAAAAGTTGCTCGAATCAATTTATATTTAAGAGTAACAACACTTTATATCATGGCATTAAAATGTCCAGGGTCATATAACTTTTGAAAATAATTCATTAAAAATTAAATATAATGCACGCATAGATTTTTAATATGATATATAAAAGAAAATGTAGCGACCATTGTATGCTAAGATGATTTAGACGTGTTGAAAGAAAGACAAAAGAAATTTACAGACCTGAAACGGATGGAACTGGCATAATAAAATTGCTTGCACCCAAAATCGGAAAGCATGTCTGAGTAGGTGAATGGGTGAAGAATCGAGAGAAGTATGCTGCGATCGTACCACATGTTGCTATCCCATCTCTGCCCACCGCTATGGGAAAAGGCGTGATTTTATTTATTCGTAATCTAGCTCTTTGCCTACCCCAATGGGAAAATTACGTGATTTTATATAGTATCTAATAAATATTATAAAGGGGAAAGTTTGTAATGATGGATGGATGTTTGTTACTCTTTCACGTAAAAACTACTGAATGGATTTTAATGAAACTTTACAATAATATAGCTTATACATCAGAATAAGACATAGGCTACAATTTATAAAGATATTGTGCCCATGGGCTTTAGAACTTTCACGGGGCTGCGAAAACGATGCCGGTAGCGCTACTTCACAGCAAGGGGAGCGGGGCCGGGGGCGGGGCGGGCGGTGCGACGGGGGCGGGTGCGGGGAGGGGGGGGGGGCGGGTACGGCTTGGTATTTCCCGCAACTTTAGGACTACTTGGCAAAATCCTTGAGAACCAATTACTCGATTTAGATGCGGATTGTATCTACGTCTAGCCTGATTCTACTCAAAACTTATAGGCTACATAATATAACGCTTCATTACCTGAAGGGTGAGTAGTGAGTGTTAAATTCTTATAACTTGCGAACCACTAACCCAATTTATGTGCGTATTTTATCAATGTATAGGATCTCTGGGAGCTGTCAGGTTCGAGATGGGTTACTGTTTTCGATGTTGAGCCTGGCTGTGGGTTGGAGTCCACGCAAAACTTACCTACATTACACGTTACTTACTTACTAGGTAAACAATGTTGCAGTGCAAGTGCAGAAAGGTTCTGGCGGCAAATGCTTTTTTTTTAAATAGCCACCAAATGTCAACGAAGCTCTAAATGGGAATTATTGGATGTTTCTCATTAAATCATGCTATTTCATCTCGAACGATCTTGATTAAATTTGGTAGATGGATACATTGTCCTGGACCAGTTTGACCCTATTTTGGATCAGCCATGTCGAATACTTTTTATCCATGAAATAATTTAGCCGACGCTAACCCGAGCGGAGCCGGGTACCGCAGCTAGTGTATTCATAATCCATAAAATTGTCGATTGCTTAAAACACACAAATTATGTGCATCATATCTGGAAATTCTATTGCAGGTTGATGCACGTTATAGCAGGCTAGTCAAGTAGTCTAGAAATATGGTCACCTTCAAATTAACGTTCAGAACGCTGTCGTAATCATCCTCGGACATTTTTAGCATCCAGTTGTCCCGTGCGATGCCGGCCGAGTTGACCACAATGGACGGTGGTCGTTTGTACTGCTTCAACGTCACCCGCAGAGCCTCCTGGACGGAGGTGGAATCCGCCACGTTGAGTTCCAGCGCGCTGTGGTCATCTGGAAGTATAAAGGCGATCGATACAGCCAAAACACAAAGTATGCTGTTGGGATACCAAAAAAGGCTGCATGTTAAAAAAATGTATTGCTCTGAACTTTGACGGAAGGTCACTGGTAGTCCAAAAATCAAAATTGTGACCAGATTCCGCATATAGAATTTAAGGGAGAATCATTTTCGCTTAATAATTTGGTTATTTTGTACTTTCCAAAAATAATGTACTCAAACTAAATTATTGCAAATTGAATCAAATATTAATTGTACTTACGATCTGAGTCAAATTAAAAAAGAGCAGAAAATCAAACTCTTCTCGTTTATAATTAAGTTTAGGACAATCATAAATTTATAAAAGTTTAGGTAGATTATGGAATCAGTAACCGCTGGGATTTAAGCGTTCAGAATTCCTGGAGAACCCTCATAATTTCGTCATGTCCGTCTGTCCATATGTCAAAGCCTTGTAACTCCTTTCATGTTTAACCATTTCTGGTAAAAATTTAGTTTTGCTAATACAGAACTGTAAGCCCGTACATTGAGAATGATTGTTTTCCCAATTTTTTTTATATTAATACCAGCAACTCATTCCATAAAAACATTAAGGAAAGAGCACCATTGTGTGGTGGTAAGGCCTTGCATGCCAGAAGTCACGAGCTGCATTTAAACATACACATGCCGAAAAGTCTACATAAATGAAAAAAGTAAACCATCTCTTACTTGGTTAAAGATACATTACATGAATATCTTAATATCTGAATGTGCTGATGATTTTAAAACTTCAATATGTGTTGTTATCTGTAAACTTCTGTCTGTCTACGCAAGAATTTTAGAACCGGCGGATATATGACGATTCCAAGTGTAGGTTACCTACCTATTGGATAAGTGAAATGAAACTAAAGGGTTATTTTCGTGTGTCTAGGTTTTGTTGTACCATTGGAATGTGCGGCTAGCACTGTATCAGTCTTGACGGTCTGGACGGCGGCTTCGTAGTTGCGGTCGGCGGCTATCACGGTGGCACCCTCTCGTGCCAGCAGCCGGCACGCAGCGCGCCCAATGCCCGAACCAGCACCTGACTTCCGAGTTCTTCATAAGAATGGGCGCAATTTAAAGTTTTAGCATGTTTATTGGTTAAATTGGTTACTTTACCAACATTTTATAAATTCTACAACACAAATTACAATGACTTAAATCCAACAATGAAAACCCTTGTGAAAGACATTCAGCAATTAAGATGGGTACAAATAAAGTGGATAATAGAGATCTCCCAGAACTACCTACTTACCCTTCTGTGTCCGTTTGGTCTGTCAAACGCACATGCTTGCCCTGAACTTTTTTTTTATGTGACTGGACATAGATGACTAATACCACACTTTCTGTCATGCTATTAGCCCAACACACCACATGGGAACAAGGTGCCATGCCAGGACCTTCCTTATCTTGCACGGCTACATGGAACTGGACGGAAAACACGGACAATTTTCATTGCCGCTTCGACCATCATTCATACAATGCGGTTGTACCAACCCGGGCGGGATTAACCCTACCACCTAGTAAGTAAGGAAGGGGACCTACAGTTTAACGTGGAATCCGAACCACGGCCAGCCTCTCTCAATGGTCGAATGGTCACCCATCCAAGACCAGATCGGACCCAGCGTTGCTAAACTTCGGAGAGCGATCGCCGAAGTGTCGCGCCACTGGACCATTGAGGACTACTTTATCCGCGAAAAATAATTGTAGTAAGTCAATTAGAGACAATAATATGGCCATGTTTTCCATCTAGTTTGAAATAGCCGTGCAGAACAAGGAATGCCCTGGCAAGGCACCTGATTCCCATGTAGTAGGTTGGCCCAGTAGTAACAGAAGGTATAAAAACCGGCCAAATGTGAGTAGGACTCGCACACGAAGGGTTCCGTAACATCGTAAAACATTTACCACAAAAAAAATGTTGTTATAGCGGCAAAATAAATACACACTCTGTGAAAATTTCAGCTGCCTACCTAACATCATGAGATACAGCCCTGTGACAGACGGACGGACGGACGGACGGACGGACGGACAGCGGAGGCTTAGTAATAGGGTTCCGTTTTCACCCTTTGGGTATGAAACCCTAAAAACCACCAATGCTTTCAAATTTGATATTAAAAGTAAGCACGAATTTGAAATTTGGTTTGGAAAACAATGCTGACATTTTAAACTTTTTGGTCCATGTAGTCATAAAATCGTCATTTTTAAGGTGGCCCTTCGCGACGGGCCTAACTTATTCGCAAACACGGCACAAAATCTTTCTATTACACTCTGGAACTGTCTCTGTTTTGAAAAAAAAGGCAGTGATACTTTTTTAGTGAGTCGTCTGCTGAGCGCGGCGGATGCCTCCTTGACAACGGGCTGAATGATTAGCTCGTAACGTCGGAGCGGTAACATTTTTCAAAAAAGGCAGACTTCGTGATGAGGAGGATGCAACACGTCCACACAGCAAACAATGCACATAGTGTTTCATTTGACTAGACATGATGACATAGATATAGATATCTGAACAAAACAATGAAATATCCGCGGATATAAAAATCCTAATAAAAAAATTAAATATATGCAATGAAAATATAATTAAGATAAATAAAAACATGGAGACGACACCATCGACCCTGCTGCCGCCCCCCTGCCCCAATAAAACGGAAATGGCAATCCCTGCACTTGTGAGATCCCCCTCCCCTGGCACCAGCTGCATACCTCCTCTTGGAAATCGTGCGATCTCTGTTGACCGGCCCGGACCCGAACAGAATATACGTGATAAACCCAGTCTACTCATCCTCTCAGACTACCATGCGGCAGACATGCCATACTTATTAAACAAACGGAGAAGAGGTGACTATAATATTATTTGCGACATAATCCAGTCAGCGTCCACGACTCGTGTTCTGCAGGATATTGAGAGCAAAACAAAGGGATTCTCGCAAAGTGATTGTGTAGTGATAATGTGCGGAGGTAGTGGCTATGGTGCAGAAAGCGTTGATACTGTAATAAAATCATTGAAAGAGAAACTAGATAACCTTAAGAACACAAATACTATTATATGCACCGTACCACACTGCGTAGGTACACAAAAGGATGCCCTAAATTACAATAGTTATATTTATAAACTAAATTTTGAAATTTTAAAATGTTTTAATGACATGGAAGGAACATACATATATGATACAAACAAAAATCTATGTTTTAATGATTATAGGATAAATGGTGTTACATTGAATAATGCAGGAAAATTTAAAATTATAAATGGCTTGAATATTATTCTAACAGAGTTAAATGAAAAATATTATAATAGTAATCATTATTTTCAACATGCACGCTATCGAGGCAATGTGAGGTAAAAAAGTATGAACACCAAAACATAGAACATGTTAGTAATTTAAACATATTGTTCTTGAATGTAAGAAGCATAAGAAATAAGATTGGTCAAATCGAATTATTCTTAGACCACTTGTATGTCGAGAAAAAAATTTTGCCCGCATTATTGTGTTTTTGTGAAACTTGGTTAGAGAAAAATGAATGTACCTACCTCAATATCAATAAATATAAAGTTGTAACAGAACAAAGTCGTGTAATATACAAGGGAGGAGGTACTGCAATTTATTGTAGAGATGATGTAAATATTTATAATGAATTGGATTTAAGTACATATAATATAGAGAAAGTTGTAGAAGTTGTAGGCCTGCAGTTGAAGTTACTTTCGAACAAATATTTAAATATACTAACAGTCTACAGATCTACAGCTTCAACAGACTATGACATATTTTGTGATGTATTAAGTAGAATTATAAATGAAAAATTTATGAAAAATATTTTAATAATAGGTGATTTCAATATAAATATACTAGAAAAAAAGTCGAAGGGCTATAAATGTTTAACTCACTTTATGAACAGCCATAAAATCACATATATGCTAACTCAGCCTTCTAGGATAACTAACAAATCAGCCACGATAATAGATAACGTCTTAACAAATTTAAAAAAAGATGATTTAGAAATATGTACTATATCATGCGACATATCAGATCATGAAGCCATTTTAATTAAGATTAAAAATACAAAACCTCAAATCTCGAATACTATAAAATATATATTTATGAAAAATTATTGCAACCAAAATAACGAATCATTCAAATCGAAATTGCAGGATATTAACTGGTCTCATTTAAATTTAATCGATAGCTCAACTGAACGGTTTAAATATTTTTATAATTGTTTGACACATTTAGCTAGAAATACATTCCCAGTAGTAAAAAAATGCTTGCGTAATAACAAACATAATACGTGGGTCACACGCGGTCTTCGGAACTCTTTCAAGAAAAAGTGTGGATTACTAAAAGATTTAAAAGAAAATGGTACGGAAGAAAATAAACACTTCTTCATAAGATATAGAAGACTGTTAAACAAATGTATAACATTGGCCAAAAAAATTACTGATAGGAAGGAAATAACTAACTCTAAAAACAAAGCAAGAGCGACTTGGAATATTATCAAAAGGCGAACAAATCAAACAAATCCAGAAAAAAAAGAAAACACAACACTCATAAAAGATAATAAAGAAATCAAAGACCCAAAACTAATCACACAAATATTTAATATTTTTTTTGCAAATGTAGGTAAGCCTGAAGAAGAAGTAATAAGTACAGAATTCTACAACTTATTAAAAAAAAATCAAACTGACACTATTAAATCGTTTTATCTTGAATATTTCACAGAAAAGGAAGTGTATAGAACAATCAAATCACTAAATAATAATAAAAGTGTTGGTTATGACGAATTGAGAACTGATGTTTTGAAAGAAAATGCTTTCATTTTAAGTAGACCACTCACCTCTGTCTTTAACACATGTATAAACGAGGGAACTTATCCAGATGAATTGAAAATTGCAAAGATTATACCAGTTTTTAAAAAGGGTAATAATAAAGATGTATCTAACTACAGGCCTCTCTCAATACTATCACCCATTACTAAAATATTTGAAAAAATCATAGCCAGAAAATTGATGTGTTTTTTTGAAAAAAATAATATTTTGACTAGCAAACAAAACGCATATAGAAAAGATAAATCAACAACAAAAACAATAAAAGAACTCGTAGGAAATATAATAGATAAGTTAGATGATAAAAAGAAATGTGCTGGTCTATTCTGTGATCTGAGCAAAGCCTTTGATTGCGTAAATCACTCCATACTATTGAAAAAACTGGAATATTACGGTGTTCGAGGACCGCCATTGAACTTGCTCAGATCATACTTGACAAACAGACAACAATACGTTGAAATTAGTAGTTATACTAAAAATGGAACTAGAATACAGGTACAGTCCGACAAAGAAACAATACAATATGGTGTCCCACAAGGGTCAGTGTTGGGTCCCTTATTGTTCTTAGTGTATATAAATGATCTTCCCAATCAACTCACTAAGAGTGATGCATATTTATTTGCGGATGATACTAGTTGCACTGTGCACGGAAACACAACTCACGATTTGTTTAAGAATATGAACATAACATTAAACGAATTGTCGAATTGGTTTTACCACAATAACTTGAAATTAAATAAAGATAAGAGCCAACATATGATTTATAAAATGAAAAATAAAACAGTAGAAGATGAAGAAATAGAGAACTTTCCTTTCAAAAAAGTGGACTAAATAACATTTCTAGGAGTCATAGTCGAAAGCAATCTAAACTGGAAATCACAAATAGAAAAAGTATCAAAAAAACTTGCTAACGCCTGCTATGCACTAAAAACTATAAGAAAATACACAAACATAGAAACATTAAAAACTGTATATTTTGCATACTTTGAGTCAATTCTGCGATATAGCTTGGAAGTGTGGGGAGGAAGTAGAGAAATAACTAAAATACTTAAATTTCAAAAAAAGGCACTCAGAATAATCACTTTTTCGAAATGGGACGAAACATGCAAACCAATTTTTAGAGAACACAAAATTCTTACCGTAACTTGTATGTATATTTTTCAATTATGTACAAATACCCATAAAAACATAAATGATATAGTTAAACAAGGAGATCAACAAAATAAATATGTATTAAGAGATAGATTAAAGCTATCAGTTCCACCAGCTAGAACAAAACTCAAGGCAAACAGTTTTAACTCACTATCGATTAAGATGTTCAATAAATTGCCAAACGAAATGAAGACCATTAAAAATACCAAGTTGTTTGAGCGAGAGCTGAAGGATTTTTTGATAAGAAACTCATTTTATACGCTTAATGATTTCTTTAACATGGCTAGTAAATGAACAGTTTTTCAAACCTAAGTAAGTTAAAATCATTAAAATGAGTTTTCTTGAATACTTTTTTTTGCCTATTTTATTATTTGAACTATACCTACTCAGTGATTTGATTCTAAATTTTGAAATTGGTCCCAATCAATTCTTTGAAACGGATATGTTAATAATTTTATGGTTTTTTTTTTTTACAAATTATATTTTTATTTCTAATATTTGAGCTGCACTTATGATGATTTTAACTTCCCTATAATTTTTAAGAAATGTTGAATTGTATTTATGATTAATGTGTGATGTTGAATTATTTGATTGTTTAATGTATTGTTTGAAATTGAATTGTGATTGAAATGTTCTCATACTAAACGGTGTTAATGAACTATTAAATAAATAAATAAATAAATAAATTTACAAAGAAAAATTATTAAAAACAACTAAGCTAAAAGTTATTAACAAATGATTCAGTCAAAAATCAAACCAAAACTAACTTTACTTTGAATCTTCATGGAACAAGCTGGGCTTGATGACTAAGATATTTTGGATTTTTTTGTTTTATTGTTTATTGTTATTACACGTCCAAACTTATTTGATAAAATTCACGAAAATTTAGAACTACCTATCTAACTTTATAAGTTAGAAACCAAATACAATATTCCAATTCCAATGGTCATCAAGCATCTAGATCGATCAAATAAACCTGTTTTGAGTATAATTTTGTATCCGCGACAATAAATATGCGCATGATCTTCTTTCCACATTTGTATGGGCGTTGGGCGGGACACCTTAGACAACATTCATTTCAACTAGGTTCTTACTTCTTTCTATTTGTTGGATCACAATTCTTAAAAAAATACAGAAGTCAACCTAGGTAATTGCAGGGGCATGGCTTTTTATAAATTCATTCTGGACGCGCTCTTCAGGGCGCTGAACAGTCCAGTGTCTTTGTCACTAGTATATTATGCCCTGCTGTTACCTGAAAGTACTTTTACGAAGTGCTAGTTTTAAAATCGCTAGCTAAATTGGTACACATAACCTATCAAAATGATTATGTGTGACCTATGATAGTTTGGGGAGAATACACCAGGTCTGCAGTTATTTCAGTGTTTTTTAGACCTGCGATCAAAATAGTTCGTAGTAGGTAGTAATAATGCAAAATTATCATCAGAATGTAGGATTTGCACGTATAACTCACCTGTTACTAACGCTAATTTACCAGCTACGAGACCTTTTGACATAATTATAACAATTTTTGAACGTACTTAAAAAACGAATAACACTTTTCTAACTTTTTCTTAGATGTATAGGCATAGAATATTGCCGGTTTGGAGGTTTGAAGGTTTTTCAGACTGTACTTTTCTTATCTTCTTGCTCTGCGCTTATCTTTTTTTTTTTTTTTCCTTTTTTCACCCATTGGGTAGGCAAAGGTCTTAGGACCGTACAGCCTTGTCTTTCGTTTTTGATGGACGTCTTAATTTCCTTTTCAAAAAGGCTTTCGCCAAGTCTTTCCTTTATATTGAATAAGGCTTACGCCAAGTCTTTCCTTTATATTGAATAAGGCTTACGCCAAGTCTTTCCTTTATATTGAATAAGGCTTACGCCAAGTCTTCAGTTTTTCTTTTGCAGTGGCTTTCGCCAAGTCTTTGCACAGGTTCATATATTTAATCAGGGTAAAACGTTCATATCCGAAATTAGGTCATAATCGTGATTTAGGTCGAATACATTTTGATGTCGAGTAGTAGAATTAATTATTCATGACTCAAATGTCTTTCACAGTATCACAGATAAAGTCATAAATTGGAACATATGTTTCATAGTTTTTTTTGAATGGTACGCGGGATATTTTCAGGTTTCTTGAAAATGTCAAGCAATTTATTTATGAAAGTGAGGCGTTGGATGTTGAAGGCAGAACACACAAACATGACGTGATCTAGGGTCTGATCTAAAGTAGTGTTACAGCAGGTGCACGAGGGGGATGATATCATGCCCATGCGATGTAAATGGCTGTTAAAGCGGCAATGTCCGAATCTTAGACGAGTCAGGATAGTATAAAATTTTCTGCTTCTGTATTGGTGTGATTTGGTGAACCAAGGAGGTTTGCCGATTGCTGAATTTATATTAGCATACCATGAGCCTTTCTTGTTTAGAGTAAGATGCCAATCCTCGAGCCAAGCTTGCCTGATTTTGAATTTTAGAGTTGGTAACATATCTGTACATGGAATGGCAACATCGCTGACAGGAATGCGGCTGTCACTGTCCACAATTGCCTTTGCAAAATAATCCGCGTTTTCATTGCCAAAAACACCGATGTGAGCCGGGCACCACACAAAAGTAATGCTAAATTCTTGTCTTGTAAGCTGAAGATATAATCTCTTAATGTCGTATATTATGTAGTTTGTGGTTGCTTTGATTTGATGGTTTCGAAGGGCCAGAAGAACGCTCATGCTATCGGAAATTATGAGCCAGTTGCGGATGGATTTTTGAGAACCCACTTGTTGTAATGCAGCGAATATTGCTAAGGCTTCTGCTGAGAAGATGCTCATTTCCTTTGCTAGCTTGACTCCATGACCAGTTTTCAGGTGGGGTATATAGCAAGCCATAGATACACTCGTCTTGCTTTTCGAGCCATCTGTATAAATGCAGTGATGGTTAGGATACTGAGCAATAATTTGGAAGACTTCATTTTTGTTCTTTAAATTGTTATCAATATTAACAGCAGTCTGTGTAAATATATCGTCATATTCTCCATAATAATCCCAGATTTTATCCATTTTATGAATTTTATACTGCTGATTAAAATCCAACATAAAAGAAAAGTCGTGAAGAATATATGGTACACTGGAAGAGTTACTATATGAGTTATTGCAATGGAAGTGACAAAGTTTTTTAATCAACGGTTGTTTTTTCAAAGAGAGTAGTTTCAATAAGAAACTAAATTTGAGATATTGAAAACGAAGTATCAGTGGAGAACAATTGCATTCAATTTGTAGAGAATTAATGGGAGTAGTTTTCATCGCTCCTGTTATAAGTCTTAAATTATGATTTTGTAAAATATCTAGCTTTTGAATAAGTTTTTTATTGGAGCCAAAACATAAGAAGCCATACTCAAAGTGGCTACGAACTAACGATTTATACAACATCAATAAAATCTTAGGATCAGATCCCCAGTACGTCCTTGCAAGGGTTTTCAAAATATTATGAGCCTTAAATGCCCTGCTTTTAATGTAATCAACATATTTATTCCATGACAGATTGTTTGTAAATATAACACCTAAAAATTTTACCTCTGATGAAAGCGAGAGTTTAGTCCCATTGTATAAAATATTTACATGAAATGGTCGTATTTTATTAAACACCACCACTTTTGTTTTATCAGCATTTACTTCTAAGTTTAAATAATTCAAATATATTTGTAACTTTTCTAAGGATCTGTTTAGATTAGAAACGATTGCGTTAACATTATTTCCAGCAAGGTAAACTACCAAATCATCAGCAAACTGCAGATTGCTGACATCTGAACCCAGAATAATATTAAGTTTGTGGATGTAAAGTATAAAAATTAAAGGACTTATTATTCCACCTTGACATGTTCCCTTATGGAATAAACGAGGGCCAAATAAATTGTTATCATATTTTACGAAGACCTCTCTACCATGCAAAAAATTGAATATCCATTTTATTATTTTTGCAGGGAGACCTAATGATGCCAACACAGAGGAGAGGATGTGATGATTTACGTTGTTGAAAGCACCTACTACATCAAAGAAGACGCTAACTAGAACTTCATTATTTTTAAAAGCTTTGAAAATGTCGAAATGTAGATGAGCGATACTTTGTCTTGAGGAGAGACCCCTACGAAAGCCGAATTGGTTTCCAGGTAATAGGTTATTGCTTTCGATGTGAAATTCTATTCGCTGTTTCAAAAGTTGTTCGAATATTTTTCCCATACACGATGTGAGAGCAATAGGTCTATAGGAATTAATATCGCTTTTGTCTTTATTAGGTTTTAAAATTGGTATTAAACAATCGATTTTCCAATCAGAAGGTATAATTGAATGTTCCCAGAGTAAATTCAAAATGTTTAATACTATCATTTTGGAACTTTCTGATATATTTTTAATCATTTTATATGGGATGCCGTCGAGACCAAAAGCTGTATCCCTTCTAGATAAAATGGCTGATAAAAATTCTTGAAAAGAGAATGGTGCAGTCAAATATTCACTACCAGGAGCCGTAAATACAGAATGTACGTTATCAAGTGGGGCCTCGACGGTGTCGGAAGTATATTTTTTTAAAAAATCAAAAATCCAGGTCACATTACTATTGCGATGTAAATTAGTTATTAAAGATGAATTAAACTTTTTCATGGTTTTCCATATTTTGGAAATAGGTGTAGTTCTGTTGAATGATTCACACAATTTCATCCAACTCATATTTCGTTCTTGTTTTAAAATTAGTTTTTTCAATGCTTGTAATTTTTTAAAGTACAAGTAATTTTGTTCTGTAGGATCCAGTTTAAATTTTAAGTAAGCTTTTTTAGAATTGTCAACAGCCGATGAACAACGGACACTCCACCACGGTAGAGGAATTCTTTTTTTATTTTTATTTCTGGCTATCTGAGACTGGGGGGAAGGTATTACACGAACATGAGGTTTATAAGGCATGGATCTCTCAACTGCTAGTTTTAATAAATGGATAAGTTCTGTATAACATTTTAAAGGATCTCGCTTATCAAATTCAAAACCAAGAAGCAGACACTCTACATTTGCACTGTAGGCGTTCCATTCAACATGACGAAAATTGTAACATGAATGTATCCTAGAGCTGCTAGGAGAAGTGAATGTTTCATTATTAATTGTAATTTTTGTAATTACAGGTAGATGATAGCTGCCCAAGGGATCATCATGTACTGACCAGTCGCACGTCAAAGCCAGACATGCTGATACAATAGTCAGATCAAGAGCATTCTGTCGCCAAATATGAGATCCAACTGTTGTCATTTGACCATCATTTAATAGAACTAAATAATTATCATCAATACATTTTAAAACATCATTGCCACGACTATTATTTGTGTCACATCCCCAGGCTGAATGCAGAGCATTAAAATCGCCAGCAAACAACATTGGTTCAGGAATACTTTGAATTAGATTATCTAGTTTTGATTTGATTAGTGGTGGGTGACAGTTTTGTGGGCTGTAAAAACTTACTATGGATATTTCTTTATTATCACCATAACGTAATCTAATTGCTATATTTTGTGATGAATTATCAAAAAATGTATCTAATTTTCTAAATTGTAAACTGTTATGAACAAGAATGGCAACACCATTATGGTCATTACCGGAATCTAACCTGACAATTGTATAATTTTTCATATTAAAGTGATGACGAGGTTTAAGCCAAGTCTCGCAAATTATAGCCACGTGAATTTCGTGCTCATGTAAAAAATGTGTAAAAATATGTCGATTACAAAGCAAGCTCTGGGCATTCCACTGAACTATATTTAATGTATCCAGTGTGAAAATTTAAGGCGATGGGGTCTTTTTTAAATTAATCATCTCTATGAGGACGTCTTTTATGTTTTGTGTGGAAATACTTTTTTCATTTGTTTTATTTTGAGTTATTAATTTAACTATAGATTCTACAATAAGGTCTAAAATGATATCTGAGTTGAGAAGTGAAGTGAATAAGTCAGGAGCATTTTGGGTATGTTTTCCCAGGCGAGGAAAAGACTTTTCGTTAAATATGTCGGCATAGGATTTTGTTTGCAGTTTTTCTTTATTTATTTGGATTTTCTCTTTTTTTACTGGGCATGTTGACGAAATCGCTATATGATTACCTTTGCAATGACAACAACAGGCATCATTTGAGGTCTTTGTGCATTGTTTAAAGCTGTGGCCTTCTCCGCAAATAGAGCACCTCTCCGCATTCTTACAATATTTCGCAATGTGCCCATACCTCAGACAACGGAGGCACTGCTTCACAGGTGGTATATAAGGCCTCACCTCGAACCGCCAACTGTTGAGATCAACGCTCTCTGGAAGCACTGGACAAGAAAATGTAATAGATACAGTCTTTGTTGGTTCCAACTTAAATTCTCCGGATTCAGTCTTGCTTTTACGCATGAATCGCCTTATTGAGACAATGTTTTTTGTGCTGGTTAAAGTTGTATATATTTTTTCATTGGACAGGTTTATAGGGACGTGCATGATCACTCCCGTGACTTCTGTGGCAGCGGCAGGAATGGTGGCTTTCAATTTGTAGGAATCTAAAAATTTTTTATTTCCAAGTGCCGCATTTGCTAGGCCTGGTCGCTCAAAAATTACACCAATTTTATACTTATTGATTCGTTGTAATTGTTTCACACCTTTGTTATATCTTTTAAGGCTGTTGGCTAGTGACATCATGTCTCTGTTACCGAGAGGTTTGTCGGCTTCGGAGCTCTCCAGAAACACTATGTACTCGAAATTGCCTCCATCTTCAGGGTAGTACCTGGTGTAGTCTGAAATACGAAATGTGGCATACATGTCCTCGTCCTTGGTGTTTTCATTGTCGGAACCTGAACCGTGCATCGACTCAGTCCCATCTTCCTTAGAATCTTCGCCTTCAATATGTTTTTTTTTGCGCTTCTTTCCCCCACTCATGTTGTGCTTAATTTATGAAGAAGAGCTCTTAAACAATGTAAAAGTGCTCCTTTTATCGCAAAACTCCGTCGTTAACACTTTTAATTTAATAAAATATGAATGTTTTTTCAATCCCGCCTCTTCACTTGAAAGTTCCCGCGCTTTTTCGCAAATCTCTGCGCTTATCTTTTTTTTTTTTTTTCCTTTTTTCACCCATTGGGTAGGCAAAGGTCTTAGGACCGTACAGCCTTGTCTTTCGTTTTTGATGGACGTCTTAATTTCCTTTTCAAAAAGGCTTTCGCCAAGTCTTTCCTTTATATTGAATAAGGCTTACGCCAAGTCTTTCCTTTATATTGAATAAGGCTTACGCCAAGTCTTTCCTTTATATTGAATAAGGCTTACGCCAAGTCTTCAGTTTTTCTTTTGCAGTGGCTTTCGCCAAGTCTTTGCACAGGTTCATATATTTAATCAGGGTAAAACGTTCATATCCGAAATTAGGTCATAATCGTGATTTAGGTCGAATACATTTTGATGTCGAGTAGTAGAATTAATTATTCATGACTCAAATGTCTTTCACAGTATCACAGATAAAGTCATAAATTGGAACATATGTTTCATAGTTTTTTTTGAATGGTACGCGGGATATTTTCAGGTTTCTTGAAAATGTCAAGCAATTTATTTATGAAAGTGAGGCGTTGGATGTTGAAGGCAGAACACACAAACATGACGTGATCTAGGGTCTGATCTAAAGTAGTGTTACAGCAGGTGCACGAGGGGGATGATATCATGCCCATGCGATGTAAATGGCTGTTAAAGCGGCAATGTCCGAATCTTAGACGAGTCAGGATAGTATAAAATTTTCTGCTTCTGTATTGGTGTGATTTGGTGAACCAAGGAGGTTTGCCGATTGCTGAATTTATATTAGCATACCATGAGCCTTTCTTGTTTAGAGTAAGATGCCAATCCTCGAGCCAAGCTTGCCTGATTTTGAATTTTAGAGTTGGTAACATATCTGTACATGGAATGGCAACATCGCTGACAGGAATGCGGCTGTCACTGTCCACAATTGCCTTTGCAAAATAATCCGCGTTTTCATTGCCAAAAACACCGATGTGAGCCGGGCACCACACAAAAGTAATGCTAAATTCTTGTCTTGTAAGCTGAAGATATAATCTCTTAATGTCGTATATTATGTAGTTTGTGGTTGCTTTGATTTGATGGTTTCGAAGGGCCAGAAGAACGCTCATGCTATCGGAAATTATGAGCCAGTTGCGGATGGATTTTTGAGAACCCACTTGTTGTAATGCAGCGAATATTGCTAAGGCTTCTGCTGAGAAGATGCTCATTTCCTTTGCTAGCTTGACTCCATGACCAGTTTTCAGGTGGGGTATATAGCAAGCCATAGATACACTCGTCTTGCTTTTCGAGCCATCTGTATAAATGCAGTGATGGTTAGGATACTGAGCAATAATTTGGAAGACTTCATTTTTGTTCTTTAAATTGTTATCAATATTAACAGCAGTCTGTGTAAATATATCGTCATATTCTCCATAATAATCCCAGATTTTATCCATTTTATGAATTTTATACTGCTGATTAAAATCCAACATAAAAGAAAAGTCGTGAAGAATATATGGTACACTGGAAGAGTTACTATATGAGTTATTGCAATGGAAGTGACAAAGTTTTTTAATCAACGGTTGTTTTTTCAAAGAGAGTAGTTTCAATAAGAAACTAAATTTGAGATATTGAAAACGAAGTATCAGTGGAGAACAATTGCATTCAATTTGTAGAGAATTAATGGGAGTAGTTTTCATCGCTCCTGTTATAAGTCTTAAATTATGATTTTGTAAAATATCTAGCTTTTGAATAAGTTTTTTATTGGAGCCAAAACATAAGAAGCCATACTCAAAGTGGCTACGAACTAACGATTTATACAACATCAATAAAATCTTAGGATCAGATCCCCAGTACGTCCTTGCAAGGGTTTTCAAAATATTATGAGCCTTAAATGCCCTGCTTTTAATGTAATCAACATATTTATTCCATGACAGATTGTTTGTAAATATAACACCTAAAAATTTTACCTCTGATGAAAGCGAGAGTTTAGTCCCATTGTATAAAATATTTACATGAAATGGTCGTATTTTATTAAACACCACCACTTTTGTTTTATCAGCATTTACTTCTAAGTTTAAATAATTCAAATATATTTGTAACTTTTCTAAGGATCTGTTTAGATTAGAAACGATTGCGTTAACATTATTTCCAGCAAGGTAAACTACCAAATCATCAGCAAACTGCAGATTGCTGACATCTGAACCCAGAATAATATTAAGTTTGTGGATGTAAAGTATAAAAATTAAAGGACTTATTATTCCACCTTGACATGTTCCCTTATGGAATAAACGAGGGCCAAATAAATTGTTATCATATTTTACGAAGACCTCTCTACCATGCAAAAAATTGAATATCCATTTTATTATTTTTGCAGGGAGACCTAATGATGCCAACACAGAGGAGAGGATGTGATGATTTACGTTGTTGAAAGCACCTACTACATCAAAGAAGACGCTAACTAGAACTTCATTATTTTTAAAAGCTTTGAAAATGTCGAAATGTAGATGAGCGATACTTTGTCTTGAGGAGAGACCCCTACGAAAGCCGAATTGGTTTCCAGGTAATAGGTTATTGCTTTCGATGTGAAATTCTATTCGCTGTTTCAAAAGTTGTTCGAATATTTTTCCCATACACGATGTGAGAGCAATAGGTCTATAGGAATTAATATCGCTTTTGTCTTTATTAGGTTTTAAAATTGGTATTAAACAATCGATTTTCCAATCAGAAGGTATAATTGAATGTTCCCAGAGTAAATTCAAAATGTTTAATACTATCATTTTGGAACTTTCTGATATATTTTTAATCATTTTATATGGGATGCCGTCGAGACCAAAAGCTGTATCCCTTCTAGATAAAATGGCTGATAAAAATTCTTGAAAAGAGAATGGTGCAGTCAAATATTCACTACCAGGAGCCGTAAATACAGAATGTACGTTATCAAGTGGGGCCTCGACGGTGTCGGAAGTATATTTTTTTAAAAAATCAAAAATCCAGGTCACATTACTATTGCGATGTAAATTAGTTATTAAAGATGAATTAAACTTTTTCATGGTTTTCCATATTTTGGAAATAGGTGTAGTTCTGTTGAATGATTCACACAATTTCATCCAACTCATATTTCGTTCTTGTTTTAAAATTAGTTTTTTCAATGCTTGTAATTTTTTAAAGTACAAGTAATTTTGTTCTGTAGGATCCAGTTTAAATTTTAAGTAAGCTTTTTTAGAATTGTCAACAGCCGATGAACAACGGACACTCCACCACGGTAGAGGAATTCTTTTTTTATTTTTATTTCTGGCTATCTGAGACTGGGGGGAAGGTATTACACGAACATGAGGTTTATAAGGCATGGATCTCTCAACTGCTAGTTTTAATAAATGGATAAGTTCTGTATAACATTTTAAAGGATCTCGCTTATCAAATTCAAAACCAAGAAGCAGACACTCTACATTTGCACTGTAGGCGTTCCATTCAACATGACGAAAATTGTAACATGAATGTATCCTAGAGCTGCTAGGAGAAGTGAATGTTTCATTATTAATTGTAATTTTTGTAATTACAGGTAGATGATAGCTGCCCAAGGGATCATCATGTACTGACCAGTCGCACGTCAAAGCCAGACATGCTGATACAATAGTCAGATCAAGAGCATTCTGTCGCCAAATATGAGATCCAACTGTTGTCATTTGACCATCATTTAATAGAACTAAATAATTATCATCAATACATTTTAAAACATCATTGCCACGACTATTATTTGTGTCACATCCCCAGGCTGAATGCAGAGCATTAAAATCGCCAGCAAACAACATTGGTTCAGGAATACTTTGAATTAGATTATCTAGTTTTGATTTGATTAGTGGTGGGTGACAGTTTTGTGGGCTGTAAAAACTTACTATGGATATTTCTTTATTATCACCATAACGTAATCTAATTGCTATATTTTGTGATGAATTATCAAAAAATGTATCTAATTTTCTAAATTGTAAACTGTTATGAACAAGAATGGCAACACCATTATGGTCATTACCGGAATCTAACCTGACAATTGTATAATTTTTCATATTAAAGTGATGACGAGGTTTAAGCCAAGTCTCGCAAATTATAGCCACGTGAATTTCGTGCTCATGTAAAAAATGTGTAAAAATATGTCGATTACAAAGCAAGCTCTGGGCATTCCACTGAACTATATTTAATGTATCCAGTGTGAAAATTTAAGGCGATGGGGTCTTTTTTAAATTAATCATCTCTATGAGGACGTCTTTTATGTTTTGTGTGGAAATACTTTTTTCATTTGTTTTATTTTGAGTTATTAATTTAACTATAGATTCTACAATAAGGTCTAAAATGATATCTGAGTTGAGAAGTGAAGTGAATAAGTCAGGAGCATTTTGGGTATGTTTTCCCAGGCGAGGAAAAGACTTTTCGTTAAATATGTCGGCATAGGATTTTGTTTGCAGTTTTTCTTTATTTATTTGGATTTTCTCTTTTTTTACTGGGCATGTTGACGAAATCGCTATATGATTACCTTTGCAATGACAACAACAGGCATCATTTGAGGTCTTTGTGCATTGTTTAAAGCTGTGGCCTTCTCCGCAAATAGAGCACCTCTCCGCATTCTTACAATATTTCGCAATGTGCCCATACCTCAGACAACGGAGGCACTGCTTCACAGGTGGTATATAAGGCCTCACCTCGAACCGCCAACTGTTGAGATCAACGCTCTCTGGAAGCACTGGACAAGAAAATGTAATAGATACAGTCTTTGTTGGTTCCAACTTAAATTCTCCGGATTCAGTCTTGCTTTTACGCATGAATCGCCTTATTGAGACAATGTTTTTTGTGCTGGTTAAAGTTGTATATATTTTTTCATTGGACAGGTTTATAGGGACGTGCATGATCACTCCCGTGACTTCTGTGGCAGCGGCAGGAATGGTGGCTTTCAATTTGTAGGAATCTAAAAATTTTTTATTTCCAAGTGCCGCATTTGCTAGGCCTGGTCGCTCAAAAATTACACCAATTTTATACTTATTGATTCGTTGTAATTGTTTCACACCTTTGTTATATCTTTTAAGGCTGTTGGCTAGTGACATCATGTCTCTGTTACCGAGAGGTTTGTCGGCTTCGGAGCTCTCCAGAAACACTATGTACTCGAAATTGCCTCCATCTTCAGGGTAGTACCTGGTGTAGTCTGAAATACGAAATGTGGCATACATGTCCTCGTCCTTGGTGTTTTCATTGTCGGAACCTGAACCGTGCATCGACTCAGTCCCATCTTCCTTAGAATCTTCGCCTTCAATATGTTTTTTTTTGCGCTTCTTTCCCCCACTCATGTTGTGCTTAATTTATGAAGAAGAGCTCTTAAACAATGTAAAAGTGCTCCTTTTATCGCAAAACTCCGTCGTTAACACTTTTAATTTAATAAAATATGAATGTTTTTTCAATCCCGCCTCTTCACTTGAAAGTTCCCGCGCTTTTTCGCAAATCTCTGCGCTTATCTTTTTTTTTTTTTCCTTTTTTCACCCATTGGGTAGGCAAAGGTCTTAGGACCGTACAGCCTTGTCTTTCGTTTTTGATGGACGTCTTAATTTCCTTTTCAAAAAGGCTTTCGCCAAGTCTTTCCTTTATATTGAATAAGGCTTACGCCAAGTCTTTCCTTTATATTGAATAAGGCTTACGCCAAGTCTTTCCTTTATATTGAATAAGGCTTACGCCAAGTCTTCAGTTTTTCTTTTGCAGTGGCTTTCGCCAAGTCTTTGCACAGGTTCATATATTTAATCAGGGTAAAACGTTCATATCCGAAATTAGGTCATAATCGTGATTTAGGTCGAATACATTTTGATGTCGAGTAGTAGAATTAATTATTCATGACTCAAATGTCTTTCACAGTATCACAGATAAAGTCATAAATTGGAACATATGTTTCATAGTTTTTTTTGAATGGTACGCGGGATATTTTCAGGTTTCTTGAAAATGTCAAGCAATTTATTTATGAAAGTGAGGCGTTGGATGTTGAAGGCAGAACACACAAACATGACGTGATCTAGGGTCTGATCTAAAGTAGTGTTACAGCAGGTGCACGAGGGGGATGATATCATGCCCATGCGATGTAAATGGCTGTTAAAGCGGCAATGTCCGAATCTTAGACGAGTCAGGATAGTATAAAATTTTCTGCTTCTGTATTGGTGTGATTTGGTGAACCAAGGAGGTTTGCCGATTGCTGAATTTATATTAGCATACCATGAGCCTTTCTTGTTTAGAGTAAGATGCCAATCCTCGAGCCAAGCTTGCCTGATTTTGAATTTTAGAGTTGGTAACATATCTGTACATGGAATGGCAACATCGCTGACAGGAATGCGGCTGTCACTGTCCACAATTGCCTTTGCAAAATAATCCGCGTTTTCATTGCCAAAAACACCGATGTGAGCCGGGCACCACACAAAAGTAATGCTAAATTCTTGTCTTGTAAGCTGAAGATATAATCTCTTAATGTCGTATATTATGTAGTTTGTGGTTGCTTTGATTTGATGGTTTCGAAGGGCCAGAAGAACGCTCATGCTATCGGAAATTATGAGCCAGTTGCGGATGGATTTTTGAGAACCCACTTGTTGTAATGCAGCGAATATTGCTAAGGCTTCTGCTGAGAAGATGCTCATTTCCTTTGCTAGCTTGACTCCATGACCAGTTTTCAGGTGGGGTATATAGCAAGCCATAGATACACTCGTCTTGCTTTTCGAGCCATCTGTATAAATGCAGTGATGGTTAGGATACTGAGCAATAATTTGGAAGACTTCATTTTTGTTCTTTAAATTGTTATCAATATTAACAGCAGTCTGTGTAAATATATCGTCATATTCTCCATAATAATCCCAGATTTTATCCATTTTATGAATTTTATACTGCTGATTAAAATCCAACATAAAAGAAAAGTCGTGAAGAATATATGGTACACTGGAAGAGTTACTATATGAGTTATTGCAATGGAAGTGACAAAGTTTTTTAATCAACGGTTGTTTTTTCAAAGAGAGTAGTTTCAATAAGAAACTAAATTTGAGATATTGAAAACGAAGTATCAGTGGAGAACAATTGCATTCAATTTGTAGAGAATTAATGGGAGTAGTTTTCATCGCTCCTGTTATAAGTCTTAAATTATGATTTTGTAAAATATCTAGCTTTTGAATAAGTTTTTTATTGGAGCCAAAACATAAGAAGCCATACTCAAAGTGGCTACGAACTAACGATTTATACAACATCAATAAAATCTTAGGATCAGATCCCCAGTACGTCCTTGCAAGGGTTTTCAAAATATTATGAGCCTTAAATGCCCTGCTTTTAATGTAATCAACATATTTATTCCATGACAGATTGTTTGTAAATATAACACCTAAAAATTTTACCTCTGATGAAAGCGAGAGTTTAGTCCCATTGTATAAAATATTTACATGAAATGGTCGTATTTTATTAAACACCACCACTTTTGTTTTATCAGCATTTACTTCTAAGTTTAAATAATTCAAATATATTTGTAACTTTTCTAAGGATCTGTTTAGATTAGAAACGATTGCGTTAACATTATTTCCAGCAAGGTAAACTACCAAATCATCAGCAAACTGCAGATTGCTGACATCTGAACCCAGAATAATATTAAGTTTGTGGATGTAAAGTATAAAAATTAAAGGACTTATTATTCCACCTTGACATGTTCCCTTATGGAATAAACGAGGGCCAAATAAATTGTTATCATATTTTACGAAGACCTCTCTACCATGCAAAAAATTGAATATCCATTTTATTATTTTTGCAGGGAGACCTAATGATGCCAACACAGAGGAGAGGATGTGATGATTTACGTTGTTGAAAGCACCTACTACATCAAAGAAGACGCTAACTAGAACTTCATTATTTTTAAAAGCTTTGAAAATGTCGAAATGTAGATGAGCGATACTTTGTCTTGAGGAGAGACCCCTACGAAAGCCGAATTGGTTTCCAGGTAATAGGTTATTGCTTTCGATGTGAAATTCTATTCGCTGTTTCAAAAGTTGTTCGAATATTTTTCCCATACACGATGTGAGAGCAATAGGTCTATAGGAATTAATATCGCTTTTGTCTTTATAAGGTTTTAAAATTGGTATTAAACAATCGATTTTCCAATCAGAAGGTATAATTGAATGTTCCCAGAGTAAATTCAAAATGTTTAATACTATCATTTTGGAACTTTCTGATATATTTTTAATCATTTTATATGGGATGCCGTCGAGACCAAAAGCTGTATCCCTTCTAGATAAAATGGCTGATAAAAATTCTTGAAAAGAGAATGGTGCAGTCAAATATTCACTACCAGGAGCCGTAAATACAGAATGTACGTTATCAAGTGGGGCCTCGACGGTGTCGGAAGTATATTTTTTTAAAAAATCAAAAATCCAGGTCACATTACTATTGCGATGTAAATTAGTTATTAAAGATGAATTAAACTTTTTCATGGTTTTCCATATTTTGGAAATAGGTGTAGTTCTGTTGAATGATTCACACAATTTCATCCAACTCATATTTCGTTCTTGTTTTAAAATTAGTTTTTTCAATGCTTGTAATTTTTTAAAGTACAAGTAATTTTGTTCTGTAGGATCCAGTTTAAATTTTAAGTAAGCTTTTTTAGAATTGTCAACAGCCGATGAACAACGGACACTCCACCACGGTAGAGGAATTCTTTTTTATTTTTATTTCTGGCTATCTGAGACTGGGGGGAAGGTATTACACGAACATGAGGTTTATAAGGCATGGATCTCTCAACTGCTAGTTTTAATAAATGGATAAGTTCTGTATAACATTTTAAAGGATCTCGCTTATCAAATTCAAAACCAAGAAGCAGACACTCTACATTTGCACTGTAGGCGTTCCATTCAACATGACGAAAATTGTAACATGAATGTATCCTAGAGCTGCTAGGAGAAGTGAATGTTTCATTATTAATTGTAATTTTTGTAATTACAGGTAGATGATAGCTGCCCAAGGGATCATCATGTACTGACCAGTCGCACGTCAAAGCCAGACATGCTGATACAATAGTCAGATCAAGAGCATTCTGTCGCCAAATATGAGATCCAACTGTTGTCATTTGACCATCATTTAATAGAACTAAATAATTATCATCAATACATTTTAAAACATCATTGCCACGACTATTATTTGTGTCACATCCCCAGGCTGAATGCAGAGCATTAAAATCGCCAGCAAACAACATTGGTTCAGGAATACTTTGGATTAGATTATCTAGTTTTGATTTGATTAGTGGTGGGTGACAGTTTTGTGGGCTGTAAAAACTTACTATGGATATTTCTTTATTATCACCATAACGTAATCTAATTGCTATATTTTGTGATGAATTATCAAAAAATGTATCTAATTTTCTAAATTGTAAACTGTTATGAACAAGAATGGCAACACCATTATGGTCATTACCGGAATCTAACCTGACAATTGTATAATTTTTCATATTAAAGTGATGACGAGGTTTAAGCCAAGTCTCGCAAATTATAGCCACGTGAATTTCGTGCTCATGTAAAAAATGTGTAAAAATATGTCGATTACAAAGCAAGCTCTGGGCATTCCACTGAACTATATTTAATGTATCCAGTGTGAAAATTTAAGGCGATGGGGTCTTTTTTAAATTTATCATCTCTATGAGGACGTCTTTTATGTTTTGTGTGGAAATACTTTTTTCATTTGTTTTATTTTGAGTTATTAATTTAACTATAGATTCTACAATAAGGTCTAAAATGATATCTGAGTTGAGAAGTGAAGTGAATAAGTCAGGAGCATTTTGGGTATGTTTTCCCAGGCGAGGAAAAGACTTTTCGTTAAATATGTCGGCATAGGATTTTGTTTGCAGTTTTTCTTTATTTATTTGGATTTTCTCTTTTTTTACTGGGCATGTTGACGAAATCGCTATATGATTACCTTTGCAATGACAACAACAGGCATCATTTGAGGTCTTTGTGCATTGTTTAAAGCTGTGGCCTTCTCCGCAAATAGAGCACCTCTCCGCATTCTTACAATATTTCGCAATGTGCCCATACCTCAGACAACGGAGGCACTGCTTCACAGGTGGTATATAAGGCCTCACCTCGAACCGCCAACTGTTGAGATCAACGCTCTCTGGAAGCACTGGACAAGAAAATGTAATAGATACAGTCTTTGTTGGTTCCAACTTAAATTCTCCGGATTCAGTCTTGCTTTTACGCATGAATCGCCTTATTGAGACAATGTTTTTTGTGCTGGTTAAAGTTGTATATATTTTTTCATTGGACAGGTTTATAGGGACGTGCATGATCACTCCCGTGACTTCTGTGGCAGCGGCAGGAATGGTGGCTTTCAATTTGTAGGAATCTAAAAATTTTTTATTTCCAAGTGCCGCATTTGCTAGGCCTGGTCGCTCAAAAATTACACCAATTTTATACTTATTGATTCGTTGTAATTGTTTCACACCTTTGTTATATCTTTTAAGGCTGTTGGCTAGTGACATCATGTCTCTGTTACCGAGAGGTTTGTCGGCTTCGGAGCTCTCCAGAAACACTATGTACTCGAAATTGCCTCCATCTTCAGGGTAGTACCTGGTGTAGTCTGAAATACGAAATGTGGCATACATGTCCTCGTCCTTGGTGTTTTCATTGTCGGAACCTGAACCGTGCATCGACTCGGTCCCATCTTCCTTAGAATCTTCGCCTTCAATATGTTTTTTTTTGCGCTTCTTTCCCCCACTCATGTTGTGCTTAATTTATGAAGAAGAGCTCTTAAACAATGTAAAAGTGCTCCTTTTATCGCAAAACTCCGTCGTTAACACTTTTAATTTAATAAAATATGAATGTTTTTTCAATCCCGCCTCTTCACTTGAAAGTTCCCGCGCTTTTTTCTCTGCGCTTATCAATTTGACGTTTGACAGCTTTATGTTTCTAACAATGGAAAAGCAAAGGCTAAGGTTGCATTTTCTTCATCCTCTTTTGTGAGTCTTCCTGCGTCCTATAAACGGAAATAAAATCAGCTGCAAAATAATAAAATTTGGTGAGACTCAACGTCATATTTTATGATCGCCCCATCCAATCATTCTTTTGATATTGGTATCACACCAATGATCAAGGTGATCGACACGAATAAATACAGAAAATACTGCATGCTTGATTTAACCCCTCTTTGGTGAGAATGAAACAGGTTTATTAATTTTTGATAGGAATTACTTCAACTTATGTTTCCATTTCCACCAAAATTTAAGAAAAGTTGTCCATATCTGAACTTTTTTGATTATAGGTAGTAATCTAAATGACTTTTATCTTTGTAAAATAAATAACGGAAATAATGGTTTTAAGCAATTATTGGTTAATTAGAAACAACTACGTCGACCAGTAGCCATCCACAATTTAACACATCTCAATAAAACCGCACACACACAACCAAACAACTCTTACAGGTACACACACACCATACCTTACACACATTCATATTTATTCACGATTTTTCTTATCTTGAACATGTTGAGTACCTACCTTAAAACGTATTAGCAGTATTCAGAGTGGGCTGACTAACTTTAATACGCGGATTATCGCCGAACTAAATAGCAATGTAAATATACTTTTCCGTACTAAGCAGGTACGTCGCTTATTACAAGGAATGTGAGTTGTATGTATGTATAATCAACCGCAAGGACACATGGAAAGAGTCCAGTTGAAAGAACTGGTTTATGAATATACTGCAAGGCTGGACCCGAACCAGCAAAACATACCATTCGCGGGTATTGCGTCTACCCATTTCGCCTCTTGCTGCATACCCATAATTTGGAATTCTTCTACAGTCTCTCTTCCCGTAATCGATGCCTCCTACTAACACAGTGTTAACCTACATATGGTTGACATTGACTACACAGATTGAACATTCAAACGCTAATTATAGTCCGGTGCTAGTCCGCGTACTAAATTTTGATAGTTAACTTTGAATACGACTGTATGTGTTTTTTAATCTTAAAGTTAGACGAAATAATTTAATGCTTTTGTTTAAGATATTTTAGGTAGAATTTTTGTTTTTGAATAATTTAAATTGTGATTTTACCTTTTACAGGTTCTTCACGGAGATATGGTTCAAACGTTGACTAGAGAGTCCTAGGCTTATTTGAGGCAAAAAAGGTAGATATCATTTCGTTTTAGGACCTAAAAAAATTAATCATTCCCATACATTCGTGTGTAGATATTTTAGTAGGATATTTCTTTAAATCAAATATACAAGTAAGATTACACGGACTGACTGACATCACCAATGTCAAATACACCGCGTTCAAATCGATACATTACACGTAATGTGATATGTATAATCGACCGTGAAGCGAGGACACATTAATTAAAGAAATAGTCCTGCAAACAATTTAGGGGTATTCAGCAGGTGACTAAATTGGAAGACGCAATACCCACGAATGGTATATTTTGCTAATTCGGGTCCAGCCTTGCAGTATATTCGTAAAGCAGTTCTTTTTACTGGGATAATTTTCTATTTAATGTACCCTTGCTTCACGGTCGATTATACATACATATATATCACATTCTTTGGAATAAGTGACGTACCTGCTTAGTACGAAAAAGTATATTCACTTATATAAATTAAACGTTTTATTGAACATTTACATTTATGAACCACAATCTCCACATTTACTATCTTGACTTCTAGCAATTCTAACTGTCGTGTAAACGTAGAAAATTTTAGCTAAGCCTAGGCTAGTGACCACAAGTTGTGGCAAGGCAACCCAAATGGGGTCTCCACACGTAGATTCTCGCCTTGTTGGGAGCGAAAGTGAGAGCCGACGAGTGACGGCGGACGCGGGGTATCAGCGCAAACGGTGTTTACTTGTGGCTGTTCAGCTCAGCTGCACTATCCCAATGCTCGCCAACATGTACTAATGAATATGCTTGAAATGATCGTTTTAGAATCCTCCAGTAATATCTATGGCGGCTCCATTCACGAACGAACTTCTATCCGATCCTAGGAAGTTTATCAGCTCTGCGACCTCTGCAACAGAAATTAAAATAAAATATTATGAGTAAGACGAGATTTGTTGTTGAATTTGTATGTAATTGCAAGTAAGAATACATTTCAAATTTAATTTATGATGATTTTTTTTGTCCGGGAATAAATTTCAAGAGCACCGTTCATCTTCTAATATGCAGAGAGGCTCAAGCCTTCTCTGTTACAACTGTGGGGTTAATCTTGTAATTCACATTCATGAACAGTTATCTCATAGACCTAGCATATCGCGCTGTGCTTATGAAGTTATGTAAATATCCTTACCTTAATTACTTACCTACTACTCTCGTGAAACCTTCTCAAACAATTTACCCTATAGTTTTGTTCCGATCTAATTATTATAATTAGAGTGCAATGACACAGCATGAAATGACAGCGATGATGTCCTCACAACGACTCATGAAATTGACATGGACGGGTGACCATCAGAGACGTATGACAAGGAACTCGTACACAAGTTTTTTTTTTTAATTTATTTATTTATTTAACACATATCGAAATTACATACAGTCTCTGTTGGCAAAAAAAAATAACTAAATCACAAGAGTACAAGTTACTACATAAAGCATGAATCCCGTAGGGGGCAAAATCAAAACACAGTTCCAGTATCCTTGAAAACTAACATTTTATTAAAGCAATGAATTTACCGATCGGCTCGCCTATTCGTCCAAGAGGGATCGCCTTTACATATCCTTCCATCACCTTATCCGGAATAGTTTGCAACAAGGGCGTGCTTATTATTCCAGGCAGAATGGCGTTTACTCTGAAATAAGAATAAATTACGTCATTAAACTTCCAAAAACCTGAGTTTTATCGAAAACTTGTTTTTTTCGTATCAGATTCAATCCGGATTTGTACTAGGTGGTGTGTTATAACAGCTAACATCAACATACATATACTTAAATGTGCACGCAAATGAATGAATAAGCAACTCAATGCATTTAATTCGAGTTTACTTTATGTTTTCAATAACCATAACTTATATGGTACATCATAAAATTTATCGTAACTTTTGAAATATTATATTACAAAAGTGCGAGTCGAGTTGCTTTTTTATGTTTACTATTTGCTGTCTATCTATTCAGCCTATTTCATGACTGTGTTCTGTGTTCATGACATACACCCTGCTGACAGAATGACGGATGGAGGAATGAATGGACAGCGGAGGCTTAGTATTAGGATTCCGTTGGCACCCTTTGTGTAGGGAACCCTAAAAAGCAAAGTTGTCTCAATAAAAAATCTACAATGTGTTATGAACGTGTCTCGACATTAGTATTAAAACTTTTTTAGGACACAGTTTCTTGTATGGCGTTGAATTAATGCATAGCCCGATTATCACACTTTGACACACAGATGTTTAATTACTGTACAGGAAAACCAAATACATTTAATCATTTATTTTTGGGTATGTTACAGACCTAATATTGTATTTTCCAAGCTCCTTGGCAGCTGACTGCGTGAGTCCGACAACGCCGGCCTTACTCGCCGAGTAGTTTGTTTGACCTTAGAACAAATAATCATTTGACTTTGATAAAACTTTATTCTGACAAGGTCGCAAACGTTCCTATCATATTTTTTTCAAATACATATATTTTTATTACAATCACGTTAGAAAATAATATCACCTGAGATAAAAGGGGGAACGGCAGAACGTATAATATGCAGATCGTATAATGTCATATTTTAACAAAATTTTAAAACCATGCACAACGTATAATCGGCAGATCGTATAATTGTATACGTAGTGCATGAATTGGTTTAAAAAATAAAATTTATTATTTCTCCATGCATAACGTATAATAGTCACAACGTATAATATTATGATCTTTATCTAACAAAAAAAGAAAACCATGCATATCATATAATCCAAAAACTTTTCATACGATAAGCGCCCTTATGTGTATACTTTTAAAGCGTATACTCGCACGCGACTTTTCGACCGTCTCAATTAGCGTTGTAGCCAATTGTTACTCTTCAACAAATATCGATTCGTAGAAATTTCAGCCTTAAATGTATCGTTATTAGGGCGCTTTATGCAGTGCTTCTTGTCATATTATACGTTCTGCATGGTTTTCTTTTTTTGTGAATTCATGTTAGGAATATTATACGTTGTGACTATTAGACGTTCTGCATGATGCAAAGAGTTGATTTTATTTTTAAACTCATGCACAACGTATAACATTATACGTTGTGAATATTATACGATATGCATGGTTTTAATTTTTTGGAAAAAAATACTATTATACGTTGTGAAAATTATACGTAGTGAATACGACTCAAAACATGTCGTTGGTTAAATTCAGAGGGCCTTACCCATGTTTCCGTATTTGCCCATAATGCTGGAGATATTGATGATGGAACCACTGGGCACTTTTGCATCCACCATCGCCTTTCCGAAGGCCTGAAGAACTAGAAAAGTGCCCTGAAAAAAAGTACAATTTCAGTTTTTTTCTGAATTAAGACATCTAAAAAACCTAGCTTCTCGAACTCAATCATTCGTCCTGCACTTGTACTCATGAAGCAACACGGCTTCAAGTCACAGATGAAAATGAAACATTTATAACGGTAAGCTTTCGCCTGACGTCATCGCTGATTATAATTATACTGTGTCATCGGACTTTATTTAGAATATTTAGAAAGTGACTTCACTAGGGTGAATCTAATGAAGAGGCTGAACGCGAGTAGCTGTAATTCCATGTTTACGAAAGAATAAGTATTCACAAGGGAGTGAAAAGTGACTGCGAATCACCGGCGAATGTGAATTTCAAGATTGTACCCCCCATTTGTGTCCTTAACGAGAAGGCTTTGACTAAATCAGGAAAAACGTTTACTGATTCAGAACGATCGAACAATTTTATTTTGTAAGATACATATATCAATAGCAAAACCAAGTTCAAATGAGTTAAGTAAAACAGCGTATTATAAAAGTAGCTGATATCTTAAAAAACCAGCAAATTCATACAGTCATATTCAGAGTGAAATGTCAAAATTTATTACGCGGAATAGCACCGGACTAACAATAAAAAATGCCCTTCTCCCGGCGATGATCCCCGTATTAAAGTTAGTACGCCCACTTTGAATAGTCACAGCAAAGTCACTACGGGATTGGCATAGTCAGTGATGGCTTAAACCCCAAAAAAACAACTAGAAAAAAATATATCCGTCGTTAGCCAAGATAATTCATGTATTAATTCAATTCTTATTTCAATGAACTGCAACCATATAAAGATATCTTTGTACACTTAACTTTTGTACCTCTAGTCGAAGTCTCACCTTTAAATTTACGTCCAGGACATTGTCGTAATCTTCTTCAGACAATTTAAGCACCCAATTGTCCCGCTTGATGCCGGCCGAATTGACTACGATAGTGGGTGACCGCCTATACTGCTGCAGGGCTACCTGAAGCACCTTCTGGACAGAGGCCGACTCCTCCACGCTTAACTCCACGGCACTGTGTTCGTCTGGGAAAAAAACATATAAAGGAAAATGCCCAATGCCCCATACATTACGAGTATCTACCAAACCAGTGTTTAAATTTAGAAAATAATATACCTTTTCGAGTTAAGAATTTAGAACACCAAATTCATTGCCATTTTAAAGTTATTGATAAAATGCGGTGTTGAGGTTATTAATGTTTTAGAGACACCAGAGAGCTCAGCGTAGAGCAAAATTATCCAGTCTGAAGCAATAAAAATTGACACAGTCTCTTTAATATTTCATAAGCAACAATCTTTTATATAGGTCCTAGGGATAATTTTACATACATATTTGCGCCTTTTTTTCTGCCTTACCGGACGGAATGGAATTGAGCAGGCTACCCGAACACGTCTTGTGACAACTGAAGTACTTTGAGATGTTCTGTCCTTGTCTTATTCATGTTGTTAGTAGAAAATAAGTAATTCCTTTTAATTTTATAACGAGTAATAACCGGCCGTGAAAAATGGGGATTCAGAAGGATTCAGATAGTTAAAAAAATATTTAAATAATTAATATAATCTATCACATATGTGACAATAAAAAACACGAATGATTTCTAAGGGGCCTGGATTTGGGCATTCTCCTTCCTTTAGAAGTTATTGTATATTTTACATAGGTTTTAATATTATTAACATTATAATACAAAATAATTTATGACGGGTTCTATTTCTAGACGGGATCGTTTGATACGGTACGGAAGCACTGCTTTCCACCTGGCGGGTGGTCTTCCCGGTTATAGAACAATTTCGTTTAATTATTATGTTTCTCTTATCCGAAAGTCAAAGAATATTTTTTATTTCCATGATTTTGTTTTGTTTTTCATTCAATGAACACGAAAATACGATTCGACACACTCGTAGCATTTTGTACAGGGAATAACCAAGATTATTTTATGACATTGCATGCTTTACCACCGGACTGTGCGGATATAACCATGTGAGATTGAACAGTTTCAACGGCCGCTTCGTAGTTGCGGTCTGCAGCGATCACGGTGGCGCCCTCTCGCGCCAACACCTGACACGCAGCCCGTCCGAGGCCCGAACCTGCACCTTTCGAGAGAACAACATATGAATTCAATTGATCCATAATCCACTAATTCAAATTATCCTCGTAAAATGAAATTTTTGGTAAATGGTTCGAAGCAGCAGGGATACTAGTTAATATACAGGTTCATGTCAATATGGATGGTTTATGCACCTATAATATATTGTACAAATAGATTAAAAGTATGCTTAACACTTTAGGTGTCTGCCACTAAGTAGTGATTAGTTTAATCCGTACATTAAAGGGACTTTCTTACCATCTCGCAAACGATACTAGTACAAGATAATCAGCACTTTAGTAATATAGGCCCTTTAACTGTCAATTAAAATTATTCAGCACTTGGTGAAAAGCAGGCTTACAGTCGCATTCAGAGAGAAACTGTCAAAACTTAGTACGAGATTAGCACCGGACTAACCATACAAAAACCGGTTTAGGCCGGCGCATTCAAGCTAGTCCGCCCACTCTGAATACGGCTCAAAGTGTTGAATACGGAATGTTCAAAATGATGAACTGCTGCTTACTGTGATACTTATCACCTTCCTCAACGGAATATCAAAATAATTTGATTACTGTTTGATTACTAGGGGAAAAATATAACTAAATTAATTACCTATTTGCTTGCTTTTTCATATCGCAAATTTGGCATGGTTTTCCCAGCAACTGTGAAAGTCCGAACGCCCAAGGGCGCCGTCGGGCACATATAAAAAAAACATAAAAAAAACCTGCGAGAAGCTGTCATTGCAATTTTTTCAATGTTGTGTTTGACACACTGGCAGAAATACGCAAAACTCAAGCGTGATTGCCAAAAAGGCTAATCCACCAGCCTGGTGTGAAGCCTTTAAAGAAGAAGAAGAAGCTACTCGCCGGTATTCGTCGTAAGAACTTCTCGTGTTCGCTTCATGAGTGCCTTTGCAGTTGGCAACACCGCTCGCTCGCATCCGCGCCGGGTGTCTATGCTGCGGAGCCACCGCACCAGTATTCTATCACAGATAATATCAATAATATAACTAGTATTATATTCTGTAACGACCGCGCTGCGCCGTGTCGCCGCGTAGCCTTTACCTATTATTTGCTATTATTACTATAATATTATATGTTCTGTGTATAGCACCACCAAACATTCTGGACACATACCAGTAACAAATGCCAATTTTCCAGCGAGGCTGCCCGACATTATGCAATGCTTACACTCCAAGAACCACACATAAACTAATTACCGGTTTAAAACGTACGAGTGTTTTTATCGCGGTCTCATTGTTTTTATCAATCCAGGGTCGTAGTCTGACCTTGATCCGGAGACTTAAGTGCACCAAATCTAATGACAGATAACTCGGGTGAAAACTTTTGAAAAACGGTCACCATTAGGCGAAAGCGTTTTCTTTTATCTGTGACTAACTCGCTTTCGCTTTCCTGAGTAGATAGGGTCCCACATACGTTATTTTGCGCCTGGCTGAGGGCACCACTGTCTTTTAAGAGTTACCACATGAAAAAAAATCCCCCATTAATAGGGAAATAATTTACTGCCTGCTGTAAGGAAAAAAATTGAGGAAATGAAAATTACTATTTGAGGTAAATAATTTTATTCAAAATATAAATAAATTTTATCTTTCATTATTTTAATAAAAAATGGGGGTTGTAGAAGTCGGGTTACTGACTACCGCTAATTTTGTTTTCTTGAATTATATGAACAAAATAAACCTCAACGTCAATCCCGGAGGTTATAACTCTGTCAAACGATATTTTTTGCCATCCAATTTAGATTAGACTTTATACAGTATTTATTTATTGCGTTATAATCTAACAAGGAGTTTTCGGGTACAACTCGCGATGGTATCAAACCACTACTACTACTACCCTTGCGGAAAAACGGCGTGAAGCTATGTATGTATGTATGGGCTAACCTAAACCACAAACATATCTTTACAAACTAATAGTTCCTTAAAAAAAATACCCTCAGCTTGAAATGAATAAGCACTGGGTAACTTGCTTTCTTATAATGGCAACATATCCCCATACCGTGACGATGACCGTTCAAGATGGCGACCGTTCAGTTCCGATTTTGGCCACGCGCAAAAAGGGCTAAGTGGCACTCTGTACATACAGAGAAAAAGTAAGCATCTTTTTTTTCTATATAGACTTTGACAGAACCGAACGCGAGAACTTCTCGCTTTCGCTTTTATGAGTAGACCCCTGTATATCTCAGTCAGAGAGCCACTATTGTAAATATGTTGATTTAATGCCACTGTAAAATACTTTATTCGGGGAGTTTCGTTACAAATAATATCATGTATTTACTAAATAATTAAAACATTGTTATTTTGTAAATAATTATTTATTTAAAAAAAATATGTTTTTATTACTTAGATGATTTAATTAAATAATTTAAAACTATATATCGTTAAAATACCAAATCTTCCAAGTTGATTTATGTAATGACACTGCAGGACTGGGACCTCAAATTAATTATTATTATGAACCCAACCTCGAATTTTCAAAACTTGGTTTTTCCGAAAAACTGATATGGTCGTTTCAAAATCCTCCAGTAATATCTATGGCTGCTCCATTCACGAACGAACTTCTGTCTGAGCCCAGGAAGGTGATCAGCTCCGCGACCTCTGTAACCGAAAAACAATACTAGAATTAATGGGAGCACTATAGTGCATACATTTTTTATCGGATATGTTACGTATCTTTCTGAATGAGTATCCCCGGTTTAATGGTCTCCCGAAAATATCAAAGAATGGGGTTCATCTTGGACCAAAAGTAAGCCAAATAGGTTTACCCACTTATGAGTTGTCAAAACACCTTACATGTGATACTGGTAGGTAATACCAGATAATTCTTGAAATACTCTGTTCACTTTGTGGACATACGTACAGTCATAAAAATACACCAGAGGGCCATTAGTGAGATTTGATGTCACATCTCTTTTTACACAAATGTAGCATGTACAATCGTCATACATAATCGATTGGTAGAAAATAACATTCTAGCTAATCTAATATTGAAATTAATACTGATATTTATTGCCTGACGACTCAGTTCTTAACGCGAGCACTAAAGGCAGTTGATAAGGACAAGAATACTTGGTCATTGGGCCCGTAACACTTGAAACACTAACAGTCGTATTCAGATAAAACCTCTCAAAACTTAGAACTAGATTAGCACCGGACTAACCATACAAAAACCGGTTTAGTCCGGCGTATTAAAGTTAGTCTGCCCACTCTCTGTACAAGTTAAGCTGCAAAACATGTCTAATATTGTTGATATTGCCACAAAATTGCCCAGAAAGGCATGTCCAATTTGGTTCTAATTCCAGTGTATGTAGCGCCATAAACATACGAGTGTAGTGAGACTGGTAGGGACGAAATGAATTACATTTTTGTGAAAAGCAATGAACTTACCGATCGGTTCGCCTAATCTTCCAAGAGGGATCATCTTTATGAATCCTTCCTTCACCTTATCCGGGACTGTCTGCAATATAGGCGTGTTAATCGCACCAGGTAGAATTGCGTTCACTCTGAAATGAAATAAACAACAAATTAAAGACATTGCATTGTATTGTCAAAATTATATAATTTTTATTCTATCGAAAACTTATACTTATATTTTAAATAGTACTTAAAGCGGTTCGTGGGTCCATATTGATGGCACCACAGTCGTTTGTAGCTATTTCTGCTAAAACTCCCCAAAAATAGGAAGTTGCAAACTATGGCCGCGGTCCGCGCTCAAACGCTGACAGTATGAATACAGTTGGTCCGAATCTCGCTAAAAGAATGGAAACATGTCCATGGCAAGGCGTAAACCTGCAGAATCGAAGAGCTCAGCGAAATTTTGATTAGTGATTTCTCGTGCTCTGAGCACTTACAGCTCGATTCGGACCAACTGTATTCACGCTATCAGCTTCTGAGCGCAATTCGGACCGCGGCATATAACTAGATAGGCAGGTAGGAGGCGAGCATATAATTACTCTTTGAGGCGAGCACACTAACCATTTATTTATTTCCAAAACTATTTATGAAAAGGCTAGCATTTCTTGGATAAATTTGATGCATAGCGCAAAAAATGCTAATTGTAAATGGCAACTTTTGGCACAACTCTTAACAATTTTTGAATAAATTACACCTAATTTCTCTTATTGTTAACCGCTGCATTTCCTCGCCACTACAGTTATAGTTTGTAACGACCATCTACTTTTTACTTTTTACGATTGACATATTTTAATATAGATATTTAAGAATTTTAGACATAATATTATAATTTTAATTTTATTTTATTTAGAATTATTGATTGTGATTATTTATTTTACTTATACATATAACTATTTGACCATTTTTTTATAAATCTGTTTAGATTTATTGCGAATTATTTTTATTTTTATTTTATGACAATGTGAAAAATTGAATTGAATATCGAATTGATTTATATTATCACAGAATAAATGATTTTGATTTGATTTTGAAACTTCGCCGCACACAGCCCTCAATGCTCATCTCAGATCGGAATTTGTCTTATTATACATCGTATATTATGCTAACAAAGGCTTACGATATGTAATTTTTTTATATTTTCAACCAACGCTTTGTGCGCAATAATATCCGAGTAAAACAAATTCTGAAGGGTTTTTAATCTGTGGTATTTTTTTTCTAAATATGGCGAAATGTGCCAACATACAGTTTACCGACCTAATATTGTATTTTCCAAGCTCCTTGGCAGCTGACTGCGTTAGTCCAACAACACCGGCCTTACTCGCCGAGTAGTTTGTTTGACCTTGTAACAAAGAAATATTACATTATCGTAAAACAAACCCAGTCACAAATGTTTCCCACATCGAAATTTATTTCCAATAATAATCCAAAAACAACATTTATTATGAGACAAAGAGACTTTAGGAGATATAAATTACGATACAATATATATACGGAAATAACATATTAGACGACAAAAACCACATATATAAACCACATAGGGAAAAGGCCAGAATACCATGGCGTCGTCGAATTCCTAATACCGAAATAAAAAAAAAATAACAAAAAAATAATATACAAAGCTACATAGGTTTATCAGAGTGTGAATCCTTAAAAAAAATATTAGTTAAGACACACATGGAAAAAAAAAAAAAAATAACTTGAAAATTGCTACTAATCTCTACAGTATCCGAACAACAACAAATTCGTCCTGAAGAAAGATGGGTCGACGAATAAAATAAAAATAAAAAGGGGGACGAAACATGTAGCGAAAGAGAAAGGAGAATGAAAATCAATGGAGGAGGCCTTTACCCGAAGAGGGGTCCTTAATTTTAAGTTCAGTTTTTTCTAGTTTTAATTTTCAAACATGTATTTACACAAATTAAGGAATAAAATGGCTTTATTATTATTATTATTATTAATAAAAAACACATCTCGCGAAAAGCGATTGAAAAGTATCAAACGACCTCACCCATGTTTCCGTATTTGCCCATGATGCTGGAGATGTTGACAATGGAACCGCTGGGCACCTTTGCATCCACCATCGCCTTTCCGAACGCTTGAAGCACCAGAAAAGTGCCCTGAAAAATACACCAAACTCTTATAACATCGCCGTCCATTGTTCTCCTTATTATTTCGAAATATCTCATTAGTCACTTAGATGAAAAAGGTAATCAGTGATATTTAAAAGGTAAGGATATGCCCATTCAGACAATTTAGTCACCTGTTGCGGTATTCCGATATTCCATCTTGATTTGCGTCTTTTATGCAATTCTTGCGCGGTTTTACCACACAATTGGGCATTTTTGGGCCGCATTATTAGCCAGAGGCGACGCACAGGCGTATGACGACAGCGAGCGGCTGTCGGCGACAAAGTGGTGTCCCCGAGACGCACATTTGTCGCTACATTTTAAGGCTCCGTATGACGCTAAATCGCACTTAGCTTTGTCTTAATTTCTCAGAGAATATTGAACTAATCATGCTAAAATTGCGTGATATGAAACTTCACTTATATCCGCTTAATCTGAATGATTATTGTTCCAATAGCATAACATTGGCCCGATAGAAAAAAATCGCGAAAATAGGTCGATTTTTTCACATTATTCTTTATTTCTCAGAATTGGTATTAATTACAGTGCTAGACATTATATTTGCATCATGATTTTCAAATTTTTGAATGATTATTATTGCATTTGGACACAATTTTTCATTCAAAGCATCAAAAAAATGAATTTTGGACTTACGACAAAATTTCTGAGCACCGTAAAGTATCCCTTTCCCTTTCGTTCTCTTGGCGACTATCTATCGCCATTTCGGTAGCCTCAGTCCGCTGCGATGTTTCGAAGCGGGCGCACGCCTCTCCGCACGACTCTCCGCACGCGGAGATCGCTTTCGGGATCGCGACAGTAACAAAGTTCCGAACCAAATTCCTACGAGCATCAGCTGAACTTCATAGATGGCGCTGTAAAATTCTCAATCAAATGTTATTGAGGTCTAAAGCCGAAATAATTGACACTGGTTAGTAACGTTCGGTTAGCAAGATATAAATAAATAAAAATATAATAAATAAATACAATATTTGTTATAATATAAAAAAAGAGATGTTTCCAGGAACCGAACTTCGATATGTGTGGTTCTCAACTTCGCAGCAAAAATACGACACTAAAACCATTGTGCCACGACTGTCGTTACGTAATTATGCTAAATTCTCCTTCTCAAGCCTAGCGGGCACCACGAGTATTGGGGCAGCCGCAAATATCCGCCTCCCCGTGGAACGTGCGTCTGCAAGTACGTCCAATGCGGACGGGTCGCAACAGGACAAGTCACATGACCTTGGCAGATAGCTCGGCGGGCGGATTTTTGTAGTTTTTGTCGGCGGCACAGAATAATTAATAACATGAACAGAAGGAAAACTCCGTGAAAAGAATAAATGACATAAATAATATGTTTTGTTTTGTTGGTTCGTTTTTAGGGTACCGTACCCAAAGGGTGAAAACGAAACCCTATTACTAAGCCTCCGCTGTCCGTCCGTCCGTCCGTCTGTCACAGGGCCTTAGGTAAGCAGCTGAAATGTTCACGGAGTGTGTATTTATTTTACCGCTATAACAACAAATAGCTAAAATAAAATAATAATAAAAATTAAAAATATAATAAAATAAAATAAAATAAATTCTATGACGAAAAGAAACTCCAATATTAATCTCGGAGGAACGGTTCAGTTCAATTTCATGTGTTGTACATGTCATGTCATGACCAAATATGTTTTCGCTATATCTGGGGAAACATTTGTCGTAGACCCATCATGCGACCACTCAAAATAAACGCTCCGACCTGATTTACCTTCCCTGTCATGTCAAAATTTGTTTTCGTTATATCATGGAAAACACTGGTCGTAGACCCATCATGCGTCCCCTCAAAATAAACGCCCGGACTTTATCTACCTGTCTGTTATGTTAAAATTTGTTTTCGTTATAGCTTGGGAAACACTGGTCGTAGACCCATCATGCGACCACTCAAAATAAACGCCCCGACCTGATCTACCTGTCTGTCATGTCAAAATTAGTTTTCGTTATATCATGGGATGGGGGATCTACCTGTCTGTCATGTCAAAATTAGTTTTCGTTATATCATGGGAAACACTGGTAGTAGAACCATCATGTGACCACTCAAAATAAACGCCCCGACCTGATCTACCTGTCTGTCATGTCAAAATTAGTTTTCGTTATATCATGGAAAACACTGGTCGTAGACCCATCATGCGACCCCTCAAAATAAACGCCCCGACCTAATCTACCTGTCTGTCATGTCAAAATTGTTTTTTGTTATATCATGGGAAACACTGGTCTTAGACCCATCATGCGACCACTCAAAATAAACGCCCCGACCTGATCTACCTGTTTGTCATGTCAAACCCTCAAGCCCCGATCTGATCTACCTGTCTGTCATGTCAAAGTTTGTTTTCGTTAAATCATGGGAAACACTGGTCGTAGACCCATCATGCGACCACTCAAAATAAACGCCCCGACCTAATCTACCTGTCTGTCATGTCAAAATTTGTTTTCGTTACATCATTGGAAACACTGGTCGTAGACTAGCGATAGGCGATTGCGAATAAAAACAATCGAATTATTCGATTGTTCCCGTTATTCGATTCATTCGAATACAAATCTACGTTATTCGATTGTTGCACAGCGCTGCTCTGTGGCGCTACAGCGGAGCGGACGAGCGTCCAAATATTATAAGACACTTCGGCGCGGGGCGACCGCGCGACTGACGCGAGTGAACGAGATACAATCGACGAGCGCGCATACGCGACCTCACGCAATTGTACGCGCCGCGCACAATCGACGAGCAGCGCGTAACTAGGTACGCACCGCACCGAATACAATTGCACGCAGTAATAGGGTTCCGTTTTCGACATCAACAACGACGAACAACGACGACAACGTCGCCAACGTCGAAAAAAAGATGTTCAAACGACAAAAGACGCGGCACTCGCTGCCGCGGCAAATAGCAGCTAAATAGAGGATACTGCGTACCAGGCGACCACAGGAGAGCAAATTGAACTAAAAAAACGGGCCAAGTGCGAGTCGGACTCGCACACGAAGGGTTCCGTACCAACAACACCAAAAATCACGTTTCTTTTGTATTTTTTTTTATATATTTTTTTAATTTACCTATTTGTTGTTATAGCGGCAAAATAAATACACACTCTGTGAAAATTTCAGCTGCCTACCTATTACGGTTCATGAGATAGAGCCCTGTGACAGACGGACGGACGGACGGACGGACGGACGGACGGACGGACGGACGGACGGACGGACGGACGGACGGACGGACGGACGGACGGACGGACGGACGGACGGACGGACGGACAGACAGATGGACGGACGGACGGACGGACCGACGGACGGAGAGCAGAGGCTTAGTAATAGGGTTCCGTTTTCACCCTTTGGGTACGGAACCCTAAAAAGTGTCGACACTACTTGTCACATTCCTTGGAATAAGCGACGTAGGTACCTGCTTAGTACAAAAAAGTAAATTTACTTCACTTGTGCCGCGGGAGGAATTTGGCCTTTGTTTCGGCTCTCACTACTAATGATGAATGACGTAACGACCATCAGGTTTATTGAAAAATAATTCTTATTTTTATCAATTTACCTATCAATTTGGGAGACAAAAAATTAGATTTTTCTCCGTTTTCATCACTGCGCTACGGCGCTATGAACGGCGATATAATGTTGTAAGTCGCGTGGAAATTATTTCTCCATCGTCTCACGTTTATCCTTTTTAAAAGTGTTATTTTACTTTTTATTGTATCAAATGACGTTTATACTTTTTAAAATTGTTTCTCAGGTAAAAACTTTTACCAAAACCTATTATTATGTAATATTTTTTTATATGTGTAAATCAATTAAGTCTAACCCACGCTATAATTATATACTATACACCATTAACAATAAAAAGTAAAAAAACAGAAAAAAAAAATTTCTAACCTACAGGATTCGAACCGACATCCCCCATCGAACAATAACTGTAGATAAGACGCCTCACGCGCTACACCAACCAGCTACTGACGATCAATGTGAAAATAGTAAATCCTTTCATGAATTAGAGATCTGACGAAATGGTGGCTGTTTTCTAGCAGCAATGTGAATAATATGGCGGGTGATCTCGAGCCTTGTGATTGGTTGTATGATCATTGACGACTTGCCGCGGAATCGATACAACTTCATACGCATACGCTTCATACGCAGCCTTAAGGCTACGTATGAAGGTAGACAAATTCCCGATTTCCCCCCCTCCGCTCCGCTCGACGCCGAAGCAGCAGTGGCGCCGTGAATCTTAGGATAAAACTGAAATGAGATATTGTTAGAGCGACACCTATACGCCGTCGCTGGAACTTCGTGAAAGTTGTATCGATCCCGCGGCAAGTCGTCAATGATCATACAACCAATCACAAGGCTCGAGATCACCCGCCATATTATTCACATTGCTGCTAGAAAACAGCCACCATTTCGTGAGATCTCTACTTTATGAAAGGATTTACTATTTTCACATCGATCGTCAGTAGCTCGTTGGTGTAGCGCGTGAGACGTCTTATCTACAGTTATTGTTCGATGGGGGTGTCGGTTCGAATCCTGTAGGGTACAAAACTTTTTTTTCTGTTTTTTTACTTTTTATTGTTAATGGTGTATAGTATATAATTATAGCGTAGGTTATACTTAATTGATTTACACATATAAAAAAATATTACATAATAATAGGTTTTGGTAAAAGTTTTTACCTGAGAAACAATTTTAAAAAGTATAAACGTAAAATAAAACAAAACAATAAAAAGTAAAATAACACTTTTAAAAAGGATAAACGTGAGACGATGGAGAAATAATTTCCATACAACGAGCGCGCAAAAAATTACGCCACGCGACTTACAACATTATATCGCCGTTCATAGCGCCCCGTAGCGCAGTGATGAAAACGGAGAAAAATCGAATTTTTTGTCTCCCAAATTGATAGGTAAACTGATAAAAAAAAGAATTATTTTTCAATAAACCTGATGGTCGTTACGTTATTCTTCATTAGCAGTGAGAGCCGAAACAAAGGCCAAATTCCTCCCGCGGCACAAGTGAAGTAAATTTACTTTTTTGTACTAAGCAGGTACCTACGTCGCTTATTCCACGGAATGTGACAAGTAGTGTCGACACTTTTTTGGGTTCCGTACCCAAAGGGTGAAAACGGAACCCTATTACTAAGCCTCTGCTCTCCGTCCGTCCGTCCGTCCGTCCGTCCGTCCGTCCGTCCATCCGTCCGTCTGTCACAGGGCTCTATCTCATGAACCGTAATAGGTAGGCAGCTGAAATTTTCACAGAGTGTGTATTTATTTTGCCGCTATAAAACAAATAGGTAAATTAAAAAAATATAGAAAAGTTAAAGGGGGGCCCATACAAAAGAAACGTGATTTTTGGTGTTGATGGTACGGAACCCTTCGTGTGCGAGTCCGACTCGCACTTGGCCCGTTTCTTTAGTTCAATTTGCTCTTCTGTGGTCGCCTGGAACGCAGTATCCTCTATTTAGCTGCTATTTGCCGCGGCAGCGAGTGCCGCGTCTTTTGTCGTTTGAACATCTTTTGTTCGACGTTGGCGACGTTGTCGTCGTTGTTCGTCGTTGTTGATGTCGAAAACGGAACCCTATGCGCGCTCGTCGATTGTATCTCGTTCACTCGCGTCAGTCGCGCGGTCGCGCCGCGCCGAAGTGTCTTATAATATTTGGACGCTCGTCCGCTCCGCTGTAGCGCCACAGAGCAGCGCTGTGCAACAATCGAATAATGTAGATTTGTATTCGAATGAATCGAATAACGGGAACAATCGAATAATTCGATTGTTTTTATTCGCAATCGCCTATCGCTAGTCTACGACCAGTGTTTCCAATGATATAACGAAAACAAATTTTGACATGACAGACAGGTAGATCAGGTCGGGGCGTTTTTATTGAGTGGTCGCTTGATGGGTCTACGATCAGTGTTTCCCATGATATAACGAAAACCAATTTTGACATGACAGACAGGTAGATCAGGTCGGGGCGTTTATTTTGAGTGGTCGCATGATGGGTCTAAGACCAGTGTTTCCCATGATATAACAAAAAACAATTTTGACATGACAAACAGGTAGATTAGGTCGGGGCGTTTATTTTGAGTGGTCGCATGATGGGTCTACGACCAGTGTTTCCCATGATATAACGAAAACAAATTTTGACATGACAGACAGGTAGATCAGATCGGGGCGTTTAATTTGTCATGGGTCTACAACCAGTGTTTCCCATGATATTACGAAAACAAATTTTGACATGACAGACGGGTAGATCAGGTCGGGACGTTTACTTTGAGTGGTCGCATCATGGGTCTACGACCAGTGTTTCCCAAGATATAACGAAAACTAATTTTGACATGACAGACAGGTAGATCAGGTCGGGGCGTTTATTTTGAGTGGTCGCATGATGGGTCTACTACCAGTATTTCCCATTATATAACGAAAAACAATTTTGACATGACAGGAAGTTAGATCAGGTCGGGGCGTTTATTTTGAGTGGTCGCATGATGGGTCTGCGACCAGTGTTTCCCATGATATAACGAAAACTAATTTTGACATGACAGACAGGTAGATCAGGTCGGGGCGTTAATTTTGAGTGGTCGCATGATGGGTCTACGACCAGTGTTTCCCAAGATATAACGAAAACAAATTTAGACATGACAGACAGGTAGATCAGGTCCGGGCGTTTATTTTGAGTGGTCGCATGATGGGTCTACGACCAGTGTTTCCCATTATATGTCGAAAACAAATTTTGACATGACAGGAAGTTAGACCAGGTCGGGGCGTTTATTTCGAGTGGTAGCATGATGGTCTACGACCAGTGTTTCCCAAGCTATAACGAAAACAAATTTTGAAATGAAAGACAGGTAGATCAGGTCGGGACGTTTACTTTAAGTGGTCGCATGATGGGTCTACGACCAGTGTTTCCCAAGATTTAACGAAAACAAATTTTGACATGACAGGGAAGGTAAATCAGGTCGGAGCGTTTATTTTGAGTGGTCGCATGATGGGTCTACGACAAATGTTTCCCCAGATATAGCGAAAACATATTTGGTCATGACATGACATGTACAACACATGAAATTGAACTGAACCGTTCCTCCGAGATTAATATTGGAGTTTATTTTCGTCATAGAATTTATTTTATTTTATTTTATTATATTTTTAATTTTTATTATTATTTTATTTTAGCTATTTGTTGTTATAACGGTAAAATAAATACACACTCCGTGAACATTTCAGCTGCCTACCTAAGGCCCTGTGACAGACGGACGGACGGACGGACAGCGGAGGCTTAGTAATAGGGTTTCGTTTTCACCCTTTGGGTGCGGTACCCTAAAAACGAACCAACAAAACAAAACATATTATTTATGTCATTTATTCTTTTCACGGAGTTTTCCTTCTGTTCATGTTATTAATTATTCTGTGCCGCCGACAAAAACTACAAAAATCCGCCCGCCGAGCTATCTGCCAAGGTCATGTGACTTGTCCTGTTGCGACCCGTCCGCAATGGACGTACTGCAGACGCACGTTCCACGGGGAGGCGGATATTTGCGGCTGCCCCAATACTCGTAGTGCCCGCTAGGCTTGAGAAGGAGAATTTAGCATAATTGCGTAACGACAGTCGTGGCACAGTGGTTTTAGTGTCGTATTTTTGCTGCGAAGTTGAGAACCACACATATCGAAGTTCGGTTCCTGGAAACATCACTTTTTTATATTATAACAAATATTTTATTTATTTATGATATTTTTATTTATTTATATCTTGCTAACCGAACGTTACTAACCAGTGTCAATTATTTCGGCTTTAGACCTCAATAACATTTGATTGAAAATCATACAGCGCCATCTATGAAGTTCAGCTGATGCTCGTAGGAATTTGGTTCGGAACTTTGTTACTGTCGCGATCCCGAAAGCGATCTCGAGTCGTGCGGAGAGGCGTGCGCCCGCTTCGAAACATCGCAGCGGACTGAGGCTACCGAAATGGCGATAGATAGTCGCCAAGAGAACGAAAGGGAAAGGGATACTTTACGGTGCTCAGAAATTTTGTCGTAAGTCCAAAATTCATTTTTTTGATGCTTTGAATGAAAAATTGTGTCCAAATGCAACGATAATCATTCAAAAATTTGAAAATCATGCTGCAAATATAATGTGAGATTACTAGCACTGTAATTAATACCAATTCTGAGAAATAAAGCATAATGTGAAAAAATCGACCTATTTTCGCGATTTTTTTCTATCGGGCCAATGTTATGCTATTGGAACAATAATCATTCAGATTAAGCGGATATAAGTGAAGTTTCATGAAGTATTTATTTTGTCGCCATAACAACATATAGGTAAAATAAAAAACCGGCCAAGTGCGAGTCGGACTCGCACACGAAGGGTTCCGTACCATCGTAAAAAAAACAAAAAAAAACACGTTTTTTGTATGGGAGCCCCCTTTAGTTTTAATTATATTTTAATCTTACCTATTTGTTGTTGTAGCGGCAAAATAAATACACACTCTTTGAAAATTTCAGCTGTCTACCTGTTACGGTTACTGAGATACAGCCCTGTGACAGACGGACAGACGGACGGACGGACGGACGGACGGACGGACGGACATCGGAGGCTTAGTAATAGGGTTCCGTTTTCACCCTTTGGGTACGGAACACTAAAAACATAAAAACATTAAAGGGGGCCGTGAAAACTTGATGTTTTTGTGTTAAATATTGTACGATGGTACGGAACTCTTCGTGTGCGAGTTCGTCTCGTACTTGGCCGGTTTTTTGTTGTATGAAAGGGCCTATCCTTACGTAGTGATATTTATGTCAAAGCTATTAGTCGAAGTGTCACCTTTAAGTTGACATCCAGAAAGTTGTCGTAGTCTTCTTCGGACAGTTTGAGCACCCAGTTGTCGCGCGTGATGCCGGCCGAGTTGACAACGATGGTGGGTGGGCGCCTGTACTGCTGCAGCGCTGCCTGCAGCACCTTCTGAACGGAGGCCGACTCCGCCACGCTCAGCTCCACGGCGCTGTGCTCATCTGCGGTGAAAATAAAAATGTGCTTTTAATTAAAGTGATCATTCATCGGAATGTGATATGTATGTATGTATAATCGACTTGAAGCAAGGACGTATAATAGACCGTGAAGGAACACACATTCATTGAAGAAAGAGCCCAGTAAAAAGAACTACTTTAGGAATATACTGCAAGGCTGGACCCGAACCAGCAAAACGTACCATTCGCGGGTATTGCGTCTACCAATTTCGCCACAGGCTGTATACCCATAATTTGGAATTCTCCTACAGTCCCTCCTACTAATGAATGCATCCTACTAACACGGTGTTTAAGATTATACCTACATACATTTATTTAACGCTTCATCTGCGTTGCGGACATTGCTTCATTGATCATTCATCGTCGGACTAAAATCGGATTCGTCATATTTTATCATTAGCCAGTTCAACATTTACAACGAAGAAGAACTGGCAAGAAACTTCGTTGGTAATATTTTCATCATCTTCTAAAACGAAAGGACAAAAATCCTCGCAAAAATCTAAGCCCCGGTTGCACGAAGAGACGTCCGAGTTAATCAATGTTCAAACACGTCACTTTTAGTGAACCGCATGGAGTTCCTTGCATACTGTCCGTACAAAGTTACGAGTCTAATGGTACGTTGACGTTCATTTTGATTGTTTGTCCTTTCGTGCACTCGGCCCTAATATAATTTTCGGCCCGCGGCCCGATTAGATTTGATTTGATATGTTTTTGAAACAAAGAGTTTGAAAACGGCTAATCCAGAAATATTACTGCGTTTTCCACTTTTATGTTGTGTTTCAGGATCAGTTCCTGACTCCCGTCACCCCATCCACAAAGAGTGGAGAGATGGCGGCGGTTTGGAACCCAAGAGGTGCTACAGGCAACCAGATAAGCTGTTTCTCTTATTTATTTATAATATTCATTCCGTAGGCAGGAATAAATTGTATTATTTATTTATTTAACCATTGGAGCCTGCAGATAGAACCGTGTGAGATTTGACGGTCTCGACGGCCGCTTCGTAGTTGCGGTCAGCGGCGATCACGGTGGCGCCCTCTCGCGCCAGCACCTGACACGCGGCCCGACCGATGCCCGAACCAGCACCTGTCCAAATATAAATATACATTTTCTAAAAATATTTTTTTTTTAAAAGGAGGATAGACGAATATGCCTGGGAGTTGTTACTCGAAGTTATACACGAACGGCAAGGTCATTTAAGACTCAACTCAAATCCTTATCAAGTTAACTTGACGAATTTTGTATAGCGTATTGTTTTTATGCTATCCTCATTATTTAAAAAAACCTACTTACATACGACGGAAAGTGAAATAAACCCAACATTTTGACAAAGGAAGGAGTAAAACCGGCCAAGTGCGAGTCGGACTCGCACATTAAGGGTTCCGTACCATCGTACAAGATTTGACACAAAAAAAATCACGTTTTTTGTATGGGGTCCCCCTTTAATTTTTAATATTTTTTTAATTTTACCTGTTTGTTGTTATAACGGCTAAATAAATGCATACTCTGTGAAAATTTCAGCTGCCTACCTATTACGGTTCATGAGATACAGCCCTGTGACAGACGGACTGACGGACGAACGGACGGACGGACGGACGGACGGACGGACGGACGGACGGACGGACAGACGGACGGACGGACGGACGGACGGACGGACGGACGGACGGACGGACAGCGGAGGCTTAGTAATAGGGTTCCGTTTTCACCCTTTGGGTACGGAACCCTAATAAGTCAAGAAGGGATGAGTAATTTCATAATTTCATTGATGTTTATCGTATCGGCCAATTGCACCATAACGCCATGTAGTCTTTGTTTTATTTTAATATCTTCAATTATTTCAATTAAAATTTAAATTTTAACTGAATTATTTTTATTGATATGACAATATAATCCAATTTTAACAGGTGGAAAACATACTGAAAGTTGTGTAGGTATGCATGACATTATAAACAGTTTAGCCAACAATAAACCTTATTATCTACATTTAAAATTACTAACACGCAAATACGCTTACAAGCAGTAACAATTGTGTTTTTTATTAAAATGAGAATCTACTCTTAAAAATAATTCATAAGAAGTTTTTTTTAAAACAAATCAAACAAAAAACGAACATTTTTAAAATGTTCATTGGAAAAGTATTTTTTTCTGAATAATGTTTATTCTATTAAAACATTTTATTTTTAAATTATGGCCATTTCTGTTCAGCTTTATCGTTAGCCGTTTACGACCAGCCCGCGTGACCATTGATTTGCACAACAACCAGATTACTGGCGACCGGTATGCGGATCACAATTCATCACACTCACAGAACATGAATCACACTATTCTTACATGTTTTATGATGTTTTGCCTTGTTTACACATTATTCACTTTATTTTTTAACTAGTTATTCAATTCATTTTACATGTTTATTGATTACCTAGACTGGGATTACTCGATTGAGCAAAACGTGGAGCCATGAACTAACCATATGCTTATTTATTCATCGCTTCGGAACATTTTATCACAACTTTCTTACCGGTAACTAACGCCAATCTTCCAGCAAGGCTGCCAGCCATTTTGCTATGATCACACGCTAAGTAGCCAAGATAAACTAAGAACAGGTTTATAAAGATTGGTGGTACGATTTTTTTATCACAGTCCCACTATTTATTTGTTATCAATCTTATCATGGCGCGGAGCTCGACTTTGACCGCAGCCGTGAAGGTAGAAATGAACTACATGGAAACCTCGTTCATTTTTACCGTATCAAACTTACCACAGAGTCATTTGTAATCTGTGAATATGCCGAAAATTGTGTAACAGACAAACGTTCGTATTCAGAGTTGCCTGTGGAACATTTAAACGTGGAATACCATAGCCTGCTGTATTGTTTTGTGTTTGTGTGTGTGTTACAAGCCGTGAAGTAGGATTAGCAGCGTCCCATTTTCAGGTAGTGGTAGGCCGACCGATATCTTAGCTTTGTATAAAGGCTCTTTCTATCTTATCGAGCTGAGGTCAAAATATTATCGAAAGACGCTGATTCTAGCCTTGTTCTAGGTATTCATTAGCCTTTTCTTACTTAATTAATGTAACTGTATCTTTTAGCAATAGTTTTTATGAGTGAATGATCATAAATTGTTTGTTATTTCGTGATTGGAATTAATGTAACAAATTAATCATTTTATTAATACGTTATAATTAATTTGTTATTGTGAAAAATGTGCATTACTTTGAGAGTGGAGCTAAAATAAAATATATGTATTATTTATATTTAGTTTATTGGTTCTTATTTTCTATGCACAAATATCTCCAAACATAGATAGATATTCAAACATTCATTTTCAATTATTGACGCAACTACCTAAGACACAAAAAATATAATATTTACTACATATAATCTGCAAACATATACAACTGTACATGTCATCACTTGAATTAATGTTTTCATTAGTAAACATTATTTAGTAGAAAAATATAGAGGACATCATATTTGCTAGATATATCTACAAAAATGGCATAATTTCTTTATGAAATAGAACCTGCCTCATACGCAAGGAAATTCATATCTACTACATATTTATCAATGACAATTTTCCGGATAGCTCCTAAATACTATTTGCTGTGTTGAGCTTGACTAATGATAATGATATGTCTAGTTCAATATGTTTAATATGTACGTAGGTATATGAAGCTTCAGGAAGGAGTCATTTTAAAATACATATCTTTATCGTTTAATCTGTAGCCATGTCTAAATACGTTTTCACTTAAATATGCTGCTAAATTGAACTTTTAGAATAGATATCGACATTATATATAGAATTCTACATTAAAAAATCTTCTTTATTATATAAATCTAATCTTATTTAATCAAATAATGCATATAGTGTGAAACAAAATAATTCTTAAACAAAATAAAACCACCTGAATTATATATAACTAAACTAGCTCTTTTATTTAACAGAATGGGACTATACTCGGAAACATTTAAATCCAGTCACTGTCACACATATTTTGGCGCACACACTTCACTAACTTTCTTGTGTATGATTTTTAGAGGTTCACTGCTTGTAGAAACACCACTTATTTACATAATAACAACCAAATCAACACATTTGAGTCAAATCACGAACGAACGAATCAAGCGCACTTCATAGCTGGCGGCACTAAGCATACTGAAAGGCGGGCCGGTACAATGTCGGAGCTACCTGCGTGTAGGCCTACGACTCGACGTACCGAATTTCTACTTCACGGCTTGTAACACACACACAAACGCAAAACAATACAGCAGGCTATGGGAATACATATTTCTACATGACAATCTCTTTGTATACAATCAGACACGGATGACTAATATCACACAACTACCATTATGATAATAGTCCAATACTCCACATTCCCGAAGAATTTAGTTGCCGCGCCAGAACCTTCTCTAGCACGGCTACGTTGGACTGCATGGAAAACACGGTAAATTTTTCATCGTCGCTACGACCATCGTTCGTTCAATGCGACCCTACCACCTAGTAAATAAGGAAGGAGACCTACAGCTTTACGTGGAATCCGAACCACGGCCAGCCTCAACGATTGAAATGGCCACCCATCCAGAACCCATCCGCGCTCAGAGGTGCTTACCCAGCTTATCGAATCGCAAGGCGTCGCACCACTGCTGCGAGGCTGCTCAAAATACTTTTTAAACACTCCAAAAAAGGAAGGTTATGATACACGTTGTAATGTTCAAAAAGCCGCGGTTCACCTCTGCCCGCGCGTCCCCTCGGGAGCAATTCTGGCGCGCCGGCCGCGGCCGTCGCATGTTTTGGCGGCAAAACGGCGCGCGGTGGCGTGATGCACTGCCACAGCGCATGCGTCGCGCGCCTTCTTTGATGTAGCATCCCAGTCATAATACAGGCTGTCGCTGGTTCACTCGCTGGTTCATTACAATAATTTTTTTTCTGCAGCATTATTTTACATTTCCCTACGGAACCCTATTACTAAGCCTCCGGCGTCCGTCGGTCCGTCCGTCTATCACAGGGATGCATCTCATGAACAGGTAGGCAGCTGAAATTTTTACAGATTGTGTATTTGTTTTGCCGCTATAACAACAAAAATAAATTTAAATAAACATTCAATTACAAAAAAGTGTTTTTTTGTGTTAAATATTGTACGATGGTACAGAACCCTTTGTGTGCGAGTCCGACACGCAATTGGCCAGTTTTTTTTTTTGCTTCAAATATGATAAGAAATAACTAGTATAAGCCATTCAAATCTTATATATTTTGACTATTGTAGCTTCTATTATTTCTGCATTAGGAAGATATTAGCAGCCTGTATATAGGTACAATGTCTTGCAAGTGTATCTCAGTCGTACGCTTAGCGAAACCTGTCGCATTAAATCGCGCCTCGGGACAAATTTTGAGAGTGAGCGACAAATCCTCTGTTTTTAGGATCAAATGAAAGCGGTTCTTTTCACAAGTTCGGGCGAGTGACGTCTATCAATTCTCCACTCTAGGTATTTATCAAAAGTAATGAGCATATGTTTTTGCCATTCCTTATGCGGATACGTCATAGGTACTACCAGCGCCAGCAAAACATTTTGCTATGTTGTCAAATCGTCTACTTGGTCTAATCGGCAGCCCCGGTTGCACGAAGAGACGGCCGAGAAGACGAGTTAATCAATGTTCAAACACGTCAGTTTTAGTGAACCGCATAGAGTTCCTTCTATACCGTCCATACAAAGTGCCGTGTTTAATCGTACGTTGACGTTGATTTAGATTTTTGTCCTTTCGTGCACTCGGCCCTTAGAGCAGTCCTAAATGCTCTAAGACTCGGCCCCACATTAGCCGCCGATTCACAGTCACCTGTGACTCACAGCTGAATACTTACACTTTCTTACTCATGGAACAGCTACTCGCGTGAAACCTCAGAAGATTCTCCCTAGTTTCATCCCATAGATAAAAAGAGAGGACATATGGCATGGAGCGCACCTACTATGGGACCAGCCAAGTGCGAGTCGGATTCGCACACGAAGGGTTCCGTACAAGATTTAACAAAAAAAAAATATTTTAACACATTTTTTGTATGGGGCCCCCCTTTAATTATTATTTTATTTTTATTTTACCTATTTGTTGTTATAGCGGCAAAATAAATACACACTCCGTGAAAATTTCAGCTTCCTACCTATTACGGTTCACGAGATACAGCCCTGTGACAGACGGACGGACGGACGGACGGACGGACGGACGGACGGACGGACGGACAGCGGAGGCTTAGTAATAGGGTTCCGTTTTTACCCTTTGGATACGGAACCCTAAAAACTACAAATCCAAAATAAATGTACATGCCAAATTCAAACAGTCGCAGACGCATTGGAGGGTGTGTGTGTGGCTGGGAACTGACTCGACGAATGGTATTTTAGAGCACATTCGCGCGCGGTGGCGATGTTGCGACTGTGTGGCATACGACGCGCCGCCGGATTCCCATACAATTATATGGGCATTTTGACCATATAGCGGAGACCTGATATTGAGCGCATGCCCCTTCTTCTCTTTTTCTGGTCAGTGTTTAATCCCATTCTCATTATTCAAATTAGAGTACGATGACCACAGACCAGACACACCAATGATCTGTGGCTATAACACAACATAAATGGCAGCGATGACATCATCCGAAAGTGAGATAGAAGTTACTCCCATTTACCTGTTCATGTGAATTTCATGAGTACAGGGGGTCCATTCAGGGCGAGAATGAGTTCGAATTCGTCACTAAATCACTCTCACTTTTTTAAAAGTCTTCTTGAACATCATTACAGTTAGGTAAAAATCTGGTCTGTCCCGTAAATATATTACGTTGGAAGTATAAATAACGGTTCCGTTATTTAAATAATGATATATTTCCCAGCTATTTTTAGGTTAACTCACTCCCGAACTCGAACTCACTCTTACCTGAATGGACCCCCAGGGGCTAGTCTAAGTATGTACTACTTACTCGAGGAATCTGTTTCGGAGTTGAGTTTTACAATATTACTTACTGTGTATTGTTTAACATTGATTTCTAAAACAAGGCATCAATCGCAAAACAACGTTAGAAGTTGGCATCGATAGCACTGTGCCTTTGGAATTTAAGATTGACACATTGGCAACACAGAGGCAAAAACAAGAGAAAAGCGCGGGAAAATGGACGCAAGGCTGATTATGAGAGATTTTTGGTTGGGAGGTTTTCGAAGAAAAAGTGGGAAGTGATAGAAAAGTAAAAATGTGTTTATTTTTCACGCTACCATAAAAATTACTGAACCCAGAAATCGAAATGCAATTGTAATATTTTTATGCATAAATGCAATGCATTTTTATTTATATCTTCTATCAATCACGCTTCTAATGCGATAGATCGTTATTTTTAAATATAATGTATAGAAACATGGAATACGAAGAATACGAACGAGCAATCATCCGTCTGGAGTTAATATTTGGACTTACCGATGCGTTTTGACATATGTATAGTGCTAGGACTGGATAGAGGCTTAACATAGTACGTTTTAAAACTCAACCGGATATGTATATTTTGCATAAATTCTGTATATACATTTTTAGACTGACATACTTTATGTCTATAGTTATTAAATTGGTCTGTAACTTTTTTTTTTATAGAAATAAATAGTGCACAACATCTATTCTTAGGTTACTTTTCTTGTTGCTACCTGTATATTTTTGTCCCATTATCGGGTTGATTGGAAGAGATTGACATTAGGCAATAAGTCCGCCCTTGTATGTACCATGTGTATGATAGCAATAAAGAATATTATTATTATTATATTTTGGACTGACCCCTAATATATCTACAAGAACTAATGCTACATTTATTTTTATAAAATGAGAAGAGTTCATTACAATATTTACCCGACTAAAGTATCGTTTACAACAGGCCCCACTTCGCGGTAGAGCTCGGCGCGCACTTTGACATGTCAGTCAGCTGTCAGCGTTACTGTCAGCCGAGCGCGACTGGAATCAGCCCCGCGCCAAAGATTATACAGGCTGGTTCGGGATACGGGATACAGGCTGGATCGCGATAGAAAGTACTCAATATTAGAAGAAATAAATCCTTATCAAAATTATTTTCGGCCTAAGCTGGGGGACATCATATAAAAATATCAGCGATGCAGTCATGCGTAAGCTAAGCATAGATGCTTTACTTTAACAGTGACCTCGTATTCGCTCCCTGAGTGCTAACGCTGAGAAGGGTTCCCGCGAGTAGCTGTCACTCCATGATATTTTTATGCAACTGGACATGGATGGATAATACTACACCCACAGTCATGCATGATATTAGCCCAATACACCCCATTACCAAAGAAAAACACCCAATACACCTCGGTGGCCCAGTGGCGCGACACTTCGGAGATCGCTCTCCGAAGTTAAGCAACGCTGGGTCCGGTCTGGTCTTGGATGGGTGACCATTCGACCGTTGAGAGAGGCTGGCCGTGGTTCGGATTCCACGTTAAGCTGTAGGTCCCCTTCCTTACTTACTAGGTGGTAGGGTTTATCCCGCCCGGGTTGGTACCATCGCATTGGATGAACGATGGTCGAAGCGGCAATGAAAATTGTCCGTGTTTTACATCCAGTTCAATGTAGCCGTGCAATATAAGGAAGGTCCTGGCATGGCACGTAGTTCCCATGTGGTGTGTTGGGCTAATACCATGACAGAACTTGTGGTATTAGCCATCCATGTCCAGTCACATAAAAAAAAACACGTCACTTTTAGTGAACGACATAGACTTCCTTCCTTAATATTGTGTATTTATTTTCTACCTAGCGCCTGCTCCATGGTATTGATTATATATTTTTGACACATTTTATACAACATAGAGCTCACGAAAGTAACGTAATAAATCAACACTAAATTAAAAAATCCTTTTTAATTTCTACATTTATTCCGATTATACCGTGCTTTGCTTTTACTCGACACTGGCAGAAAAACGCAAAACTCAAGCGTGATTGCCAAAAAGGCTAATCCACCAGCCTGGTGTGAAGCCTTTAAAGAAGAAGAAGAATAGAGTTCCTTCCATACTGTCCACACAAAGTGACGTGTTTGATCATACTTTGCTAACTTACACACAACACATAAAATTCGACAGTCTAATCTCGCAATGGTCTATGGACGGTCTGTTGGAGGTAGGGAGACAGTGTATTATATTCTTTGGTAGCGAGCAGCAAACACATACACTTACACATTCCATTTATTTCATTCTCCTAACACAGTTTCAGTTACTTACAACCAAGACACCTTCATTTCACACTCTTGCTTATATTTTATATACCAATTCTATATTTTTTATTTGAAAAGCATTACATTGTAAAAGTTTTAACTAATCGTAATATACCCATGTAAAAAACCTTGTTAACAGTAGTTCTTATAAGGTAGGTAAATTCCTTCGGGAATGTGGTGTATTGGACTAATATCATAACGGCAGTTGTGTGGTATTAGCCATCCATGTCAGGTCGCATAAAAAAAGTGAAAAAGGCTCTTTAATTTCTGAATTGGCCATGAAGACACACTTAAAAACATCAACTCCAAATTATTGTATTCAACAACTGCAAATTAAAACCGGCCAAGTGCGAGTCAGACTTGCACACGAAGGTACATGGTTCCGTACCATTTTATAAGATTTAATACTATAAAATCACGTTTTTTGTATGGAACCCCACTTTAATTTGTATATTTTTTTTTATTTTACCTATTTGTTGTTATAGCGGCAAAATAAATACACACTCTGTGAAAATTTCAGCTGCCTACCTATTACGGTTCATGAGATACAGCCCTGTGACAGACGGACGGACAGCGGAGGCTTAGTAATAGGGTTTCGTTTTCACCCTTTGGGTACGGAACCCTAAAAAGGCAGGTTTTGATAAACAATAAAACATTTTTTTATTTATTACTTTTTTAAATTAACAAACCTCACTATTAAACCTTACACTGTTTCACTGTAACAGTTTAAACTTGAGGTAACATGCTGCTGGGTCCCGCTTTTTAAGCCAAAATAACCATAAAAAATTACAAATTGGCGATTACCGAAGGAAATGATATTTTTTTGCGGCAAGTTTTTTATTTCTCCGCTGAACTATTTTTTACGAAGATTTTGACGGTTTTTAACATCGTCGGTTCTAAGTGTCGGCTAATTTGTTAGAAGGTGGTCGTAGATCGTAAATAATACAAGTCAAATACTGAACACCGTGTGGCACCGCACTATGAGACGGTGCGTCCCCAGGGAAATGGCAGCGAAACGGCATCGCCTTTGGTTGAATGTTTCGTTCATGTGCATGCATAGGTATGCATAAATGTAACTGCGGCGGGAACAAGGACTGGTTTAAGTTTAAGGTTAAGTTTAAGTTTGAAAAAAAAACGTAGATGTAATTTCGATGCACAGCTACAAAATTAAATTACATTACAATTTAAAATGGTAAACAAATCAATGACTAAACTCTCACGTAACATAGTGGCAGAGTCCGCTTTTTCGCAGAAATTTTGTGCCATGTGAGATGTTTCTATGTATCAACCTAAAAATGTACCTAAAAACCTGCCCATAATTAAGGATTGATTCAGGGGTATGAAATATAAAATATTTTTCTGTAAAAAAAAGTTACCTAAAGTGTGTTTTAAAAATATATATATAATTCTAGTGAACAGCTTTTGGAGTGTGATTGCGCACGGGAGTAGCGGCTGCTCCTAGACAACGGGCTAAATAATCGGCCTATTCCTGGAATTCCGTAATCAGGAATCCTGAGTCTAGAAAACCACTTTTATAGCGGTTTTCAAAGCAATTTTTTCGATGGAAAACCTTGAATAATTGGAATAGTATACTGCGGAAACTTTACTTCAAGAAAATCACTTCGAAAATCGGTTTTCGAGACTCTGCATTCCGGAATTCCAGGAATACGCCTGTTGCTCGAAATGTCGCGGCGTCGTCGGAGAAAATATCCTTCCGCCTCCGCGTGAAAATCTGTGAGTATTTTAACATGTTTAACAACCGCGGTAATCTAAAAATTGTTATCACTACATCATCGCACTACATAGTATAAAACATAGTCGCTTTCTCTGTCCCTATATCCCTATGTATGCTTAAATCTTTAAAACTGCGCAACGGATTTTGATGCGTTTTTTTAATAGATAAAGTGATTGAAGAGGAAGGTTTATATGTATAATAACATCCATTAAATAGTGGGGAAATGCGGTTTATTTTGAGGTTTCTAATGTGACGTCGTAAATAATTACATTTTTTTCGCTAACATTGCAAACGCAGGCTGAACCCTACGAGATTTATCAAAATAATGTACTAAGTATTGTACACATTGAAAAGGTCTACAGAAAACTCTGCTATAGTATATGTCTATCTCTTATGGATATCCCACATTAACATTTTTTTGTCATTTACTTTTTACGACTAATAATGGCAAATTTTCGAAGCAATTTTAACCAATACAGCATTAATCCTTATCCAATTAAATACCTTAAATAGATTGTTGATTTAATATAGATCTATATGGCCCTTTACAGCATATGATTTAAATGAATTTTTTCGAAGATATTACAGCTTAAAAAATTGCGGGACGTAGCGTTTAGTAAATGTATCGCGTGCGGGCCACGGGCAGTAATGAATAAATCAAAACTACTGGATCGATTTTAATCATTTTTTCAGTGAGTGACATACCTAGGCTATATATTTTATACCCGTGCGAAGCCGGAGCGGGCCGCTAGTTATATATATTTTGGAGTGGTTTGACTCTTGACGCCAGAGTGAGACTGAATTCTGTGTCGGAAGCTAGAAACTTTTCTAAAAAGTGACTTCTATTCGCTTCGCTCGCCCCTCCGTCCCCAGGGGTCAACACGTGTGAGCCCCCGCCCGCCACGCCGCCGGCGTGTCAAGGTGACGCGGCCATGTTGTGACACGTCTGAGGATGTGATAAAAACGCATCAACACTTTTTAGCGACTCGATCTTTTTACCCGGGACGTCACCACTAAGTGGTTGGCTCGCGTCCCCTGTGGCTAATGCCTTCACACAGTGTCACCATGTTCACATTTACTTACTTTATTAAAAACAAAAAAACCGGCCAAGTGCGAGTCAGACTCGCACACGAAGGGTTCCGTACCATCGTGCAAGATTTAACACCAAAAAAATCAGTGTGCCCTCCCCCCCCTTTATTTTCATTATTTTTTAATGTTACCTATTTGTTGTTATAGCGGCAAAATAAATACATATTTTGTGAAAATTTCAGCTGCCTACCTATTACAGTTCATGAGATACAGCCATGTGACAGACGGACGGACGGACGGACGGAGGAGGCTTAGTAATAGGGTTCCGTTGGCACCCTTTGGGTACGGAACCCTAAAAAGTACTTAAGAATTTTTTGGGCACGTAAAAAGAATACAATTGAGCCCACTGCATTTTTCCCCTGCATCTCGTAGGAGCCGACGAAGTGCTGAGTGCGCGAAAGGACAAAACATCAAAACCAACCTCAACGTACGATTAAACACGTCACTTTGTACGGACAGTATGGAGGGGACTCCTTGCAGTTCACTAAAAGTGACGTGTTTGAACATTGATTCGTCGTTCGTGGTTCAGATTCTACGAAGATGTTGCTTACTAGGTAGGTGGTAGGGTTAATCCCGCCCGGTTTGGTAGGATCGCGTTGAAAATGTCCGTGTTTTCCACGCAGTTCAATGTAGCCGTGCTCATAAAGGAAAGGTCCTGGCATGGCACCTTACTCCTTCGGGAATGCGTGTTCGGCTAATACCATGACGGTGGCTGTGGTATAGCCATCCATGTCCGGTCACATAAAAAAGATTTTGTCACTTAATTGCCTAGCCACGATTGAGTTGTATTCGTGCAGTGTGATTCTGTGTTGACGGTTCTACAAAATTAATGGTTTTGGCGGCAAACGAGACGCGACTAAACGCACGGTCCCAATATCCGTTTGCGGGTGGCGGGAATTCCTTTCACATAGCTACGTATGCATACAAATTATCAAACATGCATTCAGGGTGGTATTTTAAAACAACTCTGTATATGACGCTAACCTCCAATATTTTGGGAGATTTTTGATGACTATGGTCTGTGAATACATTTAGGCTGAGATAAATAGTCGTAACAGAAACTAAGGCTGAGATAAATAGTCGTAACAGAAACTAAGACTAACGAAAAGTAGTACTTTGTGACGTAATTTTGCATTTGTTTGAGATGTAGTCCATACAAAATGTATCAACGTGACGTCACAAAGTACTACTTTTAATTAGTCTTAGTTTCTGTTACGACTATTTATCTCAGCCTTAGAATAACGAAAAGTCGTACTTTGTGACGTCAATTTGACACATTTTGTATGGACAAAATCTCAAAGTAATTCAAATTCTGTTACGACTATTTATCTCAGCCATAGGCTACTTTTCACTCACTTTGATACTTTTTGTATGGACGAAATCTCAAATGAATGCCAATTGACGTCACAAAGTACTACTTTTCGTTAGTCTTAGTTTCTGTTACGACTATTTATCTCAGCCTTAGTTTCGGTTACGACTATTTGTCTCAGCCGCTGTCAAAACGTAGTTTGAATGAAGATACTTTACTTAAAATCGGTGCTACCTTCGTAAGTTATAGGGGTTGCCAACTAACACTTTAATTGGTACCCCATTATATCAATGAGCCCAACAAACCACATGGGAACTAGATTTCATGTCTGGACCTTCCTTATAATCAACATTGAACTAGATGCAAAACCTTTACAATTTTCATTGCCGCTTGGACCTACTTCCATTCAATGCACCAACCCGGCTGGTATAGTTTTAGGTGTAGTCCGCATCTCCGCCCACCTCATCGGTCAAACGGTCACCCATCGGTCAAAGGCGTTGCGCCCCTGGGCTACAGAGGACGACGTACGAAGAATCATATCGGGGGATTTGCCATTTTTTTCGAGCTAAAGTTGTTAAAAAAAATACATCAGTCAAGGTAGGCTTGCGGATATTGATGTGTTCACTAACTGGCAGTAATTGTCCTGACATGTCCCTCGAAAGTGTCCCAACTACTGAGCCGTATAACCGCGCCACCCTGCGCTCAGCGCTCGTGTGCTCGCTCGTGTGACCCCGCTGCGCGGGGGTTTGGGACACTTAGGGAGAGGACAAGGCCAAATGCGAATCGGACTCGCACACGAAGGGTTCCGTACAATAGTACAAGATTTAACACAGTTTTTTCGGGGCCTTGTTTTTTTATTATTTTTAAATTTTACCTATTTGTTGTTTTTTTTTATGCAAAGCAATAGCGGCAAAATAAAAACATACTCTGTTAAAATTTCAGCTGCCTACTTATTACGGTTCATGAGATACAGCCCTGTGACAGACGGGCGGACAGACAGCGGAGGCTTTGTAATAGGGTTCCGTTGGCATCCTTTGGGTACGGAGCCCTAACGAGTACATATGTAAGTACACACGTAAGGATAATACTTCTTTGGCGTGAATAAAAACAGCATGTTTTCCTGCACTCAAACAAAGAACAGTCAAACGGCCAATGGACGGCGACGCCGACGGTGGCGTGGCGCAACGGGGGGGGAGGTATTCTATATTCAAATAAATAATGTGTCATCGGGCGCGCGCGCAAATTCGTTACAAGCAAAACAACGCGCCTAAATAAGTATAATGCGATTCAAATAAGAATAGGGTAAGATCACCGCCATTTTGAATGTCAAACCCTCACTTCACTTCACAAGTTTCAGTACTTTGCCGCGGTGCTGCCGCGTACTTTCCCTCGCGAATTCGAGTGAAGTTAGTCAAGAGCCCCGTCCTATTCTTATTTGAATCGCATTGTATAACTTCATATTTCCGAGCCATCAACGAAGTCTGTCCCCCCTACCGGACTGCGGATTTGACAAATGTATTCCTCCGCGCTCCGTCGGGCCGCCGCGATTCCGGTAGCCCGCGCCGGCGGTACCGGTGCGGTGTGCGCACGTCGCCGAACTGGCGACACGGTGGGGGCGTGCCGGGGTAATGGGCCGCGGTTATGCGGATGTGCTAATTCGACGGATGCATGGAATTCTTTCCTTCGCATAATATTTAGAAGGGTAGAAATACGAATATGCTCCTCTTTTCTTTAGAACTTTTGATCTGAACATTACGTGTCCATTTCTATGAAGTAAATTGGTAGAACGTTTTAAAGTGCACAGGTTTAATGCTAAGGTTTTATTTGATGCAATCTCCTGGTAAAATCTCCTTGATCTGAATCTTGGTAAAATCTAATTCTGCAAAGTGGAGATTTTTTCAAATCTCCACTTTGCAGAATTAGATTTTTTGATAGGTATTTTGGGTTATAAAAAATATTTCGCAGTTCCTATACATTTAATCCAAGTCGCAAAAAAAGGTATGGCAGCAGCAATTAATTTAATATAAAAAACTTCAGTAAAGTGTTTATTTTTGCCAAAACAATTGTCCCTTGCAGTGCAAATGCTAATTTAAAAGAGCAACTATTTTAATCGCTTCCCATCGATTATTGCGCGCCAATATATGTATATAAATTATCGTCCCTTAATGGTTAAAAAAAAATACTTCCAACAATATGGTAGCCTATAAGGTAATCAAAGCTTATTCAATAACGAAGTAATCATAACCTAATTTAAAAGAATCAATAATTTCAAGAAACACAATATAACTAAAGCGGCTGTAATGACAAAATACGTACGCATAGTAATTACCTAACCATAACCATGAGAAGAGATTACCGTCAAAAACGTCTCGAGAAGATTAATGAAATCGAAACCTATTTTTGGAACCACCGCTGTTTCGCTGAATGCAACTTCTTCAAATAAAAAATAAAACTTTCGTAAAATAATCTCGCAGAGCGGGCGCGTTCTAAATTCAAGCGGAGCGCGCGAAAGTGTCAAGTCGGCCGTAATTGGCGGCGACAGTGATGGCGGGAATGTCGATTGTCGCTGTTGGCTGCCTGCGCTGCTGCTTGCCGCGCATGCGTATCGGACCGAACGTCGCGGCGTCGGTCGTCGGCGGGAAACTGAGATGTTTGCTTTCTACGATACTTCAAATAGAAATACATTTTGTAGTTACCGGTCATTTGTTTTGTGGAGAGATGAAAAGGTGGGTCAGGTCTTGAGAACCACGGCTCTTGGATTTTAATATTGTATATGTGTTAACTCATTGGGAAACTTCGTTAGTGCGATATAGACTTCTTCTGTTTTGACGTTTTAGCGGGTAGCGCCATCTAGCGCCGCGTTAACTAACTTCTGTGCATCTGTTTTTTTATGTGTGGCATGTGAAACTAGCAGCTCTCAGTAGAGGGCTCTAGGTCGCTACAGTTTGTTAATTTTGGAGCATTGATGCTCCGTCACAAACAGCGTCAAATCTCGCAACACGTTATTTTTATAGCTTACAAAGCGACGATGTTACCGAGGGACTTACCGTGAGTTGCATCGAGAAAATGACCTACCTTATTATAGTACCTACGATCCTGCCTGTATTTAGTCAAATTGGCCGGGGGCACGGCTGCCGTCGCGCCACCGAAAGTGGGTAAACTACAAACAGTGGAATGTAGACAATTAATTCTGGCCGTAATGGAGATGCTCGGATGCGAAGGCCTAAGTAGAGCAGTGGTTCTTCCTGTGTGAAACCTCACCACAGAATAAGTAATAGTGACCTCGCAGTGAAAGCTGGGGGGCGGAGCCAGGGCGAGCCGGCGGCGCCTAGGGGAGGGGCTGCGTATTATCTTTGGCAGCGAGCTCCGAGCCGAGCGGAAGCAGATAACGGAGCCCGGCGCCGAACAAAAGATATAATAAGTATGCATTCATCGAAATGATTAGCATGAACTTAGCAAAGCACCCATCGCCAATCCAAACGTGATTAGCTGGATATTTTGTTGCTAATTTTTTACTGGGATTTTGGTTGCCTTGATCTATCTATAACACGAGCTATAAATAGAGCGACAAAATCAAAATCACCGTATTGGATATCATAGCTTTGCAAAGTTTGTGCTCATAATTCAATGTGTAATAGCTATGGCGTGTGTTTAGCTGGAATATCCTTGACTATTTACTAAAAAAAATGTTGGAATCGAAAAATTATAATGAGTGTTTTTGAATTATTTTTTCATATCAGTTTTACATAGGTACAAGCTACGAAAGCAACATTTTAGAACGTTCCTAAATACGTGGTGATTGGTTGGAGATTAAGGGTATTAATAGAGTTAACAATATCCTCTATGATTGCTTAATGTTTTTTGAACAACGTAATTTTTTGCTCGAACAAGTACACAGGTAATATAAATGAAATTGTCTTTTAAAAAAAAAGCATGTCTGTTTTTAATGTATTCTGGTGCATGGCACCGAAGGAATTCGGTACCATACCAGGACCTTCCATTTATGAGCTCGGCTACACTGAACTGGATGCAAAACACGGATAAAATTGTATTGCCTCTATAACTATTGTTTCATCCAATGCGGTGGTACAAACCCTAGCACCAAGTAGAGGAAGGTAACTTAGAGCTTTACATGGGTTCCAAACAATAATAGAGCTTTCATTCCTAACAAAATGCACGTATCCAACTCAGAAAGAGAAAGAAATGGGCCATGACCGGGGCGAGGATTTGAACCCATAACCTCTGAAAAGGCATGAAAGGCAACTCCTCTAGCCCCTACACCATTTTTTGTATCCAGTCCTTGGGTAGAGCCGTGAGAAGTTCGGCGCAGTGCTCCGCCCGCCTGCGCCGGAGTTGCCAGCGCTGCGTTTCGTTGCACGATAATTGAAAGAGACAGCAGCTCGATGTTCTCGGTTCTATTCCCGTTCGCAGCAGCCCAGACACCGCCGGCGTGAGTTCTTGACAGCAACGTCACGGTGCGGCGGCGGCGCGTCGCGGTTGATTGGTATAATCTTTGACAACCACGGGTCCAAAGTTAGCGGCCCGGACCTGAGCTACGGGCGGGTCTCGACTCTCATTCAAGTCGTGGGTTCGATACCACGTCGTCAAAAAGCCACTTTCTTTCTCTTTCTAAGTTGGTTAAGTGCATTGACAACCACGAGACCAACGTTTTGAGCGACCCGTAGCTCAGGAAGCGGGCCTCGCCTCTAATTCAGGTCGTGGGTTCAATACCACCTCGTAAAAGAGCCACTTTCTTTCTCTTGCAAGTTGGATAAGTCCATTTCGTCGCAAATGGAAGCCGCTCCATGGTTCAAAATTCATGCATAACTAACTATAGGTTACACTAAGTGGAATGGCAAGCCCGCCCGGGTTGGTACAATCGCATTAGATGAAAAGATAGTCGAAGCGGCAATGACAAAGTGAAAAATTGTCGAATTCAATGTAGCCGTGCTCATAAAGGGAAGGTCCTGGCATGGCACCTAGTTCCTTCGGGAATATGATGTATTTGGCTTATATCATAACGCTAGTGGTGTGTATTAGCAATTAATGTGAGGTTGCAATAAAAAAAACGAAGAATAAGTGAGAGGAGGCAGACATGATTGACCGCATTTTCAAAATGCTGTTGCATACAATATTGTTATTTATTTTGATTTATTTATTTATTTATTTATTTATTTATTATGATACATTCAGACGAATCTCAGAGCTGGTAAGTCAATGACGTGTTGCCATCTTTTATTGGAACTCACACCATGAAAATTTTCGGTTCTAGTGTTTTCGTCTCCCTATAAAAGTCCTGTCGTGCAAATAAAGCAGCTTCATATATTATCACAGCTTTTGCAATATTATTTCTTTGGTGCTTACGCTACAGTCAGTCAGTCAGCGTGTTTGCGTCCACTGCTGGACATACGCCTCCTATTTTTCTCCATTCCACCCGGCCCTCAGCGGTACGGAACCACTGCTTTCCGCCGACGCACTTGATGTCGTCGTCCCACCTGGCGGGTGACGTGACCAGCCCACTGCCATTTGAGCTTAGCCACCCGGTGTCCAATATGCTTAGCTGTGCCTGTGCTTACGCTACAGGCACCGCCATTTATTTCCATCCCGTAGGCACTCGTCCCGGCGCCCCGACACATCCTAATTTCACATCCGCACTTTGATTTTTTCAAAGCCGTAAACTCTTCAAAGCCAATTAGACAACGTCTCAGCCACTGCTCCGTCCGATCCGCCGCCTCGTAAATAATACGCCGACACATCTTTCAATAATTATCTGCCGGGAAAAAGGCGTTTTCTGGTTGGGCGGGGACTCTTGGGCGCTCCGCCCCGCACGTCGGCCGCCGCCCACCCCGCCGTGCGAGCCATGTTCGCCGAACGCACACCATTAGTTCGCGCATTAGCGGCGAGTTAGTGCACGCTCTAATTGAATGAATTAGACTTAATCTAATAACGAAATAAATTAATAACAATCATTTTTAATTCGGACCCGCGGTGACGCGCGATTGGTGTGGACGGCGATTGACACTGAATTCAATTATGAATAAGTGAAGTGTTTGTTAGTTTTCGCGCAAGTGATGGATCATGAGGAAGGTAGGAAAACATTGAATTTCTTGAAATGTGTGGTGCAATATTTCTGGCAATCTCTTCTTATTTCAATGCTGCGTCCCGGTGTATAACTTCGTGTGTTTTCGACATACTATATATGCTAACGTTAAAGTTAAAAATGTATTTTTTTCTAGATTGCAATAAGAAATCACATTTCTCAAAAAAAACGGCGAACTTAAAGTATTATTTTTTTAATTTTTATGTTAATTTGTAGGATTTCAAGGGAATTTAAAATATTTTATTCGTCATATAAAACATACTGACATAATCGATTTATTTTGATTAAATTAAAAATAAGACTTCAAAATTATAACTAAAATATACAGCAAAATATATGTAATCCATATTTTAAGGCAAGTCTTGAACTTTTAACTCTAAAAATAGTGCCTGGCCAAACGCTGGGGCCGGTTTTTCGTTTCAAACTATGTACATCTTAAACTTTGCTATAATTTTCATCTTGTCCATTTCACGAATTTTATAAAAATGGCGGCTCTCTTTACTTTAACCTAACCGTTGCTCATTAAGACACCTACACATCCTAAGTTACCGAACATTGTCCCAATGCAAAACCAGTTCTGCCCAATACGAGTAGGTACCTATTTCCGAAAAATAGTTCCAATATGTACATTTCAAACAATACTAAATTTATTTCTTCTACATATAATATCTCCATTTGTTATTAAAAAAATTCTTTATTTAAAGCATTAAAAAGACAGTTATAGGGAACTTTAAAATAATATTTCATTTAGATAGTAAAAGGTAAACATAGTTATTTTAGTTACATTAGTTAGCTTCGGGTATTCAATAATGAGAGAGTAACGACAGTTTGGTTGAATATTAATTATTTAATAAGCATGTCAGTGTTATTAAGGAAACAGGATAACATTATTCGGTCCGCTTTTAAAACGACGGTCAGCTGGTAAGGAAATGTGTGCGGTAATTGTACTGTGCCTACTCTTGTACCCGACACTTTTGAAAACCACGAACGGACTATCACATCGAAAAATTAATAATATGTTTTCTCGGGTAGATGAGAGTACTTATTTCGAGCTAATGCTTACAAAAACCGGCCAAGTGCAAGTCGGACTCGCACACGAAGGGTTCCGTACCATCGTAAAAGATTTAAAAAAAAATCACGTTTTTTGTATGGGAGCCCCCTTTGATTTTAATTTTTTTCAATTTTACCTATTTATTGTTATAGCGGCAAAATAAATACACACTCTGTGAAATGTTCAGCTGTCTATCTGTTACGGTTACTGAGATACAGCCCTGTGACAGACGGACGGACGGACGGACGGACGGACGGACGGACGGACGGACGGACGGACGGACGGACGGACGGACGGACGGACGGACGGACGGACGGACGGACGGACGGACGGACGGACGGACGCACGGACGGACGAACGGACGGACGGACGAACGGAAGGACGGACGGACGGACGGACGCACGGACGGACGAACGGACGGACGGACGAACGGAAGGACGGACGGACGGACGGAGGGACAGCGGAGGCTTAGTAATAGGGTTCCGTTTTCACCCTTTGGGTACGGAACCCTAAAAAGTAATACAACAAACATTCTCTCAAGTATGTACTTGCTCCAACTGATTTCGGCGGTTTTTTTTTTTCGAAATTTAGACAAATTCTTGAAAGGAAAGATATTTTATTTCGATGAGGCAGTTGAAACCGTTTTCAAATAATAATAAATTGATTCTATCTCCCGAAATGTATTTAGCAAAGGAATGAATAAACTTCCATCCAGTTGGATGTAGCCGTGCTCATAAAGGGAAGGTCCTGGCATAGCCTGATTCCTTCGGGGATGTGGTGTATTGGGCAAATATCATAACGGTAGTTGTGTGGCATTAGCCATCCATGTCAGGTCGCACAAAAAAAATATTTTTTAGAGCACATTCGCGCGCGTTGGTGATGCTTCGACTCGTGGCATACGACGCGCTGCCTCCGGATTCCCATACTTTGGCCATACGGCGAAGTCTCAACCGTTATTTTTAGCGCTAACGACTATTGGTTTCATTTAACTGGATGAAAAACTAAGAAAATGTTTGTTCCTTTTCCCCTGCCCTGTCCCTTCGAGCGTTTAAGGTGGCCCAACCCGGCGGCCTCAACTCATTTGCGGGCACGGTACAAAACCGTGCTGTTGCGCTCTGGGACCTTCTCTGTTTCTAAGAATAAGACAGGCTCCGTGATGAGGAAGATGCACCCTGTCCACAAAAAAGACAATGTGCATAGTGTATGATTTGGTAAGATTTACGAACATTTTAATTTCAAAACGACTTATAGCTAAAATTAAACCACGACCGCTGTAGTCAAAAATCTAACAAAAAACAAATCGATTCTAAATCTTACTTAAATAAGCTATGTCTGATGACTAATCTTTTTAAGATATTCTTACTTTATCACTGCGTAATCCACCTCCAAATTTATTATATAAAACGCGCGAAAAATCCGAACTTTCGGACGTTATAACTTGGAAACCAAACACAATTTTACAATGCCAATGGTCATCAGACATGTACTTCATTCAAATAAAGCTATTTTGAGCAAAGTTTTGGATCTCTGACAAGAAATATAGGCGTGATCTTCTTGCCCCTTTTGTATGGGGAGATAAGCGGGTTGGGCCACCTTAATGCGTTGCACCAACCCTGGCAGTTTCCACGAAAAACTGAAAATTTTACATCGCGATTCGGACCCATGGAGCGACCCGAATCATAAAAAAAATTTACATTTAAATCTCGCATAGGAAAAACTATTTTACCTATACACCCTGTGATTCGAACCCGCCGCATTCGACAGAAGCTTTCATCCCTAGGCCAAGGACCTCCTGGTCCTGGTCCAATATACTGCATATTTTAGCATTGAAAATGCTTTTTCGATCGCTTCAGTACGCCTACGCGTTTTCAAGAAAAGTGCGACCGGGGGCTAGAATTATTGAGATAAAGAAATTAAAATGGTATCAAAAGACGCGTTACGAAGGGGCTACCATACTGAAAATTTTGATTGTTTTTTTTTTCACTGAAAAAAGGACTTTTTCGACCGTTTCTTTTAGGTCTTTTTTCAAAGAATCTTGCACACTTCGAAATAAAAAAAATATATAAAAATTTTGATCGTTTCTTTTAGGACTTCTAAGAATCCTCAAACTTCTCAAAATATCAAAAAAATAAAAATAATAACAAATAAAACAAATCTCGAAACGAAAATAAATATTAAAAAAAATTATCCTGGAGAATTTAATGGGCCCATTCTGGTTTCGATTCGTGTACCCTTTACAGAGAGCTTACCTTTTTGGTAAATTCCCATATTTCGTTCAAAATGGTCGCTTGTCATATCGAGGTGACACGGTTGTAGATATATCGTTTCATTTTATGAGATAGGCTTTATATTATTAATACATTCAATAAAAATAAATACTTGATTTAAGAGCATCCTCACACCTAAACATTTTGAACCAATTTTTGCGATTAAAACGAGATAGCCAGAGCCCGACATCGCTTAGTTAGAGCAGCTCGAAATAATTCTTTCTAAATGTGACCAACCCGCATTACGCGCGAAACCGATTTTTTTATTGTTTCGTTAAAGAAATTTGGTAAAGTTAAACATGTTCTTCGCTGAATGGGTAGATAATGTTAATATCTTTGAAATGGTATTAAAATAAATATTAGTTAATATCAATATAAGCCGAAAACTTGAAAAATAATACATATATTTGAGACCTGACTTCAAAATTTTTGTCCATGCATAAAATATCAATTTCTGTAACATTTTTCTTTCTGTTTTGGCAGAGGGTTAGCTGGAATTATACATGTTTTTTTTTTCATGTTCTCATTCCATAGAGATCAGGAACTTAACGCAATCAAAGCATTCGAATTGGCTAGTATAACCATCTTAAGTTCTCTCTTTCATTTAACTCTTCGATTTGAAATCATTTTCAATGCCCCGGAAAGTCACGGGGCCATGATGTCTATGGATTGTTTTGTTCTTAAAGTAGAATTGAAAACACAGATCTAGTTTTGGAATATTCGTACGCCCTGTTAAACTGTAGGTAATGAATCGCATACCTATTTCAGTTAAGTCGGAGAGGATGAACGAGTTAGACAGGACGTGAGGGGCGACGGAAACTCATCTGCATAGCGGCAGCGTAGCCACCCATTTTTTCATGTAAAGCCCGGCGTATGGCGTACGCCAGGACCTCTTTAAGGTGTCCGACGACGCCCATGAGCTTTCGAACATTTAAGGGGGCTGCGAATACCATGCCGGCCGGCCAGGTGCTTCTTCGCACCATGTTTGAAGGATCCCAGGTTGTACTTAGGGGGAAATAACTCGGCAGGGAGTGCATTCCATAGTTTACCGACCCTATAGATAAAGGACCTAGAGGATCGGTTGTTCTGATTTTTTGAGGATTAGTAATGATAGTGACGGTAGCGCCGGCTATTCATTTAGCTTACCAATTCGAGATATGCAACATCGAATGTTCGTTCACGAGGTCTTTGGTTGGGCATATGTATATATATGAATATTAAGTAATTTTATAGTAAGTTTTTTAATCCTTTCGTGTCTTTTTTTTGATATAACAATTACGCTGACATGATGGCACTGGCTAGATTTCGCTGCGCTTATTCTTGACCTAAAATCCCTCTCTTTCACACATACACATCATGTGCCGTTTTTCCTACCGTTGGCACTCGAGAACATCAGTGGGTTTACCATGGTAGGTAGTTAAGAGAGTCGTTGCCCTATCATTTTCTTAATACTACGGGCAAAAACTGTTTCCATGCTCTTTAAGTTTTACTAGGTTTTTGAAATTTTGAATTCTAAAATATATTGTAGAAATCTATGACTGTATGTTTTTATTTTTCTAATATACCTTTTAAATGTATGCTAGGTTATTTTTAAACATTTCTAAATTGTACCCAATTGTTGTTTTTGTTGCCAATAAAGCATTTGAATTTGAATTTTAGATTAGAAAATATTGCAATTGAAGCTTTGTCAAGTGATAAAAAAATGATTTAAACCTGCTTTAGGGCTAGGGAAACGTTAGGTCCTGCAAGACGATTTCGCTATTTTAAGAACGGCCCGTAAGCTATGCTCCCCATACAAACTTAGTTTACTAATAATTTGGAAACCGCTACTCCAATTAAATTGATATTTAATATCTAATATCAGGTAACAAATATCTGTGTCTGCATGCTTTTGTTTTTTTGAAAAATCCAAACCGAATGAAATGAAAGCAACAAGAAAATCTTCATACGAATTTTGTTTTCTCTATGGTTTGACCCAGAATACATTTACCGAAAAAACAAAGGCATGCAGACACAGATATTTGTAGCCTAATATTGGATACCAAATATCAAGTAAGTTGGAACATTGGTTTTCAAATGATTAGTAAACTACGTTTGTATGGGAGGCGAAATTTTCAGGTGCTTACGGGCCGACCTTAACGGCAGTCGCCGCGCATAATTGTGCCTTGGCCAATGGACAAAAAATGCATTTCTTAAAATGTTCAAATCTTAGATTTCCTGTTACTCCACGACAGCCTTAACTCGCCGGTTAAACTGGTACTGAATGTATTCGGCCAAGTGAACTGTAATTCAACTGAACGTTACATTTAATCCTTCACCGAGCGAGTCAATTTCCCCTGCAAACCCCCAAGGACTGAGCGAATTCGTAAGCGAACTGACTGATCGGCGCTACCGTCATTGTTTTTTTTTATGTGACTGGACATGGATCGCTAATAACACACCTTCTGTCATGGTATTAGCCCAACACACCACATGGGAACTAGTTGCCATGCCAGGACCTTCCTTATATTGCACGGCTACATTGAACTGGATGGAAAACACGGACAATTTTCATTGCCGCTTCGACCATCGTTCATCCAATGCGATGGTACCAACCCGGGCGGGATTAACCCTACCACCTAGTAAGTAAGGAAGGGGACCTACAGTTTAACGTGGAATCCGAACCACGGCCAGCCTCTCTCAACGGTCGAATGGTCACCCATCCAAGACCAGACCGGACCCAGCGTTGCTTAACTTCGGAGAGCGATCGCCGAAGTTTCGCGCCACTGGGCCACTGAGGCTGACAGTGTATTATCTGCTGCCGCTATACGGGTGAGTTTCGGTCGCCACTGTCGTTCTTTCTTATTCGGACACCGTGAGATCCATTAATCTTAATTAGAAATGCCGAGAAATGCGCGCCGTGCGAGCCGAGCAGGGCGGCGGCGCCTCGAAATAAACTGAAAAAATCCTGAAGCTGCGTGCTCCGGGGGTGTCCGCTGATATTTTTTAGAAGAAATATAATTAAATTGGAACATTTTTATTAGCGAATTAAAAAAACCGGCCAATTGCGAGTCGGACTCACACACGAAAGGTTCCGTACCATCGTACAAGATTTAACACAAAAAAATCACTTTGTGTGGGGGCCCCCTATAATTTTTATTATTTTTTTAAATTTCACCAATGTGTTGTTATAGCGGCAAAATAAATACATACGCTGTGAAAAATTCAGCTGCCTACCTATTACGGTTAATGAGATACAGCCCTGTGACAGACGGACGGACGGACGGACAGCGGAGGCTTACTCATAGGGTCCGTTGTCACCCTTTGGGTACGGAACCCTAAAAAGGGTGTTAATACTATGCTATAGTTCTAGGGTAGATTATGTGGATTTTTTTTTACTTTGACTCAGAATCTAGATCTTGGTACGGAACCCTATTACTAAGCCTCCGCTGTCCGTCCGTCCGTCCGTCCGTCTGTCACAGGGCTGAATCTCATGAACCGTAATGGGTAGGCAGCTGAAATTTTCACAGAGTGTGTATTTATTTTTCCGTTATAACAACAAATAGATCAAATAAAAAAAATATATATTAAAGGGTTAAATATTGTTTGATATTACGGAACCCTTCGTGTGCGAGTCCGACTTCATATTCACTCGCAATTGAAACATTTCCATTGCCTAAGCGAACAACCTGTATATAAAATGCACGTGGGCAGAATGAGCTGAATCGTCTAATTTTATTAATGTTCGTAGTAATTTTCATGATTGTGATGAAGTTAAGAATGTCGACGTACAAGTATTTACATTTTGCGGGCAATTTAACGTCTCCTAAAAATAGCTATTTCTATAAAAAAATGTGGTAGATTTTCTTTAAATCTAACAGTCGTATTCAGAGAGCACCTGTCAAAACTTAGTACGAGATTAGCAGAGGACTAACCATACAAAAACCGGTTTATTCCTGCGGATTATAGTTAGTCCGCTCACTATGAATACACCTGTAAAATATCAGATGCTAATTTTATCGACTTATGGCTTGATTTTTTTGCCAACTTTTGGGCTACTTTACCAGAGGGCGACCATGTTTACAACTTGAGAAGCAATTAACCGAGTTATATAAGTCTAGCCTGATTCTACTCATGACTAGTAGAAAACGCTAAATTTCCAGAGGGTTGATTAATGGGGGTTATTTTTTTATAACAAATCATTAAATTTGACAGCTCTTACATGTACCTCCATGGGAATTAGCGGAGTACATCACTCTAAATTACAAGAGAGGTGACCAGTGTTAAATGCTTATAACTTGCGTATTACTCAAACGATTTAACGGGGAATATATCGACGTATAGGATCTATGTGCGCGTTAGGGTTCTGGATGGAGTTTCCACGCCCGTTTTCGCTGTGGTTCGGGTTCCACCGTCCACGTAAAACTTTAGGTCTCCTCACAACCCATCGCATTGAAGAAAAAATGGTGTAAGCGCAATGAAAATTGTCCGTGTTTTCTATCCATCGTGTAGCAATGCAGCGCAGGAAGGTCCTGGCGGCAAATGCTTTAAAAATATTTGAAAAAATCGACTGGATATTGTTCCGATGCACGATTTCATTGTGTTCAAAATCAAAATCAAAATCAAAATTGTTTATTCTGTGATTTCAAGAACATTACAGTTATATGTTAGATCTTGTGTACACATCGTCAAAAGTTATCAAAACACAAAATAAATTAATTAAAAAAATTATCAAATTATACATTAAATATCAGAAATTTTTTTTATTATAAATTCACATTTGTCAAATTAAAATCGCATTACTTAGTCTTGGAAAAAGTTTAAATTGTAAAAGGTTTTGCTTAGGAGCCATGAATGGGTTGAATGTGCATTCTTACCACTGATATTATATTGTGGATATATATGTGTGGATATTTCTTATTCAATCGAGCCATATCGGCTCAACACATTTTGATTAAATTGGTATATAGATGCATGAGCGGCTCGTAGCCTAGTGGCGCGGGGACTTGCCTAGCATACCAGAGGACTGGGTTCAAATCCCCACCCCGTTTATGCACGACTTTCTTTCTCATTCTGAGTTGGATAAGTGCATTTCGTCATGAATGCGAGCTGCTCCATGCTTTGGAATCCATGTACAACTGTAGGTCCCCTTTCCCTACTAGGTGGTAGGGTTCAAGCCCGCCCCGGTTGGTACCATCGCATTGGATGAAAAGATGGTCGAAGCGGCAATGAAAAATTGTCCGTGTTTTCCATCTAGTTCAATGTAGCCGTAGGGAAGGTCCTAACATGGCACCTAATTCCTTCGGGAATGTGGTGTATTGGGCTAATATCATAACGGTAGTTGTGTGGTATTAGCCATCCATGTCAGATTGCATAAAAAACTGTCATGGACGAGCCATTTGAGCTACTTTTTATTCAGGAATAATTCAGCCCGACACCAGTCCAAAACGACTAAGATCCGATGCTAGCCGAGTACCTCAGCTAGTTGTTTAAATAACGCTGTAGGTAAGTTTAAATCTTCTTTTATAAAAACGACTGCACACATTCAGTGCTGCCCTCCGTCCATTCCGCGAGCAGTATTGAATTGCAATTTCCACGGAAGATCACCGTCAGAAGCCGCCGCGAGAGCCGAGCGTCTGTCATAACGGCGCGTCTCGTAATCGATATGTCTGCGCGGGCGCCGCGCCGCCGCCGCCGCCTCCCCGCAGCTCTCGCAACTGCGCTGGCGTCTGCGAAAGATCTCGAGGGACAAAGATGTTGCCAGTCCGTGTGTGCCCGAGCAATCAACGCGTGGATATCGAGAAGGTGCATGTGCAGATGGATGGGTCATACCTAGGGTTGCCATCTCTAAAATTTGGCAACCAGGACAAGACGTGAAAATACGCGTGAAAACCCCGGATTTTAGAGTCCGGAACCCGGACATGTCAACAGGTTTTTTTAAACGGACAGTGTAATAAAGAGCGTGTGTCGCGGGCGGCCCAAGACTTTAAATTTGTAAACCCGGACTACATATGAAGCCCCGCCCGGACGCTCCCCGGATGCCCTCTATTCTAGGACAAATCCGGGGAAACCCTGACGGATGGCAACCCTAGTCATACCACGTCGACCCCACTATCAGTCATCGTTCCTCTGCTTCGGGTGCTTGTGAAGATGAGCATTCCGATTGCCTGGGTTTTTATGGCGTACGACACGACCTCTTGAGGTGCCCGACGACGCCCATGAGTTTTCGAACTTTCAGGGGGGCTGCAAAATCCATGCCGGCCGGCCAGGAGCCCTACTAAGAACGCTATCGAGTAAGCGCTACCGACAAGGCGACATCGCCTGTCAAAAATATTGTATGCCATTTGTACGCCTTTGACTCCTGAGACCGGTCATCTCATCAAGACTGCCGTTGAGAGCGAAGCTGAGGATCTACAAAACGTACGTCCGCTCGCGACTCACCTATGCAGCCCCAGCATGGTATGTGCTAAGCTCAGCCACTCAGAGGAAGAGAATCCAGGTACAGCAAAACGTCACCCTCCGCATGATAGTGGGGGCCGGGCGCTACGTCAGAAATGACGTAATCGCCAACGACGTGCAGATGCCACCGGTGGAGGAATTTATTGTGAAGCTCGCGCGCCGCATGTTTGACCGCGCTGATGCTTCACCACATCCACACCTCACCAATCTTGCCCCCCTGCACGCACGGCCGCCCGAAGGACGCCCGCTGCCCCGAGAGCTGCTGCTGCACTCCCTGGCTGAACGACGGGCGTTGACGTGGTTGAATGCAGCGCCTGCCCGATGGCTCGAGGAAATGATGCCCAGCCCGCCGCTAGCTCATAGCGGCTGACTAAGGACCGGCACTGCAGAGCATGCCGAGAAGCAGTCCGGGTAATAGGGGATACCCTCAGGCCCGTACCTGCACACATACCGTGCAGAAGACCCCAGACGACGCCTTTGACAGATGGTTTTTCTAAAGCTCTTTAGATACCAACTGTCAAACGCATACAATATTTTTGACAGGACATTCATGGAGGTCCATGAGGACATTACGCCTTCTCGAAAGCGCTTACTCAATAGCGTTCGTAGCAGGGGGCCAGGTTGTTTGAAGGCCACCCATGATTGAAGGACCGCAGGGGACTTTGGGGGAAATGCCTCGGCACGGAGTTGATTCCATTGTTTAGCGACCCTATAAATATATGAGATGATGAATGAAATGATAAATGAAATGAGAATTTAAATTGTCTGATACTTACGGGTTCACCTTAAGTGAGTCGTTACCTTATCAATTTCCCATACAGTGGTATTTTTTACGTTCATTTTAGAATGTCAAAATCAAAACATACGGACATAGAATGTAGCTTTTTCAATTGAAATTTGATTAAAATCTGATAACGTTTAGGGGTAGGGAAACATTAGGGCCAGGACGACAATTTCGCTATTTTAATGGCAGTCGCGGTGCAAAATTGTGCCTTGGCCTATGAACAAAGAATGCATTTCTTAAAATTTTCAAATCTTAGATTTCCTGTGACTTCACGACAGCCTTAAGGTTAAAATTATGGTTTTTTTATTGTACATTTTCTTAATTCTTTCTTATTGTTTACTTTTTTTGTATTTCTTTTATGTTGTTTTTTGTGTATTTCTCTTTTCTTAGATCTGAGTTACTGTGTACAACTGCTCATGTTTGTTTAATATTCATAATTTGTTTCACACGCAGACAAACCGTAAGGTTTCGCGTGTATGTACTTTGTAATGTATGCATATAATATAAAAAATATGCTAAATAAACGCCACTCCGTGGCACTGAACCTAAAAAAAATATGTTTGAGTAATTTGTGTGGCTACATTATTAAAAAAGTATTTTGTCCACAGATAAAACCAACTGCTCTTTCGAAGTTCCTTTCCGGCGAGGTGATTCAACAAGCGACCATCCTTCCAACTATCCGGCAGACCGGCCTGTCCCCCCGGATTACTACCCCGAAGGCCACGGCAACACAAACCTCCTTCAAATGATCAAATGCCACGAAGACAGCCTGCTGAGGCTGCATCATCTGACAGCCGGAAGACCGGTCAACACCCACCCGACGTACGACGCGTACCAAGGCCACGATATCACCTATTATGGCAAGGAATATCTCCATCGCCAATACCCGAAACCTTACGAGTATCCCGCCCCAGATATAAGGAGGCGACTCGAGAAGAGCCCATCCAGTGAAAGTAACGAGAACAAAACTCCTAAATTAATAGAAGCAGGCGAGGGCTACGAGTTGGAGAAAGATGAAGGGGATAAAAAGAAGCCGAGGCGGAATCGGACCACTTTTAGCAGCCAGCAGTTGGCAGCGCTGGAGAAGGTGTTTGAAAAGACTCACTACCCCGATGCCTTTGTTCGAGAGGATCTGGCTGCTCGAGTCTCTCTAACAGAAGCCAGAGTTCAGGTACATTTCCATTAATTTAATCTTAACCTATGTAGACCGATATAGCTCATTGGCACGGGGACTTGCCTCGCCTTTGCCTGCACCACTTTCTTTCTCTTTCTTAGTTAGATAAGTGCATATCGTCTACAGCCCAATGATTCAAAATCCATGTAAGTTTAAGTTCTCCCGGGTTGATATCATCGCATTGGATGGTACCGAAATGGCATCCGTGTTTTCTATCCAGTTCAATGCGACCATGCTCATGAAGGGAAGGTCTTGACATGACACCTAATTATTTTAGGATTGCGGTATATTGGGCCTATACCATGCATGACGGTGGGTGTTGTGCCATGCCATCCATGATGTCCAATTATATATATATTTTTAATCATTGTCCATTTTTGTTCTAGACACCGATTAAGTCGATTACCTAATCAATGTAAGGTCAAATCCAAATCGACGAGTCCTTAGTCCTCAATGCAAATCGTAATAAGTTTGATCGATTTCAGGTGTGGTTTCAAAACAGGCGGGCAAAGTTCAGAAGAAATGAAAGATCAGCACTCTCCAGCCACAAATCTACCAATGCCAGCCAGCATTCTCCTGACCTAGTCTCCGTTCCCATCGGGCTGCCACAAGCCGAGTCGCGTCCAGAATATGCCAGCCGAGGGCCCAAGGAGCCGTGGCTGCAACATCTACCAGGGAACCAAATGCTTAATTTGAACCTTGGTTTTCCAATCAGCAATTCTAGCTTGTATTCTAACGATTATCCATCCTTTATGGTCCAACACTCTAGGCAATATATGTCCAATTCAAACGTGATCGTGCCCCAAAACGTGAATGGGTATAACAATAGTAGTTCTGCTGGATATGGATCAAATTCTTGCTCGTTGATCGGTGGGTATGGATCTTCTCTCCAACCAGCACACCACGGAACTTATAATATAAATCTGAGACTTCGACCACACGATTTTAGCTTAAATAATTTACAAATTTAGTTAGAGATTGATATAATTATTGAAAACCCGATAGAAAGTTCTAAAGACTGAAATGAGGATGAACAATACTTTTTTATGTTAATCATTTATGTACAATTTATCTGAGTTCGTTTGGCCATAGATTCTAAAATGGAAATTAAAATACCGTGGTCCAAATAATTCCTTTCAAATTTTAAAGACGTCACATACTCTCCAAAATCTGCTGCGTGGCGATCCCCTTAACTAGTAACTCACGTTCTCGATCCACCGATGATCACTGCTATGTCTTCGCTTGCACACGACTTTTAACATTCGATGCGCCCATTACAGCAATCCTGAAACCTACTGCAGAAGTCCACCCGTGTGGTAAAGTGTAATAAGTGTGCTAGAACATGGAGAAGTCAAACCTCACCAGGATATTCGGCAGGGTTCATCTTGAAAATCACATTCACTGGTGATTTACAGTCCTCCTGTGAATGCTCTCATGTTAAAAGGAGGCGGGTTCTCGGAATGGAGTGGACTTGGAATGACCCATCGCTTGTTCACACTACCCTAACAAATCCTAACAACATATCACGGAATGACCCATGGCTGGTTTAAACTACCCTAACATTTAAAAAAATCAGAACTATATCACGATTTGGAATTTTAGCCTGTTTTGATATGCTGACAAACCTATATTTTGACTGGCCTATCTGGCAATACTGGCTCGATTTTTATGAACTGAAAAGTAATGTAGCGAGACAATAAGAATAAGAATGTTTAGTACTCAGAAAACCATTATTACACCATGTTTTTATCCTCGTTTGCCTGCCAAATTCAAATGTTTCTCTAAAAGTTCTCGCCGGGATCTCGCCGTTTTTATGGTAATAACATTCAGCTTAAACTACATAGGTACATACATACGATATTTCCTGACAGAAATTGGGTACGTGGGCCGGTGTCCAAATTGCGCTCAAACGCACACAGCGTGAATACAGTTGGTCCGAATCGCGCTGACAGAGTTTCAATAACGAGTTACAAATCACTTTCGAATTTTCGCTGAGCTCTTTGATTCCGCAGGTTTACACCATTGAACAGAGCTGGCGTAATTTCCATGATCAAATCAAATTCAAATTCAATTTATTTTTTCCAAAAACACACGTATATACATAATTAACTAAAAAAACAATATGTTATAATACATTTAACAAAAATCTACCAGTAGTTAATAAAATTATACGCTAGAGCTATAAAATTATAGAGCTAATGCTAGCTCTATTCAATGGTGTAAGCCTGCGGAATCGAAAAGCTCAGCGAAAATTCGATAAGTGATTTGTAATTCGTAATGGAGGCTCTGAGCACTGTCATCGCGATTCGGACCAACTGATTCACGCTGTCAGCGTTTGAGCGCAATTCTGAACGCGGCCTTATGTATTAAAAAAAATATCGTGTTCATAAGCGGAACGCAGACAAAATCAAACTGTCAAATATATACGTCAATGTCAAATTAACGTTTGTTTACGTTTCGAACGGCACAATTTGAACAGAAGAGGAGGGAAAAGGAAAAATAATAGAAATTGTAGATTTTTTTCTAATTAATTGTGAACGTAATCATTAAATTATTTCCATACCAACCAACCTTATAAAAATCAACAATAGCTCGAAGCCTAAGAAATATCAGCATGGCATCACGAGCATCGATATGCCGGTACGTCCTGTGGTCGCTGTCCCTTGCCGTAACTACTGAGCTGGTATATCGCGCGTGGCGCAACTGGCGCGGGGGGACCGCTTCGGAGCCACGCAAGCGCCGCACGTCCACTCACGACATCATAATGTTCCGGCCCCACGACGCTGGGGAGAACCTCACCAGAAGCAAATACTCGCGCTGTCTCGTGTCTCCGCAGCTGAAGCGCCTGGTAAATCACATATGTTCCGCCAGACATTCTCTTGACATTTGTATTTACGTGCTCACGAGTGTGGATCTTGCTAATGTCATTTTGAGACTGATTCGCACCGGCGTGCCCGTCCGTTGCGTAGTGGATGCGGACATGGCCTTCGCGAGCGGCTCTCAGGTTCGGCGATTGCATCTGGCCGGCGCGATGGTTCGTTGGAGGAAATCAAACAATCTCATGCACCACAAGTTCTGCATAATGGATGCAAATACTGACCTACCGGATGTGACTCCACTGCTTCTCACTGGCTCTCTCAACTGGACTAACCAAGCATTGAGTGGGAACTGGGAAAATGTGGTTGTTACTTCTCAGAAGACCATTGTGGCGCAGTATAAAATAGAGTTTGAGAGATTGTGGGCGGACTTTAAGACCAATGTAGATGTGCCAAACCCATAAAGTGTATTATTATGTTTTTCATCATGCAAAGAAAGGAAAGAAGACATAAATGCTTAAAATCGATCAAATTCCCTAGCATATTTTGTCACACATTACCGGTGTTAGCTGCCTGTAATATGTGACAAAATACATATGTGAAATATGTGTCTAATTCAGTCATTTTTAACGTTGTACATAGAGTTGAACACAGTGTTAGACCTTACAAAAACGGGTTTTTAAAGCGACTGGACATGAATGGCTTTTACCAACACACCTCATGGAATTTTTATGTAATTGGACCTGCTGAGATTTTTTCTGAAGTCTACATTTAGACTTTTCTGTTCTATATAATTTTTTTAAACTGCAATTGTTTTTTTTTTCATATATGTTTAACCTGGTAATTGCTATCCAATAATCTTTCAACTATTAGAGACTTGTACAAAATGTGATTATAATTTCTAGTGTAATCAATAATTTACTTTTATGTTTAAAATGTGCTTGTTTATTATTTCCACAATAACAATTTTTTTAGGATAAGTTATTAAGTATTTTTAATATAAGTTGAAGTTCTAAATTATGCTACTTGCTTGTATTACCAGACACATCTGGCCTAAGTGACATTTGACTTGTCATATATTATTTTATGTTTTCGTTTGCTTGTGAGAAGTGCAGATCAAAGAAGAGCAATTGTTTTCCTTGTGATACAGTGACTCTAGTTAATGTACATACTTAAAATTATAAATAAGATTTATAATTAATAGTTGTTTTAATACACTTTTTGAAAATTATACCCGATAAAATCATGCACGTGCCACATATGGCATTTATTAGACCCTAAATCAAATTCGCGCGACCATACCCATGTAAAATGTTCTTGTGAGTAGTCAATAAAATGCTGGCTTGCCAATTACACTCAGCGACAGCGGAAGTACTCCACGATAGGAGAGGGGGGTTCCTTCCTTCAAGGTTTCGCTCCCTCTGACGGATGTTACAGGGAGAGGTGTCCATTCCTCGCCCCCCACGGAGTCCTCCGTGAGTGGTCCTTGGACCAGACCACACGCCACGTTTCCATACTTCTCATTCACGGTTTGGCTGTATCAAAGAAATAGTTGACTATGACTCGGGGCCGGACTTTCTTCATTTGTCTAGACATAAATTGCTAATACCATACCCCTCGTCGTGACATTAACCCAACACACCACATTTCTGAAGAAATTAGGTGCTATGGCAGGACCTTCCCTTTATGAGCATGACTACATTTAACTAGATGGAAAATGCGGGCAATATTACCAACCCGAGCGAGATTAACCCTACCACCTAGTAGAGGGAGGCAAGTCATGGAAGGAAGGAATTGCAAATCCCACGCCTACCTTTTCTACTAAAGTGGACAAGATAATGATAATGAATAAATGAAGGTAGGGTTCAATTAAAATATTTATTTAATTTAACTTTGGCTGATATCTCCAATCATAGCAAAACCCGCTGAGAAGTGGAAGGAGCGTCGCTGTTGAAACGTGCGGCCGGCTCAGTCCCATGCGCCGGCACACTGGTAGTGGCGGTTGAGCCGCACCCAGTCCTTCTCCGTGATGTACTCGCGCTGGCCCATCTCACCCTCGTGCTCCTGAAATATCGTCAGATTGATGACTACATAATTTTGTCTATATTGGGTAAATAAAACTGCCTCCACATACTTACTAAAATATTTCAACATCCCATATGAAATTTCAAGCATTACTATGGAAAACACTAATAAAGTCAACTCGGACCACTCGCCACGTTGCCAAACTTCTCAGCGTGGTTCTATCAAATAATAGTGGACTCCATAGAAATTGCACGCGCATGCATGCGTGGGCTATGCCTCTACCCATTATTCATCTGGGTCTTTGTCACACAGGCGATTCCTTGGTTACCTACCTGCAGTGCGACGATGGTGGGCAGGCCGTTGATGCTGAAGCCGTAGGCCCCGTAGTGCATGCAGCTCACATAGTCGTATTCCACCCCCAAGTTGTCTACCAAGTCCGAGCTGTATATGACGAAGTTGTTCTCCGTGCCTGCAGTGTTTTATAGAAATGTCAAACATATTGGAAATTCTGAATTGTAATTAGATACATTGTAAGAAGAAATTATTTATTCGTTTTGTTTCCAATTAATATATCTAGTCAACACTAACTTATCGCTGCAGCTTGAACTTTCAGTAGTGAAGCTACCGTGGGGCCCCGTGGACACATGGCGTAACGGGACCCCACAGTAATTTGCTCTTTAATTATTCAATGATCTAGCTTGCATTAATGATATGATTTATCATAAAAACAATGCAAACTGTGTTTCTTGTTAATCTAGTTCTCGCCTACGTCCCATCAGCCCGTATAATGTCATACGGGCTGATGTTCTGGGGTGATGCAGCGGAAGTTAATCGTATATTTGTGTTACAGAAAAGAGCACTGCGATGCATGCTAGGAATGAGGATGAGAGACTCCTGTAGAAAGGTTTTTAGTGACGTAGGAATTTTGACTTTACCAAGTGCTTATGTTTTCCAAAACTTATGTTACGCGAGGAAACATCTACATGACTCCACCCTTAATAGTGATGTTCATAACCATAACACAAGACACAAGAACAATGTTAAAGTGATTAGTCATAAATTAGCTAAAACATCTAAGAGTTTTATATGTAACAGTGTTAGATTTTATAACAAATTACCCGCAGAGGTCAGGGAGTTAAGTGAAAAAATGTTTAAGGCTAAGATTAAGAAATTCTTAACACAAAAGGCTTATTATAGTGTTAAAGAGGCCCTAGTTGATAAATTTGAATTTCCTGAGATTTTGACCACATGCTGACTGGGTACCAAACGTATCCTACTATAACATTGACTTTTTTTTTTTTTTTACTAATTTTGACACTCGATACATTATGTATCCATATTATTTTTATGATAAATACTACGTGTAGTATGAAATTACTAACAAAATAATATTGATTTGATACAATTTCGTATCAATAATGACGAGGGCTCTGTACACCCGAACTGTATTAAAGCATTATTTAACTGTAGGTGTTGGTCAGAATCTCTTTCAGGAATCTTATTCGTATATGGTTGCTCTCAAACCATTGTACTCTTAATTTTCTGTAGGTGGTAGCATTTAAAGTGTAATATTATATAGTTTTTTTTTTTTAGCTGTAAGAATAATAATGTATTTTGTATTTTGACTCTTTGTTTACAGGTCACTGTAGTAGTTCATGACAGAAATAATCGTATTAAAACTAAATCGTACAGAGCTTTCACAACTTTTTCATGTTGCCACTGGAGTAGTGCATCGCTTTAAGGTCCCTACTTGCGGCGACGCTGGGTTCGGGTCTCTTCTTTCCCTAAAATATGGTTGATAGAGGCGATGGCTGTGCCTGGCGTAATGCTCGTAAACGGGTGCTGTTTGTGGGGACTGGCTTGCTCCAATTGGCAACATTCTAGATGGCGGGCATGGTCTTTACTAATAAACTGATATTTGTCATGAACTGTTGCATAAGACATGAATTGCTGATTTTCGTCAATTCATATTAATTGAGCGTGTTCATCTGTGAGTCTAAATACTTTTGTAAAAGACTAAGTGGACGTTGAAAAAAAAACCAGCGGAGTTTCTTTTCAGTTCTTCTTCGCTGGGATTTCCCCGAACTGACTAATGATAAAATATGACAAATCCGAGTGCAGTGTACTGTCTATGGATGATGAATAAACAACAACAACAACAATAAAACAACAATACGATCACTCAGACAAAGTGGCCTTTTAGGGTTCCGTACCCAAAGGGTACCAACGGAACCCTATTACTAAGCCTCCGCTGTCCGTCCATCCGTCTTTCACAGGGCTGCATCTCGTGAACCGTAAGAGGTAGGCAGCTGAAATTTTCACAGAGCGCGTATTTATTTTGCCGCTATAACAACAAATAGGTAAGATCAAATAATAAATCATTAAGGGGCCCCCCATACAAAAAACGTGATTTTTTGTGTTAAATCTTGTACGATGGTACGGAACCCTTCGTGTGCGAGTCCGACTCGCAATTGGTCGGTTTTTTCCTAAAATTTCTTGACCACGTCCTTCACCACTGCGCATCGCATCCGTAATCGTCGCTCATACCACAAGCACGTAGATAGGTACTGACCGGCCTGGATGTTCTCCCAGGCGATGCGCACGTACTCGTCGCGGTTGTGGGTGCTCTGCATGTGCAGGAAGCCGAGGATGTGCAGCCACTCGTGCACGATGGTGGTGTGCCGGAAGCAGCCCAAGCCGGGCGTGTTGCGCGCCAGGTTCAGCGTGTGCACGCCTCGCGTCTGCCAGTAGCCGACGTGTGCGTAGCAGCCGCTTGGCTCGCCCTGCACCAAAATGCATAACCATCACAAAGAACTGACCGACGTGGCTGCAGTCATATCTGTTCATTAACACCATTCTGCTACCTAAGAATTTTACTTTGAATACGTCTGTAATACGGAATTCTGGACTATAATACGTTTAAATAGCGCAAAGTGTTTGCGACGTAAGCAACCGCTTTCGTCCTCGCGCCCCCAAAGATCATGATGATAGGCCTCGCGCTCAGCAACAAGTAGGCCCTTGGGGTTCTTCGGAGCGACAGCCTATGAGCAACTAATAGGACTCCAAAGCAGCGGTGTATGGTGTACCCACTGACTGCAGTCAAATATTCCTGTGCCATAGACTCACCGTGAGTCGGACGAACACGGTGTCGTTGGGCTCGCGGTAGCGGAACTTGATGCAGCTGTGGCGCTCGATGTCGGCTATGCCCTCCTCGATGGCGGCGGACTGCAGCGGGCCTGAGCACGACACAACGTTTTGAAACTGCACTCATCTTACACCCCGCTTCCCTTCATGACGTCACAAGCACAAAATTAGTGGTACATTTCAACGACTCGTATCAAACGTCGGTCTAGCGCGTGCATGTTGATGTTGTGTCCGAAGAAACGGGTAAGCAAAATGCTGCTTAATTTTGAATTTGTCATGCGCTCCAATAAACACAGTGTCCAGTTTCCAATAATCGATCCGAAATTGGGTGATTCTAGCTTACATACGATGTTCACGCCAATATGGCATGGATGACCTAGGTGGGTAGTTTGCACTTCACAAGCAATCAATCCCATCCGAAGTTTTTCCTATGCCACCCGCTCTCTCGTCTACTAGCTGTCACGCATGGTGCACGCATGCGCCGCGCCCCGCAATCTTTTCCATCGTGGAGCTCCTCTTAGGGCTCCACGCCCGCAACCCGCCGCGCGCCTGACAACGCAGTGTCTCTCCTCGTACTGCGCGAAGTGCAGTGCCGCCGAACGCCGTCCCGGGACCTGGACGCCTAGGAGCTGGTGCTGCTGGAGGTAGGTGGCTGTTCCTACTCTGGTGTTCCCGCTGTGACGTCCCGAGGCTACCGGGCATTGCAATTCCTTCGTTTGTGAAGTGCGACCTGCCTGGACGCGTACATACGATGTATGCCCAGATACAAAATTCCTTACAAAATGCCTATGCTCAGTGAGGTGTTACTGTTATACATTCCTTACATGAAAATGAATATCTTTTGTTCTCTTTTTGAAGACAAAAAAAAATATTTTCGGCAAACATTTTTGCGCATACCCTACCCACACACAGATTCGTGTACACAATCACCCCATTTTTTGATTATATATTGGTTGATTTGCTATGGATACATACCGAACTCTCCCTCGCCGAACTCCCAAACTACAGTGTCGTCGGGCCAGTGGGTGTTGGGCCAGGTGTACGCATTCCTGCCCTGCGCAAACTCCGACACCATCGAGTCGATCTGAAAGCAGACATTGACTGTAAGCCTCTAATGGAACTGGGCATGATTGAACAATGATATCCGGTCGAAATGTTCATGTTATTTTGTGTCCATCACGTGTTACCTTTTCTTTCTGTTTTGGTAGAACGTTAGCTGTAATTATACATGTTTTTTTTCATGTTCTCATTCTATAGCGATCAGGAACTTAACGCAATTAAACTATTCGCATTGGCTAGTATAACCATCTTAAAACACATTTGGCCAATTGGTAGGTTCTGATACCTCCAAACTTAATCAGTCGTATTCAGAGAGCACCTGTCAAAATTTACTACGAGATTAGCACCGGACAAACCATACAAAAACTGGTTTAGTCCCGTCCGGCGGATTTAAGTTAGTCCGTCCACTCTGAATATAGCTGAATACATTTTTGGGGGGCAACTAATGCGGGTCGCCCCCAAGCGAATCCGGCGCTGAAGCGTACCCACCTGGAAGTCGTCCAGGAGAATATCACCCTGGAACTTGCCGCTGACCTCCTCGGCGTTGACTGCCGGGCTGGTTGAATGCAGCCCCACGCGGGCTCCCGCTGTGAAAGCAGTGTGAATTCGTCAAAAAAAGCATATTTAGGCATATTCACGGAAATCCGTGCTCCAAGATCAGGAAATATGAAATATATGGAGGAAAAATATATTATATAAAAATAATAAACCGCTAAAAAAAACTTTGACAACTGCTCGGTTTTTTCGACCGAAAGATTCCTGATTATACGTGAGCACAGAATTCCACACCCTGATTACGGTATTCATTAAGCCTGCTTTTTACGGAACCCTATTACTAAGCTTACGCTGTCCGTCCGTCTGTCACAGGGCTGCATCTCATGAACCGTAATAGGTAGGCGGCTGAAATTTTGACAGAGTGTGTATTAATTTTACCGCTAAAACAACAAATAGGTAAAATAAAAAAATATAAAAATTAAATTGAAAACACGTGATTTCAAGAGTTGCGTGCCCACAGGGTGAAAACGGAACCCTATTACTAAGCCTCCGCTAACTCTACCACCTAGTAGGTATGTAAGGAAGAGGAACAACGTGGAATCCGAACCACGAACGATTTAACCTTTAGTCGGCTCTTACGACATGCACGGGAAGAAATGCACCGAGCCCAATTGTATTATTTATACGTGCCGGAACCCACACAGCACCAAATAGCTGATAAATGATAAATTAATTGTGCGTGGGCAATGTGGCCGAGTGGGCAAAGTCAGAACTAGTAAAAAACTTTACCAACCAGTAGTCTGCGTCTGCTTCAGGAACGCCCTGAAGGACTCGATGTCCTCCCGCGAGCGGTGGAGCGCAGGCCCCGCCGCCGCCACCGCCGCCAGAGCCAGCACCAATCCCACGCGCAGCGTCATGTCTCAACACCACAACTAACGTCATGGGACCCTGCCGCTACCACTTTTATATTCTGATTCGGTGGCAGATTTAGGTGATACGCGGCTTAGAAGATACGATGGGGGGAACGGGGAAAATTGAACACGGCCGAATGAATTAGGTCGAAGCGAAGGTTCCTACCTGACGATGTTACTGACTGGTATAGATTGCGTGTATGTTTCGACGATCTTTTGGAATGCTTCGGAGTGACAGGGACTTAATATATTCTGAGGTTGTGCTTAGGGTTATACATGTGGTTCTTGTCCCGAATGCCATAGGCTCGGATCCCAGGAAGTGCATTTATTTTTAGGGTTCCGTACCCAAAGGGTGCCAACGGAACCATATTCCTAAGCCTCCGCTGTCCGTCCGTCCGTCTGTCCGTCCGTCCGTCTGTCACAGGGCTGTATCTCAAGAAACGTAAACGGCAGCTGAATTTTTCACAGTGTGTTATTTTTTTGCCGCTATAACAACAAATAGGTAACACTTAAAAATAACAAAAACTTGTTTTTTTTAATTGTGTAAGATTGTGCCATCCTCATACGTGCGTATGTGGTACCAATGTTACCGAACGGGTCCACCGCTGTTTATCGTGCCAAAGGAGCGCTGGTCGTTTATCCCGCCATTACAAAATAAATGACATTATAAAACGAGCACTGGTGACAGCAAACTACCCCAGCATCACCGAGCCCCCAGGAATCAGTCGCTCGGATGGTAAACCCCCGGACGGTGCGACCTTAGTGCCGTGGGGGACGCCACATGTGTGGATACCCTGACGCCGTCCTACATGCATAGTGGTCAGTCTGAGTTCTCACTTAAGGCCCTGGTACTAGCCAAATCGCAAAGTTAGACGAGGCACCCCAAGTTAACTAACTAAGTCTGACGATTATAAGTATCATTCTTACAATATATGAGTCCTTGTCTAGGAATCAACCTATTTTCGTTAATGTATGTTTCCTTTTTCTATACAAAATACATTGCGGAAACGGTGTTCATTTCTGAACTTTTTTGACTAAATGTAGAAATCTAAAAGCAAATGGAATTTTTTATTTATGCATATATGCTGTTTTTGCTTATATCTAGAAATCGAATTACTTTCAGATTTCTAATGAGAAAAATCAACTTTTTTATTTTTATTATTATTTAAATAAATGATGGAATCAAAAAATATTAACAATCCATTATCAGTCTGGAGTTCTATTTGGATTTGCTGAAGCGTTTCACTACATATTATTACATTTGTAAAAAAGTGCATTTGTATGGCGCGAGTAGTTGGCTAGTCCTAGCGCCTTAAATTGGCGTTTATAGAACTTCGAAGTTCAAAAAACGTCAAACCCCATACAAATGCTTACTACCTATTCTGTGGTTTTACTTTTTCGAGCTGTCAAAGTCAAACTCGGACTTCCGATTTGTATGAAAACGTAGAGTCGTCGTAAACGCCAACGTCGACGTATATTATTTACGCCGACTGTGAGTGAGCTGTCATATCAAACTCGGACTCGCAAATGTTACAACATTAAAAAATAATACAAAATATAGGGGCCCCATACAAAAAACGTGATTTTTGGGTGTAAAATCTTGTACCGTGGTACGGACCCTTCTTGTGCGAGTCCGACTCGCACTTGGCCGGTTTTATCTTTCTGATTTGACGCAAGGGCTGATACCAAAGCCTGCAGCAATCTCAGCCGTAGTTTGAGTTGGATCCGCTCCCACTATAGCCTTCAATTCGTCGTTGTCGACAATGGTTACCGGCCGACCGCGAGGCTCGTTCTTCAACTCAAAATTTCCAGATCTAAAACGATAAAGCCTCCGGCGCCCCTTTAGGTCGTATCCGCTCGCTTGTTGACCAAGTCCTACTTACTCATAAATTTCCTAAATTTAGCGTCAAAAATGGTGGGCAACACTAGAATGAAACGTAGTGTCCGGTCGGAGTTATAAGTTAATTGTCATAATTGTTTAATTTAAAAAGTCTGAACATGTCCATCCTGAATAAAAACCATCTGTGTCATAATTTTTAATACGGAAAGCCGAACAGGAAAGGAATAAAAACAAAAACTATATGACAACAAAAAATCAAAATCAGGGGGGCGTAAATGTGAAAAAATTGGTGAGGGAATTTGATAAATTCTCCACCAATCAGAAGCGTTTATATCCATTTGCATATAAAAAAATTGCGATCTTACTGGGTGGAATATTTGACATCAACATGGTGCAGAAATTGAGAATTTTATCATATTTTACGGTGGTTCAGTCCCATGGTATCATCTGGAATACAAGCGGTGTATCGGTATCGGAGCCTGTCAGGCTGCAGATTGTGGGCGAAGTTTCTGCAAGTGAAGAGACTATGCAAGGCTGAAGTATGACGCTGTTGCAGATAAAGCTCTTTAAAGTTTTACTGCGCTTCACTAGAGGTGATATTATTAGATCTTTGGCTCTAGTGTTGTATCCAAGGTAATCTTTATTGAAACGGGTATTTTCCAAATTGTTTCGGTCATACGTGAGACACTGTGATATATGTATACTCACTTGGAATCGTAAATAGTGCGAGTCGGACTCGCACACCAAGGGTTCCGTACCATCAACACCAAAAAATCCCTTTTTTTGTATGGGGCCCCCTTTATTTTTTATATATTTTTATTTTACCTATTTGTTGTTATAGCGGCAAAATAAATACACACTCTGTGAAAATTTCAGCGGACGGACGGACGAACGGACGGACGGACGGACGGAGAGCGGAGGCTTAGTAAAAGGGTTCCGTTTTCACCCTTTGGGTACGGAACCCAAAAAGTATTAAATAGTTCTAAACAGACAGTCAGACTAATTCTTTAAAAAAAACTTACTATAGAATTGACGATTTTTTTAAATACGATAATATTATCAACACTTGATTAATAATTTTATATAAGACTGTAAATAACTATATTATAACCTGTATGCATGATGCATTGCTACCTGTGGTGGTCATGCCGAAATAAATGAAATGAAAGGTTTATGAATGTGTTATGAAATATTTTTTGCTTGATCAGAATGTCGTTTTATTCTTTCTTTAATTTAAATTGTATCAAATAATTTATAAGTAAAAACGTGTCTGCGATTGACGATATAACAATCTGGGTCAGAAAGTATTGGTTCTGTGAATTGAAAAAAGATATTGTGACTAATATCGAGAAAGGAGTGCTAAGATTATTTGGACATATGGAAAGAATGGATGACGAAAAAATTACGAAACAAATTTACAGAGCTGAAGTGAGCAGAAGAACGTACCACGACCAAATCGATGTAATTTTTCGTAAAGGTCTGGTACCGGTAATCGTAGAGCATGCATGAAAATGTGTATTTTTTATTTTATTTAAGAAAACATAGACTTTGGTATAAATATAAAATTTGCCTAAAGAAATATTATAAAAGCAAAATTCAATAGTATTTTTAAATAAATGGTTATTTCATTATTTCCCTTGGATTTTTTTCGAATGGTTTTGAATGGCAGATAGGTGGTGTCCTTTTTCGAATGGTTTTGAATGGCAGTTAGGGGGCGCCGTAGAAATCTCGCCCAGGGCGCTGGTAGTGTTAAAGCCGGCACTGGTTAGGCCCGTTGTTTGCGCAGCGGTATTTCCAGGTACGTACTCATCTTCGAAATTGTACGACAGTTTTTCCATTGAGACAATAACTACCACAAATTTTTCACAAATACAAAACAAATGAATGATGTGAAATTAAAATTACATAGCGTTCGAATACATTTTATTTGAATTTCGAATTCCAATCCGCCAATCCACAGAAAATTATATCTGAAAATACTATTTATACAATTTGCAATTTCATAGGTAAAGACATATTATTGTAAATGTGATGATAACTCAATCTGTCTTTCTGTTGAGTTCAAATTTGGATGAATTTCGCAATAGAGATATTCTGGACCTTCGAGAAAGACACTGGCTACCTTTTGTGCCAAAAAATAAACTCGAAGAAGGTTAAATAGGCGATGAAATGTTGTATGGGGAACTCATATAATAATTCCGCGTGACATCAGTCCAAAACGACATTGGCCCGAGCGGAGCCGGGTACCTCAGCTAGTTTTTATAGTACAATAATTTCATTTTATTTTTGTGACTTATAAAGACCTACTAGTTATCTGCCTAATCTATAGATTAATATACGCACCTATACCTTGATTAAGAACGATAATATTATTCAGTATCATGCCTAATTAATTGTGATACGAATGCAGCAGCAAATAATATTTCAATTGATATCTACTGGTAATCCCACTGAATGATTGATTGGATATCATTTTTGGCGATATTTATTTGGATAGTTTGCTTCTAACTTTACGAAGCGTTGCTTATGGAATTACAAACGATTTCTCAGAATTTAATGAACCATCAAAGTGAATTCAGTGGCAGTGCAATAGTAATTTAGCAGGTAGGTACCTATTTTTTTTTCTTGCACATATGTCATCCTATCGTTAGAACTATCCTATTGTTATGCCTAATCACAGATTAAGTAAGTAGGCCCAATCGCCTGGCTTTTCACCATGGAGACCATCGCGCCATTCCCTTGGTTCCCAGAACTCACTCTTATTTCAATTTTTAACCGACTTCATCATATCTAAATTTTTCACTTTTCGCACAAAACATGATCCCTAGGTACACACACTATTCGCCTATTCTAAACTCTCATTTTATTTATACTAACAGCACTCCCAATCACTGCTTCGTCTCGCTCGAAAACCATTACTTTCTTCCGTTCAGCTCCACCGATGAAGTTGCCAGCCTCGGCAGCCCAGTGGTGCGATGCCTTGCGATTCGAAAAGCTGGGTGAAGCACCTCTAAGCGCAGCTGGGTTCTGGATGAGTGACGTACGTGAGTACTTAACATCTGTAGATGGATAGACTGAACAACCAAGGTCACATCACGCACCCCAACTAGAGCTTGTGTATTGTGAATCCTCAGGCAGGTCCTGGCTATCCATCGGCTATCGGAACATTTTTGCTGGAAAAGAAATATCACTGGATTAGTGAGTAAAATAATAAGTATCATATACAAGTTGATTGGAAATTCGATACATTCCTTCGAAGGGGTCATTCTAGAGCTAATTTGCAAGAATTTGGCCCAGTTAAATGGGGGTATAAAATCAATAGTTTTGCTTGCATTGCGAAATTTGCTTTGAAATAACATTTGCTTATGTGCACAATTGTGGACCTATTTCTTAAAGTAAAATCGACAGCGCAACTAAACAAACTTGTGTGAAAGTGGACAACATTTGTACCTTTTCTAGAAAGCTTATGGAATAATGAAGTCATTTCCATAATTTGTATGCCACGTGTTTTACTTTTTTTAATAATCCTCTTTTATTTAAATAAATGTTGTATTTTATGTGGCCTGCGGCCTACTCACAGAATTTAGTTCTTCTGCAGGCTGCAGCGTATAATTTTATTAACTACTCGTAGATTTTTGTAAAATGTATTATAACCTATTGTTTTTTTTAGTTAATTATGTATATACGTGTGTTTTTGGAAAAAAAACAATTAAAATTGAAAAAAAAAACATTTTTTTTTACGTAAACTGTAATTGATGACCCTTTCTTTTGAGATTACGAATATTTTAAAAAAATATATTTTTTAAATAGTCCCTCATTCATCTGTTAGAAGTTTGTAGTGTTTTTCGAACTTCTTTGCTTTGACTGAATATTTTTTGTATTTGTTTCATAATTTGTTGCATCTAATTTAAAGTTTTTTTACGAATTATTTATATTTTTATTATTTAATTTATTTATTATTATTGAATTTTATTAAATACTAGCTCTCATTTACAAAAACAAAAACAAATTTGACAAATTTGGAAATGACTGGGTTAGAGAGCAGTGTCAAGTGAAAAAATTATGTTGTGACGAGAATCAAGAAAGGAATGTTAAGATGTTATGGAGAAATAGAACGAATGGGTGACGAAACAAATTTACAGAGCATATGCGAGCGGAAGTGTCCCTGTAATACTTCGTAAAGGCCAGGTACCTAGACCCGTAATCGTAGATCATTCATACAAATATGCATATATATCGATGAAACGAAAGGGGTTGTGCTGTGGTCGTACCGTATGGTATCATCTCTGCCTACCCCTCCGGGAAAGGGCATGTTGATATAGTTTTAATTGTTTTGTCAGATTCGGCTCTTGGGTATAAAATGACCCATGTACAATCGACGGGGGTAAATTTTTTTTGGTATAGTGCCACTTAGCTTATTTTGCGCGTGGCCAAAATCGGAACTAAACGGTCGCCATCTTGAACGTTCATCTACGCGGCTACGGGGATGTGTTGCCATAATTACAATGCAAGTTACCCACTGCTTATTCATTTTAGGCTGGGTATTTTTTTGTTAAGTCATTATTAGTTTGTGAAGATATGTTTGTGGTTTAGGTTAGCCAGACATACATATCTTCACGCCGTTTTCCCGGAAGGAAAGTAGTACTAGTGGTTTGATGCCATCGCGTTTTGTACTCTAAAACTCCTTGTCAGATTATAACGAAATAATAAAATACTGTAGAAGGTCTAATCTAAATTGGATGGCAAAAATATCGTTTGACAGAGTTATAATCTCCAGGATTGACGTTGAGGTTTATTTTCTTAATATAATTTAAAAAAACAAAACTACCGGTAGTATGTAACCCGACTTCTACAACCCCCATTTTTTTATTAATATGATAAAATATCTAATTTAGTTATATTTTGAATAATATAATTTACCTAAAATAGTAATTTTCATTTCCTCATTTTTTTTCTTACAGCAGGCTGTAAATATTTTCCCCATAAATGAGGGAAAAATGTTCATGTGGTAACTCTTAAAATACAGTGGTGCCCTCTGCCATGCGCAGAATAAGCTATGTGGGACTATATAAAATGATCCAAGTACATCCAGCAATTTGGGCAGGTAAAACAAAAAGCCACACATTTCCAATGCACAGATTAATTTAATTCAACCTCTCCGATATCTCATAGCGAAAGCGGAACCCGCTGAGAGGCGGACGAGGGGTCGCGGTCGAATCGTGCGCCCGTTTAGTCCCACGCGCCGGGACACTGGTAGTGGCGGTTGAGCCGCAACCAGTCCTTCTCCGTGATGTAATCGCGCTGGCCCATCACACCTTCCTGATCCTGGAATATTTATTTTATTTATTTATTTATTTAGAAATATTACGTAATGAAATTGTACAGCATTTCAGTGGGTTCTTAAAACAATGGTATAAGACTTGTGGTCGCGCTGTCAACTTTTATGACCAATTATAGCTCCTAGACAAGGCTTCTAGAAGAGACATTCTCAGATGTTTAGAGCTAATCATTCAGCCCATTGTCAAGGAGGCATCCGCCGCGCTCGTGCGCAGCAGACGACTGTCTCAGAGAATGTCTCTTCCTGCCGCGTGAAAAGCCGTTTTAATTTTTCAAACATAACATTTCCTATTGTAGTATTTGGAACTCGATGAAGCAAAAAAGCGCACTTAAAAGATGCGAACACTACATCTATAGAAGGTTCTGGCATGGCACCTAATTACTTTAAGAATGTGGTGCATTGGGATGCTGTGTGCATCTATGCCAGGTTACATAAAAATCATTAGAAAAAAGAGAGAATGAGATCAATAGTTTCTTCTATTATGTGTGGCACACATGTTTTGTACACATTTATCGATATGAAAACACATTAAGGTGGCCCAACCCGGCGGGCCTAACTCATTCGCGGGCACGGTACAAAACCGTGCTGTTGCGCTCTGGGACCTTCTCTGTTTCAAAGAATAAGACAGGCTCCGTGATGAGGAAGATGCAACATGTCCACAAAAAAGAAAATGTGCATAGTGTATGATTCGGTAAGATTTACGAAAATTTGAATTTCAAACGACTTATAGCTAAAAGTAAACCACGACCGCTGTATTCAAAAATCTAACAAAACCAAATAGATTATCAATCTTGATTAAATAATCTATGTCTGATGACTAATCTTTTTAAGATGTTCTTACTTTATCATTGCGTAATCTACCTCCACAGTTATTGTATAAAACGCGCGAAAAATCCGAACTTTCGGACCTTATAACTTAGAAACCAAACACAATTTTACAATGCCAACGGTCATCAGACATCTAGTTCGATCAAATAAAGCTATTTTGAGCAAAATTTGGGATCTCTGATAAGAAATATGGGCGTGATCTTCTTTCCCCGTTTGTATGGGGAGTTGAGCGGGTTGGGCCACCTTAAAAACTCTGCTTGTCCTGCAAAACGCGTCGACCTGGCTCCGGGCCTACGTCACTCGCAAAATCTGGCGACCTGTTCGGACCTAAACTTGCCAGACTGTTGTCTGAAGGTTTCACTTCTACCGCATGTGAACAGCATTTTGTTTTTATTTACACCAGTATTTTGTAATTTACGCATACCTCAGCACACCAATGTTCTGATCAACATACAAATGGTTTGTGACCTCACTAACTACCCACTTCCCAGCGATAGCTAGGGAACTACCACAGCCCTATCAGTGCCACATCCTTTATTGCACTTTTTGATAACAGTACATTACGTTTTCTTAAATTTTCACCAAGTACTGATTTATTTTAATCCACACTTGAAGGGCCTTTATTACTAAAGTGCTGATTATCTTGTACTGGTATTGATTGCAAGCTGCTTAGAAAGGCCCTTAACATGTGGCAATTAAGCTAATCAGCAGTACGTAAAAAGGCCGTAAGGGCAAGATAGAAGAGAGCAAACCAGTAAAAGATAATCAGGATTTAGTAACGAAGGCCCTTTAAGTGTAGATTAAAATAAATCAGGACTTGGTGAAAACCAGGCTAAGAGACTAAAATCAAGGCTGCGTAGCCAAAAACATAATTTATCCCTTGGCCCTCATGGAGGTGAAGAATGTATGGAGAAATAACTTCAATGCAACAAGCGCGTAAAAAATGTCCCACACGACTTACAACATTATGTCGCCGTACACATTTAGGCCAATGATTGAAGCTAAAATTTGGGGCTTACCAAAGCACTAAATCGTCCGTCCATGAAATCTTCAGAATGTGTACAAATACAGGTTTTAAAAATGAATGACTCAGAATCTAACATTTTTTTTTCCCGGAACTTAGGTATTTTGGCCGAAAACACAAAATATGCGGTATCATTTGCTGCAAAAATGGCCCGCCAAATTTCTTTTCAATGTCTAATAAAATGGGTAAATAGGTATATATGTGTTCAGGAATCCAACAATTTTTTTAAACAAAAGCGAGTTTTTTTAAAAAAATACACAGTTTTCGCTCTCATAAACTCGGCAGAATTGGGCAGCCCAATCTGTCGTCACACATTTGTTTTTAATTCTTATCAGATCGATAATTTCAACGAATCCAACAAATTTGTTACTGGCAACACATATATTTTGCTAATGGCCAAATAAAGTAAACGGCATAATTTGCGCGCCCATTTTTTAAATTATAATGATAATAAATGATATAGACGAACATACTTTTAACAGAATCCAACTAAAAATTTACATGCCAGTCAGTTATGCAGCGTATAACGTAACATTGAATTTCGCGCTAAAATAGCTTGGCGAAAGCGGATGGTAGGCGGCGCGGTGCGGAGGCAGTGCGGCGCGGTGGCGTGGGAACGGTGGCGGCGGTAAGAAAGGGTTTAGCCTGTGTTAGTGATACCGATTACGAAGTAATTATTAGTATTATCTTTGGTGATACTTATGTATAGTTCGTTTTCATGCGTAGTACCTGCATAATGGACAAGAGTTTATAAAGTGTGATGTGAAATTTAAATTAATTAATTCGCCAATTTGATAAAGGTATTATTCTTTTGTAATTGCTAGTGATCGTCGAATATACTCATGTAAATGAGTAAAATACTTTGGTAAAGGTTGAATACAATTTGAGTTATTTAATTTTTATGCAAGATGATTCCGCGAAGATAAATCACTGAAATTAGATAAACTACATATTTATAATTCACAAATTGATTCACGGTGGATTATACATACATTCATGAATGAAGAACGTGATATATCACGTTCTTGGATTCAGTGCCGCACTAGCTTAGTACGAAAAAGTATATTTACTTATTGAATTATGTTGTGCCTTGGGCGTCAGGGCAAATAGGAGCCGAAAGCGCTAGACCCGAGCACGCCTGTGAAATACCCCGCAATTCGCTTGCACCGGTCATATAATACTGACCATACATTTAAAAGTATGGAAAATTTACTGTTTCGAGCGTATTCAAATGCGAATATCTAGTTAATTACTTATCAGATTTTAGTGAAGTTTCATCAATTCAAATAACACGTTGAAGACTCCATAAGCATAAAAAAAGATCATCGGTGTATAAAGTACCGGTGAAAATGTCTCAAAACATTTTTTTAAATTTTAAATGTATGAAAATATATATACCGTCCATCTTTTTTGTTTATGGAGTCTCTGGCGTGCTATCTTTAATGGTGAAAATCTCATTTAAATCTGTATATACGGTACATACATTTGCATCGGTATAAATGCCTCTTTCTTTAAAATTCCTTCAAAAAATTTTGAAAATTTTAAATGTGTTTTTTGTTTGCTCAAGGCGTCTTCAACCTGTTATTTTGAATGGCGACCATTAATTTCCGAGATATTCGCATGTGAATACTGTCGAAACAGTAAATTTTCCATACATTAAAAACTTAAAACAATTTTTGAAAGGCATTTTCACCGATCTAAAAAAACATGAAAAATGTGGTCTATATCGAATATAGATAACGTTGGATCGGTGAGAATGCCTTTAACAATGTTTTAAATGTAAAGGTATTGAAAATTTACTGTTTTGAGTGCATTCAAATGCGAATATCTCGTAAATTAGTCGTCAGATTTTAATGAAGTTTTCATCATTTTAAATAACACGTCAACGACTCCATGAGCATGAAAAACCGGCCATGTGCGAGTCTGACTCGCACACGAAGGGTTCCGTACCGTCGTACAAGACATAACACAAAAAAGTTTTGTGTGTAATTTTGACTATTTTTTTATTCCATATTTTTTTGCTTATGGAGTATTTGACGTGCTATCTCTAATGGGGAAAATCTCATTTAAATCTGTATATACGGTACATACATTTGCATCGGTATAAATGCCTCTTTCTTTAAAATTCCTTCAAAAAATGGTTCCGTACCGTCGTACAAGACATAACACAAAAAAGTTTTGTGTGTAATTTTGACTATTTTTTTATTCCATATTTTTTTGCTTATGGAGTATTTGACGTGCTATCTCTAATGGGGAAAATCTCATTTAAATCTGTATATACGGTACATACATTTGCATCGGTATAAATGCCTCTTTCTTTAAAATTCCTTCAAAAAATGTTGAAAATTTTAAATGTGTTTTTTGTTTGCTCAAGGCGTCTTCAACCTGTTATTTTGAATGGCGACCATTAATTTCCGAGATATTCGCATGTGAATACTGTCGAAACAGTAAATTTTCCATACATTAAAAACTTAAAACAATTTTTGAAAGGCATTTTCACCGATCTAAAAAAACATGAAAAATGTGGTCTATATCGAATATAGATAACGTTGGATCGGTACAAATGGCTTTAACAATGTTGTAAATGTAAAGGTATTGAAAATTTACTGTTTTGAGCGCATTCGAATGCGAATATCTCGTAAATTAGTCGTCAGATTTTAATACAGTTTTGATCATTTAAAATAACACGTGAACGACTCCATGAGCATGAAAAACCGGCCATGTGCGAGTCTGACTCGCACACGAAGGGTTACGTACCGTCGAACAAGACATAACACAAACAAGTTTTGCATGTAATCTTAACTATTTTTTAATTCCATATGTTTTTCTTATGGAGTCTTTGACGTGCTATCTCTAATGGTGAAAACCTCATTCAAATCAGTATATACGGCACACACATTTGTATCGGTATAAATACTGTGTGGGTACCGGCACGTTAAAAGAATACAAATGGGCCCACTGCATGTCTTCCCGTGCATGTCGTAAGAGGCGACTAAGGGATCCAGCGTGTGGTAGACCGCCAGGTCGACTGGGTACGCCACCACACTCGGTGATAAGTCGCACCGCCAAGCAGTTCGCTGTGTTCCGGCGTGAATCCCGAGGACCCAGTAGCAAGGGGGATTTAGGGGCGAAGAGGAGTGGTCCAGTGACTCTAAAGCTAAATCACTGCTTGGGAGTAAGTGATCGACACGATGGCCAGGGAGACCTGGTGAAACGGGTGTCCCGCTGCCCGCCCGCCGAGTAGTTCAGGGCCCGGTCTGTGTCTAACCAACACAGAAGGCTGCACCATCACTCGGCGCATAATCTCGGAGTGGTCCGTCGTGCCGGTTGGTGACCGGACTGCCGGGGTCCCGGCGGCCACTTCCGGGGGGGACCGGGGGCCCTTCCGTCCATCGTGTCGGTTTCTCACCATCCCAGGCAGACAGTGACGAAGCCACAGAGTTGCGCTTTGACCACAAATCTTCGCTACTTGTCCCCTGTGCAACCTCACACCACACAACCATGCAATGACACCAACAAAGAAAAACGTATATTCAGCGGTGCACAACCCCGGCACTTTTCGCGTAGATTTCGCGAACATACGGGGGCTGCACACAAACCTGAATGCCGTGCACCTGCACCTGGAACAGACGAAGCCGGCCATGCTTTTTCTTACGGAGACACAAATATCACGACCTGCCGACACGTCGTACCTGCACTATCCCGGTTTTACTCTGGAGGAATCCTTCCGTCCGAAGGCCGGGGTATGCCTGTTCGTCAGGTCTGATATTTGTTGTCGCCGTCTTCATTGCATGGAGGACCCCGAACACTCTGTGCTTTGGGTCCATGTTGACATGGGGACGGACACGCGGCTGTACGCGTGTCTGTACAGACCGCACAACGGGGACAGGGAGGTTACTCGACTTCTCGAGTACATGAGCAAAGCGGCAGACGATGCACAGGCAAGGTTCCCCTCAGCGGAGTTGGTCTTTCTGGGAGATTTTAACGCGCACCATGCGTTGTGGCTAGGCTCCGAGAAGACTGACTTTGCTGGTAGGGCTGTGCGTAACTTCGCCTTGGCGCACAACCTGACTCAATTGGTGACGCAACATACGCGTATCCCAGATCGAGCAGGTGATGCGTCCTCCTTACTGGATCTTCTGCTGACCACCAAACCCGCCGGGTATAAGGTGTCGGTGCTTGCCCCCTTGGGGTCATCTGATCATTGCCTGGTGAGGTCAACTGTGCCACACACCCAGACTGAGAAACGTGCGCCCGGCACGCGTCTGGTGTGGCATTATGAGTCGGCAGATTGGGACGGAATGCGAGAACACTTCTCCTCCTTCCCTTGGAGAGAGCTCTGTTTCAGCGCTATGGATCCGTCGAGCTGTGCGAATGCCGTTTCCGAGGTGATCACGGGAGCTATGGAGCTTTTTATTCCCAGCTCCACCAAATCCCTCGGTGGCAAAAGCCAGCCATGGTTTAACGCGGAATGTGCGGCCGCTTGTTCTACTAAGAACGCGGCCCACCGTGCATGGTCCCGTGCGCGAACACGGCGTGACCCAGACGTAAAAGCGCTGAAACAAGCTCTTAACGTAGCCTCCAGATCCAGTAAGAGAGCAATTGCCAGAGCGAAGTTCGAGCATATCGGCAGAATTGGCGAGAAGTTGATCAGCCACCCGACTGGGAGCCGTCAATTCTGGTCCCTTGCCAAATCTGTCGAAGCGAATTTCTGCCGCTCCTCACTTCCACCATTGCAGCAGCCTGACGGATCACTCGCTTTTTCCGCCAAAGAGAAGGCCAACCTTCTGGTGGACATCTTTTCGGCGAATTCTCGCCTGGATGATGGTGGCTCCATTCCGCCTGCCATTCCTGGGTGCGGAGTCTCTATGCCGAGCATACAATTCCGCCAAGGAGTTGTACGGCGTGAGCTCTTCGCCCTAGATTCCAGGAAGGCGAGTGGCCCTGATGGCATTCCTGCGCTGGTGTTGAAGAAATGTGCTCCGGAATTAGCTCCTGTCCTTACCCGCCTTTACCGCCTATCGTACTCCACTGGATGTGTGCCCGCAGCTTGGAAATCGGCCAACGTTCAGCCCGTGCCTAAAAAAGGCGATCGATCAGACCCGGCCAACTACCGTCCCATAGCCATTACCTCTCTTCTCTGCAAAGTGATGGAGCGCATCATTAACTCACAGCTGATGAAGTATCTAGAGAGCAATGAACTCCTCAGCGATCGTCAATACGGCTTCCGTCGGAATCGATCTGCTGGGGATCTCCTAGTTCACGTCTCACATGAGATGGGTGATGCGCTCGAAAATCATGGCGAAGGTATGGCTATCGGCCTGGATATCGCGAAAGCATTTGACCGGGTCTGGCACAAGGCACTGCTTTCCAAGCTGCCCTCCTATGGCCTGCCACCCGAGCTGTGTGACTGGATCGCCGACTTCCTGCATGGCCGCAGCATAAAAGTCTTGGTTGACGGATGCTGCTCCGAAGCCATGTCTGTGAATGCCGGCGTGCCGCAGGGCTCTGTGCTGTCCCCGACCCTCTTTCTGGTTCAAATTAATGATCTGCTTAATTTGGGCGACATTGACTGCTACGCAGACGACAGCACAGTACTAGCCAGGTACACCAGTCACCAGACCGCAAGCCGGGCTGAAGTGGAGGAGAATAGGCGGCGCCTCGTTGTTAGACTCGAAGAGACCCTGGAAAAAGTTTCCGAATGGGGTCTCCAGAACCTCGTCGAGTTTAACGCGAGCAAGACACAGGCGTGCGTGTTCAGTGCGAAGCGTACTCCGTTCAGTGTGGCTCCGACTTTCCAGGGAGCAACTCTACGTATTGACGAACATATAGGGATACTTGGGGTCGACCTGACGCATAACCTTAATTTCGGACGCCATATCGAGGATAAAGCCAAGCTTGCCTCTAAAAAGCTGGGAGTTCTTAACAGGGTACGACAGTATTTCACGCCTGACCAAAAACTGCTTCTTTATAAGGCGCAGATAAGGTCTTGCGTGGAGTACTGCTCGCATTTGTGGGACGGCTCAGCTCAGCACCTGCTGGGCTCCCTGGACTCGATACAGCGTCGGGCCGTGCGTCTCGTCGACGATCCCGAGGTGTCTTTGAATCTAGAGACCCTCCAACTCCGAAGGGATGTTGGGTCTCTCTCTGTGTTCTACCGTCTTTACCATGGAGAATGTTCATCGGAGCTGCATAACGCTGTCCCTCCGTCCCCTTTCTACCATCGCACAACACGGAACAGGCAGGAAATGCACCCGTACACTGTAGACATTCCAAAAATTAGAACCAACCGATCCTCTAGGTCCTTTATCTATAGGGTCGGTAAACTATGGAACGCACTCCCTGCCGTGTTATTTCCCCTTAAGTACCACCTGGGTTCCTTCAAACATGGTGTGAAGAAGCACCTGGCCGGCCGGCATGGTTTTCGCAGCCCCGAAAGTTCGAAAGCTCATGGGCGTCGTCGGGCACCTTAAGAGGTCCTGGCGTACGCCATATGCCGCGCTTTACATAAAAAAAAAAAAATAAAAAAAAAAAATAAAAAAAAATACCTCTTTCTTTATAATTCCTTCAAACATTTTTGAAAATTTTAAATATGTAATTTGTTTGCTCATGGCGTCTTCAACCTGTTATTTTGAATGGTGAAAACTTTATTTAAATCTGACCATTAATTTCTGAGATATTCGCATGTGAATAATGTCGAAACAGTACATTTTCAATACATTTAAAACTTAAAACAATTTTTGAAAGGCGTTTTCGCAGGTCTAAAAAAAACATGAAAAATATGTTCTATATCGAAAATAGAAAACGTTAGATTGGTACAAATGCCTTTAACAATGTTTTAAATGTTAAGGTATTGAAAATGTACTGTTTTGAGCTCATTCAAATGCGAATCTAATAAATAATATAAAGGGGAAAGTTTGTAATAATGGATGGATGGATGGATGGATGGATGGATGGATGGATGGATGTTTGTTACTCTTTCACGTAAAAACTACTGAATGGATTCTAATGAAACTTTACAATAATATAGCTTATACATCAGAATAACACATAGGCTACAATTTATGTGCCCATGGGCTTTAGAACTTTCACGGGGCTGCGAAAACGATGCCGGTAGCGATACTTCACACTAGGGGGAGAGGGGACGGGGGCGGTGGCGGGGAGCGGCGGCGGGGGGAGGGCAGACGTCGTGACTGTTTGGTGTCCGTTTGGCGAATTTTCAAGGCACTAGCGATTTGTAAAACTTAGTACATGTACATTTAACTACCCGGGAATTTGGATTGGCTAAATAGAATTCAGTTCCGCTTACGCTAAGATGGGGCTGTCATACAAACTGCAATGCTATGCACGGCTCGGCTTTGCGGCGGCAGCGCTTACTTTTACTGAAGTACGGCTTGGTATTTCCTGCAACTTTAGGACTACTTGGCATCACGCTAAATCGCCGGAGGAGCGACCAACAGAATAAAATCCTTGAGAACCAATTACTCGATTTAGATGTGCATTGTATCTACGTCTAGCCTGATTCTACTAAAAACTTATAGATTACATAATATAACGCTTCATTACCAGAAGGGTAAGTAGTGAGTCTTAAAGTCTTATAACATGCGAACCACTTACCTGATTTATATGCGTATTTTATCAATGTATAGCATCTCTGGGAGCAGTCAGGTTCGAGATGGGTTACTGTTTTCGATGTTGAGGCTGGCTGTGGGTTGGAGTCCACGCAAAACTTACCTACGTTACACGTTACTTACTAGGTAAGCAATGTAGCAGCGAAAGTGCAGAAAGGTTCTCGCGGCAAATGTTTTTTTTTTTACATAGCCACCAAACGTCAACGAAGCTCTAAATGGGAATTATTGGATGTTTCTCATTAAATCATGCTATTTCGGCTCGAACGATCTTGATTAAATTTGGTACATGGATACATTGTCCTGGACCAGTTTGACCCTATTTTGGACCAGTCATGTGGGCTACTTTTTATCCATGAGATAATTTAGCCGACACTAACCCGAGCGGAGCCGGGTACCGCAGCTAGTATATCATAAATTAGTCGTCAGATTTTAATGAAGTTTTCATCATTTTAAATAACACTTCAACGACTCCATGAGCATGAAAAACCAGCCATGTGCGAGTCTGACTCGCACACGAAGGGTTCCGTACCGTCTTAAAAGGCATAACACAAAAAAGTTTTGTACGTAATTTTGACAATTTTTTAATTCCATATTTTTTGCTTATGGAGTATTTGACGTGCTATCTCTAATGGGGAAAACCTTATTCAAATCTGTATATACGGCACATACATTTGCATCGGTATAAATGCCTCTTTCTTTAAAATTCGTTTAAAAACCTTTGAAAATTTTAAATGTGTGAAAATATAAATACCGTTGATCTTTGTTTGTTCATAGAGTCTTCAACCTATTACTTTGAATGGTGAAAACTTTATTAAAATCTGACTATTAATTTCCGAGATATTCGCATGTGAATACTGTCGAAACAGTACATTTTCCATACATTTAAAACTTAAAACAATTTTTAAGAGGCTTGTTCACCGGTCTGATAAAAACATGAAAAATGTGTTCTATATCAAAAATAGATAACATTGGATCGGTGAAAATGCCTTTAACAATGTTTTAAATATAAAGGTATTGAAAATTTACTGTTTTGAGCGTATTAAAATGCGAATATCTCGTAAATTAGTCGTCAGATTTTAATGAAGTTTTCATCATTTAAAATAACACGTCAACGACTCCATGGGCATGAAAAACCGGCCATGTGCGAGTCTGACTCGCACACGAAGGGTTCCGTACCATCGTACAAGATATAACACAAAAAAGTTTTGTATGTAATTTTCATAATTTTTGGTTCCATATTTTTTGCTAATGGAGTAGGTTTCACCTCGGCAAAGATGGTGAAAACCTCATTTAAATCTGTGTATACGGTATAAACATTTGTATCGGTATAAATGCCTCTTTCTTTAAAATACCTTTAAAAAAATTTGAAAATTTTAAATGTGTGAAAATATGAATACCGTTCATCTTTGTTTGCTAATGGAGTCTTCAACCTGTTATTTTAAATGATAAAAACTTAATTAAAATCTGACGACTCATTTACGAGATATTCGCATTTGAATACACTCAAAACAGTAAATTTTCCATACTTTTAAATTTAAAACATTGTTTAAGGCATTTTCACCTATTGAACGTTGCCTTTTTTTTTTTTTTTTTATGTGACTGGACATGATGGCTAATACCACACCTTCTGTCATGGTATTAGCCCAACACACCACATGGGAACTAGGTGCCATGCCAGGACCTTCCTTATATTGCACGGCTACATTGAACTGGATGGAAAACACGGACAATTATCATTGCCGCTTCGACCATCGTTCATTCAATGCGATGGTACCAACCCGGGCGGGATTAACCCTACCACCTAGTAAGTAAGGAAGGGGACCTACAGTTTAACGTGGAATCCGAACCACGGCCAGCCTCTCTCAACGGTCTAATGGTCACCCATCCAAGACCAGACCGGACACAGCGTTGCTTAACTTCGGAGAGCGATCGCCGAAGTGTCGCGCCACTGGGCCACTGAGGCTATTTTCGATATTGAACATATTTTTCATGTTTTTTTAAATCGGTAAAAAATCCTTTTAATTATATTTTTGAAATTTTACTGTACAATTTTGACAGTATTGATTTGAAAATATATCGGAAATTAATGGTCAGATTGAAATGAGGTTTTCACCATTAAAGATAGCAAGTCAAAGACTCCATAAGCGAAAAAAGATGGACGGTATTTTTATTTCCATACATTTAAAATTTAAAACATTGTTAAGACGCATTTTCACCGATACTTTATACACCGACGATCTTTTTTTATGCTAATGGAGTGAATATACTGATAAGTTGAATACATTATCAATTTTCTCTAGCCACATAAAAGTCAATATGAAAGAAACATATAATGCACTTATTTTTTTTAATTCAAAAAAAATCCGGTGGGTATAACATTTTATTTACTTTTTTAATCATATAACAACATATTAAAAACCGGACAAGTGCGAGTCGGACTCGCACACGAAGGGTTCCGTACCATCGTAGAAAAAAAAACAAAAAAATCACGTTTTTTGTATGGGAGCCCCCTTTAATTTTAATTATTTTTTAATCTTACCTATTTGTTGTTATAGCGGCAAAATAAATACACACTCTGTGAAAATTTCAGCTGTCTACCTGTTACGGTTACTGAGATACAGCCCTGTGACAGACGAACAGACGGACGGACGGACTGACGGACGGGCGGACGGACGGACGGACGGACGGACAGCGGAGGCTTAGTAATAGGGTTCCGTTTTCACCCTTTGGGTACGGAACCCTAAAAAGTAATAAATAAATAAAATACATACATACTCTGTGAAAACACCTTCCTACTTATTACGGTTCATAAGATAGAGCCCTGTGACAGACGGGCGGATGGACGGACGGAGAGCGGAGGTTTAGTAATAGGGTTCCGTTGGCATCCTTTGGGTACGGAACCCTAAAAAAGTAGTATTCAGAGTGGGCGGTCTAACTTGACGACCCGGATTATGTCCGTCCTATGTATTATTTTGCATGGTTAGTCCAGTGATCATCCGTATAAAATGATTACAGTTCACTCTGAATACAACTGCTAGAATCTACGAGTCGAGCCGGTTATAAAGATGTGTCACTTGCCATAGAAAACATACACGAGTTATGCACGTACATGACCAATTTATTTACCAAAATCATCCGAAATGCTCGCCAGCTCCCAACTACGCGCTCGCTTTAGGTACATTCGATTATGCACCACCAAAGTAATTATTAGTAGGTATTATCTTTGCCACCACACTCCAAAGCCCCGCGCCTCGAGCGTTTCGTTGCCTCGAGCAAAGGTCGGCGCACACGCACACTTACGCAATCACACATATTGAAACACGTGCCTCAGCCGTCGCTGCCGTCCCGCTTCGGCCTGCCTCAGCCTACCACCGCGCTCATCTTGCCGTTTTTGCGCGAAATTCAAAGTTGCGTTAAACGCTGCAAAACTGACGGGCGTGTAACTTTTTTGTTGGATTCTGTTAAAAGTATCTTCGATTATATCTTTTATTGTCATTATATTTCAAAAAGTGCGCGGGCCAATTATGCTGTTCACTTTATTTGGGCATTTGCAAAATATATGTGTTGCCAGTAACAATTTTGTTGGATTCTTTGAAATTATCGATCTGATTAGAATTAAAAAACAATGTGTGACGACAGATTGGGCTGGCCAATTTTGCCGATTTTATGAGAGCGAAAACTGTGTATTTTTTAAAAAAAACTCGCTTTTGTGTAAAAAAATTGTTGGATTCCTGAACACATAAATACCTATTAACTCATTTTATTAGACATTGAAAAGAAATTTGGCGGGCCATTTTTGCAGCAAATGATACCGCATATTTTGTGTTTTTGGCCAAAATACCTAAGTTCCGGGAAAAAAAAATGTTAGATTCTGAGTTATTCATTTTTAAAACCTGTTCTGTTTTTAAAACCATTCTGAAGATTTCATGGACGGGCGAATTCATGCATGTCTCAAATGCCCCATTCAACGGAGTAATTGTAACGTAGCGATGATAACGGAGAAAAATCAAATTGTAAGGCCAACAAATTGATAGGTAAAGTTATTAAGATAAGAACTATTTTTCAATAAACCAGATGGTCGTTACGTCATTCTTCATTCGTAATGCTGTATTCACCGAGAGCCGAATCCGGCTGTAACGCCTTCCGCAGCACAATTGCGGTGCCGACACTTTTTTAATTCCATCCGTTCTCCTGTAATTTCTTCACCTCCATGTTGGCCCTGCCATATTATTAGTCGGATATGGCTCGACCTAATATTTATCTGCGTCTGTGTCATCGGCGACGCTATGTAGGTGATTCCTCGCTACCGACCTGCAAAGCAACTATGGTGGGTTGACCGTTGATGCTAAAGCCGTCCGGTGGATAGTGCATGCAGCTTGCGTAGTCGTATTCAATTTCCAGGTTGTCCACCAGGTCCGCGCTGTAGATATTGAAGTTGTGCTCCATGCCTGCAGCAATTGACACGTTCACTGCCAGTTTTATGCTACCTGCTACTAGTGAGTCACGAGGTCTATAAGAACTCGCCATTGGCTTCTCCTAATGACGGTACGAGGTTCTTTGGATCTCGTACGAACCTAAAAAAAATAATCCAAAATAGCTCAAAATAAGTTAAGTTTTGTACGTATCGGTAGATGATCCATATGTCATGAGATGGGGTGCATGAGTGCATGACATAGTTTTTCTTATCAACTAGTTCTTGCAATTATCTCACTGAGTGAAAAGCGGAGCAAGGACGACGGACAACGAAAGTATTAAATATATTGAGATCACTATGGATGGCAGATTATCGTGAACTACGCATATTTATTCACCATTGACAACATATAAGGTCGAGACGACATTGATCCCTGTTTTCCATTAAATGACAATGTTCAATTGTTGTTTATTGTCTAATCATAATCTATAAGGCAGTGCACTGCACTCGGATATTTTTTCATTAACCGGTTCGGAAATCCCAGCGAAGAAGAACTGGCCAGCAACTCCGCTGGTGCTTTTAAACGTCCTTTTATAGTCTAAGTTTACAAAAACGTTTGCCACTGCTTGCAGATATGCAAGGTATGGATATATACTTGTTCGTGTTAATAACTTTTTTTTTTTTGTAACATTAACAGTAAGTACTCGTATTTATCAATTATAATATAAGGAAAACACAGGTTAAAGTACCTAATAAATTAATATGAATTCACAAAAATCAATAATTCATGCCATGTGCGCATGACAAATATTAGTAATTTTGCAAAGACTATACCCGCCATCTGATATGCCAGGAGCAGACCAGTCCCCACAAACAGCACCCGTTCACGAGCATCACGCCGGGTCCAGCCCTCGCCTGCTTCAACCATATTTTTGGGAAAAAGGTGACCCGAACCAAGCGTCACCACAAGCAAAGACCTTAAAGCGATGCACAATGTGACCAAGCAACATGAGGAAACTCCTGATTTGTTACCTATTTTCCATGTAATTTATAATTCTAAAGTCACGTAATATCATTGCTGACCAGGCTGGATGTTGGCCCATTCGATGCGCACGTACTCGTCGCGGTTGTGCGTACTCTGCATGTGCAGGAAGCCGAGGATGTGCAGCCACTCGTGCACGATGGTGGTGTGCCGGAAGCAGCCCAAGCCGGGCGTGTTGCGCGCCAGGTTCAGCGTGTGCACGCCACGCGACTGCCAGTAACCGACATTGGCATAGCATCCGCTTGGCTCGCCCTGCAATAACGTACAATACTTACTTCATCACTTTACTACACCGATAATCTATCCCTTTTTGAAGGATTTTGCTGATCAGATAGAGTTTGCAGCCAAATTACGGGTCGGGCTGTTCTGGAGCTACAGTCCTAAATATACATTTCACTGGTTATAGCATCTCTAATTGCGTATAACCTCAGGCAGTCAGTCATTCAGAGTGTTTGCGTCCACTGCTGGACATACGCCTCTCCAATTTTTCTCCAGTCCTCCCGACCCTCAGCCATCGGAACCACTGCTTTCCGCCGACGCACTTGATGTCGTCGTCCCACCTGGCGGGTGGTCTTCCCACACTCCGTTTTCCTGTCCACGGCCGCCAGTGTTGGACACGGTTACACCTACGGTGTCGTCTCTTCGGCTGACGTGGCCAGCCCACTGCCACATGAGCTTAGCCACCCGTATAACCTCACGGTTGGTCATTGGGAGTAAAATAAACAAGCTAATGGAAGTAGTATCTGCACAAAACATATCCTAACCCAGTACTTATTTGACTTACCGTGAGTCGGACGTAATTGCTGTCATGTTGCTCGCGGTGGCGGAACTTGACGCAGGTGTGGTTTTCGATATCGACCATGCCCTCTATGATCGCGGCTTGCTGCAGCGGGCCTGAGCGTGACAGAATGTTGTTAAACTAGACTCGTCTGGCCACCTGGCTGAGCAAGACTGGCTAAATTCTAGTTTGTCTACCATAAGACTCATAAGCACAAATATTTTCGCCAGCGGCTAAAAACCGAAGCGAGCCGTTCAAGTCCAATTCATCAGACCCGTACCCCATCTAATTGTATCAGACGTTTATTGGTTATTTATTTATTACGTCTCTCCGACTTGTCAAATTTACATTCATATGTATTCATATAAATAAACAATTACTAATAAAATAAAATGCGACAAACCACAGCTAACAAAAGTCGTCTAATCTTTAGTTTTGAGGGCAATTTGTTGTCAAGTTTGACACTTTCACATATAAAGCTTTTAGAAACCTTAGCAAGGCGTGCTACATCAGGTCTTAGATGTTCCCCTTGTCTCGTGCTGTAGCTGTGGTTGGATATTGTGTCGGGCATACAGTATATTTTGTCGAACGTATTCACTTGGCAATGTCCACATCCCAAGTTTTTAAAATACATGCGAGTCGCTTGGTCTCATACCCACTACAGCACGAATGGCGCGCTTTTGGAGTCTTAAAAACTCTTAACCAGCTTTCACATAGCCCCAAAACATCAGAGCGTAGGACGTGATGCTGTGAATATAGGCAAATATAAAATGTTTGCTGCTTGGAGTCCGTACAGCGTTCGGATTTTTCTGATTGCATAATTGAAAAGTTCAGTTTACATGCAATATATTCGGTGTTCTCCAAGTATTGATCTCTGAACCACATATTATATTCATAGGATTAGACTTCGCTTCATTTATTCAAATAAATTGAGTACGATTTCATAAATAGGACTTTATCAAATTTAGCTCGCGCTTTCTGATGCCGGAATTTTCCAGTTTAGTGATCAATATATTACGACTTACGCAATCAAATGCTTTGGACAAGTCACAAAATATTCTTATGCTATCCATCTCTCTACTTACTAAGTACTTAGTAGTCGTGGGACGAGAAATCAGAAATGGGTTCGTATAACTGTTACTAGTGTAAAAACGAAGTATTCATTTTACGCCGAGCAGTATGGCCCACGGAATATTGTTCTGTGGTATGGCCGCTACACATTTCTTGTAGCGCACTGGATCGCGCACGCGGCGCACCAACGAAACGTCTAGACGCAACGACCCGCCAGCCGCTACTGTCTCGCTCGCGCAATGGCTCGGTTACAGGTTACAGGTTACAGGCTCGGTTGAGGCTTGTAGCCGCAACTGGGGTTACCGCCGAAACTGTAATGCGCGCGCGCAGTGCGCAATGTAGTCGATAGGTTAGGTAGGTAGTCGAAGAGGGGCGACCGCCGTTGGTCCCCAGTCTGTTCCGTCCACAGAAATCGGAATATACTAAATCCGATTTCTGTGGTTCCGTCGCAGCGGCGCGGTCGGGTGTGCGCTCGCTCGCCTTTCCCGCGTTTTTCCGAATGGCCGCGGCGCGTTCGTGTGGACTTCCAGTAAGTTCGTTTTTTCGCGAGCTTAGAATGTATTATAGCGACAGCTATGCGTTTAGATAAAAAGGGAATGGATACGATATCATATAATGCGATACATGATACATTTAAGCTCTTTAAAATATGTAGGTATGTTTATTTACAGTCAGAGGCTTTTGTAAATCTCAAACATGTTCCCCTTATAATTAGTTTCTTTGTTGGTTTGAATCATAATCAAGGTGCTAAAGACTGTACATTTTATTATTCATAATGATACAAATAGGTATATCTAATGGATTTAAGTAATAATACCTTATCCATTCCGTTTTTAATCTAAGGATGCGTGTATTTTTTCTAGGATATTTTAGCAAGTGTTACACGCACATTGGCGATGGCGGAAAAACGAAAAAAAGTTCGCGACGTGTGGAAGTATTTCCAAAGTGTGGGTTTAAAAAAAAAATTTTTTTTTCATTTAAAAAAAAAGCTTTTTTTAATTAAAAAAAAAGGTTTTTTGGCGTTTCTTTTTGCAACAGTTTCCGCAAACAGCTATCAGCATCAGCAGTAACCGTTACTAACGTTTTCGAAGACTTATGGAAACGCCCACGACTACTACTTAGTAATACTTTGAGTAAATTAGCAATAGCGTCAGTGGTAGACTTGTGGAGACAACAAGGATGCATGCATACCGAACTCTCCCACGCCGAACTCATAGACCACCGTATCGTCTGGCCAGTGGGTGTTAGGCCAGGTGTATGCGTTCCTGCCCTGCGCGAACTCTGACACCATCGAGTCGATCTGTAAGCGCAGAAGGGAAGAGAATATAAATGCATCACTATTAAGACTGAATGCAAATCCTAAGAGTTAATTTAGGATGGTCTCTTGGGAAAATAATGTGTTGTCTAATTATACATATGTCAGTCGCTGCAACAAACTGCTATGCCACACTTTACAGCTAATCCGATTAATCCGGGAGATTTCCAACCCAAAGTAAGAACGAATGATTTTGTTCAAGGTACATTGCACGGAGGATAGAGGTAGAGAGGAGATGGTCTAAGAAAACTGGGTCTGTGTCCACCAAGTGGGTCGCTACGTCACAGCCCACGTGATAAAGAAGGCGTGGCTTAGCGATATTTGCGACATGGCGCTGGCGGTGTTAGGTTGTGGGACAATGTTATGGTCTGCGGCGCAATTTTCGGCGAACAGTCGATTACACGATGAGATTTTGTGTAAAATGTTGCAAACATTACACAGGACAAAATAATCTAAAGTTTGAAGGTGGAATTACGTTTTATTTGTCAGTAAAACACCTCATATTTTATAATTTGAGTCGATGCATTGTATCGATGTGCCATCTTGCTATGTGCCGATAGATGGCGCGCAATCATTTTAGTTTTACGGTAACAAATGTTGATCTCATGATGCAAATTTTAATGACGTTTTTAAATTAAAATTATTTGAATCCGCGCGAAGCCATAGATTTCAATTTCTAAGGTTTTTTTTATAGAAAAAACACTTAGTAAAATTTAAAAGGCGCCATCTAGTTGTAGTCTTGTAACCACTAAGAAGAGCCCTCGGAATAGCTGCTACCAGAATATCGATTCTTCCGGTAGATGGATTTCGCAAAAATGGGCGGTGCATGACCCCACCATGAAGCGATTTTCCCCCCGCTTCCCCGCACAGTGTCACGCTAAGATCCTTAGTAATATGAGTTAAAAACATCTCCTCTCTCCCTCTATCCTCCGTGGTACATTGCCGCCGGGCTCATGAAGGGAACGTCCAGGCTGGCACTGAATGCGGTGTGTTGGGCTCATCTCTCATCATAACGAGGGGGTGGTATTAGCTATCCATGCTCAATTACACAAATAATGCAAGCTCTGGAGCGGACGTGTTCTGGATGGGTGACCGTTTTCGACCGTTGATATATATTGATTTATATGATCGTCGCCTCGGTTGGTCCCTACCTTCCTGACTAAGTGGTAGAGTGAGAGTCGAGGGTGCCCCAGACGGGGCATATATCTGAGTCAGCGCAGATATCGGTCGATATCGCTCTTCGTAGAAATCAATGGACTACCACACACGGCGCACATTATATGTTTTGGATCTGCGAGCATCGGTAGATACGGACCGATATCGACAGACGCGAAGACTATCTGCGGAAAACTACACGTTGGGACATTTGAGCGATCATTTGGGCGTGCCTCGGGTGGAAACTGTATGTCCCCTCCCCCTACTAGGTGGTAAGGTTAAGCCCACCCGGTACATTTTGAAAGCTTACCTGGAAGTCGTCGAGTAGAATATCTCCCTCGAACTTGCCGCTGAACTCCTCGGCGTTGACGTCCGCGTTGTTAGAGTGGAGCCCCACACGTACACCCGCTGCGGACTCAGTACACAATGTGGCAGCAACCTTATATCCGCGACGGAAACTTATTTTGGGGTTTTATTATTTATAAGTGATGTGGTCCCTTCAATATGTCACGTACGGAAATAGTTGCATGTCGTAAAAGGCGTCCCAAGGTCGGGTTTGTACTATTGAAAGGACAATGGTCGAAGTGGCCATTCAAAATGTCCCTGTTTTCCAGTCAATCAGCCGTGACGTTTGGTAGCATGTGTAGCATAAGCCATTCATGTCCAGTTGCATAAATATTAGGAAATTTAGAAAGAAATGTTTGGAAAGCTGCTACATGTGTGAGTAACACCAATCACGAGATTTTCACGAGGTTGTATTGGTGTGTGTGATATGATTTCTGATTATGTACTAATATTCATTATCCACATCCGGAAGCCTACAAAATGAAACCGCCACCCACCAGGAGTCTGCGTCTGCTCCAGGAACGCCCTGAAGGCTTCGATGTCCTCCCTCGAGCGGTGGATCGCAGGCCCCGCCGCCGCCACCGCAGCCAGGAACAGCACCAATCCAACACGAAGCATAATGCCAACGCCATACAACGAACGTCTTCGAGCCCCGCCGTCATCACTTTTATACGGTGATTCGATGCAGGATTAATTATGATACGCTGCATGAGATATGATGAGGAGTAATGGGGAAAGTGGATACGGTTGCATACGTTTCCTACCTATAAATTGCATAAGTATACTTTGTTTGGTTATGAAAATAGGTTAGCATTGGCTTCATAAATAAAAAGGGAAGAGATATGGCATCGAGCGCGCCTACTATGGGATCCTCTGTCTCCAAGTTTTCAAAAACTACCAAACCAGGCAAATATCGCCGCAGACGTTTTGGATGGTTTGTGTGGGTGGGTACTGAATTGGGGAAACCTATTTTAAAGCACATTCGAGCACGGTGGCGTTATTTCGGCTGTGTGGCATATGACGCGCCGCCGGATCCCGATACAATTCATATGGTCATTTTGACCATATAGCGGAGACGCGATATCGGCCGCATGCCACTTTTCCTTCCTTTCACTTCAGTGATTGGCACTGATAAATTCATCGAGTCGTATTCACTACGTATAATATTCACAACGTATAAAAGTATTTTTTTCCAAAAAATCAAAACCATGCATATCGTATAATATTCACAACGTATAATTGTATACGTTGTGCATGAAGAAAGTTTAAAAATAGAATCAACTCTTTGCATCATGCAGAACGTATAATAGTCACAACGTATACTATTCCTAACATGAATTCACAAAAAAAGAAAACCATGCAGAACGTATAATATGCCATTTAAGCACTGCATAAAGCGCCCTAATAACGATACATTTAAGGCTGAAATTGCTACGAATCGATATTTGTTAAAGTGTAACAAGGCCACCTTACGCTAATTGAGACAGTCGAAAAGTCGCGTGCGAGTATACGCATTAATTATATATTCATAAGGGCGCTTATCGTATGAAAAGTTTTTAGATTATATGATATGCATGGTTTTCTTTTTTTGTTAAATAAAGATCATAATTTTATACGTTGTGACTATTATACGTTATGCATGGAGAAATAAGTAATTTTATTTTTTAAACTTCTTCATGCACTACGTATAAAATTATACGATCTGCCGATTAGACGTTGTGCATGGTTTTAAAATTTTGTTAAAATTTGATATTATACGATCTGCATATTAGACGTTCTGCCGTTCCCCCAATTCATCTACCGGTTACTCGTCAATGCATTCAAAATAACTTAGCTTTATATTTTCAATTTCAGCTTACTACTGCTTGCACGATACAATACCATACAAAATATGTGTCTTCAATCATTCGGAGAAAAAAACATTGGGCCGATCATTCTGGGCCCCTTGTATTTGGCCAAACAATGTTTTTTCAAATGACCCCAAGGGTCTCGTTCATGATTTTATTATGGAACTCAACATAGATGGCAACCACACCTGTCATGATAAGTCTAACACACGGCATTACTCTAGTAATTAGGTGCCATGCCAAGACCTTTCTTCTATTGTACTGCTACACTCAGCCCCAGTGGCTCAGTGGCGCGACACTTCGGAGATCGCTCTCCGAAGTTAAGCAACGCTGGGTCCGGTCTGGTACTGGATGGGTGACCATTCGACCGTTGAGAGAGGCTGGCCGTGGTTCGGAATCCACGTTAAGCTGTAGGTCCCCTTCCTTACTTACTAGGTGGTAGGGTTTATCCCGCCCGGGTTGGTACCATCGCATTGGATGAACGATGGTCGAAGCGGCAATTGACAAACACTTTTGTAAACTTAGACTAAGTGGACGTTGAAAAAAAAACAGCGGAGTTTCTTTCCAGTTCTTCTTCGCTGTGTTTTGTTTTGCTGAACTGGCCAATGCTAAAATATGACAAATCCGAGTGCAGTGTACTGTCTATGGATGATGAATAAACAATATAAGGAAGGTCCTGGCATGGCACCTAGTTCCCATGTGGTGTGTTGGGCTAATACCATGACAGAACTTGTGGTATTAGCCATCCATGTCCAATCACATAAAAAAAAACTGAACTAGGAAATACACATTTTTAATTGTCGCTTCTTCCTTTTAGTAAAATCGTACCAATCCTGGCACCTAGTAAAAAATTAGTTGGTAGCCTTTTTTTGTGTTTTGGTCGCATTCTGCATCATTCATTCAACAGCATGGCAGTTAATCGGCAGCCTTTATTCGACAGTACAACGCTGTAATTAAATTTGATTTAAATTTTCTTTGATTTTGTGGATTTTGAATACAATTTAAGCTCCAATATCGACAAATTATTGTCTTCTATTAAATACTTTTAGACTACTGTGGGTGTTTAAATTAGATTAGACTTGGCTTACCACATTGGCTTAAATATTTCAGTGGCTTAAAATATGTATCATGCGCTAATATTTTAAAATACATATTATTATGATACTTTGTAATTTATTTGCATAAATACGCAACCACGTATTATTTAATTCAATGTGTAATTGTTTTTGATAAGAATGCAGCAGGACATAATCTGAATTAGTGATCGATGAGATAATTAGCGATAATAAATTGGAAAGTTTGCTTGAAGTCATTGAATCAAAAACAAAACTTTCTGCTGGTATAGGATAAAATACGTTTTCGAAGATTTCAAAAATCTTAAAATTACGAGTAAGTTAACTTTTTATTTATGAAAAATATAATACAATATATATAACGCTCTGGCCCCTGGAGAGAGAAAACATAAATTGCACACCATTGCAATCATTGGGGGAAAAGTCACACAATTTATTTTACCTTCTTGACTCCATAATTTTTAGCCGGAGTTTACTCTATTGTGTCGATACCGTGGGTTCGAATTCCTAGTCTTCTATCTTTTCCGAAATTGAAATGTATTTTTCCGTTGAGAATACGGATCACTCTTCGTTTCGGAATCCATGCGAAACGGTAACCCCTTCCCTATATGGGTGATTCCACAGAATCTAGGACAGAGAACCTACTTAAATGGATTGAATCTCACCTAACGCGCCGATCCCAAATCGTAAGAATAGTCAATTATGTTCTAACTCCGTTGTAATGCCCTCAGGAGTTACACAGGGGACCCATCTGGGACCTCTCTTATTCATTTCTTTTTTATATGATATGTATACTTGTTTTACACATAGCAAACATTGGTTGCATGCTGACGATAAAACATTCAGTAAAAAATCATCACAACTCAAATAACATACTGCTGCAGAATAACCTGGATGCGCTAACTCGGTATTACAAAAGGCATATATTATCCATCATCAGTAAATGTCTATGTAATAGCTGCACCCTGCGTAAAAAACCGTTACCTTTTCGCTTAATCTTGCTGAAATCAGAAAAATAAATGCCTTTCGGGATCTTGTATTATATTGGACTGCGCATAATAAATGAGATTAGCACCGGACTAACCATACAAAAATCGGTTTAGTCTGACCTTAATACGCGTGTTAAAGTTAGTCCACCCACCCTGAAAACGACAGTTAGTCTTTATACGGTTGACATACTTTATTTATCGGGAACAGATTTTCGGAATAAAATCATCAATACCCAGAGCGAATGACAATTACATGCACACTTAAAACAGTAAACCCTGACAGCCCGGATTGCGAACCGGAAAAATCGTAGGTTAGACAAATACTTTGTCAAGAACTATTGCATATGGCATGAATTGTTATTGACTCCGCCATTTTGTAAAACTTGCTCAACTAAACTAGTGGCTTTCTGAGCTGTAGACCTAGCGAGGTTGTCTTTTGAACATTTGACATTTTTATAAAAAAAATTTTTGATTCTTTCACATTTTTATAAAAAACTAGCTGCGGTACCCGGCTCCGCTCGGGTCCATGTCCTTTTGGACTGATGTCGAGCTGAATTATTTCCTAGATAAAAAGTAGGTAGCCCAAAAGGCTGGTCAATAAATATGTTATTTATCTGCTACTTTTTAATCATAACGGGTGGAGCCGATATGCATTAATTAAATAAGAAATATTCTAACGTTCCCATTTATAATACATAGGGCGCACTATAAGTTTCACTATAAGTTTTCGGAACTGGCCACTTAGCTAAATTATATCTTAAAAGTAATTAAGTAATTTGGTATTATAACTCATAGGGCCGTGTGCACGAAAGGGAAAAAAATCAAAATCATCGTCAGCTTAAACACGTCACTTTGTAGGGACAGTATGGAAGGAACTCTATGCGGTTCACTGAAAGTGACGTATTTGAACATTGATTAACTCATCCCTCTCGGTATGCAATCGGTTCTTAGGCTATTTTGACTTGTTTGTTTTGTCTTACTGTGACTTGTTTTTGCATTGTAGCGTCATTTAAAAAAAAATGCGTGTGTATATATCACCATATGATATTAACTTATGAAAATTTTCATAGCATTATTTTATACGATTTTAAGTGTAATTTGACGGCTCAGCAAATCCTTGCTCGGAATCAAACTGCTTTTGACGATGAAACACCATGAAAGGGGACTATCGCGTCAATCTTGTGACTAATTTCGTGATGTCAGCTTTATACAATTAAAACATAAATGATGTGCGCCCTAAAATGAAACAGACAGGCATGCAGACTGTTGCTTTGGGGACTGTGGATAGTGATTTGTATAACACCATCTGTTTGCTGGAAGTAAATGACGAACTTCGTAAAAATAACAGTAAACGCAGCATATTTTTTTATTTTATTTCTTACTTACGTACTTCCACGTTAAAATGGATCTAAAACACGACAATTTTCATGCCCCGATGATGCATTCCTTCTATGCGATGGTACCTATGTATCATCCCAGGCGGAATGAACCCTACGAATGGTGTACAAAAGTTGTACGTGGCATACAAACCACAGCCAGCCTCAACATCGAACATGGTCACCCATCCGTAACTGGAGCGCACTCAGAGACGCCAAACGTAGATTCAATTCGCATATAAATCGGGTGAGTGGTTCGCAAGTTTTTTTTTATGCGACCTGACATGGATGGCTAATATCACACAACTACCGTTATGATATCAGCCCACAATGCACCACATTTCCGAAGGAATTTGGTGCCATGCCAGGACCTTCCCTTTATGAGCACGGCTACATTGAACTGGATGGAAAACACGGACAATTTTTCATTCCAGCTTCGACCATCTTTTCATCCAATGCGATGGTACCAACCCGGGCGGGCTTAAACCCTACCACCTAGTAGGTGAAGGGACCTACAGTTTTACATGGATTCCGGATGATGGAGCAGCTCGCATTCGTGGCGAAAATGCACTTATCGAACTCTGAAAGAGAAAGACCGTGGTGCAAGTCGGTATTGAACCCAGGCCTCTGGTACGCTAGGCCAGTCCCCGCGCAAGTTATAAGCATTTCACCCCACTGCTCACCGCTCCGGTAATTTAGAGTGATTTCATGTAGCTTTTAAGTTGTGAGCAGAATCAGGCTAGACGTGGAAACCAAAAGGTCTACATCGGATCTTAATTTATAAGCATTTCAAACCACTGCTTATTTGCACACGCCTCTCATAATTTTGCCTGATGCTAATTAGTCCTAAAATTGCGGGAATAATAAACCCATGCGATATAAATAAGGTACAATTAGGGAGTCTCGAAAGAAGATACATAAATGCAATCAGCGATAGCGCCATTTCTTGACCAAAAACATATGAACTATTCATTAAAAAACAGGTGCGTTTTCATATACCTAGTTTGAAGATATAATGCGTTACCCATACAAATTTTCATATGTTTCATGATCTTCTATGAGACAAAAGATAGTTCCCCATGCCTTATTTAATGCTGTTCTGGCCTGTACAAAGTTATTGTACACAGAAAGCATAGAATATAAATATAAAGTTATATAATGCCATAGTAAATAGTTGCGGCGAAAATATTTGCAGAATTTCGGTCTTTGAAAATATTTAATTTCACAGCGCCATCTATCGCGCTATCTATCGCGCCATCTATCGCGCCATCTATCGCGCCATGATCTTCTAATCGGCAATCACACGTGGCGCCATTTCTACCCGGATAGAAGTTATTCTTTTCTATGAGAGTACACGTGGCGCCATCTCTTCCTTTTCTTCAAATGTGATTTATGTTTTAAACGGATGTGTGTGTAATACTTTTTGATATTTGGTTTTCTTTTTTTTTTGTATTGTGTTGCTTATTTTTTTTTTCTCTCTTTTTTTAATGTTTCGATAGGATTCGAAGGATTTGGTTTTTATTTTATTGTTTTAGGGACCAGACGTAAATCAGCGTTGCTGCTCACTAAGTGAAATGCAACTTATGCTGAGATGGTTCCTGTTATGTTATAAATCTTACTGTCTATATGATGAATAAATGATTTTTGATTTGATTTGATAGTGAAAGCCGAGATATTAATAGATATGTGTATATTTATTAAGTCTAATCCATGCTATAATTATATGCGAGACCCCATAAACAATAAAATGTAAAAAACGGAAAATAAATTGAGGCTATCAGGATTCGAAACTATACCCTCCCGAACAAAATAGTTACGTATAGAAGAGTCGGTAATTCGCCCTGCGCCATCCGCTTTCTGACATTCAGTGCGAAAATAGTGAATCGCTTCTGTTTTAGAGAGAGCGGTCAAAATGACGCCGCCAGTAACGCCACCATACGCAACGGAATGGTATTAATTTTGTTTGAGAGTAATTTCATTGATATTGCCAGCCCTTAGGATATTTAGCGTGATATTATGTACCTTAAAGCGTTCTCCGCGATGTTCTCTTGAAATTGGTTTAAATCGCATCTTGATCTGTTTTGTGGTTACGGAGATTATCTCTCGCATGTGGCCAGACGTTCCTTTTTATATAAGTAGAGAAGAAGAGAAGAAGAAGAGAAGATAAAATAAATAATATAAAATATGACATAATAATAATAATAATATAATATAATATATAATATAATATAATATAATATATAATATAATATAATATAATATATAAAGAGAAGAGAAGAGATTATATAAGTAGAGATAAAAAAACATAAAAATTATACGCGAGATAAAAAAAACAAAAAATCAAATTGAGTTTCCAGGATTCGAACTTGAACCCTCCCTCGAACAAAACATATATGAACCAGTCGGTTATACGCGCTATGCCAACTGGCTTCTTGCTTTTATCGCGAAAATTGTTAATCCTTTCTATTTTAGAGAGATTTGGAAGGCGGGCAAAGTGACGCCGTACGTAGCGCCGCCATGCGCCACAAAATTGGTATTAATTTTGTTTGAGAGTAATTTCATTGATATTGCTCAGCCTTTAGGATATTTAGCGTGATGGTATGTATCCTAAGGCAAGCTCCGCGATTGAATCTGTAAATCGGTACAAACGGCATCTTGATCTGTTCCGTGGTTACGGAGATTACCTTTCACATGTGGACAGACGTTGCCTTTTATATAAGTAGAGACAAAACATATATGAACCAGTCGGTTATACGCGCTATGCCAACTGGCTTCTTGCTTTTATCGCGAAAATTGTTAATCCTTTCTATTTTAGAGAGATTTGGAAGGCGGGCAAAGTGACGCCGTACGTAGCGCCGCCATGCGCCACAAAATTGGTATTAATTTTGTTTGAGAGTAATTTCATTGATATTGCTCAGCCTTTAGGATATTTAGCGTGATGGTATGTATCCTAAAGCAAGCTCCGCGATTGAATCTGTAAATCGGTACAAACGGCATCTTGATCTGTTCCGTGGTTACGGAGATTACCTTTCACATGTGGACAGACGTTGCCTTTTATATAAGTAGAGAAGAGAAGAGAAAACAGGATCGACTAAAAATTATATCTAAATATCGAACCTGCTTCCAAATTTCACGACCTGCAGAGGAGAACAGCCGGACAGTCGGACACACGAAAATATTTTTGCCCAATCTTGAAATGGAATACTACGCTCGGTCAATTACCATTCAGTCGGTGAACTTATAATTTTATGATTTGTGTACTGTCGTCCTAATTACTCAACGCTTTTCCCGTAATTAAAATGATTGTGAACTAAGAGATCGATTTTTCACTTCCTATATTATTTTACAACCCAACTATTTAGTTAAGATTGCACAAGAAATAGTTTTTGTTCATTCGTGTACTACTAAGGCCCATAATCCACCGAAGCGGAGTTGGGTGTAGCGGAATGGAGATATGTTTCAAACAACCAATCGGATTTCGTTATTTACCAATCTCCGCTCCGCTTAGCTTCAGTTTTTTTTTTTATGCGACCTGACATGGATGGCTAATACCACACAACTACCGTTATGATATTAGCCCAATACACCACATTCCCGAAGGAATTTGGTGCCATGCCAGGACCTTCCCTTTATGAGCACGGCTACATTGAACTGGATGGAAAACACGGACAATTTTTCATTGCCGCTTCGACCATCTTTTCATCCAATGCGATGGTACCAACCCGGGCGGGCTTAAACCCTACAACCTAGTAGGGGAAGGGGACCTACAGTTTTACATGGATTCCGAACCATGGAGCAGCTCGCATTCGTGACGAAATGCACTTATCGAACTCGGAAAGAGAAAGACAGTGGTGCATGTCGGTATTGAACCCAGGCCTTTGGTACGCTAGGTCAGTCCCCGCGCCACTAGGCTACGAGCCGCTCAAAGCTCGAGCTGAGCGGAGCGGAGATGTGTCAATTTGTATAGGCCTCGCGATCAAAGCGGAGAGGCTCCGTTTTAGTGGATACCGGGCCTAAGCTGGCCCATCTCCTCGCTCGCCGCCGACCACAGCTCCTCTCTAGCCAGCACACATCTCTGCTCAGCTTCAGTGGATACATCCAACCAGCTCTGCTTTGGTGGATTATGGGTATAATGGCTGTATTCGTGTACTATAAGACGCTCTTTTTGACCTCCAATGCGGGCAGGAAGTAGGTATTTTCGGCTTGGGTAACAAGTTGTGTGTCGTCCGGTTGTGCTCCTCTACAGAGCCGGTAGTCTCAGTTCTCACCTAAATTGGCGTTGACGTAACTTCAAAGTTCCGTAAAAATGTCAAACTTCTTACAAGTTTTTACTAAATATTCTGTGGTTTTACTTCTTCGAGCTGTCAAAGTCAAACTCGGACTTCCGATTTGTATGAAAACGCGGCCACACCACCAGACCACTCTGAGCCGGTAGTCTCAGTTGTCACCTAAATTGGCGTAACGGCAAACCGATCGACTGGCGTTTTCAAATGTATGGAGAAATTGAAGAGCGCGCGCAGCGGGCGTTAAGCGAACTAACATTTGCTAGTCCGAGCTTGATTTGACAGCTTACTCAACGTTGCCGTAAATACGTCGACGTTGCCGTTTACGTCCACTCCGCGTTTTCATACAAATCGGAAGTCCGCGTTTGACTTTGACAGCTTGAAGAAATAAAACCACAAAATATCTAGTAAAAACTTGTATGGAGTTTGGAGTAAACGCCAGTCGATCGGTTTGCCGTAAACGCCGATTTAGGTGAGAACTTAGACTGACCACTCTGACCACTCTGAGCCTGCAATCCCAGTTGTCACCTTTATTGGCGTTTACGCCATACCGATCGACTGGCGTTTTAAAATGTATGGAGAAATTGAAGAGCGCGCGCAGTGGCCGTTATTCGAACTAACATTTGCGAGTCCGAGTTTGATTTGACAGCTTATTCAACGTTGCCGTAAATACGTCGACGTTGCCGTTTACGTCGACTCCGCGTTTGCATACAAATCGGAAGTCCGAGTTTGACTTTGACAGCTTGAAGAAGTAAAACCACAGAATATCTAGTATAAACTTGTATGAAGTTAGACGTTTTTACGGAACTTCGAAGTTACGTAAACGCCGATTTAGGTGAGAACTCAGACTGACCACTCAGATGGCAGTTCTCAACCGATTCTCTAGAACATTTGCAAGCAGGTTTGATGTTGTTATAGATTTATTTTAGTGTTTTTTTTTTTAACAATGTCAAATGTTAAAACAGGCAGACTCGCGAGGCCTACAGATCAGAGAGCCACTAGTTTATATGATTGTCAACTAGGGTAGTGAATTGTAGAGGTCGGTAGGGGCGGCACAATTTTAATAGCCTACTGGCGGCAAATGCATAAATCCACCGCTGCGTAAACGTAGGTTACCTTGTATATTGTTTTGCAATTTATTGTTTTTAATTGATGTTCACCAGCAGCGGGAGCACAAATGAAAGTGGACACTTGTCGAGCTAGAGGGATAAGAAATTTTGTCGAGGATTTTTATCAACTGTGATATCACAAATGGGGAGCTCGATTAATTTATCGAGATCGAGTGTTAACTCGATAGAGAGTGGCAACACCCACCGTTTTGTCCACAAGAATTGTCACTTTAAACCTCCCGACCCTGGCTGTGTTCGCGCAGACTGCTCCATGATATTCAGTGCAAGGAGCAAGAAATAGCGTTTTACAGAATAGCGGCAAACAAAATGCCATTTCCTACAAATCGCCTACACCTAAGTTATTTCGAATTGAATTTCGTATAGATGCACAATTAAGTACGTTTTTAATGAATTTAGATAAAAATGGCTTGGTTTAGCGCATTTGCCTTGTTAGATTAGAAGGATTGTAGTTTATCTAATGTCAATGTGACGTTAATCTCTGCACTTTTTTCGTTTTCCCGTTCAGCTGGAGCGTTGCTCTAAGCCGTTCCGCCTGATTACTTCCTATAACGGAAAGTAAAGGATGGAATGGAAACGTCTTTGCCCGAACAAACACATCCATCTTTCGCTCTTTTTACCGCTTTTCTCATGTCTTTGAACCATGAAAACGTTAAGAAACGCCTGTGCCATCGCCACTACATACGCACATATTCGTAACACGAACAAACACCTCCTTCTAGGATTTAACACACCCTCCCGGTGGTGGTGACAAAATGATCCTCAACAAAGGTCAAATTAGTAGGATTAAATTTATTTGTGCTTCCACAAATGGACAAAATTTATTCTTTGTCGAGATTTGTCTATGGTGTGGGTTTATTTTGACAACCTCACTCGACATAACATTGTTTATGCTATCAGTTGGCGACAAGTGTCCCGCACACAAGATAAAGACTATGTACGTAAGTTTGTCGGCCAGATAAAATTATTTGTGCTCCCGCTGCAGTATTTGGAAAAGCGACGTCGGTACTTACTTACTTACATACATTGCTAAACATGTATGCCTATATCATTTCACGAGGGACTCTTTGGAAGTAGCTTTCCGCCCTTTTGAGAATTGTTAACTTGCATGATATTCAACTAATCTGAAACCTTATGCATTCAAAATTTAACTAAAACACTTTCGACTAGGTAAGTAAAATAAAAAAACACACATTTCCAATGCACCGATTTATATTATCAACGTTGGTCGACAACCCTAGCGAAAGCGCAACCCGCTGAGAGGTGGAAGAGGCGTCGCGGTCGAATAGTGCACCCGTTTTAATTCCATGCGTTGGGGCACTCGTAATGGCGGTTGAGACGCGTCCAGTCCTTCTCCGTGATGTACTCGCGCTGACCCATCACACCATCGTGCGGCTGGAATATCATCACAGTGTTAGATTTAAATTACTAATTAAAATAATTATGACGTGTAGAAAAATCTATCAAATAACTGAACTATGAACTATGAACTACGATGTCAAAAAAATCCGAATCTACATCTACAGCGACATCTACATTTGAAGCATTGTAATCAGAAAGTATTGGTCGTGACATTCGTCGGTAGCAGGATTCGAACCTGCGACCTTTGGATTACATGTCCACTGCTCTAAACTGAGCTATCCCGACAATTAAGTCAGCCAACGAATTTCTCGATTATATTCGAATCGACACATTGCAGTCAAAATGCCTTAGCGTAGGATCAATACGCAAAAACATAATCAGCGCCATCTAGCAGAAGATAGGGGAAGCATTAAGTCGATACGTTTATTATATTTTTAAATTAGTATAGTCTGTGTATACATATATACTAATACGATTTACAAATTTGTCAATTAGTTAAGACACTCCCTATCACTTTAATTTAAGTTTCAGCGACGTGTACATTTAATGTAAACGTCGTTTTATACATACATAAAACGGCGACAGCAATAAGATTGATATCGCAATCATTGCACTCAAAATGCCTTAGCGTAGGATCAATACGCGAAATCATCAGCGCCATCTAATGAAGATAGGTGATTTGTGTCGATTCGTATAAAATCGATCAATTACTTGACTGACGTAATCGTCGGGATAGCTCAGTTGGATAGAGCAGTGGGCATGTAATCCAAAGGTCGCAGGTTCGAATCCTGCTTCCGACGAATGTGATGACCAAAAACTTTTCAGATTATTTTCAAAATCTGATACAATGCTTCAAATGTAGATGTCGCTGAAACTCATTTCGTTACGAATGCGAGCTGTTCCATTCCAAAACTGTAGGCAGATAAAAGTCAGTCCGCCCACACTGAATACGACAGTTACGTTCGTATTCAGAGTGAACTGTCAACATTTAGTACGCGGACTAGCACCGGCCTAACCATACAAAATGCGATATAGTCCGGCGATAATCCCCGTATTAAAGTTAGTCCTTGTTCTACCTGCAGTGCGACGATGGTGGGCAGGCCGTTGATGCTGAAGCCGTAGGCCCCGTAGTGCATGCAGCTCACATAGTCGTATTCCACCTCCAAGTTGTCCACCAAGTCCGAGCTGTATATTTCGAAGTTGTTCTCTGTGCCTGCAAAGAGATATAAATCTTAAGGTGGTGTAGCGACCTAGCGCCCTCTACTGAGAGCTGCTAGTTTCACATGCCACACATCAACAAAACAGATGCACAGAATTTAGTTAACATGGCGGGCGCTAGATGGCGCTACCAGCCAGACATGAAGTCTATATCGCACTAACGAAGCGAGATAACACATATACAACATTCAAATCACGACTATGGAGAGCAGCTGCGCAGCCGTGGGTCTCAAGACCTGACCCACCTTTTCATCTCTCCACAGTGGCCTTTCCCGACGAGACAAACTCATTCGCGGGCACGGTACAAAATCGTGCTATTGCGCTCTGGGACCTTCTATGTTTCAAATCAAAAGACAGGCTCCGTGATGAAGAGGATGCAGCATGTCCACAAAGCAGACAATGCGCAAAGTAGGTATTTGATTTGGTAAGATTTACGAAAATTTTAATTACAAAACCACTTTTAGCTAAAAGTAAACCACGACCGCTGTAGTCAAAAATCTAACAAAAACTTAATTGATTACAAATGTTCATGAAACAAGCTATGTCTGATGTATAATCTTTTTAAGATGTATACATTTTATCGTTGAGTAATCCACCGTCAAAGTTATTGCATAAAACGCGCGAAAAATTCGATCTTTCGGACCTTATAACTTAGAAACCAATCACAATCTTACAACGCCACTGGTCATGAAACATCTAGTTCGATTAAATAAACCTGCTTTGAATATAATTTTGGATCTTCGGGAAGAAATGTGCGCATGGTTTTCTTTCCACGTTTGTATAGGTAGTTGAGCGTGAAGGCCGACCTTAAGAAGGTCCATACAAAAGAGAAAGCCATTTCCCACTCCATTTCTAAAGATATTTGGTTTAAATTATGCCAACAACATCATCTACGAGTAAATCTGTCTGTTTTCAATTTTATGGAAGTTTTTTTATTTACTGGAATATTAAATGAAACATTTAAAATTAAAAAGTAAGCAGAGTCAAACTGCTTTTAACTCGGTAATCACTTTTAGTGATAAGTCCGCCTTTGTGCAGTTTCGCTCTGTTAGATTTAATTGTTCCGTAAATAGTTTTTAATGTAATTTGCACAATCAAGAATTTCTTTCTTTCTTTCTTTCTTAATTTACGAGAAAAATTTTTTTTTTAAAACATATGAAAACTACTAGAATTTAAATACCATATTGGAACACCAATAAGACGGACGAATCTCACGAATTGTCATCTTTGCAAAAAAGTTAGTTTCCCCAGTTTCCTTGACCTAGGTGTAGAAATACACTGACGATAGGTAGCGCCCGCCCGAATGAAATGAAATTCGACAAAAATGTTAGGTTAGGTTTCTTACGTGTCGTTGGACTCCAGAACATCAGTGGTGAGCTGATTCGTAAGCGAACTGACTGGCCTCGCTAACGTCAGTGTATTTATTATCACCAAAACATGACAACTGCCACTATAGGGAGGAGTTTCAAGCACGATATACTGACCAGGCTGGATGTTCTCCCAGGCGATGCGCACGTACTCGTCGCGGTTGTGGGTGCTCTGCATGTGCAGGAAGCCGAGGATGTGCAGCCACTCATGCACGATGGTGGTGTGCCGGAAGCAGCCCACGCCGGGCGTGTTGCGCGCCAGGTTCAGCGTGTGGACGCCGCGCGACTGCCAGTAACCCACGTGGGCGTAGCAGCCGCCCGCTCCACCCTGCGCCGACATAATGGTGTCTCAGCATGAATTTGAATTTCGAATCGCGCGCCATGTTGATTGTTTGTTTAGATCAAACCATAGACAAACTAGGATGGTTAAAACATAGACATTTACAAAAATGTTGCGTAAATTTGAGCGGCTCGTAGCCTAGTGGCCCGGGGATTGGCCTATCGTACCAGAGGTCTGGGTTCAATTCCTCGCCCCGACATGCACCACTTCCTTTCTCTTTCTGAGTTCGATAAGTGCATTTCGTCACGAATGCGAGCTGCTCCATGGTTCGGATCCATGTAAAACTATGTAGGTCCACTTCCCCTACTAGGTGGTACGGTTTAAGCCTGAGCCTCAGCCTCAATAGCCCAGTGGCGCGACACTTCGGCGATCGCTCTCCGAAGTTAAGCAACGCTGGGTCCGGTCTGGTCTTGGATGGGTGACCATTCGACCGTTGAGAGAGGCTGGCCGTGGTTCGGATTCCACGTTAAACTGTAGGTTCCCTTCCTTACTTACTAGATGGTAGGGTTAATCCCGCCCGGGTTGGTACCATCGCATTGGATGAACGATGGTCGAAGCGACAATGGAAATTGTCCGTGTTTTCCATCCAGTTCAATGTAGCCGTGCGATATAAGGAAGGTCCTGGCATGGCACCTAGTTCCCATGTGGTGTGTTGGGCTTATACCATGACAGAAGTTGTGGTACTAGCCATCCATGTCCAGTCACATAAAAAAAAAGCCCGCCCGCAATGGTACCATCGCATGGGATGAAAAGATGGTCGAAGCGGCAATTAAAAATTGTGCGTGTTTTCCATCCAGTTCAATGTAGCCGTGCTCATAAAGGGAAGGTCCTGGCATGGCACCTAATTCCTTCGGGAATGTGGTGTATTGGGCGAGGTATTGGGCTAATATCATAACGGTAGTTGTGTGGTATTAGCCATCCATGTCAGGTTGCATACAAAAAAACAGCTTCGAAGAACGTTTGTAATTAGTGAAAACAATGTCTTTGTTCCAAACGAAATTTTTAGGTCGTCTCATCCCTAGTTTTGGAGATTAGGACGCGGAGACTTACCAATCCCGCTCCTCTTGTCTCCCGACCTAGCTATCCATATACTGTAGTATGCTTCCAGTGACGACTTGGCAGCTCTCCCAAAACATGATCTTGGCGGGCCTAGATTCTTCAAGAAACTGCAGAGCGATTTCGCTGGTAGTCATCTGCTCTGACTTCTAAAGCAAACGATTCAGGGCCGAAATGACCAAAAAACCAAAATCAACGTCAAAATACGATTGAACACGTCACTTTGTATGGACAGTATGGAAGGAACTCCATGCGGTTCACTAAAAGTGACGTGTTTGAACATTGATTAACTCGGCCGTCTCTTCGTGCAATCGGGGCTCAGTCTTTGTCACTAGCCAGTCCACTAAATAGTAAGCAAAAGGTGTGATCGTAAATGTGGTACTCTGTCTCATAAATATATTTCTGCCTGTACGGTCGTTTACTCCTAAATGCCCACAGTGACGGTTTTGTAGCTCTTTCCATACATGATCTCGGAGAGCCTAGATTCTTCGAAAAACTGTTGAGCGACTTGGCTGGTAGTCCTCTTGCTCCGACAGAAAATAATTCAGTCTTGAACTCATATCTCACTATCCGGTTTATTAATGAGCATGCTAAAACTGTGATCGTGCAAAAGGCACTATTTCTAATAAATATATGGGGCGCTGCAAAACAATCGAAATGTCATTAGAGGTCTTGGAAATTCTTGCTCTTTCTAGTGTAAACATTTAAACCTGAAAGACCGCCCAGGAACCCTACTACGAACGCTATAGAGTAAGCGCTATCGAGAAAGGCGATATCGCCTGTCAAAAATATTATAAGCGTTCGACGTATGGTTTCGAAAGCGCTTTCGATACCAACTGTCAAACGCATACAATATTTTTGACATATTCGAACGCTCGATAGCGTTCCTAGTCTGCTTGCTTGCTCACCGTGAGGCGGACGAACACGTTCTCTCCTGGCTGGCGGTAGCGGAACTTGATGCAGCTGTTCTCCTCGATGTCGGCTATGCCCTTCTCGATCGCGGCTTGCTGCATCGGGCCTGCAACGCGACACTACGTGTTCACACTAGCCTGTATGAATCCGTTTAGGAAGCGGAGTCAGTTGTCACCTAAATTGGCGTTTACCACTGTCTTAGACTGTCGTTTTCAAATGTATGGAGGAATTGAGGAGTGGGCGTTAAGCGAACTAACATTTGCGAGTCCGAGTTTGATTTGACAGCTTACTCACCGTCAGCGTAAATACGTCGACGTTGCCGTTTACGCCGACTCCGCGTTTTCATACAAATCGGTAGACCGAGTTTGACTTTGACAGCTTGAAGAAGTAAAACCACAGAATAAGTAGTAAACGCAAATTTAGGTGAGAACTCAGACTGACCACTCTGATGATTTCGAACTTGAAACACTCCTAGTTTCAAGTTCAAAATCATCAAACACTCCGACGACACCGGGCACTGTAGGCCTATTCTTGGCTTGTAGCTTGTTCAGCGCTTAGGAATTAGGAATATTTTAATCAAGAAAACCGTTTTACAGCGGTATTTTAATGATTTGAGGTTTCACGTCGAGACAAATGCTTTTAAACCTGCCATGAAAGCTGCTTTCTCGACTGAGAGATTTCTGATTCCCAACCGCAGAATTCCGCGAATTGACACCCTTGCAGTAGCTGGTTGAATGTATGATACTTTTTAGATTACCGCAGTCGTTAGACTAGTTTGAAAAACGTTACGGCTTATGCCTCCTTGACAGCGAGCTGAATGATTAGCTCGAAACGTCGGAGAATGTCTCTTCCCGCCGCGTGAAAAGTCGTAACGTTTTTCAAACATGGTTGAAAGTATTTCTCAAGTATTTCTATAGCATACCGAACTCTCCTTCGCCGAACTCCCAGACCACCGTGTCGTTGGGCCAGTGGGTGTTGGGCCAGGTGTACGCGTTCCTACCCTGCGCGAACTCCGATACCATCGAGTCGACCTGCAAGCGGTCATACAATGCATAAACCAAACCAAGCCATTCAAATCGAACGCAACCCGATTTGACGTACCAAAGGATGGAGAAACCCAGAATTCAGGGACCACATAAATCAGATATTTTTTTTTATTTCTGTGGGTGGGACGGACACTCGCGGTGTACCCAGGTACGAATGCAGTCCATTCGAAATACAGGCTTAATTTCTCAAGTGTGCCCTTCATGGCCAAATCCGAAACTTTAAGAAACCGCGAAAAACACTCAAAGGATTAATGGGGCCTATTTTCATAAAATATAAAATTATTAAATATTTGAAAAAAATCTAGCTGGGGATAAACTCATTGATTTTGAGAAAAATATATGTATTATTGCATCAGCCCATAGTGTCGCTTATAAGGAACCAATCCTGTGAAGTATGTAATGCTATACGGCTAACTAAAGGAAAGTGTTTATTTTTAATAAATTGATTCATATTTTGAAGTTCAACATTCTTTATTTGATTTATGCCCTTTAACCGCGTCGAGATAATATTATTTTGGTCCCAACGCAACGATTGCATTAGCCAACTATGATCTATAATATGATGATATCTCGGATGATATATAATAAAACCGGCCAAGTGCGAGTCGGACTCGCACACGAAGGGCTCCGTACCATCCTACAAGATTTTACACAAAAAAATCAGGTTTTTTGTATGGGGCCTCATGAAAACTCAAAGCCTATTGTAGATAAGAACGATCTTACCTTAAAAACTTTATTCCCGTCAAGGTTTATTTACTAGTTTTTCGATGAAAGATATACTCCATGATGTAGTTAGGTTTAGAGGAAAAGAAGACCCTTTGTCTGTCTTCAAAGAAATTTAAATGCCATTGCCTAGCACAAGTTATGAAACGAAATATTTTAGGTTATGTTTTTGTGATATTTTCTTTCCCGCGACTTCTTTTGATTAGCATAATTAAGAACAATTTAATTTCGGAATAACATGGAGAAAATTGAGTCATTTCAATTACACGGATTGAGTAAACAAAATTTTTAAATCTATTCCGTTTTATTTTGTATGGTATCTGACAGCTTTGACAGATATTTTAGGTGAGCTCGCTTAGGCGCCATCTGTCATGATATTAATATATTATTTATTTGTCAAAATTGACAGTTTTGAAAATAAATAAATAAACGAGTGCTGGTATAAGTCGTACGTACCTGGAAGTCGTCCAGCAGGATGTCCCCCTGGTACTTGCCGCTGACCTCCTCCGCGTTGACCTCCGCTTTGTTGGTCGAGTGCAACTCCACGCGGACTCCCTCTGCGTAGGTACGATCGAGAAAGTGAGGAAGATAAAACAAAAACCCAGTATCTTGGCTTCTTCTTCGCCGTTCAATGTTAGGTAATAGGTATGTAATTAGGTAACTTGTCCAAGGCAAAATGTCCCGCTGCAGCACGGAATCAGTGCCGTAGCATGGGGAGGGGGGCGGTCCGCACCGGGCGGCACTTTGACGGAGGCGGCATTTCACAGGTGGCGGAAAAAAATATTTCCTTGAACATTTTTGCAAAAATGTTTTGTTGTATCCATATATATAACTAGGCACAACATTTTATGCATGGGTGAGGCAAATTTGGGACCCGCACCGGGTGCTAGTGACCTATGCTACGCCACTGTGTATGTAGGTAAAATCTTAAACACTGTGTTAGTAGGAGGCATTCATTACGGGAGGAGGGGCTGTAGGAGAATTCCAAATTATGGATATACAGCCGGTGGCGAAATTGGTAGACGCAATACCCGCGAATGGAATGTTTTGCTGGTTCGGGCCAAAGCCTTGCAGTATATTCGTAAAGTAGTTATTTTTACTAGGCTCTTTCTTCAATTTTTTTTTATTTTTTTTATGTGACTGGACATGGATGGCTAATACCACAAGTTCAGTCATGGTATTAGCCCAACACACCACATGGGAACTAGGTGCCATGCCAGGACCTTCCTTATATTGCACGGCTACATTGAACTGGATGGAAAACACGGACAATTTTCATTGCCGCTTCGACCATCGTTCATCCAATGCGATGGTACCAACCCGGGCGGGATAAACCCTACCACCTAGTAAGTAAGGAAGGGGACCTACAGCTTAACGTGGAATCCGAACCACGGCCAGCCTCTCTCAACGGTCGAATGGTCACCCATCCAAGACCAGACCGGACCCAGCGTTGCTTAACTTCGGAGAGCGATCGCCGAAGTGTCGCGCCACTGGGCCACTGAGGCTGACAATTAATGTGTCCTTGCTTCACGGTCGATTAAACATGCATACACATCACATTCCTTGGAATTAGATCAAAGCTTGATCCATGAGGGTTCATAACTGGATGTCCTGTCCGCCAGTGGCGGACATGCCATTCGTAGTATCCATCTTCGAAATCCAAAAAATCAAACAGCCACTCACCAGGAGTCTGCGTCTGCTTCAGGAACGCCCTGAAGGACTCGATGTCCTCCCGCGAGCGGTGGAGCGCAGGCCCCGCCGCCACCACCGCCGCCAGAGCCAGCACCAATCCCACGCGCAGCATCATGTCTCCACACCACAACTAACGTCTGCGAACTCCACCGCCACCACTTTTATATGTCGATTCACTGCATAAGATAGGGAGGGACGGAGATATTGCACACGACTGATTAAAAGTTCGAAGCGAAGGTTCCTTACCTGGCGATCGGTGAAACCTGTGCGTCTGTTCGACTGGTTCATCATTTTGGAAATGCTTCAGTGTGATATGTTCTTGGATTTACACCGTCGCGGTACATAATGTTTTGAAAATTTACGGTTTTCCGGTGTGCAATGCCGCGCTAAGCCGACATGTTTCGCCTCCAACGACGGAAGCATCGTCAGGGCCACTTCGTTACCCCGGAGTTACGTCTGACAGCCCGGCTCGAACCTACCCACACCTACAATCTTCGCAGCCGACGCCCGCCAGTTACCGTTTGACGAGCCGGGCTGTCAGACGTAACTCCGGGCTAACGTGGCCCTGGCGATGCTTCCGTCGTTGGAGGCAAAACATGTCGGCCAAGCACGGCATTGCACACCGGAAAACAGTAAGTTTTCAAAACATGACTTACTCATAATGGCGAGTGCCACAAAAAATATGTTTCACGCGCCCTCGGTTTGCACTTTATCGCAATAGCGTATTTTTTATGGCTCCAAAATTATATAATTGTATCCCTAAAGAATTTAGAGACCTTACCTATGATTTGTATAAATGTAAATTGTACGATTGGTTAGTAAAACAAAGCATTTACTCAGTAGAAGAATTTATACACACTAACAAGTTTTAAGTTTAAAAATTTTGTATTCCCTGTCCATGTTTTAACAATGTGTTTTCATTTGTACGTCGTAACTGGTAACTTGTGGAGATACTGAAAAAAATATGTAAAGACTTGTTTACCCATAAGTAAACAAATAAAAATGATACAAACGTTGTCTACTCCTGCCACATAGCCCCTGCCGACGGTCGGCGCACCCCCAACTCCCGCAGTACCCTAGTGACTAGTCCATACAGCCATCCGTAGTTCAGGCTGCGAACCCCATATAATAGGTTAAGTTCTTAGAGACAGCATGTTCTGCAACGCTCGACCCATTCGCAGGTTTTGTATTTTTACAAGTCCACGGGAAAGCTAAAGAAGGGACAATTCTAGCAGGCTGTGCTACACAATACTTCCCTTTGGTCGCCATTTACGATACTGAGCCTGGTTTTCACGAAATGGTGATTTATTTTAATCGACACTTAAAGGGTCTTTATTACTTAAGACGAGAAGACACAGATATTTGTTTCCTGATAATATATATCAAATATGAATTCAATTGGAACAGTTGTTTTCAAATGATTACTAAACTACTTTTGTATGGGGAAAAGAGCTTACGGGCCATTCTGTGCTAATTTTCTTGGTCTGGTATTGATTGCAAGCTGCTAATAATGGCCCTTAATAGTAGGTGAAAAAGGTCCTAAGCCTGGTTTTCACGAAATGCTGATTTATTTTAATCGACACTTTAAGGTGGCCCATCCCGCTCATCTCCCCATACAAAAGGGGAAAGAAGACCACGCCCATATTTATTGTCAGAGATCCAAAATTTTGCTCAAAATAGCTTTATTTGATCGAACTAGATGTCTGATGACCATTGGCATTGTAAAATTGTGTTTGGTTTCTAATTTATAAAGTCCGAAAGTTCGCATTTTATGCGCTTTTTATACAATAACTTTGGAGATGGATTACGCAATGATAAAGTAAGAACATCTTAAAAAGATTAGTCATCAGACATAGCTTATTTAATCAAGATTTATAATCTATTTGGTTTTTATTCAATTTTTTTCTACAGCGGTCGTGGTTTACTTTTAGCTATAAGTCGTTTTGAAATTAAAATTTTCGTAAATCTTACCAAATCATACACTATGCACAATGTTTTTCCTCATCACGGAGCCTGTCTTATTCTTTGAAACAGAGAAGGTCCCAGAGCGCAACAGCACGGTTTTGTACCGTGCCCGCGAATGAGTTAGGCCCGCCGGGTTGGGCCACCTTAAAGGCATTTATTACTAAAGTGGTGATTATCTTGTACTGGTATTGATTGCAAGCTGCTAAGAAATCAACAGTAGGTAAAAAGGCCCTGAGAATACCGTTTCTTTGATTCGTCAGTTTCCAACTCTTCAATATGTTATCTCCAATATAGACAAGAAACAGGATAACTTATGCTGGACTGTAGATTCTGTATCTCGTGTCAGCGGTGAGCTAAACTTGGTTTCAGGTGCTGGTTTTTTTTATGAAATCTTTGTCTAAGCAGGTACCTAGTTATCTGCCTACTCTACCCATCTACCTACCTAGGCATTGATTAAGAGTGATAATAACGTTATTTCATAAAATACCAAATTAATACCAAATGCAGCGAGCAGGACATAATTATCAACTGGTAATCCCCTTGTTGATCGATCACAGATAATTAGTGATAGCTACCTATTTTGAAAGTTTGTTTGTCACTGTTCAAATCGCCAACAAAACTTGCTGCTAGGCCAACATGCATCTGCCTTCAATTAAAAAAACCTTGAAACACTTGTAAGCGATAGTCCCAATGCAAACGTAGTTATGAAAAAAAATGCAAACCACTTAGCCGATGCTGAATGTTTGGTTCGAACAACAGTAAGTTGATTAAAATCTGTCTTCACGTTTTTGTTTAAGAAAAAAATTCTGTGCTATGTTGGCAGCATGATTTCTTTTATTTTGTATTTTTCTTGTAATTAGTAAACATTTATCAGGAAAACATGCCTTGACCAGGGGTGTTACCATGGTAAATTAACTGGCCACAGTCAACCGACAAGTGATTAATTAAATGTGATTGTTAGTTTGACGGTAAGCATGGTACGGGACGCAACTTAACATCATAACTATCGCTTGGCAAAGACAAAGAAAGAATATTATCATCTTATTAATTTTAATTTGTATCTTACGTAGGTAGGTATGTAATGTAGCTATGTATAAGCGAGCACGAAGGTGCCACCTATGGTACAGCCGTTAGGCCAGTTTAGGTGGCCCTGCTCACCCAAAGGTACTTATTTATCTTATTGTTAAGTTACCTATAGAACTTCTAGCGTGTGTAACGCACAGTGGCCGATAAATGTTACATATTTACTTATGGTATTTCATGCATGCCATCTGTAAGTCACTCATGAAAACAAGTGTAATTTTTTTTTCTACACTGTATTTATTTTGTTAATTAGTATCCTGAAAAAATCTGTAATTTCTTCATGCAAAAATAAATCATTCATTCAATCAATCATTCAAATCATTCAATCAATTCAATCATTCAATTCATTCATTCATTTATTCAAATTAAATTCAATTTTCCTGATTTTCAACAACATTTTGTGCAATTTGTCCTAACCAATATAATGCCGCTAATGCTACGTTAGCATCTAAAAAAATAATCTGGATCGAGTAAAGAAAGACACATGCCATTAGGCCGCTCACCTGGGGTGGTAGACACAGATGAAAAAGGGCCTAACATTATGATCACGGCATATTTCTTTCGCTTTTTTCGCGTTAAGCCGTCAAACTAAATATTATCGCTTAGGTATCTACTTAGCACCTGCATTGTGTGAAAATACGCACGTCCGAAGCGAGAGAAATATGCTGTCATTATAATGTTAGGCTTTTCATCTGTGCCTCCCCCCCCCCCCCCCCAGGTGAGCGGCTTATTGGCATGTCTTTCTTTTATTCCGGGAGGCCACGACATTTTTAGTCACGATAAGGTAAATGGCTGAATCTGGGTTTACATGTTAGAGACCAACCCTCTGATGCTAAATATGTCGGTCTGCCCGTCCGAAGTGGTTGCGTTTTCTAGATTGGCTATATAAAATAGATGCTGGTATGTACCTGCTGATGAATATACTGATTATCTGGAAACATTGATACCTATTAATTATACAACAATAACCAAACGGTTACTCAATTAAATACTTAAATAAACCTAAAGTTATATCTGTAACCTAAATCGACTATAACTACTAAATGCAACCAAAGATTTGTTCAGTTTTTGTATTGCTAAGCAAGTATGTATTGATACTTTCATGCTTCGTCATTTGCATCCATTTACCTTATCATATGTATTTTTTGTCACCATAACTACTTTTTCAGGCGCCTTATCTACGTAACGCAACCACTTGGAACAGGCAGACTAACACATTTCGCTTCAGAGGGTTGTACTTTATCCCGTGAACCCAGTTTCAGCCATTTACGTTATCGTTACCATTTTTGTCGCGACCTCCTAGTCTATTTACTCGAGCCAGATTATTTTTTAGATGCTAACGTAGCATTAGGGGCATTATATTGGTTAGCCCAAATTGCACAAATTGTTGTTGAAAATCAGGGAAACGTTAAGTTGCGTCCCATACCATGCTTACCGTCAAACTAACCATTACATTGAATCGATCACTTGTCGGTTGACCCGGCCAGTTAATTTACCATGGTAACACCCCTGGTCAAGGCATGTTTTCCTGATAAATGTTTATTAATTGATGTTTATTTTGAAATTATTGTTGCATATGTCTCAAAAACACCTTTGCTGCGAATTAATATTGGCATATTGGGTACACCATCACAGCCACGTAGAATAATTTCAGGATTGGGAATATTTCAAATAAAACCAGTCACGTGGAAATGTGTTTTTTTATTCTCCAAATTATATATAAAAAAATGTTCTCTTTAAGACTTAATATTATTTAGATATAGTTATCAGTATAATACTATTATTTAATAACAAAATGAAGTTACAAAATGTCTGGACGATAAGAAAATATTCTCGCCTGCAAAAATGATTCAGCCCTTTACTAAGACCGCTCTCCTCTAGCATTTATCACACGTTGAACGATCAATATAAAAAATATATTAACAATTACCTTACATTTAATATCAGTTCAGTAGCCAATCATGAAATTGCACCTCGGCATCAAATTTGACAAGTTGCATCCCAAATCTATAAAGTCCACACGTTGCACCACAATCGAAAGTCGATACAGGGGATACAATGTAAATAAAAAAACATATGACTCGATTTTAGTCATCTCGTTGTTCTCTGCAGTTAACCTAATTTCGATGATTTTTGAAAATAGTTTTATCTAACAATGTCTATTTAATTAAAATGATGTAAATATATTCATAAAAAACACCACATTGTCTCTGAATTTGCAAAGTATAAAGATATTAATTTAGATTGAAAAGTCGTTTCAGTTCCCATTTTAGTCCAAACAAAAATATATACTTACCTAAATACAGTGAAATCCCTTTTAACTATACGGGGTGTCGTAATGGCCAGTACATTAATTTCGCCAGCGTAATCCTCATGTTTTTCCGAGACAAAAAATTGTCTAGTTACCGAGATATACATTTTGATTTTTATGTTTCTGTCTAGTGTAATTTGATAAGGAATGGCTAGTTTGGCTAAGGAAGGTCTTGGCATGGAACCTTAATCCCACGTGGCGTATCAGGCTAATGTCATGACAGTATGTGAGATATTAGCCATCCATGTCCAAGTACACACAACACTCCCACGTTCTTACAGACCATTAGATTATTTTTACACAAAATCATTGAATTACTTCGTATGGAAAGTCTAACATTTTATTTAGAAGATATTCAGCACAAAGTTATTTGACTTTTTTGTTTGTTCATCGATCAGGGGATTTTTTTTATGTGATATGATTCCAAATTAACGATTTTCGAATTTTGTCCTTTCTTGTGATGTGAGACTGCGCTTCTAGCCAAATTACATGATTCTAGGCTGGCGGGAAGTACGCTATTGCTTGTGGTTCATTTGCGAGCGTTCAAATATCGTATTTTTTTATGAGGTTTATACAGAGCACTTGTCCAGTTTTATTTTCTGGCCTCATACGATTCGTGTAACCAATTCATATGTGTGTGGAGAACAAAGCATGGTAATTTCGATGTGTGTTAAATGGATTTTTTTTTTTATTAATCAGTAATTCTTATTCCTGATGTATCCCTTATTTATCCCGAAACTTCCTGTATAACAGCTGAAATCTACCAGGAGCTTTAGGCGACAACCGAAACCGTCCTACTTGCTAGGGGTCCCATAGGAAAGTATTATATGTAGCTGTTTTGGTTAACAAATTGAGCGACTACTGAGATCACGCGAGTGCGCGCAACCAGAATGCAGTTTTCCCGCTGTCACTACGTTAGACAGGCGGCCCGACTGCGAGTCGTGTTTTTTGGCAAGAAAAGGACACTTTTTGCGCGGCTCTTAGTTTTCGGATAGTCTACGTCTCCTTGAGGGTTGTTTTGTGAGTGCTATAGTGGCTGTGAAGTCCTTCGCAAGGTACAACGCGTACCACGGGGACCGACCGCACTCTTCAGCCGGCCAACACCTTCGGTATGCGAGGTCTGTTGTCCTCTCCCACACATGCCCACGACTTCGAACTACAGCGCAACAAATTCGGCGAGGTGAGTACGCCTCCTAAACATTGCCTACGTTAATATGAGCAATAGGTTTGAGTTATGTGGATAGACGTGATAATGTGCGATTATGGACTTGTAAGATTCAAGACTTTCATTGTTGCTTCGACAATTTAAATCCATCTCGGGATTTGCCATGTCCCTGGAGTAATTTAAATTACGAAAACAGACCTACCTGAACACCGAAGCTACCTGCAAGTACTTGTGCCCCATTCATAAGTTATACCTTTTAAACTAACTATCTTCCATACAATCATACCTAGGTATAAACTACCTATTAAATGCCCCATTACATTTTATCCATTCAAACGAATGACGAAAACGTACATCATATATTCAAGAATTACCGCTGGCACAGAACGCTATTTACAATACATCCACAATACGAAAAAAATATATTTAAATACACAATTACAGTTATTAAATAGCTTACCTATTATAATATATTTCTTAACAATGTGTATATTGCAGCTTAAACGGACATTGCTTTTAGCAACTTTCATAGGCAGTGAGAACTGGTCATGTTATACAAATTATCCTAAATTTGGATTCGTTCAGCAAACGTACATTAGGATTAGATGCATCAATATATAAAGATCAGTCCCGGAAATACAATACAAAAATACGATCTCAACAATGAGGCAATGAAAAAATTAACAATAATCAAATGGCGTCTGCTTAACTAATCCAAACTAGGGTTTATAATTTAATTATTTGTAAATATATGAATACAGTTTTTATTCACACTGCATGGCTACTCATCAAAATCCTTGGCTGCAGTGTAAGCAGAAACAAATATTAAATACATGACAGTTATCAAAATGACCACACGCCATCATAACCTTGGAGGAATTGTGTGCAATGTTTGTTTTTTTATTATTGCATATCTTTTGTGTTTCTGCTGTACCTTTTTTCTTACCGAATATCTTAATCACTGTTATCATAGATATCAGAAAATTTCATCAATTTAGTCCAAGAGTTTTAATTTTATGTGTATACAAGTTTGACAAATAAACAAAAAGTTGCCATGACTAGTTTTTATTTAGATGCAATATTTATTAAGTCAGAAATATATTTATATAATTGTCGTATTGTCACTGGTCATATGTGTGTAATATATGATTCTACTTACACTCCTGTAGAACAGAAAACAGTTTCCATTTTGTATTTCTAAAATTAGTGTAAGCCTATTCAAGTAGACGGAAAAATAGCTTAAAATTCGTAGATATTGCCATATAAAAATCATACAGAGCGTAAACAGAGATACCCTGGATGTGATTTTTTGTGCTGCTGTTTAAGGTAGTGGTACCTATTTAGAAAAAAAATAAGGCCCTTATAGATGGGTCTAGAGTTGCTTTAACTTTCCATGGAATTATGTACTCATGCAGCGCGTGGCAGTGTTTACGATCTGTACGATTTACTTTTACAAAAGTCAAACTTTTGGAATCCGATAATAGAAAATAAACTTAAAGCATACAAAAATCGGTCTACCAACAATCAACGAACACTTATATAACTTAAACATTAAAATGGCAATGCTTACGAGTGACCTCCTGTACTATCTTCAGGTGATACAAAATATTACTTCGACTAACCTAAGTCCTTACCCCCAATGCGCCACAATGCTAAATAAAAAAGGGTAAACAAACCAAACTATTCACTCATTCGCTCTGCATGTCCAATACTGCAGGCGTAGAACAGCCGTGATCGTGGTACAAGTCAACTGAAAGTGCGTCGTATGACCAACATTAAGTTGGGTGGAGCGTTGCTTAGAACGAAAATGTTACGAATGTTGGTTTGTTCACGTTTTTTATCTCCCCGGGTGGACTTTAGTATATTTCAAAATAAATAATGGATAAATTGGTTTCCTATGGATTTTTGTGTTATAATATCTATGTCTATCGAAAAGAAATACCTAAATTTTAATAAATAAGTTTTGTAGTACGACTATATTTTATCTGCGTTTGATTGTATTCAAAGAACAAGAAGTATCAAAAAATATTTTAAATTTTCAGAGCTGCAAGTATTCCATATTACTAAATTTTGTACCTGAAAATTTTCAGAAAAAAATACACTGGACTGGAAAAAATATATTCTTTTATGCGTCCCATGCTTGATTTAGATATTGCTACCCAGAAATGCCTTAAGTACTGCAGGTATTTTGTCAATAAATCAATATTTATTGTAAAAATATATTGAGGATTCAAAGACCCACACATTGCAAGATAATTCCATCAGTTTTCTGATAAAAAATTATGTTAAGTATCTCCCTGTATGTATGTGCCAAGAACACTAATATTGTTCATATAAAATCTGAAAAGAAGAAAAATAAAAACGGTGGGGGTTTGTATAGCAATTATTTTCAGTCCTACATGCATAGATTAATTCAATAAACTATTTTTGAGCTAAACGACCAATGCTGTGTAAGTACTATGTATACATATATTTCCCTTGCTTTTGAAGCTGTCGAGTGAGAAATATTACATGGAAATTTTCAAAATATACAAACCTAGGACATATCTACTTACATTGCAAAATCTCAAAAGGCTGCCTTCAAAATAACTCAAACGTTAAATATTATTTACAATGTCTTGTCTGACCCCGTCGGCCTTATTTCAAATGTCTAACTACGAAAGGCATAAAGTCAGACTGAGCCTAGCGAGAAAACGTTACGACCTAAAATACAGTCAAACACTGGAAGAAAGCTCATCACACATCTCCGTTGAGATACATTATATACAGAGGACTACAGAGGGAATACATTTTGGCAAAATTTCATATAAAAACCGACATCGCAAAACTAGGCGTAAACGCGCCATTTCTATATAACCTCTTTCGCATTGTGCAACGTCTCATATCTAATCCTGGATACAGAGACAATGGGGAAAAATGCTTATTTATCCCGAAAGGTACCGTCTAAGCGAGCTCACCTAAAAGATCTGTCAAAGCTGTCAGATACCATACAAAATCAAACAGAATAGATTTGGAAATTTTATTTACTCAATCTGTGTAATTAAAATGACTCAATTTACACCATTTTATTCCGAAAATAATTGATCTTAATTATGCTAATCAAAAGAAGTTTTGGGAAATAAAATATCACAGAAACATAACGTATAATATTTTGTTTCATACTCTGTGCTGGTCAATGACATTTAAATTTGTTTAAAGACAAACTAAAAATCTGCTTTTCCTCTAAACCTTATTGTAACTGCAACGTGGAGAACATCTTTCATCTTAAAACTCGTAAATCAAATTTGACCGGAATGACAGTTTTGACGTTTTTAAGGTGAGGTAGAGATGCGACATCTACAATAAGCTTTGAGTTTTCTCCCCCACTACCAAATCATGTAGCGACTTTCCACATATATTATAAATCCGACTATAAAAATATTCACATTTCGATGAGCTAACTAAATATTCAAGGCCGTTCCGATGATCACTGGTATCGCGTGGACACATAAAGGGAGCCGTCAGTCAAAATAAACAGTTAATGCACGACTTTGCCGTTTCGATTACAGCGTGGCACAATAGTGACAGTTACCGTAAAAAGTAAAAAGTGTATTGACGTTAAGTGGCTACAATGTCAGTGTCCAAAACTTTCATTAGAGATAACAACCGTTGCACGAAATCGTTTGATAAGTCACCTTAAAACGTGTATATTCAACAAATGTTAGTAGCACCTAACTTATTTCACTTGGTACCGCACTGGTCATCCAGTTTGTAACTTGTTCACATTCAATCGTGCCAATAGCGCCCAACAAAACATTCCCCTAATCATTACAGCGATCAAAATCGACATCATGGCCCGGGCAAGCAGGTGAAAATGTGGTATCTCCATTACGGTGAATCGGGAGACAAAATTTACCATGTGGCGTTCCAACATTATTTTCCATAATTTTATTCTCTATCTTGGCAGTGAAAGCCGTCTCCAATCCTCAACATATCCGAAGGACTAAGGATCCATAAAAAACGTGAATCGTGAAACTTACATCCATACTAGTGTTGTCAAGTCCTAGGACCATCAGAGTAGATCCACACGGATGCTTCTGGTAAGTATTCCAGTTCCTTCGGTGCTGGAGAGATAAGATCTTCACACTCGGTGTCCGTGACACCTCCACAGAAGACCAGAAAGGACCAGGAGTGACCGCCGCAGACCACAGTCGGTGCACCCTCATGTTGCCGATTCCCGTCCTTAGAGCCCCCTCAGTGCATTCGAATATGGACGTCGGCGGTGTGTGGGGTGTCAGTGATCCCCCCGGAGCAGTTCCATCAGCAGATTGAAGCTGGGCGCGTCGCCATCTTTGCTCTTGTTGGCGGGGTTGAGCATCTCCTTGCCCACCTGCATGAAGTACTGCGATTTTAAAAGAAAAATAGGTTAGTTTTATTGGAATGGCGTGTATTTTTAACACATTTTACAACGCAATAATCGTTTACTAAACTTTCCTTTTCATGGCAGGGAAATGTTTTAATTTATCAATTATATTAATATTCATTTATATATTTTTCATGAAATCAAAATAACATTACTACTACAATAATTTAAATACGGAGGATGACGAACAGAAACCATCTCTATAAATAAAAAAAAAATCCCATTATATTTAATTTGTCATATGTGTGTGTAAAAAAAAAATATAAAAAGAATAACATGCTTTTTTGTATGAATTGTAATGAATGTTTTGTTTGTACTTTGTTCTTCTCAATTTTCATTGTGTTAATAATGTTAAACTGTTTTTGGTGGTCTTTGTGTACTTTTCTTTTTTGTTTATACGAATTAGCGTATGACTGTTTGTTAAGCTAATAAAATAAATAAATAAATCTCCGGTAAAACTACATGTCACACTCTCAGCGTAGTCCACGGCGGGTCCGATTCGCACTGACAGCAGTAAAAAAAAACGATATGACGTCATGGTTACGTCTCTCAATAACATTCACAGTTTTCGTTCGCTTTGGAGGTCGGGTATTGCGTGCACAACTGTCAGTGTGTCGCTTTTTACGGCTTCTTTAGCGTTATCTTCTGCGTTTCGGCCAAGTTGTTTCAAATGTGAATAGTCAAGATCAGCCATGATTAGATTCAACTATGAAGAGAACCGCTGCCTAACTACAATGCAATGAATGCTGTTTGGTTTTTTTTATCACCCGGGCCGACAGATTTAAAAATCCAATCCGAATCGGGGCGAGTACACAATGCACATTATATACGTTGCCAGCTCAAATTGGACAGTGGTGCAATTTTTCATCAGATGCCTTGCCTTATAGCAAAAACACAAAGCATTTTTCCGTAGCAGTCAATTTTGTATTTCTCATTGTATTTGTATACACTTTTTTTATATATTTGTATAACACTTCCAAAAGGAAAAAAAAATGAATCGAATAGTTTTGTGGATAATGTTCTCCTAACAATGTTTTCTTTCTAACAATGTTTCAATACACAAACGCTACCAAGAGCTACGTTTAGGTATGGATTGCAATAACATAAAGATTAAAAGAAAGGACGAATCACTCATATGACAGGTGATTGATTACTTAATTAGCCACATTTGATATGGAATGAAAAAACCCTGATCACCTTGTGATAAGATAATTTCGAAAAGCAACATTGAAAAATAATGTAGGGGACAGATGGTCGAAATGGTATTATAGCACAAACAACATAATCAAAGCTGTGATTCAGTACAGTTGTGATTCATGATTAAAAAAAAATTGCAAGAATTTTATAAAATTTTCATTGTTTTACAGTAGCGAAAAGTATTTCTTCTTTAGGCACGTTTTGCCAAAGCAGATAAAGATTATGATAAGCTAAGATTTTTGAGTTAAAATCAGCTCAGAGTGGTCAAACTATACTTCATATAGTCTGACAACTCTGGGCTGATTGCAATGTGCTTATCGGGCACGTATGCAAGAGATTAACATGGGTTTTTCTCCTCTGGTTTAGTCTATTGCAGTGGCGTAGCATAGGTCACTAGCACCCGGTGCAGATCCCAAATTTGCCGCCCTCTCATTTTTGTTATTTATCATAAAATATGCCTTTTTACCCGCATTTTTTTCCGCCACCTGTGAAGTGCCGCCACCGTCAAAGTGCCGCCCGGAGCGGACCGCACCCTCCACCCCCCCCCCCCATGCTACGCCACTGGTCTATTGCAATGGCCGTTTTTGGAAGATAGGCACGCTTGCAGTGCCACCAGCGCGCACTCCTGCGACCTCTGTTGACCCCCCGGGACCCACCTGGCAGGTGCGCTGCAGCTCGGGTATCCGCAGCAGCAGCTCGCCGAACTTGCTGGGCGTGTCGGGGTAGTGCGCCGCGGTGTACGCCTGCAGCGCCGCCAGCGCGCGCTCCTGCGACGCGCGCACCTTCTCCGCCTCGCGGAGCTCCGACGCGTCTGTCGGAGAAATGCGTCGTCACTTATGCTGCTGCATTTACATGACACGGCTTAATGGAAAGGTCCTTCGCCTACCCCTGACAAAAAAACCATAGAGTTGTCTTTGGCCTGGGTCTGTCAGTGCTATGACAGATCGTAGTCATCACCAGTGGGCATGTGCTAGCAGTAGAGAGATTTTGAAAGTCTTAACAAGTAAAGGCCGTGTGTTAGTGTGCTTTTCAACAAAGTCCCACATGTTCTGCAGTCTTAGATGGGCAATGCCAGCCGGGTAAGCTTGAATATGTGTGTGCAAAAGTGGCGAGAATAGTGAGAAGTCCTATTTTTAGCTGGATCCAGTAGGCTAAGGTTTCCTCCGATGCGTGGTCATCTGCTGCATTAATAGTTCGGGTGAGTTACCTCCCACCAACAATGTTTGTTACCCTAATCATAAAGTGCCTAATCATGTTGGCTGTACAGGAAAATGCAGATCTAGAAAGGTTAGGTTAGATTAGATTAAGTCAATACCCGAGGGTATCGGTTTACGGAGCAGTGAATCGAAAATAGATAGAACAATATAAATAAAATAATCCAATATATTTATTTCAAGTCCAAATAACTATTTGAATTGAAATCAAGAATATCTGAATTAGAGATAATTTGAAATATAATTGATAAATATTTGAGGAAAACGGAGATATGAAATTATTATAGGGGTTCCTAACAAACTCGGAACCATTCGATGCCATTAGTCTTGGTGTGGTAATGGTTTTATTTTAATTTTCTCACTTTTAATATCCAATACAATATATTAAATATATTCTTCCCCTGTCGAAGTATATATTTATCCCCAATTTATGCTTCTATCGTAAATAGAACCGTTGAGTGCTCGAATCTTTTTCAAACCAATAACTCAAAACAATATATTGATATAGGATCAGTGAAACTTTCAAAGTGGCGATATTTAGTACCCTACATGGGTCCTCCCTAGTACCAATTTGGGAGTATCTTATTTTTTTAAAAACAGATTCCGGTGTAATAAAAACTGCATAAAATATCTTTGGGAATACTATAAAATAATAATACGATTATTATTTTATAGTAGATATAAATAAGACAATATAGATATAAATAATAAGACGTACATACGATTCAAGTTGTTTATTTTTTTCTCTAAGGACAAAACTTATAAGGCATGTCACGTAACTACTATAAATAGAACTGTATGATCAGTATCTAGCTGTTTGTCTGCAATAAATAAACATAAATAGTCTAAATCTCACCCGAGGTGAGCAGCACGATGACCTTGAGCGCGACGTACTCGTAGCGGTCGACGCGCAGCCGCCGCAGGTGGTCCGTGAACGCCAGCATGCGCTCGATGCACGGCGTCAGGCCCAGTCTGCGCAACCACCACCCACCATTAGCTACCTCGGTGGGCGCGACACGATGGCACCAACACTTCGTCACATATACTCAATTGTATTTTCAAGGCAGGCCTTCCCTCCCATCTCCCGATACAAACGTGGAAAGAAGATCGTGCGCACATTTCTCGCATCAAATCCAAATCTTCGTCCAAAATTATACTTTTTTTTTATGTGACTGGACATGGATGGCTAATACCACACTTTCTGTCATGGTATTAGCCCAACACACCACATGGGAACTAGGTGCCATGCCAGGACCTTCCTTATATTGCACAGCTACATTGAACTGGACGGAAAACACGGACAATTTTCATTGCCGCTTCGACCATCGTTCATCCAATGTGATGGTACCAACCCAGGCGGGATTTACTCTACCACCTAGTAAGTAAGGAAGGGGACCTACAGTTTAACGTGGAATCCGAACCACGGCCAGCCTCTCTCAACGGTCGAATAGTCACCCATCCAAGACCAGACCGGACCCAGCGTTGCTTAACTTCGGAGAGCGATCGCCGAAGTGTCGCGCCACTGGGCCATTGAGGCTGACAAAAAGTTTTATTAAATTGAACTACATGATTGATAACCATTTGTAAAATTATGTTTGTTTTCTAAGTTGTAAGATCCAAAAGTTTGATTTTTTTGCGTGAATTACTCAATGATAAAATATCAAAATAAAAAAAAATTTCGTCATCAAGCCTAGCTTATTCCATGAACATTGAAAGTCCATTTGGTTTTTGTTTGATTTTTGACTACAGAGTTCATGATGTACTTTTAGTTATAACTCGTTTTGTAGTTTCGGCAACACGGCTTTCAATTCAATCATCTCGTATCTCAAGATACTTGACGTAGACATGTTGTATCCTTCCAATAACGTAGATCATCTTATCTTTAAACTAAAGGAGGTTTCAGAGTGCAAGAGCTCAAAATGGCTGAAATCAAAATCAAATTTAATCTAAGTTTTTACCTATTAAACCCATTTTGACTGTGACTTGACATTTGTATGTATTTAATGGAAACGACATTACCATTATCTCATTATTTAAGATTATACAATGACATCAACATTGAATAATTTTAATCAGAATGAGAACGGTAATGTTGTATCCATTAAATACATAAAATAATCCTCCAAAGTAATTCTTTTTACAGGGATCTTTCTTTAATTAATTTGTCCTTGCTTCACGGTCGATTATACATACATACATATCGCATTACCTAGCCATCCGTATCCATAATAAATGTACGAGAGCGCGGTGTACGGTGTATGCTCACTTGGTGCTCTGCTGCAGCGTGACTCCGCGGCCGGTGCCCACGCGCACTTCCCCGGGCGTGTCCACGCCGCGGTAGCAGCACGACAGCACCAGCAGCTCGCACCAGCTGTTGATGAGCAGGCAGATCTGGTCGTCGATCTGTCGACATCCCACCGCCCATTCAGTACATCGTATTTTTTATTCGGGACAACATCAAAAACAATTTCAAAATGTGAAAAAGAAGGCCACATCACTCTCCAGCCCACAAACTACCCGAAAGGAAAAAATCAGTCAATCCGTTACTCTGCTGCTGCGCGAAAGAGGGAAACAATCAAACAAACAAACAAACAAACAAACAAACAAACACATAATAACCTAAAATATGGCACAACTCTCACTGCAATGTTGCGGTTTAACCTCAAATCAATCGTTAGAGTCTACATAACCTAAAACTCGGCACGACTCACTGCATTGTAACAGTTTAACCTCAAATCAATCGTTCGAGTCCACATAACCTAAAACTCGGCACGACTCTCACTGCAATGTTACAGTTTAACCTTAAATCAATCTTTCGAGTCTACATAACCTAAAACTCAGCACTACTCTCACTGCAATGTTACAGTTTAACTTCAAATCAATCGTTCGAGTCTACATAACCTAAAACTCTGCACAACTTTCACTGAAATGAAACAGTTTAACCTCAAATCAATCGTTCGAGTCTACATAACCTAAAACTCGGCAGGACTCACTGCAATGTTACTGTTTAACTTCAAATCAATCGTTCGAGTCTACATAACCTAAAACTCGGCACAACTTTCACTGAAATGAAACAGTTTAACCTCAAATCAATTGTTCGAGTCTACATAACCTTAAACTCGGCACGACTCTAACTGCAATGTTACAGTTTAACCTCAGATCAATCATTCGATTATACATAACCTAAAACTCGGCACAACTCTCACTGCAATGTTACAGTTTAATCTCCAATCAATCGTTCGAGTCTACATAACCTTAAACTCGGCACAACTCTCACCGCAATGTTCTTGAAGAGCGGCAGACTCTTGCACCACTTGACGATCTTGTAGAGGCGGTGGTCGGCGATGTTGCACAGGTCCGCGAGGAAGTCCGGGTGGGAGTTGTGCGCGGTGATGCCGGTGGCCGCGAGCAGCGGGTTCGTGCCGCCGGAGCCGGCGCCGCCCGGCGGCCGCGCGCCGCTGCGCAGCTCCGACTCGTTGTACTGCCAGAGGTGCTCCACGTCCATTATTTCCTGGGAGAAAGTTTTTTTTGATAAATATTTTTTTTTAATACAAGGAATGTGCATTTTCGGTTTGATCCATCCATTTAGATCAGCGTTTCCGAATAGGGGCAGCTAGTTGGTGGGCCACGAGGCCCCACGAACTAGCCCCACCATCGCCCAGATTGAGTTCGACACAACAAAATACACAACAAGTCATTACACAACACCAGATGCCACAGAGTTCAAAAATATAGTATTTAAATAGCTACCAAAGTACCTAGGTGTCCATGTATTTTTTTTTGTGCACTGAATAAAAAACCTACAATCACATACAGAAAACATTAAGACTGCGATGTATTTCTTTTTGTAACCACTAAATATAAAAGTATTCATACAAATATTATATATATTTATATATATTGTTATTATATTATTATTTACATATTTAAAAAAAATAGATATAATTGTTCAATCAAGCTGTGACAGAATAAGTTTAAGTTTATATATTAGCAGTTTAGCCGTGCAATATAAGGAAGATCCTGGCATGGCACCTAGTTCCCATGTGGTGTGTTGGGCTAATACCATGACAGAACTTGTGGTATTAGCCATCCATGTCCAGTCACATAAAAGAAAAAAAAAAGTTTACCTGCAACAGGGGTGGCACGTCTGGGGTCAGTCGACTGCTGCTGGGCTCGCCTCTGCTGTTATACGACGCCGGTCCGTTCACCTGGCAACATGGAAACTACCTTCGACATTGCAGACATTAACATTTCTTTGTAGTACCGAGACACTGAACTAACCTCATCAGCAATGCAACTTAGGCCATTTTATTTTTAACTGGACATGGATGGCTAATACCACACCTACTGTCATGATATTAGCCCAACACACAGCTAGGTGCTATGCTGGGATCTTTGTTATATTGCACGAACCTACCTAGTGTTACATATGAACATTATATAGTAGTGTCAAAATATAGTGCCTTTATTAATATTTTGATACTACAAAAAGTAAACATTTTGTGTGCCCTAAAAATTTGCAGACTCTTTTAGTTTGCATGAAAATTGAATTAGGCTTGTAACGTTTTAGCCAAAAATAACTAATTTCAAGTTCTACATAGTCAATCGATAAAATAAAACAGTTTTTAGTATTATTTTGGATCTCTTGTTAGAGATTGTGACAATTATTTTCTTGCCGCGAAGCAAGGCATGGTTAATAATTACACCACTTTATTATATCGTCATTCACTACTTATATCTCTATTTATCATACAATAACAGACAGCACACTCCAAAGTTTATAACAAATGCGGAAAATCACTAAAACCATTTTAGATGCCGTTCTTTCTGTAAGAATAATCATGCATTTTGACTTTTTGTTTAGAGGTCACTGTAGTAGATCATGACAGAAATAATAGTATTAAAACTAAATCGTACAAAGTTTAACAACTTTTTCATGTTGCCTCTGGAGTAGTGCATCGCTTTAAGGTCCTTGCTTGCGGCGACGCTGGGTTCGGGTCTCCTCTTTCCCTTAAATATGGTTGAGAGACGATGGCTGTGCGCAGCGTGATGCTCGTGAACGGGTGCTGTTTGTGGGGACTGGCTTGCTCCAATTGGCAACATGTTAGATGGCGGGCATGGTCTTTACAAATAAACTGATATTTGTGATGAATTGTTGCATATGACATGAATTGTTCATTCTCGTCAATACATATTAATTTAGCGTTTTCAACTGTGATTCTAAATACTTTTGTAAACTTAGACTAAGTGGACGTTGAAAAAAAAAACCAGCGGGTTTCTTGGCAGTTCTTCTATGTTGGGATTGCCGAACTGGCTTATGATAAAATATGACAAATCCGAGTGCAGTGTACTGTCTATGGAATATGAATAAACAATAAACCTTATTCGATGGTAACTTTGTCCCCACCCGGTATGGCAACCTATGCAGTACGTACAGAGGTGAGACTGGAGGCGTGGCGCAGCGTGGTGGGCACGTGCGCAGAGAGCAGCGAGCCGGTGGACGCGGCGCCGGACAGCGAGTACGAACACTGATACGTGGAGCGGCCACCGCGAGTCCGGTCCTCTCGGATAGCTGTCAAGAGGATTATACACATTTATTTATATAAAAAGATTTCAAACTGGCCACGATGTCCCAGAAATAACAGATATTGATTGACTAATGTGAAATGCTAATTTAGCATTTCACATTAGTCAATCAATATCTGCATTTGCACACTTTATTTTTTTTTTTATAAACACTGATAAAAATTACAGAATAAAACGAGTGTTCATGGAAATATCTGTCCTGTTATTCCAGAAAAAGTCACAAAAAAACGAAAACATACTAAAAATTCAGCTCAATCGGCGCAGTAATTGTCCAATTATTTCCAAACTAACTTTGAATGGAAAGTATGACTTTCTGATGCTCTTTCTTTGAGGTTCTTAATGGCTGAGCGATATTTTTCGTAAATTTGGCGAGAATGAGCACACAGGACAAAATTGGCCATATTTAACAGTTGGTATTCAAATGCACCACTTTCATTCCCTTTCTGAGTTGGATAAGTGATGCAAGCTGTTCCATGGTTTGGAATCCATGTAAAACTGTATATCCCCTTCTCGTACTAGATGGTAAGCTTAAGCCGGCCCACGTTGGTACCATAACATTGAATTATTAATGGTCAATGCGGTAATAAAAGTTCAATGTAGCCTTGCTCACACAAAGGGAAGGTCCTGGCAAGGCACCTAATTTCTCCAGGAATGCCGTGTGTTGGGCTTATATCATAACAGTAGGTGTCGTATTAGCCATCCATCCCAGTTGATTAAGGCGCTAGGACTAGCCAACTACTCGCGCCATACAAATGCACCTTTAAACAAATGTAATAATATGTAGAGAAACGCCTCAGCAAGTCCAAATAGAACTGCAGACTAATAATGGATTGTTTATATTTTTTTAATTCCATCATTTATTTAACTAATCATAATAATAATAATAAAATAGTCGATTTTTCACATTAGAAATCTGAAAGTAATATGATTTCTAGATATAAGCAAAAACAGCATATATGCATAAACAAATAAATCCATTTGCTTTTAGATTTCTACATCTAGTCAAAAAAGTTCGGAAATGGATATCGTTTCCGCAATGTATTTTGTATAGAAAAAGAAAAAATAAATTAACGAAAACAGGTTGATTCCTAGACAAGGAATCATATATTGTAAGAATGACACTTCTAATCGTTAGACTTAGTTGGTTAACTTGGGGTGCCTCACCTAACTTTGCGATTTGGCTAGTACCGGGGCTTTAAAAACAAGTGTCACGCTTGCCTTCGAGCCGCATGCCGCACTTGAGGCACTTGTCGAAGCGGCACGCGGGGCACTTCTTGCGCGTAGCCACGGCGACGGGGCAGCGGGCGCCGCGCAGGCACATGTAGTTCTTGCGGTTCTGCACGGTCCGCTTGAAGAAGCCCTTGCACGACTCGCACGAGAAGATGCCGTAGTGGAAGCCGCTGATCTTGTCGCCGCATATCGGGCACGGGCTACAAGCGACATTCTCTTTTAAAATTTTCATTCCGTTCATCACTTTCCGAGTTGGATAAGTGCGTTACATCACGAATGCGAGATATTCCATGGTTCAGAATCCATATAAAACAGTAGGTTTCCTTCACCTACCTAACCTAACCTAACCTAACCTAACCCTACCAAGCTTGCATTGGATAAAAATAAGGTCGAAACGACAAGGAAAGATTGCCCGTGCTCTCCATCCGGTTCAATGTTGCTGATAAAGGGAAAGTCCTGCCATGGCACCTAATTGGAATGCCGTGCGTTGGGTTAATATCATGACGATGGGTCTGGTTTTAGCCATTAATGTTCAATTTAACCTTTAACCTTTAACACAAACACACCCTCACACATACCCTCACACACCCTCTCACACCCTCCCTCACACACATACACATACACCCTTGTTCGCGGGATGCGGATCGTGCGGACCTTGACAAATTTACCGATTGTGCGGGCTAGGTGTTCCCGACTAGTTACGCGAGTGTATTTCGGAAGACTTTGTAGCGCCATCTCTTTCGAACACGGCAGTCTATCCGGAATATCTATACACTCGATAGAGACGGAAATATACGTAATTAAAAAACGTGACAAAAATCGGTCTTCTGCGGGCCTCAACGTTCGTGCGGTCCGACCGCATATGCCTCAATACATACGTTTTAATACACTGACCGCATAAACGTTTGAGAGTACCTTTTTACACTGGCCCGCATAATATTAAATGCTGTACTTATTTACACAACGTCCGCATAAAACATTAGGCGTACTATTTTACACTCGCCCGCATAATATTAAATGCCGTACTTATTTACAAAACGTCCGCATAAAACATTAGACGAACTATTTTACACTCGCCCGCATAATATTAAATGCCGTACTTATGTACACAACGTCCGCATAACACATTTGACGTACTTTTTTACACTCCCCGCATAATATTAAATGCCGTACTGATTTACACAACAACTCCCGCATAGCACAGTGTATTTCAGGTAGCGACTGCATCTGGTGATCGAGTTCCATACAATGGCTCGTGCCCGTTTCCTCAGTTAAAAAAAAATTACATTATAAATTTTTTGTTTCTCACTTCATTGTAATTTTTAACTTATTAAAAAAATCTAATTATATTGAAATAGGTAAGTTCCTCTTATAAATCTTTATTAAATTAACATTGCTATAAAAACATGTTTTTTATTTTAATTTTCAGAGTAAAAATGCATAAGTTATGAAAATATTGATATAGATATTAATAATGCCATCAACGAAATGCAAAAAAAGTATAGAAAGAAATCATCACTCCAAATATGTACTTAGATAGGACTTATAGGACTGATAGTACAAATTCACGTTTGTCAAAAGACGGATAGTCATTGCCGCTTATATCTTATATCAAAATAATCTGACTATAATTTTATTAATAAACGTATGGAATCACTTTATCGAATGGATAAGCAGAAGCGTAAATAAATCCGTCGAACAGGTATCTGGCCGTTTATCAGTCTATTGAAAAATCAGCACTTTAATTGAATGACCATAATATATCCTAGGTTCAAAAAAAGATAGCAAAAGAGCCCACAATTTGGTCCATATTTTAGGCTCTAAATTATTTGAATCATCCGTAGGCAAAGACTAAAAAATATTTCTTCGACAACGGATAGCACTTGCTATTCAGCGGGGCAATGCAGCATGCAGCTTTCGGAAAACTTAAAAAAAAAGGAAGAGTAGATATTTTTCTTAGTTTAATTTTATTTAAATAGTTTTAGTTACTTTTTATTACTTTGAAAAAACGGTATTGCTCAATTGTATTGTCACATGTATTTTAAAAATAAATTATCATACATATTTTTTTTAAACTTTTAAAAATTTTCTGGATAAGATTTTTTTTAATTGGTTCGGGTAAACTGTGACAGGTCAGGTTTTAGTTAATGCCAGTAAGAAAATATGAGTGTGCAGTCTGATCCCTTTTGTTCCTTCGTACTTGAAGGATATTTCAATAGTGCTACCTACATAGAATAAGGATAAGAAATGCTGAAGTTATGACAACATTGATATAGAGATTACTGTAGCCACATATGAGAAGGTAGTCCCCAGTACCTGTTGGCGTCCTTGGGTTCAATTCAGCGCCGAGCGGTCCGTCTTATTTGGGACCCACAATTCACTGCTGGCTTGGAGTCCCTGAGCCACAGACGGTTTGTGGAGTCGCTTAGTCTGTTCTACATGTACTAACATGGACGTTACTCTATGGAACTTGCATCCCTTATTCCTCCCCATTCTACCTATATCCGGAGCACCAGCCACAGAGAATCTGAGCACCCTCTTGTGGTTGACATAAGGCTTTTGATATCGAACCGTTTCTCAAACTCATTTCTCTGCCGCACCGCCTAGAAATGGAACTGTCTGCCGGCGGGTTAGGAAATAATACCTATAACCTGGAAGTTTTCAAGCGTCATTTGAACAAACTCGATAGCTCAGAAATAGTCCGCAAATCCGCTGGTATGGTGCCTCGCTGAGCGTGGTTCGCGAGGACACGGATAATTTATCATTGCCGGTTCAAGCATAGTTATCAAGTAAGCGGTTCATCCAATGCGGTGGTACCAATCCGGGCGGGTTTAACCCTACCACCTATTAGGGGAAGGGAACCTACAGCTTACCATGGGTTTCTAACCATGGTACTGCTTGCATTCTACTTGATACTACTTACGGTCTTGGTACTACTTTTAAAACTATGTTATTATCACTGTAAGAATTTTTATAAATTTGAGTTTTACGTATTCTGAGAGTTCAAGTTTTTTAATATTTTTTTAAAAATAATGACGAAAGACGCAGTTAATAGTTTTAGTTAATTTTGATTCAAATTAAATAATGATGTTAAGGTAAATAAAATATTTACTCATTTATTCGTTTTCATTTATATCTCGCATATTTATTATATTCATTGCTTAAATACGCAAATTTTGTAACTCACTACACACTCCTCCAGTACCGCTTGCAAATCAAGTGCGGACGTCTGCAGACCTTACCAACCGTACGAAAACTAATCTATTTACTTACCTTAACATACCCCTCCTTTATCAACTGCAAGTAAAGTGCGGACGTCCGCACAATCTGATGAGCGTACGAACATTTACACACTTGACATTAACAAATATACGATACTATATTTTTTACCTACTTCAACACACTCCTCCTGTACCAACTACGAATAAAGTGCGGACGTCCGCATAATCTGATAAGCGTACGAAAATTTACACACTTTGGACTGGTGGCGCCAGTTGCGGACACACTCTGGAACTAAAAATTTAGCGTGTGTTAACCAAACTAGACCAAAACAAGTATTATGCGGACGTCCATTTGGAAACGCCCATATTTCACCAGTGAACCAATCAGAACCTGAGGATTCGATCTATATATTTAAAACAGCACCTTAAAATTGTGCGGACGTCCGCACAATCTTCCGGCCCGCATAAGCGTGCGTTCTGTCAAGCTTGCGCCCGCACAATACTTGACACGCGAACGCACTTACATTAGACAAGTAACACACAAAATCGCAATATAATTATACTGAAAACGAAACAACACACAGCACACGTCAACATGGCACACATCTTTATCTTTTTATAAGTAGTGGTACCCTGTAATTGGCTTTAATTTCTGTATTTAGTATTTAACGATCAATTGTTTAGTTTATAAGCTGTTGGTGTACCTAAATAAATAAAATAAAAATAAAAATAAATAAAATTTCATAAAAAAAATCTTTCCTATTCCTACGGAAATCACCCTTGCCTCCAAAGAAATAGTATCTAATTGAGGCACAATGATGATCGCATTTGACGCGCTGGTAGGCGTCTACATTGCTGGTGAACAATTTATATCAATATTGAGTTGAACAATGTACGAAAATTAATGCCTTGTTTTGCTAGAAGCATGTGTATTTGTCTTCTGTGCTGATCGTCTTTCCCCGCTAACGAGTTCTGTACATTATCAGCCGTAAATTCCCTCACTTACTTACCGTTAAATCTCTTTGCTTGCCTCCAACAAACGAGATTATTTAGAAAACATGTACGGAAGCGACGGGAGCGCCGCGGGAGCCCACCTGTTGATGAGCTGCTGCCGGCTGACGTGGTGGTGGTGGCGCTCGTCGGCGTTGTCGGCGTCGTCGTCGTGCGCCGGCGACGGCGGGAACGCGCACGCCTCGCGGTACACCAGCCCGGGCGCCGCGTGCGCGTGGCGACTCTGCGCAGGAGCAGTTAGATAATTTCGACGGGCAAATGATCACCGCGCTAAACAGACTAGAGAACGTGCGGAAATAGAACCGGCGTCGCCTATGGAACTAACATTAAGATTATTAAATGGCAACCCAACCGAGATTATTAAGACCTGAGAATATGAAAATATTATATTCGCACACAGCCTCAAAATATCAAGTTGTTAAAGTCATACTATAATGACGTGCCAGTGTTGTCAACAAGACAAATACGGTAAATGTGCACATGTGCGCCCTCAAATCCAACGACGGTTCTCTTTCCGCACGGACTCTACTCAATAGCGGTCTTTGTGCTTAAGGGAGCGTTCATAAACCATGTGACGGATGTTAGACCACTTTTGACATTCATAAAATCACATTTCACACAAATAAAAAAAATCCTGCTATTTGTGATCTTTGGGAGGAAGATTATGAATAGGCTAATATTGTAAATACAATTTATACAGGTATACGTAAGCAAACCATAATACTATATTATCATATTAAAACCATAAAATAACCCCATTATGGCTCTGACTACTGGTAGATGTACACCATGCAAAAAATAAAATGGTACAGGCCAACGGGTGTCGACCCAAAGTCTCCCAAGATGACGCAGGTATGTGCAGATTAAAACCCGTTATCCACGAACATGCTAGAACGTGTTTGTGATGGATAGCCTGCATTACTAAAATAACTAATTAATAAGTACTAAAATAAAAAATAAAATAAAAAATTACCTGTACAGGTGAGTGCGTGGGCGAAAACTCCGAGCTGTACGAGTAGCAGGAGGAGTGCGACGCGTCGCTGTTGTTGCGCGAGAGAGACGGCGTGTAGTGGCGCGAGGCGCGCGGGCTCGCCGACGGGCTGCTGTACACACTGCAACGACACGACCGTTACATCGACTCACCCCGAGATTCGAACACAGTTTTTAGGGTCCTAAGAGTCCGCTCGGCCGTCTGTCTGTCGGCATGAACCGTAATAGGTAGATTTCCGCCATAACAACGAATAGTAAAAAACTTTAGGGGTGTGAGAGGGTTCCATACCCAAAGGGTGGCAGGCTATTTCTACCCGTCCCAAAACTCCTAACTTCATGGCAATGTGCAAAATCGGCGAAAACTGCTTATTTTTGCTGGTAATGGGACATTTCTAACCAGCGCCATCTCCCGTCACTAACTAATTCCACCGTTATTATTATTATTATTGATAGTATACACTAGCAGCTTTAAGTTGAAGCGTGTACTTTACATTTTGATATTTTGAGTTCAATTCAATTAATTGTGTTTTTAGTTAAGTTTATTACTATTAAGGTGTTTGTCTTACTGATTTTTAAAACCATTTAAAAGCACTTATCACTTCTTGAGGCAATTTATTCCATGAGTCCACTACCCTGTTTGAAAGAATGTACTTAAGGATGTTCCGACCCATACAATGTTTTTTTTACACAGAACGCAAAAAGTATTGCACCTTAAGGCACGAATTCGTCAAAAATATTATATATAGCCACAGTAGTTGCAGCGAAAACATATTCACAATTTCAGGTTTAATGGTTTCGTTGTAATGGCCGATTAGAAGTTTTACACCGTTAGATGGCGCTGTTAAATAAAAATCGTATTTAAATAAATTGTAACAAAACCAATAATCCTGAAATTGTGAAATAGTTTTTGCTGCAAGTAATATGACTATATTAAACTTTTATCATTAATTTGTGGCTTAAAGTGCAATACTTTTTGCGTTATGTGTGCAAACAACTTTATATGTGTCGGAACAGCTTTAAACTAAGCTTGTTTCCAAACGTTGCCTAGGTAGGCGTTACGATAATGTTACATTTATTAACTATAAATTAAGTAATGCAGTTGTAAATAAAAAATATCACTGATATTCATTGGTTTGTATTTAACATATTCTAAAATGTGAATTGCAATGCCATCCATGGACTTTCATTATCCCTATTCAACACTCGTATGACATCATCAATCTTTCCCTACCATCATTTATCTAAGGCGTGGTGTGTACCAGACCTGTGCGTGTACATGGAGTGCACGGCGGAGTCGGTGCTGGCGTTGGACAGCACGCGCGGCAGCCGGCCCAGCAGCGGCGAGCCGTGCAGCGAGCCCAGCAGCTTGTCCACCAGGATGTTTCCCTCGCCCTTCATGTCTGCAACATTACATAGAGGCACGGTTAATAAAATGGTGCCATCTTGGGGAAGCAAGTCTTACGAAAATCACTCGCTGGCAAAGGCGCTGCATGTTTCAGTTTTTTTCAGAACTATAGCCTACTATCTGTTTAGATGGGTTAGAGAGAAGAAAATATTTATTTATTTATGTATTTATTTATTTTATGTTGGACAGGCAGCCTAGGCTGATGTGTCTTTTCATTTCATTTCATTTATTTATTCAACTTCTGGTAGTAAAACTACACTAAGTCATGTCACAATTTGATTGATCCGCGGATTTGATCAACCAGTGAAGAAGAACCCGCAAAGAAACTTCACTGGTCTATAAATAATGTTTTTTTTTTGTCTTTTTTTTTCGTCCACATAAATGATATAACACAATTATGATTTGTGTGTGGTTTCCAAAATGATTAGAAGCTATGCTTGTATGGGGAGTATGTGTTACTAGCCATTCTTAATTATGCTAGTCCATGTCATATGCATGTTATAAGTGTTAGCTTAGATTAATGACAGTTTAACTAGTTCTGGCAGTGACGGGAGATGGCGCTGGTTAGAAATGTCATCGTATAATGTCAGCAGTTTCAATTTGGTTCCCGTGTAGGGCTGATGTAATAGGTCCGCTCAAGAGGTTCCCTTCCCTCCTTTCCGACCTTTCCCTCAATAAGGTGCAATACAACGACGTTAGCCTGGTGGCAGATGGCACTGGTAAGAACTGTCATAGTACAAGCGAAAATAAGCAGTTGCATGTATGACGTATTCTATGTATATTCTATGAGTTTCATTTTTAGTTATAGACTAGGAAGTTGCGACAAAAATGGTAACGATAACGTAAATGGCTGAAACTGTGTTCACGGGATAAGGACCAACCCTTAGTAGCTAGATGTGTCCGTCTGCCTATTCCTAGTGGTTGCGTTAAGGTGGCCCATCCCGCTCATCTCCCCATACAAAAGGGGAAAGAAGATCACGCCCATATTTCTTGTCAGAGATCCAAAATTTTGCTCAAAATAGCTTTATTTGATCGAACTAGATGTCTGATGACCATTGGGTTTGTAAAATTGTGTTTGGTTTCTAAGTTATAAGGTCCGAAAGTTCGAATTTTTCGCGCGTTTTATACAATAATTTTGGAGGTAGATTACGCAATGATAAAGTAAGAACATCGTAAAAAGATTAGTCATCAGACATAGCTTATTTAATCAAGATTTATGTTCTATTTGGTTTTTGTTAGATTTTTGACTACAGCGGTCGTGGTTTACTTTTAGCTATAAGTCGTTTTGAAATTAAAATTTTCGTAAATCTTACCAAATCATACACTATGCACATTGTCTTTTTTGTGGACATGTTGCAACTTCCTCATCACGGAGCCTGTCTTATTCTTTGAAACAGAGAAGGTCCCAGAGCGCAACAGCACGGTTTTGTACCGAAGCCGCGAATGAGTTAGGCCTGCCGGGTTGGGCCACCTTAAGTAGATAAGGCGCCTGAAAAGTAGTTATATTGACAAAAAATAAATATGATAAGGTAAATCGATGCAAATGACGAAGCATGAAAGTATCAGTACATACTTGGTTAGCAATACGAAAACTGAAGAAATCTTTAGTTGCATTTCGTAGTTATAGGCGATTTAGGTTACAGATATAACTTTAGGTATATTTAAGTATTTAATTTAAAAATCTACTGGTTATTCTTGTATAATTAATAGGTATCAATGTTTCTAAACATTCAGTATATTCATCAGCATGTACATACAAACATCTATTTTATATAGCCAATCTAGATAACGCAACCACTTGGCACAGGCAGACTGACACATTCAGCATCAGAGGGTTAATATCTAACCTGTGAACCCAAATTCAGCCATTTACATTATCGTGACCAAAAATGTCGTGACCTCCCGGAATATTATGTGTGTTTGTATTGCATAAATTCTGTATATACATTTTTAAACTGACATACTTATGTCCATAATTATTAATTTGGTCAGTTACTTTTTTTATATTAATAAATAGTGCACAACATCTATTCTTAGGTTACCTTTCTTGTTGCTACCTGCATATTTTTGTCCGATTATCGGGTTGATTGGAACAACATTAGGCAATAAGTCCGCCCTAGTATGTACCATGTGTATGAATGTAATGAAGAATATTATTATTTAATCTATGTCTATTTAAGCCTAAGTCATAAGTCTAGACGCAACAGCAAGTCTTTGAATAGCTGCAGAGCGCGGGACGTACCGGTTAGCAGCGTCTGCGCGTGCTCCCTCTTGGCGAATGGGTGCGGCGGCGGGGCGGCGGGCGCGGGCGGCGCGCGCGGCTCCGGCCCGCTGCGCGCCGACGACGACGAGCCGGCGCTGCCGCTGGGCGACGGCGGCCTGCGCGCCGCGCCGCTCTCCATCAGCACCGATATCTGACGGACATACAGATAGACCTATTGGTACAGTTTTGATATGATATGAGTAGACATCGGATTGTATGCACTATCAAAATGCCAATATATGCATGCAATATGCACTAAACAAAGGGCGAAATATGCACAAAATATGCACTATCAAAAAACCATTTATTATTGGAATTTACGTTGATTTCCACATTATTAAACTGCAAATTATACACAATAAATTATAACTTATTTTATTTGTTATAATTCTTGAAACAATAAACAATAATATATTTTTCGAGATTTTCTGGAGCAAACTTGTGACATTTGTCACTTAATATTAATTTATAGGCTGAAAATGACTTTTCGAAGTCAACTGACGTTACCGGACAGAACTTGAAATTTGACGCCATTTCTGCAGAGACCTCTTCAGGCAGAGTTCGTCCGGTGCCGTTAATAAATGCGTCAATTTTCTTTATTCCTTCAAGACCGGGGTTTTTATACAAAACTGCATTTAATTTGCCACGAACCTTTTGCGATAGTGAACTCGCAAGGGCATTACTCTGTTTAATCATTTTTTCTAATCTTTCCAAGGACTTGCATTCAGTGCGCTCGCTGAGTGCGTGCGAGGCGGATGTGCCGACAGCGTATCATAGCACGCCTAACACGTAAAACTACCGAATTATGAACTATCGAAGAAAAAATACCAAAATATGCAATAACGCTATAAAAGTACACTTATACACTTGTACAGATTATATGCATGCATATAATCTGATTTCTAGATATGAGATTAAACAGCGTCGTATACGTTGATAAAATTATGGTCTGGACATTCTTTTGATGCATGATTTGAACCTGCGACCTTAGTACATAGCTCTAAACAACTCTGGATCCAGACAATCACGGCTACCAACGAATTTCCACAACAAACATCGGCACCGTGGTTCCTCTTTACTAGATGGCGCTGATTCCATGTGTTAATCCTATCTACAAAGATACTTCATCAAACTTGATACACACTGACAACGTGTCCGCAGCGGCCGCGCTCACCCTGTTCATGCTGAGACTGCGCTGGTGATGCTGCAGCGGCTGCGCGTACTTGAGCTCGAGCGCGTCGGGCTCCGTCTTGACGCTGACAGCGCGCAGCGTGTCGATCGAGTCGCGCGACGACTGCAGGTCCAGGGAGCTGCTGTTCTCGTCTGCAAACGCCGCAATTGCACTTCTTTCAATCGGGAAACGATATCTGGCTTCGGTAGATTCTTCCGGAATGATTGTGGCGGTCCAAGAATATACATTTACTTTTTACTTGGGAAATAGGTGCCTCCCCAGGATAGCAGGGTAGCGAAGTGATGGTACAGTAGAGAGCCGATTATATGAACTAATATGGGGATATGGGTGGTCGGATAATAAAATTTTTCGGGTAGTTAACTTCGAAGTTGTATTACATTTTTATTCCAGATATTATTACATATTCAAGATCCGTATTTATTGCGTACATATTATTTTATTCATACAAATTTAAGCATGTCGTACATACACTATGTGTACATTTGTATGAATATAAACTAGCTTAAAGAAATACACGTTTATGACTGTTCAGATAAGCAGTCGTTGGTATGATCGACGTTCCAATAATCGACGCTCTACTGTATATCAATTGACGTGCTGTGCCACCCATAAGAGAGTTAGAATTTATGATGAGCGCGACCACTCCCAAAAGAGGTCCTGGAGCGCTTCTAATCACCCGACTCCATTCGATGTGGTAGAGCGCAATCGTGGGGCAATCGTAAAGGACCTACACCAACTCAACGGTTGCAGAGGACCCCACTGCTACAAGGACAGCGGATATAAGGTAGAGAGACACGGACCGTTGTGCAGGTTGGTGTCGATGACCATCTCCGAGTCGGAGAGCTCGCCCTCCCAGGACATGGGACGCTCGCGCTCGGCGGGCCCGCCGCCCGTCGCGCCGCCCGCCGCGCCGCCCGCCGCGCCGCCCGCCGCCGCCGCCTCGCACCCGCTCGACGGGCGCTGCTTCTTGTTGCGCATGTTCACCTGCAAGGGCGGGCAAGGTGTTGCAACAAAGGGACAAGGATCATTCGTCTATGGGCGAGAAAACCGGTGACAAATGTAATGCAATACCTGGTAATACATTACAAAAAAAAACAGCTCCGTTTTATATATTTAGACAATTTGGAACAATAATGTTAACTACTTAAAATAAAAAAAAACCGGCCAAGTGCGAGTCGGATTCGCACACGAAGGGTTCCGTACCATCGTAAAATATTTAACACAAAAAAATCACGTTTTTTGTATGGGAGCCCCCTTTAATTTTAATATTTTTTTAATTTTACCTATTTGTTGTCATAGCGGCAAAATAAATACACACTCTGTGAAATTTTCAGCTATCTATCTGTTACGGTTACTGAGAGACAGCCCTGTGACAGACTGACGGACGGACGGACGGACGGACGGACGGACGGACGGACGGCGGAGGCTTAGTAATGGGGTTCCGTTTTCACCCTTTGGGTACGGAACCCTAAAAAGGAAAAGAACTACCAGCTTTATTGATGAAGATTCAAACTACCGACCTTCAATGTTTTCATTTCCATTTCGACCATCACAAACCGGGCGGAATGAACCCTACCACCTAGTAAGTAAGGACAGAAGAAGTAACTAAAGAAGTACGTGGAATCCGCACCACGGCCATATTGCACGCTGCACCAGACAACTTTAATAATCCACTGGAGAATATGCATTACTTACAAAAAGTAGATAGCAGATAGATAGATAGATAGCTTTGCACAGCTGTTTGCGTATAGTATTTATGGTTTACGCAAGTTTGACCATATTTCAGAATACCGAGCTAGACTGAACTGGCTTCCAATTAGATATCGAAGGGACTGTCACATTCTATTTATGTTATATCGCATTCTTCATGATCCTCATGCTCCCTCGTATCTACGTGAAAAATTTTCGTTCCTTTCAGAACATGGCCTATCCCTCCGTTCCCTTGAGTGTAAGACCTTGGCAATCCCTGAGCACCGTGCATCCTCCCACTCAAACTCATTTACAGTTCAGGCTGCCAGACTTTGGAATGAGCTGCCCGACGAAGTAAGAGTAAGCCCCGGTTGCACGAAGAGACAGCTGATTTAATCAATGTTCAAACACGTCACTTTTAGTGATCCGCACAGAGTTCCTTCCATACTGTCCACACAAAGTGACGTGTTTGATCATACTTTGACGTTGATTTTGATTTTTTGTCCTTTCGTGCACTCGGCCCTAAGTGAATCTCTAAATTCATTTAAGTCCAGAGTTAAGAACATATTTAAGCAGAAAAAAAATATGTGACCTAATGTTTATTTGTATATCACATCAGTGTTTAATTATCGTTTAGAAAATTTACTGTAGTTGCGTATGTGTGTGTGTGTGTCTATGATTTTCGTTTATAAGTCTTTTTTTTATATAGTCTCGTTTTTTAATAGTTTTTAAGAAAATTTATTTTTTAATGTTTAACTTCTACTACTCTATACACTTTCTTTTTCGGTAGGGTTAGTTGTAAGATATTGCTTTTTAGCGATAAGCTCGCCCTTTACATTTATGTATCAAAGAGTAAATAAATAAAAAATAAAAAATTAGTTAACGACCTGTGATCGATATTCGGAGTACCAGTCCCTATTCAATATGGCTGCCTCGGTCACCATGATAACGCCACTTTTTTTTTAATTTAGAACGTTGCAACTTCCATTTCACGAAGATCCCTTTTTCTGAATTGGGTCCGTCCCATCCGAGGGAAAGTCCATAAAGAAGCGTGCCTTCAAAATGCGAAATGAAATGAAACCGTACAAACGGCATAGCCGTAGACGCCACACATTGGACTTTGACCCACTTACGTTTTCCTCGCAAATGCCAATGCCTACTGTGATGAGGGTGATTTTTTTTTTTATGCGACCTAACATGGATGGCTAATACCACACAACTACCGTTATGATATTAGCCCAATACACCACCTTCCCGAAGGAATTAGGTGCAATGCCAGGACCTTCCCTTTATGAGCACGGCTACATTGAACTGGATGGAAAACACGGACAATTTTTCATTGCCGCTTCGACCATCTTTTCATCCAGTGCGATGGTACCAACCCGGGCGGGCTTAAACCCTACCACCTAGTAAGGGGACCTACAGTTTTACATGGATTCCGAACCATGGAGCAGCTCGTATTCGTGACGAAATGCACTTATCGAACTCTGAAAGATAAAGACAGTTGCAACTGGTGCAAGTTGGTATTGAACCCGGGCCTCTGGTACGCTACGCCAGTCCCCGCGCCACTAGGCTACGATGCGCTCTGTACAATATAACAACACACCTTTTTGTCTTGGCCGACTAATTGAATGGATCCTAAAACACCGTATTTTCGAAAATAATTCAAAGCGATGTACCTCGTACTGCCGCTGCAGGAAGTCAATGCTGGAGACCTCGGCGTCGTTGGAGTCCTCGTCCGGCGGCAGGCTACAATGGCGCCGCTCCGCCGAGCCCACGCTGATGCGGACGCCGTTCGCGCTGTATGAGAACTGACCTGCAACACGCGTGAGCCAACCTTCAATATGCATGAAACAACTCGCAACACGCATGTTGTTGTTGTTGTCGGCGAGTGGCTGCCGACGCTTGAACGCACTTGACACGAGGCCGTTGTGCTCAGTAACCCGACTTTTGGCTCACTTCAGCCAGCCGAGCTCTTCCACAAAGCGTAGCAGCCCTTTAGGGTCTTTCCACACTTGCGGGTCGCTCCTTTCGAAGCTAAAGACCCCCGTACAAAATGTCTGCAGTTGTCCACATTCCATGACTATATGTGCCGGTGTCTCCTCCGCCTCCAAGCAGGCCCTGCAGTGGGGACTGTCCGTGACTCCGATGGTGTGAAGGTGTTTTTTGAGCAGTGGCCCGTGAGTAGGCTTACCACCGTTCTCAACTGTGGTCTGTGCAGCTGTAGAAGTTCAACACGCATGAACCAACCATCAACATGTATGAACCAACTTGCAACATGCATGGGCCAACTTGCAACACGCGCGAACCAGTTCAGTACTTAGATATCATAAGATAGATATAAATTATCAAAAAAACTAAAACGGATGGAGTAGCTCTCAATAGATTTATTTAATGTGTACATTTTGGGAAAAATAATTCTTGACTTGATTTAGGAAACAGGCACGCACCATTGTATGGAACTTGATTACCACAATATGCTCTTAAGACCGTCGCTGCCCCTACCCCCGCTGCCTTGCCCTGCATTTGCTATGCCATTGGGTCACTAAGAAGTCGCACGGGGGAACGGTAGTTCCAGTGACCATAGAATAACAATGTCCACTGAGACCTAATGCTTACCATCGTTGGTCTGGTTATTGCACACCCAGATGGTTCTGACTAAAACTTTGGTGCAGTGGGACACCCCGTCCACCCCCGTGCCTTGCCCTGCGCTTGCTATGGCTTCAGGTCACTAAGAAGTCGCACTATAGCATGCGAGATTCTATGGATCAGTAGGTACTACGGAACCAATGACCATAGAATTCTAATGTCTACTAAGACCTGATGCTCACCATCGTTGGTCTGGTTATTGCACACCCAGATGGTTCTGTCTAAAATGTTGGTGCAGTGGGACACCCCGTCCACCCCCGTGCCTTGCCCTGCGCTTGCTATGGCTTCAGGTCACTAAGAAGTCGCACTATAGCATGCGAGATTCTATGGATCAGTAGGTACTACGGAACCAATGACCATAGAATTCTAATGTCTACTAAGACCTGATGCTCACCATCGTTGGTCTGGTTATTGCACACCCAGATGGTTCTGTCTAAAATGTTGGTGCAGTGGGACACCCCGTCCACCCCCGTGCCTTGCCCTGCGCTTGCTATGGCTTCAGATCACTAAGAAGTCGCACTATAGCATGCGAGATTCTATGGATCAGTAGGTACTACGGAACCAATGACCATAGAATTCTAATGTCTACTAAGACCTGATGCTCACCATCGTTGGTCTGGTTATTGCACACCCAGATGGTTCTGTCTAAAATGTTGGTGCAGTGGGACACCCCGTCCACCCCCGTGCCTTGCCCTGCGCTTGCTATGGCTTCAGGTCACTAAGAAGTCGCACTATAGCATGCGAGATTCTATGGATCAGTAGGTACTACGGAACCAATGACCATAGAATTCTAATGTCTACTAAGACCCGATGCTCACCATCGTTGGTCTGGTTATTGCACACCCAGATGGTTCTGTCTAAAATGTTGGTGCAGTGGGACACCCCGTCCACCCCCGTGCCTTGCCCTGCGCTTGCTATGGCTTCAGGTCACTAAGAAGTCGCACTATAGCATGCGAGATTCTATGGATCAGTAGGTACTACGGAACCAATGACCATAGAATTCTAATGTCTACTAAGACCTGATGCTCACCATCGTTGGTCTGGTTATTGCACACCCAGATGGTTCTGTCTAAAATGTTGGTGCAGTGGGACACCCCGTCCACCCCCGTGCCTTGCCCTGCGCTTGCTATGGCTTCAGGTCACTAAGAAGTCGCACTATAGCATGCGACATTCTATGGAACGGTAGGTACTACGGAACCAGCGACCATAGAATATAATGTCTACTAAGACCTGATGCTCACCATTGTTGGTCTGGTTATTGCACACCCAGATGGTTCTGACTAAAATTTTGGTGCAGTGGGACACCCCATCCACCCCCGTGCCTTGCCCTGCGCTTACTATGGCTTCAGGTCACTAAGAAGTCGCACTAAAGCATGCGAGATTCTATGGAACGGTAGGTAATACGGAACCAGCGACCATAGAATAATAATGTCTACTAAGACCTGATGCTCAACATTGTTGGTCTGATTATTGCACACCCAGATGGTTCTGACTAAAATGTTGGTGCAGTGGGACACCCCGTCCACCCCCGTGCCTTGCCCTGCGCTTGCTTTGGCTTCAGGTCACTAAGAAGTCGCACTATAACATGCGAGATTCTATGGATCAGTAGGTACTATGGAACCAATGACCATAGAATAATAATGTCTACTAAGACCTGATGCTCACCATTGTTGGTCTGGTTATTGCACACCCAGATGGTTCTGTCTAAAATGTTGGTGCAGTGGGACACCCTGTCCACCCCCGTGCCTTGCCCTGCGCTTACTATGGCTTCGGGTCACTAAGAAGTCGCACTATAGCATGCGAGATTCTATGGAATGGTAGGTACTACGGAACCAATGACCATAGAATAATAATATCTACTAAGACCTGATGCTCACCATTGTTGGTCTGGTTATTGCACACCCCGATGGTCGTGACGGAGACGTTGCCGCGGTGGGCCGCCCCCTCCACCCTCACGCCCTCGCCGTCGCCCGCGCTCGCCATGCCGTCGCGTCACGAGCTGGCCGCACCGGGGCGCGCGGGGGTCCGTCGAGCGGGCGCGATCATCTCGCGGGGCGGTCGGGCGAGCGGGCTGCGCCGGCGCGGGGCGCGGGGCGGTGGGCGGGGTGCGCCGCGGGCGCTGCGGCCGCCGTGGCGTGCGGGCTGCTCCGGGCGGGCGCGCTCTCGAGCATCTTGCTCCGTCTGGAAGAAGAATATGATTTCATTAATGACTAGCTTTCTTCGTAAAGGTCTGGTACGTAGCACCCGTAATTGTAGAGCATGTATGAAAAGATGTATGTCTATAGATGAAGCGAGAGAGGTGTGCTGTGACCGTATGGCACTCTATCATCTCTGCCTACCCATCCGGGAAAGAGGCGTGAAGGTATGTACTATCACAATTACAGCACGAGACAACGGGAACATCTCAGACCTGCTGCAGCACGCCTTGCTAAAGTTTCTGAAAGCTTTATATGTCAAAGTGTCCAAGTTCACAACCAATTACCCTCAAAACTAAAGATAATTGAAGTAGATGCCTTCAAAAAAATTTAAAGAAATACCTTAAAGAATTATCACTCTACAAAGTAGGCGACTTATGTTGGCTATTAGGATATGTTTTGTTTAATTTTATTTAATTTATAATTGTATATTTGAATACATATCAATGTAAATGTGACAAATCTGAGAGACACTTTGTGTCCAAAGACGATATAAATAAATAACAAAATGTATGTTACTAGCTTCCGGGTGCGCTCAGGTCAATTTAGTTTTGGACAAGCAATCGAGCGGAGGCCAGTAAATCCCTCCTGGGCCCTCGATCCACCGCTTCGCATCGCCTGCTTGTGGTATTACTTATTTTTCGATTAGCGTTCTTTGATTTTTTGATCGGCTCGAAAAAGTCGAAGCATGATGTTAAATAGCATCAAGAATTATCTATAAAAAGCAAAAGTTTTTTTATAATCCGACTAGTAGTACCAGAGATAACACGTTCAAACAAAAAAAATAACTATTCTTTTATTAATTAGTATTGATGGCGCTATTGAGGTTGATCGTGGTCAAACTAGACATCGAGACAAATAGGTATTATTCTTCACTTTGAGTAGTAAATTTCTACAAATATTTGTTCTGTAAGGTAAGGTTATTATTTTAATTATTTCTACAGCTAGGCCAAACTGCACAAGAGGCCGCTAAAAGTCAAAATGGCACTTTTTGTACATGGTATGGAGTTTTCCTTTAATATTTTTTACAAAAAGGGACTCTTTTAATGACATATCTTTGGGTAGTAAATTGCTGCAACGTAAAGTTATACACAATATTTAATTAATTATTTCTACAGTTAGGCTGAAGTGCACAACAGCCGGTTAAAAATCAACATGTCACTTTTTGTAAGCGGTATGGAGTTTTCGTTCAATGATTTTTACAGAAAGGGTATCTTTGTGCAACCTGGCATTAGACTTCATGTAAAATAATTGGCAAATCATTTTAAAAAAAGTTATATTAATTAATATGTAATAAAAAATATAAGTAGTATGAATATAATATTTAAAACATTCATTACCTAGATGTCCAATTTACACTGTCATTTTGAGTTGATAAAAAAACACACTCTTGGTTTATTCAATGATTGTAGTAAAGATCTTTCAGAGATAATAGTGTGTCCAACACCAATAATTATTTCATTGATTTATAGAAATCTTGACTTAGGTGCTAACGATTGCCAAGATGTTTATTTATCTATCACTCGAGTAGTTAGCTACGCATTACACTCTCCCGTCCACGATCCTTCGCAACAAGCGACAGTTCACCGACAGTTCACTCGACTTTCGGCCGCAGTTCCTATCGACTCCGACGGCGGCGCTGCGCTCGCCAGACGCACACACGCTCGCGTTAGGACACGCACGCTCGCACACACTGGCGTCGCAGTCTGCGCGTGTGTGTGCGCGCGGCCTTGCACACAACAGTGCTGAGATAGTGCGTTATCGATATTTGTCAGCTCGCTCAGTGTCATTGGCACTCTATTGTTGATGGAATGACACTGCAGTGTAGGCATTTGATAAATTGTGCACTCGCGCAGGATGATAAGTTAATGCGAGCGGAGATGTGTTGCAGTATCGACGCACTTTATCGGACCATGTATCGAAAATAATAACAGAAAATATTGCAAAAAAAAAAATATTTGAATGAACTATATCCAAAATAAAAATTAAACTTTATGATAAATGTGCCTGAAATAATATTTCATATTTTACAACGGACGGAGATTTTGAGGTTATGAATTTTAAAGCGAGTAGGAATATTTTTTGTTCGAGTTTTCGCCAAAGTGGTAAAATAAAAGTTCTTCAAGTGGCGATGCAGCATCACATCTGTACATTTGATTCAAATCTACAACGAAACATTCGACAAAGGATTTCTACGATTAAGCAAATAATAAAACTATTTAGCTAGTTAAACTACGTATACATAAATGTTAAACTCTAACAATGGATATGTATTTACAGAGATATAACGTAGTGTCAACAATCTGACCGCCAAGGTCCCTTCAGGGAAGGCCGTGTAGACTCAACGCTTGGAGTCAGAGGTCAGAGAGAATAAAGATCAATGACACGGATGTTACAGAGGAAACTTTCCATTATAACTCGCCCTGTAACTCAAATGGAGTTAAAACAAAAAGGATGTACAAAAACAGAATTTTTATTACTAACTTTGTATTATTAACAGTTATTACCAAATATATGGACGAACAAATGAGGGTTTTCATTTCATTTGACGACTTTTAGTTTAGTTACAGATTATCTATTTTCAATTAAAATCACCTTAAATAACGAGGACTAGTGGTTCATAGAAAAAATGCCAGCCGCGCCTTAGAGATACATTTCACAGTATATCCAAGGAAAAACATAACACATGTATTATTATTTATTTAAAAGAAAATAAAACTTATGAAAAATACTTCCATAATCTAGCACTATTAAGCAAATTAGAAATTCTCACATTACACTTGTAGCCATGTGATTTGAACTGATTTGAGTACTTATAGAAATTAATTGGATCTTAGTTAAACAAAAATTAAACAGAAAAAATGGTTACGCGCCGGCGACAAAGCTGTCAAAGGGTGTGAGGGTGCGCAGAGGTGCGAGGGTGTGAGGGTGGGTGTGTGTGTCCGTCCGTGTGTAATGGTGAGGGTGAGTGGATGGATGTATATGGATAGTAATAAATGTATAAGTATATTAGAGTTGGGGATGTAGGTAGGATTATGAGTAGTTTACTATTAACTATTGTTTGATTTACTTATTTTTTATTTATTTATGTATGCATTTTTGGAAAATGTTTTTTGTAGCTAGCAAAAGATGCTCGTAAAATCAGCCCTAGACATTGATTTTATTGATTCCCTGGAGCAAGGAGACATTATAAGATAAAGCCGAAAGATAATTTAATTTAAATAATTGCACATTAATGGGCAATTTAGCACAAAATAGTCCACCACACCATAAGTAAGCTAGGTGTCATTTCAGTAGCTACATTATATTGCACAACTAGATGGGCATTTTCAGCTTCGACCATCTTTTATTTAATGAGATGGTACCAACCCGGGCCGAATTAACCCTATCACCTAGCAAGTAGGTAAGAAGAGGACCAGCAGCTTTACGTGGAATCTGAGGCGCGGCTAACTTCGACGGACGAACGATCTCCCACCCAGAACACAAATTTTGTACGGTGGTGATGAATTTTGGACTTTTCTAAAAAAATCAAAACCGTAGAGCTAAGTAGAAGTATTATTGTTAAAAATCTAGGTTTGGTCCACCGTTATCGTTTAGCTTACCATAAAGCAGTTTCTGCATAAATACATTGTCAAAACAGTTTTTGACAGGTTGAAGAAGTAAAACCACAGAATAAGTAGTAAAGCTTGCATGGATTTGAAGTTTTTACTTCCAAGTTTCGTAAACGCCAATCTAAGTGACAAGTCGGACTACGGTCTCAGTATACTGTTAGTGCGGGCAGTTTATAAGTCATTTCAACATCACGACTAACGACGGCTTCCAATTTGTATGAAACTATAATATTTTGTATTAAGTATGTGGGTTTTTTCAACGAATGTTATATGTATTTAGAATGGACGGTACATTAAATTAAAGCAAGCTGTAAAAAAACTACTTCATTCATATATGTAATGCAAGGCTGAAGCAGCCTCAGTCGGGGAAGAAGTATATATCTACAGTTCCCTATAATAAAAATCAAACACTATTACTAACATGTTTTGTATAAGAAACGGATGCTTTTGTCAATATACCATGATTATATACCAAAATGTCATTCAAATCGGCACCCCTTTTTGTTAAAATAAAAGAATAGGCATAATATTAGCAAATATAAAAATGTATTAACAAAAAACGCCCTTCTACAGGTCAAAATAGCCATGATCATGAGAATAAGTTGATAGAATACGGTGCGATACTGGATGGTATGTTCAATTATTCGAGCATTACTAGGCTGTTACTGTAATGCTGTAAAATATCCTCCACTAAAATATGCATTTCAACCCTTGAAGCACATGGATCTGTGCTGTATTTAAACATTTTATCCGTTACTGCCGATCGATCACGAGATTTAGGGTAACATTTGCTATAGCGTAACATCAAGCCTTTAACCGTACCTACGTTCTGTGTAAAGCCGAAAATACATACATTATCGCGAAAAATATGTTATCGACATCTGATCGGGCCCACGTCACTGGGCCGAGTGTCGCGTCGGCACGGAGGGAGGGTAGGCAGACGGGTCAGCGGGGACACGTCGGGCCGGCAGCGGGGCGCGGCGGGTGAGTGAGCGACGGCAACGTCCTTCACCGGAGCCGGTTGTCGGCGCGGGGCGGTGAGCGGCACCTACCAACAGGGGGCCCGCACAATAATATACTTACCTACATCCAATGCAAACATACTTTTTGGTGGATAATTTACAGTTTAGAAGTTAATTTCTTAAGTATGTGGCCGTTTTAAAGCAAGATGTGCCCTTAAATCATTTCAGTGTCATCCGAGTATTTCACAGCTCACGTTTTTTTAAGGTGGGCAAGGGGCTCCATTTTTGTATTTGTCAAAGATTTAAAAAAATGTGTAGATGATTAGATAACTAATTTCAGCTCCAATAAGTGGCCTAGTCACCATGTCAACCGTTTACACTGAGGTTTACACGAAGAGTTATCGATCAATCTGAATAAGCTCAATTAAACACTGAACATAACGTCCGTGTTCAACAATAGCATAAAATAGCAGAGACAATAAGATACAGGTCAAGATGCTGTTCGAGTTCACACGAGTGCACTTCTCTAAATAGAAGCAAGAAGCCATTAGTAGGTAGGTACTCGTGGCAATGAAAAATACTATTTGCATCAACTACCTATTAATATGGATAAATAACGAATACAAATTATGTCGGGAAAACTTTTTCCCAGCAAACAAAGAGTTCAGATTGCAAACCGGAAAATAAGTAACCAATGAAAATGGAATCGTAAAAACATCGCAAAAGTTTCCGAATCAAAACACAATCGCGACGTGACGTCTTCACATTCTAAATTTAAAACAACCTCGTTGGCGGGCAGAGGGAAACGGCACTGCGCTGCAGTGGCCGCGCTAGAAAGAGACAGGGGCGCAGAGTTTAGTGTCCTAATAAAAGAAGTCTGCGTGTTGAAATGGCGTCATCGCGGCGTCGGAGTCGGAGCGGCGGCCTAGACAAGGCCGCGCGAGCGTTTGTGCGTCGGTCCGCTCGGTTCAACCACAGGTTGAATTGAGCAGGGGGCGCGGTAATTTGCGAGCGTCGAGACGGAGAATACGCATCCGTCCCGAACCTTCGAAGTTGGGCGTTTATATTCTAAGGAGTACCTCAATGACGACTGTCAATGTCAATATCGATGTGTGATCTATCAACTATCCAATTATTTAAACAAACAGCTAAAGGAATCATCCAAACTCTAAATCACAAGCTCAAATACACGACGCTAGCGAGAAAGCGAAATATCGATCCTCTTTTATCCCCCAATCGAATTTCAGATCAAATTCCTAGCACTAGGGCACGTGTGGAAACAAGGTACGCAAGTGGCGTTACAAACAGTAGTGGATGCAAGGGATTACGAGGGTGGGGGGAAGTCAGCACCGAGGGCCATATCTTGAGGTCGCGCCGACACCTTATCGCCGCGGCTGGCGTGAAGTGACGTCACAATGTATTTGCAGACTATAGCCATATCAAGTAATGTTATCGGCACAACAGCCAAGCTTCAATATCCACGCAGCGAAATGTAGGATTAAAGGTAAATTTAAGAAGTGGGAATCGAGTAAAAAACTTAGATGAAAAAGGATCCTTTTCATCTAAGGTAACAAATACATTAATTCCTTCTGAGCTGGGACCATATCAAAATGTTCTTCTTTTCGTGGAGAATCTTGACCCTGCTTGACCTGACAGGTATTGGTAAAAAAAAATATAATCACGTTGGAGAGGAAAACACTCCTTCTGTTGCCAAGCGAACTCGGCAACCCCGGGGACGTCGCTCCCGTGAAAGTGTGGAGCGAGGGGTTAGTCACTCGAGCAAAAAGTGTACACCAGATTCCCAGTAGTCAAGATTTCCTTGGGATTTCTAGATTCCTAAAGATTTCCAAAGACTACCAAAGATTCTTAGAGATTCCTAAAGATTTCCAAAGATTCCTGGAGATTCCTAAAGATTTCCAAAGACTACCAAAGATTCTTAGAGATTCCTAAAGATTTCCAAAGATTCCTGGAGATTCCTAAAGATTTCCAAAGACTACCAAAGATTCTTGGAGATTTCAAATATACTGAGGACTACCAAAGATTCCTAGAGACTACCAAAGATTACCTGGATTTTTAAAGACTACCAACACATTTTTGGTACATTCCAATGATTTCGGGATTTCTAAAGATTCTTAGTGACCACCAACGATTCATAGAGACTTATAATTGCGCGTTGCGCGCAGCACGTGTCCGTGACGTCATCGCAGACAGGCGGGCGGCGCGGCCGGCGGCGGGGGTCGGCACGGGCGCGGCGTCCGCGCGAGGCGGCAACAGCGCGGGCACGGGCGGCGGGGGCGAGCGGCGCCCGCAGGAGACGGCAACGGCGCGGCGGGCGGGGAGCCCCCGCGCCGTGGCCGTGCGATATTCGTTTTGGACATATTTACCCAGGCGGAATCCGGTTAAATTAGATCCCATATTATCTCAGCGATCTTTAGATCAGCGCTGATTTTTTCTTTCCCTGAGGCATTACACAATACCATTTTTGAATCCACAGTACATATTTCACATACTAAATTTCAAGATGAGGTACTCCGCTCTTTCGAAATCTCTTAGAATCTCAGCCATCATTAGGTCAGGGTTGATTTTTTTTTTGCCTGGGTCATTATAAAAGGCTATATTTGAAACCTTAGCAAATATTTCACGTAGAAAACTTCGCGATTAGGTAGGTACTCTTCTTTTTCGAAATCCCTTGCAGTCATATTCACTGTGAACCTGTAAAAACTTGGTACGAGATTAGCACCGGACTAACCATACAAAAACCGGTTTACTTCGACCTTAATACGCGTAGTAAAGTTAGTCCGCCTCGAGCTCGGTTCACAACATACCTACAATCATCTAATTATTTAATCAAAATACATACAATAAACACAGTAAACAAACCGGCCAAGTGCGAGTCGGACTCGCACACAAAGGGTTCCGTACCATCGTAAATGATTTAACACCAAAAAATCATATTATTTGTATTTTTTTATTATCTTTAAATTTTACTTATTTGTTGTTATAGCGGCAAATTAAATACTCACTCTGAAAATTTCAGCTACGTACTTATTACGGTTCATGAGTAACAGCTTTGTGACAGACGGACGGACGGACGGACAGCTGAGGCTTAGTAATAGGGTTCCGTTTTCACCCTTTCGGTACGGAACCCTAAAAAGTAGTATACGCATGATAACCTTCTATTCGCTTAGTACGCGTATTAAGGTCGGACTAAACCGGTTTTTGTTTGGTTAATCCGGTGCTTATCCCGTACTAAATTTTGACAGGTTTACTCTGAATACGGCTGAATATGTTTTGGAATTGTGTCGTCGGGCACACGCGGGGTGCGCGCTGCGCACACTCGTGCGCACACGTGTGCGTGATTTCTTCGCAAACTGGCGGCCGCGCCCACGGCCGCGCTATCATTGTTAGATTAGATCCCGTATTATCTCAGCGATCATTAGGTCAGCCCTGTTTTTTTTTTGCCTGATGCATTATGCAATACCATTTTTGAAGCCATAATACATATTTGACATACTCAACTTCACGATGAGGTACTCCGATCTTTCGAAATCCCTTAGTATCTCAGCCATCATTAGGTCAAAGTTGATTATTTCTTTGCCTGGGCCGTTATAAAAGTCTATATTTAAAAACCTAGTAAATATTTCACGTACTCGAGATAAGGTACTCTTATTTTAAAAACCTTTACAGTCTTATTCAGAACTAACCTGTCAAAACTTACGTACTGTTCTAGAATTGCACCGGACTAAGCATACAACCGGTTTAGTCCGACCCCGACAAGATTATCTGAGATTACAAAGACTTTGATCGGATTGCCAATGATTCGCTTAGGATTCCTACACTCCCTGGGAGTACTCGAGACTACCCAAGATTTTCCTATTCCTCGGACTCCCGCCCAGGATTACTCGAGATTTCCATTAATTTGAAAGGATTCCCAATGATTTCCTTGGTATTCTCAGATTCCTTAGGATTACTCGGGATTACATAAGATTTCCAGATTCCTCGGACTCCCATCGGATTCCTCGGACTCCGCCTAAGATTACCCGAGATTTCCATGAATTTGATAGGATTCCCAATGATTTCCTTGGGATTTCCAGATTCTTTAGGATTACTCGGGATTACATAAGATTTCCGAGATTCTCCGGACTCCCACCAGATTCCTCGGACTCCCACCTAAGATTCTTGAGATTCCCAAACGATTGTACACCAGATTCCTTGAGTGAGTGACCCCTCGGTGTGGAGACCTCTAGAGCTCCCGCCAACCGCCTCTTCCTGTCCAACTGTCCACCCACTTGCGCTAGGAACGCGCCACGCCACACGTCTGCTGGCGCCTGCGTGACAGATGCGCGGGACGCACGGCATGGCAGATACACACGAGTGGCAAACATTTGGGTGAGGGAATTCTTCACCTCCAAGGTGACAAAGGTGAGAGAACGTGGAATAACTCGATAACACAGAATGTACATGGGTCTGTCCGTGTCTAACAAAGACTTATTGCAGTTTTTAACCTCCATGTGCTTAGGTTTATGATGGTAACAGAATATGGTGTTTTGAATAACGTGCAAAATTAAAGCAACAACGTTTACATCACCGTTTTTTCCTGGTTTGGGTTCCAAATACATGGCAATTTTGCTTTGATTTTAACAGGGAAAGCCATTCGTTTACCAGGTTTTTTTCTGTCATGCGCGCGCAGCATAGCTAATTTCTTAAGCTGTTTGGATCCAAGTACCTACATGTAGGTTAGATTTTATCACTTCATTGAAATAACCAATTTGAACCCAAAGAGCAACCGTTTGATTTTTACAAAGAACCGGACATGAATGGCCGATATTTCACCTACTGTTATATTCCATGCCTAACTCCCGTAGGAACTAGGTTCCTGTACTATGTAAGCCATCCCAGCTCGTCCCAAAGTCCAGCATACGCTATACATTCCCACACGTCTCTGTAAGGCATCCCAGTGCTCCCAGGGTCTGCACCCGTTGGTCGGCCACACTCTTGCACTTCAACAGTACATGGGCGGTTGTGTCCGTTGTCTCCTCCATACAGCCACGACGTAGATTGCTGTCAATTACCCCCAAGTTATGGAGGTTTTTGTTAAGTGAATAATGTCCTGTCATTATTCCCACTATTGTGCGTAGATCATTTCTCATACAAAAGCGTGTGTGAGGCTTATTGAGGGATGGGATGACCTCTCTGGCCTGCCTGCGACGCTGAACAGTCGTTTCCATCCAGTATTGTGAAGCATCTTTGTTCTATCCTGTAGCCAGTTTTTAAATTTACTATGTGGTATAGGCACTATCGGTTCCGGAACCATCAGTACTGTACTGGATCCTCTTTTGGCCAGTTCGTCTGCAGCGTCATTTCCTACAGAGCCACTGTGCCCTCTTAACTGCTGCAGAGTAGCATGATTGTTTCTCGCTACTTCTTCTAGGGCGCAATGACATTCTAAAATTAGGCCCAAATACGGACGGTATTGACCCAGGTCGGTTTAACTGTGTCACCTAGTATGAAATAACACGCATCGACAGGATAACTGCAAATTAGAAAAAAATATCACCTTTTTTTGATCGTCGAATACGATGGAGCCACCGAAAAAAATCGTCTCAGCACATAATCCGTCATCCAACTATTTATCTAATCCTTTTCGCACACAACCAACTTCGAAACACCTATAGTTTCAAGCTTCAAACAGACCCCAATCGCATACTAATGAGGTGCACTGAAATAATGCCAGAAGGTAATCTCCTTTCCATTCTGTCGAGGTTGGCCAACCGCGCACATTCGCCACCGGCCCAGCCTTCCACTCTCAGAAGGCCTTATCTGCTGGACCATAGAGCTCGAATTTGCACGGGGAGCGGTGCCTCTTTTCATTGATCTGCATATCTCGTTGGTCCCCTGTCTCGATGAAAAACAATCGTTCGGTGGGCGTATCTGATTCTGAACGGTTCGCGAGAAACGTTTATCGGTTAGTCGGGATCGGTTACACAATCAGCTAAAATTTCCAGGGACTTGCTCATCAAGCACCCCAACGAATGTCATAATAAAGCTCACATCCGACGCCAGCATCATATCTTATGTCATATAGAGTCTTGATGCTAGCCAATCTGAAGGCCAGAATAATATGACGAAATTACGGTGTTTCTTATTGTTTTTTTTATTTTCAATTATTTCTATTATTACCCCTTTATAACCTATAACTAATAATAATAATAATAATAATAAAGTCATTTTATTCCTTAATCTGTGTAAATACATGTTTGAAAATTAAAACTAGAAAAAACTGAACTAAAAATTAAGGACCCCTCTTCGGGTAAAGGCCTCCTCCATTGATTTTCATTCTCCTTTCTCTTTCGTTACATGTTTCGTCCCCCTTTTTATTTTTATTTTATTCGTCGACCCATCTTTCTTCAGGACGAATTTGTTGTTGTTCGGATACTGTAGAGATTAGTAGCAATTTTCAAGTTATTTTTATCTTTTTTTTGTATCTTTTTTGTATGTATCTCTAACTAATATTTTTTTTTTTTTAAGAATTCACACTCTATCTGATAAACCTATGTAGCTTTGTATATTATTATTTTTTATTTCGGTATTAGGAATTCGACGACGCCATGGTATTCCGGCGTTTTCCCTATGTGGTTTATATATGCTGTTTTGGTCGTCTAATATGTTATTTCCGTATATATATTGTATCGTAATTTATATCTCCTATAACTAATATATTGTTATATTTTTCATGATCGACTTTTCCGATCCTGTTCTTCCCGCATCCCTCACAGCTGCATGCTGCTCCTGATATACGAGCAAGCATTTGCGGAACACAAGTTGTATGATCACCCACCTGTGGTCCGATAATATATTCAGCTCGCATTTAATATTGTATTGCAACGTCCTTAAAATATTATCGACTCGTTACAGAGTTGTAGATGTATAACATCGAAAAGATCATCCGGACAAGGTCGGCACATCTCGATTACCTCCGGCGATAAGCGCACCAGTAACGGCGTGTCGAATGCCGATGGTATTCGTTCACTGATACGGCGATAACCAAATAATATCGGGGTCTTAAGGCTGTCGTGAAGTTACAGGAAATCTAAGATTTATAATTTTAAGAAACGCATTCTTTGTCCATTGGTCAAGGCACAATTTTGCGCGGCGACTGGCATTAAGGTGGCCCAACCCGGCGGGACGAACTCATTCGCGGGCACGGTACAAAACCGTGCTGTTGCGCTCTGAGAACTTCTCTGTATAAAAAAAAGACAGGCTCCGTGATGAGGAAGATGCAACATGTCCACAAAAAAGACAATGTGCATAGTGTATGATTTGATAAGATTTACGAAAATTTTAATTACAAAACGACTTATAGCTAAAAGTAAACGACGATCACTGTAGTCAAAAATCTAACAAAAACCAAATAGATTATAAATTTTGATTAAATAAGCTATGTCTGATGACTAATCTTTTTAAGATGTTCTTACTTTATCATTGCGTAGTCCACCTCCAAAGTTATTGTATAAAACGCGCGAAAAATTCGAACTTTCGGACCCTGATAGCTTAGAAACCAAACACAATTTTACAATGCCAACGGTCATCAGGCATCTAGTTCGATCAAATAAAGCTATTTTGAGCAAAACTTGAGATCTCTGACAAGAAATATGGGCGTGATCTTCTTTCCCCGTTTGTATGGGGAGATGAGCGGGATGGGCCACCTTAAAATAGCGAAATCGTCTTCCAGGCCCTAACATTTCCCTACCCCTAAACGTTGTCAGATTCTAATAACTTTTTTTTATCACTTGAGAAAGCTTCAGTATATGTCCGCATGTTTTGATTTTTTTGTAAATATCTGTATTTTTCAGTAAAAATTAACGTAAAAAAGACAACGTTTTTTCAATGTTTATTATTAGCCAATATTTTCCAATCTAAAAGGTATATTAAAAAAATAAGACATACACGCATAGATTTCTACAATATATTTTAGAATCCAAAATTTCAAAAACCTAGTAACTACAACATTAAGAGCATGGGAACAGTTATCGCCCGTAATGTGAGGAATTGATAGGGTAACGACTCTGTTAAATTGTAGGTTGATACTTATTTGCGGAATTGCGGTGACAGAGCACTTTTGCACCGAAGCCATGAAACCATGCCATCGATACAAAAGAGGTGCAGGCAGACATGGATTTATTTATATATTTAGGTACACTAACAGCTTAAAAACTAAACAATTGACCGTTAAATAATAAGTACAGAAATTCAAATAATAAATGCAGAATCTCGCATCCGCTTCATTTATCGTTTATGTAAGTGGATACGACCGTGGAAACCATTTCAGCTTCCAGTAACAATCCTATTTTCATGTTCGTAGTAGGTAGCAAGTAGCAGAGAGGATATGCATATCACACTGGTGTTATAAAAATAACTCGGGTAGAGGTAGGTGTACCTGCAGATACACAGGCTTGTATCAATTTGCGTTGAGGGTCGTCTGGGAGTATTGAATAACAGCAGCGCCTTGTTTTCGAGATAAGCACGTCTCTTTGAACCCGAAACGACAAACAAAATTGCACACACCGACACTATAGTGAGAAGAGAGATTTTGAGTACTGCTAGAAGATTATATCGATGGCTAGATGTAATGAGACGTGTATACCAACCGGAGGACGGATTCTAAATAGAAAAATGTGTTTGAGATCTCATAATTTTACTAGATCATTTAAAAGTTTGCATCGACTAGATTTTTGTTCAAAACCTCAAATTACATACTGTGCCCCCCTCCTCCCCAAGAAAGTCACCTGTTAGTCGCAATTTTCTAACTACAAATAAATCGTCGCGTCGGTTCGGTACCTCAACGCACACCTGTTCTTCGAAGCTATGTATCATATGCATGTACGTAACACTACCTCACCTGCATATGTATTCATTTGACATTGATAACTTTTTCGCGTCGCAAAAACACGTTCGAGGGGCCAGCTCGGCGGTGGCTCGACAAACGCACTGAAATATTCCTTCGGTGGATTTGTCGCCGACATTTTCGGTGGTTCGTTTTGGTTCAGTTTGAGATTTTTTTCGGCACGTAAAAATAAAACAATTCGGCCCACGGTTATCATTGGTGAATGTTTCAATCAATTATTCTTAGTATTTCTTAGTAGACCCATATAAAAGATAATGACGACGCTAGCACTCACTGAAAGCGAACTGTGAACACCTTTTGTTGGCTCAAATAACTAGTGCCGCTGCATCTAAGCTCTCTTGGAATCGAGGCTCGTCAGCAACGTAAAAGGTATACCCTGACGTACCAAGGACATTTCGTATCATGCGCCACAGAGTAAAAGGTCTCTTGCGCATTTGATGCGGCGAAAGTTGAAGGTGAGTTCGGCACAATGAGCTAGATAATAGGTATTTGGAAATATACAATCTAACACTTGAAGCATATCTTCTTGCAAGCACATGCACGGACGTATGTATTAGATGTATACGACTTATGTATATTGATGGTATGTCACGTATACGGAGCAGCATCTAAAATATTGAAAAAGTAAATTCAACGAACTTATCGCAAATAATGATGATCTGTTAAATTTTAGTTTCCATATGTATAAGAATAGAATATTCTCAATTGTCGATTATGCTTTGTTTTATTTTGCTAATCTTCTTCGATATTTTGTTCATGTCAGACAATATCTTCAAGCTCTATTTGCGGATCGAATCGCAACTGCCAGCAGAGCTAATAAGCACGAGATTTGAGAGCTGTTCGCCAAAAAACTAAACGTCCCCAATCGAACGCAGCGAAAAGCGTGCGTGCGGTTGTGTGCGTTCGGGCGCGGGTGTGTTGTGTGTTGTGTGGTGTGCGGTGCGGCGGCGCGGGCCGGGTGCGGTGACCTTGCTATCTAGGCGGAAGGCGGGCGGCCACGCTGACTCACGCGTCTGCCGAGAGCGAGGACCTCGCGACACCACCCCTTGGCGACCCCCGACGACCCCTGCGGCGGGGCGGGGCGGGGCGGGGGGGGACAAGGCCGCCGTTTGTTTTGTCTGAACTCGACAAGGGAAGTGATCGCCATTTTGGCTCTGTACCCGCGCGATATAATACTTTCGCCACCGCAAGAAGCAACTGAGAAAGCCGCCATTTGTTTAGAGTTTGAAAAGCGATTCTATTTTTAAAATTTAAAATTAACAGAACATCCCGTTTCAGGAGAGTGTTCACAGAAAAAAATCTGACAATTTGTGCAGAATAATCTGACAGAAAAAAAATTAACCTATGTTTATGGCGTCACATGTTTTGCCTTGAACTTGAACAAGGGCTGATTTGAGTTATGGTATAACTCCCTTAATTTTGGAAAAACGATCGAAGATAAACATTTATTCTATCACTTCTCAATTCAGAAAAAGCAGCCCGAGCTGTTTCAGAAAACCTGATGGGTAGGTACAATCATATTGATTAGAAGTTTAGAGCCATGGTTTAGAGCACGTCAAATAGAGAAATAGAAAACGTCAAGTTAAGAGCACGTCAGCTCTAAGAGAGTTTTGATCAACCTTATAGCAGAAATGGTTCTTATAGTTGAAGCATTGAATTATTATGTACTACGTACACAATGAGTTGAAGTTCTGATTAGAAAGTAAGCCATACTGCAACCGTTTGAGTCATAAAAGCATGAGAGGTTTCAGTCAAAATCTTTCCGATTTTGTGAAAACCAGTGCCTTGACAAAGACATATCGAAAATTCTACAACGACATTCGATTTTGCGCACGCAGAAACCGTCAAGATGTTAGCGCGCAACAGAATGCGCATTTAAGACGGCGACGACGACGTCTGGCTGGCGGTTAGTCACCGGATGACAGGTCTCGAGTCGAGGTCGTCTGGCGTGGCGTCGCGTCGCGTCGCGTGGCATCGCGGAGATGAACCGTTGGGAAAAGTGGTGGCTATACAGCGTGATTGTAATCTCTGCATTGGTTCGATTTCATTTCATTTATTGCTTTTATTTACTAAGCCTCCGCTGTCCGTCCGTCCGTCCGTCCGTCCGTCCGTCCGTCCGTCCGTCCGTCTGTCCGTCTGTCCGTCTGTCCGTCTGTCACAGGGCTGTATCTCATGAACCGTAACAGGTAGGAAGTTGAAATTTTCACAGATTATGTATTTATTTTGCCGCTATAACAACAAATAGGTAACATCATAAAATAATAATAATTAAACATACATGTACATACAAAAAACGTGTTTTTTAATCTTGTGCGATGGTACGGAACCCTTCGTGTGCGAGTCCGACTCGCACTTGGCCGGTTTTTATTCAACTTCTGGTAGTCAAACTAATGCCTCAATTTGATTGATCCGCTGATTCGATCAACTCAGTGAAGAAGAACCCGCAAAGAAACTTTCACTGGTCTATAAGTTATGGTTTTTTTTCGTCCATGATATACCTAACACAATTATGATTTCATATTGGTAGAACGGTGGAAGAAAACGAACTAAGAATGATAAGAAAATAAATGCGATTAAAACATTACTGATTGGTTCGAAAAAAAGAAGATCATTGTTGCAAGGATTAAAATTAAATAAATATATTCAGAAGATAAAAGGTAGACATACGAAAAGTTTTGACAAAACGCATATAGATCTGCGTGTAAAAAAAGACCGAGTGAGAGATGTCACGATTTTTTTTTATGTGACTGGACATGGATGGCTAAGACCACAAGTTCTGTCATGGTATTAGCCCAACACACCACATGGAAACTAGGTGCCATGCCATGACCTTCCTTATATTGCACGGCTAACCTGAACTGGATGGAAAACACGGACAATTTTCATTGCCGCTTCGACCATCGTTCATCCAATGCGATGGTACCAACCCGGGCGGGATAAACCCTACCACCTAGTAAGTAAGGTAGGGGACCTACAGCTTAACGTGGAATCCGAACCACGGCCAGCCTCTCTCAACGGTCGAATGGTCACCCATCCAAGACCAGACCGGACCCGGCGTTTCTTAACTTCGGAGAGCGATCGCCGAAATGTCGCGCCACTGAGGCCGACAGTAGGACAGTTCACCAGATAACTGCATAGCATAAAGATAAGATGCACACAGTTTACCACCACATTGTGCACCACACGCAATATGCATGCAAGCTTATTTTCAGAATATAATTTAGGTACCATTTTTGATAAGAACGACCTGACTTGAAAGCGAGGCAGATACGGAAGTTACATCCTGTATAGCGTGGTAGCGGTATCATGATCTCGTCATGGCCTATGACGATACTGTATTTACTTAGCACGCATACATAAACTGACTGTACAAAATAGGATAATGCAAAACGGATAATGCTCGAAGCTTTCACAATCTAAGAGTAAAAATAATAAAATGAAAACGTTTTTTTAACGGTTAACGAATTCTGTCATTCCTTTGGTTCCAGATACAATTTGGGTATTAAGGCGCTAGGACTAGCCAACTATTCACGCCATACAAATTCACTTTTTAACAAATGTAATAATATGTAGTGAAACGCTTCAGCAAATCCAAATAGAACTCCAGACTGATAATGGATTGCTAATCTTTTTTTATTCCATCATTTATTTAAATAATAATAAAAATAAAAAAGTTGATTTTTCTCATTAGAAATCTGAAAGTAATTCGATTTCTAGATATAAGCAAAAACAGCATATATGCATAAACAAAAAAATTCATTTGCTTTTAGATTTCTACATTTAGTCAAAAAAGTTCGGAAATGGACACCGTTTCCGCAATGTATTTTGTATAGAAAAAGGAAACATACATTAACGAAAATAGGTTGATTCCTAGACAAGGAATCATATATTGTAAGAATGACACTTATAATCGTCAGACTTAGCCCCGGTTGCACGAAGAGACGGCTCAGTTAATCAATGTTCAAACACGTCACTTTTAGTGAACCGCATAGAGCTCCTTCCATACTGTCCACACAAAGTGACGTGTTTGATCATACTTTGACGTTGATTTTGATTTTTTGTTCGTTCGTGCACTCGGCCCTTTGTTAGTTAACTTGGGGTGCCTCGTCTAACTTTGCGATTTGGCTAGTACCAGGGCCTTAAAGTCAAATAGGACGCGTCGAGACAGGGCTCGGCGCAGCATTATGCATTGGTTCTTACGTAATAGAACGACCATTCACTTACGCTACGAGTAATTTCAACGTCCAAATGACTTTGATATGATGCTGCTCCCAAAACTGTTTGAAAGGACAAACTAATTAACAGTACTTTTTTTGCTAAATTAGTTCTTGGACTGTCACAATAATATATCTCAAACCGAGGAATTTTATGTATATTGTGTTCTTAAAGGTAAAATATACTCACGAACTAACGGCGGAAGGCAAAGTACCTAGTGGATACATTCATCAGAACAACTATCCGAATTACATTCGCTTAGGGAGGTGATTTCAGGGGCAAAAGTTAGTACTTGTCAGAAAACATATCGTAATTCTCATAAATGTTATACACAAACGTCATCAAATATCCAATATGGGGAAAGTGAATTTCTCAGAATGCGAAATTTAAATTTGAGAATGTACAGTTGTTTTCTTTGATTTAGTTATGAAGTAAGTATTACAAGATATTATGTATAGTTGTATTCGGGTACCAATGCAAAAAACCGCAATCGCTTCAAGCAGCGGCGATCGACATGAGTTGCACATATTGAAAGGCACGTTGAAGAGTGCACATTTTATTATGCAACTTTGAGGGCCATCCACTGCATACATTCGAGAAATATATCTTGAAGGCATAGATAGTTCATCTAGAAACAACAATTTCAACAAGAATTAACAATTCTAATTTAGGTAATGAGTTCAGAAGAATTGGATCGCATTGGATGAACGATGGTCGAAGCGGCAATGGAAATTGTCCGTGTTTTCCATCCAGTTCAATGTAGCCGTGCAATATAAGGAAGGTCTTGGCATGGCACCTAGTTCCCATGTGGTGTGTTGGGCTAATACCATGACAGAAGGTGTGGTATTAGCCATCCATGTCCAGTCACATAAAAAAAAATCATGTCTTTTCTAATCACCAATTTACGGTTACGAAAGGCCGTGAAACCACGGCAGGAATTCATTAAAAACCGGCCAAATGCGAGTCGGACTCGCACACGAAGGGTTCCGTACCATGGTACAAAAAAATAATACAAAAAAATGTAGTTTTTTGTATGGCGGCCCCCTTTAATTTTAATTATTTTCTTACCTATTTGTTGTTATAGCGGCAAAATAAATACACATTCTGTGAAAATTTCAGCTGTCTATCTGTTACGGTTACTGAGATACAGCCCTGTGACAGACGGACGGACGGACGGACGGACGAACGGACGGACGGACGGACAGCGGAGGCTTAGTAATAGAGTTCCGTTTTCACCCTTTGGGTACGGAACCCTAAAAAAGATATTTTGCAAACAACATTTACTTCTGTTTGTCCTAGCTACGACACTGTTTAAGCTTAATACGCATGAAGGTGAAGAAATGTAATTTTTCTCACCGCCATGATTATAGGGTGTCATAGCTCGGTAAGAACTCTGGTCTGGACTCTTTACAATTACATCTATTACATACACTTTTAGAGAAAATCGATTTCTTTAGAAGCTAGCACGAGAATTGGTAGGAACACTGAACCGTCATTTGGTTTAAGGTGGCCCATCCCGCTCATCTCACCATACAAAAGGGGAAAGAAGATCACGCCCATATTTATTGTCAGAGATCCAAAATTTTGCTCAAAATAGCTTTTTTTGATCGAACTAGATGTCTGATGACCATTGGCATTGTAACATTGTGTTTGGTTTCTAAGTTATAAGGTCCGAAAGTTCGCATTTTTCGCGCGTTTTATACAATGACTTTGGAGGTGGATTACGCAATGATAAAGTAAGAACATCTTAAAAAGATTAGTCATCAGGCACAGCTTATTTAATCAAGATTTATAATCTATTTGGTTTTTGTTCGATTTTTTACTACATCAGTCGTGGTTTACTTTTAGCTATATGTCGTTTTTACATTAAAATTTTCGTAAATCTTACCAAATCATACACTATAAACATTGTCTTTTTTGTGGAAATGTTGCATCTTCCTCATCAGGGAGCCTGTCTTATTCTTTGAAACAGAGAAGGTCCCAGAGCGCAACAGCACGGTTTTGTACCGTGCCCGCGAATAAGTTAGGCCCGCCGGGTTGGGCCACCTTAATATCTAATGCTCATTTTGTATTGGTTTACTTGTACATATATCGGAATCCACGCGAATATCGACACCAAGCCGCGGGCGTCATGAGTCCGCACTCCGGAAATGCCTGGCCTCTGAGGCGACGCGGCTGCTCAGTTGACTCACCGCCGCTCCCAGCCCACCCCAAATTAATTGCCCAACTTTTTCTTATGTAACCTCGGACCAGGTGAGTCATGGCGCTTGCGTGGCTTCGATGTGCGCTTCGAACATTTCGTTTCGCGCAGTGTATTGACGCGAATTAGAATATTGAGCGGAGATTGCGTTGAAGAGAAACCCAGACACCGTTCAGAAAAGCGTCAACCAATCGGCAGAGCGAGCACCTGAAAATTGCGACCTGCGACTCGACGGCGTAGGACCAGACATAAGATAACAGAGCCACGCAACTGAATATATTAAGGCGCTAGGACTAGCCAACTACTCGCGCCATACAAATGCACTTTTTAACAAATGTAATAATATGTAGTGAAACGCTTCAGCAAATCCAAATAGAACTCCAGACTGATAATGGATTGTTAATATTTTTTTATTCCATCATTTATTTAAATAATAATAAAAATAAAAAAAGTTGATTTTTCTCATTAGAAATCTGAAAGTCATTCGATTTCTAGATATAAGCAAAAACAGCATATATGCATAAACAAAAAATTCCATTTGCTTTTAGATTTCTACATTTAGTCAAAAAAGTTCGGAAATGGACACCGTTTCCGCAATGTATTTTGTATAGAAAAAGGAAACATACATTAACGAAAATCATTCGATTCCTAGACAAGGAATCATATATTGTAAGGATGACACTTATAATCGTCAGACTTAGTTAGTTTACTTGGGGTGCCTCGTCTAACTTTGCGATTTGGCTAGTACCAGGCCCTTAAAGTCAACCATTACGAGAGTGTTATTCATGAATATCTCAATGCCCGCATTGCATCACAAGTTATATTCGGCGTCACATGTCTAGTTCTAGTTGTAGATCCCAAAAATATCGATAAATAAAATAAGGGCATATTAGATTATTGTTGAATTTGACAACTGCCCACGAAAGCCCTCGGTCTTGATTCCAGTTTAAAAGGCCAAACGGTAGAAACCCAGTCGTAAGATGTTCAAATAGATGCCTGGTCTGTGGTGTTTGGTCATCCATTGGGGCGGGGTTAACCCTGCCACCTAGCAAGCAAGGAGGATGAGTGATAAATCCCTTAACCGGAGCCCACACAACAGAGAAGCCATCACCGCATAGAAGTGCTCCAGTTGAGAGTCTCAAACGTGGGCTCGGACGCGGCAGCGGCGGCGGCACCCCGGCACGGGCGATGCGTCCGGGTCGGCGCGCGCGGCGGCCGGCGGGCGCGGCGGCCGGCGGGCGCGGCGGCCGGCGGGCGCGGCGGCCGGCGGGCGCGGCGCGCGGCGGCGTCAGACCGGTAGGTAAATGGGTCGCCGTCGCAGTCGGCACGACAACCGCATTCCTCTAGCCGCACTCCGCCCGCCTCGCGACGCTCTCCGAGAGTCGCGCGAGTAGAATCGAACGCAGGGTGTCCGGCAAAGGTACCTTATTTACTTTTCCCAAGGAGCGACTACATTGAACCGTGCTGTGCGTCTTGTCGATGACCTAGAGGAATCCAATAATTTATAGAACTTCCAACAGCAGGACCCAAGCATGCAGGGGTCTCTCTCTCCCTCTCGCTCTCTCTCTCTCTGTTATATCGTCTGTACCTACAACGGATAATGTTCTTCGGAGCTGCATAACTTCCCCCCTCAGTCCCTTTTCTCAGAAAGACCGGGGCACTCAAAATGTTACCGATGATCTTAATTTGAGAATGCATGTGAAACCCACATTCTGTCAGGTAAGGCTGGTTATATTTCGCTTAACCTTATCGATTATTTTGAATGACTGAACTGATTACTTGTCTGTGTTGGTACATAACTGGTCATGTCATCGATATACACGATTAAGAGTTAAATCGTCTCCAACTCATACTTTTACCTACAAATGTGTCCAGTCGCAATGCAACAATGATTTGCGGGCAACGCATTCCGGCACCTTCATGAGTCACGTGAACTGTACACCCCCCCCCCCCCCCTGACGTCACAGCCTCCGTCGCCATCACCAGCGAGGGACCCACCAGTTGCCAACTGGCACTTACAAGCAGTTCTGATTTACCGATTATTTCTATCGATTTTCTTCCTCATCCCCAATTCCCTGACTCCTTTATTTTCGTTTATCCTTTCGTTTCCCTCTGTTTGTATCGGTGACAGATGCTGCGAGTTTGTAAGATCGCGGATGGACTAGTATCGAGGTGCCCATTTGGTTTATCGCCCCCGATAAACGGCGAAAGTTGGTCGATTCGTGAAATATCTATGGTATCGGCAATCTATGGTTAGCAAACCAGTTTAATCCAGTTCGGACTAAATACAACCGCCCCCATTGAGCGCCAGTCACATTGACGAAGAAATCTCATTGGTCCACCACCAGTAGAGATAATTTATCAGTAGCTTCGAGTCAAAGCCGATGGCGTAGGCAGTAGAGACCCAATTAGCAATGGTAAGCGTGGGTCGGTGTTGAGACCGTTATCCAGGGTAGGCACTGCGCGGCCCTTCGCGCGCTGCCACCGCCGCGGCGCCGCCGCACCGCCCCGCCGCCGCGCCGCCGCTCCGCACGGCGAGGTCGACGGCCCCGCGTTGCTCCCCCCTAGCCGCGCCCCCGCGCACGCCGCCGCTTTGTTCTAGCGCTAGACGCGACTGGCGGAAGACAGTCCGGTGCGCACGCTTCACTATTGGCAATGTGGGTGCCCAGTTGAGGGATGGAATGGACACATACCTAAAAAGAAATCATTTTGGCAGTTTTTAGGGTTCAGTACAGTACCCAAAGGGTGCCAACGGAACCCTATTACTAAGACTCCGCTGTCCGTCCGTCCGTCCGTCCGTCTGTCAGCCACAGGGCTGTATCACATGAACCGTACTATTTAGGCAGCTGAAATTTACACAGAGTATGTATTTATTTTGCCGCTATAACAATAGGTAAAATTTAAAAATAATAATAATTAAAGGGGGCCCCCATACAAAAAACGTGATTTTTTGTGTTAAATCTTGTACGATGGCACGAAACCCTTCGTGTGCGAGTCTGACTAGCACTTGGACGGTTTTTGTGTAAGCGTACGCTTTCTTTCTTTGTGAAAGAAAAACATATACCTATATATACATAAAACAAGTTCAGACCCAGTTTTTTTTATGAAAAAATCGGGTTGAGTGGCTGTGCTGACAAACCAAAGGCACTCAGAAAAGCTTAAACCACCTCACTTCGAGAAACCACGCTTAGCTATTCACTAGCTAGAACAACGGATTTGCGGACTATCGCTGAGCAATCAAGCTTGTTTAAAAGACTCCCAGTATGCTCCCAGGTTATAGCTATGAGGAAAGACACCCGCCGGCAGACAGTTCCACATCCAGGCGGTGCGGCAGAGAAATGAGTTTGAGAAACGGTTCGTTCTCAAAAACGCAATATCAAGCGCAAAGGGGTGCTCTGATTTTCTGCGGCGGGTGCTCCGGGTATAGGTTGAATTAAGTTCCGCAGAGCAGCGTCCATGATAGTACCTGTAGAACAGACCGTCTGTGGTTCAGGGACTCCAACATGACGGGACAGCTCGGCGCTGTATTTAGTCCAAGGACGCCAACAGGTACTGGTCAACCTACCCAAACCTAACCTTCCCAAATGTAGCTACAGTACTCTATCACCGGCCTAATTTGTAATTTGTAAAGGAGCAGTAGTTGTGCCGGTGGAAAGAACCTTCGGCAACGGTATTGGTTCTCCAGTTTCTGCGATGCAATTTCGGCTTTGGATTCAATAAAGCGCCTAAAGCCCACGTCTTTGAAGAGGCACAAGATTGCCCTGGAAAATTGCTACGAAAGGAAAGGTTGGCTACCTTGACAAGAAAACACAACATTGATTCTTGCGAACTTTGAAGGCGACAAGGTTCTCCGGGCCCCAGGTGGCTACTTTTTAGAGAACCCACCAGCCCCAAACGTTGGAACATCTCGTGTAGACCGTGCTTTTCGGCAACCGTATTCCTTGTCGTCCAGGAGTTTATTCGCAGCTGCGAGTTGATGAGACCCTCCTTAACTTTACATAAAATAAACTTAATCGCGATGGGCCGATCGCAGTCATTTTACGTTAAAAAACATATTAAAAGGGACAAAAATAGTGCGAGATGGTTTTACGCGAATAGCTTATCATTCCATGAGTAATAAAGTGAAATTATTCACCGGTGAGTCACAGGGCACTGTCAATCACCGGCGAATGTGGATTTTAAGATTAACGCCACAGAGGCAGCTTGCATGACGAGCGTATTGTTGAATAATTCTGGAAACAAAGCTCTCTGCAGTGGCGGACATTGGAAAGGCTCTTTTCGCCAAATGTCGGGTTTTCAAACCAGCTCCTACATCCACCGATGTCGACTGCCTTCTACGTCTCGTGTCTCACCACACGCAACACGTTTATTTCGTCAGCGGCAACTGGTTATGGTTTGTGCGGCTCGCTATTGCATTCACCACTTCAATTTTCAGAAGGCATTCGTGAATTTATTGTGTTAAAACAATTGACATGATTCGTGAGTCCAGCAACCCATAGACTTGAATGTGAAGACACACAGAGTCAACGCACGGATGAGACCTAATTTGTTTCATACGAAATGTACTGAAAATTACAGTACAACTACCAAGGGAGGACTATACCGCTGCAGCTGAAGCATTGCCCAGTGTCCCCAAGATAAATGTTTGGTAGTAGCAAGTCTTAGTCGACTTGTCGAAGTTGGTGAATGAAATCTTCCTAACTCCGAGGAGATTTCAACTTTATCCTAGCTGCACCAGGTGGGTCCATCTCCCCAATAGTCCATTGCAAACCGCGTCAACATGAAAATTTATTGGTTGATAAAAGTCTCGAATACAAATATGATGTCAGGGTTGAAAATGTTGGTCCCCATTTTCAACGTTTTCGTTTCCGGACCCAATAATTTCAAAATTGATATCTGAGGGTGGTCAGCAAATAACAACCTAATGGTATCTATGGTTAGAAATTGTTAATATCGTTTCATGTTTTAAAAGAGAGGTCGCTATTGTAATGATTAATTGTTTCTGAACCAAAAGCTTTTTAAAGCGATACATCTAATAAACCAAAATCCTAGTAAGACTCGCGAATAATTATGTACTGTAATAATTACCTTTGTATGGTGCAGTACTCACGTCGAATTAACTCGGGTCTGATGTACCTATAACCTCTCTTCACTATTTTCAAGCTTTTGTTATTGTCATCAATAAAGAATGAATAGTGAAAGTTGAGAATAGTGATGATAAGTTGAGGATAGTGATGATGAAGTTTATGATGGTGACAATGAAGATGATGATAGTGATGATGAGGTTGAAGATGGTGATGATGAAGTTGAGCATAGTGATAATGAATTTGGTGATAGTGATAATGAAGTTGAGGATAGAGATAATTAATTTGGGGATAGTGTTGATTAAGTTGAGGATAGTGATAATTAATTTGGGGATAGTGTTGATTAAGTTGAGGATAGTGATAATTAAATTTGGGGATAGTGATGATGTAGTTGAGGATAGTGATAATGAAGTTGAGCATAGTGATAATGAAGTTGGGGATAGTAATGATGCAGTTGAGGATAGTGACAACGAATTATGGGGATAGTGATGATTGAGTTGAGGATAGTGATAATGAATTTGGGGATAGTGATGATGTAGTTGAGGATAGTGAAAATGAAGTTGAGTACAGTGATGATGAATTTAAGGATAGTGATGATGGAGATTAGGATAGTGATGATGAAGATTAGGATAGTGATGATGAAGTTAAGACTGGCTTGCCAGTTTTAAAGTGACAGTGAGTGGATTATTTATTTTGAACATTAATGTTCGGAATCACCTTTTATTTGCATCGACAAAAGTTCACATGTACAGTTGATTTTTTAACTGTGACTTCATGGCCATCCATGTAATGTATGTATAAAAATGTAAACTTTTGTCGAACTCCAAAAAATACTCAAAGGAGTCAAAGGGCCTATTTTGATAAAACCTAAAACTGCATTATTAGTATTCTTTTCTCGAAAAATTTGATTAGTGAAGGTAATGTATGAATACTTAAAACTATTAATCATGTTATTAAAAACCGGCCAAGTGCGAGTCGGACTCGCACACGAAGGGTTATGTACCATCGCACAAGATTTTTAAAAAAACACGTTTTTGCCCCCCTTTAATTATTATTATATTAAATATGACCTATTTGTTGTTATAGCGGCAAAATAAATACGTAATCTGTGAAAATTTCAGCTTCCTAATTGTTACGGTTCATGAGATACAGCCCTGTGACGGACGGACGGACGGGCGGACGGACGGACGGACGGACAGCGGAGGCTTAGTAATAGGGTTCCGTTTTCACCCTTTGGGTACGGAACCCTAAAAATGAACACTTTTTTAGTTTGCCAGAAAATCAATGAGCGGCTTACCTGCTTGGTACGAAAAAACCGGCCAAGTGCGAGTCGGACTCGCACACGAAGGGTTCGGTACCATCGTAATAAAATGTATACAAAAAAATCAGGTTTCTTGTATGGGGACCCCCTTTATTTTTAATTATTTCTAAATCTTACCTATTTGTTGTTATAGCGGCAAAATAAATACACACTCTGTGAAAATTTCACCTTTCTATCTGTTACGGTTACTGAGATACAGCCCTGTGACAGACGGATAGACGGACGGACGGACGGACGGACGGACGGACGGACAGCGGAGGCTTAGTAATAGGGTTCCGTTTTCACCCTTTGGGTACGGAACCCTAAAAAGTATATTTACTTAAGAAAATCAATGAGTTTGATTCGCAACTAGTTTATTTTATTTTTTTATTTAGTGAATGCAGTTTAAGTTGCTTTCAAAATAGGCCCTATGAATCCTTTAAGGCGCTAGGACTAGCCAACTACTCGCGCCATACAAATGCACTTTTTAACAAATGTAATAATATGTAGTGAAACTCTTCAGCAAATCCAAATAGAACTCCAGACTGATAATGGATTGTTAATATTTTTTTATTCCATCATTTATTTAAATAATAATAAAAATAAAAAAGTTGATTTTTCTCATTAGAAATCTGAAAGTAATTCGATTTCTAGATATAAGCAAAAACATGAGTCGCTATCAGACCTCTTTGAATTTTTACCTTTTGCGGTGGAAACTCTTGGTGCGTGGTCATCCGAGTCCTTAGCTTTCGCAGATGTGCTTGGAAAACTCTTAAGCGAGACCTCGGGCGATTCACGCTCCAAAATGTTTTTTGTTCGCCGCATAAGCATTGAAATTCAAAGAGGAAATGCTATAAGTATTTTAGGGACAATGGCTGCCTCGGCAGACCTAGAGGAGATATTTTATTTATAATGCACATACTATATTCTCTATTTAGTTTAATTTGTTTTATGTTCATTACTCTAAAGAAATAAATAAATAAAAGCAAAAACAACATATATGCATAAACAAAAAAAATCCATTTGCTTTTAGATTTCTACATTTAGTCAAAAAATTTTCGGAAATGGACACCGTTTCCGCAAAGTAAAACGCTGCTAGAATTAAATTATGTAAGTATTGTAAAGTAATGTTTCACTTTTCTTAATTATTATTATTTTTTCACAATTATTCTTGCAAGTTGAGGATGTTGATAACCTCAACTTGTTACCAAATCTGCCGATAACTAATGTCAATTTTCTTGGGGCCATGGGATTCGATGCGACGGGTGCGAGGGTGGAGTGAGCGGGAAGAACACCCCTCCCAAGCCGTGCGTGCGTCACGTGACCGCCGACGACCTTCACGCGAGCGGCGACCTTGAGCCGCCTCGCTAGCGCCACCCCCTCGCCCCCCGCCCCGCGCGCAGGCCCGCGCCCCGCGCCCGCCCCGCGCGCCGGGGTCACAGGTCAACGACCCCCGGCGCACCCGCCGGAGGCACACCGCGGCCGCCGCCACCGCCCGCACCCCGCCGAACGGTACACACTCGCAACACTCACCTTCGCCGAAACTATTACATCCTCCCTCCGCCGCAGCCGTCGCCGCTGTTCCCACAACAACACCGCCTGTATTATTTCCACGAAAACACGACAGGTATAAACAAGGACACTGTTTATCTTTCACACGGCGAATTCTCACACAAAACTTGAAAAATATCTATAGCACTGTCTCTCTGAAGTGACGAGGACCCTTTTAGATCATTGTGTCTATTCTGTTCGATATAAAATAGTCCGTGTGCGAAAATGGCACTGCAACGTACGCGCGACCATTCGCTTCCACTAAACAAAGCGGAGTAGGTAGATATGACGTATGTATGTACAGGTAGGTAGTACAACAGAAGAGGAGGGAGATGGCTTGATAGCTCGTTTATAGGTGGAAGGGGAATGGCAACAGAAGAGGTGACATTGCTCATAGTCTCGCACGCATGACATCTAGCGGCTAGAATGCATAAATACAAAAATAATGGAGCGATATGTTTTGAGTGAACAGCTTTGTATCTTCATAGCGCTTTCTCGTTTTAATTTAGTGGAACCACCGAGAGGACACTGATACAAATATGTTTTCTTTTGTTTAGTTACATGGACACAGAATAGAAATTAAAATGAAAAAATATCCTTCTGCTTGGTTAGTTCCATGTTCTCCGATTGGCGGTGCAGTCGATACGAAAACATAAGGGCAATTTCGTAAAAAAATGATAGGGCTGCAAAATGGAAGTATGTACGTATTTCAATTACAAATAATTTAAACTACGAATACTTTCATTATAGAAAGTTTTAAAACACATTCTGAACAATCAGAAAAATATAAATGTATTGATATATTTGCAGAATTAGGTAGAAAAAAAGATTTTAGAAAAAAAAAAATTAGTTCTTTGTTCCATTTTGTAATATATATTTTTAAATTATAAAATACCCAAATCTCGATCTCAATTTGTTGTTTATACATGTTCTATTCAATAAAAAATATGCAGGCAAGCGAAAACGAGAATTCATCATGTTCGAAGCTGTCAAAGTCTATGTAAAAAAAATTTGTTTATTTTTTTCTACACAGAGTTTGACAGAGGTGAACACGAGAACTTCTCGTGCTCGCTTCCTGAGTAGCTAAGCAGTGTGTACGAACACAGTCTTTGTCTTCCCGTCTCAAAAGATTGAAAAAAAAACGGAAGCGCCACTCGGTTCTCGTGGTGAACTATTGAAAATAATGGGACTGTCGCATCGTGCATTTTATTTTATAGTTTAGAACACAGAACATTAATATCCTCGTGTAGAATCTGGATGTGATGATGGACATCTATGGACGTTCTGCTCTGCTGTGACATTACGTGCGCGAATCTGTGGACATCCGCCACCGACTTATTTCTTGTGTGGAGTGGAATAACATTAGCGCAAAACTACCGTGTGATTAGATGGATCTTTAGAATATATTTTTGCTCGCTCCTTCGGTCGACCTGCGTTTGGGCGTAAAGCGTATACAGTTTTGTTTATTTGCACTGACTCATAACATCAAACAGCATCGCAGTCATATTTTCGCTAATCATGTAAAAAGCCTAGAATCAACGGCATTTGACAGACGACGCGGCCATGAAGCGAAAGAACTAGTCTACCGATAAAGCGGGGCCGTCGCATCATCCCTCTATCAGTGCCCATGGTGACCCTCCAGCATGTTTGAGGACAGCGAGCGCTCCCTGCGGCCACCGCCGCGGACCAATTTGCTCAAGGTCGTGATACTTGGCGACGGAGGAGTCGGCAAGTCGTGCCTGATGAACCGATTCGTCTCCAATCAGTTTGATGAACACAGCTTCCACACGATTGGTGTCGAGTTCATGAATAAAACGCTGGAAGTTGGCGGTACACAGTATACACTTCAGGTAATTGCTTTACCATTTTTACTACGGTAAACTAATATGATTTTGAAACATTAAAATAAGTAGGTAGTAGAAGTCAAGAAGTTGTAAGCTGCACAATCGGGCCTGCAACACTTGATCCAAGGTAGGACTTTCGTTCCTCTGTTCACATTGCAAAATGAGGTCAATTTAGGTGACAGCTGGGACTACGGGCTCAGACATAGCTTTTTTCATGGAGATTATCAATTTGGTTTTTGTTTCATTTTCAACTACAGCGGTCATGATTTACTTTTAGCTATACGTTGTTTTGTAATAAAAATTTTCATAAATCTTACCAAATCAAACACTATGCGCGTTGTCTGCTCTGTGGACATGTTGCATCCTCCTCATCACGGAGCCTGTCTTTTTCTTTGAAACAGAGAAAGGCCCAGAGTGTAATAGCACGGTTTTGTGCCGTGCCTGGGAATGAGTTAGTCCCGCCGGGAAGGGCCACCTTAAGCCCACCCATTGTAACCATTGTTAAAAGGTGTACAATAAAGAATTTTATTATTTTTATTAAGTATACCTAATAGAAACAAAAAAAATATTTCAGAGATCAGTTTCAAGCTGCATAATTAATAATATTAAGTGCAAAAATATTTCACTCGTATCGACCCAACTAAATAAATGCGCCGGCATTTTCAGGTGTGGGACACGGCGGGTCAGGAGCGGTTCAAGTCGCTGCGCACGCCGTTCTACCGCGGCTCGGACGTGTGTCTGCTGGCGTACGCGGTGGACGATCGCGCCTCCTTCCGCAGCCTGCGCGCGTGGCTCGACGAGTTCCTGCACTACGCCGACGTGCGGCGCTCCCGTCTCGCCTTCCCCTTCATCGTGCTCGGCAACAAGGTTGGCGCGTTTGTTTTTTTTATTTGAATGGATATTGAGGGCTAATGCCACACCCACCGTCATATTAGCCAAAGATACCTCATGGGAATTAGGTGCTATGCTACAGTTACATGGAAAACATGGTCAACTTAATTTAAAATTTATGCGGCTCGTAGCCTAGTGGCGCGGGGACTGGCCTAGCGTACCAGAGGCCTGGGTTCAATACCAACTTGCACCACTGTCTTTCTCTTTCAGAGTTCGATAAGTGCATTTCGTCACGAATGCGAGCTGCTCCATGGTTCGGAATCCATGTAAAACTGTAGGTCCCCTTCCCCTACTAGGTGGTAGGGTTTAAGCCCGCCCAGGTTGGTACCATCGCATTGGATGAAAAGATGGTCGAAGCGGCAATGAAAAATTGTCCTTGTTTTCCATCCAGTTCAATGTAGCCGTGCTCATAAAGGGAAGGTCCTGGCATGGCACCTAATTCCTTCGGGAATGTGGTGTATTGGGCTAATATCATAACGGTAGTTGTGTGGTATTAGCATAGAGTAAACAAGTATTAGCCATCCATGTCAGGTCGCATAAAAAAAAAAACTTAAATTGCCACTTCGGCCTTCGTTCATTAAATGCGATAGAACCATAGATGAAATAGAAGGAGATATACTATCTAACGCTCCTACTATGAGACCCGCTGTCTCCAATTTAACAACTTCCTACCCAACTCGCACTCGTATGGGTGAGAACTAATTAGACGAATGCATTTTTAGAGCATATTTGGCGATTTGGTGGTGATGTTTTGACTGTGTGGCATGTGAAGCCAGATTCCCATACAATTATATTATGGTCATATTGGTTATATTGAGCGGCTCGTAGCCTAGGGGCGCGGGGACTAGACTAGCATACCAGTGGTCTGGGTTCAAATCCTCGCCCCGTTCATGCACTGAGTTAGATAAGTGCATTTCGTCACGAATGCGCGCTGTTCAGTGGTTCGGAATCCATGGTAAACTGTAGGTCCCCTTCCCCTACTAGGTGGTAGGGATTATGCCCGCCCGGGTTGGTACCATCACATTGGATGAAAATATGGTACAAGCGGCGATGAAATATTTGTCCGTGTTTTCCATCCAGTTCACGTAGCATGCATTTCTACAGGCATTAGGTGCCATGCCAGTGAAAGTTCTCGTCTTCGAGCACCTCCTTCGCGTACGCCATATAGCATGTTATTCATAAAAAAAGTCTGAAATTTCTGTGCATTTCGGCTTCATTTAAAATAATTAATAAGACTTGTCTCTTCATGAAGATAAGATAAAATCAAACAGAAAGATTACGATAAGAGCCTGAAGATGCAATCTTTACCTCATTATTGCTGTCTCTTTCTACTCATACATACTTCGAGCTGATGAGGTCAGCTGTACGCCTTTTGGGCATGAACATGGATTATTATAATTCCATCAATAGGATAAGATAGGACATGAATTGGATGATTTCCGTTACGTCCATGTGGACACGAAAATGTATGTCTTTCATTAGATCCATTTGGAACAGTGATCCATCAATGAACTAGTAATATAAAACACGGAGATCTCCTGGTCGATCTCCGTGTAAAGACCAATGGAGTAATATTAACGAAATCGTTGGTTAATCAATGGCAATATATATAATCAATATTGCCATGTATGGATATCGCACGGGCTTTTCCGAGAGCTTTAGTGAAGAGAAACTTAGCAAGGAAACCTATCAGGGACATGACAGTGTTCTTATGTCTATAACTCTCGAATCTTGACGGTCACAATTGGGGTGTTACCAGAAAGATATCAAGACATGGCAATATTATATTGATGTAATTATAATAATCCATTTTCATGCCCAATAATATAATGAAAGGCATCACTTCACATTACAAATTAATCTTATGCTGTCATCTATTTGAATAGCTTACTAATGTTATAAAAATATTAAAATTTTGCAATTCTAATATTTTTACTGTGATTTTCAGCATCCACGAGGTTAGGCTCTGTACCATTTAGGTAAAATGTAGGACTCTCTTGCTTGTGAATCTCCCTTTAAAAACGATATATATTTTAAATGAAAGACACCTCCCATATATGCGAATGTAATATAACTGCAAAGTATGTAAGTTTTTTTTTTGTCTGACCGCGCTAATCTCTGGAACCACCAGTCGGATTTAAAAAATGATTTTAGCATTTGATAGCACAATTGTTGAGGAAGGTTAAAGGCTCTTTCGTAGCGTGATCTAAAATAAGAATATATATAAGAACAAGTTAACAACGCTAAGCGAAGTTAAGAAGCAATAGCGCAGAAGGGCAATGCAATACGGACACCGTGGGCGATTTTGACCTCGGGTGATTTTCGAATACGAAATGGGAGCCGAGAGCCTCTGCTAGTATTTGTAATACTTTTTAAATCTACTGTGCACTTAAAGCAACCTGGTGAATACATTCAAGGTCATACTATGAGCACACCGCTTATTAGCAAACAGCGTCTCAACATCACCTCGTGACTTTAGGCTATTGTGACACATTACATTGATTAGAGCTAATTACAATAATGCACAGTGTAGCCTTGCTGGCCCATGTCGTGCCACTGTTTTGAGTAGCTACAGGCACATATGCCTGTATTTAATGTAAATTCATAGAAACATTGCAAATGTTACTTGGACTTTTTAATTTTGACTAACCGAACTTGCGAGGAAACATGTCCACAAAAAAGACAATGTGAATAGTGTTTGATTTGGTAAGATTTACGAAAAATTTGATTACAAAACGACTTATAGCTAAAAGTAAACCACGACTGCTGTAGTCAAAAATCTAACAAAAACCAAATAGATCATAAATCTTGATTAAATAAGCTATGTCTGATGACTAATCTTTTTAAGATGTTCTTACTTTATCATTGCGTAATCCACCTCAAAGTTATTGTATAAAACGCGAGAAAAAATCGAACTTTCGAACCTTATAACTTAGAAACCAAACACAATTTTACAATGCCAACGGTCATCAGACATCAAGTTCGATCAAATAAAGTTATTTTGAGCAAAATTCAGGATCTATGACAAGAAATATCGGCGTGATCTTCTTTCCCCGTTTGTATGGGGAGTTTAGCGGGATGGTCCACCTTATAGATCACTATTGCCGCAGTTGCAATGCAGGAATTGAAGTGCCCTTCTAATTTTTGTCCCAGACATGAAATAACAAATATACATTTCTTATTCCTCATAGTCGGATGTGCCGGAGCGGCAGCGCGAGGTGTCTCAGGAGGAGCTGCGCACGTGGTGCGAGGAGAACAAGCTGGCGACCTACCTCGAGACCTCGGCCAAGAGCAACACCAACGTGCGGGAGGCGTTCGAGCTCGCCGTGCAGAGGTGAGTGGGAGACGTGCCGGAGCGGCAGCGCGAGGTGTCTCAGGAGGAGCTGCGCACGTGGTGCGAGGAGATCAAGTTGGCGACCACCTCGAGACATCGGCCAAGAGCAACACCAACGTGCGGGAGGCGTTCGAGCTCGCCGTGCAGAGGTGAGTGGGAGACGTGCCGTAGCGGCAGCGCGAGGTGTCTCAGGAGGAGCTGCGCACGTGGTGCGAGGAGAACAAGCTGGCGACCTACCTCGAGACATCGGCCAAGAGCAACACCAACGTGCGGGAGGCGTTCGAGCTCGCCGTGCAGAGGTGAGTGGGCGACGTGCCGGTGCGGGCGCACGAGGTGTCGCCGAAGGAAGTGCAGATGGGTAAGATGGTGTGAATATGTAGATTGAATAAGGGCCGATTTTTCAATCTCAGATAGTACTTATCGGACTGATAGTAGAAATTCATGTTTGTCATTGCCGGAAAATTAAATCTTCTATCACAATTATCTGACTATAATTTTACTAATAAACATATGGACTTACTATATGGGATGGGTAAGCAGAAGCGAAAATAAATCCGTCGAATAGTTATCTGGCTGTTTATCTGACTATTGAAAAATCAGCCCTAAATGATGAAAGAATGTCGAAGTAAATGCAAGGCGGAATGGTGGAAAGTGGCCGTGCTCAGAAAAACTAAAACATACTGACATAGATAAGATATGTAAAACTGCATGCATGAAAATATGCGTGCATGAGAGAAGTGAGTTGTGATCGCCTATCACCTCTGCCTGCAACTTAATGGGGAATTCCTGATAATATTAATGTATATACCTCAGTTTATTCATCTTCCTGCACAATTAAACTAGAATTACCTGCTAATACTTAACAGATAACCAGCCAGAAGCCTTATTCTGCTAATTGATAACTGCGTGCGTTATGTTTGTGTTTTCTCAAAACCGCATGTATCGCGCGAAATGGTATTCTACTAACGCAGTTTGCAAAACGCATGCGTTGTGTTTGTGTTTTGTTCGCAAACTCGTAACGCGCGCTCCATGTTCTCGTGGGCCGTGTGTTTTGCCGAAAACTTGCGGTTTTCAGAATTCTATTTGTCAAATTCGGAGCATCAGTTGGCATATCGCTGTCTCTTTCTTTTCGTATGTCATATTTGAGTGAGAAAATATCCGTCAAAATCGTGACAGATTATTTTACCCTGTAGGCGGCGCGCAAGACAAACCACTCCATAGACAATAACAAAACGCGTGTGTGAATTAGATGAATACCGATTTTTGGAAACCGCACTCGAAACTTAGCGTGTTATGTTTGACGAAAACATAACTTATACGGAATGGTTTGAAATTGGACCAATAGCAGAATCGGGCTTCAGTAACGCAATACAAAAGATGATACTCGAATTTCGTTAACAACAGTTCCACCAAGCCATAGTTTAAAAGGAAGGGATAGATTGCGAACGCCTATATAGTTAAAATAATAATAAATAGAAAACAATGACATGATTAAATGATCTTTTTATTTACAATTAAATTACTTAATTTATAGTTAAATTGTAATTCTCCTTATTCCGTCACATTCTTCCACTGCTTATTTGGGTTCTTCTACAGTTCATTCAGCACGATTGTGGAATCAATTGCCTCTTACTATTAGGGAAAGTGCTTCTTTGTCTATTTTTAACGTAAAATTAAAATCTTGGTACTTGACATATGATAACAATTAAATTAATCAATTTACTATCTGTATACAGTCTTAAGTTATCTAATGTGATTATAGTGCTTAGTTTTAAGTAATTTAATGTTACTTGCTACCTGTTAATATATTGTCTAATATTAAGGTTAGCTGTTAGAGATTGCCTTTGGCAATAAGCTCGCCTTTGCATACTAAGTAATAATAGTTGCAAGCAATAAAGATTATTTTAATTTTATTTCGTTTTAATCTCGCTTATTTGGAATTAAGCTATGTTTAATAACGGTGGAACTAGTTCTGGCAGTGACAGGAGATGGCTATGGTTACAAATGTCATAATACCAGCGAAACTAAGTAGTTTTCGGCGAGTTTTATACGTCGTTAGCTATTGATACCTCTTTAGCCTACGACCAAACACATCAAAGGTCCTTATATTACAGATAGTGTGGGTTCACATGTAGACAGAACTAGCTTTACTCCAATTACACCCTAAGTGTTTTTTTTTTACATTTGCAGGTGGATAGAATCCGAGCAGCAGGCGGAATGTGAACTAAACGCCCTGGAACACTCTGACGCCGTGCATTTGGACACTCGCGCGGACAGAATTGGTTCACGCATGCCGTGCTGCGTGCGGTACACCAACGAGCTGTGAACACAACTCGGTGCGCTATCGGAACAAGGCTCGTGTGTTGATACGTTTGAAGGAAACTTGGTGACATTGTGACCTCAACACACCTCGGTGACACTGAGACCTCTCCTCACTTCGGTGACATTGAGACCTCTAAAATGATATTGGTGATTCCATGCACCCTAACACTTCTCGGCTAAGTAGAAATGTCTGCAAACACGTCGGTGATGTTCGAGAACTCTGAGCTTTAGACACAGCATGTATTAGTTGATATCTCTGATAGCACGTCAAGGTTGCTGAGATCTGAGCCCCTACTCAAAATTCTCAACTAATTTAGCGTTTACGGAACTTCGAATTTACGTAAAAACGACAATCACATGCAAACTTCACACTCACAATCACTTATTCTGTGGTTTTTACTTCTTCAAGCTGTCAAAGTCAAACGCGGACTTCCGATTAGTATGAAATAGCGGAGTCGGAGTAAACATCAACGTCGACGTATTTACGGCGACGATGTTCCTAGCTCCAAACACACCATTCCTTTCACTTAAGGCGGCCCAACCCGGCGGGCCTAACTCATTCGCGGGCACGGTACAAAACCGTGCTGTTGCGCTCTGGGACCTTCTTTGTTTCAAAGAATAAGACAGGCTCCGTGATGAGGAAGATGCAACATGTCCACATAAAAGACAATGTGCATAGTGTATGATTTGGTAAGATTTACGAAAAATTTAATTTCAAAACGACTTATAGCTAAAATTAAACCACGACCGCTGTAGTAAAAAATCTAACAAAAACCAAATAGATTATAAATCTTGATTAAATAAGCTATGTCTGATGACTAATTATTTTACAATGATCTTACTTTATCATTGCGTAATCCACCTCCAAAGTTATCGTATAAACGCGCGAAAAATTCGAACTTTCGGACCTTATAACTTAGAAACCAAACTCAATTTCACAATGCCAATGGTCATCAGACATCTAGTTCGATCAAATAAAGCTATTTTGAGCAAAATTTTGGATCTCTGACAAGAAATATGGGCGTGATCTTCTTTCCCCTTTTGTATGGGGAGATGAGCGGGTTGGGCCACCTTAAGTCCCTTGAGGTGTGATTTAATTATTTAAAAATACATTTACACATAGCAGGTGAGCTTATTTCCATATGCATTTTCTTCAAAATAATGTATTGCCATATCACTTAAAATACATACACAACTCTTTTAGTGTATAGCGTATACATTGTTACGTTTTCCTTCACCAACTCTAATTGGAAAGGGTATTTTACTAGTTGTAACTGGGACCTTGAACGCTAGGGTCTCTTCCACCAAGTACGATAAGCTTATTGTCTTACCATCGTGCAATCAATACCAGTACAAGATAATCAGCACTTGTTGTAATCCAGCCTTAATATGTATAATGTAAAGATCCAATTAAACACTGCACTAGAGTATAAGTTGAGTTTCCAAAGTTAGTGGCATTTATATCCATACATGTGGCTGGATAATTTAGTCGAGTGAGAGAACATTGGTTAATGCAGTATTATAACAGGGAGCTGACCCCAAATTTGAAAATCCACCAGTGCCAGATCACGGAGTTAAACATAAAATTCAGAAAGTTTTAGCCGGAACTACTATGACTATATGTTTATTTAGACTTTCGCTGTTGTTATGCATTATTGAAATGTTTTCGGACAAGCAGTGTTCAAAATATGACTTGCTTGAGTCGAAGTATCGTCAACCTCATTGTGGAATTCCTCAGGACTCGCGGCGCGACCTCGAGGACTTCTGACACGTTGTCCAGTCAGAAATCATGATCAGATGCCATAATTTGGAAACTGTTTATCCGAAAAAAAATTAAAATAAGACTATATTTAACATTTTTATTAAAGCGCCTCAAAGTTTTCTATTTGGCTGTGTATAAGAATATTTATATGAGTCAGAATTTTATTTTGAATCTCTGATTCTCTAATTTCAATTCCATTCTGGGTTGACTAGAGTTTTACGAATTTATACAACTCGAATATAACTTATTGAACAAAGTTAAGGTATTGTGATACTTATTTAATTATTTAACTGGATTAAGGCCTCAACTCACAACTTCTCCGCATGGTACGATCATAAGGAGAAGTCAAAACTTTTTCATTTTCAGTTGCAGCCTCAAAATTTGACTTGACGTGAATTAAAATATTTTTCAGTCACCGTATACATTTTAAGCAGTTCAGTTGAAGAAAAGTTATATTTCCATTGTGCATTTTAGAATAGGGTGTTGTGAGAGTGTTCAAGTGAACTACCAAAGTCAATTTTACTTCAATAGGATTAACTTGTTCATCCCGCCCGGGTTGGTACCATCGCATTGGATGAAAAGATGGTCGAAGCCGCAATGAAAACTTGTCCGTGTTTTCCATCCAGTTCAATGTAGCCGTACTCATAAAGGGAAGGTCCTGGCATGGCACCTAATTCCATCGGGAATGTGGTGTATTGGGCTAATATCATAACGGTAGTTGTGTGGTACCACAACAACAACACAATACCACACAACTACCGTTATGATATTAGCCCAATACACCACATTCCCGAAGGAATTATGTGCCATGCCAGGACCTTCCCTTTATAAGCACGGCTACATTGAACTCGATGGAAAATACGGACAATTTTTCATTGCCGCTTTGATCATTTAATGCGATGGTACCAACCCGGGCAGGCTTAAACCCTAACACCTAGTAGGGGAAGGGGACCTACAGTTTTACATGGATTTAGAAGCATGGAGCAGCTTGCATTCATGACGAAATGCACTTATCGAACTCGGAAAGAGAAAGACAGTGGTGCATGTCGGAATCGAACCCAGGCCTCTGGTATGCTAGGCCAGTCCCCGCGCCACTAGGCTACGAGCGGCTGTTCTGGCCCATTTATTGTAGGTCGTTCAATTGAGGTGTGGTTTCCTGGGGTTGTATATTGCGAATTATTCACTATTAACTACCACAATGAGTAGTTAGTAGGAGTCGTATTCACTACGTATAATATTCACAACGTATAAAAGTATTTTTTACCAATAAATCAAAACCATCACGAATCAATATTTGTCAAAGAGTAACCACTATGGGCTATTCGCACAATACTCTGACAGAATAATCTTGCGCTCACAAAATTGAGACGGTCGAAAAGTCGCGTGCGAGTATACGCTTTAAATGTATATTCATAAGGGCTCTTATCGTATGAAAAGTTTTTCGATTATATGATATGCATGATTTTCTTTTTTTGTTAAATAAAGATCATAATTTTATACGTTGTGACTACTATACGTTATGCATGGAGAAATAAGTAATTTATTTTTTTAAACTTCTTCATGCACTACGTATAAAATTATACGGTCTGCCGATTATACGTTGTGCATGGTTTTAAAATTTTGTTAAAATATATTATACAATCTGCATTTTAGACGTTCTGCCGTTCCCCCGTTAGTAGACCTTACTTTATAGGAACTGGTTTATATGACTACCAAAACATTTTTTCTCCACTTTAGTAGACTCTGCTGGGTATTCTGCAGATAAACTAAATAATCTGCATTTAGCTGATTATGCACATTAGCGTTAACATATTGACAATTGCATGGAACATAATTTTATCCCCGCACAAACTTAGTTGTCAAAATATATTTTGTTTAAGTATTAGTATTATCTTTGACGCTAAGAGCACAAAAATCAAGTTATGCTTTTCTTTGGCACCGATTTCGTGTTGTGACTAGTTAGTTATATATATAATTTAAATTATAATTTATATTTTCATATATAAATATTATAATGGTCATACATAAATGAAAATATGTTACCTACATTGATAAAGAGCCATGTAATTTACTACCAGTATTTCTTTAAGAAATCACTTCTCACTGCCGACAAGTTTTTCCCTGAGTACCCAGAAATGTTTGCATTGTGAATAGCGATGTCAAAGAGAGTGCCCTTATTACCAAGTGCTTGTAAATGTGGAACAAAAGTGGAACATATTGAACAGCGACCACTAGAAGCCCCATTTGAAAAATGACAATTTTTCTCGGTTTCGCAAGATTTAAAAGAAACTAATTACAATAAAACATATCACTAAACTTTAACTCTAGCATTCCACATATTAAATACCGTTTTTGATGTTAAACATCTCGCAATACTGTATATATTCCGTGCAGATGGTGTAAACTGATGCTGTGTATTATATACTGTGATTTTTACTGTTGTATATAGATCTTAATGTAATAAGGCTTCATTTTTTTACACTTATCATTAAATGAAATAAATGTATGAAATATTGATATTGAATGTTTTATTTGCCCAATAAGAAGCAAGTATCCCTATTGATAGATAATGTTCATTCCTGTCTCCTGTATTTTTAACCGAATTTAAAAAAGGAGGAGGTTCTCAATTCGACTGTATTTATTTTATGTTTGTTACCTCAGAACTTTTTGTTTCCATATGCCATTCTCCATATTTTCTTTTTCAATGACAAAATTGCGATTGTACAAATATTGTACAATATGTTCGAAGCGGCTATGAAAAATTGTCCGTGTTTTCCATCACGTTCAATGTAGCCGAGCTCATAAAGCGAAGGTCCTGGCATGGCACCTAATTCCTTCGGGAATGTGGTTTATTGGGGTAATATCATAACGCTAGTTGTGTGGTATTAGCATTCCATGTCAAGTTGCATAAAAAAAAAACCACATTCCAATAACAAGTGCATATTTCCAATGCAGACAGAGAGATAATCAAACCTACGACCCGAAGGTAGAATACTTTTTAATCCGTTATGCCCCTAAATAATACGACCACAATAATGTGGCCAACTGCTGATTTCCCCTAACGGCAAAAGGCCCGGACGTTATCTGTTCAGGTGGACAGTTTCGGTACTAAAGTGAATCAAAGGAACTGAAATCTTCACTAGCGATGCTGCCACCTGCATGGTCAGTCCGAGTTTTCACCTAAATCGGCGTTTATGGAACTTCGAAGTTATGTAAAAACGTCAAACCCCATACAAGTATTACTACTTATTCTGTGGTTTTACTTCTTCAACAACAACTTCTGATTTTCTTTCTTCACCAATTCGTATGATAAAGCGGAGTCGGCGTAAACGGCAATGTCAACGTATTTACGGCGACGATAGGTTAGCTGTCAAAAAAAAATCAGACTCGCAAATGTTAGTTCACTTATCGTCCACTGCGCGCTCTTGAATACTCCACACATTTGTAAATTGGGCCAGTTTAGGTGGTAGGGACTGCCGCATGTAACTGCTTATTTATGAATAGTAACACTAATATTACATATTAAGGTGGTCCGACCCGGCGGGACTAATTCATTCGCGGGCACTGTACAAAACCGCGCTGTTGCGCTCTGGGACCTTCTCTGTTTCAAAGACAAAGACAGGCAATGTGCTTAGTGTATGATTTGGTAAGATTATACGAAAATTTTGATTTCAAAACGACTTATAGCTAAAAGTAAACCACGACCGCTGTAGTAAAAATCTAACAAAAACCAAATAGATTATAAATCTTGCTGATTTGATGTCTGATGACTTATCTTTTTAAGGTGGCCCATCCCGCTCATCTCCCCATACAAAAGGGGAAAGAAGATCACGCCCATATTTCTTGTCAGAGATCCAAAATTTTGCTCAAAATCGAACTAGATGTCTGAAGACCATTGGCATTGTAAATTTGTGTTTGGTTTCTAAGTTATAAGGTCCGAAAGTTCGAATTTTTCGCGCGTTTTATACAATAACTTTGGAGGTGGATTACGCAATGATAAAGTAAGAATATCTTAAAAAGATTAGTCATCAGACATCGCTTATTTAATCAAGATTTATGTTCTATTTGGTTTTTGTTAGATTTTTGACTACAGCGGTCGTGGTTTACTTTTAGCTATAAGTCGTTTTGAAATTAAAGTTTTCGTAAATCTTATCAAATCATACACTATGCACATTGTCTTTTTTGTGGACATGTTGCAACTTCCTCAACACGGACCCTGTCTTATTCTTTGAAACAGAGAAGGTCCCAGAGCGCAACAGCACGGTTTTGCACCGAGGCCGCCAATGAGTTAGGCCTGCCGGGTTGGGCCACCTTAAGATGTTCTTACTTTATCATTGCGTAATCCACCTCCAAAGTTATTGTATGAAACGCGCGAAAAACTCGAACTTTCGGAGCTTATAACTAAGAAACCAAACGCAATTTTACAATGCCAACGGTCATCAGACATCTAGTTCGATCAAAGTTGCTCTTTTGAGCAAAATTTGGGATCTCTGATAAGAAAAATGGGCAGTATCTTCTTTCCCCGTTTGTATGGGGAGTTGAGCGGGTTGGGCCACCTTAAGCTACTCGTCTAATTGGTTTCAAAAACTGTCTAATTTGAATTTTGAATTTGAAATGCCAGTCGATCGGTTTGGCGTAAACGCCAGTTTAGGTGACAAGTGAGACTAGGCGCTCAGATAAGTTGGTGACACTGTAGGCTTCTTTTACCATGGAGATAGTTTTAGGTTGATTTCAATAAAAGAGTTTTCTTTTTATATAAACTTTAATAAACCACAGTCAACATTGTTTAATCTAATAACATAAAATACAAAATGAATAAATAAAGATTGCTAAGTTGATGTAAAAGTTAACACTAGCATATCACGACCAGCAAATATTACAGACTACTCTTACTATTACTACTGGCATGTACTTTTCATTCTACGGAGGTACTATGTTGTGTTCCTTGGAATCTAGTTAACTGGAAAAAAGTATTTTGCACAAAACAATACTTTGAGATATTCAAGAACCAATAAAAGATAATCGCGTATCACCAACCACACTTATTAAAATTAAGATCTAAGTTAATGAAAAGATTTAAAATAACCAGATTCACAGAAGTGGAGAAAATATAACATACATGGTTAACACAATAGACAATTGTACTAAATAAAAAAAAACTATTGTAACTCATTACTGTATCGTTAAAATTATTTGAGAGCCCCCTATTCTTTTTAGGTATATTCACGTATTTTCATCAATAGATTCAAGGAAATAGTATCCCTTTCTGTCACATCCACATCACCACTAAAATAAAAGGGATTCAGGAATAATTTCTCTATACATATATTTACATGCAATACATTTTCATTTTAATTTTAAGATTTACATTGTTGCTGCATATGATGTCACCTTTTGTTTTACGACTTTTGTTTTAAATACCAAAATATTTTATCCACCCCATGCCTAACGACGGTAGATTATTTAAATAGGAATAAATGAAAATCTATTCATGGCGGTTAACACTTCTGGTTGTCCGGTGTGCCAAATCAGATTGCGCCGACATGTGTGCTGGACCGCGGACATCTTCAGTACGGTGGCTGTACTGGAGCAACGCTGAACAACTTGCCCTGTCAAACGTCAGATCCCAGGGGTCAAAACATGTCGAAGCAATCTGTCGGTCATGTCGGGCACAACCGTAAGTGTAAACCGCCATGAATACATTTTTATTCATACCTATTTACATACAAAAATGAGGAGGATGAATTTTTCGGTGTTAAAAACAAAGCCATAAAACAAAAGATGTTCAGTTTCGTACACAGAATCACCCCCTTTAAACCCTGGTTACTGGTAGCTGTACACCTGTTCATGTTTTTACATATCTTTCGTTACGACATAATCCTAATCAAATAATAAAAAAAGTGAAGTATTTTCAAAATTACGGCGCTACCATTTCCGGTGTCGAAGCGTTCCATCACCGCCGTCCCAAAAGTCCAAGCGCTCAGCGAGCGCTACTCACAGCGGCTTCCTCGCGGCGACCATCTCCTCTGAGAGTCGCCATAGCCGCGCCTCCGCCTCCGGCTCAAACGTGTGCTTGAGCGCGTGCTCCGCGCAGTCCCGGTAGAACTTGCCCGTCTTGCCCTCCACGCTGTAGTCGGTCGCGCAGAATATGACGGTCTGGGCGCCCTGCGTGCCCAAGTGTACATAAATATTTGTTTGTGAAATTAAACTTGGTCGGGCAAACTGTACTCGCACGTTCCGAAATGCGCATATTGCAGCAAAGGCGAATACAGTGAATATGTGTGTTCCGAATTGATATCACTGCTCACAGCCACAATTATACAATATCAAATCGGAATGAATTTGAGCAGACATGTGTCAGAGCCAAACCTAACTACCTCGAAAATGCCTTGTAAGTATCGAGAGTGGATATTCCAGGCCTAGAATCGTCTAGAATTATTTCAGAATGCACTAAGCACACGATCAGAGAACTAAAGATAAACATGCCTAATCACAGCTCGATGACAGCCATTTGACATCGTACACGGCGCACATGCTTCCAACCGTGCGCGCTTTGTACGACGTGCGGCCTAGAGTCACCTCCCTTATGTCAACATGACGTTCACGTGAGTGAATATGAGCAATTCGGAGCGGTCGTGTACGCGTATATTGCTGCCATCTCTGCAATATATGCATTTTGTAACGTAGGAAAAGTATGCCAATTTTTTCCGGGATCAAACGAAAAAGAGCTTCACTCCCAGAATAAAGATCGCACCCCCTGCGCTGAAGAACTGTTACTCTATCGCTGGTATCACTAGTGTCCACCTGTGGCAAGCCCAGCAGCATTGAGCCTAGAACACTTTCTAGGTGTTTTAGAGGCTACAACTGGGCTAGAAACTTCTCTTTCAAGACGCCAATAACGATCGACATACACACCTAGTCAGAACTTACGCAGAGTAAACATAATGCGCCCCCACTCCTCTACGTCTCCGCTGACCTAAACTTTGCATTCTATGCAACGAAACAGGCCAACTCGCCAACTTCACATCGGCCATAATGTTTAACAAATGTAAACAATGTTTACATGGTAATTTAGTTGTTGTTAAGTCAAATGGTTATATTTCTATGCTTAAAGTACACATTAGATTAGATAACCGATTATTTGGGACTGAAAAATAAGTTTTTATCGTAGATATTAGGCCTGACAAAGGCTATAATATAAATGGTTATTGTCCAGTCGGTTGCTGTATGATCAGATAAATGTGTTATGCTTTTACGATTACCTTTCAAATAAGATCTGTTATCATATCAAATTGAATTCCATTTTTCTTGAAAATAATAAACATACTGTGGACTATTTGACCTTGCATTGATGCAATAGACTCATTATACGGGAGGTTAACGGACTTATTTTCCCCCGTTAACCAGGTAATTCGTTGGCATATTTGGAGCAAAACAATCGTATAACATTTTGATTTAACTTTACCCTTTACAACAAACTCACAAACTAAACCTACCACTACTATCTACGAATATATCCCTTTTTAACCTATCAAACACCCAAAGGTCGGCTGGAAGAAATCTCTTCAAGGGATAAGCCCACCTTTGCACCCCACTTATGTTGTTATTGCACTGTGTTTTATTTTGTAAATTGTTTCTTGTGGCATATTAAAGAATTTTCAATCAATTAATCAAAATGCCATACAATTGTCACTTTCACATCCAGACCCACCTGCTCCGCAGAGCGCATGAAGAAGAAGCATATCGGTGCCATCAGAATGTAGTGGTACCACCGAATGGAGTGCCTGTAAGGTAAAATGATACAAATTTAACAACAAATATAATTTGAATACTTGTATAAGGTACAGGCAATAAAACATTATGTAATGCAACTCATTTATGATACTTTTTTTACATTTATTTACTTCTTTATTAATTGAAAGTTATATTAAATACATTTCACACAGATTATGCAAGACATAAGGGCTCGTACCCATACTACGTGAGCAAATTAGGGGGAGGGCGAGGTTTCGAAAAATAACATGGTCAGTCACAAGTTTGGTGCTAATTCACTTAGTATTCACGCGGTACAATAATATTCGTCATAAATGTGAAACCGTAAATACCTACCTATACATTTTTTTTTTTTGTTATCTTGCTATCTGCGATCAGTCGGTTGACTATAAGCGGATGAGTTGTGTGGATTTGGTCGTGATGAGTTTGTGCTGCAGCGAGAACAACTCAATTTCAGCAGGATATCTTTAGATGTCCAGCTCCATTATGTCTTGCCTTTTGAGACGTTTCTCATATTGTTTGTATGTTAGCTGGCCTGCTAGAGGATTTGGGTGTTGACGGAGTCTTTGTTTATACTTGGTGCTGATCGTTTTAATTTCCTCGCTGATGGTAGGTATATTTAGGAGTTGGTGTATTTCTGTGTTGGTAATGAACCATGGTGCATTTGCAAGGCTTTTTAAAATAACATTTTGAAGCCGTTGTAGGATATTTATGTTGGACTTGCTGGCACTGCCCCAGAGCTGCAGTCCATACGTCCAAATCGGTTTTAAAATACACTTGTAGACCAAAAGTTTGTTGTCAACTGATAGTTTTGATTGCCGTCCGAGTAGCCAGTAAAGGTTTCTGTATCGGATGTTTGCTTCATCTCTCTTTGCCTTTACATGATTCTTCCAAGTAAGTCTTCTATCAAGGTGCATTCCTAGATATCGGGCTCCATCTGCATGGGGTAGCTACCATGTGGGTATGGGGTACCTATACATGTGGGTATGGGGTACCTATACATGTGGGTATGGGGTACCTATACATGTGGGTATGGGGTACCTATACATGTGGGTATGGGGTACCTATACATGTGGGTATGGGGTACCTATACATGTGGGTATGGGGTACCTATACATGTGGGCTTAGTTTTAATTTCCTGCTGAATCACTTCCTCGTACCGTTCAAAATACAATCCCAAATATTGATGAAATAGGCCATAAATAGCCATATCTTTATGAAGAAACTGCCATCTACGGTAGGTCACAAGGCCCCCCTTGTGACTTGCCTACTTAGGGGGGGGGGTCCAAAACTAGTACGTAGTATGGGTTGTTGTTGTTGTCGGCGAGTGGCTGCCGACGCTTGAACGCACTTGACACGAGGCCGTAGAATGGGTATGATCCCTAACACAATTGATACAAGGTAACAAGGGGCCAAGATATATTCTGGGAAACTATAGATAAATCAGATTTCCAAGTGGCCAAGAATAGTTTACTTTGTAGCAGACTATAGACCCATGCATCACTGATGTACCTACTAAATAAATAAAATAAGGTGACCTTTCTGTGAGTGAGCAACGTTATCATTAGCAGGAAAATGTTTTTGTTATGATGAAGTTAATCTTATCACTGAAAGCCACAAGTTCAAAAGGAGCGAAGTATCGTTCTATACTTTCCCGAGAGGTCTCTGTAAGATCTCTCCGACTTAAGGATGTTCCAACCCATACAATGTTTTTTTTACACAGAACGCAAAAAGTATTGCACTTTAAGGTGGCCCATCCCACTCATCTCCCCATACAAAAGGGGAAAGAAGATCACGCCCATATTTCTTGTCAGAGATCCAAAATTTTGCTCAAAATAGCTTTATTTCATCGAACTACATGTCTGATGACCATTGGCATTGTAAAATTGTGTTTGGTTTCTAAGTTATAAGGTCCGAAAGTTCGAATTTTTCGCGCGTTTTATACAATAACTTTGGAGGTGGATTACGCAATGATAAAGTAAGAACATCGTAAAAAGATTAGTCATCAGACATAGCTTATTTAATCAAGATTTATGATCTATTTGGTTTTTGTTACATTTTTGACTATAGCGGTCGTGGTTTACTTTTACCTATAAGTCGTTTTGAAATTAAAATTTTCGTAAATCTTACCAGATCATACACTATGTACATTGTCTTTTTTGTGGACATGTTGCATCTTCCTTATCACGGAGCCTGTCTTATTCTTTGAAACAGAGAAGGTCCCAGAGCGCAACAGCACGGTTTTGTACCGAGCCCGCGAATGAGTTAGGCCCGCCGGATTGGGCCACCTTAAGGCACGAATTCGTCAAAAATATTAAATATAGCCATAGTAGTTGCAGTGAAAACATATTCACAATTTCAGGTTTAATGGTTTCGTTGTAATTGCCGATTAGAAGTTTTACACTTTTGTGTGCAAACAACTTTATATGGGTCGGAACAGCCTTAATCAAATTATCTTGGATTGTGGGTGACAAGCATGAAACTCCCGTCCCTTCACCACGGGAACAGCCCAGGAGAGGTAGATGGGTGTAAAATTGTATTTTTTTTATGTAACTGGGCATGAATGGCTAATACCACACCTCATGTTATTAGCCCAAAACACCACATAGGAGCTAGGTGCCATGGCAAGACCTTTCTTACATTACACGTATACATTGAACTGGATTGATACACGGACAATTTCATTGCCGCTCTGACCATCATTCATTCAATGCAATAATACCAACCCTGGCGACAATAACCCTTCCACCTTGTAAGTAGGACCCATAGTTTAATGCTGAATTCGAATTATGAAGGATGAACCCCTTAGTTGCCTCTTACGCCATGCATGGGAAGTGTAGCCTGTACGAGTTAACATGACACTTGGCTCTGAATTCGATCGTCCTCCCGCTGTCCCGCAGGGCTCCCCTGCTGTCGTCAACTAGTTAACGATAGCATCACTGTTGCCGTTACACGTGTTTTTGCATTTTAAAGCTTCCTTATTTTGTTAAAAGTCATCTGAGCCAGGTGTCATATTAACTCGCCCAAGCAGTAAAAGAGTGGGCCCAATTGTATAATTTTTGAATGCCGGAGGAGCCCACACAATAATGAGAACTGTTTCGCTTCTTCTTCTTGACGTTACCTATGGAAGAGATCACGTCTCAGTGCAATATTAAGCCAGAAGTCCACTAAGTAGATGTATTATGCGATCTGTAATATGTTTTTAATGTTAAAATAAACAAATTACATGCTGCTACGGTGTTTTTTATTTATTCATTGTCGTTACGTAAATATATTATTTAATATTGTTTTATTTATGACCTTCATACTTTTTTTCTTTTACTTGACAGTTAATCCAAGAGATTAATTAAAGAAATCTCCTACATACATGCCCAGTCAAAGAATTCAAATTAACAGCATGTAGAGTCTACTTCACATTTAACGCTTCACATGCTTTGTAGACATATATCATCGGTATACTGGTAAAGCCCGTTAATTGTAATTTTTTAGTAAAAAAATGAGTTAATAATGCAGTTCTACTTAATTTTCCAAGCTCTTTCTTAAGGGTAAATCCCATATATTGCTATGACATTCAGTTTTAAACATAGGTTGTGTAAACACATGGACAATTGTACCAACCATTATAATCTATTCAACTTTAAAGTCCATTTATCGCAAAACTCTCATTTCTTCAATTAGAGGGTTTTATCAGTATACCGACGATATATTATAGGTACTTACAATATAGTACTTACAGTATACTTACAATGTATGTGTCTATTTATATTCCCTTCAAATTAATCCAACAAAAAATAAGATAAGCGAATGCATCACCTGAACAGGTTAGTGTAGGTCCAGCCCGGACAGCACGCGTTCACATCGACACCCCGGTCGCGGCACCGCTCGGAGAGCGCGCGTGCGAAGTATACGTTCATCAGCTTCGAGTTGCTGTAGCCAGGGCTGTGCCGGCCCGCGCGCTGCCCTTTCTTTGCCGCTTCGATCTTCGCACGCATGTTTAAGTCTTCGAAGTCGACGACGGCTTTCTCGGCAAGGGTTGACGATACCACCACCACCCTGGCGGTCGGCAGAGGGTCAGATTATCATGGTTTGTAAGGTTGACTGTGACATCCTGTGCCATCAAAATATTGTTTTTCTTACCAAATTCGATTACCAATGTCTCTGCCATACCTCCAAACCTGCCTCACCTACCTAAAGTAGTAGCCTCAGCGATCATTATAGCCACATTTGGATATGTGTTTGGCAGTAAACAAATGGCCGGCGGCGCTTTGGCCGAGGCAGGTTTTAGGATGGATGTAAGGTTTAAGTAAGGATGACCTGACTGATGATACTTCTTCTAATGCAATAAGACGTGTTTTGAAGACAAAAACTCAGTCCAAACGGAAGCCAAGGGGTAAAGTTATCATACGACAATATCATACGATTAACATTTTCATACGAGGTAAGGTGATTAGCTAGACTTTTCGTATAATAGGTTCTAGCAAGCGACCCCTTACAGACCTAATTTGAAAACCCAATAGCAACATAAAAAAACTCCATAAAATGCGATAGTACCTGCTGGGTGCAGCCTTTCTCAGCAGGTCCAGTAGCAGGTTGGTGAGGTGGAAGTGTCCCAGATGGTTGACGCCCATGTTAATCTCAAACCCGTCCTCGGTCTTGAGGTCTAGCTCTATCGGCACAGCGACTCCCGCGTTGTTGATGAGAACGTCAATCTTGTGGAAGCCCGCCCTCACTACCTCCACAAACTTCTCGATGGAGTCGAGTGAGGCGAGGTCTAGGTGAATGGGTATCTGCGAGTGAGGAAGAGACCAAAAATATTAGGTACCAATATTAAAATTATTATTGTCGGTCCTTCTTCTTAGTGGAAAATTCTATTCAATTTTTTTATTAGGTCTAAGTTCACATTTCATTTTGTTTATAAAGCTTAACAAAGCCTCAAAATAAAATGGGTACAAACCTAAAGAACAACTGGTGATGCAGGACAGATGATTGTACTTTGGACCCATATTTGACATTTAGTACCCATTGTTTTCGACTGAAAATTAGATAGCAAATCATGCTGCAACGAAGAATGACATTCCGTGTTATACATGCACTATTATTAGTCTTACCATTTCGCCCCCAAACGGTTGCACCCGGCGGATTTCGGCGATGATACTTTTCGCCCGCTCGACGTCTCTCACGGCGAATATGACACGCGCCCTGCGTCGCACGAGCGCGCGGGCCGTGGCCAGACCCACGCCGCTGGTCGCACCCGTCACTATGTACGTCTTGCCGCGAAGGCACGTCTCGTCCAGACACCGGCCCCACCGCCGCGAGCGCAGCCTCCGGAGAACGCCAAGCGCCACTACCACGGACAACGGGACGGCCGCATAAACCACCAGCGAAGGAACCATTGTTAAAGGTGAATGCGATTTCTTCCCAGTCCTGAGATTTTTTCTATAAATACACTCGATATAGTTATTTTGCGAGAACTAATTTCGAGAACCTCTTTGACTAACTTCCACAGACTGATAACGCAGTAATATTATATTATCTATGCCATATTTATTTTCTGTGCTGATTACTTCGCTGCCTGTGGTTATCTCACTGCGCGCTCCGATTTGAACTGTAAACGAATACACTACTAAAAGCGTATACAAGCGTCCCGAATCAGATTGCTCGCTCCAAGCAGGTAAGCATTACAAACAATTCGGACCGTTTGTGTACGCGCTTACGGAAACAAAACAACAAACATGGAACAAATGACGTTAAGGTGGCCCAACCCGGTGGGACTAACTCATTCGAGGGCACTGTACAAAACCGTGCTGTTGCGCTCTGGGACCTTCTCTGTTTCAAATAAAAAGACAGGCTCCGTGATGAGGAAGATGCAACATGTCCACAAAAAAGATAATGTGCATAGTGTATGATTTGGTAAGATTTACGAAAATTTTGATTTCAAAACGACTTATAGCTAACAGTAAACCATGACCGCTGTGGTCAAAAATCTAACAAAAACCAAATAGATTATAAATCTTGATTAAATAAGCTATGTCTGATGACTAATCTTTTTAAAATGTTCTTACTTTATCATTGCGTAATAAACCACCAAAGTTATTGTATAAAATGCGCGAAATATTCGAACTTTCGGCCCTTATAACTTAGAAACCAAACACAATTTTACAATGCCAACGGTCATCAGCCATCTAGTTCGATCAAATAAAGCTCTTTTGCGCAAAATTTGGGATCTTTTGAAAGAAATATGGGCGTGATCTTCTTTCCCCGTTTGTATGGAGAGATGAGCGGGTTGGGCCACCTTAACAGTGCTCTTCAGAGTGGGCGGACTAACTTTAGTACACGGGTTAACCTGGGACTATTGTCGTATAAAGGAAAACTCTATTCAGAGAGCGGGATTAGTGTTAGTCCTCGTAATGGCGGTTGACTTACTGCCGGACTAAGCCCGTACTAGCGGCCATTTTGCAATCCAGTCCAATGTAGCTGTGCAATAAAAGGAAGGTCCTGCCACTGCACCTATTTGCCATGAGGTGTGTTGGGCTAATATCATGACAGTAGGTTGTCCAGTCACATAAAAAAAACTTTCGGTTTCTTTCTCATGCCATATTCTGTTGAAATTTGCTACAGACGTGTTATGCATGGTAACACAGTGGCATGAGTTTATTAGGTCGATCAGTACATTTCTATAGAACAACATATATAAGAGCATACAAATTTATTGAAATTATATGCCTATGATATCGTAGCACACATACTTCAATTCTGTGCGCGTATGGGAATGTCATTCATGACGTGGGGCAGATAGTGACGGCTTTTAAACAAGCTAGTAGTATAGTCTCAATCAGCAATGTGAAAAAGAGTAAGGCGAGATAAGCAATGTACACACGTTAAGATTAAAGGAGAGCGGAAACAAACCAGCAATGATGATTGCAATAAGAAATGTTATACCGCGGTCTAAGTTAGTACGTGACTGGTTTTTCACTCTGAATAGAGCTTTGGCTTAATCTCGTATTAAGAAATAGCCCGAGACTAGTTTAATTCTTGAATTGTCTTTCGACAGGAACCAATATTGATCTATTCTGTCATTGTTTCGATCGATGTCTGACCTGTGCATAATCTTACAAAATGAATGATATGTTTAAAAAATGTTACGGCTTTTCACGCGGCAGGTAGAGAATATCTCTACCTGCCGCGTGAAAAGCCGTAACATTTTTCAAACATGTCTAACGACCGCGGTAACCTCAAAAGTATCATAAAAAATGAATGATGTTGAGAATTTGAAGAAATAATCTATTAGACAATTATATTCATAGTTGGCTGTCAGTTTGAAACGTCAATTATGAAGGACAAGAAAATGCTATTCAGAGAGCCGGACTGAAGTTAGTTTATTGTTGTTGTTGTTGTTGTTTATTCATCATCCATAGACAGTACACTGCACTCGGATTTGTCATATTTTATCATTAGCCAGGACTAATAAATAATAATTAAAAAAATAACTAATAATTAAAGTTCGAACAGCTGATTGTCAATGCCTCCTATTGTTAGTGACGGCTTCACCAGGTACTAGTGCTGTCTCGACCAGTAATATGACAAAGAGTAAGGAGAGAATAGTAAAGTGCACATGGTGTACAAGAAAGCACAAACAAAGCTGCAAGTAGTACATATTGCCATATAAAATGTTAAACCGCAATATAAGTTAGTCTGAGATTATCTTGCATTAATTTCGTTTTAAGTATTAATCCGAGATCAGTAAAAACGGCATTAACACGGGGGTAGTCCGCTCACTCTGAATACGACTGTAGATGAAGTAGTTAACCTAAAATAAAAATAAAAACTATTCAATTGCTCTAAGTTTGTCTTGAATTTTTAACTAAGATACATTCAAAGGTTTGTAAAAAAACACGGTGGAAAGACGATCGACTACTCTTTAGAAACGTCAAAAAGTGACATTGACAATTGCACACACAGTGTTCTTCCTCCAGCGCTAACTTCATACCGTTCACGGGACGCCATTTTGAGGGCTGTAAGCTCGAATCAGACCAGTTTTGATTGTGCTTTTGGTAACGATGGTTCAAATCGGACCGCGACCTCACAGAATATGTATTAGGCATTGACTTATATATTGATTTGTATTAGGCAAATTGGTTTGACGCACAAACCACAGAACGTAATATATTTTAGCGGGCGGGGGTCTACTCATAAATTCTCACCTGCGTGTCACCGGTGAGTGACAACGCTTTGGTAATCATGAAATGACAGGCGAGTCACCCTGTGAGTCTAATTATTCTAAATAGAGTGCGACGACACTGACATACCATTTGATGTTTCATGACGTCAGGCGAGAGCGTCTCACTTTCATCTGTGACTAACTCGTTTTCGTAGATAGGCTACATATCTACTCAGGGGGTCTACTCATGACAGCGAAAACGAAAGTTCATGTGTGCGCCTCTGTCGAACTCTATACATATAGAAAAAAAGTAGGCATATTTTTTTTTAGCTTTTAGGTGAGTCACTGGGGTCTTATCACTGCTTCATCATTGATAGTAAAAGGGACCTTGAAATTATTTCTCTTTCCAGTGTTAATATTTGATCGTTATAAGGTAATTTAGTAAACTATTGTAGTAAAACTCTATCCACAGTACTGAGTTAACCATCTTTATTATCTACCATACTTGATATCGTCCGTAATCTCGTCCGCCCGGCCACCTACTCCTTGCGCCCGGCCTACGCCCGGTTTCACCGCCTCCAGCTACAAAAATCCCAAAGTTACCTTTCGGTTACACCATATAAATATTCAATGTAACTAAAGGTTAACTATCGGATTTCAGGTAGCTGGAGGTGCTGAAAACGGGGGCTAATGTATTACGTGAGTAATATTATATTCTATGGCCTAATGCCGACGGCCGACTGCCCCCACTCGCTTTTTACTCCCCTCCTTCCAACATGGCCGCTCACTATATTTCCGTTGCCATTATTTTTAAAATCGCAAACCTTACACTATGTACCTGCTTGGGTTCTTGGAAAGATAAATTTTAATAAATCGAAATTTAAATGTAAATTGAAAGAAATATCGGAATAAGTATTTAGTAGTACCGTATCGAGATGAGATGTGAAAAAAAGACAATCTTCTATTTTTAATCCTGGGATCATATATTTCAAATGACATACATGAACAACTAGAATATAAAAAACAAAAACACTTGATTTATAAATTATTACAGCGTTTCAATGCTTTAATTCAGATTTGTTACGTTTAATCAGAATACTAAGATGTAACTAATAGGTATTGTGGAGAGGGGAAGGTTCTGGTATGGCACCTACTTCCATCGGGAATGCGGTGTGTTGGGCTAATATCATGACGGTGGGTATGGTATTAGCCATCACATCAAACACACATCAGTCACATAAAAACAAAAAAAGGTTGACAAATTAGATTTATGTGTGCCTAACCTTAGATGAAAAAGAATTCCTTTTTCAATTAAGTGCCTAACTAGTTGAAAATAATAAAAAATTGCCAAAGGTTCAAACAATGGGCACCGGGAAAAACAATGGACACCGTCGTGGTGATAGACACTATCGCACGTTTTATAAAAACATCTTCATCTATTCTGTTTCATTATGTTACTCGTTCTTTTTTTACAGTTAGCTAATACCACACCAAGTGTCATGATATTAGCCTAACATAGGAACTAGGTGCCATGCCAGGACCTTCCTTACCATGGCTACATTGAATAGGATGGAAAACACGTACAATTTTCATTCGTCAATTCGCTTGGAACATCGTTCATATAAGGAAATTCTGCCGTATGTTTTAATATGCGACGAATGAAGACAGGAATTGCTTCCATACCAGTGGTGAAGTGAGACTGTTTCAGCAAATTGTTTTTTCTGAACATAGTCCGAATTACGCACAAGAGCTCAACCCAAAATGTATTCTTTCTTCGACTTGACAAATCCGAATAGCCTAACACAACATATAACAGGTATAATTATATAATTGTATTGTTAGGTACAATTTGAGAAATGTAAGAGTATAAACGTACCACGTCTTCCTAAAAGCTTATGAATACTAAGAATGATATCGATGTAAGAATGTAATACTGCCATTCATGCACTAAGGTAAGTACCTACTTCAACAGGTTAACCTTTTGTGACCTTTATAGTACGTAAGTCCTCAATACATTTGGGTTATAAGCCTAAATACCCGATTATTTCCTGTGCTGTGAAAAGACTGAGATAAAAGAGAGATAACTGAATCTAACTAACAAGAAGTAGTACTTTCTAATGTCACTTTGACACATTTTGTATGGACCAAATGTCACTTTTGACACTAATTAGTACTATGACTTTTCGTTAATATAGGTTCCAGTTGCGACTATTTATATCAACCATACAGATTGCGCTTGGGTGGGGGGCTCTGTTTTGATAATGTATTCAGAAATTTAGGTATGTATTGTGTTGTACCTGCCAGAAATATCAGGGTCATTATGTATATATGATTACTGAATCCGAAGAGTATCATTATATCATCAATATATCATTATATCATCATTATATTTTTCCTAAGGCCATTCCTTATGTATGTACCTTTGGGTTATGGGTATCAGTTTATTTCTTGCATAGATGATTGATTCTCATCAAGATCATTTCCAAACACAAGATCATACAGGGCGCGCATGGTCTGTTTCCGTTTTGTGACCATTTTAATATTTAATATTTTAAATGGTCTTAACTTTTAAACAGCTCGATTCATCTACACGGAAAATAACCCAGGTAGTCAGACTTATAATCCAAGTGTACTGTGAGCTTACTACATACTATTATTCTTTTAGGTAGTCAATATGAATATTTAATAAATATTATATAATAGATTCTATCCTCAAATTTATGGTCCGGGTACACCAATAACACTTATTATATTATAAGTTCACCTTTGCTTATAAATTTGTAATTCTAAAAAATAATGTTCGACCATACTGGAAGCAAAACGGAAATGGGACCAACGTTTTACATGGGTTCCGAATTAATTAATTATTATTTATTAATTCGGCGTTAATAATGCGTTAATTATAAATATAATTAACGCATTATTAACGGATATTCACATATTACGGCATGTACGTTTCAGGTGGGTTGGTAGTTTTTGCAAATTGGAGACTGCGGGTCTCATAGTAGGCGGGCTAGATGGCATATCTCCTTCCTTTTTATCTATGGAACATACCCTGGGATTAGAATCCGTGTTCTACAGCGCAAGACACCACCGGTGTAACCCACCTAAGATGTGCCCAACTAGGTGTGCCCCGGTGTTGTATGCAACTGTGTAGCAGTATATAGCAAGTATAATTTCTATTCTGTTCTAACAAATTTTCTTGCCACTCTTACATTCGTAAAAAGTCTTGTGGTAACACAGCCTAGTGCGCAATGTCACATCAAGTCATATTTTAGTGGTTTGAAATTTATGAGTCCATACTGGCTTGAAATTAAGTCAATTTTTTTCGACTTGCATAATCCATGCAAGAAAATTAAATTTCTTTATAAATTTGAGTTCCAACCAAAATGGAACCTTTTTAAATTGGCTACCTACACCAAATGTTGTTACAAAATTTATTTTATTATTAGGTATAAAAATCTCACTAGGCATTTTCTATAATTTAAAAACGAAATGTTGTTGTTGATAGAATAAAAAGGGTTTGATAATGAGATTTAAGATAAGTAAGTCATTATCTAGTTATTTACATATACATTAAGTAGTTTATAGTTATTTAAACCTGATAGGTATTTTTAATGTAACTGTACGATGATAATGACTTTGATTTGCAAAAGGATACAATTTTTGGATGAACTTTACAATACCTACTTATCAATATGGTTTTGGCATTATGTTTTTTTAAAGATATATTTTCTTAATTTTGATATAGACATGCAGCCCTCCATCTTAATTATCTGCTTTTGTAACATTCTTGTGTGTTTGCCATACTTCTACTCACTCACAGTTGTATTCAGAGTGGGCGGACTAACTTGAATACGCCGGACTTAGCCGGTTTTTGTACGGTTGGTCCGGTGCTAATCTCGTACTAAGTTTGGACAGGTTCTCTCTGAATTAGTTTTCTAGTGTCCAGAAAATTGATGTCATGGAATAAATATGTTCCTCCATTAATCTACGTTAAGGGGATTTGTACGTCCGCGTAGATTCAGTTGTTCGTCACAATATCTACTGTAACTCCCCAAAAATCGGAAAATAGTTACAAATTTTATGTGTATTAGCAAGCCCACTAAGCAGTTACGTATTTAATGTTATAACCAATTCATAAAAAACCGGCCAAGTGCGAGTCGGACTCGCACATGAAGGGTCCCGTACAAAGATTTAACACAAAAAAATCACGTTCTTTGTATGGGGCCCCCCTTTAATTTTTATTCTTTTTCCTATTTGTTGTTATAGCGGCAAAATAAATACACATTTTGTGAAAATTTCAGTTAAATGGACCCTAGTACATTGCAAATTCTAACCAGAAGTTACCGCACATCGACCCCATCATTATTTACTCCAAGAATAAAATGCTCTGAGTTGACCATGAAACTAAAATAATTCAACAGTTGTACAAACTTATATACTTGAGACCACTTATCGTACACACAAACTTAATCAATAAAATATTAGGCAATCAAATAAAAATTATAATATATTCCTAACAGGAACAGATTCAAAATAATTACTAGCCTAGCTTTATTCGCATTCAGAATTATTCCAAATATGTCACGGTTAAGACCAAATGGATATTTTTGAATTTTTGGGAAAACTATTCTTTACCTGACCCTACCCTATTATACTAAAGTAAAATTATATAAGTACATACTACGAGGGCATGATTGTACAACAAAATTAAGATCTAACTACTAACATATGCTCATGGTTCATGAGATACAGCCCTGTGACAGACGGACGAACGGACGGACAGACGGACGGATAGCGGAGGCTTAGTAATAGGGTTCCGTTGGTACCCTTTGGGTACGGAACCCTAAAACGGCTAGCATTTGTGAGATTATTATGTGGCAAGGTGCAAAAGTTGCCTATTGCGCTATGCCTCAAATATTTCTCAGACCTTTTTATAAATGGTTAAAATACATTGAATACAAAATTGCTTAGTGTGCTCGCCAATACAGGGTTTAGTTTGTTACTTGCTATTTTTAAGGAGTTATAATAACTACGAACGACCGTGGCGCGATCTGCTTTGACCCACACACTCTATTAATTAAACTACTATCGAGAAAAAAAAGTGTGCATTACTTAGATAAAGTTGGTAAAAATAACTGAATCCAAGAGAACGGGAAGATTATTGTCAATGGTGAGCTGAATGAGGATTTTGGCAGTCGTGGCTGAATTTCGGAAAACCGATCAGATATGTTTGCGTCCATTAGTCTCTTCCATTAGTAGGTAAATGTATTTTAGTATATTTTTGGCATAACATGTTCATATATACCATTACGTAAGTTTAAAATCAGTATGATTGTTTAATATTATTTCATGCGCCCAATTGTAACACTTTTAAATAAAAAAAATGTACATAATATCGCCCAAAATAGATAAGCAGAGATACCTTTACATTCTGTACATTAAATAGCATTCTGTGTTTAAATCACTTTACCAAAGTCATAAGACGAAGGCAACACTTAATATAGTGTTTAATAAGATGTATACGTAGATTCATTAATCAGATCATCAACAATATGAAAGTGAAATTACTATCTAAACTTTCGAGCGTCCACGCACTCGCAGCGAAGATCCACATACGGGTGACACCGGCTGCGGCGGGCGAGCGCTACATGGGCGTGGAGACCTGGTCGCCCGCGACGTCCGCAGTGGTGACGCACTCTGCCCGCTCGGCCTCCGGCCCGATATCGCAAGCGAAGCCCCGCCCGCTGTGGACGTCCCTCGGGTGGATAGTGGCTGGCGCGAAGCTCTCCGGAGAGTGCCTTCTCGGCACGACCCCTCTCCCCTCGACGCAGGCCCTCCGCTCCTTCGGATCCCCCGTCCCCTCGCTCCTCCGCGTCGGCTCGAGGGTCTCGATGGAGTCGTCGCGGTGCTCCCTTCTGTGCTTGCCCTTCGGCTGGGGGGCGTTGCTCCGCTGGATCGCCGCCGAGACCGACCTGCTCAGCCGGAGCTTCGCGCACCTCGAGACGAGCTGCCGCTCCCACTTCACGGCGCCCTTCGTCGGCGCCTCGCTCACTATGCACACGGCGACGAACAGTATGAGCCGAGTCTCGGGGTTGTAGCCCTTGCACAGCTTGACGAGCTCCGTGTAGAGCTCGGCGCCCATCTCGGTCGGCTGGAGGTCCGTCCACTTGACGTACTCCGGCCGGCCGAGGTACCGGAAGCCGGAGGTGGTGAACTTCTCCGCCGCCTCCGGGCTCGTGAAGGACACCTTGACGACTCCGCGGCCCGCCGAGAGGTACCCGCCGTGCGCGAGGGTGCTCACCCGGTGGAGCGAGTCGGTGTCCTCCTTCGCGGTCGAGAGTATCTGCCGGCAGAGCGCGCTCGCCCGCGAGTGCAGGCAGACCTTCCTGTGCCTCTCCCAGTGCGCCCGGCGGCACTCCTTGGAGCAGTAGACGTAGTGGCAGTTGTGGCAGCTCTTGTAGTGTCTCCTCGCCTCGGCGGCGGGCGCCCGGGCGGGACACTTGGAGTAGCGGCACCGGACGAGCGTCTCGTCGCCGCTGTCGGTGTTGGGCGAGGCGCGCGAGCCGGGCCGGTCGGGCAGGTGCACGCTGGTGCGGCGGTCGAGGGTGCGCGCGTGGTGCGCGAAGGGCTCGCTGCGGCGGCGCGGGGGCGCGCGGGGCGCGTGCGCCGAGCGCGGCCGCCGCGGCGCCGCCGTTGCCGCGTTATCAACTGTAGCCATGCCTGCAACGACAATGTGGCTGAACTAAAGATGACTCAATAAATGAAACGTACGCTGTCGCGGGGACGCCTGGCAGATGTGAAACATCGAAATTATTTTGTACGGGTAATATCCATAAAAGGATAGTTTACGACAGGAAATCAATACGGTAAAATAAAAAAAATAAAAAATTATTTAACGGTTCCTCCACATAGCATTGTTTCTTTACATTTATACATATTTCAAGAAAGAAAAACCACACCGAAACTACCTGCAATTAAGGACAAACACAAAATGTACAAATAAATTACTAACTTAAGAAAAAAAACAACAAAAAAATCAAAAACAAAAACCTCATTAAATACAAAACATTCCTATTCAAAACTGGTCTCCAGGTCCAGGCTGGCTAGCTTTGGCCAAGTTACAGCCAGAATTTGGGGCTCGATGTATTTTCAAGGACAAGCGGAGTGTCGCTTCTTATACCCTATTTATTCAATGCCATTATATAGCTTGGTGACGCATGCCAACAGATGCTTTGACCCGCCGCTATAGATGTTTCACATCAAAATCATGCTAATCATGCATTCAATGCATACTAAACAAAATGCAAATACCTTGTCTGAATTAAATATATTGACTTACAAAACGCGGTTTGTAAAATATTTCATGCAACATGCTTTCAGGTAAAAGAAACGAACTGGCAATCAAACCTCATAGAAAAATGTTTAGGCAAGCATTATAGTTCTCGGCTTCCCAAGACAAGCATGGTTGTTAGGCGCCTACCATAGCCGACATCATCTCTTCTACGATGCTGCTATTGTTATGGATTTAGTCAGTCGGAAGAGGATGTGCAGTCAAACCATTTCGAGCTCTGAGCAAGGCTAACTATTGATGGACAAGCATGCATCTACAGCCGGAGACAAACGAACCTTACCACAGTGAAAAAGGGTCGCGAGAATAACGGCCCAGCGTGAATCTCTTTTCCGCCTATGACAGCCGTTTCCCGCGCATTTCGGTGGTAAGATAGTACAACGCGATTCAAATAAGAATAGGACGGGGCTCGTGACTAACTTCACCCGAATTCGCGAGGGAAAGTACGCGGCAACACCGCGGCAAAGTGCTGAAGTTCGTGAAATGTTAGCAGTTTGACATTCAAAATGGCGGTGATCCTATCCTATGCTTATTTGAATCGCATTGTAAGTCCCCTCTGAATAAGTATATACCTCTAAAAATATTTAAAAATGGAACGTAGCAACTTACATATCGTTCCTACCTGCAGCGAGGGCCGCGGAGTCGAGCGACCTCCTGTCGTCTCGCTCGCGCGCGTCGCTGTCGGACGCGCGACTGCCGCTGCGCGCGCTGCTCTCCGTGCGCCCGTCCTCGCTCGGCGTGCTCTGGTTCAGAGTCTTCGAGAGCGAGCTGCTGCTGAGCGGCTCGTAGCGGGGGCCCTGCGGACGAGGGAGGCAGATTAATCTTCGTGTGATGAGGTCAAAAGTAGCATACCTAGACGGCGCAGCGGCGGGAAGATACAGCTAGAATCTTCTTTCAAAGAGTGACATCTCCACATCTAGGTACAAAGGGTAATTGTATTCTAAAAGAGTCTAGAAAAAACCTGTTTGAGTCTGAAAGCAGGACTCAATCTGCGACCTATAAAATCTTCGTCCTTACATCCTTACTCGACGCAAGACCTTATCTGCACCTTTTAAGAGAGACGTGAAGTCAGAACCATATTTTTGTCTGGCGGGTAATACTGATGCTTGGCTATACAACGCGATTCAAATAAGAATAGGATGGGGCTCGTGACTAACTTCACTCGAATTCGCGAGGAAAAGTACACAGCAAAGTACAGAAGTTTGTGAAGTGAAGTGAGGGTTATAGCAGTTTTACATTCAAAATGGCTGTGATCCTATCCTATTCTTATTTGAATCGCATTGTATCTTCAATATGGCGTCAGAAATACAGGTCATTTTTTTATTTTATGGAACCTGACCATTATGATAAAGGCCCAATACAACACATTCCCGAAGGAATTAGGTGCACTGAACTGGATGGAATACACGAACGATTATTATACTGCCAACTGTCGTATTCGTATGCTGAGATTCATAAAGATTACTAGTACTTCGCTAAGCCAAAGTATGCCTTCCGACTGTCAGTTTTGACATATGTCATTTGAGTTTGACATTTGACATAAGTCAAAGTCGGAAGAAATACTTTGGCTTAGCCAAGTAGAAGAAATGTCTATGAATCTCAGCATAAGTCCGCTTCGCACTAAATACACAAGCCTTTCGCAGTATGAAGCCGCGACTCACCTCGCCGCCACCGAGGAGGTAGTAGGGGCGCGCGGGCCGGCGCGGGCTCGGCTGCGGGCCCGGCGCCGACGGCAGCCCGAGCAGCGAGTCCAGCACGTCCTCGAGCGTGGTGGAGCCGGGGGAAGGTCGGGTGAGCGCGACGCCCACTGGCGAGCGTTGTGAGCACTGCCACTCTGTTGTCAAATCAATTTGTAATAAAAGTCACTCTCATTATGGCTTCTGTTAATCGTCTGGGTTGTTACCATGGTAAGTTCACTCGCCGGGTGAATTGCAGGTGAACAGGCGTTAAAATGATAAAATCCGGCGTTTAGTTGCATTTTGTATCAAGCAGCGTTCTCATTTGTTTCTTTCGTTGATCGTTTTTAGCGATTTGTCCAAAAGGCGTTCTTTGATTGATGTCACACACGTTCGTTGAAAACGAAAGGAAAAGATATCCTTTAGGATATTATTTATTCTGTGGGAAAAGACTTGAGAAAAGATGGCGCCCTAAATGTCAAACCACATGTTATTCAAAGGTGCGAAATGTCAGATTTAATCACTCTATTGCCTGTCCACCTGCTATTCACTCGCCGAGTTAACTTATCATGGTAACCTGTTATCTCAATCTGTAAAATAATTAAATAGATTGCTCTAGTTTTTGAATTTTTTACAGTCTTTTGTCTAATTAACATCTAAGTACTAACAGCCGTATTCAGAGTGGGCAGACTAACTTTAATACGCTGGACTAAACCGGTTTTTGTATGGTTAGTCGGGTGATCTCTCCGAATACGACTGAAAGTTTTTGAAAATGTAAGTATTTTTGGCAACATTCGCCCACTGTTTCCCAGTAAGAGTCAAAATCAAATTAATAAATTGTTACTTACCTAAATAAATCCCTAGTGATTCCAGAAAATTAGATGTAAATTCCGCTTTATAGCCCATACTGAAATGAACATTTCCCATTGTCTGTGTTGTGTTCGTGTTGCAAGAGTGAATCCGCTGGGAGTGTGTTGAAATAGGTTGAGTTGAAAAAATTTACAAATATATATTTAGTTTTATTTGTGATTAAATTTAGGTTTCTTTATAGCCATTCCAAGACGATTTTTTCCCTAATTATATGCAACATCCCAAAAAGACTCTGTAAAAAGTAATAGAGATGTCATCTGCATATGTTTGAATTTTACGTCCTTTGATTTGATTTTTGCAATCATAAATGAAATGAGGAATAAAATTGGACTTAAAATGCTACCTTACGGGACACCATATGCTACATTTATTGGTAGCCTCAATACTCCATTTACGCCTACTTATTGTTTCCTTTTGAATAGGTAACATTCTAACCAGTTATGTGGATAGCCTCTAAATCCTTAGTGCTCAAGTTTTGTAAGTAGTATTGGAAAGGCTTATACTAAGTTTTGAAAAACTCCAATACAACGCCGTCCAGAGTGCCCACCATGTGTCTTGTCGACACAAGTGGGTAATATCCGCAGTTGCTTTTCCGTAGATCTTTTCGGCTCGAAACCCATATTGGTTATGTGAAAGAAGATCTAAGACATTATTAGGCCTAATTTTTTAAATCAATCAAATTTTTATAGTATTTTGGACAGTGCTGTGAGCAAGAATATATTTGGAGACTATTGTTTTGTCACCGGCAACTATATTAAAGTTCATAATAGCGGAAACTATTATGACTTTTTTGAAAGAATAAGGAAACTTTTTTTTTCCCAAATATTGCTGTAACGTCTTCTCATCCTGCAGCACTGTAAGTTTTAAGGGTGGTTTGTGCTTGATATTTCCTGTTACACAGTTGGGTACATGAAGAACAAGTATTAAACACAATGGTCAACATTAGCATAATATGAATTTATCCAGTCTGTGGCACTAATTCCATTAGTTGAGATTTAAAAAAGTTCATTAGAGTGATTTTAGTGTTCAGAAGGTAGTGCAACCAAATATTTAATAATTTCCTAGACCTTTTTTGTGTCTCTATGGTTGATGTCAATGTGACAGAATGAGAACTAGAATTTGTTTCTATTTTTGGTGACCGGTTTCAGAGTAAACGTCCGTACAATTAGGGCTGGGTGATGCATTTCTTTTTATTTTGTTGTTTTCTTTTCAAGGTTGATCTGTTTGTGTGTTTAAGAGTTTGTACTATTGCTGCAAAAGTATCAGTACGATGGTTAACATCGTTGCACATAGACACTGCTGTCCAATCGCTCATCTTTAGTATATCTGCTTTTTCATTTCATTTATTTAAACTTTTTGGTAGTCAAACAACGCTACGTTACGTCAAAAATATCCGCGAATTTGATCAACCCAGTAAATAAGAACACACATAACATATTTTTTCCGTCCACAATTATGAAATACACACTTAGATCTGAATGCTACTGCCAAACAATTCCTTGGTAGAACAGAGTCAATGCAGAATGTAGGAAGGGCGTCGCTTATCAAATGTAGATATGGAGCCAACGGAGAATGTAAGCCAAGGACATATTCTATAGCATTAAGTTTTTTTTTTATGCGACCTGACATGGATGGCTAATACCACACAAATACCGTTATGATATTAGCCCAATACACCACATTCCCGAAGGAATTAGTTGCCATGCCAGGACCTTCCCTTTATGAGCACGGCTACATTGAACTGGATAGAAAAAACAAACGATTTTACATTGCCGCTTCGATTATCTTTTCATCCAATGCGAAAATGCTTTACTGAATAAAGAACTTGATATATGAACTATCTTACTGTTATTTAAAAAAAAATTTGGCCTTACTATAACGGATGGATAAGCAGTGGCGTAAATAAATTCGTTGAATAGTTATCTCACTGATTAATCAGATCATTGAAAAATCGCCCCTTGGACTAATCTATCTAAATCTTTTATATATATCCATACCGAAGTTGCAGCAGTGACTATCGTAACATTCATTTTGGCCCATATTCAGACATCAACAATTTTCATCTTATTATATTGTGCATATGGTCCCGTGCAAGCAAACAAAACAAATAAAAAGCAAAATAATATTTTAATTAAAAAACTCTATTTATTCACGTTTCAGTACAACTTAAATAAAACATAGAAAAATACAAGTTACAAAGATAAAATCGAGCTGTCTCCAGACAAATTATAAGTAAGTTCATAAAATAATTACGAACTCACGCCTCCTTCTGAAGTTATATCGGAGACTCTAAGTTATATTACATTTTGATATGTCCAACATTCAAGTGTCCAAATTATAATGCCTATGCTACAATTTTACATTAAAATATAATTTAAATCTGTGCATACACTAAGAATATGTAGGTATTAGATGTTATAAACTAAGCTTAAATAAAAAATAAGAAATTTACTATAACGTAGTAATAGAGAGCTCTGCACGGTGCTATCTGAATTTGTGAAATAAATTGAATATCAGATTTATATATTTGAAATTGAATTAATTTCATACAATTGGCCAATAAGCTCCGTGGCTCTCAACGCGTTAGGACAAACACAACAGAGCTCGAACCAAAACAAACTGACATCACATCTCACGAAACAGACTACGCGAAGAAGGCTTCAAGACATAATATACTCATACACCTACGAAGGCCCGCATTCATGGCCTTTTTTGATAATTCAAAAGTACAAGTCTCCTAGGATATCTTGATAACCGCTGCATTTTTTTTTTGTTACGGTACTGCAGCTAAAATTTTACAGATGCTTATTCTTATCATTGTTTATTTTAGGGTGATTTTTTCAGTGGTTTTGCACGGTAAAATATTGAGAAACAAATAAATAAAATCAGCGAAAATAGATGGACCCTAATACACCAGGAATTAATGGATAAATGCAACTTAAGACACAGGGTTATTCTGGTGGTAAAATTACAGATATTTCCCGTCCCTTTTTCCCAACTTCAAAGGAAGGATTTCTCCATAAATGTTGGTCATTTGGTTTAAATAAAATGTGGGAAGATTGAGCTTTAAAACAACATTAAGAGGGAAAATAGTTTAACGTCGAAAACCCCAAAGAGTAAATTGCCCCCTGATGGTGTCCACAATCCCACATTTTCATCACGTAACCTTCTCACGCAGGGTGTGTCGCGAGACAGACGGACACACAAGAACGACATGCACAATTTCTAACCTAATCAGAACCTGTATAATTTACTAGAGCACCGAAGCTCCGCATAAATTATGAGGTGATTTAAGTAGAAGAGGAGATTTCTGAGCGCCGGCAGCGTACGGTCAATTCTACGACACCTTCGTACTGACAGAGTTCTGATGAAACGACATATACCTACATAGCGAGGCGAGCGACGCCATCGGCGTCATCACATACTTCGACAACGCGTACGTATTCTCGGAGCCTTGGACGCGACACGAATATATTGGATAGCTGAAAACTACCTACATTTATTAAATTATAAATTTATCTTCTAATAATTTGTTTCAATATAAGGACAATTGATGGGTTAATTTGAGGTTGAACAGGCTCTTTTTTTATCCATCGATTAGCGTTTAAAGTTACTAATACATAATAATTCTAAGTGTCGAAAGCTAAGATTTTTCCATGTAAGAAGTCCAATGTCTAGACAATACAAACATTGCCATTGATAATAATTCTTGTCCATTTCCTTACTAGGTGGTAGAGTAAATCCCACCCGGGGTTGTACCATCACTGCGAAATGGTCAAAGCATCAATGAAAATTTTCACATCCTGTTTAATATAAAAAGGTCCTGGCTTTTTGACCTAGCTCCCATGCGGTGTCATGTGTTAATATAATGACAGTTTCAACAAAAAAATATGTTTAGAAATCACAAGAATGAATTAAACAAAATATCTAATTACAATGCCTTTAAATATAGATGTTGCTGTTTAACCTCAAATTAATGTCCAAATTTCAATGTTAAAAGTATTAGAAAACATTAAAAAAATATTTCATCAGCTGTTTAAAAGTAATCACACAGAAGGCAAGCGTAGGTACAAAATCATTTTGTAGGACAAAATTAATGATAGCACCGTGACAAATAATGAATGTATTTACAAAAATATACATATCTAGCCAAAATAAAAGATTATAAAATAAGTTAAACACTTTTTTATAAAAATAAAGTTAAAAGGCTGTAACGTAATACTGTACAAGTGTCGTAACAGAATTTTGTGGCATAGAGCAACCAATAACGGGAGATAGAGACAACACGACATTATGGCAATCTGTTGTTACATTTATTACTTAACTATGACTCTATTTTTTTCCACTTTTTTAACTCAAATATACATTTGATTGCTGACAGGTTAAGTCAATTGGTATAACAATGTAATATGAAGTGTACCAAAATATATTTCTTTTTATTTCAGGTACACGAATATTAACTGAATATTTAATTCATGTAGAAAACTCAACGATGACAACGAACCCAAAAAAATGCAGATAAAATATAACTTACTCTTAAAATTATATGCACTGACTCGTTTTTTGCATTGGTATAAAGATGTTACGTACAAATTAAAACAAATTTAATAAGCAACTACCGAATGACAGCAAGCAGTGCTCTATAAATACCAGCACACATCTAAACATAACACACACACTCACACATCTGTTCCACTTTATGCTCGACTATACAAAACATAATATATTAGTGTAATTATGTAATACTAAAAACAAAAGTGAGTGTCAGAAACAAGTGATTACGATAACCAAAAAACAATACTCTTGGCAGTTACTTTCAGGGCACAATACTGACCTTTCTAGTTACCTACATCGTTGCAATAACAAAACATAATCTAAATTTTAGATCAAAATTAACTGATTCAAGGGCTTACGCATACAAAACAAAACAGCACAGGGTAGCACCTAGCTCTATCAGACCACATCTTCAGAGATGTTATTTGATGAACGCCCGAGGTCACAGAGATGAAATGTTTATTTTTACCAGAAAGTTTAAACTGCACTAATCACAGCGTATTACCTTGGAATGTTCAGTGCGAATGAATCTGTGCTAGACCTAACCCACGTAAGGCTTGGGCCACGCAATTCGTATTATTGATTCGATTTCCGAATCAAGACCCTTCGAAAACAGAGACTACACAAATGTATGTACCCACCCCTCATACATATTCCCAATTAAATATTCCTTCCACTCTTCATTCATCGTTTCGAATTCGACAAATTAACATGTGTGGCAGCATTCAAAGAGCCGCGTTCGGATATCGTGTTCAGAAATCGATCATGTGTTCCGGGCCTAATGGTTCCTTTGTTATCAGACCATAATGGTTCTGGAAACTTGTAACTAGCCAGTAGAGGGTACCTTGCTCAAACTACATGTTCTATTCTTGGAGGTTTCATATGCCTACACATACCCTACTGCGATTGCGTCCGTGCAGCCTAACAACTTGCGGAAGGGGTGATTGTACATAGATCCCACTACCTTCATTTCTTATTTCATCTCTGTCACCTCAGGGTTCCTGGTTCTTGCAGTGAAACCACAGAATGTAGTCCGCCAAGTTATGCATTCAACGACGAATCACAGATATAAGAGTGTTCGTTCAGTAACAACATTTAAATGTCATTATTTGATTCTCTAAAAGGAACCTTTTTCCTTACAATTGTTTTTAATAAAAAAAAATGTTGCTGAAAATATATGGGTAGGCGAATTATGTTCAACATTTTGAAAGACTTAGAAAAAAATCCTCATTTCAGACTCTAAGTTCCTAGTCCCAGCTGTCACCTAAATTGGCGTTTACGGAACTTCGAAGTTACATAAAATCGTCAACCTCCATTCAAGTTTTTACTAGATATTCTGTGGTTTTACTTCTTCAACTGTCAAACCCCTGATTTCACCACCTCCAGCTACCTGAAATCCGATAGTTAACTTTCGGTTACATTGGATTTTTGTATGGTGTAACCGAAAGATAACTTTAGGATTTTTGTAACTGGAGGTCGTGGAACCCGGCGAAAGTCAAACTCGGACTTCCGACTTGTACGAAAACGCGGAGTGGCGTAAACGGCAACTTCGACGTAATTGTAGTGACAGTGAGTAAGCTGTCAAATCAAACTTGGTCTCGCAAATGTTAGTTTGCTTAACGCCCACTGTGCGCGCTCTTCAATTTCTTCATACATTTGAAAACGCCAGTCGATCGGTATGCCGTAAACGCCAATGTAGGTGACAGCTGGGACTAGGGTCTCTGGAATCAAGCCCGAAGTAAAGGTTGTTCCTGAACGAACGCTAAAATACGATTATGCATATGTCGGAACGCAGGAGAGGCAAGTTGGCAACACAGTAACTAGAATACGCGGTCTGTCTCGGAATGCACAAGATGGCGGCGGGGGCGGGGTGGGGTAGCGGTACCGGTAGAGCTAGGTGTTGCGCGTGCGCGTCACGTGTGCCGCTCACCGGGCGCGGGGCTGGCGGCGGGCGCGGCGGGGGCGGCGGGGGCGGGCCGCTGCAGCTCGAGGCGGAGGGGGCGCGGATGCGGCGGCGGCAGCGACGACACGAGAGGCGTCTGCGGCGACTCCAGCGGTTTCGTGCCTGCAATCACGAAGGTTCGCCTGTCAGAATCTATCATGGTGTAAGCCAGACTCGACGAACAGACGCCGACGACTCCCATATCCTTTCGAACTTTTGCCAGGCATGTTCACATTAGGTTCAAAGGACCCCAAGTTGTATTTTGGCTAAAATACCTCGGCAGGAAGTGTGAATGACGTTGCTGTAGGGTTCCCTTGATAGCTGCTAAAAGTTGTGGACAATAACTGTAGCCGTAGATCGCTGGTAATTGGGTACCTACTGCAAGGATTTAAATAAAAAGAACTTGGGAACACGTCAACTCAGGCCTTTACTCGACAGGTAGCCCATGTCACACAATTTTACAAACACAGACAAGATGTCATCGTTAAAAGATCATAGAGTTAGCATTAATCTGGTGATACGGATTCTATTACATATTAAAGGAATGTGCGAGAAACAAAATTCATGCAACAGTTTACCGACATAAGAACTACGTGATTAGTGGGTATCATAGGAGAAATGTGGACAATGCACAGGTTTATTCCTTGCCTGTTGAGCGATTGTTAAATAGGGACGGAAGAATACTGTTATGCAGCTTTGAAGAGCATTCTCCGTGGAACGGGCGGTATACCCCTTCCAAGGTGGATTCTCCCGATTAAGGGATTCTTCGGGGCCTCAAATAGACCCACGGAGCGCTAGAATGCAAGGCGTTCTCACGGCCAGTACAGCTTCTGGCTCGCGCGCGCTCGGCGCCAGCTCGTCCGTGTCCGCCTCGCTCGGCTCGAGCCCGCTCACGTAGTGCACGATCGTCGACGTCACCTCCTTGATGCTGCTCTGGTCTCTTCGGAGGCGCGTGATGTCGGCGACTGCGCCAGCAGCGACGACGCTAGCCTGCACCGCGGAATGTTCACTCACCTACGAAGGAGCTCTCCAGCCAGTACAGCTTCTGGCTGCCGCGCGGGCTCGGCGCCAGCTCGTCCGTGTCCGCCTCGCTCGGCTCGAGCCCGCTCACGTAGTGCACGATCGCCGACGTCACCTCCTTGATGCTGCTCTGGTCTCTTCGGAGGCGCGTGATGTCGGCGACTGCGCCAGCAGCGACGACGCTAGCCTGCACCGCGGAATGTTCACTCACCTACGAAGGAGCTCTCCAGCCAGTACAGCTTCTGGCTGCCGCGCGGGCTCGGCGCCAGCTCGTCCGTGTCCGCCTCGCTCGGCTCGAGCCCGCTCACGTAGTGCACGATCGCCGACGTCACCTCCTTGATGCTGCTCTGAATCTCTTCGGAGGCGCGCGATGTCGGCGACTGCGCCAGCAGCGACGACGCTAGCCTGCACCGCGGAATGTTCACTCACCTACGAAGGAGCTCTCCAGCCAGTACAGCTTCTGGCTGCCGCGCGGGCTCGGCGCCAGCTCGTCCGTGTCCGCCTCGCTCGGCTCGAGCCCGCTCACGTAGTGCACGATCGCCGACGTCACCTCCTTGATGCTGCTCTGGTCTCTTCGGAGGCGCGTGATGTCGGCGACTGCGCCAGCAGCGACGACGCTAGCCTGCAACGCGGAATGTTCACTCACCTACGAAGGAGCTCTCCAGCCAGTACAGCTTCTGGCTGCCGCGCGGGCTCGGCGCCAGCTCGTCCGTGTCCGCCTCGCTCGGCTCGAGCCCGCTCACGTAGTGCACGATCGCCGACGTCACCTCCTTGATGCTGCTCTGAATCTCTTCGGAGGCGCGCGATGTCGGCGACTGCGCCAGCAGCGACGACGCTAGCCTGCACCGCGGAATGTTCACTCACCTACGAAGGAGCTCTCCAGCCAGTACAGCTTCTGGCTGCCGCGCGGGCTCGGCGCCAGCTCGTCCGTGTCCGCCTCGCTCGGCTCGAGCCCGCTCACGTAGTGCACGATCGCCGACGTCACCTCCTTGATGCTGCTCTGGTCTCTTCGGAGGCGCGTGATGTCGGCGACTGCGCCAGCAGCGACGACGCTAGCCTGCAACGCGGAATGTTCACTCACCTACGAAGGAGCTCTCCAGCCAGTACAGCTTCTGGCTGCCGCGCGGGCTCGGCGCCAGCTCGTCCGTGTCCGCCTCGCTCGGCTCGAGCCCGCTCACGTAGTGCACGATCGCCGACGTCACCTCCTTGATGCTGCTCTGAATCTCTTCGGAGGCGCGCGATGTCGGCGACTGCGCCAGCAGCGACGACGCTAGCCTGCAACGCGGAATGTTCACTCACCTACGAAGGAGCTCTCCAGCCAGTACAGCTTCTGGCTGCCGCGCGGGCTCGGCGCCAGCTCGTCCGTGTCCGCCTCGCTCGGCTCGAGCCCGCTCACGTAGTGCACGATCGCCGACGTCACCTCCTTGATGCTGCTCTGAATCTCTTCGGAGGCGCGCGATGTCGGCGACTGCGCCAGCAGCGACGACGCTAGCCTGCAACGCGGAATGTTCACTCACCTACGAAGGAGCTCTCCAGCCAGTACAGCTTCTGGCTGCCGCGCGGGCTCGGCGCCAGCTCGTCCGTGTCCGCCTCGCTCGGCTCGAGCCCGCTCACGTAGTGCACGATCGCCGACGTCACCTCCTTGATGCTGCTCTGAATCTCTTCGGAGGCGCGCGATGTCGGCGACTGCGCCAGCAGCGACGACGCTAGCCTGCACCGCGGAATGTTCACTCACCTACGAAGGAGCTCTCCAGCCAGTACAGCTTCTGGCTGCCGCGCGGGCTCGGCGCCAGCTCGTCCGTGTCCGCCTCGCTCGGCTCGAGCCCGCTCACGTAGTGCACGATCGCCGACGTCACCTCCTTGATGCTGCTCTGGTCTCTTCGGAGGCGCGTGATGTCGGCGACTGCGCCAGCAGCGACGACGCTAGCCTGCAACGCGGAATGTTCACTCACCTACGAAGGAGCTCTCCAGCCAGTACAGCTTCTGGCTGCCGCGCGGGCTCGGCGCCAGCTCGTCCGTGTCCGCCTCGCTCGGCTCGAGCCCGCTCACGTAGTGCACGATCGCCGACGTCACCTCCTTGATGCTGCTCTGAATCTCTTCGGAGGCGCGCGATGTCGGCGACTGCGCCAGCAGCGACGACGCTATCCTGCAACGCGGAATGTTCACTCACCTACGAAGGAGCTCTCCAGCCAGTACAGCTTCTGGCTGCCGCGCGGGCTCGGCGCCAGCTCGTCCGTGTCCGCCTCGCTCGGCTCGAGCCCGCTCACGTAGTGCACGATCGCCGACGTCACCTCCTTGATGCTGCTCTGAATCTCTTCGGAGGCGCGCGATGTCGGCGACTGCGCCAGCAGCGACGACGCTAGCCTGCAACGCGGAATGTTCACTCACCTACGAAGGAGCTCTCCAGCCAGTACAGCTTCTGGCTGCCGCGCGGGCTCGGCGCCAGCTCGTCCGTGTCCGCCTCGCTCGGCTCGAGCCCGCTCACGTAGTGCACGATCGCCGACGTCACCTCCTTGATGCTGCTCTGAATCTCTTCGGAGGCGCGTGATGTCGGCGACTGCGCCAGCAGCGACGACGCTAGCCTGCACCGCGGAATGTTCACTCACCTACGAAGGAGCTCTCCAGCCAGTACAGCTTCTGGCTGCCGCGCGGGCTCGGCGCCAGCTCGTCCGTGTCCGCCTCGCTCGGCTCGAGCCCGCTCACGTAGTGCACGATCGCCGACGTCACCTCCTTGATGCTGCTCTGGTCTCTTCGGAGGCGCGTGATGTCGGCGACTGCGCCAGCAGCGACGACGCTAGCCTGCACCGCGGAATGTTCACTCACCTACGAAGGAGCTCTCCAGCCAGTACAGCTTCTGGCTGCCGCGCGGGCTCGGCGCCAGCTCGTCCGTGTCCGCCTCGCTCGGCTCGAGCCCGCTCACGTAGTGCACGATCGCCGACGTCACCTCCTTGATGCTGCTCTGAATCTCTTCGGAGGCGCGCGATGTCGGCGACTGCGCCAGCAGCGACGACGCTAGCCTGCAACGCGGAATGTTCACTCACCTACGAAGGAGCTCTCCAGCCAGTACAGCTTCTGGCTGCCGCGCGGGCTCGGCGCCAGCTCGTCCGTGTCCGCCTCGCTCGGCTCGAGCCCGCTCACGTAGTGCACGATCGCCGACGTCACCTCCTTGATGCTGCTCTGAATCTCTTCGGAGGCGCGCGATGTCGGCGACTGCGCCAGCAGCGACGACGCTAGCCTGCAACGCGGAATGCTCCAGATAAATAAAGCCTAGTAAAGCCTAGTTTAATAATCAATCCCTGGTTTTATAATCAATGTTGTTGTGGTGGGTGTTGTAATGAATGCAGACTACTATACATAAACCAGTCATCATTGACGAAACAACTCAGCCTAAAGACTTCGAGCTTACACCCTAACAATGAAGAAAGAAAGAAATAAATAAATAAAAAATTAGGAAACCAGACAAGGAGGATTTTTTTTTGGATCCTACTACAAAGTGAATGGTGTCATCTTTCCTTGTGTTCAGAAAACAAGATTCTACAGGTTCATCAAATGAGGGCTTAATATCAATAAAATCGCGTTTATCTCGAAGACGCCAGTGGAAAAGTCACAGAGATGACCACAGATGGACCACTGAAGTTTTGATGTGGAGACTTTACGGAGAAAAAATTAAGCATCGGAAAACCACCATCACGTTATTCAGACGATATACATCGGATAGCAGGCCACAACTGGTGAAGAAGAACAGGAGACCGCGCAAGGCCGTTAATTCTGTAATTCTGTTGTTCATTTCTTTGTTGTTTTTGTGTTATTGATTCTCCTGTTTCTGTTTTAAATTAATCACAATACCTTGAGATCCGGTGGTACCTGAAAACCAGCGGCACAATTCTACTTCAGCAAACTTGCTGAAGTATATGCGGGCATGAACGCTGAGCCACATCACCTTTTCCCTAGAGTTTTACATACACATTGGTCTAGTCTAATCATAATAATATTGTAAAAAGTTGTAAAACATGATTGTATGTACCGCTTTAAGGGATTAAAATGCTTCTATTTCTATTTCAAACTTGGCGACGTCGAGCGGAGGATTACGACTAGCAGTGGACAGCAAAAGGCTGACGAAGATCCAGTGTCGGCGCTCACGGGTTATATGAAGGGATGAGGTGTGCGTACCGTTCGTGTGGCGTGCGCGGCGCGGCGCAGGCGAGCCGCTCCTGGCTGCGCCAGCCGAGGTAGGGCTGCCGCGCGCTGAACGAGCTGCGCGCCGACGGCGAGCAGAGCGGGCTGGCCGCGCCGCCGCGCACCGAGCTGCGCGTCGACGAGCACGGCGACGTCTGCAACGTGCGCGTTCCGCGATTAATTCGAATGCTTCGTCGGTTTGTCCCCGGGTTCCGAAAGGCCCAGAGACTCGAGTCTGCAACTCTCGCAACTCCACCAGTTGCGAGAGTTGCAGACCCAAGTGAGCTACCCGTTAGAGTGCAGCTCTGTGAATCAAAATAGGAACACATCATAAATAAACTCTCTAATCGGTTGCGGTAGCCTGTTCTGTGTTCATTTTGCCAACAGGAGGTCGACGTGAGGACGTTAGGGAATGTTACACATGCGCCTATACCGCAAGGCTGGCATGTCCTACGCTCGGAGTCGACACCACTTATTTGCTGCTACACTAGGCTCTTCGTCAATCGGTAGAGCACGCGTAATACCAATGTCAATGAACATAATATCTGCAAAATGGAGATGCGTCGCGTTAGTGTGCCGGCGATCTGACCTGGTTAGAGTTGAGCCGGCTGGTCGACCAGCGGCCGAAGCTGGTGGTGGCGGGGCTGAGCTGGGCGGCGGCGTGCGCGGCGGGCGGTGCGGGCTGGCCCAGGCTTCCCAGCGACGTGGTCTTGGAGTTGAGGCCGGCCGGGGACCAGCGCGCGGCGGCGGACGCGTCCGAGAGCCGCTTGCGCAGCAGGAATCCCTCGCGCGGCGTCGGCGCGTTCTTGTACCTGCAGCATCGAATCAAGGTTTCATTGTAGACAGTTCTTGTATTTTACTCAGTTTTACAACGTCTCTCAAACACAATTGACACTATTGACAAATTCGAGTATCGGTAACTTCGCAAGATACTTATATGATAGTGTCAAGAATGTTTGAGAAACGTCTCGACACTGACTGTCTTTGAATCTCAGCATATGAGCTGGCAATTTATATTTATATGCATATGAGCTGGCAGATATGTTCGACGGCATCTTTTTCATTTGTAAACTCAAATGTGAAAATATGTAACTGGTGTTTATTTTTATTATTTAGTTAATTCACTTTATGTATGAATGCATTGTAGTTTTTCCGAATAAATAAAATTTAATTGACATAATTCATCTAAACTATAGTCAATGGGTCGGGAGCGGTAGAAATCAGTGATCAACGTAACGATTAACTTTTGTGCAACGCAAATTTTTACTGATCACGTTCATGTTAACATTAATGTCCTTGTGTGCAGCGACCAGCGACGCACTGACGATTACTTTGATGTCATTACAACGAAAAGAGAGGCACATTTGAGATCATTTTACCTTGGCTAGTCTAAAATAAATTACAACTCCGGTTATGCTACAAACTGGGTTGGTTGATTGCAAAAACTATAAGGCATTTGATGAAGGTTGTGTTTGCCCATAGCCTGCTGTATTGTTTTGTGTTTGTGTGTGCACACAACACAAACGCAAAACAATACAGCAGGCTATGGTTTGCCTGTTATTGGGTCTGCACACTGTTATATTTAATATGTATGTCCGTATAAACGTGAATGTAAATGTGTCAACCTGTTGGCAAACCTTTATAAATAAATAAATAAATTTGACCTTATAACAGTGTTTGTTGTACCTTGTGCCTCTACGTATTTACGCAGTCTTGAATCAATATGCGTCGCAGGTGCTGTCTTTCTTGGCTATGATGCAATGATACGTTACCAGAAATATCTATGTATGATATGCTGTTTCAATTGACCACTCATTTCAGTTGCATTAGAATACGATTCCAATACTGATAAACACCGTTAGTTATTGATTTTTGCATCCCACGGAACCCTGACTGGACTTACCCCTGTTTTCAACCTCCAGGTACCTGAAATCCGATAGTTAACTTTCGGATGCATTTCAAATCTATATGATGTAACCGAAAGATAACTTTGAGATTTTTGTAGCTGGAGATGGCGGAACCGGGCGTTAGTTAGCCTCAGCACAATAGTGCATACTTCCATTCACAGCTTCCATTATAACTTTACGAATGCGAGCCGCCATGGTTCGGAATCCATATAATCCGCCCGGCAGTGCGATAAGGAAGCGCGTAATGACGTTTTAGACTAGGAGGTCGCGACAAAAATGGTAACGATAACGTAAATGGCTGAAACTGGGTTCACGGGATAAAGACCAACCCTCTGAAGCTAAATGTGTCAAAATGCCTGTTCCAAGTGGTTGCGTTACGTAGATTAGGCGACTGAAAAAGTAGTTATGGTGACGAAAAATATATATGATAAGGTAAATGGATGCATATAACGAAGCATGAAAGTATCCGTACATACTTGCTTGGCAATACAAAAATTGAACAAATATTTGGTTTCATTTCGTAGTTATAGGCGATTTAGGTTACATATATAAGCTAAGGTATATTTAGGTATTTAATTGAAAAACCGACTGGTTACATAATTAGTAGGTAATCAGTATATTCATCAGCAGGTACAATGCAACATCTATTTTATATAGCCAATCTAGACAACGCAACCACTTGGCACGGGCAGACCGACATATATAGCATCAGAGGGTTGGTCTCTAACATGTGAACCCAGATTCAGCCATTTACCTTATCGTGACCAAAAATGTCGTGACCTCCCGGAATATATAGGCTGCACCTACTTAGGGTATTTGTTTGCGAAAACCTGTCATTACGATATCAGTTTGAGCATGGTTTGGGGTAGGTAACCTTCCGCATCTAAACCTCATTTTGCGCTTCGTTATCGCTCCACCGGTTGGTACCAAGTTTTATGTACATAGCTTTGACCATAAAGGGAAGGTCCTGGATCACTATGGTATCAGGAGTTTTGGTTTTTTTTTGACCAGTTACGTAAAAAAATGTTTTCGCAGCCCCCTAGTAAGTTCGAAAGACCATGTGCATCATAGGGCACCTCTTGTGTGAGAGCCTACACTCTAGGCTTTGAATTATGCCTGATGGAAGAGTGAATGGTCGTGCTCACCATTCCGGCACGTTGAGCTTCTGCAGGGAGCGCTGCACGCGCAGCTCGTGCTCGGAGAGCACGCGCTCGGAGTTCTTCTGCAGCTCGTTCTCGGGCGGCTGCAACAGACAAGATGGCCGCGGTCACTCCTCCGGAACGTGAGGGAGCTGTTTACGGTAACAACAGCTTTAAAATATAAGCATGTACCATCGACGACATAAGTCCAGTAGCACCCGACGGTCGGGTTTGTTTTGCACATGTGGCGTGCCCCGTCCCCCGCCGACCGGTCTGCAGGCGGGGGGAGGGGGGCGTCCTACCGCAAGCCGCGCGGGCGGTGCTATCCCCTCCTCCCGCTTCCCCTCCGCACGACGCGAGCACTTCATAGCAATCGCGTTGGAATGTGCTACTGGACTTTTGAATGCGACCGTACACACAGATACACCAGCCGAGCGGTCGGTTCTACTATTAAAATTAATTTCCCCTTACATTTTACATACCACCTTTCTGAAAATGCATGGTCAAGTCCTGTTTTTAAATCGCAAACCTCGAAAAACAAAAAAAAAATAGTTTCATGAAAGGTGCGGTCAGGGACATCCGACAAATTTCCGAGATTTGATACTGGAATTTTTCCTTTTATAATTCGGGCCGAATACCGGCATAACCCCTCATGCTACGAGATAAATCAATGAAATTGAATTGTGCTACATTTTGTTGGCTTCCATTTACGAAGTCTAAGCCCAATGGTTTTCTTGAAATCGTAAAAGAAAAGCAGAGATTTTTTTTGCGAAATGAGCCTGGACATTTCTAAAAACTATTGGGATTATTCGTTCAAATAAAAATGCATAATTATACACTTTCTGAAAGGAAAAAAACAACCATGTTCAATATTTTACTCGAAGCAATTTTAAAAGGTTTGATATAGACGGTCATAAGGACATCTAATTATAGATGCATGCATTTACGCAGGAACTAAAGTGTCCAACTTTGCCAAACTATAAAATACGAAAGTAAAAACGTTTAAGAGCGCTCTTACGCCAACGCGGTGCATCAAACCCGAGCTAATGTGTTACACGCACACACACATCCAGCATGACTCACCAACTGCTGTTTGTAAATACGACGTTAATTTTATTGGCGGCGAGGAACGCGCGAACGAATGGCATACCGAATAAGCATTATCTAAAATTAGACAGCATACCCCACCGTTGCACGAGCCAATCTAAATATGTAACCGATTACAATTATAATGGTAAAACATTACCCACCCAACACATCGGGTCGACCAGCGTCGACAGAGACAGACCGTACGCGGTGTCGAACCACCAATCCGAGGAACCGAATTCTTCCCCGAAATGAGGGAAGTGCACTTTAGTCTCCACTTCGGGTCCGTCGAAGCTGGTCTCCAGATACGACGTGCGACGTCCCAGGCTCTTCAACGTGGACGAGTCCCTCATTCCGAGCGAGTGGCCCTTCGTTCGGAGCATCTTGTCGTAGCAAAACTCGAGGTAGCCTTCGATCGTGTCGTCCCATACGAGCTCCGTCGAAACTTCTTCTCCGCCCACGAGAGCGGCCAAATCGTGCGAAGCACTGACGCAGACGTCACGGTCGCGCGGTATGATCTCTACCTGTTGATAGTTTTTTTTGCAAGCGTCGTCGGTGGGGAGCGCAGCTGGGGGAGGTGCGTTCTGCAAGAGTCGCAACCAAAACTGCCTCGCCCTGTCGTCTTCGCTTTCGCGCGCTGCGATCGATTCGGTCCGACGAGACATTTCCATTTCGCTAGTCGTTTGCGTGGCGTAATTTGAGTCCGAACTCGTCGCCGGGTCGACACCTTCACACACTCGGCGTTTCTTGTGTCGAGTCAGATCGCTTAGTTTCCTCGCGATGCGTCTGACATTGAACGAGGGCCGTCTCTTCAACTTTGAGTTCGACGTTCCTCGTTTATCCGTGAAATAGCATCTCTCTGCGATGGCCGTCATCCTTTCCAGTTTCTTCTTGAAGAAGCCTTTAAATGTCATCGGCGATTCGACGTCGGAGCGGCTCCTTGCGATCTCCGGATGCCTCGCGTAGTATTTGTCTCGGGTCAGAGGCTTCACGAACTCGTGTCCTGTCGGACAGTCATTCTTGGTGTCCAGATCGACGACCGCCGCTCCCCATTCCAAGTCGAGCTGTTTCCAGAACATGTTCAAAGCTAAGTAATCCTCTGTGGATAAGTCTCTTTCCATTTTCATGTTTGCGATCATTTTAGGGATATTTTAGTTCTCTTTGCCTCCGCAAAATTAATGTGGTACTCCACAATGTGTTACTTATACACTACGTTTACTTCGGACGATTCCTGAGTACTAAAAGGACTGGACGAATCCTTATTCCGAGCTGTTGTACTTTCCACTGTCATTAGCAGTTAATGTTAGCAAATATTGACCTTTGAGCATTCGATATTTTGAACCGGATAGTAACGAGATAGCGACGTGCATTCAGCAACAAGTAAGAATAAGCACAATCATGGAATAAGCACAATATGATTTGGCTGTCTGCGTTCCTACAATGTGACTTCTACGTGTTTTACTACAATGAACAAATTACGTTTTACGCCATTTGCGAAAATACGAAAAAAAACTCATATTCTAGAATGTTTTAAATGTTTTAATATCTAACCTCAAAATGTGTGGGTATGTACATCAATCTGTAAAGATGGCGTATAGAGATGACTCTACCCAAACGGTCTTGACTTTGGTACCTACGTAGCTCGGTTTGAGTACCGCAGCCTTTCATGTGGCCTTGCCGAACAAACGGCTACCGTACCGTCGTCGTAACTTTCAATAGAAAGCCCGCGTGTGGGAATGTAAACGCACAGGAAACCACCTCCCAGTATGGATGTACAACTAAATCGATACATAAGGTACAATAATAGCTGCAAGAACCAGAGACTGAACCCGCGTAAAATGTGAGGGAATATGTGAGGGAATTCGATAAATTCTGCACCAATCAGAAGTGGATGCCGAATACTCTTCCCAGTAAGAGGGCAGAAGGTATGTTTTTTTTGTTTATGTGACTGGACATGGATGGCTAGTACCAGACCTTCTGGCATGGTATTAGCCTAACACACCACATGGGAACTAGGTGCCATGCCAGGACCTCCCTTATATTGCACGGCTATATTGAACTGGATGGAAAACACGGACAATTTTCATTGCCGCTTCGACCATCGTTCATTCAATGCGTTGGTACCAACCCGGGCGGGGTTAACCCTACCACCTAGTAAGTAAGGAAGGGGACCTACAGTTTAACGTGGAATCCGAACCACGGCCAGCCTCACTCAACGGTCGAATGGTCACCCATCCAAGACCAGACCGGACCCAGCGTTGCTTAAGGTGGCCCAACCCGCTCATCTCCCCATACAAAGGGGAAAGAAGATCACGCCCATATTTCTTGTCAGAGATCCGAAATTTTGCTCAAAATAGCTTTATTTGATCGAACTAGATGTCTGATGACCATTGGCATTGTAAAATTGTGTTTGGTTTCTAAGTTATAAGGTCCGAAAGTTCGAATTTTTCGTGCGTTTTATACAATAACTATCACCTCGGATTACGCAATCATAAAGTAAGAACATCTTAAAAAGATTAGTCATCAGACATAGCTTCTTTAATCAAGATTTATGATCTATTTGGTTTTTGTTAGATTTTTTACTACAGCGGTCGTGGTTTACTTTTAGCTATAAGTCGTTTTGAAATTAAAATTTTCGTAAATCTTACCAAATCATACACTATGCACATTGTCTTTTTTGTGGACATGTTGCATCTTCCTCATCACGGAGCCTGTCTTATTCTTTTGCAACAGAGAAGGTCCCAGAGCGCAACTGCACGGTTTTGTACCGTGCCCGCGAATGAGTTAGGCCCGCCGGGTTGGGCCACCTTAACTTCGGAGAGCGATCGCCGAAGTGTCGCGCCACTGGGCTATTGAGGCTGACATAAACCACAGAACACATAAACGCTTCTAATTGGTGTAGAAATGATAATTTTCTCATTTTTTAAGCAGGTTGCCCCCTGAACATCTCGGCACTGGAAGGATAACAAACAGGGTTACGCATAGATCTGTGTTTCGTGTTCCAATTTTAAGCCGAATCTGAGTAAAACTTTAATTTCTAATTCATTAATAAATAGATAAAGAGGAATATTCGTTTATATTTGGTGAATAGCATTGAATTTATGAGCGAGTATAATGCCAGAAATGTCACTTGTGAGTGAGAATTCAATGCATTCATTATACATTTTCGTATATTTACTCGCCTGAACTACCAGATTCGAAGATAGTAAAATAACTCGCCATATACAGGTTTGATGGAATTTTAATATAATAATAAAATTGTTAAACATAATAGTTGATATCGACGTTATTCAAAATAACGAATTAATAATAATTAATTATATATAACTAAGGCCACATTTAGGCAGGTCAGTCTTAGATCGAGAATTTCATATTTTCAAACTTTTTTGGTAGTCTAACTGGAACTACACTAAGTTTCGTCAAAAACTTAATGATCCGCGGAATCGATCAACTAAGTAAAGAAGAATCCGCAAAGAAACTTAATAAGTTTTCCGTCCACAGTAATGAAATATATACTGAGATCTAAATGCTGCTCCCATACATTTTTTTGGTAGAAAAGTACAAAAGAAACAGCCACCCTCAGTGCAAATGGATTAGAAATAGAACTTACTCAACTAACAAAGTTGCTTATACAATAACATATATAGTCTTACAAGTATTCTCTGGTGTAAAAGCCGTCATGTACGTTTCGATACATTTTTTTTTAAATTTATAATACATTTATTAGTTACATATAATAAATAGTCATATTATGAGAAAACTAGACTTTCCAAATAAACCTTGCAGCGGTGCCCATTAGACTATGTAAAAAATCTCCTCCATAAAATAAAAACCTGAGCTTGTCATATGTATGTGACGAACAATATAGACCAATTATAAGAACAGTGAAGTTGATTTTGAGATCAGTGCATGACGTAACTCAATGTATGGTTGCGGAGCACAGAGTGGACGATTTCTATGCGACCGTAAGTCGATTGGGAGTTTCAGTGCAAGGATATTGAAATCACGAAACTCTTTATAGTCGCCGGTGTAGCCACGGATATGACTTGTACTTTTTATACTTTCTGGAGTCGTAAAATGTCTTCCGGTAACACTTGACGCACCTCCTGAATGTTTGATGCATATGACTTTTATTTAATTTACTGTAATTTATACGGATCGTGGATCTGAAATAAAATAATTTATTATTTATTATTATTATTATAATGTGGATAGGTTCGGGACACATCTCAAGCTTACCCTGGCCGATGAGCCGAGAAGGGCGCACGGTCCCAGAAGGCTCACGCTCTCCCAGCAGGTCATCATGCAGTACTCCCCTCACTGGTGGCACGCAAACCACACACCACCGCCGGTCGGTGCGTCTCGATATGGAATGATATGGTATCAGGTATCACACTGTTTAGATGTTTAATTGGGGCTAAGATAAGATTTTGCGTGTATTTTTAAACTAGACGAGAGATAAGTTTACGAAAACGGTTAAGAAATGTACAAGGCGGAGTTAGCGGATTTTTAGAATCTGTGACATTTACAGTCAGGTTTAAATTCAGGCTCTGGGATAACGAGAGACTAATCCAGTAAAAAAAGTTAGGTACCTACCACATTCGTAGACACTGGGATACACTTGGTGTCCAAATACGAAAGACGAAACAAATAAAGACCCCGTGCCTAATTACATCAATAATATGTGCAGATAGCACACAGTTTACTTCTCGTGGAAACGGTGCCTCAAACTGTAGTTCCCCTCCTTACTTACTAGTACGTGGTATGGTATCAAAGTGAATCAAAGAGTAAGTGTACCTTGAAGAAGAAAGATAAATGAAAAAATATATGAACAATCAAGCGAAGCGGCAATGAATATTGTCCGTGGTTTCCATCCAGTTCAATGCGGCAAGATCCTGGCATGGTATCTAGTTATCACGTGGTATGCCGGGCTTATAACACGACATGATAACGTGGTGTTATCCATCCAGGAGTGCTAAGGACTCTTCTAAGTAAATAAGAAAACAAGAAAGGTATGTACGATTGTAAGGAATATTAAAGTCTATCAGTTGTATTTAGTGGGAATCTGTCAAAAGTTAGTAAGAGGTTAGCACCAGACTAACCATACAAAAACCGGTTTAGTCCGACGTATTAAAGTTTGTCCACCCACTCTGAATACGATAGTATAATTTTACGTTCGTTTCATTTAAAAATGATGAGCCGTTCACTAGACAGTTTAAATTCTAAAGTAAATTACGCTTATGTTTGGATTATTTTACATGGTTTTAAAGTAGTTAAAAACATTTGAATAAAGCTAGATTTTTAGTATTATATTAACGAATGTGTACCTAGATATTTGTCAGTGGGGTGCGGTCACACAATATAAAACTGATACCTTTATGTAAGCACCCGATTTTACGATTCTAGGATTCTGAAAACCGAACTTTTTCATGTATGTACGGAGCGCATCACAGTAAACGCCACAGCAGGCATTTTAGGATTTTTAAGAATAATGCATATATGGGTGAAAGTCTAATGGGTGGCGGCTACGGTGATACCATGTAATGTGCCCTAATTAAACTATGTATGAATATGCACATAATTTGTTAGGACATAGCTTTTTAGGGTTTGAGATTGGTTTGCGCAGATTCAGAAATCACACACTGGTTTAAAAAATACACTCCTATACGGATTTATCTGGGTGTCTGCAGAATATAATAATTATAATAGATATAAGTAAAATATAGGGAGCTTTATAAGCTATACGTGCACTTAGGTCGTAAATCTGATTTTACTGAGAATAGTGTTTCGGTGAGTTAGCCGGGCATGTATTATATTACAGATCTACGATAACAACCGCACGTGAATCAAATCGAGCCGAGACGCGTTTCAACAAAAGTCCCACTCAAAACGAGTTTCATAAAATAGATTCACCGCTAAGACGACAAGGATCGGCCACATCACACAACGGCTTTCCGCTCCGCGAAACTTACGCAACATTTGCGCACCCGCATCGAGCCCGCGGTGGCGTGCCGAGCGCGCGCGGCCCGCGCCGCACTGTGCCGCGGGGGACCGGCGGGGGTGCGGGGCGGCGGCGCTGCAGTGTCCTCGCGCAGGGCGCAGGCGCGAACCCCCCCCCCCGCCCTCCGTCCCGCACTCCCCGCCGCCCCGCGACACCCAGCGCGGGACGCACAATACGCTCCGACACGGTGACATTTCCGTCGCCCTGACCTCTCCCGATGGCAATCGGTTGGGCGAATCTACAGCGGGATGGATGCGGCGAGCGGAAGATCGTAGGAGCGACTAACGGGCTTTTAACGCCTTCCATCGAAGCAATGCTTTGCATAAAATTGTAACGGGTGAAGATTTAATTGGGAACGGAAACACACTCAAGTGTAATCCAATCAAATTATGTACGGTCGTGCGTGAATAAGCCAGTTCCAAAATGTATCTTGCCATGTAAGGTATGTCGTCGAGAAGCGACGTGGGAAAGACGAGAGGCCAGATACCTCCCAGCACTATCAACGTACGAAATGTCCTTGTGAGTGGCTGGAGTGCCTCAGGAGTGCAATCTTACCACTTATAAAAAAAATTTGTTTTTCAAGCTGTCGTGATGTATGCATGACATAAAAATATAGGATAATGTTCATCGAACACTGTCATCGAATAAATGACGATAATATAAACCAAGCTAGGGCATCAATGACAGCAGAGTAGGAGGTGGTAACTATATTCGGTGACAGCGCGGTGGGCCCCACAAACGTCACACGGAATCCGGTTGCTGACGGACACGGGTCCCGACTAGCCGAAGCACAGAAACCACTAGGCTGCCTTGAGGCCTGCCGACGAAGCTGCTACCCCTACATTCTAGCGTGTCTTACCTTGGCGGTGAAGGTCGCTTGGGATTCGTTCAATCATTCAGGACAGAAGTATACAGGGTGCCCCATAATTAATAGATAACCCGTTAAGGGGATGTAGAGGCCTGTTGACAACTTATAAACAAGAAAAACAATATAAGTCAAGTACTTTTTAGGGTTTCGCATCCAAAGGGTGCCAACGGAACCCTATTACTAAGACTCCACTGTCGGTCCGTCCATCCGTTTGTCACAGGGCTGTTTCTCATGAACCGTAATAGGTAGGGAGCAGAAATGTTTTAACTACAACAAGCTATAACAACAAATAAGTAAAATATAAAAATAATAAAATTTAGAGGCCCATACAAAAAAACGTGATTTTTTGTGTTAAATCTTGTACGACGGTACCGAACCCTTCGTGAGAGAGTCCGACTCACACTTGGCGGTCTTGATTATTTTTTTTATTGCTACCATGTTGTGAACATTTTATAATAATCCTGAAAAGTTGTGCTTTTAAATTGCAAAAGAAAAAAAAAATCTATTTCGTAGTTTTTTTTTTCAATAATAGTTTGAAGTTTAATTTTATTATTTTTCTAATTAAGTGTCAGCTTACTGTTGTTACTATGACCGCTCGCGACAAAAAATATTCTTGGTTTTTTTATTGTTTTTTAAACTATCAACAAGCCCTCTACATAACGAGTTATCCATCGATTTTGGGCACACTGTATAATCTAGGGAAAATCCCATAGATCCGGCGCGTGGACTTGCCTTGAATGCCAGAAGTCATGCGGTAATTATTTGCATTAACTTTGTCATGGGTTCAAATCCCCGTCCGGTTCATGCACCAGTTTCATTATTTTTCTGAGTTGGATTAGAGCATTTCCTCACGAATGGAAGCTATTCCATTGTTCGGAATCTACGTGAAGCTGTAGATACCCCTTCCCCTACTAGGTGGTAAGGTTAAACCAGCCCGGATCGGTACCATCGAAAGAATGAAAATGTTACGTGTTTTCTATCCAGTTCAATGTAGCCGTGCACATGAAGGGAAGGCCCTGGCATGGTACCTAATATCTTCGGGAACGCGGTGTGTCTAGCTAATATCATGACGGTGGATGTGATATTAGCCAACTAAATTACGCTTTTTGTGAATTGAATGTGTTGTCTGTGCTGATTTGTACGCCCCGACGACGCATCAATATTACCTTATATTACCTCATATCAAATACTGCTCCATACATTAGTATAAGTCAGTATATGGCAAAACTAGCTTTATACCTCTTCACTGGTATCTACGGCGGATATCCCTCAACTTTCCGAGCCAGTACACCAGCATAACTTATCAGTAACTAACGACAAATGAATGTTATCGCGATCATTACCTTGCAAACTTTTAGTTAGTTTTAGATACAAGAAAATTACCTCAATAATATGCACGAAGGTACCTAACGAACAGATATAATTCTAAAAAAAATAAGAGTTGATGTAGTGCATATGTAGATTGGCGCAGGCTCAACTTTTTTGTGTGATTGATGAGCGGTCCCTGCACTATTCTTATATATTAATTCTTCTTTGCAGCTTTATTTCCTTTAATAAATGTGTCCTTGCTTCACGGTATATTTTGCTTTCATCTTATTTTTATGTTAAAAAATATTTGTACTTACGAAAAGAGTATATTTTAAGAAAACATTAAATAACTTAAAACCCATTCAACATATGATGAATGAATGATGATAAATAAAAACTTAAAACAAGCCTATTTTTTTCAAGTTTTGAGGTATTTCCATTTCCCAACGCTCGTCCCAACGCAATTGCTATGATTGTTTCTACGTTACTTTCTGTCTTGCATAATTGTTTCTGCTTATTTATCTTCAAAGCAGGCTCTCTATTATGAGCACCGATATAAAGTGTCCTCCATCCTTCTTCATGACACCTAGGGTTGCCATCTCTAAAATTTGGCAACCAGGACAAGACGTGAAAATACACGTGAAAACCCAGACCCAGAACCCGGACATGTCAACAGGTTTCTTAAACGGTCAGTCAATTTGTAAACCCGGACAACCAATGAAGCCCCGCCCGGACGCTCCCCGGATGCCCTCTAAACTAGGACAAAACCGGGGAAACCCGGACGGATGGCAACCCTAATGACACCGAACATCGAGGCTTCGACAAAAGAACTAACCATCTCTACCCAGATACCCGTATGGTCGCATTCTCACGCATCGCTTTTAAGCATTGAAGCATATATCAACTCTATGAGAGTATAACCGTGCATTGTTACTTTGAGGAGTCCTATTGATTCTCAGCTACCTCGTCAGCTACAGCCATCCACGCAATCTTGTTCTCATGGATAGCTCATACGCTTACGGTTTTACGGCGCGTGACATCGTCTACATTGTTTTCACAGGCGATGTCTTTCTTTCGGACCCAGGCGCGGATCCAGAATTTCGGTAAGGGGGGGGGGGGGGGGGCTAAAATTATGGAGGACCTAAAAAGTACCAGTACTGGGATTTGCCGTATTGTATCATTAACCAGGTAAACAATTACAGCAAAGAAGAACTACCTTTTTTAACGTCAGATTAGCCTGTTTAATTTTTTATAAAAGTGCATAAAAAAAACAGACGTAGATGTTTTTGCTACTATTAAACTGTTCCTGTAAATTGGTTAATTGCTCATGGTTCATAACAAATATCACTTCATTTCATCACATTAATTATGCCCGATTCCAATGGGGAGGACGGCTGCCAAACTTTTTCACCAGATGGCGCCATATAAAACTATGCCACGGTTTCATTTCAAGGTTGTTGACCAATTACACAGAGTTAATATGAATAGCTGCCTTGAAATTGATGTAAAACACGGACAATGTGATTGTCTGTGATTCGCGAGTAAACATAACCTCTACGTGATACCTTGGCATAGTTTTATGTGGCGCCATCTGGTGGTAAAGCTTTGCGCCGTGCACCCCATTGCAGCAGGCTCGTCCCAACAAACAGTACCGGTTCTCGAGCATCACGCCGGCTCCAGCCTTCGCTCGCTCAACCATACGTTAGGGAGAGGTTCCCGAACCCGGACCTCAAAGCGATGCACTACTCTAGTGGCCACAAACATTTGTACATTGGAAATTGCACCCAGGGTGGGGGGGGCCTGGATCCGCGGCTGGTTTGCTAGGGAAACTGTTACCCTTGGTTTCGGGCGATGGTTACGGGGAACTGTGCGCGTTATGGATGGATGTGTCTGTATCAATAGTTTGCCTTACCAAGACTTTATCGGAGATTACTGCTAAGAGGTGTCGGCTTCTCACCTGAAACAAACGAAATATCATGGTTACACATTTTGTATTGAAAATGACATGGTGATTTTCATAACAACGTTTTTCTTCGTAAATTATTTATTATAATATTGACATGACGCGGAAAATGGAATGCATTAGTGACGAGCTTGGGTGCGTGCAGTAAAAGAGAACAAAGAAGTTCCACTTCCGGTCGAACGTAAAGGTGAACAGTCAAAATACGTTGCGTTCTGTCAAAATTGATGGCAGACACGTCGCATCCATTGTTGAAAATGTCTACTATTTATCAATGCAAAATCAACACTACCATAAAATAACAGGACTAATATATTTCTATACCGTTCTGTACTTCGAATCGGAAGTATACTAAGCACTGGGGTATATTTAATCATATAATAAACCATCATATTTGGATAACTTAGTAAAGACCTTAAATAATTAAGTTATACAGACACCCTAACATACACACCCTCACTCCCATCTCCCTCTTAAATACCCTTACATATCATTAAAACAAATCAATTGCATGCAATATTCAAAATAAGATTTAGAGAATTATTTATTTGAATTAAATTGTTAAAAACTTTTTTACTTTATTATCGGCTGTATAATTTATTTGGATTGAGTTTTTCAATATTATATCTAGCTGCTAGGTTTCCAAATTAATAAATATTTACTGCATAATAGTTGCGTTTATGTAAGTTATGACCAGACCCAAGAAAAATGAAAACCCTATATTAATAAATTTCATTTCATTTAGGGCCGATTTTTCAATCCTCAGATAGTACTTATCGGAATGATAGTACAAATTCACTTTTGTCAAAAGACGGATAGTTATTGCCCGAAAATAATATCTTCTAGCACAATTATTTGACTATAATTTTACTAGTAAACATATGGACTTGCTATATCGGATGGGTAAGCAGAAGCGTAAATAAGTCCGTCGAATAGTTATCTGGCTGTTTATCTGACCATTGAAAAATCAGCCCTTATTTCAACTTTTTGGTAGTCAAACTGCACTAAGTTACGTCACAAAGATCCGCGGATTCGATCAACCCAGTAAAGAAGAACCCGCAAAGAAACTTCACGGGTTTACATAACATATTTTTCCGTCCACAATTATGAAATACACACTCACGTCGCCCTAAAAGCTCGCCCGGAAAATTTAATTTGCAAAAGTTTCACGTATTGACGCACTCGTCCGTCCGTCCGCTCCGCCGAGTGCGCCTTTGTGGCCCACTCGAGACACATTTTACGAGCCATCGGGCAAGAAATGTCGGCAGTGGCGACCCTCATCCGCATAGACACAGCGTATCCACGATGTTTGATAATGGTGGTTAGGTTCGCTTACGAATCCGGGACGGGCGAAAAATTGTTTTATGCAACCTGACATGGATGGCTAATACCACTCAACTGCCGCTATGATATAAGCCCAATACACCACATTCCCGAAGGAATTGGGTGCCATTCCAGGACCTTTCCTTTAAGAGCACGGCTACATTGAACTGAATGGAAAACACGGACAATTTTTAAGTGCCGCAGCGACCGTCTTTTCATCCAATGCGATGGTACCGACCCGGGCGGGCTTAAACCCTACCACCTAGTAGGGCAAGGGGACCTACAGTTTCACATGGATTCCGTGCCATGGAGCAGCTCGCATTTGTGACGAAATGCTCTTATGCAACTCGGAAAGAGAAGTGGTGCATCAATGGGGCGAGGATTTAAACCCAGACCTCTGGTATGCTAGGCAAGTCCCCGCGCCACTGGGCTACGAGTGGCTCTATGTTCTTCCTACAATTTTCCTTGCACTAATGGTGCTCTGCGCAGTCAATTACGCACAGAGCAGTCAACCTCTGTGCACTTACGTGCTCTACGTGTCGTTGGAATTCGAGAGCATCAGAGTGAGCGAAATTTTAAGCGAACTGACTGGCCGGCGCTTCCATTGGTCAACGCGGAACACACAGGGAATGCACCCATTGACTGTCGACATTCCAAAAATAAGAACCAACAGATCCTCTAAATCTATAGGGTCGATAAGCAATGAAATCGACTCCCTGCCGAGGTATTTGCCCCACAGAACAATTAGGAGGTAAGAATTGTGAAGTGGGCGGAACTCGCGCGACGGTCTTTAGCGGGGACCCGCTCACTTCATACGCGCGTGATTCACTCCTCTGCGGCTGTCCTGTGCATTAACTTATCCGTGGTACAATCTAAAATTGAAAAGGAGTAATGCCGTACTGCGCCATAATAACGTGCAAACACGACCGCCGGTGCACAACCTTCATAATGGAGGAATTTCGTATCCCCGGTAAGTTTCATTTACATGCATAGCGATAAAACTTACGACAAATGCATTACGAAACAATATGGCGTCGCGGCATGTCTTTTGCTCGTCGGGTCATGTCTCGCTACGTTGTTTGTGACCACGTGCGTGTGAGGCGCTCGGCCGTGTTCGAAAGTGACGTAACATTTGATTGCAAACAGTGTGGAAATTCCAACATAGAGCCATTACGTTAAGGTTCATATTTACTAAACAAATGTGGATTTGTTGTTTGGTTATCGATTAAGAAGGGATAGCCAATTGCGACTGTTATACATTCGCGGAGCAAAAAGGGCTTAAGTAAAACGGTAACAGCGGTTCTGGAACAAATTTACAAACGTTTCACTTCCTGCCTCCTCAATATTCCGTGATTTGCCCCAAAGACAAACTGGGGCTTTCAAACATGGTGTTAAGAACATGGCCGGCCGGCATAATTTTCGCGGCCCCCTATAAAGTACGTAAGCCCATGGGCGTCTTCGGGCACCTCATATATAAGGTCCTGGCGTACGCCATATGCCACATAATAAATATATTATGACTGAAACGTGGCTACGCGGACTAGTTTCGATCGCCTGTCCGGTACTTCTTACTCGATGTTTGTGGCTCACTCGAGACACAATTTACGAGACAGCTACTCTACACACACAGGCCGGGCCAAAAGCGCGGAGACAAGTTTAACTTCAACTCCTCTGGATTTTTACGCCTCCGGTACATCCTACATCCGCATAGCTTTGTTCAGAGCTCCGTCCGAGTCCCATTTGTCACTTAAATTAGCGTTTACGGCAAACCGATCGACTGGCGATTGAAGAGCGCGCGCAGTGGGCGTTAAGCGAACTAACATTTGCGAGTCTAAGGGCCGAGTGCACGAAAGGACAAAAAATCAAAATCAACGTCAAAGTATGATCAAACATGTCACTTTGTGTGAACAGTATGGGAGGAACTCTATGCGGATCACTAAAAGTGAGGTGTTTGAACATTGATTAACTCGGCCGGCTCTTCGTGCAACCGGGGCTAAGGGCCGAGTGCACGAAAGAACAAAAATCTAAATCAACGTCAAAGTATGATTAAATACGTCACTTTGTGTTGAGTGTATGGAAGGAACTCTATGCGGTTCACTAAAAGACACGTGTTTGAACACTGATTAACTCAGCCGTCTCTTCGCCCAAGCGGGGCTGAGTTTGATTTGACTTCTCACTCACCGTTGCCGTAAATACGTCGACGTTGCCGTTGGCGCCGACTACGCGTTTTCATACAAATCGGAAGTCCGAAGAAGTAAAACCACAGAAATTCTAGTAAAAACTTGTATGGAGTTTGACGTTTTTACCTAACTTCGAAGTTCCGTAAACGCCAATTTAGGTGAAAACTGAGCCTAGGAGCGCAGGAGTATTCACATTTCGAGATCATTTGAATTTAAATCAACCCGCAATGTAATAAATTAACATACATTCATTCAAATGTTGGAAAAAAGATTTCTTATGCAACTGGGGGTCCATTCAGGGCAAGAGTGAGTTCGAGTTCGGGAGTGAGTTAACCTAAAAATAGCTAGGAAATCATTAACTTATATATTTCTTATTATGGTCAACGCGTACGACTAATGGCACCAGTACGTTGGCCCTAAAATATACGTTTTAGGGCCAACGCGACTCAGTCGTCTGTGGACCACTGCAGAGTGATGTTGAGTCGTGAAAATGCCCTTATTGCTTAGTAAAAGGATGCATTAAATACGATACGACAGTAACAAAGACACATGTAATAACGTATCATCGATAAGTAAACTCAGATAATATTTTTTTCTGTTTGACAATTGAATAATTGCATTTTCAATCGATAATTTAATTAACTACCAAACTTCATAAGCGGGCAATTGACGCCATGCCGCGCGTCGCACGTGTAGGTGAATTAACCTTGTACGGGCGTCCTTTTTCTTTCTGGTTTATTTTGGAGTGGATATGAGTATGAGTGGGTAATCAAAGTTTTTTTTTAATGTGATCTATCATGTGACCAGTGTTTCCCAAGATATAACGTAAACATGACAGGCAGGTAGATCAGGTCGGGACGTTTAATTTGAGTGGTCGCATGATGGGTCTACGACCAGTGTTTCCCAAGATATAACAATAACAAATTTTGACATGACAGGCAGGTAGATCAGGTCGGGACGATTACATAAAACAAATTTACGAACAAAAAACATTTTTCATTCATGAAAGTTAAAATAACTTAAAAGTTTAAATTAAAAAGAAAACATTTAAGGACGAAGGTACAAGGTTACATCGTTAGACCTAATGCAAAATGGCGGCGAGTTGTCAACACGACTTTGACACGGCGCTCACGTAGTTCTTCCTAGTTTGGATAGATGGCGCTACTTTTTGCTTGTATGGAGAAGATTTGTTTCAAATCTATATAAGGGCGTATCCTTACCTTTGAAATAATTGTAGGAAATATATGATTATTTAAATAACGGAACCGTTATTTATACTTCCAACGTATTTACGGGACAGACTAGATTTTTTTCCAACTGTAACGATGTTCAAGAAGTGTGGAAACATTAACTATTTAAAAAAGTGAGTTGATATTTAGTGACGAATTCGAACTCACTCTTTGCCCTGAATGGACCCCCTGGTCATTGATGACTAATAAACACACCCACCGTCATGATATTGTCCCAAAGGAGACGGCTTCATTGAACTGGTCGGAAACATGCGACAATTTTTAATTGCCGCTTCAAGCATTTTTTCATCCAATGCGATACGGTACCAAACCACCTAGTAGGGGAAGGGGACCTATAGTTTTACTTGGATTGAATCGGCAATGAAAACTTGATCGTAGTGTACACATTACGCACTATTACTATTCTGTGACATTACGATATGGGCTCTTTGGCGTATACATGTTAAATGTAATATTCGTTTTAAATATGTTTTATCTCCTTGTTCTATTATTGTGTTTTGCTTGTTATGTGCTAGTATCATTTGAAATTTTAGCTCGAATTGTGCTAGGTTAGGTGTAAATTTGTACCATAGATATTAGTGAATGTTGTGTTCGTCTATAATTAAGAATACGCTCAGTCTATTATCCTCTATCTGTATTTTCTTTGTATGTTTGAGTGGTCTACTTGTTGATGAACCTAAATAAAAAAAAAAAAAAAACCTCTTTAGGCAAACTATGGGCGACGCGTTTGCCGAACGTGTCTCTAGTTCAATCCTTTTTAGGGTTCCGTTAAACGGAACTCTATTAATAAGCCTCCGCTGTCCGTCCGTCCGTCTGTCACAGGGCTGTTTCTCGTGAGCCGTAATAGGTAGGCAGAAGAAATTTTCACAGAGTATACTATATTTATGTTACCGGTATAGCGAACAATATAAAACAAATAAAAATTAAAGGGTACATTAAAAGTAATTTTTTTGGGTCATATATTGTATAATGGTAACAAACCCTTCATGTGCGAGTCCGACTCGCACTTGGCCGTTTTTTTTAAGTTCTTGTTCAGTTACATACAACAATGCATGCAACAATAAATTCCAAGGGTTCCGTGCTCCACCTAAATCGCTCCATTTACATACTTTACATTCGCTACGGAACGTCGCTCGGCCTCGGAGCTCCAGCTTTTCCAGGTAGGAAGATGGGTAAAGCGGCGATCGCGGCAGCTGCATTTCCGCCGAGTGCCTACCCAAGTGCACCGCTGTGAGTTTTCCGAACGAGAAACTAAATTCGAGGACCTGCCGTTACTAGGTCGAGGGTGGTTGACGGTTGCAACCACGGAGGCGCAGTAATTTTAACTAGTAATTCCTATGAGTAACATATGTGATAACTTTAATAATGTATGTGTGGATCTGGATATACACTTCTTCAGTAAATTGGTTTTTAAGAAAAACCGGCCAAGTGCGAGTCGGACTCGCACATGAAGGGTTCCGTACCAACAACACCAAAATATCACGTTTTTTTTGTATGGGGCCCCCCTTTAATTTTTATTATATTTTTATTTCACCTATTTGTTGTTATAGCGGCAAAATAAATACACACTCTGTGAAAATTTCAGCTGCCTACCTATTACGGTTCATGAGATACAGCCCTGTGACGAACGGACGGACGGACGGACGGACGGACAGTGGAGGCTTAGTAATAGGGTTCCGTTTTTACCCTTTGGAAACGGAACCCTAAAAAGGTAAGTAAATTGATATTTAAAAACTTTGTAAGTTTGTGTTATGTCTGTTGTAGATTTTGAGCTTTTGGTTGTAGGAATTATGAAATGTTTAACGTAATTTTTACCTCCAATTTTTTTTTCTTTATTATTCATAAAACATATTTTTGTTCTTCCACCTTTTTTTTTTTTCTTTGTATGAGGAAGATATATTTGGTGCATCACATTCTGGCCTAACACTTATGTTACTAATATAGGTATTTACATTTTTATTTATTCTAACATCTAAAAGTAAAATTTAAATTAAAGCTAAAACTAAAGAAAAATGTGGATCGGAGAACGATCCAATGAAATATGTTGCGTTAAGGTGGCCCAACCCGGCGGGCCTAACTCATTCGCGGGCTCGGTACAAAACCGTGCTGTTGCGCTCTGGGACCTTCTCTGTTTCAAGGAATAAGACAGGCTCCGTGATGAGGAAGATGCAACATGTCCACAAAAAAGACAATGTGCGTAGTGTATCATTTGGTAAGATTTACGAAAATTTTAATTTCCAAACGACTTATAGCTAAAAGTAAACCACGACCGCTGTAGTCAAAATCTAACTAAAACCAAAAAGATCATGAATCTTGATTAAATAAGCTATGTCTGATGACTAATCTTTTTACAATGTTCTTACTTTATCATTGCGTAATCCACCTCTAAAGTTATTGTATAAAACGCGCGAAAAATTCGAACTTTCGGACCTTATAACTTAGAAACCAAATACAATTTTACAATGCCAACGGTCATGAGCAAAATTTTGGATCTCTGACAAGAAATATGGGCGTGATCTTCTTTCCCCTTTTGTATGAGATGAGCGGGATGGGCCACCTTAAAGGTAAAATATTTCATTGAAGGCAGCCGATGTTTGCCCCAAAGTGCCTAGAACACTCGCCGCGTTGCCTCTTTGAATTTCGAGAGCGATTCTTCGGACAAAAAAGGCTTTTGCACGACAGTCGCCAGACTTCTCCACTAGGAGTTTTCCGATGTCATCTGCAAAAGCCTTAGCTAGGTAGGTAGATGACGAGCCATGTTCTGAAAATGTTACTCGTGGGTTCGGTACTATTAAATGGATTCCGAAACTATGAAAAGCCCGCATTCGTGACGAAATGCACTTATCCAACTCAGAAAGAGAAAGAAAGTGGTGCATAAACTGGCCGAGATTTAAAGCCCTGACCTCTGGTTTGGGAGGAAAGTCCGCGCCGCTCTTACCTACAGGCTGTAGTAAAAAAAATCAAAATAAAATCGTTGGTCCATTATCCTTTTTAGGGTTCCGTACCTAAAGGGTAAAAACGGAACCCTATTACTAAGCCTCTGCTGTCCGTCCGTCCGTCCGTCCGTCCGTCCGTCCGTCCGTCCGTCTGTCACAGGGCTGTATCTCATGAACCGTAACAGGTAGGAAACTGAAATGTTCACAGATTATGTATGTATTTTGCCGCTTTAACAACAAATAGGTAACATTATAAAATAATAAAAATTAAATGGAGGCCCCATGCAAAAAACGGGTTTTTTTTGTAGATCGTACGGAACCCTTCGTGTGCGAGTCCGACTCGCACTTGGCCGGTTTTTTTTCCTTTACAGAATTACATACAAAAAAAAAACATTCGATTTAAACCTTATTTTGTCTTCTTTCACCGAATTTTCATTGCAAACAGCTTCTCGGTAGTGCACAAATATTTTAGGAATGTTGATTATTATGATTGAATGCAAAAAGTCAAGGGGCTGCAATACATACATACAGCTGCACTACAATTTGGAATAGCGAGGTCACTTTACGCGACACATGACCAATTAGCGGCACGACAGAGCGATGCGGCCACACTACTTGTCTCTTCTTACAATGTGCACTATTATCGAATAGTAGCTAATTCCTCGAGCTAATGTCTCGAGGACTTTTGAATTGACGATCCAACGACAATCAAATTAATTAAATGTATATAGCATCACCATTCTAAATACTCTATGATCTACTTTATGGTTCAACTGAAATGATTGACGTGAATTGAAATAAAACCGGCCAAGTGCGAGTTGGACTCGCACACGAAGGGTTCCGTACCATCGTACAATGTTTTTTGTATGTCGCCCCCATAGACCTAGCATGCGCGCGCATTCTATGGTCGCCCCCATTTAATTTTTATATTTTTTTTATTTTACCTATTTCGGATCGCATAGTATGAAATGAAATGAAATGAAATGAAATGAAATGAAATGAAATCATTTCTTTGTCTCAATTATGGGTTGTACATGATACGAAGAAACAATGCTCCCAAAATTCAAAATCATGTCCATGACTGTGTCTTCCATAATTTGCGTTTGACCGCGTACAAATATACATACATATAAACAATAAAAAAAACTGAAAAGAATGTTGTTTTACAGATAATTCCCTTATAAACCTATAACTATTTATTTTTACTAGGAAATTAATATAACTTATCTAACGAAGAATTCTTCTAAATTATAGAAACATTTTTCTGCTAACCAATTTAAAAGTTTTTTTCTGAATTTAGTTAAAGGTAATACATTTCTTATCGATTCTGGAATATTGTTATATATTTTTATAGACATGAAGTAAACACTTTTTTTATATAATGCAAGTTTTGGACTTGGTAAGCATAAGTTATTTTGTGTCCGGGTATTATATCTGTGGGTTGTGCTCACTACCTTAAAATGTGGATTTTTCTTCACAAAGATACATACATCATAGATGTATTGACATATAAATGGTAACAAATGTAGGTCTTTAAAATGTGGACGACAACTGTCTAAATTACTTGCGCCAGAAATTGAGCGAATAATATTTTTCTGCATCTTGAAAGCTTTTTCAGCATTTACTGAGTTACCCCACAATGGTAGACCGTATTTTAGAAGTGAGCTGATGTAACCGTGATAGGCTGTCAAGGCAGTACTTTGATTTGAAACGCGTCTTAAACGCTTCATGGCATATACAAACCTATTCATTTTGGAACAAACAGATTCTACGTGATCCTTCCAACTGCAATGACGTCGAGATGCAGTCCAAGAAATTTCATTGTCTTAACTTCCTCTATTTTTTCACCATTATATACAATGTTAAGATCATATCGACGTCCTTTGTAGGTGTAAAACTGCATTATTTTTGTCTTATCTATATTTACTCTTAGTCCATTGTCATTTAACCATAGTATGATATCAGATAGAGTATTATTTATATCAATTTGATATGTATCTGGTTGAGTGCATTTGAAAATGATAGAAGTATCATCTGCGAAAAGGACAAACTGATGTTTAGAAATATCGGGCAAATCATTAATATATAACAAAAACAATAACGGGCCTAATATACTGCCCTGTGGTACCCCATATTCATTCTTCCTATACTCAGATCGATATTTCTCTATACATTTAGTAGAACTGTCATATTTAGACATTTCCGTACACTGTTGTTCTCTTTGATCAAGGTATGACTTGAGCCAATTATGCGCTGGACCTCTAATTCCATAACAGTATAACTTAGCTAAAAGTTTTCCATGTGAGACAAAATCAAAAGCTTTGCTCATATCCATGAAAAGAACGGACACTGGCATTTTGTTATTTATACTCTCTGTGATACTCTTTAACAAGTCAAATATGGCTATTGTAGTAGATTTATTTTTCCGAAACCCATTTTGTTCGTTCTTTATGACATTGTATTTATTTATAAACGAAGTTATTCTATTAAAAACAACTCTTTCAAACACTTTAGATATTACGGGTATCAGAGTAATTGGTCTATAATTATTTAAATCTTATTGTGTACCTTTTTTAAATAGGGGTTTTACAATCGATTTTTTTAAATTTTTTGGAAATATTCCTTCATTTAATGACAAATTTACAATGTGTGTTAAGGGTTTTGACAATTCTTCAACATTCAATTTTAAAATATTCGTAGGGATTTCATCATAGCCAATAGATTTTGTATTATTTAGTGACGTTATTATTTTACATATCTCTGAAACATTTGATTCGGTTAAAATAGTGATGATTCAATTTTTTTTATATTACATTTATTATTGACTTTTATATTTTTGGTTCGTACAACATCTATGTAAGCGTAGTAAGCGTGCTAGATGGCATGTCTGTGCCTTTTTATCTATGGTTTTAAATATGATCTGCCTTATACATATGCACCAAACACCTGAAGCTCCGTGTGCCCTATTTGTGGTTTACAGTGTGGGTGTTCAAACCGCATGTGCAATACGTTTGCGTCTCACGTTAATAAACTCCTCCAATTCTGTGAAATCATTTCCAATACTGAAGCCTAAGTCCGCTAATAGATAAATCCACTTTCAAGCGTAAGCGTTATGAGATAACACCGGAATCACTGAAAATTTTACTTTTTGTGTTATCTCATAACACTAAAGTTCGAAAGTGGAGTTATCTATTAACGGATTCAGGATTCAGAACAAGAAATCCGAGGTCTACAGCTCAAAGAGCCACTAGTTTTGAGAATGTTTGGAAACGTTGCGATATGAACACACAGGTGTGTTCCATCCTGCCCAATTTAGCCGAGCAATATAAGGAAGGTCCTGGCATGGTTTGGTATTAGCTATCCATGTCAAATTACATTAATATAAAAATATAAGGGATGAAAGTTCCGCAGAGCAACAGCATCCACAATAGTACGACATAGCGACCTTACCACCTGCTCAGGGACTCCAGGCCAACTACTTATTCTGTGGTTATGCGGTGAGTATGACAGCTTTGGGCACAACCAGGAGATAATTCTAACTTGTATAGGTGTTCCTAGCATTTTGGGTCCAAAGTATCGTCCCAAAATAAATAAAACCGGCCAAGTGCGAGTCGGACTCGCACACGAAGGGCTCCGTACCATCGTAAAAGATTTTTAAAAAATCACGTTTTTTGTATGGGAGCCCCATTTAATTTTAATTATTTTTCAATTTTACCTATTTGTAGTTATAGCGGCAAAATAAATACACACTCTGTGAAATTTTCAGCTGTCTATTTGTTACGGTTACTGAGACGGTTACAGCCCTGTGACAGACGGACGGACGGACGGACGGACAGCGGAGGTTTAGTAATAGGGTTCCGTTTTCACCCTTTGGGTACGGAACCCTAAAAACCAGAGGGCCGGAATGGATAAAGCCTATATCTGCTATCGCAGAGGCGGATTCTGGTGGCCAAAGCAAACATAAAAATATAAAAGGACGATTCCCAAAGCTCTCCTGCTCCTTATTCCGTCACATTCTTCCACTGCTTATTCGGGTTCTTTTACAGTTCATTCAGCACGATTGTGGAATCAATTGCCTCTTACTATTAGGGAAAGTGCTTCTTTGTCTATATCTTGGTACTTGACATATTATAAAAAATAAATTAATCAATTATTTTCTGTTTGTATAGTCTTAGTTATCTAATGTTTTCTAAGTGTGATTATGGTGCTTAGTTTTAAGTTATTTAATGTTTCTTGCTACCTGTTAATATATTGTCTAATACTAAGGTCAGCTGTTAGAGATTCCTTTTGGGAATAAGCTTGCCTTTGCATACCATGTAATAATAGTTGAAAGCAATAAAGAATATTTTAATTTCATTTTTAGGGTTCCGTACCTCCACCGCTGTCCGTCCGTCCGTCCGTCTGTCATAGGGCTGTATCTCATGAACCGTAACAGATAGGAAGCTTAAATTTTTACAGAGTGTGTATTTGTTTTGCCGCTTTAACAAAAAAAAGGTAACATTTAAAAACATTATGAATTAAAGGGGATCTCTATACAAAAACATGATTTTTGTGTTAAATCTTGTTCGATGGTACGGAACCCTTCGTGTGCGAGCCCGCCTCGCACTTGGCCGGTTTGAATTTCATTTCACTCCCCTACACTCCATATAATATCCTCCAAAGGTATATTTTCCACCTCGATGCGAGCCGCTACGCTCGCAATCGCTCAGGTGGGCTCACCGAGGGAATATCTAAGCATCATCTAATGTGAATACCTCATTGGTATCATCTGTACACTTCGTCAATCACTAGACAATGCGTCCCGTCTCGAGTCTCGATTTATCGCCGCTGACACGGGACATTATCTCGCTGGCAGGACAGCGTTTATTCAATCTGCGAGAGTGGACTCAACAATACAGCCGGCTGGCGACACGACGATGGGCCGGGAGCGTGCGTAATTGTATTACGTCATTGTGGATTTTTTATGCGACTGGACATGAACGGCTTATCCATAACACACCCTGCGTCATGATTTAGCCTAAAACACCGCATTCCATTTATTTTTTCAATGAAAAACCGATATGCGTGGCTGCGCTGAGGACCAAAGAAACCCAAACACACACCGCTCTACGAAACCATGCTCAGCGAGGCACCATACCAGCGGATTTGCGGACGATCGCTGAGCTATCGAGCTTGTTCGAATTGTTGCTTCGACCATCTTTTAATCCAATGGCATTACCGACCCGAGCGGTTTAACCTACCATCTAATAGGGGAAGAGGACCTGAGGGTTTACATGGATTCCAAAGCATGAAACAGCTCACATTAGTGACGGAATGCGCCTATCCAACTCAGAAATATAAAATAAAGTGAAGCTTGAACGGGACGGAGATTTGAACCTAGATCTCTGGGATGCAAAACAATCATTGGATGGAGCTGTCATTATACACATTGTACTTTTATATTAAAATTAATTAAGCAATTAATAAAGTTATTCTTCATTAATTTGTGACAAACCGTCAGCACCTTAGCTGACCCACCATGCCCAAACCCTATAAAGAAATAGTTTTTACTACCCATTCTGAATTCATTTTTGCAAAGCTATAGCTATTCATAAATTAGTTTTTTTTTCGCTCTACAATACAATTTTTTTACGACAAAAGACGGGGATTTATGACTAAAATAAATTATTTACATAAATGTAACGTGTCAACCTAGAATGTATATTCTAAGCAGTGATGCTTAGAATGTTTAAATGTTGCATACATATTTGAAAGGTGCATATTGTATAAAGAATGATAAATAATAAACGCAATGATTTCAGAAATCGTTTCCTGTGTTTTAAGATCGTCTTTTCAAGGTGGTCACCAAAATGACATTCATTCATCTGTGAGATCCGTCCAAAATGCCTAAATCTGTTCCGAACTTTTAGATCCGACGGAGTTATGCGCAACTTACGAGAATATTAATGTATACACATCTTATCTTTTTCATAAAATATAGATAGTTTAGGTAACTTATTCGGCAAGTTAAGGCATGCTTACGATACGTAAGAGTTTATGGAATTATGGAAAAATTAGCCTTTTTTTATGGTAAATTGGTTTTTAGGTGAACTTCACCTTGTCGAATTGCCATTGCCTAAAACAGTCACGCTTAAAAATATATGGATCAGTTATACAAACATACGTAGTAGAAATTTCTGGGATTTTTTTTAAAACATTCTTTTCCATGAATGTTGGTGCATAACCCGATTTTAAATACATTTCACCTTATGTCGTTTCTAAATGCTAATGGAATCTCAGTTTTAATGGATTCGTTACTATCAAACAAAACACTTTTCAGGGAACATGCCATGTGATGTAACAAGAATGGATGCGTGCCCCTCGTTACCGTTATCGGCCATTGTGCCGTAATCACCATATGGTCGAATGTCACTTTGTCTAAAACATAATGGTCTATGAACATGCGGCTATTTTATCCATTACGATAGCACAAACGCATTAAGGCGCATATACATACATTGTACAGATATATCTCTCACGCGGAAAATCTCCATAGAAAAGTGGAAGACTATTCTAGACATTGTTGTGTAAATAGAAGACCAGAAAATATGTAGCTTGTAATGCGAACTGTTCCGCAGTTCGGGATTTATGTAAAACTGCTTGGAAAACTGTCGGTCCTAGGAGGGGTAGTACGGTTAAGCATACCCGAACTGATACCATCGCATTGTATGAAAAGATGACCGAAACGACAATGAAAAATTGTCCGCGTTTTTCATCCAGTTCAATCTGGCCGTTCTCTTAAAGGGAAGGTCCCGATGGCATCAGTATGGGTAGTCAGAGTTCTCACCGGAATAGGCGCAAAAAAGTCAAACCCATAGAACTTTTATCACTTATTTGCGACTTTCTTCTTCAACCAATCGAAATGAAACTCGGACTACCGATGTGTATGAAAACACGGAATCGGCGTAAACAAGGCAACGATGCGTATATACTGTCAAATTGCAAATTTACCTATACATTTGGAAACGGCAATCGATCGGTTTGCCGTAAGCGCTAATTTAGGTCCCAAGTCGTACTAAGGGCTCTGATTCCTTCGTAAATGTGGTATGTTGGGTTAATGTCATGACGGTGGGTGTATTAGCCACCCACAACTACATAAATAACCGGCCCAGTGCGAGTCAGACTCGCACACTAAGGGTTCCGTACCATCGTACAAGATTTAACCCAAAATTTTTTTTTTTTTTTATGGGGGCCCCCTTTAATTTTAATTACTTTTAAATCATACCTATTCGTTTTTTAGCGGCAAATACACACTCTGTGTGTATTTGCCGCCTAGCTGCCTAGCTATTACGATTTATGAGATACAGCCCTGTGACAGACGGACGCACGGACGAGCGGACAACGGAGGGTTAGTAATAGGGTTCCGTTGGCACCATTTGGGTACGGAACCCTAAAAGTGGTCGGTCTAAACGATTGGAGACCTACGCTAGTGCGGTATATACTGGTCATAAATACTACTTGCACAGCTCACCGAGTCATAATTTATTGTTTCAAGTGCTCCCAAAAGAAGCATTTCGCTCGGATCACGAGTTTGATTCACTTAATCCATTTAAGCGGTCTCCCCCTGCCCACGGGCGTGCGCCTCGTTTAACTCGACGACTGATGGTGCAATTCAAACTGCTAAATTGGATTAAATTGTCTCTTGGCTAAACCAGCTACCGCATACCGAACTTTGTTTAGGACGTTTGGACTCTATTTTAACGGCCAAAAGTTTGTCTTTTGATTGAAATATACGTTGCCTTTTTTCAAGAAATGTATTATATAAATATGTCACGGTTGATTATCCATACAAACATATCATATTCGTTGAAAAAAGCGACGACTTGCTAAGTACGAAAATTATATTTTACTTAAGTCAGCCTATAGGACTGGCCATAGCGTCTGATGCCAAACACGATTTTGGTGACGATGCGAAAATATGTCTGAATATTCAATCTTTGCAGTCAATGTCCGTACGCAGGTAAAGCCTTAATAAGGTAAGTAGGAGGCATTGATTACGGGAGCAGGGAAAGTAGAATTCCAAATAATGGCTAAATAGCAGATGGCGGAACTGCTAGACGCAATAACCGCTTAGGTATGTATGCTGGTTCAAGTCCAGCCCAATCATTGTTCGAGATAACGGTGGATCTGCGTAAGAAAATAAAAATACTTAAAAAATCCAGCGCAAATTTTCATTAAAGTTTGATTAATTTTATTGTTTATTGTTTATTCATCATCCATAGACAGTACACTGCACTCGGATTTGTCATATTTTATCATTAGCCAGTTCGGGGAACTCCCAGCAAAGAAGAACTGGAAAGAAACTCCGCTGGTTTTTTTTATTCAACTTTTCCACTTAGTCTAAATTTACAAAAGTATTTAGACTCACAGATAAACACGCTAAATTAATATGAATTGACGAGAATCAACAATTCATGTCATATGCAACAGTTCATGACAAATATCAGTTTATTAGTAAAGACCATGCCCGCCATCTAGCATGTTGCCAATTGGAGCAAGCCAGTCCCCACAAACAGCACCCGTTCACGAGCATCACGCCAGGCACAGCCATCGCCTCTATCAACCATATTTTAGGGAAAGAGGAGACCCGAACCCAGCGTCGCCGCAAGTAGGGACCTTAAAGCGATGCACTACTCCAGTGGCAACATGAAAGAGTTGTGAAAGCTCTGTACGATTTAGTTTTAATACGATTATTTCTGTCATGAACTACTGTCACCGAGGCTGACAATGTCAGCCTCGGTGGCCCAGTGGCGCGACACTTCGGCGATCGCTCTCCGAAGTTAAGCAACGCTGGGTCCGGTCTGGTCTTGGATGGGTGACCATTCGACCGTTGAGAGAGGCTGGCCGTGGTTCGGATTCCACGTTAAGCTGTAGGTCCCCTTCCTTACTTACTAGGTGGTAGGGTTTATCCCGCCCGGGTTGGTACCATCACATTGGATGAACGATGGTCGAAGCGGCAATGAAAATTGTCCGTGTTTTCCATCCAGTTCAATGTAGCCGTGCAATATAAGGAAGGCCCTGGCATGGCACCTAGTTCCCATGTGGTGTGTTGGGCTAATACCATGACAGAACTTGTGGTATTAGCCATCCATGTCCAGTCACATAAAAAAAAAAAAATATAAAGTGACCTGTAAACAAAGACTCAAAATACAAAATACATTATTATTCTTACAGCTAAAAAAAACTATATAATATTACACTTTAAATCTACCACCTACAGAAAATTAAGAGTACAATGGTTTGAGAGCAACCATATACGAATAAGATTCCTGAAAGAGATTCTGACCAACACCTACAGTTAAATTATGCTTGAATACAGTTCGGGTGTACAGAGCCCGAGATTGAGAGATTGCCCGGCATTGCACCTAGTGCCGCTGCTGTAACTCTACATAACGCTTTGCCTAGCTACGGCAATCGATTTTCGAGGGTATGAACCAATTTCACTCCGGAATGTATCGGATAATTGCAGTGGTCCGGTTTGCACGTGCGAGAGATTCCAGGGCGCTAAGAGCCTATTTCCAGCATGCCGCCGCCGCGGCCGCAACAAAGGCGTTATGTTTACGTTGGAAATAACGCTGCCATAACTTGCGCTCGCTCCGCGCCCAGCGCGCTCTAACTGGCGCCTATTCTGGGACGAACTACGGAAACAGAGCTCCTAGTCCCAGTTGACGCCTAAATTGGCGTTTAAGGATGTTCCGACCCATACAATGTTTTTTTTACACAGAACGCAAAAAGTATTGCACTTTAAGGCGCTAGGACTAGCCAACTACTCGCGCCATACAAATGCACTTTTTAACAAATGTAATAATATGTAGTGAAACGCTTCAGCAAATCCAAATAGAACTCCAGACTGATAATGGATTGTTAATATTTTTTTATTCCATCATTTATTTAAATAATAATAAAAATAAAAAAAGTTGATTTTTCTCATTAGAAATCTGAAAGTCATTCGATTTCTAGATATAAGCAAAAACAGCATATATGCATAAACAAAAAAATCCATTTGCTTTTAGATTTCTACATTTAGTCAAAAAAGTTCGGAAATGGACACCGTTTCCGCAATGTATTTTGTATAGAAAATGGAAACATACATTAACGAAAATCATTCGATTCCTAGACAAGGAATCATATATTGTAAGGATTACACTTATAATCGTCAGACTTAGTTAGGATACTTGGGGTGCCTCGTCTAACTTTGCGATTTGGCTAGTACCAGGCCCTTAAGGCATGAATTCGTCAAAAATATTAAATATAGCCATAGTAGTTGCCGCGAAAACATATTCACAATTTCAGGTTTAATGGTTTCATTGTAATTGCCGATTAGAAGTTTTACACCGTAAGATGGCGCTGTTAAATAAAAATCGTATTTAAATAAATTGTAACAAAACCAATAATCCTGAAATTGTTTTCGCTGCAAGTAATATGACTATATTAAACTTTTATTATTAATTCGTGGCTTAAAGTGCAATACTTTTTGCGTTATGTGTGCAAACAACTTTATACGGGTCGGAACAGCCTTAAGGAACTTCGAAGTTACGTATAAACGTCAAACTCCACATAAGTGTTTACTAGATATCCTGTGGTTTTACTTCTTCAAAATGTCAAAGACAAACTCGGACTGCCGATTCGTATGAAAGCGCGGAGTCGGAGTAAACGGCCACGTCGACGTATCTACGGCGACGACGACGGTGAGTAAGCTGTCAAATCAAAATCGGACTCGCAAATTTTGTTCGCTTACTGCTGCACCCACTGCGCGCGCTTTTCAATTTCTCCATACATTTGAAAACGCCAGTCGATCGCTTTGCAGTAAACGCCTATTTAGGTGACAGGTGGGACTAGTGTCTCTAGTAGACTAGGAGGTCGCGACAAAAATGGTAACGATCACGTAAATGGCTGAATCTGGGTTCACGGGATAAAGACCAACCCTCTGAAGCTAAATATGCCAGTCTGCCTGCGCCAAGTGGTTGCGTTACGTAGATAAGGCGCCTGAAAAAATTGTTATGGCGACAAAAAATATACATGATAAGGTAAATGGCGGCAAATAACGAAGCATCAAACTATCAGTACTTTCTTACTCTGCAATACCAAAACTGAACAAATCTTTGGTTGTATTTCGTAGTTATAGGCGATTAAGGTTTCAGATATAACTTAACGTATATTTAAGTATTGAATTAAAAATCCGACTGGTTATAGTTGCATAATTAATAGGTATCAATATCTCTAGCCAATCAGTATATTAATAAGCAGGTACATACCAACATCGATTTTATATAGCTAATCTAGATAACGCAACCACTTGGCGCAGGCAGACCGACTTATCTAGCATCAGAGGATTGGTCTCTAACATGTGAACCCAGATTCAGCCATTTACCTTATCGTGACCAAAAATGTCGTGACCTCCCGGAATATAGTCTCAAAACGTGAAAAACCCATTTAAAGAAATATTTTGGACTTTTTCATAAAGAAAATCATTCTGTAAAAAACCTACTAGATGTCATACTCTATTCTTAAAAAAATATATAACTACCTATTAATTAATATTGTAATTAAATGTAATGTATTTCATTTCGTCGAATCGTTAGACAAGCTACAATAAGACTGGTATTTTTTTCTGATTTATAAGGGCATAAAACAGAACAACAGTAAACATCGTTCATCAACAGTAAACTTACTAAACACTTAAAACTAAGCTAAATATGTCAAGTTATTTATTATTAGTCAAGGGTTTTATGATACTGGATTATCATGGTCATTGCAATAATTCATCTGTATCAAACTATAAACCAACAATGTCTACTATAACTAATCAAATTTTCTTAAAAACCGTTTTGATATATTATATGATTCTAATATAAAAGTACAGACTTTTTATTTTTTATTTCAAGTTTCTACAAACAGTTGTTTTCCACATAGAAAACGGTTTTTGCCACGCAACTCTTTTTTTTTGTGTAACTGGACATGGATGGATAATACCAAACTGACGGTTATTATAGCCTAACACACCACATGGGAGCTAGGTGCCAGGACCTTTCTTATATTGCTCGGCTACATTGAACTGAATGGAAAACCGTACCATCGTACAAAAAAAAAAGAATACAAAATAAATCACGTTTTTTGTATGGGGGCCACCTTTAATTTTAATTATTTTTTAATCTTACCTATTTGTTGTTATAGCGGCAAAATAAAAACACATTCTGTGAAAATTTCAGCTGTCTATCTGTTACGGTTACTGAGATACAGACCTGTGACAGACGGACAGACGGAAGGACGGACGGACGGACGGACAGCGGAGGCTTAGTAATAGGGTTCCGTTTTCAACCTTTGGGTACGGAACCCTAAAAAGCAGCCAAGTGCGAGTCGGACTCGCACACGAAGGGTTCCGTATACCATCATACAAAATTTACGACAGAAAAAATACGTTTTTTGTATGAGGCCCCCCTTTATTTTTTATATTTTTTTAATTTTACCTATTTGTTGTTTTAGCGGCAAAATAAATACACACTCTGTAAAAATTTCAGATGCCTACCTATTATGGTTCATGAGATACAGCCCAGTGACAGACGGACGGACAGCGGAGGCAGTCGGAGGTTTCGTTTTCACCCATTGGGTACGGAACCCTAAAAAGACAGTGCGAAACTCTTCAGAGGTTGGCCCATACGCCATGAGTGGTAAGAAGGTACGTGATAGGTTAAACAATATCATATTATCGCAATGTATTTATTTTATTGCCGTTTATTTTATTTTTGTAAATATTCGCCTTCCGATTTTGTCTCGAGATATTATGCAGCTTATAAAATCCCGCCGTTACACCAAACGAGAAATAGTGCCGTGAAAGCTTCTGAAACGGCTGTCGGCCCGTTATCTCTGGAATGTTCGGTTTGACGGGAGATTACAATTTTTACAGCACATTACTGCATCCGCCCACACAAGAGCACAGGTTGTGCAATGCCAGCTTGCCATGGTTACCGCACAAATCTTTCTGATTATAAATCTTTATTGAGCGGCTCGTAACCTAGTGGCGCGGGGATTCGCCTAGCGTACCAGAGGTCTGGGTTAAATTCCGACATGCACCACTGTCTTTCTCATTCCGAGTTCGATAAGCGCATTTCGTCACGAATGCGAGCTGCTCCATTGTTCGGAATCCATGTAAAACTGTAGGTCCCCTTGCCCTACTAGGTGGTAGGGCTTAAGCCGCCCGGGTTGGTACCATCGCATTGGATGAAAAGATGGTCGAAGCGGCAATGAAAAATTGTCCATGTTTTCCTCCCAGTTTAATGTAGCCGTGCTCATAAAGGGAAGGTCCTGGCATGGCACCTAGTCCCTTCGGGAATGTGGTGAATTGGGCTAATATCATAACGGCAGTTGTGTGGTATTAGCCATCCAAAAAAAAAACAATCGATTGTGAGTTAAGAGTAAGGAGTAACAGTGCGTGTAAGAGTACAGAGGTCTAATATATGTTTAATGAATGACATTAAACAAACGGTTTTGATTTTGAAGCATGTATTTTGAGGATAGTGGATGAAAAGTGTACAACTAGAATGGACTCTTAGGTCAAAGAATACCTTGCTTAGGTGGTAAGCATACGCACCCCATACAGACGTAGCATGAAAACCAAAGTTCGAAATCACATATAATTATTTATATATCTAAATAGTATCTAGTCTGTATGCATGTTATTGTTATATTAAAACAAAAATGGCTGTCATTCGACTAGGTTTGATTGAAAACAAAAAAATACCGGCCAAGTGCGAGTCGGGCTCGCACACGAAGGGTTCCGTACCATTGTATAAAGTTAAACACAGAAATCACGTTTTTTGTATGGGTCCCCTTTATTTTATATAATTTTTACTTTTTACCTATTTGTGGTTATAGCGGCAAAATAAATACACACTTTGTGAATATTTCAGCTACCTTCCTATTACGGTTCGTGAGATACAGCCCTGTGACAGACGGACGGACGAACGGACGGACGGACAACGGAGGCTTAGTAATAGGGTTCCGTTGGCACCCTTTGGGTACGGAACCCTAGAAACGTGCGGAAATCGATTCGTGTCAGATACGAACAACAATCGAGTTAATATTCTAATTAGTTTCCTAACTACGTTTGTATGAGGAACATTTAATGATAGCGGGATTCAATGTTTTTCCTCATTTAATTGTACGAATGTAGTTACATATTTAGGCAGTTTTTTTTGTGTTCTATGTTATTAATTTAACTTGTATGATACCAATTTGATTGTAACTTCGCTGGTCTCTATATATTTATATTTATTCTGCTTTATCTGTATGTATCGACGGATTGTTAGGCAAATGAAATAAATACAAAATAAATAAATGCCCTGAGGAACGAAAGGATGGAAGGAGGATCCGTTGACGTAATCACAGCTTCATTGAATTGGAAGAAAAATGCTGCCAATTTTCGTCAACCGGGGAGGTAAATGACTTTCTGATACCTAAAGTAAATTAGGAATTTAGTAGTAAATAAGATGAAAAGGTGGGTCAGGTCCTTGAGACCCACGGCTACGCAGCTCTCCCTACTCGTGATTTAGATGTTCTGTATAATTGTTTTATTTCTCTTGGATACTTCGTTTCTTGAGTTTTTGACATGTTGGACCTTCCAGTGGGTAGCGCCATCTGTTTTAGTATATGCTGACTAGCATCTACGAGAAGAAGAATTGTTGTCATGTTGAAACCAGCAGCTCTTTGTAGAGAGCGATACGGTCGCTACATGCACAAATACATCTACTGAGATGGCTCACAAATCACTGCATGCTCGCTAGGTGTATCCGAGCCGCACTTCTCCCGACTAAAGTAATTCCTGCTACTCGAGTAGCGTTTTATTGAGTATCAGCTTCCTAATTGCTTCCTGCTGAAGCGCGGTTTACTTCAAAGGACCCTCCGAAGTGCCGTCGAATCTTTCTTCCATCACTCCTCCCTCGTTCCCTCTTGTGTTGGCACGACAGGCATGCGGCACTGGTGTGTGTATGCGTAAGCGAACGTGCTGACGTGTTTGGGTTTGTTTGTTTCAATTTACTACCGCGGAGCTACCATGGGCTTTTCGCTTTTCGTAATATAATATGTGACTGCTAACATACATACCCACTTTGGTATTATATTTTTTCCAATCCACATCTTACCTTTTGCTAGATATAGGTAGGCAAATATTTCGCCATGCGGTACAATCACATCATACTCCTCTCTCTCACGCATCTCTTCATACAAACCCTTTCACTATGATTGCTACTTATTTTACCTATACGAAGCACATGGCTATATACTCTTCAGACGGTCATAGTAAGTTTTTAACAAATCTCTTCAAATGATGATGGAGCGGTAACATACGGTACAATCACAGCATACTTCTTTCGCTTTCTCTACAGGAACACATGTATGTAATACTAGCTGCGGTACCCGGCTCCGCTCGGGTTAGTGTCGGCTAAATTATCTCATGGATAAAAAGTAGCCCACATGACTGGTCCAAAATAGGGTCAAACTGGTCCAGGACAATGTATCCATGTACCAAATTTAATCAAGATCGTTCGAGCCGAAATAGCATGATTTAATGAGAAACATCCAATAATTCCCATTTAGAGCTTCGTTGACGTTTGGTGGCTATTTAAAAAAAAACATTTGCCGCGAGAACCTTTCTGCACTTTCACTGCTACATTGCTTACCTAGTAAGTAACGTGTAACGTAGGTAAGTTTTGCGTGGACTCCAACCCACAGCCAGCCTCAACATCGAAAACAGTAACCCATCTCGAACCTGACTGCTCCCAGAGATGCTATACATTGATAAAATACGCATATAAATCAGGTAAGTGGTTCGCATGTTATAAGACTTTAAGAATCACTACTTACCCTTCTGGTAATGAAGCGTTATATTATGTAATCTATAAGTTTTTAGTAGAATCAGGCTAGACGTAGATACAATGCACATCTAAATCGACTAATTGGTTCTGAAGGATATTATTCTGTTTGTCGCTCCTCCGGCGATTTAGCGTGATGCCAAGTAGTCCTAAAGTTGCAGGAAATACCAAGCCGTACTTCAGTAAAAGTAAGCGCTGCCGCCGCAAAGCCGAGCCGTGCATAGCATTGCAGTTTGTATGACAGCCCCATCTTAGCGTAAGCGGAACTGAATTCTATTTAGCCAATCCTAATTCCCGGGTAGTTAAATGTACATGTGCTAAGTTTTACAAATCGCTAGTGCCTTGAAAATTCGCCAAACGGACACCAAACAGTCACGACGTCTGCCCTCCCCCCGCCGCCGCTCCCCGCCACCGCCCCCGGCTTCTCTCCCCCTAGTGTGAAGTAGCGCTACCGGCATCGTTTTCGCAGCCCCGTGAAAGTTCTAAAGCCCATGGGCACAATATCTTTATAAATTGTAGCCTATGTGTTATTCTGATGTATAAGCTATATTATTGTAAAGTTTCATTAGAATCCATTCAGTAGTTTTTACGTGAAAGAGTAACAAACATCCATCCATCCATCCATCCATCCATCCATTATTACAAACTTTCCCCTTTATATTATTTATTAGATCATTTCACAAACTATTTATTTTTTATTAATGTGGTTATTTTACACGACCAGACCTTTCGGAGGTTTCTTATGTCCGCGGCCATATTTGTACAGAAGGACTAGAATTCATCTCCGATTAGAATAGTTGTACACAACTAAACATTGTCTATTTCAAAACGATAAATCTCTTTGTCCATTGAAACAAACAAATTACAGTACTAACAGTTTCGAATGATCTGATTTCTTTAACAGGATAGGAATTAGCGTCATGTCCAAACAGTAAGCCCTCATATGTGGAATATTGTGCTGAAAGTTAAGCAATTTTCAAAATTCATTACATGGCAAACAGCGAGAACAAAAAAAAGCTTATTCCGTGACATGATTTTATTGCCTGTGACGCTTCTGGGCATATTATAACCACCCTATAATTTTCGTCTACAAAAAGTACCGTGACTTGCTGTAATTACCTGCCTGATATAGTTAAGGTGGCCCAACCCGGCGGGACTAACTCATTCGCGGGCACTAGACAAAACCGTGCTGTTGCGCTCTGGGACCTTCTGTTTCAAAGAAAAAGACAGGCTCCGTGATAATGAAGATGCAAACATGTCCACAAAAAAGACAATGTGCATAGTGTATGATTTGGTAAGATTTACGAAATTTTGATTTCAAAACGACTTGTAGCTAAAAGTAAACCACGACCGCTGTAGTCAATAATCGAACAAAAACCAAATACCAAAATCTTCATTAAATAAGCTATGTCTGAAGACTACTCTTTTTAAGATTTTCTTACTTTATCATTGCGTAATAAACCACCAAAGTTATTGTATAAATAGCGCGAAAAATTCGAACTTTCGGACCTTATAACTTAAAAATCAAACACAATTTTACAATGCCAACGGTCATCAGACATCTAATTCGATGAAATAAAGCTCCTTTGAGCAAAATTTGGGATCTCTGATAAGAAATATGGGCGTGATCTTCTTTCCCCGTTTGTATGGGGAGTTGAGCGGGTTGGGCCACCTTAATGGTTACCTGTGAATGTTGTGTTTGCCTAGCAAACGTTTTTCACACCAGGCATTTTTGTGTAGTTAAATATCTTTGTAATTGTCTTTGTGTGTAAACTGTTGGCACGCCTCGAAATAAATAAGCAATACATCAATGCAACCTATGTATATATTTTTTGGCTAATATTGAAACTGCATGCTGTTATGAAATTATCTAGTAGATAGATGCCTTTTTATAGATTTGTACATGGATGAAGGCACAATTCCAGAAACTTCCCTTTTAATTGAACTGGACATGGATGGATGGCCAATACCAACTCTTTTTTTTTATGTGACTGGACATGGATGGCTAATACCACAAGTTCTGTCATGGTATTAGCCCAACACACCACATGGGAACTAGGTGCCATGCCAGGACCTTCCTTATATTGCACGGCTACATTGAACTGGATGGAAAACACGGATAATTTTCATTGCTGCTTCGACCATCGTTCATCCAATGCGATGGTACCAACCCGGGCGGGATAAACCCTACCACCTAGTAAGTAAGGAAGAGGACCTACAGCTTAACGTGGAATCCGAACCACGGCCAGCCTCTCTCAACGGTCGAATGGTCACCCATCCAAGACCAGACCGGACCCAGCGTTGCTTAACTTCGGAGAGCGATCGCCGAAGTGTCGCGCCACTGGGCCACTGAGGCTGACATTATTTACTATTATTTTACATTTATTATCTACTATCCTGATATTATTTATTTATTTGATGAACGAGCAGCCCTAAGCTGATGTGTTCATGTCTGGGTTCACTGGTGCATTCTTACCATACCGCAATCCCCAAGGTATTTGGTCCAATTGAATTTATGTGTGAAGCAGCATTGCGGCCTTTGGTATTGCCATTTTATAAAATTGGCTTTTTACCCAGTATTATCTGCATTACTCGAGCGCTCACTTAGGGCCGAGTGCAAGAAAGGACAAAAAATCAAAATCAACATCAAAGTATGATCAAACACGTCTCTTTGTGGGGAAAGTATGGAAGGAACTCTATGCGGATCACTAAAAGTGACGTGTTTGAACATTGATTAACTCGGCCGTCTCTTCGTGCAACCGGGGCTTAGAATCTCTCCTCTATCGGCCGACTGTCAGCGAGATACTAATCGAATTCCGCGAATCCGCCCGAGTCGAGCGAGGCTATTCAATTATACGGCCCTGCGGACCTGCTGGCCTGCGACGCGAGGCAACAGCTTGACAGTAATATCATGCGTGAACTTTGGCCCGACATGGCATGAAAATGTTGAGTCGACGCGACATCGTCATAACGGTGCAAACTTTATTGCCATGCCTGGCGATACAATAAAAAAAACTGTTCTACTTTAAAAATTAAGACAAAATTGTATTGGTAAAGTTGAACCCTATTACTAAGCCTCCGCTGTGTGTCTGTCTGTCCGTCCGTCCGTCCGTCCGTCTGTCACAGGGCTGTATCTAAGTAACCGTAACAGATATACAGCAAAATTTTTCACATAGTGTGTATTTATTTTTCCGCTATAACAAACTAAACAAAACGTGTTTTTTTGTATTAAATCTTTTACGATCGTACGGAACCCTTCGTGTGCGAGTCCGACTCGCACTTGGCCGGTTTTTTATCGCAGGGAACTGTATTTTTTTTTTGTGAAAATACGTTTGTGGCGTCCTAGCGCCCACTACAAAGAGTTGCTAGTTTCTCATGCAAACAAATGCAACGAACAGATAGATAAAAGCTAGTCAGCATGGCGCTAGATGGCGCTACCCGTTATCGCATATATCGCACTAACGAAGTTTCCCAACGAAGTGACACACATAAACAATTCAAATCACAACTAGAAGAGAGAGCGCAGCCGTGGGTCTCAAGACCTGAACCACCTTTTCATCTCTCCACACGTTTTAATAAATGAAACCGTCAGACGGTATAAGTTTAAGCACAATAGCAGACACGGACACCTTTATATGAAGAACGAATATGTTCTAATCCCGGATGACGATAGAGTCCTTGCGCCGCGCTGCGCGCTTGCTCAAGATAAGGCACAATTTGAATAATGCACCCGGTATGAACCCTAGTTTGGATACCAGGGAGGATATTATGTCAGTATACTTAACTACACACCTACGAGACCTTCATCGCGGCACATCGGCTAATGGCTCGGGTTGCAGCTAATCCAATTTACCTACATATGTACTCACCGAAGAATACGTACGGTTTTGCTAACACATAATACTACACAGGATGTAACAGCAGTGACTCAACTTAAGGCGCTAGGACTAGCCAACTACTCGCGCCATACAAATGCACTTTTTAACAAATGTAATAATATGTAGTGAAACGCTTCAGCAAATCCAAATAGAACTCCAGACTGATATTGGATTGTTAATATTTTTTTATTCCATCATTTATTTAAATAATAATAAAAATAAAAAAGTTGATTTTTCTCATTAGAAATCTGAAAGTAATTCGATTTCTAGATATAAGCAAAAACAGCATATATGCATAAACAAAAAATTCTATTTGCTTTTAGATTTCTACATTTAGTCAAAAAAGTTCGGAAATGGACACCGTTTCCGCAATGTATTTTGTATAGAAAAAGGAAACATACATTAACGAAAATAATTCGATTCCTAGACAAGGAATCATATATTGTAAGGATGACACTTATAATCGTCAGACTTAGTTAGTTAACTTGGGGTGCCTCGTCTAACTTTGCGATTTGGCTAGTACCAGGCCCTTAACCACCAAAATATTTGAAAAGCCCTTATGAAAAGTGTCTATACTCTTAATGATATGATTTCTGTATCATTTCGTCAAGTATGAGAGCATCCTAACGAAGTTGGCGACACGTTGCGACACAACTCGTTTTAGACTAGGAGGTCGCGACAAAAATGGTAACGATAACGTAAATGGCTAAAACTGGCTTCACAGAATAAAGACCGACCCTCTGAAGCTAAATATGCCAGTCTGCCTGCGCTAAGTGGTTGCGTTACGTAGATAAGGCGCTTGAATTTTTTTTAAGGTGACAACGTGCAAATAACGAAGCATGAAAGTATCAGTACATACTTGCTTAGCAATACATAAAACTGAACAAACCTTTGGTTGTATTTCGTAGTTATAGGCGATTTAGGTTACAGATATAACTTTGGGTATACTCGTATTAAAGTATTTAAAAAAAACCGACTGGTCATTGTTGTACAATTAATAGGTATAAATATTTCTAGACAATCAGTATATTCATCAGCAGTTATATACCAACATCTATTTTATATAGCCAATCTAGATAACGCAACCACTTGGCGCAGACAGACAGACATACATATTTAGCATCAGAGGATTGGTCTCTAACAAATGAATCCAGATTCAGCCATTTACCTTATATTGACCAAAAATGTCGGGACCTCCTGGAATATTTAGCTTCCCGCCATCCTGCACACTCCCGGTCCGGTTTTCTACAGCCCACCATCACCCTAACCGCGTTATTGCGCTTTCAAATGTTTGTGCGCAGCATGCAATAATATGGACTCCAAGTTTATTAAGTAAGCATTTTTCAAAATTACGGCAGTGAATGCTGGAACACCGTGTATTTCTGTTACACCCTATATCGCGGTCTACCTACGTTGCGTAATATCTACCATTGTTAGCAGACGTCGCCTGTCCTGTAGCCTGTGGACTACAATGGCTGGATAGAACGGTCGTTTGCATATTGCTAATTAGTGGTTTCTGAAATCCGGTCTGTCTGCAGGCATTGTCATATTTTGCTGGTCACTATCGTGACTCCGGTAGAACCGCTGGTAAATAGAAAATCAGACGAGATGAGGGCAAGTCATTAATTTGTGTCCGCCTATAGAAGGGCACAGATGAATATTGAAGAAATTATTGCTTTCATACACAAAACATTCTAGTTGAAGACTATCTCGGTATGAAATGTCTTGACAGATTTAATAAAAAATAACTTACGACTGATGAAGCAAGAAATATCGTACCTGAAACAAAAATAAGAAATGATTAGGCACAGAATTACACTGAAGACATTGTCCACCTAACTTAAGATGCTAACGACAGAAATAACACGTAGTAGGTATCCCTAGGAGATAAAAGTTATGCCAAAGTAAAATGCACACAAATATTATATGCATATATAAATACCTCAGTAATAACTTAAGGCTATGTAACGTAATAATGCTAGATGCGCTCAGGCGCCATTGAGTTCAATTAGTCGACATGTGTTCAAATATGGTGGGCAAATATCTTGTAATGTACAAGCCGGTATGCAAATATTGATAATAGATAAAGAAGAGTCCACTCCCGACTGATTACTTTGCACAGTAATATTTTCCTCGAAGACAAACACAATCAAAGCATTCACTTACAGTAAGTGAACGCTTTGATGAACGATCTAGACTAGAATATAAATTGTCTTATCGTCAAAGAAAATGTATCGGCTGAATGGCACTAAAATATAATGACAACTTTAATAGCGAATTTGAAGACGTTACAAAACATTTATTTACCTCCATAGGCTGAGCACACAATATTGGATTCGTAATTTGTCAAGGAGGGGTCGATTAACGCGGAGAAAAAAGAACTGAAACGAAATGTCTTTGAATTTAGGGGTAAGTCAATATTTCTACGTGCAAATTTCAAAACCCCAATTTACGATGGGTGAAGTAAGAACGACACTTAAGGTAGCCCAACCCGCTCAACTCCCCATACAAACGGGGAAAGAAGATCACGCCCATATTTCTTATCAGAGATCCCCAATTTTGCTCAAAAGAGCTTTATTTGATCGAACTAGATGTCTGATGACCGTTGGCATTGTAAAATTGTGTTATAAGGAAGAGTTATAAGGTCCGAAGTTCGAATTTTTCGCGCGTTTTATACAATAACTTTGGTGGTTTATTACGCAATGATAAAGTAAGAAAATCATAAAAAGATTAGTCATCAGACATAGCTAATTTAATCAAGATTTATAATCTATTTGTTTTTTGTTAGATTTTTTACTACAGCGGTCGTGGTTTACTTTTAGCTATAAGTCGTTTTGAAATCAAAATTTTCGTAAATCTTACCAAATCAGACACTATGCACATTGTCTTTTTTGTGGATATGTTGCATCTTCCTTATCACGGAGCTTGTCTTTTTCTTTGAAACAGAGAAGGTCCCAGAGCGCAACAGCACGGTTTTGTACAGTGCCCGCGAATGAGTTAGTCCCGCCGGGTTGGGCCACCTTAAGTTACCTCAAAGTAGATGACGCCACGCGTTCGTCGCTATTTTCTGCAATTCCTCGAAAATATGAAGAAGTTACTAAATATAACTGAGCACACTGCTTAGTGCGTTAAATGTTTTCAAACATTAAAAAAATAAGCTGGCTATTAGATATTTGTGAAAATGTGTGCAAACCGTTCAATTCACAATTAGCAACTTGTTGCGTTATGCCTCATAGGCTAAGATAAATAGTCGTAACCAAAACACTAACGAAAAGTAGTACTTTGTGACGTTAATTTGACACATTTTGTGTGCACGAAATCTAATGAAAAGTGACGTTACAAAGTAGTACTTTCCGTTAGTCTTAGTTTCTGTTATGACTATTTATCTCAGCCATAATGAGGAATAAAACTGCGTATTCATTGCGACAGGTGGCGTCTGGGCGACCAAATTAAAATGAAAATTTTATTTACTCAGTCTATGTCATTAAAATGACTCAATTTCCTCGATATTATTCATAAAATTAATTGTTCCAAATTCTGCTAATCAACTGAAGTCTTGGGAAAGAAAATATAAAAATATAAATACCTATAATATTAATTTTCCAACTTTGTAATGGTCAGTTACACTAAAAATAATTTAAAGACGAACTAAAGCTCTTCTTTTACTCCAAACCTTGTGTCTAACTGCATTGTGGAGTAAATAATTCATCTAAATGCTCGTAACGAAATCTTAGACAGGAATGACAGTTTTGACGCTTCTAAGTCGAGGTCGCTCATGCGACACCTACAATAAGCGTTGTTTTTTCTTTCCCATTATCTCACAGATGCTAGCCTTTTCTATAATTAGTTTAAAATATAAAATAATCCGGTAATACAGTTTGAGTTTGTTATAGAAGAAATAGCGAAGAACGACTCTGGCGCCAACTAAATGGACGCACAAACCGCCTTAACTACTTGAAGCAAGTCAGTAACAAAGTCGTGTATTTTTAGTATACTGTACTCACTAAAATCAACCAGGTTTTACGATCCTGCGGGCTATTGCGCCAACACGTTATACATTTAGAGGATTAAGCATGTAAACGTATTGAATTTATCGCAGATATAAGATAAAGAGTCAGAGCTGGAAGAGGGTAACGACATCATCGGAACTCTGAGGCCCCTATCCAGCCCGTTTGTAATAAGATCAATTAATATTTCCTGAGAACTGGAGCTCAGCTTTGGACGGGAACGTACGCTAGCGTTGTGCGGGCAACGCTTCGTTCCTAATTCTGTACAAGATTGTTATCCTATTTTTATCCCACTTTACGTTTATTTGCTGAAAATATTATGTATTATTAGAACCCGAATCGACTATACAACTTCTCAATATCCATTAAACATATTTAATTGAGTCAATTTTGCAGTAACGTATGATTCATGGTCAAAGCAAGAGGAAAATAAGCATCCATTGACTGTAAATAGATGAAAAGTTGTGGGGACTGACGGGCGATTTCATGTTACTCAACTCTCGCTTCTGTCACTTTGAGCGGCTCCGGACTTGCTCTGCATGCCAGGTTGAAATCCCCGCCCGTTCGTTCATGTGTATCAAACCCGTGCTTAGACAGAAAAGATACTCTTTCACCGTCGGACCCGAGTGTACCAGCTTCGCGGCTATACTACCCCCGCACCAGAAGGTGATGCTCGATTTATAGAAATCCTACGATTTCGGCCCGCAACAAGGGCTGCTTTTCATTGGACTGTGTTTCCATATGGTCCCACCAATTCCCTTTAATACTGCGGTCCAGCCCTTGGCGGAAAGGATATCCACCTTCCAAATACCCTTTTATGTTCAATGACTTTGAGGACATCCCTTCTTCACGATCCTACGAACGACCAAAAGAGCGCAAGGGACCAGGAGATGTTTGCGCGGATTCGAATTCACTTCATGTTTTATTACAAAATGTCCACTCCATATTCTCCCGATCGGTACCAGAGCTGTAAAGCACGCTCAGCTCCCACAGCCGGAACTTCTCAAATTTAAATCCACGGGACGACAGAAAGGCTGACTTCCATATCTCCAGTAGCTACCGGAGAAGCTCGATTATTATTTTTCGATGCACACGATGCATCTTCATTCTATGTCTACGTGGCTGGATCGACCGGCGCAACTACTGGCTTTTTCACTTTTAGTTCTTCAGACTATCACCGGAGGTGGCTCTCAATATTAACAAGGGTTCACCTGCCCTGTCACGGAACCCGTTCTCTCATCAGCCCATCAGGGTAGACACTAAGGACGCTCGCTGCGCGCGGAGCGGGCAGACCGAATGCAACGTGCTTGCACACTCCTGCAGCTCCTAGCGACTGCAAGTCCGACCTCAATGTCGGGGCCAAATGCGGGAGCCGACGGTGGGCTCACCCGCAAGTCCGCAGTACCCTAGTCCAAAAAGCCCGACCCGTAGTTCGGGAATCCCATCTGACCAGGTCCTTCAGACAGGCGGACAGGACCAGCGGACGTCACCCCTAGAAGAAAGACGTGTCGCTTCTGCGCGTGCGTCGTGCACTCGTCTGTGCCGTCGGACGGCCGGACGCCGCCGATGATGCGGGCCTGGTAACACGATCGCCGCACGGGCGATTAACTTGATTGACTAAGCGCGCCGTAGCTTGCCACTTGATTGACGCCTCTGGCGCGCTGGACTCGCTTCGCCACTCGCGTTAGCCTGGGAGCTCCCGAGCGAACGTTCTATATAAAGAATTGTCCTATTTTTATGTCACCCGGCATTATACCGCATAACCGAAGAAACTATAGGCATCTACGGGTGTGTCATGGGGTTATGGTCCAAGTAATAACAGTCGTATTCAGAGAGAAACTTATTACGAGATTAGCACCGGACTAACTATACAAAAACCGGTTTAGTGCGGCGGATTAAAGTTAATCCGCCCACTCTGAATACACCTGTAAGTGATTTGTTGGTCCATTTGAAATATACTCGGGTCAATTTTTTGTTTATGTTAAGCATGGCATATGGCGTATGCCATGACTTCATATAAGAGGTACCCGACGACGCCCATGCGCTTTCGGATTTTCACAGGGGCTGCAAAAACGATGCTGGCTATTTCGTTCTGGACAATCACCGCGCCCTCAATCCGCCGCGACGCATCGCCCGCCTGCCGTAACGTCAAAGTATTTGCGGCGACGGTGAGTAAGCTGTCAAATCAAACTCGGGCTCGCAAATGTTAGTTCGCTTAACGCCTACAGCGCGCACTCTTCAATTTCTCCATACATTTGAAAAAGCTAGTCGTTCGGTTTCGCGCACGCCAATTTCGGTGGCAAGTCGGGCTAGGGACTCAGGTAACGAATATCTGTGCCTGCACGTTTTTGCCAACAGTGATATGAATGAAACTGAGCGACATGATATAATGACGTCATTATTGTTGACGTTCGCTCCCGGCCCAAGGAAGGAGTCAGGAGAGAATGAGGACGCTTCTTGGGAGATTTATTGCCGAGTCACATCTGGAGGATATGGCAGGACGATTTTGTAATCGAGCACTTGCATATTTCGCTTTGGTATTTTGAATGTGTAATGAACACTTCAATAGAAATTAAGTTAAGGCGGCATAACACGCTTTCGTTTCGTTGACCGTTTTCAACGATTTATTAAAAAGGAACTTTTTTGACAACATGTTTCTTTAAAAACGAAAAAGATTTGATCTAATTTCTGTTTTTGCTGTGAATAATTTACAAGTTGCAAACTACATATCGTTATTTATGATATCATAATTTTGCATTTTATTTTAGCATTTATAACACAATACGTTTTAAAACGCCAGTCGAACGCATTGGCGTAAACGCTCATTTTGGTGAGAAGTCGGATTCCCCGAGTCCAGAACACCTACCAGATTTTCTTTTATCTAACTGGACATAGATGGCTAATACCAAACTGAACTTCACATATTAGCCTCACACACCACATTGGAACTAGGTGAAATGCCAGGACCTTCCTTATATTGCTCGGCTACATTGAACTGGACGGAACGTTTTCATTGCCGCTTCGACCATCGTTCATTCGATGCGATGGTACCAACCGGGGCGGGATTAACCGTACCACTGAGTAATTGAGGAAGGGAACTTACGGTTTTACGTGGAATCCGAACGGTTGAAAATGGTCACCCATCCAGAACCCAACCGCACTCAGAGGTGCTTCACGAAGCTTATCGAATCGCAAGTTTTCGCGCCACTGGACCACTTAGGCGAATAATCCAGATACTGAGAGGAAGTATTTTTAATAGAGTCGTATTTGAATGGTTATACCTACCGTTAGAACCGTGCTCATGGTCTGATGATGGAGAACATGTTACCACTCACTTGGCGGATTTACTATTTATAACATCACCTATGCGTCATCGGCGGAATGCATAGGCGTGGTTCGTGCCAACTTGAGGATTACTTCACACTATGCATAATCACACGTGTCTTTGTACCAGTAGATTCTTATTTAGCCAGTGTGTTGGTGTTCAGCTCACTTGTTTAGCCCGACGACATCTAAAGGATTCGCGATGGTTTATCTGTCGACATTCCAAAAATAATAACCGACCGATCCTCTAGATCCTTCATCTTGCTTGAGGGCTAGTACGAATTTGGGTACGATTTTTTTCTAAACTCGAGGCGTCAAGCTTCATTGAGCCGGAATAAAAAATATCGACTTAATAAAAGCTTCTTTTCGAAAATATTTTTATTCATTTGTTTTTCGATCAATTTAGGTTACGAATTACAATGTCTGAGACACGATGGCACTAAAAGCATTAGAAAGCAAAGTATTTGTCTATGCCGTTGTATAACCACGTAAGTCGAACGCGACCAAACATTGGCTAAAGCTGCACCCGTATCCAACGTGTACCTACTAGACGTAATTGCAAAAAAAATAATAACATTGATTGCTTCTTTATATTTCGTATGCACATTACATTCTAAAAACGAATGTTGCTTGCAACAGCGGACATTTGCATTGGGTTATATTTTTATTTGTTTGATCTGAAAGAAATAAATCGCTATGGCCAAATAGAAGTATATTTTTGTTCGCATTTATTCATATACAAACCTGTTATAATTCTAAAAAAATTTTAATTTAAAAGAATAAACTTTCGTAGTCTGTATGTAGGGTACGTACAGGCGTTTCGTCCGAATTCTATACACCGGAAATAGAGACATATTTGAGATCTCGTTCTGTCATGCTGAAGTCAACCATAGAATAAAAGGGACTTAGAAATTCCTTCTCTTTCCAGTGTATACAATTGCGAGGAAAAGACTGTACCTTATAAATAATAAACTTGCATAGAAACCGACACAATGGTTACCTTTTCTACTATTACATTGGGGTACTAAGGCGTTTTGCTGCAAGCAATGACTTATCAACCCAATTGCTTAGGACAGTGGACATTTAAGGTGCAAAGTTCAAATGATGCTTCAGTCATATGTCTAGACCGAAAAATAAAACAGATCTTTTTTAAAAATCTGAATACAATGCTTTATTGTAATTCAAGTCAATCAGTCGCTGTATAAACTCAAATTGGAATAAGCGACGTACATTAGTACGAAATAAAAGTATATTTACTTAGACATACATACATAGTTCACATACTTGTTGCAATTGTTTTAAGTTTGAGTATCGTTTATAAAAATGATTTTCAAGGATTTTAATCAACATGTTTTTGTGGTCATATATAACTTGTTTGTTGATCGGTACTTCTTAGCAAACGCTAATCTATAAATATTGTAATTTGATTGATTGATTTGTTTAAAACTATCAAATTGTGAAATTACCAAAGACAAAAAACTTATTAAGTTTCACTATTTCTATAACTTATTTCAAAAACCGCTTTGGAACCGCGCCACGGAACCCTAATACCTCAACGAGGTAATTTTTAGGGTTCCGTACCCAAAGGGTGAAAACGGAACCCTATTACTAAGCCTCCGCTGTCCGTCCGTCCGTCCGTCCGTCCGTCCGTCCGTCCGTCCGTCCGTCCGTCCGTCCGTCCGTCCGTCCGTCCGTCCGTCCGTCCGTCCGTCCGTCCGTCTGTCCGTCTGTCCGTCTGTCACAGGGCTGTATCTCAGTAACCGTAACAGGTAGACAGCTGAAATTTTCACAGAGTGTGTATTTATTTTGCCGCTATAACAACAAATAGGTAAGATTAAAAAATAATTAAAATTAAAGGTGGCTCCCATACAAAAAACGTGATTTTTTTGTTTTGTTCTTTACGATGGTACGGAACCCTTTGTGTGCGAGTACGACTCGCACTTGGCCGGTTTTCTACACTAATAATACCAACTGCAAATAGGTTAATTTATTGTATTAATTTATTAACGTGTTAGTGCCGATTTCACTTCCCGGATATATATCGCAGTGATTACTATCACCGATAATCGCCCTCGTAAAATGGCGAGCGCGTCTGGAAGTCCGACGATAAACCGTGCCGTTTTGTTTCATAAATCGTAAAGATAATTCCTCCAAGTGGACTTATATCGGCGCCGTAAAAGCGTGGACGAGTTTACTGCTGACTGCACTTCGCACCTCGTGGGGTACTTATATGGTACTCGGACAGCTGCTCACTGCCGTGCTTAAGAACTTTTGCGGTTTCCATAATACGACCAATTATTTGAAACCTACTCGAAACGTCCACTGAAATGAGGTTCAAAGTATTTATAGAGCGAAAAAAAGAACCTCCTTTGGAAGTGAAATACTGCAATAATATAAATTAATAATAAATATAAACAAAATGACAGCTTCTCTTAGATATCATAGATCACAATTAAAAAAACCCGCCAAATCAAATTCGAGTCGGACTCGCACAAGGGGTCCGTAACACCGTACAAGATTTAACACAGAAATCATGTTTTTTGTAAGGGGGCCTGTATTTTTTATATTTTTTTAATTTTACCTTTTTTTGTTATAGCGGCAAAATAACGGACGGTCGGACGGACAGCGGAGACTCAGTAAGAGGGTTCCGTTGGCACCCTTTGGTTACGGAACCCTAAAAAGGATGAAGAAACTTGACGCACCTCAGATTGGGATGCACCTAACTTCTTCCGGGGAAGATAACACATCACTCGGTGTTCAATTCCCTACCGGAAAAAGATAAGCTTGCCCAGTTGAATGATAGGTGGACAAAGAGGCAATGTAAATTTTCCGTGTTATCAGGCAACGCAACTGAACTGACAAAAATATAGGATTCTGGAATGACACCTAGTTAATTTGGGAATTTCATGGCCTAAAATATCACGACAGTGTAGTGTGAAATTACATTTTCATGAGCAGTAAATAAAATTGAGAGAATTCGTACTATTTTACAATACTACATACATTTTAAACCCATGATACTTAGATATCAAACTCAGGTTTTTCTAGCTAGAAGTACCAGAAATCAAGAAATACCGACGTAAAAGCAATGGTATGTTTTTATTACTGATGTATGCATGACTGAGGCAGTTCAAGTATCGAAGCGAAATTTCTTGAGTATAATGACAAATCAGAGAAAACCAGAAAAAGAAGAAAATCAGAAACCACCAAAAGTGGTTTTCACACGTAACCCTAGAAACGCGAGGCCGTGTTCACACTTGGCCGGTTTTTTATTGCACAATCGTCTCTCATTCAATTCAACAATCGGCCAATTTGCCCATCTGTCTGGACATTCGGAGGATTTGCTTCGGTTCGCCAATTATCAAATTGGCCATTTGAATTCGCGACAGGACGACAGAGATACCGAATATTGACTGAGACTTGCATACCTGTAACTAACCCGTACATGTTTCGTCATAGCATATAGAAGACGGGAGGTATGAATGGCTAGATTTATCTACAGGACTAAAAAAACACTTTCGTTAAGTCTTGAGCAAAGGTATGTTTGTAAGCAGATAAGCAGATAGCTTCATTTCATTTACCGGAAGGCAGATAACCCCACAAAATAATCCTTGGGTGGTCTTCTCAGAACACGTGCAGTACGATTCGTACTGCGCCGTAATGATCGCATATCGTGTTAATAAAAACACACAAAAGTTGGTAGGTACAATTACTTGAAAAGACGATGGAAATCATGCAAAGAGAAATAATTCAGAAAGCATGGCGATGAATATAAAACTACAATAATTGGATCAGTTTCACGCAGCAGTCAACATGAAACGATATTTTAATTTTGATCCAAGATACTTATTGGGTAACATTCAAAAGGGAATAATAATAGAGCAAATATGTACTGACGAAAGTGAAGGAACCAAATCAAGCATTGCGCAACGTTAGCACAAGCTTGCTAACAATTTGCCAAGACGAAGAGAATGGAGCGACCTACGCGAACCGCGCCCACAATACAGCGGTTATTATCGAGAAATCGAGCATTTGGCAAATGACGATCGCAATCTTGCGAGTAGTTACATAACCAGACGAATTGTTCGCATGTATTTATTGTTTATACGAGATAAAAGAGCAAATATACCGTAATACATTGACAATCTAAAAAACAACGAGAGTATACCATCAATATAATTTAGTCGGTCATCTGCGAAGTCCATCTGTTCTACCGAATTTATTGTCAGAGTTCACAATCACAAGGAGGTCAGCAGTTAGCACACGTTATGGTGTCTTAACTGGATTCAATGTTATTGATGGCGTTTCAGTCTTGGTTCCTATTACTAGACTCCGATGATGCTCTGGTATCAACGGAATGAAATGCTTTCTACAAGCGATGCTCAGTTTTGGCAGCCACTTCATAGCGCGAGTCAGGTAAAGACGGGAAATTTATGAAGCATCCGACCGTCCGAGAATCCTGCAGCAATTAAGTGCGAGAATTCGTATCTCCTCGCGGCGCATGTAAATCCAGGTTATTTCTGGGAGTGCACGCGGAACCGACGGCAGAAATAACTGGTTCGTCGACAGTCTGGACGTCGGCGAATGCGTCCTCATTGTGAATTCCTGGAATCTTGACTGTGAAACTGAAAGTACGTGATACTTGCAGGAGGTAAACTTGAGCTATTAATTGGCGTTAATGCTCCGACTTCTTAAAACAATCCCAATGACAGATGATGAAATAGCGTCTGGCGTAAATTGACATTTGGTGAACTATCCAAATACTGTAGTCACATTTTATTCAAATCGTAAGAAGCCGCTGTACGCATAAAAAAACGGACCAAAGCGATGACGCTAAATGTGAACAATGATTGTTAGCCAAGGTGTATGTATCAACGCTATGGTTATGAGTTCTATGTATTATGTAATGTTTATTATTAACGTAAACCGCAAGGGGAAAATCGTATTTGGTGACGAGCACGACGCAGTTGGTAATTCATTTGAGTGATTTTAATCGTGGCAAAACAATGTTGGTTTTTCGACGCCCTGTATCATATGCTCGGAACGTAGGGAGGTACCTAAGTGGGACTGAAAAACCAGAGAATTGTTTTAAACTTAAATTGGCAGGGTCGTTATTCCAATTGATCCACGTCATCTATCTAAATTATAAGTTTTGACTGAGATCAAAGCTTCAGTCTGAGGTCCTACGCTAGATCGGGAAAATAATACACGTTGAGGCGTCTTTGTTTATAAAAAAATCGTCATACAGTTTTCTTTTTGGAAAGCTATGAAAGTGTATTACCGAAAATACTTCTTGTGTTGCCATGTTTAAACGACGAACATGGCCACACTGGTACAATGGTCCAATGCAAAAATAGAGAACCAAAGAAAAGAGTGCGAAATATAGGCCGACCAGAGCTGACTTTCGGGCGCCCATTTGGCAACATGCCAGCTGACACTAAAGAGCCAACCGTTCATCACCCGCCTCCATTCATATCGAACGCACTCTCAGATAAAACATGCACAAACGTTCCGTGGATCTCGCTACCTACAACATTTTGGCACGAACAATCAAGTTCGTTCGAATCGTCAAGTTCTCAGCACATGATCTTGAAAGCAACCAATTTTGCTGTTCCATTTCCAGTTCAATGTATGTTTTCACGTTCAATTTCGTTTGTCATTGTCGATTGTGTCCAGTAAATGTAGGGCTGCATTCGTTGAGAGTCGAAATCTACGAATAAAATTATCAGTTCGATCTCTTGAATAAATTTGAGCCGATAAAATCAATTATTTCTCCGTCATCATCAGAATAATCGACGAAATCCACGTTTTGAGCCAAACAAAAACCAACAGCTCCATCGAAACGTATAATTTGACACTCGACAGCTCTCTAAACACGTATTTAGCGAGTTCAATGGGCGAGAAGCCTCATTTAACTTCTAATTTATTAAATACGATTTAAAGTGACGTTTACTGTTGATGCAACGATCATTATTGAGTTGAATCCATTTAAGCCGTTAAAGCTTATTTACATCGCTAATTGATATTGATGCAAGCCCCCCTTATAATAACGTCACAAAAAAGATTACGCGATTGTTGTGTATAGGAAAAACTAGAAAGTAGACTGCTACAGATGCTAACTAACAGATGCTAACAGCTGATAACTGCTACAGATAACTTGATTTGTACATCGTTTGATATGTGGGATTGTCGACTCTCCCCGCAGCGTGCGCACAGGCCCTAACAGCCGAGGTCAATGGCTCCTTATTAATTAACTGCCACGTGTCGGCATCTCCACATTGTTATCTCCAGCTATTGGGGTTAGCTATAAATACTCACACACGTGCACCGGCTCATGGTAGCACGGGGGACCTATGCATGTGTGCTCTCAGCACGGATCTTCGTGGCTCGAGTGAGATGTGCGCGCCAACATCTGCCGCACAAACTCTTTTACGAGATCATTCTAATATTCATAATAAATTCGACATAGAGCGGGCTTTTTTTAATTTCTTCAATTATTTTTAAAAAAAGTACTCGATTTACAGACATTGCAATCTGTTTAACCAGCGTGAATCTCCGATCTAATCGATAATTGCAATCGGTTTTAGCTCTTTAATCTATGATTTTACTGACGTGAATCTCTGATCTAATAATGGGCCCCGTCGGGCGCCATTTTATTCTAAACTCGTCTTGTTATTCAACTCACGCAGTTCAATCGACGTTCCAAATTCGAATGTGCGTTCCATGAGTGACGGTTACCAGCTCATCGGAACGCGCGCACTCCAAATTTAAACTTCCATACTTCCTGTCTGCACAGAATGTGAATGCTATTCCACACGCGGTTGGTTTATTTGTCTGTGCTAATGAACCGTTGAAACCGTATTCTATTTTGCGAAACTTTAGCAAAACAACTAGTGAATACATTAGGAAATACAATCTGACCGTCGAAGGTCCGTACAGACGATTAATGACAGCGACACGCAATGATGATCTCAACATTTCATGACATACTAAAGAGGAAGGGATAGACTGCTATCGTCATACTAATGTTAAATAGGGAGTAAATAAAAGTAAATCACATTTCATAATACATTGAATATCAATAATATTTTTTATCTAAAATAATATTACTTCATTCGTAGATGTAATGTTATGTTCAAATCACGTCTACCTAGGCAACATTTTGAATTAAGCTTAGTTCAAGGACGTTGCAACTAGTTCTGTCAGTGACGGAAGATGTTGCTGGTTTATAATGTCATAGTACCAGCGAGAAGAAGCAGTTTTCGGCGATTTTTATACATTATACCCTTCTCTGTAATCTATGTCTATGAAGAAGACCCCAATAAAAAATCAGTTAAAACAAAAACCACGCGACTAATATGAGCAGTCACAGGTACGTAATAAAATTCCCGGATATTTTCATATGTATATGACGTCGAAGCACCGCAATGGGTTACAGCGGCGCCGCGGCGTGGCACAGGACGTGGCTGGGATGACAAAGCGGTGACGGTAGAGGCTCCTTCCGCCTACGCGACATACAAGCGGTAGAAAGCGAAATTGCAATCATGCTTCGATCCATTGTCGCCTGTCTATTGTACTGTTCTGGCGATGCCGTTGGCAAAGTTTAATTGCTAAATATTTAATTTAGTGGTCGTAGACTGGGCATACTATGAATACAATATTTAGCTTCATTTAACTTATAAACTAAGCGGGGATCAAGCTTTGGTAGGTGTAGTTTTTACTTGCCCCTCAGTGGATTTTTTAGCTGAACTTTTGGTGGTAACATAAAGTTCAGCTTTTTTTGTAAAACTGAAAATTACATGCATAGGTAGGTTCTAAAATCGATTTTTGCATCACCGTGAAATGGTTACGAAGTCGGTTTCCGCCGAGGATTCAGTGATTTAGGGAATGTGGTATACTCTGAAGTGATCTCAGGTGGGAGTCCGAGGAATCTGGAAATTTAAGGTAATCCCGAGTAATCCTAGGAAATCTGAGAATACCAAGGTAATCATTTCCAATCCTGTAAAATTCATGGTAATCTCGGTAATCTTAGACGGGAATCCCGAGTAATCCTAGGAAATCTAGGAAGTGAGTTTGCTAATCCAAAAAATCCCAAATCGGCTGCATGAGTAGTCTCTAGGAATCTTTGGTAGTCCTTAGAAATCTTACGAAATCCCAGAATCTTTGGTAGTACTAGAAATATTTGGTATTCCCTTAGGAATATTTTGGCAACCCTTTCAGAATCTTGAAAATCTCCAGGAATATGTTAGTCCTTGGGAATCTGGAAATAAAAAAGGGATCCTGGTAATCTGGACTACTGTATGCGCGAGCAATTCGCTATTTTAAAAGCACTGTCGAACTGATTGAGTTTACCGGGGCTCCGAACGTAGCCTAGGTATTTAAAAATATATGTATACAAAACCAATAAACCTAAAATTCTGATTTTTTGGCCACAACATCTTTGTGGCTCAAAGTCCATACATTTTTATGTGGACGACTCCAAAAGAATCTTTTTACAGATCGAGCATGAGAGAAATTTCGTCCGAACTCGCTCATCTCTCCACACACCTCCGCGTCCACTCGACTCACCACATCCAGGACAGTCCCCCAGACACCTGTCACTCGAGCCCTTTCAGAGTCCCGAAATACTCGACGCGAAGCGCGCCCCGGGGAGATTAAAAGCGGGCGTCTTTCCCGTGACGTCACGCCCGAGGCGCGCCGTTTCCGCCTGCCCGCTATCGGATATTGTGCTTCGGCAGCCACGCGACCGGAGTGGCTGAGGGGGGAGGGCTGGATGGGGCTGAGGGGGGAGGGGTGGAGGGGGCTGAGGGGGGAGAGCTGGGGGGGGGGGCAGCGGGGAGGTTTCGAGGGGGAAGGCGACGGGAGGGTGCGGTCAGGGCTGGTGCAGATGAAGGTCTTTTGTTGAAACCAGCTTTGAGTACGATCGGGAGTATGATAAACTCTGACGTAGGTTATGCGCAGGTGGAGAATAGAGCGCTATGCATAGTGCCTGAGCAGTCATACTCCAGCACTACATTAAAACTACTTTTACTGTTGTATAATTATGTTTTCGGCACTCCTGCTTCCCGATCCTGCCCTACTCCACACCTCGCAGACGTCTTTTCCTCCCAAAAAATATATGTGTCTGCACATTTTCGTTTTCTTATTAATTGAAACCGAGTCAAAGGAAAGCAAACAGAAACTCTTTCATATAAATTTCGTTTTCTGCAAAAAAAATTTTTTTTTCTTTTATATCCATAGCTATTTTTTTATGCAACCTAGCAGGGATGGCTAATGCGACACAACTACCGTTATATTAGCCAAATACATCACATTCCCGAAGGAATTCGTTGAAATACCAGGACCTTCCCTTTATGAGCACGACTACATTGAACTGGATGGAAAACACGGACGTTTTTTCATTGCCGCTTCGACCATATTTTCATCCAATGCGACGGCACCAACCCGGACGGGCTTAAACCCTACCACCTAGCAGGGAACGGGGACCTACAGTTTGACATGGATTCCAAACCATGGAGCAGCTCGCATTCGTGATGAAATGCACTTATCCAACTCAGAATGAAAAATAAACAGGTGCAAGAACGGGGCGAGGATTTGAACCCAGACCTCTGGTACGCTAGGCCAGTCCCGCGCCACTAGGCTACGAACCGCTCATCTAGTGCACACGCCTTTCGTGTAGAGTATCGGAGGATAGATTTAAAAAAATATATGGTAACATCAGTGATGGAAACGAATCGACTTTAGTTGGTGATGTATGAGGCTAGGCACTAGGCTACGAGCCGCTCAATAACTGCTCCTACCAACTGATCCTCAGATTCGAGAGACGACGCCTGCACGGGACCCAAGAAGGTGCGGACATGTTTACAACACCAGATAAGAAGTCAATCTGATTTTCGACTTTTTAATCATATTGGACGGTGAATTTTTAATTCAGACTCGTGCAAAGTGTTTGCATACAATATGTACACACACTATAATGGATAGTCATGGTCGTTGGCGCTAAATCAGTTTCATAACTTGGGATAACTGATTGTTTTGCAATAGCAATCATTTTTGCAAAAGCAATCATAAGTTTGATAGATAGCGCTAGTTGATCGAATGAATTGTTCAAGTCGAGACTACAAGTAAAATAGTTTAGAGGATGGTATGGGTATAAGATGTAATTTTAAAACGTTTACATCACGGATATATATGCCGATGATTAGCACATTTTAAAATAAAGGTATGCTTTCAATATAAATAAAAACAAAAGAATGCAGTGATCGATAGCGTGCCACGGACGAAAAATAAAAGACTTCTGAAACAAAGCTGAGCAGGAAGCCAGGTCACACAAAACCCTCAGGCAGGGGGGTGCGAGCGGCTGGTAGCATCCAGTAGGGAGGCGAGCACCAACGGCTGGGTGGGGGCAGGGGACAGGAGTTGTCACCCTACCTCGGCCGGTGGAAAGAGGTCTCACGTTAGTTTCTGCAAACATATCTACTGAGCTGTGAGCAGCTCTGCAGTTCACCTAAAGGTCAGATAGTTCGATGGATCTTATCTTCCTGCTAATCCGAGCCGATGCTGAAGAAAAGGTCAGCACTGATGATATTGGTTTCAGGCTACGTGGGTGAGGCCTAATTGATGAATACAAATTGGCAACTGTGATCATGAGCATATGTTTTTTGCTTTTTGTCACTATACTAATAGAATAAAACTGAAGTTTGTTTCTTTGTTTGAACGCGCTCTCTGGAACTACCAGTTGAATTCTTTTTTTAATTTAATAACTTAATTATATTGAGCAAAGTATATGACGCTTCGACCGTTAGGATTCGAGCAAAAAGAAAAGAGGCAGAAATAATGCTAAGCGTACACGAAGTGATAGCGCGGGCGGGCCATGCGACGCGGTGGATCGGAGACCGAGAGAGGGGATTTTTATCTAAATCAGATCGCTTAGTTACATGCGGACGAAGGGTCAGTCACTTGAGCAAAAAGTGTTACCAGTAGTAAATTTTACCAGGATTACCTTGTGATTTCTAGGATTATCAACGATTCTGGAATTTCGTAAGATTACTAAGGCCTACAAGATTGTTAGTAAATACATGTTTTTGTCTTTTGACAATTACATTGTCCATTTTTGTAGATGAATTGTGAATAAGCTGTAAGTTTTCCAATAAATAAATAAATAAATAAAAAATAAATAAATAAAAAAAAACTTCAAATTAGTTTTGTTTGAGCGGGGATTTCGAATGAGCCAAAAAAGGTAATGCTGGAATATGCACGTTTTTCGGATTTTAGAATGATTTCGGGAATACTCGACACTGCCGAAGATTTTCTAATTCCTCGAACTCCCGCACTTACGATTCCCCGATATTACCATGCATTTGATAGGATTGCCAATGATTTCCTTGGGATTCCCTGATTCCCTAAGATTACTCTAGATTACCTAAGATTTCTTGGACTCCCATCTTAAATTACCTAAGATTACTGAGATTACCAAACAATCGTACACGCGATTCCCTGAGTGACTGGCCCCTCGCATACGGATGAACGAAAGCAACACCTCTGGATATTTTGGTGATTCAGGGTAACCTCACCACTACACAACCTGCGTAAACATTTCACCGCGGGCGATATATGCAATTATTCACCACCGACGCCCACAAAGTCGACCGTGTTGACATCGAGAGTTTACGCTTCAAAGAGACGTTTGCTCACTGAACGAGAAAATGGCCGCCTCCCGTTCCCGCCATAGTTACTGACGGAGCGGGTCTGTTTGCTTTACCCCCGTGGCCCTGTTTCCGCTACCTACACTCTGTGGCATTAATCACGGCTCACGCTGCCAGCGCGGTAATGCAAATTCTCTGCAACCATGTCAGGCTTTGCGTGGAACTAGGTTGGTTGCACGGATGCGGCATTCCTGTGATCGAATGGTATTGGGTGCGGAAATAGACATTTAAAATACATTTTGGATTAGAAGGAATATTTGGTAATAAACGTTTACAATCACGCCTTAAAATAAATCTAAGGGCCGAGTGCACGAAAGGACAAAAAATCAAAATCAACGTCAAAGTATGATCAAACACGTCACTTTGTGTGGACAGTATAGAAGGAACTCTATGAGGTTCACTAAAAGTGACGTGTTTGAACATTGATTTACTCGGCCGTCTCTTCGTGCAACCGGGGCTAAGTGATTTGGCTGTGTACAGTGAAAGATTTACCATGAAGACTGAAGGTTCCGTGGGACATCCGGTAGGAACGAACTGACTTTCCCTAAGAAAGAAGAAGAAAAACTTCAAATACGGACGGAATATTTTTTTACAGGCACCAGCCGTCAAGTTAAATACGATTTTAATTAAATGGACACTGTTGCAGATCGCTTCATTCGCGTCAGTTCCCACCCACACACACCCTCCAATACATCTGCGACTACTTTTGCATGTGGCATCGTTATCTTTATGTTTTTTTATGTGGCTGGACATGGATGGAAAATACCAAACTGACCGTCAGATATTTATTTATTTATTTATTTATAAAGGTTTGCCAACAGGTTGACACATTTACATTCACGTTTATACAGACATATTAAATATAACAGTGTGCAGACCCAATAACAGGCAAACACAACCTGCATGTAAAGAACGGACGATGGTTAACTAATAGTGAAATAATATTTTGCAACACTAGCTAGGGTGCAGACGAGCGGGGCGACAACACGAACGCGACGAGACTTTAACCTAACACACTACATGGGAACTAGATGCCATGCCAGGACCTTCCTTATATTGCTCGGCTACATTGAACTGGATAGAAAATACGGACAATTTTCATGGCCGCTTAAACCATCGTTCACTCAATGCGATGTTGAACCCCGGGCGGGATTAAACGTACCACCTAGTAAGTAAGGAAGGGGGCCTACAGTTTTACGCATAATCCGGACCACGGCCAGTCGCAACGGTTGTTAATGGTCACCCATCCAGAACCCAATTGCGCTCAGAGGTGCTTCAGCAAGCTTATCGAATCGCAAGGCGTCTCGCCACTTGGCTACCGAGTCCACCGGATCTTTAAACTCTAGCCCCAAAATGTATCAAACGCATAAAGTAATTTGAAAATGATGTCAGCATATGACCCAACACAGTGTGTGGTCACAAAAAAAATGTATTGGCGCGCAATGAGGACCTCGGTGCGGCAAGAGTCTAGTCAAGTCAAGTGATATGCAAATGCACACAGCCTTGTGCCATGTCCCCGACACCGGCACATGACATCACTTCCACACCGCGATCGCGAGGTATGTTGGGAAATTAATAAAAAAATTGCATTGTCGCGTCGTTCTCACAATCACAAGGTGTGCGTATCTAGTAGACTAGGAGGTAGGGACCAAAATGGTAACGATAACGTAAATGGCTGAAACTGGGTTCACGGGATAAAGACCAACCCTCTGAATCTAAATGCGTCAATCTGCCTGTTCCAAGTGGTTGTGTTACGTAGATAAGGCGACTGAAAAAGTAGTTAAGGTGACAAAAAATATAAATGATAATGTAAATGGATGCAAATGATGAAGCATGAAAGAATCAGTACAGACTTGCTTAGCAATACAAAAACTGAACAAATCTTTGGTTGCATTTCTTAGTTATAGGCGATTTAGGTTACAGATATAACTTTAGGTATTTTTAAGTAATTAATTAAAAAATCGACTTGTTATTGTTGTATAATTAATAGGTACACATCAGTATATTCATCGGCAGGTACATACAAGCATATATTTTATATAGCCATTCTAGATAACGCAACCACTTGGCGCAGGCAGACCGACATATTTGGCATCAGAGGGTTGGTCTTTAACATGTGAACCCAGATTCAGCCATTTACCTTATCGTGACCAAAAATGTCGTGACCTCCCGGAATATAGCCATAACTGAAGTCACATGCGTTGCTATATTGTATCGTTTGGAAATAAACGCATTGTCGATTAACATATAATCCCGTAGTCCGACTTCTACCCTAAATTGGCGTTTATGGAGCTTCGAAGTTACGTAACAATATCAATTCCATACGAGTTTTACTTGCGCAACCACAAGCGTAAGTCCGCTAATAGATAACTCCACTTTCAAGCGTTAGCGTTATGAGAGAATACAAAACTTGGTAATTTTTTTTGTGATTCCGATTTTCTGATAACGCTAACTCTTTACGTTACATTAACGGAATTATCTATTAGCTGACCTAGGCGTCTGAAACATGAAAGAAAAACTCTTTTAAAATAGTGCGACAAAAAAATATATAGCATCGTCATCAACTGGCACCGACATGAGTTATTGGGCGAGTGTGATAAAACATATTTAAGTGCATTGTGAATGTTGTTAACATTCGTCGTAAAGCGTGCGGCGGGAAAGCGAACATAAAGTGCGGTCGTCCGGTGAGTTCATGACTTTGAAAGCAGACAATTTCTAGCCAACGATGTTTTAAGTTTTACTATCTACCGCAACACACAATCTAAGTTCCGCACAAGAGCTTACGGCGGTATCATACATTTTTTTTACGTAACTGGACATGGATGGCTAATTCCAAACAGACCGTCAGATATTAGCCTAAACACACCACGTGGGAACTGGGCACAGAAATCTGAATTTATTAAATTCAGATTTCTGTGGAACTGGGTGCCGTGCCAATATCTTCCTTAAATTGCTCGGATTCATGGAACTGAATGGAAAACACCGACAATTTTAATTGACGCTTCGACCATCGTTCATTCAATGCGATGGTGAACCCCGGGTGGGATTAAACCCTAGATAATATTATTTGTGGGTAACTCTTCTTTTTTTTTTCACTGTTTATTTCCTGGACAATTTATGAAACCCACAAAGAGTGTCAACAATATAAATACATAACAACGTAGGTATGCGCTTACATACGTCAGCATGGTCAGCAACAAAGTTATAAATGTTCTTAGTTTTTTCTTATTTCTTTTTTAGTTATGCATTTTTGTTACTTATGTTTTTTTTAACTAATTATTTATTTTATTTTATTTTCTTTCTTTTCAAAGCTATACAAACAAAGCTAAACTAACTCATTGTACATGTTCTGTTCGTCCGTAGATATACTTTCGATGACGTACTTGAAAAAACATCTTTTTAGGGTTCCGTACCCAAAGGGTGAAAACGGAACCCTTTTACTAAGCCTCCGCTGTCCGTCCGTCCGTCCGTCCGTCTGTCACAGGGCTGTATCTCATGAACCGTAAGAGGTAGGCAGCTGAAATTTTCACAGAGTGTGTATTTATTTTGCCGCTATAACAACAAATAGGTAAAATAAAATAATAATAAAAATTAAAGGGGGGCCCCAGACAAAAAACGTGATTTTTTGGTGTTGATGGTACGGAACCCTTCGTGTGCGAGCCCGACTCGAACTTGGCCGGTTTTTTATTTGTGAAAACTTGTTAGGCTACTTTTTTATTTTATTGTAATTTGTGAATTTGATATTTTCTTAGCTGTAAGTTTACCTTCCAATAAATAAATAAATAAATAAATAATGTAAATTTGTGAAACAATTCTGAGTGGATGAACCTAATATAACGAACAAAAATATGTTGCGCAAAAAAAAGGGGAAATTTGAGCCATAAACAACCGAGCTTCTTCACGGTTCGGAACGAAGCCTTCGGATCGGCGATCCCGAGTTCGTGAACCAGAAACAATGCGATGACAATGTCACGCGGCTTTGCCAGATGTCGAAACAACTCTACACAAAAACACACGCAAATGTCGTGACCATTCCGCCTGTCTATTATTCCGGGAGGTCACGACATTTTTGGTCACGATAAGGTAAATGGCTGAATTTGGGTCCACATGTTAGAGACCAACCCTCTGATGCTAAATATGTTGGTCTGCCCATGCCAAGTGGTTGCGTTTTCTAGATTGGCTATATATAATAGATACTGGTATGTACCTGCTGATGAATATACTGATTATCTGGAAACATTGATATCTATTAATTATACAACAATAACCAGACGCTTCCTTAATTAAATATTTAAATATACCTAAAGTTATATCTGTAACATAAATCGCCTATAACTACTAAATTCAACCAAAGATTTGTTCAGTTTTTGTATTGCTAAGCAAGTATGTATTGATACTTTCATGCTTCGTCATTTGCATCCATTTACCGTATCATATGTATTTTTTGTCACCATAACTACTTTTTCAGGCGCCTTATCTACGTAACGCAACCACTTGGAACAGGCAGACTGACACATTTAGCTTCATAGGGTGGTACTTTATCCCGTGAACCCAGTTTCAGCCATTTACGTTATCGTTACCATTTTCGTCGCGACCTCCTAGTCTATATTGTCTAATGCTACGGAGAACGAGCGTACGGTGCCTTAGTGCTTTTACTGGGTGGTATTTGTTTGTCAAAAGACAAGCTTTAAGGTGGCCCATCCCGCTCATCTCCCCATACAAAAGGGGAAAGAAGATCACGCCCATATTTCTTGTCAGAGATCCCAAATTTTGCTCAAAATAGCTTTATTTGATCAAACTAGATGTCTGATGACCATTGGCATTGTAAAATTGTGTTTGATTTCTAAGATATAAGGTCCGAAAGTTCGAATTTTTCGCGCGTTTTATACAATAACTTTGGAGGTGGATTACGCAATGATAAAGTAAGAACATCTTAAAAAGATTAGTCATCAGACATAGCTTATTTAATCAAGATTTATAATCTTTTATAGGTTATAGGTTTATATAGTAAACTTCTATTTAAATCCCATATTGAGCATATTAGTGCGAAAGCTTATAAAATGTTAGGTTTCCTACTGCGCACTAGCAGCTCCTTTAAATCTATAAATACGTTCAAAACCCTGTATGTTGCGTATGTAAGAAGTCGTCTTGAATACGCATCAACTGTTTGGAACCCTCAATATGATACCTATATCAAAAACATTGAAAAGATTCAAAACAAATTCTTGAAATATATATCATATAGAGCCCCAAATAGTTTTGATCAAGTTGATGAAATTTTAGAATCCTTACAACATCGCAGGGAAAATAGGGATCTAATCATGCTTTTCAAAATAATACATACAAAAATTGAAACCCCGTACTTACTCTCTAATATTAATTTCAGATGCCCTACTAGATTAACCCGTTCCGACGACACATTTTATGTTCATAAAATAAAATGCCATACTAATTATTTTAAAAACACATTCGTTCGTAGAAGTTGTACTTCCTTCAATAAAAAATGTACAAATATCGATATATTTAATGTTAATTTAGGGAAATTTAAGAAATGTTTGCAATTAATCAATCAATTTAAATAACTTAGGTAATTTTGTTACTTACTGTTTTCTGTTTTCTGTTTTCTGATAAATATTTTTTAGTTTGAAAAGGTAACATAACCGGTAGTTGTAGTAGCTAGGATTAGTGTTAGAAATTGTTTAAGTTTACTATTACTGTGTTTAATTTTATGTCGAAGATTCATTGGTTTATGTTTTTTTTTTGTTATGATTATTTTATATGTATGTATATTAACTGTTTTCTTCGCAAATAAAGTAAAATAAAAAAAAATTAAAATAAATAAATAAATAGGAGAGTTCGGAGTACTTTTCTAGACTAGGGGGGCGCGGCGAGGCGCTGCGGAGTGACACAGAGGGCGGAGCCGGTATCGATCCAGCTCGGCGGTGGAGGGGTGCGTGTTTGTAAACATTCGCGCATCACAAGGGGACAAGTGTCGCGAGCGACGTCGCCACTCACCTGAACCACTCGGGCGTTCTGCTTGTCGAGCAGGAACTCCATGGACTTGTGCGGGCGGCAGGAGGGCGGCTCGGCGCCGGCGAGCGCGAGCAGCGAGCGCGCGTGCAGCACCGTGCGCGCCGTGTCCACGTCCGTCTCGAGCACGCCGGCGGGCGCGGGCGCGGGCGCGGCGGCGGCGCCGGGCGACGGCCGCGCCGGCCGCGGCGGCTTGTGCGCCACCGCCACCGCGCCACCCGGGCCGACCTGCGCCGTCAGTCGCGCGGGCGCGGCGGGGACGTCGCGCGACGTCGGCGCCCTCAGGGGGATGTGCACGAACTGAGCGGGCGGGGGAGCGGCCGGCGCGGCGTCGGGGGCGCGGAGGGCGGTCGCCGTCGCCGTCGCGCCTGCGCTCCGCGTCTTCTTCTCGGACTTGCGCGCCGAGAAGCGGAAGTTGGCGAATCGCGAGAGGAAGCCGGCGATGCGGCCGCGCGGCCGCGCACCCGCGTCCTGCATCCCGGCGGCTGCGGCGCGCTGTGCGAGCGCGGCGCTACTGGTGGGTGCGCGCGCGCGGCCGCCCCCCTCCACCTCGCCGGCCCCCACCTCCTCCACCTCCGCGTCGGCCGCGTCGTCGCTCGCGCTCTCGCTGCGCGCGCCCTCGCTGCCGGACGCGCTCACCTCGCGCCAGCTCACCTCCGCCACGATCGGCGAGAACGTGACGCCCTTCGAGCCGCTCGACACGGAGCGCGCCGGCGGCGACGTCGCCGGCGGCGGCGGCGACACCTCCTGCAGCGAGGCGCGCAGCTCGTCCGGCGTGTCGGTCCGCTCGCGGCGCGGCGGCCGCGCGCGCAGCTCGGGCGTCGAGCGCACCCGCGCGTCGCCGCAGCGGAGCGGACTCGGCGTGAAGCTGGGCGCGTCGTCGTCCTCGGGCGAGGGCGCGCGCGGCGAGCGGCGCCGCCGTGGGGCGGCGGGCGAGGGCGAGGGCGAGGGCGAGGGCGAGGGGGAGCGCGGCGGGGTCGGCGCGGGGTCGGCGGGCGGGCGGCGGCGGCGCAGCTCGGCGAGCACGTCGTCCCACGCGCCCCACGACGCCTCCTGCAGGCGACGCGCCGTCAGCACGGACAGGTCGCGCTCGACGTCCCCGCCGCCGGCGAGCAGCGCGCGCCGCGACTCCTCGTCGAGCCGGTGCGCGGTCACCTCCATCTCGTGCGTGAACGCGCGCTCCGACTCGGTGGTGGAGTCGCTGCCGGCGCTGGGCTCGCGCGGAGGCGGCGGCGGCGCGGCGCGCGGCGGGGGAGGCGGCGGCGGCTGGCGCGGGCGCGCCGGCGAGCGCGCCGCGCCCGCGCCCGCCGCGCGGTAGTCGAGCGCCGTCAGGTCGGCCACGCTCACCGTAAAGCTGTCGCACACCTCGAAGGTCTGGCGGAAGGTGGCGCGGTGCGGCGGCACGCGGCGGCGCGCGCGCGGCGGCTCCGCGCACAGGTCGAGGTCGTCGGGCACGCTGGCGGCGGCGCGCAGGCGGGCGGCGTGCGGCGGTCGCGCTCGCTCGGGACTGCGCGGCGCGCGCGCGAGGCACGGCTCGCTGCCGCCGCCGCCGCCGCCTCCCGCGCGCTCCTCGCCCGCGTCTATTTCGGTCCGCGCGGCGCCGGCGGCGGTCGAGGCGGGGGCGCTCGTCGCGCGCAGCTCGGAGTAGCCGCTGTCCTCGCTGAGGTTCTCGGCGGAGAGGTGGGGCCGGGCGGGGTGGCGGCGGGCGGCGGGCGCGCGGAGGGTGCGCGCGGAGGCGGCCGAGTCGGGCGAGGAGGGCGCCGAGTCGCCGGAGGAGGTGGAGTCGAGCGAGTCCGGCGAGATGGAGTTGGCGGCGCAGGAGCGCTCGAGGCTCTCGAACTGCGCCAGGCTCGAGGAGCGGCTGAGGCTGTCGTCGGAGGCGGGAGAGGCGGCACCGTGCTCGCGTTCCCGCTCGCGCTCTCGCCGTCGCCGCTTGGCCGGGCACGCGAACTCTCGCTCCGACCCGCTGTCGCACTCCGAACCTGCAACGACCACCGCAAATCAAGCAACCGATCGTACCCGTCTAATATTATCCAACACAAAACATTTGTTTTCTACTAAAACTACATCCACCGTCCACCGTCGGAGCACGCGATATTCGAGTTTTCGGAGCCTGAAAGGCGCCGTGGCAACTTTTAAATTCCCGCTGAAATGGCTGTACATATAGCACCACCTATCGGTAACCAATCATTACGCAACGTGTGAGCATCTTGAACGGTCATATTAACAGCGCCACCTATACATTTCATTCTGAACTATGAACTAAAGCTGCTTCAGAGCAGTATCACAATTGCTACCTACGACATGCGCCATCTATCGCCATCTCTAAATATCAGTAGAGTTTATTTTTAGATGCGCTAAAACCACGCTAGATGGCTCTGAGATGTACATTTAGTTTCCATATCATGCTCAAATTGAATAAACTGTTTTACTGATCATTAAAATTCAATAAATGCCTGATTTTAAAGCCTAAGCTTTGCCCATTTAAAAAAAACTCCAATTTAATTATACATATTGCACATATTGTCTCATTTCTTGTTATTTTTTCGAGTAGTAAAAAAAATGTAATAACTGCTTGTCAATATTCAAAGCGAAGTGCCATTTGTTCAAAATTTTGCACAATTTGCATACTAAAACAATTTCAACGTTCAACGTAAGTGAAAAAAAGAACATGCAGTCTAATTCAGGTGGCGGTGGAGAAGCGCTCGGAACGCAGGTCGTCGCTGGTCTCCAGGTACAGCGCTTGCGTGCTGCCGGTATATTTTGCGTTGGTTACCTGGAGTGCCGGCGACGTGTATAACGGAGTCGGCGTCCGAGTCCGTGAGCCAGGTGGCGGCGGAGGAGCGCTCGGAGCGCAGGTCGTCGCTGGTCTCCAGGTACAGCGCTTGCGTGCTGCCGGTATACGTTGCGTTGGTTAATACCTGGAGTGCCGGCGACGTGTATGACGGAGTCGGCGTCCGAGTCCGTGAGCCAGGTGGCGGCGGAGGAGCGCTCTGAGCGCAGGTCGTCGCTGGTCTCCAGGTACAGCGCATGCGTGCTGCCGGTATACGTTGCGTTGGTTAATACCTGGAGTGCCGGCGACGTGTATGACGGAGTCGGCGTCCGAGTCCGTGAGCCAGGTGGCGGCGGAGGAGCGCTCTGAGCGCAGGTCGTCGCTGGTCTCCAGGTACAGCGCATGCGTGCTGCCGGTATACGTTGCGTTGGTTAATACCTGGAGTGCCGGCGACGTGTATGACGGAGTCGGCGTCCGAGTCCGTGAGCCAGGTGGCGGCGGAGGAGCGCTCTGAGCGCAGGTCGTCGCTGGTCTCCAGGTACAGCGCATGCGTGCTGCCGGTATACGTTGCGTTGGTTAATACCTGGAGTGCCGGCGACGTGTATGACGGAGTCGGCGTCCGAGTCCGTGAGCCAGGTGGCGGCGGAGGAGCGCTCGGAGCGCAGGTCGTCGCTGGTCTCCAGGTACAGCGCATGCGTGCTGCCGGTATACGTTGCGTTGGTTAATACCTGGAGTGCCGGCGACGTGTATGACGGAGTCGGCGTCCGAGTCCGTGAGCCAGGTGGCGGCGGAGGAGCGCTCTGAGCGCAGGTCGTCGCTGGTCTCCAGGTACAGCGCATGCGTGCTGCCGGTATACGTTGCGTTGGTTAATACCTGGAGTGCCGGCGACGTGTATGACGGAGTCGGCGTCCGAGTCCGTGAGCCAGGTGGCGGCGGAGGAGCGCTCTGAGCGCAGGTCGTCGCTGGTCTCCAGGTACAGCGCATGCGTGCTGCCGGTATACGTTGCGTTGGTTAATACCTGGAGTGCCGGCGACGTGTATGACGGAGTCGGCGTCCGAGTCCGTGAGCCAGGTGGCGGCGGAGGAGCGCTCGGAGCGCAGGTCGTCGCTGGTCTCCAGGTACAGCGCTTGCGTGCTGCCGGTATACGTTGCGTTGGTTAATACCTGGAGTGCCGGCGACGTGTATGACGGAGTCGGCGTCCGAGTCCGTGAGCCAGGTGGCGGCGGAGGAGCGCTCGGAGCGCAGGTCGTCGCTGGTCTCCAGGTACAGCGCTTGCGTGTTGCCGGTATACGTTGCGTTGGTTAATACCTGGAGTGCCGGCGACGTGTATGACGGAGTCGGCGTCCGAGTCCGTGAGCCAGGTGGCGGCGGAGGAGCGCTCGGAGCGCAGGTCGTCGCTGGTCTCCAGGTACAGCGCTTGCGTGCTGCCGGTATACGTTGCGTTGGTTAATACCTGGAGTGCCGGCGACGTGTATGACGGAGTCGGCGTCCGAGTCCGTGAGCCAGGTGGCGGCGGAGGAGCGCTCGGAGCGCAGGTCGTCGCTGGTCTCCAGGTACAGCGCTTGCGTGTTGCCGGTATACGTTGCGTTGGTTAATACCTGGAGTGCCGGCGACGTGTATGACGGAGTCGGCGTCCGAGTCCGTGAGCCAGGTGGCGGCGGAGGAGCGCTCGGAGCGCAGGTCGTCGCTGGTCTCCAGGTACAGCGCTTGCGTGCTGCCGGTATACGTTGCGTTGGTTAATACCTGGAGTGCCGGCGACGTGTATGACGGAGTCGGCGTCCGAGTCCGTGAGCCAGGTGGCGGCGGAGGAGCGCTCGGAGCGCAGGTCGTCGCTGGTCTCCAGGTACAGCGCTTGCGTGTTGCCGGTATACGTTGCGTTGGTTAATACCTGGAGTGCCGGCGACGTGTATGACGGAGTCGGCGTCCGAGTCCGTGAGCCAGGTGGCGGCGGAGGAGCGCTCGGAGCGCAGGTCGTCGCTGGTCTCCTCCACGATGGTCTCCAGGTATAGCGCGTGTGTGCTGCCGTTATCCCCTGTGCCAAACAGAAACAGTTGTAAATAAAATGAATAATCATGTTGCGGGACCACAGATGACTTGTTGCCGGACCATTTGTATCTTTTTTGTTTTTATATGCTTAGGGTACCGACCATCATAAACTTAATCAAAGATAAAGTGTACTCAAAATTAAGAATGTCTAAATGCGATCATAGACCTAGATTTTAACAAGTCAATACGTTAATGGTTTCATTGATTGATCTTAATTGACTACACACCATGTCGAAAGCGCAAATTGAGCCTGAAAGAAGCAAGACAGAGTTTTTAAAGAATCAATTAAAAAACAGCATAGGTATTTTAGGCATAGGCAACGGCATTTGTATAATGTAATAATTGCATAGGCGTCTAATAGAATGATGGTGTCTCGTACAAGGCATATTGATGAGTTGCAACAATAAGTTGAAAATGTCTGCCTACAGAACCAATACGGTAAAGACAACTAAATAACTAAATGAATAAATAAATAATTAAAAAAATAAGAAAAACAGCTAATCTGGTTAGCTGGCAGTAATATTTCGGCATTCGCCGTTATCAAACGGCTTGATAACGGCGAATGCCGAAATATTACTGCTTTTTACGATATATATGTTATGTTTCGAGATCAGCTCCCGATTCCCGAGCCTGCACTCCCTGCACCCCATTGCAGCTCCAGGGGCGCGGCTCGCGCCATCCGATCCGCATAGAGACGGCGCGGCGCGGGACACAAGAGGGGGCGTTCAGCTACATACAACCAGATTAGCTGTTTTTCTTATTTTTTTAATTATTTATTTATTCATTTACTTATTTAGTTGTTTTTACCGTATTGGTTCTGTAGGCAGACATAATATTAATAACAACGATTGTTGTTTTTGTGTTTGTTGTAGAGACAGCACCATAACCAATAAGTTGAAAAGACTGACAAGACCTCCAGTTGCTTTAATTATTTCCGAAATTGAAAACCCTTGCGACTTCCCGTACAGTGTAAGGACTTGAACCATGGAAAGAGAAATAATTCCTAAGTCCTTACTGTATAGTTGACGTCAATATGACAGAATGAGATCTCGAATTTGTCTCAATGTCCATGACTCAAAAAGAGCAAATTTCGTTCTTTCCTTTCGGGTCACGCCCCCGGATTGTGGTTAGCTCACAGTTCTGGTAAACTCTGATTCACTCTTCACTTAGTAAAATGTTTACACACAACTAATAATTCATTCATTCAAATAATTTTCAAATATAAATCTGACTTTTACTTCAATTATATTCTTCATATTGCTTCATATGGCCTCTAGTGCTTCATTTTGAGTGGTTCTTTGCATCAAATGTTTGTTTCCGTATACGTTTTGTCTCTTCTATGAATTTCGGGCGTGGGATCTGCCATATTTATAATATTTATAACACCAAAGGCCAAGCTCTTATCTCGGTTTTATTTTGACGTGTGCCCGGTTGATTCACTCGCAGAATCCGTAGTGGAAGATAATGCATGGCGTATCTTTGACAGCGTCTACGTGTGACGACCGCAACGTGATAATTCTGTCAACGGGCGAACTGTTTGCAGAACTAATATTGAAGCGTGATGTCAGCGCCTAAGTACCTGCTAATTTGACATTGTTTACGGATGAACTCGCACGTTTAGGGCACAGTTAATGTAACCGATACCTGTGACGCTACGCACTGGCCAGTGATGCCACAAGAGTTTTTGGAAAAGTCGCCAGAAAATGGTTGACATAGCGATTATTTATGAAACCGGACACGGGTGGCTACCATCATAACAGTATAATATTGCCGTTGCGAAAATCGTTCATTAATTGCGATGGCACTGCCACCTAGCAAGACAGGAAGGGACCTACAGTTAAGACTGTCGTTAGCGGGGCTCTGAGATGTTGCTTTTTTATGTTAAACGCGGCATATGGCGTACGCCAGGACCTAAAGGTGCCGGACGATGCCCATGGGGTTTCGAAAATTCAGGGGGGCTACTAAAACCATGTTGGCCAGGTGCTTTTTCACACAACTTTTGAAGGACCCCAGGTCTTAATTTTGAGGAAATACGTCGGAAGGGAGTTTACTGACCCTAAAACTTGAAAAAGGTATTCGAGCCCCGACTTCAAAAAAAGTTTCTTACGTTAGCTGGAATTATATTTTTTTTTTCATGTTCTCATTCCATAAAGATCAGGAAGTTAACGCAATCAAACCATTCGCATTGGCTAGTATAATAATCTTAACGCTGATTAAGAGCCGTTTTAAGCTGAATCAAGAGTTTTTGCTGACTGATTCAGTTCCTGGTTTTACCTATGAAAGCATAAAAATGATTACAGCTCGAAGTAATCAAATAAGCGACCTCAGTCATGAAATCCACTCGGCGCCAGCCGCGAGCGGCCGAGCGGGCAAATAAATTACTTTTCGATTAGGCCCGTAACATACATAATCGTAGCATTAAAGTATTAAGACCGCAAACTTTCTCCCGTCAAAACTTCGTTTTCTATGTCACAGCAAATGCCATTTTATGTCTGAAGCTCGAGATGGTTCCTATATTCCGGGAGGTCACGACATTTTTGGTCAGGATAAGGTGAATGGCTGAATCTGGGTTCACATGTTAGAGACCAACCCTCTGATGCCAAATATGTCGGTCTGCCTGCGCCAAGTGGTTGCGTTATCTAGAATGGCTATATAAAATACTATATGCTGGTATGTACCTGCCGATGAATATACTGATGTGTACCTATTAATTATACAACAATAACCAGTCGATTTTTTAATTAAATACTTAAATATACCAAAAGTTATATCTGTAACCTAAATCGTCTATAACTACGAAATGCAACCAAAGATTTGTTCAGTTTTTGTATTGCTAAGCAAGTATGTACTGATACTTTCATGCTTCGTCATTTGCATCCATATACCTTATCATATATATTTTTTGTCAACTTAACTACTTTTTCAGGCGCTTTATCTACGTAACGCAACCACTTGGAACAGACAGACTGACACATTTCGCTGCAGAGGGTTGGTGTTTATCCCGTGAACCCAGTTTCAGCCATTTACGTTATCGTTACCATTTTTGTCGCGACCTCCTAGTCTACTAGGATTTTTCGGGATGGCAACGTTCCAGTTGACTGATTACTGGCATATTTTTGATTACGGGCATTTTTTTTATGAGGTAAACCAACCAGGTGGCATAGCACATAGGTGGCCCTCCCGGCGGGACTAACACATTCGCGGGCACGGAACAAAACCGTGCTGTTGCGCTCAGGGAACTTCTCAGTTTCAAAGAAAAGGACAGGCTTCCGTTATGAGTAGGATGCAGCATGTCCACAAAGCAAACAATGCGCATAGTGTTTGATTTGGTAAGATTCACGAAAATTTTAAACACAAAACGACTTACAGCTAAAAGTAAACCACGACCGATGTAGTAAAAAATATAACAAAAACCAAATTTATTATAAATCTTTATTTTATTTATTTATTTTATTGAAGAAATACAAGTAAAAGTTGTACATACAAATTAAACTAAAAATAAAGCCAATTATAGATTTCTCTATGTAAAACTTGTTGTTAAAAAAAAATGTTAGGATTTATATCGAGGAAGACCAAGGTATTTAAGAAACCTCATACTTTTCTTGTCCTCTACAAGTCCCTTGTCAGAAGCATACTCGAATACTGCAGCCCCGCTTGGAGCCCCTCATATAAGAATCATGCAGACAGACTCGAAGCTGTTCAGAGGCGTTTTCTATATCACCTGTCATTTGCAAATAATCTTTGTCGAACCCTAAGCACCTATGAACAGCGACTTGATCATTTTGAGATAGAAACTTTAACGTTCCGCCGCTCTAGAGCAGATGTAATTTTTATGCACAAGATTATTAATAACCACGTGGATTGTCCAGCTCTATTAAATTATGTAAAGATAAATGTACCCAGGGTAGGCAGCCGAAAGATAAATTATTTTCCTTTTTATGTATTATGTTACAGTAATATTGGTCAGCACTCTCCTATTCACAGGTGTGTTCTATTTGCAATGAATGGAGAGACAGATGTGACATTTTCGCCGACACCCTGTTCCAAATTAAACATATTAAAGTCACCTGAATATGTTATGAATATTTATTTTTCTTTAGACTTTTCGTAATTGACTACTGTCAACATTTATTTAGGAATTTACTTCTAACTGTAACATACATACTTTTTTCTTTTTCATTTTGTTTTTGTTCTTAGTTAATGGTAAGTTTGTTTAAACCTTTTAGATGTGTACTTTCTGTATATTATTATAATGCATGTCGTGTTCACTGCTTAGGAGTATATGTTTGACTATTTTTAAGGGATTTTTTAAATGTATCATGTGTAACATATCACTCTGTTTGTGGACCAAATAAATAAAAAAAAAAAAACAAAAAATAGTACAGATAGTGATTAAAAGAAAATATTTTATAAATTAAAGAAGATTAACGAAAATTAACAAAAAACAAAAATGCCCACGAATAATAAGGTAATACACAGTATTACCATGTCGGTAGGATTTATTTGTGTGGGTGTGTTGTCTTATGATAATGTGAGAGGGTGTGTTCATGTGTGTCAAAGAGATTTGAGGGTGAATTTGTGAATTTGAGGATGGGTGCAAGGGTGATTGTGTGAATGTTTCTTTATTGAATGTTATTATCTACTTACTTATCAAAGTGTACAAAGTCACCATATGGAAAAAATAATGAAATGAATGTAATTGTAGGTAACTGAAGAAATTCATGCTCGAATCCAATGTATTATATTTTATTTTTATGTTAATGTTTAAATTGTTATGTTTTTTTTTAGAAACGTTTTTATATTACGCAGTTGGTTGCAGGATGGTTTTTATAATAAGATGCTTATCACTATTAGTCTTATTCAGAGAGCACCTGTCAAAACTTAGTGCGAGATTAGCATCGGACTAACCATACAAAAACCGCTTTAGTCCGATGGATTAAAGTTAGTCCGCCCACTCTGAAAAGGGCTGAAAATTTTGGGAGGACGAATTAGTCGTACAACAAAATGTTATCTAGTTTTTTGCTTCTGATATATCCCCTGGGTCACCATGGTAAATGTTTAAATCTGACGTTTGATCTATGAAACGACGTGTTATTCAGCCATGTTAACCGAAATTTACGATTTATGTAGCATGGTACGAAATGCAAATAAACGACAGATTAAATCACTCAAGTCACTCACTTGGTGAGTTTATTTATTTATTAAAAGGAAAACTTACAGCTAAAAAAACAAATTTAACAAAATACATTAAAATAAAAAATAAGCCCAACAAGTTTTCACAAATAAAAATGTAGTTGAATAAAAAAAGTTATATAAAAATAACGTTCAGGAACGCGTGGTTAACGTCTGGACCATGAGCCCGTTAACATCCTGTATAATTTGCGCGAATGGTGAGAAACTGCCTAGCTTAATTTTATGTACGAAATTATAGTTGGATGGGTAATACTCAGCGAGAATGGATAAATTCATCGACAGAGGATGGACTAGCGGATGGATCATTTGGCTCTCGAACTCGGGACGCGCAACATCGAATGTTTTTTGCACGGTGTCCTGTGTCCTGGTGGTGTAAGCCAACTGACTTGCCGGCGCAACTGGTCCGTGTATATGTCATCTCTAAAAAGTGGCTAGACGGCCGCTACACGAATGAGTTCCGGTGAACCCATGACATCGTGCTGTCGACGGGTGTGGTGTGGTGTGCGCCGTGTACCGCGTTTCCTGCGTGCGTGGGGGGCGTCACGCCTCGCTCCGGTGCCGGCTGCACCGCAATAATAGCTCCGGAGCTAGCCGTACGCGGATTTACATCAAAGCAGTTATAGAAACAACCGTCTACAGCCGCATGCAACCGTACTTACATCATTACTCCGCATCTTTAAAGGCGACTTAAATTTTAACTTTCTTTCGATCATTCTACTCTAAATCTATGCTTATTGAAGAATAATGTCTCTTTTTCATCTTAGGATAAAAGTCTAGACCACATGAAAGTCTAAATAGTTTTACCTGTAAAATATGTTCAATATTAGGTTAGTTTTTTATTGTAAAATAATAGCTAAGATACTTGTTTAGCATCAATCGATAGTTTCTTATCTTATTGATCCCCTTTAATATTGTAAACTTTATTTTTCACCACAATATTGGAATATCTGGTATATAAGCGGAGCACATACACTTGCGCATGCACATACAGCGTACAGGTACGGCGCATCAGCCTGGGCGCCACAGTAGGCATAGAAAACGTACGTACGTGTGCGTCGAAGTCCAATGTGTGGCGTCTAGGGTGATGCCGTTTGTACATACACTTTTTTGGACAATATCTAATGGAATTATTTATTGTTTATTGTTTATTCATCATCCATAGACAGTACACTGCACTCGGATTTGTCAATATTTTATCATTAGCCAGTTCGGGAAAATCCCAGCGAAGAAGAACTGGAAAGAAACTCCGCTGGTTTTTTTTTTTAACGTTCACTTAGTCTAAATTTACAAAAGTATTTAGACTCACAGATAAACACGCTAAATTAATATGAATTGAAGAGAATCAGCAATTCATGTCATATGCAACAGTTCATGACAAATATCAGTTTATTAGTAAAGACCATGCTCGCCATTTAGAATGTTGCCAATTGGAGCAAGCCAGTCCCCACAAACAGCACCCGTTCACGAGCATCACGCCAGGCACACCCATCGCCTCTATCGACCATATTTTAGGGAAAGAGGAGACCCGAACCCAGCGTCGCCGCAAGTAGGGACCTTAAAGCGATGCACTACTCCAGTGGCAACATGAAAAAGTTGTGAAAGCTCTGTACGATTTAGTTTTAATACGATTATTTCTGTCATGAACTACTACAGTGACCTGTAAACAAAGAGTCAAAATACAAAATACATTATTATTCTTACAGCTAAAAAAAAAACTATATAATATTACACTTTAAATGCTACCACCTACAGAAAATTAAGAGTACAATGGTTTGAGAGCAACCATATACGAATAAGATTCCTGAAAGAGATTCTGACCAACACCTACAGTTAAATAATGCTTTAATACAGTTCGGGTGTACAGAGTGTAATAAACTCGTATGCAATTAATTCATCACACTATTCACAATGATACATACGATTATGAATCGCCATCCAGACTTTTATAATGACATAAATAGTTCGGCAGTAACAGCTCTTGTGCTATAAGCACCTGCGAACACAAAGCACAATTCGTATGTTGCCTAGCTACTGGCTACAAGTACCAGTCGTAATTATACATTGGAAGGGTAACGAACCTGCCCTACCCATGCCCCGTGCTCTGTTGTAGTTACAGCGAACTCGTTACCACATCTACTCTAAACGTAATTAAGAGAGTCGTTACCCTATCAATTCCCCATACTTTGGGAGATAACTGTTTACATGCTCATAATGTTTTACTAGGTTTTTTAAATTTTGGATTCTAAAATATATTGTCGAAACCTACGTTACATACATTTTAATGTACCTTTAAGAATGTAAAATAATGGCTAAAAACATTAGAAAAAAGTTGTATTTTTTTACCTTTATTTTAGATTTTTTTTTAATAAAAAATATACACTTAAAAAAAAATGAGCATATAATGATGCTTTATCCAGTGATTCAAAGAAATATTTTTATCTGGCAACTTTTAGGGGTAGGGAACCGTTAGGGGCAGGAAGGCGATTTCTTAATAAAAACGGAATTATTTCGCTATCGCCATCTTTTAGTTCGATCAGAACACTCTAATGCTAATTCCACTACCGAGAAAACTGACTACGTAGATAATCCTTTTTAGGGTTTCGTACCCAAAGGGTGAAAACGGAACCCTATTACTAAGCCTCCGCTGTCCGTCCGTCCGTCCGTCCGTCCGTCCGTCTGTCACAGGGCTGTATCTCATGAACCGTAATAGGTAGGCAGCTGAACGTTTCCCAGAGTGTGTATTTAATTGCCGCTATAACAATAAATAGGTAACATTTAAAAAAATCAAAAATGAAAGGGGGAATTACAAAAAACGTGTTCTTTTTTTTGTTAAATCTTGTACAATGGTACGGAACCCTTCGTGTGCGAGTCCGACTCGCACTTGGCCGGTTTTGCTGCACCATTCATATGGCTTAACAGTGGATGGCCTTCACAGAAACAAAACACTGCACAGTATCGCAATCGTGCAAACAAAGATGGCGGCTGCAGAAACTAACTACAAAAAAAGGTTTTTTTGTTAAATCTTGTACAATGGTACGGAACCCTTCGTGTGCGAGTCCGACTCGCACTTGGCCGGTTTTGCTGCACCATTCATATGGCTTTAACAGTGGATGGCCTTCACAGAAACAAAACACTGCACAGCCAAATGAGAAATATCGCAATCGTGCAAACAAAGATGGCGGCTGCAGAAACTAATTACAAAAAACGTGGTTTTTTTTGTTAAATCTTGTACAATGGTACGGAACCCTTCGAGTGCGAGTCCGACTCGCACTTGGCCGGTTTTGCTGCACCATTCATATGGCTTTAACAGTGGATGGCCTTCACAGAAACAAAACACTGCACAGCCAAATGAGAAATATCGCAATCGTGCAAACAAAGATGGCGGCTGCAGAATCCTGCGCTCCGGCATGTAACCAAACGCCATTTCGTGACAATCCAAACGTGACATTTCCACGGACAATCTTCAATGCGGGAGATACTTCGAACTCGGCGCGTTACCCAACCAACGGCCGAAACACTTTCATTTCTATCCTATTACTACGGATTTATGATATCTCACCCACTGCGAGCCACAATGGAGAACGAAATAGAACGGACCCATAGATCAATCAAACCATAACTCGCGGCCGAAGAGATAATCACAAAAATGAAAATTAACAGAAAGGCAACAACTTTCGTTCCGCACCCGGCTAGATGCTATCGAGAATCGTGAACTTTTTCCATTCACACGTCAATCAAATGTGTTGATTAGATAAAATACTGCATAAGAAAATCCGATACGAAAGTGAACATCGGCGAACGCTCTGGTTCCATAGGTCTGTGTTTATGCAAGCAGGGGCGATGGCTATCTCTTTGTGATTTCCGCGTAGTCCACGATGAGAAACCGACTTATGTAATTGGACCTGGCATGGCACTTGATTCCTTTGGCAGTGCAGTGTGATTTCGTGTTAGCCATTCATGTTCGATTACTTTATTTAAGCTTCTTGACGTGTTTACTCACAGTTTATTATTATTTCCTCCATAAGATGTATTTTATACGCGCGGATTCGTATTTTTTTTCTGTCGATTCGTATACCAGCACCGACAAGAAAATTCGCCAGTTTTTGTCATTGTTTTTTTTTATTGATACTTACAAACTATATACTAGTGATTTTTAGGGTTCCGTACCCAAAGGGTGAAAACGGAACCCTAAAATTGAAAGAGATACGTCACCTAGCGCGCCTACTATGAGACACTTCACTTAAACTTTAAGTTCTTGTAAACTGTTATATCTGCAATGTTTGTGTAAATAAATAAATAAATAAATAAAATAAAACCATAGATGAAACCCGCAGTCATCGAAACATCGAATTTAACGATCATCGATGCAAATCGATCAATAATGATTCGATTGGGTATAACTATAATTTTACCCAAATCAACACACATTACATTTACATACATTGTCACTTAAACGTAGCAACTAAGTCGGGTATGCAGATAAACATCGAATCTTGAATACTCATGCATCGATTTTAGTCGGGAAGCCTACTTATTACGTGAGGGCTTATGCCTGCCCGGGCAATGTAAATATGTTATTATTATCCATCCAGGAAGGTCCTTCTTCTTTTCATCTTTTGTTTAAAATAATTATTGTTATTATGCTATTGGCGAGTTAGGCTGATATCATAATTAGTAGTGTGATATTAGCCATCTACGCCCACTTCCATAAAAATAGATCCACAGAATCACCCTCTTGAGCGTTTTATATTACATACGAAGCACTACCGAAACAGTAAGTTTAAACCGACACCGCCCTACTTTCCTGTTAATTTGCCTCGTCAGCCGCGCCACGACACGCGCCTCCGCCGCCGCGCCGCCGCCATCCTGGTAGGCGCTTCATTAGGGTTGCCACCTTACATTAATTATGAAACTGCGATAATACAATAATGCGTGGACCCAGATGTGCACCTGTTTATTTTTTATTTTTTTGCTGAGAATGCGGTCACTTAGTGATTCCGTACATGTTTAAGCCCGCCCGGGTGACTAATTTAATTAAGGATGGTCCTGTCATTGCACCTAATTCCTCCGGGAATGAGGTTCAGATACATACAAAAGTATGAGTTCAAATTAAATAAGAAATAGTATCCCATATTGTATTTGTTAATTACTAAGATACACACGATAAGGAGCGATACGAATATCATAACTATCAAAACTCAATAACTTAGCTGGTATACAGAATGTTGCAAGGGCCAGTACATACAATTTGGGAAATGATTATTGAGACTAAAATAAACAAAAAAGTGTAATCACTTTTTTCTGATTATCCTCTAAATAAAAAGTTACACTTTCACTACAAAGTACATAATTAATAAGGTAATGTAAAAGGAATCTTATGTTACGTAAGAATGTCGGATCGTTGCATTTAATTGGACATGGATGGCTAATATTTAACCTCCTTTTTCTATGCAACCTGACATGGATGGTCAATACCACTGGACAGGCCACGTGGAATCTAGGTTCCATGGCAAGATCTTCCTTACGTACGGTTACAACATCGCGTCAACTTACACTAGACGAAAACAAGCATTTTAAAAAAATATATCTCGGTAAAAACATGAGGATTACGCTCCCGAAATGTATGTAGTGGCCGTTGCAACATCCTGTATAGTAATATGTATAAGCCACCACGCGGACACCACATCTTAATTGAGAATAAGCCACTTTTTTTTGTTTTGGAAGGTACCGAAATCGCCAGGTTTTTGATTGAACTGGTATTTACCAGTGCCAGAACTGACCAGAATTGTTACGTATTAAAACAATAATTTGGTAGACGCAGCAATTCGGAGACGGGACAGCCCTCACGTCACTTTATAGTCCGGCGCGCGCTAAACGTCGCGTCGCCTTTCACGCCGTTATTAAGCGCGGGACGGTAACAGTACTGCAAGAACGCAGCAAATGGGTTTATGATCGCTCCGCGCCGCGCCGCGCCTAACAGCGGACTGTTTGTGGGCGAGCTTTAGAAATGGCGTAGAAAGCGACAGTGCTCCCAAAACTTGCGCACGAAGTGACCCGATCTGGGGAACGCACTCACGATGCTGTTTCGTCTATATTTAGCGAGCACTTTCGATGCAGCAGCGGTGGGCCACCCCGGGTTTTTTCATCCAGTTCAAAACTAGTGTAAACGACCGTTTATTCTCTTTTAGGGTTCCGTACCCAAAGGGTGCCAACCGAACCCTATTACTAAGCCACCGCTGCCCGTCCGTACGTCCGTCCGTCCGTCCGTCACAGGGCTGTATCACAAAGATTCGCGGATTCGAACAGGCCAGTAAAGAAGAACCCGAAAATAAACTTCACGGGTTTACAAACATATTTTTCGGTCCACAATTATGAAATACACACTTAGATCTAAACGCTACTGCCAAACCATTCCTTGGTAGAACAGATTAGGGCAAAGAAACAAGAACAATAGAAACAGCAACCGTCAGTTTAAATTACTTACAACTAACAAAGTTACTAATGCAATAACACCGGATTGCATTCAGTTACATAACAGCGTAAGTGAAACCATGTTTTATTATATTTGTTGTGGTTATATTTAATTATATTTTAAAATATCAACGACGAATTTTGATAATCCAAAATGTAATATGTAGATTTGACAAACATTCATAAGTTGTCAAATAATACAAATATTCATAAACTTTCATAATCCGATAGGGCGTGATACACCTGAATGCAAACATGTTTATCACGCCCTTAAACGATCAAAAAACCCTAGTTTTTTCCCCTAAACCAGCCGAAATGGATGGCTAATACCACACAACTACCGTTATGATATAAGCCTAATAGACCACATTCCCGAAAGCATTAGGTGCCATGCCAGGACTTTCCCTTTATGAGCACGGCTACATTGAACTGGATAGAAAACACGGACAATTTTTCATTGCCGCTTCAACCATAGTTTCATCCAATGCGGTGGTACCAACCCAGGTGGGCTTAACCCTATCACCTAGTAGGGGAAGGGGAAATACAGTTTTACGTGGTTTCCGAACTATAGAACAGCTCGCATTCGTAACGAAATGCACTTATCATTTCATTTCATTTCATTTCTTATCCATAGGTAGGATACCTACACTTGGACACGTTAACAATCTATCGATTCGAGAAGAGCTGACATACAAGTTTCATTAATTAATTAATTAAGAAGTAGTTTATATTACACATATAAAGTTTTACAATATTGAGTTCTATGGTCATACAAAATTATCCTAATTACTCTGTTCGGGAGTATACAGCCATCGTCATTTTGGATATCATATATCACGTCAGGATAAAAATAAAAAAAAAAAATATATATCCAACTCAGAAAGAGAAATAAAGTGGTGCATAACCGGGGCGAGGATTTGAACCCAGACCTGTCGGATGAAAGGCAAGTCCTCTAGCCCCTAGACCACGTGCTGTACAAGTGTTATTCACCAGCTATGTTAAATCGCAGAATACCTATAAAGTACACACTTCCTAATATCCTAACGGAATAGAGTTCAACGTTTTAGCACAACCGGTTTAGGAGTAAAAAGCTCTGTGAGTTGAACGTTGGAAGAGTTCGACGCAAGAAAAAAATGCTTTTTCGTCGTAAGCATGTGCGTCGCTTTTTTCAAACGAATGTGATATGTACGTATAATCAACCCTGAAGCAAGAAATAAAGCTTTAAAAATGACTTAATTAATATAATCCAGGGCTGGTCTTGAATGAGCAACCAAACCTTTCGCAGACGGTTCGTCAATGTTCACAGAGTTTGTATTTATTTTGCCGCTATAATAACAAATAGGTAAAATTATTAAATAATAATCATTTTATTTAATAACACATACAATAAACGTGATTGTTTTGTGTTAAATCTTGTACGGAACCCTTCGTGTACGAGTCCGACTCGCACTAGGCCGGTTTTTAATTAGAGGCATCATAAACATATGTTCTTCTCACTTACTCGGATATAACAAAACTGCATGACCGATTGCGAATGCGCATATTAAATAGACGTTGTAGCGAAGCTAACTCTACATTATTAACTTACATTGATGCATATTTAATTACGGATGAAGATAAATTATTCTATACGGCTAAAGCTGTTTAAATATGTAGCTACTTTTGTGTTCAGATATTGTTTACTTGGCATGTAAAGGGTAATTGATTCATACTGGTCACACTACGCTTGTCATAGTTCTACGTTGTATTCGGTTGCGGCTAATCTATAGATTTATGAATCGTGTTTATGTAGGTTGTAGTTGTAGCCTTGGTAGCTCAGTGTGCGACGGCTTACGAATCGATGAGCTGGGGAAGCACCTCTGAGCGAGGTTAGGTTAAGGATGGGTGACCATTTTCAGCCGTTGAGGCTGGCCGTGGTTCCGATTCCACGTGAAACTGTAGGTCCCCTTCCTTACTAGGTGGTAGGGTTAATCCCGCTCGGGTTGGTACCATCGCATTGAATTAACGATGGTCGAAGCGGCAATGAAAATTGTTCGTGTTTTCCATCCAGTTCAAAGTAGCCGAGCAATATAAGGAAGGTCCTGGCATGGCACCTAGTTCCCATTTGGTGCTGCTAGGCTAATATCTGACGGTCAGTTCGGAATTAGCCATTCATGTCGAGTTAAATAAAAAAAAAGGTTACCTATGAATTCCAAAACGGCCTGACCTAGAGATTTACGCGATAGCATGGAACAGAGAGCATTTGTGAAGAAATCCAATTCAGATAGAGAAAGAAAGTGGCGCATTAGCGCGGGGCGGGCATTGAACCCATAGCCTCTCGCATGAGAAGCAAGGCTCCGGAGCTTGAATCGTCAGTATGAGTGTGTGGGTACCTGCCACTGAACAGTAAGGGAGGAGAAGTGGCATGCGCTCGAATTCGCGTCTCCGCTGTATGGACAAAATTACCATATAATTGTATGGGAATACGGAGGCACGTCGTATGCCACACACAGTCGGAACATCGCCACCGCGCGCAAATGTTCTCTAAAATAGCGTTCGTCAAGTCAGTTCCCACCCACACAAACCCTCCAATACGTCTGCGACTATGTTTGCATGAGGCATGAACGTTTAAGGTGGCCCAACCCGGCGGGCCTAAATCATTCGCGGGCACGGTACAAAACCGTGCTGTTGCGCTCTGGGACCTTCTCTGTTTCAAAGAATAAGACAGGCTCCGTGATGTGGAAGATGCAACATGTCCACAAAAAAGACAATGTGCATAGCGTATGATTTACGAAAATTTTAATTTCAAAACGACTTATAGCTAAAAGTAAACCACGACCGCTGTAGTCGAAAATCTAACAAAAACCAAATAGATTATAAATCTTGATTAAATGAGCTATGTCTGATGACTAATCTTTTTAACATGTTCTTACTTTAACATTGCGTAATCCACCTCCAAAGTTATTGTATAAAACGCGCGAAAAATTCGAACTTTCGGACCTTATAACTTAGACACCAAACACAATTTTACAATGCCAATGGTCATCAGACATCTTGTTCGATCAAATAAAGCTATTTTGAGCAAAATTTTGGATTTCTGACAAGAAATATGGGCGTCATCTTCTTTCCCCTTATGTATGGGGAGATGAGCGGGATGGGCCACCTTAAGTTGGACTTGTAAATTGGAGACAGGCGGTCCCATAGTAGGCGCGTTCGATGTCAAATCTGAGCACGTAGTCCCAGCTGTCACCTAAATTGGCGTTTACGGCAAACCGATCGACTGGTGTTTCCAAATGTGTGGAAAGATTGAAAAGCGCGCGCAGTGGGCGTTAAGCGAACTAACATTTGCGAGTTTTTTTTTTATGCGACCTGACATGGATGGCTAATACCTCACAACTACCGTTATGATATTAGCCCAATACACCTCATTCCTGAAGGAATTTGGTGCCATGCCAGGACCTTCCCTTTATGAGCACGGCTACATTAAACTGGATGGAAAACACGGACAATTTTTCATTGCCGCTTCGACCACCTTTTATCCAATGCGATGGTACCAACCCGGGCGGGCATAAACCCTACCATCTAGTAGGGGACCTACAGTTTTACATGGATTCCGAACCATGGAGCAGCTCGCATTCGTAACGAAATGCACTTATCGAACTCGGAAAGAGAAAGACAGTGGTGCATGTCGGTATTGAGTACCAGTTCAATTTGACAGCTTACGTCGTAAATACGTCGACGTTGCCGTTTACGCCGACTTCGCGTTTTCATATAAATCGTAAGTTTGAGTTCGACTCGAAGAAGTAAAACTTTTATGGAGTTCGATGTTTTTACGTAACTTCGAATTTCCGTAAACGCCAGTTTAGGTGACAACTGGGACTAGCACCTCTGCTCCCTTTTTATCTATGGTACCTACCAAAAATGTGATCAAAGACTCGGAACCACCAGCCGACCGCGACACACACGAGGCGCACGCACAGACACAACACCGTCGAGTAAGACATAACCAAAGAATATATGATTGACATAACTTTGGCGCAAAAACAAAAGGCGAACTCGACGCTCCGGTACAGCGTCGGCGAAAACACTGAAACCAGCCGGAATCGGACGCGCATCGGAGCGCGTCGGACGATTAGCGATCGAACGGAATCGCTCGACATTCCGCGAACATTACCTGCCTGAGCCGACCTGGACTTGAATCAGTCACGGCGGTTTCGTTTCGTAGCCTAAGTGGAGAGAGCGCGTGCCACAGAATAGGAAATAAGCTAGAAATACCTATTCATTAGCGCTTCGATAGCGCGCGCTTGTCGCTGTCTTATATTCATACTTCTGGAGAGACATTCACGGACTCTTTGCATAGTAACAAAACAACGGACGCTAACGCTGGCGCAAGTTAGCGGGAAATTCGCAAATTGGTATTAATTTCTGACACATGACAGCTCTAGCGTGCGTCTGGGGACGCTTTGCGTTGCGTTAGTGGCTTACATGGATTCCGAACTATGGAACAGCGCGCATTCGTGATTGATTGGTGAATTATCCAACTCAGAGAGAGAGGAATAGACTTTTTTTTTCGAGAGAGGAATAGGTCGCGACAAAAATGGTAACGATAACGGAAATGGCTGAAACTGGGTTCATGGCATAAAGACCAACTCTCTGAAGCTAAATGTGTTAGTCTGCCTGTTTCAAGTGGTTGCTTTGCGTAGATAAGGCGCCTGAAAAAGTTGTTATGGTGACAAAAAATATATATGATAAGGTAAATGGATGCATATAACGAAGCATGAAAGTATCAGTACATACTTGCTTAGCATTACAAAAACTGAACAAATATTCGGTTGCATTTCGTAGTTATAGGCGATTTATGTTACAGATATAACTTAAGGTATATTTAAGTATTTAATTATAAAACCGACTGGTTATTGTTGTATAATTAATAGGTATCAATGTTTCCAGACAATCAGTATATTCATCAGCAGATACATGATACAGATTTGAGCGGCTCGTAGCCTAGTGGCTCGGGGACTGGGGAATGCGAGCTGCTCCATGGTTCGGAATCCATGTAAAACTGTAGGTCCCCTTCCCCTACTAGGTGGTAGGGTTTAAGCCCGCCCGGGTTGGTACCATCGCATTGGATGAAAAGATGGTCGAAGCGGCAATGAATAATTGTCCGTGTTTTCCATCCAGTTCAATGTAGCCGTGCTTATAAAGGGAAGGTCCTGGCATGGCACCAAATTCCTTCGGGAATGTGGTGTATTGGGCTAATATCATAACGGTAGTTGTGTGGTATTAGCCATCCATGTCGGGTCGCATAAAAAAAAACTATTTTATATAGCCAATCTAGATAACGCAACCACTTGGCACAGGCAGTGCGACATATTTAGCATCAGAGGGTTGGTCTCTAATAATATATATGAACCCAGATTCAGCCATTTACCTTATCGTGACCAAAAATGTCATGACCTCCCGGAATAGTAACGGTGCGGGGATTTGGATTTGGCGCCGCCACTATACCTACCTCTACCTCTTGCCTACCTCTCAGGTTCAGCGTTATGGAAAGTAGGCTATAATTGATAGGAAGAATTAAGCTATAGCTATAGCTATAGCAGACGTTGGATTAGATGAGATGTCATGCAATGGGATTCTGAATTACATGGCATATAGCGCGACGGCATGAAAACGCCAAGAATTGAACCCAGTGCTCGAGGAGAGCCGACTGCACCAGACACCGATTGAGTAAACATGCAACTAGAAATTGCATAAATTCAATCACTGGCATAACTTATTATGCACTTGATTTGGCATGCAAACTCGTGCCCAAAGAGCGTGGCCTGGCGAAACCGGGGCGTTACATTCGTATTCGAGCGACAATGGAGCGCTGGATATTTCGGACACAATCGGTGAATAATGAGTGCCCCGAATTCGGACAGGCAATGAACTTCGCTTGACACGAATTCACCTCCGATGTCCCCACAGTTGCTCGCCGGCATTTTGAGATTTGCGTGTGACGTTGTAATATATTCTTAATCTAATTTAGGACCCACAGGGAGTCAGAGAAGGGCACTTCAGACATTTCAAATATATTGATGTGAATCTCCCAGTGTGTTCATAACACACGAGGAAAAAAGGTTGCCCAGTGTCTTTAGAAAAGTTCAGTCCAGAACTCAATGTTCTGTGGTCCAGAAACCCCTGGGAAGTTACCATAGTAAACTAACTCACCGGGTGAGCAGGCAAGTGATTAAATGAGAATGCCCAAATCCCCCTTAGAAATAATTTGTGTCTTTTACTGACACATGTGCGATAATTTATATTTATTATTTAAACATATTTTAAACTATTTGAATCCCCATTTTTCAAGGTCGTTTACTCGTTAAATAATTAAAAGGAATACAGTAAAAGTGTACAGTGATTCCATAGAAAGAGTACAAAAGAAGTTCATGCGTTTCTTAAGCTTTAGACTAAGTATCCCTCGTAGATCGTATCATCAACTTCTTTCTGACTAAGGGATTGAAAAATTGTGTGACAGGAGGGCAGTATTTGATTTGATGACATTGCATAAAATATGTAACAACCGAATATGCTGCTCATCCTTGCTGGATCTGATTCCGCTTAAGGTTCCATCACGTCCAACTCGCTCTACGGCACTGTTCCATATAAGCAACACTCGCACAAAAGCAGGGGTTCGTAATCCTATTCACAGAATGTGTTCACTATATAACGAACAGACTGCAAATTTGGACATATTTTGCGATGAGGAATTTGTTTTTAAACGCAAAATCAGAAAAAATATATCTCAATTAACTTCAGGATAGTCTTATATATTTCATAATTTATTATTATATGATTGCCTACATATTGATATTTTTACTCACTTAGTGCAGCGCTTTTCACTCTGACTCAACAGCACATCTAGTTTTAAATTTATATGTATTTAAATGTTTCCGTAAGGAATAGTTAGGAAATAGGCTAGTTTAATGTAAATAAAAAAAAAATCATTCACAGTTACTTCTTTTCCTACTAACACTATGAATAAGACAAGGACAGAACATCGCATAGTACTTCCGTTGTCACAAGACGTGTTCGGGTAGCCTGCTCCAGGCACGTTGAAAAAGGTTGAAAAAGTAAAAGAAAATAGATAACTTAATCTTTTTAAAATGTAAGTATGTATATGTAGGTTGAATTAAACATGAGAATCCCAAATCAAGGGTGAACAAGCAAATTAGGGTGCCCGCAAATAACCTAATTAGATGATCAATCACTTGATATTGATTGATAACGAATACATTTTCACTGCAAACAAATGTGTGTCTTTCAACTGTTCCTGCTCCTGCCTGAGCCAAACTATGTTATAATATGGGCCAGTTTACGAGATAGCACAGTGCAGTCCAGTCATATGCTGCTCCAGGGGATTAACACTTTAAACACCCGAGAGAAAGAGGAAAACGGAGGTATAATATAATTTTAAATAGTAAATAATTAAAGTTAAAATAGTTTAAATATCGTAATGTGGTGACCGCACTACGCACTGCCAACTTTCTATGAAGACGAACGGCGCGATAACTGGGCCATTTCGACCAAAATAGCCAACGCGCTCAAAATAACGTGTTTTATAAACAGGTGCGATGTGCCAATGACTAGGTTTTCCCTTCAATAGCACAATGGGTCGGAAATAAGACATACATTTTGAGGCAAGCGTGCAGAATAGACATATGCCACGCATAATCGAGCAATGGGTAACCAAATGTATAACATACAAAGAGTTGCCAAATTATGTACCACCATCGACATAACCAAAGCAATAGACCGAGAATCAGAGTAGATCTCCATACAAACGTCCGTACCACCATTGGGAAACGTACGAGTGTTGCTGTTATTCCATTTTAATTTTCCCGCTTATTGAATACGTTTTGGTTTTCTTAATTATCAACACGATTGCTTAAATACGTGATATTCGTTATAATTACTTTAGTAAAATAGTTTTAGATCAAATTCAATAAATAAAAGATAGCAAACACCGGGCAAATTACGAAGAAATAATTCCGAAAAGCAAAAAATAACTTTATTTTCAATTCTGGTATCCCTGACCACGGAAGCAAGTCCCTAACATTGGTCGTCTCATTCTCTCTCGCTGAACACGCGCTTTCGTGTTCTAACGCTCGCTCATATTCGCAAGCATGGCGGCGTGCGCCACAGTGGGGCGAATTTGTAAAATCAGGGACATCAGATTGTATTCATATCCTGTATAATTGAAGAAAACGAAGTATGCCAAAGTCTTCTTACACTTAATACAAACGTGTTTTATTCGTGACGAATTTCTATTTTATCCATTATTTTACGAGTTACAGTACTTTTACGTTTTTTACTATGGAGAAATTAGGACTTTATGGTTTTTCTCAAAATGCTTAAAAGAGCCTGAGCTGTGGCTACTAATTATTCATTATGCCAGCCCTAAAGTATATAACTTTGTAAAAATCCTGTCCCCGTGCGTCTCCGTTTTTAATATATTTACATTTATAAATTATATTATTATGTTGTTCTAAAAATGTTATATTTAGATATGTTTTATTGTTTCTCTCATTAAAAAAAACCTCAACAACGTTGTTTACAAAACATTTAATACCCACGGCTCTGCCCGCGTGAATATGTTCTTATTTCTCGTATATTTACCATAATTCTCACTGCTTGAAGTAACTTAACGTGATGTTAAATGGCCTATAATTGATAGGAAGAATGAAGTTGTACGTAGATACATATGGAATCAAAATCAGGTGGGCAATTGTTCACTAATGAGCGAAAAGACAAGATTTTGTAAGAGTGTGAAGTAATGTGTTAATTCGATATATGATTATTTTTGTTTAACGTAAACCAAATTAACAATAAAAAAATATGATTTGGAAGTAAAATAAAAATTTGATGTACTTAACCCACAATTATAAACATGCCCAAAATACGCATATAATGTTCAACCAGTAAACAATTTATTATTCAAGAAATTATGGAACAAAGCGTGTGATTAAATAATTGTATGTATCCACACAAACCAGAGAATGCTTGAATATAATTAAATGTGACAATGTTTTTTTATTATATCAAACTTGTACTGACGGCACTAAATGTGCTTGGTAGCCATCTTGGTTCACACGATTAATCAAAAGCGTGGCAGAGTACTCATCTGTGGCGTCGCGGCCATACAGGCAGATTATATTAATCAGACTTACACACATTTAAATTGCTGCTCCATGCTCAAAGGATTGGTATAGTGCAGTATCCTTCACTATGCTGGCATTCGTAAATTCAAATGGTAAATGGTTTTCAACATAGTTCTTACAGAAAAATCTAAGTTGTTATTCTAATATTTCGGCAGTTTGAGTTTTCTTATGACGGTGTTCATACCATTTTCTGGAAGTATTAGTTACATCGCATAGTTTCTGTCAGCTAACTATAGTATTTCCAGAAAATGGCTTGGGTCTTATCGCAGCTTCTTCTTTGTAATACTTTAAACCGCTAATCCGCACTTCTCAAAGTTTAGTTAAACAAATTATTATTAAAGAGGTAATTTTAATAATATAATACGTATAATAAATACGGAGATCTTGTCAGGTGGAGGCTGTGACTAAGGTTTGTCATAACCCCCAAATTCAACTGAATTGCAGTTAAAAGCCAGTGAAAACATAGACCTGAGAAAGATACTGGATCACTTGCAAAACATCTTGCTGAAATAGAAAAGTTCAAACCGTTCATGGAAAAAAAATAGAAAACAATGTATCTTGAGTTGGCTGTATAGTTGAAGAAACTTTGAAAACGATGACAAAATATAACACAGAGAGTCATTGCTATAGAAGTGGGTTCTTATTTATGTCCATTATTATGCTCCAAAGTAAAATGGGCAAAATTTCTATTCTAAAAGAAGTTTGGGAGTTCTGATGTATTGAAAGACTTGTTGTATTCTGAACGATTTATTAACCAGTGCTCGCATACTTATATGCTATGGAGCGGCCACGGCTTGCATAAATACGGAGCGCGTCGTGAAACACCTCTCATTTCATTGGCCGACGTCATGGCGGTGTCGTGCGCGCTGTGCGCTCGCTACAGAAGCAAGAATCCAGCTTCAAGCTCTTTTAGCCAGATGGATTGTCGACTCGCTAGGCCGGAGTGAAACGCGTGCGTACTGGTAGAAGGGCGTATATTCACTGAATAAATGCGGGCGCACGTTTATAAGCATGCCGCCACACTCTTTTAGACCATACAGCAAGTAAGATTCTAAATGTTGTTAGCAGGGATCTAGTAGAAACTTATCAGACGCTGTTAGTATCTAGGGTGTTAATGACTCTAGATGGTCAGAGTACCTATAATCAACCACTTAATGGTGATGAAGAGGACGACAATGCATTGTCTTTTTTTTGGTAAATTTCTTACTCATTCAATTAGCCTGCGACTGCTAAGCGTTATGGAGTAATAAGACACCTTCATCAACTATTTTGTGTTTGCCTATTTCCTCAAGTTCGTGAACGAGACCACTAAAATAGTCAAAAATGAAATGGCAACCCTAGAGGCTGAAAATAAAATTTGTAGACTAACCAAAGGTACTCTCAACATACTATGGTGCCTTATGAGCGAATTTGCGTACTATCGCTGATCTATCAAGCAAAATTACGTTTGAAAACTCCCGGGTATAGGTTTGAGGAAAGCCTCCTGCCGACGGACACTTCCATATCCATTCGTTTGCAAAACGGTTCGTTTCCAAAAGCCTAACGTAAACTACAAGGGGGCGCTCTGACTACCCGCGGCGGGTGCTGCTATTTTTCATAGTAAATGTTATTTACTACAATCAAGATAACTTTTAATACCGAATAACCATTACCAATTCTTACAAAATCCTACATCTGGCGTTGTTCTGTCCGTCTTTTCGCTTACAATTTAACAATTGATTTCCTGATTTGACTCCGTATGTATATATGTAAAGGTTCATTCTTTCTATCAATTATAGGCCATTTAACATCATGGCAAGTTACTTCAAGCGGTGAGCATTAGGGTTAAATGTAAGAGAAATTGGGAAAATACATCCACAGTTTTTCATCCGACATTAACGCGGGCGGAGCTGTCGGTATTTTAGGTTTTGTAAAAAACGTTGTGGAGGATTGTATTCATGGCAGAAACAATCAAATATATCGAAATTAAACCGTTTTAGGACAATATATTAAAAACATATATAAATGTAAATATAACAAACACGGGGACGCACGGGGACACGATTTTAACAAATTTATATACTTAATGGCATGCTTAATTAATATTTAGTATAAAGAGCAAAGGCTCTATCAAGCATTTTGAGAAAAACCATTAAGTCCTCATTTGTCCATAGTAAAATAATGAAAAATTACTGTAACTCTTAAAATAACGAATAAAATGGAAATTCGTCAAGAATAAAATACGTTTGTAATAGGCTGAAGAAGACTTTGGCATACTTCGTTTTCTTCAATTCTACAAGAAAATCGGATGTCCCTGATTTTACGGTTTCGCCCCACTGTGGCGGCGGTTGCAGCCACCGCGGTCGCTACCGAATTATTATTTCGGACGAAATGTTTTCTTGATTTATGTATAGTAATATGTACGTTTGCTTGTAATAAGTAATTCCACGGATCTTTGTATTCCTTTCACTCCGATTTTTATACCTTTTGACCTTGGGTATCGGCATTTTGTCGCATTGCAAAGCCTGTAGATGGCGCGCACGCTCGGATGTCGAGTCGACCACAGACTGACAGGCAGTAGGGCAGCAGCGAGCGGATAGGGTATATATTACGTGGTACGCGGGGAAAAGCTGATGGTGCGTCTATTGCTTTATGTACGTCAATGTGTACCACGAATGTTAAGCCTCTGCGTCATGACCACAGAAATCGGAATATACTAAACTAGAACGGGCGACGCGCGCGATTTCCGTGGCGGCCTTATACCTTATCTGTGGTCATGACACTGGAATATATCAAACAATCACATAGGGATTCGGTGTGTATCCAAAAAGATGGGAGGCCCTAATAGTGCGTCATTATTTCACGCAGGCTACATTGAACAAAGTGGAAAACACGGACAATTTTACTGCCGCTTCGACCATAGTTTATTCAATGCGATGATACTAACCCGGGCAGGATTAACTCTGGCCCTTAGTATGTAAGGAAGCGGACCTACAGATATGCTCTGGTGTATAGGCTACAGGACTTGACTTAAATACGAGAGGTTATGACTTAAATACCGGGATGAGGTCAAATTCCTCATCCCGGTCACGGAATACTTTCATTCTCATTCGATAAGTGTATTTCGTTACGAATGCGAGCTGTTCGGACGCCATGTAAAACTGTAGGTCCCCTTCCCCTGCTATGTGGTAGGGTTGAAAGCCCACCCAGGTTGGTACCACCGCATTGGATGAAACTGGTTGAAGCGGCAATGAAAGATTTTCTGTTGTCTCCAACCAATTCAGTGGAGCCGTTTTCATAAAGGGAAGGTCCACGCATGGCATCTAATTCCTTCGGGAATGTGATGTATTGGTCTAATATCATACCAGTATTTGTGTGGTATTAGCCATCCATGTCACGTTGCAAAATAAAATTTGTTATTTATTGAAACAAAACCATAAAATACTTGCGACATGCACGGGATGTGGGTCTCTCTCTACCATGGTAAATGCTCTTAAGAACGGCCCGTAAGCTATGCTCCCCATACAAATTATTTATATAATTTGGAAACCGCTATTCCATTTAAATTGATATTTAATATCTAATATCAGGTAAAAAATATCTGTGTCTGCATGCTTTTGTTTTTTTGAAAAATCCAAACCGAATGAAATGAAAGCAAAAAGAAAATCTTCATACGAATTTTGTTTTCTCTGTGGTTTGACCCAGAATACATTTACCGAAAAAACAAAGGCATGCAGACACAGATATTTGTAGCCTAATATTAGATACCAAATATCAAGTAAGTTCGAACATTGGTTTTCAAATGATTAGATTAGATGATTAGTTTGTATGGGAGGCGAAATTTTCAGGTGCTTACGGGCCGACCTTACAGTCCTTCTGTCTTCTTTCTATCGTAACCCATGAAAAATGCACCTCGTAACAAAATAAGAACCAACCTATCCTCTAGATCCTTTACATACATATAGAGTCGGTGAACTATTATAACAATATCATTTTTAACTATTTCTAGTGAGTATTCTCTTGGGACGACATGCTGTGATTATTAAGAGTTTCAAAATGAATGAAAAGAGTTACGGGTGGGCCCGTAAGCATCAGAAAATTACGCTCCCCATACAAACGTAGTTTACTAATCATTTGAAAACCACCGTTCCAATTGGTTTGATATTTGGAACATAATATCAGGCAACAAACGTCTATGTCTGCACGTGTTTGTTTTTTCGAAAAAAATATCGTGTGTCACACAACACAGTTAAGAAAATTTATATGAAGATATTATTTTGCCTGTTATTTGACTTGCTTTATATTTTTCAGCAAAACAAAAACGTACAGACACAGATATTTATTGTAGAATATTGGATACTAAATATCAAGCAAATCGAAACAGTGTTTTTCAAATTATTAGTAAACTACGTTTTTATGGGGAACACTGCTTACGGGCCGTTCTTAATATGACAAAAGACCTAAGGCGAGGCTATCGAGATGAACATCAAGCTATTTAAGGAATGCAACCCCGCAAGGAATCTCAGATAGAAATAACTCGCCCCACTCAGCATGAAAGGGTCGGCGGCATCGCGGCGGACAGGCGACGGCAAAAAAAGGGAGCGGACAGGCGGATATCGTGCGCGGGCGCCGCCGCGCCGCCCCACCTCCGCATCTCTCGCCTGTAGAGAGTATGCGATCTACGAGTTGCATTTCCGCAAAACTGCTACGAGTTGGTCCTTCGAGCCGGACAAGCCCATCAGACAGAAATAATCTTGAGCTGCCCGATTTCAGAATCGGCGGTGCAGCGGTGTTCGATGAGAAAAGTAGGCTGTGGTTCGTCTGCATTATGTCACTGTCAGATTTATACACTAAACCGGGCCCAAACCGGTGAACATATAAATTTTCCGTGATGAGGAGGATGCAACATATCCATAAAGAAGACAAAGCATTGGTAAAGTAATTGCAATTGATTTGGTAAGATTTACGAAAATTTTAATTACAACGACTGATAGCTAAAAGTAAATCACGACCACTGTAGTCAAAAGTCAAACAAAAACTCAACTGATTATATCTTCATGAAACAAGCTAGGTCTGATGACTAATCTTTTTAAGATATTTTAATTTTATCGCTGAGTAATCCACCTCCAATGTGATTGTATAAAACCCGCGAAAAAATTGAGTTTTAGGACCTTATAACTTAGAAACCAAACACTAATTTACAATGCCAATGGTAATGAAAACATCTAGTTCGCTCAAATAAAGCTGTTTTTAATATAATGTTGGATCTCCGTCAAGATATATGCCCATGATCTTCTCTCCGTGTATGGGGAGTTGAGCGGGAAAGGCCTCCGGGAATGGTTAGGGTTTTTTTACGCGATGAAATGGAGAAGCATTTACTTGATAAATTGACTTCAGGTAAAATTATGGTTTATTTAATTTAATTTAATTTTTAAACTTCTGATAGACAAACTACTTGTAACAATTTCATTGATCCGCAGATTCGATCAACTCAGTCAAGAAGAACCCGCAATAAACTTCACTGGTGTTTAAGTTATGTTTTTTTCGTCCACATTTCTAATAATGGTGATAGATTATTAGAAATGTGGATTTTAGATCCACATTTCTACATAGTACACAGAATAAGGATTAATCATAAAATTTACTCTCAAATATTGTTTTCGTTGGTAAGCATTGTTTAGACCCGCTAGGTAAGTAAGCAAGCAGTAAAGTGTTTTGGTGCTGCGACAATAAGGTTATACACTTGCACAACATGCAATTAAGAGTGGGTATTGCTGTAATCAATCGAAGGATCTCTAGTCCATTCACCGCGATGGCCGCCATGTTGGTCACGGCAGAGGGACCGTCGCTTATCGTTATTTATTCCACGCTATGCAGAAATTGAAAGGCTTACGACCGACTTACCTCGAGCTTATTTATTTACATTCGCTTCGGACTTCGGAGTATTTCTTTACAAGTTCTCTCCCACAGAATGATTTTTAAAACAGATTGTACTGTGATAATTTAATAGTAAGTTGGACGAATTCGTAATGTGTCACATATATTATTTTGATGTGTGGGTTCCAACGCTTGAAAATAATACAAGTGGTCTCACTGCAGGTCTCGCCGTGCATGTTATCGGAGGTGACCGAGGGATAAGCGGTTCGTGGTTCGGATTTAAAACTGTAAGGGTGGGGGTCCAAAGTGTTCTAAAATCCATCACGTGGTTTAGGAACGCTCCCTAAGACCCCTTCCTTACGTTTAGGATCGAATCACGCCCGCTTTAGTATCATTTTATAAATTGAACGGTAGTAGAAGCAACAATGAAAAAATATCCGTGTTTTCCATGCGGTTCAATGTAGCCGTGCGACATAAGGAAGGTCCTGGCATGGCACCTAGTTGACCTAGTTCCCATGATGTGTCGGGCCAACGAGGACAGTGAGCGGCAAGTACGTAGTGGCAACTTAACTACATACGATGCCAGTGCGCGTGAGTGACATACACGCATCGGTAGAAAGTTAATGTTTATAGCTAAACAACAATAATCATTCGTCACGCATGTTTATATTAGAGATAAATCAATTCCACATTGGTACTGCACACGAATCTAATGCATTTATTTAAGCTAAGTTAGCCATAAATGCATACAGTACTTTTGATGCATTTTTCAATGCGCCTTCATCATGTTCGATTTGCGAATTTAGCACTAGAAGTACTAAAAATTTACGCTTTCCAAGTAATACTTAACTTCGAAGTATTTAATTCATATCTGCACCGTTTTTACCAAACCTTATTCTGTAGATACAACAAGCAAAAAAAAAATCTAATTAAATTGAATTTTTGGAAGTTCATAAAAAACAGATATCGTTCGACTAATGCCACAAATAAAGTAAATCGGCAGAGTGGTTTTTTAATGACATTCAGTTGTATAATGATTTCCATACTTGCTTGCTGTGTTACGGGAGTATTACGTATGGGCCGCTTACCTCAAACACAGGGATTTTCGAGGGGGCACTCGGTTTGTGTTAAATAATAAATTGCCCGATTCACTTGCGAGTGAGGTTTTCTCACCGAGGGAAAGTGAGTGAATGTCGGTCGTGTCGCACGATAGCAAGTTGCCTCAAACTTTCGCCGAGTGGCCAACACATAATGCATGTCACTGTCAGTCGTGTCGAGGCCTCTTCACAGGCTTTTCCCATACTTTCGTGGCTCAGAGTTCCAAAGCAGCTAGCTACTAACAGCTTCGCATTTCGCATGTAATGAACAGAGCCTCAAGTCAGAGTTCTCACCCGAGTTCTCACCCACCTAAATTGCCGTTAACGCCAAACAGTTTGTTAGCGTTATCAAATGTATGGAGAACTAAAAAGCGCGCGCAGTAACATTTGCGAGTTTGATTTGACAGCATACTCGTACGTACCGTCGCCGTAAATATGTTGACGTTGCCGTTTATGCCGACTCCGTGATTTCACACTAATTAATAGTCTCAATTACATTTTGACAGGTTGAAGAAGTAAAAACACAGAATAAGTAGCACAAACTTGCATGGGCTTGACGTTATCGATTTCCGTAAACGCCAATTTAGGTGATAACTCGGACTGACCATACAGAAAACGACGAAAGTAATTCCAGCGTCCACCTCCATGAAGACGGATCTCCCAAGCGATCTGAACAACTTACATTACAAGTGCCTTGATAGTCTTGGTGTCAAATGGCGAATGGTGCCACGCGGTGGGTGGGGGCGGAGGGCGCATTTAGCCGAACTTCGATCGGGGACGCATCATAAAGTCCAAAAAGCACAAAGTCCAAAACCCATACCGTCCAAAACACTAATGAATACGGAACTTTTTCAATTAGGTTAGGTTAGGTTAGGTTAGATTATAATATTTGCATTTATAAATATATGCAAAAATACATACTTTTGGATGTTCTGGGTTTTGGACCTTATGCTTTTTGGACTTTATGAAGGCGACCCAATACTAGTGATTGTCCAAAAAGAAACTGACCCGAGCGGAGCCGGAAATCTCATACCTAATAACCTGGCTTAGAAAAATTAGGTTATTTGCCTTTTTAGGGTTCCGTACCCAAAGGGTGCCAACGGAACCCTATTACTAAGTCTCCGCTGTCCGTTCGTCCGTCCGTACGTCCGTCCTCTGTCACAGGGCTGCAACTCATAAACCGCCTTAGGTAGGAAGCTGAAATTTTCAGAGTATTTATTTATTTTGCCGCTATAACAACAACTAAGGTGGGCCCCACGAAAAACGTGTTTTTTTTTTGTTGAATTTTGTACGATGGTACGGAACACTTCGTGTGTGAGTCCGACTCGCACTTGACCGGTTTTTTACATCGTTTCACTCACGCTGCTCGAAAATCATGCACTCACGCACGTCCAAAAACATTGAATGAATTTATCTCGCTCGAACCGATACGCATCTTGCTCGGAGACCTGTTCCACAGGGCCGTATTGTCCGAGCACGAGTCACGTACGAGTGCCACTCCGCGCCGTGCCGCGTGAATAGTAAACTCACCAGCAGCCGATCGCGAGCACTCGAGATTATTCAATGCGCTTCGTGCACTCCCTTTAGTGAGCGCGTTCTTGCTTACTTCAAATGCATGTGGCGGCAAATAACTTTAACGCGGTGGTGAATTCGTGTCCGGTTCATTTCGCATTGCGTTTCTCGCGTTTTGCCGACAAAAGCGAATATTACGTGTGGTACTTCGCCCAGGCATTGTGTAGTGGCTGGATAGCCTTCGTGTCCAGGGGTGGAGGAGGAATCGTCTTCCGCGCAACTGCGCGTGCTTCGAGACGCCGCCGGAATTCGACGCAACGCGAGGTGTGAGTAAGTTCCTGAGACTCACGACCATGTCCTGCCAGCACAGGAAATCATTCGACGGGGTATGTACTTACGCCTCTGAACAACCATACATCATTCATGCGATGCAGATTTGCAGGTGCGGGATTAGCCATACTACCTAGAAAGTAAGTAAGGAGACACTGACCAACAGTTGAGGTGGAATCGGAAGACCGAACGACGAGTCACCCCCACGTGCACGTGAAGAAATTCTGTGGGGCAACATTCTTTTTACGTGCCGGAACCCACACAGGTCGAGAATAACTAAAATCCTTGGGGTTACCATGGTAAGTTAATTAGCCAGGTGAATAGCAGGTAAACAGGCAAAAGAATGATTCAATCTGACGTTTAGTTACATTTCGTAACATGCCAACTGGTTTTCAGTTCACTGGCCGAATAACACGTCGTTCGATTGTAGCATGGTACGAAATACAACTAAATGTCAGCCGATCACTCTCTTACCTAATCACCGGATATTCACCTGGCTAATGAACTTACCATGGTACCCTCCAGAATTTTAGTTATTCCATGGGTTCCGCGTCAACTGTTGGTTCCCTTCCTTACTAGGCAGTAGGGCTAAACCCGCCCGGTCTGTCCGAAGTGGGAGTCGCTCCCATGCATTGGCATCCCTCGGGGCAGTGATCGTCGGGCCCAATTAACATTCCAAGAAGTAGCGGCGCGGCCGCGTCGCGACACCGAACATTCCTCCGCGGAGACATTTTGTCTCACTCATCATCGACTAGGCAGTGGCGTTTAGTATATTCCGATTTCTGTGGCAGTGGCAGACACGTTCGCGTTCGCAATCTAGCTGTACCGAGCGGTGAAAACAAAGAAAGCACATGTCGATCGCGATATTTGACGAGTGCTGAACCGGTTTTAAGGTGGCCCAACCCGGCGGGACTAACTCATTCGCGGGCACTGTACAAAACCGTGCTGTTGCGCTCTGGGACCTTATCTGTTTCAAAGAAAAAGACAGGCTCCGTGATGAGAAAGATGCAACATGTCCACAAAAAAGACAATGTGCATAGTGTATGATTTAGTAAGATTTACGAACATTTTGATTTCAAAACGACTTATAGCTAAAAGTAAACCTATAACCTATAAAAGATTATAAATCTTGATTAAATAAGCTATGTCTGATGACTAATCTTTTTAAGATGTTCTTACTTTATCATTGCGTAATCCACCTCCAAAGTTATTGTATAAAACGCGCGAAAAATTCAAATTTTCCGACCTTATAAGTTAGAAACCAAACACAATTTTACAATGCCAATGGTCATCCGACATCTAGTTCGATCAAATAAAACTATTTTGATCAAAATTTGGGAACTCTGACAAGAAATATGGGCGTGATTTTCTTTCTCCGTTTGTATGGGGAGTTGAGCGGGTTGGGCCACCTTAAGAGGATAATGAGGTGATACAAGTATCGTACAAGCGAAGTACGTCTGGGTACGTGCACAACATCGATAGTTTGTATGGAGTTGAGCTAATGGATATATTCTCTAAATATTCTGTGGTATAGGTTTCTCAGTCAAATTAAGAAATATTGATCTGATATTTCGCAAATTAAATAAATCAACTACGACCTACGTCTGTACGTTTTGGTTTTAATACATTACCTTGTATCTGTGATAAATACCTCTAAACATTTGTATACAAATACATAAAGACGAGTATCACCTTAATAGGGAAGATATAAATTTTGGTTTTCTACGTTGTTACAGTAGAAAAATGCCGCAACACTAATTTGGTATATTAGGACCCTTACATATGTTCAAAATGGCGGGCATAGGCTTTCATGTGTTGGCAGAACCTAAGAATCCCACACACTCTCTTCTCACACTCTCACCTATGCGATTGGAGAAATTGTTCAAGCGACAACCCTGACACTGAATAGAGCGAAGGTATTTATCTCAAAAATCGTCTGAGTTGAGCACTGCTGCGAATAAACGGACGTTAAGGGTTCACATATGGTCTCGTCAATTCATGACAGCTTAAAATTCAAAATAAACTTTAAAATTAGTAGTTCGCAGCTTATATTTTACCGTGTAAAGAAGAATACACCAAGAAACTCCGGAAAATGTGTCTAAATATAAAACAAAAAACCGGCCAAGTGCGAGTCGGACTCGCACTTGGCCGGTTTCGTAACATCGTACAAGATTTAACAGAAAAAAATCACGTATTTTGTATGGGGGACCTCTTTTATTTTAATTGTTTTTCAATTATACCTATTTGTCGAATAAATACATAGTCTTTGAACATTTCAGCTCTCTGTCTATTACGGTTATTGAGATATTTTTATGATTTTTTTTATTTTACCTATTTGTTGTTATAGCGGCAAAATAAATACACACTCTGTGAAAATTTCAGCTGCCTACCTATTACGGTTCATGAGATACAGCCCTGTGACAGACGGACGGACGGACGGACGGACAGCGGAGGCTTAGTAATAGGGTTCCGTTTTCACCCTTTGGGTACGGAACCCTAAAAAACACTGAACACATAACAAATGTATGTGAAGCAATGCATGAACAGCGCAGAAAATATATTTCATAAAAATAAATTTGAATTTACCTACCTAATATAAGCAAAAACATAACGAAATACGCGTTACCTGGCTTTACGGGTGACTACAGACTACAGGCAGGTCCCATGGCTAGTCCACGACACACCTTACCGGCCAGTTTCAACGAAATCGTTTCAAATTCGCATACACCAACTTTCCTTTTTAGGTTTCCGTACACAAAGGGTGAAAACGGAACCCTATTGCTAAGCCTCCGCTGTCCGTCCGTCCGTCCGTCCGTCCGTCTATCACAGGGCTGCATCTTAGTAACCGTAAAAGATAGACAGCTGAAATTTTCACAGAGTGTGTATTTACTTTGCCGCTATAACAACAAATAGGTAAGATTAAAACGTAATTAAAATTAAAGGGGGTCCCCATACAAAAACGTGATTTTTTTTTTACGATGGTACGGAACCCTTCGTGTGCGAGTCCGACTCGCACTTGGCCGGTTTTTTATAACATTTGGTTGTTTGCAAGTAAGTAAGTGTGCACACTCCCTTTTTCCGTACATTCGTGATACATTGAGGCATAGCATAACCCTGAACGCAGAAATGTTTTGTGTTTCGACCGGCCGTCTTGGCACTCATATTGACCGGCATCAACTCAAGCGAAGCCGCATACTATAGCTATCAATAGATGTATGTATTATACGTGCGATGTTTACCGATAAAGTAAACACGGATTGCTCCAACTAATTGCCACCGCCATTATTGTATTGTTATTTTTTTTTTCACTATTTTATTATTCCCGCAACATTGTAGCGAAACAAAGCATGGTTCCCTCGTGTAAAGGTCGCGGCAGCTCACGAGAACCGAATGCTCACGTGATACACCTGCGCAGGAGTCGACTGTTGGGTTGTTGGGTGCGGTGACATTTACATTATCGTTACCATTTTTGTCGCGCCCTCCTAGGCTATTCTGAGAAGAAATACATTTTGGGAATACTTAGACGATGATGTCGACATTTAAAAAAAATTAACAAGAAAAAAAAAACCGACTTCAAAGAACTACTTTCTAGTGCTTTTTCTTTGAAGTCGGTTTTTTTTTGTTATTTTTTTATTGGTTTATTTTTAGTGAATCTGAAGTACACTAACTATTTTGTACACGTCCTTTAAAAAAAAAAATATCATCGAAATCGGTTAACGTTACATTGAGTTATTCATACATTTGTCGCAGTCAGTCAGTGTGTTTGCGTCCACTGCTGGACATACGCCTCTCCAATTTTCCTCCAGTCCTCCCGGCCTTCAGCGGTACGGAACCACTGCTTTCCGCCGACGCACTTGATGTCGTCGTCCCACCTGGCGGGTGGTCTTCCCACACTCCGTTTTCCTGTCCACGGCCGCCAGTGTAGGACACGGTTACTCCAACGGTCGTCGTCTCTTCGGCTGACGTGACCAGCCCACTGCCACTTGAGCTTAGCCACCCGGTGTCCAATATCGACTACTTTGGTACGTCGGCGAATTGCCTCGTTGCGCACCATCATATCCCGTAGCGATATTCCCAGCATGGCTCGCTCCATTGCTCGCTGGGCAACTTTCAACCTTTGGACAACAGCGACCGTCAGAGTCCACGTTTCACATCCGTACGTCATAACCGGGAGGACGCACTGGTCATATATCCGGGTCTTTAAAATTTGCCGCGCACATACTTAATGCAAGTTTAAGACTTAGCCTGATTTTCACCAAGTGCTGATTTATTTTAATCGATACTTAGGACCTTTATTACCAAAGTGCTGATTATCTTGTACTGGTATTGATTGCAAGCTGCTAAGAAAGGCCCTTAACATGTGGTTATTAAGCTAATCAGTAGTAGGTGAAAAAGGCCCTTATATGATTTTCTCATTGCTATCATTGTCAGAACTAAGCCAAATTGAAATGGGACTACACAGGAAGCACCAGCTTTCAAATAAAAAAAATATCATCAAAATCGGTTGACCCAGGCGAAACTTCTGAGGTAACAAACCTCCAAACCTGCTCCTTTTTTGAAGTCGGTTAAAAACACATTTCAGCGTATCACCCAGCATAATCTAGGTTTTATCCACAGATAAGAGCTAGTCCGGTGCGCAGCCTGCACGCAGCTCGAGCGCGGAGCCGCCGCTTGCGACACTCCGGCGCTCGTCTTTCGCAACCTCTGCCCCGGCTCCGGTTCACAATGGAGGTTAATGCACTAGTGTGGCCCGGTTGCGCGATGCACCTCCGAGTGTGGTCGGACGCGAGCGGAAGGCGGGCCGGGTGAAGCGAGCCCCGTTTTGCGCCAGGCTTCTTCTGTGTGCTACTTCCGAGGCTTTGTGGCATGAGACCTTAGACCGACTTCTTACCTAAATTGGCGTTTATACCAATCCGATCGATCGGCATTTTCGAAATCATGGAGAATTGAAGAGCGCGCGCAGCGGGCTGCCCTGTTTCCATGCTCTTAGGCTGAGATAAATGTGACGTTTGTGACGTCACTTTGACACATTTTGTGTGGACGAAATATCAAAGTAATGCAAATTGACGTCACCAAGTACTACTTTTTGTTATTCTTAGTTTCTGTTACGACTATTTATCTCAGCCTTAATGTTTTACTAGGTTTTTAAATTTTTGATTTTAAAATATACCTATTCCAGAAATCGACGTCTGAATGTCTATTTTTTAACATACCTTTTAGATTGTAAAATATTGGCTGATAATATTTGCAAAAAAAAAATTACAAAAAAAATAACCGACTTTAAAAAAAAGCACTAAAAAGTAAAAAATAATTTCCATTTTTGTAGTTACGATTTGTGTTATTCTTTGAGTCGGCGTCAGCCGGGCACGTGCTGCGCCAATCAAGAGAACCTAACCTAACCTAACCTAACCTAACCTTGGCTGATACCGACTCAAAAAATAAACGAAATCGTAACTACAAAAATGGAAATTATTTTTTACTTTTTATTGCTTTTTCTTTGAAGTCGGTAATTTTTTTTGTTAATTTTTTTTATTTGTTTATTTTTAGTGAATCTGAAGTACACTTACTAATTTGTACACGTCCTTTCCAATAAAAAAAGAATCACCAAAATCGGTTGGCGTTATATTGAGTTATTCTTCCATTTGTCGCGCACATCTTAATACAAATTTAAGACTTTTAAGATTTTCTCATGGATATCATTGTCAAAACTTAACCAAATTAAAATGGGACCACTTGCGAAGCACTAGCTATCATTTAAAAAAATAATCATCAAAATCGGTTCACCCGGGCAAAAGTTATGAGGTAACAAACATAAAAAAAAACATACAGACGAATTGATAACCTCCTCCTTTTTTAAAGTCGGTTAAAAAATCTAAACATGCAGACATATAATGAAGCTTACTCAAGTAATAAAAATATTTGATTAAAATCTGACCACATATAGGAGTAGGAAACGTTGGGGCCTGAAAGACAATTTCGCAAATTTAATGACAGTCGCCGTACAAAATTGTGCCATGGCCAATACATAAAGAATTTATTTATTTTATTTATTTATTTATTGGCTTACATACAGGATTGAATCACATTTAAAACAACAACAACACGTATAGTAACAATATCATATGAAACATCCCACAACTAGTAAGCACAGCATGTGCTAGCAGTATTTAGAATTAACAAAATACACAAAACAAATGTATCAATATCAAAATAGCCAAGAAAATTAAAGAAAATTAAAATTAATAATATTACAATAAAGAAGTAACAATAAACGACAAAACTGTTTCATTTGAGTGAGTGGACAGCAACAATAAAGAAAATAAATTAAGTTAAATTTAGTGTAAGAAAAACAAAAACAACATTAGGCTTACAATGATGCATGAATGGTCAAAAGGTAAGTGGTAACAAGCGATACTTTTATGAGTTTTTTTGAGTTTTTTGCATGTATTGTTTTTTGAATGCATTTCTTAAAATTTTTAAATCTTGGATTTCCTGTGACTTCATGACAGCCTTAAGCGAACTAACATTGGCGAGTCCGAGTTTGATTAGACGGATTCCACATCTTCGCCGTAATTACTTTGCGTTTCCGTTTACAACGGCACAAGATTTATTTTTGACAGGTTGAAAAAGTAAAACTCGTATGGGTTTGGCGTTTTTACGTAACTTCGAAGTTCCGTTAACGCCAATTTAGGTGAGAACTCGGACTACCCACACTGACAACGTGTTGAGTATCTGTTGCGCCACTAACACGTCACATATAATCCAACGTCTAGCGTCTGTCTGCATGATAATTTGAGAACCACTTAGCCCATTTGTGATTCGGTTTGTATGTACGTTTAGCACGATTTTTCCCCTCATACTTACCGTCAAGGAAAATAACCTGAGGTGTGAGCCTCAAATAAGAGATAAGTCGAGGTAAACTCAACGAGGACACTAATTCTGCAAGCAGATTTCCAATTCCATGAAATTCGTTTCTAATTCTGTGAATAATGTTTGCAATTATTTACATAAAACCAAAATGATTACATAAAACCAAAAAGCCAGATACACCTCGCCTCGCGAAACCACGCTCAGCGAGGCACCATGCCAACGATTTTGCGGACTAACGCTCAGCTTGTTCAAATTACGCTTGAATACTCCCAGGATAGACATTTCAAGTTTTATTGGGTTCCGTGCCCAAAGGGTGCCAACGGAACCCTATTACTCCGCCGTCCGTCCGTCCGTCCGTCTGTCTGTCACAGGGCTGTATCTCAGTAACCGTAACAGATGGACAGCTGAAATTTTCACAGAGTTGTATTTATTTTGCCGCTATAACAACAAATAGGTAAGATTAAAAAATAAATAAAATTAAAGGGGGATCCCATACAAAAAACGTGATTTATTTGTATTAAATATTTTACGGTGGTACGGAACACTTCGTGTGCGAGTCCGAATCGCACTTGGCCGGTTTTTTCCATTTCTGTGGATCCGATTGCTGCGAGCGTAGAATGGCGGTCTTGTGCGAACACACGCTCACATGAGCACGACTGCGTCCGTCCGTCCGAGTGTGAGACATCGATCTCATCAATAATCATAAGCCACGGTCTCTTGGCAATTTCTACACGGATTCCTCGTCTCAGCCGCCGACAGTTTGGCGGCTTCGCGCGTGACCAGAGGCACGAGATGTGAAGGGGTATTCATTTATAGAGCGATAGAAATTATCTTCTCTGTTTTTAGGGTTCCGTACCTAAAGGGTGAAAACGGAACCCTATCACTAAGCATCCGCTGTCCGTCCGTCTGTCACAGGGCTGTATCTCATGAACCGATTAGGTAGGCAGCTGAAATTTTCACAGAGCGTGTATTTATTTTGCCGCTATAACAACAAATAGGTAAAATAAATTAAAAAAATAATAAAAGGAACCATACAAAAAACGTAATTGTTTTGTGTTAAATTTTGGGGGACGCATCATAAAGTCCAAAAAGCACAAAGTATAAAACCCATACCGTCCAAAACACTAATGAATTCGGAACTTTTTCAATTAGGTTAGGTTAGGTTAGGTTAGGTTAGATTATAATATTTGCATTTATAAATATATGCAAAAATACATACTTTTGGATGTTCTGGGTTTTGGACCTCATGCTTTTTGGACTTTATGAAGGCGACCTAAATTTTGTACGATGGTACGGAACCCTTCGTGTGTGAGTCCGACTCGCACTTGGCCGGTTTACTGGACGTGGATGGGAAATACCACACCTACTGTTATGATCAACACACATGTGAACTTGGTGGCATGACAGACCATTCCTTGTATTTAACGGCGACATTGTACTCAATGGAAAACACGGAAAAAATTAATTGCCACCATGGTTCATTCAATACGATGGTACTACCAGCTCGGGCGGACCTAACCCTACCTAAGTAAGGAAGTGGACTTCAACTTCAAAGGATTGAAAAGAAACGTCCTGGAATTACACTCAATTTCCACGGGGATATAGTGTGATGGGCTAACATCACACATGAACGGCTCCGTAGCTCGTGAACGTGCCAGAGGTCATGGTTTAAGTCCCAGTCCCATCATGCATCGCTTTCTTTTTCCTTCTCAGTTGGATAAGCGCATTTCGATAGGAGTAAGAGCTGTTTCATGGTTCTGAACAATGTCCTCTTCCTCCACTAGGTGGCCCAACCCGGCGGGACTAACTCATTCGCGGGCACGGTACAATACCGTGCTGTTGCGCTCTGGGACCTTCTCTGTTTCAAGGAAAGGCTCCTTGATGAGGAAGATGCAACATGTCCACAAAAAGACAATGTGCATAGTGTATCATTTGGTAAGATTTAAGAAAGTTTTGATTACAAAACGACTTACAGCTAAAAGTAAACCACGACCGCTGTAGTCAAAAATCTAACAATAACGAAATATATTATAAATCTTGATTAAATAAGCTATGTCGGATGACTAATCTTTTTAAGATGTTCTTACTTTATCATTGCGTAATCCACCACCACCATTATTGTATAAAACGCGCGAAAAATTCGAACTTTCGGACCTTATAACTTAGAAACCAAAGACAATTTTACAATGCCAACGGTCATCAGACATCTAGCTCGATCAAATAAAGCTATTTTGAGCAAAATTTGGGATCTATGACAAGAAATATGGGCGTGATCTTCTTTCCCCGTTTGTATGGGGAGATGAGCGGGATGGCCCACCTTAATATCCATCCACTAATAATAAAACACTAGGGGCGTGTCTGTAATTTTGGAATTTTACACAAAGACCCTTTTCAAGGGGCCTAAATAAACGAGACTGATGATAAAAACTATTTTTTGGAAGTGTTTGTCTGTCTGTCTTCAACAATATTTGGCCGCTTTTCACGATGAAACGGCTAATTGTATTTAGATGCGGTTTTCACTAATGGAATCAAGCACAACTCGAAGAAGTTTTGCCAAATATAATCACGACATGTTGAAAAATGAGGGAGAAGCATGCGAAAACGTAAATAACCTTTTTCAACCACCGAACTGGCGCGTTGCGGGGAGGCGTCTCGGCGGCTGACCCTAAGCCCCGGCTGCACGAAGAGACGGCCGAGTTAATCAATGTTCAAACACGTCACTTTAAGTGATCTGCATAGAGTTCCTACCATACTGTCCACACGTGTTTGATCATACTTTGACGTTGATTTTGATGTTTTGTCCTTTCGTGCACTCGGCCCTAATTCTCACTATAATCACCCTAACGTGAGCTGCAAGCAGACTGTATAATATCGGACTTTAACGCGAGCGGAGCCGCGGGCACAGCTAGTAAAATCAATAAATCCCTGACATATTTGAAAAAAATATTGCGTCGCAGCAAAAAACCGGCGAACACTCGAAAGGAAATACGCCACGCGTGTCCGGCCATCGGAGCGAAAAAAGGCGATGAATAAAATTCGCTTGGCTTCCGGATTGAAATTGTCGTGACGAAAGAACACTATGAAAGTCGCTACGACTATTTTCGTTTGCGAATTATTGAAAGTTAATGATTGTGGGCCGAAGCACTTAGCAAGTAATGACATTACTCGAGCGCGATTGGATCGCCAAGTTACAAGCTTCTTCGATTTCACGGTTCCACTTTTAGTTAGAACCCCTGAGAACAGGGGGTCCATTCAGGGTAAGAGTGAGTTCGAATTCGTCACTAAATATCAACTCACTTTTTTAAATAATTAATGTTTTCACACTTTCTGAACATCATTACACTTAGGTAAAAATCTGGTCTGTCCCGTAAATACGTTGGAAGTATAAATAACGGTTCCGTTATTTAAATAATATTATATTTCCCAGCTATTTTTAGGTTAACTCACTCCCGATCTCGAACTCACTCTTACCTGAATGGGCCCCCAGCTTCCCGTTGGGAAATCCAGTAATTGGGTGCATTTGCGCATCTCGGAACGAAAAAGAACTCACTGCCATTATTGACACCTGTTTTAGAACGGAGGATCTCGTTGTGGTCGACGAAGAGGACCGTTTACTCTATATGACTAAACTAAATCACGGAGTTGGTCTTCTGCTGTTGTGTTCCGCTTGTTCTGTTAATTCTGCTATTTCTCTCTTCTGAAGTCCATCTTCTAGATACAAATGTTCAAAGCCGAAGATACAATTTCGCGTGAGCTCTTCGCCCTAAATTCCAGGAAGACGATTAGCCCTGATGGTATTCCTTAGCGGGTATTGAATATGTGTGCTCTTGAATTAGCTTCTGCCCTAACCCGCTTTACTGCCGATCTTACTCGACTGGATATGTGCCTGCAGCTTGGAAATAGATAACAATGAAATTCTCAGCGATCACCAATACAGCTTTCGTCCGAATCGATCTGCTGGGGATCTCCTATATCACGCCCCGATTGCAGGAAGAGATGTCTGAGTTAATCAATGTTCAAATACGTAACTTACCACATGGAGTTGACTCAGCTCCCTTCCTTACTATCTATAAAAAGTCCACTAACCCCGCTCACGTTTCAAGCTTACCGTGATGGTAAGTATACTTCGTTAAGCTATACGTAGCTACAAATCCATTAAAATCGTGTTAGTTGTTAGGGTTCCGTACCCAAAGGACCGGAAGGAGACAGAACCCTATTACTGAGCCTCCGCTAGCCGTCCGTCTGTCAAAGGGCTGCATCTCATGAACCGTAATACGTAGGAAGCTGAAATTTGCAGCTATAACAAAGAATCAGTAACACTTAAAAAATAATGAAAAACGGTTTTTTCTCTAGTTATGAGCGGTCAAGCATTCGAAAGGAGTTTGATTTTATAAAAGTTACTGAACAATACCCGTCACATCACAGACAGCAAAGCCAGAATTACGCTAGAACGTCATATATGCGACTCATATTCCCACCTCTGGTGCTAGCAGGATGCTTACCAATGTAATGGGCGAAAGTGATCGATGCCTGCACAATGGCGGTGGGAGCGCATCTCGTAGGAAATGCGAGAGCAGGCACACAATTAAATACAGACGGGCCTATTGTCAAGCCAGACGGACTTGAATTAAATTTATTTCGACTCTCTCATGGTGTTTTCTGTACCTATATTATAGCGACGTACCATACTGCTCGCTTTCATATTTTCTGAGTGAATAATCTTATGTGACTCGCCGAGGTGTTCAAGGTGAAAGGTTTTACTTCTTCAAGCTGTCAAAGTCAAACGCGGACTTCCGATTTGTATGAAAACGAGGAGTGGACGTAAACGGCAACGTCGACATATTTACGGCAACGTTGAGTAAGCTGTCAAATCAAGCTCGGACTCGCAAATGTTAGTTCGCTTAAGGTGGCCCAACCCGCTCATCTCCCCATACAAAAGGGGAAAGAAGATCACGCCGAAGTAGATGTCTGATGACAATTGGCATTGTAAAATTGTGTTTGGTTTCCAAGTTATGACGTCCGAAAGTTCGGATTTTTTCGCGCGTTTTATACAATAACTTTGGAGGTGGATTACTCAATGATAAAGTAAGAACATCTTAAAAAGATTAGTCATCAGACATAGCTTATTTAATCAAGATTTATAATCTATTTGGTTTTTGTTAGATTTTTGACTACAGTGGTCGTGGTTTACTTTTAGCTATATCTCGTTTTAAAATTAAAATTTTCGTAAATCTTACCAAATCATACACTACTTATACACATTGTCTTTTTTGTGGACAGGTTGCATCTTCCTCATCACGGAGCCTGTCTTATTCTTAGAAACAGAGAAGGTCCCAGAGCGCAACAGCACGGTTTTGTACCGTGCCCGCAAATGAGTTGAGGCCGCCGGGTTGGGCCACCTTAACGCCCACTGCGCGCGCTCTTCAATTTCTCCATGCGTTTGAAAACGCCAGTCGATCGGTTTGCCGTAACGCCAATTTAGGTGACAACTGAGACTTCGGGTACAGAGGTACCTTGGCCAATGGAAAAAGGGAGCGTTTCTTCAAATTATCAAATCTCAGAGCCCCGTTGACGCCACGACAGTTCTAAACGCGGGCGCTCCTAGACACACGAAACCGGTTTGAATGAACGTTGTCGACTCGCCGAGTTGTTCAAGGTGAAAGGTCGCTAGCCCGCCACCCTCGGGGACGTCCACGGATCAGTTGCGACAAGCACGGGGGAAGATGCAGTGGGACCGCAGAACCGGAACGGGCAAAGTGAATGTGGCGCGAAGGCGAGATCGTGCCGCGCGCCGTCAGACTTCCGCCAGTCGAAGAGTGGCCTTGCCCGTCGGTCGCATTACCCAGTTCCTGAACGAGTGGCGAGGCTAGTAGCACAGGGGCGCGGGGCCCTGCTTCTCATGCGCCATGGGTTCTATCACCGTCCCCGTTCATTCACCAGTTTATTTCTCTGAACTTAATATATGGATAATTGCATTTCGTCACGAATGCGAGCTGTTCCATGTTTCGGGATCGATGTATAACTGTGGGTTGCTCCTTCCCCTACTAGGTGGTAGAGGTTAGCCCGCCTGGTTGATACCAGCGGATTGGATGTAAGGTGTTCTAAACGGCAATGCAAAATTGTCCGTGTTTCCCATTCGGTTAAATATGGCGTGTTGATAAAGGGGAGGTCCTGGCGTGGTACATAATCATTCCAGAATACAGTGTGTTAGTCATCAGGTCGCAGGCCATTAGTCATGCATGTCCAGGTTATATAAAAATATCATCATTGCCTGAGATCAATTTAGAATATACCAAAAACGTTTACAATGCGATTCAAATAAGAATAGGACGGGGCTCGTGACTAACTTCACTCGAATTCGCGAGGGTAAGTGCGCGGCAACACCGCGGCAAAGTACTGAAGTTTGTGAAGTGAGCGGCTCGTAGCCTAGTGGCGCGGGGACTGGCCTAGCGTACCAGAGACCTGGGTTCAATACCGACATGCACCACATCATCACATCACGAATGCGAGCTGCTCCATGGTTCGGAATCCATGTAAAACTGTAGGTCCCCCTCGAGGTCCCCTTCCCCTACTAGGTGGTAGGGTTTAAGCCCGCTGGTGCCATCGCATTGGATGAAAAGATGGTCGAAGCGGCAATGAAAAATTGTCCGTGTTTTCCATCCAGTTCAATGTAGCCGTGCTCATAAAGGGAAGGTCCTGGCATGGCACCAAATTCCTTCGGGAATGTGGTGTATTGGGCTAATATCATAACGGTAGTTGTGTGGTATTAGCCATCCATGTCGGGTCGCATAAAAAAAAAGTGAAGTGAGCATTCATAATGGCGGTGATCCTATCCTATTCTTATTTGGGGGACGCATCATAAAGTCCAAAAAGCACAAAGTCCAAAACCCATACCGTCCAAAACACTAATTAATTCGGAACTTTTTCAAATAGGTTAGGTTAGGTTAGGTTAGATTATAATATTGGCATTTATAAATATATGCAAAAATACATACTTTTGGATGTTCTCGGTTTTGGACCTTATGCTTTTTGGACTTTATGAAGGCGACCCCTTATTTGAATCGCATTTGTACATAAAATATTCTTGTCATCGGCGTTACTGATTGGAGATGAATCCCGAAACGTAAATAGACGTAAGCCAGCATGTGCAAATATTAGCGTAGTAGGCGGTATCTTGTAGGTATATGATATCATCAGTGGTCAGAGAACCACAATAATACAAGATAATTATTCCATAGAGGTACAGATACTTCACATTGTGGGGCTGTAGCGACAACGAAAATCTCGCAAGTCAGCTAATGTTGACAGAGCGAGGTCTTCTATAGTCAACGAGTTTCTTCAATACGCATGGTAGGTAGGTAGGTACTAAGAATCCACGCACAACGCAGTGGAATAGAAAGAGAATCAATGAGTTCAGAAAACACTACCAAAGTACACATTTCAGATCTATGCATGACAGACATGACAACAGCTATAGACGACAGATCCCACACGATCGTTATACGAACCTTACTTGACGGAGATCTCATTGTGTTTACAAATGTTTCGCAGTTTTTAAATTTGGAACGATGTCTCAAAAATTCAGATAAATGGCGTCCTCGCCGCAAACTTTTGCTATGGCGCCGCCTCATGACGCGCGTTCTAACAGATCATGACAGCATTTTCTCAGGCAAACCTTTTTTGTTCAACCGTCCGCCCAAACGTGCAATTTTCTCAAGAAATAAAGACACTCGAGGAAGGTTATCCTATCCATTAGGTTAATTGCCAGCGGCCATACCCTAGTGTTTTACAAACTAGTTTTGCAACAAAATCAAAAACCTGTTTGTTATCTGTGGTAGAGCTACATTAGAGCTTGCATGAATATTGTTCTCTATGATTGCACATTCTTTGCCTGTGCTCGGGTGAGAACGCATACTTGGTCCATCCGTTCGTATAATCTTAGTTTACTACCAAATATGTGTATTACCTACTTATTACAATTTCCTCAGTAAATTTGGCCGTTGGTATTTGAATATTTGTCGTAAACGCCAAATTAGGTGACAACTGGAGGCGTGACAACTCGATTATACAAAGGACACCGTTCGTATAAACTTAGTTTACTACCAAAATATGTGTATTACTTATTACAATGTCCTCAGTAAATTTGGCCGTTGGTATTTGATTATTTGATTATTTGTCGTAAACGCCAATTTAGGTGACAAATGGGGGCTCTGAGTGGGCAGTCTGAGTTCTCACCGAAATTGGCGTTTACGGCAAACCGATCGACTGGCGTTTTCTCCAAACTCCATACAAGTTTTTACTAGATATTCTGTGGTTTTACTTCTTCAATCTGTCAAAGTCAAACGCGGACTTCCGATTTGTATGAAAACGCGAAGTGGACGTAAACGGCAACGTCGACGTATTTACGGCAACGTTGAGTAAGCTGTCAAATCAAGCTCGGACTCGCAAATGTTAGTTCGCTTAACGCCCGCTGCGCGCGCTGTCCAATTTCTCCATACATTTGAAAACGCCAGTCGATCGGTTTGCCGTAACGCCAATTTAGGTGACAACTTAGACTACCGGCTCTGAACCGATAGTCTCAGTTCTCACCTAAATTGGCGTTACGGCAAACCGATCGACTAGCGTTTTCAAATGTATGGAGAAATTGAAGAGCGCGCGCAGTGGGCGTTAAGCGAACAAACATTTGCGAGTCCGAGTTTGATTTGACAGCTTACTCAACGTTGCCGTAAATACGTCGACGTTGCGGTTTACGTCCACTCCGCGTTTTCATACAAATCGGAAGTCCGCGTTTGACTTTGACAGCTTGAAGAAGTAAAACCACAGAATATCTAGTAAAAACTTGTATGGAGTTTGGGGAAAACGCCAGTCGATCGGTTTGCCGTAAACGCCAATTTAGGTGAGAACTCAGACTGACCACTGTGGTCAAGTCGTATCAACGTTAATAATTACAGTAAAGATACGTCAAGTTACAGCCGCGTTTAGCTCAATCCAGCGATTGAGTGACCGAGGAGGAATTATCACAAAACAATACGGCATCGTCCAACTTGCCGCGATCGCAATCTTGTGGGAATGTCGTCGGACAAAAACGTCATTACCTTCGCGGGCGGAGGTCGTTTTTTGCGGGTCCGTTTCGTGCAACTCCGACGCGAATTATATGCAAAAACTCATTGCCTGGGCGCCATGATGCCTTTGTGTACTTTCACTTTTAGATTGGAGCCGCGCAATAACCTTATAGAGTGCAAAGATTCGACAGTGTTTTGTTCAGCTAGGGTTTCATAACCGTAAAACACTTATCTAAGGTAGCGGTAAGTATAATATCGCTGTGCTGTAATAACTGTAGTTCTTTCCAGTGGGCCGAACACGGAGATCGACGGTGGGGCTGAACGAGTTTTTAAGGTTAGTATTGTGGTAAAGATATCCATAGAAAGTTGGCCACTCGACAGGCATTTTTGGTTGAGGTTTAAACGAACAACGAAAGTTGCTGTTGTTTTGTTTGGTTAACTTTTTTTATGTAACTGGACAGCACATAACACCTACTTTCATAATATTAGCCCGGCACACCACATGGGATCTAAGTACCATGCCAGGTCCTTTCTTATAATGCACGGGTTCCTACATTTTACTGGATGAAAACACGGTACATTTTTATTGCCGCTCCGATCATCTTCAATTCAGTTATTGATTACTTCTACCACCTAATTAGGAACCAACTAATGGGACCTAGAGTATAACGGGAATCCGAACCACGATTGAAGAATTCCTTAGTCGCCTCTTGCGACATGCATGGGAAGAAATGCAGTGAGACAATACCAAATACCTACCTCACTACACAGTAATAAACCATATCACAGATTACATACATGTATGTAATATATGTATGTAATCTGTGTCCATATCTATCTTCCAGACACTTTTGCAACTGGCGATCACTCTTAAAACATTTACATAATAAGGTCACAGAATTAATAAAATATAAGGTCGGACTTCATTATTTTCCTCTTTCTGTCAGTCTGCTAGGGTTCTATTTATGTAAAAATAAATAAACTAAATAACTAAAGCAGCCAACAGACGGATTACATAGTTGTGACCTCTTCAGTGGTTGTGACGGTATTTAGACCAAAAATTACTTCTATGTAATTATATACCTAATGTCAGCTCGGTAATCTGCGACGTCTTGCGAATTGATAAGCTGGGGAAGCACCTCTGAGCGCGGTTAGGTTCTGGATGGGTGACCATTTTCAACCGTTGAGGCTGGCCATGGTTCGGATTCCACGTAAAACTGTAGGTCCCCTTCCTTACTTACAAGGTGGTAGGGTTAATCCCGCCCAGGTTGGTACCATCGCATTGAATGGACGAGGTTCGAAGCGGCAATGAAAATTGTGCGTGTTTTCCATCCAGTTCAATGTAGCCGAGCAATATAAGTTCTTATGTGGTGTGTTAGGCTAATATCTGGCGGTCAGTTCGGTATAAGCCATTCGTGGCTAGTTACATAAATAAAAACCTACCTATTTATCTACCAATATTTTTTTTCTGAAAAGCTTCAAATAAAAATATTTATTATAATTTAGTAGGTATGCATAGTGAGCGTCTAGTACTATTAGTTATTCTGTGGTCTAGTGTAGACTCCAGACGTTCACGCTATGTGACCGATAATGTTTAGTTATTTCCCAGGCGATAACGAGTCTATTTATGTGTAATGTAGGTAGTCTATTAATATGTACACATGGATACATGACGCACCATTTCGCGGCAGGCAATACCTACCATATTATTTGGCAATACTTTGGTAATACGGCCGCTGCCGCAACTTCTGTTTAATCAAAGAATATGTAATAAATACTAGCTTAGTCTACGTGTATAGCTGTTTATTAAACGCTTCCAACTAAATTAATTTAATTTATTAAAGCTTTTGGTACCTAGTCAAACCACACTAAGGGGCGTATATTCAATCTTCAGATAGTACTTATCGGACTGATAGTATAAATTCACGTTTGTTAAAAGACGGATAGTCATTGCCGGATTATTATATCTTCTATCACAATAATCGGACTATAATTTTACTAATAAACATATGGACTTACTTTATCTGATGGATAAGCAGAAGCATAAATAAATCCGTCGAATAGTTATCTGGTTGTTTATCTGACTATTGAAAAATCTGCCGTAAGTCAAATAAACTAGGGAGAGTTTCTCTGTACATATCCCTTCAATATAAGGAAGGGCATGGAATGGCAGCTATTTTGGTATAAGCCACCTGTCAACAGGTGTGGTATAGCCATCCATGTCCAACTCCATAAAAACAGGTACGTAGGTATTTCCGTCAGTTTTGTTAAGTTGGGAGAGGAGATTTTTATGATCAACTTGCTGAAATTGCCGGCTCCGCTCGGGCCGATTTTGTTATTGACATTCACCCGAGTGGAGCCCGGTGGAATGTTTTGTTCAAACGAATAGAACATCCGGTTCTCGACGACAGCGCCACCTACCTGATCCAACTAAAACTGAGAACATTCGAATGTTTAAAAAAAAAATTGCTAAATCGGTCTATCCGTTCTCGAGTATTGCTCTTACTAACAAACATTGTCATACATATTTATTATACATATAGATTTAAACAATATTTTGTAGGTAGGGATGTTTACTCTAAAACCGGTACACCGGAAATAGACAAATTCAAGATGCTATTCTGTTATATTGACGTCACCATAGAGTAAAAGGGACTTCGGAATTATTTATCTGTCCCATCGATATAAAGAAAACATTTAGATCCGTTCTGAGCTTTCCCCTGCGTGTCAAGTCAGGTACTCTAATTCGAACAATTTAGAGTACCTGAGCTGTCAGTTTCAATACACCCGTCACGGCGTTCGCGCGTGTTTGCCGATTGTATAGGTGCTGATCTATGGTAGAAGAAAGGAAGAATTATACCGTCGTTTGTAGTGTAAACATGTAAAAACGATTACGGGAAAGCCAAGACGGAAGATAGAATCACATATCACAGGTTTTCTATCGAAATTTTATCAAATGGCGTTATATTATGGTGATTTGTGTGGCAAGTATGGCGTACGGCGTGGTGTCGTTATCGTGATATCCGTTTTCGTTTGTGTGTGTGCACACACAAACACGAAACAATACAGCAGGCTATGGTTGTACCCATCTACGCGCCAATCTAATGGACGAAAATTCCAAGCTTATTGTCGACGTGACATGACGTGACGGGACCTCACCTTAGAAACGTGAAAACTGTCATTCCTGTCAAGTTTTATTTACGAATTTTTAGATGCAAGATGTACTCCAAGATGCAGTTGTAATAAGGTTGAGAGGAAAATAAGAGCTTTTGTAATAGACCATCTCAAAGTTAGAAATGATATATTATGGGTTATGTTATTGTGATATTTTCTTTTCTACGCCATCATTTGATTACCATAATTTGACATAATTTACCATAAAATTGAGTCAATTTAATTAATTAAATTACATTTTGAAATCGATTCTGTTTTATTTTGTATGGTATCTGACAGCTTTGACAGATCTTGTGGGTGACCTCGCTTAGACGCCACCTGTCGTGATAATAAGCAGTTTTCTTCCACATTAACCTAATAAAATTTGATGTTTGCTATGCAGATGTACAGTGGGCAACAGACCAAAGTTACCGGAAATGGCTCAGGAAATTATGAACAGATAAAATAGGGTGCTTTCGTGTCCAAGGGGACTATAAGTACAATAATTGTTTATGGTATTTATTATTTAACTGTACATACAATCCTATGAAAAACCTAGGCTGATTGAACAAAAAAAAACGTTATTTTGACTTTCAACCGAAAGTGGTAAATATGGTCTGTGTTCCACTCTGTAGTAGAATCTTTTTTCCTGTTACAACAGAAGGCCAACAAATGCATTGGCGCCTGCAGCAGGGACAAACGGCCGACCGACAACGCAAGGCGCCGAGTATGCCTATACGTAGGTAATTTGCAGTAAGCTGATCGTGGAATGTGCTGAGCATAACATACCTATTTAAGCATGCTTCAATAATAATCATGATTATTTCTGTTAACAGGATGAGATGGGTAGCTAGCTATGCTGCCATCTGCAGTGCAGTGAGATATCAATGTTAAAATATGAAGGTAACTTGTAGGTAGGCAAGTTTGCATAGTAGAAAAGAAAGAACAATGAAATGTAAGTAGATGATGTCGGTTGTAGATACTGAGCATGTTATAAAATGAGGTACGTATAGGTAGGTTGACTTATTTCATTCTTCCATACTAACCAATCCAGAAAGTTTAAGCAGTGTTGCTATGGTAACGTACGATGGCCCTGTCAAAAACTTTTTGAAACGTTTATAAAGCGCGTTCTAAATTCGAAACTTGTTTACGGGCACGGGCAACCGCGGTACTCACCGGAGGCGCTCGTGAAGAAGTCATCCTTGTCCATATCGTGGGCGAAACCGTACGCCGGCAGCCAAGCCGTGGAACCCGGCGGCTCCGGCCAATCGGACAGCCGGATCTCATCCATACTCGCGGACCACTCACTCCATATACACTGAACTTCACTCACTGGATTAGTCACCAGAGAAACTCGATGTTACACACAAACGGGCAAGATGCTGCGCAAGCAGAGAGATCGGGCACAAAGCGTCGCATGCATAGCTGACTCTGCTGTACCTGTCCTTGATGTTCGGTCCATGGGTCGGTTTCGTGTCGATCGGTTCACATCGGGCACTGATTAGTGTTTCGCGTCGTTTCACTGGACCTAGCGGTCGTAACGGTTGTTTTGATGCGCGAGAAGAGCGACGCGGGCGCCGCTAGCAGGACGGCTCACGGCGGCAGACTGACTGAACTGACTAGTCAACAAAACGAACGAATCGGCGATCGGGCAGCCGGGCGGCGGCGCGGCGTGGGGAAGCGGTGCGGCGCGCGCCCCCCTCCGCCACCCGCTCGCTCCGCACGCGGCGTCTGTCTGGCCAGCTGTGAGTGATGGTGCATGATCTCCTTCCTTCCCTTACTTCCTGGGTATTCCAGCTAGTTCGCCACATCGCATCGTGCCTGCGTCTGCCTGCCTACTAGCGCCTACTCAATCGTCGAGGCCAAGAAAGTACCTACCTCCGACCCGATCATATCAGATCAGGATATTCAACGAGTGAATAAACGTCCTGGCCAAGGGCGATTTGGTCTAACTTGTTAGGTAGGTACTTCTACCTTCCATCTTAAATATTTCAAAGAATTCTGTGTACTCGGATATTTATATTTGCGCAGAAATATTAAATAATATAGGTGGGTAAATGTGTTGTAAAAATATGTCTTCTACACAAATATAAAAATCCGTGGGCCTTTTTATGGTTCCGTATAGGGTTCCGTACCCGAAGGGTGAAAACGGAACCCTATAACTAAGCCTCCGCTGTCCGTACGTCCGTCCGTCCGTCCGTCAGTCCGTCCTTCCACGGTTTTAAAATTTTGTTAAAATATGATATTAGGTATACGATCTGCATTTTAGACGTTCTGCCGTTCCCCCTTTTTAAACTTTCTTCATGCACAACGTATAAAATTATACGTTGTGAATATTATACGATATGCATGGTTTTAATTTTTTGGACAAAAATACTTTTATACGTTGTGAATATTATACTTAATGAATACGACTCTGCATAAGTACAGCATCAACGGCTGATGTGTATTTATAAATAATTATTATTTGGCTTTATGTGCGAATATTTTACTGGTGTTTTTTTATCTTCAATTGTTGATTCGCCGAAATAAATAAATTTCAAATAATTTAAAATAATCCATTTACACAAAAGTAACCAATAACCTGTATGTGTGTAAGGAGTGGCAAACACATTTAGTAAACTTAGATAAATAGTCGTATAACAGAAAATAGGTATGCCTAATAAAAAGTAGTAGGTACCTACTTTGTGACTTCACTTTGGCACGTACGAAATGTCAAAGTAATGCAAAGGGACGTCACAAAGTGCCTACTCCTTTTCGGTAGTGTATAACTCATCGAAATAGTTTTGGTATGTCAATGGTATAACTGTGGTAGTGTATCTCAGCCTCTGTGGACGTTGAAAAAATTCAGCATTGAATCCACCGAAGTTTCTTGCCATTTATTCTTCGCTATGAATGTTGAACTGGCTAATAATAAAATACGCCAAATCCGTGCGCAATGGAACGGGGGGATGAATAAACAATTACACAATTTGTTACAACTTCAAAAAATATGTAAATATATATAAATTCGAACCAGATTGGTGTAGCTGTGCAACCGGAAATTACAACGTCCGAAATATGGAATACTTATATTTTATTTGAAAAAGAAGCCTAATTAAGCTAACATTTCCCACGGATCGTTTGCGCGTTTTTAAAGTTTCCTTCTTGGTACTGGATGGTAGCGTACCTAATTACCTTACGGCGGCTAAATTAGGTATTCTGTGCATACGGTGCTGGTGCTATGTTGCCAGCTTTGGCGATGCCCCGAATGTAAACAGGTTTTTGGGTTAGTTCTGCGCGGTTCTGCGCACCAGGGCAGTAAATCATCGTGCGCGTCCAATAATAAAACCGAGCCTGTAGTCCCAGTTGTCACCTAAATTGGCGTTTACGGCAAACCGATCGACTGACGTTTTCAAATGTATGGAGAAATTATAAAGCGCTCGCGCAGTGGGCGTTAATCGAAATTAAAACTAAAGAAAATTTACATTTGCGAGTCCGAGTTTGATTTGACAGCTTACTCAACGTTGCCGTTAATACGTCGACGTTGCCGTTTACGCCGACTCCGCGTTTTCATACTACAAATCGGAAGTCCGAGTTTGATTTGACAGCTTGAAGAAGTAAAACCACAGAATATCTATGAAAAACTTGTATGGGGTTTGACGTTTTTACGGAAACCGCCAGTCGATCGGTTTGCCGTAAACGCCAATTTAATTGACAGCTGGGACTACGGGCTCTGAGATTATAACACAAAAACGCGGTAACGTTACAACAACAAGAATGATCGTAAAACATTTGCATTACATTAGGTACGAAAAAGTATTCCACTAAAACATTTGTATACCTACATAACTAGTAGCCCGCGCTATATCAGGATTGTATCAAAGATAATACTAATAATTACAATAAGTATTACAGAGATTAGGTACCTGTTCCTTCACATCCTCCAGATAGAAGTGAATTTGTGTATAATGAATTAGAAGAAGGCAATTCAAAACAAAGATTCGTCTTGCGAAATAATATTCCATTTCATAATTCTTTAAAATTAAATATTGAAAATTAACAAAAATCGGACTTGGTCATTCCACAGAATAAGTAATGACCGCGCTTACCCAATATACATATTGTTCGATTTTAAAACTACCAATTACAAGAGACAATCCATGTTTACACTCCTCATGGTAGTGCTAGGCGGGATTTCAACCTCTTTGTAGTCATGGAATATAGACCCCTTGCAGAATTTCAATGTTATGACGGACCCCTTCTGAACCCACTTGAAGGGAAAGAAATCAAGGAATTATGATGAAAAATGTACTTCAAATTTGAGTACTACAGAAAAAGAAAAGATAATTACACATTTTTTTTAGATCGATCACGCGCAGAATATATTGTTATCATATCAAACACGGTCCATGTTCATGGCTCCAGCACCCATGCCACGGACCCCCGTGCCTTCCTCATATTTTCACCCGAACAATGTTCATTCAATGGGATGGTAGCAGCCCGGGTGGGATTAACCAAGTAAGGGGACGGACTTTGGAAGTTTTTCACCTCTTACGACATGCACGGAAAGAATGCTGGGGACCACTAGTATTATTTTAAGTGCCGGAACCCACACTTAGCATACAGTTTAATCTTACGGTACTAACGGATTTATGTTTGACCTCATCTGCTTTGCAATAGGTCCATTTACAAGAAAGAATTAAAACTTATTTTTTGTGTTCAAACAAAAAATAAGTTTTAATTCTTTTTATTTACCTATTTGTTGTTATAGCGGCAAAATAAATGCATAGTCTTTGAACATTTCAGCTCTCTGTCTATTACGGTTATATACAGCCCTCTGTATACACAGCCCTGTGACAGACGGACGGACGGACGGACGGACGGACGCACGGACGGACGGACGGACAGCGGAGGCTTAGTAATAGGGTTCCGTTTGGGTACGGAACCCTAAAATAAATGATGATTTTTGACTAGCGTCAAGAGAATGAAGTAAAAGTCTTACGTTGTACAAAGTCCTGTCGCGCAGTGGCGATTGGAATGTCGTATACCGGTTGCGAGCTAGGTAGTTCTCGGGAAAATACTTTCCACGCTTTTCCCGACGGCGCGGCGCCGGAGTAAATTTTCTCGTGTCTTTGTTTTAATGATTCTACGACCATCTTCTATCTAATTAGCCGAAACCATAAGTAGTACTTAAAATATCTGTGGTCGAAACACTTGAACTTGATAGGTTTTTTCTTGTATTGTATGTACTAATGCTACTTCAAGTTTTAAGTCACTATCAGGGAAAGTTACCTTTAATTTGTCTATATATCCGGACACCTCCAGAAAGGATCGAATGACCTAGGTGATTGGTTCCTCAGATGGAGGATCGAAGTGAACCCCTAAAAACGTGTAGCATTGTACTTCAGCTGGTGTACTTCACGGCCAAATGCAAATCTACCCTCCATCACTCTTCTTGGTCGGCCCATCTCATGGGTGGAGCCAACCAAGTACTTAGGAATCCCTTCGACAGATGATCTTCAAACCCCACATCAAGTGCGTGCGTAACCAAGCCGCATTTGTGCTTGACTGACCGTCTCTATCCCATGATAGGCAGGAAGAGTAAAATAGTTACCAATAGAAAACTTGGAATCCTAAAAACGTTTTTGGGGAATTTGAGGAGTTGTAATCAGCTGCACAGCACTCATTATGTGTTTCTAATGTCAATAATCTTTACGGGCGCCTAAAAACGGTTGACATTTCAGTCTACCGGCAGAAAAAATGTTGTGACGATGCATATGTGTGGCGATGTGTTGTGTTTTGTTTTAAAACAAAAGTAGGTAGTTCATCGCCCCCGGAAGTTACGAGAAGCTTTGCAGAATCGTGTATTATGGAACATCATAGGCCATTTGAGCTATTTTTAACGAGTATTTCAGGTAGGTAGGTAAACGATCGACCTATTCTAGTTTTACCGACCTCGCTCACATTATAACCATTTGGTATTATTTTTGTAAGCAGTTTAGAGATGTGACGGGAATTTGGAACAAACACGTGTTTGGGAGTGCAACGGAAACGGCGGACAAAAAAAGACGTCGCATTCACAGGAAATGATGGTACTTCTTAGGTAACTCTGGGTTACCCGAAGTCTTTGCCCATTTAGGTTAAGTTTAGTTGAAAGCAGAAATCTGGAAATAATACTTCAAGCAGGTCGTTGTATCCTGGGGAAAGACACCCACACTTTGTCCCAAAATATAGGGAATGAGTTAGGATGAAAACTCGTATTCGATTTTTTGTTAATACTACAGAGTGAGAGGACCACTTATCCGATTTCGATTCTAACTGTACGGTACTTGCCACTTACCATTGCATTGAAGGAAAATATTGTCGAAGCGGAAATGAAAAATGTCTCATACAGGTCCTGGCAGCACATATTTGAAAAAATCGATTTCAAATTACGATGTACGATTTCATATACAATATATATATTGTAAATTGTTTTTTTTATATTTATATTGATTTATAACGCCATATCGGCTCTACAGATTTTGTTTACATTTGGTGGATAGATACATTGTCGTGGACCAGCCTTTTGAAACCAGCGCTTTGAGTTAGTTTTTATGTTTTCTATCCACAGATTTTTCTATCCATGAAATAATCCAGCCCGACATCATTCCAGAACGAGTTTGGCCCGACCTCAGCTAGAATATTATCAATAACACAATTTCCAAAACCTGGATTTTCACTACTCAGCCTCCGGCAAACAATTGATTTTAGCTCCTTCACAAGACATTTATACTATCACATAGTTTTTTAATATTTCCGACAGACGTGCCCCACTTACAGAGCCGTAAAACGGCATGTCGTTAACTGATAAAGTTAAATTTGAAAGAAAGTAAGCAATTGCCGATAAGCGGTGCCACGGGGCGGCGACCCGGCCATTGTCTGATGGATGGTGAAACAGCGGAATTACGGTCAGCGAGCAGCGAACGAGACTGCGCAACGATTGATTGTCACCAATTATCGGAATCGGTCGTCACTATTACAACCAATAAATCTAACGTCAAAACAATATAGCCGGTATAGTTAACTCGCTCCAATAACCACAATTTTAATAACATTTCGAAATCGCTTTTGGGGTCGGTGAGGCCCTGTTTGCCCCTCCCTCGCTCCCTCATATTACTACGTAAGGACAGGGGGTCCATTCAGGGAAAGAGTGAGTTCGAATTCGTCACTAAATATCAACTCCCTTTTTTTAATAGTAATGTTTCCACACTTCTTGAACATCATTACCGTTAGATAAAAATTTGGTCCGTCCCGTAAATACGTCGGAAGTATAAATAACGGTTCCGTTATTTAAATAATAATATATTTCCCAGCTATTTTTAGGTTAACTCACTCCCGAATTCGAACTCACTCTTTTCTGAATGGACCCCCAGGCCCTTCCATACCCCACAACAATAGTGGTGTTGCATGCGTCGCGGCATAGATTGTCGCGGGGACACCATTTTGTCGCCAGAAAGCCGTTCGCTGACGTCATACGCGTGTGCGTCGCCTCTGGCTAATAATACGCCCCAAAATGCCCAATTGTGTGGTAAAACCATGCAAGAATCATAAAAAACCGGCCAAGTGCGAGTCGGACTCGCACACGAAGGGTTCCGTAAAATCGTACAAGATTTAACACAAAAAAATCACGTTTATTTTACATTTTGTTGTTATAGAGGCAAAATAAATACTCTGTAAACATTTCAGATTCCTATCTATTACGGTTCATGAGATACAGTTCTGTGACAGACGGACGGATGGACGGACGGACGGACGGACATCGGAGGCATATCCTTACCTTTTACATATCACTGCCTTTGACAAAGAATATATACACGACCGTCCTTAGGAGGGCAGATTAGATGGCGGGCAGTCTTTGCAATTAAAAACTGATATTTCGTATGAACTGATGCATGCGGGTAAATTTTTATTCGCGTGAATTACCTGTGTTCTCTTCTATCATCAATTATATCGTAAATACTTGCTGTTAATGTAATAAAGAATTGTATCTGTAAGCAGTGGCAAAGCACTTTGTAAACATAGGCTAAGTGGACGTTGAAACATTTTCCAGCGAATGTTCTCTCTAAGAACTTTTAAACCTCTTTGACGTGCTTGGTTCTCTGCAGTTCTTCGCTGTGATTACTGAACTGGTAAATGATAAAATATGTCAAATCCGAGTGCAGTTTGCTGGCAGTGCAGTTTGATGATGAATAAACAATACGAACAATATCACAAAACACCACCCGGGGTCCTTCAAACTTGGCGTCAAGAAGCACTTGGCTTGGCGTGGATTTCGTCGGCCCGTTAATGTTCGGAAGCCAATGGGCGTCGTGGGCACTTTCTAGTTGAGGCTCCGGAGTACGCCGCACTTTACATGAAACAGATGCATTCTCTTGTCATAGCATGGAATCTTCATTCGATAGTGTCGGAAACCAGGTGCGAACCCTAATCCCAGCTGTCACCTAAATTGGCTTTTACGGCAAACCGATCGACTGGCGTTTTCAAATGAATGGAGAATTGAAGAGCGCGCGCAGTGGGCGTTTGATTTGACAGCTTACTCACCGTGTCGTCGACGTAAATTCGTTTTGTTTTCATACAAATCGTAAGTCCGATTTTTACTTTGACAGCTTGAAGAAGTAAAACCACAGAATATCCAGTAAAAATGTGTATGGAGTTTGATGTTTTACGTCCGTAAACGCCAATTTAGAAGAGAACTCGGACTGACCGCTCAGATCGTTTTCCAAGTCTGCTATCGAACCCTGAATCTCCGGCTGCTTCCCGCCTTCACACTGCTATCGAACGGACGCCCACAGCGAGTGTTAATGGAAAGCACCGTGTTTCCAGTTGCACCGCACAACAATACAGCATTGTTCCGGGCTCCGGGGTACACTCCGTTCGCTCTACACATCGTATCACTTAAATTAGTAGCACTAAGCACTATTTTGTCTTGTTTGGGAGCTCGCTCTTGAGGTGATTGTCCAATTTGTATAACATGTAACGAAGCTATTGTCAGCACTAACGAGAGCCACAGAATAACCTCAGCACACCTCAGAGCAAGCAGAGTGCATTGAGGTGGGCGTCACATCGGAGGAAGCCAAGTAGGTAGAATTCATCCGTGAAACCTTGCTCGATATTATTGCCTAAGCCTGGTTGGTTTTCACCAAGTACTGATTTATTTTAATTACTTAAGTGCTGTCTATCTTGTACTGGTATTGATTGCAAGCTGCTAAGAAAGGCCCTTAATAATAAAGCTAATCAGCAGTAGGTGAAAAAGGCCCTAAGCCTTACATGCTAACAAACACTGGATTCGAAATTTGAAAAAAGTCTAATTAAATAGGTATTCCCTTTTACAAATTAAGAAATCGTATCTTTTAACAACTCGAAAATTTAGCGATCCACTGGGCAATCAGCCAGTCGAAAGCTAGTAAATTACAATATTTGCTCGTTGTGTCGTTGTGTTTAGCAGTTTCTGACACAGAAAACAAACAAGTTGGAGGTGAGATAGTGGAACAGCTATCGAGACAACGTATAGTCTACTGATCTCCATGCCGCCAGCTGGAGCCGATCAGAGCAAAGACGTCACGAGAGCCACCGAAATACCCGTAGGCCTAGAGCGGTCATTCAATAGTTTACGCCATTTCCTCATGATCTAATTTGAGTATCACAATTGTTTCAAGGAAAATTAACTTTTTTTCATTTAATTTCACGTTTCTATTTCATTTATTTTAACTTTTGGTAGTCAAACTACGTTACGTTACGTCACAAATTGATGGATCCGCGTATTCGATCAACTCAGTGCAGAAGAATCCGCAAAGAAACTTCACTGATTTTCCGTCCACGATAATGATATACATACTTGTTCAGTATGATCCGAATATTTTTACGTCCTCATTATCTTCTATAGAAGGCATCTTTTAGATTTGGAAAAGGGATACACACTTCACTTTCTAGGAGTATCTACATTTATTGTTAGCTATAAATTGCTAAGTAATAATAGTAATAATCTTTATTTATACATACTGGTTGATTAACAGTGTGAAATTGATTCTAAATGTGTTAAATAGAAATAGAGATTAGTGTTGATTAGATTAAGGTTCATCAATACAAGATTCAGAGCGTAGCGAACGCAGCATTTACATAATGCTCTTTTGAATGCGCACACCACTACAGAGAGTGATACTGGAAGCAAAAATAAGCGCCTTGTTAAACATAATTGTTTTTGTCCAAAATGTAAAAATGTTGTAAAAATGATTCCTTTATGTGTTTGTGCTGTGACTTCCACTAATTGTATAGGAAGTAGTATTTTATCACTATTTCAGATTTTTTTCAAATACCGAGTTACTTATTGTTGCCTCCAGAATCCCAGTAATTCAAGCACATTCAAGAGAACATTCTGTATAAATTACCGTTTGTTGAGTTTGTTTTGTTGATTATCTAAAATAATGTTAATTACATATTCAAACATAACGCCAATACAAGTTAACTTTCGGGAAGCATTTGGCCACATTTTTTATTTAAAACTCGCTCCAATGCGACCCCAAAATCGTGTAGAAAGTTTGGCAACATTTTGCAAAGACCTGTGTATAGTAAAATTGGCGGGGTGGAACTTGGCCGAACCTTGGCTTGAACTCCCCCCAAACGCAACGGCTGCGCAGAACTAAAACTAGGTGTCCCGAGTAAGTGAACCCCCACCACTACTAGTATTAATATACTCGAATACCATATTTTTATGTTGTCAACACTACATCCGTAAACGTAAAATAATATGTTGAACAACAGTGAAAATCTAAACAAACACATCTTTATATAGTTTTCAAATTACCCAAGTTTGTCAACAACAGCTGCTCCCGGTCTATGGATGCATTCTATTACAGCTCGGTGGGTCGGTGGTGTCGGCAGCGGAGGAGAGGTTGGACCAAATCGTAGATTGATGACCGGATCAAAGCGATCTCAGGAGAGACGACAATAAACAATGGAATGCGCACGCTACTTCGCTTTCAGTTCCGGGGAGTATACTCTTACTAATAGCTGGTAAGTTTTGATGTTACACATTCTACGCCTATTTGGCGTAACAGAGCGGAATGGATAGGTACTATAAAAAGAAAAAAAAAATTATTTTCTTGGGGACAAGATTTTTTCTTAATTTACGTAACCTTAACTGCCATTATCTTGCTCACTGTTTATACATTGAGGACATTCAGTAGGATGTGTATTCATAGGTATTAAATTATAACTTTTTTGGAGTGCGCCAAGTATTTTTTTTTACTTTGGATTATTTTTATTATAAAGTTGAATCATGCCTTGTCTCCTCTTAGATGAATGTTTGCAAAACTCTAGAGCTGTAAGTACATAAACGTTTCAACGTTCTTGTATAAGTAGTTGGGAAGTGATTCATAGATTTTCCATTTCGCACCTCATTCATGCAGATGATCCTATCATTACACCTAATTAATTACTTCGGGAATGCAGCTAATAAAAAAAAACTTGCTCATATTCAATATTTCAGTTCTTGACGCATTTCAAATATTTTGCACCCAATGTCCTGTTGCATCGAATGATTTTATTTAAATTCCCATTTATCCAACGGAATCAAGCCTCCGTTGTCCGTCCGTCCGTCTGTCCGTCCGTCTGTCACAGGGCTTTATCTCATGAATAATAGGAAATCTCTGTAATAGGTAGACAGCTGAAATGATCACAGAGTGTGTTTTTGCCGTTTTAACAACAAATAGGTAAAGTTAAATAATCATAAAAATTAAAGGGGCCCCCATAAAAAAAAACGTGATTTTTTGGTGTTAAATCTTGTACGTTGGTACGGAACCCTACGTGTGCTTACAACATTATAAGAAGTAACAGTAGATTAAGTACAGTAAAGTAAAGTATGTGGGTCAATGTGCGGCGTCTAGGATGCCACACATTGAACTTTCCCGTTTGTACAACTAAAAAAATAAATCTTGTTTTTAAAAAGTTTATTCGTATTAATTAGGTGTTTGTTTTTTGTTTTTTCTTAGTTTGTGCATTTTTCGTATTCTTCGGCAAACCCTTTCGTTTGATTCCCAAGTCATAATAAAATTTAGTCCGCCATCTTGGGGCGTCCGCCATATTGAATTGAGTGTGTTAAGTAATTTCGTTTTTCGTATTCTTCTCACCGAACATGAAAAGCACAGCGTAGAAATGGACTCTCGCCTCGTTCTGTGTAATATGGTCAACCATGGTCAAGCACTGGAGCCATTAATGGCACGGTTAGAATATATTTTTTTAGGATCGGCAAATTGATTTCATATTATCTCAAACTGCCCAAGCAAACAAACATAGGCGCGCCTTCAATTGGATATTATCCAACTCTTTGTCTTGTTGATTCATCTTTGTGGTTTTTGTCAGTGATGTGAGGATAATGTATTTGCTGATGTTTCTTAAGAAACCCGAGTTTCTGTTTGAGGTTATTATTTTATTTGTAATCTTTGCGACGCTGCTAGTCTTAGAGGTATTATGCTACTTATTCTGTGGTACTGCTTCATAGTATTTTCCAGAGAAAAAATAACAAGTAACGTGTAGTTTGAATGTGGTTAGCTCGTAAATAAAAAATACGTTGATCCATTTGCTTCCAAACTTCACAGGAGCACCCGCTGGGCTAATCAGGAGATCGCCTGATAATTTTACCAAAATCTGTCACGATGTCGTTATTTAATTTTGGACATTCACGCGAGCGGAACTTCTAAACTTTTCCAAACTGCACAGGATCATCCCTTGCACCTATCGGAAGGTTGCCTGAAAATTTTATAAAAATCGGTCCAGCCGTTTTAAAGTCTATAGAGAGCATACAAACATACATACATACACACATCGAATTTGTCGTACATCGATTTCGAAGTATACTATAGTTCAGCAAGCCAACAGAAAATAGAAGCAACATTAAATTGAACGGGTTATTAATAAAGGGGATTGCATAAGACAAGGTCCTAGGCATAAGGCACAACTTGTTTGCTGAAAGCACTAGAGGTGGTTCACTATAAAATAATGCTTTATCAAATTAAATGTTAAAAAATGCTGAGCGAAAAATGAATCCTTAAATATATATTGAAGTTTACGGGTATACAGCGTAAAAGCATACTTATTTCCGAAGTTTGAGGCTTTTGGGTTTGGTAGTGGATGTCCTCCATGGTAGTGGACTACAATTTTTGTGTGATTCCCGGGTTATCTCATAACGCCAGCGCTCGAAAGTGGAGTTATCTATGTGGACTTAGGCTTCTGGAAAATGTTTTCTAGAACCGGCTTGCCATATCACCAGTCTCACACAAGTTCCCCTAGCTTTTGCCTCTCACGACTTCTCGACAAATTAAATACAATGAGAGTGGAAATCTACACAATACGCCACGCTCTTTCCGAACGACTGTCTAATTTCATTGTGTGTAATGAGTCGATTTCTTATGCGTTGTAGATCTATTAAGAGCATACGGAATGTTCAGCTCAGTCAGTTGTTTAATTTTAACCAGACCAGTGTACCGTGCAAGATTCACATTTGAATAATCGGAATATGCTCAACACGGAACAGGGAGAAAATGCAAAATTCACAGTCGACATTCGATCCTGTAGATCCTTTATCGATAGGGGCGGTAAACAATGAAATGAATTCCCTTCCGAGGTATTTCCCCAAAATTACGACCTGGGGTCCTTCAACCGTGGTGCGAAGCAGCACCTGGCCAGCCGGACTGCATGTCGATTCCCGACACTCGATTGAACTTACTCTATCCTTAGCAAGTTGACAGACAGTTCTTTGGTATTCTTGAAAACGACAGCAGCGCCCTCGATCCAGCGAGTAGTAGCGGAATTAATTGCGAGCGAGTTTGGAATCGAACTGTCATCACAATGTATGGAGAAACGTCAGAATCGGTATTCCCGACGTTATTCAGCTGGATTGGAACTGGGTTAGGATCGAGTTACAGTCAATTTCTTTCCAGTTTATAAAGGAGGTACTTTTTGAGACCGGTTGGATTGTTGTATGCAATCAATGTGCGATATTTGAATAGCATCCCTGTTACAACACCTATGGAAAATATTCTATGACTTTGAATTCAATAAAAACAATATTTCTCTAAGGAAATGTCTTTGCATACAACATAAACTCACTTCAATTAATTTAAATTCAAAACCTCTAAAAAAATCTAAATCTCACTTCAAATTAAGTAATTCCCTTTATAAGCGGCGCCAGCGGCTGCGCAGAAACAAAAATGAATCAGATTTGGATACTACGTGCGCACCACTGGCGCTTCGAGCACTCAGCTCGTCCCGGCTCCTTTGTCTCAACCTGCCTCGTGCAAAATATTATTTGGAATCCTTACTTATTAACTCAATGCATACTTAATGTCAATGAAAATAACAAAATAAACGGATTAGATATTAATAAATGTTATTTTATGTATGTACTCACATAATTATAATTTTATGCTTCGGGGCGTAATCAAACAATGTTAGGCAACAATGTCATAGGCATCGGTCTCACGTTCTATCGGATAGGTAAACCATCCCACATTTTTCATATGCCTTTAATTTCACATTAAAAGAAATTAAGGCTATGTTTATTAATTATTTGTTTATGTAACACAATATTTGGATTTAACACACATCTTTCAATTACGTAGTGAGGAGATATTTTAAGAAAACTCTATAGTTTATTACTAAGTTGTCAGTACAATGCTCCAACTGTAGGAAAACCAATCGTAATAGGTAATCAAATTATAGCGAAATAAAATTATCAACTCCGACAAACAACATAAAACAAAAGCGCGGGAAATGTAAAGAACGTTCTATTTATGAAGTGCGCGTTGTGTTATGGGTTCGGCAACCGTGCCCTAAATATATTCGATCTTCTATCCCTCTCTATTGCACCCGAAAATATGAAACAACCAAGTTTGCTTGAAAAGCGTTGCTTGTCGGACTACTAACTTGCTGCGACACTGTTGCAAACTTTACTTCGGTCTACTAACATGCTATTCGATCGCAAAATCCGAACACAGTTGAACTCAAGAATACCAAATTCAAACGCAACTGGATTGAAATTTAGCAATCGATCGACTCGTGTCGGGAATCGCCATGCTGGTTTTCGCAGCGCCCCTGAAAGTTCGAAAACCCATGGGCGTCGTCGGGCACCTTTTAAGGTGGCCCAACCCGCTCAACCCCCATACAAACGGGGAAAGAAAATCACACCCATATTTCTTATCAGAGATCCCTAATTTTGCTCAAAAGAGCTTTATTTGATCGAGCTAGATGTTTGATGACCGTTGGCATTGTATAATTGTATTTGGTTTCTAAGTTATAAGGTCCGAAAGTTCGAATTTTTCGCGCGTTTTATACAATAACTTTGGTGGTTTATTACGCAATGATAAAGTAAGAAAATCTTAAAAAGATTAGTCATCAGACATAGCTTATCGTATCCGTACCTTTGAAATCATTGGTCGCAACACTATTTGTTGGGGGTATCGTTTGATTTTAAAAGACCCACGATACCACCAGGGGTATCGCCAGGGGTATCGTAGTGATTTAATCAAGATTTATAATCTATTTGGTTTTTGTTAGATTTTTAACTACAGCGGTCGTGGTTAACTTTTAGCAATAAGTCATTTTGAAATCAAAATTTTCGTAAATCTTACCAAATCATACACTATGCACATTATCTTTTTTGTGGACATATTGCATCTTCCTCATCACGGAGCCTGTCTTTTTCTTTGAAACAGAGAAGGTCCCAGAGCGCAACAGCACGGTTTTGTACCGTGCCCGCGAATGAGTTAGTCCCGCCGGGTTGGGCCACCTTAACATAAAAAAAATGCTCGAAGTGTCTGGAGGCTCGTGTAAAAGTCGGACGATTTTTCTTTGCGCATCGACCATCTAAGTACCGACTTTGTCTTGCTTACACGATTACTCCTTTTTTTTCGAACCAGACATTACCATTAGAACAAGTCACCATTTCGTCAAAATTGTCCCGATTTCCGTGGGCCCAATATGCCATTTATTACTGGCGATCGTGCGATAAAATAGCCATTTTTAGCCGATTCCTAATTCTGTGCAGTCACCATGAACTTCACTTTGAATTTGATGTTTTCATGTAGAAGATGCGAGTGCGCTTCATAAAGCTCAATTAAGCGACCTGAGGGTCCATTCAGGGCAAGAGTGAGTTTGAGTTCGGGAGTGAGTTAACCTAAAAATAGCTGGGAAATATATTATTATTTAAATAACGGAAACGTTATTTATACTTCCAACGTATTTACGGGACAGACCAGATGTTTACCTAACTGTAATGATATTTAAGAAGTGTGGGAACATTGACTATTTAAAAAAGTGAGTTGATATTTAGTGACGAATTCGAACTCACTCTTGCCCTGAATGGACCCCCAGGGGGTAACCGGCGTGAGATGTGAGAAAATATGTGAGGGAATTGGATCGATTCTGCACCAATCAGAATCGTTTGTCATACCTTCTGCGCTCACTGGGTAGAATATTTGGCATCCACGAGCTGTTTGCACTCGAACGTTCGGGCCGACCCGATCAATTTTGCACCAAACAGAAGTGGACGTTACCGCTAGTTCGAGTTATGTCATTATGAGAAACGTTTGTTATTGGTTGAAAAATTAGTGAGTCTGACTCGAACTTTCGAGTGCAAATAGCCCGGTAGACCCCCTGATTGGTGTAGAATTGATCGAATTCTCTCACATGTTTTCTGACATCTTAAGCTGGTTTAACCCCAGCAATTTGTTAACAATCACGCAGGTATGTACCACCGCGACTTTGAGCGCTGACCCAAATTCCTCTTTAATCCTTGTTCAAGGGTGCATCAATCAATTGAGTGCAGTGTCTGCCTACGGTTACGGACACGTGTGCAGCCATTGTGCATTCCTTAGTACGCGCGTGATACCCTTTTGCTATTAGGATAATCGGGGTAGGTAGGTAACAAGAGTATTTTTATGGATGGCCTGATGTATTTGTGATAAAGCCATCAAATTCCAGTAAGAAATAGTAGGTGTCACGCGTGAATTTGATGCACTTGGATGATCGAAAAGGACCTCCAGGACGGTCGGACGGAATTCTACGGTGCGTGAGCATACTTTCAAAAGAACCAGAGATGCAGATTTCAGATAACCACACTTCCATTCCACATGTTGACAGCTAGGATCACAGAATAAGTTAATGTTAGGACATGCTCAAAATTAAGATTGTCTAATCCAAACTTAGCCACGCGCAAGCTAGTGAATTGTAAGCTATTCCTAAAACCCTCCTGATTTGTGCAAATTCTTGCATTTTTTAGCTCATTGCAATCTCACATTGCAGTGACATATGATTCGACGATTACTAAAGTGTAAATAGAAAAATACAACGAGAAGAACAAACAGATTTGGATCTGGGTCGTCAAAGCAAAGATAATAATTATAGGTATTGATTTAGTTCTTGTCATGATGACAGCTGGGCGCGGCCAAAGTGTATGTAAACAATGTTTTTTTTTAATATCGATGATGTAAACGCTTCGCTTTGGCGCCGCTGGCGCAGTGTCTTTGCGGGGTAAACGACTTGAGTTTCGCAAGGTAATTTATCGCGCCATACCTCGCGCTATGGTGATAACATCGCATTCCTCAAAATGGCGCGCGCACGCGGCCTCGGCGCCTGACCACGCCTCCGCCATCTTGCCGAGCCGATGGTGCTTGGAATGCGAATGGCATAAAAAGTGCATCGGTGCAGCGTGCGGATGCGGGTATCCAGTTGCACGCGGGGAGGTAAAAGCGGCAATGAGAAGTGGTGAGAAAGTTGAATTCACACGAAATAATTATTTGCGGTTCAATCATCGTTTGATTTGAAGCTAAAGTTGAACTAAAGCTATTGAACAAAAGTTCAATGGGTTAAATAATGGGATTACACCAGCGATATAAAATAGTTTTATGTCGTTGTTATGTTTCCATGCATACTAACCATGGAGGTGAAGAAATTACTCCATGATTACTAACTCGGTGGATATTATAACGAATACAGATTTATTTTATTTTCATTTGATCTCGATGTTGGTGTTCTCCATATAGGTCAATCCTTTTTCATCTAAGATGTACGCTATACATTGGTCGAGTCCTCGGTCGAGTCTAGGTCATTAGGTCCGTTTTATAAAAATCGGTCAAAAGTTAAAAACCAACCTTATCCTGATATTTTTGAGCGACAAATCCTCGAAGGAATTCATAAGATCCGGGTTGTAGACGCTCGTCAGAACTGACCTGCTTTCTGAGGCCAAAGAATCTGAGGCTGTCCATCCTACACCGCGCAGCTCCAGACCGAATGGTCTTCTCGTGTTTTTTTTTTGTGGAGGCAACAACATAATAATGATTTAACTACGTAAACCAATCCTCTCCCTTTGCGATCTAGCAATGACAGTATCCTTGCGATTCCTCGCCATACGACGTGTTTTTTCTCTAACTCCTTTACTGTTCATGCCGCACGTCTGTGGAACTCGTTGCCCATCACAGTCCGCTCCTGTCAAACTATCAGGGCATGTATTCTTAGCATTCCGTCATTGCGGATTCAGTAGAGTTAACAGAAGAAGAATTTACTTTGACATTACTTTGGCATTCTAGAAACCGATCGCAGCGCCACACGGAATGAGTGGCCACGGAATTAAACGTTTACATATGTAATAATTGTTATTTGTATGGACGATGAAAACTTTGGCATTCTGGGAAGATTTTGACAGCTGCGTTTACTGATTCATTCGTGGAATAATTTCGTACTTGTTTCCGCAGCTGCAATGACAAAGGTTGCCAGGCATTCGGCTTTAGCCAGTTATGTTTGGGATTTTAGGAAACATTTTTGGAAATCATTTGTGGGTCTGGCCTGTCCGGCATTTGTTAGGCTTTTCATCGTTCGTGGTGTAACTCGTCACACGCCTGCTGGTTAAGCGGGCGAAGAAATGCAGAATGACGTCGACACGCCGTCCCCAGAAAGAAGCGGCGACTTCCTCCCCGTCCCGCCGCCCCGTGTCGCTACGCATTTATAAACATTACGCTATAATATTTTGGCAAACGAAACGTTAGAATAAGAAGATGTTAATAGTTCATAATATATCCTCACGGCCACTGTTCTGTTAGTTACTTACTTTTTGAATTGAAACTTCAGTGAGGTTCACCATAAGCAGTAAACAAACACAGAATAAGCTAAAATACAAATCTTCGATGTGTCGAATCTCCGAGTCGTGTTTGTTTTCGTGCGCTACCATTCGTTAGCAGCTTAGAGCGAGCACGTCTATTACTGAAAAACAGAAAGAGATAGCACTACACTAGCTCCCACTGCCACAGTCATATTTAAAATCATACTTTCCGAGTTGAGGAATAACCTCGGGAATAACGAAAAATAGCATATTCGTTTCCGTATGCGATTCAGTAAATGCCGCAGGAATAGGTCGGAAGTAATTAACTGATTCAGCTATGATTCAGCTATGATTCAGTAAAGTGTTTACATAAGTTTGGCTAGAATGCACCACCTGCTCTTTCAAACTTAAAGTCAAGGAGTTTTACTTAAATGAAATGTAAAGATGATAAAATGTTCTCACTGTATATATATATTTAATTTTATTGTCCTTCTAATAGTACTGATTTTAGAATCAATGGTAATAGTTATTATACGTTTTTTTTCCCTGGTTTGTGGATAGTGTATTGTATCATATATATTAGTATATTCAATTATATGTATAAATATGTATATATTATGGTATATGTATGTTTATAGAGTTAATTCTTTTTTTTCTTTTCAAATTCCGGTGTGTCACCTACCTACAGATATTTCTATTGCCTTTCCTCATCACCCCAAGGGTTGACTGGAAGAAATCACTCTTAGTGATAAGTCCGCCTTTGTGCAGTATTGTTGTTTTGCTGTATGTTTTCTCTGAAATTGTATTTTTGTTTATGCACAATAAAGAATTTATTCATTATTCATTCATTCCTATCAACGCGACATATTTATGTTTATGTGCGTATAATCGGAAATGCATGCTTGATACCAAGAACGTTAATGAAAATGTTTGTATCGTTCTTCCTTCCGGTGGGCTATATCCCAATACCCTCGGCTATACCGTTTACAATGCTTTTCACCCATCGTTTGGTAATGGTGTTTTGGGCTAATATTATTGTTATACAATTATCCACCAATTTTCGAAAAAAACCTGCAGTACGGCATCCTCTAATAAGTACCTACCTACTAGCGGTAGAACCACAGGTAAAACTGTATAACATGCTGTACAGTCGACCAAAAAGTTCTGTTGAAGGCAAAGATGACCAGTTGAAATACTTTGACTTTTGGAAACAATATAGTGCTGACTATACATTCAAACATAGTTGAGGATGTCTACTAGTTACTGTTTGAACAAACCCGAAAAAATTTAATCAGCGGTTGTATTTAACCACCATTTGTTTTTACTTTTAACCGGAAGTTCCTTTACTGTACGTCACATTACTAAAAATATGAGTCCTTCTGTCCTTCGACACTGCAGTGTCTTCTCATAGAAGTTCAAGGTAAAATTGTGGGTTAATAACTCTCGGTAGCGATTAGTATGCAAACATGAGACTGCTCACACGCCCACGCCGCAGTCCGCGCGGCATCGAACCTGACCCTGAGCGCTCGAGGCCTGCTGGCGCCGCCGCGGTGCCCAGTCCGCCAGCCTCTGCCCTGTCAGACTTGTAACAATTGTAGCAGGCCGTTAATACATAAGTCAACATGTTAGTACTATCGATATGCCTTATTAGGGTTTCGTACACAAAAGGTGCCAATATTTGGGGTCCTATTGACACTCCTTTAAGGGGGACCTAGCAAATGGCACAGTTGTTCATAGCGTCCATAGGGTCAACCTAAGCCGACTTGGCACCCATAGTTGCAAATTGAGGAACGAAATTAAGGAACGAATTATTCTGTAACTACGTCTAACGATTTTTTTAACTGTATGAGTAGAAGGCATTGATTACATCGACGTACCATTATATCGATGCATTGATTACGAAGAGACATAGATTATGGTAGAAAGCAGAATTTGAAACATGAAGCTCTAGGGGCCCTCCTCCCCCCTGGCGACGCCTCTGAATGTGTCCTTGCCTTACGGTCGATTCTGCACACATCCAAATTCGCTTAAAAAACTAAGTTTTTGGTTCTTGCTTACTACTAAAAAGTATACATATTTTACTTGAAATCAATATAAAATTTTTTGAAAATAAAGTAAAATTCTTGACAAAACTAGGCGATGTAATCATTGTTACTCGCGAGTCCGTTTTTAGGGTTCCGTACCCAAAGGGTGAAAACGGAACCCTATTACTAAGCCTCCGCTGTCCGTCCGTCCGTCCGTCCGTCCGTCCGTCTGTCCGTCTGTCACAGGGCTGTATCTCAGTAACCGTAACAGATAGACAGCTGAAATTTTCACAGATTGTGGATTTATTTTGCCGCTATAACAACAAATAGGTAAGATTATAAAATAATTTAAATTAAAGGGGGGCCCCATACAAAAAACCTGATTTTTTGTATTATTTTTTTGTTCGATGGTACGGAACCCTTCGTGTGCGAGTCCGACTCGCACTTGTTTTAATGTCCAGCCCAAAGAGGTTTTCCGACAAGAGGCATGATAAGTATCACGCCAGCAGCTAAAGAAGATTGAGTTCGACCAATCTGTCATCCAACTCGGCTATCGGCCGGCAACGGAACTGTTTGTCTCCAACTGTGCAACGACGACGCACGCCGTCCATTCAATTGACTTCTCGTCACGTGACGCGAAGAGCACCCAGCCACACTCAGCGTTGGTCAAGGACGCGCCGCCGCCGCCGCCGCCGCGCCGCCGCCGTTGCGTCACTCGCGATGCGCAAGTCTTTCTTGCCTTTTTATTAGGGTCCCTTACCCAAAGGGTGCGAACGGAACCCTATTACTAAGCCTCCGCTGTCCGTCCGTCCGTCCGTCCGTCCGTCCGTCTGTCACAGGGCTGTATCTCAGTAACCGTAAGAGATAGACAGCTGAAATTTTCACAGAGTTTGTATGTATTTTGTCGCTATAACAACAAATAGGTAAGATTAAAAAATAATAATAATTTAAGGGGGCCCCCATAAAAAAACCTGATTTTTTGTATTAAATCTTTTACTATGGTACGGAACCCATCGTGTGCGAGTCCGACTCGCCCTTGGCCGGTTTTTTTACGTCAAAATCGATGGTCATGTTTAATTATTGAATCAATTCATTGCCTAGTTTAACCACATAATAAGTAATATGGCTTAACTACCTACAACACGGGCCGATTAACATGAAACCAGGCTCAGATGAATTTTAACAAAATAATCTCGGAAACATCGACATATTATGTACAGTCGTTACTTATCAAATGTATACACTGGAAAGAGAAGGAATTCCTAAGTCCCTTTTACTCTATGGTTAACGTCAGCATGTCAGAAAGAGATCTCAAATTTGTCTCTATTTCCGGTGTATAGATTTCAGACGAAACGACTGTACGTCAATGAAGTTCGATGTTTGGCGTCGCGGAGTGCTGCTGGAGGCGCTCCCTGCCCCTCGCCCAATCGCTGATACTTCTCGCTTAGCAATACACTTATATTCACACGACCGGCACACAAACATACCTTGGGTTCTATAATCATCATCACATTGACTAGAAAGGCCAGGCCATCTCACTATACAGCAATGTCTTCTGAAAACGAAACAACATACGTATTTAGTCTTGCTTCGAAATAATGTCATAAGCCGTGGGAAATTGTAGGCATCTCTACGTATTGACGACCATATAGGGATTCTTGGAGTAGACCAGGTGTCTACCGTCTTTCCCATGGAGAATGCTCGTCGGAGCTGCATAACGCTGTCCCTCCGTCCCACAATCCTCCGTGCTCCGTCCCCTTGCTACCATCGCACAACGCGAAACAGGCAGGAAATGCAGCTGTTCACTGTTGACATTCCAAAAATCAAAGCAACCGATCTTATAGCTACTTTACCTCTGGGGTCGGTAAACTATAAAATGCACTACCTTCCGAGGTATTTCACCCAAAGTACAACCCTGGGTTCTTTAAACATGGTGTGACGGGTGTGTCTCCTTCAAAGTTAGAAAGCTCATGGGCGTTGTCGGGCATCTCATTTGCGCGGCCATATGCTGAGCTTGACATAAAAACCGGCCAAGTGCGAGTCGGACTCGCACACGAAGGGTTCCGTACCATCGTAAAAAATAAAACAAAAAAATCACGTTTTTTGTATGGGAGCCCCCTTTAATATTTTTTTTTTAATCTTACCTATTTGTTGTTATAGCGGCAAAATAAATACACACTCTGTGAAAATTTCAGCTGTCTACCTGTTACGGTTACTGAGATACAGCCCTGTGACAGACGGACAGACGGACGGACGGACGGACGGACGGACGGACAGCGGAGGCTTAGTAATAGGGTTCCGTTTTCACCCTTTGGGTACGGAACCCTAAAAAGGTCCCATTCCCCTACAAGCTGGTAGGTACTACAAGCCCGCTCGGGTTGGTTGGCTTCGCATTTAATAAAGGATGTATAGTCGAAGCATCAATTAAAATTTTCCGTGTTTTCCATTCACTGCAATGAGATCGAGCAAAAAAACTTAATACAAGGAAGGTCCTGGTTTTCCATTCACTTAAATATGCGATACAGCTCAATATAAGAAGGTCCTGGGGGTCCATTCAGGGTAAGAGTGAGTTCGAGTTCGGGAGTGAGTTAACCTAAAAATAGCTGGGAAATATATTATTATTTAAAAAAAAAATTAACAAAAAAAATAACCGACTTCAAAGAAAAAGCACTAAAAAGTAAAAAATAATTTCCATTTTTGTAGTTACGATTTCTGTTATTTTTTGAGTCGGCGTCAGCCGGGCACGCGCTGCGCCAATCAAGAGAACCTAACCTAACCTAACCTAACCTAACCTAACCTAACCTAACCTTGGCTGAAACCGACTCAAAAAATAACAGAAATCGTAACTACAAAAATGGAAATTATTTTTTACTTTTTAGTGCTTTTTCTTTGAAGTCGGTTATATTTTTTGTAAATTTTTTTTTATTTGTTTATTTTTAGTGAATCTGAAGTAAACTTACTAATTTGTACACGTCCTTTCCAATAAAAAAAGAATCACCGAAATCGGTTGGCGTTATATTGAGTTATTAGTCCATTTGTCGCGCACATCTTAATAAAAATTTAAGACTTTTATGATTTTCTCATGGATATCATTGTCAGAACTTAACCAAATTAAAATGGGACCACTTAGGAAGCACTAGCTATCATTTAAAAAAATAATCATCAAAATCGGTTCACCCAGGCAAAAGTTATGAGGTAACAAACATAAAAAAAAAACAAAAAAAAAATACATACAGACGAATTGATAACCTCCTCCTTTTTTAAAGTCGGTTAAAAACGAAACCGTTGTTTATGCTTCCAACGTATTTACGCGTCAGACCAGATTTTTAACCGACTTCAAAAAAAGGAGGAGGTTATCAATTCGTCTGTATGTTTTTTTTTGGTTTTTTTTATGTTTGTTACCTCATAAATTTTGCCTGGGTAAACCGATTTTGTTGATAATTTTTTTAAATGATAGCTAGTGCTTCCCAAGTGGTCCCATTTTAATTTGGTTAAGTTCTGACAATGATATCCATGAAAAAATCATAAAAGTCTTAAATTTGTATTAAGATTTGCGCGACAAATGGACGAATAACTCAATATAACGCCAACCGATTTCGGTGATTCTTTTTTTATTGGAAAGGACGTGTACAAATTAGTAAGTGTACTTCAGATTCACTAAAAATAAACAAATAAAAAAAAATAACAAAAAAATTAACCGACTTCAAAGAAAAAGCACTAAAAAGTAAAAAATAATTTCCATTTTTGTAGTTACGATTTATGTTATTTTTTGAGTCGGTGTCAGCCAAGGTTAGGTTAGGTTAGGTTAGGTTCTCTTGATTGGCGCAGCGCGTGCCCGGCTGACGCCGACTTAAAAATAACAGAAATCGTAACAACAAAAATGGAAATTATTTTTTACTTTTTAGTGCTTTTTCTTTGAAGTCGGTTATTTTTTTTGTTAAATTTTTTTTTTACTTAACTGTAATGACGTTCAAGAAGTGTGGAAACATTAACTATTTAAAAAAGTGAGTTGATATTTAGTGACGAATTCGAACTCACTCTTGCCCTGAATGGACCCCCTGGCATTGAATATTTTCCCATGTGGTGTGTTGAGCTAATATCATGACGGAAGGCGTTGCATTTATAAGGCATCCGTCTTCGATTTTCGATTTTGATCGTTTCAAAATCGATGTGACCTCTGTCCATGTGTCCTATTTGCACTTTTGTGACGTGATTGCTGTCAAGGATGGATATCACGGACAATTTACGCGCATATGCGTATTTATTATGTTAATCTTGTTATTGCAGCAATATGACTGCGGCCAGCACAACCTTTCTCATTGTCGATGACAGCCAAGGACTACTAACATCAATATGGCGGCGTCCCAAGCGGCGTACCATTATCGCTCACATGAATCAAACATCGATGTCTGAATTGATTTGTCCGTTCGCATCGTAGGACGTGCTTCGACCAGCAATTGCTATTTGAGCAGTCCGGCGGCGTGGCGGCCCACAACGGCGAGTATATCCCCGGCGAGTTAACATGACACCTGGTTAAGCTAACCCGAAACAAAATAATATCGAAAAGCTCGAAAGCAAAATAATAACTCGAATACTTTAAAATATTTTTAAATAAAAAAAGGACCGCCTTCAAAAAAACCGGAACTAAAAAGCAAAAAATAATTGGTTACTTTTAATTAATGTACGAAAAGCTATTTTAATTCTAACTAATTATGTACAATTTCTTAATTTTTAATCATCTTTTGAAGCCGGTGCCTTGGGTAGAGTTCGCTTCGCACGCTGCTGACCGAACAGACACTATTTCAGCCGAACACACCCGAAGTCTACGAGAGCGTAAACAACCTGAGTCAGTAATGATTGGTCCACAGAGCATTTTGTCTAACTGGAGATGCCCTTAGCGTTGGTTTACGTGCAAGCTGATATCGATACAGCGCAGCGTACTGAAATTGGGTTTCAGCGATTATTATTAGTACTTTCGGGTTTATAAAGGCTGGACTGGTGAAGGAGGACGTTAATTCGCTGCTCTGTGTTGATTGGTACTGCCCTGCGACATCGTTGTCTGAACGAGACGATTTCTGCCGAAATTGGTGAGATCTGTACTAACCGCACACTTTCTCTCGTTTCGTTTTGACACGAAGTTGAGAGCAGACACCTCAAAGTCGCTACCTATTGTTTTCTGTTCTTTTTTATGTTTGTATTTTTTTTTGTTTTGTGTTATGTAGGTATTTAGGTAGAATAAAAAGTACAAGCTACACCTACCTAAATATTTATCATATAAGTGGTCGTTGTTTTTATATTGGTTTGTTCGTGAGGTTTTCTTGTAAATATTTTGTTTTTATTGTATTAGGTATTTAGTTTAAGTATAAGGCATATTTAAATTACAAAGTACTTGCCTAAATACCTACTTACATACGTTTTTCCGACCAGTTTGTTCATGTAATTTTTGTTATTGTGTTTTGTTCAAGTAGGTAAATGTAAGTAGCTACCTACTTATATTTCTTTCTTAGCCATAGGTAATATTAATCTAACTACTTGCAGCCCTTAAAGAACGTCTACCCAAGGCACCGACTTCAAAAGATGATTAAAAATTAAGAAATTGTACATAATTAGTTAGAATTAAAATAGCTTTTCGTACATTAATTAAAAGTAACCAATTATTTTTTGCTTTTTAGTTCCGGTTTTTTTGAAGGCGGTCCTTTTTTTATTTAAAAATATTTTATTTTTTGCTTTTTAGTGGTGGCGTAACTTTTAAGTCAAGGTGGGCGAGCCCTCCTGCTCAACTTCACATACAAAGTGGAAAGAAGATATACATACATATACAATTCAATACAATACAATGAACGAGCATTAGCAGAAATACAACCATTGAGAAATCTCATTTCTGACGAAAGGTAGACCGGTAACTATCTGGATTCATGAGTTCACGGTTGATACGTACGATAATTGATACGATGAGATCACGTGAGATAGAGTGCTGTGACAGACGGACGGACGGACGGACAGCGGAAGTTGGTGCCCTTTGGGAACGGAACCCTAAAAAGACAAAACAACGATGAACCGGAACCGCTGAGCTTCTGAATTTCTCATCCTACCATCGTTCCGGATAGTCTGTTTCTTGCGTAAGTTTAAGTTGTATGAAAATGTGTACATATCGGCCTCGTTTATCCCCCCTTAACAGTTGAATTTTGTAAAATCCGTTGTGAGCGAGCCTTTTCGAATTAACAAGAAGTCACTGAAAATTTTAAGTTTCGAGGATAATTGGTTTCAGAGATCTCAACATGAGTGGTTTTCGCCTAAATGTGTTCATTTTGACCTGTTTTACCCCCCTAATAGTATAATTTCCAAAAATATTTTCTTCTTAAGAATTCCCATCTAAAACAAAACATACTCTGACATTTCTGGGTTCAGCGGCTCTAGAGATAGAAATGTGTACAATTTGCCCTCTTTTACCCCCCTTGAATACCCCCAACAGTTGAAGTAAAAAAAAACCTCTCATACTGAGCAATCTCACCCGAAAAGAAAGCTACTGTAACTAAAAAATCACTTTTCTGGGTTCGCGGGGTTAAGAAATTCGATGTTTGTTATAGTTAAGTACCAAACTACTGAACCGATTTTGATAAAAAAAAAATGGGACCAACTAGAAAGTATACCCTTTCGAACAAAAAAAGAATTTTCCAAATCGGTCCACGGGTCTTCGAGTAATCGGTGAACATACATAAAAAAAAAAAAAAAAAAAAAAAGATTCCGACGAATTGATAACCTCCTCCTTTTTTGAAGTCGGTTAAAAACACAAAGGCGGTAAATAGTCGCAACTAGACGCAACTAATAGTAAAGTCCCACATATGTTATTTTGCGCATGGCTGAGGGCACCACTGTCTTTTAAAAGTTACCACATGAAAAAATATCCCCCATTGATCGGGAAAATATTTACAGCCTGCTTTAATAAAAAAAAATGAGGAAATTAAAATTACTATAACTGTGTCAAACGATATTTTTTGCCATCCAATTTTGATTAGACTTTATACAGTATATTTTTATTTCGTTATACTGTAGAGTACAACTCGCGATGGTATCAAACCACTACCCTTCCGGGAATACGGCGCGTGGAGGTATGTATTTATGTATAGCTAACCTAAACCACAAACATATCTTCACAAACTAATAATTACTTAACAAAAATACCCTCAGCTTAAAATGAATAAGCAGTGGGTAATTTGCATTGTTATAATGGCAACACGACCCGTACCGCGAAGATGACGGTTCAACATGGCGACCGTTTAGTTCCGATTTTGGCCACGCGTAAATAGAGCTATGTGGCACTTCTGCTATATAATAACTAGTGTCAAAAGTGACATTTCGGCCATACAAAATGTGTCAAAGTGACGTAAGAAAGTACTGCTTTTCGTTACTTTTAGGTCGCGGTCCGATTTGAACCATCGTCACCAAAAGTACCCTCAAAACTGGTCCGATTCGCGCTTACACCCCTCAAAGTGGCGTCCCGTGTTAGATTCAGTTGCAGAGATACGTGCAACGATATCAGAGTGGTCAGTCTGAGTTCTCACCTTAATTCGCGTTTACGTAACTTCGAAGTTCCGTAAAAACGTCAAACTCCATACAAGTTTTTACTAGATATTCTGTGGTTTTACTTCTTCAAGCTGTCAAAGTCAAACTCGGACTTCTGATTTGTATGAAAACGCGGAGTCGACGTAAGCGGCAACGTCGACGTATTTACGGCAACGTTGAGTAAGCTGTCAAATCATACTCGGACTCGCAGATGTTAGTTCGATTAACGCCCACTGGGCGCGATCTTCAATTTCTCCATACATTTTAAAACGCCAGTCGATCGGTATGGCGTTAACGCCAATTTAGGTGACAACTTAGACTACCGGGCAGGGAAGCGCAAGGCGGGTCGTGTTCTGAGCCAGGTGTCATGTTAATTCGTCCGACTTGTATATGTAATGTATGTTCATCTGGAATTATTTGTCTGCACGCACGGTCTAAATGTTGAAGACCTTCGCAGAGGCCCGATTGCCGTTGTCTGCTCCAAATGGTTAAATTAACATGCTGGACTTGAGACTTCGCGTGTGAACATTCTTGAATGCTAACAACCCTTGAATGCTTGTCAGCCTCGGGGGCCCAGTGCGCGACGCCTAGCGGTTCCTAGGCTTGTTGAAGCAACTCTGAGCGTGGATGGGTTCTGACGGCTGACAGTTTTCAACCGTTGAGGCTGACCGTGGTTCGGATTCCACGTAAAATGATAGGTCCTCTTTCTTACCTGGGTAGAGTTAATCCCAGCCGGGTTGGTGCCATCGCATTGAATTCACGATGGTCGCAAAGGCAGTTAAAATTATCCGTGTTTTTCACCCAGTTCAACGTAGCCCAGCAATACGAGGAAGGTCCTGGCATGGCACCTAGTTTCCATTTGGTATGTTAAGCTAATATGTATGTATCATGACAGATGATATTGGCTGTTCATTTCGAGTTACAAAAAAAAAACCCACCCACCATTGCATTGATTGAAAGAATGCAATTTTTGAAAGAGCTTGGTATGGCACCTAGTTCCATGTGGTGTATAAGGGCTAATATCATGACATATACTCGTTTTGGATCAAATACCGAAGTGTCGCCCAGCCTACGAAAGTAAATGTGTCTAGGATTTGTAGGTTCACTTACTTTTTTCTTTACTGTTAAATATTACCATTTAACCCAACAATCCATGCGATGTATAATTAAGGTGACATAAGACCCTAGAATGACCGTATCCGAAAAATTTTCGTTTTGTATTATTAGTTTACTTAATAAGCACTTTTCTGCAAAAATAATTATCGGAAAAGTTGGGCATTGCTATTAAAACTCTAGCCATAAATTAATTTGTTTTTTTTTTTAATGTTGTGGGAGTTATTACGCTTTGAATATTTTCAAACCAGTTTAAGGCTTGAATTTTTACGACGAGGACCAACTTTTATGAATATAAATACTAAAATACTTCCATGTCTAGATTATCCTATAATCAAGTTTTCATTTAAGTGCTTATTCTGAAAACTAAAAAAATAAAACGACAGCTTATCGGATACGGTCGTTCTAGGGTCATCCCATATTTTGGGCATTACTACATCGGAGGGTTTCCCTCATATAAAGCTTCGAAGAAATCGCGGATAGTGATAAGATCAGCGACGCAGAGATTTGATCAAATCGCGTGGAATTTATCTGATGACAGGTTATCTATTTGTGCTGCACGGTTGAAGTGCCCGCGTCGATCTGGCGCGAGGATCCGCGTGCGTGGGTCGCGAGGTCTACTGCTACATTTGTGAATGGGGACAAAACCATTGTGTCATCCGTTACAATCTATGGTGGACGCATTCTTATAGGGAAGAAAACTGCTTATTTATCACCACTGCATTCCGAAATGCGTATATTGCGAATAATTTACAATAAATGCGTACACGACCTTTCCGAATTGCTTATATTCACTCCCGTGAACGTCATGTTGACATAAGACTCTAGACCGCACACAGATCGTACAAAGCGCTCACGGTTGAGAGCATATGCGCCGTGTACGCTGTCAAATGGCTGTCATCTAGTTGTCATAAAGCGCATTTATCTGTAGTTCTGTGATCGTGTGAACTTATATTCTGAAATAACGAAGGCTTTTCGCCGTTTGTAAGTCTCGTTAGACAATTCTAGGCCTGAAATAACCACTCTCGAGACTAACCAATTTTGCGATAATTAGGTTAGGCTTTGACACGTATGTCTGCTCAAACGCGTACCGATTTGATATCGTACGATTGTTGCTATGATCAGTAATATCAATTCGGAACACTGTATTCACTTTCTCTGCCATATTTGCAGTGTAAGGATTACGAAAAGCAGGGCACGATAGGTGGCGTCTAAGCGAGCTCACCGAAAAGATCTGGCAAAGCTGTCAGATACCATATAAAATAAAACTCATTAGAGTTGAAAATTTTATTTACTGAATCTATGTAATTGAAATGGGTTATTCCTTTTTCGTCATCGTGACGTCACAAGCTAAACAAATTTATTTCCACATTCGTCACCCTAAAAATAAGGTGACTTTTTAATTTCCTTTTTCGTCATCCAGTACTCACAGTATGGGAGGTACAGTTAAACTAAGAATGATTGGAGCATGATAAAAACGGCGCAAATAGGCGACGTAACCAATTGACAGTAACACAATTACGAGGGTTTTACTTGCTTTGCAACTTTCATTTGACTTGCTTGCCTCCTTGAAGAGTTCGTGACTGAAGGTTGGCTCTGTGTCATGCAGACATGTCGAGATACGGATGAAACGATTATTTTACTCAATGATTATTTTATCAAACAGTCTTATACAGCTTGCATGGGCATGGTCTGCAGAACGCCACAGAGCCACAAACTCGGTGGAAGCATGGCACCACCACCTAACGCGGCTAATGGGTGCTTTAAAACCATTTTTTGCAGAGAAATAAAACTTAGCAACTTGAAGATGGCTAATGTTGACGCCGGAATAAGAAAAAACTGGTCAAGTGCGAGTCGGACTCGCACACGAAGGGTTCCGTACCATTATACAAGATTCGACCCAAAGAATTCACGTTACTTGTATGTTTACTTGCTATTAAAGCGGCAATTGAAATTCACAATATGTGAAAATTTCAACTGTCTATCTCTTAGGTACGGTTCATGAGATGCAGCCCTATGAAAGACGGGCGGAGATAGGTAGGCAGCTGAAATTTTCACAGAGTGTGTATTTATTTTGCCCCTATAACAACAAATAGGTAAAATAAAAAAAAATTAAGATAATGGGGGCCCATACAAAAAACGCGTTAATTATTTGAATCCAATAGTAAATTTAATTTTACTATTATTACTTCAATACCTACGATGTCTGTGATTTAAACTAGTGATTTAACAAACATAAATATCTTAATGGTGTTATTAGAATAAGGCCATATTCATTACGAAACACGCATGTTGATTTTATCTGCCAAGTATACTTTCACCTACCCCGGTGACGAAAAAGGAAAATAATTTGTTACATTAATATTCGGATGACGAATGTGGAAAATAAATACAAGAAAGCAAAATTTTCATACAAATTTGGCCGGTGACGAAAAAGGAATAACCCATTGAAATGACTTAATTTTCTCCATGTTAGTCCGAAAATAAATTTTTTCTTTATTATGCTAATCAAAAGAAGTCATGGGAAAGAAAATGTCACAAAAATATAACCTATAATATATCGTTTCATGCTTTGTGCTGCACAGCAATGACATTTAAATTTGTTTAAAGCATATCGATGGTTTAAATACAAACAAAAGCTCTTAGTTTCCTCTAAACCTTATTCTAACCGCGTGGCGTACATCTTTCATCTAAAATCTCGGAAATAAATTTTGACAGGAATGACAGTTTCGACGTTTTTAAGGTGAGATCTACATCTACTTTGAGTTCTCTTCCCCATTTCTGTGCTCACATGAGTTTGTTCTGCTTTTGCATATCACTGTGCAGAACGGAAAACCAATTCTATGCAACACATCTACCAATCGTAACGCGGGTAACCGACGGACCCCTGTTTTCACCACCTCCAGTTACCTGAAATCCGATAAGTAATTTTCAGGTACATTGCATATTAACATGGTGTAATCGAAAGGTAACTTTGGGATTTTTGTAGCTGGAGGTGGTGGCAACGGGCGTGAGGCACCTGCTTCATGTTTTTATACATAGAAGTGTAACGTTTTTTTATGAAAAGCCGGAGAAAACATAAAGTGCTCAGAGCCTATATTACAAGTTACAAATCACTTACCTCGATAAGACCATCGATTACGCAGGCTTACACCATTGTATAGAGCAGGCGTATGAGAGGAAGACTAAATCGCTCGTCCATGGATTATTGTGTAGGGGTCAAATTACACTAGACGAAAAAATAAATTTCACAAATTAAAAATTAGGTAACTAGAACTTTTTTTTGGGAAAACATGAGGATTACGCTCCCCTCTGTAGTGGCCGGACAGCTGTAGAACTTCATAGGCGCGCTAATGTCACAGGTTAAATAAATGGTTGCCTCGACTGTATATGCATTCGGTGGCGTTGCCACAGAATAAGTTTTTTATTTTATGCGACCTGACATGGATGGCTACCGTTATGATATTAGCCGAATACACCACATTCCCGAAGGAATTTGGTCCCATGCCAGGACCTTCCCTTTATGAGCACGGCTACATTGAACTGGATGGACAATTGAAACACGGATAATTTTTCATTGCCGCTTCGACCATCTTTTCATCCAATGCGATGGTACTAACCCGGGCGGGCTTGAACCCTACCACCTAGTAGGGGAAGGGAACCTACGGTTTTACATGGGTTCCGAACCATGGAGCAGCTCGCATTCGTGACGAAATGCACTTATCGAACTCGGAAAGAGAAAGACAGTGGTGCATGTCGGTATTGAACCCAGGCCTCTGGTACGCTAGGCCAGTCCCCGCGCCACTAGACACAGCGCGAGGCTGCGCCAAACCGGTACCTCCGATACACGAGCTCTGTTCGGGCTATTGCTCCGCGGAACGGTTCCATTCTGTTCGGTACAGAACAGAACCAGGCGGAACAGCACGGTGCAAGATTTCATGCTCCGACAGCCCGACTCGCAGTCCGAACGCCTCAACCATCTCTAGTCAAAGCGTTCACCGGTCGGCGCAAAGTCGCAAAAGATTATCAACGACATCAAACGCACAATCAAAAGATTTGTCGAAAGACAAATAATGAGCGATCAAACTCGCTGACAGCTGACAATTTTGATTCTGTTCCGCGATTCCATTTCGCATGGTAGAACAGAAAGGAGTGATTCCAAGCGATTCCGAACAGTTCTATTGTTCAGCGAAAACGGCCGAGGTAGGTACACAGAACTGTCATTCCGTAAGCCAAAACGCTTTATCTTGCACTTTCCTGCTCAGAGTGGCTCAGAGCAAGCAGCCCGAACAGAGCCACGGACACCTTGACTGCGCGTCCGGTTCACACGCGAACGTTTACGCTGAACCAGATCGCCCGCGCTGCGTGCGGTAAATATAAATGACGGAGGAGGGGGTAGAGATATAAATTGTCATCGTTCAGGCGCAGGTTCAGCTACCATGTGAATCTGTAGGTTTCGAATTGGTACCCCCAAAAACTCAGTTTGGCTACTCACTTTGCCACGCGGCAGAAAAGGGCGGCGCATAATTGTTACATAATAATTACACTACGTCGTCCCTCAACCATATTACCAATTATTTAAGACTAGCAGCCCGTCCCGGCTTTGCACGGGCATAATATAATTTAAAAAAATATTATTTTGACACAATGATACACAAATAAACCCTTCTTACGTAGAGTTCCTAAAAAAAGAGCATTATACCTACATTAAAATATTTGAAATAAAAATAACAAATTTTGTGAATATATTTTTTTTGTATTTCTTTTCTTTTTTTGTATTTTCTACTTTTATGTATTTTTCATACTATTAATTATTGTAAAAAGGTCATAACCACAAAACAAAAGCCATTAAATAAATAATTTATTGAGTTAAAGCCAGGGAGTAAACACTATTTGATGTTGTTTTATTTTTCACTAAATAATTAGCTTAACTGTTATTATGATACTTTTGAGATTACCGCGGTCGTTAGACATGTTTGAAAAATGTTACAGCTTTTGAGAATGTCTTTGGAGAATGTATCTTCCTGCCGCGTGAAAAGCCGTAACATTTTTCAAACATGTTTAACTGTTATTAGCTACCTACAACTACTACTATAAACTACAACTAAAAAGTATTAAATCGAAAATCATAAAAACTATTTAAGTCACTTATTTATTAGGATAACTAAATGTACAACATTAATGAGTCTAGTTCTGAAAAGAACTTTTTGAATGCGTTTAGTTACCTACTAAACTAATTATCATCAAGCGACAAAATATTATCAAGCGACAATTTCTTGAATTCCGCACACGGCTGCTGCATAGGGAGCCGACTGACTCCCCTCCCGTACCTCTGAGTGACGCCTACAAACTCTAAAACGCATAGTTGGCCGAGCGGAGTTTTTTCTAATTTTTAAACTCATGATATCTTTCGAATGAAATGTCCGAATCGAATAATTCAAAAAGTAATATAAAGGTATGAAACAGTCTTAAATAATATTTATTTATATATTTATAATTATTTATTTTGACAAGGATTAATATCTAGGTACAAATAAAGAGCCTTTTCTAGCGGCGGTATTTAAATTTTTATTTTAAAATACATGCACACTTATTGTGACATAATTATAATAGTTAGATGTATGCTGTCGCGACATTTTTTGTAGATAACAATGTGTTCTATAAAATTCTATTACATCATTTTGTTCTATCGTGAATAGTTTTCGCAGCGCACGCGATGTAAGGAACATTCTTGGTAATTTTCTTGCACGTTGGGTTACGTTATCGGAGTTTTGGTAAGGATCCCTAATTTTTTTAACATAAAACATACCTAGCCTATGTCCCTCGGATAGACTGTAGCTTTACGGTCTATCCGAGGGACATAGGCTAGGGAAATTAACGGTAAAATAATTTTACAAATCCGTTCAGTAGTTTCAGAGCCTATTCGGTTCAAATACACAAACAATCAAACCTTTCCTCTTTATATAATGGTATAGACAAGACAAAATTCTAATGCTGAGATTCACAGACACGACTCATGCTTGGCTTAGCCAAAGTATGGCATCCGACTGTCAGATATGACATTCGGTCTATACATTTCATGTCAAAACTGAGAGTCGAATAACACTGTCTATCCGAAAACATTTTAATAATAATGTGTAACAACAGTGAAAGTCTAAATAAACATATTTACTTAATATCGGCAAAAACTTATTTATTTAATATCGATGTTATTATGCACACCAGATTCATTTGTTTGGTTCATAGACATAAAACAATGTCACAAAAATATTTTACGGTTACAATAAAACACTGATAGGACAATGTTTGCCTATGTCCACTAGAAGCCATTTCCGATCCACTGTGCGTGGGGAAGAAGCACAACCCGCAATATAAATGGGAAAGATTGTGGTAAAGCCATGGAGGTGAAGTCACCTCCATGAGTAAAGCATCTTAGAACGTGTCACCGATTTGTTAACAAGGAAAAAATGTGTTAGCTCTTTCACTCTCGCGGTAAATAGCATTGTATCTGCCTTTGTCACTCCGGGGCCACTTGACGTCAGTTGCACGCGTGCATCTTTGCAGTAACTCCATTTGACGGTACCAGTATTTGACAATGCCATATCTTTCCTTTATATCGCTGAGTACAACCACTTTATATGTCAATTCTTGCGAAATTGGGTAAATTTTAGATATGGATTGAAACAGATATGATTGTGAGATAAGATGGACCCATAACCCCAATACGAGCACAAAATGTTCATATCTTCCTACATACCAAAATGTTCTTTGGGGGGAACGTCTAGGGCAAGGCATAACTAGAATTACCATATCTATATTTGAATTATGAAAGTCGTGTAAAATTCTGATTTCCAAAAAAATGCCTGAACCATAGATTACATACATTGCATATTGAATTTTTTTAGGACCTCACGTCCAGCATTCTTCGGTTTGAAATAAAATTAAAAAAAAAAGTATGTAGGCCCTTTGGGTAAGATTAGGCTAGCTTAGGAAATGTTTTTTACAATATTTCTGTTACTATTTAGTCGATATTGCAACTTTCCTTCGATATGCAAATACGAGAGCATCCGTCAATTTGCTTCGTCGTGCTTGAAAAAACAGCTCTATGGTCTATGGATAATAACTATGGTATAACTTATGCGGAATAACGTTCTTCTGCAATACCATGATTGGTAAAGTAGAATTTAGTTCGTGGTTAGGGAAAAATGCTGTTACTCAACGACAGTAGAGATATATCTGTAAACTCTCGTAGACCCCTTTTATGTTCAACACGTTCCGGGACGCAACGGCATATACAGCAAAGCGTCTATCGACGGGTGTCTGTAAACCATAATAAATGCCACAACGTTGAAGAGAGGGAGACCGGAATTAATTTTGTAAAGCCTATTACAACCAAACCAAAGAACCAAACAAATGAAACTGAAATTCTTAAAATGGTTTGGTTACATTTATAGCTAAATTAATGTTTATGTTTAATTATTGCCTCAAAGTCCGTTATTTTGTGTGTGGTGTTTGCAAGAAACTAAATGGGCTGGACATGATCGTTATCTATTCAATGGGTCTAGATACATTTTTGTCATTCCAGTAATAGTATTGTCGCCAGATATTAAAAAGGTCTATTTCATAAATAGAGCTAATTTTGGTCTGTCACTCGCGACATCTTGAAAAGAAAAGGTTTTTTTCTTCACGAGTACTTTTCTTTAATTAATTATTATATTAGCTTCTTTAGTAACACATTAAACATTGAAGTCAAGAGATTCAGCAGTTTCATTTCCGCCGGAGCTTCGCCCCCAAGAAATACATAACATTGGTGGAGGCGCCGGGTATATCTTCCTATTATAATATGTTTCGTACTTTGGTTTGTATATTTTTTGTTATAAATGATACAACGTGTTTCTTTTCATCAAACTTTCGCGCGTCGTGCATAGTCTACAAGGTTTTAGATGGTAGCGTGACCACGGTGTGAATGCGAGCGTATACGGAAGGTTGATGCTTGTTTGAGAAAGGTAAATTTAGACAATAAGATTTGTTATAAACCTGATATAGCTCCGCGCTCGGTTATTGTTTGTTTAAATCTAAAATTAATAAATAACGAAATCAGTTAAATCATTTTAACTTTATTAACACGTTAATTTAATTCTATTTTAATGAATCCTTATGATTACTTTAATTTCATTTAATAATTTTAATAATTTAAAACATAATTTTAATTGTGTGTTTGTTGAAATAACGTTTCTTAAGTTAACATTAGTTTAGGTAGGTAATCGGTCCTACTGACCGCTGTATTAGTAAATTAGGTAAGTCACAACCCTAAGGTTGAAAACTTACTAAACAGCGTTTATAACATGGTGCCGCACCACCATAATGCGAGGGGGCAGAAAAGTTGATTGTAACCATACCACGACACTTGGTCGTTCGAGTTAACCTTTAGCATAATTTTCTGCTAACGGGATAGGCAGAGTTTGTGTCGTAGAATGATACGCCTCCGTCCCGATTTCTGAGCGGTTTTGGAGGGTCGTAAAGCTCTCGGATCTTACTATCCAAGAGTTTTAGATGTGAGATGAAGGTTCCCCGACCTCATTTAGCATCGAGGTGTAAGTGCTCTATTTTTTCTCTTGACATTGTAGGTAGGCTAAATCCCTTGGGGAAATTATTCATCACCGGAGTAATGGAAGAATGTCGCCAGATATTCCTGGCGATTAATAATTATTGTTAAAAAGGTCTATTTCATAAATAGAGCTAATTTTGGTCTGTCACTCGCGACACCTTGAAAAGAAAAGGTTTTTTTCTTCACGAGTACTTTTCTTTAAATAATTATTATATTAGCTTCTTTAGTAACGCATTAAACATTGAAGTCAAGAGATTCAGCAGTTTCATTTCCGCCGGAGCTTCGCCCCCAAGAAATACATAACAGTATTATGTTCATAAGTCGCCAAATATCGGTGCACGCCCTGCGGGTCGGAGACTTAACATAGTGTTTTCTTTATTTATGAAAAACCGGTATGGTACGGGTACCGGTGTTGAGGACCAAATGTGCTCAGAAAAGCCAATAACACCTCGCCTCGTGAAACCACGCTCGGCGAAGCACCATGCCAGCGGATTTGCGGACTATCGCTGAGCTATCGAACTTGTTCAAATTACGCTTGAAGACTCCCAGGTTAAAGGTATTAGGTAAGGCACCCGCCGGCAGACAGTTCCATATCCTGGCGGTGCGGCAAGAAATACATTTAAGAAACGGTTCGTTCTCAAAAGAGCTGTTCTGTTTTTTTTTGCCGTGCATTCGTAGAGGGCAGCGCGTTCGTGACTCGACCGATCTCGTGTAAACTATAAATCGGTTGACCGACTTCACGGAATTCGGAACCAATCTCGCGAAAACTGCACTCGTCGTTATTTGGACAGGCAGAGAGAATGCATTGAGCTGCGGCGCCGGAATGCAGTCGGAATGCACCCTGCACCGGTCCGGTGCTTGCCTTTCACTTTTATCACAAATACGATGACAGCATCTGTGCATCGCTCGGTCGGATTCAGTGGGTTTCAGATTATGTTGGCCTAGTGACTTTTATTACATACACGATATCTTAAAGTATCAGTCTAAAGAAGTGTTAGTTACTAGACGATCACAATCAAATTTTGAATCTAATTTATGAAAAAACTGTCATGGCAGGTCCTTTCCCTACTTGAACGAGTACCATTGCATTAGATGCATCGATGATTAGATGGATATGAACAGCTTCTTTCTAAGATGAGCTACTCTACTATACGACTATGAAACTCTATATTTGACGACATGCTAGACTACCATTATGTGTAATAAGCCCGAGCAAACACCTGATGCAAGAATGTGTAGTCCAAAGCACTAAGCGCGAACAAGTCATGTGACAACTCGTTCTGAGCCATTGCTTTCTAACCTACTTGCTCGAGTAGCAGGCATATTCCTAGAATTCCGTAATCAGGAATAAGGAATGCCTGAGTCTTGAAAACAGCTTTTATAGCCGTTTTCAAAGCGATTTTTTTGCGACGGAAAACCTTAATTAATTGTAAAATAAAAAAGTAGACAGCATTTTTGATACACGGCTTAAAAAAAAAATTTTTTATAGAGTCTGCGCAGAAATAGAACCATCGGACGACAAGGGAATGTAAGGTTAGGTACCTAGAAGGTATTACAATTTATGATATTTTCATGTTGCCACTGGAGTAGTGCATCGCTTTAAGGTCCCTACTTGCGACGACGCTGGGTTCGGGTCTCCTCTTTCCCTAAAATATGGTTGATAGAGGCGATGGCTGTGCCTGGCGTGATGCTCGTGAACGGGTGCTGTTTGTGGGGACTCGCTTGCTCCAATTGGCAACATTCTAGATGGCGGGCATGGTCTTTACTAATAAACTGATATTTGTCATGAACTGTTGCGTATGACATGAATTGCTGATTCTCGTCAATTTATATTAAATTAGCGTGTTTATCTGTGAGTCTAAATACTTTTGTAAATTTGACACATGACGTCACAGAGTGCATGCGATGCCTTCTTGAGTCGAACTATCCAATTGGTATTTGTAACTTACACATCCACAGCTGACCAAAATGAATCGATATCGTAACTCCTATTTATAGAATAGCCCACTCGCATGTTGCCTCATGACAAATAATTCACACGAATTCAACAATGAATATTATGTCCGTGAATGAAGGTACTTATCATGTTGCATATTTGGTCTTTTGTGACGATATTAGCCTATCACACCCTCGATCACACCGCATTCCCGAATGAACTAGGTTCCTTTCAATGATTCAGACCACGGCATAATATAGTAACATCGTTCGAGCTCGGCTGCATTGAACTGAAGGAAGCACTTAACTTTTTGAATTGTATTTTCCCTCGAGAAAATCCATTCTACAACCGCAGTATTTTTTTTATGCAACCTGACGTGGATGGCTAATACCACACAACTACCGTTATGATATTAGCCCAATACACCAATACATCCCGAAGGAATTAGGCGCCATGCCAGGACCTTCCCTTTATGAACACGGCTGCCGCTTCGTCCATCTTTTCATCCAATGCGATGGTACCAACCCGGGCTGTCCTACCGCCCAGGGAGGTGACCCACAGTTTTTCATGGGTTCCAAAGTGTAAGTAATATAACACAGGTCAACACTGGTTTTGGTGCCGCGAAGATGTATTTTTTTTTTTACTTAGGACCCTATAATGATATCATAAATAGCAAACATTTTGATTTCCTACGTATAGTTTTTTTGATTTTGATTTTTACAGAAAAAAAGAAATTAACATGAAAAACAGCATTTATTTAATTATTGGACCAGATAAACTTTCTTTTTCGCGGCTATCGTGAATGATATTTAGTAGGACAATCATGGTGCATCCCCCAGCAGTAGTCAACCATCATGTGCCGATCCCATCGGCCCTGGGACCTCGCTTTCATAGGTTTTAGGTCCTTGTGAAACCGCTCGCCTTGTTTTTTGCCATAGGATCCAAGATTCTCTAGGAATTGGTCAAGATGTCTGAGGAGGTAGTGCACTTTAGTGTACATATGAAAATCTAAGTTTATAAATTTCTCCAGCGTGTCGTTTTTAATTTCAGAGTAGTTACTTGACCTTTGATTTCCAAGACGAGCCAGTCTCCTTTTCCTCATGTCGATGCTTGGCTCTAATATCCCACAGACATATTTACAGACATAATATCCCACATAGTATTTGGTGTCCGAATAAGATGTTAACCATTTTCAGATCAACACAGATACTCCATTGGTGCTAGTTTTTGACTTTGTTGATTGTGATTTGATGTTGTCTAGCACAAGTGAAATATTTTCATATGCTGCCTTAAATTTTGTTGTAGGAGCAATGGGAGATGAACCATATTTGTAACCATTTTGTAAAAGGACACACTTAAGGCTTCATTTCGAGCTATCTATAAAGAGTAGATATAAATTTGGCTGATATTCTGAAAGATCCATTTCGAGAATATAAGCCTTACAAGATTTTCCTAACAAAAAAATGGTAACAAGTCTTGCTCTCTTGTATGAGTCAAGCAGTTTATGTATTTTTTTTTCCTACGTGTAGATTTGTAACTACCCTCAGTTTTCAATATTGGCTGTGATTAGTACTTTCATGTGCTTAGTTTGCTATCTAATCCGTACATTTCTACAAATAAATTTATTTTAATATCATGTCTTCCTCGCAAAGAAGTTGTTTCAATGAGCTAAATGTATTTTGTTATATTTTTGATGAATACATAGTAAAAAGAGAGACAACCTATAACAGATTTCATAAAAAAGTGCTTATTTTTTTTACTTAAAGTTGAAAATTGTGGATGAATTCAAGACGTGGATACCTCAAATTATTTGTTAAATGTTCTATTAACACTCGAGACAGTGGGTCAGTGGACAAATAAACCGTACGAGGTTCTTATTGCCTAATGCAATGGAAAGAAACAAAAAACATATCAACGACTGTAACTTCTGCTGGTGTCATTTGTGTGGCGTCAATTTAAAAAATATTCAACCAGACTCAGAATCAGCTAGAAGACCTTTACCAAATTTAGAGAAAGAACATGTTACAACGTTGTGTACTTCCCACGAACCGTCATTTGAAGAAATTGTTAAAAAAGTGAGTCGCCACAGTGATTTCGAAGGAATAGCGTCTACAGAGCTTAAACCTTTTACCTAAGAATACTTGAATGATTTGATAAGAGATCTTAAACTACCTTAAAAATCTGCAGATGTATAAGCACCAACGTAATCTCGGCACCAAAAAATAATATTTTTTTTGTTGACTTGTGTAATTGAAAAATTTAATTCAATTAGAATTAGAATTGAATTAAATCGTGGCGTGCTGCGGCTAAATATGATCGCATTACTCATACGTAGACATGGCAATCAGGGAAATTGTGTGGCCGCGACGAAGTCAAAATGAACCGCTGAGAAAGTGGTAATTATGGTGGTAATGAATGGTTACAATGTTAGTCGTTGGCGGAACAAGCTCATCTAACGATCTACGGCAACATATCTCAAGATCGCAACCTGAGCGATAGCGCAGGAATTTGCATAGCTAGAGTAAATAAATAATATTTCATGACTAATTCCGTTGTAGGTCGATTTAGAATGGCCCGCCTGCCATTGCGGTTAACGCCTATGTAGGCATATTCAAGGAATTCCTTGCTCAGGAACCAGGAATAATAGTTTACTACAGAAAACAGTTTTCATTGCGGTCGTCAATGCGTTTTTCTCGACGGAAGGATTCCGGAACCGGGTATTTAGATGGTTCAAGATTTTCCGTTCAGAAAACCACTATAAAAGCGGTTTCCCGACTAAAAGATTTCTCGATTCCTTAGCACGGAATTCCAAGAATAGGCCAACTGGCTTCGGTTTGGATTGGGGTTCGAATCCCTTAGTCTTGCTTCTCTTTATTCCTAAATTCGATATTTTCATTTCCCAGTAAAACTGTTGGTAGGGAAGGTAAAACCCGCCTGTTGTAACATCGCATTGGGTTGAATGTGATCGAAGCGGCAAAATGACAAATTGTTTTTGATAATTTAACTTGTATCCATGCAATACGCCTTTTTGTATTTCTAAACACATTTTCAGAGGAGTATATCACGGATATAAGCAAATGTATAAAAAAAAAACATATTTAGACGTAGCTCTCAACTGATTTATTGAATGTGCAAAATATCAGAAAACTATTCAAACAGGCATGAGTCATTTTATGAAACTCGATCAGCTCATTATCCTCTTAACAGGCAGGGAATGCACCCATTCACTGCCCACGTCCACAACGCTCCTATAAGAACTAATCAATCCTGTAATACATTATTTATAGGATTGGTAAACGGTCGACAGCACGATGCCAAAAAATAATTATGTGTGGTTCAACGACATGATGTGATAACCACATCATGTCGTTGAACCACACATGCAAATGGAAACGCATAATTTCTATGGATTATTTCTCAAAAAAAATTATGGGCCGAACAATGGGAAGTGCAAACTGGGATCGAGAAAAAATATTTTGGGCATGGGACCTAATCGAAGTGTTGTTTAGCTAACTTACGGTATCTTAGTAAGCGATTCTATGATTGACCGAAATAATATTGGATTGAATGGTATTCAGTATTGAAAACACCCATATTACATTACAAAAAATCTTCGTCTGCTTCGGTCAGCTGATGGATGTGAATATGAAATAAATAAAAACAACAACATATTTTTATGCAAAATTATTCACTTTAATTACAAGTACTGACTAAATACAAACGACTATAACACAGCGAGCTAGCGAGTACGCACTTTCATACCCATTGCCTTCGACAGCCTACTTACGCGCGACTCCGTACACTATAATATGCATACATTTTCTCTATAATAATCTACCTACTAAGACTAATGAATAAACACTTTCTTACAATTAATAATATTATGAACAGCGGTAAAGTTTGAAGCACACTGTAACATCACAAACGTTGCATTTTCGTAACAAAAAAAAGGTGCGCATTTTCAGAAAAGACATCACAAACAATTAAAGAGTATTACTTATATCGATTTAGGCAGTTAGCAATTTTAATTGTCATGGAAATTTTGACAGTGGCGAAATAAATCTCAATTCACCGTTTACAAATGTCCATTGATAAATAATAAACCTAGGATTTCATTAAAAGCAATATGTGTTAAGAACGGCCCGTAAGCTATGTCCCCCATACAAACGTAGTTTACTAATCATATGGAAACCGCTATTCCAATTAAATTGATATTAAATTTCTACTATCAGGTAACAAATATCTGTGTCTGCACACTTTTGTTTTTTTTTTAAATCCAAACCGAATGAAATGAAAGCAAAAAGAAAATCTTCATACGAATTTTGTTTTCTCTATGGTTTGACCCAGAATACATTTACCGAAAAAACAAAGACATGCAGACACAGTTATTTGTAGCCTAATATTAGATACCAAATATCAAGTAAGTTGGAACAGTGGTTTAATATTATTAGTAAACTACGTTTGTATGGGAGGCGAAATTTTCTGATGCTTACGGGCCGACCTTAACATCGATAAATAAATATTATAATAACTTTGAGATCAAAAACATATTTGATTGGACTGGCATTGCTAACATTTAACCAAAACCAACAGAGAAAAAGTACATCGTTACATACTATGATAAGTGTATTCTTTCACACAGCCCTAAAATATTAGCTAACATTGCTTTATTGGATATGGTGAACTAATTCTCTTCCTTTCGCAACCACAAGCTACTTCGCCACTTCTGCCGGTGTCCAGTAAAATGCTTTGTACAATTATTGTCACAAAGATCGAGGTAATAGCTTTTAGGTAGGCACAAGGCACGGCACGATGGCTGTAAAAAGACCTACTTGAAGTATAGACTGAACCATGATTTGCTGGCTTGGTTAGGTAAGGTTTTCACTTGATAATCGATAACTTATAGCTCAATCATGATAACCTATTTGCAGTGAACACGAATGTTGCAAGTGAGTTTGTCCTCATATTGTTTTCTCATCCCAGACTTCACAGAAAAGTGCTAGTCGCCATTAAACTATCCCAGATAAACGGAAACAAAGAAAAATGTCTATAAACGGAAATAGAAAATATCTTTATGCACATATAAATTGTTAAATTGAATGGAATAAGGATAATAGCATATGACAACTTGTGCTTGTAACATACGGCAATAAATAAGGATTAATTCGACTTATTCGGTAAAATAAAGTTTAGTCTGTTATAAGTGCTAGAAAACAGATAAGCGAATTATTGCCCCATACTTTATTGCACAGTGTACCTCAAGTAATTATGTGATTTGGTAATTAAAGGTGTGCAGTTACCAGTAGTCAGAGCCGAAAGAGGGTGATTCTGTACACTAAACTGAACATCTTTTGCTCTAAGACTTGTTTTCACTGATTACTGTACACCATGTTTATCTATGTACAAATAAAAAAATGATTTTACAGTAAACTACCATTTCCAGCATACAGCTTTTAGTTTAGATTTTACGTAACACAAATATTTTCAAAATTGTACACATACAATTTATTCTACGGTTAAAGCCCGATTTTGTTTAAAGTCCGAAATTATTTTATCCTTTTAATTTTATTTGATTTTTGCGCTCATGTTGAGTGCACTGATTTAGAGTATGCCAAGAAAAAAAATGAATTTTAAAATGTTTTAATTTAATTTTTTGTATGAAAAAATTTGAAAAAAATTGGTTGTTATTTTTTTATTACTATATACTCGAAATTAGTGCACTCGACATTGTTATATCTTCAAAATTGTATTTACCTGTAAGGAAAAAAAATATTTTGGACTTTAACCAACATTGGGCTTTAAGAACGGCCCGTCAGCTATGCTCCCCATACAAACGTAGTTTACTTATCATTTAAAAACCGCTGTTCCAATTAAATTGATATTTAATATGTAAAATCAGGGAACCAATATCTGTGTCTGCACGCTTTTGTTTTTTTGAAAAATCCAAACCGAATCAGATGAAAGCAAAAACAAAATCTTCATACTAATTATGTTTTCTCTGTGGTTTGACTCAGGATACATTTATCGAAAAAGCATAGGCATGCAGACACAGATATTTGTTGCCAGATTTGTGATACCAAATATCAAGTAAATTGCTACAGTGGTTTTCAAATGATTAGTAAACTACGTTTGTATGGGAGGCGAAATTTTCTGATGCTTACGGGGGCACCTTAACCATAACATATACAGCAACTAATCAATCAATGAATTTACCTATCCATATTTTAGTGCCATACTCGTTAGCACTATTTATAGGACATATTATCTCTTTCACTTCATAATGCAAATTAACATGCATTTGACAAAATACAGCAAATTCTAAATTCAGATGATTTAGAATTTGTAAAAAAATAAATATTTCATAGCTGGTTATAAAAATCATTGCCTCACTGCACATTTTTGGAAAACATTACAGTTTTGATGGACGAGAAATGTATCATATGTGCTGTAATATTACCTTTTTCAGTGCACAATACAGTTTTTTTAATAATGCTTGCCCATATATATATATATAAATATACAGAAAGGGAATTAATTTTACAGCTATTTCTTGTGCTTTGTATTATGACGTTAAATAATAAAACACCATCTCCTGGTCCATGAGAGAAGTTTAGTCTTAGCCTAAACATTGATAAAGGCACTAAAATTATGGCATCTTTACATTCGAGACCACATTAGCAACATATAAATATGATTAAGGCGCTAGGACTGGCCAACTACTCGCGCCATACAAATGCACTTTTTAACAAATGTAATAATATGTAGTAAAACGCTTCAGAAAATCCAAATAGAACTCCAGACTGATAATGGATTGTTAATATTTTTTGATTCCATCATCTATTTAAATAATAATAAAAATAAAAAAGTTGATTTTTCTCATTAGAGATCTGAAAGTAATTCGATTAATAGATATAAGCAAAAACAGCATATATGCATAAACAAAACATTCCATTTGCTATTAGATTTCTACATTTAGTCAAAAAAGTTCGGAAATGGACACCGTTTCCGCAATGTATTTTGTATAGAAAAAGGTAACATACATTAACGAAAATAGGTATATTAATAGACAAGGTATCATATATTGTAAGAATGACACTTATAATCGTCAGACTTAGTTAGTTAACTTGGGGTGCCTCGTCTAACTTTGCGATTTGGCTAGTACCAGGGCCTTAAGCAAACTTACACTTCAAATAGGTATGTATACCTACGATAAATACTCATTTAGTTTTTTTTAAGATCCACCACATTTTTAAATGACATATATGTAAGAAAAAAAATTGACACAGCTGAAGTCTGAATCCGCTGGTCGAAAATGGACTCATCTACTCCATTTTCGACCGTTAGCATTATGAGAACACAACATTTGGTACGATTTTGTGTGATTCCGGTGTTATCTCGTAACGCTAACGCTTGAAAGTGGAGTTATCTATTAGCGGCTTTAGGCCACAGCCTTTATGAAAGAAGTATAATTATGTTTTCGCTTAAATATGAACGTTTAATTAATATCAATTATGCTACGTTTTCATAAATTGTGCACTGTGTGTGGCCTTAAAGCATATTCAAGAAAAATAAGTTTAAATAAGTTATAAAAATTTAAGGAGATTTTGACAGTTTGTTAAGAATTAAATATGTAATTGATTGTAATATCATATTTTTGCTCATGAATGTATTCGTTAGTTTAACTTTCTTTTCACAGATCCCTCAAGTTTTAATTAAGTATATTTACCAGTTTTATATTATGTTTGCATTTTTAGTTATTACCTTATCTTTAGTTCAAGTGGTACAGATGTAATAATATATTGTGGATGTCCGTAATTGCAATGATCTTCTTTCTTGCCTTATTTTTTAATATATTTTTTGTACTTTTGGTATGGTTAAATAAAATGAAAAATTTACTTTCAGGCAGCTTTTTAGCTTTAACTAAAAGATTTCCTCATAAATTTACTCCCAGAGGTCAAGTTGTTTGGCACCAACTGTATTGCATTAGATTGTTTAGTTAAGCGGATGTGGTTTACCTAAAATGACTATGTCCAAAAAAGTGACCTTACAGACTGCATGCACCTAGCAGGTAGTTCACTCGTTAAGTATTGCAATAAAAAACTATAAAATTAATAAACTATAAATGCCTCACAAATTATAAATTTAATACGAGTGAATCATAATAAATAAAATGTTTTAATTTTATATGCATGCTTTCTATACACAATTATATCGTACAAAATAATTTTAAGGGTATTTATAATTTTTCTTTACTTTTTTTTTGGTGTATGTCCTTCGAGTGTAGCGTGATTAAAAAGCGATGATAATTATAACTAAATGCATTAAAATGCTTAAATTGGTTTCACGTAAATAAGTTACTTAAATCAATAATATCTAAGGGAGAATCACTAAGGTGTTTAATTTTAGTAAAATTTATTTTTTATAGAAAATGGAACATTTTCTTTATTTACAGTGACATATTTAATATCACATATTTTTAGCCGAGCCAGGTGATTTTTTAGCAAAGGCGTGTTGCACTAATTAGATCCAAAGTTCCTTCAACAGCTACCAACATAATAATTATAATGGGATATATTACTACGCCCACCTATTATTTACATAAGTACTTAGTAGAAAGAGGTTAGCGAATAGACAATGGTAAATCAACAATGTTGATACGTAAAAGATAAAATGACTTTGATTTATCAGAGGTCAACAAATAAATAGGTTTTCTAATTTCGTACGCTACTATCTGATCTCATACAAAACACTTAAACAGTCTGATGTATTACAGATTTTAATGAGGTCTTCCGTCTGGGGGCGGTAAGTTATACATGGTAAGCCAGTGTTTCGGGGAGCTGGTTCAATTCTCCGACTAGATATTCTAACACCTTTCTGAATGTGTTCACTTAAGAACGGCCCGTAAGCTATGCTCCCCATACAAACGTAATTTACTAATCATTTGGAAACCGCTATTCCAATTGAATTGATATTTAATATATAATATCAGGTAACAAATATCTGTGTCTGCATGCTTTTGTTTTTTTGAAAAATCCAAACCGAATGAAATGAAAGCAAAAAGAAAATCTTCATACAAATTTTGTTTTCTCTGTGGTTTGACCCAGAATACATTTACCGAAAAACAAAGGCATGCAGACACAGATATTTGTAGCCTAATATTAGATACCAAATATCAAGTATGTTGGAATAGTGGTTTTCAAATTATTAGTAAACTACGTTTGTATGGGAGGCGAAATTTTCTGATGCTTACGGGCCGACCTTAAGAGGTTTTCCGTCTACCTGCTATAAAATTTCCACCTCAAATTTCTCTTCCATTCAGCACGATAGTTAGTTGGGCGATTGTTGCCTACACTAAACCTACCGCCCTTGTGCGTAAAGATCGCGAAAGACAGAGAAGAGCATTCAGTACGATATAACAGTTTCTTAGTGTTGCCCCGGATGCACTAATTTCTTCGTTTGCCACAGAACTGTAACCCTAGAAATAGTTTTTCTCTATTGTAGACTATAACCGCCAAATATGATCAAAAATGGTCACATAATTGAGTACTCGAAAGATTATCGAAGGCGTATTGCAACACATGCCGAACTAAACTAAGTGCATATGACTCTAATACACGGATAAACTCAGAACCAAGGTCCAGCTTAGTTCTGCAAGTGCCTACCACATTCATAATTACTTCCACACATTTTATGAATATTCAGCTAATATGCAGGTATAAATTATTATATTTCCGTGTTCACCCACCTGTACACTTTGTAGTGTGGTACAGATACAAAATCATGACACAGGTATATTGCTTAAGTAAATATACTTTTTCGTACTAATCAATGTGTCCTTGCTACACGGTCGATTATACATACATACATGTCACATTCCTTGGAATAAGCGACGTACCTGTTTAGTACGAAAAAGTATATTTACTCAAGTCAACCTAGGACTGGCTCTAGCGTCTGATGCCAAATACAATTTTGGTGATGACAGCAATATGTTTGAATGTTCAATCTTTGCAGTCAATGTCCGCAACGCAGATGAAGCGTTAAATAAATGTATGTAGGTATAATCTTAAACACTGTGTTAGTAGGAGGCATTCATTACGGGAAGAGGGACTGTAGGAGAATTCCAAATTATGGGTATACAGCCGGTGGCGAAATTGGTATACCCGCGAATGGTATGTTTTGCTGGTTCGGGTCCAGGCTTGCAGTATATTCGTAAAGTAGTTCTTTTTACTGGGCTCTTTCTTCAATTAATGTGTCCTTGCTTCATGGTCGATTATACATGCATACACGTCACATTCCCAGGTATATTGCTACTTATCTTTTTCCACCATATTGTGAATTTCTTTATAAGAAATACAAAACAATGGGAACTGCACAAATATTAAACAAACCCGTTGCATAATAAGTATTAAGTAATAGATTTTGTATTGTTATCATAACCACTGCCATTCTATACTCTTGAACTAGTTGACTTGCTTAAAAATAAATCATAATTTCGCTGAATATCTCTTTGTATGTTAACTAATAAGAATCGAGTAACGAGGAAACTCTGAAATTAGATCACTTTAATAGTAAAAATTTATACATATATGTACAGAATGCATATTCTAACGGTGACACCTATGCATCGAGTATTCATCAAAGCTCTATTAAGGGTGCCGATAAATCACTTACAATCATAAAAAAAATATATATAACACACGTTTCTTGTCAGTAACAAAGATATACCGAACACTCCAAACGGGGGAACTCCTCAATGGTCAACAGCACGGACACGAATTTTTGTATTTGAAAAAGGTTTATTATTATTATTATTATATAAATTATTATTTTTTCGTTTTTTGCAACAGTTTGTGCAACCAGTTCTCCGCATAAGCAGGAACAGCTACAAACTGTTACGAAGATTAGCTGAAAACGCCCACGACTATCCGGTAGTGACTGTCCGTCTTTTGGAAAAAGTAAATTATGCTATCAGACCGTTAAGTACTATCTGAGGATTGAAAAATCAGCCCTTAGAGGGCTATGTAGAATGCTAATAGTTAAAAAATGTAGACATTTATGTTTGCATGAGAATTTTAAAAAACCTCGCACATGATTGATCAAATAATATTTTACTATGTATTGCGCTGCGCTGCGCACGAGCGCGGTGGATGCCTCCTTGACAACGGGCTGAATGATTAGCTCGAAACGTCGGAGTATATCTCTGCCTGCCGCGTGAAAAGCCGTAACATTTTTTAAACATGTCTAACGACCGCGGTAACCTCAAAAGTATCATAATATTTTACTATGCTAATTCTACACTCACTACATCTAGCTAAACAAAACAAAGCTGATGTGTGTATAATTTTGGACCTCTGACAAGAAATGTGCGAACGGTTGCCTTGCTACCTTTGCATGGTAACGGCCCTTAAGGGCTCTCTGGTCAAAACCGCCCCATATACCAGCCTATTCTATCGTAATTATATAAATCCACATTTGTAAGCGCAGCCTAAAATGTTTTATCAACTTTATATCGATTATCCTGTTAACCTGATTGTCCAGATAAGACACACTGGTCTTCTGTTAAAAATTTTAACCATTTTAACCATTTCCGTACAATATTTCATACTTTTGAATAGAAGACATTAGAAAAAAAGCCAGACTTAAGACATGCCTAAATTGGAGCATACTTACGTCAGTCTATCCGTACGGGTTGAAAAAATTCTATAGCGTGAGCTTGAATAATAAGCCAGATCTCGTATTACAAAATTTACAAGTGCTAGGCGTAAGCACGCTCTAAATGCAGCATATATAAATGCTAAATTTTACAGGTGATACAGGTGGTACTGGTTGATTTTTGGAACTGCAACCTAAATATGAAATTACAATTAAAGTATGATTATAGTTGGTCGGTTAGAGAGTCCTTATGACCCAGTAAGGAAGAAAGGACAGGAGAGGTAACCGCAACTCGACTCTATGGGACCGGCGTAGCCACTTTTAGATACAATGAGTGTAGCGCCGGCGAGTCAGTACGCTCACGAATTCGCCCACAACTGAGGTTCTCGAGTTCCAATGACACGTAAGAATGCTTCGAACGAACAAACGAACGTTCACAGAACGCATTTTTTTTATTTTTTATATAACTGGATATGGATGGCTAATAACAAACTGAACGTCAGTTATTAGCCTAACACACCACATGGGAACTAGGTGCAATTTTTTTTTTTTTTTTTATGCGACCTGACATGGATGGCTAATACCACACAACTACCGTTATGATATTAGCCCAATACACCTCATTCCCAAAGGAATTTGGTGCCATGCCAGGACCTTCCCTTTATGAGCACGGCTACATTAAACTGGATGGAAAACACGGACAATTTTTCATTGCCGCTTCGACCATCTTTTCATCCAATGCGATGGTACCAACCCGGGCGGGCATAAACCCTACCACCTAGTAGGGGAAGGGGACCTACAGTTTTACATGGATTCCGAACCATGGAGCAGCTCGCATTCGTAACGAATTGCACTTATCGAACTCGGAAAGAGAAAGACAGTGGTGCATGTCGGTATTGAACCCAGGCCTCTGGTACGCTAGGCCAGTCCCCGCGCCACTAGGCTACGAGCCGCTCAAAATTTGCCATGCCATGCCATTGCCATGCCAAGACCTTCCTTTTGTGTAAGGAACATTCGACGTTGAGCATCCCGAATTCGTAAGTGAACTACCTACACTCAGTGCATATACACTAATTCGTCGCACTCGGGACATACAGGCGTATCTCACAATTACGGATTTTATATAGATATATAGTATACATATAATCATTTATTTGCTCTATTATTTATGTTTAAACTCTTAGCAAAGCTTCTTACCAGGTAATTTTTTTTAGCATAATTGGCAGTATATTCAGTAAAATATGAAAGAAATCAGAGAAACCATCACTTTTTCAACTCTACTGCAAATGTAATAAAAATGAGATACGCCTGTTTGTCCCGGGTGCGACGAATTCGTAGCTACTCTACCGCCATAGGAATGTGTTTGGATCCGCACTCCCGTTATTCTTACTCGCTGCGAAGGCGTATCGTTATCGAGCGGCAACGTGACACCGTAGGGTGACATGGTGGCGCCTAGCCCACGGAGAGGTTGTCGGCGGCGAGGTGGTGCCGGGGAGCTCGCGCCGCGCCGCCGCCCGTCTCCGCCAGCATCGAGTGCCGCTTGGCGAGCGCCTCGCGCCGCCGCCGCGGCTCCGGGCTGCGGGCGCACCGACACGTCAGTACGGACACACTAAGTGAGACAGTTCTGAAAGGTTATAGGGTTTCATCATAGATGAAAGAATACCTAGATGTTTCACCAATAGGTCAATGACGAAGGGACGAAAAATGGATGGCGCAACTGCACGGAGACACGTTTACGGGTATGGAAATAGGATGGCGCCACTTTCATACCTAGAACTCGCGAAATAGCCAATAGATGGCGCTGTACAAACATAGGATTTTTTTATAGATTAATAATACTGTTTTCTTTCAAAGTTGGATAGTAGGATAGTATAAAATGTTGAATTGGGAGCTTGATAGCTGCGCCATCTCTCGCCCGTGTAAACGCTTCTGCAAGAGTTGTTTAAACAGACAGATTTACCGTCTGACAGTCTGTCCGACATTTCCCGCGGAAGTTTACTTCCTCGCGGATATGGGGCCTTAGTTATACGTTTATTGCAATGCACGTGCGCTGTACGCAGATACGTATACAGCTAGTCAATGTCACGTGCGCTATCGAGTGGCACCTGGTGTGCGGGTGCGAGAGGCGGCGGTGGTCGCGCGGGGAGGCGGGCGCGGCGAGGCTGCCCGGCGAGCTGTCCTGGCGGCGCAGCGCCGGCGGCTCGCCCGCGCCGCCCGCCAGGTACGTCTGGAACGTGGGCCGCGAGTTTTGCGCCGCCTCCTTGATGGAACCTGTGCGGCGGGACATTTCGGGTTGGAAATCCTCTTTGGCATATACTACATTAATAATTAATAAAAACCATCACACTAAACACTTACATTGTAATATACAGCTCTTTATCTATTGTAATGATAGCTCTTCACACTAAAGGACTGACATTTATAAGCTTACGACTATGGACAGCCCCGGGTACTCCCATATCTAATTTAATGATATCTCATCACACTAAAGGACTATGGCTGAGATAAACAGTCGTAACAGAAACTAAGACTTACGAAAAGTAGTACTTTGTGACGTCAATTTGCATTACTTTGAGATTTCGTCCATACAAAATGTGTCAAAGTGACGTCACAAAGTACTACTTTTCGTTAGCCTTAGTTTTTGTTACGACTATTTATCTCAGCCTATGACATTGACACATATTTACACATTGACACATAGAACAATTTTGATCTGGAATGATACTTTGACTCTGGATGTTGAGGTGTGGGTCTAATTGCACCATACTATAATATCATGAAAATGTAATCCAACCCCAGTTAGATAAAAAATGGGATGTGATGCAAAACGTCAGCTAAATTTCAATGCGAATTTTAAGAGATTTTCAAATTGATAAAGTATATTTGACACACACAAATAACCATGCAATCCATAAACCCATGCAGGAAAAGGAAAATATGCTTAAAGGTACCCACCATGCAATCCACATACCCATGCAAGAAAACACAAAAACAATTTAAGTATACCCCAAGCAATCCATATAGCCCTACAGGAAAAAGGAAAAAATAATTTAGGGCATCCATGCCGGCCCTGGCAATTAAATAGGTAATATAAATGTAGAAAGATGATCAAATGAATAAATCACGTAGATCAAAAATTATACTCAACATGACATGCCACAACAATTCGACATCTAAATTTACTGAAGCTGTTTTTAGTATTATTTTATATGTATAGTCGCATTCAAAAGTCCAGTAGCATGTTCCAACGCGATTGCTATGAAGCGCACGCATCGTGCGGTGGTGAAGCGAGAGGTGGGGATAGCACCGCCCGCGCGGGTTGCGGTAGCCCCCCCCCCCGCCTGAAGACCGGTCGGCGGGGGAAGGGGCACGCCACATGAGCAAAATAAACCTGAACCGTGCTACTGGACTTATTTCGTCGATAGTACAACGAGAAATATGCGACCGATCATGTTTCTACGTTTGTGCACAGATAATCCAGCTAATTCGTCAGAGGCACACCGAACACAATGATTCTATCTACATGAGCCATCAATTCATTATACAATGCGGTTAGTTGACGGTGAATTAATCACGGATGATACAACACGAATCTACGAGAATTATAAATTTCGCTCTGATAACTCGTACCTTTGCTGAATACGCATTCGCTTGTTTCTTCGTAACACTAATAAGTACGTAATCCTAAGATGCTGTAAGTGCTAACTGAAGAAAATTTGCAGACCTAATGACCTACGAAAACAAAAACAAACAACACTGCATTACAAGTACAGTCGACTAAATATATTTTATGGAAGCCTTGAAAAAAAAAATCATGCAACAAGCATTCAACTGTATGAATAAAATTCAAAGTAAGTGTAAAAAATTACACGAGCCAAAAAGCACAAAATAATCTGGCAATTATGTTTTCTTAAAAACTGTTTTTCTGCTTGCTATTCAGCAAAATATTCTATGTGTATCAGAAAAATATATAGCAAGACTCTTCAATCAAAAATGACCTGGAATGTTCTGTACCATGCAAATGCATTCCTTTAAAAAAAGAATTAAGACAATCCACCAATTCCTGCTTGAGCAATCTTACGTCAATTGGATTAGTTCTATTATTTTAATTGAATAGTCAAAGAAAAGTTTTAGGTTAAGTCCACTGAATGGGTCAAAAATCATGCAGGTTCGACAAGATTTTGTTTCTTCTGTTAGCAACCGTGTCACGGCATTTCCTGTGTTGGCATTGATTTGATAAACACGATACAAACATAATGCATGAAAAACAAATTTGGATGGAGGCACATATAGGGAGGAGGGTAGTTACCTAAAGTGCGTGCGAGCCACGGCGGCCAAGACTGCTTCTGGTTCATAGCAGCCTGGTACTCGTTCACCGTCGTGCTCAGCTGGTGGCTCAACTCCTGCAAAGAAACGTACACCGCTCACATTGAAAACATTCAGGAATATCGCAGGAGTATGTCAATTTTAGAAGCATTAGGCATTAAGGCTGCTTGTAGCTCGACTGGCTGCGTACCAGAGGTTTGGATTCAATTCCTCGCCCCGAAATGCACCACTTTCTTTCTCTTACTGAGTTTGATAAGTGCATTTCGTCACGAATGCGAGCCGCTCCATGGTTCGGAATCCCTGTAAAACTGTAGGTCCCCTTCCCCTACTAGGTGGTAGGGTTTAAGCCCGCCCGGGTTGGTACCATCGCATTGGATGTAAAGATGGTCGAAGCGGCAATGAAAATTGTCCGTGTTTTCCATCCAGTTCATCATAACGGTAGTTGTGTGGTATTAGCCATCCATGTCAGGGTGCATGATAGGAAACTCTCAGCAACATCAACCAATGCAGTCAGTTCAGTAAGATAGAGCTATGAAAATCACCGGTGTAATCAGCAAAGTTACTTGGCATGGCCACTACTTTATTAAGAAATCGTGCAATGGGCTAATAGATATATCTTTTTAATTATACCAATTACATATACCAATATCATGCAAAGGGCAGTGGGCAGCCAGCACAGACTCGATAAGCTACTGACGTTTTTGTGTCATGTCACATTGTGTGGACCTCCAGATAGCTAGTGAACCAAGTAAACTAAACACTGCTATGAAATATAATAAGGTGCGGCACATGGAAAGTTCTCGTCAATGTTGGACTGCTGCGTGTCGGCGGTGACATGGACAAATGGTAGTCGGGAAATATTGCTAATGTCATACAAGTGATGCGTAGGGATAATAAACATCAACAGATGGCATTACTATTCACATTTCAGAATACATTAAATATAAACCAATGATATTTTTTATTTACACATTTACATTGCTTAATTTATAGTTATTAAGGTCGGCCCGTTAGCATCACAAAATTTCGCCTCCCATACAAACGTAGTTTACTAATAATTTCAAAACCACTGTTCCAACTTACTTTATATTTGGTATCTAATATTAGGCCCCAAATATCTGTGTCTGCATGTCTTTGTTTTTTCGGAAAATGTATTCTGAGTCAAACCACAAACAAAATTCGTATGAAGATTTTCTTTTTGCTTTCATTTCATTCGCTTTGGATTTTTCAAAAAAACAAAAGCATGCAGACACAGATATTTGTTACCTGATATTAGATATTAAATATCAATTTAATTGGAATAGCGATTTTCAAATGATTAGTAAACTACGTTTGTATGGGGAGCATAGCTTACGGGCCGTTCTTAAGTAATAATATCATTTTCATCACATCAAAATTTGGAAATAAGCTTAGTTTAATGACGGTGTAACTAGTTCTGGCAGTGACGAGAGATGGCGCTGGGTAGAAATGTCATGGTACCAGCGAAGATAACCAGTTTTCGGGGAGTTTTGTATGCAGTATGACGTTAGGAGTCTATCCATACTTTTTCTTGTCTATGGTAGTGGTAAAGGGCCACACGACGCACGCACCTGGTTGCTGCACTGCGCCTGCACGTGCGCCAACTTCACCTGCGCCAGCTCCAGCTCGAGGTCGCGCACGCGCCGCCGCAGCTCGCCCTCCGCGCCGCCGCCCCCGCCACCCCCGCCCGCCGCCTCCACGCCGCGCTCCGCGTACTCCAGCGCTGCGCACACCACACGCGAGTTGCGGCGGACACACTTACAAGCTTTGCCGTCGCACTTCCCGTCATAAATTCGCCAGCGTCGGTAGCTCGGTGGCGGGTTCGTGTTCTGGATGGGTAACCGTTCGACCTTTAAGGTGGGCCTTCCCGCTCAACTCCTCATACAAACGTGGAAAGAAGATCATGCCCATATTTCTTGTCAGAGATGCAGAATTTTGCTCAAAGTAGCTGTAGATAAGATTTTTGACTAGTGGTTTGTTAGTTGACCAGTGGTTTACTTTTAGCTATAAGTCGTTTTGTAATTAAGATTTTCGTAAATATAAACTAAACACTATCACGGAGCCTGTCTTTTTCGCGAAGGTCCCAGAGCGCAATAGCACGTGCTCGCGAATGAGTTAGTCCCGCCGGGAAGGGCCACCTTAAGGCTGCAAGCTAATTGGAATTTACGTAATATAGAGGGTCTCCTTCAGGTGTAGGGGTAAGGCTGATCATAAATTTGAAAATGGTAGAAGTGACAATGAAATTTGTAAATTAATGAAGGTCCTGGCATGGCACCTAATTCATTCGAGAATGCAGTGTATTGGGTTAATGTCGTGACAGTAGGACTCGTATTACCCATTTATGTTCAGTACCACGAAATAAGGAAGTCGCAGAAATAACTGTTTATGTAATCTCCCCGGAATTTATGTAAATTTTTTTACACTTGAAGCATGAGACGCACCGTCTGATAAATTCAAAGTCGTTCTACACTCTAATCACCTAATTTAAAATTACCCATTAACCTATGTAAGTGGGTTAAAAAAAGTGTTTACCATTTTTATTGTCAGCGGGCGCCATTTTTAAGTTGCATGCCACACATTCCTTTACAATGTCCTGAAAATAAGAAAAAATACTTTAAAACATTATGTCTCTCAACACTTACGGTTATCCGATGGAAAATCGGTTTTCGACGTTAACCGGCACGACAGTATGAAGCTCTCATCAGCCTGGACTCCGCTACTGGCACATCATAGAAGACAACATACAGGAACACCAGCCGTGCAAACTGGCATTGTTAGTAGCCGCATTTGTCTATGGTGCACCAAAACTTCGGACTATCCTCATCCACTGGTGTCACAGCCTACCCACAGATACAATCTGCGCAGGTCCTGGCATGGCACCTAGTTATTATGAGGTGGGTTGGGCTGTGTCGACAGTAGGTGTAGTATTAGCCTTTCATATCCAGTTCTATAAAAAAGTGGTAACAAAGGAGGTCAAACTAACACTTTCCAGAGCCTGTAGTCTCAGTTGTCACCTAAATTGGCGTTTACGGCAAACCGATTGACTGGCGTTTTCCGTAAAAAACGTCAAAATCCATACAAGTTTTTACAAGAGATTCTGTGATTTTACTTCTTCAAGCTGTCAAAGTCAAACTTGGACTTTTGATTTGTATGAAAACGAGGAGTCGGCGTAAATGGCAATGTCGACGTATTCATGGCAACGTTGAGTAAGCTGTTGACTCGCCAATGTTAGTTCCATTAACGCCCACTGCAGATGCTCTTCAATTTCTCCATACATTGTGACTACCATTAGGACAACAAAAAAAAAAGTTTATAAACATGAAATGTGATAACCATACTTGAACATGATTTAGACACATCAGCCTAGGCTGCCTGTCTAAAATACAACAAATAAATACATTTGAAAACGCCAGTAGATCTGTTTGCCGTAAATGCCAATTAAGGTGATCACTGGGACTACAGGCTCTGGACAAGAAGCGCGGCCAGGTACTAATCCACTCATGAGAGTACACCCACGCAGTTATACGTACTGCGTGCGAAGCGGTCAAGTCACCTGTATGTGGTGCAGCTGCCGGTCGAGCCGCGCGCAGATCTCGCGGTAGTCGCGCGCGACGGCCGCGTTGCGCGCCGACTCCTTCAGCGCCGCCTTCGCCGCGTCGCGGGCCTGTCGCGACGTCCACACCATTTCATTCAAATAAAAGAGGAAAAACAAGCTGAAGAGACCTCAAACTTCTACATTTGTATTATTACAAAAAAACAGCCGAGTGCGAGTCGGACTTGGCCGTTTTTTCCGGGGGGTTCCGTAACATCATACAAAAAAATCACGTTATTTGTATGGTTTTATGTCCCTTCAATTTTTAATCTTTTTTTATTTTACCAATTTGTTGTTATAGTGGCAAAATAAATACACTCTGTGAAAATTGCAGCTGCCCACCTATTACGGTTCATAAGATACAACCTTGTGACAGACGGACGGACGGACGGACAGACAGCGAAGGCTTAGTAATAGGGTTCCGTTTTCACCCTTTGGGTACGGAAGCCTAAGAACCCCCAGTACTCAAAGTTGGATCGAATTAATTCCTGAACTTGAATTTTCACCTAAGAGACATTCTACGGTTTATGAAACTACACAGTCGAAAGAAGACAGACAACGCTATAGAAATGTCAAAATGTGACACTGACAGTTGTACACACGGTGCCCTACCTCCAAAGAGTGAACGTTGCGTGACGTAAAGATGACGTCATGTCATTCACGGTACGCAATCAAGAGAGCGGTCAGCGCGAATCAGACCAGTGGTGAGTAGCGTAAGCTCAAATTGGACTGTGGTACAAGATTCCCAGCACCCGCTTCAAGGCGTCATGTCAATGCCTTCTCATCGATTACCTCATTGAGCTGCGACTCGAGCAGTTCCTTGTCCTGCTGCAGCTGAGAGTTGAGCCCCTTCAGCCTCTCCAGCTCCACGTTGACCTTCTCCTTCTCAGTAGCCTCTGTACACACACACAGACACACGTACAGCAATGATACTCTCCAACTCGGAACAGGCAGAAGATGCACTAATTCACTGTCGAGATTCCAAAAATAAGAACCCATTAACAGTCAAGAGCCAGACGAACCTTTGGTGAAGTTTTCGAACTCAAGTTGGTATTTGTGCAGCCTCTTGACCTTGAGCGAGCAGGCGTGCTTCACGATCTGCCGGGACACCTCCTCGGCGCGGCACCGCTTTGGCAGCGTCACTCTGTAAGGAACCACCGTTAAGACTATATTAGGTATTACAAGTTAGTATAAAAGTCGACCTGTCGTTTACCGTTAACAACTCTGGTTAGGGTTATCAGACTTTAGGAGGATATTGGTCTTTTTGTCGATTTGTTAAGGCCCAAACTTGGACTGTCGGACAGCGAACCTCATTTGGCATGCGGGCCTTCGAGCTTATTGTCTAGGGCAGCTGACTCAAAATAATTTTTTTCTGATAAATAGCCTTTTATTGTTTATTGTTTATTCATCATCCAGAGGCAGCACCTTGCACTCGGGTTTGTCATATTTTATCATTTATGTCTTGATTTGACCCATCTTTTCATCCAATGCGATGGTAAAAACCCAGACGGCAGGCCAGCAAACCTATCGAAGTGCACTCATAAAACGCGGAAAGGGAAACAAAGTGGCTTGGACAGGGCGGGGATTGAACTCATTACCTCAACTATGCTCAACGCCTTAAACTACGAGCCATTAAAGACAACATATTCACGCAAACGCCGATAGCATTACCAGTTAGAGGTTTACCATTACCTGAAGTATTTGAGAATGCCTTCGAAGTCGTGCTGCAGCAGGTCCCGCCGGGACTTCGACAGCAGCGCGAGCGCAACTTGGAACAGGGTGTCCATGCCTTGCAGCAGGAATACGTCCACTATGTGGAACACCTGAAATATGGAGCACCCGTCACATTTGAAGATGCGTGGGCCGTTTCCGCGCACTGATGATCTGTGCCTCATATGGTTCCCCAACATCGTGGCTTGCCACGTTATGGACGGAAGAAAACCAACCCCGGAGACTGAAGCGCAGAATCCCACAAGACTTGTTACCCAGCAGAAAATGAGTGTATGAAGAAATGAACAAAACATTTACTACGGTTATCATTGTACGAGTGGGTGCGCCAATGGACACATTTCACCAAAGACATGAAGAAAAAGGATCAAACCAATTGCTGAATGTCCTGCAATAGCAATAGATTGCAATGAAAAGAACAAAAAAAAAAAGTTTTATGGTGGCATAGACTAGTCACATGTCACGTAACAGGTAAGGCGATCTTAACAAAGCACATCCCAAAATACTACAGTCGTCTGTTGTCTGTTGTCTGACAGTTGTCAGAATATGAGAGAGACAAGTTGGTTGATGGAACGCATGGCCATACATTTTGCGCCTGGAGCAAATCTAAGTGTGTATTTCATAATTGTGAACAGAAAAAAAATGTTATGTAAACCCTGGAAATTTCTTTGCGGGTTCTTCTTTACTGAGTTGACCGAATGAGTTGACCGCGGATCTTTGTGACATAACTTAGTGTAGTTTGACTACCAAAAAGTTTAAATAAATGAAATGAATACGAAATTAAATAACCGTAACTATAACATTAACCAGAAATGGTGCACTCCACCCTTAAACAGTTCTTTATTAATTTGAGTGTCAGCGACATATACATTGGTCGTGACATTCTTCGCAAGCAGGATGTCACGACCAATACTTTATCAGATTATTTTCAAAATCTGATTACAATGCTTCAAATGTAGATGTCTCTAAAACGCAAATTAATATCCATTAAATACATAAAATTATCAAGTTCTTTATTAGTTTCACATTTCGTTCTTGAGTCAGGCAGATGTCATTCACACAGACATCAGACCCCTACTTGCTTCCCAAGCCGTCTAGTGTCATTAAAAAGGCACTCAAGGGGTCCTGGCGCTGGGGTTCCCTCCTCCACGGGTATCGTTTGCCTTCCGCCCTATACGTAAGGAGAGTGGCTCACCAGCGGCAGCGGGAAGCGCGCGGTGAACAGCGTGAGGAACCACTGCGACGCGAACATGTGCGGCTCCACGCCCACCTCCTGGAAGTGCTGCCGCAGGTCCGTCAGCTGCTCCTGCTCGTCCGGGGAAAAGGAAAAGTGCTCATCGCAAATGTTCGATGGTCATTTTAAGGGGCCAGCAACCCAATATTCTAGATTCATATTAAGGCGCCTATATATCATTGCCTAAAGTCAAGAATACGCGCGGCGGATTCTAGCCAGTGCCATCATGTCAGCGGAAGGGTACGCACGTTTCGCGCGCTCCGTCCCCGCTCGGCAAAGTACGACCAGTCATTATTTCGTCAAAAAAAAAAAGATTTTTTTTGAACATATTGTGATGATATTTGGCAAAAACTTCTTCAAGACGTTTCGATTCTATCAGTGAAAACCGCATCTAAATAGAATTAGCCGTTTCATCGTGAAAAGCGGCCAAACATTGGTGAAGACAGACAGACAAACACTTCCGAAAGATAGCCCCTCGAAAAAGTTGTTTTGTAAAATTTCAAAATTACAGACACGCGTGTGGCGTGTTTTATAATTACTTAAGATTCCGTAAATTCCTTCAAAAATAAACTGTACAATCATATAAAATAAAAAAAAAGAATAGATGATAAATAAATAAATAAGTGTTGTGATATAGGCGCATCAGCTTAAAGCTGCTAGCCTATCAATAATAATCTAATAAATAATATAAAGGGGAAAGTTTGTAATAATGGATGGATGGATGGATGGATGGATGGATGGATGGATGGATGGATGTTTGTTACTCTTTCACGTAAAAACTACTGAATGGATTCTAATGAAACTTTACAATAATATAGCTTATACATCAGAATAACACATAGGCTACAATTTATGTGCCCATGGGCTTTAGAACTTTCACGGGGCTGCGAAAACGATGCCGGTAGCGATACTTCACACTAGGGGGAGAGGAGCCGGGGGCAGTGGCGGGGAGCGGCGGCGGGGGGAGGGCAGACGTCGTGACTGTTTGGTGTCCGTTTGGCGAATTTTCAAGGCACTAGCGATTTGTAAAACTTAGCACATGTACATTTAACTACCCGGGAATTAGGATTGGCTAAATAGAATTCAGTTCCGCTTACGCTAAGATGGGGCTGTCATACAAACTGCAATGCTATGCACGGCTCGGCTTTGCGGCGGCAGCGCTTACTTTTACTGAAGTACGGCTTGGTATTTCCTGCAACTTTAGGACTACTTGGCATCACGCTAAATCGCCGGAGGAGCGACCAACAGAATAAAATCCTTGAGAACCAATTACTCGATTTAGATGTGCATTGTATCTACGTCTAGCCTGATTCTACTAAAAACTTATAGATTACATAATATAACGCTTCATTACCAGAAAGGTAAGTAGTGAGTCTTAAAGTCTTATAACATGCGAACCACTTACCTGATTTATATGCGTATTTTATCAATGTATAGCATCTCTGGGAGCAGTCAGGTTCGAGATGGGTTACTGTTTTCGATGTTGAGGCTGGCTGTGGGTTGGAGTCCACGCAAAACTTACCTACGTTACACGTTACTTACTAGGTAAGCAATGTAGCAGTGAAAGTGCAGAAAGGTTCTCGCGGCAAATGTTTTTTTTTTTTTATAGCCACCAAACGTCAACGAAGCTCTAAATGGGAATTATTGGATGTATCTCATTAAATCATGCTATTTCGGCTCGAACGATCTTGATTAAAGTTGGTACATGGATACATTGTCCTGGACCAGTTTGACCCTATTTTGGACCAGTCATGTGGGCTACTTTTTATCCATGAGATAATTTAGCCGACACTAACCCGAGCGGAGCCGGGTACCGCAGCTAGTATAATATAATTCCACTACGAGAATAGAGGAAGGTATGTCATAGTGCAGACCTCGAGCAAAGCAAACGTACCTCCATGAGTCGGTCAAGCTGGTGCAGCCGCATGTAGAGGGCCTCAAAGCCGTCCTTGTACAGCTCGCGCAGGCCGTAGCCGTACATGAGACGCACCAGCACACAGAACGCCTGCTCCTCCGGCATCTGCGCGCGGGAACAGACATCACATGACCCATCCGCTCTCCGATAAAGTCTTACGGCTCACGAAACCCGGCCTGTCCGCAACGGATACAAATATTTTAGATTATATATATATTTTTTTTATCTCCCTTTTATATTACAATCTGTCGCATATTTGGACATTCAGTAATAGTTATGTGAATTGTTAGTGTTGGCTTTCTAGGATTTCTTCCAGTGAAGCAACCTAATAGAATAGAATAGACAAACATTTATTCAATTAAGGTACATGGTTACACAGAGAAAAGTAAATTAAATTACACTTAAATGGAAAAACTTAAAATAAAAAAAATAGAAGAAATTAACCAAAATAATACCCTAAGGAAAAGGATTGTGACTCAGCGATGGTTCGCACTTACAAAAGCTGCAGGATGCTACAGCAATCAGGCGACGCTAGTTTTCAGTCACCACCAAAGGAGGTATGGGAATGTGAATATGTGTATCTTGATATGTTCAATGTTTGTATGTTTGGTGACATCCACCGAAGAGAAAGGAAGGACTACTCGCGCGCCACGCGCTGCAGCGAGTCCTGCCCCAACCCGCCCGCCTCGCGGAAGAAGTCGTGCGCGGGGAACGTGCGGGCGGTGTCGCACTGGATCGCACCCCGGCACCGAGGCGTGTCGCTACTCACGTGCAGCAGCAGCGTGGCCGCCAGGAAGCTGAGCCCCTGGCAGTAGCCGACCTCCGCGTCGTACACGGCGTACGCGCGCGCCACGCGCTGCAGCGAGTCCTGCCCCAGCCCGCCCGCCTCGCGGAAGAAGTCGTGCGCAGGGAACGTGCGAGCGATGTCGCGCTGGATCACACCCCGGCACCGAGGCGTGTCGCTACTCACGTGCAGCAGCAGCGTGGCCGCCAGGAAGCTGAGCCCCTGGCAGTAGCCGACCTCCGCGTCGTACACGGCGTACGCGCGCGCCACGCGCTGCAGCGAGTCCTGCCCCAGCCCGCCCGCCTCGCGGAAGAAGTCGTGCGCGGGGAACGTGCGAGCGATGTCGCGCTGGATCGCACCCCGGCACCAGGCGTGTCGCTACTCACGTGCAGCAGCAGCGTGGCCGCCAGGAAGCTGAGCCCCTGGCAGTAGCCGACCTCCGCGTCGTACACGGCGTACGCGCGCGCCACGCGCTGCAGCGAGTCCTGCCCCAGCCCACCCGCCTCGCGGAAGAAGTCGTGCGCGGGGAACGTGCGAGCGATGTCGCGCTGGATCGCACCCTGGCACCGAGGCGTGTCGCTACTCACGTGCAGCAGCAGCGTGGCCGCCAGGAAGCTGAGCCCCTGGCAGTAGCCGACCTCCGCGTCGTACACGGCGTACGCGCGCGCCACGCGCTGCAGCGAGTTCTGCCCCAGCCCGCCCGCCTCGCGGAAGAAGTCGCGCGCGGGAAACGTGCGAGCGATGTCGCGCTGGGTCGCACCCCGGCACCGAGGCGTGCCGCTACTCACGTGCAGCAGCAGCGTGGCCGCCAGGAAGCTGAGCCCCTGGCAGTAACCGACCTCCGCGTCGTACACGGCGTACGCGCGCGCCACGCGCTGCAGCGAGTCCTGCCCCAGCCCGCCCGCCTCGCGGAAGAAGTCGTGCGCGGGGAATGTGCGAGCGATGTCGCGCTGGATCACACCCCGGCACCGAGGCGTGTCGCTACTCACGTGCAGCAGCAGCGTGGCCGCCAGGAAGCTGAGCCCCTGGCAGTAGCCGACCTCCGCGTCGTACACGGCGTACGCGCGCGCCACGCGCTGCAGCGAGTCCTGCCCCAGCCCGCCCGCCTCGCGGAAGAAGTCGTGCGCGGGGAACGTGCGAGCGATGTCGCGCTGGATCACACCCCGGCACCGAGGCGTGTCGCTACTCACGTGCAGCAGCAGCGTGGCCGACAGGAAGCTGAGCCCCTGGCAGTAGCCGACCTCCGCGTCGTACACGGCGTACGCGCGCGCCACGCGCTGCAGCGAGTCCTGCCCCAGCCCGCCCGCCTCGCGGAAGAAGTCGCGCGCGGGAAACGTGCGAGCGATGTCGCGCTGGGTCGCACCCCGGCACCGAGGCGTGCCGCTACTCACGTGCAGCAGCAGCGTGGCCGCCAGGAAGCTGAGCCCCTGGCAGTAACCGACCTCCGCGTCGTACACGGCGTACGCGCGCGCCACGCGCTGCAGCGAGTCCTGCCCCAGCCCGCCCGCCTCGCGGAAGAAGTCGTGCGCGGGGAATGTGCGAGCGATGTCGCGCTGGATCACACCCCGGCACCGAGGCGTGTCGCTACTCACGTGCAGCAGCAGCGTGGCCGCCAGGAAGCTGAGCCCCTGGCAGTAGCCGACCTCCGCGTCGTACACGGCGTACGCGCGCGCCACGCGCTGCAGCGAGTCCTGCCCCAGCCCGCCCGCCTCGCGGAAGAAGTCGTGCGCGGGGAATGTGCGAGCGATGTCGCGCTGGATCAGACCCCGGCACCGAGGCGTGTCGCTACTCACGTGCAGCAGCAGCGTGTCCGCCAGGAAGCTGAGCCCCTGGCAGTAGCCGACCTCCGCGTCGTACACGGCGTACGCGCGCGCCACGCGCTGCAGCGAGTCCTGCCCCAGCCCGCCCGCCTCGCGGAAGAAGTCGTGCGCGGGGAACGTGCGAGCGATGTCGTTCTGGATCACACCCCGGCACCGAGGCGTGTCGCTACTCACGTGCAGCAGCAGCGTGGCCGCCAGGAAGCTGAGCCCCTGGCAGTAGCCGACCTCCGCGTCGTACACGGCGTACGCGCGCGCCACGCGCTGCAGCGAGTCCTGCCCCAGCCCGCCCGCCTCGCGGAAGAAGTCGTGCGCGGGGAACGTGCGAGCGATGTCGCGCTGAATCACACCATCGAAGGGGCACTCCTGCGGTAGACAGGTATCTTTAGTATATATGTAAAGTACATCCAAAAAGGAGTTCCTGACATAATGCCAAAGAAAACACAAAGATCATGAGCAACCTCATCTTAGAAACGTCAAAACTGTTAGATTATTGTGATATTTTCTTTTCAATTATTTTGATTAACATAATTTGTAACAATATTTTCTGAATAATATCGAGGAACATTGATAATTTCAATTACATAGATAATACAGTTTATAATATAGTAAATATGAATTTTAAATATATTGATTCATTTTTTAGGGTTTCTGCCAGCTTTGGCAGATTTCTAAGGGCAGTTCGCCTAGACACCACCTGTCGCGATAAATAAGCAGTTTTCTTTCCCCTTACTTTTGCATTACCTAACTAATGTCTCTGGAATACCATACATTCGTAATACTGCAAGAGAAATATTCATGTCTCAGCGCCTACCTTGGTGATGAGGACCCTGTAGGTGTCCATGAGGTGCTGGTACTGATCCGTGTCCGCGAGCCGCTGCCACACCTCGCCGCGCAGCGCCTCCGGGACCCCCAGCCGCACCAGCTGCCCCAGCGCCTTCGGGCGAGGACCGCTCCAACTGACAACCGAGACATTAAGATAACATTAATGCCGATGAGTTTCAGACTTTAGTTAAGAGTATTTTGGCCGGCATCTACTACAATGTCTTATTTTTCGTCCTAATGGTGCTCTCTCTGTCTTAATTCTACAAAAATAGAGATCTGTCTGATACATTTAGACTAGATTAATTTAGCGGTTTTGATGAAATTCTGCAAATACATACATTTAAGAATACAGAGGAAAGTAGTTTTTCTCTCTATTTAACTGACAACATTATGATTTCAGAGACGTATTCTTGCGTGGACTGACAGAACAGAAACCATATGGTGCCTATTGGACCCCCCCCCATCACGCAGACCCCATTGAACGACTTGTGGGTCGAGGGCGAGTGTACTGGCCTTCCATCCTAGAGGTTTGGGTTCATATCCTCGCCCCAATTCATGCATCACTTTCTTTCTTGTTCCGAGTCGGATAAGTGCATTTTTCTGTTCCATGGTTCGGAATCCATGTAAAACTTTACATCCACTTTTCCTACTAGGTGGTAGGGTTAAGCCCGCCCGGGTTCGTACCATCGCATTGGATGAAAAGGTGGTCGAAGCGGCAACTAAACATTGTCAGTGTTTTCCATCCAGGTCTATGTAGTCGTACTTAATTCCCTTGGGAATACAGTGTGTTGAGCTAATATCATGACGATGGGTGTGTTTTTAGCCACCCATGTCCAGTCACATAAAAAAAAATTGCTGAAAATTCAGGCAAAATTCACATGCAAATGTGCTCACCTTCTAAGCACTTGCGCCCAGTTTTCTAGAACACCTTCGCAGCAGTCTTTGGAAACTTCTCCCGTGCCGCTCAGCAGGGGCTCATCTCCATCTGGACAGAAACAAAAACCCATCATGTCTGAAGCAGTTAAATATTTATGTGTTCTGATTATTATATTTATGTGTTATATTGTAAGTTCGACAACCATAAGGAAGAGTAAAACTTAAATTTCAACTTCTTAACGTTTGTAAGTTCCTTAATCATTTGACCATAACACGAAATTATAAGCCACATTGTTTTTAAAGGGTTTTCCTGACTAGGTAATCTCTTCCTGGATATCGCATTTAGCTGATAACAGGTTAAGCAATGATTAATTTCTCTGGGTATAATCCATCTAATCCAGCAACTATTGGCGAGATGATTCTCTTGGTTATAGCTTCTCTTTCCTTCACATTTTAGTGATCAGAAAGTCGTAATGGGCGCGTGGAATAGTGCACAATTGAGGTTTTATTACTGAGTTTATATACGAGGCGAAAGAACGGCGAAAGGTGTGCGGCGGATTGAGCAACATCAACATTTTGATTCTGATAAGTTGTCTGTTGTGTGTTGTGTGTCTTAGTATCACAGCGATTCAGCTCACTAAAAACACGACTTCTCGTGTAAGCTTTCAGAAATCTCTCTACAAAGGTTACTGTTACAAGCACAGATATATTACTACTGAAAAAAAAAAACAAGTTTAGAAAAAAAGCACAGTTTAGATGATAGTCTTTTTCATACAGCCGTGTCACGTCAACTAAACACTGGTTTTTTGCTTTAGGGTTTCATACCCACAGAGTGCCTACGGAACCCTATTACTAAGCCTCCGCTGTCCGTCCGTCCATCCGCCCGTCCGTCCGTCTGTCACAGCGCTGTCTCTCATGAACCATAATAGATAGGCAGCTGAAATTTTAACAGGGTCTGTATTTATTTTGCCGCTATACAAGTTTAGTAGTGTTTTTCCAAATTATTTGCTTTGAGTGAATATTTTTTGTATTTTTGTTTCTTATTTATAGTTTTTTTTTACGAATTGTTCTGTTTTATTATAAATAAGCTTTAATTTCAGTTTCTTTTTTGTTTGTTAAATAGATAGTCATAAATTAAGCATGCAGTGTTCACAACGTAGTAGGGTGTACATTGCTGTATTACTATAAGTTATTTTTATTTATTTCAATGTCTATAATGTATAACCCTGTATGTGAACCAATAAAAAAAATATAACAAATAGGTAAAATTAAAAAAATATAAAAATTAAAGCGGGCCCCATACAAAAAACGTAATTGTTTTGTGTTAAATCTTGTACGATGGTACGGCACCCTTCGCGTGCGAGTCCGACTCGCTCCTGGCCGGTTCCTACAACGAACGGCAGCTCACCGGAGAGCTCGGGGTCGGTGGGCGAGGCGGGCGCCGTGGTGATGCTGGCGAGCGGCGACGGCAGCAGGCTGGACAGCGACAGCGGCAGGTTGAGCCGCGAGCGGTCCAGCTCGCCCGACGTCTCCACGCTCGCCACCTCGTACGCCACGCCGCCCGCCGTGCTCGTCTGCGACAGGCAATCATTTAGCTCTCACCTTCTAGGTAAGAAAGGGACAACTACTGGCGATTTCTTCACTTTAATTAATACAAGTGATGATAATAAAAAGCATAAAAAGAAGTTGCATTTGGATGAATCAGGCAATTTATTGCTGCTTTAGAAAGTTACCTTATTAAACTATTTAGATACGTGGATTAATGAGAAACCAAAGATTTGTGTTGTAACGTACCTCCTTAAGATTGATGAAGAACTGTTGCACCAGGGGCCTCTTGGAGTAGTACCAGAACCTCTCCATCGGTGGGAACACCTTTATAGGCGTCTCGATCACCAATCTGAAACAAATTATGACAATTATTCCGATACTTTTGAGATTACCACGGTCGTTGTCGGCGACGATATTGTCAGCTCATATTGCCTGTCGTCTGAGGTTTTGGAACGCAGACAAACACATTTCCGCTTTCGTACCCACCCACAGCTACGATTTACGACCACGGCAAGCCTAGCTGTCAGTCGTCTGCTGCGTACGAACATGGCAGATGCCTCCTTGATGGGCTGAATGATTAGCTCGAAACGTCGGAGAATGTCTCTTTCCACCGCGTGAAAAGCCGTAACATTTTTCAAACATGAATGACAATTATTACTAAGCAAGCCTTAAATGGGAAGCTGCCGGCCATGGAGGTTGTCTACCAGTATTGACACTGCTCTGGATACCCCACTGTGTTGTCTATGTCTGGACTGGCCGCATGAGCAAGCTAAGCTACGTGTCCAAAAATGTCTTTAAGGTGTGCACTACTGTGACAATTCCTTCACCGAAAGCATTGTTCATATGTAAGAATGAAATGATCAAACCAAAAATAAATAATGAGGTGCCTCTTTGGGATCGAACAAACGCCTTCAGGCGTGAGAGCCGCAATTACGGTTGATTACGGGAAGAGGGACTGTAGAAATTAAAATTATGTGTGGCGGATACAGCCGGTGGCAAAATTGGTTAGACGGAATACCCGCGAATGGTATGTTTTGGTGGTTTGGGCCCATCCTTGCAGTATATTCGTGAAGTAGTTCTTTTTACAGGGATCTTTCTTAAATTAATGTGTCCTTGCTTCAAGGTCGATTATACATACATGTCACATTTCTTGGCATAGCCGCATATCGTCAAAAGAGTCTGCACTCATAGCAGATGGTCCTTGATTTTTTTTTGTCTTGGCTTTTATGATGGCCTACACCACACCTAATGTCATATTAGCCCCATTCTTGTTGCTGCTGCTGTGACAATTTTTCGTTCAAAGCGATTGTCGGTATTAACCCTACTGCCTAGAATGAAAAGGATAACTACAGTTTTACATGGATTCCAATCTCTTTTTGTTGTCGTCGACAAAGGATTTCGTCACGAATGCGAGCTGCTCCATGGTTCAGAATCCATGTAAAACTGTAGGTCCCCTTACCCTACTAGGTGGTAGGGTTTAAGCCCCGGTTGCACGAAGAGACGGCCGAGTTGATCAATGTTCCTTCCCCACTGTCCACACAAAGTGACGTGTTTGATCATACTTTGACGTTGATTTTGATTTTTTATCCTTTCGTGCACTCGGCCCTAAGACCGCCCGTTGTCTGTGTTTTCCATAAATAATCCTAATTTGTTCGGGAATGTGGTGTATTGAGCTAATATCATAATGGTAGTTGTGTGGTATTAGCCATCCATGTCAGGTTGAATAAAAAAAAACCATGGTACAGCAATCATCCGGGACGAGATGCACTTATCCAATTGAAAAGAGAAAGAAAGTGACGAATGAACGGGGCGATGATTTGAACCCACAACCTCTCGCAAGAAACGCAAGTACTCAAGCCCGTACGCAACCAGCTGTTCAAATGTCCGCTAAAGAAGAATGAAGCTAGTCACCATTGGGCGGCAGCTATTCAAGTCATATCCACATACCCAAACCTCTGATAAAGGTTCCAAATTCAAGCTGATTGCAGACAAGACACACATAAAAAAAACCGGCCAAGTGCGAATCAGACTCACACACAAAGGGTTCCGTATCATCATAGAAGATTTAACAAAAAAAAAACATCACGTTTTTTGTATGGGTTTTTTTTTTATATTTTTACTTTAATTTTTATATTTTTTTATTTTACCTATTTGTTGTTACACTCACTCTGTGAAAATTTCAAATGCCTACCTATTACGGTTCAGGAGATACAGCCTTGTGACGGACAGACGGACGTACGGACAGCTGAGGCTTACTAATAGAGTTCCGTTTTCACCCTTTGGGTACGGAACCCTAAAAATGTCCGCAAGACTGACCGGAGCGGGTCGGGGATGCCGCGGATGACGAGGTCGACGCCGATGGACATGTGCGCGGGCGCGCCATCGCCGCTCGCCACGTTGAAGGCGGCCAGCGCCGAGTCGCCCGCGTTCCACACCGCGCTTACCGAGCAGCCCGTGCCGCCGAGCTCGCCGCTCACCTGCGTGTCGATCCCATGGGTTGGTGTAAATTCGACAGAAAATACCCGATAATGTAGGCAGAGATATGAGCCATATAACAAAGTCATTTGATACCTTCGAAGAAAAAAAGGAAGAAGTGATCGCGACTCCGCCGCGTGCACATCGTGTATAAGCAACTTTGTTAGTTAAGTAATTTATATTTCTAATCTATTTGCACTGAGGGTTGCTGTTTCTTTGTATTGTATGTAAAAGGACTGTATTTTTTTTATGTTTGCTACCTCAGAACTTTCGATGATCTTTGATGATTCTTTATTTATTTGAAAGCTGGTGCTTCCCGTGTGGTCCCATTTCAATTTGGTTTAGTTCTGACAATGATATCAGATAATCATATAAGTCTTAAATTTGCACTTCAGATTGCATACTTCAGATTCACTAAAAAATTTTAACTAAAAAATGACCGACTTCAAGGAAAAAGTATTCCAGCCGGGCACGCGCTGTGCCAGTCAAGAGAACTTTGGCTACCTTGGCTGACACCGACTCAAAAAAAAAAACAATAATCGTAACTACAAAAATGGCAATTATTTTTTACTTTTTATTGCATGATAATTGGTTTTGGAAGACTTTTTCTTTGAAGTCGTTTTTTTTTTGTTAAAATGTTTGTTTATATTCTTATTATATCATATTTATGTTACTGAGTGAATGCACATTTATTGTGTTCATTGACGTACATTTGTTTCAGTTTAAGTTTCTTAATTTCCTCCGTTAGATGTACATTACACACTTGGATTCGTTATTTTTATTTTTTCCTGTTAGTTCGATTACTTCTGGCGAAGAAGATCCGACAAGACACTTCGCCAGGTTTGTCATTGTATTTTTTTTTCATTGATGCTTACAAACTAGTTGACAGTTATTTATTTGGCGAAGAGCAAGCTCTTGACTACGATAATGACATTTTATATATTAAATAAAATAAATAAATAAAAATTAAGGTGGGCCTTCCCGCTCAACTCTCCATATAAACGTGGAAAGATCATGGGCATATTTCTTGTCAGAGATCTAAAATTATACTTAAAAACATAAGACCATTGACATGTATAAGGTCCATTGTTTCTAAGGTATAAGGTCCGAAAGTTCGATTTTTTCCGCACGTTTCATACTATTACTTTGGAGGTGGATTACTCAACGATAAAATAAAAACATCTTAAAAAGCTTAGTCAGACCTAGCTTGTTTGATAAAGATGTATAATCAAATAGATTTTTATATATTTTACTACAGCGCTCGTGATTTACTTTTAGCTATAAGTCGTTTTGTAATTAAAATTTTTGTAATGTTACCAAATCAAACACAAAGCGCATTGTCTGCTTTGTTTCCTCATCACGGAGTCTGTCTTTTTATTTGAAACAGAGAATGTCCCAGAGCGCAATAGCATGGTTCTGTACCGTGCCCGCAAATGAGTTGTCCCGCCGGGAAGGGCCACTTTAATAGGATCATGAATAGAATCATGATTTAAATTATTCAGGTGCAAAAAACCATTGTAATTGACACAAGGTAATAATTAAAGTTTATTTAATAATAATAATTATTATTAAACACAATAATGTCATTAAATACATTTATCTCACCATTTCAAGCAGTCTCATGTCTGAATGCTTGACGCTGCGGCCGGGAGCTAACAGGACACCGAAACACCTCTCGATTATAAGCCCACCGGTGTACGTCTGAAATGAGAATAAATACACAAAAGGGGCTTAACAATCTTATTGGCTTTTGCATAGAAAAGACATGGTTGTAGCGATTAAACGTAAACATAAAGTTGAAGCCTGCCATAGTGAAAATAATACTATAAGTTAAAATGCATACAAATTTAACCAAGATATAAATATACGATTCTTAACAGGAATGTATGTACCATCGACGACATAAGTCCAATAGCACCCTAAGGTCGAGTTTGTTTTCCACTTGTGGTGTGCCCCGTCCCCCGCCCCGCAACCCGCGCGAGCCGAGCGCTTCTTAACAATTGCGTTGAAATGTGCTATGGACTTTTGAATGCGACTATACCTCGAAAATGATATGTTCGCAAAACTATGAGTTTCTGTGTGCAGCATTGACTTTGATTAAAAATATTTGTTAGTGGACTAACATTAACCTAAGGGCGATTCCGCTATAGATGATTTCCGAAATGAATTTTTCAATCACGCTATTAGTTGTTTTTTTGGTTATTAGTGCAAAGAAGAAAGTCTAAATATAATAATCAATGTATTTTTATTTAATTTTATACCATATCTTCTTTTTTGTCGCTGTTGAAATATTACCATCCGAAGAATCGGTATAAACTGTAAAATCATAACTAGCACAACTGGCGCGAAACAGTGGTTGTTGACAGCTTGAGGTTATGTTTTATCGGCTAAAAGTGAAGTGGAAATATTCATTTATCTTCGTGTTCGAAAAAATTTAAGTATTTGTTGCGATTTATTAAGAATTATTGACTGCTAGAATACACTGTTAACTTGTTGCACCCGCGATGCAAAAGATATAAAAGTTTACTTTTTTAACAGAAATGAAGAGCTAACGTTCTGAAACTTTGCAAAAGTAAGAAGAAATAAAAACCATACTTAAATTATTTGTTTTTAAGAGTATAATGATTATTAGGTTAAAATAAACGATAACTTAAATTGGTTGCACCCGCGATCTCGACGTGAGATCGCGGGTGCAACACTTTTTCACGTAAACTTTTTGTGTGATTACTTTTACATTTCGTTGTTTTGATATACCTTGACTAATAATATATGCTGAAGTCGATTGATGATATTTATTGAATATGTGTGTCTATAGTATATTCCTTATTTTTTTAAAGAAATATTGGTTAAAATGACAACAGAGTAACATAAGGAGACTGCTTTTCAGAAATATAGGCGGAAATTAAAAGAAAAACCTGAGCTTCATGCTGAACACCTCCAACGGGAAAGGGCTCGTAATTCCAAACGGAGAGAAGTAATGTAATGAAAAATATTGGCTAGAATCAGATCCAAAGAAAGAATGCAGGCAACTAGAAAGGGACGTAAGGAAGAACAATTTAAACAAACATCTGCTAGATACAGCAGTCCTCGCACACTAGGCAAGGCTTTGGCAAAAATAAAACGTAATCTACCAGCCAGTCCTTCCAAAGCAGTGGAAGTTAGCTTCTGAATTCAACATTGCTGCATTTGACAAAAAATACGCCCCTAAGGCAGCGCTGCGAAAGCTAACTGATGGAGGGAAAAAACTGATTTGTGATTTTTAGGGTTCCGTACCCAAAGGGTGAAAACGGAACCCTATTACTAAGCCTCCGCTGTCCGTCCGTCCGTCCGGCCGTCTGTCACAAGGCTGTATCTCAGTAACCGTAACAGGTAGACAGCTGAAATTTTCACAGAGTGTGTATTTATTTTGCCGTTATAAAAACAAATAGGTAAGGTTAGAAAATAATTAAAATTAAAGGGGGCTCCCATACAACAAACGTGATTTTTTAAAATTTTTTGTTACGATGGTACGGAACCCTTCGTGTGCGAGTCCGACTCGCACTTGGCCGGTTTTATAATAGGGATAACATGCACATTAGCACATTAGCACAGAAATCGTTAATGACATACAAGACGTGCAATTTGATGATATTATCGCGAAATTGGAAGCGCCAAAGATAAAGACTTTGGAAATAATATGTTCATAGAATTTTCGGCAATTATTAATGTATTTCAAAATAAATCATTAATATAAGCGACAACAAAAGCATAATTGTTAATAATAAATATGGTTTGATCTCTTATTTTGTTCCTTTATAAGTAAAATTGATGTTTATGATCACTTAAATTAGACTGGTTGCACCCGCGATAATTTGGTGTTGCACCCGCTATTATTAAAAATAATATTACTTCATTGTTTATTTTTGTTTTCTTTAGAGTTTTTATTTTATGTTCTTTGTTACTTTAATACATTTCAAAATATTAAGACATAACATATTAAATGTATTAGAATTAACAGATTTATGTGTTTTTTGTTTGTGATCTGGAAAGGTTGGGCCAAATTTGTTGCACCCGCTATGGCAATTTGAACCTTTCTCCTGGCTTTTAAAATATCATTTTAAAATTTTTGTTAGTTAATATAAAGTAAACATATTAAAATGTAGTCTTTTAAAGACTAATTTAATTAAAAATGCTTTTAATTTAATTAGGTTAAATGAAAACAGGCGTCTAAATGTTGCACCCGCGATAATGGAATGACCCCTAACCTAACCTAAGGGTGTTTACTATCATTATATGAAAATAACTTCAGAAAATCACAGCAATTAATACCACATGTTGATCACAAATCCCGTGGCATCTAACAGCAGTTTAGCTCAGCAATACTTGTGGGAGTTAGTCCGCAGAAGGAAAATAATTAATTATAAAATATTAATAAGAAATAAAAACTAATATTAAAATAAACAATAATAATAAAAATATGAAGAATAGTTAGGAAACCCACATAACGATTGCTTCCTAGCCGGGAGGGTTATCACAGCCAGGGCTGCCAGGAAGAGATCACGTTATTGCAATAAGGCGACAGCTCACCTGCGAGTCCTCCGCGGGCTGCACGTTGTTGGAGACCTGGTTGACGGTGACGTTCACTTGCTTGTCGATGCCGCCGCGCATCTTGAAGCCCGCGCGCTCCTTCGGCACGTGGCTGAATGTTCCCTGCGAAAGAGTAATGCAACTAGGATTTGTTATAGACTAGGAGGTCGCGACAAAAGTGGTAACGATAACGTAAATGGCTGAAACTGGGTTCACGCGATAAAGACCAACCCTCTGACGCTAAATTTGTCCGTCTGCCTGTTCCAAGTGGCTGTGTTACGTATATAAGGTGCCTGAAATAAATACGGTGACAAAAAATATATATGATAAGGTAAATGAATGCAAATGACGAAGCATGAAAGTATCAGTACATAAACAAAAATCTGCTTGCATTTCGTAGCTATAGGGGATTTAGGTTACAGATATAACTTTAGGTATATTTAAGCTTTTATTTAAAAACCGACTGGTTATTGTTGCATAATTAATAGGTATCAATGTTTCTAGACAATCAGTATATTCATCAGCACGTACATACAAACATCTATTTTATATAGCCAATCTAGGTAACGCAACCACATGGCACCGGTAGACTGACATATTTAGCATCAGAAGGTTGGTCTCTAACATGTGAATCCAGATTCAGCCATTTACCTTATCGTGAACAAAAATGTCGTGACCTCCCGGAATATTATATTTCATCATTAGCCAGTTCAAAATCACAGCGAAGAAGAACCGGTAAGAAACAGGAAAATATTCAACACATCTGTCTGTGTTTCAACGTTGATTCAAATGCCCCACGGTTCAATCACAGCATATTTTCCTCACTTCTTCTACGAAATACATACATCTTTTCGTAAAGGCGGCTTGATTAAAAATTGACGACGAAATTCGAAGCACCCGACACGCTTGTGTGCATGGCACTATTGTAGTGTTGTACCATCCCTCATTTTTTTATTAGCAATTTCACTACACCATTTTATAGTGGTCATATAAAACCCCATACCTTTCATCAATATTGGGTGACTTTATCAATACCGGCACCACTTGAGGGGGTTTATCTGTATCAGAAAATGAATCACTTTCATGAAGCCCACGTTGAGCACCATTTTCATGAAAATTTCAAATTTAATACCAATGTTTTTTTCGCGGTCCCCATACAAATTAGTCACGTGACTTCAACAAAATGTAAGGGGACTGGGAAAAAGACATCAAAATTTTTTTGCCGTCCGTCCCCCACCTTGGCGTCCATCTCCTTGATGTCGAGCGTGCACTCGAGCACGTGCATGAGCTGCATGGCGGGCGCCGCGTCCGCCGCGCCCGCCGCCGCCGCGCCCGCGCCCGCCGCGCCGCCGCCGCCCGCCGGCAGCTCGCCCAGCAGCGACGACGCCATCGAGCGGGGCACGCGCTCGAACGCCTTCTGGAAGCAGCCTGCGCGCACGGAATTGCTCAGCGATGTCACAGATTCGAGAGGAAATGATGGATTGCTAACGTCATACCAGTGTTGAAATAAAAGTCCACAGGTCAAATCAAATCAACTAATTTATAAGGCACTGGTACCGAGTAATCTTACCGCTACCTACAAAATGCTCTTCGTCACATTGCACCCACATACACAGCGGTCTAGACTACAATTGTAAAGTATTTTAGGTCGTAGAAAGTATTTTCTAGGAGCCAGCTGTGTAAGCGATTTTTTCATAATCCAACTCTTGTCGGATTTGTTTTGGAAGTTTGTTATAGATGTTAATGCTATTATAGTAAAGGCTTTTTTTATATTTACTTGTGTAATGTTTTTTCTGTGCAACATTACCCTTATTCCTAGTTTCGTTTTATGTATTTGTTCATAAAACTCTGATGCATTCATTCTCACGTGCAACGCAGTCTTCTTTATGTAGATGTCGTATACAGTAAGCATCTTTAGTTTTTTAAAGAGTACAGTGAGAGTCCCATGTGGAATGTGATATTGTGCGTATCGCCTTCTTTAGCAGCCTAAACGTTGCAATTCACATTTCAGAATACATTAAATAAATTAAATTAGTTTATAGTTAAAATGTGACGTTTCATCACATCTACCTAGGCAATTTGGATTCAAGCTTAGTTAAACGACGGTGTAACTAGTTCTGGCAGTGATGGGAGAAGGCGCTGGTTAGAAATGACATATTACCAGCGAAAATAAGCAGTTTTCGGCGAGTATTGTACGTTGTATGGCGTCTGCTATCTATACCTAACTCTTTAATACATGACAATGTCGCCTATGCGGCTGTTTCCCTGAACAGGAAGCCAAATTGCCAGAAGACGTATGTTTCAAGCAGTTAGCAGCGGGAGCACAAAAGATCGACAAGCGCCGATAACACTTTTTCGATCGATACATGACTATTTCCTTCGTTTATCATAACGGCCGAGCACAAACACCAGTATATCATATGTCAATGATAAAACTTGCCGATGGCATAGACTAAAATCGAGATGAAGGTTGTTTTATTAATCCATGGGAGCACAAATCGCGGTCGTTTGACATTTTACCACGGCCTGATAAAATGTGAAACCTTCAGGGAAGTAGTATTTTAATGGTCACAACATAAAATTTTGGATCTCAACAGATGACACCATAAGTAAAAATATAAAAATTGATAGCTGTTTTAGAGAGAATTAAGAACACACCGAATTTTATATAAAGATATTTGATACTGATTTAATAAAATTATGAACTGCTAGTATATAAAACAAATAATAATAAGCAGTTTATGTATTTATTTGACAATTTTGTCATTGTTCCGCCCACTTCTTGTTTAGATTTACATTAAAACTAACAGATTTTTTATTTGCCTTACCTTGCCACAAATCTATTTAAAAATGATGCTTCTAAAACTAAAAATTCACGTTAATAAAATCTTATTCAAGGGATATTCAAGGTAAATTAGGATGAGTTAGAATACATCTAAACTGTGTTACGCCAAATGGAGCACTGAATCCATATTATGTGACTACACAGAGATAACAACCTGTGTAACAGATAATATACTACAAGTATATATACTACATCACTCTATCCATGCACGCACTATGGTATGTTTATGTACAACAATTTAGGGGGCGTACGCAAATTACGTAAAAAATAAAACAAATTTCTCAAACATCAGATAAAATTACCAGTTAGCATGCCAGTTTAACCAAATTCAGCGTTGTATATTTTTTCAGTAAATGTTTCATCACTCATTCATTCTATGTACATGTCAAAACTATCTTAACACACTTCTCTATATTTGTCAATTTGTCTCTCTATTAAATTTTTTCAGCAAAATCAAATCTTTTTAATAAACAATAAATTGCAGTGTAACATTGGAAATAAAAAACCGGCCAAGTGCGAGTCGGACTCGCACAAGAAGGGTTCCGTACCATCGTACAAGATTTATTACAAAAAAATCAAGTTTTTTGTATGGGGGCCCCCTTTAATTTTAATATTTTTTTAATCATACCTATTTGTTGTTATAGCGGCAAAATAAATACACACTCTGTGAAAATTTCAGCTGTCTATCTGTTATGGTTACTGAGATACAGCCCTGTGACAGACGGACAGACGGACGGACGGACGGACGGACGGACGGACGGACGGACGGACGGACGGACGGACGGACGGACGGACGGACGGACGGACGGACGGACGGACGGACGGACGGACGGACAGCGGAGGCTTAGTAATAGGGTTCCCTTTTTCACCCTTTGGGTACGGAACCCTAAAAATCCATTCATAGGATGTGAGAATATTCTGAAAATCCTTAAACATAAATGTCTAATGATATAATTTGTTTAATTAATTCTAACAGAGGAATATTGGAATGGGATTCAGCGATGGTCACACCATATGTGACTTCAATCTCTATGTCTTATTTTGATACTAACTCAACAGTTTGTTATTTCCGCCACTTCTAAAATCTTGAAGCAACGCAAACCTTAGGTGCTTAAACCCATAAGTAACCCCCTCCCTCTATATCGCAGCACATAATTTGTGTATGACCTCACTGAAATGCATGTAAATCTACAGATGTATTTTGTAGGATACTTCTGCTTCAGTTAGCAGTAATACAGAGCTGAAGCGAGAATGGGAATCAAAGCGGTGCTAATATAAACAGCAAACTGTACAATTTGCTTATCATATATCGATGATAGTCATATATATAGATATATAGATGATGATAGCATCTGTGAGTAGAGGTTACACTGGCTAGACCAATAGAACCACTTAAAAGAAATGCTGTTTTGAGGTTATGAATGTGTGTGTCTCTAACACCAGCGTGAAGCAAAATGCTCCAGTCCAAACACAATAAAAATGGACAGAGTTCGAAAATGGAGAGCAATAATCCTTCACATTAGTCCTAAGGATTATTTAACATACATATTAACGCCTTCATTTCTCCCTTAACGGACGGAATGGCTTAAGGTGGCCCAACCCGGCGGGACTAACTCATTCGCGGGCACTGTACAAAACCGTGCTGTTGCGCTCTGGGACCTTCTCTGTTTCAAAGAAAAAGACAGGCTCCGTGATGAGGAAGATGCAACATGTCCACAAAAAAGACAATGTGCATAGTGTATGATTTGGTAAGATTTACGAAAATTTTGATTTTAAAACGACTTATAGCTAAAAGTAAACCACGACCGCTGTAGTCAAAAATATAACAAAAACCACATAGATTATAAATGTTGATTAAATAACCTATGTCTGATAACTAATCATTTTAAGATGTTCTTACTTTATCATTGCGTAATCCACCTCCAAAGTTATTGTTTAAAACACGCGAAAAATTCGCACTTTCAGACCTTATAACTTAGGAACCAAACACAATTGTACAATGCCAACGGCCATCAGACATCTAGTTCGATCAAATAAAGCTATTTTGAGCAAAATTTTGAATTTGACAAGAAATATGGCGTGATCTTCTTTCCCCGTTTGTCTAGGAAGTTGAGCTGGATGGCCCATCTTAAGGTCGGCCCGTAAGCACCTGAAAATTTCACCTCCCATACAAACGTAGTTTACTAATCATTTGAAAACCAATGTTCCAACTTACTTGATATTTGGTATCTAATATTAGGCTACAAATATCTGTGTCTGCATGCCTTTGTTTTTTCGGTAAATGTATTCTGGGTCAAACCATAGAGAAAACAAAATTCGTATGAAGATTTTCTTTTTGCTTTCATTTCATTCGGTTTGGATTTTTCAAAAAAACAAAAGCGTGCAGACACAGATATTTTTTACCTGATATTAGATATTAAATATCAATTTAATTGGAATAGCGGTTTCCAAATGATTAGTAAACTACGTTTGTATGGGGAGCATAGCTTACGGGCCGTTCATACATACAAGTTTTTTAAGTGAAGCGAAAAGCGGTGGTACAACAAACTAGTACAGGCGAGCGGTCTATACTGACTGGAGACTTGCGCGACGGCCTCGGCGATGTGGCAGCGGAACACGTGACACTGGTACACGGCCGACTCGCGCGTCTCGCCGTGCGACCACGTGAACGCGAAGCAGGAGGCGACCGGCGAGCCGGCGGCGCCGCGCGCGTAGAACGAGATGCGCTTGACCGCGTAGCGCGCCATCACGCCGTTGGTGCTCGCGTCGTACAGACTGCAAGAGACATGGTCCGTTCGAATAATGGTCAGCCATGTAGTCATCGGCATAGTTATTCCTGTTGAGAGCGCACTTCCCGACGGGACTAACTTATTTGCGGGCAATGCACAAAATCGAGTTATTGCGCTCTGGCACTGTCCCTCGTTCAAAAAATAAGGCAGGTTCCGTGTTAAGGAGTATGCAATGTGTCCACAAAGCAGGCAATTTGATTTGGTTAGATTTACAAACAAAAATATTACAAAAGGACTTTAGCTCAAAAAAAAAAGCTTTTCACGTTTGTATGGGCCTTAAGACTATTTCATTTACAGAATTCATAGGATTGAACTTTAAGGGCGTCGGTCAGGCGGTACTCACACAACGAGCCCCTGCGAGCAGACGGGCACGGAGATGGAGACGGCGATGCCGGTCTCGCTCTCGCGCTGCGCGCTCAGCGTGCCCATGATGCGCTGGATCTCCGCCTCCGACTTGGCGTTGCCGATGGTGGCCAGCCCGAGGTAGCTCACGCCGTTGAACACCGTGCACTCCTGGTCCACGTCTGACACTGCGGAAATATGATGTTATTTTTCGGCCATTCCAAATGTGAGGAGGACCAGATCCTTAATACTTACGACCGGCTCAGGAGAAATTTAACTCGTTCATTTAACTGGATGTAGCTATGAAGTATGAAGTTCTAAAACTAGAAAAATAATGGAAGTCCACAAAATGGCTCATACATTGATATAAAGAAAACATTTAGATCCGTTCTGAGCTTTCCCCTGCGTGTCAAGTCAGGTACTCTAATTCGAACAATTTAGAGTAGATGAGCTGTCAGTTTCGATACACCCGTCACGGCGTTCGCGCGTGTTTGCCGATTGTATAGGTGCTGATCTATGGTAGAAGAAAGGAAGAATTATGCCGTCGTTTGTAGTGTAAACATGTAAAAACGATTACGGGAAAGCCAAGACGGAAGATAGAATCACATATCACAGGTTTGCTATCGAAAATTTATCAAATGCCGTTATATTATGGTGATATGTGTGGCAGTATGGCGTACGGCGCGGTGTCGTTATCGTGATATCCGACATTGAACGACAAAACTATTGGAAAAGCTGGTATCTCTTTCTAGCATACGTATATTCTATGAAGTACTTCACTATAGGTCTCTGTCAGTCATGCATTTGTGGTGTGAGTGTGTGTGTATCGCGTTCGCCGGATGATGGTGTTCTCTCAGACAAGTGCGCGCCCTTTCTAGCAAACATGATTTTCCTATTTAGGTCCCTCTCGCTCTCATGCAACAGAATGCGACGGATAACTGAGTGATACCAGGTTAAGAAAAAGATCTCTGAGGTGAGGATTAATACGAAAGTTGCAATTTTAAATTACCTGATTCGCGTAATGTTTTGTGTGTTAATTGAATATTCAAATATTATATTTGGTTATAAATAGTAATATGAGTATGTTATGAATAATTTAGATGGCAAAACGTTTGTTGATTAAAAATTATAACTGAGAGCGGGAAAATAAAAATTTCATGAAGGCGACACCATAGGCTAGAGGGAAAACGAGTTGAAACGGTCTCTTGTATGATGTTTGACTGTGATGGCGCTTCTAGTTGTTTTTTTAGTTCAATGGGCTCATAGCTCAGGGCGCAGGGGCCTGATTTTCATACTAGCTTCTTATTGGATCCTATGTACCACTTTCTTTTTGTTTCCAAGTTGAATAAGTGCACTTGTTACGAATGCGAGCTGTTTCAAGGAACCCATAAAAAACTGAAGGCCCCCTTCCTTTGGGTGGTAGCGGTGATGAAAAATTGTTTGTGTTTGTGAGAAGGTCCTGGGGGGTAACCGGCATAAGATGTGAGAAAATATGAGAGGGAATTCGATCAATTCTGAACCAACCAAAAGCGTTTGTCATACCTTCTTCGCTCTTATTGGGTAGGATATTTGGCATTAACTTCTGATTGGTGCAGAATGATCGAATTCCCTCACATATTTTCTCGCATCTTACGCCGGTTCGGCCCCTGTTATCTAACTTCTTAGGGAATTTCATTTATGTAAACTTTTTGGTAATCAAACTACACTAAGTTACGTAACAAAGATCCGCGGATTCGATTAACCCAGTTATGAAGAACCCGCAAAGGGGAAATGACTGCACCTTCATCATCACTATCGATCGGCTTCATGTGGTCGTGCTTCTCTGTGGGCGAACGCGGCGGGCCCCCCCTCCGCTCCGCCTCCCCCTCGCCGCCGCTACGCTCCATAACCTCGTAGAACTTGGAGCCACCCACCAGCCTGCATGTCTCCTGCATCGACACGACAGTTCCAATACAAACTACAGTTCATGGTTCCAAGGGGCACGACGTAGACTGCTCGAGAAAATTTTGAGCTGATTTGAGCCCGCCTCCGACCTGAAAAGAACTCTCGTTATTCTCGATAATCAGTCAGATAATCAGATAATCAATGTGTCAGGCGAACCATTTCATTGATCAAATTAGCATACCAGGAAACCGATGCCTGCAGTTGAAATCACTGCGTGTCTGGAACATTGTTTATGCATGACGACTGACATATTTTAAAGAACTCAAACTTCACAAATTATAGTTTGCAGCAATGCGCACATCAACACTTAACATTGTAGTAAAAATCAACAGTAATGTAATCGAGTTAACAGGATAATTGAATGACTAATGGCCGAGGTAAGATTGTGAAGTGAGCGAGCAGACCGCAGCAGCGCCACTGGCTCTCAGTTTATTCAATATCTGAGTAGAGTAAAAACAGCATTTCTCCCGGTCCAGTATGCACGGTAAGACATGGATGAGTACTAAAATTGTCTTCAATGTTTAAAATTTGTTTTCATAAAAAAATTGATACAGTTAAAATGTTGAAATAAAGATGGTGTTATTTTATTACAGTCAATATTCATTAATTTTTCAGTTCCAGTATGTATCAAGTGGCCGAGCGGTCAAAAGCATCGAACAATTACCATCGAAAATTGACCCGTTCGGATATTTTTTTCATATTTTGTTTGTTCACAATTTTTGGTCAACAGAATTTTTTGTCTGGCGCATTGTTTGTCTGCTCTAAAATTGATAAGTAATAATGTCTATGAATAGAAGTGGATACAACGCTACCACCGGAATCGTGGCAACTTTATGATCAAAACGATTCATTTTGAAAAAAACATTTCACTTTCAAAATTACAATTGACTGCAGGAACACAAGAAAAAATCATGAAAGAGAATTCTGGTATGGGACATAGTTTCTCCGATATGCAGTGGGATGGTATTATAAAATCAAGCCCAAGGAAATAAGATAAAAGACAAAATAAAAAGCATAATTCTGTCTTTATATACATTTGTATATAATGACAGAATAAAGTGGAAAGCCAAAAATACTTACATAATTTGGCTCTAATTTGTAAAGGATTAAATATACACAAAAATACAACAATAATCATGTGGGTTTCAACAATTGGCTCTACAAATAACACTAAATGGTCTCTTATCAACATTCCACTAACTAACCAATATTTATTTTGGTAAGCCATTGTTTGTTATCAGGCATACATTTTATTGCAATCCAGTTTTACAGCTCCAATATGCCTACATGTAGGCAATATGTGCCCAGGGCATCATCAGGCATCCGTCACTCCTAAATACCTACTGAGATCTTCACCTACGGCGCTCGGGAACCCGAGGTTCCAAATTCAGTCAGGGCCGCCGCGCGCACACGCTCGCACGTCCACTACGCCCAGTCGATCAGTGGTTTCGAAAAGCGCACTTTCGCCGTTTTTATTCGTAATAATGTCTAATCATCATAGAATTAAATATAATAACTGTTGCGTGAACAGATGTCATAGTACACGAAAGAATTTGAAGTTACCTTTCTTTACGCTTCCGAAATATTCTGAAAGGAGAGTTTGTTTTTTTAGTTTAGGTTTATTGACGTTTTGCCTTTATGTAGGTAGGTATGTGGTATAGTGTTATGAGGGGCCTATTGAATTGACACGTATTCAACTGGTATCAGCACAGCACTTTTTTATACACTAGGTAGTATTTATTTATGTATTACAAGGAAAAACAACATAAATTGGTTTCGCTTAGTGAAACGATAATGGGTAATCATTCGTGGCAGCTCCAGGTACTTATTGCCTATTCTCCTTTGCTGCATGTAGTTGGTTTTTAGGGTTCCGTACCCAAAGGGTGAAAACTGAACCCTATTACTAAGCCTCCGCTGTCCGGCCGTATCTCAGGAACCGTAATAGGTAGACAGCTGAAATTTTCACAGAGTGTGTAATTATTTTGCCGCTAGAACAACAAATAGGTAAAATAAAAAAATAATAAAAGTTAAAGGGGAGCATACAAAAAAAAATATTTTTGTTTGATCTTGTACGATGGTACGGAACCCTTCTTGTGCGAGCCCGACTCGCACTTGGCCGGTTTTTTCCATACCATTACCTTCCTTTCATCAGCACGGCGATATTGAACTGAATGGAAAACACGGACAATGTTTTATTACCGTTTCGACCAACTTTTTATCAAATGTGATATTATCAACCCATCCAATAACAACAATAACCCGTACAATACCAAACAATACTGTTTGGCGGCGGCATTGTGCTATAACCCTAGCGCAAGCCGCATTCCAGCAATATGGGGCGGGTGAGCAAGGACACGTTTCATCTCGCCGCCGCGCCGGCAATGAGCGACGTAATAAATACTTTATAATAAGGACGTTTAGGATGAAAATTGCAAAATTACTGTCGGGGAGTGCAACTTCTGTGCGTAGCACTATTAGTTATTCTGTGGCATCATTGCATTCACAAATATTCTGTCGTTTACATTAGTTTTTAATCAGCTAAAAACAAACAAACATGTGGTCGTACAATTGCAATGATTTATAAACTAGCCTTCAAATCAGTTGTCTCCTGAAGTATCCTAAAATCTCTAATAACCATTAGAAAATAATAAAAGTGAACGCTAAAAAAGTGTTTTTAGGGTGAAAACGGCAATGAAAAATTGTTCGTGTTTTCTTCTACCCGGTTCATGCTAATAGCGGGGAGATTTTGGCATGGCATCTTATTATTTCGGGAATGCGGTGTGTTAGTTTAATATCATGACGGTGGGTGTAGTCACATAAAAACAATACAATTTGTAACAAAAACTAAATTAATTTTGCTAGGAATGGGATATGTATGCATGCATAATTGACTGCGAAGCAAGGACACATTAATTAAAGAAAGAACCCAGTGTTCAATTTTAGCAGTCATTGTCTGCAATGCAGATGAAGCAATAAAAACTGTATGTATGTAGGTATAATCTTAAACACTGTGTTAGTAGGAGGCATTGATCACGGGAGGAGGGACTGAAGGAGAATTCCAAATTATGGGTATACAGCAGGTGGCGAAATTGGAAGATCCAATACCCGCGAATGGGATGTTTTGCTGGTTCGGAAATTCGGAAAATCGGAATTCTTTTTACTGGGTTCTATCTTTATTTAGTGTGTCCTTGCTGCACGGTCGATTATACATACATACATATTACGTTCCTTGGAATGAGTGACATCCTTGCTTAGCACGAAAAAGTATATTTACGCGGCTTTTATATTATTTGAGTGGCTCGTAGCCTAGTGGCGCGGGGACTGGCCTAGCGTACCAGAGGTCTGGGTTCATTTCCGACGTGCACCACTTTCTTTCTCTTTCTGAGTTCCATAAGTACATTTCGTCACGAATGCGGGCTGCTCCATGGTTCGGAATCCATGTAAAACTGTAGGTCCCCTTCGCATATTAGGTGGTAGGGTTAAGGCCCGCCCGGGTTGGTACCATCACATTGGATGAGAAGATGGTTGAAGCAGCATTGAAAAATTGTCCGTGTTTTCCATCCAGTTCAATGTGGCCGTGCTCATAAAGGGAAGGTCCTGGCATGGCACCTAACTCGTTCGGGAATGTGGTGTATTGGGCTAATATCATAACGGTAGTTGTGTGGTATTAGCCATCCATGTCAAGTCGCATAAAAAAAAACTTAAAATAGCTTGTTTTGGAATTTCATTAGCATGTTTTATCATCTCACCGGCTCGGCTTGCAGTGGATGCTGAATGACGGTGTCCTCGCGGTTGGCGTTCTCCATGCCGCCCTCGAAGATCTCCCGGTACAGGTCGAGGTCCGGTGGCGCCTGCGCGAGGATGTTCGCCTCCGGCCGGATGCTCAGCTCCTGCTCGACGGCCGGCTCCGCGCGAGGCTTCGCGCACTGCAGCGACTCGCTGATGGCCTGGCGATGTTAAAATAGTTTGGGACGAATCAAGCGTGGACCCTTCGAGTCCAGTGAAATTCCTTTTCGTATTTTTTATTAGCTGTGGTACCCAGCTCTAGGGACAAGATCGCTTTAGTCGGATGTCAAGCAAAAAAGCATTCTTTTTTAGGGTTCCGTACCCAGAGGGTGAAAACGGAACCCTATTACTAAGCCTCCGCTGTCCGTCCGTCTGTCACAGGGCTGTATCTCAGTAACCATAACAGATAGAAAGCTCAAATTTTCACAGAGTGTGTATTTATTTTGCCGCTATAACAACAAATAGGTAACATTACAAAATAATTAAAATTAAAGGGGGTCCTATAAAAAAACTTGATTAATTTTGATTGATAAAAACTTGATTGATTTTTTTTGCAATAAATCTTTTACGATGGTACGGAACCCTTTGTGTGCGACTCCGACTCGCACTTGGCCGGTTTTTATGTCTAGTTCCCTCTGAGGTAAATCTAGTTCGGAAAATCAGCAATTAAGAAGAAGAAAGACAATAAACTGAATTAATAAATTGTAACATAAATCTCATTAATATTTTTCAGAAAAGGAATATGACACCTCTTGGTGAGTGTGGTAGAGCCACTATGCTTGGAGCTTGGATCATATCATAGCCTTCAAGTCTATCCAGATAATTAACTTTGTATCGTTATAGTCTCTGTGTGCGGAAGCGCTTCTCAGAAGTAAATGTTTCTCAACAGCATACATATCTACAATCTACGCGAGAAATTATCAAAAGCGTGCTACTGCCTTAAAGTACTCTCAAAATCTTGCGGCCTCGAGACCCTCACTAACGCATACTACGGTTATTTCTATTCCATACTAACCTACGGAATAGAATTCTGGGGATCCGCAGAAGTTTCAAGAGTGTTTAGGCTGCAAAAGAAGGCGATACGCACAATATCACATTCCACGTGGGACTCTCACTGTACTCCACTCTTTAAAAAACTAAAGATGCTTACTGTATACGACATCTACATAAAGAAGACTAAGTTGCACGTGAGAAGGAATCCGTCAGAGTTTAGTGAACAAATACATAAATATGATACTAGGAATAAGGGTAATGTTACACAGAAAAAACATTATACAAGCAAATATAAGAAAAGCCTTCACTATAATAGCATTAACATCTATAACAAACTTCCAAAACAAATCCGACAAGAGTTGGATTATGGAAAATGTTGCACTCGCTTACACAACTGGCTCCTAGAAAATACTTTCTACAACCTAAAATACTTTACAATTGTAGTCTAGACCGCTGTGTATGTGGGTGCAACGTGACGAAGAGCATTTTGTAGGTAGCGGTAAGATTATTCTGTACCATTGCCTAATTATGTTACAATAAATAATTTATTTTTTATTTTGATTTGCTTAACACACTGCTACTGACATAATATTATGCAAAACAATCTTGATTTAGGCTAAACACCTACTACACTAACATAGATAACAATGTTTACTAGATGATTCACTGCATAACATAAACCACAATGAACTCTCAGATCACTAACCCTAGCGTTCACCCAATAACGAGTGCTCAGAGCTGAAGATAACACCAGCTGACGTCGGCCGGCAGGTAAACAAACGAACCTCGTTCAATATGTCCTCCAGGCGGTCTGCTGTCAGCCCACGCACGAGCACAGGCAGCACACCTCTACCGCCTCCTCCTTCGCACTCCACCACCTCGAACCCTTCCAGCAGAGAGCCGCTTCTACTCGTGCGCCCTCTCTCCATCACGCTCTGCGGCAAAACACCAAACATCAGCCCCAATCGATTTTGCAACGGAGCGCGCGCTGCCGACACTCACCCATCGGACGGGGCGTGGCGGCGCGTCTTTCGCACCGCGGCTGGACAGCGGACGAGCCGAACGGCGATCAGTACCAGGCTGCTCCTGGCTGATGAAGATGAGCAGCGAGTCGACAATCGAAGACACGGGCGTACCGCAAATTCAATCAAACGTCAAATTTAGAACACAGCACTTTGTGTCGCGTTACTTTAGTTGCATAAGTATTATACGTACCGTACTCAAGACGATATCTTCAAAATATTCCATAATCAATTAATGTTATTTAATTTATATTTAACTGAGTTTCACTCAATCAAACCCACTAAATTACTGGTCTACATCGTTCCTCCAGCGGTTATTTTCGACAACTGCTTTTAACCACTTTTTTTGCGAAGAGATAATAGAATCCAGGTAAAAAGCAGAACAAAAGAATATTGAGGCTCGGGCGATAAACTGGTCCTCAATGAACGGCCACCTGTCATCGTATAATAATTTCATGATATTAACCAAGCTTATCCAAACATCGTTGTAAGCAGACGGTTTCCAAAAATAGTGAATACCCATACAAGTTTTGTAAAAAATGTAAAAATTAAATCCATTTTCTTTAGTAACTAGGTACTACATACGAACTGGGAGGTCAACAAAATCATGAAAATGATTTGTAAGGTATTCTTATTCTAAAATTAAACTGAGTTTTCAAAAATATGTATTGAAGTTGTAAGCACTGCAGAAAAGCTACCATCGGTAATGCGGAACAGGCAAGAAATGCACCCATTCAGTGTCAACATAAAAAAATAAGAAATCACCGATCCTCTAGATCCTTTAATAACAGGGTAGCTAAATTATAGAATGCACTCGCTATCGAGGTATTTCCCCCTAAGTACACAATATCGATGCTGTAAGCATAACAAAAGATTCGGACCATTTGTGTACGCGCTTACGGAAACAAAACAAACATCCATAGAACAAATGACATCAGTTCGAGCAGTTCACCTGTTTGATTATAATCAATTTCTCTAAGCTGAACGTGAATTGTAGAATAGAAAAAACAATATTGGCGACGGTAATATTGACAACCTAATTGTAGAATAATTTCACCAAGTTGATATGGCAACGTTGCGTAAATGCGCATTGGTGGCGCCACCACTACAACGCTTTGCACAAATTGAGACAGTACAGAGATGGCGCTAGTGAGCGAAAAACTGCAGAGTGCGTTAAAAATTCCCTTTAGAATTTAGGAATACATACTCACTTTATCGAGTCCAGTCCCGGATCCAGGACTCCAATTTGAGGAGGCCCTCGGGGAAAGGACACGGTTTTTTCAATGTCGCTGCGACCATTTGAATATCACGTCCCACGGAGAGGGGGGGGATAGGGGGCAAGGGCCCCCTCCCCCCTGAATCAGCCAGGTTGACCGTGCAGAGGTGTTTATTTGCGGGCCTAAGCTAACTTCCCTTCGCTGTTGTTTAATATGTTCGCCCATAGATAGGCACATCGGTCGACAATTTATTTGCAGGTGAGTGGGGTCACGTCGTATGGAGATACGACGTGTTCATTTTTAGGGTTCCGTACCCAAAGGGTAAAAACGGAACCCTATTACTAAGCCTCCGCTGTCCGTCCGTCCGTCCGTCCGTCCGTCTGTCACAGGGCTGTATCTCATGAACCGTAACAGGTAGGAAGCTGAAATTTTCACAGATTAAGTATTTATTTTGCCGCTAAAACAACAAATAGGTAATATTATAAAAGAATAAAAAATAATACAAAAAACATGTTTTTTTTTTTGTAAATCCTCTACGATGGTACGGAACCCTTCGTGTGCGAGTCGGACTCGTACTTGGCCGGTTTTTGTTAATCACCGAAATCCCAGCTTTAAGCCCTTGTAACTTTTTTTCTTATAGTTTTTTATCAGCACAAAATTAAATTTATTGGATATTGCGATGCATTCTTGTTCTAGAAAAAACATTTATTTGTACCACTAAAATAAAATGACATTATTAGGACCTCCCAAAATCCCGAAAGGAGTAAAATATATTTTTTTTATATTTATATATTTATTTTTATGTTATATTATTTATATTTATTTAAAAATATTTTATTTGTATTTATAATTTCTTAATTTATTTTTTAAAATAATACTGCAATTGACCGCTCAGTTTTTATTATAAAAATACCTCGCTAGTTTACACACTTTCCATAGGTAAGTACCTATGGGGTCCATTCAGGGCGAGAGCGAGTTCGGGAGTGTGTTAACCTAAAAATAGCTGGGAAATATATTATTATTAAAATAACGGAACCGTTATTTATACTTCCAACGTATTTACGGGTCAGACTAGATTTTTACCCAACTGTAATGATGTTCAAGAAGTGTGGAAACATTGACTATTTAAAAAAGTGAGTTGATATTTGGTAACGAATTCCAACTCACTCTTGCCCTGAATGGGGGTCAATGGGGGCCTGAAAAAACACTATGTGACCAAAATTGGGAAAACGTTTCGTGGTGGGGTAAAATTCGATAAGGAAATCGATCTTGATTACGGTGCATTTTTAAATTTAGAACTTAGGTACCTATAACGGTTGCGCGGGAACTTTAATAATTCGCTTCCATTTTTAATTTAGACTATTGCAAATTATCTCTACAGCGGCATCCGTATGGCGACAGTGCAGCCACTTTTTAGTGAAAAACATGCACTAACGCTAGAGCCGGCCAGTCAGTTCGCTTGTGAATTCGCTCACTGCTGATGCTCTCGAATTTCAACAACACTGAATAGTACGTAAGAACTTCACAGGGCGCTATTTACGCCTGTTTTCACCACCTCCAGCTAAACACATCCCAACGTTATTTCTCGATTACACCAATTAAATTGCTATCTGATTTCAGAATTCGATGTACCTGCCGTCACTAAGGATCGAATTGATTGCCAAACCCATAAGTAAGAACATTATCATATCCTCGTTACAGAATTATCAGTGTTTGTGAGCGGTGACTAACAGCTATGCTAACAGCATTCTAGGTAGAATGTGACGCGACATATGATACGCGACCATACGTCACAATTGGTAGCAACCATCATAAATAGGCGTGGCATTAATTTGTAGATTGCACTGACAATACCGAGCCAGGCCGAGTCTAGCGACCTTGACACACTCCGGCATCTTGACTCTCGGTGTCATTGTTCTTACGGCTGTTGTGAAGTCACAGAAAATCTATGATTTGAAAATTATAAGAAAGCATTCTTTGTCCATTGACCAAGGCAGAATTTTGCACGGCGACAGCCATTAAAATAGCAACATCGTCTTCCAGGGCCTAAAGTTTCCCTACCCCTAAACGTTGTCAGATTATAATAAAAGCATTCAATCACTTGAAGAAGCATCATTCCATGTCCGTATGTTTTGTATTTGTTAGCAAATATCTGTATTTTTCAGTGAAAAAATAAACGAAAATGAACGTAAAAGAGATAACTTTTTTTCAATATTTATTAGCCAGTATTTTCCAATCTAAAGGGTATATTAAAAAAACCGGCCAAGTGCGAGTCGGACTCGCACACGAAGGGTTCCGTACCATCGTAAAAAAAATAAACAAAAAAAAACACGTTTTTTGTATGGGAGCCCCCTTTAATTTTAATTATTTTTTAATCTTACCTATTTGTTGTTGTAGCGGCAAAACAAATACACACTCTGTGAAAATTTCAGCTGTCTACCTGTTACGGTTACTGAGATCCAGCCCTGTGACAGACGGACAGACGGACGGACGGACGGACGGACGGACGGACAGCGGAGGCTTAGGAATAGGGTTCCGTTTTCAACCTTTGGGTACGGAACCCTAAAAATCAAAACATACGGACATCGATTTCTATAATTTATTGTAGAATGCAAAATTTCGAAAACCTAGTAAATTGTTATCGCCCGTAGTATGGGGAATTGATAGGGTAATGACTCTGTTAAGGCGCTAGGACTAGCCAACTACTCGCGCCATACAAATGCACTTTTTAACAAATGTAATAATATGTAGTGAAACGCTTCAACAAATCCAAATAGAACTCCAGACTGATAATGGATTGTTAATATTTTTTTATTCCATAATTTATTTAAATAATAATAAAAATAAAAAAGTTGATTTTTCTCATTAGAAATCTGAAAGTAATTCGATTTCTAGATATAAACAAAAACAGCATTCAAAAAAACAAAAAATTCCATTTGCTTTTAGATTTCTACATTTAGTCAAAAAAGTTCGGAAATGGACAACGTTTCCGCAATGTATTTTGTATAGAAAAAGGAAACATACATTAACGAAAATAATTCGAGTCCTAGACAAGGAATCATATATTGTAAGAATGACACTTATAATCGTCAGACTTAGTTAGTTAACTTGGGGTGCCTCGTCTAACTTTGCGATTTGGCTAGTACCAGGCCCTTAACGGGAGCAAAACAGTTCCCGGTAGGCCATCGAACAATGCTATGGGGCTGCGGGTAGTCTATAAGAGTAAATTTTAACAAGTTTTGATACATTATTGTCAGGTCGTGGCGTGCTCGGGGGTGGCGTAGCTCAGTGAAAATCCATAAAATGGGGAACCAGAACTTTATTTGGCAAAATTATTTTCTAAAACAAAACTCTCTCAGATCAGCTTTTCTAGTCGCTTTCTCGAACACGGAACTGTCATTTTCAAACTAGTCTATTTTATTTTTATGTGCATGGCCTGGCATGACAATTATGATGATAAAAAGCAGGGAAAAGGTTATTTCGTCATGAGAAGCCATCGAGTAAATATTATAAAAAAATGGCGACCTAAACTCATCCGTATAGGCGGGACACGCAAAACTCAATGTTCGTCGCGTTACACTAAATGGCGTCCTGATAGCTACCATGCTAATTTAACTGACCGGGTGAACATCCGAGTGAGTGATCTGTCGTCTAATTGCATTTCGTAACATACTAAATTATACATTTCAGTTCACTTGGCCGACTAACACGTCGTTTGACAGTTATCGTGGTACGGAACGCATAACCTCTCACCTGACGAGTTATTTTGCCATGGCATGGTAACCCCCCTGTGCAGTTTTTACTAGTACTTTTGTGTCGCTGGAACTCGAGAGCACAGGGAGTTAGCGAATTGGTAAGCGAACTGACTGACCGGCGCTACCGTCAGTGTATGTGTATCACCAAAAAATGGCTACTCTGCCGCTATACGGATGCATTTCGGTCGCCATTTCCGGTCATCGCTCGTGAGAAGCAAGTGAACTTTTGATGTAAGCAACATGGCGGCAGATTTATCTCCAAAGGTTACAGTGCTCGCCCAGAACCCAGACAGCACGGCGTCGATCATGGAGAGAATATTCAATAGTGCACCCGTTCATCGGCGTACATGTGAAAGAGATTCTACTAGGGAGTGGGGTTCTACAGTTTTTGCTTTATAGTCGTGGGGTTTGGTTAGGCGCATGCGCAGTGATTACATACTCATTACGTAAACCGTAGACTGCCTACTGCAGCGAAGGCGGCACCGGGCGTGGTACCCACGGTTCCTTTGTCCACACGCCGGACGTGACGGAATGCAGGTAGAGCGCTCCCACACCGCCGCGCCGGTGCGTCGCATCATTCCCGTTGCATACGAGACGCAGCGTTGATCCGCTTAGGGAAAGCTAGGGTTGCCAACCTGGGAAAAAATATTAACAACTAGCTGAGGTACACAGCTCCGCTCGGGCTAATGTCGTTTCGTTCTGATGTCGGGCTGAACCTAACACTTTGTTTTATGAGTTCCCCGTACAAACTTTCATCCCCCTTTTCAAACTCTTTAAGTTAAATTTTTGCCACAAAAGGTACGTAGTAGCTTACGTACTTTCCCTAGGTCCAGGCTCTCTCGATACCAAATGTTTTTTTTTATTTTGTTTTATGCAACCTGACATAAACTGAGGGTTTCTGTTTCTATTGTTCTTTGTTCTTTGCCTTAATCTGTTCTACCAAGGAATTGTTTTTTTTGGCAGTAGCATTTAGATCTAAGTATGTATTTCATAATTGTGGACGGAAAAATATGTTATGTAAACCCGTGAAGTTTCTTTGCGGGTTCTTCTTTACTGGGTTGATCGAATCCGCGGATCTTTGTGACGTAACTTGGTGTAGTTTGACTACCAAAAAGCTTAAATAAATGAAATGAAATTAAAACATGGATTGCTAATACCACACAACTACCGTTATGATATTAGCCCAATACACCACATTCCTTCCCTCTATGTGCACGGCTACATTGAACTGGATGGAAAACACGGAGAATTTTTAATTGCTGCTTCGGCCATCTTTTCATCCAATGCGATGGCACCAACCCGGGCGGGCTTAAACCCTACCACCTAGTAAGGGAAGGGGACCTACAGTTTTATTCCGAACCATGGAGCAGCTCGCATTCGTGACGAAATGCTGTTATCGAACCCGGAAAGAGAAAGAAAGTGGTGCATGTCGGCGCGAGGAATTGAACCCAGACCTATGGTACGCTAGGCCACTCCCCGCGCCACTAGGCTACGAGCCGCTCATAAAATTGGATTTTCGCAATAATAATATTAGTATGGATTATAGGGACACTGAATGATATTCAGGGTGTGCCATCAAGGTAGACCAATATATGAAATCATAAATATTGACTCACAATCCTGAAAAAGACATGACAATCAGTGACATAATTTTTTATCATCCCCACACATTTTTGTTGAGTCGTATTGTTTTTTTCCTTGCAACGATTACGTTTTTTTATGAAACTGGACATGGATAGCTAATATCAAAGTGACTGTCATATTAGCCTAACACACAACACTAGGTGCCATGCCAGAACCTTCCTTATATTAATAATTTTAGTTTCACCGACATCTGTAATCAGATTTTAACAATAATCTGAAAAAAGTTTTTGGTGCGGTTGGGCTAAATTGAACCGAATTTTCATTGCGTTTCGAACATCGTTCATTCAATTCCATGGTACCAACCCGGGCGATTGCCCCTAGCACCTAGTAAAAAGCCTACAGTTTTTACGTGGAATTCGAACCACGGCCAGCCTCAACGGTCGAAAACGGTCACCCATCTAAAAGCCAACCTCGTTCAGCGTTGCTTCATCCAGCTTATCGAACCGCAAGCAAGACGTCGCGCGTCGCAACTACAGGGCAACCGAGGCGGTACGGAGAGCATCAGAGTAAACGCCGCAGTAGGCATTGGCATTTGTAAGAAAAACGTACGTGGGTCAAAGTCCAGTGTGTGGCGATTACGGTGATGCCGTTTACTTACGACTACCTACATAGTTACCGGAAATATTGCAAAATTTTGATAATAATTCCAATTAATTCAAATAAACAAAATGGACTGAAGATAGAGAGTGAAGATTGCATAGGATTTAAATTTGGAGGAGCACGGCGCATGGCGCTACGACACCTGTAACGACACGGCATTGTGCGGCTCCTCAGATAATGTGATCATTCCTTTTATGAAGCATGTTGGGATTATTACGTCAAACGAATTCCGAGAAGGACCACGGACAAAGAACGCAGAGATAGCGGGAAAGGTGTGACGGTGTGACATTACCTCGACCGCGCCTTGTCTTGGTGTAAAGTTCTCTAGTCTGAGATTAAATTATAGTCGCTCGTGGTCTAGGGGCTAGAGGACTTGCCTTTCATCCGAGAGGTCTGCGTTCAAATCCTCGTCCGGTCATGCACCACTTTCTTTCTCTTTCTGAGTTGGATAATTGCTTTTCGTTACGAATGCGAGCTATTCCATGGTTCGGGACCCATGCAAAACTGTAGGTCCCCTTCCCCTACTGGCCGGGTTAGGCCCGCCCGGGTTGGTGAAACTATGGTGGAAGCGGCAATAAAAAATTGTCCGTGTTTTCCATCCAGTTCGATGTAGCCGTACTCATAAAGGGAAGGTCCTAATGGCACCGAATTCCTTCGGAAATGTGGTGTCTTAGGCTAATATCATAACGGTAGTTATGTGGTATTAGCCATCCAAGTCAGGTCGCATAAAAATATATATAGAAATTCGAATTTATGCAACATTGTCATATATATTGCCTCTTACAGGAGCGATGATTTTCGTCAATATGGAAATTTTAGTTCTACGATTTTTTTCGCAAGCTTAGAAATAGACCAATTCTTCATTGTTTTTATGTTAAACGCGGCATATGTCGTACGTACGCCCGATGGCACCCATGGGATTTAACAATTTCAGGGGCTGCGAAAACCATACTTTTTCCTGGGTGAACCGATTTTGATGATTATTTTTTTAAATGATAGCTAGTGCTTCCCAAGTGGTCCCATTTTAATTTGGTTAAGTTCTGACAATGATATCCATGAGAAAATCATAAAAGTCTTAAATTTGTATTAAGATGTGCGCGACAAATGGACGAATAACTCAATATAACGCCCACCGATTTCGGTGATTCTTTTTTTATTGGAAAGGACGTGTACAAATTAGTAAGTGTACTTCAGATTCACTAAAAATTAACAAATAAAATAAAATTAACAAAAAAAATAACCGACTTCAAAGAAAAAGCACTAAAAAGTAAAAAATAATGTTCATTTTTGTAGTTACGATTTCTGTAATTTTTTGAGTCGGTGTCAGCCAAGGTTAGGTTAGGTTAGGTTAGGTTAGGTTCTCTTGATTGGCGCAGCGCGTGCCCGGCTGACGCCGACTCAAAAAATAACAGAAATCGTAACTACAAAAATGAACATTATTTTTTAATTTTTAGTGCTTTTTCTTTGAAGTCGGTTATTTTTTTTTACGGACATATACGGACGATACATAGTGTATTGTAATATAATATTACAATACACTATATATTAGTGTAGTATAATATTAAGTGAACATTTAGAGGATTGGCTGCATCTTATTTTTGTAAGGACGACTGTGAATAGGTGTATTCCTGCAGTTTCAGCGTTGAGCGAAGGAAGAAAGGGGACGGATAGCGTTGCAGCTCCGACGAGCGTTCTACATGGTAAAGGCGATATAACATAGAGCTACATCCATTCGGAGTTGGAGAGGGTCGCTAAATTCTGAGATACCTCTGGGTAGTCGACCAGGTGCCCCCTATCTCCCACTTATCTCACCAATCTAAATTCTTTCCTTCAGCGAAACACGAATTGGTAACGCTATTTGATTGATGTTGACTTACATTACTTCACTTATTCCCAAAACATCATTTATCTGGGTGATAAGGTCAAGCCAAAATATCGTACGTCTGTTAGATACCCACCTGCCACTTCTCGATATGTATGAGTTATAGCCACAAAACAGGGAAGCAGTGTGCTGTAACCAGCTATACCGAGCTAGATTCAGCCTAGAGCTGCGGGCTGGATTTAGATATGGTAATTGCCTGATTGATGGGGGCTGGTGCGGGCTGCGAAGGTGACAGCTGTATTGCCGACGTGCGGTCTATATTTAGTTCAAGGTAACAATTGCATCGCTGCGAGGACCCAACTTGGCCCAACTGCATGTATTGCTGGGTTAGCTGATAGCTGAAGAAACCATTACAACCATCACAGACTAACGTGAAAATTGTCTGCACCTCATTTCGAAAAAACCAATGCTAAACAGCTATGTTAAACGGGCGGCTAATCGCAGGCTCTCTGATTTCGTCTTGATATAATGCATTTGCTATTTTGTCGTGTTTTCGATTGGGTAGGTCTTAAAAGATTAGATTTTGTGGTCCACCTAAACTTGGTCGCACAGTTTCAGGTGAATGAAAAATGCTATGAGGCCGCAGAACCTCGCGCAGAACCGCGTCTACCTTTTTAAACTGTGATGCAGTCATTGCTGCCACATCTTTGTCGTTACGATTACAAACCAATGACAATTTTAGGGTGGCCCTAGCTAGAGAACTTACCCTATTGAACTGTCGTTATATAATAGCATGGTATTACCATGTTATATGAACGCGCTAAGTGAACAGACAAGTGAGTGATTTAATCTCACGTTCAGTTGCATTTCCTACAATGCTAATTGGTATATTTCAGTTTATTTGGATGAATACAACGTCGTTTGATACATGCATGGTAAGAAATGCAGCTAATATTGCCTGTTCACCCGGATAGTTAGTTTACCATGGTAACTCCTCAGGACTCATTACACTGTGTGTATTTTCCAGTAAATAATTCCTTTTCAAATGCTTCGTTCGAATCTTTCAACTTAGAGCTACTATGGTGTAAAATTTTCTCCTTCTAGTGTAACCGGAGGGAAATCAGTAACTATACGATTTTAGATGGTCATTAGTCTATTTTTGGTAAGTATTTACCACTGAAGAGAAAGAGAGGAGAAGGGTCATGCGCTCAATATCGCGTCTCCGCTACATGGTCAAAATGACCATATAATTTTATGGACATCCGGCGGCGCGTCGTATGCCACACAGTCGAAACATCGCGACCGCACGCGAATGCTCTAAAATAGCATTTGTCAAGTCAGTTCCCACCCACACAAACCCTCCAATACGTCTGCGACTATGTTTGCATGTGGCGTGTGCGGTTATGTTGGATTTGTAGTTTTTGAAAATTGCAGACAGCGGGTCCCATAGTAGACGTGCTCGATGCCATATCTCCTCCCATTTTATCTATGGTATTACCTACTCGGATTCAGGGGGTCCATTCAGAGCAAAAGTGAGTTCGAGTTCGGGAGTGAGTTAACCTAAAAATAGCTGGGAAATATATTATTATTTAAATAACGGAACCGTTATTTATACTTCCAACGTATTTACGGGACAAACCAGATTTTTACCTAACTGTAATGATGTTCTAGAAGTGTGGAAACAGTAACTATTTAAAAAAGTGAGTTGATATTTAGTGGCGAATTCGAACTCACTCTTACTCTGAATGGACCTCCTGTTCTTCTGGCTTTACGGTGGTAGTATATCCTTAATTATTAACGAACTAACCTTAGCCGGTAGTCTCAGTTCTCACCTAAATTGGCGTTTACGTAACTTTGAAGTTCCGTAAAAACGTCAAACTCCATACAAGTTTTTACTAGATATTCTGCGGTTTTACTTCTTCAAGCTGTCAAAATCAAACGCGGACCTCCGATTTGTATGAAAACGCGGAGAGGAAACGGCAACGTCGACTTATTTACGGCAACGTTGAGTAAGCTGTCAAATCAAGCTCGGACTCGCAAGTGTTAGTTCGCGCGCGCGCTGTTCAATTTCTCCATACATTTGAAAACGCCAGTCGATCGGTTTGCCGTAACGCCAATTTAGGTGACAACTGGGACTACAGGCTCTGGGGGTCCATTCAGAGTAAGAGTGAGTTCGAATTCGCAACTAAATATCCACTAACTAACTAACTAACTAACTAAATTCCACACTTCTAGAACATCATTACAGTTAGTTAAAAATCTGGTTTGTCCCGTAAATACGTTGGAAGTATAAATAACGGTTCCGTTATTTAAATAATAATGTATAATAATGTAAATAATGTATGTATGTCGCAGAGATGACCACAGATGGAGCGCTGAAGTCTTAATGTGGAGACCCTACACAGGGAAAAGAAGCGTCGGCAAACCGCCAGCAAGTTGGTCAGACGATATACGTCAGACAGCAGGTGACAACTGGCGAAGAAAAACAGGAGACCGCACAACTTGGCGAAGTCTGGGGGAGGCCTACGTCCAGCAGTGGACAACAAAAGGCTGAAGAAGAAGAAAGAAGAAGTATTTCCCAGCTATTTTTAGGTTAACTCACTCCCGAACTCGAACTCACTCTTGCTCTGAATGGACCCCCTGTTAATATTTCGCTATTGTGGTTCGCGCGATCCTACGGGAGTTTTCCACACGGCTGCACAAACGTCTTTAGGTTGGCAAACACAAAGCGGTGTCAGGTGAATCAATTGTTTGATATCGCAGTGCGCGCATGCTTGCAACTTGCAACAGTGCAGTCTTATCGCCTGCCAGCGGTTGAGACTTGGAGCGTTTCTAAGAACGCTGACTGCTGACTGTACTGAAAGTAGTATATGTGACGTCACTTTGACACATTTTGTATGGACGAAATCTCAAAGTAATGCAAATTGACGTCACAAAGTACTACTTTTCGTTAGCCTTAGTTTCTGATACGACTATTTATCTCAGCCTAAGTTACTTTGTTGAACATTGATGAAAAAAAGGCCAAGTGCGAGTCGGACTCGCACACGAAGGATTCCGTACCGTACCTGTGACGGACGGACGGACAGCGGAGGCTTAGTAATAGGGTTCCGTTGGCCCCCTTTGGGTACGGAACCATAAAAATGTTAAAGATGCATTGTATTGTACCTACAAACTCGCCTACAACATTAAGTAATGCAGATGTGTGTGTTATATTGGTTAAATAAAATAATGAAAGGCCAATTGGTTCTGAGCGTATTTTCATGTCTCTTGAGTCAGAATCTTTAAAACACTTTAACTTTTGCCAAGACACATACGGCTGACTATACTTTACTGTTTAAATCACAATTCCAGCAAAATTGCAAGGGAGGTCGGATTTTAACACCATTCATTTTCACTTATTACCGGAAGTGTATCTTTAGAACTTTGGTCGACTGTAGTTCCTCCGGTGGAAAGTTCGAGAAATAGGTTTTATGGTTCACCCGTAATACCGATTCGTGGTCACAGGCTCAGAGCTGAGCCCGTAGTCCCAGCTGTCACCTAAATTGGCGTTTACGGCAAACCGAACGACTGGCGTTTTCAAATGAATAGAGAAATTGAAAAGCGCGCATTTGCGAGTCTAAGTTTGATTTGACAGCTTACTCAACGTTGCCGTAAACACGTCGACGTTGCCGTTAACGCCGACTCCGCGTTTTCATACAAATCGGAAGTCCGAGTTTGACTTTGACAGTTTGAAGAAGTAAAACCACAGAAGATCTAGTAAAAACTCGTAAGGAGTTTGATGTTTTTACGGAACTTCGAAGTTCCGTAAACGCCAGTTTAGGTGACAACTGGGACTAGCAGCTCTGAGTGGTCAGTCTGAGGTCTCACCTAAATTGGCGTTTACGGCAAACCGATCGACTGGCGTTTTCTCCAAACTCCATACAAGTTTTTACTAGATATTCTGTGGTTTTACTTCTTCAAGCTGTCAAAGTCAAACGCGGACTTCCGATTTGTATGAAAACGCGCAGTGGACGTAAACGGCAACGTCGACGTATTTACGGCAACGTTGAGTAAGCTGTCAAATCAAGCTCGGACTCGCAAATGTTAGTTCGCTTAACGCCCGCTGCGCGCGCTCTCCAATTTCTCCATACATTTGAAAACGCCAGTCGATCGGTTTGCCGTAACGCCAATTTAGGTGACAACTTAGACTACCGGCTCTGTGCCCAGAGTGGTCAGTCTGAGTTCTCACCTAAATTGGCGTTTACGGCAAACCGATCGACAGGCGTTTTCTCCAAACTCCATACAAGTTTTTACTAGATATTCTGTGGTTTTACTTCTTCATGCTGTCAAAGTCAAACGCGGACTTCCGATTTGTATTAAAACGCGGAGTGGACGTAAACGGCAACGTCGACGTATTTACGGCAACGTTGAGTAAGCTGTCAAATCAAGCTCGGACTCGCAAATGTTAGTTTGCTTAACGCCCGCTGCGCGCGCTCTTCAATTTCTCCATACATTTGAAAACGCCAGTCGATCGGTTTGCCGTAACGCCAATTTAGGTGACAACTGAGACTACCGGCTCTGGCCGTGCCTACACAGCGAGCGCACCCCGGCACGGACGAGTCGTTCACCCCACATGCTGCATGGGAGTTTTATGTTGCTATCGTAAACCAGTCGTAAACTGTCATACGTGCCTGCATCGCCGAGCGTTCGGCGTTGGCTCACACATGAGATATCACCAACACACTAGCGATACCTCATTCAGGGGGTGTGTGGGTCAAAGTAGATGGCGCCACAGTCGATCGTAGTAATTTCTGCTATAACTCATAAAATATGGGAAGTTACAAACCATAACTGTAGTGGCGAGCACATTATTCGGTTATCTATTCAATATCATTAAATAGTTACAAACATAATCTGGAATCGAGTAGATAATTTTGGACATTTGTGCAAAAGTTGCCATTTAAATTTGCAATTTTTTGCACGTTGTCTCATAATTATCTCACCCATTGTAGCGCCAGAGATACGCTTTGGTCATGTTTTAATTTCTATGATGCAGGTACTTAAACACAAATGAAAGTTGGAGAAAAATTCTTGCATTGCTGAACGAAAAAGTTAAACGTTTACAAATTAGGATTAAAATCTAGAAAATTAAAATACAGAAAAAGGACATGATATTTTGGAAGCAATTATTTGACACACCGACATTTGAACTTTATTTAAAACTATGACGACAGGTTGTCCGAGATGGCCAGCCTGACACCCATCCCCACAAAAAAATACACATCCTAACTTAAACCATAGATTAAAAAGGTTATTACACGCTTAATCACATTCGCCCTTACCGATACCCATTTTAATCAACCGTTCGACCCTATAATCGACACAGTACATTACAGATTTAATCGTTTTAGATGTGGGACACAGAATATCTGGGAGTTGAAGATCGAACCTCGCGGTGGACCGGTAACGATTGCCGACAACGACGAATTGAAGGCGATAGTGGAAACGGATCCAACTCAATCGACGGCTGAGCTTGCTGCGGGCTTTGGAGTTAGTGTCAAAACAACATTGAAGCACTTGCGTCAAATTGGAAAGATAAAAAAGCTAGATAACTAGTGGGTGCCAGAAGAACTAAGCGCCCGACAGCGAGAAGCATACATAGCACTACTGAATCGGCATAGAAACGAGGGAATTCTAAATTGAATTGTCACCTGAGATGAAAAGTGGCTCCTGTACGACAACCGTAAGCGTTCGTCTCAGCGGGTGGACCCGGGTAAAGCACCCAATCAGTGCGCTAAAAAAGATTACTCATAGGAAAATGATAGTGACTGTCTGGTGGAGCAGTGCCGGGCTTGTACATCACCGCCACAGAATAACTAATAGTTCACCGCTTCATACCGAACGGCACAACAGTGACGGCAGATGTCTATTGCCAAGAATTGCAAACAAATTTGATGATCCACTTCTCATCACCAGTTTCAGTTTCAGTTTCTTTATTTCCTCCATTAGATGTATATTACACACTCGGATTCGTCATTTTTATTCCTGTCGGCTCGATTGCTTCTGGCGAAGAAGAGCCGACAAGAAACTTTTTTCCATCGATACTTACAAACTAGTTGATGATTTGAATTGATTGATTGCTACTGCTCACAAAGAACATCATAATAAGAACATTACATACATTGGTGAAGAGCAAATTTTTGACTACGATAATGACATGAGTTAAAAAAAGCTATATCACGTGAAACCATTCGGATTTTCTAATGGACGTTTTCATTGATTTATCAGATCGACAGGCAGGTGGTTGGTACACATGCGTAATATTTGTTAATATGCGACTTTAAAGCGCATTTTTGAAAAATACAACCAAAACAAGTGTAAAAATAAATAAAAAATTTTAAAATGTAAATGAAGAAAAATTTAAATTATGAACGTCGCGGGCGATTTTCAGAGGCCTTTCACACAATTTTCAAGAAAAACAGGCATCACATGATTGCCGAATCTGAAAAGTATGACCTATATTTTTGAGGCGACACCATTTCATGACCTCCAGACTATAAACAAAAATAATTTAATTTAGTAGGTAGGTACACAATTATATTATCAAAACAGTTTTCAAAGACATTTGTTTCGAGGCAACACGTGCCTCTTGTTGATACAACCCATCTATGTAGTAGCGAGCTCGCTGGTAGCGCTGACGAGTCACACACGTGTTCTAAATTCAAACATTATTTCATTCCATAATCGTCTCGTGCAGCTGGCGGCCATATTTGATCGCTGATGAATGTCTATAAAACGGATTGCATAAATGTTTTCGTTCGAAGCAACATACCGTAACTGTATGATCGATGTAGATGGCGCCACCGTCGTTCGTAGTGAATTCTGCTATGACTCCTGAAAAAAAAAGGAGGTTACAAACTATTACCAAAGAATCTATACCTGTATTGACGAGGACACTAAGCAGTTGTCATGTAAAACAATATAAAAAAGGCTAGCTAAAAAAAATTGGGTGAGACAATTATGAGGCAAAGCGTCAAAAGTAGCAACTTATTTCACACATTCTAACAATGATCTAAAAAATTCCAGCTTTTATTTGTAATCGTTTGAGGCAAATTAATACACACATGCTTAATTTGCTCGTCACTGTAGTTATAGTTTGTAAGTAACTACATATTTTTAAGTATGTTTTGACGCACACCCCCGTAATTTTTTATCAAACAAATAAATATTCGACCAAATCAGTCCAGTCTATAATAGAGTTATGAGAATGAGGCAATTGTTTGACCTTATGGGTACGTGAGATATCAGGGTTGGATTGATAACCTCCCGATTTTAAAGTCTGTTAAAATGCCAAATAATATTCTACTAGAACGACAAATATCAGCGTGACAGTAAGCAGGTGAGTGACTACATACATGCAATTTCACGCATCGTTTATCACATACTTGTCGATGTGGCGGTATGCATGCGTAAAGAGGAATAACTAGCAATTACATTTGTGTGTATGACGTAGCACCTACCTAGTTAATAACGACCTTGTTCCGTCACTGCCCGCGCTGCTAATTGTGCCATTAGTTTCCGTGTTTGATTTGAGATTGACGTAAATTTTTTGGACCTGTCGGCACATAACAAATAAAGTCAGTATTATGTATGATAATGTATTATCTACTTTTAATGTTTTTGATGTGACTGGATATAGATGGCTAAAATACCACACTCACCGTCATTAATTGTGTACACATCGCGTTCCGGAAGAATAAGGTGCCACGCCAGGACCGGGACGGCTGCATCGAACAACACGGACAATTTTCCATTACCGTTTCGACATTTTTTTCATGTAATGCGATGGTATCAATCCGGGCTTAACCCTACCAGTAGGGGAACCACCACAGTCTTACATAAATCACGAACCATGGAACACCTCGCGTTCGTGACGAAGTGCAATTATCCCACTCAGAAAGAGAAAGAAAGTTCATGAACGGGGCGAGGATTTGAATCCTTGATCTCTGGCATGCAAGGCAATTCGCTGCGCCCCTTAGAAATCTTTCTCAATCTCAATCATATCAGTAGGTGGGTACCTACTGCTTGTGACGAGTTTGAACCGTAATTCGCAATTTATAACACACGCGTTCCAAACTTTTTTTCGGATTATTTTCCACATCTAATTATATTACTTTAATGTAGATGACGTTGTATAACCTCAAATTGCTGAGATAACGGTAATGGCCAATTCATTCAATCCATATAAAGTCATGTGATACATACGTTGTTACGTTCTTTGATTGGAAACGAATCCCCATAAAAAAACCCGCCAAGTGCGAGTCGGACTCGCACACAAAGGGTTCCGTACCATCGTACAAGATTTAACACAATAAATCACGTTTTCACGGGTCCCTTTAATTTTATTATTTTTTTAGCGGCAAAATAAATACACACTCTGTGAAAATTTCAGCCGCCTACCTATTACGGTTCATGAGATACAGCCCTGTGACAGACGGACGGACGGACGGACAGCGGAGGCTTAGTAATAGGGTTCCGTTTTCACCCTTTGGGTACGGAACCCTAAAAAACATTCTGTAATAAAAACTTGAGAGCTTATTATTTCCTTGAATGTTTGCGACTATAGCAATCGGGGTTTGATATAGACACTCTCATTACTATAAAATTATATTATATTATCTTCACCGCACGATGTAGGTACTTACATACATGATTTTCTCTTCTACAGCAGAAACGTTGCCCAGTAAAAATTGCCAAAATAAGCATGCTTTTACGCATGCATGAATGTTTAGTTTCCAATCATGGGTAAGCATGGTTAAACCTACAACATAATACCTACCTCTCTACGTAAATATCAGTTTCGCAAATGTACGCAACACATTTTGAGTTGGTAAGACGAACCGTCCACCACACACAGTGTTTTTTTTTTGTTTATTGCATTAAATAGGATGACAATCAATGTTTCAATGGAAAATACTTTTGAATAGGCTAGACTTCTGTTTTTATTAGGTAAACATATTTCTGAGTTTTACACCGTAGCTTAAAATAATAAAATCCTATTTCAAACATACGGTATTGCGGTGCTAAATCGGATCGGGCACCCGAAAATACTTTTAAATAAATAAACTTACGTATTTATTTCTTTAGTTATATAATAAATGTAGGTATATATTGGCAACCCACAGATTATTCTTATGAAGGTTATAATAATTACTTTGGGGAGGGGGAAGGAGTGGATTAAAGGTAACAAATTGTTGTAAATTATTAGAAATCTCAGGAAAAGTATATTGGTCTTCCAACAATTATCACCCTCGGTGGCTCAGTGGTTATACGCCTCGGTGTGATCACCGATCGCGGTTAGGTAGGTTAGATATGCTACTTTTCGGCCAGTTAGCGGAGTTGCAAGATTTGAAATTCAAAAAACCATGAAAAATGTTGCCTACAATGATTGATTATTTTATATTTAGGACCTGTATTCTATCTAGATTCTATAAAAAAATATGTTGTACTCTATTAACATAATTATATTTTTAAAAAAAAGTTTGAATCAAAAATGGCAATTTTACCACTTATCGGCCATCTTAATTTAGTATACGGCCGCCCGTCGGCCAGATATCGGCCGCTAAATTATTAGGCGATTTATTGTAGGACAGATAATTTACTGCGTCGAAACGAAATTTGATTCTATTTTACAGGGTGTTTATTTTGGGCCGTACTTATATTAGGCAACTAAAGAGAGATGATTTCTTAAGTTTTTCTAAAATATATTCAACATTCAAAGCCACAAATTCAAATTTATTCCATTTTGATTATTACCTTTTGTAAAAAATTTTTGCGCTTGTTTCGTTTTGCTGCTTTAATTTTATTAGTTTCTTCTATTATTTTAATTTTTTCCAGTTTTAGTTACCTTATTCCCTCTATCTTCTCTGACTTTTATTGGTCCTTTTCGGATTGATTTTTTCTCTATTCAGCAGATGAAATAGATGATGTCATTATTTTTTTAAGTGTGCCAGAACTTTATTTTTCTTTATAAATGTGATCAGGAAACATTATATGCTTTCTATAATTCCGATTTTTGCCTCTTGGAGGGGTTTAATAGTCTCAGTATTATTATTGAATGAATGAATGAATAAATTCTTTATTGTCCATAAACAAAAATACAATTAATTACAGAGAAAACGTACAGCAAAACAACAATATTGCACAAAGGCGGACTTATTATTATTAGATAATGAAACTTTTTAAAATCTTACGGTCTGAGAATTAATCAGTTTAGAAGCGATTGAAGAAGGACTTGCATGGCCAGTAATATGCTGTGTGAAAGTAGATGCGGGTGTGAGATCGTAAGTCAGCGCTGATGGTGCAGGTTGGTAAATAGCGGGATTGTGCGGTGCTGAAGATTCTGGTGTAAGGACTGCAGACTGGGAATTAATCAGTTTTTGAGCGATTCTAAGACCACTAGCTGAAGCGGCGATGTCTTCAAGTGCATGTAATTTGATTTGGAAGATTTGGGGGTGAGAGCGTAAGTCAATTCTGAAGGTGCAGGCTTGTAAGCAGGCAGATTGTGTGGTGCTGACAATTTTGGTTTTGGGATTGCAGGCTGAAAATTAATCAGTTTCGAAGCGATTGTAGGATTAGGTGGTGCTGAGAACTCGGGCCTATCGGGGATTGCACACTCGTAATAAATCGGTTTCGGAGCGAAATCGGTTTCGGTTTTGGTGTGAAAAAACGCATGGCCTGCAGGCATGGTTTTCGCAGGCCCCCTGAATGTTCGAAAACCCATGGGCGTCGTCGGGCACCTTTACGTCCAGGCGGTCGCCATATGCCGCACTTAAGATAAAAAAAAATATTGTAGGAGCACTAGCTGGAGCGGTGATGTCTTTAACTATATGCAACGTAGATACGGTGGGTTCAGAATTCAGTATAGATGGTTCAGATTGGTAAGTTTCCGTATTGCTTGGTTCAAAAGGTTCTGATTCAGTCAATAGCTGCCTACACCATATTAAGACCGTGTCAGTATGTGTGTAAATTATTGCTGGCATCCAGGTGAAGTTTGTTGCTTGGCACCGACGCCTGATGGTCTTGAAAAGTACGCTGTCCGACGCGGAATCTAAGTATTCTTGAGTGGGTCCTGTCAAGTTTGTTGAATTAATTTGGTTTATAGTTGATATATCGACTTCTTTTAATGATTGCTTTACTTTTTTAAATTCTGCACCAATCAGAAGTGGATGCCAAATATTCTACCCAATAAAGCGCAAAAGGTATGACATAACTGGATCAGAATGGATCGAATTCCTTCGCATATATTCTCACATCTTACGTCGGTTACCCCCCTGAACGATATATTGGAAAATTTCAGGTAGGAAGCACCCAAAATCGTATGAATAGATGTAGGTATTTAGGGAGCAAAAAAAGTATTCAGTGATCGTACCATATGGTCTCTGTCTACCCCTCTAGGGAAACGGCGTGATGATATTTATGGATGATTACGATTTAAACAGAACATGGATAGACATGCAGCATTAAAATAAAATGTGATTGTAAAGTGGCTTGTTTTCATATTTTTTGTTTAATTAACACATGAATAAAAGCGCTAAGCAAAAAACACCGGCCGAAAATTGCACGATAGCAGTTAGTTTTTGGCCATGGAATGTTGATACAAAAATAAAAGGTGGCCGATAATTACGAATACCAAGCAGCTAACGGCCACCATCATTTCCATACAATATGTAACGGCCGGTAATTAAACAAGACTGTCAGATTCCGGCCACAAATTTTTGCAATCATTATATTTTAATCAATTTGTCCACTTTTCGGTGGCCGTAAACTAAATAGCAAGTTCAATTCATTAAATACATTCCCTATAAAATTTCGAATAATACAAAAAAAGTCTAAATACGTTAATTTCTTAACAAATAGTGTGACGAACAAACGCCTAGCTACCGGCCGGTCGGCCGAAAACTAAATTATTTAAGTTTATTCGTGCCAGTTCGCGGCCACCACTTTTTTCGGTCAAAACACTCAAAAATATCACTTTTTTCTTGGTCAATGCCCTTTTCCATCATAAAATGTTATTATAATATCAAGGTTTTAAGAGAAAAAACCAAATAATTACGAAAAACTTGCGATCGAAGTGGTCCATGCGTTTTGTTTTTTCCTTACCCAATGGACCTGTTTCACTCACTGCGGCCGCAGGGTCGCAGAAAATTTCCCAAAATTCTTAGGGATAAACCGTTCCACCTGCTTCTACGATTTTGACACAACAGATTGGTTGAATTGTTAGGTACCAATGTCCGTACGTCTGTGTTAGTTAGCTTTTGTATGTTCCTTATTCCATCGCATTTATGATGGCGTGGCCGATAAGTGGCAGTGGCCGAAAAGTAGCATATCTACCCTAGGTACTGAATGAATGATCGTTTAACTTTTGTGGCTGACCAAAGTTCAGATTCCATATGGATTTCATGTAAAACTCTAGGTATTCTTCTTTACTTACCAGGAATACAGGATTAACTCTACCAGTTAATCGTGTAATAGTTGATCATCGCATTGAATGAAAGGTGGTTGAAGATATTAATCATGTTTTCAATCTAGTTCAATGTAGCTGTGCAATATAAGCAAGGTCCTGGCATGGCATCTTGTTACCATATTGTGTTTGGCTAATATCATATCAGTAGGTGTGGTATTATCCATGTCTAGTTCCATAAAAATATTTAGTATTTTTATACTTACAGAAAATACTTCATCTCATTAACAATAAACCTAACTGCATTGCATTTACACAAAATATGACAAGGAAAAACATAAATTAATCTCATGGAGACAATAAAATATTCTCATTTGGTTCTCATTGTTGTAGGTTAAAACCAGTTTATTTTGGTTTGGTTGTAAATTATAAAATGATCGGTAAAATACCAACACCATGGGCTGCGTTAATATTCATTTCGAAACTGACAACCTACTAAAAAAACAATAGTTGCTGTCCTGCTAGGAGCAGGTAAAATAGTGCCCCTTCCCGGAAAGGTCCTTTAACTGACACCATTCATGTTGGTTGTTTGTCCAACGAAACAGGCTTGTGTGGACACAATGATAGAACACTGCGGGGTTTTGGTAGGAATAACCATGGAATAGGATTTTTTTCTTTCTTAAATTCAGTAAAATATTGAAAAAAGTCGATAACTAAATTTATCACGAGCTCACTAAATTGTACTGGCAATTACTATTAAGGCATACAAAGTTTGATTGCGTAATGCTCAACGTCAAGAACGATAAGATAATTCTTGAAAACGTACAAAGATGGCGCTGCATGTTTAGAGTTTGCTTGAACAAAGGATATAAACAAACTTGCTTTAATATGGTGTCAATACCTGGAAATAACTGCGTACATAATTCAAAAGAAACAACTTTTAATGGCAGTAAACATTGTATTCGGAAAATATAATATAATTGAAAAAAATCAATTATTTGAAAAACCGTATTCTATACATTACAGTGTTGTATTCCGAATGTCTCTGATTTCGAAATTAATTGATAATCTTATCATTAAAGTAATTGATTTCTACTTTATTTACTAAGTATATTTATTGCTCTTCACAATATCGAAATAACTCACAATAACATGGTCAAATTTATAAAATCGGTAAAAATTAACTAAGACTATAATATCAAATATCCAGCAGTACATGCATTCCCTCACACAACTCAACCTAAAACTACATAGTTATTCATTTTGAATATAATAATTAGATATCACAATGCGATAGTTCGGTAGTTCCATAGCTGCCACATGACACAGAGCTTCTTGACCGACAGAAGGCACAGCATTCTACCAATACTAAATTGTAAACACGCCAAAAAGATTTAAATGCAGACATTATCCTTACATCAGTCGTCGTCAAATACCAATTATCTCAAACATTTTTGCACAATAACTAAGTTAAAGTGAAGTTTAAAGCAAAGAAAGGACAGTTTGACTATTTTGTCTGCGATCGTTTCGCAAGTGGTGACCGGTCGCGAGTCTCCATTATGTTTAACCAATAACTACTTATGAATTAATGGAATTTAGTCCGTTAGTCTTTGTGCGTCGGCGCTTTACCTGCGCTTCCACGCACAGGCAAAGGGTTCCTTTCGTTTCGAATACTCATTCGCTCGCTCGTTCGGAGACTTGTCTTGACGCGTCGAGTTGCGACACCAATACGGACTTGGAAGCGCCACGCCGGTCGAGCCGCACGAAGCAGGCGGGTGACCGGTCTCTCTCACACACACAACGGAACACTGATCACACTGATGTCTCTGAGCGTGCACGGGCAGACAGCCCGGACCGAAGTCCGCCTCGCGCGAGCGAGCCTTCCGCCGACGCCGACGCCCGCTACACCGTGTCCTTCCCCTCAAATTTCTCCGCCAGATCACCCATCAGCTCCTTGTAGATGAGAGGGTCTATGTTCTTGCCGAGCTGGTACAGTACGAACCAATCGCCGATCTGGCACTTGCGCGCTACCGTCTCCACTTGGTCCTGCGGGGCCAGGCGAGAGCGTGCGCGCAGCAGGTACAGACGCACGCGCGGCCCCGCCACCACTGCAGCACGGTACGCAAGCGAAATTCCGCTTAGAATACTCAGGATCACGAACCAGAACCACAAAAACACGTAGATCTTCTCGTTCACAATGTTGAGTGGCAGCACGCACAGGCCGTCGAACTTCTGCACGCTTCCCGAGGGACCGTATTTGTGGAAGGTGCACTTTGTCACTTTTGGAAACACCCGTGCCATGGGGTCCTCGCGCTCTTCCGGTTCCATCTCAGTAAAACGGACAACATCACTGCCGTAGGTACTGAATTCCCCGTCAAGGAAAAAGTCCATGAAGTATATTTGGCCGACGACGTTGATGAAGTTCAACACTTCGCATATGAAGAAACGGAATGCGTAGAAATTCTGAGTGTGCATGTTCGTGAAGAAGTAGTCCACCAAAAGCTTTTTTCGGTCCGCCTTGCAGTCTTCACCGATTACGGGGCAGTTGAGATCCAAAACAAGCATCTTTATGCGGCCGCCCTCCCACGTTTTCCAAAGATAGCGTGGAACGTAGAATAATATTGCTTGAAAGAAGAGGACAAAGCACACCCACTGATAGTACTTGTGGTACTTGACCTCATCTTGACCGTCCACGTGCGAGGCAACGCCCGGCTGCACCATGTCCTGGCCGACTCGGCCCTGAAGACGGTTGGGAATCGTAAATGTCGAGTAGATCCAGCAATACGTGTCCATCACAGCGAGCGGGATTTCGTCCACTATGCAGTCAATGGGGTCGCCAATGTACTGGCGCGAGGTCACCAGCAGCGAGAAGGCGATCAGGATGATAACTGTCGCCTTGTAGTGAAGTCGGAACACATTATTGTCGATGCACACTGAGTCGAGCTTGAGCAGCCCCTTTACGGAGCCAAATACGTCAAACATGGCGTCTAGATGCCGCCGCGGGCAGCGCGGTCGCTGTCACAATCGCGAAAACTTCGGGCGTGCACGTAGCCCGCGCGTCGGATAACGAATGGTGTGGCGGGTAGCGGCCGACGGAGCGGGCGGGAGGGGAGATCGGGGGCGTCCGGTGCGGATCGAGGCAGCATGCGGGGCGCGCCCCGCACCTCCCCGCCACCCCCGCACCTCCCCGCCAGCTCGCTACCTCTGCCGTGCCGCTCCCTCCGCTATCCATTTTTGCTCCCTACCTCCCCGCAGCGCAGCGCACAGAGGCAATGACACTTTGACCTTATTTCTGAGGCGGCACCTGGCGGCAGCGATGCTCGAGGCACAGAAGTGATATCTCGAAGGCTGAGAGAATTAGCTGTGCCGAGGTGTACAGGTACAGCCTGCATTCCGATTTTGAAATACATAGACTTTATGTGATCACGATCAGCCCGTTGAAGATAGCGTAGCTGCAATTGCTTCTTACCACATATTAATTTAATTTGCGTCCTTAGCTCCATAAAATGATAAAAATACTGTGAGCTTAAGCAAAATTTAAAATTTTTTTTAAAGGAATGTCACCAGTAAATCTTGCGGACGATGTCCGCCGTGTCATTGTGCTCAACATCCGCTAAATAGTGAGCGCTAGTGAATGACGAAATAATCTGACACGTTTGTGACAATTCTAGTCAGCGGAGGTCCCCAAATTGGTGGACGGTTAGCGCGTCTACGTACCTACCTAGTTTAGCAAACATTAAAAAAAGGTGTTTTCGATAATCGATATTGACGAGAAATGCAATTCTTAACATGATTTTGGCTCAGGCAGAAATTCGTAGCCAAAGTATGGTATAAGTTCTCAAGGTTTATTCTTAATCTGTTGTAAGTACGAGCATGCATAGAATAATAAAATCGGACAAGCGTTTGGTGAATCATGTAGTCCGGTGCAGTCATTTACTTTCATATCGTTACTCATAACTAGCTAAGGTACCCGGTTTCGCTCGGGTCAATGTTCGTTTGGACTGATGTAGGGCTGAATTATTTCCGGGATATTATACGAGTTCCCGATACAAACTTTGATCCCTAATTTACCCCTTTTAAGTTTAATTTTCGCAACAAAAGGTAGCCTATTCTCCAAGGTTCAAGACTGTGAAAACGCAACAGACAGACAGAGATACTTTCGCATTTATAATATTAGTATGGATTCGTTTAAATGGTAAACAAAAAACCGGCCAATTGCGAGACTCGCACACTAAGGGTTCCGTACCATCGTACAAGATTTAACACGAAAAAATCACGTTTTTTGTATGGGACCCTTCTGATGGATGGATTTATTCTTTATTATTTTTTTATTTTACCTATTTTATGTTATAGCGGCAAAATAAATACACACTCTGTGAAAATTTCAGCAGCCTACCTATTACGGTTCATAAGATACAGCCCTGTGACAGACGGACGGACAGCGGAGGCTTAGTTATAGGGTTCCGTTTTCACCCTCTGGGTATGGAACCCTAATAAGTACTTACATGAGATTTCGTGAGGCATCCGATAGAAGCGAAGATTGTAAGTCATTTTCCGTGAAATTAATTTTCAGTTGCATTTACGATTTTCAGACCATAGATAACGAATTTTAAGGGATTAGTCAAGGAAACGAATTGTTTGCATGGATAACGTATAGGAGACATTTGCAGTCCACTACGACTTACTTTGAAGTAAATGGAAAACACGGAGAAGTTTTCATTGCCGCTCCGACAATCTTTTCATCCAATGCGATTGTATCAACCTGGGTGGTCTTATCCCTACCAATAGTAGAGGGACCTACAGTTTTACATGGATTCCGAACCATCGAACGGCTCGCATTCGTGACGAAATGCACTTATCCAACTCAGAAAGAGAAAGAAAGTGGTACCTACATGAACGGGGCGGGGATGAAACCCATGGCCTCGTCCATATAAGGCAAGTCCCCACGAGAGCTATTGATATTTTGATCTGTGCCAAGCCAGGTCATTCCTTCATATTCCCTCATCTCAAGAGTAACCCTGACTGCCTTACTTATAAACAAATGTACCATCGCTATCGCTATTACTCCGGTATACATAAAGTACCGGATAGTAATAAATACCGCAATAATAGCGATGGCATACGATTTTATTAGTAAGGCAGTAATAGTTCAGACTTGCTCTATTCTATTCTAAAATATTAATTGGACACTGAAGCAAAGTGTCGCATTTTTTGTTGCAGGAAGCAATGATGGTTCCAAGACCGTTCTATGCAGTTCGAAACACCTGGCTTCGACAATGAATGCATGCACTCCGCCGAAGATAAAAAACTCTAAATAAAGAAACTACACCAAGAGATGATGTGAACTTAGTTACGTCATTATGATGACGAAAGGATTCTGGGACATTGAAGTAAGTCAGAACAAGTTATTTGATGCTATTTTGAGATTAAGAAATATCAACGCATTGATACCACGCAGGTAGAGCGTAAATTCAATGTATGTATAATCTTAAACGTTGCTTATAGGAAGAGGGACTTTATGAGCAAGTTCGAAAATATTATAGATTTTTTTATTCAAGCCAGTTTGTTTTGTGTTGAATTTGATACGATGGTACGGAACTCTTCGTGTGCAAGTCAGACTTGCACTTAGTCTCATTCCAATCGCAGGGTGAGCACAAGACGATTTTCTCTCAGTCCGGTCAAAGAAAATTTAAATCTGAACTGTCATCCCATAATTCGGCACTTCCCTTCGTGCACTACTATGGGATGACAAAATGAATTGCATTATTCTGTAGCATATGTAAATTTTGGTATAAAAACCCGTCCAAAGCCGGGGTTGGCCGCTAGTAAATTATAAAACTGAATTCTAATCGCATTTTGGGAGATATACCGTGTCGGGAGTGCATTCTACAGTTTACCGATCCTCCTGCGTGGGTTCACACTTTAAAAGTTTTTTCCGCGCGATTTTTTTTTTTAAATTTGTTTTTTTATTTTATTTTATTTATTAAGGAGAAGAAACAGAAAACAGGTACACATTACAAAGGTATGAATAATAAAAACATAAAAGACATTACTGTACCTGCCTCCACTACACTTCCCTCGAGAACATACACTAAATAAATATAAAGCTAGATGGAATGACAGATCAATAAACATAATATAATATTAGGCACACAAGTATGTAAAGCTTAAGTAAGGGTAGATCTTTAAATACAATAAATTAAAAAAATATAATAATATAACCGGGCAAGTAAATCAAACACTCTAAATTAAATAAAAAAAACTAAATTAATGAATGACCTCTGCATATTAGTTCTGTAGTGGATCAAGCAATAAAGAGATAACACTTTGACCGCATTCAACCCTTGTATTTTTTTTATGTAACTGGACATGGATGGCGCACACCCCACTCACGGTCATAATATTTGCACCACACATCGAGCTCCCGAAGGAAATAGGTGCCATGCCAGAACCTTCTCTTAGCACGGCTACATTCAACTGGAAGGCAAACACAGATCAATTTGTTTTGCTGTTTCGACCATCTTTGTAATAAATGCAACCCGGGCGGGCTTCGTACGCAGCAGACGAACGTGGCTTGACAACGGGCTGAATGATTAGCTCTTAACGTCAGAGAATGCCCCTTCCTGCCGCGTGAAAGCCGTAAAATGTTTCAAACATGTCTAACGACCGCGATTAGACGTTAATCGAAATCACGTCAAGAAATGGTGACGTAAAAACTTCTGCGGCCAGCTCCTCGTGTAAAGGGAGCGAGGGGTGAACTGTGAGTCGAGTCGGTATCGGGTACCGGCAGATGTTCTGCAGCGGAGCAGGCACGTAGCTAGCCGGCCGACCGACGCGACGCTACCGAAACTATTTTGATAGTAGCTAGGGGAGGGATATTAGTCGGCTGTTGATCGCCATCTCGTGCACGGAAGCAGACGTTATTGTTTTCGTTTTATGGGTAGAAATCAAGGATCACAAAATTTTCTTTGACCTCAGTTAAATATTTCTTTTATGAAATATTGATTTCTTATTAAGAAGTTTTTAATTTAGTATTTTTAGGGATCCGTACCCAAAGGGTGACAACGGAACCCTATTACTAAGCCTCCGATGTCCGTCCGTCCGTCCGTCCGTCTATCCGTCTGTCACAGGGCTGTATCTCAGTAACCGTAACAGATAGAAAGGTGAAATTTTCACAGAGTGTGTATTTATTTTGCCGCTATAACAACAAATAGGTAAGATTTAGAAATAATTAAAATTAAAGGGGGTCCCCATACAAGAAACCTGATTTTTTTGTATACATTATTTTACGATGGTACGGAACCCTTCGTGTGCGAGTCCGACTCGCACTTGGCCGGTTTTTTTATGTCATACACCCATCATACACCTGCTTACGAGACACATTGGTTCTACGTGCTAAGTCAAGACACTTGCATGTAAAATACGGACCATTTTCATGTCCGCTTAGACCATCCTTTATTTAATGCGATCTTACCAACCCGAGCGGGATTAACCCTGCTACCTCTGACCTACAGTTTTACGACCTTGTATGGGCTTACGTAAGCTGAGTACAGTTTCTTCGCGTGCATGCCAAGAAGGCACTAAGAGATTCATTGTGGTTCAGACGTACGAAAAACTGTAAACCTCCTGTATTTAAAAGGTGGTAGGGTGAATCTCGCCCCGGTTGGTACCATCACATTGAATAAAATATGACTAAAATTGTCCGTATTTTCCATCCAGTTTAACGTATCCGTGAAATAAAAGGAAGGTTCTGCCGGCATGACACCTAGTTCCCATGTGGTGTGTTGGGGTAATATCTCGACTAGGTGTGGCATTAGCCATCCATCAGTCAGCCTCCGTAGCCCAGTGGCGCGACGCCTTGGTATGCGCTAAGCTGGTTGAAACAACTCTGAGTGCGATTGTGTTCTAGATGGGTGGCCGATTTCAACCGTTTAGGCTGACCGTCGTTCGGATTCCACTGTAGGTTTAGTGTCCTTACTTACTAGGTGCTAGAGTTAGCCCCGCGGTAATGTACCATCGCATTAAATGGACGATGGTCCATTTGTTTGTTGGTCTAGTTATAACCGAGCGATATAAGAAAGGTCCTGGCATTGCAGATAGTTCTCATGGGGTGTGTTAGACTAATATTAAGACGGCCAGTTCGGTATTAGCTATCAATTTTCAGTAACGTAAAAACCCCCACTGGGCTACCCAGTATGACAATATTTGTCCTTCAGCGCCTTTTGAATGGGAAGGGACTAGTTAGGAACCACTTGTTTTTTTTTTAAGTGGCGAAAGCTCCTGAAGACTTGTAACTCGCAGATACTTGATTGAAGTGTTTTGAAGTATATCTCAACTCTTACAAATAGCCAGATGGTCTACAGATTACCTGCCGTGCTGTGCGGGCACGGCATTTTTTCCCGTGCATGTAGAGAAGAGGCGACTAAAGGATACATCGTTCGTGGTTCGGATTCCACGTAAAACTATAGGTATCTTCCTTACTTACTCGGAAACTTACTACTGCGTCAGCGCAAACATAATCAAACAAAAAAATATATGGAACTTGTTTGAAAGTGGGCATTTCTACCTTTTCTGGAAGATAATGGAATAATGAAGTTATTTCCATAATTTGTATGCCACGTGACGTATTTTTTTTTAGTAATACTACTTAATTTAAATAAATGTTGCAATTGGTTTTACACAAACTGTCATCTACATATGACCCTTTATTTCTGTGATTATGGATATTTTAAATGCATTTTTTTAAAGTAGTCTCTCATTTATCAGTTATTAGAAAATCGCTGATAAAATTTCCAAAGTGTGGAGGTTATTTTACAATAATCACTTTTTCATATAAAAAAGAACATTAAAAAAAAAAACTTAAAACCTTAATAACTGAAAAACTATTGATTTTAGACCCCATTTCACTGGGCCAATTTTCTTGCAAACAAGCAGAATGACCCTCTACAAGAAATGCATCGAATTACCAAACATCCTGTATAAATGAGAATCATTTGTTTTCGCATGACACACCTCATTGTCACTGTTGATAGGGATGTTTCGTGTGTACGTGACATTTCGCTCGCAACCCATTTACGCAGGAATGGTACCTACCTTCCCAACTCATTGCTGCAATCAACCACCTCTGAGCCCCTAGTCCGACTAGTGCCGAGCCGTTAGTCTCAGTTCGCACCTAAATTGGCGTTTACGTAACTTCGAAGTTCCGTAAAAACGTCAAACTCCATACAAGTTTTTACTAGATATTCTGTGGTTTTACTTCTTCAAGCTGTCAAAGTCAAACGCGAACTTCCGATTTGTATGAAAACGTAAACAGCAACGTTAAGTAAGCTGTCAAATCAAGCTCGGACTCGCAAATGTTAGTTCGCTTAACGCCCACTGCGCGCACTCTTCAATTTCTCCATACATTTGAAAACGCCAGTCGATCGGTTTCCCGTAACGCCAATTTAGGTGACAACTGTGACTTCGGGTACTGAATTGGCGCTTATGGGCCCCCGTACACAATTTATTTTTTGGTGTTAAATCGTGTGCGAGTCCGACTCGCACAGTACTTACATTATTACTACTTCAAGCTGCCAAAATCAAACTCGGACTACCGATTTGTGTGAAAACGCGGATTCGTCGTAAACGGCAACGTCAACGTATTTACGGCCGCCATGAGCTATCTAATAAAACTCAGACTCGCAAATCTGCATTTGAAATCACCAGTATATCGGTTTGGCGTAAATGCCAATTTAGGTGAGAACACCGACTAGAGGCTCTGAGCCTCTGTTACGAGTTACGTGCAACTTACAGCTAAATCGCGTCGATAACCTATTTCGCTCGCTTAAACCATTGAAAAAAATCATGAGGGATACACTGATTCGCCCGTACATGGATTGTATACTTGTGTTGAACTATGAAATCATATAAATGTGCTTAAGGTGGCCCAACCCGGCGGGACTAACTCATTCGCGGGCACTGTACAAAACCGTGCTGTTGCGCTCTGGGACCTTCTCTGTTTCAAAGAAAAAGACAGGCTCCGTGATGTGGAAGATGCAACATGTCCACAAAAAAGACAATGTCCATAGTGTATAAATTGGTAAGATTTACGAAAATTTTGATTTCAAAACGACTTATAGCTAAAAGTAAACCACGACCGCTGTAGTCAAAAATCTAACAAAACCAAATAGATTAATCTTATTAAGATTTTCTTACATTATAACCACCAAAGGTATTGTATAAAACGCACGAAAAATTCGAACTTTCGGACCTTATAACTTAGAAACCAAACACAATTTTACAATGCCAACCGTCATCAGACATCTAGTTCGATCAAATAAAGTTCTTTCGAGAAAAAATTGGGATCTCTGATAAGAAATATGGGCGTGATCTTCTTTCACCGTTTGTATGGGCAGATGAGCGGGTTGGGCCACCTTAATATATGAGCATGTACACAAGTATAAAAATCCATGGACGAACAATTTAGGGCCGAGTGCACGAAAGGACAAAAAATCTAAATCAACGTCAACGTACGATTAAACACGTCACTTTCCATGGATATTATGGAAGGAACTCTATGCGGCTTAGTGTACTTCTCAACTGCTCTATTCGATGGATGGATATTTTTAAATTATTATAAAATAAACTGAAATTTCTTTATAATCCTTGTACTTTAAAAAAATGCTTAAAAGCCATTTAACGTTTCACACATTTAATTTTATAAAATCTAACCCATACTTCAAAATGATTTTTAGGGTTCCGTACCCAAAGGGTAAAAACGGAACCCTATTACCAAGCCACCGCTGTCCGTCCGTCCGTCCGTCTGTCACAGGGCTGTATCTCATGAACCGTAATAGGTAGGCAGTTGAAATTTTCACAGAATGTGTATTTATTTTGCCGCTATAACAACAAATCGGTAATCGGCCGGTTTTTTAGTTTTTCAGGTAACTGGACATGGATGACTAATACCGAACTGACCGTCAGAGATTAGCCTAAAACACCACGTGGGAACTGGGTGCCAAGCCAGGACCTTCATTAAATTGCTCGGTTACATTGAACTTGATGGAAAACACAGACAATTTTCATTGCCGCTTCGGCCATCGTTCATTCAATGCGACGGTACCAACCCGGCGGGATTAACCCTACCAACTAGTAAGTGAGGAAGGGGACCTACAGTTTTACGTGGAATCCGAACCACGGCCAGCCTTAACGGTTGAAAATGGTCACCCATCCAGAACCCAACCGCGCTCAGAGGTGCTTCCCCAGCTTATCGATTCGCAAGGCGTCGCACACTGAGCTACCGAGGTCTTGAGGCCCCACGTTCATGTGCGGCAGTGACAGGACCCTCGGCGCGTGAACACGTTCACGGTTGACCATTTTTTAGGGTTCCGTACCCAAAGGGTGAAAACGGAACCCTATTACTAAGCCTCCGCTGTCAGACCGTCCGTCCGTCCGTCCGTCCGTCTGTCACAGGGCTCTGTCTCATGAACCATAATAGGTAGGCAGCTGAAATTTTTACAGAGTGTGTATTTTGCCGCTACAACAAAAAATAGGTAAAATAAAAAAAATAAAAAATTAAAGCAGGAAAAATAAAAATACAAAAAACGTGATTTTTTGGTGTTGATGGTACGGAACCCTTCGTGTACGAGTCCGACTCGTACTTGGCCGGTTTTTTGTACACGTAGGTAACTTTTTCAAATCAAGCGGCGTTTCGATCTCGAACTTTCCTATTTTGTTGAATTGGAGAATCTAAATTAATGGTGATATTGAAAATAATCAGAAAAAGTTGCTGGTTCATATTTTTCAACATCAAGGTATTGCATTATGGTATCAATAGACGTTCCGAAGTCACGACGGTATGAGACCGAAGTAGGACAATGACCAGTTCAATGAGTTGACCACATTGAACACTGTTGCATTCTTAACCAATCAGTGATAGGTCTCAGTTAATTCTGACCTACTTAAATTTTTTATTGATATTACTAAATCAGTGTAGTTGTATACTGGAGTGTCAGTCTGAGTTCTCACCTAAATTGGCGTTTACGGCAAACCGATCGACTGGCGTTTTCTCCAAACTCCATGCAAGTTTTTACTAGATATTCTGTGGGTTTACTTCTTCAAGCTGTCAAGGGCAAACGCGGACTTGCGATTTGTATGAAAACGCGGAGTGGACGTAAACGGCAACGTCGACGTATTTACGGCAACGTTGAGTAAGCTGTCAAATCAAGCTCGGACTCGCAAATGTTAGTTCGCTTAACGCCCGCTGCGCGCGCTCTTCAATTTCTCCATACATTTGAAAACGCCAGTCGGTCGGTTTGCCGTAACGCCAATGAAGGTGACAACTGAGACTACCGGCTCTGATTTAAGTTATTTTTCAAATCTGTGTTTTTAAGTTACTGGACATGGATGGTTAATACCACAACCAGCCCAAAACAGCGCATTTCCTAAGTAATTAGGACATTCGTGCCAGGACATTCCCTCTACGAGAAAGGCTACATTGAACAGCGAAAACGACCATCTATTTATCATATCCGATGGTAACAACCCGGGTGGGGGGAGTCTGGGACTTACATGGACTCCGAACCATGGAACTGTTCGCATTCGTGACGAATTGTCACAAAACCCAACTCATAAAGAGAGCAAGTGGGTGCATAACGGGCGAGGGTGTAACCCATACATCCGGCATGGACAGCTTAAGGTGGCCCAACCCGCTCATCTCCCCATACAAAAGAGGAAAGAAGATCACGCCCATATTTCTTGTCAGAGATCCAAAATTTTGCTCAAAATAGCTTTATTTAATCGAACTAGATGTCTGATGACCATTGGCATTGTAAAATTGTGTTTGGTTTCTAAGTTATAAGGTCCGAAAGTTCGCTTTTTTCGCGCGTTTTATACAATAACTTTGGAGGTGGATTACGCAATGATAAAGTAAGAACATCTTAAAAAGATTAGTCATCAGACATAGCCTATTTAATCAAAATTTATAATCTATTCGGTTTTTGTTCGATTTTTTACTACAGCGGTCGTGGTTTACTTTTAGCTATAAGTCGTTTAGAAATTAAAATTTTCGTAAATCTTACCAAATAATACACTATGCACATTGTCTTTTTTGTGAAAATGTTGCATCTTCCTCATCACGGAGCCTGTCTTATTCTTTGAAACAGAGAAGGTCCCAGAGCGCAACAGCACGGTTTTGTACCGTGCCCGCGAATGAGTTAGGGCCGCCGGGTTGGGCCACCTTAAATTCTCTCGTCCCTGAGTTACGAGCCGGAATGTTTATTTATCTATTTATTTATTGGCTTACAGACAGGATCGAATCACATTAACGAAACAACAAAAACATGTTGTTTCCATTTCAGGGAAGGCTTCGCGATAGTGGTCTACTGAGGCTAGCAAACCTTGCTAATTAATCATCAAAGTGACCATATAATATGGTAATCCAGGGGCGCGCGGTATGCCACACAGTTCAAAATTCGCCAACGCGCGTAAATGTGCTCAAAAAACAGGCCAAGTGCGAGTAGGATTCGCAAACGAAGGGTTCCGTACCAACGTAAAAGATTAAGCACAAAAAAATCAAGTTTTTTGTATGGGAGCCCCCTTTAATTTCAATGATTTTTCAATGTTATCTATTTGTTGTTATAGCGGCAAAATTAATACACACTCTGTAGTAATAGTTTTCCGTTGGCATCCTTTGGGTACGGAACCCAAAAAAATGCGTTCGTCAAATCACCATGCAGACCCTCCATTGCGCTTGCGAGTAACTATGTTTGAATGATAGTTTTTGAAAATTGGAGACAGCGGATCTAGATGAAGAAGATTTCTTCCTTTTTATTTAATAAAAAACGATTACTATAAAATGTCCGGATAGTTTTGTTTTTTGTATGCTCCTGTCCACATTCAGCATCACTCACTTTGGTCCTGGTGATTTGGGGCTTTTTAGATATCGACTGATAACGCTGGATACAGACGGTCTCTTATCGTATTATTTGTCGCGCGGTTTGTTTCAGTGATAAGATATTCCGTCGTAGTATTTTGCGAAACTTATTGTAATCCATAATAGGATTATGTACCTTAATATTTTTATAACCTCTTTCCAATTTATTTAAACCCATTTGCTTTCGGATGTATCATAAAAATTAACCGTAATGCTAATCAAATAAAGAAGATACAATAATATATATTCCGCCACTGTGTTATGTGTGATAACTGATCGATACCTGGGGGCATCGATCGATTTTCTAACACAGAAATCCTCTAACACCTGTCTAACAAATTTCCTCCTCCCGCCCCTTCTATCCAAATCCGAACCAATTTATCGTTGAGTTATCCACCTCCAAAGTTATTTTATAAAACACGCGGAAAAATTCGAACTTTCAGATCTTATAAACCTTATATTATAGACTTTCAAAACTTGGAAACCAAACACAATGCCAACGGTCATCAGACTTCTAGTTCAATCAAATAAAGCTATTTTGAGCAAAATGTTGGATCTCTGACCAGAAATATGGGCGTGATCTTCTTTCCCCGTTTGTATGGGGATTGCCCACCTTAAGGATGTTCCGACCCATACAATGTTTTTTTTACACCGAACGCAAAAAGTATTCGTCAAAAATATTAAATATAGCCATAGTAGTTGCAGCGAAAACATATTCACAATTTCAGGTTTAATGGTTTCGTTGTAATTGCTGATTAGAAGTTTTACACCGTTAGATGGCGCTGTTACATAAAAATCGTATTTTAATAAATTGTAACAAAACCAATAATCCTGAAATTGTGAAATTGTTTTCGCTGCAAGTAATATGACTATATTAAACTTTTATCATTAATTCGTGGCATAAAGTGCAATACTTTTTGCGTTATATGTGCAAACAACTTTAAATGGGTCGGAACAGCCTTAAATATCATATTCTACTTGTGCATGCTAAAATATGGTTTTTTTACATAATTTCGTTTAACAAGAAACATACTGTGAGAACTCTGTGTGAGAACCGCCGATGCGCGGATGACGACTGCGGTCAGAGAATGCTGATTCTGTTTTGTGTGCACATGCATTCTTTGCACGCTGCTGGTTACTGCCTCAATACATACCTCCTTTTATATACAGGTTTGTTACCGGTGAAACGATTCTTGTTAGGTTTAAATATCTTATATATATCATACCAAATATATCTTGTTGGATAAAGGTCATAAGTAGAATAAAGACTTACTAAAATTAAAACTCATAAGTATTTCTTTTATTTTCATCCACTTGGACCTGACAACAATAGAAATATTTCAATTACACGTGTGCAGGGTTCGATAGCACATCCACAGGACACGGAATTGACATACAACCAAACCATGGAGCTAAGTTAACTCCATGGTTCACTAAAAGTGTCGTGTTCAAGGATTGATTAACTTCGTCGTATCTTACTGTAATCGAGCTAGCCCCATTCATGTACGTCGCTTTCGGCTTTAGAAGGCAAAACTGAGTCTTATTCGTTTGCTTGTATGATTCGACTAGACATTGGAAAAAATATATATTTTTTTCGTGTCATTTTATAATAAAGTTTTGGATGTGAGTCTAGATTTGATAGAATAGTAACTAGATTACCACCGAAGACAAAAAATATCCCACATCACATCGCGTGTTGTCAGTATAGTAAACTAGGCGAGTGACATTACATAAGCGAGGAGCTATCAGTAAGTATATTCTTAGAATTCCGTGCTCATGAATCAGGAATCTTTCAGTAGAAAAAAACCAGGAAAAAAAACCCTTTTAACAGGCACAGATAATCACCTCTTTTAAAAGATAATCTTGAATAATTTAAATACCCTGCACCGGAATATTTTGCGTGGAAAAAACCCGCCTTGACAAGTTTTACAAAAGCGGTTTTCTTGACTGAAATATTCCTGATTCCTGAGCACGAAATTCCTAGAATAGGCCTACTGGAGTCAGCGCTAGTGCCACGAGTATCATTACAGACCTTTGATCTGTAGGTACTGGATGGCGATCCAGCTGTACGTACATTGATAAGGCCTTGAGCACAATATCTTAACTCTGCGCCTTGGGCGGTAGGCACCGTCAAAGTGGGTCGCCCTTCTCATAGGTTCGAACACGGAGATCGTCGATCTCCGTGAGTTCGAAACTGTGCATCATGGACTGTGTTGTATTTTCATTTCATTTATTTAAACTTTTTGGTAGTCAAACTACACCAAGTTACGTCACAAAGATCCGCGGATTCGATCAACCCAGTAAAGAAGAACCCGCAAAGAAACTTCACGGGTTTACATAACATATTTTTCCGTCCACAATTATGAAATACACACTTAGATCTTAATGCTACTGCCAAACGATTCCTTGGCAGAATAGATTAAGGCAAAGAACAAAGAACAATAGAAACAGCAAGTTACTTACAACTAATAAAGTTACTAATTCAATTCTATAAATTAATATAATTTACAGCACTACAAGTATACTCTGGTGTAAAAGCCGTCGTCAACTTAACCTATGTCTACTGCCTAGAAATACATGAAACTGCGAAAATCGATGAATGCACTCATTCATAAAATACATTTATTTTGTTTAATGTAACATGACTCGGATCGGATGGCTTATTGATACCGCACCTATTTGATGAAAGACACGATATTTCATCGTCGCTTCGACCATCTTTCATCGAATGCGATGTCACTAACTCGGGTCGGCCGAACCTGGCTAATGTTCAGGTTAAATAATATTTTATTTCCCAAAGAACATTACATTCACTTATATGACAAACATTAAATTTAGTATAAGACGTTGCGCTGTTGCTTTGCGGTTACAATACAATTAATATATCAAATCTGAGTTCAGTGTACGGTCTAGGGACGATGAATAAACAATTGACAATAATGTAAGTTTTTAAGTTCACACCGTCGCTGTACATAATTTATGTTAACACTTATGGTTGTTCGGTGTGAAACATGTCGGCGAAAACCGATTTTCCACACCGGACCACCGTAAGTTTTTTTTATGTGACTGGACATGGATGGCTAATACCACACCTTCTGTCATGGTATTAGCCTACCACACCACATGGGAACTAGGTGCCATGCCAGGACCTTCCTTATATTGCACGGCTTTATATTGAACTGGATGGAAAACACGGACAATTTTCATTGCCGCTTCGACCATCGTTCACGATGGTACCAACCGGGCGGGATTAACCCTACCACCTAGTAACTAAGGAAGGGGACCTACAGTTTAACGTGGAATCCGAACCACGGCCAGCCTCTCTCAACGGTCGAATGGTCACCCATCCAAGACCAGACCGGACCCAGCGTTGCTTAACTTCGGAGAGCGATCGCCGAAGTGTCGCACCACTGGGCTATTGAGACTGACAAGTGTTAAGTGTTGAAGTGTTAACAGACATTAAATAAAAATAAACCCTACCACCTAGTAAAAGAAGAGGACTCACAGTTAGTATTATCTTTGATTTTACATTGATTCCGAACCATGGTAATGTATTTAGAAAGAGAAAGAAAGTGGTAGGTCCATGACCTATCGTGCGAAAAGCGAGGACCTGCACCCTTAGTTATGTACAAGCCTAGAAGAAAAGTTATTTACTAATGTTTCATACGGACTAATTTTAATTATTTCTTTCTCTACATCTATCATTTTATGTATAATATGTCTATATAGAACGAGTGGCGAAGAAAAACAGGAGACCGCACAACTTAGTGGAGTCATGGCTCGATCGCTCAAATTGGATGCCTGCAAATTCTTATCCACTCTTATTTCTCACTTGTTTTCACCAAGCGTGCATCGAGTTTCGCAAATATTTCAAAGTAAACCTTATCTTGTACTCATCTGACAGATGTCCTTTCACATTCAGGGTTATTTCTATCATCTGCGGCGCTATCTTCGAAAAGCAACGATTGTTGCCGCCCTGACGACGCGCTACAAAGGCGTCGGCGAGTGACGAAATTCGGTCGAAACTCGCGGCTCAGTGCCCAAGTGCACGTGTGAGATGCTTCGACGCTGGTTGTCTATTAGCATAAGTATGCAGTCCCGTTAGAAGCTTTGTCATGAAGTACTGTCACATGTTGATTCATATGTTGTGAATTGCTTGCCTTATTGGAAACATCACGTTTCCTATGCGTGTGAATTAGTCATACAAAACATGAATAATAATACACAACAAAGAGAAACAATGACAAAATTGATAACCCATAGAATAATTCAATGAAATAAATAAAAACGAACCATCCTAAATTGAGCTAATGGAAGGTTAAATTAAAATTGAATCTCATACTTACCTCATCTGTTTTGTCTCTACTAATGATAGTCGATTTCATTTCAGTACAACTACATATTCCTTATTAGACCCGTCCAATTTGAAATTCCTTTTCCAAATTGAAGAAGAACGTCAAATAATTTAACAATTTTAAGAAATCATTGAGAAAGAACAAATAATTACGAAGCGATATCGATATAGTCTGGCTCCATTTCCTATAGACCTGGCTCGTTGAACATCCGACTTTTCGATTTTTATAAAACTCTTTGAGAAATCGTTTGTACGCTGAGGGCCCTGAGGATCTAAATCCAACTGAGATTAAACTGTACATTTAAGTCGAGGAAATTATGTTCCACCTAGAACCCTCGTTTTTAGGGTTCCGTACCCAAAGGGTGAAAACGGAACCCTATTACTAAGCCTCCGCTGTCCGTCCGTTCGTCCGTCCGTCCGTCCGTCCGTCCGTCCGTCCGTCCGTCCGTCCGTCCGTCCGTCCGTCCGTCTGTCACAGGGCTGTATCTCAGTAACCGTAACAGGTAGACAGCTGAAATTTTCACAGAGTGTGTATTTATTTTGCCGCTACAACAACAAATAAGTAAGATTAAAAAATAATTAAAATTAAAGGGGGCTCCCATCCAAAAAACGTGTTTTTTTTTTGTTTTTTTTTACGATGGTACGGAACCCTTCGTGTGCGAGTCCAACTCGCACTTGGCCGGTTTTTATGAGCACGGCTGCATTGTACTGGATGTGACCCACTTCAAGTTTACCGAGCCCACGAAAAATCTGAAGGCCTCCCCTTTTTTGAGAACAGCTACATTGATTCACTAACGTATCTCGCACGAGCTGGTACGAATCCTGGCGCACGTGCCTATCGTCAAATTGTTGCCCTGTTACTAATAAACCTAGATCATCCTCTGAATAGTTACACAATGTGTTGTCCCTTTCTCTCGAATTCCAAACTGCATTTCAGTGCAAAGGACCAAACATTGCGTAACTGTTCAGATGATGATCTGGGTTTATTAGTAACTCTCTCGTCTCCCAATGCTCTGCCAGATGCGCTTGTCGCGCTTATATACGCGATAATATCCATATATAAATACAATGGGGTTTCAAAAAAGACAATGCGTGGTTAAATTCCTCGTAAGACCGCAGAGTGCTTTGGCCGCAGCTCGTATTCACTTGCAACGCCATTCATCACGGCACGGGAACTCCAAACGAAGACGACGCGCTGTCATTGAGGAAACATTCGAGGATATTTTGCAGCTAGCTGGAACTTATTTTCATACATTGTATGAACTCCTGTAATACATATTGTATTAGTCGTGGAATCGCAAGGATCATATCATGATTAGATAAAATAGTTTTACGTTGAAGGAAAACGTCTAACAGAAAAATCCTCAAATGCCTCAAGCGTACTATAGTCTATAAGTTTTCTATAAGTCTAGGTATGGATAAGAAAACTGTTTTATTTGTTATTATATTGCTATACAGAGTATTTTTTAGCTGTGACATATTTTTATTAATCTAAAAATGAACGTATTTCATCTAATTATACATAAAGATTTTTATTATTTAAATTGTACGTGTGGGCATACTCAGATATTCGTTGACTGATATTATATACCAAATATCAAGACAATTGTCTAATTATTAGTAAATTACTGTTGTATTGGGACAGTATAGCTCACGGGCCTTCACCTGTAATTACGATATCTACAATACCATTGTATTTACTATTGTCAAAATGTTCAATCATTTGGCCACCCGCCTCCACGCGACAGTGTTTTTGAGCTTGTTTAAATTTGGATTGTTAGGTAGTATCTGAATGTAAATTAGCTAATACGCCGAAGTAATTAACCTGACTTACGCCCGGTTCCATCACCTCCAGCTACAAAAATCCCAAAGTAATCTTTCGGTTACATCATACAAATATGCAATGTAGCCGAAAGTTAACTATCGGATTTCAGGTAACTGGAGGTGGTGAAAACAGGGGTTATACGAGTAAAGATGCATAATTATGGGCCTTAATTTTTTATTTAGACCCAGGAAATCGAAATTCGATTACTAACGACTAGGTCATTTGTGGCGAAGAAAACATCGCAATAGATATCTGAATATACTTGAAACATTTAAATATTTGAATAGATATGTGTGCAAAGTGACGTCCTTCAACAGAGTGGCTGCCAGGACACGAACCAAAATAAATTTTAGGATTGAAAAAGTTATAGATCACCAGTTCAGTATCGAATGTCTTGAAAACTAAAGTTACCATTCCAATATGGTTGCTTGTCTGTTTACCTACAGAATAAACATAAACAATAAGTACCTTATAGACATGAGCTCTTCAACACAAGCTGAAAGCTTGGGACTTTTTTTGGATGGGAATGCTATCCTCATCCTTCCATATGGTAAGATTCCTACAAATATTCAACTTACAAAACAAGGATTCAGTACGTACATTCGAAATGGAACTAGGTAACGTAATCTTATCTTATCCTAGCATCCGTCAATAGTAATCCAAAGCTTTGTCACACCTAGAAACATTCACAAACGCACCTTATCAACCAGTAAGCGTTAAAATGTTATCTGATATGTCGGCATTGTATGTGCTGATGTGATCTCGATTTGTGAGGCCTTAGACAAATGCTCACAGCCATATCTTGAAGTGTAATGCACGAATTCGGATCGTGTTAACTTGCCTTGACACACATACATGCGAACTAAGTACGAGGGAAATTGAGAACTAACCCTAGCCGACCTGAGGCAGCATCGTTAAATTTTAAATTAGACCACATAGCAGCATTTTTAAATGAAAAAATAGAGCGTTCCATTTTCAAATATTTTTTCCAAATCGAGTTCCCTCGAAGTCGAATCCCTGGAATTTGATTCTTTAGAAAGAGTCCATAAAAAAAGCAGTGACAAATGAAATCCTCGGTTTTTAAATCAAAGTCCGGTTTATATATTCTGAAATTATATATTTTTCAGATATATATTTAAAATAGCCATTACGTCAAAACGGCAATTTCGTTGCAAACCCCTGTTGTCAAACGCTTAAACGAATATGGGTATTTTGGTTGTAGTTCATGGGCTTTTTAACTGGACATGGAATGTCATTATATTAGCCAAACACACCACATTTTTAGGGGAAGTGGTGCCATGCCGATATTTTATAGATAGATAGATATGCAGATATTTTACCACATCTTACGTATCCACAGTATTCTAGATATTTCAATAGAAACGGCGAGCACCTGATTCTGTCTGGCCGGTCGAAATAACCGCTCTTGCGACCGGTTTGGTTGCATTTTAAGTGTATGCTATTTATTTTGGAGACCAAACATATTTAAACATCCAATATTTTAAATAAAACATATTTTATAATAAGCATTGCTTGCCCGTTTCGTGTCTGGCTTGACAAGGAGGGATAATAAAGATATAATAAACCAAGGACATATTGCTTAGTTGATAGATTCTTACAGTCGTATTCAGAGTGAACTGTCATAATGTAAAAATACGAGATTATCACCGAACTGACCATACAAAATGCGCATTAAATCCGCGTATTAAAGTTAGTCCGGCCACTCTGAATACTACTGTATGATTTTACTGTGTCTTTTGTTTTTTGTTCTCAACCGTTAAATAATTTTCTCGACGGAAACCTTGATTCAATTAAATACCGTCCTCCGGAAACTTCCCGTCGAGAAAATCGCTTCGACAACCGCCATAAAAGTGTTTTTTTTTGACTGAAAGATTCCTGATACCAGAGCACGGAATTCCAAGAATGAGAAGAGGCCTGTATGTAAGAGTTGGACTGAATGATCGATGGTTGATCACATTAGGTAACCCCATGGTAAATGAGCTTGCCAGTAAACAGGCAAGTAGTGATTAAATCTGATGTTTAGTTGCTTTTTAGCGTTAAGGGTGCCAACGGAACCCTATTACTAAGCCTCCGCTGTCCGTCCGTCCGTCCGTCGGTAACGGGGCTGTATCTCAGTAACCGTAACAGATAGACAGCTGAAATTTTCACAGAGTGTGTATTTATTTTGCCGCTATAACAACAAATAGGTAACATAAAAAAATCATTAAAATTAAAGGGGCCCCAAACAAAAAACGTGATTTTTTTACATTAAATATTTTACGCTGGTACGGAACCCTTCGTGTGCGAGTCCGACTCGCACTTGGCCGGTTTTTTGTACCATGCTAGCTAACTGTAAAACGACGTGTTATTCGAGCAAAGTGAACTGAAAATCTCCTATAATAATTGCCCCCATAGTTTCAAATATTTTTTATGTAACTGGACATAGATGGCTAGTCCACAGCTAATGTCATGTTACTACTTTTTATGTTACATGTTACATTTTTTTAAAATTTACATTCCATACATGCCCCTATTTCGCGGTCTAGACTATAAATGCAGTTTGCCCACTTATTCTTTTTACGAGCCACGTCGTTGACTGGCCATGGTTATTCAGAATTTTAACAGAATATGGAGTTAAGTTACCTATAACACAAATAATATATGATGTATATTTCTCTTTGTTTTTCATATCGAAGAATATTGATAGGCAACGCAATACTACATATTATAAGCCTCTTTTAAGTCCCAGCTATCTACCAGATTGGAAATATTAGCTAGATCTTGAAAGCGATTCGATAAGATATATCTAGCGATGGCCTTTCACTGTCGCAGTACTTACCTTCCTCGACAGTCATCGATGAAGTGAAAGCGAGCGACGCGCGACGGTTCAATTATAGATACTTCCGTAACTCACTACATTTTTGGAGATACGATGTTGAAAACGATCGCTTTTTAAAACTGCAGCAGTTAACTGGCATGTCAACAAAAGATCTAGTTTTCAACAACTCACTGTGTGTAGTCTCCGGTATGCTCCTCAATATTCCGTGGTATACATTAACTGCAGAAGATTTTCTGTCACCTCATGGTTAAACAAGCAACTAAAAAATCTTATCTCAGTCCTCTAGTCATAAACTTTTACGGTGAACAGCTTCGAAGATGTTTAGAAGTTGTTTAATAGTTTCTGACCGAACTTAATTTATTAAGAACATTTAATAAAAACGTGCGGGTTGACTTGCCTTCTATACCAGATGCATGCAACACTTTCTTTATCTTTTTGAGTTGGATAAGTGCCTCTTGGAACGAATGCGAGCTGTTACATGGTTCGAAATTAATTATAGAATTATAGGGTCCTATCTGCCATTATTACCACTGCATTGGATGAAAAGATAGTCGAAACGGCGAAACATTTTCCGTGTTTTCTATTCATTTCCATGTAGTCGTGCTTATAAAGGGAAGGACCCGGCATGGCATCTAATTCCTTCGGAATGTGGTGTTTGGATTAAAAGCACGTCGGCGGCGGCGGGTGTGGTATTAGCCTGTGGTATTAGCCGTGTCCAATCTATGCCCAGGTACAAATATAGTAATTAAATAGAATAAAAAAAATAAGAACCGAGAAATAGAATATTCTGATCTTAGTCCTCCGGTCATAAATCCTTTACAGAAAACAGCTTCTAAGATGTTTAGAAATCGTTTCACAGTTTCCGGCTGAACTTAATTAAGAAAATAAAATCAAATAAAACGATTAGCATTGCACAATGCAATCGGTAATCTACTGGTACGGTTCACCAAGAAGAGCATTTACCAAGACTTAACTGTGTTCATCCTGCACGCTAATTCAGCTGATCTCTACCATCTCCATGGGCGCGAGCGGGGCCGGCGGAGCTCCCCTCACTGCGGGGAGCTCTCCCCTCGGCCCCGCAGCCCCTCCCCGCGGGGGACAAGTTGCTTACTGCGCGGGTAACACGGAACCTGTCCGGCGAGACTCCCGCCTGACCTGTCCGCTGTTACCAATGGAAAATAATCAGTTGAAGAACCAACCTTCGTTGCCGAGACTTAAGGTCCCATTAGCGATGAAGAAGAGCAAAGAGCGCCTTTCTTTCCAATTCAGACGCTTCATTACCACAAAAACGTATCCATTCCGGTCTCTATTGAAAAGTCATCTGTGCTTGGACTGCGGAAGCAGCATATTGGTTTACAGCCTTGAAGACGATGGACCATCTTAAATTCAAGCCTATTAGGATGAGACAAGGTTGATTATGCACTCGCTGCCTGTGCAGATGATGTTGTATGGCGGCAGCTTGTGGAAGAGGAGACGAGTTTAGCGTCTAAATGCATAAGCCATGTTCCGAACTCTACAATTATCCGTACCAAAATGTCGATAATGTCGTCATAATAACGCATCTTTATCGTTTTTATAGCGAATTACTTAATGACTCATTAAGGCAGTCATCGTCCGGTGAAATAAAAATGTTTTAAAGATATGATTATTTTTATGCAACTCGCATTCTTCAGTTATTTTTTTTAAATCTCATATAAATTTATGTGTCTTTAAGTTGCGTGCTTGTAATGTACATGCAAAATGTTTAGGAAAATAATGTATGTACCTATAAAGTCTGCATCGTAAATACAAATAGATTTTCTTAAATACACAATGTACATTTTTATTTAGAAATGTTTGTAATATGTAATATGTTCATCTTTATTCCGCGGTTTGGGGCAGGCGAGAAACGAGTGCGAAAAAATTTATAAAACCCAAAACAGTTTATATCAGGGCAGTTTTCGGCAAAACTTAGAATCGAAAATAGATGAGATATTTTATTTAGTTTAGTTTTAGTTATTTTTGTAGTTAAGTACTTTGTAAAAATGGTGTTTCCCAATTGTACTTATATCACATGTATTTTAAAAATCAATTGCTCATGATAATTTACTCTCACTTTGATGCAGAGTGTGGGTGCACTTGGCGGATGTTCTTTCTCGATAAATTATAAGTGTTTGTCATAATTTGCGACAGTTCGTCGACAGCCAAGCGACAGCGACCCGAGGGTACAAATGCAGCTGGCGTCGAAGACTCCGTATTATTATTATTACACAGACCAGTCCCACGCCTTCGCCGTAGACGTGCCAGAAAGTAGCCCAAAAAACAGGCCCGTAATATATCGTCGTCGAATTAGGAATTAATGGGTTATTTACCCGACCCCGTGGGCGATAATTATCGTATCATTTGTCTGTTAGTTTTTTAAAAGATTGTGATGGTTGCCAATATAAGCAGCGATATAATATAAGTACCTGACTACACGCGATATTTTTTTTAAATATTTAGGGCCTTTTCGCAATGTCCTGATTAGCCTTTATTACCACCTTCAAAGATAATCAGCACTTTTGTAATAAAGGCCCTTTACGTGTCGATTAAGATAAATCAGCAACTAGTGAAAACAAGGCTTAGGAAATAAGTAGGTAGCTACCTATGTATGTTACTTTGTATATAATTGTTGCATACTTATGGCCGGGTAAGACCGCGCGTATGCTAGGTCTATGGGGTAAACAATATCCTATATTCTTCAATTGTAGACCTATTCTTGGAATTCCGTGCTCAGGAATCAGGAATATTTCAGACGAGAAATGTGAAGCTGCTGTTAAAGCAGTTTTCTCGAAGGAAATAATCCGTTGCACGGTATTCAAAAATCACTTCGATAACCGCTATAAAAGCGGTTTTATTGACGGAAGATTCCCATTCCTGAGCACGGAATTCCAAGAATGGGCTTACTGATCTAACGACTCTTTCTAAGGGTTCTGAAGGTAATACTTATACGGCTAGGAATCAAATACATTTGTATGTAACAAAGGGCCCAAAACTAAACACTATCTATAAATATCAAATACCTGATACTACTGAAATAAAAGGATGTGTGCCATGATGACGTGAGCTGTGTAACATGCCGATATGAGTATGATTACGTGTGTATCAATAAATGTGAGGGTGCGTTTGTATAATGCGAGGACATGAACCTGAATAAACAGGGCACATACGAGGACCTTTTCTAACTGCTGCATTATAAGCACCTTAATTAAAAACTGAATTATGTTTTCACGTTTCATACGGAACCCTCGGTTTGCGAGCCAGGGCGGCTGTTGGCATGAGTAGTAGTGAGTAGTTTTTGTACATGTTGGCAAGACACACAAAGGGGATAAGAAAAAAATCTGACAATGACAATTCACGGCCGAAGAAGGTGCCATGCATTCGGGAAAAAAACTTTTTCTGGTGCTAAGGATGCCCAAAGGAACTTCTTTACCTGCAAAATATCTGCTAGAAACATGCTAGAAAGATACATTTCCGATTCAAACGTTCTCTGCATAAGAATGTTCAACTATTTATAAGTAAGCTAAACAATATATTCTGTTGAACACAAAAAAAATTACGTCTGGCGTCGGTCCATCTTACTGTCTGTCCTCTCGAAAACATTAGGTCTATTCCTGGCATTCGGTAATCAGGAATCAGGAATTCTGAGCCAACAAAACAGCTTTTATAGCGATTTTCAAAGCGAGTTTTTCGACGGAAGACCTTGATTGATTAAAAAAACTATGCTCCGGAATATTTTCGTCAAGAAAATCGCTCAGGATTTCTGATTACTGTATGCCAGGAACAGACCTGCTGAAGACCTGTTAATATATAACTAATATGCTAATTACCATCACGCTAAATTACCTGGCGTGAGCATGGGGGTTATATAGCATAAGTAATATGTTTACTGATGCTCCATCTTCGGATGCGCGGCGGCTGTGAGCACTGAACCCAGGTGGGAGTGAGGGGGCAGGTGCACCTTAGATGTATGGGGGTAGCCTGTGCTGTACCAAGTGCCCGTGGCCCAGACGAGTTATTTGCGACCATAAAAATGAATTGTCGATTGTATAACCAGTTTGCACCGGAGCGGGCGCGGTGGTAAAATGCACGAAGGCTTGCCTGTGAGTCCGAAGGCTGTTATATAAGGCGTATATGTAGGTGTTTGAAGAACCTTGAAATCCAAGTGTGATCTAATCCTTTTTATTAGGGTTCCGTGCCCACAGGGTGAAAACGGAACCCTATTACTAAGCCTCAGCTGTCCGTCCTTCCGTCCGTCCGTCTGTCACAGGGCTCTTCATCAACTGTAATAGGTAGGCAGTTGAAATTTTCACAGAGTGTGTATTTATTTTGCCGCTATAACAACAAATAGGTAAAATAAAAAAATAATAAAAATTACAAAAAATAATGCTTTTTTGTGTTAAATCGTGTACGATGGTACGGAACCCTTCGTGTGCGAGTCCGACTCGCACTTGACTGGTCTTTTTTAAATTCACGTATTATGTGTGCTTAGGGCTGGGAAGACACAAGGTAGGACGTTAGGTACCCATACAAAAAAATTAAACAACTCAAAATACTTACTGAGACGTTCTAGAGAAATTCGTGTTCGCCTTCTTCAGCTTTCATTTCTATGCCTATTTATTGAATTAATGTATCTGATAATTCCGTTTTTAACTAGATGTCTCTGGTCAAAAAAGTTCAGAAATGGATAAAAAGTTTTTACTGTGATAAAATCAATTACACTATACTCGTAAGTTTTGACAAAAAATGTATCAGTGTAAAGAAAAAATTGGTTGATCCCTAGAAGAGAAATAATTTTAATAATGCAATTTGTAAACGTTTGCTAACGTCACGGAGATGGAGTATAGTTAGGGCCGAGTGCACGAAAGAACAAACAATCAAAATCAACGTCAAAGTATGATCAAACACGTCACTTTGTGTGGACAGTATGGAAGGAAGTATCAGCCTCAGTGGCCCAGTGGCGCGACACTTCGGCGATCGCTCTCCGAAGTTAAGCAACGCTGGGTCCGGTCTGGTCTTGGATGGGTGACCATTCGACCGTTGAGAGAGGCTGGCCGTGGTTCGGATTCCACGTTAAGCTGTAGGTCCCCTTCCTTATTTACTAGGTGGTAGGGTTTATCCCGCCCGGGTTGGTACCATCGCATTGGATGAACGATGGTCGAAGCGGCAATGAAAATTGTCCGTGTTTTCTATCCAGTTCAATGTAGCCGTGCAATATAAGGAAGGTCCTGGCATGGCACCTAGTTCCCATGTGGTGTGTTGGGCTAATACCATGACAGAACTTGTGGTATTAGCCATCCATGTCCAGTCACATAAAAAAAAAGGAACTCTATGCGGGTTACTATAAGTGACGTGTTTGAACATTGATTAACTCAGCCGTTTCTTCGTGCAACCGGGGCTTAGTTTACTTGGAGTCCGCCGTTAAAATTCACGTTTTCATTAGTCGGTTCATTGCGCACAGGCGTATGTCGATGGCACAGGCGAACCGCAAAATTCTTCCAGCGTTCATCGCAACACTGCCTCGGTCGCCAACCGGTGACGCATCGCTCAGGAATCGATGGAATCCACATACAATGCACACCAACCACCAGCGGCCAAATCCAGTTCAATATTTTTTTTTAACTGGACATGGATAGCTAATTCCACATCCACTGTCTTGATGCCTATTAGCCGAACAAACTTCATTTTAATTTTCCTTGCTATTTTTATATTGACATATTTGTTTTGTGTATTTTGTTCATTCTAAATACTGCTAGCACATGCTGTGCTTACTACTCGTGGGATGTTTCATAAGCTTTTGTTAATATACATGTTGTTGTTGTTTTTTATGTGATTCAATCCTGTATGTAAGCCTATAAATAAATAAACACCGAAGGAATTAGATGCCATTATGTAAGGACCTTCCCTTTATGAGCACGGCTACATTGAGCTGCAGGCCTATTCCTGGAATTCCTTAATCAGTAATCAAGAATCCCGAGTCTAGAAAACCGCTTGACGAAAAGATTCCGGACCATATTATTCAAGGTCATGTATATTTAGTCAAGGTTTTCCGTCGAAAAAATCGCTTTGAAAAGCTAAAGGAATTTCAGAAATACGTGTGCTGAATGGAATACACGGACGATTTGTCATTGCCGTTTCTCTTTTATCTCTTTTCATTCAATGCGATGGTACAAATAGTTCACAGGCAGTTTTACATGGATTATGGACCATGAAACAGTTCGCATTGCCAAGTAAATGCACAACAGAAAAAAAAATTGAATGCGAAATAAAGTGAGAAATTCCTCCTTTCCTCATTTTAAACTTTGCGATCTTCAAAATGGACAGTCAGTATATTCGGAGAGAGTGATGTCTGGCTAGCCTGGTGACCTCGGATCTTTGTCTGACTTATCGGGAATAAGCGATGTCCTTCTGCCTACCCTCCTGGCGATATGGTGGTTCGTCGGGTAACATGTGCACATAAAACCACGTGAACCCGAGTATCTGCATGGTCGCGTGATGACATCGATTGCCAGGCTGCCCCGGGGGCGACCTAAATATTTTGTGCCCAGAGGAATACGACTCACTCCTTCTTGCTACCAATTTAGCTGCTTATTACTAGACAAGTAACAGATTATGTAACTGGTTGTCTGAGTTTTATTTTAATAAGATGCCCTTATTGAAACAATTTAGGGATCGTACCCACACTACGTAACCGATTTAGGAGGGAGGTTCGACCAGTAACAAGGAGGGCGGGGGGATAGCGCTAAGTCAAGTAGTATTCACGCGGTCAATGATATTCGTCGTAAATGCTAAAGTAAAACTTGAACTACATTACTTGAAACCTACCTATACTTGAGAAGTTAGTTCACTCTCGATTCACTTCCTTGTATCGCACCACACTAAGATCTCAAATATTGATGAAATACGCCAAATATAGACATTTCTTTATCAAGAAAATTATCACGCTAAAATAGTATTTCACTTTCTTAACTTCTTAACCTTTTCTTTTACTTTTTAATTTAATTCAATTTTTGTACGAGTTTTTTTTTTGGTTTTGAAATGTACATTTTTCAGAAACCTCTGGATTTCAATGTAAATGTTATGTAATAGATTTCTAAGCCTATTTGTTCTATGTTTTGTTTGTTTTTATGCATGTTGTGTTCACTACCAGTGGAGTGTGCACATCTTTTTAAATGACGTTTGTGATTCTCAGTGTATCCTGTGTACTACTCTGTTTGTGAACCTATTGATAAATAAATAAATAAAATAAATAAAAGAAATCTCTGTTTGATAGTAGATAGTACTATCTGTTTGATAGTTTTTAAAGTACTACGTGAAAATGTAGGGGGGTCTGAGCACACACCAGGGTTGGTCACAAGGTGAGGAGGGGGTCAAATAGCGGGTGAAATCGGTCACGTAGTATGGGTACGAGCCCACGTTTATGTAACAGGGCATGTATGTCTAACACCACAATTACCCATCATATTAGCTCAACACCCTTCATGGTAAGTACGTGTAAGCTTCCATTTATATGAGCCAGGCTACATTGAATTGGTGTTACAGCTTCGACCATCGTTTTTTCAATGCTATAGTACCAATCTGTGCTGTAGGTCTCGGTTGTATGAACCTACAGTACGCCAGTATTGATTATATAGTCTTTGTGTTGCGTGGAATCCGAACCACGAAGTACGAATCCTTTGGCTGCCTCTAACGACATGCACGGTACGACCTGAAGTTGGACCACTTGTATTATTTTTAAGTGCCGGAATCCACAAAGCACAAACTTTGATAAGTAAAAGGAATTTCTTATTTAGAAATTTTAAATAGGTAATTATGTGTAAAAAATTAACCGTAGAAGAATTTGTGATTTCTTATTTTTAATTTTGAAATTTCTTACAACAAAGTAGGTAATTGATTGACGTATCAAAAGATTGCACATATTCTGATGGTGTTATCGTAGATGTTGCAAAGATAAATTGTTTATTAAATTGGTTTAGTGTAATCAGTAAGTTTGTATTGCATGCAATTGGCTTGTGTGTTGGGTGTGGTAAATATCTCCTAAAGATAACGTGAATTTGTACGAAACCTGTATTATACTGTGTTGTCCAGATACTTTGACCACCGCCATACAAGTCGCTTTCTCGAATGAAAGATTCATCATTCCTGAATATTAAATCATTTTTTCTATGTAAGGCGCGGCATATGGGAACGCCAGGACCTCTTAAGGATGTTCCGACCCATACAAGTTTTTTGTTTATACAGAACGCAAAAAGTATTGCACTTTAAGGCACTAATTCGTCAAAAATATTTAATATAGCCATAGTAGTTGCAGCGAAAACATATTCACAATTTCAGGCTTAATGGTTTCGTTGTAATTGCCGATTAGAAGTTTTACACTGTTAGATGGATTTTATTTAATCGTATTTAAATAAATTGTAACAAAACCAATAATCCTCAAATTGTGAAATTGTTTTCACTGCAATAATATGACTATATTAAACTTTTATTATTAATTCGTGGTTTAAAGTGCAATAGTTATGGCGTTATGTGTGCAAACAACTTTATATTGGTCGGAACAGCCTTAAGGTACCCGACGGCGCCCATGAGCTTTTGACGAAAACTGCTTCTTCACACAATGTTTGAAGGATTTCAGGTTGTACGTTTGGGGAAATAACTCAGCACGGAGTGCATTAATTACCGACCCTATAGATAAAGGACCTGGAGGATCGGTTGGCGTGAACGGAGTCGGTCCGTAGAAAAGGGGACGGAGGGACAGCGTTATGCAGCTCCGATGAACATTCTCCATGGTAAAGACGAACACAGAGAGAGACCCAACATTCCTCCGGAGTTGGAGGGTCTCTAAATTCGAAGATACCCCGGGGTCGTCGACGAGACGCACGGCCCGACGCTGTATTGAGTCAAGCAGGTACAGGAGGTCTATTCCTATATAGTAATCAGGAATCATGAATCATGAGTCTAGAAAACTGCTTTTATAGCGATTTTCAAAGCGTGTTTTTCGACGGAAAACCTTGATTAATTAAAAAAACCGGCCAAGTGCGAGTCGGACTCAGGGTTCCGTACCATCGTAGAAAAAAAAACAGGTTTTTTGTATGGCAGCCTTTGTTTTGTATGGGAGTTTTTGTATGAAAAATAATTTTATTTATTTTTTAATCTTACCTATTTGTTGTTATAACGGCAAAATAAATACACACTCTGTGAAAATTTCAGCTGTCTACCTGTTACGGTTACTGAGATACAGCCCTGTGACAGACGGACAGACGGACGGACGGACGGACGGACGGACGGACGGACGGACGGACGGACGGACAGCGGAGGCTTAGTAATAGCGTTCCGTTTTCACCCTTTGGGTACGGAACCCTAAAAACTATGCTCCGGAATATTTATCAATATTGTTAGGTACGGAACCCTAAAAATGTATAACGAACAATTAATGTTCTCGTATGAAAACGAACCAAACCACTGAAATTGTTTTGAACTGCGATGAATAATTTAATATAATATTTAATGAAACTTTTTATTTACAAATCATAAATGATTGCGGTTCAGTGTGGCGCTTACATCAATTACCAGAATGATGTTACATTTACCTTAACATCAGAGAGTAATTATAAATATTGTATTTTATGTGTTATTTTAGGTATGTTATTTTGAGCGGCTCGTAGCCTAGTGGCGCGGGGCCTCGCCTAGCGTACCAGATATCGTACCGGGTTCAATACCAACTTGCACCACTGTCTTTCTCTTTCAGAGTGGTCAGTCTGAGTTCTCACCTAAATTGGCGTTTACAGCAAACCGATCGACTGGCGTTTTCTCCAAACTCCATACAAGTTTGTACTAGATATTCTGTGCCTTTACTTCTTCAAGCTGTCAAAGTCAAACGCGGACTTCCGATTTGTATGAAAACGCGGAGTGGACGTAAACGGCAACGTCGACGTATTTACGGCAACGTTGAGTAAGCTGTCAAATCAAGCTCGGACTCGCAAATTTTAGTTCGCTTAACGCCCGCTGCGCGCGCTCTTCAACCATACATTCTCCATACATTTGAAAACGCCAGTCGATCGGTTTGCCGTAACGCCAATTTAGGTGACAACTTAGACTACCGGCTCAGAGTTCGATAACTGCATTTCGTCACGAATGCGAGCTGCTCCATGGTTCGGAATCCATGTAAGACTGTGTGTCCCCTTCCCCTACTAGGTGGTAGGGTTTAAGCCCGCCCGGGTTGGTACCATCGCATTGGATGAAAAGATGGTCGAAGCGGCAATGAAAAATTGTCCGTGTTTTCAATCCAGTTCAATGTAGCCGTGCTCATAAAGGGAAGGTCCTGGCATGGCACCTAATTCCTTCGGGAATGTGGTGTATTGGGCTAATATCATAACGGTAGTTGTGTGGTATTAGCCATCCCATGTCAGGTCGCATAAAAAAAAAAAGGTAACTAAGGTAAGAGAGGTAAGAACATAATTGAATGGTGTACATAGTGTAGGGATCTAAAACGTTGTAAGTGCCGTGTATTTACTTTCCTATGTCTTTGCCAATTTAAAATCACCGGAATGGAATACGGTATGCTTTCTTACCTAACACCTATTAGGTGTGCATGGACGAATTCATATGACTTGGACCTTTGAACGGCTCCTAGCTCAGGGGCGCGGGACGACCTCGCTTCTCATGTTTGTGGGTTCAATCCCCGCTCCGTTCATTAACCGTTTTCTTCCTCTTTCTGAGTTGGACAAGCGCATTGTTCATTGTTCGAAATCCACGTAAAACTGAAGGTTTTAAGCACGCCCTGGTTGGTATGATATACCAATGCAATGGCATTAGCTAAAAAGTTAAAAATTGACTGTGTTTTCCATCCATATGGAAACACATGAAGCGCCCCGTATTGCTCGGCTACATAGAACTGGATCATTCGACCATCGTTCATTCAATCAATCAACCCGGGCGGGATTAACCCTACCAGATTATACGTGGAATCCGAACCACGGCCAGCATTTAAGGTGGCCCATCCCGCTCAACTCTCCATACAAAAGGGGAAAGAAGATCACGCCCATATTTCTTGTCAGAGATCCAAAATTTTGCTCAAAATAGCTTTATTTGATCGAACTAGATGTCTGATGACCATTGGCATTGTGAAATTGTGTTTGGTTTCTCAGTTATAAGGTCCGAAAGTTCGAATTTTTCGCCCGTTTTATACAATAACTTTGGAGGTGGATTACGCAATGATAAAGTAAGAACATCGTAAAAAGATTAGTCATCAGACATAGCTTATTTAATCAAAATTTATGATCTATTTGGTTTTTGTTAGATTTTTGACTACAGCGGTCGTGGTTTACGTTTAGCTATAAGTCGTTTTGAAATTAAAATTTTCGTAAATCTTACCAAATCATACACTATGCACATTGTCTTTTTTGTGGACATATTGCATCTTCCTCATCACGGAGCCTGTCTTATTCTTTGAAACAGAGAAGGTCCCAGAGCGCAACAGCACGGTTTTGTACCGAGCCCGCGAATGAGTTAGGCCCGCCGGGTTGGGCCACCTTAACGGTAGAAAACGTTCACCCATATAGAACCCAACCTCACTCAGGGTTGTGTCACCAAGCTGATTGTAATTATGTACTTTGTATGATGTTTGTATGCTATCAACAACTCCATGAGACCACACACGACCGTTCCACAGGTGTTTATGTAACCGCAATGAACATCCTGTCCTCTACGAACAATTTCGATACCTTTGTAAACATATTATATTTTTATGAGTACTAACTAAATCATGACGCCCCATTCTCTTTCTGAGTTGGATAAGTGCATTTCTTCACGAATGCGAACTATTCCATGGTTCAGAATTCCCCCATTCGGGTTGGTACCGTCGTAGTGGATGGAAAGATGGTTGAAGCGTCAATAATAAACATATCCGTCTTATTCATTAAGTGTCATCCGTTTAGTTTTTCGACAAACACTTTTGTAAATTTAGACTAAGTGGACGCTGAAAAAAACAGCGGAGTTTCTTTTCAGTTCACCTTCGTTATGTTTTGTTTAGCTGAGCTGGCTAATGTTAAATTATGACAAATCCGAGTGACTGAGAGTACTTACTGTCTATAAATGATGAATAAACAATACAATACAATACATACATTCGATGTAGCCGTGCTTATAAAGAGAACATTGCATTTTTAATATGATTTCAAAGTTACGTTACCACCGCACCAGAATTTGATAGCAAAATGTAATTGTTATTCACGGGCAACCTAAGTTTTGTTGCTAGCCAAGTAAAACTGTAGCTGCTGTTTCTAATTTATTAGTAAACCCGCCCTGGTTGGCACCATCGCATTGGATTAAAGATTCAAAGATGCAGTGAAAATGATCCTGGTTTTCCATACAATGAAAGGATAGGTCCTATCGTGGCGCCAGAAGCGGTGTGTTGGGCTAGATAACCTCCCTCACCGCCGAAATCGGCCGGGTACTTTCGTTCAAAACGATGGTACCAACCTGTACGGGAAAACCTTACCACTTATTAAGTGCGGAAGTCCTAGTTTTACGTGGAACCTCACCGGTCTAACGGTCACTCATCTAGAACCCAACTTCACCCAGTGTTGCTATACCGAGGCTGTTAAGAAATTCCTGTATTGCTGATATTAAAACGAATGTATTATTGCAGGTTTATAAGCAATTTAATCTTGAACATTTTTGAGCGGCTCGTAGCCTAGTGGCGCGGGGGCTGGCCTAGCGTGCCAGAGGTCTGGGTTCAATTCCTCGCCCCGACATGCACCACTTTCTTCCTCCTTCTGAGTTCGATAAATGCATTTCGTCACGAATTCGAGCTGCTCCATGTTTCGGTATCCATCTAAAACTGTAGGTCCCCTTTCCCTACTAGGTGGTAGGGTTTAAGCCCGCCCGGGTTGGTACCATCGCATTGGATGAAAAGATGGTCGAAGCGGCAATGAAAAATTGTCCGTGTTTTCCATCCAGTTCAATGTAGCCGTGCGCATGGCATGGCACCTAATTCCTTCAGGAATGTGGTCTATTGGGCTAATATCATAACGGTAGTTGTGTGGTATTACCCATCCATGTCAGGTTGCATACAAAAAAATATTTATCCCGTCGAAAAGTCAGAATGTCCGTGACCATTAAACCCATAACTTGCTGTTCAGTTCAATACATCAATAGCACGTTGCATAGAATAGAATCACAGCCGCAACTCGAGTCGCTTCCCCCTCTGCCCTACCAGCGTTGCGTATTCCGGCCGGCCGAAGGCACGAGCGGTCGCAAGGGGAACGTTAACCGGCCGGTTGGCCGTTATGACGTCTCGAGACTTGGAGAGCGCCGATCCAGCCCGGAGGAATGCGGTTTGTCTGGCCGGGCCCAACAAAGCGAGCGCGTCGCCCACACATCTTGATACTTCGCGAAAGGTAAACACTACGTGAAAGTTGCACCTCCACGAGCGGTGGCTGCTTGTGTGGGTGCACACAGATGCCAGTGGGCACGCATAGGTTGATCCTTTAAGGTGGCCCAACCCGGCGGGGCTAACTCATTCGCGGGCAAGGTACAAAACCGTGCTGTTGCGCTCTGGGACCTTCTCTGTTTCAAAGAATAAGACAGGCTCCGTGATTAGGAAGATGCAACATGTCCACAAAAAAAGACAATGTGCATAGTGTATGATTTGGTAAGATTAACGAAAATTTTAATTACAAAACAACTTATAGCTAAAAGTAAACCACGACCGCTGTAGTCAAAAATCTAACAAAAACCAAATAGATTATAAATCTTGATTAAATAAGCTATGTCTGATTACTAATCTTTTTAAGATGTTCTTACTTTATCATTGCGTAATCCACCTCCAAAGTTACTGCATAAAACGCGAGAAAAATTCGAACTTTCGGACCTTATAACTTAGAAACCAAACACAATTTTACAATGCCAATGGTCATCAGACATCTAGTTCGATCAAATAAAGCTATTTTGAGCAAAATTTGGGACCTTTGACAAGAAATATGGGCGTGATCTTCTTTCCCCGTTTGGATGGGGATTTGAGCGGGTTGGGCGCCACCTTAATTTGATTCTTTACGGAGGTTTCGAATGATGAGACGTTAGATGGGGACCTGTGTAACTTAAAAAACCGGCCTAGTGCGAGTCGGACTCGCACACGAAGGGTTCCGTGCCATCGTACAATATGTAACACAAAAAAATCACGTTTTCTTTTACCTATTTTTTGTTATAGCGGCAAAATAAATACACACTCTGTGAGTATTTATTTTCAGCTGCCTACCTATTAAGGTTCATGAGATACAGCCCTGTGACAGACGGAAGGACGGACGGACAGCGGAGGCTTAGTAATAGGGTTCCGTTTTCACCCTTTGGTTCCGGAACCCTAAAAAGGTAATTGTCCTGTAGGCAAATTCGCGAACGAACGTTGTAACGTTCCAAATTTGAAAAGGGGCGTTTCCATAGCGACCGGGGCTGCCATATTCAGTTGCGCTGGAATAACAATGACAGGTAGGTAGTGACTGATACAATTAACTGTGAAACAGTCTCCGTTTTGTATGCTATTTACTTTTGTAACTCATAAACATTTTTAAACCAATCTGGCGCAGTATACACGGCGTATCGACAGATTGACGGCGGAGGTGGGTGGTTCGAATTTTCATAAATAATGCTGGCAACTTTTTTGGCTGTTTTCAATATCTTATGTTCCTAGTAAATGTCGACAACACGTCTATAGTAGTGAAGAATAGTCTGTGAACAAATGCTTGTTACATATGTAGTTGGAAGCTGGAAAGAATAAGTTTCCCTTCTGTCGGGTGTTCCACGACACCTTACGATTTTTTTTACCATACACGCAACATTGCTCGGGATGATATAGGAATGAACAATGATTCGATTGAATAAAATCAAGACCTGTGAAATCATTTGCATAACAATGTTTTATGTCACCGCTACATAGTCATACTTTTACCATTATGCATCACAGAAAGGTACCCGAATATGCCTAACCGTGAACTCAACAAACAACCCACGTGAGTAATAAGTGTGTATTGAAAAGTGTATAAAAGATTGTCCCGTTGGATCAGAGCTCAGTCTAATTCTCTTTTCAAAGTAACGGCTGTGTTAAAAACCGGTTCCAAGTTTAAATATTTAAAATTAGTCCTTAAATCCAGTCAGTCACAATGCTGCAGTACTTCCAAGCTTTGAAGGACTACTTCAAGCTCTGCGGCAGCAAGGCCACCATAGACAACGAGTTCTGCAAGTTCCACTACCGCTACACCACGACCATCCTGCTGGCCTGCTGCATCCTCGTCGGCACCAAGGAGATCTTCGGGCACGACATCAAGTGCGACGATTCCAGCATCGGCGTCTCTAAAGAATTTTTGGACGAATACTGTTACTACCAATATGTCTTCACCATCGTAAGTAAATTGTATTATTTATTTAATACTAGCTGAGATACCCGACTCCGCTCGGGTCAATGTCGTTTTGGACAGATGTCGGGCTGAATTATATCCTGGATATTATATAAGTTCCCATATAAGTTGAATTTTCGCTACAAAAGTAGCCTATGTTCTTCTTCAAGGTCCAGACTACCTCTATACCGAAATTCATCAAATAGGTGCAGCGGTTTAGGCGTGAAATCGCAACAGACAGACAGACCGAGTTACATTCGCATTTATAATATTAGTATGGACGTATAGATTGAACCAAATTGAACTGTCAAGTTAATTTATGTGATGGCTTTGGTAAAATCGTAAATAAACCACTGTAAATAAATCATTAAAAATAGTACCACCACCTCCTTTTGTGAAGTCGGTAAAAATTACACTTCAGAGTGTACATAATTTTAATTAGGTAAATCAGTATCGAGAAATGATGTGGTTTAGAATACATAATAACAAACTTTTCGTGCATCGTTAAGACTTTCTGAAGTAACTTTATTTGACCTAAGTAATAGTTTCTCACGTTCAGTTTGATCAGGACGTAAGTAAAAGAACATTTAATTATATTTAAAAGTAAATACGAGGAATTTCGATAATCCAAAAAGTAAATATGTAAATTGATAGTCCAGCTATAATTTAAAGACAAAACTTTAAGTCGCTGGTGCTTTGTGTTTTTAAAATTAGACAAATATTCCTAAATTTTCTTTAAAAAAGTGAGCGTCCGAAATTTACCGTTAAAGGTTTCAAATATAATATTTGTTAAATTACAGAATAAGTAGTAGTTACTTTTTAAAATAAAAATATACGGATTCACTTACGCCTTTACGGGACTGAATTCAATTAGGTGTTATCACGCCCTTAAGAACGGCCTGTAAGCTGTGATCCCTATACAAACGTAGTTTACTAATCATTTGAAAAACACTGTTCCGATTTGCTTGATATTTGGTATCTAATATTCTACAATAAATATCTGTGTCTGCACGTTTTTGTTTTGCTGAAAAATCTAAAGCAAGTCAAATAACAGGCAAAAAAATCTTCATACAAATTTTCTTTTCTCTGTTGTGTGACACAGGATACATTTTTTGAAAAAAACAAACACGTGCAGACATAGTCTTACAAACGTCTTTATTTACCTGACCAAATAATAAAATTATGAATACGCAGTTTAAAGCATATTTTAAGAAATAAAATTAGACAAACATTTTTGAAACAATAGCAGAATACTAAATTTTTAACTTTAATTCCACTGAAATTACTGTTTCCTGTCAAACGTGTTCGCAGGTGAACGAGACCGACCACGGCCAGCCGATAGAGGGAGACAATATGTTAGGTCTAGGGAACGTGAAGAAAGGCTATGTGAAACGGTTCCACGTATACTATCAGTGGGTCGCTACCGTGCTGTTCCTGCAGGCACTCGTCTTCTATCTGCCCCACTTCTTCTGGAAGAAAATCGAAGGTTAGTTCTTGAGGGCTGAGAACACCTGTTTGAAACGCTGCCAAGTGCAGCGACCTTTCTTCCATCCGTCCCATTTATCAACTAGGTTTTCCCTACTCAGGTGCTACTAGTTAGTGCAGAGCGTGCTGTTCCTGTAGATATCTGTCTTATTTTTGTCGAGCTTCTTCTGAAAATAAATGTAAATGTAAGTCCTTGAATGTATCCTAAAATTGGAAAGACCTACTGAAGCGCTTCTACGATATTAATATATTTTAGTAGCATATGGGTTGCGGTACTTAAAAATAATACAGTTAGTTAATCATTCATTCCTTGCCAAGCAAGAGGCGAGGGTTTTGTCATTCGTGGTTCTGATTTCTCTCCACATGGCATATAGGTATGTATTTGTCATACGGTGTTTCGTCCTAATATCCATATCCAGTAACGTAAAAACCAACCATCACGCATGAGACGTCCCGTGGGACTCTACCAACCGCTACACTGCTTCTGGAAGAATATTGAAGGTTATGTTCTGTGTATTTTGACAGAGTAGAGAAGAGTTTTGACGTACACTACTATTTTGTTATCACACTATTATTATCACGGGACCAGAGATTCCTATCTTTCTAGGGGTTAAAAAAAGCTACTTGAGGGGCTTTTTCGTGATGTTTCTGGAAACAAACACGTTAAACTCTGTTTTAGTCAGATATTAACCCAATCATATGATAAACAAACAAATATCTATATTATAATAAATAACGAACATTGTGAAGTTGGTTGCGTAGTTTTGAGTTCTAGTGTTTCGTTGTTGAATGTTCTTACTTTATGTAGCATTTATTTATAAGTTTATTGTAATAAGTATAGACTACCTTGTTTTGTATCTGTTACATTTTTAATGAATATATAACTACATTAAAAGGAAAATAAAATACCATTTCGAAACTTTAGAAAAGATTTTTGATGCTGTCTCTTCCGAAACTGTTTGTAAAATGGTTTGATGGTATGCTTGATTACAATGTTAATTGATAACAGGTGGTCGCATTAAGACACTCGTGGACGGTTTGGAGCTCGCCAAGTATTCTTACGCTGATGAAGAGATCAGCACGAAGGACGTCAAAATTCCCTCACGAACAAAAGTTCGGAACAAACTAGACGTCATCAAAAAGGACATCGTGCTCAGGTTGGTCTTTCATTATGCGCGGGAGAATGATACAAATCCCTTCATCTGTTTCTGGACTATTCAAAACTGTTGGCATTCAGTCATTGCGGATTCAGTAGAGTTAACAGAAGAATACTTTACTTTGACATTACTGTTAACTCTACTGATTCCGCAATGACTGAATGCCAAGAATACACGCCCTGGATGTGTATTCTTGGCATTCAGTCATTGCGGATTCAGTAGAATTAACTGAAGAAGAATTTACTTTGACATTACTGTTAACTCTACTGAATCCGCAATGACTGAATGCCAAGAGTACACGCCCTGTTCTCTGCTTCGCTAAATCTTGTATAAAATCACTTGGAACTAAAGCAATTATAATGAGACTTTACTTTTTACTTCCATTGTACAATTTCACTTATAACAAGCTTTTTTTAAGCGACTATGAAATCTAGATTTTATTGTAATTAAATGAACAAAATCACATAACTAAATATTCGGTATCAGGATACTCAAAATTAGACTAATGTGGACTCCGTTTCGCAAAATTGTTTTTATTCATATATCAGATATGAAAACAGGAAAATACTTATTTATTTTAGTTCTTATTCGATACCCATGTCAAAATATTGAATTCACTTATTTTTAGTATAAAAGCGGGATCTCACTTCTACGTTTCTGTGATTGTTTTCAACGTTTCGTTAATAAATACCCCTGTGGTAAGTCATTCGTTTTCAATATATTAAAATGTAGTGATATCACAAAGTAAGGATAAGGAATAGTTGAAAAAAATTAACGAAATTAAAAAGAGAGATCCTGGCTTTAATGTGTTATGATACAATTTACTATCTCTTTGTCCATGTTGTTTGTTTATTGTTTGACTGCCTTCAAAGATGGCTCACAAGATTTATTCATTGTTTTCTATTGAAACCGATTACAACGGTTCAAATTTGTTGAAAATGCATTGGTTTACGATTCATTGTCCAATCATATTTTTTTTCCTACCAACTGATCTGATTTTAAACTCTGCTTTAACTTAAGTGCACCTGACAATTATAAAAAAATATGTGATGTTTGTCAGATTTCACTCATCGTGCTCATGGTCGATGGGACTGATGCTGTGCGAGCTGGCAAACTTGGTGAACGTGATACTGCAGGTCCATCTCACAAACATCTTCCTTGATGGACTCTTCATGAGGGTCGGCATAGTGGCAGCAGAGGAAAACTTCATGGTTAACGAAGTGCTCTACCCGCCCATGAACAAGCTGTTCCCTAAGGTAATTTGGAAAAAAAACTAGGGATCAGTGATAAAGGTATTTGTCATCAAAAGTTCTCAAAAATCTTAGCAACAAATGATGTCTTAATCAATAAAGAAAAATCAAAATGCATTTGAATGGTTTGTGTTACTTGTAAAACAATGTTTTTTTATGAATGAATATATGTTTATAATGCATATGATATTACCATTTTACTACATATTTTAGGTTTCATAAACAAATAAAGTATTAATAATAAAATAAAAAATATGAGTTTTTTTTTTTGGGTTTTGTTCCCGTTTAACTAAACATATAAGCTCATGCTTTAAGGTTTATAAGCGTTGTCTGTGCAATGGATGTATGTATAAAATAAATTTGATTTAATAGAAAAAATACGATTCTCTTTCTAGGTCGCGATGTGCAGCTACAAGGTTGGAACCAAGGCCGGATCCACCGTTCCAGTGGAAACTCAGTGTGTGCTGCAGCAAAACAATACCAACGACAAAATCTACATTGCCCTCTGGTACTGGTTCATCATCCTCTTCACCGTTTCCGTCATCGGTAAGTTGATTTATCTGTTATTGTACAACTTTTTTACGGTGTCAGGTAAAACTAATTTAACTGGATGCCACATACCACACACCGTATACAAGACCTCTTTTCCTGGGCTTTATTAAGGACCTCCACATCATTATGATCATCTACTCTACATCACTGACAAGCTTATACATTAAACCCAGGTGTTATCTGGCGTTTGGTGACTCTGGCGCTCTACAAGACGCGCTGGTTCAACACCAAACAATTCAACAAGCGTGACAACCCCCGCGAACTGTACGAGGTGGCCCGTCTCTGCAACTTCTCCGATTGGCTCTTCCTCAACTACCTGCACAAGAACACCAGCCGAGTCATCTTCACGTGAGACAATTTTCATGTTAATGGCCGTTTCTTAGTATTGTCAACCACACCGTCGCTACAACATTATGATAGGTCGTTTGGCTCTGAAATAATGACTGACTTTATGAAGACCTTCGATGTCTTAACATTATCGGACCCTAGCTTTATTTAGCGTCCTTATATTTTCGGAATATTAGTTTCAGTACGATAACGGCATCAACGAAGCAATACTTGCTTGTAATTTGTAAATTTAATGATACAGATTACAATATAGCTCTCATATATTATCTCATATTTATATGATAACATTATTGTACAGGTTTAGATTTTTTATTTTAAATATTTATTTCTAACTTACAGGGACATCGTTGCCAGCGTAGCATCGGAACTGAAGGAGAGATTTGGAACTCATAATAAAGGCATAATAGACTTTGAAAATACTCTCCCGCTTAAGTCCAATTCAACCTGTGATGCGTGATACAAATTTAATTATTCCACTTTCAATGTCTAATATACGCGAGACGATTCCTTCTCCTTCCAAGCGCCAGCGGTGGGCAATAACCAAACCCGATACAGTTTTGTCTCTGCGCAGCCGTTGGCGCTTGTAAGGGAAGGAATCGTCTCGTGTCAAGGGCTGTACCCTTCAAAGCACAAGGTCTGAGCAAGAGGTGATAGAGCACTATGCGGTACGATGACAGCAGACTCTTTCGTTCCTCTATACACTTGGACATACATCTTTTCACACGTGCTCCACGATGGACATGGATGGCTATAGCAAACTGACCATGAGCCTAACACATGGGAGCTAGGCGCCATGCCAGGACAATCTGATTGTTTGGCCTTTGTGCGGCCTAGGCACGACGGTGTCACTCACTTATGTATGCTCTGTAAATGATCTATATTCAATAATTACAGCTAATATGTGACTTAAGAGTCCACTATTTTATGGGTGATGCCATAGACGAATATTTGTTTGGGTTGGATAAATTAAGAACCCCGTTAAAAGTGTATTCCGTTTTTTTCTTTATTAGAGCAGCTTAACATGTAAAAACACAAAAACAAACGTATTAACACAGCAATCATTACACAACATCAGATGCCGCAGATTTGAACAGAAATGTATCATAGCTGACAGAATAATGCATTTTTTGTGCACTTCTTGAGAAAATTACGTTCTCATCTCATGTGAACTGAGATATATAGTTAAAAATAAAAAAAATATAGGTATTCAAATAAAATATGTTTCGGAATAACCTATGTTTATTTTGTGTTTACCCCTTTTAAATTTAGAATTAAACGTGAAACTAGTTTCACGCTGATATCTGAAACCATGCCGGTTTGATTTCAATTCAAAAGGAAGAGTACGTTAAAACGATAATTTCAAATTTAACATTATAAGGAATAATGTTAAAATGAAATAAACTACAAATTGAAAATCCTTATACGTTATGAATCTCAGTCGGTAAAGAGAAATTCCCGTTACCCATACATAAGCTGGTCAACCACAAGTGCTTGTGAATGACTTTGACTACATGCATGAGTTACATACATATTTTCTGCATAAGGAAAATGTTCGAATGTATTTATTCCAAGCGGAATATTTTAAGTTATTTGAAATATTTATTTGGATAAATAACATCTATTTTGCTTCCACGATGAAGACTATCTAGAGTTGGTTGTTTTCGCGGCTGCATCTTCAATACCTTCTCATTCCATTCTGGCATAATAAATGATAGAATAAGTTCCGTCTTCAGAAATCAATCTCCGTACAGATTTGGATGCAATGTGGGGATATGGCCTGAAAAGATATGGCGTGATTTTCATTAAATTGGTTGTACCATTCCGATTCTTAGGCGAATAAAATAAGATCATGCTGTGAACATTCTTAGTTCGCTTACGCATACATATGCGCGCGCACTGCCTTATCGTTCTCTCATTGGACAATGGTTGACTTTTAGAGGGACGTGACTTTATCAACAATCTTTAAATGCAATAAACGTAAAAGATGTATTACCGTGAAAAAGTATCCAACCAACAAGTGCTGATTTTTTTGATGCTCACATTAATGAGCGTTTCTTACCATCTCGCAATCGATACCAGTACAAGATAATCAGCACTTTGGTAATAAAGGATCTTTAAGGTGGCCCAACCCGGTGGGACTAACTCATTCGCGGGCACGGTACAAAATCGTTCTGTCGCGCTCTGAGACCTTCTATGTTTCTAAGAAAAAGACAGGCTCCGTGATGAGGTAGATGCTTAATGTCCACAAAAAAGACAATGTGCATTGTGTAAGATTTGTTAAGATTTACGAAAAATTTAATTACAAAACGACTTATGGCTAAAAGGAAACCACGACAGCTGTAGTCAAAAATCTAACAGAAACCGAATAGATTATAAATCTTGATTAAATAAGCTATGTCTGATGACTAATCTTTTTAAGATGTTCTTACTTTATCATAGCGTAGTCCACCTCCAAAGTTATTGTATAAAACGCGCGAAAAATTCGAACTTTCGGACCTTATAACTTAGAAACCAAACCTATTTTTACAATGCCAATGGTCATCAAACATCTAGTTCGATCAAATAAAGCTATTTTTGTAAATAAATTTTGGATCCCTGATAAGAAATATGGGCGTGATCTTCTTTCCCCTTTTGTATGAGGAGATGAGCGGGATGGGCCACCTTAAGTGTCTATTAAAATAAATCAGCACTTGGTGAAAACCAGGAGATACATTGTTGTGACTAGAATCGAGAAAGGAGTGCTAAGATGGTTTGGACACATCGAACGAATGGATCACGAAAAAATGACGAAACAAATTTATAAAGCAGACGCGAGCGGAAGTGTCGTGCCCGGGCGGCCTAGAAGAACGTACCGCGACAAAACTGATGTAATTCTTCGTAAAGGTCTGGTACGTAGCACCCGTAATCGTAGAGCATATATGAAAACATGTATATCCGTAGATGAAGCGAAAGAGGTGTGCTGTGATTCGTATAGCGCTCTATCAACTCTGCCTACCCCTCCGGGAAAGCGGCGTGAAGGTATGAATGTATGTAGATACATTGTGGTTAATAGAACTTAAGGGCGTAATAAGAGCCGATTGCGATAAGTTTGATAAGGGCGTAAGTAAAATAACATTTATTATAATTAAAAATAACCAGAAGGAATTTCTATAATCAAAAAATCGGCCAAGAGCGAGTCGGACTCGCACACGAAGGGTTCCGTACCATCAACACCAAAAAATCACGTTTTTTGTATGGGGCCCCCCTTTAATTTTTATTATTTTTATATTTTACCTATTTGTTGTTATAGCGGCAAAATATATACACACTCTGTGTTCCGTTTTCACCCTTTGGGTACGGAACCCTAAAAAGTAAATATGTGGACTGATGGTCAAGCTATATTTTAAAGATAAAACTAGAAGTCTCTGGTGCTTTGCGTTTTCATTTTATTCATAAAAAAAGTTTAAACATGAATATGAGCGTCCGAAATTACTGTTATAGGTTTCAAATATAGCTAGAAATATAGTAGTAGTCATTTTTAAAAATAATAAAATATGGTTTCACTTACGCCCTTAGGTGTTGTCACCCCCTTAAGGACTCAATCATTTTCCTTCATAAATAGTATATAAATAAATAGGTCCTTTTCATCACTCTCCAGTATCTTTGGCTTCACTCGCTATTTATTTTCCTTATCTGTCCCATGCATTGTTTATCGCGAAGGGAGATTGAAAAGTTCGTGAAAAAAACATTTTTTTTTTAATTTACGTATGGACTCTACTCGGGTTGAGGTTCCTTCGATACTTCTTACAATAACATACTTACATACAATTCGATTCAAATAAGAATAGGATAGGATCACCGCCATTTTGAATGTCAAACTGCTACATAAATCCCTCACTTCAATTCACAAACTTCAGTACTTTGCCGCGGTGTTGCCGCGTACTTTCCCTCGCGAATTCGAGTGAAGTTAGTCACGAGCCAGTGACGTAACAATAGGGTGGCAGGGCTGGCAAAATGCCACGGGCCCCCGACCCAAGAGGGCCCCGGCCCAACAAAAATATGTTTTTACATTGTCCCTGAGTATTTTATTTTATTTGAAAAGTATATTTTTATAAGTTCTGCTCAAAATCCAAAATGAGACAACTAAAGACCATAATACAATTTCAAGTTAATCGTTAAGCATTTCAACCAACCTAAACTTCGATGATGTTATAGACACTTTTGCGGAACCGAAAGCTCGAAACAATTATTTTTCTTAATAAATATATTATCGAAATTAAATTGTTATTTTTATTTCATTGTAAATGTTTGCAGGTTCCCTCACGATGTTGTTCCTTCACCGAAAAGTTTGCGAATAGATGATGATTGCATTGAGATATTCTGTTATATGGATGAATGTGAAGTCTCCAATACGCATTGGGCTAGCGTGGGGACCACAGACCATTCCCTCTCGCCTAAAAGAGGAGGCCTATGGCCATTAGTGGGACATATACAACGTGTACCACGGGCCCCAGATGAAATAGTTACGCCACTGTCACGAGTTCCGTCCTATTCTTATTTGAATCGCGTTGTACATTCAGGCATAACACGTAACCCTCCTTGGATTCGCCGCAGCCGGGTGAGCACTGCGAACTTGTATCAAATGATTACTCTTAGAAGGCAGACTGTTCTGAAACCCGCAACAACCTAATCTTATTAGGTTCCTTATACCCGGGGCATAAATCACCCGGGGCATTTCATGAAGTATCCAACCATTTTAAACGTTTCAAGCGATTACAGTATAGCGCGAAGTGTCTGGACATTTCATGAAGTGCATCGTTACGGTAAGAGGCTGTTTGATGAGGTTTGGTTTTTGTACACTTAACTTGGTTTTCATCACGTTCTGATTTAATTTAATTGTCACTTAAGCCTCTGTCGTGCGATTTTGTGAAACTGTAGTTTTTTGAACCTATATTTATAGCACATGCAAAAAGATAACTCATGATTAAAAATATGTGTTGGAAAGAACAACTGTTACATAAGGACCCCATACATTTCGTTTTTTAATAGAACTTTTAGATTTATGTAACTAAAAATCTGAACCTGTCTATTTTCTTGAAAACAGCTTAACTTTGTGCAAATTTAATGAATATATTCAGTTAAAAAAGTGACGATATTTTTATTATCTTAGGTTGCTTATATCTTTAACTGTGACCTCGAAACTAGCAAAATTTCAAAATATTTTATTCAAATTAATTAACCAACGTAAATATCGCGCACGGCGTCAAATTTTCATACAAACGTTCATACATATTACGCGCCCAGCGAGCGGCAGTGCGATTACGAAGCACGAAACGGGGGAGGTTGTATTTAACAGCTATTGCGATAACCAAATGGAAGCACCGGCAACCGCAGTGCGATTACGAAGTGCGAAATGAAGTGCGGTGAGTACCCAAAACTGACATATTTTGTAATAGAAAGCCGTCCGTTTGCTGTCAATTTGGGGTAGGTGCGGCACCTACACCTCATGTCGCGCTTCGTAATCGCACTGCGGGTCGTCAGTCCCGTCCCGACGGAGCTGCCGCGCGGACGTTTGCGTCGTGGGGTCTGTGGATATTTCGCTTGTACTTACGACCTTTCGTTATGAAAAGGATTTCTCATCGGTGTACCGCACAATGTGAAGTCTCGCAAGAAGCGTGCTCTATGTTATTTTACTATAATAGTATTGCAAGATAACTTGATTTGAATAGAATTAAAGTTGTCAGTTAAACTTTATCGTTATATATGTGCCTCAATGAGATTGGAAGGTACATTCATATAACACCTGAAGGCTTTTTTTTATGTAACTGGGCATAGATTGCTCATACCAATCGACCGTCATTATATTAGCCTAACATACCACATGGGAACTAGGTGCCATGCCAGGACCTTCCTCATATTGCTCGGCTACATTGAACGGTGTGGAAAATACGGACAATTTTCATTGCCGCTTCGACTAACATTCATTCAATGCAATGGTACCCACCCGGGCGGGATTGACCCTAATACTTAGTAATAAGGGGACCTACAGTTTTACGTGTAATCCGAACCACGGCTGGCCTCAACGGTGGTAAAATTTAACCCACCTAGAACCGAACCGCGCTCGGAGTTGCTTTACCAAGCTTATTGAATCTCAAGGCGTCGCGTCACTCGGCGACCGAATATAGCGACGCTTACAGTTGTTTTCCTATGCGTTTGCTCACGGCGAAGTGTTCGTGAGGCTAGACTGGAGAGGGTGCGCGCAGGGCACGTGGGGTGAGAGGTTTGGAGCCGCGGCTTCCCCGAACATTGGATTGTAGCTAGGTTTGCGGCGTGCCGCGTTGTAGCGCTTTTATATTGCAATGATTTCTGTACAAGCCATTTATAGCCTATTTCTTATATCTATTATGGTTGCCAACTATTATATTGTATACGAATGCATTATTAATGTTACCTAATAAGATGTTCAATGTATTTCAAGGTACCTAACATATAAATATAGGAATACAATATTTATTAAACATGTCGATAGAGAATATTATCACCACCACTACAGAATGAGGTGTTTATTTTGATAAACTAACAACACATGGCTATTTATGTATTTTACCATTTAATATTGCTGTGCATAATAATACATTTTAAAATTTTCTTTAATACATTATATCGATAGTGTCAACCGCTAATTTAGTTACTAGTAATTGAAATAGATTATAATTATGTATATAATTACTGAACCTACTGAAAACTCGAATGCGTGAAATAGCCGCCGCTAGATAACTATGTCAATAATAATACATGAGAGGAAATTATAATTTGATTTCTAACAAAGTAAGTGCTGTTTTTATGGATCCGTAAGGTTAGGTTCTATCTAAAACTCTGAAGGCTTATAGTGTAGTAACACACCACGTTGCAATGGTGCACGTTGTAATTCAAAACACCACGCTTCGAAACGCGACAAAAAAATAATCCACCCTGCAACCAAACTGCTTTTTATTGCCAGCGCTCGCACTGACCAAAAAAAACCGGTTTAACTGAAACAGAAGAAGTACAATCGGATTGCTTTGTTGCAATGCCGGTGAGCAAAGTAAAAAAAGACACACAAATCCTACAAAAAAGGCAATGAATGTATCACTTTCGATCTTTGCAAATTAAAAAAATAGTAAAGCAGGTACCCTCATCGATATACCTTTCAGTATTTTTAATTGTATAAATTAATATCGAAAAATCTCGATCCTCCCACTAAGCTAGCTTATAATACAAAAACTAAATAACCCTTCACATTTATAGTCAACTCAAAACTAGGCCGCCCGTGCACGACACTTCCGCTCAATTCTGCTCTAGTGCATCCTACTAATATTATAAACGCGAAAGTTTGTAAGTATGCATGGATGTTAGTTACTCTTTCACGTAAAAACTACTGAATGGATGGACTGATATAGTTTATACATCAGAATAACACATAGACTACAATTTATAAAGATATTGTGTGAATTGTCCAAAATATCAGGTAAGCAGGAAACAATTTACCATCTGCGAGATATTCTGGGGTGCGGTGCCAAAACCGCTAAAGTTACACGTAAGTTATGCATGATAGAAATGTTTATCTTAAATAGTCCTACAAAAAAGTCCGCCACAGTATACATCTATATCTTATGTGTGCCATTATAGCCAAAACAGTGAACCATAACTACAATAAAAAATGATAATTTATTTCAAATGCACATTTGGTAGTAATAAATTGGTTCCTAAATGAAAATAGATACTTTTATCCCTTCTGGTATAACATAAAATGTTTGATCATCCCGACATCAGTCCGAAACGAAATTGACCCGAGCTTAGCCGGGTACCTCAGCTAGTATTACATATTTTTGATTGAACTATCACCGACCCACTTGATCGGACTAGGAATAAAAACATAAACGTAAGGAGTTAATTCGTAAGTTATGTACGTAGTTTATTTTAGATGTATTGAAAATGCCAAGGTGTTTGCATAGATAATACAAATGTGAATTTGTAACATATTTCAAAAGAATAGGCCAGCTGCGTGCCATAAAATATCACGAACTAAAGGCGGCCGGCGCGCCGGTCGGCAATGTACTTTACTGCCGTAAAAACGCACGAGACCGAGCTCTGCAACATATTTTCTGAAATCAAACCACTCGCTTTCTCCTCGTTTAAAAATCTTTTCAATCTTTGAGCGGCTCGTAGCCTTGCGGCGCGGAAACTGGCCTAGCGTACCAGAGGCCTGGGTTTAATTTCGACATGCACCACTGTCTTTGTCTTTCCGAGTTCGATAAGTGCATTTCGTCACGAATACGAGCTGCTCCTTGGTTCGGAATCCATGTAAAACTGTAGGTCCCCTTCCCCTACTAGGTGGTTGGGTTTAAGCCCGCCCGGGTTGGTACCATCGCGATGGATGAAATGATGGTCGAAGCGGCAATGAAAAATCGTCCGTGTTTTCCATCCAGTTCAATGTAGCGCTGCTCATAAAGGGAACGTCCTGGAAACGCACCTAATTCCTTCGGGAATGTGGTGTATTCATAACGGTAGTTGTGTGACATTAGCCATCCATGTCAGGTCGCATAAAAAAAAGTGCACACATTTTTGCTATGAAATACATATTTCAACGCGCTATTGTGTCTTTTAAAAAAACTTCACAATCACTCTAATAACCCGTTAGGATTCTATGATTCAGATAGACATGGTAGCCAGATTTTACAAAGAAAACGGTTTATATCCAGGCTCACTTGTAATAATCACAAACATGTGGGATTATAACAATGAAATAATACGTAATATGTGATTATATTTAAAAAATACATAGTCCAAGTCCACCGTGCATCGTGATCCAATGTGCGCCGTGTAAATGTCTTACATTTGTGTGAGTTAGCACGTTGTGTCAATGTGTTGGGGCAATATTTTTTTCCCACGGGTGGACGGCGTAGCCTTAAAGGGCCTTTATAACTAAAGTGCTGATTACCTTGCACTGAAATCATTTGCAAGATGGTAAGGTAAGAAAGGCCCTTAAGAACGGCCCGTAAGCTATGCTCCCCATACAAACGTAGTTTACTAATCATTTGGAAACCGCTATTTCAATTAAATTGATATTTAATATCTAATATCAGGTAACAAATATCTGTGTCTGCATGCTTCTTTGAAAAATCTAAGCCGAATGAAATAAAAGCAAAGAGAATATCTTCATTTCCCGAAATAAACAAAGACATGCAGACACAGATATTCATTGCCTGATATTAGATACCAAATAAAAAGTAAATTGAAATAGTGATTATCAAATGATTTGTAAACTACGTTTGTATGGGAGGCGAAATTTTCTGATGCTTACGGGCCCACCTTAATATGTGGCGATTAAGCTAATCAGCAGTAGGTGAAAAAGGCCATTATTTTTACATTATCGGAAAAATATACAATTTGTTTAAGAAAACTACCTGCTAATATTTTTATCACTTCAAGGGTTATTGAAAATCACACTACATTTTTGTTTCCAAACAACTACTTCTTTGTGCTCTTTTTTTAGTTGTAAAACAAGATGGCCAGCGTGCTCTACATATTTAATTTGGTCCTCTTTTTGCAACAACTTAAAAGTTATAGAAAAAAAAACGAATTTGGTATTAATGGCTTCGAGGAGCCCAATGGGTTTTGCCCGTTTGGGCTCACATGAAGCAATACTGAATCCGAATGTCGTAATACTAGCTGTAGTAAACCACAAAACCAGCCATGATTACTCCTTAGCACTCTGCTCATTGTTCACGTTGTTTTTGTCACAACATTTTCTGAATTAAAATTGCAATAATACTTTTTATCCAATCTAACAAATTGTTTTTTTTAAGGCGGCCCAACCCGGCGGGCCTAACTCATTAGCGGGCACGGTACAAAACCGTGCTGTTGCGCTCTGGGACCTTCTCTGTTTCAAAGAATAAGACAGGCTCCGTGATGAAGAAGATGCAACACGTCCACAAAAAAGACAATGTGCATAGTGTATGATTTGGTAAGATTTACGAAAATTTTGATTTCAAAACGACTTATAGCTAAAAGTAAACCACGACCGCTGTAGTCAAAAATGTAACAAAAACCAAATAGATTATAAATCTTGATTAAATAAGCTATGTTTGATGACTAATTTTTTTAAGATGTTCTTACTTTATCATTGCGTAATCCACCCCCAAAGTTATTGCATAAAACGCGCAAAAAATTCGAACTTTCGGTCCTTATAACTTAGAAACCAAACACAATTTTACAATGCCAATGGTCATCAGACATCTAGTTCAATCAAATAAATCTATTTTGAGCAAAATTTTGGATCTCTGACAAGAAATATGGGCGTGATCTTCTTTCCCCTTTTGTATGGGGAGATGAGCGGGATGGGCAACCTTAAGTGACTGGACATGATGGCTAATACTGAACTGACCGTTCGATGCCGCTTCGACCATCTTTTCATCCAATGCGATTATACCATTGAACCAGAACAGCTCGAATTGCAAAAGTCGCTCGATGCGAAGCGAAGTTAACAAGAAACGAACAAGGCCCACAACACGTCCTTCCAGCTTAAAAATCTTCGAGTTGACAACCACATAGAAATTCTCCGGGTCACTTACTCGTGACCTGAACTTCAGAAGCCATTTCGAAGATCGACTGATATGAGAGCCCTCAACAGGGTATATTAGTAATTTTTTTATGCAACCTGACATGGATGGGTAATACCACACAACTACCGTTATTATATTAGCCTAATACACCACATTCCCGAAGGAATTAGGTGCCATGCCAGAACCTTCCCTTTATGAGCACGGCTACATTGAACTGGATGGAAAACACATACAATTTTTCATTGAAGCTTCAACCATAGTTTCATCCAATGCGGTGGTACCAACCCGGGCGGGCCTAATCCTACCACCAGTAAGGGAAAAAACCTACAGTTTTACATGGGTTCCATAACATGGAACAGCTCGCATTCGAAACAAAACGCACTTATCCAACTCAGAAAGAGAAAGAAAGTGGTGCATTACCATTAATATCTAAAATTAGGCAATACATATCTGTGCTGTGTATTTTCTCAAAAATCCAAACCGAATCAAATGAAAGCAAAAAGAAAATATTCATACGAATTGTGTTTTCTCTGTGGTTTGACACGGGATACATTTGCCGCAAAAACAAAAACATGCAGACACAGATTTTTTTTGCCTGATATTAGGTACAAAATACCAATTAAATTGGAACAGTGAATTTCAAATGATTTGTAAACTACATTTGTATGGGAGGCGAAATTTCACCAGTATTGCTCCCTCCTTAAAATAACTAAAGGAAAATAAAAGAAAAACAGTTTTTCTTGTAGGATAATACATATAAAAACTGAATATCCTTTAGGGGTAAGTAATTTTTTACTTAGGTAATTGTCGAGTAATATGTTTTTTTTTGACCCATACGTTTTATAATGATAAATAAAATATAACTAAAAACACAAACAAAAGTACTACAAGTACTTAGAATTTTGCATTTGAATGAGTTTATTCGATTGTGTCGCGTTTGCATACAATTGTTGTTATGTGAGCGCAACATAGTTATATAGCTACAGCATCACAGGAAGGTCCCCGATTGCTGTAGACTCAACATTACCCATGTGAGTAATGCCTATTGAACAAGTATATATAAGATTGTCCTGTTCGGTCAGACCTCAGTTTGTTTTCAATTCGCACTCCTTGTGCGGTGTTGTGTTAATTTTTGCATTAAATTTAGAAAATAGCTGCGTTCAAAACCGGTTTTCTTTCGTAAGAAACGAAAGGCGGTCCTAATTTAAATGTTTAAAACCAGTTCGTGAAACAAGTCCGTCACAATGCTGCAGTACTTCCAGACTTTGAAGGACTACTTCAAGCTCTGCGGCAGCAAGGCCACCATAGACAACGAGTTCTGCAAGTTCCACTACCGCTACACCACGACCATCCTGCTGGCCTGCTGCATCCTCGTCGGCACCAAGGAGATCTTCGGGCACGACATCAAGTGCGACGAGTCCAACACCGGCATCTCGAGAGATTTCTTGGACGAGTACTGCTACTACCAATATGTTTACACAGTTGTGAGTATATTATTTACTCGTACATAGATGCTCGCGTTAAAATAGAACTAAAAAAGGATATTTGTCTTCGACATGTTAGAAACATGATCACGGGTGTCATTTATGGCTCCTGATCACATATATATAGTTAAAGGGTGCCCAGCGGTTGATTATTTTCAACCTCTAATAATGGCACACATAATAAATGGCGAGCACATTGCTGTCATCTAGCGATTGCTAGAAAGTCTAACACCACCGAATTGGTTGCTTTCCTCGCGTGTTTTTCTTTCACCGTAAAACATTCGTGTTGCATATACCTAGAGCGGCTCGTAGCTCAGCGCCTTCCATGCCAGAAATCATTGGTTCAATCTGCGCCCAGTTTACGTACCACTTTTTTGCCCTTTCCGAGTTTTCCGAGCTAGCTGTTCTATGATTCGGAATCCATGAAAAACTCTAAGTCCTCTTCCCCTACTAAGTGGTATTGTTTAAGCCCGCCTGGGTTGACAGTATAAATAATCCGTAGTTTATACAGGCATTATATGGCAAACTCCTCAACCTGCATTTCCTGTGCTGCAGATTAGCATAAAAAAGGGTCCTATACCATCGTAAAAGACTTAACATAAAAAAATCAGGATTTGTTTTTAAATGTAACCAATTTTTTGTTATAGCGGGAAAGTAAATTACACACTCTATGACATTTTAGCTGCCTATCTATTACGGTTAATGAGATACGGCCCTGTAACAGACGGATAGACGGACGGACGGACAGCGGAGGCTTAGTAATAGGGTTCCGTTGGCACCCTTTGGGTACGAAACAGCGGTCAACAGCTAGTTCTACAAAACCGCGAGTCGCTGTGGTATCACAATGTTGGTGGACTTATCTCATCAGGTTCTCTATGACTTCAATTGTACTATAGGGGACAGTGCAAACGGTTTCTGATGACAGGAACAAACCGAGAAACCTAGACGACAAGGGCTTAGGAAGTAGGAGAAACCAGTCAAGTAGGTACAGCTATTTTGCGAGAGAAAACTTTGGCGATCGCGATTGATAGCTAAGTGTCAAATTTAGAACGCTGATAGCGGTCACACCGTTCGGCGATAGGGCTGTCGCTGTAATTGACTGGCTTTCCTACATCCTGAGCCTGTTCTCCGGCCAATTCCTGCCATCCAAGTCCACTTACCACAACATCCCACCTCGTGTGGCTCAGCCGACCACAATCAAACATGACCACAGTGCTCGTGGGACACAAAAGGAGGCCAGCCATTGGCCATTGGGTTAATTACATGACTGTGGATATGGTATTTGCCATCCATGTCCAGTAACCTTTTTACAACCAACCATATGTTGTTGCTTGTTGTTTTATTTGTGTTCAGCTGTGTAGCGAGGTTTAAGGACCAGGGATTGGCTGCAAAAACCACCCCGTGGTGAGGTCTCCAAGCAAAAAAAAAAAAAAAAAACATACAGACGAATTGATAACCTCCTCCTTTTTTTGAAGTCGGTTAAAAAGACCGAGAACCGAGGAAGACCACTGACACATTGGGAAGATCAGTAGAACCGCCGCGCCGGCTCAAAATGAACCCAAATTGCTCAATACTAAGACAAATGGGCATTTTTGGAGGAGGCCTCCACCCAAACTGGGATTCTGGCATAAGAAGAAATAGGTTAAATATCAACTTGAACACTATTAAACTAAATATAAATCAATAGATCAATTAAACTAAGCAATCCGTTTTAAACATACCTACTAGGAAATAAGAAAAGGACAAGAAAGAAAAGGCTTTTAATTTATTTATTTACAACCAACCAAAAAAGCCAAAAGTTTTGTAGAATGGGTATCTTGTTATGGTAGAATTTTGTAGACCTAAACACCTGTATATTCGTACACTTATATTGTAATAATTGCAAATAATACAAAATTTTCATTCATTCATCAAAATGTGTTTGCAGGTGAACGAGACCGACCACGGCCAACCGATAGAGGGAGATATCTTAGGTCTGGGGAACGTGAAGGAAGGCTACGTTAAACGGTTCCACGTATACTATCAGTGGGTCGCCACCGTGCTGTTCCTGCAGGCACTCGTCTTCTATCTGCCCCACTTCTTCTGGAAGAAAATTGAAGGTTAGTCCTTACTTTCCTTTGCAGTGTTGAGAAGACTTAAAATGATCCCACATGTACCTACTATCATTAGATCTCGGCCGTGCTGTATTATCAGGAACTTCCGATCCATCTCACTTTTTCTAGAATAAAAATTGAAGCTTAGCTACTAAAGACCCATTCTGGATTGAGAAGACTTTGTTGAAGCACTTTTACATATACTAGTAGTAGGAATTGAAGAAAGTTCTGATCCTGCTGAGGCAATTCTTCTAGCTCCCGCAATTCTTAAACTTTACATTAATGTCAAATTGCAAATTGGAATAAGTGACGTACCTGCTAAGTACGAAAAAGTACATTTACTTAAGGTTAATCTACTTAAAATGCTTACATGTTTTTGTCATGTCATGTCATGATATAGGTGATGTATGACATTAGCTTAGAAATCTGAATACCAGAAATATTTTGCTAGCAAGATGAAGACACTAATGAAGCTTAATGCTTACAGGCGGTCGCATCAAGACACTTGTGGACGGTTTGGAGCTCGCCAAGTATTCTCACGCAGATGTAGAAATCAGCGGCAAGGACGTCAATATTCCCTCACAAACCAACGTTCGGAACAAGCTGGACGTCATCAAAAAGGACATTGTACTCAGGTTGGTGTTTAATCGAGCAGAATGATGTACAAGATTTTTTTTTCTGTTTCTAGATTTTCCTAGTGATAAAGATATCTTACGGAGTCATTACATAAAAACAAACTTATAGAGTGGAAGGGGTATGGGATGGCATTGTCTAGAACTGTCATGCTCTGATAACCTAGAACCACTCACCATTATCAGAACTAAATTCGAAGAAACAGATTTTGAACAGGAATAATAGATAACATTCAAATCATTACCGAAGAATCGAAGATTCGGTATCTGTGCACCCGCTACCGAGTATTGACAATGTCGTCCTCTATGGTTTTTTGCACACATCAGATATCAAAGCGGGATAAATATGCCTCGGTTTTATTTGATAAGTAAAATACTGTCGAAACCAATTCTCCATTCACTTCTATTATTCCGGGAGGTCACGACATTTTTGGTCACGATAAGGTAAATGGCTGAATCTGGGTTCACGTGTTAGAGACCAACCCTGTGATGCTAAATATGTCGGTCTGACTGTACCAAGTGGTTGCGTTATCTAGATTGGCTATATAAAATAAATGTTGATATGTACCTGCTGATGAATATACTGATTGTCTAGAAACATTGATACCTATTAATTATACAACAATAACCAGTTAGTTTTTTAATTAAATACTTACATATACCTAAAGCTATAGGTGTAACCTAAATCGCCTATAACTACGAAACGCAAACAGAGATTTGTTCAGTTTTGGTATTGCTAAGCAAGTATGTACTGATACTTTCATACTTTGTTATTCGCAGCCATTTACCTTATAATATATATTTTGTGTCAGCATAACTACTTTTTCAGGCGCCTTATCTACGTAACGCAACCACTCGGCACGGGCAGACTGACACATTAGCTTCAGAGGGTTGGTCTTTATTCTGTGAACCCAGTTTCAGCCATTGACGTTATCGTTACCATTTTTGTCGCGACCTCCTAATCTATATTTATTCTTACTCAGTTCTCGCACTAGATACTTTTCTATGTTGAGTGGTTTCAAAACTTCCAACTGGTCCAAACTTGGTCCAAAAACATATTTTTATACATAGCCATTAGGTTCAGTTGTAACAGTTTCTAAGAGTTTAGGAAAATACGTATTTTAACGCTGCCATAACTTGATTGTACATATATAAAAAAAACAAATGTTTATATGTTCGTGATGTTTATCAGATTTCACTCATCGTGCTCATGGTCGATGGGACTGATGCTGTGCGAGCTGGCAAACTTGGTGAACGTGATAGTGCAGGTCCATCTCACAAACATCTTTCTTGATGGACTCTTTATGAGGGTCGGCATAGTGGCAGCCGAGCAGAACTTCATACTCAACGGAGTACTCTACCCACCAATGAATAAACTTTTTCCTAAGGTAATTTACCAAGTTCTTCTTCGAGAAAAGTTCTTCCAATAATACTTATATCTTTAACAGTCGTAAAAAAGACATTCCTGATTTTTTTTCATGTTGGTTAGAGATTTATCAAAATGGAAAATTTCTTATAGACATTTTATTTGTTTATAATGGTTGACAATTTCACACTGATTTAAGGTTAAGCAGGAAAATTACAGAACGATCATTTGTATTTTTTTTAAAAATAATTATATGTTTCTTTTTCTCTCAACGAATTCCTCTTGAGGAAATATCCAGTCCTACCTGTTGATTATTTGGCTGTTCTGTGGGTGCATGATGTTTGTGTAATGGCTAGCTCGGTTTTTAAATTATTTCGGTTATGAAGTTCGAAAGTGAAAGGTTCTACATAGAGAACTATGAGGGCTCATTTAAATGTACGTCTTACTTATGTGGTTATTGAAAATAAAATCTCATATAAATTAAAATCTAAAAGCTGTTTGATGTATGATGTAAAAGATGTATGTACGATGAAATATAGTATTGTAGGAGAATTCTCAGTTATGGATTATTAACTTATTCTGTAGTTGTGGGCGCGGGTGGGGACTAGGAACAAGTGGCGGAATTTGTAAACGCCCTACGCCATTCGAGTTCCACTTTAAATTCTTTAATTAATGTGACCTTGCTAAACGGGCGATTCTATACAAAAATCATACCCGTTCCAATTTATAAAAACAAGATAGTTATATAGAATCTAATAGGACAACCCTATTATCTTCCTAGGTCGTGATGTGCAGCTACAAGATTGGAACCAAGGCCGGATCCACCATTCCGCTCGAAACTCAGTGTGTGCTGCAGCAGAACAACACGAACGACAAGGTCTACACTGCGCTCTGGTACTGGTACATCATACTGTTCACCGTTTCTGCTATCGGTGAGTTTAAGTACATCATATATTACCTAAATGCGTCGTTTTTTAATAATTTGATACGAATAACTTTTACCGCTATTTGAATTTATTTCATTGATGGTTACAACACAGGCTATCATGTTTTCACTAGAAACAAATACTTTTTATACGCCGTACACTATTAGTTATTCTATGACACCGTTTACCAAAAGGCTCATATCGGATTCACTGATTTGCCTATGCTTTGGGCCCAGGTGTAATCTGGCGATTGGTGACTCTGGCGCTCTACAAGACGCGCTGGTTCAACAACAAACAGTTCAACAAGCGTGACAACCCCCGCGAACTGTACGAGGTGGCCCGTCTTTGCAATTTCTCCGATTGGCTCTTCCTCAACTACCTGCACAAGAACACCAGCCGAGTCATCTTCACGTAAGTCTGTTTTAATGTTCTAAGCTTCGCGGGTTGCTTTTGTTTGCGCTAATTTTACAATCACGTCCAATCTGTGCAAACTGTACTAGTTTGTTTGGAATATAAACGTCTCTGTGACTTGATGAATCCTTCACTACTGTCTCGACGTTAGTGGTCAAGCATGGTCGAGTATTTTCATCTTTTTGAAACAGATGAAGCTTTTGCGACACTCGATAGGTCCTAATTTTAAAATAATGTCACGGGTGCCATTTTTAGCTCCCGAGCACCGATGGATGAGTATATTCTACGGAAACGTCAATATACTTAAATATAAGCATTCAATAATAGTTATTTAATCCTAGGAATTTATAGTAACTAATAAAAATGTAATCTATTTGGAATTACGAAATATTATATGTATAAAAGTATTTTATGAAATATCTGAATTGAGGGGTATAGATGCAAAAACCCTAACGTCCACTGACAGTAAAGTGACATGGTTACAGAAAAACTGTTACGCTCGCTCACCGCCATCTTTAGCAGTGGAATCCTTACTTATTTACGATTTCGACGCTTGTGATAATAAATAAGTATGTTAGTATGTAGATAAATAACTTTGTAATGGACTTATTTATTAAATTAGCGTGGACAATAGTGTTTTTGCATCTGAGCTATGGACAATGGCATTTTTGCACCTGAGCGATCATCTGTCAAAGTGGTTTTGAGTGATGGTAAGGTATGGTCAGCATAACATAAAACATACAAAGTAAAAAAATCAAGGGATGCCGATCTTAGAATAGAAATAAATTTAATTTGGAAGTAAGTTTAAAATTAGAACTAGATTTTTTTGTTGTTTTGTCAATCTTCTTCATCATCTTGTCAATACTAAATAGGGCCGTATTATTAAAAAAAAGTTCAAACCGTAGCCAGTTGCATATACATGTAATTTTATTTCGTAGTACGATCATTAAATGTGCACATGCTAATTACATATGTCTACATTTTCTTGTGTTTCGCAAATGTCTTCATTTTCTTGTGTTTCTTCGTCAATTGTGTTAGTTTCTGCCCGGTTGATTATTTCACGATAGTAAGACAAATCCGTCATTGACTTCCACCCACTTCCAAAATGCTTTTTGAGCAGGTTTTCTACATCCTTTGCCTTTGCTTTTTTTATAACAACTTTGTTTTTCTGTATTGGAGTTGGACGTACCATCTTGAATGACTTTCCTTTCTTCAAAATCGACTTAAATGTTCCTCCATCTGTCGTGTAGTGAACTTCTCCTCTTATGAGTACATTGTTAGATTTTGTTTTTTTTAGAAAGAATCGTTTGCAAGGCGCAAATTGGAAGTGCCAAGTCCCTGGCTGACGAATTATATCATTCAAGGCAGACTTCCAGTCATGAACGGTATGAAAATCTATCACAGTCCCATAGTTCTGAAAGACTTCTTTGTATTCTTGCGGAATTGTTATGACTTCAATGTTTTTAATTTCCTTCTCTATTTGTCCAAAAACCCTATCTGGAGGAAGGAAAGAGTGTCCCGGGATCGGGAAAACCATTTCTATATTTTTTATTTGCGCAGGTGCTTCCGTACTGAGCCAAGTTGCGCACATTCCGAGCATTACAGAGTTCTTATTTTGAGCTCCACAGCCATCTGCTACCAATCTTATGGTTTTTATATTGTCCAGGGAAATCAGTTGAGATAAAATAATAGTTTTATCAAATAAAAACTGTCGTGCTAAAAGCTTGAAGTACTACTTCACATATTTAATACCAAAAAAGAGATTTATATGCTTAGTATGAAAAAATATGTTTACATAAGCTTACACATGTATTCATTTATTTTCAGACGGTCTTTAAATGTTTTATCCCAAAAAGCAATTTGAAATGGTTTTGATTTGATGTTATATAAATATAGTTATTTCTCACTTGCAGGGACATCGTTTCAAGTGTAGCTTCGGAGCTGGACGAGAGATATGGACCACATAATAGAGGCGCTATCCGATATGAAAATACTCTGCCGTTGAAATCAAATTCGGCTTATGAACCGTGATAGTGCAAGAACTAGGAGTGATCTATCTTCTATTTGTTTATTAATTTCTGCTCAAAACGTTCCTCAATTATTAAGTGTACTTAAAAAATAAAGAATCATCATCACGGGTGCCATTCCAGGCTCCCGAATTTCAGGGTATCCTCCGGTTGATTTTTGGGTGGTCCGACATTTCGGTGGTATTCAGCAATGCCAAATGACATCATTGGCGAAACGAGTTTGACAATAGTCATCCGCTGGGGAATTTCTACTAGTAATGTAATTTAGTTAAGATACTATCTCAATGTGATTTCATAAGTATTACAAACCTAAGATTAGAATTAATCCTTCTTTATATAAACGTTGATGTCATAGTATAAGTAACTTTATTTAAGAATATCGTTTGAGTAACTCATACGTTTGAGAACCTAATCACTTTATTAATGTGTTAAATAAATATTAAAAAAATGTGTTACTTTTAATAAGAAAGCGACACGTAGCTAAGTGACGCAGGGACTTGCCTTGCTTGCCAGAGGTCTGGGTTCAAATCCCGGACCCGTTTATTCACCACTCTCTTTCTCTTTCTGAGTTGGATAAGTTCATTTAGTCACGAATGCGAGCTCCATGGTCTGGAATACATGTGACACTGTAGGTCCCCTTTCTTCTACCAGGGTTAGGCCTGCCCGGGTTGGTACCATCGCATTGGATGAAAATATGGTCGAAGTGGCATTGATAAATTAACCAGATCAATGTAGTCGTGCTCATAAAGGGAATATCTTGGCACGGCACCGCATTCCCCAAGCAATGCGGTGTGTTGGGCTAGTATAATGACGCCACCATTTCCAGTTACATACAGGGAAATCCTTAGTGGTAATCGAGTCTTGTGTCACACAGACATACATTAAAATGGCAGGAAAATACTTGGAAACGTAGCTAAGAACGGAACAGCACCTACTTTCCTTATTCCTGCGAACATCGAATCATCATTAATTTTACATATAATATGTATACTTACATAACATATAATATCCGTCTTCGAATACACCGGAAGACGGCTGAATCATTTTTACCGGTGGGATTTATATTAAATGGTCAGATTTGTATGCGATTGAGTCATTATGGATCCGTGACGAATGCAATTTTATTAGTAAGCGAACGGTTCGCAGCGCTGGTTCCTCGAGGGCCAATGGCCTTAATCGGCCGTGTTGTATAGCTGAAATGTTGTCGACATTCCAATCGGCGATCTTTAGCAGATGTCATAAATTGAACAATGAAATCCTTACTAATATCATAAATACGAAAGCTAGCTATTTTTTTTATTTGTCATAACTCAGAATAATTTAACATGCAAATAGAAAATGAGCATTAAATGAACAAAAAAAAAATAGTTAAATGTATGTACTTAATGGATACGCCATTAATGTTATCTTATTTAGTTGAGGTTTTTTTATGCAACCTGATGGCTAACCACACAACAACCGTTAGTATTTTAGCCCAATACACCACATTCCCGAAGGAATTACGTGAGAACGGCTATCTCTTTACTAGTATCGTTGCTACACTGAACTACTACTACTCCCCTACTAGGTGGTAGGGTTTAAGCCCGCCCGGGTTGGTACCATCGCATTGGATGAAAAGATGGTCGAAGCGGCGATGAAAAATTGTCCGTGTTTTCCATCCAGTTCAATGTAGCCGTGCTCATAAAAGGAAGGTCCTGGCATGGCACCTAATTCCTTCGGGAATGTGGTGTATTGGGCTAATATCATAACGGTAGTTGTGTGGTATAAGCCATCCATGTCAGGTCGCATAAAAAAAAAAGATTTGGACAATTTTTCATTGCCGTTTCGAATGTGGTGTATTGGGAAAATATATAGTTTTATAGTTAGCCAAATATAATAGTTTTTACCTTAACAACCTCAGAAGAAATACATGAAATACAAACAATACGTATTTATAATTGAAATGACCATAATGATCTCGTATCATAAATCCCTTGACTAATTATTAACTTGACATTGACTAAGCTAAATTGGTATATGCCAGAAATTGTAAGCTGAATGTATGTTTGCTTGTATGCCTTAAAATAAGAAAAAAATACCTGTATGAATGTAGCTTGTCTACCAATTTGACAAAATGAAATACAATACAATACAATGTTAGAGCGTGATTTTTCAGTAGTTGGGTTTTTATTTCCTTTTTTTAAAGTCTCACCGTGATATCGAAAAACATATTTTTAATATATTATTATTATGCTTCCTTTTATTATTTAATTCTTAATTGTTTAATTAGACATCGGTCAAAACATATGGAAAAACTATACTGGCAGCAGCGTATATAAATAAATCCATCGAATAGTTATCCGGATTTTTATCAAACTATTTAAAAATTAGTCCTATATTTAATGAAAATACAATTATTAGAATGAAGTTGCCTGTGAAACCAACACGAAACAACAATTCGTTGTTATTTTGCATTTAATTTTTAAAGGAGTCAAATTAAGAGAATATTACACCATTAATCTATATAGGTTGCTCTTTTTATAAAATCTTTCTTGATTTTGGATTTATCTTCTGTATTTACGTGTTCATTCAAAAGAGAATTATGAAATTAAATGTCTACACTAATCAAATAAGGATAAGAAATAACAAATAAATTGTATAGTAAAGTTTAATTAAAAAGATTTAACCCAAAAAAAAACTTTTTATGTATGGCTGCACCCTTTAGTTAATATTTTTTTATTATATTACCTATTTGTCTTTTAAAATGCAAAATAAATACTCAGTGAAAATTTCAGTTGCCTACCTGTTACGGTTCATGAGATACAGGCCTGTGATAGACGGACGGACGGACGGACGGTAGGGCGGACGGACATCGGAGGCTTAGTAGTAGGGTTTTGTTGGGACCCTTTGGGTTCGGAACCCTAAAAACAGTTATTTGCACATAATTACAAACACGAACCGAGCAATAAAAATAATTTGAAGTATTTAGTATACAGTTGGTTTATACAATTAAGCCCTGGTTGCACGAAGAGACGGCTGAGTTAATCAATGTTCAAACACGTCACTTTTAGTGATCCGCATAGAGTTCCTTCCATACTGTCCACACAAAGTGACGTGTTTGATCATACTTTGACGTTGATTTTGTTTTTTTGTCCTTTCGTGCACTCGGCGCTAAGTGTCTTTCGTTGTTTATGTTTACAATGTATTGTACAATTGGATGCATTTATACGACAGAAAAATTTACTTAAAGATTGTTCATAGTTTGTCCAGGCACTACGAATTTACTTGGAATAGTCTGAGGATAGTACGGGATTAAGAATCTATTTCTATTTTTATGAAAAACCAAGAGGACCTCGCGAAACCACGATCAGCGAGGCACCATACCAGCGTATTTGCGGACTATCGCTGAACTAGCGAGCTTGTTCGAATTACTCTAGAAGACTGCCAGGTTATACGTTTGAGGAAAGGCACCCGCCGGCAGACAGTTCGATATCCTGGCGGTGCGGCAGAGAAATGAGTTTGAGAAACGGTCAGTTCTTAAAAGCCTAATCTCAACTACAAGGGGGTGCTCTGATTCTCTAGGGCGGGTGCTCCGGATATAGGTAGAATGGGGAGGAATAAGGGATGCAAGTTGCACAGAGCAATGTCCAGAGAAAGCGACCCCACCAATCGTATGTGGCTCAGGGACTCCAAGCCAGCCGTGAGTTGTGGGTCCCCAACAGGACGGGCCGCTCGGCGCTGAATGTTGAGTCCAAGGACGCCAATAGGCACTGGGGACTACCTTCTCATATGTGGCTGCAGTATATGGGCCAGTAAACCAGTAACTTGCTTTAAATAAATACAGAATATGTATTACAGAGATAAGTAGAGTAGTCATATATATTTATGTATTCTGTACATATATGGATGGCACCTAGTTTCCATGAAATGTGTTAGACTTAAATTATGACAGCGTTTGGTATTAGCCATGACCAGTCACATTAAAAACCGGCCAAGTGCGAGTCGGACTCGCACACGAAGGGTTCCGTACCATCGTACAAGATTTAACACAAAAAATCACGTTTTTTGTATGGGCCCCCTTTTTAATTTTTATATGTTTTAATTTTATGTATTTGTTGTTGTAGCGGCAAAATACATACAAACTATGTAAACATTTTAGCTGCCTACCTATTACGGTTCATGAGATACAGCCCTGTGACAGACGGATGGACGGACGGACGGACAGCGGAGGCTTAGTAATAGGGTTCCGTTGGCACCCTTTGGATACGGAACCCTATATATTTATAATAAAATTCGAAGGATTATTTTTTTATCATCTATCTAAATGCAAATTACGACTTTTCAAGACAATGAATTCACGAACAATGAGAACCAAAGTTTCATTTCCTTAGCTTATCTACCTCTATGTATTTACAATATTGATAACACGTGGACGGCCTTTTGTAGCATCGTGTCTTTCGTTTTTAAATTTTAAGGTGGCCCAACTCGGCGGGACTAACTCATTCGCGGGCACTGTACAAAACCGTGCGGTTGCGCTCTGGGACCTTCTTTGTTTCAAAGAAAAAGACAGGTTCCGTGATGAGGAAGATGCAATATGTCCACAAAAAAGACAATGTGCATAGTGTACGATTTGGTAAGATTTACGAAAATTTTAATTACAAAAGGACTTATAGCTAAAAGTAAACCACGACCGCTGTAGTCAAAAATCTAACAAAAACCAAAAATATTATAAATCTTGATGTCTAATGTCCCCATAATAAGCTATGTCTAATGACTATACTTTTTAAGGTGTTCTTACTTTATCACTGCGTAATCCACCTCCAAAGTTATTGTATAAAAGGCGCGAACAATTCGAACTTTCGGACCTTATAACTTAGAAACCAAAGACAATTTTACAATGCCAACGGTCATCAGACATCTAGTTCGATCAAATGAAGCTATTTTGAGCAAAATTTGGGACCTCTGACAAGAAATATGGGCGTAATCTTCTTATATGGGAGTTGAGCGGGATGGCCCACCTTAATAAGAAAATGGCTGCTATTTTTTATGTTCCCGGAGACATGATGTTCTAAGCAATCGCTTACTAGCCTGTCTGGGGATAGAGGTCAGTAGAAACATCACGATAACCAATAACAAATGTGGCAATGACGAGGAACTGGGCTATTCGAATCACCTGTAAACCTTATCAAAACCGTACCTACGTCTTTTATCATTATCAGTGTATAAGCAGGCTGTCACCACGATCGAGTTGCCGCCATTACGGCACCAAGATTATTGATATTTTTTTTGCCGTGTCGCGCATCGAACGCGTAGCACGTTATGTTTCAGGTTTTTTTTTAATAATCTGTGTTAGTAAATAAAATGTGTTTCGATTGCTCCGAGGCCGTTCGATGAGGTAAGTGAATTTTGATAGTTCGTGTAAGCTGCGGCAATTGCGTTCGATTCATATCTATTTGAAAATTGGTTGAATTCATTCTTACAAATTATTGCCGCTATCAAATTCTGACCAGACTACAATGTCAAGTACATAAAGTGTGTTTCAATAGTAATAAATCCATTAGCAAACTGTAAAATACCAAACCTGCAGGACCAAAATATATATAAATATAAATCAGAAACGGATCAACCTAGCGATTCAGCGAGAAAGTATGACGATTCAGTATTTAGCACAATGGTATTTTCTTTTTTATTTGTGTTATTATTAACACTTTGATATGGTGTTTGAAGTAAACAAATTTAACCTACAGTGTTATTTGATCTCACGTGGTTCAGCACAAAGCTTCATTTAATGTTTTTTTACATTTCTGTTGACCTCAGTTGTCACCAATGTTGTGACTCGCCCATGCTGGGCTACGACTGAACTGACATGTTAAATTGTTTCTTTTTTTTAATGTGACTGGACATGGATGGCTATACCACATCGAATAACATGCTATTGTCATCTACATATCACATGAGAGCTAGGTGCCATGACAGGACGTTCCTCATAGTGTTTGGCTACATTAAACTGTGGAAATCATGGTCAAATTTATTCGCCGCTCCGATCGACCACGTTTTTTTTAATGCGATGGTGATGGTGGGGATTAACGCTACTACCTCGTAAGTAGGAACGAGGACCTACAGTTTTAAGTGGAATCCGAACCACGAACGACGAATCTTATTCGCCTCTTACAACATGGACGGGAAGGAAAACAGAGTGCTGGAACCCAAACAGTCAGCCAGGAATTTCAATCTTACATGAATATATTCAATACGAATTTGTACTTATTGTACTAATCACGTGTCCCAATCAGCCCACTGTAATGAATTTTTGAAAGAAACCTCTCTCTTATTATAATCGAAACGATGTATAATTTAATCAACTTTTCTTAATGTCAGTTTTAATATATTAATTTACATAATATTTATTTAATCCATGGCCATTTATTTTGAATATAAAAAGTGGCATCACTATAATTATGTAATCATCATAATTCCATACATTTCATGAAAATAATATCTTGAACGGGTATATAAGGTTATTCGAAGTCCAGAGCCCGTAGTCCCAGCTGTCACCTAAATTGGCGTTTACGGCAAACCGATCGACTGGCGTTTTCAAATGTATGGAGAAATTGAAGAGCGCGCGCAGTGGGCGTTAAGCGAACTAAAATTTGCGGCTCAACGTTGCTGTATATACATCGACGTTGCCGTTTACTCGACTCCGCGTTTTCATACAAACGGAAGTCCGAGTTTGACTTTGACAGCTAGAAGAAGTAAAACCACAGAATATCTTGAAAAGACTTGTATAGAGTTTGACGATTTTACGAAAATCGAAGATCCGTAAACGCCAGTTTAGGTGACAACTGGGAATAGCAGCGCAGACATTAATGACTTGTAAAGTCTTAAAATGGAATGGAAGCGAATGAAGAGCCGCTTTTACTGCAATTTAACAGTTTACGGTTTTCCGTATCGACCGCGTATACGATGAATCTTTACGAGGCAGCGACTTGTCCTCGATATGGCAAATCGTAGACAACGAAGGAATATAGCGCAAGAGAATTAAGGCGCTAGGACTAGCCAACTACTCGCGCCATACAAATGCACTTTTTAACAAATGTAATAATATGTAGTGAAACGCTTCAGCAAATCCAAATAGAACTCCAGACTGATAATGGATTGTTAATATTTTTTTATTCCATCATTTATTTAAATAATAATAAAAATAAAAAAAGTTGATTTTTCTCATTAGAAATCTGAAAGTCATTCGATTTCTAGATATAAGCAAAAACAGCATATATGCATAAACAAAAAATTCCATTTGCTTTTAGATTTCTACATTTAGTCAAAAAAGTTCGGAAATGGACACCGTTTCCGCAATGTATTTTGTATAGAAAAAGGAAACATACATTAACGAAAATCATTCGATTCCTAGACAAGGAATCATATATTGTAAGGATGACACTTATAATCGTCAGACTTAGTTAGTTTACTTGGGGTGCCTCGTCTAACTTTGCGATTTGGCTAGTACCAGGCCCTTAATCGAGCCATCATTATTTTAGTTCGATTAATATCTTGCAGAATAATCAAAAGGTGTGGTCGGCATTGTAGAGTGAGCATGCTATAAATGCTTATCATATTTTAATCAAACAATGAATAATTCAACAATTTATCCACTTTGGTCGGGTAATGGATTGGTTGCTAATGCAACAGGTTACACTTCGAGGTCCCTTCTTGAAATAAATATAGTCATAAATATACTTCATTCATGAAGTATCGATAAGGCAACGGTGATAAAGAGAAATGATCCTATTCAAGAGATTACCAATCTGTCTTGACACCATTCCGCATCAAATAAATGTATGATAGTTACAAACGAAGTAACTTCAAACTCAAAACTATTTAATAAACATTTCCATTCCAGGTAATTAACGATAATACAAAAGTCGATCATTGAAAAGAGAAAAGCAAGAACATTAAAGGCCTAGAGCCCTCAACTCAAGATGCTGACGACACTAGCATCTATCAAGCACCATGTGCGGTTCAATCCGTCTCAACCGAACATCACCAACTTCGCTTTCAAGCTGCACTACCGCGCCACGTTCGTCCTTATTCTTGTCTTCTGCATCCTTGTGTGCAGTCGAGAGTACTTCGGACAGCACATCACTTGCATCGCTGACCAAGGCGTGCCTCCTCACGTCATCCAGACTTACTGCTTCTTTACTTCCACCTTTACTGTGGTGAGATATATTATCGGTTTTATCGAACTTGCGGACTTCTGGATACGCGATGATAGTAGAAGTGCTTTGAGCAGCACATCAGTTTATCCCAATATAGAAATACTGCGTTAGAAAATATGAAATATGATACATATGATAAAACGAAACATCTTAACAAAATAGTTGTGTCTGAAAAACCACACTTAACTTCGAGAAATAAAAGAATAGCAAGCACCGATATTTGACGTTAAACCTAACCTAATAAAAATACTTGCTGTATTAGGGAAACTGAAAATAGAAAGAGTAAATATGTAAAACAGTTTTAAATATTTACAGGTAAGACATTATAATCAAACCCTACTAGAGCAAGGCGTGATACCTCATCCAGGGGTGGGGCCCCTGTTGGAGCATGAGGAAACCAGGCACCATGCCTACTACCAGTGGGTTCCCTTCGTGCTGCTGGGCCAGGCTATCTCATTTTATCTGCCGTACTACTACTGGAAAAAGAAGGAAGGTAATATCAAGTTTAAGTGCTCCGTGTTAAAGAAAAAAATAAAAAAAATGATCAAATTGATGTGTAATGCCTTGCACATTATGGCACAGTACACTCGATCATAGGATTAATTGCGATCATTGGGAATTAAAAATTTTCAAATTTTCAAATTATTCACATTTTTGGCCAAACTGAATAATAAATAATATCTAATATAAAAAAAATATTAAGGATCGTGGCGTCGACTTGGGGATTAGACGCAAAAATATAATATACGAGTAGAATAGTATATACAATTCATGAATATTTCAATATCAGCTGTTGAGTATATTAGGTCGATACCGACGACCCGGTGGATAGGGCCATATATATTTTAAAAAAGTTTCTAGATTTTTTGTAATTCAACAAATTTTTTTGAAACCTTTTTGATTTGTATATTGAGATAATAAGCCTTTTTCCTTAAGGAGGCAGAGTTAAGGCGCTGATCGATGGGCTGCAGATGGCAAGAATCTCGTTGGAGGAAGACGATATGTCGTTCAACGGAAAAACGGTGCCATCCAAGTACGGCTTGCAGCAGAGGCTAGAAACAATCAGAAAGGACATAATTCTCAGGTGACATTTAGGTTAAATAAAAACAATAAGAATTTGAATGCAATTTTTCAACTGATTTTAATTTTTAGTGAAATCTTGAATCACTCTTGAATATGACTTATGGTTTCAGGTTGCGCGTGACGCGTACCTGGTCTACGCACCTAGTGGCGATGGAGATAGTAAATTTGCTTAACGTCATGCTACAAGTTTACCTCACGGATCGATTCTTGAACGGGCTTTTTTTCAATCTTGGCCCACAGCTCTTTAATGTCGACTGGGATGGGGTCATGGACCCTCTAGATACAGTTTTTCCAAAGGTATATACAATAAAGCACTGTAATGAGTAATCTACTTAGAGATGCTTTGATTTTAAACGTATTTGATCAATGAAATAAATTATCATTGGAGATAAAATGTATTGTTTATTTTAGTTGCTTTCATATTTTTTCCTGTATCACGAATTTTTCTTTCATTATAATTTAAGTTCTGTTTAAGTCTTTTGGGTATGAATATTATGTCTTTATATTTTTCTATTTGGAATAAATATGTTAATAAAAATATATGCATTCTACAGGTAACAAAATGCGAATTTCATAAATATGGTCCCAGTGGCTCGATTCAGCGTCACGACGCACTCTGCGTGATGGCACTCAATGTCATCAATGAGAAGATATACTCCATTCTCTGGTTTTGGTACCTCTTCCTCTTCATTGTCTCTGCCTTGGGTGAGTTTTTTCTTTTTTTTAATGTTAATTTTATTGTTTATTAGTTGAAAAAATGCCTTTCAAATTTTCCAAAAAAAACCACAATATTTTTTCTATCTATGTTTTGGTTTATTTTCTTCTTAGCTTCCACGCAATATTTTGTTTAACATTAAAACCTGGGGAAACATTTCATTATCAACATTTTACATACATTTGTAGATTGTTGATGTTATAAACATAATCAAAGTACTTCACATGTACCCTAACAACAAATAAAACTTAGCATTTAGAATATCTATTCAAAGAAATCTATGACACATTTCAGCTGTGCTTTGGCGTATCGCGAACTTCATGCTGTACCGGCGCTCTCTCAAGTTCAACGAGATGGTGTTTAACTCCGCCAGCCCCGGCAAGATCAACTCCTTCAACGTCATCATGATCACACGTGGCTGCAACTTCGCCGACTGGCTCTTTCTCTACTACCTCGCCGCTAACATGGACTCTTTTGTTTTCAAGTAAGTGTAAAGTTCAACGAGATGGTGTTTAACTCCGTCAGCCTCTCTCGTATCCAAAGAGATGGTGTTCCACTGAAATTTTAACGTTGTTATATCAGCGTTTCAACTTCGTCGACTAGTCCTTTCTCAAGTTACCTCGCAGCCAACTATGTCTTCAAGTGAGTATTGCTCTCTTAAGATCAATGAGATCGGTTTCCACTCCGTCAGCCCTAACAAGATGGAATAATTAAAAATCCAATTTTATTTACGTAAATTAATGAAAAGTGACAGTATTTTGAACAAGTAATATGTTTTAAATGGTGTCGCCAGGTATTCTTACACTAAACGTCGTTCTTTATGAACTTAAATGGAAACATACATATATGGCGGGTGCAACTGAATTACCTAATGATACGTATATGTAAAATAATTTTGCTTTATACAGGGTAAGGTATAAAGCAAAATTATTTACGTACATATACGTAGCATGAGGTAACCTGTATACATACATTGTTTTTATCTATTGGTAGTCTCCGAGAAGAGGAAATAATGTGGATTTATTGTTTTTAGCAGTTTAATAATGTCGACCTTGTGTAAACCAATTGTCCAGTTACTTAGAAAGAGATGTTTTCCCATGATACACTAGTTAGCTATTGTTGGAATCTGAATTAGTAGACTTCCTTACGATGTTTTTCTCTCACCGTGAGCAATCGTGTTTAGAATTCAACGATACGAAAAACGAACTCACAATTTAAGCAAGCGGGTATCGATATTGGATGAGAGATCGGATAGATGGATAGGATGAGAGCGCTGGTCACGAACATACCTAATATGAATTACCCTGTAATTTTAAGAAAGAAAGGGTATTTAGTCGACTATTCTCAAGATTTCCATTCCTTCTTTGTCTTCTACAGACAGCTGTTCGCGAAGCTAGCCGAAGAGATGGAGAAATTGGAGCTACCTACTGCGGCCAACGACCACAATGTGGAGAAGGGTGAAGCGGTGTTGATGACCCACAAGGTCATAGATGACGAGACGATGCCCCTAAAGGTCGACATGAAGAGCAAAGAATCTTAAAACCATCAAGGTTCGATCGATGTGGTTTCTCGTCCATCCACCCAAATGGTAAATTTTACTGTGTAGGTACTGGTTAATACTCGCTGATTTTCAAGTATTTCATCGTGTAGGAGTGATGATAGACTTAACATAGATGTAGAAAATAATTTAACTGAAAAGAATAGAGTTTTGTAAGTGTATGGCTAATCTTGGCTGATAATGACGCTTTGTTTGACGCTGGCTGAATTATAATAAGATTTAATTATATTGCATGGAATATTTTCTAGTGTTTACAATCATGTTTAATATAATATGTAAAGTTGACATGAATTGGATAAGCTTTCATAAATAAATGGCCAGAAAAAATGCAAGATCTTTTCTTTAAAAGATTGTTTTATTTGACTGGATGGACATCTCAGCCTATTATTCTAAGAGCGTTGTACGACAGATCTAAAAGGGTTAAATTATAGCCTTATTATTATACCAAGAATGGCACATTGTTAGATAGCACAGGAGAGTTTTTCAGAACATGAACGTGAAGCGCCTTCTATAAGAATATAGAAAGGTTTACTTCTACAAAAACCTGAAAGTATGTAAATCCATTAGTATGGGCATTAGTAAAGCATCGACGAACCCGAATAATCCCAGAATTTGGAGACTCTCCAACTCCAAAGTTACAGTACCTTCCCTATTCATTTCTTCCGTACCACGGAGAAAGTTATCCCTTCGTCCCATTTCTACCATTGCTCACCACGCACCCATTTAGTATCCACATTCCGTGCGGCTCGTAGCCTAGTGGCGCGGGGACTGGCCTAGCGTACCAGAGGCCCGGGTTCAATACCAACTTGAACCACTGTCTTTCTCTTTCAGAGTTCGATAAGTGCATTTCGTCACGAATGCGAGCTGCTCAATGGTTCGGAATCCATGTAAAACTGTAGGTCCCCTTCCCTACTAGGTGGTAGGGTTTAAGCCCGCCCGGGTTGGTACCATCGCATTGTATGAAAAGATGGTCGAAGCGGCAATGAAAAATTGTCCGTGTTTTCAATCCAGTTCAACGTAGCCGTGCTCATAAAGGGAAGGTCCTGTCATGGCACCTAATTCCTTCGGGAATGTTGGGCTAATATCATGACGGTAGTTGTGTGGTATTAGCCATCCATGTCAGGTCGCATAAAAAAAATAAAAATAAGAAGCAACCGATATTTAGAACCTTAATGCAGGTATATGGACAGGAAACTGTGTGCGATGTATAACCTAGAGGCTACAAACGTAATGTCAAAAAGTACCAGGTTTCCAGGGTTCGATTTTTGGCTTAATTAACATAAATAGATTAACAATTGTAATAAATCCTACTCCAAGATTCCTACGTGTGGTCTGTGAACGTTAAAAAAATACACAATTACAAAAATCACTACTGTATTATCAAAGCCTCTGATAAAACTACTAACATTTTTAATTCATCTATTGATAAGGATTTCCGATTTAGTGCTTCGGAATCTCGGCCACTCAATGTCACTGAGTCATGCTCATCCTTTTAAAGGTCACAGCTTCCGAGCAGATAATTTACATGAGTCATATGTCCACGGGAATATTGCCACATCGTTGAAATGTTATATTAACTTCCATGGGACACCCCACTTATACAATGTGTTACTGGAAGTGCAGCCATACACAATTACACGTGACTAGATTGATTTTGGAGCAGTACAATTTATTTTATTTTTTTAACGGCTTTAATAACAAAAAAAAACCGACTTCAAAGAAAAAGCACTAAAAAGTAAATAATTATTTCCATTTTTGTAGTTACGATTTTTGTTATTTTTTGAGTCGGCGTCAGCCGGGCACGCGCTGCGCCAATCAAGAGAACCTTGGCTACCTTGGCTGAAACCGACTCAAAAAATAACAAAAATCGTAACTACAAAAAAAAATTAAAAAAAGATTCCGACGAATTGATAACCTCCTCCTTTTTTGAAGTCGGTTAAAAAATGGAAATAATTTTTTACTTTTTAGTGCTTTTTCTTTGAAGTCGGTTAATTTTATTGTTAACTTTTTTTTATTTCTTAATGCCACTTGACATGGACTACTGCGATGGTATTAGCCCAATACACCACATTCCTGAAGGAATTAGATACCAAGCCAGGACCTTCCCTTTCGGAGCACGCGTACACTGAACTGCAGGCCAATTTCTGGAATTTCGTAATCAGCAATCCTGAGTGTCGAAACCCGTTTTAAAGGCGCTTTAGAGCGATTTCCTTGAAAAAAAAATCATTCCGAAGAATTTTAATTAAATAAAGGTTTTCCGTCACGGAGAGCGCCGCCACCACGGCCTGCGCCCATCGACGGGCTAGGAGGAGGCCATCTCGCAGCTGGTGGTTAAGTTACCGCATTTAAATGTTTTAAGTGAATATGTAAAAATAATGTAAATTGTAAATAATGTTGCATGCAAAAAAAAAAATACACTTAAAATAATATTTATAATATAATGGAACCTAAATGCTGCTGCCAAACTTACATTTTTGATAAAACAGCTTAAGGCAAAGAACACAGAACAAAAGAAACAGCAACCGTCAATGCAATGGCATAAAAAATCAAAAATATTGAACTACACAAAATTTATATTAAAAAAATATACTTACAAATAAGTATATATCAAAAGCATTGTCAGGTGTGAATTCGTCGTTAACTTAACAACCTCTAAATTGTAGGTTGTTTGATGTCGATATAATAGTATCTAAAGCCTTCGTCAAGTTTGATATGGATAAAGTCCTACAGAAGTATTTAGAGTGGATCGCCGGACTTTTGTATGGTTATTCCGGTGCTAGTCCGCGTACTAAAATTTGACAGTTCACTCTAATTATGACTGTTACAAATAATAGTCTATCCTTGAAATATTTTTGCATTATTATTTACATTATAATCCCACAAAGAAAATTGACTGCAGCCTTGCTAGTATGCTACGATTTCGGTATTGCCATTTTTGGTAGCTGCCGATGAAGTTGGCATTGCCCAGGCGGGACTTACCGGCTTACGCCAGTAAGTTTATAATCGCTAAGTGGTTCTCTGAATTGAAGATGTACTACCTGGTATTAAATAAGGTAGGTATGTAGTTAATAATGACTGTATGGGGGAATCCCATTTTTTACCAAATCTGATGTGTAAAACTAAGCTCGGTCATTTATAAGCCGTTACTTGCTCCACTTGTTATTGTATAGACAGGCCCCAGACATGCTAATATAAAGTAACTGTCGTGTCTTACAAAACCTCATTCGCCAAAGCTGGAGGCTCCAATGAAAGAACCCAAAGTTGGTAATGCTAATTATCGATCCTTTGTGAAACAGCTTTTCAAGCCAGTTGTTAAAAAAATTCCTTCTCAAAAATGTAGTCGGAATCGTTTAAAAAAAGAAAGATGTAAAATATGTCAAATCCTAGTGCATATGCTATATATACTATGGTAAAAAGAGCTAGTGTGCGTGTAATTAATAAACTTGAAATTCTGAAAATTTTATTTTATATATGTATAATTAATTCGTGGCACTAAGTGCAAAACTTTTTACGTTCCGTGAACAGTCAACTTTGTTTGGGTCGGCACACAGTTATAGGATAAATGTGTATAGGAGCGCCATCTATCGAATCTGACTGGAGGATTATGGAAAAAAGTTTCTCGCGTCATTGAAATCTTTTACATGAAGGCTCTAGGTTAGCAATTTTAATGATATATAACTAATATTTCTATGTACTTACCTAATATTATAATTGTTTTATTGTACGCACCAAGATGGCCCCTCAACCTATGTTGTGAAATTCTTTGATAAGAGCTTTAATTCTCATTAATATCGCTAAATAGAAATAGATCATTGCATCCACATTTTTGTGTAGTGAGAGGAAAGCATTCGAAGGTCTCCTAATAGAATTGTCACAAAAGGCACTCTAGCAGAGTTTACTCGAGTCTGTTGACCCGCGCTGCCGCCGCCTGCCCCGCGTCCCGCCGCCAACGAATGTTGCGGGACGGTCCTTTCTGGGATTTTTCAATCCTCAGATACTACTTATCGGACTGATAGTAGAAATTCACATTTGTCAAAAGACGTATAGGTAGTCATTGCCGGAAAATTATATCTACTATCACAATTATCTGACTATAATTTTACTAATAAACATATGGACTTAGTATATCGGATGGGTAAGCAGAAGCGTAAATAAATCCGTCGAATAGTAATCTAGCTGTTTATCTGACTATTAAAAAATCAGCCCTAAATGTTAAGGCTGTTCCGACCCATATAAAGTTGTTTGTACACATAACGCAAAAAGTATTGCACTTTAAGCCACGAATTAATAATAAAAGCTTTATATAGTCACATTACTTGCAGCGAAAACAATTTCACAATTTCAGGATTATTGGTTTTGTTACAATTTATTTAAATACGATTTTTATTTAACAGCGCCATCTAACGGTGTAAAACTTCTAATCGGCAATTACAACGAAACCATTAAACCTGAAATTGTGAATATGTTTTTGCTGCAACTACTATGGCTATATTTAATATTTTTGACGAATTCGTGCCTTAAAGTGCAATACTTTTTGCGTTCTGTGTAAAAATAACATTTTATGGGTCGGAACATCCTTAAGTTCTTAATTTATTTGATATTACCAATCATCACACGCTGCTTGTGCTGTGAGAGATTATTATCAATGTCACTGTTTTTTTATCTTCTCCTACTGATTCACCTTACAAAGGCTTTATTTATTTTTTGTTTTTTCTAACATTGATTAATGGAAATTCGAGTTAAAAATCATACATGAACATTTGGATATTAGTGCACACACTTTGGTTCTGCGCCTTCCTTGCTTGTTCTCACACTTAAAGTAAATTAATCGCTTCCTATCTCATTAGACATTGAAATGATTTTTTATTAATATGAGTTTAAGTATTAATACTAGCTGAGGTACCCGGCTCCGCTCGGGTCAATGTAGTTTCGGACTGATGTTGGGCTGAACCTAACTTTGTATGTTATATGAGTTCTCAATACTAACTTTAATCTCCCTTTTCGCCCATTTTGAGTTCAATTTTCGCCACAAAAGGTGGTAGCCTATGTCCTTCCCAAGGTTTTGAAAAATTGGTTCAGCGGTTAAGGCATGAAGCCGTAACAGACAGACAGAGATACTTTCATCATCAAGTTAATATTATGTATGGATAATCGTATGTATAATAATAGGGTTATTATGCAGTTTGAGGGCTTTTGCGACAAATGATGGGTTTTTTTTCCGCCATGAAGATGTTTGATGTATCATAAGAAATGATATTTCATGGGGGGAGGCAAACATTTCCCATAAATTCCCATAAGCGTTTGCAACCGACATGCGCCATCCCGACATGGACCAGTTAGGTTAAGGTTAATTTCCGGAGCGGGAGCGACGTGTCTTCTTTAAATTAACTTTGGTTATTTTTTTTATAGAGCACGAAAATCCTTTAGTAGGTATTATAATATATATTTTATTTAATTGCGATGAATTAATTTTTGAATGAATGAATTAATTTATGAATCGCGATGAAGAAATGAAGAAAAAATCCCCCCAGCAACAAGTTTCCGAAGAAAAAAAAATTAAATCCCATCGTTTTTCGCAAAAGCCCTCAAACTGCATAATTACCATAAATACTTTAATTATCTTTTTAAATTCGTATATTATGTGTATAGTATAGTTATAATATTTACAATTTTTTCAATAATTAGTTAAGTCTTGTTGCACTCTATTACTTGCTTTTAGTGATATACCTAAGCTATACTGGTGGAGAATGACATTTGGTATTAATTATTCCTTTTTGCCATTGTTTTGCTTAAAACGAGAAAATAAATTACATTTTCTTTTTTAATTTCATTTCAAGTAAAAACAGATTAAAAAAGAATGGTTATTCATCCGTTTTCTGTTAAAAAAAATATTGACTACGTTTGTGTAGACACATCCTGTTTTATAAAAGTAATATTTTTAAAATGGTTTTTTTATAAATATTCTATGTAATAGACCGCATGCGTCTAATGCCCTAATTGCTTGAATCGTTATCAACTACGGTAGTTAAGGTCAGATTAAACTGTATGTTCTAATGTGGGGTATGAACATTTTATGGTTAACTTTACAACTAATAAGGCTATTAAAATTGTTAAATAGAATCATTATTTTTGAAAGGGCACAAATTAAGGTAATTAGGACGGTTGTAAATTATGCTGAGGTTGTCATTGCATGAATTTATTACACTATTTAGGTCGATTCAAATAAATGGATGAAACAAATCATTTTTCAGCACAATCAAAAACGTTCTTAAAAATGACTTGCACAACATTTTGGACACTTTTTGGGTATGGCATTGCCAAATTGTTGGAGTCTAGGACAGCGATGGAGAGCAGTATCAGGTGATTCAGATTATGCAAGATCTGCATCGAGGTATTCGTTGCAGAGACCTCGTACAATCACGACATCGGACTTTTTAAGTTCCTCATAAAGGTTGTAACCTCAGATCGAAAAGGAAGGAGATATGCTATCCAGCGCGTTTACTATAAGACCCGCTGTCTCAAATTGTATTAAACTACCAACCCAATTTAACCATACATGCCACACGCAATTTACCGTAAAGCATGAACAAATTAAGTAAAGAAATGTCGCCTCCATAATTTGGAATTCTCCTTCGCGAAATCAATTACTCCTATTACTACAGTGTTGTAGTATCGGAATTAACTGCAAAGATTAAACATTCATACATATTGCCGTCATATGCAAAATCGTGTTTGGCATCACACCCTAGAGCGAGTCTTAGGTCGAATTAAGTAATGATACTAGTAAATTTAATATTATTAAATACAGGTGACCGAAATTGCACGTTGATTGACACGACTGAGAAATTAAGACAAAGCTAAGTGCGATTTAGCGTCACACGCCCCCTTAAGAGTAACAGCTAGAAGCTGTCCGTCACCCACCGTACTCACCGGACCTTGTCCCAATAGATTTATACTTTATACATAATAAAAAAAAATTAAGGGGGGAACAATTCATCACCCGAGAGGCAGTACAAAACGCTTTCGCTAACTTCATCGCCACACGCTCTAACAGTAAAGGGATATTTAAGGTGAGTTTATAATAATCTACAAGCCTTATAGGGTTGATTCAGTATCTGATATAGAACAACTTTTGCTAAGAATGTAGGTATGTCATTTTTTTTGTTCCATTTTAATTTTTGAGAAATTTATACATTAAATTCTTCCCAGTATTGTCAACAACTTTTGCGAAAAAACTATGTACCTATCGGTAATGGTTTCCAAGAAATAATTAAATATTCAAATTAATTAATGCGCGCGAACTGCGTTAGAGCGGCGCCGGCGCGGCGCCGCGGGGAAGCGGGGGCCAGATACTACTTACCTACCTTTTGTTTCGTTCCCACTTTGACGCCCCGTGCCGAACAAATCCACAGCGGTGCGGCTGTGTAGTAGCCAGGTATGTACATATCGAGCTGTGCGGCTGTGTAGTAGCCAGGTATGTACATATCGAGCTGTGCGGCTGTGTAGTAGCCAGGTATGTACATTTCGAGCTTCTCTATTCTTGGTCGATGTACCTAACAATTTTTTCGTCCTTTTCCGCGTCCTTTTCCGCCCGATCGTCACTCCCTCGTGTCCGATGCCCGCCTAGAGCTGCTACTCTACTAATTGCTTTTACAACGAAAACAAATGTCCTAGGCGGACCTGTCTGCGCACGCGGCGCGGCGGCGGTAAATTGTGTCTTGCGTAAGTGGGTCACAGTAGGGTAAATGCCCCGTGGTTGACCTATTTTTCAAATAGGCAGTTGAAGAGTTAGTGCACTTTAATAATTTATTTTCTTGGAAACCGTCACTGATAGGTACATAGATTCTTCACAAAAGTTGTTTACAATACTGGGAAGAATGTAATGTATACATTTCTCAAAAATTAAAATGGAACAAAAAAAAAATACATACCTACATTCTTAGCAAAAGTTGTTCTATATCAGATACTGAATCAACCCTATAAGGCTTGTAGATTATTATAAACTCACCTTATATAAACTGCCATCAAAATGACAAAATTGTAAAGATCATTTGGGCCAGTACTTTGATCAGCCAAAAAAAAAAACCAAAATTCTTATATTTTACAATTTTGATACAAATCTGCAATTTCAAAGGTAGAGACAGGTCTACATATAAGTAGTACAGAAGACAGTACAGAACAACAGTTCTGTACTGTGGACAGATATTTTTTTATAGAAAAAGAAATAATTCGTTTTCATTAGCGTCCCGGAACATTCGCTGCGGTTTTGGAATTTCGGTCGTGCCAGGTAGCGGCGTGCGCAGCCTGCGGGACTGGTTCCTCCCCCCCCCCTCCCGCCCGCGCGCGCGCGCGTCCCTCCCCGCGCGCAACATGGCGGCCGCGTCGAGCCTCTCCAGCTTCCGGTGGCCGGTCGACGCTTAGGAAAGTAGAGGCAGAATGCTTGCGCTATTGCAATGGGGAACTTACAATATTAAACAATACTTAATACAAGTCGGAATATTTGTTTTTAAAGAGTTTCAATTATACTAAAAAAAAATTAACAAGTATGGTTACTCTACAGCAAACACAAAACAAAACACTTTTTTTTTCTCCTATATTCAATAATAATTCAACGGCTTATTAATCAATTACACGAATCTAAGCAAATTATTTATATGGTTTAGGGCTGATTTTTTAATATTCTGATAATCAGCCAGATCATTATTCCACGGATTTATTTATGCCTCTGCTTATGAATTCGTTATAGCAAGTCCATATTTTTAAGTAAAATTACAGTCAGATAATTATGATAGAAGAAATAATTCACCGGTATTGACTATCCATCTTTTGACAAACGTAAATCAGTCCGAGCACAGAAATGTTAATTTGTTTGAGGGTGAACAAATGCGTGTGTGAGGGTAGCCGTCAGTCGAGAAAGGATAAAAATCTAGCGGCCCTACTAGCGACGACTAAATAACTAGGAACAAAACTAGAAATGTCCAGTTATGTACTTTCTTCGTAGGTTTTCTAGATATTTATGAGTACACGTATCATATTTACAATCTGCTGTTTTATTTTGTATCAGGGCTGAATAAAATCTCTCTATACTACCCTGAACACTTGACAGGCTAGGTGTGATATTATTGGTTATGTTAGAACGTTTTTAGGGTTACGGACCCAAAGGGTGCTAACGGAACCCTATTACTAAGCCTCCGCTGTCCGTCCGTCCGTCCGTCCGTCCGTCCGTCTGTCACAGGGCTGTATCTCAGTAACCGTAACAGATAGACAGCTGAAATTTTCACAGAGTGTGTATTTATTTTGCCGCTATAACAACAAATAGGTAAGATTAAAAAATAATTCAAATGAAAAAAGTATACATACAAAAAACGTGATTTTTTTTATTCAATCTTTTACGATCGTACGGAACCCTTCGTGTGCGAGTTTGACTCGCACTTTTTTGTACGATGGCAAACTACTGGGCACTTATTTCGAGCCTATAAGGCCCCGTTACCGAAGGAATTAGGCGCCATGCCAGGCAAGATCTTTCCATAATTTAAAGAGGTATTTCTTCGTTTATATTAATTGTATCGAGCTTATTGTGTTTAAAACTACTTACCGAAATAAATGTATAGGTATGTCTAGCGGACGTAGACCAGCAGGCCTATTCCTGGAATTCTGTAATCAGGAATCAGGAATCCTGAGTCTAGAAAACCGTTTTTAGGGTTCCGTACCCAAAGGGAAAAAGCCGCCGCTGTCCGTCCGTCCGCCGGTCCGTCCGTCCGTCCGTCTGTCACAGGGCTGTATCTCATGAACCTTAATAGGTAGGCAGCTGAAATTTTCACAGGTTGTGTATTTAATTTGCCGCTATAACAACAAATAGGTAACATAAAAAAAATAAAAAAAAATAAAGGGGGGCCCCATAATAAAAACGTGTTTTTTTGTGTTAAATCGTGTACGATGGTACGGAACCCTTCGTGTGCGAGTCCGACTCGCACTTGGCCGGTTTTTATATCGGTTTTCAAAGCGATTTTGTTCGACGGAAAACCTTGATTTAATTGAAATCTATACTCCGGAATCCTTTCGTTAAGAAAATCGCTTTGAAAATTGCCTCTACGAATTATTTTTAATTACAACGTTATACTAACTAGCGAACCGACCCGGCTTCTCATTGGAGCAAGTAATGTGTGGTTTCAACTTGATTTGCTCGCGAATAACAAAACAAATCGGGCGCGACTGAGGGCGGGCGACTGATGATGGCGGAACCATTACACCACCTCACATGCGAAGCGAGAAAGCATGCGACATAATCCCGAAAGTAAACGCGATACAAGACTACTTACTCTAGCTCTCTATACGTTATCTAAAAAGTTTTAAAACTAAGATTAAATTGTATTTAATTGATATACAAAAGAAAAATTTAATTAAAATAAAGTTATATTTAATTGAAAGAGTGTTTACCTATGTGCATGATTCGCAATTTTGTATTGTATAATATTTTACACTTGTTATTGTTTAAATGTTGGTTTATTTGGTTTTTGTTTAGCTTTCTTTGACTGATACTTTTGTTTTGTTTTCATTCTCATATTTTGTATTCACACCTTTTATTAGTAATTTGTTAAGTTCAAACATTATTTTAAGTGCTTCTTTTGTTTCTTGTTTTATGTTCATATAAAATATTGTTATTTCGTCTTCGTTTCTCTGAACAAAGTATTTGCTTTTTACATTATTCTTATTTTTATTATTATGAAATTGTAAATAGTTTGCCGGTTACTGTCCTTTACTTAAATAGGCTTGGCTTAAAATCAGCGACTAACTTATGTTAGTCACATGCTGCGTCTAGACTTTTTGTTGCACCTTGTTAATTTAATTTAGGCTATGTATATACATGTAATTTTATTTATATTAATTAAGGTATTTTTTCTATTGTATAAATGTTATAGTTTTAATCAGCTTATTTGTGCATAGCTTGTAATTTTTGTCACATGATTTTTTTAGATGCAATAATAAACGTTTCTTATTCTCATTCTTATTCTACTCGCTACAAAAATCCCAAAGTTATCTTTCGGTTACAACATGTAAATATGCAATGTAACCGAAACGTGGTGCAATCAGAGGCCACCCCTGTTTTCACACTGGGATTTTTGTAGCTGGTGGTAGTGGAAAAGGCATTACAAGTCAGCGAAATATTTTGTTGTTTTATTAATCTGTATTAGAATGGTTTGTACCTACTGCAATTCTTAGAATGGTCAAGCTACCTGTGAATGGAGTATACCATTTAAATTAACACATATTGAACACGTTTGTAAAGGCTTTTAAATTCATATATTTTAAATTTCAATAGAAAACTCTTAACTTGCTGTGACCAACAAACGCTTTTTGCGAAAGTTAAATGAAGTAAAATTGTTTTTATACTTTTAGATGACCATATGATAAACAGAACAAAAGTAATGGATTAGTAAAAGTTGATTATTCTTAGCCAGACAAGTTTTTGGAATAAAAAAAATAATAAAACAAAAGCTTGAATACCTATCCTGAAAACAGTAACATTTTTAATTAAGGTAATATGATCTAAATAGGTTCTAAATGATGTCCTCTATCTTCTACCGAAATGTTTACAATGACGTTAATGACATCCTGTTTATAGATGGATAGATAGCCTGTCTAGTCTTTTTACTTCATTACAACACAACGCGGCGTCGATGCAAAAAATATTGATTGACGAAATATGGCCACGGAGTTGGTACAGTCGAGGTGTGCTACGTGCCTACGTGACCCACTGCTCGTAGACTTTCGAACTTAACCTTTTTCAGTGTTCCGTACCCAAAGGGTGAAAACGGAACCCTATTACTAAGCCTCCGCTGTCCGTCCGTCCGTCCGTCCGTCCGTCACAGGGCTGTATCTCATGAACCGTAACACGTAAGAAAAAAATTTTCACAGATTATGTATTTATTTTGCCGCTATAACAACAAATAGGTAAAATAAAAAAAATATTAAAATTAAAAAAATATGATTTTTTTTTGTTCAATCTAGTACGATGGTACGGAACCCTTCGTGTGCGAGTCCGACTCGCACTTGGCCGGTTTTTTTGTACAGTACCGATAAGCGGGTGGAGAATGGCAACATCTGGGACGCCTCCTGCCCGGGGCGACGGATGGCGACACAGCGCCGTTGCGCCGGAACCTACGGCACATAAGATTTGGGGACCTTTTGGAAAGTAAAGAAAGTTAACGACCCATTTTTTTTGGCAAGTGGTCATTTGCAAGGTTTCGACCCATGATACCTTTTGTCAGATGTCACGTGGTATCGAGATAAGTTTTTTTTACGCTTTAAACATTGTGCCTTTTTTAGGGTTCCGTACCCAAAGGGTGAAAACGGAACCCTATTACTAATCCTCCGCTGTCCGTCCGTCCGTCCGTCCGTCCGTCTGCCACAGGGCTGTATCTCATGAACCGTAATAGGTAGGCAGCTGAAATTTTCACAAAGTATGTATTTATTTTGCCGCTATAACAACAAATAAGTATTTTTTTAAATAATAATAATTAAAGGGGACCCCCATACAAAGAACGTGTTTTTTTGTGTTAAATCTTGTACTTTGGTACGGAACCCTTCGTGTGCGAGTCCGACTCGCACTTGGCCAGTTTTTTGACAAGATTAATTGGATGTCGCAAAATATATCTTTTTTCTAGAAAAAATATTAATTAATTTATATAGTTGATGCCATGAAAAGGACTTATGATAATATAGAAATGAATATTCTGCAATATTTTTACTCGTCCTCGCGACTTTGAGAGGTCAATCAGTCCTTGGCATTAATTTGGTCTTTTCTGTAACAATGATTCATCGTAAATTCTAATAATTTTACTTCGGGCTTACAATCATAACAAAAGTAGTTTTCAAAAATTAAAAACCTGTCGGTACTAAGTGACATCTGGTAAGGGTTTTTTTTTATGCGACCTGACATGGATTGCACCCACCCGCCAGGTGGGAAGACGACATCAAGTGCGTCGGCGGAAAGCAGTGGTTCCGTACCGCTGAGGGCCGGGAGGACTGGAGAAGGATTGGAGAGGCGTATGTCCAGCAGTGGACGCAATCACGCGGACTGACTGACTGACTGACTGACATGGATGGCTAATACCACACAACTACCGTTATGATATTAGCCCAATACACCACATTCCCGAAGGAATTAGGTGCCATGCCAGGACCTTCCCTTTATGAGCACGGCTACATTGAACTGGATGGAAAACACGGACAATTTTCCATTGCCGCTTCGACCATCTTTTCATCCAATGCGATGGTACCAACCCGGGCGGGCTTAAACCCTACCACCTAGTAGGGGCAGGGGACCTACAGTTTTACATGGATTCCGAACCATGGAGCAGCTCGCATTCGTGACGAAATGCACTTATCGAACTCGGAAAGAGAAAGACAGTGGTGCAAGTTGGTATTGAACCCGGGCCTCTGGTACGTTAGGCCAGTCCCCGCGCCACTAGGCTACGAGCCGCTGGTTCTAAGGGTTTTTTTCACCTATATTAAGGGTCTTTCTTAGCGGCTTGCTTTCTGAACGGAGGTGCAGAAATGTATAACGTTTAAGGTGGCCCAACCCGGCGGGCCTAACTCATTCGCGGGCACGGTACAAAACCGTTCTGTTGCGCTCGGGGACCTTCTCTGTTTCAAAGAAAAAGACATGCTCCGTGGTGAGGAAGATGCAACATGTCCACAAAAAAGACAATGTGTATAGTGTATGATTTGGTAAGATTTACGAAAATTTTAATTTCAAAACGACTTATAGCTAAAAGTAAACCACGACCGCTGTAGTCAAAAAACTAACAAAAACCAAATAGATCATAAATCTTGATTAAATAAGCTATGTCTAATGACTAATCTTTTAACGATGGTCTTACTTTATCATTGCGTAATCCACCTCCAAAGTTATTGTATAAAACGCGCGAAAAATCCGAACTTTCGGACCCTATAACTTAGAAACCAAACACAATTTTACAATGCCAATGGTCATCAGACATCTTGTTCGATCAAATAAAGCTATTTTAAGCAAAATTTTAGATCTCTGACAAGAAATATGGGAAGATCTTCTTTCCCCTTTTGTATGGGGAGATGAGCGGGATGGGCCACCTTAAGGCTGTCGTGAAGTCACAGGAAATCAAAGGTTTGAAAATTTTAAGAAACGAATTCTTTGTCCTTTGGCCAAGGTACATACAATTTTGCACGGCGACTGCAATACCCTTTCACAAGGTTTTTTGGCATAATCCTTCTCAATACGTCACACTACAATTATTTCGGTAATATGTAGTCTTGAATTGTTGTTTGTTTTGTTGCAAATGGTGTGTTTCCACTGTTGAAACAGTAGAAATCTAATGAACGCTAGTATGCACTGTGCAATTATGTAAATAAAACACATTATTTCGTAATCAGTAAAGTTTTATTAATGTTTGAAGTGGAGATGTTTTCTGTCGGATATATCCGACGATGGCGCCTGCAGAATGCCTTGCTCTGACGGATATATACGTTCCTGGCGGGGAAAGGGTTAAATAGCGAAATCGTCTTCAAGGCCCTAACGTTTCCCTCTCCCTAAAAGTTGTCAGATTTTAATCCAACTTTTTTTATTACATCAGAAAGCTATGTCCATATGTTTTCATTTTGTTCTTTTTTTATGTGACTGGACATGGATGGCTAGTATTAGCCCAACACACCACATGGGAACTAGGTGCCATGCCAGGACCTTCCTTATATTGCACGGCTACATTGAACTGGATGGAAAACACGGACAATTTTCGTTGCCGCTTTGACCATCGTTCATCCAATGCGATGGTACCAACCCGGGCGGGATTAACCCTACCACCTAGTAGTAAGTGAGGAAGGGGACCTACAGTTTTAACGTGGAATCCGAACCACGGCCGGCCTCTCCCAACGGTAGAATGGTCACCCATCCAAGACCAGACCGGACCCAGCGTTGCTTAACTTCGGAGAGCGATCGCCGAAGTGTCGCGCCACTGGGCCACTGACGCTGACATTGTGTTGTGTTTGTGTTAATAAGCCTTAAATTGTCTTCCCCATAGTAATCCTATGCAGAAGAATTATACGATTATATTATGCCTTACTGATCTACAATTCGTGGCTGCGATCTCCATGTGTGTTTTTTTAAATGTCAATGGGCTAATACCAACCTGCGTCATATTAGTTAAACAACATAAATGAAATGTCCTGCCATGGTACCAAATTCCTTCGGGAATGTGGTGTATGGGACTATGATGATGGCAGTTGTGTGTTATTAGCCATAGGAAAATCACCGCATGTAAACTCGATGCCAAGAGACCTTTGCATGACTACATTACATGGAAAAAACCGGCCAAGTGCGAGTCGGACTCGCACACGAAGGGTTCCGTACCACAAGATTTAAAAAAAAACACGTTGTCTTTGTATGGGCCCCCCCTTTAATTATTATTATTTTATAATGTTACCTATTTGTTGTTATAGCGGCAAAATAAATACATAATCTGTGAAATTTTCAGCTTCCTCCCTGTTACGGTTCATGAGATACAGCCCTGTGACAGACGGACGGACGGACGGACGGACGGACGGACGGAGAGCGGAGGCTTAGTAACAGGGTTCCGTTTTCACCCTTTGGGTACGGAACCCTAAAAACGGACAATTTGTATTGCCGCTTCAACCATTACCAACCCCGGCGGAAAAGTATAAAAATGCTATGATTGCTAAATATTAGAAAAAAAATGTTTGCCTAAGTACACAGCGATACCTACTTTAGAATTTAGTCATGTATTTAATCCGCTTTCTGCTCCTAGTAAGTTTAAAGGGCTTCGACATCTCCAAAGACGTAGGCTTTCGGTGTTTTATTGAGTACAAGACCAAAATTGCATCGCAGACACTGGGAATCCTATACCGTTGCAAAAGGTTCTTTTTGCCGGTACAACCATTACGTCTGCACAAATCACAGATTAGGCCGGTGATAGAATACTGTAGCCGCATATGGGAAGGCAATCCCCAGCACAGTTGGCGCCCTTGGACTCGATTCAGCGCCGAGCGGTCCGTCTTATTAGGAACACACAGATCAGCGCTGGCTTGGAGTCCCTGAGCCATAGACGGTTTGCAGGGTCGCTCTGTCTGTTCTACAGGTACTACGATTGACTCTGCTCTGTAGAACTTGCATCTCTTATTCTTCCTATATCCTACCTATATCCGGAGCACCCGTCACAGAGAAACAGAGCACCCCTTGCGGTTAACATTAGGCTTTTGAGTACGCACCGTTTCTCAAACTTATTTCGCTGCCCCACCGCCAGGACAAGGACCTGTCTGTCGGCGGATGCCTTTCCTCATACCTATAACCAGGGAGTCTTCAAGCGTAACTTGAACAGGCTCGATGGCTAAGCAATAGTCCGCAAATAAACTGGTATGGCGCCTCGCTGAGCGTGGTTTTGTGGTTTGGACCTCAGCACAGCCAGCCGGTTTTTCATAAAAAAATAACTTTTGAGATCACCCAGCTGACACAAATCCGAATCAAAAAGACTATTTTCCGAGATGATTTATCCGGTACATGTCTAAAGATAGGACTTGCGTGACCCATTCGTATTATATGGTCGACTCATTATATTGATTAAATCATCTAGGAACCCGGTAGGGTTGCACCTCAGTGTTGCGAGTATCTATACAGCAAATGCCACGGCCATGATTTTGATCCGTCAAGTTGCACGTTTCTCTGTCCATCTCGCATTTACGGCATCGTTTTCCTTTTTCATACCATAAACAACCTTCAAATGAATTTTCTCAATCAAATGGGGCCATGTGAATCGCGAAATTTTTTCGTTTCATCATGGGCCCAATCTACAAAAACGATTGTTCTCTCGTATTCCACCAGTTGGCGACACTTTCTATGTAGAAAACTCATTCGGGAAATTTCGGCGGAGGTCGGCGCCGTAACCGTGGAGATAGAGTTGCCAAGATGTTAACCAAGCAATATCCCTCTTAATGCATTTGAAAAGTTTTATTTTGTTTTTTATTTATTTGCGAGATTTTACGACAAGATAGTGCGTCTAAATAGTGGCAAGAGTTTATTTCTAGTGGTGGGTTTATTCAAGACCTGTTCAACGGACTCGATTGTTGTGTGTTTTGCAAATTTGAATCTTTGTGGCGAGAAAAGCGGGGAGTAGCTTGAGTACTCTACATGATTGGAAAGATTAGAAAATAAAAAAGACATTAAAAAAACGTTTCCTTTCTTTTCAAACGTGTCAAAACGAAGCGTATATTTTTTTTTATAATCTACGAATTAAACTTCTCGTAATAACTTTAAATCTATATGTATAAAAAGAAGGGTCCTGACTCATAAGCTCATAAACGCCCAAGCTAAACCCTTGGACCCTATTTGAAGGACCAATTGAGGTGCCCGACAAGACCCCTGGCCATTCGAACTTTCAGGGGGGCTGCGAGAATCATGTCGGCCGGTCATTTGCTTCTATACACCATGTGTGTAGGACCTCATATTGTACTTTGGGGGAAATAACTCGGCAGGGAGTTGGTTGTTTACCGACCCTATAAATAAAGAACCTCGGGAATCGGTTGGTTCTTATTTTTGGAATGTGGACTGTAAATTGGTGCATTTTCACCATGTTGACCTGAGGTTCTACCATAGATTAATAATGACTTACTGGCTAAGTAGATGGTCCACCGCTGTAGTGACGGATGTTTCATACAATATGTTTTAAGCAAGCCGGCCCTCTATTGCATTAAGCGTTAAACAGGATAGTAACTTCTATTCAATTGATCACAACAAAAAGAGTGTTTGTACCAAAAGATGGCGCAGCTATCAAGCTCACTGCTTTAAATATATTAAAAAGTCTATTAATTTTTTGGGTTGTCAAAACATGTGTGCATCGATTCAAAATTGTAAATTTTCCAACTTTGGAACATGTGAATAAAGTGTTTGTACAGCGCTATCTATTGTCTATTTCGCAAGTTATAGGTACGAAAGTGGCGCCATCCTGTTTCCATAGCCGTAAACGTGTATCCATGCAGTTGAGCCATCTATTTCTCGTCCCCTCGTCATTGACCTATTGGTAAAATTTTACACCTGAATGTGTGTTCTTAAATAAAAATCGTAAGCGCAAACCAAACCAAACAAAAAACAAACGAACTTGAAATAAAATGAAAAAATACTTTATTTGCAGCCAAACGATACAAAAAGGCGGACATTAATGCCATAAGGCATTCTCTACCATTAAGCCCTAGAGATGTAGGAGAGGTGCAGTGAGGCGGGCAATCGACTAATCTAAAAATATGGATTTATATATTAAAATAAATTACATACAAATAAGTACAGACACTTAAACATATTAATAGACATATGTTACAAATACACATATATTATTATAAAACATATAAACAGATTTACACATACAAAAAAAAACATACATATATCTATATACTTGATAAATAGTGGTAAAAAAAATAAAAAATAACTCTAGATTTTTGAGAACAATGTGATAAGAAACAATCAGGAAGTAAGGAAATGACATTTAAGACGCTCTTTAAATATATGAAAGTGGGCAACATTTGTACCTTTTCTGGAAGATAATGGAATAATAAAGTTATTTCCATAATTTGTATGTCACATGTCATACTATGTTTTTTTGGTAATCCTCTTTGATTTAAATAAATGTTGTAATTTTTTTTACACAAACTGTCATTTATTACCTTTTAATATTTATCTTAGATAATGGATTTTTTGACCGAATTTTTTTTTTTTGAAGTAGTCTCCTATTTATCAGTTATCAGAAAATCGCTGATAAAATGGCCAGAGTTTAGTAGTTATTTTACTGTCATCACTTTTAAATAATAACACATTTCATTTTTTTAAAAACTTAAAACTTAAATAACTCAAAAACGATTGGCCAAATTTGTTGCAAATTAGCTCTAGAATGACCCCTGAGAAGGAATGTATCGAATTACCAAACACCCTGTATAGAGTAAGGAGCAGAATGTAAATATACTTTTTTGAACTCATGCCCCGGCAACGCTAGTGTTAGCCGAAACATGCACGAAGACCCCAAGTTCGAAATCAGGAGACAGTTTCATACTCTAACGGTACGACAGAGAAACGTATTTAAAATAAAGTGTGAGCTCGCAAAACCCTAATGAACAGTGTTTCGGATGCAAGTCACTGAGCTCCGTGCACATAGTAGTCTCCTGGTAATATCTGTAAAATACACTGAGTGGCCCTAAACACTCTCTGTAGCTCAGAGACTCCAGAGTGGTCAGTCTGATTTCTCACCTAAATTGGCGTTTACGTAACTTCGAAGTTCCGTAAAAACGTCAAACTTTTTACTAGATATTCTGTGGTTTTACTTCTTCAGCTGTCTAAGTCAAACTCAGACTTCCGATTTGTATGAAAACGCGGAGTCGACGTAAACGGCAACGTCGACGTATTTACGGCAACGTTGAGTAAGCTGTCAAATCAAGCTCGGACTCGCAAATGTTAGTTCGATTAACGCCTACTGCGCCCGCTCTTCAATTTCTCCATACATTTGAAAACGCCAGTCGATCGGTTTGCCGTAATCGCCAATTTAGGTGACAACTGAGACTTCGGGTACAGACCATGAGTGAGTTAGCATGTTAACTGCAAAAGTAGTTGTGCTGATGAGAAGAGCTTTCAACAAACGGTACTAGATCCCCAGCTATTTCTGCTTTTTAAAAGTATATTTTTAAAAGGTTTTTGAAAATTAAAACATAAATTAGACAACATATGCATATATTTGCGAATATTCAGGGCTTCAAATAGTCGCAAAGTGGGAAAATATCGGTATTCGTTTTGCATCTCACATAAAGTCAAGTTTAACTTTCTAATTTTTATTTCAAATTGAAAATGGACTGTCACCTCTTCCATTAACATTTGCAAAATATGACAGTGATATTGAGAGTGGACGGACTAACTTTAATACGGGTTTATCGCCAGACTGAAGAACATTTTGTAGGTTATCCGGCGAATTAAATTATAACATTTCACGCTGAATACGATTGTTAAAGCTTATATAATAAACATAGATAGTCGGCAGTAGGTGAAATATGGATTTTGCCTTTTGCATCTCACAGAAAGTAAAGTTAAAATAAAACTTGTAAAACCTACCCGTGGACTGCTTTCCCAAATGTGGCTATAGTATTCTATCATCAGCTTTATCTGAGAGAAGTAGTTGTGCCGATGAAAATAATCTTCTGCAACGGTATAGGATACTCAGTTTTTGCGACGAAATTTTGACCTTGGATTCAATAAAGCGCCGTAGAGTTCACAGCGAGTAGAGATGGCAACGTTTTCGATAACATTATCCACCTTATTAACCACAGAACTTTGCGCCTCGCTGGGTTACGCATTTCTGCTCCTCTAATCCCTGACATACCCCTCATGCTCTGTGCTATCATCAGCGTAACTGTAAATCATGCCTAGGGACCGTAAATCGATGTTGAAAATTAAAAATAGAGTTGGTGACAGCACGCAGCCCTGCGGGACACCAGCCCCAATCGGGAAATCGTCCGAATTTGCACCATCAACAGTAACGTATAAGGAGCAGCCCGACAGGAAGCTGGCGATCCATGAGCAAAGGTTGGGTGAACCGATAGTCCGCAAATGCGCTGGTATGGCACCTCGCTCATCGTGGTTTTACGAGCTGAGATGGTTTTGGCTTTTCTGAATATATTTGGTCTGTCAGCACAGCCACCCATATCGGTTTTTCATAAAATAACCTCAATTCGTCTATTAGTATGCAAAAATAATTAATTTTAAACAAATAATCATTAAAATCGGACAGACATGACGAAATTACAGGGGCCGAAATGCCCACAACACATTTAAAACAAGGTTTAAAATCCCCCTGTCTTTGATACGGTGGTGTTGCCATTTAGTGCAGTTAATCGAAATAGTATACCTGCGGTTATGTTGTATGCAGCCAGGGCTTGCATCTTTGACATTTAATCCGCCCCAAATCATTGACTTTTCCCATATTTTCATTTACTTTACCGGTTGTATAATAGGTTACATTGTTTTATCTAAGTAGTTGCATTTTTACCTATGTAGGATGTTTCTCTACCAGTTCAATATATCAGAATATTACATCATTATTGCTCTACATTTATTAAATTTAGTCTGTTATTTTTAATTTTATGTCCAACTAAGAAAAAATATGCTTGCAAAGACAATTATTTTCCTATCTTTATTTTCTCTACCGTTTAGACAGTCAGTCATTTAATTTATATTATGGATATCCCGCATCTCGATTATTTGAACATAAATCGTCTTTTCCTCCCATTAATATTTCAGACAATTTATTTGCCCCGAATTATATTTCAGTTCAGTGTTCAGGTAAATTATAGTTAAATTTACACAAACTCACAATCAAAATACATCTAAGTCAATAAAATAATTTTGGTTGTTTTCAGATTGGTTAGCTATGTAGAGACATATTACTTACTCAGAAATTTACTTTGCTCTACGGCCCATCAAATCGTCAAATGAATAATTAGTTTGACGGTTCAAGTCAAGTAAACGTTAAGTCTGTAATCGTGTATTTATCGGCCAATACAAGTTTAGGAAATAGAAGATGATTATCGACCGCTAATCCGTAGTGACCCAACAATATTCATCGCCGGCAACACCGAAAGCAAGATGGCGGCTGCGCGCGGAAACTGGGCCGCGAGGGGAACGGACTGCGCTAAAATGAACACGGGTAAGCTTCTCATCTCTTTCTAGCTTGCGTATGACGTACTTGCTGCATCCCTCTCTGTGACACGCGGCCCAGTGTTTTCGACGAGAGGTGTTTGTTTGAGTGTATGTGTGTCTAGTCGGGTGGTTGTTTGTAGTGAGCTGTTCCGTGTTGTGTAGAGTCGGCCGTAGCGCGCCGCGCAGAGAGTTCACGTTTCTTATTATTTTATTTTCATTTCACCAATCGAGATTTTCTCACAGAGATTTGTTTTATATCGGCAGTGTGTAAATTCTCGTTCGTGGTTGTGTTTACATTTGCTGGATTGCACACCAGAGGTGAGTGAGCTTAAAAGTCCATAAGTGCACCTGGAAATCAGTGGTGGGAAATTTACTGTAGCTGCATTTTCTTTGGTATTTACATAGAAAATAGTTGTTGTTCAGCTAGAAATAAGGGACCCTTTGAAGCATTTAGCATGTATGCGAAAGAGCCTCAGAATAGGGTGTTCAGGGTGACGGCCTATGACAGCATCTGTAATGATGAAACACGTGTCATCTGTTTGGCGTGACTACCCACCTTAATTACATTAGTAAATTACCTTGTCGGCCAATTCAATATATTATCATTATAAATGCGATTGCATCATCAACTTAAGTGGTAATTGTTTTCGAGATTTCAACATAATAAAATATTTGGTTCTAGATACCCAAAATTCGTAAAAACCAAACAAATTCTCATATCACTAAGTTTCGTTTACATTATACAATTCTTTGTTATTTCACATATGTAATATATCTATATACCTAATGAAATAACAAAAAAAATGTAATGCAACTTGGCAGAAGTGAAAGTTGTCCCAATACTACAGCTGGTTGAGACACTCAAAACAAAAATGCTATAGTCAATATTGGCGCCAGTAACTGAGTCTACTGTCCAGGCCATATCCGTTTATCGTTTCTTAACTTATTGACTGAGGTAGCAGTTGTGTTATCGAGGTCAACAAAATAGTTGGCATGGCAAATATTTGAACTCATTTCTCACACTAAGTAGGTACCTAACTTGGGATTTCTCTGAATTTCCTTATATACTTTTAACGGATATTAATCTGTCAGCAGGAATTCACCTGCGAGATAATACGTAATATGTATGTTGACTTTGACTTTGAAGAAAGGCACAACTGTACGTAACCCTAATATTCAAGGATGATTTTGATCATAGAGGCGTCTGTTTTTCACCACTCTTACAAAGCCATGATAAATGACTCTATGTTATATTGTTCTATATGTACTAATTATGTTCGAACTCTTTCAGACAAATGTCAAATTTAACATATCACAAAATAAAAGTTTGGAGTAAGGATACAAAATTATTTGTCAAAAACTTGGGTTCTAAATTAAAAGAATGTTCAGGCGATTACCGATCTGGAAGATATTTTCGACAGAGGGTCGGACTGCAGCGAAATGCAGCGAGCGTAATGGCGTCTACAAAATTGCTTTGTAGAGAAAAATTGGATGAAATCTTTTATATTTTGTAAGTTTAATTATCGCATTAATTAATAAATTTTCATGTGCATGTAAAAAAATAATTAAATCATAAATCATTTACTAATAATTAAAATCGTTGACCTGTTAGCAAAAAGTACCCACACCGGTATAGTCTTGTTTTTCAATTTGTCTGCAAAATCAGATTTTTCAAATCTTTCTCGGCTAACACAACAACATCATCTCTACATGAAGTAATTTCATATAATTCGGCCACTTTTCCTCACGTTCGATGATGAAGGCAGAGCACTGTAGTTACTCTCGTATGTAATTTGGAGTCAAAATGTCTGACCGCGAGGTCCGTGAGCCGCAGGTAATTGCCTTTAATAACAGATCCTAAGGGGCGGAGTCTTCCGTGATTTATACACGACCCGGGGCGAATTCAATTATTACGTACCGAATGGCCCAAACGCTCGGAGGAAGCCGTCGAAAGAATAATACTGAAAGGGACGCTCGCTGCAGCTGCGCACGCGCCGGTGCCCTTGTAAAGGTGGCGCAGTTGCGTGATCTACTGACTGACGGGTACGGTTCATAATCCTAAAAAACCGGCCAAGTGCGAGTCGGACTCACACACGAAGGGTTCCGTACCTTCGTAAAAAAATGTATACAAAAAAATCACCTTTTTTGTATGGGGACCCCCTTTAATTTTAATTATTTCTAAATCTTACCTATTTGTTGTTATAACGGCAAAATAAATACACACTCTGTGAAAATTTCAGCTGTCTATCTGTTACGGTTACTGAGATACAGCCCTGTGACAGACGGACAGACGGACGGACGGACGGACGGACGGACGGACGAACCATACAAAAACCTGATTTTTTGTGTTAAATCTTGTACGATGGTACGGAACCCTTCGTGTGCGTGTCCGACTTGCACTTAACCGGTTTTCTTCTCAAACATACATCTATTATAAAAAGTGTTTGACTCTATTGTTATTAGCAGAAAACCCGAATTAATAGTGTCATTAGAATTCCAAGTGTCCAAATGATCAAAATTTTACCCCAGGTAAAAATTATTGTATGAATAATTAGAATTTAAAGATACAAAGAAGATTGAGCCCGTCGTGATGTATCATACAGATCCAAGGTAGATATTCTACTTACGAAGCATAACTCGAGGAAAGTTAGCAAAGTTGATTTTACCGGACAAGTTGCACGATAGCTGGGTTAGAGAGTATTGTCTACCGAAAGATGATATATTGACGAAGGGTGTGTTAACATGGTTTGAACATTTAGAGTGGATGCGGGACGAAAGAATGACGAAACGAATTTACAAAGAACAAATTAGAAGAATAGTCGTGTTCGGGGAGCCTAGGATAATGCACTACGACCAGCTAGAGGTAATACATACTTCGTTAAGATCAGGCACGCAGCACTCGTAATCGTAGAGCACGTATAATAAAGATATGTCAGTAGAGGAAGCGCTAGACGATCGTACCTTATGGTTCACAATTAGATCTGCGGCGAGGTTTGCAAAGGTTGGTTAACTTGCATTTTATTTTCGGCCATCGAATAAGTGGGTTCTGTCACAATTGGGACAAGGCGGGTGTTGGTACTGATCAATCGAGTGTTGAGAATCGTTCCGAGAACGTTTTTTTTTTGTAGAGCGCTGTACCGATAAATCACTGAGTAATCTAGAATATTCTGAAGCATAATGGAGTAAATAACTTTTAATCACACTGAATTGTTAAAATAACTCAATCAGAAACTAAACAAAAATGTAATGGAGTGGGTAGGAAGGTGGAAACGTTTGAAAGTGCCGTTGGAATTGACTCCATGATTCCTCAATACTTATTATGTAAGATGGCTCTCGAAGGAAACCTTGACCAATACGGACTGGTTCTCGGACTGGTTGCTGGTCATGCATAATTCTATCGCATAAGTAAGTTCAGATGCCGGTTGCAAGGTTTATAAGAAGCCTTAGCAACACATATTTTAGTACTCTTTGAAATAAATTTTTTTTAATGTTGTGTTCACTAGTAAGAATACCAGAATTTGATTACCGCATTTTGTGAGCGCAATTTTTATGATATTCTTTCTTTTCTAAGAACCATTATGCATTGATAAAATATTGCAATTTATCAGTGTCAGCGGTAGCTCTGTTCACGCGAACCACAGACGCGAACTGACACAAACGCTTTAGGGACTGTTTTTTATCGGTTTTTTAGGATATTTTATTATGATTGTTCAGTAAAGTTAACATTCCACCGTAGTCTGGCTATGTCTGTTAATACACGTTATACTTTTACCTACGAGTCCAACAACGGAATATTGAGGAGGAGTCCAACAAACTCTGGAAGAAAACTCGGAGAGAGTGGATTGGCTTCAAAGTAGTGGCTGAAATAGTTTTAATCCACGAAACTCACTCTGACGAATCCCAAATGAATGTGGTCTATCGACTTAAGTCCACAATGACCTTCTCGGTATATTTACTACATATAATTATTGAACAGTTAATAGTCCACCTTTAATTGCACCTGATCAATGTATGTATTGCAGTGCGCAGAAAAAAATATATCTTCCTGGAACCGTAATGAATGACAATGTCCATTGTCATTTGTTGCGACACATTACTTCAAATTATGCTCCTATATTGAATGCCGCCAAGAAAATAATTTGACGAATGCTGATTACTTCTGGTAAATGCAGAAGTGAGTTCTAAAAACTAAATCACTAGCAGAGTTTTGATCATACGAAACTTGTTTTGAAGTTTGACCGTTCTTTTAGATGCAAGCCGACTAGGTTTTCGATGAAGTTTCAAATATGAAATCATTGTCTCTCCTGGTACTTAAAATTCTTGCTGTTCATTGGATGTCACGATCAGTGGAATTAGCGATTATATTTTGTATATATTTCAAATAACCTTCATCTCATTAATTTGAGGTTTTATAGCGACATTCACATTGTACAAATTCTGCTTTAGACGAAGGCAGACCAAAAACATTCTGTTTAATTTCAAAATCTGATTATATTCTGATAAAATGAATAAACGAGTGAGGTGACGCTATTGAGTTAAGTGACATTTGTATTGTTTCTTTTAAATTTGATTTTCCTAAAATTCCTAAAATTACTTGGGCGGCTTCTCCCATACAAGAAAGTCTTTAAATCAATGTTATGAGGTCGAAGATCTTAGGATTATCAACTCTCATCCATGAAATATACACTCAAAAAACATAACCCTCCTTTTTGAAAAACAGTTCCTTGTCCAAACGCAGGGTCGAGATGATTACTCGTATTAGTTCTTCGCGTCAGAGTTCAAAATAATTGGATGTTTGCACCATGTTAACCGCAATAGACTTCATTTAATCTGGAGATTGTTGATATTCTTGTTCTTGTTCTTCAACTTTTTCTGAATGTATTTAGCTCTAAAATTGTTCATATACTTGCTCATAGAAGGAAAATTAAATCTCAGCCTAACGAGCCTGCTTAGTTGGTATTATTACGATGCAGCCTGCTCGATCGTTAGCCTCTCGGCCGCGGTTGCTATAGCAATTACCACATCCAAGACCATCGCTGTGGCTCACGTCGGAGGTTGTTTCTTAGCCATTGTTTGTAACATTACTTGAAATAACATATTACCGCGTGGGTTGGAGAATAATTTCTAAAGTTCATCCTCCCGAGCGTACCGTGTAGCTCATTAAAGAAGCAAGAATATAAGGATTTAAGTCCCATTTATAATTAACAAAAACTTAAATACAGTCAAACTTTAACAAAAAATCTTTCGGTAAGTTCTGTTCGAAGACTGCGAACTAAAGGAATAATATTCCAGGGAATGTGATATGTAGGTAGAATCGAGCGTGAAGCAAGGACACATTAATTAAAGAAAGAAATATGCAAAAAGACCGACTTTATGAATATACTGTAAGGCTGGCTTGAACCAGCAAGCATACCTTGCGGGCATTGCATCTGCCAATTCCGCTACCCGATCTATACCCATAATTTATAATTCTCCTACAGTCTCCTCCCGTAATCAATATCGGTCAAAGTACTAAGCAGTGTTTAAGATTATGCATACATTTAATTATTAATTACCACTTCATCAAGTGTATCGTCGGAAAGCAAAGGTTCCGTACCGCTGAGAGCCGGGAGGACTAGAAAAAAATTGGAGAGGCGTATGTCCAGCAGTGGACGCAAACAAGCTGAATGACTGACATACATCGATTTAACTCTTTACGTGTACTGTGAACATTGACTGCAAAGATAAAATCAAAGATATCGTCATCGTAACCAAAATCGTTTTTGTAATCAGACGCTAGTTTCAGTCCTAGGTTGACGGTAGTTATTTTCAAAGCTTTCTGTCTTCTAATAATGTGTCCTTGTCCCTACATATCACATTCGTTGAAAAAAGCGAAAAATATATCTCACTACGTACCAGGAACTTAGTTGTAATTGGTACCTATCTGTAGTTTCAATTCAACCAAGTATTGTTCAATTTAGATTATCATTGTTGTAAGATTGCGTGCATAGCTCCACTCTAAAACAAGTTCGGTTGGTACTTGTGGCGATGTTTCGTCATGTCGACGCTATCCGCGGACTAACGGCTCTTGCTTGGCCCCGGCCGAGACTCGCAGAAGACAAAGGTTGAAATTGCCTCCCAGAGACAACAATAATTGCAACTTGTCACACAAGCGTTTCCAAGGTTCTGCAGGATATGCACACTACTTCTGTGCCAATGTGCATGCGCTATATGTATGGAGAAGTCATTGTCAATTTTAGTACAAAACATCATCACAAGGTCAGGCGAGTACATTTCCGGAACTAAGATAACTATCGCCATATTTTAATTTTCTATGTCATAAACCACTGAATTGTTTTTTCGTCTTTGTGAACTATGTTAGGTTTTAAAAAAGCTTGTAATTAATTAATCAAAAAGCATCATTACCTCAATTTGAGGATACTCAACACAATCAAAATAAAAAAAACTAAGGGATACAGGTATACAGACTCGTGATAAAAAGTATACCTCTACTTCCTCGCATTTAGATGTGATGTTATTATTTAGCGTCGATGCCCCATACGGTTAAAAAAACTATTGTATCGTCATAGCAGAAAGAGTCCTTTGAGAGTTTGCCGGTGGGCCTTCTGATCTAAAGACGTTTGATCACGGAGCAGTTTTGCATGAAGCCAATTTGTGTCTCCTGGTGGGAGAGGTCAATGAAGCATTGGTCTCAATTGGGGTTATCAATTTCATGTCGGGCGACCCCGACTCGTATAATTCAACTCCTGTCCACCTCTGAATCATTTGCTTTTTAATTTTTCGCTTGTACGTTTGATATCTCGTCTCCATCCAGGTTCTTTTTTCTTTGGTTTATGAAGAGTTCACAGTTTTTGGTTATTATGATTAACAACCGGTGTGTGAAGGCTTTAATAATAATAATAATAATGATTAACAATTACGGCTTAGCTCTATTGTGATTCGATTTTTTTTAATACATGTCATTAGAGGCGATATTTGTATTGTGCATGATATTTGTCAGAACTTCAAGTTCCGTGCTCTACATTCCTAGTGTCTTAGTCTACAACATTTCTAGCTACTACTACTAGTACTACTACTACTACTACTAGTAAAATACTCTTCATTTCATTTGCTTACTGTGCACCAAATAGGATAGGTTTTTCTCTCAAGTCTCCCACTGCATTGGCATTAATTTCCAGACATATATCATTGTGATTACTCGGCAGATAAATAATTTTAGACTTTATTGCCATATTGTAACATTGGTACGATCGTGTCAGTCACAATCACGATAGATCACAACACGGGATAATATTTATTGCCTTTATGGGTCACCTTCATAAAGTCTAAAAAGCAAAAGATCCATAACCCAGAACATCCAAGTCTATATTATAACCTAATTGAAAAGTTCCGTATCCGTTAGAGTATTGGAAGCTACGGGTTTTGGATCTCGTGATTTTTGGGCTTTCTGATGCGTTCCCGCCTTTATCATTACGTGTCATGCAAACTAATCGTTTTGAAATCCGTTAACGTTAAATCAATTTTTAACGCTTTTCAACGAAATAATAACGCTTTACTTAAAATAACCGCCTAATTTACCCATGACATCGATTACAATGTGATTAACACTTCGGATGTTGCATTTAAGGGTGATATTGATACTTAGCTGATTTACGATATTACGATTACTTAGTAATCACGGCCAATGCTGCGCCAGCGCATGTTAGCATAATAGGTACTACCACCTCAGCTCCGTATGGGTACTTCAAGAAATGGGATCATGCCTAGTGTATACGATAAAATAATCGTAAAACTTTTGCATATATATAAAATTTACAAGGGAACTGGACTTTACGATAGACGGCATAATTCATGATGATACACAGTTTATTGTTTATGGGTTCAAATAAAATATGAATACGTCCATGAGATACATTCAGTGGTCCATAGACAAAATCCGTGGTTTTGTGAATTATGCCTATGCGTTTGATTTCGGAATTTAGTACCGTTTAGTTTGCCTAACGAGTTTTTACATTCACTTCAATAATTAGGGTTTCAGCAAAGTAGTCTTTGCGTTTATCTCTAGGCTGTACGAGGAACTTTCGATGCAATTGTATTGGGTTATATTCTATGTGTGAGTCCACATTATTTGATTATTTAAATGTTCGGATTTTATTTTATCGTGGTTACATTATTTGCATCTTCGTGTCTTGGGTTGTGTGGGTTCAGAGACGTATACATTATATAATTCGGTTACTAAATTTCTTACCGTGCATGTCTAACTAAGGTATTGACTAAGGGATTTCTTGTTTGTGGTTTGAATACCACGAAGAATTTTAGGATTTCTTCCTCCTTTTTTATTTTTTTATGGAAAGCCAAAAAAGCTGTGCTGAGAGACCAAAGGTACTCAGAAAAGCCGTATCCACCTAACCTCGGGAAAACACGCTCATCGAGGCACCATTTGCGGACTATCGCTGAGCTATTAAGCTTGTTCACATTACGTTTGAAAACTCCCAGGTTATCGGTTTTAGGAAAGATGCCAGCCGGCAGATAGTTCCTTACTAGTTGGTAGAGTTCATCGCGCCGGATTGGTACAATCGCATTGAATGAACGATTGTCGAAACGGTAATGAACATTTTCAAAGTTCCTGTTTTCCATCCAGTAAATGTGGTCGTGCAATATGAGGAAGGCCCTGGCATGGCACATAGATCACACGTCGTGAGTTTGGCTAATATAATGACAGTAGAGTATTAGCCATCCATGTTCAGTAAAAAAATTAACTTATTTATATTTAATGATTAGTTCCTGCTAGATACAATACAACTGGTTAATTGCAACCTTGATCTTGATAATCATATACATAGAACATTCCAACTAACCGTAATCGAAGCGTGTGCTGAGTAGTCAGTCTGAGTTCTCAGCTAAATTGTTGTTTACGGAACTTCGAAGTTACGAAAAACCGTCACACCCCATGCAAATGTTTACTTCTTCAAGCTGTCAAAATCAAACTCGGATTTCCTTTTTGTATGAAAACGCGGAGTCGGCGTACACGACAACGTGAACGTATTTACGGCGACGCTGAGTAAGCTGTCAAATCAAACTCGCAAATGTTAGTTCGCGCCACTGCGCGCGCTCTTCAATTTCTCCATACATTAGAAAACGCTAGTCGATCGCTTTGGTTTAGGTGACAAGTTGGACTAGGGCTCTGAGTGTAGCAAAACATTTTTATCAATCGCGTTAAGTTTACAATTAAAATGCACAAATTATATGTAGCTCAGAGAGATTCACCCTGATTTTGGACAATTGTCAGAGAGAGAAAAAAAAGTTCTGACCTATGAACCATGATGATCCAATCGTCGATTAGTAACTCTCATGGTGACGTTTTCAATCGTGAAAAGGTCTTCTTGTTTGCTCAGAAACACGAGGAAACAACACAATTTGACAAGGAACTCTCTGATTCTCACTTAACTGGTTCCAGAAACCTGGTGGCATTAGAAGCCATCCCCTCGGATGTAATTTTTATTGCTTTAGGAAACCGTTAAAAGAAACTGAATTCTATATTTAGCTTGAACACGCGTAGTTAAAGTAAACCGATTATTTACACTCACAAACATTTGAAGTAATTGATCTGTGTGCCTGTTCTTGAAATTCCGGACTTAGGAATCAGATTTTTTTCAGTCTGGAAAACGGCTTTTACGAGTATAGTAGTTGTCAAAGCGATTTTTTTAACGGAAAACTTTAAATTATCCGTGGTCCGCAGTTGAGGTCGTTTAGATAATGCAATGGTATCTTATCCTTCACTTAGTATTTCGTTATTAAATAAAGGCTGTCTTAAGGAAATATTCCGTGTTTTAGGGCGATGAGCTAAGAAGAGCGGCTACATTCAAACTCTTGGTTTAAACCGGTGTACGGGTAACATTAGATAATGTATTACTTTTAGTGGCTCTTTGCGCTAAAGGTAATGTGGATCAAATCCCACGGATTTGGATAAACGTGTGCATTTTGTAACGAATGCGAGCTTTCCATGGTTGAAAATCCATCCAAAATTCTTGGTCCCATTCCCCTACTAGAAGTGGTTGGGTGAAGCCAGCCCGGGTTGGTACCGTCGCACTGGATGGAAAGAAGGTCCAAACGACAATAAAAAAAGTCTATGTTTTTGATCCAGTTCAATGAAGCCGTGCTCATTAAGGGAAGGTCCTGGTAAATCATCTAATTATTTTGGGAATGCTATTGTTAAGCTATTATCATGACGGTGGGTGTGGTAAGAGCCATACGTGTCCAGTTACATAAAAAAACCGGCCAAGTGCAATTCGGACTCGCACACGAAGGGTTCCGTACCATCGTACAAGATTTAACACAAAAAATAACGTTTTTTTTTGTATGGGCCCCTCTTGATTTTTTTATAATTTTCTAATTTTATCTATTTGCTGTTATAGCAGCAAAATAAATACTTGAAAATTGCGCTGCCTACCTAGGTATTACGGTTCATGAGATACGGGCCTGTGACGGACGGACGGACGGACGGACGGACAGCGGAGGCTTAGTAATAGGGTTCCGTTTTCACCCTTTGGGCATGGAGCCCTAAGAAAGATACATGTTTAGCATTGCATTAAACGCTCTGTTCAGGTGTCATTCCTGATGCAAGCCTACATTCCTGTTGGTTCGCTTTCCCTCAAACCCATTAAGTATGGTCACGGCCGGTGGGGCATTTTAAAGTTTTTTCGTTGAAGTTAACGAATAATTTCTCGTGGAACGAATGACAGTCCCTCGTGCGTGACCAAAGGATAAAATTAAGTATTTCGATCATCACGTACCATGGCCAGAAATGGCATTTTACGGCGTTGCTCGTGTGTCCACTGGTGACCACAGGAACTGGAATACCGCACTACCTAAACATTTTGGACCATTTTTTTGCGTTTAAAACAAGATAGCCAGAGCCCGACGTCGCTTAGTTAGAGCAGCTCGAAATAATTCTTTCTAAATGTGACCAACCAGCATTACGCGTGAAACCGGTTTTTTTAATTTTATCGTTAAAGAAATGAAAAAAAGAAAACATGTTCTTCGCTGGATGGGTAGATAATGTTAAGATCTTTGAAATGGTATTAAAATAAATATTACTTAATATCAATATAATCCGAAAACTTGAAAAATAATATATTTAAGACCTGACTTAAAAAAAAAATTCCATGCATAAAATATCAATTTCTGTAATTTTTTTTATTACCAACCCGGTCGGGCTTAAACTCTACCCCTAGTAAGGGAAGGAGACCTACAGTTTTAAATGGATTCCGAACCATGGAGCCGCTCGCATTCGTGACGAAATGCACTTATCCAACTCAGAGAGAAAGTGGAGCATGAACGAGGATTTGAACCCAGACCCCTGGTATGCTTGGCAAGTCCCCGCACCACTAGGCTACGAGCCGCTCAAAAAGTATGTTCAAGTATTGTTACACGTATATCTCAACGGTTGTGTTGATACACACTGGATGAATTTCGCTCTCCGGCGAATCCAAGCGTGTCGGCAGCCGGTGCGTGCGTTGTGCGGTTGTAAGAGTGGACAAGTGTGTTAGTTGATACGTGCTCGATACTCGCAGGCTCAGTGTGTTTGACATAATAATGACGGTGTTTTAACTGCCGTTGTCATTTCAAGGCCTTGCCGTAATATCGAGGCAGTAGTTTTTCGTATAAGCTGGTAGGGATGACTAGCATAATCCAGCAGCTGCACGAGGTAATATTGAACTTGATTTAAAGTGAATTTGTCGTAAGCACGGTTATTAACGATATCGTTAATTTTAGCGTTACGTTGATTGCTAACCAACTTCTTATGTCAGCCAAATATTGCAAAAAGTATATGTTACTAGCTTAGGCACCCGGCCCCGCTCGGGTCAATGTCGTTTCGAACTCATGTCGAGCTAAACCTAACATTTTATGTAATATTAGCTGAGGTACCCGGCTCCGCTCGGGTCAATATCTATTTGGACTGATCTCGGGCTGAATTATTTACTAAAGAAAAATCTACCAAATTTAGTCAAAATCAGTTAACCCGGTATTTTTATCATTCTCATTAACGGAGTTATACGTCGATTTTTATAAATATGTGTTGAAAGCATGTGCCGCCAGAACCTTTCTGCATGGCATAGCTACATTGAAATGTATGTAAAACACGGAGACATTTTATTGCAGCTTCGACCATCTTTCCTTCCATGCGATGGTATGATGTATGTGGTATGCTGTGAGTTAATTTTCACCACAAACGTAGCCATTGCCATTTCCCAAGGTTCAGACTATCTCTATACCAAATTAACCTCGATTATCGATCTCCGAGTCGTCGCGCCTCAGGATTACCGAGGCTACATTGGCAGAAAAGTCACCCATTTACAGTCGGCAGTCCCAAAATAAGAACCTATTGCATAAATAAAATGAACTCCCTGCCAAGGTATTTTCCGGACGTACAACCACAGGTACAGCTTGAGGTTCATAAAAAATTGTGTGAAGATGCACCAGTGAAAGTTCGAAAGCTCATGGGCGTCATCGGGCTCCCCTTGTGTGAGGACCTGGCATACGCAATACGTAATACATGACTGAACATTAGCAATATTATTATTTTTCCTGTCCACGGAAAACGGAGTTTGGGAAGACCAACCGCCAGGTGGGACGACGACATCAAGTGCGTCGGCGGAAAGCAGTGGTTCCGTACCGCTGAGGGCCGGGAGGACTGGAGAAAAGTTGGAGAGACGTATGTCCAGAAGTGGACGCAAACACGCTGATTGACTGACTAAATGAATATTATAATTTTTAAAATGCAATTAAATTATATATGACAGAGTTATGCGTCGATTTTTATAAATATTTTTTGAAAGTTAGTGCCGCCAGAACCTTTCTGCATGGCACTGCTACATTGAAATGTATGTAAAACACGGAGAATTTTCATTGCAGCTTCGACCATCTTCCATGCGATGGTATGATGTATGTATGATGGATGATGTAAAATAACACAACGATATGGTCAGAAAAAGTCCATTTTACATTGAATGCATTGACTTTTTCTGCCCAAATGCATTAATATAAAGGAAAAGAGGATTCTAAAGGTTATGTACATATATATACATATGTACCTATAGGTCCCGTAACGGCGGCACGAAACAGGAACTGATAAGAGAAACATAGCTAGCTTATCTTGACTAACACCGTGCAATTCGAAACATGTTATGTAACCAGATGTTGTAGGATAAGGCAATAACCGATAAAAATACGGAACTACATTAACTTGATCTTATACCTCTACGCAAACAGTGATAGGTTTGCGTTTTTGCCAAATATCATAGCAACATATTTATTCTCACACGACTGTTATCTGATATTGATAGACTGCTGAGGCTATAAAAAAAAAAAGATTCCGACGAATTGAGAACCTTCTCCTTTTTTTTGAAGTCGGTTAAAAAGGACGTTTGATTAATTTGAGTTTCAGCGACATCTACATTTGAAGCATTGTAATCAGATTTTGAAAATAATCTGAAAAAGTTTTGGTCGTGACATTCGTCGGAAGCAGGTGATGTCGTGTTCATTAAATACACAAACAATGTCAGAGGGTGTGTCATCCACAGACCTAGCATGAGCGCGCAGTACATCCTAAGTAGGTAAGTAAGTATGCAAGTGTATTTGCAAAAAGATACAATGCATTATCATACCATTGATATCTGTAGAAAAGGTTATAGGCGTGAAGCGAGTCGTGGTCCAGCATCAGCATAACTTACATTCGCAAAGGTTGAGTCCCGAATGCTTCGCTACTTGTATCGCAGTTATATTGTTTCATCTCTGCTAATTGTTATTATTCTGGTCAAGCAACTTTTGACGTTGGCACCTCTGGTTGGCATGGCAAATAAATTCCTATATGACTCCCAGCGAAGTTTCCTATCGGTTCTTCTTCGTCTATCACTTCTATGTATAGTGGGAATGCAGAAGACGATTGAATCTATTACTCGTAAGGACACCGACAGTCTATGCAGTTTTGACCCCACCACACTTCCATACGCTTTGTACACCCCACAGAAGTTGATCTGAGATATATCCGGAAGAGCAACCATCCCCGTATTCAGTTATTGTAGAAAGGCAGTATGGCTGTTGCTAGACGCAGTCTTCAAAAACGATTCAAGAAGTTTTATCTCGTAGGCGTGCAGGTTGATGAGGTTAACAAAGTTTTCCAACTTGCTATGTATTTACAACCTTATTATGTATTAGGACTATTTACAACCTTTAGAGACAGGAACAGGTTGGTGACGAACGAGGATTTTTTTTATTACATCATGTGTTCTCATAAAAGCTTTTTGTATCATAGTTTTAATAGAAGTCATTTCTTAATTGCGGTGTTTTTTGTTTCAGATGCTGATGTAACTTCTAGAAAACAAAGACAATACGATTTCTAAATGCAACGAAAGACTTAACATTCCCGTGCTAAACGTAACAAATTAGAAGACTGATTTTCACTAGCAATTAAACGCACACATTTCGTACATTCCTTTACGTATACAAAACAAAATGCGGACTTTTTTAAATACGTAGTCTCATACAAAACTTAAAGTGAGGACTTTTCACTTATCGAAGAGTTGAAGAGCCGGCACGATGTTCAAGTTGCTGGGAGGTTTGAGCGTGTACTTCAAGTACCAGGAGATCAAGACAGACAATGCCGTGTTTCGGCTGCATAATGTGTTCACGACGGTCCTGCTGCTGACCTGCTCGCTATGCATCACGGCCACGCAGTACGTCGGCCAGCCCATCCAGTGCATCGTGAGCGGGCTGCCCACTCACGTCGTCAATACCTTCTGCTGGATCACCTCCACCTTCACCATGCCGGACGCCTTCGCCAGAGAGGTGAGTCTTCGGTAGCGTACCTTAGTACGATAGTACGTGTGAGCGCTGGATGTGTTCGCGACTGTCTTTCTGTAGACTTGCATTGCATCGTGAGTGGGATGACCACTGTCAATATCTTCCAGTGGGTCACCTCCATCTTCACCATACCCGACGACTTCGCCAGAAAGATGATTCCATAGTTTGTCCCTTTGTCAAATATGGTACGTTTAGGTACTATATGTGTTCACGACCGTCTTGCTGTTGCCTTGCTCACTATACATCACGGCCACGCGATACATCGGTTAGCACGTTCACTGCATCGTGAGTGGGATGGCCTAGCAAACTGCTAATATTTTCCGATGGATTACCTCTACTTTCACCATACCCGACACCTTCGCCAGCGAGGTGATCCCATTGTAACAGATCATACGTGAGAGTACTAGATGTGTTCATGATCCATCTTGCTGTTGACTTGCTCCCTATATATTGACGCAAAACATTGATCGGTACATTTATAATATTGCGAGTGGGATGGCCATGTCATTGCGCTCGATCAGCTACCCTTTCACTGTTGTAACATAGCGTGCGTTTTCTTAAAATATATTAATTGTGGAAATGTTTTCTGCTTTTCTGAACCGCAAAGTACGTTACATCCACACTGACTATACTGAAGAGCTGATTAGAGACGGGTCCACAAAACTGGTATAATTTGTATTAGTATTTTCCGACAGGTCGAGTTGTGGACTCTCAAATGTAAATAGTTTATAATTCAAATAAAGATCGAATAAATAACAAAACAGCGTAGTGCGTATTGCAAATACTGATTGAAGAAGTGATCGATGAAAACTCCATTGACTAATTTAAAAATTGTTTGAGCATAATTCAAATTTTTAAAATAAATTAAAATCCGTAAATAAACAAAAAAAAGAGAGTGCCGCATGCAAGGAAGGCTTACGTAAAACATCAAGAGATTTATTCTTTAACAAGATACATTTTATAAATAAGATCAATGAATAGTAATAAAGATTGAATTCGATTCTAACGTATTAGCCAAGGCTTCAAAATAAAAGGCAAGAAAGGTAACCAAAATAAAAAGAATGTTTTATTTAGAAAAGTATTCGTTTGGTGAAGACGTTGGAGGCACTTTACCCAACAGGACGACGAAATGTTGTGCACCAAGTCGGTTTTAAGTTCAAATATTCACAGCAAAATCGCGATGAACAAGTTCTAAGTCTCAAACGATATTTCGTTAAATGCGCGTGGGATGATGCATTACAGCTATTCAGACTACGACAAAGCTGGTTCATCGACCTGGATATTACGTCCACAGACGGCACTAGGTCGGTCAGATATTCCAACAACGCTTTTCATTCATAACCGGCTGCCACCATTTTCGGACAATCGATACATAACTGTGCATACGTGTGGAAAAACGAAAAGGCGAAGATTCGCTAACAAAGAGCGCACTTAGCGGATCGCTAATTTTGGACGTTTTGGGAATATTCGAGTTCTAGGTCGCGCGACGAGCGTGTCCGCACATTCGTCTGGGTGGCGTCATTGACGACAAACGGACGAGACAAAAGCGAATCTATTTCGGTTTTAGACACATGCCTTTGCACATATTTAGAGTTACTGTCCCCGATGGCGCCGAGTGTTGGATGCCTCAGCATTATTTGATTCAAGCAGACTTCTGTTCGACCTTCTGGCAACACTGGAGTTGTCGAAATAAAATCTCGTATAGCTCGTTTCTCTTGATGAAAACCTAATATATATCTCTCTCTCTCTATCTCTCTCTCTCTCTCTCTCTCTCTCTATATATCTATATATATATATACTTTATAAATAGTTTTGTATATATATACTTGATTTCATTACAATTATATAAAAATATACGATGACTTTTTACACCAGATCATTTAGATTAATTTAGAACAAAATGTCATTATGGTAGTCAAGGGTTTTCTCTCCACATAATTCACAGACAATGTTTTTAGGGAGCAGCAGTTATCCATTAACCATTGCAAAATAATTTGTAAATATCGAAAAAGACAAACCCAGCAAAGTTACTTGTCGATTCCCCTTCGACAGAGGTAATCGAGTTGGCAGAAAATTAAAAAGATAATGTTGACGAATCCGAATACAATCGAATAATTAAAATAAACGGAAACCGAAACTGATGATCTTTTCAACCAATTTTCAAATACGAGCAGCAAATGTTATTCCTTTATAATGTTTTCATAGTCGTTATTAAATTTATTTTTATTGTTATTTAAGAGAATTAACAGCGGTAACATAGGTACATACGAACACATTCTAATATAATAAGACATATTATTTATGCTTATGCTACCCCCAAAAACAATTCCCATTTATTACCATTACGTACGAACAAGAAAATGTAATCAATAATAAAGAAAAACGTTTAAAAAAACGAATTAAAAAGTATAACAAATAAAAGTAAATTTCTCTTGCCCCGATATTGATGACAAATTAACAACCAAAAATAAAAATAAAATATAGCCTTATTAGTAACAAAATGTAAACTTTTTACCATAACAGAACAAAAACAAAACAAAAGTTATACAAGAAGCAACATTTGCCGTGTGTTATGTATGTGTGTGTGAGGGAGTGTGTGTCCATGTGTAAGAGGTAGGGTGAGGGTGTGTGTGTATGTGTGTATCTATATGTGATCGGTTTTATGATAGCATGATGGCGAGCACTAAAAAATTAAAAAATTAAAGAATGGGAAGGGGACATTGTGTGAGCGGTGAGTGCAATACTCACTCAAAAATAAGGTTGTCATTGCGCAGAGTAATTATCCGAAATTTGGGGTAAGCTTTTCCTTGACCAAAAGTGAGAAAGCTTTTGATTTGCAGTTAAAAATATCAATGTCCACGAAATCATTATTATAGGTACCCATGCAGCGATTGATTACTGAATTTTTTGCGTACTTAGTATTCGAAAGATTGACTTGAAAGAGGTATGGCTTTCTTGTGTTAAAAGTTGGGCAACGTAATGGAATTTTTGCCAGCAGCTCTGGACAATCTATATTATCTCCATTAACAATCTTGTGAAGCAGCAACATATCTGTGTATGTGCGTCTATTTTCTAGAGTCATGATTTTATGATGGTGCGCCGCCTCTGCGTAAGTATTAATCTGTTTTTTCACACGATGGTTCAAATGTTTTAAAAAAATATTTTGAATTCTCTCTAATCTGTGAATATAAGTTATGTAACATGGATTCCATATTGAGGATGCAAATTCTAATGTATTTCTAACATAGGCAAGATACAATGTTTTAAGTGTCATCACATGTTTGAACGGCTTTGCAATACGCAAGAGAAAACCTAGAGTTTTGAGGCCCTTTTTGGTGATGTGATCGTAATGTTTATCGAACAGTAATTTGGAGTCCAGTATCACACCTAAGTCCCGAACACTTTCCACGCGCTGCATTGCAACACCTGTCAGCTTGTATTCGAAGTTTACTTTCTTGATTTTCCTTGTGAATGTTATAACTTGACACTTACTTACATTTAACGTTAAGTTATTTTTAACACAATATTGTTCTAGTCTACCCAGATCACTTTGTAATTTAAAACAATCTTCTAGTTTGCTTACGGCTGTAAACACTTTCATGTCGTCTGCGTAAAGTAAATACTGAGAGTGCTGAAAACAATTTGTTATATCATATAGGTAGACGTTAAAAACCGATAAACATTCTCTTTCCGTCCAGGTTGGCAAGGAGGTGGCGCATCCTGGAGTGGCGAACGAGTTCGATAGTGGGCAGGCAAAGAAGTACTACACGTACTACCAGTGGGTCTGCTTCGTACTCTTCTTCCAGGTGAGATTTTTGCTTAATTTTTACATTGTTTTATGGGCGTACCGGTGCTATTGTAGCCAACACCAGATGTGGCTAATGTTCCGCTTTTTCTCTCCCACGCAAAACAAATTGTAGCTTCCGACCGGATTAATACATACGGAATCTACTATATCTACGTGGTCTTGGAGGATGATAATGTGCTTGGGTGCTAGAGTTAATATCTTATCCGATGTATGCGGTTCTTACCAACGATAGATCATTCCGAGCCCACCCTATTCCGCTTCTAATAGTAATTCCAGATTGTTATTTTTGCTCATTATAAATGTATTCCCGACCAAGGTTACCGATAGTAGCTGCATTATATTTTTTTGCTCATTCGAATATTCCAATGAAATGCGAGATCCAATTCTAGATTTATGCGATTTCTCGGAGTACTCTACATTCTGGAGTTTTAATTTTAAATTCCAAAGTGAAATTATAACCATTTAAAAGTTTAAATGTTAAGAATACCGGATTAAAATTATTACGGTTCCGGATTTTGTGAGTTCTTAAAGTACCATTGAACCTTCATTCCGGAGGTTATTCCAGACTTTTGGAGTATCAATGGAAATGCATTGCTCTTCGGGGCCGGAATGAACCTTCTGGTTCCATCTTTTAAAGGCTAACAACGCTTGCTTGAAATATCTTTAACCTCTTATGACTTACTCCCATTTTATGTGCCCAAATTCATGCATTAAATGGCTGTTTAAATTAGCTTGCATAACCCTCCAGTGGAGCTAATCTTTCTTAATTTGGACGAAGTCCTTATAGCTTCACACATATGCCCGCAGGCCATCATGTGTTACACGCCCAAGTTCCTGTGGGACTCGTTCGAGGGCGGCCTGCTCAAGACCATCGTGATGGGGCTCAACGTTGGCGTCTGCCAGCAGGAAGAGAAGGAAAAGAAGAAGGACGTGCTCATCGGGTACTTGCTGCGGCACGCAAAGGTGAGCTTTCTCCATTATTGATAGGGTTGCACTTTTCAAAACCCGCAGACGGCAAAACCTATGGCTACAGTACTGGTATATGTACGTTCATCTGTGCTGGGTTTTGTAAGTCATTCGCGGCCTATCCGTCTTTCATGAATAAAAGGGTTTGCTTCTGATCATCTCGGAAGCACACGTTTTATTGTGCCGGATTCCTGATATATCCTTGAAACTGCATATTGGTGACCAGGAACAAACTGTCTACGTATGTCAACTGTATCGGAACCACGAATTACAAATCCCTTGGTCGCCTCTTACGACATGTAAGGGAAGGAACGCAGTGTGACGACATGTATTTAGTGCCGAAATACACAGTTAAGCTCTTGTTTCGCACAATGAGCATTCATTGAAATGTAGAAGCCGTTAGTATAGTATTAGTTGTTAGTTTATTTTAGTACGTTGCTGGTTTTATTTAGTTTAGGGATTATTTTGTTTTGTTCACACTTTATGTATTATGGGTTACTCTTACTGTTTAACATCTTACCTTTATCGTTATGACATGATTCTGGTGGAACGAATGCCATCTATCCAAATTAGGATAGATGGTATTCGTTTGGTACCACCTAGAAAGTCAGTCAGTCAGTCAGTCCGCGTGTATGCGTCCATACACTGGACATACGCCTCTCCAATTTTTCTCCAGTCCTCCCGACCCTCAGCGGTACGAAACCAGTGCTTTCCGCCGACGCACTTGACGTCGTCTCACCTGGCGGGTGGTCTTCCCACACTCCGTTTCCCTAGAAAGTATATGTACAGATTTACGTTGGCTGGAAACCATAGTAAGTAGTGGTAAGTGCGACGGTTGAGCAAGCCTAAAGACCTCACAATGCAGCCGGTGGACGTTCAATGTCGCCACACAACGGCATCCATTTGGTGTAACAACTGACGTCCGGTGTGACGGCGGCCGCGGCCACACGCTAACGCATGCGCACTGCGACACAATGATTTATGCGATCCCGGCATCTGCGAAGATGCACTTTCCTTAGCAAACTTTCGTTCAAACACTCCATCTCGCACATTACATCTGTGACGCGCGAAATAAGGAAGCCCGCGTTCTAATGTGGAAAGTATTAAATAAAATAATGTTGGACCTACGACAAGAAATATACGCATGTTATTCTTTCCACGTTTGCATCGGGAGTGAACAATCAAATATAATCGCAGACACATTGGAGGATTTGTGTGGATGGCAACTGATATTTGCGCGCGGTGGCGATACTTGGACTATCTTGGTTGCGACGAAGCTCCCATACGAATATTTGCACACTTTGCCCATACGGCGACGCCATATCGGCCCCAAGCCACTTCGCCCTTTTTTTCTCTTCAGTGGATATAATAGTGTAATAGGCACCTGAGAACCGCTTGCGGATGTTTCTTCCAGCTTCAGTGTTCCAGCTCTTTCCTGATTGTATTGCAACTGACCATTTATTCGTCTGTGATTGCACACGTTGGAACGTAAAAACGCCCCATAATTAGTTAACAATCTTTGCCTATAGTGCATTTACTGATTGTAGATATGTCGTGAGTTCCACAATACATCACGAAACACAATAGGACCTCACCATATTAATGCGTTAATCAATTAAGTGTTATGAGTATGGTTTTAAAATAAAGGGAGTTTGAAATTAATAAACCAATAAACTTTCATTGGATATGGCTAATATCTTATTAATAAGTAATATAATGATAGAACCCTGAAGGGCATCTGAAAAGCCCATTTTCCGATGCGTACGGCAAGGTCCTTTGAAATGAGTGTAAAATATGCTGAACACTGCTGGTGTAATTGGTTGTCATACTAAAAAAGTGGAAAAACCGGCCAAGTGCGAGTCGGACTCGCACACGAAGGGTTCCATACCGAAGTACAAGATTTAAAACAAAACAATCACGTTTTTTGTATCGCCCCCCCCCCTTTTTTTTTATTTCAGTTATTTGTTGTTGTAGCGGCCAAATAACTACACACTCTGCGAACATTGCAGCAAGTATTTGAACACCCTCCAGTAGATATACCGAGAGGTGCCAGATATAGCTAGAGTATCTAATGTTATTTATATATTCCGAAGTTTTATATGGAATGAGCAACTCATCAGTAATGGTGATGCAACATCCTTCGCTGTTCCGGCTCAGGGGTACACTCAACTCACTTTTATATGGCGCAATATCTCTGACAGAAATGTTAGAATCTTTTATTTGTGATTTTAAGCATTTTTCAATAAATTAGTAATCAGATTTGTACATTCAGCTATGACAGTTAAAGTTTTGCCCCTACACCTAAGAAGACGACTATCAAATCGCCAAGCTTAATGTACTTAGAATGCGTGTGAGAGATTTTAGTATAAACTCTTTGCAGTTGTCATTATTATCAGGTTTTTTCATGACTTTAAAATAAGATTAAATATTCCATACAATGCAGTTAAAATGAGTTATGAGGAAAAGAAAGGCCTCTTTTTAACCGACTTCAAAAAAAGAGGAGGTTATCAATTCGTCTGTATGTTTTTTTTTGTGTTTTTTTTATGTTTGTTACCTCATAACTTTCGCCTGGGTGAACCGATTTTGAAAATTGTTTTTTTATTTGAAAGCTGGGGCTTCCCGTGTGGTTCCATTTTAATTTGGTTTATTTCTGACAATGATATCCATGACAAAATCATATAAGTCTTAAATTTGTATTAAGTATGTGTGCGAAATATGGACGAATAACTCAACCGATTTCGATTATTCTTTTTTTATTGGAAAGAACGTGTACAAATTTGTTAGTGTACTTCAGATTCACTAAAAATTAACAAATAAAATCACTTTAACAAAAAAAGTAACCGACTTCAAAGAAAAAGCACAAAACAAAAATGGCATTTTTTTACAGGATTATTTTATTTTTTGAGTCGGTGTCAGCCAAGGTTCTCTTGACTGGCGCAGCGCTTGCCTGGCTTTTGTAATTTTAATTAAGCAGCTCTAAGTTGGTAATGAAGTATAGGTTATGGTATTAAGAAGTTTCTTTTCCACAATGTTATTCAATTAGCATAAATTAAGATCACTTTATTGGCGTAATAATATCTAGCAACTTAGGTTATTCTTATCAATTAATAAACCAATTTTCCAAATTAGTTTAGCTATATGTCTGGTTAGTATCTCAAAATTTTTACAAATCTTATGGGGGTGCACCTAAACGCCATCCGTCGCGATAAATAGACAGTTCTTGCCAGAGAAGACTTCTGAGACGATCGACCAGGACGAGGATCGTTTAGGACGTTCCGAGACAAGTCTCTTTTTTGCGATAGTTTCTCGATAGACGTTCGCTGGCCTGCGCCGCATCGCTCACTTTTTGCAACGCCCGGAGTCGCCGCGCTCGGTGCGCCGCGTCGGTCGAGCTTCGTGGTATTAACTGTCGCGTTACGTACTCGCCGGTGTCGGGTTCTCGGTCCTATTCGAGTAACTTGAACTCGAAGGCCCTCGTTTTTGTCGCGGCGATCGATAGTGCGTGACTTCTCCGCTCGGTACCTGTCTCGCGCCACGTGGAGAGTCATCGCCGGTATCCAATTGACGCAGGTGCTCTGGGATCTCTGGAGCGAATTAAACTTTAGTCGAACGTAATAAGACACCGGATCGAATGATGTATAATAACATTTGATCTGCGTTTTATATTTGTCGCCTGTCGCGATTCGTGGATCGTGACGAAAATTCGGTCGTGATTGGAACGCTTTCTTCGCAGCGCTCGATCCTGATTTCTTCATGCTTCAGCGCTTTTAGCTCTCGCTTCTTAATCAGATGACGAGTTTAGAGATAAATGCTGTTGCAGTGCCGATCCGCTGTTGTACTCAAAAGATTATGAACCCAGAAACTCTACATAGAGACGGTAAGCTTGTGATTTATGAGTTAACAGATACTTCAGAATATTTCAGATTTAGATACGCCGTGATATACTTGCTTACTTCACATTGCAGCGTATTCATATACTTGCAAGTAATTTTTAATAGAAATAATCCAGTAATAATAAAATAATCGAGATCGACGAAAAACATCAATCCGGGGACGTATGGTGATAAAGCAGATACGATACTGTATATTGGAATTATATACGAATAAAAGTATGGCCTACTGCAGGAATATAACTACATGCTAGGCACAAAAACATAATCTGTATACCTACAAATTTTTAATAAAAATAATCAATTACTCCCGATGAAGCTTCTTTGTCATCAATCATCAATCCGGGGACGTATGGTGATAAAGCAGATACGATTCTGTGTATTAGAATCATATACAAATTAAATGATGGCCTACTGGAGGAATATAACTACATGCTAGGTACAAAAACATAATCTGTATACATACATGTAGTTGTGAATATGAACAAAGGTGCTTTTTGGGAAAGTAAATTGTGTCATCACTCCCGCATCCATTTCCGCATGTCTAATATGACTATTTCGCTATAAGTTATCATACCCCTAGACCCTAGTTCAAGAGCCTGCGGCTAGGTCAACGAGGGCTAGCGAGGTGTGACACCTGGCACAATAGAAGCACGTGAGGGCGGCTGTGTGACAGATGGCGCAGTCGCGTGTGACGGGTCTCCTCGGCCGCTGGACTGGCGCGGGCGCAGGCGGCAACAACCTCGTAGACCGGGAGTCGCGGTAGGCGGTGTCCTTACATCACCTGGGCGCTACCTCAGATCGAAAAGGAAGAAGATATGCCATCCAGTGCGCATACTATCAGACCCGCTGTCTCCGAGACGTTTTGGAGAGTTTTTGTGTGTGGAAACTGGAGCGGCTCGTAGCCTAGCTCGTTAGGTGGCCTAGCGTACCAGGCCGTTCAATTACGACACGCACCACTGTCTTTCTCTTTCCGAGTTCGATAAGTGCATTTCGTCACGAATGCGAGCTGCTCCATGGTTCGGAATCCATGTAAAACTGTAGGTCCCCTTCCCCTACTAGGTGGTAGGGTTTAAGCCCGCCCGGGTTGGTACCATCGCATTGGATGAAAATATGGTCGAAGCGGCAATGAAAAATTGTCCGTGTTTTCCATCCAGTTCAATGTAGCCGTGCTCATAAAGGGAAGGTCCTGGCATGGCAACGAATTCCTTCGGAAATTTGGTGAATTGAGCTAATATCATAATGGTAGTTGTGTGGTATTAGCCATCCATGTCAGGTCGCATAAAAAATACTGACTTGGGAACGCATTTTTGGAACATATTTGCACGCGGTGACGATTTTTGGACGGTGTGGCTTACGACGCGCGACAGGCTTCCCCTATACGATTATATGCACAATTACACGCGATAACGACTACATGACACTTCTCCTTCCCTTTTTTTCATTGGGGGCAACTTACCATGGTAAATTAACTCGCCGTGTGAACGTGCAAGTAAATGATACATCTGACATTTAGTTAGATTTCGTAACATGCTACCAGTCAAACGATGTGTTATTCGGTCAAGTGAACTGAATATTACCAGTTAGCATGGTTCGAAATCCAACTAATTGTCAGATTTAATCCCTAACTTGTCTTTTCACTGTTAATCGGCTAAGTAAACTGAAATTTACCAATTAGCATGGTGCGAAATCCAACTAATTGTCAGATTTAACCACTAACTTGTCTTTTCACTGTTAATCGGCTAACCCCTGTTTTCACCACCTCCAGTTGCCTGAAATCCGATAGTTAACTTTCGGCTACATTGCATATTTGTATGATGTAACCGAAAGATAACTTTGGGATTTTTGTAGCTGGAGGTGGTGGAACCGGGCGTAAGTAAACTGAAATTTACCAGTTCAGAGCCTCACATGAGCTCAATCTTCAAGAGAAAGTGTAAAAAAAGTGATGACGTAATAAATAGGATGCAGACACAGCTCCTTGCCTACCCTTGTATTGTACCGCTACTGCGTGCGACGTGACAAAGGCTTCGCGGCGTTACGACGCAGGTTTTTTATGCAAGTGTATGAATGGTTTTTTGGATCATTTATCCGTTTGATTATTCCCTATAAGAACGGATTTTTTTATTGCCACGATATCACAGCGCACCGTGCCCAATCTGTGCACATTGAGTTCATTGAACATTAAACTAGCTTAAATTACGACTATATTTCAATCTTCAATAGTGTAATGCCAGAACTATAGACATGGCCTAACTACTAACTGGTCTAATTATACATGGGTGGCTAATTAATATCACACCTGCAGTCACGATAATATTGGACCAAAACAATGTCTTAGGTACTTGATGCCATGCCAGTCCTTTCCTCATATTACTTTCATATATTAATCCGTAGATAGTTAATTTTTCTTCATTGATATTATTAATGCAATGAAAATAATAATAATAAACAATATATTGATAATGCTTAATACAAATAATAATGATGTGTCAATGAACAATCACTTGTCTTTGCTGAAGCGCCAGGATTATCCTCTGCCGGACCAAAGATAACACTAAGAAATAAATGATATTATTTATTTATATATTTTACACAATTTTTTTGGCAGTAGCATTTAGATCATAGGTATAGTGTGTATTCTATTACGGTGAATGGAAAATACAGGAAACAAGAAAAGTTAAGGTCCTTTGCGGATTCTTTACTGAGTTGTTCTAATCCGCGGATCTATTAGTTTGTGACGTAAATAATGACTACCAAAAGTTTTAATCTATTGGGCCGTATTTTCAATCCTCAGATAGTACTTATCGTACTGATAGTACAAATTCAAATCTGTCAAAAGACGGATAGGCGTTGCCGGAGAAATATGTCTTCGATCACAATTATATGACTATAATTTTACTAATAAACATATGGACTTACTATATCGGATGGATAAGCAGAAGCTTGTCGAATAGTTATCTGGCTGTTTATCAGACTATTGAAAAATCAGCCATAAATGAAATAATTACTTCGGCCTGACGTTGCATTTATATCCATAACATGCCTCAGTTCTTTGGCGAGTTATTTTGGCGTACTGCGGGCGAGTAGACGACGCGGAGCGATGTCTTCTCGGTTAAATTTTATACCCCTGTGACCCTTCTGAAAAACCCGGGGTTCCACGGATAACCTGGGGTCTTCAGGCGTAATTTGAACAAGCTCGACAGCTCAGCGATAGTCCGCTAATCCGCTGGCATGGGCCTCGCAAAGCCTGGTTTCGCGAAGCGAGGTGTTTTCGGCTTTTCTGAGCACCTTTGGATCTCAGCACGGCCACGCACACTGGTTTTTCGTGTCTTCCACAATTTGCGATTCACCGCTTACAAATATACATATAAACAATCAAACAACTGAAAATTATGTTGTTTTATAGATACTTCCCTTATAACCCTAAAACGATTTATTTTTACTAGGTAATTAATATACCTTATCCAACGAAATAATTCTTCTAAATTTACATTAGAGCTACATTCGAGACTCGAGCCTCTGGCAGAAAATGCAAGTGATCTCAATGTGAATCAACACCCTGGCAAATAGGTACGTGTTACTTATTAACAAAAGACTGTATGCGTAGATATGACTGAGGCGGGCTGCTTTATCTGGTGTCAGACCGAACTTGCTGCACGTGCGAGGTTCATTGCATTGACAGTTCGAGTGTGTTTTTAATGATTGCAAGCGCATCCTTTGAGTTTTTGTCAGCGACGATTCTTTGTATGCAAATGCGACGCGATAGCCGATCCCGGCTCCAGTCATGTCGACATGTGCGAGCGAGGTCGCATTTTTTGCTTCGAAGACGGATTCAGCACAGAAACAGAAACATGTGGTCGTCAACTGAAACATGGTCGGCAAACGCAGAGAGCGTGGAAGGACTGGAGTGGCTTACGAACTCGCTCACTCGCGAAAACGAACTAACTCGCCGTCGCTACCGCCATTGTATGCGAATATGGCAACGCCGCCCCCATACAAACGTGTTTCGGTTATAACTCACATCCTTTCATGCTTTCTTATAATAGGCGAATAATGTTTTTGCACATTGATATATCTATAAATATCAGCGGCTTATTTACAGATTTGCCGCCCATAGGATATTTAAATTTTGCCGCCCCTACCGACCTCTACAATTCGATTGCCTAGTTCACAATCAAATTAATTACTATTCATTTGTTAATGAACTTGTAACTTATTTTTTTGTACCTAATAAAACATCTCTTTCCCGTAATTAATATGGTTTTGTGAACAATATTCACAAAAAATAGATATTTACAAAAAAATACGCTTTGCTCGTGCAGTCGATTCAGCCCGACGGACATTAGTGGTCATCTCACTCGATCTCACGCCGCAACCAAACGCGACTACGCAAATTGTAGATAAAAATTTAAGTGGTGAAATGTACGACATGTTGAATTGCTAGAATAATTACAGAGGCGCTCTGTGGCTCTAACAGGCCACAAAAGTCGCTCTTTCCAGCTTCAAATGCCGTCGGAATGGCCGTATTTAGTTACGGCTTGAGCAGCTTGAAAAAAAATCGGCCCCAAATTTGCCGCCCTATTCTCCAGCTTAATCAGCCTGCGGGTAAATCCGTCACTGGTAAATATATACGCTTTCCTTTAGTAGGGGGCGTGCGCATGCGTGCCTTTAACCACGTAGTTTCTTCCGCGAAAACCCAATGCCCTCGGCTCCCGTGAGAACCATGGACGTTCTCGGTGAGAACAATGTTGGTCCGCAGTTCCAGGTTGTTTAATTAAACACCATTACTATTCACTAAAGCAACCACAAATTATTTAGAATACAAAACATGGCGCCCTAACTTGAACGCATTACATTTTATAAATTAATAACTCATACAAAATTATAATATATCCAATGTCCACCAGAGATAAATTATGATTGAAAACTAAGATTGTGCTAAGTAGAACAGTTCCTCACTTAGTAATCGGTGGTAATGGGGTTAATCTCGCCATTGCATTGAATGAACGATGCACGAAGCGGCAAGGATCGCACCTAGTCTATCTAGGCCAATATCATGACATAGCCATCCATGTCCAGTTACATGAAAACAGTCCTTAGCCAACTGTGCAGGCATACGTAGAAGATAGGACAACGTGAGTTCAAAGCATTGCGTGGGTGTCAGGGTCACTCGAACTAGGACAAAGCACAGATGACCTAATAGATACCATACTATAGTAGCAAAGTATGTACCATTTAGCCACCGAACATGTGATAGACGCCGCCTTTGCCATTATCTTCGTCTATACAGCGTGCTCCAGACTGTGATAACTTGAAAGGAAACCATATAACCTCTGCAGTATATCAGTTACTGTCTTCCTTTGATCCGATATTACACAGCCCTTCAACTCACAAACATACATTTAATTTTGGATTGACATTGTTTTTTAATGTTTGTTACTATAACTTAACTAAGAAACGAAACCTAATCAGTTCAAAAAATACATGGACTTGTTACTCTGTCTTGCTCTTACACCAGAGTAGATGCGAGATATGTAAATATATAATATGTGCACTGTACGTACACATGTTTAAAAAAAATTAAATTATGTTTTTTATTTAACTGGACTTAGATGGGTTGTACCACAACTATGTCATGTTATTTGCACAATACACCAAATGGAAACTAGGTGCCATGCCAAGACCTTCCTTGGAAATGCACGGATGGAAAACTCGGAAAATATCATCATTGCCTTTTAGAGCATGTTTCCAAATCGAGTAGCAATCAATATTATTACTTAAAATGAGTTTTTTTAGGCTTAGAGGCACTTTTTACAACACAATCTCAGTTTTAGCATAGGTTTCAGCTAGAATGTTACAGATACGACCATTTAACAATTCCAAACGTGTATTCCGTCGATCGGTCTTCACTTACCAGCTGGGAATGTAGGTCTAGGTAAGCAGCCAGCAATAAAACAATGTTAGTCTAGTTTCCACGCTGCCTATGTGCTAAAACCTTAAAACGATTATTGTAAAAAACCACCGCTCCACTGTGTACTAATCTTATGTCTAAAGTGTTGTAGATTTAGATATTTGTACTATTGTGTCGACTGCTCGTGGGTAGCGGCTTTTCGCCATCGCCAAATTAGACATCGATATTGGGCTCCGATTCCAGATGCAGAAAGCGGTTCTGCTCTCGAATACGAGAATCGTTCGGCGGTTTCTGTCTCTGTAGCTCGGAGCGGCCTTATTGGATTTGTCCCAGGTGGGACCTCCCTAAGGTTAAATACAGTTTTAGGTTTATATTTTTAAGGCTACGATTTTGTATGTTTTTTATTAGATAATATAAACCGAAAATTAGTTAAACAAATATATAATGTGAATAATAATAATAAAATTCTTTATTGTACACCATTATAAAAACAGTTTACAAAAGGCGGGCCTAATGCCAAAAAGCATTCTCTTCCTACCTACCCTTGGGATGTAGGAAAGGTGCAAGGCGGCAGACAAAAAAGGATAAAAGAAGTAAGATTTTTTATCAATAAAGATATATATATACTAAACAAGAATAAATAAACGTACATTCTAATACTATTACATACAGATACATATAATACATAGCTTATAATAAATATTTAATTTCTTACTTCTAAGTGTGTCGAAGTTGGAAGTCGAACTTTGGGCAATGACAGGTCAAATGGGGTTAACTGTAGGAATGCTTCATCTGGATTGCTCTCATTAATTCACATCCCGTGACATCGTTTCATCTTCGAAGACAGACCACACGACATAGCAATTAGGAACGAATACATTCCACGCCTTATTTATGTAACTATACAAATTAACAGTATTCCTTTGACGTAAAACGCCATTGAAATTGGTAACCTCAGCAATTTTAAGCTAGGCTAGGTTGAATTGTGGGGGGCTTACGCACAAAAAAATGTACCCGATTTTTAGTGTAGTAATGTATCCTGCCGTTATGATATTAGCCCAATAAACCTCACGGAAACGCGGCGCCATGCCAGGACGTATGCAGCCCCTTCCAGAATATATGTTTGACCAAACCTTGATTAAGATAAAATAAATTGGGTTCCTATCAAATTCGTAAACAGTATATTACATTGTCAAGACCTACGACAGTATGTTTATATTTTTTATATTTACCTTTCAGATTGGAAAATATTGGCCAATAGACGTCGGAAAAATATTTTTTAGAATTGTTTACTAGAAAATACAGATATTTACACAAAAATAAGAACATGTGGACATAGTATCAATTAAATAAAAAAAATGGTTGAAAACTGACAACTTTCGCTAGTTTAATTCGCAGGGGCCCTTCAAAATTGTACTTTGGCCAATGGAAAAAAAAATATTTTTTTAAGTTTTCAAATCTCGGAGCCCCTCTACCTTCACGACAGTGTTAAAGCCACCACTTTTGAACATATCGTTCAATATATTCAAAGGCCCCGAAGTTTATAAATACGTCGCATCGACTAACCAAAACATTCAACTCTGTAGACAGATGATCGTTAAACAAATGATGGTCGTTTAGTTATGTAACGATCATTATGTTGACACAAATAATTTGATGACAAGATAACAATATTTTGTTGCCAGAGTTTAATACGTGCCAGATTGTGTTCGCGGATCCTTGGTGTTCTGTCCGGCAGTGCGATTACGCAAAATTTGAGGATGGTGCCGCGGTACGTGTAGGTGCGCCCCCGTCATTTCTAAAGCGCGATTACGAAGCCGTTTTTCATCCACCTACATCCAGCACGGACCAATCTGTGTCGACAATAGGTCAACTTTTGAGGTACTTGACTAGACGAGCAGACGAATTAGGCGTTTACCTCCCCGCATTAGACAGTTCTTTGCCGTTTCGTAATACCGATTCGACGCGAAATGTATGGAGTTGACCTAATTGCTGCGGGTAGCGCTGAGTGCCGCACCATTTGTGAATGCATCGATTTCGTAATCGCAAAAGCTGTCATATTGCTGTAAGTACAGCAACCTACACCCAATTTTGTGCTTCGTAATTGCACTGCGGGTGACACTCGAAACGCATGATATGTGTAGGATGCTACTAATAAAGGGTACGGGCGAATTATGTTCATCAATCATTGCTTAGATTTATCTAAAAGATCTTTGCCTGTAGGCAATCTGCATGCAATGGGCGATTAATAACAAAGCGAACGTCTAGTTTGCTCTGGGCATTTACATCCGAACACCTGTCAATGGCTCTGGGAGTATGTTTGACCCGCGTTTACTAGTTTGAAGTTTATATATGAGCTCCCTTTTATGACAGCGCCAAATTGTATACTAGGCCACCGAATGCACGCCTAGACCGTTAATTAAAAGACACAATTTAAATTTAAGGATCCCTTTGAAAACGTCTGAATGTATAGCTGTTGGAACATTAAAATTAATTTTTTAATCAACATAAAAAAGTAACATGTCCAGGTCAAGTAATTTTTTATATGCTCGATTTATGTTAAGGTTAGTATTTTTTAAAAACATAAAATCGAATGCAAACCGATGTCATGGTTACCCCAACAATACAACACAATGTAATTCGCGAAGCTCAGCCAAACGTAGCTTCTGATCATTTTCCTTTTAATAAAGGGTGAGGCGTGCAGTGACTAACCTGTGCCAGTACCACCTACCAGCACCAGACAACCGCCGATACTCCAATCAATAACGCAATGCCGCTTGTTGCAGAGGCACAAACTGTACGCCCTTCGCTACTGGGGCTGTGAGGCGCTGTGCCTGGTAAACATCGTGCTGCAGCTGTGGATGATGGACAACTTCTTCAACGGGGAGTTCTTCTCGTACGGCCTGCGGGTGATGGGGTACAGCGAGGTACCCCAGGAAGAGAGGTATGCGCTCGGAGCACCGAGAAAATGTGGCTAGATGAAACTGAAATCGAGTCAACGCAGTCTGAATCGGGAAAAAAGGGACAACCCAAAAGTCAGGCACCCGTGACTAAAACGTTTCTAGTCGAAATGATCTGGCAAATGGAACTGTATCAGGTGCATAGCATGTTATATGATTCGAATTAATAAAAAAGTGTTTTTGTAGCTGAAGTAAGGGTACTTTGTCTAAATTAAACATAACTTTAGGTCAATCAACCATACACGCTTTTACTAAATCATGTTGACTATCGTAACCAAATGGTTGTTCTGATAACACTCAATTTTATGGTTGAGTCTACCGAATCTGTGATGATGGAACTAGATAACATTAGTCAAAATATAGTTGACGTCTTTTTTTCTCAGGTAAATGGCGATTTCTTTCTATATTTCCGAAGTGACCTCAAGAAATCCTTCTCTGCGAGCAATTTGAACGATGACAGTACGGTTTCTTTACACTCCTACTTAGTACACTTAATACTCACTCAGTATTTGATGACTTGCAGATGGGACCCAATGATCTACATATTTCCGCGCGTTACAAAGTGCACATTCCACAAGTACGGTGCTTCGGGATCTATTCAGACTCACGACAGCCTCTGCATCCTTCCGCTTAACATTGTCAACGAGAAGACCTACATCTTCCTCTGGTTCTGGTACATTATCTTGGCGGTCGTGCTGAGTCTGCTGGTGCTCTACAGGTTCGTATTCTCGTTAGGTGACAATTGTTTGATTATATACTAGCTGGAGTTTCAATACAGCTAGTTACTGCATGCAATTCGGCGATGGGAAACTTTAAACATAAAACATTTTCTTAAATAAGTTTCCGCGTATATCCTGGTCCAATAAAGAAACTATATAGAAATGGCGGCTTGTACTTGCGAATCGCATGCTATCTCGCCTCCACTATATCGCTATCTATACTCACACAGTGCGGTACCGACTGCAAAACAAAATATCTAATCAGAACACGCAGTAATATGTACTCAGTTGCGTTGTAAGGTCGGTATAGGGTTTTACTGGTTGAACTGAACAGAACTATGACTTCTAAAAACCGCAGGAAGATTCTTTGGAGTGTTGGCAGTGAAATTGTGTTTAAGACAGTCATTATCCTATAGCGATAATTGTGTACATGCTCTTAATGTTTAACTACCTATGTTTATGAAATTTTGGATTCTAAAATATTTTGTCAAAATCTAAGTCTGTATTTTTATTTTTTGGGTACGGTTAATGCATGAATACTGGAACATTTCAATCGGTTTTTTAAAAAACAACACTTTCCTTCAGTTTGTTGTGTAACATTACTCCACAGGATCTATTTCTTGTAAGCGACACTATAGACTGGCGCAATAATAGGTACAGGTTGCGTTCTTTTTTTCAAAATCAACGAGTGCGATTCGCGGCTAGGGAAACAAAAAAATCAAAAATCGAATAATTTATTTTTAGTTTTTATCAAAATCCGTGAGAGGAGTGATCCTTTGAGTGTTTTTCGATATTTCTTATCGTTTCGGATCTAGCCCTGAAGGCCCACTGGAAAAGTTTACCCTCTTTACCTCTTAGATTGGAAAATATTGATTGGCTAATAAGCATTAGAAAAAGTTGTCTATCTTTATGTTAATTTTTTTACTGAAAATACAGATATCTACGAAAAATAAAAACACATAGACCTAGAAAGAGGCTTCCTCAATTCATTTTTTTTTATTTAAAAAGTTTTAGGGGTAGGGAAACGTTAGGTCCTGGAAGACGATTTCGCTAGTTTAATCGCAGTCGCCGTACAAAATTGTGCCTTGACCAATCGACAAAGAATGCATTTCTTAAAATTTTCAAATCATAGATTTCCTGTGACTTCTCGACAGCCCTAAGTTGGTTACTTGGTTCAGATGAATCTTCTGGACCTAGTGGCATGCAATAATGCCTTTTAAAACATAAATAAACACATTTAAACGACCCACAGTTTTATTAACCTTTCTCTACCTCTTGAACTAATACATTATTAGTAAATATACTTTTTCGTACTAAACAGGTTAGTGACTTATTCCAGGGAATGTGATATGTATTTATGTTTAATCTATAATATAAATAAATTAAATTAAATATTACAAAAATCTTAAACATAAATGTATACTTTGTAACAATTTTATACTGACGGTACCGCCCGCTGGACAAGTACAAGCCGTCAGTTTCTTTAATGAACTGGCCGGATTTTTTTTGACCGGATTTTAGTCTAGTTAGGATTAACCTGTCAAATTTAAAACTGAATGATGACATGATGAATTTAAAACAATGGCAACATAAACGCATCAGCTGATAGCTCCAATGTAGCCGTGCAATATAAGGAAGGTCCTGGCATGGCACCTAGTTCCCATGTGGTGTGTTGGGCTAATACCATGACAGAACTTGTGGTATTAGCCATCCATGTCCAGTCACATAAAAAAAAAAGCTGAAATGTAGTTTTGACGATCAGTAAATTGAGTGACCCAGGATGGATTATCTGTATTCGTAGCCGAAGGCATAAGTGGCAGTCGTGGCAGATGCTGATGATAGTCCATTTCGTATGAAGACTAGTGATCGTAGGTTAAATTATTCCTTCTTTATTCCGAGATTATGAGTAGGTAATAAATCCTATAACATCTTTATCCCCATAATCCCATAATCGATAATTTTCGGTTACAATGCACAGTTACATGGTGCAACCGAAAGATAACTTTGGGATTTTTATAACTGGAGGTGGTGGAAACGAGCGTATGTCTGGTATAACTGTTCTGAGGATGAGCCATGGAATAAGAAATGTTTATTAGTGAGTCAGATAGTGCTTAGGCTAATAATATCACTTGACTGATGCAGACCAAAGTCAGGTTTATTATCCGCTATCGATTACGGAATTCACATAAATATCATAATTTAATTCCGTAATGATAGACCTCCCAGTGGTACAAACTGTCGGATTGTCCAACTAATATGAATACAAGCAGATATGCGCACTTGATTTTTATAAAGCAGAGGTCTTCGTGTTATCTTTGAGACTATCACCAGTGTCACTTGGTCTTATTCCGTTCGGAAATCTTGTGGAAGAATCCAGCTCATAATGAGGCATGTAATTACGTAATAGTTAATACTTAGTGATGTCATTGGTCATTGTAAATATCTTCTTTAGGGCTGATTTTTCAATAGTCTTATAAACAGCCAGATAACTATTTGACGGATTTATTTACGCTTTTGCTTATCCATCCGGTATAGTAAGTCTATTTGTTTGTTAGTAAAATTATAGTCAGACATTGACTTATATATTACTTCGTCAGATAATTGTGATAGAACATATTATTCTCGGGTAAAGACTATCCGTCTATTGACAAACTGGAATTTCAGTCAGTCCGATAAGTAATATCTGAGGATAGAAAAAACCGGCCAAGTGCGAGTCGGACTCGCACATGAAGGGTTCCGTACCATCGTACTAGATTGAACGCACAAAAACACGATTTTTGTATGGCCCCCCCTTTAGTTTTTATATTTTTTTAATTTTACCTTATTTGTTGTTTTCGCGGCAAAATAAATACACACTCTGTGAAAAAATCAGCTGCCTACCTATTACGGTTCATGAGATACAGCTCTGTGACAGACGGACGCACGCACGGGAAGCGGGGGCTTAGTAATAAGGTTTTCACCCTTTGGGTACGGAACCCTAAAAACGGCCCTTATTAATGAAATGTAATTGTAACTGCTCGTTTTCATTCCTTACTCCTGAGCTACATTTATAAATGCGAAGCAGTTTTGCATTTTATTCCGTATCGGCCAAATTTACATACTTGATACCTACATCACCTGAGCATGGCGCATATGAAACCGTGTGCGCGCTCTATCATGCGTCGAAGACTGCGCTATCACCTCGTCTGTCTCAGTTTATACCTTAACGTTAAATTAATAAACTTCAAATTGCATTGCCGCAGACTGGTGATAGTCTTCGTGCCGAGCGTGCGTCCCCGGCTGCTGCACGCGCGCAGCCGCTCGCTCGCCATGGAGATGGCGGTGGCTGTCAGCCGACGCACGGACATCGGCGACTGGTGGCTGCTGTACATGCTAGCGCGCAATATGGACCCTATCATCTATAGGTAAGACAGATTATTGAGTGCATCTACCATTTATTAATTAACAGCGGTGTTATCCACTTCTCACTAAATTTTTAGGGTTCCGTACCCAAAGGGTGCCAACGGAACCCTATTACTAAGCCTCCGCTGTCCGTCCGTCCGTCCGTCCGTCCGTCCGTCCGTCCGTCCGTCCATCCGTCTGTCACAGGGCTGTATCTCAGTAACCGTAACAGATAGACAGCTGATATTTTCACAGAGTGTGTATTTATTTTGCCGCTATAACCCCATACAATTTGTGTGATTTATTTGTGTTAAATCTTTTACGATGGTACGGAACCCTTCGTGTGCGAGTCCGACTCGCACTTGGCTGTTTTCTGGATAATCCCCCTAGCGCGAAGTATGCACCTGTTCATCTGAAGGCCTCGTCTTGTCAGACTCAGTAGCCCAGTGGCGCGATGCCTTGCGAAGCGATAAGCTTGGTGAAGCACCTCTGAGCGAGGTAGGGTTATGGATGGGTGACCATTTTCAACCGTTGAGGCTGGCTGTGTTTCAGATTCCAGATAAAACTCTATGTCCCCTTCATTACTAACTTGGTGTTTGGGATAATCCCGTCAGTGTTGGTACCATCGCATTTAATGAACGATGGTCCAAGAAGCAATGAAAATTGTCCGTGTTTTCCATCCAGTTCAATATAGCCAAGCGATATAAGGAACCTACTTCCAATGTGGTGTGTTAGGCTAATATCTGACGGTCTGCTTGATTTAGCCATCCCTGTCAAGCCCGATTCTGCTATTTGTCCAATTTCAAACCATTCCGTATGAGTTATGTTTCGGTCAAACATAACATGCGAAGTTTTGAGTGCGATTTCCAAAAATCGGTATTCAGCTAATTCACGCACGCGTTTTGTTATTGTCTATGGCGAAAGAGACAGCGAAATACCAACGTAATGTAGGAAAGTGATATTCGAAGTTCGGCGATGCGATGCTCCGAATTTGACAAATACAATTCTCAAAACCGCAAGTTTTCGGCAAAACACACGGCCCACGAGAACACGGAGCGCGCGTTACGAGTTTGCGAACAAAACACAAACACAACGCATGCGTTTTGCAAACTGCGCTAGTAGAATACCATTTCGCGCGAAACGTGCGGTTTTGAGAAAACACAAATATAACGCGCGCAGTTATCAATTAGCGGAATAAGGCTTCAGTTACATTTTTTTTTATGCGACCTGACATGGATGGCTAATACCACACAACTACCGTTATGATATTAGCCCAATTCACCTCATTCCCGAAGGAATTTGGTGCCATGCTAGGACCTTCCCTTTATGAGCACGGCTACATTGAACTGGATGGAAAACACGGACAATTTTTCATTGCCGCTTCGACCATATTTTTATCCAATGCGATGGTACCAACCCGGGCGGGCTTAAACCCTACCACCTAGTAGGGGAAGGGGACCTACAGTTTTACATGGATTCCGAACCATGGAGCAGCTCGCATTCGTGACGAAATGCACTTATCGAACTCTGAAAGAGAAAGACAGTGGTGCAAGTCGGTATTGAACCCGGGCCTCTGGTACGCTAGGCCAGTCCCTGCGCCACTGGGCTACGAGCCGCTCAAAGCGGCAAATAGGCAATGTTTTTTTGCATGTTCCTAAGTTTATGCCTTTTCATCCCCTCACGAATGAAGTTCAGAATGACCTAAGTAATACATGAATTCCACTGTGAATTGTGCACATATGAGCTCCTTAATATTGGGCATTGACCTGATGGCTCCCCTAAATGTTGGGCCTAAAAAATTTGCAGCGAATGCGGAAGTGCGGAGCTGAATATTTCCATCTACCCGTCCGTCCACTCGTCGTGATGGTGTTGTTATAGAACCAACATTCATAAAATCATGCGCTGCAAAAAAGCATGGCTCTGATTCCTAGCACATGAAGTAAGTCAGTGCGCTGGATGTGTGTGTACGGTCATGCCAGAGGTCATGAGTTCAATCCTCGCCCCGTTCATTACACTAATTACTACTCCCGGTGTGTTGGGCTAATATCATGACGGTGGATCTGGTATTAGTATCCAGTTTCATATAAACTGTGTCAATGACTCACTACAGCATAAAAGAAAACGTCACATTATTTTAGTTTCTCCCCATGGGAGGACCACGCTTTGAACAAATTACATAAACGATTTAGCAGGTCTTCTGGGGTTACTGATAATTGTGTTTGGAAATTTTATGCTGAGATTCATAGACATTACTCGTGCTTGGCTTCACACAAAGAATGTCTTCTGACTGTCAGTTTTGACATACAATATTCTTATAATATAAAAGCTATTCTTTGGCTAAGCCAAGCACGAGTAATGTCTATGAATTCCAGCATTAAATTCTTGCATTGGTACTATCCGTGCGGAATGTCAGTAGGTTTGTTGTGTCATGTTTGCCCTAATTGTACGATTGCCTGTTTTAAGTTTCTTCTTCTATCAAACGTCGATGTCTTCCCATCATACTAATATAATGTTTTCTCACTCAGCCCGCAATTTACCGCAACGCATTGACTCAAAAAGCTGTTTCATCAACGATTCTTGCCTGACCTGATTAATGTATTTTCTTCGCAGAGAGATGATCTCCGAATTGGCGAAACGGATGGGCGAGAAAGAGTCCGCTGGGCGAGGATGACACGCGAGGGACGCCCTGCCCAGGAAACGGACAGGGGACTCCACCCTGGACATAGCCGTCGTGATGCGAAGCTAACTGCAGTGCCACAGCCGCCGACCGACCTGCTGAGGTGGCATCCTTTGACTCTTCATATATTATGTGCTATTTGACGTTATGGTGATGTTTTCGTCTAGTGAGATAATCCTGGTGAAGCGTTGACAGTATTGCCAGGGGCAATGTTTTTTTCTTCATTGCTCACTAAAAAGAACATTGTCAAAGTTACAAAAGAGTTTTCCCCAATATAGCTAGCATTATTCAAACTGAAGACACAATATAAGATCTTAACGCTATAACATTTTTTAACATCAATGATGTTTGAATGCAGTGTGCACTATTTCTGCAGTATGTGGGTATTTATTGTGTTTTAATTTATTTGTTCACTGATATCATTGTTTCTTCACATGATAATATAATCCAGATGATGCATGATTACTTTGGTCTACTTATCAACAAAAGACAATGAATATTATGGCAAAGCAAATAATTTTTAAAAACACTGCAATCTTTATCAGATCAAGATATGTTTGTGCCAACCACTTGACTACCATAGGTATCGGCTTAGAGCATAGGCTGTTATTACTATTAGTATTAAGTACGTGATTTTAAAAAAAAACTTTACGAATCTTGACTTGACTTGGGATTTTATCCATAGCTATATTTTTCACTAACTACTTTCTTAATTTTATTCAAAATTTCACCATTAGTTCAAATTAATTTGTGCCAATTATTTTACGTGAATAAACTATCGTACCGTATTTAGCTATGGATATTATGCCTATGTCATGAATTATAATGATAATATGCAATTTGACATCCATGTAACGAAATAGTTATTTTGGTACAGATATTAAAGTAGTTTTGTATGTTTACAATTCTTTTTTATTTTATTTTCCAATCCATGTGATTTTATATTTATCATTGTCTAATAAACTGGTTATCCACTATCATCGAGTTATAGAAAGCAATATTTCGTAAAAATACAAATTCATTCCGAAATATGTATGACATTGTCTTGTGTGCAAATTGTTAAATGTTGTAAATGTGATTGTAGAAATTGTCTCAGTTGAAGCAATATAGTCGAGTAACATTTCGATATTATCAATTCGGTAGACTGTACCTGCCTTATAGCTGTTAAATTAGATATTCGTCGTGTTTGTCAGTAAATTTATGAGAGTGCTTTGCATGAGTTTTGCGGCTGGCATAAATTGTGACAGCATCGAATATAGAAGGAAGTACTACAAAGCTATTTGAAGTCAGTGGTTTGGTCTCTATGTCAGCGACTGTGTTCATATCTCTTTTGGATGAATCTAAATTAACATTAGGATGTGACTATTCGGATTGGGCAAGTATCTTTTAAAACCTTTTATATCAATTTACAATTTCGTATTTTATACAATCGGTGTTGTCTCGTTGACTAGTGTTTGTTAAGTTTCACATCGTCACTCTTCGCCATCTGTCACCTGGTGTTGTTGCTCGGGAAACGTATGAAAAACTTGTTTTGCAATTTAGATTATTGTCACATTTTTTTTCTACTTAATAAAACATCATTTAGAAACACATAAGATTCCCTTGCAACGCGCCTGCCATTAAAAATCATCAAAGTTTGTTAACATGGAAGTTGTAAAGACAATATTTCCTGAGCAGATGAATGACATTTTCCATGAATAAGACAGTTGCTCTTCGTTGTGTGGTTTTCATGTTATACAACTCAAGCCAATTTGGGCATACACACAGCTGTGTTTTTTTCTTCTATTGTCTACCTCACTCGTATCTCGTCTATATGACCTTGTCTCTGTTACATGATCTATGGAAATAAATCTCATATTTTCGGTAGGAATTAATTATTTTGCGGTTCTATTGTATGGCATCGACTCGCAGGTTTAGGCGTGTTGCAGTAAATTTGGTGCATTTTCATGCAAACATTGTTTTAAAAAATGTTCGTCGAGTTGTGTCAATTGGAAAGACAGCATTTATCTTTAACTGTAAAAATGCATGCAACTATTTTTATATAGTTTTAGGTTTTAATTTAAAACATAATTTCAAGCGTGTTCCGATGTAATGGACCAATTTTGTGTGTAGATTTTTGGTGGAAATGTCCTTATTATAACAGCATACCTAGTAACTTATTTGAATGCCATCATGAATTATGTTTTATAAATTTAAATTATATTTTAATTTAATGATTATGAATTTATTTTAAATGAGAAAATCGAATATAAACTTGACATTTTTAATGATTTTTATTTAAACTAATATTATTCAATCCTTTTCACCAAGATACTTCATATTACCAAATCCATTCGCATAAAGTTTACGGATATGACACATTTTTTTAAAGAAGACAATAAATAAATGCTTTTATCAAATCACATGCATGTTTTTGTATAGCGGGCTTGATATGAGACCTCATCTTCTGTCATAATAACATGCCAACACACCATATAGGGGTGCCATTCCAGGACATTACTTATATTGCACGGCTCCATTGAACAGGATGGAAAACGAACAAACTTCTTTGTTGCTTTTTTTTTATGTAAGTGGACATTGATGGCTAATACCGAACGGACCGTCCGATATAAGCCTAACACACCACATGGGAACTAGGTGCCATGCCAGGACCTTCCTTATATTGCTCGGCTACATTGAACTGGACGGAAAACACGGACAATTTTCATTGCCGCTTCGACCATCTTTCATTTAATGCGATGAGGATTGATTCGTACTGGGGATTACCCCAAACACCTAGTAAGTGATAAAGGGAACTTGCAGTTTTACCACCATGCCAGTGGTGCGCATGGGATGGTGCGTAACCAGGCAATCCGCCGACGTACATACCCAAGTCGTCAATATTGGACACGGGGGACATCGGAGTAACCGTGTCCTACACTGGCGGCCGTGGACAGGAAACCGGAGTGTGGGAAGACCACCCGCCCGGTGGGACGACGACATCAATTGCGTCGGCGGCAAGCAGTGGTGCCGTACCGCTGAGGGCCGGGAGGACTGGATGAAAATTGGAGAGGCGTATGTCCAGCAGTGGACGCAAACACGCAGACTGACTAACTGACTGACCATATCGGTTCTCCAGAGGGGTAGGCAGAGATTATAGAGCGCCATACGGTACGATTACGATTACCGGTGCTGCGTGCCCATCGATGCATGCGTGCCCTTTACGAAGTACATAAAGATCATAGCACTTTCTCACGCCGCCGTTCTTATACAAACTTCTGCATAATTTATTAAATTTATAAAAAGTGTCGGTAGGTACAGACTCGGCGAACGCATTTTGGGAGCACATTCTATAGCAAAGGTGATGGTGGCGCCACACATCGGGGACGGATGGACAGCATTCAGCTCGGACGAGTGTTCTCCATGTAAAGACGATAGAATATAGAGATATACTCTACATTCCTTCGGAGTTGGAGGAGCTTTGAGTAATCTATGATGCAAGATGCCAAGCAAGTATTTGGCTGAGCTGTCCCTAGTAGCATAGACTAGTTAGTCTTTGGCTGTCCCACAAATGCGAAAAATACTCGAATAAATACTCCACGCAAAATACAGAATAGTTTTAAATGTGTGAGTACGCGATGTTGTAAGATTGAAATGTTGTGTGCGTACAGTTATAATCTATAAATTTAATTTATTATATATTTGTAATTATATATTTATTAATATAATATATTTATTGATTTTTTTTAAATTAAATACATATATCAAAAATTTTACTTTGAGATAATAGCGCCATCTATATATCATTCAAGATATATTGCTAGATAGTTGCTAGATGCCATCTAGTGGTGAATTTTGTTTTGAAGTTACCAACTAGTTCACATTTCGCTCGCGTTATGTACCGGCAGATGGCACTAAGTAGCAAACAAAATATTAAGGTAGGGTTCCGTAATCATAGAAAAAATCCGCTTGTCATACACGTATTATACTTCACGAATCTGTTTCAATTTACTCAAGGGGCCCCGGGACCTTTGATTCCGAATTCGTGACAATATTCACTTATTCAACTCATATAGAGAAGGATGACGAAAAAATGGCCAAGTGCGAGTCGGACTCGTACACGTAGGGTTCCGTACAATCGTATAATCTTAAACACTCAAAAATAACGTTTTTTGTATGGGGTATTTAATTTTACCCATTTGCTGTAATAGTGGCAAAATTAATACACACTCTTGAATATTTCAGCTGCCTACCTTTTACGGTTCATGAGATACACCTCTGTGACACACGGACGGACGGGCTGGCGGACGGACGAACAGCGGACGCTTAGTAATAGGCTTCCTTTGGTACCCTTCGGGTACGGTTCCCAAAAATGACAAAAAGACATTGCCGAAATGAAAATCGCATTAAAGAGTACATTGACCAAGCCGAAGACCAATAGGCACAAGGATTATTATTTTTAAAAAGTTCACAACATGTTGTTCTCAGTGTTGTCAGATGTTGCGTATTTTCGCTGTAATAGGTAACGACATTCTAATTCTATCTTGCGATTTCAGCTAAATGATTGATGTCACAGTCGTTAAACTGCAATAGAAATCAAAACTAAATACATTTCGTACATAGTAAAATGAATTCTGTTACTAATAAAATATTTTATTATTATTCCGGTTTAGTTTTGGTCTATTTTCTATACCAATATCTGGCAGCTCCGACATGGCGTCATCATTAGGTGTCATCAAGACAGATTGTATGTATCAAGGTAAAGGTAAGTTGGTCAGTACGTGTTCAATAGTTTACGGAGAACCGACTGGCGCTGCTATCTCTATAATATTTTTCTTTAGATCGGAAGGAAAAGGTTATCGGCTAGATCAATTTATTTTAAGGTTTACGACCATACTGTTCGATCATAGCATACTGACTTCGCTTCCTCTACATACATTTTTTGGTTTACTGTTGGTGTACCTATACATAAATAAATAAATAAATAAATAAATAAATAAATAAAATAAATAAATACATACACGTTTGTAATTATTCTTCAACTACTATATTAATTATTGTTTAGGCCACTTCAAAATCTTTCTCACATTTTAAAAGAAGGCATTCCAATTGACCGGAAACGCTTCAGCATGCATGGACTTCAATATCTTTGACATACCGCATGCTGTGACAGTTACCAAAAACGTTAAGCAGCGCGCGAATACAGCTCGCTGCCAGAGTGCTTCCTGAGTGGTCAGTCTGAGTTCTCACCTAAATTGGCGTTTACGGCAAATCGATCGACTGGCGTTTTCTGTCAAATCAAGTTCGGACTCGCAAATGTTAGTTCGCTTAACGCCCGCTGCGCGCGCTCTTCAATTTCTCCATACATTTGAAAACGCCAGTCGATCGGTTTGCCGTAACGCCAATTTAGGTGACAACTTAGACTACCGGCTCTTCTTTTCCGTTTGAACCGCGAGACGCGCAACATGTCATGGAGTGAACGTATTCTATGAACGCTATTATTTTGAACGTTTTTGCCTCCTAAGAGTGTTATATGACCTCTCAATAACGAACTATTGAAACGATCTGGTGAATCTGTGCTAAAGACATTGGATTGCAGTGCGCGAACCACCACGCTGGTGTGTTCGCCCATATTCATCAGAAACCCTGGGTTTGACTTTGACAGCTTGAAGAAGTAAAACTACAGAATATCTAGTAAAAACGTGTATGGAGTTTGGAGAAAACGCCAGTCGATCGATTTGCCGTAAACGCCAATTTAGGTGAGAACTCAGACTGACCACTCAGGAAGCACTCTGGCAGCGAGCTGTATTCGCGCGCTGCTTAACGTTTTTGGTAACTGTCACAGCATGCGGTATGTCAAAGATATTGAAGTCCATGCATGCTGAAGCGTTTCCGGTCAATTGGAATGCCTTCTTTTAAAATGTGAGAAAGATTTTGAAGTGGCCTAAACAATAATTAATATAGTAGTTGAAGAATAATTACAAACGTGTATGTATTTATTTATTTTATTTATTTATTTATTTATTTATTTATTTATTTATTTATTTATTTATTTATTTATTTATTTATTTATGTATAGGTACACCAACAGTAAACCAAAAAATGTATGTAGAGGAAGCGAAGTCAGTATGCTATGATCGAACAGTATGGTCGTAAACCTTAAAATAAATTGATCTAGCCGATAACCTTTTCCTTCCGATCTAAAGAAAAATATTATAGAGATAGCAGCGCCAGTCGGTTCTCCGTAAACTATTGAACACGTACTGACCAACTTACCTTTACCTTGATACATACAATCTGTCTTGATGACACCTAATGATGACGCCATGTCGGAGCTGCCAGATATTGGTATAGAAAATAGACCAAAACTAAACCGGAATAATAATAAAATATTTTATTAGTAACAGAATTCATTTTACTATGTACGAAATGTATTTAGTTTTGATTTCTATTGCAGTTTAACGACTGTGACATCAATCATTTAGCTGAAATCGCAAGATAGAATTAGAATGTCGTTACCTATTACAGCGAAAATACGCAACATCTGACAACACTGAGAACAACATGTTGTGAACTTTTTAAAAATAATAATCCTTGTGCCTATTGGTCTTCGGCTTGGTCAATGTACTCTTTAATGCGATTTTCATTTCGGCAATGTCTTTTTGTCATTTTTGGGAACCGTACCCAAAGGGTACCAAAGGAAGCCTATTACTAAGCGTCCGCTGTTCGTCCGTCCGCCAGCCCGTCCGTCCGTGTGTCACAGAGGTGTATCTCATGAACCGTAAAAGGTAGGCAGCTGAAATATTCAAGAGTGTGTATTAATTTTGCCACTATTACAGCAAATGGGTAAAATTAAATACCCCATACAAAAAACGTTATTTTTGAGTGTTTAAGATTATACGATTGTACGGAACCCTACGTGTACGAGTCCGACTCGCACTTGGCCATTTTTTCGTCATCCTTCTCTATATGAGTTGAATAAGTGAATATTGTCACGAATTCGGAATCAAAGGTCCCGGGGCCCCTTGAGTAAATTGAAACAGATTCGTGAAGTATAATACGTTTGTATGACAAGCGGATTTTTTCTATGATTACGGAACCCTACCTTAATATTTTGTTTGCTACTTAGTGCCATCTGCCGGTACATAACGCGAGCGAAATGTGAACTAGTTGGTAACTTCAAAACAAAATTCACCACTAGATGGCATCTAGCAACTATCTAGCAATATATCTTGAATGATATATTGATGGCGCTATTATCTCAAAGTAAAATTTTTGATATATGTATTTAATTTAAAAAAAATCAATAAATATATTATATTAATAAATATATAATTACAAATATATAATAAATTAAATTTATAGATTATAACTGTACGCACACAACATTTCAATCTTACAACATCGCGTACTCACACATTTAAAACTATTCTGTATTTCGCGTGGAGTATTTATTCGAGTATTTTTCGCATTTGTGGGACAGCCAAAGACTAACTAGTCTATGCTACTAGGGACAGCTCAGCCAAATACTTGCTTGGCATCTTGCATCATAGATTACTCAAAGCTCCTCCAACTCCGAAGGAATGTAGAGTATATCTCTATATTCTATCGTCTTTACATGGAGAACACTCGTCCGAGCTGAATGCTGTCCATCCGTCCCCGATGTGTGGCGCCACCATCACCTTTGCTATAGAATGTGCTCCCAAAATGCGTTCGCCGAGTCTGTACCTACCGACACTTTTTATAAATTTAATAAATTATGCAGAAGTTTGTATAAGAACGGCGGCGTGAGAAAGTGCTATGATCTTTATGTACTTCGTAAAGGGCACGCATGCATCGATGGGCACGCAGCACCGGTAATCGTAATCGTACCGTATGGCGCTCTATAATCTCTGCCTACCCCTCTGGAGAACCGATATGGTCAGTCAGTTAGTCAGTCTGCGTGTTTGCGTCCACTGCTGGACATACGCCTCTCCAATTTTCATCCAGTCCTCCCAACCCTCAGCGGTACGGCACCACTGCTTGCCGCCGACGCAATTGATGTCGTCGTCCCACCGGGCGGGTGGTCTTCCCACAGTCCGGTTTCCTGTCCACGGCCGCCAGTGTAGGACACGGTTACTCCGATGTCCCCCGTGTCCAATATTGACGACTTGGGTATGTACGTCGGCGGATTGCCTGGTTACGCACCATCCCATGCGCACCACTGGCATGGTGGTAAAACTGCAAGTTCCCTTCATTACTTACTAGGTGTTAGGGTAAATCCCCAGTACGAATCAATCCTCATCGCATTAAATGAAAGATGGTCGAAGCGGCAATGAAAATTGTCCGTGTTTTCCGTCCAGTTCAATGTAGCCGAGCAATATAAGAAAGGTCCTGGCATGGCACCTAGTTCCCATGTGGTGTGTTAGGCTAATATCGGACGGTCGGTTCGGTATTAGCCATCAATGTCCACTTACATTAAAACAAAGCAACAAAGAAATTTGTTCGTTTTCCATCCTGTTCAATGGAGCCGTGCAATATAAGGAATGTCCGGGAATGGCACCCCTATATGGTGTGTTGGCATGTTATTATGACAGAAGATGAGGTCTCATATCAAGCCCGCTATACAAAAAAATGCATGTGATTTGATAAAAGCATTTATTTATTGTCTTCTTAAAAAAAATGTGTCATATCCGTAAACTTTATGCGAATGGATTTGGTTATATGAAGTATCTAGGATTGAATAATATTAGTTTAAATAAAAATCATTAAAAATGTCAAGTTTATATTCGATTTTCTCATTTAAATTAAATTCATAATCATTAAATTAAAATATAATTTAAATTTATAAAACATAATTCATGATGGCATTCAAATAAGTTACTAGGTATGCTGTTATAATAAGGACATTTCCACCAAAAATCTACACACAAAATTGGTCCATTACATCGGAACACGCTTGAAAATATGTTTTAAATTAAAACCTAAAACTATATAAAAATAGTTGCATGCATTTTACAGTTAAAGATAAATGCTGTCTTTCCAATTGACACAACTCGACGAACATTTTTTCATACAATGTTTGCATGAAAATGCACCAAATTTACTGCAACACGTCTAAACCTGCGAGTCGATGCCATACAATAGAACCGCAAAATAATAAATTCCTACTGAAAATATGAGATTTATTTCCATAGATCATGTAACAGAGACAAGGTCATATAGACGAGATACGAGTGAGGTAGACAATAGAAGAAAAACACAGCTGTGTGTATGCCCAAATTGGCTTGAGTTGTATAACATGAAAACCACACAACGAAGAGCAACTGTCTTATTCATGGAAAATGTCATTAATCTGCTCAGAAAATATTGTCTTTACAACTTCCATGTTAACAAACTTTGATGATTTTTAATGGCAGGCGCGTTGCAAGGGAAACTTATGTTTCTAAATGATGTTTTATTAAGTAGAAAAAAATGTAACAATAATCTAAATTGCAAAACAAGTTTTTCATACGTTTCCCGAGCAACAACACCAGGTGACAGATGGCGAAGAGTGACGATGTGAAACTTAACAAACACTAGTCAACGAGACAACACCCATTGTATAAAATACGAAATTGTAAATTGATATAAAACGTTTTAAAAGATACTTGCCGAATCCGAATAGTCACATCCTAATGTAAATTTAGATTCATCCAAAAGAGATATGAACACAGTCGCTGACATAGAGACCAAATTCTATATTCGATGCTGTCACAATTTATGCCAGCCGCAAAACTCATGCAAAGCACTCTCATAAATTTACTGACAAACACGACAAATATCTAATTTAACAGCTATAAGGCAGGTACAGTCTACCGAATTGATAATATCGAAATGTTACTCGACTATATTGCTTCAACTGAGACAATTTCTACAATCACAGAGTGCTTCCTGAGTGGTCAGTCTGAGTTCTCACCTAAATTGGCGTTTACGGCAAATCGATCGACTGGCGTTTTCTCCAAACTCCATACACGTTTTTACTAGATATTCTGTAGTTTTACTTCTTCAAGCTGTCAAAGTCAAACGCGGACTTTCGATTTGTATGAAAACGCGGAGTGGACGTAAACGGCAACGTCGACGTATTTACGGCAACGTTGAGTAAGCTGTCAAATCAAGTTCGGACTCGCAAATGTTAGTTCGCTTAACGCCCGCTGCGCGCGCTCTTCAATTTCTCCATACATTTGAAAACGCCAGTCGATCGGTTTGCCGTAACGCCAATTTAGGTGACAACTTAGACTACCGGCTCTTCTTTTCCGTTTGAACCGCGAGACGCGCAACATGTCATGGAGTGAACGTATTCTATGAACGCTATTATTTTGAACGTTTTTGCCTCCTAAGAGTGTTATATGACCTCTCAATAACGAACTATTGAAACGATCTGGTGAATCTGTGCTAAAGACATTGGATTGCAGTGCGCGAACCACCACGCTGGTGTGTTCGCCCATATTCATCAGAAACCCAGGGCCCTGGTGTAATGAGAACTGATGCCATCAACCTGTGAGTGTTTTCCAAGAATTTCCTTTAGTTTGTTGTAGTTTTGAGTGTGTCGAACACTAGAAGTGGTTCTGTTTCATTCCGCCTTTCTATCTATTTGCATTAACATAATTTACGCTACAACCGCATTTCTTAGAGTCCTCTGTGGCTCATACAATTATAATTTAACTAAAATGCCTTTTTCGTAAAAATTAGGGAAAAAAACCATGGTTCTATGCTGCAAGGACTTTCCGTGTGAAGAAAGACGCAAAGATAAGTAAAATTTTACAAGTCTAACCTCAAATATGCATTTTAATAAGTGTCTGACGGGTTATTCCTGCTGTGAAAGTAAATTAACTCATAATAATTCTTGTATGTAAACATGTGAGGTATAACATATGATAATAAAACTGTGAGGAGCACTTAGCGCGGACTAATGGACGTACTAGAAGGGGTAGGTTGGTACCGAACTCACTAACCTGTAGGTGCGATGTCCCGTATTCCACACCAGCGTCCGAGCCTACAGCGGGTTGCTCCAGAGCTGTTCTCACACTCTTACACAGCAGAGGTCTTGCAAGCACGGTCACACAAAACACTCAATGTTCACAAATAATCGTTCCAAAAGAATTTCCAAAATAGTTCGTCTATTTCTTGCACTTCAAAACGTTCGCGTCTCATCTCCCGCGCGATTGTCTGTTCCCTCGTCCCCCGCGCTCCTCCGCCGGTGCGTAGGTACGTTCGATCTACCTGTGACCAGCGAGCTCGTAGGCAATAGGTTAGGTATTTTGGCGGGAGAGGGAGATGCGCTAATTGCTTAGTCACAGAGGAATGAAAATACGTTTGGTTCATACCATAGATAAAATGGGAGGAGATGTGCCTTCAAGCACGCCTACTATGACACCCGCTGTCTCCAAAATGTCTACAACTACAAACTCAACGCACACGCACGTGTCGCACGGACACATTCGCAAGCGTAGTGGAGGGTTTGGATTGGTTCGAACTCGAACGGAACGGAGCGGCGAACGCTTTACGTTCGTCGTTCATTGGCTACTAAATGGAAAGGGAATGACGCTGGGATCACAAACACAAACTTGATTTTACATTTACGCTAGGGATTGACGAAAACTAATCGATATCGACAATGTATCGACTATTAATTTTGAAGATATGCTTTTACCCACTTACATATAACTATTGACTTTGGTGTAGCAAGTATAACTTTGAAAGTTCGAGTTTGTCAGAAACGATTATTATTTTGTTACATTCTTCCGCCCGTCCGTCCGTATGTCACAACCTTTTAATTTGTTAATTGTTTAACAGTATTCGGTGAAAGGAGTTTTTAAACCGCGACAAATTGCAGAAGTTTTCGAGTTTTTCAGAAACCATAATCATTTTGCCACATACTTCCGTTTGTCCGTCCGTATGTCACAACCTTTTAATTTGTAAATTGTTTTTTTTTATGTATTGTCTAATACCATACTTACTTTCAAAATATTAGCCCAATGGGAACCAGGTGCTATGCCCGGACCTTACTTTTATTGCAGAGCTACATTGAACTAGATAAAAAATTTAATTGCTGCTTCAAACATAGTTCATTCAATGCGATGGTACCAGGTTAGTACAGCTCGTGGTGTAGGGGCTAGAAGACTTGCCTTTCATTCGAGAGTGTTCACGAGAAGGGTTCAAATCCTCGGCTCGGTCATGCACCACTTTATTTCTCTTTATGGGTTGGATAAGTTTATTTCGGTACGAAGGCGAGCTGTTCCATAGTTCGGAACCCATCTAAAACTGTCGGTCCCCTTACCCTACTAGGTGGTAGTGTTAAGCCCGCCCAGCTCGGTACTACCGCATTGGGTGAAACTATGGTTAGAGCGCCAATGCAAAATTGTCAGTGTTTTAAATCTAGTTCAGTGTATCCGTGCTCATAAAGGGAAGTTCTTGGCATGGCACTTAATTCCTTCGGGAATTTAGTGTATTGGGCTAATATAATATCGGTAGTTGGCTGGATCGTTCTTCCTCCAGCACATCAAGCGGAACGCAGCAAGCCATATAAGGACCTTTCCACAGTCGGTGCCCCTGAAGGTGATTTTTTGTACGTAGAAAAAAAAATTAGTAAGATAATCTACTTAAATAAATCAAAATGTACATTACACAAGTTATACAATTTATTTAAATAACGGTAGTTGTATAGTATTAGCTATTCATGTCAGGTTGCATAAAAAAAACCAACCTGGGCGGGATTGTCCACCTATTAAGTAACATATAGTTTAACGAAGAATCCGAACGACGATTCCCTTAGTCAGCTCTTGAGACGTGCACGGGACGAAACTCAGTGGGCCCAATTGTATTATTTACTAGCAGCCCGTCCCGGCTTTGCACGGACATAATATAATTAAAAAAATATATTATTTTGACACAATGAAACACAAATAAACCCTTTTTACGTAGAGTTCCTAAATTGAAATAAAAAAAACTTAGACATTATTACTAGATGATTATTAGATATTAGAGAGCTCCGATAATAAACGCGTCCGATCGCTGCTAAATTCAAAGTGCTTACAGGGAGAACCGCGGCCTCCGACACACTATTTATAGGCACGCTCCCGCCGCCCCGGCCGGCCGGTACCGCCGCAAACGCTACGTCCCGCAATTTTTTAATCTGTAATGTCTTCGAAAATATTCATTTAAATCATATGCTGTAAAGGCCCATATAGATCTATATTAAATCAACAATGTATTTAAGGTATTTAATTGCATAAGGATTAATCATCGGATTAATGCTGTATTGGTTAAAATCGCTTCGAAAATTAGCCATTATTTGTCGTAAAAAGTAAATGACAAAAATTTTTTATTGTGGGATATCCATAAGAGATAGACATATACCATCGCGGAGTTTTCTGTAGACATTCTCAATGTGTACAATACTTAGTACATTATTTTGATAAATCTCGTAGGGTTCAGCCTGCGTTTGCAATGTAAGCGGGAAAAAAATATTTTTTTACTACATCACATTGGAAACCTAAAAAATAACAGTATTTCTCTATGGATGTTTTTATACATATAAACCTTCCTCTTCGATCACTCTATCTATTAAAAAAACCGCATTAAAATCCGTTGCGTAGTTTTAAAGATTTAAGCATACATATGGATATAGGGAGAGAGAAAGCGTGATACGTGCCGAAATCCACACACAATGAAAAGCCGGTATGGGCGGCTGTACTGAGGACCAAAATTGCTCAGAAAAGCCTAATACACCTCACTTCGCGAAACCACGCCCAGCGAGGCACCATACCAGCGGATTGAATACTCGTTTTGGTGCAAAATGTAAGCTTTTACTAAACATTAGCCCGGTAGCCTAGTGGCGCAGGGCGCGGGGCCTAGAATACCAGAGGTCTGGGTTCAAATCCTCGGCCCGTTTCCGTGACCATGTTTTCCATCCAGTTCAATGTAGCCGTGCTCATAAAGGAAAGGTCCCGGCATGGCACCTAATTCCTTCGGGAATGTGGTGTATTGGGCTAATATCATAAGGTAGTTGTGTGGTATTAGCCATTCATGCCAGAATGCATAAAAAAACACAGGGGAATATCAAATTTCATGTAACCTTTGCGTTAGAAATAAGCTTTGTTTACCTGCAGTTAGATCTAATATTATTGTGAGCGCCCAAGTCGCTCTGGATTGACCGACCGGGTGTTCGTGGAGTTTTGGGTGGGTTTCGATAAATGGGCAAGCGCAAGGCTTGGACTCACCTGGGGCTGCTCTGCCGGGTCTCTCACAGTACACAAGCACACCTACCACTAACGTCACTATGTTCAAGGAACGGATACACGGAGAGCCGGCTCATACAGGGCAAGGTATGGCTGTTGGATAAAGTGAAATTGCGATAGAATGCACTATGCGGCTGTGACTACAAATTATTGTTGGCAGGGTACACGAAAATAAGTATATGAGAGAAAAATTGGCAAGGGCTTCGCCTTTTAGAAATGTGAGAATGCAAGAGGTGAATCAACTAATATAGGTAGTTTTTATGTTACCTAATCTGTGCAGTTAATGGCGCAATTGTAAAGTACTAGTGGCGCCATCTCTTGGAATTGTATGAACTAAAATAAAATCAATCTGTTTGTCCAAACATCGTGCCGGCCCTGAAACCACGTATTCAGCAAAATGTACAAATTAAATAGAGAGGGACGAGGAATTACTACAAATATATACACTTACAATAAATAAATATCTGAATTGTAGCCCTATAAATAAAAGGAATAAATAAACAAGTTATAAATGAGGGGTTCAAACATAAATTAAATACAAAAATATATAGCACTCAATTTGAGTCCTCAATATATGGCAAAGGTGCTACTTTAACTACAGGACGTTTGTATACACCATTGCTAGTGCGGACCTCTACAACTCTGACAATATTGTCGGGACCAGCTGTAGTAGAAACAATCCGTCCAAGCGGCCAACTAAGGGGAGGCAAATTGTCCTCCTTTAGGACGACAAGCATCCCTTCAGACAAATTCTTGTAGGGCTTGTGCCACTTGGGCCTAGATTGTAGAGTACCAAGATACTCTTTGTGCCACCTATTCCAAAAGGATTGATGGAGGCTCTGAACCAACTGCCACCTTTTCAACCGGTTTAGATTGGTGTAAGATACGTTTGGTTCGGGAATAGCATTTAATGGTTCCAGGGTCAAAAAGTGACCTGGAGTGAGAGCAGTCAGCTCGTTAGGATCGGGGCTCATTGCGGTTAGAGGCCGAGAATTTAAGCACGCTTCAACTTTGGTAAGCACAGTGTAAAATTCTTCGAAAGTAAGAAGCTGTGCTCCTATTATACGAGACAAATGAACCTTGACACCTTTTACGAGAGCTTCCCACAAACCACCAAAGTGTGGTGCGTGGGGAGGAATAAAGTGAAATTGAATATTTAGTGTGCTACAAAAATCTGTAACAGTAGAGTCTTTCGATTGGGTACGAATAATTTGACGCAATTCTTTATCAGCGCCTACAAAGTTAGTCCCATGGTCGCTGTACAAATCAGAACATCGGCCACGACGTGAAATGAAACGTTGTAGTGCAGCCAAGAATGCTTGGGTAGTCATTTCACTGACTAGTTCTAAATGGCATGCTTTGGTAGTCATACAAACAATCACACAAATATAGCATTTGGTGCGAGGAGAGTTTCTTAAATTGGAAGTTTTAATGTTAAAGGGACCTGCGTAATCCATTCCAGTTTTCGAAAAAGGCTTTACTTGTTGTACTCGAACAATGGGAAGCTCACCCATAGGGGGAGCAGACAATTTTGGACGCAGTCGGTAGCAATTCGAGCAATTAAACACTACTGATCTTATAACTCTACGCGCGGATATAATCCAAAACTTTCTTTGCAAGAGGGACATCAAAGCATTTGGTCCGGGATGACCAAAGTTAATATGAAAATGTCTAACAATCAACTTAGTCAATGGACTATTATGAGGTAACAGCGCAGGGTGTTGCTGTTGAGATTTAATATGAGCGGCCTGAAGTCGACCTCCTACTCTCAGTAGGCCATTTTCATCAATAAAGGGAGATAACCTTACTGTAGCCTTAGAAGGCTGTTTATTAGCCTTAATACGGGACATGTCTTCAAAGAAATGTTCAGCCTGGATAATTTTTATCCATATACTTAGAGCATTTTCCAATGCAATGGTAGTGAGCATGGGTGAGATTTTAATAAGCGGACGAGACTTAGGGGAACCAAAACGTAAGCAGTAACTAGTAACTCGTTTTAACCTAGTTAAAGTCGAGACTCTGTCAAGAAGGGTTGAGTCGTGTTCAGTTACAAGTAGAGTTAATGGAACAGGTTTCGTCTCCATAACACCATCATCTTCAGACACAAGAAGGGGTGGTTCTGATAAATCACACTCATTATTTAGATTTAGCAGGAACGATGGACCATTCCACCACTGCGCATGACCAACGAGCTGGGATGGTGTTAAGCCACGACTCGCACAATCACTTGCATTATGTTCGGAACGGACGTGAACCCATTCGTCTGGTGATGTATGCTCCTGAATCAAGCTAACACGGTTGCTCACAAACATTTTCCAACGACTTGGGTGGGATCGGATCCAATGCAGGGCAATTGTTGAGTCGGAGTAACATCGTACCTTGTCAATGTGAAATTTTTGTGAATATAATTTCACTGCGTACGACATAAGTTGGCAAAGTAAGACGCAACCACATAATTCAAGTCGGGGCAAGGAAATTGATTTCAGTGGGGCAACCTTTGATTTAGCTAACAATAAATGAGTAGAAACAGCTCCGTGCTTAACAACCCGGAGGTATATGACAGCAGCAAAGCCTGAGAGGGAACTGTCTGAGAAGCCATGGAGTTCTCGCACGGCATTTTCTGTAGAGGGGACGTGTCGAGGTAGAGAGATTTGAGAGAGAATACACAACTCATTCTTTATTGAAATCCATTGTTTCAATAAATCTTGTGGAATAGAGTCATCCCAACCGATTTTTAAGGACCACAACCTTTGAATAATCAGTTTGGACAAAAATACGAGAGGGGCGATCCAGCCCATAGGGTCATAAATGCGGGAGATATCTGAGAGAATACCACGTTTTGTAGGTATAAGTTCGGTTTGATGAACTTTGTACGAAAAACAATCTAAAATGGGATCCCATTGGAGTCCCAATACCTTCAAATATGTGTGATTATCAAGATCAAATGAATAATCCTTAGTTTGCTTGTATTCAGCGGGTATATTGTCTAGACACTTTTCCAAATTACTAGCGCACTTCCTAAGCTCAAAGCCTCCACATTTCAGCATAGAGTTTAGCTGCTCAACCAAAATGCGAGCACCATCGACTGTGTCGGCACCGGCGAGTACATCATCGATGTAGGTAGAGTTGAGTAGAGCAAGAGCAGCGAGGGGGTACTTACTACTTTCATCATTGGCTAACTGGATCAAGGTTCTGATGGCCAGATAAGGAGAGCTAGTAACTCCGAAAGTGACAGTTGTGAGGGTATATTCGCATATGGGTTCTGTTTCGTTGGGACGCCAGAGAATTTTTTGATAATTTCGGTCGCTCTCGAGAACATTGATTTGAAGAAACATTTGTTTAATATCTGCAATTATGGCAACTGCATTCAAACGAAAAAGGGCAATAATGTCCACAATATTTTTCTGCAATTTCGGTCCAGAATGTAGACAATCATTCAAGGACATTCCATTATCGCTCCGACAGGAAGCGTCAAAAACGACACGAAGTTTTGTTGTGGTACTGTCCTTGAAAACAGCATGATGAGGTAAGAAATATGAATGTAAAGCTGTGTCAGTGCACAAACGCATGTAGCCATTTTTCAAATAATTATTCATAAACTCTACATAGTCCCTTTTGTAGAGTTCATTATGTCGAAACTTACGCTCCAGAGATTGAAAGCGTTTTGTGGCAATTTCTCGAGAGCAACCCAAATTCGGGGGTTGAGTCTTAAATGGTAGAGCAATAGAATACCTACCAGTAGAGTCACGGGATATACTATCAGTAAAATATTTTTCACATATTTCATCATCGGGATGGAGAAAATTTTGTTCTGGGGGTTCCTCTACCTTCCAGAACCTTTCTACAATATCATCGAACGTGATATGCAAAGAGTGAACTTCAGGGTCATGCGATGGTAAATTGGGTACAAAGTTAGGGCCCATAAGAGCCCAACCGAAAATAGTTTCCAAGGCAATGGGTGTACCAGGAGGTCCAGTTTTAAGGCCACCAACTAAGACTTGTTGGAGCACATCTGCTCCTAATAAAATAGAGATAGGAGCGGGTATTGCAAAGCTGGGGTCCGCGAGCGGAAGTCCGATTACATGGTTCCATAAAGAAACAGGGAGAGGTGCGTTTGGTAGGTCACCAGTAATTTTTGGTATGCACAAGGCTGTCATTTTGAGAACGGGATGTCCGGACAATGGTGTAATCACAAAATCAACTGTGCCGTGATCTACATCGAGAGACAAATTAGAAATACCATGGACAGACACAGAGTTGGGGCGACGCTTCAATTTTAATGTTTCAGCAAAGCTGTTTACAATAAAAGAACATTGGCTGCCAATGTCCACAAGCGCTCGTGCATTATGGTAGCAGCCTTGACTGTCCCGGACATTTAATAGTACAGTGGCAAGTAGGACATTTGAGGGTTGAGGATTCGTTTCCCTGGAATGCGTAGAGAGTGCATTCACTGTTTGGGGAGTGCTTGCTGTAGACTGAACGTTTATGGGTGGACTCGGTGCGCTAGCAGTAGCCTGCACGTTTGTGGATGGTCGGTCAAAGTGTAACAATGTGTGGTGGGATTTTGAGGAACATGTGCGACAAGCGTACTTAGAGAGACATTTTTTTATTGAGTGTTGCGTAGCCAAGCAATTAAAACAAACGTGAAGTTGTTTTGCTTTATTGTATCGGTCTACAGAAGAAAGTGCTAGAAAATCGGGGCACTTCGACAGTGCATGTGTGGGCTGGGTGCACATAGGACAGCTCCGAGGTAACTCAGTGTTCAACATAGTAATAGTACGAGGGTGTGTTGAATGAGTATTCACCCCAGAAGTGTGTGGGGACTTGCGTGTTCCAGCAGACTGGAAAGTATGGGGTGTAGGACGCGCAGGGGGTGCGGACGCCTCTAGCGCTTGAGCACGCTTACGTACGAATGCAATTAATTCATCATAGGTGGGAATATCAGTTGAATTCAACATTTCAAAATGTCTGCGAGTCTGTACATCCAATTTATCAAGAATAATGTTCACCAACAAGAATGACCATTCACTTGTGGGAAAATGTAATGCATTTAAAGCGTTCACGCTATCCGAGACGGAACTTACAAATTTTGTAAGAGAGTGAGAGGAAGCATTCTCAACACAAGCGTTTGCTAAACGTTTGTAATGCGCAGTAGCAATGTGTCTCATGTTCGCGAACCTTGTTTTAAGCTCCTTCCAGGCTACATTAAAATTATCCCCGGTGAGCGGGAGATGTTCAATAACCTTCAACGCATCACCAGTGAGTGACTCACGTAGATAGTGTAATCTTTTGATGTCACATAGGGACTTGTTATCGATAACAAGGGCCTGAAACATGGACTCATAACCGACCCAGGCGGTCATGTCCTCACCAGAATAACAGGGTAGCGAGATGGTAGGAAGCTTCACAACATTCTCATCAGTAGCGTGTTTCTCGACTTTAGATGGTTTCAAGGAATGCGAGCTGTATTGTTCTTTTAACTTAAAAATATTGGCGCGATATACTTCAAATGATCTATCAACTTCAACAAGTTCAGGCGGAGGTCCGGCAGCCGCGGAGGTCCCGGAACTCAATAGGTTAGTGAGGCGATCAAAAGTGTCCTCTATTTCCTCTAATCGGCCTATTTCATGGGTTATTTCAGTAATGACCGATGCGGGTGGAGCACTTTGTGAACACAAATGTGCCATTCGCTTAGTGACTCTGCGAAATTTGGACAAAAGTAACGCTTTGTCAGTCGACATTTTTTGGCTTTTAAAGAACAATACACCGATAAATATTCAAAAAAATCTACAAATATAGGGTGATTTGGGAACGGGGAACGCAAAAAACATATAAAATATATGAAATAAAGATTGGGAAAAGTGATATGAGCAAAGATAAAAAATGTATGGGGGTAGAAACAAATTATATTTTGCTGAATAACTCCACGAATCCAGCAGTCAATCCAGGCGACCTAGGTATATTCCTGGGAGCTGATCAGCATCCGAGGCTCAAAGGACCAAATTATGTGAGCGCCCAAGTCGCTCTGGATTGACCGACCGGGTGTTCGTGGAGTTTTGGGTGGGTTTCGATAAATGGGCAAGCGCAAGGCTTGGACTCACCTGGGGCTGCTCTGCCGGGTCTCTCACAGTACACAAGCACACCTACCACTAACGTCACTATGTTCAAGGAACGGATACACGGAGAGCCGGCTCATACAGGGCAAGGTATGGCTGTTGGATAAAGTGAAATTGCGATAGAATGCACTATGCGGCTGTGACTACAAATTATTGTTGGCAGGGTACACGAAAATAAGTATATGAGAGAAAAATTGGCAAGGGCTTCGCCTTTTAGAAATGTGAGAATGCAAGAGGTGAATCAACTAATATAGGTAGTTTTTATGTTACCTAATCTGTGCAGTTAATGGCGCAATTGTAAAGTACTAGTGGCGCCATCTCTTGGAATTGTATGAACTAAAATAAAATCAATCTGTTTGTCCAAACAATTATTCTATAGCATTAAGTGCTTACAATTAATTATTTTTTACTTGAAAAACAATGCTCTTCTGAATAAATAATTTGAAATATTAAAAGAAGTTCGCATTGTACGTATATCAATACAAATATTTAACATCCTGCCATTTAATATTTAAGACAAAAATAATGTGATTTGAATCTTTAACCATTTCTCATAAATAACACCTTTTATAGTTTAAGGTGACCCATCCTGCTCAACTCCCCATACAAACGGGGAAAGAAGATCACGCCCATATTTCTTGTAAGAGATCCAAAATGTTGCTCAAAATAGCTTTATTCGATCAAACTAGATGTCCGATGACCGTTGGCATTGTACAATTATGTTTGTTTTCTAAGTTATAAGGTCTGAAAGTTCAATTTTTTCGCATGTTTGATACAATAACTTTGGAGGCGGATTACTCAACGATAAAATCTATACATCTTACATCTGAACATTTATAATAAATTTAGTTTTTGTTAGACTTTGGCTACAGCGGTCGTGGTTTTCTTTTAGCTAGAAGTTGTTTTGTAATTAAATTTTTCGGAAATCTTACCAAATCAAACACTATGCGCATTGTCTGCTTTGTGGACATGTTGCATCTTCCTCATCACGGAGCCTGTCTTTTTCTTCCCGCCGGGAAGGGACACCTTAAGTGAATATTTTTAGAACAGTTAAGTGGTTAATAATTTTTTAATGAACTAACATTTAGACTATAGGACTTTTTTTATTTTTTATTTATAAAACGATTTCACAATAAAGTGATGAAAACCTGTAAGCCTGGTTTTCACCAAATGCTCATTTATTTGAATCGACACTTAAAGGGCCTTTATTACTAAAATGCTGATTATCTTGTATTGGTATCGATGCACGGAATAAGCTAATCAGTACTCGGTGGAAGAGACCAGCTTGATTTTCACCAAGTGCTGATGTATTTTAATTGACACTTAAAGGGCCTTTATTATTAAAGTGCTGATTATGTTGTACTGGTATCGATTGCGAGATGGTAAGAAAGGCCCTTTAATGTGAGGATTAAGCTAATCAGTACTTGGTGGAAGATACCCTAAGTGCCTTTTTCCCCTACTGCTGATTAGCTTAATCGCCACACATTAAGGGCCTTTATTAGCAGCTTGTTTATTGTTTCAGAATAATTACCATGCTTGCAATCAATACCAGTACGTATTACTACACATAACAACAACATATACCTAGCTCCCACGTCCCTTGGGCTGATATCATGACAGTAACATATCAAAAAAAGTTTTCTCAAAATCGCTTTCGTTCCTGAAAAATTTGGCAACCTAAAAAGTAAAAAACGCGATCTAGCTTCGCTCGGTCAACGGACGCCCCAAAGTTGGCGCGTGCCATAGTCGCAGAGCGCATATTTTGACATTTGCGTCACGGTCCAAACATTTGTTAGCACTTGCAGACTAATAGCAATGAATGTTACGGGCGCATCGTTGAATGCATTTTTGCATTTATTTCGCGAATGTGTGCTCAGGGGCCAGGGGATGAAACGTAGTTTATTTTTTTAGTACTGCGGTTGATTTGAAACACAGAATGTTCCTCTTGCTTTAAGGGCGTGATAAAACCTGATTGCATTTAGTTCCATTAGGGAGTAAGGATCACCAAATTTTATTATTTAAAAAAACGACTACTTTTTTCGTAATAAAAAAAAATATGAAAAATGCATTGATTGGCTAGCTTTATTTGAAACTTATAACGGTAGATATTTGTCGCTCATATCCTGTGTTTAAACTGTTTTAAATAAAGTTTATGAATATGTATTTGTCTAATTTCGGATCAGATACTTACTTTTTTTTCTTTAAGTTATAGTATTCGACATAGCCCATAGACCCAGCATGCGCGCGCAGCGCAGTATTATTCGGCCCAGTTCAAGTTGAGTATTAGTTGAATAGAATAGGTTAACGAATAAAAGAGCGGATCACGCAGTTTGTTTTTAAAAAATTGCCCAAGAAGATCTAAATCACTTAAATGTAGGTATTTTGCTTAATAGTTCATTCAACCGATTATCGATTTTTCAACTTGTACAAGGAGATACCATAAAAAAAAACAATTTTCTTTAGTAGGTTGTCTTAAACCATTTTGTAGAATTACAAGGATGTAAGCATTTGATATAGAATATCCTGGATGTAGGGCGTAGGACCTCTCTCTACGTTTTATTGCCTTACGCTATTCCAAGATTTCATTTTAATTTATCGTACAACGCACAACATTCGGCAATGCACATATTCATCGTCCTCGAATAAGAAAAGATCCTATAAATCCTTTATTGTGCTTCTTCCAAAGTTTAATTAGGGGCCTTTGAAATATGGTGAGCATGGTTTTCGCAGCCCCTGCGATAGCTCGAAAACCCATCGGCACGGGCATTGCTTTGAGGGTACGGAAAGCTCAAAAACCCATCGGCATTGCTTTGAGGGTACGTCACCCTACAAATGAACCAAACTAATAAAATTTCTAATTAGTGTTACGTACCCAAAGGGTGCCAAAGGAACCCTATTACTAAGCCTCCGCTGTCTATCAACTCACAAACTCATGAACCGTAGTAGGTAGGCAGCTGAAATTTTCACAGAGTGTGTATTTATTTTGTCCCTATAACAACAAATAGGTCAAATTTAAAAATAATAACAATTAAACGGAGGCCCCCACGGAAAAAAAACATGTGGGAGGCCGACTTGAACTTGGCCGTTTTTTTTCTCCAAAACACCGTTTGGGATCCTGCTGGAAATATAGCATTCAAAAAGGTCCCCTTTTTCAAGGTCCAGTCAATGACTTAGGTAGTATAGTAGTAGTTTCGTGTGCATAGTTTGTGGGTTGATACCCATTGATACCGAACCCTACTAAATCAGGAGTAAGTACTTAGTTTTATTCAAGAGCCAAGTTCTCTGTCCGGGCGAGCGGTCATTTCCCGCAACAAATCATGCGTCGTTCGAGCTGCCAACGATGGTACTGTTGCGTGACGCCGCGGCTGCCATCTTCCGGCGCTCCTCTGAACCCGACGCTACCGGTACATCTCAAACTTTAATATTATTCTCAGATTATATTCACATTAATCACAATATATGGAGCATTTAATAGCTCAATATTTTTTATTGTGAATGATGATGGTAGGTAGTCTGATGTTTACGGACGGTCTGACGGAATACTTGGCTGGCTCGGTTGGATTCAAACGGTGCAATAAGTAAATTTTCTCGCGGCATTTTTTCTCTAAAATATTTTTGGCATGAACTTATTTGCAATCAAAGTTGTTCTGCAACTATGAATACGCACTTTGCTAACTAGGTGCACTAATTCCAGGGTGGCAGACCACCAGGGTGCAGCGATAAATAAACAAATAAATAAATGATTCACTGGAGGGTAAGCAGAAAAAATAGAGTTTCCTATTTCTCTTCGATGTTCTAAAATAATGCATGTTTTCAAATGCCTGGCCACTATACTGTTTCAAATTTCAAACTACCTTTCCATTTGGAATTGGATGATAATATAGAGGAAATTCATAAAAACACCACTACAAATAGCCACTTGGCCATTAAAAATTAAAGGAAAAGAATAAATCTTGCCGCGTTTTCAAAACTGGAGCTTCAAAAGATCGAAAAAAAAAATTCCTAAGGACCTGGACCAATGAAAGTAGGCCACGACGTTTCTGGCAACAAGCTGACCAATCAGTCTGCTATTCCAAAATTTCAAGAAACCATAATGCTACACACTCCGATCTGAGGAGGGAGTTTCTCCCCGGTGACCGCTCCATGCAGCAGCACGTTTTGGAGTCTTCGTCGCGACCAGCGACCTGGATTGCTGAGGAATGCAGGAGGATGTGATGCCCTCAGCGCGAGTTGATGCTATCCATGTGGAAATGAAGGATTTTTGAAAGTTTAGATTCTGTGCGAAATTATGACTCACTACTGGAGTTTTGAAAGTCCCAAGAAGGAGCATTCCTAAATTTCAAGCAGTTCAGTTCTCTGTCTTTAGCTCACACCTAGCCAAGGGAAGTTTAGTGCAGTGAAGTATCGTCAGACGTGGAGTCTTGAGCCTGCGACTTGCAGAATCCTCATTCAAAACCTGCCGTTATACTTCACTCCTCACCAACAGGATAGAGCCTGTCATCGCTGCTTTTGCGGTTTGTCCAGCCCGCTGTTTGAAGCCCACGCCTTGCTGTGCTGTCCAGCACTGCACGATTAGCTGTCACTGCCCGAGACGCGTTCCGGAGGGTATGAGATCAGAAGGTAACACAATTCTCACACACAAAATAACACAACAGAATGTACACACCGGCGCCGTATTGTACTCACTTTCACAACCATTTATCCGCATATTGCGTTAATTTAATTTTATTTTCCTCAAGTTAAACGTCATCTACTGTGGAATCAACCAGTTCTCACATTCAAATTTTACCCAGACGGCAATTCTTTATTGATACTACAGGAGGCTGCTATTCACATAGTTGACTTTGTAGGGTGTAGGGTTTACTTCGAACCCTGGCCCGGCATCCTGACTAAATTCTGGAGGCACTTCTCCGTGGTTCCGTACCGCTGAGGGCCGGGAGGACTGGAGAAGGATTGGAGAGGCGTATGTCCAGCAGTGGACGCAAACACGCTGACTGACTTGACTTGACTTGACTTCTTCTTCAACGACTTTGGGCTGCTCTTCTCGCCGCTGCATTACTTAGGTCCAGAGACGGTCTTCATGAAGACCTTCAGGCTGAAATTGACACCCACACCATCTTGTACTTCTTCATCTTGCACTGTACGATCATCTTACAGTCACCACACACCATAATACCACACCACGAAATACACTATCCTACACCACTCAGCACCCAGGCGAATCGACCGATAAAGGTCGGGCAGCGAATCAATGTAAAGCTTAATTCTGCCCTCCTTATTAAAAAGGCGGTAACTACATTTGAGCCTATTTTTTTTTATGTGACTGGACATGGATGGCTAATACCACACCTTCTGTCATGGTATTAGCCCAACACACCACATGGGAACTAGGTGCCATGCCAGGACCTTCCTTATATTGCACGGCTACATTGAACTGGATGGAAAACACGGACAATTTTCATTGCCGCTTCGACCATCGTTCATCCAATGCTATGGTATCAACCCGGGCGGGATAAACCCTACCACCTAGTATTAAGGAAGGGGACCTACAGTTTAGCGTGGAATCCGAACCTCGGCCAGCCTCTCTCAACGGTCGAATGGTCACACATCCAAGACCAGACCGGACCCAGCGTTGCTTAACTTCGGAGAGCGATCGCCAAAGTGTCACCCCACTGGGCTATTGAGACTGACAAAGTATCATACTACTCGTATAGGTGACCCGAGCTCGGTACAGATATGCACATTTTGTGTGCATATCTGTACCGTGTCATACCGTATCGTGGAATTGCTGATGCACGCTTGCTACCTTAAGGGGTTGTTAGCACTTAATTGCATTCAGTTCCATTAAAACGTAAGTAAAACAAAACATTTAATATCATTTCAAAATAACGACAACTAATTTCGGTAATAAAAATAGTACGTTTGTAGATTTATGGTCTAGTCATAATTTAAAGACAAAACTGTAAGACCCCGATGCTTTGATTGCTCAAACGGGGCAAATATGTACAAAATGCATAAAAAAAGTTGGAAGAAAGAATATAAAGCCTCAGATATATGTTATTATATGTTTCAAATACAGCTAAATAATCAATTTTTTAAATATCAAAATCAATTCTAGTTATTTTTAACATAATAAAATGTGCTTTCACTTACGCCCTTAAACAACTGAATGTGACCGTGTGCTAACACCCACAGAGAGGATTCTCTTTGGGTGGAAGGCTGCCAAATTAACCATTTTATAAGTCTTGCTACATTAGCCAAGGTTTTGCATTATTTGTAGCAGCTCGTAGCGCGCGGGGACTTGCCTCGCATACCAGAGGTCTCGGTTCGAATCCCTGCCCCGTTCATTCAACGCTATTTTTCTCCTTTTGAATAGGATTAGTGCATTTAGGCACGTAAAATGTAAAACTGTAGGGGATAGGGTTAAGCCCGCCCGGGTTGGTGCCATCGCATTGGATGGAAATATGGTGGAAGCGGTAATGAAAAATTGTTATTGTTTTCCATTCAGTTCAATGTTGCCGTGGTTATAACGGGAAGGTTCTGGCATGGTACCCAAATCTTTCGGGAATAGGGTGTGTTGGGCTAGTATCATGACCGTGGGTGTGGTATTGGCCACCCATATCCAGTTATATAAAAAAATGGATTTCCTCGGTTCCAAAAATCTTCTCTCCGGTGAAATACCTCTTTTCCCTAACGCATTTTTCGCATTCTCAAAAAGATAGACAAGATATGCGCCACCGCATACGTAAAGTGGGTACGATCGCATTGAATAAACGATGCCGCTTCGAGCAATTAAAATTATAAACATTTTCCATCCAGTTCAATGTAGGCGTGCAATTTAAAGAAGGTCCTGACATGGCACCATGTAGCGGTGAGGTAGTGATCTATATCAAGGTATATTAAAATCACTATACTCAGGAAAAAATCTATCTAAGGTCCATTCGATTTCGAGATAGACTTCAATAACAGACATGGATCTCGAATTCGTCTATATTTCCGATGTAACGACAGCAAGATACGTGACTATACGTGACCGAAAACCAATCCTAGCATAACCCTTTATATTTAGACGGGAATTGCCGGCTACCATTTTATTACCAGCGGAAATTTATGATTATTTACTCCATATTTTGTTGGGTGCCGTAAATCATGTCGGCGCGCGGCCCGCGCCTGCAACTGTTAATGTCTATGGATTGTTTACGGCACGACAATCGACTCTCGGCATCGGGGCTAATGCCTTGTCACCTGTCGAACGTGTGAGCCAAGATGGCCGCTGACGTGTAAACTGTGCGCGGCCGGTACACCGCTGTCGAACCGAAATAGTCACTGGACAATATTGGAAAGTAGGATGGGCAAAAATGTATAAACTCTGGTGTAGCCCCTCATAGCAATGAATTATATATCATTAGAAAGGTAATTTTATGTACATTACTATTAACTGTGCGCAAGTTTCCGATTGTTGTCGGATCGGAGCTATTCTGCTTTAAGTATAAAATATATATGTACAGTTTTTCTCTATGCAGGGTGTTAACGGGACAATTGCTTGACCTATTTAGAGTAAAAAAGGTAAGTAACGTTTTGTTGTTCGACATAAAAAAAAAATGTCCTCCCCATACATTTTTGTACCTACACATAAAATGTATGGGGAGGACGAATTCTTTTACGTCGTACACCAAAATGTCATTTACATAACTGGATAAAGTTTGGACCATAGCCCCCTTTAAAAGCCGATATAAATGCTGTTCCAGTGTACAAGATCAAGTTCACTTGACCTTAAATAACGTTTTACGTAAAACAATAATAATATTTTAATATGAAAAATCAGCCCTGTTTAGATCACTATATCTCCGAATGGACAACTTTTTGGCCGAAACGCCCATAGTAACTATCAATATATTTGAACCCAATTCAAATAATACTCATTGCTATTATTATTATATACCAAAGTGCCCTCATACCTCAAGGAGAAGCTCGACGACGCCCATGAGCTTTCCAAATGCCACCGGGGGAGGCTGTGAAAACCATGCCGGCCGGCCAGGTGATTATTCACACCGTGTTTAATGGACCCCGGGTTGTACTTTGAGGGAAATACGTAGGCAGGGAGTAAATTCCTTAGTTAACCGACCCTATAGATTATCTAGTGGATCGGTTGGTTTATTGTTTGGAATCTTGACACTGAATGGATGTATCCACTGCCTTTTCCGCGTCGAGCGGTGGTAGAAAGGGGACGGATGGACCGCAATATTCAGCTCCAATGTACATTCGTCATGGTACAGATGGTAGTACACAGAGAGAGACCCTACATCCCTGAGGAGTCGGAGGTTCAGGTTCCTTACTTACGTTAAATCCGCCCGAGTTTATGTATACCATCAAATTGTCCGTGTTTTCCATCCAGTTCAATGCAGCCGTACAATATAAATAAGGACGGGCCATGACCCGTTCCTTCGGTAATGCAGTGTGATTGGGTTTTATGGCATGATATTATTAAGGTCGGCCCGTAAACATCAGAAAACTTCGCCTCCCATACAAACTTAGTTTACTATCATTTGAAAACCACTGTTCCAACTTACTTGATATTTGGTATCTAATATTAGGCTACAAATATCTATGTCTGCATGTCTTTATTTTTTCGGTAAATGTATTCTGGGTAAATGTTCTCTGTATTCACAGAGAAAACAAAATTTGTATGAAGATTTTCTTTTTGCTTTAATTTAATTCGTTTTGGATTTTTCAAAAAAACAAAAGCGGGATATTTGTTTCCTAATATCTATACTAATAATAAATCTGTAAGGGGTGGGGTGTTCATGGAGTACGTTGCTTTGTTTTTTAAGATACTTCGTTTGTACGTTTGTAGACTGTATGTATGATACTAAGACTAAATTGATGATTTTTAGAAATCAGTTCTGTATGTATGTATGTATATATGTATGTTCCTCCATAACTCTTAAACCGATTATCCGAATTCGATGAAACTTACTACACGTATATGTTAATACACGGGACACAGGATAGGCTATACATAATTCAGTTCCGCTTACGTTAAGATGTAGCTGTCATACAAACCGGAATTCTCCGCGCGGCTCGGCGGGAGGGCCGCGCCTCTAGGGAGGGGGGGGCGGCGCTTACTTTTTAATCACTATCTGCCTTTATTTCTTACAAGCCACGAAACGGACTTTTTGATACGGTTTTCATTAATATAAGGAGCGATCAACGAGCAAGGATTGCGTATGCAATTTTTAAATATTTAATACAAACCTTACGAGAATAATGAAAACGATGTACTTGAAAATTGTAGCTGGTAAAAAATACTACTGAAAGTTCCACGATATCATGTGGAGCGATAACTTCGAACCACTCGCCCGATTTATTTGCGTATTTTATCAACGTATAACAACTCTGGGCGCAGTCAGATTTCGGATAGGTTACCGTTTTCAATGTTGAAGGTGGCTGTGGTTCGTATTCCTCATAAAAGGAAGGTGGTTGTGGAAACTTTGTTGGTTTTGTATCAATTTCTATGTAACAGTGCCAGTGCAGTAAGGGTCCGGCGGCACATGCTTTTAAAATTCGCTCCCAAATGTTTACGAAGCTCTAACTGGGAATATGTCTATGCTTATCATTAAATAATGCCTAATCGGTTCAAACAATTTTGATTACATTTGGTAGATGGATACATAGTCCTGGACCAGCCTTTTGGGTTACTTTTTATCCAGGAAATAAGTTAAGTTAATAAACTGAAAGGAAATATACTCTATGTTCAGGAAACACATTCACATTCTGCTTAGGGTACTGCTAGAGACAAAATTATGGATTTTTATTTGTAATAAAAATAAGGGTTAAACAATGCATTAATTACGTTAAAGTGTTTTTTTTAGAAGCAAACAGACGAACAATTTGTTCAATTTTGCCTCTATAATCGCACTTTTGTGATGTAGTTACTGAATAACCACCCAGTATCGTTGCACAGTCAGAAGTGTTCTGGCTCAAGGTGATATTTAGCTCGCAATGAAAATTATATTCAGCTCGACGTCGTTCAAATAAAAGAAAAGTCAGTAGTTTTGATATATTTTATTAAGAACATATCTGTTTGCCTTTTATTGTTTTATAATTGTGAGAATTCCCTCATGCTACTTAATGCTACGAGTTGAAAGCCTAGAGGTGAGTTTATATTTTTGGCACAGAATTTTGTGTAGAGGCTAGACACCAGATTGTCAATGTAAGAGTTTGAAACAAGAAAGATAATAAAATCAAAACATTCAATAAACTTTAGGTCGATTGGAGTTTAATCTAGACTTCAATTGTCTTAATGTAGATATTGACAAAATAAATATTATATGAAACAAAACAATCATTAGACTGTTGGCACAAAGTTTTAAGTTGAATCTAGATTTCAGAATTTCTTAATTAGGTATTGACACAAGAAATATAAACATAACAATCATTATACTTTTGGCCCAAAGTTTTGAGTTGAATCTAAACTTGGGATTGTCTTAATGTAGTTATTGACAAAATAAATATAATACGAATCATAACAATCATTAGACTTTTGGCACAAAGTTTTGAGTTTAATCTTGACTTCAGATTGCCTTAATGTAGGTATTGACAAATAAATATACTATAAATCATAACAATCATTAGACTTTTGGCACAAAGTTTTAAGTTTAATCTTGCCTTCAGATTGCCTTAATGTAGGTATTGACAAAATAAATATACTATAAATCATAACAATCATTATACTTTTGGCACAAAGTTTTGAGTTTAATCTTAACTTCAGATTGCCTTAATGTAGGTATTGACCAAATAAATATACTATAAATCATAACAATCATTATACTTTTGGCACAAAGTCTTGAGTTGGCTAGACTTATGGTAGTAATAATAAAGGATTTGAACGAATAAATACATCTTAAAATTAACACAATCATAAATAACATATTAATTTTAAACTAGTTCAAGGGTCTTTTAAAACATATTTTAATGGTTTTCCATTTGGCAACATTGAATTATATTCATTTTATAACAAAACAATATCCCATTTGTTACGTTATGAACCAAATCTCTCACATACCTTTGGTTACACCTAACGAACTAAGTTTATTACATTTGCATACACCTTGAATAAAAGGACGTAACAATTCAAATCGAATAAAACTGCAATCACATGCAACTGTAAAGGAATGTTACATTTATTTTGATGCACATGGGACTGGACACTTGTAGAAAAGTGGTGTTATATTTCGATTCTTGGAAAGGCTAACAAATAGAGTGGAAATAGACGAAGTACAAGCTAAACATTTGCAGTCGTATTCAGAGAGAACCTGTCAAAACTTATTACGAGATGAGCGCAGGACTAACCATGCAAAAACTGGTTTATTCCGGCGTATTAAAATCAGTCCGCCCACTCTGAATACGGTTGTCAGACGCTACTTATCTTCTTTATGTAGTTATTGGTCCCACAAAATTATGCAGAGAGTATAAACCAAAACTTCATGACAGTAATACTACGAACAAAAAAAAGTTTTCGTTGTTCGTATCAGTAATAAACATAAATCCCAAATGACGTCATATCAAATGTAGGGATCAAATCATACAATTTATTTAATTTATTTTCAACTTTGTTTACTGTGATTCAGGTCTACGATTACTACAGGCTTACTCGCAAACATTGTGCGCAAGATGAGATCACCATTCTTCTAGCGGGTTAACATTCTTGGAAAAAATCAGTTGATCTTCATTCTTTATTTGCGAGAAAAACTGCGAGAAAACGCTTTGCGCAATTAATTAAACGCATGAGCGGCTCGTAGCCTAGTGGCGCGGGGACTGGCCTAGCGTACCAGAGGTCTGGGTTCAATTCCGACATGCACCACTGTCTTTCTCTTTCCGAGTTCGATAAGTGCATATGCACGAACGCGAGCTGCTCCATGGTTCGGAATCCATGTAAAACTGTAGGTACCCTTCCCCTACTAGGTGGTAGGGTTCAAGCCCGCCCGGGTTGGTATCATCGGTTTGGATGAAAAGATGGTCGAAGCGGCAATGAAAAATTGTCCGTTTTTTCATCCAGTTCAATGTAGCCGTGCTCATAAAGGGAAGGTCTTGGCATGGCACCTTATTCCTTCGGGAATGTGGTGTATTGGGCTAATATCATAACGGTAGTTGTATGGTATTAGCCATCAATGTCAGGTCGCATAAAAAAATATATATTCTGTGTATATTTTGGCATTAAAGTCAGTTTGGAGTAGCCAGGAACAGACAGCGTAACAAGATACTCGCGCTTGCAAGGCGACTAACAAATTACTGGAACGCGATAAATAAACCCGAGAACTAAAAAGGTTGGAAAAATATTTTGAAGTTTATTTAACCGTGTAATTCAGTAAGCAATCGTTTCACATGACCTCACTTTTCTTCAAACGCGATCGCAACGGAAATCTGTTCTCGCCGCCGCCAGCGCCGCCGCGCGCCGCTCGACAGTTAAAACAACACGAGTGACGGATCTCCAGTTTCTCTCAGTTGAGCGCAACTCTTGCAAACCGCTTATTATCATTCACAATATTTTGAGAACGTGTGACTCACAAAGCCACTTCGAAAAGAGCGGGAAGTTACATTATTTATTTAATTTAAAACATGCGACTCTTGCTTATTGGTTCGGTTGGCGCGCGCCAAACGTCAAGTTTGACAGCTGCCGTGACGGCGCGCAACATGGCCGTCGAGTTCGCAACAGTTCTCGCCTCGTCTTTTAAACAACGCGGGACATTGACCGAGTTTCCAGTGAAAACGGAAATAAACCACGCGCGCGCCAAATTACCCGTTTTTCTTTGGGTCTGCTTTAATAGCAGACCCGAAGAAATACTAGTATGCACTTGGAAATATTTTTAATTATACGGGTACGAAGGCAATACGAGGGTAACTTCCAGAGTATTGAAAAAAAAGGCCAACACTGGTAGCATCAAAGCAACAAACAAAGCTGGTAGCATTGTTTATGTCTTTAATGAGTAAAGCGAATTATAATTTACCTATAAACCCTATTTTGCTTATTTCGTCTCTGTAAGGCCTCAACTTTAACTGTAAACAATTGACATTATATTTAAAGGCATTTTACGTATTGCTATATATTTTCCTTTCTCGTCAAATTGAATGGCGTCCAAATAAGACGGTATATTAAGTATTGTAGGTATAAGGTGTGAAAGTTCTATATAGTGCTATGGGAATAATAAGCGAGACTGATAATACAAAACGGAGACCCGCGTTGAATTTGGAATTATGCGCATGAAGTCATTAATCGTACTTATATCAACACTTTCGAAATGCGACAAAAACTTCAACACTTACACTATGTACACACAAACGCTAATGGTGAATCGACTTCTACAAGGCCTTTGATAGGAAGTATACTCCCTGAGATCACAAATGTATAGTTTAAATAAGTAAGTATAAATTATTATTGTTATGCATTTGTTTTAAAAAGATTCGCACTGCGAACGTACAGAAATTACACTAACGTCTTTGCTACACCTGTAGTCCTCAAAAGAGTGCACATCAGTGACTGGTTTCACACTTAGGTCCACTTCTGTTTATAATTTGATAGCAATTCAAACAAAGAGCGCTACTCTTTGATGCCACTAGCGAGCAACACTATTCACTCGCTGAAATGTATTAAATCGTTTGATGATCTTCCACACACACTTCACATGGTGCCGAACGCGAATTGACTTTATAATGTGGCTGGCACGTGACCTGAGGCCGGGTATGGAAGACCCACCCTTGGATAGGAGGTCACGCATCCTGTATGCCGTGGATGTGATGTTGGTAATTGTGGTTGAGTTTGCTAGCAAACTCCTGCATGATGTCCCTGAATATGACGGAGTCGAGGTTCTCCCCAAGAATGTAGAGGAGGTACCAGTCACCCATCTTGCTGCGGCGCACGATTGTATCGACGTTTTCACGCCGCACGAGCCGGAAGCGCATGCGCATCATGTAGACCCGCATCCTTGGCGAGAAGATTAGCACGAGCCGGTAGATCAACGTGCAAAAGGTAAGGCACCCGAGTATGATGAACCAGAACCAGAGGAAGATGTAGATCTTCTCGTTCACTACGTTGAGCGGGAGGATGCAGAGAGCGTCGTGTCGCTCTATCTCGCCACTGGATCCGAACTTTTCGAACATGGTGCATTTGACCATCCTGTAACAAAGGTGAAATATTCAAAATTAGATTCATGATCGACTCGCCGCTATTTTCCGTCTCCAAAAATAGACATGACAATGGCCAGGAAACTTAATACAATATATCGTTATTTCCCGACAAGTTTAATTAATAGCGCAATCGTGCTAAAACCAGTTTAGTTAAATCTATTTCATTAGTTTTTTTGTAATTAAAGTTTATAAATCTCCATCGACAGCCAGTTCATTCCCAAACGTAGTCATAAGTTTCAGCAAAAAGTATCTGATGGCAAACACTTTATTTTAATAACGTAAACGTAAATAAATAATAATCCGTACAGGATCCGTTACAGATTATTGTTATAGAATTGCATTTATTGCAATTATAAGAATGTTTTTAATATTAGCTACAGTTCGTAAAATACGGCTTGGGTCGCGGGCAAGCTGCCTAGAAGAGCCTAGGGGTTAGGACGAGGTTAAAAATCGAGCAGAAATTAAGATTATTCTTTCTATTATCATCAATAAAAAAACATAGTTTCCTTATGCTGAGAAGGTAAACATCGCGCTCCCAATCTTCTTTTATGCATTTCTAGTATTTTGACAAATATTTTCATAATTTCCGGCGCAACCTTTTTAAATGCATTGTGCAATAATTTTATTATTATTTTATAATAATTTTAATTTTGTTTTATTATTTGACGTGAAAGGTGCTGGCCCAGGATTTTGTTTTATTGTTCAGAAGTAACACAACATTTTCTTCCTGGCATTCCGTTGTATTTACAGATGCAAAATGTAATTTTTTTTATCTGACTGGACATGGATGGCTAATACCACACCTTCTGTCATGGTATTAGCCCAACACACCACATGGGAACTAGGTGCCATGCCAGGACCTTCCTTATATCGCACGGCTACATTGAACTGGATGGAAAACACGGACAATTTTCATTGCCGCTTCGACCATCGTTCATCCAATGCGATGGTACCAACCCGGGCGGGATAAACCCTACCACCTAGTAAGTAAGGAAGGGGACCTACAGCTTAACGTGGAATCCGAACCACGGCCAGCCTCTCTCAACAGTCGAATGGTCACCCATCCAAGGCCAAACCGGACCTAACGTTGCTTAACTTCGGAGAGCGATCGCCGAAGTGTTGCGCCACTGGGCTATTGAGGCTGACAATTGGCAAATTAAAAAGCAATTGAGCACAAAGTCTGATGACATCTTGGTCCTTTGCTTTGCCTTCGGCCCATTTTGCGTTATCATGGCCAAAGGTTGTGGTTAGCGTTGAGCGATGTTTTATCGATGAAACCCCTTCGCCCAGTCATAAATATGTAGGACTTTGCGCAAAAATCAATCCGGGTGCAAGAATCATTCCGTTCACTCCATAACAATGTTTCTTTTACTGCTCTTAATTATTTGGAGTCGATCGTTTTTTTGCCCACGTCTTCCGGCGCTAACTATAGCCTTATTTGAGGATGCTAAATGCTGTATTTCGTTTAATGCCAAGAGCATCAGCAACTCTGACACACTGGTGTCATTGGGTCAAGTGGCATGCTTAAGCCAATGGCACCAGCGATCCGCCATTTTGGTTCTCACACTCAAAATTCTAACGCAAGCGAACCAAAAGCTCGGGACATTCACTATATAACTATAGACCAAGAAATTTAACACGCAGCTAACAACGAAACTTACCAAATTATCAGAAGTAGAAACTCGAAATACGTAGCGTTCGCAACGCGTCGGCACTCATACTGACTCAAACAATATGGCGCATTCGACTCCCAGTAAGTTTATTTTAAAAGAAACTTAACTATCTATGCCAGAGTTCGAAAACAAGAAGTATTAACGCGAGCAGATTTTTATGTAGTACAAATGTATGCACAAATTGTATTCTACATAGCGGATGACACTCAGTTACCCACCGCTTTTAGCCAGCCAACCGGCACGCGTTGCTCAATATTAACATCCTTATTAATTTAAAAAACATGTTATTTAAATATTAAGAATACAATATTAATCTAGGTTCCCCAATGAATAAGAAACTATTTTTTCGATTTTATTTATTTTCAAGATCGATAACTTAAAATCTATGTTTAACGTGACCCCAGGAACGTCACTATGTGCGCCCTCACATCAATAAAGTATGATATTGTCTCGCGTACATTTTGTTGCCACAAATATGGAACTCGATGTACGTGATTTCGATGACAGCTGTCACAGGACCCAAGCTTTATTTTACGAACTGTAGTGGTCGTAATTTTATATGCGCACGAAATTAGTTTTTCAAGAAAACATAAAGAATTTCCGAACTCGAGAGCGACGTAGGCGTTGTGTGGTGGGTACTTACATATTATGTTTGAAGTGTATAAGGTTCTAAGGGTTGTCCTTTTGTCGATGCCAAAAAAATATATAATATGACAAGACAGAAAACGTTAAAGCCGACTTAAACCTTTTACACTGGATTAATAATTTTTTTAGGTTATATTTTGATTTAATTTATTAGATTTAATTTGTTGGTTTACCTTCCGACCCATTTACACTCGTACACACTTTCACACTCAACCTCGACCATTTTTTTTTGGTATTGCCTATAAATGATTATTAGTATTAACTATGATCATCATCAAGTATTGTCTCACCCACCGCCACAGAAATAGGTACATTTTATAATCTCAGTAACTCACCTACTTATTTTTAAAGGACTCTTAAATGGAAAACATTTTTTTTTCCAAAACACACTTTAGTGTTAGAAATGAAACAATAAATGAAAAAGTACTGGGGGTCCATTCAGGTTAAGAGTAAGTTCGAATTTGTCACTAAATATCAAATCACTTTTTTAAATAGTTAATGTTTCCACACTTCTTGAACATCATTACAGTTAGGTAAAAATCTAGTCTGTCCCGTAAATACGTTGAAAGTATAAATAACGGTTCCATTATTTAAATAATGATATATTTCCCAGCTATTTGTAGGTTAACTCACTCCCGAACTCGAACTCACTCTTACCTGAATGGGCCCCCTGTATATTACTGTGTAAGTTTATGTTCTTTTGTGTTCTGATTTTTGTGTAGTGTCTGAATAAAGTATTTGAATACATTAAAATTCACTTCGTAAGAAAATTATAGGTACGTAAGTAGGTGACGTTATTAGGTAGGTACCTTGGGAATATGTAGATCATAGGGTCCACCCTGCCCTTCTGGTCGGACTCCATGTACGCGATCACGTCTAGACCGAAGCGTAGAAATTCGCCGTCGAAGAAACGGTTCATTAGGAACATCTGACCTGAAACAATTGACACCATGATAATTTTATGTATTTAATGGATACGACATTGCCGTTATTTCAATAATTGTCGGGATAGCTCAGTTGGTTTAGAGCAGTGGACATGTAATCCAAAGGTCGCAGGTTCAAATCTATTTTATTTTATCAAATCAAATTATAATTTTCAAAATGCTTCAAATGTAGATGTCGCTGAAACTCAAATTAATTGACACCATGTTTATATTTCCATTAATATTTCGGTTCGTTGTTTACATTCTTGGTTTTTAGACCAGGTAGGGAGCTGCATATTCTGAGGGTTATGTATAACGAGAGTTCAGTTTGGGGAAATGAAAATTGGGATTGAAATAAACAACAAAGTTAAACAACTATTTTCTGGTTACTCTCTAAATAAAAAGTTACACTTTCCATACAAAGTAATTTTATAATTTAGTCTTAAAGTTATCTAATTTTCCGTAAGAGTGGAGAATATCACACCTACTGTCATGACATTAGCCTGACACGCCACACGGGATCTATAGGTTCCATGCCAAGATCTTCCTTATACGCTGTTATAATGTAACAGCGTATAAGGAAGAGGATAATACTCAGATTCAGCCGTCTCTTAGGCTGAGATAAATAGTCGTAACAGAAACTGAGGCTGAGATAAATAGTCGTAACAGAAACTGAGGCTGAGATAAATAGTCGCGACAGAAACTAAGGCTAACGAAAAGTACTACTTTGTGACGTCACTTTGCATTACTTTGAGATTTCGTGCATACAAAATGTGCCGAAATGACGTCACAAAGTACTACTTTTCGTTAGTCTTAGGCTGAGATAGATATTCGTAACAGAAACTGAGGCTGAGATAAATAGTCGCAACAGAAACTAAGGCTAACGAAAAGTACTACTTTGTGACGTCACTTTGCATTACTTTGAGATTTCGTGCATACAAAATGTGCCGAAATGACGTCACAAAGTACTACTTTTCGTTAGTCTTAGGCTGAGATAGATATTCGTAACAGAAAATGAGGCTGAGATAAATAGTCGCAACAGAAACTAAGGCTAACGAAAAGTACTACTTTGTGACGTCACTTTGCATTACTTTGAGATTTCGTGCATACAAAATGTGCCGAAATGACGTCACAAAGTACTACTTTTCGTTAGTCTTAGGCTGAGATAAATAGTCGTAACAGAAACTAAGACTAACGAATAGTACTACTTTGTGACGTCAATTTGCATTACTTTGCGATTTCGTCCATACAAAATGTGTTAAAGTGACGTCACAAAGTACTACTTTTCGTTAGCCTTAGTTTTTGTTACGACTATTTATCTCAGCCTAAGACTAACGAAAAGTAGTACTTTGTGACGTCACATTGCTTTGAGATTTTGTCCATACAAAATGTGTCAAAGTGACGTCACAAAGTACTACTTTTCGTTAGTCTTAGTTTCTGTTACAACTATTTATCTCAGCTTTAGTGTAATCGGGGCTAAGTCGAACTGCGTTTTGTTCAAGACTTTTGTAATTACTGTCATTCTCCCTGTATCAATGAACAGTGTGGAAATTGCTCAAGCTGCCTGGAGATCCAGAGGAAATTATTGTAGTCTCTTAGCGGCGTTTTTCCCTTCCATAATTGTATTAATTTCCTATCACATACTGATGCGCCACTGAAGGGATATTAATAATGAAATAGCCTTCGAGGGGTTGCGGTAGTTGGTTGCAAAACCAATGTAATTTTGATTTTATTTTACGTAATTGGATTTAGATGGCTAATACTACACAGTCATGATATTAAACCACCACACCACATGCCCGTAGGAATAAGGTGCCAATCCAGGACCTTTCTTTTATGAGCACGGCTACATTGAACTGTATGGAACACACTTACAAGTATTTTTGCCGCTTCAACCTTCATTCAATGCGATGGTACCAAACTAGGCGGAAGGGAACCTACCAGTTTTACATGGATTCCGAGCTTCATGATCTGCTCGCAAAGCACTTCCAACTCAGAAATAGAAATAAAGCGGTAAATGAACGGGGCGGGGTTTTGAATCCAGATCTCTGGAATACAAGGCCTGCGTCACTAAGCTACGAGCCGCCCGAAAATTCGAAAATCATATAGACAGTAAATCGACGATCGAAGTATAAGTAATTTTCATTCACCTCGGTACTAATCGCATATCGTCGGTATACTGGTGAAACCCGATAATTGATTTTTTTTTTATTAAAATGAGTTAATAATGCAGTTCTACTTAATTTTCCCTGCTCTTTCTTATAGTGAAACTCATATATTGCTATGACGTTTAGTTTTAAAGTTAGGTTGTGTAAACACATGGACAATTATACCAACCATTATCAGCTATTAAACTTTCAAGTCCATTTATCTCGAAACTCTCATTTCTTCACTTAAGGTGGGCCTTCCCGTTCACCTGCCCATACAAACGTGGAAAGAATATCATGCCTATGTTTCTTGTCAGAGATCCAAAATTTTACTCAAAATTGTTTTATTTGGTCGATGTTTCATGACCGTTGGCATTGTAAAATTGTGTTTGGTTTGTAAGGTCCGAAAGTTCGTTTTTAGCGCAAAACTTTAGTAACTTTGTAGGTGGAAATAAAAAAACATTAAAAAGATTAGTCATCAGACACAGCTTGCTTCATGAAAATTTATAATCAAGTTGATTTTTGTTAGATTTTTGACTACAGCGGTCGTGGTTTACTTTTATATAAGGTGAGTTTAAAATAATCTACAAGCCTTATAGGGTTGATTCAGTATCTGATATAGAACAACTTTTGCTAAGAATGTAGGCATGTAATTTTTTTTTCAATTTGAATTTTTGAGAAATTTAAACAGTACGTTCTGCCCAGTATTGTGAACAACTTTTGCGAAGAAACTATGTACCTATCGGTGATGGTTTCGAAGAAATAATTAAATAATCAAACTATTAAATGCGCGCGAACTTCGCTAAAACGGCGCGTCACCGCTGCACCGCTACCGCGCCGGCCGGCGGCGCGGAGGCGGCGCGCGGCGGCAGAGTCTATTTTACCTACCCGAATAGTTTTGCCTCCTTCCCACGCTGACGCACGCCGCGCCGGGCTATGGATTTGGTCGGCGCGGCTGTAATGTAGGTATGTACACAAGCATGCATGCCTTTTTCGCCCGATCAGCACTCGCTTCACTTAAATTCACTCACGTGCGATACTTATGCCCGATGCGCGCCATGGACCTTGACATACTAATTGCTTTCAAAACGAAAACAAACGCCCTTCAGTGAGAGGGGCGGCGGCGGCGGGGGGATGGGGCGGCGGGGTTTCTGTCTGCGCACGCGGCGGCGGCGGCGGCGGAGAATTGTCTTGTGTCAGTGGGTCACGGTCGGGTCAATACCCCGTGGTTGACCTATATTTTTAATTAGGTAGTTGAAGAGTTAGTGCACTTTAATAAATTATTTTCGTGGAAACCATTACAGATAGGTGGATAGTTTCTTCGCAAAAGTTGTTTACAATACTGGGAAGAACATACTGTTTAAATTTCTCAAAAATTAAAATGGAACAAAAAAAATTACATACCTACATTCTTAGCAAAAGTTGTTCTATATCTGATACTGAATCAACCCTATAAGGCTTGTAGATTATTTTAAACTCACCTTATATATAAGTTGTTTCGTAATTAAAATTTCCGTAAATCTTACCCAATCAAACAACATGCGCATTGTCTGCTTTGTGGACATGTTGCATCCTCCTCATCACGGAGCCTATCTTTTTCTTTGAAACCGAAAAGGTCCCAGAGCGCAATAGTACGGTTTTGTACCCGCCGGGAAGGCCCACCTTCAGGGGCGGCTTTAGCCATTTCGAGGGCCCTGGCAAGTAGATAATTGCGAGGTCCTTATCGTTATGAGTTGTAATGCAAAGGTATGAAAAAATAAATATTGATTAGTAAATTGATTTTTTTGAAATAAACAAGTAATAATAAACGCATGGATAACAAATCATTTTTAATCATGATAAACTAAGGTTCTATTTTGCGGCTGTCTCTAAGACTAAAATCATTATTTATTTCACAATCATTTAAGGATGTTCCGACGCATACAATGTTTTTTTTATACAGAACGCAAAAAGTATTGCACTTTAAGGCACGAATTCGTCAAAAATATTAAATATAGCCATAGTAGTTGCAACGAAAACATATTCACAATTTCAGGTTTCATGGTTTCGTTGTAATTGCCGATTAGAAGTTTTACACCGTATGTGTGCAAACAACTTTATATGGGTGCTACGTCATTTTTCTTTGAAATTTTAGCAAGAACTGAAAGCCGATGTTATATCAGGTTTGGCAGAAATATTTTAATATTTATAACCTCGACGCAACTTTGGTGTCTTGGCTATAATTTTCAGGACCACTTCGATAGTAGGGTGCATTTCGGTTAAGGCTGTTCCGACCCATATAAAGTTGTTTGCACACATAACGCAAAAAGTATTTCACTTTAAGCCACGAATTATTAATAAAAGTTTAATATAGTCATATTACTTGCAGCGAAAACAATTTCACAATTTCAGGATTATTGGTTTTGTTACAATTTATTTAAATACGATTTTTATTTAACAGAGCCATCTAACGGTGTAAAACTTCTAATCGGCAATTACAACGAAACCATTAAACCTGAAATTGTGAATATGTTTTCGCTGCAACTACTATGGCTATATTTAATATTTTTGACGCATTCGTGCCTTAAAGTGCAATACTTTTTGCGTTCTGTGTAAAAAAAACATTGTATGGGTCGGAACATCCTTAATATTGTTTTCTTTTATATTTCAACCCCGAAATTATGTCGTAGTGTCCGCGATAACTGCCAACAAGAGAGCGCGAGTGGTGTAACGTTGACGTTAGTATTATATTGTGAGCCGTACGGCGCGAAATTCAAATAAACATATTGGTGCCTAATGTTTTTCTACTAGGGTTGTTGCGCGTTATTTATTTCTTTATTTATTTTAGACAGGCAGCCTAAGCTGATATGCCTAAATCTTATTTTTCATTAGATTAAGTTGATCGTCATGTGGAAAGTTATTTAATTAGTATTTGGTAACACATTTATTTATTTGTTGTTTTTTTTTAGTCAATCGCCATTGTAATATGAATTAACTGGTTATTTGTTTTATTTTCTTTTAAAATGAGTGTCCAAACGATTTTTGAATTGATTGGTTGAGTTAGCATCAATAACGTCTTCGGGGAGCTTGTTCCATAACTCCACAACTCTATTTGTAAAGAAATGTTTGCGGGTGTTGGTGTTATGTTCCGTGCAGTTGAGTTTCAAGCTGTGTCCTCTTAGGTGAGTGTTTTTATTTAAGGTGAGCATATTTCCAAGATTTGCGCAATCATATTTCCCGGTCATTATCTTGTATGCTTCTATGAGCTCACCTCTCCGACGGCGGCTTTCTAGAGAGGGAAGATTTAGAATTTTAAGTCTTTCATCATATGTTAGGTTGGAGAGCTGTTGAGGAATTTTGGTGAATCTTCGTTGCCCTGCTTGCCACCCCCAAAGGCCGCCACTGGCCACCTTAAAGGGTTTTATCAGTATACTGACGAAATGTTTTCGTGGACCGATGAGCGCGGCGACCCGAGACATCTCTCCTAGAGCTGCAAACTATTTAGTGTGAAGCCTTAACTAGTCCATGCCGCAGAGCCTCCGGCATAAAAAGGGAATGGCGAAACTTCAGCGATCGGTACGCCCCGCGCTCCGCCACGGGGTGTCCCGCTCTCGGTGAAAAAACGATTCCTAAATATATCAGGCCATCTGCCGCGGTGGGTTTCGCAAGAGTGCCGATATTGACGCGCCGGCCGGAATATAAAGATGTGCCTACGGGAGATGCGGTCATAAATCAACTGATCGAAACATTCGTGCAAACGGGTCGAAATGAAAACCGAGCGAATCGACCGATAAAGGTCGGGCAGCGAATCAATGTAAAGCTTAATTCTGCCCTCCTTATTAAAAAGGCGGTAACTACATTTGAGCCTCATATATAGGGGGACGCATCATAAAGTCCAAAAAGCACAAGGTCCAAAACCCATACCGTCCAAAACACTAATGAATACGAAACTTTTTCAATTAGGTTAGGTTAGGTGGGTTAGGTTAGATTATAATATTTGCATTTATAAATATATGCAAAAATACATACTTTTGGATGTTCTGGGTTTTGGACCTTATGCTTTTTGGACTTTATGAAGGCGACCCATATATAGTTACCGCCTGTTTTAATAAGGAGGGCAGAATTATGGTTCGAGTGAACTCATCGCAAATACCGTTAAATAGAAAATATATTTTTTATGCAACCTGACATGGATGGCTAATACCACACTACTACCGTTATGATATTAGCCCAATCCACCACATTCCCGACGCAATTAGGTGCCATGCCAGGACCTTCCCTTTATGAGCACGGCTACATGGAACTGGATGAAAAACACGGACAATTTTTAATAATAATAAACTGTTTATTAGATGAAACTTATACATACATTCTTAGAGTAGACTTAATATAATAGAACAAGTGTTAGTTTCATCTAATGGGCCACCATATTGCCTTGAGGCAATCTCTTCCTGGCCACCCATTAGATTTAACAACATAATTTAGGTAGGTGAATAAGTGAAGTAAGCATTAACTTAAGATTAAAACATGCGACAATTTAAAACTAAAAGAAACATAATTTTAACAAACATCATAAATCATAAATCAGGCATACAAGGAGCAAGCAGATCAAAAATAGACACCAAACGAAGGCAACAACTAGATCGATATTGAGGTAGGTCAGATATAACTCTCGAGATGGTACTTTTTTAAGCGAACGTTAAAAATATGTAAGGTTTCAGAGTCGCGTATGTCAGACGGTAATTCGTTCCAAAGACGAGGGGCTTGAACTGAAAAGGAACGTGTCATGAAGTTGGAGCAGTGCTCAGGTATTCGAAGCAGACGCTTATCACACGAACGCAATGAGAGGCCGTTGTCACTGATGGGAAAAAGCATTTCACTTAGATAACCGGGAGAGTCGGGATTATGTAAGATTTTAAAGACCAAACTAAGTAAATGCACAGGTATCTTTAACCATCCTAACTTTTTCCTAAATGGGGTGATATGGTCGTATTTACGGATGTTATAAATGTAGCGGATACAAGCGTTCTGTAGCCGTTCCAGTTTATTGATTAATTCACTTTTTAGGTCGAGAATACAAATGTCCCCATAATCCAGAAGGGGGAGGATAAAAGCTTGGGCCAGTTTAATTTTAATTAATCTAGGTAGATAATTTTGCATTTTTTTTAAGAGAATGGAGACTGAAAAACACTCTACGAGAGACAGCATTAATGTGTTCGTGCCATTCCATGTGTTGGTCGATTATCAAACCTAAATTTTTTACCTTTTTAAAATATTCAATTGCCGTTCCATCTACCACAACGGGTAAAACAATCGACATATCCATCTTGGACATTAATTTGCGGCCTCCAATAATTATAGCCTGTGTTTTTGTAGGGTTAATTAAAACTCCAAATCGTTTAGCCCACAAGCAAACTTTTCGAAGATCTTCGTTTAATTTGAGGACTGCATCATTGATTGCTTCTGGGCTAGATGAAATGTAAATTTGGAGATCGTCGGCATACATGTGATATCGGGCAATTAGATGACGAGTTATGGGTCTGATAAACAGTGAAAACAAAAGCGGCGAAAGTACGCTTCCCTGTGGGCCACCTGAATCAAGCGCAGCCCAATCAGAAACATCATTGGATTTTTTACGCTCTGCTTACGCTCCAACAGATAACTAGAGAACCACGTAACTACTACGTCTGACATTTTTAGGGAACGGAGCCGAGCCAATAATATAGAAAAGTTTGCTGAATTAAATGCGCTGCTAAAGTCTAACAGAGCCAGTACAGTTACTTTTCGATCATTCATAGCACTTCTTATATCCTCTGTTATCTTTAGCAGAGCGGTGGTTGTACTGTGAGAGGGCCGGAAACCGGATTGGTATGGGTCATGAAGGTTGTACGAAACCAGACAATTTGAAACGTGTGCCTGCACCAACCGCTCCAGCACTTTAGACAGTACAGGAAGAATTGAGATGGACCGAAAGTGTGAAGGTTGAGATGGTTTTGGGATTTTGGCCAGAGGTAGTATAAAGGCTCTTTTCCAAATCACAGGAAATATACCCTTGCTTAATGATGCGTTAAATATGTGTGTAAGGATTGGTAAAATAGCGTTTAATATCATTGAAAGCATCCAAATATTTATTCCATCTGCACCGACCGATTTAGATTTAATGGCAGTGAGGGCTGTTTTTACTTCTTCCTGAGAGACTATCGAAAATTCAAAGTTAGGCATAATAATTTGATCATCCTTGTTTACTTCATCAACTGCCTCTAGTGTAGCGTCTTCGCCTAGTATTATCGGTGAAGCAGCGAAATGTTTGTTTAAAATATTAAGGTCAATATCGGATTCAATAACCGATTTTGTATCCCCACAAGCGCCCACTGATCTTAAAAACTTCCATAGGTTGTCATTACAATTGTCATTACAATTTAAGGTATTGGTAAAAATATGGCATCTTTTAGCATTGCGACAACTCTGGTTTAACCGATTACGCAAATGCTTATATTCATTCCAGTTATCCGCCGATGGATCGATGTTATGGATCGCTTCATTGCCGCTTCGACCATCTTTTCCTACAATGCGATGGTACCAACCCGGGCGGGCTTAAACCCTACCACCTAGTCGGGGAAGGGGACCTACAGTTGTACATGGATTCCGAAACATGGAGCAGCTCGCATTCCAGTAGGCCTGTTACGAGTTACGCATCATTTATGAAATCGCTGCTCGCATCGTTGCAAAGAGCATTTGAGGGACACACTAAATCCATGGATTTTAATATTTGTGGTGGAAATATGAAATAATATAAATGTGCTAAAAATATACACCAGTTACATTCAGTTTATCCGTCAAATGCTCGTTTCAATGGTGTACATAAGCCAGCTAATAGGTTATCGAAGCTATTTAGGGATAAGTGATGCGTATGTCGTAATAGACTTAGGACCGATTTTTCAATCCTTATCAATCCTATTTATCCTTATTAAGCACTTATCGCACTGATAGCACAAATTCACGTTAGTCATCAAAAGACGGATAGTCATTACTATAATTTTACTAATAAACATATGAACTTACTATATCGGATGGATAAGCAGAAGCGTAAATAAATCCGTCGAATAGTTATCTGGCTGTTTATCTGACTATTGAAAAATCAGCTCTTACTTTCATTTGAATAACCCTTCTTTTCACCATCTCTAGCTACCTGAAATCCGATAGTTAACTTTCGGTTACATTGCAAATTTATATGGTGTAACCAAAAGATAACTTTGGGATTTTTGTACCTGGAGTTGGTGGAACCAGACGTAAATCAGATTCACTCCAGCCGTGATTATGGTTAATGTTATTGTTAAATATTGTCAGCCTTCTTCCTGCCTTTTTTCAGAAGGAAAAAGACGGACAATATTGAGAACGGGATTTTTTATTGCTGGTTTGATAATGTTTTTATCAATGTGATGTTACCAAGCCGGGCGAGTTTGACCATATCGCCTGATTAAAGGTTTCAACAAAAGTGCACATTTTAATCTTGGATGGGAAAGAAAGAGGTACCCTGTGATTCCAATCCGACGTCTCTGATACAAGAAACCAATAGGCTACAGATCATACATGCATAGCTTGACATTGATTTTGTAACCAAACAAGGATTGGTTATCAACCTTTAAACAAGGATACATATATTAAGGTGGCCCAACCCGGCGGGCCTAACTCATTCGCGGGCACGGTACAAAACCGTGCTGTTGGGCTCTGGGACCTTCTCTGTTTCAAAGAATAAGACAGGCTCCGTGATGAGGAAGATGCAACATGTCCACAAAAAAGACAATGTGCATAGTGTATGATTTGGTAAGATTTACGAAAATGTTAATTTCAAAACGACTTATAGCTAAAAGTAAACCACGACCGCTGTAGTCAAAAATCTAACAAAAACCAAATAGATTATAAATCTTGGTTGAATAAGCTATGTCTGATGACTAATCTTTTTAGGATGTTCTTACTAAATCATTGCGTAATCCACCTCCAAAGTTATTGTATAAAACGCGCAAAAAATTCAAACTTTCGGACCTTATAATTCAGAAACCAATCACAATTTTACAATGCCAATGGTCATCAGACATCTAGTTTGATCAAATAAAGCTATTTTGAGCAAAATTTTGGATCTCTGACAAGAAATATGGCCGTGATCTTCTTTCCCCTTTTGTATGGGGAGATGAGCAGGATGGGCCACCTTAAAGGCGGAGATCTGTAAAAGATCCGGGGGTTTACCATGGTGAGTTAATTTGCCGGGTGAATAGCAGGTGAACAGGCAAGAGAGTGATTAAATCTGACGTTTAGTCACACTTCGTACCATGCCAACTGGTAAATGTCATTCACTTGGCCGATTTTAACTTGCTATTCACCTGGTATCTTATTTACTATGGTGAACTCCATATTTAATACACTGTGATCCTCCGCTTATAGTCGAAGATGCTTCTTTTGGTATGACCGAACATTTGGTTATTGGGAACAACTATATCGTTTGGTCTTATGCCCCAAACGTACTGGCTGCATACCAATCTTTTGGTAAATTTGTTAATCCCCAATATATGTAAATAGGTACACACCTTAATTATATTTTTAATTGTTTATTCATCATCCATAGACAGTACACTGCACTCGGATTTGTCATATTTTATCATTAGCCAGTTCGGGGCAATCCCAGCGAATAAGAACTGGCAAGAAGCTCTGCTCTTTTTTTTCAACGTCCACTTAGTCTAAATTCACAAAAGTATTTAGACTCACAGATAAACACGCTAAATTAACATGAATTGACGATAATCAACAATTTATGTCATATGCAACATCATGACAAATTCATGACAAATATCAGTTTATTAGTAAAGACCATGCCCGCCATCTAGCATGTTGCCAATTGGAGCAAGCCAGTCCCCACAAACAGCACCCGTTCACGAGCATCACGCCAGGCACAGCCATCGCCTCGATCAACCATATTTTGGGGAAAGAGGAGACCCAAACCTAGCGTCGCCGTAAGCAGGGACCTTAAAGCGATGCACTACTCCAGTGGCAAAATGATAAAGTTGTGAAAGCTCTGTACGATTTAGTTTTAATACGATTATTTCTGTCATGAACTACTACAGTGACCTGTAAACGAAGAGTCAAAATACAAAATACATTATTATTATTATTATTTCAAGTTAAATATTATAAAAAATATATAAAGTAATATCTCCAATCTCACCTACAACATTGATGAGAGCGAGTGCCTCGCACAGATAGTATCTGTAGGCCCACCAGTTGTGGTACCGCAGGTTCTCCCACAGGTAGTCCAGTATGAGCTTCTTCTTGGTTCTCTTCTCGATCTCCGTGCACACCGCCACGTCCAGGTCCATCATGAGGGCGCGGATCTTGCCGCCCTCCCAAGACTTCCACAGCCACCGCGGCGTGTAGAACAGCATCGCCTGTGGACAAGAGCGGCGCTTTGAGAACTTTCAACGTAATGACAACGTATGTACCTACATACGTTATGGGCGGTGAAACGGGTCAATAAAGTCGTAACAACATTACGTCGAAACATTCCATGTAATGTTAGTCGATTCCGATTTAGAAATAATATTCCGGGAGGTCACGACATTTTTGGTCACGATAAGGTAAATTGGCTGAATCTGGGTTCACATGTTAGAGACCCACCCTCTGATGCTAAATATGTCGATCTGCCTGCGCCAAGTGGTTGCGTTAGCTAGATTGGCTATATACAATAGATGTTGGTATGTACCTTCCAATGAATATACTGATTGTCTAGAAATATTGATATAATCAGTATGTTTTTTAATTAAATACTTAAATATACCTCAATTCATACCTGTGACCTAAATCGCGTATAACTACGAAATTCAACCAAAGATTTGTTCAGTTTTTGTAAGTACATAGTGATACTTTCATGCTTTCGTTATTTGCAGCCATTTACCTTATCACATTTTTTGCTATCATAACTACGTTTTCAGGAGCCTTTTCTACGTAACGCAACCACTTCGAGCAAGCAGATTGACACATTTAGCTTCAGGGGGTTGGTCTTTATTCTGTGAAGCCAGTTTCAGCCATTTACGTTATCGTTACCATTTTGGTCGTAACCTCCTAGGCTATAACTTCTAACTTCAAATCTAAATCAACCTAACTAATTCTAACTAAATAACGTGTGTTGGCACGCTGGCTTCTAGCCATGTTTTAGCATCCTCCAAGTCAGCCAGGGCTGCCGCTAATACGGCTGCATCAAACAAAATTTAACAAAAAAAATAACCGATTTCAAAGAAAAAGCACTAAAAAGTAAAAAATAATTTCCATTTTTGTAGTTACGATTTCTGTTATTTTTTGAGTCGGCGTCAGCCGGGCACGCGCTGCGCCAATCAAGAGAACCTAACCTAACCTAACATTGGCTGACACCGATTTTGAGCGGCTCGTAGCCTAGTGGCGCGGGGACTGGACTAGCGTACCAGAGGCCTGGGTTCAATTCCGACTTGCACCACTGTCTTTCTCTTTCCGAGTTTGATACGTGCATTTCGTCGCGAATGCGAGCTGCTCCATGGTTCGGAACCCATGTAAAACTGTAGGTCCCCTTCCCCTACTAGGTGGTAGGGTTTAAGCCCGCCCGGGTTGGTACCATCGCATTGGATGAAAAGATGGTCGAAGCGGCAATGAAAAATTGTCCGTGTTTTCCATCCAGTTCAATGTAGCCGTGCTCATAAAGGGAAGGTCCTGGCATGGCACCTAATTCCTTCGGGAATGTGGTGTATTGGGCTAATACCATAACGGAAGTTGTGTGGTATTAGCCATCCATGTCAGGTCGCATAAAAAAAAAAAAAAACTACAAAAATGGATATTATTTTTTACTTTTTAGTGCTTTTTCTTTGAAGTCGGTTATTTTTTTTTTATTTGTATATTTTTAGTGAATCTGAAGTACACTCACTAATTTGTACACGTCCTTTCCAATAAAAAAGAATCACCGAAATCGGTTGGCGTTATATTGAGTTATTCGTCCATTTGTCGCGCACATCTTAATACAAATTTAAGACTTTTATGATTTTCTCATGGGATATCATTGTCAGAACTTAACCAAATTAAAATGGGACCACTTGGGAAGCACTAGCTATCATTTAAAAAATAATCATCAAAATCGGTTCACCCAGGCAAAAGTTATGAGGTAACAAACATAAAAAAAAAACACAGACGAATTGATAACCTCCTCCTTTTTTTAAGTCGGTTAAATATTAAGAATTATACTTCTCTGCGTGACCACTTTGATTTCCTTGAGTTCTCTGTGGAAACGTTTGGTGTATGGTCAACAGATGCAAAGCAGACTGCATTGGAAAACTACGCATTGAGAAATGTGGTGACCAACAAGCTAAGGCATACGGCGAATTGGCATGGAAATTCAGAGTGGAAATGCACAGAGCATTTTAGGTACTATGGGAAGCTCGACTGGCATGGACGAAATTTTCTATTTAGTTTAGTAAAGCGGTAAATGTCTGATGGGACGGCGCCTAGTCAACAAATGCCTAAACGTAAGCTTGATGCGTGGAATCAGCACCATCTAGTAGAAGCATCCTGTCGATTTTAATATAATCGATAAATGTAATTGCGATCATTGAATAAGTAATCCAATGGTCGCAGGTTCAGTTCCTGCTTCAGACTCCAGACGTCCAGAGATAAAAAATTTCAATTTTTTTTCAAGATCGGTTTAAAATGCTCCAATGTAGATGTCCATGTTCTCGGTTCTGTAACCATAAATTAGTAACTATTTTATTACTTAAAACTTTAGAAACGTTTAATTCTAAATCTGGAAGATAACACGGTCAAACGAGGTCTTATTCGGCAAAGTGATCTGAAATTTACCCGTAAGCATGGTAAGAAATGCTACTATATTAATTTGTAATCACTCACTTGCCTGTTAACCCATTTACCATGTTAACCCCAGGTTAAGAGGAAATAGAGCTGTGTAAATATGAAGCTTACTCACGTCGACTCATGCGGCACTATCAGCTAACCCAGTTCTTTGCATCGGAGCAACCGGAGATGCATTACAAAATAGGCCTACCTATACGCCAAGTGGTACGGATTCAGAAGTCCATTCGGTCGTAAAGCGGCCGATATCTCCGCCGAGCGTCGATCACTCCTCACAATCGTAAAAGCTTATAGGACCTTTCAGCTCGATAATAAAGACGCTTCGCTATTTATTTCCTTGCATATCGCCGAGTGCCTCCGCGTCACAGGAGGCCAACTCTGGGAATTCCGAGTGAATGGATCAGGAGTGTACTCAGAAGAGGAATTCACTTTGACGTTACCCTCTTATTCTGTTCAGAGTGGTCAGTCTGATTTCTAACCTAAATTGGCCTTTACGGAACGTCGAAGTTACGAGAAAACGTCAACATACAAATGGTTTCGACTTATTCCGTGGTTTTACTTCTTCAAGCTGTCAAAGTCAAACTCGGTCTTCCGATTTGTATGAAAACGCGGAGTCGGCGTAAACGGCAACATTTCTCCATACATTTGAAAACGCCAGTCGATCGGTTTGGCGTAAGCGCCAATTTAGGTGACAACTGGGACTACGGGCTCAGTTCTGAGTCGCCCGAAATTAAACATGTCCATGTGTTTCCGATTCAGCGCTAACAAAAAAAATATCTATTTCCATAAGCGATCCGTAAATGCACCAGAACAGTAGGTCTATTCTTGGAGTTCCGTGCTCAGGAATCAGGAATATTTCCACCGAGAAAACAGCTTTCATAGTAATTCATAAAGAAATTTTCTTTACGGAATCGTTAACCTTGAATTATAGATAATAGCTTGGACTACAGCTATAAAAGCGGTTCTCATGACGGAAAGATTCCTAATATCTGAGCACGGAATTCCAAGAATAGGCCTACCGGTCGAAAGTTATTAACTTATTCAGTGATGATTCAGAAGAATGTTCTCCGTATGTAAATCAATTAGCACAAGAATTAGTCTCCAGATCGCTCGGCCGCGCTTTGCATTTCGATGAAAAATTGGCCGCGAATACAACGATTCTGTCGTCTTGTGCATCAAGCTGCCGGTTCACGGCGTGTCCCTGTCAACGGTGCCATTCTTTTGAGCTTTTCGAGAATTTATTGGCACGTTTACAAAACGAATGAGACACGTGAATGGAGATGCGAAAAAATTTAGAGTACTCACGAATTACGTAGACGAGAAATAATAATATCTTCGTGAGTGGATTAAGATATGGGCAAAGCTAAAGATTCGCTGATTAATATTTTTGATGAACTTAAACTGTGGAATAGTGAAAGGGTGGAAAGGTACGGTTCTGTTGTGTAAAACTTTTTAATATAAACAAATCTAAAATTTGGAAATTCAGCAGGAATTTAATTAGTGTTAACAATGCCTAGCCCTTCAAATATTTATTGGCACGCACAAACCGCCTTATACTACTGTAGTTATCAGTGTTGAGTGACTGAAAAACTGTTTAAATACAGGTTACAGTGATCTACCCTACGAACCTACTTCATGAATTTTTAATTTATCTAATAACGTTTGTAATATTTTTTTCTTTCCAGGTATTAGGAGAGAACTCACATCATTGGAACACTCTTTCTTAGTGTAGAAGGTAAATTTTATAATTAGAACGCGCCGATTTATGAGGCGCCAAACGGCAGCACATATACATAGTAGTTACAGAAATAGTTTAAACAAAATTAACTACATAAATGTACAGCCTGCAAAAGATGCTGTTCCATATTCCGATTAATTCGTATAGAGAGATGCTGAAATCTAAATTATTACATCTAACAAACTTTCTCAAATAGATTGCACGTTGTTGTCCACTAATCTGTGTAGATCTTTAGGATACCAGACGTGGTCTGAAGGACCTCTGACATTTAGACCATTCAGATTTCAACTAGAAGTCGTCGGATGCGCAGATTGTAGTGGGTAGGTTTAGCCTCGGACGTTCAATGGCAAAAAAAAACACTCGGCAATGATGTCAAGGCATGCTCACAGATCGCAGACTTGTGAAATTCATAGTTTCGAGGTGCATTGATATGCTCTCCTATTTTTACTATTTAAACACTACGTTTTGTCTGGCCAATGCCCGAACAACAGTCAAAAATCTAAACGAACATACGAATTTCAAATTACTGAACTACTAAAACTGGAAAAGATGCTATAGTTTACATTCTAGAATAGAAGAATTCATTTACACATATGCACCATTGCCTTCTTTGCAGGACTATTCCTGGAATTCAGTAATCAGCAATCAGGAATACTGAATCTCGAAACCAGATTTAAGGTGGCCCAACCCGCTCATCTCCCCATACAAAAGGGGAAAGAAGATCACGCCCATATTTCTTGTCAGAGATCCAAAATTTTGCTCAAAATAGCTTTATTTGATCGAACTAGATGTCTGATGACCATTGGCATTGTAAAATTGTGTTTGGTTTCTAAGTTATAAGGTCCGAAAGTTCGATTTTTTCGCGCGTTTTATACTATAACTTTGGAGGTGGATTACGCAATGATAAAGTAAGAACATCGTAAAAAAAAATAGTCATCAGACATAGCTTATTTAATCAAGATTCATGATCTATTTGGTTTTTGTTAGATTTTTAACTATAGCGGTGGTGGTTTACTTTTAGCTATAAGTCGTCTTGAAATTAAAATTTTCGTAAATCTTACCAAATCATACACTATGCACATTGTCTTTTTTGTGGACATGTTGCATCTTCCTCATCACGGAGCCTGTCTTATTCTTTGAAACAGAGAAGGTCCCAGAGCGCAACAGCACGGTTTTGTACCGTGCCCGCAAATGAGTTGGGCCCGCCGGGTTGGGCCACCTTAATAGCGGTTTACAAAGCAATTTGCTCGACGAAAAGATTCCGGAGCATAGTTTTTTTAAGTAATCAAGGTTTTCCGTCGAAAAAATCGCCTTAAAAACCGCTACAATAGCGGTTTTATATACTCAGGATTCCTGATTGCTGATTACGGAATTCCATGAAAATACCTACAAGAATCAAATCGACAGCGTCGGTAGTAAAAAGCGACCAGGGCCACATTGTTTGTTCCCGAAATTTTAATAGTTAATCGACGGTTTAAATAATCGCGTTGGCGACCGAATATACGGTGCGGCTTGCAGGCGTTGCGCCGACCGACATTGTTTGCGTTTGCGGTCAATATTGTATATCGAAATAAAGGCGCACGGTTCATCTTCTAGGAAACCGAAAACGACGCCGTAAAATATTGACGGATTATCCTGGAATAGTGGTAGTGTCTGAAAATTGATGGAAATGCGCAATAATATCCTTCCAATGATACGAACTTAGTGCAATTGATTCATAACTCCCAAGGTTCATTATAATTTATGCAATGTAAATGTTAATCTAGATTATATCGATGGTTAATCTCTAATTTGGTGGTATTAAATAAATATACTTTTTCGTACTAGGCACGTCGCTTATTCCAAGGAATAATAATACAATATTAATTATTACAGCCCTGTGGCTGTATCTCTATTATTACTATGACTATGCCTCCACTGTCAGTCCGTCCGTCCGTCCGTCCGTCTGTCACAGGGCTGTATCACATGAACCGTAATAGGTAGGCAGCTGAATTTTTCACAGAATGTGTATTTATTTTGCCGCTATAACAACAAATAGGTATTATTAATCAACTCCAAAAAACGTGCTTTCGCCTCGTTGAGTGGGATTCCGAGTAGGTTGTACCCACTACCTTAAAACCGGAATTAAACTAAGTGTTAAATATACATCGCCAACATAAGTTCTTATAAGTTTACACCGCTGTACAGCCCATACTATTTATACAAAAATACATATTCCCAGTTCGCAAAACCGTACTGGGCCGAAATGTTTCTCCTCCAACGCCGTAGGTATCGTTAAGAACTCTTTAAAACAGATGAACATGTCAGCCAGTACTGAATCGCACGCCGGGAAACTGTAGCTTATTAAATATTATACATCGCCAACTACGAAGCACACTAAGCATGGTTTTCACCAAGTGCTGATTTATTTTATTCAACACTTAAAGGGCATTTATTACTAAACTCCTGATTATCTTGTACTGGTATTGATTGCAAGCTGCTAAGAAAGGCCCTTAATATGTGGCGATTAAGCTAATCAACAGTACTGAAAAAGGCATTCAAAATTTAAAAAAAAACATAGTTGTCATAGCTTAGGGGCGCGGGAACTTGCTTTCCATGCCCAGAGGTTATGGGTTCGATGTCCACCCCTTTCATGCATCAATATGTTTCTCTTTCTGAATCGGGTAAGTGCATTTAGTAATGAATGACAGCTGTTTCACATTTTGGATTGATCCCCTTCCCCTACTAGGTGGCAGGGCTAAAGCACGCCCACGTTCATTCAAGGAAATACAATTTTTCCATGTTTCCAATCCAGTTCAATGTAACCGTGCTCATTAAGGGAAGGTCCTGGAACGGCAATCAATTACTTCGGGACTTGTGTTAGGGTAATGTCATAACGATGGGTGTGATATTAGCAATCCATGTCCAATTAAAAAAAAGGTTGTTTGCATATTGCGGATGTATATGAACTCAACGAAACAAATCATGCATTTAATACTTTTCACGAGATACTCTCCCTTTTCTTTAATCTATGTTTTCCTTTCTATAAGGTTAAAATGTACAGCTATAGAAAACCAAGATGGATTACAAAAGGCATTAGATACAGTAGCAAAATAAAAAGAAAATTGTATATCATACATCGAAACGATCGGACAGAACTAAACAAAAAAACATACAAAACATACAGTAAAACCTTAAAAAAGTGTTTAAAATTGGCCCAAAAAAACACAAACAGAGACCGTTTAGCAAATTCTAAAAATAAAACAATCGCTACCTGGAACATTATCAAAGAAACTTGCGAAAATATATCTCCAGACAGAAACTCAATTCTAAAACTAAACGTTAATAAAAATGAAATAACAAGTCCCGAAGAAATAGCGAACTCATTAAATAATCATTTTACAAACGAAGTAAGAGAAAAAAGCAGACCTAACACAAACGGTAAAACTACTATAAATATCGACAGAACATTACATTCAATATTTCTAAAACCAACCACACCTCTTGAAATATTAAAAATTATTTACGAACTCAAAAATACGAATTCGGTAGGATATGATGAAATATCAACTAATATTATAAAATCAAGTGCACACTTACTTTGTTACCCGATTTCATACCTGATAAATTTATCATTAAGCAGTGGTATATTTCCTGAAAAATTAAAGATATCAATTGTAAAACCATTATTCAAAAAAGGAGATAAAAAAGAAATGAAAAACTATAGGCCTATTACCCTGATACCAATTTTATCAAAACTCTTTGAAAAAGTAATGATTCTGCGAATGATCAAATTTATAGATAATAATTCAATATTAGTGAATGAACAAAATGGTTTTAGAAAAGACAGATCAACAAGCTTAGCTATATATGACCTTATGAAAGAAATTACTGAATGTATGAATCACTCAATACCAGTTACTGCTGTGTTTATGGATATGACAAAAGCCTTCGACTATGTCTGTCATGAGACTCTTTTACAAAAGATGGAGAGATATGGATTCCGTGGTAATGCACTCCAGTGGTTAACTTCTTACCTCTCTGAACGAAAGCAGTGTACAGAAATAACCAGGATTTGTTTAAAATCAAAAACTGTATTGAAGTATAGGTCTAAATACATGTTGGTAACGCACGGTGTACCTCAAGGTAGTATTTTAGGACCTCTTCTATTTCTAATGTATATAAACGATTTACCAAACTCAATAAAACACCGTATGGTGTTATTTGCTGATGACAGCACAGTTATAATAAAGGGATCAAGGACTGAAAATGGGCTTAAAGACTACGAAAATAATATAAATTCAGCCATAGAACAGATTGAAACATGGCTAAAAAATAATAACTTAATATTAAATATTGAAAAAACTAAACTAATGCAGTTCCATGCTCCGCAAAGTACACCTTGCGAGCTTAACATTGAACTTAAGGGAGCCAAGATCATAGGGGTTAAAGAAATGAAATTTTTAGGGGTGCTACTGGACTGTCATTGCAACTGGAAACCTCATATCAATGGATTAATAAAAAAGATTAGTAGATTCGTATTTGCGCTTAAACGGCTGAGACGGGTATCATGTCTAAAAACAGTACTAATTGCCTATCATGCATATGTGACCTCTAATCTAAGATACGGTCTACTATTTTGGGGCAACTCCACAAATATAGAGGCAGTTTTTAAAATACAAAAAAAATGTGTAAGAGCAATGTGTCAGTCTCGCTCCATGGATAGTTGTAGACCACTTTTCAAAAGGTTGAAATTATTAACGGTTCCTAGCTTCTATATTTATGAAACTTGTGTTTTTGTCAAGAAAAATTCCCAATATTTTAGGGAAACCAGCTCCATTCACTCATACAATACTCGATCGAAGGGAAAACTATATTGTACTCAACCACGCACTACTTTGTATAGAGATAGTTTATACTACATGGCTGCAAGGTTGTTTAATGAAATTCCGACAGATTTTAAAAAACTTGACATTCATCGATTTAAAAAGGAATTAAATAATTGGTTAATCGAAAAATGTTTTTATAATGTGAGCGAATTTTTAAATATGAATATATAATCTTTAAATGTTTTCAACGGTTATTATATATGTTTAGTTAATTTATCTGCCTAAACAATTTAATGGAAATGTAATTTATTACTTTATATTGACTCAATTATTTTACAATGTGTTCGATTATTTTATATTTTTAATGTGAATTTAAAACTGTATGCTTTTATTTGACATGCTATGTCATATTGCACGCCTACCCAGGCAGTTTTAGCTTGACTAACGTACCTCTTAAGAGTGAGCCAATACATATCCCTAAGCAAAAAACGGCAATAAAGATTTGATTTTGATTTTGATTTTGAACAAAAAAAATTCAAATTGCTTTTTAAAAAAAAAAAAAAAAAAAAAAAAAAAATTCACAATATATGGAAAAATCCAATGCTTTCACCACCGAGCCAGAATCATACTAATACCAACATTTCAATTCTTCACTCTTTTTCCAACAAAACCGGCCAAGTGCAAGTCGGACTCGCACACGAAGGGTTCCGTACCATCATACAAAATTTACACAAAAAAACACGTTTGTTGTATGGGCCCCCCCTTTTTTTTATTTAACCTATTTGTTGTTATAGCGGCAAAATAAATACACACTCTGTGAAAAATTCAACTGCCTACCTATTACGGTTCATGTGATACAGCCCTGTGACAGACGGACGGACGGACGGACGGACGTCCGGACAGCGGAGGCATAGTAATAGGTTTCCGTAGGCACCCTTTGGGTACGGAACCCAAATTAAAAACGCTACCATATTATTTAATACAAAAATGTCCAGATGCATTTTCTGGTTGGATATTTATTTACCTCAGAGTTCCAAATGCAACAAATAACTTGAACGCGTCTTCGCGTTCAGAAACGGATCAAAGCTGCACAACTGTGCCAAGGTTCGCTTTAAAACGACACCTGGACACGTTGGATACGTTTACGAGAGGTAAACGGATCACGTCAGTGAAAACTGTGAGTTTACGACCGCGTCAGATGGCCGGGGAGTTATATCGAAGGTGTTGCAACAATTTGAGTCCTCCAATTATGTAAATTGCCACGTAGTCGACATGACGAAAAGTTTTAAAACATGTTTTTTTCTTTTTATGTTAAGCGTACGCCAGGCCCTCGTAAGGTGCTCGACGACGCCCATGGGATTTCGAACTTACAGTAGGGCTGCGAAAAGCATGCCAGCCGGCCAGGTGCTTCTTCACACCATGTTTGAAGGACCCCAAATTGTACTTTGGGTGCAATGCCTCGGAAAGGAGTTCATTCCATTGTTTTCCGACCCTATAGGTGAAGGGTCTAGAGGATCGGTTGGTTCTTATAAATGTCGACCGTGAATTTGAGCATATTCTCCCTGTGCGTTGAGCGAAGGTAGAAAGGGGAGGGAGGGACAGCGTTATGCAGCTCCGACGAGCATTCTTCATGGTAATGACGATAGAATACAGAGAGAGACCCTACATCCCTTCGGAGTTGGAGGGTCTCCAAATTTAGGGAAAATTCGGGATCGCGAACGAACGCACGATCCGACGCTGTATTGAGTCCAGGGAGCCAAGCAGGTGCTTAGCTGAGCCGGCCCACAAATGCGAACAATAATCCACGCAAGACATAATGAATGTTTGAAAATGATGTCACAATACTTGTAATAGTGGTTAGTTGTTTCATGTAACTGGACATGGATGACTAATAACACAACAACCGTCATAATATTAGCCCAACACACAGCATTCCCGAAGGACTTAGTTGCCATGCCAGGACCCTCCCTTCTAAGCACGGCTACATTGAGCTGAATGGAAAACACGGAAAAATTTTCATCGCCGTTTTGACTACCTTTTCATCCAATGCGATAATACCAACCCGGAAGAGCTTAAACCTATAACTTAGCAAAACCCAAAACTTTTCGTAACGATTAAGTTAACTTAAGAGCATTCTTATACCTAAACGTTTTCGACCAATTTTTGGATTGAAACGAGATAGCCAGAGCCCGACGACGCTTAGTTAGAGCAGCTCGGAATAAATATTTCTAAATGTGACACCGGTTTTTCATTGTTTCGTTAAAGACATTTCAAAAACCTTAACCAAATTGGTAGATAATGTTATGCTCTTTCAAATTATATTTAAATCAATATCAGTTACTGTCAATAGCGGCAGCAAACTTGAAAAATAATACGTCTGAGACCTGATTTCAGCATTTTTTTCCATGCAAAAAAATCATTTCCTAAAATATTTTTTTCCTATATTGGTAGAACGATAGTTGAAATTATACATGTTTTTTTTCATGTTCTGATTCCATAAGGTTCGGGAACTTAACGCAAACAAACCATACGCAATGGCTAGCATAATAATCTTAAATCTAAAAATCTTTGTTAAATTGGGAGACCGTGGGATGAGAAGCAGCCAAAAGGCAGACCACACGAACTTAATTAACTTGATGGAAAAGCACAACATCGAAAAAAAATATTATAATCTGAGGAAGGTCTATAGCACTTAGGTCGAAAATGGCTAAGGGCAGATTTTTCAATATTCTGATAAACAGCCAGATAACTATTCGACGAGTTTATTTACGCATCTGCTTATCCATCCGATATAGTAAGTCCATATGGTTTTAGTAAAATTATAGTCAGATAATTATAGACTAGGAGGTCGCGACAAAAATGGTAACGATAACGTAAATGGCTGAAACTGGGTTCACATGATAAAGACCAACCCTCTGATGCTAAATGTGTCAGTCTGCCTGTACCAAGTGGTTGCGTTACGTAGATAAGGCGCCTGAAAAAGTAGTTATGGTGACAAAAAATATAAATGACAAGGTAAATAATGGCTGCAAATAACGAATCATGAAATAATCAGTACATACTTGCTTAGCAATACCAAAACTGAACAAATCTTTGATTGCGTTTCGTAGTTATAGGCGATTTAGCTTACAGATATAACTTTAGGTATATTTCAGTATTCAACTAAAAAACCGACTGGTTATTGTTGTATTATTAATAGGTATCAATGTTTCTAGACAATCAGTATATTCATCAGTAGGTACATACCAAATTCTATTTTATATAGCCAATCTAGATAACGCAACCACTTGGCGCAGGCAGACCGACATATTTAGCATTAGAGGGTTGGTCTCTAACATGTAAAGCCAGATTCAGCCATTTACCTTATCGTGACCAAAAATGTCGTGACCTCCCGGAATATTATGATTGAAGATATAATTCTTTGGCAACGACTACCCGTCTTTTGACAACGTGATTTTGTACTATCAGTCCGATAAATACTATCTGAGGATTGAAAAATCGGCTCTAACAAGAAGAAATTAAAACATTTTAATGAAAATCCATCATCAAAAACAATAATAGATAGATATTTGAAGAACTAAAACACTAACTTTCTTCCTAAGCATGTCATAAAAGCTAGTGATATACCTCAGGCAGATCTACAACGGTTTTCATACTTTGAATAAAAAATATCAAAAATTTGATTGTACTTACAATTCATGATTGTCATAAATATTTGACGAGCGAACAGATAAAAGAGAAAAATCATGGACGGATATTGGAAATTTATTTCAATACTTACGAGTGCGATTGGGCGACATGTCATGTTATTTGCCATCAAATGTTTTGCCGGCAGACAACTTTTATTGAAGCATTGTTTCCAGATTATATTAATTGTTCGAAATGAAGCTATACACACCTAGATTCGGCATCACAGCATCGTGTTCTAATTTCAAAATTGTATATTATTTTCGCGGTTAAAAGCCATAACACAAGAAATAAAAAAATACTTCAGATTTTTTGATAAGGTCCACGTTCCTTAAATTATGTCTGGGCCTGTTTTTTTTAAAATCCGTGTAACAGTACCTCGCTTTGGGAAACTGAAGGAAAGTAGAACCATTCGTGCGAACGCATCTCATCCGATGCACTCCGCCCGGACTTAGATGTCTGAATTGTGCATTGCGCCTTGCATTTCAGGTAAGAATAAAGTTTAAGCTGCATTTATATTGAGCCAAGCTACGCTCGGTTTGAAACCTATTTTGTATGCTTGAATTAAAGACCAGGCCGTATTTTTTTGAATATATTTCTTCCAGTCAACCATTGCCCCAAGGGTTGAATGCAAGAAATTATTTTTCGCGATAAGTTGAAATTTAATGCAATTATGTGGTTCTTTGTAATCGCCTATTCATATAGTAAATGATAACATCGGCTAATATGATAAACATGAGGTGTATTCACCGCGGTAATCCGAAAAGTGGTTCTGGCATGGAAATCTTAAATGAAGTTCTATGATTATTTTATTTAGCACAAAATAATCAATTAAATTTTAAATGATAATTGTATCACAATAAACATTTTATATTAAGCGTTGAGCTTACGATTTGATCTGACATTAACAAAATTTTAAAATTATCTATGATCAAAATTAGTACTTTACATTGAAATTATTTAAAATTTGATTGCTCCGCCTGTCAAGTTTAGAGCGAACTAGAATAACCGCATCGCAAAACTGATGCGTTGGTGCACTCGACTTAGGTACAATATGTCGTTCTATCCCACCATTTTATCCCATTATAATACGAAGGCAAAAATATAGTAAAAAATATGTTCAACTATTATAATACAAGATGAAATAACCCACAACTTGAATATCAAAACCTTTAATACACAAACCCACAGTTCCACATGGTTTGCAAATCATGGAATAGCTCGCTTTCGCTTCTCCAAATTAGAAAGAGAAAAAAAGTGGTGCATAAACGGGCCAGGGATTGAACCCATGACCGCTCGCAAGAGAAGCAAAGCCTCATGCCCTATGCTGAGGCACGCAGGGTGAAAGGGCAACCTAAAAATTACAACAAAATTCTTAATACATTTTAAGGGTCGGAATCCATGTAAAACAGTAGGTCCCCTTCCCCTACTGAGTGGTAGGTTTTAAGCCCGCCCGGGTAGGTACCATCGCATTGGATGAAAAGATGGTCGAAGCGGCAATGAAAAATTGTGCGTGTTTTCCATCCAGATCAATGTAGCCGTGCTCATAAAGGGAAGTTCCTGGCATGGCACCTAATTCCTTCGGGAATGTGGTGTATAGAGCTAATATCCTAACGGTAGTTGTGTGGTATTAGCCATCCATGTGAGGTCGCATAAAAAAAATGGTTAGAATATAATTTTCTACTTTAAAACCTTTTCAGTCGGATATACAACGCAACGCTTCTGTCTATTGAGTGTAACCTTACACTTTCACCCTGAATATGCAAACCTTGAATGAATGAATGAATAAATTCTTTATTGTGCATAAACAAAAATACAATTACAAAGAAAACATACAGCAAAACAACAATACTGCACAAAGGCGGACTTATCACTAAGAGTGATTTCTTACAGTCAACCCTTGGGGTGATGAGGAAAGGCAATAGAAATATCTGTAGGTAGGTGACACACCAGAATTTGAAAAGAAAAAAAAATTTACTCCATAAACATACATATACCATAATATATTCATATTTATACATATAATTGAATATACTAATATATATGATACAATACACAAATACATATTATTATATCCACAAACCAGGAAAAAAAAAACCTTTATCTCAAACTTAAATTTTAATATTATGTATTTACAAAGATATTGTGTGTTTATAAATCACAGCTCTGCAACTACGCTATGACGTTGGGCTAATTAAAGTTTCAGCGTAGAACGGCGACATAGAACACATATTTATGACGGCGCGCGGCGTACGGGGTGCATGCATGCGGGATGTTTACGGGCGCTGCGGGCGACCACCGGCGACGATCGGCCCGCCCATAGCCCGGGAGATATCGCCAAATATATTTACGTCACCGTATTTGTGTATGCCGTATTGGCGCGGCAGCGGCGCACGGTGATTTTAAAATTTAGTTCCAGAGACATATGAATTAAAAAGTATTTTTTTAGGGTTCTTTGCTTTCCAACGACGCACTTGATCGTTGGAAAGCAGTGGTTCCGTACCGCTGAGGGCCGGGAGGACGGCAGAAAAATTGGCGTATGTCCAGCAGTGGACGCAAACTCGCTGACTGATTGGCTGACTGACAGGTGTATCATCATTGCTTAGTTTACATGACGGCTCCATGGAAATGTACTTTGCCCACCCCCTGACAAAAACATGTCATCAAAAAACATTAGTTGCAGTTGTCATTAGTCTTGCGTTCTGTCAGTAGCGGGACAGATCCGGTGTATTTTGTCCAGCAAATTGAGATTGAGACCATTTTTGTAAGCCTTCACGAGAAGCTCGTGTTTTAGTGCTTTTTATTGGGAATCGTCGACTTAAGTGCCACATGTTTGGCCTCTCGCTTAGGCAATGCTGGGTAGAAGTGAGTGATATTGTGCCAGAAGTGAAATGTCGGCATGAGAAGTTAGCTAGCAGACACCAACGATCGTCGCGTATTGTGCGAAGCAAATAAAGGTGCCAGCAGATAGGCCTGTCTTCCGACGAGTCGCTATGAACACGAAGCGGTGCTTGCATCGGCCGGTGAGTTACCGCCTCTTTTTTTTTAAACAAAGCTCATCATATGGCGCACGCCAGGACCTCACAAAAAAGGCGCCCGACGACGCCCATGGGCTTTCGGCATTGAACTAAAAAAACAACTAGAAGCGCCATCAGAGTCAAACATCATACAAGAGACCGTTTCAACTCGTTTTCTCCTCTAGCCTATGGTGTGAGCCTTCATGAAATTTTTATTTTCCCGCTCTCAGTTATAATTTTTAATCGACAAACGTTTTGCCATCTAAATTATTCATAACATACTCATATTACTATTTATAACCAAATATAAGATTTGAATATTCAATTAACACACAAAACATTACGCGAATCAGGTAATTTAAAATTGCAACTTTCGTATTAATCCTCACCTCAGAGATATTTTTCTTAACCTGGTATCACTCAGTTATCCATCGCATTCTGTTGCATGAGAGCGAGAGGGACCTAAATAGGAAAATCATGTTTGCTAGAAAGGGCACGCACTTGTCTGAGAGAACACTATCCTCCGGCGAACGCGATACACACACACTCACACCACAAATGCATGACTGACAGAGACCTATAGTGAAGTACTTCATAGAATATACGTATGCTAGAAAGAGATACCGGCTTTTCCGACAGTTTTGTCGTTCAATGTCGGATATCACGATAACGACACCGCGCCGTACGCCATACTGCCACACATATCACCATAATATAACGCCATTTGATAAAATTTCGATAGCAAACCTGTGATATGTGATATGGCTTTCCAGTAATCGTTTTTACATGTTTACACTACAAACGACGGCATAATTCTTCCTTTCTTTTACCATAGATCAGCACAGAAACAGACAGCTCAGGTACTCTAAATTGTTCGAATTAGAGTACCTGACTTGACACGCAGGGGAAAGCTCAGAACGGATCTAAATGTTTTCTTTATAACAATGGCTTTCGGACATTCACAGGGGCTGCGAAAACCATGCCGGTCAGCATGTTGAGAGTCGTACTCGGGTTATATACAAGGTGTTTTGGGATAGGTAGTAGAAACTTCGAAAATTGAAAGTTGTACTCATTATTAGCAGAAAAAAAACTTAAAGTTTTTTACCAATAAGTCACATGACTTCAATAAAATGTATGGGGACCACGAATAAAACCTCAGAATTTCGATTTGCTGTGTCAATTTCCAATCAAAGACCCGGGCGGGATGTTTACGGGCGGTGCAGGCGATCACCGGCCACGATCAGAGTGCCCAGAGCCCGCGAGACATCGCACAATATATTTACGTCACGGTATTGATGTAGGGCGGGCGGCGCGGTGGGCGGCGGCGCGGCGCGTTGACAGCGTAATTTCTAGAACTATTTCAGAAAGGCCTAGTGAGCGAAGTTACGAAAACGTTTATAGCTAATACTACTTGATAACGGCTCCTAATATTTTTTTATAGATGGGAACAATTTTATCACACAATAGGAAACAGAAAATAAATAAATTTAATAAAATATATAATTCGGGGATTTTAAGTAATATGAATGTATTCACAAAAGTGTGCACAACTTTGGTGTGTTCAAATAAACAATTAACGTTTCCATCTATAATGATTTTTAAAAACTCAACCATACATTTTCCATTTATTTAATGTTGATATAGAGCTAAATATACAAACAATTATCGATCAGGGGCCTATATCCCATAACGTAAAGTCAAGAATGCGCGCGGCGAAATCTAGCCAGTGCCATCATGTCAGCGGGAGGGAACGCACGTTTCGCGCGCTCCGTACCCGCTCGGTAAGGTACGACTAGTCTGATTTTGTCAAAAAAAAAGAAGTTTTTTTAACAGCAAGGGGGATGTGTACCTCGTTATGGCTGAAATGTATAAGATTTTTTTTATTTTATTCCTCTAAATAGAAAGATAACAGAAAAAATTGCTTTGAAAGGTAAAAAAGGTCCTTTTAGAAATATTTTTGATTTCGATGATTATAAATGTGTTTTGGACAAAATGGGGATGTGTACCTTCGCAAACGTACGTTCTACAAGCTCAGTATTGTTTTATTGTTTAAAAACCAAAGGCTTTCCTGTAATCGACTTCAGAAAAAGGTTCATATTTAGGTATTTTACCCAAAGTATTCGACAAAGTCGATTTTCAATCGATGTCGATACATTATTTAGACGCGCCGCGTGCCAAGTCCTCTGGCCGGCGTGCAAGCGGGCTGCACGCAGGGCGGGAGGGGAGGGAGGAAGGGGGGGGGGGGGGGTGTCGCAGGGCGGGCGTGACTTTCTGCAGCTTTCGGGACGACTCTGTCGCAAGTCGTAACTCGTAGACCTGACGTCAATTGTTTTGTGCTCGAGTCTCGTTTGCATATGGCTAGCATGTTTTGTTTTGGCGGTTAAGAGGATGACGAGGCGATCTAATCTAAATATTTGTATTAAAATATTTAAGGGCTTATGTCACGGTTGAGTAATCGATATCGGATCGGATCGGATCGGATCGAATCGTCACGGCGATATAAGTTAGTTGTAAAAAAAATTAATAAAAATATGTTTTAAATTCACTGAGGAAACAGCCACGAGCCACTGTATGGAACTCGATCACCTCATTATCCTCTTGAGTACAGTCAGCAGCACAATTAGTGCCGACGCTGATATTTCGACCCATTGTCGGGTATATTTTCATGAGATTTCTCAGGTGAAATAATAATAATAATTTAAATCAACCCTGATAAAGTTTTATTAAAGAGATAACACAATATTTCATAAAACTATTGTATTATCTCATAACGCTAACGATCGATAAAGGAGTCATTTATTAGCGGACTTAGCCTTCAGCTTCGGTCAAATTGAGTTTCAAATCGAGCACGCCCTTGCTGTTCGCAGGTGGAATTTCGGGCAGCAATATTAAATACTTGACACCGGTTCAAGACTCGTAAAACCAACGAATTTACTCGAGTCCGATACGAATGGCCAGTTGGGCACGTTCGAGCCCCGGCTAACGCGCGTTTGCACGACTCTTTGACAGCTGGCCGCCCTTGGCCAGAGCTTTGACAGCAGTTGTTTATTTGTGACTATAAACTGTAAGATATTGGTGGCGAAATTAGAAGACGCTATACACGCGAATGGTACGTTTTGCTGGTTCGGGTCCAGCCTTGCAGTATATTCGTAAAGTGTTTTTTTACTGGGCTATTTCTTTCATTAATATGTCCTTGCTTCACGGTCGATTAAACATACCTACATATCACATTCCTTGGAATAAGCGAGGTAGCTGCTTAGTACGAAAAAGTACATTTACTTTTATTTATATGAGTTTGTAAAATTTAATTTACAAAATTAAATCAGTAAATACCGCGAAATTCAGAAAGTCAATCAAAGAAATTCAGTTTTCAGAAGCGAAGCGAGCTTCTTTACGCAACGGTTGAAGGGCCTCAGGTAATAATTTAGAGGAAATATCAATACAAGGTTCACTGACCCTTAAAATGAAGGATTCACAGGATTGCTTGGATCAAATTTGAGGAATGTCGAAAGTGAATGGCAGCAATGGTATTAAGGCTAGTGGACACGCCGTTAACTGATTTCCCCGCCAACACTACTTCATAAAAACACTACTCAATACAACACTTTCCCCTCGTTCCTTCTCATCTTTTCCCCACCTAAGAGAGAGAGAGACGGAACCACTGCAAACCAGAAGATGCGCGCGATCATGATTAAAAATCGTGCTCGCGAGTCGGACTTCAACCGCCAAAAGAACCGCGCCGCGAATGGTCGCTCCGCAGAGACAAGCCATCCTCTCACTGTACCATCGCATTGCCCTCATCGCGCGAGGAGTTGTACGCAAGTGGTGAAAAGGTGTCCGCGTGCGAGTGCTTGATAGCTGCCTCCAGCAACATTCCTGGCCAGAAGAAAGTGAGAACATCCCTGTGGAAGGTGCGAGCCCGGAGGCATCAGGTCAGAAATCTCTCATCCTCTCTCGGTGTCTCCCAGGCCTCGGGCCTATCCAGCTAGTTTAGGTTTTTTACGGAACTGTACATGGATGGTTTATGCCAGCACAATAGTGTGATATTAGACCCCCAACAACACGGGAACTAGGCTATGTTATGCCGACCTTCCTTACACTGAACTAGATGGAAAACACGGACAATTTTCATGATTTGATACAAGCCCGGGCGGGACTAACCCATCTGAGGACCCCTTCCTACAGCTTTCCGTGGTCACCCATCAAGAACTCGACTGCGCCCAGCGTTGATTAACGTATGTTAGTGAATTAAACTCTAAGCACCACATGGCTACCAAAGCTGTAACATTTAAAAAAAAACTCACTCCCTGAAATTAACTGTTTATATGTATAAGTCTACGTATATCATGTTTTATATGTAACAGGACATGGGTGGCTAATTTCATACATGCAGTCATGATATTAGCCCAGCGTTCCTGTAGGAATTAGGTACCATGTCAGGACCTCCCCTTTATTAGCTCCGGCTACATTAAACTGAATGGAAAACACGGACAATGTTTAATTGCGGCTTTGACAATATTTACCTCAATGGCACCAACTCGGGCGGGTCTAACCCTATTACATAGTATGGGAAGGAATCTACAGTTTTACATGGATTCCGAACCATAGAACACCTCGCATTGGTGGCAAAATAAAAATAGTCGTGCATAAACTGGGCGGGGATTTGAACCCATCACCACTGGCATGAGAAGCAAGGTCCCGCGCCCCTCAGTTAGGAGCTTCTATTTGTACAGCCATTCCTTCAAAATGTAACACTATTAACTATTTTCAATAAACATATAAACATACTATCAAGCCGTTATATGTTCTTCTGTTATATGTCCCAGAGGGGTAGACAGAGATTATAGAGCTCCGTTTCCTCTACTAAACACGGACATATATTATATTCACACACGGTCTACGATTACGGTTATGAAGTACCTGACCATCAAAAACTACTAATTTATGATCAATAACAGTTCTGCATTATTATCTAAGTATACGAGGACTAAGAACACGGAAAATATGCTATTAAGGTTGTATAAAAATATCTAACAAGCCAAAGCGAATGAACTGTGTTTGTACGTTTCCACTTAGTTACGACCTCAGATCAAAAGAGGCATGAGATGTGCACTTCACCGCACCTACTACGGCGATCGACGATCTCCGCGGCACCTACTATGAGACCCGCAGTGCGATTACGAAGCACGAAACGGGGGAGGTTGGTTGTATTTAACAGCTAAATTGCGATAACGATATGGAAGTAACCGCAGTGCGATTACGAAGTTCGAAATTAAGTGCGGTTAGTACCCAAAACTGACATATTTTGTAATCGAAAGCCGTCCGTTTGCTGTCAATTTGGGGTAGGTGCGGCACCTACACCTCATGTCGCGCTTCGTAATCGCACTGCCGCTATCTCAACATTTCTAAAACTATCAACCCAACTTAAACGTGCATGGCACACGCAAATATAGCATTACCGGAGGACATTCGCGCCCGGTGGCTATTTGTTTATTTAATAAGGAAAGAAACTTAACAACTATGAATACAATGTAAAATGCGATGGCAAACGGGCTGACGATATGACCTTGACATTTTTCTGTTATTAAATAAAACGTTACATCACTCCTAAAGTCATTTGTAACAGAATTTCAAATTAAAAATAAATAAGTTCCACATTTAAAAATCTTATGGTTGGACTTTGCAGCACACGACGCGCGCTTGCTTCCCATTGATAAATTTTCCTAATAATCCGGGTAAAACCTAACACGTACCCACCTTACACCTCTTCTTCCTTATCTATTCTGTGGTTACGATGGTTTGCACGTTACGAGCCGTCTCACCGGAGGAGCATCCATTCTAAATAAATGAGGAGTGAATATTGAGACGGCTCTCCGCACCGCTGTGTAAATAAACTCATAGGGATCAAGAAGATCCGATCGAGCACATCGCATTTGCATAAATACAGCGAGCTTCGAATTATCATCTCCAGTCAGTCAGTGAAAGTTTTGAGTAACATATAACTGTAATATTTACTTTTTCGGAATATGCTGTGTCAGTTTTTAGGATTCCGTACCCAAATGATGCCAAACGGAACCCTATTACTAAGCCTCCGCTGCCCGTCCGTCCGTCTGTCATATGGCTGTATCTCATGAACGGTAATAGGTAGACAGCTTAATTTTTCACAGTGTGTATTTATGCTGCCGCAATTACTTATATTTATTATCGATTCTTTATATAATAAATTAAAAAAATGACCAGAGATTTTGTTTAGCATGAAGTATACTGGCCTATACGATTCGCCAGAAAAGAATAGGGCGCTCTCGGGTGCTTGACCTTGCGGGTGACACTGCACACACACTCACAGGCTGGCATTTCCCAAGCGAATTCTATCCACGACGACTTGTCTGAGAGCTTTCTAAAACACTTGTTTTTGCTATGAATAAACTCGATTCAAATATCAAATATAGTGTACAATAACAAGTACAATCAAACTGACACAGAATTTATCTCAGATCAAGAGTTAAAATCCGCATTTAGCCGAAAACCTTCCCTTCACACGAGTGTTAATTGTTGTGCGGACTTGGCATAAGGTTAATCAACTGGGTGTAAAGCTCACCCGAAGGCATTTGAGATATTCAAAGTTCTGGCTCTAACCAAATTAGGGTGAATGAAACCCCCAAAGAGATCATGTTACCGCCCCCCTTCGCCCTGAAACCGGCCGGAAGTTCGTTATGCAAATATCTGATGCTAATTTAACGAGAGGGAAAGAGAATTCTAGTACTTATGATTCCGGAAGCGAGAATGAAAGAAAACAAACAATGATAGCGTATATTAACGCAATTTCGTTGAGGACTGCACATTACCAAGACAATGATAACATTACTTTATTATGATATGGTAGATTCTAAAAATAAAAACTATTTTTAGCTGTGGGCCATTCTGTAACCGAAAACTTAAATATTTCTTAGAAAATAAAATATATTTCTCAGAAAAGATAGACATAACATCCATGCACTTCAATTGTCGGAAAATACAATTGTATTCAGAGTGGGCGAACTAACTTGAATCCGCTGGTCTAAACGGGTTTTTGTATGGTTGCTAATCTCGTACTCAGTATTGACAGGTGAACTCTGAACATGGCTGCTAGAGTATAATGGTACATCGGAATTTAAGACATGTGTACAACATAGTTAAATATAAAAAACATCCATTATACCTCCAGCTTTAAAACACGTGTGATAAATGATAATTCCATCCCACAAACATTGCCTAAGATTATTTAGGATAGCTGAACATTTACGTTTTTGGTCGTGACATTCGTCGGAAGCACGAACAAAACTGTTTCAGATTATTGTCAAAATCTGATTAAAATGTCGTTGGATAGCTAGAGATAACGCTAATATCATATCCATTACTTTCATAAAAATATGAGCTTATGTATTTTTTAAATATAAAAATAAGAATACCTAAGTCTTAATAACAGATCGCTATTAAATACCTATTTCACATTGCGAATAAAGAAAGCCGTGCACTGTAAGCGTAAAATTTCACAATTGAATTTATTCGATATCTTATATAATAAGAACTTATCTGACCTAGACATCTTCTTTGACTCTCAGCGCAATTTCAAGCAAAAAATAAAAAAACATGGCTCAATAGGACTTTCTATACAGTCACTCTAATTTATGTAAAAAATAATTAGCGAGGAATAGGTTAGGATGCAGGTTAGGTTTACTAACTGTTTTATTCTGTATCAGTGTTTCCTCAAAAAAAAAAAAAAAATCGCTATTAAATACCTATTTCGGTTTGCGAATAAAGAATTGTAAGCGTGAAATTTCGCAACTGAATTTATTCGATAGGCTTAATATCTATTTTATTTATGTTATCTGTTGTTAATCTCAATGATTGTCTTATATCGCATTCCTACACTGAGAATATCTTACGAAATTCCCCTCCGTTGTTACGGGCTTCGTCGCTCCGGCGACGCTACTTGTAAACATCGCGAATAAAACAAACCCACCTAATATTAGTATCGGCTTATTTACACGGCGACCCGTTAAACGATTTTTATTATGTGCCACGTTTTAATGTGTAGTAAAAAAGAAAAATTCCACCCGACCGTTAATCAAAACAGTGGCGTAACTTAAAGCGAAACTGGGTGGAGGCTGCCGTGACGAGTTTACCATTGTCTGGAGGAATAAAACGTCAAGTTTTATTATGTTAGGGTTCCGTACCCAAAGAGTGCCAATGGAATCGATCGGTTTGCCGAAAACGCCAATTTAGGTGACAACTGGGGCTACAGGCTCAGCTCAAAACGTCGGAGATGTCTCCTCCCGCCGCGTGAAAAGCATGCTCAAACATGTTCAACGACCGCGGTAATCTCAAAAGTATCATATGCTTCAACTAATGTAATTTATTCCAGGATTATTTGGTTGTTTCCGTAAGCGCGCGCACGATCGGTCCAAATTAAAACGGTCCAAAAAACGGTCATAGGACACCCTTGCGTGCGTCATATGCGTTATTATACATTGATATCTCAAAACGAATCACTCAGTAGGATGTGTGCACCGTGACATCGGCCCCAACACGATTCAATTAAACTTGACGTACGTTGCCTCAAATGAAATTATATATTCAATATTTTCTATATCGGTTGTCAAATTGAATCTACAGTCGAACAAAGAGTTTTGGATACACATCCGGTTGAATGAAAAGATAAACAATCGAAATACATTGTCATTTGGAAACTATTATAGTGTTGAGTATAGATTCAAACATAGTTGAGGATGTCTACTAGCTACTGAGTAAATAAAACCCTTACAAAGTTTAATCAGAGGTTGTATTTAAACACCATTCATTATAACGTTTAACCGGAAGTGTATCCTTTAACCTTTGGTTGACTGTACATGTTATTATTAAAATGTGTAAAAACGGTGAAAGTCTAAATAAACATATGAATATACATGATTGCAGATTAAGCTATAAGTACCTGCACCTGCATATGAGGTATTAAAAAAACTTTTTGTCTATTTTTTTTAAGCTGCACGTCTTTTAAAAACCGGCCAAGTGCGAGTCGGATTCGCACACGAAGGATTCTGTACCATCGTAAAAGATTTAACACAACAAAATTTTTTTTTTGTATGGGGCCTACGTTTCATTTTTTATTATTTTTAATTTTGCCTATTTGTTGTTATAGCGGCAAAATAAATACACACTCCGTGAAATTTTCAGCTCCCTACCTATTATACAGTTACCTTTTACAGATACAGCCCTGTGACAGACGGACGGGCGGACAGTGGAGGTTTAGTAATATGGTTCCGTTGGCACCCTTTGGGTACGGAACCCTAAAACACCTAATTTTATGATACTATTCGTTATGTAGTTCTTTGCTTTGCTCGATTATAATTAAATTTTCCGATTTTTTTACTGAAGCGAGTTAAGCTTAACTGTTTTTTTTAATATTCATATAGACATACTATCACGAATTTTTCCAGAGGGGAAGGCACAGTGGCAGTGTACCGGTGAAAATAGCTTTCTGCAACCGTAAAGGATCCCCAGTTTCTGCGATGCAATTTTGGCCTTGGACCCAATAAAACGCCGAAAACACCCCAGTAGGTTCAAGTGCTCCAAAATAGGTACGACATTGCCGTGAAAACTCGCTAGATGTGGAAAAATACCCTGGAAGTACGACTAAGAAAATATATAGTTAATTGTGGGATTTAAAAATCCTAATATCTACTACAAAAAGAGCTTATATTTCTGTGGCACGTGCTCCGCTAAACTAACCTGACTTAAAAGTTACTATTACTGCTGGAAATTACACAAATATAGGATTAAGGAAATCTAAAAACATCCATGTTGTTGGCATATTGGTTTAACGAGTACAGCTGGCATATTCCTGGAATTCCGAATCAGAAATTAGGAATCCAGAGTGGTCAGTCTGAGTTCTCACCTAAATTGGCGTTTACGGCAAACCGATCGACTGGCGTTTTCTCCAAACTCCATACAAGTTTTTACTAGATATTCTGTGCTTTTACTTCTTCAAGCTGTCAAAGTCAAACGCGGACTTCCGATTTGTATGAAAACGCGGAGTGGACGTAAACGGCAACGTCGACGTATTTACACAAGCTCGGACTCGCAAATGTTAGCGCGCTCTTTAATTTCTCCATACATTTGAAAACGCCAGTCGATCGGTTTGCCGTAACGCCAATTTAGGTGACAACTGAGACTACCGGCTCTGAGTCTAGAAAATAGATTTTATTATATAGTATACCGCCGATATTAGCAGTTTTCAAAGCGAGATTTTTGACGGAATACCTTGATAATATCCTCTGGAATCTTTTCGTCAAGAAAATAGTTTGAAAACCGTTATGAAACCGGTTTTATAGACTCAGGAATCCTGATTCCTGATTTCGGAATTCCAGGAATAGGCCTGCTGGTCTCCCTTATTATTCGGAAACAATACTGTTCTGTCATTCAGTAATTTATTCGTTTCTAAGAAAGTTAGAACATGTGAATTGATGATGTGCTCCAAAACTTGTTCTCACAATTGGTCGATTGTTGGATTGGTTTTCTGGGTCGCCCTTTTTTGAAACCGCTTAAACCAAGGTTCTCTTCCAGCTAGAGGAAGGCTGAATAGATTAGTTTCATGTGCCACACATATTGAGTGCAATGATAGTAGTGCCATCTGTGCAAGTCGAGGGAGGGGATGCACCCTGGTTATCTAACGTCGAGTTCTTCTTCTCATTTGCAAGGATAGCGAGTAATCCATCAGAAGATAGATTTAGTGACGATAGGTTAGTGACGTCTAATCTACATGGTCCAATTTTTGGTCTCAACTGTAAGGCGGCATTGGCAGTTTAACCAGATCTTGTGATCTCCTCCCATGGTACGTAGATGTGATCATATGTAGCTCTTAAAGGGTTTTGATGCTTACCCTGCATCCTGTATGTTCGGAAATAGGCAAAGTAAGCTAAACATAATTGTTCTGCGCATCAGGGCATAGTATATGATTAATATGCTCCTAAACTATCTGGCACCACAGAGAATGTATGAGATTTGATATATTCCGATTGGACCGATTGGAACTTAGGACAAGTATGTTTCTGCCCAAGTTTGATGTCCAATGATCGATGAATAGGCGTAAACAAATGGGTTTCTTTGAGATCGGGAGCTTACGAACCAAAGGCGAAAACTTATTTAAAAATTTAAATTAATAATAAAACATCCTGCTTCCGACGAATGTCACGACCAAAGACTTTTTCAGATTATGTTCAAAATCTGAATACAATGCTTCAAATGTAGATGTCGCTGAAACTCAAATTAATAAAACATATTCCTTTTTTTAACTGGCGAAATTAAAGTTGTGGTAATTTTGACATCCTGTAAAATCATTGAAGCTTAGACAACATTGGTTAGCGACTGAAAATATAGTTTACCTGGAAGAAGAGACAGAAGCAGACCCACTGGTAGTACTTGTAGTATTTATTATCGCTTTCGTCCTCCTTGCCGTCCTTGTCGCGGCTGTTGCAGACGCCGGGGTAGGGAACCTCCACCCCCACCGTCTTGTTAAAGCAGCTCCTGATCAGGTAGGTGGTGTGGATCCAGCAGTAGGTGTTCAGGACGTCCTCGGGGATGTCCTTCGTGTGGATGCAGTCGATAGGGTTGCCAACGTACTGGCGCGTCGTCACAACCAAGCTGAACGACACGAGCAGGATAACAGTGATGGAGTAGTGCAGCCTGAACACGGGCGAGTCTATGTGGATGTAGTTGACTTTTATTAAATTTTTTAAACCGCGAAACACGTCTAACATTTTAAGTACTTAGGTCTAGCCAGTCTGCAGTTATTGTCTCGTAAGTTAGTAAATGCTTTGACGTTCGGCGTTCTAACGTTTTTCATAGTTCGTTCGTTGTTCCGAAACTTTGATATTAAAACTAGGTATACACTCGAAGCACCAATTCACAAGGTCGTGTAGTTCGTTAGCACTATTTCTTGAGGCGATAGGTTTAAGGCACTCTTTAATGTTTAGAGGCAGTGTTGCGTCGTTGTTCCCGAATTTGATTGAGAATAAAAGTTTTCAAAGTCAATCCCCATTTGTTTTCACTTTTGTCGTTGGTAGAATTTCGTCGGTATTTTCAAGAATGTTTTTAAAAGTAATGCCGGTGTCATAATTTTGATTGGCTGTTATTTTCCATTTGATAACTCATAGCAGATTGGTTGGAATTATTTCCCTAAGAAGTTCTGAGCTGTGAATAAATTATTGTCATGTTGTTGCGCATAATGATGTTTCAAAATTAAATTAATTTCTATAACGCACCTCGATGTTGGATGTGACGAAGCGTTTATTTGAAATCAGTTGTAGGAACCCTTTATACTTTTATTTATGTTAATATTCAGCATAAATTTCTCAGGAACATAAAAGATGAAGAAATACAGTGCTGCGAGCTGTCATATTACATAAATTAGGCCTGTCATACACGAGGCGGCGGCGGAATGAAAAATAATACTATCCCAGAGCGTGCGATGCATTAAATGGAGACATCAAGGCGTGTCGGCGTTTTAAAATTGGTACAAGCATACGGTTAATTTAAAAGTATTCTCGTAAATTATATTTATTTTATTGTGATAATGTCAGCGGACAATCTGCTGAGATGTAGCAAAACTACATATTTTCATTGGAAGAATGCTCTGTATTAAAACAAAAACACTTTTGTAATCTGAGATAATAAATACAGGCTTAATCATTAAAAATAATGAACGGGGTGAATCCGGAGTTAAGGCGCTAGGACTAGCCAACTACTCGCGCCATACAAATGCACTTTTTAACAAATGTAATAATATGTAGTGAAACGCTTCAGCAAATCCAAATAGAACTCCAGACTGATAAAGGATTGTTAATATTTTTTGATTCCATTATTTATTTAAATAATAATAAAAATAAAAAAGTTGATTTTTCTCATTAGAAATCTGAAAGTAATTCTATTTCTAGATATAAGCAAAAACAGCATATATGCATAAACAAAAAATTCCATTTGCTTTTAGATTTCTACATTTAGTTAAAAAAGTTCGGAAATGGACACCGTTTCCTCAATGTATTTTGTATAGAAAAAGGAAACATACATTAACGAAAATAATTCGATTCTTAGACAAGGAATCATATATTGTAAGAATGACACTTATAATCGTCAGACTTAGTTAGTTAACTTGGGGTGCCTCGTCTAACTTTGCGATTTGGCTAGTACCAGGCCCTTAAACCAATCTTACTACACTATAAGTATATATGGATGCAGTAGACAATTTCCTAATAAAGAACATTATCCTAAATGTATGATGATATAATTTGTGTGGCCATGCTATATTTGGCACATTGTATACCAAATATAATATCGCGCTGCTTCCACAAAGGGGTAAGCGGGGATGATAGAGCGCAATATTGTACGATCGTAGCATATACTTCTTTACGCGTAAATCTATTCGTACATCCTCTATGATTATGGGCAATAGCTGATCTTAAATTGTGGTGTACATTTCTGCGTCCGAGATGGCTTTCTAGTTACAGGGCTTGCGAATATTTCATTGTAGCTTCATTGCGAATGTGGGATATTTAACCATAAAACTACCAGTGGCTCACTGAGATGTAGACCTCGCGAGTATGTCTTTGCATAGCTTAAAACTGAATAATTGTTCACCGTGCACCGTAAAACCAAATCCTATTGTTTAAATTTCTACCTATTACGGTTCATGAGATACAGCTCGCTGACGACGGATGCACTGACTGGCAGTGGAGGCTTCGTATTAGGGTTCCGTTAGCACCCTCTGATAGCGAGAACCGTTTCAAGAATGCATTAGATCAAAAAAAGACGATTTTGGCTTAATGCATTTAATGACGTTCTACATTTTTTGCGCTTAAATCTCCAAAAACACACTTTATCGTATACTGACAAGGTCCAAAGATAGCATAATATTTACATCCTAAATATATGTGAAACTTTTTTTTGTTAACTTTAAAACTTAATTATTTCAATACAACTTTTTCAGACTCAATGCTTTCTTGAAGTAAGCCCTGGATAAGGAAATTATTTTTATATATTAAAAACGTGCAAACAAAAACGTGTGCGATAGATAAACCTAAGTACCTGTGTTTAATTATTGACTCTAAATTATACGGACTTTTGTGCGTGTCTCAATACCCAGTAAGCACTACAATAAGTATATTTAGTCCAGCGTCACATTGGGCGCGGGGACACTTCAACCTATTCTCGTGATTCTCTAAATAGACGCGATAATTGAGCGTGTTGAGACGATTAGTCTCCGAACTTACAACCGGCAAGATGAATGGCGGTCGGGAGATCAGCGTAAACGACAATTTATACACTCATTAAGGAGCCCAATAAATAACATGGACTTTAACGATCGACGCAGCTGATCCGAGATAAGGACAATCGCTGAGAAGCGATAAAAACAAAATGTTGTTCAATGCAGTGTCCTTAGCAGGAATGTCTGCCGAAATAGCATGGCGTAGTGCACGAACATTTACTGAAACCGGTATACCGGAAATCGAGACAAATTCAAGATCTCATTCTGTCATATTGACGTCAACCATAGAGTACAAGGGACGTTGGGATGTTTTTCTCTTTCCAGTGTACACGTTTAAGCGTTTATGTCCGTACACTGAATGTAAGTCTCGCTGATAGAGTCTCCAGAACCTCGTCGATTTAAACGCGAGTTAGGCACAGGCGTTCGTATTCAGTGGGAGGCTGACTTCGCAGCCTCCCACTGAATACGCATTGCAGCTCAGACCTTCCGTATTCCAGCTCTGCATATTGACGACCTACTAAATCTCGATGTCAACCCGACGCATGAACTGAGCTTCACACTCCATATCGAGCCTAAAGCCAAGCTCGTCTCAAGAAACCTGGGAGTCCTCAACAGGGCCTGCTTCTCCACAAAGCGCCGATGAGGTCATGCGTGGAGGTATTGCTCGCATCTTGGGAACGACTCAGCTGAGTACCTGATTGGCTTCTTGAACTCGATACAGCGCCGTGCTGTGCGTTCCGTCTAAGACCCCGAGGTGTCCCAGAATTTAGAGGTTCTCCAACTCCGACGGGATGTAGGGTTTTTCTCTGTGTTTTATCGTCTCGACCATGAAGAATGCTCTTTGGAACTGCATAACCCTATCCGTCTATCCCCTTTCTACCATGGCTTAGCGCGAAACAGACAGCGAATTCACACATTCACTGACGACATTCCTCTAATTAGAACCAACTGATCATGCAAATTCATGGGGTCGGTAAATTGTGAAATGCACTCCTTGCCAAGATAATTCCCCCACAGAACAAACTTGGTGTGAAGAAGCGTCTGGCTGGCTGGCATTGATTTCGCATTCCCTGCAAAGGTACGAAAGTCAATGGGCGACGTTGGGTACCCCTTATTTGAGGGCCTGGCGTACGCCATATGCCGCACTTAACATTAAAAGAATCCGAATGATCCTTCCTTTGAACAACGTCTGCATTAGTAGAGTTGAGAGAACACTTGGACGTGATAAGCTGCAACGCTCTAATGGAAGATGCACTCAGACTGGAGTGAGTTGGCAGCGGGAATATTGGCACCTGGGTTAGTGTTTTGATGCAATAAGTTTGTTGGATTAAGTATCTTGAGAAATAAACAGTGGGATGCACACCACTTTGAATATTTCTCCTACCACAAGCAAAGATAGGTTTTTAGGGTTCCGTACACAAAGGGTGAAAACGAAACTCTATTAATAAGCCTCCGCTGTCCGTCCGTCTGTCACAGGGCTGTATCTCGTGAACCGTAATAGTTAGGCAGCTGCAATTTTTTCAGAGTGTGTATTTATTTTGCTACTATAACAACAAAAAGGTTAAATAAAAAATAAAACAATGAAAGGGAAGGGGGGGGCATACAAAAAACGTGATTTTTTGGTGTTGATGGTACGGAACCTTCGTGTGCGAGTTCGACTCGCACGCCGGTTTTTATTATCATAAACATATTCTATTTTTTACGCCTACATGAAACCTCACGCCATTGGCGCTTGTTGTTTGTGATATCAAGATGTTAAATCTTACGCTAAATTATTTGATTGTTCCTGTATACGTCGGTAGAACTCTCGCGTGTCTACGGGTACGCTCGATACGCGAGGACGCGTCCTCGCGTATGGAAAATAAAATGTAACATATATTTTTTTTTATTTATGTTCATCCATACAGAATTGTTTCACAAATTTACACTGAAGATATTTTTTTCAAGTACGTAATCGAAACTTAATCATTACGGACGAACACAACATGTACAATGAGTTACGCTATTTTGTTTTATAAATATATATAAAATTAAATAAGTAGCTTTGAAAAGAAAGAAAATAAAGAAAATTAAATTAAAATAGTGATAAAGGAAAATAATGAAAGCCAAATTATATATTAAATTTTGGGGATTTTTTTTAATATTTCGAGATTTAAAGCGCATCTAACAGTGGCATGAAAAAAAAACATTAATTTAATAATTACTTTTTTTAAATGACCCAAGCGGAGCCGAGAACCTCAGCTATAGAACATTAAAACCTAATAAAAAATAGGATAATTACCCTGTAATGACCGGGACTCATAATGACACCTCTTACAGCCGTTGTGGTCGTTTCCATGATATAATTAAAAAAATAAAGTCTCTATAATTATTTGTTCTTTGCTATGCGATATTTAAGAAACAATGCTATGAAAGGTGTCAGTAGTTATACATACATGTATTTTTGTACACATACATGGCTATGTTTATATTAATAGTGTATTGCAGCGATACGAATTCATTTAAGTGATGCTGCAAAAATATTGTATTTTTTTATGCACCTAAACATGGATGGCTAATACCACACAACTACAGTTATGATATTAGCCTAATACACCACATTCCCGAAGGAATTAGGTGCAATACAATGCCAGGACCTTCCCTTTATGAGCACGGCTACTTTGAACTGGATGGAAAACACGAAAACATTTTCATTGCCGCTTCGACCATCTTTTCATCCATACCAACCCGGGTAGGCTTATACCCTACCACCTGATAGGGGAAGGGGACCTACAGTTATACATTGATTTCGAACCATGGAGCAGCTCAGGTTCGTGACGAAATGCACGTATCTTAGGCAAATCCCCCCGCCGCTCTAAAACAGCTCGTGGTGTATGCGCAGAGGACTTGCCTTTCATGCGAGAGGTTATGGTCTCAAATCCTCGCCCCGGTCATGCAACACATTTTTTCTCTTTCAGAATGGATAAGTGCATCTCTTTAAGAATGTGAGCTGTTCCATGGTTCAGAACCCATGTTAAACTGTAGGCACTGATCCCCTACTAGATGGTAGTGTTAAGACCGCCCGAATTGGTTAAAATAAACTATGATAGAATCGGCAATGAAAAAAATGCCCTTATAAAGGGAAGGCCTTCGCCTCGCACACAACTCTTTCGGGAATGTTACGTATTGGGCTAAATCATGACGGTAGTTGCGTGGTTTTATCCATCCATGTCAGGTTCCTTAAAAAAACGTATTTAAAAGACACCGCACACTAAGTATACTTCGTTCAACCGACTCCATGGTACTTTCTGTTCCCTCGCACACATCTTCTGCCTATTCCGACTCCTCCACGGTGGACAAGGCAGTGGAATCAGCTACCTCCTCAAATACGACATTCCCCCTCTATTCATGTATTAAAAAAAAAACTTAAACTTTCTTTCTTTCCTAATTACGCCTTTAGTATCCCCCCTCACATTTATCAGTTAATTTTTATTTCTATTGAGAATACATTTGTTTGTTTGATTGTTTGTTTTTTTTTTCTTTCTCATTATTTGTTATAGTGTTAAGTATCATACTTTATTTTCTATATACTATATAGAGTTAATATATTTATATTAATGTATGTATTTGTATTTATATGTTTAAAAGTATATGTAGTTGGTATATCGTGTATGATATTTGTTTTAGTAAATTCATCTGTCTCCATAACTGCTCCATAACTCGCACTACTGCTCACGATACCCAAAGGTGGGCTGGTAGAGAATGCCCCTGGCATTAACTTGTACCTTTTGCCCGAATTTTTGAGTGCAATAAACATATATAAATAAATAAATAAATATATAAGTAAAACATTGGTACTCCGATCCGCCAAAAATAACCAGAGCCCTGCATCCCGGATTCCGCAGTTTCCTGCGAATGCGAGTTGGTGTCGTCCGCGAAAATAGCAACAGCATGCGCTGTCGCCGGCAGATCTGCGGAGAATGTCTAATGAGCAACATCCGGTCATGTCGACTTCGGGATATTCGAATACGGTCACTATTTTTAGGATTTCGGATGAATTTTCACCGTGAATTGGCGGTTGGCTGGATCAATGGATGCGCTTTGTGTTGAGATATAACCAGCTACAGATATAGCAGAACAGAAAGAAGATAACAGAAGATATTGTATTGTATTGTTTATTCATCATCCATAGACAGTACACTGCACTCGGATTTGTCATATTTTAGCATTGGCCAGTTCAGCAAAACAAAACACAGCGAAGAAGAACTGGAAAGAAACTCCGCTGTTTTTTTTTTTTCAACGTCCACTTAGTCTAAGTTTACAAAAGTGTTTGTCAATTATTTTAACAGAAACATAGGTAAAACACTAAATTCACATGAATACACAAAAATTTACAATCCATGCCGTATGCAACAGTTCATGACAAATATCATTTTATTTGCAAAGACAATCCCCTCCAACTAATATGTTGCCAATTGGAGCAGGCCAATCCCCACAAACAGCACCCGTTCACGAGCATCACGCCGGGCACAGCCATTACCTCTTTCGACCATATTTTAGGGAAAGAGATAACCTGAGCCAAGCGTCACCGTAAGCAAGGACTTTTAAGCGATGCACTGCTCCAGTGGCAACACAACACTGTGAAACACTTACACATTAGGTTTTAATACTATGAGTTTTGTGATAAACTACTACAGTACAGCTGATCACATAGTTACATATCCCTTTAAGTGCTACCACCTACAGACAATTAAGAGTATAATGGTTTGAGAGCATCCCTATCAATAAAGTAATAATAGATTCCTATATGAGATTTTGACCAATACCGAGAAACTAATAATGCTTAACTAAAATAAAATAAAAATAAAATTCGGGTGTATAGAGCCCACGTCATTATTGATACGAAATTGTATCAAATCAAAATTGCTTGGTTAGTAATTTCATACTACAAGTAGTACTTATCATAAAAGTAGTAAAGATACAAAATGTATCAGGTGTCAAAAATTAGTAAAAATAAAATTAGTCAAAATAGTAATAATAATAGGATACTTTTTGTACCCAGTCAGCAGGCAGTCAAAATCTCAGTAAATTCAAATTTATCAGCTAGGGCATCTTTAATACAATAGTAAGCCTTATGTGTTAGCAACTTCTTAACCTTAACTTTAAAAGAATTTTCAGATAAATCTCTCACCTCTTTGGGCAATTTATTATAAAATCTAACACTGTTACATATAAAACTCTTAGATGTTTTGACTAATTTATGACTAATTACTTTAACATTGTTCTTGTGTCTTGTGTTATAGTTATGAACATCACAGTTAAGGGTGAAATCATTTATATGTTTTCTTGCATAGCAGATGTTTTGAAAAACGTAAGCACTTGGCAAAGTTAAGATTCCTACGTCACCAAACACCTTTCTATAGGAATCTCTCGTCCTCATGCCAAGCATGCATCGCAGTGCTCTTTTCTGCAAAACAAATATACGATTTACTTCAGCTGCATCACCCCAGAACATCAGCCCATATGACATTATGCTGTGAAAATAGGCATGATAGACAGATTTAGCAGCTTCTAAACCACAAAGCTCCTTAATTTTTTTTACTGCATAGCATGCAGAGCTAAGCTTAGCAGCAAGCTTATCAATATGTGGTTTCCATGTAAAACGATTGTCAAATACTACACCAAGAAATGTTATTTCCTTAGTTATACTCAAAGACAAATCATGTGCTGCATTTAAAACATCATGATTCACATAGCGTTTCTGGGTCCCCAGCACAAAGTGCATTAAGTTAGTTTTACTTACATTTAAAAGAAGGTTATTGGCTTCAAACCATAATTTTAGTGAGTTTATGGCTTGTATAAAGGACACCCGCAGGTCCGATATATTTTGATCTTTTACAATTAATGATATGTCATCAGCAAATAAAACCATCTCGATGTCTGTTGCGATGCAGCTTGAAATGTCATTAATGTAAATCAAAAAGAACAATGGTCCCAGAATTGAGCCCTGCGGTACACCCATAGTGATCGATTCTACATCAGACTTAGTGCCGTTTACATCACAGACTTGTTTTCTATTTGATAGATATGATTTACATATACTTAATTCTTTTTCTCTAACACCATAATGTTCTAGTTTCCCTAGCAGTATTTCGTGATTTACACAGTCAAATGCTTTTGATAGATCACAGAAAATGCCGTAGGTACTCATCGAGTTATCTAGAGAAGTTAAAACCGATTTCATCATTGACGCAATGGCATCTCCTGTTGACCTACCCTTACGAAACCCAAATTGTTTATAATTAATTACAGTGTGAATGTCAAAGAAATTTACTAATTTTTGTTCAAGAATTTTTTCAAAAATTTTGCTGAACACTGGTAGTAAAGACACAGGTCGATAATTCTCAACATGATTATGAGATCCTTTTTTAAACAATGGTATAACCCTAGCAATTTTTAATGAGTCCGGAAATGTGCCCTCTTCAAGACAATTATTTATGACAATTCTAAGAGGTTCAATAATACAGTCCGAGATGGACTTTAACAAATTAGGAGATAGGTTCCATAAATCTTGCGATCTTTTAGACTTAAGGTCTCTAATTATTTTTTCAATCTCAGAATAGCTTACTGGTTCAAAAATCACGAAGTCTTTATTGCGTGGCAAAAACATTTTAAGGTGCTCCAATGATAAATCCAAACTTGATTGGATACATTTTGTTGTATCTTGTGCGATTGAAGAAAAATATTTATTGAAATGATTAGCCACCGCGGGTCCATTTGTAGTAAGTTCTTCGTCTATTTTGAGTTCTAATTGTGCGTCAATACATTTTGGTGATTTGCCCGTTTCATCCTTTATTATAGTCCAAGCCATTTTTATTTTATTATCTGAGTTTATTAATTTATTTTTTAGGAAAATTTGTTTTGCCTTCATAGTAACTTGTTTAAATATTTTACTATATAGCGATACATACGATCTAAGACCTGGGTTATTATTAAGTTTTAACAAGTCATACAAAGTAAACAATTTATGTTTTCAAATAAGAATGCCAGGGGTTGTCCATGATGCACTATTGTTTCTATACATTTTTGGTACTCTTTTTAATGGCATGTGCATATTAACATATCTAATAAATGGATCATAAAATTGTTTAAAATTTAATTTATTATCTACTTTATGAAATTCGTTTTTTAGATCATTACTTAAATCTCCAATTTTACACTTATTTATAATCCTGCATGATCGATTTATGGTTTTATTTATACATTTAGATTTATCGTTTATGGATATTTGTTGAGCATAGTGATCTGACTGAACTCCCAAAAAGACTTTTGATTCTATGTATTTGACATCAGTGAAAATATTATCCAGACACGATTCACATGAGTCAGTCACTCTCGTCGGCTCAAAAATGGTCTGTTGGAGCAAAAAACTATCCATTAAATCTGTTAGATCATGTTTTCCTTGTTTATCTAGAGGTAATTTTATGTTAAAATCTCCACATAATATTATTGACTTGTTATTGTTAATACTTATTTTGTGTAGGCATTCCTCTAGCTTTTCTGAAAATGACGATATGTTTTCTGAAGGAGACCTGTAAACTGAAAGAATAAGAAAAGAACTTACTTCTATACAACTTATTTCAAATACCTTTTCGATAGACATATTGACAATATCCAGTCGATTTTTTGCTCTCAAACCATTTTTTACAAGAATTAGTGTCCCACCCCTAATAAAGTTTTTTCTGTGACTACTACTTATTACTGTATAATTTGTAATTTGGTGGGAATTTAACTCATTAACATCAATCCAAGATTCACTTACAAAACACATTAAAATTATTTTCTTTTAAAGTTAATTCTATCATTGGGCATTTTCCTCTCATTCCTTGAACATTTTGGTGACCCACTCGAAAATGTTTTTTACTGCTATTTAAGTTTACAGTATCCAACATTGTATTATTTTTTTTGTTTACTTTCGGTTGGACACATTTAGAGGATTTGAATATAAAAATATAGCAGAGATAACAGGAGACGTTGAAGAAAATTCCAGAGAAGTTTCTTGCCAGTTCGTATTCGCGGTGTTTGTCGAACTGGCAAATGATAAAATATGACCAACCCGTCCTGATAAATGTCAAATATGTCCTGCATATGGAATATATACAAATAAATAAAACGAAAAAACGGGCCAAGTACGAGTCGGACTAGCACACAAAGGGTTCCGTACCATTATACAAAATGTGACCCAATAAAATCATGTTTCTTGTATGGTGGCCTTAAATATTTTTTTTTACTATTTTTCGTTGTTACGGCAACAGACATACATACTCTGTACATACTCTACTGCTGTTCAGCTGTCTACCTATTACGATTCTTGCGTTACAGCCCTATGCCAGACGGACGGACGGGCGGACGGACAGTGGAGGATTCATAATAGGGTTTCGTTTGGTACCCTTTAGGTACGGAGCCCCAAAAACGGTCAAGCAGACATACATCTTTTCATACATGCTTTACGATTACTTGGACATAGAGTCCAAATGTTTTGATTTTTTTGTAAAAATCTGTATTTTTTACTAAAAAAAAATTCGAAAATTAACGTAAAAACAAGACAAAAAAGGTTGTCCAATGTTTATAAGCCAAGATGTTCCAATCTAAAAGTTATATTGAAAAAAATTAAACATACAGACATAGATAATACATTTTAGAAACAAAAAAATTAAAAGGTATCGCCCCTAGTAACAACCCTATCAATTCTCCTCAACATATGTGAGGTGATCTATGCAAATTTTGCCCGACTCGTTGCAAATATTTTTTTCAAAATGTACGGTTCTGGGTCAGCTGCATCGTAATAGCACCCCGTGATTCACACATCTGGAAAGCTGGGGTTAGTGCCAAATTGATGTCATGCGTGAACATATTTTTACCAAGCGCATTAAATTAGGCAATAAAATAATGTGATTGTACTATAAAATGGCTGCTTCAAACATTTTAATTTCAAGAGTTGAGGTGAGCCTTCCCGCACAACTACCCATACAAACTTGGAATGAAGATTATGCCCATATTTCTTGTCAGAAATGCAAAATGTTGATCAAAAAAATAGCTTCATTTGATCGAACCAGATGTCCGATGGCATTGTAAAATTGTGTTTGGTTTTTAAGTTATAAGGTCCGAAAATTCGATTTTTCCGCGTGTTTTATACAATAACTTTGGAGGTGGATGACTCAACGATAAAATAAAAACATCTTCAAAAGATCAGACATACATAGATGGTTTCATGACGATTTATAATCAAATTGGTTTTTGTTTGATTTTTAACTACAGCGGTCGTGATTTACTTTTAGCTATAAGTCGTTTTGTAATGAAAATTTTCGTAAATCTTACCAAATCAAACACTATGGGCATTGTCTGCTTTGTGGACATGCTTGTCATCATGGATCCTGTATTTTCTTTGAAATAGAGAAGGTCCCAGAGCGCAACAGCACGGGAAGGGACACCCTAATTTGTAAATAGATAATATATTCATTTTAATATTTATTTTAGAGTATTTAAATCCAATTTAAGGCAAATTATTGCAGGTAAACAAAATTACGTATGTATGAAAAAAATAACTTGAGGCGCGATTTGATTTTGATTTGATTGATTTTCGATTTGATTTTAATTTTAATATTAAGGCTTTGTAACTTATACTTCTTAAAGGCTTCTTTCTAGAACTGAACTGCGATAATGCCTCTGTCGAAAACTAATCGCAGCTATAACACTAAACTGTTATACTGATTTTCGACTGAAACTTGATACTAATAGTTATTAGTTTTACTTCACCAAGCACAGATAAGGCCTTTGACCTTCGACATGTCTTGTACTTAGGCGTTTAATCCCTCGCAATATATTTTCGCAAGTAGGGCTCATGGCTGTATACAGAGCCGGTAGTTTAAGTTCTCACCTAAATCGGCGTTTACGTAACTTAGAAGTTCCGTAAAAACGTCAAACTCCATACAAGTTTTTACTAGATATTCTGTGGTTTTACTTCTTCAAGCTGTCAAAGTCAAACTCGGACTTCCAATTTGTATGAAAACGCGGAGTGGACGTAAACGGCAACGTCGACGTATTTACGGCAACGTTGAGTAAGCTGTCAAATCAAACTCGGACTCGCAAATGTTAATTCGATTAACGCTCTTCAATTTCTCCATACATTTGAAAACGCCAGTCGATCGGTTTGCCGTAAACGCCAATTAAGGTGACAACTGGGACTACCGGCTCTGAACTGCTAACCGGTGACAAACAGCCTCTTCAGAACCCCATTTGTCAACGATGATTTTGATTGCTATTCAACGCCTCAACGAAACCACAGAATAACATTTGACGGCTTACCTCGCATTTGAGGTTTCTGAAGCTCACGTGGGCTCCATCTTCAGGATATTTTACCCCACGCGACTGAGGTAGGCACGCTATTTGAGGATCCGAAACGTCGTGCAACACGCCTATACGCGCGATAAGCCATTAAGGCCCTGGTACTAGCCAAATCGCAAAGTTAGACGAGGCACCCCAAGTTAACTAACTAAGTTTGACGATTAGAAGGGTCATTCTTACAATATATGATTCCTTGTCTAGGAATCAACCTATTTTCGTTAATGTATGTTTCCTTTTTCCATACAAAATTAATTGCGGAAACTGTGTCCATTTCCGAACTTTTTTGACTAAATGTAGAAATCTAAAAGCAAATGGAATTTTTTGTTTATGCATACATACTGTTTTTGCTTATATCTAGAAATCGAATTACTTTCAGATTTCTAATGAGAAAAATCAACTTTTTTATTATTTATTATTATTTAAATAAATGATGGAATCAAAAAATATTAACAATCCATTATCAGTCTGGAGTTCTATTTGGATTTGCTGAAGCGTTTCACTACATATTATTACATTTGTTAAAAGGTGTATTAGTATGGCGCGAGTAGTTGGCTAGCCCTAGCGCCTTAAGAGAGTCCCGAGAGAGATCGATTCCCCATACTACGGGCGATAACTGTTTTCATGCCCTTAATATTTTACTAGGATTTGGAAATTTTGGATTCTAAAATGTATTGTTTAAATCTATGTCTGTATGTTTTCATTTTTTAAATAAACCTTTTCGGTTGGAAAATATTGGCTAATACACATTGGAAAAAAGTTGTCCTTTCTACGTTCACTTTCGAATTTAATTTACTGAAAAATACAGATATTTACAAAAAAATCAAAACTTACGGACATAGAATGAAGCTTTCTCAAGTGATTAGATGGAAATCTGATAACGTTTAGGGGTAGGGAATCGTTAGGGCTTGGAAGATGATTTGTGTATATTAATAGCAGTAGCCGTTCAAAATTGTGCCTTGGCCAATGAACCAAGAATGCATTTGTTAAAATGTTCAAATCTCAGATTTTCTGTCACTTCACGACAGCCTTACACTATAAATGATAGTTATAACCTCAGTGGCCCAGTGGCGCGACACTTCGGCGATCGCTCTCCGAAGTTAAGCAACGCTGGGTCCGGTCTGGTCTTGGATGGGTGACCATTCGACCGTTGAGAGAGGCTGGCCGTGGTTCGGATTCCACGTTAAGCTGTAATCCCCTTCCTTACTTACTAGGTGGTAGGGTTTATCCCGCCCGGGTTGGTACCATCGCATTGGATGAACGATGGTCAAAGCGACAATGAAAATTGTCCGTGTTTTCCATCCAGCTCAATGTTGCCGTGCAATATAAGGAAGGTCCTGGCATGGCACCTAGTTCCCATGTGGTGTGTTGGGATAATACCATGACAGAACTTGTGGTATTAGCCATCCATGTCCAGTCACATAAAAAAAAAAGTTAAGTGCCGCGCAGGTGTTAAAACAGTGAAATTTACGCAATTGGGTAGTTATACCACCTCTCCTATTAGTAAATATTGTTAATCCCGATAGTGAAGCGTTTAGTTTTCCAAGCATGCGCTTGGGTGCACTTGCATGAAAATTAGCAAAACAAATTCATTTAAGAATACATTTGACAATTACCATGAAAATATATCCATTCAAATAGATATCTTTATTATGCTTAAATGATTATTTAAGGGTAAGTCTAGAATAGAAGAGAATATCTTCTCGTCGGGTCATTGAAATACCTGTAAACACTTTTCATCGCCGTCAGTGCTCCGCATTGATTTGATTATTTAAATCAACTCAACAGATGAGATCAAGACGCGTTCTGTTATGATTACATTGATCGGTTCCGAGAAGATGAATCAAATACTTTTCAGAAAATCCACGGTAATGTTAAGTGGGAAGGATATGTAGTGAGTATACGTACATGGCTCATTATATTTTTAGCGGAAGTGTGAAACACGTAAAAGTCATTACTTCTGCTTTGGTTCAAAGTTTATTTTTATTTTTTATTTCATTTTATTCAGGAAAGCAAACAGTCTTAAAACTAACTATAAACGAAAGTTTTAATGTAACTTAAACCAGCAAAGTTTTCATTAACATAGTAATACACAATACTTAGGCAAAGAAGGAGAAAAATGCATATGCTTGTATAGCAGGAATTTAACAAATAAAAAAATTTGTAAAGAAGCAGTTTCTTTTCAAAATAATTTACGAACTTCCATATTTTAAATACTAACAAAATATTATGGAATATTGAACAAAAGGAAAAAAGAAATAATGTTACCTAAACGTTGTTAAGAAATAATCTAAAAGAAAAGACTGCAAAAGAGAAAAAAATGTGCCACATTATCACAATTTTATCTTATTAATAGCGACAATAAACAAATCAATATCTCGAAATTTTGCGTCATACGTAGCTCAACTACGCCGTATAAAATATGTTTTCATGTAGTGAGTTTTGCTGACTGGTAAATTAAATAGATTATCAGAACGTCCTGATTCGAGGGTCCTGTCGATTTATTTATTTATTTTATATATTTATTTAATAGGACTTCACTTAGAACCAGATGCGATGGAACTTATATGTCCTTTTCAACAATTAATTTAAATTCAATATGTTACTTTTGTGTATCTGTTAATTTATTATAATTTTTTACGTGTAATCGATTTTGTAATTGTAAAATAAATGTATTTTATTTCTTATTTCTTTATTTATTTATTCATAGATATTTCATTTCTAAAATCAATCCTATTCTAAGAAGATATATTTTCTTATTCTCTTCAATCGTAATGTGGCCTGTAACCTAACGGACTGTTCTCTCTGTTTTTGTCTGCTTGTCCGCTTCTTTATACCCGTCTGTCATCTGATATATGTTATACAGAACATAAGGCACAGACTGGCAAAAACCTCCAAGAGCTTTGTATGTAATAGTGCGAGGTTTTACAATAAATTGTCAGACGATATAAAAAATCTAGGAGACAATTTATTTAAGAAATGATTTAAAGCATTGTTGGTAAATAAAAGCTATTATACTATTAAGGAAGGTTTGGACGATAGATTTTTTATGTAGACGTTTCTTTACGAGTACAACTTTGTATTATTATTATTATTTTATATTCATCGTAATGTTGACGTGGTATTTGATATCAAAAATGACGATGGCTGTATACACCTGAACATAGTAATTATTTATTTTATATTTTTTTTTTATTTGTATCCTGACGTGATATATGATATCCAAAATGACGATGGCTGTATACTCCCGAACAGAGTAATTAGGATAATTTTGTATGACCATAGAACTCAATATTGTAAAACTTTATATGTGTAATATAAACTACTTCTTAATTCATTAATTAATGAAACTTGCATGTCAGCTCTTCTCGAATCGATAGATTGTTAACGTGTCCAAGTGTAGGTATCCTACCTATGGATAAGAAATGAAATGAAATGAAAATGAAAATGTCTATTTATGTTCATAGCCCTAGACAGCACATACACTGAGTGCATCAACAACCGTAGTTTTATTATTTTTATTTGAAAATAAAAATACGAAAATGCGAATTACTTTACTTTTAAAATGTGGATCACTTTAACGTTTAGATCATGTTCAAATTATGTTAAACTGTAGAACCTCTTTCCGACGTACTAGGTGTTCGATGAACGATGATCGAATCGTCAGTGAAATTTTCCATGTTTTTTGTACAGTTCAACATAGCCTTGTTAGAATAAAGACATTTTCCTGGCATGATCCTATTCATCCCTTCTTAAATTTGGTGCGATGAGTTAGATAATGACATCAGACGTAATATTATGACATCGGACTCGACGTTTTTTGTATGGGGGCCCCCAATTTAATTTTTTTAAATTTTAATTTTAATTTTAATTTTAATTTTAATTATTTTTTAATCTTACGTATTTGTTGTTATAGCGGCAAAATTAAAACACACTCTGTGAAATTTTCAGCTGTCTATCTGTTACGGTTACTGAGATACAGCCCTGTGACAGATGGACGGACGGACGGACGGACGAACGGACGGACGGACAGCGGAGGCTTAGTAATAGGGTTCCGTTGGCACCCTTTGGGTACGGAACCCTAAAAAAGTACACAATACGTATGTAATATAAAACATATTCTACTAATTGGATGACTTCGCAGCATTGTTCCTATTGAATTCATTTGTAATGGCATTTTACTCGCATCAAATTTGGTACTTAAATTTGTTTTAAATGTTCAATTAAAAAAATACCCGATGTAATTATCTGGACTTTGAGGCACAATTACGCCAAATTTAATCTTAACAATTATTAATTTGTACATTCCACTCCCTTACTGACATAACATATTCTAGAAGTATGTGCATCTTGGTACCCGAGACACTTACTCTTGCTTACCGATGTAAGCCGCTTCTTTTCCCTTCCACGGCCGGGTTGGGAGGACCTAAAAGTGCATAATATTCCTCCATTGCCCTACAGGTGCGCATCCACGCATCCGTCTACAATGTTTACTGTCGCTAGTGAGTGTAACGTACGAGTAGAAACGAGAAATTCTACATTTGGGAAAAGTTCGGTTCGTTGTTGGTCAAAAAGTTTTAAAATATTCTGAATCCAAGCTGGTTGGAGCAGTGGACATGTAATCCAAAGGTCGCAGGTTCGAATCCTGCTTCCGACGAATGTCACGACCAATACTTATTAAATAAATGGTAAATATTCACCACATTCGAAAATCTCTTCAAATTATAATGCATTCGTTCATGATCACAATATTGATATATCGGCCCCATCAATCAATCATTTAAAAATAAATTAAAAACCTGTATTTAATTATTTCTCGTCCTTTGTTCTTTGTTCTTTTTTATGTTCCATAATGTTCACTCACTTGTAAACACGTGTTATTTTACTTGCTATATTTTGTTTTGTTGCGTGTTTATATTCCATGATTTTATTTTTAATATTGTTAGAATTATGTTAATGCCCTAACGTTAGACTTAAGGAAATCTTAATAACCATGTTGTGTTTGTCCATTATTGGTGATAGTTTCAGTTTTTTTTACATCTAAGTTTTCTTATAACCCTGTAAGAAATGAGTCACTGTTGACAAACCTAATAAAAAAAAACTCTTTCAGATTATTTTCGAAATCTGATTACAATGCTTCAAATGTAGACGTCGCTGAAACTAAAATCAATGAGATAACGGTAATGTTGTATCCATTAAATACATAAAATGATAATTCAAAAGGAAGTAATCATCTTATACATCGCTCAGGGGCGGGTGGACTTGCCTTCCATCCCAGAGGTTCCAAATACCCACCCGTTCATCCACCACTTTCTTTCTCTTTCTAAGTGGGATCAGTGCAATTCGTTATGAATGCGAGCTGTTCCACGGTTCAGATTCCACGGAAAGTTGTAGTTAATAAACTGTGTATGTTTTTATCTAATGCGATTGCACCAACCCGGGCGGGATAAACCCTAGTACTTAGTAGGATTTTCTAACCTTCCCTTTTTTATTTAGGTCCCTAACCTTACCGTTTTACATTCGTTCCGAACTATGCAATAGCTCACATTCGTAAGGAAATGTATTTATCCAACTCAGAAGATGAAGAATGTGGTGCTTGACCGGGGTGAGCATTTGAATCCATAAACTATCGCATGAAAGGCAAGCCCCAGGCGACGGGCTGTACAGATTCGTAATGTAATTATGTGCCGGTATTAGCTCAGCACATTCCCTCTGGCTCGACAGTCGCCCCCCGCGCAAGTGATGCGGGCCGCGTTGGAACTCTTTAAAACGCCTCAAATGTAGTACAAGAATAGACTAGATGTGGGTTAATACCCTGCACAGTTTTTGCCGGCCGGTACGTACACGGAACGTAAATATTTGGACTAGGACTGGCATTACATACCTACGTCATAAACAAACCGTTTCTTATAAATCAGCGGGACATGATTCATAGACTTTACCTTTTGAACGCATGACACGGCATGGCATATGGCGCTTTCGCTTCGCCCCAGACATGGTTGCCATGGAACCTATAAGCATTGATTTTCATTATAGTATGACGTAATCATTGAGCGGCTCGTAGCCCAGTGGCGCGGGGACTGGCCTAGCGTACCAGAGGCCTGGGTTCAATTCCAACTTGCACCACTGTCTTTCTCTTTCCGAGTTCGACAAGTGTATTTCGTCACGAATGCGAGCTGCTCCATGGTTCGGAATCCATGTAAAACTGTAGGTTCCTTTCCCCTACAAGATGGTAGGGTTTAAGCCCGCCCGGGTTGGTACCATCGCATTGGATGAAAAGATGGTTGAAGCGGCAATAAAAAATTGTCCGTGTTTTCCACCAAGTTCAATGTAGCCGTGCTCATAAAGGGAAGGTCCTGGCATGGCACCTAATTCCTTCGGGAATGTGGTGTATTGGGCTAATATTGTAACGGTAGTTGTGTGGTATTAGCCATCCACGTCAGGTCGCATAAAAGAAAAACTTAGAAATTCGCGAACAGGGTAAAGATTGCCAGCCTGACAGAAGTTTGCAAAACCTATTCAAATGAGGTTAAGCGCGAACGAGGTGACACTGGCAGTCACGTTTTTAAATAAAGTAACGTACCATATACTCTTTGACGGCAATGTAAAGGATTTAATCTCTAGTTAGTAATACTTACTTCTTCGGGTGAAAAATAAGGGCAGGTATATTTTAATGTTTAAATTATCACTAACCAGAGATTGTGCACTCCACGCTAAGTATTCTGGGCTAAACCACGTTAAAATGATAACGAAACCAATGCCCCTGTATATCGTTTATACACTTCACATATCCCCTAATGCTATATACAGTGCCGTGTGTTAACATCCTGTGTTAACAGACGTACGGATTCCTAGCCATAATTGCCCCAAAACCTAAACGTAGAAACGCAAAAAATGCATGCTATACAACACAATTTCAGTCGCATCAGCTGCTTTAAGGTGGCCCATCCCGCTCATCTCCCCATACAAAAGGGGAAAGAAGATGACGCCCATATATCTTGTCAGAGATCCAAAATCTCAAAATAGCTTTATTTGATCGAACTAGATGTCTGATGACCATTGGCATTGTAAAATTGTGTTTGGTTTCTAAGTTATAAGGTCCGAAAGTTCGAATTTTTCACGCGTTTTATACAATAACTTTGGAGGTGGATTACGCAATGATAAAGTAAGAACATCTTAAAAAGATTAGTCATGAGACATAGCTTATTTCATCAAGATTTATGAACTATTTGGTTTTTGTTAGATTTTTGACTACAGCGGTCGTGGTTTACTTTTAGCTATAAGTCGTTTTGAAATTAAATTTTTCGTAAATCTTACCAAATCATACACTACGCACATTGTCTTTTTTGTGGACATGTTGCATCTTCCTCGTCACGGAGCCTGTCTTATTCTTTGAAACAGAGAAGGTCCCAGAGCGCAACAGCACGGTTTTGTACCGTGCCCGCGAATGAGTTAGGCCCGCCGGGTTGGGCCACCCTAAGAACACGAGCGGCCGCTAAGATACATAAGTATTCCGGGAGGTCACGACATTTTTGGTTACGATAAGGTAAATGGCTGAATCTGGGTTCACGTGTTAGAGACCCACCCTTTGATGCTTGATATGTCGGTATGATGAATATACTGAATGATGACTGATGAATATTACGGAAATATTGATTTCTATTGATAATACAACAATAACCAGTCGGTTTTAAAGGCAATCAGGGATTTGCTCAGTTTTGGTATTAATACTTGTAAGCAAGTATGTACTGATACTTTCATACTTCGTTATTTGCAGCCATTTACCTTATCACATCTTTTTTTTGGTCACGATAACTACTTTTTCAGGTGCCATATCTACGTAACGCAACCACTGGGCGCAGGCAGACCGACACATTTAGCTTCTGAGTGCTGGTCTTTATGCTGCGAACCAGTTTCAGCCATTTACGTTATCGTCACCATTTTTGTCGCGACCTCCTAGTTTATAGGTTAGTAGTTCCTATTTCACGTGATATTTTGCGTGATATCTAGCACGCTTCTGTGCGCAAGGATATAAGATATTATATTTTCCATTCGTTCATTCATTCGTCCTGCGCAAACAAAATAATAATTAATAATTACTCCCTAAATATTGCATTAAGGGTTACTCTTATCTTGTTTTATTAAATGAAACCTAACTTAACTAAATTCGTTAGATAAGATATGTTTTAATTTGATAGATATACCAAGACAGAAAGCGATGGAAGAGAGAAATAGTTGCCTTTTGCGGCAATTTGACTGTATATTGCGGGAGGTCACGACATTTTTGGTCACGATAAGGTAAATGGCTGAATCTGGGTTCAAGTGTTAGAGACCAACCCTCTGATGCTAAATATGTCGGTCTGCCTGCGCCAAGTGGTTGCGTTACCTAGATTGGCTATATAAAACAGATGTTGGTATGTAACTGCTGATGAATATACTGATTGTCTAGAAACAATTATAACTATTAATTATGCACCAACAACCATTCGGTTTCTTAATTAAATTCTTAAATATACCTAAACTTATGTCTGTAACCTAAATCTCCTATATCTACGAAATGCAAGTAAAAATTTGTTCAGTTTTTGTATTGCTAACCAAGTATGTACTGATACTTTCATGCTTTGTCATTTGCATACATTTACCTTATCATATATATTGTTTGTCACCATAACAACTTTTTCAGGTGCCTTATCTACGTAACACAACCACTTGAAACAGGCAGACCGACACATTTAGCTTCAGAGCGTTGGTAGTAATCCCCTGAACCCAGTTTCAGCCATTTACGTTATCATTACCATTTTTGTCGCGACCTCCTAGTCTAGTAGGGATGCAATTAATAACGATGGTGCGTAAATGAAATGGGAATTGGAATTGCATCAAACGGCTCCTCGGAACATCATTCAGGAACACATGTTACAATACACTCAGGAACCCCACGTCCTTCCGTAACTACAGTGAATGCAGATCGTTTTTAAAGGCGCGAGCTGGTATTAAGCCATAGTTAAAAACCGGCCAAGTTCGAGTCGGACTCGCACACGAAGGGTTTCATACCATTGTTCAACATTTAAAAAACCACATTTTTTGTATGGGGACCCGTTTAATTTTATTGTTTTATTAATTTTTCCTATTTGTTTCTATAGCGGCAAAATAAGTACAGACTCTGTGAAAAATTCAGCTGGTTAACAATTATGGTTCATGAGATGACGGACGGAAGGACGGACAGACGGACGGACGGTTGGACGGACGGACGGTTGGATGGTTGGACGGACGGACGAGTTCTCGTCCTCGGCCGATTTTTTTCTTATTTTAAGGAACAGATAATTATTAGCATTTACATTAGGGCATAAAACAGAACAACAGTAAACTTGCATAAAGCTTACAATTTCTGGAATATACCATCGTCAATAAATAAATAAAATAAATTAAAAGTAAGCTAAATATATCAAGATAATTATCACCTTCAATTCATTCGCTGCGCGACGGAGGCTGAAAAATGGCCCAAAATGTTTTATCTGGTTGCTGTTCGGAATTATGTTTCATGACTAATCCGTTATACCGTCTCTTTACACAGCGAAGAGAGTTATCTCTCGTCAGACTATCAATATAACTTCAATTATATTCGTAAATAAATATGACTCCGCAATGTGAACAGTGAGAGCGTAAAAACTGGAAGCACGGTCTTAGTGACGAAAGATATATCATCGCACTAGCGTCGTCGTCTGGTAAAATATTAACCGGATTGATTTGTTCGATAAAAACAACTTGTTTGGGCTTGTCTGAATTAATTAAAAAAAATTACAACATCCATTTTTAACGAATTAACACGTACATTTGAAAGATGTTTTAACATTAAGTTTGTTATCATGATTTGTAATAATTTATTCCAGCATTAATTTAGTTCACGGAAATGGGTTCGTATAAGTATTTGATTGCATTCTGAATTGCTAAGAATAAGCACTTCGGTTAATATAAAAGTATTAACAAGAAATACATGATAAAAAGGAATGTGATATGTATGTATTTATAATCGACCGTGGAGCAAGGACTCTATATTTTAATGTGTCCTTTTACACGGTCGATTATACATACATATAACATACCTAGGAATAAGTACGAAAAAGTATATTCATTTGTTTTTTATTGTCACCTTGCATGACATGTGTAATATTTTTCCTGTTGAGAATAATATGAGTATCATAATAATCCAAAGTGGTAAGAAGCGAGAAAGCAAAATCGAAGTATATATGTTTTTCTAGTATTTATAAAGTGTTCCATGACGCATTGAATATGTTTCAGATCCACGACAAACTGAAATTCAGATTATCAAATGAAACATACTCAACTTTTTTCTGATCTTGAAACTCGTTGAGTTTCTTTGCAGATTCGTCTTTACTGAGTTAATCGTATCCGCGGATCATTCAGTTTTTGACGTAACTTAGTGTAGTTTCCCTGGCAAAAAAGTTTAAATAAATTAAATGAAATGAAAAATGAGAGATCCCATAAACGGATGAACGTATATCGATGCGGTTTTCACAGTTTTATTAAAGATTTATAGCACGAAGGTTCTTGTTGAGGGTGAGGTACGTGAGGACTAAGCAGTGAACACAAACCGAGACAGAGACAGAACATTTTCAACTAAGTGAGCCATACTTGTGTAAATAGAGAATTTATTACTGAGTGGTCAGTCTGAGTTCTCACCTAAATTGGCGTTTATGGCAAACCGATCGACTGGCGTTTTCTCCAAACTCCATACAAGTTTTTACTAGATATTCTGTGGTTTTACTTCTTCAAGCTGTCAAAGTCAAACGCGGACTTCCGATTTGTATGAAAACGCGGAGTGGACGTAAACCGCAACGTCGACGTATTTACGGCAACGTTGAGTAAGCTGTCAAATCAAGCTCGGACTCGGAAATGAATTTCTCTATACATTTGAAAACGTCAGTCGATCGGTTTGCCGTAACGCCAATTTAGGTGACAACTTAGACTACCGGCTCTGATCACTGTGAATTCGCTAACTATGTTGGAATTAATGGCTACGTTTGTAGTACGTCATAGTTTCTCATACGGCATGAATTATTGCCTTTTGTGAATTATTTTTGATTTAGGGTTTTACCTATGATTCAGTTTAAATATTTGTTAAACGATTTGTATATTTAGACTAAGTGGACATTGCAAAAAAAAAATTCACATCGGAGTTTCTTTCCAGTTCTTCTTCGCTGTGTTTTGTTTCGCTGAACTGGCAAATGTTAAATATGACCAATCCGAGTGCAGTTGATGGATGTTGAATAAACAATACAATACAATACAATACACAAAACATAGACGAGTCTTTTGGACCAGCCATTTGGGTAACTATTTATCCAGAAAAAAATCAGGTCTACATCAGTCCAAATCGGCATTGGACTAATTTCCAATGTCGGGAACTTCGGCTATATAACACTTTTTAGGGTTCCGTACCCAAAGGGTGATAACGGAACCCTATTACTAAGCCTCCGCTGTCCGTCCGTCCGTCCATCCGTCCGTCCGTCCGTCCTCTGTCACAGGGCTGTATCTCATGAACCGTAATAGGTAGGCAGCTGAAATTTTCACACAATGTGTTTTTATTTTGCCGTTATAACAACAAATAGTTACCTAAAAAAATACCTTACCTTACCTTAAAACGTGATTTTTTGTGTTTAACCTTGTACGATTGTACGGAACCCATCGTGTGCGAGTCCGACTCGCACTTGGCCGGTTTTTTGTACGTTCTTATCACGAAATACTTTTGAAACGGGCATACGCTTTTCTAATTTCATAGTTTTAGTGAATATTACATGCTGAGACGTTCTGCAGTCGAGATTAAACAATAATACGAGGAAGCGTGTGTTCATAGAACTGTGGTGTGCAACCACGGAGGAGGGTGTGTTACCGAGCAGTGTTTATAAACACTAAGCTAAGCTCGCGAGCACGTGCTATCCACGCGTTACAACACGCGTTAATTATAGAAAATCGATTAACCAAATTTAATGGGGCGTCATGTATGTAGTTAAGACAATAAAATATCTTTCCGCGGTATTGTAAACCATCCTTTACATCATAACTGAAGCATGCGCCCAGCATCGCGCAGCGGCCGAGAGAATAATTAGCAGAGTTGTAAACTCTTAACTCGACTTAAGAAATATTTTATTTTTGTTTCGGCGAAATGTTGAGTACTTACTTACGTAAAATGAACTACATGCGATGGAGAGTTACTAAAATCCGTTATATTTTTTTCAGGTTACGTGAATGGAACGGAACATTTGGAAAAAAATATGATTTTTCTAACTATCCTATTGATAAATATTACGCAATATATATTTGAAACGTAGAGCCAGATTTTTCATTCTCGTTATTTTTATTTCTTATGTTTTAATAGCAAATGCTTGCAGAACGCACGTGTTGACTATAAAAATAAAAAATAAATACTTATATTGTTTAACAAAAAAAAGAAATCTTCGCTTCACTAACTTATATCAAACTCAATATCTGGTGTTAGTCGTCTGCTTTAAACTCGAGAACTACTTACCCGATTTTAATTTTTTTTTTTTTTATGTGACTGGACATGGATGGCGAATACCACAAGATCTGTCATGGTATTAGCCCAACACACCACATGGGAACTAGGTGCCATGCCAGGACCTTCCTTATATTGCACGGCTACATTGAACTGGATGGAAAACACGGACAATTTTCATTGCCGCTTCGACCATCGTTCATCCAATGCGATGGTACCAACCCGGGCGGGATAAACCCTACCACCTTGTAAGTAAGGAAGGGGACCTACAGCTTAACGTGGAATCCGAACCACGGCCAGCCTCTCTCAACGGTCGAATGGTCACCCATCCAAGACCAGACCGGACCCAGCGTTGCTTAACTTCGGAGAGCGATCGCCGAAGTGTCGCGCCACTGGGTCACTGAGGCTGACATATTGTATTTACATGTAGTATTTACCCTATATTACACGGTGTTTCTCAATTGCAGGTGCACTGAGTTCCTGGAGAGCAAACAATGTTTCCCGTGCTTACCTAATTACAATTCGGAATTTTGATGTTCCTGAAATGAGTAGTGAGACGCATTCCATCAAATGTTGTTTCGGGCTATTATGCAAAAAATATACCAAAAATATCCTAGTGTTTTCGTAGCTTTCCTTTATATGTCCTTCATTTCACATTTTTTTATGACTGGACATTAATGACTAATACCACACATTGTCATGATATTATCCCAATACACTTCACGGGAACTAGGTGCCATTCCAAGACCTTCCTTTCAGGCACAGCTGCATTGAACTGGATGGAAAACACGGACAATTGCCGCTTCGACTATCGTTCATTCAATGCGATGGTATCGACACTAGTAAGTAAAGAAGGGGACCTACTGCTTAACGTGGAATCAGAACCACGAAAGACGAATCCCTTAGTTGCCTTTTACGTCATGCACGAGAAGAGAAGTATTGCCACGCAGCACAGAATCTTGCAAATTGAATCTACGTGTGCATCAAAGGGTATATTAAGATGGTTCTCTCACGTAGAGCATGAAATAAACGAAACAAAAGTACGGAGCAGAAGCGTGTGGATTTGTCGTGCTTGGATGGTCTAGGAGAACTTACCACGAGGTTGATGTAATACTTTGTAAAGGTTAGGTACTTTGTACCTGTAATCCTGTAATGAAAAGATGTTTGTAGAGGAAGCGAAATGATATGATCGTACAGTATTATGCTCTATCATCTTTGCCTACCGCTCTGAAAGCAATGCGATGGTATGTATGAACCTTCAAACATTTATCATTACCACGTTTTATGTGGTTATTCATTTCGGCCAAGTGAAATTGATTAAACAATACTTACAACGCTTTATTCAACCATCACTGACAAAGTGACAGTTTGATTCTCTAAGCTCGACTACTGTAAGCGTCTACTTGCACTTTTAGGTTATCTCAGCGCGATCTTCCGGATTCACTCAGTTTCTCTATCGATTGATTTGTTAAATCGAGTTCGAACGGCGAATAGATTCGCGGAGCGCGGCCCACTTGTGGGTCGGCGTCGTCGACACGCACGCTAATATTACCAGACGCATTATTAGTTGTTCCTCAAGGCACGCGCGTACAATGCGTATAAATCTCCCGCCGCCGCTTGAGAGTTAGCAGACTGCCCGCTCACCAGAATTAGACGTCGTAAAGCGAAATCAGTCAAGGGATTCGCATCTCTCATTCCAACCTTCGCGGTTCCAATGGGAAACGCTTTATTTTTAAATCCGACGATCGGCTGTCGAAACGTGGCACCGCGGAGCGTAACTCTCTACGAACATTCACACAGAGTCGAGGCGGGCAACCGGCGCGAAGTCACACTCGAAACGGCAATCGGCAGTTGTACTTTCGAATCGGGAGCGCGGCGGTTGGGCGCGCGAGTTCGCTGGGCGGGCGGGCGCGGTGGGCGGCTGCGCGTGACGCGTGCTCGCGCGGTCGCCGCCGACTGAACGCGTGAAGCCAGAAAGCTCGCGCGCGGTGGCGGCGGCGCGCGGTGGCGGCGGCGGCGCCGTGCATTCTATTTATACGCGTCGCCGAGCGGCAGTACAGTTTGCATCGTGTAGTTGCGGATATGTGCGGGGTAATATAATAACATCATAACATGTGCGGCACATGTTAAGCATCGACGCATGCGCGGAAGCGTCGCCCGCCCTAATGGCGGAAGGGTTCGCAGATTAACCTTTTTGACGTTCTATTTATTTTCCTCTTAATTTGCGTGTTCGCGTCACTATTAATCTAATGTGAAACAAAACATAATGAAATTTGTTTACACGTTCATTGGCCTAATGAAACATTTATATACATCACCGCGAACTGTTTCTCCGAGGTTTACTCCAAAATAAGTACTTATTATTTAGTGTTATCAACATCGAACTTAACTATGGGGAAATCATGTGTGTATTCGAATATGAGAAAGTGTGATGCCTTGATAAAACAAATTGAGAATCGTATACCTAGGTTCCAGCATATATTTATTGCATATTTTTTTACTGAGGACAATTAAACAGATACAATACATTATTGTGAAGAAATATAATTACATCACATAAATAAGTGCACATCCAGCATAAGGTGTATTGTAAGCTAGTGGCGCGGGGACTGGCCTAGCGTACCAGAGGCCCGGGTTCAATACCAACTTGCACCACTGTCTTTCTCTTTCAGAGTTCGATAAGTGCATTTCGTCACGAATGCGAGCTGCTCCATGGTTCGGAATCCATGTAAAACTGTAGGTCCCCTTCCCCTACTAGGTGGTAGGGCTTAAGTCCGCCCGGGTTGGTACCATCGCATTGGATGAAAAGATGGTCGAAGCGGCAATGAAAAATTGTCCGTGTTTTCCATCCAGTTCAATGTAGCCGTGCTCATAAAGGGAAGGTCCTGGCATGGCACCCTATTCCTTCGGGAATGTGGTGTATTGGGCTAATATCAAGCCGGTAGTTGTGTGGTATTAGCCATCCATGTCAGGTCGCATAAAAAAAAAAAAGGTCAGAAATATGATATATGTTTTTGCTGCTATATTGATCTGCTCGCTGCAATCTGGAAAAGAGAACTTTTGCATGTTAAAATCATGTGCTTGTTTTGGATAAGACATATTTTAACTGGACGTTGTTCATGTACAGGGTGACTAAGCAAACTTTTTAAATTTGATGATATATCTCTCATAATCCGCGGCGCAAAAAGTTTTTTCTATGAACCGCGTTGCAAAGGGACTAGGACTGGGTTGCTTATTTTGCATTAACAGTAACTGTCATATTTTTACTTTGGCGCGAAAATTACCTCATTGCGCCCTTTTGCAAATGGCGATGGTAGGATAATTCTAGTATTCAGAAAGAACAACTTAGGAATCCGAAGAGTTAGTACAGACTGACTCACTCCAGACTTTAAACTTTAAAAAATATATGAAAAATGTTATAGACTAGGAGGTGGCGACAAAAATGGTAACGGTAACGTAAATGGCTGAAACTGGGTTCACAGGATAGAGACCAACCCTCTGAAGCTAAATGTGTCGGTCTGCTTGTGCCAAGTGGTTGCGTTACCTAGATAAGGCGCCTGAAAAAGTAGTTATAGTGACAAAAAATATATATAGTAAGGTAAATGGCTGCAAATAACGAATCATGAAAGTATCAGTACATACTTGCTTAGCAATGCTAAAACTGAACAAAGCTTTGGTTGCATTTCGTAGTTATAGGCGATTTAGGATACAGATATAACTTTAGGTATAGTTAAGTATTTAACTAAAAAACCGCCCGGTTATTGTTGCATAATTAATAGGTATCAATGTTTCTAGACAATCAGTATATTCATCAGCAGGTACATACCAACATATATTTTATATAGCCAATCTAGATAACGCAACCACTTGGCACAGGCAGACCGACATATTTAGCATCAGAGGGTTGGTCTCTAACATGTGAACCCAGGTTAAGCCATTTACCTTATCGTGACCAAAAATGTCGTGACCTCCCGGAATATTAGTTGTACTTATAGTATTTTGAATAGTGTTAAAGGACAGTGTACAAATTGGGATTTTATTTATGAAATAACATAATCAAGATGCTTTCCTTCTCGCCGTACCCACTCTTATAGGCGGTCGCACGTATTCGTTATCACAAGTTGCAATAAATCGCTTTGGATAGAGGTGATTTTCTCGGTAATTTTAGTTTTTAAGTCTTCAAGATTGGCAATCATGTTGGTATATAGGCATCTGAATTTCCACCCACGTATTTATTAACTGGACACTTGGAGCATCACGGAAATACCTGATATTGTAATGAATTGGAAATATGCGTCACGCTTGTGTGTATGAATGGTCGTTACTAAAACAATCCTACGAACACTGCACACGCGCGGTGCGCTTCCAACCACGACATAGCGCCAACTAAGCATTCCCCAACGGTCATTTTAGGTTCCGTACCCAAACGGTGAAAACGGAACCCCATTACTAAGCCTCCGCTGTCCGTCCGTCCGTCCGCCCGTCCGTCCGTCCGTCACAGGGCTGTATCTCATGAACCGTAAAAGGTAGGCCGCTGAAATTTTCACAGAGTGTATATATGGGTAAAGTCTAAAAATTATAAATATTAAAAAAATTAAACCCCATACAAAAAACGTGATTTTTTGGTGTTGATGGTACGGAACCGTTCGTGTGCGAGTCCGACTCGCACTTGGCCGGTTTTTTTCGAATGTCATACCTCGCACCCCGCTAGTTCCGCTGCCCGCCAATTTAATCGAGATTCAAGTTAAAAAGTTCAACAAAAAAAAAACATCAACAACGTCCATTTCAAACATGTCTTACCCAAAACAAGCACATGATCTTAACATGCAAACGTTCTCTTTTCCAGATTGCAGCGAGTCTAGAAAACCGCTTTTATAGCAATTTTCAAAGCGAGTTTTTCTACGGAAAATCTTGATTGATTAAAAAAACTATGCTCCGGAATATTTTCGTCCTAAGAATCGCTTTGAAAACCGCTACAAGAGCGGTTTTCTAGACTCAGGATTCCTGATTCCTGATTACTGCATGCCAGGAATAGACCTGCAGATCAATATAGCAGCAAAAACATAAAGCTTTCTGTGCGTAACGTGGTCACGGCAATTTGTCCCGTGCGTGACGCGCTCCCGTTACACGCGGGACAGCGCCACGGACATGACAAGTTATGACAGGCCGCCGTGGCGAGACGCCGGGTTCCTTCGTTTGATGTGCCGTCAGTCAGACGGTTGAGCACGCACCAGTTAATGAAACACAATAGATGAATCGGCCACCGTTTTGATCGAGTAAAGTTTACTTTGAATTCATTTTAGATATTCCTCCTCCAGCGAATCTGCATGGCCGTGCAAAGCGGGAACGCCGCAAGCGAATGGGGAACTTTCCACGGTCGGTGCCCACGGAGGAGATTTTTTAATTCCGTTATATAGGCACTGACCTACCTGGTAGACGCCCTGGACGGTTTCAAAATAAGTTGGAGATGTTTTTTTATTAGCAGCATTAATTAAACTAAAAAAAGTGTAACATTACCATACACCTAATTTGCCCGCGCAATTTCTCTGAATATTACATTATAATTTGAAATAAAGATCAGGGGGCCCATTCAGGTAAGAGTGAGTTCGAGTTCGGGAGTGAGTTAACCTAAAAATAGCTGGGAAATATATAATTATTTAAATAATGGAACCGTTATTTATACTTCCAACGTATTTACGGGAAAGACCAGATTTTTAATGTAATGTAATGATGTTCAAGCAGTGTGGAAACATTAACTATTAAAAAAGTGAGTTGATATTTAGTGATGAATTCGAATTCACTCTTACACTGAATGGACCCCCAGAGCCGGAAGTCTCAGTTCTCACCTAAATTGGCGTTACGGCAAACCGATCGACTGGCGTTTTCAAATCTATGGAGAAATTGAAGAGCGCGCGCAGCGGGCGTTAAGCGAACTAACATTTGCGAGTCCGAGCTTGATTTGACAGCTTACTCAACATTGCCGTAAATACGTCGACGTTGCCGTTTACGTCGACTCCGCGTTTTCATACAAATCGGAAGTCCGAGTTTGACTTTGCCAGCTTGAAGAAGTAAAACCACAGAATATCTAGTAAAAACTTGTTTGGAGTTTGGAGAAAACGCCAGTCGATCGGTTTGCCGTAAACGCCAATTTAGGTGAGAACTCAGACTGACCACTCTGACATTGTGAATCCGTAAAATTATTTAGGTGTATAGATTTATTTGATAACATTATTAAATAAACATTTTAAAAAGAAAAAAAAGGGAGACACAAGGGTTAACAGCCAAGATAAATACTTCGTCCAGTGGCGACACGTATGGCAGTGCTCCCATCACGCTAGCTGCATTGCCCCTCTGGATAGCAATGCTCAGTCTTTGTGTTAAATAACTTGCTGACATTTTGTCTCCTGTTAAGTCAATAATTTTCTTTCCAATTTCATAAATTAAGGATTTGGCGCTCTCACACCACGGGCCGAAGGTTTCAACCGCGAAAGGAACAAATATTATTTATCTATTTATCTAAATTTATTTTAGATATTCAGATTAATTTTATTTTTACTTAATATACCTATTCCGCATTACAGAGAATATTAACTAAGTATTTTTTTCCAAACTGTCAAATCGACCACGGTAAACTTTAGCGGTGATTGTTTCGGACAAATTCAACATAACTGTTCGCAACTTGGGAGTTACTATGGTAGATTTACTCGCCGGGCGAACAGGCAAGTGAGTGAATAATTCTGACGTTTAGCTGCATTAGGTATACCCAATTATTCGTAGGTGTTATACCATGCTAATTGATAAATTTCAGTTCACTTGGTCGAATAACAGGTCATATGAAAGAAATTTAACTAAACGTCAGATTATTTTTTTTATTTTTAGGGTTCCGTACCCAAAGGGTGAAAACTGAACCCTATTACTAAGCCTCCGCTGTCCGTCCGTCCGTCCGTCTGTCACTCGGCTGTATCTCATGACCCGTAATAGGTTGGCAGCTGAAATTTTCACAGAGTGTGTATTTATTTTGCCGCTATAACAACAAATAGGTAAAATAAAAAAACAATAAAAATAAAAAATAAAATTATTTCGTGTTAAATCTTATACGATGGTACGGAACCCTTCATGTGCGAGTCCGACTCGCACTCTTGGCCGGTTTTTTAATCAATTCTTTATCTGCCGCAACCTGTATATACTGCCTCTATCATCAATTTTATGCTATACTAAGCCCCGATTGCACGAAGAGACGGTTGAGTTTATCAATGTTCAAACACGTCACTTTTAGTGGAACGTAAAGAGTTCCTTCCATACTGTCCACACAAAGTGACGTGTTTAATCTTGCTTTGACATTGATTTAGATTTTTTGTCCTTTCCTGCACTCGGCCCTAAAACTCTTTCACCCATGCAATGTGACAAGTATGCATGTATAATCGACCATGAAGCAAGGATACATTAATTAAAGAAGTATTTATTCCGGGAGGTTCACATGTTAGAGACCAACCCTCTGATGCCTCTGATGAATATGTCGGTCTGCCCGTGCCAAGTGGCTGCATTTTCTAGATTGGCTATATAAAATAGGTGCTGGTATGTACCTGCCAATGAATATACTGATTATCTGGAAACATTGATACCTATTAATTATACAACAATAACCAGACGGTTACTTAATTAAATACTTAAATATACCTAAAGTTATATCTGTAACCTAAATCGCCTATAACTACTAAATGCAACAAAGATTTGTTCAGTTTTTGTATTGCTAAGCAAGTATGTATTCATACTTTCATACTTCGTCATTTGCATACATTTACCTTATCATATGTATTTTTTGTCACCGTAACTACTTTTTCAGGCGCCTTATCTACGTAACGCAACCACTTGGAACAGGCAGACTGACACATTTAGCTTCAGAGGCTTGTACTTTATCCCGTGAACCCAGTTTCAGCCATTTACATTATCGTTACCATTTTTGTCGCGACCTCCTAGTCTAATAGGAGCATCAAGTTTATATTCTCACTTGGCCGCTTCATGCCAATGGAAGGATTGACGAATGACTGAAACTCTCATCTCGTGAGTGGATGCGTGACGTGACGAACTTGCGAATATTGCAAGTGAATAGCCACTGTTTGGACCCAAGCTTAGCACAGCCCGTGGTAGAATTTAGCAAATACATATCTTCTAACATCAAACTTTTTCAATTCAAAAATGTGCAACGTGTAAACCAGGCTGAACCCGTAGGCAGCAAACTTTAATTATATGGTACAATAATGTAATCTTACTATAACTAATTTTTTTTTTATGCGACGTGACATGGGTGGCTAATACAACACAACTGCCGTTATGATATTCCCGAAGGAATTAGGTGCCATGCCAGGACCTTCCCTTATACGAGCACGGCTACATTGAACTGGATGGACAACACGGACAAATTTTCATCGCCGTTTAGACCATCTTATCATCCAATGCGATGGTATCAACCCGGGCGGACTTAAACCCTACCACCTAGTAGGGGAAGGGGGAACCTACAGTTTCACATGGATTCCGAACCATGGGGCAGCTCGCATTCGTGACGAAATGCACTTATCGAACTCAGAAAGAGAAAGAAAGTGGTGCATGTCGGGGCGAGGAATTGAACCCTGGTACGCTAGGCCAGTCGCCGCGCCACTAGGCTACGAGCATTATAAAATGTGCAATGTGTAAACCAGGCTGAAGCCGTAGGCAGCCAAACTTTAATTATATTGTACAATAATGTAATCTTACTATTACTTAATACCTATTTGATTTACTTACTTGACATATTCTACACAAATTAACTCTATGTGTGTATAACTACATTACATTTTAAGGGGCATACTAACCTAAAAAAATATGAACGTTTGTTGAAAATTAAGTCGATTACAGTAAAGCCTTTAGTTGTTAAACATGGAGCTTATAGAACATACGTTTGCGAAGGTACACATCCCTATTTTGAAAACACTTGTATTATCATCGAAATAAAAAATATTTCTAAAAGGACCTTTTTTATCTTTCAAAGCCAGTTTCTCTATTATCTTTCTATTTACTTAGAATAATGAAATAAAAAAAATCTTATAAGTTTCAGCCATAGCGAGGTACACATCCCCCTTGATGTTAAAAAATATTCTAAATACAGTAATTTTACAAAATCAGACTAGTCGTACCTTGCCGAGCGGGTACGGAGCGCGCAAACTCCCGCTGACATGATGGCACTGGCTAGATTCCAGTGGGCCTTCCCGCTCGACTCCCCATACAAACGTGTAAAGAAGATCATGCCCATATTTCTTGCCAGAGATCCCAAGTTTTGCTAAAAATTTCTTTATTTGATCGAACTAGATGTCTGATGACCGTTGGCATTGTAAAATTGTGTTTGGTTTCTAAGTTATAAGGTCCGAAAGTTCGAATTTTTGGCGCGTTTTCTACAATACCTTTTGAGGTAGATTATTCAACGATAAAGTAAGAACATCTTAAAAAGATTAGTCACCTGACTGTTGGCGCCACGAGTTCCGGCGGAAGTTGTGCGCTTGCTGCGGACCAATCAGGAGAGACCGAGTGGGGAGCAGCCAATCAACGAGCGACACACAAGGGATGGGTAATGCGCCGGCGCAGGAGTAAATAACGTGGCGGCCATTACGTTTTCGAGCACCGTTGCGCGCGCATTGTGGAGAGCACATGTTGTGTTAATAAACGCATAATACTGTCTTGATTGTTTGACACGGTTATTTCTGTGCAGTTACATGACATACGTAGCTTGTCTCATCAATATTTATAATTAACTTGGTTTTTGTCAGATTTTTGACTACAGCAATCGTGGTTTACTTTTAGCTATAAGTCGTTTTGTAATAAAATTTTTCGTAAATCTTACCAAATCATACACTATGCGCATTGTCTGCTTTGTGGACATGTTGTATCCTCCTCATCACGGAGCCTGTCTTTTTCTTTGAAACAGTGAAGGTCCCAGAGCGTAATAGCACAGTTTTGTACTGTGCCCGCGAATGAGTTAGTCCCGCCGGGTTGGGCCACCTTAAGTTGCATTTCTCGAGAAACACTGCGCATTACCATATTATGAATGTCACCACCTATGCGGCGAAATGCCAGGCTAGAGCCCACTGTGAAAACTTTCGCGTGAGGTTTCAGCGCCAAAGCGGCTTCGTTTGCAATCGTTTGTTCTCGTAATTGTGTATTTATTGGCTGATCGCGCGCGCTGCAGTGGCGACGTGAATTGGCACGTGCTCGATGTGAGAACTTCATAGTTTACTTGTGGTATGTACATACATATCTTATATTTAAATGTTATCAAAATAGCTTATTTTAAGACAAATAATTTTTTACACATATCATTTTCAAAGCACGAAATATTTCGTTATGAATGTTATTAAATATTGCCTTTGATATATCATTTTTACCTTTTCACTATTAAATCATCTGTTAACACTTACGGTGTGGCAAATTTTCGCCTACATGTTCAGGCCGCTGCCCCGCGGGTTTCTTTAGGACGGTGGCTGTCCTGGAGCAACGTTCAACAGCTCGGCCTGTCAAACGTCAACTGAAGGCCGTCGGCTATGAAGATTATATCGGTGGGTAGTCTGCGACACGCTGGCGGATGAGGGTACCTAGTCCGAAATATTGGGGCATCAAAGATACGGCTGCGTACACGCATAACTAACGATGTCAGTTTTCACGGCTGGTGTTCCTAAATGTTGTCTTTTATATCGAAATATTAAACTGTAAAATATTAACACTGGGCCACCGTAATTGTTAACAGACATTATGTCCAACGACGGTGAAACCGATTAGATTACTCGTTGACAATGGAAATGACAAAATTGTACCAATTCGCAATCCAATTGTGAATCAACGCAGGTGGGAATGTATTTGCGAAATGCAAGTTAGCAATATAAAAAAAATTGAAACAAATGTAAAGTGTTTTTATACTAATGAAAGTAAAAGAAACGCACAACACCTACATACTTTTCATGAGGTTTTTAGGCTTATTTCATGACAGCCTTAGCAGTTATATTATGGAAATTAGTTGTTAATATGCTTTATGCATAAAACATATTAACAACCAATTTACATAAGTTGGACTATAGTACAGTTCGCGTGATTGATAGACCTGACGAGCCACTCTGCGCACTAACACCGGGGTAGGCACTTACCCTGATTGAAGCTAATGTGGAAATCTAACCTCAACCCGAGATTTTACTTATCGGCTGTTATTATAGTTAGTTATCATATTTATTTATCTATGATATCAATTAATAATGGCTATACAGAATAAGCAATTGTATTGACCGACGCACAAATCTTAACATTAAAGTTTTACTTTTATCAATTTATTAAAAAACATAATGCGTAAGGTCTTTCTTGCTCCAACTAGTGCTTGACTATATTAGGTAGTTATAACAATGTTTTAAAAAAAAATCATTTATTTATTATTTATTATTTCAGTTATTCAGTTTTCAGTAATTGTTTTCTTAATTTTCTCATTAGAAAATACCTTTATTAGAAATTACATCTAACTAGTGCCAAGTCTTCGAGTAAAATCGCTGTGACAAGACTGTAAAACGACGAAATGACAAAGAATCTGTATTTACCATTTGTGGTACGGAAGCAAGTAATAAACAAGTTTGAAAAATGTTACGGCTTTTCACGCGGCAGGTAGAGATATTCTCCGACGTTTCGAGCTAATCATTCAGCCCGTTGTCAAGGAGGCATCCGCCGCGCTCGTACGCAGCAGTGTAACATTTTTCAAACATGTCTAACGACCGCGGTAACCTCAAAAGTATCATAAGTAATAAACAAGTTAATAATATTCACCAGGATGAAGGCTTTTAAAGAATAGTAGAGCTAGTTGTCTTGCTGGAAATAATAGTGAAATACAACGATAAAGGTCACCTTATAGTCGAACAATAGCGGATCCTGTTTACATGCCTCGAAGAAGAGCATACAGTCAACCAAAGTTCTAAAAAAACACTTCCGGTTAAAGGTAATAATGATTTGTGTTAAAATGCAACCTAAGTTATAAATTTTCTAGTTTTTTATTTACATGATAAATAGTACACATTCTCAGTATTTTTTATTTATAGTCAGCTCTATGTTTCTTGGCTAAAGTTTTGATTGTTCACCTTTTCTTTGAACCGGAAGTGTATCCTTTAATCTTTGGTTGACTGTACTCCTCTGAAAGAATGGTTTCAAAGATCATATCGTTGACATGAAGATGAGTCTGAAATAAGAATTAAGCTATCGCTTGTCTCAAAATAAGGTGCCAAAGTTTAAGCAGGCTCTAAATAAATTAATGGATGTAATGAATATTGATTAAGTGTATTCTTTTGAAAAAAAATATATCAAGCAATGAGCACCTGGAAGAAAAGCGGAATACGTTGGTGAAGATTGTATTTAAAAAAAAAATTCTAGCACAATTGAAATAATAGTATTCTTATGAAAAAAGGAGTGCATAACAATAATAAAGCGAATAGTATAGGAAGAAGAATAGTGAACGTTATTTCTAACACAATTGAAATAATAGTATTCTTATGAAAAAAGGAGTGCATAACAATAATAAAGCGAATAGTAATAGGAAAAAGAATAGTGAACGTTATTTCTAACACAATTGAAATAATAGTATTCTTATGAAAAAAGGAGTGCATAACAATAATAAAGCGAATAGTATAGAAAGAAGAATAGTGAACATCAAAGTTAATAAACATATTTACTAACTTATTTTTTATTTGATATTACCTTGTATCAAAAATTATCTTGGCTTTTTACACCTGAATAATTTATAATATAATTCCTATTAATTTAGAATAAGATTTTATTATGGTAGTCAAGAGCTTTATCTTCACCAATGTATATAATGTTTTTTTTATAATGTTTTTTGTGGGCAGTAGTAATTGTAAGTATCAATGAAAAAAAAAATTATACAATGACCAACCTGACGAAGTTTCTTGTCGGCTCTTGCTCGCCAAGTAATCGAACCGACCGAAAAAAAAATGACGAATCCGAGCGTGAAATATACATTTAAGGTGGCCCAACCCGCTCATCTCCCCATACAAAAGGGGAAAGAAGATCACACCCATATTTCTTGTCAGAGATCCAAAATTTTGCTCAAAATAGCTTTATTTGATCGAACAAGATGTCTGATGACCATTGGCATTGTAAAATTGTGTTTTGTTTCTAAGTTATAAGGTCCGAAAGATCGTATTTTTTGCGCGTTTTATGCAATAACTTTGGAGGTGGATTACGCAATGATAAAGTAAGAACATCGTAAAAAGATTAGTCATCAGACATAGCTTATTTAATCAAGATTTATGATCAATTTGGTTGTTGTTAGATTTTTTAATACAGCGGTCGGGGTTTACTTTTAGCTATAAGTCGTTTTAAAGTTAAAATTTTCGTAAATCTTACCAAATCATACACTATGCACATTGTCTTTTTTGTGGACATGTTGCATCTTCCTCATCACGGAGCCTGTCTTATTCTTTGAAACAGAGAAGGTCCCAGAGCGCAACAGCACGGTTTTGTACCGTGCCCGCGAATGAGTTAGACCCGCCGGGTTGGGCCACCTTAAGGAAGGAACCAAAGAAACTGAAATATGTGTAACTAGAAAACTCTTAAAACATTGTTTGCCATTACAGTGCTCATAATATTACTGGCGGTGTTGATCACGGGCGGTCCTCTCTATGCGCAGAAACCAAATCTGACCTTTTTTTTTATGTGACTGGACATGGATGGCTAATACCACACCTTCTGTCATGGTATTAGCCCAACACACCACATGGGAACTAGGTGCCATGCCAGGACCTTCCTTATATTGCACGGCTACATTGAACTGGATGGAAAACACGGACAATTTTCATTGCCGCTTCGACCATCGTTCATTCAATGCGATGGTACCAACCCGGGCGGGATTAACCCTACCACCTAGTAAGTAAGGAAGGGGACCTACAGTTAAAGTGGAATCCGAACCACGGCCAGCCTCTCTCAACGGTCAAATGGTCACCCATCCAAGACCAGACCGGACCAAGCGTTGCTTAACTTCGGAGAGCGATCGCCGAAGTGTCGCGCCACTGGGCTATTGAGGCTGACAACCGACCTAGTTGTGCTTCTGCGCAGCCTTCTGCCAAGATCCGCCAATCATACCATACGCCTAGATACTAGAATATAGTATACTCGCCTGGAAGAATAGCGTAAAGGCGACCCACTGGTAGTACTTGTAGTGGCGGCGCGGCTGACCTGCGGCAGGACGTACGCCGGAGTACGCCCCACCCCCACCCCCACCAGGCTCCACCACCGTGAACGTCGAGTGGATCCAGCAGTACGTGTTGAGGACGTCCTCGGGGATGTCCCTGGACGGACACGCAGGTCGAAATATAAATATGGATTTTACTGTACCCAGGTGTGGAGTTTTCAGGGATTCCTGCTGGGAAAAGAAATGGAAATTCCATCGCCAGAATATACTTTGGCCAATTTTTTTTTCAGTTGCACTACACGTCATTCCTACGATGCGAATGTGCGATGGCAAAGTGATCTAGATGGAAAGCACGGACAGTTTGATTAGTTCAAAGGAGTGCAAGAAAAATATGTTTAGCCAGTTTTTTTACTAGCATTTACAAAAAAAAAATGTTTAAGATTGCCTTTCAGGTATAATATGTAAATATAAAGGAAAGATGAAGCGTAAAAAAATTAAAGCTATAAAACATTAATTTTTGTTTCAAATATGTACATTTTTTATTTCAACTAAGATCGGCCTAAATATATAAAGTATGTTTACAACACAATTAAAAGTGTTGAAGCCATACGTTCAAAATATACGTTTAAAAATACCTAGGATAATCAATTTTGCAAAATTTGCAATCAGTTTTAAATTAATAAAGTGTCGTAGCTCAGCTTTTACCCGTTTTCAAAGTCCACTTGAGTTGCAACATGATCGGTGTTGGTCGAGAGCTTCCAGAGATATGACATTAAAATGTGCACATGACAGAATGATATGGCCAAATTAAATTTTGCATTTAACAAGAAAATGATGGCCTTTGAGTACGAGCTTGATGGGTTTACGACTAAAAACTCCAGAGATATAAAACAATTCAATTTGAAGCTGACAGGAAAGTAGATCTCAATAAGACCTTTAATTTGAGTACCAAAATTATGGGTCGAGAACTGGTAGTTTCAGATATAAAACACAAAGCCGAATCGTGTAACTTGCACGGCAAGACATGCATTGTGATTGTTCATTTACAGTAGAACCATAGGTTTAAAAGAACTAAAAGTATCTCTAAGAAAGTTCAAATCGGGAACCACTTTTTGAAAATTCGAAACGTTGAAAGTTTCACCGCCAATTTCCGTTTTGCGTTCCATGTCAATTGCAATTTTCTGAGTTAGGTCCCCATCCGAAAAGTTCTATCCGTAGGAACGATCGTAAAGGTGCTTCGCTTAAAACATCTCCAACAAACAATGTTACTAGAATACCAGATGTACTCAGCGAGGCCTATTAGGGCAAAAATATTTACTCGAATTCTCGTAGCGCCTGCTATGTAGTCTCGTAGCAACTCCTATACATTTTTCATGTGCATGCTACGGCGCGGCCCGTCCAAGCTACGTTCAACAAACGAACGGCATTTTTCACAGTTTATGTACATTCGTCATGAAAATTATTTGGTGTTTTCTAAGCGAAGTTCTAAGAAAAATATCCCTAGGCAAAAAATATGTCGATACGTTGCGTTCTGTGTTGAGGAATGAAAAACCAGCGAACATGCTTACTATGTTACTAGAGTATACAGAATGTTAACGATAGCAAGTGTGTTGCAAACCATACAATTTTTTTTTGTACACAGAACCAAAAAAAGTATTACACTTTGAGGCACGACTTCATTACAAATGTTAAATGTAGCCTTAGTAGTTTATCCGCAAACGTAAAATAATTTATCGAACAACAGTAAAAATCTAAACTAATATACTTAATTTAAATAATAGAATAAACCTGTAACAGCATTTGAGGTAAGCCAATGAAACTAAAGTTTTGAGGCTATATCAAATATATATTATTAATTGGTACCTCAAAGATTATTAGGTACTTTTTGTGTGGGCAAGAAACTTTGTATGAGCCGACACGTTATATATATATATATATATATATATATATATATATATATATGGTTTTTATCGGCAATGCCATCTTTCTTCACGTGATCTAACTGCAACAGCCGAAAATACTTCTCAACTCTATTTTACGAATCTCATAAACGAACCACTTCACGTGTGCGTCTCAGAAACGAACCTCGTGTGTATGCAGTCGATGGGGTTGCCCACTAGATGGCGCGTGGTGAGCACCGCGCTGGCCGCGAGCAGCGCCGCCGTGGTGGCGCCGCAGTGCAGACGGAACGCCATCGAGTCGATCGTCGGGGTCAGCCCTTGCTGCTTCACGGATATGACGAATTCTCGTAAAGAGGGTGTTAGCACCTGATCGCATTCAGTCCCATAAGGGCGTAAGTACAACAACATTTATAGTTATAATTTCGATAATCAAAAAGTACATTTGTAGATTGATGGTCTAGCCATAATTTGCAGACAAAACTGTAAGACCCCGATGCTTTGATTGCTCAAACAGGGCAATTATGCATAAACATTCAATAAAAAAATTATAAGAACAATAGCACGGTGAACAGTTATGTTTGCCTACTATGTTTTTGAGTTCTTATGACACGCAAGATCGAAAATAATGCAATGCGTTCCGAATTCGTCAGCAAACTGGCTACCACCAACGCATTATCAAAGTGGCTAGACCGCTGCTATGTCGCCACTCACTGGGCCCAACTTGGAGAAGGTATAAGAGAGCTTGCGCAGGCGCACTCACCCCGCCGGAGAGCAGCGCGTAGATGCTCGTGAGTATATCCATGCCCCTGCGGCCGCCGAGCCCCTGCGGCCGCGGCGCCGGCCCGCGCCTCCGCCCGCCCTCGCCGCCCCCCCGCGACCTCCCGCCCCCGCCCCCCCCGCCGCCTCCACCCCCGCCTCCGCCGCCGCCGCCGACCTTGGTCGCCGCGCGCGCGCGCCGCCCCCACGCTAGCGTCGACTCCCTGCGAACGATACGGATGCAAAGTATTGTGAACAAAACTCATTCGCCATTCGGCCATTAAATGTTATACAGAATGTTAACAATTTTAAGAACTTGGAAGCCATGGATTCCTAAGCTTACATAGAGTAAATAAAATACACTTTTTAGGGTTCCGCACCCAAAGGGTGCCACCGGAATTATATTACTAAGCCTCCGCTGTCCGTCCTTCCGTCCGTCTGTCACAGGGCTGTATCTCATGAAACGTAAATATGTAGGGAGCTGAAATTTTCACAGAGTGTGTATTTATTTTGCCTCTATAACAACAAATAGGTAAAAAGTAGAAATCATAAAAATTAAACACTAAGTATATAATTATACAAAAACGTGTTTATTTATGTTAATTTTCTTACGATGGTACGGAACCCTTCATGTGCGAGTCCGACTCGCACTTGGCCGGTTTTCTTACAGAGCAGGCACGTCGCTTTTCTCACCAAATGGGACGCATACGTAGAATCGACCATGATGCAAGTACAAGTCGTGGTGTAGGGGTCAGAGGAATTGCCTTTTGACAAAGGTTATGGGTTTCAAATCCCAGCCCCGGTCATGCACCACTTTTTTTTCTCTTTCTAAGTTGGACAAGTCCATTCCGCTACGAATGCGAGCCGTTCTGCGGTTCGGAACCCATGTAAAAATGTCGGTCCCCTGCCCTACCTATAAGGCTAATCATATATACACAATAATAAAGGGTAATAATAAATAAAGGTATAAAGGCCAAATGGTACCATCGCGTTGGATGAAACTATGGTTGAAGCGGCAAAGAAAAAATGTCCGTGATTTCCATTCAATTCAGTGTAGCCGTGCTCATAAATGGAAGGTCCTGGCATGACACCTACTTCCTTCGGGAATGTGGTACATTGGGCTAATATCATCACGGTAGTTGTGTGGTATTAGCCATCCATGTCAGGTTGCATTAAAATAAACACTAAATAAAGTTATTTAAGGACAAAATTTACTCGCCGAGTGAACAATAAAGTACGTGCTTAAATCTGAGGTTTAGTTGCATTTAAAACCGTACTAACTAGCAAAGATCAGTTCACTTTGCCGAATAACACATAATTTGGCAGTTAGCATGGTACGAGATTTGATCACTCACTTTCATATTCACAAGGCAAGTTAAATTACTATGATAACCCCTTAGAGATATATAGCCTTAGGGTTATTTATTGTAATTAACATCCTGTCTATTAGGTTAATGCCATGTCATATTTTATGATTTTAAATAACATTTTAGAATAAGTCGGACAATTTCCACGGAGCAAAGAAAACTCTTCGATAACGTTGTCAGCCTCTATAGCCCAGTGGCGCGACACTTCGGCGATCGCTCTCCGAAGTTAAGCAACGCTGGGTCCGGTCTGGTCTTGGATAGGTGACCATTCGACCGTTGAGAGAGGCTGGTGGTGGTTCGGATTCCACGTTAAACTGTAGGTCCCCTTCCTTACTTACTAGGTGGTAGGGTAAATCCCGCCCGGGTTGGTACCATCGCATTGGATGAACGATGGTCGAAGCGGCAATGAAAATTGTCCGTGTTTTATATCCAGTTCAATGTAGCCGTGCAATATAAGGAAGGTTCTGGCATGGCACCTAGTTCGCATATGGTGTGATGGGCTAATACCATGACAGAAGGTGTGGTATTAGCCATCCATGTCCAGTCACATAAAAAAAAACGTAAAAATGTTTCTTGTGAGCCAAAAAAACAAAGTCGTGCCAGGTTTTACCAGGTCATAGCAAAGCTATGCAAGGCCAAAAAACCGGCCAAGTGAGAGTCGGACTCGCACACGAAGGGTTCCGTACCATCGTACAAGATTGTACACAAAAAGTAACGTTTTTTGTTTATTTTACCTCAACATAAATACACAATCTGTGAAAATTTCACCTTACTGTTGATGAGATACAGCCCTGTGACGGACGGACAGCGGAGGCTTAGTAATGGGGTTCCGTTTTCACCCTTTGGGTACGGAACCCTAAAAACTCGTAGGGGGAAGGGCAATCTCAAAAATCCCTTAATTTGAAATGTTCCAAAATAAAGTGACAATTAATTTGAGATTAAAATAACAGCCATTGCCCTACCTCCACAATAGAACAACCACTGTCATGATGCGGTGTGCATTTCCGGCGGTTGAGGATGGAAAACACGTGTGTCAGTCATTATTGGCATGTATACTTAGAAAACCATACTGCGCGCGCATGCTAGGTATATGTAGAAAACACAGAATCAAATAAACATTCAAACCAACGGTAGTTATACATCATTGCAAATGATTTCGCGCCTTTGATAAATTTCACCGTATCTGATTTATGAAATACATTTATTTAAGTATGGTTAGATAAGTTATGTATGCTCATAAAAGTATGTCCATAATTATGTTTTTGATATTTTTCACTTATTTCAATTGCACTTTTGTTGAATAATATTTTTTTAAGGTTCATTTAAATTTTCTTGTTATAATTTTCTTGGTATTTTTTGTCTTCTACATCTTTAGATTTGGTCTTAGACGATGGCTTATAACATTCCTTACCGTTTTCTAATATATTTGGTGAACAAATAAATTTCACTAGTTTCTTTTCCTTTGAAGAGCTGGAAATTATCTTGTAAATCGATATGATTTCTGAATTTAAATATGGACGCTTGGTGGCGCTGTTGTCGGAAGTTCAGGTTTTTTTTTATTGAAATTAGTTTCTTTATATTTTTATTTGTTACGTAAAAAAACATATCCAAAACGATATTAACCCGAGCGAAGCCGGAAACCTCAGCTAGTTTGTTGTTCATATTATTCATGGGGAAACAGGAAAAGTAATAACTCATACAGTGCGATCCCTCATCCAAATAGAAGAAGATAACTTTTACCTTCTATGGGATTCGATCGCTGACCGAACATTATTCATGTACAAGTATAGGGCGGCCATGTGGCCTCATAGGATCTGTGACTGATGTGCTTGGGGAACTTCTGATCTTGTTTGCAAACTTGCATATATCGAAAGATGTCGCACGAAATGCACCCACATTTCGTGCGACATCTCATACAGGGATCTTATTGAGCGGCTCGTAGCCTAGTTGCGCGGGGACTGGGCTAGCGTACCAGAGGTCTCGGTTCAATTCCAATATTCACAACTTTCTTTCTCAATCTGAGTTAGATAAGTGCATTTCGTCACGAATGCGAGCTGCTCCATGGTTCGGAATCCATAAAAAAACTGTAGGTCCCCTTCCCCTACTAGGTGGTAGGATTCAAGCCCGCCCGGGTTAGTACCATCGCATTGGATGAAAAGATGGTGGAAGCGGCAATGTAAAATTGTCCGGGTTTTCCATCCAGTTCAATGTAGCCGTGCTCATAAAGGGAAGGTCCTGGCATGGCGCCTAATTCCTTCGGGAATGTGGTGTATTGGGCTAATATCATAACGATAGTTGTGTGGTATTAGCCATCCATGTCAGGTCTCATATTAAAAAAATTCATTGTTGAGATTGGTTTCGAACCAACTCGCAAATTTTCTGTAGTGTGCCGTCAAAAATATTGTTTTTTTAGCCATACAAAATATTTGTGTTTTGACTTGTGTTTGTAGTTTCTACTTCTCGTCTTTCGCTTGCGTGTCCATGTAACGGGGAAAAATAAACGAATTTATTGTAGATTAAATATTTTCATTTTCCTTAAACATTTCTTCCAGTTCAGCTGGGTCGAAAGCTAAGAAAATGTATGTTTATAAATGTTTGCCCTCATTGCTATTGAACACCGACATTCAAGGACTCAATGAATATTTTACAAAGGTCGTTAATCAACAGTAGGTCCCCTTCCTTACTTACTAGGTGGTAGGGTTTATCCCGCCCGGGTTGGTACCATCGCATTGGATGAACGATGGTCGAAGCGGCAATGAAAATTGTCCGTGTGTTCCATCTAGTTCAATGTAGCCGTGCAATATAAGGAAGGTCCTGGCATGGCACCTAGTTCCCATGTGGTGTGTTGGGCTAATACCATGACAGAACTTGTGGTATTAGCCATCCATGTCCAGTCACATAAAAAAAAATAGGTTTTAACAAAAACATTAAATGTGACTTTACAAACGTTTCTATAATCGTACATTCAGGGAATGAAACATACAGTTAAATGATTTGTAAGCACGGGACAGTAAAACAAAGCAGTCGTAACATTATGTTTATTGATACGAGAATATCGAAATTATTATTTCCTCTCGAACGGGAAACAGGCCATGTGCATTTGAGTAGGCTTAGCCGATATTTAGCTCAGCTTATGAAGATTTATTTGTAAACATTGGCGTGAAGTTAAGATCCTACATAATTTTCCTTGTATAAATGTTTGTCCAAGGACTAAATTATTCAATGTACGAGTATTAAATAAGATATTTAATTTACTGGGAAAAATCATGGAGTATAAACTGCAATCGTTTCTTAAGAAAGGTCCTTCACCTTGTGCTGTATGGGTTCCGGCACGTAAAAATGTGCGATTGGGCCCAATTAATTTCTTCTCTGTCATGTCATTTCGTGATTTCGTGGTTAGGTTAGTTTCCTTACTTACTAGGTGGTAGGTTTAAGCCCGCCCGGAATGGTACCATCACCTCAGTTGATGGTTCGGCTAATAGCACGACATTATGTGTTGTTTTAGCCATCTATGTACATTAGTATTATGTCTAGTCACATAAAAAAGTCTGGCCGGCCGGAACAGTTTTCGCAACTTAGAAAATTGGAAACCCAACGGGCGTCTCAACGTGGTCTTGGAGTATATACCTGGCGTATATATGACCATATAAAATCGAGTTTGGTGAATAACTGAATTTAATAAATAACAAATTACATAATTTACATAATAAGTAAAGTCTATTGTAAATAATGATAATGTATTGTATTTTTTTTCTATTGCAAATGTAATATTATGTCTGTGGACTTTTTGTCTGAAATAAAGAATTATTATTATTATTATTTACATAAACCTCATGTACCAAGTTTGTAATAGTAGAATCAGGGTTTGGAGGTTTCACCCGAGTAGCTGTCAATAATATCAATAATAGATCGTTCAATTATTCAGGCAAAATCCGGAATGGTAAAACAAATTATGATGATTTTTTATACCCAAAGGGATGAATGTCGCTTAGCCTCTTGGTTAAAAGACATATTTTTTAATATTATTTTGTATTTAAAGGTTCGTCCACATAGAATCGTTTCTTAACATGAATAGGAAGAAATTAAATGAACAATCAAGAAAAGAAAACGAGAGTTGAACTATCTACTAGGATTAAGAACAAACAACATGCAAACATAAATTGCTAACTTAAGAAAAAATCAATAACAAAAAAAAAACAATCATATAACCATATAACACTGTCAGCCTCAGTGGCCCAGTGGCGCGACACTTCGGCGATCGCTCTCCGAAGTTAAGCAACGCTGGGTCCGGTCTGGGCTTGGATGGGTGACCATTCGACCGTTGAGAGAGGCTGGCCGTGGTTCGGATTCCACGTTAAGCTGTAGGTCCCCTTCCTTACTTACTAGGTGGTAGGGTTTATCCCGCCCGGGTTGGTACCATCGCATTGGATGAACGATGGTCGAAGCGGCAATGAAAATTGTCCGTGTTTTCCATCCAGTTCAATGTAGCCGTGCAATATAAGGAAGGTCCTGGCATGGCACCTAGTTCTCATGTGGTGTGTTGGGCTAATACCATGATAGAACTTGTGGTATTAGCCATCCATGTACAGTCACATAAAAAAAAATATATATAGCAATAGTTACAATAAAAGTGATTATGAAAATAATGAAATTAAAATGGTAACCAAACTTTCACAAAGGAGAACATATCAAATAATGTAAGAGAAAATAAGATACTTAAAAAAATATGTTTGAGGTTTCTTAAAAATGGTTGTCTTTACATTATTCAGGCAGTTTCCTTATTGTTATTTTTTATTCATAAAATGTTCGAGGAATAATCAACACAGTGCGATTTATATGTCTTGAAAACCGGCCAAGTGCGAGTAGGGCTCGCACACGAAGGGTTCCGTACCATCGAACAAAATTAAACACAAAAAAATCTGGTTTTTTGGTTCCCATGGCACCCTTTGGTTCCATACCCAAAGGGTGCCAAACGGAACCCTATTACTAATCCTCCGCTGTCCGTCCGTCTGTCACAGGGCTGTATCTCACGAATCGTATTAGGTAGACATCTGACATTTTTACAGAGTGTGTATTTCTGTTGCCGCTATAACGACATATAAAAAACCAAATAAAAATCAAATACAAGAAACGTGATTTATTTTAGTCAAATGTTGACTAAAGTACCGACTCGCACTTTCTGGTTTTTTTAATTTAAACTGTCCATTGGAGAGCCGGTAGTCTCAGTTAAGTAAATTGGCGTTTAGTAAGTTACCTAACTCCGAAGTTCCGTAAAAACGTCAAACTCCATACAAGTTTTTACTAGATATTCTGTGGTTTTACTTCCTTAAGCTGTCAAAGTCAAACGCAGACTTTCGATTTGTATGAAAACGCGGAGTGGACGTAAACGGCAACGTCGATGTATTTACGGCAACGTTGAGTAAGCTGTCAAATCAAGCTCGGACTCGCAAATGTTAGTTCGCTCAACGCCCGCTACGCGCGCTCTTCAATTTCTCCATACATTTAAAAACGTCAGTCGATCGGTTTGACGTAACGCCAATTTAGGTGACAACTGAGACTACCGGCACCGGTCTCCTCTAGGGGGAAATCGACCCGAGCGGAGCCGGGTACCTCAGCTAGTTTAGCGTAAAAAAGCGTCTCCTCGAAGCCCACTTCATTGGCACGTCCAATATGCCTCGGACTTGATAAATGGTGTGGCGGCGATCTCCCGCAACAATAAAATTTTAATTATCTGTCCGCCCGTCCCGCGGCTGGGCCGCCATGTATCTTGCGTTGTCTTTATTTTCCTTTGTGCGGGTACAAAAATAAGTGTGTGGGTGTCTTGTACAATTTTACGGCCGAGATATTGAGGCCGACGGTCGTGTTTCGACGGATTACAAATTCATGAACGATTACTAAACAATAACGTTGTATTTTAGTAAAACATTGCTTTAGATTCAGAGTAAATTAGTAGACTGTTCTCATTGCCGTTTCGATCACAAGCAGTTTATCGAGCTTGCATGTTTATTTATATTAAGTAAGTAGGTGTATGGTGTGACGAATTAGATATAATGCAAGCGAATCATGTTATAATCTGAATAACTCAGTTGGTAGAACATCGGTTAACAATCCTAAGATAGTAAGTTCTAGTCCTGCTTCAGATGCTAGATTCAAGTCTTAGTCGTTTCCTTTGAAACCTATATACCGGAAATGGAGAAAAATCCGAGATCTCTTTTCGTTATATTGACGCCAAGCATAGCAACATTAGGAATTGTTTATTCTCTCAGTGTATACATTTGAAAGTCAACGACTGTACTGCAGAATTGTTACGCCCCTCTGCGAGACGGGCCTAGCCCAGTGCAGAGTAGGTGAGCCTAAAAAAACACGCTCCTACGTCAGGAATGTTCCACAATAGAGTAATACACATTTGAAACATAAAAAAAAATTAACAAAAAAAATAACCGACTTCAAAGAAAAAGCACTAAAAAGAAAAAAATAATTTCCATTTTTGTAGTTACGATTTCTGTTATTTTTTGAGTCGGCGTCAGCCGGGCACGCGCTGCGCCAATCAAGAGAACCTAACCTAACCTAACCTTGGCTGACACCGACTCAAAAATTAACAGAAATCGTAACTACAAAAATGGAAATTATTTTTTTACTTTTTAGTGCTTTTTCTTTGAAGTCGGTTATTTTTTTTGTAATTTTTTTTTATTTGTTTATTTTTAGTGAATCTGAAGTACACTTACTAAGTTGTACACGTCCTTTCCAATAAAAAAAGAATCACCGAAATCGGTTGGCGTTATATTGAGTTATTCGTCCATTTGTCGCGCACATCTTAATACAAATTTAAGACTTTTATGTTTTTCTCATGGATATCATTGTCAGAAATTAACCAATGGGACGACTTGGAAAGCACTAGCTATCATTTAAAAAAATTATCATCAAAATTGGTTCACCCAAGCAAAAGTTATGACGTAACAAACATAAAAAAAAAAACATTCAGACGAATTGATAACCTCCTCCTTTTTTGAAGTCGGTTAAAAATAACATGCACACTTATACACTTTAAAGTTTGTGTACACTCCACTAAAGCAGAACACTAATTGCGTAAAGTAAAGCAGATATAATAATATGAAAAGGACATAAAGTAAGTGTATTTTAAACAAGAAACTGTACATATAAAACAAAACAAAAATCTGAACAAAAATAAAGAATACACGTTTTAATAAAAATTCAAATCTATAGACATAATACTTAACTCCCGACAGAATTACAGTGTTTGATTCTGCATTTATACGGATTCTGGAGAATTGGGGAATCCCAAGACCGTATTTGGGGAATATGAGGCGTTGTAATCGGCAACGCTCGAGCATAAGATTCTTCCAAAGCGGTACCGCTTGCAAGCAATACATGCGAAACTGAACAGTCCACAAGCTATTGAGAATTCCGTTTTACGAGGAAAGATCGACGCGAAATAGAATTGATCATTAACAACTTTGTTAGTAATCTATAGCGTGATAACACCCGACTGCATTCAGTTCCATATGGGCGTAAATTTTATAATTTTAAAAAATAACTACTCATTATTTTGGTATTTCAAAAAGATGAAGGTGCATTAAAAGCTAAATTTAAAAATTAAAAGCTATATTTGAAAGCTATAACGGTAAATTTTGGGCGATCATATTATTTGCTCAAAATTTTTTTATGAAAATTTATGAATATTCGTCTAATTTGAGAACACAAAGCACCAGCGACTAACAGATTTATCTTTAAATCATAGTCACTGTCGTAGTCTCTAAATCATAGTCAATTGACTATTTGGATTATCGAAATTCGTCGTGGTTATGTTTAAAGGTGGCACCTTCCGGCGGGCTAACTCATTCGAAAGAAAAAGACAGGCTCCGTGATGAGGAGGATGCAACACGTCCACAAAGCAGACAATGCGCATAGTGTTTGATCTGGTAAGATTTACTAAAAAATTTAATTACAAAACTACTTATAGCTAAAAGTACACCACGACCGCTGTAGTCAAAATTCTAACAAAAACCAAATTGATTATAAATCTTCATGAAACAAGCTATGTCTGATGTATAATCGTTTTAAATCGTTGAGTAATTCACCTCCACAGTTATTGTATAAAACGCGCGAAAAATTCGAATTTACTTATAATTCCTACCTCACCCCTTCCTACCTTATAATTCAGAAACCAAACACAATTTGTTTTAACTTATCCTCAATATTTCAAGTTAAAACTTAAAACATAACTTTAGATCATTATTTTAAAGCTGCACAGCGATTAAAAATTGTTTCGAGTAAAAAAACAAATTTCAGTAAATTTTGTATGAAGAGCATCCTCAAACCTAAACATTTTGGATCAATTTTTGCGATTAAAACGAGATAGCCAGAGCCCGACGTCGCTTAGTTAGAGCAGCTCGAAATTATTCTTTCTAAATGTGACCAACCCGCATAACGCGTGAAACCGGTTTTTTTATTGTTTCGTTGAAGAAATTGGGAAAAGTTAAACATGTTCTTCGCTGAATGTGTAGATAATGTTAAGGTCTTTGAAATGGTCTTGAAATAAATATTAGTTAATATCAATATAAGCCACAAACTTGAAAAAGAATATATTTGAGACCTGGCTTCAAATTTTTTTTCCATGCATAAAATATCAATTTCTGTAAAAAAATTCTTTCTGTTTTGGTAGAACGTTAGCTGGAATTTTTTTCATGTTCTTATTCCATAGAGATAAGGAAATTAACTATTCGCATTGGCTAGTATATCCATCTGAAACGATTTTGGTCTCTTCACTCAGTCGACACTGTATGGCTGAGATAAATCGAGAGATAAATAGTAGTAACCGTAACTAAGCATACGAAAATTATTACTCTGTGACGTCACTTTGACACATTTTTTATGGACGAAATCTCAAAGTAATGCAAAGTGACGTCACAAAGTAGAACTTTTCGTTAGTCTTAGTTTCTGTTACGACTATTTATCTCAGCCTTAGTTTCTGTGACGACTATTTATCTCAGCCTATGTCTTTACATTCTAAGCCTATGGTCGCAATCACGTCGCAATAGATACCAACCTCCTATTAAAATTGAGCCGCTGGCTCCGAACTCCCGCTTCGGGCCGGCCGCCGCCCGACGTCTTGCCCATCGGGCGGGCGGCGCGCCGCCGCCTGCCCCGCCAGCCCGCTCAGCCGCGCCGCGCGCGCGCCGCGACCGCCGCCATCTTGCGCCCGCGACGCTCTGCACACCACACGTAATGACACACTCAACGGATGACAGAAATATGTTAAGGGGATCCTTATACCTTAACATTTTCGTCCAGTACCCGAGGTCTCAGTTGTCACCTAAATTGGCGTTACGTCAAACCGATCGACTGGCGTTTTCAAATGTATGGAGAAATTGAAGAGCGCGCGCAGTGGGCATTAAGCGAACTAACATTTGCGAGTCCGAGCTTGATTTGACAGCTTAGTCAACGTTGCCGTAAATACGTCGACGTTGCCGTTTACGTCCACTCCGCGTTTTCATACAAATCGGAAGTCCGCGTTTGACTTTGACAGCTTGAAGAAGTAAAACCACAGAATATCTAGAAAAACTTGTATGGAGTTTGACGTTTTTACGGAACTTCGAAGTTACGTAAACGCCAACTTAGGTGAGAACTGAGACTACCGACTCTGTTTTCGCAATTGAAACGATATAGCCAGTACAGAGCCCGACGTCGATCGGAGTAAATCTTTCCGAATGTGACCAACCCGCATAATCCGTGAAACAGGTTCTTTTTATTTGTTTTGTTAAATTTTCAAAAAGTGAAACATAACCTCAATTAAATTTGTAGATAATGTTACGCTCATTAAAATAATATTTAAATAAATATCAGTTAATGTCAATATCAGCAGCAAACTTGAAAAATAATACGTTTGAGACGCATTTTTTTCCATGCCAAAAATATCATTTTCTATAATATCTTTCCTACTATATTGCTAGAGACGGACGGACGGACGGATGGACGGATGGACGGACGGACAGCGAAGGCTTAGTTAGGGTTCCGTTTTTACCCTTTGGGTACGGAACCCTAAAAATCGAGGCCCCTAGGGATACAGTCAGTTTCAGTTTATCCCGCTCGCTCGCTCGCACCTGCCCGTTGTCAACCCCCCTTTTATCGCATTTGCAATACCAAAGCGGGTTCATGATTTTTGCAATTGCCTGCAATCAGCTAGTCAAATACAATTCGTCATTTGTAGCATCTACCCAAGATCTTCGATAATCGATTACGCCTCAAAAAGTCCAGTAAAATGAAATATTTGTATTGAAGTCTTACATTTGCCGGCACAATCGCCAATACCAAGGTTTTGTATAATATAGATGTAGCCCCGGTTGCACGAAGAGACGGCCGAGTTAACCAACGTTCAAACACGTCACTTTTAGTGAACCCCATGGAGTTCCTTCCATAATGTCCATACAAAGTGACGTGTTTAATCATACGTTGACGTTGATTTTGATTTTTGTCCTTTCGTGCACTCGGCCCGTAGACTCGTGAATGCGCCTGTGGTAGGTATCCCGAACGGCATACACCTGCCCGCCCGTCGCCTCTCTAAAAAGAATATTGAATTCTTTGATATCTAGGACGCTTGGCTATTGGTTTCAGCCACAGTTTCGGTTTCCGTTCTTTCTCATATTTGTCGTAGTCAAAAGTCTCAGCAAAGTTGTGTTTTTCCGTTTACTTATAAGTTAATGATTTATTTTAAGATCGACAAACGGAATAATACATTAGCTTTTTAGGGTTTCGTACCCAAAGGGTGAAAACGGAACCCTATTACTAAGCCTCCGCTGTCCGTCCGTCCGTCCGTCCATCCTTCCGTCTGTCACAGGGCTCATCTCATGAACCGTAATAGGTAGGCAGCTGAAATTTACAAAGTGTGTTTTTAGTTTAAATTAATTATAAAAACATTTTTGGTCTTGAATCTTGTACGATGGTACGGAACCCTTCGCTTGCGAGTCCGACTCGCACTTGGCCGGTTTTTCTTAAATTATAAAACCAGATAAATTAAATTAGACAGGTAAATTAGAGCTTAAATCTTTTGACTGTCACGTCGCGTGGCGTGGTCACAAAGACTAATAATTTAAACAATGTAAAATTATGTTATTACTCTACACAATATATTTACATACAATATATCTCATGGAGTTGAAACGCTTACTCGTACCAAATTGTGCGAGCCTACAGTTATTTTGTTCGCTGAAACTGAACGTACCTTTTTTCTAGAAACATTATCTCATCAATAAAATTAACCAAGCAGAAATCTTTCTAATCCGTGAATTCATTTTATTATTTCTGTTATGCTCTATTTTAATTCACTATAATCACTTTGTTTTTTAGTTCCCCAGAGGCGAGCCTTGTTGGAGTTTGTTAGAGCGCAAGATGGATGACTGTCCACCATGAAAATAAACCGTGTCGGCAAACTCTAAATTTAAAAGTCCATTCAAACAAATGGCCGATTTGAAAACGCGTCCGATCGCGCTCAAAGCTGGGCCCGTGACGTGGAGTGAGGGATGACGTCACCGCGGCGTTTGGGCGGGAAACCGATCCGTGTTTATGCGAATCGTGATCGAGTCTATAGAGGCTAATGGACTGTGCGCTAGTGTTGTGAACGCATCGATGTTGCAGTAAGACAACGTCTGCCGTGTATTTTGTTAGGCTTAAAAAAATGCATTCGTTGAATTTTTGGTTGCGCTAGCTTTGGCCCTAAATTTCTCAGAGTCAATTGTTTTTCTTTTCCAATAATTTCAACTTTTTTTTAAAGAAAAACAAATGGTTTCTGGGCTTCGTTCAACAAAACTTAACGACTTTTTTATATTTCTGATCTATTTTAAAGAACGGCGTTTGCTAGCTGAATTTTCTATGTAAAAATATTAAATATTCACATCTTTTAATCCTACCCTTACCATTGTTAATCATGTCGCAAAATGTTACTTTTCCATTTTCTATAGGCATCAATATTTTATCCATTGATATATATGTCAATCGTATATTTGTGGTACATTGAAGTAAGAGGACCGGCAAAATACATAGACCACTTTGGTAAAATCGTGCGGACTAATAATACATCGCAGTCTCAACACAATATTGCAATACTATTTTTTGATTGACGTAACCTTTAAGATATTGCATTGCAAGAAGTGGTAAACAACAATGTTCTAAAGCGAAGCTTACCCATAGAAAGCTGATGGTAACTGTTTCATGGTGTAGGCTTCCTTAGATCCGATCAAGCAATAACAGCAGATGTCTACTGTGCAGAACGCTGAACAATGATGGCGAACCTCGCAGCAAAACAGCCCCGACTCGTCAATCGATCTTAGCGTTATTGCTGCATGATAACACAAAACAAAATCATGGCTGAAATATATATTCGACGAGGGTAAATACTTTGACTAAAGAAATCTATTTCATGTTTTAATTTTTCAGTACGCAACGACAATGCCGTACTTAAACCCCCAATATTATCATATTAAAGTGTAAAATAAACATTTAATCATAAATTGGCATGATAACATAAAGATTTGTTAACAACAACCATACTTAGCTCATAAAAAAATGTTTTTCATAACAAGCATTCAAAAAGCAAACAAGGTGGATTTTTTTTAAATATTATCGATACAGTTTTCATTCGTACCTAGCTCAACCCATCCATTATTAGGCCTAGCATCTGCTCCCCCGCCGCGGGGCGGTAATGAAGCGGAGGCGACTGCGGCGAAGTGACAGCGTGGTCTGCAGAAATATCGTCTCAACACCCACCATCTGCCACCACACATATTCGAACCCCTTCTTTTTAGGGTTCCGTACCCAAGGGTGGCAACGGAACACTATTTATTACCAAGCCTCCGCTGTCCGTCCGTCCATTCGTCCGGTCGTCCGTCCGTCTGTCGCAGGGCTGTATCTCATAAACCGTAATAGGTAGGTAGCTGAAATGTTCACAAAGTGTGTATTTATTTTGCCGTTATAACAACAAATAGGTAAAAAAAAAAAAAAATGGGGCCCGTACATTAAATGTGTTTTTTTCGTGCTATATCTTGTACGATGGTACGGAACCCTCCATGTGCGGGTTGGACTCCCACATGGCCGGTTGTTGTATTTAAATTGTTTTTATACATTTTATAAAAAAATATACGAGTGGCTCTATGAGCCGTAGATCTCGCGAGTCTGTCTTTTTGAAAATATTTCAAAATTTTGAATAATTTTCAAACCTGGCTCGAATGAAAAAAAATTTATAATTATCGAACCTGCTCACACAATTTCACGAAAATCAGCTGAGAAATGCGAATTGTACGCAGGACATATATAGCATTTTTGCATGGAGACGCAACGCTCGAGTTTCGCTATTCGTTCGATAAACGAACATAACATTTTTTTATTAATATTTATTATTTCATTATTATAATAAGCTTATAAATAATTACCCATACTATACTAAACACAATCCTAACCAAAATTGGGATATGGAAGAGGTAGAGGTTCTATGGTAGAGGTTTAACAACAATCAACTGCAACTTACAGGCGTACGAATAGTGAACGGTAACTGGATGAATCTCCCGTCTATGGTACTTTTAAATCTTCCGTCTATGGTACTTTTAAATCTCCCGTCTATGGTACTTTTAAATCTCCCGTCTATGGTACTTTTAGATCTACCGTCTATGGCACTTTTAAATCTCCCGTCTATGGTACTTTTAAATCTCCCGTCTATGGTACTTTTAAATCTCCCGTCTATGGTACTTTTAAATCTCCCGTCTATGGTAATTTTAAATCTCCCGCACGATGCAAATCGCAATGCAGCGTGGGGCGGGCGAAGGCTGCGGCGCGGAGGGGGGGCAGGACATTTGTGTGAATATTTTATCGCACGACCCTAATAAACGTTCTGCCCCGGAATACCTGAGCACCTGCTTACGTGATATTCCTTCCGCTGCACAAGGTGAGCGTACAATGCAAACGTAGAACAGTCGGGATTCGGGACACCATAGTAGGTATGTAGAGATCTGCTACGAAATATCCCGCAGATATATGCAAGGGTGCCAGTAAAAACTGTGTTGGTAAATGACAAGTGCACTCACGTGCGTAATAGCCTACTCGGTAATGCAACAAATACTTCACACAAGGCCCGAGATTTAGTATCTTTGCTGCACGCAGCACATTTTTCCCGTGGTTCAACAAAACATTTGGTTGTGGAATCCAGGTCTAAAGAATAATCAGTTATGTGAGAAATTAAAATAAAATGCCTTGGTCTGATGTCTTAATGATGTTATGCTCGTGGGTATCCGAATATTCTCAGGGGCTGGGACAACCATGCCTGTTGGCCAGTTGCTTCTTCATTACTTCTATGGGACCGTTTTGGGGGAATTAAATGTGCATTCCACAACTACAAGATCAGTTAGTTCTTACAGGATAAATGTGGACAGTGAATGCCAGTCATAAGACAAAATATTGTGTGAGACAGGGTGTCGTTTTTAGTGTTCCGTATCCAAAGGATGCCAACGGAACCCTATTACTAAGCCTCCGCTGTCCGTCCGTCCGTCCGTCTGTCACAGGGCTATATCTCATGAACCGTAATAGGTAGGCAGCTAACATTTTCACAAAGTGTGTATTTATTTTGCCACAAATTGGTAAAATTTAAAAATAAAATAATAATAATGTGGCCCCCATACATAAAACGTTTTTTTTTTTGTGTTAAATTTTGTACAATGGTACGGAACCCTTCATGTGTGAGTCCGACTCGTACTTGGCTGGTTTTTATTACTAGAGCGCGTATTTGTTAATAAAAACAAATACCCCTTTCTTTCTACTCACGTGTAATGTAACATCTAAATTGACAAGGCCGAGCTCACTCTCCACACTTTGTGTCTTATTTTCAGGGCCAACTTAATTCATATCCACCTGTCTACTCATTAAGGACCATCGAACCTATCCGACGGTTGCTCCGGACGCTACGGAGAGTCCTCCCGGGGGTGTGATTTGGGCTTATCGCGTGAGGTTCGACGCAGGGGGAGGGAAATCGCTCCTTCGCAGATAACACTCATCACCTCCCAGGCGATATGTGCTTACCGTGTAGAGTTCGACTTGATGGTTCTGACACGCCTTCTCGTATAGGCTCGAAACTCCGCCGATAAAAGCATAGTTGGTGGGCGTGTCAGGGGGTAATAGAATTATTTAATTGGTAGGGTCTGGCGTTGGGTGATCAGCGTAAAACGCTTAAATGTTCCATGAATTCCCCATTTCTACACTTAAAGTTATCAAAATAACAAAACGTTGCAGACGTAACTTTCAGAAAAATATTTCATAATTTGAATGAGGTAGCAGGCACGAGCCATTGTATAGACCTTGATTACATTGTTATCCTCTTAAATACCTGTCAGAACAATGGGCTGAGGGTTTTATGATTGCACCAAGTGTGTGGACCAAAGCGGTGACGATGCAGCTTAGGGTAGCGCTCTTGGTGTGAAATACTTGCCCCGTAAACCCTGTAAGTAATATGGTGCTGCACCACGTTGCTCCCCTGGTACCAGGTAAACGAATTTACAAATGAATGGTCAATTAATTGAAAAAACATTATAAGTAGTTATCTGGTCAATTGAATCTTTGTGACGTAGCTTAGAGTTTAAACAAACTCTAAACACAAGTTTAAACAAATGAAATGAAAAATATATGAAATGAATGTTGTGTCTAATTTTAGCTTGAAAAATCCCATTGGAATTTATTATCCTGGGTCGCCCGCTGGAAAACTAGTGTTGATTATTGGTTATATTTTACATTTCAGTAAGTTACGACGCGGGTTCATGTAAAAATAGCGTAATTGCTCACATCACATATACGCAAACCCCCTTGTTCTGGGTACCATTAATAAAATATTGATTTATATGAATTATATTATTTATGTTGTTTTTTTGTAAAACGCATACTTTTACACTAACACACACATCCTCATATCAAAAATATACACTACTTAATCATACACATAAATGTGTTTAAAATTCTTGAACAATTTGTGAAATTTTTAATTGACCAAATTTTTTTTTAACTACAATACGACTATTTTTCATGTAATAGGCTGTAAGTTTCAATAAATTAATAAATAAATAAAACATATCTTAACATATTCAGCGATACTATCGACGATAGGCTTCAAGAAATATATTACACTTAAAAGTCACTACCTTATTCAACAGACGAAAGTTCGGCTTTGTTCTTTCGCAATTGTCTCTAATGTAGCGTGTAAAGATAGCTTATTCCATCCATCCGTGGATAAATACAGCAAACGGCATATTCTCTGTTTCTTTTATTCTCGGTTTCTTGCCAGCTAATGTATAAAAATTTTGTCCTTTTGACGGCAATTCCAGTAAGTACTCTCGAATAATCCTTTAAATACATCACGGTTGGTATATAAGGCGCAGTAAAATTAGGTTGTTTACGTTTTCTTCAGGACATTCTTGGGTTTTAACTGCCCGTATTATTTGTTTAGTTTGAACAGCCTCGAATACTAATATGCCTTCAAACTTTCACCGGGGCTGCTAAAGTCATACTGGCACCGCCAGGAGCTTCTTCACACCATCTTTAAAGTTGTAATTTGGTGTAAACACCTAAGCAGTGTAATCCACAGTTCACCGAATTCAGTTCTAAGAATTTACAGGATCGGCAAGTTCTAATTCCAGGTATGTCTACAGTGGATGGGTGTATTCCCTGCTTGTTCCGCGTTAAGCGATGGTAATGGAAAGTGCATGGCATTTTATATTAAGAATTGATTAAAACCAAAAGGATATGTTTTTCAAGGATATGAAAAAGTTTTTGTATTTTTTTCTCCAAACTTATTGAAATTGACAATGATCTTTCTTCCCCCTTACTGTTCAGTTCCCACCAAAGTAATGTTACGAAGTAGATATTCCTGCCGCAATTCAAAAATGCCAATACATCGAGCACGAAACAGGAACTGCAATGCAGTTTCTAATCTCAGGTTGGATGCAAACTGCTCGTGAGGCGCTGCGTCGCTGACTGCCTAAATTGCTAACATTTTTACGAGCCCCGACAGCGTGTGCTGCTAACGCGGTGAGTCCTATATACATACTTACTACCGCCACAGAACCGCCGTGTTTAACCTATCACCACAGCGAGCTTTAGTTTTTCGTCGGTAAACCTATGGGCGATTAAATTGAGGGATTTTAGAAAAGATTAAGATCTCACTCTCACGGTTGCTCAGACAGAGACGATTAGAGCATAGTGGATTTATTATAAATAAAACTTACTATTGTACTGTGTAGTTACGCAATTAATAATTATTTGAATCATATGCATTATAAAATAATTCTGTATTTTATTTTACGAGGCATTCTAAATAAGAATGGATTTTCGAAATTTTGAAAACTAAAATAAATTAAATGCAAACTTTTTTGCATCGTATATAATGTATATACGATGCAAAAAAGTTTGTATTATTTTTCTCATGGATGGCTAATACCGTGCCGCTGTCATGATATTAAGGCCCTGGTACTAGCCAAATCGCAAAGTTAGACGAGGCACCCCAAGTTAACTAACTAAGTCTGACGATTATAAGTGTCATTCTTACAATATATGATTCCTTGTCTAGGAATCAACCTATTTTCGTTAATGTATGTTTCCTTTTTCTATACAAAATACATTGCGGAAACGGTGTCCATTTCCGAACTTTTTTGACTAAATGTAGAAATCTAAAAGCAAATGGAACTTTTTGTTTATGCATATATGCTGTTTTTGCTTATATCTAGAAATCGAATTACTTTCAGATTTCTAATGAGAAAAATCAACTTTTTTATTTTTATTATTATTTAAATAAATGATGGAATAAAAAAATATTAACAATCCATTATCAGTCTGGAGTTCTATTTGGATTTGCTGAAGCGTTTCACTATATATTATTACATTTGTTAAAAGGTGCATTTGTATGGCGCGAGTAGTTGGCTAGTCCTAGCGCCTTAACAAACACACCTGCTTCCCGCTCCTTCCTCATATTGCGCGGCCATATTGATATGGATGGAAAACACGTTCGTTACCCGCTTCGACCATATTTAATTCAATTCGATGTTTCTAACCCGGGCGGGACTAACTCCATCACCTAGTAAGAGGACCTACCGTTTTATGTGGAATTCAAATCACGACCAGCCTCAGCGATCGAACGGCGGCCCATCCAGAATCGGGCCGCGCCCAGGGCTGCTTAACCTCGATGATCGCAAGCCGAGGCTTCGCGACACTGGCCGAGGCTGACACACCTTCCCATTTACGCCTCTTTCGATAAACTGTCTCAAACGAGACAAAAAGGCTTTGTTGCCCTGTTGATTTTACCTTTTGTTGAAGTTTTAGATTGCAACAAAAAAATATGAAGTTTATGAAGGTATAACTTATAATGTACGTATATAGAGACTTATTGGAGAGAGTTGATACCACAGGAACTTAGTTTCTGGTGAAATCGTCCCATTTATCAAGCCTACTTTGGCGCAACGCTAGAGCGAAGTCAAAACAAATTACCTACCTAAAATAACACAAAGTGGTCCCCTCGAAAACACGAAAAAAGTCCCGTGGCTATTCCGGGGGCTATAAAAATTGCGCCACAATACAGCGGCCGCCGCCGACGCCATCTACCGACAGCGGGGAGGCATTCGCGGGCACTACGTTAAGATAACTGCGCGTTGGTAGACGCGCTTCGTGTAGCATGTATAATTACTGGAGACCCTTCGATGATTTATTCGAGAAAAACAACTGCTTTCGGTCACGAACAATTTAAAAATTTAAATTTTCGGTTTTGCTATTTTAAATTCTTATTAAGTATTTGATTTTCGTAATCAAGAATATAAAATATTGTTTTAACACGACACAAAGACAGACTATTAACTATACATACATTAAACTTTACTAACTGACTTTACATTAAATTTTAGTTATTAGAGACTTTTGTATGAGGACACCTACTGCTGATTAGCTTAATCGCCACACATTAAAGGCTTTTCTTAGCAGCCTGCAATCAATACCACTACAAGATTATCAGCACTTTAGTAATAAAGGCCATTTAAGTGTCAATTAAAATAAATCAGCACTTGGTCAAAGCCAGGCTGAGCCTATCTTAAACAGTTTACCTTCAGGGTGTAATTAGTATATAGCGTGTAAGGGGGTTAATCAGTATCGGAAACTAATTCGATTTGTTAAGAAAAAATATACTTCGTCAAAATGAACTAAAAACAATATGCAGCAGCGTTCAGAGTGGGTGGACTAACTTAAGTATGCCTTTTAAGGTCGGACTAAACCGGTTTTTGTATAGTTTGCCCGGTGCTAATCTCCTACTAAGGGCCTTTTGAACCTACTGCTGATTAGCTTAATCACCAAATATTAGGGGCCTTTCTTAGCAGCTTGCAATCAATACTAGTACAAGATAATCAGCACTTTAGTAATAAATGCCATTTAAGTGTGGAATAAATTAAATCAGCACTTGGTGAAAACCAGGCTTATTGTTGAAAGGTTCTCTCTGAATGTGTACGCGTCGATGACAATATGTCCGAATACTGTAAGCTAACGGCCGGTGTACCTCAAGGTAGCATTCTTTCACCCACCCTTTTTTCACTTTTCATTAACGCTGTTGCTCTTCAATTAAAAAAATGCTATCACTTATATGCCGACGATCTCCAGCTGTACGTTGGCACCCCAGCTGATGACCTAGCAAGTGCAATATCAAAATGGAAAATGGAATTTGCGAAAATTCTCAGGTGAAATTGAAATACCACTGAAACTAGCCCGTGATATTGTGAGAATCGGAAACGATCGACAATATTTCTGTGAAATGACAATTTCAATAGGGACTTTAAAACATCACGGTGACATTCTAAAAAGCGCTTGCCATCTCTTCGTATCGCTCCTTACAACTCCATCCCCAGAACGCGGCGGCAGCGCAACAGAATACAGATGTCACTCCGGGCGGCGGCTCGACTCCCTTATCTCGGCCGTTTCCCGCCATTTTGCCACAGAAAAACTTACACCGCGCCCCCCCCCCCGTTCTTCCCCCTCCGCCGCGCCCCGGGACGTACACATTATGCAACTAACTGCCACTCTATTCAGATTTGGAGTCGTTGCCGCCGTCTCGCCTTTATTTCGCGTGTTAACACATTTACGGGACGCGCGACGTGCACTTTGTTCTGGCGAGGAATTGCATGCGGTATCTTGTCAGCCGCGCGCGCTAGGCAAGAGAGTGGCTTAGGGTGGGAGTAATGGCAACCAAAATGTATATAAGGGCAAACTGCTTGTTTCCGTCAGAGTATTTATGAAAGAAAATAAATACTCGAGAGCGACCGGGTCAGCACCAAAGAGTTCGGAAAAGTAGCTGGAGATTCTCTTTCTACGGTCAGCACAGCGGTATTGACTAAACGTCATTAGACTAGGTCCTAGTCACTAGGAGGTCGCGACAAAAATGGCAACTATAACGTAAATGGCTACTGAACTACATTTTAGGCGCCTTATCTAGGTAACGCAACCACTTGGTGCAAGCGGACCGACAATTTTTGCTTCAGAGGGTTGGTCTCTATCATGTGAACCCAGATTCAGCCAATTACCTTGTCGTGACCAAAAATGTCTTGACTTCCCGGAATATAAGTTGTATCGTGTAAGCCAGAGATTTAAATCGAATCTTTTTTTTTTCTTCTAAATCATATAATCATATATTTGAAGGAGGATAAAAAATGACTACAGGATACGGATAAAAAGAACATTTTTGACACTTAAATATGATCTAAAAAAAATCTTGTTGTGACAGAAACCTTCTGTGGACATGCATTGCCAGTACCACTTTTGGTAGGTTTATTTACCTGTCGGTTCTTCGGTTTTTTTGAAATGTTCTATTGCCAAAGCGAAACTATAAAGAAATTGTCGAGTACTTATTAAATTATACAAATTTTTTTTTGTAGGAGAAATAGTTTTCGTTATTCACCCTACCAATCAACAATAAAAAAAAATTTAAAAAAATTATAATAACAATTCTAACTTACGTCTGAGACAGCTCTAAACATGCTTCGCTCTATGGTTATACCTGCCATCTGCTTCACAGTCTTTGGCTAGTGCAGAGGGTAGGATTTAAAAATTGATATGTAACAGACAAAGTTGTTTCAACTACATTGTATACCAATTATTTAAGGTACTTATTCATTAAAATGGTTTCTCTTTTTGCCTATACTAGCTTTAAATAATAATAGATATGTAGTTTGTAAGATTTTCATTATGTATGTAAAATGGCTTACTGAAATAAACATTTGTATTGTATTTGTATTGTATTGTTATGGGCCCTTCCTAGGCCCTAGACCCAAGGGTGCGGCCTAAAACAATTATAATTTTTTTTTTTCAAAATAACGGTGTCAACCCTGCCCTCCCGGGCTACGCCGCCGATGCCTCTGTAAACTGCGTATTCCCAGACAACCCCAGACATTCGATTCGACAATGACAGGGAACGACAGATCGTCTAATGCATAACCAAATTAGCAAACGTTGACATAATTCATCAAAACGTTCGCAAACGTTTCAAGTTTCTCGAAACAGCCGCAGCCACACGCGACCTAAACGCGCTGCGTAGAGACACCGAATGTACAGTAGAGACCATAGGCTTTAGACATACAGAGTCATCTGACGGATAAGAACAAGATCGTTTCATACAAAATGTACTGAAATTTACTCTTTTACTAAAAAAAAATCTCGCTGTCTAGCTTCAAAATAATTAACTGAAGTTATGTTTTACTTTGAAATAATGAGTAAAAGTTAAGAAATTTGATCGACAAAGAATCTTTGGGTTACCCATATTTACATCAAAAAAGGGTTTTTGTCCGGGTTTTTTAATCCCGTTCACTAAACAATCTATAAATGCACAGGTCACCATACTTACTAAGGAAAACTAGAGAAATCATAAAGATTTCACAAAATAACATTTCGCATTCCGTGAGCGCGACTCCAATGTACTGATAAAGATTTCAGAAATGGTCTCATCGGGCAGATGTGTTCCATCTCCCTCTAACTCACCGTAGTGGTACTGGAGTTGACGTCTCACTCCAACACGTTGTTCGTCTTGTAAGCATAGCGCGCTATGCTAGGTCTATGGTAGAGACGCAACGGAACGTGTTATTTGCACACGCGTCAATTAGCTATAATGGATTATCTGTAACTTTGTACATTCTCAAGATGGCCGATGCTCTGGTGGCTACCAGCGCACAGCACTGACCTGGCTGAATACGCTACGCTGCTAACACTGTGTCGATGACTCGGGTTTTGTGGGATGCACATCCGGCGACTGGTTAGTTTAGTACTTACTTGTTTCACTCGGCTTACGCGCGTGACCAATATTGAGTGCTGCACTGCGGTATTACTTTGCTGTAGCCAAAGTCAGGCTCCTCAAAATCCTGGGTGTTCTTAAATGTTGAATAAAATTATTCAGTTTGTATTCTGGGTATATAAGTACGTATACTTGTTTGAAAACTAAAGGCTTTTCAAGCGGCGGGAGGAGGCACTCTCCGACGTTTCGAGCTGATCGTTCAGCTCCTTGTCAAGGAGGCAGCCGCGCCGTTGAGTCGTTAAGTCGATTCAAAGTAATACTTTAATTTATGTGGTATAAAAATAATCGAATGTTCCGTAATAACTTGGAAACATTACATGTAACTGGACATGGATGTCTTATATCGCACCTAATGTCATGACATGTGCCTGACACGCCACGTGGGATCTAGGGTTTCATGCGAACACCTTCCTTCGACCATGTTACAACATCGCGTCAAATTATACTAGACGAAAACATACATTTCAAAAATTTATATCTCAGTAACTTGACACTTTAGATAAAAAATGCGTGAAGACAAAAAGTCTTGGAAAACAATGAGGATCGCGCTGCCGAAATGTATGTATTGGCCATTGCAACACCTGTATATGCTTAGATAAATATGAGCATGCACGTAAGTCAAACGCAGGGATCTTTCCAAGCAGAGTTCTAGCTCTCAGTTTCGATGATTATTGTAAAGAAATATATTACATACAAATATTTAAGCACAGAGACGTAATTCAAATAAATTTAATCAAATTATTAAAACACCACTTTATCAGTTTAAAACGTATTCACATTCAAGACGTGTAGGTAGTACCGAGGTAAAGAAAGAACTTAAATAATTCTAAGAAAGAAAGTACTTAAATAATTCAACAATATGAAACGCCGACGACCTTAGAATCTGAAACTCTTTTAGGCTTTCGATTTTTATCAAAATCTTTATTAAAAACTCAAATGCTCATGATAAATTTATAACAATTTGATCGAACATTTTTGTGACTTTTATTTGACGTTACATCTTCAAAAATCCCCCACAACAAAGACAATACAAGCCAACGGGAGATTAAGCCGTTTGAAACGGTTTAAATTTGGAACGTCTTTATGAATACCAGATGTAAACACATACCTTACCTAACATTAAGTAGTGATGGACGGTCAGCACGCGCGTCGACCGTTGATCTTGACAGCTGTCAATCTTCACACACAGTCAGGCTTTTCTTTCATCCAAGGAATATATGCTTTCCGAAGCTCTGATTGGTTTTTACTTCAATTAAATGTTCCAAAGTTCTGAATGTAAACACACTCACGAAATATGATAACGAGGAACGCGTCACAGTTATTTTTGTCACTAAACTTTGGTTTCATCATTTCTCTTAGCAGTCTGTCTTCCGGAGCATCACATTAAATCATGACAAAAATAATGCGTGAAGTATCGGGAAGAGACAGAAAACAAACTTATATTAATTACTGCTCCAGCTTCTTAAATTGAATCGTTGGCAAACATATTTCTAATGTTATGGACATGTATTCTTGTAGATATCTATGCAATTAACTTTTTCAAAACTAAATTTCGACATTATGGGACCGGTGGATGTGATTCAAAACGGCGAGATGTTACGTCGAAAAATGTATGATAAATAATGGAAATATGAATATGTACCTACTTGTAATAATGCAAACGGCGAGAGCTTAATAGTGTCTGGTAAAAAAAGTTTTAAAAACCGGCCAAGTGCGAGTCGAACTCGCACACGAAGGGTTTCGTACCATCGTACGAGATTTAACACACAAAATCAAGTTTTTTGTGTGAGGACCCATTTTTTACCTATTTGTTGTTGCAGCGGCAAAATAAATACGCACTGTGTGAAAATTTGAGCTGCCTAACTATTACGGTTCATGAGAAACAGCCCTGTGACAAACGGGCGGACGGATGGACGGACGGACAGGGAGGCTTAGTAATAGGGTTCCGTTGGTACCCTTTGGGTACGGATCCCTAAAAATTGGCCCCTCAAAATTTTAGTGTCCATCTTCCAAACCAGTGCTATAAATTAAAAAATAATAAAAATATTAAATAAGAAAATAAAATTGCCATTTTAAAGTTATTGACAAAATGCGGTTTTGAGGTTATGAATTTTGTAGCGACACCAGAGAGCTCAGCATACAGCAAGATGCTTACGTCCAAACGCAATAAGAATGGACAGAGTTTAATGTATTTCATAAGCAACAATCCTACACATGGGTCCTAGGGATAATTTTTCATACTTATCTATTCCTTTTTTTCCCTTACCGGACGGAATGGCATAAGCAGGCTACCCGAGCACGTTTTGTGACAACAGAAGTACTACGCGATGCTTTGTCCTTGTCTTACTCATAGTGTTAGTAGGAAAAGAAGTAATTGTGAATGATTCCTTTTAATTATTTATCGAGTAACCAGGCGTGAAAAATGGAGATTTAGATAGTTTAAAATGTGATTAAATAACAAATATAAATTATCCAATTTGTGTCAATAAAAGACACGCGAATGATTTCTAAGGGGCCTGGATTTGGGCATTCTCCTCTGTATGGATCAAAACTAATACCGAGATCTTGCAGTTTTATTTTTAAAAAATAAAATTTCGAAAGCCACGGAGTCCTAAATCGCGGATACAGAGACGAAAAATATGTAACATTGACCGCGTTCTCGAAAGCTAATTCGTGACGGTGTCGCGCCCGCTTTATTTGGGGCAAAGGGATCGTTTGAAGTAGACTGTAACGAATTTGTTGCTTCATTTGTTCGATCGCGGAGGGGGGGGGAGGTTATTAATACATTTATTTAAAACAGGTCTTCTCTGCTAGCTAGAGATGTTTTATAATTTCACGTTAATTTTTGGATGTTAAAGTTTTTATAATTCTGATCACCGGCTAATGAAATGTATTACGAATCACATATCTGATACTCGCTCTGATAGTAGTAACTAATATGTAATTCTATAGAATTTAACTTCTATTAAAAGTGACCTTGTAGATCCCCTAAATATTTTTTTTCCAAATATTAATATGCACAATTACGTATATATAACTACACTAATAGTCAGGATAAAGAAATGTCATAAACATTCGTACATGGGGCAGCACTTGGGGCAAACATCGGCTGCCTTCAATGAATTTTTTTAACTTTAACGCAACATATTTCATTCGATCCACATTTTTCTTTATTTTTATTTAAATTATCCTTTTAGATGTTAGATTATTAATTTAAATTGTTATTGTTAGAAAAAATCGTGATTATTACAAGTCTAAAAAGTCCAAAAAGCACAAGGTTCAAAACCTTCGATTCAAAATTTTCGATTAGATTTAGCCTTATGTTAGGTTAGGTTTGATTTTGTGCTTTTTAAATATACACGAAAAACAATCAATTTCTAATGTTTTTGGTTTTGGATTTTGTGCTGTTTGGACATTATGAAGGCGACCCATTTAAATGTTAACAAATATAAAACTCATCATGTCCAGCTGCAGATTGAAACACAATCTAATAAATTTTATTTCAATTGGCATTCTGACATTCTACATAATTAACGTCGCAGAACGAACCATCGCTGCATGGACCCTACGTAAATAATTGTCAAATCCATGCCGGAACCACAAGACGTCACTCAAGTTTGACAGCTCAGTTGGCGGCAAACTTACGAACAGAGAGTAATTTGCGCGGGAACACGTAAACGTCTTCTCACATGATTTAAACGCTTGTTACGGTTATTTAAACGCTTTGTCGCTGCACACATACAAACATGCGTTCCCATACATTAAGCAGTTTGTTCTAAAGAAACGACGGTATAATGAAGATAGATTTGGACCATTTTTAACCGACTTCAAAAAAGGAGGAGGTTTTCAATTCGACTGTAGTTTTTTTTTCACATTCCGGTTTCACTAGTTCACTGACGTCTACGTGAAGCACGTGAGTACGCTTCAACGGGGGACCGTGCCAGCGACCACGGCGCGTGAAAGTCTACCATCGACTGCGGCTACAAGGGAGAAATTACCTAGCCCGCCGACACCGCGGCTCAGGAACGTAGCGGCTCGCCTCTCCAGCTCGATCTACAGGGAAGTTCGGGACCGTGAGGGGTCAGCAGGCCTGTTGCTGGAATTCCGTAATCAGGAATCAGGAATCCTGAGTCTAGAAGACCGCTTTTATAGCCATTTTCAAAGCGTTTTTTTCGGCGGAAAACCTTGGTTTGAATGATATACTATGCTTCGGAATATTCTCGTCAAGATAATTGCTTTGAAAAGCTGTTTTCGAGCCTCAGGAATTCCAAGAATAGGCCTGCAGTCCGATTTATCACCTAAATTGGCGTTTAGGGAACTTCGAAATTACTTAAAAACGTCATACCCCATACAAGTTTCTACTACTTATTCAGTGGTTTTACTTCTTCAAGCTATTGAACTCGGACTTCCGATTTGTATGAAAACCGAGATGAAAACGCGGAATCGGCGTAAGTGGCAAAGTCAACGTATTTACGACGACGGTGAGTAAGCTGTCTCGCAATCAAACTCGGACTCGCAAATGTTAGTTCGCATAACGCCCACTGCGCGTATCCATACATTTGAAAACGCTTTGCGATCGGTTTGGCGTCACCTCAATTTGTGTGACAAAAGGGGGACTAGGGGCTCTGAAATAGACAAAAATGTAGGGATCTCACTTCGTTGTTCATTTTAAGGTTTGTGGAAAACGGCTTACGCACGGTGTGTCGATTATATTTTACGACGTTTCGAACCAAACATTTGGTCCATCATCAGGCGAGCACCCGTGCCTGCGGCGGTCAACAGGGAACTGTCAGTTTGACGTTTTCCGCCGTTGACGAAGATTGTAGCTGTGGGTGGGGGTAGTCTGCGAGCATGCTTGGGCTGCGTTCCGAATGTCAGATGATGTGCAGTACGCACTCACGGTGTCTTGAGTGGTCCGGTCTTTCTTCTCTTCTCTTCGTCTGAGCGGCGCCAATACCGGATTCCATACAGATGACAACTTGAAAGAGTCCTCTCTGTTAAAGTTTCTGTATTTGGAGATCTCTGTGGACTCTCGGACTATGCGAGGAATATACCGAGATTTTGTTGCCAATATTTCCACTTGGTCAAACCTAATCCAGTGATTCGCGCCAGAGTCCATATGCTCACAAACAGCTGACTTGTTAGGGTCTTGTTTCTTCGCTGCTTTATATGTTCAAGAATTCGTTCGTTGTTTTTTCTATCATTTTCAACGATTATTAACCTAGCGATGCGCGAATCGTGTATCTCCGTATCAGCTTGCGCAAAAAAACTTTCGTTTGTCAGTCCGGCTGCCCGGCTGTTCTCCTGTATACAGGTCGCATTTCCTGATTCTTGTGATTTTTTGTGAGCAGTTTTGATAGTTACATAGTTTTTTTTTGTCGAGTCAGTTATTGTAAATTCTTCAAACAGGCGGATCCTTTTTGAAAAATATCACAAAATCGTTGTTTTGTGACAAGACCTAACTAAAAGCAGTTTTGATAGTAATATAGATTGATTTGGTCGGTTTAGTTATTGTAAAATCTTCAAATTGGCGGAGCTTTTTTGAAAAATGTTCAAAAATATCACAAAATAATTGTTTTGTGACAAGCTCTAACTAAAGCGTTAGGTTAGGTTAGGTTAGCATCCTCACCTAGTGAAAAAAATGACAGGATTGTCTTAAGGTGCGCTGTGTACATTTATTCAGATTTATTTTAAGCTATCCAAAGACAAACTCGCGAAGTCTACAGCTACAGAAGCCAATAATACTGACAAGGAATTTGAAAACGATCAACGAAACGTCACAGTGAGATCCGACTGAAGGTTTGTTCCACGTATACAGGTTCTTTTTGTATGAAGATGGTAAATCTGTATGGAAATAGAAAAAATCGTTAAAAATAATTCCGGACTGCATAAACCCCTTCCTCTACTAGGTGGAAGATTCAGCCCGCCCGAGTTGGATGAAAAGATGTTCGAAGCGGCTTAATTGCTACGGGAATGCGGTGTGTTGGCGTAATATCATGTCAGGGGTGTGGTATTTTTTTTTTTTGGGAGCAAACATTTTCCATTCTTTTTTTTCGTAAATAATTAGAACGAATTGTTTTTTTTATATTATTGACACTTCATAATAAAAGGCAGCGTCCAAAACAATTGATAGGGTTTATTGTAATATTAGAGCAGGCAAAATATGTTTTATTCTATGTCATAAAATAAAAGTAATAAATTGAGTTTTATTTAGTCGATCTCGAAATAAAATAAAATACTAACTGAATTTCAATTTGTAATTCGCAAACCTACCTGCATCATTCAATTTTAAATCACAACACTGGTTGTGACGTTATTTGGAATGCAATATGTAAAATAGCTCAATTTTATTGATTGATCTGTTCTTGAGCCATATTTTATATCACTCACCGGTCAACAAGAGTTGGTGAGTTGCGTTCGAATCCGAAATTTACTATAAGAATGGTCCGCGTGGACAGATGTTCGGCCCTATCTATTTATACCTATCCCATAGCGGCCGCCTCCTCCGCCGCCTCCGCGCGCCGCAGCCGCCGCTGCGGGAACGCGGTGCGCACGCGCGTATACTGCTGATAATGCTCTGAAGTGGTTGCCTCACCGCCGGGTAATAAGCTCGTCACTCGGCACGGTTAGACCGCCAGTAAAAAGCTAAATTTTTTAGGTTTCCGTACCCAAAGGGTGCCAACGAAACCCTAAAACTAAGCCTCCGCTGTCCGTCCGTCCGTCTGTCACAGGGCCGTATCACATGAATCGTTATAGGTAGGCAGCAGAAATGTTCACAGAGTGTGTATTTATTTTGCCGCTACAACAACAATGTAAATTCAATAAATCATAAAAATAAAAAAATAAAAAACTTTTTTTTTGTTTTAAATGTTGAACGATGGTACGGAACCCTTCGTGTGCGAATCCGACTTGCACTTGGCCGGTTTTACATGTTACTGAGGTAGGCTCCACTCGGGTCAATGTCATTTTGGACTAATGTCGGTCCGAATTTTTTCCTGGACATTATTTGATATCCCTATTTTCATCCCCTATTTCACCCCCTTCGAGGTTAAGAACCCATGTAAAACTATAGGTCCCCTTCCCCTACTGGGGGTTAAGCACGCCTGGGTTGGTTGGGGCTGTCCACCGCATTGGATGTAACTATGATTTAAGCGGCAATGAAAAATTGTCCGTGTTTTCCATCCAGATCAATGTAGGCGTGCTCATAAAGGGAAGGTCCTGGCATGGCGCCTAATTCGGGAATGTGGTGTATTGGGCTAATATCATAACTGTAGTTGTGTGGTATTAGTTATGTCACGTTGCATAAAAAAACAGTCTAGGGTGCAATATCAATTCCTTCAAATGGTGGAATACCCACATTTTTTTTAGAGAGGATCTAGCCTAGAAATCTTTGTTATAATAATATCACGGTTCTTGTAGTGGCTTCAAAGTCTTCGATCTTTATTTAATGAGATTTTAAATACTTTCCCGTTTGATTGATAGCGGTAAATGTATGCCCATAATGAGGCGAAGGGACAGATAAAAGGGTGTCATTATGGAAAATGGAGACCATTGCCTTCATTTCCAGTCAGATACTTGCATATATACATAGCTAACTTATAGTTTAAATTATGTGTGTTGCTATTAGCATGTTTTTTTAAGCTTTTTAAACGTACGTTTGTTTCCTAACTTCATATAGTTAAAAATGCAAAATAAAATAAAATGTTGGTTAATAATACCTATTTTGTAAACATTAAATGGGGGTAATTTTACATTTTTGTAAATCTTACCAAATCAAACACTATGCGTATTGTCTGCGTGTTATGTTGCATCCTCCTCATCACGGAGCCTGTCTTTTTTTTGGAAACAGAGGTTCCAGAGCGTTTGTGGTGTTGTACCGTGTCCGCGAATGAGTCAGTCCCGTCGGGAATGGCCACCTAAAAACGTCATACTTTTTGAGAAAAATCTTGCAAGAATTGAAGTGACAATTTTGTATAAAATTGCAAAAGAATCATCAAATGATGATTTCTTCTATGTGACGGCCCCTGAACTACTTAAACGCATTCACAGTTGATCGTTTTTTTAAGTTTTGACTAGAAACATTGCAATTACCTCTTTTGTACAGCAATTGTTCAACTTATTTTTAATAATTATTTTAAAATTGCTTAGGTTATATTTTATATAAACATTCATTAATTTAACTAATAAGATGTTTTTTTCGGAACTGTACATGGATGGATAATACCTGCCGTGATGATATTAGCCTAAAATTTCACGTGGGAACTAGGTGCCATGCCAAAACTTTCCTTACATTGCAGTGCTGCATTGAACTGAATGGAAAATCTGAACAATTTGAATTACCACTTCGACCTAATGAGTGCCTTGTAAGAAAGGAAGGAGCACGGCCGGCCTAAACGGTCACCGATCGAATCCCCGAGCGCGCCCGGCTTTTTCTAACCTCGAATATCGAAAACCGTCGCTTCACTGAGGTACCAAATCTGACAAAAATATATTCATTTATTATATGATCTCACTGAACATATTGCTCGATGATAGCTTATTATTGCTGAGAAAGCCTATTGGCGTCGTCGGGCGCCTCGTTTCTGAGGTCCTGGCGTACGCCATATGCCGTACTTAAGGCTCCAACTGACTCCAGCGTTCAGCAAACAAACGATAATGGTGATCACCGGAAGCATTGGGTTTGCGTTAGGGTTCATTATTGTATGCGCCTGAAAATCGAGCGCGACGAAGCGAAATTTAGGTTTTTGACCTATAAAGTCTAGTTTCTAAAGTGAAGTAATATATTTTTCACGGTTAATCACTAGATAAATATGTGATCTTGTACCACAAAAAAGAAAATTGACTAAATCATTTATAGTTTCGAAGCGCCGGCTTGAAAACCTATTCAAACCTTGTAAATAGGTGTTGACGAACGTATTTTTTTAAAAGAATATAAGAAACTTATTAAAACCCTTTTACGGTCATACACTAGATAAAAGTCTTAACTTTGATATTTCTTTTATTTTACCGGTATTTATGCTTTACCGACGCTGAGATAAAATAAAAATGAACCCAAAATGTTGGAGGTTAGCGTCAAATGGAGCCTTAATATTAAAAGAGTATATGGAGGACCTCACCAATGATTTGGTGGTGGTTGTTAACCTGTTTTCCGCCGGCTTCTTTAAGGTGGCCCAACCCGGCGGGCCTAACTCATTCGCGGGCTCGGTACAAAACCGTGCTGTTGCGCTCTGGGGCCTTATCTGTTTCAAAGAAAAAGACAGGCTCCGTGATGAGGAAGATGCAACATGTCCACAAAAAAGACAATGTGCATAGTGAATGATTTGGTAAGATTTACGAAAATGTTTATTTCAAAACGACTTATAGCTAAAAGTAAACCACGACCGCTGCAGTCAAAAATCTAACAAAAACCATTGATCATAAATCTTGATTAAATAAGCTATGTCTGATGACTAATCTTTTTAAGATGTTCTTACTTTATCATTGCGTAATCCACCTCCAAAGTTATTTGATAAAACGCGCGAAAAATTCGAACTTTCGGACCTTATTACTTAGAAACCAAACACAATTTTACAATGCCAATGGTCATCAGACATCTAGTTCGATCACATAAAGCTATTTAGAGCAAAATTTTGGATCTCTGACAAGAAATATGGGCGTGATCTTCTTTCCCCTTTTGTATGGGGAGTTGAGCGGGATGGGCCACCTTAAGAAGTCAGCGTTCAATATTCTATGGCAGCGTTTAAAAATAGCTCGAAATGACTGTATGTCTGAGCTGTGTAGTGGCGGCTAGTTTATGAATATCAATAAACGTTCGTCCGTCATTGTGCGTACGTCCGCTCCGTCCGCTCCCAATCGCCCGCCGAGACGATCGAGATGGGCCCATCCCTGCCGCTGCGCCCGCGCACCATTATTCCAATGTACACTCAGAAAAATGGTTCCAACCCTAGAACTAAGCTTACGCTGTGCGTCCGTCCGTCCGTCCGTCCGTCTGTCACAGGGCTGTATCTCATGAACCGTAATAGGTAGTCAGCTGAAATGTTCATGGAGTGTGTGTGTCATCGTACTTATACGATGGTACGGAACCCTTTAAGCTTGCTTAATGGATGGATAGAGTTTTGTATTAATAAATTGATTAATATTTTCACCAACAAAGCACCAACAAACAGGAGACACTGAAAGACACAATCTCCTTTTTTTTAAAAGTCTTGATACGCTATCATAACCCGCCCGGGTAGGTACAATCGCATTAAATGAACGATAACCAAGCATCAATGAAAACGATCTGTGTTTTTCTACAGTTCAATGTGCTCGAGCAATATAAGGAAGGTCCTGGCAGGGCGCCTAGTTCCCACGTGGTGTGTTAGGTTAATATCATGACATGGTATTCGCTATTCATGTACAGGTACATAAAAAAACAAAAAGTGGAACTTAATTCCTGCAGGAATGCGGTGTGTTGGGCTAATATTATGTAACTAAAGTGTTGTGGTAGTTGCAAATTTTATATAAAAAATGGTAACTTCATTCAGTCCAAATCTATTCCGTTTTATAAGACTGTTTATAACCTGTCATGATAAATAGGCGACTTTATTCCCCATTCGTGTGACGTACCGATGCGGTGACGTCACGTGGCAAAGGTCGCGAGGTACGAGGGCAACATCAGCTGAGAGAAATTCACAATTTCATCCTTTGTTGTTGAATATGAACCTTAGATGAGCGCTAACAAAGTCCAACTTCGCTCACTCTGACTGAACTGCCGTATTTCAGGTATGTTAACGTTGATAACTTTCAGTGCACTTCGATGGAGTTGGAGAATACTGCGTTACCTCGCTAGCAGGCAATTTATGACAATATTTAATGCACTATTTGTCTGAAGAGTGGATAAACCAGATTACTTACTAGATGGTAGGGTTGGTACCATCGCAATGAAAATTGTCCAAATTTTCCACCCAATTCAATGTAGCCGAGCAATATAAGGAAGGCCCTGGCATGGCACCTAGTTCCTATGTGGTGTGTTAGGCTAATATCAGTTCCGTATTAGTCATCCATCTAATCTAATAAATAATATAAAGGGGAAAGTTTGTAATAATGGATGGATGGATGGATGGATGGATGGATGGATGGATGGATGTTTGTTACTCTTTCACATAAAAACTACTGAATGGATTCTAATGAAACTTTACAATAATATAGCTTATACATCAGAATAACACATAGGCTACAATTTATGTGCCCATGGGCTTTAGAACTTTCACGGGGCTGCGAAAACGATGCCGGTAGCGATACTTCACACTAGGGGGTGAGGAGCCGGGGGCGGTGGCGGGGAGCGGCGGCGGGGGGAGGGCAGACGTCGTGACTGTTTGGTGTCCGTTTGGCGAATTTTCAAGGCACTAGCGATTTGTAAAACTTAGTACATGTACATTTAACTACCCGGGAATTAGGATTGGCTAAATAGAATTCAGTTCCGCTTACGCTAAGATGGGGCTGTCATACAAACTGCAATGCTATGCACGGCTCGGCTTTGCAGCGGCAGCGCTTACTTTTACTGAAGTACGGCTTGGTATTTCCTGCAACTTTAGGACTACTTGGCATCACGCTAAATCGCCGGAGGAGCGACCAACAGAATAAAATCCTTGAGAACCAATTACTAGATTTAGATGTGCATTGTATCTACGTCTAGCCTGATTCTACTAAAAACTTATAGATTACATAATATAACGCTTCATTACCAGAAGGGTAAGTAGTGAGTCTTAAAGTCTTATAACATGCGAACCACTTACCTGATTTGTATGCGTATTTTATCAATGTATAGCATCTCTGGGAGCAGTCAGGTTCGAGATGGGTTACTGTTTTCGATGTTGAGGCTGGCTGTGGGTTGGAGTCCACGCAAAACTTACCTACGTTACACGTTACTTACTAGGTAAGCAATGTAGCAGTGAAAGTGCAGAAAGGTTCTCGCGGCAAATGTTTTTTTTAAATAGCCACCAAACGTCAACGAAGCTCTAAATGGGAATTATTGGATGTTTCTCATTAAATCATGCTATTTCGGCTCGAACGATCTTGATTAAATTTGGTACATGGATACATTGTCCTGGACCAGTTTGACCCTATTTTGGACCAGTCATGTGGGCTACTTTTTATCCATGAGATAATTTAGCCGACACTAACCCGAGCGGAGCCGGGTACCGCAGCTAGTGTTTAATAAAAACAATATGTAGAAACCAGGTTTCTCCTGAAGCGCGACATCTTTGTATGTAAATAATGGGCGTTTCAATTTTAAAATGTGTGCAGTGACGAATTTCTGCACGTGCGTCGTCGGTCGTGGAAAATTGGCACTATCAGCTCGTCCCTATGTGCTCCCGGTACAATTGGGTCGGAGGAATCATCCTCGGAATCAGTATGGGGGAGGATGTTATGAAAACTGTGATATTACCTGTGAAAAATTGGAATCGCATAAATTTCAAAATTATATCAGAAAATCATGATTATGTACAATCTAAGCCATTTAGCGACATGGTTACCTTATTTAGAATTTTCGAAGGTATTTAACTTTAATGGTTTAAAAAAAAAACATTTTTGCATACATAAATATTTTTGATAAAATTAAAAACATTAAATAATTTCGGTTCATGCCAAATGTAGATTACTTACAACCATCGTATAATAGATCACGAGCCGACTCGATTCCACTTCTAGCGTTTAATTCCAACACATATTCAAACATTTTCAATTTAACATATTGTGTTCTTAGGTTTACTATGAATGTGATATGTATGTATGTATAATCGACCGTGACGCAAGGACACATACATTTAAGAAAGAGCCTATTAAAAAGGATTACTTTACGAATATACTGCAAGGCTAGACCCGAACCAGCAAAACATAACATTTGCGGGTATTGCGTCTACCAATTTCGCCACCTGCTGTGTACCCATAATTTGGAATTCTCCTACAGTCCCTCCTCCCGTAATGAATGCCTCCTACTAACACAGTGTTGCCGCAACAAAGATACTGACGCAGCCTCGCTGCAGAAACAAGGATCCAGGGAAATATCCTAAAATAACCTCCTCCACTTTGCTGCAAGCCTGGTAGCCGACGCTCCGCGGGGCACCGCAACCGCCCGCTGTGGCGCTGTGGTAGTTCAGCGAGCACGGAAGGACGGGAGAGGATATTATATTATATGGATGGGAGTCGCAAAAGAAACTAGTTTGACCTAACACATTTACATATCGTCCGTATACTGTAAAACCCGCTAATTGATTTTTTTTAGTAAAATGAATTAATAATGCAGTTCTACTGAATTTTTGCTCTTTATTATGGTAAAACCCATATATTGCTATGACGTTTAGTTTTAAAGTTAGGTTGTGTAAACACATGGACAATTGTACAACCATTATGAGCTATTAAGGTCGGCCCGTAAGCACCTGAAAATTTCGCCTCCCATACAAACGTAGTTTACTAATCATTTGAAAACCAATGTTCCAACTTACTTGATATTTGGTATCTAATATTAGGCTACAAATATCTGTGTCTGCATGCCTTTGTTTTTTCGGTAAATGTATTCTGTGTCAAACCATAGAGAAAACAAAATTCGTATGAAGATTTTCTTTTTGCTTTCATTTCATTCGATTTGGATTTTTCAAAAAAACAAAAGCATGCAGACACAGATATTTGTTACCTGGTATTAGATATTAAATATCAATTTAATTGGAATAGCGGTTTCCAAATTATTAGTAACTATGTTTGTATGGGGAGCATAGCTTACGGGCCGTTCTTAAACTTTCAAGCCAATTTATCTGAAAACTCTCATTTCTTCAATTAGAGGGATTTATATATGTATACCGACGAATTATTTATTTATTTATTTATTTATTTCATAGGAAAATAAACAGCTTACATAGTAAAACTTAAATTCTAACTTAAATATCTAGAATAAAGCCAATAAAAGATTTTCTCCAGTTTTACAATTTAGAAAGCGCTATACTAAACAAGTTTAACATGTATGTGTGTGAGGTAGGGTGTGTATGTTTGTATGAGAGGGTGTGTGTGTGTGTAGGTGTGGTTTTTATGTACCTTACTCAATCTGTGATGTGTAAAATGATGGCAGCGCCGGCGAGAGCGTTCGCTAACGAATTCGTAACGAAGTGTTATTGGCTCGTAGCCTAGCGGTTCAAGTCCTCATCCCATTCGTGCACCACTTTCTTGGGAATTGGATAAGTATTTTTGTCACGAATGCGAGCTGCTCCATGGTTCGGAACCCATGTAGAGCTGTAGGTTCCCTTCTTACTGGGAGGGTTTAAGCCCGCCCGCGTTGGGACCATCGCATTGGATGAAAATATGGTCGAAGCGGGAATGAAGAACGATCCGTCTGTTCCATCCAGTTAAATGTAGCCGTACTCGTAAACGAATGGTCCTGGCATGGTACCTCATTCGGCTAATATCATGTCAAGTTAAATAAAAAAGAATGTATCCAAATCGAAAAGTGAAAGAAACTGTTGTATGACCGGGACGAGGATATGAACCCATAACCTCTCACATAAATGGCAAGTTCTCTAGCCCCTATACCACGAGCTGCACAAAATCTACTGTCATGATATTAGACAATACTCCAGTTGGAAACCAGGTGCCATGCCAGTATTTTTCTTACATTGCACGGCTTTTTTTATCAAAGGCGTTAGTTCCAACCTGTGTGGGATTATCCCCATTACCTAACAAGTAAGGAAGAGGCACAGTTAAATTAAATGAATGGATAATAACATTATTTTTTTCAACATCGCATGTACTTATTTTTATTTTCCCCTCGCAATGACAAGAAAGCGGGTCGGGGGAACCTCTTTTAAGGAATGTCTAATCCGTGTGGGGGCTAGTTTCTAGCATTGTGCGGCTTCCCACACAACCGACAAGAAGACAAGCGGGGTTCATTGCTTCCTTTACAGCTTATATTCCGGGAGGTCACGACATTTTTGGTCACGATAAGGTAAATGTCTGAATCTGGGTTCACATGTTAGAGACCAACCCTCTGATGCTAAATATGTCGGTCTGCCCGTGCCAAGTGGTTGCGTTTTCTAGATTGGCAATATAAAATAAATGCTGGTATGTACCTGCTGATGAATATACTGATTATCTGGAAACATTGATACCTATTAATTATACAACAATAACCAGACAGTTACTTAATTAAATACTTAAATATACCTAAATCGCCTATAACTACTAAATGCAACCAAAGATTTGTTCAGTTTTTTTATTGCTAAACAAGTATGTATACTTTCATGCTTCGTTATTTGCATCCATTTACCTTATCATATGTATGATTTGTCACCATAACTACTTTTTCTACGTAACGCAACCACTTGGAACAGGCAGACTGACATATTTAGCTTCAGAGGGCTGTACTTTATCCCGTGAACCCAGTTTCAGCCATTTACGTTACCGTTACCATTTTTGTCGCGACCTCCTAGTCTATTACATTGGCTTAGAAGGCAACGAGCGGGCCGAATGGTTAGCGAAAAGTGCAGAGAATTGTGACAATACTTGGACATGTAAGCCTTTCTTTAGTGATATTTTGACGGATGCTAAGGAATTCTGTGGCACTCAATGGAAAGAGCACTTTGACAGGAGATCGGTAGAGACGGGCATTTGGTACGAGACTCTACAAGATGAGCCGCTTCGAAGACCATGGTTTGAAAACTCAGGTCTCTTGAGACTCTGATCAGGACACACTCCACTAAATAAAAGTGCTATATAAAGAGAAAAGTGGATTCACCTAATTGTAATGTATGTAAAAAGACTGATAACCAATTTCACATTTTGATGGAGTGTGCGTGCAGAACCAACCACTGAGGCGACCAATGGACAAATTGCAGTTAGATATGTATACAATTATATTTTCGTAATTCAATATGCATTATCGCAACCACTATCTCAAAATTGTAAACCATTAATACATTTTTTAAGGCCTCTTTATCTTTAAGAGGTTAGGGAGACGTTAAAATTATGTACAATAGTTACCATGGGACTGGCATTACCGCAATTTGAAAAAAAAAAAACTTGCAGAGAATTGGGAATACGATGCATATGTGTATTCTCTCGCTTTGCTGGTGCGCTTGTAGCCATATTATATTAATACTTGTTACTTTGTCGTCTTGAAGTGTACATCGTCATTTCTATGTTTGCAACAAGAACTATTACACAAAAGACCGGCCAAGTGCGAGTGGGACTCGCACACGAATGGTTCCGTACCATTGTACAAGATTTAACACCAATTATCACGTTTTTTGTGTTGGGCACCCACTTTTATTTTTATACTAGCTGCGGTACCCGGCTCCGCTCGGGTTAGCGTCGGCTAAATTATTTCATGGATAAAAAGTATCCGACATGGCTGATCCAAAATAGGGTCAAACTGGTCCAGGACAATGTATCCATCTACCAAATTTAATCAAGATCGTTCGAGATGAAATAGCATGATTTAATGAGAAACATCCAATAATTCCCATTTAGAGCTTCGTTGACATTTGGTGGCTATTTAAAAAAAAAGCGTTTGCCGCCAGAACCTTTCTGCACTTGCACTGCAACATTGTTTACCTAGTAAGTAAGTAACGAAGTAAGACTCCAACCCACAGCCAGCCTCAACATCGAAAACAGTAACCCATCTCGAACCTGACAGCTCGATTGATAAAATACGCACATAAATCGGGTTAGTGGTTCGTAAGTTATAAGAATTTAACACTCACTACTCACCCTTCAGGTAATGAAGCGTTATATTATGTAGCCTATAAGTTTTGAGTAGAATCAGGCTAGACGTAGATACAATCCGCATCTAAATCGAGTAATTGGTTCTCAAGGATTTTGCCAAGTAGTCCTAAAGTTGCGGGAAATACCAAACTGTACCCGCCCCCCCCTCCCCGCACCCGCCCCCGTCGGACCGCCCGCCTAATCACGAACTAAACAAACACTAACTAACTAAACACTCTGCACAAAACACGATATACGAATTTGTTTCGTGTATCAGTTGACAAAAGCAAACTCAGTAGATTAGGTAACAGACAACTTTTTTTTTAAATTTGATATGACTTGAAGTCAAATCCTTTTAAGCCGTACGAATTGTTTTATTTATTTAAAATTTGGATATTAAAAATAATAAAACACTGTTGGTAACGCGATTTTTGTTTGACTGATGTAATGACGTGGAAACTGATGCAGTTTATCTCGCGTGCCGAAACTAATACAAAAGAAACGCGAGTTTCGGAACGCGACATTAAACTCCTCCAACTATGTATTCTGTGCTCCAACGCACACACGCACATTGTTTTGATAGATATGATCTTTGACGTTAGGAACATACCTACATTACTTAGACAACTGTGAGTGCTTGTAATTAAATATGAACTTTATACCATAGCAATAAAGCTCAAATTGACTACGTTTTAGTTGCAAATCATTTGTATGGGAAAAAGAAAAGGGCTATTTTTAGGGTTTTTCCAGCAATAATTCTAATTTTTCTCGCCGTAAAAACCATCCTTGAACTTAAACGAACATTTAAAAAAAAGATTTGACCAAATTGGTCCAGGCGTTGTTGAGTTATGCGCTTACCAACACATTTTGCGATTCATTTTTATATTATAGATAGATTTTGAAATTTTACCTATTTGTTGTTATAACGGTAAATTTGTACACACTCTGTAAAAATTTCAGCTGCCTACCACTTACGATTGATGAGATACAGACCTGTGACAGACGGACGGACGGACAGCGGAGGCTTAGTAATAGGGTTCTGTTGGCACCCTTTGGGTACGGCACCCTAAAAAGAGTTTCAAACATGGCGGAGTGTCTTTTCGGTTATTCTTCTCCAAATGTAATCCGAACCGGCATAAAAAGAAAAATAAAAGATGAATCTGTGTGTGTAATATTACACTAACTGAGGAAATAATGAAACTGAAACGAATACTTATTAGATTTAAAATTCAAATTGAAACAGAAAATACGTAAAATGATGTTAAATTAAAAACTTTTTTTTATGCGACCTGACATGGATGGCTGATACCACACAACTATCGTTATGATTAGCTCAATACACCACATTCCCGAAGGAGTTTGGTGCCATGCCAGGGCCTTCCCTTTATGAGCACGGCTACATTGAACTGGATGATAAACACGGACAATTTTTCATTTCAGCTTCGACCATATTTTCATCGGCGGGCTTAAACCCTACCACCTAGTAGGGGAAGGGGACCTACAGTTTTACATGGATTCCGAACCATGGAGCAGCTCGCATTCGTGACGAAATGCACTTATCGAACTCGGAAAGAGAAAGACGGTGGTGCATGTCGGTATTGAACCCAGGCCTCTGGTACGCTAGGCCAGTCCCCGCGCCACTAGGCTACGAGCCGCTCAAAAAACATTTATGTTACCATTACGAATACACGAATACATCTCCATCTAGCGACGAAATCGGTACCTACAATGCCATTGAGATTCAAAGCAATGAACAGAACTTCCACGTTGGGCGGGCGGCGAACAGCGGCGGCGCCTTTCGAATTCATTCATAGATATACATAAACGCGCACTTTCAGTTGCGCGCGAGATGGCGCCACGACATCAAACATCGCCTAAACTGGGTACCATACCAAGGAATGTGACATGTATGTATGTATAAACGACCGTGAAGCAAGGACACATTAATTGAAGAAAAAGCCCAGTAAAAAGAACTACTTTACGAATATACTGCAAGGCTGGACCCGAACCAGCAAAACATACCATTCGCGGGTATTACATACGTGTCACATTCCTTGCAATAAGCGACGTACCTGCTTAATACGAAAAAGTATATTTACTTGTGTACCATACAGAATTGTTAGAACACTGTGTTATTTACATGAATACTACGCCGGTAGTATTTTTTTTTATGCACACAGGGTGAATTTTCAAGTCTGTCATCCTCCTGTCAACTGTCATTCCTGTCAAGTTTTATTACGCAGTTTTAAAAAGGTTTGGAGGAAAATAAGAGCAGCTATTGTTTGTCTTCAAACTAATTTTAATAATTAATTAATTAATTTTAAATTAAACTATGTTATTGTGATATTTTCTTTCTTACGAATAGCATAATTTCTTAGCATTTGATTAGCATAACTTGAAACAAATAATTTTCATTTTAATAACGAGAACATTGAGTCATTTTAATTACTTTGGTTGAGTAAATTAAATTTTGAAATCGATTCTGTTTTAATCTGTATGGTATCTGACAGTTTTGACAGATATTTTAGGTGAGCTCGATTAGACGCCACCTGTCGTGATAAATAAGCAGTTTTCATCCCCTTTTCACACCCCGGATCGAGTGTTTGGTCCGAGAGCGCCGAACCCGCCTGCTAAAAAAGATGCCGATCTGGTGACTCTACATCGTCTTCTAAAAAATCGAGCACCGCAAATCCCTCCGAAATCGTATTAAGGATGTTCCGACCCATGCAATGTGTTTTTTACACAGAACGCAAAAAGTATTGCACTTTAAGACACGAATTCGTCAAAAATATATAATATAGCCATAGTAGTTGCAGCGAAAACATATTCAAAAATGTCACGTTTAATGGTTTCGTTGTAATTGCCGATTAGAAGTTTTACACCGTTAGATGGCGCTGGTAAATAAAAATCGTATTTAAATAAATTGTAACAAAACCAATAATCCCGAAATTATGAAATTGTTTTCGCTGCAAGTAATATGACTATATTAAACTTTTATTATTAATTCGTGGCTTAAAGTGCAATACTTTTTGCGTTATGTGTGCAAACAACTTTATATGGGTCGGAACAGCCTTAAGATGTAAGAAATTTTAATTACAAAACGACTTATAGCAATAGTAAACCACGACCGTTGTAGTCAAAAATCTAACAAAAACCAAATTGATTTTACATTTTCTTTGAGTCATCTTTTTAGGATGTTTTTATTTTATCGTTGAGTAATCCACCTCTAAAGTTATTGTGTAAAACGCGCGAAAAATTCGAACTTTCGGACCTTATAACTTAGAAACGAAACACAATTTTACAATGCCAACGGTCATCAGACATCTAGTTCGATCAAGTTAAGCTATTTTGAGCAAAAATAAATAGAGAGAAGCCTTTATAACTAATCATTTTATGTCCTTGGAAGGAGGGAGTCTAACCAAGAGTCTAGGAGAATAGCCTAATAATGGGTATAGAGCGGGTAGTTGAATTGATAAATAAAACCCGCGAAATAAAAAGGTAGGTATAAAGATATAAATAAAAATGAAAATAAGGCATGCTTGCTGGTTCAAGCCCATTGTGACTGCTTATGTATGGCTAACACTACACCCACTGTCATGATACTGTGTTAGTAGCCCAACACATCTCATGGGAACTAGGTACTATATTAGGTATGAATATAGGAATGGGCTGGACTCGGAAAAATCCATCACTGAAACATATATATAGTATATCTACACTCGCCCTTTCAGGCGTACACATTCACACCCTCACACAGGGGGTCCATTCAGCGAAAGAGTGAGTTCGAATTCGTCACTAAATATCACTCACTTTTTTAAATAGTTGATGTTTCCACACTTCTAGAATATCATTACAGCTAGGTAAAAATCTGGTCTGTCCCGTAAATACGTTGGAAGTATAAATAACGGTTCCGTTATTGAAATAATAATATATTTCCCAGCTATTTTTAGGTTAACTCACTCCCGAACTCGAACTCTGAATGGACCCCCAGCAGGTCTATTCCTGGCATTCAGTAATCAGTAATCAGGAATCCTGAGTCTATAAAACCGCTTTTATAGCGACTTTCAAAGCGAATTTTTATACGGAACACCTTCATTAATAAAAAAAAAGGCCCAAGTGCGTGTCGGACTCGCACACGAAGGCTCCCCTTTAATTTTTAATATTTTTTAATTTTACCTATTTGTTGTTATAGCGGCAAAATAAATAGACACTGTGACATTTTCATCTGCCTACCTATTACGGTTCATGAGATACAGCCCTGTGACAGACGGACGGACGGACGGACGGACAGCGGAGACTTAGTAATAGGGTTCCGTTTTCACCCTTTGGGTATGGAACCCTAAAAACTATGCTCCGGAATATTTTTGTCAAGAAAGTCACTTTGAAAACCGCACAAAATCGGTCATCTAGACTCAGGATTCCTGATTACTGAATGCCAGGAATAGACCTGCAGATCCTGTGGCCGCGCAGGTTCCACCCAGTTAGCGGGAACTCTCGCGGATTCCTCGTGCCCCGCCGTTCAGCATCTAACCGTGAATCGTTAACGTGTCCTTCGCTCGGAGGGGGATTCACATGAGTTACAGAAACATTTACACAATTGTAAAGCCGGACCGGCAGGCAGCGCGATTACGAAGCGCTTAAGGCCCTGGTACTAGCCAAATCGCAAAGTTTGACGAGGCACCCCAACTAAACTACTAAGTCTAACGATTACGCGTTGCATTATTACAATATGTGATTAATTGTCTGGCGATCAAAACGAAACATACATCATGTTTCGTTTTTTGATACATAATAAACTGTTGAATAGGTATCCATTTCCGAACCTTTTTGACTAAATGTAGAAATCTGAAATGAAATTGAATTATTTGTTTATGCAAATATGCTGTTTTTGTTTTTATCTAGACATCTTTTTCCTCTGTGGGTAGTTGAAAAATATAGACGTGTTTTTGTACCTCAGCTGGATTATTATCAATATATATTAATATTGTAACGTTATTATATTAAATACTATTGTAAAGTGTTGTGGTACCTGCTATCTACATGCAGTAGTGTAGGCAGACCCTGCCAGCATAAATAACTCTTTCCAAACAAGGAAACAGAATTTCACATTCACAAAACCATTTTAAGTGCGTGTAGCCATGTCGAGGGTGATTGACGTAGCGACGGAAGTGGCAGAGCTGCAGACAATGATGGAGGAGCGGATGAGTTCTTTCGAGGCGCAACTCAAGTCAGCTACCAGCAGCAAGCCGGCCGATCTCCCCACATTGGCGGCGGACTTCAATTTGTTCAGGCAGTTCGCCTGGAAGGCTCTGAGCGTGGTGCGCTCTCAGGTGGCAGGCCTTGCGGAAGTAGTGGACGCGCAAGAGATGAGGTCGCGGGCGAAAGTACTACTTATCCATGGTGTAGCCGAGGACAAGACTGATGACTTGACGCAGAAGGTGGTGGTGCTAGCGCGCAGTAAGATGGGGCTAGCAGACTTCAGTAGCGACTGTATTAAGCTGTGCCATCGTCTGGGAGTGAATTCTCGGGCTCCGACACGCCCTCGTGCAATTTTGGTCCGCTTCACACAGCTCAGCAGCCGTACCGCGGTTTGGAAGGCGAAAACGTCACTAAAGGGCTCCGGCATTACAGTGTCCGAGTTCCTCACGCGGACGCGACACAACGTCTTCCTTGCGGCGCGGAAGCACTTCGGGATGGCGCACAGTTGGACACAAGAGGGTCGCATCGTCATCCAGTTGAAAGATGGAACCCGCATCAAAATCGTGACGGCTGCTGCGTTGAAGGTGCTGACCGACAAACACCCTGCGGTCTCAGGCGGTGCCGATGGTGTTGCTGATAGGCAGAAGCCCAGGTCCTCGGACCGTATCAACAAGGGGAAAGCTAAGTGAACTTCGGAGCTACTTCTGACGGACACAAGCACTATACCAAGCAAAATGATAAGCTTTCACAATTTTGCACATTGTTTCCAGATATCCAAACTGTGCTGAAATGTTTCTGGAAAGTCTGTATAGATAATATACTTGTTTTACTTTTATTATCACTCAAACTAATATTTTACTCAAGTACTCATATAGTCTGTGCTACTCAGTCTTTGTCACAAATTGGTTCTTGTAACCACAGAGTGTATTCAATAGTTTGTGCTCAATAGTGTTTTTATTTTCTCAAGCGGAGAGAGAAAAGGCTCTCGCCGTTTATGCTTGTTCGGGCAACCACTTTACGGTCAATTAATTATTTTAGGCCATATACTTTTATTCTTTTTTTTTCCTTAAACTTATCAACCATTGTTTTGTATACTTTTGTGTATTTTAGGTCTCAGAAGTGGTGTTTTACTGGGCATACTATTTTCCTGTGTCTGTAAATTTAATTAGAGTAAATTTTTCTTTTTTTTTCCATTGCTTGTGAGATAATGGTTTTGTTTAGTCTATTGATTATTTCTGCAAGGTGTTTTACTATATGTTTTAAGTCTCATATTTGTTATCCTTTTCTTGTGCCTTTGCAGTTTGTTTATGTTTCCTGTATTATGTGTTTTTTTTTTCTTACTTTCCACAATGCTGGCGGGTGATGAGGTACTGCCTGCGGTTCGGCAGCTATATATATCTTTTATTGATTTAAATATATATATATATACATTTTTAATTATATTATAGTAAATATTTATTTATGTCCACAATATCTGACAATTCAGATAATTATTTTTCTATTACCTCTTCTGACGAGTTTTTCAGTGACAATACTTCTGACAGTGAATGTGTTCTTCCTATAGATGAACAACTTGACTTCACATTTTCCAAATATCCCAAAAACTTCAACTTTGTGCATATCAATGCTCAAAGCATACCCTCCCACTACCCCGACCTTCTCAGGACATTTCCAAGTAAGCACATTCATGCGTTATTTGTTTCGGAAACTTTTCTCAAGCCTACATTACCATCCACTTCTTTTTCACTTCCCGGGTTCCACCTGGTCCGTAATGACAGAACGGGGAAAGGTTGCGGTGGTGTTGCTATCTACCTCCGAAGCAATATTCCTTTTACGATAGTTGCCCAGTCTCCTACTCAGTATTCGGAATCACCCGAATACCTTTTCCTGGAAATCATCGTCAATCATACGAAAATCCTCATTGGTGTTTATTACAGCCCTAATCTAAATATCAATTATTTTTCATCATTTGAGTCTTTTCTTGAAGAACGCTGCCCTCAGTACAACCATACTATTATCATGGGAGATTTCAACACCTGCTTGATCAAAGATGATCACCGCGCTAGAAAACTTAAGTCCCTCGTGTCTTCAGTCAATATGAACATTCTTCCCCTGGATGCGACACATCATTTTCCTAATTGTGAACCTTCTTTGCTTGATTTGATTATTACTTCTTCACCTAACCATGTAAGTGAACATGGTCAGCTCCCAGCGCCTGGTTTCTCCCATCATGACCTAATCTATCTATCCTATAAGGTCCGTCCTCCTAAAAACAGACGGAAGGTTCTCTTGCAACGTAACTTCAAGGACATCAATCTCGAACGCTTAAGGGAGGACGCGCGTGGCTTGGATTGGTCTGTTATACTCAATTCCTCTTCCACGGATGAGATGGTCGAGGACTTCACCTCCAAACTCACTGCACTCTTCGATGTTCACGCACCTCTTCGTCCCACACGAGTAAAACATTTTCCAGCTCCGTGGTTGACGGACAATATTCGGATAATGATGGTGAAAAGGGACAAAGCCAAAATTAAACTAAGACATACATCCACGGACGAAAATCGCACCAAGTACAAGCTGCTCAGGAATCGGTGTAACAGGATGTGTAGAGATGCCCAAAGACACCACATTCACAATACCCTCGAAAATTGCTCTCCCGTGAATGCTTGGAAGTTTCTTAAAACTCTTGGAGTCGGTAAGAAATCATCTTGTAGTAAAAATAACATCGATATCAACTCCCTTAATAGACATTTTTCCTCTCCTCCTGTCACCATCGATCAAGTGGTAAAGTCTCAAACTCTTTTTCAGCTTTCAGCTTTACCGACTCCGGAGCACAATTCACTCACTTTTCGCCCAGTCACTGACCGTGAAGTTAAGATGATCCTGAATTCCATTTCTACAAAAGCTGTTGGTGCTGACTGCATTAGCCTTGACATGCTGTTACCACTGCTGGATGAACTGTTACCAATAATAACTTATATTTTAAACCATTCCCTCTCCAGTGGATCTTTTCCAAGTACCTGGAAAAGGGCTTACGTTATTCCTCTCCCAAAAATTTCAAATCCCTCCTCTTTCAGCCAATATCGCCCTATTTCAATTTTACCGGTTTTGTCAAAAATCTTGGAACGCATTGTTCACCAGCAGTTGGCCGACTTTCTTACAGATAACCACATACTGAACCTAATGCAGTCAGGTTTCCGACCTGGTCACAGCACTGTCACTGCCCTTGTCAAAGTCACTGAAGATGTCCGTACAAATATGGAAAATAAGAATGTTACAGTTTTAACGTTGCTGGACTTCAGCAATGCTTTCAATACAGTTGACTTTGACATTATGCTAGGTATTCTAAGGACACTTAACTTATCTCCGGTAGTGCTTGACTGGTTTGATTCATACCTTCGTGGTCGTCATCAGTGTATCAGGATTGACAATGAATATTCTGACTGGGCTGATTTGACTGCTGGCGTTCCACAAGGTGGCGTGTTATCTCCTTTGCTGTTTTCCATCTTTATAAATCTGATCACGAATCTGCTTACTTCTCTCTACCACCTTTACGCCGATGACTTACAGTTGTATTTGCATTGCTCCTTAGATAACCTGGCAGATACCGTATCTGAAATGAACGTGAACCTGGAACATATACTTACTTGGACAAAATCATTTGGCCTGCTGGTAAATCCTACCAAATCACAAGCCATAATAATAGGCAGCCCTAGACTTCTGTCGAAGGTTGATTACAGCACATTGCCAGCAGTGATCTACAATGGAGTTGTCATACCATACTCCAAAACAGTCAAGAATTTAGGAATTTTCATTGACGAAACTTTATCGTGGGTGCCCCAGGTAAACGAGGTCAGCAGAAAAATCTTTGCCGCCGCCCACTCCTTAAAGCGCTTGCAGAATTTCCTCCCAGTCCGAACCAAAATTACTTTGGTGCAAACTCTCCTCTTTCCGATTTTGGACTACGCAGATGTTTGCTACTTGGATCTAACTGAAGTTCTCCTAGACAAGCTGGATCGTTTGCAGAATCTCTGCATTCGCTTCATATATGGTCTGCGTAAATATGACCATGTATCGCAGTACCGTCGAGAGCTTAAATGGCTACCCATCCGTTTCCGAAGGAACTGTCATTTACTAATTCTTCTTTACGGAATTCTAAATAACCCTAACTCTCCTGAATATCTTCGTTCCCGGTTTATGAACCTCTCTTCACACGGTCTCCCTTTGCGATCTAGCAATGACAGTATCCTTGCGATTCCTCGCCATACGACGTGTTTTTTCTCTAACTCCTTTACTGTTCATGCCGCACGTCTGTGGAACTCGTTGCCCATCACAGTCCGCTCCTGTCAAACTATCAGCTCTTTCAAACTTAAAGTCAAGGAGTTTTACTTAAATGAAATGTAAAGATGATAATATGTTCTCACTGTATATATATATTTAATTTTATTGTCCTTCTAATAGTACTGATTTTAGAATCAATGGTAATAGTTATTATAGGTTTTTTTTCCCTGGTTTGTGGATATAATAATATGTATTAGTGTATTGTATCATATATATTAGTATATTCAATTATATGTATAAATATGTATATATTATGGTATATGTATGTTTATGGAGTTAATTTTTTTTTCTTTTCAAATTCTGGTGTGTCACCTACCTACAGATATTTCTATTGCCTTTCCTCATCACCCCAAGGGTTGACTGGAAGAAATCACTCTTAGTGATAAGTCCGCCTTTGTGCAGTATTGTTGTTTTGCTGTATGTTTTCTCTGAAATTGTATTTTTGTTATGCACAATAAAGAATTTATTCATTCATTCATTCATTTTACTTTCAAATTTCTACTTATTATTATTGTTTAAATAAATGATGTAATAAAAAATATAAGAAATACATTATTAGTCTGGAGTTCTATTTGGACTTACTGAGGCGTTTCGTTGAAAGGTACATCTGTATGGCTCGAGTAGTTGGCTAGTGTTAGCACCTTAATGAGGTACAGGTGCGGCAACTAACCCAAACTGACAGCTTTCGCGTTTTGTACCGTTTCGCGCTGTCAGTTTACCGTCAGATTGGGTTAGGTTCAGAGGCTACACGTCATTTTGCACTTAGTAATCGCACTGCATGAAGGCTGACATGGGTTCACTGTCCCAGGATCGATCATAGTGCATGCACCTCTTTCTGACCTGAGATTAAAATGTGCATTTTCAATGAGAATATTGGTTTCTCCATGGTTCGGAAACCACGGCTAACGCCATACTGTAGATCCCATTACGTATTTACTATACGGCGATACGCCGGGCTACTACCATCACATTGAATTAAACATTGTTGAAGCGACAATATTTATTTCTGTGTTTTCCATCTAGTTTAATGCACCTCTTCACTCCCTGACTAGACGACTGGATCGGCCGACGCATTGACTAGTTTTGTACGACTTTCTCTCTGCACCAGTCCTAACTCTCCGCTAGAGAGGCTCTCCGCTAGGGCTTCAGAGAGAACGGGGGGCAGTAAAATATATTTAATTATCGACATAAGTACCACTACACACAAAACTAGAAAAAAATACATAATTAACGACTTCCTCAAGTCAGTATTCTGGTAGTTACTGTACTGAAAGACTTCTCAAAGTTGCTTAATAATTATAGTTAGTCACTGTTTTAACTGTAAGAAACGAACATAACATTAAACGGCATGTTTTTGTTTTATTTTATATTATATCGAACAGATTTGTTTGTTTATTTGTTAGTTAGTTAGTAAGTAAATGTATTATTGAGCGCCATTTCATTATCATATTATAGTCAAGAAATAAAAAATAAGTTAAATACAAAATCAATACTCAATCGGTATGCAAATCGAATTAATAAAATCTTAAGAGTAATACATAACTTAACCTAGAATGACTAGATAAACTTATCACTAAACACATATATCAAACTATAGTAGCTTTTATTTATCAGTTTAATTTTTACTTTGCTCTCGAACTCTCTGTCTTCAAGGTTTCTTACTTCAAGAGGTAATTTGTTGTATAACTTAGCACTGGTAATAACAAAGCTTGTCGACATTTTATGCAATCTGTGACCAGGTACTTGAATGTTTTCCCTGTATCTAGTTTTATAGTTATGAATTTCAGAAATTCGTGGCGTATTCACTAGATTCCTCCTCGCTTAACACAAGCATTGAAGAACATTGATATCGCACAAGAACTAATCAGTTGTCGATCTTATTTGCGTGCATATATTATTGTTAGTATTTTTAGTTTCTGTAAACTGTTCTATCTGCATATGTTTGTGTAAATAAAGTATTTCTTACCAAGGATGGAAATACGTGTATCCTGTCAAGTTCTGGATTTCGTGGTTCACAAGGACCGCATGGAGCGAGCCTGGATACTTCACTGTTCGTTCGAGCGCTGCTCTCCACCCGCTATTATATAAAAACGGGCCCCTTTCATTGGAAGTATACATTTTAATTGGACCGCCCTCCCGTCTGATACCTCCGATATACCTATACTCCACGTAAGCCTGGGCTGTGGGGAGGAGCGAAGTTTCTTAAGAGATAAGAGACTTCGAATAAAACACTCTTACATTCAATAAAATATTTATAATATATTCAAAAGAAAATCCGAACTAGAAATTCATTGATTCCAGCATCTAAACAGATCAAATGTTGCCTAAAAGAGAATGCCCATTACAAAAGCGCTAGCAGTTAGCATGTACACCAATGAATCCACTTTGCTTTCATTCCTCGCATCATTAAGTAAAAATGTGTAACTTTCAGTTTTTTCTATAATAAGTCAGTACAGTTTTTATTATCTATGAGTCAGTAAACACTGCTAAAGATGAACTTTGAGGTTATTTCCCACATTGTAAGTAAGTACCATCGGTGGTGTATATTTATTTGCTATCAACTTTAATGAGTGTTGCTGTCAAAATGGTTACTTACAGGGCCTCATTACATAAGGTATGTTATAGGCAATTAAGAATTTACTTAAACAGTATCAGGGAAAATATAGTTGGCACTATTATTGATATAGCGAGTACTCCAGCTATATGTGAACTCTACTGAGGGTAAGGGTACCGAATAAATATATTCGGTACGGTATAAATAGCAAATAAATATCAACCAAAGATGGCATGTAGGTACAATGTAGGCAAAACACAGTCCATGAGCACGCGCGCTGTTCTCAAATAACCTCAAAGTTCATCTTTAGCCGTGTTTGCTGACTTATCCCCATTATAGAAACAAATTAAATTCACAGATTGTTGTTTTTATGATACGAGGAATAAAATAAAATTGGTTTCATATCTGTACATGAAAATTTCTAGCGCTTTTCTAGCCCATACTGGAATGGGCATTCTCCTTTATTTTAAAAACTGTATTTCTGTAGATTATTCTAAGCCGATCCAGAACACTATATTCCTGCACTCCAATTTATATTCGGGAAGATCTTCTATCTGTATGTCGTAAACAGAGACAATGAGGCAATCTGATTCTAGTTTGAAATATTCATCGCTTCTCGTATCTTGATAGTATTCATAATCGTCTTCAAATTCATAGTATCTTCTGGCGGCGGTGAAATTGGACGACTCAGCACCTTTCACAGCTGAAGCAAGTTTTCCATTAGAAAAAATATTGTCTCACATTAAACAAAACATTTTTATATCACCATATATATAGGAACTAGGTGCCATGTTAGAATCTTCCTTATATTGCACTGCCATATTGTCGATCATACATACATACGTATGACATTCCTTGGCGAAATAAGTGATAAGCGAAGTACCTGCTTAGTACGAAAAAGTATATTTCTTTAAGGCAGTTGTCTATTGTTTCCATCCAGTAGCCGTGCTCATAAAGGGAAGGTCCTGGCATGTCACCTAATTCCTTCGGTAATGTAGTGTAGAGGGATAATATCATAACGGATGTTAGCCATACGTGTCACGTAGAATAAAATAATCGGTGAGGTGTATATCTCCCACAAAAACTTTGTAGATTGGCAAGATCACTGAGATTTATTGACTTTCTTGAAATAAACAATTTAACACACTCCAGTGATCTTCTTCATTGACTTGGTGATACTTGGCGGCTCGTAGCTTAGTGGCGCAGGGACTGGCCTAGCGTACCAGAGGGCTGGGTTCAATACCGACATGCACCACTGTCTTTCTCTTTCCGAGTTCGATAAGTGCATTTCGTCACGAATGCGAGCTGCTCCATGGTTTGGAATCCATGTAAAACTGTAGGTCCCCTTCCCCTACTAGGTGGTAGGGTTTAAGCCCGCCCGGGTTGGTACCATCGCGTTGGATGAAAAGATGGTCGAAGCGGCAATGAAAAATTGGTCCGTGTTTTCCATCCAGTTCAATGTAGCCGTGCTCATAAAGGGAAGGTCCTGGCGAGGCATCTAATTCCTTCGGGAATGTGGTGTATTGGGCTAATATCATAACGGCAGTTGTGTGGTATTAGCCATCCATGTCAGGTCGCATAAAAAAAACGGTAATTATTGTCTCGCTCGGCACATTTTCACTCATGTCAATCCGCGTCATCTGACAACATCATTATCATAATGTCAGGGAAGTCGCTCGCCCCAAAAAGGCGCCAATTACGGGCGCCATCTTGATCCTAACACAAAGTACACGAAAACATTTCAATTTAGCCGGAGCCGCGGGGTGCGCCCTTTAATAAAGCCTCGTTAGCCACAAAGTGAGATGTCGCGGATAAATAATAACAATTTATTATGAAAAGCCCCGAAATTAGCATATTGTTTGAATAAATTGGCGGGCTGTGCCGAGATCTGCGAGGCGCTGCGCGGCTCACAGCGTCAATCGCTTTCAGAGGGAGCTTCAATCGAGAAAAACAAATACTTGCATATTCTTACTTTATTGTTAAGGCGGCTCTCAAATCATTATACTGCAAATGTTCTGCAGCTTCTGGTAGCATTTAAGATGGGCCTTCCCGCTCAACTCCTCATACAAACGTGGAAAGACGATCATGCCCATATTTTTTATCAGAGAGCCAAGATTTTGCTCGAAATAGCTTTATTTGATCGAACTAGATTTCTGTTTTCTTTCTAAGTTATAAGGTCCGAAAGTTCGAATTTTTCGCTCGTTTTATGCAAAAACTTTGGAGGTGAATTACTCAACAATAAAATAAAAACATCTTAAAAAGATTAGTCATCAGACATAGCTTGTTTCATGAGGATTTATAATCAATTTAGAATTTGTTAGATTTGTTTTACTACAGCGGTCATAGTTTACTTTAAGCAATAAATCGTTTTGTAATTAAAATTTTCTTAAATCTTACCAAATCAAACACTATGCGCCTTTTCTGCTTTGTGGACATGTTGCATCCTCCTCATAACGGAGCTTGTTTTTTTTCTTTGAAACAGAGAAGGTCCCAGAGCGCAATAGTACGGTTTTGTACCGTGCTCGCGAATGAGTTAGTCCCGCCGGGAAGAGCCACTTTAAAAGGATATGTAACTATGTGATCAGCTAACTGTAGTAGTTTATGACAAAACGAATAGAATTAGGACCAAACATGCAAATGTTTCGCAATTTTGGGTTCGGGTTATGGTCTAAAATATGGTTGAGAGAGGTGATGGGCCGTTGGATTGGGCCGAGGACGTTGAAAAAAAAACAGCGGAGTTTCTTGCCAGTTTTTCTTCGCTGTTTTTTGTTTTGCTGAACAGGCTAATGTGTACTGTCTATGGATGATGAATTAACAATAAAATATAATATTATCATCACTTCGCTTGGAGGTAACTATGATATAAAGTAATGCGGTTTAGATGTCAGCATAGTTCTCCCGAGCATTCTATAGGCATCCATCTCCCTTACCCGACCATTGCGCTCTTCTGCCATTAAGGTGGCCCAACCCGGCGGGCCTAACTCATTCGCGGGCTCAGTACAAAACCGTGCCGTTGCGCTCTGGGACCTTCTCTGTTTTAAAGAATAAGACAGGCTCCGTGATGAGGGAGATGCAACATGTCCACAAAAAAGGACAATGTGCATAGTGTATGATTTGGTAAGATTTACGAAAATTTTAATTTCAAAATGACTTATAGTAAACCACGACCGCTGCAGTCAAAAATCTAACAAAATCCAAATAGATCATAAATCTTGAATAAATAAGCTATGTCTGATGACTAATCTTTTTAAGATGTTCTTACTTTATCATTGCGTAATCCACCTCCAAAGTTATTGGATAAAACGCGCGAAAAATTCGAACTTTCGGACCTTAAAACTTAGAAACCAAACACAATTTTACAATGCCAATGGTCATCAGACATCTAGCTCGATCAAATAAAGCTATTTTGAGCAACATTTTGGATCTCTGACAAGAAATATGTGCGTGATCTTCTTTCCCCTTTTGTATGGGGAGATGAGCGGGATGGGCCACCTTAAAGTCTCGATTCCTAATTTCATCCAATGCAATGTGTACCTTTCTTCCCTTATTTCTCTTTGTTCACCCTATATTTGATGCACTCGCCGCTCAGAGCATCCTTCTGTGATTGACGTTAGCTTTTGAGAACCAATTTCATATCCTTGCCGCAACGCTATGGTATGGAACTGGTAGTGCCTTTCCTGTAACTTAGAATTGTTTGTATTGAGCCAACGAGTATAGGAGCGTATGACTTCGACAATTTTTTCATGTCACGACGAAATGTCAAAGATATACTTTCTACGAACTTTCGTAGAAAGTATAACATTGATTTCGTAGAAAGTAAAGGAAGAATTCCGAAAGAAAAATCAACAAGTCAGGGTATAACTTTATTGTAGGCATTTACTAACTTGTGGTCGTCTGGCCCAATCATTCCTCATGCTAAAATATTTGTCGGATAATTACTAAGTATCTAATTTCTAAATAATTGCACGAGTCATTTCTTCTAGCAGGTATACTGCCAAGGGCGTCGCCAGCCGATGGCGCAGGGGGGGGGCAAGTTGACTTTACCTACTACAATTCTTACTTTTCTCATTCTCATTGGTGAATTCATTCGAGTTTCGACGTACGGGAATGATTGTTCAAGCCTTGAACTTCAAGCAAATCAACTCAAAGACTTACTGCCGGTTGCACGAAGAGACGGCCGAGTTAATCAATGTTCAAACACGTCACTTTTAGTGATCCGCATAGAGTTCCTTCCATACTGTCCACACAAAGTGACCTGTTTGATCATACTTTGACGTTGATTTTGATTTTTTGTCCTTTCGTGCACTCGGCCCTTAGGACTTTGGTTGCATTATAGTTGGCAACTTTTTTAGAATCTCTAGGGGGGGGGCAGCTGCCCCTCCCTGCCCCCCCTTGGCGACGCCCTTGTATACTACTGGTAAATATTTCTTCGTTGCTTAGTTGCAGACCGTTCCATTTGCACAAAATCTAATGTTGCGTAATAATATAAACTTTTAATTAAATTTTTCTATACATTTTCAAATCATCTAATACAAGTTTGGCTCTCAATGTTAACGACTCTACCGTATTATTAAACGTACGAGTATGTATAAGGACTCTTAATAACGATTTAAACTAAAATATACAGTTATTACACATTACAATTAAATAAAGTATTTATTTTACAAAACCGAAAAGTTTAAATCACCAGATGCGTAACGAGTTGGAAAAAACAAAAGATTGACACTACAGAAAGATTACGATTGAAAGTTTCAAGGATGTTCCTGAAAAAAATATTAACACGTGTGTTTAAAATAAATAAAAACGAAATGTATAAATTGATAACAATTATAACGTATATACAAGCACAATATTCATATGTAAAGGGTGATAATAACGTCTGAGCTCACAACTCCAGACTGATCAATGGAATTATATTATTGGCCACAATCCGTAGCCCCGGTTGCACGAAGAGACGGCCGAGTTAATCAATGTTCAAACACGTCACTTTTAGTGAACCGCATAGAGTTCCTTTCATACTGTCCACACAAAGTGGCGTGTTTAATCATACTTTGACGTTGATTTTGATGTTTTGTCCTTTCGTGCACTCGGCCCTTAGACTAAGAACCATTGTACAACTGACTTTATGTAACGCTGTTGAATTCCTTAATAATAAATTAATAAAAACGTCAACTTTATTGAATGTCTAAAAGATGGTGATTACATGAAAACCATAGTCAACTGAAATTGCTATTCCACAGAAAGAATAAAGTCCCACTAATAAGAAAGTTAGTATGTATTCCATCTGAAATACCACGGAGATCGTGATATACGAACAGCAAATATTGGCTAAGATTTGTCAGTGTACGTAAGTTGTAATCCCTTTACTGTTTATTTATTTATTTATTAAGGCGAACTCACCGTGCATTTACATAACCATTGAAAAATAAAATACATTAAAAAAAAAATTAAACGCAAGCATGCATACATTTTTAGGAATTTGGATTTACCCACATACATAACGCACGACAACAATTTCACACACCCATTCACACAAACACACACACCCCCACACACCCTCACACACACGCACACACACACGCCCTAATACACCCTCTTTCTCTCCATATCTTTCCCATGTACTATAGTTAAGAGCGATCAATAGTTTCATTTATATTTGTGAAAACTGTGTTAGGTTTATTTTTTTATTTCTAGTGTATTCCGTGTAACTTGTTTTTTAGCTGTAAGTTTTCCTTTTAATAAATAATAAATAAATAAATAAATGAAAACTACACCAATTACGACCTCACAAAGCTGGAAGAAACAATATACATTCGTTATTTCATACAGCTGGAAGAAACAGTTCACCATACAAGGGCACACTCCCCTCACATGTGACAGGGATGCATGTAGGGTGCGTAGGGGGGCAGGAGGGTGCAGGCGAGCGGGAGGGGGTGCGCGGGGAGCGGCGCGCGCGCAGTCAGCTCTCCCCCACCACCGCCGCCACCAGCGCCACCCGCGGCGTGCGCGCGCAACTGCTCCAGTCTCAGCTGGTTCTGCCGCTTCCACTTCGTCCTATAACAATGACAATTTCCGATTTAATATTGTTCTTAGCATTTTTAAAATTAGTTTTTTCCAAACGTGCTCGAACGAATGTCACATTTTTTAAATAACTAACTGCTCTTGTTTTGTATGCCTTGAGTGTTTTTTACAGCGACCACAGAAGTGCTCCACGAGGGGAAAAATTCAGAAGGCAAAATAGATCCCCATATGGGCATTTTGCGCCCAAAGCAAGCGGATGCGCAGAAACCAAATCCGACCGAGTTTGGTTTTCCGTAGCCCCTTGCGCCAGGCCAAACTCCACCGCGCTATGCATACCAATATATGCAAGATAGGCTGAGCGCGTCGGCGACGTCTCCGCGGTCCGCGACGCTCAGGTACTCTTCGCGCTGACACAGAATAGCGCTGACGTTCTCACGCTAAGAGAAGACAGTAATGCGGGAGATGGCCGACCTGCGGTTCTGGTACCAGGTCTTGACCTGCGTCTCGGACAGGCTTAGCGCGTCGGCGACGTCGCCGCGGTCCGCGACGCTCAGGTACTCTTCGCGCTGACACAGAATAGCGCTGACGTTCTCTCGCTAAGAGAAGACAGTAATGCGGGAGATGGCCGACCTGCGGTTCTGGTACCAGGTCTTGACCTGCGTCTCGGACAGGCTGAGCGCGTCGGCGACGTCGCCGCGGTCCGCGACGCTCAGGTACTCTTCGCGCTGACACAGAATAGCGCTGACGTTCTCTCGCTAAGAGAAGACAGTAATGCGGGAGATGGCCGACCTGCGGTTCTGGTACCAGGTCTTGACCTGCGTCTCGGACAGGCTGAGCGCGTCGGCGACGTCGCCGCGGTCCGCGACGCTCAGGTACTCTTCGCGCTGACACAGAATAGCGCTGACGCTCTCACGCTAAGAGAAGACAGTAATGCGGGAGATGGCCGACCTGCGGTTCTGGTACCAGGTCTTGACCTGCGTCTCGGACAGGCTGAGCGCGTCGGCGACGTCGCCGCGGTCCGCGACGCTCAGGTACTCTTCGCGCTGACACAGAATAGCGCTGACGTTCTCACGCTAAGAGAAGACAGTAATGCGGGAGATGGCCGACCTGCGGTTCTGGTACCAGGTCTTGACCTGCGTCTCGGACAGGCTGAGCGCGTCGGCGACGTCGCCGCGGTCCGCGACGCTCAGGTACTCTTCGCGCTGACACAGAATAGCGCTGACGCTCTCTCGCTAAGAGAAGACAGTAATGCGGGAGATGGCCGACCTGCGGTTCTGGTACCAGGTCTTGACCTGCGTCTCGGACAGGCTGAGCGCGTCGGCGACGTCGCCGCGGTCCGCGACGCTCAGGTACTCTTCGCGCTGACACAGAATAGCGCTGACGTTCTCACGCTAAGAGAAGACAGTAATGCGGGAGATGGCCGACCTGCGGTTCTGGTACCAGGTCTTGACCTGCGTCTCGGACAGGCTTAGCGCGTCGGCGACGTCGCCGCGGTCCGCGACGCTCAGGTACTCTTCGCGCTGACACAGAATAGCGCTGACGTTCTCTCGCTAAGAGAAGACAGTAATGCGGGAGATGGCCGACCTGCGGTTCTGGTACCAGGTCTTGACCTGCGTCTCGGACAGGCTGAGCGCGTCGGCGACGTCGCCGCGGTCCGCGACGCTCAGGTACTCTTCGCGCTGACACAGAATAGCGCTGACGTTCTCTCGCTAAGAGAAGACAGTAATGCGGGAGATGGCCGACCTGCGGTTCTGGTACCAGGTCTTGACCTGCGTCTCGGACAGGCTGAGCGCGTCGGCGACGTCGCCGCGGTCCGCGACGCTCAGGTACTCTTCGCGCTGACACAGAATAGCGCTGACGCTCTCACGCTAAGAGAAGACAGTAATGCGGGAGATGGCCGACCTGCGGTTCTGGTACCAGGTCTTGACCTGCGTCTCGGACAGGCTGAGCGCGTCGGCGACGTCGCCGCGGTCCGCGACGCTCAGGTACTCTTCGCGCTGACACAGAATAGCGCTGACGTTCTCACGCTAAGAGAAGACAGTAATGCGGGAGATGGCCGACCTGCGGTTCTGGTACCAGGTCTTGACCTGCGTCTCGGACAGGCTGAGCGCGTCGGCGACGTCGCCGCGGTCCGCGACGCTCAGGTACTCTTCGCGCTGACACAGAATAGCGCTGACGCTCTCTCGCTAAGAGAAGACAGTAATGCGGGAGATGGCCGACCTGCGGTTCTGGTACCAGGTCTTGACCTGCGTCTCGGACAGGCTGAGCGCGTCGGCGACGTCGCCGCGGTCCGCGACGCTCAGGTACTTCTGGCAGCGGAACTTGCGCTCGAGGTAGGCGAGCTGCGCGTGCGTGAACGCCGTGCGCCGGCGCCGCGGCTTGCGTCCACCGCCGCTGCCGCCGCCGCCCGACGACCTGCCGCCGGAGGACTGCCGTTCTGGAAGGACGGGTCGTATTGTTAGGTGTTCATGGACGGGTAGCATTCATAATGACTTGATACTGACGTGTAGATTCCGGCTCGTAAAAATATTACAATCGGACCAACTGCATTTCTATTTATTCCCACGAATGACGTAAGACGCGACTAAGAGGAATTCGTCGTTAGTGGTTCGGATTCCACGTAAAACTGCAGGTCTTCCTTGCTTGCTTCCACCGCATTGAATGAAGGATGCTCGAATCGCCAATATAAATCTGTGAATCTCCCTTCATAATCTACTTAATGGCCTTACTTAAAAACATTTGCATGGTACTGGAAGTGGATAGCATCACATCATCCGACGGTTGGCAGTCTTCTAGACTGTCGCCGCCGCCGCCGTTTGGGCTCATGCATCGAATACCACGGGTTCTCTAATCATACGTTTACTCCAAAAACGTATTTAAAATCAGACCGAAACATACGGTTAGATAACAAAAGCCTGTAGCACAGTCAGAAGGAAAGCAAAATTTTCTTTATAGAACAGCATTGAAAAGTAAAAATGTTACTGTTACCTGCCCTTTGGCTGGCAAAGTGATGAAGACGAAAGTTCCTGAACTGACAATGAACAGCTGTCTCATTTGCTCTTCTAATATTAGGCATGTGTATAATGTGTGTAATTTTCACTGTGTCAATTGTTAAGCGATGTCATTTCACAACAAGAATGTATTGCAGATTCTAAAAAATCTACAAATGTGCCAGCTGACTGCCAGCCACTGAAACATATGCCAGCTAAAAGGAGTATTCCTGAAGGAGTTCTTTGGTGCACATAGCTTAAGGCGGGCCATCCCGCTCAACTCGCCATACAAACGAGGAAAGAAGATCACGCCCATATTTCTTGCCAGAGATCCCAAATTTTGCTCAAAATAGCTTCATTTGATCGAACTAGATGTCTGATGACCGTTGGCATTGTAAAATTGTGTTTGGTTTCTAAGCTATGAAGTCCGAAAATTCGAACTTTTCGCGCGTTTTATATAATAACTTTGGAAGAGGATTACGTAATGATAAAGAAGAATATCAGACATAGCTTATTTAATCAAGATTTATAATCTATGTGGTTTTTGTTAGATTTTTGACTACAGCGGTCGTGGATGGGAAAAGTCGTTGTGTAATTAAAATTTTCGTAAATCTTACCAAATCATATTCTTTAAATCATATAATACTATGCACATTGTCTTTTTTGTGGACATGTTGCATCTTCCTCATCACGGAGCCTGTCTGTTTCTTTGAAACAGAGAAGGTCCCAGAGCGCAACAGCACGGTTTTGTTCGTGCCCGCGAATGAGTTAGTCCCGCCGGGTTGGGCCACCGTAATACCTGCACTCTCGTGGGCGTCCCTCGGCGACCCCGCCATCACGGATGCCGCGAACCCCGCCAGGAGCTGCGACTGCAAAGTGCTCTTCGCCAGGTCCATGGAGCGGCTGTAGATACCGTCGGGAATGGCGCCCAGGTGCGCGTAACCCCCCTCCATCGCGCCGTCCTTGTTCCCCTCGCCGTCGGCGCCATAGATGTGAAAGAGACCGCGCTCGTACAGCCGCAGCCGCTCGTCATCGCGATGCTCCTCCGACGGTTCCTCGAAGGGCGAGTAATCGAAGGTCTTCTGGTTCGCGGGCGAGTGTGGGTGGTCGGAGCGACTGGGCGATGACGCGGCGTCGGTGTTGCGGGGTGAGTAGCGCCGGAACCGCTCCGAGGAGGCGTCGCTGCGGTTGTCGCCGACGGAGATGTCGTCAGCGTCGCTGCCGTCGCGTGAGGAGCAGGAGCGGTGCTCCTCAAGGTCATCCCCCGACGCCGGAGTGTCTGGCCGGACTGGAAGCAACAATACAAGTATTCAACCAGGGGGCACATTCAGGTAAGAGTGAGTTCAAGTTAGGGAGTGAGTTAACCTAAAAATAGCTGGGAAATATATTATTACTTAAATAACGGAACCGTTATTTATACTTCCAACGTATTTACGGGACAGACAAGATTTTTACCTAACTTTATTGATGTTTAAAAAGTGTGGAAACATTAACTATTTAAAATGATATTTAGTAACGAATTCGAACTCACTCTTACCCTAAATGGACCCCCAGTTATCTTATTTATGGTACATTGTCACGGAGGTCACCGATCTCCGTATCCATAAACGGAGCGAATAATGCCTGGACTGTATACATATACGGAAGATGGAAAACACGGACAATTTTTCATTGCCGCTTCGACCATCTTTTCATCCAATGCGATGGTACCAACTCGGGCGGGCTTAAGCCCTACTACCTAGTAGGGGAAGGGGACCTACAGTTTTACATGTATTCCGAACCATGGAGCAGCTCGCATTCGTGCCTAAATGCACTTATCAAACTCGGAAAGAGAAAGACAATGATGCATGTCGGAATTGAATCCAGGCCTCTGGTACGCTAGGCCAGTCCCCGCGCCACTGGGCTACGAGCCGCTCGAAACAAACATTACATTGATGCCACAAAGATGAAACCACGAAACACATTCATTAATAAATAAGATAAGACCGCTGTGTCCGCACAGACAACAAAGAGCTGAAAGCAGTTTAACACTCAACCGAGGCCGCGAGCCCCGACGAATGGCCGCACAAAGGCGGGAACATAAAGACTTGAATTCAAAAAAGGAACGGCCCATAGACACAAGTTTTCTGCTCTAATTAATGCCGCGGGGCGTTCTTTCTTTTTCACTTCGCAAAATGAATGCCACGTGGCGTCTTTCACTGAATGCTGGGTTTAGCACATCGCTGTGTGTGTGATGTATGTGCGCGATATGATATTTTAATTTACAAGTATAAAAAAACCGGCCAAGTGCGAGTCGGACTCTCACACGAAGGGTTCCGTACCGTCGTACAAGATTTAACACAATTAAATCACGTGTTTTGTTTGGGCCACCCCTTTATTTTTTATTATTTTAAAATTCTATATATTTGTTGTTTTAGCAGCAAAATAAATACACACTCTGTGAAAATTTCAGCCGCCTACCTATTACGGTTCATGAGATGCAGCCCTGTGATAGACGGACGGACGGACGGACGGACGGACGGACGGACGGACAGCGGAGGCTTAGTAATAGGGTTCCGTTTTCACCCTTTGGGTACGGAACCCTAAAAAGGTATCTACCAGTGGGCATTCACCTGTGTCTTTGTACACTATACGCGTCGGTATATTTTGCAAGTATAGGCGTGGCGTTTTAATGGCGTTGCTGCTGAAAGGCGATTACTTGTTATTTCTTGAAAGGACCGCGAGCGAAGGGTCGCGAAGGACTCTCGTGTCCATCTCGTTATAATTTCGGGAAAATCTGTTACTTTGGGGAAGAGCTCCACCCCTTAAATATGTCTATATTCATACCTTCCTTGCACGAATTGAGTATTCATTGGACCTACCTTCTAGGTATATTTGACTATTCTTAGCAAATCAAGTTGTACGCATTTTAAATAAAAGCACTGAAAAGCCGCCAAGTCTCAATAAAAGCAATGTTAATGTTCCCATTTGTCGCAAAATGAACGCGTTAGAAAATTTGAATTTAAAATGAGGTCGACCCCGGACAGCGAAACGTCAGCGAGAGTTTGCTATTTGCGTCACCAGCCGCTGCAGCGGTGTGCTTGAAGCTGGTGTTGATTATTTTTTTCAAGTTTACTGTTAAGAATAACAGATCACATAAATACAAACCTAGATTGGGCGTCGACTAATGTAGTCAGGGGGTGTCATTATTTCGTCCATTATTCAAATCATCGTTTCTACGTACCTATTCTATTGGTTTTCTGCTCTTCACGTAACACTAATATCAAAATCAATCATGTCACAGGAATTGTTCAAGTACATAATGCAGTCCGTAGAATATATCCAGCCATTTTTAATGGTCAAACTTTGATCATAACATTGAATACACTAGTAACTGATCTTTCAAATAAATTTTGTTCAAACGTCTACCGTTTTGCTACTGATTGACTACCCATTCATCAGCCAAACGGTATCCAATCAAAACCAACAAACGCGAAATCAAACCATAGACAAAATGTCGCATAAGCACCCCCAGTTAAATCACAATTAGGGGTATGTTGTATATCAGTTTCACTCAACCCTACAATGGTGGCTCAAATTGAACGGCGCGCGGCGTCAAATTAGGGAAGATGTCCCGCGGTGATTTTGTGTCGCCCTCTCTCGGCGGCGCCGCATACTATTGAGACGTGTAGTGCGAGTTAAGTGTCGTGGTCGTTGGACCGCAGAGGTAAGTAAAATACTGATTTTGCACTCTTTGCATTGTTTTCTTTTAGAATATTGTTTTGTCCTAATCCAATATAACAATGACACTCAATTCTAGTAAAAACATATTTTTTGTAATACCTAACATCCAGAAATGAAGCCATAAGTTTCGATAATTCCGGTTAGGCATAGCGTTGAGTGTTATACCCAAACCTGAAGTATTTTTGACCATTTTAGCGTAATAAAAGAACCATAAACCTATGCACGAAGTTTTTCATGTACACAAGAAATGCAGCTGTAGGTTACCTGGTCAAAAATGTATAACAAGTAAATATTCTAATTTAGAAAATATAATATGTATTAAATACGATACTAAATAAAGTGAATAACAAGTGAGTGTGCAATATTACCCCAATAAAATATCGATTTTATGACCGTTTAATTAAACAAACAAGTCAAACATTGCCTGAACACATTTTAATGTGTTACGCAATCAAATATGCAACTGGTAACGAACAATATTTTTTTATTTGTTATAATAAATTCAAAATGTAACTCATAAAAGAGATAAATCTAATAAATAAAAAGTTCAATTAAATCAGGCACGGTTTGGAAAAACATAGCAACGAACGTTTCGGTATTTGAAAATGAAACATTCAATCAGATACATTTGAATTAATTTAAAGAACAAATTGATGCTAAAACAGGTTGCATTGAACGCACAAAAATGAATCAACAGAATGTGAAGGAATTAAAAACAAATGTTTTGAACTTCCATCAAGATGACCCCGTCGCAATAGACTGCACTGCACTCGCGCCACAGACATGGTACGTGCGCTTAAATAATCGTCTCCAATCAGCGAACGATAACGATCTCGTAAGTGGCGTTAGACACAAACATGTCACGACGGATTCGGTTCTATGTTGCATCTAGAATACCATTTGGGAATTGTAGGATTAGCTATTTGACTATTTCTCTGTTTTGTTTCTGAATGCTTGGTTACGATTAGCATTTTTTAGCGATTTATTTACTACTAGCTGAGACACCCGGCTCCGCTCAGGTCAATGTCGTTTTTTATTATATCCTGGATATTATATCAGTTCGCCATACAAACTTTCATCCCCTATTTTTCATTACAAAAGGTAGCCTATGTCCGTCTCCAAGATCCACACTATCTCTATCCTGAAATGCTCGATTATTGTTTTTTAAAGGTTTTTGCTTCGGCGTGTGTAAATAAATTGTATTCATATAAATATATCTATACCTGTCCAAATCTCTGTGACTTTAAGTATATTTATGGCACCTCTTCAGTCTTTAGCTTTTACAACACACTATGGTCGGAGAGTAAGCGGGCGCTGTCACATATTTTTTTTACCTATATCGTAATTTCCTGCTATTATTTTCATGGATTATCAAGTTTTTTTAAAAATTAATATCTAACATTTTGAGTCCATTCACGGTTCTATTTATTAGGCCTCAATACCTACACCCGCTACAAATCTGTTTAGTCAAATAATTAAATTGAATAATAATTTATGGAGTAAGATCACTAATGTGACCTTCTGGCAGTGTGTGTGCGCGAAAGCTGATTTTATAAGAAAAACTATTAAATTGTATACAGGCTGAATTATTCAAGTGTGCCTTCACGGCCAAATCCGAAACTAAAAGCATTATCGAAAAACAAACACTCGAAGGAGTAATGAGGCCGATTTTGATTAAAACTAAAACTGCATTATTAGATTTAAAAAAGTCCTAGCCGGGAATCGAAATCATTGATTCCAAAAAATAACGCACGCTGTATTATTATACCAAACGATAGTGTAGCACAAGGTTTAAATTCGTTAAGTATATTTACAAGGCAAACTAAATGAAATCATAGATTTTTAATAAACTGATTCATATTTCATATATTCATATATTATCCGTACCATCACTGCCGGTCCCGGATGCCTGACTGGTCGCGTCTTATACGTTCTCTACATCGCTTGGGTGAGATACTAACTGTCACATCTTCCATTCACATATAACCGATCATGCATTTTCTAGCGAAACAATTTCTATAAGGTCTATCTTACTGCGTCTTCTGGTGGCAGATGTCAATCCAGGTCCCGTATACCTGACTGGTCGCGTTTTACAGGAACTCTACATCGCTGGGGTTATACTAACTGTCACATCTTTCATTACGATATAACCGATCATTTATTATCTAGCGAAAGAGCTTCCATAACAGCTATCTTACTGCGTCTTCTAGTGGCAGATGTCAATCCAGGTCCCGTATACCTGACTGGTCGCGTTTTACAGGAACTCTAAATCGCTGGGGTTATACTAACTGTCACATCTTTCATTATGATATAACCGATCATTTATTATCTAGCGAAAGTGCTTCCATAACAGCTATCTTACTGCGTCTTCTGGTGGCAGATGTCAATCCAGGTCCCGTATACCTGACTGGTCGCGTTTTACAGGAACTCTACATTGCTGGGGTTATACTAACTGTCACATCTTTCATTATGATATAACCGATCATTTATTATCTAGCAAAAGAGCTTCCATAACAGCTATCTTACTGCGTCTTCTGGTGGCAGATGTCAATCCAGGTCCCGTATACCTGACTGGTCGCGTTTTACAGGAACTCTACATCGCTGGGGTTATACTAACTGTCACATCTTTCATTATGATATAACCGATCATGTATTATCTAGCGAAACAGCTTCCATAAGAGCTATCTTGCTGCGTCTACTGGTGGCAGGTGTCAATCCAGGTCCCGAATACCCGACTGGTCGCGTCTTACAGGAACTCTACATCGTGCATCCTATAGCGCAGGGATTCTTAATTTGGGGTCCATGGATCTCTTGATTGAGATTGCAATGATTGAGACTAATTAAGAGTTAAGTATACGTCGTTACTACTTTGAAACATTTTATTGTAATCAGATTTATTAATAAAGTATTTGGTCTAAAGAAGAATTCTGCGTGAAAGATAACGGTAAAGTCGTATCCATTAAATACATACAAAATAACTATGATTGAGATATCAACCGACGGCTGTCAACAAAAAAAACTAATTTCAGCTCAGAATTAACTTGGCATTTTGTTTGTGTTTAATGATTACGACATTGCAGTTTGTTAATTAATTTGAGTAATCAAACTATCAAACAATACATTAAAGCTGCGTAACGTCAAAATGTGGTGCCATGACAATAGCTGTAAATGTGCGTAATTCTTCATCAAGTTTTAAAAGAAGGCAAACTCTAGATAATAACAAAATCATTGTCACGTCCCATTTCTTCTCTTTTCTTAACGGAAGCCGTGTTCGATTGCTTCGTTCGTCTTTAAAATAAAGTATTAAGGGAGCCCTTTAAATCGGTAGTGCAGGGCAGTGCATATGCTCTTGAGCGCAGTGTGCGGCCCTCGAGCGGGCACGCGCCGCCACGCGCCGCGGTCAAGCACCCGGCGACTGCAAATTGATTCAATCGAACACTCGCCTCTTCCGCAGACAATGCGCGGGAAATTTGTCTATGGCCGGACTTGATCGGTTCTAAATTTAAAATATGATTGTTTTGTTTGAAACTTGAACTTTGTTTGAAAAGTGGTTTGAAAGCGTATCCTCGTATTAATTTCAGGTGTGTCTGCGTCAAATTAGATGGCGCCACAGTCGTTCGTCGCTATTTCTACTATAAATTGGCGAGCACACTACGCACGCAGTAATGTATGTAATGCCATTTTACTTTGACGCACACATCCCTAATAAAATTGTTACCTATTGAATGAAAGAGGATAGGAATAGTTTAGTTAGTTTTTATTTTGTAGTTTTTGCTAAATTGGTAAATTTGTATTGCATCTTTGGACAGGTTACGCTGCCGCCAAACATATTTTTATTTTTATTGTCATTCTATTATGGATAGATAAATAAATAAATGATTAACACATTTTTATCTGTATTCACTTGTCTTACGCTTTTACCTTTTAACTTGTATACGTTAACATAGGAGGCTACATTGGATAAGCAATGGTACATACCCCGGCAGGATTACTGGTAGGCCACCTAATAGGGAAAGGCGATGTACATCTTCGTGTGTTTTTGCTGTGCGGAAAAAACCTACAATGTTACGTTACGAGTATTCAAATTCAAATTCATGTATTTGCAAATACGTATAAAACAAAATGAGAGTTTTAAATTTAAATTCAATTCAATTTAAATTTAAATTCAAAGTATTAACTTTGAATTAGGATGTTTTGTTGCTCTGCTGCGCTGGAACCTCTAATATTTATCTAATCGTACTGGTGAATTAAAGATCTCGATAAGTTATTGACGTAAATGATAAAATGCAGCTGATTAAAAAAAGTATCTATTGTCCGGTGTGTCAAAATCAAAATACGTGACTGTCTAATAATAAACTGTGCGGGTATTACCTAGTAATAAGGGAGGGAACATACAGTTTATCGCGAACGACAAACCTCTTAGTCTTCCCTTACGACCTGCACTGAAATAAATTCACTGGATCTACTTGTATTATTTTTACATGCTGGAACCCACACAGCACAAAGCCTCGTTGCATGTTGCAATCATGCTTCGCGCTACGCTTTCTATGTTTAAAATGGTCATAAAATTTAAGAAACATACTCTTAACAAACTTTAATCATCTAAGTATATATACTTTTTCGTACTAAGCAGGTACGTCACTTATTCCAAGGAATGTGACATGTATGAATGTATAATCAACCGTGAAGCAAGGGAACATTAATTGAAGAAAGAGCCCAGTAAAAAGAACGACTTTACGAATATACTGCAAGGCTGGACCCGAACCAGCAAAACATACCATTCGCGGGTATTGCGTCTACCAATTTCGCCACCGGCTGTACACCCATAATTTGGAATTCTCCTACAGTCCCTCTTCCCGTAATGAATGCCTCCTACTAACACAGTGTTTAAGATTATGCTTACATACATTGATTTAACGCTTCATCTGCGTTGGGGACATTGGCTTGCAAAGATTGAACAATCAAACAAATTGCCGTCATCACCAAAATCGTATTTGGCATCAGACGCTAGAGCCAGTCCTAGGTTGACTTAAACTGGAAGGCAGAATTTGCTGAAATATATTTTTCAAATGTGTATGGTTTCTCTAGCGACCTGTTTTAATTTGTGGATTGTGATGTGTCCGGGCGTAATAACCAGGACAATTTGAAATGTCCAATGACATTGAAACCACAAAATAATTAGAGAACTCTTAAAATTTATTAAGATGTACGTAGAGAAATAGGTTGGTATATTATTTAAGGTTCAAGTAAGCTGGACACTGTTTATACGTAAACGTAAAATAATTTGTCGAACAAACTGAAAATATAAACAAACATATACAACAAAAAAATACTGCTTAGCTGTTTTTCCACCTCTAATTGATGACATTTTAATGCCAACTTTTCTTTCTCAGTTATTGGAATCTTAAACAAGAATATCGGCACATCTTTATAATTATTATGATTTTCACCCGCTGAAAAAAGATGGAATCTAAATATCTTTGTGCTCTACCTAAATTAATTTAGCCTGCAAAAGTCATGACATTCAAAACAAAGGAAATTTCCTTCCGCAGTAATTTGGTTTTCTGTTAGGGAATGGCTTGAGGCCATAACTCTAATCTGTAAAGCCTATAAAGAGGTATTACCCTCGATTACACCTTTTGTATGATTTTTGAAGAGAATTTTATTCCAGACGGCCCTCTCAGCTGCATCATATTAACTTATTATGAGGTTGCATGCCGTGAATACTATGCATAACTGAAACTCACGAAATGCATGCAAGATTTAATATGCAGAGACGAGGAAGGATGCACTAATAGAATAATAGGAAAATTGGTAGATAGTACGTGCTCGAGTGACACCCGCCTTGCTGCATTTTTTCTCGTAATTAGGTGGCAATTTGCATTCGAAGGTGCGTAAAGCCGGCATCACACAGACGACGATGCTGCAATTAGAAACTATCCATAAAAGCAAAAAAACCGGCCAAGTGCGAGTCGGACTCGCACACGAAGGGTTCCGTACCATCGTACAAGATTGAGCACACAAAAACCACGTTTTTTGTATGGGGGGGCCCCTTTATTTTTTATTTTATTTTTATTTTACCTATTTGTTGTTATAGCTGCAAAATAAATACACACTTTGTGAAAATTTCAGCTGCCAGGTAGGCAGCTGAAATTTTTCGGTTACGGTTCATGAGATACAGCCTTGTGACAAACGGACGGACGGACGGATGGACGGACAGCGGAGGCTTAGTAATACGGTTCCGTTTTTACCCTTTGGGTACGGAACCCTAAAAAACACGAATTTGAATACATTTCATAGAAAGTATTACGATGTTAAGGATTACCTGTTTACAAATTGTCAGTTAAAAATATGTAAAAGATTGCCAAAGCACTGAGTTGACGATTTTTTTATTATTAATTAATAAATATAATGTATCAATTTATAGATTACCCTAAAATATCAGAGATATAAATTAAAGAAAGAAAACATTAAACAATAAATACTTATAAAATAAGGTACCTACGTGAAAGCTTAAACGCTGTTATAGCAGAAGTAACATACTAAGGCTGAGATAAAAAGTCATAACAGGAACGAATACTTGCCAAAAGTACAACTAAAATGTGTCAATGTGGCATTTATCCCAGCCTAAGAGATATCTCAGTTATGCGTAATAGGGAGGCGAAATTAGTAGACGCAATACTCGCGAAAGGTTTGCTTGCACGTTCGGTGTTGAGTCCAGCCTGACATTGATGGCTAATACCACACAACTCCCGTTATGACCAGACCGACCGAGACCAATACATCACATTCCCAAAGGAATCTAGTGCCATGGCAGGAGGCTATGCCCTTTATGAGCACGGCTACATTGAACTGAATGGAAAACATTTTTCTCGTTCAAAAACTATAGATAAATAATTTCTTAATAAAATGTGTCCGTGTGCTGCGCGCCTAATCCCATTTTCATGAGGCTGCATTTATTAGGATCTACGTCGTCCCTACGTATTTAATTAACTTTCATAGTGTGCATATTAATAAAACTATGCAAAAAAATTCAGCTATTTAACATAATTGCGTCACCGCTTTTGAGAATAAAATCGCTTGTTTCAGTTGTCAAAACTTAAGAGGATAATGAGATGATCAAATTCCATACAATGGCTCGTGCCTAGTCAAATTAAGAATATTTTATTTATATTTTTAAACTTAAATAAATGTCTTTAATTAATTAAATAAATAAAGTCTAGATGAGAGAGATGAGGTAAGAAGATCTTTTTTTAATATACTTGTATTAACTTATATCTGCAACATATGCCTTTACAAATTTTCATACAACCACAAAAAAGTAAACCTAACAGAACTCACACATTTTTAGCCAATTTCCTACTATTCATAAATTAAAGGCACTTAATTGAATGCCTCGTGCAGGATGTGACTCACAGGTCATTTAAAGCCTTAAATTCTCATAACAGTTGGAGCTTAGTTCAAAGTTTTAAGATAAATCCTTTATCTAATTTCCGATATTAATGATACATATACGATGAGTATGCATGTGTTAGATGGAGTTTTATGAAGACAAAATTCTTCCTCGCAGCAACTGATTCAAGATTTCCGAATAGAAAAAACACCGATGTGTTTATTTCGGGTACTGATAATGTGTTTAAAAATATTCCCCCAAAACTTCTTCCTGCCCTTTTCGTGTTGACCTCTCCAACATGCGAGGTCTCCGTTCAAATGTTGTTGCCGTCTCACATCGTTTCGAGTCGGCAAAATCCCACCTCCTATTGTTGACGCCACTCTGACGGTCGCCGTTGTCCAAAGGTTGAAAGTTGCCCAGCGAGCAATGGAGCGAGCCATGCTGGGAATATCGCTACGGGATATGGTGCGCAACGAGGCAATTCGCCGACGTACCAAAGTAGTCGATATTGGACACCGGGTGGCTAAGCTCAAGTGGCAGTGGGCTGGTCATGTCAGCCGAAGAGACGACGACCGTTGGAGTAACCGTGTCCTACACTGGCGGCCGTGGACAGGAAAACGGAGTGTGGGAAGACCACCCGCCAGGTGGGACGACGACATCGAGTGCGTTGGCGGAAAGCAGTGGTTCCGTACCGCTGAAGGCCGGGAGGACTGGAGGAAAATTGGAGAGGCGTATGTCCAGCAGTGGACGCAAACACGCTGACTGACTGACTGACATTGTTGACGGAGACTCAAATCTGCCAACCTGCAGACCCTTCCGATCTCAAAGTCACTGGGTATTCCCTTTATGATTGCTTTATGCCAAAAGTGGTATCGAATTGTATGGCCGATCTGATGTCTCCGTCAAAAGACTTTGCCATGTTGAAGACTCCCGATTCTCCGTGATATGACTCCGTGTGAATCTACATATTACATATTAAATATTACGATAAACGCAGAATATGTTGTTCGAGATCTCTCCATCAAAATTAACGAGAAATCTGCTTTCAACACTTAGCTGTCTTCGTAGCACGCACTGTGCCGGCTGAAGTTCGTAGAGCCTCTACGAAAACTTTTCCCGCGCCACGCGAAAAACTTTACTATTACGAAACTTATAAGAAATATTTTTGGTTGATTTAAGATGGTAATGTTAACTTTAAAAATCTTTTTTGAAATATTGTATTTAAAACCACTGACTAAAGCTACTTTATTATCTTTTTTCTGCTATGAAGAACACACAATTCCAATATATGCAACTAGTAAGTAAAAAGCAAGGAAAGAACGTATATTTTTTTTGTGACATGGAATTTAACTACCAATATAAAACAAAGCTTTTTTCATGGACATTAGCGTTAAATTGAGTAAAAAATACAGTTAATTGAAACCAAAACTGTATCACCGCAACCCGAAAATCGGGTAAAAAAGGTATATAAGTACGGTTCCGTACCCAAAGGGTGCCAACGGAACCCTATTACTAAGCCTTCTCTGTCCGTCCGTCCGTCTCTCCGTTTATCACAGGGCTGTATGTCATGAACCGTAATTATGATTTATGAAGCTGCTGAAATGTTGACGCTCACTACTCACCTCTCTGGTAATGAAGCGTTATGTTATGTAGGGTTGGTTATCATTGCATGTGGCAATGAAAAATTGTCCGTGTTGTCACCCAGTTCAGTGTTGCCGTGCTCATATAGGGAAGGTCCCGGCACGGTACCTAATCCTTCGGGAATGTGGTGCATCGGGCTAATATCATAACGGTAGTTGTGTGGTATTAGCCATCCATGACAGATTGCATACAAAAAATACACGTATACATAATCATGTTAGATATCGAAACCGATTGTCTGTTCTGTTAACACTTCATTTGACATTTGAGTCTACTAAAACTTTTCTGATGGAACATGATAACATTTAACCAAGGATGTATTTTTTCTCAGTGTACGCTCGTTAACTACTTTTAACGAAGTTAGGAAGAAAGTCTACCTTTGACTCCGCCCCTCAGGACGTCCCCCAGCAGGTCCTTGATCATGAACGACTTGTGGCTATCCTGGTGCATCCTCGGTGGCTAACTTGTCACTTTATTCCGCTCTCCACCAAGTCGAAGTCAAACCACGATCAATTATTTACTCCAAAGTAAGGATATCAATGTTTGCAATTATGGCCAAGCATGCGATTTCACTCTCACCACTTCAGTCGTAGTCAAACCACGATCAATTGCTTATTCCAATGATAGAAGATCAATGTGTGCAATTATGTCCAAGCATGCGATTTCGCTCTCACCACTTCAGTCGTAGTCAAACCACGGTCAATTGCTTACTCCAACGATAGAAGATCAATGTGTGCAATTATATCCAAGCATGCGATTTCGCCCTCACCACTTCAGTTGTAGTCCAACCACGATCAATTGCTTACTGCAACGATTGAAGATCCATGTTTGCAATTATGGCCAAGCATGCGATATCGCTCTCACCACTTTAGTCGTAGTCAAACCACGATCAATTGCTTACTCCAATGATAGAAGATCAATGTGTGCAATTATGTCCAAGCATGCGATTTCGCTCTCACCACTTCAGTCGTAGTCAAACCACGGTCAATTGCTTACTCCAACGATAGAAGATCAATGTGTGCAATTATATCCAAGCATGCGATTTCGCCCTCACCACTTCAGTTGTAGTCCAACCACGATCAATTTCTTACTGCAACGATTGAAGATCCATGTTTGCAATTATGGCCAAGCATGCGATATCGCTCTCACCACTTCAGTCGTAGTCAAACCACGATCAATTGCTTACTCCAACGATAGAAGATCAATGTGTGCAATCATGTCCAAGCAAGCGATTGCGCCCTCACCACTTCAGTTGTAGTCAAACCACGATCAATTGCTTACTCCAACGATTGAAGATTAATGTTTTTAATTATGACCGAGCATGGGATTTAAGGCGATCCGTCAGATCAGGATAGCTGTGCGCTTTCCCGCGCACCCGCCGCGACTGCCCGTCGGCCATCGCCCGCTTTCCCGCCGGCGGGAAATAAGCGACGCCCCCTCACCGTAACATAGCTTACCGTCATGTTTACACCAAAGTGCCGTTTAAATTCGCCTAACCGTTCGCCAGTTTCGCCTGTAGCGACGCGCGGCAGCCACTGAGCATGCGCGGGAAAGGGGTGGACGCGACTCCACCCCCGGAGGAACTCACCAATGGGGGCGCTTTCAAAACTTTTTCCAGTCGACGGAGCCCCGGAGGGCCTCGGTTCGTCTCGCTCGGAGCGTCTCTGTCGGTCGCGGCTTAAACACCGTTTTGAATGTAAATCGAAAAAGTTACGCGTGTAAGTGCGCTCTTTCGTTACTGGAGTCCAATTAAATTGATAGTTTAGGACCGCAGGGGATTGAAGAGTCATGGTAGGTATACAGTGAAATATGGAGCGAGTCGGCTGTGCAGTGAAAATTTTACTGTTATGGAAACGCGCACATTCTAACCATCGCTTCTAAACGTATTCATATTATCTATTGTCGTTTCTAACCATCGGAAAATATTTTTAACAGATGAACTATAGAATTTGCAAGCATAGAAATGTATCGAACTTAGTATTGCAATTTCACTCCTATTATTGAAAATTTTCAATTTTCTTAAGAGCAGCCTTAAGAATACTGTATGTTTTATTAGTCCGTCATTATTCCGTTAATTATTAACTCAAAGGATGGCAACGGGCCCCTTATACTAAGCATCCGCTATCCGTCGCTCCGTCCGTGCGCCTGTCCATCCATCCGTCTTTCAGGTGGCTGTATATCATGAAGGTAGACACCTGAAATTTTTATTTGCATCTGAAAGGCTATTTCTATTGCCGCTGTGTCAATTAGTAAACTTGTAAGGTCGAATTTTTAGCACCTATAATAGAAGAGCATATATGAAGAGATGCATGCCTGTCAAAGAAGCGATAGAAGTATGTTGTGATCGTACAACATGGGGTTCTATCATCTGGGGGAACGGGTGGACAGTTCTAGCAATGGTGTTTTTTTTTGCGCTTCTTGAATAAAAACAGCCTAATTCAAACTACAATATTGTAAAAATAAAAATGAAATAAAGAAAAATCCATCTAACCTGACAGTTTTAAAATGTATAAACAAGAATAAATGTATTGGCCAGTCAATATAAAACAGAGCCAAAACATATTTTCTAATGTAAAATCTTGCTGGAAGGAAAAATCCCGCTTGAATTTATTTTAAATGATGAGACTTGAGAGGCTGCAAAAGTCAGTAACCGAAGATATAAGTTAGGAAAGGTTTAAGTGAAAATTTACTTGTTTGACAAAACTTTGTCCTTTTTCTCGCGAAATGCATGAAAGCAGACGTTACCGGACATACGTACGTACATTATTTGACAAAATAATCTTGAAGTACAATTTTAGTGGAACATGTATAAAACAATTGTTTTTTTCACTATTTTGGATTAGTAATAAGGGCTCTAAATGCTTTTGTCAGACGATTCCAGGGCGTTCGCATTTTTCAGTAAACATGAAATACTATTTTCATACAAGTATAAGTTTATAGTCGAATTTAGTTTTACACACTTTTCCTCAAATACGTTGTTTTCGTTTGGCATGTCAGGTTAGAGCTACGATGAGCCAGTACAACTTAAGAACGAAGAAGAAGCTATGCTCCCCATACAAACGTAGTTTACTAATAATTTGGAAACCGCTATTCCAATTAAATTGATATTTAATATCTAATATCAGGTAACAAATATCTGTGTCTGCATGCTTTTGTTATTTTGAAAAATCCAAACCGAATGAAATGAATGCAAAAAGAAAATCTTCATACGAATTTTGTTTTCTCTGTGGTTTGACCCAGAATACAGTTACCGAAAAAACAAAGGCATGCAGACATAGATATTTGTAGCCTAATATTAGATACCAAATATCAAGTAAGTTGGAACAGTGGTTTTCAAATCATTAGTAAACTACGTTTGTATGGGAGGCGAAATTTTCAGGTGCTTACGGGCCGACCTCAAGGCGCCTATATACCATAGCGTAAAGTCAAGAATACGCGCGGCGGAATCTAGCCAGTCAGCGGGAGGGTACGCACGTTTCGTGCGGTCCGTCCCCGCTCGGTAAGGTACGACTAGTCTGATTTTGTAAAAAAAAATAAAGAAAGGAAGATTTTTTAACATCAAGGGGGATGGGTACCTCGTTATAGCTGAAAGGTATAAGTTTTTTTTTATTTTATTCTTCTAAATATAAAGATAACAGAAAAAAATATCTTTGAAAGGTAAAAAAGGTCCTTTTAGAAATATTTTTTATTTCGATAACTATACAAGTGTTTTGGACAAAATGGGAACCTTCGCAAACGTACGTTCTATAAGCTCAGTATTTTTTCAATGTTTAACAACCAAAGGCTTTACTGTAATCAACTTCAGAAAAACGATCATATTTAGGTATTTATTCCCCTTAACGTCAAACCTTATAAATACTATTTTTACTATTTAATATAAAACATTGGTTATTTGGCGACGTCTGTGTCTTACACAGACATATTTACAAAGAGAATTACCTTTTATAATGTGAGATAATTGTCAAACAGTTTGTCGAATTACGTTATATTTTTTGTCATATTATTTCTGTTACAATGATCAATAATCGTTTGTACATGCAATAACATCAAATTAGGGTTACATAAAATGTTGTCAGCGTACTCATGAATGTTACTATGTTCTTATACAATTCGTAGATTCTAGAAGGTATCTTGTAGACTTTTAAAGATAAAATATGTATTTATTTTATTTATTTATTTATTTATATTAAATATAAATATATATTTATTTATTTTTTACATCTGAATAATTTACATTAAATACCTTTTAATAAAAAAAATATGTCAAGATGCCTTTGCGCCCCACTTATATTGTTATTGCACTGTACTTTCTTTTTTAAATGGTTTTTTGTAGCGTAATGAATAATGTTCAATCAATCAATAATGATAGTCAAGAGTTTGCTATTATTCTTCTTTGTGAACAGTAGTAATATATCCACACTTGTAAACTAGTTTGTAAGTATCAATGGAAAAAACCGGCCAAGTGCGATTCGGACTAGCACATGAAGGGTTCTCTTCTTACAAGATTCAACATAAACCTTTCGTTTTTATAATTTTTAAATATTTTTTTCTTATAGCGGCAAAATAAATACATACTCTGTGAAAATTTCAGCTGCCTACCTATTACGGTTCATGAGATACAGCCGTATGACGGATGGACGGACGGACGGATGGACGGACAGACGGATAGCGGAGGCTTAGTAATAGGGTTCCGTTGGCACCCTTTGGGTACAGAACCCTAAAAAATGACAAACTGAGAAACTTTGCGAAGTTTAGTTATAACTAAAGATTTTTGACCACTCATTGCGATTGAAACGAGATAGCCAGAGCCCGACGTCGCTTAGTTAGAGCAGCTCCGGAATCAATCTTTCGAAAGTAATTCGAAACCGGTTTTTTAATTGTTCCGTTAAAGAAATTTCCTATCATAACCTTTACTAAATTGGTATATAATGTTACACTCAATGATATTTAAATCAATATTAGTGAATGTCAATATCAGCAGCAAACTTGAAAAAGAATACGTTACTTCAGCATTTTTTTCCATGCAAACAATTATATTTACAATTTTTTTTTAACCATATTGGTAGAACGTTCGTTGAAATTATGAGCAATGGTTAGAGTTTTGCGCATACCACATACTACTGTAGACCATAGAAGCCCGAACTACGGTAAATCCTTATATTTACCAGTATAACCTAATATTTACTAGTGAAACCTAATATTTACCAGTGAAACCTAAGATTTACCAACTCATATTCAGAGTGCGCGGACTAACTTTAGTGCGCGGATTATTGCCGGACTAAACCGGTTTTGTATGGTTAGTCCGGCGCTAATCCCGTACCAAGTTTTGACAGGTTCACTCTGATGGTTAAAGTCCGAATTGTTCTAAGACCATCGTTAAATTCTGACTTTTACCACCAATTACTCGGTAAATCTTAGGATTTACCTCAGAGATATGGTAAAATCTAACCTAACCTATGTAGCATTTACCAAACTCTATTGGTAAAAGCTCGATAAATCATTTATTTTCGGACATTTACCAACTCATATTGGTAAATCCTAAGATTCGCAATACCTAGGATTTACCCAATATACGGGTTTTTACTGAACATATCTACTTTTAACTGCACTCGATTGATGCAATAAAATGATCCCCGTAGCAAACTTATCCAAAAGACGGGGTTTTTGATGCGTTGGGAATAATACCCGAAAATTCTCTCAGAAACACCTATAACCAGTGTAACAGGCCTTTTCTGGGAATTCCGTAATCAGGATTCCTGAGACTAGGAAACCGCTATTATAGCGATTTTTTCGACAGAAAACCTTGATTAAATTAAAATCCGGAATCTTTTCGTCAAGAAAATCGCTATAAAAGCGGTTTTCTAAGCTCAGGTTTCCTGATTACTGAATTCCAGGAATAGGCCTGCTGTTTTATTTTTTATGTGTATGTTATACATGATCTTGACATACGTGTCCACCTAAAACTTATGAAGGAGGAACACCGAAGCAATACATTAAATTCGTCGTAACGGATAATCATGATACGCATAAATGTCTTTGCAGGACACATTGTTGTTTGGAATGGGTGGATTGGTTACTTGATTTATCTGCAAAATGTTTAAGCCGTATGTAACCCTCTTCACTTTACTCCGTAAATTATTTCCATAAGAGCATTGGGTACTCGAGAGCGTCATGTTGCCCGGAACTTAAGAGAGTCGTTACCCTATCAATTCTCCATAATGCGCGTGTCCATGACTGTTTCCATGCTCTTAATGTTTTACTAGGTTTTTTAAATGTTGGATTCAAAAATATATTGTAGAAATCTTTGTCTGTATTTTTTTTATTTTTCTAACATACCTTTTAGATTGGAAAAAATTGGGTAATAAACATTGGAAAAAAGTTGTCTTTTTTACGTTTATTTCTAATTTTTTGTGCAAAAAAATCTAAACATGCGGACATTCTACATGAAGCTTTCTTAAATTATTAAAAAAAATATTACAATTTGACAACGTTCAGGGGTAGGGAAAAGTTAGGGCCTGAAAGACAATTTCGCCATTTTTGTTTGCAGTCATCGTGCAAAATGGTGGCTTGCCCAGTGAACAAAGAATGCATTCCTTAAAATTTTCAAATCTTAGATTTCCCGTGACTTCACGACAGCCTTAAGTGAGCATGCCATGTTAGCGCCTGTATAACCACACATATTTTAATTGCGTTACGAATGCGAGCTGGTTCCATGTTCCGAAACACATGTAAAACTGTAGGTCCCCTAATAGGTCTCTATGGGCCTCGGTAGCCCAGTGGTGCGACGCCTTGCGAATCGATAAGCTGGGTAATTACCTCGGAGCGCAGTTGGGTTCTGGATGGGTGACCATTCTCAACCGTTAAGGCTGGCCGTGGTTCGGATTCCACGTAAATTCGGTCCCCTTCCTTACTTACTAGGTTAATCCCGCCGGGGTTGGTACCATCGCATTGAATTAACGATGGTCGAAGCGGCAATGAAAATTGCCCGTGTTTTCCATTCAGTTCAATGTATCGCGAGCTCATAAAGGGAAGATCCTGGCATGGTACCTTATTCCTAATTATGGGCTAATATCATAACGGTAGTTGTGTGGTATTTAGCCATCCGTGTCAGGTTCCATAAGGACAAAATCTACAATGGAAATTACTCTGTTGAACTTGCATCCTTTATTCTTCCCTATCCAACCCATATCGTGACCACTTGCCGCAGAGAATCAGAGCACCTTTGGTATATTTTATGGCGGCCAGGCCTGCGAGTCTAGCACCGGAGGCAATAATATTGGAGTTACAGATACTGGGAAAGAAGTTAATGGAGATGCAGATATTGGCGAAGTAATTAAGGACTGCAATTTTAGCGGCGGTTTGGATTTTGACAGTTAGATTCTTTTGTGTTTATCAACAGAGGAATCAAGTGGAATCGTTGTTAGAAAGTAATATCAGATGTTAGAAATAAAATAAAAAATGTGGATCCAAATGCGACATAGTGAATGACAAAACTTGACCTAATAAAGCATTACAAATACACTCTATCAAACAAAGCACAACTGAAATAGTTCGGGAACGTAGCTGCGCTCCTTGAGATTCTCTTGGAACGGTAACCTTTCTACGCCAATGTCTTGATTTTTTGCGAATGCCGACCTGCATATTTTGGTTTTATTTTTCAGTTTACTTAGTTCGCTCGCTTCCAAAGATTCTGAATCGATTCTTTCATGCTTACAGATGGATCAGAGTGTATTTCTGGTGGTAGACTTTAGCGCGGTTTGCAGACTGTGCCTCAGCGGGCGCCTTCTCTCCGACATCCATGAAGAGGAGAGTCATACGGACCCGGATCCACCACTATTACTAGATCAGATCGCGCTTGTCACAGGTGTACAGGTATGTTACTTGTGTATCCCTGTGCTTTATGTAGCACAGCCTTTAGCCTTTATCGATACAATTTATGCAATTCATCGCACCCGGGATGTACAGGGGGTCCATTCAGAGCAAGAGTGAGTTCGAGTTCGGGAGTGAGTTAACCTAAAAATAGCTGGGAAATATATTATTATTTAAATAACGGAACCGTTATTTACACTTCCAACGGATTTACGGGACAAACCAGATGTTTACCTAACTGTAATGATGTTCTAGAAGTGTGGAAACATTAACTATTTAAAGAAGTGAGTTGATATTTAGTGGCGAATTCGAACTCACTCTTACTCTGAATGGACCCCCAGGCGTATCTCATTTATATTAAATTTGCAGTAGAGTTGGAAAAGTGATAGTTTCTCTGTTTTCTTACATATTTTAGTGAATATATTGCAAATCATGCTGTAAAAAATAACCTGGTAAGCAGCTTTTATAACAGTTTAAACATAAATAATAGAGCAAATAAATTAATATATGTATTCTATATCACTGCACTACATATTATAAAACAAAGTCACTCTTTCTGTCCCTATATCCCTATGCATGCTTAAATCTTTAAAACTATGCAACGAATTCTGATGCGGTTTTTTTTATAGATAGATCGATTGAAGAGGAAGGTTTATATGTATAATAATATCCAGTGAATAGTGGATAAATACTGTTATTTTTGAGGTTACTAATGTGATGTCGACATTTTTTCCGCTTACGTTGCAAACGCAGGCAGAACTTGACCAGCCCGAAATCAGTCAAAAACGACCTTGACCCGAGCGGAGCCGGGTACCTCAGCTAGTATCTATATAAAAGCAATAATTGTGAGATACGCCTGCATGTCCCGAGTGCGACGAATTATCTGGGTGGTCTAAATGTGTGCTCTACAGATTGCCCGAGAGGACAGCCTACCTCAGAGGATCTGCTACAAGTGCCGGCATTTAGTGGACTTGGCTTCTGAGCTGCGGGCAGCTGCCGTGCGCACTGAGGGCCTTCTCATTCACGCGCTGGCCGATGCAGCTCCTAAATGTAAACATATTTGAGTCTCATTCAAAATTGTGAGCAACTGTATTTTTATTATTTGCAAATTTGCATCTTCCTGGTGTGCCATGTCACCCTGAATCAACATATTTTTCCCGTTTTACAGTACAAAAATTAATATTTTGTTTTTTTTTCTATTGATTTGGTTAGGGCTTTAGCCATGTTTGGCTATGCGAGCCAAACATTTTACTGATTCCTACGCAGGACAAGAGAATTATTTAAAAATGTGGTTACAATTTGGAACTCTACTCACTTGGCTCAGACTACTTGGCTCAGAGCTTCATGGATTTTGAAAAATAAATTCAGTCTGTCTGTACATAGATCTTTCAACAGTTGGTTTCTCATAACCTGGTTCTGGACACAATCCAAGATTACGTGGAGCTGATCCTCTGCTTGTTGACAAGCGGAGCAGTTAGGCGAGTCAACTATTTGCATAAAGTGCAGTGTCTTATTTAGTGTTGTATGTCCGGATCTTAGTCTGAGGCCTGTCACTATGTTAGATCTTGGCAATTTAGAATTGAGAAGCCATGGTGTTTTAAGTGGTCCACATTGAATTGTTTTATACCATATTCCTTTCTCTACCGACCTTCTATCGTAATGCTCTTTCCATAGAGTTTAAAATGAACTTTTTAAATTAGACAATATGTATGTATAGCAAAGATCACAAATGATTTCAATGCTTTCTGACGACATGACTGCTTGCTTAGCCAACCTGTCTGCAATTTCATTTCCTCGTACTCCAACATGAGATGGAAACCATTGTAGGTGAATGTTTTTTCCATTTGACTGAAGCCTATCATCATCAGAAGATATATCATTTAGAATTGTGTATGCTCTGCATTTACCCCGAATCTCTCTCGTAACCATAATGAGGTGTTGAAGAGCACTTTTAGCGTCAGTAAATATGACAATGTTGTCCTCATTAGTTGTTGCTGCGTACAAGAGGGCTTCGGAAATAGCTATTAGCTCAATTGTCATGATCGCTAATAGGCCACAGTTAACTTTGAACTCTAAACCATGTGATGCTAACATATCCAAAAAAAGATGCTCCATTTCCGTGCAGGTCTTTAGAGCCATCTGAGTGTAAGTGCCTGTATTCCTTGTATTGGTTACTTATTAGTGCCTCAGTGATGGATCTCAGTTCCTGAAGTGAAAAATCTTTTTTTGATTTGTCAAGCCCCAGAACGTCACAGTGAATACATTATGTGGATATATTAGATACCCATGTCGGGAGTGTGTACATTGGCAGAGTAGAGTGATTTTCTATTATACATTTTTAAAATTATTGTAGTAGTTGGCAAGCAGTGGCACCTTTCTATTCTTCCAAAATACACGATCTATCATTTCTGAAAGTTTGTCCAGCAGATCTATTACAGGATTGTTTGTTTTTGACTTTGCATGTAACACATATTTGCCAACTGAATAAGCCCTTCTTACATGTAGTGAATAGATAAACAGGTCACTCTCCATGACATGGATTGGTGTTTCAGTTTTTAGTATTTTAGTTTGCCAACTTGATTAGAGACTTTTTAAATATGAGTTCAATTTCCAATGAAACCAAAAAATTCACAATTGATATCAGGTTGCAGTGACAACCATGGATATCCGTTTGGGTCTTTTCAGCACATGCTTTAAAATAAAATACTGTTACAATATAGGGCCGTTAAACATTACATTCCCATTACATGCCAGTACGTTTCCTTTATTTGAGCATAACTACATCGAACTGGACATAACCCAGACATTCAATTGATGGTACCAAGCTGGGTTGGCTTGACCCTACCACGTTATACCTAATGATATGAAATCACAAGTTTTTTTGTTTTCAGAATTAAAATATCTAGACTGTGACACTCAATATCAAATCATTTAGGAATATATACGATTGTCTTAACGCACACTGCAATTTACTATTTATTATTGCAGATTCTGAACATCTGCGACCAATTCAATCAATCGAAGACCAAATATCTGATCATTTGAAACAACCTGCAGTCCGTTATATTCATACTGGAGACAAAGATAACCCGAGAGAAATAATTAATACTGAGCAGATTAGTGACGCGAAGGATTTCGGTAACGCACAGTGTGACGCTATAAAATTGGAAGACAATAACACAGGGGATCCCCATGTGATTGAGGATACAGCTGAAGAATCAATTGCAACAGAAATCAAGTGGGAAAATGCAAATGTCGCAGCAACTACCCAAAGTCCTGCTGCCAAAAGTATGTACATCTAGACATATACAGTCCATCAAAAGGATAATGTTAATAAATTTTTTTAGCCGTCACAAGAAAAATTTAGTTGATTGATTTTTACTACCGGCGTAGTTCCTTGTTGGTTCTATTTCGGACGTAGTAATCGAACTATCTATTAAACAAATTATGAATACAAAAATGTGTGTGCACTTATGAAAGAAAATAAATGAATGATCTTTGTTTGACATCATTTTGGCAAACAAATCAAACCTTAAAACCTTTCAATATATTTCAGGAATCTCCCACATCAATCTGAAACCAAAGCGCAAGAACGTATGCGAGATATGTCTCACAACATTCCCCTCACGCGACAAGCTGCTCGCGCACGTCCGGCAGCACTACGCCGGCTCGGGGCTCACGCCGTACGCGGAGCTGCGGCGGCCGCTGCGCTGCGAGCGGTGCGCGCGGCCCGTGAGCGGCCGCAGGGAGCTGCTCGAGCACCACCTTCGGCATCTCGACGTGAACCCGTTCGTGTGCAGGGAGCCCGGCTGCAGCTTCGTGGGCAAGTCTAAGGTAGGTCGTGGAGTTGACAGTTCTTAAAGTGTCAAATAAACAATATTGCATTGTATACCTGTGAGGAACTGAGTTTGAGTCTTAAGAACGGCCCGTAAGCTATGCTCCCCATACAAACGTAGTTTACTAATAATTTGAAAACCACTGTTCCAATTTAATTGATATTTGATACTTAATATCAGGCAACAATAATCTGTGTCTGCATGCTTTTGTTTTTTTGAAAAATCCAAACCGAATCGGATGAAAGCAAAAACAAAGTCTTCATACTAATTTTGTTTTCTCTGTGGTTTGACTCAGGATACATTTACCGAAAAAACAAAGGCATGCAGACACAGATATTTGTTGCCAGATATATGATACCAAATATCAAGTAAATTGGAACAGTGGTTTCAAATGATTAGTAAACTACGTTTGTATGGGAGGCGAAATTTTCTGATGCTTACGGGGGCACCTTAACTTTCAAATCTGGCAAAGCAATGTGACTGAGGGGAAGGCGGAGGGGGCAATTGGCGCATGCGGCCATCGTCCTGATAACTATGATCACCAGATTAGATTGGATCCAGATTAGCTCAGCTCTACTGTTCTTTTGAACTATGCGAAGGCAGCAAGACCTACTGAAGACCTACGGGACTATGGTCCCATAACCTAACGGTTGGTCGCTAGGACGTCGCCCTAGTGCTTGTTTGGCCAACAGACCATTTTAGGCAAAAATTACATTTGAAAGTAGTATGCTTAACAATCAAATTCTACACAGTCTAAACAAAGAATTACTCATTTCATTTCATTTCATTTATTTATTCAATTTCTGGTAGTAAAACTACACTAAGTCATGTCACAATTTGATTGATTTGCGGATTCGATCAACCAGTGAAGAAGAACCCGCAAAGAAACTTCACTGGTCTATAAATTATGTTTTTTTTTGTCTTTTTTTTTTCGTCCACATAAATGATATAACACAATTATGATTTCATACCTAAATGCTACTGCCAAACTTACATTGGTAGAACGGTCTAAAGCAAAGAACTAAGAACTATGAGGAAACAACAACCCACAATGTGAAAAGTCTTAATTAATAAATAAATTACTTAACTTAATAACCTACTAAACGTCTTCGTCAACTTAACAGCTATGTCGGGTGTACAGAGCCCTCGTCACTCATGTATCTATACAAATAAAAGAGCAAACGACATTTTAAAAAACCAATATCCACTGCAAAAATTTTACTCTTCATGCTTGTATGGCTAACGACCCCAAATTAACCGACATCCAGTAACAAAATTCCCAGCGCGTGCTTGTTTGCCGTATATCCTCAAATTAACCAATCACAGGCCCACTTGCTCATGACGTCACGTCTCGGTTTACCGCCATATTGTGTTCGCTATTTATTATATACTGTCGCGAGTTAAGTTCACGAGTCACGGGAACGCCTTTTTAAAAAGCAAAGATTAATTTAAAATACTTTATTAGAGACGTGGACACGGCGTGAATGACAATCAGAAAATATCAATGGTTCTAAGGAGCTGAGGGTATTTATGCTAATAAAGTGCTAGCCATGCATTTCCCAGGAAGGCGCAACACATTGCCTTATTTGGTCATGCTTCACCGATCGAATGATTGGTGGCGTGATGTTGACGCTGCAGAATGTATGGGAATCGTTAGTACTGGCAGCGTAACTCCTCCCTCCTTAAGAGGAAAATTATCCGAGGGTGGTTTTTCTTCACTCGAATAATTTTTCTTTACAAATATTATATTTCTAAATTTTACTAGTGAAAAAACTATTAATGTTAAGGTAATAGCCACATATAGGATCACTGTTCCTAAACTTATTGAATTAACTTTTAAGACATTTGTTTCAATTGGTCCATCATTTTCTTGAAGAGTGTGCATCAGGAACTCTATGTTGTCCATGTTGACTCCTGTAAGCTTGATGGGTTTCGTTTCCGCCAATTTGAGTTGTGGTCCTGATGATTGTAGTGCCAGTGGGATGATTGGAATTCTTGAGGGATTTCTGGTGTAGGTGATCCGTTCTGGTTTTATATGGATGTTCCCAATGGATATTTCACAGGCTCCAATGTCTGTCAGGATGTAGGTGCCTTGGATGAGTTGGTTCGATGATTCTTCGTTGCATTCTTCTGTAGTAACTACTTCGTTTCGTGTGTATACCAACCATTGTCTTAGTGGTAGTTTGTGAATCTTCACCTCCTCGATTTCGACTCGGTGTAGTTCACAGGAAGAATAATTATTGTGATATTGCATAAGTTGGGTGATGCATGTAGATTCTGCATAGGGTGTCTCGTCGTTTGGTCTGCATAGATGATGTTCTTCCTCTAGGGTCTCACATGGTTTCACAATAGTCTTGTATTTCATTCCATTCACTAGAAGGTAAGGATATTTTGGAAGAATGATATGGGTTTCATGGGTTTCTGGTTTGTACATTGGAATAGGGATAACCTTGTAATAAGTATATGTGTCTTTTTCTAATAGGGGTACTTCCAAAATAAATACAAGTTGCTTGGCTTTTGCATAGGCTTTAACTTTAATACTTTGTTCTATCTTAATAAGATTACTTTTGCTAGCTGCGTAAGTTAACACATCAGTTTTCTCTATTGTAGTTAGAATGTTGAGCAAATCAGTCGAGTTTATAATGGACTGATGCAATATATTTAATTTGCTGAACGCAATTGCTGTTTCGATTTCATCGATTTTGATTTGAATTGTTCTAAAATTACTCATAAATTGATTATACATAGAAAGTATATTGATATAAAAGAAACTTCGCATTCGAGTTGTATCGTTTTCTTTGATTATAGTTTCGATACGTGTTAATCGTTTATCTAGACTAGCTATATTTTGATCTATTGTTTTGCTAATATTTACTTCGTTTTCTATTATTTTGGAGATTAGAGTGATTTTGGTTCCTTGTCTGTTCAGCTTGGACTGTGCCTGATGGATAATTGTGTCATAATGTTCAGCGTCTTTGTGATCCAAATTTCCTGTTAATAATTTAATCATAGAACCAATAGGGTTGAGGAGGCCTCTCTTTGAACGGCTGGTTGGTGATAGTTGATTTAATTTGTCTATTGCTATTTGTTTCATATAATCTACTTGATTTTTATGTCCTACGAATTCTCGGTAGCATTCTTCTTTTCCTAAAATTAACTCATCTAATCTGTCATACTTCATTAGGTTATTTTCTAAGTCTAAAGTTAGTTCATTTAAATCTAAAGTCTTAACTATTTTCCATTCATCATGCTGTATTTTCGCATGACCTAGTCGTAGGGGTAAGATACCTGGGTTCTTATCCAACCTTTTTAGTAGCATGGACTCTCCTGATTCCGCTTGTGCTAGGGCCAGCATCACCATCCACGACCTGCGGGGGGCGTTTCACATTTTTAATATGAACTTTGGATTTCCTTCCGCCAAGACTTACAGGCACAACATTTCTATTAGGTGGTCCGTTGACTTCGGCTTTTTCATATCGAGGTTTTTCTTTTCCTTTTCTGTTTCTCGAGTTTTTAAAGTAAATTGTGTCTTTTTCCTGAAGGTCTGGTGGGTTTTCACCAGCTCTTTTCTCATGAACCCTTTCCTTGTCATTTATTAGTTTTTCGCTTACAGATTCGTATATAATGGATAGTCTCTTCCGATGGTCTTGTAACAGTTTTTGCAATAGTGTTTTTTCTCTGTCTATATCGAATATATTTCCTGTATCTGTATGGCCAAAAACTATTTCGAATGGAGTCAAGTGCGTAGCACTATGTATGGTATTGTTATATGCCATGATTGCATATGTCATGATTGATGGTACGTCCATTTCTTTTTGTTCATTTTTTACTAGTCTATAAATTTCTGTTATGGTTGAGTGAAACCGTTCCACAATTGCTGTCGAATTAGGGTTGTTAGGGGTGCTTATATGGGCATCGATTTTATATAGTAGCATGAGTTCTTTTAGTAATTCATTATTAAATTCACTGCCGGCATCGCTGCTGATTTTACTAGGCGTACCATATAGTGAAAAGTATTTTATTAGCGCTCTTACCACTTCAGGAGTACTACGGTTTGAAATTTCTATTGCTTGGCCTAGTTTACTAAATGCGTCGACGGCTGTAAGAAAATATTTTGATTCTATTGAGAAGAGGTCTATAAAGATTTCCTGAAAGGGTGCGTTCTGAGTTTGGGTTAGTTGTAGAGAGGGTTTTATTGGTTTTCGGTCATATTTCATTTTTCTGCAAGGTTCGCATGCATTTATGATTGCCGAAACTGTTTCCTTCATTTTATTCCAATAGTAATGTCTTTTGATTCTTGTCAATGTTTCTGTTATCCCTCTATGGCACGTTTTGCCTTCATGGTTTTTTATTACGATATCTCTTTGGTCTGATTCGTCTGTGAGGTGTATGACTCGCTCTGTACATTCTATCATATTTTGTTTACCTTTTTTGAATAAAGTGGTTATAACTCTGTTGAAACTTTTCCTTAGTTCTTCGTTTTCGAAATAAATGTGGTACTTCTTTTTATAGTCTACGTATTCTTTTAGAAATTGTTTTACTAATTCATCATTCTTTATTGGGAGGTGGACTTCTAGTATTTTATTTTTTTCTTCTGACCGGTCTTTTACTGCAAGTTTATTTTTAAACCATGTATAAACTAGTATTTGGTTTGCTTTAGTGTCGACTGCTTCATGAAGAATTGGTATTGCTTCATGCTCTCTGTTAGTTACGGAATGGGCAGTAACATCACTATTAGAGTCAGAAATGTCTATGATTGGGATAACTGATTCTTTTTCGTCTTCACAATTATTATCTTTCTCGGTTTTCATTTCCTCAACTGCTTCCTGCATTTGCGCTCTCAAATGTTGCTCAATTACTTCTTGCATATCGTCTTGTTGGTTTATATCTTCCTCGTCGAGGTTTACTTGCATGGATGAAGTATCGTCGCTCAGTGCGTTAATCTTTATTCTAGAAAGGGCGTCTGCGTTGGTATTAAGTTTTCCCATTTTGTAAATGATATCAAAATCGAATTCTTGTAGTCTTAGTCTCCATCTTGTAAGTTTGCTATTAGGTTCTTTAAGTCCATACAGCCATGCCAATGGTCTGTGATCTGTTAGTATAGTGAATTTTCGGCCGTATAAGTAAGGTCTGAAATATTTTACAGCCCAGATGACGGCGAGTAGTTCTTTTTCTATGGTACTATACCTCGTTTCCGTATCACTGAGCGTTCTGCTGGCATAAGCGACTGGTTTGTCGTTTCCCACGGGCCCCTGAGACAGTACGCTGCCGATGGCTTGATTACTCGCGTCCGTGGCTAATATGTACGGCTTTTCGAAGTTAGGGTATTGTAGGAGTGGTGCGTTGGTCAAGAGTTCTTTACACTTTTCGAATGATTTTATATATGAATCATCCACTATTATTTTTTTGTTTTTCTTCAAACATGCAGTTAGGGGTCGAGTTATTTTTGCAAAGTCAGGTATGAACTTTCTGTAATAGCCCACCAATCCAAGGAAGCTTTTTATCTCTGTCCTTGTTGTTGGGATGGGGTATTTCATTACAGCTGCAATTTTGTCCTCATTTGGTTTAAGTCCATCCTTAGTTATGGTGTGGCCTAAATATAATACCTCCTTTCGTAAGAATTCCGATTTGTCAAGCTGTACTTTCATGTTTGTTTCCCTCAAACGTTGGAATATTTTTCTCAGCTTGTCAGTGTGTTCTTGAAGGCTAGATGAGAAAATGATTATGTCGTCGAGGTAAACAAGGCAGTGCAAGCCTTGCAGTCCTCGCAGTATATTGTCCATGGCACGCTGAAAGGTGGCAGGGGCGGTTTTTAAGCCAAAGGGCATACGGTTAAACTCATAGTGGCCAAACTGAGTGCTAAAGGCAGTTTTTGAACGGTCTTCTGGTGCGACTTCTAACTGATGGTATCCGCTAGCCAGGTCTAGTGTAGAAAAGTAAGTACTTCTTCCCAATTTATCGAAGAGGTCATTGATGTTAGGTAAGGGGTACTTGTCATCTATGGTTATTTCGTTGAGCCGTCGATAATCAACTACCATCCTCCATTTTTGTTTGCCAGTTGCATCAATTTTCTTGGGCACTAGATGGACAGGGGCACTCCAAGGTGAATTTGATTCTTTGATTACATCATCTTTTAATAGTTTCTCCACTTGTCTTTTTATTTCCTCTGTCTGTGCAGGGGGCTGTCGGTATGCCCTGTTATAGATAGGGTCTTCATTGGTCGTTCTAATTTTGTGCTTCACCTGGTTCGAAAAAGTCAAGGGTAATTCTTCCGAATAAAATATGTCTTTAAATTCGTTACATATTTTCCAAATTTCGTGTTTCTCTTCTTTGTTGCAATGGTCTAGTCTTAGTTTGCACAAATTTCTCTTTTGAATTTTATCTATTTTTAGATTTTCTTCATAACTATCCGTAAAATTGACATTACTCGGTTTTGTTACAAAAGGCTCGACATGAAATGGTTTCGTGATTGTGAGTGTCATTTGCTGATCGAGAGTATTCTGAATGACTGTGTGGGCATAACCGTTCTCACATTTCACTATAGCTGCAGGCATTCGCACGCCTTCGGTGAACTGTTTATAATCTAACAATGCATCGCCCTTCAATATGTAGACAGGAAGCTTGACTCGGCACTCTGTGCGAGGTTGTAAGATGATATCTACCTTCTCAGGTGGGGTGTATGTGATGGGAATGCTTGTATTTTTTGTAAACAGTGTTCTAGATTTCATGTCCACACTGGCTTCTAGTTGGTTTAAAAGGTCGCTGCCTATCAGTCCGTCGTAGCGCGAATCTACGTTATATACATAAAATTTGTGGATGTCGGGGGATTTAAATGTTTTAAACAAGGGAATTTTTACAACATGGTTATGTCGGCTTGTTGCATGCGTACTGACCACATCGAATGGCTCCTGTGAAACAAACTGTTGTAGGTACTTGTTCGCAATTTTGGGGCTTATAAAGGATCGTGTGCTACCTGTGTCAATCATAAATTTGGATGCAATTTCGGGCAGTTGTATGTAGGGAAGTCTAAGGTTTTTGTCGGTATTTAGGTGAATCTCTTGTGTGAGGCTGTTATTCGAAAATTCTCGACATTTTCAAGCAATGAGTCCTCGAGATAGGCATTGTCTGAGAATTCCGCCTCCTCGCATTCCAACTGCGGCTCGGCTTCCTCTAGGTCCTCCACATACTCGGTTGACTCTTCGCATGATTCGTTGTAAAACAATTCCTGCGAGGTAGCCTGCTGGGCTGGCCTGTAGAACTGTCGGGAAGGTTGCCGTGGTGGGAGAGATCGCATTGTTGCGTCCGTCGGTGCTCCTGTTTGCTGATGTCTGAATTGTGTACTGCGCATCTGTCCTTCAATTGCTCTCGGGGGTTGGGAATGAGTGCGGTATTGGTTGCTACCCTGTCTAAAGTTTGAAGGCATATTGTTTGTACGCATTGTTTGTTGTGGAAAATATTTTTTATTTTCACCGTTTTGGTAACGTGGTAGAATATTCGAGGGTCCCGCTGATGTTTGGGGACGATTTCCAAACTGGGGTTTCGTTATACCGGTTTGAGGTTTGTTTTTTGCGTCGTATATTTTTTTGAAATTAACCTCTTCTAAGACTATGCGCAGGGCATCTTCAAGGGTTTTCGGTGATCCTAACCTTACTTGCCTAACCAGGGCAGGGGTGAGGTTGTATAGAAATACGTTTAGCGCCGTGTTGTTATAAATTGATTGTTTGCTCTGACGCATGTTGGCCTCTGTTATTTCTTGGTTCACCTTGCAAATTAATGTATTTTTTGTTTTTTGGACGCGGTTGCAAAAATCGTTGTAACTTTCGCCTGAATAGATTTTTAGCGATTCCAGCTCTAAGGCGAGGCACTCCTCACTCCTAGGGTCGCCAAAGTGCTGTTTTAACAGGTTTTTCAGCTGTTCCCAGCTAAGGAACTCTTCGGATTCTCCAATGAGGGCCGCTGCCGGTCCCTTCAATTTACTCGTAAGCAGGTGGTAGATATATAAGTTTTGTTGGGCACCACCTGCGAAAGTGCTTAGTATGTACTCGCACTTACTAATAAAAATATTTAGTTGAGTTTGATCACCGTCAAATGTAGGTATTATTTTGGCGATCTCTGCTGGAACAAGTCTAATATTTTCTTCAGCCATTTTTCCTTGAGGGTTTTATCAAGATGATTTTAAGGGAGAGAAAAAAAAATAAACCCGATGCAAGGGTGGGGTGACCTGTCAAGGAATTTTACCTCACAAGACACATATACTATTCCAAGGAGGAGTTGTAAAGGAAGGTATGCGGGATAGTGAAAAGTTTTACTCACAAAGACCCCGTTACTCCCATGCTCCACCGAGAGGAATGTGGATATTGTTGTCCTCCGCCTGATGTCCAGCAATACTATCTGCACTGCTACCCTGGACTGCTGCTGATGCTGTGGTTGTGCTGTTGCTGATACTCCCCCTCTGCTCCAGAAGTAGCCTAGCACTTTCACTAACACTTTTCACAGGTCCTTTAACTGTTTGAACTTAATTTATTTATTTATTTGTAGGTCTGTTGCACTTAGATGTTAAAACACCGCCAGCGTGTTACGGATCAAAGTCTTATGTTCCACAACGCGCCAGGTAGCAAAATCCTACCGGCTGCGCCAGTTAAGTTCACGAGTCACGGGAACGCCTTTTTAAAAAGCAAAGATTAATTTAAAATACTTTATTAGAGACGTGGACACGGCATGAATGACAATCAGAAAATATCAATGGTTCTAAGGAGCTGAGGGTATTTATGCTAATAAAGTGCTAGCCATGCATTTCCCAGGAAGGCGCAACACATTGCCTTATTTGGTCATGCTTCACCGATCGAATGATTGGTGGCGTGATGTTGACGCTGCAGAATGTATGGGAATCGTTAGTACTGGCAGCGTAACTCCAAGTTGTCCTCAAGTTGTCAACAACATGTGTCAGGACTCGCTGCGTCAGCACGGCTACCGGCACCGCGCGCGCTCGTTCGTGTGCGAGAGCTGCGGCGCCGCATTCCGCCGCACGTGGGAGCTGCAGCAGCACTCCATCCGGCACACTGACGAGGGCGCCCCCTATCCGTGCCGCCTCTGCCGCGTCGTGTGCCGCAACCGCCTCACGCTGCGTGCGCACCTCAATTCACACGAGTTGGGCCGCAGGTTGGTTTAACTTATGTCGTCCTTCCCCTGATATCCTGGCATGTATCTGGAAAGAGGATGGAACATTCCCCCTTCAGGCTGATTTCACAGTAACTCACTCAGCATGTTGGGCATTCATATTAGAGTGCTGCCACTTTACTGTCATTGCGCCGACAGCTGCAAGAGATAGTCAACAATATATATCTGAAAGTAGCGAATATAGTTTGTACCACATCGATATAATATCTTCTCCCATGGGGTCTTTGTTCTCGCAAAGTTGATTTGAAGCATCCCACCAGCAACGTTTCCAGCGAACTCCTAATACTTTACCCTGTATCTATTTATTGCGTACGCTCAGCATAATTGTAAAGTCACACTGAATGCATAGGCGCTTACGGCGCTGACAATAATACGATCCTATATGCCTGGTGCCAAATTCATCAGCGTGCTAAACGCCAGCGCTAAGCGCCATAAATTGAGCGACACCGTAACTTTATAAATTGATTCTTAATTTTCTTCTGTGCAAAGTGATTTGAAGCGAAAGGAAGGACAAGTGGCACGCGCTCGATATCGCGTCTCCGCCGTATGGTCCAAGTGACCACATAATTGTATGGAAATCCAGCGGCGCGTCGTATGCCACAGAGTCGAAACATCGTCATCGCACGCGAATGTGCTCTAAAAGTCAGTTCACACCCACACAGATCCTCACATACTTCTGCTATGTGGCATGTACGTTAAAGTTGTGTTCGTAGTTTTTGAAAATTGGAGGCAGCCTTTCTCACAGTAAGCACGCTAGATAGCTTGCACGCTTCTTCCATATTATCTATAGATTCAACTTATAAACAGACTGTTTGATTTCAATGACGTAATTGAAGTAATAAGAAATCCCATCAGAGTTTTCACAAGTTTTTCCTCTTCGACGTGGCTTCATTGCGCGCAGGTTCCGGTGCGAGCGGTTGGGCTGTCCGAAGGCTTTCTTCCAGCGCTCGGACCTCCTGGTGCATGAGCGGTCGCACGACAACAAGCGCATCTTCCGCTGTCACCTCTGCATCAGCTCGTACATCAGCCAGTCACAACTCAACCGGTGGGTGCTTAAAGTAAATTATCTGCTCACTTTGTGGATCTGCGCCTCTAACCCTGGGAGCCATTGGTTCAATACGTAATACGCACATCGTAAGCAAACGCTTACGATGAATGAAACATTGCTCGGAAATCAACTACTGTACCGGATGCAGCAGTAGCTAGATGGATAGCAATAGGGTCGCAACTCGTTTTGTGTGGCTATAATAATTGACTAATACGATGTCGACATTACTTAGTTGCTGAGAACCCTGCATCTTAAATATATGGGGCTGTTCCGTAAGTTTTAGCTGCGTTTTTACTGTCAGTCCATTGGTCTTATATTCATGAACAGATAATTCAGAGAACCAGGTAATTTCAATGATGACTCTAAAAACTAAAAAAAAACACTGGCCACGGTCATTCAATCCTAAAACAGTTAAGTGTGAATGGTGTTGAGATGTTTTCATTCCCCAAGCCATAATAAAATGACTTAAGGGTTTCCACACATCTCCCCATACAAACGTGGAAAGTAGATTATGGGCACATTTCTTGTCGGAGATCCAACATTATACTAAATACAGCATTAAAATTGGCATTGTGAAATTATGTCTAAGTTAAAAGATCCGATAGTTCGATTTCTTTGCATCCTTTATGTAATATCTTTGGACGTGGATTACTTAATTATGAAATAAAACATCTGTAAAATTTTAGTCATTCATTCTGTAAAGATTAAAAATCAAATTCATTTTTGTTTGATTTTTGACTGCAGCGTTCGTGATTTACTTTCACCTATAAGTTGTAATTATTTTTTTTGTAAATCTAATCAAATCTAACGCTGTGAGCATTGCCTGCTTTGTGGACATGTTGCGTCGTCCTCATCACAGAGTTTTTGTAAATTTATACTGTATGTAAGTGGACATTGAAAAAAAATATTACAGGAAATATTCTTGCCAGTACTTCTTTGCTGTGTTTTGCTAAATGTTAAAATATGACAAATCCAAGTGCAGAGTACTGTCTATGTATGATGAATAAACAATTAACAACAATCGAAACTAAGTTCTATGGCCAATACTGCAGAATAGTGTTGGATATTTGCAGTGAAATCATTGAAAGCTGATTGCAACATCTTCGTCCAAGCTTAATATTTTGTCCTTGCAACGGTGCACTGTTAAATCCCGCAGCCACCTGCGCATGCACCAACAGCGGCGGGTCAACAAGTGTGATAAGTGCAGCGCTACCTTCGGCAACTACACAGAGTACTTCAACCATCGCGTCGGCACGCACGGCGCCTTCCAACCGCACAAGTGCATCGGCTGCAATCAGGGGTCTGTATTATTTGGCTATATTTTCTCATGGCAACGTCTTTAAACGCAAGCTGCAATTGCTGTCATACGGCCTTCCTGACTGGATCACTGACTGGCTGCGATGTAAGTCTTGGTTGACGGTTATTGCTCCAAAGCTATGTCTGTTTATGCCGGCGTACAGAAATGCTGTGCTGTCCCCAACCTTTTACCTGCTGCAAAAGAATGCTCTGCTCAATCTGCGTGTCATTGATTGTTACAAATACGACAGCACGGTGCTAGACAGATACACCAGTCACCCAACCGCAAACCGAATTTGAATTATATGTGGACGGTGTTTCAGGAGCGGGATAAATGCGAGCAACAAAAAGGCGTGTGTATTTAGTGCGAAACGGACACATCATTCGCTGCAGCTCTGGGATATTAGGTTTCTCCTTATTGACCTGACGCATGACCTGACCTTCGGACACAACATGGAGGATGAAACAAAGCTGGCCTCAAAAAAATTGGCAGTCCTCAACAGGGTGGGGCCGTCTGTATTTCACGCTAGATCAAAAACTGCTGCTTTGCATGTTGGCGCGTATTGTTCGCATCTGTGGGACGTTTCAGCTAAGTACCTGCTTGCCACCTCACAATACAACGCCGTGTCATGCGTCTTGTCGACGGCCGCGGGATGTCCCACAATTTGGAACCCTCAACTCGGGAAAGTAGGATCTGTCTCTCTGTTTTATCCTGTTCATACCACGAAATAATGCATAACGCCACCTCTTTGACAGGAGAAGGCAGTAGTCCAAGTGCATGAATTCACTCAACAGTTAACATTGCAGGTACCAGAGCGAGCCACGCCTACAGACGCACATGGCCCGCTGCAAGCTGGCACAGAACATGAGGAAGCTGTTGCCACGAGAAGTGTCGCCCCTCCAGATGCCCGCTGAACAGGTAAACCGAATCTCTGCAGGTGACAACCAAAACCCATGGACCCAAAGCTAGGAGTGCTGTTCTCTTTGATTTTATTTCAAGTTTATTTTAGTTTATGATTCAATCTCGATACGTAGGTTGCTACGTATCAACAGAATTTCATTTCATTTCATTCATTAAAAGATTGATACATAAGCTGGAACACTTTGGAATAAGAGGTAAGCTGTTGAATTGGCTTAAAAACTTTTTAAGTGAACGAACGTTCAGAGTGAGAGTGGGCGATGAATTATCAGACCCACACGAAGTTCTAAGTGGGGTGCCGCAAGGCTCGGTAATCGGGCCCGTTTCGTTTGGCATATTTCTAACAGACCTTAGAGCTCTCATCAATATGGCCTCAGCCTTCTTTGCGGACGATGTAAAAATTTTTTCGGATCCACTCATTGCCCACCAAGCTATTCAAGATGACCTAAATAGGGTTGTCCAGTGGACCAAGGATTGGCTTATTTCATTAAACCCCGAAAAATGCACTGTGTTACATATTGGTCCTAAAAACCCCCATTGCAGCTACACAATTGATGATCACGAATTAAAATCAGTCACATCACAAAGTGACCTCAGAGTAACTATATCTTACGACCTTAAGTGGGATCTACACATAACTGAAACAGTGAAACGTACAAACTCCCTGCTTTACATGATCCGAAAAGCATTCTCTATTATTACTCCAGAGTTATTCATCAAGCTATATAAGACATATGTGCGGCCACTTCTTGAATACGCATACCAAGTTTGGAGCCCCTACTTCAAGAAGGATATAGATGTACTTGAAAAAGTCCAAAGACGAGCAACAAAGATGGTAGTCACCATGAAAAACAAACATTATGAGGACCGACTAAAGCTATTAGGCCTCACAACACTGGAAAAACGCAGACAGCGTGGGGATCTTATCGAAACATATAAAATACTGCATGATTCCTATGATGTCAATAATTTCAAAACAATGTACATATTTAACACTAACGAATTAAAATCAGTCACATCACAAAGTGACCTCAGAGTAACTATATCTTACGACCTTAAGTGGGATCTACACATAACTGAAACAGTGAAACGTACAAACTCCCTGCTTTACATGATCCGAAAAGCATTCTCTATTATTACTCCAGAGTTATTCATCAAGCTATATAAGACATATGTGCGGCCACTTCTTGAATACGCATACCAAGTTTGGAGCCCCTACTTCAAGAAGGATATAGATGTACTTGAAAAAGTCCAAAGACGAGCAACAAAGATGGTAGTCACCATGAAAAACAAACATTATGAGGACCGACTAAAGCTATTAGGCCTCACAACACTGGAAAAACGCAGACAGCGTGGGGATCTTATCGAAACATATAAAATACTGCATGATTCCTATGATGTCAATAATTTCAAAACAATGTACATATTTAACACTAACGAAAGGCTACGCGGTCACTCGCTAAAGATAAATCGCACCCTAGCATCAACAAATCCTCGAAAACATTTCCTAACAAACAGAGTTGTGGAAAATTGGAACGGCCTACCTGAGGAAATAATAAGTGCATCGTCAGTAAATGTTTTCAAAAACAAACTGGATCTTAAAAAAAATATATATAAATAAAAAAAAATATATAAAAAAAAATTCATAGACAATAAATAAATAAATAAGTGCAAGTGCTTAAAAACAAAAGTGCAAGTGCATAAAAAGAAGTGCACGCATCAGCATAATGCTGCTAGTGCATTACAATATAATAATAATAATAATCAACAGTAATAAACAGTAGTCTGGAACCCCTATTACGCTATTTACACAGATAAAATAGAATTAATCCAAAAGAAATTTCTCCGTGCCGTCCATTACCGTTTTCATTGTTGCAACGACTCTTACTGTAATCTTTTAACCATATATAAATTACCTTCTCTGATCAATCGACGGACGTTAATCGATGCGACTGTATTGCGTAATATATGTACCAGTGTTTACAATTGCCCTGACCTTCTTAAACTAGTCGATTTTCACATACCTAGTAGGACAACACGCCACACTTCTCTATTCCACATAAAAAATACTACATCGAAAGCAGGTGTCCGAGCACCGATTCGTAGAATGTGCGATACCTATAATAAGAAACTTTCTGATGTTGATATGTACCTTCTATCCCGTTTTCAATTTAAAAAAACGATTCGCAATTTGTTAGATTGTTAGTGTTATCATGAAAATATTGTAAGTAGCTATTATTCATTTGTATTGAAAATGCTGGTTGTTTTCTGTGTTATATATTTTGTCCTTTTTTGTAACCTTACTTTCTTTTCTTTTCTATGGCTTATTATTTACGTTTTGTGTTTAACGCCTATACTTTGTTAATATTCCAATGTGTTTCAGTGAGAATTCGTAGTGGAGGCAAGTTTAGTGTTTTTTTTGCAATTGTTGTATTGACCTGTCTCTGTGATTTCTCCTAATAAATAAATAAATAAATAAATAAATAAATAAATAATAATAATAATAATAATTAAACATTTTTGGTAGTCAAACTGCGAATACGATCAACCCAGTAAATCCGCAAAGAAACTTTACGAGTTTTCCGTCCACAGTAATGAAGTACATACTTAGATCTAAATGCTACTGCCAAACAATTTTTGATAGAACTTGATTGGAAATAGAACTTACTTAACTAACAAAGTTGCTTATACAATAATATGTATAGTCTTACAAGTATTCTCTGGTGTAAAAGCCGTCGTCAACTTAACGAATAAATGGGTCCTTATGTATGCTAATAACTACCCTCTATCTGTATAGCAGGGGGTGAGCAATGAGGAAAGTTCGGAGGGTCTGGACGCGCTGCTGGGGCGGGGACTTGAAGCGGCGTCCGCGCCTGCAGATGGCGTCACCCACGGCGAGGCCCAGCAAGGTTAGTAGTGATCGTGGGCGACTCTGCAGTCGCAGTCATAGGCTGAGATAAATAGTCGTCACCGAAACTAATGCTAACGCAAAGTAGTACTTTATGACGTCACTTGGACACATCTTGTATGGACAAAATCTCAAAGTAGTTCAATTTGACATCACAAAGTACTACTTTACGTTAGTCTTATTTTCTGTTACGACTATTTATCTCAGCCATAGATGCAATAGGAAGGTATAGACTGCTAACGTCATACAACGTTCACAACTCGCCGAACACTGCTTATTTTCGCTGGTACTATGACATTACTAACCAACGCCATCTCCCGTCACTGACAGAACTAGTTATGCCGCGATTAAACTGGCTTCAAAATATTGCCTAGGTAGGTGTGTAATATTGCCTAGCGGCTCGAAGCCTAGTGGCGCGGGGACTGGCCTAGCGTACCAGAGGCCTGGGTTCAATTCCGACATACACCACTGTCTTTCTCTTTCCGAGTTCGATAAATGCATTTCGTCACGAATGCGAGCTGCTCCATGGTTCGGAATCCATGTAAACCTGTTCATGTTCCCCTACTAGGTGGTAGGGTTTAAGCCCGCCCGGGTTGGTACCATCGCATTGGATGAAAAGATGATCGAAGCGGCAATGAAAAATTGTCTGTGTTTTCCATCCAGTTCAATGTAGCCGTGCTCATAAAGGGAAGGTCCTGGCATGGCACCTAATTCCTTCGGGAATGCAGTGTATTGGGCTAATATCATAACGGTAGTTGTGTGGTATTAGCCATCCATGTCATATCGCATAAAAAAAAAGGTGTGATGAAAAGGTTACCTTTTTTTTTCATCTGCTTAACCACACTTTAAGGCTGTTCCGACCCATTTAAGGTTGTTTGCACACAAAACGCAAAAAGTATTGCACTTTAAGCCACGAATTAATAATAAAAGTTTAATATAGTCATATTACTTGCAGCGAAAACAATTTCACAATTTCAGGATTATTGGTTTTGTTACAATTTATTTAAATACGATTTTTATTTAACAGCGCCATCTAACGGTGTAAAACTTCTAATCGGCAATTACAAAAAAACCATTAAACCTGAAATTGTGAATATGTTTTCGCTGCAACTACTATGGCTATATTTAATATTTTTGACGAATTCGTGCCTTAAAGTGCAATACTTTTTGCGTTCTGTGTAAAAAAAACATTGTATGGGTCGGAACATCCTTAATTCTAGTCATTCCTGTGTTGCGTGCGTTCCGCAGAGGCCGCGCCGCCGCCGGAGGGGCTGCCGTACGCGGAGGACGACGTGAGCATGCAGTCCTACCCCTCCCCGTGCCCCTCGCCCACAGCACCCGCCACCCGCGACCAACAACAGTAGTCACGTGATGGGTTTCACTGTCGTAGCCCCCGGAAATTGGCACTACTTACATTTATTGGACGCGTAGCGTCCTCACTTCTGTCGAGGTTTGTCTAGTGGTTCCAAATAATATAGCTCTATTAATATAGCCATTGCTAACCAAAAATTTAGGTGCTGGGTCTTACAATTCTTTACGAGATGTGCGGCGGCCGTACCAGTTAGCCACTTTTTACTGCTAGACTGTTTTGTGGCACACAATGTAAGCAATAAAAATTGTCGTTATGTATGTTTTGTAGAGTGCGCTAGGCTTGATGAGGTCAATATTACTGGAAACCGTGAGAAATAATTTTATAGAACATTTTATGTCATCGTGTCAACATGTCAACGATGATTTTTTATTATGACTTCAATAAACAAATGTGAATATTTTGCTCAAATAGTGATTCAACCTTTTATATAGTCAAAGCAAATCTTAGGTATGAGTGAAAATTTAATAGTTACAACACAAACATTTAAGTCAATGTTTTTCTGTTTGATTTCTACCAGGTAATTACCAGGTGCTGTAAGAATAGATATGGTAGAAACAAAATATGTTAACGAAGAAAACATTTAAATATTACTTTTCAAGCAGTTTTTCAGAAAAGCCTACAACTAAAAATAGTCAAGGACTGATCAATGAATGTTAAATGTACTTCTGAAAAAACCCAGCATAAATGTCTCAGTCAGTCAGTCAGCGTGTTTGCGTCTACTGCTGGACATACGCCTCTCCAATTTTCTTCCATTCCGGTACGGAACCGCTGCTTTCCGCCGACGCACTTGATGTCACGTGATAAATGTCTTGCATTGGACAAAAATAAAAAACCAGCCAAATAGTAAAAATAATTAATTTATTAATCGCATTAAACCTAAAGCCGCATGACTCGATAACAGATTCGTAGTTGTCTCGGAGCAATAGTCGTTTGTTCGCCGGCGGTGGTCGGGTGACTAGAGCGGAGTGAACTGGATCAGGTTCCGGATGTCCCGGAGCAGGACATCCAGCAGGCCGCGCTGCGCCGCCGGCTGGCTCTGCACGCAACACACGGGGGTCAATTCATCTTTATTTAATTTCACAGGAAGAATAGCTTCATATACACATTAAAATCAATATCAATTCAGGTCATTTGTGACATAGTAGAATGTACCACAACCATATTGACATAGATTTATTGAAATAAAGAATATTTTTCGTACTAAGCTTAGTAGGTAAAAGTGTACTTTACTGTCACCCTGGGCCTGGCTCTAGTCTGATGCCAAATATGACGTTGGTAACAATGGCAATATGTTTTAATATTCAATCTTTGCAGTCAATGTCCACAATGCAGGTAAGCGTTAAGGCGCCTACGGATATTTCGTGTATTTGATGGCAAGGTAACAACTAGTCTGATTTTGTAAAATTCCTGTATTTAGAAGTTTTTTAACAGCAAGGGAAATGTGTACCTCATTATGGCTGAAAGGTATATGATTTTTTTTATTTCATTCTTCTAAACAGAAAGATAACAGAAAAAATGGCTTTGAAAGGTAAATATGGTCCTTTTAGAATTTTTTTTTCGACGATTATTCAAGTCTTTTGGACAAAATGGGAATATGTACCTTTGCAAATGTACATTCTATAAGCTCAGTATTTTTCAATGTTTAACAACCAAAAGCTTTACTGTAATCAACTTCAGGAAAACGTTCATTATTAGGTATTTATTCCCCTTAAATCAATGTAATATAAGGAGGGTCCTGGCATGGCACCTAGTTCCCATGTGGTTTGTTACGCTAATATCCCACGGTCACTTTGTTGTTGGCTAAGTACTTGGGTTTATAGACAGGCGTCTCACATGGAAAAAGCACATCTTCACAAAGTGCAAGGCGTTGAGCATCAATCTCAGAAGCATGTACTGGCTTATGTGGAATAAGTCTCATCTGTCCATGGAAAATAAATTGCTACTATATAAATGCATCCTCAAACCCATTTGGACATATGGTGTCGAACTTTGGGGTACCGCATCTAACTCTAATATAGAGATTATCCAACGCTTCCAATCGAAAATGCTGCGCATGATAACAAACGCACCTTATTATGTAACAAACCACAATTTGCATCGAGATCTGGGTATTACAACAGTGAAGGAAGAAATTAAAGTCAAAACTGAAAACTATAGAAGGAGAATCCTTCTACATCCAAATGACTTAGCTTCGAAATTAATGACACCAAAAGTAACATTTTCAAGGCTTAAGAGAAGAGCTCCACAAGATCTCCTAGAATGAGCATATATCAGTGGATATGTGACTCCCAAGACCACTTACATATCAAACCTATCGCTCAATGTCTAAAAAAAAAAAGACATTGCAATAAAAGAGGAAACAAAAAAAAAAAAACTTTGGTATTAGCTATCCAGGTCCAGTTACATGAAAAAAAAAAAAAATAATAATAAAACGCTGTGTTTAGGCATTGATTACAGGAGGTAAAATTCCAAATTATGAGTATAGAGCCAGTGGCGAAAATGGTGGACACTGGTTCAGGTCCAGCTTTGCACTATATTCATAAAGCAGTTTTCTAGTAGTTAAAGTAGCGTAAAGTATAATATGAAAAGATATTTGTCTGTAACGAAAGAATGTTGTGATCGTACCGGGCTTTGGGGAAGCGGCGTAATGGCATGCATCTATGTATAAGAAATAAGACAGACAGATGCATAAGACACATCGTCGACAGTATGCGAATGTTAGGACTGGAAGAAGGCGCTCACGTGTGCGGTGTCGAGCAGCTCCTCGGCGAACTTGTCGTTGAAGACGGAGACAAGACCCTTCTTGAGGTCCGCGAGCTCGCCCGCGCACGACGCCTGCAGCGCGCCCGCCGGCGCCAACGCTACGCACGCACATCAAAACACCCTTTAAATGAGATAAAAAGGGCTGTGGAGTTCATCATCATGCAAATAACATATATTTTACGCTACACAACTTTGCAAATCGTTCGTACATGCTTCGAATCTAACGCCGGAGTCATCGTCTATATAACAGCCTGGCTCATCAAACGGTAACTTACAGCCCGACTCGTCAAAAAGGTACGTGAGTTACCGTTTGGTGAGCTAGACTGTCAGACGTAACTATGGACATAGCTAGTCAGTTAGCGTGTTAGCGTCCACTGCTGGACCTACGCCTCTCCAATTTTTCACCAGTCCTCCCGACCCTCAGCGGTACGGAACCACTGCTTTCCACCGACGCACTTGATGTCGTCGTCCTACCTGGCGGGTGTTTTCCCACACTCCGTTTTTCTGTCCACAGCACAAATATGTAACTTCAGTGCAGTACGCACAGTCTGTGGCGTAGGGGCTAGAAGACTAGCCTTTCATGCGAGAGGTAATGGATTGAAATCCTCGTCCTGGTCCTACCTACTTTATTTCTCTTTCCGAGTTGGATAAGTCCATTTTGTTACGAATCCCTGGCTTGAAACCTATACAAAACTGTAGGTCCTTTTCCCCTACTAGGTGTTAGGGTTAAGTCCGCCCAGGTTGGCACTACCGCATTGGATAGAACTATGGTTTAAGCAGCAATGAAAGATTGTACGTGTTTTCCATCCAGTTCATTGTAGCCGTGCTCATAAAGTGAAATTCCTGGCGTGGCACCTAATTCTTTCGGGAATACGGTATATTGGGCTAATATCATGTCGGTAATTCTGTGGCATTAGCCAACCATGTGACGTCCATTAAACAAAAAAGAAGATAAGATGCTAACAATTGCTGAAGTCGTGCTGGAGCGTGAACGGCTCGAGCGCGCGCCGCAGGTAGAAGTGCAGGTGCGTCCACACGAGGTAGAGCGCGCCCTCCACGCAGTAGCAGCAGTAGGCGAGCTCGCGGCGCCGCACGCCCGCGCGCCGCGTCAGCCTCTCCAGCGCCGCCGCGCGCGCCTCCAGCGGCGAGCAGCCCGCCCCGCCGCCCGCCACCAGCTTCTTCACGTCTGTGGGGGCCATACACTTGCAGCCTTAATAATAAAATTAAATATGAAATAATGAGGTAAAAATGTAATAATAATAAGTGGGTCATCTCTTATTTACGAGAAAAAAAACCGGCCAAGTGCGAGTCGGACTCGCACACGAAGGGTTCCGTACCATCGAAAAAGATTTAATTTAAAAAATCACGTTTTTTGTATGGGGGCCCCCTTTAATTATTATTATTATTTAATCTTACCTATTTATTGTTATAGCGGCAAAATATATACACACTCTGTGAAAATTTCAGCTGTCTATCTATTACGGTTACTGAGATACAGCCCTGTGACAGACGGACAGACGGACGGACGGACGGACGGACGGACAGCGGAGGCTTAGTAATAGGGTTCCGTTGGCACCCTTTGGGTACGGAACCCTAAAAAGGGTGATTTTCCTGGTTTTTACGCCCATTCACCTCACAATCTAGAAATGCACATGTCACTATGCTTTCTTTGAGGAATAGTAGAGAAATCATAAAGATTTTACAAAAAAAAAACACATTTTACATTGTACTGATAGCCATTCGAAAGTTGTCTCATTGGGTAGGTATGTTTTGTCTCTCCCCAACCCGCGGTAGTCCAGTAAAGCGGTAGTCCGCGCTTATGTCGTCCGCTCACTCCCACACTTTGTTCGTCTTGTAAGCACTAAACTAAACTAAACCAAAGTAACTTCAACTCTAACCCAAGAAAACATTTCTTATCTAACCGAGTGGTGGACTCTTGGAACAAACTGCCACAAGAAGTGATCAGTGCTATAACAGTGAACGGGTTCAAAAACCAATTGGACAGGTACTTTAAATATAAAAAAACACTTTTAACAACCAAATTGTGCACTCAACCAATGACATACACCCATCAGCTGCTAAGCTGCTAGTGTATATAAATAAATTCATCAGTTCTAGGTTTGTGGTTGCACTTTTGTTTCATGTGTTTCCGAGTGCCTTTTTAGGATGCTATTTTCCATGGTTATTGATGTGATGTTCTCACACAGATTGACTGTTTCACCCGAGTTTAGTATTTTATGATTCCTCCGAGGATGAGACCTACCGTCAAGTATCATGGTGGGCAGGTTGTGGAGCTGGTTGTGTAGTGTCGCGAGCAGCTTGCCCTGTGCGTGGCAGCGGTCCACCATAACCTGCAGCAGCTGTATTATTGCCTGCAAGAATGCATCAATTCATTTACTGTTCTCAACGCAAAAAGCTCTGGTGTCTGTCGGTTACATGCTTGTTCGGAATTGTTCTCTTGTTAATGGTTGTTTGGAAATTCTGAAAATTATGACCAATACAGTATGTAATTGTCCAACAAATAATACATTTTGCTCAATATGTCATACTTTTTGAGTAAAAGCTACGAGTATATTTATGAAGCCAGAAGTGACGGGACCCTCGGCACTTAAACATGAAATTAATAAGAAATATGCACACACTGGATTAAAAACTTATAAACTAATGGTGTAGGCCAGCTATTAAGGTGGCCCTTCCCGGCGGGACTAACTCATTTGCGGATACGGTACAAAACCACGCTATTCCGCTCTGGGAACTTCTCTGTTTCAATGAAAAAGACAGGCTCCGTGATGAGGAGGATGCAACATGTCCACATAGCAGACAATGCACATAGTGTTTGATTTGGTAAGATTTACGAAAATTTTTATTACAAAACGACTTATAGTTAAAAGTAAACCACGACTCCTGTAGTCAAAAATCTAACAAAAAGCAAATTGATTATAAATCTTTATGAAACAAGCTATGTCTGATGACTAATCTTTTTGTGACTAATTTCATCGTTGAGTAATTCACCTCCAAAGTTATTATATATTTATTGTACGCGTTTATTGTATAAAACGCGAGAAAAATTCGAACTTTCGAACCTTATAACTTAGAAAACAAACAATATTTTCCAATGCCAATGGTCATCAGACATCTAGTTCAATCAAATAAAGCTGTTCAGAGCATGATTTTGGATCTCTGACCATAAATAAGCACATGATCTTCTTTCCACGTTTGTATGGGGAGCTGAGCGGGATGGGCCACCTTAAATGGAATGGCTCACAAAGCATATTGACTGCGAGTAGGTGAAGGCACTATGGTACGCACCCCCATGTGTGGAGTGCTGTCGGCTGCACTGGAGCCCGTGGGTACAGGCGTGAGCGCGGGCCGGAAGATGACGCGCGATGCGCCGCCGCCGCTCTCTAGGATGTTGCGTGCGTACGTCAGGAGATTGCTCACGATCTGCACACAATCAAAATGAAATATTACACTCGGCTTATCACTTGGCAGCAATTCAAACCTCACTTATACACCCTTCATCTGTGTTACTAATGCCATAAATGAATGAATACCTAGAGCCGAAAGGACGAACCATTGATGGCGCAGCTGCATGGATACACGTTTACAGCTATAGAAATAGGATGGCGCCACTTTCGTACCTAGAACTTGCGAAATAGCCAATAGATAGCGCTGTACAAACCTAGGATTTATTCATAGACTAATAATACAATTTTGTTTCAAAGTTGAAAAATATACAATTTTGAATCGATACAACCCATAAAATCAAATGACTTTTTAATAGGTTGAAAGCAGTGAGCCTGATAGCTGCGCCATTCTCTTGGTGCAAACACTCTTTTTGTTGTGATCGATTGAAGTTACCATCTAAGTTTTACGTTTATTGCAATAGAGGGCCGGCTTGCTTAACACATATTGTAACTTTCGTCACTATAGCGGTGGGCCATCTACTTACGCCAGCAAGAAATCATTAATCTATGCTAATTCACTTTTTATGAGTGTGGTGTCAGAGTTCCAATGCATAGAAAAGGACAAGCTCTGGTACTGCGGTAAAGTGATCGACTCCCGCGGTTCTCGCTCCACATAGCCAAACACCTCTCGGTCAGATGCTATACCTTGTAGTAGACCTGCGGCTCGCCGTCGGGGTCGGCGTCGGCGCGCGCGTCGCTGGCGGCGAGCGCCTTGCCGCCGCCCGCGAAGCGCGGCAGCAGCGCCAGCATGAGGCACTGCACTCGGTATAGGTTAACCGCCGACTCCTGCAGTGCCGTGTCTCGCTCCACGTAGCCGAACACCTCCTGGTTGGAGGCGCGCGCGATGACGGATGTGATCGCCTCGAGTTCCACCAGCAGCCCATGCGGCGAGTTTGGATGCGCCGCTCTGAAAAAGTACTTCTTTAATTAACTTATTTAATGAGAGAGGCGTTAATTGCTTCTCGGTTTGGAACCGCACTTCTCAACGAGGAGTCCTGGGTTCAATATCTGCGGGTGCACCACTGTCTTTCTCTTTTCGAGATTAAGAAGTGCAAATTTATATGTAAACAATTAATGCTTTATGGTGAGGTAAAACAATGTGAAGAAGCCCACCACTTCGGTGGTGTAGGGATTTCTAGAAAATATCTAGATAACACAGCATTGGGCTCGCAACTAATTTTGAAAAAAGTAAATGGGTGAAACTAGGTGGTCAATAGTTAACTGCTGGAACCCTGATATATGTTTTATGAACAAGAGGTAAGAGTGACAAAAGTGCTCATAACAGGCAAATTCCTATAACCTCTAGAAATCAGGCTTAGCAAAGCACCTTACCAGCCGATTTGTGGACTACCATAGTTGTCCCTGCCATTACGACAGAGAAACAAATGAAGAAACGGTGGGTTCTCAGAAACCTAACGTCCACCTTAATGACTATAAACCCAACATAAATTGTGTAAAAATATATTGTGTAACATGTATATGGCACATTATGTAATAAAATTTGCATTTTGTAGTCGAAGCATTCAAAATTAAATGTTGCAGATTAACAGGATAACTTGTAACACTAATTAACAAGTAGGTTCAACTAGACCTCCAAATACGTGAACTGACCTGAGCACCATGTCTATTGTCTCCATGTGGCTTAGCAGGAAATGTGTCACGTGGACGATGCAGCTGTGGTTCTGAGTGCCGAGCGTGCTCAGCAGAGCGTCGCACAGACCCAGCGCCGGCAACAGGATCTGCCGGTATCTGTATTACAATATCAATAGTATTGATTATCCTTTTTTACCATCTTATTTTTACTTTTTTACTATAAGCGTTCGTGGCAGTTTGGGTAAGTAAGCTTCTGAAGCGGAAAGCATAGAGGTTTGATACCCGGTTCTTTTTAGGGTTCCGTACCCAAAGGGTGCCAACAGAACCCTATTACTGAGCGTCCGCTGTCCATCTGTTCATTCTTCTATTCGTCAGGCCGTCTGTCACAAGGCTGTATCTTATTAACCGTAATAGGTAGGCAGCTGAAATGTTCATAGAGTGTGTATTTATTTTACCGCTATAACAAATAAATAAAATTAAAAAATAATATATACAAAAATACCTGATTTTTTTGCGTTTAATCTTGTACGATGGTACGGAACCCTTTGTGTGTGCGAGTCTGATTAGGACTTAGCCAGTTTTTGGTTAGATTTTGATAATTGCATTTTTTATGTAACACCATTTATATTTTTGCACTTTACAGAAAAGCAAAACACCGTAAGGATACACGCGTCTTCGGTGGTTAAGCTTTCCAGCTAGGTGACAGCAATTAGCTCGCCACTCATTAGGCGTGCCTAAAATAATTATTGGCTTAAATGCTAATGGGTTCGAAATATTGGTGCACTCGCACTTACCGGCTTGGCACGGAGGGCACGAAGTCGGTGTCGGGCCGCTCGTCGCGCGCCGCGTGCACGTCCGGGTGGCGATCGAGCACGCGCAGGTTGGCGAGGCACGACAGGGCGCTCTGCTCGAGCACCATCTCGGCGCCGGCGCGCGTCGACGCGATCTTGTTGAGCAGCGTCATCTTTGACTCGTACACGTAGAGCACGCGCATCGACTTCGGCGACGGCTCGAGAACCTGTTTGGACAGGAAGCGATAGAAATGTTTTGGTTAATACAAACAGCATGAGCTGCTCGTTAATTGGTGGCGCAGGGACCTGCCTTGCATGCCAGAGGTCTGGGTTCAAATTCACACGGTGATGTTTCACGACGTTTCGGACCAAACGTTTGGTCCATCATCAGGCGAGCACCCGTGCCGGTGGTGGTCATTAGGGAACTGACAGGAAAACTTTAAAAGTTCCCTGTTGACCGCCGACATCATCGACACCCCGTGAGTAAGTCGTTTTCCACAAACCCTAAAATGTGTATCTTTGAAGCTAGTTTTCGGGAATTTTTCAATTAGGTCTTCTCATTTTAATTTCTCTTATGCCAAAATTGCCATACGCCACCTGCTTGAGTCCCTCGTCGTCCTGCAGCAGCGAGTCGATGAGGTTCCTCAGGTAGCCCCGGTTGGTGAGCACGTTCATCCAGTCCGTGTGCGGGTGCACCTCGACGAGAGCCTCCAGGCAGCCGAGCGCTACCATCCGGCACACATCGTGCCCCGCGCCCACGCAGTCCGAGCACACCGCGTCGCAGAGACCCTCGCCGAAGCCGCCCACCACGTCCACCACCATCGCGCGCAGCGACCCCTCGCCGCGCCCGCCGCCCCGCGCCCGCGAGCTGTCCAGCCGGCTCACGTACGTCGAGTTGATCTCCTCGACGTCTCCGTCTGCCGGGCTCGTCTTCAAGTTAACTATGCTCAGGAAGTTCAGGAGCGCGCCGTACAGGTTTATGCGCATTTTCTGCGTCGACACGCCCGACACGAGAATCCAGCTGAGGATCTTGTGCAGGATGAACTTGAGACTGAGCGACTTGGTCTGCATGAGGTGGCCCGACGGGCCGAAGAATTCGAACTCGGAGACGTTCTCCGAGTTGCGCTTCTGCGTGACGTAGCAGTGGCGCAGGTTGACCATGAGGAGCAGCACGGTGCCGGAGGCGAGGTTGCCGAGCTGCGGGAGCACCTCGGCCGGCGGGATCTTGTTGAGCAGGTCCTGGAGGATGTTCAGGATGAGGTCCTTGCGCGGCTCCAGGCCGAGGATGTCCAGCGGCGCTACGCAGAACAGGATCTCGGCGAGTTGGCGCCATGAGTCGTAGTAGTGGGTGAGGGTCGCCGCCAGGTTTCGCGTCCGGTTCACCTCGGTCACGTAATCTAAAACCTGCCAAATTTAGAATGGATAGCATATAATTCAGATCAGTCATGTTTGTTTTATAGTTGTACGAGATCCTATATAAAAAAATATGGAGCATGAAATTAATCAAGCACATATTTTTTTACGTACATTTTTTTCACGAAACCAGACATGGATGGCTAGTACCACAAAACTACTGTCATGAAATTAGCCCAATACACCACATTCCCGAAGGAATAAAGTGCCTGGCATGATCCTTCACTCTATGAGTTGAGGTTGTACATTGATGTTAAAAAAAATGGATTGATCAAACAGCAAACATTTTTTACACTCTAAAAATATCGAATTACCAGACAAAAACTTTAGGGAAAGCTACAGGAAATATACGCACACAACAGAACACATTGAAATATTTGCACGCAACCAGAATGTTCATCTTCGAGGGCACAACATGAAACTGCAAGTCACCGCCTCTAGAACGAATCCTCGCAAAAACTACATATCCAACCGAGTAGTAGAGGCATGGAATAAACTTCCAGAAGATGTGATTAACGCTATGACCACCAACCAATTAAAAAATAGACTGGATAACCATGTCAAACAAAATCTTATGTAAAGAAAAATAACAAAAAAAAAAATAATTAAAAACCACTTAGCAACTAAATTTATCAAGTTAAACACTGGATTTAGACGCATCAGCATATCCTGCCTGTCTAAAACTTATAAATAAATATAAATAAATAAAATAAAACAAAAACACCAACCTTCGTAGCCATTCAATAAAGCCTTCTCATACCTCCGCCAAGCTATGCCGTACCGCGTTTCGATCCAGTTCCACAGAGCACAGCTATGCGCTCACAAAGTGAAGGATTAGTATCATAAAGATGTGTCTCAGATCAAATAGGAAGGAGATGGGCTATCTAGCGTGCTACATATAAGACCCACTATCTCCAATTTTATAAACTTGCCAATCCAACTTAACAATTCATGCCACATGCAAACATAGTCGCAGACAAATGGAGGGTTTGTGTGGGTAGGAACTGACTTGGAGAATGCATTTCGGGAGCATGTACGCGCACGGTAGCGATCTTTGAACTGTCTGGTGTACGAAGCGTGGTCAGTTTTCGATACGATTATTTTTTTATTTATTCATTCATGCATCCTTTTTTTCTTTTGTGGGTGTGGTGGTATTGGCCACCCATGTCCAGTAACATAATCGGAGGCGGCGCGTACCTTCTCGATCTCGGCGGCGACGAGCGTGCGCTGCGGCGCGGTCGCCTGCAGCGCCCCGAGCTCCTGCACCAGCAGCGCGTGCACGCGCGACACGTTGATGCGCTTGCCGCCGCCACCTGCGTGCAGGCAGGCTTTAGACATGTTTAAATCTCATTGAGTCTTAAATGTGTTCCTAAAAAATGCAAAATCTAGCATGTGCTTCTAGCAAAAGTGCTTGAGTTTAAAGTTAGTTGTTTACATTTTTGTAACATGGTATTATCAATGATAAATAAATGGTTTCATTTTGACTTGCGATTTTGCCAAGCGGAAGCACGTTAATACACCTTACTGACAGTTGCATGAATGTACGCATGATGTTTTTCTTTCGCAAAGAGTGTTGATAATAGAGATGGAGTTTGATGGTCGAGTTTCTCCTGACGGCGCCATCTATGATATGATATGACTTACATTTTAATTTTTTTAATTATGGATTGGCAAAGACAATGTGTCCTTTAATTTATTTAAAAAAATCCTTCTATTGTTCCCCAATCTATTTAAAAAAGCTTTGATTACATATTGTCTAAACATATAAAGCAGAACTGAGTATTGTATTACGAGGTATGGCATTGTTTATTGTTTATTCATCATTCATAGACAGTACAGTACATTTGTTATATTTTATTATTTGCCACTCATTATTATTTTTTACTCAGTATTTCGACCATGTGTTGGGGAGCCGTTATACAAACCGCAGGGTACTCCGAGCAAAATTCCTGTCAGTTTTTCGAGGATGTGTAGGGGATCTGCAGACATATCGAGAGGTATTCGATAGATAATCCCACCATTACTTCGGGGATGTGTTAGTAGCCGTAAGGCAAGCCGACGGGTATTCTTTCTGAAATTCCAATAAGTACTTTGAAGATGTGTTGGTGAGCCTTAAGTTATGTCCAGGAGTATTCCGAGCGAAATTCCACACCCGAGCGAAATTCCACTAAGCATTTCGAGGATGTGTTGGGCGGCCGTAAGACAAACAGAGGGGTGCTCCAAGCAAAATTCCTGTCAATGCTTCATGGATGTGTAGGGGATCTGCAAGACAAACCGAGAGGTGTTCCGGGCGAAATTTCACAAAGTATTCCGCTCAGAATTTAGAGGCGATGTGGGGACACATTTAGTACCGGCGGGCTGGTCGCAGGAGGCAATGGCGCGTCGCAGCTGCGCCGCGTGGAAGAGCTCCCAGCGCGGCTCCGGCGCCGCCTCCACGCACACCGCCAGCCCCTCCAGCAGCCGCCGCAGCGTGCACCACTCCCACTCCTGCACATTATACCTTTCTTCATACTCGTTTTTTTTTATTTCAATCCATTTTTCATTTCATGACAATTCTATTGATGCTATGAATTTATTATTTATTATTTCATTTTAATTAATATTATTATTATGTTATTTATATCACTAGCAGCTTGAAGCTGATGCGTGAATTTAATTTTTCCCGGAGTGCACTTGTGTATTTTTTTTTTAAATGGTATTTTTAATATTACTTATCATTCAAATTATGTATTCATATTAATTTTATTTATTGATTATTGATTGTTTATTATTATTATTGATTATTTGTTTTTTTTATTGCCTTTAAATGTTTATCTAGTCGGTTTCTATTATTACTATATTTTTTTTGACAATTCTTTTGATGCTTGTCTTGCCTACTAAATAATTGTAATATTAAGTGTAGGTATAGTTTATTTAAAACTGTAGACTATAGTGAGCCTGTTGGCATGATAATTAACTTTTTAAACTTTAATTTTATCATATCAAATATTTTTTTAATTGCATGAGTTCCCTGCATCCCATAGGAGGAAAAACAAATACAATACACTACCTGATCACAATAACTTCCAAGAAAGAAAGCATTTCACGCGACCACATTTCAAACTATTTTTAACATTGCATCCAGTAATGTCTGTAAACACTTCGGTGGTCCAGTGTGGCAAATCGGTTGTCGTCTCGCACGCTGCGCCGCGGGCTTCTTTTGCCACGACGGACAAACAGAAGTGTTAACAGACATTATACGCAGTGACGTAAACATCCAAAGGGCATTACCAAAATCAAAATCCCATTAAAGAGTACATTGACCAAGACCGAGATCAATACGCAAATATTTGATTGAAAATTAAAATTAAAAATAATATTTTTCAAGTACTAATTAATGAAAGTCCCAGCGGACAAGGATTATTATTTTTAAAAAGTTCACAACATGTTGTTCACAGTGTTGTCAGATGTTGCGTATTTTTGCTGTAATAGGTAACGACATTTTATTCCTGTCTTGCGATTTCAGCTAAATGATTAATGTCACAGTCGTTAATCTGCAATAAAAATCTAAACTAAATTCCTTTTAGTATATAGTAAAATTTATTATGTTAGTAATAAAATATTTTATCATTATACTTCCGGTTTAGTTTTGATCTATTTTCCATAGCAATACCTGGCAGTTCCGACCGCGACATGGCGTCATCATGACAGATTGTATGTATGTATCAAGGTAAAGATCGGTCAGTACGTGTTCAATAGTTTACGAATAACCGACAGGCGCTACTATCGCTACAATATTTTCCTTCAGATCGGAAGGAAAAGGTTATCAGCCAGATCAATTTATTTTAAGTTTTACGACCATACTGTTCGATCATAGCGTACTGACTTCGCTTCCTCTACAAACATACACGTTTGTAATTATTCTTCAACTTCTATTTCAATTATAATTTAACTTAAATGCCTTTTTCGTATTTAATAGAAAAAATATATTTATGGTTCAATGCTGAAAGTCCTTGCCTTTCCGTGTGAACAAAGACACAAAGAGAAGTAACATTTCTTTTTTTTTTTTTTTTTTTTTATTTTGAAAACAAACAGTCATACAAAAAATTACATTTATAATAAGAATATCACATAGACCTATAGTTCCCTATTTTTACATGTATAATTACTTATTGAGAGCATATTTTGATGTAGTTGTGATGTGATAAGATAAGATAGTGAATATACAAGTGAGGAAAATAAAAGAAAGACATATTAAAGATAGAACATAAATCAACAAGTATCTAATATAATTTTCATGGTTTTCTTCCTAAATGGTAATAATGAGTTACAAAATAAATCTACTTCAAATAAATGTTTGTTATAGTTGCTCAAACTACGTCGAACAAAAGTGTTTTGAGCATAATTTGTGTAGCATGAGGGTATATAAAACAGGTCCTTATTGCGTGTAGTACGATGAGGTACTTTAAAAGTAATTTTCTCTAATAAAGATGGAGAGTCCACGTGGCAATTAATTATCTTCCACAGAAAAGCTGCATCATTGAGATGACGTCGGCTTTGCAAAGACGGTATAGAGTAACGTAATGCAGAGGTATTGTAGTTAAAAAAATCGTGTCCAGTCCTATAGTCGAGAGATTTGAGGAATTTGTGCTGAATTTTTTCAATTCGATCAATGTAGATATCGTATTGTGGGTTCCATACTGTACTTGCAAACTCTAATTGGCTCCTAACAAAGCTATAATAAAGTGTCTTATAAGTTGACGCGTGTGTGAAATGCCTACCTACCCTTAAAATAAAACCTAATTGTTTATATGCTTTATTTAACATGTGATCAACATGTAGATGAAACCGCATTTTATTGTCAAGTATGACACCGAGATCTCTTATTTGCGTAACTCGTGTTAAGATTGTGTTGTTTAGTCTGTAGTCATATAGTATTGGGTTACGTTTTCTGGAGTATGTTATGATATAGCATTTATCTGTGTTTAAAAAAAGTTGGTTGTCAGTGCAAAACAATTGTAGGTTTTTGAGGTCATGTTGCAACTGGTTGCAGTCGTCACTGGAAGATATAATTTTGAAAAATTTTGCATCATCAGCGTACAAAAGAAAAAAACATTTTTTAATGAAACTATCTAAATCGTTTATGTATAACGTAAAAAGTAAGGGTCCCAAATGGGATCCTTGAGGAACTCCTGAGCTGATGGGTGTGAAACTAGAAATAAAACCTTTTATTGAGACCGCCTGAGTTCTGTTTGTGAGATATGATTTAATCCATCTGTACAAGTCTCCGTGTATACCAGTTCTGAAAAGTTTTTTTAACAAAATATTATGGTTTATCTTGTCAAACGCTTTCGAAAAATCGGTGTAAATTACATCGATTTGATGTTTTTTATCCATAGAGTTTAATATATAATCTGTAAATGTAACTAGATTTGTTTCCACGCTACGACCACGAAAGAACCCATGTTGGTTTGGAAGAATATGCCTGTATACTGCGAAGGAAATTTGTTCGGTGACGAGTTTTTCCAAAATTTTTCCGAAAATGCATAGTTTAGAAATAGGCCGGTAATTAATAACGTCATCTTTTTTACCTGATTTAGGTATGGGAGTTATTAAGGCTTCTTTCCATTTAGTCGGGAAGCAGCCAGAAGTAATTGATTTTTTAAATAAGATTGTTAATGGATAAGTAAGATCAATAGCACACTTAGATATAAGCAAAGGATGAATACCATCTGGCCCAGGGCCCTTATTAACATCAATATTTTTTAAATGTTTCAGAACGTTATCTTGTGAAATGTAAACTGTTTCAAGTGCAATAGGGGCTTCCGTTGATATTTCGGGATAAATTGTGCCATGGACATTGGAGCTAGGTACAAAAACAGAATTAAAATGAGCGTTGAACATATTACATATCTCCCAGCCATCAGAAGATGTCTTACCATTAAAACTCATTTTTTCTGGCAAGTCATTGTGCGAGTGAATGGAGTTTATGAAGGTCCAGAGGTATTTAGGGTTCTTTTTTATATTGTTTTCAATTTTTTCGATATAATTACTGTAACACTCCCTTTCCATAAGGTTTTCTCTTTTCCTCAAACAACAAAATGCCTGGTAGTCTGACTGACTATCATAAAGTTTCCACTTTTTATGATACTTTCTTTTTTCCTTCGTAAGCTTGATAAGTGACTTTGTGTACCAGGGGGCGTACCTTGACGTGTTTGAAACAGTACGTCGGGGAACGTAGGCATCAATAAGGTTATTAAGAATAGAATAAAATATGTTAGTAGCTTCTTCCATGCAGACATTTTTTAAATTATGGTCCCAATTAATTTTTGACAATTCAAGTGAGATTTTATCGAAATTACTTAAATTAAATGATTTTATTTCTCTAGGAGCTGGTTTTAGAAAAGCAAAAAAGTCGAATTTTATCTCAATTTCTAACGATTTATGATGGGGATCGATCTGGACGAGAGGCCTTAAGCATTCAATTACACGGCAGTCTTTGCTACTAAAAACTAAATCTAATATCCTATTGTTAACATTAAAAGCAGAGTTGTACTGTAGCAAGCCCGACAATGAAAGAAATTCCCTAACTAAGTTTACAGTGTTATCAGCGCTGGAGTGTAAACAGAGAAAATTCGAGTCGCCTGAGGTCATCCACTCGCCATTCGTTACGTTAAAATCGCCTAGAAGTAAGAAGGTATCTAGCGGATGCCTGGTGATGAGCTCGAATGCTCTGTCGAAGAAGTTTGTCAAAATTTCTGTATGTCGCACACCGTGAGGATAGTAGACACAGGCTACATTTAAGTATGGGCCAGTGTCGCGCGCCGACAGTGGCACACTCAGCCATAGTTCGTCGACGCCGGCGCCGGGTGGGGGGGCCCACTCGCGGCGGCTGCGTGCGCGCAGCTCGCGTCGCACCGCCACCGCCACCCCGCCGCCGCGCGACTGCCCAGTCGCTAGCGGGTCGCGGTCGGCACGATGAACATTGTACCGACTATCGAAATATTCACCATCGTGGAAAGCGTCAGTCAACCAGGTCTCTGTTAGGCATATAAGATCGTAATCTGATTTTAAAACGTTGGAATAGAAATGTTGGGATTTCGTGCGTAGGCCTCTCACATTCTGGTAATATATAGAAACATTTAAGGTTTTCTCCATTTTAGAACGAAATAATAATAAACACAAACTTGAATTAGACTACGCAATACGAACCATTTAGAATGATACATTATTGTTCTACCCGCTATAGCAAATGTTAACTTAATGTTATCAGCGATGTAACCATCAAGACCACGATAAAAATGCGAAATTGACCTCATACACACATTTATGAACAGAATAATTATATAAAGTCATTTGATTTTATTTAAGTCCTTTTCACTCGTAATAACGATAGGCTTCGACTTTTCATTCTTTCGAATAAATATCTTACAATTACGAACCCACAAATAGGTATAGTTCCGTTCTGCTTTAAGACCACGAGCGCGCTTAAGCAGCAGTTTGTTTGTTGGCGTAAGGTGATCGTTAAGGAACACATTTTTTGCGGGTCCTGAGAAACCGATGTCTGCGGTGGTGAGGCCCCGGCGGGCGCGCACTGCGGCCAGAAGGTCATCTTTGCAGGCCCTCCGGATGAATGAGTCGCACCACGATGTTGGCCTCCACGGCGGCGGGGGTGGCAGCGGCGGCGGCGTACCCGCTCCCGGCGGCGGCGGCGGCGGCCTGCGGCGGAGGTGGGGGAGGCGGCGGGGCAGCTCCGAACCTGCGCACGCGGTGCACGTAGTCGACGTCGGTGTCTAACACAGTGTATCCCACTTTAATCGAAATATCGCGTAGAATTTGAAAGAGGTTTTCTCCGTTTTTCTGTGGCACGCCAGTTATTTCGACATTGTTCATCCGGGTGTACTGCTCCTGTTTGGCGTTATCCGCAGTTAGTTCTGCGATCACAGCCCGAGCATCGGTTAGTTGCGACTGCAACTCATCAATGACGTTTGTCTTAGCTTCGGCGATCACTAACCGGTCGTTAAAGGTATCCAGCCTTCCGTTGAACCGCACGAGATTTTCCTTAATTTCGCTCGTGGTTTCATTCAGTTCCGAAATATGCTTCTTCAAGTCTAACAGGACATTAAAGTCAGACCTGAGGGCTTTGATTTCCTGCATTAGGGAGGCGAGTGTGACCGAATCACTGGCGGCGGCGGCGGCGACGGCGGCGGCGGAGGCGGCCGCTGTCGTCCCGGACCGGCACGACGCGCAGCGCCATGACGCCTTCTTCTCGGCTCCGAGTTTTCTGTAACTTGCCTCGGTTATACCAGCGCAGTGGAAGTGAAGACTACCTTTGCATGAATAACACTGCACCGAGTCCATCACATTCTCGTTACACTTTATGCAAATCATTATTAAACTTAAAACCACACAGAAATAAAAATCACTAAATTATATGTTCTATGTCTTGCCAGTAAGGCTTATATTTCCCTAAACCATCTAATAGATCATTAACGACGCACGTTCACAACTAGTACAGTCCGCTCTCGAGCGGACTGTACTAGTTGTGAAGTTTCACAAGACTAACCTCAAATATTCATTTTTAAAGTGTCTAACGGGTTATTCCTGCTGTGAAAGTAAAGTAAACCATATTAATTATTGTGTGTAAGCATGTGAGGAATGAAAATACGTTTTGTTGAAACGGTCTCGTTTAAGTCGTAGCGCTTTTCTGGCCCATAGTAAATTCGGCAATGTCCTTTATATAACATCTACTCTCTATATGGTGGCATATTTGACACCCGATGTCAGATTTTAATTAGATTTAGGTACGAGTGCACGAAAGGACTCAAAATAAAAATCAATGTCAGCGTATTATTAAACACGTCACTTTTTATGGACAATATGGAAGAAGGGAGCTTTGTCAACTCCATGGAGTTCACTAAAAGTGACGTGTTTGAACATTGATAAACTCGGCCGTCTCTTCCTGCAATCGGGGCTAAAGCTCATGAATCTGATTTTACTGACGTAGGACGTGAGGGTGAGAGCTGATAAATAACAAGATAGGGAAGGTAGTTGGCAGACCTGCGTGGGGTGGTGCGTGGTGGCGGTGAGAGTGGCGAGCAGCGCGGCCAGCGCCGAGTGCTGGCGCGCCGCCGCCGCCGCGCCCGCCTCGCACGCGCACGCGCGCAGCAGCCACGAGCGCGCCGACATCGTCGTGGGCGTCGCGTTCTGCCCACGTCAACAGCACTCAGTTTTATCTTTGGAAGCGGTGTGAGGTACACCTTGAAGCGCGGCAACGAAGGGATATTGTAATGGGGTAAGTAAGCATGTAAGGAATATCCTGGCATGGTTAGGGCTAATATCATGACAAGTCGTCGTTGGAGTAACCGTGTCCTACACTGGTGGCCGTGGACCAGAAAACGCAGTGTGGGAAGACCACACGCCAGGTGGGACGACATCAAGTGCGTCGGCAGAAATCACAGCTCCGTACAGCTGAGCGCCGGGAGGACTGGAGGAAAATGTCCAGCAGTGGACGGAAGCACGCTGACTGACTGACTGAGTAATTAATTGAAAATTACCTACTGTCCTGCATAAATAGCAAATAAATGACGGTAGTGGTATTAAATATCCATGTCCAGTTACATAAAAAACGGAATATCAGAAGTTTCTGACAGAAAAACATATTTTTGGGACATCAGCAAATAGGTTGGTTAATCAATCATTGCATTCGAAATGAAAGGCATTTGAAGTAGGATTAATAAAATAAATCAGCAACATCTCATAAAAAGATGAAACATTGTTAAAAGCATTCAATTAAATTGTTCAAGTCCACCATGGGGTCCTTCAAACATGGTGTCCCGCAAAGAAAGCGCAGCATCCGAGGGGATATGGCAGGGAGCTCAGAGAGTACTGCAGTCGGTACGAGCTCTCCCCTGCAGGTCTTCTAAGTTCTCACAACGAATACCTGCGAGGAGCTAATGGTTTTTTGACAGCTACTCGCAGTGATGAGAGCTTCTCGTGTTCGCTTCATGAGCGCATACACTGGAGGGCTCGCTTGTCTGTCAGCATCGAGATCAACCCACCTCGAGGTTGACGTGCGCGGCGACGTGACGCGAGAGCAGGTTGTCCCGCGAGCGCAGGAAGCGCAGCACGGGCGCGGACGTGGGCGGCGAGCACAGAGAGTACAGCAGGCGGTATGCACTCTCAACCAGAGGGGTCGCTTGTCTGTGAGCATCAATATGTTACCAGAGTAATGGCTTATAAACTAACACTGTTAATAATAAAGGGGTTGTTTGTCTGTGGGTATAAAAATGTTACCAGATGCTAACACACTAACACTCGTAATAATAATAACATTTTAAACTGTTGATGATACTCTGATTAGTAGGAAAGTCAAAATTCACAGTAATATCCCACAACCGCTTGTCTGCCCGGAGGTATTTGGCTACAATACCGTTGTTTGCCCAGAAATGTAAATCCTGCCATGGGAAAATAAGCTGATAATTAATTTGAATTTCAGCGACATCTACAATTGAAGCATTGTAATCAGATTTTGAAAATAATGTGAAAAAGTATTGGACGTGACATTCGTCGGAAGCAGGATTCGAATGTGTGACCTTTGGATTACATGTCCACTGCTCTAACCAACTAAGCTATTCCGACAATTACGTCAGCCAACGAATTTCTCGATTATATTTGAATCGACACAATGCTTCCCCTATCTTCTGCTAGATGGCGCTGATGATGTTTTTGCATATTGATCCTATGCTAAGCAAGCATCCTGCTTTCGACGAATGTCATGACCAATACTTATTCAGATTATTTTCAAAATCTGATTACAATGCTTCAAATGTAGATGTCGCTGAAACTCAAATTAATGAGATAACGGTAATGTCGTATCCATTCAATACATAAAATCATCAAGTTAATAATTGCAGCCGGTTCAGTGGTAGGGTTTATAAATGGGATCAATGCTCAAGGGATCAGAGGTAGGCAAGGAAGATGCTGCAAGAATGGTACGGGAGGGGGGTCAGTCTTGTGTTTTCTATGATCCACACTCAATTTACCACCTCCCGCACTACCAGCTGCATCGGCGGACACGACACCGACCTGTCAGTGTTTTCGCCGCCGGCGATGTGAGCATCGAGCAGCGCCAGCAGTGAGTGCAGCACGGTGCGCGGGTACCCCGCCACGCCCGGCTCGTTCAGTGCACTGCGACTTACCTGAGGAGATGACGTGGTTGAATTTTTTTCCCGCATTTCAAAATCTGATCACAATGTTTCACTGTAGATGCTGTTTTATAGCCCCAGACAGTACTTTTTGTGTGTGCTCCCAAACAGGATTTTTTGGGATAAATAGATTATGAGTAAAATTCAGGAACTACACATAATTAGAAGAAAAAATCATGACACAGATCTAAATCCCAATGTTTATTTCTCAGTCCCCATATATTTTGCTGAAGTCGAGTAATATGGTTGGCAAAAAAATTGATTTTGAATCTTAGTTGTGTCACTTGGATTTATTCTTTTGATTATGAGTAATTATTTTTCCAGATGTTTTCCATACCTATCCCGAAATGCACTGCTTTCATACTTATAAACACATTATTTTACAGGAGATTCTAGAGGAAAAGTACAATCACGCATCAATAATGCATAACTATGCATAAGTACAATCACAAAACATTTAATTTACATTCCAAATATAGACACATATCTCTACCAGGCTAGGTAATCTGTCCACTCACATCGCTGGAGAGCTGAAAGCCGAGCAGGTAGTGCGCGACGTTGGGCGCCGGAGTGTGCAGGGTCTGCTGCAGGAGCTGCACGATGCCCTCCTTGGTCTGGCGCACCAGCGCGCCCGTCGCGCCCTCCGCAGACCACTCCTCCGCTTCCAGACACTCAACGAAGCCGTGTCTGTGATCGTGAACGTGGAATGTTAGGCACAAGCATCTCATGCATGGCCAATATCCACACAGAGTGTTAATACTACAAAACTACTGTTATGATATAAGCCCAATAATACCACATTCCCGAAGGAATTAGGTGCCATACCAGAACCTTTCCCTTTATGAGTACGGCTACACTGAAATGGATGGAAACACAGAACATTTTTCATGAACGTTTCGTAGTTTCATCCAATGCGGTAGTACGCACCGGGTGGGCTTAGCCCTACAACCTAGTATGCCCTACCACCTTCACTTCTATATGGGTTTCGAACCGTGAAACAGTTCGCATTCATAACGAAATGCCTTTATCCAACACAGACAGAGAAAGAAAGTGGTGTATGACCGGGGCGACGATTTGAACCAATAACCTCTCGCATGAAAGGCAAGTCCTCCAGCCCCTACGCCATGAGCTGCACAAAAGCGGTAGTCATGTCGGACCTGATGTGCACGTTGGTGGTGTGGTCGCGCGCGAGGTCCGCGAGCAGGTGGCGCGCGGCGGGCGGGTGCTGCAGCGCGCGGCACAGCAGCGCCACGGCGCGCGCCGCCGCCGCCGGCAGCCGCGCGCCGTCGCCCAGCACGCGGCACACTGACACCAGCCGGTCGGTGCCGTCGCGGCCCTCCGGGGCTGTGCACACAACAGTGCATGAACATATCAATCTGTAAGGGACACCCCCTTGCCCGTGCGTCGAAGATGGCGCCACTGTCGTTTGTCACTATTTTTGCTATAACTTCCCACAAATATGAAGTTACAAACTATTACTGTCTTGGCGGGCAATTGAATGTCATTAAACAATTCTTGAAAAACCGCATTCTGCTAGCGGCTTGCGTTCTCGCCGATACTTGATGCCTTGCAGACACACTCATGTTAACACCGGCATTGCAGAACTGAGAAGCTATGTGTCGCACTTACGTCCGCCCATTCCCAATAAGCTCACTAAATGGCCCAGTTCAAAGACAACTCTGTTCTTTGACAACATGTTTTTGTCAGGGGGTAGGCAAAGGACCTTTCCTTACAACCGTCATGTAAACTAAACAAACAGATTCTTACCCAGGATAAGTTTGCTGAGGCCCATGATGACGACGGTATAGCCGGCGGCGCTCGCCTCCGCCAGGAACTGCCGCTCCAGCTGCAGCGCGCGCTCCAGCAGGGTCAGCACGCTCACCAGGCACGCCTCCATGTGCTCCTGACCACCATAACGCGACCAGTGTGCCGTGGATATCATAACAACAGCAGTTCGACTAATCCAACTTTCCATACAATACTCAAGCATAGGTCAGGTTACATAAAAAATCAACGCCATCTAGTAGATGACAGAGGAAGCATTGTGTCAATTTTATTATAATCGAGAAAATTGTTGGCTGGCGTAAATGTCTGGATATTTCAGAGGGAGAGCAGTGAACATTTAATCCAAAGTTCGCAGGTTCGAATCATGCTTTAGACAAGTGTACAGACTGACACAATACAATCTACAAGCTTCAATGTAGATGTCATTGTATAACCTCAAATTAATAAGATACATACAAATATCTAGTAAAGCTTGCAACGAAAGGTCAGACCATAGATTAATAATAACTTACTGGCTTAAGTTGATGGCCCACCGCCATAGTGACAGAAGTTTCACACAATATGTGTTAAGCAAGCTGGCCCTCTATTGCAATAAACGTTGAACTAAGATGGTCACTTCGATTCAATCGATCACAATAAAAAGTGTTTTTACCAGGAGATGACGCAGCCATCAGGCTCACTGCTTTAAATCTATTAAAAAGTCGTTTGATTTTATGGGTTGTCAAAATATGTGTATCGATTCAAAAATGTATATTTTCCAACTTTGATACAAAAATTATAATATTAATCTATATGAATAAATCCTATGTTTGTACAGCGCTATCTATTGGCTATTTCGCCAATTCTAAGTACGAAAGTGGCGCCATCCTATTTCCATAGCCGTAAAAATGTATCCATGCAGTAGCACCATCTATTGGTCATCCCTTCGGCATTGACCTATTCGTGACACATCTAGTTCTTCATTCTTTCATGTTCAGACATAACTAGTCACCAAATGTCACCTCTCCGGGCTGCGGCTGGCAGGTCTCGAGCGGCGCGACGCTCTCGTCGAGCGTGTGCAGCAGCAGCCGCAGCAGCTCCGACTTGGTGTGCAGCTGCAGCAGCACGTGGAAGCCGGGCGGCGGGTCGGCGTCGCGCGCGCGCCCCGCCGGCGGGAAGTCCGCCGCCGCCGGCTCGTACGGCTCCAGCCAGCGGACCAGCAGCTTGCTCACCAGCGACAGGACCTGCCCGGGTGACACGAGGTTGTACTACAGGCTACGGGCGGCACGTGTCGAGCGGCGCGACGCTCTCGTCGAGCGTGTGCAGCAGCAGCCGCAGCAGCTCCGACTTGGTGTGCAGCTGCAGGAGCACGTGGAAGCCGGGCGGCGGGTCGGCGTCGCGCGCGCGCCCCGCCGGCGGGAAGTCCACCGCCGCCGGCTCGTACGGCTCCAGCCAGCGAACCAGCAGCTTGCTCACCAGCGACAGGACCTGCCCGGGTGACACGAGGTTGTACTACAGGCTACGGGCGGCACGTGTCGAGCGGCGCGACGCTCTCGTCGAGCGTGTGTAGCAGCAGCCGCAGCAGCTCCGACTTGGTGTGCAGCTGCAGGAGCACGTGGAAGCCGGGCGGCGGGTCGGCGTTGCGAGCGCGCCCCGCCGGCGGGAAGTCCGCCGCCGCCGGCTCGTACGGCTCCAGCCAGCGGACCAGCAGCTTGCTCACCAGCGACAGGACCTGCCCGGGTGACACGAGGTTGTACTACAGGCTACGGGCGGCACGTGTCGAGCGGCACGACGCTCTCGTCGAGCGTGTGTAGCAGCAGCCGCAGCAGCTCCGACTTGGTGTGCAGCTGCAGGAGCACGTGCTCGGCGGGAAGTCCGCCGCCGCCGGCTCGTACGGCTCCAGCCAGCGGACCAGCAGCTTGCTCACCAGCTACAGGACCTGCCCGGGTGACACGAGGTTGTACTACAGGCTACGGGCGGTACGTGTCGAGCGGCGTGACGCTCTCGTCGAGCGTGCGCAGCAGCAGCCGCGGCAGCTCCGACTTGGTGTGCAGCTGCAGTAGCACGTGGAAGCCGGGCGGCGGGTCGGCGTCGCGCGCGCGCCCCGCCAGCGGGAAGTCCGCCGCCACCGGCTTGTACGGCTCCAGCCAGCGGACCAGCAGCTTGCTCACCAGCGACAGGACCTGCCCGGGTGACACGAGCTTGTACTACAGGCTACGGGCGGCATATGTCGAGCGGCACGACTCTATAGTCAAGCATGTGGAATTACAGGTGCAGCAGCTCCCATTTGGCGTGCAGGTGTAGCGGCATATATAAGCTAGTTGATATCACAATGACCAATACTTACTACTTTAGAGGATTTATAATCAACTTCGATTTTGTTTGATTTATGACTACAGTGTTCATGATTTACTTTTAGCTATAAGTCGATTGGTAATTAAAATTTTTGAAAATCTCACCAAATCAAAGTCTGCTTTGTAGACATGTTACATTCTCCTCATCACGGAGACTGCCTTTTGCTTTGAAAACAGAGAAGGTTCCAGAGTGCAATAGAAAGAGTTAGGGGCCGATTTCATAATATTTTGAAAACTGAATCAAAAAATGTCATCTGTATTATTGCACCAGCCAAATTGTGTATCTAAACGGAACCAATTCCGTTTAGATACACTAAATGAAATTTAGATTTTTTATAAATTGATTTATATTTTCAAGTATTCATGCATTACATTTACCTTCACTGATCAAATTGTCTAAAATATTTTTTTCCTCTTTTATTATGACCTTCAACTGCAAAGGGTTTATAAATTTTTCATATGAGAACATGATAAGACGTAGAAACAAAAAGTGTAGTATTCTTTCAACCATTAACACCTATTCTAAACGAGTACAGCGAACGCACCTGCCACTTCTCGGCGGGCTTGGCGTAGGGCCGGTGGGGCGCGGGCAGCGCCACGCGCTGCACGACGTGCTTCACGTACGGGTCGAGGCCGGGCGTGCGCGCGCCGGCGCCGAGCGCGCGCGGCGGCGGCGCCGCGCCGCACAGCGACTCGAGCAGCGTGAGGAAAGCGCGCGTCAGCGGGTACTCCTCGTTGCGCGTCTCCACCTGTCGTCGAGGGCGATGTTAACACGTCCAACCCAAAAACGAAAAGCATGCATCCAACGAAATTTTTAGGACTCTTTTCATTGACCAAATACCCCAAACCACTGTTTTGCATACCCCACTCATTGATCGATGTATTTCAAACATGCCGTTAAGGTGATATGTCAGTCTTTTAAGTTTTATTACAGTACGGAACTGCAATATTTCCTTCCCGTCTTCGTTTGCTCCATCATCAATTAGGAAATGCAATACCACACTGACTAAAATTATATTAGCAAAACACACTGCATTTCAGAAGGAATTAGGTGGCCATAACCTTCTCTTTATGAGCACGGCTACATTGAACTTGATATAAAACACTGATAGTTGTTAATTGCCCTCCGATCTTTATCTTTTCTGCAATGTGATGGTACCATCCCGGGTGGGCTTATGCAACAGCTCGCATTTGTGACGAAATGTACTTATCCAATTCAGAAAGAGAAAGGGATTAAACACCCACAAACTCTGTCGAGGTACGCAGCTACTAAGCTACGAGTGGCTAATCATTCAGCTTTCCATCAATGATGATGAATGCAGGTAAAACAATGGGTGCTGTTTGTGGGGAGTGGCTTGCTCCAATTGGTAACATGTTAAATAGCGGGTATGGTCTTTACAAATAAACTGATATTTGTCATGAACTGTTGCAAACAAAATGAATTGTTGATTCTCGTCAATTCTTATTAATTTTGTGTTTTTACCTGTGATAGTAAGCAGTGGCAAACACTGTTAAAAAAAAAACCAGCGGAGTTTCTTGCCATCTCATCTGTCCATTATGGATGATGCACAGATGAGATGGCTGGATGATGAATAAACAATAAAAAGCTGACGGTGAAACGACCCACAGACACACAGACCTCCTCGAGCTCGGCGTGTATGCCGTGCTGGCGGTACGCGGAGGTGGTGGGCACGGTGCGGATCATCTGCGCCGCCTCCATGGCGGCCCAGACGCGCGGCGCGCTCGCGGCGCACGAGCCGAGCGCCGCGAGCGCCAGCGCCAGCTCAGCCTTCAGGCTCACCGGCACGTGGCACCCGATCAGACCTGCCGACGGTACCGTGCAAATTTGTTGATTTCTACTCTTTTTAACCAACTTCAAAAAGAAGGAGATTATCAATTTGACCCGTATATTCATGCTGAGTTCTGAGCGGTCACCATGGTAAATTAATACGCCGGGTGAATAGGCAAGTGAGTGATATAGTTGCAAATTGGTAAATTTTAGTAGGCTGGGTCGAAAAACACGTTGTTAGACAGTATGGTACAAAATGCAATTAAATGTCAGATTTAATCACTCATTTGCCAGTTCACCTGGTGAGTTAATTTACCATTGTAGCCCTGGCTCTCTGTCAACAGGCTCTATAACATTCTGGGCTGTTAATGCCGGCCATTAAACTTTTTTACTGAATTTCCTGTATCTTGGATGGATTGCAAACATAATACAAAGGGTTAATTAAGTATTTGTTTATGCCTTGTTTACGTATAACAGTCTATTTCCTTGAATCATTTGGATGGATATTCTTTGTACGACTCAAAATAACTCCCAAATGAAAAAATTAAAGGTCAGATCATGAACTGCAAAAGTTAACCATTCACGACCCCTAAAGTTGGACATGATGGAGATAACGGATAATCTTTAAGGCGCTAGGACTAGCCAACTACTCGCGCCATACAAATGCACTTTTTAACAAATGTAATAATATGTAGTGAAACGCTTCAGAAAATCCAAATAGAACTCCAGACTGATAATGGATTGTTAATATTTTTTTATTCCATCATTTATTTAAATAATAATAAAAATAAAAAAAGTTGATTTTTCTAATTAGAAATCTGAAAGTCATTCGATTTCTAGATATAAGCAAAAACAGCATATATGCATAAACAAAAAAATCCATTTGCTTTTAGATTTCTACATTTAGTCAAAAAAGTTCGGAAATGGACACCGTTTCCGCAATGTATTTTGTATAGAAAAAGGAAACATACATTAACGAAAATCATTCGATTCCTAGACAAGGAATCATATATTGTAAGGATGACACTTATAATCGTCAGACTTAGTTAGTTTACTTGGGGTGCCTCGTCTAACTTTGCGATTTGGCTAGTACCAGGCCCTTAATACAGCTAAAAAGAGTGTATTTGCAGTAATAGCATACCACCATCGATAGATTCAACTTTGAGAAGAACTGCTCCATATGTCATTTGTAATATGTTTGTGTTCACGCACCAATGGTCGGAATGGTTTGTGATACTGACAGTAGCTTTGAGCGTGCAATATGAATCTAGACCCTTTTTTTCATCGTGAGCACTGCAATCGTGTACAGTTCAAATAGGACCATGGTAAAGGTCTTCTATATTCGAATCTGTAGTCCATACAGAAGGTCTGTTTCAGCCCCTGTGCAACTCGAAAGAGCACGTCACAGTCGACTTTTAAACGCTCCTCAAGTGGTTTTGGAAGCCCTTTTAGTGATTATCGAGGTGTGATGCAACGTACCGAACATGCAGTTGACAGCGTCCCACTGTAAGTTCTCGCAGATGTCGACGCAGGCGCCAGCGTCGATGCGGGCGATGGCTTGTATCAGCTTTAGCGCAGCGATCAGGGCTTCAACCTGCACATGTATAGTTGTATTAGGACATATTATTTTGTAGCAGAGGCGTCAGCATTGGTTGTGGGTTTTTTGGTTGTTTCTTAACGGACTTTTAATTTAATTGGGTTGAAAACTATCCCATCGTTATTGTGTCATGACTTACATAGCACAAAATTCTCATCGACATAAAATTCATTGTCGTTAACATTAAATTGTAATTTTTCAAGGTTATTTTTCTGTGTCCCACGTTTTATTGCCAATACATCATGATTTGCATAAACATTTCATTGATGTAATGGTATTAAGGTGGGCCTTCCCGCTCAACTCCCCATACAAACGGGGAAAGAAGATCACGTTCATATTTCTTGTCAGAGATCCAAAATTTTGCTCAACATTTTTTTTTGATCGAACTAGATGTCTTATGACCGTTGGCATTGTACAATTGTGTTTGATTTCTAAGTTATAAGGTCCGAAAGTGCGAATTTTTCGTAGGTTTAATACAATAACTTTGGAGGTGGATCAACGATAAATAATTTGATTTCATTTGAACGATAAATCAGACATCTTAAAAAGATTAGTCATCAGACCTAGCTTGTTTCATGAAAATGTATAATCAATTTAGTTTTTGTTAGATTTTTGACTACAGCTGTCGTAGTTTACTTTTAGCTATAAGCCGTTTTGTAATTAAAATTTTCGTAAATCTTACCAAATCAAACACTATGCGCATTGTCTGCTTTGTGGACATGTTGCATCCTCCTCATCACGGAGCCTGTCTTTTTCTTTAAAACAGAGAAGGTCCCAGAGCGCAATAGTTCTGTTTTGTACCGTGCCCGCGAATGAGTTAGTCCCGCCTTAAGCTTAAGTTGGTATTATAATGTTCAGAGTTGCCTTTCATGCGAGAGGTTATGGGTTCAAATCGTCGGCCCGGTCATGAAACACTTTAATTATCTTTTCGATAAATGTATGCATCACACATACATTTGGTTTTACTTATTTACTGTCAGAGTTCTTCACATCTACTGCAGCAGCTTCATGCACTAAGAGTGATCAACATGTACATATCCTTATTTGAGAAAATCCCACCTCTTCTTGCCTAACAAGTAAGCGGCGGCCCGGAGTGACAAGCGCTGAGGCCCCCATGGATGCCATGTGTTGATCTGACAGCGACACAGGGTCTTGACGTAGATTGCTAAAAACACACATTAATGGAATACCAATAAGTTGTTTTATTTCTGTATTAACGATTTATTAATAGGACTATTATATTATTATAATATTTATAATATTTCGACAATGTATGCCATCTACAACCACTCTAAAGTAATCTACGCTCCTTAAGACTACAGATCTCCCTGAAGTAATCTATGGAAATAATGCATTTTTTTTTATTTCTAGGTTAAAAATACATTATGAAATCATATTGTTGGATTTCGCTTTAAAAAATTACACATTTAAAAAGAAAAGATGACCTAAAAGGGATCCATAAGATACACCAGATGAAACAAAAAAACATTCACACCAATAATGATTTGCAACCGTATGTTCGTGGCCGATGGATTTATCAGGTTACTTTAACATCAGCTTAGAAGCAATATGTGGAACCTAATGGAGTATAATTTACAAATGAGGTGTTCGTGATTAATTCTATTGAATGCTTTGTTTAATAAGCTCAATAAATATAGATTTTGCTCAATTATAAATGGTCGTCAACGGTTTTTATTGCAATATTAAAAAAGGGTAAAGTTGTATCTCAAATCCTCGCTCCGGTCATGCACCACTTTCTTTCTCTTTCTGTGTTGTTTAAGGTGGCCCATCCCGCTCATCTTCCCATACAAAAGGGAAAAGAAGGTCACGCCCATATTTCTTGTCAGAGATCCAAAATTTTGCTCAAAATAGCTTTATTTGATCGAACTAGATGTCTGATGACCTTTGGCAATGTAAAATTGTGTTTGGTTTCTAAGTTATAAGGTCCGAAAGTTCGAATTTTTCGCGCGTTTTATACAATAACTTTGGAGGTGGATTACGCAATGATAAAGTAAGATCATCTTAAAAAAAAAAGGCAAGACATAATGGAGCTGGACATCTTAAGATATCCTGCTGAAATTGAGTTGTTCTCGCTGGAGCACAAACTCATCAGGACCACATCCACACAACTCATCCGCTTATAGTCAACCGACTGATCGCAGATAGCAAGATAACAAAAAAAAAAAAAAATCTTAAAAAAATTAGTCATCAGACATAGCTTATTTAATCAAGATATATAATCTATTTGGTTTTTGTTAGATTTTTGACTACAGCGGTCGTGGTTTACTTTTAGCTATAAGTCGTTTTGAAATGAAAATTTTCGTAAATCTTACCAAATCATACGCTATGCACATTGTCTTTTTTGTGGACATGTTGCATCTTCCTCATCACGGAGCCTGTCTTATTCTTTGAAACAGAGAAGTTCCCAGAGCGCAACAGCACGGTTTTGTACCGTGCCCGCGAATGAGTTAGTCCCGCCGGGTTGGGCCACCTTAAGTGCATTTAATTACGAATGCAAGCTGTACCATGGTTCGTAACCCATGTAAAACTGTAGGTCCCCTTCCCCTACAAGGTGGTAAGGATGAACCTATGGTTGAAGCGGCAATGAAAAATTCGGTAGTTATGTGGTATTAGCCATCCACGTCAAGTTGCATAATGAAAAAAAATCGTACAGAACCCTGTTAGCATGTCAAAAGGAAACAATGAAGGCGACTCACGTGTAGTATCTGTACATGGCGGGTAAGAGGTGGTGCGCGGAGACGGGCGCCGGCTGCGGGTGTCCGTGGGCGGCGGGCGCGGCGTCGCGGCGCGCGAGCAGCGCCCACGTGTGGCGCGCGCACGCGAGCGAGGCCAGCGCGCGCAGGTACGGCGGCAGCAGCGGCGGCGCCACCAGCTCGCCCGACAGCCGAACGAACTTGTACAGGCTCGCGGCGCGCCCCCCCGACCTGCGCGACAGTAGTGGATTGTCGAGTCACATATGACCAACCTGCGCGGTGACGCCATCATCTCAGTAGAGGATTGCAGTGTTATGACCGACCTGCGTGGTGACGTTAACATCTCAGTAGTGGATCGTCAAGTTATGATCGACCTTGGCAGTGACGCCACCGTCTCAGTAGTGGATTGTTGAGTTATGACCGACCTGTGCGGTGACGCCACCATCTCAGTACTTAAAACATAACTTTGATCTTTGTTATAATGCTACATCGTGATTTAGAAAAAAAAAATTTTAAATAAGAAATTTCAGTACATTTTGTATGAAGCGATTTTGGTCTCATCCGTAAGTTACATTTTTTGTATACATTTTGTTTATTCCTTTATTTTCCTCCATCACAAATGCAGTACACACACTCTTAAATTCGTATTTTTTTTTATTTTATTCTTATAGGAAAAAAAATATGTATAACATTATATAACCTACAGAAAAATTAAGATTAGAATGGTTTGAGAGTGATTTCAACAAGAATAAGATTTCTGTATGAGAGTCTGACCCAAATACTCCTGGAACAAAATAATGGATTACTATACACACCGGTAGGAGTGTGAGTGCTGCTGGTCGACCGCGACCCAATACTCGGCCCTGAGGCCGAGCGGGTCCTTGTGGTAGAGGCGCTCCACGCAGCGCAGCAGCGCGTCGAAGTGTCCCCGGTGGTGCGAGGAGTCGCCGGCGGGCGGAGCGAGACCCTCCGCCGCGTACATTTGCGCCGTCCGCGCCGCCTCGTCCGCCCTGAATGCGAAAAGAGAAGACCATATCAAGTCCGATTATCTATAGATACAAGCAAAAACTGCAATGGAGAAGGACATTTTTTAATAGAGTTTACTGGAGACAAATAAATAGATAAAGTCCGCGCGGAAAGAGAACCGGCGTGGCGTACAATGGAACTAACATTAAGATTTTCACATAACATACACAGCCTCAAAATATCAAGTTTTTTGAAGTGAAAACTTCTTTAGCGGCGCTGAGCACTTTTTGTTGGATGGGTAAAAACTTCCAAACTCGCGTCAGGGTCACGTGATGCTGATCGAAAAAGCGTAAGATTGAAGTGAAAACTTCTTTAGCGGCGCTGAGCACTTTTTGTTGGATGGGTAAAAACTTCAAAACTCGCGTCAGGGTCACGTGATGCTGATCGAAAAAGCGTAAGATTGAAGTTGTCAATAGATTCGAATCAAAACTGTTTGTTTCTTACTTCAGCTATCATAAACCGATTGTATCAGTTTTAGAAATTTGCGATGATGATTCTGGTAATAACGATGGTGAAAAAGTCGTCGAAATTATGGATGAAAGTTGATTTTTCTAAGAGATAAAAATTAATGTAATATATAAATAAATAACGATATAATATTATGAATAATAACATGTAAATTGTCATATTTGTGTACGATAGCGCAATAAATAAACATTGTATTCTACCTCATAAATGATAGTATTTTTGTACTTATAATTAAACACAACGTTAATACTAAAGTTTTCACTTCTGCCGGCACTCCCGGAGTGCTACCGGTGTTTTTTTTTTAAGTTAAGCGCGGCATATGGCGTACGCCAGGACCTAAAGGTGCCCGACGACGCCCATAGGTTTTCGAACATTCAGGGGGGCTGCGAAAACCATGCCAGCCAGAAGTTGTTACAGTCATACTATAATGATGTGCCAGTGTTGTCAACAGGACAAATATGACAATAATGGTAAATGTGAACATGTGCGCACTCAAATCTTACGACGATTCTCTTTCCGCACGGACTCTATTGTAAATTTTAGAATTGGTGAGGTAGAACTAGGCCGGTCGCCTCCAAGCGCAAGCGGCTGCGCAAAACCAAAACTAGATCTGATTTGGCTTCTGCACAGCCTCTTGCGCTTGGAGGGGACCGGCCAAGGTTCCACATAATTCTTTGGGTCTAGCCAGATTGTATTCCATATTCTTTGCGCGGGCATGGGCTCAAATCCCCGACCTTCTTAGTTGAATAAGTGCATTTTATTACGAATATGAGCTGTTTCATGGTTCAGATTCATGTAAAACTGTCAACCTCAATATTAAAGTTTGAATAACGTTCCTGTATGAGATTCTAAACACCGCTGATTGAGCGGCTCGTAGCCTAGTGGCGTGGGGACTAGCCTAGCGTACCAGAGGCCTGGGTTCAATTCCGACATGCACCATTGTCTTTCTATTTCCGAGTTCGATAAGTGCATTTCGACACGAATGCGAGCTGCTCCATGGTTCGGAATCCATGTAAAACTGTAGGTCCCCTTCCCCTACTAGGTGGTAGGGTTTAAGCCCATCCGGGTTGGTACCATCGCATTGGATGAAAAGATGGTCGAAGCGGCAATGAAAAATTGTTCGTCTTTTCCATCCAGTTTAATGTAGCCATGCTCATAAAGGGAAGGTCCTGGCATGGCACCTAATTCCTTCGGGAATGTGGTGTACTGGGCTAATATCATAACGGTAGTTGTGTGGTATTAGCCATCCATTTCAGGTAGCATAAAAAAAACCGTCTAGAACCAAATAGTGATCAACTCAACAACTCCATTATTGATATGAAACATCCGGACTGCTCACTTGATCCGGAGGTCCATCAGCTTAGAGTGCATGAGCACGATGAAGTCGGTGAGCAGCGCGTGCGCGCGCCGCACGTAGTACTCCTCGCGGTGCAGCCGCGCGCTCGTCAGGACCACCTCGTCCAGGTACTCGAGCACCTGCCGTGGGGCGTTCACGTTAACGAGATAAACTTTAATTAACTGTAACAATCTCATGTTTTTCAGTATTTTGTCATCACATTTTTTCAAAAAATGAGGAGAAGATAATAATTATGGCTGACGAAGAATCGGTAGGTCACCTCTTATTACCAAGAGAAAAGTGTATTTGTCCAGGTTATTACTACCGTTCACCTCACAATCCACATTTGCACATTTTACCACGCTTTCAAAACATATTGTGACAGAGAATTTTAATAATTCATGCAGTCAAAAGGGAAGGTCCAGGCATGGCACCTAATTCCTTCGGGAATGTGGTGTATTGGGCTAATAACATAACGGTACTTGTGTGGTATTAGCCATCCATGTAAGGTTGCATAAAAAGAAAACTTTCTTTTAGGAAAATTAGAAAAATATTAGAGAATTTGCAAAAACGCATTTCTAATATAATGACACTGTCCCTGCATTACGAAACGCGTACATTGCAAATATTGCAGTGAAAGTGAATACAGTGAATACTGGTGTTCCGAATTGATATCACTGCTCATAGCTACAATTGCGCAATATAAAATCGGAACAAATTTGAGCAGATATTGTGAATTCTCCACAATATACGCTACAGCAATTAAAAAATTCGTCACATCGGGTAGGTGTTTCCCATCTCTCTCTACCTAGCGGTTGTGACTTTTAAGTTGACTCTTACTCTCACACTGACAACTCTCGTTCGTATGGGGGCGGCGTACTGCGTAGTAGTAAGCGTCAGGGCTTACTACTGACTTTCTCGAATTCCAACGATACGTGACACCTTCACAGGACGGTATTTAGCGCAACGAACATTCGATGTCGCGCGTCCCAAATTCGTAAGCGAACTAACTACAGTAGGAAGTTTTGGACTGACTCGCGGCTACGCTGCCGCCATACGAACGAGTTTCGATGCCCCCCCTGCCCTCCGACCTTGCCGTCGATGGCGGCGTCCACGAGCGCCTCGTCCTGGTCGAGCAGCTCGGCGAGCTGGCCGCCGGCGCGGCGCAGCAGCGACTGCGGCGCGCGCTTCAGCGCCGCGAGCGCCAGCCCGAGCGCAAGCTGGCAGAGCGCGCGCGCGCCGCCGGCCGCCGCGGCGGGCGCGGCCGCGGCGGTGGGCGACGGCGCCAGCTCCGCGAGCAGCGCGGGGATCAGCCCCGGCTCCTGGATAAGCGGAAGCTTCTTGGCCAGTTCCTCGCCGTCTTCCCTCCTGAGAGTTTATTTATTTATTTTATTTAAGAGAGCAAGCCTAGGCTGATTCAAATCAGAGGTTCTCAAACTTATTTCTTCTACTGTCTACTTTTTTCGCACTTTTTATTCAATAACTATGGACGTGGATTACTCAACGATAAAATAAAAACATTTCAAAATGGTTAGTCATCAAACCTTGCTTGTTTCATTAAGATTTATACTAATTTGGTTTTCGTTTGATTCTTAACCACAGCGGTCATGATTTACTTTTAGCTATAAGTCGTTTTGTAATTGACATTTTCGTAAATCTTACCAAATCAAACACTGATGATCTTTTTTAAACAGAGAAGTTCAGAGAGCGCAATAGCGCGGTTTTGTACTGTGCCCGCGAATGGGTTAGTCCCTTCTGGAAGGGCCACCTTAAGACTGAACAGCTTTTCAACCATCTTGCTTCGAAGCACTGGCGCAAATGAACCAACAATAAAGGAAAATGCTGCAGTGCAACATAAGGCACGTCCTAGAAAGGCATCTGTTCCCAATAGTGTCAATAGCCATTCATGCAATTATATAAAAAAATGGTAGTTGAAGTTTGGTAAATTGAAGCGATGCGGTGCTATAAGTGAGCATTCCTACCTTTGAATGAAGTCTACATTAACGATATAAAAAATATTATGCTTCAAGAAAAACATACTTGTGTAATACCGAAAGGTCTAGAGCGTAAAGCAACGCCATGTGTAGTGCGAGCGAGATGTCGTCGAGAGAGCCGCTAGCCGCTTCTCCCGCCGGGTTCGGCGCTCGCGTCACCTGTCATCATTACACTATTTAACTGGTTACCACAATTAGTTAGCTAATCTTATTATTTGGAAAAGAGACGTCGTTTTCACATTTTTTTCTTACTTTGTTAGTATTTCAAAATGTGAATAGGAAAAAGCTATAAGATTATGTTAATAATTACCTCGGACAACAATCGCATGAGGATATCTCTGGTAAGTCCCCGCTGAGCCGATGCCGCAAAAATGACACCTGCCAACAATTTCCTGCAACAGACACTAGGCGTATTAGAACTAAGTATAACAATAATTATGCATACTATTCAGTTCTAAACAGATGCATGACTACCTATGATCACAAATATTCAACTTAGACATATTTAGTTTGAGCAAATGGTCATTTTGGAAATTTGCTAAAAATGTTAAAACCAGTGAAGAGTGAAATACATATTCATTCCACAGCAATACATACATACCTACACACCCTCACATCTCACAACACACTATTCTCTTACATATCCTCAATCACACAAACACTCTCCATTTCTAGCGCGCTCACATGCATTTACGTGGTTCCTATTTATTAGTATTGATTATTTAACTTTAGTATCTATTCATCCTAGTACACCAGTTTAAGGCTGTTCCGACCAATATAAAGTTGTTTGCAAAAATTATTGCACTTTAAGCCACGAATTCATAATAAAAGTTTAATATAGTCATATTACAAGCAGCGAAAACAATTTCACAATTTCAGGATTATTGGTTTTGTTACAATTTATTTAAATACGATTTTTATTTAACAGCGCCATCTAACGGTGTAAAACTTCTAATCGGCAATTACAACAAAACCATTCAACCTGAAATTGTGAATATGTTTTCACTGCAACTACTAAGTAGCTGTTTAAGTATAATGTGTATTTGTTGCATATTGTGTAGGAATTATGTTTCCTCTAAAGCTATTTCTCCATAGTTACTACTCGCACTACTGCTCACGATACCCAAAGGTAGACTGGTAGAAAATGCCTCCGGCATTAAGTTGTACCTTTTGCCCGAATGTTTTTTGAGTGCAATAAACTTATATAAATATAAATAAATACTATGGGTATATTTAATATTTTTGACGAATTCATGCCTTAAAGTGCAATACTTTTTGTGTTCTGAGTAAAAAAAACATTGTATGGGTCGGAACATCCTTAAGTTCAATCATGTAGTAAAACGAGAAACTTTATTATTGGCTAATATTATTTTAAAGACAAAAAGGCATTTGCAAGTGTAATAAGCTGTTAAGTTTCCTATATATATATATAAATAAATAAATAAATAACCACGCATAGTGCTTCAGTGTAGTAGATTTTTTTACCCTCACGCTTCAACCAGGCCAATACATAAATAAGTGCATATTGGCACTTTTTAAATGTGCCTACTAGCCATAAATTTGAAGCATTTAGTTCATAGAATTTTGTACACGTCATACATTCCGTTTTAACTGCAAAAATTCCAAAGGCTAGCCTGCCTAGCCATTACGGGCTGCATGAAGACCACCCCCACAGCCGCTCTGGAAATAATCCTGGGTCTGCAACCACTGGATCTGGTCATTCAGCAGGAAGCAGCCACTGCAGCACTTAGAATGAGAGTGCTAGGTCTATGGGGCAAAACCAACGAGGGTCCGCACACAAAAATCATTCCTTTAGCTGTGACATATGAACCGATGTTAGCAGCTAAATGTGACAAGATCCACAAAATGCATGTATTTGAGAAGCACTACTCGGTACAACTCATCGAAGAGTCAAATGATTATTCCCCTATACAAGAGGTTCGCATATATACAGATGGCTCGAAAACCAAGAAAGGGACGGGGGCGGGGATCTTTTCCCTTGATCTAAATATTAAAACATCAACAGCCCTTGGTGTACACAGTTCTATCTTTCAGGCAGAGTGTGTAGGACTCATCCAGGCAGCCAACGCAGTAGCAGCCAGAGGTGTCACGGGCTTCGGCATCCGTCTTATCTCTGACAGCGCAGCAGTTCTTAAAGCTCTGAATGGTAACATAATCTCATCAGGACTTATTCATGAATGCCATCTTGCTTTGGAGAGTATTTCACAAAACAACAGGGTAACTCTCCAATGGATCAAGGGGCACAGCGGATCACATGGCAACGACGCGGCAGACGAGCTGGCCAAAAGAGGATCAGACACCCTACTGGTAGGCCCAGACCCTATCCTACCGATCCCCTTCGGTCAGCTCCGTACGTGGTTACGTCAAAGAACTCTCACGCAACACCAAGACCTATGGAACAGCACCAGTGAATGCAGACAGGCAAGGGAGGCGTTCCCGTCACTCAACCCACGATTGACCAGCCGTTTGCTAAAGCAGACGAAAGGTAACCTACGCGTCATGGTAGGTATCAGACTGTCAGCTCAACAAACACCTGTATGTTCTAGGTGTAACCAACAGTCCCTTGTGCAGGGCTTGCCTAGAGGACGAAGAATCGGCTGCTCACGTCGTGCTTCACTGCACCGGAGTAGCGACCCAACGGGCAGAGATCCTCGAATCACCGAGGACGCTCCAAGATGCCTGCGCACACCCATCGAGGCTACTGCGCTTCTGGGCTGAGCTAGGCTGGATGAGCTGAACTCCGAACTTCGACACAAAATACGCCACAAAGGCTTAAGTGTGGAAACCGAGCCCGACTACAAGTAACAAGTAACATTCCGTTTTTAATTTAAAATTTGTCAAAAGCATCAGTAGATTCAAGTTCAGGTTCAAAAATAGATTCAGTACATAATACAAATAAACGATTTGCAGTTTATAACTGTGAAATAAAATAGGTACACAAAATATGCAGTCATAGTGCAGGCAGGATAGATGGATAGGCTGTGGGACCGTCTTTCCAGAATTTCTCTACACTACAGTAGGCCTTATTAATAAGATTAATTTTCAAAGCTTAGTGAAACTATGAAAAGACACTGTATCCCGGATGTATCCGTTTCTTATTTTAGATTCTTGGACCAGCTACATGTGGGAAAGTCTCAGAGACAAATATATACAAAACGGTGTCTTCGCAAAACCTGTCCATTCAGCTGCAGAGCTGTTCAGAGAGAATGAGTTACCTGACAGCTTGGAAGTTGTCGGTGAGGGCGCGACGGTGGCGCGGCGGGCCGAGCGCGCGGTTGTTCTGCAGCAGCTGCAGCTCGGAGGCGAGGTCGAGCGTGCCCAGCGTGTCCAGAGCGCGCTCCAGCAGCCCCTCGTCCACTAGCTGCTGCACGTAGCGCGTCACGTACGACACCAGCTCTGTGCGCGCCTCGATGCACCTGTCGCATGGTGTTCACATTGTTCAGTACAGCTACCCATACTAAAGTTGCTCAACTTGCAGCAATCTCTGGCGATTTCGTCTTCACGACAACATCCAGCAATCTCCGGCAACATGGGTTATGGACAAGTTAATTTTGCATTCCATTAATGCAATTTATTGCAATAAATTGCCCTCTTGTGGCTAGCAAGTGCACGGATACGCTGCTATTCGATAAATAACTTACCGGCGACAGGAAAAGTATGGAGCGATTTGGAGCAATATCGCTGGGATTTGTTGCTCCACTATGTTTGGCAACAGTTGCCGTTTAGTTTTCGTTGAAATTGTCTCAATATTTCCATTCAATAATACAAATACAGCACCATGGAAGGAACAACCACAAGACAAATAGAAATGTGTTGATTCGTGCCCATGGATGCATTATCATGAGGTCTACAAAGCACTTTGCATAAGGTTACCATTGTTTTTATAGTTTGACTTAAATGTTGTGAAAATTTAATAATGGCAAATAATATTTTACAAGATAATTGTCTTTTGCAGGCTTAGCTATCGTAATAATTGGAGATACTTTCCATAGATATGAAAATTTAATGGTACGCTGAGAACCTCATACATTAGGTTCTCAGCATACCATTAAAACGTGATGCAAAAACTTTCCTTGGCGAATGTCTCAATACCTCCGCAGTTATTTCGTTATTCCTGGAGCTTTCTTTTGGTCAAAATATCTGATGGTTGTCAATATTTGATGCAGGGAGAGGTTTTTGATTAGGGTCTCTACTGCAAATCACTTTCGAGTTATTTATCTATTCATTATTTGCCAATTGTCGTCGCTAGCATCATTACGAGCAGTGGAAACGACCACAAGTGGCATGAATTCTCTTTGATACATTGAAATAATAAGTTATCCCAGGCAACCAAACAGATGGGATGAGAGCTGCAATGGTGTTTCATTAGCCACTCAATTTATTTATTTTATTTTAGACAGGGAGCCTAGTCTAATCATTTTCAAGTATGAGTATTACTTTTTATGTTTGTGAGTTTTTTTTTGTTGCTACGGTATTTCACTTCACTTTTTGTTTCATAAGCATTATGATTTAAGGTGGCCCAACCCGGCGGGACTAACTCATTCACGGGCACGGTACAAAACCGTGCTGTTGCGCTCTAGGACCTTCTCTGTTTCAAAGAAAAAGACAGGCTCCGTGATGAGGAAGATGCAACAAGTCCACGAAAAAGACAATGTGCATAGTGTATGATTTGGTAAGATTTACGAAAAGTTTAATTACAAAACGACTTATAGCTAAAAGTAAACCACGACCGCTGTAGTCAAAAATCTAACAAAAACCAAATAGATTATAAATCTTGATTTATGTTCAAAATCGGAACGGACATAATAGTCCCTACACAGGCTCAGAAGGATCTTGGAATAACTATCTCAGAAGACCTAAAATGGGCAAATCATATAGAGACTATAGTTAAACGAGCAAATGCCCTACTCTACGTCATACGGAAATCATTTCAGAACCTGACCATAGAGACATTAATCAAAATATACAAATCTCACATTAGACCACTCCTGGAATATGGATTCCAAATATGGAATCCCTACTTCGTCAAAGATATTACTCTCCTAGAACGAGTTCAAAGAAGAGCGACCAAGATACCAAAAGTACTGAAGAAGAAATACGAGGAAAGACTAAAAGTGCTCAAGCTGACAACCTTGGAACAACGAAGAGAAAGGGGCGACCTCATAGAAACATACAAGATTCTCAATGACTATTACGACTGTCCAGAACTGCAGAACCTCTTCACTAGAAACACAAATAGTCATCTCCGTGGTCATAGCCTAAAGCTCAATGCCACTGTCAGCTCAACAAACCCGAGACAACACTTCCTGTCGAATAGAGCAGTTGAAATGTGGAACAAGTTGCCAGAAGATGTCGTTGAAGCACCCACCACCAATTCTTTTAAAAACAGGCTTGACAAACACCTAAAAACACTAAACTAAAGTAACCGTAATAACAAAGCACCAGTGAGCCCAGACATGAACACATCAGCTTAGGCTGCTCGTTCATCAAATAAATAAATAAACAAATAAATAAATAAATAAATAAATAAATAAATAAATAAATAAATAACCTATGTCTGATGACTAATCTTTTTAAGATGTTCTTACTTTATCATTGCGTAATCCACCTCCAAAGATATTGTATAAAACGCGCGAAAAATTCGAACTTTCGGACCTTATAACTTAGAAATCAAACACAATTTTATAATGCTATTTTTAGAAAAATTTGGGATCTCTGACAAGAAATATGGGCGTGATCTTCTTTCCCCGTTTGTATGGGGAGTTGAGCGGGATGGGCCACCTTAAACAACATTGGCATCATCGTAGACATAGTTGTCATTAACCCAAACTATTTTTCGCACGTATCGGTAACAGCATACCTAGTGCTTTTTCAACCCGCATCAGAACTACAAGACGAGTGCGTACAAGGTTTTTTTTCTCTTGCTATCTGCAATCAGTCTATGGACTATATGCATATTTCACAATCTATAAATTCATGCAGTTCAAATCTTAGTAACGTAAAGCAAATACGTACCACGAGACACCCTCCCGCGCGGTCACCAGCTCCCTCAGCGCCTGCAGCACGCAGCGGCGCCCGTCGTAGTAGAGCAGCACGGCGACGAGGCCGCGCGGCAGCCCCGGGTGGCGCGGCGCCTGCTGCTGCGCCGTCAGCAGCAGCTCCAGCGCCAGGTACTCGTTCACATCGTACATGTCTGCGGACGGCAACGCATGCATTGTATTATATTGTTTATTGATCATCCATAGACAGTACACTGCACTCGGATTTGTCATATTTTAGCATTGGCCAGTTCAGCAACACAAAACACAGCGAAGAAGAACTGGAATGAAACTCCGCTGTTTTTTTTTTCAACGTCCACTTAGTCTAAGTTTACAAAAGTGTTTGTCAATTATTTTAACAAAAACATAGGTAAAACACTAAATTAACATGAATATCCAAAATTTACAATCCATGCCGTATGCAACAGTTCATGACAAATATCATTTTATTTGCAAAGAAAATCCCCTCCAACTAATATGTTGCCAATTGGAGCAGGCCAGTCCCCACAAACAGCACCCATTCACGAGCATCACGCCGGGCACAGCCATTACCTCTTTCAACCATATTTTAGGGAAAGAGATAACTTGAGCCAAGCGTCACCGTAAGCAAGGACCTTTAAGCGATGCACTGCTCCAGTGGCAACACAACACTGTGAAACACTTGCACATTAGGTTTTAATACTATAAGTTTTGTCATAAACTACTACTGTCAGCTGATCACATAGTTACATCTCCCTTTAAATGCTACCACATACAGAAAATTAAGAGTATAATGGTTTGAGAGCAGCCCTATCAATAAAGTAATAATAGATTCCTATATGAGATTTTGACCAATACCGAGAAACTAAATGCAAAATGAACAAAGACGTTACCTGATATAATAATCGCCTCGTCGACCAGCTCTTTGGACAGCACGGTGCGCCCAATGCTGGGAAGTGTGACGCCTTCACTTACGCCTCGTTTTATCTCTTCCCGATTTGTAACATTTTTGGGCTGAAACAAATTACACTGAAATAGTGGGACGGTATGACAATGAGGATAATGATAACTGTCAATTTACTCTTTGATCTGGATACCTAAAACCCTAGTGTTCCATTCGGTTGATATCAATGGAAAATCTGCAGAAATCTGCCTCATTGCAGAGGGCGAAAGAAGGTCCATATTGGTTTTTTATTCAACCTGACATGGATGGCTAATATCACCGTTATGATATTAGCTCAATACACCACATTTCCGAAGGAATTAGGTGCCATGCCAGGACCTCCCTTTATGATCATGGCTACATTGAACTGGATGGAAAACACGGACAATTTTTCATTGTCGCTTTGATCATCTTTTCATCCAATGCGATGGTGCCAACCTGGCTTACCTACCTAGTAGGGGAACACCTACAATTTTACATGAATTACGAACCATGGAGCAGCTCGCATTAGGGACGAAATGCACTTATCTAACTCAAAATTAGAAAGAAAATAGTGCATGAACGGGGCGGGGATTTGAACCCAGACCCGATAAGCCCAATAGCGCACTCGTTTAAAAGTGGGAAAGTATGTGAAATCTCACATGTGGGAAAATTTTATTTATTTATTTATTTATTTTAAATTAGACAGGCAGCCTAGGCTGATGTGTCTAAATCGAGTACATAGTTCATTGATATATTAACATAATTTTTTTTTTCACTTAATCGGTTTCAGTTCACTTAGTTACTTATTTTAAAAATGTATTTATTTAGGTAAGCGTCCAAACGATTGTTAAATTGATTAGTGTTGTTTGTACCTAATACCTAAGAGTGTGAAAGTTTTAGAACTTGCAATCGTCAGCTCGATTCAATTTTTTTTTGTTGATTATAACTTATTAATCACAAAGTTGCAGCAAATTGCAGATAGATTGTTTTGTCTGTAACTTCGACAGTTATGTATATAATAACTGTCGAAGTTATTTCGTTTATGAACATTTGTTGGTTAAATGTTTTTAATTACAGAGCTGATCCAATAAAACATTACTCAAAGATATTGATTTTACTTTACAAATACATCAAAGTGACCTTGTTTGAATGTGACTTTACCGGGTTCTTCATGAGCGCGAGGAAGGTCTGCTTGTGGCGCCGGAGCAGTGACTCGAATGTCTGCACGGCGTAGGGTGCACTGCCAGCCCGCGCCAGGTAGCTCTCCACCACCGACACGAGCTCCTTGTAAGGCGTCCATAGGTCTTCGCGGCTGCCCGCTGTAAATTAAGTCAGCATACAATAATCAACCTGTGATAAAAACTGCTTCCAAGATAAAATAGGTACTCCCATATAAAGTTTCTGTTGTCACCATGAAGGTGAAGAATGTATGGAGAAATAACTTCCATAAAACCATAACTATAATCGACTTACAACATTATATTGCCGTACACATTTGAAGCGCAGTCATGAAAACGTAGAAAAATCCAATTTGAAGTCTCCCACATTGGTAGGTAAAGTGATAAAGGTAAGAATAATTTTTCAATAAATCAGATGGTCGGTACGTCATTCTTCATTCGTAATGAACGACATACATAAGATGTATTCAGCGAGTGCCGAAACAAAAGAATATATGCCAAAACAAAGGCCAAATTCCTCCGGCGGCACAATTGACGTGTCGACACTTTTTTAGTTTCTGCTGTTATTTCTACACCTCCATGGTTGTCACCTTGTAATCACGTATCAACGGAAATCGACTTCAAGCCATACAAGGTATCTCATGGGCAATACTACGGGGACCTCACGGTCTAACGAGGTCCTTGACATCATAAACCAATCCTCAAATATAAACGTGGGTGTTCCCGCCAGGAAAGCCGCAAAATATTTAGGTTATGTAGGCATCAAAACTAGATAACAGAACTCACCCTCATTGATGTCCATGATGAAGTTAGAGGCTAATAATTTCTACTGTTCAGAGATAAACAAGCAATCTGTTAAGAACATGGCACATTATTCTCATTCCCGGAAAAAAACGGCTTGCTGCTTCAAACAACCAACATGAAAATGACAGCTGACAGATTGCGGCTGACAGCTCTAATTGTTTTTTTTTTGTCATTTTTATCCATACGGAAAGGCCAAAGCTCTAGCTATACAGCCTTTTCTTTCGTATTTAAAAGTCGTATTCAGAGAGCCCCTGTCAAAACTTGTACAGTCGTTTCGTCTGAAATCTATACACCGGAAATAGAGACAAATTTGACATCCCCCTCTGCCATGCTGACGTCAACCAAAGAGTAAAAGGGACTTAGGAATTCCTTCTCTTTCTAGTGTATACAATTGAGAGGAAACGACTGTACATACAAAACCGGTTTAGTCCGGCAGATTAAAGGTAGTCTGCCCACTCTGAACAAACATTAATGGTATTATGGTTTTATAATTAAATCCCCAGATCCACCGCTTCTTTTTCTGAAATAAAAAAAGTAAAACTCAAACTGAAAAATAATTTCGTAATAAATTTTGACAGCTTCTTTATTAAAACGGCTGTGAAATGTTTGAGCGTGCATAACTTGATAAAAACTGGCCTACTTGGGCATACTACCGGGTTTTGACGTTCCTCTGCCATCGTATTCTGTGTGTCGCAAGTTGCAAAATTTTCAGGCTCGCCTGTTGCCGCAGCAGAAACTATAGTCACCATTTTAAAGACATAACAAAAATAAGAACTCAGTTGTAATCGTCATTGTATACGTTACTCCATGTCATTTCCATATTGAAAAATGTTAATGACAGCTTGTCGCAGGTAGAGTGCCACATAGCTCTTTTTGCGCGTGGCCAAAATCGGAACTAACGGTCGCCATCTTGAACTGTCATCTCCACGGTACGGGGATGTGTTGACATTATACCAATGCAAGCCGCTAATTCATTTTAAGCTGAGGGTATTTTTTGTTGAGTTATTATTCGTTTTTAAAGATTTGTTTATGGTTCAGGTTATACATACATACCTTCACGCCAATTTGGCATGGCATTGGATGTCACAAAATATTGTTTGACAGAGTTATAACCTCCGGGAACGAAGTTGGGGTTTATTATCTTCATAGAATTCAAGAAAACAAAACCACCGGTAGTAAGTAACCCGACTTCTACAACCCCCATTTTGAAATATTGAATAATGAAAGATCAAATTTAGTCATACTTTGAATAATATTTTTTACCTTAAATAGTAATTTTCATTCCTCGATTTTTTTTCTTACAGCAGGCTGCAAATATTTTCCCGATCAATAGGGGTTTTTTTCATGTGGTAACTTTTAAAAGACAGTGGTGCCCTCAGCCAGGCGCAAAATAACGTATGTGGGACTCTATTCGTTGTTAGTCTCGTGTTCGTTTGCCAAGTAGACCGTCTGCCATCGGTCGACCGATACGTATAGTCCCACATAGATCATTTTGCGCCTGACTGGGGGCCCTACTGTCGTCTTATGGTTACCATAGGAAACAAAATCCCCTATTGATGAAGAAAATTTTACAACCTAGCTCTAATATAATCTTAGCCTAGAAGTAATAAATAACTCAAAGTAACTCAATTTGTTGCAATAGCAACAGTTGCTTGTTACGGCGAAGACGCGGTCTGTGAAGTTTTGAAATGAGATTATTGCCCATTTCTTTCCTTTTCGTCCTCGAAGTACTTTCTCAAATTCAAGACAATTTCTCGAACTCCACTTTAGTACAATTTATGCATTATTTTACGCGTTAAAACTGAAAATATTCCCACGAAGACTGAGCACAGCATAAGGAGAAATCTGACAGCCGAATGACGTTCAAGACGACGACCATTTATTTTGGTTTTGGCCTAAGCTATGTGGGACTATACCGGCCAAGTCAGTAGTGAGATTTTCGCGACCCGGGTCCATGGAGGTGAAGAAAATACTGGAGAAATAACGTCCATACAACGATCGCGCAACAAATGACGTAACGCAACTTACAACATTATATCGCCGTACAAATCCAATTTGAAGTCTCCCAAATTAGTAGGTAAACTGATAAAGATAAAAATTATTTTTCAATAAACCAGATGGTCGTTACGTCATTCTTCCCTCGTAATGATGTATGTAGCGAGTGCCGAGTCAAAGAATATCTAATAAATACTGGCTGAATCCGGCCGTCAAACCCATTGAACTACATGAGTTAGAAAGATGTTATGCAAACCATAGCCAACAAATAATTTGGTTGCAAAATTTTTTATTTATTTATTTATTTATTTATTTATTTATTTGATGAACGAGCAGCCTAAGCTGATGTGTTCATGTCTGGGCTCACTGGTGCTTTGTTATTACGGTTACTTTAGTTTAGTGTTTTTAGGTGTTTGTCAAGCCTGTTTTTAAAAGAATTGGTGGTGGGTGCTTCAACGACATCTTCTGGCAACTTTTTCCACATTTCAACTGCTCTATTCGACAGGAAGTGTTGTCTCGGGTTTGTTGAGCTGACAGTGGCATTGAGCTTTAGGCTATGACCACGGAGATGACTATTTGTGTTTCTAGTGAAGAGGTTCTGCAGTTCTGGACAGTCGTAATAGTCATTGAGAATCTTGTATGTTTCTATGAGGTCGCCCCTTTCTCTTCGTTGTTCCAAGGTTGTCAGCTTGAGCACTTTTAGTCTTTCCTCGTATGGTTTCTTCTTCAGTACTTTTGGTATCTTGGTCGCTCTTCTCTGAACTCGTTCTAGGAGAGTAATATCTTTGACGAAGTAGGGATTCCATATTTGGAATCCATATTCCAGGAGTGGTCTAATGTGAGATTTGTATATTTTGATTAATGTCTCTATGGTCAGGTTCTGAAATGATTTCCGTATGACGTAGAGTAGGGCATTTGCTCGTTTAACTATAGTCTCTATATGATTTGCCCATTTTAGGTCTTCTGAGATAGTTATTCCAAGATCCTTCCGAGCCTGTGTAGGGACTATTATGTCTGTTCCGATTTTGTACTGGAGTCTTGGGTTGTTCTTCCCTATATGCAGCACTGTGCATTTCGATGGATTGGTTCGTATAAGCCAGTGACGGGTCCATTCCAATATTCTGTCCAGGTCGTCTCTGAGTGTCCCACTACTCACAATGGGGTTGGCGATGAGTTTGGCGTCGTCGGCGAATAGGCTTGACATGGCTTGGGTAATAGCACAGATATCGGAGATGTAGAGACCGAAAAGAGTCGGTGCCAGAACTGATCCTTGGGGAACGCCGCTTAAAACGTCTTTCACTCCCGAAAGGCAATCACCCACTCTCACTTGGTATGTTCTGCCGACCAAGTAGTTCTCTATCCATGTTAGAAGCCTTCCTCGTATTCCAAGATGTTCTAATTTAACCAGTAGTCGTCTATGAGGAACTTTGTCAAATGCTCGTTCAAAATCTAGGTAAATGACATCGACTGGGTTTTTACAATCATACTCTTGGGTCCAGTGGTCTAGACACACAAGTAGATTCGTGATCGTAGAGCGCCTGGGGACAAATCCATGCTGGTGAGTAGATATTATGTGCTCAGAACCGAGAAAATTTTGCAAGCTATTCACTATTAGTCTTTCCATGCACTTGCAAGTAATACTTGTCAAGCTTATTGGTCTATAGTTTGATGGAATCATTTTGTCGCCTTTTTTATATATTGGGGTCACCACAGAGTGCTTCCAGTCCAATGGAACTGTTCCGGACTCAAAGGAGGAAATCATTATGTCTTGTAAGGCAGGTAGTATTACGCTAGAGCAGTTTTTTAGGAATTTGCAAAAATATTGCTCATTAGAGCAACGTGGGGGCAAGTGAAGCAGGGGGTAATGCCGCGGCGCTGAGCGGGATGAAAACATCACCGTCCATGGATCCATTTGTAAATTGTTGTTTGTAATTACTTTCTAAAATAGTGAATTAAAATAGAATAGTGAACACATATTTTGAAAAGGTGTTTTATTTGCATGTTCTTATAAGTATATGTAACACATCGTAATTAGAAAATAATGAAAGAGAATCTCCAAATATAAAAAGAAATTTGGGCGATTACATAGCCTATGTAATCGCCCAAATTTTTTGTAGTAGGCCATTTTACATTGCACGACGGCATATTCAATTACAATTCGATCTTGCGTCAAACATAACCGCGACGGCTAGCGACGCAAGAAAAGAAAGAAAATAGCCGCAGGTTCTGTCAATAAGACAGCCCTCCGCGGCACAATTTATATTGGGACATTTTTTTAGTTCCATTCGTTCTCCTGTTATTTCTTCACCTCCATGCCCGGGTCTGACCGAACGTAAGCGCGCTTTCCTGAGTAGATATCCAGGGCGAGCACCGAAATATTGCAGCGTGCTTCTACGGTTTCAACCGCGATATTATGATCTGTTATGTTCTCAAATTAGAACAGTTTTTTTTAAACAATTAGTAAACTTCATTTGTATGGGGAACAGAGCTTACGGGCGTTCTTAACAACTGTCAATTTTAGTTCACTCTGCCGCCACTCTGTTCAGTTCTTGCAGCATATACAGGGTGTCCGCGGATGGGTATAGAATATTAAAAGATTTTTTAGATCAGTCTATAAAAACCCGATAGCAAAAAAAATATGTTCCTAAGGTCCTTCCGTTCCGGAGCAATAAAATGTTGAAAGAACAGAATGTTCACAATGTAAAAGAAGTCTTATGTTAGCTAAGCAGACGGCGGCTGCGGAGCGAGTGTGGTTGCGGCGCGGACGGCGGCGCTGTCAGTTTGCCGTCGTCCCGCTACGTCTCGTTTCAGCCGATCACTCGTACACTATTTAATGCTATTCGTTTCTTAGAAAAGACAAAAATTTGAATAAAAGCAGATAGAAAAAAAAATCTTTCACCACCGTTATGTGTACATGATTCTTGTCACGATCGTTCGATATTATGTTCCCAACTTTTCCCACCCTGTATATCCTTTTCCTTGCGAGTTTCGGTTACGAACAAGGTAACATTACAACGGATCAAAGGACACAGCTGGTCGCATGAAAACGATTCAGTAGACGGACCTGGATCGCTTGGTTCGGGCAGCCGACCTGTCGACCAGAACTGTTTGTACCCTTACCCTTTAATCATCTGAGGTCCTGACTTTTGACAAAGAACCCACTGGAAAGAACAGTGATGGACCAACTGTCTAATAGTTTGTGCAGCTCGTGGTGTAGGGGCTGCAGGACTTGCCTTTTATGCGAAAGCTTATGGTTATAATCCTCGCCCCAGTCATGCACAACCATAAACCCAGCATGCGCACTGCGTTACATTCTATTGCTATGTGCACAACTTTTTTTTCTGAGTTGGATAAGTGCATTTCGTTAATAATGCAAGCTGTTTTATGGTTTGGAACCCATGTAAACTGTAGGTCGCCTGAAGGTGAATGTGTTTAAGTGGCAATGAAATATTGTATTGTTTTATTGCATTCATAGTTACACTTAAACATGTCAATATTAACTGTGTTTTTCATCCAGTAGATGTGCTAATAAATGCAAGGTCTTGGCATGGGACCTAATTCCTTTGGGCATGCAGTGTGTTGGGCTAATATTGTGAGAGTATGTGTGGTATTAGCCATTGATGTCCAGTTATACGTTATATTTAAAAAAGACAATTTATTGGGATTTTTTTCGAAGATCTTTGCTTTCAAGCAGTGCATAATTTGATAGGATAACATGCATACAATTTAGAGAAATGGACAGTGAATACAACAATATGATTTAAAACTAGAATTGTTTATTATTTTTAACAGTGTACTCCTTACATTAAGTAGAAGTTGCATATCGAAATGAAAAACAATGCATTCCTTATAAAAAAAAAAAAACATTTCGATTTGATGCTGTGTTTAGGAGTCTTAAAACTACACTTCTTGGGAAATATAAAACGTCACACGCACTGGTCTAAATCTAGACAACGCCGCAATAAAATCTTCACAACTATAACCATTATATTCACACAGTGCAGTTAGTCAAACGGCAGTATCCTCGCTCCCTATACGGCACCTCACACACAGCGCACTCGGACACCTGTAACCAAACAAGTGTGACTTGTAACAGTCTGAGACAACACCATGCAAATAATTTATTGCAAGTGCTATCATGAAGTATATTTATTCGGCTTGTGCACTTTGATTTAGAATTTTTTTGTCAGATCACACAGTCACATGTTGCTAAAGTTCAGTTATTTTGTCATAATAAATCTTTAACAGAATAACAAACAAAATTAAATAAATGTTAATGCATTTTTATATCACAACGTATATGTGTAACCTGTGAATGGTTTATTTCCATGAATCTCACTACTGTCTACAAATTGATAAAGGAACTTGGTTGGTATGTCTCGAATAACTTTGCATATGCTCACTTTTGCAACATAGGTTTCTACAAGTGGTTCCTGGTAGACCTTTAAAAATATGTTAACTCGTCGTCGATTACTCTATTTCCCTGGTTTAAACATTTTTAGTTTATTTTTACTAATTGTTTTTATATCAGCAATAGAAATACAAACTACGAAAAATTATCAGATACAGCTTGCTGACAGACGGACATACATATAGACAGACAGCCAAGGCTGAGGCTGAGATAAATAGTCGTAAGAGAAACTAAAACTAACGAAAAGTAGTACTTAGTGACGTCAATTTGCATTACTTTGAGAATCCGTCTATACATAATGTGTCAAAGTGACGTCACAAAGTACTACTTTTCGGTAATCTTAGTTTCTCTTACAACTATTTATCTCAGCCTTAGTAATAGGGTTCCGTTGGCACCCTTTGGTAAAGAACCCTAAAACACGACTTACCAATTATTTTACCACCTCCAGCTACCTGAAATACGATGGTTAACTTTCTGTTACATTGCATATTTATTTTGTTTAAGGTGGCCCATCCCGGCAGGTCTCACTTGCGGGCACGGTACAAAACCGCTGTTGCGCTCTAGGACCTTCTCTGTTTCAAAGAAAGAGACAGGCTCCGTGATGAGGAAGATGCAACATGTCCATAAAAAAGACAATGTGCATAGTGTATGATTTGGTAAGATTTACGAAAATTTTTCATACAAAACGACTTATTGCTAAAAGTAAACCACGACCGCTGTAGTCAAAAATCTAACAAAAACCAAATAGATTATAAATCTTGATTAAATAAGCTATGTCTTTTGACTAATCTTTTTAAGATGTTCTTACTTTATCATTGCGTAATCCACCTACAAAGTTATTGTATAAAACGCGCGAAAAATTCGAACTTTCGGACCTTATAACTTAGAAACCAAACACAATTTTACAATGCCAACGGTCATCAGACATCTAGTTCGATCAAATAAAGCTATTTTGACAAAATTTGGGATCTCTGACAAGAAATATGGGCGTGATCTTCTTTCCCCGTTTGTATGGGGAGTTGAGCGGGTTGGGCCACCTTAACCAAAAGATAACTTTAGGATTGTTGCAGCTGGAGGTGGTGAAAACGGGCAATAGACGAATAATAATCCAGCCTCACCGTGTCGCGCTCACTAAGTGTCGCTCTTCCACAGCTTGATGGTTTTGTCGTTCTCGAGTGCGGCCGATGCGATGATGTTCTCCGTGGGGTGGCATGCCGTGCACAGCACCGTGTCCGTGTGGCCTGACAGCCGTTGTACGATCTCCTTCGATTGCAGGTTCCAGATGTAAACCAGGTTGTCCTCGGAGCCCGACACTATCCACTGTTTGACAGACACATTGCGAGATGTTATTGATAATATATGAACCAAGAAAAATAAACACAGGACCCATTCCTGGCTTCCGACTTCGATAATTTTATTTTGCACACCAAAGGAGTCGAGTGCAAGTTATTGCTAGAGTTTAACACCGATGAAGTTTTGAGTTTCTTTCACCATAAGCACCGAATGCACTTGTCGAACTCAAAATTATAGAGAGCTGTGACCGCTTTCAAGGGTTGGAGAAACTAACAGCACAAAACACCACCAATCCACAATAGCCAATACGAATCTAAACAAGCTAGAACGGCATCCATCTTCACCGAACAACATTAAAAAACGAATGAATTGTGTTGTGCGGGTTACGGCACTTGCGGTCCCACTGTGGCCTGGCATTAGATCCAATTCATGTCATAATAGGCGACTAAGATTGGTCGTTCACTGCTCGTATCTCGCATAAACTGTAGGTACGTTTCCTTACATTCTAGGTTGCAGGGTTTATCCTTATATTGAACGGGTACATTGAAGTAGATAGAAAACACATTGTCCCTTAACTAACAACACTAAACATCACTGAACAATACCAAATTACACCAAAAACGCCCATTTTTGTACCTTAAAAATACCATAATAAATAAATAAAACACCAAAAACATGCAACAGCACTCAGCTGTGCAGCAATCAAGTCCAAAGTAGTGTGCTTACGCGCAAGGACTTCTGTGCATAGCTGTAGTAATTATTCTGTGATATTCACCCATCACATCCTTTCTGAGATAAAAGTCACACTGGAAATACAAGTAAACATTTTCTAGTAAAAGTGCAATGGCAGAAGTGACGCACCTTTCCACCGGTGACGCTGAAGTTCGCAAAGATGCAGTACTTCTCGTTCTTGTGACCTGTGTACGTCTTGAGGCACTTGCCACGGCTGTAGTCCCACAGCTTGAGCGTGTTGTCGAGCGTCGCCGCCAGGATGTACTTGCCGTTGGGCGAGAACTTAACGAAGGATACGGGCGGGTTATCGTCGTCAATTAGTGTCTTGAGGCACTGTCCGGACGCCGTGTCCCAGATTCGACTGCAAAGAAAGATTTATTTATTTATTTAATATTAGACAGGCAGCCTAGGCTGTTGTGTCTGCATCGAGTACATAGTTCATTGATGTATTATCAGATTTTATGTTTTCTAGGGTTCCATACCCAAAAGGTGCCAACGGAGCCCTATTACTAGGCCTCCGCTGTCCGTTCGTCCATCTGACCCAGGGCTGTTTGTCATGAACCGTAATAGGAAGGCAGCTGAATTTTTCACAGAGTGTGTATTTATTTTGCCGCTACAACAAATGGTCAAATAAAATAATAATAATAATTACAGAGGGGCCCCATGGAAAAATGTGATAAATCTTTTACGATGGTACGGAACCCTTCATGTGCGAGTCCAACTCACACTTGGCTGGTTTTGTTCTTTGTTTTCACTTAGTTGGTTTCACTTCACTTTTTTACTTTTTTAGAGTGATTGATTACGGAGATTTATTTATCAGAGCAAGAACTAAAGACGGAAAACTAATAAAAAAAATACACAGTCATTCTTGTTGTCTGCAATTTTTTGACAATTAAATATAGCCAAATGATGAGTGTATCATGCATCTCGATAATTTTGGCTTATTTCTAAAATTTTATATTGATAGAACAGCGTATAATAAAAAAATGTTCTTACCATAAGCCATCGTAACTAGAGGAGACTATGAGACTGCCGTCTCTATTGAAATGCACCGCTGACACTGGGTCTGAATGCGCTGGTAGTGTCTTTAAACATTTGCCTGTAAATAAAAAAAATGCTGTTAGGTTTTAAATGTTCATAATTAGCCTCCTTAGGTGGCCAGCGGACCAAAGCCTTGCTGTCGGGTTCTAAATTGGTGACAGTTGTCAACCATTGAGGCCGGATCTTGGTTTGATTTCATGTAAACTGCAGGTAATTTAATTTATTTAAAGTGGCACATAGCATAGGGCCGTGGCTACTAGCCTAACCTACTAGGTCACGGTTCGATCGCCACCTAGTTCACGCACCACTTTATTTCTCTTTCTAAGTTGGTCACGACTTCGAGCTGCTACAAGGTTCGGATCCCATGTAAACCTGTAGGTGTAATCACATTGATTATATTTCAATCCGATTACAATCCTTTAATCTAGAACCCCAAATTAATAAGGTAACAATAATGTCGTTAGTAATCAAGTTAAATCCGGACTGACTCTTGTGTCCCGATTCTGAAATTGACATTGGTGACCAAAGCTGGATGTTGATATCCAATTGTATTGTATTGTATTGTTTATTCATCATCCATAGACAGTACACTGCACTCGGATTTGTCATATTTTAGCATTGGCCAGTTCAGCAAAACAAAACACAGCGAAGAAGAACTGGAAAGAAACTCCGCTTTTTTTTTTTCAACGTCCACTTAGTTTCAGTTTACAAAAGTGTTTGTCAATTATCTTAACAAAAACATAGGTAAAACACTAAATTCACATGAATACACAAAATTTACAATCCATGCCGTATGCAACAGTTCATGACAAATATCATTTTATTTGCAAAGACAATCCCCTCCAACTAATATGTTGCCAATTGGAGCAGGCCAGTCCCGACAAACAGCACCCGTTCACGAGCATCACACCGTGCACAGCCATTACCTCTTTCAACCATATTTTAGGGAAAGAGATAACCCGAGCCAAGCGTCACCGTAAGCAAGGACCTTTAAGCGATGCACTGCTCCAGTGGCAACACAACACTGTGAAACACTTGCACATTAGGTTTGAATACTATAAGTTTTGTCATAAACTACTACTGTCAGCTGATCACATAATTGCATATCCCTTTAAATGCTACCACTGCATGCAATGATTGCACTCGAAATTACTTAACATAGTATCAATACGCAAAATCAGCACCCTCTTAATATTTAATAGGGTAGCATTGTGTAGATTCGACCATAATCGAGACATTCATTGACTAAGGTAATTGTAAGGACCACTTAGCAGTAAAACAGTGGATATGTAATCTAAAGGTCGCAGATTCATTTCCTGTTTCTGATGAATTGACAGACCAAAAACGATTTCAGATTATTTTCAAAACCTGATTACAATGATTCAATGTAAATTTTGTAGCATAATTTCAAATTAATAGAATTAAAACGGTGTTAAGCAATGTTGTTTGATCATCATAAACAATAGTGAAATGTAATCACCTGTTCTGACATCCCATATTCTAACGCTCTCATCGAAGCTGCCGGACACAATGAGGTTACTCTGTGGGTTGAAGTTACAGCAGAAAACGTAGTTGCTGTGCCCTTTTAAAGTCTTCAGGCATTTGCCGGAACTTAGCTCCCATACCTGGAAGAATATTTAACTGTGATAATAATATACTGCAACATTCATAAATCGTGAAATGACAAGACCCCCTCTCAAATCAATCTCACATGTGGAGAAGTCAATACAACTGCTACAGTGATAAATAAATATAAGCAATATGTTTAAGGTCGGATCATGGGCACATCTTGGGAACAAAAATATCTTTTTATTTATTTTCTTTTTTCTTCTGTTTTTAATTTTACTACACAAAACAAAACAAAATTTTTACGTTATATCCCGTAAAAAAGAAAGTCGTGGGAAACAACATATCACAATAACATGACCTATGAAATTTCATTTCAAACTTTGTGCTAACATTAAAATTCGTTAAAAGACAAAAAAAAACCTCTTCTTTTCCTTCCAACCTTATTCTAACTGTATCATTGATAACATATTTCATCTAAAACCACATAAATAAAACTTGACAGGAATGCCAAGTTTGATGTTTGTAACGTAAGGTCGTCGCTTAAGGCTGTTCCGACCAATATAAAGTTGTTTGCACACATAACGCAAAAAGTATTGCACTTTAAGCCACAAATTCCTAATAAAAGTTTAATATAGTCATATTATTTGCAGCGAAAACAATTTCACAATTTCAGGATTATTGGTTTTATTAGAATTTATTTAAATACGATTTTTATTTAACAGCACCATCTAACGGTGTAAAACTTCTAATCGGCAATTACAACGAAACCGTTAAACCTGAAATTGTGAATATGTTTTCGCTGCAACTACTATGGCTATATTTAATATTTTTGACGAATTCGTGCCTTAACCCGTAAAGCGCGAACGACGCCGCATAGGCGTCCTCTGCCGCGCTCCCGCTATCTGCGCTGATTGGCGATTTTTTGTGTGGGCATAGATTTACTGGTCTATGATTGGCTTTTTCAAATGGATTGAGGAGTGTAGGACGCTTTTGATTGGCTAAACCGCGACCCAATAGCTGCAACTTCGTAAAACAAAATATTTTTTTGAAATCCGCGCGGCTCGTCTCGCTGGCCAGTCGACCGAGATACGTTTGCGCGCGTGGTTCTGTGCCGGCTGAAAAGGATGATTGACGAAAATATTACGTAAGTATTGTAATTTTTTTTATATCAATGAAATTGTAATATATTCAGCTATCTATCAATGCAGTGGTTATAGGTTTTTGCAATTTCTGTAGGCAGCAAAAAAATCAAATGTTTTTTGGCATGTTCAGATTTCAAAGATTTATCACATTTGTTTACAAAATTTGTTTACAAAAACTTACGTTTGCTTGAATGTAATTAGTCCGGATTGTGGCAAATTTTGTGTAGAATCCGGTGATGTATCACACTTGATATGTTTTCTTACATAAAAATGGAAAAAAGACCGAAAATCTAGAAAATCATATTTTGTAGTATAAACATTGTGAGTGTATTGGTGTCGGCCGCTCGGCCGCTCGGCCGCCCGCTGGCCGTTGGTCAAGTGTGATTCAAGTCATTTGTCGAGATCTCAGGAACTTCGTGAGCGTGGAGTTATAATACCAAATTTTGTTGCTTTGAAATCGTTTGGTATATCTAATAAGTAATCCCATTGCATCATCTGCATACATTTCCATAGGGCAAGACGCATCTGGTAATAGAATAGAATTAAAAATATGTACTATTTGTTTCTGTTACATAGTATTCTTGTTAGGGTTCCGTACCCAAAGGGTGAAAACGGAACCCTATTACTAATCCTCCGCTGTCCGTCCGTCCGTCCGTCTGTCCGTCCGTCTGTCTCATGGCTGTATCTCAGTAACCGTAACAGATAGACAGCTGAAATTTTCACAGAGTGTGTATTTATTTTGCCGCTATAACAACAAATAGGTAAAATTGAAAAATAATTTAAATTAAAGGGGGCTCCCATACAAAAAACGTGATTTTGTTATGTTAAATCTTTTACGATGGTACGGAACCCTTCGTGTGCGAGTCCGGCTCGCACTTGGCCGGTTTTTGGTTACTAGTCACACTGGGTCAATTGCCGTGCATGCTGTATTACATTTCGGCGAATTCTGCCGTGCATGTCGCACCTATTCTCATGCTAACGGGTGGTGTGTGGACACGAAAGATGCCTAAAATATACTTGCGACATGCACGGGAGCACTTGCCATGCATGTCAAACAACTTCAAAAAATTTTTTTCGTCATATCTTGGGAAATTCTGGTCTTAGACTCATCATGCGACCCCTCAAACTAGATGGCCCGACCTGATCTACCTACCTGTCATGTCAAAACTTGTTTTCGTCATACATTGTAAATTTTGTAACTTCAATAATAGGAGGAGGTGTCTGACAGACGGACGGACAGACAACGCACAAACTCTACTTCAGATATAATCATTAGGTGTTTTTTTTGACCATCCGTCGCTAATTCGAATTTCTATTCATTTTAGGTTTCACTTTTACAAAATGTTAAAAAATATACTTGTGCTGCTATATTTCTATGAACTTATATTTACGTGTTTTATTTCAAAGACCATGTCACCAATGCTTCGTGTCACGGAAGCCTGCTTCTACTCCAGCAACAAGTTTCGACCTCGCCACGCTGAGTAAGTGCCTACCTATATAGATAGAACGCGCGCGCCCACCTATCTATAGATAGAGCGCGCGCTCACCGACGTGTGTTCAAGTGGAGCGTTTGCATGTATGAGTGCGCTGAGTGCAATTTTATAGCCGAATTTGAATGTTCAAAATAAAATGTTTTTGATTACATATTATAACATTATCTTACACAAAAAAATTGTGTATATATAACAGTTTATGATGATATAAAATCTAACTCGATTCTAATTAGATTAGATTCTAATTAGACTGTTAGTAATGTAGAGAGATTTTTCGGGTTTTTCCTTTACTGAAAATGTTATGTAAACTTTTTCTTTACAAACATTTTATGTAAATATTCTTCCATCATTATTCAATAAATTAAAAATAAATTCAACTGAGATAATATCGTAAATAATTTATAATAAATTCTAAAATATTATTTTGAAAAACAATAAGTGTCGCTTTTGTTCGCGATGTTTGGAACCAAATTATTATTATTTTTTGTATGGCGGGGTCATTAGTTTTTGACACAATGTTATAGCAGCTATCATAAACTACGAAATAAAAAACAAATTTGTTTCATAACTTTATCTTTTTTACCCTAAACCTCGAGTAACATCACAAAATATTTAAAAAAAATCTAAAGTCAATGTTATATGATTTTTATTATTTTATATTTGAACCAAACTACTACAAAAGTAACGTAAATAAATGGAGGCACTATCTAGCTACATGGAACAGTTATTATTTTGAAGATACCTTGACAAGTGTCTTAGATATAGATTTTTATTCGATTCGGGAGCGCGGTACAGGACGCCGATGCTGCGTCGTTCGCGCTCCAAAGGTTAAAGTGCAATACTTTTTGCGTTCTGTGTAAAAAAAACATTGTATTGGTCGGAACATCCTTAAGTGACACCTACAATAAGCTTTGAGTTTCCTTCTCCATTAGATTAACTGTGAAAGTTGAAGCTTTCGTAAAAACTCTGAAGTTGCCACCCGATGAAAGAGCATCCTATGCAAACGACGTTATCTCTTTTCGTGTGATAAAGGTTCACTGACTTTACCTAAGAATAATGACAGGTCTACTAAAAATAGGCGTTGATTTTTTATTCAAATCTTGCTATCAATTTTATCTGATGAACAATGTGTATATCACCATTGATTTATAATCAATCATTCTCTTGGCTTCAAGTTGAACTTTATTCAAGAATGTTTAGGCTAATTACTATTTAAATAAACATCAGTTTCATGTAATGGTTCTTTTATATCTTTCTTCAGAGCTATTTATTGCCTTCATTAGATTATCAATATGAAAAAGTAATTTGAACATGCTAAGGTGAAATCAAAGTATATTTTCATTTCAAGATTAACAATTTTTTTTGTGTGGACATGGATGGCCAATACCAAACTGGCAGTGAGATATTAGCCTAACATACCACATGGGAACTAGGTGCCACGTCAGGACCTTCCTTATATTTCTCAGCTACATTGAACTGGATGGAAAACACAAATATTTTAATTGACAAACTAAATCATAACTAATAACTAAAAGTAAATTAAAAGTGATGATCATATATTTTTTTAAATTAAATGTAAATATAATATCATGAAATACATTTAAAAGGATAATCAGAGCCTCTAGTCTCAGTTGTCACCTAAAGTGGTGTTTACGCCAAACCAATCGACTGGAGTTTTCAAATGCATGGAGAAATTGAAGAGCGCGCGCAGTTGGCGTTAAGCGAACGTACTTTGACGTTTTTACGTAATTTCGAAGTTCCCTTAATGCCAATTTAGATGAGAACTCGGACTGACTACTCAGGTAGCCAACCGAAACCTCACGTACCTTGAGTGTCTTGTCGTCGCTGGCGCTGACGATGAGCCGGCTGTCGGAGGACCACGCCACGTCGCTAATGCCCATCTTATGTCCAGAGATTGTCTTCTCGAATTTCCCATCGTAAGCGCCCCACACCTTCACCAGTTTATCCGCCGCTGCATTGACAAGTTATAATGACAATTATTTTCTGGTTGAATTGCTGTTATGTGCATTGTTGTAATGGCAGGCATCAGCATAGCATGCAATAGGGTTTTCGATAATAGGCAGTGTGATTAGATACAAAAGATGGATGATTACTCAAATTCTTTGCAATTTCAGGTACGCAATCTGCATAATCTAGTTAACGCCTTGGCTTCAGTTCGGTCGACATCGATGGACATTTTGGCGCCAAAATATGCCTTATTGCAAAGGGTTCATATTGATGGAGATATGGCCAAAAATCGCCTTATTGCAAAAGGGAAAAAGTGGGGCAAAAGGAATCCAAAGGGTTTAAGGAAGATAGAATATTTTTGTAACAATAAATGCAGAAAAAGATTTCCTTATTTTAAAACATAAAAACTCCTGAAAATATAATTCATGTTGCGGGCATGAAATGAAATCAGCCAAAATCTTATGAAGATTATCTTCTGTAATAAAAAAACCAATCCATCATCCAGCACCTGTTATCACTATGCAATTATTTACATTTCGCATGAAGGGCGTGCAGGTAACTGTGATGAAGCCACAGTTTATAGATAACGATTTTGTTTATTTACCTTAAAACATACAGGCTACATTGAGTGTTAAAGACACACGATAAACCAAAATTTATAATACAATAAATTAATTAAAGTTTTTGCACTGAAAAGTGAATCAATTCTTGATAAAAAACTATTAAAGTAGCAAAAAAAATTTGCATTGTGCAAATATTGTGCGTATATTGTATGTACATAAATTGTACGGTTATGCATATTACCTTCAAAGATATCCTTAGTTCCATTACTACTTTAAACAAAAATACGATGGCTTTTTACACCAAGATAATTTACCTACCTAAGCTTAGCTTTTCACATCTGTACGATGTGTGATCAGTTGTCATATCCAGGTTGTTCATCACATCGACCGATAAATTTGTTTTGTATATATGATATTATATTATTATATTATATTTGATACATCTATGATAATTATTGTCAGATGTCACTTAGTTTCGAGTGATGCTTTTTTCCTAATTTAAAAAAAATACCAAAATCCTCGCTTTGAACTCCTGTAACTTTTTTGTTAACGAATTTTATCAAAAAAAAAATGTATTTTATTTTACGATGTATCCTTTTTCTATAAAATATTTTTAAATAAAAAAAGGACCGCCTTCAAAAAAACCGGAACTAAAAAGCAAAAAATTATTGGTTACTTTGAATTAATGAACGAAAAGCTATTTTTAATCTAACTAATTATGTACAATTTCTTAATTTTTAAATTCAAATTCAAATTCAAATTCAAATTCTTTATTGGCAACAAAAACAACAATTAGGTACAATTTAGAAATGTTTAAAAATAACCTATCATACATTTAATGCATCCTAATGAGGTAATTGTATACCAAAAGGTGCTAGCTCAGCATAATTCCTAAGCGGCCAGTACTACCTGAGTTGAGCTGACTGCAAGGTGCTGATTTTCAGCAAGTACCTGCCAATAAATTTATTATATGTGAAATTGTGAGGCGTCGCGCTGCTCACCTCGTACGTGGGTGAGGAGTGCTGCGATAATACTAACACAAAAGTAAACTTTAAGTTTGCACTGGTAGCGCACTAGAATATTTGTAACATATAATATGTAACTATTAAGAGTGTGGATGTGTATGTACATAGGTTTTGTGTGTGAGCTTTGATAAGGTAGGAATTAATGCAGGATTGTGAGTTTGCATAGAACTGGAATCTTATTATTGTTATTAATTTTCGTTTTTAGTTTTAGTGTTAGTGTTAAAGTTTTAATCATCTTATGTACAATTTCTTAATTTTTAATCATCTTTTGAAGTCGGTGCCTTGGGTAGAGTTCGCTTCGCACGCTGCTGACCGAACAGACACTATTTCAGCCGAACACACCCGAAGTCTACGAGAGCGTAAACAACCTGAGTCAGCAATGATTGGTCCACAGAGCATTTTAAGCGACCGTTCGTCTAACTGGAGATGCCCTTAGGGTTGGTTTACGTGCAAGCTGATATCGATACAGCGCAGCGTCTGAAATTTGGTTTCAACGATTATAAGTACTTTCGGCTTTATAAAGGCACGCACTGGTGAAGGAGTACGTTAATTCGCTGCTCTGTGTTGATTGGTACTTCCCTGCGACATCGTTGTCTGAACGAGACGATTTCTGCCGAAATTGGTGAGATATGTACTAACCGGACACTCGTTTTGACACGTAGTTGAGAGCAGACACCTCAAAGTCGCTACCTATTGTTTTCTGTTCTTTTTTATATTTGTATTTTTTTTTGTTTTGTTATTTATCATATAAGTGGTCGTTGTTTTTATATTGGTTTGTTCGTAGGGTTTTCTTGTAAATATTTTGTTTTTACTGTGTTAGGTATTTAGTTTAAGTATAAGGCATATTTAAATTAACTTGCTTAAATACCTACTTACATACGTTTTTCCGACCTGTTTGTTCATTTAATTTTTGTTTTTGTGTTTTGTTCAAGTAGGTAAATGTAAGTAGCTACCTACTTATATTTCTTTCTTAGCCATAGGTGATATTACTCTAACTACTTGCAGCCCTTAAAGAACGTCTACCCAAGGCACCGACTTCAAAAGATGATTAAAAATTAAGAAATTGTACATAATTAGTTAGATTAAAAATAGCTTTTCGTTCATTAATTCAAAGTAACCAATTATTTTTTGCTTTTAGTTCCGGTTTTTTTGAAGGCGGTCCTTTTTTTATTTAAAAATATTTTATTTTTTGCTTTTTAGTGGTGGCGTAACTTTTGACTCAAGGTGGGCGAGCCCTCCTGCTCAACTTCACATACAAAGCGGAAAGAAGATATACATACATATACAATACAATACAATAAAATGAACGAGCATTAGCAGAAATGAAACCATTGAGAAATCTCATTTCATTTCAAAGGTAGACCGGTAACTATCTGGATTCATGAGTTCACGGTTGATACGATGAGATCACGTGAGATAGAGTGCTGTGACAGACGGACGGACGGACGGACAGCGGAAGCTTAATAATAGGGTTCCGTTGGTGCCCTTTGGGAACGGAACCCTAAAAAGACAAGCTTAATAATAGGGTTCCGTTGGTGCCCTTTGGGAACGGAACCCTAAAAAGACAAAACAACGAATGACCGGAACCGCTGAGCTTCTGAATTTCTCATCCTTCCATCGTTCCGGATAGTCTGTTTCTTGCGTAAGTTTAAGTTGTATGAAAATGTGTACATATCGGCCTCGTTTATCCCCCCTTAAAAGATGAATTTTGTAAAATCCGTTGTGAGCGAGCCTTTTCGTCTTAACAAGAAGTCACTGAAAATTTTAAGTTTCGAGGATAATTGGTTTCAGAAATCTCAACATGAGTGGTTTTCGCCTAAATGTGTTCATTTTGACTCTAATAGTATAATTTCCAAAAATATTTTCTTCTTAAGCATTCCCATCTAAAACAAAACATACTCTGACATTTCTGGGTTCAGCGGCTCTAGAGATAGAAATGTGTACAATTTGCCCTCTTTTATCCCCCTTGAATACCCCTAACAGTTGAAGTAAAAAAAAACCTCTCATACTGAGCAATCTCAACCGAAAAGAAAGCTACTGTAACTAAAAAATCACATTTCTGGGTTCGCGGGGTCTAGATATTCAATGTTTGGTATAGTTAAGTACCAAACTACTGAACCGATTTTGATAAAAAAAAATGGGACCAACTAGAAAGTATACCCTTTCGAACAAAAAAAGAATTTTCCAAATCGGTCCAGGGGCCTTCGAGTAATCGGTGAACATACATAAAAAAAAAAAAAAAAGATTCCGACGAATTGATAACCTCCTACTTTTTTGAAGTCGGTTAAAAATGGAGTTTTGATCTCCGAAATGCCGAGAATGAGTAAAAAATATGACAGAATGTGAATTTCTTAAATCAGTTAAAAAAACTGATGGTAATTGAAAGCTTTAGTTTCTTTTAAAAACTTCGCTCTTTTACGCCCTTTCCCTAATCGACGTTTACCCCACAACAAAACATTTTCCCTAAATTGACAAAGACAATGATGCATCGTAAAACATAAACTTTTATTTTGTATAGATACAAATTATAAACAAAAAAGTTAGAAGGGGAAAAATAAACAAGAATTTCTTGTCAGTTTCTCTTCACCAGGGGTAATGAGACCGGCAGACAAAAATATTGTTGATGAATCGGAGTATTTGAAAATCGAATGGAGGAAGTAAGAAACTTCATGAAGTTGGTTGTTTGGACATATCAAACAAATCAAATTTCAAATCCTGAAGCTGTTACTTACAGGAGCTGGCGAGCCACTCTCCGTTGGGGCTGAACTTGACTGAGGACACCGCCTTCGTGTGGCCGGCTAGTGTAAATTTCAGGGAGTAGTTTGGTTTCTGAAAACAATTACAGATATTTATTAGTTTCAATATGTACCATCGACGACACAAATCCATTAGCACCTTACAGGTATGTTTGGTCCCTTAGTTATAGTTTATTGCAGACAACTTTACCGCAAGCACTGCGACAAAGCTGTTTGTAGATTAAGGGCCGAGTGCACGAAAGGACAAAAAATCAAAATCAACGTCAAAGTATGATCAAACACGTCACTTTGTGTGGACAGTATGGAAGGAGCTCTATGCGGATCACTAAAAGTGACGTGTTTGAACAATGATTAACTCGGCCGTCTCTTCGTGCAACCGGGGCTAAGTGTGAGCAAACACAACTTCACATTGACCAGCATAACTGACATGTTTCCAAAGATTTCCATTTCCATGTGTATGCACAATTTATGTACACTTTTTTCCCCACGGTTTTTTTATGAAGCACAGTGCTGGATGCTAACGAAGGAGGCCCTAAGTTAAGCTTTGAACATTCTTGAGATGTGTTTCATATGTATAGTTTAATGTGTCACAATGATAGGGCCTTTGCAAGCCAGCGAAAATGCATTAGACTTTTATTTGTTCTGGGCTGGGTGTAGCTGTTAGATCTTCACAGGAGAAAGTTTTAGGTTTCGTTAATAGTGGTACTAAATGCTATAGAAGTTATTTCGTTGATCCACTGACGATATCACCTATCATCAGTGGATCAACGAAAGCTGTCGGCACTGGCGAATGAACAACTCAAGGACGCTGGTTCAATTTACGCGACTCGCGCGCAACGCAAACTTTCAAACAAAACTAAACTTTTTTCAGAGGGTCGGCGGCGAGCGTCTCACGTGGGGTAAATATAGTATATTATAGCTATGTGCAGCGTTACATAAATTGCAGCGTGCGGCGAGAGCGGACTGATGGTGCAGTGGCGCAATACTGTAGGTACTCACCGCGCTAGCCGATTTGTTGGAGGCAGGCGTCGACGGAGCACCCCCCAACGTGTGCGATCCGTGCGAAGACAACGCGCCCGCTCCTACCGACCCGGCAGCGCCAGCCGGGCCCAGCGGCACCATGCTGCTTGCTTTTTTCAATACTTATAACAAATTTGATGAACACTACACCGCACCGAATCCATTCACTCCCAGGCAGTAGTCAAAACTATTTCAAGTTTTGGAGACTCCGTTTTATGTGCAGGAGAACAGGTGAACTTGGTAAACGCAATATTTTCGAGCGAATCCAAACGCTGCGCAGCGGCCGAGAGCGAGAAACACGAGCGTCGAACAAACTGTGGTCTATGGTTGCTCATGAACGAACAAACGAACGAAGCTTTTCGCGCGGCAGGGCCGCCAACACGTGCGGGATTACGTCACTGCTTTCTTGGCTATGGTAGATTGACGCCCTTGCAACATAAATTCTACCTGTCATTATTCTTGCCACAGAATACATAACTTGCATTATTAATGAAATATAATTAAGCTTAACCTAACTTTATTTGTTTTAATTATTATTTTAGTTTTAAGTCAGTTTATTATAATGAAATAATTCTTAAATGTGTACTAAATTAACTTGCGTTAATAAATATTGCATCTGGCCACACTATAACCCTTTTGACATTTACAAGGTCGAATTTGTCAAAAAAGTTCGATCGCTTGTGGCAGGCTACGCGATAAATTTAAATTGAGTCTTAAAATATGGCTCTAAACAAGCTAAGTATCGACACGCTTAATCTCGCTGGTAAGCGAGTGCTAATGAGGTAATGGTTGTAACATATTTTTTCAATAATGCAGGTAATTTAGTGTTTAATATTGATCGCCGGCTTACATCACTATCTTCTTGCAGGGTCGACTTCAATGTCCCTTTAAAGGACGGTGTGATAACCAACAACCAGCGCATAGTAGCTGCACTGGATTCCGTTAAATATGCTTTGGAGAAGGGCGCGAAGTCTGTGGTTCTGATGTCCCACCTCGGACGTCCAGATGGCCAGAAGAACCTCAAGTACACACTAAAACCTGTAGCTGAAGAACTGAAGAAACTTCTTAACCGGTGAGTAATGTCTCTCTTGACCATGATGACTGCCAATGTTTTCCATATAAATCTATTAATTGTATAACCTCAAAAATATTTTCCACCGTCACACCAATTGCCATGATTGTTATTTCAGCTGAGGTAAAAATGTATATTTAATTATAAATACACATAGGTTCCCAAGTCAATAAATTTTTTAGCAACTAGCTGGTTGGATAGGGAGAAAGTGTGACCGTGAAGGAACTCGACAGAGACAAAATTATTGTTTAATGATTTAAAAAAAAACTTTGCATTTAATTTAATTATTTTCAAAAGATTAAAGTAATTTTTTTTAGGAATTTTCTTATAAGGTATTTCAGAAATGCATTATTTATGGTGTTTAGTAGGTATAAATGTTTTTTTAAATATTTTTGGCGATTAAAACCACTTCTGTAATTTATCAAAAACTATGAAAAGTTCTCTTTTTCCTTGCTTTTTGCAAGGCAGAGCTAACCCATGTTGGCAACACCTGATTGAACGGAAGATGACAGCTATATACTATTTTTTAATTGTTCACATCTAAGTTCAATCAATTAAAAAATGGCACTTATATGCGTCTATTTATGTTTTGGCGATTTTTTTTCTTATTCTCTTTCTTGATTCAATGACATTTAAAAAACAAAAATTTTAATAAGTTACATAACTTCTTTTTTATTGTAAATTATTGTTAGCCTATCACCAAGCTCTCGATGCGTGTTTTCCCCAGTGAGGTGACATTCCTTCCCGACTGTGTGGGCGACGAGGTGGAGAAGGCCTGCGCGGCGCCCGCCGATGGCTCCCTCATCCTGCTCGAGAACGTGCGCTTCTACGTGGAGGAGGAGGGCAAAGGCGTCGACGCCGCCGGCACCAAGATCAAGGCCGACCCGGAGAAGGTGAAGGCGTTCCGTGCTAGCCTGCGGAAATTGGGCGACGTTTACATCAATGACGCCTTCGGTATGTTGTTACGCGAGAGTGACTCTGAAATGTGTATATTTTTTGTATGGAACAGTTTTGTTTCAACAGATCCCCATCTCGACAATAGCTAGATTTTAACAACGGTTTTAAACCGCTGACCTGTTTTTATTTTATTTTACTTGGCAAACTTAAAGGACACAGACAAAACATCAATAGGTAAATGAATAAAAAGTAAACAAGAGTAAGGGACTGTGCCCCAATTAAAAAATTTGCACCCCATGCAAATACACAATTAACACTAATAGGACGCAATACTTGTACTCTTAGGAGACCACTTTTTGAAAACCTTTTTTAATTTACTTCTGAACGTAAACACCTGTCGTGACATACATCGAGATTATCCTGGCAAATATTTACACAATTATTATAAAGACAGCATATTCTTGCGACAGGATTGGTAAAAGAAATATTTGATTTATTTACTTCATAAATAAAATATTTCTTGGTGCTAAAGAATTCTGGATTTCTTAATGACCTAACGTGAAAGATTATATCATTTATTCCTGCGAAATCAATTTTACCATTTAAAATTTTGTGTAACACCATTAGATCGGCTTGTTTGTTTTTGTTTGCATTTGTTGTTATTATGACTTAAAAACCTTTACTGCACGTAACTATGTAATTTGTAAAATATATAATATTTACTTATATATTATAGCATATACACTGTTTGGCTGCGCATAGGAATACTCTAGCAGTGCGTCGCACTGTCTTCTGCCTATTTTCTACGACAATAAGCTTCAACTCTCGGAAACCCTATACCCCTGGGGTTCCCTGGAACACCTTTTACGAACCGCTGCCTTAGAGTTCCGTTTGGTCCCCGAGTTTTTAGTTCCAAACCCTGCCTCAGAAGATCAATATTGACAGATGATGGCGTGAAAATCTCCTCATTGCAATACAAAAGTAGGCATAATCTTGCATGCGGAAAAAATACGTGGTGGATAATGGTTAATCTCGGAATTCATTCCTCATACAGAACTGTCCACAGAAGACCGGTATGTATGTTTGAATTGACAGCAATGTCTTCACCACAGTAATACGATGCTTGTTAAATACTAGTTTGCGTGCAGGCACAGCGCACCGAGCACACAGCTCCATGATGGGGGAGGGCTTCGAGCAGCGCGCCAGTGGCTTCTTGCTTAAGAAGGAGCTCCAGTACTTCGCCAAGGCCCTTCACGAGCCTGAGAGGTGATATATTGGTTGGGGAAAAAGTTTCTTCGCATTTTTTAAGAAAATTCAAAACATTTTTTAATATGGTTTATTTACATTTAACTAAAGTATGTAGGTACCATTTTGTTCGATAACTTTTTGCCATCTTGTAGGTAGGGACATGATCCCATTGCTATAGAAATATTGGGACTTCTGATCAATATACCGCGACAAGTGGTTTTGGCAGTCCTCTCGTGATGTTAACCTGACACTGCCTAAAGAATTCTGAAGAGACCTAAATAGGTGGAAATCTGAAGGTGCAAGGTCAGGACTATACGGCGGATGCATTAACACCTCCCAGCCAAACTCTCTTAGTTTTTGCTGAGTGGCTAAAGATGTGTGAGGTCTAGCGTTATCATGATGAAAAACCACACCCCTTCTGTTGATTAATTCCGGCCGCTTTCTCTCAACTTCTTGCTTTAATCTCATCAGTTGTTCGCAGTAGAGTTCAGAATCGATGGTCCTGCCTGGTGGTAACAGCTCATAGTGAATAATGCCCTTCCAATCCCACCACACACACAGCATCACCTTGTTGCGAGTTAACCCGGGTTTCGCCACAGTCTGTGAAGCTTGACCGGCCTTTGACCACGACCTTTTTCGCATGTTCTTGTCGTACGTGATCCACTTTTCATCACCAGTTATCAGCTTCTTCAAAAATGGTTCGGTTTCATTACGTCGTAATAAAGAATCACAAATGAGTACACGGTTCATTAGGTTTCTTTCAGTGAGATCGTGAGGTACCCAAATATCGAGCTTTTTTGTGTACCCAGTTTTTTTCAAATGCGCCAAAACTGTTTTGTGGTCAATTCCTAGTTCTTCAGCTACGTCGTAACTACTGATATGCCGATCTTGCTCCACTTTTTCAAAAATGGCATCCATTTTATCCGTAATAGGGCGACCAGAGCGACGTGCATCTTTGACATCAAAATTTCCGGATTGAAAACGCTTAAACCAAATTTGTGCTACTCTCACAGACACTGCACTAGGTCCATAAACATCGCAAATTTTTTTCGCGGCTTGCGTTGCATTTTTACCTTTTTTGTAGTAAAATTTTAAAATGTATCGAATTTCTTTATTAGATTCACTCATTTTGACAGTACGAAAAACAAATGAGAATCACACATTTTCCTAATTTGAATTTGGAATTATGTTCTTTAAAATTTAAACTTTCAATGATACCAAAACCAGCCAGATACAAATAGTATAGCCAAAGAGATTTTATTACAAGTTCATACATACTATAATGCGAAAAGACTTTTTCCCCGACCTATTAAAAAGTTTTTATTGGTGACTTGGCACAACAATGGTTGCAATACTCCTGTCAAGCTTGCAACTTTTTCAAAAGTAATGACATTGCACGATTTGTCATGAGTTCTATAAAATAAAATACTCTGTAACTGATCAGACGAACTATTAGTGGCAAATTCAGTCAGTTAGAGGTGCAAATTGTTAACAGTAAAATTTTGGTATTAATTGCTTGTCCATCATTCTCGCACCCAACTGAAGAGCTGTAACAGGAGTACAAATTATGTTTTTTTTTTCCTTTTTTTATTTTATGTGTCCTTACATAATGTTCACGTTAATCACTTAAATTTACTCTCCGGTTTCTTTTTCTATTGTATTGTTTAACTGTCCATGTTTTCTGTTTTGTTTTGCTTGTGATCTTTTACCCTGTTGTTTTGCTATAAGTCAACTTTTTGTAATATTTCCACGTGCTTTACGGGGCTGACATTTACTTATTGCATATTTTTACATTACCGCGAATGGTATGTTTTGCTGGTTCGGGTCCAGCCTTGCAGTTTATTCATAAAGTAGTTCTTTTTACTGGGCTCTTTCTTCAATTAATGTGTCCTTGCTTCACGGTCAATTATACATACATCCATATCACATTCCTTTGTACATTTCTGTTTGTTACGCCAAATCAATGAAATAAAAATAAAATGTTTGGAATGGAATTAAGAAATTGTCATCATCGGTGTCCAGTTTCATGTAAAAATTATGATGTTGCAGGCCGTTCTTGGCAATCCTCGGCGGAGCGAAGGTCGCGGACAAGATCCAGCTGATCGAGAATCTTCTGGACAAAGTGAACGAGATGATCATTGGCGGCGGCATGGCCTACACCTTCCTCAAGCAGTCTCGCGGCATGGCGGTATGTTCTTGTTAATATGGATGGCTCAGGGACTTTTATTTTTATTTATTTATTGATTTTAGGAATAACAAACAGAGTAACATAGAAATCTTAATATAAGTTTTAATATATTGCTTAGAAAATTTGTTAGTCCAGCTTCGTATTTCACAAGTTCACCAAAAGTAGTAGGACGAACAAAGAAACAAAACAAGAAAGAGAAAAACTTACAGCTATTAACGTTTATATTTAAGACTAGCAGCCCGTCCCGGGTTTGCACGGGCATAATATCATTTAAAACAATATACTTTTGACACAATGATACCCTTTTTTTTTTAATAAACCCTTTTTGCGTAGAGTTCCTACATTGAAATATTTGAAAAAAAAAACTTAGATATTATTTTTAGATTGATCGCTGCTAAATTCAAAGTGCTATAGGGAGAACCGCGGCCTCCGACGCACTATTTATAGGCACGCTCCCACCGCCCCGACCGGCCGGTACCGCCGCAAACGCTACGTCCCGCAATTTTTAAATCTGTTATATCTTCGAAAATATTCTTTTAAATCATGTGCTGTACAGGGCCATATAGATCTATATCAAATCAACAATGTATTTAAGGTATTTAATTAGATAAGGATTAATGCTGTATTGGTTAAAATCGCTTCGAAAATTAGCCATTATTTGTTGTAAAAAGTTAATGACAAAAAAATGTTATTGTGGGATATCCATAAAAGACAGACACATACCATCGCGGAGTTTTCTGTAGATCTTTTCAATGTGTACAATACTTAGTACATTATTTTGATAAATCTCGTAGGGTTCAGCCTGCGTTTGCAATGTAAGCGGAAAAAAAATATTTTTTTACGACATCGCATTGGAAACCTCAAAAATAACAGTATTTCTACAATATTTAATGGATGTTATTATACATATAAACCTTCCTGTTCAATCACTCTATCTATTAAAAAAAACCGCATCAAAATCCGTAGCGTAGTTTTAAAGATTTAAGCATACATAGGGATATAGGGATATAGGGAAATAGGGACAGATAAATCGACTTTGTTTTATACTATGTAGTGATGTTATATGCTAGTAAGCAAACCACAGTTGATATTGGCGTTGCAATGCCTAAGTGTATCATCCCTTGCCTTTTATACCAGAGGTCTGGGATCAAATCTCCCAATACTTCAGCTTTCCGTAACAGATCCAACATGAAAAGGGGTGTAGGGTCTGCTAATGGGGAAGAATACTCAAAGGTTTTTGTAGATGTCGCATGAGCGACCTCACCTTAAAAACGTCAAACTGTCATCCCTGTGAAGCTTGATTTACAAGCTTATAGTCTTGATGTGGAGACCCTACACAGCGAAAAGAAGCGTCGGCAAACCGCCAGCACGTTGGTCAGACGATAAACGTCAGACAGCAGGTGACAACTAGCAAAGAAAAACAGGAGACCGCACGACTTGGCGAAGTCTGAGGGAGGCCTACGTCCAGCAGTGGACAACAAAAGGCTGAAGAACAAGAAGAAGGTGCAAGATGGCTCCATGTTGCAGTTAGAATAACGCTTGGAGGAAAATAAGAGGTTTTGTTTGTCTTCAAACTAATTTTAATGTTATAGACCAGCACAAAGTTTGAAAAGAAATATTATAGGTTTTATTTTTGTGATTCATCTGATTAGCATAATTTAGAACAAATCATTTTCAGAAATATAACGAGAAAATTGAGTCGTTTCAATTACGTAGTTTGAGTAAATAACATTTTAAAATCTATCCTATTTTATTTTGTATGGTAACTGACAGTTTTGACTCTTAGGGGAGCTCGCTTAGACGCCATCTTTCGTGATAAATAGGCAGTTTCCTTCCCCATTTTCTTTTCTTAAGGCATGACTGAAGACCGCCATTCATGTCCATTTTATTGAATTGCTCAATGCAAAAAAAACTGGCACTGCAAATGAAATCTGATTAGTTTTTTTTTATATGACTGGACATGGATGGCTAATACCACACCTTCTGTCATGGTATTAGCACAACACACCACATGGGAACTAGGTGCCATGCCAGGACCTTCCTTATATTGCACGGCTACATTGAACTGGATAGAAAACACAGACAATTTTCATTGCCGCTTCGACCATCGTTCATCCAATGCGATGGTACCAACCCGGGCGGGATAAACCCTACCTAGTAATTAAGGAAGAGGACCTACAGTTTAATGTGGAATCCGAACCACGGCCAGCCTCTCTCAACAGTCGAATGGTCACCCATCCAAGACCAGTATTCTAATTTATCTAATGTTGCAGATCGGCAACTCGCTGTACGACGCAGAGGGCGCCACCATCGTGAACCGCCTACTGGAGAAGGCAGCTAAGAACAACGTGCAGATCCACCTGCCCGTGGACTTCGTCACTGCTGACAAGTTCGCCGAGGACGCCCAGGTATGTCAATTTGCCGATGCTTACAAAATTCCACATGAAATGTTTATTTTCCATTATGCCATCACGAATAATCGATTCCTGGCAGCACTTACTTCTACGGTAACCTCGGTTTTAGGAATTGTAACTTTAAGTATGTCAACCTACCGGCGCCACTACATAAATTGATTATTTCCATTATGCCATTACGCATAATCCATTGCTTGCAGCATTTACTCACATGGTTTTTTTATTTTTTTTATTACATATTAAAATTTAAAACCTTAATCCTCTAATTATTTCTATTTCGGTTTCTTTGGTGTTTTCCTTCACAGGAAATTACGAGAAAAAAAAAAGCTTAAGCTGCTTGTTCAATTTCAAAGAACTATTTGGGCCGAGCAAAAATATCTGTACGGTAAAAATATGACTTGAAAATCTCAAGAAATTACGTTCAAATTTTCCAATTTAAATTTAGGTTATTCTGGGGGGACCTCATAGAAACATACAAGATTCTCAATGAGCATTACGACTATCCAGAACTGCAGAACCTGTTCACTAGAAACACAAATAGTCATCTCCGAGGTCATAGCCCGAAGCTCAATGCCACTGTCAGCTCAACGAACCCGAGACAACATTTCCCGTCAAATAGAGCAGTGCAAATGTAGAACAAATTGCCTGAAGATGTTGTTAAAGCACCCACCACCAATTCCTTTAAAAACAGGCTAGACGAACACCTAAAAACAATAAACTAAAGTAACCTTAATAAAAAAGCATCAGTGAACTCTAGACATGAATACATCAAATCATCATGCTCGTTCATCAAATAAATATTCGTTTATGTCTTCATCGTTACAGGTGAAAGTTACTAAAGTGCGTGTCTGTTTGTGGTTGCCATAGTGATGGGTCCTTGTTGTGTGCAGTCGGGCGTGGCCGACGTGGACAGCGGCATCCCCGACGGGTGGATGGGGTTGGACGTGGGGCCCAAGTCACAGGCGCTCTTCGCGGAGCCCATAGCTCGTGCCAAGGTCATCGTGTGGAATGGGTTGGTGTCTACACTGCTGCCTGAGATTTTTTTACTGGTCCTTCGATGACATGTACCTTCTTATTGTTATTTTTGTACATTGCGAAAAATACCTCAGAAGCCTTATTCTGCTACTTGATAACTGCGCGCGTTATGTTTGTGTTTTCTCAAAACCTCATGTTTCGCGCGAAATGGTATTCTACTAGCGCAGTATGCAAACGCATGCGTTATGTTTACGTTTTGTTCGCAAACTCGTAATGCGCGCTCATGTTCTCGTGGGCCGTGTGTTTTGCCGAAAACTTGCGGTTTTGAGAATTCTATTTGTCAAATTCAGAGCATCGCATCGCCGAACTTCGAATATCACTTTTCTACATTACGTTGGCATATCGCTGTCACTTTCTTTTCGTATGTCATATTTGAGTGAGAAACTAACTGTCAAAATCGAGACAGGTTATTTTACCCTGTAGGCGGCGCGCAAGACAAACCACTCCATAGACAATAACAAAACGCGTGTGTGAATTAGCTGAATACCGATTTTTGGAAACCGCACTCGAAACTTAGCGTGTTATGTTTGACGGAAACATAACTTATACGGAATGTTTTGAAATTGGACAAATAGCAGAATCAGGCTTCAGGACAGAATCTAGGAGTTGCCATTTTGGTAAATGATCCAATTGATTATGATTTATTTTGGAACTGGATATGGATGGTTATTTCAGTTTCAGTTTCTTTATTTCCTCAATTACATGTTTATTAGACATTTAAAATACCCACATTTTTTTTCTTTTTCTGCCTGTTCGATTACCTGTGGGTGCGAAGGAGAACCGGCGAGAAACTTTGCCGAGTATGTCCTTTTAAGATACTTACAAATTCGTTTAGAAAGATCGTTCGATGGATACTTTTGACTACCACGGTGACAGCGCATTCCCAAAGGAATGAGGTGCCATGCCAGGACCTTCCTTTTATGAGCTGACTTACTCTGAGTGACTCAACTGAACAGGATGGAAAACACGGACAATTTTTTGTTGCCGGTTAACCATAGTTTAATCCAGCGGTAGGGCCACCTAGTAGGAGAAAGGAACCTACAGTTTTACATGGATTCCGAACCATGGAAAAGCTCGCGTGTATTCGTAACTGAATACACTTTTCCAACTCAATTTGATAAAGAAAAAGGTGCATTAACTGGGCGGGGATTTGAACCCAGAAGGCAAGTCCACCCGCCTCTGAGCTACGAGGCGCTAGGTTAAACTTCCCATCGGCAACTAGGACTTATCGTCTTGCAGGCCAGCGGGTGTGTTCGAGTTCGAGAAGTTCGCGGGCGGCACGCGCGCCCTCATGGACGGCGTGGTGAAGGCGACCAGCGCCGGGGCCATCACCATCATCGGTAACATTCATCTTTTTTTTTTATGTTAAGCGCGGTATATGGCGCACGCCAGGACCTCACTTAAAAGCGGCCAATTTTTTTTTACCATCATAAAATATTTAATACAATAAATTCACGTTTTTTGTATGTATTACCTATTTGTTCTTATAGCGGCAAAATAAATACACACTCTGTAAAATAATCAGCTGTCTATCTGTTACGGTTACTGAGATACAGCCCTGTGACAGACGGACGGACGGACGGACGGACAGCGGAGGCTTAGTAATAGGGTTCCGTTTTTACCCTTTGGGTACGGAACCCTAAAAAGGCGCCCATGGGCTTTCGGACTTTCATAGGGGCTGCGAAAACCATGCCGGCCGGACAGGTGCTTGTTCACACCATCTTTGAAGGATCCCAGGTTGTACTTTGAGGAAAAAACTTCGGCAGGGAGTCGCTTCCATAGACCGACCCTATAGATAAAAGATCTAGATCTCTTTTATCGTTTGTATTTGGGTCACCAGTTTTCTCGACGAGTGAAAGGACCTCTTGTGAGGGGTTACTTGCTAAAACCATTCACCAAAGTTTAAGTTATGGATGCTCTCACAAATTCATAGACATAGGGTTTACTCCCTCCGATTTGGAATGTCAGGCTGCAGTGCACCATCTCTGGTTACAGTTAATGTTATTGGTATTTAACAATACCGTTAAACATAACCAGAGATGGTGCACTCCAGCCATGTCTAAGTCGAAATAGCATAAAATCGACATCTCTATAGTATAAAATCCAGCATCTTGCATCTGTCAATCATTTTGTCGCACTCAGGTCAGATGGCTGGTTAATACGACACAACTACCGTTATAATATTAGCCCAATACACCGCATTCCCGAAGGAATTTGGTGCCATGCCAGGACCTTCCCTTTATGAGTGCGGCTACATTGAACTGGATGGAAAACGCTTCGACCATCTTTTCATCCAATGCGATGGTACCAATCAGGATCGGTCGGTTCTAACTTTGGGATTGTCGATTGTGAATGGGTGTATTCCCAGCCTGATTCGCGTTGAGCAATGGTGAAAAGGGAATGGAGGATTTGTGCCGGCTTTTCTTGCGAATAGTACAGCGTGCGTGTGTGAGCAGGCGGCGGTGACACGGCGACGTGCTGCGCCAAGTGGGGCACGGAGAGCAAGGTCTCCCACGTGTCCACCGGCGGCGGGGCCTCGCTGGAGCTGCTAGAAGGTAAACAAACATACAAACAAACATACAAAGGAGCTGCTAGAAGGTAAACAAACATAAAATTAATGCTTTTTTTATGCTACCTGACATGGATGTCTAATACCACACAAGTACCGTTATGATATTAGCCCAATACACCACATTCCCGAATTAATTTGGTGCCATGCCAGGACCTTCCCTTTATGAGCACGGCCACATTGAACTGGATGGAAAACACGGACAATTTTTCATCGCAGTTTCGACCATCTTTACATCCAATGCGATGGTACCAACCCGGGCGGGCTTATACCCTGCCACCTAGTAGGGAAAGGGGACCTACATTTTTAAATGGATTCCGAACCATGGAGCAGGTCGCATTCGTGACGAAATGCACTTATCGAACTCGAAAAGAGAAAGAGAGTGGTGCATGTCGGAATTGAACCCAGACCTCTGGTTCGCTAGGCCAGTCCCCTGTGCCACTAGGCTACGAGCCGCTCAAAGGTGTAATTGTAATTCTATTTGTAACAGCCAGTGAAGTATGCATGTATATGGTCTATTCATCTGTATATTTAATTCTCTGCCCCGACCGCAAACAACGTAGTGTCCACTTAGAAAGTTACCACCATTACTTCCAACTACTACAGCCAACAATTACCGCTTTACCATGAATTTTTTGAAAAAGTGTTTTTATGTATTTTTAACCGACTTCAAAAAAGGAGGAGGTTATCAATTCGTCCGTATGTATTTTTTTTTATGTTTGTTACCTCATAACTTTTGCCTGGGTGAACCGATTTTGATGATTATTTTTTTAAATGATAGCTAGTGCTTCCCAAGTGGTCCCATTTTAATTTGGATAAGTTCTGACAATGATATCCATGAGAAAATCATAAAAGTCTTAAATTTGTATTAAGATGTGTGCGACAAATGGACGAATAACTCAATATAACGCCAACCGATTTCAGTGCTTCTTTTTTTATTGGAAAGCACGTGTACAAATTAGTTAGTGTACTTCAGATTCACTAAAAATAAAGAAATAAAAAAAATATTAACAAAAAAAATAACCGACTTCAAAGAAAAAGCACTAAAAAGTAAAAAATAATTTCCATTTTTGTAGTTACGATTTTTGTAATTTTTTGAGTCAGTGTCAGCCAAGGTAGCCAAGGTTCTCTTGATTGGCGCAGCGCGTGCCCGGCTGACGCCGACTCAAAAAATAACAAAAATCGTAACTACAAAAATGGAAATTATTTTTTTACTTTTTAGTGCCTTTTCTTTGAAGTCGATTATTTTTTTTGTTAAATTTTTTTGTAGGATTAGGTTTATAGATTTATAATTTAGAAAAAAATATGTATGTCATCGTGATACTTTTCGAGGTATTTTTATTATCCCTTCACAAAACAGGCTTCCCAGCTTTCACCTAGGTTTGAGATATTTTTTTTTTTTTTATTTAAAAACCTAATAACCTAAAAAGATATTGTCATTAGACGCAGTTATTCTAGTTTCTGAGAACGTATTGGTTACTCTTTATAGAAAGATTCCGCAGGGTGATCATTGGGATTGCAACCATTCCGTAAATGAAAATGACCACTAAAATTGTCTGATGATCAGCAGTTGGCACATTCGCCTTGGCCTTGGCTGATGAAATGGTTACTAACCCTATCCTTAGTTAAAAAAAGGTACCTGGGTCTCATCCAATCTGCTTTACAAACATACATACATACATACATACTGGAGTAGTGCTTCGCTTTAAGGTCTTTGCTTGCGGCGACGCTAGGTTCGGGTCTCCTCTTTCCCTAAAATATGGTTGACAGAGACGATGGCTGCGCCCGGCGTGATGCTCGTGAACGGGTGCTGTTTGTGGGGACTGGCTTGCTCCAATTGGCAACATGTTAGATGGCGGCATAGTCTTTACAAATAAACTGATATTTGTCATGAACTGTTGCATATGATATTAATTGTTTAAACTTTATACTTTTGTAAACTTAGACTTAGTGGACGTTGAAAAAAAAACCAGCGGAGTTTCTTGCCAGTTCTTCTTCGCTGGGCTTGCCAGTTGCTAATGATAAAATGATAAAATATGACAAATCCGAGTGCAGTGTACCGTCTATGGATGATGAATAAACAATAAACAATAATCAATTACAACATAATATTTAAATATTTTTTCTTGGCTCGTCAGAATATCTCAAAATATTTTCTTGTTCACAGGTAAAGTGCTTCCCGGTGTGGCCGCTCTCTCGGACGCATGAACTAACTAGCAACTAACAATTAAATGACACAATATACATATTGCAAAGTTCATAGTTGTAAGTGAAGTCATCGAATCAGATATTTGATTGAATTAGATGTAAGTAAAGATATTTATTTCTGTAGGAAAGATTGTTGTGATCGTCTCGATAGAAATGTTTATTGTGAGATTATAATCATGTTGTTGTTGTGCAAGTTGTTTATCAGCAATAAAATCATTTATTATGATAAAAAAAAACCTTTGTTTTCTTGTGTTCTTAAAACATTTCATTTCAACGCTATACAATTGTTTGCAATTGTTTGTAAATTAGTTTGCAATCCGCTATTCCAGAAAATAATGAGTATCACAAGTCAGCAATCTGTGAACATGCCTTGAACAGTGGAGGAAATCATTGGATTCGTTTTGATCAAGTTGAAACAATTGCAGTAGAACGGCACTACATCCCACGCTTGGTCCGAGAATCCATTGTGATTTCAAGGCATCACAACTTTAACAGAGATGACAGCATGAAACTTTCACCGTCGTGGTCTCCGTTATTGGCGCAACATAGCACTACTTGCTTCAGTTGCCGATACCATCGAGTAGGGACACCGTAAGCATCTTTTGCACGGACAAATTCATCGCTGAACAACATGCCGTGGAACTACCCTCATCGGCGGCTGGAGCTACCCACAGCTACAATGTTCGCAGCCGGCGACCTGCAGTTGACTTCTGACTGGACGACGTGTCGGAAGTACTCCAGGTCGCGCCGCGAGTCCTGAAGAAGTCCACAATGCAGTGGACGAACCTTCGACTTTAACAAGTAAGCGATTTATAACACTGTCTATTCGAAAATATTTTAATAATAGAGTTCGGAGAAGTCGCTGCGCTCCTACAAGTTATATCCATAATTTCTATGCCACGGTCATCCTCTTTGATTTAAATAAATGTTGTAATTTATTTCACACTCTGTCATTTATGTCCCTTCATTTCTGAGATTAAGGGTATTTTGAATGCATTATTTTTTGGAATACCTAGTCTAGCATTTATCAGTTATTAGAAAATCGCTGATAAAATGCCCAGAGTGTAGTAGTTAATTTACAATCATCACTTTTTCATAATAACACAACATTTAACGAAAAATATTAAAACTTAACTCAAAAGCTATTGATTTTAAACCCCCATTTCACTGGGCCAAACTTGTTGCCAATTGGCTCTAGAATGACCTCTTAGAAGGAATGTATCGAATTACAAACACACTGTTACTCCTTTACATATCATTGCACTTCCCATGGATTTAAATAATTTTAATTTTGAAATGATAGAATTACGCACAATGGGATCAACATTTCTAACTTATCACGTTGTTTGTGACGTAGCGACCCAGTTCGTGGGCACAAACCCAGTTTGCTTAGACCAACTCCGCTCTGCCTCCCTCCCGTAAAAATAACGATAACTATATGCTAACCAGAGATTGTGGACTTCAGCCTAAATCTAATATTAATTTATAAATACGAGTAAGTTAAGTGCCGAGTTAGAGATTCGGTGCCCAATGTCGTATGGCATTTTTTTAAGGAATGTGATATGTATGCATGTATAATCGACCATGAAGCAAGGACACAATAATCAAAGAAATAACATGGATGGCTGATACCACACAACTACCGTTATGATATTAGCCCAATACATCTTATTCATGAAGAAATTAGGTGACATGGACAATGTTTCAGTGCCGCTTCAACTATAGTTTCATCCAATGCGGTGGTACCAATCCGGACGGGCTTAACCCTACCAACTAGCAGAGGAAAGGCACCTACAGTTTTACATGGGTTCCGAACCATGGAACAGCTCATATTCGTGACGAAATGCACCTATCGAACTCAGAAAGAGCAAGAAAGTGGTGCATGTCGGGGCGAGGAATTGAGCTCAGACCTCTGGTACGCTAGGCCAGTCCCATTCATACAGTCATACAGCTGCTCCTTGTTTCGGAATCCATGTAAAATTGTACGTCTCCTTCCCCTACTAGATGGTAGGGTTTTAGCCCGTCCGGGTTGGTATCATCGCATTGGATGAAAAGATGGCCGAAGCGACAATGAAAAATTGTCCGTGTTTTCCATCCAGTTCAATGTAGCCGTGCTCATAAAGGCAAGGTCCTGGCATGGTAGCTAATTCCTTTGTATTGGGCTAATATCATAACTGTAGTTGTGTGGTATTAGCCATCCATGTCAGGTCGCATAAAAAAAAATAACATAACACTAGAATAATTATGAGGCAGGTCTCGGAAATTATATTGCACACGCTGCACGGTGCGCGGCGAGGTGGGGAAAGGGGAGGGGTATCGATCGGTCGCGGCGCATGCGCGGACGGTTTCCCGCGGGTGCACTCCTTCCCGACCTACGCACCTGTTGTCCCAACGATCACGAATTGCTGAGCCGACAGCGACGCAACACTGCCAGCTGATTTACTCTAGTACGACTGTTTCCTATACTCTACCACCCTATATTTGCGTGTGGACAGTTACTCTACTGAAAATTGTAGAGTACAAATTAGTAGGGCAGTGTGTAATTTTAGGAATAGTTTAATTTTTAGCGAGATTTTTAGGATAATGTATAATATTTTAGTTTTTAATTTCTTTGTTGATTTTGTTGATAAGTTATTGAAGTAAATATACAGACTATTTCGTATACTGAAAAAGTAGGGCAAAATAGTAAGTCTAACTAACGCTATCTCTACTAATGTGGACTAGACTTAGCCCCGGTTGCACGAAGAGACAGCTGAGTTAATCAATGTTCAAACACGTCACTTTTAGTGATCCGCACAGAGTTCCTTCCATACTGTCCACACAAAGTGACGTGTTTGATCATACTTTGACGTTGATTTTGATTTTTTGTCCTTTCGTGCACTCGGCCCTTAGCCCCGGTTGCACGAAGAGACGGCCGAGTTAATCAATGTTCAAACACGTCACTTTTAGTGAACCGCATAGAGTTCCTTCCATACTGTCCACACAAAGTGACGTGTTTCATCATACTTTGACGTTGATTTTGATTTTTTGTACGTTCGTGCACTCGGCCCTTAGGGTACAAATGAGAAGAGGTAGCAGCAGGTCTATTCCTGGCATTCCGTAATCAGTAATCAGGAATCCTGAGACTAGAAAACCGCTTTTGTAGCGGTTTTGAAAGCGATTTTCTTACCTAAAATATTCAGGAGCATAGTTTTTTTAATTAATCAAGGTTTTCCGTCGAAAAACTTGCTTTGAAAATCGCTATTAAAGCTGTTTTTTAGACTCATGATTCCTGATTCCTGGTTACTGAATGCCAGGAATAGACCTGCTGGTTATAATAGGTAGTAGGAGATTACATTTATTAGAGTTCGAGAGAAATTCTCCGATTTGAATCAACATAAATATCAAGTTAATAAAACGCGGAGTGCTTTTACGACTTATCAAACAAATATTTTAAATTGATAATTGATAATTAAAAACACATGTTGATAATCGTGTCCTTAAAGTTTGTACCCCTGAAATAAGAATGGTAAGGTCCTTAACGGAGTTATAGCGTTAAATAAATGTATTTAGGTAATCTTCAATACCGTGTTAGTAGGAGGCATTGATTACGGGAAGAGGGACAGAATAATTCCAAATTATGGGTGTACAGCAGGTGGCGAAATTGGTTAGACGCAATACCCACGAATGGTATAATTTGCTGGTTCTGGTCCAGACTTGCAGTATATTCGTAAAGTAGTTAAGATTATAAACACGATATTTAAGATTATACCTACAAACATTTATATTTATTTTAAATCATGTGTTAGTAGGAGGCAGTGATTACGGTAATAGGGAATGTAGGAGAATTCCAAATTATGGGATACAGCAGGTGGCGAAATTAGTTAGACGCAAACCCGCGAATGGTATATTTTGCTGGTTCGGGTCCAAAGTTGCAGTATCTTCGTAAAGTAGTTATTTTTACAAGGATCTTTCTTTAATTAATGTGTCCTTGCTTCACGGTCGCTAATACATACATGTCACATTCATTGGAATAAGCGACGTACATGCTTAGTACGAAAAAGTATATTTACTTAAAACAACCTAGGACCGGCTCTAGCGTCTGATACCAAATACGATTTTGATGACGAAGGCAATATGCACGGAATATTGGTTTGAATGTTCTGTCTATGCAGTCGGTCCGTAACGCAGGTATAGCGTTAAATAAATGTATGTGTATGTAATCTTAAATACTGTGTTAGTAGGAGGCATTGATTACGGGAAGATCTACCCCTAACCACTTATTCTGTGCCCCAACTCTACTAATGTGAAGTAGGCTATAACCCAACCCGGCGCGCGGGGCTAACTCATTCGCGGGCACGGTACAAAACCGTGCTGTTGCGCTCTGGGAACTTCTCTGATTCAAAGAATAAGACAGGCTCCGTGACGAGGAAGATGCAACATGTCCACAAAAAAAACAATGTGCATAGTGTATGATTTGGTAAGATTTACGAAAATTTTAATTACAAAACGACTTATAGTGATAAGTAAACCACGACCACTGTAGTAAAAAATCTAACAAAAACCAAATAGATTATAAATCTTGATTAAATAAGCTATGTCTGATGACTAATCTTTTGAAGATGTTCTTACTTTATCATAGCGTAATCCACCTCCAGAGTTATTGTATAAAGTGCGCGAAAAATTCGAACTTTCGGACCTTATAACTTAAAAATCAAACACAATTTTACAATGTCAACGATCATCACACATCTAGTTCGATCAAATAAAGCCATTTTGAGCAAAATTTGGGATCTTTGACAATAAGTATGGTCGTGATCTTCTTTCCCCTTTTTTATGGGGAGTTGAGCGGGATGGGCCACCTTAAGGTGGCCCAACCCGGCGGCCTCAACTCATTTGCGGGCACGGTACAAAAGCGTGCTGTTGCGCTCTGGGACCTTCTCTGTTTCTAAGAATAAGACAGGCTCCGTGATGAGGAAGATGCAACCTGTCCACAAAAAAGACAATGTGCATAGTGTATGATTTGGTAAGATTTACGAAAATTTTAATTTCAAAACGACTTATAGCTAAAAGTAAACCACGACCGCTGTAGTCAAAAATCTAAAAAAACCAAATAGATTCTAAATCTTGCTTAAATAAGCTATGTCTGATGACTAATCTTTTTAAGATGTTCTTACTTTATCATTGCGCAATCCACCTCCAAAGTTATTGTATAAAACGCGCGAAAAATCCGAACTTTCGGACGTTATAACTTGGAAACCAAACACAATTTTACAATGCCAATGGTCATCAGACATCTAGTTCAATGAAATAAAGCTATTTTGAGTAAAATTGTGGATCTCTGACAAGACATATAGGCGTGATCTTCTTTCCCCTTTTGTATGGGGAGATGAGCGGGTTGGGCCACCTTAAGACAAATACAAGCATGAAAACAACTCAGGTACGCACACTCGGCAGACAGATATGAAGCCTTACAGCCCTGTGTAAAATGTTTACCGAAACCACACCGTTTCACCTTTCACCCCCCCCAATTCGTCGGCTATCATTGGTCCCGCGGGACCCGCACGGCGCATGCGTGCCGGGTCTATTTGGGTTAGCAGGGCTGATATCGCACAAAACAACGCACACTCAGTACAATGTAAGGAGCAACGATACTAGGTTGGCTCCGCGAGCCCCGGCTTGAAAAGCCCACAATTAAGGCGAAGTGTCTATCCTCCTCTCTCGCCTGCAATCACCAAACATATTTTTCTGTCAATTCCTTCGATGTTATCTAGTGGTTATCGATTAGCTCTAAGTGGAATGATATAAGCCAAAAGGTAAGATATACAGCATGCACCTATTGTTTGCACGGAATGCACGCTGCCGGTATAACATTTGACTAGTCGAATAACACCTAACCAATATTAACTCGCATCAAGCGGGAACATTTTCACAATCATCACATTTTTTATTTGTTTACGTTTTTTTCTAGAGTACCGGCACTTCTATGAAATTTAAAAAAGACGTGCCGCTTCATTGATTCTGTTTATATGACCAGAATGAACGAAAATCTAAAGCAGCAATTTAGGGGCACACACAAGTACTATTTGCGATAGTACATAGATTGTCCTATCCAATTGTGAACACTACTCTAGTCGGTGCACAGATTTTGGCCGCGACAGCCCACCCCGATTCATTTTGCTTGATAATGTTGTATGTAAGTGTACTATATAGTACATATACGAAGGCAGACGTGATACAATTAATTGATTGAACTATATTTAGCTCACTGTCGGTCCATCAATAAATTGTAGCTATCAATAAGCTAAACTAATACATAATATAAGACAAAGCCGAATACACCTCTTACATAGATTCCGAACTATTCAACAATTCGAATTCGCACTTACTTATCCAATGTGAATGTTTGCGATCCTGCACGGGAAAACACTATAAGTGGTCCCACTGCATTTCATCCCGTGCATTTCTTGCCCTTTGCTACGAAATACAGGGATTAAGGCGAAGAAGAGTGGTCACTAAAGCTAAATCACAGTTTTTTTTAATATAATACGGTTAATACCTCACATGATATTAGTCCAACACAGCATCGAAGGAAAGGCGCCAGACCTTTTCTAAACGAACGGCTACATTGTACTGAATGAAAAACAAGGACAATTTTCTTTGCCGTCTCGACCATCTTTTCATCCAAAGCTATGGTACCAAACTGGGCTCAACCCTATCACCAGCAGAAGTAAGTGCTTGGGAGTTAGGGATCGACACGATTGCCGTGGAGGACTTTGAAACGGGTGTTTTCTGCCGCCGGCTAGTTTAGGGCATCCTCATCACTCGGCGCAAAATCCTGGGGTGGTCCGTCGTACCAGTTGGTAACGAGACTGCCGGGGTCCCGGCGGTCCCTTCCCGAGGGACCCGGGGACCTTATTCCGTCTATCGTGTCGGCGACTCACGATCCCAGGCAGATCGCGAAGAAACTGTAGAGTTGTTGCTTTGACCCCAAATCTTCGCTGCTTGTCCCCTGCGCAACAAAAACCGGCCAAGTGCGAGGTCGTACTCGCACACGAAGGGTTCCGTACCATCGCACAAGATTTACCAAAAAAAAACACGTTTTTTGTATGGCCCCCCCTTTAATTATTATTATTATAGCGGCAAAATAAATACATAATGTGTGAAAATTTCAGCAGCTTCCTACCTGTTACGGTTCATGAGATACAGCCCTGTGATAGACGGACGGACGGACGGACGAACGGACAGCGGAGGCTTAGTAATAGGGTTCCGTTTTCACCCTTTGGGTACGGAACCCTAAAAAACGTTTAGATCAAAACAGACAGAACAGTAATTTCAGCTGTGTATAACTCCGGCACATTGTATGCAGATACGACGAGCATATTCATCGTCTCTCTGCTAGGGGAGAAAGTAATCCCTCCATCGCGTCGCGTCGCCTTTCTATCATCGCTCAGCGCGCGACAGACAGGGAATGCACCCATTCACTGTCGACATTCCAAAGAATTAGAACAAACCGATCTTCTCGATTATTTATCTATATGTCGGTAAGCTGTGGAATGCACTGCCGAGAGCTGGGGTTCATCCAAACACTGGCTGTGTAAGTAAGTTCGAAAGGTCATGGGCGTATCCGTATTCCGCTGTGCATAAAGTTTTGAGTGCATAAGGTGACATGTGTATGTAACTAGTATGTACTCATATGTTTGAACTCGACCTTGAAGCAAGTACACATTAATTAAAGGAAGAGCCCCTTAAGAAGAACTACTTTATGTATATCCTACAGTCCCTCCTTCCGTAATCAATGCCTCCTACTAACACAGTGTTTAAGATTATACCTACATACATTGATTTAACGCTTTACCTGCGTTGTGAACATTGAAAATATTGAATTTTCAAACATATTGCCGTCGTCACCAACGTCGTATTTGGCATCGGGTCTAGAGGCTCTATATACATACTTAAGGCCTTGGTACTAGCCAAATCGCAAAGTTAGACGAGGCACTGACGAGTTAACTGACTGACGATTAGAAGTGTCATTCTTACAATATATGATTTATTGTCTAGGGATCAACCTATTTTCGTTAATGTATATTTTCTTTTTTTATACAACATACAATTCGGAAACGGTGTCCATTTCCGAACTTTTTTGAGTAGGTAGATGAAGAAATCTAAAAGCAAGTGGATTTATTTGTTTATGCATACTTATATTATGCTGTTTTTGCTTATATCTAGAAATCATATTACTTTTAGATCTCTAATGTGAAAAATCGACTTTTTATTATTATTATTTAAATAAATGATGGAATAAAAAATATTAACAATCCATCATCAGTCTGGAGTTCTATTTGGACTTGCTGAGGCGTTTCACTGCATATTATTACATTTGTTTAAAGGTGCATTTGTATGGCGCGAGCAGTCGACTAGTCCTAGCGCCTTAAGAAAAAGAATATTTACGTTTGATTGGACAGTTCAATATTGACCGCTGTAGCAGCGAGCTGGTGCAACATGTTGGCGAGCGAGTGGTGGTGGCTGGTGACGGGCGCTGCGCTGGGCGCCTCGCTGGCGGTCGGCGCCGCGCTGCTCCTGCTGGCGTGGCTGGCGCGCCCCCCGCCGCCGATCCCGCGTCCGGAAAAGCCCGAGCCACCCCAGTGCACCATACCGCAGGTGCGTTACTTTCTATCTGCCCCGTCCGTACCTATCTGTCGGTGCACTGGCAAGGAGGTGGTTGTCTTATATTCTGCACGCATTCTAGGCCCACCTATACCTATCTGTCGGTGCACTGGCAAGGAGGTGGTTGTCTTATATTCTGCACGCATTCTAGCCCCACCTATACCTATCTGTCGGTGCACTGGCAAGGAGGTGGTTGTCTTATATTCTGCACGCATTCTAGCCCCACCTATACATATCTGTCGGTGCACTGGCAAGGAGGTGGTTGTCTTATATTCTGCACGCATTCTAGCCCCACCTATACCTAGCCGGTGCGCTGGCTATCCCTAGCTAGACACAGTAATAACTTTTTCGCCGGTGGGGCACATTTGGTGACGGCGGGCGCACCGCTGCTTCTCCTGGCGTGGTTGGCCCGGCCTCCTCTGCAGTTCCCGCGTGCACCGTGCACGAACGGTATCTAGCTGCCGGCGTGCTGGCAAGTTCGCAGTAGTGCTTACTGCTGGTAAATGGCTTACTCTCGGCACCCCCGTGCCGCGCCGCGCCGCTGTTTACGAAATCTAAACTTTTAGCATTACTTACTTTTGTTTATAGAAATATGTTTTACTGTGTCTATCAAAACAGTGTTTCTCGTGTTAATGAATCCTTACAATGCCACTGGACTTGGGTTTAATTTTTCGTATTTGATTCAAAGAGGATTCAACGGTTGTACTGATATATTGGGCGCTTGTAAGACTTCAATAAAATGTCTAAGGCTGAGATAAATAGTCGTAACAAAAACTAAGACTAACGGAAAGTAGTACTTTGTGACGTCAGTTTGCATCACTTTTAGATTTCGTCCATACAAAATGTGTCAAAGTGACGTCACAAAGTACTACTTTTCGTAGGTATGAAAACTAAAGAAATCTATAATAATATTTTATTTTATTAAGGAAGTATTTTAGAACAAATTTGAAAGAGAATATGTTTTATTACACAAGCGACTATTCCATTAAAAGAATACAATGACCAAAGGAAGTAATGTTAAAAAAACCGGCCAAGTGCGAGTCGGACTCGTACACGAAGGGTTCCGTACCATCAACATCAAAAAATCACGTTTTTTGTATGGGCCCCCCCTTTTATTATTATTATTTTTTAATTTTACCTATTTGTTGTTAGAGCGGCAAAATAAATACACACTCTGTGAAAATTTCAGCTGCCTACCTATTACAGTTCCTGAGATACAGCTCTGTGACAGACGGACAGACGGACGGACGGACGGACGGACGGACGGACGGACGGACAGCGGAGGCTTAGTAATAGGGTTCCGTTTTCACCCTTTGGGTACGGAACCCTAAAAACAACAATGCAAGACTAAAAAACATAGACACTAAAACAAATTTAAAACGAATAAAAATGTTTGACCAAATTCAGTCAGTCCATAAGTAAGCGTGTTTGCGTCCACTGCTGGACATACGCCTCTCCAATTTTGCTCCAGCCCTCCCGGCCCTCAGCGGTACGGAACCACTGCTTTCCGCCGACGCACTTGATGTCGTCGTCCCACCTGGCGGGTGGTCTTCCCACACTCCGTTTTCCTGTCCACGGCCGCCAGTGTAGGACACGGTTACTCCAACGGTCGCCGTATCTTCGGCTGACGTAACCAGCCCGCTGTCATTTGAGCTTAGCCACCCGGTGTCCAATATCGACTACTATGGTACGTCGGCGGTTCAGCGGTTAATTTTGCAATATAATCTTAGTATGGAATTTGGATTATTATAATTAATTTGAAATTAATTTAATTTAATTTAGAGTGAACACGAGGCAAAAGCAGAATCCAAGCAGTGAGTCCTTCCGCAGGAAATACTGAACGAGCTGACGCGTGGCGCCGGCGGCACAGCGGAGGGCGCGCTCAACGCGGCGCTGCAGTTCATCTTCCAGCAGAGCACCGCCGACACGCGCTGGCTGCGCCGCCGCATGGCCGCCGAGCTCGCCGAGCTGCTGGCCAAGGCGCCGTCCGGACGCCTCTTCGAGTCGCTCACGGTGAGCACTCTTAATGTACCGCTAGATCACATGGAGCAACTATGGAAAATGGTCCAACAGAGCATGGCCGAGACGCGCTGACTGCGCCGAATTCGCCGAGCTGCTGACCAAGGCGCCGCCGTCCGGACGCCTCTTCGAGTCGCTTACGGTGAGCACTCTCCATGTACCGCTACATCACATGGAGCAACTATGGAAAATCATCCAACAGAGCATGACCGAGACGCGCTGACTGCGCCGAGTTCGCTGAGCTGCTGGCCAAGGCGCCGTCGTCCGGACGCCTCTTCGAGTCGTTCAAGGTCGAGCACTCTCCAATACTGCTGCATCACGTGGAGCAACTGTGGAACATCGCCCAGCAGAGCAGGGCTGAAACGCACTGGCTGTGTCGAGCTCGCCGAACTGCTGGCCAAGGCGCCTTCCGGACGCCTCTTCGAGTCGTTCAAGGTCGAGCACTCTCCAATACTCCTGCATCACGTGGAGCAACTGTGGAACATGGCCCAGCAGAGCAGGGCTGAAACGCACTGGCTGTGTCGAGCTCGCCGAACTGCTGGCCAAGGCGCCTTCCGGACGCCTCTTCGAGTCGTTCAAGGTCGAGCACTCTCCAATACTGCTGCATCACATGGAGCAACTATGGAACATCGCCCAGCAGAGCAGGGCCGACACGCGCTGGCTGCGCCGAGCTCGCTGAGCTGCTGGCCAGGGCGGTATCCGGACGCTTCTTTGAGTCGCTCACAGTAAGAACTATATATGTACAAGCGGCTAATAGCTTAATGGCGCTGGGACTTGTGCAGGAGGAAAAATCCAGAGGTCTGCATTTTTAAAGAATGACGGTGAGTTTTTTCTAATGTAGTTACCTACATGCAGTCTCTCCTCTGAGCTAAGAATAAGCTTCTATACAAAACTTCAAGATCATGCAGCCTAATAGTACCTAGTTAACGCAAATGTCGTGACCACGGGTCGTGACATATGTCGAGACGATGATTTGGTCTCCTATGACTTGGATCATCATCATTGGATCATACCGAATTTTGAATTGTGCATTTTCATTGCAAATGCGAGTCTCTTCATAGTTCAGAACCCAAGTAAAAATGAAGTTCACCTATAAAGTTATAAATATAGCCGTGTTCAGTCAAAGATAAATTGCAGATGATATCCATGGCCATAAGATAAAGCACTCAGCGTCCAAGCTCTAATTACTGGTTAATCCAGCCAGTCAAGAAACAGATTATCATCCGCCGGGCATTCCGATTTCAGCTCCGATCCCTGGATGTCGGTACGGAGTTCCCCAGCATCAGCAACCTGCGGCTGGTGAGCGGCGAGTTGGAGGAGGGCGCGAGGCTGCGCGCGCTCGACCTCACGCTGGACCTCGCCTACGACGGCTCCTTCCGCATCGACGTCGACGCAGTAATGCTGCTCGGCAAGATCGCTAACATATCAATCACGGGTGAGCGGCTTGGTGTTTGGTGTTGACACGATACAATTTACGTTTGATTGGCGGATTGGCACGGCGGATCTTGTGTTGAAGAGTTTTGGAGATGTCAAAAGAGTAACTCCACAAAATACCTATTATTGTTCAAGACCCGATTCCGCCTCGTGCAACTGAGCAAATATAACGGTTCTATGTAATAATTTATTTGTATCCACTGTTACCACGATGTTCCGTTGAATGAGCTCAGACATTGGAAACAAGTAATATCCAAGTGCCGTAACGGGTTGGGCTCACGACTTGGTCCGAGGAAGCTCTTATTGTGTCACCGCATTGCTAATAAAAACGGGATTTCCCTACTCAAAACCGATGGTACTCAAGCGAGAGACGGTGGAATCGCTGACGACTGGAATAGTCGGGGACGCTTGCATTCGCAGGGGGTTACATCTTTGTACTTTTCTTATGGGTTGAAGTGGAAAGACCCAGCGTTCCCTGATAAATTAACTCGACAGATGAACAGGCAAGTTATCGTTAGGCGCATTTAATACCATTAATTCCAAACAACGTGTTATTCGGCCAAGTAAATTTTGGAGTAGTACGAAATCCAACCTTGGAATTAATCACGCACTTTCCTGTTCACGTGGTGAGTTATTTAAAATGGTAACCCTCTGGTTTGTCGTTGCAGTGGAGAGCGTCGGCGGGCCGGTGCGGTTGCTGTTCCGGCGCGCGCCGTACACTCACTGGGCGCTGGCTTTCGAGACGCCGCCGCGGCTAGAGCTGCGCGTGCGCGGCCGCTTCCAGGGCCGCCAGCTCAAGCCGCGCCTCGCATCGCTCGTCGCCGCGCACATCCGCCGCGCAGTCGCACAGAGACACACCCTACCCAACTACAAGATAAGGTATGTTATTGCTTGTCTTTCGTGCCTTAATGGAGAGGTCGGCGTACCGGCACGGTTGCTGTTCCGACGCGCGCCGTACACTCACTGGGCGCTGGCTTTTGAGACGCCGCCGCGGCTAGAGCTGCGCGTGCGCGGCCTCATCCAGGGCCGCCAGCTTAAGCCGCGCCCATCTGGCGTTTTGAGCGTGTATACTGTTTGTATTAACCCTTAGGTCATCATTTGATTCATGAATGTCTCCACGTTTCCAGGTACAAGCCATTCTTCCCCAAGTCGGAGCCGGGCAGCGCGGAGAGCGAGGAGGGCCCGCTGCCCGGCGGCTGCCTGACCGTGCACCTCATGGAGGTCACCCGGCTGCAGTGTCCCGGCGCGACCACCACCTCGACCTCACCTGTGCAGGTGCCTTGTAATTAATTCTTGGGGATATACCTAGTTCTTCTTTCAAAGGACGCTCTTTCCGCAGTGGACACTCTTGTTGTAATGGGTGTGTCTGACCTAGCAAAAGTTTGAATTCGGAATCGCGCGCCATTTTCGACGGTCAATTGTAGAGTCAGCCAAATTTGTTTTGAAATTAAAACAGCCATTTACGATAATGGTGCGTTTGCAAATAGTGAAAACTCATTACAAAAATGGACGAAATTAAACTGGAACGATTCGCATGTTGTGGGGTCACTTCGGCGTGCATAATTGACCGTCGCGGCCTGCTATTGAAAAGTTGAGCAGGTTTGTTTTAAAAAGTAAAGTCTATGCTTACCACCCTGAGGCAACTGAGGAACTAAGAAAAAAGTCATCTCTACCTCCAAACATTTGTAGAAAACGTGTAATTAAAACCGTATTATACATTTAAAATTCAATTTCTTACTGAGACAGCCTTTACATGCTTACTTAATTTAAAGCATTCCCACACGGAATCCTTCTTTACCAGCTGTATAAATATTTTCAGAAAGTAAAAATAAAAAAACTTAATCTATGTCATTGAATGTATCAACACAAACTGTGTTCAGGTGCGCGCTGTTCTGGCGGTGGACTCGCATGCGTGGGTCTCGCTGCGGAGGGACGTCCTCACGCTGGACATAACCGTGGTGCCGCCGGTCGGCGGCGGTCAGCTCGGCCTCGTGTGTTGCCAGAGCTTGGGCGCCCAGGTCGCCGTCGATACGGTCAGTATTTGTGGGGAAGTCTCACGCAAGAGAGTAACTGAGACGGGGAGTGGTCACGGTATCACAGTGGTACCGCTCGTCAGCGATGGCCTACTGGTGTGCTGGTTGCGGTTCTGCCAGAGCCTGGGTGCACCAATCGGAAGTTGATGTCAAATATTCCACCCAGTAAGAGAGCAGATCTTATGGCATAAATTCATCTGATTGGTTCAGAATTGATCTAATTTAGTCACTATCAATATCTGTAACAGCGCCGTGCTCCGTGCTGGCGGTTGACTCACTCGCATAGTTAATGTTTTAGCTATAGCCCGCAACTTCCCAGAGGTTGACATCTCGTTGGAGAAGTCAAAATAATTGGTAAAGTGAATCTAAGTGCAAAACTAAACCATCTCAAAAGGTTTCACCTATTTGTTTCATGTTTGTAAGCGTGCATTACCAATTCGTCGCACCCGGGACGCAAACAGGCGTATCTCATTTTTATTAAATTTACAGTAGAGTTAAAAACCGGCCAAGTGCGAGTCGGACTCGTACACGAAGGGTTCCGTACCATCGTACAAGATTTACAAAAAAAAACAAGTTGTTTGTATGGAGCCCCCCTTTAATTTTTATTATTTTATAATGTTACCTATTTGTTGTTATAGCGGCAAAATAAATACATAATCTGTGAAAATTTCAGCTTCCTACCTGCTACGGTTCATGAGATACAGCCCTGTGACAGACGGACAGACGGACGGACGGACGGACGGACGGACGGACAGCGGAGGCTTAGTAATAGGGTTCCGTTTTCACCCTTTGGGTACGGAACCCTAAAAAGGGATAGTTTCTCTGTTTTCTTTCATATTATACTGAATATTTTGCAAATGATGCTGAAAAAGATAACCTGGTAAGAAGCTTTGCTAAGAGTTTAAGCATAAATAAAAATAAAAACCGGCCAAGTGCGAGTCGGACTCGCACACGAAGGGTTCCGTACCATCGTACAAGATTTACCACAAAAAAAATCACGTTTTTTGTATGGGGCCCCCCCTATTATAGCGGCAAAATAAATACATAATCTGTGAAAATTTCAGCTTCCTACCTGTTACGGTTCATGAGATACAGCCCTGTGATAGACGGACGGACGGACGGACGAACGGACAGCGGAGGCTTAGTAATAGGGTTCCGTTTTCACCCTTTGGGTACGGAACCCTAATAATAGAGCAAATAAATTAATTTACGTATTCTATGTATCCATATAAAAGCTATAATTGTGAGATACGCCTGTATGCCCCGAGTGCGACAAATTAGTTCTGTTTAGACAGTTCCAACGTTCGGTTCCAGGTGGTGCCGATGTCGCCAGCGTACCGGGCGGACCTGCGCCGCGGCGACATAGTGCTCGCGATCGACAGCAAGCCCGCCTCGACCGTGGGCCAGGTGGGCAAGCTGCTGCGCAACGCGGAGATGCGCGCGGTGACGCTGCGCGTGCGCAGGGTGACGCCGCGCCGCGGCCACCTCGCGCCGGAGGCGGCCGCCGCCGAGCCGGGCGCGGCCGCGGAGACGAAGAGGGCCAAGGCGAACAGCTTCTCGTTCCGGAGGGTCTCCGAGGTGATGGAGGGGGTGCGGCTGCAGGGGATGAAGGTCGCGCAGGGGAAGAGTTCGGCTCAGGTGGGAGCTTCCGTATAGCTTCCAAAGAGACAGCTTACAATGTTAACAAAAAAAAACGACTTCAAAGAAAAAGCCATTTGTAGTTACGATTTTTGTTATTTTTTTTGGTCGAGGTCAGCCGGGCACGCCCTGCGCCAGCCAAGACAACCTTGGCTACCTTCTATTTGTTTATTTTTTGTGAATCTGAAGTACACTAACTAACTTGTACACGTCCTTTCGAATAAAAAATGAATCATCGAAATCGGTTCGCGTGATATTGTGTTATTCGTCCATTTGTCGCGCGCATATACTTAATGCAAATTTAAGACTTATATGATTTTCTCATGGATATCATTATCAGTACATGTAACTTAAATTAGAATTAAATATTTGAATGTATCTTATCATTTCATACATGTCATCTGAGATAATTTTTTTTCAGGAACCAGAGTCAATGATCCAAAAGTTTGTGGACGCCCAAGTCCAAGCGGACGCCAAGAAAGTTTCAGAACCAACGAAATCAGTTCCAAAACCCCAGGAGCAGGTCGCCCCGGTGATCGGCCCGGGAGGCAGTTTCGGCCTCCGCAAGCGCCGCTGCTCGGTCGAGAACAAACACTCCTCCGACAGCTCCGCCGGTAGCACCCCCCCGGCCTCCGGGGCGAGCACGCCGCTCCGGACAGCAAAGGACCAAGCGAGCAAGCAACCGACCAAATACACGGAAATTCCGACCATAATACGAACCGACTCCGGCGAGACGCCGAGGCTCTACGACAAATCGGATTCAAAAGCGTGCGAGTCGGACGGATCGAGCCCTCCAGACCACGGAAAGTTGTTCTGTGCTCCAGGCGACGGTGTTGCCAGCGAATCCAGCGGGCACTCCCGGCACAGCGACCACATCGAAATATGCCAAATGCACTCCACGAAGGTCGTCCCTCTGAAGCCGATCGTCACCTTTGACGAGAGAGCGGAATTCAAACTGAACGAGAATCACAAGTACCTTAATGTGAACGTGTGGGCGACGACACAGCCCGGTGAGAACGACGAGACCCTCCTGGGCTACCTGAACATACCGTTGGCTTCTTTGCTGCTAGAGTGCCAGGACTCGACGATCGGTCACCACATGAAGAGATATCAGTTTCTGCCGCCTGATGTAGATATTAAGTTTAGGTTGGTATCTTTATGACTTCTCTCGTTCATTTTTTTTTACCATAATACAATTTCAAGTTTTATTCATACAAATAGAGAATATAGTATGTGCATTATTTTATCTCTCGTTCATTAATTTGAGAGGTATTTCAATGTGTCTACGATTGTGCATCAGAATTCCATGGTGGTTCCATTTTCCACTTTTTTCATGTGACTGGACATGGATGGCTAATATGACACCTAATGTCATGCTATTAACCTAACACAACTCATGGAGAGTAGGTGTCGTGCCAAGACCTTCCTTACATACCTAGTACGTCTACATTTAACTGAATGGAAAACAGTTCTCATCTATCATAACAGACTATCGTTCATTCTAACGGTCGGGGTTAACCCTACCACCTAGGAAGCAGTTATTCTTACATACTAGGGGATTTAAAGCTTTACGTGGAATCCGAACGACGTTCGATGACGAACGATGGCTCTTTCAGCACGGGAAGAAATGCAGTGGGCCAAATGGTATTATTTTTACTTGCCGAAACGTACGTAGCGTATTCTCGTGTCCAAGATTTCTTGGATATTTTCCTTGTGTCTCATTATTTCAAGCCTCCTGACCGTGGTCAGGATTTTCCATGCGATCTGATCTACCCTTGAAAATGTATATTCAACATGAGCGCGATCTGATCTACCGTTGACAATGTCTATTCAGCATGAGCACGATCTGATCTACCGTCGACAATGTCTTTTCAGCAAGAGTCACCCGCTATCATCGCACGCCGGGTTCGAGCCGTGCCTGTGCTTCGGCGACGCGCTCGTGTGGTGGTCGTGGGAGACGAGCGGCACCCCGCCCCGCGCGCCCGCCCCGCACACCTCCCCGCCGCCGCCGCGAGCCCCCAGCGCGGCGCGCGCGCAGCACGACTTCGTGCGAACGCACTTTCACAGGAGCACCCAGTGCGACTTCTGCAGCAAGAAGGTGACACTTTGCTTGGATGCCACATTGGTATACGTAGGACATTCAAACATGCGATAAAATAATTCATAGAGATTCGACTCTTCGTTTAGGCCCTAGAGGGGTCATAACATACATACATACATTCAGGGTAAACACATAACCAGTGAGGTTTCGCCGTAATCGGGTAAAAAACAATAATGATAAAATTGGTTCTTAAATTGGTGAAGATATCGCGATTTAGAATTTTTCATACCCCATTTTTTCACCCTTAGGGTGGTATTCTTTCATAAAATGTATTAAGGGACCAACCCTGATATATACCCAAATGAATATAAAGAGAATAATTAAAATCTATTCAAAATTGGCGGAGAAATCGAGTAACATACAAACAAAAAAAATACAGATGAATCGAGAACCTCCTCTTGTTTTTAAATCGGTTTAGAATATACAGGTTGTCGTAATGACCAGTATATTATGGGAAAAGATTATTGGGATTGAGACCAACAAAAAAGTTTATGATTTTTTTGCTGAATATCCTCTAAATAAAAAGTTAGACTTTCAATACAAAATTATTCAATAATTTAGTGTACTCGTAAAATGAATCTAATGTTCCTTAAGAACGTAGGAACATGTACTTAGACATGGGTGGCTAATATCACACTTAGGGCCGAGTGCACGATAGGACAAAAAATCAAAATCAACGTCAACGTACGATTAAACACGTCAATGTGTTTGGACAGTATGGAATGAACTCCATGCGGTTCACTAAAAGTGACGTGTTTGAACATTGATTAACTCGGTCGTCTCTTCGTGCAATCGAGGCTTACTGTCGTGACATTAGCCTGACTCGCCACGTGGGATCTAGATTCCTTGCAAGACTTTCCTTATGCACAGTTACAACGTGGCGTCAAATTACAATAGACGAAAACATACATTTCAAAAATGCATATTTCGGTAACTTGACACTTTAGGAAAAACCTATATTAACTTTTTGTCTCGGAAAAAAAAGGGGTTTACGCCGGCGAACTTAGTGTACTGGCCGTTACGACACCTGTATAGTATAATTCAAATTAGTTGGAATGTACGATGAATATTGCCTTTAGATATACACTTTATGTCCAGATACATATGCAATAAAACATTTTGCTTCATGACGGTATGACAAATTCCACAGATCTGGTTAAAGGACGCGATGCAGTGCCGCTCGTGCGGGCTGTGTTGCCACAAGAAATGCGTCGCCAAGTGCCAGGAGAGTTCGCCATGCGCGCCGCGGGATCCGAGGGGTAACAAACTCTTCTAACTTACTCATATACCACTGTAGGATGCGATGCAGTGTCGCTCGTGAAGTGCGTCGCCAAGTGCCAGGAGAGTTCACCATGCGCGCCGCGGAATCCGAGGGGTAACAAACTCTTTTAACTTACTCAAATACCACTGTAGGATGCGATGCAGTGTCGCTCGTGGAGTGCGTCGAAAAGTGCCAGGAGAGTTCACCATGCGCGCCGCGGAATCCGAGGGGTAACAAACTCTTCTAACTTACTCATATACCACTGTAGGATGCGATGCAGTGTCGCTCGTGAAGTGCGTCGCCAAGTGCCAGGAGAGTTCACCATGCGCGCCGCGGAATCCGAGGGGTAACAAACTCTTCTAACTTACTCATATACCGCTGTAGGATGCGATACAGTGTCTTTCGTTAAGTGAGTCGACACGTGCCAGGAGAGTTCGCGATGCGCGCCGCGGGATCCGAGGTGTAACAAACTTTTCCAACTTACTCATATACCACTGTAGGATGCGATGCAGTGTCGTTCGTTAAGTGCGTCGACACGTGCCAGGAGAGTTCGCGATGCGCGCCGCGGGATCCGAGGTGTAACAAACTCTTCTAACTTACTCATATACCATTGTAGAATGCGATGCAGTGTCGCTCGTGAAGTGCGACGCCAAGTGCCAGAAGAGTTCGCGATGCGCGCCGCGGGATCCGAGGTGTAACAAACTCTTCTAACTTACTCATATAGTCATATACCACTGTAGGATGCGATGCAATGTCGCTCGTGAAGTGCGTCGACACGTGCCAGGAGAGTTCGCGATGCGCGCCGCGGGATCCGAGGTGTAACAAACTCTTCTAACTTACTCATATACCACTGTAGGATGCGATGCAATGTCGCTCGTGAAGTGCGTCGACACGTGCCAGGAGAGTTCGCGATGCGCGCCGCGGGATCCGAGGTGTAACAAACTTTTCCAACTTACTCATATACCACTGTAGGATGCGATGCAGTGTCGTTCGTGAAGTGCGTCGACACGTGCCAGGAGAGTTCGCGATACGCGCCGCGGGATCCGAGGTGTAACAAACTCTTCTAACTTACTCATATACCACTGTAGGATGCGATGCAATGTCGCTCGTGAAGTGCGTCGACACGTGCCAGGAGAGTTCGCGATGCGCGCCGCGGGATCCGAGGTGTAACAAACTTTTCCAACTTACTCATATACCACTGTAGGATGCGATGCAGTGTCGTTCGTGAAGTGCGTCGACACGTGCCAGGAGAGTTCGCGATACGCGCCGCGGGATCCGAGGTGTAACAAACTCTTCTAACTTACTCATATACCACTGTAGGATGCGATGCAATGTCGCTCGTGAAGTGCGTCGACACGTGCCAGGAGAGTTCGCGATGCGCGCCGCGGGATCCGAGGTGTAACAAACTCTTCTAACTTACTTATATACCACTGTAGGATGCGATGCAATGTCGCTCGTGAAGTGCGTCGACACGTGCCAGGAGAGTTCGCGATGCGCGCCGCGGGATCCGAGGTGTAACAAACTTTTCCAACTTACTCATATACCACTGTAGGATGCGATGCAGTGTCGTTCGTGAAGTGCGTCGACACGTGCCAGGAGAGTTCGCGATACGCGCCGCGGGATCCGAGGTGTAACAAACTCTTCTAACTTACTCATATACCACTGTAGGATGCGATGCAGTGTCGTTCGTTAAGTGCGTCGACACGTGCCAGGAGAGTTCGCGATACGCGCCGCGGGATCCGAGGTGTAACAAACTCTTCTAACTTACTCATATACCACTGTAGGATGCGATGCAGTGTCGTTCGTTATGTTCGACTCTTCGTTTAGGCCCTAGAGGGGTCATAACATACATACATACATTCAGGGTAAACACATAACCAGTGAGGTTTCGCCGTAATCGGGTAAAAAACAATAATGATAAAATTGGTTCTTAAATTGGTGAAGATATCGCGATTTAGAATTTTTCATACCCCATTTTTTCACCCTTAGGGTGGTATTCTTTCATAAAATGTATTAAGGGACCAACCCTGATATATACCCAAATGAATATAAAGAGAATAATTAAAATCTATTCAAAATTGGCGGAGAAATCGAGTAACATACAAACAAAAAAAATACAGATGAATCGAGAACCTCCTCTTGTTTTTAAATCGGTTTAGAATATACAGGTTGTCGTAATGACCAGTATATTATGGGAAAAGATTATTGGGATTGAGACCAACAAAAAAGTTTATGATTTTTTTGCTGAATATCCTCTAAATAAAAAGTTAGACTTTCAATACAAAATTATTCAATAATTTAGTGTACTCGTAAAATGAATCTAATGTTCCTTAAGAACGTAGGAACATGTACTTAGACATGGGTGGCTAATATCACACTTAGGGCCGAGTGCACGATAGGACAAAAAATCAAAATCAACGTCAACGTACGATTAAACACGTCAATGTGTTTGGACAGTATGGAATGAACTCCATGCGGTTCACTAAAAGTGACGTGTTTGAACATTGATTAACTCGGTCGTCTCTTCGTGCAATCGAGGCTTACTGTCGTGACATTAGCCTGACTCGCCACGTGGGATCTAGATTCCTTGCAAGACTTTCCTTATGCACAGTTACAACGTGGCGTCAAATTACAATAGACGAAAACATACATTTCAAAAATGCATATTTCGGTAACTTGACACTTTAGGAAAAACCTATATTAACTTTTTGTCTCGGAAAAAAAAGGGGTTTACGCCGGCGAACTTAGTGTACTGGCCGTTACGACACCTGTATAGTATAATTCAAATTAGTTGGAATGTACGATGAATATTGCCTTTAGATATACACTTTATGTCCAGATACATATGCAATAAAACATTTTGCTTCATGACGGTATGACAAATTCCACAGATCTGGTTAAAGGACGCGATGCAGTGCCGCTCGTGCGGGCTGTGTTGCCACAAGAAATGCGTCGCCAAGTGCCAGGAGAGTTCGCCATGCGCGCCGCGGGATCCGAGGGGTAACAAACTCTTCTAACTTACTCATATACCACTGTAGGATGCGATGCAGTGTCGCTCGTGAAGTGCGTCGCCAAGTGCCAGGAGAGTTCACCATGCGCGCCGCGGAATCCGAGGGGTAACAAACTCTTTTAACTTACTCAAATACCACTGTAGGATGCGATGCAGTGTCGCTCGTGGAGTGCGTCGAAAAGTGCCAGGAGAGTTCACCATGCGCGCCGCGGAATCCGAGGGGTAACAAACTCTTCTAACTTACTCATATACCACTGTAGGATGCGATGCAGTGTCGCTCGTGAAGTGCGTCGCCAAGTGCCAGGAGAGTTCACCATGCGCGCCGCGGAATCCGAGGGGTAACAAACTCTTCTAACTTACTCATATACCGCTGTAGGATGCGATACAGTGTCTTTCGTTAAGTGAGTCGACACGTGCCAGGAGAGTTCGCGATGCGCGCCGCGGGATCCGAGGTGTAACAAACTTTTCCAACTTACTCATATACCACTGTAGGATGCGATGCAGTGTCGTTCGTTAAGTGCGTCGACACGTGCCAGGAGAGTTCGCGATGCGCGCCGCGGGATCCGAGGTGTAACAAACTCTTCTAACTTACTCATATACCATTGTAGAATGCGATGCAGTGTCGCTCGTGAAGTGCGACGCCAAGTGCCAGAAGAGTTCGCGATGCGCGCCGCGGGATCCGAGGTGTAACAAACTCTTCTAACTTACTCATATAGTCATATACCACTGTAGGATGCGATGCAATGTCGCTCGTGAAGTGCGTCGACACGTGCCAGGAGAGTTCGCGATGCGCGCCGCGGGATCCGAGGTGTAACAAACTCTTCTAACTTACTCATATACCACTGTAGGATGCGATGCAATGTCGCTCGTGAAGTGCGTCGACACGTGCCAGGAGAGTTCGCGATGCGCGCCGCGGGATCCGAGGTGTAACAAACTTTTCCAACTTACTCATATACCACTGTAGGATGCGATGCAGTGTCGTTCGTGAAGTGCGTCGACACGTGCCAGGAGAGTTCGCGATACGCGCCGCGGGATCCGAGGTGTAACAAACTCTTCTAACTTACTCATATACCACTGTAGGATGCGATGCAATGTCGCTCGTGAAGTGCGTCGACACGTGCCAGGAGAGTTCGCGATGCGCGCCGCGGGATCCGAGGTGTAACAAACTTTTCCAACTTACTCATATACCACTGTAGGATGCGATGCAGTGTCGTTCGTGAAGTGCGTCGACACGTGCCAGGAGAGTTCGCGATACGCGCCGCGGGATCCGAGGTGTAACAAACTCTTCTAACTTACTCATATACCACTGTAGGATGCGATGCAATGTCGCTCGTGAAGTGCGTCGACACGTGCCAGGAGAGTTCGCGATGCGCGCCGCGGGATCCGAGGTGTAACAAACTCTTCTAACTTACTTATATACCACTGTAGGATGCGATGCAATGTCGCTCGTGAAGTGCGTCGACACGTGCCAGGAGAGTTCGCGATGCGCGCCGCGGGATCCGAGGTGTAACAAACTTTTCCAACTTACTCATATACCACTGTAGGATGCGATGCAGTGTCGTTCGTGAAGTGCGTCGACACGTGCCAGGAGAGTTCGCGATACGCGCCGCGGGATCCGAGGTGTAACAAACTCTTCTAACTTACTCATATACCACTGTAGGATGCGATGCAGTGTCGTTCGTTAAGTGCGTCGACACGTGCCAGGAGAGTTCGCGATACGCGCCGCGGGATCCGAGGTGTAACAAACTCTTCTAACTTACTCATATACCACTGTAGGATGCGATGCAGTGTCGTTCGTTATGTGCGTCGACACGTGCCAGGAGAGTTCGCGATACGCGCCGCGGGATCCGAGGTGTAACAAACTCTTCTAACTTACTCATATACCACTGTAGGATGCGATGCAGTGTCGTTCGTGAAGTGCGTCGACACGTGCCAGGAGAGTTCGCGATACGCGCCGCGGGATCCGAGGTGTAACAAACTCTTCTAACTTACTCATATACCATTGTAGAATGCGATGCAGTGTCGTTCGTGAAGTGCGTCGACAAGTGCCATGACTGCTCGCCGTGCGGGTGGCAGGAGCCGAGGGGTAACAAACTCTACTTACTCATTTCTCGCTGTTGCATGCTATTCAGTTCTGGGTTCCGTACCATGTCAACACAAAAAAAAAAACGTTTTTTTTGTATGTATCCGTCCGTCCGTCCGTCCGTCTGTCACAGGGCTGTATCTCATGAACCGTAATAGGTAGATAACTGAACTTTTACACAAAATTTATATTTCTTTAGCCGCTATAACGACAAATTGTTAATAAAAAAAACAATAAACATTAAAGTAAGTCACGATACAAGAAACGTCATTTTTTTGGGTAAAATCTTGTATAACGGTACGGAACCCTTCGTGTGCGAGTCCGACTCGCACTTGGCCGGTTTACATTACACATTTGTCAATACATACTTACAAATATTTCAAGATAAACGTAACATTGTAATAATTATCTTCAAAAACTCCATACACATTGTTTGCGCGATTTCGATAGAAGTGACGTAGTATTTGGTGACATTGAACATGTGCTACGAGGGCGGCGTAGCCTTGGTCGGGCGCAATAACACTTTACGGAACTTTACGCGTAGAGCTTCTACGTCTGGGTCTAGCCGCACACGCAACGTAGATTGTGCGCGCATAAAAACAGAAATAGCTTTCATACGTATGTACCTGCGCAGTTAAGGAAATACGCAGTGAAATTGCATTTCTATTATCTTCTACTAAGCGCCGAGAATATTAAAACAGTGAAGATTTGGCAAAACTAGATTAAACGTCACAGAGAGAATGATATTATGCACAATATTTTTAAATACCACAATTCATTAAGCTTGTTCGTATGATCTTGATATGCCGTCTCATTTTTTTATGTAATTGGACATGCATCACTGTCATGATATTCATAACGGTAGCAATGTGGTATTAGCCACCCATGTCAGGTTGCATAAAAAACACCGGCTGAACTACATTTTTTTTAGAGGTGGAAGAAATAGTCTATCTATGTGCCAAATTTCGTCCAAATCGGTTCAGCCGTTTCTGCGTCATTGAGTAACGAACATCGAAACATACAAACTTTCACATTTATAAAAATACCAGTCAAGCGCTAGCTTGAAGGCTGCAGTTTGGATAGCTATTCTCGGCCTGGGAGTTCGGCTTTATTGTAGTCGTAATTTATTATTTCATGACAGGGGCAGGGTGTTGACCTGAAAGCCGAAAAGTTTTCTTAAAAGGTAAATTCGTGCACCGAAAGGAAGGACATTCTTTGTCCACCTGTCAGTCGTTTCTCTCGTGCAGTATCTCACCGCTCGCTCGGAAAATCCTTTATTTTTCTTCTCCCAGAATAACTCGGCGCATGGTGCGGACGTGCGGACAAAATTAAACGAGTTCGATAAACTGGAGTTCAGTGATTGGTTCAGTAAGTTCAGAAGTTGGAAAACAAACTACGTATTTACGTATATTTGAATCGAAGAACATCACCTATATCTCTTATATACCCTATATATCTACAGACCGATGTGGACGCATATCATAAATGTATTTATCAAATTTTTAGGGCTCCGTACCCAAAGGTTGCCAAACGGAACCCTATTTATAAGCCTCCGCTGTCCGTCCGTCCGTCCGTCGTCGGTCACAGCGCTGCATTTCATGAACTGTAATAGGTAGACAGCGGCAAATTTCACAGAGTTTGTATTTCTGTTGTCGCTATAACAACAAAAAACACAAATAAAAAATAAAAGGGGCCACCATACCAGAAACGTGATTTCTTTGGGTCAAATCTTGTATAATGGTACGGAACCCTTCGTGTGAAAGTACGACTCGCACTTGGCCGGTTTTTTATATAAATGATTAATTCATGAGCTTTAAAGCCTATCCTTAATCGAGAAAAATTGTCAATGAAAATCCTTATTTTTTAACTAATTGGTTAATTACAAAATGCGGTTGCATTACTTAAAAATATAAAGGTGTGTTTTAAAAATTAAATTAAATTTCTAAACAAAAATGTTCTACTTATTTACTCTAATCCTCCACAGCATTCCAAATATTCCAACTTTCTGAAGTGCGGCCAAGTGCGAGTCGGACTCGCACACGAAGGGTTCCGTACCATCGTACAAGATTGAACACAAATAAGTTACGTTTTTTAAGAGCCCCATAGTACAATTTTATATTTTTAAATTTTACCCATTTGTTGTTATAGCGGCAAAGTAAATACACACTCTGTGAAAATTTCAGCTGCCTACCGTAAGTACCGTAAGAACAAGAGGAATACCGGAATAAAAATGCATCGTAGGAAAATATTGCAAGGAAATGGATTGAACTGACCACGAATATGGGAATTAATGGAAGTAAAAACATACAGACGAATTTAGAACCTCCTCCTTTTTTGAAATCGGTTAAAAATTGGGGAGGCCTATGCAGTGCGGTAGACAACTTGCTAAATTAAAATAAAAAAAGAAATAAAACAAAAACACATTAACTTAAATTCAAGAATCATGACTTGAAAGAAAAAACCGGTCAAATGTAAGTCGGACTTGCACACCCTTTGACCCAAAGAAATCACGTTTCTTGTATGATAGCTCGCTTTAATTTTTATTAGTTTTGATCGTTATTTGTCGCTGTAACGGCAACAAAAGTCAACATTTCAGCTGTCTACCTATTACGGTTCATGCGATACAGCCCTGTGGCAGACAGACGGACGGAAGGACGGACGGACAGCGGAGGCTTAGTAATGGGTGCGGAACCCTAATAATGTATCAATTTGTGCATACGTTTTCCCGTATCTCTAGCAGCGTTCAGCAAACAAACGATACGGCGACAGCTGGAAGCAGTGAGTTTGCATTAGGGTTCATTGTTCTATGCGCGTGAAAATGGTTTTCTTAAGGCGAGTGAAATTTATGTTTTTGGTCTGTAAATCCTACTTTTTAAAGTAAATTAATATATGTTTCACGCTTATTCACTAGGTAAATATTTGATCTTGTCCCACAAAAAAGAAAATGGTCGAAATCATTTATAGTTTCCAAGCGCCGACTTGAAAACCTAGTAAAAACCTAGTAAATATGTGTTTACAAAACTATTTTTTTAAAGAATATAAGAAACGCATTAAACCCGTTTTACGGTCATACATTAGATAATAGTCTAAACATTGATATTTTGATTTTTCTACGGGTGTTTATTCATAGCCGACGCTGAGATAAAATAAAAATTACCCCAAGATATTGGAGGTTAGCGTCATATGGTGCCTTAAATGTATTTGTCTAATTACACAAACTATACCCAAACACGAGATATTGCATCGCTTACTGCGACGCAACCTGCAACAACAGTCGCGTGCAGGTAAACGCAAGAGAACGGGTAAATCTAACGGCGAACATTTGCTGAGACATGTGTTCAGCAGTTCCCTAGTTTCTTGTCACGGCCTTGAGCGTGGCTCTCATTTTCGTAACGAGCTTTGTTACGCTTTGTTACGCGATCCTTTATTACGCTTCTAAGAACTCCATGTCTGATTTTCATTTGAAGTATGTCCATGCCAACATTCCTGTTGGGCATTTCGTACCATGTTAAATGGTAAATTTCAGAATAACACGTTTTTTTTGACATTTAGCGTGATACGAAATTCAAACTAAATGTCAGAATTGATCACTCACGTGCCTGGTCACACGGCGAGTTACTTAATTTACCATGGTACACCCCAGAAAACAAACGTGTTAACTATTTATAGGACTTTTAGAGACAATACCTTCGTTTTGTGTAAGTAAATAAATAAATATATAAGTAATGAAGGACAATTTGACAACATTTCTGTCTTGCCATGGACCACCAACCGTTTGGAGGTACTAAAATGTTGTTCTATCTATAAATAAAACGCGAATACAATTCCTCAAAGCCAAAAATATTTTTATTTACGATAATTCAACTTTATAGAGAATAGTATATTATTTTAAATGCGATTTTTATGACTGCATACTCTTTACTAATTTCTGAATCCCTGGTTCAGTGCTACTCAGCTGTCCAGAGAGCGCTGGAGCTTCTTGGCTGCGTGGCGCTCGTTCATCGAGGTGGCGATGTAGGCAGCATTGTCGGCATACTCGACGGGGATGTCGTCGGTGTGGTTGTGAATGTAGCCCGATGTGGCATGCCCGCAGACGGCGGCGGCGGCGACGCTGGGGCCGGCGGACGTTCGCCGCCCGAGCTGGTGACGACGGAGGCGGGCTGCGGCGCGCCGCTGGACGACTCGGACGACGAGCCGCGGCGCAAGGACTCGCTCGACGTGCACGAGGAAGGTACGCGTTCGGACGGACACGAGGAGGTTTCACGCGAATCGGTGTATGTTCGGGCGAATTTATACGTGATGTATTATTATTCCTCCATGTTTTCTAAGGGGATCCATCTGTAACGGTTATGCTGGAGCGAAAAAACAATAACACTTTTTGAAAAAAAAAAATCATTTTACAAAGTTCGCTTCGAAAATTTTTAACAACGTAAGAATTTTTTGAATAGACTTTTACGTGTTTCATTCTTAGTTAATTCATTTCTGGATACAGATGGTCCCCTGGAGGAAATAATTCAATGAAGACATCGATGGTGTGTATCTTGTAATGACACTTGAAAGTAACGACAGTAACCACAATAAGTAGATGAGACACCGAAAAGTAGCAATGAGTTTGATTAATGTAGCGTCACTCAAACACAATTGCACTGAAGCCCTTAGTCCGAGTCCAACGTTAATGCTAAACTCCGGTAGACTGTTTTTTCCAAATTTAAGTAAAAGAAACGCTCCCGAGTATATTAAAATGAACCAGTGTGAATTAGGTACTTTCCTCGTTATGAAAAAAATATATTCAGCAGAGTCGATAGTTCGCCGCTTATTACTAAAAAATATTTTAAAGAATTAAACTTGAACTGACTCATTCTAGGGACTTCAGTTGATTTTATTGGAAGTAGATACTAAATTTATATAATGTATAAATGGTATCTTTATGTTATTCATTTACATCTTAATTTGGGGCTGATCAACAGAGGAGTAGAATCTTGATAATGCTTGTTTTTTTACAGATGCACAGTGTAAAAAACTTACTTGGAAATAAGTATTTTTTTTAATGTGCGTCCGTAAAAAATCATGTATAATGTCGAACAACATTTTAAATCTAAAATCTTGATTTAGTATAGTCACGTATTTTCATCTTGCTACCCCCAAAAGTAGAGACTAATCCAAGATCGGTTTTTGATTGACCTAAGAATAATAGAAATTAATCTAACATAAATTATTTTTATTGTAACGACATAAAAATATGTGACCGTTACTTTTGCAGAAGAAATTACCTGTAAATGGGCACTGAAAACGTGATTTTTTGAGGACGAAGGATATAGCTTGACACTTAGGCTTTTGGCCTTTAAATAAATAAAAAGCTTAGGGTCTCTTCCACCAAGTAATGATTAGCTTAATCCGTACATTAAAGAGCCTTTCTTACCATCCTGCAATCGATACCAGTTAAGATAATTAGCAATTTAGTAATAAAGGCCCTTTAAGTGTCGATTAAAATGAATCGGCACTTGGTGAAAACCAGCCTACTTACTTGCTTGCACTTTCAAGACTGAAAAATATAAACAGATGCACCTTAACATTGTTCTACACCAACTTTCACCGTTTAATTGATAATTTTGTGATCAGGTGAAACGTTAATAGTAAAGCTGTAGAGACGTGCCGGATTCACACCTCTTGTACGTATAAACGATCATTCATTACCCTTAACCGTGCGCTAATCAAAGTGTTGCAATGTCTGTGTTCTCCTAACCATTTGTTACCTTACCCTACCATAAATTGCGCCTCATAATAGCTTGGGGGTTAATTCGGGATTTCAAGTGGCCAGCGAGCCTACAAAATTACACTAAGCTTAACCACTAAATGCAGCTTTTAAATTTGAACATGCCGACCACAGTGCACCCACGTAAATGTAGTCACCTTTTAATTAAAAATAAATGTAATACATAATGTATACGATTTCTGTCTAAGTTGTAAACAGTATCGACCCAGCAGTTGTGCTACATTACTTCCCCGTAATATAAATAGTTTTGTCGTTGTTTGAATGTTATCGTGTTGCAATATTGTTGACTGCTCGAAGTCTGTACACAGAATAACTTGTTTTTTTATTCTGTGCTCAAAGCACTAGCATCTATTTTAAGCCTATAGTACGACTTTTCACCTAAATTCGCCTTTACGCCGAACTGAGCGCCTAACCGATAAACTGGCGCTTTCAAACTTCGAATTTAGAAGGCCGCCATTAACTAATTACTTTGTAATTTTGAAATCATTGAAGGCCGCAGAATCGTTGCGAGTCCGAGTTTTATTTAACGCAGAGACAGCTTACGTATCTTCGCCGTTGTCTTTGCCGTTTACCGATTTCGTAAATTTTACAGATTAAAGAAGTCAAATTTGTATGGGTTTAACGATTTTACATAAATTCGAGGTTTCGTAAACGCCAATTTGGGTGACAACTCGGACTAGCGCAACTAGATTGAGGGTAAGCACCTTTTAGGTGCTGAGAAGTCATAAAACCCACAGAAAATCAATGTTTTATACAGGGTATGGTCCAAACGTTAACCAGGTTCTTAGGAATATTTGAGCAAAAAATAATATAACATTTTGTTGTAACACAACTAAAAACATTCGTCCTCCCCGTACATTCAACATATTAATACATAAATTAATTAATAATAAAAAAATAATTAATAATAATCAATTAATAAATTAATTAATAACAGTCAATGTTGACAAATTACTAAAAGGAAAAAGATAGCAGCGGCAACGCTACTGACTTCGATCAAAATCGAGGATAGTGCAGTCGGCAAGTCCGGCAAGAGTCCGTCGACCGCGGAAAGTAGAACGCTGACATAACCGCGCCAGAAATTGCGATTATTGTGTCGTACAAAAATATTTCGCTAATTAATCTAATCCAGCATTGCGTAGAGGCACTTATTCTGTGGTAGAGGTACGTGAGACGTATCCTTGTAATCATTGCGTTTATAATGGCATAGTGAGTGATGAGTAAAGGTTAGCTCACGGAGAAAAAAAAATGCAGCACGCTTTATGCATGTTCGTGTAGAAGCCCCGATTGCACGAAGCGACGGATGAGTTAATCAATGTTCTAACACGTCATTTTTATGGAGTTCCTTCCATACTGTCCATAAAAAGTTACGTGTTTAATCATACATTGACGCTGATTTTGTACTTCCGTGCACTCGGCCGTACGACTTGATATAGTTTGGACAACTCCATCGAAATATCCGTCGTTAAAAAAATGTACAGGTATTCTGTAATCTAAAATCTGTAAAAAAAATTATGATGTTAATCTAAAATAATTATACTTAACATAAACATTAGGGGAGAGGGTTTTTACCGTCGATAGGTGCTACCCTGGTTTTGATCTATCTAATATTGTTTTTGTAAACTGACATGGGTGGCTAAGAACACTACTGGGTGAAAAACGCGGATCATTTTTTTATTGCTGCTTCGATCATCTTTTTTTATTTTTTTTATGAAAAACCGGGGCTATGCTGACAACAAAGGTACTCAGAATACACCTCACCTCGAGCAACCTCAGCGAGGCACCATACCGGCTCATTTGCGGACTATCGCATAGCTGTAGAGTTTTTTCAAATTACGTTCCAATTTCATCTAATGCGATGGTACCAACCTACCCGGGCTTAACCCCTGCCACCTAGTAGGGGAGGGGAGCCTACCGTTTTTAATGGATTGCGAACAATGGAGCAGCTCGCATTTTTCTGTCAACCCCGGTAGCGCAGTGGCGCGACGCCTCGGGATTCAATAAGCTGGATGAAGGACGCACCTGAGCGGCTCTGGATGGGTGACCATTTTCAACCGTTGAGGTGAACGTTCGTTCGGATTCCTCGTAAGACTGTAGGTCCCCTTCCTTACTTAATAGGTGGTAGGGTTAATCCTGCCCAGGTTGGTACCCGGTTTTCCATCCAGTTCAATATAGCCACGCAATATAAGGAAGGACCTGGCATGGCCCTCGTAACTGCCTAGTTCCTATGTAATGTGTTAGGCTAATATCTGACGGTCTGTTTGGTATTAGCCATCCATGTCCAGCTTCATAAAAAAATCTTCACTAAATTTACTTCCGAAAGAGAATGAAAGTGCTGCATGAACGGGTCAGACATTGAACCGAATACTTTTCGCATAAGAAGCTAAGTTTAGCGCCAACTAAATCTCGTTCTCTACCATAATCGCGCCCCTGATCGACGGCAGGTGTGAGCGGCATGAGCGCGCTGGTGGCGGGCCTGCGGCGCGCGGGCTCCGCGCATGCGCTGAGCGCGCCGCGCGCCTCCTCCGCGCAGGCGCGCTCGCTGCCGCCATCGCCCTCCCATACGCCCAGGTAACGCCATATTGATGACGGAATTGGTCCGACCGTATTATTGAATGCAATAATTTGTATTTGGAATTGTTTAGGCTCTAAAGATAAAACAGTGTTTATTTTACTATGCAGAAAAATACACCGAAGAATATGTAATTATGCCTAAACTGTACTACATCCGAGGAAGCATAGAGGCAAAGGACAGAGCGTAGCAGCGGGCTGCAAGTATCTTTTTCGCCTCTGGTAGTATTTTCCCGCGCATTTTGGCTAGAATATCGATTATATTTATTTTATAGGAACCGTTAACAAAAACCGACGAAGTAACAGGGAGTATCAATAAAAACTAAACTAAAAAATTGTTATGGGTGTTATCTAAATACCAATTTAACGTAATGTACAATGCGATTCAAATAATAATAGGACGGGGACCACCGCGATTTTGAATTTCAAACTGTAGCAGTTCACTTCCAAAATTTCAGTATTGAGTGCAAAAAAAGGTTCTCCAAAAATATTTAATAAACATTTAGACATTTAGACAACAATAATCTGTTTTAACAAAATGTCTGTTTGAAGAACAGGTATTAAAAGAACACTCAACGCAATAACAAACAAAATTAACAAATAAAACAATGCAACTTTGGCACTTTCGAGGACACCCGATACAAACTAACAAATAATAACGAATACACAGAAAACAGATAAATACAGGTAGCAAAGAACAGGCCCCTAGTCGTTTAACTGTATATTCTGTGACAGGCACTCAATATAATCCTACTGTGTAGTTTCGTGTGTTGTTGTCTAGTGTCGCTGTCACGGCAAGGCAGAGCCGCTACAAAACGAGGAAATGCAAAAGCATTCAGATGGATGGGACAACGCGTCAGGCTTCCTTTGTTATTGAAGCGAATGTTTCCCGTGTGCGGACGTGCCGACCGTACTTTTCCGCTTAAATTTCTAGTGAAATTAGTCACGAGCCCCGTCCTATTCTTATTTGAATTGCATTGCAAATGTAATCATGCAATATTTAGAGCTAGCCCACGAGGTTACCGCCATGTTGCGTGCAATGAAAACCAACATCGTGCCACCAACATCTGAGCGGCTCGCAGCCTAGTGGCGCGGGGACTGGCCTAGAATACCAGAAACCTGGGTTCAATTCCGACATGCACCACTATCTTTCTCTTTCCGAGTTCGATAAGTGCATTTCGTCACGAATGCGAGCTGCAATATTTATTTATTTATTATGCAATATTTAGAGCTAGCCCACGAGGTTGCCGCCATGTTGCGTGAAACCAACATCGTGCCAATCCCCTGTCGCAGGAAGCAGTCACTGGAGGCGAGCTGCGGTGGAGGGGGTGCGGCCGCGAACCCGTTCAGCGGCTGCGGCGCGGCGTGGCGCGCGCGCGGCAGCGTCGGCTCGGTGGTGGAGCCCGCGGTGCGCTCGACGCTGTCCCCGGACGCGCTGCTCGCCGCCGCGAGGGACTCCGCGCCCGAGCTCGCCGCCCTCTTGTCCCTCGAGCAGATACATAGCATGGTCTGTTGCGTCACATTATCAAAGTAGTTCAAGCGCCGGACTTAGATATAGGTACCTACTTTTTGGAAGCAAAAAGAAAATCTGCCTCCCCTAGGCCGCGACCTATCCCTAATACCATATCGATGCTAATAACACACCCCCACTACAGAACAGACAACCAAGGTCGCGGTCCGATTTGAACCATCGTTACCAAAAGCACGCTTAAAACTGGTCCGATTGGCGCTTGCAGGCCTCAAAATGGACTCCTGTGAACGGTATGACGTCATCGTCAATGCAATACACAGTGTTCGCGCTTTGGAGGTAGGGCACTGTGTGTGCAACTGTCAATGTCAATTTTTGACGTTTTCCACCGTATTTTTTCCGTCGCTCGCCGCCCACTTATCCCTCGAGCAGATACACAGTATAGTCCGTCGCGTTATCCATACTGATATTATGAATGCGAAAGTAACTGAAAACGGCTTACTTACGGTGCGTCGATGATGTTGCGCGACATTTCGGACCAAACTCGGGTGCTCGCCTGATGATGGACCAAACGTTTGGTCCGAAACGTCGTGCAATATCATCGACACACAGTGCGTAAGCCGTTTTCTACAATCGTAATCTCGTAAATCAAACGAGTAATCTCAAATTTTTATTTAATCTGTCCGTCTATTGCGTTTTCACTCCTAAACCGCTGAACCAATTTTGATGAATTGAGGTATAGAAATAGTCTGGACTTTGCAGAAGGAAAGAGGCTACCTTTTGTGGCGACCATTAACTCGAAGGGGGTGAAATAGAAGATGAACTGGAAACTCATAATATTTATAAGAAATAATTCAGCCCGATATCAGTCCAACACGACATTGACCCGGTCGGAGCCGGGTAGCTCAGCTAAATTGTATGTTACAACGGCTCGTAGCTTAGTGTCGCGGGGACTCAAATCCCCGCCCCGTTCATTCACATTTTTCTTTCTCTCTCTGAGATGGAGAAGGCATTTGGTCACAAATGCGAGCTGTTTCAAGGTCCCCTCCCCTACTCGGTTTGTAGGGTTAAGCCCGCCCGGGTTGGTACCATCGCATTGGACTAAAAGATGATCGAAGCGGCAATGAAAAATTGTCCGTGATATCCACCCAGTTCAGTCTAACCGTGCTCATAAGGGAATGTTGCAGTGTGTTAGGCTAATATCATCACTGTGGGTGTCACAGACAACCCAATTGCTGCGCGTTTCAAATTTAACTGTAAACGATTACACTACTAAAAGCAGTAACATTACAAACGATTCGGACCGTTTGTGTACGCGCTTACGGAAACAAAACAACAAACATGGAACAAATAAGGTTAATTGTAGTGGTTCACCTTAAATTTGAATCTAATCAATTGCTCTAAGTTGAACCTTAGATGAAAAAGGAAAGTTGAACTTGAATTTTCAACTGAGGTACCTACATTCAAATGTTTGTGAGAAAACACGGTGGAAAGAAACTTAAAAAAAAAAAACATACAGACGAATTGATAACCTCCTCCTTTTTTGAAGTCGGTTAAAAAGTGACCTGGCTGGACTGGCGGGTCTACTCAAGAGATTCTGACCTGTGAGTCACCGGTGAATGCTGGTGACTCACAGAACTTTAATCGTGGCTCGTGACCGTTATTCCATGAGAACGAAAGTTTTGTGACTCACCCCAATAAAAATAGCGCCAAGTCATAACCTGTCTCGTCCAAGGAACTGGTATCTACGTAACGTAAATTGTACAATCTCCTTGGTCGTTGTGTTTTTTACAAAAGAGATAATTTGCCAATGTCGAGTTTCTCCTGTACTTCTGTATTCAAGGTGAACTTTTAAGGAAAGCTACTTTAAGGAAACGACTTTGGCAGGGTGGATATTGGCCGGTTACCTCCAAGCGCAAGCGGCGGCGCAGAACCATAAGGCAGAACCAGAACTAGGTGGGATTTGGTTTCTGCGCAGTCGCTAGCGCTTGGATCCACCCGGCCAATAATATCAATGCGGCTTCCCAAAACGGGGCCAAGTGGCCTGCAGCGCGTCGTGAAGTCAGAGCCCGCAGTCCCAGTTGTCACCTAAATTGACGTTTACGCCAAACCGATCGTGCAGTGGGCTTTAAGCGAACTAACATTTGCGAGTCCGAGTTTGATTTGACAGCTTACTCACCGTCGCCGTCAATACGTCGACGGTGCCTTTTACGCCGACTGCGCGTTTTCATACATATCGGAAGTCCGAGTTTGACATTGACAGCTTGAAGAATTGAAACCACAACATGAGTAGTAAACATTTGTATGGGGTTTGACGTTCTTACAATGCGATTCAAATAAGAATAGGATAGGATCACCGCCATTTTGAATATCAAACTTCTAAAACCGTGAGGGTTTCACTTCATTTTCACTCACTTCAACTTCAGTACTTTGCCGCGGTGTTGCCGCGTACTTTCCCTCGAGAATTCGAGTGAAGTTAGTCACGAGCCCCGCCCTATTCTTATTTGAATCTCATTGTACGTAACTTCGGAGTTCCGTTAAGGTGGCCCATCCCGCTCATCTCCCCATACAAAAGGGGAAAGAAGATCACGCCCATATTTCTTGTCAGAGATCCAAAATTTTGCTCAAAATACCTTTATTTGATCGAACTAGATGTCTGATGACCATTGGCATCGTAAAATTGTGTTTGGTTTCTAAGTTATAAGGTCTGAAAGTTCGCATTTTTCGCGCGTTTTATACCATAACTTTGGAGGTGGATTATGCAATGATAAAGTAAGAACATCTTAAAAAGATTAGTCATCAGACATAGCTTATTTAATCTAGATTTATAATCTATTTGGTTTTTGTTCGATTGTTTACTACAGCGGTCGTGGTTTACTTTTAGCTATAAGTCGTTTTTAAATTAAAATTTTCGTAAATATTACCAAATCATACACTATGCACATTGTCTTTTTTGTGGACATATTGCATCTTCCTCATCACGGAGCCTGTCTTATTCTTTGAAACATAGGAGGTCCCAGAGCGCAACAGCACGGTTTTGTACCGTGCCCGCGAATGAGTTAGGCCCGCCGGGTTGGGCCACCTTAACGCTAATTTAGGTGAGAACTCAGACTGACCACGCGTTCGATGTGCAGCTGGTGGCGACGCGCGACGCGCTGGCGACGCACGTGGACGAGGGCCGGCTCGGCTCGGAGAGCGGCAAGTCGCGCGCGCTCACCGCGCTCATGCTGCACTGCTGCGCGGCGGCGCAGCTGGCGCAGGAGCGCGAGCGCGCCACCGCCACCGCCGCCGCTGCCGCCACTACCGCCGCCAACGCCGGGGCTGGCGACAATTAAACAACTATTTAGGCGAATACGCCACTGAGTTTTATTTTACTACTAGCTGCGGTACCCGGCTCCGCTCGGGTTAATGTCGGAATGTATATATAATAAGCATTTTATCCAACTGGTCGCACCTCTGGTGATTTATCGTGAAGCCAAGTAGTCCTTAAGTTGCGGGAAATACCAAGCCATACTTTGGTACAATTAGCATTGAAATCGGATAAGTGGTAGCAAATGCCTAAACATGAGCGATTGAAGATCCATCCCTAACTTGATATCTTTTAAACTAATATTTTGAATGATATAGTTAGTATAAAAGAAAAAAAAATCTAATATTGAATGCAAAAGGTAAGTGACAAAACGGACAGCCGCCGCCCTCCCGCCGAGCCGCGCAGAGCATACCGGTTTGTATGACAGCCACATCTTAGCGTAAGCGGAACTGAATTATATTTAGCGTATCCTTATACCCGGGTAATTAAATGTACGTGTACTAAGTTTCATTTAATTCGGATGATCGATTTGAAAGTTATGGAGGAACATACATACATACATACGCACATACACACAGAAATGATTTCCAATTGGTCAATTTAGTTTAAGTATCATACATAAAGTCTACAAAGGAAGTATTTTAGAAAACAACGCAACTTAAAGAATATCGCTACGGAATATGGTGCGTAACGAGGCAATCCGTCGACGTACCAAAGTAGTCGATATTGGACACCGGGTGGCTAAGCTCAAGTGGCAGTGGGCTGGTCACGTCAGTCGAAGAGACGACGACCGTTGGAGTAACCGTGTCATGCACTGGCGGCCGTGGACAGGAAAACGGAGTGTGGGAAGACCACCCGCCCGGTGGGACGACGACATCAAGTGCGTCGGCGGAAAGCAGTGGTTCCGTACCCCTGAGGGCCGAGAGGACTTGCGAAACATTGGAGAGGCGTATGTCCAGCAGTGGACGCAAACACGCTGACTGACTGACTGGCTGACTTCATAATGCGATTCAAATAATAGGACGGGGCTCGTGACTAACTTCACTCGAATTAGCGCGGAAAAGTACGGTCGGTACGTCCGCACGGGTTTACACGACAAACATTCGCTTCAATATCAAAGGAAGCCTGACGCTTTTTTCCATCCTTCAGAATCGAGGTTGGATTAAAGAATGTGCGTGTACATGCGTTTTTCTGCTGCGCGCGCATGCTAGGTTTATGGGTTTTCTTTGATTTGCAACGGATCTGTCTTGCCGTGACAGCGACACTAGACAACAATTTTGTTTGTTATCGCGTCGTTGGGTGTAAGTTCCTAAACGAATGTAAGTAATTTTGCGTGGGCGCCAAACAAACAACTAAGAACATAGATTATTTGAAAGCTATAATTATTCAAAACAAAATAAAACAAGTTCATGGATTAAATCCCCGCCCCGATTATGCATCATTTTATTTCTCTTTCTGAGTTGGATAAGTCCATTTCGTCACGAATACAAGCTGCTTCACGGTTCGGAATACGTGTAAAGTCTCCTTCTCCTACTAGGTGATAGGGTTAGGTCCGCCCGGCTTGATAGCATCGCATTGGATGAAAATATTGTCGAAGCGGAATTGAAAAGATGTCCCCGTTTTCTGTCCAGTTCAATGTCATCATCAATGGAAGGACCTGGCATGGCACCTAATTTCTTCGGGAATGCGCTGTGTTTGGCTAAAATCATTACGGTGGGTGTAGTATTAGCCATCCATGTCCAGTCACATGAAAATCTAGAATAAACCCTCTAATAAGTCTGCCACTATATTTGCGTGTGGCACGTAACTACGTATGTATAAGTTTGGCTGGTAGGTAGTTTTAGAAAACGAAGGGTCTCATACTCTACCTCTATCCTCCGTGGTCTCATAGTAGGTGCGCGAGATGTCATCTCCTCAGGGCCCATTCAGGTAAAAGTGCATTTGCGTTTGGCACTAAATATCAACTCACTTTTTTAAATAGTTCCTGTTTCCGCATTTCATGAACGCCATTTTAGTTTGCTAAAATTCTGTTTTGTCCCATGAATACGTTGGAAGGTAAAATAACAGTTCCGTTATTTAAATAATAATATTGTTTCTAGCCATTTTTAGGTTAACTCACTCCCGAACTGTAACTCACTCTTAGCTGAATGACCCCCTGAAGATAGAAATCATCATTTGTTTAAAAATATATAAGATGCTAACATTTTCACAATATTGTGGAGTGCACAATCTCTGGTTAGTAATATAGTTATGGTCATTACCGATCTCTCTTCTTTCTCCTTCAGGTGAAAAATAAGGACGGATATATTTTAATTTTAAAATACCACAAATAAGAGATTGAAGACCGCAGGCTAATGAAAATTAATTGACACAATTTACAATTTACAAAAACCGGCCAAATGCGAGTCGGACTAGCACACGAAGGGTTCCGTACCATCGTAAAAGTACCCGTACCTTTAATTTTTATTATTTTATAATTTAACCTATTTGTTGTTATAGCGGCAAAATAAATGCATAATCTGTGAAAATGTCAGCTTCCTACCTGTTACGGTTCATGAGATACAGCCCTGTGACAGACGGACGGACGGACGGACGGAAGGACAGGGGAGGCTTAGTAATAGGGTTCCGTTTTCACCCTTCAGGTACGGAACCCTAAAAATAACACTTGAATCCTCGCGTGAGTCATACCTACTATGGTCATAACCTCAGCATACCGCACACGGGGGGATTCCCCCGTGTGCGTGACTAAGGAAAAGATTATTTTTTGGATATCGTTCTACCTATGCTATCAGAAATTATCGCTTTAATCTCAACAGTAATACGGAAATCATCTTTATTTATTTTAAAACATATTAGACCCTAAAGAAATTTCCACTCGGGTATGGTTACATTTCCACCCCGGAGTGGCTAAAATTTCACTCCGGGGTGGTTATATTTCCTCCCGGGAGTTGTCATCGAATATTTCGATTGAACAGAAAAAAGGACTCGGGAGCCCGCAAAAATATAAATTCGCATCAAAGTTTTCATTGAAAATTTCAAATGAGACAAAAAAAAAGGCGTGCGGATGATTTGAGTAAGGTTCTCCTCCTGGAGTGACTTGTATGCGTTGTGCGGTGTGGAATGACTATTTTGCCGCCTGAAATGAATTTAATAAGACGGAATGGATATAACTTAAGGTGGCCCAACCCGGCGGGACTAACTCATTCGCGGGCACTGTACAAATCCGTGCTGTAGCGCTCTGGGACCTTCTCTGTTTCAAAGAAAAAGACAGGCTCCGTGATGAGGAAGATGCAACATGTCCACCAAAAAGACAATGTGCATAGTGTATGATTTGGTAAGATTTACGAAAATTTTGGTTTCAAAACGACTTATAACTAAAAGTAAACCACGACCGCTGTAGTCAAAAATCTAACAAAGTCAGCCTCAATGGCCAAGTGGCACGACACTTCGGCGATCGCTCTCCGAAGTTAAGCAACGCTGGGTCCGGTCTGGTCTTGGATGGGTGACCATTCGACCGTTGAGAGAGGCTTGCCGTGGTTCGGATTCCACGTTAAACTGTAGGTCCCCTTCCTTACTTACTAGGTGGTAGGGTTTATCCCGCCCGGGTTGGTACCATCGCATTGGATGAACGATGGTCGAAGCGGCAATGAAAATTGTCCGTGTTTTCCATCCAGTTCAATGTAGCCGTGCAATATAAGGAAGGTCCTGGCATGGCACCTAGTTCCCATGTGGTGTGTTGGGCTAATACCATGACATAAGATGTGATATTAGCCATCCATGTCCAGTCACATAAAAAAAAATTGATCATAAATCTTGATTAAACAGGCTATGTCTGATGATTCATCTTTTTAAGAATTTCTTACTTTATCATTGCGTAATAAACCACCAAAGTTATTGTATAAAACGCGCAAAAAATTCGAACTTTCGGACCTTATTAGTAACCAAACACTTTTTTACAATGCCAACGGTCATCAGACATCTAGTTCTATCAAATAAAGCTCTTTTGAGCAAAATTTGGGATCTCTGATAATAAATATGGGCGTGATCTTCTTTCCCCGTTTGTATGGGGAGTTGAGCGGGTTGGGCCACCTTAAATGAGGAGTGGGAATGGGAATAGGAGTCAGTAAGGCTAATGAGGAGTGGAAAAGGCGGTAGCCCAGTGGCGCGACTCCTTGCGATTCAATACGCTCGGTGAAGCACCTCTGAGCGCGGTTCGGTTCTAAATGGGTGACAATTTTCAACCTTTGAGGCTGGCCGTGTTCAGGTTATACGTAAAACTGTAGGTCCCCTTTCCCTACTAGGTGGTAGGGTTAATCCCGCCCGAATTGGTACCATCGCATTGAATGAACGATGGGCGATGAAGCAATGCAGCCGAGCAATATAAGGAAGGTCCTGGCAAGGCACCTATATCCCACGTGGTGTTAGGCTTATATATGACGGTCAGTTTTGTATTAGTCATCCAGGTCCAGTTACATAACAAAAACAAACAAATGCACAGGAAGCGGGTTTTTGGAATGGGGTGCACCCAGAATGACCCATCGCGATTATTCGACTTTTTTTTAACTGAGCTCACAGGGCAGCTTGCACCTGCGAAGGATCTCTCGCATGGAGAAAGTTCGTTGATTCACCTTCCTAAGAGTAATATAATATAAAAAAAAACCAAAAAGTTTTTATGCAAAATGGCATCTAACTTATTACTTTTTATGAAGTTACGGCAGTAACTTCGTTTGCACTCTGTTGTAGGAACCACTTCTTTTTTAGGGATCCGTACCCGAAGGGTACCAACGGAACCCTATTACTAAACCTCCGCTGTCCGTCCGTCCGTCCGTCTGTCACAGGGCTGTATCTCAGTAACCGTAACAGATAGACAGATGAAATTTTCACAGAGTGTGTATTCATTTTGCCGCTATAACATCAAACAGGTAAAATTAAAAAATACTTAAAATTAAAAGGGGTCCTCACACAATAAACGTGATTTTTTGTGAACAATATTTGGTACGGAACCCTTCGTGTGCGAGTCCGACTCGCACTTAGCCGGTGTTTTGTTGTATGACTCTTCATATATCATAGCTAATGACAGCTTTGGCCGGTCACTCGTTCTCCGTGGCCCCAGAAGAGTTGTAGTAAACATCGAGTGAAGAACATGACTCATATTTTATTGTAAATGCAACTAATAAGAAATGTTACGAAAGGAATATACAAAAATTTATATTTTTAGAAGAATCGTAGAAATCTCTTGATCACCGGTGATACCTGATGATTCTTTATAGCACTCTGCTACGCTGTAAAGTAGAAGTTGCATCCTCGGTGTCTGTGTCAAAAGAACGTAGGTTCGAATCCTTTCAAAACGGAGAAATGTACATTTTCGTTGAATGAGGGCCACTCCATGGTTTAAGCCATGTAAAACTAGGTGGTATTCATGGTACTCGAGCGCATCGGATGAAAGATGGCCGGGCGAAGCGGCAATGAAAAAAACCGGCCAAGTGCGAGTCGGACTCGCACACGAAGGGTTCCGTACCATCGTAAAAAAATGTATACAAAAAAAATCACGTTTTTTGTATGGGGACCCCCTTTAATTTTAATTATTTTTTAATCTTACCTATTTGTTGTTATAGCGGCAAAATAAATACACACTCTGTGAAAATTTCAGCTGTCTATCTGTGACGGTTACTGAGATACAGCCCTGTGACAGACGGACAGACGGACGGACGGACAGACGGACGGACGGACAGCGGAGGCTTAGTAATAGGGTTCCGTTTTCACCCTTTGGGTACGGAACCCTAAAAATGTCCTACTTTTACTACTATATACTAACTAGTATATATATCCTGGTATGGCTCCCAATTCCTTCGGGAATGCGTCAAACTGGACTAAAGTCCGGTTCCATAAAAATATCAGGGATCTTATTCCGTGTGTATTTTTAGGGTTCCGTACCCAAAGGGTGCCAACGAAACCCTATTACTAAGCCTGCGCTGTCACAGGTCACAGGGCTGTATCTCATGAACTGTAATAGGTAGGCAGCTGAAATTATCACAGAATATGTATTTATTTTGCCGCTATAACAACAAATAGGTAACATTAAAAAATAATTAAAATAAACGGGGGCCCCCCTTATAAAAAAACGTGATTTTTTGTGTTAAATCTTGTACGTTGGTACGGAACCCTTCGTGTGCGAGTCCGGCTCGCACTTGGCCGGTTTTTTTTATTATTTGGTGCAAAGCGGTCGTAACATAATTATTGCAATGTAACCTTTATAATGTAGGCAGCTGATATTATTAGATGGACACGGTGACCACAGCGGGTGACATTTCACAGCCAGGGAGTTCGACGATACATACTCTGTGTTTATAGCTGATTCCAACAATTTATCTATAGCAACGATTCAAGTATTTTTCCAATATACGCACTAGCGAATCCCGTTTGTGGAAAATGTTACAAGTTCTATTTTCTGATATTATAAAACTGTGCCACATTCGCTGACCTATTAGTAAACATAGCAACGGACGTTTGAAAATATTTACACAATTTTGCTACGCATAACCAAGAAGAAAATGTATCGGAAGCACAGGAGAAAAACACTATTTACGAAAGAATATTTGTTTGGCATAAGCGGCTTCCCGACAGGACTAACTAATTTGCGGGCACAGCACAAAATCGTCCTGTTGCGCTCTGGAACTGTCTTTGTTTAAAAGAATAAGACCCACAAAGCAAACAATGCGCATAGTTTTTGATTTGGTAAGATTTACAAAAAAAAATTACAAAACGACTTATGGCTAAAAGTAAATCACGAACGCTGTAGTCTAAAATCTAATCTTCATCTAGCTAGGTCTGATGACTAAGTTTTTTTTGTTTTATCGTTGACTAATCCACGATCAAACTTATTATATAAAACGCGCGAAAATTTAGAATTTTCGGACCTTATAACTTCGAAACCATATACTATTTTACAACGGCAATAGTCATCAGGCATCTAGTTTGATTAAATATAGCTGTTTTTAATATAATTTAGGATCTCCGAAAAGAAATATGCGCATGATCTTCTTTCCACGTTTGTATGGGGAGTTGAGCGGGAAGGCCCACCTTAACACATTCTGTACACCAGAAATACCTACCTACCTACATTCAAATAGTAACATGTGTTTGGATGTATTATACTAAACCTACTTAGTATCCGCCGTAACAACCCGAAAACCGGCCAAGTGCGAGTCGGACTCGCACACGAAGGGTTCCGTACCATAGAAAAAACAAAACAAAAAATCACGTTTTTTTGTATGGGAGCCCCCTTTAATTTTTACCCTTACCTATTTGTTGTTATAGCGGCAAAATAAATACACACTCTGTAAACATTTCAGCTGTCTACCTGTTACGGTTACTGAGAGACAGCCCTGTGACAGACGGACAGACGGACGGACGGACGGACGGACGGACGGACGGACGGACGGACGGACGGACGGACGGACGGACGGACGGACGGACAGCGGAGGCTTAGTAATAGGGTTCCGTTTTCACCCTTTGGGTACGGAACCCTAAAAACTACCAATTCATATAACCATAGAATTCCCGGATATGTAGAGATGACTGTTTTTATTATGTCGGCGCGGCATATGTTCTCCGCGAAGAAGTGGCCGAAGACTTATGGGGAATGCGAAAACCATGCCGGCCCGGGCCGCCATGCCCAACCTGATTACACCTTGGTCACAACCAGTGAAATTCCTCGGCAGGGAATAGTTACATTCCACAGTTTATACCGACCTAATAGATAAAGATATATTTTGAGACTATCGATAGTGAATGGGTGCATTCCTTATTCCGCGTTATACAGCTCCGAAGAGCATTCTCCAAGGGAATTAACGAAAAAACAGAGGAAGATCCATCATCTCTACGTAGTTGGAGGCTCTCCAAATTCTGTATACCTCGTGGTCTTGGCGACGTGATGCAACACACGGTGAAGCTGTATCGAGTCCAAGGATACCAAGGAGAAAGTTTCCGGGACGCGGAATAAAACAGTCAATTTAATAAAATCTACTTTCTCTCTATCCACTCATAAACATTTCTTGTATAATACAAACGCATCATATCAGGCAACAAATATCGATGTCTACACGTTTTAGATTTTTTGAAAAATCTAAAACGAATAAATTGAAGGCAAAAAGAAAATCTTCATACATATGTTGTTTTCTCTGTAGTTTGGCCCAGGATAGTATATAGACTAGGAGGTCGCGACGAAAATGGTAACGATAACGTAAATGGCTGAATCTGGGTTTACAGGATGAAGATCAACCCTCTGAAGCTAAATGTGTTATGTTGTATGTAATATTTTTTTTTATTAAGGTTCATCTACACAGAATTGTTTCACAAATTTACATTAAAGTAATTTTTCCAGTACATAATCGAAACTATCTATAATTACGGACGAACACAACATGTACAATGAGTTACGCTATTTTGTTTACAAAATTAAATAAGTAGCTTTGACTCTAATAAAAGGAAGAAAATAAAATAAAATAAATAATATGTAAAAAAAAAAGTAACAAAAAACAAAAATGCAAACTAAAAACAAAAACTAAGAAAAAACTAAGAACTTACTGAGAACTTGGCAATGTGTTTATCGACTTTTTGAATGAGTTTAACGAAGACAATATTTCAATATCATATTTTTTAGATAGTACGTTGATGCTGTGTTTAATTCTTGAAAGAGGTGAGTATTTACCAAGCTTTGTTTTTTTTTTTTTATGTGACTGGACATGGATGGCTAATACCACAAGATCTGTCATGGTATTAGCCCAACACACCACATGGGAACTAGGTGCCAGGGTTTAAGCCCGCCCGGGTTGGTACCATCGCATTGGATGAAAAGATGGCCGAAACGGCAATGAAAAATTGTCCGTGTTTTCAATCCAGTTCAATGTAGCCGTGCTCATAAAGGGAAGGTCCTAGCATAGCACGTGGTACTGGGCTAATATAATAACGGTAGTTTTGTGATATAAGCCATCCATGTCAGGTTGCTTAAAAAAAACAAGTAATTTGGAACGGCGGTTTTCAAATTATTAGTAAATTACGTTTATATGGGTAGCGTAATTTTCTGATGCTTACCGGCCCACCTTATCAATAATGGCGAAGCATAAACCGAAATTTCATTTCATTTTCAAACAACTAAATAAAAAACCGGCCAAGTGCGAGCCGGACTCGCACACGAACGGTTCCGTACCAACGAAAAATATTTAACACAAAATAATCACGTTTTTTTATTACTTTTTAATGTTACCTATTTGTTGTTATGGCGGCAAAATAATAACACACAATGTGCAAATTTCAGCTGCCTACCTATTACGAGATACAGCCCTGTGTGACGGACGGACAGCGGAGGCTTAGTAATAGGGTTCCGTTGGCACCCTTTGGGTACGGAACCCTAAAAAATAATTGATCTGAAAGAAAGTGTCGAACGAACACAAGGAGCTTCAACATGACGGGGCCACTGCGGGTCCGAGTTCGAGACTACAAAACATTGAAGCAGCCATGATCTTGCGAGCAAGTACGCGCAGTAGATGCCAAAACAATTTCACCCAAACAAAGAAAATATTCAGTATTCACACTATGCCAAACGCCCTAATTCAACATTGGATTCACTCTGTTCTCGGCTTTATGCCGTTTGCTTTAGAAGTGTTTACAATTTAGGTGGAGCAATTGTAAAACAGACATGGTAGGTATTCAAATGTCAGTCATCTGGCGAATGCCCAAATCTTTCCAGAAATATCACAAAGAGGCCCGGCGACCCCGGAGCAAACGGACTCATCAAAGCAAAAATGACGCAAAATTAAATGTGTCGGGTTCTGGGAAACCGAGAAAGAGACAAAAATGTCACTTTTCCCAGAGATTTTATTGGATTTGTCTATTTTACCGAGCACGCCACACTTAAAATGTATTTTTATTTATTACAGTGTGAATAAATACGTTTTTAGGGTTCCGTACCCAAAGGGTGAAAACGGAACCCTATTACTAAGCCTCCTCTGTTCGTCCGTCCGTCCGTCACAGGGCTGTATCTCAGTAACCGTAATAGATAGAAAGCTGAAATTTTCACAGAGTGTGTATTTATTTTGCCGCTATAACAACAAATAGGTAACATTAAAAAATAATTAAAAATGAAGGGAGGCCCATACAAAAAACGTGAATTTTTTATTAAATATTTTACGATGGTACGGAACCCTTCGTGTGCGAGTCCGACTCGCACTTGGCCGGTTTTTTTCTGATCCTTCCATTTGATGGAAGGCCACCTCGATTTACATTGGAGACAATTCTCGTTCCGAGGCTGTTCAATGCGATGCTTTCCGAATGTTATTGGTCTTTCAGTAACTAGATTTGTGGACATTTCTGAAAGGTTACTTGAAATTATCAGTTGTTAGTTAGGTATAATACATAACCCGGATTGGTCGAAGCGGTTAAGTAAGTATGTGTTTTTAATCTTGTGAAGTGTACCCGAGCAATATAAGGAAGATCCTGGCATGGCACCTAGTTCCCATGTGGTGTGTTAGGCTAATATCTGACGGTCAGTTAGGTATTAGCCATCCATGTCCAGTTGCATACAAACAATTTAAACATAATATAATGCATGTTGATTGGTAGGCAGATTTCGAAATCGATTTGGTGATTATTGGTATGTTTCTGCGTCGTTTAAGGCATTTTTCACCTACTGTTGATTAGCTTAATCGCCACATGTTAACAGCGGCTTTTCTTAGCAGCTTGCAATCAATACCAGTACAAGATAATGAGCACTTTAATATTAAATGAAGTGTCAATTAAAATAAATCGGCACTTGGTGAAAACCGGGCTTAGGGCCTTTTTTACCTACTGCTGATTAGCTTAATCGCCACATATTAAGGGCCTTTCCTAGCAGCTTGCAATCAATACCAGTACAAGATAATCAGCACTTTAGTAATAAAGGCCTTTAAGTGTTGATTAAAATACTTTATTACTAAAGTGGCGATTAGCTTGTACTATTAATGATAGCAAGCTGCTAAGAAAGGCCCTTAACATGTGGCGATTAAGCTAATCAGAATTAGGCGAAAAAGGCCTGAAGGGGTTTTCTTACCATCTTGCGATCGATACCAGCACAAAATAATCATAATTTATAAATCAGCACATGGTAAAAACCAAGCATTAGTGTTGTTGATTCCCTGACTCGCAGGCCCCGATAAATACCGGTTCGTGTTTTATCGGAGAGAGCTTTGTTTATATAATAATACACTTTACCAATAAGATTTTTTTTTTAAATTGTTTTATTCATTAAGAGGCAAATTTCTTATCACTGCAGGTAATTTATTATACAATCTAACACTATTGTGATTGAAGCTCTTAGAAGTTAGTCTGTGTTTAGGACATTGTACGTCAGAGTTAAGAATCGCCGCTTCTATTGTTTTTTTTTTTGCAAAGACGATATTTTAGTATAAGTACATACTTATTTGCAAGGGTCATTATGCCAAGATCTTATAAAACATTTTTACGTGAATCCCTGACTTTCATGTTCAAGGCTCTTTTGTGTAATAAAAATATACGATATGCATTGGATGCATTTCCCCAGGGCAACAAACCGTGTGACATCAGACTGTCAAAGTAAGCCTAATAGACCGTCCTAGCTGCTTGAATACCACATAATTCCCTTATATTTTTGATAGCATAGCACGCTGAGCTAAGTTCACCGGCTAGCCTATCTATATGAGCTTTCCACATCAGCTGTATCTGCCCTGTGTGCAAAGCCCTGTTATCTTTAAAAGACAGTTCCTAAAGAAAGCCTGGCTACAAACTAAATCTTACTACAACGTAACAGAGTTTTACAACGATAATAAAGGTTAGATAAAAATATTTTTTTCTTATTGGTGTGTAATATTTACTTAAAGTAATTTATTTAAAAAAAAAGTATTTTATTTTTCTACACACCTGATTACTCGCAGAAAATGCGAAACTCTATTGCCACACCTATATTTAGGTAATCACTATACTTTGTCAAGTACCGTTTGTTCACACATTTGTACAATTTTAAGTGATATGGCAATAAATGATTTTGATTTTGATTTGATTTTGATTTTGCTTACTATGGAATAATACACTCAGGAAATTAATTTCATTTGTCATATTTAAAGACATTTCTTTAGCAGCATTACCTATCGTATCAGTTTACAGGTGCCTATGTGTGTTCCCAGAGCAAAGTGCATTAAATATTATTACACTGGAACCATGAAGCAACAGTTGTTACAAGAGACTCTCGCAACAAATCCGTGTTCACATTATTTAAAACTAATGAAATATCATCAGCAAAAATTCCATTAGATGTATATTACACACTCGGATTCATCATTTTTTTCCTGTCGGTTCGATTACTTCTGGCGAAGAAAAGCCGACAAGAAGCTTCGTCAGGTTGGTCATTGTATTACTTTTCCATTGATACAGGTGATTCAGGTGTAAAAAGCCAACATCATTTTTGATACAAGGTAATATCAAATCAAATATAATTTAGTAAATAAACAAATTCATACTACAATTTAGTACCCATGTCAGAGAATATATTTTACAAAACAAAACGATAAATAATTGTATCGATTGTCAAGTAGTCAAATCGTCCAATATGCAACCAGTAATATCATTAACATAGACAAGGAAAAGCAAGGAACCCAAAATAAGTTGGGGAGCGACACAGTTATCCGCCAGCATCTTGTAGTAATGGCGGCCACTTCTATTCATTATTTTAATAAATAGTAACTTATTACTCTGCAAATCCTCCAATCCCTGTTGAATATCTATTTTAGTAAATTATTTAGATCATTGCTGACTACGAAGGCGACGATTTTTCATAATGTACTGAAATACGAAATCATGAATTGAATGCATTAAAATTTCTCTTTCGTCAGGATCGTCCATATTTCTTATCTTTGTTGCGATAAGCTTTCCAAAGCAATCATACTCATCGTCGGTATCCTTTCTATCAGTTATCTTCTTGTAATGTGTATCCAAGACTCTCTTTCTAACGGCAGCGAGTCTTGGGGCAAGGCGTGGTTTTTTAATAAAACTGGAGACATAAGCACGCGGGAAAGACCGCTTCTCTGCTCGATTGGTCGAAGAGCCCTCGTTTGAAGAGGTTCTTTCAATCGTTTGCTCCGCTGTTGTATCAATTTCCTTTTTGCAATGAACACTGTTTTTTGCCCGTTCAGACGCAATATCAGAATCATTGCCAGATGAAGTTTCAGACACCTGAAACGGTGCATTAATAAGCGGCTCCTAAAACAAAACATATATGTTTTTTTGTTATTTGATCCATCAATCATCAATTAAGTAACAAAGGTTTAAAAAAATATCTCTATATTTAACTAATAAAGAAGATAGTTATTTAAATGTCAAATATTATGTGACTTAATTTAGGTCACACTTTCCTCGGTTGACCTTATAAGTATTTTTATTTACCAAGGATTTTTTTTCATAGTACTTGGTACTCTACAGTACTATTGACACATTGTGTTCCAACGCTAGCTCAGACAGACTGAAAGACGGCCATAGCGCTATTAATAGAATTCCTAGTCGTATTCGGAGTGACCTGTCAAATTTTAGTACACGGACTAGCACCGGACTAACCATACAAAAGTGCTATTTAGTCCGAGGATAATCCCGTATTAAAGTTAGTCCGCCCACTCTGAATACGACTGCTGGTGTTTACCTACGTATACTATTATTCTGTGCCTAAGTACGTACCTAATATGATCATATTTTAGGCAATATCTTACCTCTGTGTGATCTGAGTAGTGAACAAATTCAGTGGTAAATGTTGAATCTTTGTCATAAATGGGTTTCAAAAAACTGTTCATTAGGTCAAATGCAAACCAAGTTATTGTATAAGTGTCGTCGGAATCTGATCGCAGCTTCATTTTCTTGATTTTGTAAATATGTGATCTGTAGCATGCCATCAATGAATCTTTCTTTCTTTTCAACTCCTCAACCGTAGTATCAAAGGACAACGCTTGCTGTATTCGCCGCCAAGCATCGATGTGATACTTCCGATACCTGTAGTATTTATTTCGGGGATTCCAAATGCATGTTTCAACTTTATACAGTTCCAGAAACTCAAGCACGTTTTCGTTAGACCAATCCATTGCCGTAGAAATCTAATAAACACACAGTAAGCTTCACCACAAGTCAACACACATCACCACACATCTTCTTCTTCTTCTTCTTTTTAGGGTCCTACTTTTGGGTCCCTTTTAATGGCTTTCGTGCATCTAACACATTTCGCCAATGTCAAAGTTCATAGCTATATACAAATAGTGTAAAAGGTTCTGAAATTAGTTGCCAACGAAACATAAAAGAAAATCATAATTTAAGATCATTTGCACTGATAAATGAAGCAAGTAACTTTAGAATTTTAAAGTTAGATGAAGAGAGCAAGCAATTAATATTGGTAGGAAGAGGAATTTGGAGTAGAGGAAGGTAATCGTATAAAGGAGCAGTTTTATTAATAAGAGGACAACAGAAAAATATATGTTCCAAATTCCCGTCATCAAGGCCACATTCGCACACTGATGAGTCTTTAATATGAAGTCTAGCCAAATGAACAGGGGAACAGCAGTGGCCTATTCTAAGGCGGCAAATAATAGAAGTTGAAGATTTATTAATTTTGATACGATGAAACCAAGGCTTAGCAGGGATGTTAGGCTGGATCTTGGCGTAATTTGAACCCTTAAATCTACTAGAGTTAGCCCACAATTTGGTCCAATTTTCAGTAAGAGATTTTTTTGGGAGAGCAATTAAATCATGTGGGTAGTTTCTATATGGGATTTTATCCCCTCGCAGAACAGCTTGTTTAGCAAGATCATCTACCCGGTGATTGGGCAGGATGCCTGAGTGAGACGGAATCCATGCAAAGACTATTTGTTTGTCCGGGTTATTGTAGAGAATGTCTTTAATGGAAAAAGGAATAGGATTTTGTGTGTTAGAATGAAAGGGGTTCTGAGTGAGAGATTGAAGAGCACTACGGGAATCAGAAAATATTATAAATTTATTAGATTTTTTTAATAATAATGAAAACTTGACTGCCTCCAGTAATGCCGTTGATTCACCAGTGAAAACTGATGACTCTGGAGGGCATTTAATTAGTTGGTAGATGTTGCTGTTCTTATGAAATACTGCAGCTCCAACACTGCCTTCCTCCGTGAGTTTGGAGGCATCAGTAAAAATATACTCCCACCCTTCCCAGTTTTCAGATAGGATGGAATGAAAGACTTCATTAGCATTTGGAGACTCTTTTTCAATGCCAAAAAAAGGAATTACTTCTACATTGCTCGTAACTACTTGAAAAGGGTATGAAAACATTGGTAAGGAGTTAGAACGGAATACTGGAGCCTTGACATTATTGAACTTACGATAACTTTTTACAAGTCTGGTGGGAGCCTTTTTTTCCCAATATTTCGCAGTATGAGAAAATCGGGATAGTAAATTTAGTTTCGGAATTATTGGATGATGTAAGAAATAGCTTGCCCTGAACAAGAAACGATCAGCCAAGAACTGACGGCGAAAATAAAGAGGAGGTTCAACGCATTCTACTTGCAGAGCATTTATAGGACTTGATTTCATGGCACCTGTTATAATACGCAGGCATTTGTTTTGGATAATGTTAAGCTTATTAAGAGCAGTTCTATTGCAGGGTTCTAAAATATAGGAACCGTAATCCAAATGACTTCGTATTATTGCATTGTACAATAACTTGAGGTAGTATGGATGAGCTCCCCACCAAACCCCAGCTAGAGTGCGTATAATGTTAATATTTTTTTCACATTTTTTTATTACATAATTTAGATGAGAGACACCTGTCATTTTTGAATCCAGGATTATGCCAAGGAATTTAGTTTGAATATGTAATGGAATAATTGTATTGTTGTATGTGATAGTGATAGGGGGTACAATTCTTTTTCTACTGAATACTACTATAGAGCTCTTTTGGGCTGACAGTTCCAACCCATGTTCAGTTAACCATGTGTTCAAAGATCTTAGCGAGTATTCAATTTGTTCAGCTCCTTTAGGAATAGATTTATGGGGTGAGTATATTAGTAAATCATCCGCATATTGCAGGACACGTGAAAAGGAGTTTATTGATCTGTCAAGATCATGGGTGTAAATATTATAAAGTAAAGGACTGAGAACAGAGCCTTGTGGTAAACCTTTCCAGATTATTCTAGAGTCGTTTGATTGTTCCTCTACTCTTAACATTATTGTTCTTTGAGATAATATATTAAAAATATATGCAACAATTTTTTCTGGTATATGTAGATTTAGCATTTTTTGTTTGAGCTTTGGTAGGAGGACATTATCGTAAGCTGCAGATATGTCTAGGAATGCAGCCACAACAGACTCGTCCCGAGAAAAAGAAAGTCGAATATCGGTAGTGAAAATCCCCAAACTATCCATTGTACTTCTGCTTTTCCTAAATCCATATTGTGTTTTAGCAAGAAGTTCTCTGTGTTCCACGAACCATTCTAAACGGTTTTTGATTAAATGTTCTGTAATTTTGCATAAGGTAGAAGACAGAGCAATCGGACGGTAAGAGGAACCATCATTGGGGTCTTTACCAGATTTCAGGATTGGAATGATTATTTGAGTTTTCCAGGAGTCAGGAATTACCCCATAGTCAAAGAAGAAATTAATGATTTGTAAAAAGTATTCAAGGGTTGTATCTCTCGATTTAACCAGAAAAGAATAAGGAATCCCATCCAGCCCTGGGGAAGAATCCTTAACATGATTCAAAACAATTTTGAGTTCTTTTAATGAAAATGGAACCTCCATGGGAGTACAACCTCCAACAAATGAATAAAGGGACGGGAGTTCATCTTCTGTAGGGGCGGATGGGGGGGCTAGCTTATTTAGGAATGAGTCTTTCCATGAAGCCGATGAAGGTATTGAAGCACTGTCTTCCGTGAAAACAGAACGGTACCTTTTAATATTGCGCCAAACTAATGAAGATGAAGTGTTAGGTGAGAGAGAAAGGCAAAAATTTTGCCATCCATTACGTTTTTTATTTTTAAGAGTACATTTAGTAACTGCTTGAATTTTGCGTAAATTTAAAAAGTTTTCATCAGTCATAAACTCTTCATATAAAGTTTCGGCATAGGAACGGTCACGAACAGATTTGGTACATTCGGAATCCCACCATGGAGGAGAAAGGCGATGATTTTTTGATGTATTTTTGAGCGGAATAATTTGATCTGCTGTGCTTATCAATAATGATGTAAATTTGGAGTAACAATGTAAAACATTGTCTAAGGTAACGATCGGCAGACTAGACATCTCCTCTTCTACTTTCAGACTGAACGTCACCCAATCAGCTTCATTCAAGCGATATTTAAGAAGAGGGGATTTATTTATGGAAGGAGGGGCCTGACAAGGAATATTTATAATAATGGGAAAATGATCGCTGCCGTGAGAAAATTTGGATATTTTCCATGAAAGACGGGCAGCCAGATCTGGAGTGCAAAGAGTCAGATCCACTGCACTCGGATTCTGATTCGGGGGAGTCCGTCTTGTGGGTGAACCATCATTCAGAAGGCATATGTTGTATTCATCTAGTAGTTCAATCAATTTATTGCCTTGGTGGTCACAATTTGCAGACCCCCACACGGAGTGATGAGAATTAAAATCGCCTAAAACCACATAAGGCTTGCGGATGGATTGAAAAATAGATTTAATAAATCGAGTGGTTGAGAGCGTAGGAGACGATACATATACCGAAACAAATGTTATATTGTCTGCCATAACGGCAACAACATTTATACCATCAACTCGGGCAGGAAGAGTGAGGGAAGAAAATGGAATTTTTTTGTTGATGAACAGGGCGCAACCCCCATATCCATCAGCTCGGTCATCTCTGAAGCTAACATATCCTGAAATCTTAAAGTGGGTTGATGGCTTTAACCAGGTTTCAGAAATTGCTATAACGATAGGGTGATGTTTATTGATAAGGTGGAGTAAATCAGATTTATTTTTGATTAAGCTACGACAATTCCACTGAATTATTGTAGAAGACATTCTGATGAAATGAAGCGAGATGAATGCATTCAAACTTGACCCTATAAAAATTAAAGAAAGCTAAGTTGCAGATAAAAAAAATTTTTGCCTAATGTTCTGCTACCATGCAGTAATAAATTTTGTGGTCGAAAAATCTGCTAGAGCTTTTTTTAATGACATAAAGAGGATTTTTTATTAAAACAATCCAAACATTGGTACAAAAATCTGCTGGTCGCAGATATATATTTTTGGAGCCAAATATTCTGCTACAACGCAGGTAATAAATTTGGATGCCGAAATATTTTTTATATATTGTCTTTTGGATAAGTAAAATAATATTGTTGAAGAAATTAAAATTTAAAGTGTAAATTGAAAAGTTCATATTGGATAAGAAGTTATTTTTTAATTTTGTCAGGTAAGCCCACTGGTGAGCGGATTCTGGAGTGTTTGAACCCATTATAAGCGTCTGGAGAATGATTAATAGCAGCGTTGGACGGTAAAGTATTGGAAGATATAAAACTTAGAAAAGCAGAAAATAATTTGTCAACATTTTCAGGGTTACTAAGGTCCATTGAAATAATTGGAGAAGAGGGTGTCAACAAAGGAGTTCGAAAAACCGAACCATTATGAGATGTTGGAGGAGTGAAATCATTAAGAAGGGCTTGATGAGCGTTGCGATCGTACCCCTGAGGAAGAGGGGCGCGAGCTCGAGGTTGCGAAAAGAATGTTTTTTTGTATGAGTATGTAGGAATGGATGGTTTATTGACTGGAGCGCTGGAGGTGACCTCTGCAAAGGACCGCTTAGAGGGCCTAAATTGACTGGCAGCCTCCGTATATGAAATAGCTTCTTCTGCCATTTTATGTTTAATATTTTTTTGTCTATTTTGTTCCGGACAAATTTTACTTGTTGCATAGTGTCTGCCTTCACAGTAAAGGCAGCTTGCATTTTCTTCTGTGATGTTGCAGTCATTGGCTGAATGGAATTCTCCGCATTTATAACAACGTGGCTGCGAACGGCATATTGTCTTGGTATGTCCATATCTTGAGCAATTGAAGCATTGGATGGTCGGATATTTGTAAAGTTCTACTTGAATAGAATTATACATTAATAGGATCTTATCAGGAAGACTCTGACCATCAAAAGTTACAACCACACTTTGGGATGGTTTCCACATAGGGGAACCATCGACCATTTTTTTGAAATTTAAGCGTCTGACTTTGAGGACTCTTCCTCCGCCAGGAATTTCAATGTCTTTCAAAAGATCCTCTTCGGACCATTCAATTGGAATTCCTTTCACCAATCCAATTCTTGTGACATTAAATGACGGAATAAAAGCCTTATATTTGGCTTCGGATAAATAATGATTTTGTATGAATAGATTGGCATATTGGGCGGATTTGAAGGTGACGGTTACTCTATTTCGTCCCACACTCTTTACCCCACCGTCTATGATACCTTGGAATGAGTTCCGTTTTAAAAATTGACCAAAATGAACTGGATGCAGAACAACTCCAGCCGATGGATTTGATTCCACCCTCTGGACGTGGACTAAGAAAGGAGCTTTGTCAAAGTCCCGGTAAAGTTCGGTATGATTTGGAGTTGAGATATCATTCGTGGAAATCCGGGATGGGCCTTGTTGGGATAGATCTTGTTGGGATAGGTCTTGTTTGGATAGGTCTTGTTGGGATATGTCTTGTTGGGATAGGTCTTGTTGGGATATGTTTAGTTTGGATAGGACTGCTTGAGGCCCAATAACCTGAGAATTGGGAGCCTGCTTTATTTCATCATGTTCACAATCTGACGAGATAAAAGATGATTGTGATGAATCAATCTTAACTTTGAGTTGAGAGTTTTGTTTGTTACTTTTGTTTTTTCTTTGATGTTCTTTTATTTTTCGTTTCCTTTTACCAATTATGGCGGAAAAGTCCATGCCTTCATTATCAGACAATCTATCGAATGAATTGTGAATTTCAATGGTATGGCTGGCCTCTGGTGGGGTTAGGAATGCATCATTAAGGTTGTCGCTCTTATCGCTAGATGCATCTTGAGCGAGAATGAACCCCGGCGGCATATGATGGCGGCCGCCGGGGTCGTCCGGGTCGGGTGGTTCATTCATCACAACATCACCCTACTTACGCGATACGAAAATCCAATAAACACAAATAGGCAGAGCAAGCCGGGAAACACGACACAATGGCTTTACGGAACCACACAATCACTGATATTATTCTTTGCGATTTGCAAAAAAATATGCACGCGACCTCATCGACAGTCTTTTGTCTTCCGAGGATATTATGTTCTCCACCACACATCAAATGACAGAACAGCTGGCAAAACTCGGCTGTGTTTGTAGCACATGCGTGGCGAATACCGAATAGCATAGCCCCGTTTCGCTCTAATCTTCAGTACTTTGGAGGGAGAGATATCTACGGCATTCAACATTCGCCATTCACGTCGGGCATCAAACCTGTTTCGCTTGATGTTGCGTCGGCTGGGCGGGGGCGGGAGGGGGCCATACACATATACCAGAATAAATAGATAGTTGATTGATAGTTGGGTGATTACACTTCGAAGAGGCGAATGCTCGTGTTGCGCGCGCTGCCACGCGCCACGCGCTGCCGGGTAATGGTTGTGATGTCGTCCATCGATATAAAAAGTGTCGTCACAGGTACGATATTATTTTAGTTTTAATCAATATTTAAGTCAATGGTTTTAATAATGTTTACGTACAGAATTGCATAGTGCAGCAAAGGTTTTTTTACAAGGTTTTATGGAACTTGCCATGTTTGTATGTATGTATGCATGTAAAGTAGGTGTTTAGGTCAAATCTTGCAAGCCTCTTCCTCTTATCCTACGGAATTGAATTTTTAAATGTTGGTTCAGTTCCGATGGCAATGCATTTTTATGGTAAGCATGATCTGAATCGACATCGCGGGTTAGCTCCAGACAAAGGAACTCTTCAACGGTCAACAGCACAGACACGAAATTTTGTACACGCGTTCAATGAACCATGAACCGCATGAAATGGCTACTGCACTCAAGGTTTGCTCCAAACGAGGGAACTGGTTCGGGTCCAGCCTTAAGTTTCATTCAAATTAAATTTATAACGTAATTATTTTTACAGGGCTCTTACTTTAATTAACGTGTCCTTGCTTCACAGTCGATTATACATACATATAAACATACATACGTTGGTCAGAATCTCTTACAGGAATCTTATTAGTATATTATTACAGAGGTTACTCTCAAACCATTGTACTATTAATTTTCTGTAGGTCTACCAGCATTTAAAGGGTTAATTTATATAGTTTTTTCAGCTTTAAGAATAATACAGTATTTGGTATTTTGACACTTTGTTTCAGTTCAGTTCATGACACAAATAATAGTATTAAAACTTAGGACACTTAGAATAGGTTCTCGTAATTAAATGCGTTTTTAAAAGTTCGTGTCTGTGCTGTTGACCGTTGAAGAGTTCTTTTGTCTAGAGCTAACCCTCGATGTCGATTCTGATCATGCTTACCATAAAAATGCTTTGTCATCGAAATTGAACCAATATGTAAAAAATCAACTCGGTAGCATAAGAGGAAGTGATTCTAGTTCAGCTTGCAAGATTTGTCCAGAACAGCTACTTTACAAATACATCCATACAAATATGGCAAGTTACATGTAAGTTTGTAAAGACCTTTGATACACCTGAATTCCTAGCAGTTTAGCAACTCCGAAAGAAAGTTCCGGCATTTTCCAATTTTAATTCTTCATTATACTATTTATTTTCTGAAATCCTGATCAGTTCCTGATCCTTGTCAGAGTCTTTATGTTATCTCTTTTTGTCTTATATTCAAAACAGCTTTATTTGATCGAACTAGATGTCTGATGACCATTGGCATTGTAAAATTGTGTTTGGTTTCTATGTTATAAGGTCAGAAAGTTCGAATTTTTCGCGCGTTTTGTATAATAACTTTGGAGGTGGATTACTCAACGATAAAATAAAAACATCCTCATTAGATTAGCCATCAGACCTAGCTTACTTCATGAAGATTTATAGTCAATTTAGTTTTGGTCTATATTTTGAATGTGGTGATATACTTTTAGCTAAAAGTCGTTTTGTAATTAAAATTTTCGTAAATCCTACCAAATCAAACACTATGCGCATTATCTGCTTTGTGGACATGTTGCATCGTACTCGCAAATGAGTAAGTCCCGCCGGGAAATTAAGAAAATTAAGATTTTTACTAAACTAGCCTTGCATTACATTTAAATTTAGTTGGTCGAGTTGTATTTTATTAAATTAATTTAATCGAATGATTGATATTTTTTGTGACTGTACCTATGCCATGACATCTATGCGCTCATCTTAGTTACCTACTTCGCTATATGTGAATAAACGTGCCAAGGCAACACCTCGGGCAACACGTGGCAGCACGGGTCGTTCTCTAGCTCGTGTTCTCTACTTAGTGACAGCTGCTAAATTCAGAATGCTTTATGAACCATACTTCCATACGAATATTATAAATGCGAAAGTAACTCTGTCTGTTGCGCTTTCCCGCCTAAACCGCAGAACCAATTTTAATTAATTTCGGTGCTGAAGCTAGTCTGGACCTTGGAGGCCATAGGCTACCTTTTGTGGCGAAAATTTTACTCGAAGGGGGTGAAAGAGGGATTGAAAGTGTGTATGGGGAACTCATATAATATCCAGGAAATAATTTTGCCCGACATCAGTCCATAACGACATTGACCCAAGCGTAGCCGGGTATCTCAGCTAGTAAAATATAATTTGAGATTACCCTGGTTCACAATAATTTTTTTAGGACGCCTTTCTCACGGAGTGCATAGGAATCTCCAAATAAAGATGATTTGATAGAGATAACATCGATAGAGATATGTAACCCTTTTAAGTTGTCATATTCTGTGTGAATTTTGGTGTTCACTCCAAATTTTGGTGTCCGCTGAAGACACCTGTCGCATACTGTACGTCATTCACTGTTTTTTTGCAGACTACCCTCACTTACAGAAAGCTACAATATTTGTTGACGACGAAACAAGTCAAACTGACAGATCCCTGTTGACTGCCGCGGGCACCTCGGGCGCTCGTCTGATGATGTCCTGTTAGTAGGTAAGCGGTCTTAGGAACCCTAAAATGCTTTAGGTAAAATAAACAGACAGCGAAAGGCTTACTCGAAACGAACACTCACTGTCCATGTTTACATTGTATAACAATTTGCGTGGTTAAAGTGCAATAAAATAATCACCCCAAAAAGGAATTATAATCATTCTTTATATTACGAGCACAACGCAGAACAGGGGGGCCCCCTGTTCTGCGTTGTTCTGAGTAAGTTCGAGTTCGGGAGTGAGTTAACCTAAAAATAGCTGGGAAATATATTATTATTTAAATAATGGTACCGTTATTTATACTTCCAACGTATTTACGGGACAGACCAGTTTTTTTACCTAACTGTAATGATATTTAAGAAGTGTGGAAACATTAACTATTTAAAAAAGGGAGTTGATATTTAGTGACGAATTCGAACTCACTCTTTCCCTGAATGGACCCCCAGGGGGCCCATTCCGGTAAAAGTGAGTAACAGTTCGAGAGTGAGTTAACCTAAAAATTGCTGAAAACAATATATTTTTTAAATGACGGAACTTTTATTTTACCTTCCAACGTATTCATGAGACAAACCAGATTTTTAACAAACCATAATGACTTTCAAGAAGTGCGGAGACATGAAGTGAGCATAAAAGTGAGTTGATATTTATCGCCGAACTCGAACTCACTCTTACCTGAACGGGGCCCCAGGCAGGAAATGCACCCGTTCACCATCGGCATTCCTAAAATCAGAACCAACCGATCCTTTAGGTCCTTTATCTTTAGGGCCGGTATACTATGGAATGCACTCCCTGCAGAGTTATTTTCCCCAAAGTACAACCTGGCATCCTTCAAACATGAAGAAAGAAGCACCTGACCAGCCGGCATGTTTTTCGCAGCCTCCTCACAAGTTCGAAAGCTCATGGGCGTCACCGCGTCGTCGGGCACCGAGGTCCTGGCGTACGCCATACGCCGCGCTTTACATAAGAAAAACCTGCTACAGACAGAAATTATGCTTGTAAACAGCACTACGCCGCCGTAAATGTTTGTCTGAAACCCGCTGGGTAATCTAGGTGAACATCCATAATTCATCTAGGAGCCTTCCCAAACACTCGCGTTCTTGAGCTACATATGTAGCTATGTCCGCATTTCGCCGACTATTTCCCGCCGTCTGCAAACGTGCTCTCGCTGGCACCGGTTCAAGGTCGCCGAGCGCCAATTTTGCGTCTCCGTTTGGCTGAGCACTAGAAGTCAAGACCTTTGCGTGCGTTGCTCCGGGCGGGCGTCATTCGTTCTTCCCTTGACGCACGGGCGTTGTTGCAGGATACCTATCAAATACCTATGTGCTTCGGACGCTTAGAACCGACCGTGAAGCAAGGACATATAGACAATGCTGTACATTACATTAATTTATAGCTTTACCTGCGTGCGGACATTGACTGCAAATATACCCAAAACCGTCGTCATGAAAATCGTATTCGTATCGTAATAGAGCCAATCGACTTAAGTAAATATGTAAATATACTTTTTCGTACTAAGCACGTACTTACAACGAATATGATATAGTACATGCACAGAAATCTGAATTATTAATTAATTAGTATATTCCGATTTCTGTGAGTACATGAAGAATCGACCGTGAAGCAAGGACACGTTAATTAAATGAAGAAAGCTTGCTGGTCCTTGCAGTGAATTCATGAAAAGGCTTCTTAACTGAACCCAGAAAACAATGGAATCTAAAAGACTACTCGATGGTACATTACTTGGCAGCCAGCACATTCTTACTTACCATGGTAAATAATAATCAGTAACATTTAATGTTGATCAGCACCTAATGCCCGTCTCTATATGGACTCTACATTGACATTGTTCCTTTAGCTAATTTTATTTTGTCATTAAGCTTTTGATGCACAAGATTGTATTTTATGTTTGCTCATTTAAAATTGATGTGTGTATTTACAAATTATCTATACAACAATGTTGGCTTGCAACATTTTTGTGTTACTATTCTTGCAATAAAATCCTGGGTGGTAGGATGAACGGGACCCAGAATTAGAACGTTAATCAGAGAGATGATTCGTGAAAATTACAATGAAGATCAACCTTGTTTTCCTTTGACACGTTTGGCACAGTCTAACATCAGAGTGGGCAGTCTGAGTTCTCAACTAAATTGGCGTTTACGGCAAACCGATCGACTGGCGTTTTCAAATGTATGGAGAAATTGAAGAGCGCGCGCAGTGGGCGTTAATCGAACTAACATTTGCGAGTCCGAGCTTGATTTGACAGCTTACTCAGTAAATACGTCGACCTTTAGACTGAGACGCTGGCATAAATACGCAACACACACGCGTTATTGCCAAAAAGGCCTTCCACCTGTGGTGTGAAGTCGCCGAGAAAAAAAAAGAAGAAGAAGAAATACGTCGACGTTGCGGTTTACGTCCACTCCGCGTTTTCATACAAATCGGAAGTCCGAGTTTGACTTTGACAGCTTGAAGAAGTAAAACCACAGAATATCTAGTAAAAACTTGTATGGAGTTTGACGTTTTTACGGAACTTCGAAGTTACGTAAACGCCGATTTAGGTGAGAACTGAGACTACCGGGTGTGAGCGCTAAATTTATTAATTGCTTGAATTGTTTGGGTTAGCGCTGTGTACTCGTAGTGGTTTTGTTGTTTGGTATTGTAGCTCCATTCTTTTGTATCCCTTTTCCCCTTCAGTGCTTTTCCCGCATGCTAAAATACGCATGGTTCACTTTAAATTTGTAAAACTTCGGCCCCATTGAGTGTTTTCTCAATTTCTTGTGGCTTCGAATTAGGCCATGATGGTACACTAAAAAAATTCACCCTATAGTCTTCACGATCGTTCGGAGAAAAAGATATCGTCCCCGTATTGGGAAAAGTCACTAATTGCAAAATATTAGTTCCGAGATAATCGAGATTAAAGATTTTTTCAACTTTGAAAAATCGCAACTCTTATCCCTACAAAGATATCTGTATAGTTATATTTTTTAAAAATTGGTTGTAATCATGGAATGGTAAAACAGAATTCAAATCCAATCTTAAATATTGGTTTCCTTAAAGAAAAAAAAACTTTACCAATTTGGTGATTTTTCATAAACTGAAATTTGTAGACCTTTGTAATTAGTGACTTTACCTAAGGAGTTAGTGAGTTTTCCTGCATTTGATAATACTATTTAATTATTTTTTTCAGCGTTTTGGTTAATTTGGCCAATCACATAAAGATATAACACTTAGTTATTTATTAAATTATCAAATTTTATCATTTCAATTTAGGTAATTTAATGAAACGAGATCTTATTTTTTATTTTTCTAATTTTTATTACGAAAAAGTAATCACACAATGCGAAACAAACAAACAATTAAGTACCTACAAAGTAAAAACATGCGGAGAAATTAAGAAAACAGGGATATTAAGATTTATTTTTTGAATGATTTAACTTCAATGTGCCATTTTTGGGTACAAAATACAAGAATCCAGCTATTCGGTATTCAGCCCTTTGACTATCCGCAGCTCTGACTATGAATAGTCAGAAGACTCCTTATTTTCTTCGTTTTCATAAATACTATCTGGTTCTGGCAGCCTATCGACTACTTCTGTATTATCGGGTAGAGCATTGTACCAAGGATGTAATCCGCTTGGAATTACGCCTTTCTTGCACAAATCAATCAAGTCTCTTTCTTTTGCCTTTGATATTGGCAAAAAAGCGTACAAACATAGTACGCTTTTAGAATAGGTATATCGAAACATGAGTCTTCCAATCTATCTGCTACATGGCGTGGGATGTCACGTTTTTTCCCCCGTCTTGCGCGAGTCTCCACTGATGTTCCTTTATTAATGAACTTTATTTGTTGCAATTGGCGTGCATTTAAATCAATATAGGGGCCGCTGTGGTCGTACCGGAATTTGATAATTCCTGGACAATTCTTTTCGAAATGAAGGCATTTAATTTTTACCCATTTTACGCTGTTCCCATTTTCATCAGTACATCGGTTCTGTATTATTCTTTCGTTTAGAGTTTTCACGTCCAGCATGTCTTCATATTTCAATTTTACTACTTCATATTGTTCAGTATTTGTTCGGTGTCTTTTTGACCTAGCTTACTTCATAATATTTTTCCAGTCTATCATTGAAAATACCTAAATATACAGTTTTTCTGTTTCTATCGCGCCATGTATACTGTCCACTTCCATATACGAGTGACCACTTTCCAAATATTTTGTTCGATCACTTCCAAATCAGTATTTTGAACAATATTAGAAAAAAAGCAGCTATGTACTGATTTCTGTTTTGCCCTGAGCAAGTATCGGAAAATAACTATACTTCTTTTACCTCTTTCGACAGATCTACCAGTAAATCCCTGTAGCAATTTCCACACTTCCACGTTTTCCGTTAAGGCTGTTCCGACCCATATAAAGTTGTTTGCACACATAACGCAAAAAGTATTGCACTTTAAGCCACGAATTCATAATAAAATTTTAATATAGTCATATTACTTGCAGCGAAAACAATTTCACAATTTCAGGATTATTGGTTTTGTTACAATTTATTTAAATACGATTTTTATTTAACAGCGCCATCTAACGGTGTAAAACTTCTAATCGGCAATTACAACGAAACCATTAAACCTGAAATTGTGAATATGTTTTCGCTGCAACTACTATGGCTATATTTAATATTTTTGACGAATTCGTGCCTTAAAGTGCAATACTTTTTGCGTTCTGTGTAAAAAAAACATTGTATGGGTCGGAACATCCTTAAGCTCGTTCCATATAAGGCAAAAGGCATTGTTGGGCTCTTTCGCTTCATAAATCGTCAAATTGTGAACGTTAATTTTTCTGGAATAGTAAAGTGGACCGATGTCACCACTGGGAATTTGTAGGACACTTTGCAAATCCAGTGTCACAGACACAAACGCAGAGTCTTCTTACATTTAATTTTGCCTGCTTCTTTAGCAGAGTTTTCAGAGACCTTTCTAGCCATATGTTCTTCGTACTCTTCTTTTAAGGATTCAGGTTTACCGAAATTGGTATATCGATTGCAAGTTGGACATTGGTCTTTCTTTGGATGGAAAAAAAAAGATAGACTGCCATGGAAACAGGTTCATGGCCTTCTATAGTCGAACCTTTTCTAAGACTTTCTGTGATTGCATACATTTTATAATCTTCATACATTTTCGAAATGGATAGATGGATGAGCCTCTTGGTTTTCTTCCTACAATAGTGAGATTCCATTGTAGGAAAATTGGTGATTTGATCTTTGACAAATTTAATGTCTACTGGAGATGTCTTGTTCACAGGATCATTAGAGCCACGAACATATTTTCCTCCGAAGCTTCCATATTCATTCTTGCCTGCCAAGGCCTTGTCAATGGGCCCATTTGATATGCATAGAGTTTTCTTAAAAAATCTTTACACACCCGAATGTTATTTAAATTTTTTACAAAATAATATTTTAGCGAACTTGTAGCAATGGAAGGTTTCTTTATCACATCACACGATGCTAACTGGCCGGCTCACACTCACTGACTGCGCTGCTGACTGATGCGATTTGATGAGTTGTGGAGCGAAAGACTCTGGAGAAATACCTAACTTCATTTAGGAACTTTGCGCGCTAAGTTAAATTTTGAGAAAACGAACTAAAAGCCTTTGAATGTGAATGAAATCATTTTAGTATTCTAGGAGAAATAACTAAACGCATCTATTGCCTTCGGATGCAAGGTTTCACTAGGGGAAAAGTAACTATTAGCCATTGAATGTTTATGAAAACATTTTAGACTTCTAGGATAAATAGCTAAACGCATTTAGTGAATTCGGATACAAGATTTACTTATGGGAAAACTAACTAAATGCACTTAATGATTTTTGTTAGTCAAATATTTTTTCAATATTTAATTTGAAAAAGATATTAAGTGTCATTATCGATTTTTCCACAAAATTTTCGTAACTTTTTTTTATGGAAAATTAGCTAAATGATATTAGTGACTTTCGTTTGTTTAGTTAGAATAACATAAATATAAGGACAAGTCCTTAAGGGAATTATTTATTTTTCCATGCATACATCGGTTAAATTTTCTTACTTAACGATTTTTCCACCTCGAATAACTGGAAAACCATTGGGAAATCTCATTTTCTGGGTATGCAGAAAAATAAACAAAAAAATAAAAAGTAGGTTGGTGTTAATAACTCAATTTCGCTAAAAATGTTAGTTGGTGACTTTTCCCAATACGGGGACGATATACCTCTATTACCTCCCAACGTAGATAACTACCATTGATTTTATAGCGTAGATAACCATTTAGTCTGAGTAGAGTTCATGTTGAGACTACTGAGAAAATATGTTACCGTACAGTACCTGGGTAAGGCCGTAGATTTTGCCACTTTGTAACATAGCTAACATAGACACTTATATGTTACGATAACACAGAAGTAACGTGAAAGTAACAGATAGTGTTTGTAAGGCTGATTTCATAATGTAATATTTTTTGCATGAAAGTTGAGGTGAATGTTTAGTCCGTTCTAGCTACTGTGAAAAGTTCAGTGATAGGATACAGAAAAAGTTCAGTACTGTCAACAGTTATTTATTATACAATCACGACAATTTAGCCACTTATCAAATAATTGAACATTATCAGGAAAACAATCAACTTCTAAGAGTCGATTGTTTTGAAAAATTTATAATTATTATTATGATTTCTAAAAATTAATCAACGCCTCTTATCTATATAATCTCTGTTAAAGACAGATTCAATTTTCTTTTCCAATATAGTGGTTTTAGTTTTCTGCTGACGGTATTTTTGAAATTACTCTTAAATCCCAGAGAGGTTCTTATCATGGTTTTTTGTTTATATTTTTTGACAATATCTTTGTCCAGAACTTTTCTCAAAATATTCTTTTCAGTATTGTTAGCAGTTTGGAATTGAAGTTTTAGTAACTCCGTCAGCATATTGTTTTTCCTTAATTTCTCCTTTTTTTGGAGTTTCGATCAGTTTTCCTCGGTGTATTCTCTTCTAATTCTCGTGTATATATATTATCAGTTTCTTTCTCTGTGTTTAATTTAATCAAAATATTTTCATAATCTTCCCCCAACCTATCCCGTTTTTTTGTTGTCTTATAATTTTTTTTTGGAGTTTCTTGAACCCTTTACTCATTTGGTCGCACCTAGGTGATATTTGTGTAATGTGCACTTAATTTTTTTTTTTCATGTAAACAGAAAAGTATAAAATGTACGATACGACACTTATACGTTACGTTATAAAAAATCAACGTTACCAGTAACATAGAAGTAACGTAGAAGCGCAATTTTCAAAGTCATAAATATGCTACAATTTAAAAATCGAGTCTATTTTTCAATAAAACACATTAGCATGCACTTATTAGAAACTTACGCATAATCCTACAAAATATTATTGTAATAAAAACTGATATTTACCTTTCAAATCGCCAAAATTGCCGAAAAAATCCGCTGACGAAACATGTGCTTGCACCTTTGACAATCTCCAGAGACGGCGTCTTTTTTGTTTTTTTATTTGTTTTCTGAATGCTTAGTGTTACCAGTGTTTTTGCAGAATGCTACCATAAACTGTTTTAAACACTTTGTAGCAATGTTTTGGTAACATACAAAATAGTAACGTTTAAGCGAAAAAAATGGAGACAAGTTTTCCAATCGTGATAAATCAGTAAAAAAATGCATATTTGTAGACATATAAACAACGATATAACCGTTTAGACATTAGCCATTTTAGACAGTAAAAATTAATTCTATTTTCAATAGAAAAAATTAAAGTTTTTTATTGTCGAACCAAAAAAACAGCATGTTTTTAGCAAAATTTCGGTGTCTGGACGTATTTTACCAATTGTATTTTTTAAACTGTACGAAATATATTTTCTTTGAGAGTGTTTTCAGAGAGCTTAAGATATTATTGAAACTAAGTACATTCGTTACAATATACCCAGTAGGTACATTGTTTATTATTACCAGTCGAAACTTGGGACAATTTTTATTTTTAAAAAGTGGCAAAATCTACCGCCTTACCCACCTACCATGTACCTAGTACGAACCAAGTAGTGTTGAGGAATGCCTGAATTCCTCTTTTTAACTATCCTATTAAATAACAGCAGGTCTATTGCTGGCATTCAATAATCAGGAATCAGGAATCCTGAGTCTATAAAACCGCTTTTGTAGCGGTTTTCAAAGCGATTTTCTTGACGAAAATATTCCGGAGCATAGTTTTTTTAATCAATCAAGGTTTTCTGTAGAAAAACTCGCTTTAAAAATCGCTATACAAGCTGTTTTCTAGACTCAGGATTCCTGATTACTGATTACTGAATGCCAGGAATAGACCTGCAGGAGGCAAGTCGTAATTAGTTATATTTGAATGTATTCCAATAAATGATTCCAATCAATGACATCATTGATTTCAATATTGAAAACTATTTCCGATCTCATTTTAGGGTTGACCCACCCAACAATTAGTGTCAACCACGTTAATCTCAAGTCATATGTTTCCGACCTGATTGCATTAGGCCTTCACTAACAGATTTCACCTTCACGCACCATTCCGGACCTCTCTCCGGATAATGCATAGTTCGAGGTGCGTATACGAGTAAATTGCACACCACCGCCGCCGCCAATTGCAACAGCGACCGCGATGCTCGCCATGCCGTGCGAATCAGGTCGGAAAGTATGCGAGCACCTATGCAGTGTCCTTTCTATGCCTAAACAATATCCACTATAAAGCAAATATATCGCAATAGTTTAATGAGACTATCGGCCCAGATAACGGCGGTTTATTTCCACGGCGGGCTCGATCACAGATTATTGGACATCACATTGGTAGTGATCAAAATATCCGGCCATTCTGAATACCCAATCCCGCCGCGCTCCCAATGTCCGCACTTCCGCATCAGCTCACGCGCCGCGAAATTGCGCATCGGCGGGAACGAGACGCCGCCAGATTGTTGTTGTACGCGTCTCGCTCACCGCCACGCTTCTTTGTTTTGATGGCGCGATATAAAGGCGTTTGAGGGGCGCTGCGCTCGAATGTACGCCTGAACCTTGCCGCCGAAGCACCCAGGCGCGCCCGCGTTTCGGACCCGGTGGTAGATCGAGACGAGTGCTCCAGTTCCTTCCCCAATTTTTCGGGGGTGTTCAGTCCGTTGGTGAGCAGTCGTTCGGTTCCGCGAACGAGTAGCCAGTGTGCAGTGTGGTAGTTTTGGAGCTGATTGTGGACACGATGAGGCCGCCGTCGGACTACGAAGGACACGAGGCGCCGGTGCCGGCGGAGGCTGCGACGGAAATGGACCTGCGCGCGCCGGCCATGATGATCTGCACGCGGTTGGCGGGCCGGGCCATCATCCGGGTGGTCGGCCGCTGCGAGGAAGCGCAGGAGAACAAGGAACTAGGTTCGTGGCTGCACTTCCACAGCGGGGATCTTGGGAATAAGAACGAATTCATAAAGCCATGGATTCCTACATCAGCATGATGGTAAAATTAGCTAAAATGTTAAAACTGTAAGAGCCCCATAGATACGTAGGTAGGGACGTTACCGATCAAACATGAACGCTGGAAAGATAAAGATTTCCTAAGTCCTTTATAATCTATGGTTGACGTATATATGACAGAATGCGATCTCGAATTTGTCTCTATTTTCGGTTGTCTCTGAGATCCTTAATTTCCGTTCCTAGAGGAACCATATGATGGTACCTATCTAAAAATGTATCAGGAGTCAGGAGCACGCAAAGGCAAAACAGTAATGACCACTTGTGTTGTTAAACAAACGTGCGTCAAGATCGAGATTATATCCTCATTGATAAGAAGCCGACACGAAAAGATAGCAAAATTACCAATTATCACAATTAGAAGAGCAGGTGCGCAATAACGCAAAAAGAAAAGCACAATGACGATATCTTGAACAATTAACCATGTGAAGTTAAATTAGTTGTCAAATAGTTAGCAAATTAGGACTAACTAGGTATCAAGTTGAAGAAGTGCACATGGTTAGCACACATCCGTGTCTGAAATGGAGTTTTAAATATTGAAATTAGGCACCTAGTTTGACGAAAGCCCTCGCAAAATCCTTTGAGGTTTTTGAAGTATGGCATGAAGATAAAACGATATTTTTTGCTAACTCAGCTACCCGAACTAACGTCATTCTGCTAGTTTTACCTGTTGTATTGCCTATCAGCAATAGTATTTGCTTAGAAAACACAAATATGACAGTGTCATTTAGAGCCGTTATTACGTTTGCTACCACTGTTTCTACAAATATCTTCTACTGTGTGTCATAATTTAAGACTCACTGTGATGATTCATAAAGCAACTTAACGGGACTAAGGTATGCATAGCTTTTTCATTAGGCTTTACTTTGCAGGTAGCGTGTGAGTGTAGCATCAAGAAATCTCTCTATTTGTTCCACTCGCCTTCAGTCTTTCGCAATCGCGTCAGTGGAAATTCCGGAAAAACCTTCACCGTTTCACCGCAAAGCGTCATACATCTTGCACTCCAGCCAAGATTTTCTGCGCTTTTCTCGTTACAAATTATGACAGCTTTTATTTTAATATTTTTCAATGATTCGTTTCACTCTACCATTGAACTCTACATATTCACGGCGTATTCAGAGTGGCCGGACTAACTTTAGCAAGCGTATTAAGGTCCGACTAAACCGGATTTTGTATGGTTAGTCCGGTGCTAATCTCGTACTAAGTTTGGACTGATTACATCTGAATACGACTGTACGTATGTTTGTTCCTGAACGTGTTACATACTATAAGTATACCTAATTATTACCGAATATGTGGACGGTTGTGAAAGATAATTTGCACTTTATTTTTATTGGCAACCATTTGAGGTCAACTAAGACCGAAGCAACTTGTCTTTGTGCAAATAATCCTTTACGTCTCTACCTTTGTAGCCAACATCGTTAGAGGTCTACGCTTCGGTGGGGAAACAAGCCGCTTTGCATGGTTCAAATTGAGTCATATCAAATTAATTATCCAAACTGAGTCAAGTTTCGCCACCGCAAAGTCGCGTTCCGCCGCCGCTCCCACTTGCGTTTGCTAGCGTCTTTCGCAAACCACTTCATTCCACTTGTTACTAGATGTGACTCAACGAAAAGTCGATCTGACCGCGCTCATCTCTTTGCGAATAGGCCGATGGTTCATTATCGGTTGACTACAATATGTTTACCAAATGCATGCGCAAAAGTTTCTAAATACTCGGAATTATACCACATTGAGCATTGAGTGGCGGCCGTGGACAGGAAAACGGAGTATGGGAAGACCACCCGCCAGGTGGGACGACGACATCAAATTCGTCTGCGGAAAGCAGTGACCGTACCGCTGAGGGCCGGGAGGACTGGAGAAAAATTGGAGAGGCGTATGTCCAGCAGTGGACGCAAACACACTGACTGACTGAGCATCGATACAAAAAAAAACAGTTTTTTAGTTCAATGACATTGAGATTTTCGCTCTGCGCTTGATGGTAGGTAGCAGCAATCATTGCTTCACACTAATCCGAGGTTCCAACCAACACCGCTGTTCTTAGGGTATGCTGAACCAGCAAGTTAAATTAGACAATGAGCATTCACTCATTGCCCTTCGCAGAGATGTTAGTACTTTAGCAACTTTTCGAAATAGCAATCATTGTTTACAGATATTGCTAAATTCTTCGGAAATCGGTGACGATTGGTTACGTCCGTTGTGGACCAATAGAGGTTCAACTATTTTGCGCGACAGGTTGTCGACAATGGTTAAAGCGTCTCAGTCAAACACGGAAATTGAACACGTGTGAGCGATGACCTTTTCTTCGCCTTATGCGCAAGCCGTTGTCTCTACATGGAATAAAATACAGCAGTAAGGTCGACCTGTGCTCAGCGTAGACTCCGTGCGGTTAACTCGCGATCTATTAATCCACCGCCATATCTTCCGCGTGCGTGTTTTCCTCATCATTCTGTAAGCGCCTGTGCGCATGACTCATTTCGTTTCCTTCTTTGAATTGCAGCGCGCGGGTAAATGACCGCGTTTCGTTTTGTGTTATTTGTATTTATTGGAACTGGGTATAACTTCTTATAACTAAACTAACTATTATGTACTTCTAATAATTGAAAACCTTTTTTTTCTTTTCCGTGGATTCAGTCTTTAAATCAAGACTTATTGTTTTACGTTGTGAAAACGAACAAACAGCGGGGCCATATGATTCTCTACAAGTCATACAGTTACAATGGGTAGGCACAACACGCGATGATAAAATCTAAGCACTTTCGATTATATTTGTAACTAGAGCACACACCGAACACATACCTATTGGTGTTTAGGGCTATTTTGATTATCTTTTTAATCTAGAAGTAAGACGCAATTTAGGCGATAGGTTTCCTTTTCCCGCCAATGAAACGTATTGCGCGCGCATTTCGCGACAAACTCGCGAACTTCACGATGGTCGGGTTGTACCTACTTTATTTTTGTACTTTCGACCGTCTAGACTGGAACTGAGGCGGCGGAGGCGGCGCTAAAAATAAACAAAACGTTCGCAGTTCGACTTGAGCTTCAATCGGTGGTGACGGGTACGCAACATGGCCAGCGAAGTTACACGTGTAATACTGAGGTGCGAAGAGGCGCAGGAGACTCAGTGCTTGGGTAGGTAATTAAAAAAAACTTTATTGTGGTGGGATATCTGTGATAGGAATCTTCGTTCTGTAGTGCCTACGGTACCCTGGTGCGTACATTTACATTGCGTAACATCAGGAAACGAGGAAAATTCTTGCAAGGTCGCTAACACCCAACGATTGGATTGAAGCTAGGAGCCAGTTGTTTGTTTAGTGTTGCCACCTCCTGACAGATTACCACCTTTGGGAGCTTTTTGTCGGTGTGAACACAACAATTCGAAACAACCACAAAATTGCACAAAGGCGGACTTATCACTAGGAGTGATTTCTACCAGTCAACCTTTGGGGTGATGAGGAGAGACAATCTAAAATTTGAAAGGAAAAGTATAAAGCAAATAAAATAAAAATATATACATACAGTATAAACATACATAAACCATAATTTACATAACAATACAAGCATACTTTGAATAAAATAAACTAATATATATAATACAATATACTAAAATATATATTGTATATCCACAATTTAGGAACAAATTAAAACAAAAAAATATATACCTATTTCTTTTATGATAATAAAAAGAAAGATGTACAGGGGTAAAAATAGTATATTCCGATTTCATTTAAATAAAACTCCTTGATTCTCGACTTGAAAAAGAGCCGATAGTTTGACAAGAGCGGACGGAGGAAGGCAACGAGTTCCACAGACGTACTGCATGTACAGTGAAGGAGTTGGAAAAGAAACAAGTTGTATGGCGGGGAATCGCAAGGATACTGTCGTCGCTAGAACGTAGAGGGAGACCGTGTGAAGATAGGTGCAAGAATCGGGAACGAAGGTACTCAGGAGAGTGAGGGTTATTTAAGACCCCAAAAAGAAGAGTGAGTATGTGACAGTTCCTTCGATAACGAATGGGTAGCCATTTAAGCTGACGACGGTACTGCGATACATGGTCGTATTTACGCAGACCATATATGTAGCGAATGCAGAGATTCTGTAAACGTCCCAATTTATCAAGGAGAACTTCAGTTAAATCCAAAAAGCACACATCTGCATAATCTAAAATTGGAAGTAGGAGAGTTTGCGTCAACGTGATTTTGGTACGGATTGGAAGGAAACTCTGTAAGCGTTTTAAAGAGTGGGCGGCAGCAAAGATTTTCCGGCTGATCTCATTTACCTGGGGCGCCCATGACAGGGTGTCATCAATTAAAATTTAAAATTTGTGTAAGTTGTAATACCTACATGTTATTGTCGGGAGCCTAGTAGAATCTATACCAGTAGTTACGTTACGAAACGGGTTCTTATCCCATGAAATGTGCATGTTCGTTGAAAACTTTGGGAACATTAACTAATAGGTCGGTTCCCTACGGGGGTTTAAACTTTTCCTAAGGATTTCCAACTTTTTTAGCCGCTACAACCGGACACAACATTTTATTCTGGTCACTTTAATAAAATAAATAATTTTCAGGAGTTTCACGTGTTTGAAACTCAAATTGGCAATGAGATTATATATATTTTCCATATATTTCGGCAAAGACCTGCTCAAATATGGGAATCTTTCTGGCAAGGCACCTTTATCCTTCGTAAATGTGTTGTTAGCCCATTGTCCCGCCGGGGTGTGTAGGTACCTTCGCATTAGATGAAAGTTGGTTGCAATGAAGCTGCAATGAAAAATTCGCCCGTGTTTTACATTCAGTTCAATAATTTGAGTTTCAGCGAAATCTACATTTGAAGCATTGTAATCAGATTTTGAAAATAATCTGAAAAAGTATTGGTTGTGATAATGTCGTATCCATTAAATACATAAAAAAATATAAATCATTTAGTTCAATGTATTCCATTAATATTGTCTTGTCTTTCCTCAGAGCTATAACCTGGGAGTCTTCAAACGTTATTTAAACATGCTTGATATTGATAAACATGCGGATTTACACAGTAGTGTAAATCCGCTGGTATAGTGCCTCGCTAAGCGTGGTTTCGCGAGGTCGCGCAACATCAGGAGTGAGTGAACACGTAAGCGAACTTACTGGGCGGCGCTACCGTCAGTGTATGCTATCACTAAAACCGTTTATGTAAGCTGGAGATAAACGGATGAATTTACTTGATGGGTAGTATGGCTGCATCCTAAGCAATCTCTGTTCGGGGCAGAGATTAGTAGCAGCATAGACAAAGCATTTAGTAGGGATAGACTTCTAACGTCATACAGCGTACAAAACTCGCTAAATACTTCTTATTGATATAATATTATAAATATAATACTTCTATCGCTTGTTGCAGATCTCTCCGAGTGCCAGCTGATGCAGGTGCCGGACGCCGTGTACCACCTCATGCGGCACACGGAGCTCAAGACCTGCGACCTCAGCGGCAACGTCATCACGAAAATCCCACCCAAGTTCGCCGTCAAGTTTAGTTTAATCACGGGTTAGTAGCTTCATTGTTTTGCAACAAGGTTACCTACTGAGGACACTCAAGTCAAAATTTCACGTTACTAGTTCACCGTGCATGGTCTTTGATCGTGCATTGCTTCAGTGATTTCTAATCATTTTCAACGTAGTCCATCTTGTCACCTTCTTGTCTTTGTTAGCACGTATTTCTTCCATTCAGTTAAAAATGTACTTAAAAATAATACGAGTGGTTCAACTGCATTTCGTCTTGTGCATGACGTTAGAGGCGGATATGTCGTTGGTGTTTTGTAGTGCACGTAATTCTTAAGGTCCTCTTCCTTACCTACTAGGCGGTAGGATTAATCTATTTGGTTGCATCGGATTGAATGAACGATGGTGTCAACCACGAATAAAGATAATTGACCGTTTTTTCCATCCAGTTCAATGCACCCGTGCATATAAGGAAGGTCCATGGCATGGCACAACGTTCACATGTTATGTGGTGCATTAGGCTTATATTTCCAGTTACATAAAAACATCAGAAGCTATGACAGAGAGTCAGTCAGTCAGTCAGCGTGTTTGCGTCCACTGTTGGACATACGCCTCTCCAATTTTTCTCCATTCCTCCCGGCCCTCAGCGGTACGGAGCCACTGCTTTCCGCCGACGCACTTGATGTCGTCGTCCCACCTGGCGGGTCCTGCTCCAACGGTTATGGCAGTACGTATGAATGATTGCCTGACCCGACAGAAAGCTGTCAACCGAATCCCCTTAGGCTAACGGTCTCCCAGCTTTTTGAAATACGACAGGGCCCTTCCGTGCTCGTAATGTATTAACCGGATGCCCCTTTCCGTTGCAGAGTTGAATCTATCAAACAACCAGATGGCGCGGCTGCCCGAAGAGCTGTGCACACTCGCCAACCTCGAGCGGCTCGACATATCGCACAACAGCTTCGTCGCGCTGCCGCACTTCGCGCCGCGCGTGCCCAGCCTGCGCACGCTGCTCGCGCACCACAACCACATCATCGGTGAGAATTGTGCGACGATCCGCACTAGTCTCTAGGCCCTCTTCAATCCGAAGTACGAGTCTAGGCACTCTTCAATCCGAAGTACGAGTCTAGGCACTCTTCAATACGAAGTAAGAGTCAAGCATTCTTCAATCCGAAGTACGAGTCTAATCACTCTTAAATCCGAAGTTCTAGTCTAGGCACTCTTCAATCCTAAGTATGAGTTTAGGCACTCTTAAATCCTAAGTACGAGTCTATAGGCAATATTCAATCCGAAGTACGCGTCTAGGCACTCTTCAATGAAGTTATAATTTTAGTTTATAAATTAGTCGTTCGTGGTTCGTATTTAAGTAAAACTTTCTCACTCCTATTTTGCTCGGTCACCCGCCCTGGGTGAAATGCACTGAATAAAAAAATAAGTGTGTTATGTATATTTAACACCCAAAAACTGCCCCACGCCTTCCATTAACCTCACCTCCAACCGTTACATTCTCTTGCAGAAGTCGACGTTGACCGGTTGGCGCGGTCGCAGACCCTCGAATTCGTGGACCTCAGCGACAACCCCATCCCGCCCACCACGTACGAGCATCTCAAGCAGCTGACGCGCCCCAACGTCGCGTTGACGGAGCGCGAACGCGAGGACTGGGAGGACCTCGACATTTAGACAGACTCTTAAGCCCTCGAGTCTACTCGACGCCTGTGATACGGCGGCCGAGACTATCTTCGGGGCTCTTTCGCAAGTCATTTGTATAAGGAAGTCGTCAGTATTGTACGAACAGTGGCAAATATCAGTGTCAAGAATCGCGATGAGGCATTGGAGCTTACCTCAATGGCTCATGCACATTGTATTGTGTAATCTGTCGTGGTACAACATCTGTATCAACTGGTCCAGTCTCTTCTCGGCCTGTGACATGCACGGAGATTGGCGATATAGGATCACTGGGGACTGTTAAGCAATTTAAATTTTGAAGATTTCAAGATGGTCACGGCAATGGTGTCAGCAATGTAAACAGTGACGAATCAGGATCTATGTCTTATCACGTTAACCTCAGTGATGGTACTGCATTTATGGCTGCCAAAAGGGTACACACTGTTTCTCAAAGCTGTCAATATTCTAATAAAACAGCAGCTGCAGGGCCAAATCGAGAGTCGACTACACCGTCAGATCTTTTACTCTCACCAGCACGTTTTGTGTCTGGATGGTGATCAATAATGCCCTCAAGTCACGTATTGTCACCAGTATTGTAAGTATGATGGCAGTTAGATGGTGTCGAAAGCAGGCCAGTTCCTTGCCAGCGTTGCAAACGCACACCATCCGTACCTAAAAAGCTGTGATTTTTCATATAGTGAATAAGTTCACGGACTTTTAATGTGTTCTTAATTTTTAAAGTGCGAAAGTGTGCTTGTGAATTATAATGTATAAGTATTTAAGTTGAAGGCACTATGGAAGATATTAAAATTGTGTGATGTACATAGAAACACCTGTATAGCCTAGTCCTTCTTAGAGTCAATTTGTACTTTTTTTTACTCTATCGGTTTTTGTGATATCCGACATTTTACAAAATTGCATTTTACGCTTTTTTATTTTATAGCAGTTTTGTTAAATCAAATGTACTCAGAATGGGTGCTGCTCATCATCGTTTGCCCACTTAGTAGATATTTCTTGAAGTCATTATATTTGATAACTGTTAATGTCGCAAGTTCTTATAAGGTGTGTAAAGATGTATTATAGAGCAAATATGGATATGAAATTAATATTATATAGAAGTGATTAAAGAAAAATATGTCATTATTGCTCCTTCCAACCTATCCTTTCAACCATGCACATCATTTGCATCTACCACACATCGACCCTACGTTCCGAAATACGTACATTGCAAAGATCGCAGAGAAAGCAAATACAGTGAATACTGGTGTTCCGTATTGATATTGCCACAATTGCACAATTTCAAATCGGAACGAATTTGAACAGAAATTGTGTTAGAGCCTAACCTACTACCTAGTAACTACCTCGAAAATGCCTTGTAAGTCTCGAGAGTGGTTATTTCAGGCCTAGAATTATCTAACTAGACTAACAAACGGCAAAAAGCCTTTGTTATATCAGAATACAAGTGGATATGATCAGAGAACTAAAGATAAATACGCTTAATGACAGCTCGATGACAGCCATTTGACAGCGTACACGGCGCACATGCTCTCAACCGTGCGCGCTTTGTACAATCTGTCTCTCTCTCTGGGGTCTTCTGCACGGTATGTGTGCAGGTCCGGGCCTGAGGGTATCCCCTATTACCCGGACTGCTTCTCGGCATGCTCTGCAGTGCCAGTCCTTGGTCAGCCGCTATGAGCTAGCGGCGGGCTGGGCATCATTTCCTCGAGCCATCGGGCAGGCGCTGCATTCAACCACGTCATTCCTGGTCAATCTGTGTGCGGTCTAGAGTCACGTCCCTTATGTCAACCTGACATTCACGGGAGTGAATATAAGCAATTCGGTACGGTCGTGTTGTCATTGTTGCAATATACGCATTTAGGAACGCAGTGCAAGATTGTCGGGTAACACAAACCATAAAAATATGTTGAATTTGGATCTTAAACCAATTTTACTATGCAATCGAACCAGTTCTGTGCAACCCGTATGGTTTCCGGACTAGTGTAAAAGGCATTCTGACTTTACAATGCGATTGAAATAAGAATAGGACAGGATCACCGCCATTTTAAATGTCAAACTGCTAAAACCCTCACTTCACTTCACACATTTAAGTACGGAGTAAAAAAAAGTTTCCACAAAAAATATATAATAAGTTTTGACCAAATAATTTGAAGAACAAATATTAAAAGAACACTCAACAATGTGATAACAAACAAAATTAACTAATAAAACAATGCAACTGTGGCACTTTCTAGCGGCCTTATTGCCGAACAGCGTTACCGCTAGCAACGACCGAAATTTGACACATAACCATCGAATGCGATCGCCGATGCTCGGTTTGCGAAAGTATTATTAACGCTACTTTTCCAACCGCACTGCAATAAAAATAGATCGACATCCATACATTTGACAGTTGGTTGCGATCGCGTAACTTTTAACGTTTGCTTTTGACGGATAATTTTAACATCTTTGCTGCTATTACAACAGTTGTGTCGAACCCAATTGCTAGGTAAGTAACATATTTTTACGATTTTTCAGTGTTTGACAGGGTTTTGTGATTCAAAGAGTGGTTTAATGTGTTAAACGATAAACAAGTGACATCTTCTCCACCAATTTGCTTAATGGAAAATGTGAATATTAAATATTGTTCCGAGTAGTAGTACATTTACAATCGAAAAATGCACAATACCTAATCAACAATTATGATTGCAGTGCTATTTGAGTCTAGTTGGCGTGCAATAAACATAAGTGTGTTTTTATTTTATGAATATTGTGTATAGACATCAAACTTTGACTATCTCCGCCAATCGATCGCACTCCACTCGCCCGGACTCCATCTCGAAATGCAGTTTGAGTTGCAGGCACACCAAACAATCACTAATTCAATGCTTTATGTTTCTCGGTACATAAAGCATTAGAAATAATTCATAAAATTCCGATGTTTGGCGCCAATGCTTAATAATACTCTCAAACTTTATTTCGGCGTATCGTTTTTAAAGCAACCGCATTTTTAATCGAAAAGGTGGTATAGTAGACAAATAAATTACATAAGGAAAATCTTTACGTTATAAAACTGATAATAACTTTTATTAGTGCCTAGTAAAACATTCAATTAATCAAACATTTCGTAATAGTCTATAAATTGTGAAGCGTAATATTACAATCATTGTAATAACTAAATTCTGCCTAAGTAAATAAGGACGATTAAATATGGTTCGCCAAAAATATGTTAACCCATAAAATCAACTTCACGCTGAAGTATTCTCGTTCCATTTCTCCACATTCTGTCATAATAGAGCGTGACACAACTCTTATAATGCAGAGACGTGTTTTGTTTGATTAAAATGTCAAATCGAAGGAAGGTCGTCTCGATAGATCGACGAAAACTTTTACGATAGCTCAAAATCACTGCGGTTAAAAGTTAGGCAATCGCATTCTGTTTTTACCGGTAGCCGCAAATCGTTGTTTACGATCAACTGTTAGCAGCGACAGTCGTTGTTCTACAATCGGCCCGCAGGACACCCGACACAAACTAACACATAATAATAAATACACAGAAAACAGATAAACACAGATAGCAAATAACAGCTCCCCTACTCGTTTAACTGTATATTCTGTGACAGGCACTTAATGTAATGCTACTATATAGATTCGTATTTTGTTGTCTAGTGTCGCTGTCACGGCCAGGCAGAGCCGCAAAAAAACAAGGAAACGCAAAAGCGTCTAAATGCTTTTGCGTTTCCTACTCGCACATACTCGGATCGAACCTCGATTCTGATTGATGGAAAAAAGCGTCAGGCTTCCTTTGATATTGAAGCTAATGTTTCCCGTGTAAGCGCGTGCGGTTGTGCCGACCGTACTTTCCCACGCAAATTCGAGTGAAGTTAGTCGCGAGACCTGTCCTATTCTTATTTGAATCGCATTGTACACATTTTAAAATGTATAATTCAAACAAATCGTTGCGATAGCAACACCGTATTGTTGTGAAATTAAACTTGATAATAAACTTAAAAAAGGGGGTCACTAAACTGTTGGCAGTCATTAAAATACTGAAGTCAGTTGAAAATGTTATTTATAACCTTATATTATCACAGCAACTTAATCTAGTTAAATTAGACAGGTTAGTAACATATTCGAGCGCAGCAGAAACTCGATTGTCAAACCACACTTTGTATACTCCAGTTTAGCAGTTGTGTGCTCAATCTGTGTGCTTGGTTATATTGTTTCCTGAGAAACAGAAAAACTATACTTATTTTTTTTCTATACCCTTTCTACCTTCAGTTAACGCGGAACACGGAGAAAATGCACAAATAACAGTCGATTTTCCAAAAATAAGAACCCACCGATCCTCTAGATTCTTTATCTATAGGGTCGGTGAACAATGGAATGAACTCCCTTCCGAGGGATTTTCCGCCCTTACGACCTGGGGTCCTTCAAACGTGGTGTGAAGAAGCACCTGGCCAGCCGGTATGGTTTTTGCAGCCCCCCTGAATGTTCGAAAACCCATGGCCGTCGTCAGGCACCTTTAGGTCCTGGCGTACGCCATATGTCACACTTAACATAAATAAAAGATGTAAGGATTTTCGCAATTAATTTGAACAGAACAATTATAATTTGGTACGGAAAATCAACTTTCGACTATTAAATCTCTGAAACTGCACATGACTTGGCCGTCTATAAGAGAATTGCACAAAAATTCCAAGTGCTTATTGCACATTACAGCGATTTCTTATAAGAAATGTGTACCTATGACACATTTATGTTCAAACCATATTGACTTCTATTGTCAATATTTAATAAATTAAATAAAAATGTGATATATAAACAAACGGTAAAATCATAAAGCTTATAATAAATAAAACTAGTTTTTAAGTTAAGGATTAAAATAAAGGTCAAAAATTAATTTATGCTTCCTCAAGTAGTATTGCAAAATTTACATCCCGCCAGGCTAATAAATTAAATAAACTGCAAAATTTCCAGTGAGTCAATATAATTTGAGTGTTCACACAGCTTACAACACCATAAGTACTAATAGTAGGGTATAATCAAAACTTAAATGTTTTTTTTTACTTATGAGAAGTAAAAATGTCCAAAATTAAAGAATATGACAACATCATTATAGCTATAGCATATGTAATATTCCTTGTTTCGGTTTACAAGCTTTAACTATAGATTAATAAGTTCTCTGCTTTCTACGTTTTCTTGGATCAGAGGAAGCATAGAAACAAACTTCCACTGGCCAAAATGGCTGACGACTGTTTTCTTTCAATTAAATGATATCGAAGGCTGCAAAAAATGCAGAATTACATTCCAAGATTCTATACGAACCACAGGATACATGAAGTATTAAGAACTCTCCTTAGGATATTACATAGCCATTCAAAACTATGACTCGATATCCATATCTGAACACAAGGAAAACAGCATTGAAGGAAAAAAAAACTGTGTTGATAAAATTAAAAAAGTGTGGCCCACTTTACAGATAAGTAGTGAAGGGGTTCAAACTCCCATTTATTTACTATTCTAGATGCAACCCAGTGCAAATAAATCTGCCGACGCTACCGGCAATATAACCTTTACATATCTCAAGGGCCTGCGCTCTCACTATAGTTTGTACTTTGGTTGTCCGTTCGTAGCGGACGTCCCTCCGCGCCGGGAGTCACCTTCCACCGCTGCGAATGCAAATAGTTGGCCAGGAACTCCGTCCCGTCGCGCGTCTCGTCGCCGCCGTGCTTCGGGAAGCTGGACGCGTTGCTGCTGGAGTTGTGCAGGATGTCGTAGAGGTTGGAACCCGACGGGTGCTTGGCGGGCGCTCGCCTCCTCTGCGCGGGTCTGTCCGGGCGCGGCTCGCTCTTGCGGCGGAGGCCCTCGGGGATGGCGTCCGCTTTGAGCTTCACGAATGACGTGTTGACGACGGAGCAATCTATCTGCATCAGCGTTAGATCTTCGTTCAGTGTGGATTCTGCGAAACGAAAGATGGCAACATTGCCGGAGGCTATCTAATGATAAAACCATAGATAAAAAGGAAGGCGATATGGCATCGAGTGCATCTACTATGGGCCCCCTGGCTAAAATTTTTCAAAAACTAAGAATCCAACTTAAACGTTGATGCTACATGCAAACTAAGCCTTTATTGGAGGGTTCGTGTGGGTTGGAACTTACTTGACGAATGCTATTTTGGAGCACGTTCGCGCGCGGTGGCGATGTTTCGACTGCGTGGCATACGACGCGCCCCCGGATTTGTTGACCATTTTGACCATATAGTGGAGACGCAATATCAACGACATGCCACTTCTCCTTCCTTTCTCTTCAATAAGGATAGAAAGCAATTCGATCTGACTACAGTAGGATAAAGGACCTGGATGTTAAATGAGTGACGTAACGATGACATCATACCGTTCACGGGACACCATTTTGAGGGCTGTCAGGGCAGTCAGTCAGTCAGCGTGTTTGCGTCCACTGCTGGACATACGCCTTTCCAATTTTTTTTCCAGTCCTCCCGGCCCTCAGTGGTACGGAACCACTGCCTTCCGACGATGCACTTGATGTCATTGTCCCACCTGGCAGTGGTCTTTCCAGACTCCGTTTTCCTGTCCACGACCGCAAGTGCAGGACACGGTTACTCCAACGGTCGTCATCTCTTCGGCTGACGTGACCAGCCCACTGCCACTTGAGCTTAACCACCCGGTGTCCAATATCGATTACTTTGGTACGTCGGTGGATTGCCCCGTTACACACCATGGCGAATGGGACCAATTGTGAAGGCGCTTTCAATACCGATCGTTCAAATTGGACTGCGAGCTAATTGTATCAGTACCGTTGGTAGACTTGGCGGACAGGATGAGCGCCATGCGCGGCGGACGCGTGTCGTTGTGCGCGGTGGCCGGCAGCAGCAGGTGCTCGCTGCGGCCAACGCCCACCTCGTAGAACGTGTCCTCGCGCCACTGCAGACCGCGAGCTAATTGTATCGGTACCGTTGGTAGACTTGGCGGGCAGGATGAGCGCCATGCGCGGCGGGCGCGTGTCGTTGTGCGCGGTGGCTGGCAGCAGCAGGTGCTCGCCGCGGCCGACGCCCACCACGTAGAACGTGTCCTCGCGCCACTGCAGACCGCGAGCTAATTGTATCGGTACCGCTGGTAGACTTGGCGGGCAGGATGAGCGCCATGCGCGGCGGGCGCGTGTCGTTGTGCGCGGTGGCTGGCAGCAGCAGGTGCTCGCCGCGGCCGACGCCCACCACGTAGAACGTGTCCTCGCGCCACTGCAGACCGCGAGCTAATTGTATAAGTACCGTTGGTAGACTTGGCGGGCAGGATGAGCGCCATGCGCGGCGGGCGCGTGTCGTTGTGCGCGGTGGCTGGCAGCAGCAGGTACTCGCCGCGGCCGACGCCCACCTCGTAGAACGTCTCCTCGCGCCACCTCAGGCCGCGAGCTAATTGTATCAGTACCGTTGGTAGACTTGGCGGGCAGGATGAGCGCCATGCGCGGCGGGCGATTGTCGTTGTGCGCGGTGGCTGGCAGCAGCAGGTGCTCGCCGCGGCCGACGCCCACCACGTAGAACGTGTCCTCGCGCCACTGCAGACCGCGAGCTAATTGTATCGGTACCGCTGGTAGACTTGGCGGGCAGGATGAGCGCCATGCGCGGCGGGCGCGTGTCGTTGTGCGCGGTGGCTGGCAGCAGCAGGTGCTCGCTGCGGCTGACGCCCACCACGTAGAACGTGTCCTCGCGCCACTGCAGACCGCGAGCTAATTGTATCGGTACCGCTGGTAGACTTGGCGGGCAGGATGAGCGCCATGCGCGGCGGGCGCGTGTCGTTGTGCGCGGTGGCTGGCAGCAGCAGGTGCTCGCTGCGGCTGACGCCCACCAAGCAGAACGTGTCCTCGCGCCACTGCAGACCGCGAGCTAATTGTATCGGTACCGCTGGTAGACTTGGCGGGCAGGATGAGCGCCATGCGCGGCGGGCGCGTGTCGTTGTGCGCGGTGGCTGGCAGCAGCAGGTGCTCGCCGCGGCCGACGCCCACCACGTAGAACGTGTCCTCGCGCCACTGCAGACCGCGAGCTAATTGTATAAGTACCGTTGGTAGACTTGGCGGGCAGGATGAGCGCCATGCGCGGCGGGCGCGTGTCGTTGTGCGCGGTGGCTGGCAGCAGCAGGTACTCGCCGCGGCCGACGCCCACCTCGTAGAACGTCTCCTCGCGCCACCTCAGACCGCGAGCTAATTGTATCAGTACCGTTGGTAGACTTGGCGGGCAGGATGAGCGCCATGCGCGGCGGGCGCGTGTCGTTGTGCGCGGTGGCTGGCAGCAGCAGGTGCTCGCCGCGGCCGACGCCCACCACGTAGAACGTGTCCTCGCGCCACTGCAGACCGCGAGCTAATTGTATCAGTACCGTTGGTAGACTTGGCGGGCAGGATGAGCGCCATGCGCGGCGGGCGCGTGTCGTTGTGCGCGGTGGCTGGCAGCAGCAGGTGCTCGCCGCGGCCGACGCCCACCACGTAGAACGTGTCCTCGCGCCACTGCAGACCGCGAGCTAATTGTATAAGTACCGTTGGTAGACTTGGCGGGCAGGATGAGCGCCATGCGCGGCGGGCGCGTGTCGTTGTGCGCGGTGGCTGGCAGCAGCAGGTACTCGCCGCGGCCGACGCCCACCTCGTAGAACGTCTCCTCGCGCCACCTCAGACCGCGAGCTAATTGTATCAGTACCGTTGGTAGACTTGGCGGGCAGGATGAGCGCCATGCGCGGCGGGCGCGTGTCGTTGTGCGCGGTGGCTGGCAGCAGCAGGTGCTCGCCGCGGCCGACGCCCACCACGTAGAACGTGTCCTCGCGCCACTGCAGACCGCGAGCGTATTGTATCAGTACCGTTGGTAGACTTGGCGGGCAGGATGAGCGCCATGCGCGGCGGGCGCGTGTCGTTGTGCGCGGTGGCTGGCAGCAGCAAGTGCTCGCCGCGGCCGACGCCCACCATGTAGAATGTGTCCTCGCGCCTCTGCAGACCGCGAGCTAATTGTATCAGTACCGTTGGTAGACTTGGCGGGCAGGATGAGCGCCATGCGCGGCGGGCGCGTATCGTTGTGCGCGGTGGCCGGCAGCAGCAGGTGCTCGCCACGGCCGACGCCCACCACGTAGAACGTGTCCTCGCGCCGTTGCAGTGCCTGCAGCAGCGCCGTCCACTCGCCGAACTGCTTCATCATGCCGTAGCCTGCGCCGATACCATTGCGTCACTACCCACTCACGGACTTCCACAACTCCATGTAATAACGTAAAGAACTTACGTAGACTAGTGCAGAGGCTCAGGCCTCTGAAGAAAATAATCAGATTTTAAGGGGCCCCTCGAAAAAAGCGAAACAATTTTTTGGTTCTGGTATCTGTAATTCACATGCTTTGGGAAAATTCCCTTTTTTTTAGGGTCCCGTTCCCAAAGGGTAAAAACGGAACCCTATTACGAAGCCTCCGCTGTCCGTCCGTCCGTCTGTCCGTCTGTCACAGGGCTGTATCTCAGTAACCGTAACAGGTAGACAGCTGAAATTTTCACAGAGTGTGTATTTATTTTGCCGCTATAACAACAAATAGGTAAGATTAAAAAATAATTAAGATTAAAGGGGGCTCCCATACAAAAAACGTGATTTTTTTGTTTTTTTTTCTACGATGGTACAGAACCCTTAGTGTGCGAGTCCGACTCGCACTTAGCCGGTTTTTAAAATAGAGGTTCACTTTCGTAGTTGTGCACCCACTAATTACTTTTCTGTATCTCATGAACCGTAACATGGACAGCTGAGTTGTTCACAAAGTATGTATTTCTGATGCCATTATAATGACAAATAGCAAAAATAAAAACTGATAAAAATTCAATAGAGAAATGAAGAAACCTGATTTATTTGGGTCTAATCTTGTATGATAGAACGGAACCGGTCTTGTGGTAGTCTGACTCGCACTTGGCCAGTTTTATCGCTCTTACGTGACCCCGCGCCCTTTAAATGCACTTCTTTGCAGTTCCAAATTATGCAAAAAGACAAAAAACTCTTTCCACTAAAGTACCACCTTCACTGAGACGGCTGCCGATGCGCTTGGGATAGACAGTGTCGTAGCCGACGACGGCGCTCTCTCCGTAGTCGGGGACGCGCGCACGGCGCAGGCGCGGGCGCGGCGGCCGCGGCGGCGCGTCCGGAGCCGGTAGCAGGTGCGGCGGAATGTTCAGCTTGCTGAGGAGGTTGTACGCGTTCAGGACGTCCTCTGCGAATGACAGTAGGAATGCTATTAACCATCTATGTCCAATTACATTAAAAAGTCGAACGAATATTCTTTCGCATGTTAATGTATAGTAATGTATTAATTTACTAGTGGTATCTGAACTGTAGACCTCGCTAGTCTTTGTAAACATATAAAATTAAAATAAAACAAAATCTAAGGCTAGACTAAAAAATGCACTGTCAATATCGAACCCGCTTACAAAATGTTACGGGAATCGATTGAGAAATGCGACCTTTGGAGCATTTTTGCCCAATCTCGAAAGTAAGACCTTCACTGCGCTCGGTCAATGGGGGATTCGGAGGAGCAGAGAGAGGCGGGTACCCGAGAGCGGCGCGGGTGCGTCGCGGTCGTGGCGGCTCCAGTTGAGCGCGCCGGCGCGCCCGATCCACCGCTGCAGCTCGGCCGCGAGCCGCAGGCTCTCCGTCTGCTCGGCGTGCGGCGTCTCGCCCTCGCCGTCGCCGCCTCCGCCGCACCGCTCGCCGCGCGCACCCGTCGCGTTGCCGCAACGTGCGTGCAACGCGTTCGCCGCCTCCTCCACCGCCGCTGGGGGTGCATCACACAACCTTACGTTTTGTTCATGTCTAAACATTTTGTAATATATGTAGTTTTATTGCATCACACAACCTTACGTTTTGTTCATGTCTACACATTTTGTAAAATATGTAGTTTTATTGCATCACACAACCTTACGTTTTGTTCATGTTTAAACATTTTGTAATATATGTAGTTTTATTGCATCACACAACCTAACGTTTTGTTCGTGTCTAACCATTTTTTAAAATATGTAGTTTTATAGGGATCTTTCGATCGGTTTTTTTTTTTAAAACCGGCCAAGGTCGAGTTACACTCGCACGCGAAGGGTTCCATACCATAGTACAAGATTTAACACAAAACACGTTTTTGTATCGGGGCCCCCTTTAATTTTTTTTATTTTTACTTTTTACCTATTTGTTGTTATAGTGGCAAAATAAATACACAATCTGTGAAAATTTCAGCTGCCTACCTATTATGGATCACGACGGACGGACAGCGGAGGCTTAGTAATAGGGTTCCATTGGCACCCTTTGGGTACGGAACCCTAAAAAAAGGGGTAGTTAATCCCTTTAATTTTAGTACCAACTTAAATGAGCATGATCATGCAAATCAAATACGGTCGTTTATGGTAAATCAAACTCAAATATTCGTGTAGAATTCTGTTTTATTTTTAGTTGAAAAAAATAAAAAAAACATTAGGAAACCCTTATTAAAGGAATTTGGTTAAAAATGCAAAAAAAAATTACAATCAGCTTTTTAGTCACTGCCACAATGACGATAAAAAAATCAGCAGAATCATAAATGCATTCAACATTTAAGTGCACAAAATAACTTTCTAACAGAAAAAAAGGTTTACTTTTTAAAATATTCTTCAGCCTTTTGCTGTCCACTGCTGGACGTAGGCCTCGTCAGTTGTCACCTGCTGTCTTGACAATATCGTCTGACCAACTTGCTGGCGGTTTGCCGACGCTTCTTTTCCCTGTGTAGGGTCTCCACATTAAAACTTCCATTGCCCTTTGGGCTACTTTCAGCTTGTGTGCCAACCACGGAGCATAGAGGTAGAGAGGAGATGGTCTAAACAAACTGGGTCTGTGTCCACCAAGTGGGTCGCTACGTCACAGCCCACGTGATAAAGAAAGCGTGGCTTAGCGACATTCGCGACATGGCGCTGGCGGTGTTAGGTTGTGGGACAATATTATGGTCTATGGCGCAATTTTCGGCAAACAGTCGATTACACGATGAGATTTTGTGTTAAGGTGGCCCAACCCGCTCATCTCCCCATACAAAAGGGGAAAGAAGATCAAGCCCATATTTCTTGTCAGAGATCCAAAATTTTGCTCAAAATAGCTTTATTCGATCGAACTAGATGTCTGATGACCATTGGCATTGTAAAATTGTGTTTGGTTTCCAAGTTATGAGGTCCGAAAGTTCGAATTTTTTTATGCGTTTTATACAATAACTTTGGCGGTGGATTACGCAATGATAAAGTAAGAACATCGTAAAAAGATTAGTCATCAGACATAGCTTATTTAATCAAGATTTATGATCTATTTGGTTTTTGTTAGATTTTTGACTACAGCGGTCGTGGTTTACTTTTAGCTATATGTCGTTTTGAAATTAAAATTTTCGTAAATCTTACCAAATCATACACTATGCACATTGTCTTTTTTGTGGACATGTTGCATCTTCCTCATCACGGAGCCTGTCTTATTCTTTGAAACAGAGAAGGTCCCAGAGCGCAACAGCACGGTTAAATGTTGCAAACATTACACAGGACAAAATAATCTAAAGTTTGTAGGTGGAATTTCGTTTTATTTGTCAGTAAAACACCTCATATTTTATAATTTGAGTCAATATTCGAGCATTGTATCGATTTATCGCTCTTGCTATGTGCCGATAGATGGCGCGCAATCATTTTCGTTTTACGGTAAGAAATGTTGATCCCATGATGCAAATTTTAATGACATTTTTAAATTAAAATTATTTGAATCCGCGCGAAGGCATAGATTTAAATTTCTAAGGTTTTTTTTATAGAAAAAACACTTAGTAAAATTTAAAAGGCGCCATCTAATTGTAGTCTTGTAACCACTAAGAATAGCTCTCGGAATAGCTGCTACCAGAACATCGATTCTTCCGGTAGATGGATTTCGCAAAAATGGGCGGTGCATGACCCCACCATGAAGCGATTTTCCCCCCCCCCGCTTCCCCGCAAAGTGTCACGCTGCGATCCTTAGTAATATGAGTTAAAAACATCTTCTCTCTCCCTCTATCCTCCGTGGTGCCAACCAACTGTGAGCGTCCATGTCTCGCAGGCGTAGGTCAAAACTGGCAGCACGCATTGGTCAAACCGTCTGGTCTTGAGAAACTGGGACACCTTAGAATGGAAGACATTTCAGTTTCCAAGGCGGCCCACGCCAGCTGAATACGCCTGCCCATTTCTATTGCGAGTGCGTCACGTTTAATCAATATTTTAGTTTAATGGCCCTTGGCAATACTCGTGGAAAATATTATTTGATTAAAAAACACTAGATACAGTACGTACATACCTGGAGCAATTACTTCTGAGGAGGAATCTTCGGACCACAGAAGATGGCGACTGGTCCTCGCTCGCGCTTTTGGTGCTCCCACCGGGCCACTCGACCAACTGAAATAATCATATTATTAAAGGCACTGGTAACACATGAATAAGTATTGCAAAAAATACATTACTTACATACATTCTTTTATCACTCATATTCACTGCAATACTTAATGAAACGGTTTTCCAAATTGTTTACCGATAGGCCCTCATAACTGGTTAATTTAAGGCCTTTAACCCGTAAAGCGCGAACGACGCCGCATAGGCGTCCTCTGCCGCGCTCCCGCTATCTGCGCTGATTGGCGATTTTTTGTGTGGGCATAGATTTACTGGTCTATGATTGGCTTTTTCAAATAGATTGAGGAGTGTAGGACGCTTTTGATTGGCTAAACCGCGACCCAATAGCTGCAACTTCGTAAAACAAAATATTTTTTTGAAATCCGCGCGGCTCGTCTCGCTGGCCAGTCGACCGAGGTACGTTTGCGCGCGTGGTTCTGTGCCGGCTGAAAAGGATGAGTGACGAAAATATTACGTAAGTATTGTAATTTTTTTTATATCAATGAAATTGTAATATATTCAGCTATCTATCAATGCAGTGGTTATAGGTTTTTGCAATTTCTGTAGGCAGCAAAAAAATCAAATGTTTTTTGGCATGTTCAGATTTCAAAGATTTATCACATTTGTTTACAAAATTTGTTCACAAAAAATTACGTTTGCTTGAATGTAATTAGTCCGGATTGTGGCAAATTTTGTGTAGAATCCGGTGATGTATCACACTTGATATGTTTTCTTACATAAAAATGGAAAAAAGACCGAAAATCTAGAAAATCATATTTTGTAGTATAAACATTGTGAGTGTATTGGTGTCGGCCGCTCGGCCGCCCGCTGGCCGTTGGTCAAGTGTGATTCAAGCAATTTGTCGAGATCTCAGGAACTTCGTGAACGTGGAGTTATAATACCAAATTTTGTTGCTTTGAAATCGTTTGGTATATCTAATAAGTAATCCCATTGCATCATATGCATACATTTCCATAGGGCAAGACGCATCTGGTAATAGAATAGAATTAAAAATATGTACTATTTGTTTCTGTTACATAGTATTCTTGTTAGGGTTCCGTACCCAAAGGGTGAAACGGAACCCTATTACTAATCCTCCGCTGTCCGTCCGTCCGTCCGTCCGTCTGTCCATCCGTCCGTCCGTCCGTCCGTCTGTCCATCCGTCTGTCACATGGCTGTATCTCAGTAACCGTAACAGATAGACAGCTGAAATTTTCACAGAGTGTGTATTTATTTTGCCGCTATAACAACAAATAGATAAAATTGAAAAATAATTTAAATTAAAGGGGGCTACCATACAAAAAACGTGATTTTGTTATGTTAAATCTTTTACGATGGTACGGAACCCTTCGTGTGCGAGTCCGGCTCGCACTTGGCCGGTTTTTGGTTACTAGTCACACTGGGTCAATTGCCGTGCAGCTGTATTACATTTCGGCGAATTCTGCCGTGCATGTCGCACCTGTTTTCATGCTAACGGGTGGTGTGTGGACACGAAAGATGCCTAAAATATACTTGCGACATGCACGGGAGCACTTGCCATGCATGTCAAACAACTTAAAAAAAATATTTTCGTCATATCTTGGGAAACTCTGGTCTTAGACTTATCATGCGACCCCTCAAACTAGATGGCCCGACCTGATCTACCTACCTGTCATGTCAAAACTTGTTTTCGTCATACATTGTAAATTTTGTAACTTCAATAATAGGAGGAGGTGTCTGACAGACGGACGGACAGACAACGCACAAACTCTACTTCAGATATAATCATTAGGTGTTTTTTTTTGACCATCCGTCGCTAATTCGAATTTCTATTCATTTTGGGTTTCACTTTTACAAAATGTTAAAAAATATACTTGTGCTGCTATGTTTCTATGAACTTATATTTACGTGTTTTATTTCAAAGACCATGTCACCAATGCTTCGTGTCACGGAAGCCTGCTTCTACTCCAGCAACAAGATTCGACCGCTCGTCGCTCGTCAAGCTGAGTAAGTGCCTACCTATATAGATAGAACGCGCGCGCCCACCTATCTATAGATAGAGCGCGCGCTCACCGACGTGTGTTCAAGTGGAGCGTTTGCATGTATGAGTGCGATGAGTGCCCTTTTATAGCCGAATTTGAATGTTCAAAATAAAATGTTTTTGATTACATATTATAACATTATCTTACACAAAAAAATTGTGTATATATAACAGTTTATGATGATATAAAATCTAACTCGATTCTAATTAGATTAGATTCTAATTAGACTGTTAGTAATGTAGAGAGATTTTTCGGGTTTTTCCTTTACTGAAAATGTTATGTAAACTTTTTCTTTACAAAAAATGTATGTAAATATTCTTCCATCATTATTCAATAAATTAAAAATAAATCCAACTGAGATAATAATTTATAATAAATTCTAAAATATTATTTTGAAAAACAATAAGTGTCGCTTTTGTTTGCGATGTTTGGAACCAAATTATAAATTTTTTTTGTATGGCGGGGTCATTAGTTTTTGACACAATGTTATAGCAGCTATCATAAACTACGAAATAAAAAACAAATTTGTTTCATAACTTTATCTTTTTTACCCTAAACCTCGAGTAACATCACAAAATATTTCAAAAAATTCTAAAGTCAATGTTATATGATTTTTATTATTTTATATTTGAACCAAACTACTACAAAAGTAACGTAAATAAATGGAGGCACTATCTAGCTACATGGAACAGTTATTATTTTGAAGATACCTTGACAAGTGTCTTAGATATAGATTTTTATTCGATTCGGGAGCGCGGTACAGGACGCCGATGCTGCGTCGTTCGCGCTCCAAAGGTTAAAGTGAATTCAAACTATTTCAGTTATTTAAAATATTATTCAATTAGCGTTTATTTTTATTATTTTTTTATTTATTTATTTTTTATATTTATATGTAGAACAAGCAGCCTAAGCTGATGTGTTCATGTCTGGGTTCACTGGTGCTTTGTTATTACAATTACTTTAGTTTAGTGTTTTAGGTGTTTGTCAAGTCTGTTTTTAAAAGAATTGGTGGTGGGTGCTTCAACGACATCTTCTGGCAGCTTGTTCCACATTTCCACTGCTCTATTCGACAGGAAGTGTTGTCTCGGGTGTGTTTACAGCAAATATTAGAGATTAGGTTTAACGTTAAACCAATATCATATAAAGATGGTAATTTTGTAACCATGACTTACCCAAAACCATTCCAGTTTAGGGAGACCATGAATATCATGGCAAAAATTACAGCCACATTCTTCTTTGGAATCAGTGCTGATGGGTCTAATCGAGGAATCTGAAACAAAAAAGACATCATTTGTTTTTAAAAAGGGATCAGAAACATTTCCTTGTTCATCCTAAAATTAAGAAGAAAATTATAATGTTGTATCAAATTAAAATATAAAATGGTATCTGAAAGCGGGCTATACCAAGTTTATCTAAGGCTGATAAGCCCAAAAGTGTATAGGCTTGACTGCAGCTAGCTAAAGAGATGAAAGCCTAAAATTAACCTTTCATTTACTACAGGTTGATAAAAGCTAGGAAGGTTGTATTATTCAGTTTAGCATTTTAGCCTGACATATTACATGTTTTAATGGCTACAACATTATTGTATTTCCTATACTTTGGGGTTAAATGGTGTCCCACACAAATGAACAATGAGATTTCTAAAATATGCAGAAAATGTTTGGCTAGACATTAATTTGAAGAAGGAACCTGGAATATGATAGCAATGCTTCAATGTTATATTCCACTGTTTAAATTCAAACCCTCCAGGTAGAATGTAAATTTATTTGATAAAATGTTAAGAAACTAAAAACTAAAATCATAATCACAAATTAAAATATTCTTCCATGGGGACCGATGACATTGTCCCCATAACGGAGGCAGCGTTTCCCCGCTGTATCGCCTGGCTTATGCGCTGCTTAAAGAACGCTCCTGCTCGAAGGTCGCCCGAAGCTTCTATCAAAAGTTTTTCGATGTCGGTAGAAAGCGCGACTGCGTCCTCGCTCCAAGGGCCAAGTGTCTCAACCGCAAAGACCGAAAGTTCATAGTTCGCCGAGCAATTACTATACTTGCGATGTTTATGACTTTCGGCCTTTGCGGCCGCAAAACCTGCCTCTCTACTCGAGCCCTGTATGTGGCTCGGAGCGAGGGTGTCCACGCAGGTCGCGTCCCAAATGAGGGCCTTGCCTTGCTTCCACGGCAGGAGACTCATTCCGTCGGGCCTCTTACCGTCGTCCCTAAAGATTCCCGGCGGTTCCAGGATACTGGGGATATTGACCGATGCCAAGGAGCGCTTCAAAATTTGATTGAGGGCTGTGTGCCAGGAAAACCTGCCCGCACTCAAACTGATCGTCATATATATCGGCTACATTGAAATGGATGGAAAACTTTGTATGTCAATATTTGTATGTAACTACCTGTAAACATAATATTTTATAAGCCTACATTAAGTATGTTTATCTTATGAATAAACATATTTTTTTCTATTTAATTTTAAAGAAGATTTTTTCTTCTTTTGCCCGCCACACCGCACCTCTCTACGTCTCTAAGCTTGAACGTTAGAGAATGCCTCATGGCATAAATTACGCCCTTTTTATAAACCATATTGGCTTGCAAATAACGTTTTTTTTAATTTAATTTAATTTAATTATTATTATTATTATTTGGTTTATATCACTAGCAGCTATAAGCTGATGTCGGGTTTTAGAACTAATGAGTGAACTTTTTTTGTTTATTATTTATGGTTTATTTCTATATTTATATTTGTCTAGTACACTTTTGAACCCATTAACTGTTTTAGCACTTATGACTTCCTGTGGTAGTTGAGTGTACAACTCCTGGAATCAAAGCGTTGCAAAGAATATGTTTTCTGGGATTTGTGCTTGAGGAACGTTCTATATATACTTATATATATAACTTTACTGCGCGTAACTACAGACAGTCACCGAGCGGCGTACCTTGCGCGCGAGCCGCCCGCAGCCGCGCAGCTGCTCGCGCAGCGCGGCGTTCTCGACGCGCAGCCGCTCCACCTCCCGCTGCGCCGCCGCCAGCTGCGCCTCCAGCGACGACACGTAGTCCTTCTTCTTCTTGCGCGACAGGGACGCCGACTCCCTGCCAACCACACCGACTACACCGTCACTTGCAATCCCCGCGGTGAGGGCAGTCCGAGAGTCAGCCCCGATTGCACGAAGAGACGGCCGAGTTAATCAATGTTCAAACAAGTCACTTTTAGTGAACCGCATGGAGTTCCTTCCATAATGTCCATAAAAAGTGACGTGTTTAATCACGTTAATTGACGTTGATTTTGATTTTTTGTCCTTTCGTGCACTCGGCCCTAAGAGTGTTCCATACAATGGTTCTGATATTCCGGGAGGTCACGACATTTTTGGTCACGATAAGGTAAATGGCTGAATCTGGGTTCACATGTTAGAGACCAACCCTCTGATACTAAATATGTCGGTCTGCCTGCGCCAAGTGGTTGCGTTACCTAGATTGGCTTTATAAAATAGATGTTGGTATGTACAGGCTGATGAATATACTGATTGTCTAGAAACAATGATAACTATTAATTAAGCACCAAAAACAATTCGGTTTTTTTATTAAATACTTAAATATACCTAAACTTATGTCTGTAACCTAAATCTCCTATATCTACGAAAAGCAACCAAAAATGTGTTCAATTTTTGTATTGCTAACCAAGTATGTACTGATACTTTCATGCTTTGTCATTTGCATCCATTTACCTTATCATATATATTTTTGGTCACCATAACGACTTTTTCAGGCGCTTTATCTACGTAACGCAACCACTTGGAACAGGCAGACCGACACATTTAGCTTCAGAGGGTTGGTATTTATCCCCTGAACCAAGTTTCAGCCATTTACGTTATCGTTACCATTTTTGTCGCGACCTCCTAGTCTAGACTCTTATTGGACTGTTTCCTCGGTCCAATTAAGAAATATGTTCCTGAACTTTTGCACACTGAGAGCTGCAAATTGAGAGCTACGTCTGTATGTTTTGATGTTTTGACAACTTAACTTATACCTACTCCCTTAAACATTTTCATACAAATCTTTGTCAAAAAAATCAAAACGTACGGATGTAGCTCTCAATTGATTTACAATGTGCAAAATTTTAGACAAATATTTATTAAAATGACTGAGGAAACAGGCACGAGTATGGAACTCGATCACCTCATTATCCTCTTAACGGCAGTCCAGTCAAAATCACCCCATACGACACAATCATCTTTGTATGTTTGCCCTCTATGCGATTCCAAACGATCGATCCGATTGTCATGAAGGTTGATTGTATATTTGAATATATATATATATATGTCTATTATGTACGGGGTCCACTCGGGTGAATTAAAAAAAAAACTAAATTGAACCCATACGGAGCCATGAACCTCAGATATGGTTTTACATTTAAAAGTTTCAAGACTATCCAAAACTTTTAAAATTATACCCAACTACATCTGACTTGCTGGGTTTGGGAGTGGTATGCAATACTTTCCAACTGTAAAGGTTTCATACAAAAATTAATCGTCGGTGATTGAAATCAAACCTCAAACCACCATCCGCACCGCAGGACTAATCACCTAGTTGATCATTATCAAAGTCAAGCGCTGTTACGAGGTAAAATTTCCCAGCCTATCAATATTTCGTCCATCCTTGACATTGAAAGTTCACTGACAGAAGTTTGACAGTGTAAAGTGATAAAAAGTGAGTACATGTTAATTGTGCAATGAGCAATGTAAACACGATGTTTATACGTCGCAGTGGAATATAATGAAACCGCGATTTAGCTAACTCTCTAGTGATGTAGCCAAATCCCGTATGAACTAGCAAAATATATGGTTTAGAATACGGTTTGTTGGCCTCGGTAGTCCAGTGGCGCGATGCCTTGCGATTCGATACGCTGGGTAAGCACCTCTGAGCACGGTTGGGTTCTGGATGGGTGGCGATTTTCAACCCTTGAGGCTGGCCGTGGTTCTAGATTGCGCGTAAAACTGTAGGTCCCCTTCCTTACTTACTAAGTGGTAGGTACCATCGCATTGTATGAACGATGGTTGAAACGAGAATGAAAATTGTCCGTGTTTTCCATCCAGTTCAATGCAGCCGAGCAATATAAAGAAGGTCCTGGCATGGCACCTAGCTCCCATGTGGTGTGTTAGGCTAATATCTGACGGTCAGTTTGGTATTAGCCATCCATGTCCAGTTACATAAAAAAAGGTCAGATACATTGACAGGCTATAACGCGAGGTGCCATTATGTAAGGCTCTGCATTGCATATTGTCATGCGAGCGACAGCAGCGATACGCGTCGTAACGCAGTGCATCGAAATATTATTCGGGAGGAAATGTGAAATGTCAGTCCGATTTGACCTTGATAATGATCTAAAGGTGAAAACGCACTGGCGATGAGCATTAAGGGTATTTGCTCTCAAATATCATCTCAACTTTGCTCCATCAACAATGGATAGATGCTGTAATGTACTGAAAAATATCCAATGCTAGGAACAAGCACGAATGTTACTATGTGGGTTCAGTTCTCCTGTATCCCATGAACCTTGCAACGGATGGAAGAACGGTCTCTGGTAACTTTAGTTAAGAGCTCAGAGATGTGGGAGAAACCGGTTAAGGTTTTAACAATGCAGAGACTGAAACTGATCGTTTATCCTTTAAAATATGGGGGTTGTAATATTTTATACGCGATAGATGCACGTTACAGCTTTTCCCAAGAAACTAAACGCCACGAAAGGACTGTTTGCTAATTGACTGATAAAAACCTGAAAAATATTGCTGTTTATATGTCTCGTTTAATTCCCTGGCAACAGTTCAGGTGAGATTGAGTCTAACGGCTAAAAAGTACAAAAGAGCAAATACAGTTTTGCATGGTCGAAACTGAACTAACAATCAATTTAAAATTGAAAGAACACGCAAAAGCGAAACGAAAATACATTTCCGGAATCGAGCCATGAACAACGATAGAAGAGAGACCAGAGTACGTGTCAGACAATATACGTCAGACAGCAGGCGACAATTGGCGGAGAAAAACAGGAGACCGCACAACTATAAGTATTTAGTTGATTGATTGATTGATTGAAAATTCTTTATTACGCCACAAAAAAAATCAATTTACAAAAGAAAATATAGTGCAATGACAACATAAGTGGGGGTTTATTACTTTAAAGATATTAATATATGTATTAAGGTGTAAATTATTGTTTATGTATGTATATGAATATATATATTGGTTTCTGTCACCTTTTCAGCATTACGTATTACCTTTTGAGCGGCTTGTAGCCTAGTGGCGCGGGGACTGGCCTAGCGTACCAGAGGCCTGGGTTCGATACCGACATGCACCACTGTCTTTCTCTTTCCGAGTTCGATAAGTGCATTTCATCACGAATGCGAGCTGCTCCATGGTTCGGAATCCATGTAAAACTGTAGGTTCCCTTCCCCTACTAGGTGGTAGGGTTTAAGCCCGCCCGGGTTGGTACCATCGCATTGGGTGAAAAGATGGTCGAAGCGGCAATTAAAAATTGTCCGTGTTTTCCACCCAGTTCAATGTAGCCGTGCTCATAAAGGGAAGGGCCTGGCATGGCACCTAATTCCTTCGGGAATGTGGTGTATTGGGCTAATATTGGTAGGTAGTTGTGTGGTATTAGCCATCCATGTCAGGTCGTATAAAAAAAAAATACTACATTTTCTTTTTCAATTCTTATCCTCATAACCCCCAAAGGTTGACTGGAAGAAATCACTTTTAGTGATAAGTCCGCCTTTGTGCAGTTTCGCTCTGTTAGATTTAATTGTTCTGTAAATCGTTTTTAATGTAATTTGCACAATAAAGAATTTCTTTCTTTCTTTCTCGGCAAAGTCTGGGGGAGGCCTACGTCCAGCAGTGGACAACAAAAGGCTGAAGAAGAAGAAGTGCAAAAAGTTGCATTAAGCTCACCTATTCTTGATCATCCTCTGTTGTTTCTTAAGAGCACGGATCTCGAGCGTGGTGAGGTTGGTGGTGTCGAAGCCGAGCGGGGAGGAGGGAGGCGACAGGTCGGCGGGCGCGGGCGAACGGGCGGGCGCGGGGCAGGGCGCGGGCGATGGCGCGGGCGGCGGCCGCGCGACCGGCGCGATCTTCAATATGCCGTTAGGTGCCGATACAACCTGGAAATTAGACATTGGGAAACAATTAATACTTGTATATGAATGCACGGTGACTTCAATTTATTTTTACATGATGCATATATATTGAACATGTCGTATGTAATGACGTACATTCAGGAAAACAAATAGTCTTAAAACTAACTAATAACAAAAAAAAATATATAGCTTAAACCAGCAAAGTTTTCATTAGTATAGTAATGCTAAATAAATAGGCAAAGAAGGAGATAAATTAAAATGCTTGATTAGCATATATGAAAAAGAAGCAGTTCTCTACAGAATAATTTACAAACTTCAAAAATTCAAATACTAACAAAATATTATAAGATATTGAACAAAAGGAAAAACTAAATAATGTTACATAAACGTTGTTAAGATTTCTAAAGATAAAGATGCAACACTACATCTTTTTATCTTTTTAATAGATTCAAAAATCAAATCAAAATCTTAAAATTTTGCGTCATACGTATAGAATTTTTCATGTAATTCGTTTTGCTGACTGGTATTTCATTTTCAAACATTTCTTGCTCACTTACTTATTTTATTTATATTAGCTTTTCTTTGTAGGGCAGGAAATCGCCGTAGCCAGGTACGGGCAGGTGGTTACCCCTCCCCCTTCAGAATCCCCCCAAAAAATCAGATTTTGAAAACTAGTTCTATGCCCCCCCTCCCCACTAATAAAATCTAGTGTAAGCAGTGTAAAATAATCCTCATGAAATGTAATCATTTATTGGTTGACTAATTTAATAAGATTAATTTAAAATATTCTGAATCTTCATAATTTGCCTGTTACAACGCAAGAATACATGTTTGTATTCACATAATGAATATTATAAAAAACAACACAATGAATCAATATTTACACACATGTTTCGATAGTATCCAATGCAAAATGAATAATAAAGTTACGTATGACATTTTCTCAAGAAAAGAAGTAAGGAGTCAAATAATTTGTACAAAGCATGGACAGGATTCGGTTATCGGCCCAGTCGCTTTTGGAATTTTTCTGACTGATCTACAAGCCGTAATGCAGCAACCATTCACACTTTTTGCTGATGACACGAAATTTTTTGCGGACCCTATTGTTAGTCATCAATTGATACAAGACAATCTCGACCGCACAGTACAATGGACTAAAGACTGGATCCTAACATTAAGTGCTAGCAAATTTACTGTGCTGCACATGGGCCAAAGGAACCCACACCATCAGTACACAATCGATGGATTACCACTAAGTACAGTATCTTCATAAAAAGACCTTTTTTTTTTATGTATCCCGCTACTTAGCAATCTGTTTGTTCCAAACAATAATCTAATATGTTGTCAGATTTTCATCGGTTAATGTGTCCTCAGCGAGACGTGCACCCAGTGGTGCTATCCTCGTCATTTGTCTGCGAATCTTGTCGCTAGTTCTGGTATACTATTTCTCTTAAGTCGAGAGAATGTTAGACTGCCCACTCCCTGCAGTTCAGCAGCTAACTCGTTTATATGTTGGTCCAGTCTGACTTGATAACTCTTGCTGTTTGATTCAATTTCTTCCTTCACTGTTCGCAGATTAAAATCTAGGCTCACATATTTATTGCTTACGTGTGGTGGAATATTGAACATGGCTCTCATTGTTTTATTTTGAAACCTTTCTAGTATTTCGATATTACTATGGCTGGCTGTGCCCCAGAGCTGAATGCCGTAAGTCCATATAGGTTTTAGTATAGCCTTATAGATAGCCATTTTACTGGCATCTGTCAACTGTGATTTACGTCCGATGAGCCAGTACATGCTGCGGAGTTTGCAGTCCAGTTGTTTCCTTTTAGTCCATATGTGCTTGCGCCAAGTGAGTCGTCGGTCGAGATGCATGCCTAGGTATTTGGCATCATCTGATTGTGGGATCTCTTTATCATAAACATATCTTTAACAAAAAGACCTTGGAGTGACAATATCACACGATCTCAAGTGGAAACCACACATCATTGAAATTGTAAAGAGAGCAAATTCACTTTTCTATATGGTTAGGAAGTCTTTTTCACACATCACAGCTATATTTGTTAAACTCTACAAAGCATATGTACGTAAGCAATACGAGATTCGATTAGAGGCCCTGGGCCTCTTACTTCACTGGAGGAGCGAAGACAGCGAGGTGACTTAATTGAAACCTTCAAAATAATAAATGGTTATTATGACGTACCTAACGTAAAAGCTATGTATTTCCTGAACACTGACCAAAGACTTCGTGGACATTCTCTGAAACTCAATCATAATAGCTTAAATTCCAGCCCGAGGAAACACTTTCTGTCAAACCGTGTTGTGGAAGACTGGAACAAGCTGCCGGAGGAAGTCACAAGTGCTAGCTCAGTGAACAGTTTCAAAAACAATTTGGACAATCATGTAAAAAATATAAAAAAAACCGTTCGTATTATGAATACTTAAAATAAAAAAAATAAAAACAATTTGCACTCAATCAGTGAAGTGCACGCATCAGCTTGCAGCTGCTAGTGTATATAATCTTAATATTATAATATATGTTTATTTAGACTTTCACTGTTGTTTGACATAATACTTAATGTTAACACTGTACATCCGTAAACATTAAGTAATATTATAATATAATATAATCTGAGCCCGTAGTCCCAGCTGTCACCTAAATTGGCGTTTCAACCAATCGACTGGAGTTTTCAAATGTATGAAGAAATTGAAGAGCGCGCGCAGTGGGTGTTAAGCGAACTAACATTTGCGAGTCCGAGTTTGATTTGAAAGCTTACTTAGCGTTGCTGTAAATACGTCGACGTTGCCAGTTTACGCCGACGTCGCGTTTTCATACAAATCGCAAGTCCAAGTTTGACTTTGACAGCTTGAAGAAGTAAAACCATAGAATATCTAGTAAAAACTTGCATGGAGTTTGACGTTTTTACGGAATTTCGAAGTTCCGTAAACACGAACGTTTAGGTAACAACTGAGACAAGCAGCTCTGCATGACTTCACTGTACCTTAAAATGTACGGCTGTCATAATGGGTGGAACAGCTACCGGTGGCTTGGGCAGCGGAGGTATTCCCACCTTGGCCGCCTTCGTTGGAGGTTCTTTTGAAAATATTTCATCAGTTCCAGTGTACTTGTGTTGTGCCCGTCGGTCTAAACTGAACAATTGTCCATTAGAGTTCATTCTCAAACTGTCGCGAGGAGAGGACCCATTTGAGTTCGAGTTTTCAGATTCAACTTTGAATTGCGGTGATAATTTCAATGCACCTGAAAAAATAATATGTATGTATCAAGTTATATGATAAGTACTTAGAGTAATATCAGTCACACATCCACCCTGTTTCTACAAATAGCCTTTAGCAGTGATCTTCCAGCCAGAAACCACAAAACAACCTATTTTGAACTACACTATACCCTGTTGTATCAGCTGGCCAATAGGCTCGTTGCATCTTGTTGGGTCCGGAGAGACAAAGCAAACCCATTCCAAGGGAAGTTTCCAAAGAAACAACATAATTCTTCCCATTGTGCCAACTTGTGCTACCAGATTTTATGCATACCTGGCTCAGGCCGTGCAGTACACAACACCAGGTTATAATCAGGGTTTCTAAGGGGATTTAAATTATTAGAAAAAGGAATGTTTTCGGAACAGACAGGTAGAAGGGTACTAGATTAGTGACATGAATGATGGAGTTCCATACCATTGTGTGTGTGGTGATGAATGAGTTAAAATTTTAATGACATGAATGATGGATTTCCATACCATTGTGTTCCATACCATTTAATTTCATTTAATTTGGCATAGCCACCACAGGTAGTTCTGAGCCACGTCAATAAGTCATACATAAACAGTCTTAGCATTACTTAATACAAATTGTAAATTCTATGGAATTATGAATAAAGTGTTAATTATATTATCATCTTTTAAAACATCGTAAATTCTATAGTAATTCTATTCTCGTAAGCCTCAGTGGCCCAGTGGCGCGACACTTCGGCGATCGCTCTCCGAAGTTAAGCAACGCTGGGTCCGGTCTGGTTTTGGATGGGCGACCATTAGACCGTTGAGAGAGGCTGACCGTGGTTCGGATTCCACGTTAAACTGTAGGTCCCCTTCCTTACTTACTAGGTGGTAGGGTTAATCTCGCCCGGGTTGGTACCATCGCATTGAATGAACTATGGTCGAAGTGGCAAAGAAAATTGTCCGTGTTTTCCATCCAGTTGAATGTAGCCGTGGAATATAAGGAAGGTCCTGGCATGGCACCTAGTTCCCATGTGGTCTGTTGGGCTAATACCATGACAGAAGGTGTGGTATTAGCCATCATGTCCAGTCACATAAAAAAACAAAGTAAGCTTTCTTTATAAGAATTTGTCTGATTGTCCGTTTAAAACTATTTAATTATTATTCAACAATTCCCATACCATTGCGTGGTGATGAATGAGTTGAAATTACTAAGGAATTCTTAACCACCCCTTCAGCATTTGTCATGTCCTTCTGTCCTTTTACATTCTGAAAATAACAAATAACAAATAAGATTATGGTGCTGTCTCTACAACAAACACAAAAACAACAATCGTTGTTATTAATATTTACACATACATAACAAATAATTTATTTTTAGATTACTTTAAAAATGGCGAAGTTTTATGTTCTCGAGAAAACTAAGGTTTATATTACCTCGACTTTAATAACACCATTTTCTATGGACATGACCGGTCCCTTGTGTCCATTGCGAATGTTTTTTATGGGATCTGAAAAAAAAAACATAGTATGTTTTACTATAGCATAACACCCGATCCATGCATGATAGTTGCATGATATATTAAGTTCACCATAGTCTTAGGCTCGGTTGATTCATAAATATTTTTAGTTTGTATTAAGACCAAATATACAACGCAATTTTAAACGGTTTAAAAAATAACATAACATTTTAGTTTCTAAATTTTATTTTATTCAATTAATTAGAATCATTAACTCTAATAAAATTCAACCACTGGCATCTGTCACCTTTGTACACATAATAGTTATTTATTTTAGGAGGACTGTTAGTTGTCTAAGGTTTTTTTATGGAACTTGACATGGATGGCTAATACCACACAACTACCGTCATGATATTAGCCCAATACACCACATTCCTGAAGGAATTCGGTGTCATGCCAGGACATTCCCTTTGTGAGGAACGGCTAAGTGGACGTTGAAAATAAAAACCAGTGGAGTTTCTTGCCAGTTCTTCTTCGTTGGGATTGCCGAACTGGCTAATGATAAAATATGACAAATCCGAGTGCAGTGTACTATCTATGGATGATGAATAAACAATAAACAATAAAAAAAACTAACAATAAGATTTTTTTAAGTGCTAATTATATTCATCTACGCCAGAGGTTCTCAAACTTATTTTGTCTACCGCCCACTTTGAGAACTAATTATGTTCTAGCACCCCAAAAGTTTTTAGCTTTACCACATCTTAAAAATCACAATTGCAATCAGTACTTTATAACTTTAATTAAATTATTTATTCATAGCGTGCCATATGAGTGTAATATTCTTATTATAGCCTATTTATAGTCTGGGCGGTAAAATGCCCAGAGGAAATTATTTATTCAGTTTCAGTTTCTTTATTTCCTCCATTAGATGTATATTACACACTCGGATTCGTAATTTTTTTTTTCTGTCGGTTCGATTACTTCTGGCGAAGAAGAGCCGACAAGAAACTTCGTCAGGTTGGTCATTGTATTATTATTTTTTCCAGTGATACTTACAAACTAGTTTACAGTGATTGATTGATTACTACTGCTCACAAAGAACATTATTATAAGAACATTATATACATTGGTGAGGAGCAAACTCTTGACTACTATAATGTCATCATTCCTCATTCTTATTCCTGCCCATTTTTATTGTAAAGAATAAAAATGGGCAGGAATAAGAATGAGGAATGATAAAATAATAAAAGAATAAAATAATCGATGTAGTGTAAGAGTAGGTAGGTTTTTATTTTTAAAATATTTAAATCAGCTATCGCCCCCTAAACAGCTTCAACACCCCTCCATTTCCTCTGGAACCTTTACCGCCCCCCTGAAGGCATCTAGCGCCCACTATGAGAAGGACTGATCCATGCTCATATCTCTTTCTCATGTTTCTCTGACTCTGACATCTTCCAAAGAAGCGGAATTTTCGATTTGGAACGATATTTGGGTATTGTTTTAAGAGGCGGTGCTCACCCAGTCTAAAGTAGTGGCACTGCAGAGGTCATGAGCATATGGGTCTGGGATAGGATCCTAGGGAGCTCACTGAATCCTCGAGCGGCGAAGAATGCAACCTCACGGCACTACAGCACTCACAAAAGCCCTCCACGAGTCGTAGCCCGCACCGAAACACTCACTCGAAACCGCACAAAATACACGTGTTGTAGGCCTCCAAACAAAATCTAACCACCATTCAGTTTGCTCAACTAATTATGACAGCTCCATAGTCAGACAAAAACACATACCATAGCACGGTCGGGCGAACTCGGCAATGTGTGATTCTAGTATTCTATATCGGTGCTCAGAGATCCGCGCAACTCGGTCACTAAACAGGTATTTTTTACTTCGGATTCGGCCTACCAAATGACTACATTGATGTTTAGCAATAGAAACAATTGCATGAAACCGATAGACTTGCTGCAACTACTGACCGTTAATGGCCAGGAACTGCTCCACATCCTGCAGCTCCAGGGTCGTCGTGGACTCAGCAGCCCCGCACGAACTCCCTGGTGAACTGGACAGTATGCAGCCCGACTCCCAGCCAGAACTGGACGATCAACATTATCAGATTTTTTACAATCTATCGGTGTTTGTTCTGTTGCTTTGGGCTTGTTTCCATTCTTAGATATAAAACATCCATTATACTATTAAACAAAAAAAATTTTTTTCAGTACTCACATGGTAGGGGTGAATCCTTCAGAAAACTAAATTTCGAGGATCATAATGTATGTACTAGATGAGGTACCCGGCTCCGCTCAAGTCAACGAAGTTTTGGACTGATGTCGGACTGAATTATTTCCTGGATATTATATGAGTTGCCCGTACAAAATTTCATCCCCTATATCATTTCGTTCAAGTTTAATTTTTGGCAAAAAAGGTAGACTTTTGTCTTTCTCCAAGCTCCAGACCATATCTAAATCGAAATTCAGCGTTTTAGGTGTGAAAAACAGACAGGCAGAGTAAGTTTCGCATTTATAATATGATTATGGATAATAAATGATATACTGTATATTTATTTCTAGCTCTTAAAGGCTTAATATAATTTAAAAAAAGTTTGTCTTTTTTTAGTGTTGCTTTTTCATGTCATCGAATTCAGTGCCAAAAAAGTTACAACTTCAAAAAGCTCAGCCAGTCGAAGTAAAAAAACTGATTTTACAACTCACTTTTTAGAGTCATCCTCACTGCTCGAGTCGCTGGTGCTGCGGTCGGGTGTGGTGCCCAGCGGAGAGAGCAGCGGCAGAGGGGACAGCATGGGGGGCGCCGCCTGCGCCAGGATCTCGCTCGGAGACTCGTCCGCGCCGTCCAACAGTGACGGCAACTTAAGGTCATCGAGGAAATCATCACCGCCTAAACAAATCACCAAAGACCCTGAATTATGATTAGCAATTGAATGACTGTTTGCAACATGATTTTTAAGGTTACGTACCCAAAGGGTGCCAACGTAACGGTCCGTCCGTCTGTCTGTCTGTCTGTCACAAGGCTGTAGCTCATGAACTGAGTAGATAGGTAGCTATAATATTCCGCCGAGGAATGATGACATAATATTTATTTTGCCGCTATAATAAAATTAAAACATATATGTAACTATACATATAAGTAAAAAATATAAAAGTAAAATAAAAAAATAATTAAAATTAAAGGGCATACAAAATTTTTTTGTGTTAAATCTTGTACGATGGTACGGAACCCTTCGCGTGCGAGTCCAACTCGCACTAGGCCAGTTTTCTTCTTTGCCTTCACGGAGAACACAAATATATTTTTTTTATTCCATGTCGATACACTTTCACTGAAGGATCAATTAGATCTTATACCGAACCTCGGCAGCCCAGTGGTGCATCGCCTAGTGGTTCGATAAGATGGGTGAAGCACCTCTAAGCGGAGTTAGGTTCTGAGCCGGTAGTCTCAGTTCTCACCTAAATTGGCGTTTACGTAACTTGAAAGTTCCGTAAAAACGTCAAACTCCATAAAAGTTTTTACTAGATATTCTGTGGTTTTACTTGTTCAAGCTGTCAAAGTCAAACGCGGACTTCCGATTTGTATGAAAACGTGGAGTGGACGTAAACGGCAACGTCGACGTATTTACGGCAACGTTGACTAAGCTGTCAAATCAAGCTCGGACTCGCAAATGTTAGTTCGCTTAACGCCCACTGCGCACACTTTCAATTTCTCCATACATTTGAAAACGCCAGTCGATCGTTTTGCCGTAAACGCCAATTTAGGTGAGAACTCAGACTGCCCACTCAGGATGACTGACCATCTTCAACCATTCAGGCTGGCTGTGGTTCGGATTCCACATAAAGCTGTATGTCCCCTTCGTTAGTTACAAGGTAGTTGGGTTAATCCCGACTGGGTTGGTACCATCGCATTAAACAAACGATGTTCGAAGCGGCAATGAAAGTTGTCCCTGTTTTCCATCCAGTTCAATGCAGCCGAGCAATATAAGGAAGGTCCTGGCATGGCATCTAGTTCCGATATGGTGTGTAAGGCCCCATTTCCACGTGGTAGTAAGCTTTTGCGATAAAGTAGGTAAGTCGCGACAATTCTGTCTAAAAGTCTGTCCGACATTTCTGCAGCTGGCATCTCTTTATTTAGTACATGTGCTAAGCGACGGTGCGCCGACAAAATCAAAAATGTTGAAAATATGTTATTATTTGGAGTTATTCATTTGGAATGCGAGACAGAAAAGAAACTGAACGAATTCTTTATTGGCGGCCGCATAACAAGTGCCACTATTTCCACAGAATAAGTAAGAGTAAGTAGTACAGAAGGATCACTGAGCAAACGTAATTATTATATTTTGAACCTAATTTCTGCGCGGCTAAGTTTTTATTAAGTCGACACCTGCCGGCAAGTCGGCATCATGAAAGGGATTCGGCCGCCGCAACCAGTGGTGCGCGTGTGCTAGGGTTGTCGCGCGCCGCCTACCGTATTCAAAATAATATAAAATACTAAGCATGCTTTTAGATGTATTTATTTATTTAGATGTTTTACTTTCAATTATGTCTAACATTTGTTTTGTCTTGTCTATTAAACATTAGTAGTAGTATACAATATTAGTATTTAAAATGTAGGTATTTTACTGGAGAGCATGCGTAGTGTAAACTATTACATTACATTCGGTTACGTAACAAAGGTCCCAGTTTTGCTAGGACCCTTATAAAAAAAAAAAAATTGACGTTGTCTAAGTGTAACAAAGTGTACCTAAGGACGAATAAAGAATTCAATTGAATTGAATTGATAACTTCAACAAATTACAAAATGTATAGGGAGGTCCTAGAAGTTAAGACTTTTACTTTTAAAAACATTAAAGTATTTTCTTTTATGGCTTAGATGACATTAATAAGACATATTAGAAACTTTAATTGTTTTGGATTTTAATTGGTAAAAAAAAAAAACTATTTTGATTAAAATGTTGTTACTTAAAAATATCTAATCGTTAAGTTTCTTCCAAATATGTAAATACTTTACGTAATTGGGCATAGATGGCTAATGCCTAGTGCCTAGCGGCGCGAGCGTGGAGGCCCTCGCCGTTCGTGCTGCATGGTACGGCAATATTTAGTAGGCACCAATTCATACCTACACCCCGGAGTGAGACACACCTGCTATTTCCATGAAATCATTCGAATGATTATTCGATTGACGTTTCTTAGGAAATTCTATACAAGCGATAACCGCGAAAACAGTACTTTAAAAAAAAACCTACTAAAACCGTAAAAATAGGTCATTCTGAATTGAAAATGAGTTGTAGAAATCCAAAAAAAAAACACGAAAAAAACAAGAAGTGTCTCGGTGTAGGTATATCGTCAACGAAGACGTTGCGAGAGCGACACGGGACACAGACTGAAAGGGTACGCGACACGATGCGACACAGGGCTGCCAACATTGCAACCAAAAGTGCTGCCAGACGCCAAATGTTATTTTCCATGATGCTCTTACGGAAATAAAATCTCGAAGCCCAACCAGATCAAGTTGGTGGCTACGCCGAAAGACTCGCTTGGTCGGCCCTTTCGCTTAAGCGACCGCACTCGGCCTTCGCCGCGGCGGGGTGTTCGCCCGCTCGCTTCGCTCGCAACCTCCCACCGCCACGCGGCTACGGTCTCGTACCGCTCGCTACGCTCGGGACCTCCTGCGCGAGCTTTCGTCTCCGCACTTCTAAAAAACACTCTTGGGATGACGCACACCAACATTTAAAGTCGGGGCGGCTAAGTCGGTTTTGGAGCTATTTGTTTATACCAAGAGTTAATTTTACCCTAAATGATGGGTAATGACGTGTTGGCAACATTAGAGTCCCCACTATGATTTTACCTAATTAAATATTGCTCAGGAGATTTAATATTTTCAAAAAATGTTTTTGGATAGAAAACATCGTTTTCGGGCCTATGTTTCTTTACCAAAAATGTATCCAAAAATCCACTCTACCATCCCTGATACCCAGCTAGAAGCTACGAAAGGGTATCCATTCTATAGCACAGCCGTTTCTTACGAATACTCGATTTGACAATTGATTGCAAATTAAGAACATTGTGAATTGTTAGATTGTTGGAATCATTCCATTCGAATTGGCCCAACGCGACCTGCAAAGTAAACAACTGTAAGTTCTTGAACTATCAAATACCTAAGAGGAGTTTATGTGTTGACGGTATTCTTCATGGACTAACAGACAGCACCAGGAAGCAGGTTATCTCCTAATATAAAAAGAGATTGCACTCACCGAAAAAATAATGCTCTAGCCCGTGATCTGAATCCATAATTCTAAAGTCCTTAGCGTGAACTAGTAGTGTTATCAATAAATCATTTTGTATTCGAGGCATTTGCTACAACGCGTTGCGGAAGAGAGCTAGTGTAGTAGCTAAGGCGCCACATGGCACCTGCTTGAATCACTTTATTGAACCACATTGCCGTTAATAAAATACGATCACATCAAAATATCTGGGCTACCACTGCACTCAGGATATAGCGAAACCTTTTTTATCTGTAGATTGCAACGATACAGGAAAACATGAAAAGCCGCAAAAACCACACCGAGCCGAACGCACAGAATACTAACATAAACGCCAGTAAATAAAATAAATGTGTTTGTTAATTATTTTATGTTCTGTGCGTTTGTTCACATGCTCAAGGATACTCATGGCCCGGGGGGGTTACTCATGGACAAACGCGAGAAGTTCTCACACGAGTAGATTCGACAAAAAAGAAGGGTGAAAACTTCTTGTATTGGTTTTATGAGTATTAAATAAAATAAACGCGTTTGTTAAATATTATATGTTCTGTGCGTTTGTTCACATGCTCTAGGATACTCATGCGCCAGGGGGGGGCTACTCATGGACGAACGCGAGAAGTTCTCACAGGAGTAGATTCGACAAAAATGAAGGGTGAAAACTTCTTGTATTCGTTTTATGAGTAAGGATGTGCGAAATGTTACTAATTTACTCGCAGGTAGGAGCTGCGAGTTAATTAGGTGACTTACTTTATAAGCAAACAAACTGCTTGATGACGAGCAGAACGGTTTCCGAAAAGCACGGTCAACAAGAGATCTTCTAATGTACGTTAAATAAAGCTTTTTTGAGTAGGGCACACAGGTTTTAATATTAACGATGGTGAACATATCTTGTAGCTTGGGAGAGTTGTAAGAAGAGTTGAGAATTTTAAATGTTTCAATAAGATCTCCACGTTCTCTTCGTTCTTGTAGAGTGGTAAGGACAAGCTTGTCCACCCGGGTTTCGTAGCTTTTATTTTTCAGTGCAAAATTAAAACAAACATGCTCCCGTGCTATCTCGGTACCGCATGATTTGACGGAAAACAAAAAATGACTTGAAAATGATAACAAAGTTTGATGGAGGACAATGGTTGGCTGTATATATTGTCGTGACAGGTGACGAAACCTGGGTGTACTGCTTTGAACTAAGCCAATGGCAGCCAGTCGGCAAATCAGGACATTTCGAAACAGTGTCGCTTGAAGACCAAAGGACAGTGACTGCAGATTGGTATGTAAACACATACTTGTTCGCGAAAAGTTCCCGAAAATCGTTCTCGCAACAATGTTCTCATTCATCATGATGTATTCCGTCCGCATAGTCTGCATATTCCGCCAATGCAAAGCGTGCGTATTTTATTTTATTTAACATGACATTGATGCGATGGATATTAGTCCAGCACACGCATTCCCAGAAGAATATTCCCATTATGAGCACGGCTAGTTGAACTAGAGGAAAATAAAGAAAATGTTTCATTGACGTTTCGACCGTCTTTTCATCTAATGTGATGGTACCAGCCATGGTGGGCTTACTCTTAATCCTTCAAATTTAGAATTCATAACGCATCCGCGATATAGCCCTGACCTAGCACCTTGCGACTTATTTTTGTTTCCAAGAAATATTAATGATAAGCTTAGAGGTTATAACGATTGGTTCCTCGAAGCTATTGAAGAGGTATCTAAGGAATACTGGTCCAACTGCTACTTACATTGGTTCATAAGAATGCATTTATTGTGAGAGCATATACTTTCAAAAACAATGAATATATCGCAAGTATAAAATTTGGTTTTATTTATCAGAATCCAGAAACTTTGAGTAAGCCCTAAACGGCGGACAGTGCAGGGCGGAGTGGAATTATCTTTGCCCGAATGGGGACGAATGGATGACTACAAATTAAAGCAACTGTTTTTTTATCCGATCCTTACTGGGTGGGACTGAATTCAAAATATATATCTAGCTGCAAAAAAAAGATAGGACTGTCACTTTTTGTATTCCATAAAACGATTTTATCGTCAAAATTTATGCAGAGCATATCGTCAAAACAACTAAATCTCCTTTGATGGCAGGGGGAGGCGTTGATGATGACCCGTCTCTAATAGCAGAATTTTTAATGGCCAAACCAATAGAGGAAGGGCAAATGTATGTATGGTTGCATTTTCTTTATTTTTTTGCGATTATTCTCCTACAAACATGGAGGTGAAGAAATTTACTTCCATGCTAACAAAGCTATAATAATTGGGAAATCATCCATTGATTTAATCACATACCTTCTTTGCTTTTAACATCTTTATTGTATAGTTATGTTAAATTTACCAAATGTATATGTTTTTCTTAAAGTTGTCTCCATTGATAAATAAAAAATGTATTTACTTTAAAGATTAAGATGAATAGATAAGCTTTCAAACGTTCCTATAAATGTTTGTGTCCATTCACGGACAAGTCTAATACGAAATCGTAGTCCGCTTTGCTATCACAGTGTGACGTTGGTGTCCCACGAAATGTGATTTAAGGCGCCTATACACGATAGCGTAAAGTCAAGAATGTAGCCTCACCTAGTATTATATTCTGTGTGTCAGTCAGTCAAACAGTTTTTGTGATGTAGCCCACAGAACATATAATATCCTAATGTAGCCTATAGATAATATAATATTATGATGTAGCCAGTGTCATTATGTCAGCGGGAGGGTACGCACGTTTCGCGCGCTCCCGGATATTTCGTGTATTTGATGGCAAGGTAAGAACTTGTCTGATTTTGTAAAATTCCTGTATTTAGAAGTTTTTTTAAAAGCAAGGGGGATGTGTACCTCGTTATGGCTGGAAGGTATAAGATTAGTTTTATTTAATTCTTCTAAATAGAAAGATGTTATCTGAGAGAAAAAATGGCTTTGAAAGGTAAAAAATGTCCTTTTAGAAATATTTTTATTTCGACAATTATGCAAGGGTTTTGGACAAAAATGGGGATGTGTACCTTCGCAAATGTACATTCGGTTAACTCATACATACTATTTAACACAAAAAAATCACGTTTTTTGTATGGGACCCCTCTTTAATTTTTTTAATTTTTTATTTTACCTATTTGTTGTTATAGCGGCAAAATAAATACACACTCTGTGAAAATTTCAGCTGCCTACCTATTACGGTTCATGAGATACAGCCCTGTGACAGACGGACGGACGGACGGACGGATGGACGGACGGACAGCGGATGCTTAGTAATAGGGTTCCGCTTTCACCCTTTGGGTACGGAACCCTTAAAACAAAGCAGCGCAGCCATGTTTCTTTACCTAGCCCTAAGCATCACGTGATCTAACAGAGATCTTTGCACACTCTTTCTCAAACTTCGGATATTTTTGGTGAAATCGTAATTTTTTTTCTCCGAAACAGGAAAGGTTTTGTCATTGCTTTTGTTACTTCATCTTATGTTATTTACTAAGGAAGTCACTGCTGCATGTACATCTTTTTACTTTATCTCTGTACCTTTAAAATCACCTGATTATTACAAAATATTTTAAATTATTAATACCTACTCTAAATTAAGTTCACTTAATACGAGTATAGTTACACAAACCCAATAAACTTCAAATAAAACAATCAAATCAAAGTACATAATAGAAACGTCGTAGTACTGTGATTCTGCCTAAATCCTGATTGCACTTTTGGGATAAGATTATTTGTTTCAACGAAACCTTGGATTGCTCCATTACATTTTTCTCCACACTTTAGACAGTAGTGTACTGATTGGGCGTATGTTATCATTGAATGTCTCGACTTTTGGTATTTCAGTATAAATCGATATTGATAATTTTATGTATTTAATGGATACGACATTACCGTTATCTCATTAATTTGAGTTTCAGCGACATCTACATTTTAAGCATTGTAATCAGATTTTGAAAATAATCTGAAAAAGTATTGGTCGTGACATTCGTCGGAAGCAGGACTTGAACCTGACTCAAATTAATGAGATAACGGTAATGTCGTATCCATTAAATACATAAAATTATCAAGTAAAATCCGGGCTGACTCTTAGTGTCCGATACCAAAAACGTCTTTGGTGACGACAGCAATAAGATTGATAGCCCAATCATTGCAGTCAAAATGCCTTAGCGTAGGATCAATACGCAAAAACATCATCAGCGCCATCTAGCAGAAGATAGGGGAAGCATTGTGTCGATTCGAATATAATCGAGAAATTCGTTGGCTGATGTAATTGTCGGGATAGCTCAGTTGGTTTAGAGCAGTGGACATGTAATCCAAAGGTCGCAGGTTCAAGTCCTGCTTCCGACGAATGTCACGACCAATACTTTTTCAGATTATTTTCAAAATCTGATTACAATGCTTAAAATGTAGATGTCGCTGAAACTCAAATTAAATATATATCGGTTTTTCTCCATAATATTAATAATTCGAGTAATAATATAAATTTTTGTTTAGTATAAATTACGTTTGTGTGTATAGTTAGCCTTATATTTGCTTGCGAAAAGTTATTTTGTAATAAATATTATATTGAGTAAAAAAATTAATATGAACCGATTGAATATTATTACTTTCGATTTAATCGTTCAACTGGGGTGTATGATTCAATCTTTGGTCGATTCTACTGTATGGAAAACATTTCAATTCTTTTATTTTGTTTCAGGTATCCAAGGCAACATTAGGACTTTGCTTTACCTATTACATCTATAGAAAAATTACAAAACCAAAAAAACACTAGGCGATTACAAACAACACCCATGTGTACGAATTTATAATATTAAATTGCAAAATAGTAAACTGCTTTTAAAAATTCGTGAGTATTAAACGTGAACTATTTCACTTATTTATCGAGTGTGTTCTGAACGAGAGGCTTCGACTGGGTCTTGAAAAAATATTGTGTACAGATAGAATGAATTTATTTTTTAAGATACACGAATCATTGGGAAAGCCCTGGTCAAACGAGTTCAGAGAAGTTGTATATTTTTTCAAGCTGTCATTGGCTGGAAGGAGTAGCTGATAGCTTGAAGTAATTATTATACTTATAAAGTCACTATGGGGCTGGCATAGTCGGTGACGGCTTAAGTCCCAAATAAACAAGTAGATAAAAAAAACCTGAACTACTTACCTACCAAACTTTAGCCTGCAGTTATAATTTTAAACTGAAAATTTAGGCTTAACACCCAGATTTGTAATAGCTTCGTGTGTACAAATTATGCAATTTTTTTTTGTTTAGATTTTTATTTATCAAATAAACGCCACGATGAACTGAATCACTCGGAAACTAAGTATTCTGTCGACAGAAATGCAGCCCATTCCGGCGATGCGACCGCCCAAAAATCGTCCCACCTAATTATATTGATTGGTAAGTTGTGTTCCACAACTTTGAAAATCGATAGCGCTTAACCGTTCAATTGTTCAACGCTCACGCACAGGAATAGAGCATGAGTGTCCTAACTAATGGGTGATTTGGGCGCGCGCAAGCGTTCGTTAATGTCTTAATAACAGTAATCAATACTATTGGGCTACTCTAGAAGTTGTGTTTTTGTAGTAGAAGATGGAGCAAACTATTTTTTGAAGTTTACCCTTATACGACAGCAATCAGTTTGAAATCTCAACCATTGCAGTCAAAATTCCTTAGCGTGGTAAGTAAGTGGTTACCTCCACGGGGTAAGCATTACAGCGATTTGTGGATCATTGTCAATGGAGAAATTCGTCGGCTGACACTTTGGCGGCGAATTGTCATTAAAGTAGAAGCCAATGTTTAACAAAATAAATAAATATCTGTGAATTCTTTTTATCACTCTTAAATGATAATTATTTTCTGGTTTCTAAAATGCAAGACATAAGCTTTGGGTGGTTTTTAATTATTCCCCATAATAGATCTGTTTTCGCCTGGTGCTTGATTCCCGAGTCGGTATTCGCGAATAGTTGGTGCACTCGACTGCCTATGTAAAACGGGAAAATCTCGCAATTGGCCACACGATCACACCCGCGCGTCAAGTTGTGCGGGTCTACTTTTATTCTCACCTGTGAGTAAACATTGAGTCACAGAACTTCCTTTGTGGCTGTAAATTCATAAGTACTGTCACGACTTATGAATTAACCACATTCCGTCCCACATAGATCATTTTGCGCCTGGCTGGGGGCACCACTGTCATCTTATGGTTACCACAGGTAATAAGATCCCCCATTTATAGGGAAAAAAAATTCAACTTATCTCTAAAATATACTCAACCTAAAGGGCATAAATAGCTGGTAACTCGATTTGTTGCAATGGCAAAGCATGCCTGTGACGGCGATGGCGCGCTTGGTGACGCGCGCTTGAAATGGGATTATTGCCCATCTCTTTCCTTTTCGTCCTCGAACAATTTTCTCACATTCAAGACAATCTCTTGAGTACCACTTTGGTACATTTTAGGCATTATTTTAAGCGTTTAAAATACTGAAACTGTTTCTACATTCTACCAAAAAGAGCACAGCATAAGGAGACATCTGACAGCCGAATGACGTTCAAGATGGCGACTGTTTAGTTTCGGTTTTGGCCACGCGGAAAATAAGCTATGTGGGACTATACACGGTAAATGTTGCACATTCTGTGGCTAACCATTGAATAAGGATTTTTTAAATCACAGATCATAAAATATTATATAACCGAGCGAACCACAAGCGAACTCGGTCCGGAATAAAATTATTTTGATTCATTCCGGAAACTATACATAATCACTAGCACTGGTAAATAATTGTCTCATATTATTCTTTGTGCGTCGTCTATGAAAGAGTGATGAAATCCAATTAAAATGTAACAAAACTTTGTCTATTTTGTTTCAGAGATGGCTGGCGGAGACTCCGTGGATGAATCCCAACTGAAGGGACTGTCCAAGTACTTCAACGGAAACACCAATCGAGGCCGCGCTAATGTAAGTGCGCTATTACACAATTTCAACTCTTAATTTCTGTTACACATGTAATACATATAAATGTAGTTTTTGAGGTTATTCGATGAACGCAAAGAACATCGAGAGGCATTAAGGTGATCCACGCTAGACCGGCACAGGTACGGACCGGCGCGGGAACGGGGCCCGTTCAAACAATATTCCAATCAATGGAAGGATTTACGATACACCGGGCACAGGCGCTGTATGGTTTCCGTGTCCGAATGTCCATGTGCATATTGTTTCCTGGAGCCGCCCCGTCCCGTTCGTGAATCCCATGTGTTTGTGCTCACACGAGCCAGACCTGTTGTAGCGTGCATATAAATCCCGTACGGTCCATGTTCCGCCGGGTCTAGCGTGAATCATCCTTTAGAGACACAAAACTCGTATTCACAGTGAACTTGTCAACACCTAGTACGGGATTCATATCATGAAGGCGGGTTTTGTATGGGGACTGAGTGGTCAGTTTGAGGTCTCACCTAAATTGGCGTTTACAGCAAACCGATCGACTGGCGTTTTCAGTAAAAAGTCTAACTCCATACAAGTTTTTACTAGATATTCGGTTTTACTTGAATAAATGTGGAATAATACCAAGTAGGTGATCTTACACATTTTCACTGCTTTATTTATAATTTAACTGACACAATTTCCCATGTTCAATTACTGCATCTGTCCGTTCTATTGCAAAGAAAATTGGCATGCAGAAAAAATACCTAAAGGTTAACAATGCTATATTGCTTTTGCTCGTATTTTTTTTACGTTCTTTTTTATGCGTTCTTCAATTCCGTGCATCTTAAATAAAATATTGAGGAAAATTTGGTTTTTGACCATTGCCATGCGACACTTTTGTTCTAGCTTTCATCTCAAAGATGAAAAAGTTATAGAGAATAAATAATTGTCTTAGGATTTGGACTGGTTTCTAATCTAAAGCTGAAATTACACCATTTTTAAAAACCAGTTCATTGTGTTGACAGGTGGCGAAGGCGACATATGCAGCGATGGGCGTGCTGATACTGTACTTCACTCTTAAACCCTCCAAGAAATAATGAGTTCACTTCGGCTTAAGTCTAATTGAACATGTTAGCTTTACGTGAAAATTATTATTTGTCCTAGCATATGACCATACCATACAGAACTGTTTTAGCAAATATTAAATTTCAGTCATGTGAAACTCACTCCTTTGTGTCATTGGTATAAAATTACATTATGAACAAAGCGTCTGGGATTGGGTTGGAATTTTCCATAAAAACTTCAGATTTGGACTAAACATTTCTAAAGTAACCGTGGTGCATCGTGATGGTTATCACAGAAGCAGCTTATTTGCTGTCCATTTTTATGTCCCCGCTTAAGGTGGCCCACCCCGCTCCCCATACAAAAGGGGAAAGAAGATCACGCCCATATTTCTTGTCAGAAATCCAAAATTTTGCTCAAAATAGCTTTATTTGATCGAACTAGATGTCTGAGCCGGTAGTCTCAGTTCTCACCTAAATTGGCGTTTACGTAACTTCGAAGTTCCGTAAAAACGTCAAACTCCATACAAGTTCTTACTAGATATTCTGTGGTTTTACTTCTTCAAGCTGTCAAAGTCAAACGCGGACTTCCGATTTGTATGAAAACGCGGAGTGGACGTAAACGGCAACGTCGACGTATTTACGGCAACGTTGAGTAAGCTGTCAAATCAAGCTCGGACTCGCAAATGTTAGTTCGCTTAACGCCCACTGCGCGCGCTATTCAATTTCTCCATACATTTGAAAACGCCAGTCGATCGGTTTGCCGTAACGCCAATTTAGGTGACAACTGAGACTACCGGCTCTGATGACCATTGGCATTGTAAAATTGTGTTTGGTTTCTAAGTTATAAGGTCCGAAAGTCCGAATTTTTCTTGCGTTTTATACAATAACTTTGGAGGTGGATTACGCAATGATAAAGTTTTTTTTTTTTTTTTATGTGACTGGACATGGATGGCTAATACCACAAGTTCTGTCATGGTATTAGCCCAACACACCACATGGGAACTAGGTGCCATGCCAGGACCTTCCTTATATTGCACGGCTACATTGAACTAGATGGAAAACACGGACAATTTTCATTGCCGCTTCGACCATCGTTCATCCAATGCGATGGTACCAACCCGGGCGGGATAAACCCTACCACCTAGTAAGTAAGGAAGGGGACCTACAGCTTAACGTGGAATCCGAACCACGGCCAGCCTCTCTCAACGGTCGAATGGTCACCCATCCAAGACCAGACCGGACCCAGCGTTGCTTAACTTCGGAGAGCGATCGCCGAAGTGTCGCGCCACTGGGCCACCGAGGCTGACAGAAGTAAGAACATCGTAAAAAGATTAGTCATCAGACATAGCTTATTTAATCAAGATTTATGATCTATTTGGTTTTTGTTAGATTTTCGACTACAGCGGTCGTGCTTTACTTTTAGCTATAAGTCGTTTTGAAATTGATATTTTCGTAAATCTTACCAAATCATACACTATGCACATTGTCTTTTTTGTGGACATGTTGCATCCTCCTCATCGAGGATGCTTTCCTATTCTTTGAAACAGAGAAGGTCCCAGAGCGCAACAGCACGGTTTTGTACCGTGCCCGCGAATGAGTTAGGCCCGCCGGGTTGGGCCACCTTAAGTACATTAAGGTGGCCCAACCCGCTCGACTCCCCATACAAACGTGGAAAGAAGATCATGGCCATATTTCTTGTCAAAGCACCCAAATTTTGCTCAAAATTGCTTTATTTGATCGAACTAGATGTCTGATGACCGTTGGCCTTGTAAAATTGTGTTTGGTTTCTAAGTTATAAGGTCCGAAAGTTCGAATTTTTCGCGCGTTTTATACAATAACTTTGGAGGTGGATTACTCAACGATAAAGTAAGAACATCATCAGACATAGCTTGTTTCATCAAAATTTATAATCAATTTGGTTTTTGTTAGAATTTTTCCTACAGCAGTCGTGGTTTACTTTTAGCTATAAGTTGTTTTGTAATTAAAATGTTCGTAAATCTTAGCAAATCATACACTATGCACATTGTCTGCTTTGTGGGCATCTTCCTCATAACGGAGCTTGTCTTTTTCTTTGAAACAGTGAAGGTCCCAGAGCACAATAGCACGGTTTTGTACCTTGCCCGCGAATGAGTTAGTCCCGCCGGGTTAGGCCACCTTAATGTGTGAAAAACGCGAAAGCTTAAGATTTATGCCAAACCTTATCTGTAAGAAAAGTTAGTGACAAATGATCTGGGACTTTATGTGAACATGGTGAAATGGAGCAATATTGGTGTAGAAAATAGAAAAATATTTTTTTTTATATAAATCCTTTATTAGACTGAAAAATGTATTGCTTTTCAGTGCAGAAAATAAATAACCTGACATTTAATGCACCTGTATCGGGCCTGCAAGACTAATTTAACTTTTTTCAGGATAATAGTGAATATACATTAGAGCAGTTTATCTCTTACAATCAAATACGTCTTTGTGTTGCTGTTTCAGTATTCTCTACAATGTTGACACAACATTAGAATTTCATTTATAGCAGCAAATTATTACGATAAATATAAAAAAAATACATATTCTTTGGTACTATTATATCTGTACAAATCGACTTTGACTGAATACTAGAAGCTATTAGAGCTTTAGTTTGCACGCATAATGCAAGTGTTAACGAGTTACTGTACGTACAAATACTTACAAACAATCCCATATATAGCAGAACTGGACTGTCGCACAATGCATATGAATTAGTCTTGCATATACATACAGATAATAACCTTTCACTATTAATATGAAAAGGGTACAATGTTATTGAAAGAGTCATCCAATTAACTATTCCATTTTCCTAAAATATTTGTTTTAAAATTTTAACAGTGATTAATAATGCACTTGACAAGGTCATTGGCCTGAAAGAGTCTGCGGAAATAGAACCGTCATGGCGTACAAGAGAACTTAAGTATTTTAATGATTTTGATTAAAAGTTGTGCTAAAAAATTTAAAATATTACGCAATAAATAATAAAATAAAATAAATAATAGTAAAAAGCCATATGGCAACATCATAAAAACGGTTATCTTGTCTCACAGATTCTAATGACAGAATCGACTTGCATGTATACATTCTATATTATATACATGAATATGGTCTTAAGAAAACACAATAATGCAATTAAAGTGCGCGCAACGTTGGTTTCCTACTGACGGCACCAAGTCTAGCAGCAAAGAAAACTAATATTTATAAATAAAAATAATATCATGAAAAAGGATTGAATTTTCAACCATTAGTAAAAACATTCAACCGCCGCTGACAAAACAAAGTTAATAAATTTTTTGGTTGAATTTGAATTACTGATATAGATCGACATTATTTTCTACAAAATTTTAAAAACGTACAATTTATGTTCGTGAATTCCAAAGCAAAAAAATATTTACTACACAAAACAACATGATTGAATGTTCAATTTTTGCAGTCAATGTCCGCAACACAGGCGAAGCGTTAATCAATGTATGTATGTAGGTATAATCTTGAACACTGTTAGTAGGAGGCATTGGTTACGGGAGGAGGGACTGTAGAATTCCAAATTATGGGTATAAAGCAGATGGCGAAATTGGTAGACGCAACACCTGCGATTGGTATGTTTTGCTGGTTCGAGTACAACCTTGCATTATATTTATGAAGTGGTTCTTTTTACAGTTTCTTTATTGAATGTGTCCTTGCTTCACGGTCGATTATACATACATACATATAACTATCCTTGAAAACATCAAATTTATTACTGTACTCATCATTTTGTGCAAAGTCGTTCACTTAGTTTTGTCCGGTGGCAGCTGCATACAAACGTTCCTTTCCAAAATCCTAATGTGTAACTCCATTACCATTATGTGCTTCCAAGAATTCGTGTAAAAACTTTATGCTAAAAAAAAAGCTCTAGCACCAATTTCAGGAGCAAAGAAAACCCTTAACAAAACGGTGAGATTACATTTGTTTGCCAACAATGTATCTATTACATAAGCAATGAGTATGTACAATAGGAATAACTGAGGAGCAAGCCTACATATTAGATACCATTCACACAGGGCTACTATCATTGGAAAAGCTTCAATAAAAGCCGCTATACAGGTTCCTGCAGGATGCATACCACTGCATGGTACGATTGCAAAAAAAGCACCTTACCATAAAATGTTTGGCCGACATGTCAAAAAACCACTACAGTACATATGGTTTTTTGTCATGTGAAGTCAGAACCACTTAAGGTGGCCCATCCCGCTCAACTCCCCATACTAACGGGGAAAGAAGATCACGCACATATTACTTGTCAGAGATCCAACATTTTGCTCAAAATAGCTTTATTTGATCGAACTAGATGTCTGATGACCGTTGGCATTGTAAAATTGTGTTTGGTTTCTAAGTTATAAGGTCCGAAAGTTCGGATTTTTCGCGCGTTTTATACAATAACTTTGGAGGTAGATTACGCAATGATAAAGTAAGAATATCTTAAAAAGATTAGTCATCAGATATAGCTTATTTAATCAAGATTGATAATCTATTTGGTTTTTGTTAGATTTTTGACTACAGTGGTCGTGGTTTACTTTTAGCTATAAGTCGTTTTGTAATTAAAATTTTCGTAAATCTTAACAAAGCATACACTATACACATTGTCTATTTTGTGGACATGTTGCATCTTCCTCATCACGGAGCCTGTCTTTTTCTTTGAAACAGAGAACGTCCCAGAGTGCAACAGCGCGGTTTTGTACCGTGCCCGTGATTGAGTTAGTCCCGCCAGGTTGGGCCACCTTAAATGGTAATGTGTTTATTTTATCCTTTAGGATCACTCCCTCCACCGTTCAGTGCATAGCTTACAACTTTCGAATGCTATCTTTACTATCATGTAACATTTGCTGGAAAGATAAATGGAAGAATACAATTTAAGTAGACGGGGAGAAATTTACTTCATTTCTATTGTGAGCTCATAATACTGAGACATTAATATGGTTATCTACCATCTATATCTATGAGTGAACCTGCCTCAATGACTAGCTTTTGATTCTCCTAATATGAATCAAGCCTTATGCATATATCAGTAAAAGAACAGATTTTCTTTCTAATATTAATCATATTTACTCCATAATACTAATTTATGTTGTCAAGCAACAATAAATAAAGCCGAAGCGCCTTATATGTTCAATATAATAAAACCATTTAAGTATTTGAGTTGGAATCACCTACTTTTCTATAGCCAATGTTTTTTTTAATTCGTAGTACCCTATTCAAAGGTACAGTTTGAAGGCAATCCGTTGACTTCGTCCGCCGTCCCACATCGCTCACAGTCTGTCTGTCAGTCCCAACTTCAGAGATTCATCTACCTATCACAGAACTGCCACATCCGGAGTACACAGGTATTCCCTTCATTAAAATCTTACATTTATAATTAATTCATCACGATTGCCCGGCTCAATTCATCCCGTGCTCCGTGAATGTTAATTTTCTAAATATCCTAATGATCACATCGCTCTGGAATATCGGAACAATCAGGTATTACTTCTTGTGCAGAAAATAAAATAAATAATTAACTAAGTAATTGCACCAAAACTGGTGACACTCAAAACCGACGACACAACCAATAAATATCATACAAATGCAACACAACACAAGTGCGCCTAGAGCCCAATACAGAAATATAAAAGTGTGATCGTTCAATAGAATCAATCGCTACAATAAACACTCGCATGGGAATGTCGGAAGGCAGTGCTGCCACATCGATGGATGTCTGTCGCCTTAATCGTATAAATTCCGCAGCGGCAGCACCGTGCCGCGGATCAGTAACCAGACCATTGGACTCGTATTGTTGTTATAAACACGTCTGACAATTCATAAAATTCGTTGCTTAGCGCCGGCTGTGGTCAAGAGACATGGCGGTAATATGTAAACGCATTACAATTCTTTAATAGCATACATAGTACCCTCAGAGAAAAAGATTACAAATTTTGGATTTTGCATACTGTATATACTTGCGTTCTTTTAAAAATACTTTATTTCAATACTAATAACACCATTCATATATTATGCACCAGGACGTAACTGATTTCACAATGATTAAAGTCATATTATGCTTGTAATTCGTGCATAATATATTACATACATTTTGGTGATGATGTCATATTATCAATTCATCCATTTCCCACAATTTACAATGTTTTTACATTCAAGCCATAAGCAAAATAAGCCATCTCCATTAATAAACTTGAGAATAAATATGTTTATAAATATGCATAAAGTCTTTGGAGTATAATGTTCATTATGCAAGCATAGTGTCTGCAGCATCCGGAATGCTTGCACGCATGCTTTATAGCATTCATTCTCGCATATCAGATCAAGCAAGTTTAAGATATCACTTACAAAGTTCAACTGACAGTAGGCATCCCAATAAAACTGGTAAACAACAGCGTTAACACTAAGGCTGAGATAAATAGTCGTAACAGAAACTAATACTAACAAAAAGTAGTTCTTTGTGACGTCTCTTTGACACATTTTGATTGGATGGAATGTCAAAAGTAATGCAAAGTGACGTCACAAAGCACTACTTTTCGTTAGTCTTGGTTTCTGTTATGACTATTTATCTCAGCCTAAGAGATGGCACAACGGCACTGAGCGGGCAGATCTGTCAGTTCCGTTCCCCGAACGTGGCCGCTCCGGTGATGGCTCACCGCAGGGCGGGGTAGAGCGGCGGCGCGGTGGGCGTGGCGGCCGCGTCGTCCGAGTCGGACTCCTCGGAGGAGGCGCGCTCGGCGCCGCTGAGCGCAACGCGCGCGTACTCGTCCGTGTCTATACTCTTGCAGAAGTGGATCGCGTACCTGCGGTAAAATTATGTTACATTTGGATTTCGTTCTGCAGTCAAGCTTTTAAACATTTATATAATGCGAATCAAATAAGAATAGGACGAGCCTCGTGACTAAATTCACTCGAATTAGCACGGAAAAGGAAGGTCGGCACGATCGCACGTGTTTACACTGGAAACATTTGCTTCAATATCTAAGGAAGCCTGACACTTTTTTCCATCCATCAGAATCGAAGTTCCATCCAAGTTTGTGCTTCTACATGCTTTCGTGTTTCCTTGTTTTGTAGCGGCTCTGCCATGCCGTAACAGCGACAATAGATAACAACACACGAACCTACTTAGTAGGATAACATTGAGTGCCTGTCACAGAATATACAGTAGGGGGGCTGTTATGGGCTATCTGTGATGGGCTTTGTTAGTGAATTTTGTTTGTTATCGCATGGTTGAGTGTTCTTTTAATATCTTTCCTTCAAATAAATATTTAGTTAAAACAAATTAGTTGTGTAAATGTTTATTAAATATTTTTTGTAGGACCTTTTTCTGCACTCCATACTGAAGTTTGTGAAGTGAAGTTAGGGCTTTAGTAGTTTTACATTCAAAATGGCGGTGGTCCCGTCCTATTCTTATTTGAATCACATCATATCACTCGGTTGTTTCATTGCAGAATGTCAAAAATTTGACCCACAAACCATTTGCGAGAGTTATTGTTTAGGCTTATGTAACGGGCGGCAGCGCCCCGAGTCCAGGAAATAAGACCCTCGAGAGAACTTCAGCCATTCAGACTCTTGCAGCGTCTCCGAGTGACTGAAACTGCACATACCTGAGCTTTTCTCTTAGCACGGCCTTGCAAGTGTAGCGTGGCAGTTTCAGCAGGAAGAAACAGGTGTAGCTTTCTGGCAGGAATTGATCCGGTGGCTGGTACTTGTCCAGTACCTAAATAAAACCAAATTGGGTTTGAGGTCTGCAACATTTCTCCTATATTAAACTGTACCAACCAAGCTTGGGTTGGCTTTGGCTTTTGTAAATTCAGAAAAATTAAAAGTTAAGAAACTTGTCCGCTGCAAATGTAAACCATGAAAACCACAAACATGAACATTACTGTTTTTATAACATTGAAGCTACCTATGGATAGATTAGGCGCAACAAAATGTTACAAGCAACGGTAAATAGGAGTATAAGAAAGTTGAATTGCGTCAACAGATGGCGGTACCAGGGGGTCCATTCAGAGCAAGAGTGAGTTCGAGTTCGGGAGTGAGTTAACCTAAAAATAGCTGGGAAATATATTATTATTTAAATAAAGGAACCGTTATTTATACTTCCAACGTATTTACGGGACAAACCAGATTTTTACCTAACTGTAATGACATTCAAAAAGTGTAGAAACATTCACTATTTAAAAAAGTGAGTTGATATTTAGTGACGAATTCGAACTCACTCTTGCTCTGAATGGACCCCCAGTATGTCTTAAAAACATTCCGTCGACAACACAATTGTTTGGATCTGATTTTTCGAGAACTGGCGTAAAATGTCTCGATAGAGATGTTTCTAGGCTGGTCGAAGAATTAAATAAGCATCTAGAATCTGATAGAAGGTTCTAGCTGACGGGGTATAAACAGTGCCTGAATAAATAAAGGTGCCTAATGGATTCTGCATATACACTAAACACTAATAACAGTTCTTCAATATACTGCGGCCCATTCTATGTCAGATTTGGGGTCGGATGTTCACCCCCACATTAAAGTTTGCTCCGAGCGACAACAGCGACCGTCGAGTGTCACCTGAAGCACGAAGTCGCGCTGGCGCGGGTCGGCGGGCGCGCGCGGTAGGCGCGTGCGGCCCCACACGAAGCGCAGGAACAGAGAACGCTCCGCGCCTGACAGCTCCTCCATCACCTCCCAGAACCACAGCACGAGCGGCGCGTTCGGCTCCACGCCTACATCATGTACTCTCACTCAATGACAGTTGATGACGGCTCGGATCGATGAAGTAGCTGCCAGACAGATCTCTGCCAAAGTACTGTCACTTAATGACAATTGATGACAGCTCGGATAGATGAAGCATCTGCCAGACAGGCCTCTGCCACATTAAGACCCTTAGTGCTGTAAAAAGTCCACAGCAGGGCGAAGGTCTGTCACTAAAAATTTTCTGGGGCTGAAATGGCGTAAGATGTGAGAAAATAAGTCAAGGAATTCAATCAATTCTGCACCAATCAGAAGTAAATGCCAAATATTGTACCCAATAAGAGCGCAGAAGGTTTAACATATATGCCTTCGATTGGTTCTGAACTCCCTCGCATTTTTTCTCACATCTTACGTTGGTTACCCCCCTGGTCCTCAAGAATCACATCTGAAAATCCAGCCATAGAATGCCATCGTAATGTCTTTTCCAAGGTTAAGTAAGGTGCTTTAATGTTTTTCGCTAAGGGACATTTGTCTCTGATTATGGCATTTTATCAGTATGTAAGGAAAACAAAATGGCAGCAATCAATTGTCACATTATAGCGACCGGGTCCTTGCTTGGTTGATGAAAATTCGGATAGGCTGAATAAGGGATGCAGCCGCAGTGGAGTATGCATTAACCCGTAAAAATTGTTACCAAACCGCAGCATCATCTCCAATATTTCCAACCTCAATTTTGTAGTTCGCACTGAACACTGTACAATAAATTGAGTCAAGACACAGACAGATTACTACAAACCAGTGGCCAAACTGAGACTGCCACGCCTAAACTGCAGAGAATCACATTGATCACATATTTCAGTAGATCACAAACCGATCGACTGGCGTTTTTAAATGTATGGAGAAATTGAAGAGCGCGCACAGTCATATGCGAGGTCAAAATTGACTTAACAGGTTATTCACCGTTGCTAAATACGTTGTCAGCGTAAATGGCAACCATTTACGCTGACACCGCGTTTTCATACAAATCGGAAATCCCAGTTTGATTTTTGACAGCTTGAAGAAGTAAAACCACACAATAAGTAGTAAAAACTTGTATGGGGTTGGACATTTTTACGTAACTTCGAAGTTCTTAAACGCCAATTTAAGTGAGAACTTGGACTGACCACTCAGTGTCCATAACTGTAACAAAGGTGCACGCAACAAGACTGACCCTTGTACGTTGCGGAGCAGCGCAGCGCCTGCACAGGTATATCTGGGGACCCGCACACTAGCGCCTCCAGCTCGGCCGCGCTGAACAGCGAGAGCAGAGGCGCAGGCACCACCCGTGACATGCCGTCGCGCACTGCGCGCACCTGCTCGTCGAACTCGTGCAGTCTGCACGACGATGACACAATAATGACATTATGTGATTCCACTTCATCCTAAGAATCAACTGGGATCCTGGACTTTCCAAGGGTCTAGACACAAAACTAAAAGAGGACAGCATTTTCTAATAGAAGCGTTATTTCAGGCTACCATAGGGAAGAAGATCGTACGGTTCTTTCCAAAGCAGTGAACTGTCACCAGAGTTGCAAACGCCGATGATCAGATTCTCAGAAATCGTCGACAATGTTCATGGTCTTTTTTTATTCATGTTCAGTGGTTAAATGAACAAAAATAGTGAATTGTTTTGCTAAAAAAAACATGCATTGTTTCTACTCTTTTATTTGGTGATCAACCACCCGCCATTGTTCTCCTATAACCCGGCTGGAATTCAAATCTCTGTGGTTCTTCCATAACTTGACTGGCTGGTAAATATAACAGAATTTCCGCCACCTTCTCAGTGTACACCCGGCATCCTTGACTGTCAATGACCTCTTGAATTTCCCCAATTCCATGACTTCTCCACAGAAAGTAAAAGCCCCGGTGAAACCTTTATCCAATGAAAGAGACACTCATGAGGTATTTACCTGTAGTGCAGCGCCTGCTGGACATACTCGTGCTTGTTGTCGAGTGTGATGCGGCGGTGGCGCGTGGACAGCGGCACATCGTGCCCTGCGGCTGATGGGATCGAGAATGGCAAGTCCAAGTTCTGGAACTCCTGCAGCATCAACCATTACTTTATAGTTAGAACATTATCACGGGGGCCAGTCCTCGCAATACTCGGTATAAGAGTACACAGTTCGTCGGTAACACCATATCACAAAGGTATGACAATCTAATTACAGTTACAATAAATTAATACTTATTAAATTAATATTAAAATTAAATTAAATACAATACAAACATTTCCTTCTTTTCAATACACACATTAACCCTCATTACACAAAACTGTTTATTATTTTGATTTCTTATTATTATTTTTACATTCTAAGAAAAATTCATCAATTGTTGAAATCGTTTTGGCCAGTTATCATTTTAGGATCACATTATGAGTTGCGAGCCTTGGTCATCTATTGATAGAACGCCTAACCCGTGGTGTCTTTCCTCTGTTTTTCTTCACCGTGAAGAATTTGTATTACATATAGTAAAATGCACATATCAAACTCTAAACGAGCATGAAAATAGTGCAGCCTACAGAACAACAACTCTACTGCAAATTTAATAAAAATGAGATACGCCTGTACGTCCCTGGTGTGACGTATTGATTAGCACTTTGAGTACGATTTCATCACTGTGAAAAGGGGCCACAGAATCTCATACGGGGCAAGTCCCGCCCGGGGCGCCCCGTGCCCGCACCGTGCCGGCGCAGGTCTAGTGTGAATCACCCTTTACTATACGCATTACTAATACGACGTCATTTGTAATCTACTTTCATATTTTACCTATCCCACTATTTTGTAATAATTGGTGTTATGTTTGAATCAAGTTACATTCTAGGTAATACCTATTTAAAACATTGATGAAAAAATTTTTTCTTCCTACAAGTTGTGATGTGGCACAAAATTAATTGAAAATGATTGTAAGGAAAGAGACCTTGGGGTGGGGCGGCATATCGCGGATACAGAGCAGCGCCGGCAGGAAGTCCTTGTCGACCTCGGCGAGGTCCTGCGGCCGCAGCGGCAGCCCCGCCAGCTGCCGCCACACGCCCTCCGCCAGCGACAGCGACAGCGGCGAGCCCGTGCGGATTGCGATGCCCATCAACACACCTGCCCACCGCATCAATTGATATCCACTTAATAAGTCACGCTGGCAGGGCGATAGGGGTCCACACAAACGTGAAGCATGAAAAAGGCGGATAGTGCCAGATGGAAGCCACGCAAAAAATAAAATAATTTGTGAAAGTACCTAAAGGAAAGCCTGCATCATCACAGATTTATTTGTTATTTTAGTAACTGGCAAATAGCAAACATTGGACCCTTACATAAAAGGTGCCCGACGAGACCCATGGGCTTTCAAACTTACATGCGGGCTGGGAAAATTCCGCGCTTGGGACGCATGTACATAATGGACCTTTCCATTAATCAGCTATGTGGCTTGATCGACTGGCACAAATACTATATTTGCACTTTCTGTTCTGCAGATGATTTTATTTATTTATTTATTGGTTTATTGGGAGCTAATGAGATAGCAATTTACGTGTCTGACCTAAATCGTCAGACGTAAGGGTTGAGGAGGAAGGCGTCCATGAATGAGGGAGGGAGGAGTCCAAGTCTCCGCTTTGTGCGTCCACTCACCGAGGAAACGGAAGCAATTGAGGTGCAGCACCGTGTCGGCGGTGGGGTTGAGGAGGAAGGCGTCCATGAATGAGGGAGGGAGGAGTCCAAGTCTCCGCTTTGTGCGTCCACTCACCGAGGAAACGGAAGCAATTGAGGTGCAGCACCGTGTCGGCGGTGGGGTTGAGGAGGAAGGCGTCCATGAATGAGGGAGGGAGGAGTCCAAGTCTCCGCTTTGTGCGTCCACTCACCGAGGAAACGGAAGCAATTGAGGTGCAGCACCGTGTCGGCGGTGGGGTTGAGGAGGAAGGCGTCCATGAATGAGGGAGGGAGGAGTCCAAGTCTCCGCTTTGTGCGTCCACTCACCGAGGAAACGGAAGCAATTGAGGTGCAGCACCGTGTCGGCGGTGGGGTTGAGGAGGAAGGCGTCCATGAATGAGGGAGGGAGGAGTCCAAGTCTCCGCTTTGTGCGTCCACTCACCGAGGAAACGGAAGCAATTGAGGTGCAGCACCGTGTCGGCGGTGGGGTTGAGGAGGAAGGCGTCCATGAATGAGGGAGGGAGGAGTCCAAGTCTCCGCTTTGTGCGTCCACTCACCGAGGAAACGGAAGCAATTGAGGTGCAGCACCGTGTCGGCGGTGGGGTTGAGGAGGAAGGCGTCCATGAATGAGGGAGGGAGGAGTCCAAGTCTCCGCTTTGTGCGTCCACTCACCGAGGAAACGGAAGCAATTGAGGTGCAGCACCGTGTCGGCGGTGGGGTTGAGGAGGAAGGCGTCGCGCGAGGAGCCCGAGTCGCCGCGGCCGTTAGGCGTCGCAACCAGGAGCGGCAGCGACCCGTTCTGCAGCTCCTCGCACATCTCCGCGATGGACTCGCTGTAGCCGCCACCGCAATCGTCCACGCTCTCACCTTGAGAATGCATGTTATTTTAGGTATAATTGGCGGTAATGTGTATTTTTAAAGTTACCAAGAAAATAAGCTATATCCAAGCTAACGATTCTGTGACAGCAAGTTCATTAAAACACGTGCACTTGTTAGACATCGGGTGCTCAAATGGCCACTATGAAGAACAAGCATTCTAGCAAGTTATAATTATTTTTTGTTTATGACTACTGTATCATATATGAGTACGATAACTACCATTAGGACAAAAAAAAATTGTAAACATGAAAAGTGCTGTACTTGAAAATAATTTAGACATATCAGCCTAGGCTGCTGCCTAATATAAAATAAATAAATAAATGAACGAGCAGCTGAAGCTGGTATGTACATATCTTGGTTTGTTTAGATTTTAAAAAGTTACAGTTACCCCGGGTCAGTAAAAAGAATGGGTCAAAAGCAACTCACCGACAAACTTGACCTTCCAGACGCGGTGCGGTAGAGCGAGTGCGTCCTGCGTCAGCGCCGGCAGCCGCTGTACCATCTGTCCGAACACGGAGCGCATGCCGGCCGGCCCCGCGAGCCCCGTACCGCCGCGTCGCGCACGCCTTGCTCCGATACGGGACAGCTCCACCACCGGACCGTGCTGCCGCTCGCGCACCATCGTTGCCATTATTGCCTGCGATACAAACCCTGTTTACGATACTGGTCACGGCACCAATAAAAAAAGTGATGGACTGGCTTATCCAATTGAATGTATGAAAGTGTAGAAAACCTAGAATCCACCAGAGTAAAAAATAATTGTGATTATTTCACCTTTCTGAACACTGTCTGCTTCATGTTATAAAAGAGCAGAATGGGCAGCTTATTAACTTGTTGTTAATGATGAAAATTTAAATAAGTAAAACATGATGTGTGACACCTTTCTAAAGACTGTCTCCTTCATGTTATAGAAGAGCAGAGCACGCAGTTGATCGAACTTGTCGTCCATGATGAGCAGCGGGAAGTTGGGGCACATCAGCTCCGAGAACTGGTGCAGCATCACGGCGCGGTTGCAGACGAGCGCGACGGGCTGCTCGCGCAGCACGTGGCACTCCAGCGGCGGGCCCGGCGGCGGCTTCGGCGCTCGCGGCGCCTCCATGCACAGCGCCACCGTGTGCGCGCTGCCGCACGCGACGCGCGTGACGCGCTTGCCCTGCGCACCATCACATCGGGCAATTTGCATTTGTATTTTATTTATCTTTCACAGACACCTTGCTGTACTCTAGATTGTCATATTTCCACATTTCATATCGTCGATTATAATTCTACATTCATCAACTTATCTGACTTATCAGGATAAGAATTGGCAGCTAAACTAATCGTCTTTAGACTAATCCAATATCCAATATATATTCGCTGCTGAACTGCCCCCAGTCGTTCATCATACAACCCCAGCGTACCTGCAGCGCGAGCACGGCGCGCGGGCGCTGCGCGGCGAGCGTGCTGCCGTCGCCGAGCTGCCCCTCGTCGTTGTCGCCCCACGTGTAAACCTCGCCCGCGTCCGTGCACGCCACGCAGTGCAGGCTGCCGGTAGCTATAGACACTATCATCTTGCCCTGCATGCCCGTCACCCGCATCGGGCGCCGCACGTGGTCGTAGCTGCCGTGGCCGAGACGGTGGTAGTCGCCTTTGCCCCTGCACAATGTTGACGAACATTAGAACTCCACATGATGTACACATCGACATGGTATTTACGACTGCAGGTGTGCAGGATTACTTCTGGAGTGAACAGGAGAGATTTCTCACCATGTATAAACACTTCCGCAACGGCATAGTGCGACGGAGAACTGCGAGCCGCACTCCACCTTCACCACGCACAATCCCTTGAAGCAGTCGATACGCATGGGCAGCTTGCAGCCTTCGGAGCCGCCTCGACCTACCGACAGTAACCGCGTGACCATATTGCAATTATACCAAAACTCATTTTCCACTAACTATTGTAAGGATATACAATTATAGCATAAACACAGTTAAACAGCCATTGCGGTCGTTTTAGAGGGAGACAGGTTCAAAACCATCAAAGAGGTTATTTTGACCCCATAGTCGATAGAAGCGATATATGAAGACTGAAAACAAACTGGTTAGTCGATGCTAGGTTATGTAAAGCATTGAATGAAGACTGACCGAGTTTGCCGTAGTCGCCGTCCCCCCACGACCACACGTTGTCGTCGTCAGTTATGCAGAGCGTCTGTGCGTCGCCCGAGCCGCATGCCACGTCCACCACGCGGTACCCCCCCAGTGCCTCCACCTGACATTACCAGGATGCTCATTGCTACTTTGGTAAAATGTTTGTGACTTATTTTTTTATTTTATTTTGCATTCTCAAAAAGAACCCCATTTTCTTAAAACAAATAGCTAGGACGACAGAAATATTTATTTGCATGAGAGGTTAAGGCTCCGTATGACGCTAAATCGCGCTTAGCTTTGTCTTAATTTCTCAGAGAACATTGAACTAACCATGCTAAAATTGCGTTACATGAAACTTGACTTATGTCCGCTTAATCTGAATGATTATTGTTCCAATAGCATAACATTGGCCCGATAGAAAAAAATCGCGAAAATAGGTCGATTTTTTCACATAATGCTTAATTTCTCAAAATTGGTATTAATTACAGTGCTAGTAATCTCACATTATATTTGCATCATGATTTTCAAATTTTTGAATGATTATTGTTGCATTTGGATACAATTTTTCATTCAAAGCATCAAAAAAATGAATTTTGGACTTACGACAAAATTTCTGAGCACCGTAAAGTATCCCTTTCCCTTTCGTTCTCTTGGCGACTATCTATCGCCATTTCGGTAACCTCAGTCCGCTGCGATGCTTCGAAGCGGGCGCACGCCTCTCCGCATCGGCGCGGGACGCGGCGCGTGGCGGCGGTTTCGAAATCGCAACTCTAGCTGGAACACAGTTCCGAACCAAACACCTACGAGCATTTAGCTCAACTCCATAGATGGCGCTGTAAAATTCTCAATCAAATGTTATTGAGGTCTAAAGCCGAAACTTTTGACACTAGTTAGTAACTTTCGGTTAGCAAGATATAAATAAATAAAAATATCATAAAAAAAAAATATTTATTGTAATATAAAAAAAGTGATGTTTCCAGGAACCGAACTCAGATTTGTGTGGTTCTGAACTTCGCAGCAAAAATACGACACCAATACCGTTGTGCCACGACTGTCATTACGTATTCGTGCTAAATTCTCCTTCTCAAGCCTAGCGGACACTACGAACATTGGTTCGGCCGCAAATATCCGCCTCCACATGGAACGTGCGTCCTACCGTCCATTGCGGTCGCAACAGGACAAGTCACATGACCTTGGCAGATAGCTCGGCGGGCGGATTTTTGTAGTTTTTGTCGGCGGCACAGAATAATTAATAACATGAACAGAAGGAAAACTCCGTGAAAAGAATAAATGACATAAATAATATGTTTTGTTTTGTTGGTTCGTTTTTAGGGTACCGTACCCAAAGGGTGAAAACGAAACCCTATTACTAAGCCTCCGCTGTCCGTCCGTCCGTCCGTCTGTCACAGGGCCTTAGGTAGGCAGCTGAAATGTTCACGGAGTGTTTATTTATTTTACCGCTATAACAACAAATAGCTAAAATAAAATAATAATAAAAATTAAATGGGGTTTTTAACACAAAAAACGTTATTTTTGTGTTAATACTTGTACAATGGTACGGAACCCTTCGTGTGCGAGTCCGAATACCACTTGGCCGGTTTTTTTTTCCAGAAAATGTGATAATAATAATATTTATTTCATTGAATAGTTAGGGTGGGTAGAAGTCGGGCTTCGACCGCTAGTTTTTGACATATTCTATGACGAAAAGAAACTCCAATATTTCTCGGAGGAACGGTTCAGTTCAATTTCATGTGTTGTACATGTCATGTCATGACCAAATATGTTTTCGCTATATCTGGGGAAACATTTGTCGTAGACCCATCATGCGACCACTCAAAATAAACGCCCCGACCTGATCTACCTGTCTGTCATGTCAAAATTAGTTTTCGTTATATCATGGGAAACACTGGTCGTAGACCCATCATGCGACCACTCAAAATAAACGCCCCGACCTGGTCTAACTTCCAGTCATGTCAAAATTAGTTTTCGTTATATCATGGGAAACACTGGTCCTAGACCCATCATGCGACCACTCACAGTAAACGCCCCGACCTGAACAACCTGTCTGTCATGTCAAAATTAGTTTTCGTTATATCATGGGAAACACAGGTCGTAGACCCATCATGCGACCACTCAAAATAAACGCCCCGACCTGGTCTAACTTCCAGTCATGTCAAAATTTGTTTTCGTTATATCATGGGAAACACTGGTCGTAGACCCATCATGGGACCACTCAAAATGAACGCCCCGACCTGATCTAACTTCCTGTCATGTCAAAATTTGTTTCCGTTATATCATGGGAAACACTGGTCGTAGACCCATCATGCGACCACTCAAAATAAACGCCCCGACCTAGTCTAACTTCCTGTCATGTCAAAATTTGTTTTCGTTATATCACGGGAAACACTGGTCCTAGACCCATCATGCGACCACTCACAGTAAACGCCCCGACCTGATTTGCCTTCTTGTCATGTCTAAATTTGTTTTCGTTATATCTTGGGAAACACTGGTCGTAGACCCATCATGCGACCACTCAAAATAAACGCCCCGACCTGATCTAAGTCAAAATTTGTTTCCGTTATATCATGGGAAACACTGGTCGTAGACCCATCATGCGACCACTCAAAATAAACGCCCCGACCTGATTTGCCTTCCTGTCATGTCTAAATTTGTTTTCGTTATATCTTGGGAAACACTGGTCGTAGACCCATCATGCGACCACTCAAAATAAACGCCCCGACCTGATCTACCTGTCTGTCATGTCAAAATTAGTTTTCGTTATATCATGGGAAACACTGGTCCTAGACCCATCATGCGACCACTCACAGTAAACGCCCCGACCTGATTTGCCTTCCTGTCATGTCTAAATTTGTTTTCGTTATATCTTGGGAAACACTGGTCGTAGACCCATCATGCGACCACTCAAAATAAACGCCCCGACCTGATCTACCTGTCTGTCATGTCAAAATTAGTTTTCGTTTTATCATGGGAAACACAGGTCATAGACCCATCATGCGACCACTCAAAATAAACGCCCCGACCTGGTCTAACTTCCAGTCATGTCAAAATTTGTTTTCGTTATATCATGGGAAACACTGGTCGTAGACCCATCATGCGACCACTCAAAATAAACGTCCCGACCTGATCTACCTGTCTGTCATGTCAAAATTTGTTTTCGTTATATCATGGGAAACACTGGTCCTAGACCCATCATGCGACCGCTCACAGTAAACGCCCCGACCTGATTTGCCTTCCTGTCATGTCTAAATTTGTTTTCGTTATATCTTGGGAAACACTGGTCGTAGACCCATCATGCGACCACTCAAAATAAACGCCCCGACCTGGTCTAACTTCCAGTCATGTCAAAATTTGTTTTCGTTATATCATGGGAAACACTGGTCGTAGACCCATCATGCGACCACTCAAAATGAACGCCCCGACCTGATCTAACTTCCTGTCATGTCAAAATTTGTTTTCGTTATATTATAAGACACTTCGGCGCGGCGCGACCGCGCGACTGACGCGAGTGAACGAGATACAATCGACGAGCGCGCATACGCGACCTCGATGCAATTGTACGCGCCGCGCACAATCAGCGAGCAGCGAATAGGTACGCACCGCACCGAATACAATTGCACGCAGTAATAGGGTTCCGTTTTCGACATCAACAACGACGATCAACGACGACAACGTCGCCAACGTCGAACAAAAGATGTTCCTTTTCGAGTAAAGAACCAACTACAACAACGCACAGTAGGTACGACAAAAGAACGCGGCACTCGCTGCCGCGGCAAATAGCGGCTAAATAGAGGTTACTGCGTACCAGGCGACCACAGGAGAGCAAATTGAACTATAAAAACGGGCCAAGTGCGAGTCGGACTCCCACACGAAGGGTTCCGTACCATCAACACCAAAAATCACGTTCTTTAATTCCGTGAAATTAAATACCCCTTTAATTTTTATATATTTTTTTAATCTACCTATTTGTTGTTATAGCGGCAAAATAAATACACACTCTGTAAAAATTTCAGCTGCCTACCTATTACGGTTCATGAGATAGAGCCCTGTGACAGACGGACGGACGGACGGACGGACGGACGGACAGACGGATGGACGGACGGACGGAGAGCAGAGGCTTAGTAATAGGGTTCCGTTTTCACCCTTTGGGTACGGAACCCTAAAAAGTGTCGACACTACATGTCACATTCCTTGGAATAAGCGACGTAGGTACCTGCTTAGTACGAAAAAGTAAATTTACTTCACTTGTGCCGCGGGAGGAATTTGGCCTTTGTTTCGGCTCTCACTACTAATGAAGAATGACGTAACGACCATCAGGTTTATTGAAAAATAATTCTTATTGTTATCATTTTACCTATCAATTTGGGAGACAAAAAATTTGATTTTTCTCCGTTTTCATCACTGCGCTACGGCGCTATGTACGGCGATATAATGTTGTAAGTCGCGTGGCGTAATTTTTTGCGCGCTCGTTGTATGGAAATTATTTCTCCATCGTCTCACGTTTATCCTTTTTAAAAGTGTAATTTTACTTTTTATTGTATCAAATGACGCTTATACTTTTTAAAATTGTTTCTCAGGTAAAAACGTTTACCAAAACCTATTGTTATGTAATATTTTTTTATATGTGTAAATCAATTTAGTCTAACCCACGCTATAATTGTATACTATACACCATTAACAATAAAAAGTAAAAAAACAGAAAAAATAACATTTGTAACCTACAGGATTCGAACTGACGCACCCCCGAACGATAACTGTAGATAAGACGTCTCACGCGCTACACCAACCAGCTACTGACGATCAATGTGAAAATAGTAAATCCTTTCATGAAGTAGAGAGCTGACGAAATGGTGGCTGTTTTCTAGTAGCAATGTGAATAATATGGCGGGTGATCTCGAGCCTTGTGATTGGTTGTATGATCATTGACGACTTGCCGCGGGATCGATACAACTTTCACGAAGTTCCAGCGACGACGTATAGGTGTCGCTCTATCAATTCAGTTTTGTCCTAAGGTTTACGGCGCCACTGCTGCTTCGGCATCTAGCGGAGCGGTGGGGGGGAAATCGGGAATTTGTCTAGCTTCATACGCAGCCTTAAAGGTACTGAGATTGATTTTAAGAGATTGAGGACTCAGCCGGAACTATGGTGCGAAAGAAGTAACTGTCAATGTGTTATTGACATAACCAAAAAAGGTCAGAGCATCGCCGTGCAAACGTTAACCCACTCCAGTCAAATTGACTTGCAAGTCCGCCAATCGCAGGCAACAGCGGCGATGTAAAATCGTTTACATTGCACGAAGCTAATACCATCTTAGGCACGAGCTGGTCCTCGGAGTCGCCGTGGCCGAGCCGCCCGTAGCGGCCCTTGCCCCACGTGTAGACGCGGCCGCGCGCCGTGATGCACGCGGAGTGCGCGCCGCCGCACGCGATCGCCACCACCTCCAGGCCCGACAGCGCCGCGATGTGCTTCGGCTGGTCGTAGCTCCTGTCGCAGCGCACACAACACCTCCCTCACTACTGGCTCTTGGCTCCACAATGGTGGAAGGGTTTTTCGCTATACCTCTCTCCCTACTGGTTCCTGGCTCCACAGTGGTGGATTTTAGGGTATTTACATATTAATACATATGTCGGAGCATGTACGATGCAGGTAGGCATTAAACAGTCTTTGTTCAGCCTCCATGGTTTCATTGCTCGCACCAGTCGAAATCCCTAAAACATTAAGGTCGGCCCGTAAGCATCAGAAAATTTCGCCTCCTATACAAACGTAGTTTACTAACAATTTGAAAACCACTGTTCCAACTTACTTGATATTTGGTATCTAATAATAATATCTAAGTTTTTTTTTATTTCAAATATTTCAATGTAGGAAGTCTACGTAAAAAGGGTTTGTTTGTGTATCATTTTGTCAAAATAATATTTTTTTCAATTATATTATGCCCGTGCAAAGCCGGGACGGGCTGGTAGTCTAATATAAAGCTACAAATATCTGTGTCTGCACGTCTTTGTTTTTTCGGAAAATGAATTCTGGGTCAAACCACAGACAAAACAAAATTCGTATGAAGATTTTCTTTTTTCTTTCATTTCATTTGGTTTGAATTAAAAAAAAAACAAAAGCATGCAGACACAGATATTTGTTACCCAATATTAGATATTAAAATCAATTAATTTCATTGGAATAGCGGTTACGAAATGATTAGTAAACTACGTTGGTATCGGGAGTATAGCTTGCGGGCCGTTCTTAAAGGGCTCACACCACACCTCCCTCCCTACTGGCTCCGGGCCCCTGGCACCACAGTGGGGGACGGGCTGCCTTTTCCCAAGATAGGATAAGGCAGAGGTTTACCATCCAGTTCAATGTAGCTGTGCAATATAATGAAGGAACCTAGTTTCCATGTGGTGTCTTGGGCTAATATCATTTATCAATTAGGCGATGAGATAGATTTCATCCTGAGGAAGGATAAGAGATAAAAGTTTGCATGGGTAAGCCATAAGTTAGGGATATGAAAATTCATATTTGATATCCCTAACTTGAAAAATGTATCAAGAAGGTGTGGAGCTCAGCATTCAATGGCTTGACCGAATATCCGAGCCCATTGGTAGTAGAGCAGGCTTTCGATCGAGTTCGATTTCGAACTAGGGGTGGCTACAGCTATCCTTATCACTATCACAAGCGTTTCGGCTCGCATCAAACCCCGTCAGCTAGCCTGCAGGCTAGGACGCAGATAATATCCAGTCTCGCTAACGACCTCCCTCCTTCTATCTCTACAAGAAAAAACACTGTGACAGGACCAGTAAGAACGTCTCACCCGCGGTGTCCGTGGCCGAGTTTCCCATCCTCCCCCTCTCCCCAGCTGTACACCTCCCCCTCCGCGCTCAGCGCCAGGCAGTGCTTGCCGCCGGAGTTGCACGCCACCTGCAGCCCAGCGTCCATCGTTACAAATAACACAATTTAATTTTGTAAGGTTTTCCACATGACAAAACCATAAAAGTGATATCCACAATACAAGGTCACCTTGGTTATGAAGACGTGTTGTATGGAGGTGAGCAGTGTGGGCTGAAGCACTGAGTCGATACCGCCAATGCCTAACCTCCCACCAGCACCATACCCTGAAATAAAATAGTCGTGTGAAAATCCTAGTAGCACGAATTTAGCAAACTATAACAAAACAATATAAAGAAAATATGCACTGCATTCAAATAGTTGTCAATTTTCTTATACATAGCGTCATTTGTCAGGCTATTCAGATTTGAAGCCCCAAAGTACAACCTGGACGGACAGCATGTTTTTTGTTACCATTGTGAAAGTTGGAAAACCTATGGGTGTTGTCAAACCATTTTGCAACATCTTTTTGAAGACCTGACCTAAAAACATTACTTATTGCACGAAGCTGTTAGATTATTCATAATATAATAACCAAAATGAGCACAACTCAATTATAAGAAAACAAAGTAGAGTGAATGCGAGTGCAGTTTACCGGTGGCATACACCTTTCCGTCGGGCGTGACCGCGAACAGCGTCTGCTCGCCGCCGACGAGCTGCACGGGGCTGAGCGCGGCGAGCGCGGGGCACGGCGTCGGCGCGCGCACCTTCGCGCCCTCCACGCCGCCGAGCTGCCCGCGGTGGTTGTGCCCCCAGCCGTACACGGCGCAGCCGCCGCGCGCCCCGCCGCCCCACCACCCGGCCCACTCATCCGGCTTCCTGCCGAGACAGTTCTACTTGGGGCTTTTTTTTTTATGTGACTGGACATGGATGGCTAATACCACAAGTTCTGTCATGGTATTAGCCCAACACACCACATGAAAACTAGGTGCCATGCCAGGACCTTCCTTATATTGCACGGCTACATTGAACTGGATGGAAAACACGGACAATTTTCATTGCCGCATGGTACCAACCCGGGCGGGATAAACCCTACCACCTAGTAAGTAAGGAAGGGGACCTACAGCTTAACGTGGAATCCGAACCACGGCCAGCATCTCTCAACGGTCAAATGGTCACGCATCCAAGACCAGACCGGGCCCAGCTATGCTTAACTTCGGAGAGCGATCGCCGAAGTGTCGCGCCACTGGACCACTGAGGCTCCCTCCGAATTAAAGTTTTGGCGGCTCACACCGCGCTGGTCGGAAATACGCTTACAGTGCCAGTCGTGTGTGCTATTCAGTGGCGTAACATAGGTCACTAGCACCAGGGGCGGGACGGAATTTAATTTTGCAAGGGCATCAATAAGACCACACAGAATTAAAACTTTCCTATTTCCTTTACAAATCCCAGTGAAGGTCTTGGCGAATGGCCTTAGGAGAGAGCGCAACAGTCGTGTAGATCCCTAAGGCAAGGCTGGATTGGACTAACCTTCTCGAGGTTGCTGCCTGTTCAGGCTCGATTCCCTCCGAAACGGGTATAACGGAAACCACCAGCCGAAATCCTCCAACTATATAATAAATATGCTTAATATATCACATGTTCCTCATCCACCTTCCTCTCCCTATTCCTTCCTCTCCCCAAGTACACACACATACATAACACATATCATACATATACACAATCACTCACTCAGTAAACACTTGCATCCCATCACTCACACACTTGTATACACATACACACATTTACACTAACAAGCACTAACACAAAAACACAACTCCAACTAAATAATGGAAGCGAAATGTAAAGAATTATTACCCCAGGAGGGTACCTCCGCCTCTGGTGGGGGGGAATCCCTCCCCGAGCTTCGCTCGGGCTGCCCCTCGTATTCTGGGGGGGGGCAACATCTCGCACACATCCAGGAGCGTCTCAACGTCGCTCCTGGATGTCAGTGGTCTGGCGGAAAGCCTGCCACACACATAAAAAAAAACACATGCGTCAGACTTGTGGCGGATTGTGCCGTCCCATGCCGCAAAGCGCCGGGCCAGACGAGCGGGTAATTCGACCAACCATAACCTACGGCGCAGTAGTATGGTGGCCTAGGACGGAACTGAGCACCGTAAAAGCAAAACTCCAAAGTCTGCAACGCCTTGCGTGCGTTGCAACGACAGGCTGCATGAGAACAACTCCTACACAGGCACTAGAGGTAATACTTGATCTAAGACCTCTACACCTGCATGTTCAGCAGGAAGCCGCTACAGCAGCTCTCCGGCTGAGAGCCGCAGGAACCTGGAAACAAAATCATGGAGTCCCTCACGCACGGATTATGACAGAATTCATGAACCATGTACCCATGCTCTCGGCAATCTGTGACAAGATTTCTACCAACCATATCTTTAAAAGAAACTATCACATCCATCATCAGGTCCTGGCATGGTACCTAGTTCCCATGTGGTGTGTTGGGCTAATACCATGACAGAACTTGTGGTATTAGCCATCCATGTCCAGTCACATAAAAAAAAAAAAAACTGAAGGAAGAACTCGCAGACCAATCAGGGGTGAGAGAAATCCGAATCTACACAGATGGATCAAAAACAAATTCGGGAACTGGAGCGGGTGTCTTCTCCCGAGATGCGAACATCAACATCTCAACAACCCTAGGCGCCTTTAACACCATATTTCAGGCAGAATGTGTGGGAATAATTCGAGCCGCAGAGGCAATCAAAACCAGGAAGATGCACGACTATAAGATAAGAATTATCTCAGATAGCGCATCTGTATTAAACACACTGAAAAATAACAAAGTTAACTCGGGCTTATATCTAGAATGTCATTGCGCCCTAGAAGAAGTAGCGAGAAACAATCACGTAACTTTGCAGTGGATAAGAGGACACAGTGGCTCTGTGGGTAATGACGCTGCAGATGAACTGGCCAAACGAGGATCCAGTACAGCACTAATGGGTCCAGAACCGATAGTGCCTATACCATTTAGTCAACTCAAAAACTGGCTACAAGATAGAACCAAGATGCTTCACAATACCGGATGGAAACACCTGGTAGATTGCAGGCAGGCCAGAGAGGTCATCCCATCCCTCAATAAGCGCCTCACGCACAAGCTGTTGCATCTGAAAAGAAATGATCTACGCACAATGGTGGGAACAATGACAGGACATTGTTCACTCAACAAGCACCTCCATAACCTGGGGGTGACGGACAGCCCTCTATGTCGTGGCTGCATGGAGACAACGGAAACAACCGCCCATGTACTGTTGGAGTGCAAGAGTGTGGCCGACCATCGGGCGCAGACCCTAGGAGCACCGGGATCCCTTGCAGAGGCCTGTGGTAATGTGAAGGGTATGCTGGACTTCTGGGACGAGCTGGGATGGCTTACATAGTCACCTTTGTTACGCACAATGGCCTCTCTGTGAAGTAGGCTTAGCGCGGAAAACATTTTGCCCAACTAACTAACTAACTAACTAACCCGGTGCGGATCCCAAATTTGCCGCCCTCTTATTTTTGTGATTGATCACAAAATATGCCTTTTTACCCTTATTTTTTCCGACACCTGTGAAATGGCGCCCGGTGCAGACTACCCCCATCCCATGCTACGCCGCTGGTGCAATTAATTACGTCATCAGTGATGTTACATATTGCTTATGCTTTCGAGGTATTGCAGTGTGAGCGATGTCAAACAATTGTTAAATACGACAGTTCTCAGGAGCAAGACAGATTGCGTGGATGGGCCAGTTTGTAATGATTGGTGCTTTTGGGAAGCGGTCCGAATTATAAGCATCGCAGACAGTCGTTAATGAGCTCAGATCTGTGTACGTTGTGAGTGTAACTCTACAACCACAACAATTCGCTGCTACTTTCACCTTAAGGCAATTGAGGTAGGGTAACATTTTACTTTTGTCCGCATAAGCAAAATGTGTCCGTCCATCTTACGTTCATTTGAAGTAAAAGCAACAAAACGTATGTGCTTTCTTCCAATCTCTTTAAAGAGGAAGAAGAATTGGACCACCATGAAAAGGTTATCTAGATGGCTGGAAATATATGCAAGCTAAATGTTTCAATGGATGAATGTGTAATGTAAAAGTAACTAACTTATTAATCCAGTGCAATATTTGCTCATCGTGTTGTTTGGTAAACAGATGGTTATCTTCCCAAGGTTGCGTCATTCCTGGCTCGTGATCCTCAGGGTTGAAGACGCCCATCTAAAAAGAATACATAAGGTGTAAAACTCAGCTTAAGTTGGTTTTTTCTCTTCAAAGAATGGCATGTAAAAAAGGACAGGCCAAAATAATGTTTGAGAGAAGACTAACAGCTGTATTCAGAGTGGGTGTTTGGTAGGAGTTTTGAAATTTGCTCTCTGAATACGACTGTAAATATTCAACAAATATATTTTTTTTGCCAACATAATTAATTGTAAAGGAGAAATCCATAACTTCCATATATTGCAGGCCCAGGATAAATGTGTCACAATGATTTTCTTCACAAACGATAAATTTTAACAATGACTTCTTAAATGACTAAGGGCGGAGTGCACATGTCTGGTAAGTGATAATTTTAAAATTAAAATATATCCATCTTTATTTTTCGCCCGAAGAAGAAAGAAGATAAACCTATAATAACCATTATTAAAGGGTGTCCCAAAAATAACGCAAGCTTTAAATTTAACAAAAAACACATTTTTTTTACCTTATATGGTTTTTTTTTATTGAGTATACAGGTTAGGGTTATGTATGGAATAGCACATCGGAAAAATGGCCTCCAAGGCTTTCGTGCACTCTTTATTAAAACAACATGACGATTTTCCATAAATGTGGCTGAATTTCGTTGATGCAGCGTCGAATTTCCTCCTTCAAAGCATAGCAAAGTTAAGGTCTTGTTGGACCTTTGACTTCAAATGACCACATGAAAAGAAATCCAATGGTGTTAAATCAGAAGATCTAGGGCCAAGTCTGATCACCGAAACGACCAGGAAATGTCTCTTGCAGTAATTGCATTGTTTCACGGGCTGTATGGCATGTGGCCCCGTCTTTCTCCTTCCACATCAATATCATCCAATTTAGGCAGAAAAAACTGTGTTTTTGCATATCGCGATATGGAGCATCATTTGCAGTCATTGCTTGACCAGCAGTGCGTGACAGTGTTGGTGAAAGTCCAGCACAAAATCCGCACCAAACAGTGACACGTTGTGGATGCATTTGTTTTTAGACAAACATATGTGGGTTGTCTGAACCCCAAATGCGGCAATTCTGGCGATTAACTAAGCCATCAAGGTGAAAGTGTTCATCATCGCTTAAAATGATTTTGCTCGAAAAATCAGCATCCACTTGTTGATGTTCAATAATCCATTCAACGAACTCTTTTTGCTGTGCATGGTCAAACTTCAGTTCTTGTGTCAGTTGAACTTTGTAAGCATGGAGACGCAGATCTTTACAGAGTATAATCAACTACCACAGGAAGTCATAAGTGCCAAAACAGTTAATGGGTTCAAAAATTGACTAGACAAATATAAATATGGAAATAGACCATAAATAAATAAACATAAAACAAAAAGCAAAAAAAAAAAACAAGTGCACTCAGTAGTTCTAAATACTGATATGCACGCATCAGCTAATAGCTGCTAGTGTTATAAACCAAATAATAATAATAATAATAATAATACGCTGTAGAGGGCTTCTTGAAATTTGCAATTCTTGTCTGTTGTTGGCTTGTCTCTTGTTGCTGGACTTTCACCAACACTGTCACGCACTGCTTCGATATTGACATTTGAACGGGTTGTTTTTGGACGACCAGTGTGTTTATCATCACCAATTGATCCAGTCTCCCTGAATTTTTTTAATCACTCCCTTCACAGTTGACAAAGTTAAGGCGCTAGGACTAGCCAACTACTCGCGCCATACAAATTCACTTTTTAACAAATGTAATAATATGTAGTGAAACGCTTCAGCAAATCCAAATAGAACTCCAGACTGATAATGGATTGTTAATATTTTTTGATTCCATCATTTATTTAAATAATAATAAAAATAAAAAAGTTGATTTTTCTCATTAGAAATCTGAAAGTAATTCGATTTCAAGATATAAGCAAAAACAGCATATTTGCAAAAACAAAAAATTCCATTTGCTTTTAGATTTCTACATTTAGTCAAAAAAGTTCGGAAATACATTGCGGAAACGGTGTCCACCGTTTCCGCAATGTATTTTGTATAGAAAAAGGAAACATACATTAACGAAAATAGGTTGATTTCTAGACAAGGAATCATATATTGTAAGAATGACACTTATAATCGTCAGACTTAGTTAGTTAACTTGGGGTGCCTCGTCTAACTTTGCGATTTGGCTAGTACCAGGGCCTTAAATCAATATACCGACCATATTTTGCACAAAATTTTCGAACTGTAGCCGCAACATTTTTAATTTTTTTGAAATATTGTTCACCAATGAAAACACGTGTTTCTATCGTATAACGCTCCATTTTTACCAACCCTAAACTGTCAGCTGTCAAATTATTTTTTTTAGGGTTGCCAAAACTTTATTGAACAAGTGGTGCAAAATTAAAATCTTGCGTTAATAATGGGAAATGGTGCATGCCAGCTAATCATTCGTTTTATTGATGTGGTAGTCTTGTTGTTACATATTTTTCAAAATGTAATTTTTCAGACTTGTTGAATACTAAAACCCAGACAATGTCAAATTGCTGTGGTATAAGGGTCTCCATACTGTGTCATCAGCGGACAGGGTTCTTGAGACCCTCACCGGAGCGCTTTTTTCGCACGGTCCATTTACAGTCTTATTTGACTTATCAGAGAAAACCGATCAGTGTTATTGGTAGGAATTATTTTTCCAGTGTCAAAATGTACCACAAAAAAAAGTGTAAGGCAATGGACGTTCAAATCGGAAGCACGTATATGAGATCCAACTACCGATAGAAAAGGCCGCAAGTACCTCAGTGAGGCGCTTGCGCAGCTCGGCGGCGAAGGGCGGCGGCAGTGGCGCGCGCGTCACGAGCGCGTCGGCCGCGCGCACCGCCACGCAGTAGCGCTTGAACCACGCCCAACGCGCCGCGTCGCCTCCGCCCGCGGCGCACGCGCGCGCGTCCACGCGCAGCGCGCACGCCAACCGCGCCAGCTCCTGCGCGCGACTTCGCCGTTAATACACGCAATTCGCCACGCCCGTCGAAACATTACCGATTTGATGTCATTCACGATTTGTCGCTCACGATTGTAAAATTAACTAAATCGAGGTTATCCAACTGCATTGTACGATTGTAAAATAAACTAACTCGGGGTTATCCAACTGCATTTCACGATTGTAAAATTAACTAATTCGAGGTTATCCAACTGCGATTCTTCCGATACATATCGTAAAAGACGACCAAGGGTTTTATATTCCATTTCAAACTGTAGGTCCCCTTCCTTACAGACTAGGTGGTAAAGGAACTCTCACCGGTACCTACCATGCATTAAATAAACGGTGGCCGAAAATAATGGTCCGTTTTATCCATCAAAGTCAAAGTCAAAGCATTAATTTCACGCAAACATTGCAACAAACATTATTTGTATGGAAAAATCACACTTTTACGCAATGTCACGTAGCAGACCTGGAAGGGTCCAGGTCTGCTCAGTTCCTTACTCCATGGCCTTCCCACCTCCAAATCACCTTTCTTGCTCCATGGGCCGACTGCTTACTCCATTGTTTAAAGATTAACCTCCTACCCTCAAGAAAAAATCCAACCGAAATGCCGTTTTCTTTATGGATCGGAGCTGTTGACTCGTTCATTTACTTTTTCTTCAGTCACCGAGTCGAGAGCTCCGACCCATCCAGATCGCGGTTTTCCGGTTAGTACTGGCTCAGGCTGTCGCCCGCCTCAATTTTATTGTTTAATAAGTGTTCTTTTCCCCTATTTTACTATTTAAAATTTGATTCTTTTTTAATTAAGGCCTCCTGGCCCTCAACCCTGGCTTCGCTTCCCAGGCCGGTGTACCACACACAGACATTTGGATTCAATTTAACTTTAAATGCGCCGGCCGCCTGCGAAGCCCTATCTTGCCTGTTGCAGTCGCATCGTTGCGATTTTTGTTAAAAAAATAATTATTTAGAAAAGTAGATTCATTCGTATTTATTCCATGCTAACGTGGCCATTTTGTGTGCCACTAGCGATCTCCCGGGGGCTAAGAGCCACCCGCGTTATTGGTCGCTGCCGCCAAACCACTCCCATCGTCGACGCCTGACGCCGACGCCGCTGCGCGAGCCGATGCGCTTGCCGCTGCGCTGCGACCCGAGGGCGACCGGTCGAGCGGGGCCGCCGTAGCTGCCCTAGCGCTCGGACGGCGCACGTGGCCCACCAGCGCCTCCACCACGTGGCCGCTGCCACGTGGTGCCATGCCAGGCACCGCCCGGGGCCACACGAGCCGCCAGCAGCCAGCAGCCGCGCCCGCGCCGCTCAGCCGAGCCCGCGCGCTCGCCGCCTCCGCGCTCCGCGTCGATGACGTCGCCGCGTCGACCAGATGACATGCCGTAACCATCGCAGGCCCCTCAGGCGCACAGCGTATTATTATTTACCTTGTTTGTCAATTTTCCTAAAATAAATAATATGTGAAGATTTGCTCGAGTTCTCCTTTGTGCTTTCCCAAACTCAGTTCGGCAGGCACAGCCCTAGAGACCCTTCTGGTCCCCACGTCGTGGGGAAGGGAGGGCCTCACCCTTCATTCTTAGGGGTTGGAGAGTATGATCCGTGGCGGATCTGTCGGCATCGCCGAATAAATTTAACTTCATTTTTATTTAAAGTTCAAATCATGTTTAACTTCAGTCCCTTGTGTCTAGAGACTTAAATTCATTTCGCTTTTCCCTTTTCGGCTTCACCTAAAAGTAGAATCGTGAATTTGGGTGACCCTCTCGCATCTAATGCGAACACCATCTCCCCGTAAACTCTCTTTATTTAACAACTCCATTTCATCATTTTTTTTTATTCTTTTTTTTTCCGCCACGTGACAGCAAGCAGTTAAAAAAAATCAAATGTTTCACAAAAACTGCAAAAAACAGTCAAATTTATAAAAAAAAAAATACAATTTCAGTTTACACATAAACATTTTAACAAAAGCATTTAAAATAGCAACCAATAATAATTACTTCCAATAAAAAAATATAAGTATGAGTGATTCTTAAATATGAATATGTGCTATGATTAGATTAAGTATTTAAATTTACAAGTAAGTGAACTGATTTTAATTATAGCAATACTACAAAAATATAATAAAACCATAAATACGAAAAAAAAAACGTCCAAAACTATTATTCAGGTTTATGTAGCCATGCAATATAAGCAAGTTCATGCATGGCACCTACATCCCGTTTGGTGTGTTGCGCTAATATCACCTACTGTAGGTGTGGTATGATGGTAGATGGGCGGTTAGCCCATGTCCAGTTAGATAAAAAAAAACAGTGCGTCATGTGCCGAGGCAGCGTAGGCCCACCTTGAGGTAGTCGGTGTGCACAAGGTGCGTGTTGGCGCGCACGGCCGGCTCCTCGTGCTCGTACTGCGCGAGCAGCAGCCGCGGCAGCTGCTGCAGCGCGGGCGGCGCGAGCGGCGCGCCCCCGCCCGCGCCGCCGCCTGCGCACACCACGCCGCGCAGCCGCCGCACGCACCACACGCGCGCGCGCCACGCTGCGCACACACACACGCACACCCCGCTCTCAGCACTGCTAGCACCAGCGAAAACAATGGGGAAGAAAACTCAAAGCTTATTGAAGATGAGGTAACCTTGAAAACGTCAAAACTGTCATTCCGGTCAAGTTTTATTTACGAGTTATAGATAAAAGATGTACTTCAAGATAAAGAAAAGGAAAAGAAAAGATTTTGTTTGTCTTCAAACAATTTTTAATGTAATTTACCAACCCAAAGTTTGATACGAAATATTCAAGGTAATGTTTTTGTGATATTTTGTCTTTCACAACTTAACAATTTATATAAAACGCAAAAATTTAGTCATTTGATTAAGTACAATTTTCAAAGCCATCCTGTTTTATTTTGTATAGTATCCGACAGCTTTGACAGCTCCTTTAGGTCAGGTCACCGAGACGCCACCTGTTGTGATAAATAAGCAGTTTTCTTCCTCATTGCCCATGCTTTTTAAAGGTTGGGTATGCATGAATAGGATATGTGAAAGACATCACTACATATTTCGTTCTTTAACAGCAATCAAAGATGGGTAGATGGGTAACAGTTTTTTTTATGCAGTGGAAGAAATTCAACAGCAGTCGCAACCTAAAAAATATGAGTGACATGGGCATTATTCTCATAAGGCATTGGAAAATAGTGACTGATAACAGTGGTGCTCGCTAATCAATTGTTGATGACAATCACTCTGGCGCATGAAGCAAATATTTATATTATTTTCACAATCAAATCTTATTTTTCCGTTACATGAAAAAGTGCACTCAGTCAGTGATAAAAACCCCATCAGCTTTATACTGATATTGTACGTAAATAAAAGAATCAATCATGACAGTGGCCAGAAGTGCCGAAATATGGGACGTGAATCTCACACAAGGCGGGCATCTGCGCGCAGATGGCGAGCGCCTGAGCCAGCCGCGGTGCGAGCTGGTGATCCGTGGAGACTGCACTGAGTAGCGGCCCGTCCAGGAGCCGCCACGCGAGCTCCACCGACGGCCGCGATAGCACGTAGCGGTCTGAACCCGAGTCCTGCACACAATATGGGACGTGAAGCTCACACAAGGCGGGCATCTGCACGCACATGGCGAGCGCCTGAGCCAGTCGCGGCGCAAGCTGGTGATCCATGGGGATTGCACTGAGTAGCGGCCCGTCCAGGAGCCGCCACGCGAGCTCCACCGACGGCCGCGATAGCACGTAGCGGTCTGAACCCGAGTTCTGCACAATATGGGACCCTTGCAGCCATGTAAAGTCCTAAAAACCCTCACAATAATAATAATAATAATCTTTATTTCTTCCATACACAATGGTACATGCAAGGGCGGGCTTATTGCCTAAAGTCAATTTCTTCCAATCATCAGGTGGTGAAACAGTTATTGTCGATGTATGTTGCAGGATGGCTCTTGATATATTAGCAATTGCATCGTTTTTGAGACAATCTTTTAAAAATTAATTAAGACGTTCATATTTTCGTCGTTAATATACGCTCTACTAACATATTTTGGGCCAAGAATGTCAGGAGATTTAAGAAGATTATGCTAGATTTTGGAACTCTAAACAGGTTAATACATAATTTATTATTTATTTTATACTTGAGTAGCTCGATATTAACTAACTTCAATCCTAGAAAATGTTTATTAATTAATTTAGTCAGCATGAATTACAGTGATTTAAGGAGGTGATTCTGAAGAAGAAGCAAATTTTTTCCTTTCTTTCTTCGTAATCCGTCCTTGCTTCACATAGACTTTCACTTCACAATGCACAAATAATATCTGAAATTAAAAAATATATACTTAAGCGCAACTTACAGTTGGGGACTGCGTGGAGGGATAAGGGTGAACGTTGAATTTCCAGCCCCAGCCATTGACAGATCCATCGCTGGTGAATCGCCAATGCAGTTCGTCGCCTGTGACAATTAGAAGGTATTAGAAGGTGAGAGCAGTTTTTGCATTCAACAGATGTAACCTGTAATTATACATACCATTGACGATAATTTCTGAAGCCCAGTCGGCAGGCTCTCGCCCGGACCGCGAGGCAAGGATGCGTCCCGCCCCATCTAAGATGATGAGAGGGTCGTTGCGCCTCTCGGTAGAGCAGCCTGGTTCGAACACCACTCGCAGCGCTGACACTCCGGGTATCCGGACAACTCCTGTGATGATGACATTACAAGAAATTAATTAAAAACAAATATGTTAAGATGTAGAAAGTCAGATGAGGACACGGTGGGGGTAGCCCTCTTGAGTATAGCTCCAAAGGCTCTGAATTTTCTAGGACAGGGTCCATCTCCATCACCTTCAGCATATATATTGCTTGATGTGCAGCTGAGGGGTACGCACCGGAGATGTCGGTGTCGTCGGCATAGGGGTGTGGACTGTCGACGGTGGCAGGCCGCGACGGAAATTGTCCCCCGCCCGCCGTCGCCTCCTCAAGCTCACACACCTCCATCACCATGTCAGCCCCTAATAGCTTGATGTAAGGCTGAAGGGTACGCACCGGAGGTATCGGTGTTGTCGGCTAAGGGGTGCGGACTGTCGACGGTGACAGGCTGCGGCGGTAGGTGCTCCTCGCCCGCCGTCGCCTCCTCAAGCTCACACTCCCACACCTCTATCAACATGTCGGCCACTTATTGCTTGATGTAAGGCTAAGGGGTACGCACCGGAGATGTCGGTGTCGTCGGCATAAGGGTGCGGACTGTCGACGGTGACAGGCTGCGGCGGTAGACGCCCCCCACCAGCCGCCGCCTCCTCCAGCTCGCACACGCACACCTCCACCACCATATCAGCCACCCCCGGCTTGCGGCAAAGAGCTGCAGTACACAACATTGTTACAATATAATAATAATAATAATAATAATAATAATAATAATAATAATTCTTTATTTCAGACAAGGAGTCCATATACATAGAATATTAAATTTGCAATAGAACAAAAAAACACTTCAATAACATTTCAATAACCCGACCGCAGTCACCGCTTCATGGAAGATGTAGCTGAGACCAAAATCGGAATATTTTTCCAGCCCCACCCTCCATAGCAATAACTGCAGTCTGGTTCTCAGTTGAGAATAAACGGTGCCGGAAGCCAGCCACTCGCTTCCGGATAACAGCAGCAAAACTGTCCACCCTCGCCTCTGCGAACATACCCGAGGCGCTGCAGTACCTGGGCAGTCTAAGCAGATAGCGAAACACATTGTTGTACTGCACTCGCAGGGCATTGTACGCTCGTTGAGTGTAGTTAGCCCACAACTGACATGTATACAGTGACTGGCAGTAGGTCTTAAACAACAGAATTTTGACTTCGTGTGAGCACCGAGCAAACCGTCTCGCCAACATATTCCCCACGACTGCCAGTGAACGTCGCTGTCGTTCAATATCCAGATCATCATGCAACTTTTCAGTTACAATATGTCCCAGATACTTGAACTTATCAACAACGCTCAGTGGACAGCCATAAAGATATACCGGGGGGACGGTCCCCGGGCCCCTACCGTGGCGGAAAACCAGCACCTCCGTTTTGGCGGCGTTATACCTGAGTCCGTGAGAATTGGCATATTGTTCACAAATGCCCAGCAGTTTTCTTAAACCACCTATCGTGGGGCACAGTAGCACCATGTCATCCGCATAACTTAAATTGTTCATGCAGTCACCTGCAATGTGACATCCAACATGTGCGCCCCTGAGCTCCACGATAAGATCGTTTACATAATAATTAAACAGGTCTGGCGAAGTTAAGCCCCCTTGTCTAACTCCACAGTTTAGTTGGAAAACTTCTGACATGGAGGAGCCCCATCTCACTGCATTTGTCTGGTTTCCGTACCAGTGCCTATAGAGACCAATAAGTTCCGAAGGAATACTCGATTTACGCATTTTGTTCCATAGTACATTGTAATTAACAGTATCAAATGCTCGGCTTAGATCGAGAAAACATGCGTAAACCGAAGTGTTCCTGTCTTTGTAATGATTAACAATTTGTTTCAGCGTCATAATAGCCATTTCAGTAGACGCACCGGCACGGAAACCAAACTGTGAGCTGTCGATGTCTATATGCGCCAGCAGTATCGGCTGTAATAACCTCTCAAACAACTTCGCCATAACCGTTGCGAGAGATATGGGTCTGTAATTTTTTAGGGTAGAGAGGTCTCCCGTTTTATTCTTTACTACAGGAACCACAATAGTTCGCATAATTTCCCCAGGTAAGTAGGTATGGAGCAAGCATTGGTTAAACAACTTGGCAAGCGCCAAATAGAGGCTATCACCTCCGAACAGCAGATGCTCCACGCTTAACCCGTCGTGTCCCGGCGACTTCCCCCTCTTCATACCGAGCACCGCTTGCTTCACCTGTTCGGCCGAGAAGCGGATGGTCACCGGGGCAGCCACAACATTGCTAGGATTATCATTTGCGCACAAGACATCGGCACTCTCGACAGTGAAATGGGTTCTGAACAAGTTAGCTATTCCCACGGGCTCCTGCACACCGCCCACACTTACGGGCAAGTTACGTTTGTATTCATGTTTTTTCGTTTCTCTCCAGAATTTGTCAAAACGCTTAACGGATAATTGGCTCGCAAGTATATCCATTCTGATTTGTTCTTCATTATTCTGTGCCCACTTCAACTTACTTTTGAAGTGCTTACGCGATTCACACATGTCACTGTACACCGGCCCAGACGCAGGCCTACCACACGCAAGCCACTGCGAGTACATGAGACGCGCGCGCCGGTGCGCGGGCTGGACATGCAAGTTCCACCCAGGCACAGGCGGTGACGTAGCACGTCTGCCGCCGCCCCCACCTCGCCCACCTGTGCCGGCATGCTCGTAAGATAAATTGGAGGCGAGAGTGATGGCTGAGACAATTTCATCATACGTTAAGTCAATACATTTTCTGTGTTCATCATTAAAACAAATATTATTACTATTACAATCAAGTGAAATAGAGTTTTTTAATTTTTTTAACGAATTATCACAAATTTCGCGGAACTTTTCACTTTGAAATTGGGTTAATATGTATCTCATAAAATATGAATCTCCATAATATAAGGCTAACCAAGGTGGTAAAAAATTGGGTAGGTTGCATAGGGGACAGTTGCAATAAGTTACTCAGACCAAATATTGCCAAGAAGATGTACCATTCGTAATTGCTATATCATGTTTGAAAAAATTTGTCTAGAGGAAGTGAAGGTATGCAAATCAAACCGTATGACAGTGGGAAACCGCGTGAAGGAATGCCAAGCAGACAGATAAATGTCATCGTAGATTGACATGACTAAACAGACATGTCATTTTACATGTCCATTTACTGTTCTTGCAAACAATCACCAAACTTTATACCCCTGCTGACTTATTTTGAAATTATGAATAGTTAAAAATATTTTGCAGGGTTGTAAAAAATTCAGGCATGCCGATTGGATCAACAAAGAGACTCACAATGGAGCTATTAACATCTTAGTGCAGAAAAAAAGGCACAATAAAATTAGCAGTAGACGCAGAAGAATATTTGTATTATGAACATTTAGTTAATAATTAAATAATATATAATATAATATAATAATAATTAATTAAATAATAAAAAATAAAAGACAATGTGCACTCAATCAGTGAAGTTCACGCATCAGCTTGCAGCTGCTAGTATATGATAATACATATAAAGAGAAGATAAAATGGTTCAATAAAAAGTTTGGTTCCCAAAGATCTTACAACCCATTTAGAGCTCATTTACCCATGAGAACATCGGAGATGATTTTGACAGCGTTCTTGGAGTCCGGTATCCTGCCAGCCGCGGCCAGCTTCAGCAGGTCGACGAGGGCGCGTGCGTCCGACTCGCCCAGGTGCGATGTGAAGTTGTCCAGCATCGCCTGTCAAACATGTGCCCAGACAGTGACGATATATCCTCAAAACGAATGTGCCTTAAGTTAAACATTATTTTTCGTACTAAGCAATTACGTAGCTTACGCGGGTATTGCGTCAATCAATTTCGTCACCAGCTCTCTACTTATAATTTGGATTCTCCTGTACAGTCCCCCTGACCATAATCAATACAGTGCTTAAGATTGTATTGAAGATACCTGTGCAAGGGAACTTTGCTTGTTGAAGTGAAGTCTTGCACTATATTCATAAAGTAATTATTTTTGCAGCTTTCTTTCTTTAATCAATGTGTTCTTGCTTCACGGTAGATTTTACATACATATCATATCCTGTCTAATTTGTCTGTTGTTAAAAGTCTTGCCACTCAAATTAATCTGTAAACTTTTGATCTATGTTACTTAGAATATTAATTTTACTGATGCATATTATTTAGATTAAATTTTTTTGCCTAAAGCAATAATCCTCTAATCCTCCTGACCAGAATATGTAGTTTCAAATTTCCGAAATACACCAAAGTAGCAGTAAGAATATTATAATAGAGTGACAATCCTCACCTTGGGTGCCTCCATTGGTTGGACGGTCATGGTAGCTGCAGCGACTGACAAAGCGCTGGAGGACATGACGGTGGAGTGACGCGACGACATTGAGCCGCTGAGAGGGCTGCTAGTGCCACTCTGCGTAAAGAAAATTCCTGATTTTACAACCCAAATTAAAACAGGGAGTATTGTGAACATCCATACTGAAATGGCATACTGTGTGTAGAGGCCAAAAGCAAATGAATAAGGCATGTGGGTTTTCAGTGCTCAAACCGCACCTTTAACTTTTCCTTCTCTCATGGCTGTAGCATGGTAATAACCATAGGAATGCTATATCATATAGCTTTATGATATAGCATTCCTAATGACCAACCTTCTAGTCATAGCAGCGGGAGAGCTAGTCCCACTTATGTTGTTATGTGTTAGCAGGAAACAGGGAGTGTTCCAGGATAAGTATGCCCTTCGGTGTGTGGAATACCCAACGACCAACCGTGAGGTAGCAACGGGAGCCGCTATTCCCACTAATCTCTCAGGGAAACGCACGTCAACACAGAGTGTAGAATCCCCAATGACCAACCATGAGGTTACAGCAAAGGGAGTCGCTATTCCCACTAATCTCTCAGGGAAACGCACGACGTCAACACAGAGTGTGGAATGCCCAATCACCAACCGTGAGGTTACAGCAAAGGGAGCCGCCATTCCCACTAATCTCTCAGGGAAACGCACGACGTCAACACAGAGTGTCGAATGCCCAATCACCAACTGTGAGGTTACAGCAAAGGGAGCCGCCATTCCCACTAATCTCTCAGGGAAACGCACGACGTCAACACAGAGTGTGGAATGCCCAATCACAAATCGTGAGGTTAAAGCACGGGAGCCTCTGTTCCCACTAATTTCTCAGCGAAACGCTAGTGGAGACCATGGCCCAATAAGGTATTCAAGGTCATCCCAGCTTGGGATGTGGTCGTGAACATACCTCCAGCGTGGTACCAAAGCCGTTCATTTGGCACTCTTACATACCGAGGCACAATTATGGATCTCTCAATTCCATGTGCACAAGGCTTGATCAGCCATCGCATGCATTAGCTTTGCACTTCTTGTTCTGCAGACAAGCACCGAAGATGCCGGTACGGTAGCCCAAAGTACCAGAGTCCAAATAGCTCGACCTATAGTACGGGCTGCGAATTGCACTTTTAGGTAAGGGGAGGAGTGTATAAGAAGGAGAACGAATGTGATTAGACATATAAATACAGGCATAGTTGCGCGGTCGGCTGGCGCCTCGCCGCCGCCGGTTCTCGCGCCCTCCTCGCCCTCGCAGTCGGGCTCGTGAGCGTCGCTCGCACACGCCGCCGCCGCTGCCGCCGCCGCCGCTGCCGCCGCCGCAGCCGCGCCCGGCGCCGCGCGCGCGCTCGCCTCGTGCGGCCGCAGCGCTTCCACTATGAAGCTGCGAGCCTGCAGCCACATTCACTTATTTACTTACACGTTTGCTAGTCTATGAACTTGTCCGCCAGCTACGCTATTTTATTTTAAAAAAAAAACGGTCATGTGCGAGACGGACTCGCACACGAAGGACTCCGTACGATTATACAAGATTTGACCCAAAGCAATCACGTTCCTTGTAGGCCACCGTACAAGAAACGTGATTTCCCTTTATTATTTTATTTTTATTTGAACATGATTTAGACACATCAGCCTAGGCTGCCTGTCTAATATAAAATAAATAAATATTTGTTGTTGTAGCTGCAACAGAAATACACACACAAATATGAATGTATATATGTGAATACACAAATACACAAAAATGTATCTATCTACATAGCACGTGGCATAGAACATGAGAAAATATGTTTTCTCGAATTTTACGCTAGATGCCCCCACGAGCCGACACACACCTGCGCGATGTGCAGCGCCAGCAACATGAGGGCCAGGGAGTGCTGCACCGCGGAGGGCGGCTCCAGCGCAAGCGCCGCAGCCGCCAGCGACGCGCGCGCCTCGCCTCCGCCGCCGCCACCGCCAGCGTCGCTCCCACCGCCGCCCCCGCCGCCAGCGCCACTACCGCCGCCGCTCTCCTCGCCCTCGTACAGACCTGCAGGTCGAAGAGACATTCTATTATGTCACTAGCCCATCACACCACATTCAAGAAGGAATCAATTGGCATGAATTCAAATAAAGTCTAAGTTCATCCATACTGATATTATAAATGCGAAAGTAACTATGTCTGTCTTTTGCATTTTCACGCTTAAAATGATGAATAAATTTTTATGAATTTTGGTATAGAGATAGTCTGGACCTTGGAGAATGACATAGGCTACCTTTTGTGGCGAAAATGTTCATCTCGCAAACAGGGGATGAAAGTTTGTATGGGGAAATATATAATATCCAGGAAATAATTCTGTTTGACATCAGTCCAAAGCGACATTGACTTGAGTGTAGCGAGGTACATCAGCTAGTTTCATATAAATCATTATCAGGGTCAAACAGCGAGTACAAAAGGATGGGAGTAGCTGGATTATAGCATAGATATTATAGACACCTTTACATATGTATTTACATAGTGCCCGCCGGTCATTTTACTTACGAATTCCCTCACTCCTGATATTCACGAGTTTGAACAACATGTTAAAACACGTAAGAATATCACAGGATGCTGCAACGAACATTCAATGTTGAGCATCCCGAATTGGTAAGCGAACTTACCACTATCAAGGCATTATCACTAATACGTGTCTACGCTGTCGCTTTATGGATGAGTTTTAATTGCCAATTCCGTCCTTCGTTAAGGCTGCTAATCAGTGGCAGTTTAATCTTAATTTCTCAGAGAATATTTTACTAATCATGATACAATTGCGTTATTTGAAACTTCACTTATATCCGCATAATCTGAATGATTATTGTTAAAATAGCATAACATTAGCCTGATAGAAAAAATCGCGAAAATAGGTATAGATTTTTTCACAACATGCGGTATTTCTAAGAATTGGTATTCATTACAGAGCTAGTAATCGCACATAATGTTTATCAACTTTTTTGAATGATCATTATTGCTTTGGACATAATTTTTCATTAAAAACATGAAAAAAAAAACCAATTTTGGACTTATGATAAAATTTCTCTTTCTCTTTCGTTTTCTCGGCGATTCCCTATTGTCATTTGGGTAGCCTCAGTTCGCTGCAATGTTTGGGCACGCCTCTCTGCGCATTGGCGAGCATAGCACAACTCCTACGCTCAATTCAATAGATAGCGTCATACTCATACATAAATTTCTAGCGTCATACTCACAGTTAATAGATTGGGCCAAATGACCCTCCATCTGGTTCCAAATGGAAAATAATAAGTCAGACTTAATTTAATAATACATTTTGGTGAACGGCACTGTGAATGTAAATATACGTGAATGGAGTGTCGCAAACTGAACCGCTGAACACTGACCGAGGGCGTGCGCGCCGAGCGGGTCCCGCGGCGCGGGGAAGGGCAGCGGCGCAGGCGGCGGCGGCGGGCGGTCGGCGCGCGCGGCGCCCGCGTGCAGCGACCACGCCACCGAGTGCGACGAGCCGGCGGCGGCGCGCTGCACGCCCTCCACGCCCGCCACCGGCGCCGGCCGCCGGTTCACGCACGTCGACCCGTTGCCCTGCTGGCCGTGGTCATTGTCGCCCCACGCCCACACCTTCAACAGTGTCATACCTTACAACAGTGACCACATACTGTAGTAGTTCATTACACAAATAGTAGAGTTAAGGCGCTAGAACTAGCCAACTACTTGCGCCATAGAAATGCACCTATATGCAGTGAAACGCCTCAGAAAGTCCAAATAGAACTCCAGCCTGATAAAAGATTGTTAATATTGTGGTGAAATAACCTTTAAACTTGGGGGCGGAGCTCTGGTAATCGGAATGAAACACCTGGATCTCTTGACTTCAATGTTTATGTAATTAATAAAGAAGCTAAAAATAATAAATTAAAGAAAAAATACTCGTGAAGAAAAATAGTCCTTTTTGTTTCAAGGTGTCGCGAGTGACAGACTAAAGTTAGCTCTTTATATGAAAAAGATCTTTTTAACAATAATTATTAATCGCCAGGAATATCTGGCGACATTCTTCCATTACTCCGGCGATGAATAATTTCCCCAAGGGATTTAGCCTACCTACAATGTCAAGAGAAAAAATAGAGCGGCTAACTTACACCTCGATGCTAAATGAGGTCGGGGAACCTTCATCTCACATCTAAAACTCTTGGATAGTAAAATCCGAAAGCTTTACGACCCTCCAAAACCGCTCAGAAATCGGGACGGAAGTGTATCATTCTACGACACAAACTCTACCTATCCCGGTAGCAGAAAATTATGCTAAACGTTAGCTCAAACGACCAAGTGTCGTGGTATAGTTACAATAAACTTTTCTGCCACCTCGCATTATGGTGGTGCGGCACCATGTTATAAACAAACGCTGTTTAGTAAGTTTTCAACCTTAGGGTTGTGACTTACCTAATTTACTAATACAGGGGTCAGTAGGACCGATTACCTACCTAAACTAATATTAACTTAAGAAAAGTTATTTGAACAAAAATATAATTAAAGTTGTTTTAAATTATTAAAATTATTCAGTTAAATTAAAATAACCATTAAGATGAATTAGAATAGAATTAAAGCAACGTTTAAATAAAGATAAAATTATTTAACTGATATCGTTATTTATTAATTTTAGATTTGACCAAACAATATCCGAACGCGGAGCTATATCAGGTTTATAACAAATCTTATTGTCTAAATTTACCTTTCTCAAACAAGCATCAACCTTCTGTACACGCTCGCATTCACACCGTGGTCACGCTACAATCTAAAAGCTTGTAGGCTATGCACGACGCGCGAAAGTTTGATGAAAGGAACACGTAGTATCATTTACATTTACAAAAAATATTCAAATATTTGTACGAAACATATTATAATAGGAAGATAACAATAAGAGGACACAATCTACGGTCACACTTCTCTCGGAATGAAACACCTGGATCTCTTGACTTCAATGTTTATGTAATTAATAAAGAAGCTAAAAAGAACAACTAAAAAAGCTGTCAAAGGTGACAGACCTAAAATTTTTCCGAAATAAACAAATCTACCATTATTCAGGCTAGTTTCAACATTTTGAAGATTACGGAGGAGAACGGTTACTCTCTTTGCTGATGTGGAGATAGCGCCGATTGGTCTTAAGACCCAGTCCAAGAATTCACTACTTTTGGTTCCACCGCTTGTTTCTGGTACTTCAAGGGTAATTCTACAAATCATGAATCCAAGATAACACGCCGCCGATACATCAGGCGAGCGCGTCTGCACGCCGCCTCCACGCCACTGCCACCCTCGCGCCCGGATTGCCTTCCCCGGGAGCGCCGACCCGCCTTCGCGTCGCTTGAAGCATCGTATATAGACAGCAGCATCAAAGATGCACTAACCCGCCACACCGCCATACCACCACACCGCCACACGCACTCGGGGATGTATTGAAGATCTGGCGAAAATCATATTGACAGATAAAGGTGACACATCTAGAAAAACCCTTGGTTTAAGGCGATCAAGAGTACATAACTACATAAATTAGACCAAAGCATTCAAAAAAACTTTCTACTATACATACACCGCAGTGCCTCCAGGGTGGCACACCGCCTTTTTAATATTATTTCCTTTTTAATTGTTAAGTATTCTTCTTTTCATTTCATTCAATATTGTTATGCCAGCCATTTTTTATTAATTATCATATTGACATTACTTTTGTAAGTATTTATATCACGTTTAGTTTACATTATGGTTTTATATTTTATAGAGGTATGGCATTGATCCTGCCAGGCACTAGTAACGAAAGTCAAACATCCGATGAAGGCATAGAAAACCTAGTGCAGTGCCCGGACTGCTTACAACCCAGATTTTTCAAGGGTACAAGGGGGTTAAAAGTGCACCATGGAAGAAAACATAAAGCAGCGCCCACCCAAACCCAAACACATAATAATAACGACTTATTATGGCAAAGAATGAGTAATTTTAAATTTAAATATCCCGTAGTGAAAAGAATTCCTCGTGGCGCACGTTCATCAGTGGCCACATCTTTATCTAGCCACATTAAAAATGTCCTAAAAGATAACGACGCAGAGAGCTGGGAAAAACTAATGACGTTTTCATTCCGTACGCTGCACGTGGGGCGGGAAAAGGATGCGGGAGTTTCCCTTACCCAAAAAATTAGGCAAAACTGCAATAACACAAATAACTTATCTGCAAATGATCCCTACTCTCGAGACCAGTCAAGTGCAAGATTCGAACCCTGTCGAACTGGTAGCATTCTCAAAAAGATTGAGTCAAAAATAAACGATGGAGACATAAAGGGAGCCGCTCAGCTTCTATTCTCACAGGATGCTGTCGCTCCAAACTTACCGGACACCATTTCAGCCTTAGAGTCCAAACATCCACCTTCATCCCTTACAACACAACTCCCAGATCCCCCTAGCGTCTCAGAACCGACACCTATAGCGAAAATTGAGGATGTATTGGCGGCGATTATGTCCTTCAGGAACGGTTCTGCAGGTGGCTTAGACGGTATGTCCCCACAGCATTATAAAGATCTGGTGTCTAACTCTGTGGGCCCTTCTGGAGCGATCCTCCTCGAGGACCTAACGCAGCTTGTGAACCTGATGCTGTCAGGAAAAGTGTGCATAGATATCACCGATGTTCTATATGGTGCTAACTTATGTGCGCTAAAAAAGAAAGATGGAGGAATTCGTCCAATAGCCATTGGAAACACTATCAGGCGAATAGTCTCCAAAATTTGCTGCAAAAAAGTTCGATCTGATCTATCAGAAAAGTTCCAGCCCATTCAAGTCGGTTTTGGGAGCAAAGGAGGTTGTGAAGCTGCAGTACACGCCGCACGCGGTTTTTTGTCTGAAAACAAAGCTGGAGTTTTGTTGAAGGTGGATGTTAGAAATGCATTCAACTCCGTAAATAGAGGCGCAATGTTGGCAGAAATAAAAGATAATCTTCCACAATGCTACCATTATCTTTGGCAATGCTACAGCATTTTTTCTAAATTAACTTATCAAAATCACCTACTTCATTCAGCGGTCGGCTGCCAACAGGGTGACCCACTCGGACCAGCTATTTTCAGTTTAGCGATTCATCCCGTCATATCGTCTCTTAATTCTAAATTCAATGTATGGTACCTGGATGATGGCACCATAGGAGGTGATGCAACCACAGTTTTCGAAGATTTTCAAGACGTTATAAGAAAATTCAAAAATATCGACTTAGAACTTAACCTTTCAAAGTGTGAGCTATACATCCCTGACTCGTTCACGGAAACGGAAAAAAGCGAAATCAAATCCAAATTTACATCCATAGCTCCTGAAATAAAAATTGTCAACAATGAAACGCTTCATCTCCTAGGGGCGCCGATTCTGGAGGAATCTTTCCGCGGTTTTGTTTTAAATCAAATTTCAAATTTTAACCAAAATTCTGATAATTTGAAAAAAATCAATCCACACATGGCATTATTCATCATTAGGTTCTGCTTATTTGTTCCAAAATTCACATATGTTCTGCGTTGTACTCCTCTTTGGCGACATGGGGATCTCCTAGAAGACTTAGACAGTATGATTCGAAAAATGTTAGTTGGCATTCTTAATTGCATTATTGACGATCGCAGCTGGCTGCAAGCTACTCTTCCAGTCCGTATGGGTGGCTTAGGTATCCGGCGGACTGCTAGTGTGGCTTTGCCAGCCTACCTGTCTTCATCACACAGCACTCAGAAACTTCTGAACAATATTTTGAAACCATCAAGTGAAACAGAGGCCGCGTTCTTAGCTGAAGCCAAAACGTCATGGGAGCAAGCTTGCCCAAATACACCGCTGCCCACCAGTGTGATTTCTCAAAAGCTATGGGACGAGCCCCTTTGTAAACAGATACAAGAAAACCTTTTAAACAATCCTGTTAACCCAGCAGATCGAGCTCGTCTTCTTGCTACGAGCTCAAAAGAATCAGGATACTGGTTGCAAGCTGTGCCTTCCTCGAATGTCGGCACGTTATTAGATCGAAACACGTTTTGTCTTGCGGCTAGCCTTAGGATCGGTGCCAAAATTGTTGAGCGACACCGCTGCCAGTGCGGCGCGATGGTCGATCAACTCGGCCACCATGGCCTATCGTGTCAACGCAGCGCCGGTCGCCTATCCCGCCATGCCAGCTTAAATGACGTCATCCGTCGGGCTCTTGCCTCCGTCAATGTGCCGGCTCTTCTGGAGCCGTACGGTATTGCACGTGACGACGGTAAGAGGCCAGACGGAATGACGCTCATTCCGTGGAAAAACGGAAAAAGCTTAGTATGGGACGCAACATGTGTAGATACGGTGGCGCCCTCTCACATTGATGCAACCTCCCTGGAAGCAGGCGCGGCGGCTGCAGGCGCGGAGGCACTAAAACGGCGCAAATATTCAATGCTCAGTGAGTGCTATATGTTTGTGCCGTTTGGTGTCGAAACGTTAGGCTCATGGGGGCCGGATGCTAGAACTCTGTTTGAGGATTTGTCGTCGCGGTTGATCGAATCATCGCGTGACCAGAGGGCTGGCTGGTATCTCGGGCAGAGGTTGAGCCTAGCTATCCAGAGAGGGAATGCGGCCAGTCTTTTGGGCACCCTGCCGCCTGGCAGCGATATGGCTGAAATTTATTATTTGTTATAAATGTGTGTAATTTTAGGAATAGTTTAATTTATAGGATAATGTTTAATATTTTAGTTTTTAATTTCTTTGTTGACTGATATTAAATGCCTAAGCTAAAAATAATAAATTAAAGAAAAAATACTCGTGAAGAAAAACAGTCCTTTTAGTTTCAAGGTGTCGCGAGTGACAGACTAAAGTTAGCTCTTTATATGAAAAAGATCTTTTTAACAATAATTATTAATCGCCAGGAATATCTGGCGACATTATTTCTAGGTAGTAGTTAAGTACTATTCAATCATTTATTTAAATAAAAATTATAATTAATAAGTCGATTTTTCACATTAGAAATATGAAAGTAATATGATTTCTAGATATAAGCAAAAACAGCATATATGCATAAATAAATAATTCCATTTGCTTTTAGATTTCTACATTTAGTCAAAAAAGTTCGGTAATGGACACCGTTTCCGCGATGTATTTTGTATAGAAAAAGGAAACATACATTAACTAAAATAGGTTGATTCCTAGACAAAGAATCATATATTGTAAGAATGACACCTCTAATCGTCAGACTTAGTTAGCTTGGGGTTCCTCATCTAACTTTGCGATTTGGCTAGTACCAGGGCCTTAAAACTAAATGTTGTGTTCGTCTATAATTAAGAATGCGCTCAGTCTGTTATCCTCTGCGTTTTCTATGTATGCATGAGTGGTGTTCTTGACCTTAAACCTTAATAAAAAAAAACCTACAAAAAAGGTTTGTAAAAAACAACCTACAGTTTTACATGGATTCCGAACCATGGAGCAGCTTGAATTCGTTTTTTTTTAATGTGACTGGACATGGATGGCTAATACCACACCTTCTGTCATGGTATTAGCCCAACACACCACATGGGAATTAGGTGCCATGCCAGGACCTTCCTTATATTGCACGGCTACATTGAACTGGATGGAAAACACGGACAATTTTCATTGCCGCTTCGACCATCGTTCATCCAATGCGATGGTACCAACCCGGGCGGGATAAACCCTACCAGCTAGTAAGTAAGGAAGGGGACCTACAGTTTAACGTGGAATCCGAATCACGGCCAGCCTCTCTCAATGGTCGAATGGTCACCCATCCAAGACCAGACCGGACCCAGCGTTGCTTAACTTCGGAGAGCGATCGCCGAAGTGTCGCGCCACTGGGCCATTGAGGTATTCGTGATGAAATGCACTTATCCAACTCAGAAAGAGAAAGTGGTGCATGCACGGGGCGAGGATTTGAACCCAGACCTGTGGTATGCTAGTCAAGTCCGCGCCAAAAAAATATGTTTCCCCCAAAATATGTTAGAGAGGCGATGGCTGTGCCCATTGTAATGCTCACGAGCGGGTGCTGTTTGCGGGGACTGGCCTGCTTCGATTGGCAACATGTTAGATGGCGGGCATAACCTTTGCAAACAAACTGATATTTACTGTACCAATGTCGACTTGTACATAAAAAAACATACCTGACAGTCGCTGGTGACGGCAAGGCAGTGCAGCGCGCCGACAGCGACGTGCGTGACGTGGCGGCCGCGCAGCGCCTCCACCAGCGTGGGGCGTCGCACGTGCGAGTCGCAGCCGTGCCCCAGCCGGAAGTAGTCACCCTTACCCCACGTCCACACCTGTTCGGACCCAACTCGTTTTTTATATCCGACCCACCGCAAAAATAGAGTCTTATCGCAACCACTAGACAATTTGTATATGCATGAACACAATGCACAATGCATAAACAGCCCAAGATTGATAGGATAAAGTGGAACGAATAAAAAACCAAATTGACCATTGCCATTGCGTTGCCCTAATGTTATTTTATTTTATGTAAATGTATGTGTGTGAATTTAGTATGCTATGTTGTAATACCTATCGGTCTAAAAATACAATAATAAAATAAATCAAGCCAATGTGCGTGGAATTGGCTTTCCCAGGAGACTGAGAAGTTAATGTGACCAGAAAGGTCATGTGCACAGAAAAGGTAACGGAAAACATGTATTAAAATATTAATGTCAAGTGAAAGAATTGTGACTCAGACGACAATTCAATTAACTGTGAGATTTTTTATAATTCGGAAGTTATTCATGGCAAAAAGTTATGACATTTAGTTATTACACAAAGAAAACGAATAAACACTAACCTCCCCATCTCTAGTCAGAGCGAGGCTAAACTGAGCACCGCACTCCACCTGAACCACTCCTAAAGTGTTTAGCCTCTCCACATTCTGTGGTATTGCACAGCCTTCTGAGCCTCCACGACCTGAAAACGAAAATCAATTAGGTCACCACTTAAAGTCCTTATAATAACTATCTTAAAAAAAAACCGGCCAAGTGCGAGTCGTACTCGCACGGGAAGGGTTCCGTACCTTCGTACAAGATTTAACACAAAAAAATAACGTTTTTTGTGTTAAATCTTATACTTAATCTTATCTAATTATAAAAAAATATAAAAATTAAAGGGGGGACCTTTAATTTTTATATTTTTTTATTTTACCTATTTGTTGTTATAGTGGCAAAATAAATACACACTCTGTAAAAAAATTCAGCTGCGTACCTATTACGGTTAATGAGATACAGCCCTGTGACAGACGGACGGACGGACGGACGGACGGACGGACGGACGGATAGCGGAGGCTTAGTTAAACAGCCAAAAAAACGTATCTGAATAAAACCATTTGTTTAGTTTTCGTAGTAGTCAAAATGTTAATTTTTCAGTAGCATTTCTTCTTCTTGTGAATGGACCTTCATAAAAATACAAACATTATTGTCTATGACACGATTAAAATTTTGAAATCAACCGCCGTTTTAAAAGATTGTCACTTTTTCACGTCTAGTTATATTTTGCTGTCCATTATTTTCACCAATTCCTGCCAGACAGTGCTTTTGATATCAAAGAGATAGGCAACCCCCTCCCCCCCCCCTGCAATTATTTATTAATCATTGTTATTTCGTCATTAAAATCCCAATTTTTTATTATCTATACAATCCACATTCTTGATTTCTCACAGGATTTTAATTGACTACATGAAAGCAGAGCATACCAAGTTTGCCGAAGTCACCATCTCCCCACGAGAACACTTTGCCGCACTGCGTGAGCGCGAGGGTCTGCGCGTCCCGCGAGCCGCACGCCACCTGCACCACTCTGTAGTCTGCCAACGCTTCCACCTGAGAGAATCAACCAAAATTATTTTCAATAAGGTACTACACTACCTTGCATAATCTTTTTTATTACATTGAAAAAGTATGAGATACCAATTTTACAGCAATGAAAGAATTATAAATTTCCCTATCTGGAAAGATGGCCAGTCAGATAGGTTTAAAGATTAAAGGCAACAATACAATATCTACCTAGGGCCTAAAGAGATGTCATATGGTAGGAACAAGTGGAGGTGTAGCGCCACCCATAGCATTGGACTGTTTCTTCACCAACTTGCATTTTTCCAGAACTTTGATGTTTTTTATATAGAACCATACAAGATAACAAGTAAGCATACTATAAAAGTTGCAAATAGATATACAAATGCTGACTGTAGCAGTCGGTGTGAGCGTAGAAGGTGATAGTGTGCGTGGGAGACATAGATAGAGCAGTCAACATTTTCAATCCCACCGTTTAATGAACTTGGTTACAGTACGACATTGGCCTGAAGGGTCTATAATCAATAGTATTAGGTAACATCACATCAACTTAGCACTCTTGGTAGTGGTACTTAAAAATAATACGCATGGTATCACTGCATTTCTTCCCATGCATATCGTGTTGTGCACCAGAGGTGGTAAGTTATTTTCGCCCAGGTTGGTTCCATTACATGGAATTAACCATGGTTTATTTTAATTTTATAATTGGTCATGGATGGCTAATAACCACACCCACTTTATATTAGCCCAACACACCACATCCCATCATTAGCATTTCTGGTTTAAGCAACAATGTAGATTGTCCAAGTCTTCAATCCATTTCAATGGAACCGTGCAATATAAGAAAGATCCTGGCATCTAGTTCCTATATGGTCAGTCAGTCAGTCAATGTGTTTGCCTCCACTGCTTGACATACGCATCTCCAATTTCCCTCCAGTCCTCCCGGCCCTCACTGGTACGGAACGATTGCTTTCCACCTAAATGGTAGTTTGGGCTAAGTAGTGTCTAAGTAGGTGTGGTGTTAGGCATCCATGTCCCGCGAGACCGACCCGTTTGGGCAGCAGCTGTACGGCGTCGTCGCCGTGTCCGAGCCGGCCGTACTCGCCGAGGCCCCACGTGTAGAGGCGGCCGCGCGCGGTGACGGCGGCACTGTGCGCGGAGCCGCACGCGACGCCCACCACGCGCTCGCAGCCCAGCGCCTCCACGCAGCGCGGCACCTCCAGCGTAAGACGGTTGCCGTGGCCCAGCTTGCCGTCCTCGCCCTCGCCCCACGAGTATACCTGTGCAGCCACATGTTTAGTTTACACGACGGCAGTTCTATTCCGTAGCTCGTTATCTCCAATCCAGACATGTATCTGGAGCTACGAAATAGAACTCTGGGAGAGTGGGAGCAATTCCAATCTCGAAATATCCAAAATATGGTGCTGAGAAATATAGTATATATTATAGTATAACTTGTAACCAAGAAATACATGAATACCTAGCAATGCCAACGGTAGAGCAAGTGGTAAAAAACCAGTGCGCAAGTTACAAGAACAAGCTTGAAAACACACTAATAACTTGGCTACAAGTCTATTAAACACAAGTGACACTGTTTCCCGTCTGAAACGCTGGAACATCCTAGACGTGGACAAGAGATAGTAGACAGCACCAATAGGTGTAACCGAACAGGGGATGAGGCTTGCTGCAGCATCTCCTGCAAAATAGAACCACCGGAAACCATCTGATTTTGGCTCTGTGAGCCGATGGCAGATTCAAAACGTAGCAAAAAAAATGTATGGCAGCATGGAAAGATGGCAGAAGTCCTTTGCCTACAAAAATATGTTCACGTAGTTTTTTCCAAAGGTCTGGTTACCTTTCCATCGGCGGTGAGTGCGAGCGCGTGCTTGCCACCCGAGTGCACGGCGACGCGGCGCACCAGCACGTGCGCGAGGTGCGGGTTGGCGCGCGGCGTGCTCACGTTGCCGCTGTGCCCGAGCCCCAGTCGCCCATTGGCACCCTCACCGCAGACAAACAACTGCGAACGTTGGGTAAATATACTTTTTCGTGCTAACCAGGTACGTCGCTTATTCCAAGGAATGTGACCCACATTAAAGTAGTTCCAGTAGTATTAGTTTAGTGGTTATTAGGCTCTTTCTCTAAATAATGTGTCTTTGTTTAACGGTCGATTATACATACATACATGCCACATTCCTTGGGACAATGGAGTTGGGTTGAAAAGAAACCCCACCGACTGACCGTAAACAGCTAACAGACGAATGTCGGTTAGCACTGTTAGCCCTGAAGCCTTATTCTGCTAATTGATAACTGCGCGCGTAATGTTTGTGTTTTGTCAAAACCGCATGTTTCGGCGAAATCGTATTCTACTAGAGCAGTTTGAAAAATGCATGCGTTGTGTTTGGGTTTTGTTCGCAAACTCGTAACGCGCGCTCCGTGTTCTCGTGGGCCGTGTGTTTTGCCGAAAACTTGCGGTTTTGAGAATTTGATTTATCAAATTCAATGGTATCGGCTCCTATAAGTTGATGTTTTCTTGAAAAAATTAATGAATTTGTATTATTAGATTCCAATTATCTTTTTACGTACATGTTTTCACAAAGTAGGTAATTCGTTTTCTGACTCTTAATGCAAATTAAACATATACTACGTAAATCTATACGAAGGAAAACTATTTTGTCACTATTTTAATCACAATATTGGCATTATCTAAAATTCTACTGGCAAATAAATCACACCGACATATTTTGTACTACATATGTATGCATGCACGTATAGGCAAATGAAAGGAGTCGAGCGCCTCTCTCGCAGGTTTATACTTGATTCGAAGCATCGCTTCGCTTGCAGCTGCTAGTGTATATAATAATAACCCTTTGGGTACGGAACCCTAAAAAACACCAAAAGAGCAGCCATATCAATTCTTCTTTGGGAGCGATAGAATTGATACAGTGAGTCAGTTTCAGAGGGATGCAAAGTTGCAGTGAAAAGAAAGAGAGAAGAGCGATACAAGTAACGATAATAACCTACAAAAAACTTGTTAATTTGGTGTAGGTAACTTTTCGAATAAACAGAATTTTTAAAATTTTTAGTGATTTCGCCTCTAGCTCTCCAACTACGTAACAATTTTAAAAAAAATCTGTTGAACTTACCTTGCCATCTTGTGAAACAATAAAGAGGGTTTTAGAGCCTCCTGAGATGTGCACGGGCTTCAGTTGGCTCAGGGTGGGAGAGTACACGGGAACCTTCACTTTGGAGCCTTTAACGCCTCCCAGCTGGTCTTTGTCATTCAAGCCCCACACATATACCTGTAAGCATAATTTACTAGTTTATCTGATCATACCGAAGAAACACACATCAGATATGAACGCTTTTTATGTAACTAGACATGTATGGTAGACATGTATGGCTAATAGCCCACGCAGCATTATATTAGGACAACAGTATAGATTAATAATTACTTACTGGCGTAAGAAGATGGCCCACCGCCATAGTTACGGAAGTTTCATACAATATGTGTTCAGCAAGCCAGCCCTCTATTGCAATAAACTAACATGGCAACTCATTATAGGGGGAAAAACATGGGGCCGATGTGAGACCACCGCTGGGTACCAGATACCGAATATCAGTGCTTCATGGAGTTCATCCGTGATGATGTTTATTTTAGTAATTTTAATAAAAGACCCTTGTTTACCCTTGGGCAATCGCTGGGAAGAGAGGGAGGGCTGCAGTCAGACGACGCGATGCCCGTCGGAGTCTCCTTATCACTCCAGTCCTCCGCCACAAAGCTCATACTCTAAAATACAAAATCTTATTGTATTCCAAACATCCACTTCATTTTCGAAATTTAAATTGAATTATAGTGTGGTTGTGCACAACACGCAGGACAATTCAGTGATTACCTGAAGGACCTCCGTATAGAGAGGGTTTTTCCGAAATCCGGTGATGTATAGACCGTGCACACGGCAGTCCGCGTTGGTGTTCTGTTTCACACCAATCTCAATACACGGGTAGTACTGTGAAGGAAAACAAATAATTATCAACGTGTGGCAAATGTACAACTTCGTCATTTATTCAATGCAACAGTTACCCAGATACGGCACCCGCTACATGATAACAGAGCTGTGAGTCCCAGTTCGGAAATCAATCTAGAAGTCTTAGCCCGTAGTCCCAGCTGTCACCTAAATTGCCGTTTATGGCAAACCGATCGACTGGTGTTTTCCGTAAAAACGTCAAACTCCATACAAGTTTTTACTAGATATTCTGTGGGTTTACTTCTTCAAGCTGTCAAAGTCAAACTCGAACTTCCGATTTGTATGAAAACGCGGAGTCGGCGTAAACGGCAACGTCGACGTATTTACGGCAACCTTGAGTAAGCTGTCAAATCAAACTCGGACTCGCAAATGTTAATTCGATTAACGCTCTCCAATTTCTCCATACATTTGAAAACGGCAGTCGATCGGTTTGCCGTAAACGCCAATTTAGGTGACAACTGGGACTACAGGGTCTTGTTGCAAAACTTGATCAGATGTTTTTTTGTGCTGTGCCACATTGTAGTTTTACAGTCTCTGATTAGCGTGTCCCTGAAATTAGTAGAATGTCGAGACCATTCAGGATTTCAGAAAATTGTAGTAGTGACTCATCCACTATTAATAAGAAATGCCCCAGTCTAGTACCAACCTGCTTGCAGTCCGCCAGCAGCTGTATCTGCGTGAGGTGCGCAGCGGGCGAGCGCTCGGAGCGCGGCGCGACCGGCACCGACGCGAGCGTCTCCAGCGTACCCTCCTCGAAGTAAGCGCCCGCGCGCACCGACAGCAGCGACGGCGCGCGCGTGCCCCCCGCCACGCCCACGCCCAGCCGCCGTACCCACACGCCCGCGCGCATCTCCAGCCGGATCCAGTGCTGCGATGCAACCGACCATTGTTACAACCACTCAACACAATGTACACTGGCACAAATCAGCGTTGTTTACAATGAAAGTGGTTTCGTTTTGGACTTTGGGGTACAAATTAGTAATAAATATTTAAGTTGCGGCAAAATATTTTCAAAATTTGAGGTTTATATAAAAACTTGGCACGGGTAGGACACTTTCGCAATTCCATTAAATAAAAAGCAAGCGTGACTCTTTTGGTGGATCGAGCCTGTATGCAGCACCGATTTCAGTAGCATATTTGGAAAGTTCATCATTGCTCTTCTGCTGGGTAAGGTCGTCGGGTATTACAACCAGGTCACATCAGACAGATACAAACTTGATCGATGATCGTCAATGGTGATTTGCCTCCCGGTTCGATATGGTTGCTTTTGGTATCCTTCGGGGACCCACATAGTACAGAGAATTTGGTTCCGCAATTTAAATTTTTAAATACGATGCAATCTTTATTTGCATCGTATTTAAAAAAAAATATCCGAATTGTCCCAGGGAATTTAATTGTTTTCTTGTAATTGTAAAAAAAACTCGGACACGCCTAATATAGTCAGTTATTTTTTTATGTTTAATCATTAGATCAGTCATTCAGTACTTCTGCCAGGAGCAGGGCCCGATGTAACCCTCCCTTGCTTAGAAATTTGTATTAATTTGTGTCTAAGCCTGTCTAAATCCAAATTGATGATCTGGTATGATATGGTTCGTGATCGATACCAACGTTATAAGAATATCTTCTCAAAGAGCTTTGAAATGATTGGAACCTCTGATTGGTTGATGTGGGGTAACTTCGTGGATGGGTTTTCCAGCTGTTAATGTCATCATTATGGTTTGGGAAACTTTTAAAAGCGAACTAAAGTACTCCATTCTGGAAAGTCCTGCGACTACCTTTTTCGAAAATTTCTAAATTAATATTTAATCAATTTGGTTGAAAGCAGGTGCTTTCTTATCACCCATTTTGTTGATAGCTCTTGATTGAGCTGTTGATACTTCTTGGGGAGCTTAACAAGTTGGAAGTGTTGTTGCAAAACTAGATCGTGAGGATTTATCAGATCCAAGATCTTCATCATTGGGTTCAAATACTGATGCAATTTTTCAGTCTTTTCGTACAATTTGTCAGCCTCAGTGGCCCAGTGGCGCGACACTTCGGCGATCGCTCTCCGAAGTTAAGCAACGCTGGGTCCGGTCTGGTCTTGGATGGGTGACCATTCGACCGTTGAGAGAGGCTGGCCATGGTTCGGATTCCACGTTAAACTGTAGGTCCCCTTCCTTACTTACTAGGTGGTAGGGTTTATCCCGCCCGGGTTGGTACAATCGCGTTGGATGAACGATGGTCGAAGCGGCAATAAAAATTGTCTGTGTTTTCCATCCAGTTCAATGTAGCCGTGCAATATAAGGAAGGTCCTGGCATGGCACCTAGTTCCCATGTGGTGTGTTGAGCTAATACCATGACAGAAGGTGTGGTATTAGCCATCCATGTCCAGTCACATAAAAAAAAAAAAAAAACAATGTTCTGGTTCAGTTATTATTATGTTTCCAAATGGGAGGATTCGTTGGCTGAGTTGTTGTTTTGAAAGCTTTCCACAGAGAGTGGTTTGTGTCGCGCTTTGCAGTAAAGTACTCTAAATAATATGCCCTGATGGGGTTTTCATCATATCTGTTGCTACTTTAAGGTTTTCTATGCCTTTATTTAGAAGTTTCTCATCTTTGGGGTGGAAGTGCCATACTCAAGTTAGACATCTTTTTTTCCATTATTTTAACCAGGATGTCAGATGGCACGATGTTTTTACCCTGTTTATTAAGAAATTTGTACATTTTAATCTCCGTTAGCGAAATACCATTTATCAAGGTAAATAATATTCCACAGCAATGATTTATGAAAGTTCTTGTCTCTTCTTCAGCAAAATAAAAGGAGGGCATTGAGTAAGGGCGACCGACCTGTCCCGTGCCGCTGCAGCTCTCCCAGTAGGTGTGCGGCAGGCCGTCAAGCAGGCGGCGCGCGCCCGTGTTGGGCCGACACGAGGAGATGCGCAGGGAGCGCACTGCGCCGCGCCACCCCACCGCCGCGCCGCCGCCGCTCGCAAGCGTACCGTCGTCCGCTAACCGTCGACGAAGAGATAATCATCGATGAGAAGTTTTCTAATGTTTTTTTATGTTACTGGACATAGATGGTTAATATCAAACTGAACATCAGATATTAGGCTAACACATCACATGGAAACTATGTACCATGCCAGGATCTTCCTTATATTGCTCGGCTACATTGAACTGGATGGAAAACACGGGCAGGTTTAGCCCTACCACCTAGTAAATAAGGAAGGGGACGTACAGTTTTACATAGAATCTGAACCACGGCCAACCTCAACGGTTGAAAATGGTCACCCATCCAGAACCTAACCGCGCTCAGAGGTACTTACGCAGCTTATCGAATCGCAAGGCTTGGCACCACTGGGCTACAGCCGAGAGTATACTACACCTACTGTCGTGATATTAGCCCAACACACCAGCAACCAGAAAGAATAAGGTGCCATGTAAGGATGTAAAACACAGGTAGTTTTCATTGCTGCCTCAACCCATGTGATGGACGATGTATCAGGATGGGTTGTGACAGCAACTTTTATTGGTTGTAAAAAGCTATGATGGCTGCAGGTTGAAATAACGAGTAACGACCTCTTAATCCTCATACAATTATTTCCGTGATTAGCTCCTTGCATTGTCAACTAAATGAATATATATACACGTAAAAGAACAGATCTTACGGTGGTCTGTGACAAGTTCCATTTCGCTGACTTGGCCGGTCCAGCCGGGCTGCTGCGGGTAGTCTACTGTGAGGTCACGCCCATTAGAAGAAATACCTGAAATGACGGATTATCTTCACTTCGGCGCCAATTAGAAAACGAACAATCACAAGGTTTTATGACTTCATCGAGACTACGATATTTTACAAAGTTGGAACTATCGAAATTTGAAGTATCAAATAATAAATATCAACGAGGGACTCCGAATGATATATGATATTGTGAGAGAATGATAGATTCAAGGATCCTTCCACTCTGAAGGGATGTTGTCTCTTTCTGTGTTAAATCGTCTATACCATTTTCGGAGGTGCAGGACTTCATCCCTTCGTGCCCTTTCCATAATCGTTTAATGCGTTATAGGCAGGGATCGCCGATCCTGTAGACTCTTTATCTATATGGAAGGTAAATTGAGAAAAACACTCTCTGTGGAGGAATTTACACCGAAGTAGTCTGGTCTTTCAAACATGAGAAAAGCACCTGAATGCTGAAATGATTTTCGCAGTCCCCGAGAAAATGCGAGCTTAGCATTTTGCAAAAAAAAACCCGCGACACCGTTCGTGTCACGCCAAGGATTCAGTGGGCTCCCTAGCCTCCTATTCCAGACCCATATGCTCATGACCTCTGCAGTGCCACTACTTAGACGGGGTGAGCACCGCCTCTTAAAAAGGATAGTTGTGAATGCTTCAGTTTTATTATTTTGGATATGGATTACAGCTATTTATACCTTTAAGAAAGTATGACTATATGCAGTTTGGTGATATTATGCTTTTTCCAATAATCTCTCAATTGAACGACCGCTATCCACGAATCCCAGCAAAACACATAAAAATGGTGTACGACAAAAAAATCAAAAATAATAATTTTGAGCTAGCGTGTGCTCATGCTTTTACTTTTTGCAGCAACAAATCGGTCAGCGGCATAGGTTAAGATAGTTTGGGTAAGAGTGAAGGCGGCGTACCGGTGACGACGCCGACGCTGGAGTGGTCGATGCAGCCCCACTTGTAGCGCGGCTGCGTGACGGCGGCGCGCACGCGCACGCGGTCGCCGGGCGCGAAGGGCGCGCCGCCCGACACCACCTCCACGTGCACAGCGCGCGCGCACGCAGCGCGCCCCAGCCCGCGCCACTCCACCTGTGGCGAGCATTGCCTCGTTTAGCTTCACCGCCGTGCCAAACGTTCGCTTATGGATCTGGATGGATGGACCGAAACTCGTTTGTTTCGTTGTTTAAGTTGATCCTGTTTGGTTTGCATGCAGAAAGTTATTTGGGTAGTATTTGGTAACACATTAATTTATTTGTTTTTTATTTTTTAGTCAATTACCATTTTAATATGGATCAACTGGTTCATTGTTTTATTTTCTTTTAAAATGAGTGTCTAAACTTTATTAATTACGTCTTCAGGGAGCTTATTCCATATCTGTACAACTCTATATATTATTACAGTTATAGTTAATTCGCTTATGAATTCCGGAGGTGCAACATCGAATGTTCGTTTCACTAAATAGCATCCAGTGAAGTTCTTTCGTGTTCCTACATCGGTAGTGAGCGAATTCGTAAGCAAATTCACTCGTTGGTGCTACCTTTTTTGTATTAATGATGTACCAACTGGGTGTCGCACCACTGGGCTACCGAGGCTGACAATATAATTGACATATAATTAAACTAATTAAACTTACATAAACATTGATGTTTTGCTTCCAATCTCTTTCAATTTTCAATACTTGGCCGACATCTCCCAGTGCAATCTGAAACCAAAAAGATGAAATTTACTCTCACCACCACCACACTCAGATGTGTACTTTTGAAATCATAACAGAGGGTGCGGATAAAGATTAAGAATTTTTTATTCCACACATATGCACTTAAATACTATGGTAACCAAATATATAGTCAAGTCTTTGTAGTTTAAGGCTGTTCCGACCCATATAAAGTTGTTTGCACACATAACGCAAAAAGTATTGCACTTTAAGCCACGAATTAATAATAAAAGTTAAATAAAGTCATATTACTTGCAGCGAAAACCATTTCACACTTTCAGGATTATTGGTTTTGTTACAATTTATTTAAATACGATTTTTATTTAACAGCGCCATCTAACGGTGTAAAACTTCTAATCGGCAATTACAACGAAACCATTAAACCTGAAATTGTGAATATGTTTTCGCTGCAACTACTATGGCTATATTTAATATTTTTGACGAATTCGTGCCTAAAAGTGCAATACTTTTTGCGTTCTGTGTAAAAAAACATTGTATGGGTCAGAACATCCTTAAGTTTCTTTCTTTCCTCCATTAGATGGAATAAACAGTCGTATTCTACAGTGACACATGTTCAGTAGCATGCAACGAGTCCTTGACAAATTTCTTTGCCGTGTTCAGCAAAATTCGTGAAGACATTATTACTTACAGACTCAAAGGGTTTGCAGCAGCGTACTGTCATCCCAGGGCTGATAATTTCGGACAGGTACTGCCCGTACTGCTCCTCCGAGGAGAAGCAGCTCCGCCAGCGGTACGGCGTCGGTTGCTTCTGCACGACGGTACACGACGGCAGATCAATACTTGGTCTACAATACTAGCACCAACTTTTATAACCAGGAAGCAAGATCTGGTGATCATAACTAGAGCGGATCGTAGCCTAGTGGCACGGGGACTAGACTAGCATAGTCATACACCACTTTCTTTCTCATGCTGAGTTAGATAAGTGCATTTCGTAACGAATGCGAGCTGATCCATGGTTCGGAATCCATGTAATACTGTAGGTCCCCTTCCCCTACTAGGTGGTAGGGTTTAAGCCTGCCCACGTTGGCGCCATCGCATTGGATGAAAAGATGGTCGAAGCGGCACTGAAAAATTGTCCGTGTTTTCCATACAGTTCAATGTAAGCGTGCTCATAAAGGTAAGGTCCCGGCATGGCACCTAATTCCTTCGGGTATGTGATGTATTGGGCTAATATCATAAGGGTAGTTGTGTGATCCATGTCAGGTCGCATAAAAAAAAAAAAGATGATCAAATCTAGCGAAATTTAACAGTGTTGTGTGCTGTGAAAGGTCGGTGCGACATGGCTACAACCTGTGCAGTTTACTGCTTGCTATTGATCCATACTAGTTTTCTTGCGACCTTGTGGAGTAATACCGAGTCAAAATGTTTGGATAGTAAGTTAAACATTTTAACGTGGGTTTCCAGTATTATTTAGATGATCCTGATAAACTTACAAATCTTACACGTTAAAAAAATGTATATAAACTGCCTGTCCATAATGAATAAATAACAGCAAAAAAAAATCACATTCACTAAGTTATGTAGAGATACAGTACTCATATATTTAAAAAAAATCTGAATCACAATTGCTAGTGAAACGGTAGAATAGGCATTTTTAACTTGTTTCCAATTCAGCGTACTGACCCATATTGCATAAAATAAAAAAGTGTGGAAGTTGCCGTAAGAAAAAAAAAAAGACAGCTCGGTCCAAACTAAAAATGGACCAAAAAAGTTTAACTTGAGTTTTAAATGTAAGTAACATTGCGACTGGAGTTGCTATGAACCTAACTTTACTAATCTCTGAATATAAATTTACTAATCTCATGTCATTAAAGGTTTTGTTTCTCAGTAAATGTGAGCAAAAGACAATATCTAAGATAGCAAACGTCTTCACGAGCATGCGGAAATATACGAGATGTGGCACTCTTTAAGGGCTCCCTAATCTTCCGTGTGCATATGAAACATTGCCGCAATCTTAGTTTCCGACATTGGGATACCAAAGGTCCAGCAACGGAGACCAACCCTCTCTCTAGTGTAGAACTTGGAGTCCATTTCGCTGTTGAGCTTCTGAGGCTGCTCAAGCAGGAACACCACAAGCGCCTCCACCGAAGGCAGCCCCGCACCACCTGTGACACACCCACACAATTCCACATCAATCCATAACAAGGCTGTGACCACTTCGTATGAAACGCAGGGTTACAACATCTCTCCCAGCATCCAGCCCCCCGATCCGGCATGGCACCTCGGTTAGCAAGGTGAAATTGACAGCATCTGATTATATGCTGCCCTTCAAATCATACCAAGCAAATATATTTTATTTATTTATTTATTTGATGAACGAGCAGCCAAAGCTGATGTGTTCATGTCCGGGCTCACTGGTGCTTTGTTATTACGGTTACTTTAGTTTAGTGTTTTAGGTGTTTTCAAGCCTGTTTTGAAAAGAATTGGTGGTGGGTGATTGAAAGACATCTTCTGGCAGCTTGTTCCACATTTCCACTGCTCTATTCGACAGGAACTGTTGTTCAGGTTTGTTGAGCTGACAGTGGCATTGAGCTTTAGGCTATGACCTCTGAGATGACCATTATCTGAGGTAGAGGGAGGTAAAGTTATGTTAGGTCAAGAAAACCTTTTTAAGCCCAGTAAAACTTGCATCATCAGATACTTCTAGTTATAGCTCTCAAATTCCGAATATAAAAACTATGTTGTATGATTAATAACAATCACGAAATTGTATCTTAGTTTAAATTATATTTCATTTTAATTATTGTTACACTAAAAAGTTAAACAAATTCAAGATGTTGTCACGGTCGATGTCAATGTGATAGAAAGTGATCTCGAATTTGTCTCTATTTCAAATGTAAATACGTATTTGTGCATCCATACTGTAATAATAATAAATACCTGAATATGTAATTACCTAAAGCTTGTATTGCTCCAAAAACGGCGTGCCTGGAGAATCCCATCTCGATCACTTGTTGAACCTCCGGAGAATTTGCCCACGTGTTCAAGTCTTTCCTACCTGAAATGTGGCATGTATTATAACATAAACGCTGCTGAATATTTTGACCATTTGTGTCACTTTGCAAAGAGAACATAAATGGAAATCACCGATAGCAGTGGGGCTGGTCGGTGGTGCCGTAGACACTTGCAGAACACTGGTTTTGCAAATACGAGGTAACACAGGCGATTCATAGTCCTTTTCGTCACCTGCAAAAGAACAGTTATTTTATATACACATTTGATGGTTCACATGAACAATTTTGGTTTTATTTTATTATTATTGTAATTAGACCGTTACCTACATAGACCTAGCATAGCGCGCGATGAATTCGTTTGTGTCGGGTGTCCTCGAAATTGCCTCAGTTGCATTGTTTTATTAGTTAATTTTGTTTGTTATCGCGTTGTTGAGTGTTCTTTTAATATCTGTTCTTCAAATAAATATTTAGTTAAAATATATTTTTTTTGTCTAAATGTTTGTCAAAAATTTTTTTGCATTCCATACCGAAGTTTGTGAAGTCAAGTGAGATCTTTAGCAGTTTGTCATTCAAAATGGCAGTCCTATTCTTATTTAAATCACATTGCATATCTTTACATTCTAAGCCTATGGTTACCTATGAAATTGTCGACTCTCAATATGTACTTAAAACTGTGAACTCAAATAGCTGGTGATTGGTTTGGAATTCCAAATTCAAATTGATTTTAAAATAAAAGTAGTGACAATCTATTAATTCGTTTGTGCTTCTTTTGATTTTGCTCTAACATTGTTGTGTTCGCTGCTATGGAAAAGTTAAATATCATAGTTATTTTAATGAGTTTTGCCTTGGCATCACGATACAAAGAATTAACAATGTGTTTGGACGGGCCTCCGTTGTACTGTACCAAGTATGGAGTGTACAGAGTCTCTACACTCCATAGTACCAAGTGCCCGAGCGAAAGAGTAAGTCCGAAACTGCGGGCATGCGCAGATCGCGCGCTAGCTCTGTCTCTTTTACTCCACTACAGAGGATCTATAAAATAATTTATTAATCCTGGCGGTCCTAATAAGGATAATGGGAAACTGTTATGAAATTATTGCATTGTCATCGGTCCTTGATACGTATGCAAAGTTTCAAGATCTCAAAGATTCCATTACATAATAGGTCGGGGAAAAAGTCTTTTCGCATTATAGTATGTATGAACTTGTAATAAAATCTCTTTGGCTATACTATTTGTATCTGGCTGGTTTTGGTATCATTGAAAGTTTAAATTTTAAAGAACATAATTCCAAATTCAAATTAGGAAAATGTGTGATTCTCATTTGTTTTTCGTACTGTCAAAATGAGTGAATCTAATGAAGAAATTCGATACATTTTAAAATTTTACTACAAAAAAGGTAAAAATGCAACGCAAGCCGCGAAAAAATTTTGCGATGTTTATGGACCTAGTGCAGTGTCTGTGAGAGTAGCACAAATTTGGTTTATGCGTTTTCAATCCGGAAATTTTGATGTCAAAGATGCACGTCGCTCTGGTCGCCCTATTACGGATAAAATGGATGCCATTTTTGAAAAAGTGGAGCAAGATCGGCATATCAGTAGTTACGACGTAGCTGAAGAACTAGGAATTGACCACAAAACAGTTTTGGCGCATTTGAAAAAAACTGGGTACACAAAAAAGCTCGATATTTGGGTACCTCACGAGCTCACTGAAAGAAACCTAATGAACCGTGTACTCATTTGTGATTCTTTATTACGACGTAATGAAACGAACCATTTTTGAAGAAGCTGATAACTGGTGATGAAAAGTGGATCACGTACGACAAGAACGTGCGAAAAAGGTCGTGGTCAAAGGCCGGTCAAGCTTCACAGACTGTGGCGAAACCCGGGTTAACTCGCAACAAGGTGATGCTGTGTGTGTGGTGGGATTGGAAGGGCATTATTCATTATGAGCTGTTACCACCAGGCAGGACCATCGATTCTGAACTCTACTGCGAACAACTGATGAGATTAAAGCAAGAAGTTAAGAGAAAGCGGCCGGAATTAATCAACAGAAGAGGTGTGGTTTTTCATCATGATAACGCTAGACCTCACACATCTTTAGCCACTCAGCAAAAACTAAGAGAGTTTGGCTGGGAGGTGTTAATGCATCCGCCGTATAGTCCTGACCTTGCACCTTCAGATTTCCACCTGTTTAGGTCTCTTCAGAATTCTTTAGGCAGTGTCAGGTTAACATCACGAGAGGACTGCCAAAACCACTTGTCGCGGTATATTGATCAGAAGTCCCAATATTTCTATAGCAATGGGATCATGTCCCTACCTACAAGATGGCAAAAAGTTATCGAACAAAATGGTACCTACATACTTTAGTTAAATGTAAATAAACCATATTAAAAAATGTTTTGAATTTTCTTAAAAAATGCGAAGAAACTTTTTCCCCAACCTAATACATACATACAACCCAAGCTAATAAAAAGCGTGTTAAAAAGAAATTGCTTCAGATATGTTTATATACCTAAAACCTAGCATGGGCAATCCAAAAATGGCAGAACGCGACCGGGAACGACCGAATAGTCGAAAGATGACAGACAACGCTATTGTAATGTCTGAATGTGAAAATGACAGTTGCACACAGCGTCCTGCCTCCAAAGCGTGAGCACTGGGTACGGTATTGTGTGACGCAAAGATGATGTCATATCATTCACGGTACACAAATTAGAGAGCTGTCAGTGCGAATCAGACCAGTTGTGAACGTGCAATCGGTAGCGTAAGCTCAAATCGGAGCACAATGCACGCGGGCGTGTGTGTCAGTGAAGCGTGGGCGGTCACCGTGGAGATGCGCGGCGAGGTGCTGAGAGAGGGCGAGCGCGGCGGCGGCGAGGTCGCGCGGGCCGTGCGCCGCGTGCAGCGGACTCGGCCGCGTCGCCAGCGCCAGCAGCCGCCGCAGCAGCGTCCCGCCGCCCCCTCCGCCGCCGCTTCCCGCGCCCCACGCGCGCTGCGAGCCTGCGCGACATTGTCGACCTTATTACATAAACATTGGCCCATAAGCATCAGACATACACGGGCAACTAAAGTTGCTCAACTTGCAGCAATCTCTGTCGATTTCGTCGTCACGACAATCTGGAGCAATCTCCGGCAACATGATTTATGGACAAGTATGGAACCATGCATGGGGCAATTAATTGCCGGCATGTGGAGAGCAAGTGCGCGGACACGTGGCAATTCGATAAACAAATCACCACCGAAACGAAAAGTATGGAGCGATGTGGAGCAATATCGCTCCATATGTGAAATGTTGCTATGTTGCCGCTATACATGTGAGTGTCGGTCGCCACTCCAGTTCTTCCTTACTCGATGGAATCACATAACCTACCTTGACAAACACTACGTATACAAATGTAGGTAGGGAATAATTTAAAAACTGGCCAAGTGCTAGTCGGACTCGCACACGAAGGCTTCCGTACCATCGTAAAATGTTTAATACAAAAAAACACGTTTTTTGTCTCATTTTAATTATTTTTAATTTTACCTATTTGCTGTTATAGCGGCAAAATAAATACACAATCAGTGAAAATTTCAGCTGTCTATCTGTTACGGTTACTGAGATACAGACCTGTGACAGACGAACGGATGGACGGACAGACAGCGGAGGCTTAGTTAGGCAAAGGGTGCCAACGGAACCCTAAAAACCACTGTATCAATTCACTAGGTTTTTATATCTAACTTTGCAAAAACTCTAATTTAACAAAAAAATATCCCGGGCCAAACCAGAGGAAAAATAAAATGATGAATAAAACTAAAAACTTATTGTAGATGTAGACCTCACCTCAGAAAAAAAAACCTCAAAACTGTTTTTCCTGTCAAGTTTGATTTACGAGTTTTTAGATGAAATATGTACTCCATGATGCAGTTGGAATAAGGTTTAGAGGAAAAGAGCTATTGTTTGTCTCCAAACAAATTTAAATATCATTGACCAGCACAAAGTATGAAAGCAAATATTATAGGTTATGTTTTTGTGATGTTTTCTTTCCCAAAAGTTCTTTTAAGAACAATTTATTTTCGGAATAACAAGGAGAAAATTTAATCATTTCAATTACACAGATTGCGTAAAAAAAAATTTCAATTCTTTTCTGTTTGATTTTGTATGGTATTTGACAGCTTCGACAGATATTTTAGGTGAGCTCGCTTAGATGCCACCTGTCGTGTTAAATGAGTAGTTTTCTTCGCCATTGTAAGATGTTCTTTTTGCTCTAATGTGGCTCGGTACGTCTCCGTCAAGTGGCACACGAACCGGCGTTTAGGTTGTCCGGCGGCTGCAGCAGGACCTCGCGCAGGCGCGTCCGCGTGTGCAGCAGCCCGCGCACCGCCGACAGCGTCAGCAGCTCCAGCTGCTGCCGCCGGAGCCCCACCGCGTCGATCTCCGCTGCAACAAGCACACGAGGCACGTCGGTGAGATAGATAGTTTAGCCTAAAACACCACATGAAAACTAGGTAACATGCCAGGACCTTCCTTAAATTGATCGGGTACATTGAACTGGATGTAAAACACGGACAATTTTCATTGCCGCTTCGACCATGGTTCATTCAATGCGATGGTACCAACCTGGGCGGGATTAACCTTACCATCTAGTGAGTAAGGAAGGGGACCAACAGTTTTACATGGAATCCGAACCATGGCCAGCCTCAACGGTTGAAATTGGTTATCAAAGCTTATCCAAACAGTTAATTCTTTCCTGACTTCTGTCATATTTACACCCACTGATTTTTATTTCAATATATTTATTTTACATGCCACACAGCATAGCAGTTAGGTTAAGTTGTTTCATCAAAGTCCTGCGAAATATCAATCAATGTTTTCACTGAATACTAATGATCGTCTTCGTGGACACGCATTAAAACTGAATCGGGCTAACCAGAAAAAATCCCAGAAAGTATTTTTTTTTATTTAGTTTTACACACATGAAATCAACTACCTGAAGATTCCATCAACTCTACCACCGTTAACAGATTCAAAAACCAAATAGAAAAAAAACATACAACAATTTCAAGAATAGATAACAATTCACATACATTGAACAATATAAGTGCACTCGGACTAATAAATACACGCATCAGCTTTAAGCTGCTAGTGTTTACATAAATAAAAAAAATATACAAATATATACATCGGATTAGCGTGATACGTACCGTGCAAGTGTCGCGGAACGGGCGGCGGCGTGGCGGGCCCGGCGCCGAGCAGCGCGGCCCAGCACCGCAGCGCGCTCTCGCCACCCGCCAGCGGACGGATCAGTCGCTCGACCTCGGCGCTGCTCACGCTGCTCAGCTCCGTCTGCCGATGACGAAACCAATTCGATTGACGATATGCGTCGTAAAGTATTTTTGGATACCAGATTTATTTATTTAATAAGGCAATCCAACAGCATACATACAAATACATTTAGAAAATGCTTATAGAGTAACGCCAATTACAGGTTTACACAAAATCCATGAGCATGTGTGTGAAAATATCTGAATAAATACAGTTCACATATAAGGGTGTATGGCTGGGTGTGTGATGATACTGCAGTCCGCATTTAGGCAGTTAGACACTACATTTTTGATCGCATGACTTGAAAATTACTTCTTGCTTAAAAATAGTTTGCAAGTATGAATGCTTGGTAAAACAGACTACGTTTCATCTTCAATAAGCTGATGGGGTCACAGGTAACTCGAGTGGTGGCGAACCTGTTCTTGGAGTCATTTTAACACGTCCTGGACTTAGCAGCTCTCCAAGCCATAGGAGCGTAATGAGGATGTTTTGAATCACCGAGCTCAGTTAATGCCTAAAGCATCTCAACTCCATACATACCAAGGTCAACTTTACTAATGAGATCGATCAGGAAGGAAAGTTGGTATCCCACCACCAAGAATACATGCATATACTTATATCCTATTACTGCACACATATTTAATACATAATTTATAACAAAATTCTCATATACATATATACTTATATCTTCTTGCTAGCAATGTATTATGAACCAATTTAGTGCTACAGATAGCCAGTTAGAACTTTATGCATAATAAAATTTAAAGTAAAGTGGTGAAGCGCCTATTACCTCATTGGGTGTTTGGGAGTGACGCATGCCTGCCTCCAGACAGTTTCTTCAAAGATAACCCTATATGACAATTCAATGGGACAGTGAAAACGATTTTCTATTAGAAAAGTTTGTGACAAATTATCTGGAACTTTTTGTGAACTTACCCTAAAGACTTTAACATGTAATCGCAATCTCCTTTTCAATATTTATAATCTTCAAAGAAACTATCACTCGTGAGTTGGACAAATACCTTTGTGATGGTGCCGTCGTCGTGGAGGAGCGAGAGCTTGGCGCGCGCGCACACGTGCGTGAGGAGGGCGGTTCGCGGGGGGCTGCCCACGGCCACGCGCTGCCCGACGCGCACGCGCCACTCCGCCCCGCCAACCATCGCCAGTGCGCCCGCTAATAACAAACCAGTGGATTACGGGTCTTTGGCGGTTTACTATTTTAATAAAATCAGTGGACAGACAAGGACATGAAATGGAACTTTTCGTTGATTCGTCTCGAATAAAATATTACTCGATTCAAATATGACACAGAGAAACATAAAGACATAGAGCATATATAAGACTAGCTGCGGTACCCGGCTACGCTCGGGTCAATGTCGTGATGGATTGATTTCGGTCTGAATTATCTCCTGAATAAAAAGTAAATACGATTTAACTGACGAAAAGTCGCTGAGGTTCGGTTTATATACCATCGGATATCGAAATTTCTAGTACCAGAACACTCTAGAACATTCAAATAGTTTGTTCTTTTGCACTTGTCAAAATCACTTCAATTCATTTGACCACTGTTCACTCTTAACTCCGATTAACCTTCTCTCGACTGTAAATACGATTTAACTGACGAAAAGTCGCTGAGTTTCGGTTTATATACCATCGGATATCGAAATTTCTAGTACCAGAACACTCTAGAACATTCAGATGTAGATCACTTCGATCTGGATCTTCTAGACCGATTACAGGAGTTTTACACATTTTAGAAATTTCCAGATCATTCCAGAAATTTTTAGAACTTTCTAGAACATTCCAGATCGACTACAACAGTTGCACACAATTTAGAGCTATCTAGATTATTCCAGAAAGTTTTAGAACTTTCTAGATCATTCCAGAAATTTTTAGAACTTTCTTTTTTCTTTTAGAACATTCCAGATCGACTATAACAGTTGCACACAATTAAGTGTTTTTTATATCATTTCCGGAAGTTCTCATAAGTTAGAAAAGGGCAGATATATATTTTTCTACATTTTCACCACCCACAATCACCCACTTCCACCCACCGCGACCAAACTCCCTTACTCCCACCGGGAGACCAAGAGGCATTTACCACCCCAACGGGAAGTTGATTGGAGTTAGTGGAGATAGAGAAAATCCTGTCTTTACGTACGCACATTAGCATTTTATATATATATATAGATTACACCCAGTAGCTCAACTCCATACATTCAGGTCATGATATATCGAGCTCAGTGGAAAATTGCGCAGGTTATAATGAAAACCAAACCAGGAAAACAGCTCCATGAAGTGAACTCCTACAGACCTATAAGCCTTCCTCCTATTTTGGGTAAACTCCTGGAAAAAATAATACGAAACAGTAGTTTAGTATTAGTAGTGACCTAGTGGGCACAGGAAGCATCACAAATTCCAGACTGAAGCAGCATAGTGTCCCTACGCTAGCCACAAGATTTGACAACAGCAAATGAAAAGGAACTCCTAAGAAACCCTCCGGCTAACAAAACCACAATGCAAAACTCATATGAATGGCTCATAATGTTTACACAGTTCGCCAAGATACAGACAAAAAACTCCATACAAATTCCCGATTTTGTGCACCTGTTTAGGCACATTTCCCTTGTATGGGCTCTAAGCTAGTTTCGCGGTGCTAAACTGTTGTGAATGGTCCTTCGAGGTTATGTTATTAAAAAAAACGTAACCAGCAGTGCTCCGCCAATATTTAAGTGACAACCCCGACACTCGATGGAGGTTTGATGGTTGAGCTACTGGTGGATGGTTGATAGAAGGTCGGTAGAGAAAGGAATATGGTATAAGACAATTCAATATGAACCACTTGCAACACCATGGCTTCTCAATTGCGAAATGACAAGATCTAACATAGTGACAGGCCTCAGGTTACATTCCAGACATACAACACTTAATAAGACACTGCATTTTATGAGAATAGTCGAGTCACCCAACTGTTCTGCTTGTCAACAAGCAGAGGATCAGCTACACTTACTGTTGGATTGCGTCCGGAACCAAGCATTGAAAAATAAATTAATGATGGATCTATGCACGGATAGACAAATTTTTTTTTTTTAAATCCATGAAGCCCTATGCCAACCACAGAGTAAAGAATTGAAAATTAAAAGATAAATCAAAGAATTCAAGAAGAGAAAATAGGGTACGGAAATATTTTGGAAATGTGTGCAACGATTTAGAGACAGATAGTTTCCTTTCTTTCTAGCAAATGATAAAATTACATTAGTATTGAAAAATATGGATGCAACGATCCGGGTTTTGTATACCTATTAAGCAGGTCTCGATGGTGGGAGGCCCAGAACGCATCGTGAGAGGGTGGTCTTTATTTCCGTGCGGCCACCAGTGCCACTCCCCTGATACCTGCATTGAATGTATGAATGAATGAATAAATTCTTTATTGTGCAATGCAGAAAACAAATACAATTATAAGAACAATTAACAACAAGAACAAACTTGCACAAAGGCAGACTTATCACTAAGAGTGATTACTTCTAGTCAACCTTTGGGGTGATGGGGAGACACAATCTAAAATATCTGTAGGTAGGGACACAATAGCATTGTCAATACACATCATTACAATAAGTTTATTAATTTTAATTTCAGCGACAACTACATTTAAGGTGTCCCTTCCCGGTGGGACTAACTCATTCGCAGCCACGGTATGAAATCGTGCTATTGTGCTCTGGGACCTTCTATGTTTAAAAGAAAAAGACAGGAGGTGATGAGAAGGAATCAACATGTCCACAAAGCAGACAATGCGCATAGTGTTTGATTTGGTAAGATTTACGAACATTTTAATTACAAAACGACTTCTGGCTAAAAATAAAACACAACCGATGAAGTCAAAAAAACTAAAATGATTATAAATTTTAATGAAACAAGCTATGTCTGATGATAATTTTTTTTAAGATGTATAGATTTTATCGTTGAGTAATCCACCTCCAAAGTTATTAAATAAAACACGTGAAAAATTCGAACTTTCAGACCTTATAACTTAGAAACCAAACACAATTGTACAATGCCAACGGTCATCAGTACCCGAAGTCTCAGTTGTCACCTAAATTGGCGTTACGGCAAACAGTTTCCCCATTTAGGTGAGAACTCAGACTGACCACTCTGACATCTAGTTCGATCAAATAAAGCTATTTTGAGCAAAATTTTGGATCTCTGACAAGAAATATGGGTGTGATCTTCTTTCCCCGTTTGTATGGGGAGTTAGGCGGGATGGCCCACCTTAAGCATTGTAATCAGAGTTTTTGGTCGTGACATTCATCGGAAGCAGGAATGTTCAAAAGCGTCTTTTCAGATTATTTGAAATATTTTGATTACAATGCCCAGAACTACAATTTTCGCCAACGGCGGAACACGTTCCCCGTTGGCCGCCGAGCCAAATGTTTGGCACGAAACGTCGTGCTCCGCACAAATAATGCCATGAGTAGATAGCCGTTTAATCTCTTAAAATATTCTTAAGCAGTTGATTAAGAACAAAAATTGAGAATAAAAAAAAGCAATTTTACAAATTCCTTGAGAGTAAGTTTAAAGTAGTTGTTCATAGAGAGAAGCAGTTATGAAACTCACCATCTGGCTTGCAAGTTGAAGTTTATCGGCCAGCAGGCAGCTTATGGCGTGGTTCCACGACACCAGCGAGTGAAGATGTCGCAACAGCAACACCAGAGCGCCGCATATGTTGCCAGAGTAGCTTGCTGTGGCCGGCGCACGCCATCTATTGTCTGCGAGACCAAACATTGAACCAGTTCTATATAGTTTAGACACTTTGACAACAACACTGCGATTAGAATGATCATGAAGCGATTAATTCTTTGCATTTCAGTTGTGTAATCTCTTCCATGATGACAAGTAGGATTTCACTTTTTGACTAGCATTTTCATTTCAATCGGTCAGCAACAGACCATTGCATAAACAGGTGTTAAAGAAGTTCCAGCCCAGTTAGTCGGTTGGTCGTTGAATTTCCAATTTAGAAGATATTTGATGTAAGGGTAGATACCCCAATGTGCGTGTATCCTAGTTTTCCTTCATAGAACATCACTAAAATAAGCAAGAGGAGAAATCGAGAGGAGTTCCTCAGGGGACGATTCACAACCGGCATCGGCAGCGGCTCGTATAAGCCTAGTGGCGCGAGGACTTGCCTAGCATACTATAGAGGTCTGAGTTAAAATCCTCAACCCGTTCATGTACCACTTTCTTTCTTTAGTTGGATATGTGTGTTTCGTCACGAATGCGAGCTGCTCCATGGTCCGGATGTAAAACTGTAGGTCCCCTTCACCTACTAGGTGGTAGTGTTTAAGCCCGGTCAGGTTGGTACCATCGCATTGAATGAAAATGTGGTCGAAGCGGCAATGAAAAATTGTCCGTTTTCCATCTACTTCAGTGTAACCGTGCTCATAAAGTTGAAGGTCCTGGCATGGCACCTAATTCCTTCGGAAATGTGGTGTACTGGGCTAATATCATAACGGTAGTTTTGTGGTATTAGCAATCAATGTCAAGTTGCATAAAAAAAATCCAAACGCACCGACTTCATCCTCATTGGGCTGCCCCGTGGGCTGTATGATGGCAATTCGGTGGCGGTCGGGCCGGAGCGTGGGGTCGCAGGGGTGCGTCTCGAGCCACAGGCGGCCGAGCAGAGCCAGCAGCTGCCCGCAGACGGAGCGCCGCCACTCCGCGCTGCCGCCGCTAGCGGCGCCGAGCGTCGTGCGCATCAGCCACAACACCTGGATCTGTGCATCCACAATGATATGGTTAAGTTATAGCTACGCTATAAACCTACGCTTTGAATGAAATTTTTTTTTTTATGCGACCCGACATGGATGGCTAATACCACACAACTACCGTTATGATATTAGCCCAATACACCACATTCCCGAAGGAATTTGGTGCCATGCCAGGACCTTCCCTTTATGAGCGCGGCTACATTGAACTGGATGGAAAACACGGACAATTTTTCATTGCCGCTTCGACCATCTTTTCATCCAATGCGATGGTACCAACCCGGGCGGGCTACCACCTAGTAGGGTAAGGGGACCTACAGTTTTACATGGATTCCGAACCATGGAGCAGCTCGCATTCGTGATGAAATGCACTTATCGAACTCGGAAAGAGAAAGACAGTGGTGCATGTCAGTATTGAACCCAGGTCTCTGGTACGCTAGGCCAGTCCCCGCGCCACTAGGCCATTTATATTATTATGTTATTATTTATATATATATATGTCGCCGCAAAACATCTGCCCTGGACCTTGCCGCCAAATATTGAACGCTAATGCGCCCCCTAGTGTTATAAATTACAACTTCAAAGAAACGCTACTGTGGTTTCATACAAACGATCGCTTCGCCCCCACAAGAGATGGCAGCACCTGCATTAGGAAATCTGCCTTCCTCTTAGATAACCGTACTATTAAGTTAAAATGTTATTAATGAGCTGCAATGATATTGAAATTGGACCATGATAAAGTGTTAAATTAATAACACTTATTTAAGCATCTTGACTATTTTTGCTCTAAATAACAAATTAAGTAAGCATTCCTTCTCTCACATCACGTGTTCAGAATCTTACAATTACTTTTAAAAAATAGATTGCTTTCTATTAATAGATCACAAAAACTATTGTGATAGGAATTGATGATTCCAATTATCTTTAATTATTTGTAATAATGTTATCGAAACTTTGTTAAACTGTAAATACTACTATTGTGAACACATTGTTTTGATCACAGTTACACCCGGCCGCGTGGTGGCATTCGGGTTTTGAGCGAATAAACGGACGGTTGTGTGCACTCGTATTGACCTATTATTTCACCCGATAAGATTGAAAATGGAGGATCTCGATGGTGACGGGGCACCTGATCCACCACTGGCACAAGACAGCCTTCCAGACAAGGACCATGGTCCCCCTGCTGTTTCATCAGAAGTGGGATTCCCAACGCGTTCTGCTGTTCATTCGACTAATAAAAGGCATCCTGAAATTATTTTAACTCCGCGTCACGACGAAGTAGCCGGCACCGGTGGCAGTATGCCGCAACAATTCCTCTTCGAAGTAGTCAAGATGATGCAAAGCATTAGTGAAAGGCTCGCTACCCAGCCGACATATCAGGAAAATATGAAAATTAGCGATGTCTTTCTCCCGTCATACGATCCGGACAGCAATATCGGGGTAAGAGAATGGTGCGAGCACATTACGACGGCCATAACTACTTACAAACTTAATGATTATGACATCCGTATGAAGGTATCGAGCCTACTAAAAGGTCGAGCCAAAATATGGGCGGACGAATGGCTAGTTACCACTACGACGTGGGAACAGCTGCGTCAGAACATCCTTACCACCTTCGAACCAGAACATCGTTACTCTCGTGACATACTTTTATTCCGTGAGCACGTGTACGACCCAACAAAAGATCTCGCCGAATTTCTATCCAAATCGTGGATGCTGTGGAAGCGAGTCACCAAGGACAAACTCGATAGCGGGGATGCAGTGGAGGCGGTAATCGGATCTGTGAGTGATCAGCGCCTTAGAATCGAATTGATGAACGCCAGAGCCACTTCAGTGCCTGAATTAATATCTGTAGCCTCATCTATTCGTCCCAAACGCTCCTATCCGTTTACGCATTTGAATAGTCACCAACCATCCAGCAAAAGACCCCGCTTTGATAGTAAGGCATCTCAGTTTTGTAGTTTTTGTAAGAGACCGGGTCATACTATTGACGATTGTCGTACTAAGGAAATAGATAGCCATATGACAAACCAGAACAGCAATGCAACTAGTACACGCCCAAACGTTACAGCAGGTACTACTGTATGCACTTTTTGCTCCAGACCGGGACATACGTTTGATATTTGTTACAAGCGTCAAAGAGCAATTTTTAATACAGAAAAAGAAAAGGACATTAGCCAAGATAAGGGAATCTAATTCGTTTAATAATATGTCCACCGTCGTTCGCCAATTCGTCGATAACTGCGTTTTTTGCAAAACATCTCAAAATACATCTAGGGCTATTCAAGCGCTACATCATCCCATTGAAAAACGTTCAGTACCATTCCAGATCACACACAATATAACGGGAAAACAAGCACTTGTGTGGAACGTGAGTACGTGATTGTTACTATCGACGAATTCACGAATTTTGTTCTGTTATATCACGCAAATGACAAGAGTCAGCACAGTTATCTGGCAGCGCTTAAGAGTTATTAATGTATTCGGCACGCCAACACAAATCGTGGTTCATGGTGGACGCGAATTCCTCGGCGGACAGTTCACTGGCATACCGCACTTGATAGCCTCCAACTTGCACTTAACTGCACGATGCAACATAAGACAGGCGTGGCCCCACTAACTCTCCTTTGCAAACGTCAACATTGTGTACCTCCAGAGCTTCTAAGCCTATTCAATATCGATAACATGACTATCAACGCAGAAATATTGGAACTCCAGGTACCGCGCAGAATGACCGAAGCAGCTATCAAAGAAGAGCTACGATTGGACACTCTAAAAGCAAAAATACATCATGATAAAAACTATCCAAGAAACCAAACTTCACAAGATTTTCAAATTTAGTGCTCCTATTGAAATGTACAGAGTGTTTGACAACGATTGCTACTTTATTAACGCGTCATATTCAGCCTTAAACCTGTTACGGGTCGAGGACGACCACGAACAGTAGCCCACGACCAACCACGCCGAGCGCCGCAGCCTGGTGAGCAGGCGACCGTGTCGCCGGGTGATAACTACTTGGTCTCATCCGTTGACGAGCACCCGCTGAACGACGTGGATAACAACTTTTCACAGCCTGGACCCTCCTCGGTGAGCAGTTCATAAAACAGACTTAACCAGTACTCTAGTAAAAAAAAACATTAACAATTGACGTAAAAAAAAAAACATTATTTGGTAACCATGGAGGCTTACCATTTAAAGCTACACTGTATTATTTTTTATTATTGTGGAGATGATAAAAACAGTTAATGAAAAAAAAATATTGGTAACCGTTGAGGTCTACCACTGAAGTCTACAATGTTTTATTTTTATCAATGTGGAGGTGATAAAAATTGTCTCATGTTATCCCGCTGGGCCCACGGCGTACAATACCGCCCAGAACCTGGCTCCTTTTATTCCATCAAGTCAAAGACTTCGCGGCCTTCCGAGACACGGAGCAATGGTCCTAAACACCTATATCCTTATTATCCATCAAGTCAAAGACTTTGTGCAAGCCACAGAGCGGTGTTCCTGATCCGATTCCTTTTTCCATCAAATCAAAGACTTTGTGCAAGCCACAGAGCACTACCGTCACGTGAGAACAAACAAGTTTTTAATCCAACACTCTAGTTGGACTTACATCAGACACTGAATTTGTCGCTCTAAAAATGCTATTACTGAACTTTGATTCGATCACACAACAACGAATACTTGTTATTAATACGAATTTTACATGCATCTCACTAGCCGTGGAGGCTAGTGTGAATATAACCTACTCAAAACATTCCTAAATTTCAGGTCTCGAGAACAAGCACAAGGAAAAGACGTCAGGTGCAGAGCGCACACCGACGATCAGAATGGCCGTGTCGCCGCAAAACATCTGCCCTGGACCTTTCCGCCAAATATTGAACGCTAATGCGCCCCCTAGAGTGTTATAAATTACAACTTCAAAGAAACGCTACTGTGGTTTCATACAAACGATCGCTTCGCCCCCACAAGAGATGGCAGCACCTGCATTGGGAAATCTGCCTTCCTCTTAGATAACCGTACTATTAAGTTAAAATGTTATTAATGAGCTGCAATGATATTGAAATTGGACCATGATAAAGTGTTAAATTAATAACACTTATTTAAGCATCTTGACTATTTTTGCTCTAAATAACAAATTAAGTAAGCATTCCTTCTCTCACATCACGTGTTCAGAATCTTACAATTACTTTTAAAAAATAGATTGCTTTCTATTAATAGATCACAAAAACTATTGTGATAGGAATTGATGATTCGAATTATCTTTAATTATTTGTAATACTGTTATCGAAACTTGGTTAAACTGTAAATACTACTATTGTGAACACATTGTTTTGATCACAGTTACACCCGGCCGCGTGGTGGCATTCGGGTTTTGAGCGAATAAACGGACGGTTGTGTGCACTCGTATTGACCTATTATTTCACCCGATAAGATTGAAAATGGAGGATCTCGATGGTGACGGGGCACCTGATCCACCACTGGCACAAGACAGCCTTCCAGACAAGGACCATGGTCCCCCTGCTGTTTCATATATATATTTATATTATATTATATTATTATATTATATGACATACAAATTATGCGATTTCTCTTTCCTAAACTAGCTTTACAGCTGTAACATACAGGAGAGTTATATAGTCAACTTAATTAATATAATTAATTAGTTTAGGTACGTCAGTCAGTGAGCATGTTTTCGTCCAATGCTGAACATAATTATCTTGCCTCTCCAATTTTCCTGCAGTCCTCCGTACACTCCGTTATCCTGTCCACAGCCGCCAGTGCAGGACAGTTACTACAACGGTCGTCGTCTCTTCGGCTGACGTGACCAGCCCACTGCCACTGAGCTTAGCTTCCAACTTCATCTAAAACATCTCTGTTTTTAGGACTATGGTGTGTTGTGTTTAATATGGTTGTGTTGTGGTGTCGTGTCGTGTCGTGTCGTGTCGTGTCGTGTCGTGTCGTGTCGTGTCGTGTCGTGTCGTGTCGTGTCGTGTCGTGTCGTGTCGTGTCGTGTCGTGTCGTGTCGTGTGGTGTGGTGTGGTGTCAAGTGGTGTGGTGTAGTGTGGAGTGAAGTCGTTTGGGGTGGTGTCGTGTGATGTGTCGTATCATGACGATGTGTGTGTCTGAGTTTTATGTATTTTGATGATCAAATTTAATTTGAATCGACTCTTACCTGCAGATGCAGCAGGTCTTGGTTGATGGTTTTTCCGACGGCAGATATAATACTGTAGCAGAGCTCAAACCAAGCATTTGTACATAGGGCTGCTCGCATTTCTGAACTCTGTGCGCTGACTGCAAGTAGACCAATCAAATAGTAAAACTTTATTAAAGGTCAAGGTTGATCTAGGTACAGGTTGATCAAGGTACAGGTCGATCAAGGTACAGGTTGATAACAATAAAATTTGCAAAACATGCAAACAAAAAAGTAAGTTAATTTATCCCGTCCCGGTACATCTCTCAATGTCCCATGGCCTCGTGCCATAAGGGCCTTCTGTCAATTGCAATTATTATTACCGGGTTGAATACACAAGGCGCTCGCCGAAAATTATGTTCGAACCGTGCATACCGACTTGGTATCGTTTGGGAATTTCATCCTTTGTCAAAGTATGTAATACATTTTATATAACAATTACCCCTAAGCAAGGCGACAGCGATGTGATGTCGGGGCGTAGTCGGGGTGGGATCGTGGTACGCCGTGGCGAGCAGGCGCCGCTGCAGCGCGGAGACGTTGCGACGCGCGACGGCGCCCAGCCCGCGCGCGGCGCCTGCCGACGCACAGATTGCGCGCACCAGCGAGAAGCACGCCGCGCGCACCTCGCCCACCGGCCAGCTCTCCGCGGGCTTCTTTTCTGTCGATACAGTATACCTTCACACCCTGGGGAGCAGCTAGCGAAGACAGTATCAGCTAGTGGCCTAGCGCTTTCGGATGCGTCTACAACATGTGGGTTTGCTGTGAAAGTTTCTAGCTAATGTGTTAATGTCAATCGATTTCACACAGATTAAAGGGTAATTTCAATGTTAATCTTTACGGCAAATAGCAAGGCATCTGTCAATAAGTAATTGCAAAAATAAGCGTGTCATATGATACATTTCGTGCAATGTTAGTCTATGTTAGTTATTTATTATTTATATTTATTTATAAATAATAAATAACAAAATTTCTTTGTTTATAGCCTTAATCTGTTCTACTAAGGAATTGTTTGGCAGCAGCATTTAGATCTAAGTGCGTATTTCTTAATTGTGGAGGGAAAAAAAATTGTTGCCTAAACCAGTAAAGTTTCTTTGCGGATTCTTCTTTACTGAGTTGATCGTATCCGCAGATCTTTGTGACGTAACTGAGTGTATTTTGACTACCGAAAAGTTTAAATAAATGAAATGAAACGAAATGAATGACTGTCAATGTTGTACAGATGGAAAGGCAAAGGACATTTCATTGAGCCCTGGGAAAACTACAGACGTGTGCAGGTTATTAGACTCAAGCCCGGTTTACGATAATTTTCAACTTTGAGGCGATTATCCTGAATTATTGTTTTGACTCAGATTTTTAATTTTTTTAGCAAATTCCAATTTAAGCTAATAATTAGCACTTTAACAGTGTAAGTCTGCATCAAACAGAAAAATAATAATTGCATAAGCGATCAAAAAAATAACAAAAAAACACCCATGCCAAAACACTTTAGCAGACTCCAACAGGCTATTTGATGGCATAATGACAGTGAATCAATGTTACTATTTCAAAAATGCTGCTTTAAAACATTGTACACATAGAAATACTGCTAAGACATAAGGTTAATATGGAATAAAAATGTTTGAAATACTGAGTGAAAAATTAGACACAAATTTGAATTTCGGGTAAAACATGGTTTGAGTCTAACAATCTGCACACGTCTGGAAACAACCGCTCCGTACGCACCGGGCGCGCAGACGCTGTCCTCGTGCTCGGAGGGCGGCGGCGTGGGCGAGCGCGCCAGCTTCAGGTCGTACTTGCCCTCCTTGCCCATACGGTACGAGTTGGTGCCGCCGGCGTCCCACACGACGCGCACCCAGCCGTCCTCGCCCAGCTCGCCCACCACGCGGCCCTCGCCGCCCGGCGATCCATCCTTCGCAAACGCACCACTGTGAGCGCACGTATCGTCGGCCTCGGTGGCTCAGTATGCGACGCCTTGCGATTCGATAAGCCGGGGAAGCACCTCGGTTAAGTTCTGGATGGGTTAACATTTTCAACAGTTGAGGCTGGCCGTGGTTCGGATTACACGTAAAACTGTAGGTCCCCTCCTTTACTTACTAGGTGGTAGGGTTTATCCCACCCGGGTTGGTACCATCGCATTGTTCATTCAATGGGATGGTACCAAGGCGGAAATGAAAATTATCCGTGTTTTCCATCCAGTTCAATGTAGCCGAGCAATACAAGGAAGGTCCTGGAAATTCACGCATCAGCTTCAAGCTGCTAGTGATATAAATAACATAATAATAATAATGGCACCTAGTTCCCAAGTGGTGTGTTAGGCTAATGTCTGACGGTTAATTCAGTGTTAGCCATCGATGTCGAGTAACATAAAAAATATATCTGTGCTTGGTTAATGACCTAAGGAGAAAGAAGACAGATATATATCATTAACATCGCATTCTGATTTAAACCATCGTTACCGAAAGTGCATTCATAACTGGTCCGATTCGCGTTTATAGCTCTCAAGATGGCGTCCAGTGAACGGAATGACGTGATCGCTGCAGCACGCAATGCGGTACACAGTGCTCACGCTTTGGAGGTAAGGCACTGTGTGTGCAACTGTCAATGTCACTTTTTGACGTTTCTAAAGCGTAGTCTGTTGTGTTTCCACCATGATTTATTCACAAACTGTTGAATATCCCTCAGTTGAAAATTCAATTTCAGCTTAGAGCAATTCATTACATTAAAATTTTTGGTGAACTGTTACACTGAATGTCATTTGTTCCATGTTTGTTGTTTTGTTTCCGTAAGCGTGTACTCAAATGGTCCTAATTGTTTCTAATGCTCACAGCTTTGAGCGTGCAATCTGATTCAGGACGCTTGTATACGCTTTAGCAGTGTAATCGTTTACAGTTCAAAACAGGACGCGCAGTAGCATGGCATAGTAAGCATAAGTATCGGTACCATGCATTTGTCAGCATGATCTTAAAATAAATGATACTCAAATAATAAGATTGAAGATGATTAAGCGCATGTTAAACAGTTGTGCCCATTGCATCTTCTATCCTAGCACAGTACAACATTTTATTTCAACTCCTGGTAATGGCTTAATATTCACTACACTAACTTATTTCACACTTTGCTCTAGTTCGTAGATTTAAATAACTCAGCGAAGTAACTTCTTCCATTCTTTTGATCGAAAATTAAACAAATACATCCACCTGAACACAACAACAAATACTTGTTCAGGATAGAGAAAGTACTAGTCACTTTCATTTATTGCCGGTGCATGAGGTTCCTCCGGCCGTTCGTCCTTGTATACCGCTAGCATATACGAATGAAGACCTAGATGTTTCAACAATAAGTCAATGGCGAAGGCACAAACAATAGATGGCGCAACTATAAGGATACACGTTTACGGCTTTGGAAAAAGGATGGCGCCACTTTCGTACCTAGAACTTATGAAATAGCCAAGAGATAGCGCTGTAAAAAAATTGGATTTATTCATAGATGAATAATACAATTCTGTTTTAAAGTTGGAAAATATACTATTTTGAATCGATACAAACATTCTTGACAACCCATAAATTCAAATGACTTTTTAATAGATTTAAAGCAGTGATCCTGCGCCATCTACAATCTTTTTGTTGTGATCGATTGAATAGAAGTTACCATCTTAGTTCAAAGTTTATTGCAATAGAGGGCCGGATTGCTTAACACACATTGTACAAAACTTCCGTCACTATGGCGATGAGTCATACGCCAGTAAGTAATTAATAATCTATGCCGCTAGGTTCTGCAATGCCAACATCACTGCAACACCATAAGTCCGTCCTAAATAGAGAGATGTACCTGGTCACCCCACTTCCAATCCTTGCCGCGCACGATTCGTGCGCCGATCTTCATGAGTGAAGCGAGCTCGGGGCCACTGAGCGACGAGCCGCACCCGCGCGCCCCCTGCCTCTCGTCTTCGTACACAGCCAGGTACTCCGCTGCCAACATAATTCACGATGTCAACAGGACCCAAAGCCTTAATGGCCAAATCCGAAAATATAAGAAATATCGAAAAACACTCAAAAGAGTCAAGGAGCCGGAAAACAAAAACTTTATTTATTTTATTTTTATTTATTTTATATTAGACAGGCAGCCTAGGCTGATGTGTCTAAATCATGTTTAAGTATGATTTATCACTTTTCATGTTTGCTGTAAACTGCAGTATTATATTTAAAAAAATCTATAGGAATCGAAGCCATTAATTTTGAGAAAAAATACGCAACCAATACAGCAAACTAAACTAATGGGAAGGGCTCATTTAATAACTGATTACTTAGTTAAGTTATTATTGCTGTTGATTTTTGTCGGTTGCACCCTACTACATAGAATTTAAATTTGCACAGTGCAAATAAGTAGAACTTTAAAGACTGAGTAAGAAAAAAAAATATGCTACCTGTAAAAAAAAAACGAATGTAAGAACAATAAAATCCTGTTAAAAAATTGCCCTTTCCATTAGTTTGCCATTTGCGATTTGTCATACTCTACCCATGGCCGGGGGCCGCATGCTTTTCATGCGGGCGTAGACGGAAATCACATAAGTCTAATTCAATTTAAGTTGTATGTACTGAAACTTTATATGTCACCCGTTATGACTGAATAAACGTCTCATCACCTGTGGACCAACAACTAGAATAGTACAAAAGACGAAAAGATACAACAACATAAATATAGTAATGCGGCCTTTAAAAAACTGGGTTGTCTCTCTATTGGCCCTCAACCAATAAAGGTCGAGTACCGCTGCTACAGAGGATTGATTTCAGCTAGCCTATGCCCTAATAGAAACCTTGATGGTTGTATTTCATACAAAACATAATGTGTACGAGTGCGTACTTACAGCTTGCACACAAATGCACACTTCAAACCAATGGCCTGTTTCCAGTACTTTGTTCAACCACAGACGAGCCGCAGAGTGAATAAACATTTGACATCTGTCAGTTGATCAGTGTTGGAGCAGGCAATTGTTTAATTATGGATCAAACTTAGTTGGCGTATATTCTACATCGTTGGCAACCATAATGACTCCTTCAAAATATTGTTTTTGGGCAACGGGTTGAAAATTTATATAAATTATATTTGGTGATAATTATTATTTCACACTAAGTTCAGCATTAAATTATTTAAAAAAAGTATATTTATGGCCCACTACCCAGTACTGCAAATTATTGTAACTTGATATTTTATGTTTTATGTTTATATTTTATATATGTTTTATATTTAATTTAGTACTAATATAATGTGTTAATCAAGTTGATAATATTATAAAACTATGCCCAAAACGTAAGTGGGAAGGCTCGTTGTGTAATATTATTAGTACTTATATATTTCTGGTAAAAAATTTGTATTAGTAGTAGTAGTAATATTAGTGTTATAATATAAGTTTTACTTACTTATTGCCCGTCACTAGTCATGACCAACTGACAGACGTGAAAAGTTCTTTCTCTCGGCGGCCACGCTGTAGGCATAATTATTATTGGAGTTAATACTGCTGCTGAACTAACCAATTTTATTCTGTGTTAGCTAAAGAACGTACATTTGATGGATAGGTCCTAGTGTTCTTACGTTTTGGGGGTTTATATCTGGTAAAGGAAGACATCAGGGAGCCGTCAAAACCAATCTGCTTGAGCAGCGCGAGGCAGGAGCTTAGCGCGCCGCCGTTGATGAGCTGCTCCAGCTCCGTGCCCTCGCAGCCTTGCGTCAGTATCGACAGGAGTGCGATGATGAATCTGCAACAAGTAAAATACATTTAAGGTGGCCCTTCCCGACGGGACTAACTCATTCGTGGGCACGGTACAAAACCGTGCTAATGCGCTCTGGGACCTTCTGTTTCAAAGACAAAGACAGGCGCCGTGATGAGGAGGACGCAACATGTCCACAAAGCAGACAATGTGCATAGTGTTTGATTTGGTAAGATTTACGAAAATGTGTTGTTCTAATGTTAGGGCATCGTGAAGGCAAGAATGCTAAGTAAACAGCCTATATCGACAGGTCTTTTGCCTACACCCTGACAAAAACATTTGGGTCTGTCAGTGTGACCGATTAAATTTTCCTTCTGGTAGGAACATTGTCTCATGAATGTGACTTTTAGAGTGAGATTTTGAAAGCCTTTACGAGAAGAGGTCCTGTTTTGTAGCCTGACATCAAAGCCACGTGTTTGGCGTGCAGCAGTGCTGTCCGCGTAGGAGTGTGTTTAGTGACAAAATTGAAGCATCAGTGAATGCGAGCTATGAGCAGAGGAAGTTCAGCCAGCCGAGCAGACACTAACTGAACATCGAGTAGTAAAAAAACCCAATCATTTTATCTGGATCCGGTTATGGTTAGGTTTCCTTCCGATGCGAAAAAGTGCATTCCAGACTTTAGCAGAACAAAATAGAATTGATTGAAAATCCTTTATTACGCCACAAAAAAAAAACAATTTACAAAAGAAAGTATAGTGCAATAACAACATAAGTGGGGCGCAAAGGCGGCCCAATAATATCACCTCGCCCTAGAAGGTCTCCTCAGCAAGGCGTACGCCCCCCGATTCGCGGTCGTCTTGGCGCGCTCGCCGCGATCCTCGCGCTGCCCCTCCAGCACGCGGTGCCGGAGCTCGCGCAGCGCGTAGTCCACGAGCCTGGAGCGCTCCAGGAGCACGGCGTACTTGTACCGCGGCACCGTCGACTCGATGCCGCGCACGGGGTCCGTGAGGGCGGGCGCGGCGAGCAGCGGCGCCGGCGGCGCGCTGGAGGGTGCCACGCCGAGCGCGCCCGTCAGCGCCGCGTACTTGACGCTCTCAGACATCGTCTGCGCGCTGGCGAGGATGCCGTTGATGATTTCGTAGCCTTCGCGGCGGATTTCGGCCCTTTGCACCTGGGAAAATTATTGCTTTTACAAGTTGTGGTACTTTGGTAGGTTACCCGTGACTTTCTGATAAGCTGGTCATATGCCAACACAACCCCACCCTCAGTAATCAGCTGGAATGCGAAGCGGAAACTTATACATTTACAGCCTTACTAATGCAACCCCCGGTTATGAAATACGGCTGTGAAACGTGGACTCTGACAGTCGCCGTTGTTGACCCCCATGATGGAAATATTGCTACGGGGTATGATGCGTAACGAGGCAATCCGCCGACGTACAAGAGTAGTCAATATTGGACACCGAGTGCCTAAGCTCAAGTGGCAGTGGGCTGGCCACGTCAGCCGAAGAGACGACGACCGTTGGAGTAACCGTGTCCTACACTGGCGGCCGTGGACAGGAAAAACGGAGTGTGGGAAGACCACCCGCCAGGTGGGACGACGACATCAAGTGCGTCGGCGGAAAGCAGTGGTTCCATACCGTAGAGGGCCAAGAGGACTGGAGAAAAATTGGAGGGGCATATGTCCAGCAGTGGACGCAAACACGCTAACTGACAAATACAACTAGTGATCTCTGTGTACGCTTCATATAAACAATTACAGCAAATTTCTGACTAATGCAGCAAATTCTGTTTATACAGTGCATAAATTTATACTTACTCATATTCAGTGAATTGTAAAACAAACTGGCATCCCATCAGCTGCCATTAGTGACAGTTTAGTCAACAGATTTTTAAGTAAATGGAAGTAATATTTCTTTAAAAAAATAAAGCTCCATACATACATATATTTTTTAAGTCATAATCAGTCGCTCTGGCCGCAGCTAATGTGTAACTACATAATTTTTTTTCAGTCAAGGGTTCTTTATTGATTCATGTGCTATAAAAAAGATACTAACCTGACAATACATAGCCCTTCGGAGATTATCAATATCACAAGGTTCCTCAGTCATGACAAAATCTATTATGGCTGTTGTCATTTGCTGTTGCTCAGCTGTGTACTCTTTTACCATCCACCACTGTTGCTCTGCAATAACATTTATAAGTCAATTATGGCAATTACATTTCTAACGCCATTATTAAATATAAACAGGAATCAACAGCCCAATTTACCTTTTTCCTTGTTAACTATCCTCGAAACGCAAGCATTCACAAATTTCGTACGTTCGGATTTGTCGTCACATTTCTCCTCATCGGCCATTAACAGGTCATTTTTTATATCATCGGGAAGTAACATTCTCTCACTACCGATGGACTCCTTCAACAGCGAATTGTCGGTCAACTCATTCACGGAATTGATCGATATCTCGTTTGTGGGAGTTTTCGCTAAGTGCGTCGCAGCCTTTTCCGAAGTGTCATCTTTGTCTTTGATGTTTTCTTTATTGTTGGCCTGCTCTAATTTACGTTTGTCACCGATGTTGGCAGCGTTTTTTAGAGTTATCTCCTGTCTCTTCTGTTTAAGTTTCACTTGCTGATTGGCGAGGTCCTTGGCGGTGCGAGCGGCAGAGTTTACATTCATAATTGTTTCCGGTTTCGGTTGCAGCCTCGGCTTGGCTTTCTTGATTTTCTTCTTAACGGGTTTGACTGCGCAAACGTTGGCAATTGTTGACTTTATGAACATAGCATCTCCCCGTAAGAGGCTATTGGTGGCTTTGGACATGCTCTTGCTGAGACTATTCTGTTTATTTCTTAATTCTTTAGTAGTTTCTAGGCTGGAAGGGAAGAAATTCAAGATTTCCATCATCAATGTCGTGAACTATTGTAGACATAAGTTATTTCGAAGAACCCAGTATTTTGGGAGACGCAAGTGAACATTTCAGGAATAGGAAGAACCTAAAAATTATTAGAAGAAAATAATTCTCATTATACAACGTGAAATAACAATGTTTTATTTTTACAAACTCATATTGGGGACCAAGATAAAAACATCCGATTTTTATATTATTTATAAGCATTTTTTTCTATGTCCAATAATGAGTATTTCCTATTCCTGAAGTTTCTCATACCTATTTCTAAATACCCTGTTAAGTACCTGAACCTCCTACTTTAGCTAGCAATTGTAATTGTATATCCATTTTTAAAGCATGCATTCAAAGTAAACTATGAAAGGGCATTAAATTAAAGGCAAGATTCAAATATGACATCTTGTTCATTCGTGAGGGTCGTGTGAAGGGTTTATCATAATAAGGTTAAAAAAACCAACACAGATGCTTCCAGCAATTCAAGAAAGTAGTCGTACAGGGCGTGATAACACCTGATTGCACTCAGTTCCATAAGAGCATAAGTGAAAACATATTTTATTATTTTTAAAAATACCTAATACTTCCTTTTGAATAAAAATAAAGAAAGGTACTTTAATGGTCACCTTAATGCATTAATTGAAACGTATAACGGTAAATATCTGACGCTCATAATGTGTTCAAACTTATTTTATCAATATTTGCCTAATTTGAGAACATAGAGCACAAGAGACGTACAATTTTATTTTAACATTATAGCTAGACTACAAATATTAACTTTTTTGATAATGCAAATTCGTTTTGGTTATTTTTAAAATTTTAAATATTGTTTTACTTATGTCCTTATCAAACTCAATGTAATCACACCCTTAACACAAATAGAGAAATGAGATAAGTCAAAGTAGCGCGCCAATCTCACCACTTGGTGATGTCACCGTTCCGCATGGCGTGCAACAGGCGGCGCACGCGGGCGGGGCCGGCGGGCGGGCGGCGCGCGGGGTGCCGCGACGCCAGCGCCGCCACCGCCGCCGACGTCGCCGGGCGCACCTCGTGCAGGAGGAACCGGGCGCGCTCCAGCGGCGCCGCGCATACCTGCCGACGAATGATTATATTTTTTATTTTTTATAATTGTATAGATGAATAAAGACAAATGTTTGTGCCTTGTGGAAGATGCAACATGTCCACAAAAACGACAATGTGAATAGTGTATGATTTGGTAAGATTAACGAAAATTTTAATTTTAAAATTACTTATAGCTAAAAGTAAACCACGACATCTGTAGTCAAAAATCTAACAAAAACCAAATAGATTATAAATTTCGATTAAATAATTATGTCTGATGACTAATCTTTTCAAGATGTTCTTACTTTATCATTGCTTAATCCACCTCCAAAGTTATTGTATAAAACGCGCGAAAAATTCGAAGTTTTGGACCTTATAACTTTGAAACCAAACACAAATTTACAATGCCAACGGTCATCAGACATCTAGTTCGATAAAATAAAGCTATTTTGAGCAAAATTTGGGATCTCTGACAAGAAATATGGGCGTGATTTTCTTTCCCCGTTTGTATGGGGAGTTGAGCGGGATTGGCCGCCTTAAGGTGGCCCACCCCGGCGGGCCTAACTCATTCGCGGGCACGGTACAAAACCGTGCTGTTGCGCTCTGGGACCTTCTCTGTTTCAAAGAATAAGACAGGCTCCGTGATGAGGAATATGCAACAAGTCCACAAAAAAGACAATGTGCATAGTGTATGATTTGGTAAAATTTACGAAAATTTTAATTTCAAAACGACTTATAGCTAAAAGTAAACCACGACCGCTGTAGTCAAAAATGTAACAAAAACCAAATAGATTATAAATCTTGATTAAAGCTGCTATGTCTGATGACTAATATTTTTAAGATGTTTTTACTTTATCATTGCGTAATCCACCTCCAAAGTTATTGTCTAAAACGCGCGAAAAATTCGAACTTTCGGACCTTATAACTTAGAAACCAAACACAATTATACAATGCCAATGGTCATCAGACATCTAGTTCGATCAAATAAAGCTATTTTGAGCAAAATTTTTCATCTCTGACAAGAAATATGGGCGTGATCTTCTTTCCCTTTTTGTATGGGGAGATGAGCGGGATGGGCCGCCTTAACGTCCAAACTTATAATTACAAATTTATTAATGGAATTCCTTTATTGGCCATAATCTTTACATTAAGAACTATTGTATAACTAACCTTAGATAACGCTGTAGAATTTCTTAATATGAAATAAATAAAAAATGCTGACTTATGTGTTAACCAGTTACAATAAATTTTAACTGGCTTTTTAGGTCATAATGGCGAGACGGGTGGGCACCGCTAAATCCGTATCCACTCTAATTGTTTGATCTCATGGAGCCGGGATGGAAGAACCTTGTTTTTGTCCACCGGCTGCAACCAGTTGGAACTGACATGACTGCCATGAAGTCACTTCATGTAAACTGACTGAAACTGGTTTGAACTCAGTTTTTCCTTAATGGAAAAATTAGCAGGCATCGAATATACTTAATTCACTGTACTTACCTGTTTTATGTCACAAGTCTCAAGATAGAAAATGCAGAAATGTTAACTAAACTTTTTGGTTGGTGGATACGACATTACCGTTATCTCATTAATTTGAGTTTCAGCGACATCTACATTTGGAGCATTGTAATCAGATTTTGAAAATAATCTGAAAAAATATTGGCTGTGACATTCATAGGAAGCAGGATTTTTGGAATTTTTGGTTGGTACTACTAATCTCTCTCGCAATACTAAGTCTCGCAATATTCAGTTCCGCCAAAATCCCTCAAGGTCACCAGTGCTTAAGTCTGTGCTATCCTGGAAGACCCTATCTCGAGGAAAGTTTCTGCTTGTGGTCGCCCCTGATAGACTAGGAGGTCGCGACAAAAATGGTAATGATAACGTAAATGGCTGAAACTGGGTTCACGGGATAAAGTACCCCTCTGAAGCTAAATGTGTCAGTCTGCCTATTCCAAGTGGTTGCGTTAAGTAGATAAGGCGCCTGAAAAAGTAGTTATGGTGACAAAAAATAAATATGATAAGGTAAATGGATGCAAATGACGAAGCATGAAAGTATCAATACATACTTGCTTAGCAATACAAAAACTGAACAAATCTTTGGTTGCATTTAGAATTTATAGGCGATTTAGGTTACAGATATAACTTTAGGTATATTTAAGTATTTAATTAAGTAACCGTCTGGTTATTGTTGTATAATTAATAGGTATCAATGTTTCCAGATAATCAGTATATTCATCAGCAGGTACATACCAGCATCTATTTTACATAGCCAATCTAGAAAAGGCAACCACTTGGGACGGGCAGACCGACATATATAGCATCAGAGGGTTGGTCTCTAACATGTGAACCCAGATTCAGCCATTTACCTTACCGTGACCAAAAATGTCGTGACCTCCCGGAATATGAAGGCTGCTGCTGCTGAGCCTACAAGAAAGGCGTGCGAGGACTATCAGATGGAAGCGCCCTGGAACTAGTCGTGGGTCGGTGGCGATGGCGATATCAGTATGTTTATAAATGTGTTTTATGGACACGAAATATAATTAAATCCGAGATTACCTCCTTGTACCCCCGGGACTGCTGCTGCCTGGTCCGCATCAGATTCCACTTGCACTGACTCACAGCCTTCACCACCTCCACCATCGCTGGAGACAGCTTCACCTCGCCTCGGTCCATCTCTGCAGCGATCGAAACCATTTTCAAAATAGACAGGGTAAGCTACTTTCTCTTTAAGGTGTCCCTTCCCGGGGGGAATAACTTATGCGCGGGCACAGTACAAAACCGTGCTTTTGAGCTCTGGGACCTTCTATGTTTCAAAGAAAAAGACAGGCTCCGTGATGAGGCGGATGCAACATTTCCACAAAGCAGACAATGCGCATAGTGTTTGATTTGCTAAGATTTACGAAAATTCTAATTACGAAACGACTTCTAGCTAAAAGTAAACCACAACCGCTGTAGTAAAAAATCAAACAAAAACCAAATTGATTATAAATCTTCATGAAACAAGCTAGGTCTAATGACTTATCTTTTTAAGATGTTTTTATTTTATTGTTGAGTATTCCACCTCCAAAGTTATTGTATAAAACTCGCGGAAAATTCGAACTTTCGGACCTTATAACTTAGAAACCAAACACTATTTTACAATGCCAATGGTCATCAGAAATCACGTTCGATCAAATAAAGCTGTTTTGAGTATAATTTTGGATCTCTGACAAGAAATATGCGCATGATCTTCTTTTCACGTTTGTATGGGCGTTGAGTGGCGCGCTATCATAAATTAATGAACACCTAGATGTTTCACAAATAGGTGAACGCCGAAGGGACGAAAAATAGATGGCGCAACTGCATGGATACACGTTTACGGCTATGAAAAAAGCCAATATGAAAAAATAGCCAATCGATAGTGCTGTACAAACATATGATTAATTCATAGATTAATAATAAAATTTGGTTTCAAAGTTGGAAAATATACAATTTTGAATCGATACACAAATTTTTTGACAACCCTACAAATCAAATGAGTGAGCCTTATAGCTGCGTCATCTCTTGGTTTTTGTTGTGATCAATTGAATAGAAGTTAAAATCTTAGTTATACATATGTTCATTGCAACAGAAGGCCGGCTCACTTAACACATACTGTATGAAACTTCCTTCAATATGGCGGGAGGCCATCTAATCACGCCAGCAAGTAATGATTAATCTACGGCGCTACACCAGGCCTACGGGCGTACCGGCGAGCGCGGTGGCGAGTGCGAGCTCCTGCAGGCCGGCGTGCCGCAGCAGCGCAGCGAGCAGCGCGCGCCGCAGCTCCTCGAGCGGGTGCTCCGGCGGGAAGCGCGGCGCGCAGCCCTCGCGCCGCTCGCACGCCCACCACAGGTGCAGCGCGGCCGGGTCCTGCCCAACCGCACACGCTTGGGGTGGACAACAGTTGGCGGCGCAATATTGACCGCCTACAACTTAAAATCACATTTCAGTTTTCATTTTATTTGTTACAATTTTACAATTGCAAGACTAGAATGAGATAGTGGCTCCCTTTGGATGGCTATCTCTTATGAGTGGTCTGTAAGTATAGGCATCTTATGTTCTCTTGTCTAGGTTAGCAATAACATGCCGCTTCAATCTTCTGGCTCTTACCGATACTACAGATAATGTCAGAAGATTGAAGCGGCATGTTATTGCTAACCTAGACAAGAGAACATAAGATGCCTATACTTACAGACCACTCATAAGAGATAGCCATCCAAAGGGAGCCACTATCTCATTCTAGTCTTCAAAGCACTCAAAAAACCTGCTTATAGTATGCACTGATTGCAGATAGCCAAAAATACCAAAAAAAAAATTTTTTTTAAACATGTCTGCAACTCATATATTTTAATTACTTAACTTCTAATTACTCTGTTATTTTATTTTATACATATAAATCACCAATTAACGCTCTAGCTAATCAAACCAATCAATATATAAAAATAGCATAACATAGACCACTTGACTAACTAAAGTATTTATTTAAACATAATTAAACAGAAAATGGCTCTGAATTTAAAATCAGAGAAAACATAGAGAGGGACTAAAAAAAAGATATTGACTGCATGTTAAAAAGAGGAAAAGTCTTTATTTATGATAATCTTGTATGGATGGCTGTGTCATCTAATTTATGGGAGTAGGGAGGCCTCATTCATTCAAAGGTTGAAATTTAAAACTTATAGTAAAATAGTACTCACACAAATTAATTTCGAGAACACAGAAAGATGCTTAATTTCGAGATGCCAGAAAGTTAGTTTTTGTTAAAATAATTAAGTTCCTCGCTCAATCTATTTAATGTCGTCCCATAACGCCTCGCCGAGCGGCTCGTAGCCTAGTGGCGCGGGGACTGGCCTAGCGTACCAGAGGCCCGGGATCAATACCAACTTGCACCACTGTCTTTCTCTATCAGAGTTTGATAAGGGCATTTCGTCACGAACGCGAGCTGCTCCATGGTTCGGAATCCATGTAAAACTGTAGGTCCCCTTCCCCTACTAGGTGGTAGGGTTTAAGCCCGCCCGGGTTGGTACCATCGCATTGGATGAAAAGATGGTCGAAGCGGCAATGAAAAATTGTCCGTGTTTTCCATCCAGTTCAATGTAGCCGTGCTCATAAAGGGAAGGTCCTGGCATGGCACCTAATTCCTTCGGGAATGTGGTGTATTGGGCTAATATCATAACGGTAGTTGTGTGGTGTTAGCCATCCATGTCAGGTCGCATAAAAAAATAAAATAATAACCGGTCCGTGCCATTATTATTATAATTAATAATTATAGAATACCTCGGCATCTTAGACGAGGTCTGTTCAGAATGATATGATGTATAATACCATGATATTATGACAGGTGTAATATATGCCATTTATAGTCGGTACATTGGCTAATGATAAAATATGACAAATCCGAGTGAATAAACAATAAGAATGAGATTTTGTCATCACACAGGGCGGCAATAAAAAATAAAAGCATCAAACCCTCATTGAGCTTGGGCTTGGCGAGCGCAATCTGACAGTTTCTGACAGTTCAGTGAATTGTCAATTTAGAATGGTATGTGATGAATAATAGACAGGTGTGATATTTGCCATTTATAGTCAGTAAATTGGCTAATGATAAAATATGACAAATCCAAGTGAATAAACAATAAAAACGACAATTCGTCATCACACAGGGTGGCAATATAAAATGAAAGCATCAAACCCACATTGAGCTTGGGCTCGGCGAGCGCAATCTGACGGTTACTGACAATTCAGTAAATTGTCAATTTAGAATGGTATGTGATGAATAATAGACAGGTGTGATAATTGCCATTTATAGCCAGTAAATTGGCTAATGATAACATATGACATATCCGAGTGTATAAACAATAAAAACGACAATTCGTCATTACACAGGGCGGCAATATCAAATGAAAGCATCAAACCCACATTGAGCTTGGGCTCGGCGAGCGCGAGGACCATGGCGTCGGCGCGCGCGGCCGTGTGCAGCGCGCGGGCGTGCGGCGCCGCGGGGTGCGCGGGGCGCTCGGGGTGCCGGCGCCGGCGCCGCGCGCGCCCCGCCAGCGGCAGCTCCACCGCGGGACTGCTGCCTGCCGTCGAGCCGCCGCTGCGCGCCTCCGCCTTCTCCTCCTCGAACGGGTCGCTCGGCCTGTACACCTGCAGCCGTTCACCCGGGCGATGGGTAAGCATATTTCGCAACCTCGGTAGCCCAGTGGCGCGACGCCTTGCGATTCGATAAGCTCGATGAAGCACCTCTGAGCGCAGTAAGGTAAGGCACCCGCCCGGGTTGGTACCATCGCATGGAACGAACGATGGTCGAAGCGGCAATTAAAATTGTCCGTGTTTTCCATCCAGTTCAATGCAGCCGAGCAATATTAGGAAGGTCCTGGCATGCCACCTAGTTCCTATGTGGTGTATTAGGCTAATATCTGACGGTCAGTTTGGTATAAGCCATCCATGTCCAGTTACATAAAAAAAATTACTATTATGGCTATCGCCTGAAAAAAATTAGGAACGATTCATTGAAGGTGCACACAGCCGCAGTATGGTATATATAACGGTTCTATTGAGATAGATTTCAGCTGTTTCGATTGCTTGAGATCTAATTTTACAAACAGCAGATACGAATAAAGACCATGGGGACTACCACTACTATTTAAGAACGGCCCGTAAGCTATGCTCCCCATACAAACGTAGTTTACTAATCATTGGGAAACCGCTATTCCAATTAAATTGATATTTATTAATATCTAATATCAGGTAACAAATATCTGTGTCTGCATGCTTTTGTTTTTTTGAAAAATCCAAACCGAATGAAATGAAAGCAAACAGAAAATCTTCATACTTATTTAATTTTGTTTTCTCTGTGACTTGGCCCAGAATACATTTACCGAAAAAACAAAGACATGCAGACACAGATATTTGTAGCCTAATATTAGATACCAAATGTAAAGTTGGAACAGTGGTTTTCAAATGATTAGTAAACTACGTTTGTATGGGAGGTGAAATTTTCTGATGCTTACGGGCCGACCTTAATGTTAAAGTCCAAGATAAAAGTGCAATAAATCAGTCGATAAGCCATTTGAAAGTTGATTCCATTGCTTTCGTGAAAATAAGGTTTTCCATACGGAGTCCAGGCCTAATGCCGCAAAAATTGTTGCAACAGGAGTCAACGAGTTGAGGTTTTTTTATTTTTTATTTGACCTATTTGTTGTTATAGCTTACCTATTACGGTTCATTAGAAACAGCCCTGCGACAGACGGACTGACGGACGGACAGCGGAGGCTTGGTAATAGGGTTTCGTTGGCACCTTTTGGGTACGGAACCCTAAAAAAACAGTTTTTTTTATGTTTCCAAAAGAATCAAACCTTGAGGCCGCCACGCAGGAATAGCGAGGTGGCGTGCGGCGTGGCGCTAGTCTCGGCGGGCTGCGGCGGCAGCGAGGCGGCGAGCCGCGCGCCGCACAGCGCCACCGACAGCGCTAGGTGGCGTGCGCAGCTCCGCAGCATGTGATGCGCGCGCATGCTCTCCGGGCTCTCGTGCAACTGGAAACGTCGTATCACATTAATTGAGGGTTCCATAGAATATCTCATAAATGTAAAGCCAATGCAGATAGCCAAATAATAAATATCTGAAGCAGATAGTAGCAGTCCTAATAATTGACGCTGCACTTGTCGGTGATATTCGGCGGTGGGATCAGATCCACTGTTGTGTCCTACCCCAACTTTGCTTTGAATCACTTTAGCTTTGCCTTAAGCAGCTTCGTTGCCCTTGCCGCTGGATACAGTCGCCACCACCTTCTACTCACCCTCTTCCGACGGATTACGATTTGGTCGGTGTGGTAGCTGATGAACTTGTCGATGATGGGAGCTACGTTTGTTTTTATGAAAAACCGGTGTGGGTGGCTGTGCTGAGACGTTTATGGCATGCAGCCGCCCGCTCTGCTCTACAGTAGTATGCGGCCCACGCTTTGCTTTCAGTAGCTACATCGTCCTTAGGTTGTCTCAGCTGGGAACATTCACCACCACTCTCTATTTACCTTCTTTCGATGACTGATAATGTGGTCGCCGCAGTAACCGATGCACTTGTCGGTGATGCGAGCGAAGTGGGCTGCGTGCGGCAGGCGGCTCAGTTCCGTTGTTACATCCTGCCCTCGCTTCGCCTTCAGAAGCTTCATCGTACTCGGTTCGTTGCAGCTGGAAACAATCGCCAAAACACTCATCTCGCATAAACAATTAGGTAAATTAAACCCTCCAATTTGTTTCATTTCATTTCATTTATTTAAACTTTTTGGTAGTCAAACTACACCAAGTTACGTCACAAAGATCCGCGGATTCGATCAACCCAGTAAAGAAGAACCCGCAAAGAAACTTCACGGGTTTACATAACATATTTTTCCGTCCACAATTATGAAATACATACTTAGATCTAAATGCTACTGCCAAACAATTCCTTGGCAGAACAGATTAAGGCAAAGAACAAAGAACAATAGAAACAGCAACCCTCAGTTTAAGGGGTTCATAGTTTATCTATTCATAGTGTTCATTCATATCATTTTGGACATTGACCAGAGCGAAGCCTGGTAAAATGTGGTCAGAAGGAAACCCATTCTTTGTACACCCCTCAGGTCAGCCAGAGAGTCAGCATATTTGCGTCCACTGCTGGACAGACGCCTCTCCAATTTTTCTCCAGTCCTCCCGGCCCTCAGTGGTACGGAATCACTGCATTCCGCCAAAACATTTGATGTCACCGTCCCACCTGGCGGTTGGTCTTCCACTTCCAACTTACTCAGGTACTGAATAAATATTTCCGCGATTTTTATTTATTCGTAGGTACTGTACTGTTTCATAACAATAGACAATAATACACAAACATACAACATGTCTACTCATAACAAATCTTGCAGCAACTTCAGGACAACCCATACCTGATGAGTCCCGATCACGAATATCTTCAAACAATCCCAGAGAATGTTGTTACTAGATGAACTAAAATAAAAAACACACATGTAACTTTTTATATTAGTACACATCAAAGAGATTAACTCACTGAAATCCTTTGATGTCGTACACCAGGCCAGAGACGATGATGCACTCCCCACCCGCCTTCACTCTGTTGCGAAGATCAACACTGCGCATACGCACAAGATGAGATTTAAATTATCATTATTAAATACAAACAAAGCTTCATACATGCATTAAGTCAAATTAAGTTTACAAGATTGCTTACTTTCTTAAAATTCACCTATCTATAAGATTGGCCATTTCATTCTTGCCAATGGGGTGGCTGGAACCATATTTGGTGTGAACTGCTTATTTATCACGACAGGTGGCGTCTAAGCGAGCTCACCTAAAAGATCTGTCAAAGCCGTCAGATACCATACAAAATAAAACAGAATATATTCGAAAACATTTTCTCAATCTATGTAATTGAAATGACTCAATTTTCTCCATGTCATTCCGAAAATAAATTGTTCCTAGTTACGCTAATCAAAAGAAGTCGTGGGAAAGAAAACATCACAAAAAATTACCTATAATATTTCGTTTTGTGCTTTGTGGTTAATCACATGAAAATTTTTTTGAAGTCAAACAAAAGCTCTTCTTTTCCTCCAATGCTTATTCCAACTGCATCGTAGAGTACATGTTTTATCTAAAAACTCGTAAATAAAACTTGACAGGTAGTAGGTATGCAGATTACAGTAATTAACGGGATAAAAGGATAATGAAGCGCGTACTTGTTAACTGATCAGAAGCAACTAGTTTTTTATTACACTACGGGTAGGTATCGAAAAACCATGCGCGCTCACGCACACACACACATATACACTATCCCTCCAACAATAGATTTGAATTATATTTTATAATTTATTTTCTTTCGAGCCCTTGTTAAGCGCCGTGAAGGTGTTTCGCTCGTTGTTTCCTCGCGCACTGGAGGCGCTCCCTCCTCATCTTGCATGACTTCCTCCACTTCGGGGACATCGTGGGTGTCGCCGTAAACCGAGTCCGCATCCTCATCGCTGCTCACCGCGGGCGGCTCGCGGTGCACGTCGACCTCGACGACCGTCTCCTCGGCTCGCGGCGTACCCAGCACCGGCCGCGCCGGCTCCTCGGCACTCGGTGGCGAGCGCACTACTGCTGGTGGTCGAGGCGGAGGCGGCGACCACGTTACGTAGTCCCCACCGTCGCCGTCGCTGCTCACCGAGCTGGGACGAACGCCTCGGGTGCGGTCCCCCGGTGCCGCAGGTTGCGGTTGAAGCGGTGGGGTGGAAGCGGCTGCGATCGGTCCCTTGTCCTCGATTACTTGGTTCTTATGTTTTTTTACAACCGAGTCTCCACCTTCTACCGCGATCGAGTAAGTGTTGTTACCTAAAACCCTTATTACAACCCCTTTTTTCCAGTATTCTTTTTGACGTGGTCCATACATTTTACAAAATACATTGTCCCCTTTGTGAAAGTTTTTACTTCTAGTGCCCCCGTGATTTTTAATCTGTAAGGACTGATTTTTCCTCACCGTATCAGCTAGGCGGTCGGGGGAGCGCGGGGAGGGTGCGGCGGCGCTCGGCCTCAGCACGTCGAGCCTGCAACGCAACTGTCTTCCGAACAGCAGGTCCGCCGGCGAGCGTTCCGTCGTTGAGTGCCGAGAGTTTCTATATGCAAATAAATATTCTAGTAGTTTCACTTGCATTATCTTAGGTGAATCATATTTTAACGCTAACTTTTAATGCCCTTCTTTACAATTTTAACGAAACTCTCGGCCTGCCCGTTGCTCGCCGGGTGGTACGCGGGCGTCGTGACGTGAGAAATACCATTCAGTACGCAAAAATTATTAAACTCACTAGAGGTAAACGAAGTACCATTGTCTGTCACACACGTATGCCACACGCCGAATCGCGACATCACCTCCTGTATCTTCTCTATGACCGCTGCGGATGAGTAGCCCGAGCCCATCATAAAGCACTCGACCCACTTCGAATAAGCGTCGATAATTACCAAAAACATCTTATTATTGATAGGCCCGAGGAAATCTAAATGTACCCGATACCAGGGGTGTGGTGGGTAGGGCCAGCATGCGATGGGCGCGCGCGGGGGGGCCGCACGGAGCTGCGTGCACACGTCGCAGCCGCCGATATGACGCTCGATTTGCGCGTCGATCTGAGGCCACCAAAAACGCGATCTGGCCTCCGCCTTAGTTTTTACTATACCTAAATGCGTTCGATGGAGCTCCTCCAACATCCTTTCTCTGAACACTTTAGGTACCACGACCTTATGACCCCGCATTAGACAGCCGCTTTCCAAGGATAACTGTAGCCTACAGTAGAAATACGGTTTCAGTTTTTCATCATTGATCTTCCTAGGCCATCCTTTCATAACGTAATTGCTAACGGTTTTCAGGCAGCTATCTGCTTCGGTTTCTCTCCGCAGATCGTCCAACGATACGGGCAGCGCTCCATCCGCTACAAAGTGTACGTAGGCAGCGATGTCCCCCGCCACCGGCAGGTAGCCCTCCCCCTCCGCCTCCCCCTCCCGCCCCGCGGCGCCCGCGCCGGCGGGCGGTAGGGAGCGCGGTACGGTCGGTGGGGGAAGCGGCGCGCGTGACAGATAGTCCGCTGCATTATCTGGCCCTTTTACATACACTATTTTGAAATTGTAAGCGGAAAGAAATAGAGCGTACCGCTGAAGCCTATTCGCGGACACTTCCGGAATACCTTTATGCGACCCGAAAATCGTTAGCAATGGCTTATGGTCTGTTTTCAGTATAAATGGATCGCTCCGGCCGTAAAGATAATGATGAAACTTCCTGACGCCAAATATTATAGCCGTAGCCTCCTTCTGAATCTGACTATAGTTCTTTTCAGCTGGAGAAAGCGAGCGGGAAGCAAAACACAAGGGACGTTCACATTCCCTCCCCTCACGTGTCGGATCTAGCTGAGACAATATTGCCCCAAACCCCCCCGGTCCCGCGTCCACCGTGAGACACAGCCTAGCCCGGGGGTTGTAGTGAGCGAGCACGCGGTCCGATGCTAATTCTGATTTAATTTTTTTCATGGCGCTATCGTGTTTGCTCGTCCACCCCCATCTCGTATCTTTACGTAGCAAATTATGGAGCGGAGACAATATTGCTGAAGCGTTTGGAATGAAACTTCTATAATAATTTACTAGTCCCAAAAATGATTTCAGTTGATTGGCGTTTTTAGGAGACTCGACTTCCAACATCGCGCGAACTTTTTCGTCCGACTTATGTAGTCCTCTCTTATCAATAACATAACCAAGGTAAGTCACCGACTTTTGGAAAAACATGCATTTGTTTCTTTGTAAAGTAAATCCTGCGTCGCGTAACTTTTGTAGCACTACCTCTAACCGATCCAGGTGTTCCCGTCTGTCGCGGCCAGTGATGAGAATGTCATCTAGAAAAACTAGTACTCCCTCCACTCCCGCTAAAGTCGTTTCCATTGCACGCTGAAAAATAGCCGGAGCGCTTGCTAACCCGAAAATCAATCTTGTGTACTTAAATAGCCCTTTTTGAGTATTGATGCATGTATATCCTTGAGAGTCCTTATCCAACACTAGCTGGTTGTATGCAGATGATAAATCCAATTTCGTAAACTCATCCCCCCCATGTAGCTTCGCAAACAATTCATCGATTCTCGGTAGTGGGTACTGATCTATCTCGAGTTGCTTGTTGATAGACACAGAAAAATCAGCACAAATGCGAACACTTCCGTTCGCCTTCAGCACGGGAACAATCGGCGAAGCATACTCGGAATGCGAAACCGGTTCCAATACGCCCGATTCCACCATGTGATCTATTTCCGCGTTAACCCTGTCTTTTAAGGCGAAAGAAACTGTTCGCGCTTTAAAAAAATTTGGCTTTGAATTCTGCTTCATTGACAAATGAACTTTGTATTTATTAAAACACCCAATTTCCTTAGAAAAAACTGTGGGATATCGATTAAATATTTGTTTGATTGCCATTTCATCTGTGGAGGCGCAATACCTAACTGGGCCGAGTTCTAATTGGAACGCGCTTATAAAGTCTCGACCTAATAGTGCGGTGGCGGCGTTACGTACTACGTATACATCTAGCTCGCTCGTGCGGCCATCGTATGTGACAGACAATCGTATTGTCCCTAGCGAATCTATCCTACCTCCTGTATAATTCACCAAAATTATTTTGCTAGGAGTGAGCCGAATGCCTTGAAAGTATTTCTCATAAAGTTTTTCAGATATTGCTGTCACGGCGGACCCACTATCGATTTGAAAATTAATTTCTATGTTATTCAATAAGACAGATTGCGTCATAGGCTTACCGTGATCACATCGAATGTTGTAAATTGGCTTACCGTCATCCCCTCTCCCCGCTCCACTCGAATGCGCTTCCAAGTAATAACTAGCATCTTTAACACCTTTTTGTGGGCACATTTTTTCCAAATGCCCGATTTTCGCACAAATGTTACACTTAAAGTTTTTGAATCTACAGTTTTCCGCTGTGTGATTTCCGTAGCCGCACACTTTGCACTTTATGCCGCCTGTTACGGCACCCGTGCGCCTGTCGCGGCCGGCCACGGCCGGGCCCGTCTGCGCCGACACCTTGCACACCTCCGCCGTTGTCTTGGCAGCCATGCGCGCACTGCGCACTCCCTGCGCGAGCGCCACTGCCGTTGATAAGGTCAAGGTCGCCACTTCCTTCTCGAAAATCTTTTCCCTTTCCGGTCCCGGCAGCATCCCGAGGACGAACCGGTCCCGCAGCGTCTCTTCGAGTTGCGCCGTGAAGCCGCAGTGTAGCGCTAGCCCCCGGACCCTCGCGGCCCAATCGACGAACTCCTCGCCCGTCTCCTGCTCCGCCCGGTAGAAGGCCGCGCGATCTGCGAAGCCGCACCGCTTCGCAGTGAAGTGCGCGTCGAACAGCACCGTCAACCGGTCGAACGTGACGGTCCCGACGTCCTGCGGGAACGCGAGATCTCGCACCAGCCTGTACGAGTCCTCGGAGAGCGAACTCACGAGGATCGCCTTACGTCTCACTGCCGCTTTATCTGTTTCTTCAGTAACGTCGTTCGCCAAAAACCAGTGAAGCAGGCGGGACTTATACACCGCCCATTCTTGCTGTTTGTGGTCAAAAATATCCACATTCCCGAACATTCTGGCCATTGTACTGCACTCGTAGATCGTTTGTTCCTCGTCGCCAATAGTAGGTATGCAGATTACAGTAATTAACGGGATAAAAGGATAATGAAACGCGTACTTGTTAACTGATCAGAAGCAACTAGTTTTTTATTACACTACGGGTAGGTATCGAAAAACCATGCGCGCTCACTCACACACACACATATACACTAACAGGAATGACAGTTTTGACGTCTTTAAGGTGAGGTCGCTCATGCGACATCTACAATAAGATTTGAGTTTTCTTCCCTATTGTTGATCCGTCATTCTCTTAACAGGTTTGTATCGATTTCTCAACAAGGAACGCGTCGTTCGAGTGCAACACTCACTCCCTGATGAGCTTGAGTTTCACGGGCTGCGGCCGAGCGGCGAGCCCCGGCCAGCCGAGCTGCCCGTCGTCGAGGCGGTGCGCGCGGGGCAGCGCGCGCGCCGCCGCGTCGCACGCGCGCGCCAGCGCGGTCAGCGCGCCGCAGCACGGTGCCAGCGGCAGCGGCGCGCGGTCCGCGCACGCCGCCGCCCACGGGCCCAGCTCGCACACCACGCTACCTGCACGGGTTACGTACAGCTTTACGAGAGTCCAATAAATTCCCCATACTACGGGCGATAACTGTTTCCATGCTCTTGATGTTTAACTAGGTTTTTGAAATTTTAGATTCTAAAATATATTGTAGAAATCTATGTCTTAATGTTCTCATTTTTTTAATTTACCTTTTAGATTGGAAAATATTGGCTAATAAACATTGGAAAAAAATTGTCATTTTACGTTCACTTTCGAAAAATATTCAAAACATAAGGACATAGAATAAAGCTTTCTCTATTGACAAAAAAAAATAATATAGTAAAATCTAACATTGTTTAGAGGTAGGGAAATGTCATTTTAATATTTAATGAGCCTGTTAGACGATTTCACTATTTTAATGGCAGTCTCCCTGCAAAATTGTGCCTTGGCCCATGGACAAAGAATGCATTTCTTATTATTATATACATATTATATATTACTATTTAACCGCACTGTTTACCGCTCAGGTAGTTTAGCGTGATGATATGCAGCCCATATTGATTGGAAGAATCAAGCTGAATCAGACCAAATGTAAATAGGGTGATTGGTTCCCAAGTTATGAAAGGACAGATGGAGAAACAGTCGCACATAATGTCTCACCGGCCGCAGAGCCGCAGAGAGTCGCACACAGACGGGGGAGCTCGAGCGCGCCAGCTATGCGCGCCGCCTTCGTGAACGCGCGCAGCGTGCCCGCCGCGTGCTCCGCCAGCATCGCGGCGTACTGCCGCAGCAGCGCCGCGGCGGCCGCGCGCCGCTCACCGCCGCCGCGGCACCACATCACCTCGCAGAGCAGCAGCCTACGCACCATCAAGAGTGTTCGTCATAACTTCAAGATTCCTTGTCACTTTTATTTATGATATTATATTTATAAGTACGCATTATGACGTACCTAACCTAAAAGCTATGTATTCCCTGAACACTGACCAAAGACTTCGTGGACATTCTCTGAAACTCAATCATAATAGCTTTAATTCCAACCCGAGGAAACACTTTTTGTCAAACCGTGTTGTGGAAGACTGGAACTAGCTGCCGGAGGAAGTCATAAGTACTAGTTCAGTGAACAGTTTCAAAAACAATTTGGACAATCATGTAAAAAATATTAAAATAACGATTCGTGTTATGAACACTTAAAATAAAAAAAATATAAAATAAAAAAATGTGCACTCAATCAGTGAAGTACACGCATCAGCTTGCAGCTGCTAGTGTATATACATAATAATAATAATTTATGAAATATTTAGACCTGGCCCACAAGGTTACCGCCATGTGGTGTGCACGGAAAACCACCATCGTGCCAATTGTTATGTCTACGAACGGCGTTGTCCCAAAGAATTTGGCCAAACACTTAGAAAAGTTAGGTATCGATATTGGGCTCCGATTCCAGATGCAGAAAGCGGTTCTACTCTCGTACACGAGAATCGTTCGGCGGTTTCTGTCTCTGTAGCTCGGAGCGGTCTTACAGGATTTGTCCCAGGTGGGACCTCCGTAAGGTTTTTCAGTTTTAGGTTTATATTTATAAGGCTTTTTTTTGTATTATTGTATTAAATAATGTAAACCTAAAATTTTATAATAAATAATAGGTCGGGGAAAAAGTCTTTTCGCATTATAGTATGTATGAACTTGTAATAAAATCTCTTTGGCTATACTATTTGTATCTGGCTGGTTTTGGTATCATTGAAAGTTTAAATTTTAAAGAACATAATTCCAAATTCAAATTAGGAAAATGTGTGATTCTCATTTGTTTTTCGTACTGTCAAAATGAGTGAATCTAATGAAGAAATTCGATACATTTTAAAATTTTACTACAAAAAAGGTAAAAATGCAACGCAAGCCGCGAAAAAAATTTGCGATGTTTACGGACCTAGTGCAGTGTCTGTGAGAGTAGCACAAATTTGGTTTAAGCGTTTTCAATCCGGAAATTTTGATGTCAAAGATGCACGTCGCTCTGGTCGCCCTATTACGGATAAAATGGATGCCATTTTTGAAAAAGTGGAGCAAGATCGGCATATCAGTGGTTACGACGTAGCTAAAGAACTAGGAATTGACCAAAAAACAGTTTTGGCGCATTTGAAAAAAACTGGGTACACAAAAAAGCTCGATATTTGGGTACCTCACGAGCTCACTGAAAGAAACCTAATGAACCGTGTACTCATTTGTGATTCTTTATTACGACGTAATGAAACCGAACCATTTTTGAAGAAGCTGATAACTGGTGATGAAAAGTGGATCACGTACGACAAGAACGTGCGAAAAAGGTCGTGGTCAAAGGCCGGTCAAGCTTCACAGACTGTGGCGAAACCCGGGTTAACTCGCAACAAGGTGATGCTGTGTGTGTGGTGGGATTGGAAGGGCATTATTCATTATGAGCTGTTACCACCAGGCAGGACCATCGATTCTGAACTCTACTGCGAACACTGATGAGATTAAAGCAAGAAGTTGAGAGAAAGCGGCCGGAATTAATCAACAGAAGGGGTGTGGTTTTTCATCATGATAACGCTAGACCTCACACATCTTTAGCCACTCAGCAAAAACTAAGAGAGTTTGGCTGGGAGGTGTTAATGCATCCGCCATATAGTCCTGACCTTGCACCTTCAGATTTCCACCTGTTTAGGTCTCTTCAGAATTCTTTAGGCAGTGTCAGGTTAACATCACGAGAGGACTGCCAAAACCACTTGTCGCGGTATATTGATCAGAAGTCCCAATATTTCTATAGCAATGGGATCATGTCCCTACCTACAAGATGGCAAAAAGTTATCGAACAAAATGGTACCTACATACTTTAGTTAAATGTAAATAAACCATATTAAAAAATGTTTTGAATTTTCTTAAAAAATGCGAAGAAACTTTTTCCCCAACCTGTGAATAAATAAATACTGTGAATAATAATATAATAATAGCTTGGATTGGTAGAGAGGAAAAAATGTTCTGTTTAAGCGTTATGGCTGACACCGGGTGTCTAAGCTCAAATGGCACTGGGCTGGTCACGTCAGCCGAAGAGACGACGACCGTTGGAGTAACCGTGTCCTGCACTGGCGGCCGTGGACAGGAAAAGGGAGTGTGGAAAGACCACCCGCCAGGTGGGACGACGACATCAAGTGCGTCGGCGGAAAGCAGTGGTTCCGTACCGCTGAGGGTCGGGAGGACTGGAAGAAAATTGTGGAGGCGTATGTCCAGCAGTGGACGCAAACACGCTGACTGACTGACTGACAGAACAATAAGGTTCTTTTCCAAAGTCATTTTACGGTTTGATATCAAAGTTTCTTCTGACAGTAAGCATACCTAAAGTGATATATGGTTGGGGAAAAAGTTTCTTCGCATTTTTTAAGAAAATTCAAAACATTTTTTAATATGGTTTATTTACATTTAACTAAAGTATGTAGGTACCATTTTGTTCGATAACTTTTTGCCATCTTGTAGGTAGGGACATGATCCCATTGCTATAGAAATATTGGGACTTCTGATCAATATACCGCGACAAGTGGTTTTGGCAGTCCTCTCGTGATGTTAACCTGACACTGCCTAAAGAATTCTGAAGAGACCTAAACAGGTGGAAATCTGAAGGTGCAAGGTCAGGACTATACGGCGGATGCATTAACACCTCCCAGCCAAACTCTCTTCGTTTTTGCTGAGTGGCTAAAGATGTGTGAGGTCTAGCGTTATCATGATGAAAAACCACACCCCTTCTGTTGATTAATTCCGGCCGCTTTCTCTCAACTTCTTGCTTTAATCTCATCAGTTGTTCGCAGTAGAGTTCAGAATCGATGGTCCTGCCTGGTGGTAACAGCTCATAATGAATAATGCCCTTCCAATCCCACCACACACACAGCATCACCTTGTTGCGAGTTAACCCGGGTTTCGCCACAGTCTGTGAAGCTTGACCGGCCTTTGACCACGACCTTTTTCGCACGTTCTTGTCGTACGTGATCCACTTTTCATCACCAGTTATCAGCTTCTTCAAAAATGGTTCGGTTTCATTACGTCGTAATAAAGAATCACAAATGAGTACACGGTTCATTAGGTTTCTTTCAGTGAGCTCGTGAGGTACCCAAATATCGAGCTTTTTTGTGTACCCAGTTTTTTTCAAATGCGCCAAAACTGTTTTGTGGTCAATTCCTAGTTCTTCAGCTACGTCGTAACTACTGATATGCCGATCTTGCTCCACTTTTTCAAAAATGGCATCCATTTTATCCGTAATAGGGCGACCAGAGCGACGTGCATCTTTGACATCAAAATTTCCGGATTGAAAACGCTTAAACCAAATTTGTGCTACTCTCACAGACACTGCACTAGGTCCATAAACATCGCAAATTTTTTTCGCGGCTTGCGTTGCATTTTTACCTTTTTTGTAGTAAAATTTTAAAATGTATCGAATTTCTTCATTAGATTCACTCATTTTGACAGTACGAAAAACAAATGAGAATCACACATTTTCCTAATTTGAATTTGGAATTATGTTCTTTAAAATTTAAACTTTCAATGATACCAAAACCAGCCAGATACAAATAGTATAGCCAAAGAGATTTTATTACAAGTTCATACATACTATAATGCGAAAAGACTTTTTCCCCGACCTATTATAACGAAACATTTGATCAATAAAAAATATAGGGGGATGAAATTATTTATACAGGGTGTTGTAACGGCCAGAACATTAAATTTGGGAAATTATTGCTGGAAATATCCTCTAAATAAATAGTAACTACATTTATTAATAAAATGTAAGTACTTTCCATACAAAATAATTCAATAAATTAGTAATCATTTCATTTAGTGAAGCGAATGTTCTGTAAGAACGTGGGAATGTTGCATTTACTTGGACATGGATGGCTAATATCACACCTACTGTCATGACATTAGCCTGACACCTCACGTGCGATCTAGGTTCCATCGACCTTCCTTATGCATCGTTACGTCGTGTCAAATTACACTAGACGAAAAAATTAATTTCAAAATTGTATATTTCGGTAACTAGACACTTATGAGAAGAAAAAAAAACTTTTTGTCTCGGAAAAACATGAGGATTACGCTGGCGATATTAATGTACTGACCATTACGACATCCTGTATGTAATTAGACATGTACATCTAAGCAAGATCCCATATAGTGTCATTATCTTAGCCCCTTACATGACAATCTAGAAATAATTAGGTTAATAAGCTAGTCCTTTTTAGCCCAGTCCAGCAGCGGGAGCACAAACGAACGATACAGCTATACCGACCGATAAACGTCTATCTTTCTCGTTTCCGCTCGCACGAAAAGCGAAACAAAACCACAGTTATGACTACACTAGACTATATGACTACAGATATGACTACACTACATAAAATATGCAACAATCAATTTGACTGCCCTGAATTGCTTTCTAGTATTTCATATAATGTGCCACAACATACCACAAGGAGCCGAGTTATGTTTAATTCAAAACTGTATCGGACCAACGCTGGCAACCGTATACCTATCCATAAAATGTGTGATAAATTTAACAGAGTATTTCCTGATGTAGATATACACTATCTCAGTAATAATTACTTTAAGAAGCAAGTTGCAGCAACCCTTTCATCATAATCCATTTTAATTTTTATGCTTGTTTGTGTAATATTTCATTTTCTTTTTTGTTAATTAAGTTTTTTTTTTCTTTTACCCATTTAATTAAGAACGATTCTGCCATGCATGTTATCATGTTACACTCATACTTTATCTGTGCTCAATTTTTGAAACTTGCAACCTTCAGTTATATTTTGTTTTATTATTAACTTTTATTTTATGATTAGCTTGATGATATGTTTGTATTCTTTCTTTCTTTCTGAAATAATAGCCCTTTAAAATTCTTTTATATTATTTATATATCTAGTAAATTAGTATTAAATTGTCTTTTGTATCTTAATCATGTCTGTATCTGTTTGCATTTCCAAATAAATAAATAAATAAATAAAAGTTATCGATCGATACAGCCGTATTGTTGTGTTTGTGCCCCTGTTGCAGGCCAGGCAGTGGTCAATTTCAATTAATCACAATTGGGCAAAACATTTCATTGTCACTTCGACGATCTTTCATTCAACACGGCGGTACCGAGCCGGCGGGTGTAACCCTACCACATATGTAGAAAGGGAAGGCTACCTAAAGTTTAGCATTAGCTAATTTATGGATGATTCGTGAATTTTTTACTCTGAAAAAACAGTCTTACCTTTGAAAACGTATGAGAAGGTCACAGCTGGGACTGACATTGAAGTCAGTCTTTTCTTCGCAGGATGTTTTCCGTTTAGGCTTTTTCATGATGTTCAATATTTGTAGTTGTGTCTGACTGCTGGTGTTGCGGATCAGTTGCTTCACCTGATGGACATTTCAGAATGTCCTTAAATTAGTCACAGACTGAAATGACAGGTTGACACTAAAACAATACTAACGGATTTGTTAGTGCCTAACAGGGGTAGTATTTATGTACTTGGTTTCAGCACATTCAGTACTTTGCGTGGGAAGATAAGGAATTGTGTAGAATGTTGAGTTGACCTCAATCCATTATTCTCTTGTTATTCCTGTGGGATAACATTTGAAGAGATGATATAATCAATGTCATTACTATAATTATAAAGATATTTATAATATGACTCCAGGCGAAGTTTCTTGCCAGATCTTTTTCGTTTGCAATAATCTTGTTTGCTAACGAATCAACACTAACTATAGCTACTAATAAAGAAAGTAAATTAATAAATTATTTTTTAATGACTGAATGGATATTAAAACTAAGCGATGTCTCACCAAGTGCATCAGTGGAACCATAGTCGCCTGGTCATTGTCTGCTTTAGAAGTTTTCGGTTGATAAATGGGCTGGCTCACTGAAAATATTTTACACATTATTGTCTGGACAATGGGAACTTTTGCAAATGTTATTTGAAGTATGATGATATCCTTGACGCTTACCTTGAACAGTTTCATAGTCTTCTACTACAGCAGTAGTGGTTTTGTCATATTGTCCAGTAGCTATATCTATCTGGTCGACTTCGCTGTAAAAAAATATTCATTAGACAATGAAAGATATATTTTTTAAAAGAGGAGGAGCAGTACTCATAATCGTTTTTTTTCCCTGTACTGGTAGTCCACAGATGGCGCCACTAATCATCTTATTTCTCCCTTTTCCATACTGCTGTCCTTCTAAAAGTATTAAGGAAGTGGACCTACAGTTTTACGTGGAATCCAAACCACGGGCGAAAAATATACAAATAAATGTATGAAAAAAATACATTTCAATCAACCAAAACATGGACTCAATCAGTCAGGCTCAATTCACACCGAGATGGCATTGGCCCGGTGAGCACTTTAAAGTATCAAAGCATTCTAAACTTTAAATTCATTATGAGAACGCATAGTATCGCTCAGGGCTAGTAGGCGCCCCATTTCTAGCCTCTCAAGCGATACTACATATGCATTCTCTTAATAATTAAAATTTCAAATTATCACGCATCAGCTTCGCACATGCATCAGCTTTAGATTGCAAGCGCACACAAGTAAATCAATGGTGACCAAAGTGTACCATAAAGCTCAGCTTATTGATATCGTCCAAAGTCCATGGCGTCAAATCTGCCATTTTTCAGTTTAGAACAATTAAAAGGAAACCAACATTGCAGTGCTGTTATGTCAGTATTTTAGCAAGGTTTTCGCTGATACTTCATGCAGCGGAAACACAAGAATGACCCCCCCCGTCTACCTACCTATAGCGGTGACGCTAGGTTCGGGTGTTTTCTTTCCCTAAAATATGGTTGAGAGAGGCGATAGCTGTGCCTGGCGTGATGTTCGTGAACGACGCTGTTTGTGGGGACTAGCTTGCTCTAATTGGCAACATGTCAGATGGCGGGCATGGTCTTTACAAATAAACTGATATTTGTCAAGAAGTGTTGCATATGACATGAATTATTGATTCTCATCAATTCATATTAATTTAGTGTTTTTAATACTTTTGTAAACTAAAACTAAGTGGACATTGAAAAAAAAAAACAAGCGGAGTTCCTTTCCAGTTCTTTACTGGGATTGCCGAACAGGCGAATGATAAAATATGACAAATCCGGGTGCAGTGTACTGTCTATGGATGATGAATAAAAAATAAAAATAAACAACAATATAACCTGGGAGTCATCAAGCCTAATTAATAGTCTGCAAATCCGCTGGCATGGTGCCTCGCTGAGCGTGGATTCGCGAGGGGAGGTGTTTTGGCTTTTCTGAGCACCTTTGGTCCTCAGGCCAGCAACCCATACCGGTTTTTCATTAAAAAAAAAATTTTAAAGTTCTAAAGCGCCGTAACTAAACATACATGTCCAATGTGAGGTGCTTGTACTTGTCCGTTGTCTCAATCCGCAGAGCCTGACGCAATGCGTCGTGGAGGCCGCCGCCGCCCAGCAGCGACCAAACCAGAAGTTCCGTCATGAAACGCTCGCCGGTGCTCAACACTTGTGGACCTGCGATGCGACTCATTAGTGTCGACATATTGTTGAAATACTCCTCCCAATAAAACATCACTAGTGTCTGTTTGAATATAAAAGGTTTTATTGAGATATGGAATCACCCAAGTAGATGAAAACTATCATATTCTATTTTTAAAGTTTGGCAATAACTATCAGATCAATAATTTTAAGAAAAATTGTTAGTGTACAGTTTGTACCTACAGTAAATTATAATTATCTGCAAGTATTCACTATAAAGAATTACAATTTGAATTTCGTTATTCATCTAACAAAAGTAGTCCACATGCAAATTTTTGACATTAGAAAACCTTTTAAGAAAGATATCATCAAACCGCTTCCCTGAACGGGCAAGCAGAGATGACAGAGTGACATATGGTACGATCACAGCATATCTCTTTCACTTCCTCTAAAGACGTGCATCTTTTCGTACGTTCTCTACGATTACAGGTGCTACGCACCTAACCTTTACGAAGTATTTTGTCAATCTCGTCGCTCAAGTCCTTTCAAGAACGAATGTCGAAAATATTCAACCGACTAACCGGTCGGCAGCAGAGCCAGCAAATGGTTGGCGCGCACGTTGGGCGCCGGCAGCAGCACCGGCCAAGCGGCGATTAGCGTGCGCCGCGCCGCCGACGCCGCCGCCTCTCCGCTGCGCCCCTCCACCAGCACTACCAGCGAGCGGTGCACGCTCGAGCACCAGCTTGCGTCACTCTCGATGCCCTCGCCGTCGTCCTTCGGAGTGCGAGTCAGTAGGTATGCATGGATCTGCAATAAATATTGAGTTAGTACATTAATGCATATTATCTCAGGGTCGCTGGGCATTGCTTTTCATGCCGAGAACATGGGTTCAATCCCTGTCCCGTTTATACACCCCTTTATTTCTCTTTCTGAGTTAGATAAGTGCTTTTCTTCATGAATGCGAGCTGTTCTATGGTTCGGAATCTATGTGAAACTGTACGTTCCCTTTCCTCCTATGCCCGTCCGGTTAGGTACCATTGCATTAGATGAAAAGATGACTGAATTAGCTCTCGGTAGAAAAGTTCAGTGTAAGTTTCAATGCAAAACACCATAGGTGCGAAGAGTGCATACGTGTATACATGCATACATGCAGGGTGTGAAACAGCATGATTTGTATAGAAATTAGCAACCTAAATAAGTTTATATTAATTTTTAAATGCTTCAAATTGTATTCAATTATGAAATTAATTAATCATGGCACCTGCAGTCGCAGCAGGTTGAGACATGCTGTCGCGAGACACTCATTCTCTCTGGCAGCAGAGGCTACGGCCGCATCGGAGCGGCCGTGTACATTCGGTAGGGAGACGGCATTAACAATCATCCGCAGAAGCCGCTCCAGTAACCTGCACAACCAGACGTGCTAAATCCAATAGCACAGGTGATACATTGTGTAACAGAGTGAATGAGACCCAGCATCATTTCTGAAGGAAAGTGCCCTGATTGAGGCAACTTGTCCACTATTGGATCTTAAAATGTAAAATCACCATGGCGCTAGTTTGGGGACAAGGCTGCGACCCACCATCGACTTCAGGCACTCTAGAGGCCTGGGAACATCTGGCTGAAGCCTCAAAACCACGAAGCACGGACCCTAACGACTGATGAACGATCCCAAAGGGATTTATTGTCCTTGGTTGCTGGCAGGCAAAACCCAGTGGTGACAGCAGACTTTAATAACTACCGGTAAACAATCAGTTTCTAAGTATGGCTACGTTCCCTATACAAACGTAGTTTGCAAATCATTTAAAGTCATCATCTCCTTAAGTTATTATAGACAAATCTGATAGACACCAACACAGCAAACCATACAATTGATGACATTATATGTAATCGTAAACATTTGAAAATGAGTATAAGATGTTAAAATCTGGATATCAACAGACGGTTTGGATTAAGCTTGCACAATGTAGGAAGCTTATGAATAAACTTTTTGATAAATGCTTACCGGAATGAATTAAGCGAAAGATCGATGATGAAGGGATGTGAGGTTGGGAGGTCTCGAGCGCTCTCTTCGCTCCACACCACAATGTGAGACAGCCCACAGCTAACACCTGTGATGTGCCAAAAAATAAATTTATTGTAGATATTTCAATTCTCTCACAAAGGGAACCATCTGCTCTTACAAAGTCTTTTGAATCCAACTATGGAGACGAGCCAGGAACCCCAAGATCGCCATGCTGTAATGACTGCAAAACACTTCCATTTATAGCATATGGTGGTTTGTCGCCAACAATAATATTCATGAACATTTGAAACTGAACAGTGAGCCCAAACAAACTGCAGGTGGTTTTAGCCAGAGTTGAAAAAAATTCAAGAATTCATTCGATGGTATGTAATGTAAAAAATAACATATTCAAACGTCGAAGCGGCAATGAAAAAATTGTCCATGTTTTCCATCCAGTTCAATTTAACCGTGGTCATTCAGGGAAGGCCCTGGCATGGCACCGAATTCCTTCGGTAATGTGGTGTATTGGACTAATATCATAACGGAAGTTGTGAGGTATTAATCATCCATGTAAGGTTGTATAAAAAAAACATGCATGTGGAAAAAAAATACTCTGGAAAAAAATAGCGCATATATGTAGTTAAGAAGCTATTTTGATACGGGTCTGAAGTACACGCTGCAAGGCAGTGGAATCAGCTCCCTCCTCCAGTACGAAATTCGCCCTCTATTCATGCGTTCAAAAATAATCTTAAAGCTTTCTTTCTTTCCTAATTACGTCTTTACTTCCCCCCCCCCCCACAGTTTTCAGTTAATTTTTATTCATATTGGCAATACATTTGTTTGTTTTTTTTCTCAATATCTGTGATAGTGTTAAGTATCATATTTATTTTATATTTCTATATTATATATAGTGTCTATATATTTATATTAATGTTTATTTATATTTATATGTAGTTGTTGTGTAGTTGTCTATATAAGTAGTTGGTATATTGTGTATAATATTTGTTGTAGTAATTTCATTTGCCTCCATAACTGCTACTCACACTACTGCTCACGATACCCAAAGGTAGACTGGTAGAGAATGCCCCTGGCATTAAGTTGTACCTTTTGTCCGAATTTTGAGTGCAATAAACAAAATATATAAATAAATATTTAAAATAAGTTTTTCGACGCCAGAAAAAACCGACCTGCCTGTGGTCCGGCCCAAAAAAAGGGGAAATTCAGCAGGGGCTCACACTTAACAGAAAAGAATAACGAATCACCCCAATGCTCTCATAGCTCAGCTAACAACAAGGCTACCCCAAATATTTAAAAATCATATCACTCGCGGCATACCTTGTGCCCGGCAGGCGGCGGGCAGCGCGTGCAGCGGTCGCGGCGTGGGCTGCAGCAGCTGCGCACGCTTGAACGTGCCCCACGCGTGCAGCTCGCCGCTGGCGGTGCGCGCCACGCCGTGCCGCGCGCCAAGCGACACTTCCACTATCTGCACGCCTGGAGATGGAATATTGTATGACATTCCACAGAAGTTAGCTGTTGCAATTATTATAATATTATGATTTATCCAATGATTTGTCATTGCTTGGATTTTTTTTTTAGAAAATACTTCGCAGTAATTTCATTTCTGTACCCCCTAACTAAGCTGCCTGCACTCGCGATTAGGTCCTTCGAAAGAAATTATTGCACAAACATTTTCCTTACAGACACAAATGTCTGCAGGCAACTTGACAACTTTAAAATGATGCCTTGACTAAACAATTTCACTAATCCGATATCTTATTACATTTCATATAAAATGGCAGTAAACATGTAAAGGACAAGACTTAAAAGGCATGCATTGTACAACAATATGCTTACTCTATTTCATGATGTCAGCCTCAGTGGCCCAGTGGCGCGACACTTCGGCGATCGCTCTCCGAAGTTAAGCAACGCTGGGTCCGGTCTGGTTTGGATGGGTGACCATTAGACTGTTGAGAGAGGCTGGCCGTGGTTCGGATTCCACGTTAAACTGTAGGTCCCCTTCCTTACTTACTAGGTGGTAGGGTTAATCCCGCCCGGGGTTAAAATAAAAATGCTTTTATTAATTAAAAAACAATTTTTTTCATTTATTTTTTCTTAATTGTAATGAATGAATATAAACAAGAGCACTAATTTAAGTTTTATATAAACAGTAAAATGTCTATTTATTGAGTTACCTTTGAGTGCCTCAACCGCCTTCGGCACATCTATTGTCTCTGTGTTACCGTGACCGAGCCGGTAATTGTCCCCGCGTCCCCACGTGTACAGCTGACCCCTGTTAAAAATCAATCCAATGATTGCTTTCTTTATTATAATTTTTCCTTATGAAAAACCGGCATGGGTGCCTGTGCTGAGGACCAAAGGTGCTCAGAAAAGCCAAAACACCTCGATTCTCAAGGAGGCAACGCTCAAGGAGGCAACGCTCAAGGAGGCAACGCTCAAGGAGGCAACGCTCAAGGAGGCAACGCTCAAGGAGGCAACGCTCAAGGAGGCAACGCTCAAGGAGGCACCAATCCAGCGCATTTGCAGACAATCGCTGAGCTTGTTCAAATTACGCTTGAAGACTTCCAGGTTATAGGTGCACCCGCCGGCAGACAGTGCCATATCCCGGTTATGCGGCAGAGAAATCAGTTTGAGAAACGGTTTGTTCTCAAAAGCCTAATGACAACCTCAAGGGGGTGCTCTGATTCTCTCCAGCGGGTGCTCTAGATATAGGCAGGATGGGGAAGAATAAGAGATGATATAATTAAAAAATATTTAAATATAAATGCATTAGGCATACTAAAAATGAGCACAATCAACAATCAACTTGAGGTTGAGCAGTGACATCTACATTAGAATCATCAAATATGGTCAAATATCATTAACTTTATCGGGAATGTTTATCCAAAGGTTGCATGCAACTTAAGACCAAAATAGTTTTGCTCCTGTTTAAAATCAAATTTCGACGCTTCTAAATCCAATGAGATGCATCGATATTTACTCAATAATAAGCTTTTCAAAACACTTTTCAGACTGACCCACTTCACGTCACGCACACGACTAGGGTTAATTCCACATAAAACTGTAGGTCTCCTTCCTTACTCATTGAATGAACGACGGTCGAAGCGGCAACGAGAATTGTCCGTGTTTTCCATCCAATTCAATGCAGCCGAGCAATATAAGGAAGGTCCTGGCATGGCACCTAGTTCCCATGTCGTGTGTTAGGCTAATATCTGACGGTCAGTCTGGTATTAGCCATCCATGTCCAGTTCCATAAAAAAAAATCAACTAACTTATTGTCGATCGCCGCGTAGAACCTGTCGCCCGAGTAGACGCGCGCGATGGCGACGCCCGAGAAGGCGGGCACGGTGCGCAGGAGGCCGCCGCCCGAGTACGCGCCGTCGGACGTCACCGAGCCGCCGCCCTCGACGCGGCCCTCGCCCAGCAGCAGCGCGCCGCCGCCGTGCGTGGCGCACAGCGTAGGCCCGTCGCCCCAGCCTGCGCACAGAGCGTCACTGGTGATCGGGGCGATGAGGTTAGCTTTAAATTGTTTCATCGAATGTGACCAATAATTGCAATAGAGAAGCGGTTCAATTGAGGTCTGGTTTAGGGGTGGTCACCCTCCTTAGCGCTAACGTGAGCGGCTCGTAGCCTAGTGGTGCGGGGACTTGCCTAGCATACCAGAGGTCTGGGTTCAAATCCTCGCCAACCAACCGCCAACATGCACCACTTTCTTTATCATTTTGAGTTGGATAAGTGCATTTCGTGACGAATACGAGTTGCTCCATGATTCGGAATCGGGTGGTAGGGTTTAAGCCCGCCCGGGTTGGTACCATTGCATTGAATGATTAGATGGTCGAAGCGGCAATGAAAAATTGTTTGTGTTTCCATCCAGTTCAATGTAGCCGTGCTCATAAAAGGGAAGGTCCTGGCATGGCACCTAATTCCATCGGGAATGTGGTGTATTGGGCAAATTTAAAAAAGTTTCGGTTCACTTCAAGCTTCTTCATCTAGCCTGCGGAGACTAATGTTGAGTTTCGTAGACCTTACCAGTGCTTGGCTTAGCTAAAGTATAGCTTCTGACTATCAAATTTGAAAATAGTTCCATACCTTTTATGCCAAAACTGACAGTTGGAAGGCTTCGCCAAGTACAAGTAAGCTTTATGAATCTCAGCATAAGACGCTAAAAATGCCTTGTACCTTTGCATGCCGGCCGCTCATCTGGAGTTAACAGATAATTAGTTTACTGGGACTAAATAGAGTTTAAATAAATAAAAAAATAAGCTTAAGGCGGCCCAACCCGGCGGGCCTAACTCATTCGCGGGCACGGTAAAAAATCGTGCTGTTGCGCTCTAGGACCTTCTCTGTTTCAAAGAAAAAGACAGGCTCCGTGATGAGGAAGATGCAACATGTCCACAAAAAAGACAATGTGCATAGTGTATGATTTGGTAAGATTTACGAAAATTTTAATTTCAAAACGACTTATAGCTAAAAGTAAACCACGACCGCTGTAGTCAAAAATCTAACAAAAACCAAATAGATCATAAATCTTGATTAAATAAGCTATGTCTGATGACTAATCTTTTTACGATGTTCTTACTTTATCATTGCGTAATCCACCTCCAAAGTTATCGTATAAAACGCGCGAAAAATTCGAACTTTCGGACCTTATAACATAGAAACCAAACACAATTTTACAATGCCAATGGTCATCAGACATCTAGTTCGATCAAATAAAGCTATTTTGAGCAAAATTTTGGATCTCTGACAAGAAATATGGGCGTGATCTTCTTTCCCCTTTTGTATGGGGAGATGAGCGGGTTGGGCCACCTTAAGGTCCGCAGCCCGTATCGTACCTTCAATTGTAAAATGCTTGTTTGAACACTCGCTCGGTTAAGTTAAGGAATTCCATAGAGCATTGCAATTGGGTTTCCCCCATTGAATGGCGCCAATTTCAGTACGTCCAGCGACTGCTGACACGGCGCGGGGTGGGGAGTGTGGGCGACAGAGCAAGGATCTTACCAAAGGCAATGTCAATGACGCGCTCCGTATTGAACGGCATGAACACGACGTGCTGCGGCGTGCGATGGTTCTCGACGTTGGCATGCCCGAGCCGGCCGTGGCTGCCGCGGCCCCACGTATACAGCGCGCCGCGGGACGTCAGCAGCGCGCTTGAATCGAGCCGCACGGAGGTGAATTAAGAAGAGTTTTAACAACGAGGTTGCATGGAACAAAAATACAAGTTTTGCAACACCAACTATTGAAAGTTTACACAAATAAATTAATGTTGTCGCATTGCATTAAGTGAGTGGTAATGGCAGGTCAAAGTCTGGTAATGATTGATGATGCACGTAGGAGTTATAAAAACTGGCCAAGTGCGGTTCATGAGATACAACCCTGTGACAGACGGAAGGACGGACGGACGGACGGACGGACGGACAGCGCAGGCTTAGTAATAGGGTTCCGTTGGCACCCTTCGGGTACGGAACCCTAATAAAAAGTCAAGGTTTAATCATTTGATTAATAGGTCTTATTTAAGGTCTAGATTAAAAACTCATTTCACCCTTTGTTATTTTTAGATAGACAAAGGATAGTAGGGATAGACTGCTAATGTCATCATACAACGTACAAAACTTGCCAAGTCCTTCTTATTTTCGCTGGTACTATGATGATATTTCTAACCAGCACCATCTGCCGTCACTGCCAGAACTAATTACATCGTTATTAAACTAAGCTTAAGGTGGCCCATCCCGCTCATTTCCCCATACAAAAGGGGAAAGAAGATCACGCCCATATTTCTTGTCAGAGATCCAAAATTTTGCTCAAAATAGCTTTATTTGATCGAACTAGATGTCTGATGAACATTGGCATTGTAAAATTGTGTTTAGTTTCTAAGTTATAAGGTCCGAAAGTTCGCATTTTTCGCACGTATTATACAATAACTTTGGGAGGTGGATTACGCAATGATAAAGTAAGAACATCTTAAAAAGATTAGTCATCAGACATAGCTTATTTAATCAAGATTTATAATCTATTTGGTTTTTGTTCGATTTTTTTCTACAGCGGTCGTGGTTTACTTTTAGCTATAAGTCGTTTTTAAATTAAAATTTTCGTAAATCTTACCAAATCATACACTATGCACATTGTCTTTTTGGTGGACATGTTGCATCTTCCTCATCACGGAGCCTGTCTTATTCTTTGAAACAGAGAAGGTCCCAGAGCGCAACAACAGCACGGTTTTGTACCGTGCCCGTGAATGAGTTAGGCCCGCCGGGTTGGGCCACCTTAATTCCAAATGTTAAAATGAATGTGTTGAAAATTAAAATGTTAAATTTTAACTATAAATGAAGTAATGTCATTGTAAATAAAAAATATTATTAATATTGGTTTGTATTTAATGTAGTCTCAAATGTGACTTTTATGATTCCTATTCAACAATTGTATGACGTTAGCAATCATTCTCTATCATAAAACTGTGGCGGCACCTGCAGGCGGGCCCCGCGGCCACGCGCACCACCTCCACGTGCGCGGCGAGCGGGATGCGCGCTGGCGCGTCGCGCGCCGCCGTGTCGCCGAGCCCGAGCTGGCCGAGCTCGCCGGCGCCCCACGCCCACGCCGCGCCCGCCGCGCTGCAGCACAGGTAGTGCCGGCCCTCCGCGTGGCACGACACCTGCACTATGCGCTTCTCCTCGAGCCCTGCCCGCAAACATTAAATATCAAAATGTTGCCCCACCAGGGATGCCGAAGGCTGCAATAATTAAAATTATACACAATAGTATACAAGTTTAGTTATAAAAAAATCAGAATCTACAGTCGTGGCTCTCAGTTGGTTTATTTAATGTGCAAAATTAAAAAAAAACCTAATTTGAGTGAAGAATCAGGCACGAGCCATTGTATGGAACTCGATCACCTCATTATCCTCTTAAGGGTGCAGTGGTCCGGAACGTGAACATCAGTAATAAGAGAGAATTTGCTATCTTCTTGATATATTACGATATACGCACCCAGGACCTGTTGTGTGACCATGGTATCGTACGCTAATGAGTACACAACACCATCGTGAGTGAGCAGCAAGGCGAGCTTTTCCGCGCAGACCACCTGCTGCACTCGGATATTACCAAGCTGCACAGGTCCCACGCCCACGCATACTACCTCCTGGGCCGACTCTGTACACTGCATCAAGAAATATATTTGGAGCATAGAAAAGTGGTTTAGCGGGATGAAATGACGACTCGCAAAGCCGGAGTGAAACACGTGTACTTCGGTTGAAGATCGTATATTCACTAATTAAGTATTGGCGCGCGCGCGCGGCGCACGTAAAGAAACATAGCTGACGACGCAGCAGTCAGGTTACACATAATGTAGCTTACGCTACAGTGGTATGAGATTTAAAAAAAAGAATATTCGTAGCATCAATAATCAAAGAGCATCATACATATGAAGATATCTATTAAAACAGCGAGAGAAGTATGCTGTGATCGTACCTTATTCAGTGCCTCTGCCTACCTCTCTGGAGAAACAGCGTGATTTGATTATGTGTGAATTTTTTTTTACAGTTTGTCAGCTTCGGCAGCATAATGGCGCGACCCCTCGCCTTGTGAGCCTGAGCAACTATTAGTGTGGTTAAGCTATGAATGGGTGACCGTTTCAATGGTTGAGGCTGTCCGTGTTTCGGATTCTAAGTAAATCTGTAGGTTCCCTTCCTTACCGACTAGATAGTAGGTTTAATCCGCATGGGTTCGTACCATCGCATTGAATGATAGTGGAAGCAGCCTTAAAAACTATCCATGTTTTCTATCCAGTTCAATGTAGCCATGAAACACAAAGGTCTATATATACAGTATATATACAGTAGGTGTTATTGGTCATTCAATTAAGAGGGAGTTGTGCAAAGGAATTCACAATGTTGGACAAAGTGTAGGCAGCGACCCACCCCCAAATAACAACAAGAACAACAACATTGTTCATCCAAATCTGGTTCAATACAAAAAATGTGTTTGAAAGGATTTTCTGCTGATTTGTATTCTGGAGTTATCATTTATGTGTGTGGAAAAGTTATCATTACTTTTGACAAATATTTTACGATTTGATAGAGGGATGCAAGACTGGAAGAGAATATGACGTAAGAAACTATCGAAAGTGCATTTTTGGATAAACTGTCATTGGATATTTTCTGGGCAAGAAACTCAAGAACAAAACAAGTGATAAAATAGATTTTTCTTAGTAACTGGAAATGGATGGCTATTACCACTCCTACTGTCATTATATTAGCTTAACAGACCACACGGAAACTAGGTCCTTTCTTCGATTGATAAAAATATCAAAATATGTCATCTAATTTATTGTACCGTTAGCGAAAATAAATAATAATCTTACTGTGACAAATCCCTTGAGCGGAGGCAAGAAGGGAGTCGCAAGCCGGTCGAGGTGGCAGAGCAGAGCCACGCCAGCTTTCCTCGTGTTGATCAGCTCATCGCCAGCAGGGATCTTCAGCTCTCTAAATCACAACAAATTATTATTAATGCCCGGACTATAAGGTAAATGACCTCCAGACGAAGAAAAGAGTCCGTCGCTGCGTGATTCCACGTGTCTGTTGAGGAAGCCACAGCAGAGTCTCTCGGTGGTGACGCGAGGGGCTCTCTCGTACTCGAACAAAGACCTAAGCCACAGCAGGGTCTCTCAGTGGAGACGCGAGGGACTCTCTCGTACTCGGTTGAAGACCTACATACCGAGACCGGTCTGAACACGGACTCGGAGCACAGGCAACAAAGAGATCGTATGTGGCGGCGGCGTCACAGCTGGGATCCTCTTGCTCTATAAGGGTAGCATGCAAGACTTTAATGTGACCTCTTAGCACGGGCTTTACAGCACGCAACTTGGTTTCTTACAATGCCTAGACTTCGATGACAGAATGGCAGAGAAGAGCAAAGAATAGAAAAAACATGTCACTTTTTTGGTTACGCAGTGATACAGGGTTGACAGTAAGTGTGCTGAACATTGTTTCCAAAATGTGAAAATATAAATCATATTTCAAAAATTATATCTCAAAGCAGTTTTCCAAGATCCAGTGATTGACATAAGGTGAAAGAGATAGCAAATAAATAATTAGGATACAAAAACAAACTTGCCAAAACACATTTTAATCTGGGGGCCCATTCAGGTAATAGTGAGTTCGAATTCGTCGTTAAATATCAACTCACTTTTTTATATATTTCACTCTACCATACTTCTGGAACATAATTTTAGTTTGGTAAAAATCTAGGTTTTCCCATAAATATGTTGAAAGTATAAGTAACAGTTCCGTTATTTCAACAATAATATCTTTACTTAACTCACTCCCAAACTCGAAGTCACTCTTACCTGAATGCCCCTGATGCCTTATGGTATTAATCTCTTATGATATAACGTATTATTATTTGGTTTATAACATTAGCAACTATAAGCTGGTGCGTATTTTGAAGGTGTTTTTCCTTTTTCCTCCTGTTATTCCCACATTACTACATAATCTATGGGCGTACATAAATGGGACTGCTATGTTGCAATATAAATATGAATAAGTTAAAAAAAAACAATACTCACTTCAAATACGCTTCGGTTGGGTTATTGGAGACTGGTTCGGAAGGCCCGCAATAATAAGTAATGGAGACCTTAGCCATGCGCCGCAAGAACGGCCCCAAAGGCGCTCGACATTCTTGTCGAATTACTCTGCAGAAGAAAGTATGGCTATAAACTACTGAAGAAAACCCACACCGATCCTCCAATACGTCTGCGACTATGTTTGCATGTGACATGTATGTTTAACCTGGATTGGTATTTTTTTATAGGAGACAGCGGCCCCCTACTAGGCGCGCTCGATGCCATATTTCCTCCCTTTTTATCTATGGTATAAACAGATTGAGGATTCAATTTCACTCATTTTTTTGTTATTATACAGATAGTTTACGATGAGGTGTCACCACTTTCTTTCTCTTTCTGAGTTGGATAAGTGCATTTCGTCACTAATGCGAGCTGCTCCATGGTTCGGAACCCATGTAAAACTGTAGGCCACCTTTCCCTGCTAGGTTAGTTTAACGTAGGTTTAAGCCCGCCCGGGTTCGTTCAGTGTAGCCGTGCGCATGGCACCTAATTCCTTCTGGAATGTGGTGTATTTAGGCTAATGTAGTTGTAGATGGAAATTTACTTTTGCTAATTTATTTAATATTTAATTTTGCTAATGTAGATGGAAATTTACAATTTCCCCCTTCTGTGTTAATATTTTAACTAAGATTTTAAATGTTTGTTACAAAATACATTGGTTGATAATCCAGGGGCAGTTATGTATGAACAAACATGCTAAATAAGTTAACACTTTTTTATATTAATTTAAAATATACAATGGGTACTTGTATCCAGTATTGAACATGCTCTGATCCACCTATTGACACCCAGTAATGATCTCGTAACCAATCATGATCACCCAGTAATAAACAGTTAACCAATAATGATCACTCGGTAATAGACAACACTTAACCGTTTTTTTGAGATACCACTACTGTCAGTGCTTGTCGTTTTGCCGACTACCACCGAATTTACGTACCAATTACATAATAATTAGTAATATCCAGTCATGCACACCCTGGTAATGATCAGGTAACCGATATTGAACACCCAGTTAATTTAATATATCCAATGTTGATCACCCTATTAATGCACAGATATCCAATATTGAACACCCAATTAATGACAAATAACCAGTTATGTACACCCTGGTAATGAACGAGTAACCAATATTGAACACTCCAATTATGAACACATTATGTTCATTATGAACAATAATGATGTTTTATATATATAATAATATTGATTCAAATTCTTTCAGTTATTATGTGCCATAAAAAGCCAATTCGGATCATATTAGGAACAGAAATTTAGTGCATCCACCAAATTTAAAAAAAAAATGTTCATTTAAGGAACTTCATAGAATGTCAGGTCCAGTAATGAACACTAAAATTTTACCTTGCTAAGAACAAGATTCTACATATCTAAGCATTATTTTCCAGTTCTTAAAAGGCATATAAATCTATAAATAACTAACAGAAATTGTAACTAATAAAACTCTGGGATTGATGAAATAAAAATCTAACTCACCTGCTTAGCGATTGCGCTAGTAAACATGGATGAATTCGGAAATTAGATACGAGCCCTTTGTCTTCTCAGCTTGTCACTGGAGAAAATGGACGACCAAGAGAAATTTCAATCTGAATTGACAGCTAACGAAATTGACTTCCGATTTCGGTATTGCCAGTATTCGTTTTCGGGAATTAGCAAGTAATTTTATGAGTTTTTAATTTCAAGTGTTCATAACTGGGTCAGTGTTCATAAATGGTGCACTTACGTTACCATTATGATATTAGCCCAATACACCACATTCCCAAAGTTATAAGGTGCCATGCCAGAACCTTCCCTTTATGAGCAAGGCTACATTGAACTGGATGGAAAACACGGACAATTTTTCATTGCTGCTTCGACCATCTTTTCATCAAATGCCCGGGCGGGCTTAAACCCTACCACCTAGTAGGGTAAGGGGACCTACAGTTTTACATGGATTCCGAACCATGGTGCAGCTCGCATTCGTGACGAAATGCACTTATAGATCTCAGAAAGAGGAAGAAAGTGGTGCATGTCGGAATTGAACCCAGACCTCTGGTATGATAGGCCAGTCTCCGCGCCACTAGGTTACGAGCAGCTCAAGTGTACAATACATAATTGATAACACTTAATACTATAGAATTATAATTACGAAGGTAGAGACTGTGTTCCGTCCGCACGCACCTGTTGCCGGGTTTCCGCCTGTGGCGCGGCGGCAGCGTGAGAAGCACGTTGGCGGCGCGTAGCAGCGCCGGCAGCTCGGCGCGGCGCGCGCACAGCTCCACCCACACGCACAGCGACGTGCGCCAGTCGCCCGGCGGCACGCTGCACCCCACCTCCCTGCAGCCCACCATTCCATTCCCCTCACTCAAACGATATTAACCGCTTGACTTCCGTTCGGGCGATGTCGACTGTTCGATATCGAAATAATTTAAGACAATGAATTATTGATGTGACAAAACTAAAAAGCCAAATAAATTTAATTTAATTAAATAAAAAAAAAACTAAGGCATATGGTTGGATGGGTAATTTGCTTATCTATCCAAAATCTCGATGCAATTATTGTAGGAACGCTTTTTTAAAACGTAGTTGTAAAGTTTATAATGATAAATATGCAGATATAGATATTTTACAATGTTCTTTATGTCAATTTAAAAAACTATGTTTAAAGATGTTGTGAAATATATTAAGCACTAAGGATTTTTTTTTGTTTTCTTCTTTGTGTATATATATTATTTTTTTTCATATTTGATGCATAATTTAGGGTTTTGTTTCAATTTAACTAGGTTTAGCTTTGAATATGTATAAACTTCTGTTATGATTACAATGTTTTGTGTTTCCTAACTGTGTAATCTGCTTTGAAAATTGTTTTATTTTGAACATTTGTTAATTTCGATTATTATTATCTTTTTCTGTCTTATGTTGAACGCCATCTTTATATGATATTATTTTTGTGTGGAAATTTAATTGGTTCTATGTCATTTTCTTTATGCTCTTTTCTATGTTTATTTGTGAAAACTGTATATTTCCCGAATAAAATAGAATAAAAAAATAAATATATAAAAATGTTATGTAAAACTAAGAAAGAAACAAATTTGAACATTTTTTTATGTAGTAAAAACTACAATACAATCGCAATTTTACTTAACATGTTTTTTAACCTGTTTGCATAAAACAAATCAGACACAGAAAGAGTAATTATTTGACTGATAATTGACTGATTGCTAATTATTATTAGCAGAGCTAATTATTATTAGTGTATGGACAGATGGACGGACGGACGGACGGATGGTATGATTGATGGATGGATAGATTAGATAAGGAATTCACAAAATAAATAGAGACCCAGTGACAACACGGTGCAGGAACTTAGCGGCGCTGTCCACGACCTCTGCCCAGATGCGCTGCGAGCGCGGCGCGCTGGAGGGGCCGCCCGCATACAGCGCCGCGTCGGGCAGCGCGCGCACCGCGTCGAGTGCGTCGCGCAGCAGCGCCGAGCAAACGTCCGCGTCCTCACCGCACCGCCACGCGCGCCGCACCAGCGACAGCGCGAGCCGCAGCGCCGCGCGCGCTCCCACGCGCGCCAGCCCCAGCGCTCTGCACACCAGTCATTTAACGCTTTACGTATAATCTTACACACTTTGTTAGTAGGAGGCATTTTTTACGGGAGAAGGGACTGTATGAGAATTACGGATTTACAGCAAGTGGCAAAATTGGTAGATGCAATACCCGCGATTTGTATATTTTACTGGTTCGATTCCAGCCTTGCAGCATATTCATTAAGTAGTTCTGTTTACAGGCTCTTTGTGAAAATAATATGTCCTTGCTTCACGGTCAGTTATACATACTATACTATTAATAGTCACAATAAGTTTGATTGGTTCTTAGAAAATAGTAAGTAATAGTACCAAGTATTTTTAGTACTCATTGAACTTCATTAAAAAAACCGTTCAAGTAAATGACTTACCCTTCAGATCCATCAGTTGATTCTTCGCGGTCGAGCGGCTTGTCGGGCACGGGCTCGGTCGGCTTATGCAGGCTGCTCAGAGCGCCGAGAGTGTGAACCGCCGGTCTCTCTTCCTTTTGCCTTTGCAGATCTTTTTTGTCATGAATTCTGTAATCATTTAAATGTCAGATGTTTTTATTTATTTGATATTGTTTTGGTATCGTATAGGTACACTGATTCGATAACTTGGACTATATATATATTTAGACACCTTTGACTCACAACTCACCGTTGGCCCTGAGTCCCTGAGTCACAGACGGTTTGTAGGGTTACTCAGTATATTCTACAGGTATTGTTAGGGACATTGCTCTGCAGAACTTGCATTCCTTGTTCCACCCCATCGAACCTATATTCGGAGCAGAGAATCAGAGCACCCCCCATCCCTTGTGGTTGACATTCGGCTTTTGAGAACGAACCGTTTCTCAAAATATCTGCTGCACCACCAGGATATGAAACTCTCTGCTGGCGGGTGTCTTTCCTCAGACCTATAAACTGGGAGTCTTCAGACCTAATTTAATAAAGCTTGTTAGCTCAGCGATAGTTCACTAATCCTGGTATGGTACCTCACTGAGCGTGCTTTCGGGAGGTGAGTTGATTTGGCTTTTCTGAGACTGAGATAAATAGTCGTAACAAAAACTAAGGCTAACGAAAAGTAGAACTTTGTGACGTCACTTTGACACGTTTTGTACGGACGAAATCTCAAAGTAATGCAAATTGACGTCACAAAGTACTACTTTTCGTTAGTCTTAGTTTCGGTTACGACTATTTATCTCAGCCTGAGTACCTTTGGTCTCTCAGAACAGCGACCCATACCAGTTTTTTCATAAAAAAATTACAGTATCAAGCGGAAGACACAGACACGGCGCACGCCAGCAGAAAACGCAAATAGCTTGTCTATTTAAATAAAATAGTATCTCACGCATTTTTTATTCCATATCTACTAAAATTACAGTTACAATTACGCAAATTGCATCTTTACATAAATGACTCTAGTTCTTGTGCCAAAAATTCCTTGAATGGACAGCAGTCATGTAAAGTAATGTAAAGAATGTAACCTAATAACAGCGACGAGGTGACGGTTGCAGAGCAGGACTAGGCAGCGCAGGTTGGAGATGAAGGGGCAGGTGGCGGCGACTCTGGCAGCCCTCGTGCGCTGCTCGCTTATGGTGGCCTCGACGAACTTGTGAAGTGACTCCGGAGCTGGAATTGTGACATAATTACTATCACCATGTTGACATGACATTATTAATTTCAAAAAATGTTTTGCTTAAGGTGGCCCTTCCCGGCGGGACTAACTCGTTCGCGAGCACGGTACAAACCGTGATATTGCGCTCTGGGACCTTCTCTGTTTTACATAAAAAGACAGGCTCGTTGATGGGGAAGGTGCAACATGTCCACAAAGCAGACTGATTTGGTAAGATTTACGAAAATTTTGATTACAAAACGACTTATAGCTAAAAGTAAACCATGATCGCTGTAGTCATAAATCTAACAAAAATTAAATTGATCATAAATCTTCATGAAACAAACTATGTCTGATGACTTAGACATAGCTTGTTTCATTCATTATAACTTAGCAACCAAACACAATTTTACAATGCCAACAGTCATCAGACATCTAGTTTGATAAAATAAAGCTATTTGAAACAAAATTTTGGAACTCGACAAGAAGTATGAGTACGATCTTCTTTCCACGTTTGCATGGGGTGTTGAGTGGGAAGGCCCACCGTAAACAATACAAGCACTACACTAATACTGAAAATTAGGCCATACAAAGAATGGTTTTATCATAAGATATAATAGCAGACTTTATTCATTATCACTGTCGTGAAGGCAGAGATACAGAAATTTTAAGAAATGATTTCTCTGTCCATTGGCCAAGGCACAATTTTGCACATCGACTGCAAATTAAACTAGCAAAATAGTCTTCTACACTCTAACGGTTCCCACCCCCTGATATTTGTCAGATTTCAATTCAAAAGATTAATCACATTAAGGCGCTAGGACTAATTAATTACACGCGCCATACAAATTAACGATCAAACAAATGTGATATGTAGTGAAACACCTCAGTAAGTCCAAATAGAAGTCCAGACGGATAATTGATTGTTAAGATTTTTCGATTCCCCCCTTTATTTAAATAATATAAAATATGTTTTTTTACATTAGAAATTAGAATTTAAAATAGATCCTGTCTGGCACCTAAGTTCTATGTGAATGCGGGGTGTTGGGCCGCTTTTTTTTATTTGACATCAGATTCACACTTTACGGAACATAGGGATCTATTTTGCAAAGATTCAGTCCAGTAACTAACATTTTGAAGGACAAACTTTAAGGCAAGTTAGCAATGGGCACAGAGAAAGAATGGTAGGAACAGACTGATAATGTCATACACTGTACAAAACTCGCTGAAACTGCTTGTTTTCGCTGGTGCTATGACATTTCAAACCAGCGCCATCTCCTGTCACTGCCAGAACTAGTTACACCGTCACTAAACTAAGCTTATAATTCAAAATTTTGCCTAGGTAGTGTTAAGATGATCAGCAATATAAAACAACGTGCGATTGTAAATACTTTATTCTAGATCTTTTGCATAGTTGACAATGGCCCGGGATCCCGTCAATGACATCCCAGCTTGCATTCCGATAGCGCCGTCGTTGCTACGTATTAGAACTAATCATGCGTTCCGATACATACTCATAACATCTTCCCTTTTCATTATAACAACAATATGAGACTGAACACAATAACTTAATCAACATTCTAACTTAAAACATAATGTATATCTGAATAATCATTATTAAATTTAACTGTTAATAAAACTGATATCTTAATGGCGGCCTAACCTGTCTACCACTTAATGTTCTTTTCACCAGTTCTGATACACCACCAGAACCCTCTCCAGTAGTGACTGCAGGTGTTTCTCTGTTTTATTCCTTCCCTCTTCATTGCTACATTGTTCAAAATAATCAGATACATCTTCATCTAGATATTCTTGTAATTTGGGAACAGGTTCTTCCAGATACTTCATAAGATGTTGCTGGTTTCTTCGATATTTAACACCACCCGAAGACTCAATGATAAATGACCTAGGTTCAGAACATTTCTTGATAACTTTTCCTGGCGTCCATTTTTCATGAGGACTCTTCTTGTACAGTATGTGATCGCCTTCGCGAACAACCGGTAACGCTCTTGATTTTTTATTATAATAAAACTTTTGGTTCCTTATATTTTGCATTTTATTTATTATTTTGTAGTTAGTAATTTTCGGCTGTAGGTGTTCCAACATAGTTGGCACTTGTGTCCGTAATGAACGCGACATTAGCAATTGCGAAGGTGATGGTAAGTTTCCTCTTGATGTAGTCCTATATTGTAGCAGTGCTAAATAAGGATCTGTACCAGCATCATAGCTTTTACTCAATATCTGCTTCACAATTTTAACTCCTGACTCTACCAATCCGTTGGATCGTGGCAGATAAGGACTGGACGTGGAAAGTTGAATTCCCCATTCTTGCAAAAACATTTCAAATTCTTTCGAATTGTATGGAGGCCCATTGTCACTAATAATCTCTACTGGTATTCCGTGCCGACTGAAAATAGGCTTAAGAGCATTTATCAGTGTCTTAGCACTGGTAGTACTTACATTTGCAATTTCAATATAATTAGAGTAGTAGTCCTCTATTACCACAATTAGTTGGTTCTTGAACTGCAAATAATCGATGCCTATCTTTTCCCATGGAAAGGTAGCTAATTTATGTGACATCAAAGGCTCAGGTTGATTGGCACTTCGATGTGATAGGCATGCTTGACAATTTTGTCCACCACTTTGAATGTCATTGTTCATCAATGGCCAATATACGACTCCTCTGGCAAAATTCTTTGATTTCTCAATGCCTTGGTGACCACTGTGTATAATCTTGAGTATTTGTGGCCTCAATTTAGCAGGAATTATCAAACTATTACATTTCAGCACAAGATCTTCTATTACATGAATATCATGCCGGCAGTTCCAATATGGCAGAACAAATTGGTCAACGTCGGACTTGTTTGTAGGCCATCCACTTCTGTAATAGTGTTTGAGAAGTTCCATTGACTTATCATTTTTTGTAGCCGCAGTCAGCCACTGAACTCGTTCTGCTGTAATAGGTAAGTTTTTAAGAAGTAAGTTGACATGAATAATCACATCTTCATCTAGCCCATCTTCTTGTGACTCCGGCAATGCTGCGCGTGACAGCGAATCAGCAATGTACATTTTGGAGCCAGGCTTATATTCTACGTGGAGGTCATAAGCTTGAATTCTTAGCATAAGTCGTTGGAGACGTGTGGGAACCTTTTTTGATCGACACATTACTTCATAGTGACCGACAAGATTACACTTGTGACACCTGGCATTCAATGCACGACACTTGTTGCGATGTACTTGCCCGCAGCGACCACACGATGCAGATCCTGGTTGAGACGTTGATGTGGACCTGGACCTCGACATATTGGACGACGACTTCTGAACTCGCCCGACGTTGTAAAAGATATTCGATGCAGCTGCTTGACCCCTCAGTTCAGACGCTTGTGACTGTGACAGGATAAGTGTTTTTGATATGGATATTGCTTTTTCAAGCGTCAAATTCTCTTCAAGTAGAAGTTTTTCTCTTATGTAATGGCATTCTTCATTTAAGTTACAAATAAAAATATCCTTCACGATCCGGTCGTTCAGCGCTCCGAAATCACATGATTTGCTTTTGTTCTGCAGATCAGTTAAATAGACGTCTATATTTTCACCACTCTTTTGTTTTCTTGTAAAAAACTTATGACTTTCATAGGTAATGTTGGTTTGTGGGACGAAATGACTATCAAGTTTCTTGACTAGGTCCTCGTATATCACCGTATCTATATCTAGATTGAACGTATTGAATATATCTAGTAATTTTTCACCTATAAAATGCAATAGCACGGCGACTTTTCGGTTGTTCGATTCTTCACTTATTCCGCTTGCTTTCAGGAATATTGTGAAAGTTTGATACCATTTTCGCCAATTTATGCTCAGGTTACCATCCGAGGACATCGGTTGCAAATTGTTTGCTATATTTAACTTTCTTGATGGCATTGTGGACTCATTTTTCCCTTTGGTTTTTTCTTCCGCCATGATGACGCCGTGCCGACGCTAACGACGTGATTTCAACTATTGCCTCCGTGATATTACGTGGCTGCTTCTTGTGACCACTTCTGACACCATGTTAAGATGATCAGCAATATAAAACAACGTGCGATTGTAAATACTTTATTCTAGATCTTTTGCATAGTTGACAATGGCCCGGGATCCCGTCAATGACATCCCAGCTTGCATTCCGATAGCTGCGTCGTTGCTACGTATTAGAACTAATCATGCGTTCCGATACATACTCATAACAGGTAGGAGTGAAGAAAATGTATAAAACATACTAACTATAAATGATGCAATATCATTGTAATAAAAAAAAAATTCAATGATATTCATCTATTCACAAATGTGAATTGCAACGACATCTGTGGAATTTTATTATCCCATTTCAACACTTGTATGTCATCTGAAATAATTCCCTACTATTATTTATCTAGGCTACGGGATAGAGTAGGTGATTATCTTAATAACCTGGGTTGGGTTTCCATTTGAGTTGTTCGAGAATGTGTTCCGCTGGTGATGGGTGGGGGGCTGCAGGCGCTTTGCGGCGCTCGCTCGCGAGCCGCGCCGCCTCCTCCGCTAATAGCCGGGTGCACGCACTGCATGCGCAACCCGAGTGCGGCCCGCATAGTCCGTCGCAGCACGCACACTTCAGCACCTGTGTCATGATGTCACATGACATTGTAACTTTGCATATTTATGGTGGGTAGTTTATTGGGAAGATGCAGGCACCCCTGTTGATGACCTACCAGTAGCAATTTCAAAATTCAACCATGACCTTAGCACAATATCTATAATCTCCAAACAGTTTGGACTTGTGGTAAGTCCGAATAAATTATGAGCGATTATCGTAACATTGTCACAGTTCTTGTTAAAAATAAGGGGGGACAGCAACATACCTCAAATTGTTTATGATAGTTCCAGTATTCCTTTCACAAATATTGATAAAAACTTAGGTATACTCTATTAGATGAGCAACTGTCCTGAAAACTCCAGACAAGGGATATTAGCTGCAAACTTTTTAGTCGTTTGCAGTCTCTTAAACACTTGCAATATTTCTTAATAAAGACAATACTTGCACAATCCCTAATTTTACTCTTGCAATATTATGCCGACACTTCTTACTTGGATATCTGGCAGGATATGCTAGATAAACTAGAGCTGCCTTCACTTCATTTATGATTTACCATATTTTACCATATTCGAATAGCACCCTATCCCATCACACGACGGCGGTAAGCGGGATTTTGAAATGCATATTATAAATACGCAATTTGCGTATCTCCCTTTATGCAAACTGGTTACACAAACATACACATGTAATCAGTTATGATAACCTAACTGGAATTACAAAGTTGAATTTTCTAATAAAATCCCCCTCAGACTAGGATTTTTCTACGCATAGGGATTCTCTCTTTTGTTTCGTTCGTTTACACATGAATTTTATTTAACGTGAATTTTTTCCAGAGTAAAGCTGAACATCTTTGAACAAAAATCTTTCACTGGTGAGTTCCTACAAAGTCAAACTTGTATCCTATCCAACCAGCGAGATGCTAGGTTTCCGTGGCTAATAGAAATAACAGCCGTATGACATAGCTTTTTAGGGATACATTTGCAATTTACATATATGTATTAAAAAGCAAATTAATCTAGAAAAATCGACTGACCCGCAGACCACAGTAGTACTTTCCACTGTCGCCGAGCTTGGCGGTGACCCCGGCGCTGTTCACAAGCCCTTCCGACGTATCGAAGTACACCTCGCGCTCTTGCAGCAGCGCGTTGAGCTGTGCGCCAGCCGCTCCGGGCGCCAGGGCCTGCTGCAGCTCCGGCGACAGCCATCGAGCGTCCCGGTGCGCTGCCGGCCGGAACACGAAGTCCGTCCACTCCCCCGCCTCTTCCAGCTCCTCGGACGACTCGCTCATGCTGTCCATGGAGCTGCCGCCGAACCCTGCCGCTTAACGACTTGAGCAACAAGCGGCGTAAAGTATATTGGGCATCGTCGTGGTTGACGGCAACTGGAATAAATATTTATTTATTTGATCGAATATTGGCTGAAAGATCTGTGCCTCAATTTCGGACCGAAAACAATCAATTCTCAGAACAGAGTTGACAGTTTATTGACAGTGGGCACAGAAATAATTCGACTGCGATCCGAATGTGAGGTGAGGTGGTGTAGATGTCGCATGAGCGACATCTCAGGTTTGATTTACGAGTTTTTAGATCAAAGTTGTACTCCATGATGCAGTTGGAAAAAACATTAGAGGAAAAGAAGAGTTTTTCTTTTTTTTTTCGAAAAAAAAATGTCAAAAAAAATTAAATGTCATTGACCAGCACAAAGTATGGAACGAAATATTATACGTTATGTGTTTGTGTTTCATCTAAAAACTAGTTTTTGAGGTGAGGTGGCTTATGCGACATCTACAATAAGCTTTGAGTTTTCTTCCCCCGGGTTGCAATTGGATTAAAGCACCTAGCCTAATACTTTGCTAAGGCGAAATACCGGTGGACTGAAATTTTTAAAATGGTGGGTGACAAAAATGTGTGAGACCGAACGAGGTACGAAATAGGTAGAGAACAAAAAAATTCACAGAGTGTGTTCTTTTGCTGCTATAACAATAATACAAGTAATATTTAAAACAAATAAAATACTAAACGGGCTTTTTTTTGTTAAGTTTTGTACGATCTTACGGAACCGTTCGTGTGCGATTTCCACTCTCACTTGACCGGGTTTTTCTAAAGTAATACACGCTCCATATTTCAGAGTAATGTTTTTATTATGAAATCTCCAGTTCCACCATTTCTTTCTGAAAAAGTTTAGCGAAAGTAACACTCGAACTGAATCAGACATAAACCTTTATAGTCTAGGGTATAGGTATAATTTAGACAAGGTAGTACATTTTTAAGTTCCGAAGAATTTTCCGAGGGTCTAATTCTAATACTGGGTCGAACCCAAAGGCCAAAGTGTATGTAAGCAATATCTATCACTGCGTACCGAAATGCGTATATTGCCGAGAATGCAACAATGTACGCGTAGACGACCGTTACGAATTGCTTATATTCACTTCCGTGAACGTAATCTTGGCATAAGGGACGTGACTCTAGACCGCACACAGATCTTGCAAAGCGCGCACGGTTGTGAGCATGTGCGCCGTGTACGCTGTCAAATCACTGTATTCGAGCTGTCATCAAGCGTGTTTATCTGTTGTTCTCTGATCGCATGCACTTGTATTCTGAAATAAAAATGGCCATTCGCCGTTTGTTAGTCTAGTTAGAGAATTCTAGGCCTGAAATAACCACTCTTGAGACTTTTTCGAGGTAGTTGGGTTAGGCTCTGAAACTTATGTGTGCTTAAATTCGTTGCGATTTGATATCGTGCGATTGTGGCTATGAGCAGTGACATCAATTCGAAACACAAGTTTTCACTGTATTCGCTATCTCTGTGATATTTGCAATGTACGCATTTCGGAACGTAGGGTATATAACCAAGGAAGTCTCGGAAAATATTTACCATAGATAATATAATATTACTGCGTAATAATATTTACATTCTGCGTTCTAACCTCTTTATCTGAATGCGAGTCAATCTAAAAGTAAGTTAATGGTTTTTAAAGTTATGTATTGTGTCGTGTAACAATGATTTGCGGTGGTTTGCGACGAGCAGCTGGCTCGCTGCGGTTGAACGACCGCTGGCGGCTGCTGGTGCCGGCGCGCAAAGTCAGCGCCCACCCGCTAAAATTCGTCGAGGGCGAGGAGCGCTGGCGGGCTCGGGACCGTGTGCCCCGGGGCTGGGAGCTCATCTACAAGGGCCCCATGGATGAAGTCTTGAACGCATTCGCCACTTTCGTGACCGTGTCCTCCACGGTGATCACCGGAGTCGGCGTCTACTATTACATGAGTCCGCACGACCCTACCGCCCCCATCGTTCTTGGCTCCTCCGACGTAGTGATAGCCAATAACCTCGAGGAGTTCATGATCTACATCGCTGCATTCATAGCTCTGCACACCATTGTCAAAATATTTCTCTCACGCTTCGTCATTCGACTTTATAAGAATGAAGACAAATATCTGGCCATTTTCAGAGGTCACTTCTACAATCGAATTAACAAACACGAGTTTCAAGCTAAAGAGTTCAAGAAGCTAAAGCCAACTTCTTTTGTGGCTTGGGGTGAATCCCGATATGCGCTCGGTGTGCGGAAAGGGATATTGTTAGAAGACTATTTCAAGACTCCGAGGCATCTAAGGGCCATGCTTTACCCTAAGGATGATAGTGAATAAGTTTTTGGCCAGTTTGTAGATTATTATTAAATTATTTAGAAATATCTATTTTTATTTCACAAGACAAGTCAGATACAGCCACCCCCATCTGCTTTCTTCCATGAAAGGGTGGGTCAAGGTGCTGGTTTGTGGCTGGCAAAGATGTTATATTAGATTAGTCTCACAAAGTAAGGTTTTGAACCCAGCATTGAATGATGGTTTTGATCAAGGTTGAGCAAAAGGTTGCCACCTACCTCAGCCCAGATGTTTCGCCTTGCTTCAAACTACATCAGCCAGGCTGCAAAGACCAGGTGAAGAATACCCTGTCCCGCTCTTGACCTATCCACTGATGACTTTGAAAATAGAAATAATTTATTCGATAGAGTACAATTATCATAGCCAAGAGAACTTATTTTTTATAAAACAAAAAGTACCCTCGGGAAAAGGCTTATGACTCAGCGATGGTTCGCACTTACGAGAGCTGCAGCGTGCTGCAGCAGTCTGGCAACGCTGGTTGCAACTCTTGATTCATAAAGAAACTTCAGTCCTATTTTTGGGCAGCTCAGTGGCTCCAGGTTTAACAAAGAATTGGAATCATGAACCATTCCCGTGACCTCCGAATTTTTCGTACATCACATGCAATTGTAACTGTAAGCGGTTGCAATTTACTCGTAAAAGTAATATGCGGCTTGGTAATATGACATTAAATAAAAGATGGTCGAAATGTCAGAAAAACATTGTCGGTGTTTTTCATTCAGTTCAATGTACCTATGTAATATAAGGAAGATTCTGGCATTGCACCTAATTGCCATGTGGCATGTTGGGCTAAAGTCAAAATAGTAGGAGTGGGATGAGCCATTTATGTCCGGTTACATTGAAACTATAAAGAATAGGATCATTGACAGATAGTTACAAATTGCAGTTGAAATTCGGTCAGCTGGTCCGTGGTTAAAGAGGAAAATTAGCAAAACCCACTATAATTTCAAAAAAAAAGGTGGGAATGCCGCAAACATTCAGCCATCCATAATTTTGACTGCCGTCTGTCCACAAAAACCAGTTCTTTTTTTAATTTTTTATGTGACGACATGATGGCTAATACCACAACTTCTGTCATGGTATTAGCCCAACACACCACATGGGAACTAGGTGCCATGCCAGGACCTTCCTTATATTGCTCGGCTACATTGAACTGGATGGAAAACACGGACAATTTTCATTGCCGCTTCGACCATCGTTCATTCAATGCGATGGTACCAACCCGGGTGGGATTAACCCTACCACCTAGTAAGTAAGGAAGGGGACCTACAGTTTAACGTGGAATCCGAACCACGGCCAGCCTCTCTCAACGGTCTAATGGTCACCCATCCAAGACCAGACTGGACCCAGTGTTGCTCAACTTCGGAGAGCGATCGCCGAAGTGTCGCGCCACTGGGCCACTGAGGCTGACGTTCAAATTTATTATATTCTCTTTCCACGACCATACGACACCAACACCAAAATAAAGATACAATAAATCAGTCCACAGGTCCGATATAACAGGTCACAAAGAGGAACTCAGTTTAGTTTTTTCCTAAACTCCTGCATTAAAAAAGAAAAGTCGTGTGCCTCGACTCGACTGAAGGGCTGCACAATTTGATGCTTCAGTTATTTCAGACAGTAATTTTGTAAAAAAAAGTCAAGACACCCTTCAGCCCTTATCAAGTCAATTCTGTTGTTACCAAAAATCCAACAACACACTGTGCATGTCAAGTACAAGAAAAATACAACAATCACAACTAAAATAATTTATTTTGCTAACACATTCTTTCTAACGTAATTTCTAATATCCGCCACTCCACGCGCCCATCCATTTATTTCTTGAATCTTTCTTAAGCGTGCCACTATCCATCCTCTTCGGGTCGCCAACGAACTTATCCAGAGCCTCAATCCTTTTGTTGTCCACTTCCAGCTTTTTGGTCACCAAACACTGCCCATTATCTTTTAGCACAGTATAATTAATGTCATCTTCTGTAGGCTCTCCGTATGGAAACACAATGGGAGTAACACGAATGAGATGTTTTACTTTCCAGAGTCTGCCATTGATTTCTGGGATGTTTTTAACGATGGCTACTTTTTCCTGAAATAGAAAGTTAGAAATTCAAACATTTTTATAATTATGTAAAGTAAACTCACACTATCGTATTCAGAGGGCGGTCTGAGTTTAGTGCGCGTATTATTGCCGGACTAAACCGGTTTTTTGTGTGATTTGTTCTGTGCTAATCCCGTATTAAGTTTTGACAGGTTCACTCTGAATACAACTGATAGGCGTTACAATGAATATTCCATATTGTATATTGGCACCAAGGAGTTATTGAAACTTGGAAACCAATACCGATAGCGATAGGTACATAGTTTCTTCGCAAAAGTTGTTAACAATACTGGGAAGAACGTACAGTTTAAATTTCTCAAAAATTCAAATGGAACAACAAAAAATTACATACCTACATTCTTAGCAAAAGTTGTTCTATATCAGATACTGAATCAACCCTATAAAGCTTGTAGATGATTAAAAACTCACCTTATATAAGCCAATTATTTGAATATGTTTTGTGAGTTCGAGAGATTAATAAAGTCAAAGGGGTAATTAAAATTGACCGTGTTTTCCATCCAGTTAAATGTAGCCATGCGATGTAAGGAACGTCCTGGCATGGTACCAACTGGTTAGTTGGGCTAATATCATGAAACACAAACAGATTCAATTACACAAAAAAAAGTTGAGTGATTTTAAAACCTACACAACAAGTTTTTATTTTATTTTATTACCATAAAATTAATACAAATTGTATCTGACAGAAGCTAGTATTGAATATCCCAATCCATGTTAAAGGTGTTTAGTTCTGTGTGAAAAAATGTATTTAGTTACATTTGGGATATGTACCTTCTCATCAATATGAAGTTCCTTTAGTATTTTCTTTAACCACCACGGGCTGCCACTGATAGGTTTAATCCTTTCAATCCGAAATAGCTTTGAAGGTGTGTATTCCGGATCTTTTTGATCTGGGAACCTGTACATACACATTTAGGGGGAATATATTAGAGGAAATATCTAGTTTGACAGCTTACCGCGCATATGAGGAGTAGGATGTGCTACTTGCCATTTATGAGTCTCACATGGGCTCCATCTTTACGAGAATGTGCCTGCAAGGACAGAGGTAGGAACGATACAGACTAGTTCCCGCTCTGCATGACTTCTTAACCTCACGTGAGGCTTCGAAATGTCTAGCAGTGATTCTCGCTCATACGCGCAGTAAGCCGTCTAACTGAATATTATATTAGAAAACATTCTTCAAAAAGAAAGTGAGGCGTTTACATTAAAATTTACACATAAATACCGGCGATATAAATGGGAATATTGGACAATGCACCTTAAAACTTTCATCGATATGCCAACAAGGCAAAATAGTGTTAGCTCTTTCACTCTCGCATCTCCTATTTGTTAATAGCATCGTATCTGACGCCAATGGCGCGCACCATGCATCTTAGCAGTAACACAATTTGACTATGCCATATCTTCCCATTTTATATAGCAGATAAATACGTTATTTGTCTGCAGTTATACTGAAGTTGATGGAAATCAGATACAGCTTTACTGGGCGCTAGCATAATTCACCCTAAAAACTTAGAATTGCATGGAAGATTTGATAAAAAAAAATTCAGCAGTTTCTTAGAGTAATCTCGACAATTTTCGATTAAAGTTAAAGTTCAATTTTCAATAAAAAGAGGAACGTATAGATAACGTTAGGTTATAGATAGCGTGTCATACGCAAATTTCCAAGTAATAGCATAACGATACTAGAAAATCGGGGGATTTAAATAGGTGGAGCAGACGTATGCATAGAGAATTTTTCTATTGCTTTCGTACTGTCGTTGTTTAAAAATATTACTGATTTGTGTTGTGTGACCACTTCTATCCCACATTACCTGGGAAAATAAACAATGCCTCCTGGGTAGCGGATCCCTCCACGAGGTTTGAAACCACGTGCCCTGGAGAATGATAGTAGGGGTGAAAGTACTTTCAGCAGCTCATGCGACATTCTCACACAAATGTTTGTAAGCTTTTTAAGTATTCCTTAGGACGAAAATCACACCAGAAAAGTAATGAAAATCAAGATATTTCTTCACAGAATATAATACAGGTTATTTCTGTACCTTCTGTGGTTCAAATCACAGAATATAATATGTTCACAGACCACACAATAAATTAGTTGGACATTCATTATGGAAACTTGGTATTGTAATTGTAATTCGAAATCAAGTTTGTTAGCCAGCCATAATATCAAACAGCAGTATTCCGATAAGGGCCGAGTGCACGAAAAGACAAAAAAGCGGCCAAGTGCGAGTTGGACTCGCACACGATGGGTTCCGTACCATCGTACAAGATTTAACACAAAAAGATAATGGGCCCCCCCTTTAATTTTTATTATTTTTTAATTTTGCCTATTTTTTGTTATAGCGGCAAAATTAATACACACTCTGTCAAAATTTCAGCTGCCTACCTGTTACGGTTCATGAGATACAGCCCTATGACAGACGGATGGGCGGATGGACGTACGGACAGACAGCGGAGGCTTAGTAATAGGGTTCCGTTTTCACCCTTTTGGTACGGAACCCTAATAATCAATGTTACGTGTTTGATCATACTTTGACGTTGATTTTGATTTATTGTCCTTTCGTGCACTCGGCCTTCACTTTAGTACGCGTATTAAGGTTAGTTCGGCGCTAATCTCGTTCTAAGTTATGACAGGTGCTGAATACATCAGTCAAAAACCGGTTAGACCGACCTTAAAGCGCGTACTGAGATTTTTGGCAAATACAATTTACAGTCCTATTCATAGTAGGCGGACTAACTTTAGTGCGCGGATTATTGCCGGACTTAACCGAGTTTTTTATGGTTATGGTTAGTATGGTTAGACAGGTTCTCTCTGAATACGACTGTAACTGTTCTTTTTGATTATTTTCTGTTCGATCCACGCCAGGTATAATTGGCGACTGGGAAGTCACCACTGTCAACTGTCAACACCATATTTTCTGTGACTGTAATTTCGTGTCAGTCAAACAGTTTTTCCGTTGGGAAGTTGGGTGGTTTTTGAATTGATTGCTATTTCGAATTTTCTTTGTTTGTTAATAGTTTAGATAGATAGTTTGTTGAACTTTTGGTTTATGTATTGAATGCGAAAAATGGTTTAAGTACAGTTGTTGAGAAAATGTCGAGCGATTGAGGTGAAAAACCAATGAAGCAAGTCCGCTTCGACACTCCGCGCCGCTCCGACCCCCGCCTGCGCGCGCCCACAGACATGTGCGAGGTGCTCGACTGTCAGGAGCCGCGCCCACCGGTCGACACTTGCGTGCGCGCAACGACCTTATCAACCCGCAGTCCCCTCGGGCTCCCTGTGCCATATAGTAGTGACCCATTAGAGAGGTACGCGCTCAGTGACTCCGCGCCGTATCCTACGAAGAGTAAGACCGTTTTGCCAGAATGGGGGAGGGGGTTTAGTGAGGCGTATTCACCCTCTTCCGAACTTGAGCTGAGTCGACTTGACAGCAGTAGTGATGGCATCATCAAAGAAAGAAGAATGAGTACTGTTGCATTTGACCCTTTCAGACGACTCTCTCGGAAAATCACAGAATCCAATGCAGCTCCTAATGAGCTGCCACAGGCCTTGAAATCTCCAGAATTTGTTGATTTACCAAACATTTTTGACGGTGATTCTATCGCTAAAGAGAAAGTAGTGGGTGATGTTGTAAAAAACAGAGGAATTTCTTATCCTGATCGTTATCCATTTCATAATGTTGAACGGCCTAACCCACTCAAAACAAAATTAGACTTACCCAATGTAATGACAACATATTCTAATCACACTAAAGATCAATGGTGTCCCACTATACCTGAAAGCAAAAGACATTGCAACTGTCACAAGTGCATACCTAACTATAACAGAGATTATGTCCTTCCAACTCCTTACTCCTACAGACATCCCATCGTGAAGCCGACTTGTAATACTCAGGTGTACCTACCACAAATAAAAAATGATTTGTTGGAGCCATCATTATGTTGTCCATGTGTTCAACCAATGAACTGCCACCGCTCTAGTGCACCGTATTGCACAGTTTCGAGCCGAGATCAACCAATGGATAATCTCCAGGGTGGCGCCAAACCTCACTGTCGTGAACCCAACCCTGAGTCACCATCGATGACTGAAGAAGCTAAAACACAAGCGTTGGAAAAGTATGAGGAGAAATTAGAGACAGGCAAGGAAGTTGAAAAACAAACGACCATCAGCAAAGAAAAGAGAGAGCCGACGGTTTCTGATCTCTTCAGGATAATCAAACTTCAAAATGAGCAGTTGAAGCTCTTGCAAGACCAAGTGGACAGGTTGATCATTAAGTCTCAGCCTGATCGTCCGGACAGTACGAAGACACCATTCAGACCACCCGTACAAAACTTTGTTCAGGAGCGGGTGGCCGTGGAGACCGTTGACGACGACCATCACAAGATCTCAATCGGGGTTATGACAAGCTTTGAAGTGGTCCGAACCTCCACCGTGAATAAGGAGAGAGTGGTCAAGAATACAGCACAGATTCAGTGCAATAGATCTCAAGTGAGCATTAGAGAGGTAATTTCAGCCAGCGAACAGCGCAATTCAAATTTTTTAGATGGGATTGCCCATGTTGATCACAATTTTCTGCAGCAAGGAAACCTTGCAGATGGGATGATTGATTTAAGTGGTGACGGTCAGTGTGAGACACTGGAACGCACAGCGCCAGAAAACAATGATAGGACTGCAAATGAAATCAGTTTATTTAATTTTCAAATTGACAATGCTGTTACTCCGCAACTATCGCCCGACCAGACCATTTACCTTGATGTTAAGGATTATAGTGAGTGAGTAAAATTTGACTTTTCTTAGGAAAATTAGTTTTTTTTGGGATTCTGTAACTTAAAAGGAAAAAGCCAAAAGCTTATAGGATCACCTCTTTGGTTGTCTGTCAAAAAGTCCCAAAATAGTTCATATTCAATAATAATATTAGTATGAAAAATCTATTTTTAATATGAAACTGTAGATTCCCGGGACCTTAATAAGGTATGTACCTTATTAAAATTAAAAACCGGCCAAGTGCGAGTCAGGCTCGCACATGAAGGGTTCCGTACCATCGAACAAGATTTAACACAAAAAAACAGGTTTAAAATGTTACCTATTTGTTGTTATAGCGGCAAAATAAATACACACTCTGTAAAAATTTCATCTGCCTAGCTATTACGGTTCATGAGATACAGCCCTGTGACAGACAGACGGACGGACGGACGGACAGCGGAGGCTTAGTAATAGGGTTCCGTTTTCACCCTTTGGGTACGGAACCCTAATACAGAACACACAGGGTGCGAGGCCTACCCTTGCACATGTCTGATTTTTAGGGTTCCGTACCCAATTGGTGTGAACGGAACCCTATTACTAAGCCTCCGCTATCCGTCCGTCCGTCACAGGATTTTATGTCATACACCGTAATAGGTAGGCAGCTGAATTTTTCACAGAGTGTGTATTTATTTTGCCACTATAGGTAACAATAAATAGGTACAATTAAAAGAAAATATAAGAATTAAAGGGGGCCCTCATAGAAAAAAACCTGTTTTTTTTTTGTGTTAAATCTTGTATGATGGTATGAAACCCTTCGTATGCGAGTCCGACATGCACTTGGCCGGTTTTTTTAAATTTAAAATCATCTGCAAATATTTTGCTTTCAGCTCTGACAATGATGACGAATCTCGTGTCGGATGGACATACTACAATAAAGTTATGGTGAGTTCTGGAGGTACTTTATGTATGTAATCACTGATTCCCCATTTTTACAACCAAAACAAACAATGGTGCAAAAAACCCGAATTTATTGAGATAATGTTTTTTCTGACTGTAAACATACCTATGTTTTGCTTAAGATTAAGACATGAACGCAAAATGTCAGGGTCACGTTAATGAGATGCTGCAAGAATCCTGCGTGCCGTCGTCGGCGGGCGCGCTTCATCGACGCGCGTTGGCGGCGGCAGGGGCTGGAGCGTCGGCGGGGCCGGAGGGGGGTGCGCGCTGCACTCGTCTACACGTCGACCGGACTGACGTCAGCATTACTACATCCAAGAGGTCTGTTACAAGTTACACTGGTGGCAGCATACATGACATGGTAATCAAAACGAGACCCGATGAACCTACTTTTCTACTTTTTTTAAAGTTGTGACTTGTCCACCAAATGCCCATCCATCTAGAATATTCTTAAAATCAGAATAAGGCTGGCATAGTCAATGACGTCGTAAGCCCCCAAATAAAGAACTACAAAAAAATTATAAATCTAAGCTTATTATTTTGAAAAATATAGCTCTTTCCAATTGTGATGGGCTTCATAATTATTTTATATATAATGATCTGTAAGCAATATTGCTATTAACTATAATTATTTTTAATTACAGAGTGACATTCGGCCAGCATCCTGAACCTATAGATCCACCAAGGGCATACCCCTCGCCGACAGCCTCCTCGGACACGAGTCTGCATATAAACCGACTGGCAGCCAAGTACCTGAGGAATGGGAGCGTGGAGACGGCACCACGGACCCGTGGGGATGTGCCTCTGGAAATGTCTGTAGCCACTAGGAAGTACATGGAACATCATAACTTACTTCGGGGTGAGTATCTTTGTAAATAAAATTAGGGGGTAGGACTTGAGAAGGCTGTATTTAAGCTTACCAATATTTTATGGAAAGTATACGGGATCACAACTCGCGGCGCAACGCCTAATGGGTATGTGACCGTGGCGACTTACTTGGAAACTGTATCTTTTCATAAATAATACATTTCATCATAAAACAAATTTAAATAAAACTTATTTTATATATTTTTATGTTGGTTATGTATGTTCATTATGTATTTTATGTTAAAATCCAGATCAATAAATGTTTTCTGATTATTTTCAAAATCATCCGATGTAGATTGTTTAGTTAGTTGAACATAAAAAAATGTACTATCTTAAAATACAATAAAAAAGGGTGTAAACATTTATTTTCTTGGTCTCATGTCATTCATTATTATGAAATAAGAAGTGACGTTGGGGGTCGCCCTACAGAAGCGAAGCTTTACGTATGAACGGTGAAAGTGATTTTCTTTATATTAATAGTTATTTTTCAATAAACCAGATGGTCGTTATGTCATTCTTCATTCGTAATGATGTATTCACCTAGAGTCGAATCCGGCTGTCACCCCTCCCGTGGCACAATTATGGTGTGGACACTTTTTTAGTTCCATGCGTTCTCCTGTAATTTCTTCACCTCCATCGATTGACCATAATGTATTTGTGGCGGCGAGGCAAATCTGCCTGCCACTAGTCTACGTGCCGATGACAGTGACATTTATTCTCGGTTTACTCCCCAGCGTGCCAATTTGTAACGAGACCAAGAAGCATCAAATTCAAACACTGTGGACAATGTCATACAATTTGCTAGTCGGTTGCATAATGGTCATAATGACATCGGTCACGATTTCATATTGCCACCTACGCTTTTTCTTTGTAATTGTTTAATATTTTGAGTAATTGATTATAAAATTCAATAGAAATGGTTGTAAATAAATTACTTGTTCTGTCTATTTAAAACCTCTGCTGTGCTATGTTTTGAAAGTTTTCGCTTTCCTTAATCATGTAAGTGTTGCATAAATTGTAATGATTTGCTCATAGATCACACAAGAGTCAACCTTTACTGAAGTGTCGAAATAATAGATCTAATGATAGATGCTATTATTGTTTCAGATGGTATGGGGGCACCGGCGCCCACCGTTCCGACCAAGTTCTTAGACATCACTGCACTCAAACGGCAACCCAAACTTTTATGACATCTTTACTAGTAAGTGTATTTCCTAATAACAATATTTTGTACAGTCAATTTATAAAAACAATAAAAATAAACACGAATTGATTGAACATTTATTTAAACCTCAAATAACATAACGGCATCAAATACAATCTGTTCATTATAGCAAATAGTTTCCGAAATAAGAATATTCTTTGGTTATCGATGTAATGCACTGTGCAGTGATGTATAATCATTGTTCTAATTTTGTATCAATTAACATCATACTATTAAAATAGTTGTAACATTTAACATTTATTTCACATTGTACACCTCACTAATGCATTTCAGCAAGTATCTGGATAAAACTCCAAAATACTGATTCTTTGTTTGACGTTAAGTAACAGATACATTTTTAATATAAGTTAACATTATTATTCACATTTTTTTCGTAATACCTAAATTTGTTCTCAATTTTCGTCCAATGTCAATAGGTCACAATGTAGTTTAATAGCGTTTTGCATTTCCTAAAATTTGGGATAACTTTAAAATTTATTCAATTCTCATTGCATCGCATATTACATAATAAACAATAATTATAATTGGTACAATGAACTACAACATTTTATATTATGTAGGTAATTTTGTTTTGGATGGTAATTAGTGGTGTTGACTAGAATGGTGTTTTATCAATATATTTTGAACCCCCCTCGTGGCAAATAACATCGTGAATGGTCGGCATGGGATGTTGACCCGGTTGACACATGACTATTTTCCACTGCAGGGGATATACAGTCATCATTATCTTATTGTTATCCTATCCTAACTACTAACTATTATCTACATAGATTCGTATAAATTTGTCATCCTTTATTTACACACACAATTATGTACACTTTTGGTCTAAAAATTTCTATAAAGGTGAAATTAAGAAAGAGGAATGTTAACATAACTAGACATAAATAAAATGTAGCACACAATATTAAGTTTAAAATATATTTTAAGTTTCTCATATCCAGATATATTGAACCTACTTTACTGTTCAAATTAAAACCATATTAATTTTGGACACAACTTGGAAGTGAGTGTTAAAAATATGCTAAAGTTTCTATTTCCACATTTTTTTCTTGCCACTTTAGTTAAAAAAAGTGCTTGAAAAGTAAAAAAAAGTGGTCAAAAAAGGCTTACAAATACAGTGGCTACTGCTGTGAAGCTGTGTGCCCCCAGGCCGCACGAACTACATTGCATAGCTTGCAAATCAGTTTACAATGCAAGTTTCAATTACTATCTGATAATATTTTCATGTTTTTTAAAACCTAATTCCTGGTCTATAGGATTTGCACCTTACGTAATAATTTAAATGGTTTCAAACAAAGTATCGCTTACTCAAAGAATGGTAACTATGATATAGTTGCATACTTGAATAACCAAATTGTTTTAATGTTAAATTTGAGCTATAGCAACTGAAATTGATTACCATACAATGACATGGGACGGTTTGTGCCAGCACTACAACAGGAATATCAGGGGATAGCGCAGTCTATAAGTAGGTACCCAGTTATCTTAAAATCGTAGACTCTGGTAAACTTTACTCATTACCGCATCCACTTAATGTTCACTACAGCATGAACTCTTAAACATCTTTGCGGAAACAGTGGACATTCGCTAATTAAAATTTTCTACAGTTTAATAGACACGAAGTGTCGGTGTAAATAAGTAGATTGTTTATTCTAACCTAATCTAATATACCGGAAACATTCTACAATGTTTCGTCGGAGGGCGCGCGCGAAGCACCACGCGACTTGCTCTCCAACCTCAGTTCTGTCAGTCGCTGCCGCATACTGTTTGATCTGAAACAAGACAAAACTTGATTAAGAATACTTTGAAAATGTTTACCCAAATGCTTGATGAACCTATAAAATAACCACATGACATGTGGGTTAGGGGCGCGGGGACTTGCCTTGCATGCCAGAGTTATGCGTTCAATACCGACATGCACCACTGTCTTTCTCTTTCCGAGTTCGATAAGTGCATTTTCATCACGAATGCGAGCTGCTCCATGGTTCGGAATCCATGTAAAACTGTAGGTCCCCTTCCCCTACTAGGTGGTAAGTTTTAAGCCTGCCCGGGTTGGTACCATCGCATTGGATGAAAATATGGTAGAAGCGGCAATGAAAAATTGTCCGTGTTTTCCATCCAGTTCAATGTAGCCGTGCTCATAAAGGGAAGGTCCTGGCATGGCACCAAATTCCTTCGGGAATGTGGTGCATCCATGTCGGGTCGCATAAAAAAAAAATATATATATATCTCCGCCAATTTCATGCGCCACCTTATCTTTCTGAGTTGGATAAGTGCATTTCGTCACAAATACGAAATTTGCTTCATTTACGCTTTAGTGATAAAACGTGGGGAACGTTTTAGGCACAATAATCACGAAAAGAAGATCTCTTAGAAATTGTCCGGTGCTAGGCAAGAGTGCCGGCTTGCAGTGCGGGGCGGTGAGGGGGGTGGTCGCCTGTCCCCTCTAACACGGCCGCTTGTCCAGATTACCTAGGCTCTACTGTATTAGTTTATGTCCATACAGTAAAGGGTAATATCGAATTTAAAAAAAACGAATAGCCTAATCATTTGGGTACCGTAAGCACCTAAATACTTGTAAAAGCAGAATATAGCCCTTTGCTGTCCACATGGAACATGGTGCATATGTTACGGTTAAAGTCCAATGTTGGTTAAAGTCCGAAATATTTTTTCCTTGCAGGTAATTAAAACTTTTAAGATATACCCGTGTGGAGTGCACTCATTTCGAGTTTATGATGACAAAAATAATATAGGTTAACAATATATTTTTTAATGTTTTTCATACAAAACATTATAAAAAACATTTTAAATTTGTATTTTTTTTCTTGGCATTAATTCATACAAAACATTATGAAAAACACTTTAAAGTTCTATTTTTTTTCTTAACAATAATTCTTAAATAGTGCTGTAACCATGGATATAAGTGCAAAAATCCTATAAACATGAAGAAAAAAAAATATTTCGGACTTAACCAACATCGGGCTTTAACCGTAATATATATAACCAGAAATTATATTTTACAGTAATCAGTGTTCACCTCTCGGACAGATAGGAGGTAGTGACGTGGTCAGCGGAGATGGATTGCCTCTGGTAGGCGGCGGCGCTCAAGTTGGACTGTGGGATCCGGTAGATGCGGACGCAGCGACCGCTGCTGTCCGATTGTACTGCACATTCAAAGACGCGACTATTCAATTTATTCTTGTTATTATTAATCATCCATAGATACAGTCCGCTAGAATTTGCAATATTTCCAGCCAGTTCAATAATCGCAGCAGTCGTCAGCCTCTGTGGCCCAGTGGCGCGACACTTCGGCGATCGCTCTCCGAAGTTAAGCAACGCTGGGTCCGGTCTGGTCTTGGATGGGCGACCATTCGACCGTTGAGAGAGGCTGGCCGTGGTTAGGATTCCACGTTAAGCTGTAGGTCCCCTTCCTTACTTACTAGGTGGTAGGGTTTATCCCGCCCGGGTTGGTACCATCGCATTGGATGAACGATGGTCGAAGCGGCAATGAAAATTGTCCGTGTTTTCCATCCAGTTCAATGTAGCCGTGCAATATAAGGAAGGTCCTGGCATGGCACCTAGTTCCCATGTGGTGTGTTGGGCTAATACCATGACAGAACTTGTGGTATTAGCCATCCATGTCCAGACACATAAAAAAAAAAAAAAGTTAAGAAGAACTGGCATGAAACTTTGATGAACATGGTTTTCAATGTCTGATGCTGAAATTTTTTTTATGTTTGGCACTGCCCACACGTAATACATGTTAAGAGGATAATGAGGTGATCAGGTTCCATACAATGTCTTGTGCCAGCTTCCTCAGTCAAATAAAGTAATCTTTTTCTGAAATATTGCACATTAAATAAATCAAGTGAGGGTTACGTCTGGATGTGAACTTACATCCATGATGTACGCTGGGACAGGGGTGTGTTTTGCGCATTGGGTGACATCTTCGAAATTGTTGGCTTAATTTTTTCTACGAGAAAAACAGAAAATCCCGCAATGTATGTACGTTAATAACTTGTGCGTAGGCCATTATTATTTATGATATCACGTTTGGCACTTCGTTCTTTTTTTTTAAATGTTGAATTAATTTATTGTGAGCAACGGTTTTTTATCCGTATTGTGATAGTCTTTATATATTTATTGGCCAAATACAAGGTTCACTTCAGTAAATATATATAAATTGCACTGCTCTCACTATTTAATTTGTCGCGAAACCGATTGCACGTGCTGCGGTTAACACGCAAATACCATTGCGCTCCACACACGTTCAAGTGAATTTGTGCAAGTCTGAGACTTGAGCATTGAGATTATTTTTTTAAGCTTGCACAAGTCTGGAAGTTAGCGCAATTATCTTGCCACAGACATAACCATACACTTCTATAAGTTGTACAAAAAGTATATCGTTACGTATGGGGTGCAAATGGTTACTCGAAATTAACCAAAATGGCGACAAATCGCATCAGCTGATTTGTATCTTTGAAAATCAGTGAATGGAGTGACTCGGGATGGAGTATTCTGTGCAATATGTTTTGGTAGGAACTACGTAGTCTGGGGCACAGGGCGGCGGTCGCGGCAGCTTCCGATTCGAGTCTGTTTCTTATGGAGACTTACGAGCGTAGGTGAAATGATTTCTTCTGTCTGTTTTATTCATTGAGGTGTTGGGTACCGTGGGGGGAGCTGGGCGGGGAGACAGGCGGCATGCGCTGCAGGGGCGGCCGGATGCTCTCCTGCTCTGAGGAGATGGAGCTACTGCGACTGGACGCCGAGTTCACATCTGGATTCCTGCAAAAGAATGGGTGTGCACACAAAATAACGATGTTAATCCACGTTTTAAAGTTTATAACTGGATATGAATGGCGCCCACAGTCATGATATTAGCCCAAAACACCTCATTCCTGAAGGAATTAGGCGCCATGACACGACCTTCCCTTTATAAGTACGGCTAGATTGAACTGTATGGAAAACATCGTTTCGGACCTCTTTTTATCCAATGCGATGGTAACAATCCGGGCGGGCTTAACCCTACCCTAACATCTAGCAAGGGAAGGGGACTTACAGTTTTACATGGATTCCGAACCATTAAATAGCTCGCATTAGAGACGAAATGCACTTAAGCTCTGCAAGTCATGTACGTCCCCTCCTGGAGTATGCATATCAAGTAGCCCCTACTTCAAAAAGGATATAGGTATATTTGAAAAGGTTCAGAGACGCGCAACAAAAATGGTGATGTTCCTTAAGCACAAATCATATAAGGATCGCCTTTACACTCTTGGTCTTACTACATTGGAAAAAAGAAGGCAGCGAGCAGACCTAACTGAGACCTACAAAATCCTAACTTCCATCCAGTTCAATAAGGTCTTGGCATGGCACCTAGTTGCTATGATGTGTGTTGGTCTAAAAATCATCCATGTCCAGTTACACCGGAAACCATCTGATTATGGCTCCGTGAGACGATGGGAAGAAATGCTGAGAAATAGTGAGTAGAGCTCACTTGTTTTCGCAGTCTTCGTCATCCACAGAGTAGGGCCCCGTCGCTGATTGGCGAGCGAGGCGCGCCATCTCGTAGCTGGCGTCGTGGTTGGCGGCGTCGGCGTCGCGGTCGCGGCCCAGCGGCACGTACTCCGGCGCGCACGCCACGTAGAATATGTCCTGGAGATTTATTTATTTTGCGCTCGGTCTGAGATATGCGATATAACTGATTGCAGTGGCCAGAGAGCGTGGAAAGATGAGAGTAGCGATCTAAACTCTTCGTATGGCGGCAGCGTAGCAACGAGGTAGTGGAAAACTGTAGTAAGTTAGCTTACGAATTCGGGAAACGCAGCATCGGATGTTCGTTGCGGATGTTGTTAGCCTCAGTGGCCCAGTGGCGCGACACTTCGGCGATCGCTCTCCGAAGTTAAGCAACGCTGGGTCCGGTCTGGTCTTGGATGGGTGACCATTCGACCGTTGAGAGAGGCTGGCCGTGGTTCGGATTCCCACGTTAAGCTGTAGGTCCCCTTCCTTACTTACTAGGTGGTAGGGTTTATCCCGCCCGGGTTGGTACCATCGCATTGGATGAACGATGGTCGAAGCGGCAATGAAAATTGTCCGTGTTTTCTATCCAGTTCAATGTAGCCGTGCAATATAAGGAAGGTCCTGGCATGGCACCTAGTTCCCATGTGGTGTGTTGGGCTAATACCATGACAGAACTTGTGGTATTAGCCATCCATGTCCAATCACATAAAAAAATAATAAAAAAAACTAAATAGCACCCTGTGAAGTTCTTACGTATTTTTACGTGTCGTTAGAAAATAACAAAATACGTAAGCGGATTGACTCGTTGGCGGTGTCGTCGTTGCATGTTTAACAAGTTTCGGTTGCTACTCCCGGGCCTACCATCCAGTAGGGAATGGGGGACCTAAAGGTTTACATGGATTACCAACCATGGAAAAAATCATGTTGAAATGCAGATATCCATAACTCGTAGAGAAATATAGTGGTCGAATAGGGAAAGCAAATAATGGGGAGGGGATTGAACTCATGACCTCTCGCAAGAGATGCAATGTTCGGTTGCTTGCTCCATTAGGAATACACGCACTCTTGGATTCGTCATATTTTTGAAAGACGATTTGTCAGCCTCAGTGGCCCAGTGGCGCGACACTTTGGCGTTCGCTCTCCGAAGTTAAGCAACGCTGGGTCCGGTCTGGTCTTGGATGGGTGACCATTCGACCGTTGAGAGAGGCTGGCCGTGGCTCGGATTCCCACGTTAAGCTGTAGGTCCCCTTCCTTACTTACTAGGTGGTAGGGTTTATCCCGCCCGGGTTGGTACCATCGCATTGGATGAACGATGGTCGAAGTGGCAATGAAAATTGTCCGTGTTTTCTATCCAGTTCAATGTAGCCGTGCAATATAAGGAAGGTCCTGGCATGGCACCTAGTTCCCATGTGGTGTGTTAGGCTAATACCATGACAGAACTTGTGGTATTAGCCATCCATGTCCAGTCACATAAAAAAAAAAAACCACGCACGAAGAAGAACCGACAAGAAACTGCAGATAAAGTAGTGGTGTAAAACTTTCAGACATGTGTGTGTTCCCATGTGTGTAACATGGGATCTGCCTTACTTTCAAGGTTTCAACATACTTAAATAATTGACTGTAAAGGCGAGGCAAGACAGCCAACTTACACCTTCTCCACACAGCAGCTTTAGGCCGGGAATGCAGGCGGCGTGCACCAGCGAACCGTTAGCCACCAGTCTGATCTCCAGCAGGTCCTCAGCAAATGCCATTATGTACGGGAACGCGCACACTGCAACCGATACACACCGATAATTGTATTGTGGACATGAAACACTTGAACATAAGTCGCTTAGCAGTCGCGCAACATTCACAGAAGTTTAAAATAGCACAGATTTTAAGGTGGCCCTTCCCAGCGGGACTAACTCATTCGCGGGCATGGTACAAAACCGTGCTATTGCGCTCTGGGAATTTCTTCGTTTCAAAGAAAGAGACGGAAATGAGGAGGATTTAACATGTCCACGAAGCAGACAAATGTGCATAGTGTTTGATTTGGTAAAAATTACGAATATTTTAATTACAAAACGACTTATAGCTAAAAGTAAACCACGACCGCTGCAGTCAAAAATCTAACAAAAACCAAATTGATTATAAATTTTCATGAAACAAGCTATGTCTGATGATTAATCTTTTTAAAATGTTTTTATTTTATGGTTGAGTAATCCACCTCCAAAATTATTGTATATAAAACGAGTGAAAAATTCTAACTTTCGGACCTTATAACTTAAAAAGCAAACACCATTTTACAATGCCAACCGTCATCAGACATCTAGTTCGATCAAATAAAGCTATTTTGAGCAAACTTTTGGATCTCTTCAAGAAATATGGGCATGATCTTCTTTCTACGTTTGTATGGCGAGTTGAGCGGGAAGGCCCACCTTAAGATAATGTTATCCTTAAAACACAGAAGACGCAGTCAAAATTAAGTGACATTAGCAGTTTCTCACCAACGGCAGCGGGCACCGTCGTCCAGTGGAAGTCGTATTCGCTGTCGCTCTCCAGCCCCTTGTTGGTTAACCTTTCGAAGTGGCATGTGTCTGCAGTGAAAAAGAACATATAGAATAACACTCCGGATCGTGTTGCTGTAAAGAGGGTCGTCCGCTTATTGTTTTGTGGTCTGGATTCTTACAATTATAGTTATCTGAGTCAGTCATAAATGTTAAAAAACATGTTAGAAAGTAATAGCAGACCGCATGTTTTTTGACGACCAATGTAATACCTAAATATTGTAAACTACGCAGCATTAGGTAATGGTCTAACATTGAAAGACAGTGGTCAATATTCTTTGACTACAGTCTTGTAGGTACAGGCGGTGTTGCAATTCATCAGACTGGCTTTCTCTAGTTGTCTTTTACCCAGCAGGCAGTCAACCATTGAAAACGTTGTCTATAGGACTATTCTTGGAATTCCGCGCTCAGGAACCAGAAATCTTATAGTCGGTAAAACTGTTTTGAAAACCGCTATAATCTGAGTTTTCTCGACGTTGGGAAACTCACTTAAAACCGCTTTTGCAGGTCTCCTCGCGGTGTTATCCTTCGCTGGACATAACTGAATATGGCAGTAGGTGAGTGGCATTGACTCGGGGTTGGGGATGTGGGAGGGGGTGTGTGTGTGTGACGTCACTCACGGTTGTAGCAGAGCACGAGCTGCGACTCGCGCTCGTCGCCGATCTGCAGCGCGTTGACGAGCGTGCCGCGCCGCGCGCCCTCCTCGCACCGCGCGCCCTCCACCTCCGCGCGCCGCACGCCCTGCGACCGCACAATATGCACTAGTATAATGTTCATCAATGATTGAATAATGTAAAGCATTTATAATTACATTGAGGGCTGATTTTTAAATACTCAGAACTTATCGGACTGATAGTACAAATTCACGTTGGTCAAAAGATGGATAGTCATTGCCGGAGAATTCAATCTTTTATTACAATGATCTGACTAACATTTTAATTGTAAAAATATGGACTTACTATATCGGATGGACAAGCAGAAGCGTAAATAAATCCGTCGAATAGTTATCTGGCTGTTCATCAGACTATTGCAAAATCTGCCCTAAATGTTATACACCTATTTGTGGACACGTGTGCTACGGGCACCACGGCTTTACCACGGCGCCTATGGAAGATTGAACCCTCCAGAATCGGATTTTGCGAATTGGAAAAAAAAACCTCATGCAGCCATATTTGACTTGAGTAGTTGTCAAAAAATTTTTATCAAAATCGGTTCACCCAGGCGAAAACTCATGAGGTAACAAACATAAAAAAACATACAGTCGAATTGAGAATCTCCTCCTTTTTTGAAGTCGGTTGATTACATCCAGAATGCAAAATTGCCCATATTCCTCAAGTTTAGCCGCCCCCCAAATTTTGCCGCCCTAGGCCGGGCCTACTCGGCCTACGGGGAAATCTACCCTATCAATAATAGCGACACTTCATAAAAGGAATGGGCTTGGGTTGGCCATAGTTATTCGACTCAATATGCTTAGTGTTAGTCGTGTATTATAGGCAATATGAAGAATATTGGAAAAATACCTGTCCGGTCGTCTGGTCTAGCACTTCCCAGTGGTGCTTGTAGCCGACTACCATCAGATTAGACTCACTATCTAACAGTTTTAATAAAATTGGCGCCTCGCTCAGCTGGATGTCCTGAAATGTCAACAAGACAATTATGAAAATCATCCAAAAATATAATAAATATTGCTTTTTATGGTTCCGTACCCAAAGGGTGAAAACGGAACCCAACTAAGCCTTCGCTGTCCGTCCGTTCGTCCGTCTGTCACAGGGCTGTATTTCTTGAACCGTAACAGGTAGGAAGCTGACATTTTCACAGATTATGTATTTATTTTGCTGCTATAACAGCAAATAGGTAAAATTATAAAATAATAAAAATTAAAGGGGTACCCCCCATACAAAAAACGTGTTATTTTTGGGGTAAATCTTGGATGATGGTACGGAACCCTTCGTGTGCGAGTCCGACTCGCACTTGGCTGGTTTTCTAAATAATTGCTGTACCAACCCTGACGTGGGTGAACTCGAACCCGGCGTCGCTGTCCGTCTTCACGTCTTGCACCATCAGAAGGACGCGTCTGTTCACGGCTACAGCCAGCAACGTTTTACCATTTTCTGAAAAAATTAACATTATTTCTGATTTGAGCTGACAACGTACCCAATCGGTATCCATAGCTCCGCATTACTGCGATCTGAAAATATCTATTCTGCCCTCCTTATTAAAAGGGCGGTTATTTAGTCACCGCCTTTTGAATAAGTATTGTGACCATGCTTTTCTCGTGCGATTGTCATTATATCCCCTTCTAGTTTGCCCTCCAATCCCACGCTTCTGATAAAGTGTCAATACTCAGTTTTTTGGTAGCAATCTTTCAAATATTAGTTGCATATTATGTGAAGCAAAGTTACGCTTTCCGCCACTCCAGACAATCATCGTATGCATGCGTAAGCCCTGACAGGTTGTGTCGGGTATTTTAATACTTTGGGTCAGTTTTGTTCAGCGTAGTGATAGATCTTCTTACCCTTCTAGATGGTAGGGTTAAGGCTGCGGCATTGAAACATTGTCCGTGTTTTCCATCCATCCGTTACTGGACATGGATGGCTAATACTAAACTGACCGTCACATATTATTCTAATACACCACATAGGAACTAGGTGCCATGCCAGGACCTTCCTTATATTGCTCGGCTACATTTAACTGATTGGAAAACACCAACAATTATCATTGCCGCTTCAACCACCGTTCATTCAATACGGGATTATTGGACCTAGCAAGTAAGGGAGTGTTGTTGTTGTTGTTGTTGTCGGCGAGTGGCTGCCGACGCTTGAACGCACTTGACACGAGGCCGTTGTGCTCAGTAACCCGACTTTTGGCTCACTTCAGCCAGCCGAGCTCTTCCACAAAGCGTAGCAGCCCTTTAGGGTCTTTCCACACTTGCGGGTCGCTCCTTTCGAAGCTAAAGACCCCCGTCCAAAATGTCTGCAGTTGTCTACATTCCATGACTATATGTGCCGGTGTCTCCTCCGCCTCCAAGCAGGCCCTGCAGAGGGGACTGTCCGTGACTCCAATTGTGTGAAGGTGTTTGTTGAGCTGGCAGTGGCCCGTGAGTAGGCTTACCACCGTTCTCAACTGTGGTCTGTGCAGCTGTAGGAGTTTCCTTGTTAGGTGTGGATCCGGTGCTGGCACTGCTTCCCTTGATTGTCTGCAGTCTGCTGTAGATGACCACCTTGCAGTGTGAGCCCGTGTCATTCGTTTCCTCAGCCAGGTCTTGACTTCACTGAAGGGGGTTGGCATGAATGGCTCTGGTCCGACGGGCTTTAGACTCGAACCCGCCTTGGCGAGATCGTCGGCCGCATCGTTGCCATAGCTCCCGCTATGTCCCTTTATCCACTGGAGTGTGATCCTGTTGTCGATTGAGATGTCCTGTAAAGCCTCATGACCTTGTTTAATTAGTCCAGAAGTGAATGTTTGATTGGCAAGAGCCTTCAAAACAGATGCACTGTCGGTTAGTATTCTGATTGTATAGTCTACCATTTCACGCTGTTTTATTGCTGCGGCTGCCTCAATTAGACCTACACACTCCGCCTGAAAGATGGAGTTTCCGGCGCCCAGCATAACTGTTCTTTTGATATTGAGGTCTGCTGAGAAACAGCCAGCTCCCGTACCATACTCGGTTTTAGAGCCATCCGTGTATACCCTAACTTCTCTTAGTCCCGAGTAGTCCTTCGGACCCTCAGAGAGTTCACTAGTGTACAGTCTGTCAAAGTTATATGTCTTAGGTATCCTATCGCATCTTACCCCTAGCGAAGGGTTCTCCTCCAGAGCTAAACTGAGAATTGTTGTGTGCTGTGCCCTAGTCTCTCCTGACCAGAAACCTGTCGTTCTAAGCCTAAAAGCTGCGGCTGCCGCCTCTCGTTGTATTATTAAATCAAGAGGGGGCAGTCCCAGCAGGACTTCTAGTGCTGTTGATGGGGTGGTCCGCATGCAACCAGTGATGGCCGTGCTAGCTATACGCAAGCTTAGCAGCTTGTTTGCAGCTGTTTTAAGTTTGGTTCTGGTCCACCATACCAATGCCCCATATGTAATCATAGGTCTGATGACAGTGGTATAAAGCCAGAGCGTGAGTCCTGGTCTTAAACCCCAAGTTTTGCCCATTAGTCTTCGACACTGCCAGAAAGATAAGCGTGCTTTATTTAGTCTCTGTTCTAGGTGACGACTCCAGTTCAACTTGTTGTCAAGTATGACCCCCAGGTATTTCACCTCGGTTGGTAGTGTTACTTCTACCCCAAAGAGCCTCAGTGGTTGCATTTGTCCTATGTCTCTCTTCCTGGTGAAGACTACAAGCTCCGTCAGTAAGGGAGTGTTTAAAGTTTTACGTGGAATCTGATCCACAGCAAGCCTCAAAGGTTGAAAATGGTCACTCATCCGGAACCCAACCGCGCTCAGAGGTCCTTCACCGAGCTTAACGAATCGCAAGGCGTCGCGCCACTGGGCTACCGAGGCTGTCATACCTACCAAATAAATAAATCAAAATTACCGCTGAGCGGCTCGTAGCCTAGTGGCGCGGGCCTAGCGTACCAGAGGCCGGGGTTCAATTCCGACATGCATCACTGTCTTTCTCTTTCCGAGTTCGATAAGGGCATTTCGTCACGAGTGCGAACTGCCCCATGGTTCGGAATCCATGGAAAACTGTAGGTCCTAAGCCCGCCCGGGTTGGTACCATCGCATTGGATGAAAAGATGGTCGAAGCGGCAATGACAAATTGTCCGTGTTTTCCATCCAGTCCAATGTAGCCGTGCTCATAAAGGGAAGGTCCTGGCATGGCACCTAATTCCTACGGGAATGTGGTGCATTGGGCTAATATCATAACAGTGGTTGTGTGGTATTAGCCATCCATGTCAGGTCGCATAAAGAAAAAAATGACCTGTCTCCGCGACGTCGAAGTACTGCGCGGCCTTGGTGCGCGGCAGCCGCTGCTGCTTGCAGTCCTGCAGCGGGCGCATCGCCCACGCGCCCGCGCACAGCTCCGCCAGCGGCAGCGCGTACACGCCGCCGCCGCCCGCCTCCGCGCGCCGCTCGCCGCCGCCCGCGCCGCCTCCGCCGCGCGCGCCGCCTCCCGCGCGGAACACGCCCGCGCGCTCCGTCACGCGCGCGCCGCGCACGCACCCCTCCCAGCGGAGCACGACGCGCGTCGTGCCGCACTCTGCGCGCGCACCACACACCACACTACTGTTTGTACATTCCTAGCAGTTAAGGCTGTCGTGAAGGCAGCGAAATATAAGATTTGTAATTTTTAAAAAATACATTCTTTGTCCATTGGCCAAGGCACAATCTGGCCCTACCTCTAAAAGTTGTCAAAATTTAATCAACATATTTTATCACTTGAGAAAGCTTCATTCTATGTCCATATGTTTTATTTTAGTATTCCCATACATACATTATTGGCGTACGCCAAACCATTAGCTAAGAGCTGCCCGGTGACGGCCATGGGCTTGTGAACTTTCCCAGGGACTGCGAAATTCATCGAATAAGGAAGGGTGGAAGTGGTGACCGAAAGTCATCCGTATAGCAGCAGCTATAGTCTGTTATTTACTGATTCATTGAGGATTCAGGAGTGTGAATTCCGTATGTAAACGAATTCCGACAAGAATTGGCCTCAAGAGCGCAGTAGTGAAGCGAGAGGATAGGCGTTTGGACAATGTAGAGTTCGCGACGACGCGACGGTGGGGCATCATGGCGGACGGGGCGGCACCTTCGAGTATGTAGGTGTTGGATGTGGTGGCGAGCAGCAGGCGCCCCTCGGAGAGCTGCTCGGCGCAGACGGGTGCGGCCGGCAGCGGCGCCGCGCGCCATACGCGCCCCTCCCACGGTGCGCGCCGCACCCCTCCCCCGCAACCGCCCGCACCTGCGACACCAAATATTCAAGGTCAAATATTCCAAGGTCGTTGCTTATAAGACATAGCTGTCTGGAGAGGTGCCCTTGCCTTTCCACACAATGTGACGATGACACAATAGAGCATGCGTCAGTAGCTTATCGAGTCTGTGCTGACCCCAGCCAGACTGCTGGGGTTTGTGTGCCATTTTGGGGCTGCTTCTTGTAACTGCAATACCGGCCGTGAGAATCCCACTTTGATCCAGTCCAGGGATAGGCTAGGGTTCCTTTCCGACGCATCGGCATCCCTTCGTAGAAGCACATCGACAGAAGAGAACGCTGTCGGTTAATAGACATATTTTACCTACAGATTGAACATCTTATTTTGGCGGGGGTAGTTTATTGAATCGATTTAGTCAATACATTCTCACTGGTGAGCATGTTCGAGAAGTAAACTGGTACTGTAGAGTCTCGATCGCAGGAAATGTTTCTAAACTTAGATGTTCCACTTATTTTATTTATTATGAAACACACAGTTATACATGCATACAAAAACATTTTTATTTTTGCAATGTTTATAGCTGACCTATGGTTTCCAACAATAGCTACATAATACGTTTACAATATTTGAGTTGAAGTTTAATAAAAAATGCATAAGGTGAAAATATCGCAACTTATATCAATGTCATTAATTTATTTTCCTGCATCAAGTGTGAGATTTAAAAAAATATAGATTACGGTCCTTATTTTTAGCCTGAAGAAGAAAGAAGAGAAGGCTATAATGAGCATAACTATAATACTAACCAGAGCACTCCACCATAAGCCTTGTTTTCACCAAGTGCTGATTTATTTTAATTGACACTTAAAGGGACTTTATGAATAAAGTGCTGATTATCTTGTATTGGTATTGATTGCAAGCTGCTAAGAAATACCCTTAATATGTGGCAATTAAGCTAATCAGCAGCAGGTGAAATAGGCCCTACTAGATTATTAAAATAAGCCTGGTTTTCACCAAGTGCTGATTTGTTGTTACTAAAGTGCTGATTATCTTGTACTGGTATTGATTGCAAGCTGCTAAGAAAGTCCTTTAAGCTAATGAGCAGTAGGTAAAAAAGGCCCTAAGTATATAAACAGAGCGGAGCGCGCCTTCCGGCGGCGTGCGAGAAGTTCTGTGCTCTCGCACGCCAGTAGAGGTCGCGCGCCGGGCTGCGGTCCGACCTGCGGAGGCGAGGCTAGTGGGCGCGTCGCCCCGCAGCACCGCGTCCAGCTTGAGCGCCTGCCCCACGTGCAGGAAGCGCTCCGTGCGCGCCGCGCCCGCGCCGCCCGCGCCGCCCGACCACACGTCCGACAGCGCGCGCCGCGACAGCATCGGCTGACAATTACAATGAAATCTCTCGTCTATATTCGCTTTATTTCGTTCCAAATTTACTAGGTTACACCTGAAAGACAATGACTATATGATGCATCATGAAACTACATATATTTCTCAAAACAAAACAACTTCAATGCGCAGAACGTCGTGGCTACAAGCTTTAACATTCGAGAGCAATTTAACGAACTGTCTCTATTTGTCACCGCGGTTGCTTATAAGACATCATTTCTGGTAACCGCGATCTTGAGTACATATACATAGAGCAGCTCTAAGCTTTCGTAAGTCATGCTGATCGAGTGGCCAGGGTTTTATAAGAGTGGTTTCATTTTGTTGCGCCATCGGGAGGTGTGGGTTGAGGGTTCTACGCTTTGTGAAGAAGCTCAGTTTGCTAAAGTGCTGCCAGCTTTCTGTCGTCGTCGCGACTGAGCGGGGCAATGAAGAAGAATAACTGGCTTTTAATTTTCAGTCATATCTGTAAAATCCTTTACCAAATTCTAACTCACAGCAAAAGCGGCATGCATGGCAAACGAAGCTTCTGAAATAACAAAATTTTATCTGTGGTGCCTTTTTACCCAGTAGGAACTTTTCTTGAGTTCATGTAAAATTATACTTGACGGAGATTGCCGTCTTTCATTTGATATGTATCAGTGAACCAAGGTGTGTCACGAACTGACCAAACTGTCCGTATACCGTGTAACCCATGCATGCGGCGCCAGCGTGCACCGTGCCGCAGCGTGCGCCGCGCGAGGAACGGACTCACCACCTTGTGGTCGCTGCAGTGCTCCGAGTAAATGTCCCGGATGAGCGTGTCTAGCGTGCGCTGCCGCTTGAGCGCGAACGTCGGCGTTTGGAAGGCGGCTTTCTCACCGTTCATCAGCTTCACCTGCAACCAGGTGAAGATGCGAACGGTAAAATCTGTTCCAGAGGCAGGCGGTAAAACTGATCCCAAAGGCAGTATGGCTTGGTTCTGAAACGGTTGACGTGGATTTTATGTATCTTTAAGGGATGGGTTATAGTTTGAGAAGGTCAACGCTTACAAGCAGGAATTCCCTGAAAAGCTGCGCGTCGCTGAAGACCGGCGGACAAGGCAGCGAGGGCCCGAACGGTGGCACAGAGTCGTCGCTGAACACGCTCAGCCGGTATCCCTCGCCCTCCACCTCCGATACTACGGCAAATATATCTGCAGTGCTATTAAGAAAATATTGCTGAGCAAGACCCGGTTAAAGGGAGGTCTTACAGTTCTTCGAACTGGGAATCACACGGTGTAACTGGGTATATCGCTAAAATTTAAGTCGTCCATAGACAAACTGAATCACAGCATGCTAATGCTAGGTCTGTGAAGTCGCCAAATCCATCGACAATGCATGCTCATCAATCGGCAATAAAAGTCGCCCAACGGAAAGTTCCTATGACAGTTAAAGGATGGGCCCGATAATATAATATGTCAGACCTATGGATCTATGGAGAATATATGTTTTTGGGATCAAATTCATATTAAAGTTTACTGATTTCATAAGCTGACCATTTTGGTAGGAACGTGATCATCATCAGTCATAAATACAAAGGTGGGAAATGTAATACGAGTATGGACTAAATGTAAAATATGCAATAAATGTAATGATAAACTAGAGTAGAATGTAAGTAATTAGAGTGTAGAGGAACAGAGTATAGAGGAACAGCCAAATTGTAAGGATACGGGTGAAGTGGCTCTTGACACACTGGGGGTTGAAGGTGTTGTGTGCTGCGTCATCTGTGAACACAATGTTCACTATGTCGTTCCCGATGTGCCTCTTCCTCTCCAGCTGTAAAATGAACATTCAAAGGTGTCAAGACTAAATCGCAAGTAGCACAAGTTTATTATTTTATAGAGGAGGCTATTCCCAAAAAAATCAAGCGGATACGTTGGTATTTGGACTCACAATGTCCTCTAGAGGCATAGAACGAAGAAAATACATCATTTAAGGAAATGTTTACTTACTTGCTGTTTATTATCCTTAGAGAACGGTAACATGGTGGACACGTGGAACATGATCTCGTGTCCCTGGTGCATCGTGTACACGGAGTGACTTCCCGTCATGTCTCCTGTCAACAGATATAATAAGTTTTATCTGGTGACATAATATTTCAGAAATAAGAAAACGCAGGCGCACAATTGAATTATCTACGTCAACTCAGTGATTCGTGGAGTCATATCACTGGTTGTTCAGGAAGATCTTCCCTATATATTTTCCTAATACTTAGTCAGTCATACCTTTTACATCAAGACCTCCACGAAATCGGTTCCAGCCTCGCAACCGAACCTTCTCGCCAAGGAGTGATATGAACCTGTCCCATTTTTCATCGCCTTTTTCTGAAATATCAACACTTTGAGTTATCTATTATGTAGTCGGGCATATGTAAGCCGCACCTTTAATTTTCGACGTTTAATTATAGGTAGCAGAGTTACTAATTTCGGCTTCTACTTAGCCTGGTGAATTGGAAGCTTCGGATTAAATTTGATTTAATTACAAACAGCCGTATTCAGAGTGGGCGGACTAACTTTAATACGCCGGACTAAACCGGTTTTTGTATGGTTAGTCGAGTGCTAATTTCGTACCAAATTTTGACAGGTTCTCCCTAAATACGACTGCTAAGGGTTAATTTACATAAATACCGCACCCAAGTACGATTAGAACACAGTACTGATCAGTAGCGGAGATTATAGGAGCTCCAACCGGAGGTGTGAGAAGCATCGTGGAAAGTTATTATTTTGTTATGATCTTGATGATGACTTATGAATGTGGCTGACAAATTAGTACCATTCACCAGTTAAAAATAAGATCTTAACTTGCGTTTCGATTCAAGAATATCCTCGCCTTCAGCGACGATCTTTGCAATCAATGCTGGACAATGAATACCAAGCGGCATCGACGTCCAAGCGGACTGGAGTCAACTTCGAAACTGTGACGTGTCTACGTCGAAAGTGCTTACGTCAGCTATGTGGGCCGGTGGAAAGGTATACTAAGTACCTATTCTACCATCCCTTTAACCTAAATGCGCTTCCGACTGAACTCACACCGGCCCACATGGCTGACGGATGAAGGCGGGGTACCGTTGGAGAGCATCTCGTCGTCGGTGCGCTGCGCCGGCCGCATGAGGATGACGCCGATCTTGAAGTTGACGGAGCCCTCCTGCTCCTCCAGCAGCAGCACGTCCTTCTGCAGCTCCGCGCACGTGATCTGCAACGTGACGCTCGTGTTCCACTCCACAGCACTTACAACGTCACCCATGCAAACGGCTACAGTTTATAAACGAAACAATTCTATTTTTTTATGCGACCTGACATGGATGGCTAATACCGTTATGATATTAGCCCAATACACCACATTCCCGAAGGAATTAGGTGCCATGCCTTCCCTTTTATGAGCATGGCTACATTGAACTGGATGGAAAACACGGACAATTTTTCATTGCCGCTTCGACCATATTTTCATCCAATGCGATGGTACCAACTCGGGCGGGATTAAACCCGACCATTACATGGATTCCGAACCATGGAGCAGCTCGCATTCGTGACGAAATGTACTTATCGAATTCGGAATGATGCAGTGGTGCATGTCGGAATTGAATCCAGACCTCTGGTACGCTAAGCCAGTCCCCGCGCCACTAGGCTACGAGCCGCTCAATTTCTATCTATTAAAAAAAGCGCAAAACCTGCTATGTACGAACTTACCGCGGGGCCTGTTCAGTATCGGATGCGCTTGCGTTGGACCGATGCTAAAACTCAATTATGTATCGTCAATTTTGTTTGTAAATCAAGATTCGTTTTCCGCTGGTACATTTCTTCGTAATTACTGATTGATTGAAACTTGATATAAAATTGCCGAAAATTTTTTTTGCATTGGTTGGACATAGGGGAGGCAGCTAAGCCATGTCCCAACCGCAAATTGAGTCAAAAGTAGCTGCTTGTGAGTGTATGGTGGACTTGTGCTGGCATTGTTTGTTACAGCTTCTCGAGACTTGGCACAACAATTATTACAGAGGTGATGATTGACAATCACGCTGTCACACAAGCGATACTTGTTAATTATTATAGTCCACTCCTTCACAACAACGGTCGTTCACACACCGTGCAACAAAACAACATGAGTTACGACTGAAAACTCTCCGCCATCCACTATACTCAACAGACCTCGCTTCAACTGATTTTTTGGTCGGAAGGTTAACTATCCGATGAGGCGGTGAAAAACGCCTTTCGATTCCCGTCCTCAAATTTTCTACAGCAGAGGCGTCAATGAAATTTCATGAAAATGGCAAAAAACATCGACAATGATGGCCAAAGCCATCGACGATTAATGAAATGCATACTTTTCAAAAATCTATTTTTGGTTTTTTTCTAAATAAAACGGCAATTTCATAGGTAATGTACCAAGGACTAAATAAATATTCACTTTGTATCGTCAGCAGGAAATTCTAATTTACGCACAGCGGAGAACGCTTCAAAATCGCAATCAATTTGGTAATATCTTTTCGGCGATCAAATCTGAATAGCGAACAGGCACGTGAAGGGTAGCACGAGGGTGGTCCATTGCTTTTCATTAGTTTCGAATGGAGCGAACGGATTTCGTAGAACCGTGAACAGAAACGATAAATTGTTTCTGCGTTAACTCATTAGTTCCACGTCGAGCTGGGGTTGAGGAGCATACCTTTGGCGATAACTTCGCATGGTTTTTTAGGGTTCCGTACCCAAGGGGTGAAAACGGAACCATATTACTAAGCCTCCGCTGTCCGTCCGTCCGTCCGTCCGTCCGTCCGTCTGTCACAGGGCTGTATCTCAGGAACTGTAATAGGTAGGCGGCTGAAATGTTCACAGAGTGTGTATTTATTTTGCCGCTATAACAACAAATAGGTAAAATTAAAAAATAATAATAATTAAATATACATACAAAAAACGTGATTTTTTTGTGTTGATAGTACGGAACCCTTCGTGTGCGAGTCCGACTCGCACTTGGCCGGTTCTATAGTCAAACGGGCAACTATCACATTTTAGTTTTGATGGTTTGCCAGGTGACTTAGTTATTCGTTAATTTCTGATAGAGTATATAATTGGTTAAGCTCAAATCAATTAAAATTAAATTTCAGATAACCCCGAAATGGTCACGCCACATAAATTATTTTTGTTTCCCATTTATTTCTATTTACAAGCATTATTAAGCTAAACATACACAAATATGCGCATTGTGCTAGTTAATCAAAAGAAAATTTGTTCCGTTTATGCATAATTTTTCATTGATAACGTAAAAATAACCTTAATAAATAACTAGAAATTATTTCTAGATCTCTCCCGAGAATAAAAATATCTAAAAAGTATTTTGAAAATTCGTTTGAATGTTTTGGGCATATATCGTATTCTTTAGCTTTATGATGCTTTCTCCTTGGAAGAAATAACAAGAAATGTGATAAAAACATGCAAACATTCACCCTTGTTTTCTATCTAGCATTGTTTGTGCCGTGAAAACAAAAATCTTTCATTTCATGAGGATATAATTGAAGTCACATAATAAAAATTTGGTTATGGTGCTGTCTCTACAACAAACACAAAAACAACAATCGTTGTTATTAATATTATGTCTGCCTACAGAACCTATACGAAAAGTAAATAAATAAATAAGAGAAATATTTATTTACTTTTCGTATAGGTTCTGTAGGCAGACATAATAATAATTTAAAATTGCTTGATAGAATCTCTCTCAGAATTTAAATGACTGCGACCTAGCATAGTACTCAATCTTAAAACAGAATCACCTATGGTCCAGCTGATAAAAAATTCCACCTGCCTGGAAATGGCCAGACTTATATTGAAAAACGATCTAAACGTCTTAAACGTTTCCACTTGTTAACTTTCAAGATGTTAATTTAGCATGACCTGCGCGAGGGCTAATTGTTCAGGGTCTCGTAGAGCCGCTAGGAATAACTTTCGGAGCACAATTTAAATGTCTGATTTTACGGTTGTAAAGGCAGTTAAGAGTGCGGAGAGTAATTAAGATGTTAATTTTGGAAAATAACGTCTCTGAGAAATAAAATCGAAACGTTAAAGACATGTCGTAAACGAAACTAATATTTCTTTGGCTGCTTATTTTACAGGGTCTTTTGGCTTAGTTCTGCGGCATTAACGATTTCAAGGCTTTATTAGAGCCAAATTGGCAATATAATAAATATTATTTTCAGTTCAGAAATCTAAATTTTTTAAGTTATACTTCTTAGGGCCTGTTTGGAAAAAACAGATCAAAGTGTATTTTTTTCGCGCGCCTTGTGTTACACATAATGTATTTAAATATAGAATACATACCCCCCTCCCCCGAACGGTGCCGACGTTTACTCAGTTCTGTTTTAATGCATTAAAAATGTTCTTTTTTATCTACGCCTATTGTTTTAATTCTTGTAATTGCATTGTTACTATTATTACAACCTCAGACGAGAAAAGGAAGGAGAAGTTTCTTGTGGTCGTTATCGCGTCACCAACGTATGGACAAATTGTACATATGATTGCATGGAAAGCCGGCTGCGCGTCGTTCCGTCTTCATATCGCCTCGATATCCGAAATGCATTCGCTAAGTCAGTCCCCACTTACAAAGACCCTCCGTCTGCGACTATGCTTGCGTGTGGCACGTACAGTTAGGACCAAACTTTTTGGCCGGTCCGAATATACGGTAATCACATCGGCCATAAAGTTTGACACAAGCTGTACGCTTGAGTTGAGTTGGTAGGTTTACAATATTTGAGACAGCGGGTTTATTAGTAGACGCGCTAGATGGAAAATCTTCTTCGTTGTTTGATCTGAGGTTAAAACAAAGGCGTTGCGCATTGTCTGCACGGTTAGTGCTGATTATTATCACGCTAGTCACCGTTTATTTATTGTCGAATTTCTAAAGACAAAACGATTAGGGTAAATATTGTACAGTTTGCCAAGATATTACCTCCCGCGGCCCCTTGTCCAGTCGCTCCACGCAGGGGAACTGCGTGAGGATGTGCTTGATGGAGGGACGCGCGGGGGGTGCCCCCCGGTCCCCGCCACCACCGCCGCCGCCGCCGCCGCTCCACGCGCTCGGCGGCAGCGAGATCTTGTGCGCGCCCTGCGGAAATCGACACGGGTATTAGACTCCGCCGAGAAGAAAGGAGGCTACTCTTTTAGGCTACTTTGAGACGCCGCGAGGTAGATGGCTGCTCACCATCTTGTTGAAGAGTATCGCCCGCAGCAGCCCCGCGCTGCCCTCCTGCACCACGCTCAGCAGGTAGGGCTCCCGGCCGCTGTCCACGCCGATGTAGTTCTGATGCACTGCATGAGAGCATACGCAGATATTTTGTAGGGGTCTGTGAGCTGGCTTCATCAACGTAATTCGAAGCCTAGAGGAATTGCTGGGGATTCTGTGTAGGAAAATTCGAATGCTTCATGTGTATTTATTTCCCTTTTGTAATTTAAATGTGTACTATGTGGGGTACGAAAGAATAGGATTCATAGGAGAAATAAATCCTCATAGCATAAATCTAAATTTTGATCTTTTTTCGCGGTCCCCAAACAAATTATTGACGTGACTTCAACAAAATGTATGTTTCTGATTCGTGTAGTAAGTGTTTTCTTCGTCTTATATGTATCCTATTCCTGAAGTTTCTTTAACCTATCCCAAAACAACCTGTAAAACTAAATATGATATTTAATTGTAAAGTTTGTAGGCATGTCTGGCAACACGGTGATTGTCAATCCCCGTAGCTGGCAACTATCCCCTAGTTACGATAAGTTAGCCAAAAGTTAAACAGCAACATCGCGCTAACGGTCTTGCTTGTAACAGTGCGAGAACGTGTTTTGATTAAAATGTATAGTAATTAAAGGAATGTGATATGTGTGACAAATTAATTAAAGAAAGAACCCTGCAAAAAGAACTATGGTAGTAAATGGTAGTATGGTATTGCAAGGCTGGACCCGAACCAGTAAAAAATACCAGTGGCGAGAATTGCGTCTACCAATTTCGCCAACTTCTGTATACCCATAATTTAGAATTCTCCTACAGTCCCTCCTCCCGTAACATTGCTTCTCATACTCCTTGGAAAATGCTACGTATATGCGCTTAGTACGAAAAAGTATATTTACGTATGGTAATTTATTAGGAGTTTCCTGACACCGGATGTTTGTGGGCTGCAACATGCGGTGACTCAAGAAACCTAATCCGCTTCATAAACGGAATGGGAACTTCTAACATTAAATTCGTTATTTGCTGGACAGACAAACCTATACCCTCGTGGATTCAATATGCAAGTAGAGGGCCGATGGTCAGGCAAAAAAGAAATCATGGTCAGTCTGAGTTCTCACCTAAATTGGCGTCTACGTAACTTCGAAGTTCCGTAAAAATGTCAAACTCCATACAAGTTCTTACTAGATATTCTGTGGTTTTACTTCTTCAAGCTGTCAAAGTCAAACTCGGACTTCAGGTTTGTATGAAAACGCGGAGTCGACGTAAACGGCAACGTCGACGTATTTACGGCAACGTTGAGTGAGCTGTCAAATCAAACTCGGACTCGCAAATGTTAGTTAACGCCCACTGCGCGCGCTCTTCAATTTTTCCATACATGTGAAAATGCCAGTCGATCGGTTTGCCGTAAACGCCAATTTAGGTGACAACTGAGACTTCGGGGACAGGCCGTGAGAATGAAAAGCGGGGAGCCGCGAATCTGGGTCCTGGCCAGGTCAGGTCGAGAGGGCAGGCCCTGGACGGAGAGTTATTGGCGGTCGAACCATTAATTGGACCCAACGGATATTTTAAATTTGATCTTTTGGCACTTGACGTCGGTCCGCATAATCTATCGATCTCGTAATAAATGTCTGTCTGCGCTCCATTTGCGTGAAATGTGCAAGTTAAAGGTATTTATTCCAAATGTACTTTGTTCCTCTCGTTACCTATTCGCTCTATGTATAAGTAAAATGTTTAAGTATTTCTTGACAAGTAATTTTTTGGTAGTTTAAATTACTTGTCGTACAGAATAAATAGAAGATTTGGTAACCAGACGCTGGTCGACCTTCACGTACATCGTCATGGTGATTATTATGTCCACGTCTAAACTCATTGAACCGCATACACAGAGCTAAGAGATGGGGTTTCATCAACAAATTCCAATTGAAGTCTCTGGCAACTCTGTAATTGTAAACAATCATAGAGCGAGAATTTTCCTTTATATCCAATGAAATGCCGACACACAATTTTAAAAATGATGTCACGATGAAAAGACAAATGACAATCTGGAAAATTTAAAAGTATAAACCATAGAAATAGGATGTCTATGGTATGAACATGGTCTGGAGAGTTCCATTTTCAATTTTAGTTGTTGATTCTTTATTTCAAAAGTGGCCAGTTCCAAAAACGTTCAGTATGCCCTACGTACATATGTAATATACATAAAATTACGCCGTTCACTCGGAGGGATAGGCAAAGCTGATTGAGCTTTATGCGAAGAGAGCAAGGAAGGACCGAACAACCGGAACTCATTCGTGTAGCGGCAGCGTAGCCACTTTATACAGAAAATACTTACAGTTGCTCCTGCCAGTCAGTTCGTTTACGTATTCGCTTGCTACTGATGTTCTCGTGTTTAGACAACAAACAATAAACAAACAGTTTTGATGCCTCAAAACTCAATGCCGACATTTTCTATTTCAACTTTTTCTAATGTTCAATTAAAACATCCCACTGGATAGAGACCTCCCCCGGCAGCGAGCTGGGCGCCGGAAGTCTGTGACCGCGGCTCGCGTGTCAAATGTACGTACGTCAATTGAAAAAAATTAGGACAGTATATTTCTGTTAACTTTGTCAATTAACTGTTTTCAATCAAGCGATTAGAATATAATAGGTCGGGGAAAAAGTCTTTTCGCATTATAGTATGTATGAACTTGTAATAAAATCTCTTTGGCTATACTATTTGTATCTGGCTGGTTTTGGTATCATTGAAAGTTAAAATTTTAAAGAACATAATTCCAAATTCAAATTAGGAAAATGTGTGATTCTCATTTGTTTTTCGTACTGTCAAAATGAGTGAATCTAATGAAGAAATTCGATACATTTTAAAATTTTACTACAAAAAAGGTAAAAATGCAACGCAAGCCGCGAAAAAAATTTGCGATGTTTATGGACCTAATGCAGTGTCTGTGAGAGTAGCACAAATTTGGTTTAAGCGTTTTCAATCCGGAAATTTTGATGTCAAAGATGCACGTCGCTCTGGTCGCCCTATTACGGATAAAATGGATGCCATTTTTGAAAAAGTGGAGCAAGATCGGCATATCAGTAGTTACGACGTAGCTGAAGAACTAGGAATTGACCACAAAACAGTTTTGGCGCATTTGAAAAAAACTGGGTACACAAAAAAGCTCGATATTTGGGTACCTCACGAGCTCACTGAAAGAAACCTAATGAACCGTGTACTCATTTGTGATTCTTTATTACGACGTAATGAAACCGAACCATTTTTGAAGAAGCTGATAACTGGTGATGAAAAGTGGATCACGTACGACAAGAACGTGCGAAAAAGGTCGTGGTCAAAGGCCGGTCAAGCTTCACAGACTGTGGCGAAACCCGGGTTAACTCGCAACAAGGTGATGCTGTGTGTGTGGTGGGATTGGAAGGGCATTATTCATTATGAGCTGTTACCACCAGGCAGGACCATCGATTCTGAACTCTACTGCGAACAACTGATGAGATTAAAGCAAGAAGTTGAGAGAAAGCGGCCGGAATTAATCAACAGAAGGGGTGTGGTTTTTCATCATGATAACGCTAGACCTCACACATCTTTAGCCACTCAGCAAAAACTAAGAGAGTTTGGCTGGGAGGTGTTAATGCATCCGCCGTATAGTCCTGACCTTGCACCTTCAGATTTCCACCTGTTTAGGTCTCTTCAGAATTCTTTAGGCAGTGTCAGGTTAACATCACGAGAGGACTGCCAAAACCACTTGTCGCGGTATATTGATCAGAAGTCCCAATATTTCTATAGCAATGGGATCATGTCCCTACCTACAAGATGGCAAAAAGTTATCGAACAAAATGGTACCTACATACTTTAGTTAAATGTAAATAAACCATATTAAAAAATGTTTTGAATTTTCTTAAAAAATGCGAAGAAACTTTTTCCCCAACCTATAGAACGCGACGTCTCAATTGACCAATTTTAATATTGTGTCTGTGTTCAGGTATATCTAATTTTACTTTGGTATTTGCTATGGCTTTATTATTTTATTTTGATTTGTAAAGTTCATATCTGTGAACGCAAAATAGGCACATGTACATTTATAGTTATTAGTGCTTGCATTGTTTTTGTGTATTAGTGTTCCATCATTGTAATAAGTAAACGATTCAATAAATTAGGTACTCATATGAAGATTATCCCTTATTTACTAATGCTATGAATATATAATATGCCAGGGTGGGGGGTAGCTTCCATAGTTGCTTGTGGTTCCCAAAGTGCTTTCATTTACTCGAAGTTTGGTTAGAGTACTGTAGGCTTTTATGGTTGTAATCAAGGCGATTTTCTCAACGGAAAACCTTGAATTATTGAAATATCATGCTCCGGAATCCTACCTTCCAGAAATAACGTTTTCCGACGCGTGACGCCATCTGGTATCTAAATACTTCGGAATAGATGTTTTTATATGTAAATGTACATGGATAGCTAATAACACACCTACTGTCATGATTATAGCCTAACACAAACCACCACACCAATTGGGAACTAGGTGCCATACCAGGACCTTCTTTATATCGCACGACTACATTAAACTGGGTGAAAAACGGGGACAATTTTGACTGCCGCTTCGACTATCGGTCATTCAATGCGATAGTACTAACTAGGGCGAGATCAAACCTACGTGAGTAAGAAAGCAAACCTAAAGTTTCATGTGGAATCCAAAGCATGAACGACGGTCCCCTCCGCAGTTAGAAATTCAGAAGGAACACTTATATTGCCGGAACCCACGAACTATAAGTACCCTAGGTACGATTAGCGCTCGGACGCACGACAGCCAATGCAGGTAATTAATTAATAATTGTGCTTACCTGTTTACACAAGCGCGTTTTGACCTACAGTTTGCGCCAAACTTAAATAAGCTCGCGCGTGTATAGTACAACCAAAGGTTAAAGGATACACTTCCGGTTAAACGCAAAAATGAATGGTGTTTAAATACAAATTCTGATTCAATTTTGTTACGATTTTGTTTACTCGGTAGCTAGTAGACATCCTCAACTTTGTTTGAATCTATACTCAACACTATAATGGTTTCCAAAAGTCAAAGTATTTCGACTGTTCATCTTTTCATTCAACCGGATGTGTATCCTAAACTCTTTGTTCGACCTTGTTATGGCCTTGTCTCGAAAGAGATTTTTGCCAGGCGCATTTAAGTTTGGCGCGTACTGTACTGTTTTCACGATGTATGCTATCGGCCCACAACCGATTGCGCCCAAATTATATCGAGTGGAAACACACCACCGCCGCCGCAGGCAACGGTGCAGTATCAACTCATACAATGGAAATTGCCCGAACTTCAATAAAAGATTCAGCTCGAGCGGTAAGACAAAAAGTATTGCTTCATACTTACTAAAAGTACTACTTCCTATCCATAAGCATAGCATTTGATGACGGATAGTTGAGGCGACACTCCCAATGTCGACATTCCCAAAATAAGAACCCACCGATCCTCTATATATTTTATCTATAGGGTCGGCAAAGTATGGAATCGACTCCCTGCCGAAAATTTTCCCTCAAAGTACAACCTGGGGTCCTTCAAACATGGTGTGAAGAAGCACCTGGCCGGCCGGCATGGTTTTCGCAGCCCCTGTGAAAGTCCGAAAACCCATTGGCGCCGACGGGCACCTTTTTTGTAAGGTCCTGGCGTGGGTCATATGCCGCGCTTAACATAAAAACATAAAAAAAACATCCGTCTTTTCACAAACGCAAATGTATGCTATCAATCCGTTAAGGTCGGCCCGTAAGCACCTGAAAATTTCGCCTCCCATACAAACGTAGTTTACTAATGATTTGAAAACCACTGTTCCAACTTACTTGATATTTGGTATCTAATATTAGGCTACAAATATCTGTGTCTGCATGCCTTTGTTTTTTCGGTAAATGGGTCAAACCACAGAGAAAACAATATTCGTATGAAGATTTTCTTTTTGCATTCATTTCATTCGGTTTGGATTTTTCAAAAAAACAAAAGCATGCAGACACAGATATTTGTTACCTGATATTAGATATTAAATATCAATTTAATTGGAATAGCGGTTTCCAAATGATTAGTAAACTACGTTTGTATGGAGAGCATAGCTTACGGGCCGTTCTTAAGTACGATCTGATGATAAAAAAATCGGCGCTAAGTCCCATATCTTTAATCATGTAGTACATTTAGATTTATTCTTACCATATATGTAAATATGAATGTGCGTATGTTGCTTATCGGATTCTAACTAGTCCCGGACTACAAAGGTCCGGTAGCACTACTCTGTAGTCCGACAAATTCGATCATTAGATAATACCACACAAAACATCTGTCCAGTCACCGCGGGTGTACACTGTACAATTGAATAGACTAGAACTAGAATAAATATTAAATAATTGAAACACTTACATTTTCCTAGGAAATATTTGAAGTACCAGCGGGTCTGAAATTCGGGATTTTCCAGAACTGGAGCGGAGGGTGGTCCAAATAGCTGAAAAAAAAAGTCGTGCATGAATATTCATAATGCCTAACTTACATTAAATAACAGAAACTAAGAGGGCTTCTTCTTGGAAAATATCTTTGATTGTGAATAAACATAGAACAGTGAAAAACGCGCTTGACACGCAGGCAATGTGCCATATAGGTTTTTTGCTCCGTTGCGTGGCGTAGACCCTCTACGCAGCGTCAATTTCGCATGCGCTGGCTACGCAGAAATATTTGGAACAAATATTATATTTGTTATAAATAAAACACGTTATGGTTTCGATGTGAATTAAGAGGATAATGAGGTGATCGAGTTCCATACAATGGCTCGTGCTTGTTTCCTCAGTCAAATTAAGACATTTAGACAAAGTTCGGCATCTCTGTAACTTTAGTGTTTAAAATACTTGAAAAATTTTTGAAACTTTTAATTGGCCAAATTTTTTGTAAGTTACAATATGCCGATTTTTCTGTATGTTTAATAGGCTGTTAGTTTAAATAAATAAATAAATATAAAAAAATATATATAAAAAAGCGGCAATGAAAATATTGTCCGTGTTTTCCATCCAGTTAAATATAGCCGTGCGCATAAAGGGAGATTATGATAATGGTATGGCAACTAATACCTTCGGGAATGCGATGTGTTAGTCTTATATCATGGCGGTGGGTGTGGTACTAGTCATTCATATCCAGTCACATAAAAAACTGATTAAAACTTATCTATACACTGAACGGTGGTCTAAGCGGCCATGAAAATGGTCCGGGTTTTCCATCCAGTTCAACATAGCGGAGGAATATAAGGAAGACTTCCCGTTAGTTAGGCTACTATCGTGACAGTTAATATTGGCTATCCGTGTCAAGTTACATTAAAAAACAATATTACTTAATTTTACCCTCTGAACCGTCAAAATAAATTAATATGGTCGTTTTTTGATCACCGTGCATATTGATCTCGTTTACAAGGTAAACAATACCATAAAAAATACAATATAAAAAAAATCCTACGAGGAAATTAATATTTTGAGTTTTAAAATGCATCCCACGCCCACAAGCGCACGAATCTCCATGTAATTCAGAATTACATTCACTGCGACTACGGCGTAGGCCCTCTACGAAAATCGTAGCAGTCTCCTATGTCACTGAACTCCTCGTAAACGGCTGGACCGATTTTGACGAAAATGTTTGTGAGTGTTTAGGTTAGTGGATGGTTTATGTTTACAACTAGCTGAGGTCAAGTTCAGCCTGCGTTTGCAATGTAAGCGGGAAAAAAATAATTATTTACGACATCACATTAGAAACCTTAAAAACAACCGTTTTGTCTTCACTATTTAATTGATGTTATTTTACATATAAACCTTCCTCTTCAATTATTATATCTATTAAAAAAAACTGCATCAAAATCCGTTGCGCAGTTTTAAAGATTTAAGCATACATAGGGATATAGGGACAGAGAAAGCGACTTTGTTTATGTAGACGGCGCTGTTGTCGAGACATTGACCGAACAACCAAAGGTGTCGTTGAGGATCGTCCTGATTTTTGGTGCGGCCGATGTGACATAAAATAATAAACCCGACCAATGTCGGGGCGGGTCCTTTTAAAAATCGACTATTTTATCTGTCTACTTATACAGATAATTATAGTCGATTTTTAAAAGGACGTGAATTTACCAACGACAAAGAAAACAAGACTGAAAATTAGAAATGGGGACCAACAGTCCGGGATGTTTCAGTTTTTTTTTGGTTTATAAGTAAAACAGCAACCAAATTCACAATTGGAAGTTTAGGGGTCTGCTTACATTATAATTTTGAATATCGGTAAGTCAATGACCAAATTAAAAAAACTTAGACTGGCGATTGTTCGTCAACTGTGGGTATAAAGAATAGTTAGCGATTCTTAATATAGTTAGCGATAGTGTCTCTTGTTTGTCACTGAAAATTTAGGCTTCAATCTTTATCCACTGATGTTAGAATTTTTTATCATTACGTTAGTCTTTGGCTATTCACGCTGAAATGTTTTTATTAAGTATTTGAATATTATATTAACGATTTATTTATGTTATTATTCTACAGTCCCCACAACCTACCTGGATTCTAGGATCTTCCTGAAATTAAAGGTGCAATTATGATTAGTTGTCAGATTAGAATAACAGGCTCATAATATTTTGTAAGAAATTGGGCATCATGAATTTTGTAAGCATTTTAATGTCTTTTAAATAAAGTGTAATTTTATTTATGTATAATTTTTTGTGTTTAATATTCAACATAACTACTTTTCCTTTAGGTGGCATAAAATTTCAAGCATGCCAGTTCTCTCGGTTTCCGTTAAATCCACCCAGCTAATTATTCATGATTACGTATTAAATATGTTGATGAGTTACGCCCCACAGCCTTGATGGATGTTATCGAACGCAAGAAACACAAGCGGGAACAAAGGGAATTGAAACGTGAAAGCCTACTAAAATTACAAATAGCGCTCTCAATTGCGACGCCTTCGATGCGATCGTGACAAGAAAGTGTAAGGGAAAAGCGCGGAATGAGCCGAACGGCGTCAGCAGGCCTATTCCTGGAATTCTGTAATCAGGAATCAGGAATCCTAAGTTTAGAAAACAGCTTTTATAGCGCTTTTCAAAGGGATTTTATCGACAGAAACCCTTGATGAATTAAAACAAGTATGCACCGGAATCTTTTCGACAAGAAAATCGCTTTGAAAACACTTATAAAAGTGGTTTCCGAGACTCAGGATACCTGATTCCTGATTACGGAATTCCAGGAATAGGCCTGCTGATACTCGACGGTAATTCAGCCGCGAGGCGGCCACAACTCAAACGCGCTGATTCAAATGGATTCCATTTTCTTTGAAGGTTAATGGCAATTTCGGTTTCGCGCGTCTCGCGCGCTGCCATCTGTCTCTCGGATGGACTCATTTGATCAGGGAACCATTTTAAGGGTTCCGTACCCAAGGGGTGAAAACGGAACCCTATTACTAAGCCACCGCTGTCCGTCCGTCCGCCCGTCCGTCTGTCACAGGGCTGTATCTCATGAACCGTAATAGGTAGGCAGCTAAAATTTTCACAGAGTATGTTTTTAATTTGCCGCTATAACAACAAATAGGTAAAATGAAAAAAATTTAAAAATTAAAGGGGGCGCCATACAAAAAAAACGTGAATGTTTTGTGTTAAGTCTTGTTTGATGGTACGGAACCCTTCCTGTGCGAGTACGAATCACACTTGGTCGGTTTAAAGCAACGAAGTGCTTGCATCGCACTCTCTTTCCGAGATTCGCAAGGTCGGCCGTTGTTTTTCGACGGTCGCAATTTCGAGTTCTCCCGGAGAGCCTTATCTAGTTTTTTTTATGTAACTGGACATGGATGGCTCATACCTACTGTCATGACACCACATGGGAACTAGGTGCCACGCCAGGACCCTCATTATATTGCTCGGCTATATTGAATTGGATGGAAAATACGGACAATTTTCATTGCCGCTTGATTTTTTGCAATTTTCATTGCAACCCGAGCAGCATTAAACCTACCACCTCATCATATCAGTACGGAAGGCGACCTATACTTTTCCGTGCAACCCGAATCAAGGTTAGCCCCAACGGTTGAAAACGGTCACCCATCTAGAACCCACTGCGCTCAGAGTTTCACCAAGCATATCGAATCGAAAGGCTCAATCGCTACGATAAACGAGGCAAATAGTCATTTATCGACCGATATAGTGTTATATGCGTTTTATCGATTATTTGTGCTCAGGCTATAGGTAATTTACTTTTAAGGCTCTGGTACTAGCCAAATCGCAACGTTAGACGAGGCACCCCAAGTTAACTAATTAAGTCTGACGATGAGAAGCGTCATTCTTATAATATATGATTCCTTGTCTAAAAATCAACCTACTTTTGTTAACGTATCTTTCCTTTTTCTATACAAAATACATTGCGGAAATGGTGTCCATTTCCGAACTTTTTTGACTAAATGTAGAAAACTAAAAGCAAATTTATTTGTTTATGCATATATGCTGTTTTAGCTTTTATCTAGACATAACATTTCTTTCAGATTTCTGATGTGAAAAAATCGTCCTTTTTATTATAATTAATATTTAAATAAATGATGGAATCAAAAATATTAACAATCCATTATCAGTTTTATCATCAGTTTGGACTTGCTGAGGCGTTTCACTACATATTATTACATTTGTTTAAAGGTGCATTTGTATGGCGCGAATAGTTGGCTAGTCCTATAATAAATAATAATGGTACGCTCACGAGCGCCTGTATGATTTCTCGGAGCGGGTGACAGCGTGCGTACCTCGTCCTTTTCTCCCAGCGAGTTGCCGTTCTCGAGCCGGAAGCGGCGCACGGCGGCCGTCGCGCCGCCCTCCCCGCCCGCGCCGCCCGCCCCGCTCGACCCGGACAGCTGCCGGACACACCATACATACAACTAGCTGATACAATTTTATCCTGCTTTTTACCAAGTGCTGATTTATAGTAATCGACACTTAAAGGGCCTTTATTATTAAAGAGCTGATAATCTTGTACTGGTATTGATTGCAAACTGCTAAAAAAGGTCCTGAATATGTGGTAATTAAGCTAAACAGCAGTAGGTGAAAAATACCCTTAGGGTCTCTTCCACCAACTCCTGATTAGCTTAAACCTCACATTAAAGGGCCTTTCTTACCATCTCACCATCGATAGCAGTACAAGATAATCAGCACTTCAGTAATAAAGGCCCTTTAAGTGTTAAATAAATCAGCACTTGGTGAAAATCAGGCTTACAATACTAGCTGACATAACATAAACGTACATAATGACAGGAAGGCTATCGTGAAGTCACAGGAAATCGAAGATTTAAACATTTTAAGAAATGCATTCTTTGTCCATTGGCCAAGGTACAATTTCGCCCGCCGACTCCCATTAAAATAGCGAAATCGTATTCCTAACGTTTCCATACCCCTGAACTTTGTCAGATTTTAATCGAATTTTTATATCACTCAAGAAAGCTTTATTCTATGTCTGTATGTTTTTGTAAATATCTGTATGTTTCAGTAAAACAAATTCAAAAATGAACGTAAAAAGACAACTTTTTTCCAATGTTTATTAGCCAATATTTATACAGAAGGCTACGGTGGCGTGCCCACACCACTCAGCTAACGCCCATCACTTCGTGAATATAAGAAACTCAAATAAAATACGTGAAAACAGTTCAAGACGATCTTGACTTTTGAAATAGTTTGCAGAACATTCGTTGGGATAGGTTGAGAAACTGATTTTCAAAGTGGAGGAATGTGTGAATTACTAGCCCAAGCGGCCTAAAGGAACGTTCCATTGCCATATTGATATTGGTAAAACAATTCGTAAAAATCAGATGCTTAACATTCGTAATCGAAGAGAATCCTTCTTTACACGATGTTTGAAGGTACTCAGTTTGTAATGGGGAAGCGGGGGCGAGTCCATTTTTTACCAACCCTATAGATAAAGAATCTTTTTTTTTATGCGACCTGACATGGATGGCTAATACCACACAACTACCGTTATGATATTAGCCCAATACACCACATTCCCGAAGGAATTTGGTGCCATGCCAGGACCTTCCCTTTATGAGCACGGCTTCATTGAACTGGATGGAAAACACGGACATTGCCGCTTCGACCATATTTTCATCCAATGCGATGGTACCAACCCGGGCGGGCTTAAACCCTACCACCTATTAGGGAAAGGGGACCTACAGTTTTACATGGATTCCGAACCATGGAGCAGCTCGCATTCGTGACGAAATGCACTTATCTCACTCGGAAAGAGAAAGACAGTGGTGCATGTAGGTATTGAACCCAGGCCTCTGGTACTCTAGGCCAGTCCCCGCGCCACTAGGCTACGAGCCGATCTAGTTGGTTCTGATTTTTTGAATGTATAAATGTATAAAAGGGTTATTTTTTCTTCTACAAACTTCGGGAAAACTTACAAAAAATGTACTCCTAACATTTTCGAAGAACTTGTTACGAAAAATGTATGGGGAAGTGGAATTTATGGTATGGAAAATGTAGAACAACGATTGTTAATGTTCGTGCCTATAAATGGATTGAAGAAACGCCCGCATAGTCAGGATGCCTTGTATAGCCACATGTACATTATACTCTAAGTAGGTTCCCAGATCTGGGTTAACCGGGTGTCAGCGCAGACTAGGTCCCGGCGGGGTGTCTAAAGCAGGCTTTCGTGTATACTGAAGTTTCATTAATGTTCAAACGGGCCATTTCATTAGCTCTCTGATTTTGTACCCGAACGGCCGCGCCACCGGGTAAGGGAAGGGCGGGAGTAGCGACCGGAACTTTTAAATTAGATATCTGAAAAGATTAAATACAAGAATGGACATTCACGGACTTTTCGTAAACCTCTGAACGCTCCGCAATCGTGCGTAATTTACGCACTTTCCGCTATAGTATTCTTATATATTATTATTATTTATAGTATTTCCGATATAGCTTATTTTGCGCCTGGCTGAGGGCACCACTGTCTTTTAAGGATGTTCCGACCCATACAATGTTTTTTTTACAGAGAACGCAAAAGTGCAATACTTTATGCGTTATGTGTGCAAACAACTTTATATGGGTCGGAACAGCCTTAAGAGTTACCACATGAATTAAAACCCCCGATTGATCGGGAAAATATTTACAGCCCGTTGTGAAAAAAAAAATACTAATTTAGGTAAATAATATTGTTCAAAATATAACTAAATTAGATCTTTCATCATTGTAATAAAAAAATTGGGGGCGGTAGAAGTCAGGTTACTTACTGCCGCTGGTTTTGTATTCTGGAATTATATGAAGTAAATACCAACGTCAATTCCGGAGGTTATAACTCTGTCAAACGATATTTTTTGCCATCCAATTTAGTATTTTTTTTTATTTCGTTATAATCTAACAAGGAGTTTTCGAGTACAACTCGCGATGGTATCAAACCACTACTACTGCTACCCTTCTGGGAAAATGGCGTGAAGGTATATATGTACGTATGTATGGCTAACCTAAACCATAAACATATCTTCACAAACTAATCGTTACTTAACAAAAAAATACCTCAGCCTATAATTAATAAGCAGTGGCTAACTTGCATTGTTATGCGGATGAGTTTAAAGTCGCCATTGCCGTCCCTCCTTGGTCGATGGGCCGCGCAGACGACCTCTGAGTTAAGAGACATTTGGGATTCCGTTTTGATAACTTATTAAATCTTGTTCTCATCTTCAAGAAATATCGATGAAATATGCCCAACATTAATTAAAATGTTTATGAATCACACTGAAGATTCTTAAAAGGCTACGAGTCAAGTTTAAAAGATAATCAATGCGTAAAAATCATCTATAAGCTCTAATGAAATAAAACACAAATTAGGTTAAGCTTTTAGAACCAATTCTTAAGTAAAGATGGAGCGGCTCGTAGTTGAGGGGTGCGGAGACTTGCCTTCCATGCGAGAGATCGTGAGTTCGATCCCCACTCCTTCTTATGTCACTTTCAATATCTTTCTGGTTCGCCTGTTACATGGTTCGGATTCTAAGTCAAACTACCAGATGGTGGGGGCCGTGGAGTACTTGGCCGTTAACCAAAACATTTTGAGTTGATACTATTTCGTAATAATAACGAAGAGAGCTCTGATTATTTGATTCTAGGCATAGATAAAAACGAAAAAGATAAGGCATCGAGCGCGCCTGAAAGCGGTTTTATAGACTCAGGGTTCCTGATTCCTTGTTACGGAATTCGAAGAATAGGTCAGCTGAATTTCGTACAGGAATCTCAATGATATTATTGTTGTGGTTGCTCTCAAATCATAATATCAATAATTTTCTGATCAAAACTGTATTTGTATTTTGATTCCCGGCGAAGATTGTTGTCGTTTCTTCTTTGCCCGTGGTAATCGAACCGTCTTTAAAAAAAATACGAATCCAAGAGTGCGTGTACACCTAATGGAGGAAAAGAAGAGGCCACATTTTTGAAAAAAAATCACAAAATTAAAAACATAAAAATATCCAGGATCGTAGAGTGGTTAATGAATTAGAATTTTAAATATTTAGCCGAACTAATCTGCGGATATGAGACCAAGTTTTGATTTTCAAGGGAACTTTGTGTTTTCTTCGAACGAACTTCCTCTTTATGATTTATTAAAAACTGCTGCGAACACTTACAAAGCTTCTCTTCGAGCGTGCCTACGAGAGTTCTTTCGAACTTCATATCCGACGGATCGATCTTTGCAAATCACACGAAGAAGCTCGCAGGAGAAGCCAATTCGGTTGGTAATTGAGAATTTACTTTCATATATTTCAACTTCCGGTATTCGAGCTACGCCAAGTTACGTAACAAACCGACAAACTCAGCGAAGAAGAACCTGCTCCCTCCGTCCCCTTTCTACCACCGCAGAACGCGGAACAGGCGGGGAATGCACCCATTCACTGGTGATATTCCCAAAATAAGAACCCACCGATCCTCTAGATCCTTTATCTATGGGGTCGGCAAACCATGGAATCGACTCCCTGCCGAAGTTTTTCCCCCAAAGTACAACATGGGGTCCCTCAAACATGGTGTGAAGAAGCACTTGGGCGGCCGGCATGGTTTTACGCAGCTTTTGTGAAATTCCTAAAGCCCATGGGCATCCTCGGGCGCCTTTTTTGTGAGGTCCTGGCGTGCGCCAATGCCTCGCTTAACATAAAAAAGGGCGAAAACAGCTCATGCGCAATAAACATTTCGTTAAAGTTAAAGTTGCGATTTGGTAATAGTTAATTATAGCAGGAATTGTAATTCGGTTTGGACAATGAGCAGACGGTTTTTTTTATTTTTGACAATTTTATTTTATTTTATTTTAAGATCGACAAACGGAATAATATATTAACTTTTTCTCAAAATATAAACACAGATAAAAGGTGAATGTACATTCCACAAGCTGTCAATACAGCATGCACACATTTTAACTGACAAAAGTCTGTACTATGTACATTTATAAAAGCAAGAAAACAACTTTATAAGTTAGAATAAAATACAAGATTACAGTTTAGATGGCTGAATAGGTTAATATTAACATGAGCGATCTATATTTATTTTACTTTTGAATGATTGGTCTAGACATTCCTCTGAAGCAGCATTGGAATCACATGCTGTCTGCTCTGACCAACTGAGCTACCTCGACGCTTACGTTCTCCGACGACCTAAACGAATGGGATGATACAGACGTCGCTGTTTAACCTAATTGCTGTATGCATTCCGTCACGTAAAAACAACACAAGCATGTACACTGCATTGATTCCCGTGCAAGTCGTAAGAATCGACTAAGGGGTTCGTCGTTCGTAGTTCGGATTCCACGTTTAGCTTTAGATCACTTTCCTTAGGCACTTACTGGTTGGTTGGATTGATCCCGTCCGCGGCTGGTTTGTACCATAGCAGTGAATGAAAGATGATTGAGCGGCAGTGAACATTATTATTCGTGAACTGCTATTTCAATAAGTCAATCAACTTAAATGCCTTTTTCGTACAAAAATGATTATGACTGTATGGCCAAATACCTTGCCTTTCTGTGTGGAAAAATACCCAAAAGAATGTATTATTTCGGTTGTTGCTATTGTGAAAGTTAGTCAATTACATCTACTTTTAAACATTATGTGGAACAACGAGCAAAAATCTCTCGTTTTTTCGAGGCCATTTTCTCGTTGATGAGGAATGACACCACGCTAGGTTGGTAAGGTCTCGTGGTAGCGCCCTTCTGGCCCACAGTCAAACTGGATTGGATTAATGTTTGTCCCTATTCATGTGTTTTTAAAAAACAAGTTCAGAAAATATTGTTTGCAGGAAATGCAAACAATATTTTAAGGTGGATATATTTTACGGGCAGTTTTAGATAAAACGTTCATCATTTATTGTAATAATCGGTGAACATACATAAAAAAAAATAAAAAAAGATTCCGACGAATTGATAACCTCCTCCTTTTTTGAAGTCGGTTAAAAATGGGTAATTATGCCATTAAAGGCAGCTGCCCAAAAATAGGGTATTTCCAATTAATTGTTATGCCTATGTTACTCGATTGTGTCTATTAATCAAACTCTCTACCAATCAAAATTAAGTATATTTGCAGAAATGTTCAGTAACTTATTCTACGAATTAAAATTTCTGAAAAAAATCTATTAAATCAAAATAAAAATAAAATATGTTGTTGCGGGCTACGAGTCGTGGAGGCCTTTTGTGAGTTTTGTAGTGCCATGAGGTTGCATTCTTCAACCAGCTAGCACCAATCCGCGACGCCGCTTGCGTCACGCCGAGGATTCAGTGAGCTCCTAGACCCATATGCTCATGCCCTCTGCAGCGCCATTACTTAGACGGGGTGAGCACCGCCTCTTAAAACATTTGCCCGCATGCAAACTTATTTTAACCTCGTATTTTTTTATCATAGCTACATATTTACCGGACAATAATAATTAAATACTTATAAAGGCGCATTATGTTTTTAGGTTTTGTTTTTTTGAAACATTTTTAGAAGCGTATATCACGGATATTAAGGGCCTGGTACTAGCCAAATCGCAAAGTTAGACGAGGCACCCCAAGTTAACTAACTAAGTCTGACGATTATAAGTGTCATTCTTACAATATATGATTCCTTGTCTAGGAATTGAATTATTTTCGTTAATGTATGTTTCCTTTTTCTATACAAAATACATTGCGGAAATGGTGTCCATTTCCGAACTTTTTTGACTAAATGTAGAAATCTAAAAGCAAATGGAATTTTTTGTTTATGCATATATGCTGTTTTTGCTTATATCTAGAAATCGAATTACTTTCAGATTTCTAATGAGAAAAATCAACTTTTTTATTTTTATTATTATTTAAATAAATGATGGAATAAAAAAATATTAACAATCCATTATCAGTCTGGAGTTCTATTTGGATTTGCTGAAGCGTTTCACTACATATTATTACATTTGTTATAAAGTGCATTTGTATGGCGCGAGTAGTTGGCTAGTCCTAGCGCCTTAATGGATTAAAAATGTACAGACGTAGCTCTCCGTTGATTTATTTAATGTACAAAATAACAGAAAACTATTTCTTAATTTGACTGAGGAAACAGGCACGAGTCTTTGTACGGAACTCGATCACCTCATTATCCTCTTAATGTTTGTCTGGATGTAAACCAATGAAGACATTAAAATACCGCGATCGAAGAGAGGAAAGAATAATGGTACGGTACCAAGATCCTTCTGAACCGCGATGTAATAATATCGTGACATATTTTACGAGTACATCCATGCCTGGTAATAATATAATGAATGATTGCGTTCAGCGCTGAACTCTCTAACAAATTATCTACTTAATTTACAATACTTCGTTGCACTTTAAATTTCATCAAAATATGTCAAAACCATATTGGGACTATTCTTTTCAACAAAAGCGCAGAATTATTCAAACGAGTCCACTATTATTCACCCCTTAAGGCTGTTCCGATCCATATAAAGTTGTTTGCACACATAACGCAAAAAGTATTGCCACGAGTTCATAATAAAAGTTTAATATAGTCATATTACTTGCAGCGAAAACAATTTCACAATTTCAGGATTATTGGTTTTGTTGCAATTTATTTAAATACGATTCTTATTTAACAGCGCCATCTAACGGTGTAAAACTTCTAATCGGCAATTACAATGAAACCATTAAACCTGAAATTGTGAATATTTTTGCGCTGCAACTACTATGGCTATATTTGATATTTTTGACGATTTCGTGCCATAAAGTGCAATACTTTTTGCGTTCTGTGTAAAAAAAACATTGTATGGGTCGGAACATCCTTAACATGGCAATAACGCGAACTCACGCGCGGATTATCCCGCGCGCTTTGTTCCGGCGACAAAAACTCTAGGGGCTCCTAATAAGCTGCGTGGGAGAAGATTAGGCGTGAGTTATCGCCGTGATGAGACGACAAATAGGCCAAGAGAATTGCGTTCTTATAGATGTTCTATTTGGAAACTTAACATATCAATGGATACCCAAGGTTGACCAAAACATCCAAGGACACCCATGATCATCTTGGAATACCTTATAGCACCAAGGAATACCTCAGTACTAGAACACCCAAAAACACCCAAGGACAAACGAGAACATTCAAGAATACCCCAGGACATCCGAGGACATTTAAGAATACCCCAGAACACCAGTAAACATTATATTTTATTTAGTATATATTCTATAGTATAATCCACTTATTTATAGTGAGGCTCGTAGTGTACGCTCGTGTGTGATTTTCTTCCACAGGTTTGTACGTTCGGCAATGAAATAATTTATGATTATATCATTAACCAAAACATATTTTACACTTTTTTAAATTAAAGCATCCCATTCGTTACAGTTCATGGAACCACATTTGCTCCTTTCGAGAGTGCCTAGAATTGAGAAACACCGTGTATATTTTGCATGTCAGTACAAAGGATTATTGAATTTTAATATAGTAACATTCCATTAGTCTATAATCAATAAAGCATTTTTACCTGTAAGAAAGTGCGGGTTTCTTCTGTTGTTAAGTTAGTTTTCCTGGTCTATTGGGCGGGGGTGGGACTTAAGCGTAATTGAAAGGTTATCGAAGGCTCGTGTAGTCTCTACGTTGCATTTTATATTTAAGCAGAAGCGAATTTAACATAATCAATTGAGTTAGGTGTGTGAGGTATTTTTTTTTGTTTAAAACCAAGTAACAAGAGGTGCATCAACGTCCATCGACTTTCGATTGCTCTTCGGTTCTAGGATCCAGACCAATATAAGGAAGGTCCTAACACGGCACCTTGGTAGCCCAGTGACGCGACACCTTGCGATTCGATAAGCTTGGTGAAGTACCTCTGAGCGCTGTTAGGTTCTAGATGGGTGACCATTTTCAACCGTTCAGGCTGGCCGTTGTTCGGATTCCTCGTAAAACTGTACGTCCCCTTCCTTACTTACTAGGTGGTAGGGTTAATCCTGGTTGGTACCATCGCATTGAATGGACGGTGGTCGAAGCGGCAATGAAAATTGTCCGTGTTTTCCATCCAGAGACCCTAATCCCAGTTGTCACCTAAATTGGCGTTTAGGCCGAACCGATCGACTGACGTTTCCAAATTTATGGAGAAATTTATCAGCGTGCGTCAAGCGAACTAACATTTGCGAGTCCAAGTTTGATTTGACAGCTTACTCACCGTCGCCGTAAATACGTCGATATGTACAAACATCCAGATATGTGGTGTGTTAGGCTATTTTCTGACTCTCAGTTTGGCATTCGCCATCCATGTCCAGTTACAGCCGTTAGGCTAGCGTGGGTGGCAACACAAAGGTACTTATATATCTTATTGTTTAGTTATCTATAGTATTTCTAGCGTGTGTGATGCACAGTGGCCGAATAATGTGTCTTATTTATTTATGGTATGTCATGCATCATCTGTAAGTCACTCATGAAAACAAGTGTAATTATTTTTTCTACATTTTATTTGTTTAATTAGAAATCATTTATTTATCCATTCATAAAGTTACATAAAAAAAAACTACCGGCCTTCTTAGTTAATCTCATTGTATCAAAATAAAAGGTGCGGAGTCTTTAAAAGTATTTCTAAAAAAATTCGCTCTCTGGCCAAATATTGTATGAGATTCAAATCAACCTATTTGCGAAATGGTTCCAAAGAATTCCCGCCATAAGCAGGTTCCAAGGACGAACCCCTTCCATCAACGCGTATAATTCCCGGGTTCGTTATCCGAGCTCTCATTATACCCATTATTTTTTTCTCAATTAGCAAACTCGATTTCGATGACGGAGCATTTCTCCGGACTTTTTTGCGGAGCTCGCATTTTATAAAGCTCTAATTGCGAGTTTGATAAAAGCGGCCTACGCGGGTCGCCATTTTGCGCATTGTGCGCACAAGCCGAATTCTTTATACATGCCATCATGCCGCTGCAGGCAGAGCACGCAATTCTTAACGCGGTTGGGTTCTAGATGGGTGACCGCTTTCAACCCCAAGGCTGGCCGTGGTTAGGATTCGACGCAAAACGATAGGTTCCTTACTTTCGGGTTCGTACCATCGCATTGAATGAACGATGGTCGAAGCGGCACTGAAGATTTTTCCGTGTTTTGCACCCAGTTCGATGTAGTCAAGCTATATAAGGAAGATCCTAGTTCCCATGTGGTGTGTTGATAATTATTTCTATCCTTACTTGTGTGCACCGCTTTAACGTATTTCTACTACATTATACGTGCATTCGTACCTCCTCCGCTATACCAAGATCTTACTTCCATACATATCTAAGTGCAGGCAAAACATAAATATTTATCTAATCGGCGGCGTTACCAGTTAGTTCATCAAAATCTACGGATCGCATCACCCTCAACGCCACAGTAGGCATTGGCATTTGCTAGTAAAACGTATGTGGGTCAAAGTCCAATGTGTGGCGTCTAGGTTGATGCCGTGTGTACATCTAGGTGAGGTACGTATTTTACTTGACCTCCTGATGCTGCGACTCTATGTTTGACCTTGTTTGAGGCGGACACCATGTAAAAGAAATCAATTGTGTTTAATTGCTGTCCACAAATATTATATTCAATTAAATTCGATTTATCAGAAAATTTCGCCTCCCTTACAAACGTAGTTTACTAATCATTTGAAAACCACTGTACCAACATACTTGATATTTGATATCTAAATTTGGCTACAAATATCTGTGTTTGCATCTCTTTGTTTTTTCGGTAAATGTATTCTGGGTCAAACCACAGAGAAAACAAAATTCGTGTGAAGATTTTCTTTTTGCTTTCATTTCATTCGGTTTGGATTTTTCAAAAAAACAAAAGCATGCAGATATTTGTTACCTGATATTAGATATTAAAAATCAATTTAATTGGAATAGCGGTTTCCAAATGATTAGTAAACTACGTTTGTATGGGAGCATAGCTTACGGGTCGTTCTTAAGTGTACTGAGCACACAAGAAGCCGCACATTTTCACACAACTTGCTTTATGTGAAGCATAAATTTCGGCAGCTAACTCGAAAATTGCCATCTAAAGCGATTCACATTTACATTAGCAACCCACAAGATGAGTTGTAAGGGTAGACGCATTGTTTCACGAGGTCATTGCAAAATAATTCATAGCATTACTTTATGTTAGTAAACATAGGACTGGCTCTAGCGACTGATGCCAACACTTCTTTGGAGACGACGACAATACCACAGTAGCTAAGTGAGTTTTGAGACACAAACCTCTCAGGGTTTGTGTTGTGTTTGCAAATACATATCTCCAATGCCTTAGGTGAGAGTGAAATCCGGTATGGACCAGAGTGAAAGGAATTCTTATGATATGTCAAGTAATTAAATTAATAGAAACATAAGTAAACAAAAATGAATAAATCTATTATTGTATAATCAAAATTGCATAAATTAATAACGTGTTCTTTTTTTTATCGCCAGACTGAGTTGATTTACTTGTGGTGCCTTTGCAAACTTCGACTTAGCTAATACCATAGACAAAAGAGAAAGGCTAGTACGAGTTGAATCATGAGGTGGAAATAATCGAATCACTGTGTTTGTCAAACTGTCGTATTCGGAGTGGGCGGACGCCGGACTTAACCGGTTTTTGTATGGTTAGTCTGGTGCTAATCTCGTACTAAATTTTGACAGGTTATGGTGCTGTCTCTACAAAACAACAATCGTTATTATTCATATTATTCCTGCCTACAGAATTAATATGATCTATACTAATAATAAATCTGTAAGGGGTGTTCATGGAGTAAGTTGCTTTGTTTTCTTAAATACTTCGTTTGTAGACTTTATGTATGATACTGAAACTAAATTCTCGATTTTTAGAAATCAGTTCTGTATGTATGTATGTATGTATGTATGTTCCTCCATAACTCTTAAACCGAACATCCGAATTAGATGAAACTTCGTACACGTACATTTAACTACCCGGGAATTAGGATAGGATATAATTTCGTTCCGCTTACGTTAAGATGTGGCTGTCATACAAACCTAAATGCCGGCTAAAAAAAAACCGCGCGGCTCGCCTGGAGGGCGGCGGTGCTAACTTTTACTAATTGTACCGAAGTACGGCTTAGTATTTCCCGCAACTTTAGGACTACTTGGCATCACGCTAAATCGTCAGAGGTGCGAACAGTGGAATAAAAGACTTATTTCCTAAGAACCAATTACTCGATTTAGATGCGGGTTGTATCTACGTCTAGCCTGATTCTCCTCAAAACTTATAGGCTACATAATATAAAGCTTCATTATCAGAGGGGTGAGTAGTGAGTGTTAAATTCTTATAACTTGCGAACCACTTACCCGATTTATATGCGTATTTTATCAACGTTTATTTCTGGGTGCAGTCAGGTTCGGGATGGGTTACCGTTTTCGACGTTGAGACTGGCTGTGGGTTGGAGTCCACGCAAAACTTACCTACATGACACGTTACTTACTTACTAGGTAAGCAATGTAGCAGTGCAAGTGCTGAAAGGTTCTGGCGGCAAATGTTTTTTTTAAATAGCCACCAAATGTCGACGAAGTTCTAAATAGGAATAATTGGATGTTTCTCATTAAATCATGCTCTCATTTCGGTTTTCAATTTTGGCTCAAACGATCTTCATTAAATTTGGTAGATGGATACATTGTCCATGACCAGTTTGACCCTATTTTAGACCAGCCATGTGAGCAACTTTTTATCCATGAAAAAGTTTAGCCGACACTAACCCGAGCGAAGCCGGGTACCGCAGCTAGTAAATAAATAAGGGAAACAACTAATCTGGTTGTTTGCAACTGCACACCCCCTCTTGTATCCCGCGCCGCCCTATGTTTCCCTTATTTATTTATCATATTAATACTGTAGGCAGAAATAATATAAATTTTGACACGTTCTCTCTGACTACCACTGAAAGACTTCGGAAAAGTAGAAGTCTAAAAGAACGTGCAGAATCTGCATATAATTGTCAATTTTGAAGACGGACGGACAGCGGAGGCTTAGTAATTAGTAATTTGGTACGGAACCCTAAAAAGCAATTCATCCAAGCATCTTCCGACATTTTAACTCGGTATCTTACAAAAAAAGTGCCGCAGAGTGACTAAGCTATTTCGCGCCCCCACTTATCTCCCCGCCAGATGTCGGTGCGGTTGCAGGGGAAGGGGGTAGGGGGAAGGGGGGGGGGTTAGGGGGGGCGACCGCCCCTCGAAATATATTGTAATATGAGAGCTCTTGTCACTTCGTCGGCACCGCCTCCCGAGAGACCGGCCTGACGGGCTTGACCTCTTTTAAAAGTGACACTGATATTCTTGCCTTGGAGATCGTAATGGGCTCAGGATTTCACCTGAGCCCATTACGTCTCACTCTCAGTCAGATCGAATCGCGGTTTTCATTTGTTGAAATTAGTGAGACATTTATTTAGAACCGGAAAAAAAAGATTGGACATTGAAAAACCCGTCTGCGTGACGAGCGACATTTGAAATGGAGGTACAATTATTTAAATGTTGTATGACGATAATGATGATAAATGCTGGCTGTGTCACGAATATTAAAATGTAGGTTGCAAGTGATCACGTTACATTATGCAGCTGTTCAAGGCACCGTTTAAGATGGCGAGCGTTTAGTTCCGATTTTGGCCACGCGCAAAATAAGCTATGTGGCACTATAACTGCAGCTGTTGAAATCAGGGGTAAACGTGGTTACACTGTCGCTACACGGATGCGTTTCGGCATAGACAAAGGAAATTCGTCATACAGCGTACAAAACTCGCTATATACTTACTATGATCAAAATGTTCCGGGAATTAATAAATAAAAAAAATTGTGTTAATTTTCGGATACATTTATTTTATCACCTTCAAAATAACAACCGTCTGAAGCGATGCACATACGCCAACGCTTAACCCATTCTTCCATACACTTTTGATAGTCCGGTGAAGGAATGGCTTTCAATGCCTTCGTCGCATTTTCTTTTATTTCATCGATGCTCGAAAATCTCTTTCCACGAAGGGGTAATTTAAGTTTTGAGAACAGGAAAAAGTCACATGGTGCCATATCCGAAGAATACGTTGCCTGTTGGATTGCATTTACAGTATGTTTGGTCAAATAATCGGTCACGATGCGCGCTTTGTGAGACGGAGCATTGTCATGGTGCAAGATCCATGAGTTGTTTTGCCACAATTCCGGTCGTTTTCTACGCACAGCATCTCTCAAACGCTTAATTACGGCCAGTTAGTACTCCTTATTGACTGTTTGACCAGTAGGCACGTACTCATAATGAACAACGCCGCGATAATCAAAGAAAACAGTGAGCATTACCTTTATTTTTGATCGGCTTTGACGCGCTTTCTTCGGTTTTGGTTTATTTTTATAGCGCCACTCTGATGATTGTTAGGTAGTTAGAACATCATATTCGTAAACCCACGTTTCGTCACCAGTAATGATGCGTTGCATCATGTTAGGGTCATTCGTTACCTAAGAAATCATCTGCTGGGCCACTTTCTTACGGTACTGTTTTTTTACGAAGTTCAGGTCTTTTGGCACAAGTCGTGCTGCAACGCGTGTCATGCCCAAAATATCCACCACAATATGCTGTGCCGATCCATACGCGATGTTGAGCTCACCAGCTATCTCTCTGAGGATTGCATGACGATTTTCGAGTACCATTTCTTGAACTTTTTCGACGTTATCATCGGTAGTTGATGTTGAAGGGCGTCCACGACGAGGTGCATCGTCAACTTTTTTTAAACCATTTTTGAACGACAAATACCACTCGTATACTCTTGTTTTTGAGAGAGCAGAGTCCCCGTAGGCTTTTTGTAGCATTTTGAATGCATCAGCACAAGAGATTTCGTTGGAAACACAAAACTTCAAACAAATTCTTTGTTTAATATTTTTTTCCATTTTGAAATGCGACGAACTTCAAAAACTTGATTGATATAAACAGACGCCAAACAATTACTAATGACATTTAATATTTGACATTTGGCAGGAGTGTCAGGGAAAACAACCTGAGAAAAAACAAATCGAATCGGTAAAGTGTTCTAAATTCAAACTACAAATTCCCGGAACTTATTGATCATAGTGTATATACTTCTTATTTTCACTGTTACTGTGACATTTTTAACCAGCGCCATCTCCAGTCACTTCCAGAACTAGTTACACCGTTATTAAACTAAGTTAAATTCCAAATTTCGCCTAGGATGAAAGCGTTACATTTTAACTACAAATTAAGTAATGCCATTGTAAATAAAAAATAGCATTAAAAATAATTGGTTTGTATTTAACGTGTTCTCAAATGTGAATTGCAACGCCATCTGTTGGCTTTTATTATCCCTATTCAACACTTGTATGACGTTATCATTCTTTCCCTGCTGTCATTTGTCTATGGTTTCTGTCACCACTCGCGGTCTTGCTCGGTCGCTGGCGCGGGGCGCGGTACGGCGCGCGGCTTGGCGGTCACGAGACGGGGTGAAGGTCGCGCTTGATTGATTGCTATGGAAAGGGACAGTCATTTCGTTATTGACGCCGCCGTAACCGGTGTCAATAACGCCCTTGTTACGTCGCGTCTTCTTTAACTCCACCCACTCGCACGGTTACCTATACGTATATTACGTAACATTTAAGGGGAATAAATACCTAAATATGAACGTTTTTTTGAAGTCGATTACAGTAAAGTCTTTGGTTGTTAAACATAAAAAATACTGAGTCCAAAACACTTGTATAATCATCATAATAAAAAAAAATCTAAGAGGACCTTTTTTACCTTTCAAAGCCATTTTTCTGTGATCTTTCCATTGAGAAAAATGAAATAAAAAAATCTTAAACCTTTAAGCCATAACGAAGTACACATCCCCCATGCTGTTAAAAAAACCTGTCTTTTTATTTTTTTTAACAAAATCAGACTAGTTGTACCTTGCCGAGCGGGTACGGAGCGCGCGAAACGTGCGTACCCTGATGCTGACATCATGGCACTGGCTAGATTCCGCCGCGCGCATTCTTGACTTTACGCTATGGGATATAGGCGCTTTAAGGGCCTGGTACTAGCCAAATCGCAAAGTTAGACGAGGCACCCCAAGTAAACTAACTAAGTCTGACGATTATAAGTGTCATCCTTACAATATATGATTCCTTGTCTAGGAATCGAATGATTTTCGTTAATGTATGTTTCCTTTTTCTATACAAAATACATTGCGGAAACGGTGTCCATTTCCGAACTTTTTTGACTAAATGTAGAAATCTAAAAGCAAATGGAATTTTTTGTTTATGCATATATGCTGTTTTTGCTTATATCTAGAAATCGAATGACTTTCAGATTTCTAATGAGAAAAATCAACTTTTTTTATTTTTATTATTATTTAAATAAATGATGGAATAAAAAAATATTAACAATCCATTATCAGTCTGGAGTTCTATTTGGATTTGCTGAAGCGTTTCACTACATATTATTACATTTGTTAAAAAGTGCATTTGTATGGCGCGAGTAGTTGGCTAGTCCTAGCGCCTTAACAACCATTGACTTAAATATTACTACGTAAGGACAGGCCCTTCCATACAAAAGAAATGGAGCAACAAGAGTGGTGTTCTATGCGTCGCGGGGACGCCACTTTGTCGCCTAATTCTGATTTCTGTGGGACAGACGCACGTTGTCGTCATGAGCGCGTGCGTCGCCTCAGCTGTCTATCTGTTACGGTTACTGAGATACAGCCCTGTAACAGACGGACGGACGGACGGACGGTGGGTTCTGTTTTCACCCTTAGGAACCCTAAAATGCCGAATTGTGTGGTAAAATCGTGCCAGAATTACATACAAAATTCAATGAAAGACGGAGCATCGGAATACCGCAACAGGCCACAGAATTGTATGAAAGGCTATATCCTTACCTTTTACATATCACTGTTAACAACATCATTGAAACGTTGAATAATATGTCGACCTACGAATAAACGCTCGTTAATGGTGACCCATAGTAATGGAGCGATAAATATATGTATATATTTTTTGCGTGAGTAGTACTAAAATTACAAGTGTACATATTTTAGACATGTCTGAAGGTTTTGATTCAATAAACAAAAGTTTTGATCGAAATAAAATGGTCGTATTGTGGTTTTGTTTTATGGTGACGATATTTGAAGGAGAGTTCGACTGCTATGAATTGCGCTATTGCTATCTAAGTAAAACCAAAGACCATCCTGTATTTTAATAAATAATTTCTGAAAAACCGGGTTATAATAAGTATGTGAACTGCAATTATGTTATATAGTGAGTTAACTTTCTATAACCTGAGATAAATACCTTTATAACTTCATTTTTGAAATGGATCATCATTCACTGACTTGATACATACTATATCTATCGTATAGCATTGTAAGCTAAGTTACAAATTAAACATTTTCCAATATTGGTGTTAGTTTGAATCATTTTCATAGAATACATTGGAAATTTACATTATGAACACTAATAATTCCTTTTGGAAAAATGCGAACCCTTCGTGTGCGAGTCCGACTCGCTGGTTTTTGTGGCTAGCGGACACGCTATCGATAACTGGTACCATCGCATTGGATGAAATGATGGTCGAAGCGGCAATGTAAAATCATCCATGTTTTCCATTCAGTTCAATGAAGCCGTGCTCATAAAGGGAAGGTCCTGGCATAACACTTAACTCCTTCGGGAATGCGGTGTGTTGGGTTCATGTCATGACGGTGGGTGTGTTATTAGTCGCCCATGTCCAGTAATATTAATTTATATAATTGAATTAGTAACTTTATTAGTTGTAAGTAACTCAAACTTAGGGTTGCTGTTTCTATTGTTCTTTGTTCTTTGCCTTACAACTGTTCTGCCAAGGAATTGTTTGGCAGTAGCATTTAGATCTAAGTATGTATTTCATAATTGTGGACGGAAAAATATGTTATGTAAACCCGTGAAGTTTCTTTGCGGGTTCTTCTTTACTGGGTTGATCGAATCCGCGGATCTTTGTGACGTAACTTGGTGTAGTTTGACTACCAAAAAGTTTAAATAAATGAAAAAAAAAAGTAGCATTAAACAATACACAACAAACTAACCTAACCTAACGAACCGTAAAACGGAGAAGAATTGGGGGCTTTCACACATTTCGATCAGCTACCATTGTTGTCTGTTTCGGACTAACGATCCACGTGAAACATTGATTGAGGCTAACAATGTGACAATTTGGTAAATAACGAGGGGGCAGGCCACGTCAAGTTGTGACGGTTGGGGCAGGATTAGTCGTAGGGCGACCGCGGCCGAATGAAGCGGAACCGCCATCGCCGTACGTGACGTGTAGTTTAGTGGTAGAGTAAGTGTGTCGTAGAGTGAAAGGATAAGCATTAAACACAAAAGAATATCTGGAATTTATAACGGTTTCTCAACTATTCCTGGAACCATCATGCTCAAAAAAATTTTTTTTTTAATTAGGTTTGTATCTCGGTTTAAATTGCGCAATTGTAGATAATGAGTGATTGTCAAATCGCACTCGCAATCGCAATCGCACATTTTCCGTCCATTCCGGGAGGCTAGGCTTATATATGTTGTGTTGGAGGTAATTTTTAAGATATACGAAACTACTATAAAAGTTTTGCATCCGAACTTCTTTGAAATTTAGTCTAGATTGATTGTACTCAAAGGAAAAACATTCAATTGTATATATCTGAAAATATATTTCAGTATTTTTTTGTTTATAAAATCACAACTGATTGTTGAAAGTTTTCAATAATATTTAGTAAATAAAGGGGTGGTTTTTTTAAAATATTGTTATGATTAAAACTTAAAACATATCCAGACTTAGATATAGAAATTAAGCGTATGTAATGATATCAGAACATAAAACCTTACTAAAAATATAGGTAGAAAATAAAATATATTTATAGGTATCTATAGTAATTATGTATATGCAAACAATAAAACGATCACGGGGTGTTATCCGAGTTTTATGCGCGTTTATAGCGTGAGTAATAAACATATTTATAAGTAAACTATAATTTGATAATTTTGAAAAGCTGCCCCTCATTAGCGTATGTACGCTATGTCAAATCTAGAACAAAGTGACATTTACTGCTTATTTATTATAGCTCTATATTTTCATTCCGTAAAATACATAAAAATACCAATATCCACAGACTCTACTATCAACTGCACAATAGGGAGCCGACATCACCAAAGCAAAAAGCTATAAAATCCATTTCACATTTTTTTCAAAGGCAGGAAGGAAAAACCCTAGATTTTTCCAATGTCTGGAAGTAAATTGTAAGCAATATATCGTATCGTAACGTTAACTGATTTTATTACGTAAGAATAAGTAATGTAACGTCGACTTGTAAAATGGGAACGATTTCCTTACCTCCCTCCGAGTATTCGTGTTTCTGTAGGCAACCCACGTAGGTTGCCTACAGAAACGCTCCCGCAGGATGAATCGACAAAGGAACAATACCACAATATGTCTGCAAATGTTTGTAGCGGTTTGCCCGCTGAAGCGCAGACCGAACCTCTGTCAACATTAACGAAAGTCACAAATTGCGTTAGAAATTTTGTTTGCCTCTTTATTAAATTATTTTGATTACATTCATGCTGAACGAAGGTACAAACGTGGACCGAAATAGCAACGGAATACATTTCGGCGAATGACTAGAACCCTGGCGGGGTGTCTCCCTTCAACCTGCGGCCCGATGCGACCGAGAATCGATTCCTGCGCAGGCCAAGTCGGCGTGAGGTTCTAATTAGCTGCCGGGACCTATACTCGGACGGGCTCAAAGCAAACAAGGGTTGTCCCGTCACCCGGAATGATCGCGGTCGCGGCTTCCGGTTAGCTCGGGGCGGGAGGGGGGGGAGGGCAACGTGGCAACTAATTGGAAATGGTTTCTATCGTTGGATAGATAAACTTAGATAACTTTCGTCCCCTTTCTGCCATCGCTAAACAGGCGGTCCGTTCACTGTCGACATTCCCTAAATAAGAACCAATCGATCCTCTACATCCTTTATCTATAGGGTCGATAAGCGAATGGACTTCAAGGCGCGATCTGTCCCCAAAAGTACAACCGGGGTCCTTCGTGCATTGTGTGAAGAGGCACTTGGCCGGCCGGCATGGTCACAGCCCTCGTGAAAGTTCACCTGAGAGGTGCACTTAACGTAAAAAATATGTGAAAGCGACTGAATAATTATAAAAGTAACCAAAATGAAACTAACAACAAAACGGATGATGTTCAAAATGATATTTTTTATTTTTTATTTATTTATTTATTTGGTACACAAAACAGAACATTTACCATAAAATATCAATAATTAACATCACATAAAAATATATACTAGGTAACATTCCAATAAAATTGTGCACACCGCATGCTGTTAAAGTAATATCATTCTATAAAAAAAAGTGAGATGTTATCTCACTTTGAATCGTAATGGCGCCCCTGCCCGTGGCTATACGGAATGAAATATTACTTCCTTGATGTATCCATCTATCCATCCATAGTTTGTCATTGCATGAGTTTTAGAATGTGTTGTGATCTTTTAATTCAAATTTCATGTTTCGACTTTCGGACCCCGTGTATAAACTGCAGCCAGAAGGAATGCAACCAAACAAAATGTTTCAAGTTTTTCATCACCGCAGTTCAATGGATTCCGCTGTGCCGCATTAACGAATATTTTATATAAAATTCAAGGCATGCACGAAAACAAATCACATCGAGGGGATAAAGTACCGAATTCGCCCAAACTGCTACTGTACCGTAATCTAATTTACATCGGCACCTAACTGGAGTCGCGTAACGCGTTCCCGCCCCCCGCCTGCTCCCCCCGTGGCGCCACCGTCGCCGCCGCCCGCTGACACGCTTTGCGGAGCGAAACTGCGTAGCGGGCGCCGAACGGGTTGGGTGGACGACAGGGTTGCCGACTCAATTCATTCGGGGAATTCCCCAATTTCGTGAAACAGTTCGTCGCACTCGGGACATACAGGCGTATCTCACAATTATAGCTTTTTATATAGATATAAAGAATACATATATTTATTTATTTGACAAATTATTTATGTTTAAACTCTTAGCAAAGCTTATTACAAGGTTATTTTGTTAAAGCATCATTTCGTAAAATATGAAAGAAAACAGAGAAACTATCACTTTTTTAACTCTACCACAAATTTAATAAAAATGAGATACGCCTGTTTGTCTCGGGTGCGACGAATTGCAGTGCCAACGCAAGGTGCAGCCAGCTACAGCTCGGACAAAACTTTATGGCAGATCGGAATACACGACGAGTCTGGTTTGCGTAGAGTGCAGTACGCCCCCGCGCTCCTCCACGTCCCCGCTGACCTATAATTTGTTTTCTGCACACCGAAAAATACGTCAACTTCATATTGGCCATAAAGTTTGGCCGGAGCTGTACCTGTGGTTACACTAAAGGAAAAAAAAGTTTGGTGCAACGCCATGAAAACACCCGACTTCTTTCTGCTGCGCGCAGCGCTCGTGGCAGCAATTTTTTAACCGACTTCGAAAAAAAGGAGGAGGTTCTCAATTCGTCGGAATCTTTTTTTTTTTCTCTTTTTTTTTTTTATGTATGTTCACCGATTACTCGAAGACCCCTGAACCGATTTGAAAAATTCTTTTTTTGTTCGAAAGGGTATACTTTCTAGTTGGTCCCATTTTTTTTTATCAAAATCGGTTCAGTAGTTTGGTACTTAAATACAACAAACATCGAATTTCTTAAGCCCGAGAACCCAGAAATGTGATTTTTTAGTTACAGTAGCTTTCTTTAAGGGTGAGATTGCTCAGTATGAGAGGTTTTTTTTAATTCAACTGTTGGGGGTATTGAAGGGGGTAAAAGAGGGCAAATTGTACACATTTCTATCTCTAGAGCCGCTGAACCAAGAAATGTTAGAGTAGGTTTTGTTTGAGATGGGAATGTTTACGAAAAGAATATTTTAGAAAATTCTACTATTAGGGGGGTAAAACAGGTCAAAATGAACACATTTAAGCGAAAACCACTCATGTTGAGATCTCCGAAACCAATTATCCTAGAAACTTCTTTTTACGACGAAAAGGCTCGCTTGTGATTTTACAAAATTCAACTGTTAAGGGGATACACGAGACCGATATGTATATATTTTCATACAACACTTACGCAAGAAACAGACTCTCTGGAACAATGGAAGGATGAGAAATTCAGAAGCTCAGCGGTTCTGGACATTCGTTGTTTTGCCTTGTTAGGGTTCCGTACCCAAAGGGTACCGACGGATTTTTACTAAGCTTCCGCTGTCCGTCCGTCCGTCCGTCTGTCACAGCGTTCTATCTCATGAATCGTGAACTCATGAATCCAGATAGGTACCAGTCTACCTTTCGTCAGAAATGAGATTTCTCAATGGTTTCAAATCTCATAATACTCGGTCATTGTAGTATTTAGTAACAGTTCAGAGGGTTCGCATGAGATAGTGAGGTGCGCATGATCTTCTTTCCACTTTGGATGTGAAGTTGAGCAGGATGGCTCGCCCACCTTGAGTCGAAAAGTTACGCCACCACTAAAAAGCAAAAAATAAAATATTTTTAAATAAAAAAAGGACCGCCTTCAAAAAAACCGGAACTAAAAAGCAAAAAATAATTGGTTACTTTTAATTAATTTACGACAAGCTATTTTAATACTAACTAATAATGTACAATTTCTTAATTTTTAATCATCTTTTGAAGTCGGTGCCTTGGGTAGACATTCTATAAAGGCTGTAAGTAGTTAGATTAATGGCCTATATATAATAATGGCTATATATATAAATCCTATGGCTAAGAAAGAAATATAAGTAGATAGCTACTTACAATAACCTTCTTAAAGTAAAAAAACACAAAATCAAAAATTAAATAAACAAACAGGTCGGAAAAACGTATGTAAGTAGGTATTTAGGCAAGTACTTTGTAATTTAATTATTCCTTATAACTTAAACTAAATACCTAACACAGTGAAATCTAAATATTTACAAGAAAACCCTACAAACTAAACAAACAGACCAATATAAAAACAACGACCACTTATGTATATGGTAAATATTTAGGTAGGTGTAGCTTGTACTTTTTATTCTGCCTAAATACCTACATAACACAAAACAAAAAAAATACAAATATAAAAAAGAACAGAAAACTATTGGTAGCGACTTTGAGGTGTCTGCTCTCAACTACGTGTCAAAACGAGTGTGCGGTTAGTAGGTACATATCTCAACAATTTCGGCAGAAATCGTTTCGTTCAGACAACGATGTCGTAGGAAGCACCAATCCACAGAGCAGCGAATTAACGTACCTACTCCTTCACCAGTGCGCGCCTTTATAAAGCTGAAAGTAATAATAATCGTACCTAACCCAAACCCAATTTCAGTACGCTGCGCTGCTGTATCGATATCAGCTTGCGCGTAAACCAACGCTAAGGGCATCTCCAGGTAGAATGCTCTGTGGACCAATCACTGCTGACCGTAACCCAATTTCAGTACGCTGCGCTGCTGTATCGATATCAGCTTGCACGTAAACCAACGCTAAGGGCATCTCCAGGTAGAATGCTCTGTGGACCAATCATTGCTGACTCAGGTTGTTTACGCTCTCGTAGACTTCGGGGGTGTTCGGCTGAAATTGTGTCTGTTCGGTCAACGGCGTGCGGAGTGAACTCTACCCAAGGCACCGACTTCAAAAGATGATTAAAAATTAAGAAATTGTACATTATTAGTTAGTATTAAAATAGCTTGTCGTAAATTAATTAAAAGTAACCAATTATTTTTTGCTTTTTAGTTCCGGTTTTTTTGAAGGCGGTCCTTTTTTTATTTAAAAATATTTTTTATTCGTGGTGTTTTAAGAAAGTTTTAATTTAAGGTTTCTTAGTAGGAAACATATACATAATCATAAGTAGGTTTGACATATAGCATGCAGTGGCCAGAATCGCTTGTAGCTCAGGGGAGAAGGGACTTGCCTTCCATGCCCATGACCCTGGCCCATTCATACACCGCTTTCTATATCCTTCCGAGTTGAATAAGTGCATTTCATCATGAATGCGAGATGCTGTAGGGTTCGGAACCCATGTAAAACAGAAGGTTCCCATCCTCTACTTCTTCACTAGGTGTTAGGGTTTAAGCTCGCCCGAGTTGGTACCATCGCATTGGATTAAAACAATTTGAACTTAACTGAACTGAGATAAAAATTACCTCTTAGTTAAATTTTTTTTGCAGTTACAGGCGTATTTAACACTCAGTGCCCAATCTTATAATAATGATTACGCAATCTATATATTTCCGGTGTCAATATATTACTTCCATGGTTTGCGAAAATGCACCGCGATAGAAATAAAATTAAAACATTTTATTCATATAAGACTAGAATTTAATAAAAGACAGAATAGAAGCGTCGACAACTATTAGCACGGATATTAATAATTACCTAATAGCTCGTTGCTAACCCTAGGTCGCGGTTACGTAACGGGGGCGGCAGCGGCAGACCGCGTGTTCGAACGGGCCCAATCCGTATTCCCTGATGAAAAATAACGAAGCACGCATGGACGTTTTGTATGAATACTGGAACGGACCGCGCTTCCCTTTTGCTGCTATTTTATACATATTTCGGGCTAGTCGCGTTGCTGACCACTTTCGCTGCTGATCTGGAGGGGAAATTTCGCTGAAAACATAGCTGTATAAATTCAGGGTCACGTAAAGCGAAAATTAAGGTGGCCCAACCCGGCGGACCTAACTTATTCGCGGGCATGGTACAAAACCGTGTTGTTGCGCTCTGGAACCTTCTCTGTTTCAAAGAATAAGACAGGCTCCGTGATGAGGAAGATGCAACATGTCCACAAAAAAGACAATGTGCATAGTGTATGATTTGGTAAGATTTACGAAAATTTTAATTTCAAAACGACTTATAGCTAAAAGTAAAACACGACCGCTGTAGTAAAAAATCAAAGAAAAACCAAATGGATTATAAATCTTGATTAAATAAGCTATGTCTGATGACTAATCTTTTTAAGATGTTCTTACTTTATCATTGCGTAATCCAACTCCAAAGTTATTGTATAAAACGCGCGAAAGATGCGAACTTTCGGACCTTATAACTTAGAAACCATACACAATTTTACAATGCCAATGGTCATCAGACATCTAGTTCGATCGAATAATGCTATTTTGAGCAAAATTTGGGATATCTGACAAGAAATATGGGCGTGATCTTCTTTCCCCTTTTGTATGGGGAGATGAGCGGGTTGGGCCACCTTAAGGTGTGTTGTGTTTGGTTTCCAAGTTATAAGGTCCGAAAGTTCGAATTTTTTGCGCGTTTTATACAATAACTTTGGAGGTGGATTACGCAATGATAAAGTAAGAACATCGTAAAAAAATTAGTCATCAGACATAGCTTATTTAATCAAGATTTATAATCTATTTGGTTTTTGTTAGATTTTTGACTACAGCTGTCGTGGTTTACTTTTAGCTATAAGTCGTTTTGAAATTAAAATTTTCGTAAATCTTACCAAATCATACACTATGCACATTGTCTTTTTTGTGGACATGTTGCATCTTCCTCATCACGGAGCCTGTCTTATTCTTTGAAACAGAGAAGGTCTCAGAGCGCAACAGCACGGTTTTGTACCGTGCCCGCGAACGAGTTAGGCCCGCCGGGTTGGGCCGCCTTAAGACTGCGCTCTTGCATTAGGTGCCTTAAGAATGGCCGTTTTTAAACTAAAACAAGTTACGCCACATTTTTTAATAAGACAACACAATACTCCATTATGCGACCACAATTTCTTCTACATGATACAAACCATGCAATCATATTGTGGGTATTGCTACGTACCAATCTATTTGTATAGTCACAAGAGTCACTAACATCTAATAAATCGCGTCTTTCTTTCTTTCTGTTTCCCTGTGCGCTAACTCGAGAAGCTCTTATCCGATTTTGAGGCTGTTTGTTTCTAAGTATCTAGATTCTTCCCATTAATTTTAGGATACTTATTATAACGCCAAATTACCTTAGGAATGAAGAGAATGCATGCAATCATTGGCTGTTAAAAGAAAAAAAAATACCGGCTCCATAGAATAAAATATCGCACAGAAAAAAGAGCAACAGGTATTTTTTTAAATCGTTTTTATAATATGTGGAATATAAAAAAAGGAGGCCAGCTCAATATTTGTGTTGCAGATCTCTCACGATGAAAACAACTGGAGAGAGAGTGCAACAGCTGTTCATCGTGAAATAGGTAGTAGAATCTATTAAAATGTGGCTAGTGAATGTTCATTTGTTTTTAACTTTTGTTAGTACTACTATAGGGCTAAAATCCATAAGAAGTGGCTGCGTTGATGATCAAACAGTTCTGTTTACCCTTGAAAGAAAGCTCTAGGTTGGATTACCTAATCCCCTAGTGACCTTGTTGAGTAGAGGAAGAAGTGTTCAGGATATTTCAAGTAAGTAAAAGGAGAACTGATACGCCAAAGCACCAAGGTCAATGACGTTATTCATAGGGTTGCTAAACTCAAGTGGCAATGGGCAGGTCACGTATGTCGCAGAGATGACCACAGATGGAGCACTGAAGTCTTGATGTGGAGACCCTACACAGAGAAAAGAAGCGTCGGCAAACCGCCAGCACGTTGGTCAGACGATATGCGTCAGGCAGCACGTGACCACTGGCGAAGAAAAACAGGAGACCGCACAACTTGGCGAAGTCAGGGGGAGGCCTACGTCCAGCAGTGGACAACAAAAGGCTGAAGAAGAAGAAAAGGAAATATGAAGAAGAGAAGGAGATGATGAGTACCTGTTCCACGGAGCCATACTGACGGCGCGAGAACACGCCGCGTCGCGCGATCAGCTCACTAGCCGACGAGCTGCGGACAAAGGAAATTACCTCATTAGTACAGTTACGTAACACACTCAAGTCATAAACAAAGGATAGTAGGGATGGACTGCTAACGTCATGCAACGTACAAAACTCGCTAAATACTTAATATTTTCGCTGGTACTATGACATTTCTAACCAGCGCCATCTCTCGTCACTGCCGGAAGTAGTTACACCATTATAAAACTAAATCTTAATTCAAAATGTTGCCTAGGAAGGCATGATCAAAACGTTATATTTTAACGATAAATTAAGTCATGTCATTGTAAATAAAAAGTATCATTGAAATTCATTAGTTTGTATTCTCAAAAATTGCAACGCGCTCTGTTGACTTTTATTACCCGTATTCAATGCTTGTATGAATATAACGCAATATTTCCTTACTATCATTTATCCATGCTCAAGTACAGTTCGGGCCAAACTTTTTGACCGATCTGAATACACGCCAAGTTCGAGTTTGCGCAGAGTAGGGTACGCCCCCCCGCGCAGCTGACCTAAAATTTACGGTCCGTGCAGCTAGACGCGCAAACTTCACATCGGCCATAAAATTTGGTCCGAGCTGGGGGTTACCACGGTATATAACTCGCCAGGTGATAAGCAGGTAAACAGGCAAAAGAGTGATGAATTCTGACGTTTATTTGCATTTCGTAAAATGCTAACTGGTAAGTTTCAGTTCACTTGACAGAATAACACGTCGTTTGACAATAAGCATGTTACGAAATGTAACTAAACGTCAGATTAAATCACTCTCTTGCCTGTTTACTTGCTATTGACACAGCGAGTTAACTTACCACGGTAACTCCTCAGTACGGCTTGTGAACAATGGCAATGTGAAGTTGGCGCATTTCGCTGCGCAGAACGTAACGGTGGGTAGGGTACGCCCCCCCGCGCAGCTGACCTAAAATTTACGGTCCGTGCAGCTAGACGCGCAAACTTCACACTGGCCATAAAATTTGGTCTGAGCTGGGGGTTACCATGGTATATAACTCGCCAGGTGATAAGCAGGTAAACAGGCAAAAGAGTGATGAATTCTGACGTTTATTTGCGTTTCGTAAAATGCTAACTGGTAAGTTTCAGTTCACTTGACAGAATAACACGTCGTTTGACAATAAGCATGTTACGAAATGTAACTAAACGTCAGATTTAATCACTCTCTTGCCTGTTCACTTGCTATTCACACAGCGAGTTAACTTACCATGTTAACTCCTCAGTACGGCTTGTGAACAATGTCAATGTGAAGTTGGCGCATTTCGCTGCGCAGAACGTAACTGGGACGTGGAGGAGCACGGAGGGCTTAGTGTAAACCTGCGCAAACTCGGACTCGAGGAGTTTTCAGATCGGCCATAAAGTTTGGTCCGAACTGTAGATATTTATAAGTTAAAATAGTTGCCTGATAACTTGACATTTCAACCTTACCAATTAACGGGTTGAGCGATTCCAAAGGAAGCTCGAAATCAGCCAGCTCTTAATTAATCCAAGTAATACCGAGAACATTTAGGCACTAGTGAATTCTAGTAACTTATTCCTTATTACTTACATCACCACATTCGTTAATCGATTCAAATATTCTTGGAAATATGCGCACCGAAATACCTTAATATCTGATGAATGAAAATATTGACTAGAAAACTAATAGGATGTGTTTAGGACTAATAGGTTATATCTTTCGGGCATGTCTTGTCAAGTCATTTATAATTTGGCGTTCCCGTACCAACAACAGTGAGGTTACAGCAAAGTGACCTATTCCCAGTGACTCGGTGAAACGCAAGCCCAGTGGGGTTACCATCGATACTTAACTCGCCCCATGGACAGACACGCGAATGATTAAATCGGACGTTTAAATTGCATTTCGTGCCATGCTACTTCTAGACTAGGAGGTCGCGACAAAAATGGTAACGATAACGTAAATGGCTGAAACTGGGTTCACGGGATAAAGTACAACCCTCTGAAGCTAGATGTGTCAGTCTGCCTATTCCAAGTGGTTGCGTTAAGTAGATAAGACGCCTGAAAAAGTAGTTATGGTGACAAAAAATGTATATGATAAGGTAAATTGATGCAAATGACGAAGCATGAAAGCATCAGTACATACTTGGTTAGCAATACAAAAACTGAACAAATCTTTGGTTGCATTTTGTAGTTATAGGCGATTTAGGTTACAGATGTAACCTTAAGTATATTTAAGTATTTTAATTAAAAATCGACTGGTTATTGTTGTATAATTAATAAGTAACAATGTATCTAAATAATCAGTATTATCAAAAGCATGTACATATCAACATCTAATTTATATAGCCAATCTAGCATGCAACCACTTGGCACAGGCAGGCTTACACATTTAGCATCAGAGGGTTGGTATGGTATCTAACCTGTGAACCCAAATTCAGCCATTTACGTGACCAAAAATGTCGTGACCTCTCGGAATATTCGTGCTATGCTAGTTAAATATATCTATTCTCATATGAGGGGGGGGGGGGGGCTCGCATAGTACCACAGAAATCAGAATTATTATATTCCGATTTCTGTGCATAGTACCTAGCTCTTTCGGGAATGCGGTGTATGAGGCTAATATAATAACGGTGGTTGTTATATAAGCCATACATGTTCAAATTAGATATTTCGTGGATCAGTCAGAATTAGTTATCATTTCAGTTATCAGAATCATTATCAGGATCAGTCAAATTTATTAGCCCAAAACACCACATAGGAAAGGTGTCTGCTACAATAAATGGGATGAAAATACCGGAAAATTTTCGTTGCTCTTCCATCGCCTCTTTTATTCGATGCTATAGTACATGATATATAAATAAATACCATCAATGTCGCTGCACAACCTCAAAATATTATTTAAGCGAGAGAATAAGAAAGAAGCATGGGAAATTTAAAAAGAACTGTTTAGTTACTTCGACAATCAAGAAAATTTTATGCAATTTTAAATTCGTTGAGTAATGGATGTGTATGAAAATTATTGCAATCATAGAAACACGGTTAGCGGGAATTATGGCAATTCGGTTAACGATTGAAAATACAAAGAATGCTCCTAGCCTGTTCTAATGCGTTAAAACAATTTCCCAGTGGCGTGAGCTCGCCTACGTTTCGCTGGCCACGAAGAGATGATTGTGTGCCCAGGTCAGGCATCTCCGAGTGCGCCGCAGTAATGCCGCAGCGTTGCATTGCACTTGCAAAAATACACGTTCGCAGCAACACTGCACTTGAGGGCCGCCTCCGGCGCCGTGCCCCGTCGCGCACCTCCAGCGTACATCATAGATGAGCATACACAAAAGGAGGCCAATTCTGACAATTCCGAGTTCTTGCCACGCGGAATGAGTGGCACGAAATAAAACATCTCCATGTGTTTTAAAATTCAGCGCTTCCGAAAAATTATGTATCCAGTTCCATAAACGATCCGTAAATGCACCAGAATATAATATAATAGGCCGGAAGTGCATACTGGTCTAGTGAGGATTCAGGAGTATGTATTCCGTATGTAAACTAATTAGCGCGAGAATTGGCCTCCAGATCATGGTGTATGCTATGCTAGGTTTTCATTGATGACCGAAACGCGGCAAATTTTCATTTCCATTCTCGTACACGTCCAGCACTTGTACATACGCCAGTACTTATTAAATATTCTTTGCTTGTACTCACGCAAGGAATAGTTAAATTCATAGATGAAAGTGGATTGTTTACGTTTCGCATTACGTCATCATTGATAATTTTATGATAATATAAATTATCATACCATTACGATTTATTAGATGTATGGTTTGCTCAGAATATTCCCAGCACTACCTTGATAATTATGACCATACATTCATTCATATTCTGTATATTAATATGAAACTGTATTCCTACTTCAAAAGACGTTACTTTTTATACGTAACAATATTTTGCATAAATTGTTTTTCAACAAATGTCTGAAGTTTTTCGTGGATCCACCAGTTTTCGACTAATTAAGAAACTTTGGCGTACGAGTCTGTGCGAGTGCATGGAGTTCCTACTAGGCAGCCTGGCACGCCACTCACTATGAAACTGAATGAAATTTTATATTCCGGGAGGTCACGACATTTTTGGTCACGGCAAGGTAAATGGCTGAATCTGGGTTCACATGTTAGAGACAAACCCTCCGATGCTAAATATGTCGGTCTGCCTGCGCCAAGTGGTTGCGTTATCTAGATTGGCTATATAAAATAGAAGTTGGTATGTTCCTGCTGATGACTATACTGATTGTCTAGAAACATTGATACTTAATTAAACAACAATAACGAGTCGGAATCCATCAAAAATAAAAATATAATAAAATACTAAATATAAAATATAATAAAAATACTTAAATATACCTTAAGTTATATCTGTAACCTAAATCGCCTATAACTACGAAATGCAACCCAAGATTTGTTCAGTTTTGGTATTGCTAAGCAAGTATGTACTGATACTTTCATGCTTCGTTATTTGCAGCCATTTACCTTATCATTTATATTTTTTGTCACCATAACTACTTTTCAGGCGCCTTATCTACGTAACGCGACCACATGGGACAGGCAGACTGACACATTTAGCTTCAGAGGGTTGGTCTTTATAGTTTCAGCCATTTACGTTATAGTTACCGTTTTTGTCGCGCCCTCCTAGTCTATTAGTACCTATACCGGGTCTTAAACGAGGTGTAGTCCAAACGTTAACCAGGTATTTGAGGAAAAAAGGGAGATATCATTTATTGGATGACTTAAAAAATACATTTTGTGTGTAGGTATTTACAAAACCGGCCAAGCGCGAGTCGGACTCGCACACGAAGGGTTCCGTACCATCGTACATGATTTAACACAACAAAATCTCTCTCTCTCTTTAATTTGATTTTCGCACTTGGCCGGTTTTTTCGGCATGGTACGGAACTCTTCGTGTACGAGTCGGACTCGCACTTGGCCGGTTTTTTTCTATTAAAAATGGTCGTAACCCCGAACGAATTAAATCTGAAAACCTTCATGTCACACGCACATTTTAAATTGATTCGGAACTGGATCCACATTTTAAATATTCCATTAGGTTTATGAAGCATTAGCATAAGGACGAACTTTGTTCTTATCTGTATTTATTCCTTTCGAGGAGAGTCGGGCCGGAAAGCAATCTCGGTAATGAAGGCAGCAAGGTGCAAGGTGCTATCATCGGCCGCCCACGTGAAGCCTGCTACAATACTGAACAATTTGCGAACGGTTTTTTCATAAGAAGCAAAATTATGCTTGAGATTTTTCTACTAAGGTGCTATTGTAGTTTTCCGTGAACACCGAGTACTGACGAATTAAATATAAGAAACATATGTGAATACCTGATTATTTTCCATGCCCGTATTTATATTTGCTATTTGTGAAAATAGGGTTTTTTGATCGCCGATTTATATGACATGCAGAGATAACCTATTATTAAACATTTCTGTCTGAAAAAGGAACTTCGACGTATACCGTTTGTTTTGTATTCAAAAATTTCGATTTTTGTAAAAAAAAAACCTGAAGAAGTCTTATTTACTTCGTGAGGATGTTTATATCACTTTAGATTTTTTTCTAGTAAGAGTATTCGAAAATATTCGTCGTATTTTATTAGGTTAATTTAGAATGAGAAAGTTGCAAGCTTTTCTTTGTTTGCTTGATAATGAATAAAAAAATCACATTATAAAATAATTGTTTAAATATGTATTTTAAACATAGTTTTTTTTGTTTTCTTTATTTCATCCAAGCTTGTCTTCTATCCCCATACGAATTGTGTATACAGATTGTTTAGTATCGGGACGTCACGATTAACTTTTCATAAATTAATTGAATATTAACTTTGGTAAAAGGGTAAGGATAATGATGTTGACATAATTCTTTCGCGATTACTTTTTAGGGTTCCGTACCCAAAGGGTGAAAACGGAACCCTATTACTAAGCCTCCGCTGTCCGTCCGTCCGTCCGTCTGTCACAGGGCTCTATCTCGTATTGATGTTGCCGCTATAACAACATAGTTCATTATTTAAGCTATGTTTGAGTTATATTTTTTTGACATTGCTAATCTTTACTGAAATTTTAAACGTTATGTGTATTTGTGCATTGACCGGAATTTTATATATTTTTAATATTTTTCTCCAACGAATTCAGTCAACTTGTATTGTCTTTATTATGATTTTATTCTAGATCCTGAATTGTTTATTTTGATAATTTATTTTACACTCTTGAATTGTTTCGATTTTATACTATTTTTATCTTGTTTTTATTATGTACCTTTTTTGACTGGTCTAAATGTATGATTGTATACCAAAAAGACCTAATAAAATGAAATGAAATGAAATAGGTAAAATAAAAAATATATAAAAATTAAAGAGGTTCCCATACAAAAAACTTGATTTTTTTGTGTTAAATCTTGTACGATGGTACGGAGCCCTTCGTGTGCGAGTCCGGCTCGCAATTGGCCGGTTTTTTAGTATTCAAGTTATTTTTGAAGTATACAAAATTTGGATTTGATTTTTACCGCAGCTAACGCATTCAGATAATTACTAATTTCATTTGTATCAAATTATAAAATAAACACATCAAAAATCAATAAGAAGTGTGAACGAAAATAGTCAATTCAAAACTAAAACTGGGTTATTAGGAGTATAGTTTCAACGGCATGATTGTACAGGTAAATGTCGATTGAATAATACATTTGTTGGGGTTCTGACCTACTCATGAAATACATTACTCGAGCTTTCTCCACGCCTCACCATTAGACTAGGAGGTCGCGACAAAAATGGTAACGATAACGTAAATGGCTGATACTGGGTTCACGGGATAAAGTACAACCCTCTGAAGCTAAATGTGTCAGTCTGCCTGTTCCGAGTGGTTGCGTTACTTAGATAAGGCGCCTGACAAAGTAGTTATGGTGACAAAAATTACATATGATAAGGTAAATGGATGCAAATGAGGAAGCATGAAAGTATCAATACATACTTGCCTAGTAATACAAAAACTGAACAAATCTTTGGTTGAATTTAGTAGTTATAGGCTATTTAGGTTACAGATATAACTTAAGGTATATTTAAGTATTTAATTAAGTAACCGTCTGGTTATTGTTGTATAATTAATAGGTATCAATGTTTCCAGATAATCAGTATATTCATCAGCAGGTACATACCAGCATCTATTTTATATAGCCAATCTAGAAAACGCAACCACTTGGCACGGGCAGACCGACATATTTAGAATCAGAGGGTTGGTCTCTAACATGTGAACCCAGATTCAGCCATTTTTGGCCACCTTATCGTGACCAAAAATGTCGTGACCTCCCGGAATACATCGGCCCTTGCGGCTGACCTTCGTTCGTTATGTAATCTCAGCATCGACTTTTATAGCGGGGCTGGCGGGAAAGCAGAAATTAAAATGCTTCATTAATATGCCAATTAAATACATCCTGTGTCGATAAATCACCAAAGAATCCGAAGTCCGATACAATTATGAACTATTTATAAATTTTTCGTGAAAATTATTAACTTCTAAGAACTAAAATTTATTAATACACCGAATTTTTCAATTATAAGAAAACAAATATATTTGCTAGTTCTTGGTATTAGTCATAAAGTAAAAATATATACGATACTCCTCTATGTACTTATTAGAGTAAAAGCAAATTGTCCCTTTACAATTAATGTATAACTATATTCTGAAGTATTCAAAGTATAAGGGATAACAAGTGTTCTGCCGCTATAACAACAAATAGGAAAATTAAAAAATTATAAAAATCAATAAGATGTACTTTGGTACGGAACCCTTCGTGTGCGAGTCCGTATCGCACTTGGCCGGTGTTTAAATGGGTCTCGGTTCTACCAAATGGAAGATTACATAAACAATCTATGAAGACAGAATTTCATATCTCAGTATCAATTTAAAAGTTCTGAAGCTGTGAAATGAAGAAAAAATGTTTCATCTGAAATCGAAGTACAAAGCTTATTATTAAGTATAACTTTACTTTCCAACTTTTCTTTAGTATTAAGATAAATCTCGCAGCAGTAAAAGTATTATAATTACAGTGTTACTATGGTTTTCAGAAGAGATTTACGACTTTAGAAATTTGAGAAATATAATTTAAAAAGAAACCGGCCAAGTTCGAATCGGACTCGCACACGAAGGGTTCCGTTCCACTGTACAAGATTAGGCCGAAAGAAATCACGTTTCTTGTATGGTGGCCCCCTTTAATACTTATTTGTTCGTAATCAAATATTATTGATTACGATTTTTAATATAGGATCACATCAATATCGTTTACATATCAGGCAAATGCATTTAATAAATAGCCTGCTCCTTTTTACGTCACCGCGTACTCTGTCAACATTAGCTAAGTACTAACAAACATTAATCATTTCATAGTTCTCGTAATAAATCACCTCAGCTTAGATGAGCTTAGTCTGACTCCGTGTTACAGCGGCTCGTAGCCTAGTGGCGCGAGGACTGGCCTAGCGTACCAGAGGCCTGGGTTCAATACTGACATGCACCACTGTCTTTCTCTTTTCGAGTTCGATAAGTCCATTTCGTCACGAATGCGAGCAGGGGGTCCATTCAGAGCAAGAGTGAGTTCGAGTTCGGGAGTGAGTTAACCTAAAAATAGCTGGGAAATATATTATTATTTAAATAACGGAACCGTTATTTATACTTCCAACGTATTTACGGGACAGACCAGATTTTTACCTACCTGTAATGATGTTCAAGAAGTGTGAAAACATTAACTATTTAAAAAATTGAGTTGATATTTAGTGACGAATTCGAACTCACTCTTGCCCTGAATGGACCCCCTGCTCCATGGTTCAGAATCCATGTAAAATTGTAGGTCCCCTTCCCCTGCTAGGTGGTAGGGTTTAAGCCCGCCCGGGTTGGTACCATCTCATTGGATGAAAAGATGGTCGAAGCGGCAGTGAAAAATTGTCCGTGTTTTCCATCCAGTTCAATGTAGCCGTGCTCATAAAGGGAAGGTCCTGGCATGGCACCTTATTCCTTCGGGAATGTGGTGTATTGGGCTAATATCATAACGGTAGTTGTGTGGTATTAGCCAACCATGTCAGCTCGCATAAAAAATAAGGTATACTCGCATATTATACGAGGGCCTTCGATGATTAGTTGTTGGATTGGTAAAGGCGGTTTTTGGATGTTCACTATGTTCACGTAATTTTTAGAAAAAGGCTTGTATATTTATTGTAAAATTCTAAATACCTACCAGCGTTCGACGTTTCTCTTGAGTTTGACTATTGAACACTGAAGTAAAATCTCTCAAATTAAGTTCGTGTAAGTCCTCTCGGAAAGATGTAGGAAAAATATTGCACGAACATTTTCGTTGGAGAAATTAATTTTCATGCGTGACTGGACAACTTCGAAAATAACGCTTTGACTAAACAATTTTGTAATCCTTTACCTTTTAATCGTTTTAACCATCTTTCTTAAATTAAATAACGGTGAACCGTTCTTAAGGTGGCCCAACCCGCTCATCTCCCCATACAAAAGGGGAAAGAAGATCACGCCCATATTTCTTGTCAGAGATCCAAAAATTTGCTCAAAATAGCTTTATTTGATCGAACTAGATGTCTGATGACCATTGGCATTGTAAAATTGTGTTTGGTTTCTAAGTTACAAGGTCCGAATGTTCGCATTTTTCGCGCGTTTTATACAATAACTTTGGAGGTGGATTACGCAATGATAAAGTAAGAACATTTTAAAAAGATCATCAGACATAGCTTACTTAATCAATATTTATAATCTATTTGGTTTTTGTTCGATTTTTTACTACAGCGGTCGTGGTTTACTTTTAGCTATAAGTCGTTTTGAAATTAAAGTTTTCGTAAATCTTACCAAATCATACTATGCACATTGTCTTTTTTGTGGACATGTTTCATCTTCCTCATCACGGAGCCTGTCTTATTCTTTGAAACAGAGAAGGTCCCAGAGCGCAACAGCACGGTTTTGTACCGTGCCCGCGAATAAGTTAGGCCCGCCGGGTTGGGCCACCTTAATTCGAAAATCCGGAATATCTGTAAACGACAAGACTTAAATAGACAAGACGCATATAGCGTTGCGGCAAGGGTATGAACCGGAAATATAAGTTGGGAATGTACTTTGAGATCGCCATCAATAAGCGGTAACCAGATAGCTCGATGTACCGCTATAAGATGTACCGCAAATAATATGTTTGGCGAATTAATGTTTACCAAATGTAATGTTTAGTAAGTAGAGCCTGTGCCCCGCGCCCGCCATCTTGCCTGAATCACCTGTATCTGCTGCGAACTGGAAAATGCTGTGCGAAAGAAGAAATGAGATAATAATATGGAATTCAAATTGCGCTTTAAAACAACTTTTAAACGTTGATGCGATGTGCGAAAGTATTTTACATCCCATCTTTTCGTGCTGCAGGTACCATTAAAATCAATGTTTCTGGGAATTGGTTATTAGGGTTCCGTACCCAAAGGATGGAAACGGAACCCTATTACTAAGCCTCCACTATCCGTCCGTCCGTCCGTCCTTCTGTCACAGGTCTGTATCTCATGAACCGCAATAGGTAGGCAGCTGAAATGTTAACAGAGTTTGTATTTATTTTGCCGCTATAACAACAAATAGGTAAAATAAAAAAATATAAGAATTAAATGGGGGCCCCATACACAAAACCTGATTTTTTTGTGTTAAATCTTGTACGATGGTACGGAACCCTTCGTGTGGGAGTCCGACTCGCTCTTGGCCGGTTTTAATTTTTTGTAGATATGAATGCTTTATACTTTCTTTTGTAAATTGTTTTTTTTTTGTGGCGTAATAAAGAATTTTCAATCAATCAATCAATCAGAAATGATGATATGGAATAGAAAGCCTTTATCCTAGGTACCACCGGCGTCTACTGGCGCCATGGAGTAAGGAAGAAAGGAAATGGCGATCGAAATCCGTATAGCCAATATATAAGTCAATGGTATAGCCAGTAAATTATGACTGGATGGTATTTAGTTCGCTTACGAATTTAGGAAGAGCAATATCAATTGACCGTTGCACCAAATACTTACAAACAGATACAAATCAGCATACAACAAATCAGATGTTAAAATAAAAACTGTGCAGGGACTGTCGAGACGGGGTTGCAGCTGTGCCTACTAGCTACGTTCGTTGCCCCCTACATGGGCACCGAGTGTGGAGATGCCCCCATAAGGCTCGCTGCGTTCCCCTCTGCACGGCTAGGCTGATGCGCTGGAGGAGGAACGACCCGGCCCGACTGTCTCCAGACGATTCGCGCAGCCTCTTACTAAGCTCACTCAACAATTGCTTTCCGGCTGCGCAAATAGGACCTAGGGTTTATATTGCGAAAGGGATATTATTATAATTTCCTGGTACTTGGAAATTTTGGTTCTACCTGCTGTCTCGCAAGGGGACCCAGCGGTCCTTACGGTCGACTGCACTTAAGGCGGCCCAACCCGGCGGGCCTAACTCATTCGCGGGCACGGTACAAAACTGTGCTGTTGCGCTCTGGGACCTTCTCAGTTTCAAAGAATAAGACAGGCTCCGTGATGAGGAAGATGCAACATGTCCACAAAAAAGACAATGTGCATAGTGTATGATTTGGTATGATTTACGAAAATTTTAATTTCAAAACGACTTATAGCTAAAAGTAAACCACGACCGCTGTAGTCAAAAATCTAACAAACACCAAATAGATCATAAATCTTGATTAAATAAGCTATGTCTGATGACTGATCTTTTTACGATGTTATTACTTTATCATTGCGTAATCCACCTCCAAAGTTATCGTATAAATCGCGCGAAAAATTCGATCTTTCGGACCTTATAACTAAGAAACCAAACACAATTATACAATGCCTATGGTCATCAGACATCTAGTTCGATCAAATAAAACTATTATGAGCAAAATTTTGGATCTTTGACAAGAAATATGGCCGTGATCTTCTTTCTCCTTTTGTATGGGGAGATGAGCGGGTTGGGCCACCTTAATGGCATCATGTGCAGTGCTTATGTGTTTTTACGTGTCGTTGGAACTTGAGAACATTATTAGTGGGCGAATTCGTACGCGAACTGACCGGCCGCGCCAGTCAGTGTGTGTCTACACTTAAGAGAGTCGTTAAAGCGCTAGGACTAGCCAACTACTCGCGCCATACAAATACACCTTTTAACAAATGTGAATGTGTGTGTAGTGAAACGCTTCAGCAAATCCAAATAGAACTCCAGACTGATAATGAATTATTAATATTTTTTGATTCCATCATTTATTTAAATAATAATAAATAATAAAAAAGTTGATTTTTTTCATTTGAAATCTGAAAGTAATTCGATTTCTAGATTTAAGCAAAAACAGCATATATGCATAAACAAAAAAATCCATTTGCTTTTAGATTTCTACATTTAGTCAAAAAAGGTCGGAAATGGACACAGTTTCCGCAATTAATTTTGTATAGAAAAAGGAAGCATACATTAACGAAAATAGGTTGATTCCTAGACAAGGAATCATATATTGTAAGAATGACACTTCTAAGAGTCAGACTTAGTTAGTAAACTTGGGGTGCCTGGTCTAACTTTGCGATTTGGCTAGTACCAGGGCCTTAACCAATCAATTCCCTATACTTCGGGCGATAACTGTTTCCATGCTCTTTATGTTTTATTAGTTTTTGCAATTTTGGATTCTAAAATATGTTGTAGCATCTATGTCTGTATGTTTTAATTCTTTTAATATCCCTTTTATGTTGGAAAATATTGGCTAATAAACATTGGAAAAAGTTGTCTTTTTTACGTTCATTTTAGATTTTTTTTTACTGAAAAATACAGAAATACAAAAAAATCAAAACATGCGAACATTGAATTAAACTTTCTCAAATGATAAAAAAAAACATCTGCTAAACAGTAGGGAAACGTTAGGGCCGGGAAGACGATTTCGCTGTTTTTATGGCGGTCGCCGCGCAACAATTTTGCCTTGGCCAATGGACAAATAAATTTGTGAACATTTTCAAATCTTAGATTTCCTCTTACTTCAGGACAGCATTATTGCTGAGATACATAGGCGTTACTCGCACTTGGCTGAGCCAAAGTATGGCTGAGGCAATGAAAATTATCCGTGTTTGCCATCCTGTTCAATGTAGCCGAGCATTATAAGGAAAGTCCTGGCAGTTCAGTATTGGCCATCTATGTCCAGTTACATAAAAAAAATACATTTTATGTCAAAACTGAAAGTCAAAAGACATACTTTGACTCAGACAAGTACGAGTAACGTCTATGAATCTCAGCATTAGAGTGCCTCTGTGCCGCTTAACAGTTAAGTATGTCCTTCCCACGGTCCTTCCCTACTGGTTGATAGCGCACACACACGGATGCATGCGTCCCAGAGTTTGCAGCATGCATGTGTAATCTCTCGAGCCGTTTCAACTGAATATTACATAGCGTTGCGGCAGAGAGGCGCGGGGCGGTGTCAGTTGGGCGCAATTAGCGGTAAAATGAGATAATTATGCGGAAGGTATACTGCAGCCACAGAATTGGCAATAAGCATAGATAAGCTAGACGTAATGCCTATCGCTTCACAGTTGCCGTCTCGTTCTAGTAGTGACCGCCGCCCGCCGCCGGCACGGTTGCTCGCCTGATGATGGACCAAATGATTGGTCCGAAACGTCGTGCAACATCATCGACTCACCGTGATTAAGCCGTTTTCTACAAATCCTAAAATAATAATAAACTGAGCCCAGAAGTATGAATATAAGACGGCGAAAAGCGCACATCTATACGACGGTGAATGCCCTTTGGAGATGCATAATCCGTCCCCTTTCTACCGTCGGACAACGCGGAGCAGGCTGTGAATGCAACTATTCCCTTTCGACAGTCCCAAAATGAGACCCAACCGATGCTTTATCCATAGGGTTAGTAAACTACGGAATCGACTTCCCTGCCGAGGTATTTCCCCAAAAGCACCTGACTGGCATACTTTTCGCAGCCCCCGCGCAAGCTCGAAAGCCCATGGGCATAGTCGGTCACCTCTTATGTGAGGGCCTGGCCTGCCATATGCAGAGCTTAAAATAAAAAAAACCTAGTCAACCCCGAGAAAAAGTCAACTGGAGTAACTACGGAGCTGCCATTTAGCTATAACCTACATATTAAAGAAGCGAGAGAATAGGCATTTTCTGCACAATAGAAGCGAGAGAATAGGCCTTTTCTGCACAACAGAAGCGAGAGAATAGAAATTTTCTGCACAACAGAAGCGAGAGAATAGACATTTTCTGCACAACAGAAGCGAGAGAATAGGCATTTTCTGCACAACAGAAGTGAAAGAATAGGCATTTTCTGCACAACAGAAGCGAGAGAATAAGCATTTTCTGCACAACAGAAGCGAGAGAATAGGCATTTTCTGCACAACAGAAGCGAGAGAATAGGCATTTTCTGCACAACAGAAGCGAGAGAATAGGCATTTTCTGCACAACAGAAGTGAAAGAATAGGCATTTTCTGCACAACAGAAGCGAGAGAATAAGCATTTTCTGCACAACAGAAGCGAGAGAATAGGCATTTTCTGCACAACAGAAGCGAGAGAATAGGCATTTTCTGCACAACAGAAGCGAGAGAATAGACATTTTTCGCCTATTCCAAATACTTCGGCTGGCTGCAGCGTTGTGCTCCTGTAAGCCTTAGGTTGAACCGTAAGCTAATGTGTTACCGATAACCTCGCGGTTCCAGCCATAACGACAAACGCCTCTTGAGCTTTGAAAAGTTTCTTCCTCGAGGTAAATACCGTAAGACAAGTAAGGTAAGTCGCAATAAAAGTGCCATTAAAATACCTGCTTGAGATCCGGTATTGTCTGGGTTTTCACGGTTTCTCCGGCTCGTTAGGAGAGTGGTTACCCTATCAATTCCCTATACTACGGGCAATAACTGTTTCTATGATCTTGATATTTTAGTAGGGTTTTGAAATTTTTGATTCTAAAATATATTACAGAAATCTAGGTCCGTACGTTCTCTTTTTTTTAATATACCTTTAAGATTGGAAAATATTGGCTCATAAACAATAGAAAAACGTTCTCTGTTTTTACGTTAATTTTCTATTTTTTTTAACTGAAACAAAAAAACAATGCATAGGGACATAGAATTAAGCTTTCTGAAGTGATAAAAAAAATTTATTCAAATCTGACAACGTTTCGGGTAGGGAAACGTTAGGGCCTCGAAGACTATTTGGTTATTTTAATGGCAGTCGCCGTGCAAAATTGTGCCTTGGCCAATGGACAAAGAATGCTTTTCTTAAAATTTTCAAATCTTAGCTTTCTCGTGACTTCACGGCAGCCTTAAGGAGGGAACTGTTGAACTAAATTCACTCTCGTAACGTTGTGAGTCGTTTCGCGATGCACGCCGTATTTATCGCCGGGGTGTAGTCTTAAACGTGGCTATTCGGTCCAGTACGCGAGACATAAAATGCTCGTAACTACGCGACGGCACACGCTGCCGCACCGCTCCACAGGCTTCCAATCACATTAGAAACTCTATGAAGGGCTGACCCTGGAACTGTTTTTAGGGAAAAATGGGTTTGTGTTGATTTTAGTAATGATCAGAGACACCTTCACTTCAGGTTCTGAGAAAACATTGAGAAAAAACCAATGGAAAAAACACATTTATCAAAATGTGCATCGAGCCCAAATAGATTCTGCTTGATATTTATATGTATATATTGTATCATTAATTTGAGGTCATCCAACAGCATACATTGAAGCATTGTATCAATATTTTGAAAACAATCCGAAATATTTTGGTCTGATATCTCTTGGGACGAATACTTCTTAACTGGGGATGTAAAGGTTATCTCTAGAAAATAACTTCGACACCCAATAACATATCATAAATCACTCAGTTGGAGCGATTATATTTTTATATCTGCATGTTATTTCTTATTTTTAACAGTTACTTTTCTATGAAACTATAATTTGGATAGTCAAAAATAAAAATGCGTTGAGATGGCAAAATTAAATAAAATGTGAAAACATCGTAAAAACAACTACATATTTACGAAAGTTTACCAGATGAACACAGAAAAATTAGGTATATAAAGACAAATATCAGTATACAATTAATTATTAATCCTATTACAACAAAACTTATAAATCTAAAATTCTGAAAAATTTACGAGATCAAATTGGAAAATGTGGAGCAAACCATTACAGAACGGTACCTCGGTAGACAATAAAAGTCTAAATAAGGACTATTTATACACTCAAGCCAAATAGCTAGCGATCTGCAGGCCTATTCCTGGAATTCCCTAATCAGGAATCAGGTATCCTGATCACAGCGATTTTTGGACGGAAAACGTTGATTAATTAAAAAACTATGTTCCCGAATCTTTTCGTCAAGAAAATCGCTTGGAAAACCGCTGTAAACCGATAGCCGAAAGCCGATTACGGAATTCGAGGAATAGGCCCACCGTGCCGCATCCCCCACTCGGCAGGGACGGAGATTGGGCTATCGGTCCGGATGTTCATGGAAATTCGCGTAACTACGCCGCTCGGGGTGCAGCCTGCGGCGGAGCGCGGCGCGGCGCGGTGAAAACGAATTACTGTCGCTCGCACGAACGTATTCGACCGTATCGCTCGCCGAGCAGTATTTACCGACGGTCGTTTTCGGGAAATTGCGATCGGGTTTGCATTTAAAAAAAATACAGTAGAATTGAGAACCCCCTCCTTTTTTGGAAGCCGGATAAAAATAGACCGATACAAACGATACTAAACTGCTAATGACCGAATAATGTCTGCGCTGGCTCGGATTGTTTGTTGTCCATGCCATTGTAAATATGTCAAGACATCAATTGAAACAAAAATACTGTTTGGATCATAGACCTAGCATAGCGCGCTGTTCTAAGCCTATGGTTTGGATAAACTTTCGTAGCAAATTTTGTTATTTATCTTTTCACACATATATATCAAAACAATGCCAAAAAGTAAATATTTTCAAGTCATACATATCTAAAACCTACGACCTTTGACTTTTACTCTTCGAAATATTCACGCGTCAACTTACGAGGAAGTTTTAAAATAACCTAATGAAACTCGAACGGCTTTTCACATTTAATGAAAATCCGTTCGAGTATCATTGGGTGTGGCTTACTGTAGATATTTCAAAAAACCGGCCAAGTGCGAGTCGGACTCGCTCACGAAGGGTTCCGTACCATCGTACAAGATTTTACACAAAAAAATGACGTTTTTTGTATGGGACCCCCCTTTAATTTATATTATTTTTTCATTTTATCTATTTGTTGTTATAGCGGCAAAATAAATACACACTCTGTGAAAATTTCAGCTGCCTACCTATTACGGTTCATGAGATACAGCCCTGTGACAGACGGACGGACGGACAGACGGAAGGACGGACGGACGGACAGCGGAGGCTTAGTAATAGGGTTCCGTTTTCACCCTTTGGGTACGGAACCCTAAAAAGGAACTATTTCAAATAGTTTTGGTTTTAGACTGAATTATGGTCCTATTCTATGCCATCTAAGTATATCCATTAGTCTATTCATCGAAAACTCTATTAACTTTTAATTTAATTATAATATGACAGATATATATTCTCGGATTTGATTATCTCAGTAAAGAATAACCCGTACGAAACTTCTCTGGTGTATAGATTTTTTTCGTCATGAGTTCCGAAGAGTTCATGACAAATAAAAATGCAAACTAAATAAAGTTGATAATACAATAAAAAATACATAGTATTACAAATATTAATATGATAATGTTTTGAAAACTTACGGTTTTCCGGTGTGCAATGCCGTGCTTGGCCGACATGTTTCGCCTCCCACTACGGAAGCATCGTCAGGGCCACTTCGTTGCCCTGACGATTCTTGCGTTTAACGTTCTTACGGTAACCGTTTGAGGAGCCGGGCTGTCAGACGTAACTCCGGGGCAACGAAGTGGCCCTGACGATGCTTCCGTCGTGGGAGGCGAAACATGTCGGCCAAGCACGGCATTGCGCACCGGAAAACCGTAAGTTTTCAAAACATAATGTAAAGCGACGGTGTAAATCTAAGAACATATTAATATGATGCTGATAATTCAAATTGACGACGAAGAAGAATTTGATTTTATAGGTAAAAATAATGCGTACAATACGGTTGCAATCATGTAAGGAGCCTGGAAAATAATTTTAATAATAATACTTCCAACTTGAAGGCAGTTTCAGCATACATAATTTATCGTGATCGATTATTTAATTAAAGTTGAGGCCACACCAAATTACTAACATCTGTAGTTGTCTACGCGAGTGAACACCAATTTAACAACTTTCAACATCAAAGCGATCGTCTGATGGTACTAATAATAATTATTTATCTTGGAGCGGGGGAGAATTTGAACATTTACTCTACAAACACGTAATACCTGGGCGTCTTTAAGAAAATGCTTATCAAGTTCTATAGCTCTGCAATAGGGAGCAAATCGGGTTGCACCCACCCGATTTGCCACTGAAGTAGCTATGAATGCAGCCGTAGAAAAATAAGGGAAAGTCCCGGAAGTACACTTAGGAATTACCTTTGGGATTGGAATGTTATATGTAGTTTCTATGCCGTATGTAGGTGGTATATTAGCCATCCATTAGTGACTGCAGAAACTAGGTACATGCTTTTGGATCTGCATAAGTTTTCCCGAATTTAGTCCAGTGTGGTAATATACTTTTGAAACTGTTATTTTTACATGTTGAATCCATGCTTCATGGTCGAGTATTGATTCAAACACATTAAGGATTATAATAACAAATCAAAGCGGAAACAAAATGTTTAATTAATGCATAGATTTTTAGAATTTACCTACCCATTTTTACATTGTATCTACCCATAAACTTACTTAAAATTGGTTATTAAAGGTACAAGTCCGTAGTCGACTACACGTTGCATCAGCAGACAACGTGTCGCAACGACACTTCGTGGCGTCGTCATGTCGCTGTGGTCATTATTTCGAACCCGAATGCAGGCAGCAGTTCAATTGGCCGAATAACACGTCGTTTGCCAGTTAGTATAGTACGAAATGCAAATAAACATCAGGGCTTATAATTTTCTTGCCTGTTCACCTGCTATTCATCCGGCGAGTTAACCTACCATATTAACCGCCCAGGAGTGGGCTAATTCGTAAGCGAACTAACTTAAGCCTAAGTCCGGTAATAGATAACTCCACTTTCGAGCGTTAGTGTAAGGATATAACCCCGGAATCACATGTTGTGTTATCTCATAACGCTAACGCTCGAAAGTGGAGTTATCTATTGGTAAACTCAGGTTTCTGGTCCGCAGTGTATGTATTTTCATTAAAACGTTGGCCACGGATGAGTTCCGGTCGCCACTCCCGCCCTTCCCTGATCGTTAGTTCCAATAGATCAGTCTTTCTCAAAGTGGGCGATAACGCCTCCTTTTGGGCGCTAGAGGCCTACAGGGGGGCGGTAAAGGGTTCAGCGGAAATTCGGGGGCGTTAAGTTGTTAAGGGAGGCGATGGCTGATTCGAGTTTTTCTAATATTTTATAGTAGGTACCTAATTTAAAATAAAATTATAATCTACCTATGCTGCTAAATATTATTAATAAAGTTTCGCTGTATTGCCCTGATTAGAAATCAAAAACAAGATATAATAGTAAACTCATGTGGTACGTTATAAATATATAATTAAATTAAATTTATAATGTATCCTCAAAGTGGGCGGTAGACAAAATAAGTTTGAGAACCTCTGCAATAGATCATGCCATGAATCGCAACGACCGCGGCGTCGATGATGCAATAAATCCGAGTGTTATGTGTATTCCCGGAGGGGTAATTGGCTGATAGCTCACTGCATTATCGCGTGTCGGGCGCGCGAATGGGCGACGCGGTGGGAAGAGGGGGGTGGGAGGTCGGCAAGAGCACTGACAGTCGTATTCAGAGTGAGCCATCGATATAATCTAAAACTTATGTCGATGGAGTGGGCGGACTAAATAGCATTTTGTATGGTTAGTCCGGGGCTAGTCCGCGTGCCAAATTTTGACAGCTCACTCTGAATAGGACTGCAAGGGCCACTTTTTTGTTTAGGTATTCCTGATTATTCCAGATTAGCTTAGGGCCTTTCTTAGCAGCTTGTAATCAATACCAGAACAAGATAATCAACACTTAAGTAATAAAAGCCCTTTAAATGTCGAATAGATTCAAACAGCACTTGGTGAAACCAGGCTTACAGTCGTATTCAAACGTGGACTATCTTTACGTTGTCATAGTAGCACAACGCGATTTAGCCCGATAATCCACGTTTTAAACTTAGTACGTCCACTCTGAATATGGCTGTTATTTCTGTCCCCTAAAGCTAGTCCACATTAGTACAGTTAGAGGTGGAGTGCACACCCACTGACTCTACTCTACCGTTTTCAGCATCTACTCTACCGTACCGATTACGTCTACATTAGTAGGTGGAGGGATATTTAGCCCCGATTGCACGAAGAGACGGCCGAGTTAATCAATGTTCAAACACGTCACTTTTAGTGAAACGCATGGAGTTCCTTCCATACTGTCCATACAAAGTGACGTGTTTAATAAATGTTTAAAATTAACAAGGAAGTTTTGTCCTTTCGTGCACTCGGCTCTTATTATTCTACCGCCAACTCTACTAATGTGGACTAGGCTTTACAATGTTGTTGCAATGTCTGTCGTAAAGAAATGATCTCTCATGTCATTAGATAATGTCATTCTTCTCGTTCTTAATTAATAAAAACATATATTTATGTGTATCATATTTTTTTTCCAAAGTGAAGAATCTGTTTGCCAAAGATCACATATTTTCGTTACACCGGAAATGGAGACGAATTCGAGATATTGATCGATTGATATTGAGAGAGCATGACGTAGACCTTAAAGTCAAGTGAAACGGATATTTTTAAAATTGTTTCACTTTTTATTGTAGCAATATTAACTTAATAATTAGCTGTTCAAATAACGAATGCTAAAATATCCAGAATTTTTTGGAGGCATGCGACCCCAAATGTTCAGATATTGTATAAAGTGACGCAATTTTGGTAAAATATTTTTGCTAATTACGGGGCGCCATATTTTTTCTTCCTAAAGCCATTTTTCTCCTACAACTTTTCATTCAATGACAAACGAAGGCGTCTTTAATTGCTCCAGTGTTTTGTCATATGTAAGGGTGTATTTAGTACCATTGTACACTTATAGTATTGTACTCTATCATCTCTGCCTACCCCTCCGGGAAAGCGGCTTAACTAGACATGGATGGCTAATACCAAATTGAACATCAGATATTAGCCTAACACACCACATCGGAACTAGGTGCCATGCCAGGACCATCCATATATTGCTCGGCTACATTGAACTGGATGGAAAACACGGACAATTTTCATTGCCCCTTCGACCATCGATTCATTCAATGCGATAGTACCAACCCGGGTGGGATTATCCCTACCACCTAATAATAAGGAAGGGGACCTACAGTTTTACGTGGAATCGGAACCACGGCGAGCCACAACGGTTGAAATGGTCACCCATCCAGAACCCAACCGCGCTCAGAGGTGTTTACCCAACTTATCGAATCGCAAGGCGTCTCACCACTCGGCTACCGAGGATGACAAAATGTATGACACATGTATGCATGTGTATTTAGTACACTTTTCACATTACGGGTACTATCATCAGACAACGGTACAGTCAGTTATAATAACGAATGGAATCGCTACAGTGCATATTTCTGACAATTCGCATGCAGTTGCTCATTAAATGTTCACATATGCAAATAAAGCGACTGTTGTGTCCGTCGAGTGTGGATCGCGTGTGAGTTAAATATGTACACGAACTTTTAATATGAAATGTGCGCAGTAATGTCCTCATTTGAATATTTCGCACCCACCACGGAACGGTGTGGGGATTACGACCCGTAATGGGGCCTTTACACCGTGTGACCTGGGTATGACTTTCATCCCAATTAAAACTATCTTTATCGTTGGACAATTTGATTTGTTTTATTGTAAATATATAATTATACATTAAGAGGATAATGAGCTGATCGAGTTCCATGCAATGGCTCGGGCCTGTTTCCTCAGTCAATTTAAGAAATATTTTCGAAGCCTCCAAACAGTTGTAACATAATGTTTTAAGGGCGTATAATATGGGTATAAGTTAAGTTATCAAAAAAAATCAGACGTAGCTGTCAGTTGGTTTATTTAATGTGCAAAATTTCAGAAAAATATTTCTTAATTTGACTGAGGAAGCAGGCAAGAGTCACTGTATGGAACTGGATCACCTCATTATCCTCTTATCTCTTAAAATAAGAATATTTAAAATTTTAAATGTGATTAAAATAATAAATTGTTTCGTATCTCCTTAATTAGGGCATTGTGATTTGTGAAAACATAATGTTTTTAAAACTTTTTGTAAAATTAATTATTAAATTAAAATCATGAATAAAATCAAGCGGTAATTCATTTTCACCCGTGTAAAAATGCAGGACATTGTGCTCCTTTTTTACAGTTTGTATACTTCTGATAGAATAGTTATTGAATGCCATCATATTTTTATAGGGTATTAACGACCGCCAGTCCGTTATTTGAACAACGTAGTCTATACAAATGTACAACTAATTTATTTATGAAAAAACAATGTTGTGTCATTGCTTAAATTCAGTAAGTCTGGTTTTCACCAAGTCCTGATTTATTTAAATCGACACTTAAAAGGCCTCTATTAATAAAGTGCTGATTATCATGTACAGAGCCGGTAGTCTCAGTTCTCACCTAAATTGGCGTTTACGTAACTTCGAAGTTCCGTAAAAACGTCAAACTCTATACAAGTTTTTAATAGATATTCTGTGGTTTTACTACTTCAAGCTGTCAATGTCAAACGCGGACTTCCGATTTGTATGAAAACGCGGAGTGGACGTAAACGGCAACGTCGACGTATTTACGGCAACGTTGAGTAAGCTGTCAAATCAAGCTCGGACTCGCAAATGTTAGTTCGCTTAACGCCCACTGCGCGCGCTGTTCAATTTCTCCATACATTTGAAAACGCCAGTCGATCGGTTTGCCGTAACGCCAATTTAGGTGACAACTGAGACTTAGTTACTGATATCGATTGTGAGATGGTAAGAAACGCCTTTTAAGGTGGCCCAACCCGCTCATCTCCCCATACAAAAGGGGAAAGAAGATCACGCCCATATTTCTTGTCAGAGATCCAAAAATTTACTCAAAATAGCTTTATTTGATCGAACTAGATGTCTGATGACCATTGGCATTGTAAAATTGTGTTTGGTTTCTAAGTTATAAGGTCCGTAAGTTCGAATTTTTTGCGCGTTTTATGCAATAACTTTGGAGGTGGATTACGCAATGATTAAGTAAGAACATCGTAAAAAGATTAGTCATCAGACATAGCTTATTTAATCAAGATTTATGATCTATTTGGTTTTTGTCAGATTTTTTTCTACAGCGGTCGTGGTTTACTTTTAGCTATAAGTCGTTTTGAAATTAAAATTTTCGTAAATCTTACCAAATCATACACTATGCACATTGACTTTTTTGTGGACATGTTGCATCTTCCTCATCATGGAGCCTGTCTTATTCTTTGAAACAGAGAAGGTCCCAGAGCGCAACAGCACGGTTTTGTACTGTGCCCGCGAATGAGTTGGGCCCGCCGGGTTGGGCCACCTTAATGTGAGGATTTAGCAAATCAGTACTTGGTAGAAGAGACCCTAATTCAACTAAAAGCATCGCTGGATAAAGTGCGTAAGTGTATCTAGACGCCAGCACTGTTTAATTATGTTTGCCCGTCTTTAAGCCATATTTTATTTCCAGTCAGTCTCTTAACAACCTGTAAGTTTACCTTCGCGGCAACGAAGAAAGCTTTGTCTTTCAGAGCGTATGATCGTGTGATCACTGAAGCGAAGGCTGAAGACCCAATTTGCTCTTCGTATATTACATATACATATCACAATACGTTCGTATATATGTACTACGTATGTATATTGTGAATAGAGACAACACGCGTACAGTTGGCCAATTCAGGGAATTCCAAGTTGATGAATCGGGAGTGTTCTCAGGAGAGTAAATTTTGCATCACTTTTGTGTATCGATCGCAGCGCCACACGTAATGAGTGGCACGAAATGGCTTACAGTAAGTGTGCTATCCGAATTCCGCGCTAGTAAAAAAATCATATCGATTTTATAAGCGAGCTGCTGTAATCAACCCTACAAGAGCAAGTAAGCTGCCCAGGATACAATCTCCTAGCCATATTTAATTAAGATCCGTTCAGTGGTTTTCTCGTAAAAACGTAACAAATGTTAGGATGGCCAACCATTTCAGGATTGTATCCTACATTTAAATCTCACTGAGAGAGAACGTTGACCAATTTTCTATTGTAATTTCATATTTTGTATGATTTTATTGTTAAGTAATTGTAAAGTTTTTGCATTGTATCGTATTGTATTGTTTATTCATCATCCATAGACAGTATACTGCACTCGGATTTGTCCATCGGTATATTTTTCATATTTTAGCATCAGCAAGTTCAGCAAAACAGAACACAGCGAAGAAGAACTGGCAAGAAACTCCGCTGTTTTTTTTTTAACGTCCACTTAGGGTCGAGTGCACGAAAGAACAAAAAATCAAAATCAACGTCAACGTATGATTAAACAGGTCACTTTCTATGGACGCTAAGGAAGGAACTCCAAGCGGTTCACTAAAAGTGACGTGTTTGAACATTGATTAACTCAGCCGTCTCGTCGTGCAATCGGGGCTTAGTCTAAATTTACAAAAGCGTTTTTTTTTTTTAACATAATCACAGGTAAAACACTAAATTAACATGATTTCACGCAAGTTAACCATTCATGCCGCATTCATCATTGAATTCGTGTGAATTCACTGAATTCGTGATGCACGGCAGACAATTTGTGGCGAGGGCGCGTCGCGTATCTTCGGCGCCGCCGCCTTGTCGTCCCGGAGTCCCGTCGGCGTCACTTCGCTCCCAATTATATCATTTGGCAGGTCTTGTGTGACGAGAGGGAACAGCGGGGGGAGCGGGGTGGAGGCGGGGCGGGACGGGAAGGTTAAGGCGGGAATACAAACCGACCCTGTTACTAATAAACCCAGATCATCCTCTGAATAATTATACAATGCTTTGTCCATTTCTCTCGAATTCTCGGTTGTATGTGAATGCAAAGTATAACTGTTCCGAGGATGGTCTGGGTTTATTAGTAACCGGATGAATGGATAAGTTACGAAAAGGTTTACTATTTCAGTGAAACTGAAGACTGCAAATTGTTTCAAACATTGATTAATCTTTTAAATAATACTTAATGAATCTGAAAAACCGGCCAAGTGCTAGTCGGACTCGCACACGAAGGGCTCCGTACCATCAACACCAAAAAATCAGTTTTTTTTGTATGGGGCCCCCTTTATTTTTTATTATTTTTTATTTTACCTATTTGTTGTTATAGCGGCAAAATAAATACACACTCTGTGAAAATTTCAGCTGCCTACTTATTACGGTTCATGAGATACAGCCCTGTGACAGACGGAAGGACGGACGGACGGACGCCCAGCGGAGGCTTAATAATAGGGTTCCGTTTTAACCTTTTGGGTACGGAACCCTAAAAATAAAATTTAAAAAGATATTGCGTACTATTGGATTTATCAGGGCCTGCAAAAAGTTTGTCGTTAAACGTCTTTAAAATCATACGGAAACACTCCGTGTTTATGGACAAAGAAGTGAATCATAACAAAAAGGTCTATTTCATCTGGCCTTAATAACTCCACACATATTATTCTCTAGAAGAGAGGTTCTCAAACTTATTTCGTGTACCGCCCACTTTGAGAAACCCTTATTTTCCCGGGTCCCCCAAAATGGTCTGGCTTTACCAGATCTTTAAAAAATACGCACTCCATATTTGGTATTTATTTCAAGTTCACTAGAAGCGATTCGCTAGCATAGACATTTCACAATCAATCTAACGCACATGCCCCACCCACTTTTATCAAGACGAACTTGGATGTATCCTCGATTTGGAGACTAAAGTTCATGTTATAAGTCTAGCACATACCGATAAGATTCAATGAATAAGATTGCTTTTTAGGGTACCGTATCTAAAAAGTGCCAACGGAACCTATTACTAACCCTCCGCTGTCGGTCCGTCCGTGTATCACACGGCTCTATCTTATGAACCGTAATAGGTGGACAGCTGAAACTTTCACAAAGTGTGTATTTATTTTGCCGCTATAACAACAAATAGGTAAAAATAAAAAATTATAAAAAATTAAGAGGCCCATACAAAAAACGTGATTTTTTTGTGTTGAATCTTGTACAATGGTACAGAACCCATCGTGTGCGAGTCCGACTCACAGCCAGCGACCTATCCATCACTTAACGCCTAAAAACAAATGCGTGGTTCTTCTTCTTATTCTTCTTTAAAGGCTTCACACCAGGCTGGTGGATTAGCCTTTTTGGCAATCACGCTTGAGTTTTGCGTATTTCTGCCAGTGTCGAGTAAAAGCAAAGCACGGTATAATCGGAATAAATGTAGATATTAAAAAGGATTTTTGAATTTAGTGTTGATTTATTACGTTACTTTCGTGAGCTCTATGTTGTATAAAATGTATCAAAAATAAATAATCAATACCATGGAGCAGGCGCCAGGTAGAAAATAAATACACAATATTAATTAACTGCTATGGGTAGGTTATTAGTTAAAGTTTAATATTGTTTAATTTAATAAATTTTAAAATGAATGTGATAACACGCATATTTCTAGCGCAGAGAATAGTTTCGATATTAGTAGGAAGAGGAATTTTGAAGAAGGGTAAAGCTACGTAAAGGAGGGGAAAATGCGTGGTTCGTAACATTATTATTAAAACGTCACCGTCACTGTCAACCAGCGAGGAATCGCTGATGCCAACCTTGTTCGCGCTTAGCCTGATTTCCAGCAATGTCGATTTTAATATGAGGAGATTATGAACTACATATAGATTATGAACCATTAAATCAAATGCAATTCCGGTAGAAGGTTGGCCACTATTCCCACCTTAATGTAATACGTAATTTCCTGAGAGCTAAATTCCTCACATCCGCACAGTGATGTGTCAAGCCGGATTATATCGCGTGTGAGGTGACGTACCGCAAACGTGTTGATACCCATTAGCGTAACTCGATGAAAAAATGGCGATCACTGCAAAATACTTCTTCTTCTAGGATACATAAAGTAAACAACATATAATGCAGTAAAAGTATGTACCTACTTACGGTACGCCTTACCGTAACCTGGAGGAACCAACAAAGAAAAACGAATTACAAATGCCTAATGATGTTTTTACGGTGAAAGAAAACATCATGAGGAAACTCACCACTTCGTTGGTGTTAGGTGTTCCAGCAATAGCTTACACTTATAAGCTATTATTTTTAACACTAATATAAGCATTTATATTTCGGGAGGTCACGACAATTTTGGTCACGATAAGGTAAATGGCTGAATTTTGGTTCACATGTTAGAGACCAACCCTCTGAAGCTAAATATGTCGGTCTGCCTGTGCCAAGTGGTTTCGTTCCCTAGATTGGCTATATAAAATAGATGCTGCTAGGTATATAGCAGCATCTATTTTGAATAAACTGATTGTCTGGAAACATTGATACTTCTTAATTTTGCAACAATAACCAGTCGGTTTTTTAATTAAATACTTAAATATACCTAAAGTTATATCTGTAACCTAAATCGCTTATAACTACGAAATGAAACCAAAGATTTGTTTAGTTTTTGCATTGCTAAGCAAGTTTGTACTGATACTTTCATGTTTCGTCATTTTCATCCATTTACCTTATCATATATTTTTTTTGTCATAATAATTACTTTTTCAGGCGCCTTATCTACTTAACGCAACCACTTGGAATAGGCAGACTGACACATTTAGCATCAGACGGTTGGTCTTTATCCCGTGAACCCAGTTTCAGCCGTTTACGTTATCGTTACCATTTTTGTCGCGACCTCCTAGTCTATTAATGCTGTGCTCAAATGGCCCAAACCGAGTGCTGTCTCCAAAGACATTTAAGTTGCCTCCGATATTTTATTGGTTTAAGAATATATAAAACACCCGATTGATCATGAGTATCGGTATGTGGCGGCATCACAGAATAAGTAATAGTGCTACGCACAGAAGTTGCACTCCCTGACAGTAAGTAATCAATTTTGATCTTAATTGACGCTAAGCTAAAGTATCTATTACTTCGCTCACTGTCGACGCGGCGGCGAGATGAAACGCGTCCGCGCCCCCCCGCCCCACCACACACTTTTGTCGCTCGAATGTGGATTGCGCTAGGGTTGTCATGCGCCTCCGCCGCCTATCGTATTAAGTCGAATAAAACAGAACTTACAAAACTATTTGATTATTCTGTTTATTTAATGTATCATCAATTATCTAACTCCTACTGAAAAGCGGTGATTATTCGGCCAGTATCATATGTATGACCGTGTTTGCACATATTACAACGTTTGATGTGTTCATCAAGACTCTCTAAGAAAGCCATGTTTCAACGAATATGCTATGATGTAGAATCAACCAACAGCACAGTCTTATGTATGACTCGTATGAGCGGCTCGTAGCCTAGTGGCGCGGGGACTGGCCTAGCGTACTAGAGGTCTGGGTTCAATGCACCACTTTCTTTCATTTTCCGAGTTCGATAAGTGCATTTCGTCACGAATGTGAGCTGCTCCATGGTTCGGAATCCATGTAAAACTGTAAGTCCCCTTCCCCTACTAGGTTGTAGGGTTTAAGCCCGCTCGGCTCCGTACCATCGCATTAGATTAAAAGATGGTCGAAGCGGCAATGAAAAATTGTCCGTGTTTTCCATCCAGTCTCGTTCATTCGGGAATGTGGTGTATTGGGCTAATATCATACGGTAGTTGTGTGGTATTATCCATCCATGTCAGGTCCATGGAGGTTATTTCTTCACCTCCATGGTCAGGTCGCGTAAAAAAAAGTGACTTACATAGGTACTTGTCAGTACGTGTCTTTTCCGGTCATCTGACCATTATGCTTTCACTAGAAAAAACCAATTAATGTAGTTTTTTCCTTATAATATATGGTTAAAAATTACCTAATTTATTAAAAAAAAGTGCTGTGCTGATATCAGTTAATTAGGTGTCAACATGTCCCTCATAACACATATACCTACAGATAAGGCAAAACGTCAATACAAAATGTCAATAAACCGAAACTCAAAAAACAAACTTACCTTTCAGAATCTTTCGGTAGCGCAAAGAAAAATAACTTCATTTTTTTCTGTATACTGTATCCGTTAACGCAAAAGTTATTATAATACATTATCTGATGATAAGACATTATTGCGAATAAATACGTCGAAAGTGCGATTTCCGAAACGACTGATTGACTGGACGTGCGAGCGTGTGCGCGCGGCCCTTACTCAACTTGGAACCTCGGGTTCCCAATAGCGGTGGGGGAAAGTCTGAGTAGGTATTTAGAAGTGACGGATGCCTGGCGGCATGCTTTGTGAGCATACCGCACACACACACGTGTATAGGTGTTTCCCCCCGCCTCAGTCCACGCGCGCTGCGACGCGTGCCCGAATTATTTAGTGAATATACGCCCTTCTACCAGATTGCACGCGTTTCACTCCGGACTGGCGAGTCGACATTTACTTACGCCAAAGTGGTGACACCGACGTGATCTCGACGAAAACGTTTAAAAAAAAAAATGGCTCATCCCGCCGGACAGTACGCGAACATCCTACCACCGGTGGCACCGCAGCCGGCAGCGACACCTTCCGACGTAGCGGGAAACCTGGCCGCGATATCAGTATCCTCCCGGATTCCCGAGTTCTGGAGGCAGGAACCACGGCTGTGGTTCATTCAGTACGAGGCGGCCACGGCCTCGCAGCGACTGAGCGACGAGCAACGATGGCAGTCCGTTATCGCGAAACTCCAGCTGACAGATCTACAGCAGGTTAGTGATATGCTGACGTCGCCGCCTGCAGAACGGAAGTATGAGGCCCTAAAAGAAAGGCTCATCTCGGTCCACGCCGACACCGAGCTCCGGAGGTTCCAGCGACTACTCGGCGAGATGGAGCTCGGGGACCAGCGCCCGTCCCACCTACTACGGCGGATGAAAGACTTGGCCGGGACCAAAGTTAGCACGGAGGCGCTGAAGTTCCTGTGGGCAGGCCACCTCCCCAGCACCGTACGCACAGTGTTGGCTGTCAGTGAATCTCAGGATCTAGAGGCACTGGCGGCCGTGGCGGATAAAGTGATGGAGAACACAATACGGACGGACATCGCCCCCGTCTCCGCCAGTGATACCGCCACACTACAGCAGACAGTGATGGAGCTAGCACAGCAAATAAGAGGGATGATGATCGAAATAAACGAAATCCGAGCCGATAGACGGTGGGACCGGAGCCGCCACGGCAGCCGCAACCGCAGCGAGAGTCGACAGAGCCGATCGTCATCAGCGTCGCGTGACCGGCGCAACTCGGGATGGCAGGAACGCCGGGCAGCGAAAAATCCTGACTGGCTGTGCACGGCGCATTTTAGGTACCGGGAGAGAGCCCGCACTTGCCGTCAACCATGCGAATGGCACGCGGGAAACGAGTAGCGGAGCAGCGGTCGACCTCGGCAGACCTCTGCTCCATGGGGAAACCCAACAGCCGGCTGAAGGTGAAGGACACAACATCCAGTTTAGAGTTTTTAGTGGACACTGGTGCAGGCGTTTCCGTCGTTCCGGCGCCAAGGGGAGCGCAGCGCGACCCGAACCATGTCCTATATGCTGCGAATAATACAGTTATAAGGACATACGGCGAGAAAACAATGCGGCTCAATTTAGGTCTACGACGCCCGTTTGTGTGGACATTTATAGTGGCCGACGTCAAATACCCCATTCTTGGTGCCGATTTCCTCGAGAACTTTAATTTAATGCCGGATTTGCGTCGGAAAAGACTAGTGGACGGTGAGACGAGACTCGAAATTGTAACTGTGGTGGACCGCAATAGTGATTATAATTTGTCGTTTCATTGTTCTTTTATTTTTCTTTTGTCTGTTTTTTGCATTTTTACTTTTACTTTTACTTTACCTTTACTTTTATTATTATCTGTTTTCAGCTTTTGGTTTTTTAATTGTTTAGTTTGATGATGATTTACGCATGCTGTATTGACATCTCGTAGAATGTACACATAATTCTTGTTTTATTATGTTATCCTAGTAATGTTAAGTGTATGATTCTGTATGTCGATCTATTAAATAAATAAAATAAAAAAAAAAAAAAAAAAAGTATTAAAGCCCTAAGCACGAACGACCCGCTACACGAGGCGTTACGTAAGTACCCTAAGTTAAGTCAGCCTATAGTTTTTAACGCTTCGTCAACCACCCACGACGTTGTACATTTTATAGAGACGACGGGACCCCCGGTTTATGCAAGGGCGCGACCCCTTCCTCCTGATAAATACCACAAGGTAAAAAAGGACATCGAAAATATGTTAGAACAGGGGATATGCAGGCCATCTTCGAGCCCGTGGGCCAGCCCATTGCACGTAGTGGTTAAGAACGACGGTGAATATAGGTTATGCGGGGACTACCGACGACTTAATTTAGTGACGAAACCCGACAGATACCCGGTACCAAGGTTGCAGGACTTCATGTACATGGCTCACGGTAAGTCGCGTTTTACGAAGTTGGATATGCAAAGAGCATACTATCAGATCCCTATAAATGAACCCGACATAGAAAAGACCGCAATTATCACTCCCTTTGGGCTATTCGAGTTTCCCCGAATGTGTTTTGGACTTCGATCTGCTGGGCAGACGTTCCAACGATACATGCATCGGGTGCTAAGAGGACTCGATTTCGTTTTCGTGTACCTCGACGATTTATTGATCGTATCCGAAAACGAGGTCGAGCACCTGAAACATGTCGACATAGTGCTCGAACGACTCAACACACATGGCGTGAGGTTAAATGTGCAAAAATGCACATTCAATCGGACATCGCTGCAATATCTAGGCTACCAGGTGTCCAGTGACGGCATACGTCCGCTGGAAAACAAAACACGAGCGATAACAGAATTTCCGCGCCCAACGACAGTCCAGGAGTTAAGACGTTTTTTAGGGATGCTTAACTTTTATAGGGACAGCATACCACATGCCGCTGAAAGTCAACGCTTACTGAATATGTACCTAGCAGGATCGAAAAAACGGAATGACAACACCACCTTAACCTGGACTGACGAAACGAATAGTGCGTTTGAGCAATGCAAAAAGAGCATAAATAACGCCGCCACACTCGTGTTTCCCTCGGCAGAGGGGGGAGAATTACATTTGATGACCGACGCTTCTGCGAATTGTATTGGGGCAGCCCTGTATGAAAACGTCAAGGGCGTCAAACAACCTCTTGGTTTCTTTTCCAAGGCATTGAGCAAAGCGCAGGAAAAATATTCGACCTTCGACAGGGAACTCCTAGGGATATATATGGCAATAAAATATTTTCGACGGCTCGTAGAAGGCCGCCTGCTCACAGTCTACACCGATCACAAGCCACTGGTTCATACATACGAGAAAGGCTGCAGCGATAACGATACCCCACGCAGGATTAGGCAGCTCGGTTTTATTTCAGAATATTGCTCGCGACTTATACACGTACCGGGGACATTGAACCCTGCCGCAGACGCCTTAAGTCGCATAAATGCAATAACATGTCCATCACCGGTCGACTGGGTTGAGCTAGCGGATAAACAATCAGACAAGGAACTACAGGAATTAATTGCCCGAGATCCGCCGCCTGTGATGAAATACGAGACGACTGCCGACAAGGTCGCTCTATATTGTAATGTGCAAGAAGGCAAAATACGGCCGTACATACCAAAGGATTATCGTTTCAGCATTTTTCAATCACTACACGGGATCGCCCACCCAGGGATCCGTGGAACGCGGCGATTAGTAACGCAGAATTACTATTGGCCTGGGATGAAAAAAGATGTTGCGATATGGGCGAAAGCCTGCGTAGACTGTCATAGAGCAAAGGTCACTAGACACACGCATGCTCCACTTGGGACTTTTGAGAATGCAGGGCGTTTTGAGCACATTCACGTCGATTTTGTAGGGCCCCTACACGTCTCTAAGGAATGTAGGTACGTCGTCACTATTATAGACCGACAGACATCGTGGCCCGAGGCAATTCCTACCAAGGACCAAACAGCTGAAACGGCCGCGCGGGCAGTGTACAATCACTGGATTACGAGGTTCGGTACACCGATGGTGATCACTACCGATCAAGGACGCAATTTCGAGTCCGAGCTATTCGCAGCCCTCAGCCAAAGGATGGGAATGAAGAAGGTGCGCACGACAGCGTACCACCCACAGGCGAACGCAAAGGTAGAAAGGCTGCACAGAACCTTAAAAGCAGCCCTAATGGCTCGCGGGGACACGCAAAATTGGGTCGACGAGCTACCAACGGTCATGATGGGACTTCGAGCAGCGCAGAGAGACGATACATGTGTCAGCCCAGCGCAGCTGGTGTACGGAACGACAATGCGCCTACCGGGAGGGTTCCTTGAACCACATAAAAGACAGAACATACCGATGGAAGAAACGTTCGTAGAAAGGTTACAGACGCACATAGAAAACCTGGCAGCGGTCCCCCAACGGCAGGCGCGACAGAATTCCGTTTTCGTCCATCCCCAGCTCCGAACGGCGTCACACGTGTTCATAAGATGTGATAGAGTGACACCACCATTAACAGCCCCGTACACCGGACCATATGAAGTCGTAGGGCACGGAGAAAAAATTTTCATAGTACGGTTACCGCGTGGAGAAACCACTGTCTCGATCGATCGGTTGAAACCAGCCTTTATAGCTAAAACAATCGAGACATCTTCGCCGGTGCATCCGGTCGCAAACCAGCCACGGAACCCAGCATTAGTCACTACAAAACCAGGACATAGCGTACGTTTTCGGAGCAACACGGCGCCATTGCCTACCACACGGCTGCCTCCGGTTGCATCCGCGGAGTCTGCAAACACCGCGCAGGCAGCGGCGACGCCTGCATCAATTCTTACAACTCGCTCAGGCCGCATCATAACAAGGCCATCGCGTTACTAGGCTGACGAATACACAGGTACCGACGGGCGACCATTCCGAAAAGTAAAGAATAATATTAGCTACACATCGTGCAGCCAAACCCAGATATTTCATTAAAAGTTGCACGACTTAAAGTACCCTTCTCAGTAATTGCACCATAGCAACGCAAAGTTGCATATTGCAAATATAATAGGTACCTATCAGCTCGACGTAAATTACCTCGTAATGAACTTGTGAACAATGTTAAATCGCAGTGTAGCATTTCAGCTGGCAAACATGTTGTAAATACGTAGGTATGTCGATTGACCATAAGCATTCTTCAACGTCGAATGGACGAGGAATTGTATTACTTGAATTGTATGATTGTTTTAATCAATGACAAGCAAATATTTTCAGGTCATGCAGTTTTATGTACACTTCCAATCATTTATTTCTTTACACTTTAGAATGTTTTATTATTTTGTATTTGATGTCTGTATTGTATTCAATGTGTGAACGTGTTTAAACTCTATTAAATTAATTTTAAATAAAGTTTTTTTTAAAGGGGGAATTATGTGGCGGCATGCTTTGTAAGCATACCGCACACACACACGTGTATAGGTGTTTCCCCCCGCCTCAGTCCACGCGCGCTGCGACGCGCGCCCGAATTATTTAGTGAACATACGCCCTTCTACCAGATTGCACGCGTTTCACTCCGGACTGGCGAGTCGACATTTACTTACGCCAAAGGTACATAGGAACATCGAATAAGTAAGGATTGGAGGGGCGACGAAAACTATCCGTATAACGGCAGCGCAGACACCTTTCAGTGATAATACATACTTTACAGTAGCAGTCCTTACGTGTCTGAAACGTGGCTACTAGTCCGCCTGATATTGCATTGAGGGTATTATTAGTTCACAATAGCTGTTTTTTTTTGTTCGCAGGGGTATCCGTATAAGAACTGCATTTAGAGAGATCTTACAAAAAATATGATTGCATTTTTTAAGCAATGATTTTAGTATTGGCTTCTCTACGGAAAAAAAATGTTTTTGATTTTTGCTTCGAAATAAGCTTATTTTTGCAGCTACGCCCTATAAAAAAAATCAAATCGATAGCAAAAAAAAAAAACATTTTAAGAGTATAATCGTCGCATGGAACTGATCGATTTATCGCAAAAAAGGAATTTGTTTTTCTTGTCGGCGTAAATACAAAATTAATTTTTCTTCGAAGCTAAGATCGACCTCTACTGTTCTTCCGTTGAGAATAAATTATTAAAATACTTTTTAGGGTTCCGTACCCAAAGGGTGAAAACGGAACCCTATTACTAAGCCTCCGCTGTCCGTCCGTCCGTCCGTCCGTCCGTCCGTCTGTCACAGGGCTGTATCTCATGAACCGTAATAGATAGGCAGCTGAAATTTTCACAGAGTGTGTATTTATTTTGCCGCTATAACAACAAATAGGTAAAATTCAAAAATAATAATAATTAAGGTGGTCCCCATACAAAGAACGTGTTTTTTTGTGTTAAATCTTGTACGTTGGTACGGAACCCTTCGTGTGCGAGTCCGACTCGCACTTGGCCGGTTTTTTAAAAAGATACCCCAGCATTTTTTTTTTTAAGATCTCTCTAAATCCAGGGGCTCATTTAGGTAAGAGTGAGTTCGAGTTCGGGAGTGAGTTAACCTTAAAATAGTTGGAAAATATATTATTATTTAATTAACTGTTAATTATACTTCCAACGTTTTTATGCGACAAACCAAATTTTTTACCAAACTATATCATTTGACTGATTATATCATCAAGATGTGTTGAAACAAAAACTATTTAAAAAATTGAGTTGATATAATAGGGACTAATTCGAACTCACAACTGAATGGGCCCACAGTTCTTATAAGCGAGAAAAAAAAATAAAACGCTATTATTAATGAAAGCTTGAAGAACCCATTTTCGAGCTTCAACAAACGGTCTATTCGCTGCCGCTATACGGATGAGTTTTGGTCTACCCTCCAGCCCTTCCTACTCAATGACAAGGGACGAAGACAAGCGCCGCGCGCTCACTTTTGCTGCTCTGTTAAAATTGTTGGGACGCGATCCCCTGCGAAGAGAATCAATTTACGAGCGAATTTTACGAGGATGCTCGTGTCTGATGCCCGAATTTATTGCAGGTTTAGCGCAGCCAAACCTTTTCGGGTCGTCTCTGTGCTGACTACACGATCGACGTCTAAAGTTGCTTACAACGCCGACTTTCGCATGTACCGTGAGATTTCTTAACAGGTTGCGCTAATGAGCCCAATGAAGGCGACATAATTTTTATATACATTCAAACTATCGCGCTTAAGTCGAGGTCAAGGTTTGGTAGGATTGAATTATGTAATAAATACTAAATTAACTGCACACTTAATAATCTAATCTAACCCCACTTTTATTCTTTTTTTTTATTCTTGTGTAGCCTCAATAGCCCAGTGGCGCGACACTTCGGCGATCGCTCTCCGAAGTTAAGCAACGCTGGGTCCGGTCTGGTCTTGGATGGCCATTCGACTGTTGAGAGAGGCTGGCCGTGGTTCGGATTCCACGTTAAACTGTAGGTCCCCTTCCTTACTTACTAGGTGGTAGGGTTAATCCCGCCCGGGTTGGTACCATCGCATTGGATGAACGATGGTCGAAGCGGCAATGAAAATTGTCCGTGTTTTCCATCCAGTTCAATGTAGCCGTGCAATATAAGGAAGGTCCCGGCATGGCACCTAGTTCCCATGTGGTGTGTTGGGCTAATACCATGACAGAAGGTGTGGTATTAGCCATCCATGTCCAGTCACGTAAAAAAAATCTCAGTCAACTATTTCGGATGGACAATAAAAGGAACAAGGCAGGATCAAAGTGAAAATTGAATTTCACTTTGATCCTGTCTGTGCATTTAAGAATGTGCATTTCGTCACGAATGCGAACTGCTCCATGGATCGGAATCCATGTCAAACTGTAGAACCCTTTTCCTGCTAGGTTGTAAGGTAAAAGCCCACATCGGATTGTCGAAACGAAAATGAAACATTTAGCCATGATAATAAAGGTAATTTCCTGGCAATGCACCCAATTCCTTTGAGAATGTGGTGTGTTGGGCTAACACCACGGTGAGTCCTGTTATTAGCCATCCATGTCCAATTATTTTTAACCGGCTGCACAAAAGGAGGAGGTTATGTATACATAAAGTCGACTTTATGTATTTTTTATTATTGGTCAACAGTTTCGGACGGACCATATTAGTATGAAACTGATGTAAAAGATAAAATAATATTTAATATTATTTTATTCTTTCTATGAGTAGCAAATTTAGTCAGTTCAACTTTAATTGTGTTGTAATGTATTGTAGATAACCTACACTTGAATATGCCATGTCATGTCATGTAGGTATATGTCAAAAATATAAAAGACGCACGCTCTCATGCACAATACGCAAACATACTTTGCCAGTATAGTACAAAAGAAGTTTAAAACTTAATTCAAATTTAAGTATGCATTTGGTTAATCCATTCCACCGCTCGCAAGATATCCAAGCAGAATCGGTATGAGGGCATGGGTCTAATATCGGGGAAAAAGTCTTTTCGCATTATAGTATGTATGAACTTGTAATAAAATCTCTTTGGCTATACTATTTGTATCTGGCTGGTTTTGGTATCATTGAAAGTTTAAATTTTAAAGAACATAATTCCAAATTCAAATTAGGAAAATGTGTGATTCTCATTTGTTTTTCGTACTGTCAAAATGAGTGAATCTAATGAAGAAATTCGATACATTTTAAAATTTTACTACAAAAAAGGTAAAAATGCAACGCAAGCCGCGAAAAAAATTTGCGATGTTTATGGACTTAGTGCAGTGTCTGTGAGAGTAGCACAAATTTGGTTTAAGCGTTTTCAATCCGGAAATTTTGATGTCAAAGATGCACGTCGCTCTGGTCGCCCTATTACGGATAAAATGGATGCCATTTTTGAAAAAGTGGAGCAAGATCGGCATATCAGTAGTTACGACGTAGCTGAAGAACTAGGAATTGACCACAAAACAGTTTTGGCGCATTTGAAAAAAACTGGGTACACAAAAAAGCTCGATATTTGGGTACCTCACGAGCTCACTGAAAGAAACCTAATGAACCGTGTACTCATTTGTGATTCTTTATTACGACGTAATGAAACCGAACCATTTTTGAAGAAGCTGATAACTGGTGATGAAAAGTGGATCACGTACGACAAGAACGTGCGAAAAAGGTCGTGGTCAAAGGCCGGTCAAGCTTCACAGACTGTGGCGAAACCCGGGTTAACTCGCAACAAGGTGATGCTGTGTGTGTGGTGGGATTGGAAGGGCATTATTAATTATGAGCTGTTACCACCAGGCAGGACCATCGATTCTGAACTCTACTGCGAACAACTGATGAGATTAAAGCAAGAAGTTGAGAGAAAGCGGCCGGAATTAATCAACAGAAGGGGTGTGGTTTTTCATCATGATAACGCTAGACCTCACACATCTTTAACCACTCAGCAAAAACTAAGAGAGTTTGGCTGGGAGGTGTTAATGCATCCGCCGTATAGTCCTGACCTTGCACCTTCAGATTTCCACCTGTTTAGGTCTCTTCAGAATTCTTTAGGCAGTGTCAGGTTAACATCACGAGAGGACTGCCAAAACCACTTGTCGCGGTATATTGATCAGAAGTCCCAATATTTCTATAGCAATGGGATCATGTCCCTACCTACAAGATGGCAAAAAGTTATCGAACAAAATGGTACCTACATACTTTAGTTAAATGTAAATAAACCATATTAAAAAATGTTTTGAATTTTCTTAAAAAATGCGAAGAAACTTTTTCCCCAACCTATATGTATAGTTTTATTTACGAATACCTTCGGCCAATAAAATCTTTCCTAATAAATAATGATCATGTTGATAAGAACCTATTAATCTGTGGTTAACGTATTCGCGACCGTTAAAAAAATCTTTATGAAAGGAAAAAGAAAAAAATCGCCAGCGAGCGCACATTCTATTAGAATTGATTGTGATACACATAAGCTGAATGGATCAATCTTGTGATTGGTGGTTTGTCCGCTCTGTTGGTAGGCGGTTTACGTGTCAGGTGGATTGATGGATGGGCGAGCAAACTTGAAAAGATTGGCAAAAACAATCTTGCGCTAAACCACCGCTGCTTTTGGGCTTGTTCAACTTACATCGTGTTTACTTGTTGATATATGAAAATAGTGATATAAATAAAATACCGTTCCTATAAGGGAAACCTGGAACATTTCCGTATGCTGAAGATTTTCTCAAACACTATTGGACGGAGATTCTTATTCATTGGCAGATTTTAAACCATATTGGCCCGTCTGAATAGGGTAAAGTATTTTTGAGAAATCCATGGTTTGTTTTATTATTAGTACCAAACTGTTGTCTGTTTTGATGTGATTTGACGTGACTTTATTTCGCAGTATGGAAAAAATAAGAAATACTGTTACAGCTGCATTTTATACTATGCAACAATACTATTTTTGTAAGCCTTTTGATTACCGTGGTGAGTTTTCATTTTGAGAAATTAACGGATTTCTACTCACGGCGTTATTTGTAATAATAATAATATTTTACCACCTACTTTTAAGCAAGCTGTATTTGCAAATGTACTGGTGAGCCTTTTTTGTGAGGCCTTGGATATGCTAAAAATACTTATCATGGATTCAACGAACCATAAATCAGTAAAGCTCGTTCGAATCTACGTTATTTTCCTTTCCATTCAGGGCTCTTCCACTCGATTGACTTTTAAGAGTTTACATAATACAATTTCCAAGGATTTAGCGAACGTTCGACACTCAAGATCGAGCTTTTGAAAAAAATAACAAAACCATGTTTAAGGAATGTTACATGTTGTAGTTATCGACATCGACCGTGAAACAAGGAAACACTCATTCAAGAAAGAACCGTTTAAAAGTAAAGTAAAAGTAGAGTTAACACTAATGTCAAAGTAAATTCTTCTTCTGTTAACTCTACTGAATCCGCAATGACTGAATGCCAAGAACACACGTTCTGTCACCACACATGACTCGTGTTTGCTTGCTACCAGCCTCAACGTCCATATTATCATTAATATATTTTCCAATCAGATCTTTTATCTGACCGAGATCAAACAAAATGCAATGAAATTATCCTTTGGATGTATTCCTTGGCTGGAATATTATGTTGATGCGAATAACTTCAGTTTTAGGATTGAAACTCTCTTATTCCATCAGAACATATCATAACGAAGGATCTTTTATTAACTGAAAGGCATTAATTTTTGCTTGCCACATTTACTAATAGAATTATATGTTATCATCCGCTTCACATGTGAGGCTACAATACTCTATACAAATGAACCGTTAAAAAATAGAATGCATTTGTATTATAGGTAAATCTCCTTTAACAAATCCTTGTTTTACTTCTTCTTATAGATTGAATCAATAAGTTTGTTAATAAACATTGTGCAATGGATTTTTTTAAATTTTGATTGATTGATTTCGACTTTTTTGGACCGTCGGTTCTAACCCACCCTAACCTAACCTAGTGTTTCTGCAATACTGTTTTGACAACGGTCGAATGCAAATAAATAAATAAATCAATCAACCGTCAACCAAGGTTTTTATGATGCGACCATGCAGAAAGTCAGCGATCCAGTCACACAGGTCGGGTGGAAAGCCGTCGGAAGGCAGGTTGGAAAGTAGTGCCTGACAGATCCGGACTCTCAGGTCCGTCCGTCCGTCCGTCTGTCACAGGGCTGTATCTCATGAACCGTAATAGGTAGGCAGCTGAAATTTTCACAGAGTGTGTATTTATCATCAAAACCTTGGTTGACGGTTGATTGATTTATTTATTTATTTACATTCGACCGTTGTCAAAACAGTATTGCAGAAACACTAGGTTAGGTTAGGGTGGGTTAGAACCGACGGTCCAAAAAAGTCGAAATCAATCAATCAAATTTAAAAAAATCCATTGCAAAATGTTTAATTAACAAAGTTATTGATTCAATCTATAAGAAGAAGTAAAATAAGGATATGTTAAAGGAGATTTACGTATAATACAAATGCATTCTATTTTTTAACGGTTCATTTGTGTAGAGTATTGTAGCCTCACATGTGAAGCGGATGATAACATATAATTCTATTAGTAAATGTAGCAAGCAAAAATTAATGCCTTTCAGTTAATAAAAGATCCTTCGTTATGATATGTTCTGATGGAATAAGAGATTTTCAATCCTAAAACTGAAGATATTCGCATCAACATAATATTCCAGCCAAGGAATACATCCAAAGGATAATTTCATTGCATATTGTTTGATCTCGGTCAGATGAAAGATTTGATTGGAAAATATATTAATGATAATATGGACGTTGAGGCCAGTAGTAAGCAGTTCTCTAAAAATAATATGGTCACCACAGATATCATTCTGCAAAAGCAGTAGCAATCGCATACCATTCTGCACGACGTAAGAGGCGACTGAAGGATGTGTCATGTGGTTTGGATTCCACTTTAATCTTTGGGTATCCTACCCTACTCGATAGTTGGGTAACCCTGCCCCGTTTGGTACCTTCTCGTTAAAACAAAGATGGCCGATTAATAGTGTCAGTCTTTTCAATGTTGTGAAATGTATCCGTGCTCTAGAAGTAAGGCCCTGGCATGAAACCTAGATCCCATGCAGTGTGTTAAGCAGTGTGCTGAATATCATGACTAAGGTGTAGCATCCGTTATCCGTGTTCAGTTACATACAAACTAGCAATGCAATCTCCATTTTGGGTAAATAATTTTTTTCATCCAATTTTTTTAAAGCGAGATTGTCGATTATTAGAATACGTAATATATGTAATCATTGAGATAACTTCAACGGAGACGTTGTGATAAGATAAGTGTATCTACTAGATAAATAATATATTAGTGTAATGCATGAATTTCCAAATTTATTTTCAAATTTGCCAGTTTCATCTTTATTCGTTTGCAAATCTGTGAATACACTTTTTAATCACTAAAATAAATGTTTGCAATATCTTTATAGGTGAATTGACGTTAAATTGACTAACCAGGCCATCTAAACTATTCTAATATTTTTAATCAGAACATTGCATATTGTTTGTTGCACCAAAACCTTATTCTCTGACAGATAAATACAGTAAGTAAGCGCTCTAAGATCAATGATTAATTATACACATTTTTTTTATGAAAAACCGGTATGGGTAGCATGAATGTTTTCTTTCTGCTGTCATTTGACTCTGTTTAGATTTTTCAATAAAACGAACTCGTGCCAGACCTATGTATATACTGGTTGACTAATTTGAAATACAAAACGCAAGCAAATCGGTTTTTAAACGATTGCCAAATTACGCCTGTTGTATGAACCATAATTTACAGGCTCAGCTTAATATCGAATCCTGCATTTTAATGAACATCAACATTTTCGTACACATTGGTCGTTTGTATAGATTACATTATTTCCTAATAATACTTCTAAAATTATTTAAATTAAATCCTAATTGAACATCCCAAGTCCAAGTCCCTTCAATCCCATGATCACAGTCAAAAGTTACTAGAGTAGCAGAAGCACAATTTCATAGTTAGATCACAAGGACCGCTTTGGCCATCTATAGGAACCCGAGTAGACGAAGTTGTACTCTGCGAGCTTAGCGTCGGCCTCGGCTGGTCCCCGCGACCCGTACGTGTAGGGCAGCGGTCGCACTCCCGCCGACTCCAGCTGCTTCAACACGGGCGTGAATATGCGCCACGCCTCGTGCAGCTCATCGCTCCGCACGAAGTGCATCTGCGTCCCCGTAAACGCGTCCTGGATGAGTCGCTCGTACGCGTCCGGCACCGCCACATCGCTGTACCTCAGGCTGTACGTCAGGTCGAGCTCGGTCTCCACGAGCTCGAAACTCATCCCCGGCGTCTTGCTCATTAGCTTCAAGTAGACCGCCTCGTTCGGCTGCACCCGGATCACCAGCTCGTTGCGATTCACCGTACCGTTAAAAATGTCACCGGCAACGTCTTTGTACTGGATACGCACTTCAGCTTTTCGCTCGTTGAGCGCCTTCCCGCAGCGCAGGATGAAAGGAACTCCCTCCCAGCGCTCGTTGTTGATTCGAAGAGCGGCCAGAGCGAAAGTCGGCGTTGCCGACCCGGCTGGCACCGTCGGGTCGTCGAGGTAGCCCTGAGTCTCGTCCCCCTTTCCGTTGGAGTTCCCCACGTACTGGCCGACGACGACGTCTTTTAGATCGATCGGGACTATGCTGCGGAGCACTTTGACCTTCTCGTCGCGGATGTCATCCGGTTGGAGCGTCACGGGTTTTTCCATCGCAACGAGTGACAATATCTGAAGAAGATGGTTCTGCATGACGTCACGAATCATGCCAAAGTCGTCAAAGTAACCACCTCGACCCTCCGTTCCGAACGGCTCTTTGAATGATATCAATACCGATGCGATGTTCTCTCTATTCCACGTTGGCAGAAATATTCTGTTCGAGAACCGCAGGGATAATAAATTCTGCACCATCTCCTTTCCGAGATAGTGGTCGATTCGGTACAATTGCTCCTCTCGGAACAGCGAAGCGAGGTGGTTGCTGAGCTTCCGCGAGCTGTCGGCCTCGCGGCCGAACGGCTTTTCGATGATTATGCGAGTCCAGCCTTTGGTTGAGGTGCAAGCATTCTTGATATTCACTGTGGCGTCCTCAAACACAGAAGGCGGAAGCGCGAGGTAGAATAAGCGATTTGCAACAGCACCCCGTTCATTCTTGGCTATCTCCTTGTTGAGCGACTCGAAGTCTTCCTGCTTGTCGTACGAGCCGGCCAGGTAAGTGTGTCGTCTCCAGAATTCCTCAAACTGCTGCTGCTCCTCCGGTCGCAGTTTGATGTGCCTCGAAGACTTTTCTCGCAGCTCAAGCACACCGAGTCGTGAGCGAGCGTATCCGATAAAACGGGTCTTGGGAGGCAGCAAATTGTCGCGGAACAGATACCACAGCGTTGGGTAGATTTTTTTCCGCGCGAGGTCACCTGACGCGCCGAACACCACAAACACATGTGGGCATTCTGACTCTTTCGTGTCCATGTTTTTTCGCGGCGCTCACAGTGCAAGTAACAGCACTTGCTTGCAATGCGTTCAGATAAAGACTGCTGCCAACGTTACGCGCCTACTGATTATATATACTCATAATGGCACCGTCATAGTTAGTAGATATTTGATAACGTAAATTTTGAAGGACAGCACTCAGTGCATTTTATAGGATATTGTTACATAAACGCTTATAACATGACGTTAATTTATATTGAATTTCAAAGTGGTTGACGTTAAATTCAGGTTTAAATTTTTAATATTGTAGGCTTATCTTATAAATTCATGTAAAGCGAAAATATGTTTAATAAATAAATACCGTGAATAAAAATTTATGTATTGGTTTATCTTCCGTAGTTTTCGTTTATATTTAAGTGCCTTTCAAGTACAATATGTTTTGTAGATCGATAGTTTAGATATTTGTATATTTGTTACGCAATCGTGCCGGATTCGCTGATTTAGATTTTTGGTTCATAAAATCTGTCTTTTTAGTGGTTTTGCACAAAACATTTAAAGTAGAGTGCTACATTTGATTTAATATATATTTAATATCAATAGCTGAAACACTATCAGAACCATAAGCATGAGGCTGCTTACGAAACCATGCACCAATGATACATGCAACTGATAATAATGTATAACGATAACTGATAGGAGAAACCGCCCTATCATGGCATGATTTGGTTTTCTTTTTTTTTAACACGCTTTTATTAGCTTGGGTTGTATCTATGTATGTATCTATGTAACGGAATCTTTGAACTTAATTTTCACCAGTTTCCAGAAGTCTGATTAATTTGAAACTTTGCATACGTATCAAGGACCGATGACAATGCAATAATTTCATAACAGTTTCCCATTATCCTTATTAGGACCGCCAGGATTAATCATTAACACGCTTTTATTAGCTTGGGTTGCATGTATCTATGTATGTAATGGAATCTTTGAGATTAATTTTCACCAGTTTCCAGAAGTCTGATTAATTTGAAACTTTGCATTCTCAGCCTCAGTGGCCCAGTGGCGCGACACTTCGGCGATCGCTCTCCGAAGTTAAGCAACGCTGGGTCCGGTCTGGTCTTGGATGGGTGACCATTAGACCGTTGAGAGAGGCTGGCCGTGGTTCGGATTCCACGTTAAACTGTAGGTCCCCTTCCTTACTTACTAAGTGGTAGGGTTAATCCCGCCCGGGTTGGTACCATCGCATTGAATGAACGATGGTCGAAGCGGCAATTAAAATTGTCCGTGTTTTCCATCCAGTTCAATGTAGCCGAGCAATATAAGGAAGGTCCTGGCATGGCACCTAGTTCCCATGTGGTGTGTTGGGCTAATACCATGACAGAGGGTGTGGTATTAGCCATCCATGTCAAGTCACATAAAAAAAAAACGTATCAAGGACCGATGACAATGCAATAATTTCATAACAGTTTCCCATTATCCTTATTAGGACCGCCAGGATTAATAAATTCTTTTATAGATCCTCTGTAGTGGAGTAAAAGAGACAGAGCTAGCGCGAGATCTGCGCATGCCCGCACTTTCGGACTTACTCTTTCGCTCGGGCACTTGGTACTATGGAGTGTAGAGACTCTGTACACTCCATACTTGGTACAGTACAACGGAGGCAAAAATGTTTTCAGGATAATTGCGTTCTCACCTTGTTCATTCTTTATGCAGAGCTGAACCCTACAAAATGCGAAGCAATATTCTCGAAATTAACCGCCGATAGGACAACAGAAATCAAAAGCCTTTTGGAAAAAATTACACCGGGAATCAAAACTCTAACTGAAGAGAACAGATTCTTCCTGGGCGCCCCGTTGACGGAACAATCCACAACAACGCTTTTAGAAAATAAAACCAATATGTTGGAGATATTCACAAATCGCCTTCGTGCTATCCAACCTCATGTCGGCTTACATCTCCTTAAATTTTGTTTTGGTATCCCACGATTCACATACTTTATGCGCTGTTGCCCTTTATGGCGCAATACAGAAGCACTAACTAAAATAGACGCTATTGTCAAAAAAGGCCTATCCCAAATAACGAACATTCAATTAGAAGGAAATGCTTGGATACAAGCCTCTCTTCCCATAGGCTTCGGCGGAGTTGGCATACGATGCACAAAAGATGTTGCACTTCCAGCATTTTTGAGTTCCGTCCACAGCAGTTTACCACTCGTGGGTAGTATTCTTTCACCATCACTTGGCTGTGATTTCGAGGTGGACTGCTTGAACAGGGCTATCGAAGGTTGGAAATCCAGGTGCCCAGAAGAACCTATTCCAATCCGTCTTAAACTCCAAAAAGCCTGGGATTTGCCGATTATAAAATCTATACACTCTTCCCTCTTGATGAATAGTGCTGACATTGACAAAGCTCGCATTCTAGCATCATCAGTCGCCGAATCCGGGGCGGGGGGCCTATCCATCACCAAGCCTAGGCACTCTGCTTGACAGTAACACTCTCAGAATTTCAATAGGCCTTCGAGTCGGTGCTAGATTGTGCCATCCTCATACGTGCGCCTGTGGTACCAACGTTACCGAATGGGGCCACCACGGTTTATCATGCCAAAGGAGCGCTGGTCATTTATCCCGCCATTACAATATAAATAACATTATAAAAAGAGCACTGGTGACAGCAAACTACCCAAGCATCACCGAGCCCCCAGGAATCAGTCGCTCGGATGGTAAACGCCCGGACGGGGTGACCTTAGTGCCGTGGGCAAGTGGAAAGGCATTAATATGGGACGCCACCTGTGTGGATACTCTGGCGCCGTCCTACATTCAGGCCACTTCTCGCGCGGCCGGAGCGGCAGCTGAGAGGGCAGCAGCAAATAAACATCAAAAATACAGCTGCGTGGTGAGTTCTTTTGAGTTTTTAGCTTTCCCCGCCGAGACACTCGGTTCATGGTCACCAGAAGCGATAACTTTTGCTTCAACGTTAGGCAAACTTTTAAATGAAAGTTCTGGTGATCCCAGGTCCGGGGCCCATTTTGTCCGGCGAATAAGCCTCGAAATCCAAAGAGGCAACACCGCCAGTATTCTAGGTACAGCTGAAGCTCCGGCTCTTTTAGAAGAAGTTTTTTATCTTTAAGTCTAAATTAAATATGTATTTTATTAACATTAGTTTCTACCTATCTAATAAAGAGATTGTACAACCGAACATAAATTATTAATCTATTTATTTTACGGGACAAAATTTGGTAAACACCAATGCTTTGAAATTACAGTCGATAAGGAAGGAATTTAATACGATCAAAAAATTTGTAATTATAAAGTCTTATTGATTGGAGTACAAATAATGCATATGAATTCGAAAAATCGAACTAAAAAATGAAAAATAAATAATAGTTTAAAAAAACTAAAAAAACACGCTTTTATAGCTAACCGAACTAAAAAATAGAAAATAATTTTTAATTTTAAAGAGTTTATATTACAGTAGTAGAAGATCGAACAATCAATCAGAATTTATCACCTCAAGATAAAATTATAATAAAGTTTCAGTTATTAACAAAATAATTCAATTCAGAGTAAAAAGCGTGGGGTGCATTTTACTACTTTTCATAACTCTCCTCTGATCGACAGTTGCAAATAGAATGATTGTTACATTTACTTTATCAAGCACCCCACGCTTTTTACTCTGAATTGAATTATTTTGTTAATAACTGAAACTTTATTATAATTTTATCTTGAGGTGATAAATTCTGATTGATTGTTCGATCTTCTACTACTGTAATATAAACTCTTTAAAATTAAAAATTATTTTCTATTTTTTAGTTCGGTTAGCTATAAAAGCGTGTTTTTTTAGTTTTTTTAAACTATTATTTTTCATAAGGCATTGGGTTTGGAGCTAAACCAAAATTGAAATGTAAAGGCTTATTTCATAAACAACCTCGGCACTTTTTGTAATATTTACGTTTTCATACTAATCAAGTATGTCGCTTAAGATGATGTAGAATTGACAGTAGACCAAGGACACACCATTTAAAGAAAGAAAGATGTAAAAAGAAGTAGGTAGTTTATAAGTAGGCATAGTGCAAAGCAGGACTTAGCTGATCCAGCTAGAAATCTTTCAATTCATTTCAATTCATTTCATTTATTAAAACTTTTTGGTAGTCAAACTACACCAAGTTTCGTCACAAAGATCCCGTTATAAGTAGGCATTGTGAAAAGCAGGATTTAGCTGATCCAGCTAGAAAACTTTCACGGATAGATTGTCTGGCAAATTGCAGTTTGCAAAACGTGGTGGTGTCTAGTCAAATACATATGCTTTCGTATCTCCGGCTGTCCGGTTGTTCTCTACAGGTCGCGAAATTTGGTGAGCAGGTTTATTATACCGATTTTTTATCCATTCAGTTTCTGATTTTTTTCAAGCAGCATAGGAAAAATGGCGGGTGGTTCGAGTCACGCCAACAGCCAACTTTTTTTTAATGTTTGGATTAGTTTGCCGGCGCAATACAAATTTCGATATAGCATTCTAGAAGTCTAGAGTCATCGTCGAACAATCAAGACGAGGTACACATAGTTCGTCAAGGTCCTCTAGGTTTGATTGATCCTGTATCAACTTTTACATTGTTTAATAAGTTATTTACTTATTGAACAATAATTAAATATTTATGTATACGTATATATAATTAAAAGTTTATGTTCCTATAACAATAAATCACCTTTAAGGTGGCCCAACCCGGCGGGCCTAACTCATTCGCGGGCACGGTACAAAACCGTGCTGTTGCGCTCTGGGACCTTCTCTGTTTCAAAGAATACGACAGTCTCCGTGATGAGGAAGATGCAACATGTCCACGAAAAAGACAATGTGCATAGTGCATGATTTGGTAAGATTTACGAAAATTTTAATTTCAAAATGACTTATAGCTAAAAGTAAACCACGACTGCTGTAGTCAAAAATCTAACAAAAACCAAATAGATCATAAATCTTGATTAAATAAGCTATGTCTAATGACTAATCTTTTTACGATGTTCTTACTTTATCATTGCGTAATCCATCTCCAAAGTTATTGTATAAAACGCGCGAAAAATTCGAACTTTCGGACCTTATAACTTAGAAACCAAACAGAATTTTACAATGCCAATGGTCATCAGACATCTAGATCGATCAAATAAAGCTATTTTGAGCAAAATTTTGGATCTCTGACAAGAAATATGGGCGTGATCTTCTTTCCCCTTTTGTATGGGGAGATGAGCGGGATGGGCCACCTTAATATAATAGATTCACCAACAGAACTAGGCGCTGATGATATTTCGTAGAATATTAACAATCTTTCATCGAGTATTATCGAATTTAGAAACACGTCGATAAAGGATTAAATTATAGGCGTACACTTTAGATATAATTATCTACTTAGCATGATTACGGTGCAGATCGCTATCGCCGCAGTGTTGCATGACGAGCCTAATTTGATAGTTTTAAGGAGCCTATAGAAGGCCAACGTGACGATATAATAATAATCGGATATAGATAATCTATATTGCCGAAGCACATGTAATCGTAGAATATGTATGAAAATATTTATGCTGTAGAGGAAGCTCTACCATCTCTGCCTACCTCTCTGGGGAAATAACGTGATGGTTTTATCTACGTCAATGAGCTATGAAACATATTTTTTTTATGTTAAGCGCGTCATATGGCGTATGCCCGATGACGCTGTTGGGCTTTCGACCTTTCAGGGGGGCTGCGAAAACCATGCCGGCCGGCCAGGTGCTTCTTCATGCCACGTTTGAAGGACTGCAGGAAGGAGTTCATTTCGTTGTTTACCGACACTATAGATAAAGTAATAGGGTTCCGTTTGCACCCTTTGGGTACGAAACCCTAAAAAGATAGTCTTGAAAAAATCGAAAACGGAATCATACATTCATGTAATTTTTTTATAACAATTTAGATAAATCTGTTTACAACAGACTGTTCGCTTTTGGAATAATAAATATGTTTTTACCTTTCTTGCTCAAGGGCACCCTTGCCAAGGAATAGTTGCTTTTCGCGCGTCTGGTCTCGCTCCGCGATCGACCGAGGCCCATGCCGCGTTGAAACAGTCAAAGTCCACTTTGCCAAAGTCATTGTGACAATTTTTTTTCAGTTGAAATGTAGCATACTTCAATTGGATCAGCTTCTTAATTTTTCAAGCATTCGATAAATAAAGTCGCGAGGTGCCACTTTTAATACCAACGAGCATAGCAGGACGGGAGTAGAAAGTTATACTAAAAAAATGTAACAAAAAAAAATCCGAGTTCAAAGACAAAGTATTTCTAAACCAATGAATATGCACTAAAAAGTAAAAAAAAAAATTCCAATCGTTGTTATTTTTGAACTCGGTGTCAGCCAAGGCAGGTTTGTAACTACATACATAGTAATAGGTGAGATGTGCTTGCGTCGCACGCGCGACTTGACGATGCGAGAGGAGAGAGTGGGGCCGCGGCGGGAGGGGAGCTGTCAAGTGAACACGCCGGGCACGCGCCGCGCCCGGCGCGACGATAAATTTAAGACTTATATGGTTTTCTCATGGATGCCATTGTCAGAACTAGACCAAATTGAAAGCACCCGCTTACAAATAAAAAAAAAATATCAAAATCGGTGGACCGTCCAAAGTTCTGAGGCAACAAACATAAAAAAAATACAGTCGAATTGAGAACCCCTCCTTTTTTGAAGTCGGCTAAAAATGGGTCGGCGTAGCCACTTTTACATGCAAAAGCGCCAGCATACTATGGCGCCAGAGCGCCGCCACGCCTCGAGTTCCAACGACACGTAAGAACAAGAAATAACGCGTAAGAACTTCACAGGATGCTATTTCGTGCAAACAAATTCGATGTTGCGCATCCTGAATTCGTAAGCGAACTAATTACAGTCAAACGTTTTCCACGGCGGCCCGTACACCTACGGTAATACTGCATAATACTTGAATTGTGCAATAATGCCTACTTGAACACACGTTCAATTTAAAGTCAATAAAATTGACGAGCCATTCCCGTCAATATTTCCCAGCGAGCAACATGTCTGACGACGAAGTTCTCCGACTGCATATTTTTCAAGCTACAAACCGTGAACTGAGCCGGTAGTCTAAGTTGTCACCTAAATTGGCGTTACGGCAAACCGATCGACTGGCGTTTTCAAATGTATGGAGAAATTGGAGAGCGCGCGCAGCGGGCGTTAAGCGAACTAACATTTGCGAGTCCGAGCTTGATTTGACAGCTTACTCAACGTTGCCGTAAATACGTCGACGTTGCCGTTTACGTCCACTCCGCGTTTTCATACAAATCGGAAGTCCGCGTTTGACTTTGACAGATTGAAGAAGTAAAACGCAGAATATCTAGTAAAAACTTGTATGGAGTTTGGAGAAAACGCCAGTCGATCGGTTTGCCGTAAACGCCAATTTCGGTGAGAACTCAGACTGCCCACTCTGAACAATATTGCACAATACAATGTAAACTAGCGCAAACTTTTGTTCAATCATTGCGCAATCTTCAATAATATTCCAATACTACCTTAACGCGTTCAAAGGTATTGTGCAATAATCAACATTGCCTAACTCGTGGCTAGGGTTCTTTTTTTATGCAACCTGACATGGTCGGCTAATACCACACAACTACTGATATGATATTGGCCTAATATACTACATTCCCGAAGTAATTAGGTGCCAGGCCAGGACTTTCCCTTTATGAGCACGCGTACATTGGGGTGGATGGAAAATACGGACAATTTTTCATTGCCGCTTCAACAATAGTTTCATCCAATGCGGCGGTACCAACCCGGGCGGGCTTAACCCTACCACCTAGTAGGGGATGAGGACTTACAGTTTTACATGCGTTACAGTAACAGCTCGCATTCGTAACGAAATGCACTTATCCAACTCAGCAAAAGAAAGAAAGTGGTGCATGTCCGGGCGAGGATTTGAACCCAGAACTCTCGCATGAAAGGCAAGCCCTCTAGCCCCTAGACCACGAGCTGTTCAAAGGGGGCCGCCATACGAACGAGTTAATCCCTCCTCCCGCCCTTCCATGCTCGCTGGTTATTGTACTCGACGCCATTTTGTTTATCAATTTGACCAAGTAAGTTATATACTGTTGGATGAGGTCCAAGTCAACTCTGATTGGTCGTCGTCGTCCAAGGCACTTTGACGGCAAAATTTCTTCGCCACACTACTTTGTCCAGTAGACATAGCAGTGTCAACTGAGCAAGTCATATCGCAGTATTTTGCAAAAGATGCCAGTCACCTTTACAGAAGGGCACGATATAAAGTAAAACCAAACAACGATAAGAAAAAAATACTATCTGATTGAAAAGACAGACAAACGCATGACTTGCAAGATTGGGTAATCCAGTTATCCGATAATTTATTTTCACAAGAATACATGCAGGTCAGCATTTGTCTATGGTGAGCATAAACACATTGATTTAGTATGTGACCGAGTCTGTTTTAGATTTCCGAGCTGACTAATTTTAAATCAGAATTAAAAAGTCAGCCTCGGTAGCATAGTGGTGCGATGCCTTGCGATTCGATAAGCCTGGTGAAGCAGCTCTAAGCGCGGTTGGGTTCTAGATGGGTGACCATTTTGACAGTTGAGGGTGGCCGTGGCTCCACGTAAACATGTAGATCCGCTTTCTTACTAACTATGTCGTAGGGTTAAGCCACCCGGGTTGGTACTAATGGCCGAAGCAGCAATGAAATATGTCCGTGTTTTCCATACAGTTCAATGTAGCCGAGCAATATAAGGAAAGTCATGGCATGGCACCTAGTTCCCATGTGGTATGCTAAGCTAATATCATGACGATCTGAAGTCACCAGCGTGAAACACATTTGGCTTAGTATAGGAAAAAACCGGCCAAGTGCGAGTCGGACTCGCACACCAAGGCTTCCGTACGATCGTAAAATATTTAACACAATAAAATCACCTGTTTTTGTAGCCCCCCCCCCTTTATTTTCAATAATTTTGAAACTTCATCTATTTGTTGTTATAGCAGCTAAATAAATACACACTCTGTGAAAATTTCAGCTGCCTACCTATTCCGGTTAATGATTTACAGCCCTGTGACAGACGGACGGACGGACGGACAGCGGAGGTTTAGTAATAGGGTTCCGTTGGCACCCTTTGGGGACGGAGACCGTTAAAATGACGACACTTTGGCATGGGAACATTGTGAACACTGTTACTTGGTCGATTTTATTCTACAGCCTTCGCACGTATTTTTCATGATTTAATTTAGAATGCTATTTTATAGCCCCGGGGTTAAATGGTGCGGGAAGAAGGCGCCTGGTAGCAGGTGGAGATAACAGATTCTCTCCGCTGTTTGTATTTCGTATAGAGCAACGTAAAAATACTTTTCGCAGTATATTTTCGGGCCCCAGAAGGGAACGTAATGAGACGTGATGTTGTTTTGTTTCGGCTTAATCTCTGGGTCGAAGGAAAGTCGTAACTGAAAGTTGTAAAGCTGAACTTGAAAACAAAAAATATACACTGTGGCTTCCTTTTAAGACAAAAATGCCCGCAAAGAAAACATTTTATACACTCAACTGGGTTTATAGAAGGAGCCATAAGTGTTTATGTCGAATATTCCTACTTTTATCTTTGTATTTATTATCTATTGATCTTGTCGATTTATCGCAACGTTTTTTTTTCTCTTAAAGAAGAAGAACCTTGAAGGTTAAGGTCGGCCCGTAAGCATTAGAAAATTTCGCCTCCCATACAAACGTAGTTTACTAATAATTTGAAAACCACTGTTCCAACTTAATTGATATTTGGTATCTAATATTAGGCTATAAATATCTGTGTCTGCATGTTTTTGTTTTTTCGGTAAATGTATTCTGGGTCAGACCACAGAGAAAACAAAATTCGTGTGAAGATTTTCTTTTTGCTTTAATTTCATCCGGTTTTGATTTTTCAAAAAAACAAAAGCATGCAGACACATATATTTGTTACCTGATATTAGATATTAAATATCAATTTAATTGGAATAGCGGTTTCCAAATGATTAGTAAACTACGTTTGTATTGGGAGCATAGCTTACGGGCCGCGCGACTTTTTCATGCCTACGCGCCGGACGCACCACACGCAACGGATTTGGGTATCAGTTGTATTACCCGTGTCATTCATATAATAAGGTGAACCAAGTAAATTTAGTAAATAAGAAAGATGTGTCCATATGTGCGGTTCACACGCGGTAGAAGTGAGACCTTCAGAAAACTAAACTTTGAGAGAATGAGACGACGAATATGTCTCTTTTTAGTGTCGCTTTTTCGTGTCGACGAGTTTGAAATCACAAAGACATCGTCGCTCGACATTGATCGCCATCGACATCTGCGCTTTATTCACTAAACCAGACTGAGCGTAGTTAAACCAACAAGCAGTGTCCACTATTGTGCTGGTAGTATGCTGGCAGTACTAGTTGGTGAGAGTATATGTACTAGGATAGAAGCATATGGACTAGGACAGAAGGTGATAGTGCCAAAGCTCTAGTCAACATTTTTAATCAAATTCGCACCGCACGTGCTACTAAAGGTAATTAGGTCTAACACGTGTCGTGCTCCATTCCGTCGGTGTCACAGATTTTCTTAGCAATTAGTAGTAATTTTGAAAGATTTTGAAAGCAATCTGAAGCAGTTAAGTGTTACTTAATGCAAACCCAAGAATTACACAAACATTTGTTTACACATAATAATACTCACACAAGTGTTTTATTAACTAATTTTAAATTAACTAACTTTACCGACTATACTCACACAAATGGTTATTTAACTAACTTTAAATTAACTAACTTTACCGACTATATTTTTAGGGTTCCGTACCAAACGGTGCCAACGGAACCCTGTTACTAAGGCTCCGCTGTCCACCCGTCCCTCCGGCCGTCCGTTCGTCCGTCCGTCTGTCACAGGGCTCTATCTCATGAACCGTAATAGGTAGGCAGCTGAAATTTTTACAGAGTATGTATTTATTTTGCCGCTATAACAAGATTATTATTAAGGTTACCTATTACCTTAAACAATTAAAAAAAACTCAACGTCAACGTCTGATTAAACAGGTCACTTTCTATGAGCACTATGGAAGGAACTCCATACGGTTCACTAAAAGTGACGTTTTTGAACATTGATCAACTCAGCCGTCTCTTCGTGCAATCGGGGCTAAGTATGGTCGTAGTTTGTTTCTGTTTTCACACAATGATGAGAGATACGAGTGGGACAGGAGGATGCGTGTGAGCAGCATAACGGTAATAACGATAATTTACTAGGTGGTAGGGTTTAAGCCCGCCCGGGTTGGTACCATCGCATTGGATGAAAAGATGGTCAAAGCGTCCGTGTTTTCCATCCAGTTCAACGTAGCCGTGCTCATAAAGGGAAGGACCTGGCATGGCACCTAATTCCTTCGGGAATGCGGTGTATTGGGCTAGTATCATAACGGTAGTTGTGTGGTAATAGCCATCCATGTCAGGTCGCATAAAAAAAACGATCCTTTCGTTGGCAGAACTCACATGGCGCTGCTGGCGCGGCGGTGCAGCAGCTGCAGCAGGCTGCCCTCCGCTCCCGACGAGCAGAGGCTGCGCGAGCGAGCGCGCGACGCGTCCCCGCCGCCGTCACCCGCGCCCGCACCGCCACCGCCGCCGCCGCGCCACCGCGCCATCAGCGACTCCAGGCACAGCATGTCCACACCGACATCGCACAGCAGCGGAATGTCGCCGCGCACGGACACTCGCCGCACTCACCGGTCGCTCGCTTTCGTCCAATCAGCCTCGCCGATGTGTGCTCCTTGAAATAAGCGAGGAGCCGATGCCTTGAGCCGCGTTATCACATGGCGTGGCAGTGGGTCAACTTAAGGCGGCCCAACCCGGCGGGCCTAACTCATTCGCGGGCACGGTACAAAACCGTGCTGTTGCGCTCTGGGACCTTCTCTGTTTCAAAGAATAAGACAGCCTCCGTGATGAGGAAGATGCAACATGTCCACAAAAAAGACAATGTGCATAGTGTATGATTTGGTAAGATTTACGAAAACTTTAATTTCAAAACGACTTATAGCTAAAAGTAAACCACGACCGCTGTAGTCAAAAATCTAACAAAAACCAAATAGATCATAAATCTTGATTAAATAAGCTATGTCTGATGACTAATCTTTTTACGATGTTCTTACTTTATCATTGCGTAATCCACCTCCAAAGATATTGTATAAAACGCGCAAAAAATTCGAACTTTCGGAGCTTATAACTTGGAAACCAAACACAATTTTACAATGCCAATGGTCATCAGACATCTAGTTCGATCGAATAAAGCTATTTTGAGCAAAATTTTGAATCTCTGACAAGAAATATGGGCGTGATCTTCTTTCCCCTTTTGTATGGGGAGATGAGCGGGTTGGGCCACCTTAAAGTTGAACTTGTTAAATCGAAAATAACTTGTTTCTTACAACGCAATTCCTTTTTTACCCGACTACGGCGAAGCCGAATGAAAGGGTTATGATTTTAGCAGTATATGTATGTATGTATTTATGTATATTACTCTGTAGCGCCTAAACTATTTATCCGATTTTAACGATTAAGATGTCAATCCAAGGCTATGAATAACTATTCAGTGGTGTAGTGAAATTACGAGATAAATAAAACATAGGGGTGGCATATTAGACACAACCGCGGTATAGAAAATCTAGTCAACATACGCCCGTTTCCACGACCTCCAGGTACAAAAATCTCAAAGTTATCTTTCGGTTACACCATGTAAATATGTAATGTAACCGAAAGTTAGGTCTTCAAAATGATTGAGAAGTTTCAAATTAGTGAGACGTGCGCTTCTGAAGGCGGAAAAATGTCCTCCCCTCTAACTTTTCAGCATGTGTGCGGAAGACATTAAAACTAGAAAAAACACTTATTTTAAGTTCTAGATGTTTCCAGCTGGCCTCGTCAATTAGTGTTTAATATGGGATATTTTCGCTTACTTTCTTACCGACTTCGGTATTGGGGTTAAATTTAGTAGTTTTTTTTATTTTAGTTACCAAAAAATATTAGTTAATATTAATCGAAATTGATTTTTTCAATTTTTTTTCATATAAATTAAAATGTTTGTACGTGCGGGTACTTTATTTAGCGAAATTCATATTTCAGATCTCTCATATGGCTTGCGGACTCCAAATGATACACAGTGGCCTAAAATGTGACTAATGCTACGACCTATTTATCAGATTTACCTAATGAGCTCGGCTTAAGTTATTGAGGCACTCACGCTTAGTGGTCGTTCGCATTTATTTCTTTTTAAAAGCACACGAAAAGCTCAGGAAGTTTGAATAATTTATGTAAGTAGGGGACCACTTTATAGCCGTTTGTTTGGATAAACCACCTCGTAACTGGAGGGCGGCTAACGAATACATTAAAATAGTAAGATCCCCATTTTCAAAAGCCTACAGCAGCCTAAGCACAAAAGCTTTTTGGGTTTATTAATTTTTGAAAGTATTTGAAAATTTGGCTTAGTATATTTTTTTTAAAACAGAGTTTTAGAATGAGAAGTGAAGAAAGCGAGCGACGGTTTATAGAATTAGAAGTTCTGGAGCATAATCAATTCGAACAGCATGCACTCATTATTCTGTCCGCACACAGGAGAAACAATTCAAGTCGCGAACTCATTAATCTGTGTCACAGTTTTCCCGCCTAGCAGTCAGCCTTCGGAACGGGAGGCTCGTGTCTGGAACATCTCGCGTGGCGGCCGCTCACGGCGTGACTGGCGGTCCGCGGGCGGACACCCTCCCGCAGTGTCGGCGCGGGTGGACTCAGATTTTGTGCAGTTTCGTGCCAATTTGGTACGAGCTTGCATTTAACAGTAATCTTATGTTTTGTTCGTTTATTAACATTGAATTGTCTATTTAATTAATTTATCTTTGTTTCACCGTCGATTAAATGTCATACAATAACTGGTAAATGACAGTTGAACCACTGATTCTTTGTCGATAATATTTCTTAACTTTTCCTCATTATTTCAAAGTAAAGCTTAAAATCATTATTTTGAAGCTACATAGTGATTTGAATTTCAATAATTTTTGTATGAAACAATGTTGGTCGCTTTTAAGATTACCGCGGTCGTTAGACATGTTTGAACAATGTTACGGCTTTTCACGCGGCAGGAAGAGACGTCTGCTGCATACGAACGCGGCGGATGCCTCCTTGACAACGGGCTGAATGATTGGCTCGAATCGTCGGAGAATGTCTCTTCCTGCCGCGTGCAAAGCCGTAACATTTTTCAAAAATGTTGATCTCATCCAACAGTTGACTCTTTCTTTTATGTAACTGGACATGGATGGCTAATACCAAACTGAACGTCAGATATTACCCTAACAAACCACATGGGAAATGGTTTCCACGCCAGGACCTTCCTTATATTGCCACCACCTTGTAAGTAAGAGGACATTCTAAACTTATGGAAAAAACAAATGAGTACCAAAAATATGGTACGGCTTCCTGTTAAATTCAGCACCCAACGCGGCCCGACTCCCCTCGCGGCTGCCACCCCGTGACCCGGCGCCGCCGAAGCAAGCACGCGATGGAAAGCGCCGCCGTCCGCCGCCCCGCGCCCCGCGCCCCCGCACCGCGCGCCGCCGCGCCCCGTCCCGGGCCCCCCGTGTTGCACCACCGACACAGAAGAAGTAATCCACCCATAGAGACGGACAACCACAGATCGAAAAGAAAGCAGATGTGCCATTGAGCGCGATTACTATGAGACCGGGGTTGAACCGGCGTAAGACGCGAGAAAAAAAAAATATTTGTCTTTTGTTATTAAGTTATTTTTTCGGATCTATAGGTCTAAGCTATATATTTTTATATCATTTTTATGTTTGAATCCAAAAAAAATTATAATATGCGAGGGAATTCGATCAATTCCGCAACAAGCATAAGTGGATGCCAAGTATTCTACCCAATTGTAGTAGATCTGGGTTGATCGAATCCGCGGATCTTTGTGACGTAAATTAGTGTAGTTTGACTACCAAAAAGTTTAAATAAATGAAATGAAAAGAAAAAAATAAATGAATAAGAACGCAGAAGGTTACATAAACGCTTCTGATTGGTTCACAATTGATCGAATTCCCTAACACGTTTTCTCACATCTTACGCCGGTTTCCCCCCAGCTGTCACCATTTTTCTACCGTACCATACCTAACGCACGTGCCAGTAACCAACGCTCCCTACGTCACAGACGTATTGGAGTGTTTGTACCATGGAGATCGCCGATCTCCGTGGTGTATGGATGGGAACTGACTTGACGAACGCATTTCGGGAGCATATTCGCGCGCGGTGGCGATGATGTTTGGACTTTATGACATGCGACACGTGCTTGAATTATATGCACACTATTTCAATATGGCGGAGTCGCGATAACGGTGACATGCCACTTCTCCTTCCTTTACCCTTCTGTGCGGATGACCGAGATTGGATGCGATTGCAGACGGAATGCGGCCGTGTTCTAAGCTTGTTAGGGGCACGATGTTGTGTTTGGACTGGCAGCGTTGAGTATACTGTTTACATCTCGCTATATCATAACGACCGCGTTATCGCACGCGCGAAATCTTCATACCTACGTAACTTTCACGATAGAGAGTTGCTTCTATTGAATATCTGGTTTATTATTATAATGGGCAGAGATAAATAAGGTGTGGAAAATTTTAAAAGTGATAGAGAGGGGCCCTCATAAAGGACAGGTCCTAGCATGGCACCTAATTCCTCCGGGAATGTGGTGTAATAGTCTAATATCATGACGGTAGTTACGTGGTTTTTTTGCCATCCATGTTATTTCAGATAATAGTTCTTCTATGTTTCGTTAAAGATATACCAGCTGCGTTCCGTCGAAGTTAGTACCTAATCGCATTTGTGGTCTGACAGTTTCTTGAATAAAGAAGTACGCTTTCGACGCTAATTTATTATTAATGCTGCACTCGACACCTTAGAAAATAAGCCTGCAGATTATCCTGCCGTTCTCCTCGACACACATTGTGCCTGTTATTTTTCGAAAATGTTAGAAGGCGCGACGAACAGAAAATGCAATTATATTAGCAAGAATGAGGTTAACGGGAAAATTGTATTCATAGTAATTACAATCTCAACATGGATTTAAAACTGCGAGTATTGAAGAACGGATCGCTCTCTACTGATAAGTTCGAACGCGTGAGAACTTCAGAGGACGCTATTTAGTGAACGAACATTCGATGTTGCGTGTCCCGAATTCGTAAGCGAACTAACTACAGGGGGTCCATTCAGAGCAAGAGTGAGTTCGAATTCGTCACTAAATATCAACTCACTTTTTTAAATAGTTAATGTTTCTACACTTCTTGAATATCATTACAGTTAGGTAAAAATCTGGTTTGTCCCGTAAACACGTTGGAAGTATAAATAACGGTTCCGTTATTTAAATAATAATATATTTCCCAGGTATTTTTAGGTTAACTCACTCCCGAACTCGAACTCACTCTTGCTCTGAATGGACCCCCAGAGCCCGCAGTCCCAGCTGTCAGCTTTTACGGCAAACCGATCGACTGGCGGTTTCTGTAAAAACGTCAAACTCCATACATTTTTTTTCTAGATATTCTGCGGTTTTACTTCTTCAAGCTGTCAAAGTCAAACTCGGACTTCCGATTTGTATTAAAACGCGGAGTCGGCGTAAACGGCAACGTCGACGTATTTACGGCAAGTAAATCAAAAGATGAACCCCCACTGCGCGCGCTATTCAATTTCTTGAAAACGCGAAATTTAGGTGACAACTGGAACTACAGGCTCAGTTAGATGTTTTCCACAAACGTGTGGCTACGCTGCCGCCATAAAAATGAGTTTTGATCGCTACTGCTGTCCTTCCTCGCTCGATGTTTCATAACGAGCCGTGGGCGTTTGCGAAATGGACCAATTAACAAAAAACGCAAAATAAAATTAAAAGTATGGAGAACTTTCACAGCTCCAGGCCGAAATGTTTGTTCACATGTTTTGATTGCGACAGATAATAATATATTTGACCAGATAAAAGTTTTTTTAGTATTAACAAAGACTGGCGTAGCGTGGCTTATAAATTAAGAAATATAAAATGAAATGTGCGTAAACGTTTGAAGAACTTTTGGGACGATATACTTAGATGTATTAAAAACTTTACCAACATTACTTCACGCGACAGCATACATTATTTATAAGGCTGAAGACAGGATAACGGCGTTGGGCGGGCGCCGAAATGTTATCGCTACTTCGCAAACAAAGCGAAATCCTGCGAAGTTCCTCTGTGGCCTATATCGCGCTGTCCTAGAAGCTAAGGTGTTTATTTTAGATTAGGCCCGTCGTCCACTGGAAACGTACTCGAGCGGCGCGGTGCGTCGCGCAACACAAGCGGCTACAAGCGCAGAGGTCGTCCACTGCACGCACCTTCGCGCGTCGGGTTTCATTTGTTTTCAAATATATTCAAGATAAGTGGGATTGCGCTTTTAATTCGTTATGGACCCATAGTAATTTAATTTTCATGAAAGCAGTAACCATGACAACTGAGCTGCATGACCACAGGTCCAACTTTTGTTTTATCTGCCGCTTGTAGCGCGCTGCCGCTCGTGTACGCTCGTAGGCGTCCGAACACAATTCCAGTGGGAGACACCATCATTGTAGTAGCATCTGCAGGCCTATTCCTGGAATTCCCTAATCAGGAATCAGAAATACTGAGGCTAGAAACCCGCTTTTATAGCGGTTTTCAAAGCGATTTTTTCAACAGATATTCTTGATTAAATAGAAATACTATACCAGAATCATTTCGTCAAAAAAAATGTTTTGAAAACCGCTATAAAAGCGGTTTTTTAGACTCAGGGTTCCTTATTACAGAATTTCAGGAATAGGCCTGCTTTTGCGCGTATCGCTTGTTGGCGCTTGCGTAGCGCGAAGCCGGCCGAGTACGCTTCCAGTGGATGACCACACTTATGTAAACAACTTTATATAATATATTTGACTTTTACAAGGGTAAATATAATCGAACATATAGAACGAATAGGCGTTGAAAGAACGATGATCTAAAAATACAGAAGGCGCGAGGTCGTGAATTTGTCATGTGTTTTGGAAAGGTCAAACTCGTCATTCGTAATTGAAGAATATGTATGAGGAGGTATATGCTGTGATCGTACCGCATGGCACATCTGCCTACCCTGGGAAACGGCGTGATGTAATGTGTGTACAAGAATACTCTGCCTATGTGATGGATGGCTTAATACATACAAATACGTAAATTACTTCGTTTTTAGGGTTCCGTACCCAAAGGGTACCAAACGGAACCCTATTACTAAGTCTCCGCTGTCCGTCCGTCTGTCACGGGGCCGTTTCTCATGAACCGTAATAAGTAGGTAGCTGAAATTTTCACAGAGTGTGTATTTATTTTGCCGCAGTAACAGCAAATAGGTAAAATTACAAAATAATAAAAATAAAGGGGGGCCCCATGGAAAAAAACTGTTTTTTTGTGTTAAATCTTGTACGATTGTAGGGAACCCTTCGTTTGCGAGTCCGACTCGCACTTAGATGGTTTTTTTATTCATTTAAAATCGGATTAAGACGTGTTTCAAGGGATTCTAGTTACAGCCAACTCAAAACCAATAGTTTTGTAAACCACATATTTTATAATTTCCATCCATCTAAAGTCGAACGACCACCACAAAAATAATATTTCAATAATTAGAATATTCCAGGATGGTGAAAAATATTTCCTTACTTGAACAAACTACACTAGTTATTAAGGAAAGTATGGAAACAGCGGCAGTAACAAAATTCATTCGCGCTTAGTATTTCTTTAAATAAAACCACTTTCCTTGAAAAACATACAAATAACATTTTAGGCTCAATTGAGAAAATAATTTCTAGTTCTGCGTGCGCAAATGAGTTGCCAAACCCAAATTACTTTCTCTAACCTCGAATCTGAATCTGACAGGACTAAGCACACAGTGGAACGAGCAGCGGAAGATGCTAAAACAAATTAAAAATACCGCCCTTCAAGTAGTAATAAACTGGTATTACTGTGCATTACTTTAATTTTATGTATATGGTATTGATTCCCTCAAAACCTTCCTACTTTACACCGTACTAAAACTTAAGGGCATTTACTTATTTACAAGAAGGGTCTTTTTCACCATGTGCTGATTAGCTTAATCGACACATACGCATTGATTAAGAGAACATTCTTAACATCTTGCAATCAATTCTGCACTTTAGTAATAAATGCCCTTTAAGTGTCGATTAAAATAAGCCAGCACTTGGTGAAAAACAAGCTTATTATTCACATTTATTGGTTCATGCATGCAGGATTTGCAATTTTTATATATTTTTTATACAATTCGTTTTTCATTTTTCCAAATTCATTTTTTATATAATTATATATGCATAAGTAATCATTATAATTGTATATGATTATTTATTTATATTGAATCGCCTTTTATTGTAATAATTCTGCCCAAAAGAGTGTGGTCAGACAAATACAAATAACCCGAAAAAGCATCAATGTACGCTGATGTTTCTACCGACAGAGGTTGTAAGTCAAAATCACAAAATTATTTATTTTCAAAGGGCTGTGCTGTGCATGCATACATACGCCACTTTCACTGAATTGATCGGCCGTAGCGATATCAAGAAACAGAATTTGTTTCCGTCAAGGTCGCGGCGAGGGAAAAATACTGGGTAAAAGTGAAGGTGAAAAATGCTTTCTTATCTACCAGCTGACGTATAACATACAACTAAACGAAAGCGTGACGAGCCGAAGTATTTTCAGCGCAGTTCGAGTAAAGGTAAAGGGTGTAAGCGCCAGCCAGTTTTTTTTTAAACTCCGTGGTCTATCAATAATGTAAAACTTAGTTAAAGACAAAAAAAAAACATTTAGTAACAAAGATTATATTAATTTATTCTAATAAAGACCGATCATAAACGTAAAAACGGGCCAAGTGCGAGTCGGACTCGCACACGAAGGGTTCCGTACCATCAACACCAAAAATCACGTTTTTTTTACCTTTAATGTTTGTATATTTTTTGTTATTTGTTGTTATAGCAGCAAAATAAATACACACTCTGTGAAAATTTCAGCTGCCTACCTATTACGGTTCTTGAGATACAGTCCTGTGACAGACGGACGGACGGATGGACGGACGGACGGACAGCAGAGGCTTAGTAATAGGGTTCCGTTTTCACCCTTTGGGTACGGAACCCTAAAAAACGGTGCATAGTGCATAAAACTCATTTTAAGGCCAGCACTGCATTAGTAGCAGACAGAGACCAGTAAAACTGGTTTGTCAATTAGGGACAGACGCGATCCATAAATAGAAGTTTTTGTTAACAATTTTCGAAGCAATTAATTGTAATCTCGGAATATACTGAACAGATTTTGTTGAAATTTTAAGTTACGGACGTTTAAAGGAACTGTCCATGTTTTCAAAAAAGGATGGGGGCTTGTTTACAACATCTAGTTTATAAGTAATTGAGTATTAATTTCGGTTTTTAGCGAGTCATAAATGGCATTCGAGAAAAGATTTGTCTAGATTGTTTTTTTACGTCTTTAATTTTATTAATGTAACGTGTGTTATTGCAGAATAGGCTAAAATTTACGTTTTTGTAATTCAATTAATTCAATTTTAACCCCTTGGCTTCCGTTCGGTCGATATCGACTGAGTTCGGCCAAAGCCCTGGCTTCCGTTCGGTCGATATCGACTGAGTCTATGCTCGCCGCGCGCAGCCGCGCCAGCATCGCGGGAAATATTTTTTAGTGGTTATTTTATTATTCGCATACATATGAGTGAGACAAAAGTAAAAAGCTGGATAAATTGCCTTTCCAACGATACCAAACGTCCACAGTTCCACCTCTCTGATCTATGGCAATATTTTTTTCTTTTTTGCCTTTCTGTGACTGTGTTCGGCTTAGAGTTGGCGCGATTTATTTCGAATAAAGTGATGAAATATAGTGCATATCCTTCGAAATGTCTCGGTAAGTGATGTTATTTCTTATCATGCACAATGTAGGAAGCCATGAGAACTATAGCTTTGCTCCGAATTTTGATATTTATTGAACATTTTGTAGATTTAGTTCGGCGTGACCGGCGGTTCTTAGAGAGCAAAATGCCGACATCAATTATCGCGTTTAGCGGGACTTTCGCGACATTCTGCTCATCTCAAAACCTAAGTTTTCTCTTTTCCTTGATGATTCCATTCAGTTTTGGCCTCTCAAAACTCTAACAAGACCTTAATCTAGCTTGCAATTTTGATCAATATTTCCATATAAAAAAGGCGCGAAGGAGCTTGCGCCGCCTGGTGGTAGCAACGAGCAACGTTCTTATCAGGTGCGACTAGTGTATTCCAAGTTTCGATAATGTTATCGATAAAGTTGCGATAACTATTTTTTTTTGTTGGAATGCTGCGGATTATGTCCCCTGCTGGGTTGATAAGATGTTGGCGCAGGCGCAAGAGGATAAGGCCGAGCCTGGGCTGGAGGAGAAGGTTGAGGACAGTGAGGTATGTATTGAATAAACATTTTTTTTTTCTTGGGTAGTTTGATCAATCAATTTTTTTTTTATTTAACTGGATATGGATAGCTAATAACACACCTAATTTCATGATATTAGTCCAACACATCGCATTCCCGAAGGAAGGAGACCTGCTGTATTACATGGGTTCCAATCCCTAGATTATTGAAATCGAATATTTTTTTATTTGACTGGGCATGGATGGCCACACCACACTAATGTTTGATACGAAATGATATTAGCCTAACAACTACTACTATTAGCATTGGGAACTAAGTGCCATGCCAGGACCTCCCTTTTATTGCACAGTTACATTGAATTTGATAGAAAACCCGGTAAATTTTTATTACTGCTTTGGCCATCGTTTACCAAATCGATGTTACCAACCTGCAGATATACAGATGTGATTGTGTGTCACTGGTGAGTCACCGGTAACTGATTCACAGGCGAATGAGAATCTTTTGAGTAGACTAGCTAGATGAGATGAACCCTACAACCTAGTACGAAAGGAAAGGGACCTACAGTTTTTAGGTGGATTCCAAACCACGAACGACGAATCCCATAGTCGGATCTTACGACATGAAAGGGAAGAAATATAGTGGGCCCCAATTGTAGTAGTTTTACGTACCGGAACCCACACAACATTATTTTGATGTTCTATGACATGTGTTTTTAGAATGTCATCGATTTGGCGGCGGGGATGGATCGAAGAGCACTTAAGGATTGCACAAGATGGCGAGGTATTGAAGGCATTGAAGAATCTGCACGAAAAGTGATAAAAATTACTTATTTATAAATCAAACAACTATTCATACTGCTCTTTTTTAATTTAATGCAAAAATGGCATTAAACGTATTGATTTTCTAAATAATAAAAAATGCAGTTTTTTTAAAAAGATAAATGGTAATGTGCTAATTTTATTATTCAATTTGCAGTGGTGTGCGCAATTAAAATAGCTGCCTGCATACATAGATTTCTCCCATTAGCACAACTAAACAACAAAGTAGGCTAGTAGATAATGACTTAGGCATTAAGTTCTACCTATTGTATTTTTTTTTATCGTGCAATAAATGTAATATTTTTATTATTTATTTAGTTTTATTGCTTAGCTGCCTCTTGAAGCATGAACAACAAATGATTTAGTATGATAATATCAGACGTATTTCCCCATTAGCGTGACAACTTGTCTTAATATTTAGTTGCCTTTTGCAACATGCACGGCATTTGTTGCAGTGTGACTATTCGATATATTTATATAATACACACATGTTGCATATTAGTACAACCACTTGTTTTATTGCTTAGCCACCTCTTGTAACATGCGCGGCAAATCATCCAGTGTGAAAATTTCAGACATATTTATTACATACATGCACGACAAAAGATGCAGTATTTGTTTTCAAAATAAAAAAAATATTTGATATCAATTGTTAATCACATGAAGATATCGATAAAATGCGCGCTTAGTGTGGCGCCGCACTAGCCACGCGCAAAGCAACACACCACACATCTATACATATACTACTCACGCCGGCGAGACTTTCGCTTGGTTGTTTTAGTGTTTTTATCGTAATTTATCCTATAAATTGTGATAAAATGTTAGTGAACATGAAAATTGTGTTCAATCTAAATATAAATTGTGATAAACCAAACCATAAATTGTTTACGTATAGGAGATGTGGTCATTTACATTTTTTGGTTATTTTTTCAAATTTCATGATGATTTTCTCAAAAATTTCAGTAAAAAAAAATATGATCTTATAAAATAAACCAATATCAATGTAATATGAGGTTTCCATGTGCCTACCTTTAAACTTTTCATCAAAATAAAAATAAATGAAGTTCAAAACTGGGTCCAAAATCATGAAAATATTTATGAAATAAAATTATTTTTTTTCGACAATGCGTATGCCATCCAACCAAAGTAGGCATACTTTTGGATGGATAATTTTCTTGTTTATCATGATATGTAACAATAATAACGAAATGTACTTGGAAAAAAAAATTGTGTATGAAAAACTGGACCATAATCGTAATTTTATTTTACACTTGTTTTTATCCAATTTAGGACAGGATTTCGACATAAAATAATTAAGGCACGGAAAGACTGTTTATTTGACTATATTATTCACTGATAATTATTTGCACTTTCATATAAAAAGTATTCACAGCGATTTTTTTTCTTGGACTCGCCTCCCGCGGCCGCGCGTCTTCCACACCTGCGGAATTTTAAGGTAGTTCCTGATAAATTAGCCCAGAAGGCAAAGGGTTAAAACTAGATAATAATATTTAAATTCGGACATCATTAGGATCGACAATTTCCCCTATTGCCGCTTGGCAGCCTGCAAAGCAACCCGCTTTCAAGGGTAATGTCTGAATATTCAATTTAGTTGCTGCCGTCGGTGGCGGTCCGTATGAAAAAGTAGTTCCATTGAACTTCGAAAGGTCTTCGGTGCCTCTCTACCTAAACTAGGTATCGAACTTATTTTTGTTTACACTGAAGGAGAAGTGTAGGAGGGGCAAAGGACAGGCTTGAATGGCCACCGAGTGACAGCGCGCTTCAGCGATTTCGGATAATTGGAAAACTTTCGGGCGCCACATTATTAAAACGGGTTGTCAAGATATAAATTGATCCATCAGATTCAGGTACCAGAATCTATGAGAGCGAGTGAATATTTTGTTGGCCTTTAAAATTTTCCTCGAGCCCGTAATGAGGGAAAGCCGTAAAAGTTCAAAGTGATGTTGTCGTAAATATGCCGTAGTTCGAGGAAACCAAAAGGAATAATAAGTTTTCCTAAGGATTCTACGCTGGCGTTAGGAACGAAAAATATTAGTTCATGTTACCGTAGAAAATATGAATATATGTAGAACTTTCGACAATTACCTTGTTTAGTAGATTGGGTGGCTTGGATCCAGCCTCGACTTTTAGAGTAAGGTATCTTTATTTTTTAATTAGTATCTTTTGAATGTATTCTACATAACGGACGCTGAAAACATACGAAATATTCTCGTTAATGTTTAAGATTTAGTTTAGTTTTTAAAAAAAGCCACATATTATAAATATTATATATACATCTAACCAATCTTCTATTATGTCAAGTCTTTGAGTCTGCCACTCACTGCAAAAATAAACTAATCAGAAGCATCTGAAATATATATACGCAAATCTCACTATTGCTACTGATGCCTTCTCTAGCGGTCAGTCCCATTATCAGATTGTGCGAGATAAAATTAATTAAACTTGTCCCTATAAAGCGCCGCTTTCTGTATATCCGTTCCCGCCCCGCGGGGGCCGGCCCTGGGCGGGCGGGCTCGCGGCGTGCGGCGAGGGCGGACACAGGGCGGGCGGCAATCTTTATCGGGTTTAATTCAACACTGGCTTGCTTTTATAATAAGGCCAAATACACATGTGACATATGATGAAGATGATGAATCGACACTTATATGTTGTACTGGTATTTATTGCAAGATGGTAAGAAATGCCCCTTAGGTAATGCTTACATGACGATAAAGCTAATCAGCACGTAGTGAAAAATAAAGTTGGTTTGAGCCATTCGCTCCAGTTATTTAACTGGAGCATTGATGAACGAATTGTGCATTTTATTGTAGCCATCCCTACACCATGTAAGCAGTGCCCGACAGCTTTGAATGAATATATTCAAAAATACAAATCAAAATGTACTCGCTCCTCATAGTTCAGCTATTCGACGTCATCGGTGAATACGTAGATCCATTGAGAATACGGTATGGTGTTCCATACATATATATAGAATCTATAGGTCTGAAAAACCTAAGTATTTAAGTATAATGTCAGGAATCTCAAGCTATTGTAAGCAAACATATGTACAAACTATATATATTATTCTTATTTATATGTCTGTTCCTAGTTTGTTACGTTGTTGATACGAGCAAATTCTAATAATTTGTTATTGTTACAGCTTTCATTGTTCGTGTCTGTATTTCCCCCTTAATAAATAAATTAACCTGCTCCCACTAGTTTAGAGGTGGTTGCACTTTAATTAATAATTAAATGAATCTAGCAAACGCGCTTTACTTTTTGTGGGATTCTATTGCATTATTGTACATGACAACAAATATGATAATTCTGAGTTAAAATATCCAAGGTGTAATTAATGTAAGGAACTGGAAGCTAAAAAAAAGGACGCAGAAAATTTATTATTAAAGTCACCACCACGTTGATTGAATATATAATTTATAAGATATTTTGACATGTGACATAATTTTATCACACCGGTCCAGTTCCGAAGTTATAATATTTTGAATGCAAATGGTCCAATAACTATGCAATATTCTATTTATTTTTGTGGATTATTAATATATAAAATGGTATTTAAGATGTCATTACTGAGAAAATAACCAGTTTTGTAATTTTTTTCACACTCAAATATATTTTTTAAACTTTAATCGCTATAATAAAAAAAGCAGAGTCGTTAAAGTGGGGTTTATTAGGTATTTATGTTTTGTTCATAATATTCTTCCCTTCTATAAATTATCACCAAATATGCAATTAATGCGACCACCTCCATACAATTGTTCCTCCCAATGCTTAGTATATAAACTATAATACATACACGGCTCTACCAAAGTCAAGCCATGCCATGGAGCCGAGTTGGCTGCGGAGCAATCCGTTGAATCCACTTAGAGGATGTCTCGCTCGCTACCCCAACTTTCACCACAATCCGAAACTACTAAGTGCGAACACTTTATGTAAACTTCCTTCCGCTCTCATTTTATTTTACGAATTCCTTTTTACGAAATTGCCTCTCGGCTCGATTGAAACAGACCCTAATCCCGCGGAGTAGCTGTCGATTTCGGTCGGCGCTGTTTTTATTGACGCTAACGAGTATTGATTCCCGGTCTGTTTTCATTCCCTCCGGTCCGACAGATGTTTCTTCGGAGTCGGGAACATCCCGCATCGCTTTGTTTCCGTTTGCATTTCCTCCCGGGGTTTCTGGGAATGCAATGACGAACTGACCGCAACTGACCGAAATGACGAATTGAAATTGGATACTTCTACGAATGCGTTTGTGTAGAGATGAATAGGTGGGTCAGGTAATGCGCACTAGCGAAGTTTCCCAGCAAGTTAACACATATACAACATTCAAATCACGACTAGAGGAGAGGAGCTGCGCAGCCGTGGGTCTCAAGACCTGACCCACCTTTTCATCTCTCCACAGTTCACGGCTGCGCAGCTACTCTCCCCTAGTCGTGATTTGAATGTTGTATATGTGTTAACTGGGAAACTTCGTTAGTGCGATATAGACTTTATGTGTAGCTGGTAGCGCCATCTAGCACCGCGTTAACTAACTTCTATGCATCTGTTCGTTGATTTGTGGCGTGAAACTAGCGGCTCTCAGTAGAGGGCGCTAGGTCGCTACACGTTCTTATATGAGGAAGGTAATGACGCGGAGAGAGCCAATAGACGAGCATCAGACAACGTCGGAATGTTAATTCAGCACGTTTACGCTTGGCAGAGCGTGGGTGGAGTTCCGAAAAACGGGCAATCAAAGCAATGGCAGTTCATTTTCAGACGGCGAATCGGCGAATTTAGCTGAAACGTTACGTTAAGGTGGGCCTTCCCGCTCAACTTCCCATACAAGCGTAGAGAGTGGTAGAAATATTTGCACAATCGCAAATATTTCTTATCAGAGATCCAAAATTATACTTAAAACAGCTTTATTTGTTCGAACTAGACGTCTGATGACCATTGGCATTGTAAAATAGTGTTTGGTTTCTAAGTTTTGAGGACCGAAAGTTCTAATTTGTCGCGGGATTTATACAATAACTTTGGAGGCTGTCTCTCACTCAACGACAAAATAAAAACATCTGAAAAGGATTAGTCATCAGACCTTGGTTGTGTCTAGGTGTTTTTACTACAGCGGTCGTGATTTACTTTGAGCTGTAAGTCGTTTTGTAGTAAACATTGTCGTAAATCTCACCAAATCAAACACTATGCGCATTGTCTGCTTTGTGGACATGCTGCATCCTCCTCATCATGGAGCTTGACTTTTTCTTTAAAACAGTAAAGTCCCAGAGCATCGGGTAGGACCACCTTAAGAATAATTACTTTCTCGGTTGGTTTTGAGTATACAAACGAATTGCTTGCTATTTGCTGAATTTAGATTATTTCAAATTTTCTGTCTGTTACTATGATAATAAAACTAATATTTATCAGATCGATTACTAAAACGCCTGAATAATCTTGATTAATATGATTTCCAACCATTCTTATTTTTTGACAGTGACATTCGGTAAACGGAGGTGACCGGGCAATAGGTTAGAGCTAGCTGTAATACTACAACGTTCTGTTTTCCGCTTACTTCACGGACGGTCCTCGCACAAAAAAACATGGCTGCGATCTGGTGCACCTAGTATTAGGTGAAGCTATTTTTGTGGCAATGGGCCATAGCTGAAGTAATCAGTAAAAGTTAACTGGGGTATAATAACGAGGTCACAGAATAATACGTAGTAGTGCAATTGGATAATCTCATAACTTTAAGCTTGACAATATGTGATGAACCTCTCTCCTCCATGGCTGTTACCCATACCGTAAAGTGGGGTACATTAAATAAAAGGACAACCTCGGCACTATTCGTTATTCTGTGACCTATCAAGCCCTAGCTAACTTTAACGGATTACTTTAACGATGATCCATTGCTCTTACTTCGATGAACTTGGCGACCCCACTGGACTTTTAATATTACTTCATTCGGGACGGCGTGACGCATGTCTGCATGTATGTGACAACAAACATTTGTCAGTCAGCGTATTTGCGTCCACTGCTGGACATACGCCTCTCCAATTTTTCTCCAGTCCTCCCGGCCCTCAGCGGTACGGAACCACTGCTTTCCGCCGACGCACTTGATGTCGTCGTACTTCATTATTTCGTCCCAAACGTACGGAAACCGATAAGGGACGGTAACCTAGTACTGCGAAGTTAGAGGGTGCATATGAACGTGTAAAGTTCTGGGTTATGGGACTTTTTTTTAAATAAATATAATCGTATCATAAAATAATAACCAATCAGTACAACAAACGCCGCTCAGCAAGCCTATTCCTGGAATTCCGTAATCAGTAATCAGGAATCCTGATTCTAGATAACCGCTTTTATAGCGGTTTTCAAAGCGATATTCTTGCTGAAAAGATTTCAGAGGATGGTGCTTCAATTTAATCAAAGTTTCCCGTCGAAAAAATCGCTTCAAAAACCGTTATTAAAGCGGTTTTGTAGGCTCAGGATTCCTCATTTCTGATCACGGAATTCCAGGAATATACCTGCTTCTCTTACTCCTTGATGGCCCTAAGGGTTTTGCCAAGAAGTTAGTCAAGGATTGTTGTCTCTTATTTCATGATCAGCAATAAATCCCATCGGACTGCTATCGGTACTTATAGTTTTCACATTTATTACGTATTCAAATCTATGTTTTGAATACGGGTTAGTTGAGTGCAGGGTGAAGTAAGTAAGGGCGGGGATTTGAACTCAGACCCCTCTAATGAAAGGCAAGTCCACCCGCCCCCGAGCCACGAGCCGATCTATTGCAGAGTCAGCTTGTGTTTGAAACGCCATACCTATTAAGCTGGCACACAGACCCAATCACCAAAACACCAAAAACCCGTAGCATATCACCTCCTGGAATGGGGTGCACGGCGCAAAGCTTTACCACCAGATGGCGCCACATACAACTAGGCCAAGCTATCACGTAGAGGTTATGTTTACTCGCGAATCACAGGCATCACATTGTCCGTGTTTTACAACCATTTCAAGGTAGCTATTCATATTAAGTCGGTTTAATTGGTCAACAACCTATAACCTTAAAATTAAACCGTGGCATAGTAAAACTATGGTGGCGCCATCTGGTGGTAAAGTTTGGCAGCCGTCCTCCTGACATCCGTATAGTGAAATGCCAAAAAAAACACAGCACACCCCGGCCCCCCATCCGAATGCACTATTCATTACAGCAACGAACGAGCGAGAGGTCTTCCTCGGTGGGACGGCTGACGGCGAGGCAGCGGCGCGTGCGGATCCCAATTTGTGGGCTCAGCACGGCCCGGAGCGGTCCGCCGCGTCGCATCGCATTGAGGGCATCCTTTGAGAACGACTTGCGACCGCCCGTCTCGCTGCAGCTCGAGCGGAATGCCGATGGACTGAATGTGCGTCCAATATTTTTGGGAAGGCTTCGTGCACACGGCTTTAGGTGTTTTTGGTCGATAAACCACTATTTTTGACGCTAAGCCTGGCTTTCACCAAGTGCTAATTTATTTTAATCTACACTTTAAGGGCCTTCATTACTTAAGTGCTGATTATCTTGTACTGGTATCGATTGCGAGATGGTAAGAAAGGCCCTTTAATGTGAGGATTAAGCTATCAGTGGAAGAGACCCTGCATATTATGATTTTGTTTCAACAATTCTCCCTATTTTTATAACTTCGTCCCGTCCAATTGTATTTTTGAAGAGATTGGGACGTAATTCAAAAAGAAAGAATCGTCATGAAACACAAATTTGCGAACGGAAGTTGAACTGGGGGTCCATTCAGAGAAAGAGTGAGTTCGAATTCGTCACTAAATATCAACTCACTTTTTTAAATAGTAATGTTTCCACACTTCTTGAACATCATTACAGTTAGATAAAAATCGGGTCCGTCCCGTAAATACGTCGGAAGTATAAATAACGTTTCCGTTTTTTAAATAATAATATTTTCACCAGCTATTTTTAGGTTAACTCACTCCCGAACTCGAACTCACTCTTACCGGAATAGGCCCCGTTCCTAATTTGAATACAAGCGGCGCCGGCCGTTGGCGTGGGGCCGGAGCAGCCATATTGAGTGCGACTTATTTCCATACGTCGATAATTAAAAGCTGTCTTATGCAAAGTGGCCATGGAATTCTATAGTTTAAATCTTTGTATAAGAAACAACTTGTTCTAGTAGTTATTTTGCTCTTTATTTTTTCAGGTACCCATTAGATGTCTACAGTATTAATAAATAAATGATCTGTTATAACAATTGACTTCCTTATCGTTATTAAATGTACCCTTAATTTAATTATATGATTAGTAATTGGTAGCCCCAAGAACTACGTCTCTGTGGGTATCCCACAACACTTCACGTACTTTTAACACGTTTTTATTACCTCGTTTTCTCGTTTACATCGCCGTTTATTTATTTTTTGTTTGGTTGTCTATTCAATGCAACCATTATGCCATAGATTTTTAAATAACCTCCCGATCAGCTGAAAACTCTCTCTAAGCTCCGGGGGTCCATTCAGGGCAAGAGTGAGTTCGAATTCGTCACTAAATATCAACTCACTTTTTTAAATAGTTAATGTTTCCACACTTCTTGAAAATCTGGTCTGTCCCGTGAATACGTTGGAAGTATAAATAACGGTTCCGTTATTTAAATAATAAAATATTTCCCAGCTATTTTTAGGTTAACTCACTCCCGAACTCGAACTGAATGGGCCCCCAGGACGGGATAATGACGCAATAAAACAACCACGTTCTAATTTCTTATTAAAAAAAATTTTTTTTTTTTTCGAAAACGTCAAATATGCACAACAAAAAACAAATATTCACTTGAGCACATATCAAAGAAGGGAAGGGCGAAAATATTATATTTCCTCCGATTATCATGCATTTAATGTAGTACAAAACAAATCCTAGCACTTTGTCCCCACCACTAAGGAACCTCTTTACACTTTCAAAACACGAACATTTAGGTGGGCCTTCCCGCTGAACTCCCCATGCAAACATGGAAAATAGATCGCGCGCATATTTCTTGTCAGAGATGCAAGATTATACTCAAAAAAGCTTTATTTGATCGAACTAGATGTCTGATGACCAATGGCAATGTAAAATCGTTGAAGATCCGAAAGATTGAATTTTTCGCGCATTTTATATGATCATTTTATGAAAGAAAAACATCTTTGACAGCTCATTCAGAGTGGGCGGACTAACTAACGGTCCGGTGCTAATTTCGTACTAAGTTTTGACAGTTGCTCTCTGAATAAGACTGTATACGGTTAGTCATCAAACCAAGTTGGTTTCATGAAGACTTATAATCAATTTGGTTTTTATGGTATTTAAAAAATAATTATATTAAAAATAATTAATTCATTGGTATTATTTCAGGGATAAAAGAATATTTTTAATATGATAATTTAAATTTGACATATTTATGTTATAATTTTAACTAATTCTTTTTGGTTTCGTTTCATTAGAAGTAATTGTTAATTTACTATAAAATGGTTTAAGAGACCAGTACTTACTTTCAGTCATCTAATGATGAATAATTATTTGCTTAAGTAATACAAATTTTGATTGAAATACTTTCAAATAAAATTGGAAAAGAAATATCCATTATTTGTTTCGCAAATTTCTGATTGATCATACAAGGTACTTTAAATTAAATTATTTAGCTTGCTTCAAGCAAACTTCAAGGTTCCGACCGGATTATACAACGAGCCGGGCCCGTTATAACTACCTTGTTGTCTATTCGTTACATCATCTTGTCATAGCCGGTCCTTCGTTGATTCATTTAGGCTGCCCGTTTCCTAGGTATAAGAGGTTGCAATATAGGTATGTTTTTACATGGAGAAATAACTACCATGCAGCGAACGCGCAAAAAATGACGCCACGCGACTTACAACATTATATCGCCGTACACATTTGTAGTGCGGTGATGAAACGGAAAAAAGTTGAAACTGATAAAGATAAGAATTATTGTCAATGAACCAGACGGTCGTTACGTCATTCTTCATTCGTAACGATGTATTCGGCGAGAGCCGAAACCAAATAATACGCCAAATTCCTCCGACGGCACAATTGAGGTGGCAACACTTTTTTTAGTTCCATCCGTTCTCCTGTTATTTCTTCATCTCCATGCTCACAGCGTCCACTGTGGCTATAGTCAATCGAAAATCACTTTTTAATGTAAAGCGCGACCTACAAGTATAGTGCACTTCTACCGTCCGACAACGCCCATGGGCTTACACGTGGCCGATAATGTATAGTCACCATTGCATTTTTATCTCGTCACTTTAATCTTCGGGTCCAAATTAGAAAACTTAAATAATCATATTTTGTACGTCGCCAGAATAAAAGCACCCAAACAAGGAATGGTAATTCTCTAGAAACGACTCGTCAAGCGGAGATGATGCCCAATACCACGAACCAGATAGCGATATGATCAGGATGCTGTCATGCATGCGTATTGGGCGGACCCGACAATCCTTGGGGCGGCGGGGTGGAGGGGTGTGGGAGGGGGCGGCGGCGGGGGAGGCCGAGGTCCGCTGGCACACTTTGATATTTCTGGCGACGCGACGCACCCTCCACTCGTACGGCGATTTTAACAAATCAAATCAAATCGTTTATTCAGAGTAACACACATAAAAAAACAACAGTAAACAGGAAATAATAAAAAACTTATAACATAAGCAATGTTTACATAAAAATGTTTACATTATAGTGCTGCACTTGCGCTGCTAAGTTGGTATTCAGTACATCCGTTACAGAATCCTTTAAAAACGGAATGTTGGCGCCTTTGGACATGCTACATTAAATTAATTACGTAAGTACCTTAATTACGTAAGTATTATGTATACCTACAGAATTACGTAAGAGTCTATCAATTCCGTCATGTGATCAATGACCACTTTCCATCTCTTATCAGATGAAGTTTCCCGCTTCCCCCCTTCCATAATCAATGCCTCCTACAAACACAGTTTTAGGACAACCTGCGTGGTCGACATTGACCAAAAATGTTCAACATCAAAAAAGTCCATGCAAATCGAACCCCCCATTTGTATTCAAATTTGAACGACTAACATCCAAAACATTCAAACCTTCGAAAATTAGGTACCATTTATGGTTTTAACTATGAAGTCAAACTTAATTAGAGGCTAACGAGATGGGGTAGCTATGATGATCACAAAACCGAATTAACACAATCGTGAAGGTAGCGGGGCTCTGAGATTTGATAATTTGATGAAATTATTTCTTTGTCCATTGGACAAGGAACAATTTTGTGCGCCCACTGTGAATTAAACTTGTGAGATTTTAGTTTGTATGATTCGTTTTTTAACTTTGTATAAATATTCTCTTTTTCTTGAATAATAAATGAGCTAATATTTTCCAATGTAAAATAAAAACATACAGACAATCCAACATTTGAAAAACATAGAAAAACGTTTCGAGCACGTAAAAAGTTGAGGACTCAGTATGAGGAATCGATAGAGTAACAACCGTCTTAATGTGCCAAGGTTACCGTAATTATTACCTGTCAAATGGTTTTCCTACATTGAGATTTCTCAAAAATAAAAAACAATAAATTCATTAAATTATAGTGTTTTCAAATAAACGAAACTGTATTTTTTTCGTTGGACCTAACTTTTAAAATAAGGACATTACCTAGTTTCGAAGATTTAGTCGAAATTACCTAACCCATTTTTATTGAATTATATTATATTATTAGAAGACTAGACATATTTGCTCTACACAAATGTTTATAAATGTGAATGTATTAAACCATTTTATAATCATCGCATGAGCACCTATAGCGTAATACTTTACTTCATCAAAAAAAAAATCCTTCGATCTGCGCACATTTCATTCACAACGATCTATAGATTCCCGCGATATCGCTTGTGACCGACGGATAGACTGACAACAGAGCGATCCCATTGAGTTCCCCTTTTTGCAGTTCTCGAGACGGAACCCTGAAATAAACAAGAAACATACTTTTGTCGATCCGCGCAGCAAGTTCTAGTTGAATTTAAAGCCTATTCCTCGTGTTAAATAAAAGCGGCCGATGGATACAAGTATTTAATTAAATTCCACAATGGCTACCCCCTTGATCCCTACGGAGTTGAATACGTATATGTTGGCCTGACTGATATCGCCGTTGTCTATTTCCGATGTTTCCCTTCCTACATACTATTATTCGTTCGTTGATGTAGTATACAGGATGTTAAGGCGCTAGGACTAGCCAACTACTCGCGCCATACAAATGCACTTTTTAACAAATGTAATAATATGTAGTGAAACGCTTCAGCAAATCCAAATAGAACTCCAGACTGATAATGGATTGTTAATATTTTTTTATTCCATCATTTATTTAAATAATAATAAAAATAAAAAAAGTTGATTTTTCTCATTAGAAATCTGAAAGTCATTCGATTTCTAGATATAAGCAAAAACAGCATATATGCATAAACAAAAAATTCCATTTGCTTTTAGATTTCTACATTTAGTCAAAAAAGTTCGGAAATGGACACCGTTTCCGCAATGTATTTTGTATAGAAAAAGGAAACATACATTAACGAAAATCATTCGATTCTTAGACAAGGAATCATATATTGTAAGGATGACACTTAAAATCGTCAGACTTAGTTAGTTTACTTGGGGTGCCTCGTCTAACTTTGCGATTTGGCTAGTACCAGGCCCTTAACGGAGGTATGGTCCAAACGTTAAGGCTGTTACAGGAAATTTAAGAATAAAAAAAATTGAGAATGCATTCTTTGTCCATTGGCTAAGGCACAATTTTGCACGGCGACTGCCATTAAAATCATCTTCCAGGCCCTAACGTTTCCGTACCCCGAAACGTTTTCAGATTTTAAGATTTGTTTTATATCACTTGATAAAAGCTTCAATCTATGTCCCTATATTTTGTTTTGTAAATATCTGTTTTCAGTAAAAAAAACGATCATTAACTTAAAAAAGACAACTTTTTGCCAATGTTTATTATCTAATATTTTCCAATCTAAAAGGAATTAAAAAAAAATTAAAACATGCAGACACAGATTTCTATAATATATTCCAAAATCCAAAAACCTAGTAAAACATTCAGAGCATGGAAACAGTTATCGCTCGTAGTATGGGGAATTGATACGGTAACAACTCTCTTAACCAGGTAGTTCTTGGAAAGAGGCATATAACATTTGGTTGTACAACTTAAACAAATCGTCCCCTATATAGTTTGTGTATAGGTATTTACAAAAATGTATGGATGACGAATTCAAGTCGTACAACAAAATGTTATCTACATTTTTTGCTCATAGTCAGAAGGGGTGTTCGACTTAGCATTTTGCACTTCCGCTATCCGAAGAGGGTATTGTACGCAGCTGGACTTCTTCCAAGTGAATCGACCAAGGAAGAAGCCACTAGGACAGTCGAGCAACTCCACTTACTACGCAACGACTGAGCGGAGTTGTACGTGGGCGCCGAGCCAAATCGTGGAGATGAAAAATTAGACGGAATGGAATTGGTTTTGCGACTTTATGCTATGAAGGAAGGGAAATTTGATTCGGGTCGAGATGGAAAGGTAGCGGGAGCACATTAAAAGCCTCCCTTTGCACTCATAAAGTGTTGAGGGAATTTATTGAAGAGAAAGGGAGAGAAAAAAAATGGCCACTAAAAAGTATTGTGACGTCGATTTGGTTTTTAGGGTTCGACACCCAAAGGGTGCCAACGGAACCCTATTACTAAAACTCCGCTGACCTTCCATCCGCCCGTCCGGTCAGAGGGCTGTATCTCATAAACCGTAATAGGTAGGCAGCAGAAATATGTAAATTACTATTTATTTTGTAATTGTAAAAAAACCGAATATATGCCGTTATAACAAAAATTGGTATTTTTTTAATATTTTATTTATAAAGCCCACAAAACGGTTGTACAGTCGAACAAAGAGTTTAGGATACACATCCGATTAAATGAAAAGATGAACAATCGAAATACTGTGACTTTTGGAAACAATTATAGTGTTGAGTATAGATTCAAACATAGTTGAGGATGTCTACTAGCTACTGAGTAAACACAAACCTAACAAAATTGAATCAGAGGTTGTATTTAAACACCATTCATTTTTACGTTTAACCGGAAGTGTATCCTTTAACCTTTCATTGACTGTACATACATATTATTTACAGAAATAGTTTGATGAAAATTAACTATATATACAACCAGCAAAAGACACACAAGTACATTACAGAATAGATGCAAGGGTAAAATAAAAAAAATATTAAAATTAAATTGGGCCTCCACACAAAAAAGTGATTATATTGTGTTAAATTGTGTACGATGGTACGGAACCCTTCTTGTGCGAGTCCGACTCGCACTTGGCCGGTTTTTTATTGACTATTTCTTACTCGTTTTGGTATAACTTTTATGGAGATCTTAATATCCTGGTATGAATAGATATTTTAGTGCAAATGCCTGTGTATATAAGTGTTTATTTCTTAAATGTAGATGGAATATAAATGGGTGAAGTCAAAATGTATTCAATACTTACTAATTATCACTACATAGTATTAAACAAAGTCGATTTCTATGTCCCCATTTCCCTATATACATATATCCCTATATCCCTATGCATGCTTAAACCTTTAAAACTACGCAACGGATATTAATGCGGTTTTTTTTTATAGACAGAGTGATTGAAGAGGAAGGTTTATATGTATAATAACATCCATTAAATAGTGGATAAATACTGTTATTTTTGAGGTTTCCAATGTGATGTCGTAAAAAAATAATTTTTTTCCGCTTACATTGCAAACGCAGGCTGAACCCTACGAGATTAATCAAAATAATGTACTAAGTATTGTACACATTAAATAGGTCTACAGAAAACTCCGCGATGGTATATGTCTATCTCTTATGGATATCCTACAATAACATTTTTTTGTCATTTACTTTTTACGACAAATAATGGCTAATTTTCGAAGCGATTTTAACCAATACAGCATTAATCCTTATCCAAAATAAATACCTTAAATACATTGTTGATTTATATAAATCTATATGGCCCCTTAAAGCATGTGATTTAAATGAACATTTTCGAAGATACCTACTACAGATTTAAAAATTGCGGGACGTAGCGTTTGCGGCGGTACCGGCCGGCCGGGGCGCGCCGGGAGGAGTGCGTCGGAGGCCGCGGTTCTCCCTTTAGCACTTTGAATTTAGCAGCGATCGGACGCGTTTATTATCGGAGCTCTCTAATATCTAATAATCATCTAATAATAGTAATATCTAAAAAAAATTATTTCAAATATTTCAATGTAGGAGCTCTACGTAAAAAAGGGTTTATTTGTGTATCATTGTGTCAAAATAATATTTTTTTAAATGATATTATGCCCGTGCAAAGCCGGGACGGGCTGCTAGTTAAAAGATAAACATCGGTGAGATATGGCGGTTCTCGAACTGTTTTTTGATGTTATTTGAGTTCTTATGAAGTAATATTTATTTTGAATCAAAATGGTTCAGATTCGGATTCTTTTCCAGGGTGTGAAGGGAAGAAATATATGTATTTCAGATTTAAGCCCCTGACACGCGAAATCTATGTCGAAAAGTGAATACAACTAACGCATTTTTTGGAATAGAAAAGAGAAAGGTCAGTATTTCTTCTACTTTCTGAATAATAAACTAAACAATTAACTGGATAATTACAATTAAGGATTATGATTATGTTTTATTTCAGTGGCATATATTTTTAAGAAAATTAAATTGAAAAATCTGCATGTTTGTAAAATTTAATAGTTGTAACATTGGTCTATAATTTCTTACCAAAAATTTATTTTCGGAAAAATATTATGCAAAAAAGATGATTGGGTTCCTTTCGGTCGACATCGAGAGAGTTTTTGGCGCCAAAATCAGGCTTATTGCAAGGATGGTTGACAGAAATTTGGAGCGAAAATCTCTTTATTGCGCTTTATTGAGAAGGGCGTAATTAGATCAAACTAGGCTTCCAAAAATTCCTGAAGAAACCTTAGGGTTAAAAATTAGGCATAAAAGGCGAAGACTCCTTCAGACAGAAGTTTGACCATAACCATTGGTCTGACCCACGTTGTCGTACCGGTTGTAATACTATTAAAAAAACTGCATACAAAGAAGAGTGCTTATAATGACAGCGAGCTTCTCAATACTCAGCAAGTACTTACACATTTATTCACGTAAACAATGTAGAAGTCAAGTCAGTCTTACTTATAGAAAATAACTGCTGTCGCTCGAGTAAAACTGCGCCGCCTCCAACTACCGTGTACGGAGTCGAACCCGACTCCCCAAGCTCGTTGGACAGCAGCCAAACTTACTACAGCGCAACGAGACATTACGGCGGACAATAACCGTACCTACTTTTACTGTTTTTATGTTTCAATTGCGCAAGTTTAGTAGGTACGAACAGGAAAATTAATAAAGTAGAAAACTGAAATTCGGCTGCCAAAGAAGGCTTCACTTATCACATACTCGTCAAATTGGAATTCTTAAATTCGAGACCGACTCAAACCTTTCAAATAATGGATTATGTGTGTAACGATCATGAAACTGTCAATATTGCAGTCAATCGAATTCTAGACTACTGGACTAGTTTTTTTTAGATTTCATTCAAAGTAATTTTTTCGCAGTCATTTTTTACTTGCAGATTTATTTATTTTACACTTTTTAATTAGGATTATAAGATGGTTTTCTATAGTGCGGTTTATAAATTATTAATCTAGAGGCCTAACCCGGCTCAAAGATATGACAATTGGCTCTTTTTTAGAAAGGTCAAGCCTATGTAAAGCTGGACCTTTCTAAAAAATAACGTATGTATGTTTACACGTTCATTAGTATTGTTGTTCATTATATGTGTATTGAATTGTATTGTAGGCCATCTTAGCCGCCGTAGTATTGTATTTTAGGCCGCCTTAGGCTGTTCGGACCCATTATTTTTTTGTGCACAGAACGCAAAAAGAATTCAATATAAATTTGAAATATAGTCATAAGTAGTCGTTGCGACGAAAACATTTTCAGAACTTGAGGTTTATTGGTTTTTTTATAATTTTCACAAATAAGATTTTTACCTAGCAGACCCATCTAACGGTGCAAAACTTCTAATAGCTAATTATGAAAATGTTTTTCCTGCAACTAGGTAAGTATATGGCTATAAAAGTGCTATACTTTTTCATTCTGTGTACAAAAAACATTGTATGGGTCTGAACACCGCTTAAATACTATAAATTTGTACACGGAAATGGCAGAAATCCGCAATGAGTTTGATTTTATTTATTCTAACTTGAACGCCACAGCGCCATCTCGTATAGCATATTGAACTAACAACGTTGTCGGCTAACGCTGCGAAGATGTGCACAAGCGGTACATTTCTGCTAGTCGGCACTAGGTGGCAGCCTTTTTACGTAGACTTACAGAACTGCGTTACAATCTAAATTAGGTAGATGGCGCTGATAGCAAACGAGACATTCATCGCATGTCGGCACGGCACAAACCGAGGGGTCACTCACTCAAGGAATCTGGTGTACAATCGTTTGGGAATCTCAAGAATCTTAGGTGGGAGTCCGAGGAATCTGGTGGGAGTCCGGAGAATCTCGGAAATCTTATGTAATCCCGAGTAATCCTAAAGAATCTGGAAATCCCAAGGAAATCATTGGGAATCCTATCAAATTCATGGAAATCTCGGGTAATCTTAGGCGGAGTCCGAGGAATCCGATGGGAGTCCGAGGAATCTGGAAATCTTATGTAATCCCGAGTAATCCTAAGGAATCTGAGAATACCAAGGAAATCATTGGGAATCCTTTCAAATTAACGGAAATCTCGAGTAATCCTGGGCGGGAGTCCGAGGAATAGGAAAATCTTGGGTAGTCTCGAGTACTCCCAGGGAGTGTAGGAATCCTAAGCGAATCATTGGCAATCCGATCAAAGTCTTTGTAATCTCAGATAATCTTGTCGGGGTCGGACTAAACCGGTTGTATGCTTAGTCCGGTGCAATTCTAGTACAGTACGTAAGTTTTGACAGGTTAGTTCTGAATAAGACTGTAAAGGTTTTTAAAATAAGAGTACCTTATCTCGAGTACGTGAAATATTTACTAGGTTTTTAAATATAGACTTTTATAACGGCCCAGGCAAAGAAATAATCAACTTTGACCTAATGATGGCTGAGATACTAAGGGATTTCGAAAGATCGGAGTACCTCATCGTGAAGTTGAGTATGTCAAATATGTATTATGGCTTCAAAAATGGTATTGCATAATGCATCAGGCAAAAAAAAAACAGGGCTGACCTAATGATCGCTGAGATAATACGGGATCTAATCTAACAATGATAGCGCGGCCGTGGGCGCGGCCGCCAGTTTGCGAAGAAATCACGCACACGTGTGCGCACGAGTGTGCGCAGCGCGCACCCCGCGTGTGCCCGACGACACAATTCCAAAACATATTCAGCCGTATTCAGAGTAAACCTGTCAAAATTTAGTACGGGATAAGCACCGGATTAACCAAACAAAAACCGGTTTAGTCCGACCTTAATACGCGTACTAAGCGAATAGAAGGTTATCATGCGTATACTACTTTTTAGGGTTCCGTACCGAAAGGGTGAAAACGGAACCCTATTACTAAGCCTCAGCTGTCCGTCCGTCCGTCCGTCTGTCACAAAGCTGTTACTCATGAACCGTAATAAGTACGTAGCTGAAATTTTCAGAGTGAGTATTTAATTTGCCGCTATAACAACAAATAAGTAAAATTTAAAGATAATAAAAAAATACAAATAATATGATTTTTTGGTGTTAAATCATTTACGATGGTACGGAACCCTTTGTGTGCGAGTCCGACTCGCACTTGGCCGGTTTGTTTACTGTGTTTATTGTATGTATTTTGATTAAATAATTAGATGATTGTAGGTATGTTGTGAACCGAGCTCGGGGCGGACTAACTTTACTACGCGTATTAAGGTCGAAGTAAACCGGTTTTTGTATGGTTAGTCCGGTGCTAATCTCGTACCAAGTTTTTACAGGTTCACAGTGAATACGACTGCAAGGGATTTCGAAAAAGAAGAGTACCTACCTAATCGCGAAGTTTTCTACGTGAAATATTTGCTAAGGTTTCAAATATAGCCTTTTATAATGACCCAGGCAAAAAAAAAATCAACCCTGACCTAATGATGGCTGAGATTCTAAGAGATTTCGAAAGAGCGGAGTACCTCATCTTGAAATTTAGTATGTGAAATATGTACTGTGGATTCAAAAATGGTATTGTATAATGCCTCAGGGAAAGAAAAAATCAGCGCTGATCTAAAGATCGCTGAGATAATATGGGATCTAATTTAACCGGATTCCGCCTGGGTAAATATGTCCAAAACGAATATCGCACGGCCACGGCGCGGGGGCTCCCCGCCCGCCGCGCCGTTGCCGTCTCCTGCGGGCGCCGCTCGCCCCCGCCGCCCGCGCCCGCGCTGTTGCCGCCTCGCGCGGACGCCGCGCCCGTGCCGACCCCCGCCGCCGGCCGCGCCGCCCGCCTGTCTGCGATGACGTCACGGACACGTGCTGCGCGCAACGCGCAATTATAAGTCTCTATGAATCGTTAGTGGTCACTAAGAATCTTTAGAAATCCCGAAATCATTGGAATGTACCAAAAATGTGTTGGTAGTCCTTAAAAATCCAGGTAATCTTTGGTAGTCTCTAGGAATCTTTGGTAGTCCTCAGAAATCTTACGAAATCCCAGTATATTTGAAATCTCCAAGAATCTTTGGTAGTCTTTGGAAATCTTTAGGAATCTCCAGGAATCTTTGGAAATCTTTAGGAATCTCTAAGAATCTTTGGTAGTCTTTGGAAATCTTTAGGAATCTCCAGGAATCTTTGGAAATCTTTAGGAATCTCTAAGAATCTTTGGTAGTCTTTGGAAATCTTTAGGAATCTAGAAATCCCAAGGAAATCTTGACTACTGGGAATCTGGTGTACACTTTTTGCTCGAGTGACTAACCCCTCGGCACAAACGTGAATTTTCGTAATTGCTGCGCAGTAGTCCGCAGCTTCTGAAAGTGGTTTCACAGAATTAACTTACCCACTCGTCCAGCTTTCCACCGAGGCACTTCTCACTTCAAATTTAGTCTTGTAAGTCATGCAATTCACTTTAGTTTTTCTAAGTTGGTCTTGATGGTTTTTGTTATTACTTTTAGCAAATAAGAGAACATTTTTCCTCAAAGGACTGGCCAGAGGACTATTCATTTTTAACCGACTTCACAAAAGGAGAAGGTTCTATGTTCGACTTTATGTATTTTTTTAAATAATCACTTTGAAATTAGAAACACAAAAACAAACGTTAAAAACTTTGGGAATGGAATATTGCCCAATCCTTAGCCTTTCCATTTGGAAGAAAAAAGCAAATGTGAAACGTCAAAAAAACTGAGCTTAAATAACCTCAAAATTGTTGTATAAATACTCTTCTTCCACTAAAACTATATTATATTATTATGTTTGCCTAATTACAGTTAAGTGATGGCCTGTTCGGAACCGGACCATGAAGAAGAGCCGTTCGAATTCGAAACGGAACACAGTGTGATTCGGAACAGTCCGGACTACAGCAAACTTATGAAATATATCGTTTCTCTCGAATATATGCGCGTGAGGGCACTCAAAGACATAGATGATCTCGCTCTAGCCCAAAGTAAGGCCGCCGATGACCCTGATACTTTCATAAAAGATCTTCAAAACCAGGAGCTCGATCTTCCAAGCAGGCAAACAATACCAGAGCTTCCTCACATAGATTGGAGTAAATATGACTTGCAAGATCAATCCGAAGCCGATAATACCAAAATGAATCAATCCATTGTTCCACCAGACCCCCACACGAGGGTGCGCGGTAGAGTTTTTACCGAGAGCAAACCTGAAACGTTCAACCAGTTGTGGTCCTGCGAGGAGCAGCGTCGGCTCGAGGAGCTGCTGGAGATCTACCCCGAGGAGGAGGTTGAAGCTCGTCGCTACAAAAAGATAGCTGCGGCGCTGGGTACCCGTACCTGCACGCAAGTTTACAGCCGCATTCAGAAATACTTCCTCAAGCTCGCCAAATTGGGTTTGCCGGTCCCGGGACGCCTCCCAAAGAAATTATCATCGAGAGGCCAAAAGGATAGAAATAAACTTATCAATCCTATGTATAAGAAGTCAACGTTTTTCCCTGAGCTCCAAGTGCCTGTCAAGATGGAAGATACAAACGAAACTTCGGTGAAGGAAGAAGTCATCGATACCCCAGAAAGATCGGTGGTGGAGTTGTTGCGGATGGCAAAAGAGCAGAGACTGCTGGACCAGGTGTCGCCGGTGTGGCAGGAGGGAGTGACTTGTGTGGGCTGCCAGCAAACGGGCTTCGTGGGTGCCCGTTGGACCGACCACGCCGGCACTGACTACTGCACCGACTGCATCGTGCAGCTGGAGCCGCTCGAGAAGCTTACACCTGTTCGAACGGTCCTGTAGAGTGATAGACAATTTCAGTGTGAATTCTCAAATATTCTACTGCTTGAGTAGTGTTAAGGCGGGTATCACTGTCATGCGTGCGTCCAAATGATTGTTCGCCAATACAGGCTGTCTTTATAAAGCATGATCAGCTCAGAATCGATGATGTATCTCAATCAAAACAACTTTTGACCTACTAATTTATATAATGCGAAAACAAAATAGATAATATCCCCATATATTTTGCGGTTAGGAATTTTAAAGTTTTTTATTTTTTTTTTATTTTTTTTTATGTGACTGGACATGATGGCTAATACCACACCTTCTGTCATGGTATTAGCCCAACACACCACATGGGAACTAGGTGCAATGCCAGGACCTTCCTTATATTGCACGGCTACATTGAACTGGATGGAAAACACGGACAATTTTCATTGCCGCTTCGACCTTCGTTCATTCAATGCGATAGTACCAACCCGGGCGGGATTAACCCTACCACCTAGTAAGTAAGGAAGGGGACCTACAGTTTAACGTGGAATCCGAACCACGGCCAGCCTCTCTCAACGGTCTAATTGTAACCCATCCAAGACCAGATCGGACCCAGCGTTGCTTGACTTCGGAGAGCGATCGCCGAAGTGTCGCACCACTGGGCCACTGAGGCTGACAATATTATAATTATTTGGAGAGTTGCATATTTTTTTCTTATCGCAAAAGTTGTAAAAAAAAATGTTTATTTTGCGATACATCATCAAATCTGTTAATGTATCACACCTTAAAAAGAGTGTATATATATAGCTTAGAACTGATGTGGAACGCTCTACATGCGGGCGCCATTACAATCATTACATTAGTCAATCAATATATTTTTATAAAATTATTAGCATGGTTTGGTTTTTTTCCAAAATTGTATCTTAATATATGTTCTTGAATTTACACCGTCGCTGTACATAATGTTTTAAAAAACTTACGGTTTTCCGGTGTGCAATGCCGTGCTTGCTAACTCCGGGGTAACGAAGTGGCACTGACGATGCTTCCGTCGTGGGAGGCGAAACATGTCAGCCAAGCACGGCATTGCACACCGGAAAACCGTAAGTTTTCAAAACATTATTGTATCTTAAGTCAAATCACAGTAGAAAGAAATCTATGTACAAGCGGCATCACCCTAGCTACCACCCATTGGAATTTGACCCTCATTTCTTTTCCTTCCAAATGACATTGCCAATTGCTGTGGCATTCGAGGTGCTTTTAATTTTTGCAATTTTGTGCTTGACAAATAATGTCAAGATTTCATTAGTGTTTTTAATAACTTTCTGTTTAACATAAAAACATCCCTTATTACTAAGTCGTTTCGATCATCGATTTCATTGGCTTACACTATTTAAAAGATCATTGAGTCATACACTAAATCATTAGGCCATTGATTTTTACATTTGTTTAGAAATATGAAATAATTTAAAGGTGTTGAAAATATGTTTCCACACAAATATAAAACTCCATGGACGGGGGATTTAGTGTATCCCTCGAGTGCCCTATTCCTTTCGGTTCTCATCCTTTTTTGGGTAGGGTGCCCTTTTGGATAACGAAATATTTGACAGAGCCCTAAAATAATCTAATATTGGTTTATGTATATATTTTTTTCATAATCATGTTGCATAATAATCAAGTGTCTAAGGGGAGATACGATTCTAGTTACCTGACTGTACTTCACCTTGAAATCTCTAGTTATTTTTTTACTTTATGTTGAAACATTAAGCCTGGTTTTCACCAAGTGCTGATTTATTTTAATCGTCGATGAAAGGGCCTTTATTACTAAAATGCTGATTAACTTGTACTGGTATTGATTGCAAGCTGTTAAGAAATTCCCTTAAGGTGGCCCAACCCGGCGGGACTAACTCATTCGCGGGCACGGTACAAAACCGTGCTGTTGCGTTCTGGGACCTTCTCTGTTTCAAAGAAAATGACAGGCTCCGTGATGAGGAAGATGCAACATGTCCACAAAAAAGACAATGTACATAGTGTATGATTTGGTAAGATTTACGAAAATTTAACTACAAAACGACTTATAGCTAAAAGTAAACTACGACCGCTGTAGTCAAAAATCTAACAAAAACTAAATAGATTATAAATCTTGATTAAACACGCTATGTCTGATGACTAATCTTTTTAAGATGTTCTTACTTTATCATTGCATAATCCACCTCCAAAGTTATTGTATAAAACGCGCGAAAAATGCGAACTTTCGGACCTTATAACTTAGAAACCAAACACACTTTTACAATGCCAATGGTCATCAGACATCTAGTTCGATCAAATAAAGCTATTTTGAGCAAAATTTTGGATCTCTGACAAGAAATATGGGCGTGATCTTCTTTCCCCTTTTGTATGGGGAGATGAGCGGGATGGGCCACCTTAAGGGCAGATTTTATGTTCATTAGAAATATAGGGCCTTTCTTACCACCTTGCAATCCATACAAGTACAAGATAATCAGCACTTGGTGAAAACCATGCTAAGCCTGGTTTTTACCAAGTGCTGATTTCGATCGACACTTAAAGGGCCTTTATTACTAAAGTGCTGGTTATCTTGTACTGGTATTGATTGCAAACTGCTAAGAAAAGCCCTTAATATGTGGCGATTGAGCTAATCGGGAGTAGGTGAAAAAGGTTCTAATTACAACATAAAATGTTTCACACATCCTTACAAAACATGAGAAAACGTATTAAACAAAATTCAGGAATCCTAAATGTCAGATTAATAAAATGTCACCTGAAGACTGCTCAGGTCATGTCATGTAGTGATAAATATGGTTTTGACCTCAAAATTAACGAAAATAAGCTATAAAATTGCATAAATCTTTGTTTTGTGTCTTGTTAATTTTAATTGTAAAAATGTTTTGCATATAATTGGGTCTGATATTAAACATTATTATTATTATTATCAGTTTATAAGTCGGCTCAAAAATCTCATAGGATCTCGTGTACGGTAGTATAGATATCACACGCACATTTAAAAATAATAAGTTAATATTATAAAAAAAGGTAATTATTGATAAAAGAAAATTATGTCATGATTTTTTGGTTTCTTAAATGTATTTTTCTTAAATAACCTTTCTCTGGGTTAAGGTGGCCCATCCCGCTCATCTCCCCATACAAAAGGGGAAAGAAGATCACGCCCATATTTCTTGTCAGAGATCTAAAATTTTGCTCAAAATAGCTTTATTTGATCGAACTAGATGTCTGATGACCATTGGCATTGTAAAATTGTGTTTGGTTTCTAAGTTATAAGGTCCGAAAGTTCGCATCTTTCGCGCGTTTTATACAATAACTTTGGAGGTGGATTACGCAATGATAAAGTAAGAACATCTTAAAAAGATCAGTCATCAGACATAGCTTATTTAATCAAGATTTATAATCTATTTGGTTTTTGTTCGATTTTTTACTACAGCGGTCGTGGTTTACTTTTAGCTTAAATCTTACCAAATCATACACTATGCACATTGTCTTTTTTGTGGACATGTTGCATCTTCCTCATCACGGAGCCTGTCTTATTCTTTGAAACCTTGCCCGCGAATGAGTTGGGCCCGCCGGGTTGGGCCACCTTAAGACCTTTTTGACCCTCAAATTAGCTCCTTCAAAAGAACATAATCGTTGCCTAGTCACTAACTAGCCCTGTACCTGTAGAGGGTTAACTAGGGACGTTAGAGATGCTCGTGTGATGCGGCTACAGGTTTATTAGACTGGAAAGTGACAACCGCTGGAGCGGGTAACACGAGAGCGATATGTAGGTACTCAATTATTGTCAACTGTGGTCCATGCTGTGCGGGAACGAGGTCACCGGGGTTGGTACAAATCACGCATTCCGCGTGGTGAAGCAGTAAAACCGGCCAAGTGCGAGTCGGACTCGCACACGAAGAGTTCCGTACCATCGTAAAAGATTAAACACAAAAGAATCAAGTTTTTTTGTATGGGACCCCCCTTTCAATTTTATATTTTTTTTATTCTACCTATTTGTTGTTATAGCGGCAAAATAAATACACACTCTGTGAAAAATGCAGCTGCCCAACTATTGCGGTTCAGGAGATACAGCCCTGTGACAGACGGACGGACGGACAGCGGAGGCTTAGTAATAGGGTTCCGTTTTCACCCTTTGGGTACGGAACCCTAAAAACGAAAACAATATGCTATAATCATCCGGGCATGATTCTGCCATACAAAAATAATTAATTTAAAAAAAAAAGTTTCCTTCGCCCCAGTTATTCGATCAGACACGTGAACATTTAAGAGATGGACGATTTTTTTGGAATCGTGTCAAAGACGAAAACGACATCTGACATCAAAGAGATGTCAGAAATCAAAAATATTTATGTAGTCGCTGTATATTACCTATGCATGCATATTTAGTTAATCCATATCCGTTTAAAATCCAACAAACTGCCATGGAAGTAATTTTTGCTGAGCCCCCACAGAGCACACATTGAGAATCTCGTGTTGCTCTATGTTGCTCTACGCTGCTCTATTCAATGGTGTAGCCTCGCAAAATTGATGACAAAGCGATTTAGTGATAAGGAATGTTTGCTGTTTTTCTGAAGCTCACCAACACATTCCTCTCATGGTTCAATGTGCCATGACAGAAATGATGACGTAACTGCCCATTCTGTATGGCAGGCTTGCAAGGAAACATTTTGGCGCGGCTTAAATCAGGAAAACTTAAAAATGAATTGGAAAGTAATTAAACTGTGGATTAAGGCTCCATATGACGCTAACCTCCTACATTTTGGGTTTATTTTTATTTTATCTCAGCGTCGGTTAAACATAAACACTGTTAAAAATCGAAATATCAAAGTTTAGACTATTTACTAGTGTGTGACCGTAGAACGGTTTTATGGGTTTTACACAATACGTTGCTTATATTCTTTAAAAAAGTATGTTTGTAAACAACTATTTAGAAGTTTTTCTAGGTTTTCAAGCCGGCGCTTGGAAACTATAAATTATTTCTACAATTTGTGGTGGTGGACAAATTCGTGGTCCCTTTTTGTTATATTGTAGTCGAACTAGGTGTAAAGGGGACAGGGGATCTATTTTTCGTTCCATTGTAACGACATAATGGACTAGGGTCAACTTAATGTCTAATTTTGTCCTGGCCTGTCGAGATACATTTTGTATTCATATCATGTGGTACAGAAAATGATTGCATTATATACTTGATGAACTCAATGAACCATCCGGAAACCAAATGTTTGTGAGCTTTTATTGGAAAAATTAACCCCCAAAACTTGAACTTTCAAAATATATCCGTATTACCTATGCGCATGTTTGGTTCCGAGAATGTTAACCAATAGGCAGAAGAAATCGAGGTGACGTTTCCAGGGGTAATCTTGAAAAGTTCCAAGCAGACATAGATTTTTTGTAGCCAACGAAAGAACAGTCAATGGTTTGGAAATAACCATCTTCATCTTCACACAAAGACACTGAGAGTGTCAAGTTCGGCTAGAATAATTATGGTGGAATATTTGGAAAAGGGAGCCACTACTACGCGGACAAGTAAGACAATTGCGGGAATAACTCCCTCCTAAAGAAAAGAGGCGAGGCAAACTACGAGGAGAAGTCTACTCTTGTTCCACTAATCAAGGCTTCCGTACAGAAAACTGTTGCCATGGTTTCCATTCGAAAAGCACGTTTCGAACTGCTTAAACAGCCGCCCCATTATCCAGATCTAGCCCGCTTTGACTTTTACCACTTCCCTCGGCTCAGCAGCTCTGGAAAAATGAGGAAGATAACGAGGCTAGGCGATGGTTTCTGTAGATATTTTTTGAAGGGTTTAAAAAGCCATGGACTAAGTTCGAAATCCGTCGTTCCAATTAAGCATTAAATAATAAAAATAATATCAAATAACAACTTGGAATACATTTAACGATTTTGAAAAACCATCTGACTGACTAAATTAAAATCTTGCGAGACCATCAGCAAATTTTGACAATAACTAGGTGTATAGCCGATGTTTCCGTTTGATAAAACTTTGAACTCCCCTGGGTAACGGTGGAACGAATCAATACAATAACTTTTAATTAATGTGTATAAAGTCAGTATCAAATCAATACAGTATAGGTAGGCGTATGTGAACGGGACAATATTGATGGACATCAGAAACTAATTGTTCGAAAAGGCGAGGTGAGTTCACAAGTGAATGTTTTCACAAACAGCCCAATGTCTCGACGGTCTACCAGTGAAAGTAACTCCATATTACAATTTTTCAATATATAAAGGAAATAAACAGTTGGTTAGGATGGCTTTTATCAATCTCGTCTCGCCATTATATTTTCTCTCAATCTCTCGCTCAATCTTTTTAGGCACGCACGTTTCCCAAGTTTCTATGACTGACCAAAATATTTGAATCCTTTCTATATTTATTTTCCATGCCAGCTTTTCTAGAACGCAGCATGGCACCTCGATGATCGCTGTCATAGTATAGAGTTGCCATAGTATAGAATAGAGTAGATAAATGCGTTAGTTAACCCGCACCGAGGGTTTTAAACGGTCGACGCATGTTTTTGGTTCTGAAACTTGAAAATTAAATAATATTTAGTTGTTATTAAGCGCCACACTCACTTCACGTAATAACCTCTTTGTGCAGTAAGACTCGCGTAATTTAGTGTAACTCAGTTCTCCAACTATGCACTCGAACTTATGCAAGGAAACCGATTCTCTACGCTACAACGGTAAAGTGCTCGGTCACCTGCGAGGGCCGTCGCTTCCGTGGCAGCACCGTGTGGCGTCGCCGCCGCGCCTCGACTAGCCCCGCCGCAGGCCCTTCGAACAGCCAACGTGGCGTGTAGACTGTGGAGACGCCCCGCCGTCACGACCGCTTTCGGCGCACCGTTGATATGTTTAAGAGAGTCGTTTGTTTAGATTTTCATGTTTTATGTCAGATTTTTATGTTTGTTTAGATTTTCACTGTTGTTACTTTTACGGATAAACAGTGTTCAGATTACTTACTTAGCTCGACCACAACGTTGTGGACATCATCAGGATTCGCGACGCGACCTGGAGGACCTCTGACGCTTCGTCCAGTCAGATGTCAACTGCGGGTCGTCGGCTGCGCAGATTGTAGCTGTGGGTAGGTTCAGCCGCAGATGAGGGTAGTGACGAAGAATTCCGTTCGGCAATGAAGTCATCCGTGATAACTATGCTAACGGTGTCACTTTGCATCAGAGTTGGCAGCTGAACTCTTGTGTTGCCATATTTCGCCAGTAACGGAGACCAAGACGCTGACAGCTTCATACTATCGTCTCTGTTAAAATTGCGTGGTGGACGAAACGTCGAGCTAAGTAAGAAAGCTGAACACTGTTTATCCGTAAACGTAAAATAATAAGTCGTAGTTACTTCCCCGTACTACAGGAACCAGCAGGCCTATTTTTATAACGATTTTCTTGACGAAAATATTCCGGAGCATAGTTTTTTAATTAGTCAAGGTTTTCAGTCGAAAAACTCGCTTTGAAAATCGCTATAAAAGCTGTTTTATAGATTTTAGGATTCCTGATTACTGAATGTCAGGAATAGACCTGCTGTTTATGTGATCTTAATGTCGTATTCGGAGAGCACCTGTAAAAACTTAGTACGAGATTGGCACCGGACTAACCATACAAAAATGCGGCTTAGTCCGGCGGATTCAAGTTAGTTCGCCTACTTTAAATACAACTGCATAAGTTTTACTAGCTTTTTAAATTTAGTATTTTGAAAAATATCGTCAAAATCTACAAGAATCTAAAAGACTACGCGGTTTTCGTATAAATATAGTCAGACTATTTATTATAGTTATAGGCTAATTAATATTACCCTAAACTACCTACCTGAGCGAAATTCGAAAGTCTCGGGTACTGTCTGTAGGTCACAGCCATATTACTATAAGACTATTGGCACTACGTAGATGACATTTGGGAGGAAGTTAGCGTCTGTGAACCTCCTTACAATAGTGTAAGTTAAAATTTAATAAATCCATATAATTATCGAACCTGCCCAGAAAATATCACGGGAAACTGTTTATAAATGCGAACTGTAGAGGAGAACAGCTGGACAAGCGGACAGACATATGAAAGCATTTTTGCCCAAGCTGAAATGGAGATCCGCTCGAGCTTTGTGCTTCACTCGGTCGATTTGGGGTGGTACACACGGTGATGAGAGATAAAGATCTAGTGCACTAGATATAAAAAAAAATGATAACATCAGTGATGGAAACAAATCGACTTTAGTTGGTGATATATGAACTTCTGAAGTCGTATAACTAGTGTGTTTCTCGCCTCGAACTTTTTAGTGAGCTGTGGAAAATTATTAACCTTTCAGTGAGAACTAGAAATAATTGTGGACGACATCATAACCTTTGCATCAATTCACTGTGCATTTTCAAACAAGTACTTGGCCCCTTCTTTATAATTTCTGTTTACAAACTGCAAACACAAGACAATTTAATACGAAATGTTTACTTATTGTTTCAGAAAGAAAAACAAACATGTAATCAGGTTAATCATAAAAAAGTAAGTAAAAAAAATATATATCTGAAGTTTGCAAGTTTAAAACATTTTGCATAGATATAGTATTAATACGACCATACAGGGCATAATCATTCATGTAAATGGCACAAAAAAAAGAAAATAAACAATAAAGAAAAACAACTATTACTCAAAACAAACATACAAAATTATGATGAAACAGTTGCTGCAACTTGCTTCTTAAAGTACCTAATTGTTAATAAGATAGTTTATATCTAGATTAGACTTATCACACATGTCATGGATAGGTAGAGGTTACCAGCGTTGGTTCGATACATTTTTTTATTAAATATTATTATACATTACTCTTACTTAGTTTAGTAACATTTATTTTAAAGAAAAAAAAAACCTTCAAATAAGTGGCTTAATTTCGTATTCGCGTAAATCGTTACGCTCGGCTTGATGCGGGTGGAAAGATAACGAAATTCGAGATCCTTTAAGTCAGCAGAAAATCCATTTTTCGAGCCAGGGAGCACGTTCTGTGTCGTGAAGTTTAACTGAGTTTGACTCGAATGTAAATACTTCTCAAAGTTTCGTGCATGTCGTAACAGATACTAATCATTTGTCACCGTTGACTCCTAAGGGTGTTGGAAGGCAACAGGCGAGAGGAATCTCGATTAGACTGTTTCGGACCGAACTGAATTCCAATACCGAGAGGGTACCGACATAAAAAGCTGATGATTTACACGATGCGAGAAGCAGTCATTTCGATTTCTTGAACGCTCTCACGAACTGTGCGAATGATTGAATGCATGCTTTAAAAAAATCGTAATTTTATAATCGTTTGGCGGTAAGGCGTTTGATAATCGACTCGAGCGAGTGCAAGCGTGCCCAAATTCATTATAGAATCATTAAAGCGAAGTGGAGCAGTGTTTAACGGGGTTCTCCGACCTAAATAAAGTTTCTCGTTAACACTAGAGAAAAAAAAACGGCCAAGTGCGAGTCGGACTCGCACACGAAGGGTTCCGTACCATCGTACAAGATTTAACACAAAAAAAACACGGTTTTTTAATGCCCCCCCCCCCCCCCTTTCCCATTATTTTTTAATGTTACCTATTTGTTGTTATAGCGGCAAAATAAATACATATTCTGTAAAAATTTCAGCTGCGTACCTATTACAGTTTATGAGATACAGCCCTATGACAGACAGACGGACGGACGGACGGACGGACGGACGGATGGATGGACGGACAGCGGAGGCTTAGTAATAGGGTTCCGTTGGCACCCTTCGGGTACGGAACCCTGAAAAGTAATTTTATTAAAAGGCATTAAATATCAGATATATTTATAGACTTTGCGGCTAAATCATTATAACTATTGGATTTTCTTGCGCCATCTCACATTATAAAACTTCAATAGTTAGCTATTTGTGTAAGATCTCCAACGAACCCGAAATTCTGAAAATGTACATTTTGTGTATTGTTTACAAGAAATTTAGTACGAGATGGACAAGTTGTTTTTCCAGCCGAATTATGTTTTTTTATCCACATAGATGTTGTATGCTTGTCCTTTTCCACTTTCGCAAGGTCGAACGCTTGTGTAAATCTGCTACGTTCCTTTCTTCTGCTAAGTCCTTTGACTCTTTTCTCTCGTGTTAACTCGTCGATTCTTCTCACATAGGTTACCCTCTCAGCTAATTTAAATCTACAATGGACTATTGCCAATATTGCAAATAGTCTATTGGTACCTATAAAACTGGTAAAATATATCGGCGAGATCGTTACAACAGATTCTGGTTTTACAAATGACCTGGTGCGAATTTGTAATAAAATGTGGGCCCCGCGCAAGCATCCAATCAATCACGCTCCCCCCGCAAACAATTTTACATCCTTATTAGAAATATACTTTTTAATTAAATGTTTGAAGTTATATTTCATTAGGCGTTTTAGTGTATTTTTCTCCTGTGAAGAAGTTGCGCGCGCGCATATAGTGGGAATACCTCCCCCTCCGCTACGCCGCCGTCTATTGATCGATTGACTCCGTTTGAATATGTTTGAATGCATGAAAACAATCATATATTTCTATTCACACCTTCAAACTTCTCACGAGCAAACATATAGCTACAAATGTTTTTTTATTAAAAATATAAATTTAGAACTTCATATCAGGCAACTAATAAGCTGTGCCTGTAGGTTTTTGTTTTTCTAGAAACAGAAAAAAAAATCGGTTTTAGTTTGAAGATTCAATGTTATTAAAAAATAACAGTTTTGAAAAATATTGAACCGACTTCAAGCAACCTGTAGTAAGAGGGGTTCAAAAGCACAGAAGGGGTCTATCATACATTTTCAGGTGTGCTTCTATACCGCCTTCTACTCCAAGGTGCTTGGAGTCTGTTCAATGTTTTTTAAAACTGTATTTCCCACTCTTAGGAGTGGTATTCTTTAAAAAAATATATATTGTCGAAGTAAGACGTCGGTTGAAAAGGGACCAAGTTTTTTACAAAGAACGAGTGGGTTAGCTTCACCGAGAAAAGTAGTGAGATCTAGATAATTGGGTGCGAAAAGTTCCCTCAAACTCAAATACAGTTAACTAACTTAAATTGCGTTTGAAAATAAAATAAGAATTCCACCACAACATTTCTTTTACATTGAACAATCCACGTCGCTGCTTTGACGTACAAATACCTGTTTCCATGCCCGATTCTAACGCCAAATGGATTCTAACGAATATGGATTGGCGCTGATTGTCAATTTAGAGGACAAAGGCGAGGTTTATAGTTTATCGATCCGGTCGGATCTAGTTCCACCCATTGTTTCATTGGATACCGAATATCTGTGTTGTCGGCGTCCCTAAGAGGACGCTGACAAAAGGCCCAGCCTATTGTTCGCAGGGAACATTGCGGCATTTGTGAGATTTGGGGTGGAACTTAGTCTACGAAGAGTCCGGCTCTGGTGATAAGATTTTTTCGACGACTTGTTTTATCAACTTTATGGTTTTGCTGTTGTTATCATGATTTAATCGTAAATAACAGCTTAAACAAATAAGAAGAGTTGATATTAACGCATTTTTAACGAGGAGCTCCATTAAATTAACGGTATGATTCTAACAAAAAAAATCTCCAAAAGTCTCCACCATCAACCCTCTAAAGTTATGATTTAGGGCCTATTCCCTTAACTTATTCACACTGAAAATAATCTGATACAAAGTCCTAAAAATTTTCTTTACGCCGCATGTTAATATTTTTTGGTCATTCACTTGTTATCACTTTCACAATTTGCATATAGACCGTTTGCGTTGCATAACCACCGCCGGTTACTGTTAGCACTGTCCTGTCCGCTCCAGTGTCAGTGTTGGTTTTGCCCTCCAAACTCACTTCTTGTTGAACACTCAGTAATTTAGGGCATCAAATTTTGGCAGTGTTCGCGCTCGACTTTTTTTATTTAAGTAAGGCAATTAGCGTATATCGGATGAAAAACAGTGGGGAAAAAAGGGGCGAAAATGTTAGATAATGGAAAAAAAATCGAACAATAGATAGGTATGTTAGAAAAAGACTTCATCGTCGTAAACGGCAACGATGGAGGTTATTGATGAATCGTAACAAAATGGCGTTTTTCCGTTTTTACCTTCAAGTTTATTGAATAATTTGGTATCGACATAATTATACCAAAATGTATGAGCATGGTTTTGTCTACAGGATATTGTATTTTATTAGTTGTACTATATGAAATGCCACTAAAACTGCCTGTTCAAACCCCCCTGTGTTTAAAGTCCTTGCGTATAATTGCATTTTATTTGCGTCGTATTTATTTTGCATTGAAAACGACATGTGAACTGAGAATGAATTTGATAATTAAAAATTCGAAAGCCAAAAAAATTGCCTAATATTGGAGTTGTTTAGTAATTACCAAAACAACCAGATTAGCTTCCTCAAGTTCTGGCAACAAACTATAAATGCATACACTGACTGCACTTGGCGGGTGCGCCAAGTGGATTCTAAAATGCAAATTGGACTTAGTATGCATTGCAATGGCCCAGCTTCTTAGCTCGCGGATGAGATCAGACGTGTTGGGATCTCTCAGGCTCAGGGCTGGGAGGATCTGCAAATTTAGACCGCCAACGGAAAAAGTACTTAATTTTTTTATGGAAAGTGACGTGGATGGCTAATACCACACAACCACCGTTAGCTCAATACACCACATTCCCGAAGGAATTAAGTGGCATGCCAGGACCTTCCCTTTATGAGCGCGGCTATATTAAACTGGATGGAAAACACGAAACATTTTTATTTATGTTTCAAATATCTCCACGCGTTTCCATAGCGAACGCAAGGAAATCACATATTTCCTAATTTTATTTGCTGCGACAGTATTAGCGGCGGCCTCGGCTGACTTGGAGGATGCTAAATCGTGGCTAGGAGCCAACGCGTCAACACACGTGGCGTCCCAAACCAGTGCTTTGGGTACAGTTAAATCGAGTACAATTATTTCAAAAAAACGACCTATAACCTTAAGCTTTTTCAGAAGTATTTTAAGCGTATTAAAAAGTCAATTAACTGTAAACATGCGGTTATTCACGTCGGATTTAGTATCTTAACGTAGGTTAAGTTACAACCGTGGAGTTATCTTGAAGTTCACATTGAATACCCTTTTTTATTCATGGAATGACAGCTATTCGGGTGAAACCTTCTCACACGAGTAACCCTAGTTTTTTTCTAGATTTCTCATTATTTATTTACTTAAAGTGTGTTGACAAAGCGTGAAATGACAGCGATGAAGTAATCCAAAAGAGAAATTAAAGTATTTCATATTCACCAGTCCATGTGAATTCTATATGATTCCATGAATAAAGAGGCTGTTCAGAAGATGTACAGATGTACAACTTTTCTCGTTGTGTACAGAAACTAAAATACTTTTTGTCTTCTTCGTAGCAATGGTCTTTTGATTTCAAATATATATTTGTGTGTTTGAAATTATTTACAATATAATTTACCCTTGAATGTGATTGAACATTAATTCAGGCAAGATGATATTAACTATAGTTAGTTATAACTCGATGGTACCACCGTCATTAAAAACCACATCACAGCTTCATCCAGAAGGAACGAGATAATATGGCAGGTCTTAAGAAGTTGTTGGAATTTAACGTCTACATGTGATTTGATGTGATTGTTTGATGATTTGCATTGGTTCGCTAAGATTTACGCGGTGGTATAAACCTATTTAACGTATGTTCCATCAATGCGACCAGAACTCACATTTATTTGTGATCTGCTGGAAAATGTTCTGCCAAGTTCACAGGCCCCATCAAGTTCACTTCATGGTTGGCTCACGGTAAATGTACATAACAAACTCAATAAAGAAATAAAATTTGCTTCCGAAATTTGGAAACCAACCAGGGTCTCAGAGGAAATACCAGACATTCCAAAACGAGTAGTCTAAAGTAATTAATTAAACTCTTAATTAAGTATTCCAACAAATTAGTTAGTTGCTGTCGCTTTGGATGGGGTTCATAACACGCGAGCGGGGACGTTAATGTAATTATGTAACTTTCTTTTAGTAAAAAGGATACTAAATATTATCTTAGGTAACCTATTGAGTCGCATTTACGGATGCTTAAACTTGACGAAAAGTCCTAGTCAAAAATGTTGAAATCAGAAACACGGTTTGTCAGCTCAGCTGACAGACTGCTTATATACATGTCAGCATGCTTACATATGTGTGTGGAAATTTGCCAGTGGTTTGAACCATAGAAATCGCGCTGCGCGCGCATGCTAGGTCTATGGTTTGACCAATGCGCATGCTAGGTCTATGGTTTTAACCCTGTTTTAGTACTCATTTAGGTAGATTAATTTGGGAAATCAAATTATTTCCATTGAGGCTGTTCCGACCCATATAAAGTTGTTTGCACACATAACGCAAAAAGTATTGCACTTTAAGCCACGAATTAATAATAAAAGTTTAATATAGTCATATTACTTTCAGCGAAATCAATTTCACAATTTCAGGATTATTGGTTTTGTTACAATTTATTTAAATACGATTTTTATTTAACAGCGCCATCTAACGGTGTAAAACTTCTAATCTAATCTATTACAACGAAACCATTAAACCTGAAATTGTGAATATGTTTTCGCTGCAACTACTATGGCTATATTTAATATTTTTGACGAATTCGTGCCTTAAAGTGCAATACTTTTTGCGTTCTGTGTAAAAAAAAAACATTGTATGGGTCGCAACATCCTTAACGCGGCCAACTGACCCAATACCGCCCCAGTTCGAGCCAATCGATCGATGTTGTTCCTGTTTTCAATACTGTTTAAAATCCTTTAGCCCCGGTTGCACGTACCGTCTTGCTCGTCAACATCACCGTCAACGTATGATTAAGGCCTGATCAGGCAAATTTTGCGTTGCACGAAACTTGAACATTACGTTGACCGCTGATGTTAACCGCTAATCGTAAACACTCCGGACCCATTGATCACCGTCAAAATCACGATCAAATTATAATTCAAAGTATCAAAAGTTACTATTTTTATATTATTGGAGTCTTATTGGACCTTAAATAATAGGCAAACGTCGCCATTAATGGAATGCAATGCTTTGTTTTTCATAATTATTAGCCTGGCACTCGGTTCCACAGATTAAAAATTTCGGCGCCAAATTTATGTAATCTGTGGTGCTACCAACAGCTGATAGCAAGCCGACATATTGGGCGCTAGTAGCGCCACCCCGCGGCTCCAGGAGCAACTGTTTTGTTTGTTAGTACGAATGGTTGACGCTAGATGGTGCTTCAATTGTGCCTGTCCCTTTCTGTTTATGTACTGTGAGAGAAGGGCAGTACTATGTCAGCTCAGGCGGTGCTAAGAGTTGCCATACAGCAAACATTTTTGCCGATTGTTTCGAGGGACTATTTGTGGTCTGACTCCTGGCAAGCTAACTTTGACGAAAATATCTTACGTGCAACGCAATTTCATATGATGGGCGATTAGCCGTCACATCATCGTCAAATGTAATCAGTAACGGATAACATTTTACGAAGCGTCGTGCACTCCGGCCTTAGACGTTCAAAAAAAACGACGCAAACTATTTTAATTATATCTCTACTAGCTGAGTTGCCCGGCTCCGCTCGGGTCAATGCCGTTTTGGACTGGTATCGAGTTAAATTATTTCCTGTAACATGGTATCGAGCCAAATCATTTCCTGAATATTATATGATACCCCATACAAACTTTCATCCCCTATTTCACCTCCTTCGAATTAAATTTTCGCCATAAATGGTAGCCAATGACCTTCTCTAATGTCTAGACTATCTCTATAGCAAAATTGGTTCAGTGGTTTAGGCGTGAAAAGGCAACAGACAGACAGAGTAACTTTCGCATTTATAATTAACCGACTTCAAAAAAGGAGGAGGTTATCAATTCGTCGGAATCTTTTTTTTTTTTTTTTTTTTTATGTATGTTCACCGATTACTCGAAGACCCCTAGACCGATTTGAAAAATTCTTTTTTTGTTCGAAAGGGTATACTTTCTAGTTGGTCCCATTTTTTTTTTATCAAAATCGGTTCAGTAGTTTGGTACTTAACTATACCAACATCGAATTTCTTAACCCGGCGAACCCAGAAATGTGATTTTTTAGTTACAGTAGCTTTCTTTTCGGGTGAGATTGCTCAGTATGAGAGGTTTTTTTTTACTTCAACTGTTGGGGGTATTCAAGGGGGGTAAAAGAGGGCAAATTGTACACATTTCTATCTCTAGAGCAGCTGAACCCAGAAATGTCAGAGTATGTTTTGTTTTAGATGGGAATGCTTAAGAAGAAAATATTTTTGTAAATTATACTATTAGGGGGGTAAAACAGGTCAAAATGAACACATTTAGGCGAAAACCACTCATGTTGAGATCTCTGAAACCAATTATCCTCGAAGCTTAAAATTTTCAGTGACTTCTTGTTAAGACGAAAAGGCTCGCTCACAACGGATTTTACAAAATTCAACTGTTAAGGGGGGATAAACGAGGCCGATATGTACACATTTTCATACAACTTAAACTTACGCAAGAAACAGACTATCCGGAACGATGTAAGGATGAGAAATTCAGAAGCTCAGCGGTTCCGGTCATTCGTTGTTTTGTCTTTTTATGGTTCCGTTCCCAAAGGACACCAACGGAACCTTATTACTAAGCTTCCGCTGTCCGTCCGTCCGTCCGTCTGTCACAGCACTCTATCTCACGTGATCTCATCGTATCAATTATCGTACGTATCAACCGTGAACTAATGAATCCAGATAGTTACCGGTCTACCTTTCGTCAGAAATGAGATTTCTCAATGGTTTCATTTCTGCTAATGCTCGTTCATTGTATTGTATTGTATATGTATGTATATCTTCTTTCCACTTTGTATGTGAAGTTGAGCAGGAGGGCTCGCCCACCTTGAGTCAAAAGTTACGCCACCACTAAAAAGCAAAAAATAAAATATTTTTAAATAAAAAATATTTTTAAATAAAAAAAGGACCGCCTTCAAAAAAACCGTCTCTAAAAAGCAAAAAATAATTGGTTACTTTTAATTAATGTACGAAAAGCTATTTTAATTCTAACTAATTATGTACAATTTCTTAATTTTTAATCATCTTTTGAAGTCGGTGCCTTGGGTAGACGTTCTTTAAGGGCTGCAAGTAGTTAGATTAATATCACCTATGGCTAAGAAAGAAATATAAGTAGGTAGCTACTTACATTTACCTACTTGAACAAAACACAAAAACAAAAATTAATTAAACAAACAGGTCGGAAAAACGTATGTAAGTAGGTATTTAGGCAAGTACTTTGTAATTTAAATATGCCTTATATTTAAACTAAATACCTAACACAGTAAAAACAAAATATTTACAAGAAAACCCTACGAACAAACCAATATAAAAACAACGACCACTTATATGATAAATATTTAGGTAGGTGTAGCTTGTATTTTTTATTCTACCTAAATACCTACATAACACAAAACAAAAAAAAACAAATATAGAAAAGAACAGAAAACAATAGGTAGCGACTTTGAGTTGTCTGCTCTCAACTACGTGTCAAAACGAGTGTGCGGTTAGTACATATCTCACCAATTTCGGCAGAAATCGTCTCGTTCAGACAACGATGTTGCAGGGAAGTACCAATCAACACAGAGCAGCGAATTAACGTACTTCTTCACCAGTGCGCGCCTTTATAAAGCCGAAAGTACTAATAATCGTTGAAACCCAATTTCAGTACGCTGCGCTGTATCGATATCAGCTTGCACGTAAACCAACGCTAAGGGCATCTCCAGTTAGACGAACGGTTGCTTAAAATGCTCTGTGGAATGACGATGTCTGTGGACCAATCATTGCTGACCCAGGTTGTTTACGCTCTCGTAGACTTCGGGTGTGTTTGGCTGAAATAGTGTCTGTTCGGTCAGCAGCGTGCGAAGCGAACTCTACCCAAGGCACCGACTTCAAAAGATGATTAAAAATTAAGAAATTGTACATAATTAGTTAGAATTAAAATAGCTTTTCGTACATTAATTAAAAGTAACCAATTATTTTTTGCTTTTTAGAGACGGTTTTTTTGAAGGCGGTCCTTTTTTTATTTAAAAATATTTTATTAGTAGGATGTCGGCTAACAACATTTACTAATATTATTTTTATATATACTAATATTTAGTTTTTAATTAATGCAAGCTGTAGAGACTAGATGATGCGATGTAATTCCAGGCTCTACGCCACCTATACATTTAAAGCTTCAGATAGCTATTGTGACTCATGATTCACACTCGTTGGCGGTAATGAGTATAAGACAAAATGTATATGGACATGGTGTGAAGGAGCACCTGGCCGGCCGGCATGGGTTTTCCCGCCCGCCCTCGTCACCTTGGTGAGATCACAACCTGCAGTTACAAAAAATCCAACCACCATGTAAATATGCAATGTAACCGAAAGTTTTTTTTTTATCGGATTTTAGGTAACTGGAAGTGGTGAAAATACCCCCGGTATTTCGCGCTTTCCATAAAAAAAGTTCATACCCTCAGACGGGCAATTACAAAGTTATCGCGTGCATGCACTAATCTAACTAACTACTGGTTGTTCTGCATATTTCGTTTTAGAACTAAAACCTTAGTAGTAAGTATTACCACAGAATAAGTTGGTATTACTATGCTGAACTATATTGTAACCAGTTTTTGAAACATTTATTTCCATCAAAGTATGTAAGTACTAAAAAAAACGATTTTCGCCAGCTTCTTCACTTGAATGGAATTGTCGACCACGAACTTTTCTTAATTTTGAGAAAAGTAAAAAAATAATTAGGGTTTAAGTCAGAACTAGACGACGACGGTTCCGTTGGCACCCTTTGGGTACGGAACCCTAAAAACCAAAACTTGCAGACACAGAAATGTGTTGCCTGATATTAGATATTAAATATCAATTCAATAGGAGCATTGGTTTTCATTTAATTAGTAAACTAAGTTTGTATGGGGTGCATAGCTTACGGACCATTCCCAATTATTTCCGAACCATAGAGCACCTCCCATTCTTGACGAAATGCACTTTTCCGTCTCAGATAACGAAAGGAGGTGGTGCTTGAACGGGACGTGGATTGAAACCGAGACTGTTCGTATGAGAGCCGCGCCAGAGAGCCGATCCTTTTTTTTACAACCCGCCCATTGGTCCGAATTGGGTTGACAACCAGCGATTACAAATATATTTGTGCAAACTAACACCTAGTCCGAATGAGTATTCGCGAATACTGAAATATTTGCGATAACAAATTGGACCGATTGTGAGGGTGCTAACGAATGTCTGAACTACTGAAATTCTTAAAAAAAGAGGATTTAATATTCAACAATGAACAATTTTCAAGCAGATAACTGTTTACTAACATTATGTGACAAGGAGAGTGATAATAAAGGTGATTTTGAGATGTCGATGGACATAGAATTTTCGCAAACAAGCGAAATCATATAAAGACAATGGAGAGAGCGCCCATTTTTAGCCGACTTCAAAAAAAGGAGGAGGTTATCAATTCGTCTGCATGTTTTTTTGTTTTTTTTTTTATGTTTGTTACCTCATAACTTTAAATGCTAACTAAATGATAGCTAGTGCTTCCCAAGTGGTCCCTTTTTAATTTGGTTAAGTTCTGACAATGATATCCATGAGAAAATCATAAAAGTCTTAAATTTGTATTAAGATGTGCGCGACAAATAGACGAATAACTCAATATAACGCCAACCGATTTCGGTCATTCTTTTTTTATTGGAAAGGACGTGTACAAATTAGTAAGTGTACTTCAGATTCACTAAAAATAAACAAATAAAAAAAATTATCAAAAAAAATAACCGACTTCAAAGAAAAAGCACTAAAAAGTAAAAAATAATTTCCATTTTTGTAGTTACGAATTCTGTTATTTTTTGAGTCGATGTCAGCCAAGGTTAGGTTAGGTTAGACTAGGTTAGGTTAGGTAAGGTTAGGTTAGGTTAGGTTCTCTTGATTGGCGCAGCGCGTGCCCGGCTGACGCCGACTCAAAAATAACAGAAATCCTAACTACAAAAATGGAAATTATTTTTTACTTTTTAGTGCTTTTTCTTTGAAGTCGGTTATTTTTTTTGATATTTTTTTTTTGCAGTTTTGCACACGGTTACGGCGATACTAAGCGGTGACGTGTTTTATTATATATTCTGTGTCCTCTACTTTCAGTGTTAAAATCAAATTAGCCAATGTCTGCCGCTGACAGCGCTCACGGTTTCGCCCTGAGCACCGTGATCACTTCAACGATGCGGTCATCGTGACATACCTCACAATTTCGCATTTCCGAGCACTGTGTCAGCGCAATTCGGTCCGACTGTATCCACGCTGTAAGCGTTTTAGCGCAATTCGGACCGTAGCCACGTATAGCTGCCGTGCGGCGGGAATAAAGCGCGCGCGACGCCTCATTACACCGGAAGGCAAACGCGCGGCGCCAACTGGAGCGCACTTCCGGGGCCTGACGAGAGCCTCCGCTTGTCAGGCGCGCCCAAGACGCAGCCTCTTGAGCGGTTCCTTTGTTCGTGCGGCGGATTTTTTTCTGTTGCAGATTCCGCTTTGTCCGCTCCGTTGTAAACTCGCGGCGATAGTTAGGGGAAAATGGCAGCTGCATTTGGAAACACTGCGGAAAAACTGCCGGGAATTCTATGGGAATCAATGGATTCGGAGCATTTAAATCTTCACTTCAATAAGTTATCACTTACATTTTTAAGGTCTACAACCGCAAGATTTATTTCGTTTTGTTAAAAGTATTCTTGAATTTAGTTGTGTTGTGTGGCTCCCTATCTTTATTGCATACAAATGGTGCATGGAAATATTGAATTGTATTTTTAAAAAAATACGAAAGAGGCATATTTTGTAGATTACAATACTTCAGCTTGTTTTCATAAGGCCCTTTCCTTATTAACTCGCTGCATTTTTTTGTCGAGGCAGTTTCTAAAAAAATTCAAAAATTACGTACAGCGTTAGGTAATTAAGTTTGTACCAAGTGAGAAAATAATCGAAAAATAATAGGATTTTGTTTTAAGGTACGCAGTAAACATTTATTCAACGGCAAAATTATAATCTGTATCTCATGTTGGTACAGAGCGCATCACCCTCGGCGCAGCAGTAGGCAAGGAAAACGTCCGTGGGTCAAAGTCCAATGTGTGGTTTAAAGTTAGGTTTTTTCAACCTGATATAATAATAAAGATATATAAATAATCTTTGAACATTTAAATTATCACACAATTAAGCATAACACCTCATTTTTTATCCAAAAACCGTCGCCAACGAATCAATACGATTTCAAATCACACAGAGAAGAGAAAAACATTCCATTAAAAAACAAATCTGAATTTCTTGGAATTTGTCGAAACCGTAAACAATAGAATTCTCAAAGTCGTAATGAGCTTTGCATGTTCTGTGTTGACACAGGACGGCGACCCCCCCTCCCCTCCCGCAGCTACCCCCAGCTTCCGCTCTGATCCATCTTACCCTTGGTACCCCATTTGATAAAGCTTAAAAGGCTTTTATGTGTCCCCATGAAACTTTCCAAATAGATAGAGGAATATATTATGTACTCGTATATTGATTGTTTTAATATAATTAAAAACCTTACAAACACGTTATAAACACATACAATCTTCGCGTGTTGCATATATGAGAAGCTTCCGATTGTTATTTTAGATTGAGAAGATAAATTTGTGATATTTTTTTTTATTTTTCCGAGTGAACCTACCTACATAGGGACCAATAAATACAATAAAATAGTCCAAAAACATTTTTGTTGGAGTCATAAATTCTTAAAGACTTTTATGATACTTTCAAGATACCTGCAGCAGTGAGTCCCTTAGTAGGATCATAATAATAATAAATTGAAAGAAAGAAAAGTTTATTAGAAAGAAAAGGTACAAGTCAACAATGTTATAAGCTAAAATAATAATAGTTTTAAATATGAGATAACATAATAAAAACAATGACCAAATATTTCCTGCTTCGGAGAATAAAAAATAAGATTCCAAACTTTGAGAGAGTGTGTCAAGTCCTCCGTAATAACACGTGACGTCTAAGGCCAGGTTTTTTGTATGCAACCTGACATGTATGGCTTCCCTTTCTGAGTTGGATAAGTGCATTTCGTCTCGATGTGCGTGCTGCTCCATGGTTCGGAACCCATGTTAAATTGTAGGTCCCTTAGGGTTTAAGCCCGCCCGGGTTGTTACCAACGCAGTGGATAAAATACGGTCGAAGCTGCAATGAAAAATTGTCCGTGTTTTCCGTCCAGTTCAGTGTAGCCGTGTACATAAAGGGAAGGTCCTGGCATGGCGCCTAATTTCTTCGGGAATGTGGTGTATTGGGCTAGTATCATAACGGTAGTTGTGTGGTATTAGCTATCCATGACAGGTTGCATACAAAAATTAAATAAATGTCGAAATAATTCAATGGGAAGCTAGGCTCGCGCGAAGTCGAAACATCGCCACCGCGCGCGAATGTGTTCCTGAAAACCAATCGCCAAATCAGAGCCCGTAGTCCCAGAAGTCACATAAATTGGAGTTTACGACAAACCGATCGACTGCCGTTTTCAAATGTATGGAGAAATTGAAGAGCGTGCGCACAGTGGGCCTTAAGCGAACTAACATTTGCGAGTCCGAGTTTGATTTGACAGATTACTCAACGTTTTCGCAAATACGTCGACGTTGCCGTTTACCTGACTCCGTGTTTTCATACAAATCGGAAGTCCGAGTTCAACTTTGACAGCTTGAAGAAGTAAAACAACAGAATATACAGGGTGTTAACGGAGTTATGGTCCAAACGTTAACCAAGTGTTCCTTGGCATATTCGGAGCAAAAAAGGTAGATAATATTTTTTTGTACGACTGAAAAAAAAAATCGTCCTCCCCATACATTTTGTGTGTAGGTTAACGTTTGGACCATAACTTCGTTAACATCCTGTATAGTAAAAACTTGTATGGAGTTTGAAGTTTTTACGGAACTAGGAAGTTCCGTTAACGCCAGTTTAGGTGACAACTGGGACTAGCAGCTCCGTTTCCACCCACGCAAATCTTGCGTTTGCGACTATGTCTTTTTGTGGCGTATACGTATAATTTGTTGGCAGTTTTAGAAAATGGAGAGAGCACGACTCGTTCATTGTAATAGCGGCACACCTCCTTTTAGGGTTCCGTACCCAAAGGGTGAAAACGGAACCATATTACTAAGCCTCCGCTGTCCGTCCGTCCGTCCGTCCGTCCGTCCGTCCGTCCGTCCGTCTGTCCGTCTGTCACAGGGCTGTATCTCAGTAACCGTAACAGGTAGACAGCTGAAATTTTCACAGAGTGTGTATTTATTTTGCCGCTATAACAACAAATAGGTAAGATTAAAAAATAATTAAAATTAAAGGGGGCTCCCATACAAAAAACGTGATTTTTTGTTTTTTTTTTTCTACGATGGTACGGAACCCTTCGTGTGCGAGTCCGACTCGCACTTGGCCGGTTTTTTGATCTAAGGGAACCTCACTAAGGTTGTCATCTGTCGTGGTCAGCTTATTGGCGACATTACAAAAGGTCGTCTATAAATAAGAATTTCCAACCAATCGATATTGATTTCAAACGGTTCATCAATAATTTAAGTTAAATGTTTTCACCTTATTCGATTGGTGATATAGTTGACCGAGCCAAGCGCAATAATGCTTTCGTATACCCGCAAAAGATTGACTTGCTGGGGGTCCATTCAGGTAAGAGTGAGTTCGAGTTCGGGAGTGAGTTAACCTAAAAATAGCTGGGAAATATATTATTATTTAAGGCGCTAGGATTTAAGGCGCCAACTACTCGCGCCATACAAATGCACTTTTTAACAAATGTAATAATATGTAGTGAAACGCTTCAGCAAATCCAAATAGAACTCCAGACTGATAATGGATTGTTAATATTTTTTTATTCCATCATTTATTTAAATAATAATAAAAATAAAAAAACTTGATTTTTCTCATTAGAAATCTGAAAGTCATTCGATTTCTAGATATAAGCAAAAACAGCATATATGCATAAACAAAAAATTCCATTTGCTTTTAGATTTCTACATTTAGTCAAAAAAGTTCGGAAATGGACACCGTTTCCGCAATGTATTTTGTATAGAAAAAGGAAACATACATTAACGAAAATCATTCGATTCCTAGACAAGGAATCATATATTGTAAGGATGACACTTATAATCGTCAGACTTAGTTAGTTTACTTGGGGTGCCTCGTCTAACTTTGCGATTTGGCTAGTACCAGGCCCTTAAATAACGGAACCGTTATAAATACTTCCAACTTATTTACGGGACAGATCAGATTTTTGCATAACTGTAATGATGTTCAAGAAGTGAGAAAATATTAACTATTTAAAAAAGTGAGTTGATATTTAGTGACGAATTCGAACTCAATCTTGCCCTGAATTGACCCCCTGGTTCGAATCAAGCTTTGGAATTTACTTATAAATCAGATCTTTTCACAGCTTTATTTCTATTATGAATGTGCCCTTGTTTTGCGGTTGTTTCTTCATACATCTAAGCGGGCCTTTCTACGGTATTATAAAATGTGAAAATATACGGCATTATACATATCTTGCGGTCGACCGCCGATGTGGACGACATATACATTTATAATTTTATGTATTTAATGCATACGACATTACCGTTATCTCATTAATTTGAGTTTCAGCGACATCTACATTTGAAGCATTGTAATCAGATTTTGAAAATAATCTGATAAAGTATTGGTCGTGAGATTCGTCGGAAGCAGGATTCTAACCTGTGCTATCCCGACAATTTCACGATATTTGAATTAAATTGACGGGATAGCTCAGTCGGTTAGAAAAGTATAATCCAAAGGTCGCAGGTTCGAATCCCGCTTACGACGAATATCACGACCAATACTTATTCGAATCATTTTAAAAATCGGATTACAATGCTTCAAATGTAGATGTCGCTGAAACTCAAATTAATGACATATACATTGTTAACGATGCGTCAATGATATAATACTCAATTGTTTAAATCCATCCAGTTGTTTCGATGCTACGTGGGATAATGCCTGCCTGTTAGCTGTCGCGCAGTCGGGTAACGAGGGTCTTCTAAACTTGTATGAGCGGCACTATGTTTACAGAGATACATAATTTTGGTAAATCCTTTTTAAAAGTCCTCTAAATTAATTTCGAAAGCCAGTTTAAGCACGACGCTTTGGAAAGTAAACCATTTAGAACATTTTATGTTAACAGACACGGTTGGCTCATATTACATTAGCCCATTAATTCTCACTATCCGAAGGAAGTAATTGCATTGCCAGGACTTTACCATAGCTACATTCAACTGGACTGAAAACCTGTAAAATATTCACTGCTGCCTATATATCATTCATGTGACAGGCGTAACCCAACATTCTAACTAGAAAAGAAGGGAAAATGATGAAGCCGTTTTAAATGCATGTAAAAAACTTTTTTTTTATGCAACCTGACATGGGTGGCTAATACCACACAACTACCGTTATGATATTAGCCTAATAACCACATTCCCGAAGGAATTAGGTGCCATGCCAGGACCTTCCCTCTGGGAGCACGGCTACATTGAACTGGATGGAAAACACGGACAATTTATCATTGCCGCTTCAACCATAGTTGGGCTTAACTCTACCACCTAGTAGGGGAAGGGGACCTACAGTTTTACATGGGTTCCGAACCATGGAACAGCTCGCATTCGTAACGAAATTCATGTCCTCTCTCAAGGTCCAGACTCTCTTTATACCAAATTTCATCAAAATTGGTTCAGCGGCTTATGCGTGAAAACGTAACAGACAGATAGACAAAGTTTATTTCGCATTTATAATATTATATTCGTATAGAAATATGGATTGCCGTCTCAAATACCATTACGTTTTGTGTGGTGATCAGAAGAAATTTTAAATAGGCAGGACACGTTTAAAACCTCTTAAAGCTGCTGTAAAGCGGAAATCGAAGATTTGATAATTTTAAGACATGAAAGAAAGAACTCATTCTTTGTCCGCATGCTTCTTTTTTTTGTTAATATCTATATAATCTAAAAAATCTAAAATGAACGTAAAAAAAGACAACTGTTTTCCAATGTTTCCAATCTAAAAGGTATAATGAAAAATAAAAACATGGAGACGTAGATTTGGATGATATATTTTAGAATCCTAAATTTCATGAACATATTAAAAAAAATCGTAAAAGATTTAATCCAATAACCGTTTTTTGTATGCGGGGCCACTTTCGTGTTAATTATCTTTTAATCTTTCCTGTTTTTTGTTATAGCGGCAAAATTAATACACACTCTGTGAACATTTCAGCTGTCTATCTGTTATAGTTACTGAAATACATCCCTATGACAGACTGACGGACGGACGGACGGCCGGACGGACAGTGGAGGCTTAGTAATAGGGTTCCGTTGGCACCCATTGGGTACGGAACCCTAAAAATTAAGAGCATGTAAATAGTAATCGCCGGTAGTATGAGGAATTGATGGGGTAACGACCCTCGTAAGCGGCAGAGCTCCGCGCATTGCTCACTGCAGGACCTCACGTCCAATAAGCGGACCTCAACGTGTCACAGTATCGCCGCTACAAGTGCCCGGTTGACGGCACAAAGGGGCCATTCCAGAGGCCGGAGGTGTCCTACATTCAAAGCGGAGGAGGCCGATCCGGGCGCGCTGACGAGGAAATGACGCGTTCCGCTGACCGCGGCGCGTGATCACACTGCGCGATGGAGGCTTTGTGTCCCCACGGTGGAGGTTTCTGGCCACTTCGAACGGGGACGCAACGCTGATAACATTTCTGCCTATCGTTTCGTACAGGCGGCACGTACAACGCATCTAGGCCAGTTTACCGAAGGCTTTCCAATGAAGGACACTGTATACCTATTTGTGAACTACGAAAGAAACATAAAACAGCGTCGGTATGGCATACATACATATATTGTAGACATACAACCTGAAAATGTATATTTCAACGCAGATATTTTTTTTTCTTTGGGCTAAACTGTTTTGAATTATTACAATTAATTAATAAAAATTAAAATCAATGATAAAACAACAACTATCGAAATATACAGCCTCAGTGGCCCAGTGGCGCGACACTTCGGCGATCGCTTTCCGAAGTTAAGCAACGCTGGGTCCGGTCTGGTCTTGGATGGGTGACCAGGCTGGCCGTGGTTCGGATTCCACGTTAAGCTGTAGGGCCCTTCCTTACTTACTAGGTGGTAGGGTTTATCCCGCCCGGGTTGGTACCATCGCATTGGATGAACGATGGTCGAAGCGGCAATGAAAATTGTCCGTGTTTTCCATCCAGTTCAATGTAGCCGTGCAATATAAGGAAGGTCCTGGCATGGCACCTAGTTCCCATGTGGTGTGTTGGGCTAATACCATGACAGAACTTGTGGTATTAGCCATCCATGCCCAGTCACATAAAAAAAAAAGAATTAAAATACATTAATATTACCACGTTGCAACGTTGACCCAGTTTACATTCTTTATTTATTTAATATTTACCTAAATCAATCACTTAGGTCAAAAATACCCTTTGCCCTCAAAGGAAGGTAACGCAGTTTTATTCAAATTTAGTTGTGCAGGTAACTTTCATTAAACATGTGTGCGTTTTATAAGCTTTTCTTACCTTGATTAAGTATAACCTACTGATCTGATTTGATTTGTTCGAGTTTTGGGTACCCAAAGATTACGAAAATATTATACAATAATAAATTGGTAACAATAATACTAGCCCAAGGGCGAAGCGTTGAGATTCGTAAAGCTTGGTGAAGTACCTCTGAGCGCGGTTAGGTTCTGATAGGGTGACCATTTCCAGTCGTTGAGGCTGACCGCGGTTCCTTACTTACAGGTGGTATGGTTAAGTCGAAGCCAAAATGAAAATTGTCCGCGTTTTCCATCCAGTTCAAAGTAGCCGAGCAATATAAGGAAGGTCCTGGCATGGCACCTAGTTCCCATGTGGTGTGTTAGCAATATCTGATGGTCAGTTTAGTATTAGCCATCTATGTACAGTTACAAAAAAAACCTATTCGAATCGAGGATCAAAATTGCTCCAACATTTTATACTGACACGAGTACATTTTCATGGCCCGATGTGTTTTCAGGGCTCGCGGGAATGCTCGCCTCCATAAGCTTTATGCAAATGCGCCCTCGTAGCCAATGATATCATCGTGGGCGGATAATATGGTAATTGGAATTTATTAGAAATATTACGGATAAAGTGCGATAGGATACTGTATCACACTTTCTGCATGGAACATGCTTTGAATTAAATTTCGCTGTGAAGCCACAGTAAATGATGCTGCAATAACGGAAGAGTAAAGTAGGAGAAGTGGCATATGGCTTAGCGACCACTTTATCCATGGTACGGACAAAGTGTGTATATAGTCGTACAGGAAGCTGGCCGTGCAGCGTATGCGTTACAGCTCCTATGCACAAAAAGCCTCCAATACACCTGAGACTATATGTTTGCGTGTGGGATATGCGTGAAAATTGGTTTGGCCGTGGTAGTTTTACAAAATTGCAGACAGACGCTAGACTCCTTCTCTTTGATCTGAGGCTGCGATACGACGTCCCTCCCTCTCCTCAGGAAGGGAAGGCAGGGATTATGAAGCCCTAAGACGTTTTGCAGCTGCAATACGGGTATGTGTACTAGAATCTACAACCATATGTGGACCTTCTTGAAACTCATAAATTACCTAATTTGCTTATCCCGCGTGAATTGCTGGATGCTTCCGTGCTTCGTAAAAATTGTATAGGTGCATACAACTGCCCAGATCTTCTTAATTTAATAGGCTTACACGCACCTTGCAGAAGAACACGCTTAAGGCGCTAGGACTAGCCAACTACTCGCGCCATACAAATGCACTTTTTAACAAATGTAATAATATGTAGTGAAACGCTTCAGCAAATCCAAGTAGAACTCCAGACTGATAATGGATTGTAATAATTTTTGATTCCATCGTTTATTTAAATAATAATAAAAATAAAAAAGTTGATTTTTCTCATTAGAAATCTGAAAGTAATTCGATTTCTAGATATAAGCAAAAACAGCATATATGCATAAACAAAAAATTCCATTTGCTTTTAGATTTCTACATTTAGTCAAAAAAGTTCGGTAATGGACACCATTTCCGCAATGTATTTTGTATAGAAAAAGGAAACATACTGGATTCCTAGACATGGAATCGTATATTGTAAGAATGACACTTGGGGTGCCTCGTCTAACTTTGCGATTTGGCTAGTACCAGGGCCTTAACGATCGTTTTTCACACGGGCAAAACCCGGACCATTGCGGGTGTCCGTGCACCTATACGACGTATATGCGATACCTACAATAAAAAACTATTATCTACAGATATTTTGAATAGCTCAGCCTTCACCTACAAATGAACCGTTCGCCATCTGCTTGAAGGATCTTTAGGATTGGTATTATAAATTCATCTAATAACTTGCTATCTTTAAGATAATATAATCTTCACCACTTACCTAATCTAATACTAACTCAATTACCATACTTAATACTTAATATTAATATTTATAATTTATAACCTCTTAAAATTTTAATAGCCTTTATATTTTCTCAATATAAAAAAACGTGTGCACAATTTTGAATTTTGAGTCACCTGCAGGAAACTTTATAACTTTAGAAGTTTTTTTTTACTTGTACTGTTTTTCTATTACAAACATGTTTCTGTTAAAATTAATTTGTGTTCATGATTACTCTTGTGTAGCATCAAGTGCATCTATACTATTTTATGTTCCAGAGGGAAACGTAGTGAAGGGAGATTACTTGTTATTAATAATGTTATTTTTTTATGTTTTCTGTATTTCTCTCTGTGTTTTCTCCTAAATAAATGAATAAAAAATAAATAAAATAGATGGTAAAGTCTTTTGGGTTGGTACCATCGCATCGGATAAAATATGGTCAAAGCGGCAATGAAAAATTATCCTTGTTTTCCATCGAGTTTAATACAGCCGTGCTTATAAAGGGAAGGTCCCGACATGGCACCTGATTTCTAAGAAATTGCAGTCCGATTTTTTTTAAACTTTACATCCTTTGGTAATGCCGTGCGTCTAGGCACGAGAAAAACCAAAGTATCACCCAGGCGTAGTTAGAGACGAAAAATTCCAAACGTTTCAAGAAACTCACAGACATACAATTTAAAACTTTCTTACTGTCGGTCCCAAATTGTTTCACTTAACCCATTGACTGTATTTGTCATAGCGCGCATGCTAGGTCTATGGTATTAGTATTGTTCCCACATGCGAAATTTCTACAACTTTCCCTTCGGCGATTTTCGCGCCAAATTTTAAGCCAATGTCGACCTCCTTTCGTATTTTGCAACAAGGTGATTTTAGTATCAAAGTATCCAACAATTTCACACAATTTTCGTCGTTTGCAATGAAATATTTCTAGCCCCCAAAATTTTGTCAACATCCTCCAAAGAACTAGGCCACTTCTTCAGCTTGAGAGATTTTCCCAAACGCTGGTATCACTTGTCTAGCATCCAAAGAAGAATTCATTATACCGCCTGTATCTAAAGCCTGTATCGCTGGGAGCGCAACTAAATTCACAAGATAACTGCTCACCAGCAGTGCTCGAGCACCTTACATACATATGTATCGTTGGAGACTATTTCTAGAAATGTCCACCGATTCTAGACACTCTCGCATGGCGTACGCCTTCGAAACACGTTTCAAATAATTTAGAGAAGTTACCAGTTATTATCAGAGTAACGGGGGCAGAAGTGTTTTAACAGATTAGTGGCCGCCAGTCTGAGTACAACTGTCATATGCTCGAATTAATCATAGCAAAATTATTGCTAATGGATTTATAGTATCCACTCGGGTCAATGTCGTCTCGGACTGATGTCGGCATGAACCTAATATTTTATGTTACATATATGAGTTCCCCATGCAAATGTTTACCCTATTTGAGTTTAATTTTTTTCTACAAAAGGTAGCGTATCTTTCTATACCAAACATACATACAGACAGAGTTACTTTGCCATTTAAAATATTAGTATGGATTGTATCGACGATACCAAAAAAGTCAATGGCACACAAGCATTTACACCAGCGGTCTCGGCGCTATTCTCGGACGATCTTTGAAAAAGAAAATCCGCCGTGCTAAATAGATAGCATTGTATCCATTCTGCGGTCGGGCAACAGTCGCCCTCCGCGGACTTACATAAGTCCTCCTTTAATATTCAACGGTACTTTACAAGCGAATCGCGTTTTTCGTCCTACGTGTATTTTTTCAGGCGCACCGCCCTAATTACGATCGTGCTGAAATGGCAAGCGGCACATGTGGGCGGCGGCGTTCAGATTGTTTTCACTCGTTTGAGCGCTTAAAGCGAACTCGATTACTGTATGCATACGGATTACTCTACGGAAGCGGTTGGCCTTGCCAGCTCTTTCTGCGGGAAAGTAATGTTCGTTAAGGGGGTGTTAGCACAGAATTTCATTCGGTTCTATAAGGGCGTAAGTAAGATTCAAAGATTCAAAGAATTTTATTCAGCGATTTTAAGTTTACACTTTTTTATCACTTTGTCATGCAGATAGGTAAACAAAAAGTTACATTCAAATATACAGTGTCTTAAGAGCATCATATGTAAAAACAACATTTAATCTGATTTAAAAATAACTACAATGAATTTCGATAGTCAACACACTAGTACATTTGTAGATTTATAGTCTAGCCATGATTTACGGCGGACGCTGTTGTTGGGAAGTTCAAAGTTGCCCGGCGAGCAATGGAGCGAGCCATGATGGGAATATCGCTACGGGATATGGTGCGTAACGGAGCAATCTGCCGACGTACCAAAGTAGTCGATATTGGACACCGGGTGGCTAAGCTCAAGTGGCAGTGGGCTGCTCACGTCAGCCGAAGAGACGACGACCGTTGGAGTAACCGTGTCATACACTGGCGGCCGTGGACAGGAAAACGGAGTGTGGGACGACGACATCAATTGCGTCGGCGGAAAGCAGTCGTTCCGTGCCGCCGAGGGCCGGGAGGATTGAAAAAATTTGGAGAGGCGTATGTCCAGCAGTGGACGCACACACGCTGACTGACTGACATAATTTAAAGACAAAATTATAAGACCTCGATGCTTTGATTGCTCAAACGGGGCAAATATGCATAAAGAAAGTTTGAACAAAGTATTGAAGAAGAATTATGTTTCAAGTATAGCTAAATAATCTTTTTATCTTTCATCTTTTTGAAATTTCAAAATCTGTTGTAGTTTTTTTTAAATAATAAAAGTTTTACAACCCATTGATGCACGCGACATTGGCCATTTCATGCGTGATAGCTGTATATTTTTTAAGCGACTTCAAAAAAAGGAGGAGGTTATCAATTCGTCTGTATGTTTTTTTTTTTTTGTTTTTTTTATGTTTATTACCTCATAACTTTTGCCTGGGTGAACCGATTTTAATGATTTTGTTTTTAAATGATAGCTAGTGCTTTCCAAGTGGTCCCATTTAAATTTGGTTAAGTTCTGACAATGATATCCATGAGAAAATCATAAAAGTCTTAAATTTGTATTAAGATGTGCGCGACAAATGGACGAATAACTCAATATAACGCCAACCGATTTCGGTGATTCTTTTTTTATTGGAAAGGACGTGTACAAATTAGTAAGTGTACTTCAGATTCACTAAAAATAAACAAATAAAAAAAAATAACAAAAAAAATAACCGACTTCAAAGAAAAAGCACTAAAAAGTAAAAAATAATTTCCATTTTTGTAGTTACGATTTCTGTTATTTTTTGAGTCGGTGTCAGCCAAGGTTAGGTTAGGTTAGGTTAGGTTAGATTCTCTTGATTGGCGCAGCGCGTGCCCGGCTGACGCCGACTCAAAAAATAACAGAAATCGTAACTACAAAAATGGAAATTATTTTTTACTTTTTAGTGCTTTTTCTTTGAGGTCGGTTATTTTTTTTGTTAAATTTTTTTTACTATCCTTTGTCAGTCGTAATTTCGCCAGACGATTTTAATTTTTAGATGTGCAAACTGACGTTTCCCATCGTATCTCCGTGTGTAGATATATTTATTTATGGGCTAGAACGTGAATTATTTCGATTAACTTGAATAAATGTAATGACAAGTGATGCTTTTCGTATTTTAAAATGCTTCATTTGGAAAGTTAACATTAAAAGTTTTTTATTTTCCGGGCCAAAAGCTCTTTTCTGCGTCTCGTTTCATTTCATATTCCATTTCAATGTTATAGCTCTAGCGTTTTACGCCAAGAAAGGTATTTATATTAATGAAAGTCTTGCAAACGTTGGCACCCGATAAAATTTTGTTATTTTTAAAATTATTTAAAATTTCGCAAAGCTATTTAATTTTATTTTAAGAAAAATAAGATACCCGATACATTTTCAAACAATTTATGCGATAAATTATTTCATTGTTCAGAATGCATGCAAAGTAAAATGGAAATTAATTTCTTCGGCAACGGTATAATGAAATCTTGTTGATATTCCCGGCTCTGCCCGGAACAATATCGAAAAGTTTTTTTCCGAAAACGTTCTAGCCCATAAACAAATATTGCAACGCCCAGGACATATAATTTGGGAAATGATAATTGGGATTTAATTAAACAAAAAAGTTTAAAAAGTTCATTTCTGGATATCCTTTAAATAAAAAGTTAGACTTTCCATACAAATTTAATATATTAATTTAGTGTAAAAAGAATGGAATGCTCCTTAAGAACGTGGGAACGTTCTATTAGACTGAAAATGGGCGGTTTATATCACACCTACTGTCATGACATTAGCTTGACCCGCAATTTGGGATCTAGGTTTAGGATAACATCGCGTCTAATTACACTGGAAGAAAACAAAAAATTAAATTTCCAATTCTTTTTAACTTGTTGTCTTGGAAAAATATGAAGTTTACGCTGCCGAAATTGACCGTTGCAACCCCCCTGCATACAAAAAAGCAAGTCGATCCATTACTTCTTTTCTGCATGAAACAAGGATAAACCAACAGACACGCTTTCGAATTGAAAATATTAAATAAACGTAGGGATATACTTCCTGGATATTGATCTCGTTTTTCCATTGGTCGTTTGCCTTATCGGCCGCTGTTGTAACATTCCTTTTAGTATGCCTCGTGTACGCTGGTGTTGTCAATAATTAAACTGAATAAAAGTAAAAAAGAAAATTCCTTACTACCGCAGCTGCGCCACACGCGTTGAGTAAGGAAGTACGGGAGTGGAGACGGAAACGAATAGCCTCGGCTGAGATAAATAGTCGTAACAGAAACTAAGGCTGAGATAAATAGTCGTAACCGAAACTAAGACTAACAAAAAGTAGTACTTTGTGACGTCACATTGATACATTTTGTATGGAGAAAATCTCATAATAATGCCAAGTGACATCACAAAGTACTACTTTTCGTTAGTCTAAGTTTCTGTTACGACTATTTATCTCAGCCTAAGAGTTGCATTTCGTAGCAGGCCAACTGGTAAACAGTTCACTTCGCCGAATAACACATTTTTCAGATAGAAACCCCCCGAGAATGAGACCTAACCCTAGAGAACCTAGAGAAATGAGAGAATTCATAAGCGAACTGACTGACCGGCGCTACGGTCAGTGCATGTTTACTAAAAAGTGGCTGTCGCTCCCGTCGTTCCTTACTCGATGGCCACACCCCACACCCGCCCCGCACCCCACACCCCGCCGCATCGACCAGCAGCCAACTTGACGTAAATGATAAGGAAATAAAAAAAAACCGCTTCTCGTCTGGACACAAAGAGCTTTCTTATTTATCGTTCTCTTTTATAATACACTGGCCACTTGGGACTTGATCAAACTAGTTTTAAGGAATGCGACATGTATGTATGTATAATCGACCGGGAAGCAAGGACACATTAATCAAAGAAAGATCTGACAAGGCTGGGCCCGAACCAGCAAAACATACCATTCGCGGGTATTGCGTCTAACCATTCGCCACCTGCTACTCATAATTTGGCATTCTCCTACAGTCTCTCTTCCCGTAATCAATGCCTCCTACTTAAACAGTATTTAAGATTATACCTATATACATTTATTTAACGCTATATCTGCGTTACGGACCTTCCCCGATTATACATACATACATGTCACAATGACACCTAATTCCGTTATATGCTAAGTTGATATTAATTAGTTAAATAACGAACATTGCCGTTTCGGCCATCTTTTCATCCAACGCGACAGTACCACCCCGAGGATAAAGGAGGATAGGGGCCTAACGTTTTACATGGATTCCAAATAATGGAAACCTCGGATTAGTGACGATGAGTGATATCTAATTAAAAAACCGGCCAAGTGCCAGTCAGACTCGCACACGACGGGTTCCGTACCATCGTACATGATTTAACACCAAAAATCCCGTTTTTTGTATGGGGGCCCCCTTTATTTTTCATATTTTGTTAATGGTACCTATTTATTGTTATAACGGCAAAATAAATACATATTCTGTGAAAATTTCAGCTTCCTACCTATTACAGTTCATGAGATACACGGACACGTGATGGACGGACGGACGGACGGACGGACAGCGGAGGCTTAGTAATAGAGTAAGAGAGAAAAATAGAACGTGCATGAATATGAAGGAGATTGAACCCATGATATCTGACATGAGAAGCAAATCGAATCGCAACGCGTCGCGCCACTGACCGTCTGACCTCCCGAGCACACATAGAAGAGAAAATGAAGGAGAACTGTCACGCGCTAGAATATGCTTCCGAAATGCGTTCGCCGAGTCAATTCACACGCACACATACCCTCCAATATGCCCGCGGAAATTTTTGGTCGAAGGTCGTTCTTGGCCCCTAGAATGTTTTTCTTTCCGCCGATCCGTATAAAATGGTAAAGATCATTGGTGAGATATTGATTTTTTCCACGGCGAAATATTTCATACTTTCAAAACCTTGATATTGTTTTAGAAATCCATTCTTGCATGCATTATGTTCATATCTGTCGAGTTCACTGAACATACACTCTGTGGCCAGCTATTTGAGATTTTCCATAAAGTTTCGAACAATTTCCGGACTTTCATCTCGAATTTCCAAAGCAACGCTATAATTCGTTCAAACATCGTTCCCTCCATATCCTGTATGTGTATCCGAAAGTTGTAAGCTCAAAGTAAACAAGCGTCCACGCGGCGGGCGCCGCACTGTCTACCAACTTCCTTTAACCTCGGGCGCGCACGGGCTATTGAGCAACAAACTTAGGATAACATGTATACCTTTGCACGGCTATTGACAGAAACGAGGAAGCAAACTCTAAACTCAAACTCATGGACATATTATTAAAGCAGTAGACTCGTTATCAAAATATGTCTTTATAAAGACGTCGCTCCACCTATTTACCTTCTCTTCCCAGAAATGTTGCTGTAATTTCATTTTGATTTGCCCGCATATACTTCTGTTTCACTATAGCTCTATCAATAAACAATGTAATAGTTTTACACACCTTAGGGTTTGTAAAAAAAAAGGTGTGTTAATTATTTAAAAAATAATAAACACACACGTACATGTACTGACAACCAACCCACGACAACTATAAATGTCTTCGTTTTGCAATCCCTAACTCGAGATTCAAAGAGAGTACTTGGGCCATGAGACGTTTTTTTAGTCTTCAGAACATTACTTTCAATAAAATACAATATACAATTGTATTCCAATCACATTACTTTACCTGGGATAACGCTATAATTCTAATCACATTACTTTACCTGGGATAACCCTATCATTCCAATCACATTACTTTACCTGGGATAACGTTATCATTCCAATCACATTACTTTACCTGGGATAACCCTATCATTTCAATCACATTACTTTACCTAGGATAACGTTATCATTCCAATCACATTACTTTACCTGGGATAACGTTATCATTCCAATCACATTACTTTACCTGGGATAACCCTATCATTCCAATCACATTACTTTACCTAGGATAACGTTATCATTCCAATCACATTACTTTACCTGGCATAACCCTATCATTCCAATCACATTACTTTACCTGAGATAACCCTATCATTCCAATCACATTACTTTACCTGGGATAACCCTATCATTCCAATCATATTACTTTACCTGGTATAACCCATCATTCCAATTTCTTAACCATCCATGTGAACATTGCTCACACATTCTTTTTACGTAACATATTAAACTACTGTATTTATATTTGGTTACGTCGATTCGTTCACTACACGAGTGACTCTTGGTAGTGGTGTAATTCAATCGCTCGCTCCATTCGTCAAATTCCAGACTATAGCTACGCCCGAGTTCGCGGACACGCAATAACCCGCCATCATTCTCCCTCAAATTATTCTGCCCTCGGCCGGTAGCGCTAGACAAGTGGCAATATACCGCCACTAGAGAGAGTTCACAGAGTGGCCCAACGAACAGATCGTTTACTATCAAATGTATACACTGGAAGTAGAAGTAATTCCTAAGTACCTTTTACTCCGTGGTTGACGTCAGCATGACAGAAAGAGATCTCGATTTTGTCCCTATTTCCGGTGTATAGAATACAGAGTAAACCGTACAAACAGCAGGATAAGGTCATAATGATTTGGCAATACGTTTCGGAAATATTAGAGTCACTCATATTTTTAACAGGACCCTAGAAACTGACCTAGAAATGGAATTTACCGTGATTTTATTCACTCACCCTTTTGATATGAGTATCATCATGTGCAAAGGGAAAGGCTAACCATTGCACCACCAACGTAGTTTCATATGGTTCCTTACATGTAATGACAATATATTAGGACAAACTTAATAAATAACACATAAAGCATTTTAAGAAAATAAGTTGAACGAGGAATGACATAGATTTTTCACGGTTATAAATAAGATTTCTAAGTATGTTTTTTAATATTGAAGATTAAGATTTCCTTTTATACGCCATATGTCTATAGTTCGCGCTTGTTTTACTGTTTAATAAAAAAAATAAATTCAGTATTTTTATACATTAGTTTGTTTTAGATTAAATTATAAGGTCGGCCGTTAGTAAAATCCCCAATCGAATACCGACTAAATCTAGAACACTGCGATACACTGTGCATAAATAGTAAAAAAATACTAAAAAGTGTGGCATATTAGGTGGGCAAATATGGTTATTATGGACTGTTAATTATTTATTTAAGCACACAACTTATTAAAATAACTAACTTACTAACTTAACTAATTCTGACTGTATGGTCAATATTCTTATTTCAATTATGTATTTTAGAGCAATAAGCTTACCATTTTGTAATAAATACTCTTAATAAATTAAATTGAAAAGTGCACAACCCATAAGACTTAAAAGTGATTTATGTATTTAAAATTATTGTCTAAGTTGTCTTGTTACGGGCACTGAACGCTTGCTGTGGAAATTTATGAAAGTGAATTGTTATTTACCTCCGTACTCTCTAAACTTTGTATCGTCTTACTTCTGGACCATAGGGCTGCCATAAGTCATGAAACTGAAATCGAGATAGGACAGACCAGGCCTTAACTTGGGGGAGTTCTGTTTGAAATCGCTACATAGTACATGCAGGCAAAACAGAGCCAACAAAACATATGATTCATAACAAATGAAATATTATGTTTAGTGCATTAATTTCAGTTTTGGGAAAATCGGGACAATTTTTCGACGTCATTTGGGATGCGATTATCTTATGAAAAAACGGGTTGGATCCCGACTTTTCGGGACATGTGGCAACCCTACAGCACTTTTATACAGCTTTTTCACGAGTAGATTATGCGCCGACACGCTCGAGCCGAAACTGCAGCGAGTGCGCTGCAGGCGCGGAATGTAGAACATGTTCTGCTAACTATTTTATCCCATTTACTAAAACGGCCGTGGCTTTATTCCCTGGCCACCCTGGTTAAAGGCGCAGAGAGTGAAGGTTGGAAATTTTGCGGCTTTATAGTCAGTTAATTGGATCTTTCGGAGGTTTGGAAATAGTTGCGAAAATTAAGGTGGCCCAACCCGGTGGCCCTAACTCATTCGCGGGCACGGTACAAAACCATGCTGTTGCGCTCTGGGACCTTCTCTGTTTCAAAAAATAAGACAGGCTCCGTGATGAGGAAAATGCAACATGTCCACAAAAAAGACAATGTGCATAGTGTATGATTTGGTAAGATTTACGAAAATTTTAATTTCAAAACGACTTATAGCTAAAAGTAAACCACGACTGCTGTAGTAAAAAATCGAACAAAAAACAAATAGATTATAAATCTTGATTAAATAAGCTATGTCTGATGACTAATCTTTTTAAGATGATTTTACTTTATCATTGCGTAATCCACCTCCAAAGTTATTGTATAAAACGCGCGAAAAATGCGAACTTTCGGACCTTATAACTTAGAAACCAAACACAATTTTACAATGCCAATGATCATCAGACATCTAGTTCGATCAAATAAAGCTATTTTGGATCTCTGACAAGAAATATGCGCGTGATCTTCTTTCCCCTTTTGTATGAGGAGATGAGCGGGATGGGCCACCTTAACCTCTCTTTTCAGCAGGTCTATTCCTGGCATTCAGTAATCAGGAATCAGAAATCCTGAGTCTAGAAAACCGCTTTTGTAGCGGTTTTCCAAACGATTTTCTTGACGAAAATATTCCGGAGCATAGTATTTTATTAAGGATATCCAGGCTTTGGAAAGAATCCAACGAAGATTCACCAAAATTCCTCAACAGCTCTCCAACCTAACATATGATGAAAGACTTAAAATTCTAAATCTTCCCTCTCTAGAAAGCCGCCGTCGGAGAGGTGACCTTATAGAAGCATACAAGATAATGACCGGGAAGTATGATTGCGCAAATCTTGGAAATATGCCCACCTTAAATAAAAACACTCACCTAAAAGGACACAGCTTGAAACTCAACTGCACGGAACATAACACCAACACCCGCAAACATTTCTTTACAAATAGAGTTGTGGAGTTATGGAACAAGCTCCCCGAAGACGTTATTAATGCTAACTCAACCATTCAATTCAAAAATCGTTTGGACACTCATTTTAAACGAAAATAAAACAAATAACCAGTTAATTCATTTATATTACAATGGCAATTGACTAAAAAAAAAACAAATAAATAAATGTGTTCCCAATTACTAATTAAATAACTTTCCACGTGACGATCAACTTAATCTAATGAAAAATAAGATTTAGACATATCAGCTTAGGCTGCCTGTCTAAAATAAATAAATAAATAAATAGTTTTTTTAATGAATCCAGGTTTGCCGTTTCCTCGCTTTAAAAAACATAACCCTCCTTCTTGCGCAGTCCGGTAAAAATCGCTAAAAAAAAGCGGCTTTTCTAGACGCAGGATTCCTGATTGCTGATTACTGAATGCCAGAAATAGACCTTCGTTTAAACATTTCGGTTTAGCTGATAAATCCACCAGCAATGCAACCATAAAAACAACCTCTCTGAAAGGTTGGAAGCAGTCGTTAGCTCTAGCTGTATACTGTACTTGTTATATTTCCTTATCGTTTCAGCTGGTGGAACTGCGGAGTCACTGCTGCGTGAGAGGCGTCGAGGGAGCCTGACGTCCGGCGCAAGTCGCGCGTGTATTGACTTCCTAGCCATTTAGTCGACACGCTAGCTACTCATTACGAGCGCGGCCTCGGATTGTGGCTCAGTGTGGACGAAGCACACATTAGTAAAGTTCTCGTTCATACTATACACGAAATTAATAATACAATGCAAAACTAAATTCACTCACTAAATAAACTCATAAATGTTTGGTTTAGTTTTAATGGTTTTTGGATAAGTTATTGCAGTTTTTTTTTTAAATAGATCCTTTAAAGTATCAAAAAAGTATTAAAAAATCTGTAAGGGATATTCATGGAGTAAGTTGTTTTGTTTTATAATATACTGCGTGTATAGACTCTATGGATAATACTTAAACTAAATTGACGATTTTGAGAAATAATTTCTGTTTGTATGTATGTATGTTCTTCCATAACTCTTAAACCGATCATCTGAATTCGATGAAACTTACTACACGAATATTTAATTACATTGGACATAGGATAAGCTATATATTCAGTTCCACTTTCGCTAAGATGTAGCTGTCTTGCAAACCGAAATGCCCCGAGGCGGCGGCTTGGAGGGGGGGTGGGGGGTAATCGCTGTCTGCCTTTGTTTCTCCGTTTACTTCTTCTAAGCTACGCATCGGGTTTTTTGACACGGTTTTCATTTATATAAGGACGATCAACGAGCAAGGATTGTGTATGTAATTTTTTAATATTTAATACAAATCTTAAGAGAAAAATTAAAACTATGTACTGGAAAATTGTAGGTGTTAAAAAGACCTACAGAAAGTTCCACGATATCATGTAGAGCGATAACTTCAAACCACTCACCCGATTTATATGCGTGTTATATCAACGTGTAGAAACTCTGGGCTCAGTCAAATTCCGGATGGGTTACCGTTTTCGATTTTAAAAGTTGCTGTGGTTCGTACTTCTCATAAAACTTTAGATCCCCTTCCTAACTTAACTTACTAGGTGGTAGGGTTAATCCCGCCATTGTTGGTTTTGTATCAATTTCTATGTAGCAGCGCCAGTGCAGCAAGGGTCTGGCGAATTTTGAAAAGCATGTCCTTTTAAGATTCGCTCCCAAATGTTTACGACGCTCTAAATATGAATGTGTGGATGTTTCCCATTAAATCATGCCATATCGGTTCAAACGATTTTGATTAAATTTAGTAGATGGATACATAGTCCTGCCATGCAGGACCAGCCTTTTGATGGGTTACTTTTTATTCAGGAAATAATTCAGACCGAAATCACTCCAACACGACATTGACCCGAGCGGAGCCGGGTACCGCAGCTAATTTTAAATATAAATATTAAATAAGTATGTGAGAAAACGTATATTTAATAAATTGTTTTATGTAATTGGAGATAGATGGTTACAAAACCTACTCTCATTATGTTAGCACAACACACCACATTGCCAAATTGGGGCACTGTGAAAAATAAATAATAATTGGTTACAATTTTTTTTTCAATGTTAAAGTAGCCTAGTAAAAAGGAAGTAGGAGTAGAATCATAATCACTTGTTCTCCTGGACAGTTAATGTAATTTGCATTCTATAAATGATCGTGTGAAGTATTCAGCCCCCCCCCCCCCCATTGTTTCTCTCAGAGGAGAAAACACTGTTTGGAACTGAGATGAAAAAGCAATCTAAGGTTTGGAAACGTATGGCGGCTGACGACTGATCTTTGGGAGTGGAAGTGGGAGCAACGCTATCGAACAGTTGACAAAAGATACACGCCGATAGAAAGTTTATTTTTGGAAGCGACGAATCAACCCGAAATATGTAAACTTATATGAAAGCTTGTAATTTGTTTGTCACTCCTTCAATAAACTAAATATTGTGTTGTTTTCGTCCCTGCTAAACCCCAGTCTCGTATCAAACCGCTGAAGCTAAAGGCACCCTTGTCAGCCCCGCCATATACATTCATGCTTTTCTCGAGTTTTCTCGTTTCTGCATACATTTAGAGTAAATAAGCGAGTATATTTATTTTGAAATGCTCGAAACAAGAAAAAATAACGCATCTATGTCCCGTGTGTTTGAAAAGCTTTATTCAAATATCGAAATTGAAACGATATTGAAAAACAATTATTTCATTATTCTCTCATCTCATTCTGCCTTTTCTTTCGTTACGATGAATCTTAAGCGAAAATATGCCTTATATGATCTACTATGATATTACATTTGTTAAAGTGTTAAGCTTTTAACTTTTAAAATCCACTTCAGGCGAATCTGATCCTTCTTGGGCAATGATTTGTAGATGATTCAACGAATTCAAAAGGGGCAGAACTAGCCTTGAAAATGACGATAGAAGTTGACAACCGCCAATGACAGTTATTGAGAAAATAATGTGAACTAATTAAATGTTGATGCTAGAAGACTCACTAATCACATATTGACAAATCCTAGGCATTCATTCAATGAGGGATCATACCACCTTTCATGAAAATCTTGGCGTGACGAAACTTGTGCCCTCCCAAACGGAAAAACAACCCCGTGATTCTGAAATGATAACTGTTGACAAGACATGGCTAAAAACGCGATTCGGAAAACAATAAACATTCTTCGGTATGGATTTTACAGGTGACTTGCAAACACCTCAGAACACTGTAAAAAAAAAGGTAACCATATTTTTTCACGGAGTGAACGTCTTGCAATTGATGTCGCAACATCGCAGTCACATTGCCAAAAGTTTTCAAAGCCGTGCAGGAAAAATAGCCAATGCGGGCTTTTGGGAATCATGTTGTGCCACAATAACGCGTCTTCTCACACTTCCCTGAGAACAATGGCGTTTGTTAAGGAATTTGGTAATAAAACCCTGACTCGTCCTTCTAAGCAAGTTCCCGTCCTTCGGCTTTTCACTCAAGCTTTGCTCGTGTATCACCAGGTGCCTGTCGGGCCGCTCCTTCTACGTAGCCGTTAATGGAGCGAATTCAGACGACTTCTCGTTTGGGGCTGGTGTTCCGCAGGGCTGCGTGCTCCATAACTTTACTTGGGGTCTCGAATCCATAGTTAATTATATCTGAATCATACGTATGCCTCCTGCGACGAAACGAAGCCTTCAGCGTTGAGGTGGTCCCTGTGCTACGATCGCACCAGCACACCACGGAGAATGCTCGTCGGAGCTGCATAACGCTGTTCCTCCGTCCCCTTTCTACCTTCGGTCAACGCGGAACAGGGAGAAAATGCACACACTCACAGTCGACATTCCAAAATTAAGAACCCACCCATCTTCTAGATCCTTCATCTATAGGGTCGGAAAACTATGGAATGACTTCCTTCCGATGTATTTCCCCCAAAATACAACCTGGGGTCCTTCAAACATGTTGTGAAGAAGCACCTGGCCGGCCGGCATGATTTTCGAAGCCCCCCTGTAAATTCGAAATCCCATGGGCATCGTCGGGCACCTTAAGATGTCCTGGCGTACGCCATATGCCGCGCTTAACATACAAAAAACATCCCACAGGATGTAACGCACCATCAATCTAGCCTCCCCAGCAATAAATATTGAAATGCTGTCTCGTAAATATCTCTCTCCGTCGTTGTCACATCGGCGGATTGTATCTACGAATAGGATTCTATTTTGACAAAGCTTGTATTTTGGACATATTTTTTGTTTCAATTTATTTACGTATCGGAGATGTTGTTTTTACGTATTCTTGTGAAAGTGGTTTTTTGTATGGAACGAGACAATAAGGAATAAATAATTGCACTAAAAATGCCTATGCATATGATCAATACGCGAAATGTTTTATCTGGTAGTATCCAATTGCGTCGATTAGAATATAATGGAGTTATTCGTTATTTGACATAATTGATGGAACAGCTTAGAAGTAGAGCAGCGGACATGTAATCCAAAAGTCGCAAGTTCAAATCAGTCAAAGGGAACTTTCAAGAAAATCCTCAAAATATATTATTTGCAAAGGCAAAAGATATAAAGCTCGACTTTTTGCCCCACACCTTCGATCGCACGCAGTCATATACACCCTCTCATATCCTCTCACACACACATACACTACACATACATACATCACACACGAATGTACCGATTTTTCTTTTTTTCAAATATATTTTTTTTTATTTTTTCTTTTTCACTCTCATATATCCACTCTCCTTCTCGTCATTAATGTACCCTGTCCATAGGCGCCTAATTTAAGTAATTGTTTTGAAAGGATTCTGAAAGGGGTGTACTGAAAACCAGCTTAGCAGCGAGAGCTGCGTACCGGCTGAGTGCATACCTATTTAGCGCAGCACTTACATCTTAATGGATGTTTTTATGTTATAAGTTTCTCTTTTTTATTATGTCTTGTTTATTGTTGTATTTATGTATATTGTTGTTATGCGCTGAATAAACGATTTGATTTGATTTGATTTGATTTGAAATGCTATTTCCGTATCCATGTATTATGTAACAAAAACTTTTTCGATTATTTTCAAAATCCTGTTACAATTTCCAATGCACATGTCATTGAACCTCGATTTTTACAGAAATGGCGCACCTACGCGTAAAAATGTCGTAAACACTACGGGACGAGGTGTCATACCAGCACATTGCTCATTTTCGAAGGCTACATTGCACATTTTTATCGCCGCATTGGCCATACATAATTTAAGTCGATACTACCAACACGGACCGGATTAACACCTAGTAGTTAATAGGACCGCAAGTTTTACATGGAATCCGAACCACGACCGGCCACATTCGAACTGTCACCCATCCAGATCCCGGACGAGCCCATTGTTACTTATCCTCGATGATGTTACGAGTTATACAGACTGATATATTTGCTGATTGTAAAGTGAAGAGTAATCGTATTTTTTTTATATTTCACCTTTCAAAATGACTCGTTTGTAATGTAGAGATTAGCTTTACTTAATATGTATTTATGCTATTTGGATAATATTGTCACATATACATTAATGTCTGGATTATTAAATAAAAAATAAAGGTAAAAATAAAAAAATACGAATCCGAGTGTCTAATGGAGAATAGACGAAATAAAGAAACTATTACTGAAACTTCATATCCTTTTTGCTCTATAGTTAAATACAAATCGTTAGTTTTCTGAAAAGCAGTACCAATTACAGTAAGAAAAATAAACTATACGCTGAGAGGGTAATTGTACCAAAGAAGGTGTAATGGACCGAGTTTACTGAAGAATGTCTTTTCACAGTTCGCTACTCTTACCGTGCGGCTCGAGCAGACATCCAACAGAACCGCCATTATGTAGCTACAAGGGGAGAGTTCACACGTGCAAATTGGCATGACAAGGGAAATCGAAATCTTTAATCTTTCGAAGGTACCGTGGCGATAGCGTCTGCAACTTCGCGCGGGTCGTGACGATGCTTTGATACAGCTGTCGCAAATATCTGCGTCTCTTATGCACTCCAGTGGGGATATACACGGACTATTCGCAAACTTCCGAACGCGACGCAATCATTGCGTCATTCAGCTTGGATCGTATTTTACGCTACCGAATGGCATTCTACAAACTGACCAATCCGGATGTGACGCTGCTGACGCAAAGTAGCGTAAGCGTCGGCAGAATTTCAGTTAGAGATAAAATGCCCGGCACGGATGTTGTCCTAACCACTCCAAGCGCAAACGACAGCGCATATACCAAATTCGATATTGTTTTGGTTCTGCGCAGCCGTTTGCCTCCACTCGGGAGGGGACCAGCCGACATCCGTCCCGACAATTCTATCAATATAAAAAAGAACTTGCTTAGCATACCATGCACCACTTTCAATATCTGTCTGAATTGGACAAGTTAATTTCGTCACGAATGAGTGTTGCTCCATGGTTGGGAATCCAAGTAAAACTAGGTCCCCTTCCTCGACTAGATGGTAAGGTGTAAGCCCGCCCGGGTTGGTCCCATCGAATTGGATGAAAAGATGGTCGAAGCGGCAAGGAAAAATTGTCCGTATTATCCATCTAGTTCATTGTTTCCGTGCTAATAAAGTGAAGATCCTGGTATGGCACGCAATTCCTTCGGGAACGTGGTGCATTGATATGCTAATATCATAACTGTAGTTGTTCGCTTTTAGCCATCCATGTCAGGTTGCAGACGATAGAACAAACAGAAAAACCCGCCGACCGGTGTGCCAGTTGACTGCCAAGAAAAGTGTGCCAGCTGAAGGGATACTTGACTGGCGCAAGTGTTTTCCCGTTGTGTGTTCCGTTCCGGAGATCCAATCGAGTAGAGCGGCGGCAAACTCTCGCAAAGTTTCGGTGCCGCGACGTTCAAAGCAACAAAGATGCCGCTCTGATGAGCTTTCGAATTCGTAGTAGAGTGGGCTCATGCCAAGACGCAATAGGGTTTATTGTTATAATATTTTTAAGTAAGTTTATTACATAACTAATGTATGTATGTATGTACCAAATGATTACTTAGTTTTAGGTTAATACTCAAAGTAACAAACCAAACCTACCGCCACTACCTACGAATATATACCTATTAAACTTCTCAAACACCCAAAGATCGGCTGGAAGAAATCTCTTCGAGGGATAAGCCCGCCTTTGCGCCCCACTTATGTTGTTTTTGCACTATACTTTCTTTTGTAATTTTTTTTTTTTTTGTGGCGTAATAAAGAATTTTCAATCAATCAATCAATCAATATTCACAATACATTTTTCAGGGCAAATGTCATCAAGTTTAATTTTGTCTTTTATCCTCAGTGATGCAGTATTCACAATTAGTATAAATTGCAACATATCTTCTTCTATATGAATAACTAAATGTGCCTACTTATAACGGAAAAATTCGTGAATGGCTGGAATGTATTTTTTTACTCCGTGGGTGGTTCCTAACTACCCGGTAGGTGGCACTGTTGTCGGGATCAAGATTTTCCGGCGAGGCTGAAACAACATTTTACCGGGCTTCGCTCGGGTGAATGTCCAAAACTAAATGAGCCCGAGTGGAGCCGGGAACCTCAGCTAGTAAAGAATATAATAATAATTTATTTCTTTCTTCACTTGTGTAATTAACTGTACCTCCCTGCTCCGTGGTATTACTACCCACACAATGCCCGATTTACTAACTTCCTTGCGAATGATGAAACTCGTACTAACGATTTATGGAACGACAGCCCCAAAGTGTAATGTTTAAGGGAAATGTTTTCAACATTCGAACGGGTATTTAGTTAATGTTACTGGTCACAAGAGATAAAAGTCCTAGCAGGTGAAGCAATTTGAAATATCAAGCGCTTTCAGTGATTTTTCCGAGGATTTCTCCAGCGGTTTCATGATCGTCTCGCATACAACAAAACATGTCGCACTTCCTCCGCCTGGACGTCTTTTTTGTTCGCCGGCACATTATTGTATTTCGCTGTAAACATAAATTGTGGCCCCGCGCAGCCGGCCCCTGGGGGATCGTATTTCTTAGCGGATACCCTCCGCAATTTTTATGACACACGAATAACTTTCATTGTTCGCAATATACTGCGAAAAGGATGGTGATAAGTAACGCGGAATTCTCGTAAAAGGGCCTTTAATTTGTTCCTTAAATTGCTTCGAAATATATAAATAAATACCTAAACATCCTTTTAAGTTTTCTGTATATGTGGGCTGGTTTAGTTGAATGACAGAAAGTTTCATTGACATAATTATTTTGAAGAAAAAAAACCAATTAATGTTTGACAGTCATATTAGATACCCGAAAGCGACGTGCCAATAATGTATATTAGCTGTCATCTCTATAATGTACGTATGTAGTATATTGTGTATGTAGTACGTTATATTATTTTCCCTTTAGCCTGGTTTTCACCAAGTGCTGATTTATTTTAATCGACACTTAAAGGGCCTTTATTACTAAAGTGTGATTATCTTGTACTGGTGTTGATTGCAAGCTACTAATAAAGGTGGCGATTAAGGTAATCAGGAGTAGGTGAAAAAGGCCCTATAATTTCGTATCTTGTTGATCGGTCTCTTAATTAGGACACCCAATTTTAAGGGATTAGATTCAAATATTCGGTAAATCCTAAGCTTTTTTTTTGATGTGCAAACCTAAAATTGAGCAGGCTCCGTAGAAATACTGAGTATAACTCTGACAGCAGGATTGACATATTTAAATATTCAAACGATTTATTTAAATCTAGCTGAAAGCTGGCAGAGCTACAATATGTAACGTTCCATGTTTTCTGAGGTTTTTGTTCCCGGTTCCCCCCCGCGAACAAAACAGCAAAGGTCCCCTTTTTAACCCTACCCTTTAATGAGCTTGGGATACGTGCCAGGAAAACATTAATTTAGTATGTTTTTTTTATTTTAACACAGTGTCTACGTTTTTTATAAATGTTATAGATTAGAAAAACTAAGAGTTTTTTTCTTTTAAAGAAACATGCTTATGGAGTTTGGAATTCTCCTACTGTATGGGTATACAGCCGGTGGCGAAGTTGGTAGACGCAATACCCGCGAATGGTATATTTTTCTGGTTCTGGTCCTGCCTTGCAATATATTCGTAAAGTACTTCTTTTTACTGGGCTCTTTATTTAAGTCATGTGTCCTTGCTTCACGGTCAACAAACATACATGTCACATTCCTTGGAATAAGCGACGTACCTGCTTAGTACGAAAAAGTATATTTACTTAAAACCCGCTTATATTCACCAAGCTCTATCTTGATTTTTCGCTACTTTAAAATGTGTTTATTTATTTTGTAGATAACAGGAGTTCACTTCAAACCAGTCGCGCACTTTTTTTTATTGTAGACGAGAATTTCTCGCAGCAGAAGATGATTTTGCAGCTCCTTGCCAGGATATTATTATAAAATTCAAATAAAAGATAATACGGGAAAGAAATGGGTGTCTTAGAACGTAAAGCCACTTGAAACCCAGTCCAGACTGGCTTCTGTTATTTTAACGTGAGGTGAAGTATCAAAATATTAGGTTTCTGGAGGACCCACGTCCTAGCCAAATCGAATCACCTCTTTTCTCTTTCGGCTGCGCTCATACGAAATTATTGTACGAGTAGATACTAGCTGACTAACTAATACTCACCCAATTATTTACAAAAGTTTATCTCAGGTACTAAATGATTAATGATAAAAATATTATGCTAGTGCTTTCTTTGAAGAAAATACTTACTTGTATAGCCGTCAATTTGTTACAAAGCATTACAAATTATTGTTACGCGAATTATTGAGTATTTATTATATATTTATATATATATATTATTGAGTGAAAAAAGACCATTACCCAAGTTGCCAGAGTGTATCGAGTGTTACTTTTGGCAGATATGGTGAATTCACGAAAATGCCGGAACTATTTATGGATGGGCATGATACATTTATAATTTTATGGAGTAGGTTAATGAGAATATTTTTGAAATACGATGCCCACTTAATTATAAATCTTTTAAATGAAAACAAAATTTAGAGTTCAATAATAATGTGTGGACGTGTACTCACTGGTGGTCGACGGTGAGAGCGCGGCGCGGCGGAGGTACCAGCGCCACCGGCCACGCCGCCTGCAGCAGCGACTCTCGTACGAACTGTTCCCAAGATGGCGCCGAGCCTGCAAAAAAGTGGTGCATGTTCACAGAGAGATACGGATAAACTGCGGTGCCAGCGCCGCATGGAACGCCGCCGGCATCAGCGAATATTGCTCGAACTGCTCCCAATACAGCGCCTAGTCTGCAAATGTGAGCCAAGTGACTACGAGAAATACTGACAACTTCGGTACCAGCAACCCGGCAGCAACTGTTACACAAACGGCTACCAAGAAAGCACCGTTCTTGCAAAAAATAGCTACATAATAGACGCGGTGCCAGTGCCACCCGCCACGCTGCCTAGCAGCGACTCTCACGCAAACCGCTCCCATTACGGCGCCGAGTCTGTAACAGTGAGTCACATGTCTATAGAGAGATACTGATAAACTATGATACGAGCACAACCGGCTAGCAGCGACCTCTAGGTACACGAACTGCTACCACAAAGCGCCGAGCCTGCAACAACGTGATATATGTCCACAGAGAAATACCGATAGGCTGCGGTACTAATGCCACTCACCACGCCGCTAGCAGCAGCGGCGACTCTCGTACGAACTGCTCCCACTATCAATACGGCGCCGACCCTGCAACATTGAGTGACGTGACTACAGCGAGATATATAAAATTTCGGTAGCAGCTCAACCGGTTACGCCGCCTCTCGCATGGACTCTTGCTACTTGGACTAACTGCTACAAATAAGGCGTCGAGACTGCAAAAACGTGGCGCATGTCCACAGATAGATATCGATAGACTGCTACGCCAGCTGCAGTGCAACAGAATTTCTCGCACGGATTACTCCCATGACGGGGCTGAGCCCGCTACCTAAATCCGACGATGAAATCGATTCTCGTAGTTCAAAGCAATAGCAACAATACGTATGGATCCCGAAAAGAGCCACAATGAACTTTTGTACACTCGGTATCTGTCTCTCGCGTCGGCCATCACTTGCAGCGACAGCTTGCCTCGTTGTTCTGTCAAGTCGAAAAAAATTGCAAAACAATGATTACAACTTTGAAACTTATTTTTTGGCTCACTGCTGCGGCAGCCGCGGCGGTTGTTACTTTCGTTTGAAGACAAATGAGACGGTACCACCCCCGCCTCGACTTCAAAAATTTAATAAAATTTACTTTCTTCCGTTTTATGTTATTTTCATGTATTTATCGAAAATTTAAATATAAATATAATTAATAAAATGTTGTGATGTGTATTATTTAAACTTACTGAATTTTTCAAGTGGGCCTTCAAAAATTTAATAAAATTTACTTTCTTCCGTTTTATGTTATTTTCATGTATTTATCGAAAATGTAAATATAAATATAATTAATAAAATGTTGTGATGTGTATTATTTAAACTTACTGAATTTTTCAAGTGGGCCTTCACCGCCAAATCCGAAACTATAAGAAATAGCGAAAATCACTCAAAGAATTCATGAGTCCGATTCTGATAAAAACTGAACCTGCATTATTCGATTTTTTGAAATATTTTCTTCCTAGCCGGCAATCGAACTCGTTGATTGTAAGAAAAATAAAGTATCCTGTATTATTGCACCAGTTAATAGTGTCGCTTATAAGAAACAAGTCTTTGGAAGTAACGTTATACGGCAAACTAAAGCAAAGTGTTAAGATTTAAAATTTCAAGTATTCATGGATAACTTACGTTACATAACAGAGCCGGTAGTCTAAGTTGTCACCTAAATTGGCGTTACGGCAAACCGATCGACTGGCGTTTTCAAATGTATGGAGAAATTGATGAGCGCGCGCAGCGGGCGTTAAGCGAACTAACATTTGGGAGTCCGAGCTTGATTTGACAGCTTACTCAACGTTGCCGTAAATACGTCGACGTTGCCGTTTACGTCCACTCCGCGTTTTCATACAAATCGGAAGTCCGCGTTTGACTTTGACAGCTTGAAGAAGTAAAACCACAGAATATCTAGTAAAAACTTGTATGGAGTTTGGAGAAAACGCCAGTCGATCGGTTTGCCGTAAACGCCAATTTAGGTGAGAACTCAGACTTCACCTTCTGAATGTACATACAAACCATCATCATGACGTTCGCTTCTACAGTTTAGTGACTTTTTTTTTCATGCAACCTGACATGGACGGCTTATACCACACAACTACCGTTATGATATTAGCCGATATTGAGGTGCCATGCCAGGACCTTCCCTTTTATGACCACGGCTATATTGAACTGGATGGAAAACACGGACATATTTTAATTGCAATTTCGACCATCTTTTCATCCAATGCTATGGTACCACCTAGTAGGGGAAGGGGACCTACAGTTATACATGGATTCCGAACCATGGAGCAGCTCGCATTCATGACGAAATGCGCTTATATCTCTCTGACTCAGAAAGAGAATTCAGAAAGAGAAAGAAAGTGGTGCATGTCGGGGCGAGGAATTGAACCCAGACCTGTGGTACACTAGGCCTGTCCCCGCGCCAGTTGGCTATGAGCTATATCTTTTTTCTTTTCATTTCCTCACATTTATTACTTGTTTATAATATGATACATGAACATTGTGTTTGCCAATTTATTCAATGAAAAAAATACCCGATTTATGGGCTAGGGACACGGAGCATAGAGGTAGAGAGGATATGGTCTAAGCAAACTGGGTCTGTCCAAGTGGCTCGCTTCGTCACAGCCCACGTGATAAAGAAGGCGTGGCTTAGCGACATTCGCGACATGGCGCTGGCGGTGTTAGGTTGTGGGACAATATTATGGTCTGCGGCGCAATTTTCGACGAACAGTCGATTACACGATGAGATTTTGTGTAAAATGTTGCAAACATTACACAGGGCAAAATAATCTGAAGTTTGTAGGTGGAATTACGTTTTATTTGTCAGTAAGACACCTCATATTTTATAATTTGAGTCAATATTTGTGCATTGTATCGATGTATCGCTCTTGCTATGTGCCGATAGATGGCGCGCAATTATTTTAGTTTTAAGGTAAGAAATGTTGATCTCATGATGCAAATTTTAATGAGATTTTTAAATTAAAATTATTTGAATCCGCGCGAAGGCATAGATTTAAATTTCTAAGATTTTTTTTACAGAAAAAACACTTAGAAAAATTTAAAAGGCGCCATCTAGTTGTAGTCTTGTAACCACTAAGAATAGCTCTCGGAATAGCTGCTACCAGAATATCGATTCTTCCGGTAGATGGATTTCGAAAAAATGGGCGGTGCATGACCCCACCATGAAGCGATTTCACCCCCGCTTCCCCGCACAGTGTCACGCTGCGATCCTTAGTAATATGAGTTAACAACATCTCCTCTCTCCCTCTATCCTCCGTGGCTAGGGATAATTAATATACTTAGCCTTCACAGGTAGCGATCATCTTAGATATCAAGTGATATATTTGATGGGCATTTGATAGCTCTCCAGTCATCGTCTCCAGTACAATTATTGTTAATTTTGCTGGAAAGCCGAAAAGATAATTAAGTTATCCAACATGATTGTATTTTATTTACCTTTCAATTACCAGCACAATTACTTCTAACTCAAAACAGTTGAAAAGCTTGGGAAAAATACTTTTCTTGTTCGACATTAACCGTTGAACTTGTACCAACATTTCTAGAGTCTCTACTAAAGGTTAAATACTGTGTTAGTATACGATTGATCACGATGTGTAAATTTTTCTGGGGATGCTATACTTTCCCGTGCTACATAGCACGGAATAGTATGATGGTATCGTGTGAAGAAAAACCGGCCAAGTGCGAGTCGGACTAGCACACGAAGGGTTCCGTACCATCGTTCCTTTCAAATTTAACACAAACAATCACGTTTTTTGTACGCCCCTTTTAATTTTTATTATTTTAAAATTTTACCTATTTGTTATAGCGGCCAAATACATACATACTCTGTGAACATTTCACCTGCCTAACTATTACGGTTCACGAGATACAGCCCTGTGACAAACGTACGGACGGACGGACGGACAGCGGAGTCTTAGTAATAGGGTTCCGTTGGCACCCTTTGGGTACGGAACCATAAAAACGGTAAAAGTATATGTAAATATATAACTATATGTATATGTAGATACTGCATGCTTCTATGTAATGATAGTGATTTTCAGTTTGGTCATAATTTAGGTTTATCATGTGAATTAAGAATTATTGGCAATTAATATTAGATGTTACCTCGATGTTCGTGGCGGAATGTTCTGGTACAATTATTTTCACGTGAAAGCAAACAAACGTTATCCCTGGGGAAAAATACGACCAGACAATGTTTGTTTTGATGCCTGAGGATAAAACCAACCGATTAGGACTCGAAGGTTGTTGGATCCGTCAGGCCGGCCGAAAAATGGTGGCGATTAAAGTGACAAACAGGCGATTTAGCGTCGTGGGCTCACGGATTAAGCATCGGTGCTGGCAATGTGGGTCCCGCCGATTACATGTAATGTAGACCGTTCATGGCAGCAGTGTGTCATTTACAATAGTTTATATCTACAGGATGTCATTCTAGTCACTGGCGACATTCCTCAAATTAGAATCAACCGATCCAGTAAATGATTTATGTATAGAACGTCTCGTAGCTGTCGTAGCCTAGTGGCACGGGGACTTGCCCAACATACTAGAGGTCTGGGTTCAAATACTTGCCCCGTTCATGTACTCTCTCTTTCTCTTTCTGAGTTGGATAAGTGCATTTCGTTACGAATGAGAGCTGCTCGCTGGTTCGGAATAATGTAAAACTGTAGATTTGTTTTTTTATGTTACTGGACATGGATGGCTAACACCACACCTTCTGTCATGGTATTAGCCTAACAGCTACACTACCATGTGGACTAGGTGCCATGCCAGGACCTTCCTTATATTGCACGGCTACAATGAACTGGATGGAAAACACGGACAATTTTCATTGCCGCTTCGACCATCGTTCATCCAATGCGATGGTACCAACCCGGGCGGGATTAACCCTACCACCTAGTAAGTAAGGAAGGGGACCTACAGTTTAACGTGGAATCCGAACCATGGCCAGCCTCTCTCAACGGTCGAATGGTCACCCATCCAAGACCAGACCGGACCCAGCGTTGTTTAACTTCGGAGAGTGATCGCCGAAGTGTCGCGCCACTGGGCCACTTCGCTACTAGTTGGTAGAGTTTAAGCCCGCCCGGTTTAAGCCGCATCCAATGGAATTGGACGAAAAGATGGTTAAAGCGGCAATGAAAAATTGCCCGTGTTTTCCATTCAGAGTGGTCAGTCTGAGTTCTTACCTAAATTGGCGTTTTCCGAACTTCGAAGTTACGTAAAAACCCCCATACAAATATTTACTACTTATTTTGTTGTTTTACTTCTTCAAGCTGTCAAAGTCAAACTCGGACTTCCGATTTGTATGCAAACGCCGAGTCGGCGTAAACGGCAACGTCTACGAATTTAAACCGTCGATGAGTAAGCTGTCAAATCAAACTCGGACTCGCAAATGTTAGTTCGCTTAACGCCCACTGCGCGCGCTCCTCAATTTATCCATACATTTGAAAACGCTAGTCGATCGGTTTGGCTTAAACACCAATTTAGGTGACAACTGGGACTACGGTCTAAGCTCAGTACAGCCGTGCTCATTAAGGGAAGGTCCTCGCATGGCACCTATTGTCTTAGGGAACGTGGTGTATTAAGCTAACATTTAGCCATTCATGTCGGGTTGCATGAAATAAAATAGAGTCGATAAATGTGGAAAGCATTACCTGCTGAGGTACTTCCCCCATAGTGCAACCTGACCGACAAACATGGTGTGAAGAAGCACCTGGCCGACCGGCATGGTTTTCGTAGCCTCTGTGAAAGGACGAAAGCCCATGGGTATCGTTGGGCACCTTTTTGAAGGCCTGGCTTGAATGACTAGTATCACTATCAGTGATAATGCAGATAGCTGCGGCATTGCATCTATCATACTAGGGCTGCCATACACAATATTCTCATAGGTATCGGGATAACAATAGGACATGCATGAATTTTCATAATTGATTAATTTTATTAACAAAATAGACTTGAATTAATTTTCTTTCATCTTGCAAATATTGCGTCTTGTGTAACTTTTGCTTCGTTTTGTTTTGGTAAAAAGTGTACATTATTGTTAATATTTAGGCTATATTTCATTTGTTAATTTGTCATTAATATCGGATCAGGACAAATAAATGTCATACAATAGTTCCGAATTAGGAGGCCTTAAAACAAAGGTTTATCATTGAATTGCATATTTCAACAAATATAAATAACAGGATTCTACGATTACTAAAGGTATATAGGTATCATTCCGGTAGAGTCCCAGAAATCACGGGAAAGATGGCAAAGCTTAACGCATTCGGGAATTGTGATTGGCTTTTATATGACTAGATGTGACGCTAGCCATCCATGGCCTAGGGCCGGGGGTGCGAGGGAGGCGACTCCACGGCGGCGGCAGCTAGGTGTCCTAGGTAAATATCCCGTGTCGGCAAGGACGCATCCCTCGGTTTTACGACGTCCGCATTGCGGGCGTACCGACGCCGGCCGCCGCCACCGTGACACTCCGCTACTTGTCTTCGTGATTCTGTGCTGTCGATCATCACAAAATCTTGCCGAGATCATTTGAATTAGCCAAAATCATCCAGAAATTTACATTCTTTGGAATGTAAAATGCCGGATGATACGTTCATGCACCAGCAAGTGCACCAGAATTGGCCGAAGTTATTTACTGAGTAACCGTGTCCTACACTGGCGGCCGTGGGCAGGAAAACGGAGTGTGAGGAGACCACCCGCCAGGTGGGACGACGACATCAAGTGCGTCGGCTGAAAGCACTGGTTCCGTACCGCTGAAGGCCGGGAGGACTGGAGGAAAATTGGAGAGGCGTATGTCCAGCAGTGGACGCAAACACGCTGACTGACTGACTGATTTACTGATCCAACGAGGACTCAGAAGTATTAGCGCAAGAATTGGCCTCCTGGCGTGGCAGCAAACTCTAATGTGATGTATTGAGCTAATATCATGACAGTAGGTGTGGTTTTAGCCCTCCATGTCCAGTTACATAAAAAAAAGTGGACCGTCGAACCCCGAGCAGACTTGGTACTTAAATATAACGCCCCCGTATTCAATAATTCATTTCACTTGGCGTCGTCCGAGAAATACCCACATTATTCGAGTCCTAAATAAGCAAACGACAATGTTAGAATACATTATGCTAATGTGAAGAAGAAGCTATCGCGTTAGTTGAAGGCTTTTATTTTCGCCAGCGAAATAATCATTTCATTTGCTCGCACATGGTTTATTCATGGCTCCGTCTTCTTCTCATTTACGAAATTGTGGATAGTGTGGATGAATACATGATCGAAAAAGTAGCTTAGAAACAGAATTATGTGATAACTTCACTTAAATCGATTAACTTCATTTCTCACGCATTTAGATACGTGTTTCAGTGCAATGGCAATCGTAAACATGTGGTCGTGTGGACAAATTGTGCATAATGCGGAGGAAAGCTAATATATCAGTCAGTCAGTCAGCGTGTTTGGGTTCACTGCTGGACATACGCCTCTTAAATTTTCTTCAGTCCTCCCGGCCCTCAGCGGTACGGAACCACTGCTTTCCGCCGACGCACATGTTCGTGGTTCGTTTTACTGTCCACGGCCGCCAGTGTGGGACACGGTTACTCCAACGGTCGTCGTCTCTTCGGCTAACGTGACCAGCCCACTGCCACTTGAGCTTAGCCACCCGGTGTCAAATATCGACTACTTTGGTACGTCGGCAGATTGCCTCATGCCTTGAAAGCTAACATGCAGACTTTATTTATATATTTATATTAATGTATATTTATATTTATATGTATATAAGTAGTTGGTATATCGTGTATAATATTTGTTGTAGTAAATTCATTTGTCTCTATAACTGCCACTCGCATTACTGTTCACGATACCCAAAGGTAGACTGGTAGAGAATGCCCCTGGCATTAAGTTGTACCTTTTGCCCGAATTTTGAGTGCAATAAACATATATAAATAAATAAATAAATATTTTATTGTATCAATATGCATGGTCCGATTACTATTTTACTTTACAATTTAATCAAATTTTCTGAAATGTATATGTCGCAGGCTTATGGTATAATCAGGCTTTCTATACAAAGCCTAGGCATATGCGATTATGCCGGAAAATGTAAGAATTGAATCAAAATAATGCATTTGACTGGATAATCGCAAATGCCTAGGTTTTACATAAAAAGTCTGATTATAGCATAAGCCTGCGACATATACATGTATGCTTACGGTGAATGAAAGACCCATACATTACGTATTAGCCTCAAGCAATTATACCCAATAGTATAGGCTCGCAACTCGTTCTGAGTGCTAAGAATGTAGCAGGCGAAAAGCGGTCAGCATTATTGGAACGTTGTGTACACTGACACCAAATATGTGGTTTTCGGGAGCCAGAAACGGTACCAACCCATAATTCGTTTCTTGTTTGTAAAAAAAAAGGAATGTTAACATTTGTTTTATTAAATTTTATTGCAAGACGTTTTGTCTTGACTTAGCTTTTCTAGTCTTCTTCACTTTCTGCCTCTTTCGAGACAATATCCCTATTACTTATGTTTATTTAGATTTTCACTGTTGTTCGACATCATGCTCGATATTTACGGATGCACACTTACTTTGGCTTCTGACACGACGCGTCCGAGTTCCTCGAGGTAGCGCCGCGATCCTGATGATGTACGCAACGTGATGGACGAAACGTCGGAAAGAAGTAAGCTTTTACGCTGTACATCCGTTAATATCAAGTATTACTCTATTACTTATTCTGTGAAAACATCGCAAAAAATACATGATAAAAATTTGCCTGTGTCACTCTCCGGCCCTTAGGTGGCCCAACCCGGCGGGCCTAACTCATTCGCGGGCACGGTACAAAACCGTGCTGTTGCGCTCTGGGACCTTCTCTGTTTCAAAGAATAAGACAGGCTCCGTGACGAGGAAGATGCAACATGTCCACAAAAAAGACAATGTGCATAGTGTATGATTTGGTAAGATTTACGAAAATGTTAATTTCAAAACGACTTATAGCTAAAAGTAAACCACCACCGCTGTAGTCAAAAATCTAACAAAAACCAAATAGATTATAAATCTTGATTAAATAAGCTATGTCTGATGACTAATCTTTTTAAGATGTTCTTACTTTATCATTGCGTAATCCACCTCCAAAGTTATTGTAAAAAACGCGCGAAAAATTCGAACTTTCGGACCTTATAACTTAGAAACCAAACACAATTTTACAATGCCAATGGTCATCAGACATCTAGTTCGACCAAATAAAGCTATTTTGAGCAAAATTTTGGATCTCTAACAAGAAATATGGGCGTGATCTTCTTTCCCCTTTTGTATGGGGAGATGAGCGGGATGGGCCACGTTAAATTATCTCAATGAAGAAATCACGGCGATCCGTTGCTCTTCTTTTGCTGTGTAAAAGACAAACCAACAAACCGACTTTCGCAATAATATTATGAACACGACAAAGTGAATGATTCTGAGCCCGTAGCCCGACTTCTCACTAACCCGATGGACTATACTTTTCGAATGTATGGAGAAAGAAAAGCCCCTCAGCGGGCGTTAAGTGAACTAATTTGCGAGTCCAAGTTTGATTTGGCAACTTACGCTTCATCACCGTAAATGCGTTGACGTTGCCGTTTACGCCGACTCCGCGTTTTCATACTAATCAGTAGACCGAGTCAGTTTTTGAGATGGCAGGTTGAAGAAGTAAAACTTGTATGGGTTTGACGTTCTTACATAACTTGGAAATTTCGTAAACGCCAATTCAGGTGAGAACTCGGGCTAACCCTAAGGACTGACAAATGGCATCGAGTCGAGGGTAAAAATGAAATAATATTTGTATCCAATAAAGCATTAGTATGCATGGAAGCAGCTGTGCCGGGATGACAAAAATACATTATTTCAGCTCGCATTTTATTTTCACGTAAAATATTAACGCATTAGTCAATTATGACGTATTTGCTTTCATAAAGGTAGATTTGTATTTATATGAGCATGCAACTCGTTTTTATGAAAAATATTGTTTTATTTTCTACGATCAAATATTGGTTATTCTGGACTGGTATGACTGGACATGGATGGCTAATGCCACTGCTATTGTTATGATATTAGTCCAACACACCGCACGAGAAATAGGAGCCATCCTGGAACAAAGGGGAACGACAATTTCGTCAGCCAGCGAATTTCTCGACTACTTTCGAATCGACACTATGCTTCCCTTTTATTAATACTAGCTCAGTTGGTTAGAGCAGTGGGCATGTAATCCCAAGATCGCACGTTGCATGTCCGATGAATGTCACGACCAAAAACGTTTTCAGATGATTTTAAAAATCCGATTACAATGTAGATGCCGCTGAAACTTAAATTAACTACATTACTTATCTACCTACAATGTTAACACAAAAAAGGAATATTAACAACTTAAAAAAAATCCACGTCTGCAAAAAAACAGAAAAAGTCGCTCGGTTACGTCACAAAGATCCGCGGATTCGATCAACCCAGTAAAGAAGAACCCGTAAAGAAACTTCACGGGTTTACATAACATATTTTTCCATCCACAATTATGAAATATAGAGTTTAGATCTAAATGCTACTGCCAAACAATTCCTTGGTAGAACAGATTAAGGCAAAGCACAAATAACAATAGAAACAGCAACCCTCAGTTAAAATTACTTACAACTAACAAAGTTACTAATGCAATAATTAAAAATCATGTAATTTATAGCATTGCAAGTATTATCTGTTATAAAAGCCGTCCGTTTGTTGCCGAAAGTTTGATTCGATCACTAGCTTTAAAGCAAGAAGTAACAATTGCACGTAACACTTCTTATTAATTTTATCTTATTTCGCTTAGTACACAGTTCTCTTTGATTGTAACATTTCAAAACAAGCCGAAAACGCTCCGGTACGCATCAGGAAACGCACGGTACATCTGCTATCCGAGGCATATTTCAAAAATGTCCGTAACTCTAACAAAGCTACCTGCGATGATATACGACTCGCAGACAGGTTTCAGGCTGAAATGTTGGGGCAACGCCGCGGGGGGCTGTAATCTGGACGGAAACGGATCCTCGCCGGGAGATTGGCACATGCTTGGGGTGCCGGCAAAATTGATGCTAAACAAAATACCTGTCTCTTTACCCTTCCCATATAACATGCTACAAGCGTAGCTTTTGTTTGGAATACAGGGTGGGTCAAAGTCGCCTATATTGATTTAAGGCTCCTTATGACGCTAACCTCCAACATTTTGGGTTTATTTTTATTTTATCTCAGCGTCGGTTAAGCATAAACACCGGTAAAAAATCTAAATATCAAAGTTTACACTATTATCTAGTGTATGACCGTAAAACGGTTTTAATAAGTTGCTTTGATTTTTTTAAAATATGTTTGTAAACACCAATTTACAAGTTTATACTAGGTTTTCAAGCCGGCGCTTGGAAACTATAAAATATTTAGACAATTTTATTTTTTGTGGTACAAGATCAAATATTTATCCAGTGAATAACTGTGAAACATATATTAATTCACTTTAGAAAGTAGACTTTATAGGTCAAAAATCTAAGTTTCGCCAGGAATGGCCACTGGCCATTCCCTCGCACACATCCTCCACGTATTAAGACTCCTTTACAGTGCACGCTGCGAGGCAGTGGAATCAGTTACCTCCCCATTTACGAAATTCCCCCTCAATGAATGTTTTTAAAAAAAATCTAAAGGTTTATTTTCTGGCTTTATGATTTCTTAATTTTTTTATTTTTGTCAGTATTTATTTTATTTTATTTTTTCCTTTTAATTATATTGTATTAAATATCATCTTTTATTTGTTTTATAATATATATGTGTATTATTTAGTATTTATTTATTGATATTTATGTAGTTATATTTATTTGTTGTCAGCCTCAATAGCCCAGTGGCGCGACACTTCGGCGATCGCTCTCCGAAGTGTCCGGTGTGGTCTTGGATGGGTGACCATTCGACTGTTGAGAGAGGCTGGCCGTGGTTCGGATTCCACGTTAAACTGTAGGTCCCCTTCCTTACTTACTAGGTGGTAGGGTTAATCCCGCCCGGGTTGGTACCATCGCATTGGATCAACGATGGTCGAAGCGGCAATGAAAATTGTCCGTGTTTTCCATCCAGTTCAATTTAGCCGTGCAATATAAGGAAGGTCCTGGCATGGCACCTAGTTCCCATGTGGTGTGTTGGGCTAATACCATGACAGAAGGTGTGGTATTAGCCATCCATGTCCAGTCACATAAAAAAAATGTACAGTTATATAAGTTATATGTTTAAGTTTAAGTATAATGTATATTTGTCGTATATTGTTTAGGAATCATGTTTCTTCATAGTTTAGTTTTTCTCCATAGTTACTTCTCGCATTACTGCTCACGATGCCCAAAGGTAGACTGGTAGAAAATGCCTCCGGCATTAAGTTGTACCTTTTGCCCGAGTTTATTTGAGAGCAATAAACTAATATAAAAAAATTTTTAGCAGACGTATACATATATTTTCGGATTAAATGGATACGGTTACCCTGTATCGAGATACTTTCCTAGCATATTGTTCGCATGCTCACTCTCTGTGAGGTGAATACCTAACGCGAAGGCTTGTCATATCACCCCAGTAGCGGAGGGCACCCGGCGGTGGCGGGGGCGCCAGGTGACCCGACCCGTGCCCTCCCGACGACGCCCCGGGGGCTCGGAGCGACTCGCTCACCACTAAAAGATTCAACAAAACTAATAAACGTGATTCGGTAATGGCGGACATTTCGTTTTAAATTTTCGTTCACCAGGTGGTTAGACGCTATGGTTTCGGCAATCAAACGTAATTGGTTTAGGGGTGCCGGCATGTGCGCCGATCATGCGCAATATTCATTGTCGTCACATGGCCATGATGACAATACATATCTATTAAAAAAATGTAATCTTTGAAAATAAATAAAAGTTGCTTAAATTCAAAATGACTTGGTTTGGAAAGGGTCCGTCAAATTGTTTTTGTTTCTCACTGCGGTATTCAGAGTGGGCGGCCTAACTTTAATACGCCAGACTAAACAGGTTTTTATATGGTTATTCCGGTGATAATCTCGAACTAAGTTTTGACAGCTTCTCTCCGAATACGACACAAAACCCGGCCAAGTGCGAGTGTGACTCGCACACGAAGAAACGAACCATCGTACAAGATTTACGACAAAAATCATGTTTTTAATTTTCTCTTTAATTATCATATTTTTTTAATTTGACCTATTTCTTGTTATAGCGGCAAATGTCAGCTGCCTACCTATTACGGTTAACGAGATACAGTCCTGTGACAGACGGACGGACGGACGGTCGGACGGACGGATGGATGGACACACAGCGGAGGCTCAGTAATAGGTTTCCGTTGGCACCCTTTGGGTACGAAACCCTTAAAAGGTTAAGAAACCCTGACCGATGCAGCAACCTGTGTTTAACCTGCCAGCAAAAATGTAAGGGTGATATTTTTGTGACAGATTTTCATGAAATTGATTGACATGATTTGCTGGTGTTGTGAGTCTATATGTATGATTTCATCTATTTATCTAAATAGACTACACCCCTACGCACAGTTTAAAATTGTCGTTCAGAGCAGTGATCGCCTATTAGATAATTCGATATTTTAGTGTCATTAAACGAGTCCATTTCGATCCTTCGAAAGAGGTTACCCCCAGATTAGTCCGAGGGTTAACCTAATACAATATGTGTTTTATATGCGAATACTAAAGCATATTTGCTTTTTATGTTTGAACTGTGCATAAATCCGTTAATTCTATGAGATCCATTGACTTTTTTTTAAATGGTAATTGATTAAACCCAAATGGTAACCGGTTCATAATACCACGAGATACAAATTGTATTGCAAACAACTGCGACGCCATTACCTGTGCGAAATAAATTGTAACTAACTCAGCTTAAGATTAAGTGTACTTACAAAAAGCTTTTAACTCCATTGCCCCTGCTCGTGTATCTCGGTGGCTTTCTCGACTCTACGTTCTAACCACATAAGATTCTTGACTAATCCACTGCTAAGAAAAACATCCAAACTGTATACAATTAAGATCATACAACGACATCTACGTTGAAGTATTGTAATCATATGAATAATATGAAAAAAATGATCTAGACATTTTTGGTATAGGATTTCGGTGCCATGCCACGACCTTTCCTCTGTGAGCACGGCTATATTGAACTGGATGGAAAACACGGAACATTTTTATTTCTGTTTGAAATATCTTTTCATCCGATGCGACGGTACCAATCCGGGCGGGTTTACCGTTGTCAAGGAGGCATCCGCCACGTTCGTACGCAGCAGACGACTGAATGACTGACTGAATGACTGGAACGGGCTGAATGATTAGCTCGAAACGTCGGAGAATGTCCCTTCCTGCCGCGACTACGTAAATTTAGCCGTAACATTTTTCAACCATGTCTAACGACCGCGGTAATCTGAAAAGTATCATAAGAAAGAAAGTGGTTCATGAACGGAGCGGGGATATAGAAGCCAGACCTCAAGTATCAAAAGCGAAGACCCTGTGCTCTAAGATACGAGCCTCTCGAAGCGGGATATTTATAATGTATACGACCAATTATACAATTGTATACAGCCATGGAGGTGACCTCCATGTATACAGCTTGACTAACAAAAAACCGGCCAAGTGCGAGTCGGACTCGCACACGAAGGGTTCCGTACCATCGCACGAGATTTAACACAAAAAAATCACGTTTTTTGTATATTTTTAATTTGACCTATTTGTTGTTAAAGCGGCAAAATAAATATACACTCCGTGAAAATTTCAGCTGCCTACCATTTACGGTTCACGAGATACAGCCCGGACGGACGGACAGCGGAGGCTTAGTAATAGGGTTCCGTTATCACCTTTTGGGTACGGAACACCATTAAGAATATGTTTGATAATTTGGGTTAATTTAATTCCAGTTTAGTAATAATAATAGCTCGTGTTAGCAGCTCAAGTTTGATAAGGGCGTCCCGAAAATCACATTATATTCGTCAACTTAGATGAAAAAGGAATTCGTCAACCGATTTTAATTTTTTTTTATCATCAGTAGGTTATATCTCAGGGGTGGTATTTTCATATATTTTATCAAAGAATGCCACTCCTAAGGGTGGGAAATACTAAAAAGAGTGGAAAAATATACAAATATAAAAAACATTTTAACGACTTCAAATCCTAAGAGGTATTAAATAATATTTTGATTCACTCGCACCCTTGAGTAGAAGGCAGCACAGAAGGAGTCCATTATACATTTTCAGGTGTATAGCCTTCTACTTAAGGTGGCCCAACCCGCTCACCTCCCCATACAAACGGGGAAAGAAGATCACGCCCATATTTCTTATCAGAGATCCAAAATTTTGCTCAAAAGAGCTTTATTTGATCAAACTATGTAGATGTCTGATGACCATTGGCATTGTAAAATTGTGTTTGGTTTTAAAGTTATAAAGTCCGAAAGAATTTTTCGCGCGTTTTATACAATAACTTTGGTGGTTTATTTCGCAATGATAAAGTAAGAAAATCTTAAAAAGATTAGTCATCAGACATAGCTTATTTAATCAAGATTTATAATCTATTTGGTTTTTGTTAGATTTTTGACTACAGCGGTCGTGGTTTACTTTTAGCTATAAGTCGTTTTGAAATCAAAATTTTCGTAAATCTTACCAAATCATAAACTATTGTCATACTATATACATAATATATTGTCTTTTTTGTGGACATGTTGCATCTTCCTCATCACGGAGCCTGTCTTTTCCTTTGAAACAGATAAGGTCCCAGAGCGCAACAGCACGGTTTTGTACAGTGCCCGCAAATGAGTTAGTCCCGCCGGGTTGAGCCACCTTAAGAGTGCGAATGAATGAAAATATTTTTGAATGTTTTTTAAAACTGTTTTTATTGCTCATAATTGAATGAATTCAATGAATGAGCTCTTATGACGCTATTGTCAGCTTTATTTTGTTTTTAAATTTATCGCCCCCCCCCCTATATTAACAATAAAGTATCACACATGGCGTATAATTATTTATATTACATTAAATATGTCCCGATCCTGAAATATTTTGTATCTTGAATGATTCTAAAACCAAATCGTTGTGGGCTTGGTACACGGCCCAGAATGTGCCAATTCGACGTCAAGGTGCAGTCCCTCTGAGCCGAACTGAAACAATCGCTTTTGCCGAAACAGATAGAATTTTCCATCTGATTCTGCTGTTGATAAGCTGCATGTACTGCGCACAAAAGTATCCCTAGGCCATATGAAAACAAACAATCATCTTCACATCGCAAACATGAATGATACAGCCAAGAACTTAAAATTTCGAATACTTTAAAATTTTTAAATGGAAATGGGTAAAACTAAGGCACCTAAAAATGTGAATTATTACAACAATATTGCATCATATGTGAAGATGTCCACAATTTGTTATCGGAATTACTTTGTCAAACCCATTAAAACTATTATGGTGTTTTAGTTTTAGTGTTTTAGTCATATCCTCCTATGAACAGTCTGCTTCCATTGTTTTTTCTTGTCCTTGGATAAGTTTGATGCATGTGTTCTGTGCTTATAACAATAAACCGGCCAAGTGCCAGTCGGACTCGCACGCGAAGGGTTCCGTACCATCGTAAAATATTTAACACAAAAAAATCAGGTTTTTTGTATGGGCCCCCCTTTAATTTTTATTATTTTTCAATTTTACCTATTTGTTGTTATATCGGCAAAATATATACACACTCTGTATGAATTTCAGCTGCCTAACTATTACGGTTCACGAGATACAGGCCTGTGACAGACGGACGGACGGACGGACGGACGGACGGACAGCGGAGGCTTAGGGTTCCGTTTTCACCCTTTGGGTAAGGAACTCTAAAAATGAATATTTTAGAGCTTTAAAAAATTAAATGTGTAAACAACTCGATCTCTAGTTTGATGGGTGACTTCATCCAACAGTCCGCAAATAAAGTCCCCTAAATGTGTAATAAGTAAAACAGTTACAGCTCTATATAATGACAGAAAAACACTTCTATTTCTTTGGAACCGTGTGATTCAAATTACGTGAATCCAAATAAATGTGTTACTCCAATACTTGCAAGGGACTTGGAAATTCTTCCTCTTCATGGTTTGTTTTTTGCGACCTGACATGTTTGGCTAATACCACACAACTACCGTTATGATATTAGCCCATACACCACATTCCCGAAGGAATTAGGTGCCATGCCAGGACCTTCCCTTTATGAGCACGGCTACATTGAACTGGATGGAAAACACGGACAATTTTTTATTGCCGCTTCGACCATCTTTTCATCCAATGCGATGGTACCAACCCGGGCGGGCTTAAACCCTACCACCTAGTAGGGGAAGGGGGCCTACAGTTTTACATGGATTCCGAACCATGGAGCAGCTCGCATTCGTGACGAAATGCATTTATCGAATTCGGAAAGAGTAAGACAGTGGTGCATGTCGGTATTGAACCCAGGCCTCTGGTACGCTAGGCCAGTCCCCGCGCCACTAGGCTACGAGCTGCTCGAGGTGTACTACATACTATTTCATGATACGTCACTTAGATTTTCACCATGAAGGGCTTCATTTTGTCACAGCGAGGAAGCACCTTAGAGACTATCTGTGTGCTATTCGGTCCCCTTTCGAGCTAAACCTCATTTGTATGATTATTGCTTACTGACCTGCCGGTCATGGGTTGCACGGGTTTTGCGCCTCGAGCGATATTTTTAGGGTTCCGTAGCCAAATGGCAAAAACGGAATGTGTTCGTCTGCCCGTCCCTCCGCCCTTCCGTCTCGGTCTGTTCGTATTTCACAGCGGAAACTATCGGCATATATCCAAAAACATATTTTTTTTTAGTTTATGAACTCTTTGTTAGTTTTATAGATATGAAAAATCAAATCATAAAAAAAAATCCATAAAAATCAGTTGAAGCTGAATTTCTACTTAATTCTAACTAAAACGTATCTAAACTTCTTATAATTAGATTAAATTAAAAAAATGTTTTAAATAATAGTTGCCCATACTGAACACAGCTAAACTTTCGTACAAATAATTATTGTATCACATTTCTGTTATACTATTGAAAAATATGCCAGTATATTATATTATTTTTCATAAAAAATAGTTAACAAAATTTACGTCAAGGTATTATTTTTAATTTAGGATTTTTTTTATACCTACAAATCCACTAACAAAATATATATTGTGATATACTTCTGACATGAAATATAAACTTGAAGTGAGCAAATTCATTTTCTACCATTAATTCTCATTCCCAGGAATCGATTGGCGTCGCTGCGAACGATTTTGACAGATTCATCAGCGATCTCCGTGAAAATCACGCTTTCACGATTCTATATTCATAGCTAGTCAAAATAATTTGATGTAAATTGATACAAATCGTGTGTCTCAGGAATTGCTTGGATATTTCGAAGATTCATGAAGACGGAATCACACGCCGCTTGTGTAGAATGTTTATATATTTATGAGTTGAAATCGAATTGAGCAGAACTAATTCGCGTTGCGCTAAAATATTTTCGTTGGAAAACATTTAAATTGCAGATATGCATAATAAATAGTGCTTTTATAGAACGTATATATAAGTTCATAAAAAACAACTAATTCGAGGTAAGAAAATCGATCAGCCCGAGGTATCCCAGAATTTAGAATCCCTCCAACTTCGAAAATACCCCTTTCACTCAAAGTGCAACAGGCGATGAAGCATCATTCACTGTCATTATTCCCGGAATTAGAACGAGCCGAACCCATAAATTATTTTGATTAAATTTGGAATGCACTCCGTACATGAGGTATTTTTCCCAAAGTACAACCCGAGATCCATCTAACTAGGTCTGAAAGAAGTACCTGGACGGCGGTGGTTTTTCCAGCCCCCGAGAAAGTTCATAAACCAAATGGGCGTTATCGCGCGCCTCTAATTGAGACCCTGGCGTACGCCATATGCCGCACTATATTATAAAAAAAAACGAAAGCATCCTACCTAAAGAAAGCGGAGACGATTTTTAGGGTTCCGTACCCAAAGGGTGAAAACGGAACCCTATTACTAAGCCTCCGCTGTCCGTCCATCCGTCCGTCCGTCCGTCTATCATAGGATTGTATCTCATGAACCGTAATAGGTAGGCAGCTGAAATATTCACAGAGTGTGTATTTAATTTGCTGCTATAACAACAAATAGGCAAAATAAAATCACGTTTTTTGTATGGGGCCCACAAAAAAACGTGTTTTTTGTGGTAAATCTTGTACGATGGTAAGGAACCCTTAGTGTGCGAGTCTGACTCGCACTTGGCCGGTTTTTTGCCACAATGTTGTCGCTTTTGTTTTTACTAGCACAGTGCTGTACCAGTACAGAAGAAAGTATAGTACTATTTACAGTAGAAGTCGGAAAAATACGATTTTTTTTTCAAACATTATGTAACGCTATCGTAGCCGCGAGCATAGTCTCTATCCATCATGTCATGCGAATAGAAACAGTTTTTTTTTCGTAGAGATTGGACGTCTGATAATTTTCCTATCAATTTTTCAAGGCCCCGTCAAAAGACGAATTATTTACACGAACCTGACACTTACCACATATATTTGTCAAAGCGAAGACCCACCTACAAGGCAAGATATTATGGAAATGGTACGTTCGGCAGCTCTTCCATTCAACGAGACGAGATAAATATTTATCGGGAAGGCTTCACCCTCGAGGCTTTCAGGATGAATGATATGGAACGAGAAAATAAATTACATACCCACTTGTGACTTGTAAACGTGTACGTGGAAAACGTCGTTTTATTGTCTCTCTTTATTTACTTACACCAGACATAGGATGGAACTGAGAACTAATAACAATAATATTTACTTAATGTACGCACGATAACTGGCGAGATATTTTATGCTTTACTTTGTCAGAACACTAACTGCTCCAAAAAAGTTGTATTAATCATTGGAGTTTATTACAACATTTGATAACTACTGGCTCTCTGAGCTGTAGACCTCGCGAATCTATCTTTATTCCCTCTTGGCCGAACAGACATACGAAACCATTTTTGTCGAGCTGAAACGGAGACCGCTCGCGCTTCGCGCTCGCTCGGTCAATTTCAAGGGCGATTTCAAATTAACCTTTTAAGCTTTGAAACTAGCTTCGTTACAAATCCGAGTGCAGTGTACTGTCCATGGATCATTAATAAACCTAAGTGAATTAAGACAAAACAATTGGGAAGCATAAAATTTCTTCCTACAAATAATATAAATGTGAAAGTGTGTTGGTTTGTATGTTGCTTTGCCTTTCTTTCACACAGTAACGGAGCAACAGACCAATTATATTGTTTGCATATAATTAGTTTGAGTCAGTTACTGGTCCCCAAAAAAATCCATATTTTCCCGAGCGGAGCCGGGTACCGCAGCTCGGCGCCTCATCAGGCTTATCACAAAGTAGCCCCAATTATTTATTTGGATCTTCCAAAGAATAAATTCGTGCTGTAATCAGTGATAAATATATTTGTAATGTCAATGGCTGTCCGCACGTACTATCTGAATTGGGGGATGGGGCCTCGGATGGGGCTCGCAGCCGGAACGACGGGTCCGGCTGTTTGGACCAGAGTACCGCGGGAGTTGGGGTTTAGCCCATCGTCGGCTTCGGCCTTCGGTCCCCAACATTTTAGTTTGAACTCGCGGGGGCATGTGGTTAGCTGTAGGAGCGGGCAATATTGTCTTCCCGACAAAGCATTGGCGTTCGGGTGTTTGCTCCGCTCGCAACGAGCGTTCCACAAGAGGTAATGGGCTGCAGAGGGAAAGGGACGCGGGGCAGGTGAGTTGTCCCAGTTAAGTTGGACGTTCCAGACCTAAGTCAGGGCTTGATGACACCTCCGGTGCTAGTCTGGAGAAATAGAAGTGCAAAAGCTAATAAATGTGGCGACCTATCCAGCCGCGTAGCAAAGGAATGGAGAGATGCATTATGTGCAACAGGAGTGAGTGTGCCGACTGAACAACTCCGGTAACATACTTGAGACAGCTAATCTGTCGTTCCGAGTGCATTAAGAGTACCTATGCAATATGCGGTGGCGGCAAGACCTACCGAAGGCCTACGGGGCTATGTACGGGGGATGTTATCGAGCGTCCAACGGGAATAGCGTCTATACGCATGTAACCTAACGGCTGGTCACTGGGAGCGTTATATCTTAAACAGCGAAGGGAAAGTCGTATGCCTGCACAAACATAACCTGTCCGCACGTACACAATACCATTGTTCAACCGGTTACAAGAGTGCATACTGTGCATTTTAAAACGTTTATGCCACGAGTTATTAAAGTTCCCCTTTGTTAACTTTGCTCGGCACAGCTCTAACTCAGGTTCATATCGATCCATACAGTTTATGTCAAAACTGACAATCGGAAGAAATACTTTGGCTTAGCCAAGTACGAGTAATGTCTATGAATCCCAGCATAGTTTCTGTTACGACTATTTATCTCAGACCGAACTTTTCTTACACTAAATACTAATGGCGTCCTTACGTCGTCAGTTCATACGTGTCATTGGAACCCGGTATATGTTATCTAAAACCTGGCTAGGTACGCTGCCGCTATACGGATGAGTTTCGTCGCCGCGAGTGTCCACCCGCGGTTTACCGCAGCAGCCCCTCCTCCCCCGACCTTACCGCCGCCGACCACGACCGACACTCTGCGCTTGGCAGACGAGTTCCAGTTTGAAAGGCCCGAGTGACGGGACGTTTCGAACGAATAATTACTTGTAACTTCTGCAGACCGAGCTGCTGCTGCGACGCAGGGGAGCCGTGAAATTTTAACGACGTTTGGTCTGCCTCCCTTTTTTTAGGGTTCCGTACCCAAAGGGTGAAAACGGAACCCTATTACTAATCCTCCGCTGTCCGGCCGTCCGTCCGTCCGTCTGTCACAGGGCTGTATCTCATGAACCGTAATAGGTAGGCAGCTGAAATTTTTACAGTGTGTGTATTTATTTTGCCGCTATAACAACAAATAGGTAAAATAAAAAAAAAAAAACGGGGGGGGGGGGGGGGGAAACAGACAAAAAACGTGATTTTTCGTGTTAAATCTTGTACGATGGTACGGAACCATTCGTGTACGAGTCCAACTCGCACTTGGCCGGTTTTTATATGTTAATGGATTTATTTATCAAAATAAATTACAGAACTTTCATATGAAATTACCAAATGTTTAAGCAAGCCACGGCTTATTTGACCGAGGAGGCGCCCCTATGGCGGCACTGATGATGAGTCGAAAAGAGCTCTACCCTAGGCTAGATCCAGATCGAAAGGGATAGGGCCTCTTACGATCCTCGTCGCTCCTGGTACGGGTAGCACTTGACCACACTTCACTACACGTTTGCACACAAACCGGCGATTGCTCAAGGAAACATTAAAACACCCACCAGCCTACCTTTGCCATTCTACGAAGATTTGTGCGGCAGTAGCATTTAAATAAAATATAATCAGTTTTATGTACCTATGTATATGTATATTCTATGTATATGTTTTTTACATTGCATGTGTACCCGTGTCGAATGGCCAATTTGTCCAAACGGCGCTGGCGACGGGGGAGCGGCGAATGAGGGTAACTCGTGATGATGAACTCGTGAATGAGGGTAATGTCAGCCTCGGTGGCCCAGTGGCGCGACACTTCGGCGATCGCTCTCCGAAGTTAAGCAACGCTGGGTCCGGTCTGGTCTTGGATGGGTGACCATTCGACCGTTGAGAGAGGCTGGCCGTGGTTCGGATTCCACGTTAAGCTGTAGGTCCCCTTCCTTACTTACTAGGTGGTAGGGTTTATCCCGCCCGGGTTGGTACCATCGCATTGGATGAACGATGGTCGAAGCGGCAATGAAAATTGTCCGTGTTTTCCATCCAGTTCAATGTAGCCGTGCAATATAAGGAAGGTCCTGGCATGGCACCTAGTTCCCATGTGGTGTGTTGGGCTAATACCATGACTGAACTTGTGGTATTAGCCATCCATGTCCAGTCACATAAAAAAAAAAAACACTCACATGCCCCTACTCCTTTCTTCTCTTTTCTGTTGTCGTTGCTTAAACCACTCTTGGCTATCATGTTCACCGAGCAACATGCCACTGTGAGAGCGTATTGGACCACCCACCGGCCTGACATGTGAGCGAAACCAACATTTATTTAGGAGGAAAGATATTAGCTATAATGTGCCTGAACAGTAATACGTGTTAATCTTATACGTACCAAACAACGAGGTTTCGTTGGTACCAAATCAATAAGTCCCATGCGCGGGTAATAGTAATAAAGCGAGTATGCGAGACAGAAACATTATTTACTAAGTATAAAGTTTCCTTGTAAATATTTTATCTTTGGTACTAATATGTTTCAAGAAATTTTTAAAGATAAAGTTTTACGGTAAGTCGACCGTAATACCTACGTAAATGTGTCAAAAAATGAAAACAGTAAAAAACTAAATTAAAAAAAATCGAAAACTATCGGTGACACATATCTATATTTCTACTAGACATATTTCTAATACTTAGCACTAATTAAATCCACTATAAATATTCATCCAGTACCTCAATAGATAAAAGTGACTTTTCCAGTTACAAAAAGTGAAGGCGAGTGATTTGTATCGAGACACAAGGAAAAAAAAACATCCCACCATGTCACATCACAAACTGATTGATTGATCGATTTGAAACTCGACATTGGCAAATTGTCTCTTCTATTGAGACAAAGGCAACTAAGAAGAAAAAAAGAGATAAACTATAGAAGAATTCAAAAACAAAAACTTTACTAGGCCATTAATGTTTATTCCGCATTTACTTAGATTATAAAATACATGACCTAAAAGTTACCTAAAAAAACCGGCCAAGTGCGAGTCGGACTCGCACACGAAGGGTTTCGTACCATCGTACAAGATTTACCACAAAAAAATCACGTTTTTCCCCCCTACAGTTTTAATTATTTTTCAATTTTACCTATTTTTTGTTATAGCGCCAAATAAATATACACTCTGTGAAAATTTCAGCTGTCTATCTGTTACGGTTACTGAGATACAGCCCTGTGACAGACGGACGGACGGACGGCCGGACAGCGGAGGCGTAGTAATAGGGTTCGGTTGGCACCCTTTGGGTACGGAACCCTGAAAACATCTGTGGCGTCACGCGTCGGGGGCCGCCCGAAAAAATTGAACATTTTTACCCGATGGCATAGGATGGTCATAGTTCGCACATTTACATTTACACAAGCTTATTTTTAAACATTGCAATCAAAATTTAAATTTTCATGAAACATCCTACTCATAATCTCATTTTTTAATTAGAAAACATCAATCTAATTTATTCTATTCAATTGTTACGAAATTTTGCATGGACTTTTTTGTTATCTAAGAAAATGTAGACATTATTCACCAAGTTTTATGTCTAAAGAATATACCTGAAAAGTATAGTAAAAAAAAAAGAAAAAAAAATGGCGACTAAAATGATTAAGTTCTGATAGAAGTGCGACTGTACGGGATGGATTCGACTATTTAGAGTTCTCTAGTATTGATTCAGAGCATTTTCACTAATACCACCCAAAAGCAATATCGAGATTTAGCCTGTATTTGAAGGTTCAACATTTTCATTTAATCCTGGAGGAACGAATTTCAATGAATTGGATTCGTTTATCAGGCCGCTTCTCTTTTCTATCTCTTTGACACGTTTTTGCGCCTCGGACGAATTTTCATGTCTCAATGACGAGCACCCAGGATGCTGTAGTCTTCGAATTTACTCTGACGTTCGCATGTAACACACCGCATGGAAACGAGGTGCCATGCCAGGACCTTCCTTATATTGCTCGGCTACATTGAACTGGATGGAAAACACCCACAATTTTCATTGCCGCTTCGGCCATCGTTCATTCAATGCGATGGTACCAACCCGGGCGAGATTACTAAAGTTTTACGTGGAATCCGAACCACGGCCAGCCTCAACGGATGAAAATGGTCACCCATCCAGAACCCAACCGCGCTCAGAGGTGCTGAACCAGCTAATCGAATCGCAAGGCGGTCGCACCACTGGGCTGCCGAGACTGTAAAACTGTGTGAAAGTATCCTATAAAATATCTTTGCGCTAAAAATTACCTTGATTCGTTGCGTGAAGGAAATACAAACTTTTAAACACACTTTCGCATTTATAATATCATTAGAAATAGCTAGTTACATTTACACATTATTAAAATTCACCATTCTGAAGCCGAAAGCAAAGCACGTATGAATGTTGCAAGTAACCTGAAGTTCGGTAACTCAAATTCAAATTCAAAAGTTTATTTAAAATCCAGTAAAGATAATCATCAATATCAAGAAAAGGGCAAAAGTTAACTAAAATGTATGTATACAAAACTAAAAAAACGAAACTTTTAATTCTACAGCAAGAGGCTGGCAAGATTGATTGTATTCTGCTACCTAAACTGGCCACATGGCTGTTTTATAGGTGGCATTTTCAGTTGTGCATTTAGTGTGTATATTTGGGTAACTCAGCTCATATAATTACTAGTTACTTTGAAACACAGCCTACAGGAGTTATCAACCAATATTTTAATCATTCAAATAACCCATTAAAATTTAAGAGAATTGTAGAATCATTTTGTAGTTCAGATTACTTACACGTCGTCAACTTCCCGCTTACGGAACCGACCGGCTTTAAAAATATGTCATTTCTTGTGTTTTAGTTTACCTATGTTATATAATATTTATTAGGGTTCCGTACCCAAAGGGTGAAAACGGAACCCTATTACTAAGCCTCCGCTCTCCGTCCGTCCGTCCGTCCGTCCGTCCGTTATTCCGTCCGTCCGTCCGTCCGTCCGTCCGTCCGTCCATCTGTCACAGGTAGGGAATGCAATCCCGACTCGAGATTGCAAATTCGAGATCCCGCGAGATTAGAAATTTTCGGGATCCCGTCTAGTTTTAAAAAAATGTTAAATTCGGATGACTGAAAAAGCTAATAACTGCTTGTTTGTGATAGCGAGGTTAACTAAAATAACATATTACTCGAAAGAAAATAAAAACCTTTATTCTTTAATCTTACCAACTAAATAATTATCAGGTTTTAAGGAAATTAACATAGGTAAATTAGGTAATCAAAACAATAAGTATATTTCATGGAAATTAGGAAGTAGTTACCAACGATTGATTTTGAAAATGAAAAAATAATTTAATAACAACTGCACAACTAAAACAATGACGAACGTAAACAAACAAATGACTGCCTCTCCGCGCGCATATACTTCTTTCTCACTTACTCGACACAGTTCTCTATGATCTGTCCCACTCGTCAGTCGTCACCTGTCGCTAATATTCGGAAATAGTCGGAATAGTTTTCTAACGCTGTTTGGCGTTCCTGCCGCTCGCGGTCGTCAGTCAGCCAGCACCATAGATAATATAATATTACTGCGTAATATTATAATATTCAATTAGCGGCCAGCACGCCGCTTGCGCCCCGAGTGGACGTGTATAGTGTCGCTGACCACTGCCGCCCAATCCCGTCAATCTCGAACGGGATCTCGTCATATGATGCGTCGGGATTGATCCAGAAAAAATACACGAGATCTCGCGAGATCGGGATCCCGCGGGATCGGGATTGCATTCCCTAGTCACAGGGCTGTATCTCATGAACCGTAATAGGTAGGAAGCTGAAATTTTCATTGAGTGTGTATTTATTTTGCCGCTATAACAACAAATAGGTGAAATTAATAAATAATAAAAATTAAAGGGGGGTCCCATACAAAAAACATGTTTTGTTGTGTTCAATCTTGTACGATGGTACGGAACCCTTCGTGTGTGAGTCCTACTCCCACTTGGCCGGATTTTTTATTTTAAATTATACGAAACATAAATTAATATTTTTATTTATACATATGGTATTGGACCAAAACAACATAGCGATTCAAGATCATTCAGGATTTGGAAACATTAATTCTTACCGAACGTAAATTAATATCTACAACGAAGATTCCCAATTTCACAGTAGCAAACGATATATTTCTCACAGGAAAATTGCTCAAAGTATCCCCAAGCTCTAACTTCTAATCGCTGGAGAAAGAACCACCGTAATTTCTAACTAAGTTGGCTTAGGTAATAAGCCCGTATATGAAACATGTACATTGAATTGAAACCTAAATTGGACTACTTGTGTTAGAGCGATAGATAGACTTGTGAAGGCCTGGCGAAGGTCTGCCGTGGCAAACGCTTTTTTAAGTTTAAGCTATAAATTAATTTAATTTAATAATTAATAACGATTATAATTAATAATATATCCATAAATTTATAAATAATTTATATAATAGAATTTAAATTTAAAAAAATCTTGTCAATTCTTCTTAGCTTTGATTTATGAACTAACTAATGATAACATATGTCAAATTCGAGTGCAGCGTACTGCAAGCATGATAAAAACAATATAAAATTAACCGCTAGGCCATAAATGCTTGCGAGATAATATTTACTCGCGTCTCTCGGTCAAGCTGACCGTGAATGCGCGCACATCATGGAGGTGAGGAAATTAATAAGGAGGTATTTCTTCACCTTCATGGCGCACATGAGCATAAACGTTCCGGGAGGTCAGGACATTTTTGGTCACGATAATGTAAATGGCTGAATTTGGGTTCACAGGTTAGATACCAACCCTCTGATGCTAAATGTGTAAGTCTGCCTGTGCCAAGTGGTTGCGTTCTATAGATTGGCTATATAAAATAGATGTTGATATGTACATGCTGATGAATATACTGATTGATTAGAAACATTGATACTTATTAATTATACAACAATAACCAGTCGATTTGTAAATTAAATACTTAAATATACCTAAAGTTACAACTGTAACCTAAATCGCCTATAACTACGAAATGCAACCAAACATTTGTTTAGTTTTTGTATTGCTAACCAAGTATGTTATGGTACTTTCATACTTCGTCATTTGTATCCGTTTACCTTATCATATTTATTTTTTGTCACCATAACTACTTTTTCAGGCGCCTTATCTACTTAACGCAACCACTTGGAATAGGCAGACTGACACATCTAGCTTCAAAGGGTTGGTCCTTATCCCGTGAACGCAGTGTCAGCCATTTACGTTATCGTTACCATTTTTGTCGCGACCTCCTAGTCTATTCGCTGTGCATCGCGGTTTCTGTATCGAGCCGGCCACGACCGAGCGACGGCCGTGAAAGTGCGCGGGGCGGCGGGTCCATGCAGGCGCTGCGAATGCCGGGTTGCGCTGGGTGCGAGAGAGGCGGTGGCGTAATGGCACAATGCTATCCCGCTCCCTCTTGTGGAGTTCGGAATAAAGTGAAACATCGCTGGCTTCAACTACGTATGTACATGTTTAGGTACTTTTTATTAGGTTTGCAGGCAAAATTGCTTTCAATAAGGCGACATAGGACCCAAGAACAACCGTAATCGATACGCTATCGTTATATATATATTTAGTTTCCATAGAAAGCACTTTTATGCAAAAATGATTATCAGAAAACCTTGGCATGGAACCATTTTACTATTAAGATTAATATTATTTGTTTCGATTATTTAGAATTGGCAAGGAACCTCGCTGGAAATGTTTCCGACGTCCACTTAGTCTCAGTTAACAAAACCATGGGGTTACAGATATACGAGTTTTTGGTGCCGGTTTGTGTAAATACATTATTGCAATTCCTTGTAACATTAACATTACATAAGTATTTACGATTGATGATAGAAGAAAAACATAGATAAAAACACTAAATTATGTTGACCATGCCCGCCATCGTTAAGTTACGAATTGGAGCAGGCCGGCCCTCACAAAAAGCACCTCTGTCAGTCAGTCAGCGTGTTTACGTCCACTGCTGGACATACGCCTCTCCAATTTTTCTCCAGTCCCACCTAGCGGATGGTCTTCCCACACTCCGTTTTCCTGTCCACGGCCGCCAGTGTTGGACACAGTTACTCCAACGGGGATAATCTACCCTAGAACCATCTGATCCGATAAGCTATAGTGTTCCCGCCAATATGGCATGGGTGACCTATGTGGGTAGTTTGCACTTCACGAGTATTCAATCCCATCCGAAGTTTTCCTATGCCACTCTCACTCTGCTAATAGCTGTCAAGCATGGTGCACGCATGCACCTCGTCCACGCAGCCTTTTCATCGTGGAGCTCCTCTTAGGGCTCCACGCCTGCAACCCGCCGCGTGCCTGACCACGCTATGTCGTCTCGCGTCGTCTGGGCGAAGTGCTGTGCCGCCGAACACTGTACCGGGACCCGACGCCTAGGAGCTGGTGCTGCTGGAGGTAGATGGCTGTTCCTACTCCTCTGGTGGCCCACTGTGACGTCCCGAGGCTACCGGGCATTGCCCTCCTTCGCTGGTGTAGTGAGACCCGCCTCGGCACGTACATATAGTTTCGTGTTTTTAATTTTCTAAATACGCACTTTTAATTAAACACGGTTGCCGGTAAATATTGTAATATTCAATTACGTATGTACATGTTTAGGTACTTTTTAATAGGTTTGCAGGCAAAATTGCTTTCATTAAGGCGACATAGGACCCAAGAACAACCGTAATCGAAACGCTATTGTTATAAATATTTAGTTTCCATAATAAGCACTTTTATGCAAACATGATTATCAGAAAACCTTGGCATGGAACCATTTTACTATTAAGATTAATATTATTTGTATCGATTATATAGATTTATCAATATTCTAGTGTCGCGCTTAGTAACATTTTTTATTTTGGCTTTTTTATTGTAATTAATATAAAGCCGAAATAAAAAACACTAGAATATTGATTTATCAATATAATATAATTAATATGATATACCCTTACCGCTTATGTTGTGGGAGTTAACGCGTTTCAAAGTTTTTCAAACGAATCTTAGGCTTGAATATGAATGGCAAGACGGACTTATATTAATCTAAATCGTAAAATGGTTCCATAGCAAGGTTTTCCGATCATCACGTTTGCATAAAAGTGCTTATTATGGCAAATAAAAATACAAAATGATAGCGTTTCGGTTACTGTCGTTCTAGGGTCCTATGTCGCCTTAACATAACCAAACCATTTATTTCACATTCGCGGAACACCATGTTAAAATTAAATCTATATCCAGATTAAGCCTCAGCAGCTTAAGCACAAAAACAACGTTGTTAATTGAATAAAACTCGAGGTGTAAGCACGTCGGCGTGTATTCGGTATATTAATTTATCTTCCGCAAGAAATTTAAATTTAACCAGCGCTCGTTTGCCAAAGGCATTATTTAAATTCTTAAAGAGATGCGAGCGTTTTACAAATTCACAGCCGCGACCCTCGCGCGGGGCTCAGCCGCGGGCCACGGACATAAACATTTCAGGGTTTCCCGCGGAAAAATATCAGCCTCAAAACTTGCTAGGGTTAAGCTGAAATATGTAAGCGTAGGCTATTGATGTTGCTAAGTAGTTAGAGAAGCTTATTTCTCAGATAAAGTATAGTCGACCCTACAAAACTCAACCATAAGTGTAATTTTATTCTATTTTTTGTTTTATTTTATTTCACTTATCTAATGCAATCTGATGCAATTAAAGCGGTCATGCCAAAATAAATTCGATACTCTTTACACATTTACTTGGCACTGTCAAGTTGTACATTTTAGTAAAGATTGATTCTTTACTGATACATTTGAATATTGAACACTTGCACTGATAGAAATAATCAGTGAATCTAACAGTAATTCCAATAACAACAACTGTCTTGCAACGTTAAAATAGAGCCAACTAAGTAAATCGGTTACTCTAACTGAGTGAAAACAGCCTTAAACATTTAATGTTACTGTATCTTTAATGTGACATGCCCAGACATCCTCTTTGCAGTCACGGCTACATTGAAAGCAATTTAAAAGGAGGAAAATTTTTCACCGGCGCTTCGACCATATTTTTAACCAATGCGATGGTGGTATCATCGCCGGTAACCGGGTGAGCTTAGCTCTTCCACCTTGTAAGGAAAGGGGATCTACAGTTTTAAACAAATTTTGAACGATGGAACAGCTCGCATTGGTGACAAATGCACTATCTAACTCCGAAAGAGAAAAAACCGGCCAAGTGCGAGTCGGTCTCGCACACTAAGGGTTCCGTACTATCGTACAAGATACAACAACAAAATATCAGGTTTTTTGCATGGTGTCCCACTTTGATTTTTATTATTTTTTTATCTATTTGTTGTTTTAGCGGCCAAATAAATACATACTGTGTGAAAATTTCAGCTACCTACCCATTACGGTTCATGAGATACAGCCCTGTGACAGACGGAAAGACGGACGGACGGACAGCGGAGGCTTAGTAATAGGGTTCCGTTTTCACCCTTTGGGTTCGAAACCCTAAAAAAGTGGTACCTTAACGGGGCAGAGATTGAATCAATGGCCTCTGGCATGGAATGGAAGTCCCCGCGCCCCTGACACACGAGCAGCTTTGTGTGACAGCTTCGTAGCATAGTATGTAGGCCCTATAGAGGACAACTGAATCTACTCTTATCCCGACTCCGCTCTGTCTAACTCATGGTGATAGGCTCAGGGAATCTAGTGTACAATTGTTTAGTAATCTCAGTAATCTTAGGTAATGTTACGTGGGAGTCTGGGGAATCATCTCTCTGCATGTTTTTTTTTTTTGCAAATTTAAAATCCCCGCTCAAACGAAACTCATTTGGATATTTTTTTGATTTACTTGCAATCTTTTAGTCCCTAGTAATCTTGCGAAATTCCAGAATGTTTGGTAAATGTAGGAATCTTTGATAATCCCATAATAATCTTTGATAGTCCTTTAAGAATCATGGAAATCACCAGGAGTCCTTGGGAATTTAGAAAAAGGTAATCCTGGTAATATTTATTGCTGGTAATCTTGGTTGGTGTACACTTTTTGCTCGAGTGACTGACCACTCGGCCTAATCCGATGATTGTATCTGGCGTCGCAGTCGTCACACCGACGGAAAACGGAAGAAACTTTGACAATTCCTTTCTCAGATTAGCATTTTCATAAATCTTGTGTAGCGTTATAGGAACTTTATTAAGTTATTATCATAATGCCCCTGGGTTTATCGTTTTCCTAGGTTTATAGAGCTATTATGTCCCGCCGGAGCGCAGGGAAGAAGGGGGCTGGCTTGAGATTATCCTACTAGGTGCGCTCCAATTCCGACTTTATCTTACGGTTTATGACGACTCTGTCTCGTAAATTTAATGCCTTACCACGGAATGTGCGATGTCTTACTAGTGTGATGATACGATTTTTAAGATTATGTTCGATGAAGGTGAATATTTCCTTGTTTCATTCCAAAATTTGATCTTTAAGAAAAATGCGGTATCGTTTTTAGGAAGTTTTATAATTACAATAAAAAAAATATTTTATAAATCACCTATTCTATCATTCAAACTAATTTTATTTTCAAACCATTCTAAGAACATGGAAAACGGCCTTTGTTTTCTTTTCTCTCGGTTATATCAATGAAACCAAACAAACATTTACAGGAAACCCCTTATAAAATATTGCCAAACGAAACGGAAAACATTTCCATTTCATGAAAACCCAGAATATCCTATCATTGAGTATTTACTCGCTTTCTCGTACCAATGAACACTGTTTATTCAATGGAACTCATTTTCCTCCTTGAACACAAATATATCGGAGAATATATTATTAATTATTTGTGAAAAAGTATATTGGATCATAATATATTTTTTATAATTATAAATACATTAGTTCCTTGAAATTGCCGTTTCCAAAAACTGACCACTTCGACATGGCTTAATTTTATTTGCGTAGGAATTACAAATTTCCGTTTTAAAAGAAAACTATTCCTTCTTCAAATTTAGTTGTTCGTTTGTTTTCCCACCATTACTATTTTTTTTACATCGTTGTTTCTGTGACCATGGACAAATCAAAATTGCGCGTTATTTTCGAACATGAATTTCGTCGTGGCACCAACGCAGCATAGACGGCACGCAATATCATCGACGTGTATGGACCAGGTACCGCAAGTGATCGCACTGTGCGTCTTTGGTTTGATCGCTTCCGTTCTGGAAATTTTTATCTCACCGATGAGCCCCGTGGCCGACCGGAGATGAAAGTCAATAACGATGAATTGAAAACCATAGTTGAACCAGATTCATCACAAAAAACTTCGGAATTAGCAGCAGCCTTCTGTATAAGGGATAAAACTATACTGATTAATTTACCTCAGATTGGAAAGAAAAAAAAGTTCGGGAAGTGGGTACCGTATAAACTTACTGAACAACAACAACAAAATCGCATCGGAACTTGTCTTAACTTGTTGAATAGGCACAGAAAATAGGGAATTCTGAATCGCATTTTCATTTGTGATGAAAAGTATGACAATCGAAAACGTCCGTCGCACTTGTTGAACAGAGAGGAGGCAGCCAAACCATGTCCCAAACGCAAATTGAGTCAAAACAAATGGCGGACCTGTGCCGGCATTATTCATTACAGCTGCTTCATACCTAACGCAACAATTACTGCAGATGTGAACTGTGAATAATTGAAAATGATGTTGGATAAGCTCGCCGTCAAACAACCGAGACTTGTCACTTGCTCTAGTCCACTCCTTCTTCGCGACAACGCTCGCCCACACTCCGAAGAATGGACCGTCTTAAAACTACAGGAGTTACGACTGGAAAATCTCCGTCACCCACCATATTCAACAGACCTTGCTTCAACTGATTTCCTTTTATACAGGGGAAAATTTTCAAATCCGATTAGGCAGTGAAAAAGGCCTTTAGAGTTCATCGACTCCCGTTGCCAGGATTTTATAGCAGAGGCATTAAGAAACTTCCAGTAAAATGGCAAAAGTGCATTGATATTAATGGCCAATACTTCGAAAAATATAATCTTTCACAAAAAAAGTTGTTTGATTTGTCTATATAAAACGGCAATATCATAGGGAAGGACCAATCGTTCATCCACCAATTCGGACTACCGATGTTGCTTTAGTATTTTACATTTTTTTTATGAAAAACCGGTAATGGTGTATGTATGTGTTGAGGACCAAAGGGTCTCAGAAAAGCCAATTACACCACGCCTCGCGAAACCACGCTCAGCCAGGCACCATACCAGCGGATTTGAGGACTACCGCTAACCTAAGGATTACGTTTGAGGTTATAGGTTTGAGGGAAGACTCCCGCAGGCAGACAGGTGCGACAGAGAAATAGGTTTGAGAAACGGTTTGTTCTCCAAAGCCTAATGTCAACCACAAGGGGGTGCTCTGATTCTCTGCAGCGAGTGCTCCGGATATAGGTAGGATGGGGAAGAATAAGGGATGCAAGTTCCACAACGCAACGTCCGTGGTAGTATCTTTAGAACTTTGGAGGAGGAGGAGGAGGTTCTATGTCAGACTTTATGTTTTTTTTTTTGTAAAATACGTTGAATTTTTGCTGTTCCTTCAACTTTGAAAGCTGTTCATTGGAAAACAAATGTAATTTTACCAAAAATCATTAAATGAAAAAATAAACGACGCAACTTCTCCTGCAATTCAGTATATTGCAATGCGCTCTGTTCATGTTTTCGCGATATGATGACTTATTAGAATACAAACAAAAGCCATATTACGTTGTATGGAATAATTTCTAAAAGTACTGTAAAGTTGTCCAAACTGCGAAAGAGCACGTACGAGCAAATATTGATTTAGTGTTGGTCCAGAAAATCATATTTTAAGACCCGAGCGAGTGTTAAAGTCGTTATTGATTACTGTTTGCCAAGGTCTAAAAGTTCCAGCTACATACTATCTACTTTGGTCTCTTTGGGTTCCCTTCTAATTCTATGCTTTAAACCTTTATGCTTTTTATGTATTGCCTAAATAAGGATAACATATGGTCGTAGATAGAATACACTCAAGATAGGTTATTTGGACGGGCGTCCAAGCTCATCGAAGTCCTGTCAAGTGGGTTTGAGCAAGAGCAATGGTTAAAAAGTTATTCAGGCAAACTATCAAGGTTATCGCGATTGTTAAAGTAGCCGCAATTGACAGTATCGATTATAACAGCGGGTCTGTGAAACGCGGAACCACCAGACTTGTAACTGCTGCATAGTTTAAGGTATTCCTCAGACTTGCGGCCTTTAAATGCATTCGTGCTCCCACCATTCCCTGTTTTGCCTGTTAGTACACGTCCTAGAAGATTGCAATCGATATCAATATCACTTGTCAGATATTTCAATACTGATCAACACTCACATTAACAGTCAGCTTTGTAAAGGGTACATTTAGTTATTTCCAAAGCAGTTTAGACTAGCACACTTGGTGAGGTCGCTTCTATGATTGTTCATAGATCATACTTATGCAGATATTATGTACTATTACTACAGGCTCGTGCTTTGCTCGCTATCATTACCACTTTGTTAACATACGCTAGTTAAAGAACATTACCGATTAAACACATCACTTTTGCGAAAAGTATTGAAGGAATCTATATTGTCTGGGGCGACAGCCGCAAATGGGTCGCCACCCAAATACCTACCTAAGTCACTACTATCCGTACAGTCCCCTACTGTATAGAATAATTATTTGACGAATTTAACCCTGACTTAAACGGACTATAGGCAGGATATGAGAGGACTCACCAGTTGCGTAGTGTGGTCTGCAGCCCTCCTGACTCCTCGGGCTCCAGGGTTCCGTGCACGGCACTTAAGGTCTTTCACGTTTTGTGGTACAAAGACGCTACGCGGGTTGGATCCACGGCAGGATACGGTCATTGTCGTGGATATTGGAGCTATTGAAGATGTGCGAAGCCAGCAGAACTTCCGCCGGCATCGACATTTGCCACGAGTCTCTTGCCACCCCACCGTTTTTCATTTGCTCGGCGCGAATGAAGGTAGTTCGGTAAAAAAATGCCCTCGGGAAATTAGTTGCACAAGGATGTAACAGTTAAGTGATTGGAAGAAAGGATGGGGCATTGTTCAAGTCAATACAGAACCTTAGGGCGACTCCATATGTTCAACGAAAAATGGCGTGTTTGATTGGTAACGTGAAATAACTAATTTTATGGACAAAACACTGCATTAAGGTTTCCCTACATACCCTAGGCCCTTGTCATATTCCAAGTGCTTGCAAAAAAGTGGACTATTTACAGAGACGTTAGACGTTTTCAGTGTTATTTCAGCACCTCCAAGCTTTAATGTGCTTCGGCGTTAAGTTTTACGAAATTCATACATTTTTCATACCTAAGTCGACGGCCAGCTGATGACCGCCCCGCCAAGCATCATTCTTATGTTTTTTTTCAAGTGTTGGAGCCAAACCCGAAACCATAACAAATAGCGAACAAGTCTCAAAGGAGTCGCGGGGCCAATTTAGATAAAAACTAAAACTGCATTATTAGATTTTAAAAAAATCTAGCCAGAAATCGAGCCATTGATTTTGAGAAAAATAACGCACCATGTATTTGCTGATAGTGTCGATTATAAGGAATACATTCTTTTAAGTAATGTCGAACGGCAAACTAAAAGAAACGACTCATTTAACGATTTTATAACTAATTTAAGGACATTACTTTTTTTTTTTAATGAGCCTTAGTTTACTTTACATTATGAGTTAATTGTAAGCAACATTATTGACTGGTGGGTGAATAAATGAAGAAAAATTCATCCGAATAGCTGTTGGTTCCGACACGAAAAGATAATACAATTTTGCCCACTTCATTTCTTTCCGTGCCCATCGTAGGAGGTGAGTTAGGGATTTCTCGTTCGTGATTTAAGTTCCATGCGAAAATGGACCCTCTTCTGTACTTACAAGAGTGAATCCCACCCGGGCTGGTACCACCACATTGAACCAGCGAACGTATACATTTTAAAAAACTGAAAAATTTTTCCTCATCGCTGTTAATTCCTAAATATCAATTTTAATAAATTATTATTCACTTCTTTTACTGGGGCTTTATCTACATCACATGAAATGTTTTTCTTAGAATATACATAGTTTTTTTTGTGTAACCTGTTTTTAAAAAGAAACGTAAATTTGCGTATAAATAGCGATATGTAGTACTACTAATTATTGAGTATGTTTTGGAAGTAACACACCCGTCGAAAGAGTTTTTTTTTCTTATTTAAAAAAACTGTTTTATAAGCCTTTTAAAATACAAAGATTAGTAAAGCATGTAAAAACATTTGATCAGTTCCCCAAATTTTTAAACAAAATTTGTTCCTCCAACAAATATAAAAAACCGGCCAAGTTCGAGTCGGACTCGCACACAAAGGGTTCCGTACCACCAACACCAAAAAATCACGTTTTTTGTATGGGGCCTCCTTTAATTATTATTACTATTTTATTTTACCTATTTGTTGTTGTAGCGGCAAAATAAATACACACTCTGTGAAAATTTCAGCTGCCTAACTAATACGGTTCATGAGATACAGACCTGTGACAGACGGACGGACGGACGGACGGACGGACGGACGGACGGACGGACAGCGGAAGCTTAGTAATAGGGTTCCGTTTTCACCCTTGGGGTACGGAACCCTAAAAAACTCCTTTCATGTTAGATTAATTCAATCTATTTATTATTAGTAATAGTGTTAACAAGTTCGATTTTTTTAAATAAAAAGTAGTAACTAAATACGTTTTTTTCTTTCAATTTCCGAAGCCGTCCCTACAAAAGGAATAATGGTCACTTTATTTGTAAACCTAACAGTTTTACGTCGAAAAATACATCCATAAGTCACCTCTTCCGACATGCAAGGGAAAATTTAATATTTTTGAGTGCTGTAACCCACACAGCACGCTATACTCTCACAAAAATTTCATAACAGGCTAACTTCCCTCGAATCCCAGGCTTGACTAATTGAAAATAACAACTCGCCTCAAATAAAACAACAAGCTCCCAAACCGAGCCGCTTCGTGGTAATTTACATCCCAACCTCATTGGCCCGGCGCTATGTGGTGGAGCTTGGAGCTCCCGTGCTCCCGGGGGAAGCAGCAGACACGTCCGCCAGCGGGAAACTAAGTCTTCACTGAAACTTTAAGGCTGTCGAGAAGTCAGCGGAAATCGAAGATTTAACAATTTTAAGAAATGCATTCTTTGTCCATTGGGCAAGGCATGGACTAGCGAATTCTTCTTCCAGGGGAACCATCCCTGCCCTGCAAAAGTTATGAGATTTTAAATTAGAAAAAATCACTTGAGGAAGCTTCATGTTATGTCCATTTGTTTTTATTTTTTTTTTGTAAATAACTGTATTTTTTAGCCAAAAAAAATTAAAATTAAGGTAAAAAAGACAACTTTTTTCAATGTTTTAAGCCAATATTTTAACATCTAAAAGGTATAATAAACATTTTTAACCTAAAAACTTAAATTTTGAAAATATATCTAAGAATGTAGAATGGGGAATTAAAAGGGTAACCACTCTCTTAACCACTGCTCAGTAGGCCTATTCTTGGAATTCCGTGCTCAAAAGTCAGGAATATTTCGGTCGATAAAATCGCTTTTGTAGCGATTGTCAAAGCGATTTTAGCGATGGAAACATTCTGAAACACAGTATTTCACTGGTTCAAATTGTATGTCAACTTTAGAATTATAGCTTTTGGTATAAAATTGAAACTGTGAAAGAACAAAATAGTCTGGATGTTAAACGATCACGTACAGTCAAAAATACCAAAGTTACCAAAAAACAAAATTCCTTGACTTCTGGCAACACTTCTAAGGGGGATGCATGCAATCATTTTTAAAGCACCTTTAAAAAAATATGTGCCACCATCAATGATGGACCTCGCCTTTATGAGCACGGCTACATTGAAATTGATGAAAAACACAAATATTTAAAAAAGGAAACTGTTAAAAGTCCAGCCTTGCAGTATATTCATAAAGTAGTTCACTTTATGAATATATCGCAAGAGAGTTTGGACCTTGGGAAATGACCTAGGCTACCTTTTGAACAAAAATTGTATGGGGATAGAATGTTAGGTTCGGTCCGACATCACTCCGAAACCAAATTGAACCGAGTGGAGCCGGGGCCCTCACCTAATACCATATAATTCTCATATTAGGTATGCAACATTTTTAGCTTGAACTATTGCCGTATAGGGGCATCCAGTAATTCATGGGTCCTCTCTGCACCGGAGTCATTTAACGAACAGCAAGGGCAAACGCTGCCCCCTGTCCTTTGTTCTCACTTTGACAATAGATTGGAGGTAGTTAATTTCCTGAAAATGCCCGAAACACACTTATACACGAAGGTGTCTAATTATATCATGAAATATTGTGGGTTTCAGCACAGAGCCCCTTGTTTATACCCGACCCGCGCCAGTCGAGTTTAATTAAGCCGTTTGCTCATAAATATAATACATTATAATATTATATTCAAATGTTACGGATTTACTGCCTCTTCTTTGAGTGTTACGTAAACATTTGAACTGCATCGGTTTAAGATATTTATGTATATTTTAGGTCGATGATTATTTAGTAACTACGTGTTATCATATTCTCTATTAGCTGCGGCACCCGGCTCCGCTCGGGTTAATGCCGTTTTGAACTGATGTCGGACTGAATTATTTCCTGCATAGAAAGTAGCCCAAAGGGCTGATCCAAAAGGCTGATCCAGGACAATGTATCTACCAAATTTAATCGAGATCGTTTGAGCCGATATGGAATGATTTAATCAAAAACATCTAAAAAATCCCATTTGGAGCTTCGTAAACATTTGGTGGCTATTTTTTAAAACAAAATAAAAAGCATGTGCCGCCGGAACCTTTATGTACGAGAATTGCTACCACGACTACATAGCATGTAAGTAACGAAGGGGACCCCAGTTTTACGTGGGCTCCAAGCCAAAGCGAGCCTCAACATCGAAAACGGTAATTCATCCCGAAACTGACTGCTTCCAGAGATGCTATACGTTGATAAAATACGCATATGGATGATAAATAAATAATACACGTACAATAATATTGTTTTCAAATATATCTGTATATTTTAAATTTATCATGCGAAATTTGCTATGCCTGCAAACGTGTGGTCAAAATGTAGAGTTAAACGTAAAACTAAATAAAACATTCGTGTGTTCTATCGTCTTTACCATGGAGAATGCTCTTCAGAGCAGCTCAACGCTATCCTTTCGTCCCCTTCCTACCTTCTTTCAACGCGGAACGGGCAGGGAATGCACCTATTCACTGTCTCGACATTGGTGGAAAGGTAATTCCCTTAAGTTTATCCTGGGCTTATTCAAACATGTCGCAGCCCCCGTGAAAGTTCGAAAGCCTATGGGCGTAGTCGGACACCTCGTATGGACTAGTATACGCTACATGCAGCACGGTTTTAACAGTTACCTAACGTAGAGATATAGTTGGAAAGTACAGTAAAACAAGATATAACACGGACAACTAAGAAGTTTTGAGCATCGCGGGCGTTCGTAAATCCGAGTTAAATACTGAAGCAGCGGAAACTTTATTAATATTAAAAAGGAATGTTCGTTGCACCTCAGATCCATTTGGTCCAGCACAGTACCATTTGGTAACGTGCAAGTCATATAAAAATTACGTTGATGCTTCAAATGTTTGTAACTCGAGAGATACTTACAATTATAAGCAATTACGGACATTTATTTTTCACCTAATTTCGTTTGTAGAATAAAACGTGAAGCTATTATATACGTCCAAAAATAATAACTAGTAATAATAATTTATCATTTACTCATGGTTTTCCAGGTTCACAATTATATTTGCGCATAATATTCGTTGAAAAAAGCGACCCAGTCCTATGTATGTAGTGTGAAAAAAAAAGATTTTACTCAAGTCAACTTACTTTCTTTATAACAACGTATTTTTAGGGTTCCGTACCCAAAGGGTGCCAACGGAACCCTATTATTAAGCCTCCGCTGTCCGTCCGTCCGTCTGTCATGAACCGTAATAGGTAAGCAGGTGAAATTTTCACAGAGTGTGTATGTATTTTGCCGCTATAACAACAATTTGGTAAAATTCCAAAATAATCAAAATCAAAGAAACCTGATTTTTTTTGTGTTAAATCTTGTTTTTTTTTATGCGACCTGACATGGATGGCTAATACCACACAACTACCGTTATGATATTAGCCCAATACACCACATTCCCGAAGGAATTAGGTGCCATGCCAGGACCTTCCCTTTATGAGCACGGCTACATTGAACTGGATGGAAAACACGGACAATTCTTCATTGCCGCTTCGACCATCTTTTCATCCAATGCGATGGTACCAACCCGGGCGGGCTTAAACCCTACCACCTAGTAGGGGAAGGGGACCTACAGTTTTACATGGATTCCGAACCATGGAGCAGGTCGCATTCGTGACGAAATGCACTTATCGAACTCTGAACATCGAACTCTGGACAGTGGTGCAAGTTGGTACTGACCCGGGCCTCTGGTACGCTAGGCCAGTCCCCGCGCCACTAGGCTACGAGCCGCTCATATGCGTCGAGTACAAAATATGTATTGGGTTACTAACCGCAGCTACACCTCATTTCGCGCTTCGTAATCGCACTGCGGTTGCCGGTGGTTCGATTTCCTAATCGCAATAGCTGTCAGATACCACCAACCTCCCCCGTTTTGTGCTTCGTAATCGAAGTACCGGTCCGTGGTCTTAGCCATTCGCCCTGGACTACAAGGTTGATTTTTTTACAGTTAATCAAACAGTACCTAATTATTTACCATCGTTAACTAAAATTTTTAAAACGCTTTCTGAGTGGTCAATCTGAGTTCTCACCTAAATTGGCGTTTACGGAACTTCGAAGTTACGTAAAAACGTCAAACCCTATCAATTGTTTTCTACTTATTCTGCGGTTTTACTTCTTCAAGCTGTCAAAGTCAAACTCGAACTTCCGATTTGTATGAAAACGCGGAGTCGGCGTAAACGACAACATCGACGTATATACGCCGAGGATGAGTGAGTTGCCAAATCAAACTCGGACTCGCAAATGTTAGTTCGCCGCCCACTGCGCGCGCTTCTCAATTTCTCCATACATTTTTGCAACGCCAGTTGATCGGTTTGACGTAAACGCCGATTTAGGCGACAACTGGGACTACGGGCTCTGATCTGTCTAAACAAATATTTTTTATGATTCGTTAAAAAAGAACAACGGAACGAAAGCATCTGATCTCACTTTGAGTTTGACATGCTGAAGTTCCTGTGACAGAAATTATAAATTACCGGGGGATATTAAGGAAATGCTGGAAGATTCTTCGTGACACTTTCCCCCTCGTCTCGAGCTGAAGACCGGGAAATGTGTTTTCACGCGTCATCTCCTAGCGTCTGTCTGCCCTCATACCCTCATTTGGCTTTCCAAGTATATTACATAACATTTACATTTGAGATGTTCGGGGGCGCGTTTATCTTCGTTATCGTCTGAGATCCTAAGATTCGAGCTTTCCTCGCATCTGAATGTTTTTAGTAAATTACTTTTAAATAAACGTAGAGCGAAGTTTCTTTAGAATGGGACCCTTAAATAGTAATCTAAAGTCCTAACTAAGAAAAAAGTTAATCAGCATTATTCAATACAACTTAGGAAACAGAATTTTCGACGTTCCAAATTTGAAAAAGGTGGCCGTTATTTTTCGGAAGCGGCAACGCTCACAATAAAAAAAGTCATCATTAACAGACGCGTTCTATAATAAATCTTTTGCGGTGCGTTTTGCAAAAATCTACTTTGGAATTATATACTACACCCATCATGTTGGTACTACCATAAAAGGACTCATCAAGGACTACCTTTCAGTCATGTTCAAATTGTATTGTGACATATATATTAAACTTCCCATCATGTTTGTACTCAAAAGAAACATCTCATAAAGATGTAATTTTCTGTCATGTTCAAATTGGATTGTACCATTTCTTGATTGGGCTGTTGACCAACGGGTACAATCTTCGCGCTCATCAGTATCCCCTTCAAAAGCCTCTATTGGTCTATTGGTCTTCTGGAACGAGCTGAAATGGCTCACGTACTCATATCACACACACGATGGCCCATCAACGAAAACAAACACGCTTGAAAAGTTTTATCAGAAAATAAGAATAACCGCATCAATTGCATCTTAAAACTTCACCTTCACGACTACAGGTACAACAAGAATAATGTTCGCGAAAAAGTAACCGTCTGTGAGGGAGAACCTTGTCACCTTCAACGTTCGCAAGACGCAATGCTGTATTTTCTCTGCCAGGGTAGATTTCTTTACTCTTCTAAAAAGTTTCCAGGGCAATATCGTACCTGTCCCGGAGCATCTGGACCCACTGGGCTGCAACGTATCTAAGACGTAGGCTTTCTTGAATCCAAGTACAAAATTGCATCGCAGAAACAGAATAGTGTAGCTACATTTGGTAAGGTAGTTAGTAAGTAGTCGGTAGTTGCTAAAGGTAGTTGGTAAGGTAGATAGTATCTGCTGACGTCCTTGGACTCAATACAGCACCGAGCGGTCCGTCTTGTTCGTGACCCACAACACACCATTGGACTGGAGTCCCTTAGCCACAGACTGTTTGTGGTGTCGGTCAGTCTGTTCTACAAGTATTACTCTTTTATTAAGTAGTTACTCTTCGGAACTTGCATCCCTTATTCCTCCCCATCCTAACTATATCCAGAGCACATTGGCATCCGAAATGATTATTTGAATGCATACGAAACGTTCAAACTCCCAGCGCACTGACACTCGAAACGTATATAACAGCGAGAGGGCGACGTTTATTCGTCCCCGGACGGACGACACGTCTATATTGCTTCCAAGGAGCACCCCCGGGCGAGGACACGCCGCATTACGTATTCCTATCCGAGGACATTTGTACGCGCGTGCGAGTACCCACGGGAACGCATTATAGGAAGTCGGCGTTCTCTGAATTAACTGCTCCCATTGCCGCATTCTTTGGAGTGCCGCACACTTGGACGCAACGTCAGCGGCGCACTCGAGTCTTAAGGTGGCCCAACCCGCTCATTTCCCCATACAAAAGGGGAAAGAAGATCACGCCTATATTTCTTGTCAGAGATCCAAAATTTTGCTCAATATAGCTTTATTTGATCGAACTAGATGTCTGATGACCATTGGCATTGTAAAATTGTGTTTGGTTTCCAAGTTATAACGTCCGAAAGTTCGGATTTTTCGCGCGTTTTATACAATTACTTTGGAGGTGGATTACGCAATGATAAAGTAAGAACATCTTAAAAAGATTAGTCATCAGACATAGCTTGTTTAATCAAGATTTATAATCTATTTGGTTTTTGTTAGATGTTTGACTACAGCGGTCGTGGTTAACTTTTAGCTATAAGTCGTTTTGAAATTAAAATTTTCGTAAATCTTACCAAATCATACACTATGCACATTGTCTTTTTTGTGGACAGGTTGCATCTTCCTCATAACGGAGCCTGTCTTATTCTTAGAAACAGAGAAGGTCCCAGAGCGCAACAGCACGGTTTTGTACCGTGCCCGCAAATGAGTTGAGGCCGCCGGGTTGGGCCACCTTAAGGTGGCCCTTCCCGGCGGGACTATCTCATTCGCGGGCACGGTACAAAAACGTTTAACAAAATGTAGATGGCGTCATTATCTGAAAAGTAATAAAAAAAATATGTCTAGCTGTACGCATCAAATTTATTGTAGAAATTCGGAGAATTTTCGGAATGGCGGAGAAATTCGGAAATGGCGGAGACTACCTATTCCATAAAACACAATATGATTGCCATAACAATGCTTAGTATAAAAATAATAATGCAAATAGCTACCTTTTCTAAATATATTCACCGTATTTTTTTAACGCGAAGGTGACATACACATTACAGTTTACAGAATATACTGTCTGTTAGGATTCCTCCAAGTGTACATTTTAAAAATTCGGTAGATGCGTAGAGCTAAAAATAATTATTTTCTATCTTTTCAAATAATGTTGCCATACATTTACAAGAAACGCCGAGTGTTTCGAATCACCTTAAGGGCGTTCCGCCCCATACAATGTTTTTTTGTACACAGAACGAAAACATTATTGCACTTTAAGCCAAGTTTTTTTTTCGAATCTGACATGATGGCTAATATCACACAATCATCTTGGATCTTTCCTTTATGAGCACGGCTACATTGAACTGGATGGAAAACACGGACAATTGTTCGTTGCCGCTTCAATTATTGCGGTAGTACCAACCCGGGCGGGGGACCTACAGTTTGACATGCATAACAACTGGCATTAGTGAAAGGAAGATGTGCTAGAACGGGTCAGGGGTCGAACCAGTGACCTTGCATGGAAATTAAGTCCCGGCATCCCTAAGTTGCGAGCCGCTCAGCAGCAATATTTCGAAATAAAGTAAAAAAATCGGTTGTCTGTAAAGTCGGTTTACGAAGATAGTTGAACGTGACAACGTCATAAGAAAAAATATAAAAAACCCGACAGCGTAAAAAAAATTAACTTCAAATTGACTTAGTAAACGAACTGAAAAGATAGAAACAAGTTGAAAAATTAAATATTTGTTGTGTTTGAATGATCATGGTTGACAGTGTTTACAAACGCAGTCGGAGGCATCAAATAGCTCCAGTACGTTCCATAGTAAATGACTAGCGATTTTATGGATTATTTCGGTGGAGCAAGAAAATACGTGGTGGGGGAAGTTCCAATATCCTATCTTTCATTTTTATGTCTAAAGTGAGGTTTTTTTTTCTCGTTCTCGGTGTCACCTATCGTCATGAAATTTACATAGGTACACTTTCAATGAATTAATAACAAAAAAAATAATATAAATCATAGTTAAACTATTTGATGCACAATATGAATTATATAATGATATATTATATATTTCCCAATACATTCCATTATTAATGACTAGCGATTTTCTTAGTGATATCGGTATAGCAAAAATAAACTTATTGAGACAAATTATAATCTCCTAACTGTCATATAATAAATACGAAAGTAAGTTTGTCTGTTTCGCGAACTCAACCGACCATCGTGAAATTTGCATAGGCACACCACTGAAAATATAAATCGTAGTTAATAAATCATGTCAATCAAATATAAAAATATCTTATGCCTCCGACTGCGTTTGTAAACACTGTCAACCATGATCATTCAAACACAACAAATATTTAATTTTTCAACTTGTTTCTATCTTTTCAGTTCGTTTACTAAGTCAATTTGAAGTTAATTTTTTTTACGCTGTCGGGTTTTTTATATTTTTAAATAATTTGTTTTATTTTAATTATTTTTAGTTTTGGTAGAGCATGCATTTATCATTTAAATATCTGCACGTTAATAAATTCCAACGAAAGTAAGGTTAGGTATTATTATGGAACCTGACATGGATGGCTAATGTAACACAACTACCGTCATGATATAAGCCTAATTCAACAAATTCCAGAAGGAATTAGGTGACAGGTCAGGACCTTCCTTTACACAGAGTCACGGCTGCACACGGATACCATGGGTGGAAAATACAGACAATGATCTATTGCCACTTCGTCCCTAGTTTTTCCTAATGCGGTGATACCAACCCAGGCGGGATTAACCCTGTCACCTAGTAGGGTAAGGTGACCTTCAGTTTTACATGGGTTCCGAACCATGAACAACTCGCAAGATAAAGTAGTGTATAACAGATGCGAGGATTTGAGCCCATAACCTCTTGCATGAAAGGCAATATTTTAGTCCCTACACTACGAGGTGTAACAAATAGAGTTTTTTGATTGATATTAAAACAAAACTACATTTTCTAAAAGTTTCTTCATGTTATCTTTAAGGCTTTAATGAAGTCATCAGTTCATAGAATGAGATTCCCTCATTCAACGAATTTTGATCATATGCCGATATATACAAGGTTTTAGTGGAGGTATGGTCCAAACGTTAACGTATTTCTTGGCATATTTGAAACAAAAAGGATATATATTTTATTTGTAGGTATTTAAAATGTATGGGGAAAATCTTTTTCAAGTCGTACAACAAAATATCTTCTACCTTTTTAGCTCCAAATATGCCGAGGAATACGTGGTTAGCTTTTGGACCATATCTCCGTTAACAACCTATATATGGTTTTTTTTAGAATCTCCCTCTCATCATCGTTGATTACAGTTACACTAAATTTATAAGCGAACAGTTCGACACTCAAATCCTGTGGTTATATACAGGGTCCGTCACTCGAAGTGTTAACAATTGAAAATGATGTTATTTGGTTAATTGAAGTACGGTTCGTTAAAAATTATATCACAATAAAACATTTAATTTTAAGACAATAATTGTTATTGTTCGATATAGCCTCCTTTGATCCATAGATAAGAGCTTTCTGAGACGATCCTGAGTGTTGTTGGAACGTCCAGCGTTTCGTACTGCATTGTTTACACGTGCACATGGTATGAGCGCCTCATTTAACACCTTTTACAAACACTTGCTGGTTGACTTTGACGCCCTTCTCGATAAACACGAGTGAATAGCGACCATTTGCGGTCACTGCAGCCGAGACCATAACAGAAGCGGGCGCTTGCTTACGAACGGGAACTCCATCGTCTAAATTCTCGTTGGATTGGCCCTGTAGCCAAACACGAAAATGTTGTTTGTTTATATACTGTTAGACAGTAAACATTTTTTCATCAGAAAAAAACATGTTTTCCAGATCGCCACGCAAGACTTTCATTGCTTGAGCTCTTTGTAGTCGAACTGCCTTCTGCGCTGAACTAAGATGCTGTAATTTTTGTATCTTGTTGGTAGGGCTTCAGTTGCATCTCTTTTTGTTTCAGTATGCGCCGATTACTTGAGTCGGGTATTGTCTGACTTTTCGCAAATTTTGCAGAACACTGGTGAGGATTTCCTTGAATTCGAGCCTTTACCTTTCGAACCATATCATGTGATACTGCTATTTTCGGATGACCGCCTCTATGCCGTTTAGCAATGCTAGGTTATAACGCTTAATGGTTCGATGCACTAACATTTTGTTCACATGTAAATGTCGGAGCTCCCCAACGATGACTGGTTGTGATTTTCCGGTCAAATACAAAACGATCACAATGTTAGGTTTAATATCCATTGCGAAAATTTATTATACAATTCAAATTTGTTCCCGCTCTTTTCGCCCACTTAAAAACAATGGAACAAATTGACGTTTCACCAAACTTTAGCGCGCTGTCATTATTATTTTGAAAATAGAAGTAACAGTTCAAGTGACGGACCCAGTAGTAATCGCTTTGATCACAGGATTTCATCCATGTATAAACTAACTGCTAGTTAAAATTCAATAATCTCCATAATAACCATGATTATAATATTTATATCCACTACTTCATAAGACTGGAAGTTGTCTCTTGACTGACAGCTTTGAATGTGAGTCAAAAACATTGTTAAAGCCATTTTTATTTAATTATTGAGCTAGTTAAGTTCCAGTTTCACAGTTTAGAACTTTAACTGGATGCGGCGAAAGAGACCTGGATTCATCGTTTGCAAATATATGTGGGCCCGAGTCCACAATCGCCCGATCGAATGTGTTACCTTGGAGCTTATAAACTGTTACATCCCAACTGAGCGTTTATTGTTTTTCTTGCCTCCAAAGCCCATCAAAATATAACGTTCATGATTTAATCCGTACATGAACTCCTGGTTTATTATTTTGAATAATATAACGTGTTAATAATATGTGATATATGATGATAAACCCAACTTTGGCAAAGCCGTGCTTTTCCTTCCCACTGCTCCCAAGGACGCACGGTTAAAGATCAGCGATATTATGATGACGATCATATTTTATGTACCCTATGTAACATAGGTCCTCATCAGGGGGCTGACGACATCTTCATGTAAAGTTTTCCTATCTTTGGTAAAGCTTTTAGATATTATCAGATTGATACCGATTTTGGGCACCACAGTATCTCGGCACTGTAGGGTCGCCCTCTTGTGGAACAAGCGGACCTTCCCCAGCGTGACACCCATTGGCAACGGAAGTATGGATTTATGAGCTGTGCAGGTGCAGAATGCTGATAGTAAAGCAATGATGGTGATATCGGTCTATGCGGCGACCGAGAATGTCGAAAATCTATCTGACTATCGCCCGGATCCATCACTTCCAGTTATAGTCATCCCAAAGTTATCTTTCGGTTACACCATATAAATATGCAATGTAACCGAAGCTACATTCCATTCCCTGAGTTGGTGTGACCAGCGCGTTTGCGTAAACAAAAATCATTTGAATTAATTTTTAACGTTGAATATTTTGATATTTTTGGAATTTCTTATTCCAAATTACATTTAAACATGTAAATTGCATACCTTTTTGTAAACTATTTAAAAAACCCTTTAGTTTGATACCCCACTCGATAGGTTTCAAGAAAAAAAATATTTGAAAACACATAATTTGGCGCCAAAAATCAGCCATGATTTTTTTTAATGATTTTGATATACCCAGTGTCACTCTCACAATTAAGACGAATGTAACGACACCTCTCAAGCTAAAATCCATCAAGCCGTTTAGGCTGCCGGGGGCGACAAAGAAATATACATACATACATACACTTGAAAAACATAACCCTCCTTCTTTCGCAGTCGGGTAAATACTGATGGAATGGTTGCATTTTTCAAAATAAAATATAAATTTTATTTGTTTGATAGATATTTTCAAGTAAACTGAATGAAAGTTGTTGTTCAATTAGTTCAATTATCAATTATAGCATAACCTACAATCGCTGCACTAGCGGACCGATGCTATTTATTTTAATGATGAAAGCACGAATATTCGACAATATATCACTGAACATATATTTAATATCGAAAGAATCATTACCTTTATCGCCGCAATTATCGTTGCTATAAACAATTGACACGACATCCACTTTTTACTGCACTTCATACTTGACGAAAACATGTAAATGTATTATTGTTTAGCAGCTGTCCACGCGGACGCATCGCTCACTCAAGTAGGAGAGAGACAGATGTCGAACGCTGCCGAACGCGGAGGCCGATTGTGCCTCTTTGTCGCTCGTTCCACGCTCTCGCTTGCACTTCAAGCCTTAAATTGAACGCCTCAGAGCGAGGCAACGCCGCATGAGTAATTTTTTGCGTGCTTGCAGCCGGCTCCATCGAATTATAAGACGTTGTCACGTCAAAATCAACTAAATGTTTCTCACCTCTTTCCAATCCTCAACAGAACATCAGTCATTTATCGCTGCCTCAAAAGCTACATTGCTTTCGCGGCTTTTCATTATAATAAAGAACTTCGAAGCCCGATTACCGAATTGTACGCCACGCGAGGCTCTCTACAAAAAGAGTGCGGGGCTATAACTTCTCTCCTTCGAATAATAACATCGTTTATCTTCTTCACAAGTTCTATCGTTAGCCGCCCCGCCCCGCCCCTCCACCCTACCCCTCCCACCACACCGCCACTTCCGACCCAGAATGGCCCGGCACCACAAAGGCGTTCGCCATGTATGTAATGTCAAACTTAAAACTACTTTTTATTGGATTTCAGGGCGTCTCGTAGCTCAGAGGCGCCAAGACTTGCACACCATGTCAGAGGTCAAGAGGTCAACATTACCTCCACATTTTTCTCCAGTCCTCCCGGCCCTCAGCGGGCCGGGAGGACTGGAGAAAAATTGGAGAGGCGTATGTCCAGCAGTGGACGCAAACACGCTGACTGACTGACTGACCTATAAATACTATTATTACACTTATTTTTTAAACAATTTCATTGACAATTAGCATGCCCCTTTCATAGTAAAATAGATATAAATAAATAGCGGAAGTTTTAAAACGAATGGACAAGTTTTTCAAAATGTAGAAATTTAGGGAAAACCTTCAATAACTATGTAATATTTTATTTCGAATCGTTTCCTAACCATGGTAATGGTGGTAATGTATTAGTAATTTATTATACATATATTGAGTATCACCTCGCTTCGTTTGATTCATGACTTTTGAAAAGTGCTGTATACATATACTTACTCGATATTTTGTATAGCTTTTTTCAAAGCTGCCAATCCATAGTAATATAATAAATGAAAAAGTAACTCAGTCTGTCTTTTAAGTTTCACCCTTAAGGATTTTCCGACCCATACAATGTTTTTTTTTTACACAGAACGCAAAAAGTCACGAATTCGTCAAAAATATTAAATATAGCCATAGTAGTTGCAGCGAAAACAAATTTACCATTTCAGGTTTAATGGTTTCGTTGTAATTGCCGATTAGAAGTTTAACACCGTTAGATGGCGCTGTTAAATAAAAATCGTATTTAAATAAATTGTAACAAAACCAATAATCCTAAAATTGTGAAATTGTTTTCGCTGCAAGTAATATGACTATATTAAACTTTTATTATTAATTCGTGGCTTAAAGTGCAATACTTTTTGCGTTATGTGTGCAAACAACTTTATATGGGTCGGAACAGCCTTAAACCGCCGAAACCATTTTGATGAAATTTGATGTGGAGAGTCTGGACGCCGGGAAAGGATATGGGCTACCTAAAAGGGATGAAAGTTTGTATGGGGAACTCATATTACATGAAATGTTAGGCTTAGCCCTCCGTCAATCCGAAATAACATAGATCCGAGCGGAGCCGGGTACCTGAATTAGTATTAGACCTGAACTAGACAGCTAAGATTGATTCCATTTGTCACAACTTTAAGATGCCTACAAGAGAATGCAATATTTTTAATTTACTTTATTTCATGTTCATTACTCAGTACTCATGTGTTTAGGCAAATAAAATGTAAAAAATTCTTATTGAATCATTTGCAATGTTACTTTATAAGCGCTCTCTCAATGATATAATGTGAACATTAAAAGCGATTTTCGTGAAATGTCCATGCAATGTAAGACTGCTTGCTTTTGTCTGATTTTTTGGGTTCTTTAAACGTTTCTAAATAAATATTTTCCCCGTGTAAATTAGTGGAAGTGTTTCTAATGTATGCGCACCCCGAGTGCCGTCGCACAAGCTCATCCACCCGGTACCGCCGCCGCGCCGTAGCGCCAGCTGCCTATTGCGCCTACGTCCTGTAGCGCCTACGTCCTGTAGCGCCTACGCCGCCGTAGCGCCTACGCTCCGTAGCACCTAAGCTGTCATTCATAAATGAGTAGGGTCAATTATGTACGCAACCATTTATTAATATTTATTCATAGACTTCTTTTATACCAGCTGAGGCACTGCCGGGCTGAATTATTTCTTGGATATTATATGAGTTCCCTATACAAAATTTTCATCCCCTATTTTACCCCCTTTGAGTTTAATTTGTGGCTATAAAAGGTAGCCTCTGTCTTTCCTCAAGGTCCAGACTTTACCGAACTGCATCAAAATTAGTGCAGCTGATTGGCATGAAAACGCAATAGACGGACAGAGAGATACTTTCGCATTTATAATATTAGCAATGATTTATTATTTACTAAAAATATTGATATTTTCAATGTATTTTTTTATGAAATGCCGGTATGGTTGGCTGCGCTGAGACCAAATGTATTCATAAAAGCCAAATCCAACTCACCTCGCGAAACCACGCTCAGCGAGGTACCATACCAGCGTATTAACGGACTCTCGCCTAGCTTTTTTTTTATGTGACTGGACATGATGGCTAATACCACACCTTCTGTCATGGTATTAGCCCAACACACCACATGGGAACTAGGTGCCATGCCAGGACCTTTCTTATATTGCTCGGCTACATTGAACTGGATGGAAAACACGGACAATTTTCATGGCCGCTTCGACCATCGTTCATTCAATGCGATGGTACCAACCCGGGCGGGATTAACCCTACCACCTAGTAAGTAAGGAAGGGGACCTGCAGTTTAACGTGGAATCCGAACCACGGCCAGCCTCTCTCAACGGTCGAATGGTCACCCATCCAAGACCAGACCGGACCCAGCGTTGCTTAACTTCGGAGAGCGATCGCCGAAGTGTCGCGCCACTGGGCCACTGAGGCTATCAAGCTTGTTTAGATTACGTTTGAAGACTGACAGGTTAAACGTTTGAATAAATAGACCCACCGGCAGACATATTTACTCTGAGGGCGTATACACTTTTCCCTAAGTCTTGAAATTTATACAATATGTTTTTTTAATAAGTTAAATAAATTTAACTATCAGAAAAACCTAGCCTTTACGTTACGTTTTAACTTTCCTTCGTAAATTTGTGAGGAGTTTATGCAGTACTCTGGTTCCTTATTTTAATTCCATATATTTTGTTCCTGAAAGCAACACATTGCGACTCATTAAAAATACCCTTTACTTATTCACACTTCATTTTGTGAATAATTTTTTAACTATTTTATTTACATTTTTATTATAAATAGCGTTTTTAAACCAGTTTATCTTTACGCGTTCTTACTATATCTTAATAAAAACTATAATTTTTTTTGGTTATAATTTGTTACATTCTTAACCAGCTATAATTAAGAAATTACCTTGTTTTTTTTTATCCCCAAAATAATCTAATCCGGACACTATATTTCCGGTACAAATAAATGGGGTACAGGTAACGAATGGAATAAATAAGGCAGAGGCTGCTAATGGATAGGACCGTTGGGGATTTCATTTTCAGCACGTGATGCCGTTAATGAACACGTGCAGGGGATACGAACTTTAAGATTATTTCTTCAATCAATGAAACGCTATCCTCTGAGTATAAACATTACGTGCGCTTCGAAAAATATAAAAACCGGCCAAGTGCGAGTCGGACTCGCAAACATTCGTACAATATTTAACACAAAAAAAACACGTTTTTTATTTAATTTTTTTTTTATTTCATGTTGTATTCATAATATATTATATTAATTCATGTATTCTATTCTATGCTGTAGCGGCCAAAATATATACATGCTCTGTGAACATTTCAGGTGCCTACCTATTACAGTTCATGAGATACAGCCCTGTGACGGAAGGACGAACGGACGGACGGAAGGATGGATGGATAGCGGAGGTTTAGTAATAGGGTTCCGTTGGCACCCTTTGGGTACGGAAGTCTAAAGATTATCACCTTACATAAACCACCCTACTCCTTGAGTAACTGTCATATGAGGAAAGGTCCTTTTGTAGTACGACTACATTCGACTGATTGGAGGTGTGTGTTTGCGGAGTCGACTGCCCTTCGCTGCTTATTATAATGCTCTCTCAATATCCAATTATGAGACTGGAAAGGCAATGGGAAACGTTATTCCCGCACCAACGCCGAAACGTCAGTGGGGACTAGTCCCATTAGATCTTCGGTAGGCCTTCACGTATCACTTTGGTTCTTTTTAGGGTTCCGTACTCAAAGGTTGAAAACGGAACCCTATTACTAAACCTCCGCTGTCCCTCCGTCCGTCCGTCTGGCACAGGCCTGTATCTCATGAACCGTAACAGGTAGGAAGCTGAAATTTTCGCTGATTATGTATTTATTTTGCCGCTATAACAACAATTATAAAATAATAAAAATATCTACATAAACCTAGTACAATGGTACGGAACCCTTCGTGTGCGAGTCTGACTCGCACTTGGTCGGTTTTTAAGGCAAGTGCCACGTGGATGATGGCCACTCCCTCTTTTTCAGATAAGTACCGGAGCTGTCTACACTTTCAACGCCCGCGGCCGGAGCTGCAACTGGACAACAGGGCGTGTATTCTTGGCATTCAGTCATTGCGGATTCAGTACAGTTAACAGTAATGTCAAAGTAAATTCTTCTTCTGTTAACTCTACGAATCCGCAATGATTGAATGCCAAGAATACACGTCCAGGTGGAGATCCCATATCGGAGTTGTTCGATCGGCACACTGGCTTCACATGGCTAAACGGCTGGATCGATCGGAGCAACTACTAGCATTTTTTTGTTTTGTATTTTGAGCTCTGTCCAGTGTAGACAATTTGCCAATTTCAAGTTTCACTTCTTGTTCTTGAATTCTTGAATGTGAGTATTTTATTCTGATCGTTTCATAATTATCACAACACAGACTTTTGGCATTCAAACTTTAACTATTAACGTTTTGATGAGAGGTGAAAATAATTGAGTTAACTTAATGAATGCCAAGAAACAATTTTTTTTTAATCCCGCAATGCACTGCTAGTTCTTCATTGAATTGACAAAAAAAAACGTTTATATCATAAAAAAGTTTTAATGCAACTTCGAGCGACTATCATGCGTTTGTTCCCGACATTTTTGGAATTTGCCTTCTACTAAAAATGTATCCTATTTATTGTAGTAGAACTGTACAAACATTATATGTGTTTTGGAATCTGCAATACATTTCTGATTTTTTGGTACATAAAGTGACAGGTCAAAGAACTACAGGTACAGCTGTGTCACTTTGCCAGTCGAAGGGCTACTTGATCCAATGTAATTATCATATTTTTTTACTTTATTTGTAAAGTATGTTTCAATTTTAATGATATCAGTATACAACTACAACAAGCCATATCTCAGATGAATCTCCGATTACAATGTAGACCGATAAGGTAACTCAATAACAGTAAGTGCTGAATTAATTACTCCAACAACATGGCAGATTATTCTGAGATCAAATTTAACTATAGAGTATTAAATACAACATCATATTGCGTAAGTTACACAAGATAATTTATCAAAGGAACTTCTGTACATAAATTGAGACATACCAGAGATTATTGTTTCATCAAGAGCTCCCATTCAAATGAACCCAAGGAGCCTTGCCGTTTGAGACTTTGTGCTCGCACCTACGCACAACTATGGCCCAGCCACTCGGAACTATTTGTTAAATTAATTATGAAGATTGTAACTATCAATATAAGTTATTAATTTCAGGTTACAGGTAACAGTGAATCACTTACGTTTAGATTTCACATCTTTTTCTTCTAAATAACTTCTTAATAACACATTTTTTTTTTATTTGAGGTTATGCATTTACATTGAAGCATTGTAATCAGATCTTGAAAATAATCCGAAGCAGGATTCAAAGCTGTGACCTTTGTCCACTTCTCTACTGCTGAGCTATCCAGACAAAAACGTCCGTCAATGAATTTCTCGAAGCTAGATGACGCTGACTTCGCGTATTGAGCGTAGGGTCAGGCATTTTTGACTGCACAGATTGTGATATCACCCTAATTGCTGTTGTCACCAAAGCCATTTTTTTATCGAATTTTTGGTATCGGACACTAGAGCCAGCCCGAATTTAAGCTCGGAGTCTTTTATGTCGCCTCATTGCACTCTAATCAGAATAATGCTGACACGTCTGAGGAGGTTTCACGTGAGTAACTGTCATTCCAATGGGAAGAAAATGAGCGATTCACCTCACAAATCACAAGTGACTGTGGATTTCAAGAATAACCCTGCAGGTAAAGAGGGAACAATTTTAACGTTCAGCAGTTACGTTTTCAATGCAAAGAGCCATGCACGAGTCGTTCGACTATGGTGATAAATGATAGGTACCCGATAGGAAGGCATTGTTTTCAAGTTTGCTAGACTAAATATCGAATTTTTTTTCAATACTCCTCATTATACACTGTTTGAAAGTATCGAACAAGGTGAATAATAATCTCATGACAATATCCCGGGGACTTTTAATTCGATTTGGTGACAGAGAAAACAATCGTAGGCTATTTAAATTTAATTGTTTTATGTTCCCTTTTCAGAAACAATATTATTATCTGAAGAGCAGGTAATAGAATAAAATTAGCAAATAGATGTTTCTTCTTCGTAGCAAATTCTTAATTACAAGATTTCCTAAGTTGTGATCTATGTTTTCTAAAGTAAAAATTGGAATACAATATTTTGCTTCGCATTTAGTACATTAAAGTTTCGTAAACATGCTTTCATTTAAGTAAACCCACCACCGAAAACCAAATAGTATTGTGCACATAATGGAAAACGAATTTTCACACGATGTCCTGCGCCCCCGCCACAACGCCGCCGCCCCTGAAAGAGCCTCGTTACTCGCGTTTCGCGCCTCATCTTTCGTTATTTAGGTCCTACACAATGGGTAATTTGGCTTTCCCCTTTCCGATGCCGTTTCGCCAGCGCTCGTCGGCTCAGCCCCGTTAGCTTTTGACTCTTGCTAAAGGCTTACGAACAGTGGAGGGGTTAATCGTACGCAAATTGGGAAAAATAGACGTTCGTTTGGTTTTATTTCTTCCATGGATCTTTTGTGCGATTCATTTGGTTTCTCATTCGCGAAGCCTTGTTACTATTGTATGGTTCCCGCAAGGGCACTTATGAATACACTGTATGGTCTAAATTATAGGCCCTACGTATTGATTGCCGAGAATGTACCACAGTAACCGCAGCCATGGTGCTGTGTGTATTCAAGCGTACGGAAAAACTTACGGGAACAAGTTGGTGTCTCGGCACAAAATACTCATTTGTTTCGTTTGACGGCTGTGACTAGATTTCGCCAATACACAAATTCTAATTTTTGCTATAAAAAAAATATCGTCAACTATCTACAAAGCATAAAAAGTGGTAATTCGGGAAAACAAGGAAAATGATGATGAGTGATGGCACTGCATATCGGATTATTATTATAGCTAAAATATATTATGTATCAATCTATTTTTGAAAATAAATATAATGGAACGGGTAGTAGCACAATGTACCTAATTGACAAAAAGAATTATAGTAAGAAAAGACGAACATTTCTATGATCGTAAATTGTTGAAATAACAGATGGCTCTACTTTTTCTGCTATGGTACAAATTTTTATTTATATTTAAGTTCTATCATGAAAGTTAAAATATTTGAAAATTCAAATCAATTAAAATAATTATCGATGCTTTCGAACACTATCAATAACGTTTCTGTTACACCAAAAAGTCACTGGAACTCCGGTTTTATATCTCCATTATTAAGAGCATTTAAAAATTTTGACTTTGTCAGAAGTGAATCCATCTGAATTTAGACTCAAGCCACTTTACAATATGAGAATAATAAACCAAGATAATTCTATATCTCCAGGAATTATAGGCAAAATAATCTGCCTATAATAATCTCGATACCATACCAAAGCCATACATACGCTATATTGAACAATTACCTCGACACTTTCCATTCAGAATGATCAGTCTTTTTTTTAGGTTTTTACACAGAAAATGGACATTGTCACGTCACAATGGTAACTTGTTATTACCTAAAACTCGTCTTTTTTTAAATTTAAATTTAAACTTTGGACTGAACGGTTGGCCATATATATATACCATAATATGCCATATAATAATGGCCATATAATATCCATTGATGATTTTGATGTGATGATTTTTCTTATTACTTCAGCAGTCACTAAGGGATTCGTCGTTCTTGTTTCGGATTCCGCGTAAAACTGTTGGTCCCCTTCTAGGCGGCAGAGTTGATCCTGCCCGGGAATAGACCATCGCATTGAATGATAGTCGAATGGCACCTAATTTCAATATGGTGTTTTGGGTCATGACAGTAAGTATTGTATAAGCCACCCATGTCCACTCCAAAAAGTTATCACACGAACAATACGCGCTCGTTTTGATGACATACGTATTAAGTTTCTTAAGAACTGGACTTAACAAACAGATAATGTAATGCCCATTTTGTATATAACTAGATGCGATGACTGGCAGCCGAGAAATTGTCTGACGCACCGCTCAGAGATTTAATAAGCTCCTCTTTGTGAAGATTAGGCGCTCGGCGGTGCCTTTGCTTGGATTTTACGAAGTTATGCCGCGGAGTTCCGCAACGGTTCGCCCTTGGGCCACAATCTCATTGCCTAGGGCATACCTATAATTACGGTGGGCTTTGCATAAGTTCTCTGTGATCTCCGTTAATACAAAAAGAGAATGGAGAAGAGCTTTCTCACTTTGAAAGACATTTTGACGCATACATTTTTCTGTCCAAGACACTTAAGGTGGCCCATCCCGCTCATCTCCCAATACAAAAGGGGAAAGAAGATCACGCCCATATTTCTTGTCAGAGATCCAAAATGTTGCTTAAAATAGCTTTATTTGATCGAACTAGATGTCTGATGACCATTGGCATTGTAAAATTGTGTTTGGTTTCTAAGTTATAAGGTCCGAAAGTTCGCTTTTTTCGCACGTTTTATACAATAACTTTGGAGGTGGATTACGCAATTATAAAGTAAGAACATCTTAAAAAGATTAGTCATCAGATATATCCTATTTAATCAAGATTTATAATCTATTTGGTTTTTGTTCGATTTTTTACTACAGCGGTCGTGGTTTACTTTTAGCTATAAGTCGTTTTGAAATTAAAATTTTCGTAAATCTTACCAAATCATACACTATGCACATTGTCTTTTTTGTGGACATGTTGCATCTTCCTCATCACGGAGCCTGTCTTATTCTTTGAAACAGAGAAGGTCCCAGAGCGCAACAGCACGGTTTTGTACCGTGCCCGCGAATGAGTTAGGGCCGCCGGGTTAGGCCACCTTAAGGTAGGCTTCCCGCTCAACTCCCCATACAAACGTGGAAAGATTAGACGCATTATTTATCGTCAAAGATCCAATATTTTGCTGAAAATAGCTTTATTTGATCGAACTAATTGTCTGATGACTGTTGGCATTGTAAAATTGTGTTTGGTTTCTAAGTTATAAGGTCCGAAAGTTCGATTGTTGCGCGCGTTTTATACAATATCTTTGGAGGTGGATTACTCAACGATAAAATGTATACATCTTAAAAAGATTAGTCATCAGACATAGCTTGGTTCATGAAAATTTATAATAAATTTAGTTTTTGTTAGATATTTGACTACATCGGTCGTGGTTATAAGTCGTTTTGTAATGAACATTTTCATAAATCTTACCAAATCAAACACTATGCGTGTTGTCTGCTTTGTGGACTGCGTCTGTTGACTAATATTTTTTAAGATGTTTTTATTTATTGTTGAGTAATCCACCTCCAAAGTTATTGCATCAAATGAGCGAAAAATTCGAACTTTCGGACCTTATAACTTGAAAGCAAACACGATTTTATAATGCCAACAGTCATCAGACATCTAGCTCGATCAAATTCAGCTATTTTGGATCTCTGACAAGAAATATGCGCATGATCTTATTTCTACAATTAATTAGCTCAAGACAAAACATTACAAAGAACTTTCTTCGGTAGGCTTCAATGAACATCGATTCATATCCCTGTGATTTGTTCGGATTCGAAGGCATTTGTACCTGCATAGTTAACAGCCATTAAATAAAAAAAATAGTTTTCCAAAATGTGTTCAAATTATTCCGGACGTTATCACCTAGTAGGGGAAGGGGACCTTCAGTTTACATGGGTTTCGAACCATGGAACAGCTCGTATTCGTAACGAAATGCACTTATCCAACTCAGATAGAGAAAGTGGTACACGATCGGGGCGAGGATTTGAACCCATAGCCTCTCGCATGACAGGTAAGTCCTCTAGCCCCTACACCACGAGCTGTAGAGATGAATTTCCTTTTGTTTGATCGTGATATTTCCTAGAAAAAAAACTTGTCTCTTGACTAGTGAACCTCCAAAACTTCTGCTCCAACATGGTCTGCTTGTAAGTAGGATCCTACAACTTTTTACTTCTAACTCATCTTATCAGGTAGGTAAGTGGATTATTTCGGAGTAATACGATAAAAGTCATTCAATGTTCAGAAACTATGATGACTTTCTTGTATTTGCTTTGTGTCTTGTGTGCCCACTTACCAAAACTATATCATATTATTTGAGCGGCTCGTAACCTAGTGGCCTAGCGTACCAGAGGCCTGGGTTCAATACCGACATGCACCACTGTCTTTCTCTTTCCGAGTTCGATAAGTGCATTTCGTCACGAATGCCAGCTGCTCCATGGTTCGGAATCCATGTAAAACTGTAGGTCCCCTTCCCCTACTAGGTGGTAGGGTTTAAGCCCGCCCGGGTTGGTACCATCGCATTAGATGAAAAGATGTTCGAAGCGGCAATGAAAAATTTGTCCGTGTTTTCCATCGAGTGGCTGCTTATTTATGAATAGTTACACTAATATTACATATTAAGCTTCTTGTGTAATTTGTTTCATAAAGTGTCTAATAAATAAATTTGAATTTGAATTTGAATTTGAAGTTCAGTGTAGCCGTGCTCATAAATGGAAGGTCCAGGCATGGCACCAAATTCCTTCGGGAATGTGGTGTATTGGGCTAATATCATAACGGTAGTTGTGTGGTATTAGCCATCCATGTCAGGTCGCATAAAAAAAATGTGATGTTTACATAATGTAATACATTACCTACGTATTTTTGTGATGATTATAGCTGATTACTATTGATTTTAAAATGAAACATATGCGGGTATGGATAAAGGTGGAGAAACCGTTAACTTTTCAGATTGGTAGAACCAATCAGGACCAGTCTCAGTGAATACAGGATGTAAAAGGAGGTACGGTCCAAAGGTATGGTATTTGTTGTACGACATAAAAATAATTTGCACGTGAATACCTACACACAATTTTTAATTGAATTTTTAATTGGGGAAGACGATTTTTTTAAGTCGTAAAACAAAATGTTATCTACCCTTTTTTGCTCCAAATAATTTGGCTAGGAATACCAGGTTAACGTTTGGAACATACCTCCGTTAACACTCGTGTGCCCCTTCACTCGTTCATAAGCATCCAAGTTCGCAAAGCTATTCGAAATACGATTTATTGCTAAAGCCTATTTGATTTTTTGATTTGGATTTGATAAAATTTTGTTAGACAAAAAAATCTCGACCTCGGCAACGGGCAACTCGGGAAAGTCGGAGTTCTCACAGAACTTAGAGTTTATGGAACTTCGAAGTAACGTAAAAAAGGTCACACACATGCATACAAGTTTTACTAATTATTCTATGGTATAACTTTTTTAACCTGACGAAATTTAACTCGGATTACAGATTTGTATGAAAACACGGAGTCGGCGTAAACGGCTACGGCGACGATGAGAAACCTGTCAAATCAAACTTGGACTCTCAAATGTGTGTTCGCCCACTGCTCGCGCTCGTAAATTCTCCTCCATCCATGTGAAAACGCTAGTTGATCAGAGCTGCTAGTTCTAGTTGTCACCTAAACTGGTGTTTAAGGAACTTGGAAGTTCCGTAAAAACGTCAAACTCCATACAAGTTTTTACTAGATATTCTATGGTTTTACTTGTTCAAGCTGTAAAAGTCAAACTGAGACTTCTGATTTGTATGAAATCGCGGAGTCGGCGTAAACGGCAACGTCGACGTATTTACGGCAACGTTGAGTGAGCTGTCAAATCAAACTCGGACTCGCAAATGTTAGTTCGCTTAACGCCCACTGCGCGCGCTCTTCAATTTCTCCATACATTTGAAAACGCCAGTCGATCGGTTTGCTTTAAGGCGGCCCAACCCGGCGGCCCCAACTCATTCGCGGGCACGGTACAAAACCGTGCTGTTGCGCTCTGGGACCTTCTCTGTTTCAAAGAATAAGACAGGCTCCGTGATGAGGAAGATGCAACATGTCCACAAAAAAGACAATGTGCATAGTGTATGATTTGGTAAGATTTACGAAAATTTTAATTTCAAGACGACTTATAGCTAAAAGTAAACCACGCCCGCTGTAGTCAAAAATCTAACAAAAACCAAATAGATCATAAATATTGATTAAATAAGCTATGTCTGATGACTAATCTTTTTACGATCTTCTTACTTTATCATTGCGTAATCCACCTCCAAAGTTATTGTATAAAACGCGCGAAAAAATCGAACTTTCGGACCTTATAACTTAGAAACCAAACACAATTTTACAATGCCAATGGTCATCAGACATCTAGTTCGATCAAATAAAGCTATTTTGAGCAAAATTTTGGATCTCTGACAAGAAATATGAGCGTGATCTTCTTTCCCCTTTTGTATGGGGAGATGAGCGGGTTGGGCCACCTTAAACGCCAATTCAGGTGACAGCCGGGCCTACGGGCTCAGTTTGGCGTGCACGCCAATTTCGGTGACAAGTCGGTCTAAAGGCTCTCGTCGTTGGTGGTACTCGCGGCCTTTATCGTCGTGGCGCCATTGTACTTTCATGCAAGGAGCCGGCGAGTCGACGCTCTCGACGCTTTCCGCTTCCTGCAAGTGCGGATGCGAACGGCAGCTCACCTTCAGCTGGCGGCGGCGCCTCGGCGAGGGGTCGGGGCCTCCCCCCGCCGCCCGCCTCACCCCGCTCCATCCCCTCCTCACCGCGCCGCCCGCCGCCACTCACACTCGACTCCTTTCATCTAAAAGTCACCATTTTACGAGTTATTTTCTAATTAAATTCACCAATTCGGAGCACCTTCGGGAGTCATCAATTCCGGCAGACCTCCCGGCGGGCAGTTCGCGCTTGCGGTAATCAAATTTGCATAAGACCGGGGCTGGCGTGGGACCGCCTCCGTCTATTCACAATTTTCATTCAACACTTTTGGGCTCTTGGTTTTATTTTATCTTTTCATTTCGGCATCTAAAGCTAGATTTTAGTGGAGTTTTTTTGACATTTAGGAAAATACTTTTTTACGAATTGGGAAGCCAGAAACGAAAACCAAAACTATAGGTCAATTTTAAAAATTCAAGTAAGTCATTTCCTATTATATTGTAGAGATCCTATATCTTAGACAAAATAACACTTTATTATTGGTTAATGTTTCCAATGTGACACTATATGATATATTTTAGGATTCCATACCTAAACCTAAGCTTTCGCTGTCAGTTCGTCCGTCTGTCAGCGGACTGTATTTCATAAACATAAGAAATAAGGAGACAGTTAAAATGTCCCCAGAGTGTTAATATTATGTGGATATAATGCTTCAATTTCTGTTTTTATGTGCATATTTCTGTTGCCGCTATAACAAAAAAAAGTAAACATTAAAAAAAATGGATCCACATGCAAGAAACGTGATTTTTTTTAAACCCTTTGCGTGCGAGTCCGACTCAATTTTTTTGATTTTCCCTGTATTTTTATTAGAAAAAAACTTGTAAAAACCGGGCAAGTGCGAGTCGGACTCGCACACGAAGGGTTCCGTACCATCGTACGAGATTTAACACAAAAATACCAAGTTTTTGGTATGGGCACCCCCGATCATTTTTATTATTTTTTATTTTTATCTATTTGTTGTTATAGCGGCAAAATAAATACACAACCTGTGAAAATTTTAGCCGCCTACCTATTACGGTTCATGAGATATAGCCCTGTGAAAGACGGACGGACGAACGGACAGCGGGGGCTTAGTAATAGGGTTCCGTTTTCACCCTTTGGGTACGGAACTCTAAAAAGCCACCGATCTTAAAAACTTACTCGTAGCGGCTCTACGAATAAAATCACTTTAGCCCTTGCTCTACACGTGCTTGATTTTTTAATTTTATGATTGTGTGGTATTTTTTTATATTATTTTGCTTATGATAGTGCAATTACTTTGTTTACTTCTTAAATCCATGAAAATAAGCTACTTTTTACCAATTGTATTGTGTGACTTTAACACTGAAGAATACTTGCCGGTATACATAATTCAATGTCGAATAATAAAGTGTTAAATTCTGTACAGCACTGTTTGCCTATTATAATACATATGTACATGGAGGTGAGGAAATAACCACCTCCATGAATACATAATTATAAAGTGATCAATATGAAACCAAAAATACTACACAAACTATTTACTTTGATTAAGTCACAATGTTTTAGATGTTTCCCGCCAAGTTTGAATTTCTAAACTTTATTGTTATCTTCCTCCCGGGCTGAACAATTATTTAGATAGCTACTTATTTAAAACCATGAAAATTCAAATGTGTTATCAGAGTTTGTATTTATTATTAGTTTAATAATTATTTAGTTTGTTTACGTGCGTGCGGGTACGCTCGATGCGTTGGGGTAGGCATCCGCCCGGTAACGCCTGCGTCTCGCGACTGTGGCGCGACTGCTCGCTCGCGGTCGAACGTTTTCCGGTCGGCGTTTCTGCTGCCGACTGTTGCGTGCGCACAACAGGTTGCGTGAACGGTCAACGTCAATGTTTGCAAAACTCACAAAACGCGCGAAACCACTGTCCATCGAAACAGGGGGGAAATTCACAATCACCTGTCACTCGCCGGTGAGTCACAATTCGCACTCGTATAATGACGTTCAACCTTTTCACACAGGTCACCCTAGTGTTGTCCCTTTCTAATTAGAATAATTAGAGTGCGATGAAATTACACAGAAAATAAACAAATGTTTTAAATGAAGAAAATATTGATATTGTCTTAACGGCGTGATGGCATTCAGTTCCATAGGGGCGTAAGTGAAACCACGAACTACTACTCATTTTGGAATTTCAAAAAGATTAATGATGCATTCTAGCTATATTTGAAACCTATAACGATAAATATCGAACGCTCATATTCTGTGTTCAAACTTTTTTTATAAAAATAATGAATTTTTGTCCAATTTGGAAACACACAGCACCAGCGACCTACAGTTCCTTTGTATAATAGGTAGACCATGTTGTTTTCTTATGTCCTCAAACTTAACTCAATCGGCTCTTAGGTTTCCAAGTAAACATTTTTCTAATTTAACAATATTGTCTCAGTCGTATAATATTGTATAAGTCGAAATGCTCAAGAATCTTTTTGGTAAAATATTTTTTTGATTTCTTTTTATTATTTTTCTCTCAAGAATAAATTGTTAAAATAATACCTTGGTTAATTCGATTCATAATACATCAACAATTTGAACGGAAAACACATAAATGCAGTTTCTGAGAATTTCCCTTATTTCAATTTAAAAAATATTAATATGAACGCAAATTGACGCAAAAGGGCGGTGGACACAGGCAAGGGGGAAAGAAACACGATATATTAGCAACATATGCCACAAATGCCACAAAATCGGATCTGAGAATTAGCTGTGATGAATCGAACTGATTATGTACTTCAGAACTGTATCGCAGTTGTATTATACGTATACTTTGTACACATATTTGGTTAAAATGTATGTCATCTATAAATATAAAAATGAATTGCTGTTCGTTAGTCTCGCTAAAACTCGAGAACGGCTGGACCGATTTGGCTGATTTTGGTATTGAATTATTTGTGGAAGTCCAGAGAAGGTTTAAAAGGTGTACAATGCCCATGGGCTTTCGAACTTTCACGGGGCTGCGAAAACGATGCCGGCAGTCGGGTTTTACAACACAGCTGGCGGCGGAGATGGCGGGGGGCGGGGCCGGGGGCGGGGCGGGTTGGTCCGCCGGGGGCGGGTTGGTCCGCCGGGGGCGGGTTGGTCCGCCGGGGGCGGGTGAGGTGGGGGAGGAAGTCGAACACGGGCAGACACGTGAGGGCAGACGTCATTGACCTTTGTGTCCGTTTGGCGAATTTTCAGGGCACTAGCGATTTGTTAAAAACGCATTGTACTTAAAGTAATATAGGCCCAAGGTTAGTTAATGACAGGTTTTTTTTGATACTAAGACTAAATTGACAATTTTTAGAATTAATTTCTGCATGTACAGTCGTTACTTATCAAATGTATACACTGGAAAGAGAAGGAATTTCTAAGTCCCTTTTACTCTATGGTTGACGTCAGCATGTCAGAAAGAGATCTCAAATTTGTCTCTATTTCCTGTGTATAGATTTCAGACGAAACGACTGTATGTATGTTCCTCCATAACTCTTAAACCGATTATCCGAATCAGATGAAACTTAGAACACGTACATTTGACTACCCGGGAATTAGGATAGGCTAAATATAATTCAGTTCCGCTTACGATTGCTTAAGATGTGGCTGTCATACAAACTGCAAGCTCTGCACGGCTCGGCGGGAGGGCGGCGGCTGGAGGGGGGGGGGGGCAGAGGCGCTTACTTTTACTAATTGTACCGAAATACGGCTTGGTATTTCCCGCAACTTTAGGACTACTTTGCATCACGCTAAGTCGCCAGAGGTGCGACCAATAGAATAAAATCCTTGAGAACCAATTACTTGATTTATATGGATATTTATGAGGATTGTATCTACGTCTAGCCTAATTCTACTTAAAACTTATAGGCTACATAATATAATGCTTCATTACCAGAGGGGTGAGTAGTGAGTGTTAAATCTTATAACATGCGAACTACTTACCCGATTTATGTGCGTATTTATCAAGGCATCTCTGGGAGCAGTCAGGTTCGAGATGGATTGCTGTTTTACGGTGATTTTGATTTTTTTTCCTTTCGTGCACACGACCCTTATAGTTTTGACAGGTTCACTCTGAATACGACTGCATGCAGACAAAATATGCCTACTTTGTTTCTATATAGACTTTGATAGAACCGAACACGAAAACTTCTCGCTTTCGCTTTGAGTAGATGTGCCTATCTACTCAGCATATCTACTCAGGGGGTCCACTGTGGATCACCGGTGACTCACTGGGGAGTCATAATGCTTTTGTACTCATTAAATGACAGCCACGAGTTACCCTAGTGTTGTATTTTTCTAATTATTCTAATAAGAGTGTGACAAAACCTTTTATGATTGATGACGTCAGGCGAAAGCGTTTCACTTTCATCTGTGACTTTAGCTTTCCCAAATAGATATGCATACTCATAATATACCATAATATACTTTTACGACCACCTCTATATGGTTGGCAAATTGCCCAGTAAAGGGCAAAGATGATAAAGGCCATACAAAAAAAATGGGTTTAACATATTTAAAACTTGCGACATTTCCCACACATTTGTATTTTTTTACCACAATACTGGGGAAAATTAAATTCGGTTTGTTTGTTTCTGTGGTTTGTGTGCGACTCGCGTTGTGGTATGGGGTGGGGGGTAGTGAGTGTGGTCACAGTTGGTTTGTGATGTACTGTCTGTCTGTCTCGCCCTCCGCCACAGAACATATATCCTAAACCTCCGCCAACAGCACAATCTCTAGCTTTTTTTAGAGTCCATCCATGTATAGTTTTCTTTAAGGCAATAATTGCTCTCTACGATCAATATCTAAATCCCAGCTAGAAGAATCTGTCAACACCTTTAGGTAGATATTTCAATCGCATTAAATCTAGATATGCAAAGCTGTTTTATTTAGAATTGGAATGTTATCTTTCCAACAGTGAAGTGCATGGGTGCTGTATTGTGAAATGAAAGAATTGCATGAGAAAGTTGCGAGCACCACAACCGTGGCAGTGCCTCTCGCTGCAGCAAACCCGGCGGAGGAAGCGGCACCGCCTTCTCTTGTAGTGGATCCTGGCCCCGCCGGGGTCCCCATCCCAAGAAAAAAATTGACCGCAAAATTCATTCGCAAGCACAAGCCGATTCCAAACAAAACGGCAGCATCACGCGACGCGTTCGACTTCGACAGTTCTGATGACGAGCCTCTGCTCCCGCCTCGGAAGCGGGTCTCCCCTGAACAGCCACGTCTGCAGGAACATGCAGTCTCGGACTCACAGGTGATTCATGATGACTATGTCTATATATCATCCGAAATTCCGTCCCAAATACCTGTTTGCAACAATGAGAAAGCAGACCTCGTCGTTCCAGTAAAAAAAAGGAAATACAACACTGGGATTCCTGTGGAAACTGATACAATTTTGCATGAAACCAAGTTATGCGTGGGAGAAAGTAACCAAATTTCCCATGGTTTTAAACGGAACGTAAATTTGGACAATGCAGAAGTTGACTATAGTCTTGCTGATATGCAAGATAAATCTGGCCAATCTACTTCTTTATTCAACTCGACTTTCAATGAATTACTCTCGGTTAATCCGCAGTCACCGTATAACTCCTTTAGTGACAAGACAGAACCGTACGAGTACAATGCAACCTCCCCTAATTCCAGTCGGGGCTCTAGCTCCTTCTCACCTCTGCCTAGCACCAGTCGGGATTTTGAGACCTTTCAGAAAAACGACCTTCTCCTCCAAGAGTGTCTGCGAGCCGATGATGATCGAAATGAAGATCTCGTAGCAAATGAACAAGCACCTAATGAATGCAAGAAGAGCAACCGAGATGACGATGAAGTGGAAATAATTGAAGTACCACTGGAGACTATTGTCGTAGACGACAATGATGATGAAGTGGAACTTGTCAGCTATTCTAACATACCCAAATATACCCCAAATGTAGAAGATCCGATGGTAACTATAGATGATATTTTAGGGGGTTTTAGTGACAACATTGACAACAGTGACTGCGAAATTATTGATGTGGACAACGTGATCGCTGAGAACAACGCACTGTTACAGAAGATTAAACAAAAAAATGAACCTCTCGATCTCACCCGACAAGCGGTTCCACCCCTCCGGCAACACTCTCCAATGCAGTTGCTAGACATGGATACCTCGACCATCACTGCATCATCATTTGATGGCCTTGCAAGCTCTGCTGTTGAGAGGACTGACTCAGGTGAAACTATGTCAATTATCATAGAGGATTTTTTCAAAACCAATCCCCCAGTGTCATCGGAGACAAGCTCATCGCTGAACACCATCTGCTGTACACTTAGTACTATTTTAGATCACATGTCTAATATATTAACGGAAACCCCGAATGCGAATGGAACAAGTGACACCCGTAAAGGCAGCAAACAGCATTTAAACAATTATGCAAATAATCTTACCGTAACAGACACTGTAGACTTAGATGACGTGTGGAGGAGTCAGCCCCAGTCTGATTTAGCTCCTGCAGTTGATTACTTCTTACACTCGAGACCAGCACCCCTTGTTCCGAGGCCACCAAAAAGTATTCCAATAGTGGAAAACCTTCCCGTGCCTAGAACCAATATGAGTGTGGAAACCAGAACATCCTTGGACATTCCTGAGAAAAGCAGCAGGCCAATTCTGGAATGTCCAATATGCATGGAACATTTGACAAGTAAACCTATAGCATCTACAATATGTGGACACATTTTTTGTATGGCTTGTATACAGAAGGCTCTAAAAGCCCCGGGCGGGAAAAAGTGCCCAACGTGTAGACATCCCTTCACAAAGAAAGGACCGAATTTCCATCCCCTCTTCCTTTAGATGGATTGTACATTGACTTTTTAACTACTTATTGATGTGTAGGAGCGGGTGTGAAAAACTTAAAATAATAAAACACTTGTACTGGTCCTACTTGCTCAGGATTACAGGTTTTACAAAAAAATCCTTATCATAAATGCTAGTGTAGTATATGTGAAAGAGAATTTCCCCAGATCTTGCTACTCGTGACTACTGGTATTTTATTTTTTTTAAAAATACGGGTAAATGTCTGATATTGGTCCGAAAGTTAACTTTCAGTTTACATGTAACAGACAGGAATCCTATGTTTAGAACTACACATGATGTTGTTTGTGGTACATTTGTGTTGTTTGGTCTTGTTCAGTATTGTTTGGTGTATTTTTACAACAACAACACAATGTTAAAAGGAAACAACCTTGATACAAAGATTGAAGATTGGATGGTTTTCCTGAATGTAGTCTTATTGTAAGTTCCGCTGTTTGGTGGATGCTGGTAGATTAGTGATAAGAAATAAATGCTGCCCTAGAATTAAAATTCATGGTCTTCGCGGTCCAAAGAATATGGATTTGAAACCGAACACAAGGGGTATTTCTAGACTACGTACCCAAAAACTGAAACTTTTGGATCAATAACCTGATATTTAGCTGAAGGTGATGAAAACGGCCGTATTTCCTTTTGAGTTGTAATGTGAACTGTCCTAATTCTATTATTCTAAACACCTCCACCTTTTATTTACCACCTTTAGTTCTAGAAACCACCAGGAACGTTGTGTTGATCAATAAAAGCCAGATTGGATTCCGCATAAAATTTGTAGAGCAATACCGTTTTACGGCCAGGATGCATTCCAGGGAATATCATATTTGTCAATGATTTGTCAAATAACGGCGAAACATTAATGATTAATAGCCCCTTGTTGCCATCATACACATTTAGATTTCCAATGTTTTGTTAATTTTGTTTTTGAGGCATATCATAAATATTCATATCTTGGAACATAACTTTTGGAAAATTGCAAATTGTTTTTAATATGTTCAGTGTTGTCATGTTTCGGAGTATTGCTGTATTTTTGAATTTGAATTCTAATTATATTACGATTTTTACCATAATGCCGCTATTAGATTTTGAGTTAGTTTCCTATATAAAATTCAAATCATAATATTCACTGTGCCATCCAATTCTAGTCACAACCAATCCATACCATCATACTTTCAGCATAAATTCTTTGTTTTTATTCACAGCTTCAAAATTTAAAACTGTCCCAACTCAAAATGTATCCCTTTTCTCTAATTATTTACATATTTCCGTCTGATAACTTTTCATATAATGCATTAGACAACAATATTTTTGCATATGCAAAACATATGTTTTAAGCAGTTAACAGTCGTATTCAGAGAGCACCTGTCAAAACTTAGTACAAGATAAGCACCGGACTAACCATACAAAAACCGGTTTAGTCCGGCATATTAAAGTTATTCCGCCTACTCTGAATACGGCTGTAAGTTTTTAATTTTGAGGATGCAAGTAAACATCATAAAGTTATGATGGTGCGGCTTGAGCGCTTGGCGATGTGACTTGGGTGCTCTTATATGTTTGACTTTTCTACTAGTCTCCTGGTAGTATGAGCGCTGATTGTAAAATTTCCGACATCATCCAAAACCACGATGATAATTGATAATTTTAGTTAAGTAGTAATAGATACCTGTTGTTTCTGTATCATTTGTTTCAAGAATAGTTATGAACCAATTTTGATAAATAATTTGGTAAAAAAAAAATTAAGTGTCGTCTCTCCTGCATTCCAGGAATAAAATAGCTTAATTATTATATTATATGTTTGTGTATGTAGTTTGTTTTACCTCGCTATTCACTCCTGCTTCTCGCCCAAATAATATTAATTGAACATTTATTTTGTTTGATACTTTATTTACATTTGATACATTTTTAACTCTGATTTTTTTATTGGCAAAATGGGGACAATGTTTCCACTTCGATTCATTATAGTTTTTAGCATATTAAGAGTACTTTGGTTTCCAAAGATTAGTGCATAAAGTAATTTCAGTAACTATCTTAATTTTAACGACATAAATTTAAAATACTAGAAAGTTTTAAATACTTAATACGATGTTATTTTTGTTTGAGCCCATGCTATTTTTATAGACAACATAAAACAAATGTGACTGGTAGTTTATAAAAACATAGTTTTTAAATATAACTTACGCCATTCCATTTTGCATGGTCGAGTTTATTGTTTTTTAGTTGGAATAACATTATTTTCTTGTTTTATGAATATATCCTAACAAAAAATTGCATGCATCATTAGGGAAGGCTAAGATCAAGCTCGCTTTCAGTTTTATGCATATATTTGTTTGTGACATCTCATTGGCTCGAGATATTGTATGTGAGCTGTGAGCATATTGTTTTCATCGTTTGGTAAGAATATGCTTTCAGAGTCCCTGTAGAATGCTCTCTTGATTACCTATCTAGCCTTTAACTGTAAGTTTGTACATGATTGTAACTATAGATTAACAACACGACAATATTTCTGTTTATCAAACTGTCTCAGGTCACTGGCTCAATCCAAGTTTTATTTATTTATTTTAAGCCTTGTTTAAACTTCATTCAATGTGCTAAGTTTCGTTGCATTTCGTTTTTAACATTGTGTATGTACAATTTCTTTTAAAGTCTTACTGAAACTAGGAACAGTCGTGTAAACCAAATTGCATTGTTAGGATAGTTCTGAACAACCTCAAGCAAATTTATTATTTCATATCTGTGATTTGGGAAATTGTAAATATACGGGCTAGACTAGTCTTTCCTTGTGTTTTTTTACAATCCAAATCCCCTGTAGGTAAAATACTACACTGGTAGTATTTTATTTTATTTAATTATTTTATATATAACTTTCTTCGTTTCTATATCGTTTCTTCTTTACTGAGTTTACCGAATCCATTTGCAATCAGTTTTTTTACGTAACTTAGTGTAGTTCGATTACCAAAAAAGTTTAAATTTATTAAATTAAGTAGTACTGAAGTGTATGCTACCAAAGTCTGTAGATAGGAACACATTTTGATTTCTTAGAATTATTACAAGCCCGATTGCAGGAAGAGACATCTAAGTTAATAAATGTACAAGCATCAAAGCATATGGCATACGCCAGGCTCTTCCATAAGAGGTGCCCGACGATGCCCATGGGCTTTCAAATTTACACGGGTGCTGCTATAACTCTGCCGGCCGGTCGGCCAGTTGGTTCTTCACACCATGTTTAAAGGACCCCAGGTTATAATTTTGGAAAAATACTTTGGCAGGAAGTGCCTTCCACAGTTTACAGATGAAAAGTGCATTTCGTTATAAAAATTGATATGGAAGGGAGAATTTAGGGGGATCGTGTAACTGTAGGTATGTTCAGTCGGAGGATACTGTTCTGTCAAAAATGTATTCCCTTTGCCATAAGGTCCTTTTTTACCTTACATTAATCAGTCAAATTAAGAGTGAAAGCTATTTTTTTAAAATTAATTGATAATAATCCAAATTGAAATATCATTTTATTAGACACTAGCCACCCGTCCCGGCTTTGCACGGGCATAATATAATTTTAAAAAATATTATTTTGACAATGATACACAAATAAACCCTTTTTACATAGAGATTGAAATAATTGAAATTTAAAAAAAACTTAGATATTATTATTAGATGATTTTTAGATATTAGAGATATAATTAATTCAAAGTGCTATAGGGAGAACCGCAACCTCCGACGCACTATTTATAGGCACATTCCCACCGCCCCGGCCAGCCGGTACAGCCGCAAACGCTATGTCGCGCAATTTTTTAATCTGTAATATCTTTCCTAAAATATTCATTTAAATCATATGCTGTAAAGGACCATATAGATCTATATTAAATCAACAATGTATTTAAGGTATTTAATTGGATAAGGATTAATGCTGTATTGGTTAAAATCGCTTCAAAATTTGTCGTAAAAAGTAAATGATAAAAAAAATTTATTGTGGGATATCCATAAGAGATAGACATATACCATCGCGGAGTTTTCTGTAGACCTATTTAATGTGTACAATACTTAGTACATTATTTTGATTAATCTCGTAGGGTTCAGCCTGCGTTTGCAATGTAAGCGGAAAAAATGTAATTTTTATACGACATCACATTGGAAACCTCAAAAATAACAGTATTTCTCCACTATTTAATGGATGTTATTATACATATAAACCTTCCTCTTCAATCACTCTATCTACTTAAAAAAACCTCATCAAAATCCGTTGCGTAGTTTTAAAGATTTAAGCATACATAGGGATATAGGGATATAGGGACAGAGAAATAGACTTTGTTTTATACTATGTAGCGATTAAACATAATATAATGCATGGGATAACGTAAGGTTAATTTATGTTCACAGATTTCATGTAGCTAACCAAAAAATAATATACTACTTGCAAGAGACATTTTGTCCACTGTTTCTTTAATTAAATGTTGCTAAACATTCTGTTTTAATAATAATTTACAAATGATTTGAAGAAAATAACATTATTATAAATGATTGCATTCATTACCTCTATTTACAGAACAAAAGATACTAATACTATCAATAGACTTGCAATAATACTACGTACGGTACTCATTAAATTGTACCACAATTTGGTATCATCACTTAATAATACAATCTTACATTCAACTACTTATTTCCAGCGGCAGCAATGTCTCCGGAATGTAAATGTTCAATAGAAGCGGACAGTTGCTCTAAGCTCTGCACAAGTTGAGACATGTCGCGTGCACTACTCGTGCGGTGCGTCGCCTCCTTGTCGTCCGTTGGCTTCTCTCCCCCGAGCCGGAAGTGCAGTCGCGCCAGGTGCTCCTGCTGGTCCCGGATGTCCATCATCTGCTCCGTGCTGCACCCTGCACCAAAGGCGCTCAGCTTGCCCGTGTGAAAGTCATCCAACAACTCCAGGAGGGCTTTTTCCATGTGTTTTACGTCAGGAGCCTCCTTGTGAAGGTTCCTCGGTCGGTTGTTGTAGTTGGAGCGACACAGCGGGTCCCTGTGCATGCGACGCTCGTTGATGTAAGAGATCTTAGAGTGCTCGTTGACACTGTTGCTGCCACTAGCGAACAAATGGCCGGGCGTCCGGGAGGTGTTGCTGGCGGCACCGGACGACATCTTGTTGCTGGTGACGGGTGAAGTGGCGATCTGCGAGGGTAGTTTGGGCTCCTCGTCCTCTGCATCCTGCATTAGTTGCTGAGTCTCTGCGGCTTCCTCTGCTTCCAAGTTCATGGGTAGTGATAATCTGGTAGAGATGCGTTCTCGAGCTATCTAGATAAGCGGCTTCTGACACATTTTTCTTTGTTGATTTTACCAAAGTATTTTCGCAAACTAATCCAGTCGTTTCTTTAAGATTTTGCACCAGGCTGGTGGATCAGCCTTTTTTCAGGGTTCACTCTACTCACAGAATATTAGGAACAGCCGTAGAAAGAGAATCTCTGTAGGAGCGCAGGGACTTCTCCAACCAAACTCTTTGGAAACGGCTGACTGGTGCACAAATCCCTCGACTCCACTGAACAACTTTAATAATACTCTACTGCTGATTATGTCCGTACTAAATCGCAATTCTGTATGGTTAGTCCGGCGATAATCCGCCTATTAAATTTTGACAGTAACTGAATACTTTTTTTTTCGTTTCTATACGGAAAGGCAAAAGCTCTCGTTGACTGAGGCTACAATCCGAATAGCGTGGATACAGTTGGACCGAATTGAGCTGAAAGTGCTCAGAAACGCAAAATTGTGATATTTTATTTCGCTCGCCCTTTAGTTACATTAACGACGTAACCGTGTACAAAACTGCAAAAATGGGTACTCTCTCCATTGTCGTTCTTTCATGGTCTTTTTTCATCACTCTTATGGTCACACAATGTTACTAAACATATCCACCCGCAAATCGTTCATTGTTGAACATTTAAAACTATTGTTCTTGACGAAATTTCAGAATTTCAGACAATGTTTTGTGGTTATTTTGGGAGCACAGCTGTCAACCCAATTCGGATCAAGGGGTTAACATATATGTGCTGAAGGGATGAATTAATACGACTGTCCCCCATTGGTCCGAATTGGGTTGATACATAGCCGACTTTATTTCTCAAACAAACAGCACAGTCGGCTATGGTTGACAGCGATCACGAATATATTCGTGATCGCCTGTTCCAAATTAGTATTCGCGAATGCTGCCACATTTGCTATAACAAATCGGATCGATTGTGAGCGTGCTCGGTGCTCACAAAATAAACTCAAACCATTGCATTATAAGAAGTGTCATCCTAAAAAAATATAATCTAATGTTTATTGCTATATGTATTATCGCAGTGAACTTATTGAAAATGTAATATATTCATTGACGATTTCTATAGCATGATGGATTTTTCCACCTGTAATGATCGCTGAAATAAAAACTTTTTGATTTGACTGGATTGATATGTTTTGCTGGTTTGGGTCCAGCCTTGCAGTATATTCATAAGTTAATCATATATGATACCGCTACAGGATCGGCTTCTTTCGAAGCATCTAACAATTATTTTCGCCTCTTCAGATCATTAGGAACTACGAAAAATAGATTTTCAGGCGTTTTTATCGTCGTATTCGTCGTATTTAGGTACAACACTAGCAGTCGTATTCAGAAAACACCCGTCAAAACTTAGTACGATATTAGCACCGGACTAACCATACAAAAACCGGTTTAGTGCGGCGGACTAAAGTTAGTCCGTCCACTCTGAATACGACTGTACTAGTTATGGATTATTTAACCTTAGTATTACGCATACATGCTGATGTTAGAGATCCTGTTAGATGAATGTGCCAGCTGTACAACGAAAAAATGGTCAACTCAGTTAGGTTTTTCGACTCCACACATACACACATATCAATGGAATATCAGAAATCCCAAGCGAACAAACATATTCAAATTACATTCTTATTTGTATTTCTGTTCCTGATTTGTAACACCGCATGCACTACCTTTTCTTAACTTTTTTTGGTATGTACTCAATTAGAAATAGATTTAGACACGAGCAAATTCAAATGATTTATTTTATGGTTTTCATTGTTTTTGTCTGTGTCCTCCTAAATAATGAAAAAAACATATATATGATTTTCTCTTGTGCGGATACGGCTCACACACAATAACCGGGTGACTGCTGCGAGGGCACGTTATAGTGTGACGTCAGCGCAGCGCTGTGAGCTTACGAACACGCCTCAGTTTTACTTTACATCTCAGTTAGTTTTAAGATTTAAAAAAAAACACACTTGCTTTTTTAATATTATTTTGTACTTCAGATCAACCAGAGAAAAGGTGTTTTTCTCCATGAACGGTGAAACCGGTTGCAGCGAGGCGTGACAGTTGTGTATTATAATGTACTCACATATAGGTATAACCCTGCAGCAATAAAACAAAATAAATTTTGCCATTTCGTCCATACATTGAAATCAAGTGTTCAACAAGGAACAAGTGCGAGTCGGAATCGCACACGAAGGGTTCCGTACCATCGTAAAAGATTTAACACCAAAAAATCAGATTTATTTTTTTTAATTTTTATTATTTCTTAATTATTTATCTTAACCTATTGTTGTTATAGCGGCAAAAGAAATACACACTCTGTGAAAATTTCAGCTACCTACCTATTACGGTTCATGAGATAGCCAGACAGCCGGACAGACGGACAGACGGACGGATAGACGGACGGACAGCGGAGGCTTAGTAATCGGGTTCCGTTTTCACCCTTTGGGTTCGGAACCCTAATAGATTATATCTTTGAACAGAGTTCGCCGACACTAATATGGCTAAGTCCTTCGCCTTTCCTAAAGGAAGAATAACAAAGTTCGCCGAAATTTGGCTTCGAATTACTTACTATTTTGAATTTTAATCTATTGATTATAATAACAAAGTGGGTTTATTCACTTATTCTAAGGAGTGTTTATCAGTGTTTATAATTACTAGCAAAACTAAAACCGAAGTGTATTTTCCAATAGTTTATTTTCTATTCGCCATGTCGGTCTATGTGTTACTGAAACTGAATACTGTTTGCAGATTTTGTTTGCAAATTAAAGACAAGCTTACTCCTATTTTCACGGACGAAGAATACCCTCTGTCATCGAAAGCTTCAGACATTACTAGCATCAAGGTACGAATAGTATAGTAGAAAATTATCCATAGGCCCATAATCAACCAAAGCGGAGCGGACAGGAGCGGATATGCCTAGCGGGTTGTGTGTATCCACTGAAGCTGAGCGGAGATGTGTGCTGGCTAGAACGGACCTGTGGGCGGCGGCTAGCGAGGAGATGGGCCAGCTTAGACGACAGTTTATTGCGGGCCAGGCGGGTAGTGAGGCGAGACTAGCAGCGCCGCGCAAATCTCCGCTCACCTCCGCTGCCGGCTGCCGGCTCGCTAGACACTGGCATCTCCGCTTTGATCGCGAGACCCATACGAATTGGCACATCTCCATTCCGCTCAGCTCGAGCCGTTCCACAGAAGCTAAGCAGAACGGAGATTGGTAAATCCGATTGGTTGTTTTAAACACATCTCTGTTCCGCTCCGCCCAGCTCTGCTTTGGTGGATTATGGGCCTTAGACTGAATATCTGCACACCCTACGATAGTAAGAGACAGGACTCGGATATAAATTATTAATCACGAGTTTAGGTTGAGAAATGATAAGGCCTAGAGTGATAATACAAACACTTGATAATTTTATGTATTTAATGGATACGACATTACCATTATCTCGATGATAATTATTGTAATCAGATTATTTTCAAAATCTGATTACAATGCTTCATTCAAAGGTAGATGTCGCTGAAACTCAAATTAATACATACACTATTTGCTTACGAATTTGCTCACTCATGGAGGGTTACCATGGTAAATGAACTTTCCGGGTGAATAGCCAATTGGGGTATAGGGTTTCCAAGCCGGTTGAGGTTGCTGAGGTTTTTCCCCAGAGTATAAACTGGGGTACTGCAAACATTATGTGAAGAAGCACCTGGCCGCCCGGAACCGTTTTCGCAGCCCCCGTGAAAGTTTAAAAGCCAATGGGTGTCGGGCACCTTTTATGTGAGGGTCTGACGTATATAATGCCGCACTTAACATAAAAAACGACACCACTTAGTGCAACGAACATTCAATGTTGTGCCTCCCGAATTAGTAAGCAAACTAAGTACCAATGGTACGGGACAAGACTATGATACATTACTTCACAGAATTTGTTCCTTAAAAGTGACACCATTGGCTGGTGCAAATAATACAGGTTGAGTTATTTTTCTCAAAACCAACTAGTTCAATTCCTGACTAAATTTTTTTTTTTTAAATCTAATAATGCAGTTTTACTTTTTATCAAAATCAGCCTTGTGACTCATTTGAGTAAATTTTGTTAATGAAGGCACACTTGAAAAAAACACCTTCACTTTTCCTTCCACCGGAAATGTATTCTTTGGGCTCCGTGATGGTGCTACATAGGTTTGTTATAAAAAGCCTTAACATATTTTTTTTCTATATTTTTTTCAGATAGAAGATGATGAGTATTTGCCAAGACTTACATGTGAGCCATGTCATGATAAAATTTGTGCATTCTATGAGTTCAAACAAATGGTTATTCAGTCACAGATTACTCTTCAGAAAAAAACTGCAATAATTGTGAAAAGCAGCGATGAAGATACTAAACATGAGAGATTAACTGAGATTGGCGAGACACACGTTACACAAACCAACAAGATACATTGCTGCCCATCAAACATTTCCGATGAGCCAGAAACTGTGGAAAACGAACTTCAATCTTTAGACAGTACTACTACGTTGGATCCGAACAATGAAGAGGATGCAGAATCTGACGTGAAACACCACACCAAATATCCTTCAATGATAACAGCAATAAAAAATAACCTATGTCTTTTATGCCTACAGCAGTGTTCGGATAGACTGTCACTACAGAAGCATGTAGACGCTCATATCGCTGGCACATCGCTGGATCCATACTATCTCGTCAACGACAAACACATTGTGTGTCAAGCGTGTGACAAAAAATTCAAATACCGTTTTAACTTCTTAGAACACCAACGACAACACTTAAATATAAAGCCATTCGTTTGCGAACACATAGATTGCAATCATTCATTTTATTCAAATTCTACGCTCAAGCAACACCTATCGTTGCATGCGAGTAAGAACTACATCTGTGCTACGTGTGGACACGGCTTCAAGAGAAAGAGCGATCTACGCTGTCATGAGATAATACATAAAGATGATGGGAAACTTTACACTTGCAATGCCTGCTTCAAACAATTCAAGAACAGAATAACACTCAAAGCGCATACAAAAACGCATTCATTACATCCAAAGTGAGTAACTAATGTTAGAATTTGGTTTAGCTTACAAAATGCTGAGTATCTCGGTATTCCTAGATTTCACAATATTTTTGGACTATAATTCAGAAATTTCCATATTTTGCAAAACTACAGCACTTTCGTACGGGTTTATCCTCACACTTTTTTCTGTTTTATTACCAGTACAGATCAAGGGATTTGTGCGTAGAGGTAGATTGCGCCACGGTAGTTTGTTGCTGTTTCTGCTATAACTCCTCAAGGTGACCCTTAAGGACTGACTCATTCGTGAGCATGGTAAAAAACCGTGCTATTGCGCTCTGAAACCTTCTTTGTTTCAAAGAAAAAGACAGGCTTCATGATGAGGAGGATGCAACATGTCCTTAAAGCAGACAATGCGCATAGTGTTTGATTTGGTAAATTAACAAAACGACTTGTAGCTAAAGTTGTAGTAAAAGCTTGTAGTTAAAGCAAAAGTAAACCACGACCGCTGTAGTCAAAAATCTAACAAAACCAAATTTATTATACATTTTCATGAAACAAGCTATGACTGATGACTTATTTTTTTAAGATGTTTTTATTTTATCGTTGTGTAATGAACCTCCAAAGTTATTGTATAAAACGCGCGAAAAATTCGAACTTTCGGAACTTATATAAGTTATAACTCATATCTAGTTCGATCAAATAAAGCTATTTTGAACAAAATTTTGGAACTCGTGACAATAAATATTGGCATGATCTTCTTTCCACGTTTGTATGGGGAGTTGAGCGGGAAGGCCCACCTTAAACATAGGAAGTCACTAACTGCATGGCGAGCACCAGTCTCACATTCACACAGTTATTAATTTATTTGTGAGTATGAGGCGTCCTCCTGGTTATGACGTACGGGTGTGAAACGTGGACTCTGACGGTCGCCGTTGTCCAAAGGCTGAAAGTTGCCCAGCGAGCAATGGAGCGAGCCATGCTGGGAATATCGCTACGGGATATGGTGCGTAACGAGGCAATCCGCCGACGTACCAAAGTAGTCGATATTGGACACCGGGTGGCTAAGCTAAAATGGCAGTGGGCTGGTCACGTCAGCCGAAGAGACGACGACCGTTGGAGTAACCGTGTCTTACACTGGCGGCCGTGGACAGGCATACGGAGTGTGGGAAGACCACCCGCCAGGTGGGAAGACGACATCAAGTGCGTCGGCGGAAAGCAGTGGTTCCGTACCGCTGAGGGCCGGGAGGGCTGGAGAAGGATTGGAGAGGCGTATGTCCAGCAGTGGACGCAAACACGCTGACTGACTGACAGACTGACATGAGGCAAAAATTTGCAAATTTGAAATGTGCAACTTTGTTGTACACGCATGTATCCAAACAATAATAATAGCTGACATAGATAATAAATTATTTAATATTTGATTTCAGGCACCAATGTCCTCACTGTGCCAAAGAATACTACAGTCGCAGTGAGCTGTGCCGTCACATGTTCAGACATGCTGAGAAGAAGATGTTTACTTGCAATGTCTGCGATCGTGCATATTTCTCGAAGAGCGCACTCAATCGGCACTCAAGAGAAATGTGTAATCAAGGAAACATAACTAATGTCACTAATGTACAACCGGAGACATGAAGAGCATAAGTGTTACCATCAGTTGAATCGACAAGTGTGTTCAAATAATCGGAATTCTGAACCCAAGTAATTTCAATACTTGCAAATGCAACATTTTTATTCACTGCTCTAATAATGGACTATGATAAAGAGTTGTATTGTTAGATGTGAAAGAATTAACTAACGCCCAGTTCCACCACCTCCAGCTACAAAAATCCCAAAGTTATCTTTCGGCTACACCATATATGCAAGCTAACCGAAAGTTAACTTTTGGATTTCAGGTAGCTGGAGGTGGTGAAAACAGGGGTAATAACTACAGTAGATTCAGGTTACATGGAGACTGGCCTTGTATACCTGTGATCTTGAGCTGTCATTTCATTAACTTTGCAATGGTCCCAACTCCTTTGTTAATGCACGGCTCCCACGCTCCTTTTTTATTCCTTCCGCAGGGTGATGTTTGAAACAGTGAATCCATTCTCACGGCAGTGTTGCTAGGCGACACTCTCGGACCGTTTGCGGAAAATGTTTACACGTGCGATTAGTATTAAAGACAGCAAATGGTATTTTTTGCATACGTTTTTGTTAGCATAAAATTTTTCTTAAATTTTATAGTGGATAACATTATGTTGAAAAGAAATAATTTTATAAGTTATTCTAAAGGTCTTTTTCACCTACTGCTGATTAGCTTAATCGCCATATATTAAGAGCCTTTCTTAACAGCTTGCAATCGATACCAGTACAAGATAATCAGCACTTTAGTAATAAAAGCCCTTTAAGTGTCGATTAAAGTAAATCACCACTTGGTGAAAACCAAGCTAAAACTCATTAATAAATGTGGAAAAAGGAGGAGAAATACGCCTTCCTATGTCTCTTTTCAAAAGTAATGTAAAATTGCTAATAGAGTCAAGATTTAATGTGTACCAATAAATAACCGATTTTGTGAGTAATGGAAGTTCCAATAGTAGAAAACCAGTATATTTATATTTTCTAATATATTGCTCGGTGCTATGATTAATAAATTATTGCATATAAATATATTTTTATATTTTTAGTGAATCTGAAGTACACTAACTAATTTGTACATCCTTTCCAATAAAAAAGAATCATCGAAATCGGTTGGCTTGATATTAAGTTATTCGTCTCAGACAACAAATGAAAATAGGGGGAAACCACATTTTACTAATTGGTTTCTTTTTAAAATGTTACCTTTCAAACTAACATCAAAACTTTTTTATTTAACTTGATATTGATGGTCACTGACAGTCAGATATTAGCCTAACACACCACATGGGAACTAGGGGCCATGCCAAGACCTTCCTTATATTGCTTGGTCTTGTGGTCAATCAACTGCGAGACAACTAGCCAGATTCAAATAGTACAGCCAAAGAAATTGTATTACAAGTTTATACATACTATATGTGAAAATACTTTTCCCCCGACCTACTATATCCGCGTTTTGATTCTTGGCCTTGGGAATTTTTCTAGGAGGTTATGTCGGTCTACTTTCGCCCTTAGAAGTAACGGGATTTCCACGGGTCGCCTTCATAAGTCCAAAAAGCGTAAGGTCCAAAAACCAGAACATCCAAAAGTATGTATTTTTCGTGTGTTTAACACATATTTTTTCATGCGATCTGACATGGATGGCTAATACCACACAACCACCGTTATAATATTAGCCCAATACACCACATTCCCGAAGGAATTTGGTGCCATGCCAGGACCTTCCCTTTATGAGCACGGCAACATTGAACTGGATGGAAAACATGGACAATTTTTCATTGCCGCTTCGACCATCTTTTCATCCAATGCGATGGTACCAACCCGGGCGGGCTTAAACCCTAACACCTAGTAGGGGAAGGGGACCTACAGTTTTACATAGATTCCGAACCATGGAGCAGCTCGCATTCGTGACGAAATGCACTTATCGAACTCGGAAAGAGAAAGACAGTGGTGCATGTCGGTATTGAACCCAGGGCTCTGGCACGCTAGGCCAGTCCCCGCGCCACTAGGCTACGAGCCGCTCGAAACATAATTTCATTTCAATTTCAAATTCATATCTACCCCAACCTAACCTAATTGAAAATATATAAACGTATTCAAAAGTATTTTGGACGGTATGGGTTTTGGACCATGTCCTTTTTGGACTTTATGATGCTTCCCCATTTCCATTAGCTTTTAGTAAAGGAAAAGTATGGGTTCATTTTAATATATTTCTTAACTCTGCGTAGTGGATAACTTGCAATATGTTTTTGGAGCTAAGCTTTGCTAGGCCGCTGCACACCGTGTTGTTCGAGTATAATGAGGTGATCAAGTTCCATACAATGGCTCGTACATGTTTCCTCAGTCATATCAAGAAATATTTTGCACATTAAATAAATCAATTGAGAGTTCGTTTTTTCATAACTCATATACATCTCATACAACTTTTTGTATGTGTAAATTTTTTTTTATAGGCATATATCACCAATATAAGTTAATTTGTCAAATAAACAAAAATCGTACTTGTATAAACATATTTGGATATGAAACCCACCGATATACGTTAATTTGTCAAAAAAAACATACACACATAGCTCTCAGATGATTTGATATCCATCCAGCCATCGTATGAATTTGATCACCTCATTATCCTCTTAACCGGGAAAACTGGCAACACACGGCTCTGCGTGTTCTATCAGCGCTTGCTTAGCGGCGCGGCTCTCTAATTCTGCGCTCGCATGTTCAATTTACACTTGCTTCGCTTCCCCTCTGTCTGGTGTCCCTCTTTTCATTATTGCGTGGTTTTCGTTTCTATTCAATATAAATAAAGATTGTCAGCATCTAAAAAAAACCTTTCACATTTCACAAACTTAATTCATCGTTTAATGTAAAAGCAACAATGTGCAGTTATCTTAACAAGCTTTTACCATTTTGCTCGGACCAAAACACACCCGTATAATAAACAAAGTTAATATGTAACAATTTTTCGTTTTGGACTGGTTACACAATTATTTTCTAACATTTCGTAAAAAAGATACTTAAAAGAGAGAGTACGATGTGATCACAGACTAAGGAGGTTGTTTCGCCAAGATTAGTACAAATTTATTGTCCAATACCGAGAAACAGCCATGCTTAAAAGTAAATTATGTCTATATGGATTAGTGTGCTCTTAATAACAACAAAAAAATATTCTAATTAAATAATTCAAGCATCATGCAAATCAATCCACGACTATACTTGCCGCCGCCTTTTCTTAAAAGTAGCCACATTACTAAGTGGCCAGCAGAGATGCTGTTTTGTAAAAAAAAAGTGGAATTTGCATTGTTTTAAGCAAAACTACTTTGCTGGTGGGTCTAAAATGTTTAAACGTTACGAAAAATTGAGATCGCTTGGAGACCCCCCAGGATTTTGGATGAATTATAATATCACAACTGCTGTCAAGCTTTGGTTTTCTTTGCAACAGAGTTGTACACTCCTGGAATCAACTACAACAGGAAGTCATAAATGCCAAAATAGTGAATGGGTTCAAAAATTTACTAGACTAATATGATTTGATTTTCATGCTGCTGCGACCTTTATCGGTGTCATCACTTAAAATTTTACCATATCCATCGCCAAAGACCGCAATGTGTTCGCATTTCCGTCTTCAGTGTTTATTATTTGTCTGAAATTTTCCAGTTATTGCAACTAAAAAGAATGGTTACCTAACGATATGGAAGTTGGCGTGCAAAAAAGTGAAATGTAGAATATCATTGTTGTAATGACTATAGTCTTCAAGCAAATTTTTTTTTAAATGAGGCTATGGCAAAGCTGTGGATAGCTGGCTAGCCATATTTTAGAGTGTGATTCGTCATTATATTCGGGATTGGCATATCTTAGCGGCTGAAAGGGAGGCAGCACACATACTGAATGCATTTAATTATGCTTGTTACACAAATTAGGTTTCATAAGAGAATAGCTAGAATTTATTACTGAATGAGGACATGATTGTTTTATTAGGTTAGTCAAAGATGACAACAATCTGAACAGTTCCTACCAATAGTGACAACAATCGTGAACAGTTTCTATCACCAGTGGCTTCAAATTCCGCAAATAAATTCACTTAAGATGAATAAGCATGTGATCTTGTGATAAATAACATTACCAATATAAATAGTTAGACGGTGACTGCAAAATTAAATTCACAATTCAAATGCGGTCGTTAGCGTGTGCCGAAATAAAATTAATATTCTCACACAAAGTCCATGGGGAAGAATATGGCATATTTATCAAGACAAGTGATGTCTAGGCGACCTATTCGCTAAAAAATCTTTGTTAAGGCTAAAATTAAGTGATAAAGGTACTCGTTAAAAAGAAAATGACACAATAACATAACCTGTAATATTTAATTTCTACTAAAATACATTAAAGAAGTTTTTTTCCTCTAAACCGTATTTTAACTGCGTCATGAAATACATCTTTAATTCATAAACTCAAAAATATACTTGCCAGGAATAACTTTCTAAGGTGAGGTCACTCAGACGGTATGCTTTGCGTGTTCTTCCCCATATCGAAAAAAAAAATGGCAATGTTATATCCTCTGAAATTATGCTAATAGTTAGCGGCACTATCCAGAAGCATACAGACCATTGCAATACTAAACTAAAGATGTTATACATGATTAAATAAACTAAAAATATGTAATGTAACAACCAAATATAAAGCTACCTCAAGTATGGAAACGAGATAAGGCACAGCAATACTAAATACTTTGGTAAAATGAAAACATGCAAATGATAACAAAAGCCTGTAGACGACTACATTATTATTTCAATATAAAATAATAATTAATCCCAGACAAAACTTACATAACTGAACATGATGTTGCACGGTTAATGTCAACGAAGTGACATAACGAACAAAGTTGGAGTTTAAAACTTCAGTAAAAAACGATGCAGTAACTCCTGCTTTTCACGGTCTATTCTGACCGTACACTATAAACAAATCGAGATAATATCCGAGATCCTTGTTCTCAATGAACACTTACCATAAAAACGAGTTTGCCAAAATTATTACAACGGTGGGAAATTTTTCGTAGGATCCGGAACATGTAGTTAGTTATAGTACTGTAGTTATAAAAATATTAAACATTTTACTAAGGTTTCTTTGAATCCTAGACCATCAGAATGTGCTGTTGTGCACTGAAACCATTCCACGAGAAGAGATAAAACTATGGGTAAATGTTTTAAACACTGCATATATTTTGGTCAGTTTTTCGTGGAATGATGTTTATTGTTTCAATCCATATCATTTCAACAGGACTATATAGTGAAGGCAATTTTCATTTTATATAACTAATCAACGGGCTGTGTTAATTACGACACAAACACATTTAAACCTTGCGAAGATCGAAAACCATCGCCACCGCAAGGTGCTACAGATGTTGGAACAGAACCTTCGTATTGCAACATGGAAAAATACGTCTCGCATACATTTTTCAGAACCGTTACGATCGACAAGCACGGAGTGGTATGTCATGAAGAGATGTCTCCCACGTTAGCAGGAGTGATTCAGCGGCGACCGCCCCGGCCTCCCGGCGTCTCGGCGCTCAGTCGAAGTGTCTGGCGGCGAAGGCTTCGATCAGCTTGGGTACGTGCTCGTCGATGCCCACGATGTCGAGGATCCCGCGGTGCGAGCCGTCCGTGGTGCCCACCTTGTGCGTCGCCAGTGACATCGTGATCAATCTGCGGACAGATGCAGAGTAACGCTTTCGCCACACGGTTGTTGTGTGGTATTAGCCATCCAAATCAGATTCCATTAAAAAATAACAATTTTGGTTGGACCCTTTGACTGATAAAACTTCTTCAGCTGATAACACGACATCTTAGGATTCAGCCTGCGAGAGAATAGACTACATTAGACACTCTACTTGACCTTGAAAATGCGTCGACCCAAACCGGGCCGTTTGGACCTAAACTAGCCAGACCGTTCATTTCTTCGGCGCGTGAAGTGCACTAATGTTTTTTTTTTAAGTAAGTGGACATGGATGGTTGATTCCACACCCACCATCATTTCAAGCCAACACACCGCATTCCCTTATGAATAAGGTGCATGCCGGGACCTTGCCTTTATAGCACAGCTACATTAAGAACGGCCCGTAAGCAATGCTCCCCATACAAACGTAGTTTACTAATCATTTGGAAACCGCTATTCCAATTAAATTGATATTTAATATCTAATATCAGGTAACAAATATCTGTGTCTGCATGCTTTTGTTTTTTTGAAAAATCCAAACCGAATGAAATGAATGCAAAAAGAAAATCTTCATACGAATTTTGTTTTCTCTGTGGTTTGACCTAGAATACATTTACCGAAAAAACAAAGGCATGCATTTGTAGCCTAATATTAGATACCAAATATCAAGTAAGTTGGAACAGTGGTTTTCAAATCATTAGTAAACTATGTTTGTATGGGAGGCGAAATTTTCAGGTGCTTACGGGCCGACCTTAAATTAGATGGAGAACCAATTACACACATTAAATTGGATGGAGAACAAAACCCAAGAGAAAAGAAAGAACAAATGGCGGCTCGTGCGCGCCTCGCTCTCCAGCTCCATGCAGCGTGTTTGTCGGTCCTGCAGTTTATGAATACATTGATGGGCGCTCACCTGGCATGAGGCACGTTCAACTGCAGGCGGTAACTCTCGAGCGCGCGCACGGGACAGTTGTCGGGCACGCCGGGCTGCGGGGGCTGGGCGTAGCGGCCGCCGTGACCGCGGCCCGTGCGCGCCTCACTCTCCAGCTCCAGGTAGCGCGACTGGCGGTCCAGCATGTTGATAAACACGTCGACGGCGGTGTTGCTGCGGCCCGCCCACTCGATCGGCGCCGCAACCTTCACGCGGCCCAGCGTCATGCTCTGCGAGCCGAATGTGTAAAATGATCGACTTTTATTTACTTATTCTGGAAGAATGGCTTCCTACACATGTGCAGACATAGATATTAGTTGACCGATATTAGATACGAACAATTAAGTGAATGGGGGAAGCTTGTTGTAGGTCTCGCATGAGCAACCTTTCCTTAGAAACGCCAAGACTGTCATTTCTTATTTACGAGTTTTTACATGAAAGATGTATGTACTTCATGATGCAATTGGAATACGGTTTAGACGAAAAGAACTTTGTTTGTCTTTACACCAACTTGAAAGTTATTGGGAAAGTCAAACTTTGAATTTAAATATTATAGGTTATGTTATTGTGACATTTTCATTCCCAACACTTTGGTTTTGGGACTTAGTTTCGGAATAATATCGAGGAAATTGAGTCACTTCAATTAGATAGATTGGGAAAAGAAAAATATCAAATCTATTCTGTTTTATTTTATAGGGTCGCAAAGACATCTGATAGGGTAGGTCGCCACCTGTCGTGATAAATAATTAGTTTTCTACCCGATTGTAATAAGAGTTCAAATCATTCATAAACTGCAATTGTATGGGGAACACTAGCAGCCTACTGCGCGTTCTGTTTCGAACTGTACACTGCTTAAAGCGTACACAAGCGTCCCTAATCAGATTTCACACTCAAAGCTGTGAGCATTACAAACGATTCGGACCGTTTGTGTACGTGCTTACGGAAACAAAACAACAAACATGGATTCACCTCAAATTTAAATCTAATTAATTGCTCGAAGCTGAACTTGAATTTTCAACTGAGGGAAATTCAACGGTTTAAGAAAAAACACGGTGGAAAGATGATAGACTACGCTCTAGAAACGTCAAAAAGTGACATCGACAGTTGCACACACAGTGCCCTACCTCCAAAGGGTGAGCACTGTGTACGGCATTGCGTGACGCAGCGATGACGTCATACTGTTCACGGGACCCCATTTTGAGGGCTGTAAGCGCGAATCAGACCAGTTGTGAACGCGTTTTCGGTTCAAATCGGAACGCGACCCAAGTACTCACGGTGAGCTTGTCGCGGAGGGCGTCGAGGGTGAGCGGACGGCGGTCCTTGTGGAGCTCCACCGGTTGCACGCCCGCCTCCGTGAACACGGCGAGCCGCACGTTCCGCTCGCGCTTGTACAGCCACAGCGCCAGCACTAGAGCTGCATCATAGAATATACATAGGTTTACATCTAGTAGCTCAACTCAATACAAAGTCCCGATTTCGTGCAAGCACGAAACACATTTGGCTTGTATGTATTCTCAATCTAGTTTCGGGGTGTTGAACTGTCGCGAATGGTCCTTCGATGCCATCTTTTTAAAAATAACAGATACAGCAGTGCTTGGCCAAATTTAAATGACCACCCCGACGCTACATGGAGGAAAGGCATCGCTTGAGTTGAGCTACTGCTGTGACCCCGGTCACACAGCTATATATCTACTGTGGCTGCGTACAGCACAAAGGTAAATACGAGCAGTCTATGATCCCTACCAACCGTTTACTGAATTCATATTTTGTTTGGGAAAAAAACTTATTAGCTTGCCTGGAATAACGAGTACGCTTACAGGCGAAACGCGCTACTGACCATAGACTGGCGAGTGCCATTTGACAGCCTGACCCTCACCTTTTAGTTTATTCAAGCTAACGCAGGAAAAGTCTATGTTAACATCAGAAGTTTCTGGAATTAAATTAAATTAGATAAAATAAAAAACAGGAAAATCTTGTAGGGAGGCCCTCGTGTCAGTAAAAATTGGGCAGAATTTGCGCGAGTTTGTGCAGTTTTTATCGAAAATTATTCCATAATATGACTCTGCCAATATGCCCCTAAAATAATAAGTGGTGTAGTAAGTACCAGCATCCCCCGGCGTGACACACTCATGATAGAAGCATTCGGCGTACGGACGGGGGCTTTTTCCACGCGCGGGGGTGGCGTCGCTCTCCGCCGCCGCCGCCGCCGCCGGCTCGGGCGCGGGCGCGGGCGCAGCGGCCACGGCGGGCGCAGCTTGTCCCTTCTTCGGCTTGGTTGCCTTCTTGACTGGCTTGGCGCAGAAATGCTTGCCTGGACACCACACGTTGTTCATATGAACGTCATATTTATTATAATGTATTAATGCTACGCTCAAATATTTTCAAAAAAAAAAACTGTGGGAAAAAACCACCAACATGACTCAACAGCATTCTTCAATTGGTCACTATACCAAGAAAGTAAAATAACAGCAGCATTCCATAAAACAGAAATTAACACTGGTTGTGTTGTTTCTTTGCTCAGTGCAGTAATTGATTGAGAAGAAAAGCTGGACAATTAATTTAAGTGGTTCTGAATTTATTTATTTATTTATTTATTTCATAGGAAAATCAACAGCTTACATAGTAAAACTTAAATTCTAACTTAAATATCTAGAATAAAGCCAATAAAAGATTTTCTCCAGTTTTACAATTTAGAAAGCGCTATACTAAACAAGTTTAACATGTATGTGTGTGAGGTAGGGTGTGTATGTTTGTATGAGAGGGTGTGCGTGTGTGTGTAGGTGTGGTTTTTTGAGATGTCTGAAAATATGGATGTTTACTGGTCGATGTGGATGTTTCTATTAGCTAGTAATTGTTTTTTTATATCATTCTTAAATTTCAGTTTATTTGGTATAAAAATATCTACATCACTAAAACTGGTATTGTAGGTGTTTGAGAGTCGTGCAATAACTGAGTTCTGAGCGTAATTTGTGCGGTGGTGTGTGAAAGAGGTGTGTGTGACGTGTGCGACGGATTGGAACGTTGAAGCTGATCTCCCCGACTAGCTCTGGACAGTCTATTCGGCTGTTTACCAGGTCAAATAGGAACGCCATATCCAATAGTGTTCTTCTCTCCTCTAACGTTAAGATATTGTACCATTTGCAATTTTTTTAGATATGAGTCAGAATTACTATTAGTTTTGAAATTAAAAAAAATTACGAATTTGGATTGTAAACGTTCGATTTGTGCCTTATGAGTTTCATACTGAGTTGACCAGATATAAGAGCCATACTCCAAAATACTTCTCACAAAAGCAAAGAACAATGTCTTTAAGCATTCGACGTCGGTAAAAGGCTTTCCAATCCGCATAACAAATCCTAGATTTTTATATGCTTTATCGGTTATAGCTTCCAGGTTGTTGGTGAATAACAGTTTCGTATCTAATAGGACCCCCAAATCTCGCACTGTGTTAACTTTTTCAATAATGGTATTATTCATAATATAGTTATAAATTATAGGTTTAGAGCTGCGAGTGAAAGAGATTTGTTGACATTTACTGCTGTTGACTTGGATCCTATTTATTTTATAATATTCCTGAAGAAGGTTGAGATCCCCTTGGAGTTGTTCACAATCATTTAAATCCTTAATTACCTTTATGACCTTTTTGTCGTCAGCATACATAGAGTATTTTGAGGAAAAAAGACAAGTGCCTATGTCAAATAAGTAAGCATTAAAAAACAATGGGCCAAGGTGTGAACCCTGCGGCACCCCAGAAGGTATTGCTATAAAGTCAGATCTAAATCCTCCCATGACAACAGCCTGTGATCGGTTAGATAAATATGATTCCACCCATCTTAGAAGGTCACCATGTATACCCAAACATTTAAGTTTATGCAACAGGATGGTGTGATCTACACGATCGAACGCTTTCTCAAAATCGGTGTAGATCACATCAACCTGACCACCACCTTGAATATGTTTTATTATGTAATTAGTGTACTGAGTGAGATTCGTTATAGTTGATTTGCCTTTTAAAAATCCATGCTGAGATTCTGAGATGCCATTTGATATTGTAGAATAGATTCCATTGAGAACTATTTTCTCGAACAGTTTGCTAAAAATGTTAAGAATAGAAATGCCTCTGTAATTTTCGATTTTGGTTTTGGATCCTTTTTTGTGTATCGGAATTATATGCGCTTCCTTCCATATGTTTGGAAAAACGCCTTCACGAATAGAACGAGTAAATATTATGAGCAATGGGTATGATAGCGATGTAGCACAGTTTCTAATATATATTGGAGATAGATTATTACTTCCGGCACCTTTATTTATATCAATATTTAACAGTAGCTTTATAATTAAATTAATATTTATATCAATTGTATGTATGTACCCCGTATCCCCATATTGATTAACTGAAACTTGAATGTTATCATAGTTACGTGATGGCAACTGAAATAAGCTCTCAAAGAAATCACTAAATCCATTGCAAATATCCCTCGTGTCAGTAAACTTTGTCAGCCCAAACGAAAATGATTTAGGATAATTAGAGGTACCTCTTTTTGATTTTATGTATGACCATAATTTTTTAGGGTTGGACTTAATTGAATTCTGAACCGATTGGATGTAATTGTAATAACATTCATTTTGTAATATATGTTGTCTTTTCCTTAGTAAAGCAAACTCATCGTAGTCACTTGGATTATTGAATACTTTCCATCGGCGATGTGCTCGTGATTTATGTTTTATTACTTTAATGAGTTTCCGAGTGTATAGTGAATATAGGGTATAGTGAATATAGGGTAATTATTTTTATTTTGCTTTGTCGAAAATGGTATATATTTATGTAAGCTTTCATAGATTATGTTATAAAATAAATTTACTACATGATCCACCGTTCCAGAGTATAAAATATTATCCCAATTGATGTTTTCAAAAAAAATGTTTATGTTCTCATAATCACCCCTCGTATAGTTAAATCTGCGCGTACATGCCTCAATTAACGGCGCTACTTGCAGATCTGTAGCATCTAAAATGAAAGATGGGTGTGCACTGTCTTCTCTGATTAGGGGCGAGTCACATCTAATAATATCTCCAGTAAAATTGGTAAAAACTAGGTCTAAAGTATGGTCACACGAATTTTTTAGGATATTTCGTTGATTAAAACCTAAAAGGTTTAATTCCTCTACTAATCTATGTCCAGCGTTTTGAATGTCTACCGAACCACGTCGAAGGTGGACTGGTTGTTCAGAAGGGTAAGTTAAAGTCACCGATTACAAGAAAGTGATCTTCCCTGTGAGCTGCAGTGAGGCACGTTACAGAGTCTAATATTCTATCGAGTTCAAACGGTATCAGTGCAACCGGTTGCGGCGAGGTGTAGCGGGGAGGCGGAAGCGGGAGCGAGCGCGCGCGCAGGTATCGTCACCCACACCATTTCGGTGGGAGCGCGCGAGCCCTGGGCGAGCAGCTCGCCGCCGAGTGTCTTTCTCACACATACCATCACGCCGCCGCCACGCTCCTTGTTTGTTGCGCTGGGATCCCTATCGCAACGGAATACATCGTAACATGCGTCACAAATTTCAGCGTCCAATATGCCATCACATAACCATGTCTCTGTAATAACTATTATGTCGTATTCGTTGGAAAGTATAGCTAGATTTAATTCCTGTAGTTTAGTACGAAGGCCGCGAACATTTTGGTAATAAATTATTAAGTTAGTGCCCTCCATTGAAATTGTTGGAATAAGCTGGTTGCATACCTACATACAAGGCGCCCAATGCCTTTGTTAAAAATAAAATATATTGTAAAAGACAAATCAACGTAACATTGAAGCATATGCCAAACATAATATGCTTAGCAAATTTAAGCATATCATGTCTAGCACATGGCTCAATGTCTACGAAATCACATTTATCCACCGATGCACGGGCTGAGCAAACAAAATACAATTTATTAATAAAGTAGGCATTCCAATTATCTTCAACTAATATCACGTTATGAGCAAAATGTGGCAAAGTGTAGGGTAGTTTTAAGATCTCTTTCAGTGGCAGCGTAAAATTACTGGTTGGTAACTGAACATTTTGAGTGCACGAGTATAGTATAACTGTGATGAATTGGCACGTTTGTTTTAAGAATGATATAATTCGGTTTTTGTATGTGTGTAAATGTGCGGTGAGAATGAGTAAGGATTGTAAGGTATCCGATTCATTGTATTGAGTGTGTGATAGAAAGGTGTGTAGGTGTGTTTCGATGTGTGTGTATTGTAGCAAGGTGAACAATATAGTTTGTATTGTGCATACAACGTATATCACATGATTAAGCTCCAAAATATATAAATTTTGCGTTCTTAAGTAATTTTCTTTAGGTCTTCGGTAGTTGCAATCGTGATGAGGTTTGAGTTGTGACTCTTTCGCACGTAGATCCGACAGTTTTTTGTCCAGACATAGGAATATTCTTTTTCAGCCGCCTTGGACCTGCATGATTTCAGCAGCATCTTATTTTCCGGGATGAGATGTTCATTGATGAACAGTCGCTTGGAGTCTCCCGGCAGTCCGATGTCTTGCGTTGTCACTCCGTGTGTCTTCCGCAGTCCTGAGAATATGCTGTCCTTGAGAAGCCTGCAGCGAAGTTTAGCAATAATATTCCAAGGTCGCCCGGGGACTGATACCATAGGCTGGACGCGTGAAATAAATTCAATGTCCATGTCGCTGATTTGGACTTTAATATGACTGCCGATTTTTTTTTTTTTAAGCCTTCACCAAGGTTCTCAGTTTTGGATTCGGGCAATCCTGACACTTCTATATTTAGCAATCTAACCTTTTGTTTTTGCTGCAGATGCTCTTGCTTTACTGTCGAACGGTGTCTCTAAGTTCAATCACCTCTGGGTTAGGCGTGTTGCAACTTTTTGCATTTTTTTCCAGGAACTGGATGCGTTTGTCAAGCTGAGCCTGCTGTGTGGATACAAAGTTTACAGAGTCTTTTAATTCGCTTGATTCGATTGCAAGTTCATGTTGCCTTGATTTTATTTCAGAGATCGATACTTTCAATTGCGATGTTTCTGCTCGTACTCTCGCGAGCTCAGCTTTTATTTCAGCGGAAGAGATGCTCAAAGTGCTGAGCTCGGAGTTTATCTGAGAAATTTTATCATTGAGCTGCGACATATGCAATCCCTGGTCAGTCTTGATAGAGGTGATATTACTTAAAACATCTGCTTTGAAGTTATTTAGCGCTTCAATGAAGCTTAATTCTGTATCTGGTTGCTTGTTTTTCCGAAGAACGACATTAGGGCCCATTTTCCCAATATCATCTTGACTCGATGCAGACGAAAGATCCGGGTTTGATCCGTAGGAGTTGGCCATTATTCGATGCACTGACTATACCGGCGCGGCGCAAGAGCGCGCGGCGGGAGAACGTGAGGCGAGTAAACAAAGCGGTGAGGTACTCACTGATGAGCGAGATGCAATGATAGACGATCGCAGTCAAACGTGTTGCTTCGGTGTGTTGAATGCTGGGTAGTGACGTCACGTGGTGTGGTGGTGTGCGTCTATTTTATTTGGTATTTGTAGCAGCGGTCGGAGCGGCAGCCGTGCGCACGATCGTTCAGCGCGAGTAACGAGAGATGAATGTAGATCCATGCTGCAGGCACTTAAAAACACTTTTCAACTCGCTAGCGGTACCACCTAGTCTGTGATAGATTTATCAGTCACCTAATTGTAGGCAAAACAATTGTTTTGCAACTACTCCTTACTTGTCTATGGCCAGGGAGATTAAGGGTCTCTTTCACCAAGTACTTTTTATTGTTTATTGTTTATTCATCAAATTCAAATTCAAAATTCAAATTCAAATTCAAAAATCTTTATTGCAAGACATTTCTTATGCATTGTAGTCTTAAAGTAGGAAAATATGGTACAATGACTTACTCAGTTTATAGAAATGCTACCTAAACATAGGTGTGGCAATTTTTGCAAATGCTAATAATTTTAGCATATTAGCACTTAAAATCAATCAAACACAAGAGAAAAAAAATAACATATACATAATAAGGTGTACGAACAAAGCATTTTGAAAATAAAATAAAATTACCCTAAATTAACCTTTATTTTCTTTTAAGAATTCTTCCAAGCTATAATATGATTTTAGTAAAAGCCATTCCTTTAGATTTAGTTTAAATTTTTTAACATTAACAGTTTTTTTTAGATCTTCTGATAATCTATTATATAACAATATAGCTGACTGGGTCGTGCTCTTTGATACTAACGTAGTGCGCATAGGCAATTTGCATAAATTTCCCGCTATATTCTGTCGCGTTTTGTACCCGGTAATATCAGAGACTACATTAAAGTAATGCGGATATTGTTTGACAAAACAGCACAATTCTAGTATGTAAATAGAGGTCAATGTTAATAATTGTCTGTCTTTGAAAATACTTCGACAACTATCCAAATTTTTTATGCTGAATATTGCTCGTAAACATCGTTTTTGTAGGATAAATATTTTTTGTACACCCACAGAATTTCCCCAGAAAATTATACCATATTTTAAATGGGAGTATACATAACCATAATATGCCATTAGACTTGTTTCTACTGATGATACGGCAGTAAGTACTTTAAGAGCATAACAAAAGGAGCTTAACTTATTTTCCAAGATTTGAATATGTGATTTCCAGTTAATGTTGTTTTCGATCATAATACCTAAAAATTTTGCACTGGTCACTTCCTCAATGAGTGTTCCTGAATATGTAATGGTTATGTCTTGTCTAGAGCCCTGATATGTATGAAATTGTATGATATTCGTTTTTGTTAAATTAATTTGTAGTTGGTGACATTTTAGCCATTCAATAATATTTGAGAGGGCATCCTTGACTGACGCTTCATGTTGTTCTGTACTCGTTTTAAATTGAGATGTAATTATTCCAGTGGCATCGTCTGCGAAAAGAATAATTTTGTGAAGTGTACATTTCGAAATATCATTTATATATATCAGGAAAAAGAGAGGTCCCAGTACGCTGCCCTGAGGAACACCAGCTTTAATAATATTTGTTTTTGATGAGTATTCTTTTAATGTATTTGTTTTTGTGTCAAAAGCCATTATTTGTATAGTTTGACTTCTGTTATTCAAATAAGACTCAAATAATTTGAGTGGAATACCCCTTATACCTATATCTTCCAATTTTGTTAATAGTATTTTATGATTGACAAAATCAAACGCTTTTGTCATGTCAAGTAGAAGTCCTGTTATTGCTTTTTTTTCATCTATACTCTTCCAAATTTCTGAAAAGATATCATATACCGCTTTAGCAGTTGAGTGTCCTCTACGAAATCCATTCTGGTTTTTACTTAATATATCATTTTTTTCTAAAAAAATAACTAGACGAACATTTAATATATACTCAAAGATTTTACTTATTATTGAAAGAAGTGCAACTGGGCGATAGTTCGATGGATCCGTTTTTATACCTTTCTTATAGATGGGTTTTACTACAGTTTTTTTTAATTTCTCTGGAAATACTCCCTTTTCCATTGATATGTTGATAATGTAACTTAATGGTTCACATATCACGGATGAGCATGTTTTTAATACCTTAGTGCAGATTCCATCATAACCAACAGAATTTTTATTTTTTAAATTATTGATACAGTTCATTACTTCGTTTGAATTGCATGGCGTTAGAAAAATACTATTATGTATTTTCGTTTTTGGAAAGTTATTCGGTATTGGAATGTTACTCCCTCCTGCAGTGATATTTGTATAGTGGTCGTTGAATTCGTTTGCAATTTCGACAGCGTTATTTAATATGTGACCTTGCTTGGACTTTATTTCTTCGATTGTAGTTATAATATTTGATCCACCCGTATTTCGTTTTACTATATTCCATGCTGCCTTTGTTTTGTTTTTGGCATTGGCAATAAATAACATATTATCAAGTTTCTTGGCCTGTACTATAACTTTTTTAAAAATCCTATTGTATGTTTTATATTTAATTTTAATAGCCTTTTCGTTACTTCTAATGCTTTCTGAATATAATAACCTTTTATGTCTCGATGAAACCCTTATCCCTGTTGTTATCCATTTATTTCCCTCAGTATTAATTTTTTGCTTAATTGATGGAAAACACAAATCGTAACCAAGTAAAAACAATTCTATAAATGTATCGTATGCGATATCAACATCAGTCTGTACATATACCTCCGAATAGCTCATTGACGACATAAAATTATAGAATTTTTGTATATTTTCTTTAGAGTATAATCGTTTAAACTGGTACCACGACAAAGGTTGCTCTTTTATTTTTTTAGTTTTGAACGTAAGTATCTGCCCAGTATGGTCGGATAGATCAGTTTCAATAATCTGTGTTTCGTATGCGTTTATATTACTAATAAAGTTGTCGATGCAAGTTTTAGACTTGGCTGTGATTCTAGTGGGGCTTTCTAAGAGTAGTTTTAAGTTATGTCCATTAAGTAAAATTTTTAAATTTCTTATGTTAGCACTGTCAACTAAATTATCAATGTTTAGGTCTCCACATAAAATTATTTTCTTATTTCGATCTATACGACAATATCTGTTGAGAACCATCTCTAATTGTTGAATAAAAATATTGAACTTTGCATCTGGTGTACGATATAGGCAAATCACAATCATATTTCTTAAATCATCCATAGACAGTACACTGCACTCGGACTGATTAGCTTACCTCACATTAAAGGGCCTTTCTTACTTTCTCGCATTCGAAACCAGGACAACATAATTAGCACTTTAGTAATAAAGACCCTTTATGTTTCGATTAAAATAAATCAGCACTTGGTGAAAACCAGGCTAACACTCCGAATATTTTCAATCTAAATTCATGTGCTCACCCCATTCATTCTATGTGAAATAAAACCAAAATGGCCCAATTTTTTTATTAAATTTCTAGTGCGGAGAAAACTATTTAAAAGAACAACATTGAGATAAGTACCTTTAAACATGTGAGGGCGCATATCCATTGTGATGAGATATTTGATGGAATTATTTTGCTTGATAGGCCAGCTCAGCTCCAGAGTCTTCTGCAGGGCAGCCTGCACTGACGAGTTCTGTGGCGCATCGATACCTGAGCATACAGGTTTATATTGTTGATTATAATACTAGAACATGTTCAAGCTTTGTCTTCTCCATACAAACGTTGTGAAAAAACTTTAGCAATACGTCAGCAAAACCTCTTGGCCGATTAGCTGGATCATGGGTAAGATTTGACAAACTAAGGCAGGTGGTGCATTCTAGCCTAAGTGTCTGATCTTCAAATCGTCGATCGAAATGTGGCCATCACATTTTTTATTCTGTGGCTGGGTAGTTGCTGTCACACCGTTTTATGTTCTGTGCTCGACCACTAGGTTTTTTTTACTCTGTTGTTTCGCGAGTTGATTTCAACTTGATTGGGAGGGCTGAAACCTTATGGAAGTTAGTTACCTAAGAGCAGCTTAGGGGGTAGCAGCAAAGTTTTATCGACTCCCTATTAGGACTGTGTATTTTGTGGAATAGTAGAGACATAATCCCAGCCAGTTAACTCGAAGAGAAGAGGCCCTGAATGGCTTTAGGTGTTCCTTCCGGTAGGCCGGACTGCAGTTGCACGGCATCGAAAGCGAATCCGATAGCAGGCCTCTGTGCAAATCAACTGATCATTATATGATTTTCGTATGACGAGATGGTGTTTCTAAAGTGCTGGTACTATAGCCGCAAGGCTGGCACGTTCTGGACGGAGATGGGCAATGCTTCCAATAATAATTCCCCACGATTACACATTACTCGGAGTCTCAAGTTACAAGTATACCTTGTAAGTTGACATACATATATTACAAACTTACATAAACAAGTGTAACGGAGTTCCCTGCTGGCCAGTATCCTGGGCCAGCCGGGTGGGTAGCTCTGTTAATTTCCCACGGGAAATCACTTAAGACTAGTCCTAACCCTACCTACCTACTCGCAGCGGTATAGGTGGGATCTAGGGAAAGGTTGTCCAGGCGGGGACCACGAGAGCCACCAATCGACCTGGACAGGAGGGAACGGTGTACGGATGGGTACTCCAGGCGGGGACCACGAGAGCCACCAATCGACCTGTATAGGACGGAGCGGTATACGGATGGGTACTCCAGGCGGGGACCACGAGAGCCACCAATCGACCTGAAGAGGACGGAACGGTATACGGGAAGGGACTTCAGGCGGGGACCACGAGAGCCACCAACAACCTGCAGGGGGAGGTGCGTTCAGTGCCGGGAGCTGCACTGAACTGACTCGCTGTGTGGCGGACGGCCTTTTATATGGGCGCGCCGGTAGTGGGGACGGCTGACTCGCTCGGTTGCCTCGCCCCGCGCCGCAGGCCGCCCCTCGGCGCACCGTGCGCCGCTGCGACTCCTCTGTGCTTGTGACGTAGGCGGTGACGCCGCGCTACGTTACACAAGGATGAAATCATCCAGGAAATGAGTGATGGTGCGGAATACAATGGTATTGAGTGGTGAGCCCACTGACCCCTGATCTTGGCTTCCCGTGAGTGGATCGCCTTGTCGCTGGCCCACACCCACTGCTTGGTGACGGGGTCCTGGACCTGACGCAGCCGGCGGCGCTCCCTCTTCTCTGTCGCGATTTTCAACTTTGCGTTCTTTAGGGGCCTGTAAATACATAACAATCTTTAGAAGGTTAAAGAGCAGAGTAGCAGCTGACCTGCATACAAAGCACATCAAACTCAAACCAAAAATATTTTTTGGAGAATTTCTTAGATCTTGGAAGGTTGGTTTTTAAAAATGGATCACAGAATTGGGAATAGGCAAGACTTTGATTAAAAACAAATTGGATTACTGGATTTCGTCACTGTTCCATGGTTCAGAATCAATGTAAAACTGTAGGTTTCTTTGCCCTACTGAGTGTTAGGATTAAATCCCGCCTGGGTTGATACCATCACATTGAATACAAAGATGGTCGAAACGGAAATAAAAAATTGTCACTGTCTTCCATCCAGTTCAATGTAGCCGTGTTCGTAAGGGAAAGGTTTTGCCATGGCACCAAATTTATTCTTATGCTAGACCGGCAGCCTGGGTTGTGCATAATAAATCAAGTTCATAGTTCATTGATGTACTGACAGATTTTTTTTCTTTTTCAGTTCACTCAGTTACATTTTAAATGTTTTATTAGTGTACCATGCACGGTTACATAAAAAAAGGGAAGAAGGAGATACTACTGCATAAGCTAGAAAGGTTGTAAAGTGCAAAAAGGTTTTTACAACTTATATTGCTATGATTACTTGCATTTTCTCTTATCATCATTCATTTATCGGCTAGCAAACGTGCCCTCTTTTTCACATTTACATTTCTGTTGGTATTAAATTAGTGTCGGAGAAATGAGCAGATTGTGTTCAGTTTGATTAGGGCATTTAATTACATTCAATAATAACCACAACCAATTTCGCTAATCAAAAAGTGAATATACATGGTATATATGATATATAATGATCTAGCTATAATTTAAATTTAAAACCGTAAGTCTCTGGTGCTTTGTGATTTCATACTAGGCAAATATTCATAAAATTATCCTTTAAGTTCAAATAAAGAATATGAGCGTCACATATTAACGGTTATAGGTTTCAAATATAGCTAGACTTTGAATGAATCTTTCATCTTTTTGAAATTCCAAAATAAGTCGAACTTATTTTTTTAAATCACAAAATATGGGTTCACTCACGCTCTTATGGTACTGAATGCAATCAGGTGTTATCACGCCCTTAATACCACATTCACATACTTGTGTCTCCTATTGTAGCTGGCGATGGCGATGTACACGGCGAGCGGCGTCACTTTGGACTTGCGCACGTAGTCGGCGTTGGTGAGGAGCGAGACGACGATCGCGGTCGTCGCCGACTCGGACGTGAGGAATCCCATGTTGTGGATGCGCAGCAGGTTCGACAGCAGCTCGCTCAGGGTCAACTGCGGCAGGACCACCTCCCACACCTATAAGGGAACGACGGCTATGTCACGGTGGAAACACATGTCTGAAGAATACATCGTCGGTAAACCGGTAAAACCCACTAATTGTCAATTTTTTTGTAAAATTAGTTAATAATGCAGTTCTACTTAATTTTCCAAGCTCTTTCTTATGGTAAAACCTATATATTGCTATGACATTTAGTTTTAAAATTAGGTTGTGTAAACACATGGACAATTGTACCAACCATTATGAGCTATTAAACTTTCAAATCCATTTATCTCGAAACTCTCATTTCTTCAATTAGAGGGTTTTATCGGTATACCGACGACATACTCATATCATAACGCCATCTCCCGAGGGCTGGCGGAAGTGGTACAACATTATAGGACACACCGCATACGCGGTAGAAAATTCTGAAAAAATATTCCCTAGTTCAGTATACAATATGAATGCAGTGAAATCTGGGAAAAAATAATAATAAAAACACTCTTTAAAAAACAAACAAAATAAAATATCATAGATATGAATACATCACAGCTGCCTGTTCATTAATAAATAAATAAAATGTATGTAGCCATAGTAACTAGTAGAGGACTGTGGCGTCACATTAGATATATAGCTGTGCGACCGGGGTTACGATGTAACTCAGTAGATTTTTGAGATAAATACCTTCCTTCCAACTAGTATCAGGGTTGTCACTTAAATATTAGCGGAGCAATGCTGGTTCTCTCATTTCTAAAAAGATGACTTTGAAGAACCATTCGCGACAGTTCAGCACCGTAAAACTAGCTTAAAGCCCATACAAGCGAAATGTGCTGACACGGGCGCCGCCTGCCCAACATCAGGCACTTACATCCTGCGAGGTGAGGAAGTGTCCGGGCACGTGCTGCAGCCCGAAGTTGTTGACTCGCACCATGTCGGCGGCGGCGGCGGGGTCCTCGCAGTGTCGCAGCTCGTCCACGCGCTGGATGTACGCCAGCACGGGCGCCGCTTCCGCGCGGGACCCCAGCGTCGCCCGGGTTTGCTTCAGTCCGAACATCAAGTACTTGAAGATGGCATCACGTGCTGCACACACAATGTTATGTTCATAGCAAGTACCAAATGCAGTAAAATCAGACTATTTATTTATTTCAGACAGGCAGCCTAAGCTAATTTAGGTATATTTCAATGTTATTTTTTTTTCATGATGATTATAATCCTACTAATATATGATATCACTACTAATATTGATAGTACACCTATTAACATAATAAATGTGTAAGTTTATAAATTTGGGTGTTTGTCACTTAATCACGCAAAAACAATCAAACAGATTTAGAGAAAATTTGGCACAAAGATGGCTTAATACCTGGACTATCACATAGTATAATTTTTATCTCTGAAAAATCTTAGCTTCAGCCTGACATCAGTCCAAAATGACATTGACCCGAGCAGAGCTGGATACCTCAGCTAGTGATAAAAAAAAGTGTTAGTTCAGAGGTTGCACCTTTGACAAAGCAAATAACCCTGCAGTAGGGTTGTTTACAGACTTGAATATGTAACAAGCAACATACAGTACCGTAGTCATCTTCGGCGATTTTGACATGTGAGCGTCGCAGGAGGTTCATATGCGAGCGGCCGTGCAGGCTCTTCACGCGCGTCACCTCCGCCGCCAGCTGCAGGGGCTCCATGCCGCAGTACCACGCCGACACCGCACGGCACCAGCCCGCGCCCGAACCTAACACACCACTACTTTGTAACAATTATGATACCTCATGCTAAATTCGAAAATAAGCTGAAATGATGATTTATTCTATTCTGCTGCTTACATTAGAGTATGCAAAGAAGAATCGACAACATTCGCTGTGATGTCTCTTTTGAGAGTTTTTAATTTAGAATGGATGAATTAAAGGTGAAGACCACCCCCACAGCCGCTCTGGAAATAATCCTGGGTCTGTAACCACTGGATCTGGTCATTCAGCAGGAAGCAGCCACTGCAGCACTTAGAATGAGAGTGCTAGGTCTATGGGGCAAAACCAACGAGGGTCCGCACACAAAAATCATTCCTTTAGCTATGACATATGAACCGATGTTAGCAGCTAAATGTGACAAGATCCACAAAATGCATGTATTTGAGAAGCACTACTCGGTACAACTCATCGAAGAGTCATATGATTATTCCCCAATACAAGAGGTTCGCATATATACAGATGGCTCGAAAACCAAGAAAGGGACGGGGGCGGGGCCTTTTTCCTTGATCTAAATATTAAAATATCAACAGCCCTTGGTGTACACAGTTCTATCTTTCAGGCAGAGTGTGTAGGACTCATCCAGGCAGCCAACGCAGTAGCAGCCAGAGGTGTCACGGGCTTCGGCATCCGTCTTATCTCTGACAGCGCAGCAGTTCTTAAAGCTCTGAATGGTAACATAATCTCATCAGGACTTATTCATGAATGCCATCTTGCTTTGGAGAGTATTTCACAGAACAACAGGGTAACTCTCCAATGGATCAAGGGGCACAGCGGATCACATGGCAACGACGCGGCAGACGAGCTGGCCAAAAGAGGATCAGACACCCTACTGGTAGGCCCAGACCCTATCCTACCGATCCCCTTCAGTCAGCTCCGTACGTGGCTACGTCAAAGAACCCTCACGCAACACCAAGACCTATGGAACAGCACCAGTAAATGCAGACAGGCAAGGGAGGCGTTCCCGTCACTCAACCCACGCCTGACCAGCCGTTTGCTAAAGCAGACGAAAGGTAACCTACGCGTCATGGTAGGTGTGCTAACTGGACACTGTCAGCTCAACAAACACCTGTATGTTCTAGGTGTAACCAACAGTCCCTTGTGCAGGGCTTGCCTAGGGGACGAAGAATCGGCTGCTCACGTCGTGCTTCACTGCACCGGAGTAGCGACCCAACGGGCAGAAATCCTCGAATCACCGAGGACGCTCCAAGATGCCTGCGCACACCCATCGAGGCTACTGCGCTTCTGGGCTGAGCTAGGCTGGATGAGCTGAATCAAACCTTCGACACAAAATACGCCACAAAGGCTTAAGTGTGGAAACCGAGCCCGACTACAAGTAACAAGTAACAAGTAAGTATGGATGAATTAAGTTAGTTATCATGTATCTACATTACGTAAGAAGAAAGTTTTTTATATGTGACGACATGGATATCACACCCACCGTCATGATTTTAACGAACACACCACATTCCCGAATGAATTAGCTGCCATGCCAGGACATTCCCTTTATGAGCAAGGCTACATTGAACTGGATGAAAAACTCGGACAATTTTTCATTGCCGCTTCGACCATCTTTTCATCCAATGCGACGGTACCGACCCGGGCTTACTTAACCCTATTAAAACAGGGACCTACAGTTTTACATGCATTCCGAATCATGGATCAGCTTGCATTCGCACAGAAATGCACTCGTATTTAAGAATAATAAACTTCTTCCGATTAGACTATATTGCCTATAAAGTTCTGTACACCAACCGGTTTTGTGTCTGAAGGTGAAGTTAGCGAACGTCAGCAGCTCCTCGGGAGAGGAGCACAACGACGGCACCACATCATACACGAGCTGCTTCATCTTGTAGCAGCCGATGAGGAGACACTTGGCGAGCGCGAACGCGATCGTCTCGTAGCGCGTAAACAGTCGATCGTTGTATGTCTGTGCAGACGTTCATGTTGAGTGCAAATTAGATTTACCACTAAAACTGCCTACACCAACACCCTCTTGAAATAGCGATCTGACTTCGGCAGTGATGTTATCGTTGAGGGTCACAGTCTCTATTCACATAATTCACATGGAGAAAGGTATTAAATAAATATTCACAGTGAAGCTGTCATTCAACAGGTCATAAAATTAAAGTAAGTAAGTATATTTTAGTAGAATATTTCTAAACTTGCACTCACATTTCTAAATACTACTACAGGGGGTCGACTAAGGGAAGCGAAAGTGAGAAGTACTCGTATTCGCTTCTGTAAAACTATATGTAGAAAAAAATATGACTACTTTATTGTACATAGTTGTATGAGTAATATGCTGTAGCATCACAGTAGTGCTCATCATGTAGTGTATATTTTTAGGGTTCCGTAAACAAAGGGTGAAAATGGAACCCTATTACTAAGCCTCCGCTGTTCGTCCGTCCGTCTGTCTGTGGTCTGTATCTCTTGAATATGTACGCAGCTGAAATTTTCACAGTGTATTTATTTTGCCACTATAACAACAAATAGGTAAAAAATATAAATATATTTTTTTTTATTAAAATGTATTAATATTATTATTAAAATATATTTAAATATAAAATATGAAGAAAAAAAATATATTTTCGTGTTAAATCTTGTACGATGGTACGGAACCCTTCGTATGAGAGTCTGACTAGCACTTGGCCGGTTTTTTAATAGTATATTGTAATTGAATATTTAAAATATAACAATTCATAGTTTATTAAATAAATAAATAATATTTTTTCATAAACTTGATTTATTTTGGTCAAAACAGAAACCTTGAAACCATGATAATAAATATTTATATTAATATTTACACATATTTGTTGTGATTGCAAAGATGTGTTACCTTTACAATGATATCGATGACAGTTTGGCAGATGGGTTCCGCCTCCAGGATGGAGTTTAGCGAGTTCAGTTTAGACATTTCGAAGTACTGGTGAGAGCTCCAGGATCCCGGGAAGTACTTGGGTTCCTGTTGAATTGGTTTTTTTAATAGAAGACCAGTGCAAAAGATGACATATGGAAAGGGGGATGTCTGCATCTGAACAAAGTTGTTGTTATTCAAAATATAAGTAGTTGTTTTAGACATCAGAGGCAGACAGAAAATGAGAGTATGGATTTCTAAGCTAGAGCGAATAATGGATATATGATTCAATTTTGTAGTCATAAAGTAATATTATGCAAAGGTGCTTATTTAACTTATGCCTAAAGTACACTCGCAAGTGCGTATGACCACTTGAGCTCTCTGTCATTTGCTATTCACTTCTTTGCTCAGCAGGCTGGCAGTAAATTATTTGAACACATACAATATTTATGGAGTTATGGTCCAAGCTAAAATTAATTTCCTCGGTCCATTTGAAGCAGAAAAGTTTGAAGTAAGCTTTTACCTAAACAGCAGTAATTAATTATTATTTAGTTTTTCGCATGAGAAAAACTTCAGCTGTGAGAACCAATGCAGGTTGAAAGAATAACATATAATTTCTATCGTTTTGGCATGTTAAGTGGGTGGAAACTCAATCTTGTTAGGGCTCCGTGTTTGTATTTAATTATCTACCTTGTATGCTCTAATTATGCCATGGAATACCTGGTTAATGTTTGGAACATGCATCTGTAAACAGCCTGTACAATAGTACTAGCTGAGTTACTCATCTCCACTTGGGACAATAGCCTATCACAGTAAGAGGCCATGTTGATCTGTTGCTGTTATAATGCTCCTTTTAATTTTTAACTGACTTCAAAAGGAGGAGGCTTGTTACCTCAGAACTTTCGACTTGGTTAACCAATTTTGATGATTCTTTTTTTATTTGAAAGCTGGTGCTTCCCGTGTGGTCCCATTTAAATTTGGTCAGGTTCTGACAATGGCATCAATGAGAAAATCATACAAGGCTTAAATCTGCATTAATTATCTCCGCCACAAATGGATGAATAAATCAATATCACGCCAACCGATTTTGATGATTCTTCGAAAGGACGTACAAATTAGTTAGTGTACTTCAGATTCACTAAAAATAAACAAAAACTTTGACAAAAACAAAACCGACTTCAAAGAAAAAGTATTCCAAAACAAATTAATATGCAATAAAAAGTAAAAAAAAATATTGCAATTATTGTTATTTTTGAAGTCGGTGTCAGCCAAGGTAGCCTAGGTTCTCTTGACTGGCGCGGCGCGTGCCGAGCATGTTCGCTTGACAGCTCCCCTCCCGCCGCGGGCTCACTCTCTCCTCTCGCCTCGTCAAGCCGCGCGCGCGACACAAGCACGTCTCACCTATAACTATGTATGTAGTTACAAACCTGCCTTGGCAGGCACCAACTCAAAAAATAACAATAATTGTAACTACAATAATTGGAATACTTTTCTTTAAAGTCGGTTTTTTTTTTGTCAAAATTTTTTTACTGCAACTTTAAGACATTCAATAACACAACTAACTGCAATTGAATAACATTCGCATTTAAAGAAATATATCATTAACAATTGAATGAACTGAAATTAACAATGTACTGAAAAGAAAGTAAACATCTTGGCTTTCTGTGTCGTGATCTTTAAAAGACCTTTAAAAATATATAAACACTAGCGGCCCGCTCCGGCTTCGCACGGGTATGAAATATATCTGAATGGCTCCCGCCGCCCCGTCCGGCCGGTACCGCCGCAAACGCTACGTCCCGCAATTTTTAAATCTGTAATATCTTCGAAAATATTTATTTAAATCATATGCTGTAATGGGCCATATAGATCTATATTAAATCAACAATGTATTAAGATATTTAATTGGATAAGGATTAATGCTGAATTGGTTAAAATCGCTTCGAAAATTAGCCATAATTTGTCGTAAAAAGTAAATGACAATAAAATGTTATTGTGGGATATCCATAAGAGATAGAAATATACCATCGCGGAGTTTACTGTAGACCTTTTCAATGTGTACAATACTTGGTACATTATTTTGATAAATCTCGTAGGGTTCAGCCTGCGTTTGCAATGTAAGCGAAAAAAAAAATTATTTTTTTACATCACATTGGAAACCTCAAAAATAACAGTACTTCTCCACTATTTAAAGCATGTTATTATACATATAAGCCTTCCTTTTCAATCACTCTATCTATTAAAAAAAACCGCATCAAAATCCGTTGCTTAGTTTTAAAGATTTAAGCATACATGGGGATATAGGGACAGAGAAAGCGACTTTGTTTTATACTATGTAGTGATTTGAAAAATCTCGTAGGGTTCAACCTGCGTTTGTAATGTAAGCGGAAAAATGTTTTTTTAAGCTATTGCATAGCTTCTATCGAGGGCCTTGAGCGCGGGGACCGAATCCAGAAATTCCGTAACGAAAAAAAACCTCACGCTCCCCACTCCGACGGTCGATGCCGGTAGCGTTACTTCACACCAGGGGGAGCGGGGCCGGCGGCGGCGGCGGGAGCGGCGGCGGGGGCGGGCCGGCATAAGTTGATACAAAATGCTATGCAATAGCTTTACCGCGGCAGTCCCCGAGTGCCACACGTCTTTTTTTATGACATCACATTGGAAACCTCAAAAATAACAGTATTTCTCCACTATTTAATGGATGTTATTATACATATAAACCTTCCTCTTTAATTACTCTATCTATTAAAAAAAACCGCATCAAAATCCGTTGCACAGTTTTAAAGATTTAAGCGAACATGGGGATATAGGGACAGAGAAAGCGACTATGTAGTGATTAGCACTTTAGTTCAGACCTCTAAGCCCGTGTGGAGGAACCGTGTGAACCGCACCAAGTGCATAGGGTCCACCGCGCGTTGGGCTGCCATCTTGAACTAGACTGCAGCCACACGGCTGGTGATGACAGCTGTGTCGAGGGCCACTAAATCTGAAATTACATTTAGATAAAAAAATATGAAAAGCCCTAGATGGTGTCTTAACGGCCAGTACATAAATTTCGCCAGCGTAATCCTAATGTTTCCTAGACAAAAAGTATATATTTTTTTTTCTCTAAAGTGTCTAGGTAGTTACAGAGATATACATTTTTGACATTTATGTTTTTGTCTTGTGTAATTTGATGAGTAATGTTTGGTTTAGCTAAGGAAGGTCTTGGCATGGAACCTAGATCTCACGTGGCATATCAGGCTAATGTCATGACAGTACGTGTGATATTAGCCATCCATGTCTAAGTACACACAACGTTCCCACGTTCTTACAGAACATTCGATTCTTTAACACTAAATTATTGAATTACTTTGTATGGAACGTCTAACTTTTTATTCAGAGGATATTCAGCAAAAAGTAATTAAACTTTTTTGTTTGTTTCAATCCTAATAATCATTTCCTAAATTTAATGTACTGGCCATTACGACACCCTGCATATGTAATAAGAAAGATGAAAACTTTTTCTTTATATAATGAATGGCAGTTACATCCTAAAACAGGTACAAATTGGACTTCAATTACCGTTCAAGCTTGATTTAACATGAACCCCAGTTGTAATTTGCAGGAAAAACTTAAGCAGATAGAAACTACTATGTGTTAGCGAAAGGGTCGTTTCGTACGTAAACTAGGCAGTTTGGCAGTAAAGTGTGCATTCTTCAGACACCGAAATGTAATAGGAATGACCGAATTTTAAATTCACGGCATAAAATGTGAGGGTATAATAGTCATTATTCTTTATGTTGCAATGAAATGTATGCATTGCATAAAGAAGGTAGTTTTCTTCAATTGACTTGATACAACCGATATTTGAATCCCCCCGAACTAGGGCTGATGAATATAACGTGAAATTGGACATTTTAAAACGCGTTTTGAGGATGTGGCGGGCCGTGAAATGTAGAACATGCACTTCTCCTACAGCTCTGCCAATCTCTGGTACTGGAAAAGACAAAAGTAAGGCACAAAATAAGGTGTATTTGTGATGTGTCCTTACCGAAGTCTTCGACAGGCTGTGCTGCTGCTTGTAGCAGTAAATTAATGAAAAATCACCAGAGAAAGTCAAGAACTCCGATGGAACTCTGAAGAAAGTTAGGCCAAAAATCCACATTATCCACAGAATAGAATACTGACATTTCGTCAGTATATTCTGTGACCTTCACTACAAAAGATAAAAGCCCGCTACATGTGTTGGCCACCGCCACCAACCGAAGATGCTAACGTTTCAATCCACGCTCGGAACGACAGATAAAATGACTCCCATATCTCCAGTATGGTACCGGAGTCGTTCAGTCGGAACACACTTCCCGATGCACATAATGCATCTCTAAGCATATCTCTAGGCCGGCACAATTACTAGCTCTATGACTTCTAGTTCACCAGACTAGCACCGGAGGTGTCTTAAAGCCGTGACTTTCGTGACCTTTAATATAACTATTCTATTTCCTGTGACTATTCATTCCCTCACAAACTGTAGCAGTCAATATTCAGAGAGAATCTGTCAAAACTTAGCACGAGATTAGCACCGGACTAACCATACAAAAACCGGTTTAGTCTGACCTTAAACGCGTACTAAATTTCAATACGAATACGACAGCGGGAGCGCAGCGACTTCTCCGAACTCTTTGTCGCTATTCTTCTTTCTATTCTATTCTTTTAAAGTACCAGTATTATAGTCTGTGATCAGAAGCAAAGAGTTCGGAGAATACGCTGATTCTCTTTCTACGATAAGAAGATTGGGAAAAAAGTATCAGCTTATGTTCAGCGGTTCTTAAGTTCGCTGTGCAAGGAAATTATATCGTCGGTACAGCGGAGTATGTGCTTATAGTCCTTAGGACTGCATCGCATTCATCATGACGATGGGCGAGCCGGACAAATGGATAGAGATCGCCAAGCGCTGCAAGTATCTACCGGAGGACGAACTACGCGACCTGTGCAACATCGTGTGCGATCTGCTGCTGGAGGAACCAAACGTGCAGCCCGTGCAGTCTCCGGTCACCGTCTGTGGCGACATCCACGGCCAGGTATAGAAATCTAGATACACCAGCTACTGGTTGGCGATTGATTTAGTTGTTGTTCTAATTTCATTTTAACTAAATGGGTACCATTTAGAATGCTCTGTAGTAGTAACACATATTTGAGTTTCGTCTTACTATAATAATATACCATCGAGATCCATCCTCTCTATAATCCACCTTTTCAAAGCACCTCACACTCGATAATCTGCCATGGAGGGTAGTCACACTGTTGTATAAAGTGAAGGTGTATTTGCTCTCTATTCTAAATTGGTATATCCGACAGTACAGTGGTTTTAGGATGATAGTTTTTTTTATTTATCAAAATAAGGTGGCTATGCCAAGGGAACAAATGTACTCAAAACAGCCAAAGTTAAAAAAGGCCTTATTAATTCATGCTCGCCGAGGCACCATGCTACCACATTTGCAGATTGCATAGGACTACTCAGCTTGCATATTCTGCATACATTTGAAAATCCAGAAATTAAATTATGGTAATTAAATGCAAGTTCCATAGAGCAGCGTCCATAGTATTTATTAACATAATAACTTTTATAAAATGCATTTGATGCTGCCGAAACTGGCCCACAGTCTGCACCTCAACAAAATTGTTAGAGTTATTAGTATTCATTAATAGCTACTCACAAATATTGTATCTGGCAAACCTTGACTCCAATTCGGCTGGGAAATCTATAGCAAGACAAACCATAAAGAAAAGAGTAGCGATGTTTTGACAGAATTGAATCCTCTGACTGTAAACAAACCTTTGCATTCCAAAGGTAATTTTAGTTGCAACAAATAAACCGATTGGTACAAACAGTTGAGGACGAGATTTAAATTCGTCCCCACTGTTTCTGACACAATGACAGTAATGATGTAACTGAAGGACTGGCCATCTGTGGCTCAGATAGTCCAGGCACCAGTGAGTTTCAAGAACGCACTGTATTGAATCCTCAATTTCAGTTCTATGACCTGGAGGAGCTGTTCCGGATCGGAGGACAAGTGCCAGATACCAACTATGTGTTCATGGGCGACTATGTTGACCGAGGGTACTACAGTCTGGAGACCCTCACCCTGCTCATGGCGCTGAAGGCTAGGTGGCCTGATAGGTGAGAATCTTAAAAACCGGTCAAGTGCGAGTTGGACTCGCACACGACGAGTTCCGTACCATTATACAAGACTTGACCCAAAGAAATCATGTTTCATGTATGGGGCCACCCTTTAGTTTTTTATTTTTACTATTTGTCATTATAGTGGCAAAAGAAATACACACTCTGTAAAAAAATCAGCAGTCTATCTACGGTTCATGAGATACAGCCCAGTGACAGACGGACGGACAGCGGAGGCTTAGTTATAGGGCTAAAAAAGAAAATATCTACTTGTAGTATTATGACGAAAATTAAAATGATGTCAACAATTTGACTAGAACACTATCAGCCGTATAAACAGTGGGCGGGCTAGCTAAGGTGGCCGAACCCGGCGGGACTAGCTCATTTGCGGGCACGGTACAAAACCGTGCTATTGCGCTCCGGGACCTTCACTGTTTCAAAGAAAAAGACAAGCTCCGTTATGAGGAAGATGCAACATATCGACAAAGCAGACAATGTGCATAGTGTATGATTTGGTAAGATTTACGAAAAAATTAATTACAAAACGACTTATAGCTAAAAGTAAACCACGACTGTAGTAAAAAATCTAACAAAAACCAGATTGATTATAAATTTTAACGAAACAAGCTATGTCCGATGACTAATATTTTTCAGATGTTCTTACTTTATCGTTGAGTAATCCACCTCCAAAGTTATTGTATAAAACGCGCAAATAATCGAACTTTCGGACCTTATAACTTAGAAACCAAACACAATTTTACAATGCCAATGGTCATCTGACATCTAGCTCGATCAAATAAAGCAATTTTGAGCAAAATTTGGGATCTTTGACAAGAAATATGGGCGTGATCTTCTTTCCACGTTTGTATCGGGAGTCGAGCGGGTTGGGCCACCTTAATACGCGGATTATGCCTCCACTAAACCGATTTTTGGATGCTTAGTCCGGTACTAATACCGTACTAAGTTTTGACAGTTTCAATCTGAATGCAACTGTAGAAGTTGTTGCAAGTAATTGTTTTAATTACATCACACTGTATTGACAACTGTGTCAATGAGAGTAAATTTCTAAAAAAAGACTAAATTTCTTTGGACGAAAACATTAGGACCGCATTGTGTGGGTGGTTGTTGACAGGATCACACTGCTGCGCGGCAACCATGAGACCTGCCAGATCACTAAGGTGTATGGGTTCTACGATGAGTGTCTCAACAAGTACGGCAATGCCAACGCATGGCGTGACTGTTGCCGCGTTTTTGACCTTCTCACTGTTGCAGCGGTAATATCAAATTTCTTATTATTGTAATGGGCTAAATGACGTGACCGTTTAGTGCAACGAACATTAGATGTTGCGTATCCTGAACTTACTGCAGTCAGTGCATTTACACTAACACGTGGCTACACCATGTGAAAGAGTTTCTACCGCCACTCCTGTCCTTTCTTACTCTCTGCTAGTATCTCATAAACTAGATCAAATGAAGTAGAAAAAAAAAATAACATAATAAAGTCTCTAGGTAAAAAGGTTTATTTGAATATTTAAATTTAAACTTGCAGTAGTCAAAAAGTACAGCTTGAGATAATTACGTTTGTGGCTATGAAAATTGGACTTTACTTCGAAGTGTAGTTGTTGGTGTTATGCTAATCTGCATGAAATAATATGATATCGACAAAGTAGAGAATACAGTTGGAAAGTGTTTACGTGAAAGAATCCACATTTACTTAAATCCGGACATACTCTCAGAATAAAACCTCTTAATTTAGTCAGAATTAAGCATATTTAGGAATGAGACGTTAGTGTTGTACACACACAGAGAATAAAATATATTTCAGAGTTATTTAGGATTTGCTCTGTCTGCAGCTGATTGACGAGAAGGTGCTGTGCGTGCACGGGGGGCTCTCGCCGGACATCTCCATGCTGGACCAGATCCGCTGCATCGACCGCAATCAGCAGATCCCGCACAAGGGTGCCTTCTGCGACCTGCTCTGGTCCGATCCTGCTGATGTGAAGATGTGGTGGGTATTCATATTGCATAGTTGCAGTTCCAACTAAGAAGTATATTCTAGAAGAATCGGCAGTTTCGTATTTATTAATATTGAAATCCTAAACCACGCAAGAATTAATATCGAATAAGGGTGACGATCAAGACCGGGAAACTTAAGAAAATCCTTTTAAGACAAATAGTTCGTTTGATGCCCGTTCTGTACCTTTCCTGGCCCAATACTTGTAAACAATAGTTATGTCCTGATTTGAAACCAAAAGACTCAATGCTACATAGTCCTGAGAGGTATAGAAGATCCAAAAATTGCCATTACTGTACTGAGAGTTTCTATTATGTTGAAAGGTTGGTCAGTCCGCGCGGTGCTGGCTGGTTGTTCGGCAGCTACGTTACGGAGCTTTTCATGACCTATAATGACCTTACGCTCATCTGTCGTGCCCATCAGCTTGTGCACGAAGGTAAGAAAATAATGTAAATCTTTATTTATAAAATTCCGGTGTGTGTGTTCGTAATTCTTCTCCTAAACGGCTTGACCAATTATGATGAAAATTTTGTTTTTGTATCGTCTGGTTGATTCTGAGGACCGGCATTTCGCATTCAAAATCTGTCAGATTGGGATAGGTGCACCTACACCTCATTTTGCGCTCCGTAATGGCACTGCCGGTAGACAGCACTTTAGTGGAGATCCGCCGATTGTCATCCTCCCCGTACCTTTTAGTAGATAAACCTACACACAGGGGCATCATATAAACGTAATTTGGAAACAATTTGTAAACCCCAGTGTCCATTCACTTAATTTTTTTAAATATTTCCATAAATCATGATTATGTGGATCAATCAAGCAAGCAATATCTTTAATTATTTCCCACAATACCTAATCATCTTTGATCTGCACACATACTAGGAGACGTTATTCTTTCAGGCTACAAGTACATGTTCGACAAACGACTGGTGACGGTGTGGTCGGCGCCAAACTACTGCTACCGCTGTGGAAACATTGCCTCTATACTCGAGATCACGCCCACAAGTCAGACAGCGAAACTGTTCAATGCAGTGCCAGAAAACGAGCGGGAATTCCCACCCCAGCACACCACCCCTTACTTCCTATAGTGAATTCGGGACTAGTGCAAAATGAGCTTCGTGGCAATCGGCCATAGGATAGGAAATGTGATTTATATGTAAATGGCGAAAATAAAGTTATGTTATATTAAGAAACACATGTTTGAAATACTATCTACGATTTATTTCTTACCTGAAACAGCTGTTACTCTATGCCAACAAAAAGTGGTTCCTTGCAGTGCCTATTGACACAAGACTGTTGGAGTTTTCTAAACTGGTAAATTCGCATATCAAAGATATACAACCCTTACCTGGACATGGCCTTATTACACGATATTATTAACAGCAATATAGTCTGTTCTGAGATTGTAGACATTGCACATTGCACGCGCTGTACACAACTACTTCATGTGCACAGGTTCCGCAATAAATACACGAGCCATTCCACGCTTGATCGAGCTGCTAAACAGAATAATGACAATTTCAGCAATATTGATCTGTTCACAACCACAAAGAGCTCATTGAAAAGTCAGGTAGTGAAGGATTTCAGGTAAGACAACGCGTAAAGCAGACACACACACACACCCTCATATGTTCATCCTTACACTCACATTTCTGTACAGTAACTTTATTAAGCGATAGAATTCTGTAATTTGCTAGTTTTAGGTCATTTTCGTAGATTAATGTGATGCTAATAATAAGCTGTTGAATTATTATTGAATAAATAAATAAATAAACCCAAAAAGAGACATTGATAAAGAAACAATATTTGGTAAATACTTTAATAAAAATGTTGCACCAAATACTGTACAAAATAGGTGTTACTGGAAATGTTCAACGGTCGGCGATCTCAATCCCTGTTGTAATCGAAGGAGTAGTCGAAGTAAGACTGATCGAAGCTCTGCACCCTCACGTAACCGTCCTCGCCGCCTGAAGCGTAACTCTTGCCGTCCGGGTGGAAGGCGATACTGTTGATGGGCCCGAAGTGTCCCTTCACCCGCCCGAACTCCTCCTCAAACACCAGATGGTAGAACCTCGCGTCGAACTTCCCTTGGCGGGTGGAGGTGGTGGTGACTTCCATGGCGTCCTGTCCGCCCCCAAGTGCCACGTGATCGAGGATGGGGCTCAGGGCGGCGGAGTTGACGGGCCGCTCCGTCTTGTACTCCTTGAGCAGCTCCAGCGAGTTGGTGTCGAAGAGCTTGGCCGTCTGGTCCTTGGATGCGGTGATGAACATGGTGCCGTCACGGGACAGCTGCATGTCGTTGATCTGGTGCGTGTGCTCCTTCACCGAGTGGATCTTCTTCCCCGTCTGCAAGCAATTTGAATTTAGTTACTTCTGCACCTCAGTTAATGATTTTTAGGGTGTTCCGACCCATGCAAATGATTCGAGGTCATAGCTCCATAATTATTTGTAATAGTGTGTTGATATTAGAAGCTATCATATTGTCATAAACTCAAGTGTTTAGTTTTCGTAAAAGCCAAATGGGCTTGTCACACTTTGCTTCATATAAATGGACCTTCGAATTTAAAAATACAAATCTATTGTCTTATTTTTAAAATTTTATTGGTGGCATCACCAATAAAATTTTAAAATCCAACTGTCATTTTGACACATTTTGCCATTTTTTCGTTGAGCTTCCCAGACGCAACATCTCTTGATTTTCTCGCTTTCGTTCATTTTCGACAATTGCTGCTACACAGTGCCTTCGCTACCATTACTTAGCCCTGGTTAGCCTCGAGAAGTGCATTTGCTAAGATAATCCTCGACGGGATCCCTAACTGGCGGAGAGTTGCGGGGTTGCACCTCAACGGCGCCAGTGTAAGGTAACTCCGAACCCCTACAAGGTACTGTCTGCACTCATGAAATATTCATGCTTTTTTCGTCATTGTAAATCCCTTTTTCATTTACCTATACAGTCCACATTCTCGTTTTCTCACATCAAGTAATAGCAAAATCAATGAGCAACCTATATTATCACGCAAAGTCTGAAAAATGTCCATCAAATTTCGCTGCTGACACATAGTGTGTGTGTGTCACACACTCACAGAAACAGACGCACACCGTCTCAGTAGTACCTGGCGTCCCGGCGGGGGAAGCGGTGCGCGAATAATTCCGTAAAACATTTGAGTATTGTTGGCCGATGTATTGTAGATGCATATTTACAAAGCTAGGGCTCACATTATAGCTTTGCTGACACTAGCAAAATGGTTAGTAGTAGTAGTAGCAGTTCTAGGATGTTGGTACTCAAATGAAAAGTCGGCTTCGGTAGCTCAGTGTGCGACGCCTTGCGAATCGATAAGCTGGGGAAGCACCACCGAGCGCGGTTAGTTTCTGGATGGGTGACCATTTTCAACCGTTGAGGCCGGCCGTGGTTCGGATTCCACGTAAAACTGTAAGTCCCCTTCCTTGCTTACTAGGTGGTAGGGTTAATCCCGCCCGGGTGGGTACCATCGCATTGAATGAACGATGGTCGAAGCGACATTGAAAATTGTCCGTGTTTTCCATCCAGTTCAATGTAGTCGAGCAATATAAGGAAGGTCCTGGCATGGCACCTAGTTCCCATGTGGTGTGTTAGACTAATATCTGACGGTCAGTTCGGTATTAGCCATCTGTGTCCAGTTACATAAAAAAAAATCATTACAATCTACCATAATGTAAACTGATATCGTAGGTATCAGTCGGTGACCGACCAATGCGCGTAATGCTGGACTTATTTGGCTCAAATGCGGCATTTGGAGCAGATTGAGCATAAGTGCTGCAGACGTCTCTGAGTCTAATTTAATTTACTTTAATTTAGGGCAAGATTTTTTCAACGCTTACCAAATATTTTTCAAGGGACAATACAACTAACCCTGAGGTCCCACTGCACAAGGTCGCCCTGCTCGTGGCCCGTGATGATGGTCTCGTCGAGGTCCCCCCACACCATCGAGGTCACCTTCGAGTTGTTGATCTCCCACTTCAGGATTGGCGCCTGATTCGACACCGACTCGTCCACTGTGCGCGTGTCAATCACAAACACCTGCCGGGAAACAATTGTCTACCTCTGAGAAAAACCTCTCGCTTTTCTTTGACCTGTACAATTATTTAAAAAAATTGGGACTCAGCAAAGTATTCGAAGGATTAATGTGTAAGATGCAAATGTTAAATGCATTTTTTGGGAAAAATAACTCAAGAGGCATAGTTTTCATTGAGCTAATTACACAAATAGACCAACCTAATAATAAGAGAATATGCATAATCTATAAAAAAGGCCTGTTAAGCTGGCCCAACCCGGCAGGACTAACTCATTCGCAGGCAAGGTACAAAACCGTGCTGTTGCGCTCTGGGCCCTTCTCTGTTTCAAAGAAAAAGACAGGCTCCGTGATGAGGAAGATGCAACATGTCCACGAAAAATACAATGTGCATAGTGTATGATTTGGTAAGATTTACGAAATTTTAAATTACAAAACGACTTATAGGTAAAAGTAAACCACGACCGCTGTAGTCAAAAATCTAACAAAATTCAAATAGATTATAAATCTTGATTAAATAAGCTATGTCTGATGACTAATCTTTTTAAGATGTTCTTACTTTACCATGCGTAATCCACCTCCAAAGTTATTGTATAAAACGCGCGAAAAATTCGAACTTTCGGACCTTATAACTTAGAAACCAAACACAATTTTACAATGCCAACTGTCATCAGACATCTAGTACGATCAAATAAAGCTATTTTGAGCAAAATTTGGGATCTCTGACAAGAAATATGGACGTGATCTTCTTTCCCCGTTTATATGGGGAGTTGAGCGGGATGGCCCACCTTAAACTGTAAAATGGACTCTCTGCCAAAATACTTCCGCCATTGTACTTTGGCGGTCCAGGGGGTCCTTCAAACATGGTGAGAAGAATTACCTGGCCGGCAGGCATGGATTTTGCAGCCCTGTGTATTTTCGAAAGCCCGTGAGAGTCATCGGGCGCCTCATTTTATGTGAGGGCCAGGCGTACACCATATGCAACGCTTAACATAGGAAGACATTTTTGAAGAAATGCACTGGACTTAAGAACTGCACATACCTGCATATCTTTTAATTCTTGCAAATTAAGTCATATGCGCGTTGACTTTAATGCAAAAATTGTTTACATTCTATGCAGAATGTGTCGGAAGACAGAGCGTACCTCGCAGGGGTGTCCCATAGCCTTGTCGGTGGTGTAGGCAGCCTGATACGCACTGTAGCTGAAGTTGCAGGTTCTCACGGACGAGTTTGTCTTCACTGTGGCGATGTTCTTGCCGGTCTCTAGGTCCCAAAGCCTACACCATATATTTACGATTAAAATTAATACTGTACAGTGGGTGGGGTGTCGTTAAGAGGCAGCAAATTCAATATTTTTATGCCCAAAAATTTACACACAATTTAGACCCATCAGCATATGTTGCCTGTCTAAAATGTATAAATAAATAAAGAAATGAAATTGTATTACATGTCGATGCATCACTACGAACACTAAACTCCATCCACTATTTCTCGGGATCGGTTTCACTTCAAAGAAATAGGTAGATCACCTCCGAGAAAGAAATGTAGTCGCTTGTTTTGCATCAAAAATCTCGCTTGAGTAGATTTCTTCAAGGCCTAAGTTTTTTTCAGCACACGTGTACTACGGTTAAAAAATGTATGAAGCCAGTTCGAATCAATTGGTTTTTTGGTCAATAACAAAAAAAAAAACCGGCCAAGTGCAAGTCGGACTCGCACACGAAGGGTTCCGTACCATCGTACAAAATTAAACATCCTTTAATTTTTATAATTTTTTATTTTTACCTATTTGTTGTTATAGCGGCAAAATAAATACACACTCTGATGAGGTACAGCCCTGTGACGGACGGACGGACAGTGGAGGCTTAGTAATAGGGTTCCGTTTTCACCCTTTGGGTATGGAACCCTAAAAAAACATTTTCCTTAAAATAATCAATTAGAAGTAGAAATGAATATCAAAATTCTTAGATCTATGATCCGTTGGAGTTATAATTAAACCAAGTTTCCAAATAAATGCGATAAAAAAAATGGCCATTTTTGACGCATAATTTGACACTCACAAATAAATTTAAACTTAAAAGGTACTTTCCTTAAAATCATGAAATATGGCAAGGCGCTAGTTAACAACAACAAAGTACCACTCAAACAATTTGTAAACTCTTTGTGAATGGGGAATAAAACTGCTTATTTATCACGACCGGTGGCGTCTAAGTGAGCTCACCTAAAAGATCTGTCAAAGCTGTCAGATACCATACAAAATTAAACAGAATGGATTTTAAAATTTTATTTATTTAGTCTTTATTTAGTTATGTTATCTCCATGTAATTCCGAAAATAAATTGTTCTTAATTATGCTAATCAAAAAAATTTTGGGAAAGAAATTTGCGCCGAAGTTAAGCAACGCTGGGTCCGGTCTGGTCTTGGATGGGCGACCATGCGACCGTTGAGAGAGGCTGGCCGTGATTCGGATTCCACGTTAAACTGTAGGTCCCCTTCCTTACTTACTAGGTGGTAGGGTTTATCCCGCCCGGATTAGTACCATCGCATTGGATGAACAATGGTCGAAGCGGCAATGAAAATTGTCCGTGTTTTCCATCCAGTTCAATGTAGCCGTGCAATATAAGGAAGGGCATGGCACCTAGTTCCCATGTGGTGTGTTGGGCTAATACCATGATAGAAGGTGTGGTATTAGCCATCCATGTCGTCACATAAAAAAAAACAAAACAAAAATATAATATTTCCTTTCATACTTTGGGCAGGTCAGTGATATTTTAATTTGTTTGAAGACCAACAAAAGCTCTTCCTTCCTCTAAACCTTATTCTAACTGCATCATAGAGTACATATTTCATCTAAAAACTTGACATGAATAACAGTTTTGACGTTTTTAAGGTGAGGTCGCTCATGCGACATCTTCAATAAGCTTCGAGCTTCCTTCCCCATTACGTATACTTATACTTATTAAGATTGTTTCTACAAGACAGGAAATAAAGCTTATCAAACATGTTCGAGCCCCCTAAGATGAATTTGCTGATAGAAAATCGCCAGGTAGCTAAAGACACCCGTACAGAACGGTTCACCTATAGTCCATATTTTTTCTTGGCCACCCTTGAAAAATAATATTTAATGTAAACTTATAAATACCTGCAGGAGCTGTCACCACCGCCAGTGACCAGATGTATAGACTGCCAGTCGACATCCAGACACCACACCACACCACCATGTCCATTGAATGTACCCAGCCGCTCGCCGTTGAGTGACCACCACACATTTGGTTTTGAGTCCTTCGCCGCCGAGAAGAGTAGGTCTCCCTCGCGGTTATACTTGATCTGTGTGATAGCACGCTCGTGCCCTTGCAGCATGAGGGGTTTCTGAAGTATGAGAGTTTATAGGTTACATGTGGATTAACTTTTGCATTCACGATAAGTTCAGTTTCCTACAATTACTAATTCAATAGATTGACACCGAATGGTGTTGAATCGGGCCAACATAGAGAAATAAAACATAAAACATTGCCGGAAAGCAATAAGTCAAGTAATAGAAAAGAGACCTGTTAAGAGAAGAGGAGTGATCTTTACTCCCCTGAACGCACACTTTGAAATAAATCGAGGCGAACTGAGAGGCATGTACCCACCATTTTGAAGGGAATCCAAACAATTTCACAAAATGTTCAATATTTCGTACAATTTCCTCTGCGGCGTGACATGTGGCGGACGGCGAAGGATTTGGTGATCAACATCTCCATCGCCAATTTCTTATGCGCCGCGCGGTTCCGACGCCTCGCGGTTTGATATCACTAGGCTCCCGTAGTCACTCCACACTGCACCGTGGCTTATTCCACGTCTACTCGGGGATCAGAGAAACAATGTATTTTTGTTGAAGATAAACTCTTAAATTATTCAAAGCCCACTTGCTGGACTTCAGGATGCAACCGGAGTGAATTAAATGCTATATTAGAGTAGACCGGATTATTGGCGGCGACCCAGCCGCGTTGAGCCCAAACGGCAAGGGGTTTGACACGCGAACGTCTAAATACATTAGCGAAAGAGAAATAGTAGACCGAGAGATTTGACATTTGAAAATCATCCATGATTATGGTTTTTAATTTGTTGTTATTGGAATTCTGTAGTTCATCTGTAAACGATAACATAAATGAATAATATTGTTTTTGTGTTTCAAATCGTATTTTTCATTATCTTTTTGCAAAGAAAGGTTTTTGGCTTCTATTTCATTTAGTTTGGTTTTAATATGGCAAAAGCTTGGCCTTTCCGTTATTGACTTGATAAAAAATAAAAAAGGTTTCAAAATATGCTGTAATAAACGTAACGTTTCTTACCGGCTTCACTAGATGGCACTAAGATAATGTTTGCAGTTACTTATGCTTTCGCTATTAGATTATAGATGGCAGGATCACTGATATGCGGCATGAGTTGTTTGCCAAATTATGTTTATGTCATGAGGCGACCATTTATTTATTTTGACTATTTATTGGCAATTAGGGGCAATCGTGGGAATAAGGTGCCATTCGAAAACCACTGCCAAAATATGTTATGTATGTATGACTGTTTTCACCACCTCCACTTACTTGGAATTCGATAAGTAACTTTCGGTTACATTGCATATTTACATGCACTGCGTTCCTAAATGCGTATATTACAGAGATTGCAGCAATGTACGCGTACACGGCCGTTCCGAATAGCTTATATTCACTCCCGTGAACGTCATGTTGACAGAGGGGCGTGACTCTAGACCGCTCCAGGACCGCACCTAGATCGTGCAAAGCGTGTACGGTTGGTACGGTTGACGCCGCCGTCATGGTGGTGTGGTGTGGTGTCTGGATGTCGACTGGCAGTCCATACATCTGGTCACTGGCGGTGGTGACAGCTCCTGCAGGTATTTATTTGTTTACATTAAATATTCTTATTCAAGGGTGGCCAAGAAACAATATAGACTGTAGAGGATTAGGTGAACCGGGGCCCATTCCGGTAAGAGTGAGTTCGAGTTCGGGAGTGAGTTAACCTAAAAATAGCTGGGAAATATATTATTATTTCAATAACGGAACCGTTTTTTATACTTCCAACGTATTTACGGGACAGACCAGATTTTTTCCTAACTGTAACGATGTTCAAGAAGTGTGGAAACATTAACTATTTAAAAAAGTGAGTTGATATTTAGTGACGAATTCGAACTCACTCTTGTCTCTTGTGTATCTTTAGCTACCTGGGGATTTTGGAGAAGGTTGCCTCAAAAACTCACCGATGAACAGAAAGACCGTCGCGTTGATAGCTGTAAAATTAGTATGCATAAATTCGACGGCAGCGCGTCGAAAAGTATGATCCCGAAACAAAGCGACCTAAACAATTATTTGAAGTCCTATTTTTTCTGCAAGACAGGTGAAATGTTGAATTGAAGTTTGTGCTCTAGAAGTATTGTTAGCTTGGTGTGATGAGCGACCAAAGTCCGGACCGTGGAAGGAAACCGGCACCTCTGACTACGACCTCTGCAGAACCGCAAAAGTTGGAATAGCTTAGCGCCTTCAGATTTTTCTTGTTTACACAAAATGGTTGGAAGGCAGTGAAGTAGCATTGGCTGCTTATAATTCCGTGACATACGTAATATATTTAGCAACGGGTACATGAGAACAAAAAGGTAAGGAAACCCCGAGAAAGTGGTGAACGGTATTTTTAAAATGATTTAGACGTATTGAATGTAGACGTGCTCATAAAGGGATTTTCCTAATGTTCCTAATTCCTGTGGGAACGCGGTGGGTTGGGTTGATATCACGACGGTCCATCCATGTCCAATTATATAAGAAAAACCAATGAGCTACCAAAGGTGCTCAGGAAAACAAAATCAACTCGTGAAACCAAACGCAGCGAGGCACTATACCAGAAGATTTGTGTAGTGGAGCTGTCGAGCTTTTTTACAGTGGCACCCGCCGGCAGACAGTTCCATATCCTGGCGATGAGACAGAGAATCGAGTTTGAAAAACGATTCGTTCTCAAAAGGTTAATGTCAACCACAAAGGGGTGCTTTGATTATATGCGGCGGTTGCTCGGATATAGATTGGATGGGCAGGAATAAGCGATGCTAGTTCTAAAGAGTATGAAGTACCTGCAGAACATCCATCGACACACGATGGCTCAACCGCACCCTTGCTCCCAGGAAGTAGGCATCCGTCGTTCGGTTTCCGGGTGGCCGTAGGACGTGCCCCCACTAATGCATGGAGATGTAACCTATGGAGATGTGGCGCTTATTCAGCCGATGCATAATTCAGTCTACGGGCACGAATGCGGCCGTCCATTCAACTTTGGCTGCCGAATGTCGTGTCGTCAACCCGGAGACAGCTGAGCGGGTGCGATTGGGCGATATCGTTGTAGTTCGCTGCGAGACCAATTTGGAAGAGAGCATCTAAATTCGAGAGAATACTCGCTGCGCGACGACTCCAGACGGAATAAGGACTCCATTAAGATTCCAATTCGCTTTGTTGTGTTTGTTTGGAAAACTGTAATCTTATCGTCCGAAAGCAAAGTAAAGAAAGCTGTAAACTTATTCGGTTTACCGGGGTCAATACACAATGAAGTTATTTATAATTGAACCACTAATTTCTCAAAATAATGGATTGCCAAAATACGGGATCGAAGCAAGATATTTACGGTTATGCTCCTGTTTTGGAATTTATCGATCCTACGAAAGCAAAGTCCTGCCATGAAATTGAAAACCCTTGCTAGGTAGGCCATTTTTTTTTGTTCCCTAAAAGCAAAGTTCTTACAGAAGTTCAAAGGTCTAAAATTAGTCTTGCTAATATATAATGCTAATAATATTGCTGATAATATTGCTCGTGTTTTTGTCTAGGTATGTTCGACGACAGCATCTTTTTTTTTTTTTCATTTGTTAACTCAACTGTGAGAATATGTAACTGGTAATTATTTTTATTACTTTGTTAATTCACTTTATGTATGAATGCACTGTTGTTTCTCCAAATAAATAAAATAAAAATAAAAAATTAATAAAATAATAGTAATGCCATTGAATATTACAGATTTAAACAAAAAATATTTTTCGACTTATAAGATTCAATAATTCGAGAAGAACCCTAGGTTGTACTTTTGGGGAAATAATTCGGTATTCCACAATATACTAAAGATAAAATATCTACAGTATCGGTTAGATATTATTTTTGGAATATGTACATTCAATGGGTGAATTCCCTGCCACGCGTTTAGTGATAGTACAAATGAGATGAAGTATTGAGTTGTAGAAGAACATTCTCTATATCAGAGACGATAAAGCAATCTCTTCGGGGTCTTCGACGAGACGCACGGTACGGCGCTATATCCCATGCATTTAGCTGATCATTCCCATATTTGTTTAAATACTCCATGCAAGGCTTCAACGTCATGTAGATCAACAGTTTTTGATCCGGCGTGATAATACTGGCGTATCTTGTTGGGAGCTTTTTTGAGGCGACTTCATCCTCGATATGGCGTCCGAAGTTCTGGTCATTCGTCGAGAATATCAATGTGGGGTAGTTTTACCCTGGAAGGTCGGAGTTGTAATGGTTTCCGCTTACCACTAAATAACACAAGCCTGTGTCTTGCTCACTTTCACTGTCATGGCTTTGGAGCAACAACCGTTATCCAAGACGGACATGATGCTGCCGTGCATAAAGTTAGCGATTCAGTGAGACCTGGATCGCTGCCTTTCCTACCTGGGTGGAAGGCGATGCCAGAAAGTAGCTTGGTAAGCAATATCGATCTAGATCTCTAAATACTTCATCAACTGATAGTTGATGATGCGCGCCATCACTTTGCAGAAGGTGAGAAGGCTGTAATCGGTCACCCCATAGCCATTTAGACACGGGCTGAACGTGGGCCAGAAGCATGTCTGGATCACTAGGCCACGAACGCCTTTCAGGCATGAGTGCAGCAAATAATACTCGTAAGTACACTGATATTGCATTATATTGTATTGTTTATTTGTTATCCACATACACTGCCTCGGAATAGTCATAACGTGTTATGTCTTTGTAATTTGAAACTACACTACACGTCAAGAATGTAAAGGACAAAACATAGTTTAACCTATTCCGAGGATTTTATGGGTTTATTACACCGGTTTATTAGTAATACGGAGCATGTAATGCTGTGCTCTTTTCAGTACTATAAAAATATGCAAAATATTCAGCTTCAACACCTCAGAAAATGTTCCCGTATAAGATTATATTAGGTTGGGGAAAAAGTTTCTTCGCATTTTTTAAGAAAATTCAAAACATTTTTAATATGGTTTATTTACATTTAACTAAAGTATGTAGGTACCATTTTGTTAGATAACTTTTGGCCATCTTGTAGGTAGGGACATGATCCCATTGCTATAGAAATATTGGGACTTCTGATCAATAAATATACCGCGACAAGTGGTTTTGGCAGTCCTCTCGTTATGTTAACCTGACACTGCCTAAAGAATTCTGAAGAGACCTAAACAGGTGGAAATCTGAAGGTGCAAGGTCAGGACTATACGGCGGATGCATTAACACCTCCCAGCCAAACTCTCTTAGTTTTTGCTGAGTGGCTAAAGATGTGTGAGGTCTAGCGTTATCATGATGAAAAACCACACCCCTTCTGTTGATTAATTCCGGCCGCTTTCTCTCAACTTCTTGCTTTAATCTCATCAGTTGTTCGCAGTAGAGTTCAGAATCGATGGTCCTGCCTGGTGGTAAGAGCTCATAATGAATAATGCCCTTCCAATCCCACCACACACACAGCATCACCTTGTTGCGAGTTAACCCGGGATTCGCCACAGTCTGTGAAGCTTGACCGGCCTTTGACCACGACCTTTTTCGCACGTTCTTGTCGTACGTGATCCACTTTTCAACACCAGTTATCAGCTTCTTCAAAAATGGTTCGGTTTCATTACGTCGTAATAAAGAATCACAAATGAGTACACGGTTCATTAGGTTTCTTTCAGTGAGCTCGTGAGGTACCCAAATATCGAGCTTTTTTGTGTACCCAGTTTTTTTCAAATGCGCCAAAACTGTTTTGTGGTCAATTCCTAGTTCTTCAGCTACGTCGTAACTACTGATATGCCGATCTTGCTCCACTTTTTCAAAAATGGCATCCATTTTATCCGTAATAGGGCGACCAGAGCGACGTGCATCTTTGACATCAAAATTTCCGGATTGAAAACGCTTAAACCAAATTTGTGCTACTCTCACAGACACTGCACTAGGTCCATAAACATCGCAAATTTTTTTCGCGGCTTGCGTTGCATTTTTACCTTTTTTGTAGTAAAATTTTAAAATGTATCGAATTTCTTCATTAGATTCACTCATTTTGACAGTACGAAAAACAAATGAGAATCACACATTTTCCTAATTTTAATTTGGAATTATGTTCTTTAAAATTTAAACTTTCAATGATACCAAAACCAGCCAGATACAAATAGTATAGCCAAAGAGATTTTATTACAAGTTCATACATACTATAATGCGAAAAGACTTTTTCCCCGACCTATTATTATAAAACAAAGTATGACTTACACCTTACACCCTATAATCAAAACCAAATTCTCCTAGGCTTCTATACCCAAAGAGTGCCAACGGAACCCTATTACTAAGCCTCCGCTGTCCGTCCGATCGTCCGTCCTTCTATCCGTCCGTCTGCCACAGGGCTATATCTCATGAACCGTAAGGTAGACAGGTGATTTTTTCACACAGTGTGTATTTCTATTGCCACTAAAGCAACAAAGAATACAAATTAACAATATATTAAATTAAAGGGAGCCCCCATACAATGAACGTCTAAATTGTCGTAATTCCCTTAAATTGTATACGATGGTACGGAACACTTTGTGTGCGAGTAAGACTCACACTTGGCCGGTTTTTATTGCTTGCTAGATAACTACAGCGACAGGCTAATGTGTGGTTTCCGTGTAAGACAAATTATTGAAAACTCCACAAGGACAGGTTATTTCCTAAGTTATAATAAAAAATATGTAAATATATTCTTTAGAACATTGCATTAAAAATGTTTTGGTAATTTTCTTAAGTAAGTTATAATAATAAATAAATATATATATAACAATAACAATCAATTCAATTTAAGGATACCAGCAGTAAGTTAATATTTTTTGACACATGAAAAAGAATGACGAGGCTACTGGAAGCGGTTTCTGAGTCATGTGGTTTGCAATTTCCGGATTCCTTAATTATATTTTGGGAATGCTGCTGCATCTGGCTGGATGTCGAATCCACGTATTTCAGTCCTGAAAACAATATGGTTGGATTAGGTTAGGTTTTTTGCCTATACAGCGATAGATTGTGTAGAAAAGGGGCGATATGACTTGTTCCTTTCGTCGATCGTTTACAAGGATTCTTTAAAAAATCCCCGCGTGATATAGCAACCGTTCGCAAAGATCGTCGGCGCTTTCGTTTCGTCGACGATCCAACGGTGCTCTATTTTCAATCGTTTCAATGGGAGGTTCAAAGAATTTATTTCGCCACGTGGTTATTAGGGTTCCGTACCCAAAGGGTGGAAACGGAACGCTAATGCTAAGCCTCCGCTGTCCGTCCTTCTGTCCGTCCGTCCGTCCGTCCGTCCGTCCGTCCGTCCGTCCGTCTGTCACAGGGCTGTATCTAATGAACCGTAATAGGTAGGCAGCAGTAACATTTTCCCAGAGTGTGTATTTATTTTGCCGCTATAACAAAAAATAGGCAAAAAAAATTATAAAAATTAAAGGGGGGGTACAAAAAACGTGTTTTGTGTTAAATCTTGTACGATGGTTCGGAACCCTTCGTGTGCGAGTCCGACTCGCACTTGGCCTGTTTTTTACTTATGCTGTGTTTTAACTTACTTCAACCATGGAGGTGAATATTTCTTCACCTCCATGGTTGAAGTAAGTTAAAACACTCCAACCTGTCAAAATACTTTCAGCTGCCTCCTTATTACGGTTCATGAGATACAGCCCTGTGACAGACGGACGGACGGACGTTTTTACGTAATCTCCAATTTAGGTGAGAAGTCCGACTAGCGGCTCTGAGCCGGTAATCTCAGTTCTCTCCTAAATTGGCGTTTACGTAACTTCGAAGTTCCGTAAATTTACCGAAGTTTACTTGATATTCTGTGGTTTTACTTCTTGAAGCTGTCAAAGTCAAACTCGGACTTCCGATTTGTATGAAAACGCGGAGTCGACGTAAACGGCAACGTCGACGTATTTATGGCAACGTTTAATAAGCTGTAAAATCAAACTCGGACTCGCTTAAGTAGTTCGCTTAACGCCCACTGCGCGCGCTCTTCAATTTCTCCATACATTTGAAAACGCTAGTCGATCGGTTTGGCGTAACACCAATTTAGGTGACAACTGGGACTTCGGGTACTGATTTCACCGTTGACACAACTTACTTTTGAGCCATGACATACGCGTCGCGTCGTGTCTCCCGCCACCCGTGGTACGACGCGTGACGCGTGACGCATGTCGCGTGTCGCGTCGCACGTGTTGACGCGTGTGACGCGGTCAGCCGACTATTTCTGGGCTCTTCTACCGACACTTCCGAGGGCGATGATACACATTTTTCGATGCTCCCACCATCTTCTAACCACGTTCCAGCTATTTATGGATGCTGGCAGCTAGTTCAAGTTTGAATTCTATCTATTTGTTTTTCACGAACGTTCCGACAGTCGATCAAATTTTTTGTGCATGGATGGCTTAAGAAGACCCAGCGTCATCATAAGATCCCAACAGCTTTCCGAAGGAATTAGGTGGCATGCGAGGACCTCCCTTCAACGCACGGCAGTAATCTAGATTGAAAGCACTGACAATTTGCCGTTTCGTCCAGCTTTTCGATGCGATGGTATGCGCATGTGGAATGCGATGGTACCAACCCGGGCCGGTTTGACCCTACTACGAGAGCAGAGAACGATTCTCTTCCGTATGGCGTCAGCGTCGCCACATTTAAGTAGTTAGTTCGCTTTTAAGCGAATAGCCACTTACACTGACGGTAGTTATTTCGTTTACGAATTCGGGACGCACAACACCGAATTATCAGCGTGTCCTTAAGTGTCGTTGGAACTCGAGAATATCGAGCGTGAGGGAATTCGTAAGCGAACTGACTGGCCGGCGCTGCCGTCAGTGTATTATCCACTAAATCGTGGCTACCGCTATGTGGACGAGTTCCGGTCGCCATCCCGTCCTTCCTTCCTTTATGTTCGTATCAATGAGGTGTTCTATGTTCATTTAAAGGGATATGTAACTATGTGATCAGCTCAATGAAGAAGTTTTTAACACTATTAGTATTAAAACCAAACGTGCAAGTGTTTCACAGTGTTTTGTTGCCACTGGAGCGGTGCTTGGTTCGGGTTATCTCTTTCCCTAAAATATGGTCGAGAGAGGTGATGGCTGTGCCCGGCGTGATGCTCGTGAACGGGTGCTGTTTGTGGGGACTGGCCTGCTCCAATTGGCAACATGTTAGTTGGTGGGAATAGTCTTTGCAAATAAAATGATCTTTTTCATGAACTGTTGCATCCCGCATGAATTGTAAATTTTCATCAAATAATGCTAATTTATTGTGTTACCTAGGTTTTTGTTAAAAAAATTTACAAACACTGTTGTAAATTTAGATTGAAAAAAAAACTGCTGAGGTTCCTTTCAGTTCTTCTTCGCTGTGTTTTTTTTTTGCTGAAGTGGCCAATGTTAAAATATGATAAATCCGAGTGCAGTGTACAGTCTTTGGATAATGAATAAACAATACAATACACGTGACGTATATGGCTGACTCTATGCACAGATAACTAACGTCATAAGTGTTGACTAGGGATAAAAGAGTCCATAAATGGCCTTGCAATTACAATTTCAGAATACATTAAATACAAACCAATGAAATTTTTTAATTAAAACGATTTTACTTAATGTATAGTTAAAATGTAACGTTTTCATCACGATTGCCTACCTAGGCAAAATTTTGAATTATAAGCTTAGTTTAATGACGGTGTAACTAGTTCTGAGCCGGTAGTCTAAGTTCTCACCGAAATTGGCGTTTACGGCAAACCGATCGACTGGCGTTTTCTCCAAACTCCATACAAGTTTTTACTAGATATTTTGTGGTTTTACTTCTTCAAGCTGTCAAAGTCAAACGCGGACTTCCGATTTGTATGAAAACGCGGAGTGGACGTAAACGGCAACGTCGACGTATTTACGGCAACGTTGAGTAAGCTGTCAAATCAAGCTCGGACTCGCAAATGTTAGTTCGCTTAACGCCCGCTGCGCGCGCTCTTCAATTTCTCCATACATTTGAAAACGCCAGTCGATCGGTTTGCCGTAACGCCAATTTAGGTGACAACTTAGACTACCGGCTCTGGCAGTAAAAATGACATAAATACCAGCGAAAATTAGCGGTTTTCAGCGTTTTATGACGTTAGCAGTCTATCCGTAACATCCTTTGTCTATGTTCTGAGGCACACTTCTTTCTAAGTCTTTCCGTCTCGCGTTGCCGAGCCGCGGCCATGCAGACCGGCCGTGCAGGAAGAGTTCCGCGACTACTTTCACTCCGTAACCTCCGCCGCCTCCGCCACCGCCATCCCAACACTGAAAAGAGACAGCCCATGAGGGTTTTTTTATGCAACCTGACATGGATGGCTAATACCACACAACTACCGTTATGATATTAGCCCAATACACCACATTCCCGAAGGAATTAGGTGCCTAGCCAGGACCTTCTCTTTATGAGCACGGCTACATTTAACTGGATGGAAAACACGGACAATTTTTCATTGCCGCTTTCAATGTTCAATGTAGCTGTGGTCATAAACTTAAGGATCTGGCATGACACCTAATTCCTTCGGAAATGCGGTGTGTTTGTCTATATTATAGCCGTGTGGCATTAGCCACCCATGCAAGGTTCCATAAAAAAACATGGAGGGGCACCAAGGTTCGGAGGCACCACTTGGCACAGGCAGACTGACACATTTAGCTTCAGAGGCTGGTACTTTATCCTGTGAACCCAGTTTCAGCCATTTATGTTATCGTTACCATTTTTTCGCGAACTCCTAGTCTAATATTGTTTGAGATTATTTTACACTTAATTGATTTATTTTAAACATATTACTGAAAAAAATCTTAAAACTACTTATATCCGATAACTACATGAGAACCCCATCAAAAAAGACAGATCCTAAACCCAGAACATCTTAAAGTATGTATTTTTCGTAGGTATTTTATAAAGCAAAATCATACACTATGCACATTGTCTTTTTTGTGGACATGTTGCATCTTCCTCATCACGGAGCCTGTCTTTTTCTTTGAAACAGAGAAGGTCCCAGAGCGCAACAGCACGGTTTTTTGCCGTGCCCGCGAATGAGTTAGTCCCGCCGGGTTGGGCCACCTTAATAAGAGTTTTTAGATGGTTTTTTTTTTGCTTTATTTGTGCCGTGTGGGTTCCGGGCCGTAAAAATAATAAGTCAAGTCAAAAGAGGCGACTAAGGGATTCATCGGTCGTGGTTCGGATCCAACTAGGTGGTAGAGTTAAATCCGCCCAGGTTCGTACCATCGTATTGAATGAACGATCGCTGAAGCGGCAAAGAAAATTGTCCGTCTTTTGCATATAGTTCAACGTAGCCATGCAATACAAGGAGGATTGTGGCATGGCACCTAGTTCCTATATGGCATGGCGTATTTGGCTAATATCATTACAGTATAAGCCATGCATGTCCAGTAACATTTAACAGTTCACAATAAAAAAAAGCCTCTTACTCCTGTTTTCACCACTTCCAGTTACCTGAAATCCGATAAGTAACTTTTATTTATTTTATTATTTTTATTTTATTTTTATAGTATTTTTTTATTTTGTTTTATGTATTTGGCATAACAAACAGGAATGTACAAAATTGAAATAATAGAAAAAACTTAGACAATAACTAAATAAATTCCCAGCACCGTAATGCACGTGGATGGAAATAATACAAAAAGTCGACTTATAGCAAAATAAAAGGGTAAAAAGATCACAAAGCAATTCAAAACAGAAAACATTTATAGTTAAACCATATAAAAGAAAGAGAAACCAGAGATTAAATTAAATTAAGTGATTAACATGAACATCATCTAAGAAAAACACAAGAAAAGAAAAAAAAAACTATTTATATTCTTACAACATATAAAAGTAAAAACATGAGTACAAATCATTGCAATAAAAATGAAATGTCAAAATCAAACATTTAAAATGGTGTAACCTAATGGTAAATTTGGGATGTTTGTAGCTGGAGGTGGTGCAAACGGGCGTAAAATTCTGTATTCATTAGAACATTTTTTGTAATTTTGTAATCGAAAAATGCAATTAATGGAACAATATGAAGGACTAGATTCCGTAACGTTTCACGAAGTAGAGGTCGGGAAAAAGAAAAAAACAAAAGCGCTCCGATCTCTAGTAATTGGATGGATCACTCCTTACGCTAGATTCGATTCCCCGGAGCGATATCCGAGGTATCATCGAAATATGCCAAGCTAGACCCATTCATAACTCTGTCGGTGTGCCGCGTGCACACGGCGCAGGTGCGCTGCGCGTGTGTGAGTGCGTCGCGCGTGTGTGAGTACCGCTGCCGGGGTCAACGCGCCGCCCGTTTATCTCGCGAGCTGCGCGCGTGTGTGTGCGCGTGTGTGCGCACGCACGCGCCGCGCGAGGATGTGTACGTCACGTCACAACGGGCGTGTGTGATGCGCGGTAGTTAAATAATTGGGTAATCAATTTATGATCGGTCCATGGACTTCAGGGGGTCCATTCAGAGTAAGAGTGAGTTCGAATTCGCAACTAAATATTAACTCACTTTTTTAAATAGTTAATGTTTCCACACTTCTAGAACATCATTACAGTTAGGTAAAAATCTGGTTTGTCCCGTAAATACGTTGGAAGCATAAATAACGGTTCCGTTATTTAAATAATAATATATTTCACAGGTATTTTTAGGTTAACTCACTCCCGAACTCGAACTCACTCTTGCTCTGAATGGACCCCCTGCTTCCATTATGGCTATAATAGCGCACTACGCCACTTCTCGTTCCGCCTTCTTTGTGAAACTGGACATAGATGGCTAATACCTGACGTGACCATTTCTATTTTGGCTCAAAACGGGACATCGGCTTATTTACTTCCCTCTCTGCGATTATCAATGGTGGTGTCAATTCTTGAAATTCCGCGCTCAGGAATCAGGAATCTTTCAGTTGAGAACATTTTGTTATAGCGGTTTCCTCGACGAAAAAAAATCCGCAGCACGGTATTTAAATTACTTAAACTTTTTTGCCGAGAAAAAAAATTGACAACCGCCACAAAAGCGATTTTTCTCTACTGAAAGATTCCTGATTCCTGGGCACGAAATTCCAAGAATACACCACCTTGTCGTGATGTTTTCGTTTGAGTCGAAGCGTAATACACGTCGTCGCGTCGCCACCGCTTCGAGGAGCTCCCGCCCCGGCCCCGTATTTTTTGCAAGGTTTGGAAAACGGGACAGTTTTGCGTCATGGAAGCTACTTTCGGGGACACCGGGACAGAGAGCCGAAAAACGTGACGTATGGGTTACTAATACCCAACACACCGCATTCCCGAAGGAATTAGGCGCCATGCCAGGGCCTTCCCTTTATGAGCACGGCTACATTGACAAGGACGGACGATTTATCATTGTCGCTTCGGCAATCATTTCATCCAATGCGATGTTACCAATCCGGCGGGCATGGGACCTACTGTCATGGATTTCCGGATACGGCTAGTTGAATGGAATGTAATGGTCTTTATAGCCGCAAATAAATTTTATTTTTGTAAATAAAAATTACCGTAATATATTCGTTTTATGTATTTCCAAAATTAGAAAAAAAAAGCTAGCCCATTTTACCCTAACAAACAAATCTTTAAATACACGAGACTTACCTAATTAAAGTTCCGAGTGAGACTTTGCATACGAACAATACACCCGGTGTTTACGTAAAAATAACCTCGACGTGCAAAGAAAACTGTAAAAGTGACTTCTTTACAAATAGAAAACCAGACTGAAACCGAGTTGAAAAGTCGTTTCATGGACCCATGCGTAACGCAACTGTGAAAAGGTAAACAGCGCCAGGGGTCTGAGAAATATTAAATATTGTTCAGATTTTGATATATGTAGTGGTTATTTCAGAAATCAATTACAGGTACGATTACAAATCAATTACAGGTAATATATGTTCCCTATTCAAACATTATAAATAGGGGTTTGTATAGGAAAAACCGGCCAAGTGCGAGTCGGACTCGCACACGAATGGTTCCGTACCATCGTACAAGATTTGCCCCAAAATAACACGTTTTTTGTATGGGGGCCCCCTTTAACTTTTTATTATTTTATAATTTTACCTATTTGTTGTTATGGCGGCAAAAAAAATACATAATCTGTGAAAATTTCAGTTTCCTACCTGTTACGGTTCATGAGATACAGCCCTGTGACAGACGGAAGGACGGACGGACGGACGGACAGCGGAGGCTTAGTAATAGGGTTCCGATTTCACCCTTTGGGTACGGAACCCTAAAAAAGACTCAAGAAGTTGCAATGCTTGCTTAGTGAGCAAGAGAAGTAAAGAGTCGAATAGCAAACGCCGTTTCATGCATGAAAAATACCAGTTTTTCTTACTTTCCCTGAAAGTAAAAAACATGAAATATAAATAAAATAAAAACCTACGGTTTAAAAGAATATTACAGAAAGAGTTAGAGAGAGAGAGAGAAAGAGAGAGAGAGAGAGTTTCATCTATGGTTTTACATTACTTTATAATCAAATCGATGACATTTTTCTCTCATCTTGTAATAGTTAAAAATAGATATAAAGATATAAAGCTAGTTTTTAGGGTTCCGTACCCAAAGGGTGAAAACGGAACCCTATTACTAAGCCTCCGCTGTCCGTCCGTCCGTCCGTTCGTCCGTCCGTCCGTCCGTCCGTCCGTCTGTCATAGGGCTGTATCTCATGAACCGTAAAAGGTGGGAAGCTGAAATTTTCACTGGTTATGTATTTATTTTGCCGCTGTACCAACAAATAGGTAACATTATAAAATAACTAGCTGAGGTACCCGGCTCCGCTCGGGTCAATGTCGTTTTGGACTGATGTCAGGCTGTAACCCAAAGGGCTGGCCCAAAAAGCTAGTCGAACTACTTTACTAACAGAGGATAAACAATGTATCTACCAAAAAAACTGGGTTCGAAATCCGTTGAGCCGATGTGGCATGATTGAATAAGATAATATCCAAATACTGCCATTTATAAATTCAGTGGAAGGAATGTACTTGAATATATTGCAAAACATTGGGGCCAATTGATTAATTGTTTTTTAAAAGAATTGGTCGCCGCGCTGGGACGATCCTGCACTGGCACTACTACACATTGCCATGGTCGGAAAACACGGACATTTTTTACTGCCGCTTCGACCATCTATCATTCAGTGCGATGGTACGTAACAACTCGGGTGGGATTAACCTTACAACCTAGTTAGTAAGAAAGGGGAGCAATTTTTTTACGTGGAATCCGTACCACAACCAGCCTTAACATCGAAAACGGCCACCCATCCAAACCCCGACCGCGCCCATAGGTCCTGGACGTAGATGCAATCCACATATTAATCGAGTGAGTAGTTCGTAAGTTATGAGCCTTTAATCGCACCAGTCACCCCTCTCGTGATTTAGAGTGATGTACTCTGCCAATTTCCACATGCAGGAGCAGTCCACTTATTGTTTTGTTATAAATATGTAACCCTCTCTTCTCACTCCTCTGGTAAGTTAGCGTGATGTTAAGTAACCCATACGGCTAGACTGAGATACATCCTCATCTAAATCGGGTAATTGGTTCTCATGTTATAGGAATTTCATACTACTGGTCACCTCTCTGGTAATTTAGCGTGATGGTTAGTAGACCTAAAATTGCGGAAATAAATCGAGCTACACGTAGGTACAATTATGAAGCATCAACAATGGTGAACCATACAAATTGTCATCCCCTATATCACCCCCTTCATAGTGACATATAAATTGCATCGTTGTAATCGGATTTGTTCAACATTGTGTGAAGAAGCACCTTGCCGGCCAAACAGTGCTCGACGGATCATCATAACGCTGTCCCTCCGTCCCCTTTCTACAATTGCTCAACGCAGAACAGGCAGGCAATGCACCCATTCCCAGCCGACACTTAAAAATAAAAACCATCCAATCCTTTTGATCCTTTATTTATAGGGTCGGTAAACTATGGAATCGACTCCATACCGATATATTTCCCCCAAAGGCCCCCGGGGTCGTTGAAACATGGGGTGAAACAGCACCTGGCCAGCCGGCATGGGTTTCGTATCCCCCGTGAAAGTTCGAAATGCCGCGCTTGGCTTAGTACCTACTAATCTACCAAACAAAAAATAAGAAACCATTCAACTGAAACCGTAATATCTTAACAATACGCGTTTAAACAATCAACCTAAAAAGCCCAAACAAATGCGTGTAGCTAGGAACGTGTAGGTTGGTAGAAAGAATACAAATAATTTACGTAAAAAATCTCATACTAATCCGTGTACCACACGACCACGGAGCGCCACTGCGCGTCTTGACTGAGGCGGCGCGCGGGCATCGCGGCGAGACGTTCGTCGCCAGCATTGCCGATCGCTCCCTGAATCACGGGAAATTTGAGGTAATTCGGGGAAAATGGTGGGGAATGCAAGCGTTGGGAAATTTGCGAGGAATTGGCCAATCCGTGGGGAATTTAGTTTTTTGGCATTTTTATTTACCTTTTCTTCGTTGCTCATTCGAAAAATATATCGAACAATCGAGCAATCGGGGCATCTTTGCATTTCATCTTCTCCCGAAAGTTGTTCGGACGGCCGTCGACTGCACGACCTTTTTTTGGTCATTCGAAATTTTCGATGAAAAGGACAATGCCGGATTTCGTATGGAAGGTGGTGCCTTTTTTTTTTCGCGCGGCCATCAACCAAACTTGGTTACATTAGTTTAGTATAATGTTAGAAACAAAACTGTAATACATTGTGTATGCCTAAACTCAGTCCGAATGAAGTTATAGGGGCCCAAAGTTTTAATAATATGTATTGTGTCTTTCATTTATTTTCATTAGAATTCGTTGTTATATTTATTTTTCTGTAGTATGCACTACTTTCACTTAGCTTAAAGTGTTTCACGATGAAAATGTGTGCACACTATTAGTACCTACTGGCGCATCTTCTGCAAAGGGCATTAGAACAGGCCGCGCGACCCCTTGTATTTACCGCTTAGTTATAACCCGGGCGGCACGTCTTAACTTGTTCGTCTTTGCCGAGCGGCTCAGCCGATTGGAATAGCGGGGATGCAGCTTTTATGCATCTCTTCTTCTTCTTCAGCCTTTTGTTGTCCCCTGATGGATGTAGGCCTCCCCCAGACTTCGCCAAGTTGTGCGGTCTCCTGTTTTTCTTCGCAGGTGACACCGGCTGTCTGACGTATATCGTCTGACCAACGTGTTGGCGGTTTGCCGACGCTTCTTTTTCCTGTGTAGGGTCTCCACATCAAAACTTCAGTGCTCCATCTGTGGTCATACATGACCTGCCTACTGCCACTTGAGTTTAGCAACCCTATGCATAACGTCAGTGACCTTGGTGCTTTGGCGTATCAGCGAATTTGGCATTCGGTCGCGCAGTGAGATGCCGAGCATGTCCATTGCCCTTTGGGCCACTTTCAACTTGTGCGTAGTACCAACTGTGAGCGTCCATGTCTCCCAGGCGTAGGTCAAAACTGGCAGCACGCATTGGTCAAACAGTCTAGTGTTCAGAGACCGGGGCATCTTAGAATGGAAGACATCATTAAGTTTTCCGAAGGCGGCCCACGCCAGCTGAATACGCCTGCCTATTTCTTTTGCGAGTGGGTCATGTCCGAGTTTAATTACTTGGCCCAAGTAGCAATACTCGTGGACTTGCTCTATTGCAGTGCCGAAGACCGTGATTGGATTTGCTGCTATGGCTGTGGTTCCCATCAGCTTGGTTTTGGCCTTCGTTCATCTCGGACCTACTTTTTGCGATTCCTGTGATAGGTCACATAGCATCGCGTTCAGGTCTTCGGGTGACTCTGCCATTAAGACAATATCATACGCAAACCTTAGGTGGTTTAGGAGTCTTTCGTTCACGTTTATGCCCAAACCATTCCATTCGAGCTTCTTGAATATATCCTCCATTGCATTCGTGAAGAGTTTCGGCGAGATGACATCTCTTGCCTCAGTCCACGGAAGATGGGAATGGTAGTGGTTTCTCCCTGAACTTCCACAGTCATTGTTGCACGTTTGTAGATGGTCTTGAGTATTTCGATATATCGGTAGTCCACTCTACATCGCTGCAGTGCATCCATTACTGCCCAGTGTTCCACAGAGTCGAACGCCTTTTCATAGTCGACAAAAGCAAGGTATAGTGGTTTTCCATATTCGCACGTTTTCTGAATCACTTGCCTCAGAGTGAATATGTGGTCGGCTGTTCCATAAGCTGCTCTGAATCCGGCTTGCTCTACTGGCTGATGTTCGTCAAGTTTTATGCATCTAATGAAACTGAAACAAATTATCTTTCTTGTTTTCCCCATTTCCCCCTCTTCGCTTGCGTGCATTGGGCGATGCGATGAGTAGTAATCACAGTTCTTGCTTCGTTGTATATGCGCGTGTGCTTTTGGACGACTTTGTGGCTTTATACAATGAATCGTATTTGGTTTTAAAGGCTCTTATATCTGATTCATACCTGCTTAACAAACTGTCGACGTTTACTTCTCTGGTTACTTCTTACCTGTGCCTGCGTTTGTTATTATACATATGTAAGCAAGATAAGAAATACGGAGAGAAGACCTTGCATTTATTGCCAACAAATAAATATATAGAAGCAACAACCAGATTCGCAAATCAAATGTTTTAACTCCGGACTATGTGCAACAGCATCCATATATTATCGATTATTTGGTAGAAGTTATCCTGAAGTGGTCATCGCGGGATTACAACATAGTCGCTGAACCAGAACAGGTACCACCAGAAGACAAAGTCGCTGAACCAGAACAGGTACCACCAGAAGGCATCATCGCTTAACCAGAAGAAGTACAACCAGAACCATCGCTGAACCAGGGCAAGTAGAAGCAGTGGAGCGTGCACGACGTTGAGTTTTCCAATACCTGGATTTTTTAGACCACCTTTAAATACAAGGCAATGTATTTTTGAAGCATGTGTTAACCTAAACTTGGTCAGAATAGACAAGTATTTAAGATTAACGATTCTTCAAGAGAAGATTGTTTACATACCGTTTGGAACATTCGATCCTGCATGGGGTGACATAACTGTTATAGTGCGCCACGTATATGAACTAGCCTAACCTAACCTAACCTAACATGGTATCTAGGGTGGGGAACGCATCAAAGAAACCTACACCCAACCGCATTTTTTTAGATAATATCATAATCCGACATGATCTGGAGAGCGAAGTAGATGAGATTAGAGACGAAGAATTGTATTTTTTTCAATAAATTGCCTATCGAACGGTCTGTATTTTTGTGCAACGTTTTGTAATTTTTTTATTATGATTCAATTATAAACAGTATTTCCCCCGAAACTCGCGATGAATTTAAGAAATAATAGGTAGTGAAAAGGTATAGGCTCGTAGCTTAGTGGCGCGGGGACTGGCTTAGCGTACCAGAGGTCTGGGTTCTCCCCGACATGCACCACTTTATTTCTCTTTCTGAGTTAGATAAGTGCATTTCGTCACGAATGCGAGCTGCTCCATGGTTCAGAATCCATGTAAAACTGCAGGTTCCCCTACTATGTGGTAGGGTTTAAGCACCGCCCGAGTTAGTACCATCGCATTGGACGAAAAGCTGGTCGAACCGGCAATGAAAAATTATCCGTGTTTTCCACCCAGTTCAATGTAGCCGTCAAGCCATTCAAGGTCCTGGCATGGCACCTAATTCCTTCGGGAATGTGGTGTATTGGGCTAATATCATAACGGTAGTTTTGTGGTCTTAGGTCAGGTTGCATAAAAAACCGGCCAAGTGCGAGTCGGACTCGCACACGAAGGGTTCCGTACCATCGTAAAAAAAAAACAAAAAAACACGTTTTTTGTATGGGAGCCCCCTTAAATTTTAATTATTTTTTAATCTTACCTATTTGTTGTTGTAGCGGCAAAATAAATACACACTCTGTGAAAATTTCAGCTGTCTACCTGTTACGGTTACTGAGATACAGCCCTGTGACAGACGGACAGACGGACGGACGGACGGACGGACAGCGGAGGCTTAGTAATAGGGTTCCGTTTTCACCCTTTGGGTACGGAACCCTAAAAAAGGTATGTTTAGTACTGAAAATCTGGAATAATATGATAGTTTTTTGCAAGCGACACGTACGTATTAGTTTCATATACAATTAATTTGGCAAGTATAGCCCAAAATAGAGATTTTTAAAGATTTTAGTCTCATGAATGTTTCCGATCAAAATCATATCAGTAATAGACTATTCTGAACGTCTCCAATGTTTTAAGATGCATTCACTTGAAAATAGACGAATCATGCTAGATCTCATGTTCCTACATAAAATAATTAATAGTGAAATTGACGCCCGAACAATTCTTGATAATATTAAGTTTGTGATTCCAAGACCAAACACAAGAATACGTCAAAACAACATTTTAAAGATTTCATCCACAAAAACAAATGTTCGGCGCCACGCAACACTACCGCGTATTATTTGAACTTTGGACCCTTATAACTTCGTTCGGACTGACTTTAGGTATAAACAAGCCATAGTGAGTTTTTTTTTGTAACATTATTCTTAACTAAAAAAACTTAGTTTGGTTGATGGCCGCGCGAAAATTTTTTTTTTAAAAAGGCACCAATTTCAGGCAATGGCCTTTGGTTCCTATTTCGGATTTTTACGGAATTCCGGGAATCCTAAGAACGTTTTCGGGGAATTGGAGGAGTGGTTATCGGCAACGCTGGTCACCGTTTCGCGCGCTCGCGCTTCGGCTCGATTCGGCAATACTCGGTCCTCGTCGGGTGGCCACCGCCGTCACGGCCCTCGCCGCGCTATGATTTCGTTTTCGCTCCGCGCCCTCTGACTATTTTTCTTTTTGTTCGGCTCCTAAGGGTCGTTACGTAATGTTCAATAGCTTAAAGCCTTCCTTAAGAATTAGGCTATCAATTGTAAAAATATGTTTTCAAACCTGACTGGTAGTTTCAGAGATTAGGGCGTTCAAACAAAAAAACAAACAAACAAACTCTTCAGCTTTATTATATTATTATGTATATTATGTATATTATGTATAGAAGTATAGATAAAAATTAATGGACCCACCATAAAAAAACGTGTTATTTTTGGGGTAAATCTTGTTCGATGTAACGGAACCCTTCGTGTGCGAGTCCGACTCGCACTTGGCCGGTTTTTTTATGTTCAGATCAAATTATGGTTTATATTTTTTAAATCGAGATTGTTGATTCCACGTTTTGAGTCCATGCTGAATTAACTCGCCGGATGAACGGGCAAATGACTGTTCAAATCTGACGTTTATTTGCATTTCGTACCATGCTAACTGTCAAACGATGTGTTATTCGTGCAAGTTTTTTTAATGTTAAACGCGGCATATGGCGTACGCGACGCCGCCCGTGGAATTTCAAACTTACAGTGGGGCTCCGATGCGAAAACCATGCCGGCCGGCCGTATTTACACCATGTTTGAAGGTTATACTTTACGGGAAATACCTCGGAAGGGCACTCATTCCATGGTTTTCGACCCTCGAAGCATCTAGAAGATCGATGGGTTCTTATTTTTGTGATGTCTATCGTGAATATGTGCATTATCTCCCTGTTCCTCGTTGAGCGAACGTAGAAAGGGGACGGCGGTGCAGCGTCAACTGTAATTTAGAAATTAGCATGGTACTATGTGCAAATAAACGTCTGAGCCCGTAGTCCCAGCTGTCACCTAAATTGGCGTTTACGGCAAACCGATCGACTGGCGTTTTCAAATGTATGGAAAAATTTTAGAGCGCGCGCAGTGAGCGTTAAGTGATCTAATATTTGCGAGTCCGAGTTTGATTTGACAGCTTACTCAACGTTGCCCAAAATACGTCGAACGTTGCCGTTTACGCTGACTCCGCGTTTTCTTACAAATCGGAAGTCCGAATTTGACTTTGACAGCTCGAAGAAGTAAAACCACAGGATATCTAGTGTGGAGAGATGAAAAGGTGGGTCAGGTCTTGAGACCCACGGCTGCGCAGCTGCTCTCCCCTAGTCGTTATTTGGGGGAAACTTAGGGTGGAAACTTCGTTAGTGCGATATAAACTTCATGTCTAGCGGGTAGCGCCATCTAGCGCCATGTTAAATAGCTTCTATGCATCTGTTTGTTGATTTGTGGCATGTGAAACTAGCAGCTCTCAGTAGAGGGCGCTAGGTCGCTACACTAGTAAAAACTTGCATGGAGTTTGACCTTTTTACGGAACTTCGAAGTTCCGTAAACGCCAGTTTAGGTGACAACTGGGACTAGCAGCTCAGATGCCCGCTCACTAGCCCGTTCCCCGGCGAGTCAATGTATCGTGGTAACCCCGCTGTGTCCGCTTTACGAGCTATCATACCGTCTATTAAACAGAATCGCTACACAAACTGTATCGTTTCGATGCGTCACCCGTACTGTGCCCACTATCCGCCATGTGGTATTGTGATCGCTCGCATTTTCGTGACAATGAACTCACGTGAACCGTCGCGACCCTTGAACCCCGAACCGCCCACTTGTGCGCTGAACGACTCATGAAATCGATCGAAGTACTTACTGTTTGTGCGTGCCGTTACCCTGCGAGGACCCTTTGGCGGTGAAGATAGCAATGCAACATGGCAGTATGGTTTTAAACGGTGCCCCGTATTGTTATGTAATTGGATATGGTTAGCTCGATATCAAACTGACCGCCAGACAGCCTAACACACTAAATGGGAACTAGGTGACTTGCTAGGGCCTTCCTTATATTGCTCGGCTAGGTATATGAATGGATTGAAAACTAGGAACATTTTCATTCCCGCTTCGACTGCCGTTCTTTCAATCGGATAGTACCCACCTGGGCAGCATTAAGTTTTTTCATCATCAAGTAAGTTTATTACATAATTAATGTATGTATGTATGTACCAAATGATTACTTAGTTTTAGGTTAATACTCAAACTAACAAACCAAACCTACCGCCACTACCTACTAATATAATACCTATTGAACTTCTCAAACACCCAAAGGTCGGCTGGAAGAAATCTCTTCGAGGGATAAGCCCGCATTTGCGCCCCACTTATATTGTTATTGCACTTTCTTACTTTTTTTTGTATTTTTTTTGTGGTGTAATAAAGAATTTTCAATCAATCAATGCAAATCATTAACCCTGCCACCTACTAAGGAAGGGGACCTAAATTTTTAAGTGGAATGCAAATCATGGCCAGCCTTAACGGTTGAAAACGGTCACCCATCTAGAACCCAATCGCGCTCAGCATCGCTTCACCCAGATTATCGATTCGCAAGGCGTCGCGCCCCTGGCCTACCGAGTGTGTATAAAGCGGACTTTGAAGCAGGATTGGGTTGTAGGAGCGGGCTTACCCTAGAATACAAATTTGATATTGTGGAAAATTTGTTCATTGTGTAATGTTGTATTCTAGATTTAAGCATATAATTTGTACGTATGAGGTCCCAGTTTTGCTAGGACCCTTATAAAAAAAGAAAATGACGTTGTCTAAGTGTAACAAAGTGTACCATATATATATATAAGTCAAAAATATTTTTTTTAAAAATAGTTAGGGATCATATTATGACCAGACAAAAAAGTTAATGCCTACATACACCTTTTAACTTTTGACAATATTTAATTTGCTCCTTCCTCATTTACACGCACACACACGCTCTCATTCCCATTCACACCTTCTCTCATTGACACTCTTCTACACACCCTCACACACCCTCACACACACACACACACACACACACACACCTGCTACTCATGTGTTAAAGGACTTTGGAAAAGGATGCGCTGAAAACCAGCTTCGCAGCGTTTGCTGCGTACCAGCTGAGAGCATACCCTTTCAGTGCAACACAATATAACCTTCGAGGTCTAAATGATAATTGTACATTGAATATAACTTGTGTTACTTTTTTATTTGCTTGATTAATTGGTGCCCTATGTATTTTCTTGTGTTGTGGCTGAATAAACTATTTGAATTTGAATTTGAATTTACCTAAGGACGAATAAAGAATTGAATTGAATTGTCATGAATAACGCTAAGCCAAAACGAAGCAAACGCGACGGCGGAGGATGCGACGCGGTGGATCAGGGGGCCGAGGGGGCTCCGTTCGGGCGATTGTCCAAAATTAAAGTATTTGTATTGTATTGAATGGTTTATTCATCATCCACAGACAGCACACTGCACTCGGATTTGTCATATTTTAACGTTGGCCAGTTCAGCAAAACAAATCACAGCGAAGAAGACCTGGAAAGAAACTCCGCTGTTTTTTTTTTAACGTCCACTTAGTCTAAATTTACAAAAGTTTTGTCAATTATTTTAACAAAATTAACATGAATTTCGTATGCAACACTTTATGACACTATTGTGTACAAAGTGACCCGAGCAGAGCCGGAAACCTCGGCTAGTATGTAATACATTTGGTCGCAAACTAATTTTACTCTCGGTCAGCTGCTAGCGGCGGCGGCGCCCGCCCTAGCACCCTCCACCCGCCCCAAGCGGTAACGACCCCTGGCGACCCTGTTACGTAACGACAACCCTTCACTTCCCGCCGAGGCGTTCACGTAAAGGCGGCCGAGGCTTCTCTTCCGCGTTCTGCTACCCCCCTTTACAATAAGGCGATTTTTACTTCAACCTCTCTGCCAATCGGCCTTCCTTTGCCCTTTTTAATATGGGGGATTTTGGCACAAAAAGGCACAGGCAACCTGACATTGATGGCTAATACCACACAACTACCGTTATGATATTAGCTCAATACACCACATTCCCGAAGGAACTAGGTGCCATGCCAGGACCTTCCCTTTATGAGCACGGCTACATTAAACTGAATGGAAAACACGGACAATTTTTCTTGCCGCTTCGACCATCTTTTCATCCAATGTACCATGTTGGTACCATACCCGGGCGGGCTTAAACCCTGGTAAATTCATATCCAAGAACATACAACGTTCCCACGTTATTACGGAAAATTAAATTCATTTTAAACTAAATTACTGAATTACTCTGTATAGGAATTGGAACTTTTTATTTAGAGGATATTCAGCAAACAGTTACTAAACTTTTTTGTTTGGTCCAATCCCAATACTCATTTCCCAACTTTAATGTACTGGCCATTACGACACCCAGTATAGAAAGTGTGAGTAAAGTAGGCGGAATAGAGGGTTGTTTTTAGGGTTCCGTACCCGAAGGGTAAAAACGGATCCCTATCACTAAGCCTCCGCTGTCCGTCCGTCCGTCGGTCCGTCCGTTGTCCGTCCGTCCGTCCGTCTGTCACAGGGCTGTATCTCATGAACCGTAATAGGCAGGCAACTGAAATTTTCACAGAGTGTGTATTTATTTTGCCGCTATAAGAACCAATAGGTATTTAAAATAGAAAAAAAATAAAAATTAAAGGTGGGGTCCCATACAAAAAACGTGATTTATTTGTGTTAAATCTTGTACGATGGTCCGGCGGCGGCGTGCTGGACGCGCGTGGGCTCACGTTACAGATGAAACTGGCCTGGCCAAAACGGCGGGCGATGACCCCGCGTAACTCGATCACGGGGTCTCGCTTCTTAACGATAATGGCACGACTCTCTGGGTCATTGAATTGGGACAGAAAATATTAAAATGAATTATCCATGTAAAACACGATATGTTACATGCGAATGTTGTTATCGACTTGTTTTGGAGCCCAGGTTGGTGCCATCGCGTTGAATTAAAGATGCTCAAAGCGGCAATTTAAATTGTCCGTGTTCAGTATGAGGGCTACAAATGAATTCAATAAATTAAGAAGGGTCCTGACATGGCACCTAGTTCTTATGAGGTGTGTTGTTCTTATATCTTTACAGTAGGTGTGGAACCCAACTAGAAAAGAGGTTTGTTCTCATTGGGTATAACCACTGAAACTTCTTACAGAATATTTGGATATGAGTATGGACCCATCCATACTCCGCCGTTGTCCAGAGGCGTGTGTCCAGCAGTGGACAAACACGCTGACTGATGGACCCATCCATGTCCAGTGACATTAAAAAACCGGCCAAGTACGAGTCGGGCTCGCACACGAAGGGTACCGTATCAGTATACAAGATTTGACCCAGGGTATGCACTAGTACTAGTATGCACCCATTAATTTCTATTAGCTTATTAAGACAGCGGCCCTTTGGCACCATTTGAGTACGGAACCCTAAAAAGTAAAAAAAAAACACAAATGTGCCCAGTCTAAATTAAAGTGTAACGTCAATTGAATGTGATATGTATGTATGTATAATCGACGTGAAGCAAGGACACATTCATTTAAGGTGGCCCAACCCGGCGGGCCTAACTCATTCACGGGCACGGTACAAAACCGTGCTGTTGCGCTCTGGGACCTTCTCTTTTTCCAAAGAATAAGACAGGCTCCGTGGTGAGGAAGATGCAACATGTCCACATAAAAGACAATGTGCATAGTGTATGATTTGGTAAGATTTACGAAAATTTTAATTTCAAAACGACTTATAGCTAAAAGTAAACCACGACCACTGTAGTGAAAAATCAAACAAAAACCAAATAGATTATAAATCTTGATTAAATAAGCTATGTCTGATGACTAATCTTATTAAGATGTTCTTACTTTATTATTGCGTAATCCACCTCCAAAGTTATTGTATAAAACGCGCGAAAAATGCGAACTTTCGGACCTTATAACTTAGAAACGAAACACAATTTTACAATGCCAATGGTCATCACACATCTAGTTCAATCAAATAAAGCTATTTTGAGCAAAATTTTGGATCTCTGACAAGAAATATGGGCGTGATCTTCTTTCCCCTTTTGTATGGGGAGATGAGCGGGATGGGCCACCTTAAGAAAGAGCCCTGTAATAATAACTACTTTTTGAATACACTGCAAGGCTGGACCCGAACCAGCAAAATATACCATTCGCGGGTATTGCGTCTACCAATTTCGCCACCTGCTTTATACCCATAATTTGGAATTCCCCTCCTCCCGCAATCAATGCCTCCCGCCAACGTAGCTGCAGAAACACGAGTTGCGTCGAACTGAAACGAGAAACGGAGAAAAATCAATCGTCGAACTCCCCGGTCGTAGTACCCTCGGCGACATATTTGGTGACATTGAACCCGGCCCATTGCCATCGACCTCGCCGCTCGGCTCCCGCCGGCATTCCTCGGGGAACCTCGCCCGACCCCCCCGCACCCCGCCCCGCCGCTCGCGACTCTATCGCTTTACTTGTGAATAAGCGTAGACGCGTTGCGTCACGAGCGCGTAATCGCGAAGACGGTGCGCTCGGAAGTGCAGTGTCGCCACTGGAGAGGGCACGGAACCTTTAGGGTCGCAATATTTCCTGGGATGGAAATTGGATCACATATTAGGAATCCCGTATTACGAGGAATCGCTATGTAGAGCATTATAGCATTATTATTTGTATCCCTGGTCGTCGATTGGTGAAATAAAATATTAAATTTTATTTCCTGGATGTTATTCACTGTTACTCATTTTCATGAAATATACCTGTTTATAAATTCCTCAATGGTGTCATTTAAGAACCAGATAAAAAACGGATTTTTTTTTATAAATGCATTATTTTTATATTACATACTAGTTATAAACATTTAACTTTTTTATTAAATATTTTTTTTTCCTTACTTTAGTTACTTAATTAAATCATGTTTTGGATTGTATTGGCACTTGATGCACATCTTTTTTAGTTTTGTTTGATTGATGTGTATTTAAGTTTAAGTATAATGTGTATTTGTTGTTTATTGTGTAGGAATTATGTTTCCTCTAAAGCTATTTCTCCATAGTTACTACTCGCACTACTGCTCACGATACCCAAAGGTAAACTGGTAGAAAATGCCTCCGGCATTAAGTTGTACCTTTTGCCCGAGTTTTTTTTTGAGTGCATTAAACTTATATAAATAAATAAATAAATAAATATTTCATCTACTAGCTATATGCTGAACTCTCCGCGTAAACATAATAATAAGAAGAAAAACAATTATTTTTATTATTATATTGTTATTCAAGTCTAAGTTTGATTTATTTATTTGATAATTTGTATGTTTCAATCTAAAATAAATTAAAAAAAAAGTTATATAAGTTCCCAATACAAACTTTTCACCCTTTTCGAATTCGCCACAAAAGCTAGCCTATGTCCTTTCCCAAGGTGCCGACTAAAATTTCATCAAAATCGCTTCAGCGGTTTAGACATGAAAACGCAACCAAGTTATTTTCGCATTTATGAGAAGAACATAAAAAATGAATAAATAAAACAGTTTTTAAATTTATCTTACCCATGCTTATAAGCAAATTCCAAGAAGGAACTTGTGTGAGCTGATGAGCCTGGTTTGTGTAATTCGCGAAATTCGAAAATAAAGAATATTCCGTCTTCGTCTTCCAGGCTCTATAAGCTCCTGATAACCTAGCTAACCTAAGCTAACCTTTTAAAGTTGTCTAATTTTAATTAAATGTTTTCAATCACTTGAGAAATCTTGATCATATGTCCGAATATCTTCATTTTTATGTAATTGTCTGTATTTTCCAATAAAAATATCCAAAATGACAGAAAACAGACAACGGTTTCCAATAAGCCAATATTTTCCAATCTAAAAGATCAATTAAAAAAATCTCCAGATTGTTGGATTTCAGGTTCGAAAAAAATAATTAAATAGACATTATTGCGGACACAACGCAATCCCATTTTCATGAGGTTACCACGTTGATGCATATAAGTTGAATACAATCATACATATAGGCAGACATTCTCACCTAAAAATATAATTAAGTTTGCACAGGATGTTTCGTGTATCTTCCTACGCGCCGTCTCTTCGAAGGTTCAATAACCACTTTCATTCTCGCCGGCGCGGTGTCTAGTACGTGCAACGTTCAAGGCGGGTACTCATCTGCAGCGTATCGTGCAACGTAACTCACAGAGCTAATTTCAATTACGGAGGCCCAAGAGGTTGTTACCGTCACGGCAGGGACCGGGGGCTCACTACCTCTCGCTCCTTGCGTGTCACCTCCGATAACCTCAACCGTAACTTCAGGGCGTAACCGTAAGCGTAACTATAGGTAACAGGAAAACCGTAACTTTTCAAAATATTAAAATATTTACTGTATCGCACTCGAAGTTGGTAACCAAGTATCATAATGGTGGCATCCTGATGACAGCGCTGGCGGTATTTTGAAAGACAAAGTGATAACTATGACATATATACGTACATTCTCTTACGCCGATTTCCCGGAGGGGTAGGCAGAGATGATAGAGCGATAGCTATGAGTAGTCTAAAATATGTTTAAAAACTTACGGCATTTCACGCAGCGGGAGGAGACATTCTCCGACGTTTCGATCTAATTGTTCAGCCTGTCGTCAAGGAGGCGGCCGCTACGTCCGTATGCAGCAGCCGACTTGCAGACCTCGCAGAATTTGCCAATTTTTCACTGCACTTTAATGTTTTCCGTTTTATTAATGTACTATGTAACGGTACTCGATTTTAATTACTCAGTTAAATAGTTATTTATTTATTATATTAGCAAAATGCTAAGAGCTCGCGTATATGTGTGTTTGTTACGCACTACCCACATTCTCAGTCCTTATTATCAGTCCTTATGACTTAGCATTCGGTTACGTTTTATTTTAGAGGCCTATAGAGCTGACCCATCTCAATTCACGAGTCTCATTGTGTTCGTGGAAATACCAGCATGCAGCTCGTAGTGTTATTCAGTTTACATATTACCATGACATTCCACGATACACAGTAGATGAGAACCCACCTATTGCGAATTCACTCCAACACTCTCTTCGCGGCGGACATTCATCTGATAGTAAACTTAGATAATGTCTGTTCAGCTCTTCTCTTCGTTAAAATAATGGCAATACATTTATTTTTCATTTGAAATATTATTAGTAATGCCACATTGCATAAGGTATACAATATTGTACAAGATACAGCTACTAGTGGTCACAGCCGGAAGTTGGAAGGTGATTTGGGAATGTGGTGTATTGGGCTAATCATTACGCCAGTTTTGTAATTAACCATTCCATAAAAAAAAATTCTTACTCTAGTTATAATTCTACGGAAAAATAACTGGATATTCAGAATGTTACTTCGGATACCATCTGAATTTTTGAATTAAAATTCTAATTGATAAAGTCACTTTAGGTTTTATTATGTATAATTTATATTTTAATTTACATTCCTCGTAAACTATTTTTTCAGTTGTGATAACTTTGGAGCTGTAATATGGAGAGCGTTAGTGCTGAAATGTACCCTCTTCCGGCCCGGATGTGCCCGCCCCGGAAGGCGTCACGTCACCGCTGCCCGCCGTCATCTCCGAAGCCCCGACCGCAGCTCAGTGCCGCCTGTCTCCCGCTAATCCTCGCCTCATCCCGACAAGAGTGAGGTTATTCCCTCCGGCGGCGGGGCGACGGCGGTGCAGCAACCCCGAGGAAAGCCGGCAAGTGGAGGGGACCGGCGCGGGACCGGGACGCGCGGCAGTGGGCCGGTCAGTCACCGCACCGCAGCAGAGACGCGAGGCCGCCTCCCCGCCACCAGCGGAGCATCGCGCGCGACCAGGGAAATTCGGCGGGAAACGCGCCATTTTTCGGCGCCGTTGCGGACGTCGTCCGCGAATCGAACGTTCGGCGATTTGAATTCGGAACGTCTGACGGCCGTGTCATGTGTGTGCCAAACGGAAGTGGAAAAACTTGGTGTTCTCAAAATTCGGACTGTAGGGAATCTAACAGCGGTTTCCGGTTCGGTTCGCGATGGAACTGAAATCGGAATCTTGTTAGTAAACTGGAGTGGTCAGCGGTGTTGGATGACAGCCGTTTCCGCGACTTGTCTGTGGTCGGTGCGCGTGTGCTGTGCTATGTACTGAGCCGCAGTGAGTGTACTAGGATCGCAGGAGTAACGAACTGATTACGGAGGTGTGTATTTGTTTTCTCATGGGCGATAATGCTCTCGATACAGATGTTTGCTTAGTTGAATGTATCTTGTTTGATTTTGGCTTCGACTGCGTTCATTACTGTGGTCACGTAGACCCTGATTTGCTTAATTAGAGACTCATCATTGTTATATATTTCTAAGAGTTATATTTCTGTTATATATTTATATATTTCTAAGACTTTATGTAATGGGGAAATATGAAATGCTGGCGCAAGTAGGCGAGTTTTAAGTATATTCGTTCTCCACAGATCCTTGAATGCTCGCAAAGATAATAATGTGTTGACTCGCTCCACGTGTTTCGTTTCCGTGATATGAGACGTAATTCGCCGGGTGCACCCGAGCTGAAGTGCGGAGTTAGTTATTGATGTTTTCGTGTGTCTATGATAAGCGATGTGGCGGTGATAATATTTGACTTTTTTGCGTGAAATATTTGATGAATGTTAATGATATTCATTATGAGAAAGGTATTAATATTGATGTTAAATGCATCGTATTTTTTCAGAAATCTCAATATAACAGGGAGCGGTTCTCAAACAAACAAGATCTCATGATATTAACTTTTGTAGTTTGATTTATTGAGAATGCTGTTAAACAATATTATATGGCTTGGTACGGGACTAAAAAAAATAAATAAAGGTTTACATATGTGTACGTGAGTATGTTTATAAATTGAAAGTTCCAAGAACATATCTGTTTATATTTTCCTTAGTAGTTTGGGATTTCAAGGAAATTATTCAAACTCCCGTAATCTGTCTGATACATCGAAAACATTTTCAATGCTCAATCACGTAACAGTAATACGGTTGGACGAGCTCGTAAGCAACAAAATAAACAGAATTCATAATGTAAAAACATTAAAAATGATTGAACAATAAAAAAAATTGTTTAAAAAAAATCTCGGCTTCAATCACTAAGAGAGTAATATTCTTTCCTAAATTGAGATGATGACAAAAATAATTATTCAAATCGGTTGAAAATTTGCGGAGATATCGAGTAACATACTTACAAAAAAAACCAGCCAAGTGCGAATCTGACACGCACACAAAGGGTTCCGTACCATCGTATAGAATCGTAAGAGAATTACGACAATACAGACGTTTCTTGTATGTCGCCCCCCTTTAATTATTTTTTAATTCGCTGTTGTAGCGGCAATTGAAATAAACACTCTGTAAAAAATTCAACTGTCTACCTATTAAGGTTCATGAGATACACCCCTGTGACAGACGGACGGACAGCGATGGCTTAGTAATAGAGACCTAAAAACATACAGACGAGTTGAATACTCGTCCTTTTTTTTGAAATCGGTTAATAATAAAAGTAAAATAGAAATATTCCTTACGAAACATTTAAAAATAATTGCTATTACATTTTAAGGAAAACAGTGATTATTAATAATTTATAGTTCGTGAAGCAGAAGGTAAACCAAACATAAATGGTGGATAGATAGGGCCATGAGCGAGGTCATAAGCGACCTATTTAGCTCCGATTACCTTAGCTCAGCCCCACGGTTAGGAATTTTTTTATGAACCAAAAAAATCCGCATTGAAACTTTCATTTTTAGAGTTCCGTACCCAAAAGGTGCCAACGGAACCCTATTAACTAACGAACTAAGCCTCCGCTGTCCGTCCGTCTGTCACAGGGCTTTATCTTATGAAACGTAATAGGTAGGCAGCTGAAATTTTCACAGAGTTTGTATTTTTTTGTGCCGCTATAACAACAAATAGGTCAAATTAAAAAATAATAAAAAACAAACAAAAAACGTGATTTTTTTTTTAATCTTCGTGTGCGAGTCCGACTTGGCCGGTTTTTATTTTATACAATTGTAACAGCTGACAATATTTATGATTACTCTGTCTAATATATAAATAATATATATATATATATATATAAATAAAATAAATAAATAAATATATGTAGTAATGATATAACGAATTAATTAAAATTACATTCGTTCATTTCGCCTTCAACCAGCAAGCATGAAAGGACGAAATCGGCAAGTGAAATTCAATTGTATGGGGGCGGTGTATCTACTTTAGCATACAAAAACGGTGGTGCAGGCGAGTCAGTTCGCTTACTAATTCGCTTATGCTGATTTTATCGAGTCCCAACGACACCTAAGAACACGCATGAACTTCATAGAGCGCTATTTAGTGCAACGAACAGTCGATGTTGCGCGTTCCGAGTTCGTAAGCACGCACAGTTAGACGTTTTCCACTAACTCGAGGCTTTTTTTTATGCAACCTGACATGGATTGCTAATACCACACAACTTTTTTTATTATTTGTTTCTCAACACGTTTTTATTATTTGTTTCTTCCAGCTATATGAGATAACTAATGTATTTTCTTTCATTTATATTGGATCGTGCCACTGTAATTCTCACGTTTTTATTTTATGTTTCTTCCAGCTGTGTGAGCTCGTAATTGGTGTTATTTTCATTTATATTATTTTCTATTGTTATGTAAATGCACTGTGAGCTCGCCTTAATAAATAAATAAAAATAAATAAAACTACCTTTATGATATTAGCCCAATACATCACATTCTCGAAGGGACTAGGTGCCATGCCTGGACCTTCCCTTTATGAGCGTGGCTACATTGAACTCTATGGAAAACACGGACAATTTTTCATTGCCGCTTTGACCAACTTTTCATCCAATGCGATGGTACCAACGCGGGCGGGCTTAAACCCTACCACCTAGTAGGGGAAGGTGACCTACAGTTTTACATGGATTCCGAACCATGGAGCAGCTCGCATTCATGACGAAATGCACTCATCGAACACAGAAAGAGAAAGAAAGTGGTGCATGTCGGGGCGAGGAATTGAACCCGGACCTCTGGTACGCTAGGCCAGTCCCCGCGCCACTAGGCTACGAGCCGCCATACGAATGAGTTCCGATCACTACTACCGTCCTTCCATGCTCGCTGCTTTCAACACAACAGTCGTCGTGGTCAACTTGGTCCATTCGTCGGGTCTCCTGCAGTCTATGTTCCTCCGGGATGGGTGGGCAGGATACCACCACCCAGCTGTCGATTACAGCGTGTTGACTCATATCCTAGTTTGTGACCGGTGTTACAGTTCATAGTCTTGACTCACTCACAGTTCACAATAGGTAACTTCGGAGGAGCTTGATCATAGCATGACGATGTTGTGGTTACTGGGTGCTGCTGGCTTAATTTTTTCCTAAGACTTAATATGATTATTTATATTAATTTAAGCAACTTGCATAAAGCAACTCTCCGGGATATACTAAAAGAAGACAAAAATAGCACTGCAAGCCGTGCCATGACACTCGATTTGATCAATGAGCGGTAGAGACTCAATTGACACCAGCCTAGTTGTATTCTTAATATATAACAGCGATAGAGTGTAAACTGATATTATTTGACTTGATCAAGCAGCGGCGGACTTTGAACATGCACTATACTTGATCAAGCAGTAGAGTCTGAACTGAGACTACCCGGATTGATCAAGCATCAGTACAGTCTGAACTGAGACTCATCCGGTTAATTAAGCAGCATTACAATCAAAACTGAGACAACCCAGCTTGATTGAGCGGCGGTAGAGTCTGACCTGAGAATACCCAGCTTGACTGAGCGGTGGTTGAGTATGAACTGAGATCACCCAGCTTGACTAAGCGGTGGTAGCGTCTGAACTGAAAAATCCATGTAAAACTGTAGGTCCCCTTCCCCTACTCGGTTGGTACCAACGCATTGGACGAAAAGTGGTCGAAGCGGCAATGGAAAATTGTCCGCCCCTTCCCCCCAGTTCAATGTAGCAGTGATCATAGAGGGAAGGTCCTGGCATAGCACCGAATTCCTTCGGGAGTGTGGTGTATATCATGACGGTTGTTGTATATATTAGCTATTAATGTCAGGTTCCATACAACGATCGTGGTTAAGTCACCTTTTACGACATCCACGGGAAGACGTACACTGGGACCACTTGCATTATTTTTAACTGCCGGAAACCATAACGTAAAGTCTCGTGCTATAAAAAATATTACGTTTCAGCGCACTGAGTATAATCTTTGCGTACAAGAGAAAGCGGTGGCCATGCTAAAATGTTTGCAAAATGTAGAGACATGTGTCGACCGCCAACGCTAAAGGTGCGATTATGCTATGGCAACATCGCGACTATTTTAGCGCGTACAAAATATGACGTATATATAGCATTAATGCTTTCTATCTAACTTGTCCGCGTTTTTTTTATGTTACTGGATATTGGGGGTTACTACATCACCTACTGTGATATCAGCACATCACACCTCAAGGGAACTAGGTGCCATACATTTTTACATTACCATATTTGATTGGATGGAAAACACGGACCATTTGAGATCATCGCTCATTCAATTCGAAGATACCAACCCGAACAAGATTTACCTACCAACTATTTAGTAATTCTTCCAAAGGACAGCCTGACCTACAAACGTGATGTGACTTGGTTTTCGCAGCCCCCGTGAAAGTTCGATAGCCTTTTATTTAATTTTTATTTATTTCGTAACAAGTTATTCAACAGTGTTATCAAAGGATAGTTTTACAAAAGTCCTTAGTCTAATGATTATGGCCAATAAAATTATTGCATTTATTATTTTGGTATTTTGAAGTGAGAGGTGTTTGCCAGGGGGTGGAGGGTGTGTGTGAAAAGGTTGTTAGCTTAAGTAAATGGTGTACGCCGTTCAGAGAGCATGGAACGACGGAAGTAGCAACAGAAGCTCGTTTCGGCCTATCCACTCTAACATGCAACGGCGGCAGCGCCGGCGAGTGAGTTCGCTTACAAATAATTGTCTCTCGACACGTAAGAACGTATGAACTGCACAGGACGCTATTTAGTGGAACGAACATTTGATTTTGCTCGCCCCTAATTCATAAGCGAACTATTTAGAACTTTTCCACAAATTATTGGCTTTACTGCCACCATATTAATGAGTTGACATCGCCACTCTCGTTGTTCCATACTCGCTGACGCCATCTGTCACGCTTTACAAAAAATACATGTGTTACACCAGCGTTCGTGTGGCCCTGTTTACACGCGTCAACTAACCTAAAATATTTAAATTTGATAAGATAAGCTAAATTATTATTTATGGCTATTTTTTAATGTTATATCGTAATAGCACCACGGGTCGATAGTTCGTTGGCAGCGGAGAAAGCTGTAGCCCGGCCGTAGTCGGCGTCTTGCACTTGTCTTCAGTCCGTACCCTGCACTGTAATGCCTGTAGTCGCGAACACAAGCCACTTGGAAATTGGATGCTGGATTGGTTTGAATTTGGAATGGTCTCTTTGTCGCAAACTTATGTTTACGATCTTTATATTTTTCTCGTGGTTTTCGTTAATTGTAACATTGATCCTTCGTATATAAGTAATTTAAAGTGTAATCCATACCCTTTCTTTTGAATTTACGAACTTGTGCACCAGGATTATTCCTGAATTCTTCGCATATTCAAATAAACACTGCCGGTCTAATTTCATGAATTTATCATTTTATTTTATAGTTTTATGTCGCAGTGAAATATAACAAACTGTGATTTATCCGTTATAATAAAAACCGGCCAAGTGCGAGTCGGACTCGCACACGAAGGGTTCCGTACCATCGTAAAAAAAAACAAAAAAAACAGGTTTTTTGTATGGGAGCCCCCTTTAATTTGAATTATTTTTTAATCTTACCTATTTGTTGTTGTAGCGGCATAATAAATACACACTCTGTGAAAATTTCAGCTGTCTACCTGTTACGGTTACTGAGATACAGCCCTGTGACAGACGGACAGACGGACGGACGGACGGGCGGACGGACGGACGGACGGACGGACAGCGGAGGCTTAGTAATAGGGTTCCGTTTTCACCCTTTGAGTACGGAACCCTAAAAACGCGCGAACTGTTCCATAAATGCCTGTGATAGCAATGGCGCCCATGAGCATTCGAAAATGTGCGAGGGCATATAATGCCTTGCCGGCTTTTCAGGCTACTCTTAAGGGGATGATCAATTCAGTTCTATAAGCGCGTAAGTGAAACCATATTTCCTTATTTTTAAAAATAATTACGCTGAACTTTAGGCCTATCGTTTGAATTCCGTGCTCAGGAATCCGGAATATTGTCAGGCGTGAAACCATTTTAATAGCGGCTGTCGAAGCGATTTTTGTCAATGGAAAACCTTGAATCATGCAATATCGTGCTCTGGAACCCGCCTAGCGGAGCAAAGCGGTCGAGAAGCAGGCTATAAAACAAAAAAGGTAATTTTATAACATTTTTTTTTATTATTAAAATGTTTTCGAATAGACAGTGTTATAAATCGCTTACTTGTTTAAGTCTTACGTTTCGTCCACCCAATTGTGGACGGCCAATCGCGGCGCGACCTGGAGGACTTCCGACACGTCGTCCAGTCAGAAGACAACTGCAGGTCGCCGGCTGCGAAGATTGTAGCTGTGGGTAACTCCAGCCGCCGATGAGGGTAGTTCCACAGCACGTTGCTCGGCGATGAATTTGTCCGTGCAAACGATGCTTACGGTGTCCCTACTCGATAGCATCGGCCACTGAAGCCTCATAGTGCGCCAATAACGGAGACCACGACGGTGAAAGTTTCATGCTTTCATCACCGTTAAAGTTGTGACTAAACAAGTAAGCGATTTATAACACTGTCTTTTTTTATGCTACCTGACATGGATGGCTAATACCACACAACTACCGTTATGATATTAGCCCAATACACCACATTCCCGAAGGAATTTGCTGCCATGCCAGGACCTTCCCTTTATGAACACGGCTACATTGAACTGGATGGAAACACGGACAATTTTTCATTGCCGCTTCGACCATCTTCTCATCCAATGCGATGGTACCAACCCGGGCGGGCTTAAGCCCCACCACCTAGTAGGGGAAGGGGACCTACAGTTTTACATGGATTCCGAACCATGGAGCAGCTAGCATTCGTGACGAAATTCACTTATCGAACTCGGAAAGAGAAAGACAGTGGTGCACGTCGGTATTGAACCCAGGACTCTGGTACGCTAGGCCAGTCCCCGCGCCACTAGGCTACGAGCCGCTTACTATCCGCTTCTATCCGAAAACATTTTAATAATAATGTATAATATAATGTAATAATAACAACAGTGAAAGTCTAAATAAACGTATTTTTTTTATTATTATATAATAGGTATATATTAAATGATAATTATTATAAATTGTATATTTTTCATGAGAATATTTTTCATGAGAACTCCTCGATGTATGGAGGAGTTTTTTCTTTCCTTTTCGAAATACTTTTAGAACAGGGGGTCCATTCAGAGCAAGAGTGAGTTCGAGTTCGGGAGTGAGTTAACCTAAAAATAGCTGGGAAATATATTGGTTATGGTGCTGTCTCTACAACAAACACAAAAACAACAATCGTTGTTATTAATATTATGTCCGCCTACAGAACCAATACGGTAAAAACAACTAAATAAGTAAATGAATAAATAAATAATAAAATAAATAAGAAAATAAATAAGAAAAACAGCTAATCTGGTTGTATGTAGCTGAACGCCCCCTCTTGTGTCCCGCGCCACCGTCTCTATGCGGATCGGATGGCGCGAGCCGCGCCCCTGGAGCTGCAAATATATTATTATTTAAATAACGGAACTGTTATTTATGCTTCCAACGTAATTATTTACGGGGCAAACCTGATTTTTACCTAACTGTAATGATGTTCTAGAAGTGTGCACACATTAACTATTTAAAAAAGTGAGTTGATATTTAGTTGCGAATTCGAACTCACTCTTACTCTGAATGGACCCTCAGGAGTGGTTCATTTTCAAGTATACGAAAAAACGGCCGCAGTCAGGACACCCGTCTATTGCATAATAATACAAAAGTAAACATGATTGTTAAATATGATATAAAACGTACAATATGCGCTACTTTGTTTTGTTATTTTGTTTGCTAGATAGAATATAAATTTGAAACAAACAGTATGAAATAATTAATGTAAAATTTCTCATCTAATCAATAACTAATATTTATTTTATTTTTTCAGACGAACTCTGCAACTTTTCTTCTGCTATGAAGGAGAAGGGCTGAACTTGAGTTTCCTCAGCATTCTACTGAAAATGTAAGTGATACATGTTTTCATTCATTCATTTGTGAATAATTTCCCACCCTTGCCTGTCAGTACGAGATTCTGCAAGCATAACGAATAACACATATTTTTATTACGAACAGCAATATACATAGTTGTGTTATTGATACCACCGTAGAAAATATTAAAGTGGGCATCTAGTTTCGGGACTGTAACGTCACAACTCGTTAAGAAAGGGAGAGAGAAATAGAGAGAGAGAGAGAGAGAGAGAGAGAGACGAGCATGGAAGCCATTGTGTGTGTGTGTGTAATTCGCTTACGATTTTAGGAGTTTAGGATGCACCATATCGAATGTTCGTTGCACTTCGCGTCCTCTGAAGTTCTTACGTGTGGTTGGAACTCTAGAACTTTAGTAGTAAGCGCATCACTCGCCAGCGCTGTCACCATTGCATGTAAAATGTGGCTAAGCTGCAGCCCGCATACAAAGGCGTTTCTGTTGCTGCTTCTGGCCTTCCATGCTCGTTGTTCACCACCGTTGCTCCTTGCCACCGTAGTCATAGTAGGGACCACTGCGAAATATGTAACATCTGCTTCAGGGTCACAGTCCAAAGTGTGGCTTTCATAGATGTCGATGACAACTTACATTTTAAGTTTGTACAATTATGTTTTGAAACATGAGAATTTATCTACCTAGAAATTAAGAGTACCTCTGTGAATTACAGAAACCTGACCTGTGCAATATTTCCCTATTCCTCCGGAATCGTATTAGGCCACAAAACATTACGTCGAAGTGTTTCAATGTTCCTGCGGCCGCGACAAAATTATCTCGAAAGCTCGCTACAATTTCGCTACGCCAATCGGTGCACCAGGCGCTCGATTCACTGTGGACTCTGGATAAATGGAATTAGGTTCGCTTTTGGCGCGCACTATCGACGCTCCGGAAACAGTATATGACTAGCTCGTCGTTTACGAGGTCTTTCACCAGCAGCGAATATAGGTCAGCTAGATTAGCGAGACCGTCTCGACGACGCCCCCCCCCCCCTACCCCGGCCCCTCGCACCCCCGCCCGGTGCAAGTAACTGCGGCGGCGGGGCGGTGCATTGTAGAGTACACTTCCAGTCAAACCGCCCAACCAGAAAAAAAATCTCGTACAGCTCGTGGTGGAGGAGGACTTGCATTTGATGCGAGAGGTTATGGGTTCAAATCCTCGCCCCGGTCATGTACCACTTCCTCGCCGCACCACTCTCTTACTCTTTCCGAGCAGGATAGGGGCATTTCGTTACAAATGCGAGCTGTTGCAGGGTTCGGACGGCGGGGGCGGTGCATTGTAGAATACTCTTCTAGTCAAACCGAATAACTGGCAAAACTATCTCTTGGAGTTACTAACTTCTATACTGTAGACCTATTGTTATCGTATTATTATTCGTGGTTACTGAGTGATTGAGTGAATATAGAACCGGTACTTTTACACATACTGGAAAATTGGTGCATACCCGCTAATTCACCAGAGATACCGTCCGAAGAAAAGCCGTCAATAGTTCCCTGTTTAACCTCACCCCTCAGGTGATCTAGCTTCATTGTAAGTAATCGTTGCAATCAAGTGTGACGATAGTGACTAAAGTATGGATTACCGGGCAGAGGGTGGGCTGTCAGGTGTGCTGACAGCTGCAGGTTGGGACTTGTGATAGGCGAGAAAAATTTAATTAATAAAATCTGTGTGCTTGTTATATAATCCGAAGTGTATTCATTTATTCAAGTCATTGTTATGAAAAAGGTCTCAGTACCCGGTTGTTAGGGTTTCGTACCCAAAGGGTGAAAACGGAACCCTATTACTAAGCCTCCGCTGTCCGTCCGTCCGTCCGTCTGTCATGAACCGTAATAGGTGGGAAGCTGAAATATTCACAGAGTTTGTATTTATTTTGCAGCTATAACAACAAATAGGTAAAATCAAAAAATTATAAAAATTTAAGGGGGGCCTATACAAAAAAACGTGATTTTTTGGTTTCGATGGTACGGAACCCTTCGTGTGCGAGTCCGACTCGCACTTGGCCGGTCTTTGCTTCCGCCGTCTTTTCGTTCATTCCTCACGTGCTCACGTCCCCAATTTCTTGGCGCAAATTAGTGGTCACAACTATTTGTAGGAGCCCGGTGTTGCCAGCACATTGCTCGTGCCGTTTACTGGAGCGACTCAGAAGTTGCACTGCAAGTCGTTGCCACCGTTAGAAATAGGTTATCGGCGCGGTTACATTTCTACAACGTAAGTGCAGAAACGATAACGCAGAAACAGTTTAGCTGTGGAAAGGGGCGCGCGGCCCTACTTCAACTTGGTTGTTGATATTACCTTATCGGAGCCGTATTTCCGATATTTCGCACGGATTGTTCTGGGTTAATGGCGAGTCCATTAAGCACGGAGAGAAATGTGCACTTCGCGAAATAAATGTAGAAGGATTTCTCTTCAATGCAGTTAAATTACGACTTTGTATTTGTGTGTTGACTGTCTTGAACGCAGAATTATCTGTGTTTTCCCACGGCAAGTATGTGTAACGATGTGCATTACTTCAGTAGCTTTCAAGGAGTTTGCTTGTTTCTCAATTTTTAGGGTTCCGTACCCAAAGGGTGTCAAACGGAGCCCTATTACTAAGCCTCCGCAGTCCGTTCGTCCGTCTGTCACAGAGCTATATCTGGGCCCCGCTATATCCCACGAACCGTAATGGATAGACAGCTGAAATTTTCACTGAGTGTAAATTTCTGTTGCCGTCATAACGACAAATTAAATCCAAACAAACAAAAAACATTAAAGGGGTGCGCCATTCAAGAAACCTTCGTGTGCGAGTCCAACTTGCACGTGGCTGGCTTTTAGGGTTCCGTACCCAAAGGGTGCGAACGGAACCCTATTACTAAGCCTCCGTGCAATGGTACGGAACTCTTCGTCAAAGTCCGACTCGCACTTGGCCGGTTTTTATTGCTTTCTGTCATCAATATGCTTTGTCTAGATTTCAACTGTAAAAAAAATATTTGTTCGTCACATCGATCGACATTTTGTTTTTATAGATTCGTGGGGTTATTTGCAAGGTTTTGACCTATGGTACCTTTGATCAGCTGTCTCGTGGTATCGAGATAAGATTTATGATACAATCATAAACAAAAAAAGTTGCAAGTGTTTAAAGCAGGGATTTGGTAATTTTCAATAATATAGAAAAAAGCAGATTATCTCTACTAGCTTGATTCTTACCATCACGCTAAATTGCCTAAGGGTTTAGAAATCAGGGAAAGACTGACTGTTTTCCGATCCCCAGCAAATTATTTCAAGTGCGACTTGAGTCACGACCGCGAGTCGGCCGCAACGTCGGATCACAGATGGCGCTGGGGCGAGGGGTTGTTACTGGCCAGGGGCGGGAGGTCAGTGTCCTCAGCAAGATGTAGGTCACACGCCCCCCTTGCCTCCGATCTTTCCGCACCAAACGCCTACCTATTTCTGTTTGCCTGGTAGCTTCGTTCGGCATTCGGCGTATCGATATTAGAGAATTGGAAATTATTCAGGGGGATAACGGTTGAATCATTGATTAACTATGGTGGTTTTATTGTGGTGGATGATAGGTTGAAGTTATGTATTTCTACATAATATCTCCAAAATTCCTTCAATTCCATTGCAGGATAGTTTAGTGTGTGTGTAATTAAATACAGAAAGTATTTGCTGACAAACTTTAACATTCGTATTCAGAGAACTGTCCTATTCCTGTCAAAACTTAGTACGAGATTAGCACCGGACTAACCATACAAAAACCGGTTTAGTCCGACACAAAATGAATGTATGGGGAAAACGAATTTTTTTTACGTCGTACAATAAATGTTACTTACCTGTTTTGCTCCAAATAGGTCAATGTTTGGACCTGTATACCTGTTTAATGTTTGGACCATATCCTGTAATTACCTTTCTATTCAAATATAATTAATTGCTCTCGGGGGCTCTACCAGAATTCATATTTTTTACCCATCCTCCTTTAGGGATAATAATAACTAAAACTAATGACATCGAGATTACAATATCAAGACTGACTGACTCAAGTTCTTAAATATCGGCTGTTTTCTTAAAATGATTATACACCATTTGCCGTCTTTGATCGCTCTTTATGCTCGTCATTTACCCGTCACAAAGCCACTATAATTCAATTGCTAGGCGGCCATCGCTTCGAGCCCGCCATTACGGCGGTCGTCCAAAGAGAAGCGTTGCAGCCGCTGCGCGCGCGCGCAAAAGGGAAAGTCGCCGTGAGTGCTTCCTGAATCGCACGCGGAAGCTAACTGCATTTTCCGCGCTAGAGCGCTGCGTGTGTTGGATGCGCGCGCGCTACCATGTTTGTGTGTGTGTCGGTTACAGCTCGTAGAGCCCGAGACGAATCGGTTCTATATTTGAATTTTATAGTTCAACCGCTCCTGTCAGCTGCAGTTGGAATTCGAATTGCAAAATAATGGAACATCCTTCGACACAGGCTGGAGTTTATATCATGCTTAAGGTGGCCCATCCCGCTTATCTCCCCATACAAAAGGGGAAAGAAGATCACGCCCATATTTCTTGTCAGAGATCCAAAATTTTGCTCAAAATAGCTTTATTTGGTCGAACTAGATGTCTGATGACCATTGGCATTGTAAAATTGTGTTTGGTTTCTAAGTTATAAGGTCCGAAAGTTTGAATTTTTCGCGCGTTTTTTACAATAACTTTGGAGGTGGATTACGCAATGATAAAGTATTAGTCAAAGATTAGTCATCAGACATAGCTTATTTAATCAAGATTTATAATCTATTTGGTTTTTGTTAGATTTTTGACTACAGCGGTCGTGGTTTACTTTTAGCTATCAGTCGTTTTGAAATCATAATTTTCGTAAATCTTACCAAATCATACACTATGCACATTGTCTTTTCTGTGGACATGTTGCATCTTCCTCATCACGGAGCCCGTCTTATTCTTTGAAACAGAGAAGGTCCCAGAGCGCAACAGCACGGTTTTGTACCGTGCCCGCGAATGAGTTAGACCCGCCGGGTTGGGCCACCTTCAACACGAATTTGATTTAGATTTGAATCCGAGAGAGTTTGCTGGAAAGCGAACACGGACTTAAGTATTTTAAGAGATTAAACGGCACTCTACTCACGGCATTATTTGTACGGAGCACGACGTTTCGAGCCAAACATTTGGCTCATCTTCAGGTGAGCTCCCGTGTTCAGCGGCGGCCAACGGGGACCTGTCAATTTGACGTGTTCCGCCGTTGGCGAAGATTGAAGTTGTGGGTAGTTTGAAGGTCTCGAGCGGCCGCGTTCCGGAGCTCCAGGGAAAGGCAAAAGGCGCAACTGTATCTTGACTTTCACTGCACGCCATTGCCTTCAGCGGAGCAAGTACCGGATTCCACATCGGAGATAACTTAAATTAAATCTTCTCGATTAAAGTTATCGTGCTTGGCGATTTCAATGGACTCACGGACGGTGTGAGGGATGTGTCGTGTTTCAGCCGTCAGAATTTTCAGAGTTTTTCAGTTTTAGAGTGCCGTTTAATCTCTTAAAATGAACATTAACCACGATAATCTAAAAACTTACATACAGACTTAAGTATTTCTCGATCATGACAGACTTTCTGTTTTTTTTAAAAAAACCTTGTTACTTCCTTGATTTACTTTTAAGAAAGAAGCCATCGTTGCAATGCGAGGAATGTTTATTTTCATATTTTCTTCTTACTTAACTCGATATTTTTATAGCTTTATATTTTTTTTATTCTATGCTTTATTTCTATGCTATTATTTATTCTATTCTATTTTTTTTTTTGTGTAATTCACATTGTCTAAATTTTGTCTGCTTTAACTGTTTGATTGTTATTTCTGCTACTAACCTAATATGTTAATTTTGTGCTTCATGTTTGATCGTGCAGCTGTTATTCTCACTTTTTTATTATTTGTTTCTTCCAACTATATGAGATAACTAATGTATTTTCTTTCGTTTATACTAGATCGTGCTACTGTAATTTTCACGTTTTTATTTTATGTTTCTTCCAGCTGTCTGAGCTCGTAATTGGTGTTATTTTCATTTATATTATTTTTCTATTGTTATGTAAATGCACTGTGAGCTCGCCTTAACAAATAAATAAATAAATAAATAAATGCGTCATTGCATGATTCGTTCTAGTTGATTTTTCAGAGATTACTAGATTATTCTAGGAATTCCATGCTTCAGAAATGCGGAGGTCAAGAAAACAAATGAAGTGTCAGCGGTTGTAAAAGCCATTTTATCGCCGGAAAACCTTGAATCATTGAAATGAGCTTGCTTTGGAATCTTTCCGTCGAGAAAGTCGCTTTGGCAACCGCTGTAAAAGCAGTTTTCTCGACCGAAAACATTCTGAAGCGTAAGCATGGAATTCCTAGAATGGGCCTGCTGGGCAGGATTAACCCATAGTAGATAGTAAGTGAGTAAAGGGCTCTACAGTTTCGCGTGAAGGCCGATATTATAAGTAAGATAAGTTCACACTTAAAAATATATGTGTCAAAACATCAAATAACTCTTCCCTTTCTCATTATTCGAATAAGAGTGCGATGGCACAACATAACATTTTTAGCGACGACGTCAGGCGAAAGCTGAGCGTAAGCGTTTCACCTTTATCTGTGAATGGAACTCGCGTTCGCTTCATGAGTGCATACACGGGGTCCCTCCTCCTGCGGTGGTGTGGGGGGAGGGGTGATGGTGCGCCGGCGCAGCGCAGCGCGGGGCGCGGGCGCGGGCGCGGGCGGGACGAAAGCAAGAGTCGCGCGCCAACCGGTTCCGCGCCTCTGCACTGGGTTAGTCGTGTACGCACGGCGCCGTTAGATGCCTCCCGCCGCCGCCCGCCTAGAGCCTAGCGCCGACACGGCTAGTGAGGCGCACTCTCTCGATGCCTTGGGAGCGTACAGTTCACCGCCAGGTGTTTGAACATGCGAAGTTGAATTGAGAAAGAGTTGAAAAAGAATGAGTTTTATTGTTGTTACGACCGGCTTGTAGCACAGGGGCGCGTGGACTTGCCTTCCATGCCATAGCTCGTGGGTTTAAATCCTCGCCCACTTCATGCACCACTCTATTTTTCTTTATGAGTTGGTGTTCCATGATTCGGAATTCATGTAAAACTGTAGACGCTCTTCCCATACTAGGGCTGAGATAAATAGTCGCAACAGAAACTAAGACTAACGAAAAGTAGTACTTTATGACGTCACTTTGACACATTTCGTATGGACGAAATGGCAAAGTAATGCAAAGTGACGTCACAAAGTACTACTTTTGATTAGTCTTAGTTTCTGTTACGACTATTTTTTAGCTAAAAGCTAAAACTATTTGCCAGATTAATTTTAATCTTCACGTACTATCGCGCATTCCCATCCCTGGAAGTAACGGTTCGTAGGCGCGAGCTAGCGCTGCGCCCGCGCCGACTCATCGTGCATCGGGGCGGTTTCACTTTCGGCTGGAATGACGTCAATAAGTCACTGTCCGTCTCCCTCGCCCTAAACAGCTGGAAGCGAGTGTGGCGTTATTTTTACGCGAATGTGTTTAATTTGATGCTTAAGAAAGATATTTGTATACATTGTGTATGTAAATATAATTGTTAGCAAAAGTGTTAAGAAATTTTTGTTTCTCAAATAACTGTACAAGTTCAAATTAAGAAAGATTTAACTCTGCCACAGTAGAAATTTTCATTTATAAGCAACGAGAAAAAAGAAGAAATAAAGATGTTTTTTTTTATTCTCGTTGTTTGTAAGGAAAACATATTCGGGTGATAGTTCATGTGTGGCGGGTACGGTGATGCCGTTTGTGCTTAGGGTATTAAGAGAGTCGTCACCATTGAACTAAAAAAAATAACAAGAAGGGCCATCAGAGTCAAACATCATACAAGTGATCGTTTCAACTCGTTTTCCCCTCTAGCCAATGGCGTTGCCTTCATGAATTTTTTATTTTTCCGCTCTCAATTATAATTTTGAATCATCAAACGTTTTGCCATCGAAATTATTCTTAACATACTCATATTATTATTTATAACCATATATAAAATATGAATATTCAATTAACACACAAAACATTACGCAAATCAGGTATTTTAAAATTGCAACTTTCGTATTTATCTCATCTCAGAGATCTTTTTTCTTAACCTGGTATCACTCAGTTATCTGTCCCATTCTGTTGCATGAGAGCGAGAGGGACCTAAATAGGAAAATCATTTATGCTAGAACGGGCGCGCACTTGTCTGAGAGAACACCATCCTCCGGTGAACGCGATACACACACACTCACACCACAAATGCATGACTGACAGAGACCTATAGTGAAGTACTTCATTGGATATACGTATGCTAGAAAGAGATACTGGCTTTCCGATAGTTTTGTCGTTCAATGTCGGATATCACGATAACGACACCGCGCCGTACGCCATACTTGCCACACATTTTACACCATTTGATAAAATTTTGATAGCAAACCTGTGATATGTGATTCCATCTTCCTTCTTGGCTTTCCCGTAATCGTATTTACTTTTTTACACTACCAACGATGGCATAATTCTTACTTTCTTCTACCATAGAGCAGCATCTATACACTCGGCAACACGCGCGAACGCAGTGACGGGTTTATCGAAACTGACAGCTCAGGTACTCTAAATTTTTCGAATTAGAGTACCTGACTTGACACGCAGGGGAAAGCTCAGAACGGATCTAAATGTTTTTTTATATCGATGGTCGTCACCCTATCAATTCCCGTTACTACGGGCGATAACTATTTTACATGCTCTAATGTTTTATTAGGTATTTTTAATTTTTGGATTCTAAAATAAATTGTCGAAATCACGGCGAAATCTACGTCTGCATTTTTGATTTTTTTAAATATTGGCTTATAGTAGACATCGATAAAAAGTTGTCTTTTTTACGTATTTTCGATTTTTTTTATTAAAAAATACGGACATTTACTACTAAATCAAAAGATACGGACATATAACGAACCTTTCTCAAGTTATTTTTTTTATTATAATCTGATAGCGTTTAGGGGAAAGTAAAGTTTAGGGCCTGGACGACGATTTCGCTAGTACAAATAGTGATGACATATTAATATTTTAAAACTTACGCGGGACATACTAATATGATTGAAGATGGAGCCCATGTGAGGCTCCGAAACGTCGGACAGCACGTCCTGCTCCTCATACGCGCGGTAAGCCGTCAAAGTAAATATCAAAGAATTATTACAGTTTACAGTTGTCCTCATCTGATATGAATCATCACGATATGATGAATAAGCAGTGAGCGTTACTGTATCATTCCTTGGGCGAAAAAAGCGGAAACGAGTTAGGCAATTTTTAAAATTAGGTAGAATCTAGTCTAGATCATAGAGAATCCGTTGAAAAAATAAAGACTGGCTTCTTTATTCTCTTGAAGGAGTACCGTAATGCTGCCATTGATTACGTATTTATTTTCAACCTGAATGATCTGCATTTTGAACTGTCCGCGACTGTGCCTGGATCATATAGCATCAACTATCACTGGAACAGTGCAATAAGCGGCTCGTAGCCTAGTGGCGCGGGGACTGGCCTAGCGTACCAGAGGCCTGGGTTCAATACCGACATGCACCACTGTCTTTCTCTTTCCGAGTTCGATAAGTGCATTTCGTCACGAATGCGAGCTGCTCCATGGTTCGGAATCCATGTAAAACTACTAGGTGGTAGGGTTTGAGCCCGCCCGGGTTGGTACCATCGCATTGGATGAAGAGATGGTCGAAGCGGCAATGAAAAATTGTCCGTGTTTTCCATCCAGTTCAATGTAGCCGTGCTTATAAAGGGAAGGTCCTGGCATGGCACCAAATTCCTTCGGGAATGTGGTGTATTGGGCTAATATCATAACGGTAGTTGTATGGTATTAGCCATCCATGTCAGGTCGCATACAAAAAAAAAACTGCAGCTCTCACTAACTCACTGACACGCCGCCGGCGGGGTGCAGGGTGCAGGGTGCAGCGGGGAGGGGGGGATGCAGCGGGGAGTAATGCACTTCCGCGTGTCTGCCGCCGTCTCCGCCGCAGGCTAGCTCACTTTCACCTCCGCTCGGCGCAGCCGTGGCGCAGCGCCGCTCCCAACAACTCGCGGAACGCTTTTAGAGTGGAGATAAGAAGTCGGTGGCACGCGAAGGGATGGCGGAAATAATGGCTGGTGAGATATCACAACGGACCACTGCGGCCAATGTCACTAGCCTGGAGTTTTGACGCCCGTGGGCTCATGTGTCGAAGACTGCATGTTACAATACCCGAGAAATGACCTCTATCATTCTTATCACATATTGGAATCTAAATATTCGTTGCGAAAACAAGCATGGTGCTGAACCCAAAAAAACTAAAGGATTTCATTGCAACTTACTGTGTGGGAGGGTGATCCCATCCGGGGTAATACTGTCGTATTGAATCTGGTTAAAGGGCAATTAAAAATTGCCTGTTATCCATCCAATTAAGTTTATTTTTATTTTATTTATTTATTTGGAGGAAACACAGATACAGATAAAGTAATAAAACAGTAAGTTAACAAATGACTATAGAACGAACCTGCATCCTAACCTATTCCTCGCTAATTAAATTATACATAAATTAGAGTGACAGTATAGCAGTCCTATTGAGCCATATTTTTTATTTTGTGCTTGAAGTTGCGCTGAGAGTCAAACAAGATGTCTAGGTCAGATAAGTTCTTATTATAAAGCGAACACATTCTATGTAAAGGGTCCCTAAGTTCAATCTATAGCCATGCTCAAATGGAGAAAATAAATAGTCCTGGGGGGTTACCATGGCAAATTAACAGGCCAGTGCATGAATAAATCTGACGTTAAGTAACATTTCGTATTTTAGTTCTCATTTTAACTGCTCACAAAGAACATTATACAAACTCTTGACTACCATAATGACATTTTATTCCAAATTTATAGGTAATCTAATCTTGATTATTCTGGTGTAAAAAGCCATCGCAATTTTTAAACAAGGTACTATCAATCAAATATAGACTTGGTAGAGAAACAAATTCATGCTACAATGTAATACCCATAACGATATGAGGAAGTGGTTCTAATTCGGCTTGCAAGATGTGACCTAAACACCTACATTACATATAAACATTGCAAGTTAAATAAAACCTTTTAAAAAAAACAGCGTCTTGGAAATATTATATTTTTTTCTGTGGTTGCCTGTCAATATGTTTGTTTAGATTTTCACTGTAGTTCGACATATTATTATACTTTTAACAGTGTTCAGATTAATTATTTAGCTCGAGAGGTCCTCCAAGTGGCGTCGCGATTCCTGATGATGTCCACAGCGTGGTGGACGAAACGTCGAGCTAAATAAGTAAGCTGAACACTGTTTATCCGTAAACGTAAAATAATATGCCTGTCAATATTTATTGAACTTGATAGTCGTTATTTTGCAGCATATGACGTACGTGCCCGACGACGCCCATGCAATTTCGAACTTACGGGGGGGGGGGGGGGGGGCTGCGAAAACCATGCCGGCCGGCCAGGTGCTTCTTCACACCATGTTTGAAGGACCCCGGGTTGTACCTTAGGGTAAACACCTCGGAATGGAGTTCATTCCACTGTTTTCCGATCCTATAAAGAAAGGATCTAGAGGATCGGTGGGTTATTATTTTTGTAAAAATTGTAGAAAGGGGGTTGAGGTACAGCGTTATGCTTTTCACTGCGAGCATTCTCCATGGTAAAGACGGTAGAATACAGAGACAGAGACCCTCGGAGAGACCTGCATCCCTTCGGAGTTGGAAGGTCTCCAAAATCAGGGATACTTTAGGGATACGCGCGGCCCGACGCTGCATCGAGTCCAGGGAGCCAAGCAGGTTCTTACCTGAGCCGTCCCACCAAAGGGAACAATACACCACGCAAGACCTTATCAGCGCCTTGTAAACGAGCGTTTTTGGTCATACTGACGCACCCTGTTGAGGACTTGGCGAGGCAAGCGTGGCATCATCCTCGATATGACGTCCGAAATCAGCACTTGGTGGAAACCAGGCTTTCTCATAATTGTCTTACAAATTATAACCTTTTTTGTTGTTTGAGATTAAATACATAACTGCGTGGTGTGCTCGCCAATACAGCTCTGGCTTGTAACTTCCTATTTTTTGGGATTTATAGCAGAAATAGCTCCGAACGACTGTGGCGCCATCTACATGGACGCACACGGCGGTGCAGGGAGCAGCCAGACCACCTCCCGCGCCTCCAGCCCCTCGAGCGTGGACTCCACCTACATACATAATTAGCCGGAAATGGGTCGATATTTGTGTGTTGGCTCTCAAGCTGCGCATCAATCACACGGAACCGACATCCCCCACGCGAGTCGGGGCAGCCCCCCCCCCCCCCCCCCCACCCCTGACGTCAGGCAGGACACGTGGGCCGCCAAGGTCGGCGGAGTTCGCCGCCCGGCCACCGGACCGGACCGGCCGGGGTGAACGGCTCCGCGCGCACCCAAACACTGAGCGGGCGGCGCGGCGGGGCGGGGCGGGGCGGGGGGGCTGCGGCCGGGAAATGTGCGAGCCTGGGGGGTCTATTCTCGGGATTAAATTATAATATTAAATTATTTATTTTCACACACAACAATACAATAGATAAGTGACAAATACAATAAAAAAACAGTAGTGGGAAACCAAGCAAAGAAATATAGTGATGTGTGAAAAATGGCTGTGGCTCAGCTGGATGTCAGCAGGGGCGAACCCGCTGGCCGCTGGTCTTCCGCCACCGCCATGAAGGCGTGTTGAGTAATCGGGAATGTTTCCGTCGAGAAAACCGCTTTGCCAGCAGCTGTGGAGAATGGAAAGATTCCTGATTTCTGAGCACGGAATTCCATGAATCGAAACCCCGGATGTAGGTCCCCGCATGGGGCTTCTTCGCGAAGTGAGATGGAAGTGCATCCGCTTCGAGAGAACAAGGGAATTGGGAATGATCGGAGTCGTTTTTGACCGCCAATCGGTCATAAGAGTTCAAATTAAAAAAGTTTGAACACTAATAATAAATATGAAATTGCCAAAGGAATGGTAGCTTTCTTGAGATCTTATAAATTACGATTTTTTCACGAGATCATGATCTCGGTAAATAAAAAAAACCCATTCGCTCCGACAACCTCTCAGATGTGTTTCTTTATTTGTATTTACACAATTTCGTAATGGTAGACGAAATAAGACAGTGTTAGAAATCGAGAACAAGGTTGACACTGCCAATGACGTTTTAAAATTATGTAATGACAATGACGTTTTAAAATTATGGCGCTGTGTGGAGAAAGATAGGTTTCTAGCGTAGGTACGAATGCAATATTATTTTGTGTTCTAGGCTATACTGTGTTGGAATTATTACTCAAAGAATGAATCTTTCACAATAGTCTACAATAAAATAAATTTAGAGAATTAATTTTCTTTGTAAAACGTGCTATAATAGCAAATACATCAAACATATTAATACATTAATGAAATTCATGAAACATTTGTGCTCTGTGACTGTTTAAAGTTAATCTGGATTTTAAAAAAATCTCTCATAAATATATTGCATGAATACAATACATTTCACATATTCAACGCAACTAAAATTGGTTCAGAATTGCTGTACACTAGGAATAATACGGCGTCACAGAATAAGTGTGACGGCATCAAACTCGTGAGCGCACACATTAAAAAAATTCACCGATCGAGCGCGAATCTGCCCCCAAGCGATCGCCTCCCGCTCGGCTGCTAGAGCGAGACGGCACGAGCGCGCTCCGCTCCGCCCGCGCGGCTAAAGGACGGTCGTTGACCTGACAGCGGCGTTCGTGAACTCCGAAATGCTCGATATTTATATCCGCGGTTCAGATACCGCTTCGAGCGCTTCGATAAGCGCCGCGTCGCTAGACGACGTCTATTTGGTGGTCGGGTTCTTGAACCTTTTCTCGGATGTATTCAAGCGATGGAATTGATTCGAATGACTGGCGTTAACAATAGAATGTTTGTGTTTCGAATCGATGTGTGTGTGGGTTCGTTTAACTTTTAAAATTGGAATGATTTAGATACACTATGTTTTCTTCACATATTCAAATAAAGAATTATGGAATTATTAAAGAATATACTACCTACCTACATACCGTTTTGCATTTAACACATGATTTTAAAATATCTTCGAACCTCTATAAAATATCTTACCCTTATAAATTTTCTAATCAATTATTGCATAACCAAATGTAATAGGTCTGATGAACATCATTCATTGAACAAGATTTCTGCCGACTGCTCATTATGATTGGAAATAAAGATATATTTATTGGTTTCTGTGGTGTCGCAATCCCCCAATGCCTAATCTTAGGATGCAAACTGATGATTCATTCAATGAATGACGGTTACTTTTAACATGACACCTCCTATTGGCCTTGAAATGTGTTGCGAGTCCAGCGACTGTTGTACCGTAATGAAGCGGGCACGCACGGCCGCGGTTTGTTTTGTTGCGATGCGCCACCGCCGTCGCCGCGCCGCCGCCGCCGCGGTGTCATTGGCACGTCGGTAAACAAACCGCGCGCACCGCTGCTGCTCGCCGCACGTAGTCGACGTCACGTGTAGCGCGGGAGAATTAGGTACGATTGCAATTTTTTTTGTAGGTATACATATACTATAAAAAAATTTTTTAGGTGTACATTAAGTTCTATTTTCAATTTAAGTTTTAATAGGTACTGTTATCAAATAAGGATTCAACTAGATGTGAGAAACCATTGGCACCTGACACACAGTGTAAACTAGTTCGAGTGCCTATGGATTCAAAACTTTTAGTGTACAAAAAAAAAACAAAAATTGTATGCGCTTTTATGGTAATAAACCATTATTATTATTATTATTTTTGCTCCTCTGGTTGCCATGTTGCCAAATACCTATTTGACCAAAAAGGTGTATGTTAGAGCAATTAGTGTTTCGCTTTCTGGACCATCAATGTAATCACCATAAACTGGGAGTTATCAAGGGCAATTTGAACAAACTCGATAACTTATCGAAATCCGCTTGCAAGGTGCCTCGCTGAGCGTGATTTCGCGAGGCGAGGTGTAGGTACCTATTTGGATTTTCTAACATCCACCCATTTCGGTTTTTCATAAAAAATATTCCTAAAATTCAGAAAAATTGTATATTTATCATTACATTTCTTTTGAAGAGTTTGTGTATTAAAATAAACTTCACAACACCTTTTCTTCTCTTAAGGGGGTGAATTTCGAGAAATCCAGACGGACAGACGGACGGACGGATGGACAGCGGAGGCTTAGGAATAGGGTTCCGTTGGCACCCTTTGGGTACGGAACCCTAAAAAGGTTACGACAATTGCTTTGTTGCGAAATACATGATATGTATGTTTCGTAAATCATACAATACATGAGCAGCACAAGTGTCCATCGACCGGCCCAGCAACGCGCCGGTATGCGCAGACGCAGCCGATAAAGCACGTATGTAATTACAAACAAGGCGAGCGCGGCGCGGCGGGTGACGCGTCCTGTCAAGTTCATTGTCATCCGCACCCACACACACGCACCGTGCTGTTGCTCTCACTCACACGCACGCACACACCCTCACACACGATCCACATACTCGGAGCCACGTCCGCAGAATCGTTGGCAACCATCGACGAAACATAATATCTCCTGACGCAGAATATTGTTCACTCTGTGCAAACATATGGGAATCGAATCTAACTTTCGTGTGTCTGAAGAGACTCGTATAGGTCATCTGAGTTCGACGGCCCGAATCAATTGTCGGTCACAATTAAAATGGCACAGCGAAAATTATTGACAAGATTTGTCGGGTCGAACGCGCGTAGAGCGCCTAAAATTGGATTGCTGTCAATTGGAACAGAGGAAGGACAAACCTCTACGAACGTTAAATACTTATATCCCGACCGATCGTTGTGTTAGTTTAGGCCAAAATGTAGACATAAGTCCTTTAATAATGGCCAGGGGTCCATTCAGGGCAAGAGTGAGTTCGAATTCGTCACTAAATATCGACTCACTTTTTTAAATAGTCAATGTTTCCACACTTCTTGAACATCATTACAGTTAGGTAAAAATCTGGTCTGTCCCGTAAATACGTATAAATAAAGGTTCCGTTTTTTAAATAATAATATATTTCCCAGCTCACTCCCGAACTCGAACTCACTCTTACCTGAATGGACCCCCAGAGTGGTCAGTCCGAGTTCTCACATAATTTGGCGTTTACGGAACTTCCAAGTTACGTAAAAACTTCAAACTCCATACAGATTTTTACTAGATATTCTGTGGTTTTACTTCTTCAAGCTGTCAAATTCAATCTCGGACTTCCGATTTGTATAAAAACGTGAAGTCGGCGTAAACGGCAACGTCCACGTATTTACGGTGATGGTGAGTAAGCTTTCAAATCAAACTCGGACTTGCAAATTTTAGTTCGCTTAACGCCCACTACGCGCGCTCTTCAATGTCTCTATACATTTTAAAATGCCAGTCTATCGGTTGGGCGTAAACGCCAATATAGGTGACAACTGGAACTAGGGGCTCAGATATAAAATGTATCTATGCTTCCAAAACCAGTACCGTTACTTACTGACAGAAAACGCCCACCCTAACCTGGTGGAACTACAGATTTTAAAGGAGGAAACATTTCTTGAGTGCACTAAGGAGGGATTTTATAAAATTCCATCCCTCATAAAGGTACAGCGGAGACGAACGGCAGCATGCAACGAAGACCGCTAGTGACTACACTGCTACTCCAAACACTACTCATATGACTAAAACGTGCAGAGTAATTATGTCATAACAAACATATCTATTAATAACTCCTAAACAATCTTCACTCACACACACACACACACACAGACTAAAACAAACGCCGACGTTGAAACACCACCCAAGTGCACAGACGAAAGAGATTGAATTCGCGTAGCAACAAGAACACTTAGCAGGGTGCACTGCGGAGTTGGTTCGCGGCCGACGTTCGCCGACTGAAACCGAATACCCTGAAAGCCGAAGGCGGGCGGAAACGACCGAAGACGCTTTCCAGCGTGGAACGCGGAAAACGCTAGTCGTGTTGAAAATACGAGGCGTTCGTTGAACCCGACCGCGTGGCTCCGCTGCTGCACTGATATAATGTACAAGCTGATGTTTTTATATATCGTGTGGTTGGAAGAAAACCATCGCAAATATTAATATGGCTCTCTGATCTGTAGACCTCGCGAATCTGTCTTTGCGTTCTGAACAAACGTTCACTTCTATTTTATCCATTATTTTTCTTGTATTTTTCTCCTATTAAATACCTACTTATCCGTATAAGTAACGGTCTAGCCACAAAAAGAATGTTTTTTGACATATTTGAAAATGTTTAAACAAGATTAAAAAAGCTAAAAATCTACGATAATGTAAAGAACATTAAAATCCTTGCTTTAACGTTAATTTCGTATAAAATAATGCGCTGGGGTTTTATATCATAGCTTTTTGGAAATATTATAAAAAAAATATAATGCTAGATTTGCGGTTTTAAGAGCAGCAGGAAAACGGACTGTGGGATCACCACCCGCCAGGTGGGACATTAAGTGCGTCGGCGGAAGACAGTGGTTGGAAAAATTGGAGAGGCGTATATCCAGCAGTCGACGCAAACACGCTGACTGACTGACTGACTGAGCAGTGTATGACATTTAATTTTTGAAATTCTTTCAAGTTCGTTTGTCCTTATTAATAACTCAACAATATTTTCATAACACACGGTATGTCACGTTTTGAGTCCTGTTTTTTATATAGATAGCAATGAATAATTCGCATTGCGTTCTATTGTCTAAAAATTCTGAAAGGATGCGACGCGAATCTAAGTTATGACTTTTAGCCACCTAAGCAGCGGCACTTATCCTGCGCGCGCGGGCACGGGACCATCTGCCTTGCACACACGCGCATTTCCGGGACACACACGACGTTATACGTGTAGCAGTGTTAGTGTGGACACTCCATGTCGAAACCTTATAAGGGTGGGATTGATAAATGATATGAAAATCTGTGGCACAGGCGGTTACCCTACATGCTTCTGAAATTATGTTCTTGAATGAATATAATTCGAATTAAACATTAATTGTTGTGCTGACGTGAAATGTTGAAGTTGATGTTACTAATTTCACTGGCCAACAACATTTTTGTAACTGGGGTTCTGATGACTGATTTAGATTAAGCTTTCTGAATACAATAAAAGTTTCAAGGACACCAGGGTTCTATCACGTCAAGTTTTTCAGTTTCATTCATATTACTGTATGTATGGAACCTAGTATAGCTAAAAATATTCGTGCGGATGGTACCTACACGGATTGTGTGGAAGAATGAAATATACATAAATTTAAGATCATGTATTGTTCTATCAAACTTGTTATATTTATTACATTTAATTGAAAAAATAATTCACTAAAGAAACGTTAAGAAATCAGTTAAAATCTGAAAATTCTTTTTAGTGTATTTTTTTCCTATTGTATTCATCTTCTTCGGTTTCCCTCTGGAGATACCAACAGTAGTCCACCATCATGATGGAATTAAATTTTCCCTGATAACGCTGCTCTATGGTTGCCATATCCTGGTGGAACCATTCACCTTGTTCGTCACTTACTGCCCCAAGGTTTTCGGGGAAAAAGTCGAGATGGGAATGTAGAAAATGATTCTTGAGAGATATTCTTGCGCCCATTTGTTGATAGCAGCTCAACAGTTGATTTACTAGAACAACATAATTATCGTACTTGTGATTGCCTAAGAAGCCTTCTACTACGGCCCTGAAAGAGTGCCAGATGGCCAGCTGTACAGGAGTGAGGCGCTTTTCAAACTCTTTATCTTTTAATGTTTCCCGTATTTGCGGCCCTACAAATATATACCTTCCTTCAACTTTGCTTCGGATATTCTGGGAAACTTGGTCATTAGATACTGGAACCCAGGTCCATCTTTATCTAAGGCTTTAACAAAATTCTTCATAAGACCAAGCTTGATGTGAAGAGGTGGCAAGAAAACTTTTTCCGGCTTCACAAGTGGAATATATTTTATGTTTTCTTTTCCAGGTGCCAATTCTTCTCTCTAAGGCCATGTTTTCTTTTTGTAATGCTTACAAATTCCAAATGTTGCCATTTGAGAAACGGTGCTACCATGTAAAATTTTTTTTTGCCAATTAGTTAACGGTGATTACTAATTTTATTCAAAATTACACAGGAACGTAATTCAAAAACGTGACGTGGTAGACTTTTTTTGTTAACACATTTGGATTCTACCCTACAACGACTTCCTCGATCAGTTATTTTCATATGAGTTACAAAAAAATAATAAAAAAATTTTGGCCAGTGTTTTTATTACTATATTTTATATACTATATTACTAAAATTGAGCTTCACTAAATTACATGTATTTAATTATTTAACTGGGAAGTGAAATTTTGATTTCTATACATATTTATCTTCAATTTTTATTCCTATTTGTTTGTATTTTGCAATAAATATTCGAGTCATAAATTGAATTCTGTGTTTGCAGAGAAGTCGTAGAAATATTAGTACATATTATATTTGGTCTTAACACCTAATTGCATTCAATTCCATACGGGCGTAACTGAAATAATTTTATTATTTGTAAATATAACTTCACTTATTTTTTCATTTCAAAAGATAATAGATATATTTTATTGTATAGTTGTATTTGAAAAATATAATTATGCACATCTGAAGCTACCATTATTTGTCCAAACGTTTTTTATGAATATTTATTGATATTGGCCTGGCAATCGAAGCATCTGAGTCATACAATTTTACATATATCATCTACAAAATTACTTATTTGAGAATCGAAATTCATTGCAACACTACCGAACATTTAGTCGTCGCTTATTTCAACGAAACACATACGTCGCTTATTTCAACGAATGTCCGATGTCAGTCAGATGTCAGCAACGCAGGTTAAGCCTTAATTACATTTATAAGGATGCGTTGATTACGGGAGGAAAGACATTATGAGTGTACAGCAGGTGGCGAAATTGGTAGACGCAATACCCGCTAACGGTATGTTTTGCTGGTTCGGGTCCAGCCTTGCAGTATATTCATAAAGTTCCTTATTGCAGGGATCTTACTTTAATTAATGTGTCCTTGCTTAGCGGTCGATTCTACGAACATATCCCATTCGTTGAAATAAGCGACGTTATTGCTGAGTACGAAAAAGTTTATTTACTTAAGAGGATAATGAGGTTATCAAGTTCGGTGCAATGGATCGTGCCTGATTTACAGGGATTTTTCCTTAATTAATGTGTCCTTGCTTCACAGTCGACGTACATGCTTAGTACGAAAAAGTTTGTTTACTTATGTATAATCCTTTAAATACTGTGTGTGTAGGAGACATTGATTACGGAAGGAAGGATTGTAAGAGAATTCCAAATTGTGGGCACGTATCGTTTTTCGCGTTTTAAAAAAAAATAAAAGTTCCTCATTGTGTGTATGTATCTATCTATATGACAAATGAAAGAGATTAAAAGCTAATGAATATCTTTGAATTCAATATTTATTACTTCAAAGTATTCAGATAAGAATTACGTGGTTTTAAGTACTCAATATTCATATTTACACTTTAAAGCAGAGGTTATGTTAAAATTTCGGCTGCATAGTGCAGCATGGATGCAGTTTTGACTCCGAGCGTGAGACACGTGACGTTGTATGTGTGTGTGTGTGCGTAACCATTTGATAGCACTTACACGTGCAGCCATCCAAAAGGATTTTATAACTTTGCGCATGACCGCTGTGGAACCGAACCTTTTGTCCTCGTGTGTCTGTTCTAACCTCCGTTCCAATTATTTTTTTAACAAACTCGTATGGGTGGCTGTGCGAAGAGACCAAAAATCATCAAGAGGTTTACCATGGTACTTTAACTTAATATACATGTATCCAATCAACAAGCCACTCGGAGCTCTAACTTATTTCATCTTCCACTTAGTAGAAATAATGCTGGTAAACGTAAACCTTTCTTCCGAATGTTTAGGACTTCCAATGTAAAATTTAATTCAGTTGACCCTTTTACATATAAATAATCAATCCATATTGAAACTTGTCAATTATAATGATTAGTGAGTAAAGAACTTCATATGAAGGAGTATTTAAAGGCTTCATAGGCAAAATAAAACATAAAGCAAATAGACGATGTTCTTTAATCTTTGATACAAGCTAAATTTAAAAGACACTATGAATATATAACGTGTACATTTTTGAGATGTGTTTTATATACTATACTTCATTGATTATTTATCTTTTTCACTTGTCACTAAATAATTAATATAGATGCATATTTTAATAAATGTTTTCTAGTTAAGTGATAAAAATTCCGTATGCATTAAAACATATATACTTTGTGGCAACAGTTGTTAAATTAAGGTTGAAAATATTGTTCAGTTTGATGATTTCTTTATTGTTAAATTGTCTGTAATCTGTTTTGTTGTCCGAAAATAATTTTAAAAAACTCTCAGGGTGAACAGGCAAGTGAGTGATTCTATCAGATGTTCAGTTGCAATTCATACCATTCTAACTGTCAAACGACATAATATTCGGCCATGTGAACTGAAATTGACCAGTTAGCATGGTACGAAGAGCAACTAAACGGCGGATTGATTTACTGAATTGCCCGTAACCACTCAGAACCGCCAACATCCCTCGTCTCAGGAAACCATGGTCAGCGAGGCACCATGCCACATAATTTGCAGACTAATACAATTTGCGGCCACCCCACTTTCACATTTATCGTTTCTATAAGTCTCTCAAGGATGTGTACTTACCACTTTTAATAAACAATACAATCATTGCTAGTCTCAGTTGTCACTTAAACTGACGTTTACGGAACTTCGAAGTTCGGTAAAAACGTAAAACTCCACACAAGTTTGTACTAGATATTCTGTGGTTTTACTTCTTCAAGCTGTCAAAGTCAAACTCGGACTTCCGATTTGTATGAAAACGCGGAGTCGGCGTAAACGGCAACGTCTACGTATTTACGGAAACGTTGAGTAAGCTCAATCTCGGACTCGCAAATTCACACTGTGCGCGCTTTTTAATTTCTCCATACATTTAATAACGCCAGTCGATCGGTTTGCCGTTAACGCCAATTTCGGTGACAGCTGGGACTACGGGCTCAGGATACATTAATAATACCGAATACTTTCAAAGTTCGGGCCCAAAAATTAGGAAACATCTTTGAAGGATCCTGTCAAATCCCAGGAGGATTTATCAACTGCTCGCAAACGTTAAACCGCAAATAATTTAATTGTGTACAATTACTCAGCGGCGCTAAGTGCAGGATTTGCAATCCAAATCCGTATAAAAACACATTAACTTGCAGAGCTCACCCAAAAATATCGCGACCGGACGCGCCGGTTACTCGCCAAATCAACTCTGGGAAAAGGAAAAGTTAAAAAAGTACAGTCTGAGTAAATATACATAAATTGACTTGCATCCGGGCGCTAAGTTAGCACGGAGGGGGCTTCTTGTGACTAATTTAATTTCATAAATTTATTCAACTGCTGGTTGACTACACTAAGGCTGAGATAAATAGTCGTAACGGAAACTAAGCCTAACGAAAAGTAGTACTTTGTGACGTCATTTTGACACATTTTGTATGGACGAAACCTCAAAGTAATGCAAAATGACGTCACAAATTACTACTTTTGGTTAGTCATAGTTTCTGTTTCGACTATTGGCCCTTAATCTTGTACAACGGTCCGGAACCCTTGGCCGGTTTCTATTATAAGATAATGACAATTGCAGTTTAGTTTGACATAAACAAAAAAAAACGATAAACATCCAAAATCTTCCATAGCTGATTAGCTGGTATCTCTCAACGTTTAAAAATAATCTCAGATTAAAGGATGCGTAAGCGCACGTCCACTTAGTCACTCGGGTTAATTCGTCGGTCACCCGGAGCACCCGGAGTGTCGCGGCTCAACTGTTTTCGGGCATTTCGGTTTGAATTAGGAACGTCACGGGCCGACTCCGCCATGATTGGTGGCCTCTCGGCCTCGCGTCTGCTAACTGGAAAGTGTAACTGTGGGCGACTTTAAATGTAATTAAAAGCGCGCGCTTCTCGTTTTCGTTCTCGCAAAATATTTTGTCTCGCGGATTCGTCGTTGCATTTTTGCAAAATGTTCAACAGGATGGCGGTAGGAACGAGTAATACGAAGATAAAAGGGACTTTAATTGCATAATGTTTAATGTGCAAACTGCGTAAGAACAATCAAATGCCTGATATTGAGACAAAGATAATACTAATAATTACAGGCGAAAAAGAGGGTCAATGAACTCGATTATTCGTAACAAAGTAAACAAGGAATATCGGCAACTTATTGGTCCCCCGGCAGGATGTCCGAGGACCGCAGGAAGATCCGGCGGCGGGGGGTGCGACGAGGGGTGGGGGGTGAGGAAGGGTGGCGCGGCCGGGGTGCACCGGGGGTGGACGACCGCTGCGGAGCGGGTCGTCGGCCGCGCGACAGGGACGGCGATACCGCGCGACCCCGCGCCAGAGCGGGACGCCCGCCCCGACCGTCAACCCCTCGCCGCTTAGGGGAAACCCCGCTCAATCGACAACCTCGTAAGGTGTCGTTCCGCTTGTGACGCTTACGGAGATGGGTCCTCGTGGCCCGGGGAGCGCGCGTGCGTGTGCACCAATACGCGCGCGTTTCGCTCAAAATATTGATTTTTCCCGCGCGCGCGCGTGTGCGTGCGTGTCGCCGCGTGTCACGCGCCACGCGTGTTGCTATTTCTGGGCGAGCACGTGGCGGGTTGTTTTTAGAATTTTATTCGGGCGTCGATTGCGATCTCGTGACGAGATAGCGGCGTTTTAGTGCTCTAGGGGTTGCTTACGCGCCGTCAGGGTGGCTCTACATTTAGAAATGCCATGTTGAATTACCGGAGGCTGCGGTTTGGTGTAACTTGTAATTTTACGGTTTGACTTACCATCATGTTTTTACAACCTAAATCGTGCATGGTTGAGTTGAGAAAACTTGGCATTGACAAATACCGAACATTATCAGAGACAGATGAAAACTCTTTTGTCATGCTCTGCATTTTTTAATGCAAGATTTGTCCGTATTTTCCATTCAGTGTAATGTAACCGTGCTTATGTAAATGGAAGGTCCTGGCATTGCACCTAGTTCCTTTGGGAATGCTGTGTGTTGGCCTAGTATTTGAGCGGCGTGTAGCACAGATGCGCGGAGACTTGCTTTCCATGTCAGAAAGCATGGGTTCGATCCTTACTCGTTCTGGCACCACGTTATTTCTCTTTCTGAGTTGCGTAAGAGCATTCCGTTTGATGCGAGCTGTTCCATAGTTTGGAAAACATAAAAAAACTGTAGGTCTCCCTCCACTACTAAGTGGTAGGGTTTTAAGTCTGCCTGAGATGGTAACATCGCATTGGACGAAAATCCCCGAAGTGGCATTGATAACGGGTTTCTGCTTTTTATTCAGCTCGATGTAGCTCGCAAAGGGAACTTTCTTGCATGGCACCTAATTCCATCAGGAATGCTGTGTGTTGGGCTAATATCATGACTGACATGACTGATTGAATAAAAAAATCTTAATATTGGACTTGATATTGTTGTGTTTGAAAATGTTCTATACAAAGTGGATTAATAAATAAATAGACTAGGTGTGGTATTTTTACCCATGTACAGTTACATAAATAGGCTCTAAGCCCAGATTGCATGAAGAGACGGCTGAGTTAATCAATGTTCAAAACACGTCACTTTTAGTGAACCGCATGGAGTTGCTTTCATACTGTCCATTCAAAGTGACGTGTTTAATCATACGCTGACGTGGATTTTGATTTTTTGTCCTTTCGTACAATCGGCCCTAAGTGCAGATTCACAGATCACAATAAGGTCACGTCAGGCCCGCGCTCCGGAACCCTAAGTCCCTGAGTTGTGTGCGTTTGTATAGCATTGAACTTGTACCGAGACTATCCTCCCCCACCACCACCCCCCCTCCCGCGGGTCACTGATCTCTACGCTTTCAGGGTTAGCTTCATCCCCCCCCCCGCACCCTCCCACTTCTCTCCTGCCTACACAACTATTTACAGGTACTAACATATAACGTTATCTAGATATTATGTACACATAAAAAAGGATGTTCTGGTGCATTTGGTTTTAACCTTAGCTGCCAATTTTGTGGATACAATCACAGAATAAGTAATAGCGCCAATATATCTAGTAAGGAACTGGTATTGCAGAAATTATTTACATGTTTGTTGTGATATGTGGATGGCGCTTGGACTCCTTCCATGCCAGAGGTCATGCCAATTCCCGGCCCCTGTCATGCGCCGCTTTTTTCTCTGCCTGAGTTCGATAAGTGCATTTCATTACGATTGTATGCTGTTCTACGAATCCGAAATAATGTAAAACTGTGAGTCCCCCTTCCCTTACCGGGTGGTGGACTTAATCCGCCTGGTTTGGTACAGTGAAAAATTGTCTATGCTTACGGTTCAGTGCAATGTAGCAATGCTCATAAATGAAAGGTCCTGGCATGTCACCTAATCCTTTGGGAATGTCGTGCGTTGGGGCTCTCATGACGGTGTGTCATCCATGTCCAGGTACATAAAACAAATTTAAATAATGTTCGTGTTTGCAGGCAACGATGTACAATTAAAATGTATTTAGATTGTTTGTAGTAACATTTATCCTTACAACGACTCACTCACACAAGCAGGCGGCTTGGGTCGAGCGCACACCGACACACAGCACGTTACCCTTGATTTCGCCAAGCTCAAGGTCTTCCACCCTCGCAGCTGTCCCTCTCCCACCCGCCTCGCGAGCCGCGCGTCCCTCTCGCTCGCGCATCCGGAAGTTGCCGAAATCCGCCGAGTGCGGGTGAGGTCGACGAACCCGCCCGATATCGCCCCGTGAACTTGCGGGTATATACGTTGCGCAATAAATACAATATCCGAAGAGAGGCGGCGGGTGCAAATGTGTCCTTTGTTCTACAGGGCTGGTTGGAAAATTTATGAACGTATTAAAATGCATTGTAATTTTTTTGTACGTGCGGTTTCCTCTCCAGCAGGAGGAAAGCACCGCGAAAAACAAATACCTTTCATTGCACACCTAGATTAAACCATACAGAACACAAGGATTATGATTTTCATTCAACCGTACCAACCTGGGCGGGATTAACCCTACCACCTAGTAAGTAAGGAATGGGACCTACAGTTACACGTAGAATCTGAGCCATTAACGAAGAAACCCTTAGACTCTTAAGACATGCACGGGAAGACATACTAATTATATTATTTTTACCACAGATTAAGTATTCTAACGTAGCGGAACCCTGTGGCTGTTCTTATTGATATTCGTTTGTTTGAAGGATATTATTGCCGGTAATTGGGTTTGCCAAATCAATGTAGGATTTATTTTTAATTTTCTGCACATTAGAGTATAACTAATAACGAATTTCTTACTACTCAACCCCAATTGACACGAAAAATATATGCAACCGTATTCTTTTTTAGAGCCACAAAAAAAGAACATGTTCTGAACCTTTTCAGTTACTAATTCAGTCAGGCATAAAAAAATCCACCTTAGTAAAACGGACAAAAAAAAACTAAAAACATGGGGTGCACAACAGCTACATCTACGTTATTGCACCGATTGTTTTTAGGGTTCCGTACCCAAAGGATGCCAACGGAACCCTATTACTAAGACTCCGCTGTCCGTCCGTCCGTCCGTCGGTCACAGAGCAGTATCTCATGAACCGTAATAGGTAGGCAACTTCAACAAATTTCACAGAGTGTGTCGCTATAACAACAAATAGGTAAAATAAAAAAACACATGATTTTTTGGTGTTAAATCATGTACGATGTAACGGAACCCTTCGTGTGCGAGTCCGACTCGCACTTGGCCGGTTTTTTTTTCGTTTTCGTCATTTTAGTCCGTTTAAAAAAAACAGTATTTCGTTTCCTTGCTGTGTTATTTAGTTCGGGGATATGTTCTAAGGCTGAGATAAATAGTCGTTACCGAAACCAAGACTAACGAAAAGTCGTACTTTGTGACGTCACTTTGACACATTTTGTATGAACGAAATCTCAAAGTAATGCAAATTGACGTCACAAAGTACTACTCTGCGCTAGCATTAGTTTCAGTTACGACTATTTATCTCAGCCTAAGTGTAGAGGCTGTAGCTAGCCCACCAGAAAGTTAGTTTAAAATCGATTAGAAAAAAATCCTTCAATGTTAAGCTTATCAGTACTTGGTGGAAGAGACCCGAAGTTTGTTTCGATTTAAAAAAATCAGCACCTAAAGTGCCTTTACCACTAAAGTGCTGATTATTTTGTACTGGTATCGATTGCAAGCTGCTAAGATAGGCCTTTATTGTGTGGCGATTAAGCTAATCAGCAGTAGGTGGAAAAGCCTCTAGAACTAAACTGCATTAGGTAAATCATAACAGAGTCTGGCGGCATTAATTGTCAGAATTAGGGTCTCTTCCACCAAGTACTGATTAGCTTAATCGTCACATTAAAGGGCCTTTCTTACCATATCGCAATCGATATCAGTACAAGATAATCAACACTATAGTAATAAAGGCCCTTGAAGTGTCGATTAAAATAAATCAGCACTTGGTGAAAACCAGTCTTAGAGTGACAAGGACTATCGGTTTGGACTGTAATTATGCAAGATTTTCGGCGCATCAGAGCCACTTTGAAAGCGTATTGGATACAGAAACAAGATTTTATGCATGTGTATCTTGCCCTTTAGTACAGTAATTCACTCATATTTCACACTAGCACCGGACCAACCATACAAAACGCTATTCAGTCGGGCGATAATCCCCGTATTTAAGTTAGTCCGTCCACTCTGAATACAACTGCACGTATGTTATTTCATTATGTTCATTCCACGTAGGTTACCTATTTTACGTTTATGCCGAACGCACACACACACACGAAAGCAAGGAATGCCATCTATCAGATCTTCATTTCCCGAGAATGTTGATGTAATAAGTATTGACAGTATATAGGTACCATCTCATTAAGCGCGACAGGTTCAGTCAACGCACACGAGTGCATCGCGGGTGCACGGGGGCCGCTGCAGCCGCCCAGCGGCGGTGTGGGCGGTGAGCGAGCGCCGCCCACGACCCGACCTACCGCAAGGCTCGCCCCCTTGCACCCGCCCACACGTCCGCCTGTCTGCCTGAAGTCTAGATCGCCGTGTGCTGACAACCTACCTACAGGGTGAAGGCATCGCTCTAACACGTGGGAGGCGAAGTGATACGTGCTCTTCTTTGTTCTCGATTGTGTCAATCTGATCATCTATTTTATTGATGTATCTATATTAGAACGTGCGTGGAATTGAAAAACAATGTTTGCATACATTACGGTTAAAGCCCGATGTTGGTTAAAGTTCGAAATAATTTTTCCCTTGAAGTTTTTTTGGATTTATGCACTTATGTTGAGTGCACTGATTAAGAACTTTAAAATGATTTTTTTTTGTATGAACAAATTCGAAAAAAAATAGGATAAGGTTATTCATTTTTTATATATTCTTATTTATATATTCTTATCATAAACTACAAAATTAGTGCCCTCAACACAGGTATAACTTGATAATCTTAGTTACTTTCAAGGAAAATAGTACATTAATTTCCCTCTATAGACACAGTAATAAGGCTTAGGGCATTTTCACCTACTGCTTATTAGCCTGATCGCCACATATTAAGGGCCTTTCTTAGCAGCTTTCAATTAATACAAGGTAATCATCACTTTAGTAAAAAAAAAACCGTTTAAGTGTCGATTAAAATTAATCAACAGCTGGTGAAAATCAGGCTTAGTGATCGTTAATGGAAATACATATGTGCTAATGAACAATGGAATATTACATATCCAATACAAGATTTAGCCTGATTTTCACCAACTGCTGATTTAATTTAATCGACACTTAAAGGGCCTTGATAACTAAAGTGCTGATTATCTTGTACTGGTATTGACTGCAAGCCCTTAATATGTGGCGAATAAGCTAATCAGCAGTAGGTCCCTTACCCTTAGTGATATGTACCGATTTTGTGAAGTTCCTTATGTTTAATGTAATTATTATGTGTTTTAAAACGATTAAGAAAAGCTAACATCATTAATTATCAATAGAATTATTTAATTGGTCTTACTGTTCAAGGCTGTGTGGGTTCCGGCACGTTAAAAAATACTATCGGAGCCCACTCCATTTATTCCCGTGCAAGTCGTAAGAGACATCTAAGGGATTCGTCGTTCGGGGTCGGTTTCTACATAAAATTGTACCCCTTTCTTACTTGCTAGGCAGTAGGATAATCCCCCCGGGTTGATACCATCGCATTGATTGAACGATCGTCGAAGCGGTAACGAAAATTGTCCGTGATTTTCATCCAGTTCAATGCAAGAAATTTCCTGGTATAGAGTTTTATGTGATGTTTTGTGTATGTGGTATTAGCCATATATACTCAGTTACATAGAAAGTGTTCTTACGCAGAGTGTATGTACATAAGTTCGAAATTATCAATTTATTCTCTGCTGAAAATCATTTAAAACGAAAGCAATGTGTATTAATCACTCGTACCATGTTATTTTGCTGGAAAATTTATTGAGGTGTAGCTGCCCTTCCCGCACACACAACACTGTCGCCATCTCGCGTCGGATAGCGGTAGTATTTTAGCTGGGCAGTTACTTCTAACGACAAGAGATGGCGGTAAATGAATGAATTGTATGTATTGCTATTTTTCCTCGCAAGTTGACTTTTACTTGCTGAACTCATGGAATTATAAAAAGGTTCTTGTAATAATATTATTACTTCAATGGAAACTCACAACATTTGTTTGCAACCATCTGTAACATGAAATTAAACTTTTAAAGCACAGAATAACATACATGTCTCGATTAGTTATATGTAAGTTGTTGTTGTATCTAGTATGTTGTTTTTGTAGTTTAAAAAGTAGGTACATACTCAAATCATTTCCTGTGAATGTTGTGATACGTATGTATCACATTCACAGTTTATTTAATTATTCTTAAATTGATGTGTCCTTGCTTCCGGTCGATTATACATACAAACATAAATATCACACACATTGGAATAAGCTACATACTTGACTATGACGAAAAAGTATATTTTCTTTAGTTTCCTGTGATTACCTGCTACAATACAAACGCCCTCCATTCATTCGTTTGGCGTTGTACGTCAACCAAAGGTTAAAGGATACACTTCCGACTAAACGTAAAAATGAATGGTGTTTAAATACAACCTCTGATTCAATTTTGTTAGGATTTTGGTTACTCAGTAGCTAGTAGACATCCTCAACTTTGTTTGAATCTATACTCAACACTATAATGGTTTCCAAAAATCAAAGTATTTCGACTGTTCATCTTTTCATTCAACCGGATGTGTATCCTTAACTCTTTGTTCGACTGTACAGACTAATTTGTTAATGCATTTTAAACCGTTACCGGCGGTAAGCCGTGTCTGGTATTGTTATCTTTACAGCGAGTGGAGAGGGATGGGTTTTCAGTCTATTCTTGCATATATTGTATGCTTTTATTTTTTTATCTGACAGAATATCATGAACTCTCGATTTGAAGCCTCTCCTTCGCTTGGAAAATCTGGAAATCGTACCTTTTCTGTTGTACTTTAATCGCTAATTATCTGTGCCCTATTATAATACAAACAACTATTATATTTCTGATTGTATGTAGCTTATCTGCTAATTTGAGGAAATTAAATGCAATGTAATAGAGATATGGTTCCAGAGTGTCCAGACAATCTCAGCAGTAGTATTTTCCTCTCTGAACTCAGCGTCACCAGTCATGTGTTCGACATTTTCAGTGGTAAGGCTGTTTAGATAAGCAGTCGTTCATATGACAGCGACATTCGACGCTCTACTTTATACCTAAATGTTGATAAAAAACATGAATACTGCTAAAACAACAATTAATGTTTTCAATGCTAGTTAACTTGCAACAATAGAAAGTGGAGTCGATTTTCATCAAGTTTTCCCGAGTGAGTCACCATCCGTCATCACCGTCGGGCACCGAGCCAGCCGCGCAATCATTAGGAGCGTTCATTTACCGAATCGAGGGCATCTTTAGTAGGCGTGTGAAAGAAAAAAGATTTCAAACTGCGTACATACTTTACATCGAGGCACACGCGCTGGACATCCCGCAGCGGTGACGTTTTCCCATCGCAAAAAGAACAACGTCACATGAACGACAAGGAGAAATAACATATATTATTAATTTAAATAAAAAAACATACCACATTTCTACTAATATTTTTCTCCTAGTGGCCTCCTGACGGAGTTCACATAGTGTTTGCAGAGCTGGGGGTTCATTCAGGGCAAGAGTGAGTTCGAATTCGTCCAATAACGGTTCCGTTAATTAAATAATAATATATTTCCAACCTATTTTTAGGTTAACTCACTCCCGAACTCGAACTCACTCTAGCTCTGAATGGACCCCCAGAGGCGTAATGAAATTGAAAGATTTATGAAAACAAAATCGGGTCAAGATGCCATTTCGGATCAACCCTCCTTACGCGGTATTACATGGCATTTCAATGCTCCCCGACTGTGTCCCCGAAATCGGCCACACAGTTGTTGCATCGGGTTATTAGTAACTAAGTTCTCACGTTTGAGGAATTGAGTACAGTTTTTACGCGCATAGAGACTGTACTTAATTCGAGGCCCCTTTGCCCCTTATCATCGGATCCAGCCGAGTTCGAAGTGTTGACCCCAGCTCATTTACTGGTTGGCCGGCCCCTGTTGGCAGTCCCAGAGTATCAGCTTGAAGACATGCCATCAAACAGACTCAGTCGCTTCCAATTGATACAGTCAATGACTCAACAGTTTTGGAGGACATGGCAGCGTCAGTATTTAAACACATTGCAAATGCGGAATATGTGGTTTAACGAAAGAAACCCTCCACGAATAGGAGATTTGGTATTAATAAAGGAAGATGGTTTAGCAACATTGCAGTGGAAAAGGGGTAGAATTTTGAAATTAATTCCAGGGAAAGACGGCGTTGTAAGGGTGGTTAAAATAAAAACCATGCACGGCGAGTTAACCAGACCAGTTGTTAAAATTTGTAAAATGCTTTTAAATGCAGTTAGCTGAAGGTTTTAGTTTTATTGAAGTAATTAAAGTTTTTCGTTTCATGCTTTATAATGTTTATTTAGTGGTTGTATAGCGCTATTCGTTTTTGCGGTTTTAGTTGATAAAGGGTCTTCACCCTTTCTCGGGCGGGGGGATGTTTAGTATTCATGGTTGTCCAGATTTTTATTATTTCTAAATTCGCGTTACACACATCAAATCATGCTGGCCATATCATTTATTTGATATGTATATATTTCCCCTGCTCACGAGAAGAAAAAGAAGAGAAAAATGTTTTTGACGCGACACTGTCATGCGGTTTTGAAAAAAAGACTGAAAATAGACGAAAAAATCTGTGAAGTGCGCGCCGGCACACATTGCACAATGCAGAAGGCATCATCTCGACCAGGGGCGCCCCAATAACTTGCAAACAAGGATTGACAGCAGTGGTGCACCGCGCGGGCGGATTACTTCACGGTTACTGTGTGCCTTTCCCATTTTTAATATATTTTATTTTAGTTTCATTCCATATCTACATATTTAGGTCCTTCGAGTTTATACATTTAGATCATCCAATCACCCGAGCCATCCTGGCCGCGCCGGCGACTCAAAGGCGAATGGATGCTTCTGCCGAAACCTACGTGCATAGTATTTATTCTACCATCACCGTGCACCACTTGCTTTCTCTTTCTGAGTTGCAAATGTGCATTTTCGTCACAAATGCGAGCTGCTCCATGTTTTGGAATCAATCTAACTGTAGATCCCCTTTCGTCGACTAGGGTTTAAGCCCGCCCAGGTTGGTACCATCGCATTGGATGAAAAGATGGTCGAAGCGGCAATGAGAAATTGTCCGTGTTTTCCATCCAGTTCAATGTAGCCGTGCTCATAAAGGGAAGGTCCTGGCGAGGCACCTAATTCCTTCGGGAATGTGGTGTATTGGGCTAATATCATAACGGTAGTTGTGTGGTATTAGCCATCCATGTCAGGAGGGACGCAGCACATATGATAGCCTAATCCCAGGAGCGGAACGGAAACCAAGCCCACGTGAATCAACCAACGAATCCGTGACATCGCACCATTCTGTCACAGCTCCCCCCTCCTCACATAACTAATTCATCTTTCTGGGTCGACCACGATGTCTCACTCATTATGTGAATAATTTAGATCCTGCTTACAATGTTTTTTTAAAATTATTATTGCGATTGTAGGGCGGTGTTTTTTTTTCTTTTTGTTTTCATTTATTTATTTATTATTCCTATGGAAACCACTAAATCGGAACCTTCCAGGCAGGCTGTGGAAGCGGGCTGTGACGGTAAGATCTGCACTGCAAGAAACACGTGGTATATTTTAATTTCTTGTTGTTAATAATTTGTAGGTTCAGATTTAAATGTTTTATAATGAAATTATGTTTTGTTTTTGTGTTTGTCGTATTATTTTGTGAAATATTTATAGTTACTATGTCTAATCCTACAAGGCACCGTCAATAATTGTCAGGTTTTATCAAGTTCCTCAGCCCAAACAAGAATGAACTGTTCTCACAATTATCTCTTCAACCAATAAACTTTAAAGCCAACGTCGACACTTTCAGGGAAACTCAAAAGAAAGTTGCGATAAAGTCATCGTCCGACTGAAGACCCTCTGATGTGGACCGACAGACCCATTACGTCGGCGGTCAGTCGCGTCGGCGACACCAAGCGGCACGTAAATAGCCGCCAAGTGTTCCCGGGACAGGTGAGCGAGACGGCGGGACGCGCCGGTTCCTGGAATACGTTTAAACGGGAACAGTCGCGCAGATGAGAGGCGCAATTATGCAGAGCGATGTACAGTTTGAGCGGCTACGCTCAGAGGCGCGGGGACTTGCCAGAAGTCACGAGTTCCGTTCCCGCCCTGTTTATGCACTAATTTATTTCTCTTTCTGAGTTGGCTAAGTGCATTTCATTAAGGCGCTAGGACTAGCCAACTACTCGCGCCATACAAATGCACTTTATAACAAATGTAATAATATGTAGTGAAACGCTTCAGCAAATCCAAATAGAACTCCAGACTGATAATGGATTGTTAATATTTTTTTATTCCATCATTTAACACGTGGGAGGCGAAGTGATACGTGCTCTTCTTTGTTCTCGATTGTGTCAATCTGATCATCTATTTTATTGATGTATCTATATTAGAACGTGCGTGGAATTGAAAAACAATGTTTGCATACATTACGGTTAAAGCCCGATGTTGGTTAAAGTTCGAAATAATTTTTCCCTTGAAGTTTTTTTGGATTTATGCACTTATGTTGAGTGCACTGATTAAGAACTTTAAAATGATTTTTTTTTGTATGAACAAATTCGAAAAAAAATAGGATAAGGTTATTCATTTTTTATATATTCTTATTTATATATTCTTATCATAAACTACAAAATTAGTGCCCTCAACACAGGTATAACTTGATAATCTTAGTTACTTTCAAGGAAAATAGTACATTAATTTCCCTCTATAGACACAGTAATAAGGCTTAGGGCATTTTCACCTACTGCTTATTAGCCTGATCGCCACATATTAAGGGCCTTTCTTAGCAGCTTTCAATTAATACAAGGTAATCATCACTTTAGTAAAAAAAAAACCGTTTAAGTGTCGATTAAAATTAATCAACAGCTGGTGAAAATCAGGCTTAGTGATCGTTAATGGAAATACATATGTGCTAATGAACAATGGAATATTACATATCCAATACAAGATTTAGCCTGATTTTCACCAACTGCTGATTTAATTTAATCGACACTTAAAGGGCCTTGATAACTAAAGTGCTGATTATCTTGTACTGGTATTGACTGCAAGCCCTTAATATGTGGCGAATAAGCTAATCAGCAGTAGGTCCCTTACCCTTAGTGATATGTACCGATTTTGTGAAGTTCCTTATGTTTAATGTAATTATTATGTGTTTTAAAACGATTAAGAAAAGCTAACATCATTAATTATCAATAGAATTATTTAATTGGTCTTACTGTTCAAGGCTGTGTGGGTTCCGGCACGTTAAAAAATACTATCGGAGCCCACTCCATTTATTCCCGTGCAAGTCGTAAGAGACATCTAAGGGATTCGTCGTTCGGGGTCGGTTTCTACATAAAATTGTACCCCTTTCTTACTTGCTAGGCAGTAGGATAATCCCCCCGGGTTGATACCATCGCATTGATTGAACGATCGTCGAAGCGGTAACGAAAATTGTCCGTGATTTTCATCCAGTTCAATGCAAGAAATTTCCTGGTATAGAGTTTTATGTGATGTTTTGTGTATGTGGTATTAGCCATATATACTCAGTTACATAGAAAGTGTTCTTACGCAGAGTGTATGTACATAAGTTCGAAATTATCAATTTATTCTCTGCTGAAAATCATTTAAAACGAAAGCAATGTGTATTAATCACTCGTACCATGTTATTTTGCTGGAAAATTTATTGAGGTGTAGCTGCCCTTCCCGCACACACAACACTGTCGCCATCTCGCGTCGGATAGCGGTAGTATTTTAGCTGGGCAGTTACTTCTAACGACAAGAGATGGCGGTAAATGAATGAATTGTATGTATTGCTATTTTTCCTCGCAAGTTGACTTTTACTTGCTGAACTCATGGAATTATAAAAAGGTTCTTGTAATAATATTATTACTTCAATGGAAACTCACAACATTTGTTTGCAACCATCTGTAACATGAAATTAAACTTTTAAAGCACAGAATAACATACATGTCTCGATTAGTTATATGTAAGTTGTTGTTGTATCTAGTATGTTGTTTTTGTAGTTTAAAAAGTAGGTACATACTCAAATCATTTCCTGTGAATGTTGTGATACGTATGTATCACATTCACAGTTTATTTAATTATTCTTAAATTGATGTGTCCTTGCTTCCGGTCGATTATACATACAAACATAAATATCACACACATTGGAATAAGCTACATACTTGACTATGACGAAAAAGTATATTTTCTTTAGTTTCCTGTGATTACCTGCTACAATACAAACGCCCTCCATTCATTCGTTTGGCGTTGTACGTCAACCAAAGGTTAAAGGATACACTTCCGACTAAACGTAAAAATGAATGGTGTTTAAATACAACCTCTGATTCAATTTTGTTAGGATTTTGGTTACTCAGTAGCTAGTAGACATCCTCAACTTTGTTTGAATCTATACTCAACACTATAATGGTTTCCAAAAATCAAAGTATTTCGACTGTTCATCTTTTCATTCAACCGGATGTGTATCCTTAACTCTTTGTTCGACTGTACAGACTAATTTGTTAATGCATTTTAAACCGTTACCGGCGGTAAGCCGTGTCTGGTATTGTTATCTTTACAGCGAGTGGAGAGGGATGGGTTTTCAGTCTATTCTTGCATATATTGTATGCTTTTATTTTTTTATCTGACAGAATATCATGAACTCTCGATTTGAAGCCTCTCCTTCGCTTGGAAAATCTGGAAATCGTACCTTTTCTGTTGTACTTTAATCGCTAATTATCTGTGCCCTATTATAATACAAACAACTATTATATTTCTGATTGTATGTAGCTTATCTGCTAATTTGAGGAAATTAAATGCAATGTAATAGAGATATGGTTCCAGAGTGTCCAGACAATCTCAGCAGTAGTATTTTCCTCTCTGAACTCAGCGTCACCAGTCATGTGTTCGACATTTTCAGTGGTAAGGCTGTTTAGATAAGCAGTCGTTCATATGACAGCGACATTCGACGCTCTACTTTATACCTAAATGTTGATAAAAAACATGAATACTGCTAAAACAACAATTAATGTTTTCAATGCTAGTTAACTTGCAACAATAGAAAGTGGAGTCGATTTTCATCAAGTTTTCCCGAGTGAGTCACCATCCGTCATCACCGTCGGGCACCGAGCCAGCCGCGCAATCATTAGGAGCGTTCATTTACCGAATCGAGGGCATCTTTAGTAGGCGTGTGAAAGAAAAAAGATTTCAAACTGCGTACATACTTTACATCGAGGCACACGCGCTGGACATCCCGCAGCGGTGACGTTTTCCCATCGCAAAAAGAACAACGTCACATGAACGACAAGGAGAAATAACATATATTATTAATTTAAATAAAAAAACATACCACATTTCTACTAATATTTTTCTCCTAGTGGCCTCCTGACGGAGTTCACATAGTGTTTGCAGAGCTGGGGGTTCATTCAGGGCAAGAGTGAGTTCGAATTCGTCCAATAACGGTTCCGTTAATTAAATAATAATATATTTCCAACCTATTTTTAGGTTAACTCACTCCCGAACTCGAACTCACTCTAGCTCTGAATGGACCCCCAGAGGCGTAATGAAATTGAAAGATTTATGAAAACAAAATCGGGTCAAGATGCCATTTCGGATCAACCCTCCTTACGCGGTATTACATGGCATTTCAATGCTCCCCGACTGTGTCCCCGAAATCGGCCACACAGTTGTTGCATCGGGTTATTAGTAACTAAGTTCTCACGTTTGAGGAATTGAGTACAGTTTTTACGCGCATAGAGACTGTACTTAATTCGAGGCCCCTTTGCCCCTTATCATCGGATCCAGCCGAGTTCGAAGTGTTGACCCCAGCTCATTTACTGGTTGGCCGGCCCCTGTTGGCAGTCCCAGAGTATCAGCTTGAAGACATGCCATCAAACAGACTCAGTCGCTTCCAATTGATACAGTCAATGACTCAACAGTTTTGGAGGACATGGCAGCGTCAGTATTTAAACACATTGCAAATGCGGAATATGTGGTTTAACGAAAGAAACCCTCCACGAATAGGAGATTTGGTATTAATAAAGGAAGATGGTTTAGCAACATTGCAGTGGAAAAGGGGTAGAATTTTGAAATTAATTCCAGGGAAAGACGGCGTTGTAAGGGTGGTTAAAATAAAAACCATGCACGGCGAGTTAACCAGACCAGTTGTTAAAATTTGTAAAATGCTTTTAAATGCAGTTAGCTGAAGGTTTTAGTTTTATTGAAGTAATTAAAGTTTTTCGTTTCATGCTTTATAATGTTTATTTAGTGGTTGTATAGCGCTATTCGTTTTTGCGGTTTTAGTTGATAAAGGGTCTTCACCCTTTCTCGGGCGGGGGGATGTTTAGTATTCATGGTTGTCCAGATTTTTATTATTTCTAAATTCGCGTTACACACATCAAATCATGCTGGCCATATCATTTATTTGATATGTATATATTTCCCCTGCTCACGAGAAGAAAAAGAAGAGAAAAATGTTTTTGACGCGACACTGTCATGCGGTTTTGAAAAAAAGACTGAAAATAGACGAAAAAATCTGTGAAGTGCGCGCCGGCACACATTGCACAATGCAGAAGGCATCATCTCGACCAGGGGCGCCCCAATAACTTGCAAACAAGGATTGACAGCAGTGGTGCACCGCGCGGGCGGATTACTTCACGGTTACTGTGTGCCTTTCCCATTTTTAATATATTTTATTTTAGTTTCATTCCATATCTACATATTTAGGTCCTTCGAGTTTATACATTTAGATCATCCAATCACCCGAGCCATCCTGGCCGCGCCGGCGACTCAAAGGCGAATGGATGCTTCTGCCGAAACCTACGTGCATAGTATTTATTCTACCATCACCGTGCACCACTTGCTTTCTCTTTCTGAGTTGCAAATGTGCATTTTCGTCACAAATGCGAGCTGCTCCATGTTTTGGAATCAATCTAACTGTAGATCCCCTTTCGTCGACTAGGGTTTAAGCCCGCCCAGGTTGGTACCATCGCATTGGATGAAAAGATGGTCGAAGCGGCAATGAGAAATTGTCCGTGTTTTCCATCCAGTTCAATGTAGCCGTGCTCATAAAGGGAAGGTCCTGGCGAGGCACCTAATTCCTTCGGGAATGTGGTGTATTGGGCTAATATCATAACGGTAGTTGTGTGGTATTAGCCATCCATGTCAGGAGGGACGCAGCACATATGATAGCCTAATCCCAGGAGCGGAACGGAAACCAAGCCCACGTGAATCAACCAACGAATCCGTGACATCGCACCATTCTGTCACAGCTCCCCCCTCCTCACATAACTAATTCATCTTTCTGGGTCGACCACGATGTCTCACTCATTATGTGAATAATTTAGATCCTGCTTACAATGTTTTTTTAAAATTATTATTGCGATTGTAGGGCGGTGTTTTTTTTTCTTTTTGTTTTCATTTATTTATTTATTATTCCTATGGAAACCACTAAATCGGAACCTTCCAGGCAGGCTGTGGAAGCGGGCTGTGACGGTAAGATCTGCACTGCAAGAAACACGTGGTATATTTTAATTTCTTGTTGTTAATAATTTGTAGGTTCAGATTTAAATGTTTTATAATGAAATTATGTTTTGTTTTTGTGTTTGTCGTATTATTTTGTGAAATATTTATAGTTACTATGTCTAATCCTACAAGGCACCGTCAATAATTGTCAGGTTTTATCAAGTTCCTCAGCCCAAACAAGAATGAACTGTTCTCACAATTATCTCTTCAACCAATAAACTTTAAAGCCAACGTCGACACTTTCAGGGAAAATCAAAAGAAAGTTGCGATAAAGTCATCGTCCGACTGAAGACCCTCTGATGTGGACCGACAGACCCATTACGTCGGCGGTCAGTCGCGTCGGCGACACCAAGCGGCACGTAAATAGCCGCCAAGTGTTCCCGGGACAGGTGAGCGAGACGGCGGGACGCGCCGGTTCCTGGAATACGTTTAAACGGGAACAGTCGCGCAGATGAGAGGCGCAATTATGCAGAGCGATGTACAGTTTGAGCGGCTACGCTCAGAGGCGCGGGGACTTGCCAGAAGTCACGAGTTCCGTTCCCGCCCTGTTTATGCACTAATTTATTTCTCTTTCTGAGTTGGCTAAGTGCATTTCATTAAGGCGCTAGGACTAGCCAACTACTCGCGCCATACAAATGCACTTTATAACAAATGTAATAATATGTAGTGAAACGCTTCAGCAAATCCAAATAGAACTCCAGACTGATAATGGATTGTTAATATTTTTTTATTCCATCATTTATTTAAATAATAATAAAAATAAAAAAGTTGATTTTTCTCATTAGAAATCTGAAAGTAATTCGATTTCTAGATATAAGCAAAAACATCATATATGCATAAACAAAAAATTCCATTTGCTTTTAGATTTCTACATTTAGTCAAAAAAGTTCGGAAATGGACACCGTTTCCGCAATGTATTTTGTATAGAAAAAGGAAACATACATTAACGAAAATAATTCGATTCCTAGACAAGGAATCATATATTGTAAGGATGACACTTATAATCGTCAGTCTTAGTTAGTTAACTTGGGGTGCCTCGTCTAACTTTGCGATTTGGCTAGTACCAGGCCCTTAAGAGCTGCTGCCATGTTCCGGAATCTATGTGACTGTAGGTCCCCTTCGTCGACTAGGTGGTAGGGTTGAGCCCGCACGGGTTGGACCATCGCATTGTATCAAAAGATGGTCGAAGCGGTAATTAAAATTTGTCCGTGTTTTCCATCTAGTTCAATGTAGCCGTCCTCCTAAACGGAAGGTCCTGACATGGGACCTAATTATAATATCATGACGGAGGTTATGCTATCAGCCATCAATGTCCAGTTATATAAATAATAACATTTATAGTGATTCGAAGCGAATCGTAAAATTGTCCGTGTTTTTCATTCAGTTCAATGTAGCCGAGCAATATAAAGAAGGTCCTGGCATAGCATCTAGTTTTCATCTGGTGTGTTAGGCTAATATCTGACGGTCAGTTCGGTATTAGCTATCCATGTCCAGTAATTATAATAAAAAGCAGACTTAGACTTCTGGACTAGAGGCTCTGAGCTGCTAGTCCCAGTTGTCACCTAAACTGGCGTTTACGGAACTCTATATTTGTTTTTACTAGATATTCTGTTGTTTTACTTCGTCAAGTTGTCAAAGTCAAACTCGGACTTCCGATTTGTATGAAAACGCGGAGTCGGCGTAAACGGCAACGTCGACATGTTTACGGCAACGTTGAGTAAGCTGTCAAATCAAACTCGGACTCGCAAATGTTAGTTCGCTTAACGCACACTGCGCGCGCTCTTTAATTTCTCCATACATTTGAGAACGCCAGTCGACCGGTTTGCTGTAAACGCCAACCTAGGTGACAGCTGGGACTACGGGCTCTGGGGGTCCATTCAGAGCAAGAGTGAGTTCGAGTTCGGGAGTGAGTTAACCTAAAAATAGCTGGCAAATATATTATTATTTAAATAACGGAACCGTTATTTATACTTCCAACGTATTTACGGAACAAACCAGATTTTTACCTAACTGTAATGATTTTCTAGAAGTATGAAAACAGTAACTATTTAAAAAAGTGAGTTGATATTTAGTGGCGAATTCGTACTTACTCTGAATGGACCCCCTGTATAATCTAATCAAATTCTCAAAATTGAGCGCAACACCTCCTGCAACTCAACGCCCAGAAAAAATGTTTGCCGGTGTCATGTGAAGATATTTTAATGGAAATGTCACGGCCAGTGAGGCGCGTGTTGACTCACGTCTTCCCAGAACTCGCGAACCGCCGCGCTGTTTTCCTCGGCGTCTGCGCTTCGAATTAGCCGCGGCTTTGTAATCTAGGCCGCGCCGTCGTCGGTATCCGGTGTAAAAATACGGGAATAGGAAAGAGCGGACGGACGTCGGCGATGATGTACGATGATTGCCGGTGACCTAGTGAACGTTTCTGTGGGCGGAACACTTTCACCTCCATTACAGCTTGCGCTACTCGTTCATAGATGGCGGTAGGAGCTGTTTTTACTGGTACTTGTTTGATTCGTAAAACCATACCTATAAATAACGAGACTTCATGATTTTACAATTCACGATGTATATGTACTTGTTACTAATTCAAATACGGTCTTTACGATATGCAATGATAACGCTATATGCATACTTAATCAGGCAGCAGCAAACCAGCTTAATAAAGGGGAAAATCTCAGTTCGAAACTAAAATTATTTCTGCGGATATAACACTGGATAAAACAATTCCGCAACACATGGCTCCATAATCTTCTGGCCCATTGAAAATTCCTCTATTCCACTAGCCACTTAAAAATCAGAGGTGTTAAAAGAAAAGGAGAACATAATCAAGCATCTGGGGGTCCATTCAGGGCAAGAGTGAGTTCGAGTTCGGGAGTGAGTTTACCTAAAAATAGCTAGGAAATATATTATTATATAAATAACGGAACCGTTATTTATACTTCCAACGTTTTTACGGGACGGACCAGATTTTTACATAACTGTAATGATGTTCAAGGAGTGTGGGAACATTGACTATTTAAAAAAGTGAGTTGATATTTAGAGACGAATTCGAACTCACTCTTGCCCTGAATGGACCCCCAGTACATGAAGAATAAAGTAACTTATGCAACGTTAAAACATACAAATTCTAAAGTATGATTTAAAGCCCTCTAAAGGAGAATGCCCAAATCCAGGCCCCTTAGAAATCATTCGTGTCTTTTCACGACACATATGCGATAATTTAAATTTATAATTTAAACATATTTTAAACTATCTGAATCCCCATTGTTCACGGCCGGTTACTCGTTTAATAATTAAAAGGAATCATGCACAGTTACTTCTTTTTCTACTACAAATATGAATAAGACAAAGAAACATCGCATAATACTTCCGTTGTCACAAGACGTGTTCGGGCAGCCTGCTCCATGCCATTCCGTCCGATAAGGGAGACAAAAAGGTGTAAAAACATGTGTAAAATTACTATCCCTCGGACCAATGTGAAGGATTGTTGCTTATGAAACATTAAACTCTGTCCATTTGTATTGCCTTTCGACTGGAGAATTTTGCTGTACGCTGAGCTCTTTGATGTCTCTAAAACATTCATGGGATTATTTGCATTTTGTCAATAACTTTAAAATGGGAATGAATTTAATCTTCAAAATTCATAATTCAAAAAGCTATATTATTGTCTAAATTTTAACACTGGTTTGGAAGATAGACACTAAAATTTGAGGGGACCACAATGTATGGGGAGGGGGGGGGGGCAATGGGCATTCACCTTTTAATAATTTTTTTCGATATCTCTTTTCGTTTTCGAGAAGTTTAAGATTTTTTAAATGAAGTCCTCGAAGAAACGGTAAAAACAGCCGATTTTTCCGTAAAAATATATATTTATAAGCATTTTACTTTGGTATAGTATTATAAGCTCTTTTATAACGCTTCTTTTGATACAATTTTCATGTTTCTATCATAATAATAGAGGACGCTAGTCCCCGATCGAAAGTCTTGAAAACGGTATCGAAAAAGCGATGGAAAAAAAAGTTTCCTTGGTAATATAATTCTTATGTTATGTAGTACAAAATATTTCATCATTTTCCAACGTAACCTATTTTCGAAACCCATAGTTTACCAGGAACCACGTCGTCGGCCAGAATGCTTATCTTGAGCGATGCAGTGTTCCGCGCAGGTATATACCTCACGGCGAGCATACTTTAGCAGTAGGATAGCAAGTCAACAATGATAACCCAATTCTGATGGGAACCGAGTAACACTCAAAGAGTTACACAATGTTTTTTGCAGGTGTAAGCTGTAACATATCATATCTATAACCATGTCATACTTCCGTTATCACTATACACGGTGGTAACCACTGCAGGGAAAGAAAGGAGAAGTGGCATGCGCACCATATCGCGTCTCCGCCGTATGGTCAAAATGGCCATATCATTGTATGGGAATCCGGCGGCACGTCGAATACCATACAGACGAAACAACGCCAGCGCGCACGAATGTCCTCTAAAAATGCGTTCGTCAAGACAGTTCCTACCCACACAAACCCTCCAATATGTCTGCGACTATGTTTGCATATGGCATGCACGTAGTTTTTGAAAATTGGAGACAGCATAGTAAACGCTCTAGATGGCATATCTCCGTTCTTTTTATCTATGGTAGTGACGGATGGTTCAAACGTTAACCGGGTATTCCTAGTAGCGGTAGTTCATTCCGGGCCCACCCCATTTCGAGAAACCACCTTCTGCTGCTTTTGTTTATTTTAGAAATAGACAAAAACTTGTACATAAACTTTAAATAGACAACACATTGTGCATCAACTTTAAGTACACTACACATTGTACATACATTTTTACTAAACATCATATTGCAAAAACTTTAAATAGACAACACATTGTACATCAACTTTAATTAGACCACACATTTTACATATACTTTAAACAGTCTACCAAGAATAATAATGATTAAATAGCTCGATAAGAACTCGTTTCTGAATTCTGAGCCATGCAAAATATCACACATGGCATCAGTCGTCAGATTGGCATTAATATGTTTTAGTTCAATGCATCAATGCGAGCATCAATGCCATTGATCAATGCTGACATGGCATTTCTAACAATTAACGTTTCAACGCACTACTAAAAGTCAGATTAATAAGTAAGCGTTTAATCATTTGTTTGCAATGCACGCATATTTCGAAGTAGTATCTTTACAGTTAATGTAGTTTTTAACCTCGGCCCTCGGTAGCTTTTGCGAAGAGTCAAAACATAGAGCTGTTATCAGATAAGTTTCGCCTTGCACCGAGCTCCACACTCGGCTATCGGCGCATTGAAACGTTCCTATATGCTTGGTGTTGTATTTTATAATACTTTTATGTACAATTATATTACAACGTCCAATTGGTTTTAGCGTGAGATAAAATAGTTTTATAAAATACAAAAAAACTTAGATATCTATGTTAAGACTAGTCTTGTTAATGTTTAGGGTTCAGTAACCAAAGGGTGAAAACGGAACCCTATTACTAAGCCTCCGCTGTCCGTCTGTCCGTCCGCCTGTCCGTCCATCCGTCTGTCACAGGGCTGTATCTCATGAGCCGTAATATGTAGGCAGCTGAAATATTTACAGAGTGTGTATTTATTTTGTCGCTATAACAACAAATAGGTAAAATAAAAAAAAAATCTTAAAAGGGGGTTCATACAAAAAACGTGATTTTTTTGTGTTAAATCTTGTACGATGGTACGGAACCCTTCGTGTGCGAGTCCGACTCGCACTTGGCCGATTTTTCCTTTTAAATTGTTACATTTATTATTACAAATTCTCAAATATTATGCAACACTCGAAAGTCGTCTTCAGTCCGTAACAAAATAAGCACTTGCCCGCACAACGAGTCCTTATCAACCAATATCGAGTGCGCACTCGTCCGTCATCACATCAACCTAGTTTTCAGGCACTTGCTTTGAGGAGGAGGCGGCGGCGGCGGCGGCGGGCACTCGACACGAACAGCTTGTCACCACTATTTAGCGACATAATAAGAAAGAAGAAAGAAAAAAAGGAAAGAAAAATCGTTTATTTGTCTCTTTTTAGGGTTCCGTACCCAAAGGGTGAAAACGGAACCCTATTACTAAGCCTCCGCTGTCCGTCCGTCCGTCCGTTCGTCACAGGGCTGTATCTCATGAACCGTAATATATAGGCAGCTGAAATTTTTACAGAGTGTGTATTTATTTTGCCGCTGTAACAACAAATAGGTAACGTTAAAAATAATAAGAATTAAAGGGGGTCCCCATACAAAAAACCTGTTTTTTTTGTGTTAAATCTCGTTCGATGGTACGGAATCCTTCGTGTGCGGGCCCGATTCGCACTTGGCCGGTTTTTTTGCTTTAAATTAAGTACATAGTAATGATGAAAAATAAATAGCAGTCGACAAAATGGACTTGTGATATGTATGATAGATGTGTCTATAGCGCTGATATTATGGTGGGCCCGGGTGGTGATATGAGTAACCAGGGAAAGGTGGGTACACACCCAAGGACACATAGTAATGCACAAATAAATGAATACGAAAAGAAATAATTGACAGGCATTCTACATTTTACACTTCATAATATAACTACAAGAAATTTAGTACTGATTGAGAAACAGGACTTATAGTTACCAAACAAGTTGTAGATATGTTACCACAAAAAACACCAGAAACATAAAAATAAAAGTAACGCTATATGTAAAAAAAACACATCTCAAATAAGACTTAGTAAAAGAAAAGAAATAAAATAAAAAACAATTACAAGATAAGCACGATAACAGATACTAGTTGAAGTTCCCGGCTCCGCTAGGGTTACTTTCGTTTTGGACAATCAACCCAGCGGAGCTCGGTACAATTTACCCTCGGCCCCCGATTCACCGCACCCATTCCCGCTTCTACTTCGCTTTCGCGTAGCGTTCTTTCTGATTTTTTTTTCTTTTTGCTCGTTTCCTTAGGGTCACAGCTTGATGTTAAGGTGGCCCTTCCCGGCGGGACTAACTCATTCACGGGCTCGGTACAAAACCGTGCTATTGCGCTCTGGGACCTTCTCCGTTTTAAAGAAAAATACAGGCTCCGTGATGAGGAGGATGCAACATGTCCACAAATCAGACCATGCGGATAGTGTTTGATTTGGTAAGATTTACTTTAATTACAAAACGAATTATACCTAAAAGTAAATTACAACCGCTGTAGTAAAAAATCCAACACAAACCAAATTATAAATCTTCATGAAACAAGCTATGTATGATGACAATTATTTTATAAGATGTTTTTATTTCATCGTTGAGTAATCCACCTCTAAAGATATTGTTTAAAACGCGCGAAATACTCGAACTTTCGAACGTAATAACTTAGAAACCAAACACTATTTTACAATGCCAATGGTCTTCAGACATCTACTTCGATCAAATAAAGCAGTTTTTGGTATAATTTTGGATCTCTGACAAGAAATATGCTCATGATCTTCTTTCCACGTTTGTATGGGCAGTCGAGCGGGAATTTAAATTCTAAACACAAAATCGTAGCTTACAGGAGCGGGAGAGCAATCAAATGTATCGTAAGTTTCTCCTATTGTATCCTATAGATATGTAGGTAGCTGTTCCTGATCAGCGCGACGTGATGGTCCAGCCGCACGGCCTTCGGGCTCACTCGTCACGTGCTGGAGACGAGCCAATCGTGCGGTCCGCCGCGACGCAAGGCAGTCTCCGGCGGCGGGCGCGGAGATGGAGTAGGCGGCGGCGGCGGCGGAGGCGGTTACCAACGACTCCTTCTGTCTCTAACTAGATTTTTTTTTATCCGACCTGACATGAATGGCTAATACCACACAATTACCGTCATGATATTCGCCCAATACACCACATTCCCGAAGGAATTAGGTGCCAAGCCAGGACTTCCCTTTATGAGCACGGCTACATTGAACTGGATGGAAAACACGGACAATTTTTCATTGCCGCTTCGACCATCTTTTCATCCAATGCGATGGTACCAACCTGGGCGGGCTTAAACCCTACCACCCAGCAGGGGAAGGGGACCTACAGTTTTACATGTATTCCGAACCATGGAGCAGCCGGCATTCGTGACGAAATGCACTTATCTAACTCGAAAAGAGAAAGAAAGCGGTGCATGTCGGAATTGAACCCAGACCTATGGTACGCTAGGACAGTGCCCGCGCCACTAAGCTACGAGCCGCTCAAGCAGCGCAAGCTGAGGTTCCCGGCCCCGCTCGGCTCAATTTCGTTGTCGGCAATCACCCGAGCAAAGCCCTGTAAAATGCGTCCTCGGCCGATCCATCGCGTCGCATCGCCCGCACGTGCTACTATTTCGTCTTCGCTTGGCGTTCTTTCGAACTGTATTTCTTTTTGCTCGGGTCCTAAGGGATGTAGCGTAATGTCCTATAACGTTCCTCGAGGATTGGACTATCAAATGCAAACAATAATTTGAAATCCGACTGTTAGTTCCAGATATTCGTTTTTTAGTTAATAAACCCATCAAGCCAAATTAAATTGAATTTAAGTTATTTTTGTATTGTTAGTCCATTATATATACACGCCAATTCATGAAGTAGAAGGTGAAAGACATTTTATAGCTTTAACAATACTCCGCAAACCCGCTGGTATATCACTGAGTGTGGTTTTTAACCGACTTAAAAAAACCGGCCAAGTGCGAGTCGGACTCGCACACGAAGGGTTCCGTACCAATGTACGAGATTTAACACAAAAAACACGTTTTTTTAATTTAATTTTCAATTTAAAAATAATAATAATTAAAGGGGTCCTTAATTTTTATTATTTTTAAATTTTACCTATTTGTTGTTATAGCGGCAAAATAAATACACACTTTAACTGCCTTCCTATTACGGTTCATGAGATTCAGTCCTGTGGCAGACGGACGGACGGACGAACGGGCGGACGGACAGACGGACAGCGGAGGCTTAGTAATATGGTTCCGCTTTCACCCTTTGGGTATGGAACCCTAAGAAGGAGGTTCTCAATTCGACTGTATGTTTGTTACGCCAATTGCTAATTGATTTTGTTGAATCTTTTTTTTCTGAGGCCCTTTTACAAGTTACAAATGACTTATCCAAAATTCACTGAGCTCTTCGATTCCGCAGATTACCATTGAAAAGAGCAGTCATTTGAGGGATACACTATATCGCCCATCCATGGAATTTTATATTTGTGTATAAATATTAAATAATATAAATTCCCTGAGCACCTTTATCTCGGTCAAGCTACATATACTCGTACCGGTTTTTCATAAAAAAACGCAGGATAACGCAGCATGTAATGCTTAGCCAGAAATTGTATTCTATCCTCATGGCTAATACTGGAATGGAAACTTACTAATTACATCAGATACGTTCTTATAAATATGTAGGTATGCACAATAAATCAAAGTATTTCTAATGATTGGTTTCTTCACCAAATTGATAAGATCTCGTAACGTTAAATAATGTAATTTGTGGCATGTCATAATAAGGATGGGGTTAAAAGTACAATGCAGGTTTGGGTTGCAATTCTTTCAACATGTACCGATTTTAAAAAAAAACATACAGACGAATTGATAACCTCCTCCTTTTTTGAAGTCGGTTAAAAACATCAAATGATTCCCGTTTTCGAAATTCATAGAGAACGAATCTATAAACACACCCGCGTTATATTTTCCAGCGTAGTCCGGTTTCAGCTTTCTCCAACAAACAAAGCGATTCTTTGGCAAGGACTGAAGCCCCATAGGAATAGATGCTCTCACGTGTGTTGGTGCCCCTTTGGTGTATTAGTGAGCTAATGCTAACTGGTTCCGTCCCGCTCGCGCGCGCACATTTCGCTGATATCGATGGCCTTGTCTATTCGCATCTAATGCTGGCGTTAGTTTGTTTACACCGAATGCAGTCGCCCCTGCAAGTCCACTGGATCTAACAGTGCTTAGAGTTTGGTTTAGTGGAAAGGCTTAAAGATAAATAAATACTCATGGGTATAAGGTCCTTTACGAGTAAAAAAATGGGGGACTTTAAAAACCTTCCTAGCAGTTTTCTCACATTATTTTAAGTTCAGCATTGTTCATTCACATAATTCGGAGCAATGTTGAGTTTCATGCCGGCAATTCTTTCGTTACTTCAGCTCTTTATGGCTAGCAATGTAGAGCACACGTTTTGCTCCTAAGAATGCTTATTTTACGTCGAACTTGGCAAACACAGATGTTTCCTTAACCTTTAGCAGTAGCGAGCGCGGTCGTTAGCACAGTTCTCGTTCTACAATGGAAATTGGGCTATGCCGCTCGTACATTTATCAATCTCTCAAAATGTTGCTGATACAATAAACGGCTGACCCAGTACTTCATACGATAATCATGATTTCGATAATCTAAATACAATCTTGCTATTTAAGAGCGTTCGCACTAGAAAAAGTTCAGTGAATGTAAAAAGCGTATTATTAATCTATTTGTGTGACTTTTCAGGTAAGTTCGAGGGCATCGAAGATCACCGGAGGAACAAATGAAATCCTCGTAAGTTGGTCAATTTAATTACTTTTTGTCCAAGTTTGTCGAAATAAAATTATGTAAATTATAAGTTCAGTTCAGTTACAATCTCCATTCACTAGCGTCACATAATTACTTGGTTTTTTGAAACAAGAAACCGAATGTACACTTTTTTCAAATGTAAATAATAACCTATAGCATAATTCATTCTCTCAACTAAGATAAGACTAGCGAAGCCTAACCTTTTTTTTTTTGGTCAAACCAAAATATGCCTGCTGCCTTCGTCCTTCTTCACATTCTTCACAGGGAGGAATTTCGAAATTGAATTATGACTGTGTTATTATTATATTTCAAATTAAACGAACAACCTGAGGTCCTGTTCTGGGGTAGCAATTTCCATGGCCTTCGCCGTTCACACGAGTTGAAACTTTGTTGTTTTATACATTCGTTGGTTATCCAAAAAAGTATAATAGCCATAAGGCAAAGCGTTCCCTTGCTATCCAGTCATAAACTACCACGCTGTTGCTACGGATTTATTTCAGGTGTACAGCTGAATCATTTAATGACATATAGAGTCCCTCACTGTGTTTTCCTTGTTTGAATATGACCGGAATTATACGCGTCGCTTAGTATCAAACCCGGTTAGTTTTTTGCGCGCTGCGCATATCGTTTGGTTCTTTCTGAAGCATCTTGCATCCATCGGTTTCGTGCTGCGCGATGGCCGGGCAAGTAGCCTTGTCTAGGCTAGCACATTGGCCGCTGTAAACGCTCCACATGTCCCTGTGGCGACTGTTGACTGAGTGCGGAGTGTTGACCTGAATGTAGGTCGCCGTCGACGCCGCATGCGCAGAGCCAGCGGCCCCTCCCCGCGCCCCGCGCGCCACCGTCGACGCCCCGTCGCCTCCCCCGCGCCGCGTCGCTGCTTCTGGAATGTTTCGAAGGTCGAAATTAGTTTTCAGGTCCTCTTGCCCATCGGTTGTGACATACATGTGGTCAGAATTAAGCTAAGAGCTCAGGCAAAAACTAACAATGATCAAAAAGTAGGTACTTCTCTTAAGTAAATTCAATACTAGCAAAATAGATAGGTATCGCTGCTTTGAAATCTAAAAGAGTGTTATCAAAGAGTAGTGATTTTAGAGTAGTAGATGTTCAGGCAAATATTCACTTATCAGCCCAATATCCTGTGAAATGAGTTGTGCAACTGCTTGACGAATTATTTTTTATTTAAGTGAACTAAGCGGAATTATTTGAATACATTATTTAAGTTTCCATATCATATTTTTTCAGAGGTTTTCTTCATTGGGATATATGCATGGTCACCACATAGAAAATTCATTGTAACGTTAGTGACGCCATTCCATTGGAACCACAATTTTTTATTTTTTTCCGGCCTAATATTTCAATAGCCTAACCTAACGTAGAATAAAACAATTCTAGGTTATCCAACGGTATCAGTGTTAGAATCTTCGGCAGATCGGACCGACTGCTTCCGTCGAATGGCACGACCAAAAACGTTCCTGATTATTTTCAAAATTTGATTAAAATGCTGTAATGTATGTAGATGTCGTTGGATAACCTCAAATTAGGAAATAACTTGTAGGTTATATCGGTTATAAATTAAATATACATGTATGTGTTTATACAATGTGTTTATTTTAAAATTTTAATCTGAAATAAAAACTATAATTTTATTTGACATGTATATAGCTATGTCATATTGCACGCCTACCCAGGCAGTTCTAGTTTGACTAACCCACCTCTTAAGAGTGAGCCATTACATATACCTAAGCGAAGAACAGCAATAAAGATTATAAAGATTTGACTTTGATTTTCTTTCTGCCCAAACCTCAGTTCACTAATAACATGAAGTTTTTAGGAAACCGATTAGTTAAATCAATTTACGATAGGTCAGAAAGTGCATAGATGTTTCCTGCAAGCCGGGCGGCAGTGCGGCCGCGTCTCGCTGGCCGGAATATGAACTTTCACTTTTACTGTAACGTCGATGATGGCCGCTAAAGTTACACGCAAATGAAAATTTGTTCTGACAGAAGCGTGGTATGAATACTTTCAGAATACAGAGACGAATAAAATAAACTTTATTATCAGAGCTGCTAGTCCCAGTTGTCACCTAAACTGGCGTCTATGGAACTTCAAAGTTCCATAAAAAACGTCAAACTCCATACAAGTTTTTACTAGATATTCTATGGTTCTTCAAGCTGTCAAAGTCAAACTAGGACTTGAAATTTGTATGAAAACACAGAGTCTGGGTTAAAGGCCTCATACGTATTTACGGCAACGGTGAGTAAGCTGTCAAATCAAACTCGGACTAGCGAATGTTAGTTCGCTTAAGGTCGGCCCGTAAGCATCAGAAAATTTCGCCTCCCATACAAACGTAGTTTACTAATAATTTCAAAACCACTATTCCAATATATATTTGGTATCTAATATTAGGCTACAAATATCTGTGTCTGCATGTCTTTGTTTTTTCGGTAAATGTATTCTGGGTCAAACCACAGAGAAAACAAAATTTGTATTAAGATTTTCTTTTTGCTTTATTTTCATTCGGTTTGGATTTTTCAAAAAAAGAAAAGCATGCAGACACAGATATTTGTTACCTGATATTAGATATTAAATATCAATTTAATTGGAATAGCGGTTTCCAAATGATTAGTAAACTACGTTTGTATGGGGGACATTGCTTACGGGCCGGATTAGAAGTTTTACACCGTTAGATGGCGCTGTTAAATAAAAATTGTATTTAAATTAATTGTAACAGAACTAATAATCCTGAAATTGTGAAATTGTTTTCGCTGCAAGTAATATGACTATATTAAACTTTTATTATGAATTCGTGACTTAAAGTGCAATACTTTTTGCGTTATGTGTGCAAACAACTTTATATGGGTCGGAACCGCCTTAACGCCCACTACGCGCGCTCTTCAATTTCTCCATACATTTGAAAACGCCAGTCGATCGGTTTGCCGCAAACGCTAATTTAGGTGACAGCTGGAACTACGGGCTCAGTATTCTTTAACTGAGGACAGTAATCACTAATTTCGTCACAGCTCGTGGTGTAGGGACTAGAGGACTTGCACCACTTTCTTTCTCTTTCTGTGTAATTCGTTACGAATGCGAGTAGTTCCAGGATTCAGAATCCATGTGAAACTGTATATCTCCTTCCAGTTCAATGTAGCCGTGCTCGTAAAGGGAAGCCTCTAGTTTGATGTTTGGGCTAATATAATTACGGTGCGTATGGTATTAGCTATGTCCAATCACATAAAAAAACGCACAAAAAAAACCTCGGTAGCCCAGTGGCGCGAAGCCTTGCAATTTGATAAGCTTGGTGAAGCACCTTTGAGCGCGGTTAGGTTCTGGATGGGTGACCATTCTCAACCGTTGAGGCTGGCCGTGGTTCGGATTCCACGTAAAACTGTAGGTCCCTTCCTTACTTACTAGGTGGTAGGGTTACTCCCGCCCGGGTTGGCACCATCGCTATTAATTAACGATGGTCGAAGCGGCAATGAAAATTGTCTGTGTTTTCCATCCAGTTCAATGTAGCTGAGCAATATAAGGAAGGTCCTGGCGTCGCACCTATGTCACGTGACAACGTGACAACCTAGTTTCCGTGTCGTGTGTTAAGCTAATATCTGACGGTCAGTTTGATATTAGCCATCCATGTTCAGTTATATAACATTTTTGAAAAATCATTTATAAATTAATTGTTATTTTCAAAAACACTCTAAACTTCATTGGTGGTGTTTTCTTCTCATTATACTTTGATAGTTAAGTTTTTACAGACTGAAATAAATATTTAATTAAATGTAACATCCCAGCGCAAAACAATGTCTGCACCTACTCACCACAAACACACTGAACGCGCGACTTATTTCTGTCTATGCAAAGGCAATGCGCGGGCGTCACGCTGCAGCTCAACCTATCAAAGGAACGTACACTCTATGCATAAGTTCCTTAGGGCTCAAATCGGCGCGATTGCCCCTAGATCGCAGCTCAGCCCGACGCGACGCCGGCAGTCAGGGCCGCCATTTATTTGGACCGCACATTCCCGTCTAAATAAATGGCGGCGAGCTCGTCGCCACGTCTCCGCCATTTTCTCACTTTCTTGGGAAATTATTGTTAGCAAGATTTAGTTGGATTGCTTACCTCAGCCAGCCTGGGATATCACATTATATTTTGTGCTATTCGGATTTCGACCCTTGAAATGAATACACGTGATTCCACTGATTTACGTGACTTAAGAGACGAATAAGGGATTTTTATCGTAAGCGGAGAGTATCCCTACTCACTAGATTCCCCCCTCTACCATTACTTAAGGTGGGCCTTCCCGCTCAACTCCCCATACAAACGTGGAAAGAAGATTATGTTGCTCAAAGTAGCTTTATTTGATCGAACTCTGTGATCTAACTAGATGTCTAATGACCGTTGACATTGTAAAATTGTTTTTGGTTTCTAAGTTTTTAGGTCTGAAAGTTCGAATTTTTCGCTCGTTTTATGCAATAACTTTGGAGATGGATTACTCAACGACGACATTCCACGTAAATCTGTAGGTCCCCTTCCTTACTTAATAGGTGGTAGGGTTAATTCCGTCCATCGCATTAAATGAACGATGTTCGAAGCGGCAATGAGAATTGTCCATGTTTTCCATCAAGTTCAATGTAGCCGAGCAATATAGGAAATGTCCTGGCATGGCACCTAGTTCCCATGTGGTATGTTTTGACGGTCAGTTTGGTATTAGCAATTCATATACACTTACTATGCGTAGACTTGGGTATGACAGAAGAGGCATGAATGTAGAATACATGCAGTAGAAATGCGTTCCTTAAGAAAAGTTTGCGAAGTTAATCTAATGGACATATTTCGAAAGGACTGGGTTAGAGAGCAATGTCAATTGAAAAATGATGTGACTAGAATCGAGAAAGGAGTGCTAACACGATTTTGACCATAGACCTAGCATGCGCGCATTTCTATGGTTTTGACATATGGAACGAATGGATGACGAAAAAATTACGAAACAAATTTACAGAGCATAAGTGAGCGGAAGTGTCGTGGCCGCCTGGCCTAGAAGAACGTACCACGACCGAATCGATGTAATTCTTCGTAGAGGTCTGGCACGTAGCCCCCGTGATGGTAGAGCATGTATGAAAATTTGTATGTCTGTAGATGAAGCTAAAGAGGTAATCGCACCGTATGGCGCTCTATCATCTCTGCCTACCCCTCCGGGAAAACGGCGTGAAGGTATGTATGTATGTATGTCCACTTCACCAACGCGGAAAGAGTAAGCAAATGGTGCATGGTGTGTGAAATAACCGACATAATACCTCGCAATATGTACTGTAGGTAGAAGTGTATTGCGGTCGGTATCGTCTGCGTGCACAGCGAACGTGCAGCGAGCCTAGACCTAGCCTAGCTCAGGCCGGCCGCGGCCTGGCTCCAGGCGGCAGAAGTGAAAGTATCAAGTGCTCGGCCGCCGCCGCCTCGCGGTTGCATCATCTGCCCTCGCAGCCTTGCCGACCGAGCGAGGCGAGGTCCTGTTTAGGGGTGCAGTCATTCTAACTTTTATGTATTTTTTTCGATTTTAAGGTTCCGTACCCAAAGGGTGCCAACGGAACCCTATTCTGAGCCTACACTGTCTGTCCGTCCGTCCGTCTCTCCGTCACAGGGCTGTATATCATGAATAAGTAAGGAACCTACAGTTGTATGTGAATCTGAACCATGGCCACCCTCAACGGTAGAACGGCTACTCATCCGGAAAGCACCCAATGCTACTTAACCTCGCTGATAGAACACCGAAGCGAAAATTTTCATCACCCACGATTTTGGTGTGAAGTCACCCCCATTTTTGAAACTTTGCAATTGTACCAATGTTAAAATTTAACTTTTTATCTATAAGTCGTATTTTTTTTATTCCTATGGTGAAATTGCTCTCTACGCCCGAGTGCAACATTACGAATTATGCGTCACCTATCACTAAATCGCTTCGATAACCTATTTCGCTCGCTTAGACCATTGAATAGACTATTTGAGGAATAATCTAAATCGCTTTTAAATTTATATTTTTATAGAAATATGCAATCATATAAATGTGTTGAAAATATATTTTGACACAAATTTAAAAATGCATTCACGGGCGATTTAGTGTATCCTTAAAATGCTCTATTCAATGGTGAGAGCAATCGAAATAAGTGATCGAAAGGCTTTACACCGGTTTTCACCACCTGAAACCCGACAAGTAACTTTCGGTTTAGTTTCATATTTACATGATATAGCTGAAAGGTTACTTTGGGATTATTGTAACTGGAGGTGGTGGAAGCGGACGTAATACGTGAAGTGTAACTCGTAATAGAGGCTCTGTTTAGAAGTTACAATTCAATGACACGATTTCCGCAAGAGTCGTGAAAAATGTATAGATATCCTTTTCATTATAACTAACTTGGACCGCCGTACCGGTCAAACAAAGACAAACATTTCCATCGGATCAACGTAGAGGCTTTCACTGATCCAAAAGGCATCTTCTAAGTGGATTTTAATGAATGCGGATATTTCGTAACGAAGCTGTGCCTCCCGCCGGCCGAGCTCACTGGATACGCCGCTGCGCCTAGCGACCCACGCGATTGGCTGCCGCGGCGCGCTCTCATCTCATTGGCCGCCGACGAGCGCCGATTGGTCGCGCCGAGGTCACGTGGCCTGCGCGCGCGCACCGCGCCGGTGCAGTTTTCATTAGGATCTAAGGCCACCACTCGGATGAGGTCAGGTCGCGGACCTCACTGCACGTTGGCAATCTCCAGAGAATTGCGGCGTCTATTGAATTATGAAACTTACGAGCTACGTAAGTTTACTCTATGTGCCTGGCCCTGTACTCATGGATGGGTGAATGTGAATCACTTTCCTTTCGGATGGCGTTGTGTTTATGTGGCGTCATCGCACTGTAATTATAATAATGGGAAAGGAACAGAACTATGGTGACTCGTGTGAGAAAGTTTCACCGGAGAAGCTGTCATTCCATGAGTTAGAAAATGTATTCGCGCACGTGAATTTCAAGATTGTCCTCACTGACCCTCTTGAATGTGCCTGGGTTTAAGTATAGTTCATTATTATGAATTAGGTATACACTTTTGTATGTTTTAGATAGTTCACTGTGTATGTTTTTATTATACATAGATATTACATACATAATCAAAATATATCTATCATGACATCCTGAAGGAGAATGCACTTTCGAAATCTACAAGAAGGAAAACAATGGAAAGATAAAAATACTTCCATAGTTGTAGGCTCCGCCGCCCATTCGCCACCGCGCCGCCGCCGCCGGCTTCGCCGCGTCAGGGCGCCGCCCGCCCTCATTCCGCCCAGAATAGTGCGCTATAAGTAGCGCCGCCCACGGGCGTGTACCTGTCGCCCCGTGCTCCGAGCGCATTGATTCCTACCTTTGAACAGTGAAGGAAGTATCTCGCATTTGTAATGTAATTTATATGCTTCCCAAAACCTGTTAATGTAGAAAATGACCGCCCGGAAGGCACTCTCAAACTTGTTTTTTAAAATTGGGGGGCGTTTAAACGGTTTAGGGGAAATGGCAAATTGGTGTTGTTCTTTTAACGTATTGTAATGTTTTAGAGCCACCATACATGTTTTATTATTTACAATCAAACTAGGCACCCCCGTAAGAAGATAATAAGGTGATCAAGTTCCATACAATGGCTTGTGCCCATTTCCTCAGTCAAAGTAAGAAATATTTTTCAGCAATTTTGCACAATAAATGAACCAACTGATAGATACGTCCGTACGTGTTGATTTTTGTTATCCTCTTAACAGCTTCAACGGACCCCGATTTCCTCTGGACCGTTTTCCGCCTCCCCTAGAGGCCTTTAGCGCCCACTTTGAGAAAGACTGCACTAATGCACGAATACATTTGGTTATTCAACCATAAATGCGTGGCGAACGTAAACTTTTTAAAGTAAGGAAAACATTTTAGTATTAGTCCAATCCAAACAATAATTTTCATAAATAAAAAAACTGCTTATTTTGAAATGTGTTACTATTACAGAAGGAAATAAAAAGGTACTGATGAAAATTTATGAAAAATTGAAAAAATAGCAGCAATTACGATAACGAGAATTGACTAAATATCGAGGGAAAACTCCTACTTATATTATAAACGGGAAAGTTTGTATGTTTGGATTTTGTTACTAAATCATATAAAAACGGGTTAACGGATTTGGATGAAATTCTGCAAATAGGTCGTTTATTACCTCGATTAACACATAGTATATTATCCAAGTAATATTTTAGATTCCCGTGAGATTATCAAAAAAATTGCTCAAAACGATATCGACCCCAGCGGAGCCGGGTATCTCACCTAGTGAAATATATATTTATATAGTGTCTACATCATGTATGTTTGTAGATCGCCTAGTAAGTTGTCACGTACCGTGTGCGTATTTGGAATGAGTATGCTGCGAGTGAAACTATTGCAACAGTTGCATTGAAGCGGACCTTCGTACTTGCATTTCCTTTCGCTCTACCGTACGTGTGTGTATGTATGTGTATGTGTGAGTGCAGAAACACGCACGCAGTGATACAGACAATATTCGCGTGTGTTGGTACTATTAGATCGGTATAGCTGCGTTGAGTCGCTTAAGTAGTATGATGGAGATTATATGGCGCAGAGGTAACATCTTGCGCACAAATATAATATGTATAAGAAAATTCAGCATAGAGACCGTCTTTTAAGCAGTTTTTTTTTTTCATTTTTAAAGGGCACTCTTAAATGACACGGTTCACACCCAATAAAAAACAGTTGGTTTTCCTCGACTTATTTAACCCTACCGCTTACCACTTAGGTAGTTTAGCGTGATAGTAATTAGTTTAATTTCTTTGGGAATAATTAAGCAATACTTGGTTACAAACCCCGTATAAATCTGATAAGTGGTTCTCAAGTTATAATTGGACAAATATAATACACCAAACGTTGGATTTTGTAAGTGATTATTATCATCAAATGATCCGAAAAGGATTCTTCGGAAAAAGCAAGAAGTCAATGGCACACAAAATAACAAACATTTAAATTATATTGCACTTAATACAAAAGTGCTTAAAACTGTAACATGAAACATAATATTTTCAATATACCTACTATGTCTATGACCAAAAAACATTCTGCATATACGTTCAGGATGTTTTACTGATACTTGCGATACGCTTTAGGATGGAATAAAATAATATCGATTATAAAGTAAGATAGGATCTTTGAAGGATAGCTAATATCTTGTTTACTCTATATCTTCATTTAATCATAGAGTAAACAAGATTTAAAGATGGTGCAATTATCTGAAACGCTGCAAATACATTAATATGGTAGCTAGTCCTATTTTAAGAATTTACGTCTGTGGAATTATTTCTTAGTTTCTTTATATATGAAATAAGTATAGTAATTATGATATAATTTCCAAAACTCTTCTCATTATCAAATTTGAGGTGAAAAAAAAAACAAATTTAACAAAAAAAATAACCGACTTCAAAGGAAAATCACTAAAAAGTAAAAAATAATTTTCATTTTTGTAGTTACGATTTCTGTAATTTTTTGAGTCGGCGTCAGCCGGGCACCCGCTGCGCCAATCAAGAGAACCTAACCTAACCTAACCTAACCTAACCTAACCTTGGCTGACACCGACTCAAAAAATTACAGAAATCGTAACTACAAAAATGAAAATTATTTTTTACTTTTTAGTGATTTTCCTTTGAAGTCGGTTATTTTTTTTTGTTAAATTTGTTTTTTTATTTGTTTATTTTTAGTGAATCTGAAGTAAACTTACTAATTTGTACACGTCCTTTCCAATAAAAAAAGAATCACCGAAATCGGTTGGCGTTATATTGAGTTATTCGTCCATTTGTCGCGCACATCTTAATACAAATTTAAGACTTTTATGATTTTCTCATTGATATCATTGTCAGAACTTAACCAAATTAAAATGGGACCACTTGGGAAGCACTAGCTATCATTAAAAAAATAATCATCAAAATCGGTTCACCCAGGCAAAAGTTATGAGGTAACAAACATAAAAAAAAAAAAAACAAAAAAAACAAAAAAAAAAAAAAACATACAGACGAATTGATAACCTCCTCCTTTTTTTGAAGTCGGTTAATTATTTCGAAAAGGTAATGTGATCGCAATCTAAATATTTTTACAAATAATTAGTTTTCTAGCATTTCGGTGGCAATAATTTATTAAATATTTTTATTTTGATGATTCGGCCATACAAAAATTTGTAGAATTACGTACATATACACACCAGCTATTCATTATTTCTAAAGTATTTCGAAAATGACTCCGTTGAAGAACTAGCGAGCGTTTTGTATAACTTGGTGATCCTGTCCACGAGTAGTGACAAGGTGTGTGTGTATGTGTGTGAGGGTGTGTAAGGGTGTGTGAGGGTGTGTGTGTGTGTGTGTGTTGGCGCGCGCACCGCGTGGGTAGCGCGTCGCGTCAGACGCAACGTCCGCAAGGACGCTCTATGCGACCCGCACACGTCGCAATATCGCACGACATTATCATCAAGTAGGTATGTACCTAATTTCCTGCCGCCATATTGTGTGCACAAAGTCTAATTAATTCGCTCTTCGCTCCGGGGAAAGAACGCCACAGCTGATCGGTTAGAGTTTCAGACTTCTTTCAATAAATTATTTATTATTTTTATTAATTCTGAATTAAATATTTTAGTGCATAGGCAGGTGTCCGGTTATTAATTGTTAACACTGAAATTGCTAAAAGCTGAAGTTAAAGTTAGTCAAATTAAATGTAAAATAGCAATATTGTAACGAAATGTTTTCGTAATTTTTTGGGCGGCTATATGTTCCGCTATAAGCCATCTCAAGTTTATCCATTAATTAGCGGATATTCTCTACATAGCATGCGGATTAGCTTCCACCCAAAAAGGCAAATGTTGTGAATTTAAATTTTTATTTTTATTTAATTTTTTAAATATTTTCTTAGACTTAAAATCTTAGGTAAATTCATAATTCGTTTTCACTACTTTGAGTTTTGTATGATACATTGTACCCGTTCTTCATAATTTCGATAATGTGGTTAACAAATTTTTCATTAAATTAATTGATATTAATGTCTAACCCTCTTCATGGCAGGCTGTGTGCGCTCAAAATGTGTCCTAAAAACTCGGTGCAAGGGGCCAATACTCTTCAGATGTAATATTATTTTGATGTCTAAAACTGATCTATATAGCCGGTTATAGTCGAATTGTTTTCCTTGTAGGTTATTGTGTTTCTGGAGTTGTACTCACTAATATAGCGTTGATAATTTTTAATTTATTTAAATTATAAAATAAATGATTTAGGAATAAATGTCAAATATAAATATAGGTCATTGTGCTGACTCTACAACAAACATAAAAACAACAATCGTTGTTATTAATATTATTTCTGCCTACAGAATGAATATGGTAAATAAATTATGGAAACAGCTAATCTGGTTGTTTTTAGCTGCTGTTGTGGATCGGGTCACCCGATCCGCATAGAGACGGCGGCGCGGGACACAAGAGGGGGTGTGCAGCTACAGACAACCAGATTAGCTATTTCCCTTATTTATTTACCATATTCATTCTGTAGGCAGAAATTATATAAATATGAATATGTGTAAAAATGCATTTTTTACTTTTCCTACATATTTTCTTTGATCTCTTCGAACGCGTCCCTCATGCACACACGCGCGTGCCGGCGCTCGGCGTCGCCGCTCGTGTCCGCTCGCCGACGCCGACGCCGACGCCGCGCGCCGAGGTGACCCCACTTTGACCTATTTCCAGTTCCCTCCATCAGTCAGCCCCTCTTCCCGCCGGGAAGGGAATGACTCTTGTATCTATGGAAACCCCCGTGTCAATCATATCTACATATACATTTGAAAACAGAGTGTAATTTTATGAAGGCGGTATAATTTAGATTTTTCAAAACAATCCATTTTGGCTCTTTTTTACACGATATCTCTTTTCTGGGAACGATCGCCTACAAATGAATTATTAAACTCAAGTTTACTCAAATTATTTGAAGGTTGTTGCATCGTTTGTATTTTTATCATTAAGACATTTTACAAACACAGTCTTAAATATGAGGAAGGTCCTGGCATGGCTAGGTGCCATGCCAGGGCCATGTGGTGTGTTGGGCTAATACCATGACAGAAGGTGTGGTATTAGCCATCCATGTCCAGTCACATAAAAATAATCGGCTACAAGTGTACTCGCCTGCTCCTCCGAGCACTCTTGATCTTTCGGCACGGCCACCCAAAATAATATATTATTAAAAATATAAATAAAAAAAATTTCATTTAGTAGATTCTTATACAACAGTTGCACTCATAACATTGCATTCATGCTCGGTAATTTTTTTTCACACGCATATTGCAGAGCGAAGCAGTACCGAGAGGTAAATTTTGGGTTCTTCATATGGCCGTAAGCTATTCTATTTCTATTCAAAAATTCCTTCCACCCAGACTGCGCCACTGCCACCTATCTACAGGACTTAAGGTGGCCCAACCCGCTCATCTCCCCATACAAAAGGGGAAAGAAGATCACGCCCATATTTCTTGTCAGAGATCCATAATTTTACTCAAAACAGCTTTATTTGATCGAGCTAGATGTCTGATGATCATTGGAATTGTAAAATTGTGTTTGGTTTCTAAGTTATAAGGTCCGAAAGTTCGAATTTTTCGCGCGTTTTATACAATAACTTTGGAGGTGGATTACGCAATGATAAAGTAAGAACATCTTAAATGGATTAGTCATCAGACATAGCTTATTTAATCAAGATTTATAATGTATTTGGTTTTTGTTAGATTTTTTACTACAGCGGTCGTGGTTTACTTTTAGCTATAAGTCGTTTTGAAATAAAAAAAATCGTAAATCTTACCAAATCATACGCTTGGAACATTGTCTTTTTTGTGGACAAGTTGCATCTTCCTCATCATGGAGCCTGTCTTATTCTTTGAAACAGAGAAGGTCCCAGAGCGCAACAGCACGGTTTTGTACCGTGCCCGCGAATGAGTTAGGCCCGCCGGGTTGGGCCACCTTAAATAATTTTATAATTTATGTTATCCACTTGTAGGATTTATATAGGATTTGAACATATCGAATAGTTCTAACAAAATCACACAAATTAGAATTCCGATGTAATTATATAGAATTATAAGTTCTCCCTAGTTCCGAAATTTCTGTAGGCTGTCCCGAAACACCTTGCATAGAAACAATAAAAGGAAGGAAAATTTTCATTTCATAGTTTCAATTGTGAAAATGCAATAATGTAATAATTAACACACCCTCCCTCACACACATACACATACACTTACATTAGACAAGTAACACACAAAGTCGCAATATAATTATACTGAAAACGAAACAACACACAGCACACGTCAACATACACATCTTTTTTCTTTATAAATAGTGGTACCCTGTAATTGGCTTTAATTTCTGTATTTAGTATTTAACGATCAATTGTTTAGTTTTTAAGCTGTTGGTGTACCTAAATAAATAAAATAAAATAAAAATAAAAACCATACAAAACATTCAGATACTACCAACTTACTTTGGACGTTTAGGAGCCTTTAGCACTTTCATGGATATTCGTTTACGTTCTCCTAAATTATCTATGATGAGTATTTTTTTCTTTATGCGACCCGACATGGATGGCTAATACCACACAACTACCGTTATGATATTAGCCCAATACACCACGTTCCCGGAGAAAGTTGGTGCCATGCCAGGACCTTCCCTTTATGAGCACGGCTACATTGAACTGGATGGAAAACACGGTCAATTTTTCATTGCCGCTTCGACCAATCTTTTCATCCAATGCGATGGTACCAACCCGGGCGGGCTTAAACCCTACCACCTAGTAGGGGAAGGGGACCTACATTTTACATGGATTCCGAACCATGGAGCAGCTCGCATTCGTGACGAAATACACTTATTGAACTCGGAAAGAGAAAGACAGTGGTGCATGTCGGTATTGAACCCAGGCCTCTGGTACGCTAGGCCAGTCCCCGCGCCACTAGGCTACGAGCCGCTCAAGCAGTATACGAAATGTATTTGTAGTGTATAGGTATGAGCGGGTCAGAGTGACAGAGGCCGTCACCATGGCAACACCGTTGCACTCTGCACGCGCCCGCTCCCCGCCGCCCTAACCTAGTTCCGCCGCCCGCCCTGCCGCCTCCCCTCCGCCCCACCCCGCCCCGCCCCGCCCCGGCGCCCGGGACAAATGTTAATGACCTCCAAAAGGCCGCGACACGCGCAAAGGCTGCGTCTGCCCGCCGGCGCCTACCCTCTTCCGCCGCGGAGCTTTTACGATGCTCAGGTTGATCGAAGGCACCACGCTTTTCATATGGAAATAGACTGAATAGATCAAAAGTTATTTTTTAGGAGTGGAGCAATCAGATCCAATATATCCTTTTTATATTTTTATGTAAGAAAAACCGGTATGAGTGGCTGTGCTTAGGACCTAAAGTGCTCAGAAGAGCCAAGTACACCTCGCTTCGCGAAACCACGCTCCGCGAGGCACCCTACCAGCGGATTTGTGGACTATCGCTGAGCTATCGAGCCAGGGCGTGTATTCTTGGCATTCAGTAATTGCGGATTCAGTAGAGTTAACAGAAGAAGTTACTTTGACATTACTGTTAACTCTACTGAATCCGCAATGACTGAATGCCAATAATACACGCCCTGTTCAAATTACGCTTGAAAGACTCCCAGGTTATAAAAGGCACCTATACATTTATAATATGTATGTTATTGAACTTTGAAACAGCCGGACCTCATTGACATTTTTATGTGTTTTGTTTAGTTCCCTGGATGGTTTGGATTTATAAATGGACCCGTAGATAGCGCTGAGATCGAATTATGCAGCAGTACAACGTCTGCTGATTCCGCTGATTTCTCTGGGGGAACGGCATAACGTATAATATGCAGATCGTATAATGTCATATTTTAACAAAATTTTAAAACCATGCACAACGTATAATCGGCAGATCGTATAATCTTATACGTAGTGCATGAAGAAGTCCAAAAAATTAAATTACTTATTTCTCCATGCATAACATATAATAGTCACAACGTATAATGTTATGATCTTTATTTAACAAAAAAAGAAAACCATGCATATCATATAATCCTAAAATATTTCATACGATAAGCGCTCTTATCGATATAAGATTAAAGATTATACTCGCACGCGAATTTTCGACCGTCTCAATTAGCGTTGCAGCAAATTGTTACTCTTCAACAGATATCGATTCGTAGCAATTTCAGCCTTAAATGTATCGTAGTTAGGGCGCTTTATGCAGTGCTTCTTGGCATATTATACGTTCTGCATGGTTTTATTTTTTTGTGAATTCATGTTAGGAATATTATACGTTGTGACTATTATACGTTCTGCATGATGCAAAGAGTTTATTTTATTTTTAAACTCATGCACAACGTATAACATTATACGTTGTGAATATTATACGATATGCATGGTTTTAATTTTTTGGAAAAAAATACTATTATACGTTGTGAATATTATACGTAGTGAATACGACTCATTTCTCTTATGATTTGTAATATGATACTTGCTAGCAGCAAACATAATTTTAGATTTTTGATTTGGCGCATTTGTCAAAAAATATAAAGCTACCTATATATATATTTTTTACTTTATTTATTATGAAGGCACGAAGGTTTTCCGTTACTGAACTCGTTATTTTAGGTTTATTTGCTCTGCTGCATTAAATTTATCTTTTCTACAATACCCAAAAAAAAAATTACTCTAAGCATAAAACGTCATGTTTACTATTCATCCCACCGCCCGTCATTGATGTGATGATGCAAAGATGCGTCATTTTGATATCAGGTGCGGCGCTGAAGAGGCAACACGTAAAACGGAGTAAGTTAGTAACTTAGTAAGATTGATCTATTGATCGGGCATTTATATGAAATATTCTAGCCGAATATGAAATAAATTATACGAATAATGTATATGAAATATACTACATAGGAACTACGTGCCACGCCCGAGCTTTTCTTATATTGTACGGTTACATTGAACTGGATGGAAAACACGGACAATATTTCATTTCGTTGTTCAAAAATACATCTTCTCTTATTAGGTTAATATTTGTATAGCATAAGAAAACAGTAAACATTTAACTGATCTGTATTCTCTTTTAAGTTAAATATTTTAAGAGCGCAAGGAAAATCGTAAAAATGTATCCTATCAGTGTTCTCTTGTTACTTAAATATTATCCTATCAGTTAGTTAAATATTTTTCGAGAGTAAGAAAAATAGTAAAAATGTATCCTAGCTGTGTTCTCTTGTTACATAAATATTATCCTATCAGTTAATTAAATATTTTCCGAGAGTAAGAAAAATAGTAAAAATGTATCCTAGCTGTGTTCTCTTGTTACATAAATATTATCCTATCAGTTAATTAAATATTTTCCGAGAGTAAGAAAAATAGTAAAAATGTATCCTAGCTGTGTTCTCTTGTTACTTAAATATTATCCTATCAGTTAATTAAATATTTTCCGAGAGTAAGAAAAACAGTAAAAATGTATCCTGTCAGTGTTTCTCTTGTTACTTAAATATATCCTATCACTTAGTTAAATATTTTCCGAGAGTAAGAAAAACAGTAAAAATGTATCCTAGCTGTGTTCTCTTGTTACTTAAATATTTTGAGAGGGTAACGAAAGGGGTCCCTGACATTGGGCCCCTCGACCTTATTGAGTTTCCCTTCCGTTTTGGGCGCTTGCCTTGGCATTGCGTTTTCTAGGGCACGCAGGTACGTATCGGGCCGCGCCCCTGCGGCTAGGGGGACCCCCGTGGGGCGCTGGCCCGAGGGGAATACCCCAAAGGGACGGCGTTTCTCTCACCGAAAGAATGATCAAAGTAAGCGAAGAGGCTAACAAGTGGAAAGTTTTAATTGGGAGTAAAACACTTGTTTTGGGTATTTTTTTTGGGTAATTTGTTTTTTGCGTTCATCTGACCACAATAAACTCAACTAAAATCCTTGATGATGTTAAAAATGTTTTGCCAAATTACAATGAAGGTCAAATATTTACAATCGACCGTGAAGCAAGGACAAATTAATTAAAGAAGAAGCCCTGTAAAAGAAAGGCTGGACCCGAACCATCAAAACATACCATTTGCGGGTATTGCGTCTACCAATTTCGCCACCTACTTTATACCCATAGTTTGGAATTCTCCTACAGTCCCTCCTCCTGTTATCAATGCCTACTACTAACACAGTATTTAAGATAATACATACATACATTGATTTAGGCTTTACCTGCGTTGCGGAAAAAACGACGTACATGCTTATTACGAAAAAGTAAATTTAGTAAAGTTAAATATACCTGTAGCGTTAATTAAGAACAGGTGCCGAATCCCATTCTGAACCTGATTCAGATTTGGTTCATAAATCCAGCTGCGGACTTGATGCCCTTCCATTACTACGAACGTTCTCTAGAATAGACGATTTACAATATTTATTATTCCAGGTAGTTTTCACAAATAGTGATGTCTTTAGTCGTTAAATTATTTTTAACCAGTCGCTGTGCGCTCCGCATTTACCATATGCGTAAATGATTTTAACCGCTGTTTAACGCAAACTAAGCCCCGGTTGCACGAAGAGACGACTGAGTTAATCAATGTTCAAACACGTTACTTTTAGTGATACACATAGAGCTCCTTCCATACTGTCCACACAAAGTGACGTGTTTGATCATACTTTGACGTTGATTTTGATTTGTTTCTAAAAATACCCAAATAAAACTGGTCGTCAAGCTCTAAATGGCAAAGTTGTCCATCCAACCGATCCAGCCGGTCCTCCTGGAGGCAAGCACCGAGGGAAAGCGTAGAGGAGCTAGATGGGAGGTCTGCCGAGAGGCACCGGAGCGAGTGTAGTGCACTAGGCAACAGGTCCGCACTGGGGCGCAGGCGCGGCGGCCTAGTTGCGGCGGGCCGCGTGAGTTCGTTCCTCCGGGGGAATATTGATCGGCCTCCGCACCGGAACTAGGCTCGGCGGCCGGCTGCTGGGAGCGCGTGCTGCCACCCTCGGGTTCAGAAAAAAAATATTTGAGAGCTGTCACAATCGAACAGTGTTTTTGATTCTATCTAAGATTTACTTTTTAACTAAAATATTTTTTGCAAACATAATGAAAATATCTATAATTATTTTAGGAATGTTTTGATACGGAAACCAAACATTTAATTTTCCTTTACAATTGATTTCCAAATTTGGTTATATTTAGGCTTTTGTACCCAAAGGGTGCCAACGGGACCATATTACTAAGGCTCCGCTGTCCCTACGTCTGTCAGCGGGTTTTATCTAATGAACATATGTACACAGTTAAAATGTTTACAGAGTATAGCCGCCTTAATAACAAATTGTAAAAATAAAAAAAATTAAGGAGCCCTATACATGCAGCGTTAATTTTTTGGCACGGTATTTTATTCGTCTGCGAATCCGATTCGCACTTAGCCTGATTTTAAGTTTCAATTTGAAGCATGTTTTAATTACATTTAATGTTGGTAGCATGTAGTAAAAAACTATGCAGTATTTCATTGCTTGGCATAATAATTATTGTGGCAGCGACATACTAAATAAATAAATCCTTGATACGATAGAAAACATGGATTTGATCAAACTTGTTCGCATCAAACATAGTCTACTCAAGTATTGATAAATTATTCACCACCATAAAAAGCTGAGGCCAGGGATATGAGACTGTACATGCCCGTATTCTTAAAACTTTATGTTGGGGGGGTACAGACTGCCGCTATAGATGTATCAGTTTGCAACTGTAAGCTGGGTCAATGACGTTCATTGACTCGTTGCACCCCGCGCCTCCCCCCGCCCGCCGGGGGGTGCGGCAGGCGCGGGGGAGCGGGAGGAGGCGTCGGGCCTAAGTCCGGCCCTGACTCCATGAACTTTACCCCCGCCGCGCCGCACGCCGCGCCCGCTCCACAAGCGGGTAAAATTTCATACGCTCGAAGAATAAATCGGGTTAGCGGTTTAACTTTTAATTGAGGATGAGCGTTTCGAAGCACGAGCATTCGGGAACAGTGAATTTATTGAATAAACGTACATTTTCATATCTAAGTTCTCATTATAAATTAAATAACATTATCATCTGGCGTCCATCTGCCTTTCTGACTGTCCACTTATGAACCACTCAGCCCCGATTGCACGAAAAGATGGCTGAGTTAATCAATATTCAAACACGTCACTTTTAATTAACAGCATGGAGTTCCTTCCACTGTGTCCATACAAAGTGGCGTGTTTAATCATACGTTGATGTTGATTTCGATTTTTTGTCCTTTCGTGCACTCGGCCCTCAATCGTTTTCTACGCATCAATACTTTTTTTCCAATCAACTAATAGGCTACTTATCATCACGTTAAATTACATGATGGATAAGCAGTTTGACAAAATATGAGAGATGTCATGAAATCCCACCTATTTACCTTAAGACTTTAATGCGGGTGGAGCCATGGGCATCTAATAAATAAAATAGTATCAAACTTTTTCTCTATTTCTAGAGCGTTTACTTGAAAAATAGAATAAATATGGAATTAGCTAATATATATATGTAGTCGCAAGATTTTGTAATATTTCACAATAAAATATTTATTCAATGCTAGTAGATGCTTTTAGACCTTTTCGAAACCCCTTATCTCATGTATTTATTCTCGCAACAAAGTAATCATTCATTCATAAAAGTACTTAAATTCTACCCGCATCGTGTATGAAACGTACTGAGTATACATCCTCCCGCATCCATACCGCAGCCGTCTACTAAGTATCACGATAGCGCACCCTGATTGCACCGCTCAGAGCTTCAATGGCGTACGTTGACACCAGCAGCGGATCCACGGGGACAGGGGTGGGGTAGAAACGGGGTGGAGGAACGGGCGACCTCGGATGGATTTGTCCAAGGGACCGCGCGCCCTAGTTTTGTTTTTATTGTATGCATTCTGGTCACGTTTTTTGTCACATTGAATGTCAGTGTTCAGTTTTTGTTTCCGGTTGTGTTAAAGAAGACTTTACAAAATACTCATGTTCATTTTTTTGGACCAAGGTTTCCACAATCTAATTTCAATTTCTTTATTTCCACCATTAGATGAATGTTCATGGAATACTCAGGGACGACGGGAACTGCCTTCCATGCCAACCGTCATGGGTTCAAATCCCCACCGCGTTAATGCATGAATTTGTTTCACTTCCTGAGATGGATACGTGCATTTCGTACTGAATGCGGGCTGCTCTATGGTGCGAAATCCATGTGAAACTGTTGGTACTATATCCCATTGGTCGCAACGATCCAGTTCAATGTAGCCGTGTTCATAAATGGAAGTTCCAGGCATGGCATTTAATTCCTTAGGGAATGCAGTGTGTTGGGTTCATACCATGTCGGTGTTCGGTATGTTTACCTCTGGCGATGAATACATAAAACGATTGAAAATTGTCTGTGTTTTTAAACCAGTTGAATTTAGCCGTGCAATGTCAGTGTGGTTCTGGCACGGTGTAGATGTTTTGTGGAGAACAGTAGGTTTGGTATAAGCCACCTATGTCCAGTTGGATTAAAAGGCTTCGAACCCGAGGCGTGGTGGACACAAGCCTCATGACACATTCCTGCTGCATCGTCTACATTTATCGCAAAGGCACTTTAGCATTGCTAGTCAGAGAGCATGGGAGGGCGGGAGTAGTAATCGAACCTCGCACGTATCGGCGCGGCGCGTAGCCACATTTACACAGAAATGTAATTTGACAACTCTCTTGAGGCATTTTAAATTTTAACGTGTCAGAAAATCAGTAGTAAGCGAACTGACTGTCCGGCGTTACTGTTTTCGTTTATTTATTTGTATTTGTTACTCTTTGGCACTTTAACTGTGCACTTGAATATGTTAATAAGTTTGACATATAAGTAACATCTATTTGTACAATTAAGGATAATGTTTGTGGTGTTCTGGTTAAATTATGACAACGAATGAATCGATTATTATTGCATCAAAATCACGGTTACTATTTTATAAAATAATAATAAACTTACTCAAATTAAAAATACCTCAAGGGAGTTGTCAAATTTCATTTCTATGTCAATGTGGCTACGCCGCCGCTCCGATACGAACGAGGTTCGATTACTGCTCCCGTCCTCCCATGCTCGCTGAGTAGCTATGCTAAAGTGCCATGCGATAAATATAGACGATGCAGCAGGAATGTGTCATGAGGCTTGTGTCCACCACGCCTCGGGTTCGAAGCCTTTCAATCCAACTGGACATAGGTGGCTTATACCAAACCTACTGTTCCCCACAAAACGTCTACTCCCGCCCTTCCGTGCTCGCTGCCGCCAGCGGTCCGCGTGAGTACCGCGAGCGCTAGGTCGCTGGCGGAGCTGCATTATGCAGTGGAAAATGCAACGCCTGCAGTTTCAATGACGTTCGTTGACTCGCCGCTGAAAGGGTGGGGGGGGGCGCTCGCGGGAGGGGGGGGGCGGTCGATAGCGGCGCTGTCAGGACGCTCTGTCCTACTTTTCGCCGTCTCTACCTGCGCTCATTTATAAATCAGCGTATACAGGTCAATACATGTTAGTGCATTCATTTCGTAGGGATTGCAGAATAATAAAGATACCGTTCTTATTTTTTTATCGATTATTCATTTCAAATCGTATTTTTTTTTAATGTAACTGGACATGGATGGCTAATACCAACTGACCGTCAGTGTAACCTATATAAAACGTAACCTAATCTAACCTAACACACCTCATGGGAACAAGGTGTTATGTAAGGACCAACCTTATATTGAACTGGATGGAAAATACGGACAATTTTCATTGCAGCTTCGACCATCGATCGTTTAATGCGATGGTACCAATACGAGCGAGATTAACCCTTCCACGTAGTAAATAAGGAAGGGGGCCTACAGTGTTACGTGGATTGCGAACCACGGCCAGCCGCAACTTTCGAAAATGGTTACCCATCCTGAACCCAACCGCGCTCAGAGGTACTTCACCAAGCCTATCGAATAGCAAGGCGTCGCGCTTCTGGGCTACCAGGCTGACAAAATGATTGTCATTGAATTAATGAAAACAAATAAGTTAACCAGTATGGGCGGCTGTACTGGGGCCCAAAGGTGCTCAGAAAAGCCAATAACACCTCATCTCGCGAAACCGCGAGGCACCATGTCAGCGGATATACGGGCTATCGCTGAGCTATGGAGGTTGTTCAAATTATGCTTGATGACTGTCAGGTCTTATAAATGAGGAAATACATAAATACATTAGTTTTTAAATAAATACTTATCAATCCTCTCTTGACTCTGACTTTGAGTCAAAGGAGTAACTTTATCCTGTAAGTTTTTGTACGCTTAAAGTTGGTTTTCTATAACTGGCCATTGATAGCTGAGACCATTCCAATGCCGCATTGGAGTAGGAATTAGGTGCTATGCCAGAATCTTCCCTTTATAAACATTGTTCGTAAATATGTTATGTAAACCCGTGAAGTTTCTTTGCGGGTTCTTCTTTACTGGATTGATCGAATCCGCGGATCTTTGTTACGTAACTTGGTGTAGTTTGACTACCAAAAACTTTAAATAAATGAAATGAAATGAAATGAAATTGAACTGGATGAAATTTTTCATTAACACTTCGACCAACTCTTCCAATGTTGCGGTTCCAACGAGGCGGGCTTAACCCCGTCGGAGAATATTTTGTATATGGATTCTGAACCATAGAACTCTTCGCATTCGTGACAAAACGCAATTATCCAACTCAGAGAGATATCATTACATGTACTTTATGGTTAAGGAAAATGTTGTGCGGAAACCGGCCACTTCGCCACCGTTAGGTTTTCTAGCAAATAGCTAGATGACAAGTCAATAGGCTCGCTACTGTTTCGTATACATCTCGGAGAAGCTCTTTAGAGCTGCATAACGCCAAATACAATAAAAAATACAAGCTTTTAAAGTTGTCCAAAAAATAAAAAAAATATAATAATATAATATATTTTCATACTCTCCCAGATTTGGTTGGTCACCAGGGCACATTTTTATAAAATTACCAAACCTCAAGACCTATAATACGGTCAAGAGAGGCCAAAGCCCTACAGTGGGTGGCACTAAGGAAAAAAAACATAAATTTCAAATAATTTCGATTCTATTTAATGTATAAGGCTTTAATAATAATAACGCTAAAGGCTTTTGAGAACGAACCGTTTATCAAACTTATTTCTCTGCCGCCCCGCCAGGATGTGGAGCTGTCTGCCGGCGGGTGCCTTTCCCCGTACCTATAACCAGGGAGTTTTCAAGCGTAATTTGAACAAACTCGATAGCTCAGCGATAGTCCGCAAATCCGATGGCATGGTGCCTCGCTAAGCGTGCTTTCGCGAGGCGAGGTGGTTTTAATTTTTCTGATCACCTTGTTGTTGTTGTTTGTTGTTCCGGCGCAAAGCGGAACAGGCAGGAAATACACCTTTTCATGGTCGACAGATCGTAAATATACATTTCGAGAGGTGTCGCGGTACACCCGATAGGAACGAAGTTGCTTTCGTAATATGCTCTAGCGACCCGCCTCGGCTTCATATGACTTTTAAGCCTGACATACGTTACAGAACAACGCAAATCCGTAGTAGTGCACGAAGTGAACTGCCGATGTAAGGGATGACAGTTCAGATTTGAGTATTTTTTGATGGAACTAAGAGAAATTCATTCCGTGTTCGCCCTGCGATTTGAATGTGTATTGCTCGCGAATAACAAAAAACAAAAAAACATTCACCCGAGCGCAGATTCCAAACTTCCAAACTGCACAGGATCACCAGCTAGGCTAATCTGAAAATTACCTAAGAAATAAAAATTAAGCACCAGATTGGCGGGAGGATTGAAGCTCTGTCTTTTTCACAGAAAAAAATGTCGCTGTCTCTTTGACAGGAAAAGTGTCGGACACATTTCCCCGTCATGGTCCTCATCCGCCAAACGCACGATGAGAAAGAAATTAAAAAAAAACCGGCCAAGTGCGAGTCGGACTCGCACACGAAGGGTTCCGTACCATCGTAAAAAATAAAACAAAAAAATCACGTTTTTTGTATGGGAGCCCCCTTTAATTTTAATTATTTTTTAATCATACCTATTTGTTGTTATAGCGGCAAAATAAATACACACTCTGTGAAAATTTCAGCTGTCTACCTGTTACGGTTACTGAGATACAGCTCTGTGACAGACGGACAGACGGACGGACGGACGGACGGACGGACGGACGGACGGACGGACGGACGGACGGACGGACGGACGGACGGACGGACGGACGGACGGACGGACGGACGGACGGACGGACGGACGGACGGACGGACGGACGGACGGACGGACGGACGGGGACGGACGGACGGACGGACAGCGGAGGCTTAGTAATAGGGTTCCGTTTTCAGCCGATTCTCTACATTCTTTATATATATAGCGTGGGTAAACTGTGGTATGCACGGTGCCGATGTATTTTCCCCTAAGAACAACCTGGGATCGTTTAGACGCGGTTTGAAGAAGCATTTGGCCGACCGGCATGGTGTTTTAGCCTCTGTGAAAGTTTTAAGCCCAATTTTTTATTTAACTGGACATAATCTCCGTCTGGACATAGATGGCTTATACCATATCCACACCGTCATTAAATTAGCCCAACACACCGCATTCCCGAAGGAATTAAGATGCCATGTCGGGATCTCTTATGAGCACGTCTACAAATAACAGGATAGAAAATAGAACGGGCTCAACCCTACCACCTGGTGGGGAAGGGGACTTACAGTTTAACACGGATTACGAACCATATAACTGCTAGCATTCGTGACGAAATACACTTATATCTCTAGCATAGAAGGCAAGTCATCGTGGCCCTCGGCTACCAGCCAGCGTGCGCCATAGGTACGTCGCGTTTTTCGAGATGATTGTATCCGTGCTGACCGATTTCAAAGGCGTTCCACGTCAAGCAGTGTCATCACAAGCGTTGCGGGCCGGCTACACGAGCGCTCGCTAGTGCGCAGCAGGTACGAGAAGGTTGCGAGCGCTGCGAATACTCCGTGTCAATGACGTTCGTTGACTCCGCCGCCGCTCTAGCGCCCGCCGCCACCCCGCCGCCGCGCCGCCGCCGGGCGAAACCAGCGCGTCACGCCGCATCCGCGCGGCCCCGGCGCGGTGCGGGCGCGGGCGGCGCCGACTCGCACCTTCGGGCTGGCGGCCCATTGCGGTGCACAGTCAAGGAGTCTACTCATGGAAGCGAACACGAGAAGTTCTTGTGTTCGCATCTGTCTCTACAAGTACTCCCTAAAAACTCTAATTAGAAAAAAAGTAGGCATCTTATCTTTACATTTTTTGTTTTGTTTTACAGAACCGAAAACGAGAACTTCTCGTGGTCGCTTTCATGTGTAGATGTGCAGTAAATTGACGCTTACGTCTCAGTGACTTGTGACCTTGTCTTCCATGCCAGAGGTCATGGGTTGAAATCCCGGCCCCGTTCAAGCACCCTTTATTACTCTTTCTGAGTCGGGTAAGGGCATTTATTTAGGAATGCGACCTGTTCCATGGTTCGGAATCCATTTAGAATGGAAGGTTTCATTCTCCTACCAGATGGTAGGGTTAAGTACTGTCGCATTTAATGAAATGATGGTCGAAGTAGCAATGTAGCCACCCAGTTCAATGTATCCGTTTTCATTAAAGGAAAGTCCTGGAATGACACCTAATTCATTCGGGAATGAGCCATCCATGTCCAGTTACATAAAAAAGGGAGTTTGCCCGTGTAGATGGCAACATTGCCGTCCATAGCCATGTCTAACTCGAAAAATAGACAAAATATTATTCCGCTCATGAAATTTTAGGTCACGATAAGTTAAATGGCTGAATCTGGGTTTATAGTTTGGGATCAACCCTCTGATACTAAATATGACGGTCTGCCTACGCTAATTTCACGACAGTATATGTGATATTAGCCATCTATGTCTAGTTACATTCACACGGCATTACAGTAAATTAGATTATTTTTACATTAAATTAATTATTTACTTTGTTTGGAAATTCTAACTTTTTATTCAGAGGATATTTAGAGAAAGTTACTGAACTTTTTTGTTTCTTTTCCAGGATATAATGCTTACAAGGTATGATAGGCAAAGATAGACGTGCTGATTAAATCATACGTTAGTTTTTGCATTAAACCGATATATTTACACAGTATTTAAAAATGACACCTCTGAACCATCACAATCATCTGTCGCCGCTGCCCACTTCTAACTTAACAACTAAGCTGCTAACTTCACACGTATACGCCACGCTAAGGCAAAATTAGATTAAACAAAATGCTATATTCACTAAAGAATATTTTGGTACAATGGACGCCCAAATGGTTCACATGCTATTGGAAATCAATTTAATAATAAAAATATGTATCGTATGGTGGTGGGACTATTCTATGATTACGTTTTTATCTATACATTTTTTAAGTTCCGCTTATTGCACAAAAAAAGATCAGTCGAGATACATCCGTAACCGCCTAGTTCGATTGCCTTTCAGCCACAAACTAGATAATGCGAAGCGACACCTCTACTCGCATCTGAAAATCTTCATGTCCTTTAACAATACCTACTTTGCATTTCTTGCATGCACACAACTTGTAATTGCGAAAATAAAAAATAAAAATATTGCATAAATATATATTATACTAGCAGCCCGTCCCGGCTTTGCACGGGCATAATGTCATTTAAAAAAATATTATTTTGACACAATGATACACAAATAAACCATATTTACGTAGAGTTCCTACATTGAGATATTTGAAATAAAAAAAAACTTAGATATTATTATTACATGATTATTAGATATTAGAGAAATAATAAATTCAAAGTGCTATAGGAAGAACCGCGGCCTCCGAAGCACGCTCCCGCCGCCCCGGCCGGCCGGAACCTTCGAAAATATTCATTTAAATCATATGATGTAAAGGGCCGTATAGTATAGATATATATTAAATCAACAATGTATTTAAGGTATTTAATTGGATAAGGATTAATGCTGTATTGGTTAAAATCGCTTCGAAAATTAGCCATTATTTGTCGTAAAAAGTAAATGAGAAAAAAATGTTATTGTGGGATATCCATAAGAGATAGATATATACCATCGCGGAGTTTTCTGTAGACCTTTTCAATGTATACAATACTTAATACATTATTTTGATAAATCTCGTAGGGTTCAGCCTGCGTTTGCAATGTAAGCGGAAAAAAAATATTTTTTTACGACATCACATTGGAAACCTCAAAAATACCAGTATTTCTCCAATATTCAATGGATGTTTTTATACATATAAACCTTCCTCTTGAATCTCTCTATCTATTAAAAAAAACCGCATCAAAATCCGTTGCGTAGTTTTAAAGATTTAAGCGTACATAGGGATATAGTGATATAGGGACAGAGAAAGCGACTTTGTTTTATACTATGTAGTGATTTTAAAATTGCCTTTCATATTGTTTTATTGCTGTTGTCAGCAACTTCAATGTTTAGCTTACACCAAACGAAACAGTTAATTTTCATTTTATTTCCGATTAGAATAATAAAAATGATGAGTGTTTGCCAACAGATATCCCAATTTCGATTAGCAATGTTGCACACCCTCAGATAGTTGTACACGTCGTAGTTCCTAACCACAAACGCTAACAGTCGTATTCAGAGTGAACCTGTAAAAACTTAGTACGGGATTAGCACCGGACTAACCATACAAAAACCTGTTTAGTCCGGGGTATTAAACTTAGTCCGCCCACTCTGAATGCGGCTGTAAGACGTTGAATAGACATTTTTCAAGAAATAAAATAGACTATGAAATTGCTACGAAAATGGCTTTTAGAACCCCCAGTAAACAGACATACCAATGCACCACGAAAAATAATCAAGCTATGCGTGACGACAAATCTCTCCCTCCGAATTTTGCTTCGCAAAACATGATCACCCCTCGCGGAAGGCTTCGCTCGTGACCCGAAAGTGAAAGATGCACGGAAGCGGGTGCGGAGCGGTGAGGCCGGAGCGGGGGGCACCGGGGGGGCACACCGCACTGTACGGTACCTATTATAAGCGCGAGTGCAGCGCGCAGCCGCCGCGCCGCCCCGCTCCGCAGCCTCACTCGAACAAACTTTAGTTACTAACCTACTTCCGTGCGGGCGCCATAACCGCCGCAGCGCTACCGGCCGCCTCGCGAGCGATTCCAAATTCAAACGCCGACGCGCGGACGTCACTTTTCGCGCCGCATCCGACTCGATATTTCATCGTCCCTCACTTTAGTCCCGCCGAATATAAAGTGTCGGGTTGATATTTAAAATGTATAATATGTCGTTTCCTCCGCTAAGATGATGTTTATGAACTTTTAGAATTGAACTGAGCGTTGATTGGAAAGAACTCTGAGGGCGGAGAAGCGGCATTGACGAGAATGATCTATGGTGAGATTAAATTTAAGGCCCGTTGACGCTCTTTAATTTTATCGCTTTTGTAGTCTTCACACGTTGTGAGAGTTGGCTTTCCTTTTGGCAACACTGTTTTTTTATTCGTTTTCATTTTTTATTTACTTAGTTTATGCTAGTATTACTTATTTTCTGTTCACTTTATTTATATTAGTTATTTCAAATTAAATTATTGATGAAACTTACATACCTACTTCTGAATTAAATATATCGTAACTAAAGAGACGAACCTTTATGAGAAGGAAAATATCTATTACCGTGCCATATAAGTTTTGCGAGCATTTACATTTAAAAATACCAATTGGTTGACCATACCGTTTTTAAATTACATATCAAAGTTTATCGGAAAATTGCATATGTTTTAAGTTCATGTTAACATTCAGTTAAATATTTCTCCACTTTTTACAAAAGTGCGTTCACCGTGGCATGGATTTTTCATAGAAACCGATTTGCGATCGCTAACTTTAACGGCGGCCATATTGGAAATCATAGTTTGCCTAGCATTAGTGCTGCGACAGTGGCGGCGTCCGGCGACCAGTAGTGGAACTAAACATTTGTCACTTTGTATAAGCGCATCGGTCTCATCCTTCTCTATGGAAAGCGGCTCATTCACGTTCGAACAATCTTTCAAACAAATGCGCCTTTGCACGTACATACTTCGTAGACGTTTTACTATAGGTAGTAGACATGTTCGCTGAGATAGTCTGACGGTAATCTCCGCAAACAGTTATACGACCGTAAGGGAACCACTTTTCGAATGTAGCAATATAGGGTTTTTATCAGTATGGTGGTGAATGACTAATATCAATAGCGCCATGGTATTAGCCCCAACATCCGATTCTTGAAGGAATTTGTTGCCACGCCAGGACCTTCTATTTATTCCGGCTACTTTGATATAAACTATAAAAAGATTACAACATTTGAATGCAGTTTCGATTATCTTAATAAGCAATGCGATAGTACCAACCCAGGCAGGTTTGACTCTACGACCTAGTATGTTGGAAAGGGGACCTACAGTTTACATGGATTCCGAACCACAGAGTGAACTGCATTCTCAACAGAAATGAATATATTAATGTGGATAATACAGAAGTGCATTCCCTAGGATTCGAAACCGCGATCTCTGACACAGAAACCGCAGTCGTTAACCACTAGGCTACGGGCCACACGATCTATGGAGCCGGTCCGGAATCCGGAAAAATTGGCTTAAAACAAGGGTGATATAACATAAAAAAACTTTTTCCCAATAGCTACCTACCCCATCAATCTTTAGGATTCTCTTTTCAATTGGCAAAAATATATATGAATAATCAATGAAACGAACTACAGGACCAAGGAAACCCATGCACCTGTTTCGGTCATTGTTTTTGTTATTTTCATTTATAACTCTAAAGAGAAAATTTAAAACGGTTTTGTTTTTCGAACTTACAATAGTGCCGCAGTTTGAAATCTGCTTCGGATGAATGTCCAAACTTTCTCCATACTACTTATTTACGAAATATAAAGTTCAATGATTATTTCTCTTAAGGTAAACCAATATTTTGTTGAAACAGAAATATTTTGAAAACGACAATTTTCATAATCGAGGGACATTTTTAAAAATGTTTTGCCAAAAAAAGGTTTACGTTATTTTTTATTTTTGAGCATATTTGCAATCATTTCGTGCCGTTTGAAAGTTAAAAACTTTCTTCTAGCAGTTTTGATAAAGGAGATATGGACAATTGTCGTCAATCATCACATATACAACATATTGATTGCATATTTATAAAGTAACATCCTCAGAATACCAATAAAAGTATGGATAGCACCATCTCTGGTTAATATTTTATAGATCTAGAATTAGAATTATAGATCTCTCTTCTTTCTCCTTCAGACGAAAAATATGGACGGATACATTTTGGTTATAAAATTATCACTAACTCCAGAATGTGCACCGCATGCTTCAAGTACTGTTGCATTCCTTCTATTGCTAAATTTTTGTTAACTCTAAGTTAAAATCTTATTCCGGCGTACAATCGATTACAAAATACATTTGTTGTGATATTTTTTACACCTCTGATCCTATTTTTCCTGGTCTATATCACGAATCAAAGCTAAACAAATAATATTATGTAGGTCTATGTAACATTATACTCATCTACGCAACACAAACGTCAGCTACCTTTGACTCACTGAATCGGAAGGGAACAATACCAGTATTGCGGTAGCATTGGCGCGTGAACAGTAGCATATGAGGAAAGTTATTGACCTTACTTTGTGACCTAGAGTACTGTGATTTATTAAACTTCGAAGTAATTAGGAACTATTTTCCGTGCATTATTTTATCATAAGATTCGTACGGCCGCTCGGCCGTTAATATTAATACCGTTATCAACATAGAAAAGTATGTTTTCTAATAAAAAAAATTACAATGGTAATCAACCCGAGAAAGCTAAAGACGCTATCTGTTACTTTATCTATCAGCAAGCGAACATATCCAAAAAGGTTCCTTGGCCTAAAAAGGTTCCTGTAGAGCAGAAATGTCCTTAGCTCACCTTGCACATTTCTGAACGCTAATGGGAAGAGTTGGAACTGTTCTATATGAAATATTTGCGTTCCACAAACATAACAAAATATCCGAAATTCATGACCGTCTTGAAGGCAAAACTTACGATATTCTATCACTGTGCGTCAGGATGGTTTCAAACGAACCGAGTTTAACATCGACCGAGTGCGTGCAACATCGAAGGTTCTTAGAAAAGTGAGAAATTTGCTCTTGTAAGGACCTACGGGCGGCGGCTGTGGCAGCGTGGTGATCTCACCGCGTATTTCAATCGAAGTATCTGTGCTAGCGTTAGCTCCGAATAAAACTACCATACACCATATATCCATACTTTACCGACACGTCGCCGTACGCACGTAAAAGTATTTTACACGAACGTGCATGTGTGTGCATCGAGGGGCACGGGCGGCGAGTGTGTGTGCGCTTGCATTTTAGTCGAAATTGCGCGCACACGCGTGTTGGACGAACTGTCGTAACTAGGTCGGTTCAGTGACCCATATGTTTATCTAATGATTGCGCGCGACTGTGGCGCCGTGTCCCGGTTCGCGCGGCGGCGGACGCGGGAAATAGGGGCTTATCGCGCGCTCGCGTTTTGACACTGTATCTAGTCCATAAGTAGATCGGAGAGATAAGCGCTGGTTATGGCCGCCGAGTCGTTTCAGTGACATGCGTCGCATTTGTGCAAACTGTTTCGATGAAATTGTAAACATGTATTGTGCTAACTTCAAGAATATAAAAATAAGAATAACAGGAGTATACGCAGCTACGGAAAAACAGAGAATTATTTAAAAACTTCAAAAAAAAATTAATGCGGTCTGTGTACCAAAAAAAAAATTATTTTACCGAAGTCAAAGTAAAACAATTATTGCGATTTACAAAAAAAAAATTATTCGTTAGATTTGCGTTATTACTAATAAATATTTTAGTATATTTAAATGTAATTTTTTTTTTATTTAACACTATAAAGAAGTTACATTTGTCAACCGAATAAAATGTCCATGGAATCTTAAACACTACTGGTGGGAGGTACTTTGCCTTGGGGATAGAGTAGTGCTCATGCATACACGAGTTGCCTGGCTCTTGCCTGGGCAGTAGTTTGGACGCGAGATGTTCATAGTTCGCTGCTTGTAAAAGCTTCACATTGTTATAATAGTTTTTATATGTTTTACAAATTAATTTGATGGAATGATTCACATTTTCAAAGGTTTGTTGTTTTCATGTTAGGCATGAACATATGCAAAAAATATTTTACATAACAGCGAGTCGCGCATAGTCGGCTTACTATGGGCTTGTTGTTGGCATTTTCCTCTTTAAACGTGTCTCTGTATCTTAGAGCCATTTTATCCATTTGTGACGCGTTGCAAGTGCATCGCAGGGTGCAACATTTTGGTTTTTAAGCTGAGCGACTGCAGGAGAATTTCTCAGTCATGAGTCCACGAAAACGGCTGAATTTAGTCCAGATTTGTACCTTTTTATTGTCACTGGAGATAGGTGGCTTATAATACAACTAATGTAATGATAATAACCCACCTCTTGGATCTTGGCTACATTCACCATCGTGCCTCGTTGATTCAATGCAACAGAACCATCTCTGGCAGGATTATCCTCACTACCTAGTAAGTAAACAGTGTTTCGTGGAATCAGAATGACGAACGACAAAACCGTCGTCTCTTACAAATATTTTTTTTATACAGCTTTCTCTATGGTAACATATAACCTGGCGTTTGACTTTTATCAATGTAAAAAGAGTCCAAACAGAAAAGTCGAAAAGTTCATATTTCGAAATACATATACATACACAATAAATAAATCAAGATACAAAGATACAAAAAAGTCAATATGTATTATTGATATTCTGATTTAAGTTATTAAAAATATCCGATTCACAAAGTTTCATCCACTAAAACACGTTTTAATCAAAATAAAACAATCGCATACATTTTTCATCACTATTTACATTAGAATTTAATTATTTCAGGTATCAAATAAATATAGTTCCATTACTAAATGATATCCTTGGTGCGTGGCTACGTATCTACGTGGACGACAGAAATATGAAAAGTTTCCTCAATTCGAGAAGGCGTGCCCAAGAGATAAGCTGACAGGTGGCTCGCAGGACGCGGCGCGGGCGAGCGCGGGGGGGGGGGAGGGGAACGTCATGTGCTGCTGCGACATATTTTGTGACAAAGTGCGATGTATCCTATACACATATGAACAGACGACACATATACATATGTACACTTTTGCAGACCGCTGCGCCTTCCGGGGGGGCGTATACTGCTTTTTGTATTCAGTGCATCCCCCAAAGAGGGATGAGTTAGATACGGTTTTCTAAGGATACAAGTGACTGAAATCCACGAGATGTGTTAGGCTAATTTCATGACATTAGATGTGGTATTAGCCAACCATGTTCAGTCATATTACAAAAAACTTAATTCAAACAAAAACTCAAAGGTCATGGTTTATACGACACTTAAGTTTTATATATTTGAAATTGATTTAGATGGTAATTTTTGCTGTTATTTCAACAGTAGCCATGCCATAACAGGGTTGGGTGAAGGGTTTTCAGTTCTGTCAATCATTACAAGTCTTCAGTCATCGAATAATCCCCCACGCGCCGCACTCGAGAATCTATAACGAAAGATTTCAATGCGCGAGCGGATTTTAGTTTTTATTTCAACTTTTGATGGATACAAATTATTTGGTTTCGTTAAATGACACAAAGAATCGGCAAGAACACTTAATAAAATTCGGTTCCGCAACATAGAAAAACTGCAAACGATAAGTATTTACTCCGTTCCATTATGGTAAAAACACCGAATTTGTTGTAAAATCCCAAAGCTTCAAAATAATTTTGGTGATGTAATTGAAAGGTATTGAATTTAATATATTGCATTCCAAAAAATCATAGCAAGTATGTACCAATACATAGGTAGTTTTAGAAAATTCTAGATAGCTGCTCTCATCGCAGGCACGCTAGACGTCTACTTCCATTTTGGATCTGAGGGTTGAATCCATCCGTTTCTAAATCATCGCATTGAATGAAAAATAGTCAGAGCGGTAATGAAAAAATATAAATTTTACTATATCTGGTTAAATCCAAACGTGCAAAAATTGGAGGCAACTAGGAGGTTCTAGTTCCTTCGGGAATGTGATGTGTTCGGCTAATATGGTCAAAGTAGTTGTATTAATAGCCTAGTCCAGTTCGATAAAATATCTGTACCATCTCAATTTACACGATGTTTTAATGAAAATTGCACAAAGGATGAACTGACAAGAGACATTAATTAACCTGATTTACAAAGGTTTTATAGACCTTACACATGTAAAGAAACCTTTCACTGCCTCTTCATGCGCTGGAACCCTATTCTTGCGCTTTTTAGTTTACATACAATAAACACTCCTCACTGAATTAGTGAAAAAAACGTCCGACCTATTCTGGTGCATTTACGGATCCCTTGTGGAAATGGCGCGGCGATTAATTACCAAAGTAATGTCTAAGTGAATTCCTCTCCTGAGATCAAGCCTGATTCGTCAACTCGGAATTCCCAGAGTTGACGCACAGACGGCTGCGCGTGGTAGCGAACCATATTGGTGTATGGCCCAAGGACGGAGAAAGCAGCGAGTGAAAGGACCCCAGATGCCGCCGATGTTATCGCATAAGTGCTTTGCACGACTCGTTAGTGACATTTCGTCTCTGTCACTCAAGCTTTCGGCAGAGACCGCGACCTCCAAATGAGGTTCGAGGATTGCTCGATTCACTTGGATAGTTTTTGTCTGATCTCCTCTATTAAGAGTGACAGTAATGTGTTCGTTGAATTTGTCACTCTTTTGCGAACTACTGAAAAGATTCTAAAATCGAGACAGAAACTTGAAAATATTTGTAGCGGTTAGATTACTTGCCTTTAAAGCGAGAGGTTATCGGTTCAAATCCTCACCCAGGCCATGCGCCACTTTCTTTCTCTTTCTGAGTTGGATAAGTGCATTTCGTTACGAATGCGAGTTCCATAGTTCGGAGCCTATGTAAAACTGTAGGATCTCTTCCCTACTCGGTTAGTACTAGTAGTAGTACCCTACTACTAGTACTAACTACTACTAAGTATGGTTAAGCCCGCCCTGGTTGGCTGAATTGATAAAACTAAGGTTGAAGCGGCAATGAAAAAATGTCCGTGTTTTTCATCTAGTTCAGTGCAGCCGTGCTCATAAATGGAAGGTCCTGGCAGGGCACCTGTTCCTTCAGGAATGCGGTGTTTTGGGCTAACATCATGACGGTGGGCGCGGCATTAGGAATCCCAGTCCAGTTACATAAAAAACTAATTAAAAAAATCACAGAGAGGTAATTTGAAGTCCTGAAAAGGAAAACGGTACTTTACTCAAGACAAGAATGGCAAAGGAACGCTCCTACGTGAGGAGGTCATAAGCTACAGCTCGAACAAAATAAAAGGAGCGATATAAAATATAACATACACAGCACCCTTAATAAAACAGTAGAATTTTAATTTAGTAAAAAAATAAATAATAGTTAAAGCTTGTAGCGGAGACCAGGGATGATTTTCCTAATAGATCCATGGCATAGGCCTTTTCACTAGACGTGCGTATCTGAAAATGTTCCGTTACTAATTATCTCGAACACTGAAAAAGAAGAACCACCAGTCCAAGGGCAAGGAAGACCCGAAGTTGACGCACTGCTCAGTTCTGTCAACTGTGGCACCGGTGGGCTCGAGTTTCGCAACTCGCTGGTGTTGCGCAAGCGCACAGCCGCCGCCCCGCCACCGCGCCGCCTTCGCCGCGCCCCCTCCGCCGCCCGCCGCCGCTCGCGAGAAGGTCACAACACTCAAAGTCAAAGTTGAAGTACCGCTCATTCAATGCTATCCGTATAATTTTGCCCATTGTTATGCCTACGTTTGTGGACTTTCACTTAGTCAAATTGTTTTTTCTATTTCTTTACTAGCTGCGGTATTTTTTTTTAAGTATGTTACTCTCGGACCCGTAAACTATCTCTGTGCAAAATTTCCTTTAAAGTGTCACAACCTGCTATGCAATTGGTAGAAATGTATCTTGACTAAGAGGGGAAGGCCATTTTATCTATCCCCCTCCCCCATGATGCAACACGTAAAACTGCTGGTTAGTTAGTTCCTTTTATTTAGGTCATAACGTTAAACCCGGGTCGGTACCATCCACAGAAGAATTGAATGCAAGATGTCCGAAATTCGTGATTTATTTGATTTTATGTGCCGAATTAATAATTTAAAAAATGTATTCATTACAATAATATGAAATACCATAAAATTAAGAGTAATAGGGATTTAAAAAAAATATTTGATCATAATCCTCACTATTGGAAATGTGAAAGTTTGTGTATTTTGATCTTTGTAGCTCAATCAAGCAAAAACTAATAAAGAACCCGGCTCCGGTCTGATCAATGTAATTTTGAACTGAAGTCGGGATGAATTATTTCCTGGATATTATATTAGTTCCCATACAAACTTTCATCACCCACTCCAGACCTTCTCTTTACCGAAATTCATCAAAATCGGTTCAACTGTTTATGCGTGAAAACAGACAGACAGAGTTACTTTTGCACTTATAACATTAGTATGGATTACCTCGATTAACACAGGCTACTATCTATTCCGGATATTTTAAATGTTTACAGGAATGAGTGTAACAAAAGCCGAACTGCACCCGAGCGTAACCGGGTACTGCAGCTAGTTTCTAATATATCAAACCGTTTGTTAAGAATTAAACTTTATTTTATTTGAGAATCTTAATAAAAACTATATCAAAAACAAGAATTAAATACGTACTAGCTAAAATGAAAACCGTCCAGGAGCAGTCGAGACGGGATTGCAGCAGTGTCGGGGGCCCCCGACAACCCTGGTGCCCATCAGACGAGATAAAAAATCTCATCCATGGGCACCGAGTGCGGGAAGGCCTCCATAACGCTCGCTGCGTTCCCCCTCTGGACAGCCAGACTGATGCGTTGGAGGAGGAACGACCCGGCTCGGCTGTCCCCAGACGATTCGCGCAGCCTCTTGCCCAGCTCGCTCAACAATTGCTTTCCGGCTGCGCAAACGGGACCTAAAGTTTCTACTGCGAATGGGATGAAGTTATAATTTTGGCTAATGATTGCCTGGTATTTGGAGATTTTGGTTCTAGCCGCTGTCTCACTGGCAGATCCCGCGGTCCCTGCGGTTGACCTAATATGTGAAGCCGCGAGCGTGTCGACGCAGGTAGCGTCCCAGACGAGAGCCATACCGTGTGACCAGGGGATCAAGGTCATCCCGTCTGGGCGCTTGCCATCCTCTCTGCTGAGACAGGGCTCCAGGATAGATGGCACGTTGGCCGAAGTTAATGCTCGTTTTATAATTTCATTCAATGCATGGTGACGTGAGTGTCTACCGGCGCTCTTATAGCAGCTAAGGGCGTGTCGACCATTCTGTTCAACTGCAGCGCCGCATACACATTTGTGTGGTTGGACAATGTCGCAACCGAGTCTCAGTCCTACGCAGATCCTAAATGTATTGTTATCCAGAGCTGTACCTATTTTCGAGGAAGGAAGGGCGTGTAGCCATGCACCCGATTCTGGTGCGCAGGCCGCCTTGAATCGTGCTTCTTCCGCCTGTGTATCGTGTTCAATTGTTGCTATTATTCGGTTTATATTAATGATGTCCCATTTTTTTTGGACAAAAGGCAGGGGCGGTAACGTCGTATTGGGACAAAGCAAATTCCAAGCTATCTATTTTGTCGGATACTGCCAAGTAGTGAGTCTTATATTTGACTAGAAGCGTTTATTGTTCGCCCCGCGGGAGTCCGGAGGTCCGTTTGCGCGCGCGCAGCGTCCGCGATCCTCATTGGCGTTTGTTTAAAATTAGGGTCAATGATGAAGACGTCGTTAAATTCGAAGCGTCGCGCTCACTTGTGCGTCTCGCTCTCGCGCACGCGCAGCGTCGCCGACCTCTGAACCTTGAAGATCGCCCTGCGCCGCGCTCCAACACAACTGATGATAGAGGCGATATTTGGATCCGCGGCCAACCACGTTTTAGTGAACATGCATGCACTGACGGTGGCGGGGAGATGGGACGCGCTACGTCGAATGTTCGTTACACTAAATGGCGTCGTCGGGAAGCGAACACGAGAAGTTCTCACAACGAATACGTGCGAGAAGCTGTCATAATTTTTTTTTCAATATGGAGTTTGACAGCTACTCGCAGGTATTCGTTGTAAGAACTTCACGTTTTCGCATCATAAGTGCATCCGTAGGGGTTGTTATTCGAAAATGAACGAACGAACACCTGCGAGAACCTGGCATTCATATTTTTATGGAGTTTGACAGCTATACGCAGGTTTTCGTTGTGATACCATCTCGTATTAGTTTCCTGCGTGCATACACAGGAGAGGTCTCGTTAGCACAACGAATACCTAAGCTGTCATTAATATTTTTAGGAGTTTAATAGCCACGTGCAGGTATTCGTTGTGAAAACTTCTCGTGTTCCCTTTATGAGTGCATATACTGGGGGGTCTACTTAAAAAACGAACGCGATGAGTTCTTGCATGAGAAGTTGTCAAACTTTTGTAAAATATATCTTATTCGTAGAATATATAACACCTAATAAATTCATATAATAGTCAATATGATCCCAGAAACATGTTAGTGTTTAAGTTGCTTGGGTCTTAAAAGGGATAGCAGATGTTATCTTCACCAAATAAGATTCAAGCTCAGGCTCAAGGGGACTTGCTTTCCATGGTCATGCACCACTTCCTTTTTCTTTCTTAATTGGGTAAGTGCAATTCGTCAAGAATGCGACCTCTTCCATGGTTCGGAAGTCATATAAGCCCGGTACCACCGCATGGAATGAAACGAAGACAATAAAAAATCGTCCGTGTGTTTCACCTAGCCCGGGCATGGCTCTTAATTCCTTTAGGAATGCGGTGTGTTGGGTTAATATGACGGTGGGTGTTATTGACCAACCATGTCCAGCTACATAATTGATATTGTATCTATTTATATAAATATATATTTTAATGTACGAATATATAAATGTAAACGAACACAACTATTATATGTACTTGATGAGTCATGCCGGCGGCGCAGCGTTGCGTTGGTCGAAAGAGAAAGTGGCCTGCCCGCGGTCAGGTGCACGGGATAGTGATGTGACCTTATCGATATTTTCTGCTTAATAACATATTTACATAATCATATACGTTTCAAGATACTTTAAAGTAAAATTATCTGCAGATCTAATTGATATTATATCAATACACAATAAATATAACATTACATTTTCAAAGGTGCTTTCCAAGCCGTCCTCCTGCAGCATTGCACCCTGAACATGTGACTGGATTGCTACTTTCTTCATGCCCGCAATGTAAAAGTGTTGCTTGACGGGTATTTCTCAAAATCCACATCAGTTAATGCCGGCGGAGCGCAGGGTTTCTTACTGTCCCCAACATTTTTCTACTGCAAATAAATGACCTGCTCAATTTGGGTGACAATAACTGTTACGCAGTCACGGTACAACCAAGTAGACCAGTCACCGGGCCCCAAGCCGGGCTGAGGTGGAGGCGGGTAGGCGGCGACTTGTTGTTAGAGTTTCCAGACGGGGTCTCCAAAATCTCGCCGAGCCTGATATTATATATATCAGTTTTCGAAAGGGGTTTCAATAGAAGTTTTTGAATAATTATCTTTAATATAAATTTTTACTGGCGAAGAAAACAGTTTAATGCATGCATTGAAAAGAACAATAACAGAATATGGCATTAACCAATAAATCTTCGACACAACATTTAGTTTTTTTATGTAACTGAATATGGATAGCTTATACCAAAATGATCGTCAGATATTAGCCTAACACACTACATGGGAACTAGATGCCATGCCAGGACTTCCTTATGTTGCTCGGCTCATGCTTCGCTTGAACTGGATGGAAAACACGAACAATTCAATCATTGCCGCATTGACCATCGGTCATTCAATGCGATAGTACCAACCCGGGCGGGACGACCTAGTAAATAAATAAATTAAACTTAGCTAGTCTGTAACTCTAACTAACTTCTACAGTAATCAGATAGGCAACCTAACAAACATTTAATTAAAAAGTAAAAAAAAAAAAGTTTAAAGCAGCAAATATCAATATAACAAAATTGATAGTAAATATTTTTTTAATTTATCTTAATTAATATTTACACATGTTTTTTAAGAATTGTCTTAATTAAAGAGATATCTTTAAACAATAATTGGTATGAAATTTTATTTTATGAAGATATTTAAAATTTAATAAATATTTGATAGTGCAAACCAACTCTGCAATAAGATTTAAGTCCGCAATTAATAGGTTCTTAAAAGTGTCATACATTCTATGCAACAATGGGCATTTAGATAAAAGAAAACACGCACAATTATTATAACTGCGGGCATGTCTTTTATAATAATTCACAGCCCTGCTATTTTTATGTTTATCAATTTACTGAGGGATAGCATTATCAAAACAATATTCATCGATAACATAAACCGAGAGGGTACCATCACCATTGCCGAGAGAAAGAGAGGGAATAAGCGTACAGAAGATCACAGCTGTTGTCTACGGGAAGTACCGTAACACAACTCGTACCGTAATAAAACCAGCGACGGCGGCGCGGAGTTCACTCTACTGTAGCATTCATTGGAACGTGTAGCACATGTCATTACCTTATTAGTAGCTTAGTAGTTGACTTACACTACTTCTTTAACAGTGCTTTTATGTCGAGTCAACTCAGCGTTATCATTTTATGTTTCAGTGTTACGGAATATTTAATCTATTCGAAATACACTCACATGATTTATTCGACCATAAGGCAGTATCCTAATCTATAAATAGTCAAATTAATTAACGTAATATGTATGTACTGCGTAAAAGCGTCATTGTATGTCAATGTTTTCGCACCGCATGGTTGCAATAAATTGAATGAATATTTGCCTACGATTATATTTACTCAACAACAAGCAGAAACCCAATAACTTTAAAGAAAATAATAATTTCGAACTTTAACCTACATCCGAAATTAACTGTAATATATAAATGTAATATGTTACATATTTAGGTATGTAATGGAAAATATATCGTACCAAAGTAAAATATTTGAGGATTTATTATTTTACGTTTACGGATAAACAGTGTTCAGCTTACTTATTTAGCCCGACGTTTTGTCCACCGCGCTGTTTATCTGTAAACGTAGAAAAATTTGTCGAACAACAGTGAATATCTAAACAAACACATTTGAGGACATACATTGAAATTTAAGATCAGTTCATTCAAAATTATGAGTTTGAATTTTATTAGCTGAAAGAAAATAATTATGGATATTTCACCACAAGGCCTAGTTACGAAAAAAGCTCTGCCACAATCATCGTTTCAATTGTGAGTTCTAAACAAAGACATATTGTCACAAAGTAGTTACTACATGTGAGTGCATACGTAAATGGTGTATTAAAATAAGAACATTTATGGAAAGTAAAATGAAAAAAAAAAATTTACTAATAAAAAATCCATTCTATTCGATAACATATATTTCAGGATGTTTCTGATGTTTCTCTGGGTCAAAAGAAGTTGAAATGTTGATAGATTTTGCCGTCTTTGATTTCATACCAACTACAATCCCTCCAAAAACTACAAGAGTTATAATGCATACATAGGCGATTCAAACTAAATCAGTTTAGATTATTAGACCAGACTACGTATTTATATGTAATATTTGTAATCTGTGTTAGCAGGGTCAATCTCTTTAAATACAAAATCCGGTGTGCGTGTGTTCGTAATTGATTTCTTCCTAAAGAGCTTGCGAGATTATGTTGATTTTTTTTATTTTGTACTTATTGAATCACCTGTATAGTTCTTGGATATAGTTGGACTCGTTAGTTGGCGATGTTTTCGGGATACGGATTTTTTAACCGACCATTTGAATGACATGTCCGCGAAGGTTGATGTATGCTCAATTTTACCGGGCTCCTTTCGGGTAAATGTCCAAAACTAAAATGAGTAAAGCTCGAAATGTTAGCTATTAATATAACATATATGTATTAAAAAATGTCTTCTTGTTTCATATTTCCGGGGTGAGAAGCGATGCTTACACGTGTTAATAGTTCATTTAAAATTCGCAAAGGAAGTGAGATTATATCCACCAGAACAGCTGAGATCACCTTGACCACGATGACACTTGACATTAACACCTTGGTCAAACTTCGGCGCGTGCGCAGCCCGAGAGCAAACACGCGCCGGCCAATCAGAGCGCGGCTCTCGCACCGCCGCCATTTCCGTCGCTCGACCGACCACTTTCCTTTTTCATGCTCTTACTACAATGCCATTAGCGGTGAAACTTTTTTGGGGAAATAAGTTACACTTTATATGGTCATTGATAGTGAAAGTAAAAGATTTTAATCCGTTATGAATTGTGTTCTCAGCGTTTCGTGGTGTGAAACAGTTTGAAATGACATAATATATTTGGGTCGGAAATAAAATATTATTATAAGTGCAGCTACCAAACTGGAAGATAAAAGTTAGTACATATCAATAAGAACATTGGGTCAGTAATTGTCACTTAGACCTTGTATTGTATTAATCTGCTAATCTATTATGAAATCAGAATCGCTTTGTCTTAAAGAAAGTTTTATGAACTTTAGAATTTCACACGATCAAAAATAAAAAAGGTTATGAAGATAAAATAAAAAGTTACTCAAAGGACAAATACCTTGGCGTTCAATGGGCGCGGTCGTGTTATGGATGGGTATCCGTTTTAGGCTGTTAAAGTTGGCATCGGTTCGATTGGTAGGAGTAACATAACCATCCTTGGGTTGGTACCATCCAATTGAGTTAATAATGGTCGAAGCGGTGAATTTAAGAACTAATTTTCATTTGATTAAATGTTTCATAACGTTGCATGCATGATATTGAGATTGCTGTCTCGACGAAAGTAGGCACGTAACATCGATGTTATAAATCCAGAATCACCCCGCGTTCGGGTTTGTTTTATACGTTCGGAGTGCCCCGTCACCCGCCGACCGGTCTTCAGGCAGCGCTTCAGAGAAATCGCACTTCGATGTGCTACAGGACTTTTGAATGCGACCGTACATAGGTCCGCATATACTTTCCTGTAACATCCACATACGTATTCGACGATTTACTCTAAAATATGAACGAATCAATGAGTTTGCTGCCATCTAAAATAAAAATCAGACATTAACCGTGTAATACCAGTATATGTTATAATAAATCTTTCATGTTTCGACACTTCTTGAACATCATTTAAGTTTGGTTTGTCCCATAAATACGTTGGAAGTATAAATAACAGTTCCGTTATTTAAATAATAATATATTTCCAAGCTATTTTTAGGTTAATTCACTCCCGAACTCGAACTCACTTACTTAACTTACCTGAATGGGCATTCGGGAATCGATTAACATTCACAGTACTCGTCTCCCCACCGCTAGATGGCGCTAGGGAAAGGTTGTATGGCGTGGAGGCGGTTGCGTTGCGCCACGGTTTACGCAAGCGGCCATTCACCCGGAAGGCTTTCCTCGCACGCTCCCCCCTCTCCTGCCCCCGTCACCACTGTCGCGAACGAGTCAAGCACTAACTACTTGACATGTGTGCTATACGAAACATCCGCCGAGATCTATTTCAGATCTTCACACCCAGCGAGCATAGAAGGACGGGAAAAGCAACCGAAACTCATTCGGTCTTTACGTATCGTTGGAACTTAAGAGCATCAGTAGTCGAACGAATTCGTACGTTAATGTATACATCCACGAAATGTATGGTTCGCGGTGTATAAAGATTACACCTGTCTGCTGGTTTAGGAAATATTCGAATTTTTAATTTCTAAACGCTTTGTAATTACGATTATTATAACTTTACGATTAAAAAAAAGCGCAGAAAAGAGAAACTTTTTGTTAATCAGCTCATTCTGCTAATTTTATTAATTTAATTCATGAAAAACGCGGACGAGATCGGAACTCATGTAAAACTGTAGGTCCCCTTCCTCACTTTTTTTTTTTATGTGACTGGACATGGATGGCTAATACCACACCTTCTGTCATGGTATTAGCCCAACACACCACATGGGAACTAGGTGCCATGCCAGGACCTTCCTATTATTGCACGGCTACATTGAACTGGATGGAAAACACGGACAATTTTCATTGCCGCTTCGACCATCGTTCATCCAATGCGATGGTACCAACCCGGGATTAATGCTTACTAGGTGGTAGGTTCAATCTCGCCCGGGTTAGCAACTTCGCATTGAATGAACGATGGTCGAAGCAGCAATGAACATTATCCGTGGTTTCCATCCAGTTCAATATAACCGAGCACATAAAGGGGAAGGTTATGACAAGGTACCTTATTCTATCTGGTGTACGGCTAATATTATGATAGTACCTAGTATAGTACTAGCTATCATTAGCTATTTATAAACCTGTTTCATTAAAAAAAACTATGCAAACGTCACAATATATGTACGTATGAAAAGTTGTCTCAGTCATTAAAATCAATTGAAAATAATAATATCTTTAGGTACCGATTAAAGGACCTGTTAAAGAACAAACCTTACTACTAGGTAAATGAATATCTTAATGACCATTTGACAGAATAATATTCGTACAAAGTGTATATTTGTTGACTTAGATGAATTTTAGATAATTTATTTTATTAGATTTGATTATTATGACCAACTGGACTGTTGTTATTTTAATTTATATTTAATGTTATTGTTACAATGTTTAATGTTTTATATATTTTTTTTGTTAAAATATTAAGAACTAATATAAATGACCACCATGTACCTGACAATGTTTTGTTGAATGTGTGTAACTTTGTTTTATGCTTAATAAATACTATACAAAGCAATATAACATCGAGATTAAAGAGAGTTATACTCAAAATAGTCCAAAAGCCCAATTGTATATGTAAATTTCGCGCGTGTAATAAATACGTGTGCCATAAAGATGTATCGTCCAACTCACGCACGTCGGCGGCCTACATAGATCATATTTGACGAGGTGCCCTATTTTCGCGTCAAAGTTGGCCGCCACATTTTTCTGCTTAATGGAGTTTATAGAGCAGTGAAAATAAACAGAGACGTTAGTACAGGTGGCGGACGATTTCTCTACGCTTCTATTCGTGGTGCCCTTGTTTTAGCACCTTTATAGTACCATAGTTACTATAATTTGTTTCGTATATTTGTTTAACAGTTTTGTCGTCTTGCAAAATGACGAATTCCAGAGTGTGCGTACCTTCAGTGGAGGCATAACCCGGCTTTGTCGTTGATTTTACTGAAAAGCAAAATGATTTTCCATAACAAACACCTCGTTGGTCTTGCACATGGAAGTAATACATAAGTTAAGGTGGCCTAACCCGCTTAACTCCCCATACAAACGGGGAAAGAAGATCACGCCCATATTTCTTGTCAGAGATCCCAAGTTTTGCTCAAAATTGCTTTATTTGATCAAACTAGATGTCTGATGACCGTTGGCTTTGTAAAATTGTGTTTGGTTTCTAAGTTATAAGGTCCGAAAGTTCGAATTTTTCGCGCGTTTTATACAATAACTTTGGAGGTGGATTACGCAATGATAAAGTAAGAACTTCTTAAAAAGAATAGTCATCAGACATCTTATTTAATCAAGATTTATAATCTATTTGGTTTTTCTTAGATTTTTGACTAAAGCGGTCGTGTTTTACTTTTAGCTATAAGTCGTTTTGTAATTAAAATTTTCGTAAATCTTATCAAATCATACACTATGCACATTGTCTTTTTTGTGTACATGTTGCATCTTTCTCATCACGGAGCCTGTCTTTTTTTTAAACAGAGAAGGACCCAGAGCGCAACAGCACGGTTTTGTACCGTGCCCGCGAATGAGTTCGTCCCGCCAGGTTGGGCCACCTTAATATTATAACAGGAATATGTGCACTTCCCGAAAAATAAACTGAAATAACAGTTTTAAAAAACATTGAACCGAATCCAAGCAATCTGAAGTAGAAAGCACTTTCAGATGTGTTTTGTACCTCCTTCTACTTCTGATTGGAGTCGGTTCAATGTTTTTTAAAACTGTATTTTTTTCTCTCTCTTTAATATGTCCTACCCTTAGCAGTTGTATTCTATTAAAAAATATGAAAGGACCACCTCTGTGATATACACTACTAATTAGAAAAAGAATTATTCAAATCGGTTGAAGTAGGCGCAGATATCGAGTATCGAGAACATACACACAACAAAAAAAATACAGACGAATTGACAACCTCCTCCTTTTTTTGAAGTCGGTTAAAAAAATAACAAATTCTGATGGTCACCATGGTCACAGCGGGCGATTTTACTTTGATCCGTCAAACATTTTTGCTCGACATGGTTTAAAATGTTCGATTGAATGTTTTTAAGGTTTGTAAGTTGCAATTAAAGAGCATTGGCATTTGTATGTAAAATGTATGTGGGTCAAAGACGGTGAAGTTCCTCAAGAAAATAAATTATTAATAATATTAGACAGAAGCAATTCGGAAGCATAGAGACGAGACCTAGTGTATATTATAAGTATATTTAGATACGTCTTACATCATAGATTTTCTAGAACATCGACTGAGATGCCTCAAATAGAACAGCACAATAGCAACGTTGCGAAACTTGTCTGATGGTGCGATAGAGGCCTCAACTTGTTATGACAGCTCCAAAAGAATGGAGATGAAATCGCCTGTGTCTTAGTATTATTGAAATGCTATCAAGATTATTTGTGAAATTACGAGAGAAACAGAATATAAGACAACAAAATTATTAGTTGTATTATAGCCAATTTTATTGAAACTATAGCGGTAATTTCAAATGTTGAAACTGTTTCACTGTAGACACTAACATGAATACAATTTTAAGATTATATTATTCTTCTTTAATATCTACTTCTCTATAATATGCTTCAGCATTTTAGAATTTTATTTATCAAATGCCAAGAAAAAACCGGCCAAGTGCGAGTTCGGACTCGAACACGAAGGGTTCCGTACCATCGTGCAAGATTTAACACAAAAATATAAGGTATTTTTGTATGCCACCCCCCTATTTTTTTTATTATACCTATCTGTTATAGCGGCAAAATAAATGCGCAATCTGTGAAAATTTCACCTGCCTACCTATTACGGTTCATGAGATACAGCCCTGTGACAGACGGATGGATGGACGCATGGACAGACGGACGGACGGACGAATGGACGGACGGACGGACAGCGGAGGCTTAATAATAGAGTTCCGTTGGCACCCTTTGGGTACGGAACCCTAATAAATATTAAATTATTCAACCCTTGTCTCGAAATATGGAAACATATTTTAAATGTATAAAAAAAAATTGTAAAATAGTTCAATAGTTGTTTTTCAATTACGTTATAAAGAGAGGGTGCCTTGTTTTAATTGTTTGCTTTTGACATACAAATTTCAAAAACCCATTATCTGTAATTGCTTCTAAATGTCGAATTTGCGACAGGAACAAGTGTTAATAAATTAAGAGTACACAATATTTCTGAATACGAGCTGGTGTCGGCGCGCCCCAAATAAACACCGAGGCTAAAGACCTTTTACATAAGCAGTCTGCTGGTTACGTGGCCATCTTGCCTCCTGGTATAGTCGCCTCGCTCGCCTGACTGACGACTAAACATATGCAACGAATTATCTTCGTACTTGCACACCCGAATTGCAGCATTATTTGCTTCTAGGTGCTGGTTAGAATCTCTTGCAGGAATCTTATTCATACTTTATTGTTGTCGTTGCTTTCAAACCATTATACTCTTCATATTTCTGCTTAGAAAATTGTATTTATATATTGACTCCCTGCGTAGTTTCTTATCCATTATTTTTAAGCCGCGGCAATCGAATGGTAATGACAAATAAAATGTATTAAAACATTGAAGAGTTTGTGTACACTTAACAGAGGAAAATAAACATATTCATTTACGCAATTGCATCCAAAGGGCCAGGACATGACAGTATGGATACAAAAAACGAACATAGAACCTCCTTTTTACGTGAGGTCGGTTAAAAAAGAGCTGATAGCATTATTCATGTAAGTTGACATGGTCACAATCATTGATTGTGACAATTGAGTTGTCAAAACAGAAAGAGTCTAAAAATAGTTCTAGGAGTCAGCCATGCCATTGAAAAACATCAACAACAGGATGATATCCCAATCATTGCAGTCAAAATGCCTTAGCATAGGATTCATACCTGAAACCAGCGCCATCTAGTAGTTGACAAGACAAAAATGTTGTCGGTTCGAATAAAATCGTGGAATTCATTATGTCTGAATCGCTTAGCAGGAGAGTAGTAGACTTGTAATCAAAAGCTACCAGGCTTGACGAATATTTAGACAAACGTTTTTTGGAATGAAAATCTGAATACAAAATAAAAAAAATAACGAATTACTGCTATTTGGAGCTAGTTTGTCAATTGGGAAAAGAAAATACTTGTTTTAGTTAATGAAAATAGTGTTTTGTAGCCGCGTTGGACTATACAGCGACTAGAGCCGCCCAGCAAGCAATGTCACGGTGTTGCAACGAGCACCGCTGCCGCCCGCCCCCGCGCCCCCCCCCCCACACACGCTCCCCCCCACCCCGCCACACCCCGCCCCGATATTCCGTTTCGGCCTACCGCAATACTTCTCATAGCTTCTTTCTCAGAACTGCTAAGTGAATTGCGTCAATACTTTTGCAGAATTCGCATTCAGCCAGTACACTTGACGTATACGGCCTTGTACAGCAATTTTGTTTTCAAAAACATTAATAAAATCCCATAAACTGCAGTATCTGAAATTTAAAAAGCATCAAGAAAATTATGTAGTCTATATAAATCTGAAAAGGGTTAGAGATGACAAAACTGAAATTTAGATTTTTTTATTTATTTTTACATTTTTTAAAAATAAATATTCCCTCTTATTGATCGAGGGAAGTGGTAAAGTCTCAGTTTCAGCTTGGGCAAAAATGCTTTTGTATGTCCATTCGGCGTTCGGCTGTTGTCCTCTACAGGTCGCATTACTCAACCGATTTTCGTGAAATTGTGTGAGCAAGTTCGATAATTATACCTGGAATATTTTGGTCGGTTCAGTTTTTGATTTTTTTTTTTATTGTGAAACCATTTCCAAAAATATTCAAAAATTTCACAAAACAAAGGGTTTGCGATGCTTTGCGTTAGGTACATAATACGGTGAGAAAAATACGCGAAAAATCTAAGTATTTTTTTAAAGGTGTGCGGAAAACATGTATTCAGACTTAAGATTTGCAAAAACAGACTCGCAAGGTCTACATTTCAGAGAGTCCCTAGTTTATAGCATGTAACATTTTTGTATGCATTTAAATCAAATAAATGTATTTAGTTAATAACTTGCAGCTATGTAAGAGTTGTGTTGAAGAGTTTTGCCCTTTCTGAGTTGGATAAGTGCATTTCGTTACGAATGCGAGCTGTTCCATGGTTCGGAACCCATGTAAAACTGTAGGTCTCCTTCCCGGAGTTGGTAGGGTTGGTACCACCACATTGGATGAAATTATGGTTGAAGGGACAAAGAAAGAAATACCGTGTTTTCCATCCAGTTCAATGTAGCCGTGCTCATAAAGGGAAGGTCCTGGCATGGCACCTAATTCCTTCGGGAGTGTGGTGTAATAGGCTAATATCATAACGGTGTTGTGTGGTTTTAGCCGTCCATGTCAGGTTGCATAAAAAAAAGAGATTCGAGCGCTAACAAATCAAATGCATGATTAAAATAGCTGTCAGTGGATATTACGTATAAGTGTGAAGCGCTGCCTAGAGCGGCTGTCTCGTAGAAAGTAAAAGTCTGAGGAGATGACTCTCAGCCGACCGTGGCTGCGGCGATGGCTACGAGGCCTCTCATAGCCACGGAACCGTGTAGATGACGTCATTAGCTACATACATAGTGGCAACCATTCAACGATGTCAGCCTCGGTAGCCCAGTGGTGTGATGCCTTGCGATTTAATAATCTGGGTGAAACACCTCTGAGCGCGGTTAGGTTCTGGATGGGTGACCATTTTCTACCATTGAGGCTGGCCGTGGTTACTTTCTAGGTGGTATGGTTAATCCCGCCCAGTTTGGTACCATCGCATTGAATGACGAAGGTCGAAGCGGCAATGCAAATTGTCCGATTTTTCCACCCAGTTCAGTGTAGCCGAGCAATTTAAGGTCCTGGCATGGCACCTGACTAATATCTGACGGTCAGTTTGGTATTAGCTATTCATGTCCAGTTACATAAAAAAATAATGAACCACCCAAAAACCTAAAAACAAAAACCACACAATACCGATATTTATAATATATTTCAGCGGCTCGTAGCCCAATGGCGCGGGGACTTGCCTTGCGTGCCATTCAAAATCAATTTCATGAGTTCAAATCCCCGCATTTCTTCATGAATGCGAGCTGCTCCATGGTTTGGAACCCTTGTAAGAATCTAGGCCCCCTTCTTCTACTAGATGTTAGGGTTAAGATCGAAAGATGACCAAAATGACAATAACACATTTTCCATGTTTTGCATCCTGACATAATTCCTTTCGGAATACGATGTGTTGTCCTAATATCATGACGGTGGGTGTCATATTAGCAATACATGTCCAGTTACATGAAAAACCAGTAATTTATATTTTTCGAGAAATTAATTGTGTAGTTAATGTCCGGAACATTTACGAAGTGAGCGTACTAAATCAAATTAACTCTGTATATTTTTCTCATAAATTAAATAATAATATTTGTCTTTTTATTTATACTTCTGACATACATGTTAGAGTGGTTTTTAAAATATTTACCAAGTCTAAAAAATATTCTTGATCAAAGTTATTATGGCGACATATGCAATTTTTCATTCCGAGGACTAAAAATAGATAAATAAAAATAGAAAAATATTAATCCTATGCTCTGGTCCCACAAACTCTTATTCATTTATTTATTTATTCATGCAATAATATACCTAACATTACAGCGTAATAGCCAAGGCGTTAGGCAATTAATAGATAAAGTACTCTAAGTATAAAGTAACTCTTTTCTTCTTTATATGACTTTAGTAATTATTCTACATTATTGGTATTAATAATATTATTGTATTAAACTATGGTTATTTCTACTAAAGATAACCTTCGAATTATAAAACTATTCAAAACTAAATAAATGCACAGATAAGACGAGCGCTACGAAATATCAGGAGTGACGTATGTAGCTACCGCTACGAAGTGCTACGAGCTACGCTGCGCGTCTGCGTAGCAGTATTGTTTCAAGGTTGCATATGTGGTTAGAATGATAATTTATTTTACTTAACTTAGACGTTTGGTTAGTTAAAAATATAAATTAAAATTAATAACGAATAAAGGTATTATTCGTGTTCAAGTTTTATGGGAGAAGTTATGAGGTGAAAAATATGCAAGAAATATTTAATTGCATGTATTAAGGATACGTATATATGTTACGGGTAAAGCCCGATGTTAGTTAAAGCCCAAAATCTTATTTTCCTTGAAGGTAACTAAGATTTTCAAGATATACATATGTCGAGGGCACTAATTAATAGTTTATGGTAAGAAAAAAATAACCTTAAACAATTTTTTTATGCAAAAACACATAAAAATATTTTAAAATTCAATTTATTTTCTTCACATCAACTCTTAATTAGTGCACTTAATATGGATATAAAAAAACTTCTAGGAAAAATAATTTCTAACTTTAACCAACATCGGGCTTTAACCGTAAGATATATAAAGAATACTTGACAACAGTGTAAACACATGAAAAGCTGTGACCTACTGCCTCGTAGCGTTCTGAAACTCGATCTAACAAAGCGTTTTCATGTATATCCGCGTGCGCTAGATGCGTCCACATTGGCTGCTCGTAGATTCGGCGCGCGCGTGTAGAATGTGTGCCGAAAAAAGGTCAATGAACACCAGACCAGCGTTTCTACTTCCGACGAACGAATCGATCAAAGTCGTAATCGATCTACTGAATTCTGGCACTCTACCTCATATGTCACTGCAGTTAAGGTATAAAATTCAACGATGGATTAATGTGAATATGCGCCTGCTCTGCCGTGCCATTCGAGTCAGAAGTCGTTTTCGGATCGCGCGGCAAGTCGGACGTGTTTGTCACGCAAAAATCCGCCGTATGCGCCCTGAAATAGAAGCCATCGCGACTTGATACGGCGCGTCGCATGTAACATTTCGATGCTGAACTTGATATTTGGCAGTGGCGGCCGAAAAATATATTTTGTTTATCGCGCGAGGCGCGCAGCCGCGGTCTTGACAGCGAAAAAAGTGAAAACGGCACTGGGTGGGGGCGGGCGCGGTGGCGCGTGGGTTACGACACCACCACTCTGCGCGCGCGCACTATAGGAAACTGATCTTCGCGAACTTCGCGGTTTTCAATACTTTAGTAAAGGGTCCAGGGACATTAACCTAACCTAACCATATATTTTAATACTTTTGATATTGATGATCCGAGTATGAAGTATTGACGAATTTAAAATGCGTAGAATGTTGGAAAGGATATACTGCAAAAAAAATATGAATGATATGCGTAGAAGAATTCTCCGGCAATGACTATCCTTCTTTTGACAATCGTGAATTTGTACAATCAGTCCAATAAGTACTATCTGAGGATTGTAAAATTGGTCCTTAAGGCTTCTGTTATCATAATTATCTGTCCATAATTTTACTAAAAACATATGGAATTACTATATCGGATGGATAAGCAGAAGCGTAAATAAATCCGTCGAATGGTTATCTGGCTGTTTATCAGACTATTGAAAAATCAGCCCTTAATCGGAGAACATGTCAGCTGTACAACGATAATGTTGCGCAGGTCTGTGACATTCCGTTTGATAAGATATATTGTTTCAAAAAAAAACAAACATTTGTTAAAGTGTTTTACAATGCCTCATAAGGAACCTATTTAAAAAATAATTCATATACGATTTTATGGTTATGCTTATGTATACTATTTTGGTCTTTACATATGTTTTGTCTTTGAGATACATATGGATATAATGTATTTGTGCTGCCATGTACTTAATTCCATGTTTACGTTAATGTGAGAATTGTTTTTGGAAATAGTCTTACCTCATTTCCTTTATAATTTTATCTTCTGTGTGTTGTATTGTCTATTTCTGTTTATTCTCATAACAAATTTAAAAAAAATATGATAAGGGCGGCCCAAAATTCCTTGGAGACTAAAATAACATGTCTGCACCCACATTTTTGTATCAGTCACTGCACTGCCAGCTGCTAGTAAATACAGAGTGAGTACTTACCTAGACGCACTATCTCCGCTCAGGTCGTTGCCAAAATATGGCGAGTTCGTTCACACTCTGGCTATCCGCTGCACAGTAGCTGCGATACCGGCGCCGTGTCAACACCCCTGAGTCCTTTGATCCTTGTGTACTATTCTTGTTTATGTGAAACATCGGAAACGTTGAGTGGGATACTGTCGCATGTATGCAAACGCTCCACGTCTTCGAACTTGCGCATCCAACTTTTGAAATACTTCCGTCTTGTTTTTTTGTTTTGGAAACGATTTATTTGAAAGGTCTATTCTTTCATATCTGTGATGTACTGAGGGGTATATCGCTGCGGGATTTGGTGCGTAACGAGGCAACCCGCCGACGTAACAAAGTAGTCGATATTGGACACCGGGTGGCTAAGCTCAAATGGCACTGGGCTGCTCATGTCAGCCGAAGAGACGAGGAACGTTGGAGTAACCGTGTCCTACACTGGCGGCCGTGGACAGGAAAATTGAGTTTGGGAAGATCACCCACCAGGACGTCGACATCAAGTGCGTCGGTGGAAAATAGTGGTTCCGTACCGCCGAGGGCGTGAATAAGCGTGAATCATATTTTAATTCACTTTAGAAAGTACACTTAAAAGTTAAAAACCCTAAATTTCGCTTCGTCGCGCTATATTTTCACGCGCTTACAACAATGAACCCTAACACAAACTCAATGCTTCCGGAGATCGCCATTATCGTTTATTTGCCGAACGCTGGAGTCAGTTGGAGCCTTAAACTGGAAAGATAAATAATCCATTATTCCTTCTTACTCTGGGGTTGACGTTCGTAAAACTCGGTTTGTTAATACATATCCAAAATTGTAACAATTATTGAAGTAATAGTAATGTAATACTAATTGATGACTTACACGGCATTTTTTTAAATGTAATTTAATATCAGTCATTGGACTATAAGTGGAAGAGTTTATTACATTGATCATGAATAAATGGACATTAATAATTATCTTGCATTCAAATACGTAAAAAGGCCATACATTTAAAATACATCCTCCTTTTATTTCAGTCTATTAATACAATAAGTGACGTTCGGAACAATCTAGGCAAAAACCCATTATGTTCTGGACATGGATGTCTACTTGTTCATACACTGTCATGGTAGCCCATCCAATCCCCTCCCCATTACCATTTCCAAAAAGATTCCTTATATTTGTGTGTTCCTTGTCCATATAATGGTTCTTTTATGAGAGTTAATACAATGTTATATACCACATAGACCGCTTGTGCCTGCACGTATCGGACATTACTCCTTCAAGCAAAACATGTTATTTTCCCTTGGTTACCGAGTATAGTAGCGTTGCCTTGGAAGATAAGATTATACATTAAACACATTTCGTCATATATTTGGGCTTGCGTCTGAGTGACACATTCTAAATGAGTATATCTATACATATATACCTATATAGGTAGTAAATCTATATGTATAGTATACCTATCGCGATTCCGATCACTACGGTCACAATTATCTCAGATTTTCATTTTATATTAAATGATATTGATATTCTGTTAATAACCTTCTATAAAGCCAGCTCTCTGTGAACTCTAACAATGTAGTTGGCTAGTTCAAATAAAAGAACTGGTTGCTTTTTTATACGTTTATGAATTCAATGGATACAACATTACAATTATCTTATTAATTTGAGATTATCCATCCACGTGGTAATCAAATTCGTAATCATGGCAAGCGTTGTAATTACATTTTGAAAAAATGTTTGGTCATAGCATTCGTCTTTTGTCCTGCTTCGGGTCTAGACTAAAAACTATTCTGATGATTTTCAAAATCGAATCACAATGCTCCAATGTAAATTTCATTGCATATATAACCTTATAGATGCATTTGCTGGAAATATAAATTTTAAATAGAACATAATTAAAGGTATATTATTCTATGAAAAGAAATATATATAATTTATAATAGCTATCATTCAAAAATTATTTTAATTTAACTTGATTTTGGTCGAATATTTCGTCGATCTCCGAGATTATTTATATCATGATTAATGCAAAGTTTATTTGGTATACCATATATTTAGTAAAGAATAACTAGTCAGAAAAAACGATTCGTTTCAAATTAGAATGTTACGTTGATTTTTTCTTTGGGAATGAAAACTCCGCGCATACTTTACTCTCGAGACAACTTATATCTTAAAACTGTGCCACAAGAATAATTTACCTCAAAAAATCTTTGTTCTAAGTCAAATTCATTCAACACGGCTCCAGATATGAGGAGCCGTATACTCAAATGCCAAGAAAGAGGTCTGTTGGGTGTTGTTGTCCAAATCTTCACCCACATTATCATTATCAATCAGACGTCTGCTGTACTCAATTCATTTACAATCTGTCATGACCTTAAAATACAATCTACTAAAATGTTATTAATTTTATCATATTTTATCTATATATATTTTTTTATATATTTAACTTTAGATAAAAATGGCTGCTGTTAAGTAAACTAAGCTTTTCGTACTAAGCAGATGCATCGCTTATTCCACGGAATGTAATATGTATGTATGTATAATCGACCGTGCAGCAAGGACACATTAATTAAAGAAAGAGCTGAGTAAAAACTACTTTACGAATATACTGCTAGACTGTACCCTAACAAAAGTAGTAAAGTAGTTCTGTTCACTGGGCCCTTTCTTTAATTAATATGTCCTTGCAGCACGGTTGATTATACATACATACATATCACAATCCCCAATGGCATGCATATCGTTTTTTTTCTCGAAAGATACAAATCGAATGATTTAAATACAACATTTTATTCTCTTAGTTCATGGACGCACATTTTATAACTGGCATTAATCGGCAATTGAAGTCAACAAAAAAAGAAATGGTATTACTAATTTGTCAAAAAATTTACATTAAAAGTGTTCCTAATTCAGCTACTCATAGAATAAAATAATATTTTTTTGCAATTTAAAGACATTGAAAAATAATTACTTACTGAAAGAAAAAATGCGTTGATGTTGCATCTGGGTTGTTGCTGCCACCATTGATAGTACATTATGTAAAAAATTAGGGATGTGCCATGGACTTACGAGATGTTTATAATTTTATTTAACGTTAAGTATTTTGTGCTTATTTTTCTATCATAGCCCAAAATTAAAAATAAATCTGAAAAGGCCGAAAACAAAAGTAATTCCATAATATGGATTATTATTTATTTTCAGCAATAACTCTTAATTTTACTTTTAATTAAATGCAGTTATCAGTTGTTACGTTGTTCAATATTTAGATAAAAAATTAAAACATTATGGTACAAAATTATGACACCCATTATTTTATATCATTTAATTTTCATTGAATTTACTTAAACGTGTAGTAGTAGTTAAACTTCAAAAAGTTACGTCACAAACAGAAAGTTCAAGGGTTTATAGATTGTTTACAATGATAAAATAAAACTTAGTTTGGCATTAGAACATTTTTAACACATAACAATTTAATATTTAACACATTATGCAATATCTTAAGAAAACGAAATAATACCACATTAAAAAAATACAGTATTAAATCAAAATGAGTACAATATTAATATTTACCCCTTCCCCTACTAGATGGTAGGGTTTAGCCCGCCCGGGTTGGTACCACAGCATTGGATGAAACCATTGTTAAAAACTGCAATAAAAGTTGTCCGTGTTTTCCATCCGGTTCAATATAGCCGTGCTCGTAAAGGGAAGGTACTGGCATGGTACCTAATTCCTTCGGGAATGTGGTGCATTAGGCTAATATCATAACGGTTGATGCGAGCGTTGTATTAGCCATCCATGTCAGGTTGCATGAAAAGAAAAAAAAATCAAATTAAAATAAAATACGATATCAAATGAAACAAAGTACAATATTATTAATTTTGAAAATAATTTTAAAACAATATTCAATCAATATAATAACAAATCAAACGAAGTACTATAGTAATAATTTTGAAAATCAAATTAAAACGCAATATATTATCAAATCAAATGAAGTGCAATATGCAATCTAAATTCTACTGCAAAAACAATTTTGGTAAAGCGTTTGAACAAAGAACAACATAAACTGCAACTCTCAGTGCAAATCGATTGTCAATAGACGTCACTAAACGAAAAAGCTGTTTATTCTGTTAGGATATTCCATACAAAGCGGACAGACCGCGACCCACTGAAGTAGCACACATTCTAATGCTCTGAGGATGCGATTATGATGTTGCGACATTTTGTTAATACGTTTTTAGGTGAGTGTACTTATGATTTTAAGGTGTGTCGTAGACATAGAATACCACTGACCGTTGCCAAATTCTCTGAGGTCAAGAAACGCTTTATCTGTTTACGACTTCGAAATTGATAAAGCTCAGTACTTGCGTGAATGCAATCCGGATATAAATAATTTATATCTGAACATATATATTTATATTTAAATGTACATCAGATTTTTCCGGATTTATATAATTATCTGGAACTCCGTTCGTAATGTGCGGAATTACTAATGAAGGCAATTAAAGAAGTGTATGATGGCTTGAGGCGACCTGCTAGGACGTGCGTAACCTACCGTAATGTTTAAGTACATGAAGGTCAGTTTCGTAGCACCCGTGAACGCAAAATATTTAGTAGAGTTGAAAAATATGCTATTTCTGACTGCACCCTTGCAACTGAGATGTCGAAGTGACCAAGATCCTTGTCTTGAGTAATGACTTTATCAAAAAACACCTAAAGAGAATATAATAATATATAAAAGAACATCTGAAACTATTCAATAATTGAACGCTTATAAAATAAATTAAATTTTACAAATTAAAGCTAAATTAAAGAGTCAAAAATTAAAATTAAAATAAAAATACAAAAGTAAATAACTAATAAAACAAACTAAAATATAGCATTAACATTAATTAAAAAGAAACACACTAAAATCTTAAAAAATATATTATATCCTCCTCTAGAAAAGACGATGCGGCCATATTACCGATAACACTGGAAGCGTTTCCACGTTGAATGGCCATGCTAATACGCTACCTGAAGCTGCGCACATGGACATTCCAAGATCAATGGCCAGATTTTTTGCTTCCTCGCACCAACGCAACCGCCACAAATGTGTAAATGATTGGTGATTGTTGCATATTTGTTATTATTAGGACTAGTTGCCTCCTCCGCGGCTGCGTCTGCTCACTTCGAGCTTGCCAAGACATGGCTGCTACGTAAAGTGTCCAAACATGTAGCATCCACACCATCTGGACCTTGGGTCTTAAATTAAACATCATTATTATCATGCCTTTGAACTCTAATACTCTTCAGTACTCTGCAGTTATTCTATACCCTATAATGGTGTATTTTTATTTTTCAATTAATTTATAGAACTTATTATATCTTTTAGTTTTGACTACTGTTTTATTCTTGACAATTCTATTGATGCTGTTTGATGTAATTTTAATTTATGTGACAAATATCCTGACAATTCTATTGATGCTATGAATTTAATATGTATTATTGTATTTCAACTGTTACTATATTTTATTAAATTTTCTATTTTGTGCTAGCATTGCTAATTTCGTAAAATTTAAGTGTAGTTATAGTTTATTTTAAAATCTAGACTTAAGTGAGCCTCTTGCCATGATATTGACAAATAATGAACTTTTTATGCTTTCATGCTATTGTATTTAATTTTAAATGTTTCCAAGTGTTCCCTGCGTCCCAAAGGAGGTTTCATAAATACAAATACAAATACATATTATGAAACCAAATTAAGTCGCAATTATTTTTCAGAGCTTAACTTCAGAATATAAAAAAATATAGGGACTAGAACTCAAGTCTGTTCCGCAATGGTAGCAAGCTCATACAATAACGCTCGTATTTTTTTCTTGGCAGCTTCTTCATCAAGTGGGTTTCACACTGCTTTGCTAGTTCCTTTTTAAATTTCCTAATTTATTTCGCTAATATAGTATACAAAAAATCATATATGACGATAAAATGGACCTTGAAGCAAAGATATATTAATTAAACAGGGCTGTAAAATTACTAATTTATAAGTAAAGTGCTACTTTGGACATACAAGTACATAAGCTAACAATTCGTGGGCTGCAAGTCTGCCACCTAAAACTAAGAATTCCTTCTACTAACAGTGTTTAAAGTTATGCATGCTTTGTTAAAACACTTAACTTGCGTTGCGGACATTGGCTGCAAATATTGTACTTGTACAAACACTTTGCCCTAAGGAATGTGACATGTATGTATGTATAATTGACCGTGAAGCAAGGACACATTAATTGAAGAAAGAGCCCAGTAAAAAGAACTACTTTAAGAATATACTGCAAGGCTGGACCCGAACCAGCAAAACATACCATTCGCGGGTATTGCGTTGACCTAGTCGACAAAACCATATTTGGCATCGGACGGTACGTTTTTTCACTGAGTGGGGTCCTCACTATAACGACAAAAAGTAAGCATCGAAAACAAATAAAAATTTAAGGGGGACACAGAAACGTGATTTCTTTCGGTCATATCTTATAAAATGTTACGGAACCCTTCGTGTGCGAGTCCGACTCACACTTGGTCGATTTTTAAAGGAAAATATAGACATCAATCAACCTCGTATGAAGGACACACATTTAAAATTATTCGCTGGAAAATAACTACTTTATAAATAAAACTTATAGCTGGACATTTATCAAAAAGATTTAAAGTAAATTTTATTTAAAGTTTAAAGTTTTCCTTTTCATAAATTATTAAAAAGCTATAGGAATATATATAATAATTTCACATATTTTTTCATGTATTAAAATATAAAGGGTAAGCGAACAGTGTACACACGAAAACTATATATAACAGCTAACATATAGATCACAATCCTCGTGTGTATGCAAACATTTGTAAAAATATTGGGAATCAATATTTACCCACTATTTACTCAATCCAACATCACAGAGGTTAAGTGTCTTCGTATCGCACGAACTGACTGCTGTGTGAGTTTCTGAAAGCTAGTGACGTATATAGAGCATTAGTCGGAAGTGCGTGAACTCTCCCGAGTCATTGGCCGGGCGTCGCCGCCCGCCCGCCCTCACCGTAGCCACTGAACTTTCCATCTAGGCCGGCCTATTGTTAGCGGACAATTAGCCCTTTATCTACCCGCCACGATTGATTAATCGCCCAGCCACCGCCGACGTAGGCGAAATCGTGACCCAAAACCGGAGTATCCTTCAGCGATCGCGAATCGCTCGAAGATATCGGTTTTTCCGAATTTCGGTGGCGGCCGGGTTCGACGAACCCGCGGTATCGCGCACGCACACCGCCGCGGGCCGGATAAAGAATCGAAACGAAACGCGTCCGTGCGGCGGCCGCGAGAGAGACGGCGCGCGTTGACGCAATTTTTTTTCACAGTGCGCGCAATTGAGCGCGGCGCGGCGTGTCGGTGAGTCGGCGTGTCGGTGCGAGCGTGGCCGGACCTCCGCCGAATTTGGGTGAAAGTGTTACGAATTTCGGTGGAGCGCTCAGTCGTTATCGAGCCGCCGTCCCAGTCGGCGCGCGCGCCGCACCGGAAGTGACCGCGCGTACTCGGCCGTCCGAGGAGCTATGCTAGAGCGCAGTGTTACGAATTTCCGACGGCGCAAGTTAAAGAGGTGACGGTCGCGTGGTGCAGTAGCGGTGGTGTGTGGCGAGTGGTGTGCGAGGACAGCACAGAAGTGTCCGGAGCCGCCGCGAGCCCGCGCGGCGCGTCCGCCGCCGCTCCGCCTCCCCGTCAGGCCCGCCCGCCCTACGACAAGCTGGCGCCCACGCTTCAGAATATGACATCGACGATGGGTAATGTTGTTTTTATTTTTCTATGCACATCTAAACATACAATTTCAAAACTTTACCATAAAATTTGTATTTACATTAAATATTAAGACTGCGTTGTAAACGTTGTGTTCATTGTTATTGTGTGATACTAAAACACATATGGATTTTTGTCATTTTGTTCTTTACAGTCTCAATAATAGTACCAATTAGCGAAACAAAATAACACAAAAATAATAAATACAGGTTATTATAATCTTTGATACTCTGAAATGTACTTTTATAATATTCATGTAACTTTAAAAATATGGTGTTAATTGTGAAATTTTATGTACTCCGGTAAATGTTGTAATGACTTTTAAAGTTTTTCAAGGGCTGAGACCGATGAGGTAGATTGTATTGTATTGTATTTATTTTTGCTCCTTTGGGACGAACGGAATCGTCAGAAATTTACATTTGTAATAATCAAGCATAAAAAGTGTTTCTTCACGGAAAGCCTAAAGGAACCCCGTTTGTACTGTGGCAGGGCTTGCATTTTACAGTATAACGAATCTATTGATGAAAAATATATATTCGGCTTGCTTGAATCGGACGAATGAGAACAGTGAAGTATTGTTCGTTGAGCAAATTTTTTTGGCAAAATTTTTTGACGGTAGCATTTAGATCTAAAGTATGTATTTCATTACTGTGGACGGGAAAACTAGTAAATATTTTTTGCGGATTCTTCTTTACATAGTTGATCTAATCCGCGAATCATTCAGTTTTTGACGTAACATAGTTTGACTACCAAAAAAGTTTAAATAAACTAAATGAAATTGTACAAATAGTTTGGAGAGATGCGGCGTTGGGCAGCTTCAAAATCATTCTAGACGATAAAATGCAGGGTCTCTAGAGTATGGGATGCCTTGAAAGGCACGGCATGGCGTGGACGTGTAGTTAACATATAGTTACTAATACGGTTGTTGTTTTTAATAAAACATGTATCAAATATGTTATTTTGAGTATTTAAATATTATCTTATTGAAGCTGAGAATCCTTTTTGGCTACGAGAAGTAATTATTAACGAGAAGTAAGCATTAAAGTAATTATTTGCTCAGCTAGTCGCTGCAAAACGAATATGTATTGTAATTTCGTAGCGCCGCGCCTGCCGGTTGCAGTCGCGTAGAGCCGCTACGCAGCCGCCCGCCGCGCCCCCACCGCTCCGAGGCGCTGCTCTGCGTTTACCATTACCAATGTTTATTTTGCAAAAAGAAGAACCAATAATAAATGACTAGGTTTTCTGAAGTTACAAATATATAACAACACCATAATTAAAGTAAACTTTGCATGAACGTTGATTTATGGACCGGTACATAAAATACGCCATCAAAATAGGTCATAAATCATTTCTAAGCTTTTGGAGTTACTTTTATAAAGGCATTTCAGTTTAAGTTTAGTGAATACTTTATAACACTTGAATACTAGTGAGAAATATTGTATAATATCTAGTTATTTGAGAAAATAATAAGTGTAGTCGAGGAATTCATAAAAAAATAACTGTAGCTATTACAGATCCATTTTGTCACAGTACTCTATAAAATATAAATGTTTGTTAATATTATCACTGTTGTTCGACACATAATAATTGATATTAACCGATAAACAGGGCCTAGCATACTTAATTCGCTCGCTTTTCGTACACCAAGTGCGAACATCAAATCGAAATGAGCGAAATAAGTAAACTGAAGAGTGTGTGTCCGTACAGATGAAATATAGCAATGATATTTATTTCAATGCATGCAATTTAACCGTGTATTAACACAACTGCCTTAAACAAATAGAAAATGAAGAACACAATCAAATTCGTTTTCATGTTCTAACTTATTGCGTTCTCTTTGTTGTAATGAGTGTGAGCTTCCATGCGTTTGCGTTATAAGTTGTTTAAGATTATGTTGAGACTTGCCACTTTAACATTAACAAATGTGTGCTTAAATTTATCAAAAAAACGTGCCGTCAAAAAAGGCCGACAGAAGTTAAGCATGTATGCATTCGTGGTGAAATAATTGTATTTATTTAAAAATACCCTCCGTAATGTATGTGTGGGATCGAGGTGTGTTCACGACATCTTCACCGACCGATTACGGTGACGAATCGGCTGATAGTATTTTTCTAAGTATGCTCGATAGCGGCCGAGCGCTTGAAACGTATTTACGAGAACGCACGTATGACAAATTCATGATATTATATTCAGCTTTCTTTTCATCAAAGTCAGCCAGACATACGCCTGCTCCGTTCGGCACCGGTACAGTTTCCTAATAAAACATAAAACGGTTACGCAATGCGGCCCTGACCGGCGCCGGCTGCGCTTGCGCAAGCCACCGCCGCACAACAACACCGACTCGTCATCGCTCACCGACTCTCCGCGAAAGCAAACTTACTTTCATCCGCCGAAATCGTTCCAAAATGGCCGCCCTTTGTCTAAGGCGAAGCGGCCCGGTGACGCGCGCCGCGGTCGGTGAACTCGCACGCTCGTCGCCGAATTGAGTTTTTTGCGCTCACTTTCCAATACGGTGAAAGCGAAAAGTACCGACTGTCATTGTTCCTTTCAATACTCTCTGCGGTGGGAGGACGTCGAAACAGTAATGGCGGATATTTCGTGAACTGGTTATTAGAAAACGCATTGTTTGATTATTATGTGGTTCGGCTGCACGCGATGTAACTTCTATATTCGGTTTCTGAACGATAGTTTCTTTGTTATCTATACACAATATACCTTTGATCGAAATTAGCATCTTTTCAAAAACGTTTCTAAAAAAAACAGAGGCTTAGAGAGAGAAACTAGATTTTAAGAGACTCGTCGAAACAATATCGAAAGTACATATAGTCATAAATGTATTAATTTGCAAAGGGCTGAGGGGAACATTAACGTAAAATATGGTCCTCATTCTTCCTAACCCTCATTTCGCCGTAAACAAAACAAAAAATACCTAAACAACATGTCATCTGACACGGAAAAGGCTATAAAATGTTAACCCATTAAACTTTGACAGTAATAGGAAGTCATAAATCGGAAGTGATTTAAAAATAGAATATTTTGGAAGTCGACGCAGAGACCGCGCGGACGGCTCATGGCCGGGTGCGCGGGCGCAGCGTCGCGCGGGGCGGCGGCTGGGAGGGGGGGGTGGAGGGAGAGGAAATGTCAAGGCGGGCGGAGGCTGCACGGCGGAGGCCGCCGCCGAACTGCGCTCTAACTTGCCAGCCGATAGATTTGCATACATCTACTATAGTCAATACAGGCATTGCTCGTATACAGAGCACTCGGATCTGCGAATATTTGAATCTGTTCAATGTCAGACGGTTCAATACAGCACGCACACACATGAATAGTCTATTGTTGAGATCTCTCTTGTAATGTATGTATGCGTAGAAACTTTCAAAATGGTTGCGATCAGCATCTTTAGTGAAGCATGTGAAGGAAGACTCCATTATGAGGGAATGCTTTCAACAGATTTGGAACTTTAAAATTTTCGAATCATCTCGAATTCTGGAACTAATTTTCTCCTCCACCCAAAACTGAACATTTAATTTGTAACATATTTATTAAACGTAAAAAAAACACATAAGACAAAAATCACAAGATTTAGTAACGATTGAAGTAATTACATCTCGTGTAGCTTGGCGGCGCGTGGACTTGCCATGCATGCCAGAGGCCATGGGTCTAATCACTGCCCTGTTCATGCACCACCACCACCAAAATCATTCGGCCGTGCGATTACGAAGAGTGAATTTGTTTTTTTATAAGGCGCCAAAAACGGATGCACATACACATTATTTACAGAAATAGTTTGATCAAAATTAACTACATATACAAGCAGCAAAATACACAAGTACATTATATAATAGATACATCACGTAAGTTAAAACAGAAGTATAATACGAAATAACTCATAATCACATGATCCAGAAAATATCAACACATTGTTAAATACCTTAAACTTTAAACGTAACATTTTAAAGAAGAAACAAATAACAAAAAAACCCTAATAGGTTTAAATGAGGTATATAGGTGTTGTACCTATTTTAAACTGTCAGCAAAATACAAATGTTGTATTCGAAGGGATAGTTCTGGTGTGGCACCTAATCTTTTCGGGAATCTGTTGTGTTGGGCTGATATCATGACGTTGTGTATTAGCCAACCATGTCCAGCAAAATAAAAAAATAGTGGAGTAATTGTGATGTGGACTGAATGCGACGCTCGCAAAATCACAATCAACTCGCATGAGGAACAATCAAATGTATACTGTGTTCGCGCTAGACTACCTGAGGTCCACTCTTTGGATTACATTTCCGCTCGTGATGTCTTGAATTCGAGTCCCGGCGGCCTCCACCGAGACCTCGCGCCGAGGTCGCCGGAGCCGCCGGAGCCGCCGCTGCCGTCGCCGCCGCACCGCCCGCTTGACACTGACATTGGCAATTCTCACCTGAATCATAAATGACCATCTTCAGGTTTTACGAGAAACTGGCCCTTGATGCGAAGTATATGTGGAAGGGGAGAACTGTAACTTCGAAATTCACCATAACGTGGACTTTCAGTTTGGACTCATCGTGGAATTTGATCTCCTCGACACTGACTTTGGCGATTCTCACCTGAATTCTAAAGACCATCTTCAGGTTTTACCGGAAACTGGCCTTTGATGCCAAGTTATGTGTGGTAGGGGAGAACTTTTTCTTAAAAAAATACCCATACGTGGACCTTCCCAGTTGACACTGACATTGTCGATTCTCACTTGAAATTAAAAATACCTACCTAAATACCTAAAATATACCTAGATTTTATTTCATTTCATTTATTAAAACTTTAGACTGGACGAAGCGTCAGAGGTCCTCCAGGTCACGTCGCGAATCCTAATGGTGTCCACAGCGTGGTGGACAGAACGTCGAGCTAAATAAGTAAGCTGAACACTGTTTATCCGTAAACGTTAAATAGTATGTCGAAGAACAGTGAAAATCTAAACAAACATCTTACCCAATGATGTTACTAAATCGAAAGATAGTAAAGAAATGCGGGGAACTGCCTTTAGTTTTGTATAAGTTATTCACCTGGAGGTTCATTTGACCTGACGTAACATTCATCTGTTTCAAATATCCGTGAGCTTCACGTTTGATTACTAATTAAAACAAACATCATTAAATTAAACAAAACCAGTTTAAACAGCCCACAGTAGTCTAAAATCTTTTATCTTTGACATTAAGCTATTGAACTCGTATCGACGATTGATTTAGTTTGCATTATTACTAAATACATAAAGCATAAAGTCTATTAAAGCAGACAAAACAATAAATTAAATCTAGAATTTAACCTTAGGATTGGAAAGCTAGGTCGAATCGTCGGAAGGGCAAATGTTACGATCGTCTTAAATTCTGTTCCATTTTGCGAGCGCCGCCATTTTGTCGTGTGCATAAAACATTCCGGTCGTAATGTTCTTTCGGTGCTTTCTTCCGAAGTTATTATCCCCGTATTTAATTTTCATTTATTTCTAAGTGTGTACGTGCGGAAGTTCGCTGTGGCAGCCCACTCGGAAGTGAGGCCCGCGCGTCGGATCTAGACATTAGACCTGTCGAAGCGGACCAAATTGGCATGATAAGTTATGATAATTCTAAAGTCGCTGATTTTTTACATGCGATGTAGTTTCCTCATAGAAGGTTGGGTGCAAAAGATTAGAAAATTCGGACCGGTGCGTTTGGAATTATTTAGGTATTTTCAATAATTCGAACTAAAAGATTGAATAAAATATTTAAGTCAAATTTTATGATTGTATATTGCTTAAAACTTTATTTCCATGTCTTAAGAAAAAGTTTAGAAAAAATCCGTTTTGGGAACATAGCAAAACAAAAAATCGCTCATTATAATTACAATAAAATATTTAAGTCTCTAAATTATTGTTTTCCATATTAGAAATGAACATTAGAACCTCTTATAAAAAGTTTATATAAATATATATAATCTTTTGTATGCTGATAGAGTGTTTCGATATGGTCATGTTGCCGCCGACTCTAATAACTTTGATTGAATTAAAGATAAAAACATAAAAAACTTTGAAAGCCAACTACATAGATTTCTAAACTTTTTAAAGCAGGTTCTAATGTTCATTCCTAATATGGAAAATAATAATTTAGAGACTTAAATATTTTATTGTAATTATAATGAGCGATTTTTCGTTTTGCTATGTTCCCAAAAAGCAATTTTTCTAAACTTTTTCTTACGACATGGAAAAAAAGTTTTAAGCAATATACAATCATAAAATTTGACTTAAATATTTTATTCAATCTTTTAGATCGAATTATTGAAAATACCTAAATAATTTCAAACGCACCAATCCGAATTTTCTAATCTTTTGCACCCAACCTTCCATAAAGAAACTACATCGCCTGTAAAAGAATCTGCGACTTTAGAATTATCGAACCCTTTATTGCTCTAGCTGCTGGGCTAATCTCGATAACTTCCGCTAGCATTCACATACCATACATAATTTGCAAACAAGGTGTCATTTTAAACATAAATCATGATTTTAAGTTTTTAGACAAACAAAAAATGAAATGTCAAAATTTACGTCCGTATATCTAATTTACCTTTTAGACTGGAAAACATTGGCTAAAAGATATGGAAAAACTTTTGTTATCTTCAGTTTTGATATTTTTAGGGTTCCGTACCCAAAGGATGAAACAAGAACCCTATTACTAAGCCTCCGCTGTCCGTCCGTCCGTCCGTCCGTCCGTCTGTCACAGGGCTGTATCTCATGAACCGTAATAGGTAGGCAGCTGAAATTTTCACAGAGTGTGTATTTATTTTGCCGCTGTAACAACAAATAGGTAAAATAAAAAAATAGTAAGAATTAAAGGAGGGTCCCAGACAAAAAACGTGATTTTTTTGTGTTAAATCTTGAACGATGGTACGGCACCCTTCGTGTGCGAGCCCGACTCGCACACGACTCGCACTCGACAAAAAAGTTAAAACATACCAACATAGAATAAAGCTTTCCCAAAGGAATAATTTTGATTACAATTTGACAACTTTTAGGGGTAGGGAACCGTTATGGCCTGGAAGACGATTTCGCTAGATGAATGGCAGTCACCGTGCTAAAATTTGCGTTAGTCAATGGAGTTGCGGTTTTCAAAGCTATTTTCTTGATGGAGCCAAATAAATCATAAACTTGCCGTCGTAAAAAATCGCAGTGAAAACCGCTATAAAAGCAGTTTTCGACACTCAGGATTCCTGATTACAGATTACTGAATTCCAGGAACAGGCCCCAAGTGTGGATGCGTCACTGCAGCTCGTTCCGTGCGAGCCGCACGCACCGGAAGCGGCGCCCGCGGCGGACGACCTCCGCCCGGGTCGGAAGAGCCGCCAGCCAGCAGCGGTGCGACCGGTCCGCGCCGTTCACGTGTCACCGCGCCGGCGCTAAGACACCTGTACTCAGTCGAAGGCGATTCTGTCTTACAGGCGGCAATAGGACTCAAAACTCGAAAAACCGACTGTTTGAAGGCATATTGTTGAGTTGCTCATAAAGGCTGAAAATCCGTAAAAAATGTATGTCATACTCTGATTTTAAACCAACAAAGTTAATCATACAGTTTTTTTGGAAATACTTTAAAACAGGGTAAAAAATTCTAACATTAACTTAACTTAACACTGAAATTTTCTAGAGAACAAGCTCCTCATTTGAAACGAATTTAAAAGTATAGATTTTAATATATTAACATTGTACAGACGTAGCTCTCAGTTGATTTATTTCATGTGCAACATTTTTGAACAATATTTCTTAATTTGACTGAGGAAACAGGCACGAGCCGTTGTATGGAACTCGATCACCTCAATATCCTCTTAACAACCGGAACACAGCAACAACCGAACAGAACAAATATTTGTGCGCGGAGGCCACGCGCGATAGAAGTGAAACATTATGCTCAACATGACTAAATATAAATAAAACGTTGCGAGAAATCCGTAGCACCGCTGCTTCTACCTATCCCCTGCCGTCACCCCGGCCGAGCGTTATAACCAGCATATAGTAAGCTACGCAATGTACCTACCCCCTTTTCCCATCGGGTACACCGTAAGAGGGGACGTCGCTGAGCCACGCTGAGCCATTCATCCCCCTCGGGCGACCTTCTTTTAAGCGAAGTGAGAGCGCGGGCGGGCGATGCGACGCGGTGTCTCGGGAGCCGAACTCGCATTTTACCGGACTCCGCTCGGGGATTATCGAAAACGACACCGACCCTGGCCATATATAAATTATATTAGGGAAAGATTGATAACGTCATACAAGTGTTGAATAAGGATAATACAAGTCAACAGATGGCGTTGCAATTAACATTTTATCATCGATTTTTTATTTGCAATGATATTACTTAATTTTAACTACAATTTAAGTAATGTTAAATGTAACGTTTTCATCATGCTGACTTAGGAAAAAAAATAAACCTAGTTTTACAACTATGTAACTAGTTCTGGCAGTGACGGGGGATAGCGCTGGTTAGATGTTTTTTTTTATTTATTCAGGTTTATCAACAGTGATACATTTTAAAAAATATTAATAAAAATAAAGCAAGAAAACAAGATGGAAATATTCACTAATTAAAGATAAACACAACAGGATTATGTAATAACTTTCACATACTTATTAAAGGTAAAGCCAATATTTCAGATAAAGAAAATTAAAGATAAAATAAATTTAAAACAAAACAAAACAAAATTTAGATGAAGAAATGTCATAGTAACAGCGATAATAAGAAGTATTTAGCGAGTTTTGTACGTTGTATGACGTTAGCAGTTTATCCGAGCGGAGCCGGGTGCGTTCCAATCTCGGCGCAAACTCGTGAAACCGTAAAAATAATCAGGCGTGAAAGAAATGCATAATGCACATGCGCACGGAACGCTCTGACGTCACCGAACACGTCTGCATTCGTCCTTACGTTGGTGCATTCCGTTTATGGAGGAATATCGTCGGAGTGCGAGCTATGCACGTCATATTTGGTGATAAAATCCTCCTAAATGGCTGAACCGATTTTAATGAAATTTTTCGTGTATTCTTTGAGATGGATGGATAGTTTAGATTCACCATTGAACCAGCATTGTGGCGCCCCGATCGAGTTTTCGGGCCGGGAATCTTAGCTAGTCATACCAGCATGATTCGGTTTCGAGTTATTTATTTCTAAGTAAATTTACCACCAGGAAATTTACCAATATTTATGTATATGTGTCAAATTACGAGTAAAATAGCCTGGTACGGCCCTTTTGATCTTCATTAGGTACGATCTCATAGGTATAGTATAGAGAATACTGAGTCTTTTTTTCTCGCACTATCATCTGTGAAAAATATTGATGATGCGTCTATGTTTGCAATCCTACAATCCTCAAATCCAAGTTGCAGTTGTATTTAAAAGTAATCGAGGCCTGCAACTAATTGCCTTGCCGGTTGCTACATATTAAAAGAACCGTCATAATTAAATCATTAACTTAAAACGACAGCCTAAAACCTATCACACAAGAATGACAGAAGGTTCCATTATAAATTACGTTTCAATCAAATAATTAAATCACGTTGAATGAAATTTCTTTGCTAAACATTTTGCGTTTTATATGTTGGCATAATGAGTAAGCACGTGAGAACGGAGTGCGACACGTATTCTCGTATCGCGTAACGTGGCGCCGGGGCGGGGGCGCTGGGCGGAGACGCTGGGCGGGGGTGGGGGGGGGTGGGTCGAATGTGTAACGAGTTATTTTAATCTTCAGGAGTTTCTTGGCTTCCAGTCCGAGCCACTGCCCTCTTCGTATCTGCCCGCTTACGTGCGAATATGACAGACGACGTTAAAGTAAATTGATGTTGTAATACCTCGTTGCAATCTATGTTGTTTCACTAAATGCGTTTACGTCAAATTATTTATGTACAGTTCGTAATATTACGCAATTGCGTCTTCAGTAACCATTGATAGCGAAATCGTCCACCGACTGGTTTATGGTAACGGGATTATATATACAGGCTATTTCGGGATTAGAGGATATTTCGGGAATAGAAAGTTCTCAATATTAGAACAAAAATCCTTGTAACTCGAATCTAAATGTTGATATATTTTTCGTAGTCCCCATACATTTTGTAGTAGTCAGTAGTAGTCAGTAGTCTGGACTAGGACTGCTGGGCGCCGGCACGCAGACCACCTGACGCGCGGCGCCGGGGGAAGCGCCTCGGTCCTCCGGCGGCGGAGGTCAGGTGCAGGCAGCACATCGGGTGGTAGCGGGGCCATGTCGGCTGGACCCCTTTGCTGGGAGCCAAGGTCTTGGGTGGTGCGGTAGTGGTGTGGATCTATGGCCGCGGGATCCAGTAAGACTTGTCACATGTGAATTTTGTCGGAAACCTTCAGCAATAATAAAAATTACTAAACAATAAAATAATGGTCCAAGCGGCAATGAAAATTGTCCGTGTTTTCCATCCAGTTCAATTTAGCCGTGCAATATAAGGAAGGTCCTGGCATGGCACCTAGTTCCCATTTGGTGTGTTGGGCTAATACCATGGCAGAACTTGTGGTATTAGCCATCCATGTCCAGTCACATAAAAAAAAATCATTTTGCGAACATTTTCGAAATCCGGCCCATGTGATAGCTGACCATAGGGCATGTCATTATTATTATTAGTGCGCTTGTACCCCATCCGTCATCAACAGCGATAACAACTACACCCGCACGGGGGTCACACTCGATCGGTTGAGTTTTTAGCGGATATATAAGGCAATGGCGCTGAGATCGGCTGAAAGTATCGCGGGGTACGCGCAGGACGCACCACTGTTTTATTTCAGCAGTATATAGGCTGTTCATTATTCGGGTATTGACGTTTTCGAGAATTGTTTAATTTACGTTGTATGGTCAACGTGACCTTACTCTATAGAAAACATGTGTGTGTGTCAGCACGCTTGTTCAGGTAAGTGAAAATTGTGATTGTTAACTCTTTTCTATCGATAACTTTAGTGAGTGCGGCTTGTCACTGTGGGAGGGGAAAAGTAACACACAAATGTTACTTTGGGAATCACGTGCGTAGTCTAATGGAAATCACGTGTGCACTATTGGATTCAATAGATTGTACACCAAAATGAATAACGAATTGATTTAAAGTTGCTTTCAAGAAGTCAAGGAAACTAACAGTATTCCAAAAATAGGTAATTTTTTATACATTTTAAATCATCTGTTTCCCATTCGTTCCAATATCTCCGAATGTTGTAACAACCTTTGCATACTTTGGTAATCCGTCCACCTGGTGCACTGGGACCTGGGCTCTAATCAAGCATCTGTACATTACTAGTTTACGATTTTCACCTACCAGGTTGCTTGGTCCGTCCGCAAAGCTTACATAGTTATTACTTAAATAATTAAAATTACAATGAAACTCTTGTGAAGAGATGCTCTTTAAATATGCTATTCAACGTTTGTTGTTTAATGTATATCTATGTATTTTGTTTAATGTACATGCGTCTATGTTGTCAAATGTATTTTATCTGACTGGACATGGATGGTCTTTACCACACCCACCGTCATGATATGAGCTCATTAATAAAATGTTGCATTGTTTGTTGTTGAGTGCATATCTATATTGTTAAATATGTTGTTTCTATTGTCGACAGGAATAATGACACTCAGTCGCGGCCCGTGTGAGCTGGACAACATGAGCCTGTTCCAGGACCTCAAGCTCAAGCGGCGCAAGGTCGACTCCCGCTGCAGCAGCGACGGTAAATATCATCACTTATTTACAAAGCGTCGACCTATCGTACGCATCCCAATAACAACGTTGTCGGTCCATCGAGTCTGTTGCCACAAGTACTTATCCCTTCAATCCTAAAATCAATTCCTGTCTGGCTTACCCTGTCGATGTTTAACCTAACCTAAACTAAATCTGGCCAGAACAGGAACAGGGTACGCTCGGTTTTCCGAGAGGCTAGATCTTGCACAAACACACATAAGCACTCACAATACAAAGTGGGCTTTGAACACACCTAGCCTATCTTAGGCCACTAAATTTTCTCAAAACCTGATTATTTGCTAGCATGACAGGACTGCAAGACGGGAATCTTCAAGCGTAATTTTGAACAAGCTCGATAGCTCAGCGATAGTCCGTAAATCCGCTGGTATGGTGCCTCGCTGACCGTGGTTTCGAGAGGCGAGGTGTATTTGAATTTTCTGAGCACCTTTGGCCCTCAGCACAGTCACCCATGCCTGATTTCATAAAAAAACACTTACTTCCTCTAGCACATGCTTAGGCGGAAAAACAATGCGTACTGTCACAATTTGACAGCCACATCCAAAGACAGTTTTGCTCTATTTTCTGGTGATTTGGTAAGGGGGAAAGGCAAGGATCTTACTCCATACAGCCTAAACTAAACACAAACCATTGCCCAAATTACAAAATGTCTTAGTTTATATCAAAGCTGAAAAATACGCATATGAGTTATTTATTTGTGAGGCATCTGTGTTTTATGCTTATCAAAATCTGAATAGTTTTTTTATGCATCATATGCATACAACAAATTCAGTGAGCGTAAACAAAGGTCATTAAGGCAAAGCAATGTAAAATATTATTCCAATGACCCAGACCCAGAAAGGGCAGCACCAGGAAATAATATTGACATTGTCCGCAGTAAGGCACACTAACGAGTTGTTTTATGGCGAGACATTCACTCACGCGCGTGCCATCTTGACAGTCAGATCACGCGCGTGCGCTCTACACGCGCCCCTCCGCCAGCGTCTTCGAAAGTGAACGTGGACGTCCCACACCGACAACATTCTATGTCGATTACCATGATTATCCACCTTGCCTTATGCAATTTGTAAGGAGCGAGGTAATAGCACATATTCCATGTTTGGAGGTCAACGCTGAGCTGGCAACGTTTCACTTTAACATGGTTTAAAAAAACTAAAAACTAACGACCCGCCCCGTATCGCATGGGAAACACTAATTATCTGTTATTAATTATTTTAACTACAGTTCAATGTAGCCGAGCATTTTGAGGAAGGTCCTGGCATGGCACCTAGTGCCCATGTAGTGTGTTAGGCTAATATCTGACGGTCAGTTTGGTATTAGCCAACCATGTCTAGTTACATAACAAAAACAAATCTGTAATTAGATGGCTGTGGTGGGGCGGTCATGTGACGTATTTTAAAACTTACATTACCCACAAAATAAAGCAATGTGTTCTGTTATCCCATAGTAGTGCACGCGGCTAAAGTATGGCATGACAGTTTATTTTTTGACGGGACTGAGATAAATTCCTTCCGTGCTCGCCCGGCGGTTTGAATGTGATTTGCTCGCGAATAACAAAAAACAAAATATGTTGATCCGATCGCAAGCAACATTCACAGGATCCATGTGGGCTAATCTGAAGATTACCTGAAAATCTTATCAAAATCTGTCACGCCATTTTTGAGTCCATAGAGAACATACATACACCATGGAGGCGAAGAAGCCTCTGAAACAATGTTTCTTTACTTTTAAGTTAAAATATTTCTCTCTTAACATTATTTTCTTAATTATCTTCACTTAATTTATTATGTAAATATAATTAGTATTTAAATACAAAAATTGTTTATATTAAATCAAGCTTTCAATAATACCTCTGTATTGTATAACTAATGTTGTATCTTACAATGTACAAAGTTATGTAAGATTTAATATTCTATCAGCAATTAACAGTGCATATAAGCATGTTACCATCAAGACCTGCTCAATTTGATGTAATTTTGTCGGTGTAACGGTCCGCGCCCGGCTTCGAACAGGTTTGTTGAGGCTCCGCTGCGTAAAATGCCCATAACTTTCACTCACGAAAATGTCGGCTGGAGGTCCGGTTTCCGACGCATTCTTTTGTTTGTATTTTTTTCTTTGTAACCGCTTGCCGTATGGTAATCGTCTGGAGATAAGATGAAAGCTTTTGAAATTTAAAGACGTTACTCGCTTGTAATTGAAAATTTGGAGATAAATGCTTTAAGTCGCTTTACTCGTAATAGTTAGCTATCAATTGGATTAAACATGCTATTCAGCATCTTGCAATCGTTTGTGTGTATTTACTTTCTTTAAATACGTGTCAATATGTTTAGTTAATACCGGACGTTTTAAAAAATGGTATACTTATATAGGAACTAGGTATGCCATTTTGATCGAATACATCCTTCTGCATAACTCAGAAATAACATATTCGACGCTAACGACATATTACGTTGCAAATTTTCTGAGCTAGTTTAAAAGTAACCGCATGTTCATTCACTCTAGTGAAACATTTCATGGTCGAATTTTAATTCTCCGGGGATTAAAACTCAGCCCGGAAACTGGAACTCAAGCCAAATGAAGCGTGGATAATGTTTATCGGATGGTAATGATAAACAAGGAATATTAACATTTTAATTAACCTTGACGGTGTGACGGTTTCCGGGCCCCGATCCTAACATTGTGCAATAAGAAAAATCAATTTCTTGTCTGCTACCAAAAAAGTTAATGCCCATAAAAGTTGATTCCAGATGTAATCATAATATTAAATTGAGCGCATATGTATTGAATGAAGAATATAATTACAAGAGCAAATTTAGAGATGTTACATTACATTTAGTTGTCTTTAAATACTTTACCGGAAAGAAATGCAATCTGACTAACGTATTGTCTACTGCACAAGACTGAACGATATTTAATACAACAAGATTCGGGAGTCTTACTTATGACTAACGAAATGGCATGGCGTCTCCATACTTCATTGATTTATCGTTGGATGAAATTCGCTTATTTTCTAGGTACTCATAATGTAAATATATTTTTTTTATTTAACTGGTCATGGATGGCTTACCACAACCAGAGTTATGATATTAGCTACCACCTTCCTTTTATGAGCACGGCTTCCCGATCTGCCTGGAAAACACAGACAATATATCTTTCATCCAATGCAATGCAAAACCGAGCAGCTTGTTTCCTACCACTTTGTAAGAAAAGAGATCTATAGTTTTACATTGATTCCAAACCATGGAGCAGCTCGCTTTTGTGACGAAATGCACTTATCCAACTCAGAAAGATAAACTGATAAAAACAGATCTCTGGCATACAAGGCAAGCCCTGAGCCACTAAGCTACGAGCCGCTCAAACCCACCCAATTACAACTTAAACTAAACACCCATAAACTTAAATCAATACTGCTATTCATTTGAATAACACGTCGAATGCACACGTCGACAGCGCGGCGGGCAGGTCGGTTACGCGAGCGAGTGACGCGTCGCACGTAACGGTGACGAGAGAGCACTCAGGGGCGAGTCGATAACGAAAGTTTACGTAAAGAAATGGCGTAGAGAAAGCAATAAGGCGATCGTGAGGTAATTATATTGTCGCACCGATGAATAAATCATGAGAGAGAGATGCGCCGGCGGCGACGGGTTGCGGGGGTAGGGGGGACTTCACCAGAGGTCTGGCGTCACGGCTAGGACCTTAGGGAGTTGCATGTGCGGGATTCACATGCAACTCCCTGAAGACGTATTCAGTATACATCTTTTTTAGGATTACGTACCCAAAGGGTGAAAACGGAACCCTATTACTAAGCCTCCGCTATCCGTCCGCCCGTCCGTCCGTCCGTCTGTCACAGGGCTGTATCTCATGAACCATAATAGGTAGGTAGCTGAAAATTTCACAGAGTGTGTATTTATTTTGCCGTTTTAACAGCAAATAGGTAAAATCAAATAAATATAAAAATTAAAGGGGCTTTTTGTTAAATCTTTTACGATGGTACGGAACCCTTCGTGTGCTTTATGGACCGTTTATATAAGTGTAGAAACAAGTACACCATCAGCTACCAACTTCCATGTACACGCATCAACTTTAAGCTGCAAGTGTATATTATAATGATAATAACAAATCTTCATCTCATGAACTAATTAAAGACGTTTGAAGGACTTCTGGTAGTCATTTAGGGGAAACGGATCGGCAGGGAGTCCATTCTATAGTTTACCGACCCTTTAGATGAAGGATCAAGAGGATCGGTTGGTTTTTATTTTTTTATGTTAACAGTGCTACGTTAATAGGTGCGTCCCCTGCCTGTTCCGCTTTGAGCGATGGCAGTAAGAATATGTAGGGGCAGGGTGCGAGACAGTAGCAAGGACAATTAGATAGACAATTCGCTAAATGAAGAAATCAAAAATCCAACGCCACATTTGATTATTCGTACAACGAACGGCGTCTTCTGATAAATAACTAAGTACACAATTGACTATTTCTCTCTTCTGCATGCAGTGACGTCCACATCTCGAAAGTTATCTGTAATGGCGTTTCTTATCATCACATGACGGCAATGACGTCTTTCAGATTTTTCCTTTATAATATCGGTCAATGCTAACATGATTTCGGTAACCGAAAATAATATTTCGCTATAAGGTCCAAATAAGGTCAACAATTGTTTGCATGCCTTGTATTCCTTACCGGTTCTCCATATTGTTGTATTTGATCAAAAACAACATGTATTTGATACAGAAGCGTTATCACTTACCCTGTAATGCGTATGTATTTGCATATGGTTAGCCCACAGGTGAGATCCGTTGCGTAGTAAACAGCTAAATTCCTGTGGGTTTTTTTTAATAAACTTTGTATGGACCGTACAGTCGAAACAATACAAATCCGGTTGAAGGAAAAGATGAACGGTAAAAATACTCAAACATAATTTGACAATGTTTATTTATTTACCGTGTAAACCTAACGGTAACAATATGGCAAGGAAGGTTGTATTTAACAACCATTAATATTTACTTTTAACGGGAAGTGTATCCTTTAATCTTCGGCTGACTGTACACGTTCGGAACGCCTTGTACTTCAAATACTTCACTGACACAAGTAATGAGCGAATGAAGTAAAGGACTTAACAAAACCATAGATACATGATAGTAGGGAAATATTGCTAACGTCATACAAGTGTTGAATAAAAACCAACGAATATATATTTTTTTAAATTTACAATGATATAATTAAATTTATAGTTAAAATGTATCGTTTTCATCATGCCTGCCTAGGTAAAATTTGGAATTACGCTTAGTTTAATAACGATGAAACTAGTTTTGGCAGTGACGGGAGATGGCGCTGGTTAGAAATGTCATAGTACCAGCTAAAATAAGAAGTATTTAGCGAGTTTTGTACGCTGTTATGACTTTAGCAGCACATCCCTATCCTTTGTCTATGGGAAAACATAGCAAATCATAATTTGCGTATTGTAGCCAAAATCAGCAGTGCGCGAAAGTGCAACAACGCAGGGCGAAGTCGGTGGCGTGGTCGAGTGGTGAGTGGGGGGGGGTGCGGGGGGCAGGCGACCTAGTTCGGTCGGGTCGGCGCCCTGGCGAGGCCGACCTTCGCGCGCGGCGGGCGGCGGGCGGCGTCCGCCCTGCAGCAGGGGCGGGCGGCCGCTGCCGGTGCAGGAACTTAGCCGCCGCTGGGGGAAACGTTACCGATTTAGAACGCGCTCCCATTATTGTTAGACTATCGCTCGCATGCGATAGTCTATTGTAACAGGCCTTCTGCCTTTGCACATTTTAAAAAGTGATATTCAAAAAATACTCGTAGCCTCCACCACTTGTAATGAAAGTAACTCGAATTTGAGCAAAAATAGTCTTTTATTTTATCTTTTCACACTTCTAATAACCTCCTTTTTTAATATCACTTTTTAACATGTGTAAAGGCAGAAGGCCTGTTACAATAGACCATCGCTTGCGAGTAAGTTCTACATATTATACTCAAGATGTTTCAATGAGAAAACAATAATGACTTAATTAAAAATAGTTTTCGAACTAAGCAAGCACGTCACTTTTTTCAATAAGTTTAAATGTTCATTCTTCGGAGTCAATATTCGGAAAGCCAGTGCAAAATTAATGGATGTATGTATAATCTTAAACACTGTCCCTTTTACTAATAAACCCGGTTCATTCTCTGATTAGTTATATTGTATAACTTGTTCCCTTTTGTTTTGTCACTTTCACTCGAATTCCAAACTGCATGTCAATGCAAGAGGCGCTTATAACAGAAGAGACTCTAGGAGCATTTTCAATTATGGGTATAGAGCAGGTGGTGGACATTTTAGACGCACGGTGCCTGTGAAAATCATACATTAGTATATTGTAATGAAAGAAAACTAATTGGCTCTCCGGGCGGGGAATCGAACCCCGGTCTCCCGCGTGACTGACCACTATCCTACCGAAGAGCCAATTCGTTTTCTTTCATTATAATATCGTGGAAGGTTTGCTGGTTCAAAACCCACTTTGCTTTCATAATTTTACTAATTTCTTTCTTTAAGAAATGTGTCCTTGTTGATTATAACGGAATATGTACCTGGAAACCTACAAAGATTAAAATATGTATTTTATAATACAATTGGGTCCACTGCATTTCCCGTGAATGTCCTAAGAGACGATTAAGGGATTCGCCGCTCGTGGTTTACGTAAACACAATTAAGTAAATAAAGAACCTCTTTACTTACTTAATCCTGCCCGAAATAATTCACATCGAAACAATAAACATTGTCCGTGTTTTCCATCCAGCTAAATTTGCCCATGCAATATTACTAAGGTCCTGGCATGGCACTTAGTTCTTATGTGATGTTGGGGTAAAAATCATGATAGTAGGTGTGGTACTAGACATATACGCACAGTAATATAAAAAAAAGTTTTTGCTACATTCCGACAAGTACATTTCTGTCACAATAGTGTTTTGTGATCGAATGAACATCAACTAGCAATCGTAACAGCTCGCATACACCTGTATGCAGTATGTAAATGATACCAGGTAGATGGTAGATACCACACAACGCTTTGAACTCTCTTTTTAGATCATCAACCTCGAAAAGCGAACTCGGCTCTTGCCACGACCCATTCGATGCTTTCGGAATCTTACAGAGACTGAGTGGGCAGTCTGAGTTCTCACCGAAATTGGCGTTTACGGCAAACCGATCGACTGGCGTTTTCTCCAAACTCCATACAAGTTTTTAATAGATATTCTGTGGTTTTACTTCCTCAAGCTGTCAAAGTCAAACGCGGACTTCCGATTTGTATGAAAACGCGGAGTGGACGTAAACGGCAACGTCGACGTATTTACGGCAACGTTGAGTAAGCTGTCAAATTAAGCTCGGACTCGCAAATGTTAGTTCGCTTAACGCCCGCTGCGCGCGCTCATCAATTTCTCCATACATTTGAAAACGCCAGTCGATCGGTTTGCCGTAACGCCAATTTAGGTGACAACTTAGACTACCGGCTCTGAAAATATTTAGTTAATCGTGACTCATCGAATGTGCTGGCATATCGTTACCATTCAGTCACTGACCCTAGCTGATTCATTATCATTTGTTGCTAGCATCGTAATAAATACAATCGTCGTACATTACCATCGCCGTCATCTCGACAATCGTATACGGCACGGCTTTAGGGAGACCAGTGGATGTGTGTTTATACTTATTTCAATTATGAGGGTGCCATGGGCATGCAAGGGAAACTCTCTGCGGTGTTACCATGGTAAGTTAATTCGCCGGGCGAATAGCAGGAGAACAGAGGGGTTACCATGGTATGTTAACACGCCGGGTGAATAGCTATAATCGTAATAAAATCTGACGTTTAGTGTAATTTCAAATCATGCTAAACGCAAATGACGTGTTATTCGGCCAAGTGAACTGAAAATTACAAGTTGGCATGGTACGAAATGGAACTAAATGACAGATTTAATTACTCTATTTCTGGTTCACCTGCAATTCACCCATCGAGTTAACCTACCATGGTAACTCCCTTGGCCACGTTTCATGTCGTACCATGCTAAGTGTAAAGTGAACTGAACTGTTATGAGTTGCCATGGCACCGAATACAACTTAACGTCGGATTGTATCACTCTTTTTTTTCTTTTCACCTGCTGTTCACCTGGTATGGCGAGTTATTTACTATGGTGTTGACTACTAGACTGACTAGAAGGGGAAGACAGAAATGGCACGTCTAATTAAGAATTAAGGGCATGTTAGCGCCTGATTGCATTAAGGGCGTAAGTGAAAGCATATTTTATTATTTTTAAATATATAATTTTGAAATTTCAAAAAGTTGAAAGTTAGATTCATTGTTTATCTGTATTTGAAACATAAAATGATAATGATAATGAATGATTTTTACGATTTCTAAGCATATTTGCCCCGTTTGAGCAACCAATGTATCAAGGTCTTACAGTTTTGTCTTAAAATTATGGCTTGACCATCAATCTACAAATGTACTTTTTTGATTATCAAAATTCGTAGCAGTTATTTTTAAATAAAATTAAATGTTGTTTTAATTACGCCCTTATAGAACTGAATGCAATTAGGGACTAACATCCCCGTAAATCCCAATAGCGGAATAAGTAATGAAATTCAGACTGTGTGTGCATGAAATAGTCGCATCGGTCGCGGCGCGCAGGTCTATTTTGGTCTATGCGTGCTTGCGTCTCGCGTCGCCAGCCGCTGACGACAAGAGCAACTGTGTCCGGTTAACTTGTGCGTCATACTAACTCAATGCGCTGGTGCAGGTGCTGTGCAGCGAAATTGTACACTGAAGTCCAATTGTGCACAGCGGCTGAAATATTTTCTTTTTCTGTCCGTTTGAATGCTAGATATCTCGGTAATAATGTTGCTAATGGGCCTAAATTGCGAGGTTCTTGATAGTTCTGGCACGACTTTCAAAGGCTATCTGCGTAGAAATTAAAAGAATTATCCGTTTTTTTACGGCAAACCGACTATAGAGAACGGAAGGACGAGAGTAGAAAACGAAACTTGTTTGTATGGTGGTATAGCCACTTGTACGTACAAAAACAGAAGCGCCGGCGAGTGAGTTGGGTTACGAATTCGCTTACTACTGATTTTGTCGAGCTTTAACGACACGTAAGAAAACGTAGGAATACGTCAGAACAGCTCAGGACGCCATTTAGTGCAACATACATTTTATGTTGCGTATCCGAAATTCGTAAGCGAACTAATTACAGTTAGACGTTTTGGACTAAGTCGTGTCTACGCTGAAACCATACGAATGAGCAAGAACGTTAAAAAGGAATGGACACGAAATAATCATAGTACACTAACAAATCGTTATTATCTGTTTCACAAAGAAATATGAAAAAAAATACATTTTTAAAATACATTGAACCGACTCCAAGCACCCTGAAGTAGAAGTCGGTACAAACGCACAGAATGGGTTCATCATACATTCTCAGGTGTGTTTTTGTACCTGCTTTTGTGCTTGGAGTCTGTTCAATGTTTTTTAAAACTGTTATTTATTTAACTCTTTTTAGTATTTCCCACCCTTAGGAGTGGTATTATTTTTCGAAAATTTTATGAAATGCCCACCCCTGAGATATACACTGCCAATGGGAAAAGTAATTATTTAAATCTGTTGACAGTTTGCAGAGATATCGAGTAGACAAAAAAAATACAGAAAAATTGAGAACCTAGAGGAGGTTTTGAATAATTGATTGAAACCTTACAGGTTTATTATGCTTCACATTTTTCACAGTTCTATTGCTTTGCGTGAATATATATAATACAACAAAGGAGAATGCCCATTGCCCCATACATTTTGGGTCCCTCAAAATATTAGTATGTATCTTCCAAACCAATGTTATATTTTAGAAAATAATATAACTTTTCAAGTTATGAATTTTGAAGACAAAATTAATTGCTGTTTTAAAGTTATTGACAAAATGCGGTTGTGGGGTTATTAATGTTTTAGAGACACCAGAGACCTCAGCGTAGAGCAAAATGTTTCAGCCCAAACGCAATAAAAATGGACAGAGTTTAATGTCTCCTAGATATTTCATAAGCAACAATCCTTCAAATTGGATCTAGGGATAATTTTTACATATGTATTTACGCCTTTTTTTCTCCGTTACCGGACGGAATGGCATCGAGCAGGCTACCCGAACACGTTTTGTGACAACAAAAGTACTGAGCTATGTTCTGTCCTTGTATTATTCATATTGTTAGTAGGAAAAGAAGTAATTGTGAATGATTCCTTTTATTATTTAACAAGTAACCGGCCGTGAAAAATTGGGATTCAGATAGTTCAAAATATGTTTAAATAATAAATATAAATTATCGCATAAGTGTCAATAAAAGACACGAATGATTTCTAAGGGGCCTGGATTTTGGCATTCTCCTTTCCGTTTTATATCACAGCGAATCGCGCGTGCATTCGACATCACTATCGTGGGCTCGTTGCATGGAAGTTGCCTCTTTAGGCAACAACACTCGGCACACGGTGTGACTGTGAGCATGTATCCCGTCTGTTCCTTTTCTATCGCTTTTGCGAATGTGTTCCGATCGCACCTCCCGTCCTTGCATTCTCCATATCGCCGACCGATCGGAAAGTCCGCGGGGAAAACAGTTCAGTATTGAGGTCGCGTGGTTTACAGTTTCCACATTCGTTAGTTATTTTAGATGTAGGTTTCCGTGACTTTATGATCCATCTCGCCCGGCGGACGCGCCCGAACACGTGTCGCGTGCTCGCTCTGATATATGTGCCTTACAAATGCGTTTCAAGCGTTAACAAATACGAGTGCATTCAGTCGGTGCATAACATTTCTAATAGATTGTGGGAAATTTTGGATTTTAACAGATTTGGCGTTTTGACGGACCAGACATGAAAGATTTGGATCTCTGTCAAAAAAGCGGCCAAGTGCGAGTCGGACTCGCATTTGAAGGGTTCCGTACTATGGTACAAGATTTAACACGAAAAACACGTTCCCCCAAGAGATATAAAACGTTTTAATTTTACCTCTTTGCTGTTATAGCGGCAAAATACACACTCTGTGACAATTTCAGCTTTCTATCTATTACAGTTCATGAGATACAGCCCTGTGACTGACGGACGGACAGACGTACGGACGGACGGAAAAAAAAACGTGTTTACGTGCCAAGCTTTCCGTCAAAAAAAATTGCAATTTCATACAAAATTAGAGCTTCAGAAATCTACCCGACAAAACTAATTAGTTAGTGCACAACTACACAACCTGCAACACCTAGGTTTTTTTTCTTAATTTTCAAACAACCGTTAATAGGAGAAGAATTCGTGATGAAATGCGTGTGACCGACAGACGCCAGGGGGCTAACCTATGAAAAATGTGAAAAATGCGAGGGAATTCGATCAATTCTGAACCTTGCGCCGGTTACCCCCAGAGCCAGGCATAAAAGTCTCTTTTCTCGCTTATTGCGACGGGACCCTACAAAACATTTCTTTGCTCTTATGTGACTCAGATACTTCCAGCATTGGGAGTCGCAGTAATTTTCGGTGGGCGATAACCGAAATAAAAATATGTCGATAATGAATCAATGAATATGGATAAAAAACCGGCCAAGTGCGAGTCGAACAAGATTTAACACAAAAAAAATCACGTTTTTTGTATTGCCCCCCCCCCCCCCCCCCTATAATTATTATTAATTTTTAATTTTACCTATTTGTTTTTTTTTTTTTATGTGACTGGACATGATGGCTAATACCACACCTTCTGTCATGGTATTAGCCCAACACACCACATGGGAACTAGGTGCCATGCCAGGACCTTCCTTATATTGCTCAGCTACATTGAACTGGATGGAAAACACGGACAATTTTTATTGCCGCTTCGACCATCGTTCATTCAATGCGATGGTACCAACCCAGGCGGGATTAACCCTACCACCTAGTAAGTAAGGAAGGGGACCTACAGTTTAACGTGGAATCCGAACCACGGCCAGCCTCTCTCAACGGTCTAATGGTCACCCATCCAAGACCAGACCGGACCCAGCGTTGCTTAACTTCGGAGAGCGATCGCCGAAGTGTCGCGCCACTGGGCCACTGAGGCTGACAAAGAGTTATAGAGGCAAAATAAATACACACTCTGTGAAAATTTCAGCTGCCTACCTATTACGGTTCATGAGATACAGCCCTGTGACAGATGGACGGACGGACGGACGGACAGCGGAGGCTTAGTAATAGGGTTCCGTTTTCACCCTTTGGATACGGAACCCTAAAAATAAGAATCTAAAAACCCGTTTCTTTGAGGGTTCTTCTTCGCCGAGTTAAATCCGAATCGGCCCAAGAGCTTATTTGAGGTGTCCGTTCCCGGCGGGACTAAGGTTTGAAGAAAGACATCCACCGGCAGACAATTCCATATCCGGGCGGTGCGACAAAGTAATGAGCTGGAGAAAGGGTTCATTATCAAAAGCCTAATGTCAACCACACGGGGATGCTCTGATTCTCTGCGGCGGGTGCTCCGGATATAGGTAGGTATGGGAGGAATAAATTTCGCCGAGCAACGTCCATGGTAGTACCCATAGATCTTCAGTGGTAATACCTGGACCGCAACAAACATTCGTTATTCGATATAATATTGAACAGCTTGAGGTCTAGGGGCTAGAGGACTTGCCTTCATCCGAGAGGTCTGGGTTCAAATCGTTGCCCGGTCATGCGCTACTTTCTTTCTCTTCAGATTTGGATAAGTGAATTTCGTTACGAATGCGAGCGGTTCCATGGTTCGGAACCAATGTAAAACTGTAGGTCCCTTTCTCCTTCTAGGTGGTAGGGTTAAGCCCGGCCGGGTTGGTACCACCGCATTGGATGAAACTATGGTTGAAGCGGCAATGAAAAATTATCCGTGTTTTCCATCCAGTTCAATGTAGCCGTGCTCATAAAGGAAAGGTCCTGACATGGCACCTAATTCCTTCGGGAATGTGGTGTATTAGGCTAATATCATAATGTTAGTTTTGTGGTATTAGCCATCCATATCAGGTTACATAAAAAAATAATTGCGCATCGCGAATTCGGAAGCGTGTATTTTCCCTAATACGCTGCTACGCCGCCGCTGTCCGGACAAGTTTTGGTCGCTTACTCAAACCCAACCTTCGCCCAGTTGTATACCATCGCATTGATTGAAAACCTGTCGAAACTGCATGGACGATTGATCGTATTGTAAATAGTCCCCCATCCCGAACAGTTGTTTCGGGATGGGGTGTGATCGGCTGACGTTACTCCTAGATATTTTCTCAGTGCATTTTGTCGGCGGCAATCGAGAACTCACGGAGCTGAAGTCGCCGTGCTCGTCACGTGATCGCGCCGTTAGTGTCGGAGCGTCGGAGTGACCCAATAGCGGGCGGGTGACGCGAGGCGTGGAGGGGGGACCGGGAAGCGCGGGCGGGGCGGTGGGGCGGTGGGGTGGGGGGAGGCGCACGCGGCGTGCGGTAGGTCGCGGGAGCGCGCTAGACCCGCGCGCTCGCGGCCGCCGGACGTGGAAACTCCGCCGCTTTCTCCGCGAGTTTTCCGCGCGGTAAATAAACAGCGGTGCCTGGTCCTCGCGCGCGGCGGCGGTCGAAATTGTGGCAAATCCCGAAATCGCTCGGGCGTTCGAAATTTGAAATACATTTGATATTAGCGCGAAAACGTGGATAAATTACAATGGTATGTCGAAAGTGAATTTCAAGATCTGATACTTTCTTTGGTACAGAATCGGTAAAGTCCCAAGGGTGGGTGGAGACTGCTGGTTATTGCAAGTTCAGTGTACAGACGGATGAGGCGTCTATGGATTACTTGAATCGTAAGCAAACTTAATGTTTTTAATTGGCTTCATTGTTGTTACGCCTGGACCTTGATTTAAAAGCAAATCTAGCGATGCGCTAACCGTTTCAAGCTTTTGAATCAGTTTGCATAGTTCTAGAATTTGAATGTATTTTTATGTAAGAATCAATTTAAAAAAAGATACAATTGTTTCCTGGCAAAGTGCTCAAAAACCCATTCACTGCACTTGTTACACATGTTAATATTTGATGAAGTAATGCAATTTTCTTGTAAATAATTTTCCGATGCACCCCCAAGGGACAGTGCAGTCTCGAATCGAAGTTAACAGAATAAATTAACAAGTTCATAAGTTATCATGTGACTTGACCGAGACTTACTTAAAAGTGATTTTAGTTAAGTGCAGTATTTTGTTGCAATATTTCAAGTTAAGGAGTCGGTTTCTATTCAAATAAAGCACAAAAAATATGTATTTATGCTGAACAATATACAATGATAACAACAAAAAAAAATAACACAATTATATATAATAATACAACAAGGACATGGTTTGCAGCCAATCAAGTAACATTTTTTTAAATTTATATTTGTTTTAGGTTGTGCCCTATTACTATCGAATATTTATTGAATTAGCCTATTTGAAATATTTGTGGCGTTGAAATGTAGGTCAGTTTTTATGTTTTTTGCATGTCAGGTATATTGTAATGGTTTTGTCTCGAATTCCTGCGAATGGCTCAGGAAAAAGGGTGGAGAATACGTTTTTAGGGTCACCGTTAAAAGGGAAAAATCCCTTGTCGTCTGGCTCTGGTGTGTGTCGGTCACATTTTGTCCCGTATTGTTATACTATTTGAAAAATAAAAAAACGCATACAGGTACACTTATGTAGTTTTGCACCACATAATTACTTTTGCTCAAAACGTCATACTTTTGGAGAAAAAGTTATATTTTTGAAGCGCTAATTTTGTATGAAATTGCAAAATATTCATCGGGCGAATTTCTTCCAAGTTCAGCAGTTACAGGACCCTCGCTTCGGCACTTGTACACGCTTGACCGATTTTGAAGTAACATTGTTGAATGTAAAAAATAATTATTTGAAAAAAGCCAACCGTAACTGGCGTCCAATTTTGTGCTCCCTTTTTAATTAAAATACTTTCGCCCTGTATGATTTTTTAATGGAATGACGTGATTGTCAATGTACAAATACTCTACTAGGAGCCGGAAATTCCCTCACCATCGCGTGCAATGCAAGCGAAGTTTATACAATGTTAGATTAAAACATTTCACTCTAGACAAGGCTCGAGTGGGCGCCTGCATCTGAAGTGCATCTCTTGGGAAGTATACGGGCTAGATGAGTGCGCGGTAGTGGTAGTGCCGCACATACACGGAGGGTGAGGGTGGGTGTGTGTGTGCTCACGGACGAGCGGGGGCGCGTGTAGTGGTGCGGACCATTGTGCGCGCGCGCCGCTTCCGCGACTGCATCTGCAACACTTTCACTTTCGATCGCGACCGCGCTGCGACCTGCGACCGCGACCGCGCTGCGACCTGCGACCACGACCGCCCTGCCACCGGAGACCGCGACCGCGCTGAGACCTGCGACCTGAGACCACATCCGCGCTGCGACCGCGACCGCGCGACCCGCCTACCAATGAAACAGTCGCAACGAATTTTATTGATTTTTTTTTTATGTGACTGGACATGGATGGCTAATACCACAAGTTCTGTCATGGTATTAGCCCAACACACCACATGGGAACTAGGTGCCATGCCAGGACCTTCCTTATATTGCACGGCTACATTGAACTGGATGGAAAACACGGACAATTTTCATTGCCGCTTCGACCATCGTTCATCCAATGCGATGGTACCAACCCGGGCGGGATAAACCCTACCACCTAGTAAGTAAGGAAGGGGACCTACAGCTTAACATGGAATCCGAACCACGGCCAGCCTCTCTCAACGGTCGAATGGTCACCCATCCAAGACCAGACCGGACCCAGCGTTGCTTAACTTCGGAGAGCGATCGCCGAAGTGTCGCGCCACTGGGCCACTGAGGCTGACATTTTTTTTTAGTTTCACTCAAACTTACGAACTCCACGTTCATCGCTTTATTTATTTATTTATTTATTTATTTATTGGAAAACTTTAGATTGCAAACACAATTATAATACTTTTTACTTATAATACATTTTCCTGGGCGTGCGCTTTGTTGTTTAATAACTGAAAATGTCTAATTATTGTTTATTAGTGCATAGCTTTGCATTGTTTTGGTCAAACATACATAATGATAAAGGAATACATATGGCTTTTATATTGAAATTCCGGGATACCGATAGTCGCACGAACTTTTTTAGCACAAAGTATAAATTAATTGAGATAGTTATGTCAATAGATATTAAACACATAACGATGTGTATGAGGCATAAACAATTGATAAGGCTAATGAATTAAACAAAGAAACTAGAAAAGGAATTATTATTAAAAGGTTCATGTATTTTTAGATGTTTCTTTTTCGTTGATAATTAACTACGTTGCAAGGTTGTTCTGTTGCTACGTCAGGTGATGTTGTTAAATATATTTTTGTGTAAAAGGTAGGTGGAAATATTCATTTTTGAGGGGCTTAAAATTTTGAGAAGGCAACCAATTAGTTTATAAAATAACCGAAATATTTACAAATTAGTGTGTATGAATGTGTATAATTATATGTGGACACATTTTAGAAACATACACATCTGGTCGATTTTTGAGCGAAGTTGGTACCCACTGAACGTCATCACTGATCAGCATTATACAACTACATGAAAACCAATTAAACTATGGGAACGGTCGTTAGACCTTAACTAGAGCAGTGCGCTCCTCCCCCCCCCCTCCCGCGCCGCGTGCCGTGACGCAACCACAACGCAACGCCTCCCGACGCGTCGCGCTCGGGAAGTGCAGTGTCGCGCCCCTCCCCCCCTCTCCGCCCCGCCAACAGAAGGCCCGATTACGCCGCGCGCGGCCATTGACACTTCACCCAGTTTCTAGTTCCTGATTCTAAAAAGACGGTGCCGTTCCTTTGGTTTCGCGCGCAGGCGAGCGCGGCGCGGGGCGCGGGGCGCGGGCCGGCGCGGCGAGGACGCGCCCGGAGACAGCATAGTCGACCGCAACTCACATGAGCCGTTGGTTGTTCGCAGGCGAGTCGGCGGCCGACACGAGCACCTCCTCGCCGGACCCGGGCCCGCCGTCGCCGCGCATGGCGGACGCGGGCCGCGCCACGCCGCCGCACCCGCCGCCCGTGTTCGACGGCGGCGGCGGCGGCTGCTCGCCCTCCCCGCCGCTCGCCGCCGCCTCGCCCTCCCCGCCGGCGCCGCCCTCCTCGCCGGCGCACGCGCACCGCCACCCCACCGTCATCCGCTCCGCGCCGCACCCCCACACCCACCCCGCCGCCCCGCTCTACTCGGTCATCAAGTTCGAGGGCCCCGCCGGCGGAGGCGGCGGCGACGTCAAAATCGAGGGCGCGCCGCACGAGCCGCCGCAGCCGTACCGGCCGCGCGCCCCGCCGCACGCGCCGCCGCACTCTCCGCACTCGCCGCACTCGCCGCACCCGCACTCGCCGCACCAGCACTCCCCGCACCACCACCGACCGCCACAGCCGCCGCCCCAGTGGCCGCCCCCGCACCGCTTCAACGGCGTCAAGCCAGAGCTCATCGGCGGCCACTTCCCGCCGCAGCAGCTCGAGCCGAAGGGTCCGGCGCGGCCGCCGTCGGCGCAGTGGCGCGGCGCGCCCGCTGTCATCATGGGCGAGTCGGGCGGCGTGCGGACCATGTTCTGGACGCTGCCGGAGGCGAGCGGCGGCGGCGCGGCGGGGGAGCCGTGCGCGGGCGCCTCGCACGCGCCGCCAGCGCCGCCCGCCGAGCAGGCCGGCTGCAGCGAGGAGTCGGCGGCGCGGCTGCTGCTGAACCTCGGCGGGGAGGTGCGGCGCGCGCGCGGCCCGCCGCTCAACATGGAGCTGCTGTGGGCGGGCGACGTGTCGCAGCTGCCGGCGCACCAGCAGCAGGCGCTGAACCTGTCGGCGGCGGTGGGCGGCGGCGGAGGTGCGCCGCTGCTGTCGCCGGCGGCGCTGTTCCCGCGCGCGCCCGAGCTGCGCGCGTACGCGGCGGAGACGGAGCGCGACGAGGACGAGCAGCCGATGATCTGCATGATCTGCGAGGACAAAGCGACCGGCCTGCACTACGGCATCATCACGTGCGAGGGCTGCAAGGGCTTCTTCAAGCGGACCGTCCAGAACCGGCGCGTTTACACGTGCGTCGCCGACGGCACCTGCGAGATCACCAAGGCGCAGCGCAACCGCTGCCAGTACTGCCGCTTCAAGAAGTGCATCGAGCAGGGCATGGTGCTGCAAGGTCAGTCGCTCATTCATGGTTTTCATTCCGCTCTTCGTGCTATACACAATAGACAATAAATCATTTAAACCATATATGGCTTTATAAGGAATCAAAGGATTGTGGGATGTAAGCATTTAAATTTAAAAATATCCTGAAATTCTTTCTCCTCAATTTAAATTAATACATAACAATAAATTATATTCGTAATCCCTACCATATCCGCTAAGTACCTTGGCTCCATAGAGCGCCGTGCCGTGCGTCTTGTCGACGACCCTGAGGAATACCAGAACTTGGAGACGCTCCAACTCTGAAGGGATGTAGGGTATCTTTCTGTGCATTACACCAGATTTCACTTCGGAACAGGCAGAGGCCTAACCATACCCAGGGTCCATATTCCTCCTATAAAAAGCAACCGATCCTTTGTCTATAAAGTGTAATGCGGGGTGCATCGATGTATTTCCATCAAATTATAAACTAGGGTTCTTAACAATGTCGTCGGTTTAGGAACCACTTAGTTTAGAGGCGTACGTAGTTTAGTATGCCATCGCACTTTCCAAAAAAATTAAGAAGACGTGTTAGGACCTTCCTTTTATTTGAGCGCTACTACATTTTGAACTGGATGGAAAACAGGGAAAAATTGCATTTCATTCAATGGTTAGCAACCCGAACGGGTTTCTCTGCGTCTATTTCTTTCTCTTTGGGTTTGATAACACATTTCAATCGTATTGTGTGTACCTAGAAGATTAACCAAACGAGGTCTACATTAGTTAAAACCTGAGAGGCCAATGCCAACAGCTTGACTATGTCCAGACACTACCCGACATTAACGCGGTGTCCGCCCGCGTGGTTTCACTTTCACTGGCATTTGTTCGTGCCTGCTTCACGTAACCGCTCGTCTTGTCGCTGCGAGTCCTAACGGAACAACAGCTGGCATAGGGGCACTTTCCTATTCGCTGCATGGTCGTGCTACAGCAATAGAAGTCTATAGTAGCAGTATAGTGTAGTCCATACATAAATACAATTCTATAGCAAGACTTTCACTTCATGAATCGCGAATTTCTGTGGGTGGGTAATACCACTCCATAAGTTGGAGCAGTTACGGTTCTGTCGGTTCCGTTATTTGTGAACATTATTTCGCCTTCGATTCCTTTCACACTGCAGAAATGATGCACGAGGATCTTTCAAATATGCCTTCATGGCCAAATACGAAAATTTACGAAGTAGCGAAAAATAGTGAAAGCAGTTTGCGCCAATTTTGATAAAAAATTAAAACGGCATGAGCTATTAAATTTTTGAGAAAATAATTTATCTAGCTGGAAATCGAAATTTTGAGGAAAAAACGCATGCTGTATCATTGTACCAGTCAAAAGTGTCGCTTACAAGGAACGACAAATAAAAAAAAAAGTTGTATGTTAATAAAAATTTTCATGTTTTAATTTTTTACATTACCGTAGTGGTATTGTAAAAAATTCACTAATGAAATTGCTCGAATAAAAAAATAATCGAATGATTCGTTTTTATCAAAATCGGCCCTATGACACCTTGGAGTGGTTTTCGCAATTTCTCATAGTTTCAGATTTGGCTATGAAGGCATTGCATATGTTTCAACAACACAAAAAAAACAAGGTACCGCTTCTGTAGCCGCTGTAATGAATCTTAACGTTGATGAGATATTAAGCTGTAAGTAACGGTGTCGCCGTTCCGCAGCCGTGCGGGAAGACCGGATGCCGGGCGGGCGCAACAGCGGCGCCGTCTACAACCTCTACAAAGTGAAGTACAAGAAGCACAAGAAGAGCAGCAAGGCGGTGGGCGCTGGGGGCGCGGGCGGCGCGGGCCGGCCCGGCGCCGCGACCGACAAGCCCAAGGAGCAGCCGCCGCCGATGCTGCCGTCGCACCTCGTCAACGGGACCATCCTCAAGACGGCGCTCACGAACCCGAGCGAGGTGATCCACCTGCGGCAGCGGCTCGAGAGCGCCGTGAGCTCGTCGCGCGACCGCGCCGTGCCCATCGACCGCGCGCTGCACATGATCCGCGCGCTCATCGACTGCGACGCGATGGAGGACATCGCGACCGTGCGCCACCTGCCCGACCTGCTCGAGGACAAGTCCGAGATTGGCGACAAGCTCTGCAAGATCGGCGACTCGATCGTCCACAAGATGGTCGCGTGGACGAAGAAGTTGCCGTTCATCCTCGAGATCCCGATGGCGATACACTCGAAGCTGCTCATGGACAAGTGGCACGAGATCTCCGTGCTGACGACGGCGGCGTACCAGGCGATGCACGGCAAGCCGGGTCCGCCTGCCGCCGACCACGACCACGAGTTCCACCAGGAGGTAAGTCACTCATGCGATGCCATCGTCACACTATCCTAGTTCTAGAAGAAGCCAAGATTGATTTCAACTCAGCACGGCTAACATTTTAATGAAAGTTAAGATCAAGGAGAAGGGGCAAAAATGTATGGGCAGAGTACCCGGAGCGGCCCCGAATGACGGGTCGTTATGGGACGGAGGTATATCCAAATTTATAAATGGTTTTTACTAGGAAATATCCTCCTGAAACCACAACTTTTCGATGTTCCGCTGGGATTTCTCTGGGGTGTTCTTAGGGCAATTAAAAAAATTAAGATTCCCTTTATCTGCTATTTATTTCAGCAATATTTAATCTCGCACCTTCATTCGCCACTGGGCTCCATTTTCCTCCTTCAAAATTATTTACATGTTCAATTCGTGGCCGCTCCAGGCTCGACGTTGTGCCCATTCTCCTTTGACAGTTGGTATTTACATGCGGGAGAAACTGCCTAGCTGCTTTGAGCATGAAAATGTATTCCTTTTCTAAGACTTCTGGAAGTTTGTTGTGCCTTTCTTCGAATGCATTTGCATTTCGTAAATTAAAATATTAGTGTATTTTAGACAAATGACAAACGGTATTTTAAATCGATTGTGCTCGAAGTAAGCAGAAAAGTCACGGGTAAAAAGTTGCTACGTTTAGTTTGACAAAAAAGTTATAGATGATTAAGTGCATGCATTTTTTTCCTTCCGAAATCTCACAAATAGATGTTTTCTGTCTCTAACGTCGCTCTTGTTACGTGATCTTAGCAGATCTCAACGCTCCAAGTTCGCTTCGGCTCCGCACTCGAAGACCAAACATACCGCGCATGATCCTAATCGAGAACTTGCACCGCTTGCATCGCCAATAGCAAGCCGGCTCACTCGAAGCCACTCTCCGTATGTAGAGCGCACGCTGCACTTTCCCCGCTGCAACGACTTCCGCCTGCAGCCTTGTCTCCCCCTCCCCTCACCACCGGTTCTCCTCCTTGCAGTCTAGAAATATTTACTTACTCGGCGGTAACGGTCTTTCGCTTAAGGTGACCCTTCGTGGTGGGACTAACTTAGTCGCGGGCACACAAAATCGTTCTATTGCGCTCTGGCACTGCCTCCGTTTTAAATAAAAAGTCAGTCTTCGTGATGAAGTGGTTGCAACAAGTCCACGTAGCAAACAACGCGCATAGTGTTTGATTTTGTCAGATTTACAAAAACATATATTATAAAAACGACGCTAAAAGTAAATCACGAACGCTATAGTCAAAAATTAAACAAAAACTAAACTGATTTCTAACCTTCATGAACAGGCTAGGGTTCATGACTATAATTGTCTTTTTCAAGGACAATCATATTGATTTAGGTCTTTAAAAAGAAATCAGTTGGATTTTTACCCATGAAAATATATGTAAGATTTGTTCGGCATATACAGCAAAACTTTAAAATCTGTTGTTTTTTTTTTTTGAAAGAAGGCAGATTTTTATAGTTATTGATCGTACACTCGCCGTCATGCTAAGAGCTCAATACACCGTGTTCCTGAAGTAATAAGGTGCCATCGACACATTCCCTTTATGAACTGTCCATTGAACTGCAAAAATGCATTGCCGCGTTGGTCATATTTTTATTCAATGCGATGGTTTGGTATCATCGCATTGAATGATTAGTGATTAGTTTCGGCTACGGCTATTTATCTCAGGCTAAGGCCCGCGTGCACCAAAGGACAAAAAATCAAAATCAACGTCAAAGTATGATTAAACCCGTCAATTTGTGTGGGCAGTATGGAAGGAACTCTATGCGGTTCACAAAAAGTGACGTGTTTGAACATTGATTAACTCGGCAATCTCGTCTCATTAAGTCTCTTCGTGCAATCTGGGCAGAATCCCTGCGGCCCTAAGCTTCGAGTCGCTCAGGTCGCCGTTCCATCTCGATACTGCTACACTTCTGCACATTTTCTCTGTAGCCTCACTGCCACGCAGCATTCCGATAAACTTTACTGATTTAAAAGGCGAGGTGCAGCACGGCTTTGCCTTGCGCGGTTGCAACCCCTCCGCCGTGCACGCGACGCACCGCTCGCCGCGTTACGTGACCAGTCGAATGTGCTCGAACGTCGGGCAGCGTTACGCAAGCCGCGACATAGAAAGTGCGGAGGCGTTAGATGAGTCGACTTGTAGATCGAAAGGTCGACACCTTAGAGAAGAAAGGTTTTAAGACCTTACCTGTAGAATTCATGCGCTATCCATTCGAATTAGGACCGTTTTCACCACTTCCCGATGTAAGCAAAAGTTAACTATCGCATTTCAGGTAGCTGGAGGTGGTGAAATCAGGGGCTGGCGTAATTTATCTTGCTTTCTTTTAGCAACAACGCATATTCGACATTTGGCTTTATTTCTTCTGTCTGTGATTTCATTTGTTTTTTTTCTCTATTTCAAGTACCTACATCACCTACGTAGATAAATTACGTCTATACGGCAAGAAATCAGTCTTAAAGATATGTCCACGTTTGTAAGATTTGGCTGTTCCGTTCAATCATCAACCAACTTTTTTTTTTATATGTTAATAGAACAAATTATATGATCTTCGCATGCAAATTTAAAAAATGAGTCTCAACAATATGTCTGTCATCGGTTGGAGTGCTGTGAAAATAGCGTCCATAAAATAAACAAAACACGACATAATGCCAACATTTGTATGCGAAGTGCAAGTGGCAACACTTTTCCGGCTGAGCGCAGCGCGCGTAAGTAGTCGAACGCACTGAGAAAGTTTCATTGTCTAGTGCACTTTGGTTATGCATAATTTTAGATCAGACAGTTGGATAGAGGGGAATGCTTAGAAGTTCAATATTATATTATATTCGTAAAGAAAGTGAATGTATTTTTATTTTCATTTGCCGGATTTCGTCTGCATTCATGCATTGTGTTTAGCATAGTTCCGTAGCATGTATCTAATGAGGTGAAAAGTCTTGTAGGAGGACCTTAGAAAATCTATAATTTTACTGACAAAACAATCCTATTGAAGAACCTGATGTGCCTGCATAGTTCAAGTTCTATTTTATGACGATTTATCTTTAGTGAAATCAAGATTTGAAAGTAACAAATATTGTCGCTATCCCTCACTTTACCTATAGGCCTATTCTTGGAATTCCGAGCCCAGGAATCACTATTATTTCATTCGAGAAAAGAGCGTTTATAGCGGTTGTCAATGCTATTTACTCCACGAAAAACCTTCAATCATTGAAATACCTTGCTCAGGAATATGTCCCTCGAGAAAACCGATTCGAAAACCGCTATAAAAGTGGTTTTCTTATTCCTGATTCCTTAGCTCAGAATTCCAGGATTCTAATCTAACAGAAGTGCGACAACCTCAACAGGTGAACGCGAACCTTCGAACGCTGCAGGGCTGCCTCACGTCGTTAATGGGGCGCCCCATCACGCTGGACCAGCTGCGGCTTGACGTGGGGCTGGTGGTGGAGAAGATGACCAGCATCACGTGCGACTTCCGCCGCATCCAGCTCCGCATGGAGGAGTACGTCTGCCTCAAGGTGTACATCCTGCTCAACCAGGGTGAGTGCGTCTATTCACGTCGCTAATGGGCGCCCCATCACGCTGGACCAGCTGCGGCTTGACGTGGGGCTGGTGGTGGAGAAGATGACCAGCATCACGTGCGACTTCCGCCGCATCCAGCTCCGCATGGAGGAGTACGTCTGCCTCAAGGTGTACATCCTGCTCAACCAGGGTGAGTGCGTCTATTCACGTCGCTAATGGGCGCCCCATCACGCTGGACCAGCTGCGGCTTGACGTGGGGCTGGTGGTGGAGAAGATGACCAGCATCACGTGCGACTTCCGCCGCATCCAGCTCCGCATGGAGGAGTACGTCTGCCTCAAGGTGTACATCCTGCTCAACCAGGGTGAGTGCATCTATTCACGTCGCTAATGGGCGCCCCATCACGCTGGACCAGCTGCGGCTTGACGTGGGGCTGGTGGTGGAGAAGATGACCAGCATCACGTGCGACTTCCGCCGCATCCAGCTCCGCATGGAGGAGTACGTCTGCCTCAAGGTGTACATCCTGCTCAACCAGGGTGAGTGCGTCTATTCACGTCGCTAATGGGCGCCCCATCACGCTGGATCAGCTGCGGCTTGACGTGGGGCTGGTGGTGGAGAAGATGACCAGCATCACGTGCGACTTCCGCCGCATCCAGCTCCGCATGGAGGAGTACGTCTGCCTCAAGGTGTACATCCTGCTCAACCAGGGTGAGTGCGTCTATTCACGTCGCTAATGGGCGCCCCATCACGCTGGACCAGCTGCGGCTTGACGTTTTGCTGATGGTGGAGAATATGACCAGCATCACGTGCGACTTCCGCCCCTCCAGGGCGTGTATTCTTGGCATTCAGTCATTGCGGATTCAGTAGAGTTAACAGTAATGTCAAAGTAAATTCTTCTTCTGTTAACTCTACTGAATCCGCAATGACTGAATGCCAGGAATACACGCCGAGCTCCGCATGGAGGGGTACGTCTGCCTCAAAGTGAACATCCTTCTCAACCAGGGTGAGTGCATCTATTCACGATGCTAATGGGGCGCCCCATCACTCTGGACCAGCTGCGGCTTAAGGTGGGGCTGGTGGTGGAGAAGATGACCAGCATCACGGGTGACTTCCGCCGCATACACATGTATCTCGATAGACGACTGTGCGGCTAGTAACTGTAACGTATTGTTAGGAGCCTAGCTGTAAAGTTTGTACCGTGTAATAATCCCATTTGATCCTAACTATTTACCATAACTACCTGTAAGCTTTTTCGACATATTTAAACCTTGGGATTTAAACCTAGGATTTGCTGTCCTACATTGTGACATATAGAACAGGTGATGGCTTTTAATAGTTTCCAAGACTAGCTGAATTAAATCTTGTGTAGGCAAGTGGGCGCATTTCCTCTGTTCACTCACACACACACACACGCTCGGCCGCTCCAGCCAATCGAATGCACTAATGTGCAAATGTCACCGGAGCTCCTCCCCCCGCCCCGAGCTGCTGCCCGCCGCGGAGTTAGTTCATCGCGCGTGATGTAGGTCGGGCCGCCGCGCGTCACGTAACCGAGCCTCGGCGTAGGACTCGTACCTATTCCGCGCTTGGGGTAGGCTCCGGTTGTACATACACTGACAGTAAGGCCGGTCAGTCAGTTCGCTTAAGAATTTTCTGATGTTCTTGAGTTAACCATCGTCCGTCCTTTGCATGCAGGTTGTGTTTGCCTGTTATTGCGTCTGCACACTGTTATATTTAATATGTCAGTATAAACGTGTATGTAAATGTGTCAACCTGTTGGCAAACCTTTATAAATAAATATATAAAGTACTAACGGCACGTAAGAACTGCACATGACGCCATTTATTGCAACAAACATTCGATTTTGGCCTCCCGATTCGTAAGCGAACTGACTGGTCGGCGCTACCATCTCTCTATTATCACTGATGCTGCCGCTGCACAGATGAGTTTAGGTTACCACACCCGATGCCATGGCCAGAGGAATCACAGCGGATAGTCACGAGGCACGGTGTTGGAGTAGGTGGCCTCTTTGAACAGTGGGGTAATCTTTAAATTCACATTCTCCGGTGATTCAAAATCACTCTTCGGTGATTACTTACATTTTCTTACTCATGGAATGACGCGTGAACCCCTTTCACAAGATTCACGCTAGTTTGGTTCCTTTCCAATTATTCTAGCTAGAGTTACGCTATCTGAAAACGGATTGAAAGTGCGATTAACATTTACACTGGGATTCACATTCACGGAGATTCACATGGTCCGATGAGTACTGGCGCAGGGCGAAGCGGCGGCGGCGATACGCGCGTCTATTCGTAGTTTAGTGACTTTGAATAAATTATCAGATTTCCAGTGCACACACTTACTCGATTGCCGGACATGCTTTCCGGATGATCAGTAAAGTTATAAATAGGAGTCGGCAGTCTTGTGGTCGCGTGTCGCCCACGGCAACTCGGGGCTTTACAGTCTGCTCGTTGCCACAGAACATATAATATCCTGCTCGTTGCTACGAAGCAACATGGCGGGCACTGGCGGCGGCTTAGACTGTGACCTAAATCGATGCCCGATGGCACGCGTTCTTCTATCCGTCACCAACCTATCTGTGCGAATAGATAAAGTAACAATCACTTGCGAATGCGAGTTTATCAGCCTACAACTGGGCAGTAGTACACGTAGCTAATAAAATATGTATTTGAGACGAATACTGCTAACCTAACGCAATTACTAGATTTTTTATAAGGCGTCTCAACAGCCCAGGCGGTTTTTGTTTTAGTTAATAATTACTTCTGATTGGTTGTAAAGCTGTCTTAAGTATGATTATCAAATATTTTTAGTGGAGTAAATTCCATGAACAAAATAATTAGAGCAAAAAATTTAATGAACAAAATTTAGAGATTGACAAAAAAACGCCGCCCGCCGCCATCAATTTAATAGCAGCATTAAGGTGGCCCAACCCGCTCATCTCCCCATACAAAAGGGGAAAGAAGATCACGCCCATATTTCTTGTCAGAGATCCAAAATTTTGCTCAAAATAGCTTTATTTGATCGAACTAGATGTCTGATGACCATTGGCATTGTAAAATTGTGTTTGGTTTCTAAGTTATAAGGTCCGAAAGTTCGAATTTTTCGCGCGTTTTATACAATAACTTTGGAGGTGGATTACGCAATGATAAATTAAGATCATCGTAAAAAGATTAGTCATCAGACACAGCTTATTTAATCAAGATTTATGATCTATTTGGTTTTTGTTAGATTTTTGACTACAGCGGTCGTGGTTTACTTTTAGCTATAAGTCGTTTTGAAATTAAAATTTTCGTAAATCTTACCAAATCATACACTACGCACATTGTCTTTTTTGTGGACATGTTGCATCTTCTTCATCTGCCTGTCTTATTCTTTGAAACAGAGAAGCTCCGTTTTGTACCGTGCCCGCGAATGAGTTGGGCCCGCCGGGTTGGGCCACCTTAAGATTTCAATTAGAACTTAACCAGGCCGAAGGCCAGACTAAAAAAATGGCAATTAATGATATTCCCTCAAAATCTCCTTAACTTTGAGAAGTTTAAAAATCCTCCGCAATAATGTTATCCCTTTCGCCATCCCAATCATCTAAAGTAGCACTCCGTTTTATCTCTCGGAATGAGCCTCGAGAGCCGCGGCAGAGACGTGCTGGGATCCTCACGAGGGGCGAGGGGGCGAGGGGGCGCCTCCGACGCCGACGCGCGGAAAATGTACGAAACTTGCACATATTCGTTGACGCTTCATGCGCCACATCACAGAATAAATAATAGTGCTAGGACCACACTACGGACCGCGGCCGTACCGGGCTATTTTACTCGCAATTTCGAGTTCGAGAAAAACATAATTAAATTATGAAAGAATATTTGTGTACGTAAGAATACTCCCAGCGAAGTTTATTGTCGGTGTCGAGAGTGTGTCTTAGGGGTAACCTAACCTAATGGAGGATAATACACGAATATACATTAATAACAAAAAACACACGAATAAAAACAAACATATAATTATAAATTCATTTATATTTTGAATAATAATTTTAGACGTGAGTGAGAGCTTATAATTTATGGCAAATAATTAAAATTAATTTTGAATGACTTTATCTATGTTAAGACATCGCATTCATCCTTTTAATATAATATAGCTACTTTCCTTTCTACAGCTATGCTCTGTAAGTCGCTATGTACTCTGCCTGCGGTTAGGTTACGTCACTCGAATATCTAACGGAACGGCATTTCACTCTCGGCGCGACGCGGCACGACGCGGAAGCGCCTCGCACTTTCTCCAGCGCGGCTTCACTATTACACTACACCGATCTATAGTGATACAGCGCCGCGAGCGACGGTGCAACAACTCAGATTATCGCATCAGCGGCGCGGCCGTCACCGCCACGGCTCGAGTGCCGCACGCACACGCGCGCGCCTCACACACGCGCGAACAACACACACACACGCGCCAGCGAGTAGCGGTGCGCGTCGCCTACACGTGCCGCTGCTCTGTGGATAGATGATGGAACAGACTCGATTTTAGGTCGGAGCATTGACTGGTAGAGTTCTATTGAGAACTGCCTGCTTCAAATAAACATAGCATTGCAGCTGTTCTAATCGAAGTAAATATAGGATCCCCTCCATAGTTTCATACCTACGACATATGGGTATAAATATCGCCAAACGGTTTATTAAAAATATCAATACCTTTAAAATATGTCGGACAACCACATTAGAGTTTACCCAATTAAACACAAAAGTGGACCCAAAGTCAGACCTTCATGATGAGAGCCTGGAAAAAAACCTTTATGTAAGCACCACTATAGTGAAACAAAAAGTCTATAAATCTGTCCACTCGATCCGCTGCCGGTTCGCACACACACGCGCGCTAGTAGCTTACGTAACGCGCGCCAGCTATCTCCCGCTGCTGGCGCGTTGCACAAACGGCGCGTGTGTGTGTAGCGCGCGGCGCTGTGTGTGTGAGGACGCGAGCAATGCGGAGGTCAACGGCAAGCCGCGGTCGTTGCCCCGCTATCTAGTGACCTACTGAGCGATGTGACGTCACAGAGCCGCTAGTTCCCCCACCCGCCGCGCACCGCTCTATAGAAATGGCATTGGCAGCGCTTCGCGCGCGGAGCCGCCGCCATCTAGCGGCGAGTAGCTGTGAGGCGATTGCGAGTGACCTTTGCGTGTTACGATGGAACATAACATTAGGATGTCCTCTAGTTTCTTTTTAAGCTATCCTTTACGCTGAAAGAGAGCGAAATTCGAGTTCCTCTTCTGTTATATTGAGGGCAGATAACATGGCGCAAAATTGAATTAGCAATTCGTTCTCTTTCCAGTGTATATATGGACTCACATTACTTTTCATACCTACCATCATCATGGAAAATGAGAAAATTACAATGGGCTGTGTGTCATTTCCCCATGAAGAAATGAAACTCCAGTATATTGCAATGTCAGCAACATCGTTTATTTTCGAGAGAGATATATACGAGTAATTGCTCGGGAATATAAATTAAAATGATCCAACCATTGGTTGATCTAAAGTAATATCTTTGGATTGATCCAAGTTTAATATTTAATACACAACACACGTTCCAAAGCTTCCAGTGAACAATCGTTTTGGGTAGAATTACTATAACTTATTACTATAATTATATATACTATAATTACTATAACTATATCATTAGTTCGGAAGGCACTGTCGAATGTGAAAACGCTTCTTATTCAGAGTGAACTGACCAAAATTTAATACGGGATTATCACCGGACTGACCATACAAAATGCGACTTAGTACGGACATAATTCGAATATTAAAATTAGCCGCCCACTCTGAATACCGCTGTTAGTGTTTGCACCCGTAAATGTGCGATCTTGGCTTTACAAGTTCCGTGTGGTTGTTGCAGAGGTGGAGCTAGAGGGAATCCAGGAGCGTTACGTGCAGGTGCTGCGCAGCTACCTGGAGCACGCCACGTCGCACGCGCAGGCGCGCATGCAGGAACTCTTTTCCAGGATACCCGAGGTAGGCCGCCTCATACGCATCCAGGTGCGCTGCGTTTGATCGCTGTGTCAACAGCTAACGCATGGTGCCATTCTCCCCATTAAGGCCCCATATGACGCTAACCTCCAACATTTTGGGTTTTTTTTTTATTTATCTCGGCGTCGGTTAAGCATAAAAACTGGCAGAAAATCGAAATAACAAAGTTTCGACTATTATCTAGTGTATGACCGTAAAACGGGTTTTCATAAGTTGCTTATATTCTTTAAAAAATATATGTTTGTAAACACCTATTTACAAGTTTTTACTAGGTTTCAAGAGGGCGCTTGTAAACTATGAATGATTTACACAATTTTTCTTTTTTGTGGTACAAGATCACATATTTATCTAGTGAATAGCCGTGAAAAATATTTTAATTCACTTTGGATAGTGTTGTTTGCTTATCGCTGGACTCAGTTGGAGCCTTATCCATTCACGGTCTAATGTAGCTACCCATGTTCTATGAAAAGGTTCTGGAATGACGTCGCCCTGTCCTCCTCAATCTCCTTCAGAAATTGGGTGTTATGTGATATCAACAAAAAATCTGTCGGATTATTTTATGTACCTGGACATGAATGGCTAATACCTCACCTACTGTTATGAAATCCCATGACACAACAGATGGGAACTACGTGCAATCCCTTTCTTGTATTTGACGGCTACTGAATGGAAAACACACAATTGCCACAATGCTACAACCCGCACAGGGCTATCGAACTTTATCACCTAGTAAGTAAGGCAGGGAACCTAAAGTTTCACGTGGACTCCGAACCACGAACGGAGAATCCCGTCTACTCTTACGCTTGTCGCACGGGAATAAATGCAGGGGGGGGGGGGGGCACTTTTATTCCCACTTGGAACCCACACAGCAGATTTATATTGTTCTTAAACTTGTCCTCACTGCCTCCTTTCCTTGCAGATCCAGGCCGCGGCGAACCTGCTGCTGGAGAGCAAGATGTTCTACGTCCCTTTCGTGCTAAACTCCGCGGAGATCAGATAGTACATGGCCTCGCAGGGCGTCTAGTTCGCGCTGTACCGGCCGCCGCCGCTGTGACCCCCGCCCCTCCCCTTCGCGCTCGTCGCCGTGCCGCCCGCGCGCCTCCTGCCCGTCGCGCGTGCGCAGCGCCGCCGCACCGTCATCGTCCCGGTCCCGGTCCCGGCGACCGCGACGCTACCGGCGACCACCGGTACCACTGCTGATGTGTTCCAAAACGTCGATTTAATCTAACTTAGGATAATTTTGCACTGGCACAAGAGGCGAGAGAAATAGGTATGTGGAATGAATGAGTCTTCGACAATAAATGCTGCGCGGTCTCGCGATGAGAGCGGCTCGAAACGTGCGTGAGTTTGAACATGATATCATTCGATGCGCGAAACGGAAACGAATGAAACATCACTAAACATTCCTGACGTCGAAATTGTATGGTAGAGATGAGATCGGACAACACTAAGAGGAAACTCAACGGAACGGCGAAAGGGCGGAAGTGGGTGCGAGAGCGACGCGACTAGCGACGCGACGCGACACGAGGCGGGACACGAATGTGTAATATACAAAGAAGCAAATGATTCTGTACAAAGTCTTTGCTAACGTAAAGGGTAAAGATATTAATATATAAAGTAACATAAGAGTGTGATTGTTCTAGCGTTAACGGATTCCTGACGGTGTGTGGTTTTAATTGAATTTATCGCGAGTGGTTTTTCGTTTTTATAGAGGAATTAAAACGTCCCAATTTACAGACTGAATATTAATAATAAATAATTTGTCTAAAATAATTACTAGTTAAGAGGACCTTAACGTGTTTTATACATGAGTAATCGGATATTACTGTAGTTAAAGTAAAATTATAAGAAACGACGTTGTTATGTAAGTGTAGGAGTAATTGGACGAGCTGCATATTAAAAAATATACATAAATGTAAATATATTCTATCGTTAATTATTTACGTTACGGTAAGCTAAATATAGTTGTTTTTCTATGTAGACTAAATTGTTTCTATGTTAAATAAAATATTGCTGTTTTTAGTTTGCATTTTTATATTTACTTAGGTAACTTCAAGTTGGGAGTCCGCACTGAGAAGTCAACTACTATCTGTTATGTACGAGAACGGTTTGTCCATTCATAATATTTCGTAAGTAATGACTACCTAGAACATAAGATATATTTGTTCATTATTTCACCAAGACTGCTTATATACTGTACTGTACTGTTTATAGACTAAATATAACTACTTACTTTTCACACATTCGCGTGTGGGCGCACTCGTAGTCACAATTGATGCATTTCTTTTGCAAATATTCTTTTTAGCAGTTTCGCTTATCCCTCGTTCAATAACAATACATATTATTTTTATAAGGTTTGACTTAAAGCATAGATAGGTTCTCATATTTATTCGTTTATCAGTATTTATTATTTTTCGTGGGCCATTTTCCGCAGTAGGCATTTTGAACTCACAAATTGCATCGGTGCTTAAAATAGCATTGTTTCTGTACGCTTATTTATTATTTTGATATTTTTTCAATAGAATATACACATTTGAACCGGCATAAATCTATGTTTATAAAAAAATCATAAATATCTAATCTTGAAACCCAGAATTGCCTTCAAGTGGTCTACTAGTGAATGTATAGGTACCAACTGTAGAAATAACCTATAATGTATCATTGACATGGCAACTTCTTCCACGTACAAATACGTAAAATATGATTTCTACTGAAAACATTTTTAATTCTGCCTTGGCTGAAGTTCACACGTGTTCGTGGAATGTTTGATTTATCATTTTTGCCTTCTCAATAAAATCTTGGAGGATTGACGCAAAATAACTAGAACTGTGCCAACATGTTAAAAAAAATCTCCAAGTATGAGTCGGACAACCGTGCTAACATTTACTGCCTTCTTACTTAAGTTTGATATAAGGGCAGGGAGAGTAAAAAAACATGTGTATAGTACATAATAGCCTAGGATACGATAGCGTGCGACACAACGGTGAGCAGTTACCACTAGCAGTAAGGAAGGCTACAGGTGCCTATTCCAATTAATGTCAACAATAATAATAGTCGTTGAAATGTTACGATTAACTTTAGTGATAATTGAACCGTACGGTTTCATGTTGACTACCATCACAAACAATAAAAAAAACAATAGAACAGCCATAGAATGTTTAATTTAATTTTCAACCATTGGGAACCTCGTCGAAAGATTACTCAACGATTTGTGGGTGCACATTATGACATGTTATCATCTTTAACGTGCGCTGTCAAAAACAACTACGCGAAAATAGCAGAGTTGGGGCATAGTATTTGAAACCGTAAATAAATTGTACTTCTATAAAATCTGACATAATATATTAATTGGGTTCCCTCGGCGGGTGTGTATATGTAGGTAGTTATTACTTCCCAAGTTACCTGAATGTCGTATGTGTACGTTCCTCGATGCGTTACCACTAGTTACGTGTTTTATTTATATTTTTAGGATAGTTGTGTGTGCGACACGTTATTAAAACCAGTTTACACTGCCATCAGATGCCTAAATGATTTGTTAAAAGTATGTTTATGTTTTTTACGGATAAGTTTAGATATGTGTGTTTGTGAAGCTTCGTAACTATACGAGCCCTTTTATTGTGATAAGCTACAACGTGATATGGCTGGAGCGGACTACATTTGTACTGTGTTGACACTTCAACATGTAATGAAAATGTGTGCTATAAGTGATAAAAACCCGTTCGTTTTGACAGATGCCTCAGATTCAAGGTGATGACGAGGTGATGAGAAGGTGAGGAACTTGAGACTTTCGCCACGTAAATATAACTCGGCATGGGATCCAAAAATGAAGTTACCCCTTGTTCGAAAAGCTATCTTTTTCAAAGTTCTTGTAATATTTTTTTCTGAAAAATAAGAACCAACTTACAAGAACTTCCAACTGCAAATAATACGTTCGCTTTGCGTTTAAAGTCCTTCTATTTCCTAAATAACATACCACTCAGTACATGAAAACATTTTGATTCTAAACGAACGCCATCTAACGTGAAGTAGGCACACTATCATTTGCAAGGTGACAATTTAATGAAGTCTGAGGGAAAGATGCCTTTGTAGATTTTTAAAGAACATTCAAATGGATTGTTGTAATATTTTAAAATAAGTCAAACACGCAATTGATGTCGCCAGGCATACCTAAAACCATAAACATTTAAAGTGTAAATTAACTGTATATATGTTCATTACAAGTTTATTTTAATAACATGTATAGTTGTACATAATCCCTTGACGTTGTAAAAAAGTTTAGTATTCACCAGTAAAGATAAAAATTGTAAATTAAATTCGGCGCATACTGGCAAGTACCTAATTAGAGATAGGAAGACCGAGCTGCGCCTTGGATGTGGCTCGGTGCTTCATTCATAAAGTCCTCCTGTATTCTGTGACCGTGGCACATGTGCATTGCATGACAGCGGTGTGGCGCGGGTTTGTTTAGGTACATAGCTGTCACATGACAGGAGATAGTATATTGAGGAAAATCAAATTTGGCTGCAAAATTAAATGCAAGTTGGCTTTTCTAGCGGATTTGTGTTGGAAATTATAAACATTTTAGAATCTACCACTGAATTGTTTTACAATGTTATTTGTCGCGGTGTCCTTGCTTATATTTTGATTGCATGAGTACACCTCCTTGTGTTCGTTCATGTAGATGGCGCCACAGTCGTTCGTCGCTATTTGTGCTACAACTCCCCAAAATTTTTGAGTTAAAAACTGTTACTATATACAGTTATCGCGAACACTAAGCAATTTAATGTCATAAAATAATGTAAAAAAGTTTGGCATTTATGAGGCAATTATTAGGCAAAGTTGGTAATTGTAAATTACCTATGTGCTCCAGGGGGTCCATTCAGAGCAAGAGTGAGTTCGAGTTCGGGAGTGAGTTAACCTAAAAATTGCTGGGAAATATATTATTATTTAAATAACGGAACCGTTATTTATACTTCCAACGGATTTACGGGACAAACCAAATTTTTACCTAACTGTAATAATAATAATAATAATAATAATAATAATGATTTATTTCGGACCATAATATCCATATTAGGCTGCACTACATCACCTGCAGTAAACAATATACAATAAACAATTGAAATCAAAATAAAATCAGTACAAATCGAATTAAAATAGATAAAATTGCAAATCAAATCAAATAAAAATCAAATTCTATAAAATTATTAAGATTACATTACATGATACGTAATGATTACGTAATGATGTTCTAGAAGTGTGGAAACATTAAGTTGATATTTAGTGGCGAATTCGAACTCACTCTTACTCTGAATGGACCCCCTGTATCCTCAGAATGATCTCATAAATTACAGCTTATTTTTTAAATAATTTTATGAGACTTAATTCACAACCGCTTAATGAGCTCGTCACTACTATATAATATCATTTATAACTTCATAATTTTAAGCAGTTATAGCAGAATTAGCTACGATCGACCGTGGCGCCATCTACCGTGACAACACACCCTCTTAAGGGGTCTAAGGGCCCATTCGCATTAGGCGGTTGAACCGAGGCGGCGGCGCGCCGCCCCTGGCGGTTGAGCAAGCGGTTTTCAAGGCGGTCCAACCGAGGCGGTTCAACCGCCCGGCAGGCGGCTGAACCGCCTCGGTTGCTTGAAGCTTGATGGACGTAGAAGAAGTTGCTGCGCTTGTTGTATTTGCACACCCGGAATCGGCGTCGTCGACGAAAGGCCAGAATAAAAAAATATTGGATTCATCCTTTGCTAGAATCTCGCAGAGAAAAGGGTCTATTTGTTATATTTTTCAACGAACTAAAAAAGTCTGTCGTGATATTCCGCGTGCTTTTGGTTCCATATAGCTTCCCTTTTTTCAACTTCGTCAATAAACCTCTCGGTATCGAAACTCATCGTGAGTGTGCAGGATACAAGTGCTCTCCTCCATAAGGTGGCCCAACCCGGCGGGACTAACTCATTCGCGGGCACTGTACAAAACCGTGCTGTTGCGCTCTGGGACCTTCTCTGTTTCAAAGAAAAAGACAGGCTCCGTGATGAGGAAGTTGCAACATGTCCACAAAAAGATAATGTGCATTGTGTATGATTTGGTAAGATTTACGAAAATTTTGATTTCAAAACGACTTATAGCTAAAAGTAAACCACGACCGCTGTAGTCAAAAATCTAACAAAAACCAAATAGATTATGAATCTTGATTAAATAAGCCATGTCTGATGACTAATCTTTTTAAGATTTTCTTACTTTATAATTGCGTAATAAACCACCAAAGTTATTGTATAAAACGCGCGAAAAATTCGAACTTTCGGACCTTATAACTTAAAAACCAAACACAATTTTGCAATGCCAACGGTCATCAGACATCTAGTTCGATCAAATAAAGCTCTTTTGAGCAAAATTTGGGATCTCTGATGGGAAATATGGGCGTGATCTTCTTTCCCCGTTCGTATGGGGAGCTGAGCGGGTTGGGCCACCTTAATTTTACGACGCGACTGAACCGCCTCGGTTGAACCGCCTAGTGCGAACAGCGAACCGCCCGTCGCCCCGCCTCACTCTATCCAGCCGCGGCGGTTGGGGCGGCCGAACCGCCATAATGTGAACAGATCGAGCGGTTTCCATACTAAATGTGTATTCTGAAGAACCGCCTCGGTTGAACCGCCTAGTGCGAATGGGCACTTACTGCCATCATGTAATTTCGTCATGTTTAAGGGTTCTGCCATTATCAAATAATTAAATATGCTAGACATATCAAATTGAAAGCAACCGTTTTCAAAAGTTTCATGTTGGAAATTTATTCGAAAAAAAGAGACCAGCAATAAGTAAAAGATTTTTTTCTATTTCGGCGAAGTTTTCGCATTGAGCTCTAGAAACACTGACGATATAAACAAAATCATGGAAAAGATTTTGTCAAAGACCCCTGTCGCAGGTCTCCGACTGTTGTTGCTTGCTACTATTAGCTATGCTATTAGGTACCTTTACATCCTTGAAAGTAGGTGAGTACAGCATGCTAAATCAATTGTTTGTGAATCTAAATAATATGTTCATGTGACATCAAAAATTTCATTTGACCTAACATATGGTGAAATCGAATGTACTCTTTTATTTAAATTTGTTACTGTTTATTGATACTAAATAACTGTAAATATGTTTGCAATTATATCTTAATTGCGCTCATTTAGAAAGAATATAATAGAAAAAAATATTATCTGCGTAACTACTCTATTTTCAGGCAGTTAATACAACTGTATTGAAACATTGTTACATATGTCCTTTTGGAGGTTTGTTAATTAGCTAAAATGTTTTCGCTAAAACTCCGATCAAAAATCTTTGTAGTAGCAAACAAAATCACTGCCAATTTATTTGAGTTGCTAGCTTAAGATTTTCCTGTCACCATGAAATAGCCAATTTACACTATCCGTTATACGTACTATTCTTGCATAAAACTAAATTTAATGTGACTGATATAATGGTTTAAAACATAAATAGAAAATAAGAATATTTAATATAAAAAATGAGCATTTCGAAATAGTTATCAGCAGACCGCGATTACAAATCTTTGTTCTGTTGAGACTAATTTTACCCACTTACTTACTACCTACCGTTTATTGTTTTTGCATCCCTAGTTGTTAGCAATTTTACGAATATGTGTAAAAAAAATTAAATATTGACTCCCCGTTGCGTTGTAACTTTCATTTAAGTGAGTTATCGTATTGTATAATTGTAATAAAATAGTTTAATACAAAATAACCAATAGTGAGTGTAAAGATTATAATATTATTATTATATTTGAGAATGTCCGTTACATTTTTATAGTAAAATTTACTAACGAACTTTGTAGCATGCACTTCAAGAAATATTGCTATCCCGAGACGGCAATGCATTCTCGGTACATACATCCAGTAAAGGCTTCACAAAGCCTCATATGTATGCATGTATGTCTGTACATGCTTACATTGCTAAGAAGTCTCTCAAACCTTCGGTGTATTAAATTTTTATGTGAAAACACCTAGAAATCGCAGTTGGATAAACTATTTTGTCATTTATTTTCTAAATTGTGATGTATTAGTGGATATTTTTTGGAATAGGCACATAGGTAGGTAACTGTAATATTTTTATACATTATAAAATATGAACCAAAACCATTGTTTGTACCCGATATGAAAGCCGGTGTACTTTAAAATATGTATAGAGATGAATTTAATTATTTATTGGTGTTCCGAGTGTTTGTGTACTGTGACACTGCAAGTCTAGGTAGCGATATAAATTTGTTTGCAGGCTTGTAAAGGAAATGTTTGCATTGTCAGATAAACTCGCTCAATTCCAAGACTTATTACTTTGCCCGGTACTGTTCTATTCCCTTAACTGCGGAATGTAGACTATGTTCACAATTTACTCTACAGAATGCAGAGTATGTTCACGATTTACACTACAGAATATAGAGTATGTCCACGATTTACTTTCAATCTGTAAGCTTAATTGATAGTGGCCATCAGCATCACAGCGCGCGCCGAGACGGCCATTCGAGTTACCTACAGTAAAATGTTTGAAGCTAGAGATGCATAATAACATGTTTGTACTTTAATTTGTTTTTTTAGTTTTATTTTGGAAATCAATGGTTAATTATTTAAGAAAATACACTGTACCTATGTGAAATTTAATCGGATGTTTTATTTTTAGATAATACTGCCATTCATATCATCACTCTCAGTAAAACAATACGCATACAGATTTCATAATTTATTGGATAATACAATACATAAACTCATAGCTTAAAAATAAAACAAATACTATCAATAAAAATCCATCACTGCAACTCTGTGTTGTTGTACAACCAACAGTTGTACCAATTAGTAGTCAAATAAACATGACGGAACCTTGGATTATACAGAAAATTAATAACCATAGAACAATTACAGTAATTTCGTGGATTAATTTTGATTAAAATCTTCGCTGCACTTTTTATTCTTATTTCTCATATTAAAAATATTTCTCTCGTAATAAACAAAACTATTGTAAGGTTCGAGAACCTTACAATAGTTTTGTAATATGTAACCTAATAATATACATTTACGGACTAACTTTATCAAACAATAGACCTCTCTATGCTAAAAATACTTACAAACGGACCGACGGAAACACCAAATGTTCATTATCTATTGCACTGTTAATACAAGCGCTATATAAATGTACATTTGTTTCGTGACCACTCGTAACGTTGCCTCTAGCTAATGTTTCGGATATTCCAATCTTCTTTGGTATCGATATACATAATATAGCATGAAATTAAAGTAAAAACGCTTGACAAACTATGTAAACATGTGACGTAACAGACAATACTGATAACTCAACAAGAGGCGACTCTAGTCAACTTAAAACCTTTCCGATTTTATGTTAAAAGTAAACAAATGTAACAATAATAAAAATAAATGTAATACTATATTACAAATAGCGAATGGCAGAACCGACTATCTATGCATCTGAACTACATACTCAGAATGTGGGCCAACAGTCGAAAACCAAGGTCCTTCCTCAGTTTGTTTGATAGAAAACGAAAAGAATAATTTAATAACCAACAGCTATGAGATGAACTACCATTAATGTGACAATGTCAAGAAAATTCAAATACACAATGTTAAAAATAAACGGAAGAACTGGGACCAACGGCGCATTAGTCTTTAAAATTACATCCATGACATTAAAGCAACTAAAACATTATAACTGGAGATTGGCAAAGGTAACATTACATCGACAAGGTTGTAAATGTTCGAGCGAGGTTGCATGCCGGCATGGTTGGGGTTACATACAAAATACCTAAAATCGCAACAGGTGGAGCAGTTAGACTCGAGACCTAGTATTATAGCAGAAACCCATCATCATGCTTGCCACCAACACAGTTGCCTTCAGGGGGACCGTTCAGGTAAGAGTGAGTTCGAGTTCGGGAGTGAGTTAACCTAAAAATAGCTGGGAAATATATTATTATTTAAATAACGGAACCGTTATTTTATACTTCCAACGTATTTACGGGACAGAACAGATTTTTACCTAACTGTAATGATGTTCAAGAAGTGTGGAAACATTAACTATTCAAAAAAGTGAGTTGATATTTAGTGACAAATTCTAACTCACTCTTAACCAGAATGGACCCCCCGCAGCAGTTCAGACCACCAGTATTAACCTCTCCATGCGTCTGCTCGTGCTACATGGCGCCCACAACAGACGGATGTTGCCTCGTCGAGGACGGCGATGCAGTGGCTATGCGCCTCGCTTACGCGCTGCTTGTGCGACAGTACCGCCACCTTGCGCCGCTAACACCTCCCCGAGTTGCGCACCCCCTCCGCTTGACGGCGCCCACTAGATCTGCAGTTCGGCGTGCGAGTGGTGAGCGGTGGAGGGGTGGGCCGGCGCGGCCGGGGCTGGCGCGCGCTGCAGGTGCACGAGCGCAGATAGCAATCGCGTATTGGCCTCGTCGAGCGCGGCGATGCGGTGCTCTTGCGCCTCGATCACCCGCTGCTTGTGCGACAGCGCCGCCGCCATCTTGCGTTGCTCGCGCCGCAGCTCCTCCTCCACGCACATCAACCTGCAACATCGCCCAGCTTGTTACAAAATCATGAATGTGGAAACAGAACATTAGAGTTCAATAGAAATAACAGACATGCTATACTTTGGTCAGAGTACACTTTTACTATATTAGATCAAATCACATATGAATTATAGTAATTAACAATATTCAAATCTTTTTCTGAAAACTGTAAGAGGACCAGTATTATTTACAGCTGCATACCTAGAGATGATGGCCTTCATCTTTGCGTCGGCGTGGTCGTTGCCAGCTTCCGTAGGGCCGATACGCCCGCGCAGCAGCTCCACCGAACACTTGAGTCGCTCGATTTCACGCTCGTACTGACAACAGATTATGCCAAATGTAAGCTTATTTAAAAGGGCAAAATTAGCATATCCAAATCTTTCTCGCTCTTAGGCTGAGATAAATTGTCCTAACCGAAACTAAGCCCCGATTGCACGAAAAGACGGCTGAGTTAATCAATGTTCAAACACGTCACTTTTAGTGAACCGGATGGAGTTGCTTCCATACTGTCCATACAATGTGACGTGTTTAATCTACGTTGAAGGTGATTTTGATTTTTTGTGCTTTCGTGCACTCGGCCCTAAGGCTAACGAACAGTAGTACTTTGTGACGTCACTTTGACATATTTTTTATGGACGAAATTTAAAAGTAATGCAAAGTACTACTTTTTGTAAGTCTTAGTTTCTGTTACGACTATTTAGCTCAGCCAGTCACACATCATATCTAGCGATAGATAAATGAGTGAATAGTAACAGGCTGTCCCCTTTTTCTCATTATCAGAAAGAAGGCAATATTAGTCGACAGCTGGGCACACAGATTGAATATTCAAGTAGTAAATCGATACTGTGTGTGCAATCATCACAATGATTTAATAGTGCAGTTAATATAGTTAGCGTAAGTAGATGGCTCACGGCCATAGGACGGAAGTTTTATTCAACATGTTTTAGGCAAGCCGGCCCTCTACTCAATAAACGTTTAACTAAGATGGTACCTGGTAATCGATCACAACAAACAGATCGTTTGTACCAAGAGATGACGCAGCTATCAGGCACTGTGCTTTAAATGTAATAAAAAGTTGTTTGATTTTATGGGTTGTCAAAAAATTTCTGTATTGATTCAAAATTGTATATTTTCCAATTTTAAAATCAAATTGTATTGAAATTTGATTGGCAAAATTTGATTGATCGCCGTCTATTGGCAATTTTGCAAGTTCTAGGTACAAAAGTGGCGCCATACTATTTCCATAGCCGAAAACGTGTATTCATGCAGTTGCACCATCTATTGTTCGTCTATAATAGAACTATGATGCTCACAGAGAGTGGAGAAGAAAGATGCAGGATATAGTAGTGGTGGTTACCTGCTCGATGGTCCGGTGGTGCTTATTGGTGCGTCGGCGTCCGGTGGTGCTGTAGTGTGTGTCCTCCATGTCGCTGGAGCTGTCGGTCAGCTCGCGAGCCGACTCCAAGCTCAGTCGCCTCTGGATTTTCTCTTTGGGTGTGCTCTTGTCGCTGGCATGGCCGTGCGACGTCTCGCTGCCGTGACTCTGACCACCATAACCGGAACCCTTCGCCGGGGAGTCCCGCTCCCGCAAACAGTAGTAGACGTCCTGGTGCCGATCCGCATCCTCGTTCAATCGCGTGCTCGACACCTTAGCGCCAGAGTACGTCCGATCCAAGGGATAGTTCGTCTCCTGCACAGCGTTCTCCGGGATCGAGTACTTTTCGGGAGAATTTTTCGCATTCTCCATGTTATAGAGAGCCTTCTGACTGCGCGATATTTGGAGCCGGTACATCTCCTTGTTGACCTCCTCCACGTTGGAGTCGGAGCGGGCCATCGGGTAACCGCCTTCGGAAGTGATGTGGTGAGGCTTGGTCTCGTACAGAGACTCGCCGCGCTGCCCGAAGTGCTTGAGGTTCAATTGGTTCTGATTAGTTGAATACGAGAGCATAGGGTTCGTCCGAGGCATTCTCGTTTTGCTGCCCTTGCGGAGGCTTGGCGCATTGGAGGAGTCTTCTCGGGGGGAGTGTTCGTGGTTCGTTTTGTGGTACTCTGCTTCGAAGTTAGCCGATTCTCGCGCGAGTTTTCGGTGGTTTGCGTTTCGATTTGGTGGGTCGTAGGCGCGCGGTTCATCGGTAAAGTGGGTGCTTCCCTCCTCAGAGTTGGTCTCGAGGTTATCGGTTATGTCTTCATCGACGGAGGAACTGGAGGAGCCGCAGGGGCAGCGCTTGGAGTTGCGTTTCTCCTTCGCCTTGGTCTTATCGGCGCGCGCTGGCGACTGCCTTCGATCCTCCATGTTGTATACAGGGTTTGTAAACACGAGGGGCGCTACGCTGGGACTCGTGTTGCCGTTATTTTGCCCGTTGTCTGTCGTAAAGTTCTGAATTCCGTACTTCTGTATGTCATAATCGATCTTCTGCTGAACGGGATTCTTTGGATAAAACTTATCTGCCTTGCCATCGTAGTATTGCTTGTCCCTTTGCTTTTGGTAGTTTAGTTGAGAGTACCGACTGAGCGGCTGCCCGTTCTCGAATGGGTGATGATGGTTCGTGGACTCTATAGGACTAGAACTTTGGCTGTAGGTGGCAAAGCTTTGGTAGCCGGAGCTGGCGACGTTGGAGAGAGCACTGATTGAAACATTGGAACCATTGGTCGTGTACGCTGTCGTTTTATTACCGTTAACGACATTGTTATTAGATTGGTTCAAGCTGTTCTTCTTATTGAGAATCATTTTTTCGTCCACAATATCTGTATCGTCAGCATACTTCAATAAATCGGATAGTTCTTCCAGGGTGGCCGTATCACGTATTAGATTTTGCATCTCGGTGGAGCAGTAGTTGTGGTTGATACTGTCGCTGCTGGGAGATCGCTCGGTGCTGTTGTAATTGGAGTTATGGTAGTGCATCTGTTGGTTGTAATTATTCGGCTTGTACCGGTCCTGGGGCCGCCTCTCGTGACCATTTTCGTTGATCCCATTCTGGACTCCTTTTGGGTACTGATCGAAGCCAATCTGCACCACCTTCAGGTTCACGCAGTGCTCCTGGTTGTTGTACTGGGAGCTGTAACGGTCTGGGTTAACGTTCTGGTTGAGAGGGTTAGATCCGTATCCATTTCTGGGCAACGTGGCTGATCGCATGTTGAAGCTGGGAGACTTGGCGATGGAGGCGTAAGAGCTCTTATACTTGGAGTCCTCGGCGTTGGACTTGGAGGGGCTGATATTGAACTGGACTCCATTCTTGTTGATGAGGGGCGAGCTGTGCGCGAAATTGTTTGCTGGAACATTGGATGACGGGGCAATCTCCTGGTTTTGTTTAGATTGTGCGTTACACGTGGGGTCGTTGAACCTGATGGTAAAGAAATCATATTTTAATTAATACGACACTAACGTCAATTATATCAAATAGAAAGTCTTCCGGCTAGGCCTACACTCCTTCAGTCAGCCCCGAACACTCTTTCACACAGATGACATCACACATAACTCAACACATTGCACACAAAATACGCACAAACCACACACTCTCACTCTCCATCACACACAGTTGGGCAATATAAATTGTAAATCTTTGCCAGTGAGCTAACCATTTTAATGAACAACATGTAATAGTCTAAAATTAACTGTAATGTTTCTTATAAAATAAAATAAAAATATAATAACTATTTAATTTGAGCGGCTTGTAGCCTAGTGGCGCGGGGGAATCCATGTAAAACTGTAGGTCCCCTTCCCCTACTAGGTGGTAGGGATTAGGACCGCCCGGGTTGGTACCACCGCATTGGATGAAACGATGGTCGAAGCGGCAATGAAAAATTGTCCATGTTTTCCATCCAGTTCAATGTAGCCGTGCTCATAAAGGGAAGGTCCTGGCAGTGTTTTGGGCTAATATCATAACAGTAGTCGTGTGGTATTAGCCACCATGTCGGGTTGCATAAAAAAAATTTCAATGGTAAGTTATGATTTCCAAAGTACCTGAAGATATTTTCAGCAATTTGCAATGGGGCTGCATTGCTATCTGTGCCGAGCTGACGTTTGCTTAGATCATCCAGGATATCAGACAGAGGATCTAGTTCCTGAAACAAAAATGATACAATGATTATATTGATTTAGAACATAATTAGTCTCTGTCATCAGGCAACAGGTTTTTTTCCTCTTGCATTGCAATCTTTCTTTTTTAGGGTTCCGTACCCAAAGGGTGAAAACGAAACCCTATTACCAAGCCTCTGCTGTCCGTCCGTCCGTCCGTCCATTCGTCCGTCCGTCCGTCCGTCCGTCCGTCTGTCACAGGGCTGTATCTGTATAGGTAGGCAGCTGAAATTTTCACAGAGTGAGTATTTATTCTACCGCTATAACAACAAATAGGTAAAATAAAAAAGAATAAAAATTAAAGGCATACATACAAGCCATACAAAAAACGAGATTTTTTTGGTGTTGATGGTACGGAACCCTTCATGTACGAGTCCGACTCGCACTTGGCCGGTTTTTCTGGACATTCAGCGATAGATTTTGTGTTCTCTTCCCCATTCGGAATGCGGTGACAGCGTGCGACCAACCTGAAGGCGATTGGGCGGCAACTTGCTGAGGCTGTCGACGAGCAGGCCGTGCAGGGTGGCGAGCTGGCGGCCGAGGTCCACGTGCGGCGCCCACTCGGGCTCGGTGTGCACGCGCGGGGCGGCGGTGGCGGCGGCGGGCGGGGGCGCGGGCGCCGACTCCGACGCGGCCGACTGCTGTGAGCCGCCAGAAAGACGCTTGGCCGCCTCCGCCTGCCGCTGGTCGGCCGGACGCGACTGCAAGCGACACAAGTGAGTATGGAAAATAAGTTAAATATACATTTTTCAACGAAAGTGATATGTATGTACAGCGAGCATGGAAAGACGGGAGCAGCAACCGATACTCCTTCGTATGGCGGTAGCATAGCCACAAGTTAGTGGAAAACGTCTAACTGCAGATAGTATGCTCAAAATGGCGTACTGTGAACAATAATGGCAACACAATACAATAGTGGCTAATGATAAAATATGACAAATCCGAGTGCAGTGTACTGTCTATGGATGATAAATAAAAAACAATAAACAATGATCGTTATGTCATTCAATGATGCACACAGTGCTCACGCTTTTGAGGTAGGAACCTGTGTGTACAACTGTCAGTGTTACATTTTGACGTTGCTATAGAGTTATCTGTCGTGTTGTTTCACAAACTGTTGATTGTCTCTTAGGTGAAAATTCAAGTTAAGTTTGAAGAAGAGATTAGATTCAACTTTGAGGTGAACTGCTTTAACTAATGTCATTTGTTGCAAGTTTGCTTTTTGTTTCCGTAAGTAACACGGACAGTTTGAATCGTTTGTTATGCTGACAGCTTTGAGCATGCAATCTGAATCGAATATTCAGCCGAATTTTCATTCGAATGTTCGCCGTGTACACTGTAAATATTGACAGTTCAAATCAGATCATGGTGTTAGTAACACTCACATGGATTGTATTGTATTGTATTTATTAAACGTAAAATAGTTAGTTGTAGCATATTGTATTGTATTTATATGGCATATGCAGTCTGCATGTCTTTTTTCATTACATTCTTTACCTTATAGTTGAAAGACCAATAACAATACCATTTTCCAGATACAGGAGAGAGCGTTGCTTACCGAAATGTCGCGGAGGAAGGCCTTCATGCGCGGCGCCTCCCGCTCGAGGAAGTCGTTGAGGAACTCCATGAAGGCCTCCTTGCCCTGGAAGCGCGTGAAGTTGGCGAGGGTCTGCAGCGTCTTCGCCACCAGCGTCAGGTTTCGCGCCGCCCGCTCGTTCGGGTACTCTGCAACACCATTGTTTGGTAAACATAATGCAGCTTTTTGTAGAAGATCGTTAATTGCCACTTGAACACAAACCCCCTTACTAATAAACCTAGATCATCGTCTGAATAGTTATACGATGTTTTGTCCCTTTCTCTCCAATTCGAAACATGTCATTCATGTCAATGCAAAGGACAAAACATTGTATAACTATTCAGATGATGATCTGGGTTTATTAGTAACAGGGTCCATCTTTATTGGAGAGAATTACTTTTAAAGTACCTTATCGTACTACACGCAATAAGGACCTGTTTTATGAGTATATCCCCACATGCCACACAAATTATGCTCAAAACACTTTTGTTAGACGTAATTTGAACTATAACAAACGTTTATTTGAAGTAGATTTATTTTCTAACTCATTGTTACCATTTAGGAAGAAAACTATAAAAAATTATATATTAGATACTTGTTTATTTATGTTCTGTCTTTAATATGTCTTGCAGTAGCATGAGAATGCTTCGACCAAATTAGATTTTTTATTTTTAGTTTTTCATCCAGTTTAATATAGGCATACAATATGCGAAAGGGTCTGGCGTAGCATGAAGTCCCATCCAAAAGAACATCCGTAAAGAAACACTTAACTTCAAAAACATTGTTTCCAAAATCTGTGTATGAATGGGAGAGGAAGCCATTTCAGCCTCTCAAGAAAGCGGATTGACCACTTGACGGCAGAATCCTTCGTGTAAATCCGGAACATCAGGCTGGCGAGCCACTGACCGTGCGTGATGCCGAACAGGCTCGGCGACAAGATGGCGGGGCAGAGGAAGCGCAGGAAGATGGACGCGCTGATCAGGTTGTCCGAGATGTCGTCGCGGCCCATCGACGACAGTCTGCACACACCGCATCACATTTCTAGGAATCACTTTAATATTATAGAGTAGTGGACAGTTAGTTTAAATAAAAAAACCGGCCAAGTGCGAAACGGACTCGTAGAGCATTTATGAACGCATGTATGTCTGTAGAGGAAGCAAAAGAAGCATACTGCGATCGTATTGTATAGGGGCACCTTTATAAAGTCCAAAAAACACAAGATCCTTAATCCAGATCATCCAGAAGTATTTTTCAAGTATATTATAAAAACCACAAAATCTCTCATAACCTTATGGAAAACTTTCGTATTAATAAGTTTTGGGTGCTATGCGTCCGCCCCGTATGGCACTCTATCATCTCTGCCTACACTTTACACTGCCCGGGACGCATCAAGTCCTACCAGCGGTACCAAACCAAACTCGATATAGTTTTGGTTCCGTGCAGCCGCTGGTCCCGGAGGGGGTAGCACTCGCTTTGATTTTACGCACCTCTCCCTGAAGGTGGCGAAGCAGTCCCTCAGCGGCGGCGGGAAGTGCTGCGCGGAGGCGGAGATGCGCCGCCACGCGAGCTCGACCGCGTCGCGCAGCGCCGCCTGCTGCCGCCGCAGCGCCGCGCCGCCGCCCGCGCGCAGCGGGTCCACCTCGCAGTCGACTCCGCCGCCGCCGCCCGCCGCCGCGCCCGCCACCGACCGCACCGCCTCCGTCAGCGTGTCCTGCGGACCAACCGTAGCACCTCTCACCGACTTTCCCACTAAGGATAAGCGCTAGAAGTCGTCAAGTAACCATGAATTTGGCTTCAGTACTTCCTTGCGCATAATTGCTTTTTTTATGTGTGAAATCTCTTGAAACTGTCGTCGTGTTATCACATAACTTGGCCGAGTGAAAGATATAAGCCGTCTATAAAAGAGTTAATATATCTCTAACTCTTAACTCGGATAAGTCGAAATCAAAACCAAAGCTTCTACTGTATATACCAAGCAAAAAAAAAAAAGGCGGCATGGTGGCGATGGAGTTGCCGTAGAAGGTGAGGCTGTCGTCGCCGGTGTCCAGCGCCACTATGTCGGCGAGGTAGCCCGGCACACAGCAGCAGTGTCGGCTACCAACCTGCAGGTACTGGTCGCCGACCAGCTTGAGGTAGGCCTCCATGCTCTTGGTGGCGAGCGAGTTGCCGCGGAAGGTGAGGCTGTGGTCGCCGGTGCGCCGCACGTCCAGCGCCACCACGTCGGCGAGGTAGCGCGGCGCGAGCCCGCAGCCCGCCATGCACAGCACCAGCGCGCACCCGATGTCCTCTTTCGCCTTGACGCCTGGAAAAAATAAGGTAGCAATTTTCACTCACGATCATAACATTGAGAAGGTACAAGAGACCTCCATAATGAATGAGACATGTATGTATGTATAATCGACCGTGAAGCAAGGACACATTAATTGAAGAATGAGCCCAGTAAAAAGAACTACTTTACGAATATACTGCAAGGCTGGACTCTTTGGGAGCAATCTTTGAAGGCAATCTTTGCAGTCAATGTCCGCAACGCAGATGAAGCGTTAAATCAATGTATGTAGGTATAATCTTAAACACTGTGTTAGTAGGAGGCATTCATTATGGGAAGAGGGACTGTAGGAGAATTCCAAATTAAGGGTATACAGCCGGTGGCGAAATTGGTAGATGTAATACCCGCGCATGGTATGTTTTGCTGGTTTGGGTCCAGCCTTGCAGTATATTCGTATATCGTTCTTTTTACTGGGCTCTTTCTTCAATTAATGAGTCCTTGCTTCACGGTCAATTATACATACATACATGTTACATTCCTTGGAATAAGCGACGTACCTGCTTAGTACGAAAAAGTATATTTTCTTATCTTCATAATGGTCATGATCTGTTTTAAAACAAAAGTAATCTTGTATGTGGGGGAGGCCCCGGCGATGTCGAATGTAACCATATCACCCAATCGCACTTTCTGATAAAGAATTTGACTCATAACAAGTTTTCAAGAAGTCTAGTCAATCATTCAACAGTGGCATATCATGCGCATGCTTCCCCCCCCCCCCTAAGTGGGAGTTACAGCATGATCAAAGGCGCACGGAAAAGGGCTGAGACCTATCTGCTCCTACGCTCGATCCCTTTTCCACGGTTCCCCCTTTTATCTAGAAACCCAAGTTGTGGCGCGGCTGGAAACCCTTCAGACATCCCTTACACTCAACGGTTGTCACGCTTTAAACGATAAAATGTCAATCGTGGTGAAGTTCAAGTATCCCGGGCTGTAGATAGAACACACCAGCTCTGCGGCAAAAGGTTTGCCCATAACATCGAACGCCAATGATCATCAATGCCCTTAGCCCAAGTTCGAGTGTGAAGATGACTCACCGATGACGGGCTCGAGACACTCGCAGACCTTCTTGTAGTTGCCCTTGAGGTAGTCGAGGAACTCCGCGTAGTGGTCGACGGGCAGGATGTCCACGCACTGGTAGCGGCACTTGACGCGCAGGCTGGGCGGCGGCGGCGCCGGCCGCGCGCCCGCCGACGACGTCGACGAGTTGAGGCTGCCCTTGTCGCCGGCCGACTGGATGGGGTACCAGCGCTCGTTGAGGTATCGCGACGATACGTCATCGACGGGGATCCGCACCGAGCCTGCAGTGTCGTTTGTAAGTGTCATGAGCGTTTACTCTATTTATAGAAGGAACCAAAGAAAGACATCATTAGGGGTACGGCAAAGAATGAATGTAGGAAATACATAATGTGTTTAATTACAGTGTGCAATGATGTTATAGCCTATCCAGGTACGTTGTCTAGGATATAATATCGATGGATGTGCGCCACAAATAGAACCTCCTTCTTTTGTGAATTCGGTCAAAAATCGAGAAAAATGAAGACAATGAACACAATAACAACGAAAAAACTTTGAGAAAGTCATGTTGGTAATCATATGCCTCCGAAAAGTAACTAGTTACAGTAAAAAGGGGACTAGTTGGTTTTCCTTTAGAGAATATTGGAGATGTTTTTTCTTTTTTGCTGCCAAAGACTGCAATTGTCACGGTAACCATTGACAATGTTTCCATCACATGGATTGCGATGGCGGAAGAATGCGATACAAAGCAGTAACAGGGAACCAGTATCGTTATAGATTTTGACAACTGTGATAAAGAAAGACAGAGAGAGAGGTGTTTTATTTAACAGTTGAGCGCAACAAATCGACCGATGAAAAAAAAGTGTCCGCTCGATTTGGCGAAGATATTTGTGAGTTTTGGTGGTTTTAGCGAGTCATTTAGCGCAATATCAAATCCAGAGCTTAAAAAGTCCAGAGCGGCCGATGCCAACCGGCTGGACAGTTTATGCTCTGTGCTTCTATGGTCACTGCAATGGCCACACTAGCCCAAGCGCGTCTGTAGGACAGAATGTTTGCGAGTCGGCATATGCCATAAAAAAAAATAATGCAAAATTACAATATCGACAACGATATCTATGTGTCTTTCGTCTCCAAAGAAAAAACGGTATGATCAGTCAAATGAACTTTTTGTTAACGATCGTTAAAACCGATCAACTAAACCATAGAATAAAGAGGAAGGTATAGAGAAGAGACATAGCTAACATCATGAGACGTACAAAACTCGCCAAAAACTGCTTATTTTCGCTGGTTGTATGACATTTCTAACCAGCGCCATCTCCCGTCACTACCAGAACTAGTTACACTGTCATTAAGCTAACCTTGATTCCAAATTTTGCCTGGGTAGGCATGGTGAAAACCTTACATTTTAACTATAAATTAAGTAATGTCATAGTAAATAAGAAACATCATTGATATTCATTGGTTTTGTAATGTATTCTGAAATGTGAATAGCAACGCCACCTGTGGACTTTTATTATCCCTGTTCAACAGGCCTTTGCCCAGCAGTGGGATGATATGTAACCAAAACTAATAACATAAGAATAGTTATTTCGGTTATATTAGGTAGGTAATAATACGGTTATATTAGGCTTGAAATAAATAGGTATTAAGTTAGCAATCTATCCCTTATTTTTTAATCTATGACGCAACGGAGGCGTTCGACCCCGCTAGACGCGCCGTGACCGTGAGACGTACCGACGAGCGAGTGCTTGTCGCGCTTGCGGGCCTTGCGCTCGGGCTCGCGGTACACGTTGATGGTGATGGCGCCGACGGAGGGCAGCGAGCCGAACTCGTACACCTCGCCCCAGAAGCACAGCTCCGTCTTCAGCTTCGACGAGGACCTGCGGACACACGCGCACGTCAATACCGCTCGATACTCGCGCCGACGCACGCGGTAATCTGTTGAATCGGTTACTAGCACTGCGAAGTTAGTGACATCTCCACCTATCAACTTACCGAATACCACCCGAAGTTAGAATACGGTTTAATATGACTGTCTGCTGCGTCTTATACATCTCATTTAACTTCACGAGCATACATATCTTTGATCTTCAACTGAAAATAATTTATCTCAAAATCGGGGTTAAAAATCTAATCATAAATATTATTTTTAGAACGACAGCTGAGTCTAGCGTGTGTTACGGCAATACCAAAACAGCCGCGTGTCTGTTTTACTCGAACTCAAAATTGCGAGCCCGATACGGCCCTAGGAGCTATTTCATTTCACGTTTAACCATTTTATTGGAACAATACTGAACCGATATTTATCAATAATATCAGGATGTTTATATTTCGCAATAAAAAAATCAGAAATTACATTAAGTTCTCCTGGATTGATCGAATCCGGGGATCTTTGTGACGTAACTTAGTGTAGTTTAACTACCAAAAAGTTTAAATAAAATTTAATGAAATAAAAGTAACAACACTGTTGCCACAGAATATAAGTCTAAGGAATGGGTTCAACTATACTAGGATTCAAGTATTTTAAACTTCCAGCACCAGTTTTGACAGTACCTCCGTGGTATGGAAAGAAAAGCGAATCTGAATTTGAATTATGCTCGGACCGGTTTGACAATATTAGACGACATTCAACCTGTTCTGGCGGCTTTTACACCAGAGTATACTTGTAATGCTATAAATTATATTAATTTATATAATTGAATTAGTAACTTTATTAGTTGTAAGTAACTTGAACTGAGGGTTGCTGTTTCTATTGTTCTTTGTTCTTTGCCTTAATCTGTTCTGCCAAGGAATTGTTTGGCAGTAGCATTTATATCTAAGTATGTATTTCATAATTGTGGACGGAAAAATATGTTATGTAAACCCGTGAAGTTTCTTTGCGGGTTCTTCTTTACTGGGTTGATCGAATCCGCGGATCTTTGTGACGTAACTTGGTGTAGTTTGACTACCAAAAAGTTTAAATAAATGAAATGAAAAAAATAAATGTGAATTGACCAGTGTTGCTCGGTATTGGCCAAATCAGAAAATTAATCAGGATGGTAGTAATAAATTAACTTTATCGACGTGATAATATGTTATATCGTTCAGTTATCGAACATCTGGTAAAACATCAAACAGGTATAAAATAAAAAAGAAGCTGACCTCATCATGTACGTAAATGAACTCATATTATAGGATCATATTTTTAAAATCGCATGGTTACATCACATACGAATAGAAGGAGGAAAAGAAATCCTATAATATATATGTTTAGTAGTGTTATAAGGTTGAGGTCATTGAGATCCGACTTTGCATGTAAATCATGACTAATATGAGAACTATTAATAATAGCGCTCTATGTTAATTCTAGGCTTTACATACAAATTGTTTTAGATTCGTTTGTTTTTCAGGCCAGAAAGAAATATAGGTTTTTAGGGGTTTGATTGGGTAAGCATCCAACTTAGTTCTGCACAAAATTACATGTTTATGTAATCTGTATGAGGGTGCTTCCGAACTTCGGAACACAAAACTGTATTCTTTTCCCAAATTGTTTATCAAACCAGATTGGTTCCATCGCGCATAGCATTGAATAAAAGATGGTCGAAGCGGCAAATAAAAAAATATTCTTGCATTCCATCCAGTCCAATGCAGGCTTGCTCAAAATAAAAGGATACTAACTATTCACATCCAACATAAGAGTCGGTTACCTCGCGTAGAGTGTCGAAGCCAACAGTACGAGGGTCGGTTACTTTTCGTAGAGTTTGTCGACGCCAGCAGTACAAGAGTCAGTCAGGTAACTCGCGCAAAGAGTGTCGAAGCCAAACAGTACGAGAGTCGGTTAACTCACGTAAAGTGCGTCGAAGCCAACAGTACGAGAGTTGGCTACCTCACGTAAGAGCGTCGAAGCCAACAGTACGAGAGTCGGTTACCTCACGCAAAGAGCGTCGAAGCCAACAGTACGAGAGTGGGTTACCTTGCGTAGAGAGTGTCGTCGAGGAGTATCTCGCAGTAGTAGCGCTTCTTGGGCGGGATCGCCTTTGCCTCGAGCAGCCACAACTTGACGGTGCGCTCGCAGCGGCGCCCGCGCAGCTCCTCCGGCCGCGCCGCCTGCCGCAGGCTGCGACGCAAACGCACGCGTCATTTACACTCACGAATTCGCATGTCGTTGAGACTGACAAATAGAGATCAATTCTAGATCCCTTCCAGTCACATTGACGTGACGGGGGAAAAGTAGTACGTTGTGACGTCAATTTGCATTACTTCGAGATTTCGTCCATACAAAATATGTCAAGGTTACGTCACAAAGTACTACGTTCCTTTAGCCTCAGTTTCATTTACGACTAACAGAAACTAAAACTAACGAAAAGTAGTACTTTGTGACGTCAAATTGCCTTACTTTGAGATTTCGTCCATACAAAATGTGTCAAAGTGACGTCACAAAGTACTACTTTTCGTTAGTCTGAGGTTGAGATAAATAGTCGTAACAGAAACTAAGACTAACGAAAAGTACTACATTGTGACGTCAATTGGCATTGCTTTGAGACTTCCTCCATACAAAACGTGTCAAAGTGACATCACAAAGTACTACTTTGCGTTAGCATTCGTTTCGGTGACGACTATATATCTCAGCCTTAGTTTCTGTTACGAATATTTATCTCAGCCTAGGACTCATGAAAAGTAGTACTTTGTGACGTCACTTTGAAACATTGTGCATGGACGAAATCTCATAGTAATGCAAAATTACGTCACAAAGTACTACTTTTCGTTAGTTTTAGTTTGTTACGACTGTTGATCTCAGCCTATGTATGAAGGAAATGTCACTTTTAACACTATTGTAGTACTTTTGGTTACTGTTAGTTCCAGTTGCGACTAACTATTTATCTCAGCCTCAGTGCAAGAGAGTTGAACTGGCTGCAAGTGTGCAGCTAGCTACCTGTAGATCCAGCGGTCGCGTTGCTTGCGCGAGGCGCACGCGAAGTAGCGCGGCGCGCGGTTCTCCGCCGAGAGCGCGAAGCAGTGCGGCCGTCCCAGCACCGACGAGTGCAGGGCGCGGATCTCGACCTGCGCACGCGAGCCGACATCAAGGGCGGCGCCACACTCGACCGAACCGTCGGAGCCTCGAGAGCGTCGACTGACAAGGGTGGTATCACTGGGAGTGGTTCGAATCCGAAGAGAGGGCAACACGGCAAATCCGAAAGAATTAAACGTGACAAATGGGAACTAAGTAACTTTTTAGGGTTCCGTACCCAAAGGGTGAAAACGGAACCCTATTACTAAGCCTCCGCTGTCCGTCCGTCCGTCAGTCCGTCCGTCCGTCCGTCCGTCCGTCCGCCCGTCCGTCCGTCCGTCTGTCACAGGGCTGTATCTCATGAACCGTAATAGGTAGGCAGCTTAAATTTTTACAGAGTGTGTATTATTTTTGCCGCTATAACAACAAATAGGTAACATTTAAGAATAATAAGAATTAAAGGGGGTCCCCATACAAAAAACATGATTTTTTTGTGTTAAATCTTGTTCGATGTCACGGAACCCTTCGTGTGCGAGCCCGACTCGTACTTGGCCGGTTTTTTATAATATTATTTGTGTTTAGCGCGGTATATGGCGTCGCCAGGACCTCAAATAAGTGGTCCCAAACGACGCCCCTGGATTTTCGAACTCATACGGAAACTGCTAAAACCATGCAAACTTCTGATAGTCAAACTACACCTTGTGGATATTCAAAGTAATTTCGTATGTTGGGCTTGGCCATTGATTAAAACACTAATCTACGGCTTGGCCAAAGTATGACTTTCACCTGTAGTATCTTATGCATACAATTCCTAGCCGTTAATTTCAAAATGCTATTTTGCTTTGTAGATTGCGGTTATTTACCTGATGCGGAGGTCCTAGGTCCATGGTGGAGACGGCGGGCGAGTGTGCTGACAAGAGGCTTTCATGAGATCTGAAATAAGCATAGAACGACTTTGAACGGAAGTTCGTTGAATGGAAAGGGTAGGCCATACAATTATTTCAAAGAATCGCTAAGATCGGCCCGTAAGCTATGCTCCCCATACAAACGTAGTTTACTAATCATTTGGAAAACGCTATTCCAATTAAATTGATATTTAATATCTAATATCAGGTAACAAATATCTGTGTCTGCATGCTTTTGTTTTTTTTAAAAATCCAAACCGAATGAAATGAAAGCAAAAAGAAAATCTTCATACGAATTTTGTTTTCTCTATGGTTTGACCCAGAATACATTTACCGAAAAAACAAAGGCATGCAGACACAGATATTTGTAGCCTAATATTAGATACCAAATATCAAGTAAGTTGGAACATTGGTTTTCAAATGATTAGTAAACTACGTTTGTATGGGAGGCGAAATTTTCAGGTGCTTACGGGCCGACCTTAAGTTCAGGTGTCAGATTCTTGTAACGTGATGCTATATATTATAGCTGTGTATTAAACGCAGATAACCTGTGCCCTATCATGTAAGCGGTTTCCCCGAATATCAAAAGCTAACGAAACGTATCATAACTTATGCATCATTGATACAACAACTGGGTAAAGTTATAAATGGTAATATAGCCGCAAAAAGGTTGGTGTAAAATTTATATGGAGACGGGTAAACAAACATCTTTCTGAATTGTCATGATGATGGAACGGCTATACAAAGTTTCTTAAATGCAATTCCAAGAAAGTACACCTCAAAACAATATTTTTTCATGTATATAGTAAGACATGCCCGAAGACGCCCATGGCTTTTGAACATTTACGAGGGCATTTAAAATCATAACGGCTGGCCTGGCGCGCCTTTACACTATGTTTGAAGAAAGAAGGTACTTTGGGGGAAACACCTCGACGGGGGTGCATTTCAGTTTACCGACACTATCAATGAATTAATTATTTACAGGAGCAGTTGGTTCTAATAGAAGGAGGTCGCGACAAAAAAGGTAACGATAATGTAAATCGCTGAAACTGGGTTCACAAGATAAAGACCAACCCTATGAAGCTAAATGTGTCAGTCTGCCTGTTCCAAGTGGTTGCGTTACGTATATAAAGCGCCTTAAAAATGTGTTATTGTGACAAAAAATATATATGATAAAGTAAATGGATGCAAATGACGAAGCATGAAAGTATCAGTACATACTTGGTTAGCAATACAAAAACTGAACAAATTTTTGCTTGCATTTCGTAGTTATAAGCGATTTAGGTTACAGATATAAGTTTAGGTATATTTAAGTATTTAATTAAAAAAATCGACCGGTTATTGTTCCATAATTAATAGGTATCAATGTTTCTAGACAATCAGTATATTAATCAGCAGGTACATACCAACATCTATTTTACATAGCCAATCAAGATAACGCAACCACTTGGCGCAGGCAGACCGACATATTTAGCATCAGAGGGTTGGTCTCTATTATGTGAACCCAAATTCAGCCATTTACCTTATCGTGACCAAAAATGTCGTGACCTCCCGGAATATTCGTCCAAATGGGACGGAAGGATTCTCCCTGGTATAGACGATTCAACACAGACAGATACCTTTCGGAGTTGGATGGTCTCTAAATGAGGTGGGGTGTGAATAGACGCATGCAGGTGTGCATACCTGGAGGTGCGCAGCGCATGCGCGGAGAGCTGGTGCGGGGCGGCGGTGGCGCCCGCGCCCGCCGCCAGCGCGCGTTCCCGCTCCAGCTTGGTGGCGCTCTTGGTGCGCTTGAGCGGGTTCCCGCGGAAGGAGCGCTTCGTGAAGAAGAACGAGGCGAGCCGCGAGGGGCTGTGCTGCGCGCCGCCGCCTCCTCCAGACGCTCCGCCGCCCGGCACCGGCGTGCTCGGCGCCGAGCCGCGCCGGCACGCCTTCTCGTACGACGTGTCTGTGGGCAAGCGAGACGACACGTGTTACACTTCAACCTTCTGAACTCCACCAGCGCTCTCCATTTCGCTCGATCGCTTGCTCTCTTCATCCAGATGCCGCCAGTAGCATCGATCAGGTTGTCTGTCTAACCATAGAAGAAGGGATAGATAGCCGACGTCATATTAGTGTTGAATTGGGAAATTATCCGCGGTGGCGTTGCCATTCACATTACAGAATACAATCCATGGTCTAACGAGCCGCTGGACTTCTTGCAATACGTTTGCCTGCATGGTCTCCACTCCAAAACTCCATGGCCTATCGGTTCTTTTTTTTATGAAAAACCGGTATGGGTGGCTGTGCTGAGTACCAAAGGTGCTCAGAAAAGCCAAAAACACTTCGCCTCGCGAAACCACGCTCAGCGAGGTACCATGCCAGCGGATTTGCGGACTATCGCTGAGTTATCGAGCTCGTTCAAATTACGCTTGAAGACTCCCAGGTTATAGTATGAAGAAAGGCATCCGCCGTCAGAAAGTTTCATATACTGGCGGTGCGGCAGAGAAATTAGTTTGGGAACCGGTTCGTTCTCAAAAGCCTAATGTCAACCACAAGGGGGTGCTCTGATTCTCTGCGGCGGGTGCTCCGGATATAGGTAGGAAGGTTGTACGGCAGACATGGCAATCCCATTTGCCACTTCAACTTTCAATTCGCTTAAAATAATACATTTGAAAAGGCCTTCGCTTCTCCAGTTGGCAAGAAATTAAATTGTCTTCATCGCGCCGGCGGAATACAGATTCACGACAATACAATAAAAGAAGACGCAAGCGGCCGCGGGGGTGGGGCTGGGAGGGGAGAAGGGTCCCGCATGTCGCACTTCCGGCGGAAGCGGCAGCTCGCCCTGCTGTCGTCCACCGAGCAATGCATCGCGTACCTACCTACTAAACTATAATTACATACGCGCATAAAGAGTCTCAGCAAGAGAGACTCATGCTGAGATTGAAAGACAGTTTTTGTTCTCAAATCTTCCGACTGTCAATTTTTTACATAAAATGCATGGAATTAATGTAAAACTTGACAGTTTGAAGACCTGGGAATCGTCTTAACACCCAAGAACTGTCTTTGAATCTCAGCATCAGCGTATCTATCTGTCAAACGTGCTCGGAGGGCAGATTTTGCAATTTTGCTAAAGACTGCTGCTTGGTTTCGCGCGTTTACTTCCTGCGGTAATACGTACACTCGTCACGGGGCGGCAGCGGTTGTGACCGTCACGTTTTGAGCGACTGCGTGACGCCGTCCACGCCGCCCGGTGCCGCCGACAGCAGCGACACATTTGCATATTGAGTGAGCCTCGGCCAGCCGACGGATGCGGGGTTGCTTGGTGGCATAATGTTGTCGTTACCGATAGAGCAATGGACGTAAAACGGTTGCGTTCGAACCAAAATATAAACTTTTCCCGTTGCCTTTTCCCAATCAATACGTAGCCACGAAGAAAACGAGTAAAACCTAACAATGCGTTGGAATTGATCGTATTTGCCACAATTGCTCTCCGATAGCGAGGCGGTGCGGTAGCGCCGTGGACTGCACTTCATGGATTGCCACCATTGTGTTTAATCCGGGCATGTCATGCAGTTCGTAGTCCATATACATCGCCAACGAGAAAAAAACAACCGGCCAAGTGCGAGTCGGACTTGCACACGATGGGTTCCGTACCATCTTACATGATTTAATACCAAACAATCTGGTTTTTTTGTATGTTTTTTGTATGTTCCTTTAATATTAATTTTTTTTTATTTTACCTATTTGATGTTATAGCGGCAAAATAAATACACACTCTGTGAAAAATCCAGCTGCCTACGTTCATGAGATATAGCCCTGTGACAGACGGTCGGACGGATGGACGGATGGACGGACGGACGGACGGACAGCGGAGGCTTAGTAATAGGGTTCCGTTGACACACTTTGGGTACGGAACCCTAACAAGAGGTTTATTTCTCTTGCACACCGTCAACGGATTTTTTTCCTAAATCAATCACGGCATACCGTTCTGCGCAACATTTAAAATTGTCTCTGTGGAACGTTTTAGTTATGTAGATCCCAATGATTGTAGATCCCCAACAGATAACTTAGCCGTAGTTTGCGGTTACCTAAGATAATAAAACAGACATAGTTGCGAGTTAGTTGCGACAATGTGCGCCGTCGTTAAGAAGAAAGGAGGAAATGCTGACGCTAGTAGATAGAGTCATCGACTCTACCTAACGAGAGAGACCTTAGGCAACGTCGGCGCACCTCGATCCGTTACTCTGTCTTTATTCATATCATGTACTATGTGCAAAGACAGTAAGGCAACCTTGTAGGCATATTTATAAAAGTATTCAAATCTCAACAATTATAACGAATCGTAATAACTCGCATAACTTGCCGTTTCGACGCGCTAAATGAGAGAAATGTACAGGACAGGTCGATCTGTACAAAACAGTGCTGCTTTGCTTACGGCATAAGGCTTATTATTTTTAAACTGTTACGTAACTTTAGACATTCTTCCTTTAAATTAGAGGTATATTGGCCGATGGAATTATTATGTGAAATATCACTGGTCAAATAGGTTCACGTGAAGAGTGTGTGATGACAATGAACAATTGTCCGTGTTTTACTTCCAGTTCAGTGTAGCTGCGCTCATAAATTGCACCTAATTCTTTCGGGAATGTGCTGTAATGGGCTAATACCATAACGGTAGATGTGTGGTATTAGCCGAGGGGTTAGTCACTCGAGCAAAAAGTGTACACCAGATTCCCAGTAGTCAAGATTTCCTTGGGATTTCTAGATTCCTAAAGATTTCCAAAGACTACCAAAGATTCTTAGAGATTCCTAAAGATTTCCAAAGATTCCTGGAGATTCCTAAAGATTTCCAAAGACTACCAAAGATTCTTAGAGATTCCTAAAGATTTCCAAAGATTCCTGGAGATTCCTAAAGATTTCCAAAGACTACCAAAGATTCTTGGAGATTTCAAATATACTGGGATTTCGTAAGATTTCTGAGGACTACCAAAGATTCCTAGAGACTACCAAAGATTACCTGGATTTTTAAGGACTACCAACACATTTTTGGTACATTCCAATGATTTCGGGATTTCTAAAGATTCTTAGTGACCACCAACGATTCATAGAGACTTATAATTGCGCGTTGCGCGCAGCACGTGTCCGTGACGTCATCGCAGACAGGCGGGCGGCGCGGCCGGCGGCGGGGGTCGGCACGGGCGCGGCGTCCGCGCGAGGCGGCAACAGCGCGGGCACGGGCGGCGGGGGCGAGCGGCGCCCGCAGGAGACGGCAACGGCGCGGCGGGCGGGGAGCCCCCGCGCCGTGGCCGTGCGATATTCGTTTTGGACATATTTACCCAGGCGGAATCCGGTTAAATTAGATCCCATATTATCTCAGCGATCTTTAGATCAGCGCTGATTTTTTCTTTCCCTGAGGCATTATACAATACCATTTTTGAATCCACAGTACATATTTCACATACTAAATTTCAAGATGAGGTACTCCGCTCTTTCGAAATCTCTTAGAATCTCAGCCATCATTAGGTCAGGGTTGATTTTTTTTTGCCTGGGTCATTATAAAAGGCTATATTTGAAACCTTAGCAAATATTTCACGTAGAAAACTTCGCGATTAGGTAGGTACTCTTCTTTTTCGAAATCCCTTGCAGTCGTATTCACTGTGAACCTGTAAAAACTTGGTACGAGATTAGCACCGGACTAACCATACAAAAACCGGTTTACTTCGACCTTAATACGCGTAGTAAAGTTAGTCCGCCCCGACCTCGGTTCACAACATACCTACAATCATCTAATTATTTAATCAAAATACATACAATAAACACAGTAAACAAACCGGCCAAGTGCGAGTCGGACTCGCACACAAAGGGTTCCGTACCATCGTAAATGATTAACACCAAAAAATCATATTATTTGTATTTTTTTATTATCTTTAAATTTTACTTATTTGTTGTTATAGCGGCAAATTAAATACTCACTCTGTGAAAATTTCAGCTACGTACTTATTACGGTTCATGAGTAACAGCTTTGTGACAGACGGACAGACGGACGGACAGCTGAGGCTTAGTAATAGGGTTCCGTTTTCACCCTTTCGGTACGGAACCCTAAAAAGTAGTATACGCATGATAACCTTCTATTCGCTTAGTACGCGTATTAAGGTCGGACTAAACCGGTTTTTGTTTGGTTAATCCGGTGCTTATCCCGTACTAAATTTTGACAGGTTTACTCTGAATACGGCTGAATATGTTTTGGAATTGTGTCGTCGGGCACACGCGGGGTGCGCGCTGCGCACACTCGTGCGCACACGTGTGCGTGATTTCTTCGCAAACTGGCGGCCGCGCCCACGGCCGCGCTATCATTGTTAGATTAGATCCCGTATTATCTCAGCGATCATTAGGTCAGCCCTGTTTTTTTTTTGCCTGATGCATTATGCAATACCATTTTTGAAGCCATAATACATATTTGACATACTCAACTTCACGATGAGGTACTCCGATCTTTCGAAATCCCTTAGTATCTCAGCCATCATTAGGTCAAAGTTGATTATTTCTTTGCCTGGGCCGTTATAAAAGTCTATATTTAAAAACCTAGTAAATATTTCACGTACTCGAGATAAGGTACTCTTATTTTAAAAACCTTTACAGTCTTATTCAGAACTAACCTGTCAAAACTTACGTACTGTACTAGAATTGCACCGGACTAAGCATACAACCGGTTTAGTCCGACCCCGACAAGATTATCTGAGATTACAAAGACTTTGATCGGATTGCCAATGATTCGCTTAGGATTCCTACACTCCCTGGGAGTACTCGAGACTACCCAAGATTTTCCTATTCCTCGGACTCCCGCCCAGGATTACTCGAGATTTCCATTAATTTGAAAGGATTCCCAATGATTTCCTTGGTATTCTCAGATTCCTTAGGATTACTCGGGATTACATAAGATTTCCAGATTCCTCGGACTCCCATCGGATTCCTCGGACTCCGCCTAAGATTACCCGAGATTTCCATGAATTTGATAGGATTCCCAATGATTTCCTTGGGATTTCCAGATTCTTTAGGATTACTCGGGATTACATAAGATTTCCGAGATTCTCCGGACTCCCACCAGATTCCTCGGACTCCCACCTAAGATTCTTGAGATTCCCAAACGATTGTACACCAGATTCCTTGAGTGAGTGACCCCTCGGTATTAGCCATGCATGTCAGGTTGCATAAAAAAACCTAAGCTCGCTAACGAAGGAGTCAAAAATTATATAAGAAGCGACTCTTTCAGTATCAAATATTCGTTGTCATGTTTCATTGACCGAGCTAGCTTGGGAAGGAACAATGACTGGATGGCGAGAGACATGTTTCAAAACAACCTGTTCAAAAGAAAGGAACAAAGCCAACACATCATAACATTGACGCATCTTGTGAGTCATTAGTTGCGAGTTTTGGCGCGTTCATTTCTTTTTCCGGGAGTAAAGCAGGCTACCGCCCAGTATGCAGTTTCTTTTAGGGGCTGGGCCCGGGATCTCAATGCGAAGGTCACGCAACATCAGCCTTTAGATGCGTTGCACGTCCGGCCAGACGCCCGCGCCGCCGGAAATGAGCGAACGTGCTCGAAAACATCCGAAACGGCGAGGCGGGCCTTCCGCGCAACAATACACGCACCGTTACCGAACCAGACGTGCTCCGAACGAATTTATATCCCCGAGAAAGAGAATGGAAAAACATATTGAATTCTTCTAAATATTGAGTTCTTTTTATTTAGTTTTTGTTCTTTCTATCAATGAAGTGCTAATTGTGAGGAGACCATTAAAAAGTTAATTTCCATTCGGAACCAATCTCGTAAATGCGAGCATAATCAAACTTCTAACATTTTTTAAAGTAATTTATGTGATTTTTATGCGACTGGGCAGGGATGGCTAAGCCACAACACCCTCAAAGTCATGATATTAGCCCGACACACCGAACTCCCCAAAAAAAAAATCCCTTCATGAGCACGGCCATATTGAACTGGATGGAAGACACACACAATTTATCTTCTCCGCTTCGAGCAACGACCAGATGAACGAAACCTTTACTAACCCTACAGTTCTTATCTTAAAATACAGTTTCCAACAGTCGCATGCTTTTCTACAAACTTTTAGCCATAAAAACACCAAACATTATTAATATTTTGTGCATGTAAAATATAAGCAACGAGAAATACAAGCTGCGAACGAGCACGTATTGAAGGAAGTACTTATAAATGAAAACCAAGCATCATAACAATAGCGAAGACGCTACGGAAGAAGACAAACAAATGCAAGCTCATCAAGCCGCGCCCGCTCCGACGATGAATACCACAGATTTGTCTGAAGCTGACGAAGCAAAATGTTAAGAATGGCCCTGATGAGATTGTTGATGTCGTCGGTTATTGTTAGTAATACCAAATTGTAGGGAACGCAAAACGGCTTACTTATAAACGCTAATATGATTTATGCTAGTTATAATCGCCATGGACACGGTCCACACGCTTGCAATTTAGGTCTACATACAAACTAGTTTTTGTCAACTGAACAAAACTGGGTGCAAAAACAACGGTGTGTTCGAGATAGCTTGTCCCATTTTCTTAATGGCATTCTGACTGGGCTTGGGTAAAACATGTACACACCGTTTGTGAAAAGTTAGATCGTGTGGACCAAGTGTGGACGTTGCTACTGATAAGGTCGACCGACAGGTATCAAGGTTTATGGCTATTTTTAATCGATGTTCTTTCTGCAGCATCCACCATTAAATGTAATTTTAGTATTGGCAGCAACATCAATATCAACATAGAACAAGCGATGCCATTATGTTACGATGGACCGCGACTGCAACCACCTGCCGCCGCTCACTCTTGCGCAACTAAATGAGCGCTCGCGAGAAATAAGAGCACGCCCACTTGGGAAATAATGACACTGATAATTTTCTAAACTAAACTTGCCACCGTGACCGAAGCCACACTCTCCGGCGATCACGTTTTTATGAAGTTAATGGAGCATAAACCAGAACAACGCCGCCGGCCCGATGTTACCGATGAATGAATACAAAATATTGAAAGGTACCTGAATGAACGGCCACGTCGTCGTCGATGTCCAGGCAGCCCCTGCGAATGCTGAGAGGACTGTTGGCCATCTCCGCTTCGCTCTTCTTGATGAGGTCTCCGATGACGTCGCACCTCTCGCCGCCGCCGGCTTCGACGAACCGCTCGTAGTCGACGGCGAGGTCGGTGACCACGGAGGCGGCTTCCTCGAGCCCCTCCTCCACGTGGCGGGCGGCGATGCTGCGGAGCAGCGAATTGCTTCGGGACAGCTTCGTGCTGCGCGAGCGCCGAATAAAGTTCAGCCCGGGAAGCCGGCCCGGGCTCCGGTTCGGGCTGTCCGGCGTCACCGTTATCTTGGGAGCTCGAAATATCGACGTCGAGCTGCTGCTGCCTCGGATCGGCGACGGCCCGTTGAGGTTTTGAGGCAGAGTCTTCGACTTCTCTCTCCCCGGCGACAGCATGCTCGGCGAGTCCGGGACGAGAGATAGGTTCGAATTCATGATCGACAATTTCGAAACGGTTTTCGGACCGATACTCGCCGGGGAGTTGTTCAGTTTACTGGACGAGACGGAGCCGCCGAGCGGCGCGAATATTCTATCGACGCGGGGCTCGCACGACGTGGTGCTGCGAAGCCGCGGCTTGACGGCGCGCGACGGGCGCATATCGGAAACGAGCCGGGGACTTCTCAGCTCGCGGTGCTCCTGCATTCTGGCGAGCGCCTCGTTCGAGCTCAGCGCGGAGGAGAGAGGCCGCCGGACCCTCCTTTCCGGACTGAAAACGCTGATGTCGCTTTCGCTCTCCGTGACGGACGAGTCGAAGAACTTCGGTATCGAGAGTTTTCCGTTCTCGGGGGTCGACGCGGAGCCAGCGCTCCGTTTTCTCGGGCGGCCGACGAGGTGAGGCGGCAGGCCGGACAGGAGCGCATCCTTCTCTTCCGGCGAGAGAGGCCGGTAGTTGTCGAAGCTCTCGAAGAGCGGAATGTAGAAGACGGACCGGCGGCGCGAGTGGTCGTCGGCGCCGGTGCTACTCGAGGCGAGGCTGCAGTGGGAGCCATTCGACATGGTCATCATAGTGTGCGACGCGAGATGGGCGCGGGGCTTGCCGCCGGCGCCATCGGTTACACTGTCACTGAATCGTATTACCGATTCGAGCGGCCGAGAGATTCTTCTCGCTGTTCGCGCATCGGCGGTTCGGACGCGCGCACGATTAACTTGCTAATGTCCAGATTTAGTTTCGTGCTTCGATCGTCTCGCTTCGCGTATTTCGGAGGCGTTCTGAGAACGGCGGTGGAATGTTGGAGTGAGTCTGAACGAGATGGTTTATTCATGAGTGCGGGGTGCCCTCCGCGCATCGAGAAGAGAATCGTCGCTCACAGCGACATCGTTGTGAGCTCACGCGAGGCTGGCATTAAGCGGCGCTCGGCCCTGGCCCGAAGCGTTTCGCACGATTTAACTCCTCGTACACCTCATTGCGTGCTCGCGTCCAAATAATTAGAAACTCGTGCGAATGTTGGGGTGTTATTCAGCAATAAAACTGTCGGTGGGGGTCAAAGGGAGGAGATTTTTTGGGAGTGTCGGCGAATGTGAATGATACAAGCAGATATCGTTCGGAAATACGCTTACTTGAATACCATATATTATTGAATACATCTTATTGAAATTAAAAAATTACACGATTGATAAATAGTTACATGAAGCAGCCGCAAATCGTCGTTGTGTCGGCGGCAACTTTATAAAACAGAGTCTCTTTATATGGTTTCCGTCGTTCCGAGCGTAAAGCGCCTAAAAAGCCCTACAATGATTTGATTCGGCGCAGGTGTAATAAATCGTTAAACGGCGGCGTCACGTCCAAATGGAATTCAATTCGCCCCCCCACCTACTGATTGTATTAGTGGCTAATGCAAGATTGTTTATTGAGATTTATTTTTAGGCGCGTGCATGCAATAGATTTTGTCACGTTTACCGCTCTTATGGATAACTACTAAATGATTTCACACGAATTCTAAGATTATTTGTTAAAAGTATTATAATAAAGCTCTCTCTAAAGTTATAAACGTATATGTGTTTATTTTTTCTGGGCTAGTAGTTGCTCCCCGTGCACTCGCTTCTAAACAATGTTTTCCTTTATCGAGAGAATCAACAGTTTTCACGTTATAACTGCATACTAATTTATTAATTTTACAAATCAAATAAATCAAAGCGTTAGTTTATAATATTAAAGTCGTCTGTTTCAGGTAGCAGCGGTATCAATACAAACTCATTAGATCTCATCAGGCAGCCGAATGTACCACGGTTAGTATAGTTGGTTTGTGGGAAATGCAGTAAGTTTATACGTCATTAATTATCACAAAAGAATCATAAATACATGCCAGAGACACCCTCTGACCCGGATGAGCCTAATGCCCACTTAGAACTAGTACATTACATATAGTGTAAAACGAATACGTCTCCTGTCCAGTTAAATAATGGTCGTGGACATGCAATCACTTCACAGTCAAGGCCGCATCCTAGTAGGTTCCGAAGCGACATTAGCACACGATATTGATCTGGTTCGCAGGCAGCTAAATGCGGACGCTGTCCGTGCATGATAAGATTGTGTCGGACGCTAGGACGAACGAAGGCCTTCAGTTGGCAGAGCTAGTGAGGCGACCCACTCATTATGTCGCAGTCAATTGAGGATGGAGCAGGCGGAGGATGTTAAAATTGCAAATCGATATTGCCATTTTTCAGCAGTTCTTTAAGGTGGCCCAACCCGGCGGGCCTAACTCATTCGCGGGCACGGTACAAAACCGTGCTGTTGCGCTCTGGGACCTTCTCTGTTTCAAAGAACAAGACAGGCTCCGCGATGAGGAAGATGCAACATGTCCACAAAAAAAAACAATGTGCATAGTGTATGATTTGGTAAGATTTACGAAAATTTTATTACAAAACGACTTATAGCTAAAAGTAAACCACGACCGCTGTAGTAAAAAATCTAAGAAAAACCAAACAGAACACGATACACAGGCGGAAGAAGCACGATTCAAGGCGGCCTGCGCACCAGAATCGGGTGCATGGCTACACGCCCTTCCTTCCTCGAAAATAGGTACAGCTCTGGATAACAATACATTTCGGATCTGCGTAGGACTGAGACTCGGTTGCGACATTGTCCAACCACACAAATGTGTATGCGGCGCTGCAGTTGAACACAATGGTCGACACCGCCTTAGCTGCTATAAGAGCGCCGGTAGACACTCACGTCACCATGCATTGAATGAAATTATAAAACGAGCATTAACTTCGGCCCACGTGCCATCTATCCTGGAGCCCTGTCTCAGCAGAGAGGATGGCAAGCGCCCAGACGGGATGACCTTGATCCCCTGGTCACACGGTATGGCTCTCGTCTGGGATGCTACCTGCGTCGACACGCTCGCGGCTTCACATATTAGGTCAACCGCAGGGACCGCGGGGTCTGCCAGTGAGACAGCGGCTAGAGCCAAAATCTCCAAATACCAGGCAATCATTAGCCAAAATTATAACTTCATCCCATTCGCAGTAGAAACTTTAGGTCCCGTTTGCGCAGCCGGAAAGCAATTGTTGAGCGAGCTGGGCAAGAGGCTGCGCGAATCGTCTGGGGACAGCCGAGCCGGGTCGTTCCTCCTCCAACGCATCAGTCTGGCTGTCCAGAGGGGGAACGCAGCGAGCGTTATGGGGGCCTTCCCGCACTCGGTGCCCATGGATGAGATTTTTTATCTCGTCTGATGGGCACCAGGGTTGTCGGGGGCCCCCGGCACTGCTGCAATCCCGTCTCGACTGCTCCTGGACGGTTTTCATTTTAGCTAGTACGTATTTAATTCTTGTTTTTGATATAGTTTTTATTAAGATTCGCAAATAAAATAAAGTTGAATAGATTATAAATCTTGATTAATGTCTGATGATCTTTTTAAGATATTCTTACTTTATCATTGCGTAATCCACCTCCAAAGTTATTGTATAAAACGCGCGAAAAATGCGAACTTTCGGACCTTATAACTTAGAAACCAAACACAATTTTACAATTCCAATGGTCATCAGACATCTAGTTCGATCAAATAAAGCTATTTTAAGCAAAATTTTGGATCTCTGACAAGAAATATGGGCGTGATCTTCTTTCCCCTTTTGTATGGGGAGATGAGCGGGATGGGCCACCTTAAGCAAAGAGTTGTAAGCAAATTCCAAAACTGGTCTAGCAAAATGTGAGAAATAACACATCAAATGTATAAAAAATATTTATTCGTCGCATAAAACATCATTTATGTAGATTCGATCTTGCGAATATATTAATCTAGTCTAGAGTCTAATTTCCCTGCTACCATAATTTTACTTTGTATGATTTCTCTGACACCACACTTTTACGTTGTCAAATTCTACTGCTAGGAGACTTTTACTCTGTCTAATTTCCATGCCACCAAACATTTACTTTGAATAATTTCCCTGCTAACATACTTTCCTAATTTTGTATAATTCTACTGCTACCTTATTTATACTTGTTCAAATTTCCTTGCCTTGTACTTGGTTTAATATTTTGCTACCAGACTTTTACGTTGTCTAACTTCGGAGCTACCAGTCTATCATCTTGTCTAATCTCAATAAAATTATATTTGCCCAAAGATGTAACACTATACGATCTTGTATTCAGTTCGATATTTCTCTCTTTATTTACGCGATATGTAAAGTTCATTGAGTGTAAATAGAATACAGAACGGACTGATTAATTCAATGTATGCTAATACAATCTAAAGTAACGAGACGGGGTCTATCCGCACCTACACATGATCACGGCAGACAGCGAGGCGTGGACACGTCGTTATCTTTCGCCAACATTGCATGCCAGTTGTAAATACTCTGCATGCATGTACCGTGCATGTATCGCGTTGAAAGCTACAGCGAGCTAATTAAATTAGTAGCGTCGGCTATATCTCCGTGAACTAATTGCGTGGCGCACACGCGAATTTTCGTCTCTCGCGTGTTAATTATGCAAAAATAGGTCTCCCATCTCCCCCCTTTATAGGCCGCACCCCGCCTTGCCACCACCCCCCTCCCCCCGCGCCCATATGCATAAACTTGATTGAAACAAATTCTTACTGTGCTAATGTTTTAAATTCTAACAAATGCATGAAGTGAAAAATGTTCTACGTACGCACGTATAGTGGATACGCAAAATATATATGTTACCTAAAAACTAGAAATCCACCAACCCAATTGAAACTACGATTTCACATGTTTTCTGTGACATCTAAAGCCGCATTTACATATGCTTTTGAGAACGCTTACGCCAGTATCCTAATCCTAAGTACGTGTTACACATACTTAGAACTATAATCGGTAATCTGGTTTGTTAGGCCAGCTTCGGCATGCTCACGCCCGCATAAGGCCCGGTGCACACTTTGTTTAGTGAAGCAGCGAGTTAGCTTGTCGCTAAGCACTCGTGAGAACCGACCACTTGGTCACCGACACCGACACACTGCATTTTTAGTTATTTACAGATTTAGGGCATATTTAGCCATATGCAAAATGTCATTGGCTTTGGACGGTTGCCAAAAGTACCGACGACAGTCTAGCAATGTGGAGTCTGTGCGCGGTTCTGATCAAAAAAGTTGGTGGCATAACAAGAGAAGCAATGCATTTTTAATTCAATCTTAAACACATTAGCTGTTAGTTGTCATGATTTTATTAACTACATATTAATCATTATTGAAACGAAACCGTTAAAAAATATATACCACAAGTCCTGAAATAATTGACCGTTCAGACAGTAAGTTGCATTGCGCAAAGCTCTCACTACCGGGCCACCATTGAGACCAATAAGACCCCCCGGAGGCAAACCCTTCTGTCACGGTTGCATCTCGTCCGAACCGGAAATTTTAGACACGGGACGCGGTTCCAGGAGGCGGTCGCCCCGCGTGACCGTGACCAGTCCAAGCGGCGACCACTCAAGGCCCAACACTGCTCCTAAATCACCGTATCGATTTCCTTCCGTGCTGACGTCTGTCCGGAAAAGAAATGGAGGACGCCGAGAAACAACAAGAAACGAGAAGAAACAAATGACAGTCTCCAACTGCCCGCTCAGCGTTCGTATCGCTGAAGATGCTCGCAATTAGACGGTGGACCGTGCACGACGTCCGAGCAATTAGTGTCGCCTCCGCTGACCCGCTTTCGTCGCGTCTCAGCGCTTTTCCGTTCCATTGCATAAGCGGCTGGTAGGGCTTCCTCGGCTTTGGGTTTGTTTTCACACAGCGATGCGACCTCGGACACGCCTCAATCACGGTTGATCCTGGACACGATTATGTCGCTCTTCGATTCTTCCATAGTGCAATAACACAAGATATGATCATCAAAATATTAATTAAAACGCTTGAGTATCACCGTAAATACAATATATTTTACGTTATTATACACATAATATATTTTTCCATTTCATTTTAAAATATTTTTTAAGATACTTAATATTTTCTTTAGTTTTTGGTTTTTTATTTTTTTCTTTTGCCCGCCACACCGCACCTCTCCTACGTCTCTAAGGTTGAATGTCAGAGAATGCCTCATGGCATTAATTCCGCCTTTTTGTGAACCATGCTTGCAGGCTTGCAAATAAAGATTTTTTTCATTTCATTTCATTTCATTTTTCATTTCATTTCATTTCATTACATAACTAAATCAATTTAATAAATTACGAATAGTGACATTTGATGAGTCAGGGGATCAAAGATGATTGTATTCTAGCATCTATGGTAACAATCAACTTTCACGACAAACCGACGCATCTATTGACTCACGTGCTCTGCGTCATCTCACCAAACCGCGAACTAAATACACGGACATAGACACACCCACGCCTTTTCTAAACAGCTGCAACAATCTGTAGAAAAGTATGGCCAATTAGAAATCGGAACTGACATGTTCTAAAGTTATAGTACAAAAATAATAACAGCTATGGTATCACATCGACCGCGGGCAATGTGTGGACCGAGGCTGTCACTTGTTTTTTAAGTACCGTGAGCGAGGGTAATACACGTAATTTCTACACAACGTGTACAACGCGTAATTTCTTTACATAGAAGAAAAAAACTGATAATCGTTTCGTAACCATTAAATATTTTGCAACCAAAAGACCCGCAGTCCCGCAACCATAACCGCCACATCGCAATATCTAGTGTTTTAAAAATTTTGATAGCAGCCCACGAACTCGGCTCGCAACCATCGCACGAACTAGGCTCGCCTTGGCCCCGAGACAGTTTTGAATGACCAGAAGCCCCGAAGAAAATAATTTAACATTGAATAATTGTGGTAATCATGCACGCATCTTCGACGTCGTAATCGCACGTACCATTTAGATTTACAAAATACATTTGGAACGGCTCACCTCTCCCTGTGTCATCAATGTTGATACAAAATAGCAACTATTAGTCATCTGTGATCGTATGTCATAATACTTTCTTCAGCGAGTTGAAATCGATATCGATAGGACACAGCATTCGTAAACCTATGCCGCTTTCTTCGCTAACGTAACTCTTACGAATACAAATATAAACAAAATATCTGTATTTTTATTCGTAACGTAAACTATGGGCGATGATTCAAAATCAGACCTTGGTAAGAGGTTTTCTTTTAGTATTAAGCAAGTACGCCGCTTATTTAAACGAATGTGTAGAGTAAAATGATATGATTGATATTAATATTATTCTACACATGTATGTGGGTACATTATAATATTCTAGGAATATACATCACCGTAAATTCAATGGAAAGATGAGTAAGAAAACACATAAATAGAATCCCGGAGTCAGGCGCACAATGTAGCCATGATTGACTCAGCAAATCTTGATGCAAATATCTTTGTAAATATAACTAACTATTGAAACATAACATTAATCATAACAATTTCGTCGATGTTTTGGAATTTATTTTGGAGTTATTTATTTATTGACACATCAGCAGTGATAATTTTCACAGCTGTTCAGTGTTTAGATGATCTCGGTGGAGCCGATCAAATGGAAGCATCCATTTGCAACGAAACTGTTTCCAGAAAGCAACATCAAGCCGAAGACAAAAACGAAGCAGCCGACGTGAGAGCGGGTAACAAACGTCAGGCAAATAAACAGCTAGGAGCAAACACATCAAACAGATGCAGACAGTTGCAATTACCAGGCGAGTGCGGGACGGCAGAGCGGTGTGTGAACATGTTGAACTCGGCAAGACTTAGTCGGGGGCCAAGGACTCACTCGCGAGAGTGTATAGCGAAATGTGCGATGCACATGTTGACCATACTAACTCTTTATTATATATCTTTATTATATATTAAATCTTTATTAAGACTCCGATATTCTAACTGAGTCATGGCTAGTGCCTAAAAACATCATTGGGTGAATCGAGGTACTTTCTTTAGAAATGGAAGAAACAGATTCCACAAACTTGGAAGAAATCAGTTCAGAGTCTTCTCATTAATAATTGAGAAGGCTCTGAACGGATTAAAATATTTTTGTCTAACAGCATGCGCGTGAATACTATTATTTATGCGCATAATACAATTAGTCGATCAAGATGTTAAACTTTCGAAGAATAATATGGACGGACGTTGCCTCATAAACCTATACACCGGAAATAGATACAAATTGTAGATCTCAGTCTGTCATATTGATGTCAAACATAGAGTAAAAGGGACAGAGGCATTATTTCCCTTTCAAGTGTATACATTTGAGCGGGTCCACCGATGAACGATAGTGGCGACCGCGAGGTCGAGGAGCCCGGCCACGCCGCGGGGGGCGCTGGTGGTGGTGTGGCGCGGTTCGGTGTCGGCGTCGTGTTGCGTGCTGCGGCGCATGCGCAAGTGAACGGGTTCCACTGTATTTACATTTTACGCTTATTTACTGGTGATGCGGTTCGCGGCAACCTAGACGGCGAACTAGTTGAGAAAGCAAACAGAGCAGGCCTATTCTAGAGAGTATCAAGTGCTAGACTCATAATAAAATAGGATTGAATGCCTTCTTCGGTATTATTGAAGCTGTTAGCTTAAAAAAAAAGCAGGATTTGTTGACGTTGATATGGGAACTTGGAATTCTATTCTTGGATCATATCTGAAATTGAGGATTTCGAGGATTTGAACGTTTGCTCCATCTAAAGTTACCTGTACACTGCACGTGTCATTTAAAACTGCTCTGATGCAATACGCCGCGAGACGTTTCATTCTAACCAAGGACACAATATCTATACATCTAAATACAAACTGGAAATACGAGAATATTGGCGGTCGCACCTCCGCCATCGCTGAGAAACGACATAACATTACCACATCGGTTGCTCCGTCACGGCGTGCAACCTTCGCGTTTCTCTGCGCACACTCACAACGCGCGTTTTGCCGAGATTCAAAGACAGTCTTTGAACTGTCTTTGAATCTCAGCACAGTATATACTTCACAGCACAGTAGTGTACTTTTCGTGATGGCTGTGAAATAATAAAACCTTTATATTTATTTCTGAGGTGATTTTATGTGCAAAACGTAAAGGTTATTGTTAATTATATGCCTCTAAATCCCGCATCGGCGATTATTATTTAAGAACGTAGAAATATTCTTTAAAAAGTCTGAAAGATAATTACTGTGACATGTATTTCTTCATAACACAAACAAATAATCTATACTAATATACAATAAGGCTGAAGAGTTTTTTTTTTGTTTGAACCCCTCTTAATCTCTGGAACTACAAGCCGGTTTTAAAATGTTTTTATTTGCGTTTCATAGCCCAATTCTTCAGGAAAGTTAACATCACGCTACGACCCTCAGGTGTCAAGCAAAAAGAAAAAAAATCAGAAAGATCGCTAGAAAACGAAGTAAAAGTGCAGGCGGGCGATGCGACGCGGTGGTTGAGGGTGCATTTACCGGGCTCCGCTCGGGTGATTGTCCAAAACGGAATTGACCCGAGCGGAGCCGAGAACCTCAGCTAGTAATAGCATATTTCAGTCCAGCAACAAATCTGCGTGTGCAGATGTATGAACCGGTAAATTTACGCAATTGAATTTAATTTGCAAGTACGTCGCAGCTAATTCCATAACAGTGCTCGTCAAATCAAAAGGCCGGAAGTGGCCAATCGTAAATGGCTAGACCAGAGGCGGTGAGAGCGGGAATTACAGCAAATAGATGCAAATTGCACGGCGAATTTCGAATGATTTATAAGGAAGCTCCGTATTGCCATCGGCTGAAATCGGCAGGTGAATCTGTACTATTGATTTCTTCATTCAATCGCTATATTCTATGCCAGTCATACAAAATGAAACTGACCGACATTTTTTAATGCAAAACCGGTATGAGTGGCTGTGATGAGCGTCCGAAGGTGCTCAGAAAATGCCTGGAGTAATGGAGTTCGAAATCAGTATTTGGATTGAAACAAGGTAACTATATCGGGTTGGTACAAAAGTACACTTTGGATTGAATGAAAGATGGCCACCATCATGGATCACCATCCAGTTCAATAGAACCGTGCTCTGGCATGGCACTATTAATTCGGGAATGCAGTACGATAGGATAATACAATACTAGTAATATATGACAAGTACGACAGTGCGTCAGCGGAAAGCAGTGGTTCCGTACCGCTAAGGGCCGGGAGGACTGGAGAAAAATTGGAGAGGCGTATGTTCAGCAGTGGACGCAAACACGCTGACTGACTGACAATATATATGACGTCCACTAAGTACGAACTTGACATATCCTGTCAGAAACTTCCGAGTTCACCGTTGAGTCAATCAGTCATGCACGTTTAGCCCTGACACAAACACGGAACTATTTCACAGCCACGAAACTTGCTCGTTAATCGTTAGTGATAAGTTGGGCGCCGCCGCCGCAAACTTCAATACGCGAACCGCCCGCGGCGTCATTGTCAGCGTCGCTAGATCGTGCCTGTTAGATAAGGAAACTCAGCACCCAAAAGTTGACGATACCACTATAGGCAAAGATAAGCTTAGCCCCATAGAGACCCAAAAGTTAAGGCAGCTTAACGTGACTTGTTTACGTCGCAGCGAACTCTCCGAAACTCTAGTTCAACAGAATAATATTTTAAGTAAATATACTTTTTCGTACTAAGCAGGTACGTTGCTTATTTCAAGGAATGTGAAGTGTGTTTACAATCGACCGTGAAGCAAGGACACATTAATTAAAGAAAGAGCTCAGTAAAAATAACTACTTTACGAATACTGTAGGAGAAGTCCAAATTATGGGTATACAGCCGGTGGCGAAATTGGTAGACACAACACCCGCGAATGGTATTGTTTGCGGGTTGGGGTCCAGCCTTGCAGTTTATTCGTTAAATAGTTATTTTTAATATGATCTTTCTTTAATTAATATGTGCTTGCTTCAACGTCGATTATACACGTACATATCACATTCCTTTGTGTATTGGACTAAATCAAGATATCACGAGGAGCGCGAACCGAAACAAAAGACACTGACGCGCACTACCTGCCAGGCGCGCTACCTGTCCCCTCCCCCGCACGCCTTTCACAATTATCTGCCTCGCCTACGACCGATACCCACGAAAAGCCCTATGATATTATTATGACTGCTTGCACCGAGATATAGATTGCCTTACTCACACATTATGCCCCGAAATATGTTCATTTGTATTATGTTGTAAATATACGATACTTAGATAATGTGTGTTTAGGACTGTAAGATAAATAACGTGTACAGCTCAGTTAAGTAACCTCAGGCGAGGCCACGATATGTTTTTTGATAATTGTGTTAGCTATAAGTCCTTTTAGAATAATATTGTAAATAAAGTATATGAGTCTTGTTGTAAATAAATGTATATACGTGCCGCATGACTCCACGAACAATATTATAATATTTTAGAAGCTATATGGTCTTAGTGTTTTATAACCTATGTAAAGCCACACGGAAGAAATATATGTTTTTGTTATTTTTGAGAATATATCATATACGAGATATTATGTAAATTTACGAAAAGTCCATTTTAAAATAAAAGCAGCGGACGCGCTCTGCGCGCCGCGGACGAATTTAGCACAACGACGCGCGCGCCCTCTTGGCGGCCGAACGAGGCAACTCGAAAAATGTACCATGTAAAATATCTTTGAAAGCAAGAAATTGTATTAAATCTTAAAGTTACGAATTTATTTGTACATGTATGGAAAGAGCGAAAAAAGTACCTATCGAATGATGTACCCAACACGAAAGTCTAGCATGTGTACCACGAATGGGGTTGAGGCAAAGTTATATTTATGCAAGAAATTGTAATGGGAGACAACAATATCGAGCCTATTTTACGAGTCTCCACAAAAGGCCAAAATACCTTATACTATTTGGATAGATCTCAGCGAGATCTATCCGCACATATGTTTAGATTTTAAGTCCAACATGTACAACCAAAGATATAAGGCTAGAGCAGTACATTTTGTAAAACGAAATAGGAATCAAAGTACGGAGAGGCTCTAGTGGCCGTCTATTTTATTACTTTTCAAGGTAGTTAAGGAAATTAAATTTCAATATACGTTACGTTCGCTACAACATTACGGTGTTTTATTCTGATCGAAATACTACGCTTCGGTTCCGGCACCACGACCCCTGACCTACGAGATCTCCGGATCGACATCGAGTCCTGCAGGGAGGCACCCCGTCGGCTGGAACTGGAGGTAGCGGACGTCGCTACGATCGAGCTATCGGAGACCCTGTACCCCGCCGCCTCCGCCCGCCGTCCACGTACTACAGTCCACTGAGCTTCGGGGGGTGGCGGATACATCTGGTCCACTTCGAGCCGGATCCAGTCCCTGCGACCTGGATCACGACAACATCATGCCGATCACGAGAAGCCGGAAGAACGCGGAACGACCTGCGGCTGCAACAAGAACTCCGTCGGAACAAGCCACGACCGCGGCCATCTCCACGACGCCAGAGGCCGCGACCAACCCCACGACGTCCGGCCCCCCTGCGCCACCCGAGGGAGGGACCGACTCACCGAAGCAGCCGTCCGGGACGCCGCCGACAGAACGAGCCGAGAGGACCGCCACGCCTTCCACACGTCCACGTGCCACCGCGACGGAGACCAACACGTGGTCTCATGGCACCACGACGGCGGACACGCACGACACCGTGCGACCACGACCAGACAACGGACCTCCGGCACCGGCACGCAGCGGACGAGCGGCATCTACGACCAGCACGGCCAGATCCAGACAGCGACGTCAGGCCGAGATGGAGCTGGCCAAGCGGAAGCTGGAAGAAGCCCAAGCAGCGACGCAGCTAGCCCAGGCGCGGCTAATCTGCCTAGAAGAAGAATCATCGTGCGGCGGCGACGACCTCGACGAGCCGAACCGGGAGGAGCTGACCCGAAAATGGCTGCAGCAACAAGAGGACGCGAGACTGCTGCCAGCCGAACGAGCCCCGCACGTGAACGAGCCTGTGTGCAAAGTGACAGTACCTGTGCCCGAAGTGACGATACCTGTGCGCGAAGTGACGATACCTGTGCGCGAAGTGACTGCTCCTGCCCACCGAGTGACCGACCCAGTGCCTGCGAGGGAGCGAGCCTGGAACGCCGACGCCGCAGCCGCCGCATCGCCGGCCACCGCGGACCATGTGAGTAAGGCTATTTTATATCTTGGTGCAAAGCAGTCACTTAACGATCTCCCTAATTTTGATGGTTCCATTGGGCAATGGTATATTTATGCGGACACGTTAAATTCACTTTTAAATAATAAAAGTTTGTCCGATCGCGATGTTTTTGCAAAAGTTCAAAAGTCACTGCAAGGAGAGGCGCGCCGCACGGTTTCAGTACTTTTGAATCACCCGTCAAATCTGAAAAGAATTTTTAACCGGCTAGAAGATAAATACGGGTCCCCTTCTATTGTTGTGTCTCAAATGTTAACTTCGATAAAATCATTTCCGAGAATTCGCGACTCAACAAGCCGAGAAAGTTTGTGTGATTTGGCTACACTTATTGGAGGTCTCATGTCTGTTGTATATTCGGATTCCGTGTCTTATTTTAATAATTCCGACCGCGCAGCAAACTACCGAGCTCGCGTTGAAGATACCGATTTGCTTAATAGTATCGAAGATAAGTTACCGGAGCATCTACGTCATATGTGGTGGCTTCACGCGCAGAACGATCAGTCGAAACAACCTCCAATTTGTATATTTGAGCGATGGTTAGACCAAATCGCACACAACATCCCGAGACGTTTTGATTTAGCAACACCCGCAGTAGCGTCAAGTGGCGCGCCTCAGCCAATCAGGGAGCCGCGCAACCTCCCACGCGCTACGTACGCCCGACCCCCACTCCCGCCGCATCCACGAGTGTTCGCTGCTACCGCGAGCGAGAATTTTAAAAGCAGCGACACTAAATTTGTAAGAAAATGCGAGTTGTGCGAGCAAGACGGACATGAATATAATTATTGTTCAAAATTCATGGGTATGTCGGTTGACGATAGATTTTTAACGGTTCAGAGATTAAATGGATGTTACCGTTGCTTAAAGGTAGGGCATCGCGGCAACTATTGCCTTAAGAGTAAGTCACGAAAAACTCACCCACTGTTGAGGAGGTCCAACGAACAAAAACATAATCCGACCTCTGAAACAGAAGATAAACGCGAAGTTGACGTAGGCTGCGTAAGTTGCTCCAGCAAAGTTCTATTGAAAATATTGCCTGTGATTTTACGCGGACCTAACGGAAGTATTAAAACGTCAGCTTTCCTTGATGACGGGTCAGCTACCACGTTAATGAACGAGGACCTCGCTACGAAATTAGGGCTACCGGGGCCAACGAGTGAGCTGACCCTACGCGGCATAGCCGGAACTACGACCGACGCGTCTCGTCACGTAGGATTGCACATTAAGGGCGCGGACAGTAAAGCCAAAGAATTTTTTATTAATGCCAAAACGATGAAAACGCTTCATTTGCCGGCCGCGTCGTCGATACCGACGGCGACGTTACGGGCCTTCAGCCATTTGAAAGGAATTAAGCTAAATTTAGAAAATCCTTCGCCCGTAGGTATTTTGATAGGTCAGGACAACTGGCACCTTATTGTGGGCCGGCAGATAAGAAACGGTGCACCTAACGAGCCGGCAGCCTCATTTACTCACCTCGGATGGTGCATTCACGGGCACTTGAACGGCCACAGAAATGAGAATAACGTAAATTACGTGATGCACGTTAATACCGACGTATCTGAGTTAATTCGACGGCACGTAGGAGCCGAGGAAATGGGAGTCGAGCCCAAACAACGCATTACGCCGAGCCTCAGGCAAGCTCACAGTATTCTGGAAAGTACAACAAAAAAGATCGACGGACCACGTTGGGAAACCGGACTCCTATGGAAGGACAGCGATACCAGTTTCCCGCCCAGCAGACGTCACGCGGAAAAGCGGCTACGTTCCATCGAAATCAAAATGGAAAAAGATACGGATTTCGCCGAACGATACGCAGATAAAATTAATCGTTACATCGAACAGGGTTATGCACGGAAGTTAACGTCTGCCGAGGCAGGAAACATCAGCCCACGTACATTTTACCTGCCACATTTTGCTGTGTATAACCCGAATAAGCCTAACAAGATCCGCGTGGTTTTTGACGCCGCCGCACGGAGCGCTAGTGTAGCGCTCAATGACAAGCTGCTCAGCGGACCGGACCTGTTGAACTCGTTATTAGGCTGCATATTCAGATTTCGGCAAGGAGCAGTCGGATTCACCGCCGACATAGAAGAAATGTTTTTAAGAATAAAAATAATCGCCGCGGACCAAGACTCACAACGCTTTCTGTGGCGAAGCGACCGAAATCAGCCGAAGGCCGACGAATACGTGATGACGTCACTTCTGTTCGGAGCTACCAGCTCGCCGTGCTCAGCCCAATACGTAAAAAAATGTCAATGCAACCAACGACACGGAAGCCAGCGATCGAGTCAAGCACGCGATAATCCGAAACCATTATGTTGATGACATGTTGGACAGCACTAACAGCCTGGAGGAAGCGCGAGAAATCATCAACGGCGTACGAAAAACGCACAGAAAAGGAGGTTTTTTCATAACCTCCTGGGCAGCATCGAACGAAAAGGCATTAAGCGATGTACCGCCCGAACACCGAGCCAGCGGAACGGTCACACTAGCTCAACAGGAAGCACCGAACCTACGAACGTTGGGCCTGCACTGGAACCCAAGAGAAGATGTCCTCGCATTCGACTTATCTATGAAAAAACTTAAGACTACGATCGTCACCGGCGAGCAACGACCTACGAAACGAGAGGTGCTGAAGTTAGTTATGACGGTATTTGACCCCGTTGGCATACTGAGCCCAATAACAGTAAAATCCAAAATACTTTTACAAAATATTTGGAAGTCCGAAGTAGGCTGGGACGAGAAGATCTGTGAAAATGATTACGAGAATTGGAAAGTATGGTTGGCCGAACTCGAAACTGCAAAGGAAGTACATGTACCTAGACACTATTTCAACGGAACCACGGAGTCACCAGTACGACGCGAGTTACATATTTTCGCAGATGCAAGTTCCCACGCGTACGCCGCCGTTGCCTACTTCCGGACCACGCAACGTAACTTAAACGTGACGTTAAGTTTCATTTCGTCTAAGACTCGCGTGGCCTCGCGAAAGGTCACATCGATACCACGTTTGGAGCTTTCTGGTGCCTTATTAGCAGCCCGATTGGCTGACACGATAAAACGAGAACACGACATCGACATACATGCCACGACAATGTGGTCGGACAGCCAAACTGTGCTCGGCTGGATAGCATCCGATAAATCATCATATAAAGCCTACGTATCGCACCGACTGGCCGAGCTCGACGAGCTGACTGATATTTCAGAATGGCGCTATTGTCCGACCGATTTGAATGTGGCCGACGAAGCCACCAGAAACTCACAGCGCGCCGATCTTACGCCTCAGAGCCGCTGGATAGCGGGACCAGCCTTTTTACTTGGCGCACCGGGGACATGGCCACCGCAAATCAAGCCAGACGTTCCGAACGAAGAAAAAATTCAGACCGCGCACCTCGTCGAACCCATTTCAGATGCCGGTCTGCCAGATATTAGCCGTTTCTCAAAATATTCTCGACTGATAAATACAACAGCATACGTCCGAATGTTTATAGAAAAATGTCGCAAAAATCCAGCTCAGCTAACGACAACGGAATATCAGCAAGCAGAGCTAAGCTGGATAAAGCACGCGCAAAACGAAAGTTTCAGTACCGAAATAAAGTTATTACGTGAAAACAAGCCGCTTCCGTATAAAAATCGACTAATTCCGCTAAGTCCCTACTTAGATTCGGAGGGAGTGCTCCGCGCCGAAGGTAGAGTGAAAACAAACTTTATAGAATACGACATTAAGAACCCTACAATTCTTGATGGCAGGCACCGATTCACTTTGCTCCTTATTTTTGATACGCACGACCGACTACGACACGAAGGAACGGACAAACAGATTAACGTTTTACGCACACAATATTTTATTTTCGGACTACGAGCGGCATTGAAGAAAATCCAATTTTCCTGCAATACATGTAAGAAAAATAAGGCGAAACCTCAGAACCCTAAAATGGGCAATCTACCAGACGAACGCGTCGCTCACCTCGCAAGGCCCTTCACCATGACGGGAATGGATTATTTTGGACCGCTAGAGGTCTCCATCGGTCGACGTCGTGAAAAGCGTTGGGGCGTGATTTTCACGTGCCTGACAACGAGAGCCATCCACCTCGAGATTGCAGCGAGCTTGAGTGCAGACTCGTGCATTCAAGCTATCCGAAGGTTTATGTGCCGCCGCGGCACGCCTAAAGTTATCTGGTCCGATAATGGGACGAATATGGTTGGCGCAGATCGCGAGTTACAGAAATGTATTTCGGAGTTGGAAACCGACGCAATAAATAATTTTTCCAAACTTCGGAAAATCGAGTTCAAATTTAACCCACCGGTCGCACCGTGGGCCGGCGGGGCCTGGGAACGTTTGATAAAGTCAGTCAAAATAGCTCTGAGCGCAACCATGTGTAGCAGGGCGCCACACCCGGAGACGCTAGCGACGCTCTTCGCAGAAGCGGAATTTCTTGTCAACACACGGCCGCTTACGCATGTTTCGCTCGATCACGGAGACGACGAGAGCCTCACGCCAAACCATTTTTTGATAGGCTCAAGTACCGGGGAGTATCACGTACCAGGGAAATTTGACGCAAACGAATTACGTAAACAGTGGAGAATAGCGCAAGCACTCACCAACCATTTTTGGAAGCGCTGGCTTAAAGAATATTTACCTACGTTGGTACCGCGCCAAAAGTGGCACACGACCGGTAGAGCGATTACAATAGGTGATGTAGTCCTCGTAACCGACCCGAACCAACCTCGAGCCACCTGGCCAAAGGGCGTGGTCAGCGCAGTCTACCCTGGAAAAGACGGCATAATCAGAATGGTAGACATCCGGACCCAGACGGGGTCACTTCGACGTCCAGTAGGGCGACTCGCCGTCATATTCGAAAATAAGTTATAAACGTAAGTTCGCCGATAAGTTAGTTACTAAACCGTATACGTAAGTCATATTTTTATCACGGTCCTAAGGACACTACGAATTTAGTCCCGCGTAGGGTTAAATTAGGAATTTTACCGAGGGGGGTGTATTGGACTAAATCAAGATATCACGAGGAGCGCGAACCGAAACAAAAGACACTGACGCGCACTACCTGCCAGGCGCGCTACCTGTCCCCTCCCCCGCACGCCTTTCACAATTATCTGCCTCGCCTACGACCGATACCCACGAAAAGCCCTATGATATTATTATGACTGCTTGCACCGAGATATAGATTGCCTTACTCACACATTATGCCCCGAAATATGTTCATTTGTATTATGTTGTAAATATACGATACTTAGATAATGTGTGTTTAGGACTGTAAGATAAATAACGTGTACAGCTCAGTTAAGTAACCTCAGGCGAGGCCACGATATGTTTTTTGATAATTGTGTTAGCTATAAGTCCTTTTAGAATAATATTGTAAATAAAGTATATGAGTCTTGTTGTAAATAAATGTATATACGTGCCGCATGACTCCACGAACAATATTATAATATTTTAGAAGCTATATGGTCTTAGTGTTTTATAACCTATGTAAAGCCACACGGAAGAAATATATGTTTTTGTTATTTTTGAGAATATATCATATACGAGATATTATGTAAATTTACGAAAAGTCCATTTTAAAATAAAAGCAGCGGACGCGCTCTGCGCGCCGCGGACGAATTTAGCACAACGACGCGCGCGCCCTCTTGGCGGCCGAACGAGGCAACTCGAAAAATGTACCATGTAAAATATCTTTGAAAGCAAGAAATTGTATTAAATCTTAAAGTTACGAATTTATTTGTACATGTATGGAAAGAGCGAAAAAAGTACCTATCGAATGATGTACCCAACACGAAAGTCTAGCATGTGTACCACGAATGGGGTTGAGGCAAAGTTATATTTATGCAAGAAATTGTAATGGGAGACAACAATATCGAGCCTATTTTACGAGTCTCCACAAAAGGCCAAAATACCTTATACTATTTGGATAGATCTCAGCGAGATCTATCCGCACATATGTTTAGATTTTAAGTCCAACATGTACAACCAAAGATATAAGGCTAGAGCAGTACATTTTGTAAAACGAAATAGGAATCAAAGTACGGAGAGGCTCTAGTGGCCGTCTATTTTATTACTTTTCAAGGTAGTTAAGGAAATTAAATTTCAATATACGTTACGTTCGCTACAACATTACGGTGTTTTATTCTGATCGAAATACTACGCTTCGGTTCCGGCACCACGACCCCTGACCTACGAGATCTCCGGATCGACATCGAGTCCTGCAGGGAGGCACCCCGTCGGCTGGAACTGGAGGTAGCGGACGTCGCTACGATCGAGCTATCGGAGACCCTGTACCCCGCCGCCTCCGCCCGCCGTCCACGTACTACAGTCCACTGAGCTTCGGGGGGTGGCGGATACACTTTGAATAATACTTTCTTAGTTTATACTACCTACATACATGGTTTATAACTGGTTTGAGATCATTGATTTGTATGATTGATACTTCGTTTTCAAAATTGAGACTTTTAATTTAGTTTAATGAATTAAATTTACATAAGTTTAAAGTAACATTATAGGTGATTGGAAGCTCTAAATTAAATAGTTCTTTAGCAAACCAACACCAAGAATCAGCTTCCTATATAAAAAATGTCGTTCTAGAATGCCCATACAAGTATGGTTCATAAAACCGATACTATATTAGAAGGGGCCATAAAAATCCCTCCGTGCCCATCTGACATTTGCGTAATGGGAGTACGTAGGGCGACCTACTGGCCCTTTCTGTCTGTTATCTATGCAAAGAGTCGTGCTTTCATGTGGCCGCTGTTGGCCCACATACACGGGTCGCGGTTGCGCAAGGGTCAAATCGTGAGGGCTTTCTTTTGTGCCCTCGCATACTGGGACGCTATTTTAGGGCAACCAAGCAAAAAAAACATATGAACATGGACATGAGCGTAGGTCTCGTTGTGTTTGTGTCTTTGGCGTAATTATTGGGATAAACACTTGGACAGCCTTTTATATTTGGGGCATGATTACAGTATAATTATTAGTATTGTTCTCGAAATCGGGTACGAGCGGAGTCTGGAACCTCCGCTAGTTTGTAAATAAATATTTAAGACTAGCTGCGGTACCCGGCTCCGCTCGGGTTAGTGTCGGCTAAATTATCTCATGGATAAAAAGTAGCCCACATGACTGGTCCAAAATAGGGTCAAACTGGTCCAGGACAATGTATCCATGTACCAAATTTAATCAAGATCGTTCGAGCCGAAATAGCATGATGTAATGAGAAACATCCAATAATTCCCATTTAGAGCTTCGTTGACGTTTGGTGGCTATTTAAAAAAAAAAACATTTGCCGCCAGAACCTTTCTGCACTTTCACTGCTACATTGCCTACCTAGTAAGTAACGTGTAACGTAGGTAAGTTCACCACAGCCAGCCTCAACATCGAAAACAGTAACCCATCTCGAACCTGACTGCTCCCAGAGATGCTATACATTGACAAAATACACACACCCTTCTGGTAATGAAGCGTTATATTATGTAGCCTATAAGTTTTTAGTAGAATCAGGCTAGACGTAGATACAATCCAAGTCTAAATCGAGTAATTGGTTCTCAAGGATTTTATTCTATTGGTCGCACCTCCGGCGATTTAGCATGATACCAAATAGTGCTAAAGTTGCGGGAAATACCAAGCCGTACTTCGGTACAGTTAGTAAAAGTAAGCGCTGCCGCCGCGCCGCATGCACCCATTCCCAGCCGACACTTAAAAATAAATACCATCAGATCCTTTTGATCCTTTATTTATAGGGTCGCTCAACTATGGAATCGACTCCATACCGATTTATTTCCCCCAAAGTCCCCCGGGGTCGTTGAAACATGGGGTGAAAGAGCACCTGGCCGGCTGGCATGGTTTTCGTATCCCCCGTGAAAGTTCGAAATGCCGCGCTTGGCTTAGTACCTACTAATCTACCAAACAAAAATTAAGAAACCATTCAACTGAAACCGTAATATCCTAACAATACGCGTTTAAACAATCAACCTAAAAAGCCCAAACAAATGCGTGTAGCAAGGAACGGCTGTCGCTAAGTTAGCATACCGCGCGGGTTGGTAAAAAGAATACAAAGAATTTACGTAAAAAATCTCATACTAATCCGTGTACCACACGACCACGGAGCGCCACTTGACTGAGGCGGCGCGGGAACCGCGGCCGGCGAGATGTTCGTCGCCAGCGTTTAGTTATTCTGTGCCAGCGTCGCCGATCGCTCCCCGATTCCCCGAATCACGGGAAATTTGAGGTATTGCGGGGAAAATGGTGGGGAATGCAAGCGTTGGGAAATTTGCGGGGAATTGGCCAATTCGTGGGGAATTTAGTTTTTTTGCCTTTATATTTACCATTTTTTCTTTGCTCATTCGAAAAATATATCGAACATTAAAGCAATCGGGGCAACTTTGGATTCAACTTAGATTTGGAGTTGTTCGGACGGCCGTCGACTGCACGACCTTTTTTTTGGTCATTCGAAATTTTCGATGAAAATTTGGTTCCTATTCCGGATTTTTACGGAATTCCGGGAATCCTAAGAACGTTTTCGGGGAATTGGAGGAGTGGTTATCGGCAACGCTGGTCACCGTTTCGCGCGCTCGCGCTTCGGCTCGATTCGGCAATACTCGGTCCTCGTCGGATGGCCACCGCCGTCACGGCCCTCGCCGCGCTATGTTTTCGATTTCGCTCCGCGCCCTCTGACTATTTTTCTTTTTGTTCGGCTCCTAAGGGCCGTTACGTGATGTTTAATAGCTTAAAGCCTTCCTTAAGAATTAGGCTATCGAATTTAATAATATTTTTTCAAACCTGACTGGTAGTTCCAGAGATTAGGGCGTTCAAACAAAAAAACAAACAAACTCTTCAGCTTTATTATATTAGTACTAGCTGCGGTACCCGGCTCCGCTCGGGTTAGTGTCGGCTAAATTATCTCATGGATAAAAAGTAGCCCACATGACTGGTCCAAAATAGGGTCAAACTGGTCCAGGACAATGTATCCATGTACCAAATTTAATCAAGATCGTTCGAGCCTAAATAGCATGATGTAATGAGAAACATCCAATAATTCCCATTTAGAGCTTCGTTGACGTTTGGTGGCTATTTAAAAAAAAAACATTTGCCGCCAGAACCTTTCTGCACTTTCACTGCTACATTGCCTACCTAGTAAGTAACGTGTAACGTAGGTTAGTTCACCACAGCCAGCCTCAACATCGAAAACAGTAACCCATCTCGAACCTGACTGCTCCCAGAGATGCTATACATTGACAACATACGCACACCCTTCTGGTAATGAAGCGTTATATTATGTAGCCTATAATTTTTTAGTAGAATCAGGCTAGACGTAGATACAATCCACGTCTAAATCGAGTAATTGGTTCTCAAGGATTTTATTCTATTGGTCACACCTCCGGCGATTTAGCGTGATGCCAAGTAGTGCTAAAGTTGCGGAAAATACCAAGCCGTACTTCGGTACAGTTAGTAAAAGTAAGCGCTGCCGCCGCGCCGCATGCACCCATTCCCAGCCGACACTTAAAAATAAATACCATCCGATCCTTTTGATCCTTTATTTATAGGGTCGCTAAACTATGGAATCGACTCCATACCGATTTATTTCCCCCAAAGTCCCCCGGGGTCGTTGAAACATGGGGTGAAAGAGCACCTGGCCGGCCGGCATGGTTTTCGTATCCCCCGTGAAAGTTCGAAACGCCGCGCTTGGCTTAGTACCTACTAATCTACCAAACAAAAATTAAGAAACCATTCAACTGAAACCGTAATATCCTAACAATACGCGTTTAAAAAATCAACCTAAAAAGCCCAAACAAATGCGTGTAGCTAGGAACGGCTGTCGCTAAGTTAGCATACCGCGCGGGTTGGTAAAAATAATACAAAGAATTTACGTAAAAAATCTCATACTAATCCGCGCACCACACGACCACGGAGCGCGACTGCGCGTCTCGACTGAGGGTGCGCGCGGGAACCGCTGCCGGCGAGACGTTCGTCGCCAGCGTTTAGTTATTCTGTGCCAGCGTCGCCGATCGCACCCCGATTCCTCGAATCACGGGAAATTTGAGGTATTGCGGGGAAAATGGTGGGGAATGCAAGCGTTGGGAAATTTGCGGGGAATTGGCCAATCCGTGGGGAATTTTAGTTTTTTTGCCTTTATATTTACCATTTTTTCTTTGCTCATTCGAAAAATACATCGAACATTAAAGCAATCGGGGCAACTTTGGATTTATCTTCTCCCGAACGTTTTTGGGGAATTGGAGGAGTGGTTATCGGCAACGCTGTTTGCCGTTTCGCGCGCTCGCGCGTAGATACCTTCGGCTCGACTCGGCAATACTCGGTCCTCGTCGGGTAGCCACCGCCGTCACGGTCCTCGCCGCGCTATTATTCGGCTCCGCGCCCTCTGACTATTTTTCTTTTTGTTCGGCTCCTAAGGGTCGTTACGTGATGTTCAATAGCTTAAAGCCTTCCTTAAGAATTAGGCTATCGAATTTAATAATATTTTTTCAAACCTGACTGGTAGTTCCAGAGATTAGGGCGTTCAAACAAAAAAACAAACAAACTCTTCAGCTTTATTATATTAATAGTATAGTATAGATAGTATAGTATAGTATAGAAGTATAGAAGTATAGAAGTATAGATATTAAAGAGTGGCTACTAAGTATTGATCTTGTCAATCACCATACATTACAAGTATTTTAAAACCCAACTTCTGATCTCTATCTGTTTGTCTTTCTGCGTGTCTCTTTGTTTGTCTGTACGCTTATAACTTGAGAATCACACACCCGATGTTTATGTTATTTGTATCTATGCATAGCTTGATCAATTTAAATAAAGTATGGGTGCCTTACCATTACGCTAAATTCCCTGAGAGGTGAGCCTTAGTTTATAGGTCGGGAAAAACTGTTTCTTGTCTGAATTTAACGCGGGCATAGCCGCGGGCATTTATCATGCATGTAATTTCCACTCTACTTTATACAAGCATTATGACCCCGCGAATTTACGTTTTGTTTTATTTGATAAGTCTCTCGCATGAGTACTTAATACGTTTTCTAGGGTACAATCCGACGACGCAATCTGTGCTGAATTTCGATGAGGTAAACGTGCACGCAGCTCCGAGATTAAAAGGGCATAACCCACAATCTCGATTCCGACGAATCCTACAACGAGAGCGGCGCGGCGGCGTTCCTGCTCTGGACCAGTTCAGACGCCAAGACCGGCGGCAATGTGGAGCACATCTTAGATGCCGCCGGGTCGCGGCGGGTCAGCCCCACGAGCGGTACGTACCGCCTGCTCCTCCGCCGGCGCCGCCGCCGCCGCTCCGCCGCAGCGCAGCTAACGGTGAAGTTCGAACGACCGCGGCCAGGATGTTGCGAGCTCTAACGGGTAGGGGCCCGGCATACCGGTTCTTTTTATCTACTCCACGAGAGAGAGGATACTCCATTTAATAACAATGATAATAACCATTTATTGGATGAAGAAGACATAAGTATACAGAAAAACAAAAGAACAGTAAAACATAAAATACAGAATACATTTCGGAAAAGAGAAAAGAGAATAAAAAGGAAAAAATATATCTACTGAAGTATACATACATAGCAGAAACATATTTAGAATGTTAACTACCTACTGCATGCTTTCCTTCATCCAATGGGTGATATTATTGCCATATGGCAATCTCTTCAACCTCACCCATTTGATACAAGGGCATAGTGGGGGCTTGCCGCGAACGAAATGAAATAAAATATTGATAGACAAGACACAAACAAAGAAAAACGATGGCAACCGCAGGCGGGGGTCGAAGGAGCAGATCGCTCTTGCGACAAGTAATGTTCCCTCAAGCGTGTTTTAAAGATAGAAACACTCTGTGAACGGCGTATGAGCTCAGGCAGAGCGAAATCATTGGGCAGAGCATTCCAGAGCCGCGGAGCGTGCACAGAGAAAGACCGTGACATAAAGTCGGACCTGTGTCAATCATCCCAAAATCAAGAGAAGAAAACAATGTCCACGTACTTACGATTTGCACGAATCGAACTTTCATAAATTAATGTTGAGCCATGGATATAGGTCAGAGACATCGAGTCAGCGAAACGAGACAGCGCCCACACAATGTCGCAGTAGGCAGGCAAAAGAAATTGAGCTAACGGGTTCGTGCAAATCTAATAAGCTGTTCCGTTGATCGGTCGATTTACCTATAGCTGTGCGCAGAGTCATAAGAATGATATGTACGCTGAGTCAGGCACCTCAGGACTTGGGGTATTCATTATCTCATAATTAAGATTAAGAACTCGTTCTCTCACGCTATTTGGGCAAATATGTATATCGATATTCAGTGTCATTCACCAAATATTTAATTTGATCTGCTTGCAGGCCCTATAAAATTACGTAGAAACGGTTTTGAAATAAAAAAAGATCTCAGGGGTCAAACTTACTTTAGGAGTAGTCCAAGTTCTCACCTAAATTGACTTCGAAGTTAGGTAAAAACGTCAAACCAATATGAGTTTTACTTCCAACAAACCCAGATTACCGATTTATATTAAAACGCGCCAGCGTAAATGGCAACGTCAACGTATTCACGGCGAAGATGCGAAAGCTGTCAAATAAATCTCTAGAATGCTAGTCCGCTGAACGCCCACTGCGGCGCTCTTTTATTCTCCATACATTTGACAACGCTAGTCGATCGGTTTGGCGTAAACGCCAAATTAGGTGAGAAGTCGGACTACGGACAACTACGGTTAATCGGTATCGGTATGAAATGATATTTCAATAACACAGCGCTCGGCCACGCATTCACCGATACATTCTTAAGCAAGGCCACAGCCACCGCAGCAGGAGAGCGTACAATATCATAACAATATGATTTGCATATCGAATAGGCCGGAGCAGTTCCTAGCAGACACTTAAATTACGTTTCTAGCAGTGGATGTCGGCGCGAGCGGTTTACCGACCACGAGGCCATGCAGTGTCGACGCCTGGGTATATACCGATTGATTTTAAAGATACCTGCAGCAGTGAATCTCTTAGAGGATAAAAAAAAGTTAAAGTAAATAAAAACAATGAACAAATATCTCCTGCTTCGGAGAGAAAAAGAATCTACCAAAAATATACAAAGTTTGAGAAAGAGTGTGCAAAGTCCTCTGTAAGATCGTGTGACGTCTAGGGCTAGGTAAAAAAAATCTCTGCGCTGCCCAAAAGTTGGTTACGTAAATGTTCTCTTAAATGTATCAAGGAAAAGTTATTTTGAAGGGAGTTGATTTGTTTTCGATACAGATATACCCCTAAAGCGGTGCAGGTATTTATAAAATCAACCTGTATATTACTTTATTCTGTGGCCTGGGACAGCCGGAGATCACGGCCGCGTGTGCGGCTCTCAAGTGAACAAATTGATCTCATTCGGCACCTCGTTGTCGATAGAGTCTAGACCACAGCATGAAGGTCGTTCGGAAGAACACTGAAGGTAGCCAACGCGATCAAACTAAATTTACCTTTTTATAGATACCCTTCCTAAGTTATCGCGAGCATTTGATCGCATTAAAATGTGTCTGGACCACGTTAATGCACGCAATTCTTGCCTCGACGATGCCTTGCATCGCTAGGTCCTTCACTCTCGACTGGAAGTCGTGTGATAGGTACCTCAGGTAGTGCGGCATCCCGATAAACATAGTGGACCTAAACCTCAAAAGGACTGAAGTCTTAGGCTCATTTCCACGAGGAAGAAAACTTCCGCGAGAAGGGCAATTTACTGTCTGACAGTCTGACCGACATTTCTCGCAAAAACACCTCGTGGAACAAACTAATGCATTTTATCAGCCTAAATAAATTTACGACACGTATTGTACCGTTACTTTAAGCCCACACCCAAACAAAACTCGTGAACGGATATCCAATAAACGCGATGATATCGGCCACGGCAAAATCGACTTGTACCGATAAGACCATTCACAAAACTTGCCTTTGTTTGGAGAGCAGTATCCCAACAAGTTTCGCACCGGGCCCGCCTCCAGCAGCGGCTCTACCTTCAGTGAGTCACACTCGCCGACAGACTATTTGCTAATTGATTCCCCGTACCTACACTTTTTGCCAATTCGATTAGACAATAAGGTGAGTAATATCGGAATGAGGCGTAATCTTATCTTGAATGTAAGTTTGTGATTGGTTTATTCGTAATATTATCATAAAACATTGTTCGCTATAGTTCTAGCTGTGTTGGCGACCTTTAACGTGTACAATTTGGTTTTAAGAGAACAGTGATAATATAACGAACATAAACATTAAATTGTTAGACAATAATCCCAGTCCCAACTTGAAAGCTCCCTATTTAGTAACCGAATAATGTTATCGACGAAGCATTTCCGGTGTCATCCGATTGAGGTCGAATATTATAAAATACTGCTCGCGATGATTATGAGGGACTCACCAAACAGAGTGAAGCGCTCAACACTTAACAATCGATGGGAAAAAATCTCCTAAAAATGTGTTTTCATTGGACTGCCATCCTACATGCGTATTTCCAAAAATTGCGATTACAACGATGGTCGGGATGTTTTAAGAATAGAAGGGATGTTAGTGTTTTGATTTTAGGAAGTGATTTCTGAGGTTAAAATTAAATAATATTTTGTGGCATGTTTGCTAGTACAAACATTGCACTTTTAATACATACTAGGTGATTCGTTATTTAATGTAAAAGGGTGGGTGCCTTTTGTGAATTTGTGAATGTTGACCATAGCCTTTCCGAAATTAACCCCGATATCTTTTTAATATCGTGTGAGAAGAAATTAAAAGTATTCTTTAAAAGCTATACAACTTTACCCAAGACCTGTGCATCAAAGACTTTGATCAACGATTTCATAGAATTTAGTTAAGAATGCTACAGAATGATCGGGTCACACATGGCTGCGATGCCTGCCGTTAGAGATACCATCTCTCAACCCCACCCACCTGCCTGCAGACAAGCATGGCTGGGCTGAGCAAGCGTTAAACTATCTTTAAACGGATCCATTAACACTACTTCTTTGGCAGTAGTCACAGTTTTTTTTTTATTTACTTTTACTAGTTATTTTCTTTCCCTTCTCTCAATAATCATCCAATATGATCGCTAGCATAACGCAGAGACTGCATTGAGAACTCTCAACTTTGATATGGTACTGGTTTCTGACTACATTGTTATCATTTTAGTTCATTTTATTTAGCCAGTTTAGTTAGTTTATAAACCAGCAACCAGTAGCGGCTCAATGTGAATAAAAATAACAGCCTGAAAGTCAAGTGAAAAATCAATAATAATATAAACTAGTTTAGAAGTCACAAAGACGGTCGATAAAAGGCTTGAATTGTTCTCGATAGAGAACCCCGGGTTCATCCACCTCCAAACTAGATGTTCGAGTAGGAGTAGATGCAATATGGCGCGCTGGGCCACGCTGCTATGTCGCCGCGGAAGTTCTACTTACTCGGTGGGTGCATGGGATTATATTCCGTTCAACTTTGATCTGGTTTGACCGGTGCAGTACACGCTTTCGAATCTAGAGCGATAGTTTATTGATCCATTTGTTACATCTTGAAGACAATGCATTTATTTAAAGACTATAAAGGAACATGGCAAGTCTGCGTGTCTAAATTTGAAATGCTCTTCAAATGCATTGCAAATCTCAAATGCATTAATTACAAATGTAAACTAGGTAACATTTCAAACCCTTAGACGATTTTACAAGATTGAATTTAGATTAAAACTATTCTAGAACGGTGGTACGGTGGCACCATTCATTTAAATTATATGAGCGGTGTTCAAGATTTACATCAAACTTTTATTTAGCCGTTTTTATGCATTGTTCGTTGCTGGCAATGTGGAAGACAATTCGCCAAAAGCGCTTTTTTCTTCCGGGACTGGTTTCCTGAGCCGGATCACCGTGTTCTTTTGTTGCGGAGGTTTGAACACGAGTATTCGTAGGTACTTGTGTGTTTCGTGCGCGCATGCGTGCCTGGGTACGAGTGCGAGGACGCACGCTCACCCATTCACATTCACACGATCACGACATGCAAATGTGTTTAAACGTTTTTCTTGTCAGTGGATGGTGTTCTTCTTTCGTTGTTCTACGAGACATTCTAAAAGAAAAATATATATTATGTATGTACCTGGGGGTCCATTCAGAAAAGAGTGTGTTCCAGTTCGGGAGTGAGTTTACCTAAAAATAGCTGGGAAATATATTATTTATTTAAATAACGGAACCGTTATTTACTTAATAACACGCTACGAACCTTAGGAGCCGGGCAAAAAAAGGAACAAGTCAGAAAGAACGCTAAACGAAAACGAAGTAATAGCGCGGGCGGACGATGCGACGCGGTGGATTGGGGCCGAGGGCGCATTTTAGCGGGCTCCGCAACACGAAATTGACCCGAGCTAACCTGGGAACCTCAGTTAGTGTTCATAGAATAACTGTCAAGCAAGCATAGTTCCGAATCATTTAGATTTCGGTTTGTCAAATGTGTTTGTCTTGTACGTACATGTGTAAGTATACGTAGCATTAGCTAAGCGGGCGGGACCGAATTTCGTGCAGTTGCCAACTCTGTAGGAGACAGAACTCGCACGCACGTGGGCTATAATGACTGAATCGTGATTTGATAGGATCTATTATTAAAATACAATTAGGTTACATCGAAACAGAGTAGGCGTGTCGAGCTTAATGGTTTAACTTTTCAACTTAGTAATGCCATTTGGGCTACCTCTATTGCATGATTTACACCATGCACAATACAATAAGTTTTTTGGGCGCCCACACCAAAGTTATTACCACCATTAAATATTCTAATATTTTTGTTAATAACGAACTCAGAGTCCGAGCATTTACTGTCCGTCCTGCTGCTTTGGGCTCCCGACGCCGGTCATGCTCTGTATTTATTACGAGTGCTCTCTACCAAAGGTTTATTGTGATTTTCTTAAGTGATCAAAGAAAATAATCCGAAGGTCAACGTATTCGAAGGGTCCTCAGTAACACAGGCGAAGCCCAAACCACCTGCTCCGTTAGCGTGCGGGAGCACCTGCTTACCGCCGCCATATGCCGAAAAAAACAAGCGAGGGCGAAATCAAAAGAGCGGGAGGGAAGGCGGCGATAGCGGGAACAGGCGGACGAACATGCGTCAAATTGAAGAGAAAATATCTAGTCGTTGCTTTTCGACTATGGTCCGGGCACATTCCGCTCAATAAGTCCGCTCAACAACCGAACCTAACCTAACCTAACCTAACCTAACGAAGAAGACAACATCACCGAATTATGACGTATGTGGTTTGCGAGGAGTGGTCGAAAGGCGACATTTAAATACTATAAACTATAACGTAGGGACCTATAAACAATTTTAAGCCTATGAACACCGATGGCAAGAAAAAAATATAATCTTGTGAGTGCTATTTTGAAAAGAAGAGACTAAGTTGTTGTGTAATTTATATTATTAAGTATCGAATATGTAATAAGACCTCACGAGGCTGACATGATCTCAATGCGTGAGATAGGCTAGGGCATGGAGGTGGTTATTTCTTCACCTCCATGGGCTAGGGAGAGACGAGATTTCTGTAAAAGCAAACTACGTAGGTATATGTAGTTTCAAGCCTTCTAAAAAGTGTCGGTTAATTCTACTACAAAACATTTTGTCCAGGAAAAGGGGGAGCTAAGTGTTTGAACGATCATATTCCAAACACTGTATTTTACCATTGTTTTCCAGTCACTGCACTAACCCATAATAAAATGTTAATGGCGGCCGGTGAGGAGGGGGCGCGAGGGGAGGAGAGGGGCGGGCGGGACGCACAAGGCTCGCAAGGCGACACAGGCCCTCAGGAATGCGACCCAGACGGGACTCGAACCGGTGACTCAACTCCGTCGCGTCCCCACTACGCGGGCACACATCGCCTGCCGCCGCGCCGATCGCGCCGCGCCGTCTTGCGATAGAGTTCAACGGTGGGTGAAAAAAACTTTGATTGATTGGTCCCTCACTTGAGAGCTTGGCGCACTAAACGAGAAATGCATTATATATAAACGGACACATATAATATCGTGGCTGTCGCTGTGTGGGGTACATCTATAAACGCTTTATGTACAAATGAAAGTATGTAGGTGTGGGGGTATGGGGGCATGTTACGTCCATACATGTTATCATACATTAAACAGCTAATATTATTTAGATTAATAAATGAAATAAAATCTTAAATAGTTCAGTTTTTAAGCAGGCAGAGATTTTGTAGATTAAAAATAAATAAAGTTGGTTCAAGAAATACATTTTATAATAAAATATTAGTTTTGACCTACATCGGAAAAGTGGTTACCCATCTATTCATTTTTAAATTAAACTTTCTAAATTTTTTGTCCGTCAGCTACAAATATTTTCAACCAGTTTCCCATATCGAAACAAGCAGTAGGTAGTCTGATCTTTTTTTATGCAATCAACCTCAAGAAACATTTTTTCCAAGCATTTCAACTCCTGTACATCCAGAAGTACCTATGTATTCCCAAAACGGCGGCAGTGTCGCTTTGACCTCGAAGAGATTTACGTTTCTTTTGTAAACGTTCGTCAGCAAATCCTCCACCGCTCGACAAAGTGGAGGGAATGCTTTTGTGTGCCTCCCTTAAAATAAATGGCATTACGTAGAATGGATTACGTCAGAGCAAACCCCAGCTCTCTAAGCGTACGAATGAAATTCTACACGAGTGGTGACTGCGCAAATCAGAGATTTGAGCATAGAATAAGTATAATAGGTGGTATACAAGGCATATATACCACGAAGAGTTCTACACAGAGAGAAAATTCGAGCAGAAGCGCGAAATCGCGGAATGGCAAATCTACGTAGATAATCGCAGAACTTCAGGTGACTCTTCTATCTCTCCAGCTTGTAAGAGTAGAGTAAATATTAGAGTCTCTCGGAGTTCTACGAGACCGTAGTTTAGCGATTGGGAAACGGATTTCGCTGCCTTTAGTATATGTTTCCAACCACGGCTACCATGTTGGACACATTCAGTGATTTTATGCAAGGTTTGGAGGAGTGTATAAATTTACCTAATCTTCTTCTGTCCGCATTATTACACTGGACAAGCAGGAATATTGCCAGCTAGTCCAGTATGACTAGCCTGATTTGCAATATTCCATAATTAGCGGCTCGTAGCCTAGTGGCGCGGGGACTGGCCTAGCGTGCCAGAGTCCTGGGTACAATTCCGACATGCACCACTGTCTTTCTCTTTCCGAGTTCGACAAGTGCATTTCGTCACGAATGCGAGCTGCTCCATGGTTCGGAATCCATGTAAAACTGGAGGTCCCCTTCCCCTACTAGGTGGTAGGGTTTAAGCCCGCCCGGGTTGGTACCATCGCATTGGATCAAAAGATGGTCGAAGCGGCAATGAAAAATTGTCCGTGTTTTCCATCCAGTTCAATGTAGCCGTGCTCATAAAGGGAAGGTCCTGGCATGGCACCTAATTCCTTAGGGAATGTGGTGTATTGGGACTAATATCATAACGGTAGTTGTGTGGTATTAGTCATCCATGTCAGGTCGCATAAGAAAATTATAAAAAAAAACTTGTTTCTGCTAAGCTGTGGTGGTTCCAGGGCGTAACAGGCGACAGGTGTCACGCGTCGATGACGAAACACGCAAGGGGATGGTGGTGTGAGTGTGGGTGAGCACTCTTCGCAAGCGAATGGAGAGCTCATTGAACTGCGAGGATGTAATCGGGAGCGAATTTTATACAGCGAGGCGAATCGTTGCCAGGGCCACTCGATACAAATGCGTAATTATTTAACGAGGCTTAACCCATGCCCTTGTCACTGCATCCTCACGACGTAGCCGTACTTTAAAAAAAAAAGTAAAAAAGATTTATTTGTTATTAATAAAACATACATCGGTATAATTACAACCATGGGTTACAGTACATAGTTTTGATAAATGGACAACAATTTAAGCCCTGGCTCCCACACTAACCTATATCATGTATGTTTTTGTCGTAGCATCAAAATAAAACTTTTCAAAGATACGAGTCATAACTATGGAATAGAAGTCAATAAACAAAATGTTTTCACGTCAAAGCATAGATTATAGACGTAATTTTTTTGATGCTGCGTCTAAAGAATTTCGGGGTACCTTCGTTTGATAGAAGTACGATTGCACGGCACGGTACAATGGTGCTCTAACACAAAACTAATAAGTTTCTTACATTTATTATCTTACAATTTCCAGAAATACCGGAGTAATAGCTACGATATAAATGTTTATAAGCACTAAAGTTGTGTGTGTCTTTTTCTTCCCTAACTCTAACTACTACCATATGTAGGTACTATAGAAAGGGCGCCTAATGTCCTGTGCGGAAAATAATTGATAGTTATCGCACGTGCGCGGGTGCGGCGAACGGCAACGCACGCGCACGGCATGTTGTCGCGACCGACACTCCCTTCCCAGCTACGTACACACTTGTCCACCCCCTCACCACGCTTAGCTTAGGGTGCATGCAAACGTGCTATTTACGCGCACGTTCTTTTTGACCCCGTGTTTTTGAGCGGTGAAAAGTTGAAATTCGCTGGAATGTTGTATACTCTACAACAGGCGTTACCGAATGGCGGATCGCGGTCCGGATCCCGATCGCATCCATCGCTTTTTATGGGATATTTTTAAACACATAAATGACCTGATCTTTAAACAACAGGACTGAGGAAAGTTTGTACGGAACTCCTGCCTGAAGTGAGAAGATTTTCGATCTTGATAAATAACGCCTTCATTTGCCCAATTTAAAGATATGTCAATAGTGACCACAAGATTGAAGTCGGCCAATAAAAGACATCCATTAAAGATGAATTAACTAATTAATAAAATTAGATCCTAAAACGGATTTTGAAAGCCGATTCGCAGATTTGGGGGGTTGATAAGAATTGGGATTAGACTTAGTTAGAACTTCGTATGTGTACAACAAACCGATCTCGACAGGCAAATCAATTAAAAAAAACCGGACCCCAAATGAAAATAATTGGTGATCCCTGCTCCACAATATAGAGAAAGTTAGAAAAACACCTATTGCATCATAACGATGTTTAATAGAGATTATGACATAGGTGACCTATTATCTAACCAGCCGCCTAGACGATTCGCAAAAATCTGCCGCATTTTAATTCCATTAATTCATTTATTTAAACTTTTGATAGTTAAACTACAATAAGTTACGTCACAAACTAATCATTTTAATTTCAAATGAAGATTTGTGATGCTTTCTATTGCATATTTTGCATTGCTCATGCGAGTTATACATGTCGAGTCGCAAGGTATACATTATTTATCGTGCGCGAGCACACAAAAAGGGCAACGCGACACACTCCAACATTCCAATAGGGTTCCACTCCGTGCATTCCACTGCTCGGGCCCTCCGCCCGCGAAACTGGAAAATATAAACGCCGCACTGCACACTACAAACCCAAGTGAAGCGAAGTTAATCCTTATCGGCACTGAACACACAAGTACATCACTAATCACTTTCAGATAAAACACACGGAAACAATAACGTTTCTTCACAACATCAACAAATATTTCACCAATATTTGCACTTGCTTGCAGTTTATGATGTTTCACACTGTATATTCTTCACGATTTAAATCACAGGATTAATTTCAACAAGTCCTATTCGTTTCCAAATAGAATGTAGAGTTCAGAGAATGATTTGCGAAAGCAGTCCGGCCTCACGTCTCGCCTCGAGCGAGGTCCGGTCAAAACTTTGTTGTTACTCGTTCGGCCGCTCGACAGCGTGGTGCAGTTAGCGGCGCTCGCAGCGCCACCACCCCCGTGCGGCTGACTGTGAAAGTAAAGCTGAGGCGGCCATGTTTGTTGCACTCGGGTATTTTCGTTCATCGCTCGGCCGTCTTCGTGAGGGCGCGATGTTTTGTTTTTATGTGTGCAACCATAGCCAACTAACATCCCTCTTTTATCTATGGTTTAAACTGAAAAAAAAATATAGTTGGCTATGGTACAACTCTTGCCATGAAAGTGGTAAGTATACTACTGCTATGCATGTAATATAACATGCACAGATGAAAATAAAGGAGACCAGCTGTCTCCAATTTTGAAAACTACCAACCAAATTAAATATGCATGCCACAAGCATACATAGTAGCTAGTAGCGGACGTACATATTGGAGGGTTTGTGTGGGTAGATTCTGACTTGAAGAACGCATTTTTAGAGCACATTCGCGCGTTGTGGCGATGTTGTGACTGTGTGGCATATTATACGACTCGCCGCCGGATTTCCATACAATTATTTGGCCACTTTGTCAATACGGCGGCGGAGACGCGAAATCGACCGCACGCCACTTCTCCTTCTTTCTCTTCAGTGATGCCAATGCATTCTACACCTTTCATAGGTAGATTTCATGAAAAGAACAAAGTAATGAAATGACAGAAAAAACCAAGATCGTCACCCTAAAAACTGAAATTGACTGTAAACTTGGTAGAGAACTCTTTGTTTAGGAACTAGACACCGTGCTATTATAGTTAATATCTATTACTTTTTTAAGTAACTTAGTTTTACTCTAATTATTCATTACAATATGCCTCCCCCAATAATACTCCCTACCTGTGTCCCTTTCCGCCCCAAAATCTCTATGAAAAAAAAAACATGTCGATCCGTTGCTCGGTTGCTGCGCAAGAGAAGGATAAACCAACAAACACTCTTTCGCATTTATAATATTATGGATAATACATCATTAGAAACGAATTAATAAGATTGTTATAAACAAATCAAATCGCTTGAACTCTACTTTGACTCTACATTCTAGTTAGTAAGCAGGGCGTTTAGCGCCATCCAGCGGCGGATAGCGTAAGCTCTGCGAAGAATCGTCACACCGCTAGATGGAGATGGGGTTCGCGTTGCGGCATAGCCGACTGCTACAAGTGCATAGATTAGTAATAATTATAATATGTACAATTGCTATTGGTCGTGGTGACAAAAATATGTACCAACCTGTAAGCCCAAAATTGCTAATATTACTCATGAGTAATCTGCGGTTGCACATCAGAATAGGCAATGTGTATGTTTAAACATATGACGGAACAATGTACTTACCAATTTTAAATTTATTTTCTTCGAGTATAGTAACAATGCCGACTGGGCAACTTACCTGAAACAATCGTAAGAAATTGACAGATTAGTATTACCGTCCATATTTATAAGAGTTAGTTCACAAATACGTAGCAGTCGGAAACAATTGATCATACATCGAATACATTGCTTTTGTACTTTGATCAGTGGTTTTGTGCATGAACCCCAACCACACGCCCCCAGCTCCTGTTTGTGATCACTAACTTTACCAGCGTTGCCGTGTTGCAAGACAGAAGGTGTGGTATTAGCCATCCATGTCCAGTCACATAAAAAAAAAACCACTTCCCGAAATCCTTAAAAAAGTGCATTTGTATGGCGCGAGTAGTTGGCTAGTCCTAGCGCCTTAATCCCAAAAAATTCAGAATAGGATAAATTGGACAACATTCATTGACAATTTCGAATGAGCAAAAAAAAAGGTCGTGCAGCCCACGGGCAGTCCAAACAACTTTCGGGAGAAGATGAACTCCAAAGTTGTCACGATTTGGCCAATTCCTCGCAAATTCCCTTGAGACGCTTGCATTCTCCACCATACTCCCCGCAAGACCTGAATTTCGGAGAATCGGGGAGTGATCGGCAACGCTGAACTTTGCACATTTCATGGACACGGCCACGGAGATACGGTGCAATACCAAAACTGCCACTCGTCCGTTTTACTCGAACTCGAAATCGCGAGTAAAATAGTACATACGCAGCGAATCCGTAAACGAACTGAGTGTCTGGCGCTATCGTCAGTGTATGTGTACCACTACAATAATAATATCTGTCGTTCATAAATTTTTGCACAGAGTCAGATCAATGGTAAATAGTAACCTAAGAGTCTTACCACTTATGATACAGCCGCAAGGCCAGTTTAGGAGGTATCGTTCGTCGTACAAGAACTGATCAATTGTCGATCTTATTTGCGTGCATGTATTATTATTGTTAGTATTTTAAGTTCCTGTAAACTGTTCTATCTGCATATCTTTGTGTAAATAAATAAATAAATAAATAAAACAAAGTGGCTGAGCTGCCGCTATACGGCTACTCGATATCCACGGTGTATCGCCCGCCATTGCCTCGCCTCGCACGCTTCCTGCGCTTGACACGGTTACCAAAAGCCGATAACTACGCGTGCATTGGTGATAATAGCCAATTAGAGTGTTTGTCCAACAGGCCTGTTGCCAAATACACGTCTTCAATACCCTCAACCCGCTAAAAAATTATCATCAGTGCCGTAGAAAGTAAATATTAATTCTAATTTGTATCTTAAGGTGGGCCTTCCTGCTCAACTCCCTATAAAAACGTGGAAAGAAGATCATGCCCACATTTCTTGTCAGAGGTCCAAAATTTTGCTCACAATAGCTTTATTTGATCGAACTAGATGTGTGATGACCGTTGGCATTGTAAAATTGTGTTTGGTTTCTAAGTTATAAGGTCCGAAAGTTCGAATTTATCGTGCGTTTCATACAATAACTTTGGAGGTGGATTACTCAACGATGAAACAAAAACATTTAAAAAAGATGAGTCATAAGACATAGCTTCGACAATTTATAATCAATTTGGTTTTTGTTAGATTTTTGACAACAGTGGTCGTGGTTTACTACTACTAGCTATAAGTCGTTTTGTAATTAAAATTTTCGTAAATATTACCAAATCAAACGCTATGCGCATTGTCTGCTTTGTGGACATGTTGCATCCTCCTCATCACGGAGCCTGTCTTTTTAACCGACTTCAAAAAAAGGAGGAGGTTATCAATTCGTCTGTATGTTTTTTTTTTGCTTTTTTTTTATGTTTGTTACCTCATAACTTTTGCCTGGGTGAACCGATTTTGATGATTATTTTTTTAAATGATAGCTAGTGCTTCCCAAGTGGTCCCATTTTAATTTGGTTAAGTTCTGACAATGATATCCATGAGAAAATCATAAAAGTCTTAAATTTGTATTAAGATGTGCGCGACAAATGGACGAATAACTCAATATAACGCCAACCGATTTCGGTGATTCTTTTTTTATTGGAAAGGACATGTACAAATTAGTAAGTGTACTTCAGATTCACTAAAAATAAACAAATAAAAAAAAATTAACAAAAAAAATAACCGACTTCAAAGAAATAGCACTAAAATGTAAAATATAATTTCCATTTTTGTAGTTACGATTTCTGTTATTTTTTGAGTCGGTGTCAGCCAAGGTTTGGTTAGGTTAGGTTAGGTTAGTTTAGGTTCTCTTGATTGGCGCAGCGCGTGCCCGGCTGACCCCGACTCAAAAAATAACAGAAATCGTAACTACAAAAATGGAAATTATTTTTTACTTTTTAGTGCTTTTTCTTTGAAGTCGGATATTTTTTTTGTTAAATTTTTCTATGAAACAAAGACGGTCCAAGATCGCAATAGCACGGTTTTGTACCGTGCCCGCTGATAAATTAGTCCCGCCATTTCGAACTTTCAGGAGGGCTGCGAAAACCATGCCGGCCGGCCAGGTGCTTTTTTTCACACCATGTTTTGAAGGACCCCAGGTTGTACTTTGGGCGAAATACCTCGGAAGGGAGTTCGCTCCATAGTTTTCCGACCCTATAGATGAAGGATCTAGAAGATCGGTGAGTTCTTATTATTGCAATGTCGACTGTAAATATGTGCATTTTCTCCCTGTTCCGAAGAAGGTAGAAAGAGGACGGAGGTACAGCGTTATGCAGCGTGTATAATGTACCGTGCTTTTATGATTTATTCTATTTCATTCGAACAAGTATGAATTTTAATGTTATTTGGAAATCACATAACTAAATAAAAGCTTCAGAATTAAACTCAGTGCACAAAACAGCACTTTACTGTGCGTAATTTCGAACCTAAAGCTGTTATAATAAGTGGCAGTCAAATCTGAATACAATTGGTTCAGGTGAAGAAGCTGTTACTCATGAAAATTATAATGTCCTGAGGAACTAAAACAATGTTTATCGATAGCCAAGAAGCCATCAAAATGTAAGATTCCTTCGGTATCTATAAATTATATTTAATTTGTATAAAGTCCTTCTCAAATGAAGCGATGGTATTAAATCTGGCGGTATTAACCCTGCCACCTAGTGAGGCATCAAAACCTAACATTTTACTTGTAATCTGAATAGGTCTAGGCCTGGCACCTGGTTCCCATTAGGCTAATATCACGACAGTAGATCTAGTATTAGCCATCCATGTCCATTCACATAAAAACAATCTGGATCGGTAACAATCGAGCATCAAAGAAGTTCCATGCTGAAACGATATTATCGGTAGCCTTTGTGGCTAGCATTGGTTAATTATTCAAATCAACCGAGCTGAGGTCACCGTGAGGCGAGTCCGACGTCACCCGAGCGCTGCAGGCTCTAACGACCTGTTAACTCTGCAATTACAAGCGTTTGCTTCGTTCGCCCCGAGAGGTGTTCGCGGGCGAAATATTCCGTCAAACGTCAGCTGCAATGACTGGAAGCTATTTTTGGGCGGCTTACGCGCATCCTTGAAGTTTTACTGACGTGAAGAATGGGTTCTTACAGAACGATTTGTCTGCATGCAAATCGCACGGAATCACATGATTCACTATGTGAGTCTCTCGTGTCAAATACCTCGGGTTCGAGACCAGATATGTCCGTGAAATATTTATTTCTTACCTGAGTTCTAATGGAACATTCACTTCATGGTTCTTCTAAACCCACGTAAAACCCTAACAGATGGTAGGGTCAATCAAAACTGTTATAAATACAGGTGTGTAGACTTTTTTGCTCGTTAAGGTGGCCCAACCCGGCGGGACTAACTCAATCGCGGGCACGGTACAAAACCGTGCTGTTGCGCTCTGGGACCTTCTCTGTTTCAAAGAAAAAGACAGGCTTCGTGATGATGAAGATGCAACATGTCCACAAAAAAGACAACGTGCATAGTGTATGATTTGGTAAGATTTACGAAAATTTTAATTACAAAACGACTTATAGCTAAAAGTAAACCACGACCGCTGTAGCCAAAAATCTAACAAAAACCAAATAGATTATAAATCTTGCATAAGCTATGTCTGATGACTAATCTTTTTAAGATGTTTTTACATTATCATTGCGTAATCTACCTCCAAAGTTATTGTATAAAACGCGCGAAAAATCCGAACTTTCGGACCTTATAAAGTAGAAACCAAACACAATTTTACAATGCCAACGGTCATCAGACATCTAGTTCGATCAAATAAAGCTATTTTGAGCAACATTTGGGATCTCTGACAAGTAATATGTGCGTGATCTTCTTTCCCCGTTTGTATGGGGAGTTGAGCGGGTTGGGCCACCTTAAGAAATGGTTTTTTAGGGTTCCGTACCCAAAGGGTGAACACGGAACCCTATTACTAAGCCTCCGCTGTCCGTCAGTCCGTCCGTCCGTCCGTCTGTCCGTCTGTCACAGGGCTGTATCTCAGTAACCGTAACAGATAGACAGCTGAAATTTTCACAGAGTGTGTATTTATTGTGCCGCTATAACAATTTAGAAATAATTAAAATTAAAGGGGGTCCCCATACAAAAAACGTGATTTTTTTGTATACATTTTTTTACGATGGTACGGAACCCTTCGTGTGCGAGTCCGACTCGCACTTGGCCGGTTTTTATTTCATTTATTTAAACTTTTTTGGTAGTCAAACGGATTCGATCTACTCAGTAAAGAAGAATCCGCTAATAAACTTTACGAGATTTCCGTCCACGGTAATAAAATACATACGTAAAAAAGATCAGACAATTTTTGGTAGAACAGTTTAAGGCAAATATCAAGAACAAAATTAACAGCAACACTCAGTGCGAATAGATCAGAAATAGATCTTATTTATTGTAAGTGTATTTGCATGTACGGAGCGCATCACAGTAAACGCCACAGTGGGCATCGTCATTTTTAAGGAAAACCTAAGTGGGTCAAAGTCCCATGTGTGGCGGGCGCAGTATTGTCATGATAAGATTTCCCGACGACGCACTTACACGGGGACTTCGAACTTTTACGGGGGGCTGCGAATACCATGTTTCTTCACACCACGTTTCACTGGGTTGTAGCGGCGGCTCGTAGCCTATTGGCGCGGGGACTGGCCTAGCGTACCAGGAGGTTCAATACCGACATGCACCACTGTCTTTCTCTTTCCGATTCTGATAAGTGCATTTCGTCACGAATGCGAGCTGCTCCATGGTTCGGAATCAATGTAAAACTGTAGGTCCCCTTCCCCTACTAGGTGGTAGGATTTTAAGCCCGCCCGGGTTGGTACCATCGCATTGAATGAAAAGATGGTCGAAGCGGCAATGAAAAATTGTCCGTGTTTTCCATCCAGTTCAATGTAGCCGTGCTCATAAAGGGAAGGTCCTGGCATGGCACCAAATTCCTTCGGGAATGTGGTGTATTGGGCTAATATCATAACGGTAGTTGTGTGGTATTAGCCATCCATGTCAGGTCGCATAAAAATTTTTTTTTATTGAAATAGCACGGCAGAGAGTGCATTCGAAGTTTACCGACCAAATAGATAAAGTACTAGAACTCTTCTTGAGGAAATGTGTGAATTTACAAATACAGGGACGGAGGGGTCGCGTTGTGTAGCTCCGGAGAACATCTACAAATCTATCAACCATTTCTTGAATGTTCCTTGGATACAGTTTGAAGTATAGCAGTGCCTTCGCTTTTATCCAATAGACCAGCCAAGTGCGGACTCGCACACGAAGGGTTCAGTACCATCCTAAAATATTTAACACAAAAAAATTCAGGTTTTTCGTATGAACCCCCTTAATTTTTTATTTTACGTATTTGTTGTTATAGCGGCAAAATAAATACACACTCTGTGAAAATGTCAGCTGCCTATTTATTAAGGTTCATGAGATACAGCCCTGTGACAGACGGACGTACAGAGAGCGGAGGCTTTGTGTACGGAACCTTAAAAATCTATGCATATACAATCGTAGCTTTAATATATTTACGATCTTCACCAAATACGCTTTTAATACAGAGACCCAATTCTCCCCGACTTCAAAAGTGACCGATCTAACCTCTCGCCCCGATACACCGTCAAAAACTCGCTGCTCACAATCATACAATATTTGCTCCGACAATTATCACAGGTACGCGCCATCCGGTGCCGAACATCCCGCCCGGCTTCGTACCAACTACAAATATGTGCGCGGCGGCGACCGGACTGGCTTCCGTCTCGTAATGGGAGCCGATACAAAAACCAGCCCCGCCGGAGATTGGACCGCGAGCGAGCCGATCGACGGGTGATACGTACGGCATTGCGGCCGCGATCGACGAGCGGAGTTCGTACGCGACACCACGGGAGACTGCAGGAAGGACGGCCGGTTGGCATCAGCGAGCATAAAAGGACTATAGCAGCAACCGAAATTCGTTTGGGAGCGTAGCCACTTTTACGATGGCGGCAGCAGCGCCGGCAAGTAAGTTTAATTTTCAAAAAATTCTCTCTCCAGTTCCGGCGACACGTAAACACACGTAAGAACTTCACAGGACGATATCGCGCGTCCCGAAATCGTAAGCGAACTAATTACTGTTTGTAACCATTGAACTAAAATAACTTTTTTTTATATCGATGTGTTAGTTAGACGCTTTCCACTGGCTCGTGGCCACGCTCCGAAAGAATGGGTTTCGATCGCTAGGGGTTCTTCCAGGGGTCCTTCCCTGCTCGCTGTGCTGACTGCTGGCAGGACGGGCGGGCAGGCCTTAGCACCTACATTTTTAGGGTTCCATACCCAAAGGATGCCAACGGACCCGTATTGCTAAGCCTCCCCTGTCCGTCCGTCCGTCCGTCACAGGACTGTATCTCATAAAGCGCAATAGGTAGGCAGCTAAAATTTTCACAGAATGTGTATTTATTTTGCCGCTATAACAACCAATAGGTAAAATATAAAAATAATAAAAATTAAAGGGGGGCCCATACAAGAAACGTGATTTTTTTGTGTAAAATCTTGTATGATAGTACGGAACCCTTCGTGTGCGAGTCCGACTCGCACTTGGCCGGTTTTTAGAATCCGGAATATTTTATTTGACAGTGATGAAGCATATATTTGGAAGTGAAAACTTCTTTAGCACCCTTGTGTTTTCAAAATCGATTAAACGAAAAAAGCAACACTAAAAAGAGGCATACGTACTCTGCAATCGTCTCACTCTGTACTCCAAGTCACTTCCAGCTGATTGTAAATGCCTCATTACGGCTGGATCCCTGGATTAGTGATCCCCGGTATAGTCTTATGGATATTTAGTTTTGAAAATTACACACCCTGTGCTCGATTATTATGATTGAGAAATTAAAATGTTATCAAAATATGTGTCACAAAAACGGCTAAAATAGTTCAATTTTTTTTTCTAAAATGTTCTATTATATTTTTCTTAAAAACCGCATTTTTTTAGAACTTTTTTCAAAGAATCTTAAATATTTCGAAAACGAAAAGAGATGTCGAAAAAATAAAAAAACATGATCCTGGCACGGTCGTGGCCGTGCCCATTTCGTATGATAACCAGTAAAAAAGGGATAATAAATTGTTTTAATTATTCCTTTACAACTTTGAGATCATTAGCCATGGAATTCAGATAAATAGAGAAGGGCAAGGTTTATAGTTCAAGCCCCGCCGGAAGTTGCTTCCCGGTGCTGACTGAGCAGATCATGGCGGAAAGGGAGAAGGGTTGCCATAGAGTAAACAAGATGGCGGCGGCGCCGGAAACGGATGTCAGCAGCAGCGCACACGCTGACAGCGCCGAATCGCAGGTGGCGGCGGGGGAGTGATTTGTGATGCACTCGACTGCACAGAAATAGATGTTGTGTGGGGAGTTTGTAAACTGTAGTGTGACCAAACCGGTGATTCGTGGATTGTTTGTTTATGTTAGGTTAGGTTAAGTTAACATGGGAGTCTTCAAACGTAATTTGCTTGAACGAACAAGCTCGATAGCTCAGCGATATTCCGCAAATCCGCTGGTATGGTGCCTGGTTAAGTGTGGTTTCGCGAAGTGAGGTTGATTTGGCTTTTCTGAGCCATTTTGGCCTTCAGCACCGCCTTGGTGAGCTCATAGAAAAGTAGCATTATTTAGGCGCTTGCCCTACAGTATACAATGTAGGCCCAGACGCTCCTATAGATCCTGCTAGGGTAGATGCACAACAAACGAACATGAACAAGTGAAACAAACCATTGTGATGGTCATCGATGCCGGCGAAGTCGTCGAGCGACACGTTGCTGAGGTCCTCGACGCAGACCCTGGGCGCGCGCGCGGCGTGCTCGTGCCGCCCCCCCAGGCTGTGGTAGCAGGCGCCCTCCTCCGCGTCGCCGTCGCCGCCCTCCTCCGTCGCCGAGCCCTTCAGGCACGAGTGGAAGCTGCGGGACAGCCGGCGCTCCGTACTCATCCTCGCGCATCGCCCGGACCCCCTTCCGACGCTTCACACCGCCAGCACTCTCACTCCACTGCGATCCGCCGTCACAAACTTCACTCCGCACTGGTCCGCTCCAACTTCACTTTGCTCATATCTCCCCACGACTATGTAGAGTTCCTGTGTGATCGAATATTTGAATAAAGAATCGTTACGAACTTAACTGATTCGATCTAAATTTGGCACCGAATCGCCATGAACGAGTTCCAAGTGACCGTACCTATTCGTGAAGCACGCGAATCTGCTATCTTTTTTATTACGAATACTATTCAAATACTACATCAGCTCCGCTCGTCTCAAACGACATTGGTTTAGTCAATCGCTGCATTTGCTCTTTATCTTATCGTTGAAGGCGGGTGAGATTAGGGAAGTGTGAATCAATGAACGGCAGAGCTCGAAAACATTGCGGATGTGTAAGTCAGGCTTATTCAATACTAAATTGTATGTACTAACTAGAACAATTCCAAATGTACACGCCCCGTCGTTGTGTGTATAATAAACATTATATATACACAATATATTACCTATTGCACTATCGTAAAAAGAATGTTGTTAAGAAATACGGAAACGACACAGATTGTGTGCATACATGCAACACTTCCTAACTGCAACGATAAAATTGTATCTCAGCGTTAGTTAAGAATAAACACCGGTGGATAAATCGACATGTCAAAGTTTAGAATATTATCTAGTGTATGACCGTAAAAGCGTTTTAATGAGTTGCCTATATTCTTTAATAAATATATGTTTGTAAACACCTATTTAATAGGTTTTAACTAGGTTTAAAGCCGGCGCTTGGAAACTATAAATGATTTAGACAATTTTATTTTTTGTGATACAAGGTCACATTATCTAGTGAATAAGCGTGAAATATGTATTAATTCACTTTACAAAGTAGACTTTACAGGTCAAAAACCTAAATTTCGCTTCGTCGCGCTCGATTTTCACGCGCCTACAACAATGAACCCTATCGCACACTCAGTGCTTCCGGAGATCGCCATTGTCGTTTATTTGCTGAAAGCTGGAGTCAGTTGGAGCCTTAGCGGATTCGAAACGTGAATCACAATCACGAATTGTCCAAGAGCTCGGCGCGGAAGACGCGTGGGACAATTCGGAGTCCCACCAAATCTGTCGCAAAAACTCGGCGGGTCCGAGGCGACTTGTGTAACTCGTCGTGTGCGCGGGCGCCGCGGGGTGAGGGGAGGGAGGCGCGCGGGAAATCGGCCGGGAAAATGACAGTCACGTCGTCGGCGCGGTGTCAACGAACCGGGCCGCCATTGTGGGGACGCGACGAACGAAAGAATGAGATGCGAGTCGTGTTCGCCGCATTACCGGCCCTAGTGAATGGACGGCCAGACAAAGCAGCGCTGGGCGGAGATGCACTTGCATGCATCTTCATGACAAGCGCACGGACATCCTAACGTAACTTGCTTCGACGCAGTGGCGGTTGTAGGCTCGGCGACCAAGACGACGACCGTTCTGTTGCAGGAATACGTGATTCATCATATGACTATGTCTAGAGCCAGTAATATAATTTCTGCTGAGTCTAGAGCTAGTCTAAAATTTATTATATTTTGTTATGACATAACCGATTTCCAATTAATGATATGCTGAAAAGCGATTAAAGAACTGTATCTACATTGAAACACTGTAGCTGATCATTAAAAATCTGATTCAATGCTTCAATATAAATGTCTTACGTTCCTAGGAACTTCCTAGCATGCAGGCACGAAGACTATGCGAGGTGATATTGCAGCCAAATGTTGTTTTTGTTTTTCTTACACTTAATTTAACTTAATTTATTTTCTTTATTGTTGCTGTCCACTCACTCAAATGAAACAGTTTTGTCGTTTATTGTGACTTCTTTATTGTAATATTATAATTTATTTTAATTTTCTTTGCTATTTTGATATTGATACATTTGTTTTGTGTATTTTGTTAATTCTAAATACTGCTAGCACATGCTGTGCTTACTACTTGTGGGATGTTTCATAAGATGTTGTTACTATACGTGTTGTTGTTGTTTTCTATGTGATTCAATCCTGTATGTAAGCCAAAAAATAAATAAGTAAATAAATAAAAATACGTATATTTTTACTTAAAAAACTTTTTTTTAAAAGCAAAATAAAACTAAAAATATTCAAAACACCGGCAAATCACTATGTCGCATAGGCAAGCGTATTAAAAGTGTATTTTACTCGATTTTTTTATGTCATATTGTCTAGGCGTATTACTTAACAACCATAATTCCCCAGTGGTAATTAACCCAGTTTGCAAGACTACAAATTCGTTGTTGAAATTCCACGGCTTGCCAAATCATCACACCCGCTGAACAATGAAATCGAGCAATGTAGACGACGAATAATGTTTTGCAAAGTTATTTTGTGTACTCGTTCGAAACTAATCTGAGACTTGACGATAGGTAATTTTCCCGAATCCAACAACTTTTTTTTTTCTATAGGTCAACGGTCATATCGTCAACGGCCTTCATCTAAAGCAGCGAAGAAATCGTGGGATGACGAGCAGAGACTGTTTGCCTAAGATTAGACTGTCGTGAAGGCATTTTATTTCATGTAACTGGACATGGATGGCTACTAAACTGACCGTCAGATATTAGCCTATCACACCACATGGGTACTAGGTGTCATGCCAGGACCTTCCTTATATTGTTCGTCTACATTGAACTGGACAATTTTCATTGCCGCTTCAATCATCGTTCATGCGATGATACCAACCCGGGCCGGATTAACCCTACCACCTAGTAAGTAAGGTAGGGGACAGTTTAACGTGGAGGAACCACGGCCAGCCTCAACGGTTGAAAATGGTCACCCATCCAGAACCTAACCGCGCTCAGAGCTGCTTCCCCAGCTTAACGATTCGCAAGTTGTCGCACACTGAGCTACATTTTCTTCTCTCTAGAGAATCAGCCCACTAGTTTAGGGGACAGGGATTTGCTCTCTACATAATTATATAAATAAATGTAAAGAGTTAATATTTTTAATGTACGTTTATAGAGAAAGATAAAACTGAGGGAACAACAAAGCGGAGAGGGCGATCGCATCTTCCCGCGCGCTATTGCGGCTGACCGCACGTATGGGCTAGCCGACCGGCTGACTGCTTATAATACACGTTATCCGATTACAAGCACGCGGATAGTAGAGTCAACTACTTTTAAGCGGAGGGATGCATGTTCACATCATAACACTGGTTATCCATTCAACATGTTTTCTACCAATATTTTCTATTACGTACGGTTAATTATCTTTTTTCACGCGCAACCCGAGTCAAACTCGCATCGGACCGGCTTTTAGGAAGAAAGGGCCAATGCCAGTAAGCTAACAATCTTTAACAATGCCATCATGAAGTCAAAAGCGCTCGTGTTTGTACCTGTAGAGACAGGTAAGATTCAGCATTGGCCGTTACTATTCCAGGCCTCCAAACCTCAGTGGCTACTCATGACTAGCTTTGTAAAAAGGACAATGGTATTTTGAAACAGACAATCCATTAAACCAGGAGTCTTCTCGGCTCGATAAAGATGTTTCATTTAGTTAAATGGACTTTAAAGTTGATTCCATTAAATCGATACGATATGATTTAAGTTCCAAACTCTATATCTGTGTTTTGCATCTACCGAGTCATTGACGTGTGAGTTACCAGAGGTCAATAACAGTGACGACGTATAATCTCAAGAACACAAGACGAAGTACGTTATCCCTGATCACTGTTCCGGAAGAGTGCCCGTATCGTATCCGATCGAGTCGAAGTGGGTCGCGCGGCACCAATACCATAACGGATACGTACCCACTTACCCACAATCCGATCATAACCGTGAGCCGTATTGCAACACCGCAGCCAAGCAGCCGCGTCCAATCGAACGACTCGCCAAATGAGAATTGTATCTTTTATCTCGAAAATCGCCCAAATTGTGTGTTATTTCTCTTGCATCAATTAGAATTGTACGGTTATTATTGCAAAATTATGTGAGAGTTGAGACACGAGTAATTATAGGATGCGAATGGCTGTTTCGTTGCGGGTAGATCTTTCGAGGCGCGAAAAACTTGAAAACGCATTGCGCCGCGACAAAATCTTGCGCGCGTGACGCAACTATGGGAATTGCGCGACTAGGGAATAGACACAATCGCAGCTGAACAAGTATCCGTCCATTAATTAACGCATTGCATGTAACGTTTGCGAGATAAGCTGCAAAAAGTGAAACTGCAGTGACTATTGTCTCCGGGCAAAGTGGAAAGTTGAGTGTGTGAACGTGAGGCGGACGTGTGGAGGTGTGAGGGGGGACACGTGCCGCTTGAATGGAGTCGCGAAAAGAGAAAATGTACTAAATGGGACATTTTTTATTGGTGGTACAGACTGCAAGATTAAATTATTAACTATTAGCTGAGTTACCCGGCTCTACTCGATGTCGGGATGAATTATTTCCTGGATCTGAATAAACCCAAAGGGCTCGTAATATTATATGAGTTCGCCATAAAAACTTCCATCCCGTGATTCATGTCCTTCAAGTTAAAAGTTAAAAGGTAGCCTATGTCCTTCCCCAAGGTCCAGACTATCTCTATACCAATATTAATCAAAATTGGTTCAGCGGTTTATGGGTGAAATGCAACAGGCAGACAGAGTTACTTTTACATTTAAAATATTAGTACGGAGACACTGTACACTCGAATAAAAATTAAAAAATACATATATGAAAGATACAATATTTACTTGACATCTTAGTCAAAAATATCCCGCGGCAGTTAGTTCAAACCAGTCGGATAAGCGAGGGGAGTTCGAGGGGTCAGTCACTCAGGCTATCTGGTGTACAATTATTTGGTAGTCCCAGTAATCTCAGATAATTCTGAGATTACTTTCTTTCTTTTTAACTTTAACTTTTTCTTTTTAATTTAATTAAATTTTTGTAAAAGTTTTTTTTGTGTTTAAAATGTAAATTTTTCAGAAACCTCTGAATTTAAATGTAAATGTTATGTAACAGATTTATAACGTATTTGTTCTATGTTTTGTTTGTTTTTATGCATGTTGTGTTCACTACCAGTGGAGTGTGCACATTTTTTAAAATGCCGTTTGTGATTCTCAGTGTATCCTGTGTACTACTCTGTTTGTGAACCTATTAATAAATTAAAAAAAAAAAAATTTTAGGAGTTTGGGGAATCTGGTGGGAATTATGAAGAATCTTAGGTAATCTAGCGTATTCTTAGGGAATCTGAACGTCCCAAGGAAATCAGTTTCATTTTGGAAGACTATCCTGTGCATGACCTTTTTTAGGGTTCCGTACCCAAAGGGTGAAGACGGAACCCTATTACTAAGCCTCCGCCGTCCGTCCGTCCGTCCGTCCGTCCGTCCGTCCGTCCATCCGTCCGTCCGTCCGTCCGTCCGTCCGTCCGTCTGTCACAGGGCTGCTGTATCTCATGAACCGTAATAGGTAGGCATCTGAAATTTTCATAGAATGTGTATTTATTTTGCCGCTATAACAACAAATAGGTAAAATAAAAAAATCTAAAAATTAAATCGGGGTCCCATACAAGAAACGTGATTTTTTTGTGTAAAATCTTGTGCGATGGTACGGGACCCGTATTTTATGTTTATTGTTGGATTTGCTGTCAATCTTGTAGTCCTTAGTAGTCTTACGAAATCCCAGAATCTTTGGTAATCCTGGGAATATTTGGGAATCTCGAAATCTCCAGGTAATCCTGGTCATATTTACTACTGGTAAACTTGGTATACACTTTTTGCTCGAGTGACCGACCCCTCGGGGGAGTATGATCTGTATGATGAAATACATAATCACCCATCCTGCAAGTGCAAAGACGCGAGGTTTGATTTCCGAAAAGTTAGCGATAATTCACAAACGCGGGCAAGAACCATCGGGTCCATTGTTTTGAAGGCCGCTTCAAGGTGGCGACGGCTCGCGCGGAACGGCCGATCGCGTTAATCGCTATAATACTTTACTTTTAACCCCTGGCACGCTTCCAACGCAGTTTCCGGTGGACAGAGATCGGCCATATGATTGCGGCTCCCTTGGGCCCGACAACAATGGCATATTCTCGCGTGTTCGGCTCCCGAAGAAGTCGCACACCGCTTCAAACCGGAGCGAGGTCACGTAAGCCATTTAACTTCGACCCTCCGCCTCACGTCGCCTAAGAAACACCCGTCCCTTTACGGCGACGGAATATGAATCACGACTACTCAAAAATAACCGCCAAAGCCGTGGGCTTCGTGGAAGACTACAGCGAGGGAGCACCGACGACGTGTCTAAACCTGGACGATTTAGCGATTCAAAGAACACGAGACACTCGTACGAATTATATTTTCCGAGTATTTAGGTGCTTTGACGATGCCTTTAGTAGCAAAAGGGCCGAGAGCAATACGAGCGGACTTTACTGTAGTATTTAGTAACATAAGCGTACACGTATTCTAACTAACTTAGCTATTTCTTATAAACTTATAATTTCAATTGACACAATAAACTACTAGATACTGTAGTAATTTGGGGCGATGTCAGTAGATATTTGAATGGAGAAAATAAGTAATAGCCAATACAAAAATAAGAAAAAAATAAAGAATGTTCCAGCACCGGAAAATAATGGTTCAGGAAACAAATCGCATGTAAAAGTATTTGAATGGCTAAAAAACTGGCTAATGTTGCTAGGCCAGCCTTGCGTTCCCAGGTTGAATGTCCGGCTACCTGTTATTAATTAACCCAGATCATCGTCTAAATAGTTATACAATGTTTTGCCCTTTGCATTGGACATGTATTTTCCAATTCGAGAGAAAGGGACAAAACATTGTATAACTATTCAGAAGATGATCTGGGTTTATTAGTAACAGGGAGGATATTTGTGTAGATTAAATAAAAACACAAATAAGTAACAACACGCGGATCATCTTCTACCGGAATCGAGAGCGCAAAGACGAGTTTCGAAGGAAGCGGACAATTTGCAACGGACACGGCAATTGAGAGTGCTGCAGTGCTGCTGGACTTTGCCAGCATACAATTAGGGCGAACTTTGTAGTTGATGACTAATGGTTAAGTTTTAGCAGAAACTGGGCGCTTAATTACACGGTACATATCAAATCAATAAGTAAGGTCGGCCGCTGAAAGATAGTGATTGGTCGTTGGGCATTCGTTAGATCTAATTTGAGTTTATTTAGATATATTTAGGGATTCAAATTATTATAAAATCGCCTGAAAGTTTGGAAAACAGCGTGCCCCTTGCAAACTAGCTAAATCTATTTCATATGATGGAGAATACATTTGAATTCACTTAGGGTGGAGTGCACAATCTCTGGTTAGTATTACAGTTATGGTTATTAGAGATCTCTCTTCTTTCTTCTTCAGGATAAAAATAAGCACGGATATATTTTAATTGTGTAACTATCAGTAACCGGAGATTGTGCACTTCACGCTTAGAAGAAGAAAGAAAAGCATGTGGTGTAAGAATATTTAAGTTTTCAGTAACCTACAAGTAATCCTTAATTAAAGACCATTTTACAATTTAGACGATTAGTATTCAATAATGTGGTTATTATGTAATAACAATTGTTTATTGAGGCTATTGTGTATTCAAGTTATTACAATACCATTTTAATATTTAATTTAACCTAAAAAGCTTTTTTTAACATGTTTATGAATACACGTATTTTAATTTTCTATAATTGTTTTTGATTAGGTTTTTAAGATTTATATGATTGATGATATGCTTTCTTCATCTCGTTTATTTGAGAGTCGTCGGCTATAATGATGTTCAGCCGGAAACAATCTGCTCCCGCCCAGGAACCTCCCGGGAAAAAGAGCAGATGTTATTTTCCTTCATTCCTCTTCTTCTGCATTGATTTCGCCTAAATATCCACACTAAATATCGCTAAATATATATATATATATCACATGGATACCGTGAATCATAGTGGAACTTCGCCTAAGAAACACGTTTAATTAATTTATTTGGTTTTTAATTGTATTTTCTTGTGTTTTGTGGTATGCTACTACAAATTATTATATCTAATTGAAATGTATTGCCCTGCACAATACTGCATTGTACCGGCAAAGTGAAAGCAATAAATAACAAAAAAATATTAATAAATTTAATCGGTATGTACCTATATTGCATACAATACAATAATAGGAAAAATATCTTTTATACCGGCATCCTGTTCGCGTTCTTCCTATATAGTAATTCCATTGATTTATACCATCAGTTCTCTCTTCTGCATTCCAAAACTGTCCGGTTATTTGTTGTCTTCGATTTCTTGTACTTCATCACAGACTTATTTTTACCTGATTGTGGTTTGCCCAACGACATTGCTTAATATATATAGATGGGTTTGCCTGCTCGTAAACGCTGAACCCCACACAATGCACTTTATAAACTCTAAATATTAAATAGTATAAACAAGGAAGCTTTTAGGAATCGTCAAACAATTAAATGGTCGAGCGAATCAATTGTTATTATTTCTCTAAACGAAATTTGGGTAGGTGCCTATGTATTAAAAAACGGAAGAGGAATCGCCATCGATGCAGAACGTGGTTTATACAATAGCAATTTTCAAAGCACCGCCAACAGACACGCGTCGATTATTTCTGAATGACAGGAAGTTAGGTTCAACTATCCGACATTGTTGACGTTACATGTAGAGTCTGGGTAGAGCAGGCAGTAGCAAGGATACGAGTACGAATCATTTATGTACATTTTTAAATGACAAAAAATGGACAACAATATTCAAAGGTTTCGAAGCCCTTTTAAAATTATTTCGCCGATCCCAGGTAGTTTTATACGCCTGCTACAGGGATGCAATCGGAGTCATATGATGTATTCGTGAAATGCAATTTACTGCATACATTTTTTTAAGATATTTATACCTATATCGGTATCGCAAAAACAAAATCAGTGATAATGCTCAAAAATACGATTTAGTACAGTTACATAAACACTTGAATACACAAGTTTTATCTTCATCGCACGTCACCTTGTTTATTTAGATCACAAAGATATGCAATATCACACGTCGGGATTAACCGTTTAAGGCGAGCGGGAAACTCAGCATTACACAAACCACATTTCTCAACGGCACCAAAATACACGATATCCAAACGAATTTAGATCACAGTCTATACTAGAGCGTGAGCCGAATAATGCAAGACACGGAGGGCGCGTCTGTCCCGTTCGGAATGCGCTAACGTACTGAGGGAGGAGACGAGTCGCGCGTGCGCGTGCGCCGCCGCTCCGCTACACCACCACCGCGCCGCCCGCACGGCTGGCTTGCTCGGGCGGAACGAGGAGCGGAGCGTTTATTTACAATTCGAATTTCGAACGTGCTCCAATAACGACTGCTTCGGGTGAGGCGGTGCTAGCGGTGTAGGGTTTGATAAGGTAAACGCACAAGAGGATTTGTAGACCTTGTCAGCCATTTTGGCCGGTCGTAACCTCCCCTCTCTCTGACATAGAATGCGTTAGCAAGCAATTGGCTTACAATAATTATAAACCATGATAGGTCAATTATTTGTTTTCTCTGCTTACATTCGGTGTAAGTATGTAGACTTTAAAAGTTAATATCAAGCATAGTTAATAATGAGGTAATATGGCGGATCCATACAAAAAATGTATGGAGGAGGTCAAGAAATTTTAAAGGCATCACCTTTAATCTCGACTGAGCATTTGGGGCTGTCTTAGAAATGTTTTAAAAAATAGAATAATGGTCAACACAGCAATTTGGAAGCAAGACTACAATGACCTTGTGAGGAATGGCTCAGTTAACGGCCCCTACGCATACTACTTTTATTACGGCATGCGTAGGAATTGTAAACGTAAACCCGATCACGCATAATGTAATTAAAATAGAGCTTAATAACGCCTGCCTGTCATAGAAACAATTACATGGCACGGGAGCTGTTAAATGTCAACGGCAGGTATCGAAGCGTGGAGCGCTGAACTCGAAGGGTGGCTCTTGCGGGTCAAACACTTGTGTCCATTCGGAAAAAAGCTGCAGCTAAAATAAATATTGGATGCACGAAATTCCAGCAGCGCACGCCACGAGAGAGATAAAGGGACTTAATCAATATTCATACAAATGTGTGCACAGGTGATAGATGTTATGTAAGATAAAAATGGTATAAGGAAGGGATAGGTGCAAGTCCATAGTTTGATAGTGGAAATAAGATAGGGACTTTGGGATGTAATCACATGTCCGAGTACAGGTCACCTACCTGGCGGGTAACCGGCGTAAGAAGTGAGAAAAAATGTGAGAGAATTCGATCAATTTTGTACCAATCAGAAACGTTTATGTCATACCTTCTGCGCTCTTGCCGGGTTGAATTGGATTGGTTCAGAATTGATCGAATTCCCTCGCACATTTACTCGCACCTTACCCCGGGCTCAAGGTTCAAGACGCGCGACGCGACGCTCACCGAAATGAGGTCCGCGGAACTCATTTCCGTGAACGTAAAGCCCTACAATACTATAAGGAAGGTCCTGGCCTGGCACCTAGTTCGCTTGTGTTGCAAATCACCACCGTTTTCAACAACTTCAATATAAGAAGGAATTTAGTCCTCAGGCTAGCAAAGAGTTAAGCTGCCAATACTCATCAGTAGTAGCAATCAATTTAAAATTACATCGATCCAATTAGTGCTCAGAGTGGGCAGTCTGAGTTCTCACCTAAATTGGCGTTTACGGCAAACCGATCGACTGGCGTTTTCAAATGTATGGAGAAATTGAAGAGCGCGCGCAGTGGGCGTTAAGCGAACTAACATTTGCAAATCCGAGTTTGATTTGACAGAGAGTTTGATTATTGCCGTAAATACGTCGACGTTGCGGTTTACGTCCAATCCGCGTTTTTATACAAATCGGAAGTCCGCGTTTGACTTTGACAGCTAGAAGAAGTAAAACCACAGAATATCTAGTAAAAACTTATATGGAGTTTGACGTTTTTACGGAACTTCGAAGTTACGTAAACGCCGATTTAGGTGAGAACTGAGACTACCGGCTCAGAATGTATAACTGTATTGAAAGTTAAGATGCAGCGTATTCCCGGATCGACAGTTAGAAAATTAACAGTAAACTAAGTACTATCTAAGATAACTCACGTGCATACTTTAATCATCAGAAACGTAGATCCACACTAACGATAACGATGCAAACAAAGGCAATAAAAAGAAACTCCGAGAAATGTACATACGTAAAACCGGCCAAGTGCGAGTCGGACTAGCATACGAAGGGTTCCGTACCATCGAACAAGATTTACCCCAAAAATAACACGTTTTTTGTATGGGACCCACCTTTAATTTTTATTATTTTATAATGTTACCTATTTGTTGTTACAGCGGCAAAATAAATACATAATCAGTGAAAATTTCAGCTTCCTACCTGTTACGGTTCATGAGATACAGCCCTGTGACAGACGGACGGACGGACGGACGGACGGACGGACGGATAGCGGAGGCTTAAACCCTAAAAAGTTGACTCGCGCACCGAAGAGAACAGAAAGCGTCGGCCAGCCGAGCTAACGACTTGCACCATAAGCTATAGGTAACAGAACGATGGCATGGGGTGATATCGAAATTCGGAATACAAGTAAGAAGTGAAAATTAGAACAAAAACTATATGCTTGCATGTTTGTAATGGTGACACATAAACGTAAGCAAATTCGATGCTGATTTAAAACTCGTTGCTTACATTCACGGAGATTGCAGATCTCCGTGCTTACATTCGTTTAGGAAGCCGGTAGTCTAAGTTGTCACCTAAATTGGCGTTACGGCAAACCGATCGACTGGCGTTTTCAAATGTATGGAGAAATTGAAGAGCGCGCGCAGCGGGCGTTAAGCGAACTAACATTTGCGAGTCCGAGCTTGATTTGACAGCTTACTCAACGTTGCCGTAAATACGTCGACGTTACCGTTTACGTCTACTCCGCGTTTTAATACAAATCGGAAGTCCGCGTTTGACTTTGACAGGTTGAAGAAGTAAAACGACAGAATATCTAGTAAAAACTTGTATGGAGTTTGGAGAAAACGCCAGTCGATCGGTTTGCCGTAAACGCCAATTTAGGTGAGAACTCAGACTGACCACTCAGAGCATTAAAACTAAACATTTTTTTTTCTCTTTCTCATTCCAGTTTCTTATTTCGTCAGTTTAATGATTCGTCGCAGCATACACATTTAATTCCAAAAACGTAACCAAAACCGTTCGAATAACGTCTTCTATTCAAAAGATTATTATTATCTAATAAATAATATAAAGGGGAAAGTTTGTAATAATGGATGGATGGATGGATGGATGTTTGTTACTCTTTCACGTAAAAACTACTGAATGGATTCTAATGAAACTTTACAATAATATAGCTTATACATCAGAATAACACATAGGCTACAATTTATGTGCCCATGGGCTTTAGAACTTTCACGGGGCTGCGAAAACGATGCCGGTAGCGCTACTTCACACTAGGGGGAGAGGAGCCGGGGGCGGTGGCGGGGAGCGGCGGCGGGGGGAGGGCAGACGTCGTGACTGTTTGGTGTCCGTTTGGCGAATTTTCAAGGCACTAGCGATTTGTAAAACTTAGTACATCTACATTTAACTACCCGGGAATTAGGATTGGCTAAATAGAATTCAGTTCCGCTTACACTAAGATGGGGCTGTCATACAAACTGCAATGCTATGCACGGCTCGGCTTTGCGGCGGCAGCGCTTACTTTTACTGAAGTACGGCTTGGTATTTCCTGCAACTTTAGGACTACTTGGCATCACGCTAAATCGCCGGAGGAGCGACCAACAGAATAAAATCCTTGAGAACCAATTACTCGATTTAGATGTGCATTGTATCTACGTCTAGCCTGATTCTACTAAAAACTTATAGATTACATAATATAACGCTTCATTACCAGAAGGGTAAGTAGTGAGTCTTAAAGTCTTATAACATGCGAACCACTTACCTGATTTATATGCGTATTTTATCAATGTATAGCATCTCTGGGAGCAGTCAGGTTCGAGATGGGTTACTGTTTTCGATGTTGAGGCTGGCTGTGGGTTGGAGTCCACGCAAAACTTACCTACGTTACACGTTACTTACTAGGTAAGCAATGTAGCAGTGAAAGTGCAGAAAGGTTCTCGCGGCAAATGTTTTTTTTTTAAATAGCCACCAAACGTCATCGAAGCTCTAAATGGGAATTATTGGATGTTTCTCATTAAATCATGCTATTTCGGCTCGAACGATCTTGATTAAATTTGGTACATGGATCCATTGTCCTGGACCAGTTTGACCCTATTTTGGACCAGTCATGTGGGATACTTTTTATCCATGAGATAATTTAACCGACACTAACCCGAGCGGAGCCGGGTACCGCAGCTAGTGTTTGTATAATCTGGTAACTTTTAAATATGAGACTGCAAACAAAGGGTTTGCTTTTGAAAGTATAGATTCGTGAAAGCACAACCGCCCTTTTATATAGGAGGGTGGTTGTGGTGCAAGTAGCTTAGGGGACTTACCTTCCAAGGTCATGGATTTGATCCCCACACTGTTCACGCACTACTTTATTTTTATTTCTAAGTTGGATAAGGTTTTTCGTCACTAATACCAGCTGCTCCATGGTTCGGAATCCATGTCATCCTGTAGTTCCCCTTTCCCTACGAGGTGGTAGGGTCAAGTCCGCTCGGGTTTCAATGGCATTTGATGAAAAGATGGTCGAAGCGGCATTGACGAATTGTCCGTGTCTTCCATCCAGTTCAATGCAGCCGTGCTCATAAAGGGAAGGTCCTGCGATGGCAACGAATTCCTTCGGGAATGCGGCGTGTTAGGCTAATATCATGATGGTGGGCGCGGTACTATCCATCCATGTCGAGTTACCTCACCTTCTCATAACCGTTTATTGCCCCCTCCTTAAAACATCGAAAGAAATCTTCGTCGACCTTGTATTGAACTGACGGGCGTTCGTCTCAGTACACGGTACACGCTCGTACGAAGGCCTAGCAAGTCGACTATAGGAATGTGCGCGTGGACTCGACAGGTTTCGGCACTCAGTCAGCAGCCCACTCGGTTGCCCCAGTCCGCAGAAACCAGCCAGCTTGTAAATAGATTGCGGGTCTTGAATCGTTAACGAAGACGCTGCTTGCGCTTTTCTTTTGTTTTACATCCGGCCTTCGCAATGAAATCGTAGGCCCTAAAGCGCTCTATAGTAAAAATAAGAAGCGAACTTTTGTGTCCGGTCGGGGCGGTAGCGTGGAAATATATAATATAGAAACATACAGGGGGTTATCAAGTGTTTTTTAATTTTTTTACTGACCTTCCGCCACTTTGTTCTACAGACAAGACATGTGTACGCGCTGCATCAGTCGGTCTTTAATAATCGACGTGAAACGTTTTTATTTATTTAGTATTTCATACAAAAGTTCTGCTTCAAAAACGATTTGCGCTCATGCATTTTAGGGTTCCGTACCCATAGGGTGCTAACGGAACCCTATTACTAAGCCTCCGCTGTCCGTCCGTCCGTCCATCCGTCCGTCAATCTGTCACAGGGCTGTATCTCATAAGCCATAATAGGTAGGCAGCTGACATGTATTTATTTTGCCGCTATAACAATAGGCCTGATTTTGTTTGTGTTAAATCTTGTACGATGGTACGGAACCCTTCGTGTGCGAGTCCGACTCGGACTTGGCCGGTTTTTTTTTCATGTCAATAAGATGAATGAAGAATACCTTTTAAAACTTTATATATAAAATTTACATTACGCGTAAAAGTGTGCATTCAAAGGAATTAGAATGCATACCCGCTTTGATTTCATGTGCCGTTCCATATTCAAACCGGAACGTAGCGAGAGTGGAAGGCGGAGATAAGGTATCAGTAGCGTAGCGTTGTTGGCGGCGGGGCAGGCGAGGCGGGAGGGGGGCAAGCGGAGCGGTGGTGTGGGCGCAGCTAGCCTGGGCGGCGCGGCGCTGCTGTGGGCGGCGAACTTGGCACGCATACCGCGCCGCGTTGCCGGGACCACTGCCCGACCGTACGGTCGATACACTTCTTATTAAAAATGTAACAAAAATAACGAATAACATCTTGAATGAGTCAATGAAGGAAATTGTGGTTTAACGAATTTGATACATGTTTTGGTGCGTTTTGCAGCAGTTAATAATCGTTAGTCTTTCGGTGTGATGGAATCGCATTTAAAGTAGGCAATTCGTCAACAACGTTTAAGTTCTATTTCGATGACGAAGTTACACTTTTAAAATGTTAATATTCTACTTACTTGTCGTGTTTATCTAGAAAATTGCTTTTAATACTGTAACATTTGATTTTAAAAACAAAGGAATCAAATCGCTGCTGGAACTGTAAATGTCAAACGCTCTGTCTAAAATGCCACCAAGTGTGAAATCAAAGCTAGACCTACGCACACGCTCGATTTGTCCGGTACAAGCACATAAGTAGAGTCTAAGCGTAAGCGCTAACGTCACGTTACCAATAGAGTCGAGAAATTAGGGCAGTCTTAATTCACACAACCTACTCCAAGGATGGGATTGGAGATCGAACCCAGATCACTGAATTCATATCCGCTCCGCCTAAAGTAGCCCATCAGATAGTCAACAGAAGACATTAGTCACGATACTAAAGTACCCAATTCGTAACATATTTCCCCACACAGAAGCCAGCGTGGGCGTGAACCGAGGATATTAAGCTGAATTGCAATTAATTTCCTAATGATCATCAAACAGCTGTGAGTCGTAGTCCTTTTGTCTAAGCTTTGCGTTGGCTTGTTGGCATTCGATTAGCAACTATTGTGCCGCCGGCGATCGACGCATGCGAGGTAAACAGTGAGTCATGGACCCGTGGAGATAATGGAACACAAGATGCGGAGGAGGCCTTCAGAATATCATCGCTTCTTTGTGGACGTAGATGTAACATTGAATGCGCTAACGAGATGATTACACGCGTGTTATAATATGGATACCGCAAAAGAGTTACAATACGTTGAGGACGTGTAATATTCAAATGATTTTATGCAAGAACTAAAAAACGTTTGATGGCCAGGTCGATACAAACGGGGTTATTGATTCAGCAGTTAACGAAACAAAAAAATCTACAAAATGACTGAACATAGAATGAAAGTTTTGAAAAACCTTTACTAAAGTGACGTTTTCACTACCTTAACGTTCATTATTTCAAAAATAAAACATCATAGAGTGACATGCTTTTCACGCACATTTATTTTAAACCATATCTCGAAGGCGTCGATGACCTAGTAGTCCCTAAAATATCTTACTTACAGTTTGACGAAGGCCTCCTCAAAAGCTGTACATTTTATCCTGTCCTTTGTAGTGTGTGTCCAATCTGGGTTTAGTTTGTCTACCATTGTTTCTTTTACTATAACGCGGGTACAATTTCGTTACTAGTCTCGTCCACTTTTCTTTCCCTTCCCATGCATGCATGTCCACCTCCATTTCAGGCATTTGCATATGTTATGTATATTTTTAATTTAGTTTAACTCTTTATATTTTGTAATCTCACCCAATACCGTCTTTACCATAAGGGCACACGGGGCCCGTGCCCAGGGCCCCCATTCTCAGGGGGCCCCGAAGGACCAACAATTTCTTTCAAACATTTATTCTCAAAACATTTTTGTCGGGCACATTACCCTTTTTTCGCGGCACATTCGCTACATTTTGTGGGTGTTCAGGCTGTTGAGTGTGTTACTGAAGCAGTAACATTCTTTCAATTTGTACAAAAATTGTTCAATGTTTTTCTCAACAAACGATGGAAAATTTTGACAGAGCATTTAGGTGCAAATAGAGTCCTGAAGTCTCTTTCGGAAACAAGATCGTCTGCACGCGCCGATGCTATTAATGGTAAAATACATATTTCTGAAGCATTGTCATGTCGCTTTTTTACTTTCCAAAAGGGCCCCAAATTCTTGTGTGCCCAAGAGCCCCAGCCTAGTTTAAGACGGCCTTGATCTCACCTTGTCCCTTCTTTTAGCTCCCATTACGCTTCTTTTCATTCGTTGTCGTCTATCACGTACGAAATGGTGCATTCAAATAGCAAAAGCTTTGATGAAATGTAGAGTTAGCTAATCGTCAAATTGAGTCAGTTAAAGGAAACAAATAAACGAGTGATAATACAAATGAAGACATAACACGTTGCACTGACAAACACACAGACACGCCTGTGTCGAGTTATTGATATGCCCGTGCTGTATATTATTGATTTACACTGCTGAGTAAGCAACCTCGTGCATAATAATAAAATAATATTGATTTATTCTCAATGCACCAAACAATAATAAACAATAGATCGTCGCAAAAGAACAACGAGCGAGCGTCGCAAGACTGAAAACATTTACTTTCATTGTGAAGACGAGCGAAGTGTGTCAATGAGATGACAGGAATGTGATGCGACGCCGCGACGTTGGACACGCACATCGCACCTTCTTGTCACCTACACTTCACCACAGAATAAGAATAGTGCTCCGCCTCCACAGCTTTCGCAGACAATGTATTATTTGTGGTATATGTCAAGCTTTTCGTCGTTTATGACTATAATTCCTCTAGAAAGCTGTGGATATCGGTTTGGTATAAGCCATCCATGTATAGGCAAATACACATAAATTTGCGCTAACGCCACAAGCGTACAGGCCGTTCAATGTAATTTGTTTTGAATTTTAATCAATAAAAATAACCTTTCCTTTTCCATATGAATTGTGCTTGAATTGAACGCATTGAGTGGCTTACTCAATCACTTGGCGTATTCGAGCAGTTGGCGCCTCACATACTCAATACAGTTTTATCAAAATAATGTATAGTTATCATCATTGGATATAAACTCCCTAACCTCATCTAAATAATAACATATCCTCTTCTGTTTGAGGGTCACAACGTTCTGACTAGTCCAGTTTCGCGTTTATACGCCAGTATGATCATGATTGCGCTTCAAGCTAGGATTGCGAAAATAAGTCCCTCCCTATGTTAGATCTGAGAAGACCTCTCTCGATAATGACAGAATGAAGTACGTTAAACCTGTAAATCACTCGAGCTCTCGAAAAGGATGAGTTTTTCTTTTGCATTTAAATTCGTAGCAATTTAGAAACCCTCCTGCAGTACGTCACCGCTGGAGAGATATTTTTTTAGCACATTTCTTCATGATTAGCGGTTGAAATGCTATATCAATTCACTACCGCGTGAAGGAGTGTAATTAAATGACTGCTCTCAACTAGGACAGATAAAGAAGCTTCAATTCATCAGAAGTCGAGGCTGGAAGATCCGGCACGAACGGGAGCACACCCCGTGACACACTTCGCACCATCAACACCGCGGCGAGAGCTAAGCTGACAACTCACGTACGGTCGACCAAATAAAGGATACACAGTTGAAGGAAAAGATAAACGCTCAAAAAACTTCTACTTTTGGCAACAATTATGGGCCTGACTAATATTGAAACATAAATTGAGAGGGTTCATTATTTAATGTGTGAAGCAAATATAAAAGGGAGGTTGAATTAAAACACCATAATTTGAACCGTTAGTGGATCCTTTTAACTTTTTTCGACTGTACGTAGTATGCAACGCACGACGTCACTGGTCTCAACAAACCGTGTTTCTGGAGACTAGTAAAGTTCATTTTTAGGGTTCCGTACCCAAAGGGTGAAAACGGAACCCTATTACTAAGCCTCCGCTGTCCTTCCGTCCGTCCGTCCGTCCGTCCGTCCGTCCGCCCGTCCGTCCGTCTGTCCGTCTGTCACAGGGCTGTATCTCAGTAACCGTAACAGATAGACAGCTGAAATTTTCACAGAGTGTGTATTTATTTTCCCGCTGTAACAACAAATAGGTAAGATTTCGAAATAATTAAAATTAAAATAAATGGGGACCCCCATACAAAAAACGTGATTTTTTGTATACATTTTTTTACTATGGTACGGAACCCTTCGTGTGCGAGTCCGGCTCGCACTTGGCCGGTTTTTTAACGTTATTTGCAAACACACGAAGGCAGGAACTTTTAGATACTGAATCGGATTGGCTAGATTTCTTTCAAAATTAGGACATATTTTTTTATTTTAAATGTATTTTAATTCCTAATTGATAATAGGATTAGTGGCGCCATCTATATGTTGGAGACTCGAGTTCGCGTTTGCTGCAAGCAAGCGCGCGCATGTCTCCGCAGACGAAAGGTGTTTACGATGGTCTCGCACTCAAATATAAGAAATAACCTACTTCGCGGTCATAGCTTTCGCTGTGAGCGTGAGGAGTTGAACCAGCAAATCGATTTACATGCCTTAATAATAGCATAACTACATTATTATGTAGTAATACCATAGATTAAAATGAAGGAGAAATGTCACCGAGCGCCTATTATCAGAACCGCTGTCTCCATTTTTCAAAAACTACCAACACAACTTAAACGTACATGCCACATGCAAACATAGTCACAGACATATTGGAGGGTTTTTGTGGGTGCGAACTGACTTGAAAAACGCATTTTTGGAGCACATTCGCGTGCGGTGGCGATGTTTCGACTGTATGGCATACGACGGTCGCCGTTTTCCCATACAATTACACGGTCACTTTGACCATACGTCGGAATCAGAATCAGAATGCATTTATTTACCTATTTATTGTTATAAGTTTTGCAGTCTGCGTTTATGCACGCAGTCGGGTATGTCGGCTAACTTATTGCTACGAACCTATCACCAGTAGATGCGCAAACATTCTGAGTGGTGCCTCCACGAGAGACGATGTTAGTCCCGCAGGTGTATTCGCAAACATTCTGAGTGGTGCCTCCACGAGAGACGATGTTAGTCCCGCAGGTGTATTCGCAAACATTCTGAGTGGTGCCTCCACGAGAGACGATGTTAGTCCCGCAGGTGTATTCGCAAACATTCTGAGTGGTGCCTCCACGAGAGACGATGTTAGTCCCGCAGGTGTATTCGCAAACATTCTGAGTGGTGCCTCCACGAGAGACGATGTTAGTCCCGCAGGTGTATTCGCAAACATTCTGAGTGGTGCCTCCACGAGAGACGATGTTAGTCCCGCAGGTGTATTCGCAAACATTCTGAGTGGTGCCTCCACGAGAGACGATGTTAGTCCCGCAGGTGTATTCGCAAACATTCTGAGTGGTGCCTCCACGAGAGACGATGTTAGTCCCGCAGGTGTATTCGCAAACATTCTGAGTGGTGCCTCCACGAGAGACGATGTTAGTCCCGCAGGTGTATTCGCAAACATTCTGAGTGGTGCCTCCCCGGGAGACGACGTTAGTCCCGCAAGTGTATTCGCAAACATTCTAAGTGTTGCCTCCCCGGGAGACGATGTTAGTCCCGCAAGTGTATTCGTGTGTTAGTCGGAGACGCGATATGGACCACAAGGCACATGTCCTTCCTTTTTCTCCAGTGAGTAATACCTATAATTTAACTTTTAATTAATTTTATAAATTTGCCTATAAAATATACTCTATAAGGATAATCTTCTTGCTTAGTTTAGTATTGGCTGCCCATGGCTGCCGCAGAACCGATAGCCGATGGAGCAGATGAGTTCTGGAGTGGATATACCACGAATAGTAAACACAGCGCTAGACGCCTAGCAACTCGTTGGTCAGACGACCTGGTAAATGCTGCTCGCAGTAGCTGGATGGGAGGGGCTACAAAGTGCTGTAATGATGATAAAAACAATCCCTAAAAAAAGTGTTACGTCGTTTTGGTATTACGAGTATATTTCTGCAACATTTGATTTAAGGCCCTGGTACTAGCCAAATCGCAAAGTTAGACGAGGCACCCCAAGTTAACTAACTAAGTCTGACGATTATAAGTGTCATTTTTACAATATATGATTCCTTGTCTAGGAATCAACCTATTTTTATTAATGTATGTTTCCTTTTTCTATACAAAATACATTGCGGAAACGGTGTCCATTTCCGAACTTTTTTGACTAAATGTAGAAATCTAAAAGCAAATGGAATTTTTTGTTTATGCATATATGCTGTTTTTGCTTATACCTAGAAATCAAATTACTTTCAGATTTCTAATGAGAAAAATCAACTTTTTAATTTTTATTATTATTGAAATAAATGATGGAATAAAAAAGTATTAACAATCCATTATCAGTCTCGAGTTCTATTTGGATTTGCTGAAGCGTTTCACTACATATAATCACATTTGTTAAAAAGTGCATTTGTATGGCGCGAGTAGTTGGCTAGTCCTAGCGCCTTAATAAAATAAGCTTTGATATCAAACATACAGAGTGATTCGGCATGCACGTTTCACTTCTCACTTACTCTACCATATTCCCTAAGGAGGGGGGAGGGGGGAGGGGGGTTCCTTACAAAATAAATACGAGGTTTCTGGTGTAGAAGTTAAGAAGGCAGTGTTACCAATTAGAAAGCCATCGGCAAACAGCTGTAACAAGGCAATACGCCTTTCCAGTGCAGAGAAGGTAGAGTCGCAACGATTCCGCAACGGCTTTCTCCCGCCAAGTACTCGTAAGTCGCAACGATTCCGACCGATCCTCATTCTTACAACCAGAAAACATGTGCCTGCAATCTATACTCTGGTTAACTCTCATTGGAACTGGTCGACTCTAATACATTTGTTTCATCGCTTTTTCAAAATTCGTACGATATAATATTATTAGACGTCAGGAACGCGTTCCTTGGAGAGAACCGGCGCAACTACCACAAATTAAAGGAGTACAGAGTACCGAGGCTCCGATCGATGATCCACTTCCACGCAGCAGGTCCCGCCGCCGAACTGAGCCTGTAGTCCAAGTTGTCACCTAAATTGACGTTTACGCCAAACCGATCGACTTGCGTTTTTAAATGTATGGAGAAATTGACGTTGCCTTTTACGCCAACTCCGCGTTTCCATACAAATCGGAAGTCCGAGTTTGACTTTGACAGCTGGAGGAAGTAAAACCACAGAACAAGTAGTTAACATTTGTATGGGGTTTGTCGTTTTTACGTAACATCGAAGTCCCGTAAACGCCAATTTAGGTGAGAACTCAGACTGACCACTCTGACGCCATTTCGACGACGCTCTACACTCACGCTTCGCACGTGCACGAATGCCATTCTAGAACGGTGTGATTCCGAAGTGTGCGCGCGAGGGACACTATCGACATCGACGCTCAATATCCGGAGCCCGCTCCGGAACCGAGCCAGCGAGCCAACGAGCCGCCGGTGACAGGGTCAACGTACCCACACATCGCCACCGGCCTGCACCGGCCACACGTGTGCGTACGATACCGCAATATCGGTATCGTTTTATACTATTAGATAGTGTGCGAGCGGCTCGTAGCCTAGTGGCGCGGGGACTGGCCTTGCGTACCAGAGGCCAGGGTTCAATACCGACATGCACCACTGTCTTTCTCTTTCCGAGTTCGATAAGTGCATTTCGTCACGAATGCGATCTGCTCCATGGTTCGGAATCCATGTAAAACTGTAGGTCCCCTTCCCCTACTAGGTGGTATGGTTTAAGCCCGCCCAGGTTGGTACCATCGCATTGGATGAAAAGATGGTCGAATCGTGGTCGAAGCGGCTATAAAAAAATTGTCCGTGTTTTCCATCCAGTTCAATGTAGCCGTGCTCATAAAGGGAAGGTCCCACCAAATTCCTTCGGGAATGTGGTGTATTGGGCTAATATCATAACGGTAGTTGTGTGGTATTAGCCATCCATGTCAGGTCGCATAAAAAAAACATAGTGCACAACCACCGAAGAGAAATGATGGAAAAGTGGCATGCGGCCGATATCGCGTCGCGCCGCTATATGGTCAAAATTACCATCTGAATCTGGTGGCGCGTGTCGTATGCCACGCAGTCGAAATATCGCCAACGAGCGCAAATGTGCTATACGTTTGCCAAGTCAGTTCCCACACACACAAACCCTCCAGTACGTCTGCGCATATGTTTGCATGTGGCAAGTTGGATTAGTCGTTTTTGAAAACTGGAGACAGCGGGTTCAACAGTACGCGTGCTCGATGCCATATCTCCTCCATTTTTATCTATGTGCACAACAGAATATCGATACCTGTTATACCTGCATCAGGTAAACACATACATTTTTGTATAGTTACCGATGCTGTTTAATATCCATTGTTTCCGCTTCGGGTATTTTTTTTCCGTTTGATGATGTGTATAAAATAAATCTGTTATGTTGAAAATGCATTTATTGAGAACCTGTCGGCACAGCTGTTGGGTTTCCGAATGTTCATGGGCATTCATCATAGATGATGACTTTGCCATCTTTCGCCTATTGTTATAAATAATACATATATATTTTTTTTTTATGTGACTGGACATGGATGGCTAATACCACACCTTCTGTCATGGTATTAGCCCAACACACCACATGGGAACTAGGTGCCATGCCAGGACCTTCCTTATATTGCACGGGTACATTGAACTGGATGGAAAACACGGACAATTTTCATTGCCGCTTCGACCATCGTTCATCCAATGCGATGGTACCAACCCGGGCGGGATTAACCCTACCATCTAGTAAGTAAGGAAGGGGACCTACAGTTTAACGTGGAATCCGAACCACGGCCAGCCTCTCTCAACAGTCGAATGGTCACCCATCCAAGACCAGACCGGACCCAGCGTTGCTTAACTTCGGAGAGCGATCGCCGAAGTGTCGCGCCACTGGGCTATTGAGGCTGACCACTGGCTATTATCGGTACCTACATTACATCCGAAAGTACATTATTTCATAAACAAAGAAAGGTAAAGATATTTTCGATGTCAATAAATTCTTGTTAAATTATTGCTGGTTCCACACTGCTTCCCGATTTCGTCAAACAGAGGCAATCAAGCAAGAGAGTCCAGTAAATCCAGGAAACCATTCAGCCCGACCTCAGTCCAAAACTAAATTGTCCCGAGCGGAGCCGGGTAACTCAGCTAGTGCCATATATGTATACCTCGTTGTATGTATGCAGTTCTATGCGATGGTATTTAGAAGGGAGATTATGAAGGGATTTCGTTGTTATTCTCCTGCCCAGCATCCCTGCATACCACGAGAGATGGATGGGTAACACTCCTAAACAAACCGTGTTATAAATAAACGTAGCTTAAATTCGGATACGTAGCGCCTCACCTCGGCACGTCGAGGTTCCCACGTTTTGCCTTATCTTCGGAGAGCAGCTTCGGCTCGGGGAATCTTGAAGACGTAATGATAAACACTTCTTATCTCCCCACATATGCGGCTTGCTACACAAATTGCATTCTACAAACATCTTCAGAATTAAAACAAAACCATTTTCGATGTTTGATGATCTGATTTTCCTTGCCGACGTTGCAATTCAAAATTTACATAAAACGGGCTGATCTTTTAACTGATTTAAATATTCATTTACAGAACCGGTTTATTTTTCTATTTTTAATCAATGTCATACCTATTATGTAACGTTAATTAAATGTTCTTAATGCTACCTGCTGCGTATTATAACAGCTGTAAGAAGTATAGATGTATCATATTGATGTAAAAATATCTGCAATAGATTTGCCAAAAACCGGCCAAGTGCGAGTCGGACTCGCACACGAAGGGTTCCGTACTATCAACACCAAAAAATCACGTTTTTTGTATGGGAACCCCCTTTAATTTTTATAATTTTTTTATTTTATCTATTTGTTGTTATAGCGGCAAAATAAATACACTACCTGTGAACATTTCAGCTGCCTACCTATTACGGTTCATGAGATACAGCCCTGTGACAGACGGACGGACGGACAGACGGACGGACGGACAGCGGAGGCTTAGTAATAGGGTTCCGTTTTCACCCTTTGGGTACGGAACCCCAAAAAGCAAACACTTTTATGTTGGCCTCCGACGAATTTTTAAGGTGTGCTCATAAATTTGCTTGGTGCACTTTGAAAACACACACACAGGGTCCTACAAATGCACAAGCCGAGTTGTTTTGACGGTGGACAATACTATTAGTTATTATATGACAAAACTCTCAGAGAGCCTGGTCGGTTAATCCATAATAATGTAGCCAAGAAAGAAACTGAATATTCACGGATGTAAATTCTCGGTGCAAACAAAAAGTTGAAAAACACAACAATGGCTAATTAAGTAGAAAAGCGGTAAAGACCAATGAGAGCTAAAATAATAGAAGGAGCATCAAATACAAGGATTACGCAGTCGCCACTTGGAGGCACACAGTGGGACGGCCGTCGCCGCGTCCGCGTCGGGGGTAGCATTAGCGATAAATCAGCAATCGGCAATTTTACTCTGATACTTGAAACTCAAGGCCATGTTCTGTGTGTGGGCGGGTGTCACGGCAAAGACAATATGGTCATAGTTGGCACTGTCTCCCCCCTTCCCCATCCCCCCCGATGCTCCCGGAGACAAAAGGCAGCATTTGTAAAGAGCCTTTGTCGCAGGTAGGAGAGCCTGCGGGATGTGCGGTGGTGCGGGGTGCGGGGACGACCGCGGGGGAGGAACATGTGCGCAGCGCGTCGGCTTTGATTACCGCCGAACGCAACAGATGGCGGCACGGCGCGGTTCGCTTCTTGCACTTGATCGACCTCTCTGGGATTACATAGAAAGAGTCTGCATGACTTGGTAGGCCGCTATTACTTATTCTGTGGTAGATTTGTTGCATGATGAAACTATGATCTACCTTATTATGTGACACTACAGACCAGGACTGTAATCGGAAGTGTAAGTCAGTGTAATTTAGTGTAGTGTAATGTAGAGTCCAAACTGAGTCAATGAACAATACATCTGTATACATACATACACTTTTAGCTATAAGTCTTTTTATTTGTAAAACTAACCAAACCAAACACCATGCGCATTTTCTGCCTTGCTGAAATGTTGCATATTCTCCTCATCACAGATACTGCCTTTTCCTTTGAACCATAGACGGTGCCAGAGCGCAATAACAAGGTTTTGTGGCTTGCCCGCCAATGAGTACACCTCGATTGAAGAGTACGTTATTGTAATAAAATGTAATAATATTTTGCTAAGGTGTCCACAGACAGTTCACAAAATATGCATTTTCCACCAGAGCGTCAGCGGCGTCGGCTCACCGTTCCGTGACGCGGCGTGCCCGCCTGCGCCCGCGACGCCCCCCCCCTTGCCGCGCGCCTCTCCGCCGCGCCGTGGCGCAAGACGACCTTCAGATTCACTGCCGGAGATCATGCGATTTCGACAACTTCTGGTGTTTTATTTTTATTATAACGATGTCAATAGAATCGAATTGTATGGCAATCATAATCGTCCGCGATACGGATATTATTAACGAAGAAAAAATCAATAGCTGGCGTGCTAAATTCCTAAATATTTCAGCAGCAACTCTCCCTGCTGAATGGGTTAATGACCGCCCTGCGAGAATCATTGCCGAAAATAACCAGCTGTCTGATCAACGACTTCCGTTCAAACATTTACTGTCGTCGCATAAAGCGCAGGCGCAGCATAAAACGTCGATAATAAAGGCGGTAATGGCGATACAATTCTCACCCGTTCTCGAATTTGTCGATCGTATGTGCACCGGTTGCGTTCTAACGCCTTACGTTTATTGGGGCCATAAACCGGGAACAGTAAAAGTTCAGAGGCGTCCGTCGCATCTCTTCAAACAAAGCCACTGCTAGAGAATCAAAAGGGACTTCAATCTAGAAATATTTTTAGAAATAGGTACCCCATGTATTTAATTGCTTTTTCGACAGAATTTTGCTACAAATCTTAGAGAATTACCAATAATAGAAAGCAAATGTAACGTCAATATACTAGCTGGTGCCATGGAGGTGAAGAATGTACCTCCATGGCTGGTGCAGATTGGATTGGCTGCCACGGATTTTTGCCGGCGATTGCAAGTCAATTGGGCATTACCCTCACCTCAATCACCAAGTCAAGTCATACGCTTCTGCAAGCAATGCCCAACCTCATGCCAGCAAATATCCGTACCAACCGAACCTACGAAGGCTGTGAAACGTGCGTTCGGAGTTGTGTGTACGACACGGGATCTATAATTAGAGGTGACCTTCCCGAAATGTGAAACGGCGCGTGAACCGATGTGCTGGGGGACAGAGGAGATGGCGAGATCTCTACAGCTCTGCATGGTAACGGATCACCCGGCTTCATCATCCCTAGTCAGATAACGCAACTAAAAGAAGTCGCCACTAAACTGACTCTAACCGAAAATTTGAACTATAAATAAAACTAGAGTGTAAAAAGTGACATTTCGTCCAATACCAAACGTGTCAAAGTGACGTAAGAAAGTACTACTTTCGTTATTTTTAGGTTCGTTTACAACTATGTAAGTTGTCAACCTAAGCCCCGATTGCACGATGAGACGGCCGAGTTAATCGATGTTCAAACACGATGGAGTTTCTTCCGTACTGTCCATACAAAATGACATGTTTAATCGTACGTTGATGTTGATTTTGATATTTTGTCCTTTCGTGCACTCGGCCCTAAGACAGTTCTGAACACAGAATAAGCATGGATATTTTGACGAATTCGTTCATGTTACACAGTCGATATGTAATGCTACGAAGTCCTAAGAATTTAACAAAGCTAAGTATTATACGTTTTTAAACTCTCTCTTGACATCTTGACATAAATAAAAACAGCAGAACAAACCCCTGTAGCAGCGGAAAACGAGCAAAAGATACAGACACAGCGGTTGCCACAAGCAGTTTCACGCGGACAAGAGACACTTCCCGTGTATTGTGACTCACACGCACTTCCAACATCAACACTACTGTTTACTTTACAGCACGCCTCCGCACACGCAGATATCAGTGTTAACACACTACCACGTGCAATTACATTGTTCCACATGCGACGTACTCCGATAACCAGGAAATGGTTATTACGGTTTGTAGGTTACGTTTGACAGTTCGCGCGCTCGTTGTTTTCTTTTCGCGGCTGCTGCACGGTGCGCCGTCAGAAGCGACTGGCGACAGCGGCGGCCACGGAATGACTCCAGTGCTCCACATGACTCCACGTGTGGTTGGGTTTCACTGCAGTGCAGGCGGGGTGTATGTGTATTCTGCGCAATTGTACACGTACGTGTGCGTCGTGCTATGAAGCATGCAGCGGTAGCGGCGGACCTTCGCATGCGTGCATGTGCCATGCAAAATTAACTTCACATCGAGATAAAAAACATTTTTAGTTCAATGTACATAACTTAATGGTGGCCGCACCTACGAATATGTTTTATTCGTACGGCGCGGCCACGCTATGGCTAACACGACAGTGGAAATAGGATCGAATGCCATTTTTAGGGTTCCGTACCCAAAGGGTGCCATCCCACCCGTTCCGGTCCATCGTTTAAGATTTAACACAAGAAAACACGTTTTTGTATGGGGGTGGGGGAACTTTAATTTTGATTTTTTTTTAATTTTACCTATTTGTTGTTATAGCGGAAAAAAAAATACACTCTCTGTGAAAATTTCAGCTGCCTACCTATAACGGTTCATGAGATATAGCCCTGTGACGGACGGACGGACGGACGGACGGACGGACGGACGGCAAAGGCTTAGTAATAGGGTTACGATTTCACCCTTTGGGTACAGAACCCTAAAAAAAGTGTTTTTTACAAAAATGTAAACGAAAATTTTGAGAAAATTATTTCCTTTTATGTTTCGGATCGTCCGTAATTCATTATTTCAAACAATAATCCAACGAAAATTGCATTTGCCACTATACAAATCGACGGGATAAATCTTCCGAACTGCTAAGCAAAAGATTAGTGTGATAATCAAACGTAATAATGTCTAATAATTACCTATGAATTATAGCTACACAAATGTAGTTTTCCGGCAAAAATTAGAATTTTTAAAAAAATTAAAAAATGGTTGTTTAAACATTCTTTAACATATTGCAAAATAATTTCGGCCGGGATTACCGACATACTATTTACAGACCTTGTGAACACGATTAAATATGTTTTTCCCCCGGCACAATGCCACATTAAAGGCCGGTAAAAGTTATGCGAAGTCGCTTTCCTAATTGTAAATAAAGAATACTTATCTGCAAGCACAGACATAAAATAATATGTTTTGATTGTATGTCTTACCATGCCTAACGAAACATATTTCCGAAGGAATGAGGTGCCATGCATGGTAGGTTTCATTTCGCCCGGGTAGCTACCATCGCATTGAATGCAATATGGTCCAGTTGGATCCAGCCCTGAAATATAAGGATCGTCCTGGGATGGCACCTAGGTAATATGTGGTATGTTGGGCTAATGGTATTAGCCAGTTATGAAGAAGATGCTCCACAATAAAATCGGTTCACAAATAACCGAGAAATCGGTGAACGAACATAAAAAATACATGAAGTCGAACATAGAACACCCTCCTTTTCTGAAATCGGTTAGAAATGAAACGTGTTGATGTTTCAAATTTGGATTAAATCGTTTTGTCTTAAACAAAAAAATTCCAAAATGAATTTACAACGTTTTTATAAAGCTATAAAGTCGTCCAACAAAATGTTATCAACATGTTTTGCTACAAATATGCCTAGAAATACCTGGTTAGCGTTTGGGCCATACCTATAATAATTGGACCATGCATAATAGTTGAGTATTGTATTGTATTTTGTCAGATTGGTAGACAAGCTACACTCAGACAGGTCATTGAATTCAGCTTACAATTTCTGGCATATACCATCGTCAAATTTACTAAATAATTAAAAGTATTGCGTTAATTACATCATTTGTCGAGACGTAAATACATGCTTTCTTATCTACTAGAAATTAAGTTTCTAAGACTCTACAGTCCTTGGCAAAAAGCTTAAGAATTAGGGCCGAGTGCACGAAAGAACAAAAAATCAAAATCAACGTCAAAGCATGATCAAACACGTCACTTTGTGTGGACAGTATGGAAGGAACTCTTTGCGGGTCACTAAAAGTGACGTGTTTGAACATTGATTAACTCAGCCGTCTCTTCGTGCAACCGGGGCTTAGAGCTTATTTAGCCAATAGCTATAACTCTATGTACGTCATGTAATAATAGATTGTACTGGGTGCGTTAAAAGTATGCCAAACTAGGTTTTTTTTTCTCTTAATATTCCTGGCTTGTAAAATAATAATAATTTGTGGTTAAACAAAACTGTTTTCACTGCACATCAACATAATATGCTACACATTGATGACTCGAACCTCGTAGTTTTCCGCTATAAGTAATACTGAATATTTGTCTACTCGGTCTGTACCACTGATTTGTTAGTACTACCTTTTGTTTTTATTCCTTATATAGTTACTTCTTTAATAAGAATTGTAAATCTTATATCGTATTAAGTGTAAATTAGTTAAGTAAGTTTACTTGTAAGTGCACTATTTATTACTTCTTCAAATTAATTTATTGACATCATAGATATTTAAATATTTTTAGAACTAACTTCGCATGTCAGACTCTTCCGATTTTGACGAATTTTATTCTTTGTCGCCAAACTCATCGGGCGAAGATTTCTTTAGTGATTCCGAAAATGACACTAATAATATAATCACTCAACCAAACCTGTCGGATCTACTCGATGACACTTTCCAAAGTGTATGTAATAATTTCAATGTATGTCATATAAACTGCCAAAGCATTCCTGGTCATTTTTCCGAAATATTATCCGTTTTTACAAGCAATAACTTACACGCACGTCTCTTTACAGAAACATTTCTGAAACCAACACTTTCATCGTCAGCTTATGCACTACCTGGATATATTCTCATCAGAAATGATAGAACAGGCAAAGGCGCTGGAGGGGTGGCAATTTACCTCCGCAGCAATATTCAATTTAAAATTGTTGCTCAATCTCCTTCTCAATACTCAGCATCTGCTGAGTATATTCTTCTCGAATTTACAATTAACCATAATAAATTGCTTCTCGGAGTTTTCTATTGTCCTCCCACTATAAATTATTTTGAAAATTTTGACCAACTGCTAGCCGACTATTCCCATGACTATACACACACCGTACTGCTTGGTGACTTCAATACCTGTTTGCTTAGGAATGATTTTCGCTCTCGTAATCTCCAAACAATATTGGAATGTCATAACATTCATTCACTTACGCTTGATGCTACCTATCACGTAAATAACTGTCACTCTCTCTTAGACCTTATTCTAACTTCATGCCCTGACAAGGTTAAAAAATTTGGTCAAATTACAACCGGTGGCTTTGTCAATCATGACCTTATATATATTTCCTACAATATTAAACCACCACGTCAAAAGCCGAAGGTTCTGCTACAAAGGAATTTTAGAGATATGAATCTGGAGTTGTTGAAGGCTGATGCTAGGGCCATAGACTGGACGGAGTTTTACAGCCTTTCTGATGTGAGCGCTCAAGTTGATATATTTAATTGTAAGGTAATAGACCTATATAACAAGCATGCTCCAGTTCGACCTGTTAAAATGAAACACCCACCAGCTCCGTGGATTAACGACTCTATACGGGCTCAAATGTCTTTAAGAGACCGCCTCAAGCGCAGACACAAATTAAATCCTACTGATGAGAACTTAATGAAATTTAAGACTGCAAGAAACGTCTGTAACCGCATGTGTAGAGACGCTAAACGGCGTCACATTCATAAATCCATCACTGAATCGAAGCCTAAAGATATGTGGAAGTTCCTCGACTCACTCGGGATAGGAAAACCTGCTATTCAAGTTAATCCTAATATCAATCTCAATGATTTAAATAAACACTTTTCATCCGTCCCGTTTATGGTTGATGCTTCTCTGAAAACCAAGACAATTCTAGAGCTAAATCATAGCCATACCCATTTAACTCAACCATTTGTCTTCTCCATAGTTACTTGCTGTGAAATAAAAAAGATTATCTTTTCGATCAAAAGCAAGGCAGTTGGGTGTGATGAACTGAGCAGAGACCTGCTAACCCCAATACTAGATGAGATATTACCAATTATTTCTCATATTATCAACAGCTCTCTAGTGTCGGGGTGTTTCCCAAATACATGGAAGAGAGCATTCGTCATACCCCTGCCCAAAATAAATAATCCACTTACCCCTTCAAATTTTCGTCCCATCTCTATACTTCCATTTTTATCCAAAGTACTTGAACGGGTAGTACACTTTCAATTTAGTAAATACCTCTGTGAAAATTCCCTTTTGAATCCTTATCAATCTGGTTTTCGCCCGTGCCATAGCACAACGACTGCCCTTATCAAAGTCACCGAAGATGTCCGCCAAGCTGTTGATAACAGACAGCTAACGGTTATTACACTTCTTGACTTTAGTAATGCATTTAACACGGTCGACTTTGACATTCTACTGGCAGTCCTTGAATCTCTTCTCGTTTCACAGCAGGTACTGGATTGGTTCAAATCTTATCTTATAGGCCGCCAGCAAAGAGTTCGTATCCACGATGCTTACTCTGACTGGAGTGAGCTTCTCGCTGGTGTTCCGCAGGGTGGCGTACTCTCTCCTCTTCTTTTTTCAGTTTTTATAAACTCACTCACTACTAGAATCGTTTGCCTCTTCCATATATACGCCGATGACCTGCAGCTCTATCGCCATTTTCCCTTAGCCAACATCGTCTCCACGATCGATCTCGTCAATACTGATTTATCTCGCATCAAAGACTGGTCAGAGAGATTTGGTCTCATGGTCAATCCCAACAAGTCTCAGATAATAATTGTGGGCAGTAACCGATTATTATCCAAGGTCAATAAGGACGAATTGCCTGCGGTCATGTATAATGGTGTTGTCATCCCTTACAGTAAATCAGTTAAGAACTTAGGTAACGTCATGGATGAAGCATTGTCATGGAATGACCACATCAGCGGTGTGTGCCGAAAAGTCTATGGCGCTATGCATAGCCTAAAGCGATTAAACCGGTTCATTCCTATTGAGACTAAAATTACCTTAGTACAGACCTTGGTACTTCCCATCCTTGACTACGGTGATGTGTGAAATTTAGATCTGAACGAGGACTTACTTAATAAGCTTGATCGCCTTCTCAACTACTGCATTCGTTTTATTTACGGACTTCGTAAGTATGATCACATTTCAGCATACCGTGATCGGCTTCAGTGGCTCAACATCCGTCTTCGAAGACAATCGCATGTCCTCGCTCTCTTATACACTGTCCTCAACAACCCACGTGCTCCCATTTACCTCAGGGATAGTTTTAATTTCTTGTCATCCCATGGCCTACCTCTCAGGTCAATTGACAACTTTCTTCTTCTGATACCGTCACACAATAGTACTTCTTTTAGCAACTCTTTTACATTTAATGCGGCCCGTCTTTGGAATAAATTACCTCTTGATATCAGGAGCTCTGCTTCACTTGAAATCTTCAAAAAACGATTAAAATTATACTTCCTAACTAAATGAGTTATGTTCAACAAAAACAGAATTTCCTACTTTTAAACAATTTTTTTTTTCTTTTTTTGCATAAATTCTGTATATACATTTTTAGACTGACATACTTTATGTCTATAGTTATTAAATTGGTCTGTAACTTTTTTTTTTTTTTATAGAAATAAATAGTGCACAACATCTATTCTTAGGTTACTTTTCTTGTTGCTACCTGTATATTTTTGTCCCATTATCGGGTTGATTGGAAGAGATTGACATTAGGCAATAAGTCCGCCCTTGTATGTACCATGTGTATGATAGCAATAAAGATTATTATTATTATTATTATTATGTCCAGATACAAAAAAACCGGCCAAGTGCGAGTCGGACTCGCACACGAAGGGTTCCGTACCATCGTAGAAAAAAAAACAAAAAAATCAAGTTTTTTGTATGGGAGCCCCCTTTAATTTTAATTATTTTTTTATCTTACCTATTTGTTAATATAGCGGCAAAATAAATACACACTCTGTGAAAATTTCAGCTGTCTACCTGTTACGGTTACTGAGATACAGCCCTGTGACAGACGGACAGACGGACGGACGGACGGACGGACGGACGGACGGACGGACGGACGGACGGACGGACGGACGGACGGACAGCGGAGGCTTAGTAATAGGGTTCCGTTTTCACCCATTGGGTACGGAACCCTAAAAAACGAACTCTTAAACCTTTGCTTGTCAGATCCATAAACCAGAACACACAAAATATTGTAAGGAAGAAAAAAAGTTAAATAATACAACCTTTTCTTGCTCTACCTTCCAGTGAAGTTCATAATATGTCCACTTTTGTTTCTGCCCCAGAAGTTAAATAAGAGCCGGCAGAGTTTCTTGCATGGAAACAAGACGACTTACCAGAGATCAATTCCGGAGATATAACCTCCCAAGCTGACAGCAAAAATGCCACTTACCTGTAAACAAAACAAAATAGGCTGTTTATTTTAACATATTCACCCTTGCTGCAAATTGCCTTGGAATTAAAAGCTATATTCTCTAGCGTGTGATTTCGGAATAATAGTTTGAAGTTGAAAATGTTCGATGGATTCAATCGCCCATTGATGGGTATTAGCCCATGAGTAACACCAGACTTGGCACTATGATAGAGTTATAAAATAAAAGAAGAGTTCTGACGAACAACCGACATATTGTTGCGGTTCGCACAAAAGAAGTCACGCCGTGAAGAATGTGGATGAGGATGCTTCGTTATTTGTGCACCCGGTGAGGTGTCGGCTCGAGGGGGAATGTAGGCCGAGAGCCGGGGCTGGGGCCGCCGGGGTGCGCGGGGAGCCCCACTCGAGGAGACAATGCCCCACGCGCCAAAATGGGGCACCTGCGAGTGCTCTCATACATATTGCGCGCCGCCGCGAAGCGTGAAACAGTAGATCCCTAAGTCCTAGTCCCTAAGAGAGTAGAAAGATAGAGTATTAGGATGGCTAACCTACCGAATCAGGAAACCTATCGAAAACAGAAATAATAAGACATATATCTAATGAAAGCGTCAATTCAGCGCAACACACATAAAAACCGGCCAAGTGCGAGTCGGACTCGCACACGAAGGGTTCCGTACCATCGTAGAAAAAAAAACAAAAAAATCACGTTTTTTGTATGGGAGCCCCCTTTAATTTTAATTATTTTTTAATCTTACCTATTTGTTGTTATAGCGGCAAAATAAATACACATTCTGTGAAAATTTCAGCTGTCTACCTGTTACGGTTACTGAGATACAGCCCTGTGACAGACGGACAGACGGACGGACGGACGGACGGACGGACGGACGGACGGACGGACAGCGGAGGCTTAGTAATAGGGTTCCGTTTTCACCCTTTGGGTACGGAACCCTAAAAACAACAATAAACAAGACATAACAGAAAAGAGATAACTTATAACAGAAAAAACCGGCCAAGTGCGAGTCGGACTAGCACACGAAGGGTTACGTACCATCGTACAAGATTTAACACAAAAAAAAACATGTTTATTGTACGGGGACCCTCTTTAATTTTGATTATTTTGAAATTTTACCTATTTGTTGTTATAGCGGCAAAATAAATACACACTCTGTGAAAATTTCAGCTGCCTACCTAATACGGTTCATGAGATCCTGTGACAGACGGACAGCGAAGCCTTAGAAAAAGGGTTCAGTTTGCACCCTTTGGGTGTAGTACCCTCAAATTGGATTAGATCGAGTGGTTTTAGCAATCGAAGAATATCGCGTTTGAACGCTGTGCGACTGAGTTATCGAATACAATTATCCTACGACAAGGTGACCTCAAAATTAGGCATGATGACCTCAATATAAGGAAGGTCCTGGCATGGCACCTAGTTCCCATGTGGTGTGTTGGGCTAATACCATGACAGAACTTGTGGTATTAGCCATCCATGTCCATTCACATAAAAAAAAACCAAACCGCGAAAACGATTCGTTAAACCTGCCACCGATCAAGTGTAAACCGAATATTTTGACGAGGCGCGAGGTTGAATTGTGACGTCACCCGACTGGCGTTTTATGCGCTCACTAATAATGAGGTTAATTTTCTTCAATGCCACGAACTAAACAATGAGGTTTAGTCATCAATTGCCCGCTGGATGGCCCCATAGCGATTCTTGGGCAGTTCCCAGAATGGGCTCTCGTGTGTAACCACACGGATCAGTGTACCGAGGATACCGGGTATTGGATGCGGGCGGCGGATGTATCATCCCTTTCTACGCACACATTCATTTTGAGATGTCGTTCCTCATAACTAAAACGATTGCTTGTATTCAAGGCAAGGGATCTTAGTAATGTATACAGCAGAGCAACAGACCCTTGGCACAAGCTATTACAAAAAGCGATGAATAACACCAGAGCCGGTAGTCTCAGTTGTCACCTAAATTAGCGTTACGGCAAACCGATCGAATGGCGTTTTCAAATGTATGGAGAAATTGAAGAACATTTGCGAGTCCGAGCTTGATTTGACAGCTTACTCAACGTTGTCGTAAATACGTCGGCGTTGCCGTTTACGTCCACTCCGCGTTTTCATACAAATCGGAAGTCCGCGTTTGACTTTGACAGCTTGAAGAAGTAAAACCACAGAATATCTAGTAAAAACTTGTATGGAGTTTGGAGAAAACGCCAGTCGATCGGATTGCCGTAAACGCCAATTTAGGTGAGAACTCAGACTGACCACTCAGAGACTAATTTAAAAAAAAATATATTTTTATTTAACAACAAGCGCACCCAACCGTAATGTACACGCAATTGCTTTTAGCAGCTAGTTTTGATAAGTCAGTAAATAAATAAATAAAAATACAAGTGTGAGCTTTTGTTTTTTTTTTTCAAATATCATTGCAGTATCAGAATTTTATATTTATTTATTTATTCAAGCACATCTTAAAGACAATGTACACAATAGACAACCCCCAATTAGTGTATACCACCCGAATTCTGAATGTACTGTTTAATCTAATTAAAAACCGGCTAAGTGCGAGTCGGACTCGCACACAAAGGGTTCCGTACCATCATACAAGATTTACGCCAAAAAAATACGGTTTACATATGGGGCCCCCCTTCATTTTTTATTATTATTGAATGATACCTATTTGTTATTACAGCGGCAAAATAAATATACACTCTGTGAAAATTTCAGCTGCCTACCTATTACGGTTCCTGAGATACAGCCCTGTGACAGACGGACGGACGAACGGACGGACAGCGGAGGCTTAGAAAAAGGGTTCCGTTTTCACCCTTTGGGTACGGAACCCTAAAAAGCACATCTATAATAAAAAAGTATTGCGTAACAAAAAACAAAGTATTAGTATAATTGATTCATCAGCATGCAAATATTGATGGTCGGATAGCATTTACTTATCCTTTTACATGCTGTCTTTGATCTGGATTCTGCACCGTACTTCTCGCTAAATTCACAAATTATGTACATCGCGAACCGGAAAGTTAACAACGCAGGAATAACAAAATTAATATGAGCTCAGTCAAGGAAACAATAGACGCGGTTGCGGTGGCAGAGCCGTGTTACCGTTTAGGCCAATGAATGAAGCTAAAATTTGGGGCTTACCAAAGCACTAAATCGTCCGTCCATGAAATCTTCAGAATGTGTACAAATACAGGTTTTAAAAACTCAGAATCTAACATTTTTTTTTCCCGGAACTTAGGTATTTTGGCCAAAAACACAAAATATGCGGTATCATTTGCTGCAAAAATGGCCCGCCAAATTTCTTTTCAATGTCTAATAAAATGGGTTAATAGGTATATATGTGTTCAGGAATCCAACAAATTTTTTACACAAAAGCGAGTTTTTTTAAAAAATACACAGTTTTCGCTCTCATAAACTCGGCAGAATTGGGCAGCCCAATCTGTCGTCACACATTTGTTTTTAATTCTTATCAGATCGATAATTTCAACGAATTCAACAAATTTGTTACTGGCAACACATATATTTTGCTAATGGCCAAATAAAGTAAACGGCATAATTTGCCCGCCCATTTTTTAAATTATAATGATAATAAATGATATAGACGAACATACTTTTAACAGAATCCAACAAAAAATTTACATGCCAGTCAGTTTTGCAGCGTATAACGTAACATTGAATTTCGCGCTAAAAAAGCTTGGCGAAAGCGGGTGGTAGGCGGCGCGGTGCGGAGGCAGTGCGGCGCGGTGGCGTGGGGTTTAGCCTGTGTTAGTGATACCGATTACGAAGTAATTATTAGTATTATCTTTGGTGATACTTATGTATAGTTCGTTTTCATGCGTAGTACCTGCATAATGGACAAGAGTTTATAAAGTGTGATGTAAAATTTAAATTAATTAATTCGCCAATTTGATAAAGGTATTATTCTTTTGTAATTGCTAGTGATCGTCGAATATACACATGTAAATGAGTAAAATACTTTGGTAAAGGTTGAATACAATTTGAGTTATTTTATTTTTATGCAAGATGATTCCGCGAAGATAAATCACTGAAATTAGATAAACTACATATTTATAATTCACAAATTGATTCACGGTGGATTATACATACATTCATGAATGAAGAACGTGATATATCACGTTCTTGGATTCAGTGCCGCACTAGCTTAGTACGAAAAAGTATATTTACTTATTGAATTATGTTGTGCCTTGGGCGTCAGGGCAAATAGGAGCCGAAAGCGCTAGACCCGAGCACGCCTGTGAAATACCCCGCAATTCGCTTGCACCGGTCATATAATACTGACCATACATTTAAAAGTATGGAAAATTTACTGTTTCGAGCGTATTCAAATGCGAATATCTAGTTAATTACTCATCAGATTTTAGTGAAGTTTCATCAATTCAAATAACACGTTGAAGACTCCATAAGCATAAAAAAAGATCGTCGGTGTATAAAGTACCGGTGAAAATGTCTCAATTTTTTTTTTTTAATTTTAAATGTATGAAAATATATATACCGTCCATCTTTTTTGTTTATGGAGTCTCTGGCGTGCTATCTTTAATGGTGAAAATCTCATTTAAATCTGACCATTAATTTCCGAGATATTCGCATGTGAATACTGTCGAAACAGTAAATTTTCCATACATTAAAAACTTAAAACAATTTTTGAAAGGCATTTTCACCGATCTAAAAAAACATGAAAAATGTGGTCTATATCGAATATAGATAACGTTGGATCGGTGAAAATGCCTTTAACAATGTTTTAAATGTAAAGGTATTGAAAATTTACTGTTTTGAGTGCATTCAAATGCGAATATCTCGTAAATTAGTCGTCAGGTTTAATGAAGTTTTCATCATTTTAAATAACACGTCAACGACTCCATGAGCATGAAAAACTGGCCATGTGCGCGTCTGACTCGCACACGAAGGGTTCCGTACCCTCGTACAAGACATAACACAAAAAAGTTTTGTGTGTAATTTTGACTATTTTTTTATTCCATATTTTTTGCTTATGGAGTATTTGACGTGCTATCTCTAATGGGGAAAACCTCATTTAAATCTGTATATACGGTACATACATTTGCATCGGTATAAATGCCTCTTTCTTTAAAATTCGTTTAAAAACCTTTGAAAATTTTAAATGTGTTTTTTGTTTGCTCAAGGCGTCTTCAACCTGTTATTTTGAATGGTGAAAACTTTATTTAAATCTGACCATTAATTTCTAAGATATTCGCATGTGAATACTGTCGAAACATTACATTTTCAATACATTTAAAACTTAAAACAATTTTTAAAAGGCGTTTTCACCGGTCTAAAGAAAATGTGTTCTATTACGAAAATAGAAAACGTTGGATCGGTACAAATGGCTTTAACAATGTTTTAAATATAAAGGTATTAAAAATTGTACTGTTTTGAGCGCATTCGGAGGCGAATATCTCGTAAATTATTCGTCAGATTTTAATACAGTTTTGATCATTTAAAATAACACGTGAACGACTCCATGAGCATGAAAAACCGGCCATGTGCGAGTCTGACTCGCACACGAAGGGTTCCGTACCGTCAAACAAGACATAACACAAACAAGTTTTGCACGTAATCTTAACTTTTTTTAATTCCAGATGTTTTTCTTATGGAGTCTTTGACGTGCTATCTCTAATGGTGAAAACGTCTTTTAAATCTGTAAATACGGTACATACATTTGCATCGGTATAAATGCCTCTTTCTTTAAAATTCGTTTAAAAACCTTTGAAAATTTTTAAATGTGTGAAAATATAAATACCGTTGATCTTTATTTGCTCATGGAGTATTCAACCTATTACTTTGAATGGTGAAAACTTTATTTAAATCTGACCATTAATTTCCGAGATATTCGCATAAGAATACTGTCGAAACAGTACATTTTCAATGCATTTAAAACTTAAAACAATTTTTAAAAGGCGTTTTCACCGGTCTAAAAGAACATGAAAAATGTGTTCTATTATGAAAATAGAAAACGTTGGATCGGTACAAATGGCTTTAACAATGTTTTAAATGTAAAGGTATTGAAAATTTACTGTTTTAAGCGCATTCGAAGGCGAATATCTCGTAAATTAGTCGTCAGATTTTAATACAGTTTTGATCATTTAAAATAACACGTGAACGACTCCATGAGCATGAAAAACCGGCCATGTGCAAGTCTGACTCGCACACGAAGGGTTCCGTACCGTCGAACAAGACATAACACAAACAAGTTTTGCATGTAATCTTAACTATTTTTTAATTCCATATCTTTTTCTTATGGAGTCTTTGATGTGCTATCTCTAATGGTGAAAACGTCATTTAAATCTGTAAATACGGTACATACATTTGCATCGGTATAAATGCCTCTTTCTTTAAAATTCGTTTAAAAACCTTTGAAAATTTTAAATGTGTGAAAATATAAATACCGTTGATCTTTGTTTGCTCATGGAGTCTTCAACCTATTACTATGAATGGTGAAAACTTTATTAAAATCTGACTATTAATTTCCGAGATATTCGCATGTGAATACTTTCGAAACAGTACATTTTCCATACATTTAAAACTTAAAACAATTTTTGAAAGGCGTTTTCACAGGTCTAAAAAAAACATAAAAAATGTGTTCTATATCGAAAATAGAAAACGTAAGATTGGTACAAATGCCTTTAACAATGTTTTAAATGTTAAGGTATTGAAAATGTACTGTTTTGAGCTCATTCAAATGCAAATATATCATAAATTAGTCGTCAGATTTTAATGAAGTTTTCATCATTTTAAATAACACTTCAACGACTCCATGAGCATGAAAAACCGGCCATGTGCGAGTCTGACTCGCACACGAAGGGTTCCGTACCGTCTTACAAGGCATAACACAAAAACAATTTGTACGTTATTTTGACAATTTTTTAATTCCATATTTTTTGCTTATGGAGTATTTGACGTGCTATCTCTAATGGGGAAAACCTTATTCAAATCTGTATATACGGTACATACATTTGCATCGGTATAAATGCCTCTTTCTTTAAAATTCGTTTAAAAACCTTTGAAAATTTTAAATGTGTGAAAATATAAATACCGTTGATCTTTGTTTGCTCATGGAGTCTTCAACCTATTACTATGAATGGTGAAAACTTTATTAAAATCTGACTATTAATTTCCGAGATATTCGCATGTGAATACTTTCGAAACAGTACATTTTCCATACATTTAAAACTTAAAACAATTTTTGAAAGGCCTTTTCACCGGTCTAAAAGAACATGAAAAATGTGTTCTATTACGAAAATAGAAAACGTTGGATCGGTACAAATGGCTTTAACAATGTTTTAAATGTAAAGGTATTGAAAATTTACTGTTTTGAGCGCATTCGAATGCGAATATCTAGTAAATTAGTCGTCAGATTTTAATACAGTTTTGATCATTTAAAATAACACGAGACCGACTCCATGAGCATGAAAAACCGGCCATGTGCGAGTCTGACTCGCACACGAAGGGTTCCGTACCGTCATACAAGACATAACACAAAAGAATGTTGTATGTAATTTTGACTATTTTTAATTCCATATTTTTTGCTTATGGAGTCTTTGACGTGCTATCTCTAATAGTGAAAACCTCATTGAAATCAGTATATACGGTACACACATTTGTATCGGTATAAATACCTCTTTCTTTAAAATTCCTTCAAAATTTTTTGAAAATTTTAAATATGTTATTTGTTTGCTCATTGCGTCTTCAACCTGTTATTTTGAATGGTGAAAACTTTATTTAAATCTGACCATTAATTTCTGAGATATTCGCATGTGAATAATGTCGAAACAGTACATTTTCAATACATTTAAAACTTAAAACAATTTTTGAAAGGCGTTTTCACAGGTCTAAAAAAACATAAAAAATGTGTTCTATATCGAAAATAGAAAACGTTAGATTGGTACAAATGCCTTTAACAATGTTTTAAATGTTAAGGTATTGAAAATGTACTGTTTTGAGCTCATTCAAATGCGAATATATCATAAATTAGTGGTCAGATTTTAATGAAGTTTTCATCATTTTAAATAACACTTCAACGACTCCATGAGCATGAAAAACCGGCCATGTGCGAGTCTGACTCGCACACGAAGGGTTCCGTACCGTCTTACAAGGCATAACACAAAAACAATTTGTACGTTATTTTGGCAATTTTTTAATTCCATATTTTTTGCTTATGGAGTATTTGACGTGCTATCTCTAATGGGGAAAACCTTATTCAAATCTGTATATACGGTACATACATTTGCATCGGTATAAATGCCTCTTTCTTTAAAATTCGTTTAAAAACCTTTGAAAATTTTAAATGTGTGAAAATATAAATACCGTTGATCTTTGTTTGCTCATGGAGTCTTCAACCTATTACTATGAATGGTGAAAACTTTATTAAAATCTGACTATTAATTTCCGAGATATTCGCATGTGAATACTTTCGAAACAGTACATTTTCCATACATTTAAAACTTAAAACAATTTTTGAAAGGCGTTTTCACCGGTCTAAAAGAACATGAAAAATGTGTTCTATTACGAAAATAGAAAACGTTGGATCGGTACAAATGGCTTTAACAATGTTTTAAATGTAAAGGTATTGAAAATTTACTGTTTTGAGCGCATTCGAAGGCGAATATCTCGTAAATTAGTCGTCAGATTTTAATACAGTTTTGATCATTTAAAATAACACGTGAACGACTCCATGAGCATGAAAAACCGGCCATGTGCAAGTCTGACTCGCACACGAAGGGTTCCGTACCGTCGTACAAGACATAACACAAAAAAGTTTTGCATGTAATCTTAACTATTTTTTAATTCCATATGTTTTTCTTATGGAGTCTTTGATGTGCTATCTCTAATGGTGAAAACGTCATTTAAATCTGTAAATACGGTACATACATTTGCATCGGTATAAATGCCTCTTTCTTTAAAATTCGTTTAAAAACCTTTGAAAATTTTAAATGTGTGAAAATATAAATACCGTTGATCTTTGTTTGCTCATGGAGTCTTCAACCTATTACTTTGAATGGTGAAAACTTTATTTAAATCTGACCATTAATTTCCGAGATATTCGCATGTGAATACTGTCGAAACAGTACATTTTCCATACATTTAAAACTTAAAACAATTTTAAAGAGGCTTGTTCACCGGTCTGATAAAAACATGAAAAATATGTTTTATATCCAAAATTGATAACATTGGATCGGTGAAAATGCCTTTAACAATGTTTTAAATATAAAGGTATTGAAAATTTACTGTTTTGAGCGTATTAAAATGCGAATATCTCGTAAATTAGTCGTCAGATTTTAATGAAGTTTTCATCATTTAAAATAACACGTCAACGACTCCATGGGCATGAAAAACCGGCCATGTGCGAGTCTGACTCGCACACGAAGGGTTCCGTACCATCGTACAAGATATAACACAAAAAAGTTTTGTATGTAATTTTCATAATTTTTGGTTCTATATTTTTTGCTAATGGAGTCTTTGCCGAGCTATCTCTAATGGTGAAAACCTCATTTAAATCTGTGTATACGGTATAAACATTTGTATCGGTATAAATGCCTCTTTCCTTAAAATTCCTTTAAAAAAATTTGAAAATTTTAAATGTGTGAAAATATGAATACCGTTCATCTTTGTTTGCTAATGGAGTCTTCAACCTGTTATTTTAAATGATGAAAACTTAATTAAAATCGGACGACTCATTTACGAGATATTCGCATTTGAATACACTCAAAACAGTAAATTTTCCATACTTTTAAACTTAAAACATTGTTTAAGGCATTTTCACGTATTGAACGTTGCCTATTTTCGATATTGAACATATTTTTCAGGTTTTTTTTAAATCGGTAAAAATTCCTTTTAATTATATTTTTGAAATTTTACTGTACAATTTTGACAGTATTGACATGCGAATATATCGGAAATTAATGGTCAGATTGAAATGAGGTTTTTTACCATTAAAGATAGCAAGTCAAAGACTCCATAAGCGAAAAAAGATGGACGGTATTTTTATTTCCATACATTTAAAATTTCAAACATTGTTAAGACGCATTTTCACCGATACTTTATACACCGACGATCTTTTTTCATGCTAATGGAGTGAATATACTGATAAGTTGAATACATTATCAATTTTCTCTAGCCACATAAAAGTCAATATGAAGGAAACATAAAATGCACTTATTTTTTTTAATTCAAAGAAAAATCCGGTGGGTATAACATTTTATTTACTTTTTTAATCATATAACAACATATTAAAAACCGGCCAAGTGCGAGTCGGACTCGCACACGAAGGGTTCCGTGCCATCGTAGAAAAAAAAAACAAAAAAATCACGTTTTTTGTATGGGAGCCCCCTTTAATTTTAATTATTTTTTAATCTTACCTATTTGTTGTTATAGCGGCAAAATAAATACACACTCTGTGAAAATTTCAACTGTCTACCTGTTACGGTTACTGAGATACAGCCCTGTGACAGACGGACAGACGGACGGACGGACGGACGGACGGACAGCGGAGGCTTAGTAATAGGGTTCCGTTTTCACCCTTTGGGTACGGAACCCTAAAAAGTAATAAATAAATAAAATACATACATACTCTGTGAAAATTTCACCTTACTACTTATTACGGTTCATAAGATAGAGCCCTGTGACAGACGGACGGATGGACGGACGGAGAGCGGAGGTTTAGTAATAGGGTTCCGTTGGCATCCTTTGGGTACGGAACCCTAAAAAAGTAGTATTCAGAGTGGGCGGTCTAACTTGACGACCCGGATTATGTCCGTCCTATGTATTATTTTGCATGGTTAGTCCAGTGATAATCCGTATAAAATGATTACAGTTCACTCTGAATACAACTGCTAGAATCTACGAGTCGAGCCGGTTATAAAGATGTGTCACTTGCCATAGAAAACATACACGAGTTATGCACGTACATGACCAATTTATTTACCAAAATCATCCGAAATGCTCGCCAGCTCCCAACTACGCGCTCGCTTTAGGTACATTCGATTATGCACCACCAAAGTAATTATTAGTATTATCTTTGCCACCACACTCCAAAGCCCCGCGCCTCGAGCGTTTCGTTGCCTCGAGCAAAGGTCGGCGCACACGCACACTTACGCAATCACACATATTGAAACACGTGCCTCAGCCGCCGCTGCCGTCCCGCTTCGGCCTGCCTCAGCCTACCACCCGCGCTCATCTTGCCGTTTTACCGCGAAATTCAAAGTTGCGTTAAACGCTGCAAAACTGACGGTCGTGTAACTTTTTTGTTTGATTCTGTTAAAAGTATCTTCGATTATATCTTTTATTGTCATTATATTTCAAAAAGTGCGCGGGCCAATTATGCTGTTCACTTTATTTGGGCATTTGCAAAATATATGTGTTGCCAGTAACAATTTTGTTGGATTCTTTGAAATTATCGATCTGATTAGAATTAAAAAACAATGTGTGACGACAGATTGGGCTGGCCAATTTTGCCGATTTTATGAGAGCGAAAACTGTGTATTTTTTAAAAAAAACTCGCTTTTGTGTAAAAAAATTGTTGGATTCCTGAACACATATATACCTATTAACCCATTTTATTAGACATTGAAAAGAAATTTGGCGGGCCATTTTTGCAGCAAATGATACCGCATATTTTGTGTTTTTGGCCAAAATACCTAAGTTCCGGGAAAAAAAAATGTTAGATTCTGAGTCATTCATTTTTAAAACCTGTATTTGTACACATTCTGAAGATTTCATGGACGGGCGAATTCATGCATGTCTCAAATGCCCCATTCAACGGAGTAGTTTCACACCTCGCCACCACCTTCGTAGGTAATGCTTAGTCTACGTAACCAAGGCTTATTTCCTTCTCCGCATAACAATACAGGGTACGAGCATGTTTTCTTAAACCGTCATGCAATAACCTTCAATTGTTGGGAACTGGGATTTTACCAGATTACTGTAATTTCAATAAAACGGCACTTTGTCAACTTCGGTCCGTCAACATCTTTTGCAGATAATACCAGGAGCATTGATTCACGTCAAAGTGATATATGTTAACCCAAAAGTTATAGGATCAAGAAGGTGTGGAGACATAGTGGAGACCTCCAAAAATAACCATTCAGATCATTTCCATTCCCGGTATACCTGTTGCCGATATCGCATACAATTACATAATACATTATTTTGTGTAATATAAATACACGGAACACACTTTTTGACGTGGTCTTCAGTACCTTCAGCGATTTTGTCTAAGAGTTTCAAAGTAGTCTTCATATTTGGGAAAAGCGACTGTCGGCATGGTCCGATTTGAGCTTACACTACCGCACGTTCACGGGCGGGCGTTCACAGTGCTCACGCTTTGGTGGTAGGCCACAGTGTGTATGATCTGTCAGTGTCCCATTTTGACGTTATTAAAATAGATTGAAGTTAGAAAGACGACAGAAAGCGACCATATTGATTCCCTAACAGTTCAATGTTTCATGTGTAAATTCTAGTTCAGCTTAAAATAATTTATTAGATTCAACTACGTCTACTAATGTCATTTGTCCCGTGTATGTTTGTTTTTTTTATAAAAAAAAAAGATCGGTTAAAATTGTTCTTGCTAACAGCTATGAGCGTGCAATCTGAATTGGGACACTTCTGTACGCCACCTCCGTATACGGTATACACGTTGATAGCTCAAAACGAACCGCGATAGTGTCAGTGTACTAGCGTTGGTATTCTACTAGCTCCGTATTAATTGTCACCAATCCATGTTCCAGAACGAGCACAGGCCGGCCGTAACTAACCGCTTCACTTTTTACTAGAACGCCACGAGCGAGCATCCCCGACGCGGTGCGTTCCAGAAGTCACTATAAATAGCGTCGAAATGTCACTCGCGGCGAATGGATGCGTTCCGTCGCGCCGCCACACCCGCCCCGCGGCGCGGCAGCACCCACTGGGGTGCCGTTAGCTCGGAGTTATCTGTCGTTCGGTTAGTAGACCGCTTCGAGCCCAGCTACCTCCATGTGTACCGACGGATCGCTTTACTTGATAGACGGAACGATTAGATCTACTGATGAATGTGACATTCTATATTGCCTCCAGCTGTTGTACTATGAGCTATGATCGTATAGCAGGCCGAAATGAAACTGGTTTTGAACAGTATCGGTATATGCAAGAATATTTCCCGAACACTAAAGTGGAATAGACGTGGTTGTCCATTACTTTCTCTCCACCAAGTATAGCATTCGCAAATACATACCGCAATCCCCAAAAAACTCTGTTTCATGCCAAAAGTTGCAATTTACGCTCTGAGGCCCTATTACGAGAACCGCATCACTTATCGAAATGTCGCTGAGCTCTTTGTTTCCGCATGTTTACAAAATTGAATAAAGCAGGCCTTTGAGGGATGCACTAAATCGCCCGTCGTTTGGATCATTGTTTGGATACATATTCACAACACATTTATATTATGTCTACACGAATATAAAATTCCATGAACTGGCCCTTTAGCCTTTAGCCTGCTCTATAATGGTGTAAACCTGCAGAAAAGAACAAGCTCAGCGCAATTTTGATTAGTGATTTGGAACTCGTAATAAGCGTTCTGAAAGCAGAACTCTATCATTGATTAATTTACTTGCTGGCGTACTCTAGCTACCCGTAACAATAAGTGTTAAAACATGTAAGTATTTATTCATAGGTGGAATTGTATAATTTCAAAGCTTCCAGTACACCAATAAAAACAGAACAAAACAAATTGGCAAGTAACCAAATAGCATCTTCCTTAATGCGAAATTAACAGGTTATAGAATGTAATCTTTTCTGGCATTCAGACTTAAACAAAAGAGTTTATTGTGCTAGAACATACAGAATTTTAGAATGTTCTTTTGTTGTTGTTGTTTTTTTTTTAATACATTCTCATTGGCAAACATTCTAAGTCCTCTCCTGAATAGAAGACGAATTTAATATTTGGTCAAACACCGGAACAAATGCTTTGTGCCGGTAAATGGGTCAAAACTGTAAAGTACATTTAGAATAGAACGTTCGTAAAACTGTAACACGCCCGTGGCGTCTCGTCCACTCGCACGGACATTATCCTAGAAACGCGACTCGCTAGCAGACACGTTCCACATTCGAATGTTTGTTTTAACTGCTAATGCCATGTTTAAATAATTACGTAATTGGATTCTGGTAATGGATTTTTTCAATTAGCACGGATTGCGCTGGGCTGTTTGTAGAACGGATCGATTTCTAACGGACAAAACTGATATCGGTAAAAGTGTTCCATATTCAAACGATCGATGTTTTTATTTAGTGAGTGTGAGATAATCATAGAATCTGCATTGCAATCTCTTATAAAATCCATCGTCTGGTCTGGGTCAGGGACGACGCTGGCATGTCAGTTCCTTCGGAAACGCGGTTACTAGATGATATTTGTTGATTTTCATTCTGTGCAGAGGAAAAAGGTCTTCCATTCGGGGCGGTCACGACATTTTTTGTCACGATAAGGTAAATGGCTGCATTTGGGTTCACATGTTAAAGACCAACCCTCTAATGCTAAGTCTGTCTAAGTATGTATAAGTGGTTGCGTTATCTAGATTGGCTATATAAAATAGATGTTGGTATGAACCTGCTGATGAATATCTTGATTGTCAAGAAATATTGATACATATTAATTATAAAAAAAATAACCAGTCGGTTTTTTAATAAAATATTTAAACATACCTAAAGTTATATCTGTAACCTAAATCTCCTATAACTACGAAATGCAACCAAAGATTTGTTCAGTTTTGGTATTGCTAAGCAAATATGTACTGATACTTACATGCTTCGTTATTTGTAGCCATTTACCTTAACATATAATATATTATATATATGATATAATATATGATATATGAAAGTATTTATGGTGACAAGAAATATAATCGACGCCTTCTCTACGTAACGCAACCATTTGGCGCAGGCAGACTGTCACATTTAGCATCACTTTTCATTTCATTTCATTTCATTTATTTAAACTTTTTGGTAGTCAAACTACACCAAGTTACGTCACAAAGATCCGCGGATTCGATCAACCCAGTAACGAAGAACCCGCAAAGAAACTTCACGGGTTTACATAACATATTTTTCCGTCCACAATTATGAAATACATACTTAGATCTAAATGCTACTGCCAAACAATTCCTTGGCAGAACAGTTGTAAGGCAAAGAACAAAGAACAATAGAAACAGCAACCCTAAGTTAAAGTTTAACTGATATTTATCCTGTGAACCCCAACCTCCGACCTCCTAAGTTTTCGCGTTTCCAAGCTCTCCGAGCCCGGAAAGTAATCAGGGGGCCCATTCAGGTAAGAGTGAGTTCTAGTTCGGGAGTGAGTTAATCTAAAATTAGCTAGGAAATATATTATTATTTAAATAACGGAACCGTTTTGTAAACTTTCAACGTATTTACGGGACAGACCCCCCTGGGGATCCATTCGGGGCAAGAGTGAGTTCGAATTCGTTACTAAATATCAACTCACTTTTTTAAATAGTCAATGTTTCCACACTTCTTGAACATCATTACATTTAGGTAAAAATCTGGTCGGTCCCGTAAATACAAATACGAAGTATAAATAACGGTTCCGTTATTTAAATAATAATATATTTTCCAGCTATTTTTAGGTTAAATCACTCCCGAACTCGAACTCACTCTTACCTGAATGGGCCCCCTGGACTCACAATATAGTTTTCTTGACATAACATCAATGCACAGTTCACCGTTTGCTAAAGTGACTAGCGTGCCATTTTTAAAGAGAAACTTCACATGCTAATCGATACGGTTAATTGTGTGGAAGGAGGCCGATAAAAACATGTGTGGCGCAGGTGTTATGAAGTACTTATACGGCGTTGTTGCACAAATTGCCGTGTCGTATATTCAAAGCTGGGAAGTTGATGCTCAATTGATTCAAACGGAGCATGAAACGAGTTTTCTTTAGATTTTCACTGGCCTGAATCGAATTTCCGTAGGTTTCCGGCCAGTAGCGCTAGCGACTTTCCGTATATCTGTAGCCTAGCCAAAGATGACCTAATAGTAACTTCCTAGGCCTCCGGGAAATCGGCGTAACTCTCACAAAACTGAATGATAAACTCGAGCAATTATTTACTATGTAAGCCTATTTTTTTTTCAATTTTAAAGGAAAATAGCCAAATTGTTCCCAATCTTGTATCCTCATGGCAAGCGTATATATAGTATAGTAAATTAAGTTTGTAATTTAAGGACTATTATCTATCTATTTATTCACTATCTGTTCAATAGTGGCTTATGCCATTCGAAAGAAAAGACCAAAAATGAACTTTACACACACTACATAACTTTAACTGAACTACAACAAACTCGATATGACCAATTTTTTCTATGTGTGTTTTATATGTAATTATTCTTAAAATTTCGCAAAATAAAATAAACCTGGAACTGTCGACATCCTGTTAAATCACTACAATCAAGCAAGTATAAAAACCCTTGCTAATTTATCAGCAGAGCCCTTTGAGATAAAATCAATTAAAGTATTGTTGGAAGCAATTAAATTTCATAAAAAATATATGAAATGAAAATACTTATTTATATAACAATTTGAGTGCAATAACAGTATAGGTACTTTCAACTAAAATATTTACATTTAATTAAAAGTTAAAAGTATCAAAAGCCATTATTGTCGCGTACATGCTGTATCATAAGGGGCAGGGGGTCCATTCAGAGCAAGAGTGAGTTCGAGTACGGCACTAAATACCAACTCACTTTTTTAAATAGTTAACGTTTCCACATTTCTTAAATATCATTACAGTTGGTAAAAATCTAGTCTGTCCCGTAAATACGTTGGAAGTATAAATAACGGTTCCGTTATCTAAATAATAATATATTTCCCAGCTATTTTTAGGTTAAGGCTGTTCCGACCCATATAAAGTTGTTTGCACACATAACGCAAAGAGTATTGCACTTTAAGCCACGAATTAATAATAAAAGTTTAATATAGTCATATTACTTGCAGCGAAAACAATTTCACAATTTCAGGATTATTGGTTTTGTTACAATTTATTTAAATACTAATTTTATTTAACGGCGCCATCTAAAGGTGTAAAACTTCTAATCGGCAATTAAAACGAAACCACTAAACGTGCAATTTTGAATATGTTTTCGCTGCAACTACTATGGATATATTTAATATTTTTGACAAATTCGTGCCTTAAAGTGCAATACTTTTTGCGTTCTGCGTAAAAAAAACATTGTATGGGTCGGAACATCCTTAACTCACTCCCGAACTCGAACTCACTCTTACCTGAATGGGCCCGCAGTAGATGTATAAAAGTTGTGTAAAGGCATTTATGATAAACAAAAATTTTTTACAGAATATGATAAGTTAGATAATAAAAAAAACGAAACCCTCGTTCTTGCGCAGTCGGGTAATAAGCTAAAACACAATCAACATGGGGTCCATTCAGGGCAAGAGTGAGTCGAACTCACTCTTGCCCTGAATTTCGTCACTAAATATCAACTCACTTTTTTACATAGTTAATGTTTCCACACTTTTTGAATATCATTAAAGTTAGGTAAAAATCTGGTCCGTTCCGTAAATACGTTGGAAGTATAAATAACGGTTCCGTTATTTAAATAATAATATATTTCCCACCTATTTTTAGGTTAACTCACTCCCGAACTCGAACTCACTCTAGCTCTGAATGGACCCCCATATCATCAAAATATAGTTGGTATGCATACAAGAAGTTCACAAACTATTTATAATAAAAAATAACTATGAATATAAAGCATTTTCTATGTCAGAATATTGGAAATTATATCTTAATATTTTTGAAAACCATTACAATAACGAAAATATTATGTTCTCCGGATTACTATGTGTTGACAGATCGTCGATTTCCGTGGTTAGAGTTGTCGCGAAATAAACATCAATAAAATAAGGCTGTCGCTACAATGTAATGCCACTATCGGTTATTATGTGGTACCTAATGCCCCCTTAGAGTCCTATGACGAATAAAACTTCGCAGCAGGTGGCTTTGTATGTAAATGCGCTTACAAACGACTAGCATGCTGGCACTTTACGCAAGTCCGTGGTATTGGTGCCGTGAGAACCCACCACAATGCGCCACTGTCTGTCCTACCGTGTCGTCGTGGCCACGCGACCGCAATAGTAGATATGCAGAAAAATATACGCTCGCAAAAAAAGGTATTTTCATCAAAAACCTAGAAGTCAAGTCATACCATTGATTTGAAACGCGGATTGTATCCTTTATATCGTTCAAGGCGGAACAGGCAGAGAATGCCTCCTTTACCCCAGAGGGTCGGTATACTAAAGAATGGACTCCCTGCCGAGGTATTTTCCACAATGTAAAACTTGGAATCGGGAAGGTTTTCGCAGCCCCCGTAAAAGTTCGAAAGCGTATATATACATTACAATTATGTAATGTATCTATTCTGTACATATAGGTCATCTATATTGGGAGCTGAATAAAACAATCTTATTCAACGAAAAGATAACTAGAATGCCGCATACATAGATTGAAAATAAAGTAGCACGCGTTATTAAAAGAAAATATAATATTTTCTTTCATGATGTTCAAAACATATTTGAAACTTTTGCGCCACCTATGAGCGAGTAGAACAACTTTCAACCATTGTTTGAAGCATAGGCGCCATCTATCAATGACCACGAACGGTTTATTTTAAGCGCCATCTGTATTCAAATAGCAAACTATTTCTACTTACAAGCTCGCAAAGCGTCGAGAGATGGCGGTAGCGTCGCGGCATTTCCTCGCTGCATGGCCGCTAGAGCGGCGTACGACTCGCGATCCCATGATGCACCCTCACTGCACTTCCTGCGTCGGTGTATGATGGCCTTCCACATCGATATGGTCTTTTTATTTGCCGAGCATGTGCATTTATATAGGTTCGTTGTCGTTTCACTTCACTATTCAATGCGGTTATTTGTGGTCGTGGTGTGATTAGGTCATACTTTCTGCCGTAACAAAAGCTTAGAAAATAACATTTCAAAATACCTACCTATCGTCAATATGTTGTAATTATACCTCCTTACAATGAAATAATCTTAATGTTCTGTTAGGGCCTCAACGTTTTGGAAATAATACAGTAGAGCATTAGAAAGTTGAATTCCACGTTATATTAACAAACATACATTTAATAAACATGCATACACAAATATGTTTATGCATGTAAGAACATTCTTCAACCAAACCGATAATACTATATCTAAGCTAGGCACACTTGTTCGAGATCATTTATTCATAAATAAACAACTTACATTGCACGTGAATCCAAAAATAAAATCAATCATGGTGAGCTAAAAGTCAACGGACATTTTAATTATACGACAGTTATACCTAGTTATAGGACAGGACTTCCTTATTTGCATAGTACAGTACGCGCGCATAAAAAAAGGCTCTTGATACTAGGGCATATAGCCCAGCAGCTAGAGCAATAAAGGGTTCGATAATTCTAAAGTCGCAGATTTTTTTACAGGCGATGTAGTTTCATTATGGAATGTTGGGTGCAAAAGATTAGAAAATTCGGATTGGTGCGTTTGAAATTATTTAGGTATTTTCAATAATTCGATGTATATTGCTTAAAACTTTATTTCCATATCGTAAGAAAAAGTTTAGAAAAATTGCTTTTTGGGAACATAGCAAAACAACAAATCGCTCATTATAATTACAATAAAATATTTAAGTCTCTAAATTATTATTTTCCATATTAGGAATGAACATTAGAACCTGCTATAAAAAGTTTAGAAATCTATGTAGTTGGCTTTCAAAGTTATTTATGTTTTTATCTTTAATTTTTTTTTTTTTTTTATGTGACTGGACATGGATGGCTAATACCATACCTTCCGTCATGGTATTAGCCCAACACACCACATGGGAACTAGGTGCCATGCCAGGACCTTCCTTATATTGCACGGCTACATTGAACTGGATGGAAAACACGGACAATTTTCATTGCCGCTTCGACCATCGTTCATCCAATGCGATGGTACCAACCCGGGCGGGATAAACCCTACCACCTAGTAAGTAAGGAAGGGGACCTACAGTTTAACGTGGAATCCGAACCACGGCCAGCCTGTCTCAACGGTCGAATGGTCACCCATCCAAGACCAGACCGGACCCAGCGTTGCTTAACTTCGGAGAGCGATCGCCGAAGTGTCGCGCCACTGGGCCATTGAGGCTGACAATTAATTCAATCAATAAAATATTTAAGTTATTAGAGTCGTCGGCAACATGACCATATCGAAACACTCTATCAGCATACAAAAGATTAGAAATATTTATATAAACTTATTATAAGAGGTTCTAATGTTCATTCCTAATATGGAAAACAATAATTTAGAGACTTAAATATTTTTTTGTAATTATAATGAGCGATTTTTTGTTTTGCTATGTTCCCAAAACGGATTTTTTCTAAACTTTTTCTTAAGACATAGAAATAAAGTTTTAAGCAATATACAATCATAAAATTTTACTTAAATATTTTATTCAATCTTTAAGTTCGAATTATTGAAAATACCTAAATAATTCCAAACGCACCGATCCGAATTTTCTAATCTTTTGCACCAAACCTTCTATGAAGAAACTATATCGCCTGTAAAAAAATTTGCGACTTTAGAATTATCATGCCAATTTGGTCCGCTCCGACAGGTCTAAGTACACGCGCGAGCTTTAGAGGCGCATTTAAGTTTGGCGCGAATTGTACTGTACAGATACTGTAACGATTACAACTATTGTTATTATTTACGAACAACAGACAATGCCAGACGAACATGCCTACAAAAATATTACCTCATACCGATAATCTTTGTTATAATTGTAGCCCTATCCCGGCCATGAATTGCGTCTTTCCGGTTTCAATAAGCGTAAAGTGAGTGGCGAGTGGCAATAAACTACAACGATTCAATGACTAGCCCCAGCAGTAAGTATCCACGTACCTAGGGCCGAGTGCACGAACGGACAAAAAATCAAAATCAACGTCAAAGTATGATCAAACACGTCACTTTGTGTGGACAGTATGGAAGGAACTCTATGCGGATCACTAAGAGTAACGTGTTTGAACATTGATTAACTCGGCCGTCTCTTCGTGCAACCGGGGCCTAGTGGGTCACAATCTCAAACATTGTGTGTGCCTTGCTCGATCCTACGGACGACGACACGGCTATGACCGGGGAGATACGAGGTTTGTTCGGGCAAAGGTACTGTCTGTTACAAAACGGAATCAGGCGGAACGGCTCAGAGCAACCCTCCAGCCCGAACGCCAAAACGTAAAAGTGCAGAAGTGAACGTCACTTTGACATTACACAAACCAAAATCCTACCCGCAAATCCAAGAAATTTCTCTCAACTAATTTTTAATCTATTCGAAATTCAAATCGAAATTACTTAGTTGCAGGCGAGTTGACAGTTGAAAGATCTTGCTCGGTTACCATTTTCTATCTCGGCGAGGTGGAGCGAAAAGGAGCCATTCCGAGCGATTCCGAACCGTTCTCTGGTCAGCGAAAATGGCCGAGTCAAACGGTATCACCCTAGACGCCACACATTGTGCTTTGAAAAACATGCGTTTTCCTTGCAAATGTTAATGCCTACATACTGTGGCGCCGAGGGTAATGCCCTCTGTACATGTAACTGTCATTTCTGTTGGCCAAAACGCGACTTCTTGTTCCTTCTTGCACCGAATGGCTCTGAGTAGTCTGCTCGAACACAGCCACGGTCACAGGCCGAGAATCGCCTGGAAGTGTGGAAGGGAGATGACATTTGTTGCGCGTTCCATCTCTTACTCTCTCTCTGGTCATGCATGATCGCAATCGCCAGCCAGTGTAGCGACATGGAAACACATCACTGTAAGTGTGATGATGTCTTTGGAGACGGACGATTAAACGTTTTCATTGAAAGGAAACGACTGGACGAACATGTCACTTCCAATGACTTTTTAGCAACAACTGAATACGTTGGCTGCCTTCATTTCAAAACGGAAAAATATAGAGACAGGTAGCCTTTATATAACTACTTTAATATAATAACTTTAAATAACTAGAAATAAAGAGACAAGTACTTTTATTTATTCATAAAACATATATAATGATCTTTACATTAAAAGTCAACTGGTTCGGTTGGCCAGGCTAATGCCTTGTATCCAAAAATAATGACTTGGGAAAACGATGCACCTAGCCAAGATTGCGAGGTCTTGCATGTTTTTCTCATGAATGGGACTTGCCGTTGTAAATGCGTTAATGTGCTATTACCAAGACACCCCTAACATTCCGTTTTCGCTATCGGAAATTGGCTTATGTCTGGCCTAATGAGCGCTTTCTGCAATAATCTTGAATTTCGGGCCTCTAATAATTTGGTTAGGGCAGTCTTATGTGTTATTTACATATAGATTTGTTTTATTAAAAAGTGGAAATCGCAAATATATGCTTATATAAGTATGCCGTTCCTGCAAGCGAATAATGACACGGAATCTTGTGATAATGATAATCTCAACATACTGTGACAGTTTGTATCCTGTAGCATACATTATTGAAATTTTAAAGATTATAAAACCAATGTTCTCGAATCCCCAGGATGAAAATAAACCACTGATTCCGACGCCGACAAGTCACCACGAGTGAGTTTGCAGCCAGTCAGTTTCATTGCTGACGAGTGCAATACCTGACTGAATATTCAAGTCCGATCAGTTTTATTGGAGGAACCACGTCCGAAAGGAGAGGGAAGGAAACCTTATTATATCAATGCCATTGTAACAGGCCAGTCTCCAGCAGCCAGGGTGGGCAACACCGACGGCTTGGCTACCGACTGACGCTCGTCAGGTAGACGGAACACATTTATTTTCGGCGTTTCCGAATATAGCGCCGTCGACACGCGAGACTGACGGAAGCACCGATTCATAAAATAACTGAAGCCGTTTGGCGGGTCACCGGTAGAAGTATCGTCGTTAATAACCCGTAACTTACGAAAACTCATTGACGGACTATTATTTTTGGGAGAACGCGTCAATGCGTTTGAAATCAACGTAGGCGTCGACCGGACGGCATTAAACATCGACAATGTCGTGGATCTATTTGCATCGATTGCGAGGAAGCTCAAAAATATATTATTATTTTATCGTTTATTGATGAAACCTAACGGATGTTGTTAGTTATGTCATGATAGGAAGCGCACGAAATGCATTTAATTTTTAAAATAACGGCGAGTGGTCATTCTTCATGTGCTGAAGAAGTTAACATAGCCTAAGGGCGTTTCTTAGCAGCTTGCAATCAATGCCAGTACAAGATAATCAGCAGTTCAGTAGTAAAGGCTCTTTTTTTTTATGTGACTGGACATGGATGGCTAATACCACACCTTCTGTCATGGTATTAGCCCAACACACCACATGGGAACTAGGTGCCATGCCAGGACCTTCCTTATATTGCACGGCTACATTGAACGGATGGAAAACACGGACAATTTTCATTGCCGCTTCGACCATCGTTCATCCAATGCGATGGTACCAACCCGGGCGGGATTAACCCTACCACCTAGTAAGTAAGGAAGGGGACCTACAGTTTAACGTGGAATCCGAACCACTGTCAGTCTCTCTCAACGGTCGAATGGTCACCCATCCAAGACCAGACCGAACGCAGCGTTGCTTAACTTCGGAGAGCGATCGCCGAAGTGTCGCGCCACTGGGCCTGAGGCTGACAAATTACCAAATTCATGATATTCTTTGTTCACACTCTCACTGAGTTACTGGTAAAATAAAATATTTTGTTCAGTATTTGTTTTTTTTTTACGTCTTCTTCGTTTTCTGCCTCCCACGCCTGTCCGACACCTTATCTGCCCTCTTGCAACCTTTCTGTTTTTCAAACAAAGCATAGTTTGTTTTTATTATTATTAACCTCCTCCCTGGTCTTATGTATTTAGAGCCCGCATATCTCGTGGCTCCGGTCATGCGTGAACGTATAATGACAGTGTGTGCACATCTGCTGTGAGCGTGCACTATGCAAGCAAATGCACACTGCATTCGTGTGTTCTTGTGCACATTCTTCGATGACGTTCATTAAGCATCCTGCCCGCTGAGTTTCTACATGACACATTTAAAACGAAACGTTTACTTTTACCCAGTATATGCCGTTAGCGTGTCAAAAAATGTCCTCAGACACCATTAGATACGCTACATGTTTATACAGCTGGAAAGATATCTTCCGTTCATTCAAACCTAAATAAAAGGATTCCACCCTAGATATCCTTACAACTGGCTTTACAAGGATATTACAGATCTTTTTTTTTACCTGGCTCTGTGATACAAGACTGAATTGTTGTAACCAGATTTATTTGTAGTTATCTATACTTTCTCACAGTTTCTCACATGCATTTAATACTTTTAGGATAAATTGCAATATGTTAAGCTGAAAACCTACGTGAGTGATACATATGTAGCGCTTTACTCAAAAAATTGTAATTGTAAGTCTCATCTCGCATGTTTTAAATGGTTATGAGATTATCGTTTTCCTAAGTACATTGTCGTTTGATCATAGCAAATATTTTGAAGATATTATAATTCCCATACATTTTGGGAAAACAGTAGATGGTAATAATATCAATTCCCACAGAAAAAATATCAGGCAGTGCCTGGGGATGGGGATAGTGGTAAAATTGAATTAAAGTAATGAGGCAACCATTGTTTCGGGGTCGGTGAATTGTGAACAAAATTATAACGCAAATCTGACAAAATTATGTGTCCAACCGACGAGCGAACCCAACAAAAGCAAAATGCAAGTAACAAAGGTGGGAAAATACACAGTCTCGAATTTGATGTCGTAACTACTGTGAATTTCGCATAATTTTTGCGTCTTTTCAAATTAAAGAATATCCCAGGTGTTGTATTCGTGGCCATAAAAAAGCATTATTTCGTATTTTAAGGCGGTTGGAACCCAGCAGACAAGTTATGCACGATCGAAGATAAAATATCGATTACAGCAATTGTTTCCTAATGAGCAAAGCCATCTTTTTTCAAATAATATAATATCTACGTAAATTTATAGAACTTAAAACAAGAAGAAAACAAATCTGTAACTGAAAAGAAAGTTCTTATGTATTGTATTGTATTATATTGTTTTATTGCATTCATAGGTAGGTAACCTTCACTTAAACATGTCAAGAATCGTTATGCTAGGTATATAGATAGGTTATACTTTGCCAGTCACAAAATAAGTTTAAAACTTAATTCAAATTTAAGTAGCTAATTAATCAATAGCACCGCTCACAAGAAAAAGTATATTATAAACGTAAACTGACACAATTTGTGAGTAAGGTGAGGTTAGGTTAGGTTATTCCGGACTCCACATATAACCACCACCAGCACATAAAGTATTTAAACCGACGACGGCAAATGAATTGAAGGACAATTTCTTGTTTAGTGGTTGTATAGATCAGAAGGTTTATTTCACAGTGTTCTTCTTTAAAATCGACACTTGTGACAAATTGTGACAAAAAAGTGTCGATTTATGACAAATAATACAGCAAACATTCCTTCAAAACAAGAAACGGAAGATTTTCCCGAGTTCTATCACGACCGGAGAACATTGGCACAACAATAAGGCAATTACCGAAAAGTACCGAAAACATGGACAAACAATGACTTCGATGAAATCAAAATAATGTCATCAATGCATTTTATGCTACATGTATGCTTAAATGAATTCACTTTCGTTTCGGTTTACATAAACTGGACGATGAGTTGATAATTTTGCGACTTTGTCTCCCTATCGGCGCCAAGTGGTTGAACGCTTGCAGACCATTGCATGGCTAAATTTATATAAATGGTTATATTTAGCTAAACGGTTGAAACCTTGGTTAAATGAAATTGTGATGTATTGTTATTTCGATAATCATGAGAAAGCAAAGTAGGCGGACTACTAGCATGGAATCCGACTTTTCTTACGTATAAGACATAACCTTAACCCATTTGAAAATCATTCGAGTTTAATTAATAGTTAGTACATTTAGGTCGTGAATATTTTTTTTAGATGAAAAAACTAAATTTAAAAGACCAACATTTTCGAGTTAGTTGTGTTTCAAACCTAGCCAAGGTTTGAACGAGCCATCGCGTTCAACGTATCTCATCACGGCCTAGGAGTCCACACTGTTTAACAAACGGCTCAGGTGGCGCTGACACCTTCTAATGAAACTTGGATTGAAACACATGAACTAAAAGTATGCTACTCATCACCCTTTGATGTCCTTCACATGTCGAGTTTGCGCTATAGGTAGAAATACTTCATAACAATTAAGCGACGTTTGCAAACGAGACACGTGCCGCGTAGTGACTCAACGGTACTTCGGAAAATGAACCGGCGAATCATTCGAATTATGGACGCCACTTCCCACTCGGATGAGCACGATCGGCGCGCGTCGTAACCGTCGACGGGAAGGATGACTGCCTGCGGTTATACTCGAGGTTCTACTTCTACTCGGGAAACGAACACAAGAAGGTGTCAAGACGAATACCTGCAAGAAGCTGTAATTATCATTTTTTCAATATGGAGTTTGACAGCTACTCGCAGATATTCGTTGTGCGAACTGTTCGTGTTCGCTTCATGGCGACCTATGCTGATGGCTGCGCAAGTAGTATGGTAGGTATACATATGTTTATTAGGTACACGGGGACATATTTAGATGGCTGTAGAAGGCTCGCCAGAAATAAATGTAGAAGGCTTGCCAGAAAGAAATGTAGAAGGCTTGCCAGAAAGAAATGTAGAAGGCTGGCCAGAAAGAAACTCAATTATGACATTAATCGCCTCGAGCAAGAAAGGGTGGGAGTGGCGTGGTAACTCATCACGACGTCTGAAACTCATCCGTAAAACGGCAACGTATAGCTCCGTATTAGTGGTAATAGTTAAATGAAGGTAGTTAACTCGCCTACGAATTCAGGACACTCAGCATCGAATGTTCGTTGAACTAAATTGTGTCCGAGGCATTTATCGGATCGTTAGAACTCGAGAACACCATTAGAACCGAGTATAAAATATCAAATTCGTAAGCCAACTAACTGGATGGCAATACCTTCAATGCACGTTTATCACTAAAAGTGCGTAGTTACTTATTCCACTGCACGGATGAGTTTCTATCGCCACTCCTTTACCCGATGGATTAATCTAAATGAAAGTGCCACAGCAATTATTATGGTGAAAAGAACATTTTGGAAGAAAATGTAGATAAAAAAATACGATTTTAATAACCGTCCCCGCGAAAAGGTATTAACAAGCAGTACGCACAACAGGATGCTCTCATTAACAATAAACACAGTTAATTATAGATGCGTTGTTTATGATGTTCTGTATAGTAATCCAACGTACGAGAACAACAAAGGCAATTATCACGAGGCTGCTGAAGGACTTGCGTAGGTAGAGTACGGACAGAGACGCGACCGTCACGAGCCGAACACACCGTACAGTTGGCATATCCATACGAGCAGAAGCGATTATCGTAGAGCTTAGTCGACGGAAAGCGGAGTCCGACACGATTCTGTTTACAGACTCATCAAGTTGCTTGTTGATCCACATTTCGTGAAAGCTTTGACACCCGAAATTTTTCTCACATGGCTGATGCCACATCGTGAAGACAAAACTTACAATAATTCTGAAATTGCCAGATTGTATCAGTAAAAAGCACTCGTTTATTTCCATAAATCTATTTTTCAAAACATTTTTTCTAACACGTAAGTTACTGGTATTAATTTAAGGTTATATCTTTTAAATATCATGTCTGCAATGTTTAGTTCACTTGAAGTTGTCTGGACGCTTCCGACGAAATCTTAATAAAATATGCATGATCTAAACTAGTCTCGTACGCAACTATTGCTTATGTACATTTGGAAATGTTCAGACTATTTACACAATTTAGCTCTTGGAAACTTGAGATGTTCCAGATTTCCGCGTTCAAGACGTCAACGTCAGTTGTGTCACCTGAACGTGCGTCGCGCCAGGAACAGCGCGTAATCCGCACCCGCGCCACCGGCTGTTACTAGCTTCGGAATTCCAAAAATACGACCATGTAATCGCTCGACTAGAATCCAACACATAAAGAACCAAGGATTCCTCCATTGCCGTGCAGTAAAAGTTTTACGACCCGACGTCGAGTAATTTAGTGCAACTGAGAGAATTAGCAGAGTTTCGTACAGTAGAGGTGTTCTGGGAAAACTAAACTTGAACAACTGGCCTGTACGGTAGGCGAAGTTTTGGATTCAGAAACCCACGGATTTACTTCCGTTGCATGCTCTTGCAGTCAATTACTAGGGGAAATCAATGACAAGTAGAACAAAGACCTATTCGTGTTAGTTTACGAGGTCATATCTTGGCTACAAATACAATTCATACAATCCTCAACTGTTTTGATTTTTGTAGGCCACTAATAGCCAACCTCACAACGATCCAAGAATGTGTGTCGGCTCTCTGAGGTTCATTCTCAATTTAGGCGCAACTCCAAATCAAGACTTCCTGCGCGGGTTTCTGGGCCACCATTCGCTACTTCGCCGCTCAAGGAGGCTATACTTTTCGAAAGCAGAATCCAGTACAATACCAGAATCTTTAGGAGCACTGGTTGCTGTTTGTCAGGATAAGTGAACAAGGAAACCGCAATTATTTTTGTCTGGGAAATATAGGAAGAAATCCCCGCAGAGGACAATTTCAGAATCGTTATGCTAGAGGAAAACAGCTGAGGACAAGAACCGTATATTGTTGTATTAATAAGACTTATGTAATTTTGTAGCCATGATAAAATAAGGGGATCTTTCTAGCATGGCTTCTAGTTCCTTCGGGTATGCATTGTGATGAGCTCATGTCAAGACAATGGTTATTATCTGTCGTTGTCCAATCATACAAAAGATATATTCCCAAAGTTCAACGTTGGAGTTTAAACTACAGAAGCAGAGATCGGCCTGTTGGGTATTCGACGGACAAAAACTTTTAACCAAATGGTAGAGTTGGTAGATGGGTCAACAGCCGAGCCCCGATAACTGCAGTCGAGTGAGTGTGACAAATCGATGTGTTCCAAAGAAATGAACAGGCGCAGCATCCGGCAGTATGCGCATGAATAAGTGCTTTTATTGTGAACAAAAATGTGTCCAACTATTATACGTGAGTTTTACAAATTATATAGTTCCTAAGAAGACCTTAAGACTGTCGTGTCGCCGAATAGCGAAATCTTCTTCCGGGCCCTAACCGTTTCCTACCCCTAAAAGTTTTCAGATTGTAATCAAGATTTTAATCACTTGAGAAAGCTTGATTCTATGTCCGTTGTATGGAAAATGTATAGGGTAACGACCCTCTTAAACAGGGAGTAATAATTTGCCAAAATATTATTCTATACTTTAAGATTACTCTTGTCAGACAATGCACAGCCTAAACCGCTGAACCTAGAGACAATTTCGAGTAAACATTCCTTGAGTACATACACAAGGAGTGCAGAATAACGGGAAGCCCTAAAACGGGATGGAAAAGTTTGCATGGAGAAATGTTTTGTCCTCTATGTATCTTAGCTCGTAGCCTAGGCCTAGAGCCTAGGACTTGCCGAGCATACCAGCGGTCTGGGTTCAAATCCTCACCCCGTTCATGCACCACTTTCTTTATCTTTCTGAGATGGATATGTTTTTTTTATGTAACTGGACATGGATGGCTAATACCGAACTGACCGTCAGATATTAGCTTAACACACTACATAGGAACTAGGTGCCATGCCAGGACCTTCCTTATATTGATCTGCTAAATGATACTCTCGGAAAATGGTACATGCTTGCGCACCAATATCGGCCTTTAAAAATACACTTAGCATTCACTTAGACTTTCCTAATATGTGATAGGTTTATACACTTATTATGTACGTGTCATGAATATGGCTAATGTACCACTACTGTTGGTACACTGCAATTCATTATAGTCGTATTGTGCTTCATTTGGTCTTCATGCCTCTGTCATTTGTATTGTAACGCTTAAAAGGTATGGAACCTTGTTTGATTTGATCTAGACGAACTCAAATAATCTTGAACTCATTCAGTATTTACGACCCGAGTTGCCATATTCAGACCTAACAAATATTGTCACATCAGTTTGGGAGCGGTTACAACTACTAACTTTAAGATCCTCCTCCTTTTTTTGAAGTCAGTTAAAAAGCAGTGCTATGCAATGTCAATTCTAAGCAGGATGGGAATACCACAAATTATTCGATATCACGCAGCCACGATTACTTCAACCACAGCTCCAAACAAATAAAATCCTTCCGATTCGATATTTTAAAATATTGGTGTGAAAATAAATTAACAAAAATACCAAACCGGTGCATTGCGACGCTACCACTGTCGAACAAATAAACTCTACGAAATTAAAACAGCATTTGGTACTCCACATGGGTAACTATCATTTTCTATGCCGAAAAAAAATATGTCGCTATAAATAGCGCTACCCGCCCACCGTAACACACAATAAATATATATAGTAAACTATGTCGTAAAATAGTTTGATATTGTTACCGAAGACTCTTTCGTCCGGTATGACATTCACGTCCAACAGAAAGTTTGCAAATTTCTCTAAAATTATAATTTCAGCTATTGGTTATAAAATGAGTGTAGCGATTATGGTGAATGTGTAATGTTTACATAACTTCTTGCCGGCGGGTGTCGAGACATGTTTGGGTATGTAGATGTCGCTGGCGGCGGCGACGCGGCAGCGGTGGAGTGGAGAGTGGCGCCGCGCCGGGTGGAGAGTCGGTTGGTTTGCGCACGCGCAACTTTCGCTAGGAACGAGTCTGCGGAGGAAACTTCGTTTCTCTCAGCTTGTGTTTCCAAGTTCATCGGAAATTAATACATATGCATCACGCAAAAAAGTGGCATTGCTAAATACCTATACATCAGGCCAGTAATACATACGGAAACTGAACTAAGAAACGGTAGCATTCCAAGATGAATGCATACTCTAATGATAAATGCTAATGATAAAATGTGGATGATGATCAACACCAAAAATCACGTTTTTTTGTATGGAGGGACCCGTAATTTATACTCTTTTTTAACCGACTTCAAAAAAAGGAGGAGGTTATCAATTCGTCTGTATGTTTTTTTTTTGTTATTGTTTTTTTTGTTTTTTTTTTTATGTTTGTTACCTCATAACTTTTTCCTGGGTGAACCGATTTTGATGATTATTTTTTTAAATGATAGCTAGTGCTTCCTAAGTGGTCCCATTTTAATTTGGTTAAGTTCTGACAATGATATCCATGAGAAAATCATAAAAGTCTTAAATTTGTATTAAGATGTGCGCGACAAATGGACGAATAACTCAATATAACGCCAACCGATTTCGGTGATTCTTTTTTTATTGGAAAGGACGTGTACAAATTAGTAAGTTTACTTCAGATTCACTAAAAATTAACAAATAAAAAAAAATTAACAAAAAAAATAACCGACTTCAAAGAAAAAGCACTAAAAAGTAAAAAATAATGTTCATTTTTGTAGTTACGATTTCTGTTATTTTTTGAGTCGGTGTCAGCCAAGGTTAGGTTAGGTTAGGTTAGGTTAGGTTAGGTTAGGTTAGGTTCTCTTGATTGGCGCAGCGCGTGCCCGGCTGACGCCGACTCAAAAAATAACAGAAATCGTAACTACAAAAATGAACATTATTTTTTACTTTTTAGTGCTTTTTCTTTGAAGTCGGTTATTTTTTTTGTTAATTTTTTTTTTAATTTTATCTATTTGTTGTTATAGCGGCAAAATAAATGCATACTCTGTGAAATGTCAGCTGCCTACCTATTACGGTTCATGAGATACAGTCCTGTGACAGACGGACGGACGGACGGACGGACAGCGGAGGCTTAGTAATAGGGTTCCGTTTTCACCCTTTGGGTACGGAACCCTAAAAACTATCTCTGGCACTTCTAGGGATATGAAGGAATATTTCCTCAAAAATTCAAATCTTCACATCCACCGGTTTTTAACCGACTTCATAAAAGGAGGAGGTTATCAATTCGTCTGTATGTTTTTTTTTTATGTTTGTTACCTCATAACTTTTGCCTGGGTGAACCGATTTTGATGATTATTTTTTTAAATGAAAGCTAGTGCTTCCCAAGTGGTCCCATTTTAATTTGGTTAAGTTCTGACAATGATATCCATGATAAAATCATATAAGTCTTAAATTTGTATTAAGATTGCGCCACAAATTCAAATTCAAATTCAAATTTCTTTATTAGACAGTTTATGAAACAAATTACACAAGTAGCTTAATATGTAATATTAGTGTTACTATTTATAAATAAGCAGCCACATGTGGCAGTCCCTACCACCTAAACTGGACCGTAGGCTGTCTCATAGGTGGCAGGTTAGCGTTCTAGCCTAAGTGCGCAAGGGGGAACGGCAGAACGTCTAATATGCAGATCGTATAATGTCATATTTTAACAAAATTTTAAAACCATGCACAACGTATAATCGGCAGATCGTATAATTTTATACGTAGTGCATGAAGAAGTTTAAAAAATAAAATTACTTATTTCTCCATGCATAACGTATAATAGTCACAACGTATAATATTATGATCTTTATTTAACAAAAAAAGAAAACCATGCATATCATATAATCCAAAAACTTTTCATACGATAAGCACCCTTATGCATATACTTTTAAAGCGTATACTCACACGTGACGTTTCGACCGTTTCAATTAGCGTAAGGTGGCCTTTCGAAATTGTAGCAAATATAGATTCGTAGCAATTTCAGCCTTAAATGTATCGTCATTAGGGCGCTTTATGCAGTGCTTCTTGGCATATTATACGTTCTGCATGGTTTTCTTTTTTTGTGAATTCATGTTAGGAATATTATATGTTGTGACTATTATACGTTCTGCATGATGCAAAGAGTTGATTTTATTTTTAAACTTTATTCATGCACAACGTATAACATTATACGTTGTGAATATTATACGATATGCATGGTTTTCATTTTTTGGAAAAAAATACTATTATACGTTGTGAATATTATACGTAGTGAATACGACTCGTACGCAATACTCAAATGGACGAATAACTCAATATAACGCCAACCGATTTCGGTGATTCTTTTTTTATTGGAAAGGACGTGTACAAATTAGTAAGTGTACTTCAGATTCACTAAAAATAAACAAATAAAAAAAATGACAAAAAAATAACCGACTTCAAAGAAAAAGCACTAAAAAGTAAAAAATAATTGCCATTTTTGTAGTTACGATTTTTGTTATTTTTTGAGTCGGCGTCAGCCAAGGTAGCCAAGGTTCTCTTGATTGGCGCAGCGTGTGCCCGGCTGACGCCGACTCAAAAAATAACAAAAATCGTAACTACAATGGCAATTATTTTTTACTTTTTAGTGCTTTTTCTTTGAAGTCGGTTATTTTTTTTTGTTAAAATTTTAAACTGTTTGGTTTCTGTTAGTCAGAAGGCATGTTTAATAAATAAAAAAATTACGTCGATAGAGTTAAGATGTTGCATCGATATTCTCCATAGTTGCAAAACTGAAGCTTTATTCACAGGTTACAGAACTTTCTTGATACTAATGTTTACTTTCACGCGGTTCTTCAAAACATTTTACATTTTGTTAATAATAAAAAAATATAGATTTTTTAAGTTGTGACCGCAGCTATCTAAATTCTGCTAACTTGAAAACCAGTGGTACTACAGGTAGCAACTTGATTACATTGATTGATTGGAGAGTTTGATTATATGTTGCAATAACTTTCTTGGTGGTAATCTAAACTCTCATGCGGTTTTAAACCATTCATACAATTTTGGAATAATATGACAACACCTTGCGGCAGTCTTTGGCATCTCTAGAGCTGGCAACCACTAAAACGTGGTGCTATATGGTCGCGTGTCAGTTGGCACTTTGCCTGCGCCACTGCAGCTGCATTCGGGAGTCAATATTTGGCCAGGCTCCCAGGCGACCGATAAGGAGCCAGCAAGGACTATCGTTAGGACCAGTTAGTACGTCTGCCGCCTGCACTACCAACGATGATTATCAGTAGGTGTACATTTAGACATACCTAATCTATTACTTTAGGGAACATTTTGTTGTTCAAAATCTGGCCTGTACGCAAAATAGAAGGCTACTTCTATTTCAATAAATGTGATTGGTTTCGGATCTTGGGCTGATGCGTTCCTCCCACATCACTAACTCTTATTAAATCCAAGTTACTATCTACTTTCAACCGCGTTAAATTACTGCAGGCGCGAGCCAAGTGATATTTATCAAGACATTTGTTTTCTCCTTCAGGGCCCTGAGCGATTCTCCTCTAGCAAATATGGGGGCAAAAACTATAAATTATAATAATGAGGCAAAATATTATATAATTCCTTGCGAATCATAAACCTACACGTTTCACCTGTAATTTCAAATCAACGTAGTTAATTAAGTATTAGTAAATTTGGAATCGCTTTCGTTCAATGCTTGCTTTCACAGATCTAAAACACCTAGTGTTTCATTCAATTAATACAATCATGATATTTTTCCTCATCATATTTTTTTTAAATTTGTTCAATGAACTATGTTGAATTTAATTTTAATTTGAACTATAAGCGATATGATTTAATTTACTACGGTTCCCAAGACATATTTGAATACACAGCAAGTCAGAGTCGCGATTCAGTTTTACATAGCGTGGACGAATATCGTGCGAAACAAATTCTCATGGAACACTAAATTGAGCATAGTCCTCAAAACACGATTGCCGAAGTAGCGTTATGGAATGTGCACCACATCCAAACAGATGCAGAGAAGATCGCGTGTTCACCGCAACTATGCCGCAACCCATTAATTACCCAACACTTAAAATGCTTTCAATAGAAATTGATATTACTTAGCATAGGCACTTCACTGAATGATACATGGATGATGCTGACTCTGTTCGGAACGAAGAGAAAGAGGCGGAAGGCAGCGTTTTGCGTGAGAAGATGGTATCATTGCGTGTATGGACTAGATTGTTTTCGTTCTGTGCTGATTCTATCATTTTGTAATTTGTTCCTTATGCGCTTGGAACATGCGGTAATAATTTTGGAACTAACGGAAGTGATGTTACCAATTTATTGACTACTGCGGCTCCGGCCGAAATAAAACTCGACGCAAAATAGTCAGTTTTTCGGCTATCATTGACATGGTGTTCAAATGTCAACCTTTTGTCATTTTTATCCTCACTATATACACCTCCTATAACTCAGCTGGATGATAAGCAATTGATGGGAACAATCCAATTATACGTAGATACAAACTGCATATAAATTGGCCAAGTGGATCTCAAGTTATGATTTGATCAGAAATATGAGTGACATTGTCGACCACAAACGACAACGACATATCAGCTAGTGATCACGCATGCGACCGATTAGTTCTGTTTCACGAGAAGACGACACCAGATGCTCCTGATGAATCGGAGGAGATCTCGCGGTGGCCCGGCAGCACACCGATCAACTCCCACCTGCCTGCTGACACTTTACACGTGGGCGGGAGGCGCGACCTTAGACTGTCAACGCTGCGTACTACGAAATGTCAAATTGACACCAACAAGGGCGACAAGAACATTTTAATACACCTTTGATTCTTAAATCTATCCAAACTTTCGTCTCCAATCTCGCCTTCATACGTTTTATTATTATAATGGATTTGTTTTCTACATTGTACTACCTGCGGTGGCTTCATAACTTAGATGCAGTACATAACTATGATTTTACAATAAAAAGATTAAAAGGTAAGATAGATAGACAATAGATACATTATAAGTGTACAATGCTCACAAATTCAAGATTTAATTTATAAAAAATACTGAAACACGTATGGTATAAGTAAGAAGATCTTGCATGAAGCATGAAATAGATAAAGATGTAAGAATGAAGATAAGGATAAATAAATAATCTTATATTGATTCGTAGTCAATACCAATCAATGGTTAGAGACAAGAATCAAAGTTACGGCTATAATATCAATGTTCACCATGAATAAATAAAATCGACCCACAAGCGAGAAGCTCTCCTGCAGTTAGCGGCCAAGCGATAACAGGCCTTGTTAATTTAATAACGTTAATTGGATGACATTATGTATGTTCATTTATGTTTAATTAGACTGTTCCATCGTTTTGTTATGATGCTTGCGAAGTTTCGAGCCGGTGGCAAGTTACCGAATCAGCCGGGGCGTGGCATCGGTACAGTTATCGGATATGAACGGCAATGTCACACGGACAAGGTCGATCTGTTGGTACGAGTATTCAGATTAGGTTAACTACACGACACTTGTGGCCTTGTAACATCCTAGCGGAATATATTTTAACAGATGTTCATTCGGTGCATCGATCGAGCTCGATCTTTAGAGGCGTCTCTTGACTGCTAATATACCTACATCCGTAAAAATATTGTCCATCTGCAAAGCTGCCTTAAAAAAAAGTATATTTCATTATATTTATAAAATTACACTAAATTACGTCACAAACTGATAGATCCGCGGATTCAATTAACGCAGTAAAAAATAACCCGCAACAAAACTGTTTAATACTAAGTACTTCGAAAAGTTGAGATTCGTAGCATCCTTAATCTAAGAACACGTATGAAGGAATGGTACGGTTTGTCTAATAAATACTTCTCTTACTCTCTCTTTACTTCTCTACTTCTCTACCTTACTCTTTTTAATGCATTTCTTTAGTCACTTTGACCATATAATGGCATGTATTCTTGTTTTAGTAGGGTAGATATGCTACTTTTCGGCCACTGCCACTTATCGGCCACGCCATCATAAATGCGATGGAATAAGGAACATACAAAAGCTAACTAACACAGACGTACGGACATTGGTACATAACAATTCAACCAATTGGTTGTGTCAAAATCGTAGAAGCAGGTGGAACGGTTTATCCCTAAGAATTTTTTTTCTGCGACCCGGCGGCCGCAGTGAGTGAAACAGGTCCATCGGGTAAGGAAAAAACAACACGCATGGACCACTTCGATCGCAAGTTTTTCGTAATTATTTGATTTTTTCTCTTAAAACCTTGATATTTTAATAACATTTTATGATGGAAAAGGGCATTGACCAAGAAAAAAGTGATATTTTTGGGTGTTTTGACCGAAAAAAGTGGTGGCCGCGAACTGGCACGAATAAACTTAAATAATTTAGTTTTCGGCCGACCGGCCGGTAGCTAGGCGTTTGTTCGTCACACTATTTGTTAAGAAATTAACGTATTTAGACTTTTTTTGTATTATTCGAAATTTTATAGGGAATGTATTTAATGAATTGAACTTGCTATTTAGTTTACGGCCACCGAAAAGTGGACAAATTGATTAAAATATAATGATTGCAAAAAATTGTGGCCGGAATCTGACAGTCTTGTTTAATTACTGGCCGTTACATATTGTATGGAAATGATGGTGGCCGATAGCTGCTTGGTATTCGTAATTATCGGCCACCTTTTATTTTTTTATCAACATTCCATGGCCAAAAACTAACTGCTATCGTGCAATTTTCGGCCGCTGTATTTTGCTTAGCGCTGTTTATTCATGTGTTAATTAAACAAAAAATATGAAAACAAGCCACTTTACAATCAAATTTTATTTTAATGCTGCATGTCTATCCATGTTCTGTTTATATCGTAATCATCCATAAATATCATCACGCCGTTTCCCTAGAGGGGTAGACAGAGACCATATGTTACGATCACTGAATACTTTTTTTGCTCCCTAAATAACTACATCTATTCATACGATTTTGGGTGCTCCCTACCTGAAATTTTCCAATATATCGTTCAGGGGGGTAACCGACGTAAGATGTGAGAATATATGCGAAGGAATTAATAATAATAATAATAACGTTTATTGCACGATAAAGTGTACAAAAGGTAGAGCTTAATGCCTAAAGTAATTTTCTACCAGCCTACCTTACAATATTCCATTCCGATCCATTCTGATCCAGTTATGTCATACCTTTTGCGCTTTATTGGGTAGAATATTTGGCATCCACTTCTGATTGGTGCAGAATTTAAAAAAGTAAAGCAATCTTAAAAAGAAGTCGATATAACAAATATAAACCAAATTAATTCAACAAACTTGACAGGACCCACTCAAGAATACTTAGATTCCGCGTCGGACATCATACTTTTCAAGACCATCAGGCGTCGGTGCCAAGCAACAAACTTCACCTGGATGCCAGCAATAATTTACACACATACTGACACGGTCTTAATATGGTGTAGGCAGCTATGGACTGAATCAGAACCTTTTGAACCAAGCAATACGGACACTTACCAATCTGCACCATCTATACTGAATTCTGAACCCACCGTATCTACGTTGCATATAGTTAAAGACATCACCACTCCAGCTAGTGCACCTACAATATTGTTTTTATCTTAAGTGCGGCATATGGCGACCGCCTGGACCTAAAGGTGCCCGACGACGCCCATGGGTTTTCGAACATTCAGGGGGCCTGCGAAAACCATGCCTGCAGGCCATGCGTTTTTTCACACCAAAACCAAAACCGATTTCGCTCCGAAACCGATTTATTACGAGTGTGCAACAATCGCTTCGAAACAGATTAGTTTTCAGCCTGCAATCCCAAAACCAAAATTGTCAGCACCACACAATCTGCCTGCTTACAAGCCTGCACCTTCAGAATTGACTTACGCTCTCACCCCCAAATCTTCCAAATCAAATTACATGCACTTGAAGACATCGCCGCTTCAGCTAGTGCTCTTAGAATCGCTCAAAAACTGATTAATTCCCAGTCTGCAGTCCTTACACCAGAATCTTCAGCACCGCACAATCCCGCTATGTACCAACCTGCACCATCAGCGCTGACTTACGATCTCACACCCGCATCTACTTTCACACAGCATATTACTGGCCATGCAAGTCCTTCTTCAATCGCTTCTAAACTGATTAATTCTCAGACCGTAAGATTTTAAAAAGTTTCATTATCTAATAATAATAAGTCCGCCTTTGTGCAATATTGTTGTTTTGCTGTACGTTTTCTCTGTAATTGTATTTTTGTTTATGGACAATAAAGAATTTATTCATTCATTCATTCAATAATAATACTGAGACTATTAAACCCCCCCAAGAGGCAAAAATCGGAATTATAGAAAGCATATAATGTTTCCTGATCACATTTATAAAGAAAAATAAAGTTCTGGCACACTAAAAAAAGAATGACATCATCTATTTCATCTGCTGAATAGGGAAAAAATCAATCCGAAAACGACCAATAAAAGTCAGAGAAGATAGAGGGAATAAGGGAACTAAAACTGGAAAAAATGAAAATAATAGAAGAAACTAATAAAATTAAAGCAGCAAAAACGAAACAAGCACACAAATTGTTTACAAAAGGTAATAATCAAAATGGAATAAATTTGAATTTGTGGCTTTGAATGTTGAATATATTTTAGAAAAACTTAAGAAATCAGCTCTTTAGTTGCCTAATATAAGTACGGCCCAAAATAAACACCCTGTAAAATAGAATCAAATTTCGTTTCGATGCAGTAAATTATCTGTCCTACAAAAAATCGCCTAATAATTTAGCGGCCGATATCTGGCCGACGGGCGGCCGTATACTAAATTAAGATGGCCGATAAGTGGTAAAATTGCCATTTTTGATTCAAACTTTTTTTTTAAATATAATTATGTTAATAGAGTACAACATATTTTTTTTATAGAATCTAGATAGAATACAGGTCCTAAATATAAAATAATAAATCATTGTAGGCAACATTTTTCATGGTTTTTTGAATTTCAAATCTTGCAACTCCGCTAACTGGCCGAAAAGTAGCATATCTACCCTACCGACTTCACATCGATTCCGTGTCCACGAATTTTTCAAATCTTCGAACGGAATTCCCCGCTTATTTTTTCATTTTCGATGGGAAAGAGGACAAGAAATGCTGGTCTGCACTGCTCGTGCCTTAGAGCTCGGTAATATTTACCGGATCGTTCACGGTCCAACTGAGCATGAAAATGGTTCGGACAAACGAACGGGCAATCAGTCATACCCTGGTGACCCTGTCCATCGCTCTCAGCGCTGATCGCTCTGTTATAGTTAGAACGGACCGAGGGACGGGCCCACTTACGTCTACAAAGAGTGTTACATTACGCTGAAGATGCGAGAGCTGCATTTCAACTGGCTAATCGAGTGTAACCTGCATTGCAGTTACTTATGTAAGAACATTAGAAGAAAAGATCAACTTTTAATTAAACTACGTATATTTAATTGACTATTTAATTAGATCTTTTCTCTATTACTCTAGTCTCCGACAATTAAATAACCGTCTATGTTGTGAATACTCAACTATGAATAGGGGAGCGCTAGCATGATGAGAATAAAGTTGTACAAGATTGAAGATATAATTCTGTCGTCATCCTAAAACTCGAAAGGAAACGGCTGAATCATCGACATAATCACAACACGATGCCGGAATAATAAACATTGATTGTTTTACGACAGCACGAAATAGAATCTAACGCTTTAGAGTGTTACTGTTACAAACACCAAAATTAAGATATCAGTCTCGCTTATAAACGAAACAAACCTGATTCACTTGCACATTTTTATTTAGATTTTGATCACCATAGACAATGCGTTCGAAATGACGTTTAAACGCGCGCGAAATTCGATGTTCGAATCGATGTGTTGCGAGTTACGGCCGGTGCTGCACTGACGGTCGGTGGCGGTACGACACGCGGCGCGGCGCGTGGCGCGGAGGAGGCAACTACCACCAGCTACTGCAGAGCTGCGGCAGGGACGCCACGCACAACGTAGTGTATTATCTTATTACAGACGTTCAGCTACAGATTTATCAACGTAAGGGTAATTAGTTATTTTCGATGAATTTGTCACTGGACTTTATTCAGGCTGTTCGAAAACTTGAGGACAATTATTACTTATTCAGCATTTCTTATTTGATTCCCGAATATATTTTTTAAGATTGCAGCAACCATTTTTGATGGCCACAGGGTCAAGTGCAGTAAACAGAATATATGATATAAACTTGAATTACCTATTTTATGAAAAATCAGTGTGGGTGGCTGTGCCGAAGGACCGCGGGTGTTTAAAAAAACCAATTTATCTTATATTAGGGACCAAACCTTTAGTCCGGAAAAATACACGACGAGTCCGAGTTTGTGCAAGGTAGGGTACGACCCCGCGCGCCGCCGCTGTCCTAGAATGTACTGTCTGCGCAGCGAAACCCGCCAATTTCACATCGGCCATAAAATTTGGCCGAAAAATGACAAAAGGTTAATTTGGCCTCGTGAAACCACGCTCAGCCAGGTTCGCTGTTTTGCGAACAATCATAGAGCTGTCGTTTTTAATTACACGTTTAAAGACCCCCACCGAGACCCCCAAGTTGAGGATATAAGGAAATTATTGATGATAGTTTAGGCCTAAACTTGCTAGCTTGCATCAGAAGTGTAACTATTTGATGTCTCAAATATTGTTCCCAAAGGGTGAAAGGAAAACGGAACTCTATTACTAAGCCTCCGCTGTCCGTCCGTCCGTCACAGGGCTGTATCTCAAGAACCGGAATAGGTAGGCAGCTAAAAATTTTACAGCGTGTGTATTTATTTTGCCGCTATAACAACCAATAGGTAATTAAAAATTAAAGGGGACCATACAAAAACCTGATGTTTTTGAGTTAAATCTTGTACGATGGTATTTGTGTGCGAGTCCGACACGCACTTCGCAGGTTTTTTTTTTGTATTGACTTTAGGAACCACCTCCCATGTTATTACACATACATGTATTGTAATACAGGAAATAAAAACGGGCAAATTCTAAATTAAAACAGCACATTATTATGTTTCAGATAATGTTTAAAAACACCACACACGTATTGTAAGAATATTATTATTAAAAATAAAAATTAGTATGTAGACTGGCTAGTTTTAAAAGGTTTCCTCAAATTTAAATTCAAATTCAAATTCATTTTATTCTCCCAAGAAACACAAAATAAAACAAACAGATACAGAACATCAAAACATTGCGCAAACAGGTGTAAAATCCTCCTGGTCTGTCAAATAACCAAAAAAGTACAATAGACTTTCATATGGAAATCATATAACATAGGTATTTATAGCTAATTAATAATAAAATGAATATGTAAAGAAACAGAATTGTAGAGAAAGGAAATAAATTACTACTTCTGTAAAAGAATAAAACAAAGATTTATTATCAAGGTCAAACAATTTTAATTTAAATAACAGGAATTATATTTTGGATCGCGGGGTACAAAGTTAAGTGAGTTAGGAGTTTTATTTTATCTAGTTGTTTATTTGGGGCTTAAGCCGTCACCGACTATGCCAGTCCGATAGTGAATTTATAAATATAGTTTCTTCAAGCTATCAGTTACTCCTTAGAGCCAATGACAGCTTGAAAAATATATAATTCTCTAAAAAAGGCCTTGCTAATGCTTCGTGTATCTTAAAAACATAATTTATTCGATCTGTGCACAATATCCTTTCCAGATTCAGTCAAAGCTTCTAGTTTAGAACACACTCAGTGAATAAGGTGAAACTGATCTTCTGGTTTGTCACAAGTAGAACAATTTTGAGAGTCCAGTTTCTTCATCATATGTCCCATAAAATTTAGCGGAGTGTGTCCTGATCTTAATCTTAACCCAATTTTAATTATTTCTCCAGGGAGTTGGACCATGCTAAACCAAGGGATACAGAGTGGTTTAGGCACAATTGTTTTGTACCAAATTCGCGGGGTACAAAGAGAAGTAAGTTAGGAGTTAAATAACAACTTATTTCATCCATCCATACTAATATTATAAATGCAAAAGTGACTCGTTCTGTGAAGATTCGAGATCAACCATCGAAATACAAACTTTTGACAACCCTAACAGTTAAGACAATAAGGCTACGAGTGTATCAGCAGTGCCAGCGGACGCCACTGTTGTCACCGCGCGTGTACAAACACATGGATATGATGACACGCACTGACCTACGACGTTGATAGGAGGATGTGTCAAATACGTCAAAAGATGCAAGTTTTCCAGTTTAACTAATTTACTTTACGAATATTCGTAGCTTTAAGTACAATAGTTAAAATTTGATGTTTTTAGTATTATTTAATACTTACACATAAAACATCATGCCGCATCGCCGCCGGTCGGCTACTATGTAGATATACTAAGGGCCTACCTGGCTTCGCTTTATAATTTTGTAATACTGATATATAAAGTTAATTATTTCATCTATGTTATAAAAAGGCACATTCGTGATATAAAAAATAGATTGTTAGTATTTCTTTTGGGTATCTATATAATATGTATTAGGTACCAAAGAAGATACATAGTTGGGCAGCATAACATAATTTATTTTTTAAATGCAAAAAAAAATTTTTTATGGAAGCAGATAGGTTTTTCCCTAAGTTAGTTTCCATTTGAACTGGTTTTGAAAATAATATTCAGAAGGTGCACCCTCTATTTTCAATACGCTGGTTGTACCGAACTCTGCCGATTTTAATTTCATTAGTCTATCCACCGCGGGAGTAACGGGCAAGTTGGCCGTTGACGTTCTTTATTTGAAATGCGCGCCTTTAGGGCCGGGTGCACGAAATGACAAAAAATCTAAATCAACGTCAACGTATGTTTAAACACGTCACTTTGTATGGACAGTGTGGTAGGAACTCCATGCGGTTTACTAAAAGTGACGTGTTTGAACATTGATTCAATCTCTTCGTGCAATCGGGGCTCAATGCACTAAAGCCGCGATCTCACTTCGTTTCGTTAATCGTTCCATATACTTCGAGCGTCCTCGCATTCGCAAGGTAGAATTTCATTTCGTTGGCGATAGAATGGCGTTATATTTTTAATCGTTTTAAACGAAAATATCAGAGAAACATTATGTTAAAATTGTAAGTCTACCACCACCTCTTGCAGCGTGGTTGTATCCGCGTGGTGTATGGAAGCTATTTACGAATTATGATGGTTTCCACGATGTAAACATGATAGAGATTCACGAAACTTCCGGCTCTGTGGTCTCTGAAATGTCAGCTTTCGGGCTATATGCCATTGAGTATATGGCGTTTTTAATTTTTCTTGCAAATGTCAATGCCTACTGTGGCGCCGAGGGTGAATCGCTCTATACATAATGAGATATTAACGAAGAAAAAACCTAAAGAAAAGTAAAATTCTGAGACGGCGACCAAAAATGCTGAAGTTATATGGGAATCGGCATGGAAATTGCCATTGTTCGTTATTCAGCGTATTGTTTTATTCACCTCGCTTCGAATTTGTTACTGCGAGCGTAATTTTCACCTCAGCAGCGCCGGCAGGTGAGCCAATATGAGCGGCCGTTAGAAATAGTTAGATCACTCCCGAGCAGTGAGGGGCCCGGCAGGGATAACTGGTGCGTTATCTCCGCAGGGCTTCGCCCAAGAATGGTTTTCTTTGGTCCAGATCCAAGCAGTCAGGGTCGTCTTCCCGAAAAGGGATATGCTAGATTCGTACTTTTATGAATTTGTATATGTATACAGTTATAGTTAGGGCAACGGCATACACATCTTACGTCGTAAGGGAGTTTAGTCAGAGCTTTCGGACGCATAAGTTTTGAGTACACAACGTACAGTAAAAAGTAATGGTGCCTCCTGTTTTTAACGTGCCTAAAAAAAACTTGGCACAACGAAATGTTACGAAGGCAGTCATGAGCATTAATAAAAAACCGAATCTTCCGAACTCTCAATGTTCAACCATTCACTCATTCAGAGTTCATGTTCTTGCAAAAGATTATATTTAGTTCCAGGAAACTTCAACACAGGGACTAAAGAGAAAATTAACGTGAGTTACCATGGAATTAACCAAGAGCATTCGTTGACAGAATGAGAGCAGAACTTCAATCGGTAATCGAATAACATTTTACAATGGGGCGACGGAGAAAAACTTGGGGCCGCGACTATAGTTTGGCTAACCGCATCCTAGAAAGTGAATTCAGCTGCTGCCGTATTCGCATTCGTCCCTTTTAGGATTTAGCACCTAATATTTTAGGGTTTATTTATAGAAATCGCGAAAAATTGTACCTTCAGTGGAGTACCAGGTCTAGGTAGTAGTCTAGGTCTACTATGAGTTCATGAGAATTCGGAGATATGGGAGGTTGGCAACGAATTCCATGACGACCAGGACTTTCACGCTCCTTTTGAAATACCCTATGTTTTAACCTTCGGGCAAGAGCCCACGCCAGATTACACAAATGCGAATTATAAGTGAAGGATCTGTTCGTGTTTTACGTAACTAGTCGGGAATTGGAACGGGAATTGGTGGAATCGCGTTGAACAACTCCTCGCAGCATTTACCCGATGCAGCCATTAGAAGTAAGTAAGGGTTGCCAGGGTCGACGACGTCACTGCGTATCTGTAGTGTAGTTATTCTAGGTTTCTGGACACTACCGGATCATTAACCAACCGCACGGCATAACTAGTTTGAGTAAAAAGGTACATAGATCAATAATCCAGGTGTTTATTCGAAAAAGTATTTGGTTTGAAAGGTCTCTACTTTACGCTGAGTGCACAGACTGCAGTCTCATTCGGAGATCGCCGAAATGGTACACTACGCTATGGTTAATAGGCACAGACGAGCAATAATCCAGGCCGTAACGAATCTGGGTTTGCGTTTTGCGAATTGAGGTTGTTATACGTACAAGCAGTTTGTGCGTTTGTTAGTACTCTCTCGCCTCTTAGGTATTTACGAACTCAATCGGAGTTCGCCAAAGTGGTATTTTGAAGTTCAGACACAAGCTGTAGTTCCCGCTAGTTGTTGAGCGACAATGGTTACTAAATTAGTATTGTATCTTGCAATATTTGTGTCGTCTGTGACACTTTTTTTCGCTATCAAATAAAAGGCTTTTATAATGCCTTACGCTGACGTCGTCGACTGGACATGGGTGTAAAAGCTAATTGACCTCGATGAGCCCTTAATTAAAGAGGTCAGTGGGAAGCGACACGAACGTGTCACACTCGCACCTCAAACTGCGCTGCGCCTGAGGTAGGCAGGGGGTCCATTCAGGGCAAGAGTGAGTTCGAGTTCGGGAGTGAATTAACCTAAAAATAGCTGGGAAATATATTATTATTAAAATAACGGAACCGTTATTTATACTTCCAAAGTATTTACGGGACAGACTAGATTTTTACCCAACTGTAATGATGTTCAAGAAGTGTGGAAACATTGACTATTTAAAAAAGTGAGTAGATATTTAGTGACGAATTCGAACTCACTCTTGCCCTGAATGGACCCCTAGTACCAAACAATACAGCAGGTCAATTCCTGGCATTCAGTAATCAGGAATCAGGAATCCTAAGTCTAGAAAACCGCTTTTATAGCGATTTTCTAAGCGAGTTTTTCTACGGAAAGCCTTAATTGATTAAAAAAACTATGCTCCGGAATATTTTCGTCAAGAAAATCGCTTTGAAAAGCGGTACAAAAGCGGTTTTCTAGCCTAAGGATTCCTGACTACTGACCAGGGGGTCCATTCAGAGCAAGAGTGAGTTCAGAGACCACAGAGCCGGAAGTTTCGTGAATCTCTATCATGTTTACATCGTGGAAACCATCATAATTCGTAAATAGCTTCCATACACCACGCGGATACAACCACGCTGCAAGAGGTGGTGGTAGACTTACAATTTTAACATAATGTTTCTCTGATATTTTCGTTTAAAACTAATGATGAGTGAGTTCGAGTTCGCCACTAAATATCAACTCACTTTTTTAAATAGTTACTGTTTCCACACTTCTAGAACATCATTACAGTTAGGTAAAAATCTGGTTTGTCCCGTAAATACGTTGGAAGTATAAATAACGGTTCCGTTATTTAAATAATAATATATTTCCCAGCTATTTTTAGGTTAACTCACTCCCGAACTCGAACTCACTCTTGCTCTGAATGGTGCCCACGCAGATTTTTTGCGAATTCATTGGTAATTACCTACCTATTTACTTAATCGTACGTAGTTTTTGGCGTGTTTTCCATTTAGTTCAATGTAGTGTCTATGGCAACTAGTTCCCATGAGGTGTATTGGGCTAATATCATTACAGTTGGTGTGGTCATGTCAATTTATCAAGTATACCAACATACATTCCTTGAATTTGTCAATGTTTGAATTTATAATAATTAAAATTAAAAATAAAATATTTTTCAACATAGCTATAATCCCTTGACTACCTGCCTACCTACCTTTTATTGTGATTTTTATTGATTTTTTTTACTCAAGTTCGAAATAAATGATGAAAATTTCTTTAACACCAGTATTATTACCATGCTTGTTACTACTTTTTCGATTCATTTTTGGACATTCACCCGAACAGAGCCCGTTAAAATTTGATCAGAAATATTCGCGGGCGTGTTCAAACGGTCAGTTTAAAAAAAAAACGGACCACGACAACAGCGCCACCTACCGGGTCCATGTATAGCTAATAACCATTCAGGTGACCCCATCAGTACAAAACAAATTCATCCAGTGGCTAGGTGGGTCATAGGCAAAGTGCGGTCTCAATGGTGCGGCAACAGGATTTTTATAATATAAAGATAAAATGAACTTGCACTGCCCTCCAGCGGCAAAATAATGAACGAAATGTTTAGAAGTGTCGACTGCGTACCACACAATGCTATTGCCTAATAGATGGCGCTGTAGGTTTCACAATATTGACTATAGATGGCGCTGTTCCAAGTTGCTTCTACTAGTTAATAGAGGGCGTTGTCAGATCTTACTGCAACAAAGTATCAAAATATTTATATGCAAAAAAAATCACTTACCAACAGTGGAGACGGCACGCAACGACGCAGTGTCGGCTTCGGGCTCGTCCTCTATGTCCTCCTCGGTGATGGAGGGAGGCGCGGCCCAGCAGCGCAGGCGTACGCCACCTCCCCCGCTCCCGCCGCCGCCGCCGCCGCCGTCCAGCCGCACGCGCGGCAAGCTGCGTGACGCGTACTCTCCGCTTTTGTTGCTCTGCCGAAATAACGAGCAGGATGTCTTTTATGTAACTGGACATGGATGGCTTTAGATGTTAGACCAAGGCGTTGCACTCATGGGCAACTAAAGTCTGGCAAAATGAAAATAGTTTATGCCAACCTGAAGCAACAAACTCCGCAATGGTTTCATAAATAAAAAATAAATTAAAAAAGCGACGAACTAAAAAGTCGAATAAACACATGTGACCTAAGATGTGACACTACATACAAAGGTAAGAGAAATTGTACAATTAGATAATGATAATGACCATGAAACTTTTGTTTGTAGGAAGTGTTTTGCAAGAAATTAATTATTTTTGTTTATATATTTTGCCTCTATAACATTTGTACCGACACAAAAAAAATCCAGAGGTAGGGTTACAATACTCTTTCTAATTTCCGAGAATCGAATGCGAGGTCTTTTACGGTTCTCCATCGAAATAAAACTATACAATCGCATTGAATGTAAAAATGGTCTAAGCAGCAAAATCGTTGTTTTTCATAAACGGATGATCTTGGCATCTCACCTAATCCTAAAACCTAATTAAGAGAGTTGTTGCCCTATCAGTTCCCCATACTACGGGCGATTACTGTTTATCGAAATTTTGGATTCTAAAATATGTTATCGAAATCTATGTCTGCATTTTTTTACTTACAAATATACCTTTTCGAATCGAAAATATTGGCTAATATACATTGGAAGAAACTTATCTTTTTGACTACTTTGAAAACGATTTGCTCTATTAATCAGATGATTATGCCTCAGACCGTACCTTGGCACTGACTACATAATGTTCAGTTGGGATAAAGTCGAAGCCGACAGTTCACCAAATAGATTAAGAAGTCCGCAGCACATTCGCTGCTCACGATCTCACTCATGATTTTTTAAATTTTAGTCAAGTGTTCTTGACCGAATTGCTGCCGTCACATGCACCTTACCAGGCATTTATCGTAGAACAAGGTCAATAGGTCAATAGGTTATTTCAACAATTTATCCGAACTTAAATTATTAAGGCTACCTACCATTTTTAATTAATATGGCTCCATAAGTTGTATGAAATCCATAAGTTTGAATGCGTTTTCATTTCATATCAATTTGAAGAAAATTACTCTTGACGTTTAGAATGTTTTTTCACACGGTTTTAAAGTAATTACGAAGACATTATAAAACTAGTTTGTAGTTTTAAGATCAGAGTATGAGATATATTTTTTACGGATTTTTAGTCTTTATGAATAACTCAATAAAATGTCTTTATATCGTCGGGTTTTTAAGTTTCGAGTCTTGTTATTTAATATATGATAATATAATGGCACCCATCGGTCGGGTATTCTAACTTCGTTTCGTATAATTTGGAACGCCATGGAGGTGACAGTGCACCGTCTGTCGCCATCATCGAGTAAGGAATCACGGGAGTGGCGACCGACAATAATCGATGACATTTAGTATGTACCTCAAATGCCTTCTCTATTCAATGGCGTAAACCTGTGGTATCGAAGAGGTCACCGAAATTACGATAAGTGATTTGTAACTCGTAATAAGGCTTCTGAACTGGGCTCCATTTGGTGCAGCCAACTGTCGATGTTGTGAGTCCTGAATTCGCAGGGCAGGCGCTACCGTCAGTGTATTTTCAGTAAGACGTGTCCGCTGCCGCTACATAGATTAGTTTTGTCGCCACTGCCGTCCTTCACTCGACGTCTGCGCGACGGCGCCGCCGGAGAGGATTATGTCACGGATCACGAAAGCTCTCCCGGCTGCCTTCATTCCACGCTGAGGACAATGCGCACGTGCACGCGACGCGGGCCTCACAATAATGAATACAGGCCAACATAATGATCACGGAGAACGGAACGCTCCTTCCCAAATGGAATGCCGTTCAATACTCCTTTATACTTCATCACGTCCACTTTGGGGATTCTCATCAATGAAAACAGGCTGTACAAAACGTAACGCACACACACAGGATTACAGATGGTTTTTAGCGCTGGAGAACAGAGACAAACAATATATACAAACGAACACGCTTCGAATCTCGCTCACGTCGATGTAGTTATGCCAGTTTCGAGCCCTCCATTAGTGGTAGGGGCAGGTTTATAATAATGTGGATTGCGTAATCTAACGTTTCCTATTGTAAACTCTAGTGTAATTTTATTGGATAACCTTAATGACCCTGACCGATGTGTCACAAATCTCGGCGTTTGGTAACCCTGTGGAAGTGAGTTTATCGCAATCCCGGGCGTTTCAAGGCCCTCAGGTTATAGGTTCCGTAAGGTGAGGTTGTAGTTATTATCAATCAAAACAAGTTGAAATTTAAAAACCTTCCAAAACTCTTGTCAGCAGACGCACTGGCAATGTAAGTATATCTACTTTATCTCATATCTACAAAATTACGTCTTTTACTCGTATTTCACAAGCTACACAATGAGTATCGATTTCGTACCGCGTGCAGTCACGGTCTGTCGCGCGCAATCTCGCCGGTCGCCGGCACCCAGTCTACCAGCCAGCACCATGAACCAACAGCCCCAGGACGTGTTCTAGGTTAGAGTACCAGACAATGTTGACGCGGCGACTCATGCAACACGAGGGCATCGCTCGTCGAGAATGCGCCAGAAAACCACAGATGCCGAACACGCGACAGAAACTACATGGAATGGGCTGCAAAGCGGTAGCGTGTATCTGTAACGTAATATCTCGCCACGCTCCGGTGCGCGGCGCTGCTGCGACCTTGGACAAGGTGACATCATCAACTCCATCGCTGATTTCGTTTCCACCATCCGATTTGATGCCATAACTCACATAAATACATGACAAACATTATTTAAATATGTGAGTCGAAGTGTACATTTATGGAAGTTAACGATGGTCAAAGCGGAAATGAAACATTGTCCCGCGTGTTCCTTCCAGATCAATGAAGCCGAACTCATATAAAGGGAAGTTTCAGGCATGGCACCTAATTCTTCCAGGAATGCCGTGTGTTGGCCTAATGAGGTGTGGTGTGGTATTACATTGTATTAACCATTCATTTCTGATTCCATAAGAAACATACTTAGTAGGAAGAAAAGTATATGATTATTTATAAAACCATTTTTAAACCAGCATAGTTTTTTTTTCTAAACCTGAGTATATTGTTATCTGTTGTATGTATGTGTACAGTCTTTTTAAAGGAAAGACTTACTATTTTCAGTCCATACGTTTTCGAAATTCATATCACTTGCAGTCCCTCAGAAAATAGTTTACTGCCGCCGTCATTAGCCCTTGGAATATCTCACTACTGGGTGCAGTGAGGCGACGGAGTTATTAGTTAACGGTAATGACAAACCACTCAGACATTAGGTACATGGACACAAAAAGCACTTTTATTGTGAGCGGGCAACGTATCTACTGTGAACCAACGTGTATTATTCATACATTACATACATTCCAGACCGATATGTCCTTTTCCAATTATTTCGCATTTATGCGGAAAATACCCTTTACATAAATATGGGCGTAATGTTGTTGCAGTAAATATGTACTTGGTTAGTGGGAGATATTTTTTGTCTATTATCTGGGAGTCCATTCAGGGTAACAGTGAGTTCGAATTCGTTACTAAATATCAACTCACTTTTTTAATACTTAATTTTTTCACACTTCTTGAACATCTTACAGTAAGGTAAAAGTAGCTTCTGTCCCGTAAATACGTTGGAAGTATAAATAACGGTTCCGTTATTTAAATAATAATATATTTCCCAGATATTTTTAGGTTAACTCACTCCCAAACTCGAACTCACCCTTACCTGAATGGGCCCCCTGTATCCGCATAGGTTCAAGTCATATCGTGTGTGTGCTTCTCTCACCCGAGTCTGATCAAATGTTATTGTGAATTCACTGATCCATGGCATTATGTGCTTGGTATTTATCCATGCCATTAAAAAAGGGACAGATAAAGTGGTTTATCGAAAATATAAGTCCGCCGATATTATTGGCATCAATTCAAAGCAAGAACCCAGCACAGCTCACATTTGGACCAACACAGCATGCTAAGCGGCAACAACTCTGAGACAGCCACTCTTACCTCCAAGTAGAATCCCGGAAAGGTCTATCCATGGAAGCATGTAAAACACAAAAATATATTAATCTATTAGATACAAAAATATCAGCTGCAAAATAATTTTTGTACACGTTAATTTTTAAGGCGCTAGGACTAGCCGACTACTTGCGCCACACAAATTCACCTTTAAACAAATGTAATATTATGTAGTGAAACGCCTCAGCAAGTCCAAATAGAACTCCAGACTGATATGGATTGTTAATATTCTTTGATTCCATCATTTATTTAAATAATAATAATAATAATAAAGGCAACTTTTCACATTAGAAATGTCAAAGTCATGTGATTTCTAGATATAAGGAAAAACAGCATATATGCATAAACAAATAAGTTAATTTGCTTTTAGATTTATACATTTAGTCAAAAAAGTTCGGAAATGGAGACCATTTCCGCAATGTATTTTGTATAGAAAAAGAAAAGAAAAGGATTAACGAGAGTAGGTTGATTGGATGGTTCCTTATCTAAACCATATATTCTAAGAATAACACTTCTAATCGTCATACTTAATTAGTTAACTTGGGGTGCCTCGTCTGACTTTGCGATTTGGCTAGTACCAGGGCCTTAAGGTGGCCCAACCCGGCGGGCCTAACTCATTTGCGGGCACGGTACAAAACCGTGCTGTTGCGCTCTGGGACCTTCTCTGTTTCAAAGAATAAGACAGGCTCCGTGATGAGGAAGATGCAACATGTCCACAAAAAAGACAATGTGCATAGTGTATGATTTGGTAAGATTTACGAAAATTTTAATTTCAAAACGACTTATAGCTAAAAGTAAACCACGACCGCTGTAGTAAAAAATCTAACAAAAACCAAAAAGATTATAAATCTTGATTAAATAAGCTATGTCTGATGACTAATCTTTTTAAGATGTTCTTACTTTATTTTAAAACTTACGCGGGACATAACTACAAGACGGAGCCCATGTGAGGCTCCGAAACGTCGAGCAGCACGTCCTGCTCCTCACACGCGCGGTAAGCCGTTAAACTAAATATTGTTCTTACTTTATCATTGCATAATCCACCTCCAAAGTTATTATATAAAACGCGCGAAAAATTCGAACTTTCGGACGTCATAACTTGGAAATCAAACACAATTTTACAATGCCAATGGTCATCAGACATCTAGTTCGATCAAATAAAGCTATTTTGAGCAAACAATTTTGGATCTCTGACAAGACATATGGGCGTGATCTTCTTTCCCCTTTTGTATGGGGAGATGAGCGGGATGGGCCACCTTAAGATTGAATTAACCATCCAACGTAGTTGTGTGTAGTTGTGTGTAGGTATTTACAAAAATGTATGGGGATGACAAATTTTTTTCAGTCGTACAAAAAAATGTAATCTACCTTTTTTGCTCCAAATATGCCAAGGAACACGTGGTTAACGTTTGGACCATAACTCCGTTAACACCCTGTATAACTTTGTTCTTCGGTGATATAACAGAAACAAGCCCGCGGCCACACGTAGAACCAGGTGTAAATGAATCAAGTGCGTTACAAAGAACAAGATAGTTAATTAGAGCAGCATCCATCTATCATTCTTTGATGGTAACAAAAAGTTTCAATTTCCACGAGCAGCATACCGCCGCCGCCGCCGCTCGGCTCGGCGCGTGTGGGAGGCGGAAACCTTATTTACCGAGATCCGCTCTCATTGTTCCCTGCGCATAAGATCTCGTTTACATACCGCCATTTCGATGGAAAGATATTCCAGAACGTCATAATGAAAAATATTTTCACTCGATTTTTTGTTTGTGACAATGCGGAAGTTTTAATTCAGTCAGGACTGAGAAGAATCATTTTAATGCTCTTACATCAGTGAAGATTCACATTTTAGCTATGTCTGTTGACTAATAAAACGTTAATAAAGCTGATGTATGTATATTTTTCTTATAACACGGGCAGCTATAAGCCTGTGCTTTTTTTTAGGGTTCCGTACCCAAAGGGTGAAAACGGAACCCTATTACTAAGCCTCCGCTGTCCGTCCGTCCGTCCGTCCGTCCGTCCGTCCGTCCGTCCGTCCGTCCGTTCGTCCGTCCGTCTGTCCGTCTGTCACAGGGCTGTATCTCATGAACCGTAATAGGTAGGCAGCTGAAATTTTCACAGAGTGTGTATTAATTTTGCCGCTATAACAACAAATAGGTAACATTTTAAAATAATAAGAATCAAAGGGGGTCCCCATACAAAAAACGTGATTTTTTTGTGTTAAATCTTGTTCGATGGTACGGTTCGTGTGCGAGCCCGACTCGCACTTGGCCGGTTTTTCTAGGTAATATCTTTTACTTTTATTTTAAAACAGTTAACAGTTTAGGCCAACCTTCTTTGAAGGATTCCTAAAACAACCTTGTTTGTTTTAGGAATCCTTATTTGTCATCATGTTGATATGTTTTATCACGTAGATCACATACTTTACACATTCTACAACATGGGTCTCCAATTTGAACGAATTCTACTGCATTTTAATTAATCCGATACAGAAACTGTACACTTCTTGGAATTTTGGGATAGCAGCACTCTTTGTCCATGAAACGATATCATCCATGGTACTCTACATTTATAAATGAGCATAATTGGGTTCGCAAAGTACTTAGTGTCATCACCAAGGATTTTTTATATATCGACTGCAAAACAGTCAGCAATACGCCTAAAGCAATCGGGCCTATTAATAGCCTCGCTGCTGCACTAAAAGCAGTGTGGCTTCTTAAGAAATTGTATGTGTCAAAAATGTCTTGGTTGCAGTGATCGTACAGCATGGCGCTCTATTGTCTCTGCATACCTCTCAAAATAAGAATGTACATATGTGAAAAAACTCTCACTCTCACGCGGATAATTATATTAGTGATAACGTCGAGGAGTTCTCGCTAATACCAAAGTGCTCCAGCTAAAGACAAAGACGTTTTAAGGGAAAATCTATTAAAAAATATTTCGTAATGAAGGCAAACTATATCTATAGGATTATTATAAACCCATTCATGTTTTTGGACACTAGTAGCAAGCATAAAGCAAGTTGGTGTTCATCTTGAGAATAACGACATATGCCTGGGCTATACTTTCTTTGTTAGTAATTAGAAATCAGTTCACAAAAACAATGCGTGTGTGTTCATTATAAAAAAAATTACAAATTTAATAAAAAACGCGTATACTCATACAGCATAGCAGTATATCCGGTTTCATAAGTACATACATAAGTACAAGTAACATATACACGATGAGTTTTATTTGCTGTTCCTATGTGATAGCAGCCTAAGGTTTTGATTTATCCAGTGAGGGCAGGATGGCAACACCCACGAGTTCCAGTAAAAGTGGCCGGCACGACACGCAACGCATCTGCGACCAATATAACTATTCTCGAAATTCCGCGCTCAGGAATAAGGAATCTTTCAGTCGAGAAACCGCTTAAATAGCGGTTTTCAGAGCTGTTTTCTCGACGGAAAGATTCCGAAGCACGCAATTTCAATGATTCAAGGTTTTCCATCGAGTAAATCGCTTCGACAAGCGTCGTAAAGGCTTTCTCGATTGAAAGATTGCGGATTCCTGAGCACGGAATTCCAAGAATAGGCCTGCTGATATCGTTTTACATTACGTATTATTTTCCATTTTACTGCAGCCTTTTAATAGTACAGCAGGAAATACACACAGTAATATACATTATTATTAAAATAGGAGACACATCTATCTCGTTACCGTAATATTTTCAAAGGTTCGATTTTATATCATCACTATACTCCCTACAAACCAAACGTGCAGTCGGGGCCATAAAAGTTTATGAGCTAGTGAAGCCCAGTTGTGGATGCGCGATTATCGATAGCGGTATCTATAATGGTGAGTATATTTACTAGGGAAGTATATTAAATGTTTTTATATCTGCACAAGTTTCAAATTATAATTAAAATAAAGTCGTCTGTCATCTAGCAGTTAGAATATCCACCAACAACATCTTGTTCATGAAATCATGAAATATCTATCGACGCTATCGATAATCGCGCATCCACAACTGTGCTTCACTAGCTCATAAACTTTTATGGCCCCGACTGCACGTTTGGTTTGTAGGGAGTATAGTGTTATTGTGAATGAACTTTTACTGGACATAGCTCCGTTTGGTTATCGGTAAGATTAAGTTAGCTTAGATTTATATTAAGACATTGAGTTATTTTACTGTGGATGTTGTCATGAAAATTCGTCACCAAAACCAAACAACATGTTGGATGTACCAAATCTCACCTCATCCTACACACTTGTAACAAGTAACATGACTACAACAATTAATGACGCAATGAATTGACAGAAAGTCTGCTCGTGTCAAACTATACATATTTGCTATTTGAACGTACCCGTGGGGGATACTTTCGCTTCCTGCGTAATGGCTCAACCGTCAAGTTTCCGAGCACGCGGGCCTATTTCCATCCAGTTTTCCGGGCGGAGATAATTCATTCGTAAGCCGAACACAAACTTGTCTAAGAAATGGATCATCAGAAGTATTCATTCAATTTCAAAAGTATTTGTCGAGATAGTGTTGCAAGACAAATGTGCAACATGCAGAAATAGCTCGATCGAATACATTGGGGATTCTACGAAAACGAAAATATCTGCATGTGTTTTGAAGTGTGTTTACTGAATGTGAATTATGGGGCGATGAAATCGAGGACAGAATAATAATGGACTCTGCAATGCGTGCCAAAGTACGAACGTGCAAGGGCACTTTGATCATTTATTTAGACAAAAACACTCATATTATGATGATTCAGACCATCACCACATACATATATGTAGAACTTGGATAAAAAAGAACAGAATTGATTGAATGTGAGAAAAGATACATTTAGAGGTATCAATGAAAACATTGAATCGTATAAACCAATTAGACAGACTAAATACCGATGGAAAAATCAATTGGTGGTGTATTCGATATCAACTTATTCTTTTCATTGTTGTATGGTTCTCAACATTCATCAATAAATAATTATTCAGAAATAACGATTATATGCTAACGTTACTGATTTGAAATAGACGCGAGCTATTTGGGCAAATGTCCCTATTATATTTATCTTTGCGTAGCTGAGTTCAGAAAAGGAAGATAGAATTATGGATTTATTTATTTAGAAGGTAGTCGTTTAATATACTCATGCACTTTAGACTTCACGTAAAACTGTTGCTTTCGCATAATCTTCAGAGTAATTAAGTTTTAAAATATGAACAAAGAACAGCCAAAGGAAGATTTCTGACAATTAGGAGCGCACACAACAAGAAATGTTGCCTACCACTTCAGGTATGTAGTGCGGAGATCGTCGATCTTTACCGTGGAGAATGCTCTTCGGAGCTGCATAACGTTGATCCTCCGTCCCCTGTCTACCACCGCACAACGCGGAACAGGCAGGCAATGCACTCATTCACAGTCGACATTCCAAAAATAAGAACTCAGCAACCCTCTAGATATTTTATCTATCCAATCTGATCCGGTGCTGCTGCCTTACGAATTCGCTCACTACTGTTGTTCTGGAGTTCCAAAGTCACGTAACAAAATGTATCAGTACAGATAGATAACAAATCACTAATGTATATTATCGTCAACCATTAAATAAACATTTTATAGCATTTATTATAAGAATTATATTACAGCACACACACACCCTCGCACACCCTCTCACAACCTCACATCCCTTCACACATAGGTCCTAGCTAAAAAACAGCAGCCTGTATAGTTTGACTAGCAAGGTAAGCTGAGCTAGCGCCATTTGGAATACAACACGACGATCTATCCACGTTGTTGACAAGTCTTCATTTAAATAAATACGTAAATATAATAAGTTATGTTGTATGAACCAATAAAGATTTTACGTTTGAGAGTTTGAGTTAAGATATAGCAGACGAGGCATACTGACGGCGAGCTCCTCGCTGCTGTAGGCGGTGAGCGTGCGGCGGTCCTGCAGCAGCACGCAGTAGTAGGGCTCCCACGTCGGCGGTGCGCCGCCCCGCGCCGCCGGGGGCGCCGGGCACGCCTCTGCAATACAAACGAACCACATTAGCGAGTTCCTAACCCAAAGGGTGAAAACAGAACCCTATTACTAAGCCTCCGCTGTCCGTTCGTCCGTCTGTCTGTCACAGGGCTGTATCTCATGAACCGTAATAGGTAGGCAGCTGAAATGTTCACAGAGTGTGTATTAATTTTGCCGGAATAGGTAAAATAAATAAATAATAATCATGAAAGGGCCCCATACAAAAACGTGATTTTTTTTGTACGTGTACGTTTTAATCTTGTACGATGGCCGGTTTCTTATGTAACTGGACTTGAATGGCTAATACCACACCCACCGTCTTAATATTAGCCTAACAAACCGCATTCCCGAAGGAATTAGGTGCAATGCCTTGGACCTCAACTTTATGAGCACTGCTACAATACGCTGACAAATTTTCATTTCCGTTTCGACCATCCATTCTCCCAATGAGATGGTACCGACCCGGGAGGGCTTAGACCCAACACCTGGTAGGGTATTTAGAACCACTCGCATTCGTAACGAAATACACTTTTCCACTAAGAAAGAGAAGAAAGTGATGAACGGAACGGACCTCTGGCATGGAAGGTAAGTCGCTACGCCCCTGAGCTGAAATCTGCTAAATAAAATGTTCTGAGTGGGTAAATAATGCAAGTGATTCCACTACATTTCTTTCCGTGCATGTCGTAAGAAACACACAAATGCGACAAATGAATTTGTTGTTCGTGGTTCGGATACCACGCAAATTGTAGGTGGTAGGGTAAATACCGCCCAAGTCGGTACTTGGACTGAACACTCTGAGATCAAATCCAAAACGAACGAGTTCTTGAACTTTATCAGAGCCATTCAATTTGGGCAAGAAAGATAATTTACGCCCAGGGAGGAACACAAGAATAAGTACTCTTAAGCCTAATATGTTCAAGCATTGATCTTACCCCAGACAAGGCCACCAACTCTGGGAAGGCTATAACATCCAGACTACTAGTAGAGTCCGCTTAGTTAATTTTCTGTAAATAGAAGTTCATTGCCCCGATGTCTCTAGTGCCCATGGCTATTTAGATAGACAGTACTGCGGCGCGGCGGTGCCGTACGTACAGTTACAATGATAAGCTCTATCTACCAGGAACTGCTTAATTTATTTAAATAAGTCCGTATCATTAATCTGACTTCTTGGAGCATGTGAATTTATGGATGTACATTGTTGGAAACAAAGTGGTCGAAACAAATGTCTTCATTACGAAGAACATAATGATTGCATGCGCTGTTTATATAATACCTGCTTGTATTGTAAAAGATAAATGGTTTGTGAACCTGCAAAGCTTATTGAAAGTAACACAAAATAATATACCTACTACATAGTTATCAACTGAACTAAATAATTGTTGGTAATTGTAATAAGGGTTGGTTAGAGCTGCTGTGGCAAACCCTTTTTAATTTGAGCATAAGTCCGCAACTATAAGGTTAATTACCATATTCGCTTTTACAATCGATTCGCATGAAGTGTGTTCAGAAAGCGTGAGCCCTAGCAAGTCGTCAAATGACAAGTTGTGTCATTTGAGTTGTCAAATCTTGGTCATCCAACGCTCCACCAATATCGCCGCCGAATGTGCTGCAGCACACATTCCACAGAAGTTTATGATATTCTCTCTGCTCGCTGCTAATGATGGGCAACATATAATACAAAGGAGTCTGTGGGCGACTCACCAAGCGAAATGTATTCGAAGGGAGTGTACGAATCGCGCAGGGCTGTTAATTGCGAGGTCGCGCGGCTGTTGTCTTCATTACGAACGATTAGCGAGGCGAGAGAGCTAGCGAGACGCGCTCGCACAAACCAAGCTGAACGAATCCTCTGAGCAATCCAATTCTAAAGAAAAAAAAAAGAATAATTGGAGATTAATCCTGAGTAGTATAGTATTATTTTATATAGTACTTACAAACCCGATAAACGATAACAGAAAAAGGTTATCACTGTTACATGCAAACGATCTTGTTTGTATGTAACAGGGCTCTATCTCATGAACCGTAATAGGTAGGCTGCTGAAATGTCCACAGAGTGTGTTTTCGCCGCTATAACAACTAACAGTTACGAATAATTGACTGAATTTAGAAATGCAAAAGTGTTTCTATAATTTAATGTAAGATTAATTTAATTCAACCTTTTTACTTTTCAGCATCGAGTTCTAGGCATATTACTCTGGCCTAACTAAAACAATAAGCTAATTAATATTTTCCACAACCTTGGCGATAATATGGATATTTTTTTCGAATTCAATGTTGAACGTCTAAATAATGTTGATCTATGTCGTTAGAATCCGTGATATAGTTTAGCTTATTACGATTCACTTCGGGATACTTAGGTTGATGTACGACGTTTATTGCTTGCACAATTACTCGGTCGTCGACTTGAGTGGCGGCTGCCACAATTTAACCACCTAGTCCATCGTTCGCAAGGAGGATACAATTAAGTCGGTCATACTCCCATTTCGGAAATCACGAAATATCTCTATTATGAAAAATACAAAAACCGGAATATCTCTATACTCTGACCTAATAGACATTAGCTCGAAAAAGTTGTTTGATGTAAAGACATGTTTGGCTTATACCCACCGTCATTATATGCAGCCTAACACTCCGCATGCCAGGACCTGACCTTTATGATCACGACTGCATTGAATTGTATGCAAAATTAAACCAAATACCATCTTTTACCGATACCAACCAAGACGGGCTTAGCCCTAACACCATGTTAAACATGGAACAATGTCCGAATAATGGAACAGCTCGCATTCGTGCCGAAATTCACTTACTTACTCAGACAGAGTATGAAAGTATGAAAAATGAATTGAACCCATAATATCTGGCATACAAGGTAATTTGCCGCGCCCTTAACCTACGAGCCGAAAATAGATGCAGGTGAGAAATATGAGAATACTGATTTGCGCTACGTTCAGGCTGATGAGAACAATAACAGTAAAGCGAATTTCCTAAACACTTACAAATTCTATTGCACAATTACCAGATTGAGGTTACAAGGCGAGCACTAAACTATGGTTAGTCGTTACTGTCCGTCGACCAAAGCACCGAATCACTACAGTTAAAGTTTATAGTACGAGAGCGGACCGTCGTCAACCCTACGTCATCGAGTAACACCATGGGACCCATTTGTGGTTGTGCGGATTAGAATAGGCTTCCTAAAAATACTAGGTTGCCTGACCCAAACCTGGAACGTTTTGTGCAGTAGGTAATATTAAATCACTTTTTTGGTAGAATTTAACGTCATCGAGTAACAACATGAGACCTAGCACAATCGGTAAAGGTCATCAAGAAAAGCTAAAAAAAAGTAGGTTGGCTCGTCCTACCCTGGCACGTTCTGAGGTTGGCCGGTTTTAAAATGTCGAAAAAAAAAAAAAAATACGTCATCGAGTAACAAGATGACAATACCACCATTCGATAGTCCTATGAACATACTTCATAAAAAAATTAGGTTGGCTGCCCTCAGCCTGGCACGTTTCCTCCGCGGCCATGTTGAACGTCGGATGCGCCCAGTTCTTATATTCATCAATTGTTAAATTAATATAATATAACAGTTTTGTGATATGTCTATCTATAAACAGGGATGTTTTTATTGATCAGAACTCATCTTGAATAGGTTAAAAAAAACCAAAATGAAATATTTGTGATATAGGTATTGATTGATTACGTGATATTAGGGCATTGTCGTATCTAATTATTAACTAAGTTTAACTCAAGTTAACTTTAGGTTATGATGCACATAGTTCCGCATACTTGAAGAGTAAAAACCGGAAGTTTCATATACATATGCTTTCGGAATCTACCGTATGGATCATTCAACGTAGGGAATCGCAACTCCAGTCAGCCCATGCCTACGGCATTAGAGGCGCACGCTTTAAATTCTGCCACGGGCCTCGTTATTACAAAATTTTAATCAGATTGTATGTAAAAATAACGTAATGAAGATTTTTTAATAGTCATAATAAAATAAATCGCCACAAAACTTAAACCCATAAGTGAAGTATCTCAAAGTTACTATTCTTTAATTCACATGAATTTAGGGTAAATATTCTAGAGTATATTTCCATTCTTTAAACATTTCAATGTATATGTTTTCTATAAATATATACGCAACGTTGCTGAGTCTATACAAAAGTACATGTCCACATCGTCACTCACATATTAAGGAAGTTTAGTAAGCTTTGGCGTCACTCTCTTTTCTTTATTTACGTATCTCTTTTATTATATCGTAACAAAGTTGCAATGTATCCAAACCGAAGCGGAATTTTAAATTAACAGCTCTTAAGTCGTAGGTATAGTTTAAATAATACCTGAAAAGCTCTGTAAAAATATTTATGTATTAGTTATAGAAAACATATACATTTATATGTTTAAAGGATGGAAATAACCATGAATATTTAACCTAAAGTCCTGTGAATAAAAGAATAGTAACTTTGTGGCGATTTATTTTATTACGACTATTAAAATTCTTCATTACATTAGGTTTACATTCAATCAAATTTGAATTATGTAATGAGGAGCTTCGTCGCCGAATGTAAAGCCTCTAATCTCGTAGGAATGGGCTGACAGGGGTTGAAGAAACGACCTTAAAGCGGTGCACACTCCAGTGGCAACAAGAAAACATTTTAAAACCTGTGTACGATTTAGTCCTTCTGATGAGATGATCTTACAGCAAAAAAAAACGACATAATATTAAACCTTTAAATGCTACCACCTACAAAAAAATAAGAGTACAATGGTTTGAGAACAGTCAGTCAATCCGTCAGCGTGTTTACGACCACTGCGGGACATACGCCTCTCCAATCCTTCTCCAGTCCTACCGGCCCTCAGCGGTACGGACCCACTGCTTTCCCCGACGCACTTGATGCCGTCTTTCCACCTGGTGGGTGGTTTTCCCACACTCCGTTTGCCTGTCCACGGCCGCCCGTGTAGGACACGGTTACTCTAACGGTCGTCATCTCGTCGGCTGACGTGACCAGCCCACTCATAACTGGGAGGACGCACTGGTCATATGTTCGGGTCTTTAAATTTTGCGAAAGGTCAGACCTCAGAGCGAATTTAAGCTTTCCGAAGGCAGCCCAACCCAGTTGAATCCGTCGCTTAACCTCCAAAGACAGTCTTTGTATACCAAGCCGCAGGATTTGACCGAGATAACAATTTGTCCTCCCGTCATACCCTCAGTCGCCATGACCTTGATTTTATCCCGGTTCATCTTCAGACCTACCTATCTTTCTACTACTTATCTTTATAAAGGTCTTCCAGCATTGTTTGAAGCTGAACTCGGGAATTTGACAGAAGAACAATGTGATCGGCGAAGCGAAGATGACTGAGGAAAATATTAATTAACGTTGATACCCATGTTGTCCCATTCAAGCGTCTTGAACACATATTCCGATGCGCTTGTGAACAGCTTGGGTGAGATCACATCCCCCTGCCTAACGCCTTTAGCAAGAGGGATGGGTTGGGTATTTTAATGAAGCCTCACAGTCATCGTCGCGGACCGATACAGATTTCGGAGTACCTCGATGTAGCGGTGGTCGATTCTACACCTCAGGAGGGAGTTTTCGACAGCCCATTTTTCAGCTAGCTGGATCACATTTTTATTTCTCGTCGAATATCCGTGTTTAAAATTATTATATGATTCCGGATAATTTCTCACATAAAAAATAGTTCTTTGTACGTACACATCATACATAGTATGCAATTTTAGGTTTTTAAACAAAGGCGTGCAAACAAGTGCGTCCCATTTAGAGTGTGTAATTATCCGAATTGCTTTCTTTTGTAGTCTAAATACTGAAACCGCTTCCAGTGAAGAACCCCAGAACTCAATGCCATAGGTCATGACAGAGTATAAATAACCGAAGTATCTTTACACTCTTCAGGGTATCCAAGTCACAGCATTTAGACAGGGTTCTGAGGAAATAACAAGCTTTTGTTAATTTATCACAAACATGTTGAATGTGTTTGTCCCATCGTAACTTTTGATCCAACGTGAAGCCTAAGAATATAGTAGATGTTGCAAACGTTATGACTTCACCGTTATATTCGATAAACATCTCATCATTCACTTCATGTTTAATATTTTTCATCTTAAAATGTACACAGTGTGTTTTAGCACTATTTAACATTAACCCATTTGCTGCGAACCATTTACCCAACTCCTCAATTATTTTTGTTGTTTTTGTAAGGGGTGTTTCAATACTTTTATCAGTAACAATTACATTTGCGTCGTCAGCGTAAATTACTATGGTTTTCGCGAGAAGTACTAGCATAGCGTCTTTTGCAATGTCATTAATAAAAATAATAAACAGCAATGGTGCCATGATTGAGCCTTGAGGTACTCCGTAATCGGTTTCAAATAATCGTGATACAGAGTTATCGATAATTCCATTTGGTCTGTTTTTATATCTTATATTTACGTTACTTTCTCACCCACATTTTCTAACCCAAGCTCTTCACAAACGCATCGGACTATGTGTTCAAGACGCTTGAATGGGAAAACATGTGTATCAACGTTAGTGAATATTTTCCTCAATCATCTTCGCTACGCCGATCACATTGTTCTTCTGTAAAATTCCCGAGTTCAGCTTTAAACCATGCTGGAAGACCTTTATAAAGCATCGATAAAGGTAGGTCTGAAGATGAACCGGGATAAAACCATGGTCATGGCGACTGAGGGTATGACGGGAGGACAAATCGTTATCGACGTAGAAGTGATCGAACAGGTTGAAGAGTGCGTATATCTCGGTCAAATCCTGCGGCTTCGTATACAAGGACTGTCTTTGGAGGTTGAGCGACGGATTCAACTGGGTTGGGCTGCCTTCGGAAAGCTTAAATTCGCTGTAAGGTCTGACCTTCCGTAGAAATTTAAAGACCCGAACATATGACCAGTGCGTCCTCCCGGTTATGACATGACGTACGGGTGTGAAACGTGAACTCTGACGGTCGCCGTTGTCCAAAGGTTAAAAGTTGCCCAGCGAGCAATGGAGCGAGCCATGCTGGGAATATCGCTACGGGATATGGTACGTAAAGAGGCAATCCGCCGACGTACCAAAGTAGTCGATATTGGACACCGCGTGGCTAAGCTCAAATAGCAGTGGGCTGGTCACGTCAGCCGAAGAGACGACAACCGTTGGAGTTACCGTGTCCTACACTGGCGGCCGTGAACAGGCAAACGGAGTGTGGGAAGACCACTCGCCAGGTGGGAAGATGAGACAAGTGCGCCGGCGGAAAGCCGTGGTTCCGTACCGCTGAGGGCCGGGAGGACTGGAGAAGGATTGGAGAGGCGTATGTCCAGCAGTGGATGCAAACACGCTGACTGACTGACCGACATTGCGAAAATTGTACCCATGTTCTCGAAGCACAGGGTCCATTTCGGTGAAGATATGGTCTTTGTCACACAACCGCTGTGCTCTGAGTCTCAATGCTCTTGCGACCGATTCCAAATGCACCCACACAAATGCACCAAAATGAGCATGATGCGAAGTAGCTTGTAGACAACGATTTGTGTGTGTCGGCTTGCGGTACACTGTGTGGCTTAGGATTCCATCCAATTGTCGAGCAACAAGTACTTCCAAGAACGCCAAAGTGCCTACCTTCTCACAATCTATTGTATATTTTAAATTTGTGTGAACCTAATTAAGATGAGAGATGAAAGCGTCGAGTGATTGGCGACCATGTGACCAGATTGAAATCACGTCATCCACGTACCGTACCCAAAACATTGACTTAAGAGGTGAAGTTTGCAATGTGCGTTGTTCCAGCGGTTCCATGAAAAGGTTTGCCACCACTGGTGTCACTGGTGATCCCATTGCTACACCTTCTCGCTGGATGTATTATTGTCCTTGCCACAGAAAGTATGTCGTAGTGAGACAATATGGCAGGAGCTTGACGCACTCAGTGTCGATGTCGTTGCTGATGACTAAGTTTCTGATGATGTCGAGGGACTCTTGGACTGGTACGTGTGTATACAGCGACTCGACGTCAAAGCTCACTAATAGATCCATGCATGCCAACTTCACTGTAGACAACAATTCCACAAAATGGGCCGAATCTTTAACGTAGGACGACGTCTTGCCAGACAGGGGTTGAAATATTGAGGCGACATGTTTAGCGAGGAGGTAGGTAGGAGCATTTATCTGGCTGACTATTGGTCTAAGGGGGTTCCCGTCTTTGTGAATTTTAGGAAGACCGTAGAAGCGCTATCACCGCATTTCCGCTACCACCTCGACCCACACCTATGACTTACGACCACGGCGAGCCTAGTTGTCAGTCGTCTGCTGCGTATGAACGTGGCGGACAACCTCCTTGACAACGGGCTGAACGATCAGCTCGATACGTCGGCGAATGTCTCCTCCCGCCGCGTGAAAAGCCATATTAATTTTCAAATATATTTAACGACCACGGTAACCCCAAAAGTATCACAAGTAAGGTTATTTCTTTAGTTATAGCTGAAGATAGATCATTTGCTGTATTTAATACATCACAATTCACATTACGTATTTGGGTCCCCAGTGCATTAAACTCGTTTTACTGTCATTTAAAAGTAGGTTATTGGCTTCACACCATAATTTAAGTGAGTTCATAGCTTGTATAAAGGACTCCCGTAGTTCTGATATACGTTTTTTTGAAATTGATGATTTGTCATCCGCAAATAAAATCATATCATTATCTGTTGCGATGCAGCTTGAAATATCATTTATAACAACATATAAAACCACGTTCTTAGAACTGAACCCTGCGGTATACCCATAGTGATTGATTCTACATCAGACTTAGTACCGTTTACTTCACAATTTTGTTGTCTATTTAATATATATAATTTACAAATACCTCATTTATTTTCCCTAACACCATAAGTGTTCTAGTTTTCCTGGAAGTATTTTGTGATCTACACAGTCAAAAGCTTTTGATACATCACAGAAAATGCCGTAGGTGCTCATAGATTTAACTAGAGAAGTTAAAATAGATATTAACATCAAGGCAATGGCATCTCCTGTTGACCTACACTTACGAAATCCGAATTGATTATAATTAATAACACTGTGAATGTAAGGACACAGGCCGATAATTTTCAACATCATTATGAGATCCCTTTTTAAGCAATGGTATTACCCTAGTAATTTTTAATAAGTCTGGAAATGTGCCATCTTAAATACAATTCTAAGAGGTTCTATAATACTGCCCCATATGGACTTTAACAGATTAGTAGATATGTTCCATAAACCTTGCGGTCCTTTGGACTTAAGGTCTCTGTTACTTTTTGAATCTCAGAACAGCTAACAGATTCAAAAGTGACAGACTTCTTATTGCGTGGTAAAAATATTTTGAGTTGCTCTAATGCGAGATTTACAATTTATTGGATGTATTTAGTTGTATCTTGCGCGACAGAAGAAAAATATTTGTTGAAATGAATTTTTTTGCAACCATTGCACCCAAACTATCAATATATCACAAATCTTTTATTTTGTTTTTTTTTTACCTATCCAAGGTGAGTTAAGATCAATAAAAACATCACCGGTTTGTAGATATACATATCACAAAACTGTTATATTATATTAATTTAATAATTTATTCATATAAGAACTGGGCGCATCCGACGTTCAACATGGCCGCGTAGGAAACGTGCCAGGCTGAGGGCAGCCAACCTAATTTTTTTATGAAGTATGTTCATAGGACTATCGAATGGTGGTATTGTCATCTTGTTACTCGATGACGTATTTTTTTTTATTTTTCGACATTTTAAAACCGGCCAACCTCAGAACGTGCCAGGGTAGGACGAGCCAACCTACTTTTTTTTAGCTTTTCTTGATGACCTTTACCAATTGTGCTAGGTCTCATGTTGTTACTCGATGACGTTAAATTCTACCAAAAAAGTGATTTAATATTACCTACTGCACAAAACGTTCCAGGTTTGGGTCAGGCAACCTAGTATTTTTAGGAAGCCTATTCTAATCCGCACAACCACAAATGGGTCCCATGTTGTTACTCGATGACGTAGGGTTGACTACGGTCCGCTCTCGTACTATTACGAGCAGTTAAGTCAACCGGATATATCCCGGTCACAGTACCGCAGCGAACGAGGTCGCTTCCAGACGCCACCACCACCGGAGCTGCCACCTTCTCGTCATATTTCAGTTTATTTAGGAGTCGTCCTACGTCCAAAGAAACCTTGCACTATACAGATTGATTTTGTTCTAGTTATTGGGGGCCGATTTTGATGATAACTAAAGTTGGCTTAGTTTTATCTTTTTAATTGAGTGTCCTTGCTTCACGGTCGATTCTACATACATATCGCATTCGATGAAAAAGGCTACGTACTTGCATAGTATGTAGAAAACTATACTCATAGTTAAAAACTAAACTATACTATATAGAAAAACTATAACTTTCCCAATAAATACTGAACTGACCCATTTCTAAATGCTTTGCTTCAGTGGGATAAATATATGCCTTCCGATGTAAGAGAAGCTAGCGAAGTAGAGAACAAAAGGTTTTAAAATTCAGTAGATTAGGTTACTTCACTGGGCTACCGCAGTGTTTAAGAGTTTAAGCAACTCTGGGCGCAGTTGGGTTCTGGATAGTTTACTGTTTTCGCCCGTTGAGGATGGGCGTGTTTCCGATCACTATTTATTAGGAGGTAGGGTTATTCCAGCCCGAGTTTGTAACATCGCATCCGTGCAATAAAAGGCTTCAATGGCAGCTAGTTCTAATATATTTTTTTATAATGTTAACGATCAGGTGTTATCAAATTTAACTATTTTATTGTTGTACTAGCAGCCCGTCCCGGCTTTGCACGGGCATAATGTCGTTTAAAAAAATATTATTTTGACACAATGATACACAAATAAACCCTTTTTACGTAGAGTTCCTATATTGAAATATTTGAAATAAAAAAAACTTAGATATTATTATTAGATGATTAAGAGATATTAGAGAAATAATAAATTTAAAGAATCATAAATTCATTAGAGAAGAACCGCGGCCTCCGACGCACTATTTATAGGCACGCTCCCGCCGCCCCGGCCGGCCGGTACCGCCGCAAACGCTACGTCCCGCAATTTTTAAATTTGTAATATCTTCGAAAATATTTATTTAAATCGTATGCTGTAACGGGCCATATAGATCTATATTTCAACAACAATGTATTTAAGGTATTTAATTGGATAAGGATTAATGCTGTATTGGTTAAAATCACTTCGAAAATTAGCCATTATTTGTCATAAAAAGTAAATGACAAAAAAATGTTATTGTGGGATATCCATAAGTGTTTCGTCCCCGGCGTGGTATGCCCCAACTTCTGGGAGAAAGGACAATAAATAGGAATGTTGCGCGCTCGCGACTTACTTTTGTTGGTGTCTTCTTCCGTCGGCGTGGGGGCCCCCTGGGGTTGCAGCAGGGTTCAGCACAAGAGTCTTATATTCATACGATTTTATACGAAATCTCGCGGTTTGTTGGGGTCAATGACACACCCATTCGTCAACGCTATGTTTTGGCGACTGACAGGTCGCCTGCGCGCGCGTTTGTTGCCAGGATGGGATATCATGGATGAAGATCGAACATACTCACGCCCGAAATCAACATATGATTTCCTAGCAAAACTACTGGTGACAATTTGGCAACAAGGTGATTATACAATCGAGTATCTGAATGCTATGCTTTCACATAACTACAATACTCATATGATAAGATACTGATTAACATTAAGATGAATTTTAATACAATAGAGTATGTGAATGTTAGGCGCTGACATAACAACAATACTCATTCACGATAATACAAATACTAGATAAAGTTATGAAAATTGTTCATTATTAAATTAAATGTTATTACCATAAATTATATTCTAAACAAGAGACAGTTCGTATCCAATATTTTAGCTAGTTGGAAGTGGACACAGCTTGACTACCGGACGGATTAATGTTCCGGTAGGCGTACGTATAGTGGCCACTCTCACAATTCCATCTTGACCGGGGTGAATCTCGATAACCCGACCAACGCGCCATTGCATCGGCGGTACACGTGAGTCATCTATCATAACCAAATCATTAAGCTTTAAATTGTTTTGTTCCTTTAGCCATTTCGAACGTTGTTGTAAGGTGTGAAGGTAAGAGTTTCTCCATTTACTCCAGAAATGTTGTGTTATTTGTTGGAGCATTTTCCATCGATTTAGACGATTATGAGGTGTGTCAGTTACATCTATTTCTGGTAAAGAAACCATAGGTGCACCAATTAGGAAATGTCCTGGAGTTAATACATCTATTTCTGTTGGGTCTGGTGATAGGGAACATAATGGTCTAGAATTCAAGATAGCTTCAATCTTGGAAAGCACAGTCGCGAATTCTTCAAACGTCAAGGCTTGGTTTCCTATAATACGTTTAAGATGGAATTTAGAAGATTTTATGCCAGATTCAAAAATTCCTCCGAAATGTGGAGCAGATGGTGGGTTAGTATGAAATGTAATATTTTGCTTGGTCAAATGATTTGATATTTTACATGCGTTTGGTTGAGACATAATGAATTTATGAACTCCTGTTAAATATGATCGCGCACCAATAAAGTTTGTGCCACAGTCGGTATAAACATTGCTGCAAATTCCTCTGCGTGATGTAAATCTATCAAAGCACGCGAGAAACGCTTCGGTTGACATTTCAGAAACTAGTTCCAAATGAATGGCCTTAACTGACAAACAGATGAATAAACATATATATGCCTTACTTGTTTTTGCGTTGCGTCGCTTACTTTCTTTTATTATGAAGGGTCCCCCAAAATCTATGCCAATATTAATAAAACATCGACCATGCTGAAGGCGTGACGTAGGTTGATCCCCCATCAAGGGTTGACAGTGAATGGGTCTATTTTTATAACATGTTATGCATTTAGAGAGTCTTGATCGAATGGCATTACGAATACCAATTATCCAAAATGTACGCTGAACTAGGCTTTGAAGGGTACGGGGACCCACGTGCAAATACAAAACATGATAAAAATCTATGATTAGTTGCGTTAGGTGAAAGCCTTTAGGTAAGATCAAGGGATGTTTCATGTTGATTGGTATGTTTGCATTTTTAAGTCGGCCACCAACCCTTACAAGCCCAGACAAATCCGTGAACGGGCACAATTTTTTAACTGAATTTGTAGAATAAAAATCCTTTGATGATTTCAACATTTCCACTTGCACATCCTTAACTAAGATGTCTAGGGATTTCCTGAGCTCGTTGCATTTAATAGGTCCAACAATACGATCATGCACAGCCACCTGACAGTTGTTGATGAATCGCATGCAATAGGATAACACTCTCTGTAATTTTATTAAATTTGAAAAGCGTTCCGTTAGTGACATTAGAAATGAGGAATTCGGCGGGGCTTGCACAGAAATATGTACAGTTGACTTAATTTCCGGAAGATTGTTCTCAATATTTTGTACCTTGCGGACAGGCCAAGTATTTTCTGGATATCTGAGCCACGCGGGTCCGTTCCACCACGTTTGTTCAGCTAATAATTTAATCGGAAGCACTCCCCGACTTGGCATATCACTGGGATTCTCATTTGTGGATACATAGCGCCATGCTGAGGGATCCAAATTATCAATGATTTCAACAACACGATTAGCGACGAATGTTTTAAGTTGATATGGTGGAGTGCGAAGCCATGCCAGCACAGTGCGAGAGTCAGTAAAGCAAACACTCTTTGAGTTCAATTTCACTGTACAATTCAGAATCGATTGTAAATATTTGATTAATCTAGAAAGAATTAATGCCCCAGACAATTCCAATCTTGGAACTGACAATGTTTTAAGAGGAGCCACTTTGGATTTAGCCATTAGAATGTGAACTTTGTTGTTTGAATTATTTTCACACTCTACCTTAAGATATACAACGCATGCGTACCCCAGCTCAGAGGCATCACAAAACCCAATTAACTGGGCTGAGATATAATAATTTTCCAGGACAAATCTACCGATCTTAACCTGAGATAAGGCTGGTAGCTGACGGATAAATTCAGACCATTGAGACGAAATTTCCTCAGGCACAGCGTCATCCCATGATAAACCCAATCGCCAGAGCCTTTGAATAAGGCATTTAGCGAGAAAAACGATCGGTGAAACCCATCCTAAGGGGTCATATATGCGTGCAATTTGAGACAAAATTTCACGTTTTGTGCACTTTTGTATATCAGTAGCAATAGAGTATGAAAATGAATCACTTCCTGCACTCCAGTGAATACCCAATATTTTTAAACTTGAGTCGTCCTGGTCCAATGAAAAGCATTTTGGGATTTCGCAGTCATCATCAGGTAAGCTCGACAAGAATTCTGGATTATTGCTGGACCACTTTCTCAGCTGAAAGCCACCGCGGTCTAACAACGCTATGAGTTCGGACTTTGTATTTAATGCTTCTTCAAGGGTATTGTTACCAGTGACCACGTCATCAACATATATATCTTCAAGGATCACATTGGCGCCTTCCGGAAATTCTCTTCCTTCCTCCTTTGCTAGTTGTCTCAACGTACGTTGAGCTAAAAACGGAGCCGATGATATTCCATATGTCACCGTGTTGAGTTCATATTCCACAAGAGGTAAGTCGGGAGATTCACGCCAAAGTATGTGTTGATATTTCCGGTGTTCTGGGAGGATCAAAATTTGCCGGTACATTTTACTTATATCGGCCGTGAATACAATAGGATGGAGTCGGAATTTTAAGATTACTTTAATAATGTCATTTTGCAGTTTTGGTCCGCAAAATAATAGATCATTCAAAGAGAGTACAGAAGTAGTCTTTGCAGATGCGTCAAAAACTGTCCTTAGTTTGGTACTGGTGCTGGCAGGCTTTAAGACGCAATGATGAGGAATAATGTAAGTGTTGGCTTGGATCTGGCTAGATTTCACTCGTTGCATGTGGCCTAACAGCTCGTACTCTTTCATGAAAGCCACATACGCAGCCCTCAACTCTGGTTGTCTAGCCAATCGCTTTTCGAGAGTACGGAACCGAATCAATGCCTGCTCATATGAATTCCCCAAATTCGATGGAACATCCTTGAAGGGTAATGGGACTGCGTACCTACCTGTCACGTCTCGGATGTGTTTGTCACAATATATCTCTTCGCATTTTAAATCGTCTGGATTGATTGGAACAACTATGGGTGACTCCTCAACTTCCCAAAACCTTTTCATTGTACTCTGCAAGGTCTCGGTAAAAAATGCTGCCGTAGTATTATTGGTCAAGTCACTAGTAACCTTTCCCGTAATAACCCATCCAAATATACTATGTAGGGCTGTAGGATACCCAGGGCCAATATGAATTTTTTTGGCCATCGTAGACATCTGGGAAGATATCGGCGCCCAAAAGAAGTTCAACGGGTGAAGGCACGTCAAAGTTTGGATCAGCAAGCACCAAATCCTTAAAGTTATCACGTATGTCACACGGTACCTTTTTTGTGGGCATGGATGATGTGATCTTGGGAATTACTATAGCATCAGTACATATGAGGTTTTCTTGTTTAGTATATATCTCGCATCTTACATATCCACTAGTGTTTTGCAGGATAGTTTGTCCGAGACCTGCAACAGCGACATTGCATTTGCGCGATACTAGTCCGAGGCGAGTGACACAAGAAGACGTAATAAATGAGTTTTGTGCTCCACTGTCAATAAGTGCACGTATCTTTTGTATACTACCAGACGCGTCCCTTATCTGTAAAATCGCTGTCCCCAGCAATACCGTGGCCATGTTTGGATCGTGTTTTGTAGATGAGTGACATGTCACGTTAGGCTCCGGGGCAGCATTTTCTTCCCCGAGAGTATTTAGTACATCACTTTGACTAGGATGCGAATTTACGTTATCATCTAGATCGGGATCATCGTTAGAGGCGAGCATAGCATGGTTGCTGTTTAAATGCAGTGTTGAATGATGCCGCAGTCCGCAATGAGAACATCTTGATGAAGATGGGCAATCCTTGCTCTGGTGAGATCCTAGTAGGCAGTTTTTGCATACATTAAGGAATCTTACCTTTCTAAAGCGCATCTGTGAATTCATGTTTAAATATTTCTCACAATTATAGAGTCGGTGTGACAGGGGGCACATAGGGCATTTAACAGAGCTTGCACTTGAAGGGCCAGCATCGTTCTCTGAATTGGAAGCCACAAAGGAGCTCTTCGAGTAATTTTTGTTTGTCGAATATTGAAATTTAGAAATTAATGATTTTGGTTTTTCTGCTCTACTCGGAATATTACATTGGGAGATCTCAATAATCGTTATTTGTTCTTGAACAAATTTTATTAATTGGTCAAATGTTGGAATGTCAGTCGTCGTATGTTTTGTTTCGAAATTTTTTCTTGTTTCTGCATCCAAGTTACGAACTGCACAGTAAAACAACACAAATTCCGAAAGATTTTTTAAATCAAGAGCCTTTAACGCTGACATAGATTCAAAGAAGGTCTCCATAAAGGAATTTAGGTTAGGAAGCGTTTGCTTTGTGAGAGGCTGAAAATTAAACATAGTGTCCAAGTAATGTGTGGCCAGGATGCGCTTGTTTTGGTACTTATCCGTGAGCAACTTAAACACAATAGGATAGTTTAAGTTCGTAATCGGTAGGCTGTGTGCTATGTTCAGAGGAGGGCCTGATAAACAAGATACCAAATAGTGAAATTTTTCAACGTCACTTATAGAGGTATTAGAATGAACTATGGAAATAAATGTGTCGTAAAAATGCGGCCACTTTTCAAGGGACTGGCCATCAAATTTTGGAAGATCAATCCTTGGAAGGCGCGGTTGTACCATCCGTTCATCCCGAACTTGAGTTTCTTGTGTCTGAGGTAGACTCGCAGATAACGCCTCGTGAGCGATAGCTTGTACTTTATAGTACAAATCATCAAACGCATCTGACGCTTGATAAGATGCTTCTGCATCTGGTTTCAATTTAAGCTCAGTTTCATTGTACTCCTCCTGAACCATTGAGAATTCCTTTCGTAATTCGTCTATACGGTTAAATCGAACCTTAAATTCTGTAAATGATTTCTTTTCCTTAGTGAATACGGAAGATAGGTCATACATAATTTGCAATTGTTGAAACAAACGTTCTCGACGTTTTGTTAGCATTTTTAATTTAATTTGTTGTCCTGCTTCTGAAAGAGCCATTTTATATAGAGCCTTTAAAGATTACGAAAATAAAGTTTAGGTTATTAGGTTTAGTGTGCAGGAGACACCGCCCAAATGTGACTTACTGGAATTACTTATAGGTAAGTTTTCCACAAGTAGTCAGTAGAAATATTAACAGATAATCCCGTTATAGTTTAACTTCGATATAATTCAAGAACAATTTAATACCGTAAAATTATATCATTAAATTTTTAGTTATATATATTATCAGTATACTAAATAGTATTTATTTTTATTTTTAATTATTTCATTGCAACAGTGAAGAATTCTTTACTTCTGGAACATTACAAATTCTATGCTATTAATATGTCGTTCAAACTAACAAAATGTATTGCGCGAAATTCCTTTAAGTATCAAATACTTTCTGTGTTCGACTGTAATAATGAGCTAATATAGATTAGAGTTTACCACTATTATAGCTAGTAACATAAGAAAAATAGTCACATTAATTTCATTTTGTAAATCAACCAATGTAGGTTATTATTGTGAGTCTTTATCAAAAGATACCAATTCGTAATTATGTGTGAGGAGTATAAATAGGTTTATTCACCAAAACTACAACGTTATTTAAGTTAACATGTGATGCGTAAAAAGATTGTAAATAAATTATTGTCAAGCACGAGGGCTCACTTACTGCCTAGTGGCAGAAATAATATGGAGTATAAATAATGCGAATAATATCGTCTAAAGAATAATTTCATGATAATGAATAATTACGCAGTTTGCACAAGGAAGTACATTAAGTTAAGTTATTAGGAAGTTAATAAATGACACAACTTATGACCCGAATGGGTATGTGCACAATTATTTGCCTACCTATATTGTTCACTTCACAAGAGTAGTGAGTACCCGGAGATATTTGACCAAAGCCTGCGTGAGCTAACAGAGTGTGATGTACAACTGGAGTCCTAACTATGTAGGCATGCACTACAAACGGTCTCTTGTCTAGCTCCCCAAGACTAATATATGGATATATCTACCGAATTGACCGCTACCTATCTCGGAAGTAATACAAGGCATATGGCAAAACAAATAACAATCAGTAATTAAAGATGAGCCCGTGTCTCAAATCCCAATAAACAAAAATGTACACTTGTTAATAGATGGGTGTGTGCAAATTGTTATAAAGAACCATTAATTAATCTGAAATTTAATACAATAGTATCTGAGAAGGCGATCGCAACTAACGGAAGTGTTCTTCTCGTCTACGGGAAAGTTATAAAATGTATTAAGTTATCAATACTTCACTATCATTGAAATATAAAGACTAGGGCTTATGATAAATTATTCACCACTTAAACTTATTAAGGAATAACGAATATTATAAATTCATCACAATGCAATTGTAGCATTTCATCGTTTGTAACATTTACGATCGTAAAATAAGTACTTGCAAAATGTAGGTAGAAAAAAAAGATGTACACGTCTTACGTTTTCTTAAACATTACAGAGAACAAATGACCTTTAAAATAATTCAATTCTGATAATATAAGAGATTGTTTGATTAACTTATATTTATGTATGTTTTACCAATTTAGTGTAAGGTACCTATCACATACAATTTAAATGTTGAGTCGCCCGATTATGGTATGGGTAATATGAGTTATAAGTCTTGTTGCCAAATTGTCTGCATAATAAAGTGATACATATTCATTTACTTTCGCTGAATATCCGAATCGAATGGACCAATGTTTCGTCCCCGGCGTGGTATGCCCCAACTTCTGGGAGAAAGGACAATAAATAGGAATGTTGCGCGCTCGCGACTTACTTTTGTTGGTGTCTTCTTCCGTCGGCGTGGGGGCCCCCTGGGGTTGCAGCAGGGTTCAGCACAAGAGTCTTATATTCATACGATTTTATACGAAATCTCGCGGTTTGTTGGGGTCAATGACACACCCATTCGTCAACGCTATGTTTTGGCGACTGACAGGTCGCCTGCGCGCGCGTTTGTTGCCAGGATGGGATATCATGGATGAAGATCGAACAATAAGAGATAGTTTTCTGTAGACCTTTTCAATGTGTACAATACTTAGTACGTTATTTTGATAAATCTCGTAGGGTTCAGCCTGCGTTTGCAATGTAAGCGGAAAAACAATATTTTTTTACGACATCACATTGGAAACCTCAAAAATAACAGTATTTCTCCACTATTTAATGGATGTTATTATACATATAAACCTTCCTCTTCAATCACTCTATCCATTAAAAAAAACCGCATAAAAATCCGTTGCGTAGTTTTAAAGATTTAGGCGTACATATGGATATAGTGATATAGGGACAGAGAAAGCGACTTTGTTTTATACTATGTAGTGATGATGATACTATTCGGTCAGCAAACCCAAAGTCTGGGTTACATTTAAAAATAAAAATGTAAAAAGTAATTTATAAGATTTTTTTGTATAAATATGTAAACTGGCTTAATAAATAAATAAATAATAGTATTAAAGTGTTTATTGATCCTTAGGTAGCTAAAATCAAATTACAATGTAGTCCTGCATTAAATAAAGATGACAATTTATAGCCTCGAACCAACCGAGCTAAGAATAAACGACAACGAAACAGCGCCGGTATTATATAAAATCTAAACTAAAAGATATATCATAAAAGCTTATAATATAATGCTAATTCGTGTTACGAAAAAGAGGAATGTTAAGTTTAATTTGCTAAACTTACCATATTTCCTTTACATGTAGAAATATCCTATCCAGAAAATATCGTGAAAACGATCATTTTTTTCGACGACGTGCGGCTCGTAGCCTAGTGGCGCGGGGACTGGCCTAGCGTTCCAGAGGCCCGGGTTCAATACCAACTTGCACCACTGTCTTTCTCTTTCAGAGTTCGATAAGTGCATTTCGTCACGAATGCGAGCTGCTCCATGGTTCGGAATCCATGTAAAACTGTAGGTCCCCTTCCCCTACTAGGTGGTAGGGTTTAAGCCCGCCCGGGTTGGTACCATCGCATTGGATGAAAAGATGGTCGAAGCGGCAATGAAAAATTGTCCGTGTTTTCCATCCAGTTCAATGTAGCCGCGCTCATAAAGGGAAGGTCCTGGCATGGCACCTTTATTCCTTCGGGAATGTGGTGTATTGGGCTAATATCATACCGGTAGTTGTGTGGTATTAGCCATCCATGTCAGGTCGCATAAAACAAAAAGTACTGATTTTACGCAGCTTTGCCATCTCACGCCTTCTTCTCCAATCGCCAGCGTCACTCAGTCAGCGTGTTTGCGTCCACTGCTGGACATAGCCTCTCCAATTTTTCTCAAGTCCTCCCGGCCTGCAGCGGTACGGAACAACTGCTTTCCGCCGACGCACTTGATGTCGTCGTCCCATCTGGCGGGTGGTCTTCCCACAGTCCGTTTTCCTGTCCACGGCCGCCAGTGTAGGACACGCTTACTCCAACGGTCAGTATCCTCAGTATCAACTTCTAATGTTGTAATGGCTCTGATACATTCCGGTCTACGTGGACACTAGCTGGTGCATCTAATATTCCAAACTCGTTTTCGTAGAGTTGCACGGCCAGATGCCGGGGAACGTGAAAAACTAGTCAACATCCAAGAATCCTGGGTGCTTGTTCGCTCTATGCTAAACCACCTTCATTTTCCATTTAATCGCCTATGATTATTCGCGATTTTCAAACCGTGCACATAAAAGCTATGATTCCGACAAATCGTAAGAAAATTTATCTGCCCAGTGCTGCGAGTATCTAAGATATTTATCAGCACCTAAAGTCACTGAGTGAAATATTCTGACAGTACGTTACAGAGAACAGAAAGCTGTGATCTGCTTAACTTTAAACGATGTAAGGACTATTTTAGAGATAGTAGAGGGCCATGCCAACTGGTTCCTTTTAGGGTTCCGTACACAAAGGGCTCCAATGGAATCCTATTACTTAGCCTCCGCTGTCCATCCGTCCGTCCATCTGAAACAGGGCTGTATCTCATGAACCGTAATTTATTTTGCCGCTATAACAACAAATAGGTAGAATATTAAATTTTTATATTTATATATATTAGAATAGTTAAAATACAAAATGCGTGACTTTTTTGTTGTAAATCTTGTACGATGGTACGGAACGCTTCGTGCGCGTGTCCGACTCGCACTTGGCTGGTTTTTTTCTTTTTGCGTCTCTTATAACAATCACAATATCAAATAAAGTAAGACAAACATTTGCCTCATACAAGCCTGCTATCTGTTCTATTCGTATTTAATTGGAAGCCTGGCATACTTGGTTGTAAAACGACCGAAAACTATAAGATTCACAATTATGTAATGATTGAGGCAATCATTAATTTGAATCCAATTATTATGTGTCTACCGGGTGCTATATTTGGGGTTTGTGCAAATAAGGAAACACATTTTAATCCTTTCATAACGACCTTCCATAAATAATTTCGTTGTTGATGTGACTAAAGATACCTTTTCCGTTAAAATAATAATGATGACAAAATACGATCGTCGGTCTCCGTGCAGAATACAGTCCGTTCGACATGATATCAATTCATGTATGTTCTAGATCTCCATCTGGTAACGTTAACAGTTCTCCGTCCTTCCGTCCATTATGAGATAACGTCCACCCCAGCATATCTCCGCGATCGATCTCAGTGCATAGGCGTTCTGGTTTTACAAATGCAGAAAATTGTGAGAACGACTTGCCGTCTCGCCATACGAGAAATTATTGCGTTGGCGAATTCTGGTTTCAATCGTTCTTGAAACGTTAAATGCGTAACCAATGTATGCAAGATAAATGTTTCTTCGCTTTTACTTCACCTAATAAAATATAGTTCATTGAACTGTTCCTGCTAAAATACTTCACGGCCACCATAATACTATTATTTACCTAGTATACGTTGATACACCGCGCCGGTCTAGTAAAAAAATGGGCATAAATTGTACCGTCCAAGCTCCGGGTACAGTATCCGGCGTTTGATAATGCACATCGGACGATGGAAAGAGACAATCGGCTAGTTTGGATTGTCTCTTTCCATCGTCCTGACACTTTGTAGAGCGACGCCGCTGTCACATGCTGTCACTCAGTATCTGTCCGAGATGTCGCGTTACGAAGACGAAACGAGCCGATTGCCTCTTTCCATTACTTTCTTCCGGGTACTTTACTAACTATATAGGTTCCAAAGGCATACGAGTGTGCATCGTGGAGAGCCTTCTATCGGCGGAATTTAATCTCTGGGATCGTTGTGCTAGGCAGGGTGGGGGTGTAGTTGGAAGGATGAGAGACAAACGCCAGGGTTGAAAGTACTCAAATTGTAAAGTTCAACATATACTTCGATAACAAATGGTGTAAAGAAGCATCTGGCCGGCCGGCATGTTTTTCGCAGCCCCCATGAAAGTTCGAGAGTCCATGAGCGTTTTCAGGCCTCTCTTATGGTCCTGGGTTTCGCCATATGCTGCGCAAAACAAAAAAAAAAACCAAACTGAATACTTGAACACGAAAATGGCGAAAAGTCGTACCGAGACTTCTACAAAATTTTCGTAACATACCTACGACATACCTACATAGTTTTCAAGACAAAGGCGAAAGAGCACTCAGACTATCAACAAGGATTCACTTATATCTCTCTGCTGTGACAGTCCGGGGCATGACAGAGATTTTCCATGCAGCACAATGTTCCAGCAATATCGACGGTAAAATTACCATCGACCGCGCGTGGTAATTTGTACAAACGATGCACCTATTCGTACGCAATATGGAGTGGAGTCACGTAGCAGTATTGCTGAGATAGTAAAATACTCAGTTCAATATAGTAAGTACAGTCCCCGAGGCGGTTGCGGCGCGGAGATGAAGGCCCGTACCGAGACAGAGTTCGTGCGCCGTACCACAAGCCGATTATCGCAATGATCACATTTTTATTGTCAAGTCGTGATAAACGATAAGCCCTCTAGATACATTTCCATAAGATTGTCGAGAGGGCTAACGGCGACCACGGCGGTGCTGGACTGGCCCGCTCGCCCCCTGCTGAGTTAGCACTGCGAAACACAAGCGAATGGTTGTTCCATAATTTCTGCTAGCTTACGACCCAGTCATAGACTCCACTGCACGCCAGTGTGTTTCAGGCTGGCTGCTCGTTCTGTTAAGAACACACTATCCTAAAGATTGCGTTTTGGCTCACAGAACGATTCCATGTGCCTAACTTGGCGTTTTCGTTGAGCTAATCTTTACCAATAAACTTGTTCGGAACCATGCTAACTCTTCAAAGTGGAATTCGCATGCAACAAGACCCGTTACTTAAACAACAACCTTAAACGTTTCAAGTTGGATGACCTGTGTAACGTTAGTGAGTTTTTAAGTTCGTTAAAAAATCACTGACGTTACGTTTTGATCCGTCAGCTTAGCGAGAACCTAAACGTGTTCTTAGTGGAATGTCAAAATAACTTTAACTTTAAACTTTATTTCCTTTCTTGCGTTCGGACCGATTACCGTGCCGTTCCGCCTGATTCCATTATGTAACGCACGGAACCGAACGAAGTAGAATAATAGCGTCTAAATTAAACTTTACATTTTCTCTTAGTGTTTTGATTCGAACGATTGTCGCATCAAACATCTCGTATTTCGGTCCCAATGTTGCCTAACAGTTTCTTGGTGACGATTTTGATGGTTTGAGTGGTTTCCACAAGAGTGGGTCGAATTAAATTTGAATTAAGGGACCTTGGGCTACTCGTAAAAACAGTTTTAATCATAATTAGCTTTAATCAATCGTTTAGAAGGAGAGAATGCCCGTTTCAACAGTTCTTCTTGCAAAGTACATGCATAAAACGGAAGTTTTATAAAATTTAAATAAAAAATACATAAAAACTTTTTTTCGATAAATCATAATAAAAACTTGCATCATAAGTAAGCGTTAAGTATTACAAGTTCGTGAGTCAAAGCATAACAAAATTGTCTTTTAGATATTGATGTCCATTAGTATTGAAGTTAGTATTAAAGAGCTTTCGACTTATGTCTAGCTGGTCTAGGCTATTAAAATTAGTCGTAAAAATAAATTATTTAAAAAGCTTTGCCTTTGTTCTTTACTTCATTGTTTGCAATCAAAGTAACCCCTGGTACGACCCGCGTCAGAATCTGTCGTCAGAATTCTCTGTTAGCTCAATCTGTGAAATAATTAACATGTTTCCGGCTCTCGTCGATAAATATGCTTTACACGTATACATTTTGATTTTAGCAACGTTCGCCGACTTTATCCTAGTGAGAAAAAAAAACCATTGATGCAAAGGACTCCAGCAATGTAGATTAATCGGCGTGAGTGCAAGCTTCAATCGCTTTTCCTTCGTCAGTGACCTAGTGCTTGTGTTTTGTTTACTTCGATTTCTCCATCATGCGCATAGAGACAACTGCGAGTAGACATAACGCATTGGGTAACGGTTGATTTCCATATCACGAGAGCGCCCGTTGCAGTGTCATTAAAGTTAATGGAGTGTTTGAAACATAGGCCGTGTCAGTCGGCGTGATGCATGGTTTTCTCGAGAAATGTAGAAAAGTACTTCGAGTATAGAACACTATTTAACCATTTACACAGGTATCTAAATAGGATGTAGGTCCGATACTTTCCTGGGACCCTGGCAGCTAAGGTCCTCTATCCACACCGGACTTTTTTTATTTGTTCGATTTGCTATAATACTGATTGACATGATGACGTAAAAACGTCAAACTCCAAACGAGTTTTTACTGGATATTCTGTGGTTTTACTTCTTCAAGCTGTCGGTCAAATTCGGAATTCCGATTTGTATGAAAACGCGAAGTCGGCGTAAACGGCAACGTCAACGTATTTACGGCGACGATAAGTATGTTGTCAAATCAAACTTGGACTCGCAAATCTTAATAACGCCCACTGCGCGCGCTCTTCAATTTCTCCATACATTTGTAAACGCCAATTCTCGCGCCAATTTAGGTGACGTCTGAGACTACGGCCTTTGGATGGTTTAAATTCTCCATTGGACCCGGTAGGTGGCGCTGTTGTCGAGATCCAGATGTTTTAGTCTAGGTTTTAGGTAATGTCCAAAACAGAATTGACCCGAGCGGAGCCGGAAGCCTCAGCGATGTCAGCTATCTCAAGAGGTATAGACTTTATAGTGTTACATGGCGTTATGTAATAGTGTCGTCGCGTTGTCACCACAGCGTCGGCGATGATGGCGCCCTCTCCCATCTTCACGTCTCGCGCCGGAAGAGCGGCGCGTGACACGCACAATGAACGTATTCTCGGTATCTCGACGAAACTCTTCACTTCGCTTCCGTGCGACGGTTCTAAAACGTGTTTATCACTCCAAAACTCAAGAGTTATAAGAGTAACTAACTAAATATGTTCAAGGGCGACCACGTCTTTAGTCAAAGTAGTCTTGTTTTTGAGGGTTCCGTACCTAAAGGGTGCCAACGAAACCCTATTACTAAACCTCCGCTGTCCGTCCGTCCGTCTGTCACAGGGCTGTATTTCATGAACGGTAATAGATAGGCAGCTGAAATTTTCACAGAGTGTGTATTTATTTCGCCGCTATAACAAAAAATATGTACACTTTAAAAATAAAAAAATTAAAGGGGCTCCCATACAAAAAACGTGTTTTTTTTGTTAAATCTTGTAGGATGGTACGGAACCTTTCGTGTGCGCGTCAGACTCGCACTTGGCTGGTTTTTTATGCAACCTGACATCGATGGATATTATATCCCTTTTCACCCGAACTTAAACAATCGTGCGTTTGCAGACTATGAAAGTATTTTTGCCCAAAAACCCGCAGTGCAATTACGAAGCACAAAATTGGGTGTAGGTTGCTGTACTTACAGCAATATGACAGCTTTTGCGATTACGAAATCGATGCATTCACAAATGGTGCGGCATTCAGCGCTACCCGCAGCAATTAGGTCAACTCCATACATTTCGCGTCGAATCGGTATTACGAAACGGCAAAGAACTGTCAAATGCGGGGAGGTAAACGCCTATTTCGTCTGCTCGTCTAGTCAAGTACCTCAAAAGTTGACCTATTGTCGACACAGATTGGTCCGTGCTGGATGTAGGTGGATGAAAAACGGCTTCGTAATCGCGCTTTAGAAATGACGGGGGCGCACCTACACGTACCGCGGCACCAGCCTCAAATTTTGCGTAATCGCACTGCCGGTTCCGCGGAAGGCAACCGATCTGCATAGTTCGTGCGATGGTTACTCTTATCTCGGCTGACAAAGGGAAAGGGCTATACCACACAACTACCGTTATGATATTAGCCTAATACACCGCATTCCCGAAAGAATTAGGTGCCATGCCAGGACCTTCCCGAATATCTCTTCATCCAATGCGATGGTACACACCCGAGCGGGCTTAAACCCGACCTAGTAGGGGAAGGAGACTTAAAGTTTTACATGGATACTGAACCATGGAGCAGCTCGTATTCGAGACGAAATGGACTTATCCAACTCATAAAGAGAATGAAAGTGGTGCACGAACGGAGCGAGGATTTGAACCCAGACCTCTGGTATGCTAGGCCCGAGGCCATTCAACCGCCAGCGAATCTGGGACCATCGTTGATTTCGGCACCAAAGTACAAAAAATAGTTAGGCAGGAATATGAAGAGGAGCTATGAACTCGTTTATTTTACGACACCCAGTCAATTAGATTCGGATTGCTAAATCTCTATCTGAGCTGTAACATTTTGTAGATTAATTTGCATGATTCAATCATTTTTAAAGCCTGTTTAGATGTCGCAAGTTGACCTGAAAGTTGTGAAGTAGGTAAGTCATAAGCATAATAAGTTCTTAAGAAACGAATACTATCCATATGCCAATAGCCCACTCGATGCTGGAACGTTTTCGAGACAACTCATTATTATACTACAAACTACATACATACATACTCCAACATGGATGGCAATTGCAAGATGAAGACTGAATAGAATATGAAGGCAGAGGTTGTTAAGAACCAACATAGGCGTGCGTAAAAATGAAGCAAGGAGATTAATGTCGCACTTAATAATTGATAGGGCACATGTTCATACCCAGGCTCGAGGCATTATGAGCTAATACGTCTAGTGCGTGTTTCGACACAAGTCCATTGTTTTGAGACATTCATAACGTTATGAATGGGGTGGTATATTATTTAAGCGACGATTGCAGCGCTTCAAAAGAACGGAAGCATTGTTGTTTTGTTGTAGCACTCATAAATACGCGGTGAAACGAAGACATCGCATAGCGCATAGCCCGCGCACTTACAATAATGTTTACTTTTGAGATGTTCTCCAATTTGTAGCATGACAAACCAAATTTTCTGGACTGCAATCAATTCAGCCGCTGAGTTGTCAAAGAAATAAATTAAATAAACATCAGATGCACATAATCCAAAGAAGCCCCTCAATGATATACGTGGAAATGCAATGTACAGGACCATTTTTGGAATTCCGAGCGATAAGGAGTGTTTCCGTCGATCAAAGAAGTTTTAAACCGGTTGCCAAAGCGTTTTTCTTGGCGGAAGGATTCCTGATTTCTTGATCCTGAACGAATTAATATTTCCGTCGAGGAAAAAGTTTGGACAACCGCTATCAGAGTGGTTTGCTAAACAGACAGCCTCCTGATTCCTGAGCACGTAACTTCAAGAATAGACCCCTGAGCAAAATCTAGAAGAAATGTCGTGCTCGGCGGCCTATAAGAACGTACCACGGCCAGGAACTGAACCGATGTAAAATGTGAGAATATAAGTGAGGTAATTCAGTCAATTCTGCACCAATCAGAAGTGGATTTCAATTATTCCACCCAGCAAGAGCGGAATGTTATGACATAAACGCTTCTGATTAGTGCAGAAATTATTATTTCCCTAACTTATTTTCTCACACTTAAGCAGGTAACGTAGAGTACGCAAGAAATGATGTATGATTCAGTTTCATTTTCTTTATTTCCTCCATATGATGTACATATATTACACACTCGGATTGGTCATTTTTTTCTTGTCTAGCCGGTTCGATTACTTCCGTCGAGATGACTTCTCGACCCGCGCGGCCAATCGAGGCGAGTCGGTCGGCTCTCCGAGACTGTCTTCGAACCGTACGGCGCTCTGTCTTCTCTGCCTGCCCCTCCGTGGAAGCGACGTGATGGTATGAATATGTCGGAAATGTAGATGGAATGCAAGGGGCGATGTTCATCGCACGTGCTCTCATTTTGCACATGTGGGCGGGTGTCGTGTGTGTACAGGTGAGCGGCAAAGTCGCGTGCGGCCAGCTCTATGAGTCGCCGCACCAGAGCACCTGCCACTGAGCACCTTACGACCAGTCTGCCCGCAAGGCCGTTCGTATTTGCTGTCTCTTTATTTCACTGCAAACGACCGGATTCCACGACGCTTACGAAACTAACAATGGGCTTTATTACCGCTGTATATAGTTTGTACTTTTCGAGTGGATATATTTTTGTCTGTTCATTGTTTTTTTGTTTATGAATTTGTAAAGAAAGGCGATAGTAATTGAAATACATGTGATAATCTAAAAGATGTGTCCCTCTCGGAGGCATTTATAGCGTAACCCTAACCCTAAATTTACGCGTCGATCAAAGAACAGTTGCAAGTCGCATTGACCCCTTTGGCAGACCCTTGCCATTTTTGAGAAACGAAATCAAGGTAAGCAATAGTAATGATAATTACGTAGTTCGGAAATTATTTGAAACCACTGCTTCAAATTGATTGTTTTTATCTGATACCAGTCAACTAATATATTTTGCACATTTTTTTTTGACTACATGGGTCAACCGCCGAGAAATATCTAGGAATTAAAAAAAAAAGATGCTGACCTAGATAATGATTGAAATATGTCACAATATAAATAGAAATATTGAAGTATCGTATTGCATTTTATTGTTTATTCATCATCCATAGACAGTAACTACACTCGGATTTGTCATATTTTATCATTCGGTAGTTCATCAATCACAACGAAGAAGAACTGGCAAAAAACTTCGCTGATAATGTTTTCAACGTCTTCTTAGTCTAAGTTTACAAAAGCGTTTGCCACTGCTTACAGATAAACAGGTTATTGGCACTTGTTTTTGTAAATAACTTATGTATACAGTTACATTAACAGTAAGTATTTACCTTTGATGATAGAAGAAAAACCGGTAAAAACAATAAATTTATATGAATTTACAAAAATCAACACCTCGTGGCCATGTGCGACAGCTCATGACAAATATCAGTTTTTTTCCAAAGAATAAAGTCATTCTGGAAAGTGGTTTGAAAATTAATTAAATCGAAATCAATTTACTTACATATCATGTATGTATAATCCATATTCAGTTCCACTTTCCGTTTTCACACTTTGGGTACGGAACCCAAAAAACAAGCGTAATGTGTGATACATGAGTCGTATTCACTACGTATAATATTCACAACGTATAATAGTATTTTTTTCCAAAAAATTAAAACCATGCATATCGTATAATATTCACAACGTATAATGTTATACGTTGTGCATGAGTTTAAAAATAAAATCAACTCTTTGCATCATGCATAACGTCTAATAGTCACAACGTATAATATTCCTAACATGAATTCACAAAAAAAGAAAACCATGCAGAACGTATAATATGCCAAGAAGCACTGCATAAAGCGCCCTAATAACGATACATTTAAGGCCGAAATTGCTACGAATCGATGTTTGTTGAAGAGTAACAATTTGCTACAACGCTAATTACAAGTCGCGTGCGAGTATACGCTTTAAAAGTATATTCATAAGGGCGCTTATCGTATGAAAAGTTTTTGGATTATATGATATGCATGGTTTTCTTTATTTGTTAAATAAAGATCATAATATTATACGTTGTGACTATTATACGTTATGCATGGAGAAACATGAAATTTTATTTTTTAAACTTCTTCATGCACTGCGTATACAATTATACGATCTGCTGATTATACGTTGTGCATGGTTTTAAAATTTTGTTAAAATATGACATTATACGATCTGCATATTAGACGTTCTGCCGTTCCCCCTGATACATTCCGCGCTCGAAGGAGACAAATCCCATACTCGTGACTCGGTGATCTATCAAACATGTTCGACAAAACACACTTTACCCGCATTTCGATAAAAGTTCCAGTTCAGAACAAAAAAATCTGCAGTATCTTATTCTAGTCCTAAACCTATCCCACATACTGTTCCTTCCATACTGTCTCCACACAAAGTGACGTGTTTGATCATACTTTGACGTTGATTTTGATTTTTTGTCCTTTCGTGCACTCGGCCCTAAGAGGTTATTTTCTCGTTGCTAAGATGTTATCTCATATTTTGGACAACAATATTTATTTATTTATTAATAATTACTATTACTTATTGATGCATTACATGTTATCAAAAGTGAGTTTATAACACTTTTATTAACAAGAAATTTTAGCAAACAACTTAATTTTTACTATAATATAATAACTTTAGGATTGTTGTAAGATGAAGTATTGAAACTGGGCGTAAGACGGCCAAAATTCTGTCTATTAAAAAAGGTATGCTGTGTAAGCAGACCCTTGAGCTGTCATAACGGGATAGTGACAAAATCCACGTCACGGACTCGAAAAAAAGGTTGTTTATGGTACCAACTCAAGTGGCATATACAAGGATCGACAGTTCACAGATAAAGATATATTCCCATCAAAAAATATTTTCTCAATGAATAAGTCAACGTTATATTTAAAGTATCTTGCGATGTGTGGAAAAAAAATTAAATCACCAGGAAGATCTACGCGATATCTTCTTATAATTTTACTGTACACTCAGCTTAACACGGTTTGATAGTATTACATTAACATCAAATCTGAAATATGTGTGCCTCCGTTTGAAACAGTAACGAAAGTATTACATTATCAACAAATCTGCAATGTGTATGTGAGCGCCTCCGTTTGCCACAGGAACGAAAGTATTAGATTATCAACAAATCTATACAATGTGTGTACCTGTAATTTGTTTCATATGGACAGAATCAACAGAGCAAGGGCAGACATAGAGATGGAAATAATATTTTCGAATAATATGGTAAGGGTAAAATGTCCTGCAGACAAAATCAGCACACAACCGGTGGGTGACCACAATTAACTGTACATCTTGGACGGCCACGGTCGGCAGCACAGTTCCGAGTACGTAAGAATGAAATGTCTCGGTCACTCGCTACTATACTACACATGCTAGTTACTCTTTGTAATGGGTGTCATTTTGTCTGTGAGACTTCAGACGCATTAAGTCCGTCTGTCTGATCGATGCAGTACCAATGTAAATTTTGTTCTAGTATAACAGCTAGTCTAGGTTCTTTTGCTTTAGGAGAAGTCAGAAGTCATAGCGTAACAAAATACGCTCAGAAATGCAAACGAAGCATATACTTACTTCCTAAAAGACTTCAACGATTGGATTTGCAAACAAATGGCTTTAATTGAATCTACGAAGATACTCAATGCTGCAGAGTTAACAGTAATTTATGAAAACAATGCGAATGTTAGGCACAAAGCGTAATTAGAAACTGTAAATAAAATTTGTTCTATTACGCGTATTCTGTCCGCAAATGAGTTTCTCATACCGCGGTCGTGCGGTACGAAATTGCCCGTAATTACCGGGTTGTTGCAGTAATGCAGTGAGCCTTACCGAGAGCTCTGTCCCGGCATATTTGAAATTATTGTCATACTAACTACGTCGGCGACCTTGCTACGGTGTCCTTTCTAGTGCTCGCTGAGAGATGATATATCTCGATTGTCAAGGTTTATTCTCACGTTTCTTTACCGGCAATCGAAAGATAATTTATCTCTGGTGGACATTTTAGTTTTGTTTGTTTTAATTAATGAAATTTAATTAATTAAAAGCGTTACATTTCAGTTTATTTGTATTTGCATACAGTAAAATAAGCTATGGGAAATAAATAAATTGGGACTAATAAGGGACTCTGGCTTAACACAGTTCACACTTGTCCGGTTATTTTTAGTTTCATTGTCGGATTTCATTATTTACATAGAACCAAACTATGTGTACATAACATTATATAACATATATGTTTATATAACATAGAAAATAACTATGCAAAAAACATGAAACAAGTTTTCAGAGCTATCTTTTTGAAATACGTTTACATTCTCCACACATGATTTCAGAAAACTACTGTATCAACTCACTTTATACGCTTTCTGACTCCTAATTAAGTATTACATTGAAAGAAGAAATTAAAAAACATACAGTTTTATACACAAAAAAGTTAAGTACCTACACGAGTAATCTGAATCGCTAACTTTCACGTTATGTACATTCTAACTTACAGTTACGCTCACTTATTTATCTGAACGTTTTGTCTTACCTTTTCATCCAAAATTTGGCGGAAAAACGATGGATGCATGCACAGAAAGGCATCCGACAATATAGTACTGAAAATACAATATTAAATTTATTATGTACGTTAAACTTTAAAAATTACAATAAACATCACCAGGGTGATAACATTCTGGGTTTCGAGGCCGGATTTTGTCTCAGGGTTCCCAGCGGTTGAGTAATGTCAACCTCCTTTTGCCAAGAACGTTTATTTGGGCACACAGTTAGTGGCGAGCCCTGTGCTGCATCATAACGTTGTTGCTGAAGCCAAACCACCAAATTAGTTGTGTTTCCTCACCGGAAACATTTGTGATATATTCGTTTATTTAATTTTTCATTTCATTTCATTTATTTAATGAATTTATTCGTTTATTTTCCTTCATTAGGATAACGTACTACACGCAGTTCTCATCATAAAAATAAGAAATATACTATTAAAAGCGGTAGGCACCGAAGGCCCTTCTAAATTATAAATGCGAAATCTAAGTGGATTTTAGTGGTGTAAATGAATGAATGAAATGAAAGTAAACTACACTTTCGCGCGTTTCTTAAACGACCCCCTCGGCAGTTGCCATAAATCCGTCGATAATGGCAGTGTCACGGCAACGCACAGTTTTCTAGCTGACTTTCCACGCAGGCGACAGCAATCTCTTGACCCCTCTCGGTGCGATGATGGCGCGTTTAGCAACCGAACGCCTCTGCGCCTGCGCGAGATTTCACATCTCGGTCTGAAACACGAGCTCGTTTTGCGACCCGAAGAGGCGGCTTCAATTAGTGGAAAGCTCACGTAAGTTAGGACGCGAGTATCTCTTTACGAATGTACATATGTGAGCCATTGTTTTGTGACACGAAGGTAGAAATATCCGTAACCACTATGTGGAGGTTTAGTAGAGTTGCAATGCGAGCAAAAAAGCTTGGAAAACCATATTTTTAACGGTATAAAGTTATTAATAGCACCGTTTTGAAGTTGGATCAGGTTAGGTTGTGGTAAAATAGGTTATTTTAGTAAATCCTGGATAAGGTTAGTTGCAATATGGTATTTTGCATATTCTCCCAAGATTCCTAGGATACTTGCTGGAGGCATATAGGTAGATAGGTATCTACTTCGACATATGTTTGAATTAGGCCGTTTATATGAGGGACTATTTACGTCAAAGAAATATATTTCAAAAATAATAAAAAATATCTATATGCCCACTAAGAAACTTAGCCATATTTTTTTTTAATTAAACCCCATAATGCGTTCTATATCTATAGCATCCAACCTTTAATGCGTTCAATTCCGGAATTTCATCGAAGGATAGAGTATGACACAGGACAACTAGTTAAGAAAATATTTCTGACGTTCGATACCTCAAGGAGCAACATATGTTACTAAAGTCACATACAGTCATACACAATGTATGTACCGCACGCATATTACCCACAATGCAGGCTCGTTCAAAATGCCAGGTACGGCCGCGATGGCCGCCCTTGCAGCGCGAACAATTGCTTGTTTATTCAAAAGTGCAAACTGAACGAGATTTATTTCAAACTGGTTTCGACGCAGACTGACTGCTGCAGAGTCAAGGGCGAGTTGGCAAAAGAAAAAGCGAAGAAAACCGGCCAAGTGCGCGAGTGCACACTGTATCGATCCCGGCAAATGACTAGAGCCCTGGCGTGTTCGAGTTTGCAATTTTCGATCGCTCTTCAACAGAGATTTTGCCCAAGTGTGGTAACAAATAGATATCAGTACCCGAAGTCTCAGTTGTCACCTAAATTGGCGTTACGGCAAACCGATCGACTGGCGTTTTCAAATGTATGGAGAAATTGAAGAGCGCGCGCAGTGGGCGTTAAGCGAACTAACATTTGCGAGTTCGAGCTTGATTTGACAGCTTACTCAACGTTGCCGTTAATACGTCGACGTTGCCGTTTACGTCCACTCCGCGTTTTTATACAAATCGGAAGTCCGCGTTTGACTTTGACAGCTTGAAGAAGTAAAACCACAGAATATCTAGTAAAAACTTGTATGGAGTTTGAAGTTTTTACGGAACTTCGAAGTTACGTAAACGCCAATTTAGGTGAGAACTGAGATTACCGGCTCAGATCTCATTTGAATAACCAACCGCTGCCAGCCATCAGACAGAGCCAGTGTCGTTTCTATTGCCCACTGTGGGACGGTCGATGAACTGCACGGTAATTATAACCCACTTATAGCCTCACGTAAGAGATGGGCATCTTTTTTACGTTAGCACTTTCAGAAAAATGTTTTTCTACTTGTTTTTTGGTTACTATACTTTTGCCAAATTTCAAACAAAACGAAACAAGATGTTTTTCTAACAGTTTTTTTGTTGCCAGACTTTTGATAAATTTCACAAAATGTTTGTCAAATCGTATTTGATTACTAAATTTGATGATAGATTTTGGATACGCTTCACAAATATGTGTGTTAAATGGTTTAAATCATTAGATTTTCAAGAATATTCACAAACGTATTCGTCACATTATTTTGCGTTGGTAGATTTTGGATACAAATTAGAATTGTTTTGATTATAAGAATTTTGATCAATTTGAGGTTGAATATCGAGAGAAGTATTAATAGAATTTAAAAATAGTTTTGGTCGATACAGCAAGTTCAAAGAAATCTGTGTCACACCACATTAGTCAAACCTGTCTACAGTAGATGTGGGTGTAAATAGGTGTATTGGTAATGTCGTAACCATATCCATACAAAATACCAACATTTCGTGACTAATCTCGTCTGTGGATAAACATTTATCAGTGAGACTTCGATGCGATTTCGTTTCTATTATACAGATACTTACCATAAACTTGAGTATTGCTGATCGAACCTGTAAAATGATTTTCGTGCTCTATGCTCTATCAATATTTATTTCGAGCGAATCAAACGAATGCGAGCACTTTACTCTCCGCAGATACGGGACGAGTGTTTTACGAGAATGTCGATAAGTTTACGGTCGTCCGCCTGCAATTTATCGATATCGATATAGCGAGGCGCTCGCTTCCTGTACGAAAATGGATCATTACGGAATGGTGAAAACGGTTTCATTGCATTATCGTGCTGCGCCATATTTTTCGGGTTTTAAGACTATCGTGAAGGTAGTGGGGCTCTGAGATATGAAAAATTTAAGATTTTTTTTCCAATGGCCGTTGCACAATTTTTCACGCCGACTGCGAATTAAACTAGCGAAATCATTTTCCAGGCCTTAACGGTTCCCTGCCCCTAAAAGTTGACAGATTTTTATAACATTCTTAATGACTCGAGAAAGCTTCATTCTGTGTCTGCATTCTTTATGTTTATGTAAATATCTGTATTTTCCGGTAAAAACAAAATCCAAACTGACAGTAAGAAGCCTTTAAAATCCAAAATTCGACCGTCTTAAGAAGGTCGGTTTTTTTTAAATCTGTGATTGTTAGTAAACAAACATCTTTGCATGTTATACCCCGAGTCGTCATGTCGGCCGGTGTGAGTTTCTCTTCACTTTACCTGCCTACCCCTCTCCTACCTCGCCTCTCCTCTTTCCTTATAATTCACAGCCGCAGAACTGGCGGCAGAGTTCAAAAGTTGCCTGCAACAAACTATGCACAATAATGTTGTGATTGTGTCTTTAGGCACACGTTGCAGACATGGGTAGCAGATAGTTTCACATAGTAGATAATGGTAATTGGCGTTTTACTAGTTCCTGGATTTTATAAGTTTAATTGTACTTTTATCTTTACGTTTAGTAGCATAGTTACTTTAATGAATGTAACGAAAATTGAGGTATTAATATTATTAATAATAATATTAATATTAATAAGGTGCGAATTAAAATTTAAAAATTTTAAGGATATGTTACGGCAACGCTGGATTTTGTAAATTTTTAGAGAGTCCTTAATTATTTTTTTTCAAAAATCGAATCACTTTAGGTATATCAGGACGAAATTAATAATTTTCGTTTCCGTAGCACACACTTTGCTCTAGTACCGAGCTTCTAATACCGAGTAATAGCAATGGGTATTAGTAAGGCAGTGAATGAATGCTTTGATTTTTTAGGGTTCCGTACCCAAAGGGTGAAAACGGAACCCTATTACTAAGCCTCCGCTGTCCGTTCGTCCGTCCGTCTGTCACAGAGCTGTATCTCAGTAACCGTAACAGGTAGGCAGCTGAGAGATTCACAGAGTGTGTATTTATTTTGCCGCTATAACAGCAAATAGGTAAGATAAAAAAACAATTAAAATTAAAGGGGGCTCCCATACAAAAAACGTGACTTTTTTTGTATTTTTTTTACGATGGTACGGAACCCTTCGTGTGCGAGTCCGACTCGCACTTGGCCGGTTTTTTTTTGCCTAATGTTCAAATCTTAAGTTGCTTAGAATATCGGATGGGAAGCCATTAGAAGAAAAGATAGAAATGTAGTCACTGACATACCTCAAGGAGGATAATCGAAGAGTGGTTTAACATTGAAGCTGCGCCAAACATTATGAAGCTATGATGAAGTAAGATAATAGGAAAATAAAATTATGTTAAATCATAAGAAAAAAGTAACAATCCGATAAATACACATTAGAATGCATTTATTTAAACTGGAGTTATTTACAAACGCATTCCTAATTCAAAGCAGCACAGTAAAACAAATTCTAACATCCGCACCGGAATGTTGTCTATGATCATCATTCGAATAGTTACGATGTTGTTCTGTAATTAAGCCGCCATATTGTTAATTTAAGCGCTCGTGTGATAGTTCCGAATCGCTTCTATTTCACTTCGTTCATTTATCGCTACCGATTATCTCAATTTGATTGTTCTAGAGTTACACGTACAATCACCAGAATTGTATTCATGAATCAGTTTCGCGTCTATTAAACTTGCATAAAAGTTAATTAGAAATACATTTTCGTGGTAGTGATTTGACCCTGTACCCGGTCATTAGGCGAGCTGAGTTATAATAGGTGTTACTCAGGTGAGTACGAACGGAGTACAAAAGCTTTGTCATTGTTATAGGTTTGGAAATAATGATACAATCCACATTGTATTTTTATTTCCTAATAATGTAGAAATTTGAGGTTTTAGCGACCTCTACAATAGAAGTTAAGTAATTATGTTTTAACAACGAGCAAAAAAATTGGTCTGTGAAAGATTTGTCTAAACAGGACATGCGAGCCTGGATAATAACATGTTCTTGGAAACATGTACCTACAGTAATTTAAATTTTCCAGCTAGGTAAATAGAAAATAGTAAATAAAATAGGAAATAGTTCGTGTTCGTGTATTTTTCTTATAACATAGTAGATGCCCGCTAGCTTATTGTATCACATATGCGAGACCAACATTGCGGTGTTTCAGATCGAGCGCCATAACGATGGAGTTTCGGATCGCTGGGTGATCGACACAGAACACGGTTCTACTGACACATAAACTACGGCAAGTACTGTTATCTATCTCATCCGCACCGTAATCGCATGGGCGACAACGCAAGGTTCGCTCTCGACAAAGCTTCGCGTCTCTTCACTAGATTAGACACACATAATGATGGCAATCTGCCGACATGCGGGGAAAATACCATTTCCGGGCGGCCCACAGAACGCTACAAACTGCAAATAGACGAGGCGGCTCACCGTTAGCCGTGTCCGGCATCGCGTACAGAACCCCGCACAGCGCGTTGTTGGCGGCGCTGGCGGCAGGGGCGGGGGCGGCAGCGGCGGCAGTGCCGCTCTCGCACCGGCCCCGCGCCTCCGCCGGCTCGAAGAGGGCGAGGTCCAGCCCGTCCATGTCGCTGCGGGCGGACGCGCCGTCCTCGTCCGGCCAGCGGCCGACGAACGCGTCCGGCGAGTCGCCATCGCCGGGGCTGCGGCCGCAGGCGCCGTCCGCGAGCGCGTCGCAGCAGCACGTGTCCGAGAACGGCTCGAAGCTGTCGCACGTGCACGACGACAGCGCGTCCGAGTCGGCGTCCACGAGGTACACCTCGGACGGCGGCGTCGGCTCCTCGGGCCGCCAGTCGCGGCGGGCCGACACGTAGAACACGCTCGCCGCGAGCGGCGCTCTCTGGATCTGCAGCGTCAGCGCGCGCTCGCCCGCCTCGGCGTCGCGCCGGTCCTCGTAGTGCGCGAAACTCGACGTGTCCGTGCAGTTGGACGAGCGGTCGACCGAGGAGGCGTCGTCGTCGACGGGGGCCCGCCGCGGCGGCCGCGCCCCGAGGAAGATGGTCGTGTAGGGGCAGGTGGTGGGCGCGCGCAGGCGGTCGCTGCGGCGCGGGTAGCTCGCCGCGACCGGCCCGAGAGCCGCCGCCGGGTCATCGTCGCAGCGTCCGCCGTGCAGCGCGTGGATGAAGGCCTCGCTGGTGGAGAGCACGTTGCGGCGCCAGTCCGGCATGGCGGATTTGCCGCGGTGGCATCACTCCCTCCCGGACGCCGTCGCCCTCTCGCTCGCGTTCGTTCCGGCGACGTCTCCCCTCATCGTGATAGATCTCGCAGAGCTTTCGCCGTGAGTACGCGTGTGCTGTTTTTCATCGGTTCGCACGCGACAGGTAGTGGATGGGCCCGTTCGTCGGCCGGTTTCTGTATCGAACGGTATCGCTCTCGGGGAACTGGTTCCTCGGCTCGGAAGCGGCGGGTTGGTTGCGTGAATGGTCTCCGGGCTCCGTGGATGGTAGTAAGTTCGTGTTGCACTCTGGAAGCGGTCGGCGTGTGACAGCGGGCGGTCGCGCGGAACTCGACAACTGATCAAATAGCGCAGAATGTGGGTCAGTTCAGTTTGGGTCCCGATAATAAGGCGGCAAACAGCTGCTCTATTACTTCACTTTTAACTATTACATTTATCGAGCATTGGGTGAAATCTGCTCCATAATGAAATAAATCGATTTTCCTAGGTTACTAAGCGTGGCGATAATGCACTCTGAAAATATTGAACAGATTTGTATGCGGCTTTCATTCAAGCGTTGATATTTTACTAGGAAGACTTTAGTCTGTACATATGTATGCATATTGTATTTGCCTAAAAACAACAGGTGTATAAACCTAGTTTTTATCTGATATACCATAGGGGGAATATTAATATGAATCATAATATTCAACATGCAAACGACCGAGGCATTACTTTTGTTTCCAAATTGCAGAAACTTGTCAATAACCGCACCTTTTGGACTGACTAAAATACGAAGGTATAAATAGAATGCTTTGTCGATATCAATAAAAATGGCCGGCGATCGCCTGTCTGGAATGATTCGTATTAAAATTAATTCATTTCCATCTAAAATGTGTTTCCACTATTTGATTTTTTATCCGCAGTCACGAAGTTAGCAACGTTGACAATGCTCGCTCGGCGTTGTCTATGGTCGCTTGCTGGCGGCGCATGACCACTTATTTTGGAGTGACTGACCGCTTGAGAGATTCCGAAGAAACTGGTAATGTCGGATATTTTATGTGTGAAGTGTTCGCATCCTATGAATTTATGAATGAGAACATGCCACTTACTAAATATTAAAATCGATGACTAACCGTATTGGACACCTATGATTCTGATATTTCCTTCAAGTATGGGGACAAGATCGGGTAAGGTGCCTTTAAATACAGAATGGGGGTATTTTTTTATTATGGACAGCAGTGTTAACACGAGGATAGTGGGCACTCATCCTGGAGATACCGGCGACGTAACTCTAGCACGAAAAAATAATGCAGTCGGGCCCATTTCTTTCCGTGCATGTCGTAAGAGACGACTAATGGATTCGTCGTTCGTGGTTCGGATTCTACGTAAAACTATAGTTTCCCTTACCCTAAGGGTAAAGGAAACTATAGTTACCCTAGCGTTTAAGTCCACCCTGGTTGGTACCATCTTATTGGATGAAATGAAATGTATTTTTTATTGATTTCCATAAACAATTGTTCGTTTTTTCTATCTAGTACAATGTAGTCGTTCGATAACGGGAAGGCCCTGGCATGGCACCTCAGTCCATCGGAAATGCGGTGCGCTGGCTAATACATGCAAGTAGTTAACTGAGCCAACTCTTTAACTGTCAAAAGCGGTATCACAACATCCGCTCCCGTGCATTATCCCGCATATTGTACACGTGTGAAACAAGCATAATATAATCAAAACCGTTTTGAAACGGTACAAGAAGAGTACTCAACGAAACGATGCAGCAAACTGGGTTTAGTGTATTGACTCCACTTGTCAAATTGAGTAAATTAATCCGAATTGACCGGTCGATAAAGCTAATCGTTATTGTCGCCATTATACGGGCACTCTTAACGTTGTTTATGGACCGTAATAGGAGATCGGAAAGCTAACAGCTGACAGGGTAGCTACTAGACTAACCCCTGTTTTCACCTGAAATAAGTAACTTTCGGTTACATGGCATAATTGCATGGTGTAACCGAAAAGGAACTTTGGGATTTTGTAGCTGGAGAATGGTGGCAACGGGCGTTAAGGAAGTTTTAACATGACCGACAGATTACGGTAGGCTCTCCTCCACCAAGTACTGATTAGCTTAATCCTCATATTAAAGGGCCTTTCTTACCATCTCGCAAACAATACCAATACAGGATAATCAGAACTTTAGTAACAAGGGGCCTTTAAGGTGGCCCAACCCAGCGGGACTAACTCATTCGCGGGCACGGTACAAAACGAAAAAGACAGGCTCCGTTATGAGGAAGATGCAACATGTCCACAAAGCAGACAATGTGCATAGTGTATGATTTGGTAAGATTTACGAAAGTTTTAAGTACAAAACGACATATAGCTAAAAGTAAACCACGACTGCTGTAGTAACAAATCTAACGAAAACCAAATTTATTATAAATTTTGATGGAACAAGCTATGTCTGATGAGTAATATTTTTCAGAATTTCTTCATTTATCGTTGAGTAATCCATCTCCAAAGTTATTGTATAAAACGCGCGAAAAATTCGAACTATCGGACCTTATAACTTAGAAACCAAACACAAATTGTGCAATGTCAACGGTCATCAGACATCTAGTTCGATCAAATAAAGCTATTTTGAGCAAAATTTTGGATATCTGACAAGAAATATGGGCGTGATCTTCTTTCCCCGTTTGTATGGGGAGTTGAGCGGGTTGGGCCACCTTAAGTGTAATAATTAAAATAAATCAGCACTTGGTGAAGGCTTAGGGCCGAGTGCACGAAAGAACAAAAAATCAAAATTAACGACAACGTATGATCAAACACGTCACTTTGTATGGACAGTATGGAAGGAACTCTTTTCGGTTCAATAAAAGTGACGCGTTTGAACATTGATTAACTCCGCCGTCTCTTCGTGCAATCGGGGCTTAGTCTAGCTAAAACTCCTTTGGCGGTTTTTTTTTCTAATTAAGTGTCGTCCTAAGCCATATTTTAAGGATCTATCTAAGGGAAATTTCTCTAATTAAATTTTATGACAGTAATAAAGTTCAAAAACTTTTTTTTTGTTTGTTATCCGAACAAACATAAAAAATTTCACATCGTGGCGATTGAATTATCTGAGTCTACATTCTTGAAATATTCTTGGCCTTATAATAATAGTCTATTCCATAGATTACCGATCATACTGATTAGAGGATCGGTTGGTTCTTATTTTCGGAATGTCGGCGAAGTATTCCCTAGTCGTGATGCACTGCGATCAAAGAAAGGTGTGACGCCTACGTGCTTTCTTGTTACGAAGACCCCGGGTTCGAAACCCAGCGTTTTAATTTTAATGTTAATTGCTAGTGACACATGAACACATTAGTATGTGCCTATTTGGTAAACTAAAAATAAACGACTGGAAAACGAATCTTCAAAAGGTAACCCTCTTAAAAAAAGAGACAAGATAAATAAACATTATACTCCCCGCTACAGTTAAATAAAAAATACTACCACATAACTACAGTTAAATTTAAATAAATAAGATAAATTAAATACATAAAAAAATAAGATCTTAAAATGCCGTCAACCCATAAAATTAAAATTTACATTCTCCGTAGCAGACTAAAATAACCTGACCGCCTTTCAAGACGGAGTAGTTGCATGTGTGTCTTGTGATGTGCCCAGTGCATATGTACTCGGTTATCCCTCCATACCCTGCCTACTTATTATGAGTCCATTCGCAAAATGAAGAACTTAAATATCCTCTCAGACTTGAAATAAGACCGCTCAGAGTGTATCGTCGCCGGATGATTCACGAAAGCCGCGTCGGGAACTTATTTTCGTAGATACTTGAAGGGCTCCATTCATTTTATATCATGAAGGTGCATTATCATAACCCTCGCCTCGCACGCAACGAACACGTTTTATATCGATCCAGAAAAATAACGCAAACACACGCTGTCACACATCAACACAACGTAAATATTTACGTAAACAGTTGTTGAGGAAAAATTAAAAACACACTCTTTCACATAAAACAGATCACTATTTAAAATAGTATACACATCCGTTGGTGTTCGAAATTTAAAAGTAAAAAAGAGCATAAACAAACGATCGAATCGTGTCGAGTTCGAAATCCGGAACGCGTTTGACAGGAGGTACGCGTGTTGCGCGGCGCGCGCGGCAAGCAACTGGCGGCGTTGGGTCGGGCTCGCGTGGAACTCCGCGGCCGCGACCGCACGCAGGGCGAGTCATCTGTTTGCAGCTGGGCGCTCATTGAACCGTTGTTACCGCGCCTCTTCACTCGATGAAAGTAGCTCCATACTTACCCCTGGGTGTATTAAGATATACTACTTTCCTTTGCACTAGTAATAACATAAGGTACCAGTGGCCTTACCATGGTAAATAACTCGCCAGGTGAATAGCAAGTGAATAGGCAAAAGAGTTATTAAACCTGACGTAAAGTTGCTTTTGGTACCATGCTAACTGGTAAATTTCAGTTCACTTGGCCGCTTGATCGTTTGACAGTTAGCCTGGTGCGAAATGCAACTTAACCTCAGATTTAATCACTCTCTTGTCTGTTTACCCGCTATTCACCCGGCGAGTTAACTTACCATGGTAAGCCCGCAGATAAGGATCCAGAAACCTTACGAGCTCCGAAAGTTAAAAAAGAATAATTTATTACCATTACCATAGCATTTTAATGTGAAAGAAGGCTAAATATTTAAATTATTTTATCTAATTTCAACGCGAACGAATTTATACCTTACAAACAAAATTAAGAAGTTCTAGTAAAATGGATGAGCAGCCGTTTTGGTATCGCCGTATCAGTCAAGTACGCAAAGTTAGTGAGCACAAACATTCCGACTTTACATTGGAGATATTGGCCCCACCCGTCTTTAAATGCCACGGCCTCGTGTCGTGCAGCTCAGCTCAGCCGAACACCATAAATACATTACGCATGCACTCACATAATTGTTTGTGTGTGCGTAAGGTGGAAGGGCTATCCCGCCCGGTTCGTACCATCGCATTAAATGAACGATATTCGAAGCGTTCCGTGTTTCCATACAGTCAAGTATTGTAGTGGAATAAAATAAAGATCCTGGCATGTCACCTAGTTCCCTAGTGGTGTGTTGGGCTAATATGACAATAGGTGCGATATCTAAAGATTTATTTAATGAAATATGAAACATTACATTTCATACATTAAAAACATTAAATCACGTGACCAACATATTTGGGGACAGCATATTTTATTACATTTTCGAATCACCTGTCGGGGTGTGCACATTCATCAGGCCATTTTTTAGGGTTCCGTAACCAAAGGGTGAAAACGGAACCCTATTACTAAGCCTCCGCTGTCCGTCCGTCCGTCCGTCCGTCGGTCCATCCGTCCTTCCGTCCGTCCGTCCGTCCCAGGGCTGTATCTCATGAACCTTAAAAAATTCACAAAGTGTGTATTTATTTTGCCGCTATAACAACAAATAGGTAAAATAAAAAAATAATAAAAATTTAAGGAGGGTCCCATACAAAAAACCTGTTTTTTTGTGTTTGATGATACGGAACCCTTCGTGTGCGAGTCCGACTCGCACTTGGCCGGTTTTTGATAATAAATTAGAACTCAAATCATATTTTGTGCCTTCGCATCTCGCCCGGTACAAAGGAGAATGAGAACAAAAGGCACGAGTTTAAAAACGAAGATTAATTTCGAGGTCTATTGATGGTATTGGTGGTTTTTATTTTTATAACATTTTAACAATTAAACCATTCCTGGTAACGATAATACGATTGTATTATAATGCAAGTCATAATATGTAGAGCTTTCATGAAATGTTAAGTCAATATGTATTTGTAAATATATGTAACAGATATATTTATAGTAATCATAGGTTTCGAACCGTTTGAAATTTTATTGATAAGGAATACATTTTAAATTCAAACTCACTCATAAGGGATAATAACTCGTTTTTAGAACCAGTTTAGGCCCCCAGTATAGTTGCAGAGCCAGCGTGTCATCGCCCTTGTTATGAATGCATGAAGGGGGTGGTCACCCCTAATACTTAGTTATTGCTTTAATCTTCTACGAGATTTACATATTTTTAATCTGAGGGTTCGATATTACCGACGATTTTTTTGTATCTGACCCGAGTATGTCCTCCCCATAAAGCAAAACGAGCTGTCATCCCCCAGAAAGTTCAAATAACAGCTGTTTCCATACCAATTTGTTACGGAAATTTGCATACGCGTGCGTATTTCTCAGCAAATATCGTACGCAAGTTCTAATTTCTACATGCGTTCTCATTTCTAAATCGGCTTTTCATAATCCTTTTTAATATTCATGCCAACGATAACGAATCGTTGCGTAGTCAATTCCAGTTGTTGCTACAAAATGTAAGCGCGAAAGTTCGGTTCTATTTTGTTTATCTGTCATTCGTAATGTATAGTAAAATTAGGACAAATCCATTTGTGTTGCGATAAAAATGGTCTATAAATCTAAACTATGTCGTCAATCCGCTCGCTTCTCAACATGTGCACCACTTACCCGATTTAGATGCGATTTATGACTACTTATAGCTTGATTCCTTCATACATTATAGGGTATTTATCTACTGTCACGCAAAATTCTCTAAGGGGTGAATTAGTCGTATTATACGTTTATGTGAATAGTAGTTAATATTTAGTTCACATTTATTCGTTTTTATATTATATTTCTTGATAAAAACACGTATATAAGACTTTACGAAAACATGGCAACCCGAATTTGTATGTTTGACAAGCCACATGCGACTACAAAAGAGCGCGATACCACAGAAGTAAGTAATCCATACTAATATTATAAATGCGAAAGTTGCTCTGTATGTCTGTTGCAATTTCACACCTACAACGCTGAACCAATTTTGATTGATTTCGATACAGAGATAGTCTGGACCTTGGGAAAGGACCTAGGCAACCTTTTTTGGCCAAATTTAAACTAGAAGGGGGTGACGACCTGTATGGGTAACTCTTATAATATCCAGGGAAGTATTTACACCGACATCAGTCCACAACGACATTGACCCGAACTGAGCCGGGTACCTCAGTCAGTTAACTATAAAAATAAATTAAATAAAAAAGTGATGCTACGCTACTACCATTACTACTACGAATAGGTACTTAATCTGTGGTTTAGGTACTGCGCTCAATAGGGCTGATTTTATTTAACAAATATAAGTATGGTCATGTATTTTTTAATTATTAGCTCTATCAAACTGGAATCAACCAAACGTTTAAACTTTTGGACACACAAATCACTTTTTATGAACAATTCAAAGGAAATTACTAACTAGCTCATTTGTAACGCGTCTAAACGTATCATTAAAGTAGTCGTTCCCATGGCAGCACTAAGGGCAACTTTACAGCCGGTTTTCTAATTACATGCATTATGCGCTCCGTAGTGCGATAATATGATTTTTATTAATCAATGGATCTTGGCTTGCTACCTCACGCGTGTTGATAGCAATCCTGTTAATGACTCATTCAACATTTAGTAATATTGAATCTCCAATTTTCAAGTTTGTTTAGGGTTCCAGAGTGGTCAGTCTGAGTTCTCACCTAAATTGGTGATTACGGAACTTCGAAGTTACGTAAAACGGTCAAACCCCATACAAATGTTACTACTTATTTTGTAGTTTAACTTCTTCAAGCCGTCAAAGTCAAACTCGAATTCCGATTTGTGTGAAAACGCGGAGCGCCGACTCCGCGTTTTCACACAAATCGGTGAGTAAACGGTGAGTAAAAATTAGGAAAAATTAAACTCTAATATTATTACTCTATATGTCCGTCTATCTGACATTCTGTCTGTTACCGCCGATTTCCTTAAAGACAATTAAATAAATTTAAAGTTGCCATAGGAATCAATTATATTTTTATTAGATTAGGAAAATAAGTAGAGTTCGAAATGGGGCTCAAAAATATGTTTATGGGCCCTGTAGGTTGTCCTTTTAAAACATCGACCCGAAAATCCAATGGAACATTACATCACATGGTTTGAATGCCTAACTCGAAAACATACATTCACTTGTAGGATGCGTTTTATTCCTCTCGCCTCGGACGTGACTTCCTGTGGTGAGATGATATGTTTACGTTCAAATACGGTGGACGCCCCTAAACAAACCATACCGATGCAGCCGATGCGTCACTGTTCAAGGGCAAGCAAGACAACAATGCATTAGCAAACATATAGGATTGCTGTTTGATTATGAATTAAGAATGTTCTTCGGACATTCTTACTTTATAGGACCCTTCGAAGCAAACCCCGTAGAGCCATTGTGAATCAAAATAAATAAGTGAATAGGAAAATAATTAAAATAAATTAACTCACGGCATTTCACACTGCGTGAGGAGACTTTTACCAAGGTTTGATCGTGAGTTTTTCAAACATATTTACTAACGACTGCAGTAAGACCGCGGTAATATAAACAATATTATAGTTAAATATATTAGTACGTACTAATTAGTACACTATACCTACGAAACAAAACGTTTTTGGAATTATATTCCTCACCGCGTGTGCCGAATGGGAGCTACGCAGGAAAAAAAATGTCCGAGCGACACTTTTGCTGTCAAAGACCAGTCAACCCAAGTTTACAGCCAAACGATTACATCGTACCCTGTCTCTTTCTTCGCTTGTCTTTTTATTCGTGAAAAAGAATACAGGCATAAGTGTAGTCCGGCCGTAATGCAATATAATGTTTTGGGACCGAAATGCAATCGAAGCGCTACAATGTGTGTGCATTTCCAAATGTTATTCCGTCCGACTTTAAATTGTTTCATACATAATATAGCGAAAGGAACTGCTTTCCTACCGGGTGTCCCATTGACACCTCTCGTATTTTACATTTGTTTTTAGTATTCTCTAACCTAACAAAGTACGCCACCGCGTCATGTGCATGTCCTGCGCAATGGAGCACCATCCAATTTGTGCGTATCTTCCAAAATAAACGTAATAACTCTGTGTCGTTGTTTTATTTCCGAGTTTATTGTGTTTCAGCTGCAGGATGCAGTTAAAATAAGTGAAGAGCAAAACAAAAGCTTCCGTTTGTCATAAAAAGCTGCTTTGATTGAGATTGGTCAATACAAAATGTGTTATGCTGTAGTTCTTCTCCATAACTTTTCTCGATAAACCTCTTGGCATTGATTACTTTATTTTTGATACGTATTGCAGCAAATACAGTGTTTTTTTTTATATTTTAGTAGTTTCAATTCAACAAATAAGCAATATTTGCATTGACATATAATAGGTCGGGGAAAAAGTCTTTTCGCATTATAGTATGTATGAACTTGTAATAAAATCTCTTTGGCTATACTATTTGTATCTGGCTGGTTTTGGTATCATTGAAAGTTTAAATTTTAAAGAATATAATTCCAAATTCAAATTAGGAAAATGTGTGATTCTCATTTGTTTTTCGTACTGTCAAAATGAGTGAATCTAATGAAGAAATTCGATACATTTTAAAATTTTACTACAAAAAAGGTAAAAATGCAACGCAAGCCGTGAAAAAAATTTGCGATGTTTATGGACCTAGTGCAGTGTCTGTGAGAGTAGCACAAATTTGGTTTAAGCGTTTTCAATCCGGAAATTTTGATGTCAAAGATGCACGTCGCTCTGGTCGCCCTATTACGGATAAAATGGATGCCATTTTTGAAAAAGTGGAGCAAGATCGGCATATCAGTAGTTACGACGTAGCTGAAGAACTAGGAATTGACCACAAAACAGTTTTGGCGCATTTGAAAAAAACTGGTTACACAAAAAAGCTCGATATTTGGGTACCTCACGAGCTCACTGAAAGAAACCTAATGAACCGTGTACTCATTTGTGATTCTTTATTATGACGTAATGAAACCGAACCATTTTTGAAGAAGCTGATAACTGGTGATGAAAAGTGGATCACGTACGACTAGAACGTGCGAAAAAGGTCGTGGTCAAAGGCCGGTCAAGCTTCACAGACTGTGGCGAAACCCGGGTTAACTCGCAACAAGGTGATGCTGTGTGTGTGGTGGGATTGGAAGGGCATTATTCATTATGAGCTGTTACCACCAGGCAGGACCATCGATTCTGAACTCTACTGCGAACAACTGATGAGATTAAAGCAAGAAGTTGAGAGAAAGCGGCCGGAATTAATCAACAGAAGGGGTGTGGTTTTTCATCATGATAACGCTAGACCTCACACATCTTTAGCCACTCAGCAAAAACTAAGAGAGTTTGGCTGGGAGGTGTTAATGCATCCGCCGTATAGTCCTGACCTTGCACCTTCAGATTTTCACCTGTTTAGGTCTCTTCAGAATTCTTTAGGCAGTGTCAGGTTAACATCACGAGAGGACTGCCAAAACCACTTGTCGCGGTATATTGATCAGAAGTCCCAATATTTCTATAGCAATGGGATCATGTCCCTACCTACAAGATGGCAAAAAGTTATCGAACAAAATGGTACCTACATACTTGAGTTAAATGTAAATAAACTATATTAAAAAATGTTTTGAATTTTCTTAAAAAATGCGAAGAAACTTTTTCCCCAACCAATATATTGCTCATATCGCTGCGTATTTGTTTTTTTTTGTAAGTTAAGCTTATCGACTCGCCTGAATGCCGCGTATCGTGATAAAAATACAGTATTTGTCCCATTATTTCTTACCACAAAGAATACTTTCCCAGTACTTTTTTATGAATGCTGCCAAGTGCGATGACATCATCGTGTCACTTTACCTGAGTTGCCACTGCATATCCCAAATCAATTATTATAAAAATTTATTACTTATTCTGTGCCCAAATATCGACAGCTATCGAAAACGCTGCTCACGCACGCTACATCCACTCCACTGCGTTTACGCTGGATTGATTCGTGTGAACATCGAGTGAGCAACACCTTATTGATTTTGAACCGTCTGATTGTTAGTAAGCACGCGATCACTGCGCAATAACGCATCTCTACCACCTAGTTTATGAAGAAGAATGTAGTGATTTAGATTATACGATCCAAAGCTTAATTGAGTGTGTTTCAACTTCTTATATACATCCTTTGATATTCTTATGTCATTAAAATTATCCCGCCCGAAATTATTATGATGAAGTAAAATGGGTGTACACGTCAAACGCAAAATAATTTATCCTACAAAGCTTTTAAGGGAATATTTGTTTACAAAAAATCTTTAGAGGATGGCAAATCATGGATATACGATAAGTTATCAAATGTACGGACAAAGCTCTCAGTTGATTTATTTAATGTGCAAAATATGAAAAACATATTTGTTAATTTGAGTGAGGAATCAGGCACGAGCCATTGTATGGAACTCGATCACCTTAATTCTGTATAGTTAGACGAGAAATATTTCCCAAAAGTTGTAGCTGATGTTGTCAGTGTCTTTGATTGTTATTATTTTCCTGATCTAATCTTCCTATATAAGGTTCCAGAAAAATCTGTGTACAGTTTATAACGAGACGTCAATTTTCTAGGATTAGAAATGTCTCTAGGATTATATTTGATTGAACCTATACATATTTTAATTGCCTGTTTGGCCAAGGTAAGTGAAACTTTACTAATGTTTTGAAGATTATTTATTGCATGCTGATTGGTTTCACCGCGCAGGGATGCCAAGACACATGACCCGCACTTCGGCATGAATGAAAAATGAATTATTTCGATTTGCAAATTCGCAGGCGTTGTTAGCAAATTGCATTTACACCATGCGAGTACGTAAATGTTACAAATTAATGCGTTTTTATGCTGACTTCTGTCCGGCTAGAAGTGCCGGTTCCACGCCAGTGCGTTTCGCCGTAACATAGGTACCGTGTGAAACGTATTCCCTTCGTTTGCAATAAGGCAGTGTTGCGTGGAGGAATTAATGCAAAGATTGCACAGATCTATACTTCGTCATGCACACTCAAGACTGCAAAAAACCGGCCAAGTGCGAGTCGGACTCGCGCACCAAATCTTGTATCATCGTACAAGATTTAACACAAAAAATCAGGTTTTTTGTTTTTTTTATTTTACCTATTAGTTGTTATAGTTGTTATAGAGCGGCTCGTAGCCTAGTGGCGCGGGACTGGCCTAGCGTACAAGAGGCCCGGGTTCAATACCGACATGCACCACTGTCTTTCTCTTTCCGAGTTCGATAAGTGCATTTCGTCAAGAATGCGAGCTGCTCCATGGTTCGGAATCCATGTAAAACTGTAGGTCCCCTTCCCCTACTAGGTGGTAGGGTTTAAGCCCGCCCGGGTTGGTACCATCGCATTGGATAAAAAGATGGTCGAAGCGGCAATTACAAATTGTCCGTGTTTTCCATCCAGTTCAATGTAGCCGTGCTCATAAAGGGAAGGTCCTGGCATGGCACCAAATTCCTTCGGGAATGTGGTGTATTGGGCTAATATCATAACGGTAGTTGTGTGGTATTAGCCATCCATGTCAGGTTGCATAAAAAAAAAAAATATATATATAGTTGGACGGACGAACGGAAGGACGGACGGACGGACGGACGGATGGACGGACGGACAGCGGAGGCTTAGTAATTAGGTTTCGTTGGCACCCTTTGGGTACGGAACCCTAAAAAGTACCACTTCGGCATGGAACCTAATTCCTTCGTCCAGTGTGTTAAGTTCCCATTGACTTATATAAATCATTGTTAGTTCCATTAAAAAAATCATGTAGATTAAGAACTAAGCGTTCATTGCACGCCATGAATCCGATATCGGTATTATTTGAGGGGGTACACAACGATGAACGTCTTTGAGAGTGCATGTTGTGCGTGCGGCTGGGATTGTCGAAATGGCTAATGATAAAATATGACAAATCCGAGTGCAGTGTATTGTCTCTGGATGATGAATAAACAATGAACATGTCAGCGGTTAGCCCCAAGTTTTTTAAGAAAAAATGGGTAGCTGTGCAGAGCAAAGGTGCACGCCTCACCTCGCGAAACCACGCTCAGCAAGGCACCATAACAGCAGATTTGCGGACTATCGCTGATCTATCAAGCTTGTTTAAATTACGTAAAAAAATTAAAGAAAATAAAAAAAATCCTGCCGCAAGAATATGAGATTTGGCCTCGGAAGGAGCAAAGCTTTATTTTGCCAGCATACGTGGGAAGAATGCGGCAAGACTTTTCGTAGCTGCCGCAGAAATACAGCAACCAATTCGAGATCGCATAATATTTAGTGCGCTTCCGCATCGACGACTATTCCGCGTTCGCTTCTCGGAAATGCGAAGGTGGAGCATGTGGAAGAGTTCTCGAGAGGAATTGACGTCCAGCCGCCAACTTTTACACGGGAAGTGGCTGGAGTCGACAGCCGTGTGCCGTGCTCCGTCTCGCCGCACCACCGCGCCGTCTCCGCCACGCCCGTGCTATTTATTTATTTATTCTACTTCAATCCTATTCCTTTAAAAAACAAAGTGAAGTTCTTTTTTTTTCGTTAACCAGCAGGTGCATTCAAAAGGATAAAGCTTAAGACGTAAGGCCCACGGAATATGGCTTTATCTAAGGATTAACATAAATAACCGCAGCTCGTAATACGAGTAGTTATCGTTTTAACTAACCTAGCATAAGGAGGAAGCGAAAATATGCATTTTCCATACACAACAATTAAAAAAAATCTTTTGGGACAAAAATTATTGTTTACAAGAAATACTTTTATTCACACCCTAAATATATAAGTAATAAAGCACGTATGATGTCATTGAACTAAAATCGTTTTACATTTTTACACTACAAACGACGGCATTATTCTTCCTTTCTTCTACCATAGAGCAGCACCTATACAATCGGCAACACGCGCGGACGCCGTGACGGGTGTATTGAAACTGACAGCTCAGGTACTCTAAATTGTTCGAATTAGAGTACCTGACTTGACACGCAGGGGAAAGCTTAGAACTCGGCTTAGAACGGATCTAAATGTTTTTTTCATATCGATGTATGATGTACATCGGGACCAAAGAAGCCAACCTCCAAGGTTCCTACCAAAACTAAATAGATCTCTGACAAAAACTGTACTTACTCTGACACCACTCACACAGCACAGGCCGATTTTTTTGCAAGCAAACGTCAAATAATATGTCTGGCCAAAATGAATCTGGGACAGATTAAACGGCCGTATATTAAAAGCACATGCAACTTCACAAGATACGTCAACTATCTTATAGACATTTTACTAATTTGTAACAAAATCTAAATTAAAGAAAGATCTAAATTATTACTAAATAAGAATAAAATTAAAATTGAATTAGGCGTCCAACAATACCAAATGACGAAAACCTCGACGAGGCCGAAAAGCTAATTAAATATACGAGGTTACCCACAAGTGGCGTGCACCAAAAACCGCTATCATGTCAATTGTTATTTTTGCAAACGGTGCGTTGCAGAAAAGATTGGGCGGAACATCTAAAAACATTGGATACCTATCTATATTGGGCTCGAGGATATTGGAATACGAGAATCAGGAGGTTTATCTCTGTATCTAGAAGTGGCTTTAGTGTGGGACCATGTTAAAGTTAAATGCGGTGGCAGGTTTATATTTAAATATTAGCATGGCAGTCATAGTTTGAATTAACCATGATGAAAATTTATTTCAATATATTTATTTTATTAAATATTGAATGTCAAAAACATTTAAATTTTCAGTATACAAATGTGTATTTGTGGTGACGCTTAGCTTGATGTACTAGCACCGGGAACTGTCCTCCGGAAACTTCTCTACACTTTAACTTGGCTAGGAACTCTTTCAACTGCCTGATGCGTCTTTGGCCTGACGCTGCATCTCGGACTAATCTGGCCGTCACAATATAGATTCATGTAAAAATCTCTCCGAACGCGCTTGTCGGTGCTCCAAAGGCCGAAGGCGACTATTGTGCCTCGTCTGCGTCCCCAATACATTATTTGACATTAATTTCCTATTACTGTTAAATAATGTATTCACACAAACGGGTACCAACAACCCGTATTTCTGCAAGAAGTGGCAAAAAAGTTTGTAAACTTAGACTATGTAAGTGGACGTTGAAAAAAATTCAGCGACATTTCTTGCCAGTTCTTCTTCGCCGTGAATGCTAAACTGGCTAATGATAAAATATGAAAAATCCGACTGTAGTTTGCTGCCTGTGGATGATGAATAAACAATAAACTGTCCAGTTTCCAATCGATAATATGACTGCAAGCCAAAAACGGAGGCATCACACATAGCGCCCCGGGGTGGTGCCACTAGGAACGACGGTGGGTCAACAAGACTGTTTGCATTCCCATGTCTCGTGTTGGCTCATCTCTGTTTGCGGCTGCTGCCAGAGTCGTGTCGGCTTCCAGGCCTGTGGGTGTATGAATGGGGCTTATAAAATGTCTCGGCTTCGGCGGCGAACGTTGGAAGACGCTCAATGGGAGATGTTTAGAGCGGTTGCTCAACTTCTGTGACTCGAGAACCGTACTGTGCTCGCTAATTATTCTTGAGAATATTTCTACACGATTGATGCTTCCTCTTTAATTTACGAAGGATTTCGTAACGACTGGTCAATAGATATCGGCTATTTTTATACGTACTATGGACGCATATGGCAGAGATTTGACGCATCCAAGTGTTGGTTGCCTTGCCTACCTATTGGGTAAGAAGTGAAATTAATTTTATTTTTAAATTTGCCAACATTGTAAAGAACATTCACTTTTCATATTACCAATATTCTACACTCATCATTTTGTGCCAAGATGGAAAGGCAGGTTAAATTACAAGCGAAGACCACTTTGTTTTACTTTTGATCGATTAGAACCATCTGAGTATATGATACTCCAAAATAGGCACATTGCCATGCATGACTGACGACCATAGCGTATTGCTTCAAAACTCAAAATGTACTCCCAATTTGAGCTGCGAAAATCCTCTCGATTTTCCCGCCAAAGTCGTAGTTGACAATCGTTTGTCATCACGCCGTGTTGCAACATGGCGGCAAGGGGGCCGCTAGCGGCGGCGCTTGGAGGAGAGGGAGAACTTCGCGGCGTAGACGACAACGCTCGCTAATTACAACAGCATGAGTTGCCCCGCTCATAAACTCAATTGGAGGGAATTGGAGTTGAGTCACATTTTAATATTCCCCGTCGAGACAGAGTTCTGTTACTGCAGCTGACCAAGTACCTATTCCATTCACCTTTAAAGTGCCTACTGGTCGATATACTAGTTGCTTGTATTTGTTTATGTTCGTGTTTCATGAATCACGGGATTTCTCAAATGCTCTAACTAGTATACACGGTCTGTCTACCATTTCGCCTTGCTTTGTGCTAATGTGTTGAACTAGGCGTATCTGTACCATACTTATTTTTGTTTTTTGCAGTATGTATAGCAATCTACATTTCTGTCTTTCTGTCTTTATTACATTACTGTCTTTCTCTTTCCGAGTTCGATAAGTGCATTTCGTTACAAATGCGAGCTGCTCCATGGTTCGGAATCCATGTAAAACTGTAGGTCCCCTTCCCCTACTAGGTGGTAGGGTTTATGCCCGTCCGGGTTGGTACCATCGCATTGGATGAAAAGATGGTCGAAGCGGCAATGAAAAATTGTCCGTGTTTTCCATCCAGTTTAATGTAGCCGTGCTCATAAAGGGAAGGTCCTGGCATGGCACCAAATTCCTTCGGGAATGAGGTGTATTGGGCTAATATCATAACGGTAGTTGTCTAATATATATATATAAATAAAAAATATACTAATTTCTCTGTGCGGAGCTTACCGAAATCGGACACACCCAGACCACCCACACAGCACGACACCGTTCCAAGTACAAAATGGGACTAGGCTAGCTAAGTCCGCAAATATCTGACACAACTAAGTGAAATTAACGAGGGTATAAACAACATACACATAAGCGCAGATCGTAAATAAGAGCGTTGAGAAATACCTAAATTGAATAAGATCTAGACAACCTCTCTCGTGGTTTATGGGTTTAAAATGATTACCTCGAATATACACACTGCACAGCCTCCATCGTCTCGCAGCAGCTTCTCTGAGTGTTGAATTTATTTTAACGGTTATTTAATTTCAATTTAAAACACTTTATTAATAATACATTCATACATCATGTGTACAAATGGGAAGCGTTCTCATTGTGATGGTTAATTAGTTCCCACCAAAACGGCTTAGCAAATTTAACCTGGCTGTTTCCATGCGTTCTAATAGTGCTCCACTTTTAACCATGTTTTATTCGCTTAGAAGACATCAAGATGAATCAGCACGCGATAAAAAATAAATAAATCGTCGATAAAGCAACGAATATTAAGGTGGCCCAACCCGGCGGGACGAACTCATTCGCGGGCACGGTACAAAACCGTGCTGTTGCGCTCTGGGACCTTCGCTGTTTAAAAAAAAAAAGACAGGCTCCGTGATGAGGAAGATGCAACGTGTCCACAAAAAAGACAATGTGCATAGTGTATGATTTGATAAGATTTACGAAAATTTTAATTACAAAACGACTTACAGCTAAAAGTAAACCACGACCGCTTTAGTCAAAAATCTAACAAAAACCAAATAGATTATAAATCTTGATTAAATAAGCTATGTCTGACGACTAATCTTTTTAAGATGTTCTTACTTTATCATTGCGTCATCCACCTCCATAGTTATTGTATAAAACGCGCGAAAAATTCGAACTTTAGGACCTTATAACTTAGAAACCAAACACAATTGTACAGTGCCAACGGTCATCAGACATCTAGTTCGATCAAATAAAGCTATTTTGAGCAAAACTTGGGATCTCTGACAAGAAATATGGGCGTGATCTTCTTTCCCCGTTTGTATGGGGAGTTGAGCGGAATGGGCCACCTTAAGCCAGGGATATTGAAAAAGTAAGGTAGGCAACCTTATCGCATTTCGCTCTATAAATTTTGCCTAATTCTCTGGAGAATATCAATGTCAATATCCTTCCGTAGATGGGGATCGAACTTGCAATACCAGAGTTTAATAAACCTTGTCTATCAACAAAATTTCCTTTGGATAAGGTCTACTCAATGACAAACTCACTTCGAGTGAGTTAGTGTAAAAACCGGCCAAGTGCGAGTCGGACTCGCACACGAAGGGTTCCGTACCATTGTATGGGCCCCCCCTTTAATAATTTTTTTTATAATGTTATCTATTTGTTGTTACAGCGGAAAAATAAATACATAATTTGTGAAAATTTCAGCTTCCTACCTGTTACGGTTCATAAGATACAGCCCTGTGACAGGCGGACGGACGGACGGACGGACGGACGGACGGACGGACGGACGGACGGACGGACGGACGGACGGACAGCGGAGGTTTAGTAATAGGGTTCCGTTTTCACCCTTTGGGTACGGAACCCTAAAAACTATTGTTTTTAGTCATGTCTAGTCTTCCATTTGGCTTGACAAGAGGGTAGCCTTATTCCTTTAGTTAGGAGGTTGTGGTAAAGGCGTGGAAATTTATTTAATTCCATTAAGCAAGTAACAGGAATTCTCGGAATTAAAATGTGGATGTGTATTGAGCAAACTTCCTCCCACTGCCCACAGTGCCCACTAAACTTGCATCCCTAAGATTGTCTCTACAATGATAGAGACGGCTTCAGAGTTATCTTTTGCATATTTGTCCCTAAGTGAGATGATAGAACTAGACGGTAGCACAACTCAATGGCTTACGTGGTTCTCGAATGTAATTTACAGTTTGTATTTTAGCAAGATGAAACAATAAGCCTGGTTTTCACCAAGTACAGATTTGTTTACACATAAAGACTTTTATTATTAACGTGCTGATTATCCTGTACTAGTATCGAGCAAATTGGTGGTAGAGACCCTGTGTCTTTAAAAATAGACATTTTCAATTACAGAAAGAAGAACCATAACGCCAACTAAACTACAACATCCTGATCGCAGCCTACTTCCTTCACACAAGCCGAGACAAAAAATATAATTGCTCGCTTCCTAAATTAGATGATAGAAGCTACGCCCACTACGACCGCCATTGTTTCAACTCGCGGCGTCTGGAACGCTCGGGCGCGAGCCTGCGGGTCGTTGAACTGCGAAAATATCGCGCGCCTGTCAGTTTATATTCTGTGCCCGCCGCGTCGGGAGACGGGGTGTAATGTGAAGTAATGCTAATTATGTATTGTCAAGGAATACTAATGACTTTGAGGGAGGCGAGATACAGTAACGTCGGTTGATAGATAATACCTACAATCGGAGTCTTAATTTCAATATGCGCAGGTAGTTACCGATATTTCTTGAAGGATTTTCAATTATTGTTTCATTTATTTATTTTTACTTTTGAACAGTCAGCTAATACGAGAAACATAACTGAGATCAAAAGTCTAAAATAGCAATTTACTGTGTGGCTTTTCAATTTCATATCGGCATTGGGCCGGAGAATGCCCGAGATTTTGCCGATAAACATACTTTTTTTTAAATTAGAAAAAAAATACTTCTGGGATTTTGGTCCGTGACTTCTGATCTGTGGTAGCCTCGATAAAATGTTCTCTCAACCGATTTAATTATGCGATAAACTTTGATATTATTATTTTCCTATGTTTTCAAAATGCATGAAGACGACTAAAATATTGGTTGTCACATTTCCAAAATTTGCCTTCATTCGGCCAAAACAACTGATTTTCCTCAATGTCCTTCTCTAAATATTGAATTTAATCTGCATTTTAATAATTCAAGCCACATTTTAAAATTTGTTGACGTTGATGGTCATGCTTTTAGCGCATAACGCTTCCTGAGCTTTCATATTTTAGGTAGGTAGTACATACCATTTTATTATAATTTTCGATACACATTCGAGATGGTTTGCTGCCTGCGAGGAACGGCTCAACTTACCTGAAAAAAGATACAAGAAGTTAAGTTTCAAAAAGAAATAAAGAGATCATACAATTACGATAATAACTTTTAAGAACAATATAAATTATGATTAGGACGAAGCAGGATGAAGGCAAACAATTTTAGAAAGAAACCAAGTATACATACTAATAAAACAATCATAATACATTTTTGACCACTATTTCTTAACGGCTATGGCAAGAAATTTTACGAAAAAATTAAAAAAATCTTAGTTTGATTTGGCCATTGATGTAGATATAATTAAACCTTAGCTTTTGCCCCCTACATTTTAACAATTACAACGTGTTTTCTCTATTGTGTAAGTAATGTACGGTTATGCACCTGACACTGGAAATAGAGGCACATTCCAAATCACTTTCTGTTTAATTAAAGTAGACTTTGTAAATTGAATATTCGTGAAAATTTCAAAATCTTGAAAATATGTGATTGTACCTACATAAACATTACCGATTAATTAATTAGCGTTTCAGCGACATCTACATTTGAAGCATTGCAATTAGATTTTGAAAATAATCTGAAAACGTTTTTAGTCGTGACGTTCGTCGGAAGCAGGATTCGAACCTGACGACAGCAATAAGATTTATATCACATCATTGCAGTCAAAATGCCTTAGCGTAGGATCAATACACGAAGTCATCAGCGCCATCTAGTGTAGATAGATGAATCATTTTGTTAATTCGAATATAATCGAGAAATTCGTGGGCATGTAAACCAAAGGTCGCAGATTCGAATCCTGCTTCCGACGAATGTCACTACCAAAAACGTTTTCAGATTATTTTCAAAATCTGATTACAATGCTTCAAATGTAGATGTCGCTGTAACTGAAATTAATGAGATAACGGTAATGTCGTATCCATTGCATACATACAATTATCAAATTAGCGATTAAGTCATTACCAGCATTGTTCTACGTATTTGTCTCTTCTAAAAATTGCATTTTTTTTTTTCAGTAAATTGCATTTTCAAATGGTTTTCCAAGACTTACAGCATATTTACATAATAGCGGATTGTATCCGGAGCGGAGGCAACGCGGTGCTATTCCAACCGGTAGGTTCGCTTCTCGGCGGCATTTTTATCTTGATTAGTAACCACACCTTCTTTCCGCCTAGCGCTCACCAACCAGTTTCCAGAGCGCACCATTCATTCATGATCCACCCATAGCGATGACTAATACATGTTTTTGTATGTTAAGCGCGTCATATGGCGTACGCCAGGACCTAAAGGTGCTCCACGACGCCCATGGGTTTTCGAACATTCAGTGGGCTGCGAAAACCATGCCGGCCAGGTGCTTCCTCACACCACGTTTGAAGGTCGTAATTTCGGGGAAATACCTCAGAAGGGAATTAATTCCATTGTTTCCGACCCTATAGACCCTATAGATCTAGAGGAACGATGGGTTCTTATTTTTGGAACACAGCCAAATACGCCGCATTCCCGAAGTAATTCGGTCCCATGCCAGGACCTTCCTTTTACGAGCACGACTACATTGAACTGTATGGAAAAACGGACAACTTTTAATTGAAGCATCGACCACCTTTTCACCAGATGCGACGGTACCAACTCAGTTTTACACCGATTCTGAACCATGGACCTGGGGGTCCATTCAGAGCAAGAGTGAGTTCGAGTTCGGGAGTGAGTTAACCTAAAAATAGCTGGGAAATATATTATTATTTAAATAACGGAACCGTTATTTATGCTTCCAACGTATTTACGGGACAAACCAGATTTTTACCTAACTGTAATGATGTTCTATAAGTGTGGAAACATTAACTATTTAAAAAAGTGAGTTGATATTTAGTGACGAATTCGAACTCACTCTTGCTCTGAATGGCCCCCGAGATCGCATTATAATAGGTATCATTTGTCGCATTCGTAAGGAAATGAGCTTATCTAGCTCAAAAAGAGAAATAAAGTGGTGTATGAACGGGCGGAGATTAAATCCACCACCTCTGGCATGAGAACCAAGGCCCCGGGCCTGGGAGCCCATTCAGGTAAGAGTGAGTTCGAGTTCGGGAGTGAGTTAACCTAAAAATTGCTGGGAAATATATTATTATTTAAATAACGGGGAGTCCATTCAGAGCAAGAGTGAGTCGAGTTCGGGAGTGAGTTAACCTAAAAATAGCTGGGAAATGTATTATTATTTAAATAACGGAACCGTTATTTATGCTTCCAACGTATTTACGGGACAAACCAGATTTTTATCTAACTGTAATGATGTTCTAGATGTGTGGAAACATTAACTATTTAAAAAAGTGAGTTGATATTTAGTGACGAATTCGAACTCACTCTTGCTCTGAATGGACCCCCGGTTCTCACTCCCGAACTCGAACTCACTCTTACCAGAATGAGCCCCTGAGCTGAGAGCCGCTTTTCAATCAATTTATTGTTTAGTCCTACACCGTAGGCTTGGTGCAATTATCTACATAACAAATCCAGAATCCTCACATGTAGACTATTTTGCACGGGTAAAACTATCTATGGTAAAAGGCAATGTGAACGCAAACGAACCATTTTGAGCATGTATGATATCAATTTGGAAATTAAATAAATTTGCTTCTTCTTCAATATTTGATGTGAGGATTCTCGAAATGAGCATTTGTAAAATTACCTTGATATGCAAAGCTGAAATTACCGCTTATTAGGGTTCCGTACCCAAAGGGTGAAAACGGAACCCTATTACTAAGCCTCCGCTGTCCGTCCGTCCGTCCGTCCGTCCGTCTGTCACAGTGCTGTATCTCATGAACCGTAATAGGTAGGCAGCTGAAATTTTCACAGAGTATGAATTTGTTTTACCGCTATAACAACAAATAGGTAACATCAAAAAATAATAAAAATTAAAGGGGGGTCCCATACAAAAAACGTAATTTTTTTGTGATAAATCTTGTACGATGGTACGGAACCCTTCGTGTGGGAGTCCGACTCGCACTTGGCCGGTTTTTTATTTTATTCGATAGTGGCGCCATCTAGCGTTTGTTCTCCAGTGAAATTATTGCATAATATTGAAAAAACTATTCCAAACAACCTATCCACCATCGAAACAAAAGTTTTTTTTTTATAAATTTTTTATTTATAATAACATTACTTAATTTATAGTTTGAATGTAACATTTTCATAATAATCACTGCAATAAAAACATACCGATAAATTGGAATCAAACTTAGTTTTCTGATGTCATAACTAGTTCCGGCAGTTACGGGAGATGGCGCTGATTAAACAATATAAAAACATGTTTTGGAAGCAAAAATGCATTCCATAACTTGGTTAGTATAAAAAATATAGAAAATTATGAGTTATGAGTTCAACGAGTTCAAGTGAAATTATGAGTTCAAATAAACTTACGTAAACGTTACTAAGGCACAGACTAATTAATAGTGCTAAGATCAGTGAGTTTCTGTCCGTATTATTTTAGCCACTATTGCCTGGTGGTGCGAAATAACATTGAATACAAATGTTCACGGAATACTGAAAATATTATATCCTCAACATTCAGTGCAAATGCCACTTTTTAAACGTGTAGCGACATCTATGCTCATTCGAACACAACATAAATTAGAGCCACCTAGTGGTGTCAGTTGGAATTAGTTAACATGTTCGTTTCGCTACTCGGTACTAGATGGCGTTGTACCACGTAATTTAAAATTGAAACAAATCGTATGTCTTTGGCAACTAGGAAAAAGAGAACATTAATCAAAATAACAATGATTTACAGTAATGATGAAAACAAAGAATCATTGTTGAAGTATTTCTCATCTACATATTTTCAACCAAACCTTTGCAGATATGTCGTCTTCCAGTGTGTTCTTTATGTTGGATGCTCAAAGGGTATTTTTTTTATTTATAAGAATGAAAAACAGAGACAGACAAACTGTATAGAGAGTAGGTTAACATTCAATTAGCCTATTTATTCCTCACTTGAACATTACTAAACTAGGTGTGCTCTTGAGTCAGAGCAACGTTTCCCGATGACATGAGACTAACTTATTCGCGGGCACGGGACGAAATAGTTATAAGGCGCTCGCGGGCAATAGTAATATAATATGCAATTCAAATAACGGAAATGTTATTTGTACATCCATCGTATTTATGGGACAAACCAAATGTTTACCAAACTAAAATGATGTTCAAGAAATTTTAAAACATAAACTATTTAAAAAAATTAGTTTATATTTAGCGACGAATTCGAACTCACTCTTACCTGATCACCCAGCGAGTGTTTCACCATGGTTACCCCCAGAGCCTCTATTACGAGTTACAAACCACTCGTCATTGAATAGAGCAGGCATTTGAAGGATACACTAAGCCCCGGTTGCACGAAGAAACGGCTGAGTTAATCAATGTTCAAACACGTCACTTTGAGTGGACCGCATTCCTTCCATACTGTCCAGACAAAGTGACGTGTTTGATCATACTTTGACGTTGATTTTGATTTTTTGTTCGTTCGTGCACTCGGCCCTAAATCGCACGCCCATGGATTTTTATATTTGTGTAGAAATATAAAATAATATTAATGTTTTGAAAATGTATATATATCTACACAAATATAAAACACTGTGGACAGGCGAGTAAATGTCCTTCAAATATCTGATCTAGCAAGGATAAGCAGCATACTCTGATGTTACATATTTTATGCAATTTGTCGATTTCGATGTGTCGATTTTATAAAATGCACGCCGCTCCGAAAAACAAATTAATTTTAAAATACCAACGTTATTAAAAATATTACCAGTCTGCCAATCGTGCATTTTGTGCCTGCACTGGCCTGTAACAAACCACAGTAGCACGTGGTTCGTCCATCTTTCATGTAGCAACGTATCGATGTGATGTTTAGTGTCATGTATAGTGTTAGGCATTTAGTTACAAAATATATTGTTGTAAAACTAAATTATTTTGATTATCAAAAACCTCATATAAATACAACGTTATTATATCATCGTCGGTCTGTCAGTTGTAATCTGAGTGTGAGAATGTACACAAACGGCACAGATCTAGGGTTGCCATATCTAAAATTTGGCAACCAGGACAAGACGTGAAAATACGCGTTAAAATCCCGGATTTTAGAGCCCAGAACCCGGACATTCCAACAGGTTTTTTAAGCAGTCAGTGTATTAAAAAACAGTTGAAAATATCATTAATCACCTTTTTATTTATTTACAGACATTTATCATCATTTTAAATGTACTTACCTATTAAAACAGAATATTATTACAGTTGTTACAAATTATTTTACAAATCAGTTAGAATTTGTAACCCCGGACTACAAATGAAGCCCCGCCCGGACGCTCCCCGGATGCCCTCTAAACTAGGAAAAATCGGGGAAACCCGGACGGATGGCGACCCTACACAGATCTATCACATTACCTGCTGACCACATGTCGAGATTAGATTGAAAAGCTGACTAATACCCACAGGTTAAGTCTGATACCTGACCTACTGTTATAATAATAGGCCAACACATCACCAAAGAACTAGGTGCCATGCCAGCACCTTTCTCATATTCCACGGCGTAAATGAACTGAATGGAAAACACAGACAATTCTCATTCAACGCGATGGTACCAACTCGGACGGGATTAATCCTATCACCTGTAAATAAGAAAGGAGACCAGTTGGTCTGCGGCATCTTTTCAGCTAACGGAAAAATGTCAATATCTTGACCTTACTAAACTCGAAGCGATGTAGAGACGAGTACGGTTAGTTAAATTTGGCATACCTATAAGGTATAGTTTTCCAGGAAACGCGTGAAGCTAGCGGCGAAAGTCGTCAGTTCACGTGGAGGTCTAACAAAGCGTCGGTCGAAGCAGTGGAAGCTTTAAAATAGTGCACGGTTGGCGGACAATTAGTGTTAAAAGTCAAGGAAAGCGTCGTTACTCTGCGGTCGAGAGGCAACACAGTTTCACAACGGCGACGACGACGCCATGCACCGGCCGGCCGCGGCTGGCAGCTCGGAATAATCTGCGATCTGTCGTCGGGTCGCGTCAAGCACGCGAGCGAGCGGGCGCGGCGTGCACTCCCCGAAATACATTTCTTGATTTTTCTAGGTCTCTCTATTTTACTGTAGACCAAACAATCGCGATGCAATGAAATGCGAATGCGAGAATATTGATTGAAAACGCGAATATGTTGTGCGTTTCATCATATAAGTCAATGGTTTCATCCAACAATGACTTATTTTGCTCTTTTGGGGGCTGCAAAAACCATGCCAGCCGGCCCAGTTACCTATGATGTCAATGAGCCGGCCAGGTATTTCTTCAAATTACTTTTGAACTTTGCGTTTGAAAGACCGAATGTATTTTGGTAGAAATATCTCTTTCAACTAGCCAGACATCATGTCTTCATGAATAGATTGAACAGCACTCGTCGAGTTTGTTATTTATCCTCACTCAGGCACTGCTTACTACATGAAGGGACTTGAGCGCCTGCATGAGGTGTCCTAGTGAAGACTTTGTCCTGCACGGGGCCTTCATAAGGACACCAAGCCAAGGTTATCCACAGCTAGATTATACCGATGTCCACAGTTCATTCCTCACACAATGACGTTTCAAGTCCACGGATGCACAAAACTGCAATTAGTGCACATTCGTTGATACACCTCAGCCAAATAATAAATGACATACACTATGCATCAGCGAAGGCCTACGTTCAAAAGTGGACGGCCAAAGGCTGAATAATGATGTTAAGAAACATGTAGGTTAAGGTTTTTTTATATTGATAAAACTAGAATGTTTTTCATTTTGCATACATTCTGTTGGCAACACTCAAGGGTTGGCAACACTCCAGTGACGCGGAGCGGAGTGAAGTTGCACCGGAAGACGGAGGCGGCGGAAGGGGGTTGACCGCCATGTTGTTCAGAGTGAAGACGGAAAGGAAGAGCTCTCCACGTGCAATTGAGTCTCATCTGTTTTAGGCTCATTAGAGTATATCCTGATATTACAATCATCTGCAGTATTGACCCTTGGTTTAATTAGATAACATCAGAAGTGCCGAACCGAACTCAGTGCAACATGAGTCGCGAGTCTCACGATCGTGGGAAAAGTAGTAAGAAGAAACGTGCCCGCTCGCCATCCACGAGCTCAAGTTGCTGCTGCGATAGCTCAGGGACGCCGCCAGTATCTAAAAAGCGTAAGAAATGTAGAACGGTCACTGTAAGTAGAAACTCAATCACGACAAGCACGATGATTCCGGAGAGGGGCCTTCCCGCTCGACTCCCCATACAGGCGTGGAAGGGGGCTCGTGCCCATATTTCTTGTCAGAGATCCAAAATAGCTTTATTTGATCGGAATGGATGTCTGATGACTGTTGGCATTGTAAAATTGTGTTTGGTTTCAAAGTTATAAGGTCCGAAAGTTCGATTTTTTCGCGAGTTTTGTACAATGATTTTGGAGGTGGATTGCTCAATGATAGAATAAGGGCATTTTAAAGGGATTGGTCATCAGACATGGCTTGCATCATGAAGATTTATAAAAAATTTGGTTTTTAAGTAAATATGCTTTTTCTTGCTAAGCATGTACGTAACATAACGTAACGCAGGTATAGCGTTAAATAAATGTATGTAAGTAAAGCTTAAATACTGTGTTAGAAGGAGGCAATGATTGCGGAAAGAGGGACTGTAGGAAAATTCCAAATTATGGGTATAAAGCAGGTGAAAAAATGTATTAGACGCAATACCCGCGAATGGTATGTTTTGCTGGTTTGGGTCCAGCCTTGCAGTATATTCGTAGAGTGGTTCTTTTTACACGGATCTTTTTTTAATTAATGTGTCCTTGCTTCACAGTCGATTATACATACATACATGTCACATTCCTTGAAATTTGGTTTTTGTTAGATTTTTTTACTACCGCGGTCGTGGTTTGCTTTCGGCTATGAGTTGTTTTGTGATAAAGGTTTTCGTAAGTCTTGCCAAGACAAGCGCGGTGCGCATTGTCTGATTTGTGGACATGTGGCATCCTCCTCACAACGGAGCCTTTTTTTTTGTTTGGGGCAGAGAATGTCTCGGAGCGCATAAGCACAGTTTCGTGCCGTGCCTGTGAATGAGTTGGTCCCGCCAGGAAGGGCCACCTTACGGATAATGTGAATGATTGGCTAAATATCATAAAATCCTACGCATCTGCATCATCTTGGTCAGATAATATGATTCGTTATCAAGCTTTAAATAAGATAAATGTCCACCAAAGTTGTTGTAATACTTATTGTTTCGGACGCGTTCCGAGTGGATGAATTGGGGGTGGTCTGATTGGGGAAAGAAGATCACGGCAACTTTTTAGATCAAACCAAACATGTTTGAGCTGCTAAAACATTTTTTTAATTCAAAGCCGAACGAGAATCAGTATCTGTATGAATAATTTTTGAACAAAGATTTAAGATTGACGGACTATGTTGGGGACAATAATTTGAGCGCGTCCGTGGAGGCTAGTAGTTTATTCCTTGTGACAATTTAACTAATTTTTTTTACCGACGCACACAAATCATCATCTAAACGAGAATTGGCAGTCAAACCAGCTTATACCACCATACCATATCTTTTGTTCCGCGAAACAGCGCGTTAGGCAGTCAGCGACTGTTACAATATTATATTCGCGGTGGTGACCATACACGAGCTCAATGTAACGCTGCATCTACAAGTGAGTTTTGCAAAAGAAAAGGTCACACAGAGTCGATGTGTTTTAAGAAGTAAAGTCAGTGTAGCTGATTTGTTACTATCGGTCATATTACATTATACGGATATAAGTCACAAGACTGTAATAGTCAGGAGATGCCGAGAGTAACATAGATATCGTCAAAAATTATGACCTGTTAGGTAACACTGACCACCGGAAAACAAGCCGTGGTCCTCGCTGGGTCGCTACCAAGAAATTAATTTGGAAAATTATTTAACGTAATCAAGACGGTCATTTTGCAATAGAAAAACTTTAGAGCGTGTTGGCAAGGTATTGTGTTATTTTTTTAATATATTTTACATATCTGAAATCAACTTCTTGGTTGCAAAATTGTGCAATTCGATCTAAAATTTCAAGCCGAACGATGGGATGAGGACTGATCATACTCAGGAAGATACGTCGATGGCGGGATGAGTAGCAGGTGTTCTGTAAGGACGACCTGGACAAACTCAGGAAGACACGTCAAAGATGGGATGAGTAGCAGGTGGTCATTTGGACGAACCTGGAGTGCCTCAGGAAGACACGTCAAATACAGCTTGGGTTTACATGTCGAATGCACTTTACTGCTAAAGAAGGTACTAGATATTGGTGTATAATGCGCATTGGGACGTTCAAGTTGACAAATCGAGGAAACGAAGGGATGAGTGCAGGCGGTCCGAGGTGGGACGAACCTGGTACCTCAGGAAGAAACGTCGAAGAGTCGAAGGTCACTTGGAGGGTCATGCAATGTGGGCTGTATGCTACCAATATCTACAACGATTTTATTGGGTTTTCAATATAGAAACAAATATCTGATGGAACTGTTTGTATGTTTCCAGTTTAGTCATTTCGCTGAACAGACCGTGTCTGAGGGCAGACACAAATGCAGCATGGCCGTGTTGGCAACACTCAAGGGTTGGCAACACTCCAGTGACGCGGAGCGGAGTGAAGTTGCACCGGAAGACGGAGGCGGCGGAAGGGGGTTGACCGCCATGTTGTTCAGAGTGAAGACGGAAAGGAAGAGCTCTCCACGTGCAATTGAGTCTCATCTGTTTTAGGCTCATTAGAGTATATCCTGATATTACAATCATCTGCAGTATTGACCCTTGGTTTAATTAGATAACAATTCAAAATTGTAAATCGTGGCGCGGACCGACTACAGAAATTCTACAGGATTCGTTATTTTAGGAGGAATGTATGTAGACAGTGCAAAGGTGCATGTTATTAAATTGGGAACGGGGAAATAGCGTTATGCAGCTCCGAAGAAAGAGAAACAGCAGTATGTTCACTCCTTCGGAATACCCAAGGGCATCCCAAGGGTAAGGAGCCTTGTCCTAGTGGGTGTTATTGTAGGGAATAATAATATCCGACGGGTTTCCACAGTCTTCGGTAAACTTTGAAGGACTACTTAAAATACAAATTTCAAAAATTCCAAGGCAGTCTCGTGAATGTTGCGCCGAAATAAAAGAAATATGAAACCTTAATAAAACGAAAGATTTTGTGAGCAACCTTCAAACGTCAAACTCCTCGCGCACCGTTCAGTGCGTGACGTCACACCGGACACTGCGAACGAGGACGCGTCCTCAAACTGGCGTTCGACAAGCACATTTACTTACGTCACCTTTGCCGCCTTGTCGTGTGGAGAGATCCTCGCACAGCACAGACCTTTGTAATACATTTTGCGCACACGTTACTAGAAATTCAATATTTTTGAAACGTCAACCAATTTCTTCGTGCCCGTGCTCTGGGGGTCACCATGGTCAATTTACTCGCTGGGTGAACGGGCAAGTTTCATTTGGTACCATGCTAACTGGTAGATTTCAGTTCACTTGGCCGATTTTTTTTTTTTGCGACCTGACATGGATGGCTAATACCACACAACTACCGTTATGATATTAGCCCAATACACCTCATTCCCAAAGGAATTTGGTGCCATGCCAGGACCTTCCCTTTATGAGCACGGCTACATTAAACTGGATGGAAAACACGGACAATTTTTCATTGCCGCTTCGACCATCTTTTCATCCAATGCGATGGTACCAACCCGGGCGGGCATAAACCCTACCACCTAGGAGGGGAAGGGGCCTACAGTTTTACATGGATTCCGAACCATGGAGCAGCTCGCATTCGTAACGAATTGCACTTATCGAACTCGGAAAGAGAGACAGTGGTGCATGTCGGTATTGAACCCAGGTCTCTGGTACGCTAGGCCAGTCCCCGCGCCACTAGGCTACGAGCCGCTCGTTTGCCTTTTTAGGGTTCCGTACCCAAAGGGTGCCAACGGAACCCTATTACTAAGCCTCCGCTGTCCGTCCGTCCGCCTGTCACAAGGCTGTATCTCATGAACCGTAATAGGTAGGCAGCTGAAAATTTCACAGTGTGTGTATTTATTTTGCCGCTATAACAAATAGGTAAAATAAAAAAAGCCCCACTTTAATTTATATTATTATATAAATTTACCTATTTGTTGTTATAGTGGAAAAATAAATATATAATCCGTGGAAATTTCAGCTTCCTACCTGTTACGGTTCATGAGATACAGCCCTGTGACAGACGGACGGACGGACGGACGGACGGTCGGACGGACGGGCAGCGGAGGCTTAGTAATAGGGTTCCGTTTTCACCCTTTGGGTAAGGAACCCTAAAAAATAAAAAAAATTAAGGGGGCCCCCCTTATTTTTTTTATTTTTGGTGTTGAATAATGTACGATGGTACGGAACCCTTCGTGTAAGAGTCCAACTCGCACTTGGCGGGTTTTTTTTAGAAACACCGGTATGGGTGGCTATGCTGAGATAGCAAAGGTAACTACTCAGAAAAATAAAACTCACCTCGCGAAGCCACGCTCAGAGCGGCACCATTCCAGTGGATTTGCGGACTATCGCTGAGCTATCAAGTAGGTATGCCATGGCATAGACAAAGGATGGCCATGGTAACCCTTTGGTATGGTACCTATAGTTCCCTGGAGTGTGATATGATGGACTAACGTCGTACGATGTCCCAATAACATTAAAACAGTATTACGGTTGCACGAAATGACAGAAACGTCATCCTCCTAGTTATAATGTCACCAAGCACGCTTCACCAAGGGCGAGAAAGGGGCGGGCATTGGAGCTAATCGAATATTCATAGCATCGCATAATTCTCGTTTTACTGCACAAAATCCATCGAGCATTCAATCGGTGCGCGCCCTATCCTGTGACGTCATCGCAGCCGCGGGCGCGGGCGGGTTTCCCGGAGCGTGCGCTCGGGGTGTCCGATGGCGCGTAATGCCAAGCGCGGGAGAAAATGACATTTCGCAGCGGGGTTGCCAGGGTGCAACGCATGCATGCACAGCAACGCACTCGATGTAGCCACACTTATCGATCACGTCTGCACGTGTGACATGAATGTCTCCCCGTTTGCCGCTTGTATTTTGGAAAACTCTGTAGTGGCCCGATATAACCGTTCTATGGTTTTTTAAATTCCGAGTAAGGAACCCTTATAATTTCGACATATCCGTCCGTTCGTCAGTATGTACAACCTCGTAAGTGCTTAATGTTTTAACGCTTTTAGGAGGCATTTGAGAATTGTATGAATTGTAAGCAATTTGGAAAAATAAATTTTTCACCGAGCCTATGCCCATGCATGAAACGGTGGAATGTTTTTGTATTTTATTATCCCATAGAGTGGGTTATCGTTGCCATACATGCACGGTAATGATAAGGGAGATTGTTTTCCAGTGAGTCTAGCGTTTATGATATGTTTAGCGTTCCCAGATAATAATTAGGCGCTCCTAAGGGTTGCAAACGCTAATGTAATCTTTAAAGTCTATCTACATAAATACAGTATGTTGCAACGGCCACTACAGAAATTTCGGGAGTGTCATCGTAGTTTTTCAAAGACAAAAAAATAGGAAAAAATCTCTAAAGTGTCTAGTTACGGAGGTTTTTATACAAAACTGCATTTAATTTGCCACAAACCTTTTGCGATAGTGAACTCGCAAGGGCATTACTCTGTTCAATCATTTTTTCTAATATTTCCAAGCACTTGCACAGGAAAAGGTTTTTGGTTTCTAGTTTCTCAATTGCATCGGGTAGGTATATTGCTGAAATTAATGACACGCCTAACACGTAAAACTACCGAATTATGCACTATCGAAGAAAAAGTACCAAAATATACAACAAAGCTATAAAAGTATATTATGCAATATGCATATACAAATGCATATAATCCGAAGTCTATTGATGACAGTAGGTGTGATATTACCCACCCATATGCAAATACATACAACGTTCCAACGTTCTTAGGAAACATTAGATTATTTTTACACTAATTTACTGAATTACTTTGTATGGAAAGTCTAACTTTTTATTTAGATGATATATTGCTTATTTCAATCCTATTCATCATTTTCCAAATTTTCTGTAGTGGCCGTTGCAACATTCTGCATATTATAAGATTTTTAATTTAAATATTATAAAGACAGATTATAGCATTATTTAACCTTGATAAACCTCGGATTGCGCATGACTTTTTTACAGTTGTTCAATAACACTACAAAATAGTTTGAAATGTTATCATCACGGTATAAATGTGATAAGGAAGCATTATAGTACCGATAATAACCTCTTATAGCGATCCGTAATCAACATCTTTGGATGGTATTTCGATGGTAATCCAAACGCCTAAAGCAATATAACTGCTCTGGAGTAGCCAAAACTTACATAAAATATGTGATATATCGGCTCTAATAAGAATCACTTTGTAGTTAGATGTGTTGTGTGGGTTGGGGTACTTAAGGTACGTAAGCATCAGAAAATTTCGCCTCCCATATAAACGTAGTTTAATAATCATTTGAAAACCACTGTAGCAATTTACTTGATATTTGGTATCACATATCTGGCAACAAATATCTGTGTCTGCATGCCTTTGTTTTTTCGGTAAATGTATCCTGAGTCAAACCACAGAGAAAACAAAATTCGTATGAAGATTTTGTTTTTGCTTTCATCTGATTCGGTTTGGAGTTTTCAAAAAAACAAAAGCGTGCAGACACAGATATTGCTTCCCTGATGTTAGATATTAAATATAAATTTTATTGGAACAGCGGTTTCTAAATGATCAGTAAACTACGTTTGTATGGGGAGCATAGTCGACGGGCCGTTCTTAAAACCGGCCAAGTGCGAGTCGGACTCGCACATGAAGGGTTCCGTACCATCTACACCAAAAAATCACGTTTTTTGTATGGGGCCCCATCTTTAATTATTATTATTATTTTATTTTACTTTGTTGTAATAGCGGCAAAATAAATACACACTCTGTGAAAATTTCAGCTGCCTACCTATTACGGTTCATGAGATACAGCCCTGTGACGGACGGACGGACAGACGGACGGGCGGACAGCGGAGGGGTTCCGTTTTCACCCTTTGGGTACGGAACCCTAAAAAGTAACACAAGTAGTTATGGCGTACGCCGCAGGCCGTCGCATACTCGTAAGAGGTGCCCGACGACGCCCTTGGGCTTTTGAACTTTCACGAGGGCTGCAAAAGTCACGCCGGCACGCCAGGTGCTTCTGGTGCTTCTTCTTCTGCCTCTACCTAGCGTAGTACTTTGAAGGAAACAGTACAACCTAGTAATAGTTTACCGTCCCTATAGATAAAGGATCTAGAGGATCTGTTGCTTCTTATTTTGGGAATGTTAATATTGCGTATGGAATATACATATTTTCATGCACAGTAAACACGATTAAATAATAAAAAATTAACCCATAACAAATATTATGTTTGTCAATTGGACTTTGTCGTTTCATTGTTCTTTTATTTTCTTTTGTCTGTTTTTGTATTTTTACTTTTACTTTTATTATTATCTGTTTTCAGCTTTTTGTTATTGAATTGTTTAGTTTAATAATGATTTACGCATGTTGTATAATATGATAAATATTTTGTCAGCCTCAATAGCCCAGTGGCGCGACACTTGGGCGATCGCTCTGCGAAGTTAAGCAACGCTGGGTCCGGTCTGGTCTTGGATGGGTGACCATTCGACCGTTGAGAGGCTGGCCGTGGTTCGGATACCACGTTAAACTGTAGGTCCCCTTCCTTACTTACTAGGTGGTAGGGTTAATCCCGCCCGGGTTGGTACCATCGCATTGAATGAACGATGGTCGAAGCGGCAATGAAAATTGTCGGTGTTTTCCATCCAGTTCAATGTAGCCGTGCAATATAAGGATGGTCCTGGCATGGCACCTAGTTCCCATGTGGTGTGTTAGGCTAATACCATGACAGAAGGTGTGGTATTAGCCATCCATGTCCAGTCACATAAAAAAAATAACATCTCTTAGAATTTACACGTAATTCTTATTTTATTATGTTATCTTAGTAATGTTAAGTGTATGATTCTGAATGTCTAACTATTAAATAAATAAATAAATTTCTTTCCTGTCTTCTCCGCACTAATCGATTGTGGTAGAAAGGGGACGGAGGGACAGCGTTATGCAGCTCCGACGAGCATTCTCCATTGTGGAGACGATGTAACACAGAGAGATGTTAGTGTTTTCCACCCATTTCAATGTGCCGTGCAATGGACCTATGTCCGGTTGAAACAAAAAACTGCAAATTATACCGTGTAGGTAGGCAATGTAGGGTAACTTCGACGGAAAAGAAGCAAACAATTGAAAGCAGCAGGCCGAACCGTGGAGCCCAAACGTCAAACGCATGGAAAGTGTGTTCTGACGGGTATTTTAGATGAGCTCGTGGAATAGAACGCTAGATGGATGTCGTGATGGCGTGAGAACCCGCTCACGGAACCATCGTAAAAGAATAACACAATATTGGACGAGCCATGGCGGAAATTATGATACTTTTGAGATTTCCGCGGTCGTTAGACATGTTTGAAAAATGCTACGGCTTTTCACGCGGCAGGAAGAGACATTCTCCGGCGTTTCTGCTGCGTACTAACGTGGCGGATGCCTCCTTGACAACGGGCTGAATGATTAGCTCGAAACGTCGGAGAGTGTCTCTTCCTGCCGCGTGTAAAGCCGTAAAATTTTTCAAACATGGCGGGAATTGTCGATACAGCTCAGCGGTAGAGCGGTGGACATGTTATTCAAAGGTCACAGGTTCGAATCCTGCTTCCGTCGAATGTCCAGACCAAAAACGTTTTCTGATTATTTATAAAATCTGATTGCAATGCTTTAATGTAGATATCGTTGGATAGCCTCTAATGAATGAGATGACGGTAATGTCATATCATATCCATTAAATACATACAATTATCCATGGCGAAGTTGAACTCGTATGAACTGGCGCTTGCTATCCGCGTCCCGCGTGCCACATTAGAAATGCTTCAACGGCGCATATTCAATTAGCGTTGCTGCAAGCCAGAGCAACTGTATAGGGATATTGTATCGGTTCCATTCAGTCACCTTCCACTTAAGGCTGTTCCGACCCATATAAAGTTGTTTGCACACATAACGCAAAAAGTATTGCACTTTAAGCCACGAATTAATAATAAAAGTTTAATATAGCCATATTACTTGCAGCGAAAACAATTTCACAATTTCAGGATTATTGGTTTTGTTACAATTTATTTAAATACGTTTTTTTCTTACCACGTAGAACAGCGGTAATGTTTACAGATATCGAGATGACTTTTAGGTTATCTACAGGTTATTGCTGAAAATAAAATAAGAATATATATGTATAAAGATGCTGTAACAGCAGTCACTGCCGTAACTTGGTCGTCGTTACATCTGAACAGTCCTAATAGGACAATCTATAACACTCTTGTTAGGGTTAAGCTTATTATACTAGCCAATGCATAACTATGGGTTTCTGAACCTTATGGAATGAGAACATGTATAATTTCAGCTAACGTTCCACCAATATAGTTAATAAAATATTTTAGAAAATGATATTTCTTGCAAATTTCATAGGTGATTTAAAAATAAATATTAAAATTATGCCCGGAAGACGATTTCGCTGTTTTAATTTGCATTTCCTGTCAAACAGCAAAGACACTGCTCGTCATAGATGCTGCTCGTTGTGTCCTGTGAATGAACAACGCATGTCATTATCTACGAAAAAGTCAACTGACAAAATGGATCAGCTTTGTAATACACTTGACCATGTTATCGCTTAGCTCATATTTATCTTTTGCCTTCGGTTTATACAGCGAAGGAAATGTCGTTAATATTTTTCTAACAATGAGTATATTAATAAAGAGTTAATGCATTTCGTTACGAATGCGAGCTGTTCCATGGTTCGGAACCCATGTAAACTGTAGGTCCCCTTCCCCTACTAGGTGGCCCGGCCGGATTGGTACCACCGCATTGGATGAAACCTCGGATAAAACTATGGTTGAAGTGGCAATGAAAAATTGTCCGTGTTTTCCATCCAGGCACTGGAAGGTAGTGGCTTAGCACCTAATTCCTTCGGGAATGTGGTGTATTAGGCTAATTTCATGACGGTAGTTGTGTGGTTTTATCCATCCATGTCAGGTTGCATAAAAAAAAAATTGGCGCAGGAAGACCGACACATTTAGCGTCAGAGGGATGGTCTTTATGCTGTGAACCCCGTTTCAGCCATTTACGTTATCGTTACCATTTTTGTCGCGACCTCCTAGTCTAATTGGATAGATAGGATCATAGACCCAACATGCGCTGCGCTTTAGATGCCTAGGAAACTGTCGATGTAAATGTCGCTTCGTGTTTCGATAATGGGTAAGTCTTTTATGTCACGTCAAAGAAGGAGCAATATAAGGAAGGTCCTGGCATGGCACCTAGTTCCCATGTGGTGTGTTGGGCTAATACCATGACAGAAGGTGTGGTATTAGCCATCATGTCCTGTCACATAAAAAAAAGAAAAAAAGAACCAGCATTTGTCGCATAGCCGACGCGCTGCGTGCGGCTCCGTGGGCCGAAGGCAAGGTCGGCCCTCTCGGCCCACGGAGCAATTTTAGCATTTGTCAGCTGGAGTGTAGAAGCGGATCATATACGAGTGAACACGTTATAGCGATTAGCTCTGGTAATCTGATACAATGTGTGTATTGAAGCACCGCCGCCGACGATGCCTCTAGTTCTCGGTTATTCAGCCTAGCGTCGCTCGTCCTTGGGCTCAATGAGGCGCTAGAGCGCTTACGTCACGTCTACGCTGCTGCCTTTAACCACGGTGATATTTTGAAATAACTTTTTTATTATGGATTCATTAATTTCTTCGTTAGGGTTCCGTAGTCAGCAAGGAACCCTTATAGTTTCGCCAAGTCCGTCCGTCTGTCCGCATTTTTTCTTCTTTTTATATTTAGATGCAAAGTACCGAAAGGAAGTACCTAACGCAAATTCTACCGTGATAGCTAAGGCAGCTAAGGAAATTAGTATGACTGGGTAAGTGTACTTCTGATTTTTCTTCACATCGGGGAAGAATAATAGCAATAATAAAATAATTAATTACTTGTACGTACCTATTACTAGCACTAACTTGCCTGCTGTTGCCCGCGCGCCCCGCTCACGCACTCCTCACAGCAATTTCTTAGGGTTCTGTACCCGAAGTCTCAGTTGTCACCTAAATTGGCGTTTACGGCAAACCGGTCGACTGGCGTTTTCAAATGTATGGAGAAATTGAAGAGCGCGCGCAGTGGGCGTTAATCGAACTAACATTTGCGAGTCCGAGATTGATTTGACAGCTTACTCAACTGCCGTAAATAAGTCGACGTTGCGGTTTACGTCGACGTTGCGGTTTACGTCAACTCCGCGTTTTCATACAAAACGGAAGTCCGAGTTTGACTTTGACAGCTTGAAGAAGTAAAACCACAGAATATCTAGTATAAACTTGTATGGAGTTTGACGTTTTTACGGAACTTCGAAGTTACGTAAACGCCAATTTAGGCCAACTCAGACTGGCCACTCTGTTTAAATATAATTGTTTTCCAGTCCCCACTCACAGTTCAGTGGACCCACATATAGCGGATCACTGTAAAATGAAATGAAACAGCCAAATGTTCCACGATAACCCAAATTTCCAATGTGGCAGCGGATGCGGCGCGGAAATGGGCTGTTTGCGCACGCGTCGCTTCCTGGCAGAAAGCGGACCAGTCCCGTCTCCCCGCTCCCCCGCCCTCCCGCCTCCAGCGCACGTGCCGACTCGCAGTCCTCGCAACACTTTAGAAACGTCTCGGCATTGACATTTTAGATGCGTCGTCTCGGCGCCAAGCGATTCAATAAGTTGAATCGATAAGTTGAATGTAGAAAACAACCTCAACCTGTAGTCGTATTCAGAGTGAACTGTCAAAATTTGGTACGCGGACTAGCATCGGACTAACCGATTCGAGTCCGGCGATAATCCCCGTATTAAAGTTAGTCCGCCCACTTCGAATACAATACTAGTGTACGGGGTTCATCTAGGCATAGATTAAAGAGGAAAGGATAGATTGTTAACGTCATACCAATGTTGAACAGAGATTAACTCCACAGGTGACGTTGCAATTAACATTTCAGTAAACATTTAATACAAAGCAATGAAAATCGATGATATTTTTTATTTACAATGGCATTACTTAATTTACAGTTAAAATGCAACCATTTCAACCTAGTCTGGCAGTGGCGGGAGATGGCGCTGGATAGAAATTTCATAGTGCCAGCGAAAATAAGTAGTTCTCGGCGAGTTTTGTACTTTGCATTACGTTATTTCATTTCATTCATTTAAACTTTTGGTAGTCAAACTACACTAAGTAACGTCAAAGATTGATATATCCGCGGATTCGATCAACTCATTAAAGAATCCGCAAAGAAACTTATGAGATAGCTCATCTATCTATCTATAGTACCTTCCTCTATGATATAGGTAATCCATACTAAACGTGTATTGTATATGCGTTTTGCAGAACAGTGTTCTTCGGTCCCCATCCAACCACTACCGCCTAGTACCTATCATATTATTTCATGAAATTGCTGTAAGCAAGTGTTTCGTTAAATTAATCCAGTAATCTATTAGCAATACCAATACCTATTTAAGGTGGTTTTACTAGCCAATGCGAAAAGTTTAATTGTGTTAATTTCCTGATCTCTATGGAATGAGAACATGAAAGAAATAAAGAAAGACGAAGAAAGAAAATACATTTATCTAACAATTAAATAATCGATTACAAACACAGATTTAAATTAACAGATATAAAAAAGGAACATATTGAATTTAAATAAATTGTTGAAAAGGATTTCACACAGCACGTTGCGATAGAACATATTAGTTCCATCCCAGCTGGTTTTAAGTGAACTCCTGTTATCTAAAAAGTAGGAAAAAAACCTGTATAATTCCAGCTAACGTTCTACCAAAACAGAAAGAATTTTTTTACAGATATTGATATTTTATGCATGGAAAAAAAATTTGAAGTCAGGTCTCAAATATAATATTTTTCAAGTTTGCGGCTTATATTGATATTAACTAATATTTATTTCAATACCATTTCAAAGAACTTTATATTATCTACCCATTCAGCGAAGAACATGTTTAACTTTTCCCAATGTCTTTAACAAAACAATAAAAAAAACCGGTTTCACGCGTTATGCGGGTTGGTCACATTTAGAAAGAATTATTTCGAGCTGCTCTAGCTAAGCGAACGTCGGGCTCTGGCTATCTCGTTTTAATCGCAAAAATTGGACCAAAATGTTTAGACTTAGGTATGAGGATGCTCTTAAGACTAAAAGTGCTATTCCGGGAGGTCACGACATTTTTGGTCACGATAAGGTAAATGGCTGAATCTGGGTTCTCATGTTAGAGACCAACCCTCTGATGCTAAATATGTCGGTCTGTCCGTGCCAAGTGATTGTGTTATCTAGATTGGCTGTATAAAATAGATGTTGGTAAGTACCTCCTGATAAATATACTGATTGTCTGGAAACATTGATACTTATTAATTATACAACAATAACCAGTCGGTTTTATAATTAAATACTAAAACACACCTAAAGTTATATTTGTAACCTAAATCGCTTATAACTACGAAATGAAACCAAAGATTTGTTTAGTTTTTGCATTGCTAAGCATGTATGTACTGGTACTTTCATGTTTCGTCATTTGCATCCATTTACCTTATCATATATATTTTTTGTCACCATAACAACTTTTTCAGGCGCCTTACCTACGTAACGCAACCACTTGGAACAGGCAGACTGACACATTTAACATCAGAGGGTTGGTCTTTATCCCGTGAACCCAGTTTCAGCCGTTTACGTTATCGTTACCATTTTTGTCGCGACCTCCTAGTCTATACCCGGAGCTAGTACCCTCCTAGATTATGTGATGCGAAGTCCTGATGAGTAAGGGGCTATGGAAGCCCTTTATTTACAAAATGTTTGAGTAACGGCGCGACGTTCTGGTATTCAGGTCCTATGAAACTATCTCCACAGATCGTGAAGAAGTCTAGATTTTTAACCGACTTCAACAAAAGGAGGAGGTTCTCAATTCGTCGGAATCTTTGTTTTATCACTGCCATTTTTCATAATTCATAACGTATTATATCTTCATGCACGACCGTTAGATCCTCTCGGAGTATTTTATCTAAGTTTGCATTTTGTTCAGAATTATTTTATCTGACTTCTGATAACTTCAATGCGGTGTCATTTTGATGATATCGAAGTTATCAGCACCGAGCACTTGTACATCATCTGCGTAGGTATACGTTTTTCAAGAGTCCCTCAAAAAGGTGCTTCCTAACTAAATATCGTGCTAAACGTTTGACATTGTCAACCATGTAAAGAAGACCGATTTTGACATAACCATTTAAAGAAACGTACCCCTAACATGGAGGTGAAGAAATTAATTCCTCACTTCCATGACCCCTAATGTATTTATTAAACTTCTCACTTACAATATAAGGGAGACTTATTATATTTACATCAATGCGATATCCAGAACAGCATGATTATTAAAAAGCTGTCATTATTGTGAAAAAAAAACAAACAAAAAACTGCATTACAGCAGAGGGTGCCATTAAATATTTTGTTCTAGGGTGTCGACTTTGTCTAGCCAGTGATGTTTCTAGATAAAATATTTTTAGATTGACAAAATAAGGCGATGACGTCTATACTGACATATTTGCTTTCTTATTATATCACTGTTTCTGATCACCGCCTTTTGAGACACGCTGTACTCATAAAAAATCTTATTTTTGTTCTTAAAAATCATGCAATGGTAAACATTAACTATATTGCAAATCACTTGGCTCTATTGAATCTATTTCGCGGTCATATAGACTGATTTGCGGCTCCAGAGCCGAACTTTGAGCCGATATTTGGACGCAATTACTTTGAGATTGTTTTTTTATTGAATTCATTGGTCTCTCGGTCCTCAGCGATTCGCTAAAGTCAACCTCCTTTCGCCCAAAATTATATTACCTATTATTAAAATGTATTGCTTCACACCACAACATTAGTAATCACACTGTAAAATAAAAGTTCACGAGAGCCAAATCTCTCTGGGAAGTAACCTGACACGACACCTTCCAAATAAAGATGAGAAAAAATATGTTCCGCTATAAAGATCCTCCGGCTCTTTGATCGCGACGCACGTACAAGACGTGTCCACTTAACCCTTGCCTCTAAAGAAAGATTTATTACCGGAGAAAGTCGCCGCGCGAACGACACACTAAATTCAAACACGAGTTCGTCGGGCTGCCTCATTATTTAATTAAATAACTCTCAGGGTTCACCATTTAGTCCCAAGAGTGTCGAATTACCTATTCACGCGTCATTTCCTTCTCAAATAAAAAAACATTTTATGCTAGGGTGCAGGCAGGCTACAAGATAGAAAGACGAACCTGAGGTGATTCATTATTAGGATCCATGGATACCCTACTGGGTTAAGCCCGGTTGGTGTACCATGCTAAGTGTCAAATGACGCGTTATTCGGCCAAGTGAACTGTACTTTACAATTGAGCATGGTACGAAACCTCAGTGAGGTTAGGTAGGTAGGCAAAGAATAGGCTGTAGAAATCGATCTATATTCGAACTTCTGAAGCTCAGAATGTTTTCTTTTTTATGTAACCTCAAACTTATTTATTTTACTCTTTCTGCTTTCTAGTACAAACATGTTTCTGTTTCAGTTAATTTTGTGTTTATGATTACCCTTGTGTATAGACCAAGCTCCCATTGCATAAAATCTTACCTCACTCGATTTCTCTACAGACGTGTATTGCAGTGAAAGAAAACACTTGGAAACATCGGTTCATAACAGGTTGCCATTCCGTAGCCTGGTAAAACCATGTTTTTTTTCGGGTTTAAAACCTGTATTTTGACCCAAAATTATCTCATAAGATTTCACATAGAAAAGTATATGCAGTGAAAGATATGCCTTAGGAGATGAGAACCCGCATAGGTTGCCTCCCCCCACCCTGGAAGGTTCCATGGTCAGCCAAGTTTAATGAGGCCAAAAAATGGGGTCATTTACCTCATTTGATTTCTCGATGAAATTTGTGCAGAATGATAGCTCGAAATGTGCCATTGATAAAAATATAAGGTTGCCTGTCATCAGCCTGGTAAAACCCTGTTGTCAGCCGCCTCAAAGGAAACGAAGAAAAATCTTCGGTTTGAGAAAATCTCATGTAGTCGCTAAATTCAGGGGGGCAATCAGTGCCAATCATGGTATCAAGATAAAATCTATATACTGACATTCCTGCGCCTCGTTCATTTTGGCAAAAAAGGGTACAGGGGTCGACTATGGACTTATTAGTTTTTTTGTATTCAATAATGAAAAAAATGATGTTATTGTTTAGAATGGAAGTAAAATGAGTTACCAACCATGACATAAGTCTTTCCATTCGCACAGATGTATGAGGCGTTTAGATTCATGCCCTATGTAATGACATTTTTGAGCTTCATGTTTATTGAAACAGTAGAGTAAATGAGTAAACTGTGTCAATTGGTTGTTATCCTGCCTGTTTGCATGTATAGGTATAAAGAAAAACGTTCGCTGCTGCGGAGATGCATCAAGGTATGATGAGTGCCAGTCGTGATTTTAAGTCAAATGAATCGCACTGATGTAGTGACAGCCATACATATATATTTTACTTTACTTTAATTTACTTGACTAGTCTGGTTGTTTGATTTTAAATAAATATTCATAATGCCGCTCAGTTTCTAAGTATTAGGAGTGCTATTCGTGATATAACGTAAAAACCTACACTCTGGAATATAATATTCTCAAACAGTTAGTAAGTGACCTTAGTCCGTCGTCCTTAGAAAAGTTTATGTAAATGTGGATTAGAGAAGCAATGTTTGCTGGGGGTTTACACTTCAGGTGACCAGCCAGTTGAGCCAGTTGATCCAGCCAACCAGAACCAATCCAATGTACTACTGTTGTTCGATTTATGTTTTTGTTGTTATTTTTTTATTTAATAAACAAATTTTATTTCTTTCTTTCTTTATCACGCCATTAAAAGATAAATCTATTCGTCATCAGTTGAATCTAGACTACCATCTGATTAAGTTTTTCTTACTATTATATCTTTAATACTAAAATTAATGGTATCACCTGCTATCATATGTCGTACACAATCATAAAATTCCTATGGACTTCAGCAAGGCGAAAACGGCTCACGTTCTATTTAACTATATTAAATGCCTTCGTTTTTTCTTTGTCTTTTAAGGCAGATGTGTAGTCACAACCAGTGTAAACCTGCTGAGCTGCCTAATACATTTCCTAACTAGCGAGCTTACTCTATGCAGTTATAAGCCAAATGGCGATGGTCACTGTAAATCCATATTTCCGAACAATTCGAGAGTAGGTGTAAATTCCCAAGTATAAATATCAAAATTTCGGTATCGGAACAATGAATTAGTTAGTGTCTTAGAATAAGGCTGGACTTTAATTAAATTTCTCCAAATCCAAACTCATCCACAAACCACTGGCTAAGCTAAACATACCAGACCAGATGCTCTATTTCGTATCCAAACTCGAGGATGCTTAGCGCCACGCGATGAGGATGCCGATATCGGCAAGGCATATACGAGATTCGTATCCTCACTAACGGACACTGCAGAAAAGCACTTCAGCAAAAGTCGACATGCAGACCGCAGTAAGTTATCAGCAGTTACGTTGACGCTCCTGGAAACACGACGAAATATGAAACCGGAACATCCGCAGTAGTGTCTCGTGCACAAAAACCTCAACAAGACCATCAGCAAGTCCATTCGCCGTGATATTCGCCGAGAGAATATGAAGTTGGTTGGTGGTTGAGCACATTCAGAATTTCAACAAAATTTCAGCTGCCTATCTATTACGGTTCATGGGATACAGCCCTGTGACAGACGGACGGACGGACGGACGGACGGACGGACGGACGGACAGCGGAGGCTTAGTAATAGGGTTCCGTTTTCACCCTTTGGGTACTGAGCCCTAAAAACGGAGAAATCCTTTCGCTCCAAAGCCAAAGATTTAGATGGTCAGCCCATAATCCTGCTACAGCTCCTCCACCCGTAGTAAACCTCATTGAGCTTCAGTTTATTACGCTGTGCTGCGGTTCTTAGCGATCAACGCGTCCGTCATCTATAAACACCGATCATTGCATAACCGCAATCACACACTTCGTAAATATCCTTCTCGTAATAAACACATCATCGCGGCATACATTAAAGTGTTCTAAACTACATTATTACAAATACACGCCATTATGGATATAGCCACACGCAGCACTGTGAGTCGACAGGGGGCGCTTGCCTCCCTGCAGTGCAGTCTGGAGCGACGTCTGTCAATAATTTTCGCGGGAAAGAGGCGTTGCCAGGGCGACACGGGGTGAGCGGACCCTCTCGTCTGCAACAATGCGCTGCGCAGGGTTGTAGCCGGCCGAGAGGGATGCTCTAGGCAGGAAACTGCCTCCTCGTACGCTCTATTATTGATGTGTGGGGGAGTTTTCTTTGCGCGGAGCTTGTGTGTGCCTCTATTTTCGTTTGGAGGCTGAGCCGCTCCGAGCTTATCGATTTCCTTTGTACTCGAAATAGGTCTTACCCCGCTGATACCACTACACGTCGTTGCGGCAGGCTAATTGGGCGGAAACAACGTTTCAAAAATACTTCGAAAAACATGTTTACATTCAAAACTGGTACTTAGTAAGGTTTTATTTTCCAAAATGCCTACTCATGAAACATACCTTTTTAGGCAAGCGATCATTTCCTATACTTTCGTACATAATCACTAACTCTTGTAAAATCCAACGTCGGTCGTCTGTCTGTCCATCTGTATATCCGCTTATAATTTGAGAACCACTGACTCGATTTGAATGATGTTTGTATCTATAAATAAATCGTATATCCTTTCCATTAATTATAGGCTACTTACCATCACCCTAAGGTGAGATGTGGGATCACATATAATGACCGATCCGATTATCTGGAGGCTTAAACTGACTGTTTTTCGAGCTGCGGGCATCTACCAGCATCATAAAATTAATTCTGATGAGTTAAAACCATCTTGAAAAAGACAAATTCATTGTAGAACCACAGACGATGGTCAAGTGAACAACGCTAGTACTGGCATAATTAAACATTTTTTTGTGACAGGTGAAAAATATTCTACCTACTACCTCACCAACTCTAATAAAATCCAACTTTTGGTATTTTTCTGTCTGTCTGTCTGTCTTTATGTCTGTCTGTCAGCGTATATCTCGAGGTACACTTAACCGATTTCACTGCATCTACGCAATATATTAACATGAATACTTGCATAATGATCATAATGCATTCCTCAAGTTACGTGGTCGAAAATATGTGCAGAGCTATGTACCTAGAAGAATAAACTGCTGAGAATAGTCTGCCTAAAAAATCAAGTGGCACTGAATACTAGAAGGTAAGACAGGTTGGTAGCGTGGTGTGGATTTCAACATGTCTGAGAAGCGCTCGCTTCCCATGGCGGCGCCTTGTCTTACTTCAACGCCTCCCAATATAATTCGTATCGTAGGATTGTATTATCTATGTAACAAATATGTCGTGTGGGCATCGGCACAGAAGTAATATCGGTAATGAACGAATACGTAGGCATTGTTTATTCTCGCAGCACTCTGCACGTATCTAAATGTTTACCTACTTCTGTATTTAAATTGTCACCAAATAGAATGGAATAAATCAAATCATACAAGTGAATCATTCATACCTGTTCGTCTACCTTTTTCAACCGCAGTGTTTTAATGTGGTCGAACCAATGTTTATGCAGTTAAATTGTCCTATACGCATCGGCTAGGATATTTTGAGAATATATTCCCGGAACAAGACGATTTCGAGAAAACCTCTGACGTCACAAATACCGAACGCAACATGTTCAAGTTCACTTCGCTCGATAAATATTTACAACACGCACCCACTCACTAAAGTGGATACGTGGGTACGGAACTTACTTATGTTCTTGTTACTAATATTAGCTGATCTACGGGCGCAGGGCCATACAGGCAACTTGACAGCTCTGTCAAATTGATTCCCTAAAGGAGATTAAAATACTCAAATGCGAAATTCCACAAATATTACTACTACAGCCAAAACTAATTAATCACAAAGACAAAACAGGTTCTTGCTCCAAAAAATTCTGCTTCGCTTAGTCCAAATTTATCACAGACAAAAGTCCACTCAAACATATCTTAAAAACCGTAATTATATAAGTGTGCATTGACTGTTGCAAAAAGCAATGCAATCATTAAAGTAGTTAATATGCAATGAGGTTATTTAATATGTCACATTTTTATCAACGGAAAGGAGAAATAAAATGGATGGTGAAGTAACATAAAAAACCTGCTGATTATGCTATGCTTACTTAACTGTATTTTTATTAGAATAAGATTTTAATTCTATGATATAAAACATTTAATAAAAAGCTTAACGTCAACCCTCGGTCATAATGTCGTGAATTTACGACGCTGTGAATGACTGACTTGCAAAAAAAAAAATAGGAATTGCGAAGGGGAGTCGTAGAATTGTGCTGAATCGTAGGATTATGCAGATAGAGGCCCATTGGGATGATGCACGGGCCTGTATGGGAACGATTGTCCATTCGTGTGCACGCATAATCGTTTTTGAGGACACCGTGCTAGGTTGTTAACAGAAATTGTTCTTCCCGAGGGTACTTCGGTTTTTTTTATGTAACTGGACATAGATGGATTAAGCCACGTCTTACTGCCATGATAACTCTTGGGAAAGTTGCATCTTTACGGCTACATTGAGCTGGATTGAAAACAAGAACAATTATCATTCCCGCTTCGACATCATCAATACGATGATATCAACCCGGGCGGGATTAACCCTTCCACCTATACGCAATGACAAGTAATATGTCAATAAATCTCTCTGATGGATGCACTGGAAGAAATTCGGTGGGACCTATTGTATTCATTTAAGGTGCCAGAACCCACACAGAACGACAATCGTTACTTGCAACCTGGGATTCTGGATTCGATAGCCCGGATGTCACGTCAGGATTTGGGGTTCCTCTCATGGGAGAACTAGGTAAATATCTTGCACTTTAGTATTTGTTATTCAGGCAGGCGAGATAAAGTGCTCTTTACATCAAGTTGAAGGTATTTATTAGTAAGCAAAATTATTAATTATACAAGATGGGAACTTAGTTCTCATCATAAGGATCAAAATACAATTTTAATATTTAATAATAATGTAATTGAATAGAATCGTCAACCTGCTCAAACCGCGAAAAAGGGAAAATGTCAGGACTTCTTTTTGTATGAATCAGTATTTCTGGCAAGACTTTGAAATATTAGAGATGGTAACCTAAATGGGGTGATTCTGTAACTTGATAAACGACTTTTGTTTTTAAGAAAATAAAAAAACATTATGAATGAACCTGTATTTGTACACTTGTGTAATATTTTGTTCAGTAAAGAAATGTACTGCAAGTGAGTGAGAAATGTGGAGCTGCCTAGGTCAGGCGCTGAGGCAGCAGGAATATTGACGAATAAAATAAGTTGCCATATTGTTTTGGACCGACTTACTTCGCCACCACAGAGCTTCGCCACCATCGTCGTAGGCGCCATGCAGGACCGTTTCGGTGTCTTGGAGTGAGTTCCACAGCCCGGCAATATTGTAGCTGTGGTTAGGTTCGTTCCTGATGACGGTCGATTTGCAAATGAATACGCACCTGGTTGGTCCATCATCGAGTTGCTGACCTACGAAGCTTAACTTATAGCAGTGATTGATAACGAGTTTGTAGAATTATATTTTCGAATGCAAATTACGAAAAATAGCACCCACCATTCAAGGTAATGCGAATCTTTGAAGCAAATTGCTGACATCATCACGCAGGGCAGTTACTCATCAGTGTCAGCGCATTTGACCTCACTGTTGCAACTTGTTTCTAGGTACACAGAATCGATTTATGGCTGTGACTCAATAATCACTAAAACTTAATTCTTATGACGAACTGCCTGGACGACAACGTTCAGTTGGGCAAGCTACGATAGTTCGTTGGCCTAATTGATTCGCCTTTTATTCGCTTTAATTTTCCGAGTAAGCAGATCGTCCATCAAACTGTTAACTGCTCTACTTATGTTCGTCTGTCATTGCTGACACTAGTCGTGGTCGTAAAGAAACTTCTGCTTTACTACTACTCTGGTTCATATTTTTTATGTGACTATTGAAAAATATCATTTAATATAATCGTTCATTTTATACACATTTTATATACATAAATAATTTACTAGCTACAGACATAGTTCATAAAAAATTGCGTAAGCCCTTGAGGAATCAAATATCTCTTTTTAGTACGTTACGTCTCTGTTAAAATCTCAGCCATCTAGTTGTGGGGTTTACGCCAGGATTTTCAAAACAAAACGTCATTTCCCCCGATCAATTTGTCTCATTCCTGATTCCTGAACGAACCGCTACTTTTGCCTTCTGAAAAGTCCACCCACAGCCTTATCGATCGAAAGGCAATCCCGTCCGTTCCCTGCGGTTTTCCTGTTCGCTCCCGTCTGCTTGCCTTCCTATTGATTGCTTCCTGCGCTGCACCGTGCACACAACTTTCCTCGAGGAAATGGGAAAATGGAAAACCGTAAGTAGTTTTATTCTTGAACCGGATCCGATCTTGAGTTGGTTGTATGGTATTTCGTTTATGTAATTCTCTGGTTGGCGTAATAATGTCAATGTTTACTTATAGATGTCACAATCTCTTTGTTTCTTTCTGTTTGCTGCTTTACACTACACTTACTTTCTCTGATTGGCCTCGTAATACACAAAGTGTTTCAGATTCGACACACGTACGTAACCAGAGCCGGTAGTCTAAGTTGTCACTTAAGGTGGCCCATCCCGCTTATCTCCCTATACAAAAGGGGAAAGAAGATCACGCCCATATTTCTTGTCAGAGATCCAAAATTTTGTTCAAAATAGCTTTATTTGATTTAACTAGATGTCTGATGACCATTGGCATTGTAAAATTGTGTTTGGTTTCTAAGTTATAAGGTCCGCAAGTTCGAATTTTTCGCACGTTTTATACAATAACTTTGGAGGTGGATTACGCAATGATAAAGTAAGAACATCGTAAAAAGATTAGACATCAGACATAGCTTATTTAATCAAGATTTATGATCTATTTGGTTTTTGTTAGATTTTTGTCTGCACCGGTCGTGGTTTACTTTTAGCTATAAGTCGTTTTGAAATTAAAATTTTCGTAAATCTTACCAAATCATACACTATGCACATTTTCTTTTTTGTGGACATGTTGCATCTTCCTCATCACGGAGCCTGTCTTATGCTTTGAAACAGAGAAGGTCCCAGAGCGCAACAGCACGGTTTTATACCGAGCCCGCGAATGAGTTAGGCCCGCCGGGTTGGGCCACCTTAAATTGGCGTTACGGCAAACCGATCGACTGGCGTTTTAAAATTTATGGAGAAATTGAAGAGCGCGCGCAGCGGGCGTTAAGCGAACTAACATTTGCGAGTCCGAGCTTGATTTGACAGCTTACTCAACGTTGCCGTAAATACGTCGACGTTGTCGTTTACGTCCACACCGCGTTTTCATACAAATCGGAATTCCGCGTTTGACTTTGACAGCTTGAAGAAGTAAAACCACAGAATATCTAGTAAAAACTTGTATGGAGTTTGGAGAAAACGCCAGTCGATCGGTTTGCCGTAAACGCCAATTTAGGTGAGAACTCAGACTTCACCTTCTGGTGAAAACTAAGTAGGAAGCTGCTACTTCACCTTCTGGTGAAAACTAAGTAGGAAGCTGCTAGTACGTAAGCCCAAGTACTTTTTGTAAAAAAAAATATTCTTGCGTAGATGAAATCATCTCGGTTAGAGTCTACGTAAATTCCTTCCGAATACGGGGTTATTTTAAGTGATTTATCAAATCAAAATAAAAAGGTACCTAACTTATGCAAAAAACCGGTCAAGTGCGAGTCGGACTCGCACACGAAGGGTTCCGTACCATCAACACCAAAAAATCACGGTTTTGTATGGGCCCCCCCTTTTATTTTTCATTATATTTTATTTTGTGTTGTTATAGCGGCAAAATAAATACACACTCCGTGAAAATTTCAGCTGCCTACCTATTACGGTTCGTGAGATACAGCCCTGTGACAGACGGACGGACGGACGGACAGACGGACAGCGGAGCCTTAGTAATAGGGTTCCGCTTTCACCCTTTCGGTACGGAACCCTAAAAATTAATCATGCTCTTCAGATTCAGCAATCGTTTAATTATATATCTTCTTAAATGTTGAGTCCAAAGTCATAAAAGTACCCATCATAATATACCTCTAAAAACGCCGACTAAGTTAGTAATTAAAATAGTAACGCCCCGATATATTTGGTCATGCAATGCACATTTTATTAGTACCACGATCAGTATTGTAATTCCTGACAAGTATTGATATCTATTGAAATCGTATTTAGGATAGCTACTAACAGCTAAGCAGGGAATCAAGGGAGTACACATTTATTTGAAGGCCATTAGTCTGAGGAATCCCTTAACCTACACAGAACCACTGCTGGGCAGGTTAAGGGATTACAAGTCTGATGTTATAATCCATGCTGTCAATGGAGGCGACCACCTTGATGGTTTGCCTGAATAACCTCGATCCATTGATCTAGCTCAACCCCATTTTACAGTACTTGGATGAACTTGGAAGCTCTGCCTGTGCAATAGCGCTCTATCTATCTTACACAATTAACATAACTAGGGTGCAGTTGAAAACATTGGTTGAAAACAATAAATAGCCTTAGTGCATCGGAACAACGTGTTCAGAAGTAAAGCGTTTTAAGAGCAATGTCCCAAATACCTCACAAGTGTGGTGATGATACAAACGTACGTATTTTCCAAATAAAAGTATGCACCTTCTCAAACTGAATTTATGGGGAGCACGCGCACGAAGCATACTTGTATTTCTATAAAAGCCTAGAAGGCGGAGGGTGGATTGGATAGGATAGAGCAAGCGGGGGTGACGCGGGACAAATGTGTCGCTTTGTCCGCGAGCGAGCGGGCTGCGGGGATTGCGATTTATAGCCGAGCCCTCACCTCCCCTCGCCGTCCTAGGAATGGTTGCCACGAGAGGCATCCTAATCAGTCTCGTGAAATTACTTAGGCGTGTAGGGTGAAAGCGAATAGGGCAGCTATTTGGAAGCGTTTCGCGGAACGAAGCGATAAATTGGTTCGAAAGATTTTTTAGGGTTCCGTGCATCGACTTCCTTACAAAGTCAATATCTATCAATGTCAATATCATAGGGTCGATCGATGATGCAAGAGACAAGATTTTGCCTTGACCATAGTTAAAGAATTTCACTTTAGGTCGCGTTTGAAACAAAAGTCATTTTTCTGAGTGATGAACTTCTGCATAGATGAAGCTGTTTTGATATACATTACCGTCCTCATAGTGTACATAACATGGAGACTACTCGAGAAAGGTCATAAAAACATGAAAACTTGAAATATCATCACTTCTTTGGTCCAGTCTTAGCCCCGGTTGCACGAAGAAATGGCTGAGTTAATCAATGTTCAAACACGTCACTTTTAGTGAACCGAGTTCCTTCCATACTGTCCACACAAAGTGACGTGTTTAATCAAACTTTGACGTTGATTTTGATTTTTTGTTCTTTTGTGCACTCGGCCCTAAATATTTTTGGGTCCAAAAACCATCTTCTTCCCCCGTGACGCAGTAAAATCTGGATAGCGTTAGATTAACTGCGCTGCACACACCCCGCACCGAGTGATCTAATGCGATAGGAGGATTAATAATTAACTGTCTCTGCAGTGCAGGCACGTGAGGGCGAATTGATTATGTCGTGACGAGAACATGCCCCCTGGACACATTCCGCTGTATCTGCAGTCGCGTCAGATACGCCTTCTTACTCTAAGGGGAGAGTAAGCTCATTAAAAGGTGCAACGAAAACTGGACGAACGTCATTGGACAGTGTTATTAATATCTTTATGGTCTAGGCTTCTTTTAGGGTTAGGTTTACAAAGCTACATATTCAATATATTGTGAAACAGCAGTTAATCCCGTAATAACTTCGACACTTCAATATTTGAAGGGACACGAAAAACATTTGGGTTTTTTAATTTAATTTGAAAATGTATCAGAGTATCCGAACCGTTGCAGATATAACCCCGCTGCGCCGCCGCCGCCTCTCTTGTTTGGTAGGGCTCTAGGCTCTAGCCGCGTTAGTGTTATTTTTCGTTCTTATTTATTTCTGACTTCACAAATTATTTTCAATAGAAGTAAAACTTTTTTAAATAAAAACAGCAAAATAGCATAAAAATCTATTGGTCAAGAATATTTTTTGATGAGTATTTTCTAATAAAAAAGCTCACAAAAATGTTTGTTTACATTTTCGCTGTTGCTCGATTTTATTTACGGATAAATCGTTTTTAGCTTACTTATATGTATAGCTCGAGGTTTCGTACTTCCACATGTTTTTTTATTTAGTGTAAAAAAACAGATAATCAATAATAAAGCGAGAGGAGGTTCCAGTTATATTTTTGTCGTCAGGTAACAATAAAGAAACAGTTATGTTAAGGAGATTAAGAAGCGAAGCGGTCTCGCTTCCAAAGGTATTAACATAAACCGATTTAATCACACACGGGCGATAAAGCACGAATGGTTCGAATAGCACTTTAGTTGCTCTACATCAATACCGGTTTATCTCAGCTTAAGAACGGCCCGTAAGCTATGCTCCCCATACAAACGTAGTTTACTAATAATTTGGAAACCGCTATTCCAATTAAATTTATATTTAATATCTAATATCAGGTAACAAATATCTGTGTCTGCATGCTTTTGTTTTTTTGAAAAATCCAAACCGAATGAAATGAAAGCAAAAAGAAAATCTTCATACGATTTTTGTTTTCTCTATGGTTTGACCCAGAATACATTAACCGAAAAAACAAAGGCATGCAGACACAGATATTTGTAGCCTAATATTAGATCCCAAATATCAAGTAAGTTGGAACATTGTTTTCAAATGATTAGTAAACTACGTTTGTATGGGAGGCGAAATTTTCAGGTGCTTACGGGCCGACCTGGGGTCAAATTTGTATAGTCAAATATTTTATATGCTTGTTTCTGCCGCTAGATTTGGGATAAATTTACAATATCAGACCAGATTAACATTTTCAGTATTCCGTATTATGCATTTACATCAGCGTTTCGTAAACACAAAATAAGAAGTGAATGCCGCTCTCAAAACGGGCCCTTATGGCCGAATTTATTATATACTAGCGGCCCGCTCCGGCTTCGCACGGGTATAAAATATATAGAGTATGTCACTTACTGAAAAAATGATTAACATCGATCCATTAGTTTTGATTTATTCATTACTGCCCGTGGCCCGCACGCGTTAAATTTGGAGTAAAACAATTCCCCTTTCCTTATACCATGAGTATTTCCTGCTATCTTTGGAATATCTAAATTCATACACTACATTTTTACTTATTTACTTTTTAAATTTTTGCCTATTTATTTTATTTTTACAGCAATTAATATATTACAGAATGTCATTATATACAACGTTCACAGCTTTATTGTCATTAGACAATACAAACATGTTTTCTCTAGAGGTTACTCTTGAAATAGCGACACACAGTTGGCCATGTGAAAAACAGTCAACGCTCAAATCTAAACCTGCAACGTTGAAGGTTTGACCCTGCGATTTATTAATGGTCATTGCAATTTTTAAATATGTAATATCTTCGAAAATATTCATTTAAATCATATGCTGTAACGGGCCATATAGATCCATATTAAATCAACAATTTATTTAAGGTATTTAATTGGATAAGGATTAATGCTGTATTGGTTAAAATCACTTCGAAAATTAGCCATTATTTGTCGTAAAAAGTAAATGAAAAAAAAAAGTTATTGTGGGATATCCATAAGAGATAGACATATACCATCGCGGAGTTTTCTGTAGACCTTTTCAATGTGTACAATACTTAGTACGTTATTTTGACAAATCTCGTAGGGTTCAGCCTGCGTTTGCAATGTAAGCGGAAAAATGTTTTTTTAAGCTATTGCATAGCTTCTATCGAGGGCCTTGAGCGCGGGGACCGAATCCAGAAATTCCGTAACGAAAAAAAACCTCACGCTCCCCACTCCGACGGGCGATGCCGGTAGCGCTACTTCACACCAGGGGGAGCGGGGCCGGGGGCGGCGGCGGGAGCGGCGGCGGGGGCGGGCCGGCATAACTTGATACAAAATGCTATGCAATAGCTTTACCGCGGCAGTCCCCGAGTGCCACACGTCTTTTTATGACATCACATTGGAAACCTCAAAAATAACAGTATTTCTCCACTATTTAATGGATGTTATTATACATATAAACCTTCCTCTTTAATCACTCTATCTCCGCATCTAAACCGCATCAAAATCCGTTGCGTAGTTTTAAAGATTTAAGCGAACATGGGGATATAGGGACAGAGAAAGCGACTTTGTTTTATACTATGTAGTGATAACAATGATATCGTTCGTATAACCATGAAATCGTTTTCAAAGAGAACGAAATATTCATCGAGTAATAATAATTAGAAATTTAAATTTCACTATGAATTTTTTTCCCCTCCCCTTCTGGCAATTACTATGCAAAAATGTGTAATTTCCCCGCTGACGAAAGAATACTGCAGCATTCCTGGTATTCTCTCGTTGCGGGAAAGTTTGATGTAGAAATCGTGGCAGCTAAATACGTATGTTTTCCGATTCGCTCCAATTTCGGACGGAAAAGTAAAATCCACCTCCGACCATTGCGAAGGTTTTGAACGTCGATCTCCGTGGTTTTGAACTATGAAATCAAACTCGAATCTTTTGCAGATTGTTTCTCTCTAAGTGCCCCTTTGTGAAACTGGTCTTGTGTTTGGCTCGAAATATTTTTTCCCCATCTCGGCCTCGCCTCGCCTGCTCCAAGAGTACACTTTCTTCAGATGACGTCGGCGCCCGGGGCAGCCCGCTTGCTGCGAGCACATTAGCAGCGGGCTCACGTAACAATGGCCGAAACAGTTAACCAAAGTTTATTCAGCCAAGCTATTCACGTCTGCATCACATGAGAACCACGATGTTCTTGATTTCACTTCCACTGAGCTTAAGTGTACCTTTCCAAGGTGGTTACCATTGTAAAATAACTCGCTGGGTGAACAGGCAAGTGAGTGATTAAATCTAACGTTTAGCAGCCCTAGTCAGAGAGGGTGGACTAACTTTAATACGCCCCGGACTAAACCGGTTTTATAATAGATAGTCCGGTGCTAATCTCGGGTCGCCATCATAAAGTCCAAAAAGCATAATACTCCAGGAACTTTTATAAATCAGCACTTATAAAAACATTAAATCCGATATGCATTTTTTTTTCTCATAAACGTAGTATTTCATGTGGACGTGTGTACATTAAGTTTGCAACATTTTGGGGGGTCCGGAAGATAGAAATAAAATATGAAATATGTTTTAAAAATGATATCTCCTAAACAAATATTTAGAAATGTTATTTAAAAATGTTATATGTTAGCTAATTTTAGGTGTAATATTACTGTGAATTTGCAACAATATCTTATTTACGGAACTGTGTAAATATATTTTTTTGTACTATTTTCATAATATTTGCAAAGCAAATAATGAAAATTCTATTGTATTTTCTGAAATTGAAAACTGACCGCAAACTCTATATTCTGTGAAATTTGTAAAATGTTCCAAATATTAGAAGCACATTTTTTTTTTATAATTTTTACATTCACACAAAAGCTAAACAAAAAATTCGAAATACGTATAAAATCGTTCGTGGTATAGTTTTTAAAGAATTTAATTTTCTTTTACATATTCTAGAAAGAAATATAGCAATAGCAAGTTAGTTTCGAGGCATAGATTTTTTTTAGTAAAAACTTTTTTTTAAATACATTGCCGTAATTACAAAATTGTTGCAAATTCACAGTTACATTACGCCTTAAAAGAATTAACATATAATTTTTTTTTAATACCGTTTCTAAATATTTGTTTAGGAGATATATATTTTTATTTAACTTTTTAATTTTTTTTCTATCTTCTGGGCCCCGCTAAATATTGCAAACTTAATGTAAGCATATGAACATGAAATTATATATTTCTGAGAAAAAAAAAATCATTTCGGATTTCATGTGCTTCTCAAACCGAATCTATCCCGGTCTAAGTAGGCCCGTCCCCGGACGGTTTGAGAAACACATGAAATCCGAAATGAATTTTTTTTTCTCAGAAATATACAATTTCATATTTATATGCTTACATTAAGTTTGCAACATTGAGTGGGGCCCGGAAGATAGAAAAAAAAATTAAAATGTATAAAAAAATATATATCTCCTAAACAAATATTTAGAAATGGTATTATAGAAATGTATTTGTTAACTCTTTTAAGGCGTAATGTAACGGCGAATTTGCAACAATTTACTAATTACGGAAATATATTTAAAAAAATGTTTTTACTAAAAAAAATCTATGCTGAGAACCTTACTTGCTATGGCTACCTTTCTTTCTAGAATATGTAAACAAAATTATATTCTTTATCCTGTAAAGTTTTTAGAATGTTGCAAGTCTTAGAACAGTATTTTTTTTTAAATCCAAACTTTCTAATGCTATAAACGGTAAACAAAAAATCAGAAATAAGATTTCCGTCATTCAGTGTTAACATAAATCAATTGTGAACATTTCCCTAATTTTGCAACATCGCAAGAAGTCTGGAACAAGGTAAAAATGAATTAAATCTGCAAGCGTTTTACAGGTGCTGCTCTCACAGGTGTATTTGTTGCGCAGCCATATGCAGACATTTATCAGTTGTAATTGTATGAGTGAGTAGGCAGCGGCACGGGGAGACGGACGGAGGACGCTATCGCCGGGTGGTGCGGGGCGGGAGGGGCACGTGCGTGCGACAGTTACATGTGTAGGTACTTTCGGGTATTACGTCTTGGAAGACGCAATATCCACGAATGGTATTTTAGATGGTTCGGACCCAGCCTAGCAGTATATTCTTACAGTAGTTATTTTACGGGGCTCTTTCTTTATTTCATATGTTCTTGCTTCACGGTCGAATAATAGATATTTATTTTATTTATTTAGCATGAGTGACCCTTGCGAGCCGTGCACATTTTATAACATAAATTAATTATCTTAGAGTTTATAATAAAAAATAATTATAAATACATTATTAAAATTCACAATACATTTTCAATACATAATCTGGTTCAATAAATGTCAATATTAAATTATTCTAAATTACAATTAAAATTATTGAAAAATTATTCTATATTATAAAACGGGTTACTTAACAAATATTCTTTTAAATTAATAAAAAAATTGGTTATTGTTAAAAATTGTTTGATGGAAATAGGTAAATGATTGTAAATTTTTACTCCAGTATAAAAAGATTAATTCTTAAACAATAAACATTTTGGGCCTTTTGGTCGAAAACTGTCGTTATTTGTTAAGTCATATATCTGCAATTCCTTTACTTTATCTAAGTATTAGTTTTTCTTATATACTCCAATGCATATTATATTACAGTCATGATTTTTTAGGGTTCCGTACCCAAAGGGCGAAAACGGAACCCTATTACTAAGCCTCCGCTGTCCGTCCGTCCGTCCGTCCGTCCGTCCATCCGTCCGTCCGTCTGTCCGTCTGTCACAGGGCTGTATCTCAGTAACCGTAACAGATAGACAGCTGAAATGTTCACAGAGTGTGTATTTATTTTGCCGCTATAACAACAAATAGGTAAAATTAAGAAATAATTAAAATTAAAGGGGGTCCCCATGCAAAAAACCTGGTTTTTTTTTAATACATTTTTTTACGATGGTACGGAACCCTTCGTGTGCGAGTCCGACTCGCACTTGGCCGGTTTTTTATTTTACGAAAAGGGGTCGGCAACTTTCGTCATATTTTGCTCCACAAATAATTCGTATAACTTTCTTTTGAAGGATGAGAATACTTTTTTTAACATTAGCGGCTCGTAGCCTAGTGGCGCGGGGACTGACCTAGCGTACCAGAGGCCCGGGTTCAATACCAACTTGCACCACTGTCTTTCTCTTTCAGAGTTTGATAAGTGCATTTCGTCACGAATGCGAGCTGCTCCATGGTTCGGAATCCATGTAAAACTGTAGGTCCCCTTCCCCTACTAGGTGGTAGGGTTTAAGCCCGCCCGGGTTGGTACCATCGCATTGGATGAAAAGATGGTCGAAGCGGCAATGAAAAATTGTCCGTGTTTTCCATCCAGTTCAATGTAGCCGTGCTCATAAAGGGAAGGTCCTGGCATGGCACCTAATTCCTTTGGGAATGTGGTGTATTGGGCTAATATCATAACGGTAGTTGTGTGGTATTAGCCATCCATGTCAGGTCGCATAAAAAAAAACAATTGTTTCCCCACACATCTATTCCGTACCTTAAAATCGATTCTATATAGCTAAAATAAATTATTCTTAAAGTTGATATGTGCACAGTGTTTTTATTGATCTCATCGCATAACATGCACTGGCTATCTTCCATACATATCATAATATAACATACATATCACACTCCTTGGAAAAAGCGACGTACTTGTTTAGCACGAAATATTATCCCTGTTACTAATAAACCTAGATCATCAGCTGAATCGTTATACAATGTTTTGTCCTTTGCATTGACAGGCAGTTTCTAATTCGATAGAAAGGGACAAAACATTGTATACCTATTCAGACGATGATCTGGGATTATTAGTAGCAGGGTTAATGTACATATTTACTGAAACTGCCTGGTTTAATATTTGTTCATAACGATATCTTAATCAAAATTTAAATATTTATACGATCGTTTTTGTTTGAGTCGGTATTGTAATGATTTTTTTAAAGAACTATAAATGGATGGCTAATACCAAACTGAACGTCAGATATTAGCCTAAAACACGACATGGGAACTAGGTGCCATACCAGGACTTTCCTTAAATTGCTCGGCTACATTGAACTGGATGGAAAACACGGTCAATTTTCATTGCCACTTCGATCATCGTTCATTCAATGCAATGGTACCAACCCGGACGGGATAAACCCTACAACATAGTAAGTAAGAAAAGAAAGAAAAGAAAAGAAAAATACAGTTTATAAGTAAGTTAATAAGTAAGGAAGGGGACCTACAGTTTTACGTGGAATCCGAACCACGGCCAGCCCTAATGGCCTAAAATGGTCACCCATCCAGAACCCAACCGCGCTCAAAGCTGCTTACCCAGCTTATAGAATCTCAAGGTGTCCCACTACTGTGCTACCGAGGCTGACAATGATAAAAATCTCTTTATGGTGGCGTAGTTTGTCTTCGAAAGAGTATTTACTACTTCACGTTTCATGGTAGTTCGGATTAAAATAAAACTGTAGGGGCTGTACTATCGCATTGAATTAACTACGGTCAAAGCGGCAATGAAAATAGACGATATTTTCCTTCCATTACAATGTAGCCATGAAATATAAGAAAGTTCCTGGCATGGCACCTCGTTCCTATATGTTGTTTTGGGCTTATATCATGACACTAGAGGTGATTATAGCTAAAGATGTCCACTTTTTTATTTTGTAATTTGCTGATTTTGTAAAATTTAAGTGGGGTTATAGTTTATTTAAAAATCTAGACTTAAGGTGGGCCTTCCCGCTCAACTCCCCATACAAACGTGGAAAGAAGATCATGAGCATATTTCTTATCAGAGATCCAAAATAATACTCAAAATAGCTTTATTTGGTCGAAATAGATGTCTGATGACTATCGGGCATTGTAAAATTTTGTTAGGTTTCTAAGTTATAAGGTCCGAAACTTCGAATTTTTTGCGCGTTTTATACAATAACTTTGGAGGTGGATTACTCAACGATTAACTAGAAAACCTTAAAAAGATTAGTCATCTGACATGGCTTGTTTCATGAAGATTTATAACAAATTTGGTTTTTGTTAGATTTTTGACTACAACGATCGTAGTTTACTTTTAGCTATAAGTCGTTTTGTAATACAATTTTTCGTAAATCTTACCAAATCAAACACTATGCGCATTGTCTGCTTTGTGGATATGTTGCATCTTACTCATCACGGAGCCTGTCTTTTTCTGTGTAACAGAGAAGGTCCCAGAGCGCGATAGATCGGTTTTGTACCGTGCCCGTGAATGAGTTAGTTCCACATTCGTAAAGTAAGGCAATGTCTTTGATGTGTCCGTTGATTCTGCATTAATAACACATTTGTTGAACAAAGCGACGTATGTAATTTTAGTACTAAAATTTATATTTTATTCAAATATTTGCTTATCCGTCCTGAAAGAAAATAATAATAATAAAGAGTTTACTTACACCCATTTTCACTACCATCAGCTACAAAAATCCCAAAGTTATCTTATGGTTACACCATGCGAATATGCAATCTAACTAAAAGTAAGCTAACGAATTTCAGATAGCTGGAAATAGTGAAATCAGGGGTTAGTGGAGTGGCTGCTCTATAGACGGATACCCCCTTCTTCAGCCACTGGCCGTATTTACTTATTTATTTATTTATTCATACAACAATATACCTAACATTACAGCGTAATGGCCAAGGCGTTAGGCAATTTATAGATAAAGTACACACCTTATTTAAAAAATATGCAGCTTCAAAGTAAACAGCAACTGCCTTCTGGAACTCGGCCAGAGTGCAAGCATAGATGTCTATTTTGTCAGATATATCATTTAGTGCTGTAAGCGCATGGGTGAGCGGCGCGTGACGCAGCATGTTGGTGCGCGAGGAGGGCAGCGCGAAGCGAGGATGAGAGCGCGCGCGACTGTAATTTTCTGGGGCGAACAGATTAACACTCTGTAGCACTGAAATATTTTGCACGTGTCCAATTACTAAATTAAACACATATTTTGTTAACTGCGATTCGGATAAATCGGATAAAAATTATAATTATTTTTATAAAGGAATCTCAAAAACTTTTTTTGCACTCTTTCAAGCATGGCAGTATATTAAGCCTCATGAGGGTTCCATATCATTGCATTGCATTCTAGCTTGCTTCTCACAAATGTGTTGTACAGGATTTTTACGGCATCTGTACTGCGCAAATGGTACGCTTGTCTCAATACAACACCCAGGGTCCGAAAGGAGCTTTTGCATAGTTTGTCGACGTGATCATGAAAAAAGACAATTTGGTGTCCATGATGACACCTTAATTTTTCTGACTTGTCACTCTCGAAAGCAAGACATCACCAAGTCAATTTTGGTATTGAATAGGCTCTCTGGATTGACTCAATGTCAATATAGCGCACTTGTCAGTGTTGAAATAGAGCTATCGCCAGTTATCGCCCGTAGTATAGGGAATTGATAGAGTAACAACTCTCTTTAGAGGTTTTTATGCTAGTGTGTCGAGATCAATCTCGTTTAAAAAAGGCCGAGAACTCGCGAAAACGAGATCTTGCGAGATCGGGATTGCATTCTTGGTATTAATCTAATCTAATTAATAATCTTGCTATATCTCGCGGAGTTAGGGTGGTTAACCTTAAAACTCAGAAGGGAAAAATAAAAATACTAATATTGGGTCAGCGATTTACGTTTGTTTGTTACGATACGGGGTCATATCAAAACTTCTTGTTATGTTTTTCGCTTTTCTGATAATTTTTTCGTCGGTTGAATTTCTTGAAAACATTTTTTTCCTGGTTCAAATCTTCCTATTATTTCAGATAATGACTATGCGTGGCGAAATCAGTAAAAAGGTGAAATTATTAAGGCGAACAATTTATCATCCAAAATAAAAATATAGATAAAACAAGCATACCATAAGCATACTAAGAATGTTAAAAATAAAAGGACTAGAGGCACGGTCGGCATCCCGGCAAAACATTCTTAGTAATTGCCAATTATGATCGCATCAATTCTATTCCATTTTCATCTCAACACACCGCATTTACGATGGAATAAGTGCCATGGCAGGACCACCCCTTTTTAACCGACTTCAAAAAAAGGAGGAGGTTATCAATTCGTCTGTATGTTTTTTTTTTTTTTTTTTTATGTTTGTTACCTCATAACTTTTGCCTGGGTGAACCGAATTTAATAATTATTTTTTTAAATGATAGCTAGTGCTTCCCAAGTGGTCCCATTTTAATTTGGTTAAGTTCTGACAATGATATCCATGAGAAAATCATAAAAGTCTTAAATTTGTATTAAGATTGCGCGACAAATGGACGAATAACTCAATATAACGCCAACCGATTTCGATGATTCTTTTTTTATTGGAAAGGACGTGTACAAATTAGTAAGTGTACTTCAGATTCACTAAAAATAAAGAAATAAAAAAAAATTAACAAAAAAAATAACCGACTTCAAGGAAAAAGCACTAAAAAGTAAAAAATAATTTTCATTTTTGTAGTTACGATTTCTGTTATTTTTTGAGTCGGTGTCAGCCAAGGTTAGGTTAGGTTAGGTTAGGTTAGGTTAGGTTACGTTAGGTTAGGTTCTCTTGATTGGCGCAGCGCGTGCCCGGCTGACGCCGACTCAAAAAATAACAGAAATCGTAACTACAAAAATGAAGATTATTTTTTACTTTTTAGTGCTTTTTCCTTGAAGTCGGTTATTTTTTTTGTTAATTTTTTTTTTATATGAGCACGGCTTCATTGAACTGGATGGAAAACACGGACGGAAAATCCGTATGATGAAACCAACCCGGGAGGGCTTAACCCACCCCCTAATACGGGAAGGGAACCTACAGTTTTTCATGGATTCCGAACCATGGAACCGCTCGCATTAATGACGAAATGCATTTATCCAACTCAAAAAGAGAAAGATAGTGGTGCATGTGCATTGTGGGGATTTGAACCCAGACCTCTGTCGTGTAAGGCAAATCCACCCGACACTGTGGCACGATCGCTCTATCGCAAATGTCCACAGCCATTCTGTATTATCAACAATGTAAATCAATTTACACATGAAAATTGCTCCCGAACGAACACAAAATAAATGCGGCGATGTTTAGGTAGCAAGGCGGGGAGAATCTGTCGAGCCGACCGGCCCCATCCCCCCGCGTCCACCGCAGTCTTCCTAGCTATATTTACACGCGCTACACTCACACAGATAAGTGGCTTTACGTCCGTGTACGAGTGAAAACTGGTAATTATAGTAATGTTTTAATTCAACCTAGTTCCGGACGATTTGTATTGTTGCAAAATTAATAGCATATTATTGAAAGATAAAACTACAAAATGAATTATTCAAACCGCATTTCGAATTTTTTGTTTAGCTTATATTCGAATCTAAAAATTATAAATGAAAAAAAATGTGCTTCTAAGTTTTGCAACATTTTAAATTTCTCACAGAATATAGAGTTTTAGGCCATTTACATATTCCAGAAAATAAAACTGAGTTAGCAGTATTTGCTTTGCAGATATTACGGAAATAGTACAAAAAAAAATATATTTACACAGTTCCGTAAATAATAAATTGTTGCAAATTTACATTTATATTACACTTAAAATTAGTTAACATATTCGATTTTGAAATACCATTTCTAAATATTTGTTTAGGAGATATCATTTCTTAAACATATTTCATATTTTATTTCTATCTTCCGGGCCCCCCAAAATGTTGCAAACTTAATGTACACACGTCCATATGAAATACTACGTTTCTGAGAAAAAAAATTGCATTTCGGATTTAATGTTTTTCTAAGTGCTGATTTAAGTCTAAAGTTCCTGGAGTAAAGGGTCCAAAACCCAAAACGTCCAAAAGTATGTATTTTTCTTGTGTATTATAAAATGCATATAATCTAACCTAACCTAACCTAACCCAATTAAAAATATCCGTATTCGTAAGTATTTTGGACGGTATGGGTTTTGGACTTTGTGCTTTTTGGACTTTATGATACGTCCCCCTAATCTCGTGCTAAGTTTTGACAGTTTCTCTCTGAATACAACTGTAGATGACTAATGGCATCATGCTAAAGATCTAATGATCAAAGTTTTTTAGCTTCAATCAACTATTGCTATATTGAAGCCACGGTAATGAAACCCATATGATCAAAACGTGGGTTTGTTCAAATGTAGCACTAGACTAGAAGAAAGCAGCTGGCCAGCAGTAGGAATCAAAGCTGATCTGAACTGACACGCCTTTTTCATTTACAGTAAAGACAATATGCAAATTGTATGCATCTTTTTGTAGTGTTAGTCAGCGGCCATATTGCATCGTTCCAATGTTGTTCTTGGGGTACTATTACTAAACAACTTGAAAAGCACGGGTTTCAGGTCCACAGCCAATAAAATGTGAGGGTATTTTAAATCGATGACTTATACTTAAATATTTAGCGAACTAGACACTATACAAAACGTCTACCTAAAACAGTACACCTGCAGGATTTGTATTGTGTGCGTCTATGACGGAGAACGGTTGAAACATTTGTCAAGATGTAACCGCCTCTGATTAGCCGTGATTAAGGTCAAAAGGAAGACCTATTTAGCCAACGATGCTTCAAATTGGTGATGATGTTATATCTCGCCCACGGAGCAATCATAGAGAGGTAAAGTAATATCACAGAATGAGTAAGGTAATAAATAATAAAGGTATTAAATTATGGTAAATGGTTTATTCTATGTAAACCAAACATTTCGCATTACTTATAGATCTATGCTCATACAGTCGTATTCAGAGTGAACCTATCAACTACTACTGGCCAGCTGCTTTATTCTAGTCTAGTATTACATTTGAACAAACCCACGTTTTGATCATATGGGTTTCATTACCGTGACTTCGGATTGAAGCTAAAGAACTTTGATTATTAGATCTTTAGCATGATGCCATTAGTCATCTACAGTCGTATTCAGAGTGAACCTGTCAACACTTTGTGACCTGGGATGGGCCCGGACTAACTATACAAAAACCGGTTTAGTCCAGGCATAATCCGCGTATTATAGTTAATCCGCCCACTCTGATAACGGCTGATAGTCTAAAAATTAAAGCATCGTACAACAGAAATAATCGTTTCTGTTGTATCTGATTCGTTCTTTGAGTAATAATAAGCGAAGCTCTAAAATGTGGTTAAATGTTAGCGAAATAAAAAACAATCTAGTACCGCTTTTGACAATTCATTGGTAGGAATTCATAAACAAATGGGTGCACGACATGATGCCGGCATATCTGCATATCAATGTGTAAGTATTCGTTGTGGTATCTCGGTCAAGTATTTCTAGAAGATAAATATGCGTGGGATTATATCGAGACGAGAGTCAAGAGTCGAGAGTCACGAGCTTACGACCGCTCTAATAATTGCTTCGGGTGTGGACATCGCGCACACAAATTCAATTGATTATATAGATTTTGCATGTTGTAATCAGCACGAATGCAATGCATCGACATATTAAAACATACATATATATTTACGGTCTAAACGTTAACCAGGTGCATATATTATCTTACATATTTGGAATAAAAAATGAAGAAAACATTTTTATAGGGTTAATGTTATTTGTCCGTAATAAAATAATGAAGAAGGATTCCAATTCTTTTTGAAGAAAAAAACTTGTTACTCCAAATATTTTCGAAATATAATCTAAAAGTTGAGTCAGTCCATAAAATTTGATCACCGACGATTTCGATAAAATTACTTCGGATTTCGAAAAGAAAATTGAAGAGGATGAGTTTAGAAAAATGTGACTGTTTATTTAATAAATATTTTTATTGATTAAATGCAAAAAAATCACTTTTTTTTAATTAGACAACTTGATTCTTTGAATCAGTGACTTTAGTAATAGTTTTATTCTATGTTGCCTCTAACAGGGTAACCCTAGCATGAGAAGCAGGATAACAGCATATAGCAGTCTATCTATAAACATTATGAATAATATAATATTAAGTACGGCTAAGTTTTTTGGTGCAAAATAAATAAATTTGAATTTGAATTTGGAATTTTTATGTTACAAAAGTGTTGGATACTTCACATCAAAAAGTTTTCCTCTACTATAACCTTTTGTATTCATGCACCTAATGAACAACGATTATCTAATTCATGTTATATTAGGGTACGACGATGACAATCAAAATTTTTATCGACGACTTAAATGAGATAGCAAAGCTTTTCAAAGTTGTATGGTTATAATTCTTATCCTACCATCCTATCGAATCTAAAGAGAGCATTCAACATCAACAGGTTAAAGTTATTTTAACTTGCAACTGTAATTTACCGACTGTTTACAAATCGACCCTAAAAAAGATTTCATACAAAATATTCGTGATTTATACATATTTGATTTATTTAACACCGCTAATATAGACACAAAGCTAACGTTACGAAATGACCCGTGCAGCAGTTTCAAGGATGTTGCCATATACGGAGTCTTCTGCGATCGTGTCACAATCCCTGACGCTGCATCAATTGACGCTAAAGTGTTGCCTGTCAACAAACATGCAACATATTGTCCATGGACAACGTTTCGATTGTCAGTGGGGCCATTTTGATTGTAGTACATATATAGGTAGGAGTGAAAATCATGCATTGAAAGCATTGATTATCTAAATTGAAAGAAAAGAGTGGACATCGGTTTTTTTCTTTTCTGACATGTAACTATATTGACGGGATGGAGGGATGGCCAAGAAATCAAAGCCGTCTATTATACGTACTACTGAAGTCTCACTCGTATATAAAAAGCAATAAAAAAACCTACGACTATGTAAACGATGAAATCAAAAAAATATTTAAACTTTTTTTAAATCCTCGACTAAAAGAAAGTAAGTACCTACCGAAAGACAAAAATAAAAGGCGTTTAAAAAAAATTATTTGTCCGGAGGTCTGGTAACATAAACAAATATATAATTACGACTTTACTTAGTCCTACCTTTGCGCAAATAATTACCTTTTTGTGTATCGTAGAGATGACACAGTAAATATGTACTACAGAAACTAAGGCTGACATACATAGGCTTAACGAAAAATTGTACTTTGTGACGTCACTTTGAACCCATTTTGTAGGGAAGAAATCTCAAAGTATTGTAAAGTGACGTCACAAAGTACTACTTTTCGTTAGTCTTAGTTTCTGTTACGACTAATTATCTCAGCCTTCGTTTCTGTTACGACTATTTATCTCAGCCTTAGTTCCAGCTACGACTATTTATCTCAGCCATATTCACCTACCTATTTTTACAAACCCAAGATAATAATATGTCGTTCCGACGACGTGGGTAAATAAGCGATGTTGCGAAGATCGAGTGACATATTTTCGTGGCTGACAATCTGTCGTAAAAGAGATCCCCATAAAATTTAATTCAAGAGTGCCCGGAGTATAGTCCGGAGGAAATGTGCCGCTTGATGCTCGATTGAATGGCTCTAGCCAACGCATGAGCGGATTTCGAAGCCAGCTCACAGCTGCCGATACGAGGAGGGCGCGTTGTTCGCTGACCGCTGCATTAGAAAGTGTTCGCTATTGGCACATGTCCGCCCCGCGAGTGGAAACTAGGTGGCTGTCGCGGCTGACGCGAGCAGGTGCGGAACCGTTCGCTGTCGCCGTTAGCTGCCACAGGAAACGGCGCGGCAAGGCCGCACCTTTGTACTTTACTGCGGTGAGCCACCTGCTTCTTTGGGTGAAAATTAAACTGAATCACTCGCCTATCCTCTGCGGGTCTAATCAACGCGCCATGCCCCCTCCGTTGTCATACCACAGAATAAGTAAAAATGCCATACTGTAGATCGCCAAATAAGTGTGGCCAATAGCATAGGGTTAACGCCTGTGAACACCGCTAGCCGGCCGGTTGTACTTTGAGGGAAAAACTTCGGCAGGGAGTCGATTCCATAGTTTACCGACCCTATAGATAAAATATCTACAGGATCGGTGGATTATTATTTTGGATGAATGCCGACAGTGAATGGGTGCATTCCTTGTCTGTTTCGCGTTGTACGGTGGCCAAAAGGGGACGGAGGACAGCGTTATGCAGCTCCGAAGTGCACCAATAAGATGCACCTCTGTATTTATTAACAGATAATAAAATGTGTTCTGTCGTTGAGAATGCGGGTCAGAACGGAAGAAAAAGGTAGGTGGTACTTCAGGTGGTACCATCGCATTGCATGAAAGATGTTCGAATGACAATGAAAAATTATCCCGTCTTCAATCCAGTTCAATGTAGCCGTGCGCGCATAGGCTGTAAGAGCAGTAATTGCCGTCAGGTTTTAATAGACTATAAATATAAACTAAATAATAATAATATAATACAGAAAAAAAATGGACTGACACCGGGCAGGGAGCTGCGCGGATCCTGGAGGGGGTGGCGATGCGCGATCATGGAGCCAGGATCGCGTCGCCTTCTCCATTCGGCTACTCTTGTGCTTAAAAATGCACATCTAAAAAATAAGAGAAGATTGAAATGGATGGAGAAAAAACACCTAATTGTTTTGTGACAAAAATAGCAGTGACTTCTGCGACACTCTTACTAACCAGAAAGTGCTGGTTGGCACCTAATTCCTTCGAGCATGAGGTATGTGGGGCTGATATCGCCTCAGTACCTATGTGTAATATTAGATATTAATGTATGGATAGATAAAAAACGACGTAGAAGTCCAGGCCTACGAAAGTTATTTAGTATTTTTTACCTAGCAAGTATGTTTCCAAATACTAATACAAATGGTTATTTCAGGAAAGCATTTCACAAACATAATAAAAATCTTACAAACTGCATATTATTAAATTAATCTAAGGCCAAAACAGAAACCATTCTTATGAATACATACAATGTAGTTGTCACAATTTTGGCTGTTCGACATATTTTTTAAATCCTACCCTCTGCACTAGTCAAAGACTGTAAGGCAGATGGCATGCATGAAAATAGCTGCATTAATGAAAAATTAAAATACATAACCCATTACCACCCAAAAAAAAGAATAAATCCCATATATCCTCCACTAGGTATCCTACGACGTAACGAGCTAATTATTTTATAAGTCGGTCAGGCATCGGGCTTCATCCCCTGGGTGGCTACCGTTGCCTGCACGGCCCCTGCCGCCGCCGCCCAGTGGCACGCATGCGCAGAGTAGAGCGCTTGCGACACACCGGCCGACACGCACGCACTTGCCTGCCTACTAGCTTCCAATTAGCAGCCCCGTCTGGAACGCAAGTGATTTTATTGATGCGTATGCTGTCTTCAGCTTTAATTGGATGAAGCGAACGACAGTTAGTGGTTGGTTGGTATGCTTAGATTTTTAAATGCCAATCACGTTGTTCATACTACGATGGCTTTCCAACTTTTGTTCAGAGCCGGTAGTCTAAGTTGTCACCTAAATTGGCGTTACGGCAAACCGATCGACTGGCGTTTTCAAATGTATGGAGAAATTGATGAGCGCGCGCAGCGGGCGTTAAGCGAACTAACATTTGCGAGTCCGAGCTTGATTTGACAGCTTACTCAACGTTGCCGTAAACACGTCGACGTTGCCGTTTACGTCCACTCCGCGTTTTCATACAAATCGGAAGTCCGCGTTTGACTTTGACAGCTTGAAGAAGTAAAACCACAGAATATCTAGTAAAAACTTGTATGGACTTTGGAGAAAACGCCAGTCGATCGGTTTGCCGTAAACGCCAATTTCGGTGAGAACTCAGACTGCCCACTCTGGGTGGTATTGTGACGGGTGCGTATCGATTATCTCAGCGGGGCTAGCTAACCAACAACGCATGAGATTTCTCTAAAAGGACATACAGTCCAAATGACCAAATCCCAGGATTTTTTCTGATTATTCGTATGTTAAAATGTGTTGACTTAATAAATCTAATCTGACCTACATATTACGTATACATCTACCATAAACATATTTATATGCATAAATGACTGTGACCATAACGTTTCAGCAAAATAAATTTTCAAAATAAGCGGAAACATCTCTTTATCATCAGTGGATTGGACTGGACACATCAAAATATTCGAATTAATACCTTTTTTGCGAAAGGAATTTATTTTTTATTGGAGCTAGGCATAGCGAAGCGAATGTCTGAAAGCATTGGAGCAGTGAGATCGTTATTGCTGAATTCTTTGTTTTTCATTATCTGTAGATAGCAGCTTTCAAAGGAAACAGGTCACCTCCGCCGAGCCGCGCCACACCCCGCGGCGTGTGGCGCACTATGGGCTCAATTTTCAATCTCATAGACATAGACATTCAATATATTTTACACATTGTCATATTCTTGTATTGAAATAGCATTTAAAGGTCTATAACATGCAAAAGTATGTGTATTATCAAAGATTTTTAACAGTTATGGTAAATATTTATATTACATTTCCCAAAAAGGAGATGACCTAACCTAAACATTCATAATTTCTCATAAATTCCTTGATTACGAACAGAACAGAACTTGTCTGTTTTTTGGGAAGAACATGTAATTATGCAACTATTCAATAGTATTTGCTATACAGATTTTATTTGTATATTGTTTCACTTTTTAACCGACTTCGAAAAAAAGGATGAGGTTCTCAATTCGTCGGAATCTTTTTTTTTTCTTCATACAAAAGTATGACGGTGTGATACGTGAGCCCACAGTACGGCGGTGGCGGCGGGACGTCTATGCTGTTTTGAAGGTTCAGGTTTAGTCAGTAATTCATTAGTAATATTAGTATTCGTTTTATGTTTAACTAGAAATGAATGACTTCCATCATAGCTAGAACCGCGATTGTTCAAGAATTATATGTATGTCAATACAAATAAACATAACCTAACCTACAAATGAAAGAAATATACCTGGCGTAAGTCATGTGTCACGCTATAAATAAAAAAAGATCATGGATACATGGATTCCGATCCATTGAGTACGAAAATGCACATATAATAAGGAGCCGGTATTAATTTTATACAATAAAGAAAGAGGTATTTTATACGCCGTGGGTTCAAATTCATTACCTTGAATTATTAGTATTACGACTCTTCTAATTCGACTCTTGGTAAAAAATATATGCTTATAAATCTGCAACGACTGCATTGAAGCCTGATAAGGCTGGGTCCATTCAGACATTTCCTACAGAATGCCTTGAGCAAGACCACATTTTTGCAACCTTCTGTTGGTACTTATTTATTTATTTATTTATTAAGCCAGTTTACACATTTATATAAATAATCCTTATAAATTACTTTTACATATATATATTTTTTAAATGTCACCCAGATTTTGGGCTTGCTGGCCTCCCATGTGGACATGGGGTGCAGCGGTCATAAAGTTCCCCGGTTGACCAGACCTACTGGGAACTTACTTAGTATTTATTACCGGGATACTTTTTCGAAGCTAAAATAACAGATCATTTTAATCTAGTTTCATATTTCTAGGTAATTCGTATTAATTATTTCGACCTCAGGTAGGTTCTGATGTCTTGCTATAACAGATCAGTTTTATTATTTCACACTCAATCTAAAATTACTCGTTATACCTACTCGAAAGAGAAACAAGTGCATTTTACTTCAAGGTCGACGACGATAAAGATATTTCCAATTCGTGTCTATTCCGTGTCACGTTACTTGCGTGGATACGCAACCACACGCAACACTGAAATATTGGACTGGATTCCAAAAGGTAGGGTTTTGGTTGCATACACCTATCTTAGGATATCTCTTTTATCATCAAGCGCAACCAGCGCAGCAACCGACTAATACAATTTCAAAATCTATTTCGAGGACCGCTAACGTCGAGCGGTGCATGCAATATTTCCGTCAACATAGCCAATAATCCGACGTCCCCCAAATAACGCGTCAATGAATGTTGGATAGAACCAACCAACAATAAAACGAATAATAAAAGGAGGTATGTTTAATTAAAGTTACCATATTTTTTTCTTTATCAAAGCGGGACGCCTGCGGAATTTTGCAGAAAAAAATATAGACCTTTGATCCAAAAATAAAAACATGTAGATGTAGCAACTAATAAGTAGATTGAATTAATTTATACACGCAGTATTTTTATATTTGTCGGAGGAGTAAATATATTTCAAAACTTTGAGTCTAGTTTTTATGTTAAGAATAGAGCTGATTACATGATTTATTGATTATGGGTAAAGAAAATGGCTTTCCAAACTGCGGCCCTTAACCGTATATTTTCGCTTGCTCATGTTTTATTGGTTAGAGAAAAAAACTCTTTAACAGACTATTATCACGGAAGTGTTTGAACAACTACTTACACTAGACCCAAACTCTTCACCAGCAACATTCCCAGTAATCGAGCATGCGAAAGCGGGACATTTTTGCTCTCGCTGGGGACAGCGGGACAGACAGTCTAAGAAGCGGGACGTATGGTCACATTAGGTACACACCATTTTATCCTAGGTACCTAGGATTTCCGCCAAACTTGATCTACAAACTCTCGCGTGTACCTACATATGCACTGGGCCTGTATGTTAGTATGTTTGTATGTATAATGGAAACTACGAAAATTTTACTCACCGCATCGCTCGATCCACCCCTCGGCCCGGCACGGGTATGTAATGTTGATGTTTTGATCCATTGCACACAATCGTATTACGATTTGTAACACAAAGCACTAATTCATTACGAAATCGCTACAATCCTGTTTCACATTGCTTGTAAGCACAGAAACAATGTCTTCACTCTTCTCGACATTTCGACCCGTTTCTAGTCGATCACATTCTGAGAAACCGAGAAAAGTCCATGAAACACCGCTTAGTCACTCTTTATTTTAATTTCACTTCACTGTCCACTGGTTTTCGGGATTTAATTGATGAGGCGCGGGGAACAGTAGCCACAATGGAAAGACTGCAGCTGCCAGAACGTTTTTCACGTTTGATTAGAGCGCAACCACTTTCACTTGTCGACAAAAAGAGGTACGATAATGGACTAAAATTCGATCTCTCCGTCTCTGCATTGAACACCTTTCACAATAGCCGAAGGCGGAAAGTTAGATAATTTTCATAAATCAAATACATAGCTGAATGCGTAGCATGGATAATACAAGAGGCCTATTCGGGTAACAGTGAGTTCAAGTTCGGAAGTGAGTTAACCTAAAAATTGTTGGAAACCATGGTAGTTTACATTTCAATAACGGAACCGGAAAAATATAGTATATACCTTCCATCCTATTCATGAGATTAGCCAGATTTGTACCCAACTTAAATGACGTTCAATATGTGCGGAAACAGGAACTATTTATGAAAGTGAGTTGATATTTAATGCCGAATTCGAACTCACTTTTACCTGAATGGGCCCCCTGAATCACGTTGGCTGTCGAATTGACTAACGATGTTATTCAAGACACTTTTCGCGGCAAGAGGCCAGACACATAGCGGACCCAACGGAAAGTCTACATTTTATGCGGGCACTACTTACATAAAGACAAAAGAATTTCAAGCTTTATACGCATTACGTAGCTGAGGTGTACCTACAGCTTTTACAATTATTTTAAGTACCTACGCGCTATTCTGAATGTGTTGTTGCGCAATTGCTTGCGGCGAGTGAACGTGTTGATATACAAACTAGAAAGCTCAAAGATGTATTTCTCTATAAAAAGGTAGGTGCATGCCTAGTTATTGTCTCTATGCAACTGAACCAAATATAATATAAATAATGAGTATTGTTGCGCTTGCTGCAATAATCCATATTATGGGTACTTTATTATTTTATATATACATACATACCTACCACTCATATTCATTATAAAAAAATATGTGATCCATAAAATATTGACATCATAATCCTGCCTGATTGGACCCACTCGGAATGTAGGTATATGCAGAATGCCAATGAGTTTGGTTTGAGGTCGGTCCCAAAATGTTTTTCTCTGAAACCTAGACTACCTAGGTACCTACCTGCTAAATATTTTTCATATTTCATAAAATGTTTAATAAATAACAGGTGCCAAAACTTGCAAAGCCTGTGAACCCACTGTACTTTATTGAATGGTATGGCCCCTTCCTTAGGTACCTACCGTAACTTACAATACTTTACTAACTTTCCTTTATAAGTTGGGGGGATGGGAGGTCCTAACTTTCCATTTTCGCCGCATTCACCTAAAGCATTCAGCGAATTCACGATTCTAGCGGTGTGCGTCGCATGCAAAGTGCAGAATTGTATTGAAATGAAGCTCGCTTGAGAATGAGTTAGGTATCTATCCTTTTTGGTAGGGAGAGACTTTTAAGTTTGTACAATGGGTAAATGGTACCGTAAATAAATGAGTGATGAGCAATCAGTTAGCTGAGAGCATTGTTGGTATCGGCATTGACATTTTAATATGGTACCTGTTTGTCTTTGACAGTAGGTATTTCGAAATTAAATATACTAATTCCGATTGATATGCAGCATGCATTAACCTACCTACTTTTGCACTTGGATGTGATCGTCGTATTTGTCAATATAGATATAAATATAGGTAATGATTTCTCATTTTATGCTAATCAAACTCACGGATTAAGGAAATCCTTGAAATTATTTAATGCCTGGTACTATTTATTAGAATCGAATCTAAAATTATTAAATCGGGTTAGATACGGTCAGTATTTTGTGGTAGCAAAGAAGGTCTTCTTTTAAATTACGTCGGTAACTCATTATTCACCCTGATTCGTGCTAATCAATGGGGATGCACCGCTATCACTGCCGCTAAAGGATTATCTTCACCATATTGCTTTGCTCACGTTAAACTACTTACGGATTAAATACAATTAGTGCCTGCATGTGTTATGTCTTGCATGTTTTCGTTATCCTTATAGCATGGTACACGCGAAACAAGAACAGAACAATCACCAAACTGTAAATATCAAACGACAATCTTGCGAACACGTAAATAAACACGCGTGGTTTATTTTTTGCGGCGAGATGCAACATCCCCCCACGATATATATCACAAGACTGAATAGTCGTGAGACAGAGACGGCATAACTAACTCGAATTTTCCCATCGAGTTTGATCGAGGCGTATCTAGTCAAATCGGTTCTCTCACTCTTATCTCGCAATTCGTATAGAATGAAATCTGTGCTAGAGGGAGAGTTCTTTTGATTATTTGCTCTTATTAATGAGAAGTGCTTTGTAAGAATTGATCTTACTTGCTCAAATTAGAGTTCAAAATGTACTGTACATTTACTATGCATAGATATTTCCATAGACAATCTCTGTTTTTCAAGTGTGTTTGCTACGTCCGCAGCGACTTCTCCAAACTCTTTGGTTTGGTATGCGCCGCACACATTCGTTTTCACTTTATATGTATAATATAGATTTTTTTTACCTTGGAGCTGAGGAATAATTTATTTTTTTAATAGATTAAAACAGTTAAATTAACGTGAATCAGACCAGTATGTACTCAAACATGCGCACTTTTTCCAAGCCCCTAGCACTGTGACTGTACAGTTTGGTCCTGCTTCCGTTATAAGGCATACCAGAAATATTTATGATAAATTATTTATAATATATCGCCGCTGGAATTGCTTTTTGACTAAACGTACTTATCTACTTAATTAATTTTTAACCGACTTCAAAAAAAGGAGGAGGTTATCAATTCGTCTGTATGTTTTTTTTTTTTGTTTTTTTTGTTTTTTTTTTTATGTTTGTTACCTCATAACTTTTTCCTGGGTGAACCGATTTTGATGATTATTTTTTTAAATGATAGTTAGTGCTTCCCAAGTGGTCCCATTTTAATTTGGTTAAGTTCTGACAATGATATCCATGAGAAAATAATAAAAGTCTTAAATTTGTATTAAGATGTGCGCGAGAAATGGACGAATAACTCAATATAACGCCAACCGATTTCGGTGATTCTTTTTTTATTGGAAAGGACGTGTTCAAATTAGTAAGTGTGCTTAAGATTCACTAAAAATTAACAAATAAAATAAAATTAACAAAAAAAATAACCGACTTCAAAGAAAAGGCACTAAAAAGTAAAAAATAATGTTAATTTTTGTAGTTACGATTTCTGTTATTTTTTGAGTCGGTGTCAGCCGGGAACGCGCTGCGCCAATCAAGAGAACCTAACCTAACCTAACCTAACCTAACCTAACCTAACCTAACCTAACCTTGGCTGACACCGACTCAAAAAATAACAGAAATCGTAACTACAAAAATGAACATTATTTTTTACTTTTTAGTGCTTTTTCTTTGAAGTCGGTTATTTTTTTTGTTAAATTTTTTTTTAGTAAGATTATTTTATGGTAGAATAATAAATGGTAAATTAATGCCATTATGTAGATTCAGATCGAGACTGAAAAAAAAGCAACAATCTCGCTACAGCAAGTGTGCAGCGTGCCGATCGTCCGGATATTGCTCTTTTGTACGGCAATAATTCTCTTAAAGAACATATTGTACGGCATACGGCAACGTGGTCACTGTGGCTTGCTCAAATACGAGAATTCGAGAGCGTGGTGGAATGGGGGATTTCTATATTTCGTTCACACGGCGTTTCTTTATTATAGGTAATACCCAACAGGGACATTATTATATGTTTCCATAAACTGAAACACGGGGTTTACATCAAAGATTAAACAAGATTTCGGTTATTTTTAATACAATTTCTTAAAAATATAATCTTGGCAATTTTACGCCACCAAATTAAAATAATTTAGTTTCATCCGTCTCTTTTTTGCCAAGCTGTGCATTTGTTATATTACAAGTTTATATTGACTATGGATTTTATCTTTTCTTCACAAAAGGGAAAATAGCCGTTTTTGCAAAAGATGAAATTACTTAGAATACCATTTTCTCCCGCGGTCCAAAACACTTTTTTTGTTCGATGTCCATGGACTAAAGAGCTTACACAGACACAGGGACTTGGAAAACCATGCCGGTCCGCCAACCCTCTGCTTCATGCCGGCTCAAAGATTGGATTTAGGTCTTACGACGGCAAAACAATGTGTTTAATTACATTTTATTACAAAGTGCGGCCATTTTTGTTAAAATCAAAGTGCTCGGAAAAGTAGCTGCGCGATTCTCTTTCTACGGGTAGACTACAGCAATTTTTTCTCTTGTCGAATCGCAGTCCACAACGCAACGCGAGACGGGGCGATATTATTGGCTATGGTCTATTTAGTTTTCGTCAGTCTGTGGTTCAAGATGGCGCTTAAAGCACTTGTCGGGCAAAGTGAGTTATATTTTTAATAAAATTTTCGACAACTATATGTTTTTGGGACTTATGTTTACTTTCAATTCAAGTATCAAAGTGCGTTGATTGTTTTGGTATGTAATATATAGGTCGGGACGGCACGCAACTTCAGAAATAGTTGATTGAAGATCACCTTGACAGATCCCAGTATATTGTTATGCCGCTGGACCCCTCTTGATGACTAACTAATAAACTCAAATATGATAAGGTTTTCACGACCGGTTGAGCTCTAGTGTATTACGAACTACGCGTAGAATAGATCCTTGCAATAAACTGAAGTCGAATCCCATGTCTAGGAGCACCTGTGATCGGGTTCATTCAATGTTTCGAACATTAGATATTAATATTATTAATCCATTATATATTAATAACAGCTTCCAGTGGATTTTGAAGTCATAAAACTTCTATTCTGCGAGCCTTCCTTGCTGGAATTAATTTGTATACCTCGTTCTCTGAAAGTGTGGGAAGTGACATTTGAGTATTGATTTTCTCTGAGCAGAGGGGTGGGGTGGGAGACGAGTGACGTCATTTTCCTCCCTGTCTCACCCCGTACGACACCCCTATGTCTCATTGTTCTAGAAGTTTCCTCGCTTAAACTTCATTGACCTACGCATTGATTTTCATTCACATTCATGATAAAACTTTTACGGGACGGCCGGAAGTGGGAATGGAACTCTATACTACTCAATGGAATGGAATGATTCATAACACGAATGTTGCAAGCTTGTAGCATATCTGCAATATAAAAGCATGTCACTTAAAAGTGGTCTACTTTACTTACTACTTACTTCTACTGTCATAATGTTAGCCCAACACACCTTTTAGGAACTAGGTGCCATGCCAGGAACTTCCTTTTATTGCACAGCAATATTGAACTGGAAACAACATGGACAATTTTCACTTCCGCTTCAACCGTCCTTCTTTCAATGCGATGGTACGTAACTGGGTGGGATTAACCCTACCACCTTGTAAGGAAGGAAGAGAATCTACGTTTTACGTGGAATCGAAAACATGGCTAGCCTCAACGGTTGGAAACGTGTCGCCCATCTAGAACCCAGCCCCGTGAGTTGCTTCACCAAGCATATCAAACCACAAGGCGTTGCGCCACTGGGCTACCGAGGCTGACAAAAATGACTTTGGGTGTGCAACCAAAAAGGTTAGAACCGCTCGATTTTTTTTTTTATGCGACCTGACATGGATGGCTAATACCACACAACTACTGTTATGATATTAGCCCAATACACCTCATTCCCTAAGGAATCAGGTGCCATGCCAGGACCTTCCCTTTATGAGCACGGCTACATTGAACTGGATGGAAAACACGCACAATTTTTCATTGCCGCTTCGACCATCTTTTCATCCAATGCGATGGTACCAACCCGGGCGGGCTTAAACCCTACCACCTAGTAGGGGAAGGGGACCTACAGTTTTACATGGATTCCGAACCATGGAGCAGCTCGTATTCGTGACAAAATGCACTTATCGAACTCTGAAAGAGAAAGACAGTTGCAACAGGTGCAAGTTGGTATTGAACCCGGGCCTCTGGTACGCTAGGCCAGTCCCCGCGCCACTAGGCTACGAGCCACTAGCCGAGGATACCAACCACTATCAGCAACAAATGAGGCTAAAACATTGCAATGGCAATTCTCGCATAGTTTTTCCGGCCAAGGCATAGAGGATGGGTGAAAATAGATACATAAACCAGAGGTGATATTTTCGTTGCTATACACAGTGTTAATTTTTACTATTTTAATACCGATTATTTAACTATTTCGTATACTGATCATTTTGTGGTATTTAAAAATTAAATCTAAAATAGTAAAAAAAAAATTGCAGATTTAATCCAAACTTTTACCTCAGCGACAATTTCCCTTTGGAATGGTGTAAGCACGCCGCAGCTGACTGCCAATTGTATCGCGTAGATTCGAATGTAAATTTTCACATTTATTTTAAAAAATGTCCTACTTTAGAACTTTTTATGAATGCAGTGCGATACTGAGTTTTCATACTAGTATTAGAAATCGAAAATTTTAAAACAAAAGCTCAAAACAAGAAAAATCCTTCGTTTTCGGAATCAGTATGCGACCCAAAATAACCCTTCTTCGGGAATATCGTGAACTTGTTTAACACCGTGTATAAAAATACTTTCTTTGTGCAGTAGGAAAAATTTCATTCATACATACACATTTACCAACCAATAAACAGAGAAAATATTTATAAAAAAATTAAAATGTATTAAAATGAACACAATAGTAAAGGCGATATTTAGATCTTTTAAACTATAAGTACATTTATTACTGCAGTTTATGGTGCTGTCTCTGCTACAAACACAAAGAAGCACATGGCCGGCCGGCATGGTTTTTGCAGTTCCCGGGAATGACCACGGACATTGTAGGGCACCTCTTATGAGTGGTGCTGGCATAAGCCATATGCCGCACGTGATTCTAAATGTCGAAACTCCTAACAATTTTCAAATGTAAAAAAGAAATGTTGTCATGATGCTATTTTTTTATGTTTCATAGAAAGTATAGTTTGTTATGAAGAAAGTGTAATAAAAGTTGCTTATTCTCACCTCTAGAATCTCATCTCGAAACTAATATGCCCACTATATTCAAACGCACACTTTTGCATCTGCTGCAGAGATAATGAACGAGGTGATCCGATACAAGGGTCCCAAGGGGAAGCCTGCCTCCAACATGGAGTGGCGCATCCTCGTTGTGGATCAGCTCGCCATGCGGATGGTCTCCGCCTGCTGCAAGATGCATGACATCTCCGCTGAGGGCATCACACGTGAGTACAATTCTTTAGGACAGAGTGATCCTTTGAAGTCACCGTTTGCACTGAGCGACAGTAACGTGTATAGTCACTAGTTTATCCTTATGCCACAAGAATGAATGGTCTTAAAAGATATGTTAAAACTGTGTCAATTTGGGTGATTACTCTTCACGCAATCTCTTCTGATGAAGTTTCTTGGTGGTTTATGTACATCCTCTGTTATCGAACTGGTACATCATGACTAATCTGAGAGTGTGTTCACCCAAAAGAGAAAATAACTAAATACATACATATGTAATAAGTGTCATAGATTAATAATACTGGGTAAAACCTGCAACTTATATAGAGAGACACAATTGGAGAGATTGCCCTAACCAATAGATACTACTTCATCAAAAGTGTGGTACTGTAGGGCGAGCTATGAAATGATAATCACAATTCTTCTGGAGAAAAGGATGCAGTAATTTCGAACCTAAAGATACCAATTCCAGACACTTAAGGTCGGCCCGGCCCGTAAGCACCTGAAAATTTCGCCTCCCATACAAACGTAGTTTACTAATCATTTGAAAACCAATGTTCCAACTTACTTGATATTTGGTATCTGATATTAGGCTACAAATATCTGTGTCTGCATGCCTTTGTTTTTTCGGTAAATGTATTCTGGGTCAAACCATAGAGAAAACAAAATTCGTATGAAGATTTTCTTTTTGCTTTCATTTAATTCGGTTTGGAGTTTTCAAAAAAACAAAAGCATGCAGACACAGATATTTGTTACCTGATATTAGATATTAAATATCAATTTAATTGGAATAGCGGTTTCCAAATTATTAGTAAACTACGTTTTTATGGGGAGCATAGCTTACGGGCCGTTCTTAATACCATACCTCCTTGGAAAAAAAATAGCCACGACTTTACTTCGCAGTGGTTGAGGACATCCACAAAAAGCGCGAACCGCTGTACACGATGGAGGCCGTGTACCTGATCACTCCATGCGAGAAGTCGGTGCACGCGCTCATCAACGACTTCTCGGCCGGCAGCCGCGTCATGTACAAGGCGGCCCATGTCTTCTTCACCGAAGGTGATTCCACGCATTACTAATTTTGATCACACTCATCTTAAATTATGAGTTACTTTTTATTTTTGGTGTTTTATAGACACTGTAGAATCCTGCCTTTATGTTTTTCAATCGATCTTCGGAATCGGTTTGTTTTTCATAACAAATCGGTTCTGCCCCGTTCTCCCTTTGGCGTAGTAGGTGCTGTACTGTGATGTAGAACCTCCATTATCCATGGCCGGTGGAACTTTGTATTTTTTTCATCAAAAAAAAACATTGTGCAGCATAAAATTGGACACTCACTAATAAACACAAACATGACATCCAAAAATCTCTTCGAAATCTGAATGAACCTTGTGCCCCAATTTTCTATTAATGTACTTTGTTTTATAAGCTCATGTGGCACAGTAAATATTTTCTATCCATATTTCAATTTACAATGGATGGATTTCAATGGATTATCAGATTGGATAGGTATAATATTTTTTAATTTTATTTATTTAGGTTCTAAGCGCTTGTTATATCTTCAACAAAATATGTATTGTAGCTGTATGCATCAACTAAATATTTCAATCAAACAATGTTTACCTTGCATTTGTTTGAGGCATTGCTTTTTTTGATTGCTTATGTAGTCTAGATGTAAATTTCCCAAATTAGGTTGCTGCGTGAAGCTATGATTAATTTTGTTTTATTTTTTTCGTTATTGCGCCATTTAGATTCTATTGAAGACCTTTCGAGCATTTCAAATCATTTATATAATCTTAAAGTCTGTCAACGGTCTAAGTCATTTCTAAAAACTATTCAAACAAGGAACTCCTGATAAAGGAGGTTCTGTATGCAGTATCAGAAATCATTTTTCCCATTTATTTCACGATGGGTCAGCAATGAACTAGTCAGTGTATCGTAAATAATTGTTTTTCTTTTGCAGCATGCCCTGAACCGCTGTTTGAACATTTAAGTCGTAGTCACATTGCTAAGTTTATCCTTACCCTGAAGGAAATCAACATTGCTTTCATTCCTTATGAACAGCAGGTTAGTTGCTTGATTTTATTTTTCGTTACCCCATCATTTCATTTCACTTTGGCTTTTCTACGGTTTATCTGATCCTGGAAACATTCCAACTCAAACTTGATTTGACTACCGTTAATTCATAACATGTTACTGCATATTTTGAGCTCAATACCATACATTATGTTATTCCTCCGTCCCTATTTTTACTAAAGATCTATGTGTGCCAGACAAAATTGACTTCTTGCCTCCATATGTCCCAAAACCATTAGTTGCACTCCTCGCACATTTACGAATGCTCATGAGCACCGACACATCCCACGCACTAACGTGTTACGCATTATACATAAATAAATATAAAAAAAGAAAATGCGCTCCCTAAAATCATCCTGACCTTGTAACATTAAAGCGGTGAATTGTGTGTCACTCCAGAAGGCTCGTTACAATTTCAGTGTATGGTTAAGGTTTCAGAAAATATTGCTTTTTGGAATTATCGATGTAAACATCTCTGTAAACATTTTGTAGTCACTGACAAGTCTAGTCATCTATCTCAGCTGTTTTTTAGACTGGTTAGCTTTGCAATACTTACCGAACACATTCACTGCTAGCTGAGGTACCCGGCTCCGCTCGAGTCAATGTCGTTTTTGACTGATTGCGGGCTGGTCAAGTTCAGCCTGCGTTTGCAATGTAAGCGGAAAAAATGAAATTATTTACGACATCACATTAGAAACCTCAAAAATAACAGTATTTCACCACTATTTAATGGACGTTATTATGCATATAAACCTTCCTCTTCAATCACTCTATCTATTAAAAAAAACCGCATCTAAATCCGTTGCGTACTTTTAAAGATTTAAGCATACATAGGGATGTAGGGACAGAGAAAGCGACTTTGTTTTATACTATGTAGTGATGGTTTATCATCTTTTGTGAAAAAAACTATAGTAATAAATCAAAAAGTGCATTACTCATGCTTCGTATATGTGATGTTGCGTTTTTGCCCTTTTCATCATGCGTGCTTTATTTCAATATCAATGATCTCATCCTAACAACCTGACATGAAGCAGTATGATCACACCTTGTGACTCACTGCTAATGAAATGTAAATAAAGTTATCTGCTTGTAATATAATAGCTGCTATTACCAGTCTGTCGCTTTTTATTGTACTGTTTTCATTCAGTAAAACAACCATTAACTAACACGTTGGCCGCCATTTAGACTCCGAAACTACGCATTTCTCAGTGTCGTTGAAATGTTAAAAGTACTATAATTTTAACACTGAAGTGTTAATGAACTTGATGACTCAAGGAGACTATGTAGCTTGCATTGTTTTTTATTTTATTTATGTAACTGGACATGGATAACTAATACCACAACCACCGTCATGATATTAGCTAAACCTACCGCATTCCCGAGGGAATAAGGAGCTGTGACAGGAACCTCCCTTTATGAGCACGGCTACACCGAACTGGATGGAAAAGACATAAAATTTTATATTGCTGCTTTGACCTTCTTTTCATCTGGGCTGGTACCATACCATTTATTATTTAAAGTGATGCATGTGCGGGAGGGGATTAAACCCACGACCTCTGGCATAGAAGGCAAGCCCGCGTCCCTATAGTATCTATTCGAACTGATATGAACTGATATGAAAACAATATTCTATATAAAGTGGACTAAATGAAAATCGAGTTCCTCATCAAGAATGAGTGATTACGAATAGGAATGTGTTTTTGTTCATGCTGCTCTGGACTCCAGTCTGTCCCGAGGAGTTATTCAATGAAGTGTGCAAGTCGTGTGCAGCGCGCAAGATTAAAACCCTTAAGGAGATCAACATAGCATTCTTGCCCTACGAGTGCCAGGTAATGTGATAGGCGTCACCTATGGAAAGATTGCAGGAAAATATTGTAAGCTAATATTTTTAGAGTGACTAATTTTTGTACTGCTTGAGAGCGCAGTTTCTTGATTAACTGCAAACCTCGATGATATCTATGCTCGGCCTATTTTGCTTGCATTTCTTTCTCAAATCTGTTATGAAATGAGAACAAAAATAGTTTCATAAGAAGACATATTTATCCTTGACCTCTCGCTTGAGGTTCTTATGCAAATCTGTTATAGATTGAGTATATCCCCAGTTTATTTAGAAGAAAAAACTCCCTCTATATCATATCCGTGTTGTTTTAATTTTGTGAAAAAAGAATGGAATGTATAAATGATCGGATGTAATGTGAACGCAGGTGTTCTCCCTGGACTCGCCGGAGACGTTCCAGTGCAGCTACAACCCGGCGCTGGCGGAGGCGCGCAACGCTAACATGGAGCGCATCGCGGAGCAGATCGCCACGCTGTGCGCCACGCTCGGCGAGTACCCGTCCGTCCGCTACCGCAGGTACGCGTGCTGCCCTTACTGCCCATACTTCTTGCAATGGGGAGCCAAATGCAAAGATAATTGTAGGGGACGTGTGAGCGACTCGACCTTAGATGTTCTACCCTCCGCCCCACGTGGAACAGGCAGGGAATGCACCCATTCACTGTCGACATTCCGAAAAAACCAACCGATCATCTGGACCCCTAATCTATAGGGTCAATAAACAATGGAAAAGACTCCCAGCGGAGGTCTTTTCCCAAAAATACCACCTGGGGTCCTACAAACGTGCACCGGCCGGCATTGTTTCCTGATAGTTTGAAAGACCATAGGCATCCTCGGGCATCTCAAACGTGAGGTCGTGGCGTACTTCATATGCTGCAATAACAAAAAAAAAATGATTCGTTCGTTTTGTTTATTTCTGTTGAGTTTAGTTTACAGGTATAAACTAAAAGAATGTACTCAATGATCCAGTTAAACTATTTTTAAAAAACTCTTTTAATATTATGGTTTTTTATTGTGTTATTTTCGTTCCCACACCTTTCCTTGAATATCATCCGTACTGACTTACTAGTAAACAATCGTGCCATAACTCTATTACTCCGGTATTTTCAGCCAGAAGTACCGGACAGTAAGAATTACCAAAGTAATAGCTTAACTTAATTTTCGCAATTTCAATTACCTACATACTTGAATAAAAAAAACCCATTTATTTAAGATATCTGACAGCTTTGACACAGATAAATTGTTTAGTCGCCTTAAAAACAACTGTCATGATAAATAAGCATTAATCTTCTTATTTATAACATTTTGTGGTGTCTGCAGTGACTGGGAGCGCAATGTTGAGCTGGCGCAGCTGATCCAGCAGAAGCTTGATGCGTACAAGGCAGACGAGCCGACAATGGGCGAGGGCCCGGAGAAGGCGCGCTCGCAGCTGTTGGTGCTGGACCGCGGCTTCGACTGCGTGTCGCCGCTGCTGCACGAGCTCACGCTGCAGGCCATGGCCTACGACCTGCTCGCCATCGAGAACGACGTCTACAAGTACGTACAGTAGGCAAGGATCGAACCGACGATGGGCGAGGGCCCGGAGAAAGCGCGATCGAAGCTGCTGGTGCTGGAACGCGGCTACGACTGCGTGTCGCCGCTGCTGCACGAGCTCACGCTGCAGGCCATGACCTACGACTTGCTCGCCATTGACTCTCTAATTCTATAGCAACCCTTAATAATTACTGAATATACTTTGAAGGTACGAGGCGACCGCTGGACAACCCAAGAAGGAGGTGCTGTTGGACGAGAACGACGAGCTGTGGGTGGAGCTGCGGCACCAGCACATCGCTGTCGTCTCCACCTCTGTCACCAAGAACCTTAAGAAGTTCACCGACTCCAAGCGCATGGGCGGAGGTCGGTACAAAGCATTGAATTCTGGGACGAGCTGACAATCTCTTAAGCATAATGTGAACAGTGCCATTGTTGTTAGCACTATCTGACATCTCCATCTCACATATTGACTGATATTTCAGGCTCTTAGGCCCTCACACTGTAATCAACTATTTATTTGTTTTAAATTCCTTGAACCTTCGAAATTTAAATCAAGAATCTCTTTAGGGTGCGTCTCGATAAGATGCGGCCAACTTAGTCTTTACTGTTAGAAATCCATTTTGTAAAGCACTTGGTATTTTTGTTATTGTATTTTCTATTTTGTTCCAATCTAAAAAAATAGTAACATTTAATTTCATGCAATACGGTCTCCCTGTATACCCTCTTAGGCTGTTAAAAAGTGCGTGAATCCATAGAGAAAGTACTGACCGTTGAGACGATTTTATGTTACCATTTTCAATAGTAAATGAGGTAAATATTTCAGGTGACAAGCAGTCGATGCGCGACCTCTCGCAGATGATAAAGAAGATGCCGCAGTACCAGAAGGAGCTGTCCAAGTACGCGACGCACCTGCACCTCGCCGAGGACTGCATGAAGCACTACCAGGGCAACACCGACAAGCTCTGCAAGGTGGAGCAGGTGCGTGCGTGATCTCCTTTGTTTCCTTTCTGGTGGTTACGCTCTGTGTATCCCGCAGCTATTTCCCTCCATTAACAGTTAATTTTGTTTTTAGGGTTCTGCACCCAAACGTAACCCTAATACTAAGCTCCGCTATCCGTCCATCCATCCGTCCGTCCGTCCGTCCGTCCGTCCGTCCGTCCGTCCGTCCGTCCGTCTGTCCGTCCGTCCGTCTGTCACAGGGCTGTATCTCATGAACCGTAATAGGTAGGCAGCTGAAATTTTCACAGTGTGTATTTATTTTGCCGCTACAAAAACAAAGAGGTAAAATGAAAAAATAAGAAAAATTAAAGAGGGGCCCCATACAAAAGAACCTTGATGTTTTGTGTTAAATCTTGTACGATGGTACGGAACCCTTCGTGTGCGAGTCCTAATCGCACTTGGCCGGTTTTTTCATTTCTTATTTTTTTTCCTATGGTGACTTTGCACACTTGGATACATCCGAAAAAGCATACACTGTGTCGATTTTTACTTTATTAACTTACGAATATTTTTTCCAGCAAGAAATTGCCATCGTCAAAAATATAAATAAAACAGTTAAAATGTTTGATTAATATTTGCAAAATATAAATAAATGTTATAATTAAATTACTTTGATATCACTGTTGTTTTTACTAACACAAATGTTGCGATTTTCTTGTAAGGTTCATCTAACATTTATGAATGTTGAAAATATTAAATACATTTATAATATAAATAGGTGAATTTCTTAAAATACAAAACAACCGATTAAAGTAACAATATAGTAACATGTTAGGGACAGAGATGCACTACGGCGTCGCTATACTGAGCCAAGACCTAACACAACGGATTACAAAATCAACTACACTATGTTTTTTTATAGCCTTGCAGAAGTCATCTGCATAAACAACAAAATCTGAATGTATTAGGTCGACAGTAAAGAGTTATTCCATCTGAGACTACAGCCTTCACCATTTGCCACCTGCTCGTTTGCCGACAGAATTGATTACTATAGAGTCGTCTGTGCAGTGTCGGTTGGAGTGAGGTGTGATAAAATGTTTCCCATTAAGAACGCTACTGGCAGAACAAATAGTGTATGGAGAAAAAAAGTGTTCCTAAACGTGTTAAAAAAAATGTACTTTAAATTATAAAAACCATTTGTTAATATAAATAATGTTTTGTGAACAGGACTTGGCGATGGGTACGGACGCGGAGGGCGAGAGGATCAAGGATCACATGAGGAGCATCGTGCCCATCCTGCTTGATGCGGTAATTATTTACTTTCCTTCGTAATAAATGCAAAGAATATATTACTTCCATGCTACACATATGGAAGACTGGACTTATTGCCTAAAGTCAATAGACTAGGAGGTCGCCATTTACCTTATCGTGACTAAACATTAAATGAATACAATATCTTCCAATCACCTCAACAATGGGACAAAGATATACAGAAAAAAATTCAAGTAACCTAAGATTTTTACTATACACTATTTATAGATATTCTAAAACAATAAAAAAAAACAAGTTTCTCTGATTACTTCAGCTAAACATAAGTTATGTAATGATTTAAATATCTATATAAAGCATACATATCATAAACTGAATATTTTTTTTATTTATGCAAACTGATTTATTGCTCTGCTTTGACCATGGATTGATTTTTCCCAAAAAAAAAAACAAAAACGTACAGTTGTTGAGCCCGATTTTAGGTACCAAAATTCAAGTAAATTTCGCATAAATACGAATGTGCCCAATGTAAAAGTTGTGTTTTGCTGTGTGCGTGCGCAGAGCGTGTCCAACTCGAACAAGATGCGCATCATCGCACTGTACATCATGAGCAAGAACGGCATCTCGGAGGAGAACCTCAACAAGCTGGTAACGCACGCGCAGATCCTGCCCGACGAGAAGCAGACCCTCATCAACCTCGCCAACCTGGGCGTTAACGTCGTCGTCGATGTACGTACTGCCTCTACCAGATGTTACACGTACCGATGGATCAATGCATTCCACCCTATTCTATGACAGCTCAATGTGAACCACCGTTATGACCCAAAAATCGACCCGAACATTTATTTTTATGTAACTGGACATGGATGGCTAACACCAAACTGACCGTCAGATATTAGCTTAACACCACATGGGAACTAGGTGCCATGCCAGGGCCTTATATTGCTTGGTTTCATCGAACTGGATGGAAAACACAGACAATTTTCATTGCTGCTCCGACCATCGTTCATTCAATGCGATGGCAACAACCGGGCGGGATCAACTAGTGAGTAAGGAAGGGGACCTACAGTTTTACGTGGAATCCGAACTACGGCAAGTCTCAACGGTTGAAAATGGTCTACCGAGACTGACAATCGATGTGTCATGTGGTGCATTTGCCAGACCTGTAATAAACACTCACAAGTTTTTGAGTACATTGTAAATTTGATTAAAATTACACTTAGTTTGTTGTAGTTCTATTAACCACTTGTTTATATGAATTTATTTTTTCAGCCAGTAGCTCAATACATTTATTATGAAAAGCTTTCGCCATTTGCTATAGCTTTTCAAATACATTTAAAACGGTAATATAAACTTTTAAACATTCCATCTCGTCGTTAGACCGGAGGGATAGGCAAGAGTGGTGGGATGATGACTGCCGTATGGTGTGATGACTTTTGCATCATGCAGATACAGATCTCTTCATAAACAGGCAAAAATATCTTTCTACGTCTTCCGCCATTACGGGTACCTTACCTTTACGAAGTACTTCATCAATTAGGGCATGGAACATTTTTTAGGCCGCCTGGGCATGACAGTTTACTCATTTCTGTCTTACTTATATCGGTTTAGCTATATCCCACTTTTCTGCATGCACCTACAAAAACTGGCTAAACAAAAGTCTTCAAAAGTTTGATCAAAAATGTAGTTACACTTTTCAACGCCTTGATATCAGTAAATTAAAATGAATTTTATTTTAAACAGGGCAACAGGAAAAAGCAATACCAAGTTCCACGCAAAGAAAGAATCACCGAGCAAACCTACCAGATGTCGAGGTGGACACCAGTCATTAAGGTTACTTCACTGTTCTTATAAATCACTGTGACGTAATGTCGTCCTTATTTATTTTTAAGACATTTTTTATTTTGCATGAAGCATCCTTTATTATTATTATTTGGTTTATAACACTAGCAGCTATAAGCTGATGCGTGCATATCAGGTTTTAGAACTACTGAGTGCACTTGTTTTTTTTTTGTTTTATGTTTATTTATTTATGGTCTATTTCCATATTTATATTTGTCTAGTAAATGTTTGAACCCATTAACTGTTTTGGCACTTATGACTTCCTGTGGTAGTTGATTGTGTTTGTGGTGGATGAATCTCATTGTGTTTTTAAGACCAATCAACAAAATCATCCTTTTTTTCTCAAAATACTATCTTTTTTAATGCTGTAACAAGGAGAAAAAAATAATGTTAAATTTCCCTCTATCAAAATAACAGAAAACTAGAAACCCATAACAAATGCATTGCTTTTTTTATTTCGCAGTCTTAACATACAAATTGTTGCCTTTATTATGTAACCATGATTGTGTGTTGTATGTGTGCTCCTAGCTCTTGTTATAATTTTTTTTTGTGTGCAGGACATCATGGAAGATGCCATTGAAGACAAACTGGACACGCGTCACTTCCCGTTCCTAGCCGGGCGCACCCAGTCCTCGGGCTACCAGCCGCCTACCAGGTACATACCACCTCGCACCCCATGGCCACAATAAAAGCCCTCGGAAATGCTAACTCTCGACAATATGCCCCACAGTAATGATAACCATAAGTACAGGTAAAATTTTTCAAGTGTGCCTTTATGGCCAAATCCGAAACCATAAGAAAAAGCAAAAACACTCAAAAATGTGTCATGAGGCCGAATATTAACCACTTAAAAATGATTAATTAGACTTTTGAAATAATGTTATATAAATATAATAAGACCTTGCAGAAGCACATAGGTCACCTTTCGTGGCAAAAATAGAACTCAAAGTGGGTGAAATAGGGGATGACAATTTGTTGCACATAAAATGCATAGGTTAATTATTTCATCACTTGCCAGTGATAAATTACATGCTATAAATAACCAGGCCTTATTTGTGATTGGGTTGCTTATTGGATGATTCTATCTAAATGTTCCTATTTGACCCGTTACATTTGTGATAAATCGGTTTATCATCAGCTAATGTGACCTCTTCAAACTTCATATAAATTGCTAACAGCCAACCTGCCTACTTTTTGTTTTTATGTAACTGGACTAATGTAACACAGATGACTAATACCAAGCTTACTGTTAGTCCAACACACCACCAGTGTAGTGCTAGTCGGCCCTTCCCGGCCGGACTAACTCATCCGCGGGCATGGTAAAAAACCGCGCTATTGCGCTCTGGGACCTTCTTGACCTTCGCTGTAGTCAAAAATCTAACATAAACCAAATTTATGTAAATCTTCATGAAACAACCTTTATCTGATGACTAATCTTTTTAAGATGTTTTTATTTTATCGTTGAGTTATCCACCTCCAAAGTAATTGTATAAAATTCGAACTTAAGATGCCAATGATCATCAGACATCTATTAATTTGAGTTTCAGCGACATCTACATTTGAAGCATTGTAATCCTGCTTCCGACGAATGTCAGGACCAATACTTTTTCTGATTATTTCCAAAATCTGATTACAATGCTTCAAATGTAGATGTCGCTGAAACTCAAATTAATGAGATAACGGTAATGTCGTATCCATTAAATACATAAAATTATCAGACATCTAGTTCAAATAAAGCAGTTTTGAGTATAATTTTGGATCCCTGACAAGAAATATGGCCATGATCTTCTTTCCACGTTTGTATGGGGAGTTAGGCGGGAAGTTCCACCTTTAACTGGATGAAAAGCATGGATAATTGTCACCTACACAGCGGACTAGTGTACCTATCTCTTCTGACCTCTTTCACAATAGTGTTAAATTTTTACTGAGTGTACTTGTCTACATGCTGTCCAAATGTGTTCTCACGCATTTGCTACGTAATGATTTGATGAATTGAATGGGTATGACATTACCTTTGTTTCATCAATTTGAGGACATAAACGACATCTACATTTAAACATTGTAATCAGATTTCGAAATTAATCAGAAAACCTTTTTTTCTGGACATTCATCGGAAGCAAGGTGTGGAACGTTCAATAGCTTCACCGAACATATCTGATCTCATTGCTAGTAAAGCCGGGTATCAATCGAGCTCGGGACCGGGGGTGTCCACACCTCTCCGTATCGCTAGCGTAAGCGTTTCGGCTCGCATCAATCCTTGTCAGCTGGCCTGCGTGCTTATGCAGTGCTTCTGCAGTGCTACATGCTCAGCGAACGACGGAGGGTTCTGCTGCTTTCGCCCACATCGCTCGCACAGGTCTGCAGACACCCGGGCCGCCTCGTCACCTTCATAGACGACATTGGCTGGCTAGGGGTAGCAAGAATTGAGGGGGCGTTGTACAAAGGACAACTCAAACTGGGACCAAGTGCAGGCAGCGACCACCCCCAAAACAACAACAGCTGGCCTGCGGGCTAGGGTGCGTAGGATGCCCAGTCCCTCTACCTATCCATATTTGGTAGGATGCCTCCAATGACGTCTTTGCAGCTCTCTCCATATATATGCTTATTGTTGATCTTGACAGGTCTAGATTCATAAAGAAACTGTAGAGCGACTTTGCTGGTAGTCCTCTTGCCCCGGCTTAATAGCAAACAGCTTCGTCTTGAACACATTCCTCACTATCCGATCTACTAAGCTGCAGTACTAGTTTAGTTTATAGTTGTGGTACTTAGATATGTTAGTTTCCCATGGAACGATAAGTTCACTACTTTGCTTGATTAAAAATGTACAACATACGAATGCACTTGTTGCAGCGTGCGCTACGGACACTGGCACAAGGACAAAGCCCAGCAGACCATCAAGAACGTGCCGCGACTTCTCGTCTTCATTGTGGGTGGTGAGTGCTGGTCATTTTATGTTGTGGTATCCTGTCATTTCTCACCATAACCATAGATAAATGATAGGGAAAGATTGCTAACGTCATACAAGTGTTAAAAAATAAAAATATTTACATTTGTGAATACATTAAAACAAACCAATGAATATCAATATTTTTTATTTCCAATGACATTACTTAATTTAAAGTTAAAATGTAATATTTTCATCGTGCCTGTCTAGGCAAAATTTTGAATTAAGCTTTGTTTAATAACGGTGTAACTAGTTTTGGCAGTGACGGGAGATGGCGCTGGTTAGAAACGTCATAGTAACAGCGAAAATAGTAGTATTTAGCGAGTGTTGTATGTTGTCTTGTTGTCATGACGTTAGCAGTCTATCTACCTAGTCTATCAGTCTAGCCTACTATCCTTTGTGGTGATGGTAATTTGATTTTGTGCTACCCTGTCGTTTCTCACCATAACTGCATTCATGGAGTAAGAAAGGGCTGTAGTGGCGACGGAAAGTAATCCATAAACTGACTGCAGTCTCCGGCCAGTCGTTCGCTTACCGATGCCCGCACCCCTGGATGTTCTGACTCGATGACTACATTATTCATATGTCGATTGTCTTTTAACCTTTTTTTTTTAGTTTTCTCTCTAGCATGCAATTTTCCTACAAATCCTATTTTTGAATCCGATTTTTTGAATGCGTGGAAATTAGTACTTAAGAATGGCCCGTAAGCTATGTTCCCCATACAAATGCAGCTTACTAATCGTTTGAAAACCACTATTCCAATCGAACTGATATTGAACATCTAATATTGGGCAACTAATGTCTTTGTCTGCACGTTTGAATTTTTTCGAAAACTCTAAACAGAGTCAAATGAAAGCAAAAAGAACAATTTCATTCAAATTTTGTTTTCTTCGTGGTTACCACAGGATACATTTACTGAAAAATCCAAAACATGCAGACACATAGTTATTGCCTGATATTAGATACCAAGTATCAAATAAATTGGAAGATTCATTATCAAATGATTAGTTAACTACGTTTGTATGGAAAGCGTAATTTTCTGATGCTTACAGGCCCACCTTAAGTGGACAAAGCGAAAGTTAAAGTGTTAAGTACAAGCAATCAAACAGCTTGATTGATATTACACAATTCAACTAATCACGACTTTGTCAGTCATGGATTACCTTTTTCTAAATGGTCATATTAAAGTTTCATCTGACGGAAAATATTTCTACGTATTTGAAGGGTTCAACAAGTGGTTTTATGTTGTGTGGCAGGTGTGTGCTTCTCGGAGATCCGGTGTGCGTACGAGGTGACAGCGGCCCTCAAGAACTGGGAAGTGATTATTGGATCCTCGCACATCCTGACGCCCAAAGACTTCCTCGACAACCTGAACAAGCTGACAGCATAAACGACGTCACCCCTCCGCACCCCCGCATACTCCCTCCGCACCCCCGCATACTCCCTCTGGCCCGTGATTAGTCCTCTAAGTACAGTTGTATGTACCGAAGTCGAGATCATGGTTGTATCTTTGGTTGATCTTGGCTTGTAAGCTGACCAAAGAAATAGTTCTTTTGATTGAAATTTAGGTACTTAGCTGGTATATTCTGCCCTCCTTAATCAAGAGGCGGTAACTACATATGAGGCACATATGTAGTAACCACCTTTTTAATAAGGAGGACAAGTATCGCTAGAAATGGCCGTTTTGTCTGGTGTTTTCCTTCTGTATTAGGCTGTTTGTAAAACCCTACAAATTAAGTTTGTTTGTCACTTGAATAAATATTTTAGGTGTGCTAGAAAATGTTTACATTCTCTACTAGATGATTTCATAATTATGAAAAAAAATGGGCTGTCGACTGGAATATGAAGCCTACAATGTGAGATACTACCTAGTTTTTAAGCAAGAGTCGTATTATTGTTCATAGAAAATTGTATTATATTCCAAACATAATTATTGCCTTTAAAATCTTTTCTGAAAACTGTGTATTAAAGCATTTTATTCGATAGCTAAAATTTTCCTAATAATCTATTACATCTTTAAAATTAATGTATACATACTTATTGTTTTATAAAAATAATTCTATCCATACCTGCTAATAAAAAAAGTAGTCACAATGATTAACAGAAATGAGGAATACAAGTGCTAACAAAGCTATGTAGAAGAAGTTCGTATTTGTGTAAAGTACTATAAATAATTTATAAATTTCAAACATTTTATTCATCTATCGCAGTACTTTTGACGTATTTATGGAGTGAGACACCCAACCTCCGTCTGATCAGAGGCCCTAGTCTGAATTTTCTGCCAAACTCGCATTTTAGTAGCTTCAAAGTTATCTAAAAACACGTCAAGTCCATCAAGGTGTTGGCATGCGGTATTCGGACTTTTATTTTTGGTGTGTGGTTGTTCGCTCATCATAACATTTTTAATTATTCAATATTTTCGCTTGCACATTAAAGTAAATTCATGTTAATTTCAATCATATTGAGTTTTACCTTGTCAATAACTGCCTATTTCTGTTAAGATGCGGAGTTAGCATAAACATTAACATAAATGTTGTTATGTCGATGGTGCTAGAAACGTCGCAACAATTCAGTCTTGCAATTTTGTGTTCGCTTACCGCTCTACCCTGGCTCCCATAAGATTTCCAAACATTTCGTAAACTCGAAACCCAGACTAGGGCCTGTTACCAATTTTCATAGCACATTTTGAAATTATTTCATAGAATAAAAGTTTTTACAGATCATTTTAATTAAATATTTTTTCAATACCCTGGTATCTTATCTGATTGTTACACTTGACTTCACAATTTTTCATTCCACCTATTGTCGTAGGCAGCTTGTAGTATAAACCTATATCTGCTTTTTAATACTATTGAAGCTGTGTCTTATCTTACTTGTTAAGTACATTTAACCTCTGGTCACGTTATTGGAGTGAAGTTATCAAACTAAAACGATACTGAGAATAACATATTCACTCGGAAATGAATCAATATATGTATGTTGATTATTAACATGAAGTTGCAGACTGGTCAAATGAGACATTAAAACCGAAAAGCGTGATTGATGAAGTGGCGATATTTTATATGTTCTTAGGGCCAGCTAGGGTAGTTTAACCCCAATGACAATAACATTGTAGCTTTTGACTTCTAAGGCAATCAATAAAAAAGAAATCTCTTCGAGGGATAAGCCCGCCTTTGCGCCCCACTTATGTTGTTATTGCACTATACTTTCTTTTGTAAATTGTTTTTTTGTTTTGTGGCGTAATAAAGAATTTTCAATCAATCAATTAATCAAATCATGAAAAAAGGAAAAATGCAACCAATACAGGTTTTTCAAAGCTGTTAACACTCGAAGCGTTTCACACTATACTAACTGATCCTAACAACATTTCTAAAATTATGATTACCGCATTATTTCCTATTTTAACCTGTTTTATGTTTCCTTTGACTGGCCTAATACTGGGATACTTACATAAAGTTATATTATTCTGCAAAAGACAATGTGCATAATTCTGCCCTCCTTATTCAAAAGGCGGTAACTACATATGTGACTCATATGTAGTTACAATACTTTTAGATACATGTGTTAATATTTGCTTGTATTTGAAATGTATTAAGCTAGTTATATTTCTTGACAGTGCTTGTTGTTTTTGTTGCAATAAAAAGATGCAGCTATGGTTTAGCTTAGCTCTGCTTTATCATTGGTTGATTTATAGACATATGTATGTTATTGTTTGTGATAGTTGCTTTATTTGAACAACAGAATGTGCGCTGAAAGCCGAATAGTTTAACTAATTACTATAACTATTAATAAACTAGTTATGTATACCTGATTGATAGTTAGATGTAATTAATCATTACTTAAGATTCCATCTCAGTTAATAGCAATATACGGGGTGTCTCGACTGGGCTTTTTTTAGTTAGTTAAGTTTTCAGAGCCAATCGAATTTAGCAAGATTTCCTTCAAACATCATGTCCATTCTACACTTCAACACGAGACCAGTCGGTTCTTACTTAAGGCTGTTCCGACCCATATAAAGTTGTTTGCACACATAACGCAAAAAGTATTGCACTTTAAGCCACGAATTAATAATAAAAGTTTAATATAGTCATATTACTTGCAGCGAAAACAATTTCACAATTTCAGGATTATTGGTTTTGTTACAATTTATTTAAATACGATTTTTATTTAACAGCGCCATCTAACGGTGTAAAACTTCTAATCGGCAATTACAACGAAACCATTAAACCTGAAATTGTGAATATGTTTTCGCTGCAACTACTATGGCTATATTTAATATTTTTGACTAATTCGTGCCTTAAAGTGCAATACTTTTTGCGTTCTGTGTAAAAAAAAACATTGTATGGGTCGGAACATCCTTAATCTTAAAATTGAGAATATTTCATGTGTCCATACGGCTTCGACACGTCAGATTCTCTTAGTTTCTGTTTGAAGAATATTCGTTAAACATATGTCCTAGACACCCTGTACGAAGCTAAATGCGTCGAAAAATTTCAAAGATTTGTAATTTCATGTCATAGTAATATTGCAATATTGCAACAGCTGGACGGCAATATTGGAAGAGTCTAATGATGAGATTCATAATGATTACTTGTACTTGTCTGAGCCAAAGTATGCCTTCCGACTGTCAGATTTGACATAAAATATTTGTAACGAATGTCAAATTTGATTGTCGGAAGCAATACTTTGGCTATGCCAAGCACAAGTAAGGTCTATGAATCTCGGCATAAGTATGTATTAGTGTACATACTTCAGACACTGCAGGGATTGATGGGTTTGATTGTGATGTTCAGAAATATTAGGAAACCTTCTCAATAACTTATGTCAGGTAATTGGAACGTTTAGCATTCATATAGAGAAGAATATGATAGGAATTCTAATATAAAGTTACCTTATTGTATCAGTATTTTAAATTGTTGAGAACTATTAATAAATTATTTAATAATCTAAGCTTAATTCGCGTTTCATTCGTTTTTCTTTTCGAAGAGACCTGTACATGTTAGAATTTCATGTGAGTGTTATCAAACTTACCTTTTATTTGTCAGAATATTCTCGTGACCGTTTTATCTTTCTCTACTATTTGAGTCAAAGGTTATAAATTATGCTGATTGTGAGTACAGATTGCATTCGTAGTCGTATAGTACACATCTCAAGTAATCTCACGCGCGCGCCGTATACACTGCATAACAATTATGGGAAAAGATTTGGTAGTGTTGGCTTACTCCGGTGGCTTGGACACCAGCTGTATTCTTAAATGGTGAGCGAAATATTAAATTATTGGCAATGGAACGCTTTCAGCTGAGAAACTGATTATTTCTTGTGATTCTCAGGCTTTTGGAAAAGAACTATGAAGTGGTGTGCTACATGGCGGATGTTGGGCAGGATGAGGATTTTGAAAAGGCAAAACTGAAAGCAAAGAAAATTGGAGCGAAAGATGTAAGCATTTCGTATTTATACAATTAAAATTTTCCTTCTTATTTTCTGAAGGCTCCCTGGATATTGTAGTAGCTTTTTTTTATTAACATTAATTTTAATTTGCTCTTAACACATTTATCCCCCATAATATCCTCTGGAATTTTGTTGCACAATCAAATACTATTCATATTAAACTTAATTTATAACCTTTTATAATTCTTAAAACAATATTTACATCTAGTATCGAAATTGTGTACATAAGCATTTAAGGCATTATTGTGCTTAGATTTCCTACCTTAGCAGAGATTTTGATAAAGATATGCGCTTGGTAAGGGTCAAAATCCTATTTCGCTGAATATATTCCTGCAAAAATATTTTGCTTTCATACTGAGAATGCAATGCAATGATCTTTTTCGCTGCAAATGCAAATATTGTGCTGCTTTTCTCCAACGTTGTAAATCTAAGCCTATATAGCACAGCATGGTAGCAGCATAGCACGCTAGTTTAGTAATACAAATAATGCATCTCGGATCGCGGCGAGCGGGAATTATTACATCATTTAAATGCTCCGCCATACGTAGGTAATTGTAGAAGACCTGAAAAAGGAGTTCGTTTCCGGCTACATGCTGCCGGCGGTGCAGATGGGGTTGGTGTACGAAAGCCGCTACCTGCTGGGCACGTCGCTGGCGCGGCCCTGCACCTCCGTCGGCATAGTCCGCGCGGCGCAGCGCCTCGGAGCTAAGTACGCACACAAACACCATGACCGTACACACATGTCGATTTTGCCATCTGAGCACCCTTTTTAAACAGGATATCTATATCCATTGGCATTGGAACAAAATATGTAGGCGGGTAATTTAAGGTGGGCCTTCCCGCTCAACTACCCATACAAACGTGGAAAGAAGATCATGCGCATATTTCTTGGCAGAGATCGAACTAGGTGTCTGATGACTGTTGGCATTGTAAGTTGAAGTTGTGTTTGGAATCCAAGTTATAAGGTCAGAAAGTTAGATTTTTCCGGGCGTTTATGCAATAATTTTGGAGGTGGAATACTCATTAGAAACAGCGGAGACAAAAAAGTGGTTTGCTGCTTTGTATGTTATCTAGAGAACTGCTTTGAGACCTCGTCTAGATGTTCCAATGTCAATGGTATTTAAAAAATGTTCTTCGCTCTCAAAAAATCTAGTGATATGTCAAATTCAAAAACAATTAAAAAACTTATAAATAAATAAATAAATAAATTCAAAAGCTTGTTTGTGACAGATCAAGTGTTTAGATTGAATAGTTGTGAAAATAGAAGCTACGGATTTTATAACATTTAGCAATATTTAATTCCACATTAAACTGTAGGTCACCTTCCTTTCCTACTAGATAGGTAGGGATAATCCCGCCCGGTTGGTACCATCGGATATAATGAACTATGGTTGATGCGAAAATAAAACATTTTCCATCCTGTTCAATGTAGCCGTGCAATATAAGGAAGGTCCTGGACTGGCACCTAGAATCCCATAAGGTGTGTTTGTTAATATGAGGTGTGGTATTCACCATCAATGTGCAGTAACATAAAAACATTTATAATTTAATAATAGTATTAAATAATCTCAGGGATCAATAAATATAAAAAACCATAAATTTCATGTATACCAACTGTTCACATTATAATTTATATATGGTTGTTCCCATTCATAGGTTTATATCACATGGAGCTACCGGTAAAGGCAACGATCAAGTCAGATTTGAGTTGAGTGTGTATGCGCTGTGGCCAGCTGGCCAGGTAAGGGAGAAAAGATTAATTAATTCAGGCATGATCCCTTCAAAAGTTCCGGCTCTCATCAATTTAAATGTTCACAGATAATTGCACCCTGGAGAATACCAGAATTTTTCGAGAGGTTCCATGGGCGATCTGACCTCATTAGGTACGCTGAACGCGAAGGAATACCTGTTTCCGCCACTCCTAAATCTCCCTGGTCCATGGATGAGAACATTATGCACATAAGGTACAATTGAATTGTAGCATTTTAAATTTAAATTAGTCTCAATCAAAATTAAAGCTGGTGAAAAAACATTGCTGGAATGTAGAAATCAATTAAAATATTGCTAAAATATCCCTCTTACAGCTATGAGTCCGGAGTCCTGGAGGATCCGGAAGCGGCTCCACCACCTGGTATTTATAACATGACCCGGGATCTAGAAAAGACTGAAGACTTCCCAGCGGTTCTTGACATCACCTTTGAGAAAGGTTGAACAAAATGTTACATTTGCGTTCTGGCCTAAAGTTTTTCACGTTATTGCAGTTCGCATCGCATGCGTTGGGTTGATTTTGCTATGAAGGTGGATATAGCAGAATGCCGATTATTTGTAATAATTGATGTCGTCGATAGTACGGTCGCATTCAAAAGTCTTTTGTCCAATGCTTTGAAGCGCTCGCATCGCATGGAGGTTAAGTGGGAGGAGGGGATCACACCGCCCGCGCCGCTTGCGGTAGGACGCCCCGCGTGAAGACCGATCGGCGGAGGAAGGGGCACGCTACATGTGCGAAACAAACCCTGGACAATAACTACTGGACTTATGTCATCAGAAAAAAGGCACATACATAGTTACAAACTTTTATTTTTCTGTAAGATGGATTATACGGATTTTTTATTATACAGATATATATTTTTATATATACGTACATAATTATATTGTAATTCCAATATCATTATATTGTATTGTATATATTTATACTTATTGTTTTACGATTGATGCAAGCTGTCACGATAAGGAGACGGCACAGAAACAGGCAGGCATTGTCATATCATTTTGTCTCGCGTGCGTCGTCTTTGGTCGTCGCCATAGCCCACCAAAACTACATCGCTCTAAATCTTTTTAGGTATTCCCACGCAGATGAAGATCCCTAGCAACCAGGAAAAGGCACTGGTCGTGAGGGAGCCGCTGGAGCTGGTTCGGCTCCTGAACAAACTGGGTGGGCAGCACGGTGTCGGTCGCATCGATGTCGTGGAGAACAGGTTCCTGGGCTTGAAGGTATGAACGCTGCTTCTGGAGTTATTGATTCATTAGTTGTAAGCAGACAGGCCATGTTGGCTCATAAGATAAATGCCGTAGCATTAAAAAATAAGGCTAAATGTTAATATTTTTTTTGTGAAAGAAGTTAACTGATTTCCCTTAATAGGTACTTGATAAAAAGTGACGTGCTTTGTACATTGACATTACCATTTAATTTTAATATTGTTATGTTTTTTTTTGGACCTAATTCCGGTTACCTGTTTGCTAATAATCACAGTTTTTAATTCATTTCGAATAATGCTATAATACATACTAGTTTGTAGTTGCTTAATTTTAAGTTCTGCGCAGAAGAGAAGTAGTTGCGCAAGAGAACATCTTTACACCAGCCAACATGACTGACGCATGGTATCTTAGATAGGTATATACATCTACAATCTGCAGCTGGGAAAGCGTTCAGTGCTTTTCTAGATGCATAGCTACTAACATTGTTTATATTATTTGCCGAGTACAGTATTTTATTTTTGTTTCTCGTATTCATTTAAACATGGGGGCAGTGACTTACGCAGACAAATAAGCATATACATAAACGTCGTGAAAACAGAGATGAAACAACTGTAGGTACTTATAATTTCAAGAAAAGATAAACATTTAAAAGATTTTTTTGAAAACAAAAACGAAACGTAACTATGTGATTCAGCCTTTATGACCTTGTCTCATTCAGAGAGATTGTTTCACGAAATATCTTTTGAAATAGAAATAAATATAACAATAAATACTCTCTTTAGTCGCGTGGCTTGTACGAGACGCCGGCGGGTACCATCCTGCACGCAGCACACCTCGACCTGGAGGCCTTCACCCTGGACCGTGAAGTCTTGAGGTACAATGTTACCTACAATATCACATATGACATGCCTTTACCAACGCTCCTACTTCTTCCTACTTCAACGCTAGAAAAGCCAGTCTTAACCATATATTTATGTGCAGTTAATTATTGCTCTCACAACAAATTTATAGTTTTTGTGATTCCTCCTTACATTATATTCCCTGGACATCATACGGATGATTAAGGTTAGTTTATTTTAACAGGTTAAAGAAATATTACCAGGACCGCATGTCCGACTTCGTGTACAACGGCTTCTGGTTCTCTCCCGAAGCTAATTACGCACGTCGATGTCTAGAGCTGTCACAGGAAACCGTCAATGGGACCGTTACTTTGAAGATCTTCAAAGGAAATGGTAATTTTGTTCTCTGATTGATTATAAGTAGGAAATTACATTTTTGAAGTAATCCATTCCACATTTTTTTCAAAATCTAGATTATTTACTTTAACTTAGGCGTCAATGACTGCCATGTGAGTCTATTAAGCTTCCTATTTTAACTCATCGACTTAACCGATTCTACTCTCAAATCAGGTTGTAAAAAAGTAAAAACTTGCTTTTTGTTCTGGGTCGTAATAAGAAAATGACCAATGTCACATGGATATAATTTTATAAATGCACAACTTCTAGCACATACACCATATAAGCATTGGAAAAAATCTACATGTATTTTGTATGTTTTAATCATAGACCTAGGATGCGGTCTATGACGGTTTTAATAGTTCGATATTACGATCATACTTTGAAAGTAAACATCCGCCAACTTTATCGTGCCCGTTTTACTTCACATTTACCAATATTTAGCAACCCTCATAACCATACTTTTCTACCAATTATTTTATTTATTATTTTATACCAATTACTCGTAGTGTAGGGGCTAGACATCTCTCTATATCCATCTCTCATGCGAGAGATTATGGGTTCAAACCCTCTCCCCTGTCATGCACCCCTCTCTTTCTCTTTCTGAGTTGGATAAGTGCATTTCGTTACGAATACGATCTACTGGGCGGTTCGGAACCCATGTAAAACTGTAGTTCCCCTTCCTCTAGTCGGTGGTAGGTTTAAGTCCGCCTGGGTTGGTCCCACCAGCTATGGTTAAAGCGGAAATGACAAATTGTCCGTGTTGTCCATCCAGTTCAGTGTTCACAAAGGAAAGGTTCTGGCATGGCACCTAATCCCTTGGGGAATTTGGTGTTTTGGGTTAATATCATGACGGTAGTTATGTATTAGCATAGCCTCATATATTTCGTATCGTACGAGGCTATGGTATTAGCCATCCAAGTCAGGTTACAAAAAATATCTCTAACACTGCTTGTATCTTATTAGTCTGTGGCTTGTACCATATAACGTCACTTGCAGTGGTGGTGCTGTCTCGCTCGGCGCCCGGCGGCCTCTACAACAAGTCGCTCGTGTCGATGGAGGAACATGGTGGTCTCTCGCCCGAGGACAGCACCGGATTTATCAACATCAACGCACTGCGCCTGCGCGAGCATGCGCGTGCCGCTAACCAACAGTAATTAATGTCCCATTGGGCTGGTTTTGAGCCTAATATCCACAATATTCAGCATACTAACTAAACTAATATAACTTTATTCAATCAGAAGTATGATTATATGATTTCCATCCAGGTTTTTTAATGTTAAGCCAGGCATATGGCGTACGCCAGGCCCTCACATAAGGGCTGCCCAGCGTCGCCAATTACGTTACTTTCACGGGGGCTGCAAAAAACAATGCCAGCCGGCCAGGTGCTTCTTCCTACCATGTTTGAAGGACCTCATGTTGTACTTTGGGACATATAACTATATACACAATATGTAGATTGATGGTCTAGCTATAATTTAAAGATAAAACTGGTTATTACGTGCTTAGTGTTCTGAAATATTATGAACTTTCATAACAAAAGTTTGAACACAGAATATGAACGTCAGATATTTACCTTTTTAGTTTCAAATCGATCCATCTTTCATCTTTTTGAAATTCCAAATTTAGTAGTAATTAAAAAAAATATATATGCATTCACTTATGCCCATATGGACCAAGAGATGTGTGTTATGTCCCCCTAAAGATAGCAAGATGTCTTCATTTAAAAAAAATCTCGATTGGCGAAACATGGCAGAGGCGGACTTGCAGAATCGGTAAAATGCAGTTAAAGTTGTTATCGCATGCATAATAAAAAAAAAATATCCATTCAGTATTAGTGTTTAGTAGACACAATTTATATCGCTAATATTCATATTCGCATTGTCATCGATTACGCCAGCATGTTACGAGAAAACTATCTTTGAAATTATGAATACGCACTCGCAAGTGGTGCTGTCAATGCATGACTGAACACTGATAGGTTTGCATGGCGCGTCAGGAAACCGACTGGCAGTACTCGTACACAGTGCTTGTGCGTACGCACGCACCGTGCGTATCGTCAGTGCAGCAGTGAACGCATATCTTCGTTTGTTACGTGCAACCGCACGCAACGCACTCTACGGACTGATCGTCGAAAGAGAACTAAAACAGGCCGAAGTGTAAAAAATATTGTAATAAACATAGTTATTATGGGAACTTGGAACCGGGGCATCAATGAATTTTGACATTCTGAGATTTTGTGAAACATGTACTCAAAACAAAGATATTTAGTTTCATCTTATCTATTTTCTTCAATTCAAGTGATTGCGTGTATGTAAAACTAAATACACTTCAATTAAGGCACCTGAATAATAAAGTACAGAAGTTTTCATGACATTTTAATTTAATTATGAATCAAATGTTATTGTGTCGCCAGCTAGGACATACAATGTGACATCTTTCGCAGTAGCCACAGTTGTCATATCATTCGTAATTTCATTTCCTTCTGTAATTAGAATGAATCCAGCATCGTATGATGGATTCCGATTGACGGACATATCTCTAGCAGTTTTATTAATTAATGATCTCGATTCAACCTGATTATAGATGCCAAAACAATTATTTCCTATTCCAACACTTGAGTTATTACTGGATGCTATTTCATTTGTATTTATTACATTTTGTGAGTGTCTTTTCTGATGCATTTTTAGACTTCGTGTAGATGTGAATAGTTTTCCACAGATTTCGCATGCATATGATTCTTTGTTGTGTTTCGCATTTTTGTGGTCTATTAAATGGGAATGTTCAAAAAATTTCAACTTACACAACTTGCATGCAAATCGTTTTATCTTGTTGTGATATACTAAATGTCTGTTCAGATCAGAATTAGATGCAAAAGCTTTGCCACAGATAGAGCACAGGTGTGAAATTCCATGAGTTCCTTGATGTTTTCGTAAATGTGATTTTGTATAATATGACTTGGAACATATTTCGCAAACACACAATTTGCCAATAGTATGTTTTCTCATGTGCTCTTTGTATGTGCGTTCACTGGAAAATAGCTTGCCACACAAATCACAATCGAGTGGGCTTGTGTTCTCATGTGCAATTTGATGCCTGGTAAGGTCTTGCTTGCTTTTAAACAGTCGTCCGCAAAATTTACAAGGGTGACGTTTTTCACTGCCACAGTCTGCTTTGTGCTCGTTAAATAAATCCAGACCACTGAATTTAAATTTGCAATTACAACATGCAAATGGTTTGAGTTCCCAGTGAGCCCGTTGATGTGATACGAATTTGTATCGAGTTTTGAACATTTTTTTACACAATTCACAAGTGAAGGGACTATCGTTTTGAAGTGTTCCAGTTTCTCCAAAATGACTTTTAGCGTGTGCAGTCAATGAGTTAATGTCGTTTTCCATATACTGCTTTAAGCAAATTTGGCAGTAAGATATGTTTATTCCGTTTACTTCTTTGGAATTATCAATAGAAACTTTCGCAATTCGTGGAGCCATTTCCTCCTGCTGATCAATCTTTACATATCTTTCTACACATTCTAAAGGTTCATCTGAAGTAGCTTGTGCATATTTAAAATCCTTATTGCTGCCTAATGGAGTATTTGTGTGTGATTCGTTTTTGTCAATCGCACCACAGGATTCCATGGCTCCGTCGTTGACAACTTGTGAAGTTTCATCTGCAAAGATAAACATAATGTACTGAAGCAGCTGTTATGTTCTATAAATATATAGAAAGAAATATGGTTGGCTAGTTTCAATGTCTAGTAGGTTTAAATAGCAGATAAACACTTATTCTAAAATATGTTAAAACATTTACACCCGAAATTTTAATTCCTGCCAAGCTTTGGTTGAGTAATTTAGTAGGTCTGCACACAAAGATAGCACACAACACACTTTATCAAGGATCGTGTTATATCATTGTCGTAAATTTAGTAAAATAGGATCTCGTTCTATCCTGTTCAATGTTGCTGTGCAATTAATAAAAAGGTCCTGGCAAGGTAACGTGTTCCCATGCGGTGTGTTAGGCTTATATCATGACAGTAGGTGTGTACTCATTTCCAAGTACAGTTATATAAAAAAAGTTAGTTTTAGATAGTAGACCACACAAAACCGTAATGGACCTTTGGTACCAACGATAAATATCACAAACTAGCATGGGTTTTGCGAGGAGATACATAAGTAATATCAACAGCAAACATTTACCTGCTAACCAGTTTTTCAAAATCTCATCACTTCTTTCGATTTGTTGGTGAAGAACATAACACATTTCTACTTTTTCTGTACAGTCCAAGCAAATGGTCGCTGGAAGCTTTTCATGCAACACAATCTGCAAACATAAAGTAGTACTTTTCAACCAAATCAAATGAAAGTCGGCAAAATCAAATGAATACATTTGCGAAACAATGCCGTCAAGTGTAATAGCTTCAATGTCATTAACAGTTTATGCTAATCATTAGTTCGAGCATTCGATGAAAAAGATTCAATAATGTGAGCAGTGAGAATCTGAAGTAAACAGAAGTATCGTACCCGGGCGGCCTAAGGAGATCGTACTACAACCAAGGTGATGTAATACTTTGGTAAGGTCAGGTACGTAGCAACCGTAATCGTAGAGCATCTTTGAAAAGATGTGTCTGTACATGAAGCGAAAGAAGTGTGCTGTGATCGTACCATATGGCGCTCTATTATCTCTGTCTAATCGAGCGGTGTGAACGTACGTATGTATGCACATTTCAGCAAGGATTCAGAGTAAAATTGAGGTTATGACAGGAGACGAGCAATCCGCTTCAGCTAAAACTGGCCTCCGTTTGCACGCTACCTGATACGAACAAATAATAATAATGTTTTACATAGGTAGGGCAAATAAACAGGGCCGAGTGCACGAAAGGACAAATAATCAAAATCAACGTCAACGTATGATTAAACAAGTCACTTTGTATGGACAGTATGGAAGGAGCTCCATGCGGTTCACTAAATGTGACATGATTAACTCAGTCGTCTCTTAATGCAATCAGGGCTAATAGGTAGGTTACACAACTTGTCAACACCTATATTTTACTATTATTCGTTCTTTATCATTATTATTCATTTACAACAGTCTTACTGGCACAGGAGATATAGCTTGAAACTTTTCGCAGAGTCGGACGCCCTTGGCTCCTCGTAGTGAGTTCATAGAACCACCGCGCTCGAGGCAAATACGGCAGATCATATTGAGATCTGTTCGCTTTCCAAATACAGCTACACTGGAAATATATAAAAGATGTATAAGTATAAGAAATATGAAGAGTTTAGCATTTACCTGCAGCTTTAAGAAAAAAAACACGTTAAGCATGTTGTCGAAGCAGGAGGCATTTAATGATAACCGTACCTAGGTATTCATAACGGTATTAAAATCAATTGCTAGATTTTGGATATTTTAAGATTAAAAAAATAAAATGCACAAGATATCCACCTCGGTAGCCCAGTGGTGTGACCATTGCGTTCTTTTAAATGCTTTTAAGTGCGGATATACCTGAAGTTATATTATAATAAATTTGAGATTGATAAGTTAAGGGAATACCTGAGTGTCACCTAGCGACATGCACAGCCTGCATGAAAGGCAAGTCCTCTAGCCCCTACACCACGAGCTGTACAATTGGTACAGCTTTTAATTACTTGTAGAATTCAAAGCAAATTCTACTGAGAACATTATATGAATTATTATGTTATTATATGAATAGTTTGATGTTGCATATTTTGTCATAAACGCAAACGCAGGACCTCGAGACACTAGTTCTCCGAGAAACGTTCTTACACAATGCGCTCGGTAAGGTAGTGAGCAAAAAACAACGCTTGCACCTCACTTGTGCGGCCACTACATAAAAAATGTATGGCAAGCGCGCCTGATTCGGTTATTTATTCATCGTTCAGGATTTCGACGGGACGGGCCGACCGTTAGGTTTTATGGCCGGTTCGGTAACCCGATCCACAGAACATATAATATCCTAACGGATAATCTGAGGCCTTCAGGTGCCCTGATCCGGTAGGTAACCTAATCGAAAAACCTAACATGTGCGCTTGGCCTTAGGTTATTTGTATTAGATAATTGATTGATATAACATGTACATCTAAAATGTTTAGATGAGATTCTTATTTTAGTACTTACTGTGGTTTCCCTATGGAAGTAATAATTTGATAAAAAAATAAGGCTAACGTCACAGAATATAATACGCTAACGGCCACAGGCCGCGTAGATCGTAGAGAGCAAAGAGTATACAACCGTGTTAGAAAGAAAATATCAGGTCGCGATCCGATTAGAACTATCCTTACCAAAAGCACGCTCAAAACTGGGCCCTCAAAATGGCGCCCCGTTAACCGTATAAAGTTAGCGCTGTCACGCAATGCCATACACAGTGCTCACGCTTTGGAGGTAAAGCACTGTGTGGAATTGTCAGTGTCACATTTTGACGTTTCTAGAGTAGTCTAATGTCTTTCCACCGTGTTTTTTCACAAACCGTTGAATGTCCCTCAGTTGAAAATTCAAGATCAACTTAATTAATTGATTATATTAAAATTTGAGGTGAACAACTACAACTAACGTCATTTGTTCCATATCTGTATATACCGCTTACTGCTTACTGAGAAATACAACTTTGAAGCAATGAAGGAAATGTTCACACTTAATCATAACACTCACCTGCGTGGCCACACTCTAAAACTGAATAAAACAGAACACAAAACCAACACACGGAAGCACTTCATAACCAACAGATTGGTCGACGATTGGAACCAACTTCCAGAGGACATTATCAGTGCAAACAACACTAATCAATTTAAGAATCGTTTGGACTCTTATCTAAATAAATACATTTTAAAATAAGTAACTAAGTGAACTGAAACCGATTAAGTGAAAAAAATAATATGTTAATATATCAATGAACTATGTACTCGATTTAGACACATCAGCCTAGGCTGCCTGTCTAATATAAAATAAATAAATACCGTAAGCGCGTATAATAACGGTCCGAATCGAATGTAATGCTTAGTGCTTTGAGTGTGCAATCTGATTCGGGACGCTTGTATACGATTTTAGCATTGTAATCGATTACAGTTCAAATCGGAACGCGCAACAAAAGATAAAATCAAATGTAGCACAGATTAGTAAAAGTATGACTTGGAAAGATCCATTAATCTGTGGAAAAAAATCTATAATTTCTATGTATGTGTATGGAATGTGAGTCTGTGCTACTATTTTGTCTATGGCGCTTGTGTAGACCACAGAACATATAATATCCGGACGGTAGAGTAGATAGAAAATTGATTGTGTTCTTTTGTTATTTTATAGTTTTACTGCAGAAAAGAAAGAACGATTAGTATTTATCTAAACAGTCGTGGTCTAATTAGCAAACGCAATGCAGCGTAACCTGCCCCAGTCAAAAGAGGCGCTGTTGAAGTCCTACACAACTCGTCTAAAGGATGACGTCAAAAGCATGCTTGAAAACTATGAAGGTATTGGGGAAGTCATCATTTAATTTTCCACATAAGTTGATGACAACGAGCCGCTCTCAGTCCTACCGTATTCGTTTTCATTTCCTTTAAATAATAGTTCAATGCATACATGCAGCGAGATCGCAAATACCGCTAAAAAAACTAAAATATTCAAACATTTCTTATAAATATTAACCGAACTGAAGCATGTGTAAGGCAAATAAAAGATGAAAACTATTAGAATATGGATAAAATGTTTTGTTGTTTATAATAAATTAATCTAACGATTATAAAAATAGCACCTAGCGCCAACTATGATATGATTCTTAGAAAAAAATGGAAGGCCTTCTATCCACCCAGCTAGTTGATAAGAATGCATACGGCTTGAAAACCCTACCGCACCAGGAAGTTAAGGAACCCACATTGTGATATTTCCCACTTTTCTTGCAGTAAAAATTAAACCAACAATTGCCAAAGCTTCACCCATATGTGCCTAATGCACCCCCATCTTTAATATGTTTTACATGATTGTCCAAATTGTTTTTGAAACTGTTTACTGAGCTAGCACTTATGACTTCCACCGACAGCTTGTTCCAATTTCCACAACACGGTTTGAAAGAAAGTGTTTCCTCGGGTTGAAATTGAAACTATTATGATTGAGTTTCGAGAATGTCTTTAAATGAAAGTCTTTGGTCAGTGTTCAGGTAAGCTTTGTAGCTTTTAGGTAAGTTACGTCATAATGTCCATTTAATATTTTGAAGGTTTCAATTAAGTCGTCTCGCTGTCTTCGCTCCTCTAGTGAAGTAAGGCCCAAAATGTTGACAACAACAGAGTCGTAATTAAAAATTAATTTTTTTCAGAAATAATAAAATTGGCAAAAGGGGAAAATGAGTCACACCTCAATAGAATGACACAAATTGAACAAGACACATTTGAAATGCAAGTACGAGCCGCTAATATTGGTAAGTTTAACTCTGATCTGAGCCCGTAGTCTGACTTGTCACCTAAATTTGCATTTGCAGAACTTCGAAGTTACGTAAAAACGTCAACTTGTCAACCTGTCGAAAACCAACTCAGTCTACCCATTTGTATAAAAACGTGTAGCCGGCGTCTTTATGTCAACATATTTACGCCGAAGATGCGTAAAGCTGTCAAATCAAACACGGACTCACAAATGTTAGTTCGCTTAACGCCCACTGCGGCATTCTTCAATTCTCTCCATACATTTGAAAACGATTGTGGATCCGTCTCGCGTAATCGCTAATTTAGGTGAGAAGTCGGACTACGGACTCTGCCCGTAACACTGAATTATACCTTAAAACAAATATATATTGTTGCATGCACATGCCTACCAAGTAGGTATGCAGTACTAGCTTAATCCTATGTTCTGCCCATGTCGGTTTGATTTTCCATATTAGTATTCAGTTTTAAGACTAGTTCTACCATCTAAAAGTAATATTGTAATGGGGAAGAAAATTCAAAGCTTATTTTAGGTGTCGCACGAGCGACCTCACCTTAGAAACGTCAAAACTCTCATTGCTGTAAATTGGTATGTACGAGTTTTTAGATGCAAGATGTACTCCACGATGAGTTAGAGTAAGGTTTGGAGGAACGGAAGAGCTTTTGTTTGTTTTCAAACTAATTTTAATGTAATAGACCAGCACAAAGTCTTAAATTCACTATTATAGGTGTAATTAATATTGATATTGTAATATTTTCTTTCCTACGACTTCATTTGATTAGCATAATTTGGAACAAGTAATTTTCAGAACGATAACGTGAAAATTTTGTGACTTTAATTACGTCTGGGTCGTCTGCACGATTTTGTATGCAGATACAGGCCTGAGGGTATCCCCTATTACCCTGACTGCTTCTCTGCAAGTTCTTCAGTGATCGTCCTTGGTCAGACGCTATAAGCTAGTTGCGGGCTGGGCTTCATCTCATCGATTTTTCGGGTGGGCGCTGCGTTCAACCTCGCCATTCCTGGCCAAATGGCGGGGACCGCAGCAGCAGCTCTATGGGCAGTGGACGTCCTTCGGGCGGCCGTGCGTGCAGGGGAGCAAGGTTGGTGAGGTGTGGATGTGGTGAAGCATCGGCGCGCTCGAACATGCGGCGCGCGAGCTTCACAATGAATTCGTACACCGTCGGCATCTGCACGTCTTTAGCGATTACACCATTTCTGATGTAGAACCCGGCCCCCACTATCATGTGAAGGGTTACGTTTTGCTGAACCTGGAGTCTCTTCCTCTGATTGGCTTAACTTAACACATACCACGCTGGGGCTGCGTAGGTGATTCACGATTGTACGTATGGTTTGTAGATCCTTAGCTTCGCTCGCAAAGGCAGCCTTGATGAGATGACCGGTCTCAGGCGCTTTTAGGTTAAGTAAATACAATTTTAAAATCTGTTCTGTTTTATTTTGTATGGTATTTGACAGCTTTGACAGATCTGTTAGGTGAGCTTAGACGCCACCTGTCTTGATAGATAAGTAGTTTTCTTCCCCATTTAGACGCATCAGCATATGCTGTCTGTCTAAAACGTATAAATAAATAAATAAAATTATTACTTTCACTACCAAACCAAGCAAAATCAGTGAGGACTTCAACCGGTATTTTTTTCCTATGATTTCAGTACGAGCAGGCGAGTCGCTTATGAAGCTCGTCTCTGACATGAAACAGTACCTCATCCTAAACGACTTCCCCAATGTAAACGAAGCAATCACGCAGAACTCGAAATTGTTTCGCACAAAACAGCAGGAATGTGACCAGAAATTGATGTCGCTCCGGGACGACATCGCAGCCGATCTTTATGACCTCGAGGATGAGTACTTCACTAGTATATATAAGTGAAATAGATGACAAACTCTTATAGGGAGATATAATGGTAATGTCAAAAGTTTCTGCTGGACACAACCATTACTGTTTCGACCCTGCAACGGGAGCTAGTGATAATGATACTCGTTTCTGTCAGTGGCAGCCCGTAATTATTCAAGTGCTAGTTCACCAGAATAGTTTATGTATTTATAGTATAAAATAAAAGAAATATAATTCATATTTAGGCCAGGCTGTCCTTTAATTTTATTTCCCATGTATTATTTTTAAGTTTCCCACGGTTTTTATACTACTCACAAAACATAGGTATACTAATACCTATGTTTTGTGGTTTATTTGCCCTCCAATTTTACTCCAAACAACATGCCCTTCACATACAAAAGGCACCTATAGCACTCTTCCAAATTTTAAGCATGAAATAATTAAGAAAATTTCCTGGCACCATACCATAAGTGTAGGTTGCAAAAACTTTGCTATGTTCACTGGTGCTTGAACTTGTTTCCGGTGATAACTACTAGCATAATATTGTTACTAAAACCTGCAAAGTACGCAAGCAAGAGATAAAACGATTCCATCTCACAAATGCAACGCTGCAGTTAGACCAAAAACAAGCCAATTTCTGTTTCAAAATTGTTGTGTTGAAACTTCCACTAGATTATGACGTCATAGAATGGCCTTGGCGAACGCTCCTATTAGAGTGCAAAGATGCACTTATTATGAATCTTTTAACCATGGTCTGAAATACATTCCTATGGCCGGCCACACATTAACAAAAAAAAAATAATTAGAGGGACTAATTTTGAAACCATGTATTCATAATTTTGGGTTTGCTGCTCCGGTCCTCTTTAGAATGAGCCGCCACTGCTTTTTGCTGATCTATCGCTTCCTTCCAGAAAGTTCCTCTTAGACATGGTCTTGATCACATCATCAAATATGGCTCTAGATAAGTACATCAAATGTTATGGGACCGAGCGGCGGAGGTATGATAATATATTGGTCGATTTATTAAGCATGGATTGTATGTGCGATGCCGCAGGGGTTTTCTTAATATATTATAATGAATAATACAAATGAAAATTAAATATATTTTTTTTATTAAGCGTTTCTCATTTTGGACATCGCTATGCCGATCGGCCCCATAACAAAAATATCTACTAATGAAGGCCTTTCAATGAGAAATATTTCATTTGTGGCTGCTCGGGTACTTTTGCCTATCTTTTTTGGCAAAAAGATAGCTTGCATTGTGAAGAATTATTTGTTATAAAACGAATTAGAAAATATGTTACGTTGATGTAAGGTGCACATCACCAACTATGCCTACCCAAACGGTATAACACGAGGGCATGTCACACGTATTCTTATTTAAAATTTGCGCTGCCACTGCATCTGATTCATTGATACTAAGTCGATTGAGACCTAAGCCTTATTTATAACTTTTTAATGGGCATTGATTGAAGTAGTCAGTAATCAGTCAAGTCTTTTTATATGCTTTGCAAGTGTATATCTTACATAGTGCATAGCTCGAGCCACGAATATGTCTAAAATTTATGAAGGTTTACAAGAACGTCGTAGGGCTGCCGAGACTTGTTAGCTCAACTTGTGTAAATGTTTAAAATTACATTGTCGCGAGCGAAGCCGCGTACCAAGCTAGTTGAATATAAAGCAGGACCTTCATATTTGCAGTTTAAGTAAATAGTATTGTGATTAAGAGTTTGTGTCCAAAACTATACAATCAGCCACAGCCCAAAAATGGTCTCAATGTAATTAAAATGTACCATTTAGTATGTAAGTAAAAACGTACTTGTAAGTAAGCATTGCATTTTTTATTATACTGGAAATTAAACGACTTTGTAAATAATAAAACTATCCATGTAATAAGAACATTCCATTTTTTACTGAATCAAATTACCTCATATAAATTAAGAGCTGAATTCGTAGTGTTCCTTGCCATCATAAGCGTACTGTTTGATGGTGACAGGTCGACCCATCTTGTGCCTATCCAGGAAGGCGTACAGCAAATAGGAACCACCTATGGTGCCAAGGAACATGGTCCATTGCTTCCAGAGCGGGATGATGTGGCGCTGGGCTGGATCATAGCGATCTTCGCCAAACATTTCACTTTGGGCGTGCATCTGCAAACAAATTTATGACACAGATTAATTGACCGGATACCCTGTGATTTAACTTCACAGCTGAAAATATGTAGGTTAGGAGAATCTAATCCCGCTTATAAATATGAATGTTTGGATGCTTTAATGTTTGTATTTTAATCACAATATATTGTGGATTATCGTTGGCTACGTGGATAACCATCTACGTTTTATCGAGGCATCCCATCATTGTCCTGAGTGAAGTCGGGTTTAGCAGCCTGTAACCTTCCTAGCCAAGTTTTTATTTTAGGCACTCGCATTTGTGGGACGGACCTTCTTGGTTCCCTGGACTCAATACAGCGTCGTGCCGAGCATCTCGTCGACGATCCGAAGGTGTGCTTGAAAATTAGAGACCCTCCAACTCCGAAAGGATGTAGTCTCTCTCTCTTTGTTCTACCATCTTTACAACGGAAGCATTTCTTGGGAGGTGCATAACGCTGTCCCTCTGTCACCTTTCTACCATCGAATAACGCGGAACAGACAGAAAATGCACCCATTCACTTTTTTTTTCACTGTCTAGATTCCAAAAAATCAGAACCAACCGATCCTTTAGGCCTATATCTATAGGGTAGATATAGGCCTAAAGGATATATCTAAGGCCTATATCTTGTCAGCCTCAGTGGCCCAATGGCGCGACACTTCGGCGATCGCTCTCCGAAGTTAAGCAACGCTGGGTCCGGTCTGGTCTTGGATGGGTGACCATTCGACCATTGAGAGAGGCTGGCCGTGGTTCGGATTCCACGTTAAACTGTAGGTCCCCTTCCTTACTTACTAGGTGGTAGGGTTTATCCCGCCCGGGTTGGTACCATCGCATTGGATGAACGATGGTCGAAGCGGCAATGAAAATTGTCCGTGTTTTCCATCCAGTTCAATGTAGCCGTGCAATATAAGGAAGGTCCTGGCATGGCACCTAGTTCCCATGTGGTGTGTTGGGCTAATACCATGACAGAACTTGTGGTATTAGCCATCCATGTCCAGTCACATAAAAAAAAAGGGTCAGTAAATTATGGAGTACGTTCCCTGCCGAGGTATTTCCCCCAAAGTACAACCTGGGGTCCCCCAAACCTGGCCGGCTGGCATGGTTTTCGCAGCCCCGTTAAAAGTTTGAAAGCTCATGGGCGTCGTTGGCCACCTCTTATATGAGGCTGAATAAATTTGAAGCGGGCTGAAGTATTATGGTACTAATGTTTTGAATCTGGGAACTTACTCTTGCATAGTGAACAAGGCCAGAGTCCTCAATTCAAATATTAGTAACGTCTAATGTAGTTAAATGAGCATTCACACAACATTACCCCATTTTAACATTCACAGTGTGGAAGGGTAGTTAACATTCTTCTGTAAGTCACTGATGGCCTTGAGTATCTGAACCATAGACGGTTACTAACATGAAATGCACTTACCAACTCAGAAATAGAAAGAAAGTGGTGTATGAACAGGACGGGAATTGAACCCATAACCATTTGCTACAAGGTTTATATTCTACTGAACTCGGTTGTCCTTCACTCAATTTAATCATGGCTGTCATCAACTAAGAAGTCTAGGCGACTGTTAAAGAATTCATTGATCTGCAATGCAGTTACAAAACGGGAAAATTAACACAACACGGGCAAATTAACACAACAGCTGGTTCGGAACTCTATCCTCCTCTAGTTTTCAAGTTAGGAATCCTGCGTTTTAAAGTTTCCGAGTTATTCTCTTGCTCTCAAATTGTCTGAGATTCTTTTGTTAAAAGTCATCTGAGCCAGGTGTCATGTTCATTCCTCCTTGTAGATTTGACTTTAAGTGTTACAAGAGCTTATTTGAAGAGAATAATGGCATAAGAGAATTTATTAGACCTCTTCAACTGCTAGCAGCAACTATAGCAGAAACGTTATGTGACCATCATCCGCTGACCAGACCCTCCACTAACTTTAAATGACGTAATATATGGATGGCCCCCTTATTACCGGTTCATTCCAGTTTCTCTTCAGGGCAGTGTTGTCATAGGGATATGTAGCATCTTTTGAATCGGCGCCTATCTCTGGCAGTTTGGGGTAGTCTCCATAACCCGCCTCTTCAGGGTAGGGCTGGTATTCTTCAACCGTTAGGCCATATCGTTTAGCAGCAACGGCGCGTTCCTCAGCAGTACGAGGATATGGGCCTGGTTGGAATTGGTAGTTCCAATCTGAAAAAAAATTACATGTTAATTTAAAAGAATATCTTAATATAAAAGACAGTACCTTTTTCTCGAGTATGGCCTCTAGTGGCTGTGTAGAAGTTGTTCTCATGCAGCCTGTCATCGCAATACGCGCAAGGCGTTGCAGGCTTTTACGGTGCCCTTGGCCACCATACCACTGCGCCGTAGGTTATGGTTGGTCAAATTACAGCAGTATATAGTCACATAGTTATAGAGGGTTTTATGCCCGTCTTCCCGAGCATTCTCTTGAATTGCCAGAACGAGATGCACACCTTCTTTGTTTTATCTTCAAGATGTTTATTCCAGTTCAGCTTGCTATATAGAATCATGTCCTCTAACTTCCTCTTGTTCGTGAAGAGAATTAATCCTGTCTTGTTTCGTTTTACTTAGAGTGTATTCCCTTCACACCCGTTTACTACAATTCTTAAAGCCGATCTCATTGCATTAGAGCTATTAGTAGGAAGTAGGTCCGTAACTGTGTAATATATGCCCCCACCAGCGGAAGCGCAAACCAGTGATGTAACAACATAACCTCAAAAACTGGATTTATTGCCAAAAGTGAAAACAAAACTTACGATTTCGAACAGCACTAAGAACTACTGGCGCCAAGCGCCGCGCCTTATTGACTTTCACCGAAGAAAGCGATCGAAGGAGCGACGCCATTCCTTAGGATGTTTGTTGGAACCAAATATATTAATTGTTGTGTGCACAGAATATGATGAGCACAGAATATAACACTAGATGACGAGTACACCGTAGAAAGAGAATCTCTAGAACAAACATTAAGGTGTCACTTTGGCTATACATACCTATATTACATATGTATCGATGTATGTTGTGTTTACGTGACGTCCAAAAAAAGCTATCGATATCAAACGCGGCACAGATTAGTAAAAGTATGAATTGAAAGTAACAATTGAACTGCCAATGGGGAAGAAAACTGTTTATTTATCACGACAGGTGGCGTTTAAGCGAGCTCACCTAAAAGATCTGTCAAAGCTGTCGGATACCATACAAAATCAACCAGAATAGATTTGAAAATTGTATTTACTCATCTTTGTAATTGAAATGATTCAATTTTTTCCATATTATTCCGAAAATAAATACTTCTTAATTATGTTAATCAAAAAAAGTCCTAGGAAAGAAAATATAACCTATAATATTTCATTTCATATTTTATGCTGGTCAATGACATTTAAATTTTTCTGAAGACAAACGAAAACTCTTCTTTTCCTGCAAAAGGTATTCTAACTCCATCATTGAGTACATCTTTCATCTAAAAACCCGTAAATCAAACTTGACAGGAATGAATGTTTTGACGTTTTTAAGGTGAGATCGCTCAGGCGTTTTCTTCCCCATTTAGTAACAGTCTTTAGTAGTAATTTCGATTCATTTTTATTAATATACAAAGACATCGATATATATAGAAGATAGATTGATGTTTTGTATTATAAGGATTTAATATATCTTCTAAAAATAATACAAATGTAAATAACTAATGATACAAACTAAAATCTAATATTAACATTAATCAAAAAGAAACATATATTATGTATCCTCCTTTGGAAAAGACGATGCGGCCATAGTACCGAGAACACTGGAAGCGTTTCCACGTTGAATGGTCATTCTAATACGCTGCCTCAGTTACTCTAACGATCTGATTTCAGATCTTTTGCTTCCTCGGACTTTGCCCCCATCGTCTCAACTGCAAATGCCACAAATGGGTAATGATTGGTGATTGTTGAACACGAGCTGCCTTTTCTGCGGCTGCGCCTGCGCACTTCGAGCTTGCCAAGACATGGCTGCCACATAAAGTGTCTACACATGTAGCATCCCACACCAACGACTTGCCCATTCGCCATGGCACCATTGTCAAGCCGTCTGGTCGTTTGCCATCTTCTCGAAAAATACCTGTTAGTTCCGTACTCGAAGGGAAGCCCGCCGATATCAAAGATCTTTTTATTATATCTTTGAGTATGTGATGGCGTGGGATCCTACCTGCGCTTAGTCCATGGTGTCCGAATTGATCAGCAGTTTCGCCACAAACACATGTACTTATGTGGGATAGATAGATAGATAGATAAATAGACGCTCGCCCTGCTCCGGCATGCGAACTTGCACGAGGCGAGGACATTACATTGTTTTAATTTTTGTAATATTCCGAACAAAGTTTTTAGGCTCTGCTCGTGTTAATGTCGAAAACCACATTATCCTGGCGGAACAATGCGTATTATCTCCTGACTAAATCGAACTTTGTGTGGTAATTCCGGAGATAATCCGCGTTTTATTTTGGCAGTCACTATCAATTAGACTTTTTATTCTGTGGTTAATCTTAAATTCTGTGGCCCATTCGATAGCTTGCTTGCGCTGTTTTTGTCACTATTTTAGCTTTTTGCAGGCAAGTTGGATCGGTTTCGTGGAGCACTATTATTGGGTTTTGCTTACGATTGCGAGAAGTGGAGTTTCCTTTAGTTTGATTGCACTTTATTTCTAAAATTCGGTGTTTCGCATCCTTGCTAGCGCGTCCGGCGCTGCGCGTCGCTTCACCGCCCCGCGCCGCCGGTGACTGGAATGTGTGAGTGAAGTGTCAGTGACCGCTCTAGAGGCCTAGAGTCTCCTAAAACTAGGTAATGGGGCACAAGTGATCCTGTAACGTCAGATTTCCGCGCGTCTTATTGAGCAAGTGTATCGAGGATGGCGTCGCCCTCGCCGCAGAGCAGCCCGATGCCGCCACCGCAGGCGCCGAGTCCCATGGGCCCGCCGACGCAGTCGCCGGCACCGCCTCACTCACCTTCGCCGCACTCTCCGTCGCCGTACGGGCAGCATGTGAACGGCCCTCCACCTAATGGACCGCCCGGACCGCCACCTCCGCACGGGCCCCAGATGGGACACATGGGCCCGCACATGTCTGGGCCGCCAGGCCACCCCGGGCCCAACGGACACCCGGGCGTTGGGCCTGGAGCGCAGACAGGGCACCAGGGGCCGCCTCACCCTTACATGCAGCATCCCATGGGACACATGCCACCGGGACAGGTTAGTTTGTTACAAAGTTATTTTAGGAAAAAATTTACAAGAGTGCGCCATTCTTAGCTTCTAGCTGGATATCAGGGATGGTAGAGTGGATTTTTAGAAGCATTTTTGGTCAAAGACCATGGGTGCGAAAACGAAGTTTTCTACCAAAAACATTTTTTTTAAAATATGAAATGCCGTCAGCAATATTAACATTCTTTCTTAATAATTTAACCGCTTAATAACTACCACCGCGTCCCATTGCGCGCTCACTCACTAATCACCTGCCAACATTGCAACCGAAAAGTGTTGCCAGACGCCAAATGATATATTCCGTGTGGTTCTAACTCTAATATAAACTAAATAAGCTTAAAAAAGCCTTTTTAAATGCACATCGAAGCCCAGGCAGATAAGTTGATGGCTACGCCGAAAGACTTGCTTGGTCGCCCTTTGCTATGCAAGCGCATGAGTCTCATACTCTCCATTTTACCTGCAATATGAATTTGTCAACATGACCTGTTCGCGTCGGAATACGGAACGAACGTTAATATTGCTGACGGGATTCCATATTTTCAAAAAAATATTTTGGATAGAAAACTTCGTTTTTGCGCCCATGTTCCTTGACCAAAAATGCTTCTAAAAATCCAGTCTACCATCCTTGATATCCAGCTAGAAGCTAAGAATGGCGCAGTCTTGTAAATTTCACCCCTAGCTGGGTATCAGGGATGGTAGAGTAGTTTTGTATAAACATTTTGATGTAAAAATTTGTGTCCGGAGATATCAATTTTTCTTGGAAAAAAAATTTGAAAATTATTTTATTTGTGCTCCATCGGTATATTTAGTTCTGTATTGAGATTCGAACATACCTTGTCTTTCCATTTTTAAGTTATAAGTTGGCATCATCATATTTTTTTATTTTATTTATTCTTGACCATGGATACAAGTCCTTCAGTCGTAATATTAAATTATATACATTTCAAAGTTCCTGGTAAAGTAAGATACAATTTAGCTAGAATTTAAACAAACATAGAAAACAGAACATATTGTTACTGATTGTTTTTAGATTTTCTGCACAGTATTTGAAATAAAATTAAATATAGGTCTATAACTCCACGCCGTTACACATAATTAAGGGTAAAATGATGGTGTGCGTGTTTAGAGTGATTTAGAAGCGCGGAGACGAAAGCTCGCACAGGACGTCCTGAGCGTTTGCAACCGACATGCGCCATCCCGACATGGACCAGTTAGGTTAAAGGTTAATTTTACCCCTGCTCGGAAATATGGAGACATGATATTGGCGTATGGGGAGTGTTTCGGTCAACCCCCTGGCCACCACGATCTTGAACCTGTCTTGACACCGCTTGATTTTTTCCTGTGGGGTCACATCAAGGACAAAGTGTTTTCGCGGCAATGTGAAACTGCAGACGAAATGAGTGACCGCATTAACAAGGCGTTTGCAAATCTTCGTGACGATTGTGTTTAAGATGCAAATTTGCTGCCAAGAGTGCATCAACAGTCGGCCTGGCGTGCACTATTTTAAAACTTACGGACATAACTATAATATTTAGATTGACGGCTTACGCGCGCGTCTGGGGAGCAGAACGTGCTGCTCCTCATACGCGCGATAAGCCGTCGAATTTAATATAGAACCGGATTACTTTCTCTGGGGTCATTTAAAAGAAAAGGTGTACATTAATACATCCATGACAATCGAGCAGCTGAAGGCAAACTCCGAGCTGGTTGCTAACTCCTCATGATCTGAGGAAAGTTATGAGAAGTGCTCTGGAAAGAGTCCGTCTTTGTGAATCTGTTAATTGGCAGTCATTTACGTAAGGTAATATTTAAAAACTAAATAAAAAAATCTTATTTTTATTTCTTATTTTTTTGTCTCCTTTCTACTGCAATCTGTCTCCCTTTTGGACATTCAACAGTATGTTAGTTTCTCTTTCTCACATGTCTTGCCTGGTATGTGACCAATGTCACATCCAAATATTTATTTTCTTAAGTTCTGCTAGGGCTTGATTAGATCCTGGGGAATCTTTCTCTTCAGTCGGCGAGCCTCCGATGTTAATGTCCATAAGTTTTTTTGCCAAAATGTTGGGGTGTTTTGTAATTCTAGCTTTATATGATTTTATCTGTCTCTCGATCTCTTGTTTGACAGTTGGCATATCCAGGTCACGGTGTATTAAGTCGTTTGGTACAAACCAAGGAGCATTTGTTATCATGCGGAGCATTTTATTTTGGAAACGTTGGATGATTTCTATGTTGGAGTGTGAGGCTGTACCCCACAGCTAAGTGCGATACGTCCAGACTGGTTTTAATATGGCGTTGTATATTAGAATCTTGCTTTGGATGTGTAGTTGAGACTTTCGACCAATCAACCAGTACAGCTTCCGCAATTGTATCCCAAGTTGTTAAAGATTAATAAAAAAGTTGTAACCAGTTGCAAACCCTTCGTGTCTGTCTTATGCCCCAACCGTTATATATTATTATTATTATTTGGTTTATAACACTAGCAGCTATAAACTGATGCGTGCATATCAGTTTTAGAACTACTGAGTGCACTTGTTTTATAGTATAGCAAAATATATACCTAGTATAATTTTTTTTTATATTCAGTACCGTGGTGGCAACAGAGGTGGTGGACACTGAGGGAAAGTGACGGTGGAGGTCTGGGTCTCTTTTTTCTTTGATATTACTATAAAATATAAAGTCATGCACATGACAGATCATTTTAATATACAATTGTAGAAATCAACCGCCCTGGTCATTTCACGAAGTGTCCAACAAAACAGGATTTTTGGGCAATTAGTCAGGGTGCACTAGCCACTTCGCGTATTGGCTGACACATGGCGAATTGGATCAGGCAGCGTAGGCTGTTATGTATATGGCTGCAGTTAAAGTTTTCATGAAGTGCATCGTTTCAATATGTGCCTATGACATTTTATGAAAGTACCTTTAATTGCTACATTTTTTCTGTACTATACATTTAGTCGTAAATTTTTTCAAATGAACACATCTGATTGTTAACAAGAAGGTATTTTTGCTGTAAATAATTAGACATTTTCTTTTTTAATAATGTTTTATTATAACAGTAACTTTACTACTAACAGAAATGTCTTCCAGTCACGAAAGTCCAGCTCTCTAGCTGTCTTTACTTTAACTTAAATTAATACATTATTGATAATACTATGAATTCTTATTATACATCACTTTTCCTTGGAAGAATTTAAAAGGGAAAAATTAATAAAACCCACTTTTTTCATACTAAAGTAAAATAATATCACACCCCCTGGTGAGCACAACAAATGTTTACGACTGAATGCACAACAAAACCTACGAAAGTTACAAGCTGATAAATAGGGAGCCATTAGGGCCAGGAAAAACTCATGTTAGGATTTAAACTCAGTTTCCCAAACTTTCTCCATTCAGTTCTCGTAATTGGCACCCAACTGTTCATTCACCACAATTTCAACAAATTACTGGATGCCAGTACTGCCTGTCGGTACGAATAAAAGCAATAATTCCTTTCCACTAATTCCTTTCCACTAATTTTTGGGTACATAGCTGGCATCTAACCATGACCAATCACAGGCATTGTAGGTTCGGATCGAGCTGAGGAGAGGAGAGGTGTGTATCTCTGTATAAACTATGGTTGATGGAAACGAGGTAAATTTTTCATTGAAGCGGCGATGAAAAATTTATCTTGTTTTCCATCCAGTTTAGTGTAGCCATACTCATAAAAGGAAGGTCTTGGCACGGCACCTAATTCATTCGGTAATATGGTGTATAGGGCTAATTTCATAGCGTTAGTTGTGTGGTGTGGTATTAGCCATCCATGTCAGGTTGCATAAAAAAAAACCGGCCAAGTGTGAGTCGGACTCGCACACGAAGGGTTCCGTACTTTTTATTTCCTTTAATTTTTATTATTTTTAAATTTTACCTGTTTGTTGTTATAGCGGCAAAATAAATACATACTCTGTGAACATTTCAGCTGCCTAACTATTCCGATTTATGAGATAAAGCCCTGTGACAGACGGACGGACTGACGGACAGCGGAGGCTTAGTAGTAGGGTTCCGTTTTCACCCTTTGGATACAGAACCCTAAAAACGAATTAGTTAAGCCAAAACCTACAAGCGGGTAGAGGTAAGACGAGTGGGCAGTTCACTGAGGGCAAAGTGAACATTGCAAATGAGCGTCAGTCAGTGTATGAATGCGTATGAAGGTAGTCGCGGGTGGTCCTGCAAGGCGGAGCGCTTGTCCGCCTGCTTCAGCACGCTCACGATCTGGTTGCACAGCTCCCGCGTGCCCGCGCACACCACGTCCGGCTTCATTATCTCGAACTCCCCACCTGCACCACAACACAGTCAGGTGGTGCTTCGAACAAAACATATGTGCATTCATTTATATACCTTATTTTTTTTCTCGAAAGCATGATATGAATGATGACGAATTATTTATTATTATTTTTTATTTATTTATGAACCGGCAGCTGTTGGCTGATGTGTTCATATCTATATTTTATTTCGTTTCATGTCTTTAAGAGTTTGAATTATGAACTTTCAGGGGGGCTGTGAAAACCATGCCGGTCGAGGGGGCTATCTCACACTATGTTTGAAGGACCTCAGGTTGTACTTTGGGGGAAATACCTCAGCAGGGAATCGATTCCATAGGTTACCGACCCTATGATTTAAGGATTTAGAGGATCGGTTGGTTCTTATTTTTTGAATGCCGGCAGTGAATGGGTATGGGAATGACATAAAGGGTAAATGTACCGTTGGAGTTGATGACGCAGCCGCCCGCTTCCCTGATGAGAAGCACGCCAGCGGACATGTCCCAGGGGTACAGCTCGTCCACGTGGTAGGCGTCGAGGCTGCCTGCTGCCACGTAGCACAGCGTCAGCGCCGCCGAGCCCAGCGACCTGATCCTGTTACATCACCACATATCGTTGTTACTAAGCGTTATTTGTCCTAGGAGAATTGTGGAACCTAGAACCTACATAGACCCTTCTGCAAGCATCCATTACAGCGTCGGATTCAGGTCCTCAGAAAATTATTGTCTATTCTCAAGAGCCGGAAACTTTCGGAGGAAATGATAATTTTAGGTATTTAATGGATACGACATTACCGTTATGGTTAGAGCAGTGGGCATGTAATTTAAAGGTCGCAGGTTTGAATCCTGCTTTCGATGAATGTACAACCAAAAATTTTCAGAATATTTTCAAAATCTGATTACAATGCTTCAAATATAGATGTCTGAGACTTTCGAAAAATTTTTCAAACAAGCAAAAAAAAAGGTTGAGCAGCCGATTTAAGTTCAATGGTCATCGGGAGAAATAAATCCGTTTCTTTCTTGGCATTGACACGACGAAACGTTTTGTCAGCGGTCAGACAGCATAAATTGGATACAATGGTTAGACTTCACTAGACTTTCCTCCATGATAAATATACTGTAAAATCAAAAACACCCAGACACGGATTTTTGTTGCCTGATAATAGATACCAAATCTCAAGTAAATTAGGACGGTGGTTTTAAATGATTAGCAAACTACGTTTGTATGGGGAGCGTAATTTTTTGACGCTTACAGGCCCACCCTTAAGTGCCACGCCACTGTTTACATTTAAAAAAGGTGTTATCAGTTAGCTTTTTACACTTAAACGAAAAATAAACATGTGGGTGTAATAAAGTGGTTATATTCGTTATCGAAACTCACCCCTGTGCCTCGGAGACAAGAGCGCGCGTCCGCTCCAAAATGTTGTTGCGCCTGCGCTCGATGCGCGCGTAGGATAACTCGTGCGCCACGAGTGACTGGTTCAGCTCTGTCCAACACAATTAAACTATCACCTGCGGGGCTAACAGCATAAATTTATTCACCGGGTGATCAGTCAGGTAGATGATTAAATCTGTCGTCTACAGTTGGGCCGCCAAAAGGATTATTTTTTAAAGTTTGTTAGTTGGTCGTGACTAGTGATGGGCTATATGTGAACACATAACACTAATATTACTACACAAATATTTAATATGCTTAAAGTAATAATATTTTACCAGAAATATAAAAGTAGTTTGTAACTATGGGCGTAGCTTTATAAAATTATTAACTAAATTAATATATTCTAATAGTGCCACATTGTATATAAATGTTCCATGGTTCGGAATCCATGTAAAACCATCGTTTTTTACAACCAAGGTTGTACCATCGCCTTGGATGAAAAGATGGTCGAAACAGCGATGACAAATCGTCCGTGTTTTCCGTCCAGTTTAATGTAGCCATGCTCTTAAAGGGAATGTCCTGCAATGGCACCTAATTCCTTAACGAGACACTGTTTTTTGATGATTTGTTTAGCGAAAATTGAAGATCAATGTATTAAATCGATTATACGATCATAAATAAAGTCTAAATCGTATCGGTAACGCAATAAGGACAAACACTAATCGATTCTTTAGATATCAAAAGTAAAATAATTGGTTGGACAGACTATAATGACCGTGGGTGTGTTATTAGACACTCATGTTTATTTCGGAACCTCATGATATTAGCCTAATACACTACATTCCCGAAGGAATTAGGTGCCATGCCAGGACCTTCCCTTTATGAGCACGGCTACATTGAACTGGATGGAAAACACCGACAATTTTTCTTTATCACTTCAACCATAGTTTTTCCAATGCCTACCCGGGCGGGCTTAATATGGAACCCCCTTAGTAGGAGAAGGGGTCCTGCAGCTTTACATGGGTTCCGAACATAGCCGACTATTATTTCCTGCTGTCAATAATAGTCGGCTATGATTCCGAACCATGGAACAGCTCGCATTCGAAACGAAATAAAAAAAACTCAAAAAGAGAAATAAAGTGGTGCTTGACCGGGGCGAGGATTCGAACCCAGACCTCTCGCATGAAAGGCAGGTCCTCTAGCCCCTAGACCACGAGCTGTACATATGCATATTACAGTCGTATTCAGAGAGCATCTGTCAAAATTTAGTAGCAGATTAGCACCGGACTAACCATACAAAAATCGGTTTAGTCTGGCAGATTAAAGTTAGTCCGTCAACTCTGAATACAGCTGTCAAAGTCCGTACCGGAGTTCTTGCTGGCCCATATCCGCTTGCCGTTGAGGTAGGCGCCGCGGCCGCGCCGCGCCGTGAACAGCTGCTCGGCGACCGGGTTGTAAACTATGCCGAGTTCGAGCCGCCGGCCCACGGCGAGCGCGACCGAGATGCACGCTATGGGCAGGCCGTGCACGAAGTTGGTGGTGCCGTCGATCGGGTCGATGATCCAGGTCGGCGCGTCGGTGAGCGTGTGCTCGACGTTGCGGGCGCACGTGTCCTCCTCGCCGATGAACCTGCGCCGGGACGCGTCGTGAGATTGATGTTTTTGAAGTTGAGGTGGGCCTTCCCGCTCAACTCCCCATACAAACGTGGAAAGAAGATCGTGAAGATATTTGATCGAACTAGATGTCTGATGACCGTTGGCATTGTAAAATTGTGTTTCCGTTTCTAAATAAGGTCAGAAAGTTCGAATTTTTTCGCGCGTTTTATGCGATAACTTTTAAGGTGGCTTACTCAACAATAAAATAAAAATATCTTAAAAAGATTACTTAATCAGGGAACATGCCATGATCGAACAAAGCTATTAGGACATCATTTGAACACAGAGAATATTGTTCTTCCGCCTTCACATACAGCAGGCATTCGACAAAGTATGGCACAAAGGATTGCTATATAAAATAAAATCACTTCTGCCGCACTCATTCTATAGCATCCTAAACTCCTACTTAATGGAGAGAATATTTTAAGTTCGAGAAGGCGATGCTACATCTCCATTCTACACAATACATGCAGGGGTACCCCAGGGCTCCGTTTTGGGCCCAGTCTTGTACACGATATTTACCGCGGACTTGCCGCAGATCCCGGGGTGATCATGGCTACCTTCGCAGATGACACTGCAATACTTGCATCTAGCAAAAACCCTGCAGCCGCCTCAGAGTCTCTGCAAAGAAGTCTGTCAAGTATCCAACTATGGCTGAAGAAATGGAGAATCAAGGCAAGTGCCTCCAAGTCTGTCCATGTTACCTTTACTCTGAAAAGAGGAGATTGCCCACCTGTGATGTTAGGTGACAAACACTTCCGCAAACCAACTCGGTTAAATACCTAGGGATGCATCTGGACCGCAGGCTAACATAGAAAAAACATATCCAAACTAAGAGATGAACTCAACATCAGGTACCGGCGACTGTATTGGTTGCTGGACAGGAATAGTAAGCTGTCGATTGACAACAAGATCCCTATTTATAAGACAGTACTCAAACCTATCTGGACCTATGGCATGCAGCTATGGGGTTCTGCCTGTGACCAGCTATGGTGTGTAATGTGAAAATTAACGCAACGAGCTGAAGACTCAATACTGAAACAGCTAGCAAATACCCCATGGTTCATAAGAAACTGTGAGGTCCATTACTATCTTCAAATCCAGACAATAAAGGAAGAAATAAAAACAGATGCTGCAAAATACAAGAAGCGACTTATGAAGCATCCAAACCAGCTAGCAGTGCAGCTTACTGTCCCCGACTGCTTACGACGCTTGAAGAGGCGTAACATACTAGACCTAGATGGAGTAAACAACGTCTCCGAAGCATGAGAAGCTCCCAATGGGGAACTAACTCTACACGACAAAACCACACGCAACACGTCTGCTCATAGTCTAGAGACTGATTGCATGATACATACCCAGAGAAAAAAGAAAAAAAACTAATCAGACATAGTTTGTTTCAAGAAGTCAATTAAATTTTTGTTATAATTTATACTACAGCTGTCGTGATTTACTTTTAGCTATAAGTCGTTTTGTAATTAAAATTTTCGTAAATCTTAGCAAAACAAACACTATGCACATTGTCTGCTTTGCGGACATGTTGCATCCTCCTCATCACAGAGCCTGTCTATTTCTTTAAAGCAGAGAAGGTCCCAGAGCGCAATGGCACGGTTTTGTACCGTGCCTGCGAATGAGTTAGTCCCGCCGGGAAGGGCCACCTGAAGGCCGCATTCAAACCAAACTGATTGTCAGCCGCTGACTGTGAGGCCCAGTGTGAACGTGAAGTCAAATTGCATTTTAGGTTCATACTAAATCAAATCAAAATCAAAATGTATTTATTAAAATATATAAATATACACGCTTGACATTCATAGACCCCTGCACTAGATAAATTCTGTCTTGCAGAGGTCATTTTCACTTTAAAAATTTTTTTTTAATTCCTTTGCGCTTTCGAAAAAAAAACAATATAAGATAAAGCTAATAAAAAAATAATCAAATTAAAAACAAATCAAATGTTAAATCAACAAAACGAAATTCAATAATATAATAAAATTTGTATGTTAACATTTCAATCTATGCCGACAATACGCTGCAGCGTACAATGCGCCACTCTGGTATGAACAAAAATAGTCGGTTTGTATTTGTTCGCACTGAATGCGTACGCTGAGCGGCCGACTATTGAGCTCAGTACTTACTTCACGTAACCCTACCACCTAGTTGGGGAAGGGGACCTACAGCTTTACATGGACTCCGAACCATGGAACAGCTCGAATTCGTAACGAAACAATTACCACATCGACCATCTTTTCATCCAATGCGATGTTACCAACCAGGGCAGACTAACCTATCCTAACTCTTACCTAACGTAGCCCTACCATCTAGTTGAGGAAGAGGACCAGCGCACATTCTCGAGGAGCATTCTCCATGGTATTGGGATGTTTTACTAGCGTGTCATTACGTTTCATGAAGTAAGTGATTAATTCATCCGGACTCACTTGTGCTCCGGGAATTTGTCGGCGAGTCCCTTGACGAGCATGTCCTCGACGCGGCGGTCGTACTCCGTGACGAGGTCCCAGTCGCCGAGCTTCGTCTCGATGTCCTTCATGCCCTCGATGGCCCCCCGCACCACCTCGCCGCACCGCTTGGTCAGTTGCAGCGCAACCTGGCAGTACGAGTCGATCTGCGGGCTCGTGGGACACATCTCGGTGCGTGGGGACTGCGGCTGAAGACGCTAGTGCGCAAGGCGAAGAATGGGAGACGGCGATGCGCGCGACTGCGATCGAGGACGCGAGAGTGGCGGTGTCGCACTGGCTGTCTGCACGGGTGTCGCTAGACTGATGCGGGAGGAGGCATTGGAGCGACTTTTATATGATTATCTGTTGATAAATCACCGAGAGGACACGTGAATGCAGGGCAAATGCGCGTGGTAGTTACCGGTGTTTGAAGATAAACACATTATTTGAACTGGAGAAGTATCATAAAGCCCAAAAAGAACAAGGTCCGAAACTCTTAACAATACGAATATCTTCACTAAGGTTAGGTTAGGTTAGATCATACGCATTTTATAATTCACAAGAAAATTACATAGGTACTTTTGGATGTTCTGGGTTTCGGACCTTATGCTTTTTGGACTCTATGAAGGCGACCCTTTGTATCGGTAGCTGAGAATGGATAAAGGTGTCAATGAAATAATTCCTTTTTTTTTTAGATGATTGTAATTTGATAACATGTACGGCTGAGTTTGTTTAATTTTGACTGTTCTGGTATCTTATTTAATGAATTTAAGGAAATTAAGACTAAAAAAGAATCTACTAGAAACGTCACGATTTTGGAATGGCCAAGTTTTAATTAAAAATAACGAATCTACCATCGCTATACGCAAAACCGGGAGGGAATGCACTCGTTCACTGTTGACATTCCAAAAATAAGAACCAACCGATCTTCTAGATCCTTTATCTACAGGAATGGTAAATTATGGAATGGAATCAATGCCGTCGTATTTTTCCCAAAGTACAACCACAGGTCCTTCAAACATGTTGTGTAGAAACACCTTGCTTCCGCTGCCGGCACGTGGAAGTTCGATAGCCCATAGACATCGTCGGGCACCTCTTATGTGCGGGCCGGGCCTACGCCATATGCAGCGCTGAACATAAATAAATAAACATATACTATTTCAAACACCCAATTTTTTGTTGTGCTTATTTTGTGTTTATGTGGATTTAAATCTTATGCAAAGAGAAATGCTATTTTGATCTCATTGGAAAGCCGAAATAAAGCCTGTGACAAAACCTTTGATTTATTTGAATGAAATTCAAATGATAGTAGAAACATTTGGCAAAAGCGTGCTCTTTTTATCAGTGCAAATAAACTGTATGTATAGCAGTTAGCCTGAGCACTCGAGTATTCAATGATTCTCACGTGTTGCAGAAGCATTGCTAAACAAGTGCGAGTCGGACTCGCACACGAAGGGTTCCGTACCATCGTAAAAAAATGTGTACAAAAAAATCACGTTTTTTGTATGGGGACCCCCTTTAATTTTAATTATTTCTTAATCTTACCTATTTGTTGTTATAGCGGCAAAATAAATACACACTCTGTGAAAATTTCAGCTGTCTATCTGTTACGGTTACTGAGATACAGCCCTGTGACAGACGGACAGACGGACAGACGGACGGACGGACGGACGGACGGACGGACGGACGGACGGACGGACGGACGGACGGACGGACGGACGGACGGACGGACGGACGGACGGACGGACGGACAGCGGAGGCTTAGTAATAGGGTTCCGTTTTCACCCTTTGAGTACGGAACCCTAATAAAAGACCTCTATTTGATTAGCATATCTCAATTCGGCAGCACTTAAATAATTTTACCGCACGAAACTATGACTGCTTTTCTTTGACATCCTTGTTTTCAAGCATTCGAATAGAAACAGTCAAGGAATGCACCCATTCACTATCCTTCCATTAGAACCAACCGATCCCGTAGAGGCTTCATCTATGGGGTCGGTAAGCTGTGAAATGCACTCCCTGTCGAGGACCCCCAAAGTAAAACCTGGGTTACTTCCAACATAATTTGAAGAAGCACTTGGCCGGCCGGCAAGTTCGCGGCCAAGTTCGAAAGCACGCGAAAACATGCGTCATCGGACGCTGGTGAGGGCCGGGCGTACGCGTAATGTCGCAGCTTAGATGAAAAAAAAATACTGTTTTCCGGTATTTCAAATGGAGGCTGTAATTCAAAGTCTATAGGCGCGCAAGTCGTTGCACTCGTACAGTGGTCGTTACGTCTAGCCTTCTTGTTTTATATGACTTGACATGGATAGCTAATATCACACCTAATGTCATGATATTAATACACCTCATGGGAACAAGGTGCCATGCCAGGACCTTCCTTATATTGCACGGCTCCATTGAACTGAGTGGAAAAAACGGACGATCTTCATTGCCGCTTCGACCATCGTTCATTCAATACGATGGTACCAACCGATGGTATTGACCCTACCACATAGTAAAGTAAGAACCTACAGCTTTACGTGAAATCCGAATCATGGCCAGCCTCGACGGTTGGAAACGGTCACCCATCTAGAACACAATCGCACTCGGAGTTGCTTCACCACGCTCATCAAACCGCAAGGCGTCGCGCCACTAAGCTACCGTGGCTATCAAGGAATTATTTTATCCTTCATGGTATAATAATGCACATATTTCAGTACAGTTCCGAACCTCTTTTTCATGGTGGCGGTGGCGTAGCCATTTTAAATACCATATCAGTAGCGCCGGCGAGTCAGTTCGCTTACGAATTACTGTTGCTTTTCTCGAGCTCCAACGACACTAAAGAACACGTAAGAATTTCAGGTGACGCTATTTAGTGCAACGAACATTCGCACGCGGCTCTGAATTCGTCAGCGAACCATCCACAGTAAGAACATTTCCACTAACTCGTGGCTACGCTGCCGCCATACGAATGAGCCACCTTGTAAGTAGGTAAGGGGACCTATAGACCTTACATGTGTTCCGAAACATCGAATGGCCCGCATTCCCAAAGAAAATGCATATGCTGTAATTGTTAAAGATTTTTGAAAATTGAAATGTTCCGAATAATTGATTACCAAAATATCGTAATTTAGAATGGGATCAGTACCCGAAGTCTCAGTTGTCACCTAAATTGGCGTTTACGGCAAACCGATCGACTGTCGTTTTCAAATGTATGGAAAAATTGAAGAGCGCGCGAACTAACATTTGCGAGTCCGAGCGAGCAGTTTACTCAACGTTGCCGTAAATACGTCGACGTTTGCGTTTACGTCGACTCCGCGTTTTCATACAAATCGGAAGTCCGAGTTTTACTTTGACAGCTTGAAGAAGTGAAACCACAGAATATCTAGTAAAAACTTGTATGGAGTTTGACGTTTTTACGGAACTTCGAAGTTACGTAAACGCCAATTTAGGTGAGAACTGAGACTACCATCTCTGAGTGGTCAGTCTGAGTTCTCACCTAAATTGACGTTTACGGCAAGCCGATCGACTGGCGTTTTCCGTAAAAAAGTCAAACTCTATACACATTTTTACTAGAAATTCTGTGGCTTTACTTCTTCGAGCTGTCAAAGTCGAACTCGGACTTCCGATTTGTAGAAAAACGCGGAGTCGGCGTAAACGCGCACCGTCGACGTATTAACGGCAACGTGAGTAAGCTGTCAAATCAAACTCGGACTCGCAAATGTTAGTTCGCTTAACGCCCACTGCGCGCGCTCTTACATTTCTCCATACATTTGAAAACGCCAGTCGATCGGTTTAAATGCCAATTTAGGTGACAACTGGGACTACAGGCTCTGTTTGATAGACCACACGTATATTTACCTTGCACCTATCACTTTATTTGGCTTTAATTACTCGACCGCGCCCGTGGAATAGTTCTCTTTGTGAAATATTCCAATTGCTGTATCGCAAGTTGCGGTGCGGCTCTCGTTAGTAAACATAATGACATATCCATATTCAAGTCTACTGTTCATTATCTGTTTGATCACTCAGCTCACTCCGTTCGTCTAATATTTTGAATGGTACTTATTTACCCATTAGAGTTTGCGTTGCATTGCGAGCGGAAAATGTTTGCAAACCGTTTGTTGGTAATGGAGTTCTGCTGGGATCTAGACAATCGCACATGTGTACTCACTTTCGTTTTGATATTTTATTCGTTTTGATAATATACGTTGCATTTATTTCTGTCAGGAAAATATACTGCCGGTGTTATGAGACAGTCGCGAAAGCATTGGCAGATGTTTTTCGTGGTCAACATTCCCTAGTAGCATTTCTCGTAACAGATTCAAGAAAAGTGGTAACGAAAATTTATGTGTAGTAACTTTTACGAATCCGCGACCGGTTTTGCGTGTGGTAACATAATATTACACATTGTTACGTAAATTACGACCTAACAATGTGTCGTCTCAGCAACCGAACAGAATGTCTCCTAATCTTCCCCAAGTTTCGAAACGGCGACTAAACATCACCGTAACGGTGACTGGATCGGTTACCGTGTGGAAACATTGTGTCGTCGCCGTTAAAATGTTAGTAGGGTTGTCGAGATAATTGTTTCGAAGTTGTCATGTAGTAAGTTTAGTCGACTTACCCCAGTTTTCACCACCTCCAGTTACCTGAGATCCTATAAGTAACTTTCGGTTACATTGCATATTTACATGGTGTAACCTAAAGGTAACTTTGGGATTTTTATAGCTGGAGGTGTTCTAAACGGGCGCTAGACTAGTTTTTTGTGCTCGTAAACGTTGGTATCCTAGCTTCTTTATAATACTGATTTATTAGGTCCTCTCAGACGAGCGTGAAACGCTCTTGTCATGCTGGTGTACCAATCCCGACTTGTGTGTTACCAAATACCAAAAAGGCCTTTTCACAGATGTCTCGTCGCATCGGGATATGATTTTATTCTTTATGTTTGTAAAGATTTTTGAAAAATAATCAGAACAAAGAAATAGATGTAGCAAGTTGTGATGGTCTAGGCTAAAGTCTTTTATATGGATGTCGTCCGACAGGGTCCGCCGCCGATGGGCCCCGGCGGGGGGGCTGCGGGGCCGCCGCCGCACATGCAGCCGATGCCGCACCACATGATGGCGCAGGCGCAGCAGCCGCCCGCGCCCGCCGCCGCCCCGCCGCACCCGCACCCGCACCCGCCGCCCGCCGGCCAGCCGCCGCCGCACGCGCAGGGTACGAACCGCTAATAGGGTGCACAAGAAAACGATTTCATTCATATACATGCCTAAGGGGCGATTTTTCAATCCTCAGATAGTACTTATCTGACTATCATTTTACTAATAAACATATGGACTTCGTTGTATTATCTCTGCCCACCCCTCTATGGAATCGACGTATTTAAAATCATATCCTAAATTTATCAGTCGGAACAACTTCTTTTAACGGAAATATTCCTCTGTGTAGATCAGTCATTTGGAACCGGGAAAAGTACACACAATGGCTATCATTATTCCTCTGTTTACAAACTAAAATCCGTCTATCCGAAAGATCAATTTTAATTAAAATATTCCACATCACACTCGACTAATTGGTTCAAATAGGGCATTAGGTAGATATGTTTCCATTATAATGACATAATTTTAGCATGCTATTTGTGTTGCTGGAATTTTATCAAGAGATGTTCATTTCATTATTAATTCTAATCAAAAAGTAGAAACCTGTGCTTGTTTGTCTGATGATCGTATTGGTCTCCATGTATCCAAGCGTTTGTGGTCAAAATGACGTACACAGTACGTAGTCACTCACAGTAAATGATACATTTTTGCATTTAACCGAAGACAACATTCGAGGAATTGGGAAAAATAATTCACTTAACAAACATTTGGTTTGAAAGATACATACCATTCAAATATGAGCCAGAGTAAGAAATGTCATACACATTATTATTATTTTTTATTTACGTCATCCACACTGATTAATTTCACACATTTACATTTTACATTTTTGACGAGTATAATAATCGAAACTATCTATAATTACGGATGAACACATGTTTATTTATTTATTTATTTATATACACTAGCAGTGTATATCATTGGTTGAGTGCACTATTTGGTTATTAAATGTCTGTTTTATTTATTTAAAATAACTGTCCAATTGGTTTTTGAACCCGTTAACTGTTATATGGTATGTTTTACTTATATATGTACATGATCAGTAACATTATTTATATTTAATTAATTAAATAAGTAGCCTTGTCTCTAATAAAAGAAATATATTTAAAAACCCTAATCGGAAAACCATCTATTATGCTTTGGCATAATCATTTATAGCATTTGGTCAGATCGTAGGGAGGCAAGATAGCCAAATAAAACATGAGATTTGAAATCAATTAACTTCATAGATTAACGGAAACAGGATTTATGGCAGGACCGCCGACATCTCAGGGCGCGAACGGCGCGCCGCCGGGCGCGTCGCCGCTGCAGGGTGCCGTACCTGGCCCGCAGGACAACCTCAACGCCCTGCAGCGCGCCATCGACTCCATGGAGGAGAAAGGGCTGCAGGAGGACCCGCGCTACTCGCAGCTGCTCGCTCTCAGGGCCCGCTCCAACCCGCAGGACCCCAACAAGCCGCAGGGGCCGCTCAACAACATGCAGCTAGTGCAGCTGAGGTACGCACTCCACTAGCACTGCAGACGGTGCGTCGCCGCTGCAGGGTGCCGTGCCCGGCCCGCAGGACAACCTCAACGCTCTGCAGCTTGCCATCGACTCCATGGAGGAGAAAGGACTGCAGGAGGACCCGCGCTACTCGCAGCTGCTCGCTCTCAGGGCCCGCTCCAACCCGCAGGACCCCAACAAGCCGCAGGGGCCGCTCAACAACATGCAGCTAGTGCAGCTGAGGTACGCACTCCACTAGCACTGCAGACGGTGCGTCGCCGCTGCAGGGTGCCGTGCCCGGCCCGCAGGACAACCTCAACGCTCTGCAGCTTGCCATCGACTCCATGGAGGAGAAAGGACTGCAGGAGGACCCGCGCTACTCGCAGCTGCTCGCTCTCAGGGCCCGCTCCAACCCGCAGGACCCCAACAAGCCGCAGGGGCCGCTCAACAACATGCAGCTAGTGCAGCTGAGGTACGCACTTTCCTAGCTCTGCAGACGGCGCGTCGCCGCTGCAGGGTGCCGTAACCTGCCCGCAGAACAACCTCAACGCTCTGCAGCTTGCCATCGACTCCATGGAGGAGAAAGGACTGCAGGAGGACCCGCGCTACTCGCAGCTGCTCGCGCTCAGGGCCCGCTCCAACCCGCAGGACCCCAACAAGCCGCAGGGGCCGCTCAACAACATGCAGCTAGTGCAGCTGAGGTACGCACTTTCCTAGCACTGCAGACGGTGCGTCGCCGCTGCAGGGTGCCGTAACCTGCCCGCAGAACAACCTCAACGCTCTGCAGCTTGCCATCGACTCCATGGAGGAGAAGGGGTTCCAGGAGGACCCGCGCTAACTGTAAATCTAACTGCTCAACATGTCTCGCCCGCTGCACGGCCGGCGTAGGGTTAGTGACGATGGTCCTGGATGGTGTAGTCGTCGTATACATTTTGCTGTCCACCCATACATACAACTAGCCTGCGGAGGTTGCATTTCTTCCCACCACGCCTCCTGCATCCAAAGCATTTTCTGTTTGCATATGTTTTCACCAATACCTCCGATCACTAATGAGTGCGGTGCGGTGTAGGGCGCAGATAACGGCGTACCGCAGCCTGGCGCGCAACCAGCCGCTCTCGCAGCAGATCTCGCTGATGGCGGCGGGCAAGCGGCCGGCGGACGCGCCCGAGTGCCCCACGCCGCCGTCGCAGCCGCCGTCGCCGTACGCGCAGCCGCCGCCGCCCACGCCGCCGCCGCCGGCGCCGTCGCCGGGCGGCGCGGGCGGCCCGGGCGGGGCGGGCGGCAAGCCGGCGGGGGGAGGGGAGGCGGCGCGCGGCGGCGGCGGGGGAGCTCCGCCCCAGCCTCTGCCCATGACGGGGCAGATGGCGCCGCCGACGCTGCCCACGCCGCCGCTCGTCAATCCGGTATGATCTTATATTCTTTGGAAAATGTTTCGTTTTAAATTACAGTAGAACACCTTTTTATATAACTAATTGGACCAGAGGTAGTCGGTGTAATCGAAAATCCTGATACGCCATCTTGCAATAAAATTTAAGTTACTATATATATAGTGTTAACTTGAAACAACGGGATCCTACAATACTTTATACAGTGATTGTTTCATCACTTCAAATTACAACAACATCACCACGAATGCCGTTTTGGCTCCCGTAAAGAAAATATGTAGTCGCAGGGTTCCCAGCGGTTCAATTAATGACGACCTCGTTCCGCCCAATGATGGTTTTGGCACACTTTTGATCACAAGCTTTACCATATATGTATGCCATTTCGACACCTTATCTGAACTGAAAGGTAATAATCCATCTTGTAAGTTATAACCACATGCTGCCTGGTTTCATCCAGCCCAACCCACTGGCAACCCCACAGTCACAGTCAGTCTCAAAGTTAGACCCTATTTCTTAGGAGCACTTGCAGCTGTAAACAATGAAGTAGCTACAAAACATAGGCAAAGATACGCCGCATATTATGGCACCCGAAAATTAATCTTGACGGTTATTTGCATTGACCCAGAATCATTAAATTTGGCATGAAGCACCACAACACAAATAATCGTAAAATCTTTAATTTGTAGTTATATGAAAAAAAAACCTTAATGATCAAACTATCTACATATAAATTTGTACGGAAGCCTGGGTTTGTTAGTGGCAAGTCAGACTCGCATTTTTCAATTCGTTTTAATTATTTTCTACCGGGTATTACCTACAATGTGGTGATATTATTGTAATAACTGAGTTTTTGTGTTTGCAGCCCAATATGCCCGGAGCTCCGGGGGGCGGCGTGCCGGCGGTGCGCGGCGCGGCGCCCCCGCGCGCTCCCGGCCCCCTCACCGCGCCGCAGGCCCCCGCCCCGCAGCAGGTTTGCTTGCATTATAATCTTTGTAACACTCTTTATTCTCACTCGAAAACTGCTGTGGCGAAATCGAGTTATTCCCGCTGGAGCACTAACTCATCACGCCCACATCCATACATGTCACCTTTTTTTTATGAAAAACCGGTATGGGTGGCTGTGCTGAGAACCAAAGGTGCTCAGAAAAGCCAAAAAAAGCCATGCCAGCGGATTTGCGGACTATGGCTGAGCTATTGAGCTTATTCAAATTACGCTTGAAGACTCCCAGGTTATAGGTATGAGGAAAGGCATCCGCCGGTAGACAGGCGGTGCGGCAGAGAAATGAGTTTGAGAAACGGTTCATTCTCAAAAGCCTAATGTCAACCACAAGGGGGTGCTCTGATTCTCTGCGGCGGGTGCTCCGGATATAGGTAGGATGGGGAGTGCTTATAGTCGACAGATCACGCAGATAGCAAGAAAAACAAAAGTGTACAAATGGTGTAACATTTCAGCCGGGAGCGCCGACCGGAGCCAAGCAGAACAGGTTGACGAGCATGCCCAAACCCGTCGGCATCGACCCCATTCAGCTGCTGAACGAAAGGGAGAACCGGTACGCTCACATCACAAGTATTTACTTTCAATCATGTTCATTTCCATCTTTGCTGCACTTTGAATAAAAGTTAACGCTGTGGTCACCAAATTGGGCGTTTACGCCAAACCGATCGACAGGCGTTATCAAATGTATGGAGAAATTGAGGAGCGAACAGTGGACGTTAAGCGAACTAACATTTGCGAGTCCGAGTTTGATTTGACAGCTTACTCAACGTTGCCTTAAATACGTCGGCGTTGCCGTTTACGCTGACTCCGCGTTTTCATACAAATCGGAAGTCCGAGTTGGACTTTGACAGCTCGAAGAAGTAAAACTACGTTTGACGTTTTTACGGAACTTCGAAGTTTCGTAAACGCCAATTTAGGTGAGAACTCAGACTGACCACTCTAATTTGTGGAAAATTGATTCCCTCACTAGTTTTCTCACATTTTACACTGGTTTAGCCCCCGGTCGTGATAGGTTCTTCTAGGCCGCCAGGGCACGTCTCTTGGCGCATTCTTTCGTCGCTCATTCGCCCGATGTGTACAAACCCCATCGACCTGCAGGATAGCGGCGCGAATCGCGCTGCGGATGGAACTGCTGGCGAGCCTGCCCACCACCATGTCGGAGGACCTGCGGCTGCAGGCTCAGATCGAGCTGCGGGCGCTCCGCGTGCTCAACTTCCAGAGGCAGCTCCGCAGCGAGGTGACTGATGGGCTCATTCAATATAGTGTCAGTCATTTGTGCTGTGTGGATTTCGGCACATAAAAAGAATACAACTCATCGCACTCGGGACATCGGGCGTATCTCACAATTATAGCTTTTATAGAGATAAATAGAATCCATATATTAATTTATTTGTTCTATTATATATGTTTAAACTCTTAGCAAAGCTTCTTACCAGGTTATTTTTTACAGCATTATTTGCAGCATATTCAGTGAAATGTGAAAGAAAACAGAGAAACTATCACTTTTTCAACTCTACTGCAAATTTAATAAAAATTAGATACGCCTGTACGTCCACGCCTGTACGTCCCGGGTGCAACGAATTGGACCCGCTGTATTTCTTTCCATGCACGTCGTAAGAGCCGACTAAGGGATTCGTCGTTAGTGTTAGAGGGTAGGGTTAATCCAGCTTAGTACCATCGCATTAAATGAACAATTGCCGGAAACAAAATTGGCGGGTGCCATTTATGGCTATCGAGCGCCGATATTAGGTTTGAGTGTACCCAGCCAGCAGTTGACTAATGTCGATATTTTTTTTAGAGACATAATGAGTAGCGAACCCATTGCAGCTTCATCTATTTAGTTTTGGTAGGCCTGGCTCGGCACTTTGGGTGTAAGCAAGGCTCCATTATAGGAGCAATTCAGTGCAGTGTCACAAGCGAGCTTGATGTGACTTGATCTGTGCGCTAGCCAGAAAGTTCTTTGAAAATAGAGAATTTACCCTATTTCTAAATGATTATTTCTGTACAGTTACATTTTTAAATATCCCGCTTTACTCCGGACAGCTATTCGCCTATCTAAAGTAAATACAGCAGGAGGTTCTAATTGTAAGGAAAAAACTGTACTGATTGCTCGCTTTTGTAAGATAAAATATTTTTGAATTGGCTATAAATGGTTTATTTCACATAAAGCGACCAAGAAGCAACCGAAGCTCGTTTGCTGAAACGGCGGTAGCGCCGGCGAGTGAGTTCGCTTATGAATTGGCTTACTACTGATTTTCTTCAGTTCCAACGACACATAAGAAGAATTTACACAGGATGTTACTGCAATTAACATTCGACATTGCGCATGCGGAATTCGTAAGCGAAGTAACTACCGTTAGATGTTTTCCACTAACTCGCGGTTACGCTGCCGCCGTACGAACGAGTTTCGAGCGTTACTCCCGTCCTTCGAGGTTTCTCGGTGAAATGTGACCGTACGAGTCCCCCCGTGAGCAGATCCTGAGCACGACGCGCCGCGACACCACCCTGGAGACGGCGGTGAACATCAAGGCGTACAAGCGCACCAAGCGGCAGGGGCTGCGCGAGGCGCGCGCCACCGAGAAGCTCGAGAAGCAGCAGAAGCTCGAGGCGGAGCGCAAGCGGCGGCAGAAGCACCAGGAGTTCCTGCAGACCGTGCTGCAGCACGGTGAGTACGCGCCGATCATATAAGCCTGACCGGGTTAGTACCATCGCATTGGATGAAAACATGGTCGAAGCGACAAAAAAATTGTCCATGTTTTCCATCCAGTTCAATGTAGCCGTGCTCATAAAGGGAAGGTCCTGGCATGGCACCTAATTCCTTCGGGAATGTGATGTATTGGGCTAATATAATAACGGTAGTTGTGTGGTATTAGCCATCCATGTCAGGTCGCATAATATATATATATACTACTCCGAAGTCACAACTTCGGCCCTCCGATTTTCCTATGAAAAACCGGCCGCACGGCAAAAACCACTCAAGCACGCAAGCAATTGTATTTGTGCAGCGCATGGTATGTTTTTACATATGCATTATGCACATATTATATTTATATTTATATTATTATATTTTTATTTACATTTATATCATATTTTGCAATGCACATATATTATTATAGTAGTGCAGGGGTGTGACCAACCGATGGGAGCAGACATTGGGTGTACCAGGATCCATCCCGGAAACCAATGGCAAAACCTGTAACCGTTATGTGATATCATAGTTTGTTGCAATCAACTAAAAAATACAAAGCACCTCAAGTGTTCTTAGCGTTCCCGCTTTTGCCTCCATGTCCATAATTAGTCGTTTAATTTCCACGGATGCTCATTTTATGCGTCTGGCATTGCAGTGAAGGACTTCAAGGAGTACCACCGCAACAACGTGGCGCGAGCCGCCCGCATGAACAAGGCCATCATGAACCATCACGCCAACGCCGAGCGCGAGCAGAAGAAGGAGCAGGAGCGGATAGAGAAGGAGCGCATGAGGAGGTTTGGATACACATATTATTATATTATTATTATATTGTAATGCACTAGCAGCATTATGCTGATGCGTGCACTTCTTTTTATGCACTTGCACTTTTGTTTTTAAGCACTTGCACTTATTTATTTATTTATTGTCTATGAATTTTTTTTTTTTATTAATTTTTTTTTATTCATATATTTTTTATTTTTTTTTAAGTAAAGATCCAGTTTGTTTTTGAAAACATTTACTGACGATGCACTTATTATTTCCTCAGGTAGGCCGTTCCAATTATCCACAACTCTGTTTGTTAGGAAATGTTTTCGAGGATTTGTTGATGCTAGGGTGCGATTTATTTTTAGCGAGTGACCGCGTAGCCTTTCGTTAGTGTTAAATATGTTTTTTTTTTTTTTTTTATGTGACTGGACATGGATGGCTAATACCACAAGTTCTGTCATGGTATTAGCCCAACACACCACATGGGAACTAGGTGCCATGCCAGGACCTTCCTTATATTGCACGGCTACATTGAACTGGATGGAAAACACGGACAATTTTCATTGCCGCTTCGACCATCGTTCATCCAATGCGATGGTACCAACCCGGGCGGGATAAACCCTACCACCTAGTAAGTAAGGAAGGGGACCTACAGCTTAACGTGGAATCCGAACCACGGCCAGCCTCTCTCAACGGTCGAATGGTCACCCATCCAAGACCAGACCGGACCCAGCGTTGCTTAACTTCGGAGAGCGATCGCCGAAGTGTCGCGCCACTGGGCCACTGAGGCTGATATGTATATTGTTTTGAAATTATTGACATCATAGGAATCATGCAGTATTTTACATATTACAGTTGTACCCTCAAATTTTAGCACAATGATTATCATACTTGAAATGTATGATCATCTTTACATATGCTAGTGGGTCTCTGAGTTGTAGACTTCGCGAGGCTGTCTTTGCATAGCGTAACACTTAATAAATGTTCACCTATGCAAGTACCTCTTGTCACAAAACGTTTGCTATTGAGTAATTTCCAAGAACAAAACTTTCACAAAACAAAAACATATACAGTAGAATTCATTTACAACGACTTCGCTTGTAACGACTAACCGGTTTTAACGACGATAATGTTTACTCAAGTTAGGTTTTATAGTTAGGTACTGAGAAAATATAACCGTTTAATGCGACTCCGGTTTAAGCGACCAACTGCTTATAGCGACCATTATTTATGATAATACGTCCGGTTAAAACGACGCGCAATGTTTTGTTTACATAACCTATACACCAATACCTCGGCGCCCCAACTTCACTCGCCTAATACCAAAGTGCTGATTTTCTTGTATTGGTATCGATTGCGAGTTGCTAAGAAAGGCCCTTTAATGTGAGGATTAAACTAATCATTTCTTGGTGGAAGAGACCCTTAGCCTGGTTTTCACTAAGTGTCGATGTATTTTAATCAACAGTTAAAGGGCCTTTGTTAGTAAAGTGCTGATATCTTGTACTGGTATTGATTGCAAGCTGCTAAGAAAGGCCTTTAATATGTGACAATTAAGCTAATCGGCAGTAAGTGAAAAGGGCCCTTAGTGTTGTATGTAATTTATCTCTTTGTATTACAGTACATTATGTACCTATGTTGGTAATTTGATGCTTTATTTGAACCATTCAAATAAAGCATCCTACAAAATGTTGTATTTACTTAAATAGGACAATCAAACTTTCGCCATTATAACACATACATATTTATTCGTAAGTTAAGTACACATGTACTTAAGAAAGAATCCTGCCGTTTTGTACGTCATCCGGTTAGTACGACATTGTATCGCCGGTCCCTTGAAGGTCGTTATATCCGGATTCTACTGTACCCTGGTTACTAATAAACGCTGATCATCGTCTGAATAGTTATACAATGTTTTGTTCTTTTCATTGACATGAAGTTTCGAAATCGAGAGAAAGGAACAAAACATTGTATAACTGTTCAGGCGACAGGGCTAATATATAATAATTGATCGAACCTGCTCACAAAATATTGTCCTCAAATATTTAAATAATACGACCTGTAGAGGACATACTAAAATATATTTGCCAGAGCTGAAACAGAGATTCTTCGCTCGCTCTTCGCTACTTCTTTAACACATGTGTACATCACTGAACTCCTCCTAAACGGCTGGACCGATTCTCTGGAACATTAACAATTTCTAGAATTGTATTCACAAGCGTGATGCTTGCAGACTGATGGCGGAGGACGAGGAAGGTTACCGCAAGCTGATCGACCAGAAGAAGGACAAGCGGCTGGCGTTCCTGCTGTCACAGACGGACGAGTACATCGGCTCGCTCACCGAGATGGTGAAGCAGCACAAGGTCGAGCAGAGGAAGAAGCAGCAGGAGGAGGAGCGGAGGAAAAGAGTGAGTGTAGCGTGTGCACCTAATTCCTTTGGGTATGTGTAATATCATAACGGTAGTTGTGTGGTATTAGCCATTCATATCAGGTTCCATAAAAGGATATGATCAAACAGCAAGAAGAAGATTAAAAAGCGAAACAGTAACGCTTTTGTTTTTCAATAATAGTAAAAAGGGTGAAAGTTTGGAGTGGACCTCGTTGAATTTAGTTCAAATTCGTGTGCCTTACTACGAACGCTATCGAGCAAGGTCGCGGTCCGATTTGAACCATTGTTACCAAAAGTAAGTTCAACACTGGTCCGATTTGCGCTTACAGCACTTAAAATGGCGTCCCGTGAATATTATGAAGTTAGCTGTGTCACGCAACGCCGTACACAGTGCTCACGCTTCGGAGGTAGGGCACCATGTGTGCAACTGTCAATAACACTTTTTGACGTTTCTAAAGAGTAGTCATCGTCTTTCCGCCGTGTTTTTTCACAAACCGTTAAATGTCCCTCAGTTCAAAATTCAAGTTTTAGGTTAAAGTTTGAGGTGAACTACGAGTACTAATGTCATTTGTTTCATGTTTGTTGTTTTGTTTCCGTAAGCGCGTACACAAACGGTCCGAATCGTTTGTAATGCTTACTTCTTTGAGCGTGCAATCTGATTCGGGACGCTTGTATACGCTTTTAGCAGTGTAATCATTTACAGTTTAAATCGGATTGCGCAGTAAGTTCTATCGAGAAGGCGATATCGCCTGTCAACAATGTTGTATGCGTTTGACAGCCGCCATGGACAGTGCTTTCGATACCAGCTGTCAAACGCATACAAACATTTTTCGCCTTCTCGATATGCTTACTTGATAGCGTTCATAGTAGGGCTCCTGCTATTAACCTTCCGTAATACGTATGTGTGTTGACAAGCAGGGGATTCAGTGTTGTTTGTTTTGGCATAGATTTCTATAGATTTTCGATATAGAGTCCGGGGGTGGAAAAAGGACATCTTAATTGACCCAACCTGAGAAAACTTCGGTGTCTGATTCCAATATTATCGAAAAAATTACATTAATATTGAATACTTAGTCAATATGTTCACAAAGCTACAGCAACCAAAAGGAGCGGTAAATATGAATTGTACATAATTAATAAAATTATTGATTTTTCAGAAAAAGCGGAAGCGCAAGGTGCTCGAGGGGGGTGAGATTGACGCGGCCGATGACAGCTCCCAGACCTCCGACTCCCGTGTCACGGTCATGGACCCAAAGTCTGGCGAGGTATGTTGTGCTCGAAGGAACTTTGTTTGCATGTTTGCTTGCCTTGGACAATACAAGGTTACTCGAGTGGTTGTTTCTTCCTGCTGCATGCTACCACTCGTCAGCACACTAGTCCCGACTAGAGTCAGCGAGAGTCAGCAAGAGTTTCAAGGGCAGCATTGGAGGGATAACTCTTTAATTGCTATAGGCAATCTTGATTGGTTGGGACTACAGAAGACAAAAGAAAGGAGAAGTAGTAGTTATCGCTACTCTGCCATATAGACAATTTTGTGCGCATACAAAAGATGCATACAGCTTGGAAAGCTTGCAGCGCATCCTATGCGACTTAGTACAAACATCGCCACCCTGCGCGAATATGCTCCCAACTTGCGTTCACGAATTCAGTTCCCATCCACACAAACCCTGCAAAACGTTTGCGACTATCACTGCATTCCGAAATGCCTATATTGCGGAGAACTCACAATGTACGCGTATACGACCGTTCCGAATTGCTTATATTCACTTCCGTCAACGTCATGTTGACATAAGGGACGTGACTCTAGACCGTACACAGATCGTACAAAGTGCTCACGGTTGAGAGCATGTGCGCCGTTTATGCTGTCAAATGGCTGTCATCGAGCTGTCGTTAAACGTGTTTATCTGTAGTTCTCTGATCGTGTGAACTTATATTCTGAAATAACGAAGGCTTTTCGCCTTTTGTTAGTCTACTTAGACAATTCTCAGCCTGGAATAACCACTCTCGGAACATACAAGACATTTTCGAGGTAGTTAGGTTAGGCTCTGACACATATGTCTGCTCAAATTCGTTCCGATTTGATATCGTGCAATTGTGGCTATGAGCAGTGATATCAATTCGGAACACAAGTATTCACTGTATTCGCTTTCTCTGCAATATTTGCAATGTTCCGCATTTCGGAATGCAGGGGATGTGTGTTTGTGGCATGTGGTTTATATCCAAGTTTGTGAATATGATCATGCCATCATTTAGGTAAGTTGCCACAGTTAATACATTCCCATTAATCAAAGTACTGCTTTGAGATCAATGAAGCTCCTGATGGTCGTAGGTCAGTCCGGCATTGTTTAGAGGCAGTCAGGGAACATGCGTTGGGTGGTGTCATTTCATCATCCCGTTATGGTGCGGTGCAGGTGCTCCGCGGCGACGAGGCGCCGATGCTATCGCAGCTTAAGGAGTGGATGGAGGCGCACCCCGGCTGGGAGGTGCTCTCCGACTCCGACGACTCCGATGACAGCGACGACGAAGGCAAAGGTATCTAACGACTCATTCAGTTGTTGCAACGACGACGAGTTTCAAATGAACTACGATTGCAAGAGCTAGGGTAAGTTACTGTGATCGTATGCCACTTTTAGGAAATTAGAAATTTAAGGTTACTACGCTGACGGAACCAAACTTAACAACTGTGTTTATTTAGACTTTACTTGTTTTTACACATTATTATTAAAATTATTTATAATTAACACTGTCTATCCGAAAACATTTTAATAATATACTTAACAATGGCTACAGAACAGATTAGTTGACCAACAGTTTGGTTGTTTTTGGGTCAAAGATTGAACTAGACAAGGATGATAAATACTCATTTTTCAGGGATGCCCTGTGAAAACCATTTTCCGCCTACAATTCTAGTGATTGTGCACAATCAGCTCCATCCATGATACGCAAATGTTTTTGCAGAGAAAAAGAGGAAAGACAAAGGCAGGAGTGAGAAGCCGGACAGCGAGAAGACGGAGGAGGAGAAGGCGCGCGACGCCATCAAGAAGGCTAAGGTGGAAGACGATGAGTACAAGACAGAGGAACAGACATACTATAGGTGTGTCCTGCTCACTCCTCAATACATTCCCAGAAAGTAGCGGAAGATGTAGATAAGGCAATGTTTCCCTTAATGTAATTGAGACAAAGTAATTGGTTATGGTTTGACATCTTAACTTTCTACGCATAAGCATTGTCTTTTAAAAAAAAAAAAAAAAATTACGATGATTCCGATTGTGAATTGTTTTGTGCTTATTACCAGTGCTTTCTCACTGAAAAATAACTACAAAATATTTCTTAATGGTCTAGTACTCAATGGTGTAATTTTTTCTCATTAAAAAGTAGGAATTTAATATATTTTATGACATCCATATTTTGGCTTGTAAAACGCTCTGAATGACGGTTGAACAATGCTGCTTGATTAAATCGGCCATTCGAGATACAATCTCAATGGTTCAATGGACAATTGATCAATGTTAATCAATGATACCGCTCAATGCTTTTCGTCGAGCATTGCTTAATCGATGGCACATCGGTTGGGTAAGAGCACACAATGATAGACGTTGAACGATCTACATTTAATGTTAAATGGTTTATAATACCACCGATCTATTTGGATTGTTCAGCGTAATAACACCCTAAGAGAAATAGAAAAGTTTTTGAGATGCTTGTTTGAAGATGTTTTCTAAAGAGATTAATTATTTCCAGCATTGCCCACACCGTGCACGAGTCTGTGACAGAGCAAGCCAACATCCTGGTGAATGGCAACCTCAAGGAGTACCAGATCAAGGTATGTAGCCATGTCGTAATCTAGTGGTTTTTTTACAGGATTTTCTTGAAGATTTGACTACTTTCTTGAAGATGCGGGGGGGAGGGGGGGGGGTATCTTATACCATTCATTAATCATAATCTGCAATTAAAAAAATCCCGAATGGCAACAGAACCTATCAAAAGTGAAATTAATAGACTTACTTGAAATGTGTTAATTTCCAGGGTTTGGAGTGGTTGGTGTCGCTGTTCAACAACAACCTGAATGGGATTCTAGCTGATGAGATGGGTCTCGGCAAGACCATCCAGACCATCGGTCTCGTCACCTACCTCATGGAGAAGAAGAAGGTCAACGGACCCTTCCTCATCATTGTTCCGCTCAGGTGTGTTCTTGTATGATTGGTATTGAAACAGTGGCGTAGCATAAGTCCCTAGCACCCGGTGCGGACTCCAAATTTGCCGCCCTCTTATTTTTGTGATTGATCATAAAATATGCCTTTTTACCGTGCATAAAATTAAAGCACGTTCAAAAGGGTACTCTTATTCGGACATTACGGCGAAGTAAAAAAACATATTTAACAAACATCTTCAGGACAAAAACGTAAACCATGCAGCACTAAACGTGCAAGAATTCCTTCTAAAAACTATGCCACTCTTTGAGTCACCAAACTTTATGGCCGATGTGAAGTTGGCGCAACTAGCTGCGCAGAATACATATTATATGTCAACGGCGTGCGTGGATCGTATGCTACGCTATGCAAACATGGACTAGACATGTGTTCAGGCCAAAGAAGAATAAAGGATTCGTCGTTCGGAATCCACGTCCCCTTCTTTACTAGGTTAATCCAGCCCGGGTTGGTACCATCGCATTGAATGAACCATGGTCAAAACGGCAATGAAAATTTACCATGTTTTCTATCCAGTTTAATGTGGCTTTGCAGGATAAGGTGGATTCTGGCATGGTACCTAGTGCCTATGTGATGTCATCCATGTACAGTGACATAAAAAATTATTAAATAACTTAAGACTAAGCACCATAATCAGACCATTTATTTGCCTACAAGATCTTTAGCTGCCATTCATAAATTTCATGTACACCCTTGTTAGAGACTACTTAATGTTTTTACACTCCCCTGTCCCTGTATTCTATCATCTTTACCATGGAGAATGCTCGTCAGAGCTGCATTACGCTGTTCCTCCGTTCCCTTTCCACTTTCGCTCAATGTGGAACAGGGAGAAAATGCACAAATTCATGGTTGACATTCCAAAAATAAGAAGCCACGGATCCTATAGATACTTCATCTATAGGGTTGGAAAACAATGGAATGATGAAATACCCTTCCGAGGTATTTGCCCCCAAAGTACAACCTGGGATCCTTCAATCATGATGCGAAGAAGCACCTGGCTGACGAAATCCCATGGGCGTCGTCAGGCACCTCAAGAGGTCCTGGCGTACGCCATATGGCACACGTAACTTAAGAAAAAAAAATTAAACTGTTTCTCCCGTCAGCACCCTCTCCAACTGGGTGCTGGAGTTCGAGAAGTGGGCCCCGACGGTGGTGGTGGTCCCGTACAAGGGCTCGCCGGCGTCGCGGCGCACCGTGCAGTCGCAGATGCGCTCCACCAAGTTCAACGTGCTGCTCACCACTTACGAGTACGTCATCAAGGACAAGGGTGTGCTGGCCAAGGTGCGTTCGATGCAGACAAGCATGCATTCGCTGGATGAGAAATAATAAACTTCCTTGAGGTTAAATGGAGTTTTGTGTTTATATTTATCAACATGGTGTTCTGAATTTTAGTATAGAAAGTTGTTCATTTACATTAATACATTTTTGTTAGTATAGTAAGATATCTGAAATTCGTTGAACAAATTATATACTTTGAGGTTACACAACAACATTTACAAGTTATTTGGTCTGGACATCCGGCTTCCAATGAATCGTTAAACCAATTTTTTTTTTCGATTACTTTTAATATCTGCTTACAATGCTTCAATGTAGATGCTGTTGCATAACCTTAAATTGATGTGATAATAGTAATGATTATCCATTAAATGCGTAATATCAAAATCTATACTGTAAATAATATTTTTATTAAAAGTCGGTTCTTCTCTGACTTGTCTTATATTTTCCTCCTCTTCTTATCAACTAGCTAATTTAGCATGATTGTCCTATGTTAGATTGGATGAATCAAGCTGTATCATGGTCAAAATCTGGCAAGTGGTCCATGAGTTATAAGCGGACAGCAAGACGCCAAACAGATTTAATGTAATGATGTGTCCAGGTGTCGTGGAAGTACATGATCATCGACGAGGGCCACCGCATGAAGAACCACCACTGCAAGCTTACGCAGGTGCTCAACACGCACTACATCGCGCCGCACCGGCTGCTGCTCACCGGCACCCCGCTGCAGAACAAGCTGCCCGAGCTGTGGGCGCTGCTCAACTTCCTGCTGCCGTCCATCTTCAAGAGCTGCTCCACGTTCGAGCAGTGGTTCAACGCGCCGTTCGCCACCACCGGAGAGAAGGTTCTCTCTCGTCCCCGTACACGCTCGCAGAGGATCGCTAAGGGGGGGGGGGGGCTGATTTGAAGGGATCTCTTGAATGAATTGGGCCATATCCCATTAGCCTAGGGATAACATCTGTGCTCTCTTGTGTCGATGTAGGCGGGTTCGAAACCCAGTGTGTGCACAATATTTTCTTATTTCAAGGCACAATGTTTATTTTCATGACCTCAAGTCAATTAATAGTAAAAAAATCCGTGTAAAACTGTAGGTCCCTGTCAGTATAGGATAGTAGGATTACGCACCTGAATTGTTTCCTTGACATTGAATTTGAGATAATACAAATAAAATGTAACAGTGCTCAAATTAAAAATGCTAGCATGGCACCTTGCTCATGTCCAGTTCTAAAAAATATTTAATCTTTGAAGATTATTGCCTAGCAGACATCACTGAGAAATATTTCCGCCCGCAGGTCGAATTGAATGAGGAAGAGACGATCCTCATCATCCGACGTCTGCACAAGGTATTGCGGCCTTTCCTACTGCGACGGCTCAAGAAAGAAGTGGAAAGTCAACTTCCCGACAAGGTGGAATACATCATTAAGTGCGACATGAGTGGCCTGCAACGGGTGTTGTATAAGTATGTGGCTATTTTTTTTTTGCCTTTTTAGGTTAACATTGAAATTGTTCATTGGAAATTACAAAAGCCTATTTTTTATGCACACACACCTGTTTTAATGACCTTACATAACAATTTTACACTAATATTTCACAAAATGTAGCTATAAGTTGAGTTTTTTAAGCGTTTTTAATTTTTTTAGACCCACAATTGGTCACATGCAAAGCATTGCTTTGCAGTGCTTTCATGCTAAATTTACCAAGAAGTGGTGCAATTTTTCAAAACTAACATATCAACAATGAATCAGTCAGTCAGTCAGTCAGCGTGTTTGCGTCCACTGCTGGACATACGCCTCTCCAATCCTTCTCCAGTCCTCCCGAATGAATGAATCAGTTCATTGATATCTATAATAAAAACAAATAGATAAATGTTTTATTCATATGTTATGAGATAGAGGTGTGTGTGTAAAAATTAAAAAAAATGAATCCTTGGCAGGCATATGCAGAGCAAGGGTGTGCTGCTGACGGACGGCTCAGAGAAGGGCAACAAGGGCAAAGGCGGCGCGAAGGCGCTCATGAACACCATCGTGCAGCTGCGCAAGCTCTGCAACCACCCCTTCATGTTCCAGCACATCGAGGAGAAGTACTCGGACCACGTTGGCACTAGCGGCATCGTCAGCGGGTCAGTCTCCCTCTCTACTACTTTGCTAAACCGTTACATATTCAGAGCAAGCGTGTGCTGCTGACGGGCGGTTAGGAGAAGGGCAAACATCTGCTCTCTGATAGGTGAAATTGTCCACTCCCTTATGCGAGTTACGTACGTTACCGCCCTTTATTTGGCGTTAACGATAACAGTAGCACGATAGGGTGGCTACCTGTATATTTGCAGATTTTCTACTTGCGAACGCTCCCAGGATATGTATGGAAGTGTTTGGTGAAACTTCTATGTAATGAATGGGTGCAAAATTGATGCTTATTTGTTTTTAATGTGAAATATTATTTCCATGCCACATGTCGTATGCCACAGGCCGGACCTGTACCGCGCGTCGGGCAAGTTTGAGCTGCTGGACCGCATCCTGCCCAAGCTGAAGGCGACGGGCCACCGAGTGCTCGTGTTCTGTCAGATGACTCAGTGCATGACCATCCTCGAGGACTATCTGTCGTGGCGCAGCTTCCAGTATCTCAGGTAAGAAAAAAAAAATCATCATCTCAGTTACAATTTCTGGCATTCGAGAATTGAATATTCCTTCTCAAAGCTTGTTTTCATTCAAAAATTTTGTAATCGTGCTCAAAGAAGTGGTACAATTCAATCCTTATTATTTTTATTATTATCTTCTTAACCATCTATACCTTACAGGTAATAGAACCGCATCAACACCAATTTGAATATGATCCCAAGCAGCGGGCTTGCTCGATCTTCAAATAAAGGACATTTTTTTTAATGCAACCTGTTATGATATTAGCCTAATACACCAAATTCCTGAAGGAACTAGGTGCCACGCCAGGACATTCATTTTTATGAGCACGGCTACATTGAACTGTATGGAAAAGAGACAATTTTTAATTGCCGCTTTGACCATCCTCCATCCTAAGCTATATTCCAAACCATGGAGCTGCTCGCATTCGTGACGAAATGCACTTATCCGACTCAGAAAGAGAAAGAAAATGGTGCACGCAGCGAGGATTTGAACCCAGACCTCTGGTATGCTAGGCAAGTCTCCGCGCTCATATCCACATACCCACACCTCTGATAAAGGCTCCAAATTCAAGCTGATTGCAGAGAGACAAGACACACAAAAAAAAAAACTAGGCTACGAGCTGCTACAATAGCTACGTTAATCGCTATGACAATAAGACATTTACTGAAGTTGTAACACGTGCGCAGGCTGGACGGTATGACAAAGGCGGAGGACCGTGGCGAGCTCCTCAAGAAGTTCAACAGCAAAGATTCGGACTACTTCATCTTCCTGCTGTCGACACGAGCGGGCGGGCTCGGTCTCAACCTGCAGACCGCCGACACAGTCGTCATTTTCGATTCCGATTGGAATCCACATCAGGTACCTTAACAAAATTTGGTCAACTTTCTTTATCCACATTATACATTGTCAAGGGTGTCATTTCCGGCTCCCGAAAACAATGTTCGGTTCCAAGGTCCCAGGGGCCAACAGATGTTGACTTTGTTCGCCAATGTTTTAGCCATTGTTGTGTCCTCTAGCAATTGCTGCCTTACAACTTCGAAGTAGTGTGTTTCCTCACGATCTTTCCTTCATGTTTTGCAGGTTGTTTATGACAATATGTACCTATAATATATATAATGTAAAGATCAAAGTAATCTAAGAGAAAAGTCCTATGTTTTTTACAAATTATAGTTTTTATAATTTTTTTTATAGTGTTATTTTTTTATTTACAATGATTACAAATTTCGCGCTTTTATCGTGTTAAAATGTGATTTAAAAAAACTGTTTGATTGAAAACTGATTGTTCTGTCGCCGGATAGGATCTGCAAGCGCAGGACAGAGCGCATCGCATCGGGCAGCGCAATGAGGTGCGCGTGCTGCGTCTCATGACCGTCAACTCTGTGGAGGAGAGAATTCTAGCCGCCGCCAGGTAATGGATGAATATTTAAAGTAGAATGCCTTAATTATTAGGGTGCTCAGTTTCAATTTTATTTTGTGATAATTCTCTGACCTGTACCTGATTTGTACTGTTCAAAGGTGTATTTTATTATTAATTTTGTCTTGAGAATTTGGCTTAAATCTTTTTGATGATTTGATGTCAAATACAGTTTTTTTAGGGTTTTGATTTTTTTTTATCTAACCATATGGATGGCTGATACCCACTGTCATATTTTCCCAACGCACATTAGGCATGACCGCAGAATTAGGTGACATGACCATCTTTTTATCCAATGCGATGGTACCTAGTAGGGGAAGGAGATTACCGTTTTACATGGGCTGTGTGATTCCTATTTTACAGCGATGGTTTGCTCTTCTCATGGTGTTAACTGAAGTAGGTTGCAAAACATAAACAAAAAATAATGTGTAGGTACAAGCTGAACATGGACGAGAAGGTGATCCAGGCGGGCATGTTCGACCAGAAGTCGACGGGCTCGGAGCGGCAGCAGTTCCTGCAGAGCATCCTGCATCAGGACGGAGACGAGGAGGAGGTCGGTGGCACATTGACAGGAAACTATTTTAACACATTTTATGTGTGGTGTGTGCAAATCTATTGTAAACAAGGATACATTTCAAGGAATGTGACATGCATGTATTTATAATCGACCGAGAAGCAAGGACACATTAATTAAAGAAAGATCCCTATAAAAAGAACTACTTTACGAATATACTGCAAGGCTGGACCCGAACCAGCAAAACATACCATTCGCGGGTATTGCGTCTAACCAATTTCGCCACCTGCTGTATACCCATAATTTGGAATTCTCCTACAGTCCCTCTTCCCATAATCAATCTAATCAAATCTTTAATTAATGTGTCCTTGCTTCACGGTTGATTATACATACATGCATGTCACATTCCTTGGAATAAGCGACGTACATACGGCCTCGTGTCAAGTGCGTTCAAGCGTCGGCAGCCACTCGCCGACAACAACAACAACAAGCGACGTACATGCTTAGTACGAAAAAGTATGTTTACTTAAGGATACATTTATTAAAAAAAGTAAATACTTTATAAGCCTAAGGGCTGAACTTTCAAAGGCAGCAGTGCACTATATCTGGTTATGCTTAACGTTATATTAAATATTGTATGTCTTCTTTCTTCTTATGTCTTAAGATGGCCCAACCTGGCGGGCCTAACTCATTCGCGGGCACGGTACAAAACCGTGCTGTAGCGCTCTGGGACCTTTTCTGTTTCAAAGAATAAGACAGGCTCCGTGATGAGGAAGATGCAACATATCCACAAAAAAGACAATGTGCATTGTGTATGATTTGGTAAGATTTACGAAAATTTTAATTTCAAAACGACTTATAGCTAAAAGTAAACCACGACCGCTGTAGTAAAAAATCTAACAAAAACTAAATAGATTATACATCTTGATTAAATAAGCTATGTCTGATAACTAATATTTTTAAGATGTTCTTACTTTATCATTGCGTAATCCACCTCCAAAGTTATTGTATAAAACGCGCGAAAAATTCGAACTTTCAGACCTTATAACTTAGAAACCAAACACAATTTCACAATGCCAATGGTCATCAGACATCTAGTTCCATCAAATAAAGCTATTTTAAGCAAAATTTTTTGGATCTCTGACAAGAAATATGGGTGTGATCTTCTTTCCCCTTTTGTATGTGGAGATGAGCGGGATGGGCCACCTTAAGATCTAAGAAGGAAGAAGACAAACAATGTTTAACAATAACATTAACCATAACTAGAGATGTTAGCACTCCTGCCTTAGTTTCTAAGCGTCTATACTTTCTACTTATAACTAATATTTTTACAGCTTGCCTTTTTTAATTAATGCATCTTTACTTCATGGTTGATTTTACATAAAATTCAGTTAAAAAACGATGTACTTTGCTTTGTACCAAAAAGTCATATAAAAACATTGGTTTAGTAAAAAACATATTTATTTAGGTTCTTTCATAAAGGGTAATTGAATCATGGACACTATTATTCATCTTAAAACAAAAAAAAAAGCATTGTAACGAATCCGAACACAAATATTCAACAAGATATATCATGATTGCCGCAACTACAGGAGGAGAACGAAGTGCCGGACGACGAGGTGATCAACATGATGATCGCGCGCTCCGACGAGGAGGTGGAGATCTTCCGGCAGATGGACCTGGACCGCAAGCGGACCGAGACGCAGACGCGCCTGCTCGAGGAGTCGGAGCTGCCGGACTGGCTCGTCAAGGAGGAGGACGAGGTCCACTGTGTCAAGGTACACACTCGACTTATACCTGCAATCGTAGGAGAATTAGGTGCCGTAAGATGTGAGAAAAGTATTTGCAAACAAATGTAATGCTTTTAATTTAAACACAGGGCCAGCCATGGAACTATGTGGAAGAGGACGAGTCGACGCTGGGCCGCGGCACTCGCCAGCGCAAGGAGGTCGACTACACGGACTCGCTCACCGAGAAGGAGTGGATGAAGGCCATCGACGAGGAGTTCCCGGAGGAGGAAGAGGACGACGACGATGATGAGTCGCTCAGCGACAAGAAGAAGAAAAAGGGACGCAAGCGAAGGTCTGTTTTATCCGCAGACTCCACTTAAGGGACACAGGCCTTAGACGAGCTACTGCGAGCATGGAAGGACCCGAGTAGTGATCGAAACTTATTAGTTTGGCGGCAGAGTAGTTACAAGTTAGTGGAAAACGTCTAACTGTAGTTAGTTCACTTACGGATTCGCGACGCGCATCATGAATGTTCGTTGCACTAAATGGCATCCTGTGAAATTCTTACGTGTCGTTGGAACTTGATAAAATCAGTAGAAAGCAAATCCGTGAGTGAACTCACTCGCCGGCGCCGCCTCCTTTGTATGTAAAGTGGCTACGCCGCGCGTATAAAAGCGAGTTTCGGTTTCTACTCCCCTCCTTCCATGCTCGCTGACGAGCTAGTTTGGGTGTAACCTGAGCGTCATGGTAATTTTTAACTGTGTTCTGTTCATGCTCGCTGTCATGCGTGGAATTTGGTGCTAAATATCGCACCGGTCGTGTGTTTCTGGCCATTAAAAATAAAAACATACAGTATGTTTAACCTTTTTAGTGCATTCTGTCTAGATGACAGCGCAGTAGTATACAGCGCACATGATTCCCGTTGAAAATCAGTTTTATTAAACTGTCATAGGTTTCCATGTTTTTCACAGTTTTTTTTAAGTTTCGTAATAAGGAATTCACTACATATGAGTTGCAAAATGTTTATCTCTTCCACACGTCCTTTGAATTTTTTTTTCCCTGGAAAATTGTTTTTTTTTCTTCACTAATTCTAGGTATTTTTCGGGCATGCTATTTTGTTATTATTACTTTCCCCTTAGCAATAATGTTATTTTCCTATAGCTTTCTCTCTCGAATCTCAGAGCGGTGGGTTGATACAAAGAACTAAGGTATGGAAATGTATGATAGTTTTGGGCATTTTGAAACAGACGCAACGAAGATTCGGATGATGAAAGCACCGCAGGCTCATCCAAGCGCAAGCGCAGTTCCGAGGCGGCGATACTCAAGAAGCAGATGAAGTACATCATGAAGAAAGTCGTCAACTTCACAGACGAGTGAGTGTCGGCCCTTTCATTTGCTGCTGCTTTTATGTGTACCACACGCACACAACAATAGTATTGTTATGATCTCCATACTGGCACTGGTGTTAGTACACCCATGTAAAGGTGACTCAGTAAGAACTTGCTAAATAAACTTAAACCTTTATTATATATATCTTATTTACATTTACAGATATATATATATATATATATATATATCTGTGGCGACATTTATGTAAATGCATATTATATGCAGGGTATAACAGCAGTCACTAATGTAACTTCGTGAAAGAAGTCAACTTTGCAGTGTCATGTTATAAAAAGTTTTTTTTCCTTTTAATATTCATTTTATTGTTTAATCAAGTGAGAGTATATCCTAACGGAACTGGGGGCCCATTGAGGTAAGAGTCAATTCAAATTCGTCGCTAAATATCAACTCACTTTATTAACTAGTTACACTTCTTAAACATGATTTTAGTTTGGTAAATATCTGTTTTGTCCCATAAATACTTTGGAAGTATAAAAAACAGTTCCATTATTTAAATAATAACACATTTCCCAGCTGTTTTTCGGTTAACTCACTTCCGAACTCGAACTCACTCTTACCTGTTAGGGCTATTGGCATACCCTTTAATTTTCGCCATCCTAGATGCCCACAGTCAGCCTAATTGTGTTAGTGTTTTATATTGATTTTAAGAACTTGTTTGCTTGAAAATATAAACTTTTTTACTCAAAATACAGTAAAAAGGCATCTAAGTTTTTTATTAACATTGACCTCAGAAATAGTTATAGGGTGTAGTTATTACTTGTATCTCCAGTCAATGGTTCCAAAATGTTCAACTTGTAAAGGAAAAACGTGTTTGAATGCTCGGGTCCAGGAACAACCGGGTGCTGTCTGAGCCGTTTATCAAGCTGCCGTCGCGGCGCGAACTGCCCGACTACTACGAGATCATCAAGAAACCACTCGATATCAAGAAAATCCTAAGCCGCATCGACGATGGCAAGGTACGATGTCACTTTGAAATAAAATAATAAAATATTGATCCGTTGACATAGGCAAGCAATGCACAATCAACATCGAATCGACCCACTTATTATTCCAGTGAAGATGTTATTCGAATCGTGAATACTTTCTAGGCATTGATTGTCGATGGCAAGATTAATAGCTCACAATCTGCTATTGGTAAATTTCTGATTCGAGCCCAACTTACCCAACCGCTGCACTTGTTAAGTTATGCGGTCTGTAATCCCAAGGTCGCAGATTCTTCTCTTCAAACAATCTTGGTTTAGATTAATTCCCAGACCAAATATGGTTTGTCTCATTTTAAAATAAGAATTTTGTTGATTTGTTTTCTGTTAGTTTGAAATTCTTCCAGCTTACTACTTGTGGCATGTTTCACTAGCCAGCGTATTAGAAATCTGGCGGGTTACCATGGTAGAGAACTCAAATGACTTGTTATTCGGCTTGGTAAACTGAAATTTACCAGTTGGCATGGTAGGAAATGCAAGTAATACATCAGATTTAATCTCTTGCCTGTTCACCTGACGAGATATTTTTCATGTTTGTTTTTTTTAAATGGGCCAATCCTGTTTGTAAGCTAAACAAAAAAAACCCTGAAACAATTTCTGTTGTTTGGTCGATAAATTTGTCCTGGTGGGAGTTCATATGCGATTGCGCCGCAGTACGCGGACATGGGCGAGATGGAGCGCGACTTCGAGTTGCTGTGCGCCAACACGCAGCTCTACAACGAGGAGGCGTCTCTGATCTACGAGGACTCGGTGCGGCTGCGCAACGTGTTTGCAGAGTCGCGTCAGCGCGTCGATACCGGGCAGCCCATCTCTGACGAATCGGAAGACAACGGTGCGTGCCATATAGCATTTTCAAATGTTTTTGACGAGCAGACAGAAAAACGTGTGCGAGATCATCATAGATGTTCTGTCACCGTGTCTACTGAACTGAAGAAGGCTGCACCGAGTTAAAGCCTCCCAAATGCAGTCTGGGAATATTCCAGATCATTAAAGTTCAGTTGATTTATTTGAATTTTTTTTACTTCGCTACAGTCCGCGTTATAAAAGACATGCAAGTTTTAGTTAGTATCAATCTCTGAGCATCTGAAAAAAAATGCCCTGAGGGGTAACCAGCGTTACTTTTAAGAGAGTAAATTTGCCAACTCTCCGTGAATCAAAGAGTGAATATCGTAAAATTACACCAATAAAAGAGCAGATGTTATGAAGATTCTTCGGTTGGTGATGAATTTACCCTTTTTTGTGGTAGTTAAACCAGTTACCCTCTGGGTGAGACTAAGCCCCGGTTGCACGTACCGTCCTGCACGTCAACATCACCGTCAACGTATGATTAAAGACAGATCAGTCAAAATTTGCGTTGCACGAAACTTAAACATTACGTTGATCGCTGATGTTAACCGCTAATCGTAAACACTCCCGACCCATCGATCACCGTCAAAATCACGATCAAATAATAATTCAAAGTATCATAAGTTACTATTTTTATATTATTGTAGTCTTATTGGACCTTAAATAAGAGGCAAACGTCGCCATTAATGGAATGCAATGCTATGTTTTTCATAATTATTAGCCTGGCACTCGGTTCCACAGATTAAACATTTCGGCGCCATTTCTATGTAATCTGTGGTGCTACCAACAGCTGATAGCAAGCCGACATATTGGGCGCTAGTAGCGCCACCCCGCGGCTCCAAGAGCAACTGTTTTGTTTGTTAGTACGAATTGTTGACGCTAGATGGTGCTTCGATTGTGCCTGTCCCTTTCTGTTTATGTACTGTGGGAGAAGGGCAGTACTATGTCAGCTCAGGCGGTGCTAAGAGTTGCCATACAGCAAACATTTTCGCCGATTGTTTCGAGGGACTATTTGTGGTCTGACTCCTGGCAAGCTAACTTTGACGAAAATATGTTACGTGCAACGCAATTTCATATGATGGGCGATTAGCCGTCACATCATCGTCAAATGTAATCAGTAACGGATAACATTTTACGAAGCGTCGTGCACTCCGGCCTTAATATTTAATCAATTTTATTCATTTATTAATTTATTTATATATATACACTACCAGCTTAAAGCTGATGCGTGTATGTCATTGGTTGAGTGCACTATTTGGTTATGAAACGTCTGTTTTTTTTTATTTAAAATAACTGTTCAATTGGTTTTTGAACCCGTTCACTGTTATAGCACTGATCACTTCTTGTGGCAGTTTGTTCCAAGAGTCCACCACTCGGTTAGATATGAAATGTTTTCTTGGGTTAGAGTTGAAGTTACTTTGATTTAGTTTTAGAGAATGTCCACGAAGTCTCTCATTAGTATTCATATTAAATATGGTTCGAAGGTTGGGTACATTGTAAAGTCCATTTAGAATTTTGAAAGTTTCGATCAAGTCACCCCGGTGTATTCTTTCTTCTAGCGTAGTGAGAACCAGCGCATCCAATCTGTTTTTATATGATTTGTTCTTAAGGGGCATCACCATCTTAATTGCACGTTTCTGTACTCTCTCTAGAAAGTCAATATCTTTCCTGAAGTAAGGGTTGCAGATCTGGTAAGCATATTCTAGGAGAGGGCGAATGTAGGTTTTGTACAGTTTGAGAAACAAATCTGCAGTGATGTATGAGAAAGCTTTTCGTATCATATAGAGAAGTGAGTTGCTCTCTTTACAACTTCAATAATATGAGGTTCCCATTTCAGGTCATGTGAAATTTTAACACCAAGATCTTTCTGTGAAGTGACCGACTTTATTAGTGTACCATCGACAGTGTACTGAAGGCGTGGATTTCTGTTACCTATGTACAAAACTGTACATTTATCAGCGTTCAGTGAGAGTAACCAGTCTTTAGTCCACCGTACAGTGCGATCAAGGTTATCTTGTATTTTCTGGTGACTTATTAAAGGGTTCCCGAAGAATTTTGTATCGTCAGCAAATAGTGTGAAGTTTACTTCCATTAAAGCTTTCAGATCGGTGAGGAATATTCCAAAAAGGATCGGCCCGATAGCAGATGAATTTTTATGACAAACTCGGAGAGAATCGGCCAAGTTTTCTCTATTTTATATGTATTAGCTACATCGCCTCTCGTTATGATGGTTAGTGACTTAAGGCGGTTTATCGACCCTGAACTTGCTTGCAGAAGGCGAAGAGGACTCCGACGGCGAGTCGAACCGCTCCGTGAAGATGAAGATCAAGCTGAAGGGCTCCGGCAAGGGCAAGGGCACGCCGGTGCGCAAGCGCAAGCCCGCCCGCAAGTACATCTCCGACGACGAAGACTACGAGCAGGACTAGCTCACTTCACACTCACACCACAACAGTATTGCCAACGAGCTGACGAGATGGTTTTTCAAGTTTAGTCACAATGGTATAAGATTACCCATATGACACGATTCCATAAGCTCATGCACACTGTCGTATCAATGGTTTCCATGACTTTTTGGAAAGGCACACGTTAAAAATTTGGTCATTCAAATCATGAAGGCTATGCCCTATCCCTGCGGATTTTAATAGAGGAATCACAAACTTTCTGGTCACCGGTTACTCGCTTTATCCAAAACTTAGCTGTGATCTATAATATATAGATGTATCATTCATCACACGAGTTTCCTTTTTAAATTTAGGTATTCAATAGATTTTCACAACATTTTTTCTTGCGACATTTACTATTATGAATAAACTGAATAATTTGGTCAATATTGTTTATTTATTCGGAAATAATTGATTGATCCCTATCTGTGTTGTTTTGCACAGTTAAAAGAAGGGCGACTGATATTGAAACTAGAGTTGCAAGGATGAATTATCTTCACATTCGGTTCCACACAATAAAAACAAAGTTTGACCATATGAATATGTATAAGGTTGAAGCAGGAAATGTTTGCCTAATTTTATATTATAAAATAATTTCAGATGTACAAGGTCAAATGTTAGTTTCGCAAAATCCATGTAGTATTTTACTGAATAAAACAAATCAAAAAAGAGCTTTTTAAAAATTATGAACAATTCATTATTTTTCTATAAAGAAATTAATTTCACATGAAAGTAAACAAATGTATTTGCTGTCATGAGTGAAATTTTTTATGGTTAATTTAAATTATTATTCTTATAAAAAAGCATCATTTCAAATGAAATAAAAAATTATAATTAACTTTTGTATTTTGATTGTTTACAGCATGTTTAAGAAGCTTGATATCTCAATGTTAGACTGTGACTCTGTTATGCGGGATCCACTGATATGTTTTTTGTAACGAAACAATTTTAGCAAACATTGTCAGTAAGCATGTTATAATAACCTGTAACTTCCGAAATTCGAACTTGTTTGAATAATTTCCAATCCATGGCGCCGAGACGCAAGATGGACATTCACAATGAGCGAGCGAGACGAATAAATGAGTCATCTCTCCGCGCATGTGAACAAAACCATGTTTACCATCTGTCATGGCTAACAATGTTTGACAGTTTTTTGCAAAGAACACTCAAACTACTCCCTCTTTTTTACTTTATTGATTAATTTAAATTATGGTTCTTTTAAGAAAGATTTGGATTAAAAGTTATAATACACTCAGTTTTGTATTTTGCATGTTTAAAAAGGTAAATATCTCAATGTTAGACTGTGACACCCTTATGGGTTCCATTGTTTTTCCTATATTTAATGTCACATTAAAGATCTTCAATTTGAGTCCTATGTGTATAGGGTGACAATTGGTTGGCGGATCTCTTGTGACAATGAGTACTTTATTAGTTAGGTCGTATTTGTCCCGCGAGCAAACGGTGGAGGGATGTGCCGAGCGTATACGCATAGAGCAACGTGCTTTACAAAATAACTGGGCTATTTTTACTAGTAAGAACAATTTATAGATTTAAGTAATACTAAAATAAAAAGGAATGTGCTTCAGATGTTACAAAAGAATAAAATGAGAAAAATTGTGCAAAAAGTAGCTAATTGTTTTATTATTTTTATTGCAGTATAAGAGGCTGTCACCTGAGTAATGCTAAAAGATTCATTTGCATTGAATGCAAGCTTTCTTTTTTTTTTCAATAAAATTGTCAGCTCTTTTGCTGTTCTGCACGGAAGATTATTCCCCATCGACAACATGTCACCAACTAACAATTTTACCGAAATTGAGTTATTAGCACTGACCAACTTTCTGCTTTTATCTTTCTTTGCTGCAGTTTGATTTCCCGATAGTTTTCCAGATAAGCAAAGTGGAAAAATCATTAAGTAGGAAAAGTCAAAGGATGAATGTATGCAATAAATATTAATTCCTCTATCGAATTCTCCTTCGATTTATTTCACCCAAAAATATGCGAAAAACTATGGAATTATCGATAATTTATGGTGGTCAAATTAACCAAAACACTCAAAAATCATTAAACTGCATTATCAAATGCAGGAAAACTCACTACGCTGATTGCAAAAGTATACAAATATCTATTTGGGAAAATTCACCAAGTAGGTACAATTTTTTTTTACAAGAAAACAAACATTTAAGATAGGATTTGGATTTTAAATCATAATTTAGTGAGTCCAATAATAAAAAAAATACCCATATCTTTAATTAGTGAAAAGTTACATATTTTCAAAGTTGAAAACATCTTTGAACTCGAATCTCAGAACTAAGATTTTGTAATTAGTGATTTTTCCCAATACGTTTACGATATATAGAGTGCTACTATATAATAAAAATATAAGTTTTAAGGATATTTTGAAATATACATGTAATTGAAGAATAGTGGTAAAAGTCCTCTGCTTTATAGGAAACTCTTTGATTTATACATTCGCCCATCTAATCTTACCCTAATTAGCCGAAAATGTGCAAAAGGCACACAGGTGGAGTAGAATAAAAAAAATTACCAAAAAAATTACTGACATCAAAGAAAAAGCACAAAAAATTTTAACAAAAAGAATAACCGCCTTCAAAGAAAAAGCACTAAAAAGTAAAAAATCATTGCCATTTTTGTAGTTACGATTTTTGTTATTTTTTGAGTCGGCGTCAGCCGGGCACGCAGCGTTTGTTTATTTGTAATGAATCTGAAGTACACTTACTAATTTGTACACGTCCTTTCCAATAAAAAAAGAATCACCGAAATCGGTTGGCGTTATATTGAGTTATTCGTTCATTTGTCGTGCAATCTTAATACAAATTTAAGACTTATATGATTTTCTCATGGATATCATTGTCAGAACTTAACCAAATTAAAATGGGACCACTTGGGAAGCACTAGATTTCATTTAAAAAAATAATCATCAAAATCGGTTCACCCAGGCAAAAGTTATGAGGGAACAAACATAAAAAAAAAAAACATACAGACGAATTGATAACCTCCTCCTTTTGAACCGACTTCAAAAAAGGAGGAGGTTATCAATTCGTCTGTATGTTTTTTTTTTGTTTTTTTTTATGTTTGTTACCTCATAACAGAATTTTTCATTGCCACTCAGACCATCTATCATCTGCATAATGCGATGTTACCAGTTGGTTAAACCCTATGTAAGGCCTGGACCACATGATCGGAGTAAAACTGGACGGAAGGAGTTTCTACCTATATTGAGAACTCCGGAATCAGTGAGTGCAAGTGGCCGGACCCATATACTTCTATAGGCGATTCACAAAATGAATTCTGTCTCTCCGGTTTAATTCTGATCATTTGGTCCAGGCCTAAGAAGTATAGTATGGTCGCATTGCGTTAGATCTAATTTACACTGTTTAAAACATTTCCTATTGTATACCTGAGTTTTTTCAGAATGATGAATGTAATGTTTTATAGTTTCATAAACACATTGCATGTATAATATTCAGCTTTTTCGTAGAACTGTTCTTGCACCTATCATTAAAGAGCTGGTTAAACCGAGGCCAGGGCGGGAGCGTGCCGGGCCGATAGCTAGGCGAGAGCAAACCGGGGGAATTCACACAGAATACTGCCTGATTCCGCTCTCTGGCGGCGCCCAAGCGTGCGACTTTGCAATCAGTATCTTGTTCGAAGTGGAAATTCATAAATAAGAGCTTTTGAGTGCATTAAAATTTGTTAACTAATTAAAAAATTAAATAGATTGAATACTTTTTTAAGCATAATTTATTCAGGAACGAGGAAGTATCTTTTCTGATTACAAACCAGTATTTATTCATCTATCTAATTGTAAGATACATTTAAGAATAAGTATAACAGTGATAATTATGCATAAGTGAGGTACCACACCAATTCCAATGGCAAATATATATTTTTTTGCAATGAATGACTTTAATACGTCACCAAAAGTGAAACTGAGTCGGGGGTGGTAGGAATTTGTAACCTAACCTAACATTTCCCTTGTCAGAAACTGTACACAACTAAAAACGTCCCAGACCGCTCCCAGTCCGGCACCGTCCTGCACCCGCTTTGCTCTGTGTGACCCATGCCAACACAGCGCCCGCGCCGGTATACCGCCCCGCTTTACCAGCGCCTGTTTGTCACGCCGGGAGTTCCGCTGCGGGGCCTGGCCCAATACCGCCCCCGCCCCAGCTTCTGTGTGACATGGTATATACAAATTCATACTATACAAAAAATCCCGGTCAGGTACCACCCCGGACCGCTCTCGCCCCGGCTACTGTGTGGCGCGCGCATAAAGCTTTCTTTCATACGATTTTAAAAACCTAGTGTGCCGATGTGGGTAAGAAGTTTTCACGCTGTATAGAAACTGTAGGAAGCTATTAATTTACCTTTATCAGCTAAACATTTAGATTTATTGAATGTCCTCTTTATTTTAGTAAAATAATCTATACTTTTTAGGTTTTTAAAGATATTTGCATGTATTGAAATACATAGTAAAACACAATAATGCTTGTTTTATTATTTTATGGGGGAAAATAGGCTTCACAAATATTTGTTACAAAGCCCCGAATAAAACTGGATTTAGACACATCAGCATTGACAGCCTTTCTTAAAGAAATATATTCTTCATACCTACTATTCAGGCAACATATTGTTTCTGTGGTCACGAGATAGCCTTGACCACACGTCGGTCGACGGTAGAGCTCCACACAAACTTGAGGCTGTGGCGACGTAACATGTGCTTGTTGAGGCTGGTGCTGTAGACAAAGCGCTGTCCGCACGCCGCGCACGCGTAGCGCTTTTCTTTTGTGTGCGTGCGCTGGTGGCACTTGAGTTCGCTGCGCGTGTGACAGTCGTACGGGCACAGCTCGCACTTGTACTCTCGTTCGCCCGTGTGTCTGTTCATTAAAAATAACACAATCGTTACAATTTCTTAGTTGCTGAATACCACTTAAAAGAGATCACTTGCTGAATACACAGAACGATGTATAAAATTAATTTAAATGTTCTTTATGAGAGCTTGAAATCAGTCAAGACTACTGAAACCATGAGTTTTGTGTCATCATTCTTTCATGAAATGATATTATATATTAACTCACTTTATTGCAAAGGGCAAAGGGAGACCTGCCAGAAAAATACATTGTAATGTCAAAGTAGTAAAACTTGAGGTAAAAAACTACCTTTTGATATGAACATCTAAGAGTTTCTTTAGGTAAGTGTTGTAACTGCACAGCGTACACTGGAACCTGCGTGGTCCGTCGTGTTTTTTCCGATGGTTAATGAGTTCCACACGGGTCACAAATGCAGCTCCACAAGACTCGCAACTGAAGTTCTTGAGGCCGAGGTGACGATTCATGTGAGAGTCCAATGTGTGCTGTGTTTTCAGTGCCTTTCCGCACACCACACACGAATATTTTGCCTCGGAATGCACTGTTTTGTGACGCTCATATACGTCCTTGTGCTTAAACTGTTTTCCGCACTGGGAGCAAGTGTAGTATGTTGTGTCGCTGTGTGTCTTGCGGTGCGCGGCAAGGCTGCTGGGCTGAGTGAAGGCCAGTCCACACTCACAGCGGTGTGGGCGCTCACCAGTGTGGCGTCTCACGTGGTAAACTAGGCTCTGGCTATGCGGCGAAGAATACGGACACTCTGTGCAGTGGAATCGGCGCTCTGCCCCGTGGCCTGTCACGCGCCCGGGTCGCCCTCTCCGCTGTGTATGCATTGTCACCTTGTGCCGCAGCATAGATGCTTCTGTCTTTAAGCCTTTTCCACATTCTTGACATATATGTAGGTTCATTTTCGGTTTTATCACTGATGATTTATCAATTACACTGTCATTCTCTTCTGATTGATCTTCCAGTTCATTCTCTTGTTTCATTACCACAATTGGTTTATGTTCTTCAATTTCAACGTTAATCGGTTGTAAGTCTATTTCTTCAGCAGTGATTGATAGAGCTTTATCTTTTGCTTGAGGAAGATGCATGCTTTTATTATTGATTATTGCCTGATCATTATTCTCTGGGTCATAACCTTGTAATATTTGATTCGATGTCAGGCATTTATTTCTGAACCTGTCTGCAACTTCAAGCTCATCGAGACACGAGTGACAAATGCTACGTGGAAGAGAGGGGTCATGACGAAAATGTATGCGAGTACATAAATAAATCTTCTCTGCTAGGCCATCAGCCGTTGACGACTCGGATGGAAAGGGGAAAAGTGGAGCGAGGTTCGTGGAGGTATGGCATAGACACACGCGACACATTTGGTCCACTTTACCGCAGAGCAAATCCATCTCTAACAGCGTCTCAGCGTTTAGAGTATGTGTATTGAGGATACAAAAATATAATAAACTCAAGCATATCACTCGTGGGGCAGTCAGCCGGTCATGAGCTATCTTCTTCTTGCACTTAGAGGAAAACTTAGCTTTGAATCATATAATCCATTAAGCCAATATGTACCGTACCGTATCATTGAAATTTAATGAATTTTATCGGTCACCAATTTCATCCACCGAAACAGAAATAAATCAAATAAACAAAGAGTATGAAAAACATTAATCTTTCGTTCGTCCCAAAGAGTATGCAACCGCTTCGCTGTTCGTTCTATCAAGATCATAGACCTAGCATGCGCGCGCAGATCAAGATCAAAGTTTATAAATGGTCAAAATTTAGAAAGAATTATACTGTGTTCGTACAGACTGCTCCGTGCCATTCGGAGCAAGATATGAGCAAGAAATTGCGTGGCAATGCGTTTTGGTTGTGGTTTTGGCTAACAGCGGTAGTCCGAGCACCCAATTCGTAGCAACGATTATTAATGCAGTATCTTTACTAAAACTTGCTAAATCCCTTAGCCTAAGTACTTCGCTAATGCGAATTACCGCAGTGCGATTACGGTGCGCGAAATGTGGTGTGGGTGGGGCACCTGCCCAAAACTAGAAACTTTCGCATACAAAAACTGTCAGTTTCTGTGAGGTTCACCTCATTTTGCGCTTCGTAATCGCATTGCGGTAATTCGCATTAGCGAAGTACTTATGCTAGGGGATTTAGCAAGTTTGAGTAAGTCATTTTTAGCGTACAAATATATGTGAAACCGAGTTATTATTTTTAGGTTTCCGTACCCAAAGGATGCTAAAGGAACCCTATCTCGTGAACCGTGATAGGTATACAGCTGAATCTTTCACAAAGTGTGTATTTCTATTGTTAGCTATAAGAAAAAAAATATAATTAAAAACAAACAAAAACATATGTGTTAGTCAGTCAATCAGTTAGTCAGCGTGCTTGCATCCACTGCTGTACATACGCCTCTCCAATTTTTCTCTAGTCCTCCCGACCCTCAGCGGTACGGAACCACTGCTTTCAGCCGACGCACTTGATGTCGTCGTCCCACCTGGCGGGTGGTCTTCCCACCCTCCGTTTTCAGTCTTTGTCAGAGCCTAACCTAACTACCTCGAAATGCCTTGTAAGTCTCGAGAGTGGTTATTTCAGTTCCAGAATTGTCTAACTAGACAAATAAACGGCGAAAGGCCTTCTTTATTTCAGAGTACAAGGAGGTCTACTCGTGAGATTCTGACCTGTTTGTCACCGGTGACTCACCAGTGAGTCACAACGCTTTCGTACTCATGAAATTACAGCCACGAGTCACCCTAATGCTGTCCCTTTCTAATTATTAAATTTAGAGTACGACGACACTAACATGACATTTGATATTTGAGAGCGTATCACTTTCATATATGACGCGATTTCCTGAGTAGATAGGCAGAGAACTACAGATAAAAGCGCTTAATGACAGCCATTTGACAGCGTACACGGCGCACATGCTCTCAACCTCCAAAGTTATTGTGTAAAACCAAACACTAATTTACAATGCCAATGGTCATGAGACATCTACTTCGAACAAATAAAGCTTTTTTTAATATAATTTTGGATCTCTGACAGTAAATACGCGCATGATCTTTGTTATGTGATTCATTTATTGAACTGTCATTCAGGGCATTTGACATAACTTATACAACATGCCCCTTTTTATGAAAATACTTAATTTAAATACAATTAAAATGAGCATACTTCTACTCCTATACTTTAACAGAAAACATACATTAATAGTTTAACACCAACACTTATGAATCAATGATAATATTAATTTAAGTAAATATTGATTAGAACTGTACTTCAAGAAAAGGTTAACCGGCTGGGTGGTCGTACAGCTCTACCAGAACGAGTATAACATGTCACTCCTGGACTCAGGTTTCTATTGTCAGGTGGATTAGGAACGGCTCCAGGTTCAAATGTTTTTAGTGGTGAGGGATGCGAGATTCCTGATGCGTTATCAGAGATCGAACTATCGTGTTCTATCGAATTACCGCTTTCTACTATTTCTTCCTCTTCTACCTCACTATTCTTCTTAGACGGAGCTGGAACTAATATATGCTGTCTATTTCTTCTGTAATGTACACCCTCTTCATTTCTCACTATATAACTTCTTGGTTGAGAACATTTTTCAACAACTGTACCCGGGGTCCATCTATCTCTTGGTGTTTTCCTAAAAAATACCTTACTATTGTGTTTTATTTCTGGCAACTCTTTTACTCTTCGATCGTGGTAGTAACACATCTTTGCATTCTTGGATTCTATGTTGCTTTTATACTTTTTATAGTCAATTAATTTCGATTTTAAACTTTCCTCACTAACTGGTAAGACCGTTCTTAAATTTCTGGACATCAATAACTGAGCCGGCGAAAAACCTGTCGCCTGAACCCCGTTTCTGTACTGCAGTAATCCTAAATACGGATCGGTTCCCGTTTCGTGAGATTTATGAAAAATTTTCTTTATAATATCAACGGTTCGTTCTACAAGCCCGTTTGATTTTGAATGTCGCGGGCTAATAAATGTAGGTGTTATGTCCCATTTAGATAAGAAGTTTCGAAATTCTGTGGAGTTAAATGGCGGTCCATTATCAGCTACCATTATCTGCGGTATGCCATGTCGCGCAAAAATAGATTTAAGTGATATTATAACTTTTTGAGCCGTATAACCCGACGACATCGGGGATATCTCAAAATATTTTGAAAAGTAATCCGTAACTAAAAGGTAAATATTTTTCTTATATTCTAGAAAGTCTACAGCTACTTTTTGCCAGGGGTATTCAGCTGGTGGATGGGGCATTAGAGGTTCACTAGGATTCGCATTTCTATACTTAATACATGTTGCACAACTTTCTACCCTATTTTTAATATCAACTGACATATTAGGCCAATATAACACATTTCTAGCTTGGTTTTGACATCGTTCTATTCCAAAGTGCCCTTCGTGTATTATGTCTAACATTTCTGATCTTAATATCGTTGGCACAACTATGCAGTTTCCCTTGAATAGCAACCCATCTACCACATGTAAATCATGACTGATGTTATAATATGGCTTCACCATGTCACTTACTTTATTTTTCGATATCGGCCAACCCTTTCCACGTTTGTATGGGGAGTTGAGCGTGACGGCCCACCTTAAGGTAGGTTAGGTTAGGTTAGGTTAGGTTAGGTTAGGTTAGGTTAGGTTAGGTTAGGTTAGAGGAAATTATTTCTTCACCTCCATGAAGGTAGGCCCGTAAGCATCAGAAAATTTCGCCTCCCATACAAACGTAGTTTACTAATCATTTGAAAACCACTGTTCCAACTTACTTGATATTTGGTATCTAATATTAGGCTACAAATATCTGTGTCTGCATGTCTTTGTTTTTTCGGTAAATGTATTCTGGGTCAAACCACAGTGTAAACAAAACTCGTATGATGATTTTTTTTTTGCTTTCATTTAATTCGGTTTGGATTTAAAAAAAAAAAAACAAAAGCGTACAGACACAGATATATGTTACCTGATATTAAATATAAATTTAATTGGAATAGCGGTTTCCAAATGATTAGTAAACTACGTTTGTATGGGGGACATCGCTTACGGGCCGTTCTTAAAGAATTAATATGATATCGTTTTTTTTGGTGTAAGAATAATAAGGTTTTTGTCCTTAAACTCTTTGTTTACAGGTCACTGTAGTAGTTCATGACAGAAATAATAGTATTAAAACTAAATCGTACAATTGATTTACAAATTTTTCTTGTTTCCACTGGAGTAGTGCATCACTTTAAGGTCCTTGCTTGCGGTGACGTTGGGTACGGGTCTCCTCTTTCCCTAAAATATGATGCCTGTGCCGGGCATAATGTTCGTGAACGGGTGCTGTTCGTAGGGACTGGTTTGCTCCAACTGGCTACATGTTAAACGGCGGGCATGGTCTTTGCAAATAAACTGACATTTGTCATGAACTGTTGATACGACATGAATTGTTGATTCTCGTCAATTCTTATTAATTTTGTGTTTTTACCTGAGATTGTAAGCAGTGGGAAATACTTTTGTAAACTTAGACTAAGTGGACGTTGAAAAAAAATCCAGCGGAATTTCTTTTCAGTTCTTCTTTGCTGGAATTGCTGAGCTGGCTTATGATAAAATATGACTTCAGTCACACTATGGTCTTCAGTCACGTCCCTTGTGTCAACATAACCTTAACGGGACTGATTATAAGCAATTCGGAATTGTCGTGTACGCGTATATTGCTGCAATCTCTGCAATATACGCATTTCGGAGCGTGGGGAATATATGCAAAGAAAACATAGACTGTCCATTGGATAAAGAAACAAAAAAAAAAAGAAAACATAGAATCACAGATTTATTCATTTATGCTGAAGTATGTATTATTTTTTTCGGCTAAGCTTAAATAAAACAGTATCTATTTTATCATGCGATCTGTGCGGCGATAAAAGTGTGGAAAATAAGCAGAATAAATTGTTGAGTGATCTCTCTGCTGAGTAACGATGCGTTTCCAAGCATTCTCTGTCGTTGGAGGCATAACATTGTTTTTGACGCTTTGCGTTAACCCTTCTATTGCCGAATTCTTTACCATAGGGTTTGCCGGTTATGCTATAGGCAGCGCGTTGCTAGGTGGAGCCTTTTACAAATGGGACGATGTCAAAGATAACACCTATTGCAAGTTCCGGGAGTGCTGCAATTCTCAGTACATACCTTATAATATAGACGGTAAGGTCATCATGCTTTGATAGGGTAAGCTATGAAAAATTGTGCGCTATAATTTACCTATCTCACCAAAATAGTATGCCTAATAAGGTACGATCGTCTAGACCTTTTATTTATAGGATCAGTAAACTATGGAATGGACTCCCTGGTACAACCTGGGGTCCTTCAAACGTGGTGTGAAGAAGCACTTGGCGGGCCGGCATTGTTTTTCGCAGCCCCTGTAAAAGTCCGAAAGCCCATGGGCGTCGTCGGGCGCCTTTTTTTGTGAGGTCCTGGCGTGCGCCATATGCCACCCTTAACATAAAAAAAAACCTAGTCTGATTGGTGCTAGATTTCCTCTCAGGTGACACTATCGCCAAATGCTGCTTTTTTAGCATTTTTCAAATTTGTGTGTACCTAGTGGAAGACAAAAATTTAAAACTTTAAATCATTTTAAACATTCCACCGCACTACCTTCTAAAAATGTCATCACATGGTTCGTAAAAGTCCAAATTACCACCCCAGTCAGCTAACCTCACTGAACAAAATTTAAATTGTATTTATTTATTTTATTTTATGTGTTTTCCGGGCGAACTCATCCTGACAAACATTTTACTTCTTTTAGCACTCAAAACTTCTCTATCAAAGAAGATGTTTGGACAGCCACTAGTTGCAGAGCTGGTAAATGTTCTACGAGCTCACAAAGCAACAATAGGTGATGATTCCAAACATAACCGGAAGGCAGAAGTTATAAGCATGCATGGTTGGTCAGGGGTTGGCAAGAATTTTGCTTCAACAATGATTGCTGATGCTCTTTATAAGTATGGAATGAGCAGCCAATACGTCTTACAGTTCCAGGGCCAGAAAGCCATTGATCACGGAAACATTGGAGAAAGTCGGGTGAGTAATATTTTAAAAGACTTACAGTTGTATTTAGAGTGGGCGGACTAACTATAATCCGCTGGACTAAACCGGTTTTTGTATGGTTAGTCCGGTGCTAATCTCGTACTAAGTTTTGACAGGTGCTCTCTGAATAAGACTGTAAGGTTCCCGTGTATATGTTTATCTATTATATATTTTCAGTTTCTGTTTCTGTATTTCGTCCGTTAGATGTATTACACACTCTGATTTGTCTTTTTTGTTAAATTTAATTTATTTTAAATGGTATTCAATTACATCTGGCGAAGAAGAACCGACAGGAAACTTAAACAGTTTTGTCAGTTTTTTTCTTTGGTCCTTACAAACTAGTTTCATAGATAACTACTGCTCACAACAAACATTATTTGTATATAGGTAGGTGGAGAGCAAACTCTTGACTACCATAATGACATTTTATTCTAAAGTAATATGTGTTCTGGTGTAAAAAAACCATCATATTTTTTTATATCGGTGATATAATTATGTATCTTTTCAAGTAAACCTGTATCAAATCCATCACAATATATGGGGTGTATTTTTTTAAAATGTGTTTCTTGAAACCCCTGAACTATGACATAAAAGGGAATTTTCTTCCCAAATCCTGAGAAAAAGTATTTTTAAATTTGACAAAATTACACATAAGTTTGAGATGCTTGCCGAATACCACACCTGGCCCGCTCAGGAGCCTGAGTCCGCTAATAGATAACTCCACTTTCAAGCTTTAGGGTTATGAGCATGATGCAGTTATAGTGCTTTGGCAAAAAAAAAAATTGTGATTTCGGGGTTATCTCATAACGCTAACGCTCAAAAGTGGAGTTATCTATTAGCGAACTTAGGCTTCAGGAGTGGGAGGGGCGGTGGTGGCACCACCTAGCGCTTGCGTCGCTGATGTGCGAGGTACAGGGAATACCACCACCATGCCTTGCGACCCCACCATGTGCGATTCACCACGTCATATTATCACTTGTCATGACAGCGTTTACTACCTACACATACCTACTTCATGTATTGTTAGAAGTGATGTCCACCTACTCGAATCATTACTCGAATGCACGCTTTGTCCCTTTCCTCAAATTATTGGGCAGCGGACAAAAATGTTCGCGGATTCGCCTAGGCATATGAAACTGTTTAAAAAACCTTGTGGGCCCATAAGCATCAGATAGTTACGCTCCCTATACACACAGAGTAATTAGTTTCGTGCAACGTCTGCACACGTGTGAAAATACAATAATAGGGGGACTGGTACAACGGTGTTACAACCCGATCTTCCGTTTACGGCAACATATCATGTTAGGTACTCATTCACGGTGAAGAGGGAATACAGTTTATGTATAATAATATTAATATAACCTGTAATTTTGCAGCATGTGTGAAAATGGACCCTGTGTCTGATTATGACAAATAAATAATAAAAAAAATGTATTAAATACAAACGTAGTTTACTAATAATTTCAAAACCAATATCAACAAATATCTGTGTCTGCATGCTTTTGTTTTTTCTATAAATTCATCCTGGGTCAAACCAAAGAGAATATAAAATGTGTATGAATCTATTTTTGCTTTTATTTGATTCGGTTTAGATTTTTTAAATTAAGAAATGAAATAATAATCTGCATCTTTATTTGATATAAATCTGTTATTGTCTTCTTTGAGAGTTTGTTCTGGTTGGAGTGTTCCAAAAAACTCTCTTGTGTCCTTAGGAGAATTGATTACTCAGACTCGGGATGTCGTTTCCTTTCAGTCTAGTATGATGAACGCCATCCGCACCGCTCAAACCTAGTGCAAGTTCGTTAAAATAGTGTGATATACCTGTAGATAGGTATTTTACACTGTATTGGGCTATTCTCTCTTTATGTTAAGCTGCATGATAGTCATGTGTCTTATGAAGAATGGTGTCACGGTCCAATTTGTCACAAATTGAACCTCAAATGAAAATTATTCTTGTCCCAAAGAAGAGGTTTTTTTTTTCAGAGAGCATTGTTTAATAAGATAAAATCAGTAGTGAACAAGTGCGGGAGGGCTCTGATCATATTCGACGAGGTGCATGAGATGGACCCGGGGATCATCGACGGCATTAAGCCCATGCTGGATCACCATCGGAATGTCGATGGTGTTGATTACAGGTATATTTGAAACTGTTCTTAAATGTTACTGAAACCTTTAAAAAAATTTTTATGCGACCTGACATGGATGGCTAATACCACACAACTACCGTTATGATATTAGCCCAATACACCACATTCCCGAAGAAATTAGGTGCCATGCCAGGACCTTCCCTTTATGAGCACGGCTACATTGAACTGGATGGAAAACACGGACAATTTTTCATTGCCGCTTCGACCATCTTTTCATCAAATGCGATTGTAGCAACCCGGGCGGGCTTAAACCTTACCACCTAGTAGGGGAAGGGGACCTACAGTTTTACATGGATTCCGAATCATGGAGCAGCTCGCATTCGTGACGAAATGCACTTATCGAATTCTAAAAGTGAAAGACAGTGGTGCATGTCGGAATTGAAGCCAGGCCTCTGGTACGCTAGGCCAGTCCCCGCGCCACTAGGCTACGAGCCGCTCTCGTATACTTATATAATACAAATATACTCGTTTAACACGTCATATCGGGTCATTTCCATGTTAGTGTATGTAGTGTCTTTGTTTTGTTTACTCTCATCCCTTGACATCTTTAGTTGACATTAGAAATGTCATAACGCATTGTAAAGGATGGAAAGTTTGCACACCACTTAAGTAAGGAACATATTCTAAATATTGGAAACAGTAAATTTTACTCAAAGAAAACATTGAATTATTTAAAGTGTGAAAGAAACATTACTCGTGAGATACTACTGAGGTGTTCAAACACTCCCAAGTGGGTCTGAGCCAGAGCAATGGATTGCGATTAAACAAAAATAAACGCAAGGTCCAATATATTGATTGACCCCTTTCAATTAAATGCAATCACATCCACCAATCGCCACTTGGATCACAAAAAATATCCATATAAAATGTTTGCTGTTGTTACAGAAATTGTATTTTCATCTTTATTTCTAACATCGGGGGATCACAGATTGTATCGGAACTGCTGAATCTCTACAACAAGGGGTTGAAACGTGAGGAGGTGCAGTTCCAGCACTTCGAGGCCCTCATCAGACGAATGGCATACAGCGAGGGTAAATATCAACTAAATTATTCATACATACATCCATACAGATGCATTCACAAAATGGGGGACGACGGTGAGCATAAAATTGTGTGGGTGTAGTAGTGCTCAGGGCATGTATTGGTCGTTTGAAATTACCGCCATCGCGAGGCGTTTAAAACGTTCTATATCAACCTTTCAAGCATGCTGTATTAGAGAAATCTCTCACACAAATGAGTAGTCTTGCCTGAGGTTAGGCCAATTCATTAATGCAGCTGTTATAAGCACAGAGAGATTTACACAGAATAGGTGCCTCTAATTTCAATACATTAGAGGCACAACACACTTCACACAAAAAGTCAGCGCATGCCGAAGTGTTTGTTAATCATTTTATTACGATTTCACCTCGTTATCGTTTTTTTGGTGCAATAATTTTAAATTTTACTATAGATTAATGAATTTTATCATTCATATCTTGCATTCCTGTCGTCAAGCTTAAAATAATATCATTACCTATAAATGTTTGTACTAAGGAGAACCTTAGCGCCTTTAAAATAAAAACACCAACTGGCCTACCTACGGTATGTGGGATTATATAATCCTGTAGAGATGACCTTATGGTGCTTTAATATTGCACCTGTATTATAGAGAATACAGGGCACTTCATGCTTAAGAGCCCTTGAATAAAACCCCTTTTCTTAATTACTAGGTAGTGCACAAACCCCGCCCGTGTTGTACCAGATGGTTGAAGCAGAAAATTTTTAACACTGTCGTGTTTTCCACACAGTTAATTGAAGTTGTGGTCAAATAAGGGAATGGTCCTGGCATGGCACGTAGTTCCTAGACAAGAAAAAAAACCTTAGAGTAAAAATAATTTATAGCGTAGGTCTCTCCCTGTATGGTAGTCTTATTTGGCATTAACTCCAAAGGTAAAAATCCTTTCTCATTTCAAAATACAGTGGCCATGACCTTGACTGCCGACTTTTAAACTTTTTAGAAGTGGGTGACGATTTGTGCTTCCACTGCATTTTATACTCAAAATCTCTATTGTAAACCCACGTTTCATCTCCTGTCACCAACCATTGAAAAAAACTTGCTGGGTCCTCACCAATCAGGTCCAAGTGCACTTGGAAACATTTGCGTCGGGCATTCTTTTGAAGTGCTGCCAGAAACCGCGAGACCCATTTTGCGCTGACTTACGAAATTTGAAAATGTTCATGAATTCTATTCCAAATTTAGACTGCCGAGATGTCCATTTCTTTAGCTATCCTGCATATAGTCAACCGCCTATCAGTCAAAATGAATTCTCTTTTTTTTTACGCATTTCTGGACTCGTTGCCGTCACGGGCCGCTCCATGTGAGGGTCATCTTCTGTGGACTCTTATCCCCATGTGAAGTGCTTGCTCCAATATTTGACTTAATATTCAGAGGGCGCAGACTCCCTGTATATTGTTGCCATGCGTTCAAATATTTCTTTAGACTTCTTTTCCTCTTTAGAAAAGAACTTAATAACCGATCGCTGCTCTAAATCAAGCGAAATTTTAGTAGACTCAGACATCGATGAACTTGTCAAGTTGTCAATCTGAAAGTATTAATCGGACTAATTTAAAATTTAGGACGCGTTACATAAAGAAACATAGGTATACATACACAAATGTCTCAACTTGTTCAGCGGAGCTCTTCACCCACAGGTAGATAAATTATTAAACATCCCTCGTAGTGTGGTGGGCTAATATCGCAACAATGGGTGTGATATTTCGTCAGCCTCGGTAGCTCAGTGTACAACGCCTTGCGAATCAATAAGCTGGGGAAGAGCGCGATCCTCCCTTCCTTACTTACTAGGTGGTAGGGTTAAACGCGCCCGGGTTGGTACCACCGCATTGAATGAACGATGGTCGAAGCGGCAATGAAGATTGTCCGTGTTTTCCATCCAGTTCAATGTAGCCGAGCAATATAAGAAAGGTCCTGGCATGGCACCTAGTTCCCATGTGGTGTGTTAGGCTAATATCTGACGTTCAGTTTGGTATTAGCCATCCATTTCCAGCTACATAAAAAAATATATAAATTAAGCTGTCCATACTAATCTCTATTAAAAAAAATCTAAAGCTCCAACGTTTAGAAATTAGTAAGTGTTGAGAGATGTTCATGAATTGATTTCAGGTGGTTTCCACGAGTCTGCGATCATCTCGAACCATCTAATCGATCACTACGTGCCGTTTCTGCCCCTGGAGCAGCAGCACGTAGAGATGTGTGCGCGCGCAGAGTTCCTCGCGTACCGCGCCGCTCCCACTGAACAGATGATGAAGTGAGTAAACGTTTTGTTGGTTTTTTTAAACCCTAAATGAAGTTAAACAAAATAATATGTTGCATTAGATTGGACAGTTCAAAAAGAGTTGTTTAGTTTGTTCGGTTATAATATCGGGGATGAGATCGAAGATAAAATTCCCCAAAAGTTTGAGTTTTATCTCTAGATTTGTTTGACTCCTGTCACTGTTGTTTTAGAGACTGATGTAAAGTTATCAATTTATTGGTTTTATATTAAGCATCTGCAATTTATTTCAATAAAATACACAATCATTATAATGTCAGCATCCAAATCGTACGTATGATTTCAAAAGGGCATCTTACCCAATTCATATAACAATTCTTACATTTAGTATTTAATTACATTTAGTAGTATGTAATCGCAATTACAAAGCGAAATTTTTTGGTCGAACCAGTATGTTCCAACTTTTGGATCAATATTTCAGCAATAAAAACTTTTACTTATTCTTGTGCCAAACCACTTTTGAATCTTATCACATAACACATTTATCTTTACAGGGAAGCTTTATCTGTGATCACGTACGGGCCAAAAGAGAAACCAATATTCGCCAACAACGGCTGCAAGCGATTCACAAAATATGTTCCATTCATCATAAAAAAATATGGTCTAAGAACAGACTTTTAGGTCCCGTGTGTATAGCTTTAAAAAATAATGTAATTTTAAGTCAAACTGAATTTTAAATCTTGTTGCAGCATATTATTTATACAAACCGTGAAAATGTATTTTTGCGCATGTGAATAGGGAGTCCTAGACTTCTAAATATTTTTAAAGTTTCCCATTTTGGGTTGTTTTTATTTATTTTGTTGTAAATAACTTATTTTTCCAAGACATTTCCTGCATTCAAAAAGTAACCGAATCATACTTGAGTCTTTTGGTTGATGAGAACATAATATGAAAGCAATTTGGTGACTTCTTGAATTTGAAGTAATGTTACAAGATCCTGCTGGTTGTTAAATAAATGCTAAATGCTCTGCCTAGCTCTACCATGGTGTTCATGATAATAGTACGGTATGGGATTATATCAATCTGTGTATGCGTGCCATGGGCTTCCTCAAAAAAAATTGTTAATTATTATCGTATTTCAATGTTGTTAATACTAATCTTACAAAAAAGCGCAAAAGAGAGAATGATACTCAAATTTCCACATTATTTATGTGAAGTACCTGTTTAATCTTAGGGCAAAATGTTCTTAACTTACTAAAGAGTAACTAACTAACCCATGTTTTCACCACCTCCAGTTACCTGAAATCCGATAGTTAACTTTCGGCTACATTGCATATTTGTATGATGTAACCGAAAGATAACTTTGGGATTTTTGTAGCTGGAGGTGGTGGAACCGGGCGTAAGACAAGTAGGTATTAACTTTTTCGTACCTGTAAATAATAAGGAAATTTTCTGATAAAGGATTAGAATTTCCTAATAAAATTAGGTGAAAACAATAATATTGTTACATTCCAACGTTCACGCTGTACATTTAAACCTTGGAATAGGAATATCAAAATTTACATTGCAAGAGTATTGTCTTCTTGTTGAAGGCCACTCCCTCACTTGTCTGTGTTGTGGCTCATCGTCAGAACTTTTTTTGCGCTTCTTGCGTTGACACATGGATCTGCATGATTTCAATATTTATTTTCCATACATTCAGTAGCTCAAGTCCAAAACGAAACATGTCGCCAAGCGAGTCAAGTTACGATGACAATGTTTATCTTGGGCTGAGTAGCCTGTTGGGTGATTCCAAACATATGAATGAACCTTAACTTCAGATTGTTTATGAAAGTTAGCTCTAAGAATATACACAATCTTTTTTTTTTTTTAAGTTTACTAAAAGCTTGTTGTGTTGTTAATAAAATCACTGTTACCAAAAAACAACACACATTGATTAATATGTATTGCAGACACGATAATTTTTATCATAAAATAGGAATCAGCAAATTGGTGTCATTTTTGAATAGACTCACTTTTAGGCAAAGCGCACGTTAGGTTTTTCGCTTAGGTTCCCTGATTTGGTTACCTACCGGGTCAGGGCACCTAGAGACCTCAGATCCATACAAACAGTACGCGCCAGTCGGTTACGATCGGGTAACCGAACCTCGGTTACGATCGGGTAACCGAACCGGCCATAAAACCTAACGGTCGGCCTTAGAATCAACATGTGTTAGGATGATTTGTGCCTCACATTGAATTTATTTACAAGCAGGCAGCAATTCCATAAAGCGGACCAATCAATATTTGACTGCACCAAGGACCTGAGGTAAAATCAGCCGAGATAAATGACAAATGACATTCTACAACATGGTTAATGACATGAGTTGATGACATGTTAACAAGTCTTAAGGTGGCCCTTTTCCCGACGGGACTAACTCATTCGCAGGCACGGTACAAAACCGTGCTATTGCGCTCTGGGACCTTCTCTGTTTCAAAGATGAAGGCTCCGTGATGAGGATGCAACATGTCCACAAAGCATACAATGCACATATTGTTTGATTTGGTAAGATTTAGGTACGAGAATTTTAATTACAAAACGACTTATAGCTAACAGTAAATCACGACCGCTGTAGTCAAAATCTAACAAAAACCAAATTGATTATAAATCTTCACGAAAGAAGCTAGCTCTGATGACTAATCTTTTTTTAAGATGTTTTTATTTTATCGTTGAGTAATCGACCTCCAAAGTTATTCTATAAAACACGAAATTTTGGGACTTATAACTTAGAAACCAAACAATATTTTACAAGGCCAATGGTCATCAGACATCTAGTTCAATTAAATAAAGCTGTTTTGAGTATAACTTTGGATCTCTGAAAAGAAATATGTGCATGATTTTCTTTCCACGTTTGTATGAAGTTTTGTATTTATACACATACTGTGTTTTTCAAAGCTTGCTTAAATTTCTCTCTTTGAATAAACATCAGATTGAGAAGATGATTCTTATTGAAGAGTCGTGTCCTACTTTAACTGCAAGCAATCAGCTCTTGTACGCCCATGTATTCATTGTTATCCTTTACCCAGTAATATCTTGAATACATCGAATCCTTTGTTATGTAGGTGTCTTATTCGTGTGCTTAAAGAACCCGAGGCTCCTGCGTTTTACAATAGGGCACAAGTCAAGGGTAGTGATAGCCCAAGAGTTATGATTGATATAGCTCAGAACCAACGGCCAACGGTACATACTTAGTACGAAGGCAAGAAGGTTACATACGAAATAGTCGGCTGTGTCATTATCTATGAGGGTTGAGTACCTGAGTATTGAGACCTACCTAGTATCCTCTTTTAAATCCCGGGGAACTCATCGCCACAGCCGAAGGTCGTACATAACAGATGGCACAGAAATATGCATGTTTAGAGTTAGGGGCTAAGCCAGGACGTTCCTTTTATATGACCGCAGTAACATTGAACTGGATGGAAATCACGGAAAATATAAATATTAATCCCGCTTTGGCCATCATCCAATCCGATGGCACCAACCTGTGCGGACTTTATCGACCAGCTACAGTTTTACATGTTTCCGAACTAGGAAGTGACCCCTGGGATTTGAACCTAACCCGCGGTCTTCGATGCAAGAGACCATAGGCGTTAACCCCTACACTACCACCCCAGTGATCTTTCCTCTCCCCTCCTATCTTATAGTCAAGGAACAATAGTTTTGATACAAAACAAAATTGCAGAAAAACTGACAATTCTCAGCCTGTCAACCATTTCAAAGAGGTCGAAATCATAACTCCTCACATATCAAGTTTGCAGTGAAAACGTAAGTTTATGGACTTCTTGATCAGGTAAAGAAATTCTAACCGGTAGATGATTTTAAGCGTAAAAAAATTACATTTACAATTAGCAACTTTTGTCATCTCATAATTGCTAGCCTTTTTATTTATAATTCGTTTTATGAAATAAAATACATAATTGCTTAATGTTCTTGCCAATGCTTATGGCTTACTTATGGTACACTATTTATCCGAAAACATTTTAATTGTATTGTATTGTTTATTCATCATCGATAGACAAGAGCACTCGGATTTCTCATATTTTGACATTGGCCAGTTCAGCAAAACAAAACACAGCGAAGAACTGGCAAGACACTCTGCTTTTTTTTTTCAACGTTCACTTAGTCTAAATTTACAAAAGTGTCCATTTTGTTAACAAAAACATAGGTAAAACACAAAAAAATATGATGTGTGTGAAAGTCGAAATAAATGCAGTAACAGCCTTGTAATTTCCTATTTTTAAGGATTAATATCAGAAATAGCTACGAACGATTTGGCACTATCTACTATGCCGCACACAAGCTGTGGGAAAAACGCCTTATTGCAGAGGGCGAAAGCTTACTGGAAAACACCAAGTTCAACGAGAACATTTTACAAATTTGATTTTTTACTTACTAGTGAAGGGAAAAATAGTTTGGATGTGAACCAACTCGTGGCACTCTCTCCGCTCACTTCCCTCCGTATGTCTAGAATGGCCCCTAAGGGCCCAAAGTACAGGTATGGACAATCAATTGGAGGGTTAAGTTGGCAATAATTAGACAAAGGCAGATGTTTGCACTATTATAATGCCCCTTACATTGGACTAGATTTGTCGCCCAACACATTGTCAGCCGTTAGCCCAGTGGCGCGACGCCTTGTCGAGAAGCATCTCTGAGCGCGTTTGGGTTCTGGATGGCCCTGGTTCGGATTCCACATAAAACTGTAGATCCCTTTCCTCACTACATGGTAGGGTTAATCCCGCCCGGGATTGGTACCATTGCATTGAATTGTCAGTGTTTTCCATCCAGTTCAATGTAGCCGAGCAATATAAGGTCTTGGCATGGCACCTAGTTCCCATGAGGTGTGTTAGGCTCATATCTGACGGTCAGTTTGGTATTAGCCATCCATGTCCGATAACATAAAAAAAATCAGTTGCTACGCCCAGTGCACTTCACATCTGTGAACAACGCTGCTCTTATACTTTACCTAAATGCATTGATTAGAAAGGCTGCTTCAGATCACTGTTTAAGCTGGCACCAAAATGCGCTCTAAGGAAAACTCCAATGTATTGATAACGATTTTAGAAGTTGCCTCATCAGGCAGATGTGTTCAATTTCCCTCTAACTCGCGGTAGTGGTACTTGAGTTGGCGTCTTACTCCCACGCTTTGTTCGACTTGAAGTACAGCGCGCTATCCTAGGACTGTGTGGGCAATTGGCTGTCACATTGCCAACGATTTTATGGTCGGCTAGTTACATCACATTTTGGTAGTCAAATGTGAGTTTGGAGCTTCTTTGCGGTAAGTGGTACATAGGTATTTTCGGCTGTCATTCAATTCATTTACCTGAAAGGGAATCTGTGCAGTCATTTGAAACGAAAAAGTAAAAATGTATTTTATCTGTGTTGTATACATGTTTTGATTTTATGAACTCTGAACTTTTGTACTTATTCGGCAACTTTTTTTGGCCTTTCTCCGTGAAATGCATTTCCCCACAGCTTTCTCGGCCGAATCGTAATGTTAATCGTATGGTTAATCTGACATTTTGTGAATATAGTGTCTCCCCAACAGCTTAAAAAGTAAGGAAAAAAATCAAATAAATTATATTAAAAGTTTATTTATAAATAAAATCACAGTATTTTCTATTTTCAATTTTATTTTGTCAAGTCACCACAAGACTACATGCCTATGCCTCAGTCTGCGCTTCCAGCTTCTTGAGATAGGTGGCCTTCTTCTGTGCGATCCTGTTCTTCCTCTCCGACAGAGTCATCTTCCTCTTGTTCCAGATCTTCTGCTTCTCCACCTTCTTTGCCTCCTTCTTCTTGTGGGCGGGGTTGGAGCGGATTGCTTCGTGGGCACTCTTGTACAAGTTCTCAATCTGTGGAACCAGTATAATATGATCATTTTTGTGGTTCACATGTTTTTTCACCTTTCACATTTACATAATTTTTCTGTGTTGAATTTAGGTATATGACAAAAAATATGTCCCAACTACAAAAATAAAACTTACGAGATGTTTAAATTTATACAATCATATTCAAAATAAATTCAAATACAATCCGTTTCGACGTATGCCTCTTAGGCATATGAACATTAGCCTTCGAGTTGGACTTAGAGGTGGTATAAAATATTGTACTGTAGCAACACAATATAGTCCGTGAGGCTACAAAGTTCCCCACAGAGCTACGAATGAGTATAGCAGTGCTTTAGTCCAACTTCGACACTTTCCACTGTTTACAGAGTGGACAGTAATTTGGCAGGACGTTTTATCACCAAATGAATAGAGTTGAAGAAATACTTACATCAACGCCCTTAACTCCGAACTTGACGTATTTTCCAAACTGTCTCTTGAAGGCATCCTCATCTTCCTCCTCCAGGGAGCGCATGTAGTCTGCAACGTGTTGACCGAAGATGTGTGCTCTGTCAACAGACAACTATATTATTGTCATTCTGGCCAGGCATAATATCTTTTCAAAGTATCCATGTGGAGATTATAAGAAGTGTAATAAAAAAGATCAACCCTACTAATCAAATTAAAAACCGTTTGGACACTAAATAAAACTTTAAAAAGTAAGTAAATGAACTAAAAACTAATAAGTGAAAAAAAAAAGTTAAATCTCATAATACATCAATGAACTATGAACTCCATTTAGAAACAGTAGCCTAGGCCGCCCTGTCTAGTATAAAATCAATAAACAAAAATAAAATCTGCGGTCAATATGGCAATCAATTGTATGCTAGTCCGGTTTGACAGACGACTGCAGCCGTCTGTGCCACAACCAATAGTATTAGCACATATTTTTGCTCCTATATGGCTGACCGAGGCAAACATGGTGATTGCTCGGTGGATGAAAGGAGCAATATAATAAATGAAATATAGCCACACATGGCTCTATTTTAGTCTAATAAAAGTGTAAAGTAAATACTGCATTAGACCTACTGCACACTTTGTTTAGTTAAGTAATAAGTTATGTTGTTGGCAGGTAAATAAATGGTGAGTTTAGTTAGATTCCTTAATGAAAGTTGCCTCCTTTAGATATATACAAATTAGAAACAATGGTTGAAGTGGCAATCAAAATTGTCCGTGTTTTCCATCCAGTTCAATCTAGCCAAGCAATATAAGAAAGGTCCTGGCATGGCACTTAGTTCCGATGTGGTGTGTTAGGCTAACATCTGACAGTCAGTTTGGTATTACCCATCCATGTCCAGTTACATAAAAAAATGGAAGAAAATACTGTATTTAAATCAAGGAATTGATAAAAAGAGCCTATGGTTACCTGTGGACCTCTGCGTTGAAGTTCTTAGCCTCCGCATCGTATCCGGGGAATCTTTTGACGGAGTGGGGAACATTTAGGCCGCCATCTACCGCACCCTTCATTGCACCGAACACACGTGCACCAGTCGTTGTGCGTGCAAGACCAACATCCAGGTAGCACCTGAAGTCACCACATAAGCAGACATTTCACTTTTCTGAAATAACCTCACAAAATAACCATTGAAAGGGACCATTTCAGTTTACAGATAACGGTATTTTTAGAGCAGAAATCTGTTGCGGCAACTATCACCTTGTCAAGTTCTATGCTTTATACGTCTAAATACATCTACATGCATACCGGAATGCGCCGGGGCCGTCGTCAACAGGCTCCACATTGTACTCGGCGCCGTTGATCTCGGTGTTGCCAGCGTACAGCGAGTCCAGACCCAGACGCTGCAGCAGCCGCCGTGCCAGCAGCAGCCCCGTGCAGTATGCAGCCGCGTAGTTGGTCAGTCCTACCTGCCGCAACACAGTTAACACTCTGCTCAAATGGTCTATCTGATCACAACACTTTGATACCATTTACTGACAATAAAAAAATCAGTGCGTCTATTTGTAACAAATGCAGTGTGGCCTCCGATATTACGATAATACGTCTGTGATAAATCAGAATGCGATCAAATCAGTAAATTAATAGTGACAGAAAATAGTAAGTGGTAGTTTCAGTTTCTCAGTCAATATTGATTGACTTAACATACCGCATCACAGTTAGCGCCACACTTTGAACTTTGACCCACAGTTCGCTTACAAATGCCATTGCTGAAGTGTGACGTTTACTGTGATGTGAAAATTTAACGAACTTATTTTTATTTAATAAAAATAATATCTCTAAACTATGTTTGTATCGTAAGCGCATTATACAAGCGTAAGTTCAGGATTCCTACTGTTAACCAAAATTTGCAAACATAGAGATAACACAAAATAATGGATTTGACAAACGCATTGCTCCGAATCTAACTGCCGCATGATTGGCTCATGACATTGGATTATACAGCAACCCATAATATCCTTACAATACTTAAATAAAAACACAACAAAATTTATTTCTTTGATTTACACTGCATTATCCCTCGACTAATTTTGTTGTTTAATATAAAATAAAATATCTGTTTGATGTTAATTACTTAGGTCTTTTTCATATACATGCTTTGTTCAAAAAGTGTTGATATGGGGAAATTAAGGAAAAAAAGCTCCCACAACACAGGGACTCCTAGTGTGAGAGTATCAACCTGTATGTGAAATGCATTTTTGGTTAATAAGATTATTAGTATTATTATATACAAAAATCTGGTAGATAAGCCTTGATAAAAAAAGTTATGAGGTAACAAACATACAGACGAATTAAGAACCTCCTCCTTTTTTGAAGTCGGTTAAAAATAGGGAAAAATTTATTGTGGAACAATCAGCAGTGAACATATGGCAACATGGTTTGATGCATTTGTAAGATGCTTTTCAGACCGCCCGTTCATTGTCATCATTTAGTCTCCAAACATGCATACTAGAAAGTCTGTAAGCTCCATCTTCAAAAGTAACGCACAACACACCTTGATGCCATAGTTGGGCAGCTCGTGCGAGTACGCGGCGCACACAATGTGGTCACCCTCAATGCGCGAGTATGCCACCTGGCACGTCACGTCCTTGTTGCTGAGTCGCACGATCAGTCGGTACTTCGGCGTGTTGTACTTGTTCTTGTCCTGTTAGATTGGAAGAGTGTTAATAGGCGAGACCAGTTTAACTGAAAGCATGAAGTGGGTCTCTAAATTTTATTAAAAAATGTTAATCTGATAGTCCCACTTGGAGTATGCTTTTTCTAAGAAAGATATTTCGGTCTACTTGCGCCGTTTGTAACCAAGCGATTTTCCCTCGGCTTTTCGGGACGATATCAGCCAAAATCATAGAAAATGGGTTAAAAAAAACCAAAACTAATAGATAATTTATCAGTTGTGAACATCATTCGACAGATCAGCACTTGTACTATGCTTTCCGACCGCCCGTTCATAATCATCATTTAAATCATATTCTATCAACACTGGGAAATTCTAGCAAGATTCAGCACAGAAATAACTTTTTTGAAAAATTGCAAAAACATACCAAAAATATCTGCAGATCACTTAAGGTGTGCGGTGCCTGAGACATTGCACCACAAGACTACCCGGGCTTGCCTATCCCAGCAGAACTGACATCGGCGAAGGTGGGACTTCGTTTGTTTATCACATACTAACAAACCTATGCCATCATCAACGGAACATAAAGCATGTTTTAAGCTTTGCTACCCAGAAAAATAACTTTGTGCGACATACCTGAACAGTGAGGCGTTTGCGGGCATAGTAGTCAGTCTTGCCCTCCTGACGCCTCTTGAACTTAACCTGGTACCTCTTGAAATACTGCTTGTTCTTGACGACCTTCACGAAACCCTGAAATGTAATCCTCCAGTGAAATATTTTGTAAACAGAGTTGGGTTAACATCACATCGAGGTTATGTTATCAGAGACACTTTATAATCATTGGGTGCCACGGGGCGGGCGCAAGGCGAGCACGCGGCGACGTAAGACACGCCACCGCGCGTCGGACTCGTGTTACCCCGAGACGTCAGATGACGCGCATGTGTCCAGGGTTCATCACTTGTAGGTTATTATTAAATAATAAGAAAGTTGTCAGTTATCGCTCAGAAAAGAATCATACCTATAAAATGTAACAAATTACATTATATGTTAATTTTCAAATCATACTTGACAACTGTGATATCAGTTCGTCGACATGTCAAATTTCATCCGGCATTACCGTAACGATCACAAGTCCCAAGAAACTTTCCAATTCTAATCAGCGACGATTCGCCAACCGCTATAGCGTGGCGTGGATATTTTAAAAGGATATTTTGCTCACCATCGCGACTTAATTTTAATTCACTCCGCGGCGAAACGAGCACCCACTTGACGGATGCCGCGCGGAAAAGGAAATTGTTTATCGGTGTTGCCACCTGTCAGCAAGTAAAATGTCAATATTAAGGCCGCGTTCAAAAGACCCTAAAAACATTGTTAGATTTATTATGAGAATGGACAAGGAGGGCTACACCACACCCATCGTCATGATATTAGCCAAAACAATAAAGACCCGAGCTCCAAAAGAATTAGGTGCTATGCCAGGGCCTTCCCTTTATGTGATCGGCTACAACGCAATAGATGGAAATCACAGACAAATATTCATTGCCCCTTCGACCATCGTTTCTTCCAACGCGACAAACACGGGTGAGCTTGACCCTAAAAGGAAGCTTAACCCTACAGTTTTACATGAATTCCCAACCATAGATAAGCTCGATTGCATTATCCAACTCTGAAAAAGAGAGAAAGTGGTGCATGAACGGGCGACGAAAACCTATGAGACGGAAAGCAAGTCCACCCACCCCCGAGCAAATACTCGTTCAGAACACACTTTTCGTGCGTTCGGCGTTTGTTTTCCACGCTGTACCGTTGACGGCAATAATCAAGTGAACTACATAAAGTCTGTGGCCGTGTTTTGCTTCTAAGTAACACCGAATATGTTTTGCGAACAAAAAAATTGGAGTTAGGTTTGAGTGTTCGGCGAACGAAAACACTCAAACATTGGTCGCTATCGCCATGACGGATGGAAAATATATTTTTGTTCACTTGTGGGAATTGGTGAGGTGAGAGATAGCAACTTTTTTGGTCTTGATCGCTCATTGTGGAAGTTCACCTTGCGTCTCGTCGCCATAGATTGGATTTAAACATGTTCGAATTTCGGAAGTTGGAAGATATAAAATCAATGGACAGACGCATGATGTTTGCTTTCCACGTTTGGTAACAATGTTTTATTTAAAATTAACATAGCAGGAGACCGGCTTATTCGAGCTGCTCAATTATATTTATAACTTAATCAGGGACTGAACCGGCGTAAAATTTAAGAAATACCATCACTAATTCGATCAAGTCATTACCAATCAGAAGTTAATGTCAAACATTCCACTCAATAAGAGCGCAGATGTTATGACATGAAGAGTTGGTTGGTGCTACTGCGTATTCCGTTTTGGACCATAACCAATTACAATACTTAAAGCGTATACAAAGCGTTCTGAATCAGATTGTACGCTCAAATCGGTAAACATCGTAAACGATTCGGACCATTTGTGCGCGCGCTTACGGAAACAAAACAACAAGCATGGAACAAATGACATTTGTTGCAGTAGTTCACCTCCAATTTTAATTCAATCAATTGCTTTAAACTGAACTTAAGCTAAGACTATATACTACACTATAGAAACGTCAAAATGTTCAGTGTAACAGTTGCACGCACAGAGCCCTACCTCCAAAGCGTGAGCACTGTGTACGGCATTGCGTGACACGCTTAATGACAGCCATTTGACAGGGACACGGCGCACATGCTCTCAACCGTGCGCGCTTTGTACGATATGTGTTCGGTCTAGAGTGACGTCCCTTATGGCAACATGACGTTTACGGGAGCGAATATGTGCAATTCGGTACGGTTGTGTACGCGTCCAATGTTGCAATATCTGCAATATAGGCATTTCGGAACGAATAGATATTCTGTGCCGTCCGTCGATTATGTCTGTGTCCGTGGCACAGAGAACCCAAAGAGTATGTAAACTTGAGAGAACCAATCATTGCCTGTATTCTCTTTGACTTGCGCTTTGTTCTGTGGTATTTACGTACTCTTTGGTGTGTGGAAGTGTGGATCCTGGGATTCCTGGAGCCTTCGATCCTTCCTTCAACTAAATTAAGATAAAATGTGATCATTTTCTGTAAGCCAAAATAATCTTTCTTTGGCTTATTCGTCATGGGAGCAGAGGCGTCGCAGCTAAGCGGCCTCGAGATTTCTGAGCGACCCGTAGAGGTGTCCGATCTTTGGGCACTATATCAAGGGACGGCTCGTGCCACAGCGCGGTACTTCGGCCTTCGTGCAGACGGAGCTGTGTCCGTATTTAAGGGTGAGCCGGTTCCGGGGCCGCTGTGGGCATCCTGTACGCCGTTGGAGAAATGCTCCAATGTGAGTCATGCATATACATCTTGTACACTGGTCCCTCTCCAACGCGGGTTTCTGTAAAGCGTTGTTGATTAAAAAGCTTACAAATTGAACGCTAAGATCGCAATAAATGTATGCCTTAAAATAGATTAATTTATAATGCAGTACATTCTTTACTTATGCTTTGTGCCTTCTATTTGACCGTGTGTCACATTGACATTCAGTGAGCTGCTCAGCTTCTCAACCTTCTAAAAGGTGTTTTCAAAATGTCTAAAGACATTTTCAAGTTTGATTTAGTATCTGAAGTAGAACAACTTTCGCTACAAAAGTGTGTTTGTATTTGTAATGGTCCTAGGAATCATTATTTAAATTAACTAATATGAGAGCGCGGACATAGTGCGGCGTGGAGGCGAGGGAGGGGGTGGCTACACTGAAGTATTAAGGGAACAGAAGGGGCAAAAGCTTATGCATGAGAGTTGTGTTATACATGCATGTAGAGAAATATATGCAGATGCGACTTAAAAGCATGAGTGTATGCAGTTTGAAACCAAAACGCGGGCACTTGCCGCGTCGCCGACCAGGCAGTGAAAACACGGAAATATATTCCACACTCTACCCGATCCTTTTGGTAAAAGTTTGTCTTCATTGCGTATCAAATAAGATTGTGGCCACACAGGGCTGCTGCTTCCAAATCGTGAAGCCACCCACATTCGAAATTAAAGAAATTCGTATTCATTACTGTGAATAACAACGCGTGAATTATTTTTTATTTGTAGAACCTGCTCAAGTATCGACACCCATGCATCGTGCGCTATGTGACCGCTTGGCAGCAACGCTCGACGCTGCACCTCGCCACCGAGAGCATTACCCCATTGGCATTGACGCTTCCTGCTCAGGTGCCACTGCAGATATGCGTTGGCCTGAATGACATTCTGCGAGCACTTGTGTTCTTGCACGAACAGGTAACTAGTTTCTTACTATTTATATTATTTTTTTCCGGCATTTTCTGTGTTCCTTACAATTTCTTCATAGTTCACAGAAATATAACAGTCATGTCCACAATATTCACAAATAACATGATTACTCAGTATCATATATGTATGTTGCATTACATCAACAGGCGGGTATGTCACACAATGATGTGAGCATTGGAGCCGTGTACGTGACACCGGATGGCCATTGGAAGCTTGGCGGACTGCAGTACTTGTGCGCATTTAAGGAACTCACACCTTCCTATCTGAAGCACGCTCGACTCCACAGGTTAATTATTTTTTGGGCAATATGGGTTATCATATCCGCTTGATTGTACAAGTCACAGATTGCCAAAATCCTTGATTTCTCATAGCTCTTTTACATCAGCATGGCCCTATTCTATCTGATCTGACCCCTATTACCAGTTATAATTTTTGATAGATGAGATATGAGATGAGACATGAGTAAAAATGTGATCTCTCATTTAGTTTTCGTAGCTTAGTGCGGGAATTGAATTATTTCGATATTGGACGAGGGTACCTTTTTTCTTTAACTTTAGTTAAAAATGACTCATTATTATTATCACACTAGCAGCTTAAAGCCGATGCGTGTTAAGTGCACTTTTAGATATCTTACTGACCGAGCAATGAGCGAAGCTCAAGCGTCCGGCTGTTCTCCACTGCAGTTCGCATTTCTCAGCCGATTTTCGTAAATTTTGTGAGCAGGTTCAATAATTAGATATAATTTTTCAGTCGAGCCCGTTTTTGAATTTTATGAAAAATGTTTTAAAATGTCAATCGCTCGAAAATAGAATCTCCTGAGGTCGACATCTCGGAGAGCCCCCTAGTATATGAACATACACAATATTAAAACCCATTAAATTGAAATGAAATATTGGAACATACATACATATGTCTATAATGGCCCAAAACTATGCTTTGAATGCACTATTTAACAGTGAAAAAAATCCTTGTAAAATAGCTAAATCACAGGGTTTTGTCTCATGCGGCATGCCTCCCACAAATGATCTCAACTTCCCACAGTTTATTGAATTCGATGGAAAACAGATTGTTCACATTGCCATCTCGAACATCGTCATTCATTTCGATTCTACCAACTCTGGCAGGATTCGCCTTCACACCTACCTCCGAAAAGGGCTCAGTTTTGCGTGCAATCCGAACAACGTACAATGAATCTTTTAGTAGCTTCTTACAACATGCACGTTAAAGAAACGTAGTGTGCCCAATTGTATTCTTTTTACATGCCGCAACTCACACAGCACATTGGTATAAGTCTTGAGCAATAAAAGTGTTTTAATATTGTTTCAGATATGACAGAGCAGTAGATCCGAACGAAGATTCTCAAGAAGTGGTCACTAAGGTAGATCAGTTTGGCTTTGCAGTGTTGGTGGAAGACGTTTTTAAAGGACGTAAAGATGGTAATTTTTAAGCCTTTCAAATGTTTACCCTTTTCCAAAAAAAGTGCCAAATTTTGTTATTTGAGTCTTGGAGTATCGATTGAAGTTATCACAAGATATTAGCTTGTTCGGTTGGCTCTGTATTTGGTTTTATTTTTATTTTGGTGTTGACATCATGATGTAATCTATCATTTGTGAAATATCAAAGTGCATTTTGAATTCTGTCCACTATCACACAAAGGTAAATAATGTTAAACAATATTTGCCCATATTGTTGCAGATGATGTCCCACACCTACGAGACTTCAAGAAGTATTGCCAAGACCGATTGCAGCACCCCAACCCTCTCCAAAGGCCGCCGTTATCCGAAGTTCTTCAGCACAAATTCTTCAACCACCAGTTCATCTCCATCTACAAGTTCCTTTATTTCCTCGCGCTCAAATCTGAAGAGGAGAAGGCGGAGTTCTTCTCTACGATAGCGGAGCACTTGAGGTGCTTCGAGGAGGAGACGGTGGCGCGTCAGCTTGGAGGTCTGCTGCTATCGCGTCTCGCGATGCTGGATCAGACTGCGAGGAGGGAGGTCATACCGTATGTGCTCACTCCTAGGATTGGTAAGTTATTTTCTTTTTGTCTTAAGATAAAATACTGCATAATCCACCGCTTTTCCCACCTTTTTAAAGCGCAAGCACCAGTCACACTTAGTAATTGAAATAATTTAATGTTTAAATAATATGTTCCCATGTGGTGTGGTAGGCTAATATCTGACGGTCGGTTTGGTATTAGCCATATAGGCATCCCGTATAAGCTGATCTTTTATTTTTTGCGTTGCCAATACTCTCGAATGGAGCGCATTCGCATGCCATAATATGGGATACTTTAAGAGCGTGAAAAGGCTACTCTCAAGCCGTCAAGGCATTTGTTGACCTTGCACATTTCCAAATGCTTATGGGCGCCATCGCTGTCCTAGGCACTGATGGAGAAATTTGTCAAGCATTCTATAAAAAAAAATTTTGGTTTCATTTTCGGTAATTAATTTAAGCATACTGCTATTTTTTTCATGGCATTTAGAAACAAATGTAATTGAATGTTGTCATCCATCAGAGCGCACGTCCAGCGGCGAGCGTCGCGGCCTGTTCGGCCTCACTGTGTACAAGGAGCACATAAAACCGAGCGTCCTGCAGCTGTTTGCGGTGCGCGACTCGCAGATCCGGCTGCTGTTGCTGTCGCACTTCCCCAAGTACGCGCACGTGTTCACCCACGAGGAGCTCTCCCAGCATGTGTTGCCAGAGGTGGGTGACTTTGTTCAGGGGTGGCATCGCCGGACGAAAAGTATTTAATTCGCTTTGAATGTTTCTCTTGTTGGCGGCGAGGGCATTATTTTACACATTCTGAGTGACTTTTGTTTATTGGTCGGTCAGAAATCTATTGAGATATTTCCACTGTATACTGTAAAGTGCAACTCTAAAATTTAAGGAACAGTTTTTTTTTGCTGAGCGAAGCTGTCAGGGCTGCCGCGAGCTGTTAGATTGCGACCTGCTATTCTCAAAAGTGAACCCTTTCTACCTGAAATGAACTTGGACATATTCGTGAAACCATAGATAACTCCGATTAATGCCTTCATTGTTAACAATAAAATGACAAAAAAAAAATATGTTCTGGAAAAGCCAGTTGTTGCTTGCAAACCCTGCTATGATATGTTCGGTGAAACAATTGTTAGCAGAGATCATAGTTTTTTTTCTATCATCATTTCCAACCCCTTTTAAAATTATCTGCCATTTACCATTGCACCATAAAACCTTTTAACATATTTTGGTCGTTTACTAGTCTGTTCAGGTTATCTAACCGCTAATTTGTTATTTTAGCTTCTACTCGGCATAAAAGACACGGATGACAATCTCGTCGCCGCAACACTGGCGTGCCTTGCAGAGCTGATACCGATTCTGGGAGCGAGTACCGTCATCGGAGGAAAACGAAGCAAGATTTTCAACGACGGTCGACCTAACCAAATAAATGCAAAGTCCACTGCACATCCAGCAGCCCACAATGGGGTCCCGGGCACTAAGTCACTAAAAGATTTTCCATGCTCGGAAGAAATATCACTGGATAGTAATGACTCATCACAGTTTGGGAGAAAATTAATTCTCAACGAGCGACCACCACCAGTGGGTGGGGAATCGGTCGAGGAAGAGATTGCACCAGTTGTTAGCATATTAGATGTGACAGTGACAGAAAGCGAAGAAACTTGGAGTGATTGGGAAGCTTCAAACCGGCAACCAGCACCGAATTCTCTCACGTTAGACAATGCACATGGCAATGATACTTTAAGTGAATCCAATATGAAGCAAGATAAACTAGTTAATAACAAAGCAAGATCAGCTCTGCTACAGAGTGCCGCTATTGAGGCAAAGAAAAATCTAATAGACATATCAGAATTGGACATAAAGACGCAGAGAGCCGATGCCTATAAGAAGATTGGTGGCAATGAATTTGATTTCTTCGCCGATATGGCACCAGTCATAGACAAAACTACTGCCGTCATGGTGCCCGAGCAGATTCACAGCAGTGAAATAAGTAGTAAACTGAATTTTGTTCCAGTTGAGACTGCAGATGAAGGCAACACTGGCTGGGGTGACGACTGGAGTGATAATTAAGATGTGTTAGTGCAAGAACATTCAAGTTATGTATAACATTTATGACACCTTTATTTGAAAGCACAGCTAGCTTAAATGACAAATGAAATTCACAGGGTAGAGCTCTTTAAATTTGAGAATGCACAAGGGATATGAGATAGGTAGGAATGTTGGAGAGGTGGGGGATAGCCGAGCGCTGGTCGTAGAAAAAAGCTTGACTAACTTACCGTATCGCTGCTAACGTCAACACCCTGTGCTTATGTAAATTTAATGAACTCTACCTAGGTCACTGAGGCCGCACCCGAGATACATTTACGACATAAATCCAGTAGTGCCCTATTGCCAGGTATGTTGCGGCATGCCTCATTCCCAGCGGACTGGTCTTCAGACAGGGCGTCGTACCGCAACCTGGTATCGTGTCGGCGATGCATTTCCCTCCATGTGCTTCATCTCTGCATGGTGGAAGCGCTTTATAAAAATAGCTCTGCAATCCTGGACTTTTGAATGCGACTGTTCATAGTGACACACATTCAACACTCCTATACTTGTACGCGAGCATGAACATTGAAAACACATTTGTCGTGGGGTGAATCAAGTATATGGCGAAACAGCAAGCATGCTACTCGAAGACAGGATTGCGGATGGAGGTTTATTGTAGTGCAAAGACAATGCGAAATGTGTTGGAAAAAAGAAATATGTTAAGGTGGATATTTTTTTTTATGCATTGTTCATCTATTACCAGTAACAATTTGGATATGTTTTGAGACATTCAATAACATTAATTGAACCATTGGCCGTTGCAATTAAACTCCCTTTGAAGGAGCAGCTTCCTCTATCTTAATTCAATAGGCAAATCAATTAATGACATTTTATCGTCAAAAACTATTGCAATTATGTATCGCCTGGCAACAAATGTATTTTTTGCAGGTGCGTTGTGCATGTTCATATCATTGAATTTAATGCAAGCAAATTAATTAAAAGCAATATTTATTTTTCTAAACTCGAAAACGCATTGTATTTTCTTTATATTGCTCAATCTAAATAAATAAGTTTAATTACATTTTTAGAGACTGAACCTATTAAATATAGCATGGCTTTCTACAATTTTGTTACCACTTAAAAGTACTATTTGATTCTGATGCTATACTTGTTTGCGCCGAAATTTGTATTTCCATTATTTTTATTTTGTCTTTATATGTTACATAAATATATAAATGGAGTGAGATAGTTTTAAAAACTAAGATTTTATTTATTATATTATATTATTCAACATTATGCATTTGATTACAAAACTTGCTTTGGTGAGTTATTTTTATGAAACACTGTTATATTTAAAAATGTTTATGCAGAACATAGAAAAACAGAAAGACCAAAATTCGACATACCGATTTTGGCTGTTCTGCATGGTATTTTAAGCAATCTTTTTTTGTGTCGTCCCCATAAGGCTCCTTTCGGCCCGCTTTCACAGTTTTCTCATCGGAATAGTAGATGACGAGTAAACAGCTTAATATTGCATTCAGTTAGATAAGGGCGGAGGAAACACGGGAGGACAGAAAAACTATTGTTACATGTAACAATTTATTAAAAAAAATCAGTTACAACAATTAGGTTTGCAAAAAAAAACATAATATTCAAACCTATTATGTTAAATTAATTCCAAAGCTGCGAATTCTTTATTATGTACTGTCACATTTTCAGACCTTGTTATTTGATTATTATAGTGTGTTTGCAGTTTGTCAAATGAAGTCTTAACCAGGGCCGGATTAAGTCATGAAGCCCCTAGGCTGCGAGTGGGTCCCCTCCCCTTAGGCCCAGTAGATATATAGCTGTGCGACCAGGACCACAGCAGTAGCTCAACTCAGGCGATTTTTGAGACAAATACCTTCCCTCCATCGAGTGTCGGGGTTGTCTTATTGCGGATCACTGCTGGTTCTGTTACTATTAAAAAGATGGCTTTGAAGCCAGCCCATACAAGCAAAATGTGCCTGTACAGATGCACGAAATCGGGACTTTGTATGGAGTTGAGCTACTGAATGGAATCCTATATATATATATTCTGTGCCTTATGGAGGTAGGTTGGTAAACCCCTTAGCGTAAATTCATGAATGCACTCTGCAGAATCTTTTAGGAGAAGGGCATCAATGTTCTTTGCCTGAATTCAAAGATGGCAAAACAATTAGTTACAAGAATTAGGTACCATGACAGACTTTCCCTTTGAGCACTGCTACACTGAACTGGATGGAAAACACGGAAGACGTCTTATTTCAGCTTCAACTATACTTTCATCCAATGCGGTGGTACAAACTGGTGGGTCGAGGGCGAGGATTTGAACTCGGATCTCTCGCATGAAAGGCAAGTCCTCTAGCCCTTAGATCACGAGCTGTACAGTTGGCAGGTGCCCTATCTTTAAATCCAAAGTTTTTTAATCTAATAAAGAGAATAAAGAGAAAATTTCTAAGAAGGAAATCAATTTCGGGTTTCGAGAAATCTACCAAAAATACAAATAGGAATTAATTTCCCAGTAAGCTTTTAGGCTGCAAGGCCTCTAGGCGGCGACAGGCCCATAGGTAAGTAGCCTGCATTGCCTGTATAGTAATTAAGGTGGGCCATCCCGCTCAACTCCCCATACAAACAGGGAAAGAAGATCACGCCCATAATATTTCTTGTCAAAGATTCCGAATTTTGCTCAAAATAGCTTTATTTGATCGAACTAGATGTCTGATGACCGTTGGCATTGTAAAATTGTGTTTGGTTTCTAAGTTATCAGGTCCGAAAGTTCGAATTTTTCGCGCGTTTTATACAATAACTTTGGAGGTGGATTAGTCATCAGACATAGCTTATTTAATCAAGATTTATAATCTATTTGGTTTTTGTTAGATTTTTATCTACAGCGGTCGTGATTTACTTTTAGCTATAAGACGTTTTGTAATTAAAATTTTCGTAAATCTAACCAAAACATACACTATGCACATTGTCTTTTTTGTGGACATGTTGTATCTTCCTCATCACGGAGCCTGTCTTATTCTTTGGAACAGAGAAGGTCCCAGAGCGCAACAGCACGGTTTTGTACCGTGCCCGTGAATGAGTTAGTCCCACCGGGTTGGGCCACCTTAAGTCTGCTCTCTTAACTAGGACTAGCTATTATGCTACACCAAATCTATTCTAAAAGACTAGGATTACTTGAGAAGTTATTAAAATGGAATTGGATTTAACTTTTAAGTCAAAGGAGAATGAGCAAGTATGCATGGAGAGATGTTTTTGATGGACACTATTGCCCGTTAGGTGTGCTAGATTTTTTTTTAATTCTGAAAAAATAAATATTCCAACATTACAAAACACACAACACAGAACAGACACAAAGGGCGCGCCCTTGGTACTCCTTACTCCCTTGGCTCATGTTACTCGTCAAGTACATACTAGCACCTTCAGAAGGTATAGATAGATACAATGAATTCGAAATAAAGTATTGCAGCTATCAGATAACAAAATGTTTTATTTTGTCCAAATTACGAAGAAAGAAAATCTAGCCTATCCGATTCAGTGTCTAAGGCTGAGATAAATAGTCGCAAGAAAAACTAAGGCTAACGAAAAGTAGTACTTTGTGACGTCACTTTGACACATTTTGTATGGACGAAATCTCAAAGTAAAGAAAATTGACGTCACAAAGTACTACTTTTCGTTAGTCTTAGTTTCTGTTACGACTATTTATCTCAGCCTCAAACTGAACTTCCTGCCTTCGGGTGTTCGACGGGTTTTATGGTCACCGTGCATAGCGCATGTATTATCATACCTGACTGTGATTAGAAACTTTCCTATGCACTCACATATACTCTCATCTGTGTGTCTGTCTGGTGCACATGCGGAATATGTAAATCCACTACTCCACATCTTGGACATCCTATAAAATGCTAAGAATGCAGTAAGTATGTTGTTGTTTTGCTGCAACAAACACTGCGCATTTTATATTCGTTCTACATATGGAAAAAGGTAGTATTTACTGTTACGACGATTTCCTACTTTAGTAAAGGAAAAATTGTAGTGTCATCACTTGTGTTAGACATTTTGTAACAATCAATAACAATTTGCGACTCGATGCCGTGTGTACAAACCGACACAAGTTTTTTGCAATGTAAGTATACATTAGTATCTGTACTTACATATATTGTATATAGATTTGCATAGCCTTATGTATGTAGGGCCTTACTAGTAAGTAATTATTAATCTATGGCCTAACACTTATCAGCTATATCCCAACTCCAAAATACCGGCAGAGATATTTCGTAAATAAATTTTAAATGAGATATGTTTTGAGGGCGAAAAGTGCAAAAGTCTAGGTACAATTTGCCCATTCTCCTTTGCTACCTGTATTGCTTTACAAATATATTGCTAGTGCTTCTATTCTATTAAATTAAATTATCACAAGGTATTTATTTTATAAATGGATTATTTTAGTCTTAAAACAATAATATTCAGAAAATTGTATGTAAACAATGGATATGTAAACTTGTCATTCCTATACAAAGATATTTACTGTTTGTTTACCTAATTATATTTTAGATCAAACTTTGGTCGGCAAGATTGATTACTGGCTAACATTAAATAAAAAAATAACACATTGAGGACCAAAATACAAGATCAAAAATAAATGGAAGCGCCGGTCTAAATAGGTAATGATTGGGGCATCATGTGTATTATACAGGTCGTCCGAGGTTCTATCAGGAATATCAAAATGAGCCATTTTTTTATAATCTAAATTTAACACATTACTAAAAGAAAAATGGTAGTTTTCGAGATATGAATTTTCAAAGTTCTTATTTTATTTAAAGTATGCGTTATGTGATCCGCGAGGGCGCAAGCGTCCCGGCACTGTCGTATGCCTATACTTTATCAGCCTTACTAATAAAAAATTCTAATTTCACAGATTTATCTCGGAATAGTTACGCCAGACTTTGTGATGGTATAAGCCAAAAAGTGATTTATTACTAACAAACCCAGATTAGTGAAGGAATAGTTAAACCTGCGTTAGACCAACAATTTTTCTCACTGGCATATACTTGCATGCCAATCGACCTCCAATCACTAGAATACCAACACCTAAAATGTGGTTTCCGCATATGATTGTCGAGACAAATTTCATTGTGGTCATGCTCTAAAGTACTCAAACGCTCTAATTAGCGTTCTTGGAGTTAAGGACTTTTTGAACACTAATATGAGCACTTTGAGTAATTTGGCAGCCGATATTCCTTACCGAACCTCGGACACCTGTGTTTTAAATATAACACAACTTATAACTATAACAAGTGGTTTTTTCAATATCGAGAGTCATCTTCACAGACATAACAAACAGGTTAAGTTTCCAGTAATTAATTTATAGTTAAATCTACACAAAATATAAAATAAACAAGAGCAAATAAATATTACACGCATAGTCATATTTATTATTGGACATTTAGGTAAATTTATCGTTGCAAATATTATAGTCTCTGTCTATGAAAAAGTCAGTAAACATAAACAGACAGTAACGTGTTCGATAAACATTATTTCATTCCTAAAAAATCCAGTCCATACCAATCTTCATGTATCTTTAATTAACAAATGCTATTAAAAATACTATTCTCACTCATATTTAACATTTTCACCTATTTAAAATATTATGTATTTGCATCATATGGCACTTAAAGCAAGGAAAACCTAATAATTGCAAATATAACCTTAAAAAGTAATATAACACATAGTCCTAGGTGGGCTCAATTAGAATAAAGTAGATCGATATAATTTACTAAGACTAAATTTAAAACTAAGTTTGTAAAATATCACATGACAATAAATTAACACAGTAAAATAGGAATAAAAACCGAGAATAAGTTTCATTAAGACTAGCGTAATAGCATTTTCGCCGGTATTGATAAACATGTGTCTAAATAGGGTGAATTAAATTGATTTTTAATCACAATAATATGCACATACAATGCAATAATCAAATGCAAAATCACCATACTAACAATTGTATGGATATAATGTGAGGATATTCTTTCTGATTGCATTCAGTTCTATAAGGGTGTAAGTGTAAACATATTTAACTCTACAACTTCTGTAAATACCTGACCTCATTGTTTGGTCCGCATACGCCTAATTTGAGAAATCAAAGCACCAATAGCTAGATCATGAATAGAAATACTTAGTAACACATTTTAAACATTGTTTTACTTGTGCCCTTATCAAATTGAATAATCAACGCGGTTAATGATCCTCTAAACAAGTTTATCGTGTCGATAAAAAACCGTCTGACTAGATTTCCACTATTGGAATATGTTGTTATAACCCTATAACGAAGATGATTAGTACTGTGCAAGAATGTACGACATCTTTACAGCTAACATTAATTTAGAATCGACCAAAAATTTATTGAAGAAAGAAAGTAGATATAAAAACTTTATACGTACACATACTCATAATTAGACTCAAACCAGAACGCAAACCTTTCGCTTGTATTGGCCTATGTATTAAGGCTTTACTGTATAAGATGCAACAGCAAAATAATGAATAGGAGGTTTGAATATATGTATGTTGATTTCAGTCACACAAGTTGCCGATATTAGTAATGCAAATCCAAAAGTAACAAGGCCGGGACTGCATCTAGACAGCTATCTTTCGCTGGCTCACAAGATCCTTGGAGGTGGAGTTATAAGCGTTGAGCATGCGTTGGCGTGTCATCTCAGCCAACATCTCCACGTCGCCGTGGGTCATGCCACAGGTCGAGATCGGTGGCAACGTGGTCACTATCACCTTACCTACAAATATATTTGCATTTAAATAGCATTACCTAGAAAGTTATGCGCGTTTTTATATAATTACCTAAAAGTATGTGTGCGTTTCAATATAAAAGTCTCCCATCCCGGAGGTTTGGATTGTGTTACCGATACATTGGTTGTAAAGTATAAACCATATCGTCAAAAATCTACATATGTTCCTGTCATATGACATGTTCGTGCACCACTTTCTTTATCTTTCTGATTTGGATAAGAGCATTTTATCACGAATGCTACCTGTTCCGTGGTTCGGAATAAATGTAAAACCGTACCTTCCCCTTCTAGGTGGTAGGGTTAAGCCTATCCGGGTTGTAACCATAGCATTGGATGAAAAGATGATCGAAGCGGCAATGAAAAAATGTCCATGTTTTCCATCCAGTTCAATTCAGCCGTTGCTCCATAGAGGGAAGGTTCTGGCATGGCACCTAAGTCCTTTGGGAATGCGTTCTGTTAGGTTATCATGACTGTGGGTGTGGTACAAGTCATTAATGTCCAGTAACATAAAAAAAAAACTGCTACCAGCAGTCGTGAATACTTATGAAATTTATATAATATAAATTTATATAAATATAAATAATAATACTTTTGTAATTTCATACTTCATGTACTCTAAAACATGTAACCCTGCTGCCGTACTAGAATTTATATGGATGGATGAAAGCCAATCACTTTTTTACGCTTTTGCACCACATCATCATTGACATTTTTTTTGTGTTATCGCGCTCTAATTACAATAATTCAATAGCGATAAAAATAGTATGAATGATTACATGAGTAAGAAATGCCAGGGCTTTTAGTGGTGGTCCCTTAGTCCCTTAATTTTTTTGTGGTACCTTAAAGTCCCTTTTTTCTGAAATTGGTCCCTAAAGTCCCTTTTTAGCAAAAATGATATCATGTTCAGCTGTATGACTGTTCACACCAATTCAGAGTTAGGCAGTCGGTAAGAGTGACCTCATTTTTAGTATTATGTTATTTCATCACATGGTGAAAGCATTATTTTCTTTTTAGAGGACACATTGGTACTTTAACTCTTAAAAAAACCTACAAATCACCCCCATAACATGCATTTGCGCTACACCAGAGTTTGCGGAAACCTAAAAACTAATAAAAAAATATATGCATGGCTAACAAAGGGAAGCTATCAGCACACAACACAAGGTTGAACAGAACTAAATGGAAGGAGAACATCTGCGACTGGCTCACGTGGCGACGCCGTGGCGAACTGGGAAACTAGCGAAAGGTTGCTACTATTAAAATAGTATCCCCTTATTTTTTTATAAATACATTATTATTCATGATTTCACAACTAAATACTTCGATTTTATTCATAATTATTTAAAGTTTTCAAAAAATAAAAAAATACCAATATTCATTTGTCGCTACGCTCTAATCTTTAACATCTGAACCTTAACCTGGTCTACGTTTCAGATGAAGGTAATAATCGTAGCCATTAATAAAAAACCTGATTTTCAGAAAAAAAATCATTGTATTTAAAATCTATCCTAAGTTAGTATAATGCAGGTGTAGTATGCTTGTTCCCTGGGAACCGTTAAGCAATTGTAGTGGAAAATACGCAAACAATTCGTAATGACGAAATATGATGAACATTTTGATTTATCATTTTAAAATGAAGGAATTGTTTTCGCAAAAAAAATCTATGCCAAGCTCCTAAAAGGGCAATCCCACAGACACTGGTCTTTGATTCATTCTATTCATCCAGCAAGCTTCTAAAAAGGAGACGGAGTACCAATTCGTTTTAAATAGGGTTACATGTCAACATTCAACCCAGTGAGGGGCAAACTAAATATAAAATGCTTCCCAACAACATCTTGTTGATGATGTTGTTGTAGAACCATTTATAATATTATTGTTTCTATTATATTATTGTGGTTGTATTTAACTGAGCAGCTCGTAGCCTAGTGGCGCGGGGACTGGCCTAGCGTACCAGAGGCCTGGGTTCAATTCCGACATGCACCACTGTCTTACTCTTTCCGAGTTAGATAAGTGCATTTCGTCACGAATGCGAGCTGCTGCATGGTTCGGAATCCATGTAAAACTGTAGGTCCCCTTCCCATACTAGGTGGTAAGGTTTAAGCCCGCCCGGTTTGGTTCCATCGCATTGGATGAAAAGATGGTCGAAGCGGCAATGAAAAATTGTCCGTGTTTTCCATTCAGTTCAATGTAGCCGTGCTCATAAAGGGAAGGTCCTGGCATAGCACATAATTCCTTCGGGAATGTGGTGTATTGGGCTAATATCATAACGGTAGTTGTGTGGTATTAGCCACCCATGTCAGGTCGCATAAAAAAAAAATTAGCTCATGAGGTCCCTTAAGTCCCTTTTTTTCGGATTATAGGTCCCTTTTTCCCTTTTTTTGAGATCTCTAACCGCTAAAAGCCCTGAATGCACAATTCACGGGTGAATCGCATTCACCTGTGAATCCACGGTGACTGAATTCAAGATTACCTTCTGCTCACCTGGTTCAAACGACTTGGTGACGTCGTCGAGAAAGTAGTACTGGCTGAAGACTACAGGAATGACGGGAAGCTGCGAGTCAATGGCCAAGTAGAATGCTCCCTTCTTGAACGGCTGCACTGTGCCCGTGTTGTAGCGCGCACCCTCAGGGAAGATCCACAGCTTCGTCTGCGAGAGATAGAGACATTCGTTCCGATGACTTTGATACAAATTATATATAGATGCATATCCGCTAGGTAGAGTACCGTTCAGAGTACCTTTGGTCTCAGCACAACCACCCATGGTGCCTCTTTGATCGTGGTTTCGCGAGGCGAGCTGCTTGGATTTTCTGAGCACCTTTGGTCCTTTGACCTATTCCGGTTGGTTTTTCATTATAAAAAAGACACTAATGCTTTGATTGTATCCTCATTTTATTCTGTGGAGGTCTCAAAAATAATTCATTATTTAGTTTAAAAATGGTTATACACATAATACGCTGGCGCTGCTTGGATTTTCTGAGCACCTTTGGTCCTTTGACCTATTCCGGTTGGTTTTTCATTATAAAAAAGACACTAATGCTTTGATTGTATCCTCATTTTATTCTGTGGAGGTCTCAAAAATAATTCATTATTTAGTTTAAAAATGGTTATACACATAATACGCTGGCACGCATTTACATATCTTTTGTACTTGAAATATTTTCAAAGTGCTATTTCAGTTTTCCACCAAGGTCCAGCTTCGTACTTTAATGGGAGTGTGAAAAAAATACTGGTATTCAATGGCCTCATACTTTGTACTTGACAAATTCCATCACCACTGTTCAAATGTTGAATGGTGCTACACGTTTGGTAGTTAATAAAAACGGTCCTGGATTATTTAGACTAACTAAGGCCATGTCATGCCAAAATACATCTACCTACCTAGTTTCTACACACAAAGCAATTTTCAGGAGGTCGAACGTCGGGCACAGCTTAACATGGAATAAGTACTGGAGCTTAAGGTGGCCCAAACCGGCGGGACTAACTCATTCACGGGCACTGTACAAAACAAAACCAGGCAGGAGGCCTTTACCTGCAGAGGGGTTCTTACAGAATAATCAATAACTATCCTAAGTAAAAATGGTAACTAACCAAAATTCTGTCAGAAATAAAATAATTTTTATTTTATTTATTATAAGGCCATGTTATTAAATAGTAAGTTTGGAAGAATACAGGTACGATAGGGAGTAGAGTCTCTGACAGGACAGTCGTCTGAGAGGTCTGACAATCTGCTAAGTACAGTTGTTATGATTGTATTTTATAGTTTAACCCGCTGGCTTCTGTTGGGTCTTTATCAGCTGATGGCGCCAAAATCCACAAAGGGTGAAGTAGGGTAAATCTGGCAAGCGGGAATAATATCTAATATATATTTTTTACAATTTGAAATATACCTAGCTAGAACCTTAACTAAAATCCCATTGCAATAATGTACCGTACTGATAAACCATGAGTGAATAAAATATGATTATCTAAGAGTTAAAAGTACCTTTTCGTTCTTAACTCTCTCGGTAGCCTGCTTCATTAGGTGCCTGGCTCGGTCCGTCTGCAGCCGGTCAATGAAAACGAGCCCGCACAGCCACGCTCCAAACCCGAACGCGCCGGCAAACATAAGTGGCCGCTTTGCTACCACCGTGCAGCGTCGCATCCGTGGCCACATTTGGAACATACCTGTAGGGTCAAATGCATTATTTAGTTTCCATGTCCATGTGTATGTCTTGATGAAATAACAGAACAGTAGCAATTTCACTTTCATTTTGAAAGCAATATCTACATAGAAAACAGCTAATTTTGATTGAAAATAAACAGAAACTTTTTGGGTTTGTACAGATCTCACGGTATCCTGTCCAACCTCTTATTTCCTTAATGGGAAAATTATGATGAAATCATTTATAATTAGGAGAAGTAATCATATTTGTAATTTGTTAAAATGGCTCTACATGTTATTAAGTTTTGTCAACCGAAAGATGGCATAATTTGAGATGCACAAAAGTTTTAAGCATGAGATTAACCGACCGAGAATGTCGAGAGAACTCTGGTGGTTGGAGACCACGATGCTGCACTCATCGTTGTCCCAATGCTCGAGCCCTCGAAGCTCCCACTCGATGCCAACAATGTAAGAGGCGTACCGGCACACCCTGGCTGCCAGGCTGCAAGCACAAATGCAGTGTCGACAAAACATTTACTCGAATGACTGAAGTTTAAAGCAAAAAAACAAATGAAAAAAGTATGTTTTTTAAGTGTCGGAACCCACACACCACATGAGAAGTTGAGCGTTTTCTCATTACACGATCACGTCACGTCTACGATTTTGGCGCGGGAAGACATGATCATAGAACAGCGACGCGATAATGATTTTTGAGCTCACCTTTCACTCTACGCGACCCCACGTCACTTCATGGCAAGACAAAGCCGTCGCCGCAGCCGCGTTTGTGGATGCTCTATCGTTTGTGTAACAGAAGAAAAATCAGCAATGAGAAAAAAAATATTTTTGTTACACCCAATACTAAAAAGAAGATATTTAGAGGGATCTCATTATTGTAGTGTCTTCAATCTAACCAATACAATAAAAAAAAACAAGATAATTCATTCATAATGTAGAGTGAGGCCACAATATACTAATACAACAGTACACGCACGCAACAGTCACAGCAATATTGTGCTGATCTCTCGGGGAAGTTACTAGTAGACGTCCACATCACGACATCTTGCTTGTCGACGGTAGGACGTTGATGTTAGACATGTAATATGAAAGGTGTCCATATATTTTTGCCTCCACCGTGGTTGCCAGGACGACGTGACGTTATCGTGTATAGAGAAAACGGCCGTTGGATGCATAACTCACATTAGGTTAGTTACGTCGCGCGGGTATAGAAGCACCACGGGAATCAACACGGTGCATGATGCCATCACGTAGCTGTAGTAAAGGAAGAACTTGAGATAATAGCGAAACGCATCGCTTTTCTCGTACAAGAAGGGCAGCGTAAATATGAAGCCGGCAAGGAAGAGCTCAGGATAAGAGTACGCTGACACCATCGCGTCCACGGTGACCAGCCTGCCGAGAACAGCAAGCAGCAGCGGTAGAACGAGCGACAGTGTTGCAGCTGCAGCCCAATGCTCAAGCCCATATACAGAATATAGGTATAGGTAATACTGGTACTTCTCAAGCTGCAGCTATCCGTTAATATTATATGTTCTGTGGCTGCAGCAATTTTTTTTTTGTTTATCCAATGGACAGGCCAAAGCTCTCGCTATACAGCCTTCTCTTTATTGTATCTTATGGATTGTAGTCAATTCTGGAGTCTCATGTAGTTAAATATTTTCTATTGTCTCATGTATATATAGAAATATGGGTTCAAAGTTGGTCGGTTGACTTAATATCTTTTTCAGGTCTAGCGGGATTTTTTCTCTTTCTTTGTATGTAATTTCTAAGCATTTATATAGTTTTTCTCTTTGCTCATCAAAAGCACAGCAATGAAAGAAGAGGTGGTCCAGGGATTGATCAGCTAAGTTGCGGTGTGGGCATACGGCGGTGTCGATAAGGTTTAATCTGTAAAGATGGGATTAAAAAGACAATGTCCGAAACGTAGACGACAAATTGTTGCATAATATTTTCTTCTTTTTGGTAATGTTTTATTGAACCAAGGTGGTTTCCCAACTAAATCGTTTATTTCGGCGTACCAACGACCCGTATTGGACATTTTCCATTGTTCGGTCCATTCGTGGAAAATTTCCTGTTTTATTTTCGTTACAAATTCCGATTGCGGTAGGGCAACATTCTTAATATAGCAAATATTCAGGTTGCTGTCAGCTATCGTTCTAGCTAGATAATCTGCAGAATCGTGTGGCTTCAAATTTATGTGGCCGCAAATCCAGAAAAAACATATTTCGTAGCCTTGCTGTACCAAGGAAAAGTGTTTATCCCGTATTTGGTGTATGACATAGTGAGCATTGGCATCTAGTTTCGTATTCTGTAGGGCTCTATGAACGCTCATGCAATCGCTTATTATTACCCACGTATAGTGTTGTTGAACTTCGATGAACTCGAGTGCAATTTGAATTGCCAAAGCTTCAGAAGTGTATATTGATGCAGAACTAGGAATCTTAATGCCATAACCTCTGTAGGTTGTCTCGTCATAGATCGCGCAGCCGACCCCACAAACTGTTTTCGAACCATCGGTATAATAGGTCGGGGAAAAAGTCTTTTCGCATTATAGTATGTATGAACTTGTAATAAAATCTCTTTGGCTATACTATTTGTATCTGGCTGGTTTTGGTATCATTGAAAGTTTAAATTTTAAAGAACATAATTCCAAATTCAAATTAGGAAAATGTGTGATTCTCATTTGTTTTTCGTACTGTCAAAATGAGTGAATCTAATGAAGAAATTCGATACATTTTAAAATTTTACTACAAAAAAGGTAAAAATGCAACGCAAGCCGCGAAAAAAATTTGCGATGTTTATGGACCTAGTGCAGTGTCTGTGAGAGTAGCACAAATTTGGTTTAAGCGTTTTCAATCTGGAAATTTTGATGTCAAAGATGCACGTCGCTCTTGTCGCCCTATTACGGATAAAATGGATGCCATTTTTGAAAAAGTGGAGCAAGATCGGCATATCAGTAGTTACGACGTAGCTGAAGAACTAGGAATTGACCACAAAACAGTTTTGGCGCATTTGAAAAAAACTGGGTACACAAAAAAGCTCGATATTTGGGTACCTCACGAGCTCACTGAAAGAAACCTAATGAACCGTGTACTCATTTGTGATTCTTTATTACGACGTAATGAAACCGAACCATTTTTGAAGAAGCTGATAACTGGTGATGAAAAGTGGATCACGTACGACAAGAACGTGCGAAAAGGGTCGTGGTCAAAGGCCGGTCAAGCTTCACAGACTGTGGCGAAACCCGGGTTAACTCGCAACAAGGTGATGCTGTGTGTGTGGTGGGATTGGAAGGGCATTATTCATTATGAGCTGTTACCACCAGGCAGGACCATCGATTCTGAACTCTACTGCGAACAACTGATGAGATTAAAGCAAGAAGTTGAGAGAAAGCGGCCGGAATTAATCAACAGAAGGGGTGTGGTTTTTCATCATGATAACGCTAGACCTCACACATCTTTAGGCACTCAGCAAAAACTAAGAGAGTTTGGCTGGGAGGTGTTAATGCATCCGCCGTATAGTCCTGACCTTGCACCTTCAGATTTCCACCTGTTTAGGTCTCTTCAGAATTCTTTAGGCAGTGTCAGGTTAACATCACGAGAGGACTGCCAAAACCACTTGTCGCGGTATATTGATCAGAAGTCCCAATATTTCTATAGCAATGGGATCATGTCCCTACCTACAAGATGGCAAAAAGTTATCGAACAAAATGGTACCTACATACTTTAGTTAAATGTAAATAAACCATATTAAAAAATGTTTTGAATTTTCTTAAAAAATGCGAAGAAACTTTTTCCCCAACCTAATATATTCTTCTGTAACCTCTGTAACTTGAAATTTGTTCTAAAAATTCTTCTTTACACTCCAAGTTTTCGTCTATTTGAATTGGAATTCCGTAGAATTTGCTGTCATATTTTCCCAAATAGCAAGGAAAGTTGAAATTGGCTTGTATTTCATATTCATTTTCGTAGTGTAATATATTTGAAAAGTCTCTCAGGATGTAAGGTTGATGACTAGGATCGGATGGGATGGAAAGGAGATGTTGAATTTTGGTTAACAAAGGATGATTTGATATGGATAGAAGCTTAAAAAAAAATTTAATTTCAGATATTTGAAGCGGATTCTCAGTGGAGGAATGTTACATTCTACTTGCATGTATACTATGGGAGTTGACATCATCGCTCCAGTTATTAAATCAAACTTGACAGGAATGACAGTTTTGACGTTTTTAAGGTGAGGTCGCTCAGGGGTTTTCTTTCCCATTTAGTAACTGTCTTTAATGCAAATAGGGGATGGCCAGCCAAAATGTTTTACAAAATATGGCGCATGCGTACGCGCTTTTTAGCCCCGGTTGGACGAAGAAACGGCTGAGTTAATCTATGTTCAAATACGTCGCTTTTAGTGAACCGCATATAGTTCCTTCCATACTGTCAAACACAATTTTTTGTCCTTTCGTGCCGGACAAAAAATCAAAAGTCAACATCAATGTATGATTAAACACGTCACTTTGTGTTGACAGTATGCCAGGAGGGATATCTTGACCACATTTTTTTTCTTGCACTCTTAACAATAAAACTCCGTCGTTATTTAAATTACTCTCCGACTCTAAAATTGCTCTTCCGACTAACATCAATACGCTACTAACCATTGATCAACTCTCAGTACTTAATATTCTGTCCAAATTTATCAGAAACAATGATATTAAATTATAATTCACTGCTTTTTGTAAATAGTTAAGATTTATTTTATCCTCGTATGTGTAATATTTTTATGTTGTAATGTTTATTTTTTATGTGGGATCTTCCAATATATTCCGTTTATTTAATTTGTTTAAACCGAAGTAGGTATTATTGTTTTTATACTTAATTTAAAGTTTGTGAAAGAATTTGCGAAATTTCTCAAAATATTTGGCATTCATATAATCTACTCCAAATTATTCATCCATTACCTCATTAAAAGTATTCGCGTAAAATACTGAAAAAGACCAAGTGAACCTCGACACTGGCAAATTGTCGCTCTTATAACGACAGAGGCCACTGAGGAAGAAAAAAAAATGCGTGAAAGAAAATATATTCTGTGGCAGCGGTATTTTATTCCGGAGAGCGGTGTTCTCTCAAATGTATGTACACAATACACAACGCATTCTGCGGAGACTGCTGGAGTTATCGTGTAGTGCATCTTAATCCGTGGTGGAGTGGAGCACGTCCGTAAAATCGGTATTTCAGCCGTCGTATCCTGTGCCAGTTCCATGGAACTGCAAGTTTACATCGCTTGTTTGTGCGAGTTCATCAAATAATGTGCGAAGTTTTAACTAAAAAGTAATAAAAAATGAACTGGTTTCCACTTTAGTTGGTGGACTTCGCACCGCAGTGTTGCTCGGCGGTGGCGTCATGGAAGCAGAAGATGATGAATACTACGCTGAGAGCGCATACAGCTACCTCACCCTGTGCGGTGAGCCGACAGTAGTGGAGGGGCTCAAGTTCGCAAAGGACCTCATCCTGGCAAACTTGTCACTGCGCCTGCTCATCCAATATATCAGTTTCCCTCACAACGTCCGTCACAGCCTCTCGCTGGTTTTTGGCGGATTCCTCTTGTATAACAACATCGGCGGCGCCCTGCTGTGGGTGGCAGCATTGGCCGCTGGCTCCTACGCGACACTGCTCGCGCTAACCCTGTTGCTCAAAAAGCGTCCCGGTATCACCACATCTTCGTTTGTTGTACTTTTCCTTCTCATATCTGAGTTTGTGGTCATCGAGCCCAAGATGTGGCAGCAGATCCGTGGAGTTCAAATGATTTGCGCCATGAAGATCATATCGGTTTCTGTGGACCTGGACCGGGGACTATTCAAACGGATACCAAACCCTGTGGAGTTTGCTGGATACATACTTTGCCCTGCAAACTGTATCCTTGGGCCCTGGATCTCATTTCACAAGTACGACCAATACCTCGATGTGCGATTCCTAACGAGAAACTGGTTTAAGTTCATAGCGATGCATCTCTTTATAGGCCTACTGTGCCTTGTGCTTTCTAACTGTGTAATACCTTGGTACATAGCGGACAACTCGGGCAAATGGGCTGTAGCGTACAGGGATGCACAAGCGTTTCGTGCGTCGCATTACTTTGTATCGTCATTGTCGGTGGTATCAATGGTGAGCGCAGGGTTCTCCCTGACACCGGATTGCCAGCTTGATCTGCAGGTGACACGGCCATTATACATTGAAATTCCTCGCTCTCTGGTGCAAGTGGTAGTGTGCTGGAATATTCCCATGCACCAGTGGTTAAAGAACTATGTATTCAAAGCGTGCCAGCCTCACGGACAGTTCTTGGCTATATTCATAACATATGTAGTATCATCTCTTCTGCACGGCCTTAACTTTCAACTTTCAGCTGTCTTGCTCAGTGTTGGAACATTTTCGTACATTGAATACAAAGTGCGTTCAAAAATATCAACAATATTAAATGTATGTTGTTTAGTAAATCCCTGCTTGAAGAACTGCACTCACAGCTACAAGAACAACAGTCTCCGCTGTAGATTCTTAAATATCTTATTCTCCTTTCTTGCTGTCTTGCACTTGGCCTATTTAGGTGTAATGTTTGAGGCGTCATTCTCAATACAGGAGTCTGGATATTCGTACAGCCACACCCTCAGCAAATGGGAAAATCTAAATTTTGCAAGTCACATTACTGCTGCCTTTACTTACCTTATATACCTTCTCATTTGATATTTTGAGTATTAGAAGGTTGTGTACAATGTAGGTAGATGCCGACTTAAGTGGTCATAAAATGGTCATGCCGTTCTCAATACCTGTATGATTACATTTTTTAATTTATTTATTGTCTGAAGCGGAGTTTGATCTCATTTTATGATTTTTTTTTTATGTGGATGACTAATACCACACCTACTGTCATGCTATTAGAAATATTGCATTGTGTATTATACCTTGACTCTGATTTGGCAAATCTAAAGTAAAATCCAAAGCATACCATGGTGCAAAGATGTCTTGACAGCCTAGTGGGGGTGGTACCCAAGGTAAATTAACTCTCTGGGTGAACAGGTGAATAATTCAATCTGACAAAGGGTGCCATGTGAACTAAAATTTACCAGTTAGCATGCAACCAAATGTCAGTTTTAATCATTGACTTTCCTATTCACTTGGCGAGTTTATTTACCATGGTAACCCCTCCCTGAATATCAGTACCCGAAGTCTCAGTTGTCACCTACATTGGCGTTACGGCAAACCGTCAACTGGCGTTTTCATTGAGAAATTGAAGAGCGCGCAGTGGGCGTTAAACGAACTAACATTTGCGAGTCCGAGCTTGATTTGACAACTTACTCAACGTTGCCGTTTACGTCCACTCCGCGTTTTCATACAAATCGGAAGTCTGAGTTTGACTTTGACTTACTTGACGGCTTGAAGAAGTAAAAACCACAGAATATCTAGTAAAAACTTGTATGGAGTTCGACGTTTTTACGGAACTTCGAAGTTACATAAACGCCAATTTTGGTGAGAATTGAGACTACGGGCCCTGAATTGAACATACATATATGTATTCCGAAAGAGTTCATTTTGTTGTGAGAACTAAGATTTTCAACATTTCTTTAAATGATTTAATCACAAATTTCATCACTCAAGTCTTCCATGACAGTGTTGCAAAGACACAAATAGCATAACATAGCACCTGGTTCAGTCAGATGTTACCTACAGGTCATTGTTTCCCATGCATGCGAGTGATAACTGATTGCAAGTCATTCAGCAAAATTGGCATTCAAACTTTTTCATACCTATTACAAGATCAGTGAAAGATAAGATTCCACTGTTTACCGTTTTGCTGTGCAAAAAGCTGAATGGGCAAAAGACAAATGGAGCATTCAAACAATATGAGAACATATCTCCTTAAAAAATTGCTTAAGAAATCTTAAAAACTAGATATTTGCAAAGCCGACATATTTGCATCGCAAAGAAGTGACTCTGGACCTAAGAAAACTTACGAACATAAGCACTGATAACCAACGATAAATTTTCACGAACTTTCATATTAAGGCGGAAGGCAGATAGAAAAATACATGAAAAGAAAAACCACCAACTGAAACAATATCTATGGAAAAACAAGACATATACTACGCTTAGTATTATAATTCATAAACATTTTGAGGCATCCTAATTTCAAAAGCGAAAACATGTAGTTAAAGCTGTCAATGTCTTGGTTTCCTTTACTGGTGAACTATGGTTAAAAAAGGGTTCAGCTTCCAACACTAATGCAACTTCCAACACTTGTGTCACTAGACAAGTAGCATAGTTTGCATGGATGACTCATCGCCAAGCGAAGACCTACACACAGCTTCAGTCTGCACAGCCAATGACCTGTAATTGACATCTAACTGGACGATGTACCAGAGGTTGCATCGTGAATCCTGACGATGCTCTGCAACGTGGAACTTAATAAGTAAGCTACATACTGTTCAACCCTAAATATAAGTAATTTGTCGAACAATAGTGAAAATCTTGTTATTACATATTATGCACATAGCATAGAGATAAATCGGTCGGTAGAGCAGCATGCTTGTAATCTTAAGGACCAGGTGACTTCAAATATGTCAGAGCGATATTTTCCCATTTCTTAGTCAAATTACAGCAAGTGCTTCTAATGTAAATGTCGCAGTCAATTGTAAAATTTATAACAGTCGTTTGTCAGTCGTGACTGCATTGCTTTTAGACCTTCACAGTAAATAAACTCTGCAGTGGTATCCAGCATCGAGTTGATCCTAATTATTTAAGACTCAGTGATAAATATATTTTAAATGGGATTACTTTTTACTTAGACTCTTAAGCATTTATATATGTATGTACAAACGGCATCACCCCAGACACCACACATTGGTCTTTGACCCACATATGTTTCCTTGCAATTGCCAATGCCTACTTAGGCGCTGAGGGTGATCCGTACTTCGAATAAACATTTCGTAAGGGATCATCAATAAGAAATAAAAACATTTGAAATAAAAAATATTAACAAGGACACTATTGTTTTTCATTTGATAATGCTCAAGTGTTTTGAACTTTGCGCATCTTAAGGTGGCCTAACCCGGCAGGACTAACTCATTCGCGGGCACGGTACAAAATCGTGCTATTGCGCTCTGGGACCTTCACTGTTTTAAAGAAAAAGACAGGCTCCGTTATGAGGAAGATGCAATATGTCCACAAAGCAGACAATGTGCATAGTGTATGATTTGGTAAGATATACGAAAATTTTAATTACAAAACGACTTATAGCTAAAAGTAAACCACAACCGCTGTAGTCAAAAATCTTAACAAAAACCAAATAGATTATAAATCTTAATTAAATAAGCTATGCCTGATGACTAATCTTTTTAAGATGTTCTTACTTTATCATTGCGTAATCCACCTCCAAAGTTATTGTATAAAATGCGCGAAAAATTCGAACTTTCGGACCTTATAACTTAGAAACCAAACACAATTGTACAATGCCAACGGTCATCAGACATCTAGTTCGATCAAATAAAGCTATTTTGAGCAAAATTTTAGATCTCTGACAAGAAATATGGGCGTAATCTTCTTTCCCCGTTTGTATGGGGAGTTGAGCGGGTTGGGCAACCTTAAGTTATTTTAAGGCTTTCACCCTTAGCATTAAGAGGGCCCTTCCCAACTGGACTAACTTATTAGTGGTCACGGCACCAAATCGTGCCATTGCGCTCTGGCACCATCTCTGGTTAAAAAAGAATGCAGGCTCCGTGATGAGGACCCAACATGTCCACAAAGCAGGCAATGTGCAGTGTTTTATTTGGTTGAATCTACAATTACAATTACAAAACGACTTATAGCTTAAGGCTCCAACTGACTCCAGCGTTTTGCAAACAAACGATAATGAAAATCGAGCGCAACGAAGGAAAATAAAGGTTTTTGGCCTTTAAAGCCTACTTTCTAAAGTAAAGTAATATATGTTTCAAGTTTCACTAGATAAATATGTGATCTTGTACCACAAAAAGGAAAATTGTCTAACTAATTTATAGTTTCCGAGCGCCGGTTTGAAAACATAGTAAAAACTTAGTAAATAGGTAACATTTTTTTTTAAAGAATACGAGCAACTCATTAAAACCGTTTTACGATCATACACTAGATAATAGTCTAAACTTTGATATTGCGATTTTTCTACCGGTGATTATTATTAACCGAACCTAAGATAAAATAAAAATTCACTCAAAATATTGGAGGTAAGCGTCATATGGAGTCTTAAAGTAAATCACAAACAAAAATGTTTTAAATCTTCATGCAGTAAGCTAGATTTGATGAATAAGATTTTTATTTATCGTTGAGTAATCCATGTCCAAAGTTATTGCATTAAGTGAGCAAAAAATTCGAACTTTCGTACTTCATAGCTTAAAACCAAACACAATTTTACAATGCAGATGCTCATCAAGCTTTATTCAGTTAAACTAGATAGTTCGACTGACTATTTAGTTTGCTGGCAAGAAATATGTACATGATCTTCTGTCCACGTTTGTAAGGAGAGATGAGCGGGAAGGTGAATTTCCCACAGCTTTCTGGGCCGTATCGTATAGAATGCATTAAAGGGTAATCTATTTAATGCAGAGGTTCTCAAACTTATTTTGTCTAACGCCCACTTTGAGAATCCATTATTTACCAGGGCCCACAAAATGTTTAGCTTTACAGCATCATAAATCACAATCACTACTTTAATAAATTTAATTTAATAATTTATTTATAGTGTGCCACATGAGTTTACATTATTTATTTTTTCTGAGTTCTTATGAGGCCAATTAAACGAAACTTATTATTCTGCAAAATTATAGATGTAGTGTAGTCAGTACTGAGTGTAGTACGTAGGTATGTTTTCATTTTAGTTTAAAGTAAATGCTACACTACACTAAGGGTGACAACTGGCGAAGAAAAACAGGAGACCGCACAATTTGGCGAAGTCTGGGGGAGGCCTATGTCCAGCAGTGGACAACAAAAGGCTGAAGAAGAAGAAGAAGACTACAAAATATTAGAAACATATAAAATTACACGTAACAATTTCTGGTATATACCATCTTCAAACTTACTAAAGAATTACTAACCAGGTTGAGAGAATGGCCCCCAATCAAGCTAATGCTTGCTGAAATGCTTCTTCCACACGAAAAGTATGATATGATCTTAATGATCAAGGGAAAAACACAGATGTAACTATAGAAAAGCGCTATTTTGGTTATATCGATGGTCTACCAGTGTAAGCAAAATATATAAACACTAAAGAACAACAAAATCAACCAGGAATTATACGCTGATGAATGGCACAGCATCCATGCTAGTGAATCCTAAATCTTCTGTAAATAGTCAATCGTTCGTCTCCGGAATGCTAGTGGACCATCAAGGAGTAGCCTTTTTTTATGTACCTGGACATGGATGGCTAATACGAAACTGACCGTCAGATATTATCCTTAACAGGACCTTCCTTATGTTGTTCCCCTTTTGCCTAATGGTTTCTTGCCGCCCCTTATTCACATTAAACAAAAAGATGGTAGTGGTATTTCTATTGCCCCACCTCAAACCTTACTCAAGATGGTTTTTTACTACATCTTCTTGGGCGCCTTTGTCAGATAAAACCAATTTTTTTGGGATTAAAACAAACAGGGAGTCTGAATTGTTTTGTCCAACAGTACGTGGAGGCTTGGCAAGCACAGTGTGCATACAATGTGGGCCAATTAAAAAATATTTAATACAAGCACGAGACTACCAATTGTGGGGAACGGCTTATTTACGAGATACCTGTTCATTTTGCAGCTTGTCGTTCACGCGAGTTGCTATGCATATTTCGTGATGAAGGTAGAGGGGTAGAAGAATTGTAGCGTCCGCCGCGCCGCCTTATGACGTAACGATACCAGGGGCGAGATTATCTTTTTGCATTGAGTGCGAGACAAGGACGCAACGGCATCGCTCCCAGCAAGGTGCGAGCGAGATGCTGCACCGGATCTCGGCACTGGTGCACAAACAGCGCCGTTTGAGTTAAATTCGTTAGACACAAGACAAGGACGCAACAGCAGCGCTCCCAGCAAGGTGCAAGCGAGATGCTGCACCGGATCTCGCCACTGGGGCCTTAGCGACGCCGATTGGGAATGTCGAAACACGCGGCAATCCTCCGCCGCGCCGCCCGCGGGACACGGGCAGAAGCGGGCAGCACCTTGAGACGCACGGTCGCGCCACGTGCTCCGACGAGTGCGGGTCCCGAGGCCGCGGAGTCAGGCGACATTAACAAAAACGTGAAAACTTTCGCTCCCAAAGTTGGTTGAGCTGTCCGCGTACCACCCTTCGCGAATATCGGTGCGCCCGCCGTGCCGCCGTGTTCCGTATCCGTGTGAGCAGCCGGGCGTGATCTACTTCGAGGCCACACCCACGCCTTCCGATGTCTTCAGCCCGTGGACCAGCAGCCACAGCTTCCGCCGTGCCCTGTCACAGTCGCCGGTCCGACATCTTCAACACGTAGACCCACCACCACAGCGTCGCCGTACGCCTGCTGGATCCCCGCACGGTACCTATACTCTAACGCCAGCCCCCCCCCGTAGAAATCTACGATGAAACCGCAAAGAGCGTCTATCAGGACCACCCATTGAAGCAGAACACCGCCCATTCGACTACGCACGACCTCGGACCCACCCCGAGCTCCCGGCATGGAACCCCGGCCATTTGGATATTAGGTTAGGCTAAGGCCGTGTTAGAACACCGCCTTGATTGTTAATTATTTATAGTCTTCTTTGTGCTTCTAAATATAGGCTATTTTAGGTAGATGGTTAGATCGCCACAGCCCAATTTTCTTAATTTGTAGGTGTCTTAAATAGGACAATGCCAGGGTGTATTTTTGATTGTCTGTTTGTGTTTTGTGCCTCAAACGGTCTATAATTTATTACATCTTTTTTTGTACCTACTGTAGTCTGTTAATTCGCTATTCATCGATTCCCTACAAATTCACCCATTCCCAACCTGTGAACAGCCTCCCCCACACGCTGCAGAGCTGCCACCAAGTACATTCATGAGATCCCTCCTCTACACATCACACTTTATACACCGGCGTAACCACCTGGATATCTTGTAGCCTAATTAAATTACAACGAACCACCGGAAGATCCCTGGGCCCTTGAAACCCTATATATGTCTGTCGGTCTGTCCGTGGCAACCACTCCTACTTACTCATTTCTCCTAATGCATCACACCCTTTAAATTAACAAGGCTACAATTGGCACCCGAACTGGTTTATTTTAATTTCCTATTTGTATATATTAATTATATTTATTTTATTATGGTACGCCTCACTTGTTTTATACACTACAAATTAACTCTCCATTTCAGCCCTGACGGTAAGCAAATAGCGAATTAACAAAACTGAATATTAAATGTGTCAATAACGAGTTGTGTCCACCAACGTAATAGGTATATAGGTACTTACGCACGTTATTTCATTTTAGAATATCGAGTCTTGCAATAGCGCACGAAAGCGGTAACTCTCGCTCTTATAGGTGTGCACTGTTTCCTTAGGTTTTTAGGTCATCATATGTTGGAAGCCGAGAGCAGAGCATATTCTTTGTCCTTCCCTCATTTCTTATAAATATAGCTTATAGCACGTTGCGCGTGGAGAGCACGCGAGCACGTGAGTACGCGACCAGCCAGTCCCTCGATCCGGAACTTCTTGGGTTAGTATGAAACAACGAAATATAAAAAACTGAAATGTGCTGTTTTATTTAAGTGTATAATTTTATGTGTTCTTGATGCTCATGTATTGTGTGTGTAAATAACGTGTGTAAATTTTTTTTTCTTCTCGCTTTAATCTCTTGCGTTGACCACGTAGGTTATATTTGAAAGTCAGGTTAACTACGTGTCTATTGTTAATCACTCATTAAAACAAACCTTAATCTGTAGTTATCAGGCTTTCGTCTCGTTCGATCTAGTCGCGTCTCGAGTTAACGGAAATTTACGTAAATTTTTTTTTAACTCATTTTTAAGTAATTTATTATAGGTACCACAAAATGGAAAGCCAGGACCATTCTGTGTTCATTGACATGCCAGAGGACCAATTAATGATGTATGACAATCAATCCATAAATTCACAGTCGGAGGTTAATGTTGTAACACGTAGTGGTGGTGATTATGGACCCAGTTTTTTTTCCTTGGATAACGAATCCAACCAGTCATCTTCAAGTACCGTGGTAAAACCAGAAGGTCTCCACGAAAATTGTGTGTTCAATAAACATTACTACAACTTATCGTCCTGGAATCTAAAATATAGTGGTGAAACAGATGTACGTGAATTCATTGCCCGTGTCGAAGAGCTTACTTATGCGCGGAAATCTAACTATGACATCGTACTGAGATGTTTCATTGATTTGTTGTCGGGCACTGCTTTGAAATGGTTCCGTACCGTGAGGGATGGAGTTACGAATTGGGACCAGCTTAAGAAAGCCTTGTTAGAGGAGTACGATAATATCGACTACGTTTTCGACACGGAATCCCGTATTCGCTCGTTAAAACAAAAACCTAACCAGAAGTTGTCAGATTTTGTAACAGATGTGAATGATTTGGCAAATAAAATCAAGGGTCAAATTTCCGATATCATGCTTTTCGAAATAATAAAACGAAATATGTTACCTAAGTACAATCAATGTCTGATTTACGGTACGATTAAAAATACTTGCGACCTTCTGGCGTATGGTAAGAAAATTGAACGTTTTAATAATGAGGCCCCCTTCAGTAATATCAAATCAGAGGTGTCCAAAGTTAACAGTTATATTCCTAAAGCCGAGACAGTGTCGACTTCAAACACAAACGCTTGTCTCAAATGTAAAAATACGGGCCATTCTTTTAAAAACTGCCCGAATATTTTAATACCTATCTGCTTTGACTGCGGCAAGCTAAATGTCACGTCCAAAAATTGTCCCACATGTGCCGCGAAAGATAATCAAAATTCGAGGTCTACGCCTCAGCCCCACTCTCGGTTCACATCTCGTGCTGAAGTGTCACACCCACGCAGCGGACAACAATACCCGCCGTGGTTTAACAATAATGCAGGCCAATTTAGTGTTAGGCAACAGAATCCTCCAACTTATATTAACAACGCCAACAATAATAATTTTAATGGCGGTCAACATCCTCGTTTTAGGCCAGTCTATTCAGGCCAATACAATAACTCTTACCGTCCTAGGGGTCAACAATACCGACCTTATTATCCGAACGCGAGTCACCCCCCGGCGACTCACTTTCACTCATCGAACTACGCCGATAGCGCACGCGAGCTGCCGCATAACAATATTCGAGCGATCGAGGCCCCCCCATCCCCCCCTCAATCTTCCGCTTCTCATACAAAAAACGGGTAAACGCACCGGCGACTTATACCTCCTCGGAAGAATGGCATGACTGGTTAAAATTTGTTCATGACTTTCCGAAAGTTAGCCCGGTGCTATCAAACCAACATGGCGATAGGAGGCCTTACGTTCATTTCAAGTTAAATAATAAGGATTTTACAGCTCTATTAGATAGTGGAGCCGAGATAAATGTGTTTGGTAATAATTCACATCTTGAAATACTGAATATGGGATATACTTTAGACGAGTCCAAAATTTGTTCCGCCTCTACGGCAGACGGGACTAAACAATTTAGTCCAGGCTCAATCCATTGCAATATCGTGGTCGACGGCATTGAAATTCCACTTACTTTTGAAGTTATTCCAGAAATTAAATCTGATTGCATTTTAGGCACAGAATTTTGGGAAAAGTCCGGTCTATCAAAAAAAATTTCCGGCTGTATAAATAAAAAAATCACTTTCTCCATTCCGTCAGAATTTCAGATTTCTTCATTAAACATTGATGGGGCCATTAAAAAAATTAAAGATATTATTTCCAGCTTAGATATCATTAAAAGTAAAATTTCTAGCTTTAACAGCCCCCGTTCGAGCAAACATTATAAGTTGTTGGATGAATCACTTACTAAGTTATTGTTAGCTTTGGACGACATTCCGTCTAATAATAACCCGGACATTAAGTCGGCCCGCAAAATAGCCGTCGCTTCTGTGCAAGAGTCAATAGATGTCTTAGAACGCAAAGCGTATCGGCCGAATTCTCCCCCGCCCACCCTCCCTACGTACGTGCCGCTCGCGTCGGTCGGTGAAACCAAGCCTTCTTCCGGAGCGCTCAATGCCACACATCGCGCTCAGAGCGCACAGCCCCCGCATTCTGTTTCTAACGCGCAACAGCTGCATTCTATTTCTAACTCGAGTAATTGTAAACTTTCTCCAGATGAACAATTAATATTAAATAAAACGATAGAAAAGTTTGAGTCCATATCTTTTGAAAAATGTGGCCTAGGTCGAACGCATCTTCTTGAATATGAAATTGATACGGAAGGTCCTCCAATCAAACAAAGGTTCTATCGCATGTCACCCTACAAACAAAAGTTAGTGGACCAATTAATAGATGAAATGATAGACTTGGATGTTCTGGAACCATCATCGTCACCCTGGGCCAGTCCTGTGTTAGTAGTACCCAAGAAGGACAACTCCTTCCGCCTTTGCATGGACTCTCGTAAACTAAACGCTGTTACAAAAAAATGTAGTTATCCTCTCCCTCGCATAGATAACATTCTTGATAATTTAAAGGACGCAAAATATATTTCTTCCATTGACTTATCTAAGGCATTTCTTCAGCTCCCTCTGGCAGAATCGGCTAAGGAAAAGACAGCGATTATCTCACAGGGCCGAGGCTTATTACAATTTAAGGTGGTCCCTTTTGGGCTATCTAACGCACCCCAGAATTTACAACGCCTGGTCGATGCGTTACTACCAGGTGCAGAATTCGATGACCATGTGTTTGGTTATCTAGACGATCTGATAATAATTTCCAACAATTTTGCAGACCATATTTCCTACCTTGACAAAGTTTACGAACGTTTACATTTCGCTAACCTAACAGTTAACCTAAAGAAGTGTGAATTTCTAAAATCTGAGCTGAAATATCTTGGTTACATTATAAACGAGCTCGGCTTAAAGACTGACCCAGCCAAAGTGGAGGCAGTGAAAAACTTTCCAACACCCAAATGTGTCAAAGATGTACGCAGTTTCTTAGGGCTAGCTTCCTATTACCGCCGTTTCATCAAAGATTTCTCTACTATTGCGGCGCCCCTGTCCAAACTCACAAGTTCCATCTCTGAAAAATATTCAAAATTTAATTGGACACCTGAGGCAGAGGCAGCCTTCGTAAAATTAAAATCCGCCCTCACTTCAGCCCCAGTTTTATGTGTTCCTAATTTTGAAGCCCCCTTTTTCCTCCACTGTGATGCAAGTTTAGTGGGAATTGGTTCAGCAGTTGTACAAAAGGACGCAAATTTTCAGGAACACCCCGTAGCTTACTATTCGAGAACGCTAACAAAACAAGAGCAAGGTTTTTCTACCACCGAAAGGGAATTACTTAGTATTGTGGAAGCTACCACACATTTTAGACATTACCTAGAAGGAACTCATTTCACGATTGTGACTGACCATGAAAGCTTGAAATGGTTATATAAACTCGAGAACCCCACGGGCAGGCTCGCCCGTTGGTCTACTAGGCTCTCGCAATTCTCCTTTGATATCGTCCACAAGAAAGGCAAACTCCATGTTGTCCCGGACGCGTTGTCACGTATTAAGATCGAAAGTGTAAACTCATCCAACCCAAACGTTCCTATAACTGATGAGTGGTTTTTGAAAATAAAAAATAGTATACAAAAATCACCCGCTAGTTACCCGAACTTTAGGTTGGAAGACGATAAGCTCTTTCGTTTTTGCAAACCTAAATTCAATCTTTTAAATTCATTTTCATGGAAAGAAGTTATTCCCGCTGACCATATTAAACAGCTAGTAACTGCTACTCACGAGAGCCCTCTATCGGCACACCTTGGCCCATTTAAATGTTTTAAAAAGTTACAACTGAATTATTACTGGCCCAACATGTTCCCTTCAATCAAATCAATCTTAAGTTCGTGTGAAGTTTGTTTGGCATTTAAAGCTAATAATCAGCTACCCCATGGTAAAATGTTATTTCAGAAGAAGGTCTACGCTCCAATGCAAACACTAAGTTGCGATCTCATTGGTCCTCTGCCGAGGTCTTATTCAGGACACGCATACTTGCTTACGGTAGTTGACATTTTCTCCAAATTTGTATGGTTATGCCCACTTAGAAAAGCCAATAGTAAGTCAATAATTAAATTCATTGAAAATGAGATTTTCCTAGTCTATGGCGTGCCATATTGTATGATAAGTGATAATGGCGTGCAGTTCGTCTCTAACGAGTTTCAGGCACTTTTAAAAAGGTATAATATCCCTAAATTTTTCAAAAATTGTGTCTATTTCCCACAAAACAATCCAGTGGAAAGACACAATCGTACCATTGAATTAGCCATTGCTTCTTATGTTGAGACAGACCATAGAAACTGGACTAAAAATTTACCTAAGATTCAGGCAGCTTTAAATAGCCATGTCAGCTTAGCCCATGGGTTTTCACCCAATTTTGTAATGACAGGTAGAGAACTCATCTTCGATGGTCGATTCCATAAATTTGCAGATTTCACTAAATTAGAGGAGTTAATTATCGATGGTCGCGACGAATGGACCACTAGCTTAAAATCATTGGCAAGCGTTTTTCATCAAATCCAAGCGAACCTGACTCAAGCATATCAAGCTAATGCCAAACGCTACAACCTTCGTCGTTCAGTGATACATTTCAATGTAGGTGACATAGTCTGGCGTCGATCCCATGTTCAATCGGACGCCGCTAAATTCTTTTCAAATAAATTAGCCCCTCGTTTTATTAAATCTGTGGTCCTTGAGAAAAAATCTGAAAATACATACATTTTGGGCAACATGGATGGTTCCAAGGCAGGCCTAATACATGTGAGTGATATTATTAAATACTAAAAAAAAAATTAATTAAAACTTTTGTTGAACTGGTTTGCATTTCTTTGATATATTTGGTCATAAATTTAAACAATAACTTTAAGTAACAATAAGTTACAAAATTTTTAAATGGTTAAATTCTCTATTAAATTGTATCTTGTGTCACACGCCCTAAAAAGGAGCCAGGTGTCAAGGGATACATGGAAGACGGTAATTCTTGGAGAAGTTTTTTTAGTAAAACAAGCTATACTCCAATAGTTAGGTTAGGGTCAGTCGTGCGCGGTTGTTTTTTTGGAATATTTTTCGAACGCACGTTAATATCTAAAGCCTTATTGAAAAAATATCCCGTGAACGGTATTGGCAAGGGAATTCACGTTAATAAATAAAAAGCCCTATCCTTGCTCACGGACGGTTACGTGGGAATCCGTGTTATAAATCTAAGCCTTATCCCGCATCTAGGTGTTCGGTCACAAATCATGCCGACACACTACCTAAGTTAGATTCGTTTTGGTATGTTTATTTAAGTTTTAGTATATGTCTTGTGCTTGGAATTTTTTGTCTTTGGAAAAAAAAAAATTTTGTCTTTTAAAAAAAAAATGTGCTTGTGTCACAATGTACTATTGGGTACACGTGTGTCCTGGGCGATATGGAACGCGGTCGAGTTAACGTTCTTTGTTATAAATTAAAGCCTTATCGACTCACCGGTGCGCGGTTTCTATGGTATTTTTGAAACGCACGTTAAACGCCCAAGCCTTATTCAAAATATCCCGCAGGACGGTTTGTTGAGAATCCTGCGTAGCAAAAATAAAGCCTTATCTCTCAAACTTATGTGTACGGTCACTCTTGTGTCGTCACAGCTGGAGGCGGTTGTAGAACCTCCATATAAATATAAGCCTTATCTACACTCCACATTGTTCGAATCTGTTAAAATCAGTTCGACAAATTCTTAGTTAGGTTAGGGTCTTTCACAGACGTCCGCGAAGCAAACCAGCCTCGCGTTCGTCGGGTTTTTTTTTCTTCTCTCTCTTTCTTTTACCTCCACCTCACTTAACCTCACCCCTCACCCTATTCCCTAGCAAGCTTGCGCCCTCCCACCCTAACACCAACCACCTCACCCAACCCAGTATGATAGATAATTTAAAAGAAAGGATACGACAGGATAAGTGAATGATGATGTAAGCAAGTGGTTCCTACCCTTTTCCCCATATCTGTCCTCTGTCACTAGTAAGTGGTCTCAACCGAGTCACTTACGTAGACAAGGCATACAGCGCTTTCACCGCGCTTTATTTTATGTTAGTTCTTTTGGTTATTCTCTATTTTTTTTTTCTCTTTTCTTTTTTTTCTTTTAACAGCTATAGTGTACTGTAACGGGCAACACGTCGCGTCAGACACGTTCAGCTGAAAACACATAATGGTGTATTTCGTGATAGATGCCGCCTCCCATGAGGGGGGCAAAATTCTATAGAATCTCTAGGTGCAGGCCATACCCCATTTAACGCTTCTCGACAGGCGGTGCACTAGGCACCTACCTAGGGCCAAGATGAGACACGAGACAGTTCGCGTGTCTTGATCTGAAGGGGTTTTACGAGTTCTCACTCTGAGGCTCACCAATTACAACCAGTTTTTTATGTTAAGTCGGCATAATAAGACTGGTTGGGTTGCATTATTTAGTTTTAAGTTCCAAACAACCATACCCTCCCAACACATGTTCTCTGTACATACCTGTATATAAAAATACTTATAAGTCGTATTTAGATAAAATTTACTCTAGGTAAGAACAAGGATATGACATTTATAAAGCGTCCCTTATAAAAAGGCACTTATTATTTTGGATTTTGAGCATCTACGGGTTAAATGTTATGACGTTTCCCATAGGATTCTATTCGGTTAATGTAAACCATTTTGAAGACTGCTGAGTCTTATTTGCCAAATCATTTCATGTGTCTTAAAACGCGTTCGTGAGTGTTGGTAAAACTTTCGTATTAATTGTACAATTGTAAATATTGCTAATTTTAGTTTAAACTTAAAATTAATTTATAGGCGCACAATAGCGACCAATAAGAGTAGGAACTCTAAATAAATATGGCATAGTGAGCCACTGAACATATAAACTCTCGGAAAGACAAAATTAAACACGGATTTTGAGAAAATTCAAATTGTATTAAGATATAATCATGCTAATTATATAAATACAATTAAAATACTTAAGCGTAGATACTAAGTTAGTTAGTTCGCGTTCAGAGTGACACATCTTAAGTAGGATGTCGCTAGACACATTATAGTATTTAGAAAGTATACGGAATGTTAGAAATATAATGTCCGGAACACACAGTGGTTCCTACTATCGCTTTAATAATGCTGGTGGACACAACTTCGCTTAATAATGTTTTCTCATACTTGTCTTAATTTTTATTATTGAAAATACACTCAAGGACAAAACTTCCTTTATTGATGTTTTTTTTTCTTAAATTATTTGTCTTAATTCTTATTATCGAAAGTACACTCATAGATACAACTTCTTTAGTGATGTTTATTTTTATACGTATCTCAATTTTCCTTATTATTGAAAGTACACTCAAGGACACAACTTGTTCTCTTTATGCCTTGCTTTTCTTGTTTTTATAAAAAAAAAAAAAGACATTCATGAATATAATTTCGGCTAGTAATGTTTCTTCTCATACTCGTCTTATACTTTTTATTAATAATGAAAGTCAACTTAAAGGATATAAGTCATTGGGCTGTGGCTTCCATAGGATTGTAAATATGTGTTAGCTTGTACATGTGTGTAAATATTTTACTGATTGATAAAAATGTTACTTATATGTTAATGTCATAACACTGTGTTCGATATTAATTCTATTTCTGTTGTCATTTAGATGTTTTAGCATTCCATTGGGCTTGGCTTATAGTATTGTAAACCTGTTGAATGTCTAGAAATTTAAAACAGTTTTGCCAATCGATATCACATTGATGTAAAGATTATCATTAGTAACATTTTGGTTAGCTTCAGTATTAATTATTACTTTTGCACTGTCAATTATAGTTCAGCAATTAATGTTATAGTCACTGTGACATTCTGGTCACTTTGTTAAATGTCTAGGGTACTTAAATTCTTTTTTTTTTTGCTTGTTTTTTTTTGTTTTTTAAGTAACCGGGTATTGTAGCGTCCGCCGCGCCGCCTTATGACGTAACGATACCAGGGGCGAGATTATCTTTTTGCATTGAGTGCGAGACAAGGACGCAACGGCATCGCTCCCAGCAAGGTGCGAGCGAGATGCTGCACCGGATCTCGGCACTGGTGCACAAACAGCGCCGTTTGAGTTAAATTCGTTAGACACAAGACAAGGACGCAACAGCAGCGCTCCCAGCAAGGTGCAAGCGAGATGCTGCACCGGATCTCGCCACTGGGGCCTTAGCGACGCCGATTGGGAATGTCGAAACACGCGGCAATCCTCCGCCGCGCCGCCCGCGGGACACGGGCAGAAGCGGGCAGCACCTTGAGACGCACGGTCGCGCCACGTGCTCCGACGAGTGCGGGTCCCGAGGCCGCGGAGTCAGGCGACATTAACAAAAACGTGAAAACTTTCGCTCCCAAAGTTGGTTGAGCTGTCCGCGTACCACCCTTCGCGAATATCGGTGCGCCCGCCGTGCCGCCGTGTTCCGTATCCGTGTGAGCAGCCGGGCGTGATCTACTTCGAGGCCACACCCACGCCTTCCGATGTCTTCAGCCCGTGGACCAGCAGCCACAGCTTCCGCCGTGCCCTGTCACAGTCGCCGGTCCGACATCTTCAACACGTAGACCCACCACCACAGCGTCGCCGTACGCCTGCTGGATCCCCGCACGGTACCTATACTCTAACGCCAGCCCCCCCCCGTAGAAATCTACGATGAAACCGCAAAGAGCGTCTATCAGGACCACCCATTGAAGCAGAACACCGCCCATTCGACTACGCACGACCTCGGACCCACCCCGAGCTCCCGGCATGGAACCCCGGCCATTTGGATATTAGGTTAGGCTAAGGCCGTGTTAGAACACCGCCTTGATTGTTAATTATTTATAGTCTTCTTTGTGCTTCTAAATATAGGCTATTTTAGGTAGATGGTTAGATCGCCACAGCCCAATTTTCTTAATTTGTAGGTGTCTTAAATAGGACAATGCCAGGGTGTATTTTTGATTGTCTGTTTGTGTTTTGTGCCTCAAACGGTCTATAATTTATTACATCTTTTTTTGTACCTACTGTAGTCTGTTAATTCGCTATTCATCGATTCCCTACAAATTCACCCATTCCCAACCTGTGAACAGCCTCCCCCACACGCTGCAGAGCTGCCACCAAGTACATTCATGAGATCCCTCCTCTACACATCACACTTTATACACCGGCGTAACCACCTGGATATCTTGTAGCCTAATTAAATTACAACGAACCACCGGAAGATCCCTGGGCCCTTGAAACCCTATATATGTCTGTCGGTCTGTCCGTGGCAACCACTCCTACTTACTCATTTCTCCTAATGCATCACACCCTTTAAATTAACAAGGCTACAGAATAAGCTGATTGGGTACACAAAGGTGATGTCGTTCGAGACACTGTCCAAGCATTAAATACATCCAGTTCCATTGAATTTCCTCCCATCATAACTGTTGAAGAAATACTGACCAGCAATCCCTTCGCATGTGAATACACTTTTTTTAAAATGCCAACAATTAATAATGTTTTTGTTGAGAAGAGGGGGACTAGGCGTGATTTAATGTTCAGAGGGGGGTTGATGGACACGTGAGAAAATGTGACAAGGGGAGACGGGGTGGTTAAAAATCGGCAAAAAAAAGTGTGACATTTTAAATGGACAAACCCTAAGTAGATAAATTCATTAAATTTGTAAATATGAATTTAGTCCAACCATTTTATTTCACATTCCTGCATTCTGAAACATTTGGAATTGGTACCTTCAGAGGTGATGGTAGCTGCTTGAAATGATTTCATTTTATTTTGATTACCATCAATTTTACTCAATTGAATTCTGCAGTTGACTCTCTCCAATGATGGATCCATAACGCATGCTTCCAGATTCTCAATTCCGTCCTGTTTTGACCCAAAATAATTTGGTCTTGTGTACAAAATTGACACTTTTAATTCTTGCGTCACTTTTTGGATCCTGCGGATAAGATTCTTAAGATACAAATCCATTTTGTTTAGTTTTCCACCTTGATCAGACCAGTAGAATGCTGTGAGAGTATCGAATATCACAAGTGATATGTTGGGATTATCCGCTAAGATTGTCTCTAAGTTCTCTACAGACACGAGCAGTTGGAGACTATCGTATACATCTGATACAACCAGATTCGGTAATATTTCTTGCATTAATGATTCCACCAACTCAACTTTTGAGCCATCTTCAGTGTAAACAGTTTCCTTCAGTCTGTTCCGCATGCTTGTGAACAGCCAGTCGACGTTAAAGTTGCCATCCGTATTGAAGACGACGACGCCTGCGCCGCAGCCCCCGCAGCGGCGAGGCAGCAGCGCGCGACACGCCGCATCAGCCGCAAGCAGGGACTTTCCTGTGCCGTCAGCTCCGCTCACTTCCACTACAGCCCCAGCCGGCACGTATAAAGCAAGTTCAGAAAACAGCTGTGAGAGACTAGGACGCCGTGTAAGTCGAGCTAGCAGTTGCACCCCTGACTCTGCTTTGAATGATGAATTCATGGCTCTAGTGATGTCAATTTAATCAATGCGATTCATCGATATAATTGCTTTGGTAATGTCAATGCCGCGAGTAAAGATACATCTTTGGCCGCGAATACATTTCACAAATCATAAGGGCAGTTGCAGTCAGTGATTATATTATTTGTGTGGCTGATTAGGTTAGGTTCTGGTGCACAGACACTAGTACACCGGTGTAATAGTCTAACGACAGCAAAGTAGCTGAGGTACTCTTTCTCTTACAGAACTTTAGCCAACTCACAGAGAGAGAACAATGAACAAACCAAACAAATGAGAAGAAAATGATGGACGATCCAGTCCAGTTTCCCGCCAAATTGAAACTAGGATATTATAATGTTCTGTGCTCCGTATTTTCGTCACCCTTATTTGGGCGAATTCGTATTTTGGAGGACCGTATGTAAATAAAGCTAGGCTTACACAGGCATTAACAACTGTATTCAGAGTGAACGGACTAACTTTAATCCGCCGGACTAAACCGGTTGTTTTAAGTCCAGTTGCAGTGCACCTGTCAATGCTCTCTGAATACGACTGCAAAAATACAAAAATAAACTATTTGACAATAGGAAAACATATTTATTCTTGGGAAATGATTTTAATTTTTTCCGATAAAAAATATTATCTATAAGCATGTCGAAATTTGATTCCATTTTGTAACAATTGTATGTGCTTGGTCTGTGCCCCATGTCAAACGTGCCAATGCCAATGAGCTGTTTATTCTGTGACCAAAGTCAGCTTGCTGCAGCCAAGTTGAAACCGTTAAGTTTTTAGGAATAATATTTTTCAGTAACTTATCTTGGAACTCTTATGTCGATGGCATAGCAGACAAAGCGTTAAGATCGTACAACATTTTGAGGTCCTTAGCGGGCACCTATTGGGGCGCGGATCCGAAAATCCTAATAATGCTTTTTAAATCTTTGATACGTAGCCATTTTGAATATGGTTTTCTATGTTTTTCTCATCATTGGAAACTTATAGAGAAACTAGAAAAAATACAAAATAAAAGCTTACGTTTAAGAGTTTTTAAGTGAAAGATGCACTCAATGATGCAGTTACAATAACTTTACAGGAAAATAAGAGTTTTTGTTTGTCCTCAGACAAATTTAAATGTCATTGACCAGCACAAAATAACATAATTAAGAACTATTAATTTTCGGAAAAATATGGAAAAAAATAAGTCATTTCAATTACATAGATTCCGATCGGCGCGCGAAGTTTTAACTAAAAAGTAATAAAAAATGAACTGGTTTCCTCTGTAGTTGGTGGACTTCGCACCGCAGTGTTGCTCGGCGGTGGCGTCATGGAAGCAGAAGATGATGAATAATACGCTGACGACAGCTTTGACAGATCTTTTAGGTGAGTTCGCTTAAACGCCACCTGCCGTGATAAATAAGCAGTTTTCTTCCCCGCTGGCAGTTCAATGCTCACTTTCAATTCATACTTTTACCAATCTGTGCCGCATTTGATATCGATAGGAGCGGAGTTCGGTTTTGGCGGGAATCCGAACAAGTCGAGATTTTTTTGCTATCGAGTTTTTATTTGCCAATTCGTTTGTTTGTGGTCTTTCTTCGCGGAAAACCGGTCGAGAAGATGAAGGCGAAGAGGAAACGGAAAAAGGAAGACAAGAGGTTTCCAGAGGAGTCACTTTCGTCCGATTTATCGGACTGTGAAAATTTGGCGGGAAAAGATGATCTTGTGGAACAGGCGGGAACTACTGAGCTCAACATCAACACCACAGCTACTACATCAAAATTGAATTCACTCGATAAGTACCAACCATTCTTCATTAAAGACTACACCCGTGCATACCCTGAGGATTCGGGAGCACTGGATTTTATCGTATTCATAGAAAGCACAGAACCTAACAAGCCGATTGGAGACAGAGATATTATGAGCTTATCAAACTCTTTCAAAAGATACATTAAGGGCATCAAACAGTTCAAGAGGATAAATCGATACAAAATAGGCGCAATATTTGAAAAACCAGAGCTAGCCAATGCAGCTCTCGGTAACAAAACTTTTTTGGATCAATTCAAGCTTAAGGCTTCCATACCTGCATCTGCAACTGAAACCACTGGTGTCATCACCTCGGTCCCTACCAACTTATCCAATCATAAAATTTTTACCAACATAACAAGCACAAAAAAAATTATATCAGTAAGAAGATTCATGCGTAAAGTAAAGAATGAAAATGGTTTCCAACTAGAACCCACTCCTACTATTTCCATTACATTTGCATCAAATACTCTACCGGACTATATTGACATGAACTTATGGAGATTTAGAGTGGCTCAATACATACCCCGTTTAAAACAGTGTTTCCGATGCTTGCGCTTTGGGCACATATCAAAATATTGTAAAAACGGAGAGAGGTGCTCAATATGCAGTTGCGAAGGGCACAATTATAGAAATTGCTCTACGGAGCATGCCAATGCTACCTGTTATAATTGTCAAGGTAATCATGTCGCTATATCAGGGTTATGCCCTATAAAAAAGAAGAAAATTGAAGAAAACAAAAATAAAACCAGAAAAGTTCAATACAATGAATTATTTAATGAAAAGTCATTCCCTTCCTTACCTACCACTAACACAGATCAAACAGAAAAAAATTATAATACGCAACTAAAATATAACCAAATATTACACACGAATAAAGGAAATTCAGTCGACTCTATCCTGAATAATTTGTTAAACTCTGAAAAGGCAATGAACATACTTCTCGAAATGATTGTAAAAGTTATAACAATGAGCAAAACTGGCGAGGCTCCTATCTCTGCGCAAAACATAAAAAGCGTTATTCACGACTCTATTAGAAAAAATAAACCTGTTATATAATGTCTACTTTGAATGTTGTACAATGGAACGCGCAAAGTTTGCTATGTCATCGACATATTCTCACTCAATTTTTATATGAAAATGATATACATATTGCAATAATTTCTGAAACTTGGTTAAAACCACAACAACGTTGTAAATTTAGAGGATATCAATTGGAAAGATCTGATTCTGGAAATTCACACAATGGAGTAGCAATATTAATTCATAATAGTCTAAGCTACACAAAAATTATCACCACAAGTGACAACTCGATACAAAATATAGCTATCAAATTATCTTACAACAACAAATTTGTAACTATAGTTAGTTTATACAGTCCCCCGAATTGTACTCCACCTTTCACAAAAAGTAAGTTCGATAGATTAGTAAAAAATATCTCTGAGCCAACGATTATTGCGGGCGATTTTAATGCTCATCACACTTTTTGGGGATGCAATAACACTGATTCACGTGGAAGGGACATTTTGGAAATAATTGATGACAACAATCTTGTTCTTTTGAATAACGGTGAAGTGACAACAGTTGGTTCCAGTAGATGGCGGCCAAATGCACTCGATCTCACAATGGTATCTTCTTCTTTAGCATTGTCTTGTAACTGGACGGTCCATGATGAACCTCTCGGAAGTTATCACCTGCCAACAATAACAAAAATATTATTAGCCAACAACACATACAACAATCAAGAGACTGCAAACAATTTTCCAAAGCATCCAAACTTTATACTCGTAAATTGGAAAATATACTCAGATTTAGTTTCGAGAGAGCTCGAACATTTTAACTTTGATAATCTTAACCCAATAGAATCTTATGATTCTTTTTGTAATATTTTAAATGCAGCTATTGAGAAGTCTATACCCAAACGGAAGCATTCATCCACACCTAACTCCACTTTTCGGCATTCAAAACCCAAACTTTCTGTTCCCTGGTGGAATGAAAAATGCAGCTCAGCTGTAGAAAATTCCAGGAAAGCATATGCAACATTTAAACTAAATTGTAATGACGAAAATTACATAGAATTCAAACGATTGCAAGCACTTAAAAAACTCATTTTAAAAAGAGAAAGAAGCGAAAGCTGGCAAAGGTTATGTGAATCATTTAACAGATATACACCCGTTTCTAAAATTTGGAACACTATTAAAAAATTTAATAATACCTACCAAAGTAATAGTCACAACACAAATCATGACTGGATTAATGATTTTTTGCAAAAGTATACACCCGATTATGTTGAAAATCAACTACATTCAATCAATAGTTCTGTTCCTAACAATAATGAAAATGAGTACCTTACAAAATATTTTACTTTACAAGAACTGAAATCTGCCTTAAATTCTAGACGAGATACTGCATGTGGATTAGATATGATTCCATATAAAATGCTACGTCACTTAAACCACAACAGTCTGGTAATATTTTTAAACACGCTTAATAAGCTGTGGTGTACTTCCATAATTCCATGGGAATGGAAAATAGATTGTCTCATCCCAATACTTAAACCAAACAAAAGTAAAGACGATGCAAATTCTTATCGACCTGTGGCATTGACTTCGTGCATTGGAAAAATTTTTGAACAGTTAATTAAACAACGTTTAGAATTTTTTATAGAAAGAAACAACATTTTACCTAGCAATCAATTTGGTTTTAGGAGGGGTCGATCCGCTAGAGAAAGTTTCAGCCATCTACATCTGGATATTTCAAAAGCTTTCTCATTAAATCACGATACCGTGTGTGTTTTTTTAGATGTCGTCGGCGCATTTAACAACATCGATCACTTTACACTTGCATCGATCTTGAACTCTTTGGGCATTCCAGCAAATTTAATAAATTGGATATATAATTTTTTAAATGGCAGGGAAGTATATGTGAAATACAGCAACTCTCTTTTTGGTCCCAGATTTTCCTATAGGGGAACGTCTCAAGGTGGGATATTAAGTCCCCTCTTATTTATAATTTATATTCACAAATTAAACTCAAAACTAGGATTTGATGTAAATAACCTCCAATTTGCAGATGATTTGGTTATTTATTGTTCCATTGGTGATAGAGCGACTACATTGACTTGTATAAATAAAGCCATGGAGAATTTGTATAAATATTTTACTGAGTTAAATTTAGATATAAGCCCAGAGAAAAGCAAAGTTGTTATATTTAGTAAAAATAAATACAAATTAAAAGCCGAAGTCTTCTACAATAACACTCTTCTTCCGGTAGTTGAAACCGTTAAGTTTTTAGGAATAATATTTAACAGTAACTTATCTTGGAACTCTTATGTCGATGGCATAGCAGACAAAGCGTTAAGATCATACAACATTTTGAGGTCCTTAGCGGGCACCTATTGGGGCGCGGATCCGAAAATCCTAATAATGCTTTTTAAATCTTTGATACGTAGCCATTTTGAATATGGTTTTCTATGTTTTTCTCATCATTGGAAACTTATAGAGAAACTGGAAAAAATACAAAATAAAAGCTTACGTTTAATAACTGGAGCGATGATGTCAACTCCCATAGTATCCATGCAAGTAGAATGTAACATTCCTCCACTGAGAATCCGCTTCAAATATCTGAAATTAAAATTTTTGTTAAAGCTTCTATCCATATCAAATCATCCTCTGTTTACCAAAATTCAACATCTCCTTTCCATCCCATCCGATCCTAGTCATCATCCTTACATCCTGAGAGACTTTTCAAATATATTACATTACAAAAATGAATATGAAATACAAGCCAATTTCAACTTTCCTTGCTATTTGGGAAAATATGACAGCAAATTCTACGGAATTCCAATTCAAATAGACGAAAACTTGGAGTGCAAAGAAGAATTTTTAGAACAAATTTCAAGTTACAGAGGTTACAGAAGAATATATACCGATGGTTCGAAAACAGTTCGTGGGGTCGGCTGCGCGATCTATGACGAGACAACCAAGAGAGGTTATGGCATTAAGATTCCTAGTTCTGCATCAATATACACTTCTGAAGCTTTGGCAATTCAAATCGCACTCGAGTTCATCGAAGTTCAACAACACTATACGTGGATAATAATAAGCGACTGCATGAGCGTTCATAGAGCCCTACAGAATACGAAACTAGATGCCAATACTCACTATGTCATACACCAAATACGGGATAAACACTTTTCCTTGATACAGCAAGGCTACGAAATATGTTTTTTCTGGATTCGCGGCCACATAAATTTGAAGCCACACGACTCAGCGGATTTTTTTTTTTTTTTTTAACTTCCTTTGTGGCCTCTGTCGTTATATAAGCGACAATTTGCCAGCGTCGAGTTTCACTTGATCTTTTTCGGTTAAATACTTTTAATGAAGTAATGGATGAATAATTTGGAGTAGATTATATGAATGCCAAAAATTTTGAGAAATCTCGCAAATTCTTTCACAAACTTGAAATTAAGTATAAAAACAATAATACCTACTTCGGTTGAACCTAAATAAATGAACTAAATATATTGGAAGTTCCCACATAAAAATAAACATTACAACGTAAAAATATTACACATAAGAGGATAACATGAATCTTAACTATTTACAATAAAGAGTAAATTATAATTTAATATCATTGTTTCTGATAAATTTGGACAGAATATTAAGTACTGAGGGTTGATCAAGGGTTAGTAGCGTGTTGATGTTAGTGGGAAGAGCAATTTTAGAGTCAGAGAGTAATTTAAATAACGACGGAGTTTTATTGTTAAGAGAGCACGAGAAAAAAATGTGGTCAAGGTTTCCCTCCTGTAGTCCGCATTCACAAAGGGACGAGTCTCTGGCATGGATCTTAGCCAAGAATACAGGAGAACAGCAATGCCCAAGTCTCATTCTACATATGATGGAAGTTTCCTTTTTTGGCAGATTTTTGTGTTTTGAAAACCATGGTTTTGTAGGTATTTCGGGCTGTAGAGATGCGTAATGTCTGCCTTTTGATCTTCTAGATCGAATCCAATCAATAGACCAGCATTCATACATCCTTTTTTTAGGTAAACAGAGTAAGTCTGAGGGTTGTACAGTAAAATAGGTATGTTCACCGGTCTCTATAGCATTTTTGGCAATAGTGTCCACAAGTTCATTGTTTTTAATACCGACATGACTAGGAATCCATGCCAGTTCAACCTTTAACTCATCAACATCACAATCTGCAAGAATATGTTTGATGGACAACACAATGTTATGAGGTTTGTTTTTGAATGGGTTTTGATGGAGAGCTTTAAGGCAACTAAGAGAGTCGGTGAATATAACTGTTTTTTCAAACTGAGATGACCTGACATACGACACTGCACCAAGTATTGCCACGCATTCTCCAGTGAAAACCGATGACTCAGGAGGGCACCTCCATGATCTAGAAATGTTAGAGTTTGAATGCACAAAAGCTGCTCCAACACATCCATCTCTAGACAACTTGGATGCATCGGTAAAAATCATTTGCCAAAAAGGCCACTTTCGAGAGGATACTTTATTAAATATACTATTTGCATTCAATGAGTCTTTGTCGATGCCTATGGAGAATTCTATTTTAGGTTTAAAAATAATGGATGCAAAAGGAATATTATATGGAGGGATGGGAGACGATCGAACGATTGGTGATTCAATAGTAGTGAATCGGTTATAACTCTGTGTTAGAGGAGTGGAAGACTTACGGGACCAGTATTTTTTATTATGTGTGTACTCTTCTAACAGTTGAAGTTTGGGAAAAATGGGATGTGATGAAAGCTGAGCAGCACGAAATAAGAATCTATCGGCTAGATATTGACGTCTCAAGACTAACGGAGGCTCTACACATTCGACTTGTAGAGCGTTTTTAGGAGAAGATTTCATTGCGCCAATTATTAAACGCATGCATTTGGCTTGGATCAATTCCAGTGCGAACAATGCTTTCTTATTACATGGCTCTAGAATATATGAGCAATAGTCCATGTGACTACGAATCAATGCATTATATAGCAATTTTAGATTGAATGGATGGGCTCCCCACCAAACTCCGGAAAGAGTACGAAGAATGTTAATGTTTTTTTCACATTTTCCGGTTATATAATTGAGGTGTAATTTTCCGTTCATTTTTGAATCTAGGATCACACCAAGAAATTTGGCGTGGTTCTGAATTGTAATTGGATGCTCATCATAATGGATAATGACGTCAGGGATAGATTGTTTGCGTGTGAAAATTACGGCACTACTTTTTGCTGGTGACAGATCCATACCATGGTCAGATAGCCATAGATGAAGGGCCTTTAGGGCTAAGTTTAAGCTCTTAGCTGCCTGCGGTATTGATTTATCAGGAATATATAAGAGAATATCATCCGCATATTGCAGTATGCGACAATGGGGGGTGATAATTTGTTCTAGATCGTGAGTGTAGAGATTGTATAAAATTGGGCTAAGAACTGATCCTTGGGGAAGTCCTTTCCATATAGTTCTGGGCAATGTCTCTATTTCATTAATTCTAAGGGTTATTGATCTAGATGACAGGAGGTTTAATATGAAATGAACAATTTTATAAGGAATATTTAACAGGAGAAGTTTATTTCTAAGAATCGGAAGGAGAACATTATCGTAAGCGGCCGAAATATCGAGAAATGCTGCCACTATTGATTCCCCTCTGCTGAAGCCAAGACGGATATCAGTTGTAAAAATACCTAGACTGTCTGCGGTGCTTCTTCCTTTTCTGAAGCCGAATTGGCTTGAAGCAAAAATATTTCGATTTTCCACTATCCAAGTAAGACGATTTTTAATTAAATGCTCAGTGACCTTGGCCAAAACAGATGATAGCGCAATTGGGCGATATGAAGTAGCATCATTTGGATCCTTGTTGGGTTTGAGTATCGGAATAATAATTTGGGACTTCCATGAATCAGGAATAATACCATTATTAAAGAAATGGTTTATCAGGTCAAGAAAATAGAGAAGAGTATTTTGACTGGATTTAGATATAAATGAATAAGGGATTCCGTCGACTCCTGGAGCGGAATCTTTAACATAGTTTAAGACTAATTTTAATTCAGCAAGCGTGAAAGGCGCTTCCATTTCTAAATCAATGTATGTGTGATCTGAGGTAAAGTATGGAATAAATACTTGGGGTGTTTCCTCTAAACCCGGAGCTATAGGGGGGGCTAGTTTATCTAGAAAGGGTTCGACCCATCTTGTTGGATCGGCTTTAAGGTCATTTTTATGTGATAATGCCGACCTATACCTTTTTATGTTGATCCAAACCTGCGATGGTTTTGTACTCGGAGAAATAGAAGAGCAAAACTCATTCCAGCCATCTTTTTTTTTCTTGTGCAATAAACGTTTTGAAAGTGCTTGAGCTCTTTTGAAATTTAAAAAATTCTCCATCGACATGTCAAAACAATATTTCCTCTCGGAATTATTTCTATTTTTAATAGTTAGGGAACATTCTTTGTCCCACCATGGAGGGGATGAAGGGGCTTTGGAGTCAGTATTTTTAAGAGGAATAACTTCATCAGCAGATAAAATTAAAGATGCAATAAATTCGTTATAACAAGGTAAGAGTGTATCTATGGTTACCGCAGGAAGTAAACAGATTCTCTTTTCAACAGCTGCAGCAAATGCACCCCAGTCTGCATCACCAACCCTATACCTAAGAAGAGGTGCAGGGTTCTTTTCGAGTATGTTTTTAAGAGGAATAGTAATCTTAATTGGGAAGTGGTCACTGCCAAATGAAAGACTGTCAACCTCCCATGTCAATAAAGAAGAGATATTTGCAGAGCATAGCGTTAGATCAACTGCGCTATGACGTTGAATTGGGGAAATCCGGCGGGTAGGGGAGCCATCGTTTAGAAAACAAAGATTTAGATCATCGGCCAAATCTAGGATTTTGCAACCAAATGAATCGCATTGTGAAGAGCCCCATGCATAATGGTGGCAATTAAAGTCTCCAAGAACAATAAAAGGTAAAGGTAAACTATTAAACAAAGATCTTATATCAGAAATTATATTATTATGAGGATGAGGAATATATATATACAGATGAAGGTGATATCATTCGCCCTCACAGCCACCGCATTGAAAAGGTTGCTGTGAGTGGGAAGGTTCACCTGGCATGAAGGAATGGACTTTTTGATGAATAAGGCGGCACCGCCCCATCCATCATCTCTGTCATCACGCAGGCATGAATATCCCGGGACTCTAAAAAAAGAACCCGGTTTTAGCCATGTCTCCGTGATTGCAGATATAATAGGTTGACATTTATTCAATAAAAATAAAAAATCAGGTTTTTTGTGGCGGATGCTGCGAGGGTTCCACTGCAGCACTGTTGCTGTTGTGGCCATTTCGGTTAGCAAAAAGCTGATTTAAAGTAACAAGTTTGTTTGCGACGTTGGACGGTAAGTTTTGCGGAGTTAAAACAGAAATAAGAGATTCAATGAGGGTCTCTAAAAAGCTGACACTGGAATCTATTGTGGGTACAATATTTCCAGGTTGAAGAGCGGATCCGTTGGGAGAAGAAGGTATGCAGAAACTATTTAGGATGGCTTGATGGGCTTGCCTGTCAAAACCAGGAGATAATGGGGCATGAGATTTTGGTTTTAAAAAAACAGTTTTTCTATAAGATGTTTGAGTTGGCAGGGATGGTTTAGGGGATCTAGCTACATCGGCAAAGGATTTTCCAACGCGGGGAAGTATTTTTGAAGCCTCAACATAGGATATGGAGTCTTCAGCCATGCGTCCCTTAATCCTACGCTGCCTCTCTTGTTCTGGACAATGTTTGCTGGTGGCAACATGATTACCTGTGCACCATATGCAAATGGCATCTTGAGGACTGCGCGAGCAAGCGTTATCTGAATGATCATCACCGCATCTGGGGCATCGAACTTTAGAACGACACAACAGTTTAGTGTGACCAAACCTTAAACAATTATGGCACTGAATAGTGGGGAATTGATATTGTTCAATGGGTAGGGAGGTGTATATGCAAAAAATTCGAGGAGGAAGGGATTGACCATCAAAGGTCAAGACTACAGTCTGGGATGGTTTCCATACTGGTTTGCCGTCTACATTCGTTTTAAAATTAAGGCGTCTTATTTTAATAATTGGTCCGTAACCATCAGGCACCTTTGCATGTTCCAGAATTTCCTCTGGAGACCACTCGACTGGGATTTCCCTGACGATTCCAATTCTCGTGACATTATACGATGGAATCATAGCTTTATAGTTGGCAGCTTGAAGCTGATCGTTAATCATAAAGGAGTTTGCAGCATCCGCCGATGTAAATTCAACCGAAACTCGGTTGCGGCCAACACTTTTCACACCGTCCCGTTTAATGTTTTTAATGCATGTTTTCATTAAAAAAAGACCAAATTTCACTGGATGTAGTGAAGTTCCCGACACAGGCGTCGGTTCAATACGAGATACATGCACAATGAAAGGGGATTTATCTAAGTCCGTGTAATTTTGACGACCCACTGGTACAGTGAGCGATGAATTTTGAGTTGGAGTTTGAGGCTTTAACAGTGAATCATTTTGAGAAACCGTTTTGGTTTGTGTGTTAATTTTGTGACGTGGTGTGTCATTATCTGAAAAAGTTGAAGACGTATCAGAAAGTTCGCCGATATTCTTCTTTTGTTTTTTTGGTCTTATGGTTTTTGTTTTTCGCTGGCCTAAAGGAATCGATTGATCCATGTCGATCGAAAGTATCTCCTCGAAAGCGCTAGGAGATGGAGGCAGACAAATTTGCGGCAAGGGAAGAGAGCGCCTATCGGCATCATGTGCAGCTCTGGTGGCTACAACCTCCAACAAATCCGTGGACACAGACTCCCCTCCGCCAGGGTCGGGTGGCCGCATATTGCGGCTAAACTCCATCGAATACACTAACCCTCGATCACCAGAAGAAATTAAACACAAAACACACACGAAAAGGAAGAATTTGCGAGCATATAAAATGTCACCAAAATTGAAATTTTGTTCACTCCTATCTACAGCGAATGACAGCAGCGAATCTCCGACTCAGCGGATTATCTAGCTAGAACGATAGCTGACAGCAACCTGAATATTTGCCATATTAAGAATGTTGCCCTACCGCAATCGGAATTTGTAGCGAAAATAAAACAGGAAATTATCCACGAATGGACCGAACAATGGAAAATGTCCAATACGGGTCGTTGGTACGCCGAAATAAACGATTTAGTTGGGAAAACACCTTGGTTCAATAAAACCTTACCAAAAAGAAGAAAATATTATACAACAATTTGTCGTCTACGTTTCGGACATTGTCTTTTTCAATCCCATCTTTACAGATTAAACCTTATCGACACCGCCGTATGCCCACACTGCAACTTAGCTGATCAATCCCTGGACCACCTCTTCTTTCATTGCTGTGCTTTTGATGAGCAAAGAGAAAAACTATATAAATGCTTAGAAATTACATACAAAGAAAGAGAAAAAATCCCGCTCGACCTGAAAAAGATATTAAGTCAACCGACCAACTTTGAACCCATATTTCTATATATACATGAGACAATAGAAAGTATTTAACTACATGACACTCCAGCATTGACTACAATCCATAAGATACAATAAAGAGAAGGCTGTATAGCGAAAGCTTTTGCCTGTCCATTGGATAAAGAAACAAAAAAAAAAAAATCGATAGGAGCGTTCTAGAGATTCTTTTTCTACGGTTTTGTTTGTGCCAATTTTACATACTCTTTGGTGCCAGTGTACAGTAATATTATATACATATATTGCTGTGATTTTGATGAGCAAACAGAAAAACTATATAAATGGTTAGAAATTACATACAAAGAAAGAGAAAAAATCCTGCTCGACCTGAAAAAGATATTAAGTCAACCGACAAACTTTGAACCCATATTTCTATATATACATGAGACAATAGAAAATATTTAACTACATGACACTCCAGAATTGACTACAATCCATAAGATACAATAAAGAGAAGGCTGTATAGCGAAAGCTTTTGCCTGTCCATTGGATAAACAAAAAAAAAAAAAGTAATATATTATCTATGCCAATGTATACTATCGACACCGCCGTATGCCCACACTGCAACTTAGCTGATCAATCCCTGGACCACCTCTTCTTTCATTGCTGTGCTTTTGATGAGCAAAGAGAAAAACTATATAAATGCTTAGAAATTACATACAAAGAAAGAGAAAAAATCCCGCTCGACCTGAAAAAGATATTAAGTCAACCGACCAACTTTGAACCCATATTTCTATATATACATGAGACAATAGAAAGTATTTAACTACATGACACTCCAGAATTGACTACAATCCATAAGATACAATAAAGAGAAGGCTGTATAGCGAAAGCTTTTGCCTGTCCATTGGATAAAGAAAAAAAAAAAAAAGCCAATGTATACAAAGAGTTCGGAGAAGTCGCTGCGCGAGATTCTCTTTTTACGGTATTATGTTAATTGCATTAACATACTCTTTGATTATTTGGTTTGTGCCAGCCAAGGAAAGGGCGGAAAGAGCTCGGAAAAGGATCAGCTATATCGACTCAGCCGAAAATAAGTTATCGCAACACAATCCTCAGAGGGTTAGCAGCAACCCCTCCCATACGTTACCGTAAAATGAAATAGCTCTTGGTGTGAAACTCATTGCATTACCCTTATCAAGACCATTGAATTTACTTATTTTAAATAATTGAGTAGCAGCGATGGCGAACGACCGCGAGGTCCTGCGCGAACTATGGGAGGGAAAGTTGCCGGTGTGCTTCACCCTGGATCCGGACGAGATCGTGGAGCTGCAGCAACCCGAGCCATTCTACCTCATGGTGCCGCGTCTTAGTTACTTTCCTCTTGTCACCGACAAGGTAAGCGCAAGTGGTCTAGCGTCGTAGCTGTTGACCGCTGTTCTGTAAGAAAACAAATTTGGCCAAATAATGAATGCATTGAAAGTTTCCATGCATATGCCATGGTTCTGAAACATTAATCTCTGGTTAAATCTTTCAAAGTGCCCTGAGACTTGTGGCGGCGATGTTTATGTACAATCTTTGCCTTGTGCGTAATAGAAGCAACTTGATCAAATAAGCATTAGTATGCCAATGTGCTGATCTTGTAACTTTGTGAAGGTTGAGGTTTAGCAGGGTGCGGCAAACTTGCGATCTCACTGGTAGACTGAACACGTAGTTTAGAGTCTTACAAACATATCCTATCACAAAAATTCACTGGAGACATGTACTTTTTAGGGTTCCGTACCTAAAGAGTGCCAACAGAACCCTATGACTAAGCCTCCCCTGTCCGTCCATCCGTAGGTCCGTCCGTCTGTCACAGGGCTGTATCTCATGAACCGTAATAGGTAGGCAGCTGAAATTTTCACTGAGTGTGTATTTATTTCGCTGCTATAACAACAAATAGGTAAAATTAAAAAGTAATTAAAATTAAAGGTGCATAAAAAACCTGTTCTTTGTGTTAAATATTGTACGATGGTACGGAACCATTCATGGTTTTTTTATAAATTTATAAAGATTTTTATTTCAAATTTCACGCGGCGTTGTTAATATTGGGAATTAATTGACATTATGCACTAGCTTAATGTTTCGGGCCCCGACATGAATTGCAATTGGTCATGGATGGCTCGTACTTCATCTACTGTAATGTTAGCCCAACACATCTTTTGGGAACTTGATGCAATGCCAGGACCTTCGTTTCATTGTTGTTTTGTTTATCCATCCAATCCATGATCCATAGGAGTACACTGCACTCAGATTTGTGATATTTCATCAGTAACCAGTTCAACAATTGAAAATCTTTCAATGTCCACTTAGTCTAAATTTACAAAAGCGTTTGCCTTGCTTGTTTGTTTAAATAAAATAATAATTTTACTTGTAATTTCTTGTAACTTTAACAGTAAGTATTAACCATTGATAGGAGAAAAACACAAAATTAATATGAATTCTCAAAAATAAAAAAATAACTGTGCCTGCCATCTGACATGTTGCCAATTAAGGCAGGCCAGTCCAAACGGCACCCCTTCATGCACGGCACAGCCATCACCTCTCTCAACCATATTATAGAGAAAGAGTGGACTCGAACCAAGCGTCACTGCAAGACAGGACCCTATGCAATGCTCTACTACTGTGGCAACAAGGAACATTTGTTCCTTCCCAAGTAAATGACTTACATAACATACATATTTCATGCATCCTCCATGATTACGGGTGTTACGTACCAGACCTTTATGAAGAATTACATCTATTTGGTCGCGGTACGTTCTAGGCCGCCCCTGTAAACAAGGTATTAATGTTTAAATGCATTATGTTAAAGTCAAAATGCAAACATGGCATAGACATTTTTGTGACTTCTATCAAGGTCTTTTTGATTTCAGATGAAGAAGCACTTTATGAGGTTCATATCGCAGGAGCATTCCGACAGCGAGATGTGGCTCGAGTACAACGGTACGCCCCTTAAATGGCACCTGCCCATCGGCTTTTTGTACGACCTGCACTGCGGCGGCGACGCGCAGCTTCCTTGGCCGCTCACCGTGCACTTTATCAAGTTCCCAGAGGATGTGTTGCTGCACTGTCCTAACAAGTGAGTACATTCCGGCAGAGAGATGTGGTTTGCGGTACGCCTTCAAGTGGCAATTGCACTTTCGATTCCTGTCCGACCTGCAATGCGATGGTGAAGCGCACATGTCTTGGCAGCTCACCGTGCGCTTCGTCGAGATTCCAGAGTATGTGCTGTTGCCCTGTCCTTATAAGTAAGTACATCCCAACAACGAGATGTGGCTGGAGTACAACCGTACACCCCTCAAGTGACCATTTGATTCCTGTACGGCCTGACCTGCGGGGGCGACGCGAACATGCCGTGGCCACCCACCCACCCAGAGGCCTTGCTGCTACACTGTTGTAACATGTGAGTACATTCCGACATGTGGCTCGAATACAATGGTACGCCCCTCAAGCGGCACATGCCCATTACGACCTGTATGACCTGCACTGCAGCGGTGACGCACACCTGCTGTGGCCATTTACTGTGAACTTAAAGGTCCCAGAGGCCCACTAGGCCTACTACCAACTGAGTACCTTACAGCGAGATGTGGCTTGAGTACAACGGTACGGCCCTCAAGTGCCACCTGTTGCACTGTCCCCAACAAGTGAGTATCTTTTCAATGGAATCAATAGTTGATGCGCGTAGCAACACTGGCATACTGGGCCCTCACTTTGCGGGATAGAGGCTACGGGCCGGCCTGCCAGCATACAAGATAAAACAGTGTAGTCAGAGGTTGTTATAATGTCTTGTTAGGGTGGCCCAACCCGGCGGGACTAACTCATTCGCGGGCACGGCACAAAACCGTGCTGTTGCGCACTGGGACCTTCTCTGTTTCAAAGAAAAAGACAGGCTCCGTGATGAGGAAGATGCAACATGTTCACAAAAAAGACAATGTGCATAGTGTATGATTTGGTAAGATTTACGAAAAATGTAATTACAAAACGACTTATAGCTAAAAGTAAACCACGACCGCTGTAGTAAAAAATATAACAAAAACCAAATAAATTATAAATCTTGATTAAATAAGCTATGTCTGATGACTAATCTTTTTAAGATGTCCTTACTTTATCATTGCCTCTCCAATCCACCTCCAAAGTTATTGTATAAAACGCGCGAAAAATTCGAACTTTCGGACCTTATAACTTAGAAACAAAACACAATTTCACAATGCCAACGGTCATCAGACATCTAGTTCGATCAAATAAAGCTATTTTGAGAAAAATTTGGGATATCTGACAAGAAATATGGGTGTGATCTTCTTTCCCCGTTTGTATGGGGAGTTGAGCAGGTTGGGCCACCTTAAAAGTGAATTACTGCTTTTGCTGTTTCCACGGTAATGTTGCATCAGTGGCAGGCCCAAGGAGGAAAATAAATACAATACAATAAACATTAATGTGAACTTTGAGCTTACTATTTTTCACGCTATGTACGTCATTCTGTGGCAAATATATATGTAGGTACCTGAATCCGTTGGTAGTTCATTGAATAAATGTATTGCAGGGAGGTGGTGGAGGCCCATTTCATGTCGAGTGTTAAGGAGGCTGACGTTCTGAAGCACCGGGGGCAGGTCATCTCCGGCATGCAGAAGAAAGATCACAACCAGCTTTGGCTTGGTTTACAAAATGGTACATTGAACATTAATAACCTGTATAGCCATAACACTGAAATACTGTCACCTTGGTGGGGTGTAGTTTGAGGCGAAAATACCAAAGTTAACAATTATCCTTTTTTTCAAACAATTTCACAAATACACAATTTTATTGTATTGTATTGTATTGTTTATTCATCATCCATAGACAGTACACTGCACTCGGATTTGTCATATTTTAGCATTGGCCAGTTCAGCAAAACAAAACACAGCGAAGAAGAACTGGAAAGAAACTCCGCTGTTTTTTTTTTTTCAACGTCCACTTAGTCTAAGTTTACAAAAGTGTTTGTCAATTATTTTAACAAAAACATAGGTAAAACACTAAATTCACATGAATACACAAAAATTTACAATCCATGCCGTATGCAACAGTTCATGGCAAATATCATTTTATTTGCACAGACAATCCCCTCCAACTAATATGTTGCCAATTGGAGCAGGCCAGTCCCCACAAACAGCACCCTTTCACGAGCATCACGCCGGGCACAGCCATTACCTCTTTCAACCATATTTTAGGGAAAGAGATAACCTGAGCCAAGCGTCACCGTAAGCAAGGACCTTTAAGCGATGCACTGCTCCAGTGGCAACACAACACTGTGAAACACTTGCACATTAGGTTTTAATACTATGAGTTTTGTCATAAACTACTACTGTCAGCTGATCACATAGTTACATATCCCTTTAAATGCTACCACCTACAGACAATTAAGAGTATAATGGTTTGAGAGCATCCCTATCAATAAAATAATAATAGATTCCTATATGAGATTTTGACCAATACCGAGAAACTAATAATGCTTAACTAAAATAAATTAAAATTCGGGTGTATAGAGCCCTCGTCATTATTGATACGAAATTGTATCAAATCAAAATTGAATGGTTAGTAATTTCATACTACAAGTAGTACTTATCATAAAAGTAGTAAAGATACAAAATGTATCGGGTGTCAAAAATTAGTAAAAATAAAATTAGTCAAAATAGTAATAATAATAGGATACTTTTTGTACCCAGTCAGTAGGCAGTCAAAATCTCAGTAAATTCAAATTTATCAGCTAGGGCATCTTTAATACAATAGTAAGCCTTCTGTGTTAGCAACTTCTTAACCTTAACTTTAAAAGAATTTTCAGATAAATCTCTCACTTCTTTGGGCAATTTATTATAAAATCTAACACTGTTACATATAAAACTCTTAGATGTTTTGGCTAATTTATGACTAATTACTTTAACATTGTTCTTATGTCTTGTGTTATAGTTATGAACATCACAGTTAAGGGTGAAATCATTTATATGTTTTCTTGCATAGCAGATGTTTTGAAAAACGTAAGCACTTGGTAAAGTTAAGATTCCTACGTCACCAAACACCTTTCTACAGGAATCTCTCGTCCTCATGCCTAGCATGCATCGCAGTGCTCTTTTCTGCAAAACAAATATACGATTTACTTCAGCTGCATCACCCCAGAACATCAGCCCATATGACATTATGCTGTGAAAATAGGCATGATAGACAGATTTAGCAGCTTCTAAACCACAAAGCTCCTTAATTTTTTTTACTGCATAGCATGCAGAGCTAAGCTTAGCAGCAAGCTTGTCAATATGTGGTTTCCATGTAAAACGATTGTCAAATACTATTATTACACTTTGATAAGTCACTTCGAACAATTAACTTCAAACATTATCGCTTGTTGATCTACTTGACTAACCCCTGTTTTCACCACCTCCAGTTACCTGAAATCCGATAGTTAACTTTCGGTTGCATTGCATATTTGTATGGTGTAACCTAAAGATAACTTTGGGATTTTTGTAACTAGAGGTGGTGGAACCGGGCGTAAAAGAACTAACACTTTTTAGAAAGACCATGGGTGTCGTTGGGCACCTCATTCATAAGTTCACTATCAGTAAAAAACGCAACACCATAAATTTTTTCTACTACATCGGTGGTGAATCACTGGAAAACTTTAACAGCATAAGGGACTTAGGTGTTACAATAGATTCTAAATTACACTTTGATGAGCACATTGAATGCATAAAAAACAAGGCATTTAAATGATGGGATTTGTTCTGCATAATACAAAGGATTTCAGAAAACCGGACAGCTATATCACACTCTTCAACACTTTAGTTAGATTACATTTGGAGTATGCGTCTGTGATTTGGAATCCTTTTTATGAAAAGTATGTATCATCTCTGGAACGTATACAGAAATATTTTTACAGAGTTTTTCACTACCGTCTGAAATTTTGCAATGTAAAGGTAGATATATCACATATATCACCTCCACCGCTGGAATTAAGGAGAAAACAATCTGACATCATGTTCATGCATAAGTTATTACATAACTATAACATAACATACAAACTCAATCGATTTAATGTCACAAGTTAATATCCGTGTACCGAATAATCGTACTACAAGATGCACAGATGTCTTCTATCTGCCGCTTACTCGCACCAATGCAGGTAAAAGAAAACCTCTGTATAGAATAAGTCATACTTATAATGAAGGATTCCGTAGTGTAGATATGTTTAATTGCAGCAAGGAAGAATTCAAAAGAGGAACAATATTATTATTTTTTATCATTTTGAAAAAGCAGCGATATAATAGTTTTTTTTAAATATATACATGTATTTTGTATTCATATTAAATTTATATATGTATTTATAGTATCTATTATAAGGTTTAATTTAAAATGAACTAAAAAAAAATTCTTTGTAAATCGCAAGACATGTCTAGTTTTAGATATAGTTTCAGCATTTTTCTTACATTTATTAGTGATTTTGCAGCAACCGTTGTTGTACATAGATACATCTTTTTTTGATGTGTCCGTCACGTGTGTTTTTGTATTCTACTGTATGTTTGGTTGTTCTATAATAAAAAATAAAAAAAGTGAGATCCTGAACATTCAACATACAACACCTGTCGAATGTTTTTTTGTTTATTGATTAATATTTGCTGAAGCAAGAAGATTTTTAAAAGATACGATACAAATATACCCTATATATACCGCCACTTTTTATGTGTCTCTAAAAACTTCATTGGGCAAAATGAGGTTGACATTAGTCGACCGCTGGGTACCCTGACACCGTACTCGAGAGCCAGAATTTCACCTGTGATAATTGTTGTTTTTTTTCAAAGTGGGTTTGATTTTAGAGAAGTTGCATACTTTGTTACAGATAAGTTTGACCAGTTCTGGGCGGTGAATCGGAAACTAATGGAGTGTGGCGGAGAGCAGGAGTGCTTCAGGCATGTGCCACTGCGGGTGTACGCGGAGGATGGTGTGTTTGAACAGCGACTCGTGTCTCCACGCAACGCCGACAGTAGTCGCAAGACGCTGCGGCAGGCGCTTGCAGACCTCTACCCTGAAAGCACTGACGGTGAGTGACGATAGACACAACAGTCGGCTGACTGTCCAGTCATTGTCAGATGCATTTAATGACACTAAAAGGACACGACTGTTTGGTCGTTCGCCCTGCACACACATGGACTGAACAGACCGCAGCCTGTCGCTTTCACAACAAGTGCACAATTCAACACAATGCAATTTTGATCTTTGTCGTCATTCGGAAGTAAGAAAATGTAATTAATCAGGAGTTTCGCAGCACATTTCGTTCAGCAAGATGTCGTATCATTGCCGTCTGCGCACTTTCTTGCAGTCTATAATAATAATTATTTATTTCAGACAATAAGTCGTGGTGCTCGTCGGCCGACAGTCTACCCTCAAAGTGTCGTTCGTCTGCGCCTAGTCTTAGGTTAGGTGGGTGCGTCTGATCAGCGGCTCGATTCGCCGCGCTACAGGTATAGGTTAGGTTTGGTGGGCAAGTCCGGGCAGCGCTGCAAGCGCTACCGTGACAGCACTAATTGTATAGGTCAAGTTTGGACGGAGCGCTCGAGAAGCGGCTTGTCTAGCCGCTTAACGGTCATGGCGGCCACAAGACCCTGCGGTAGGCATTCAGTCTGTACCAGCTCTCGTGAAGGTGGATTAGGTAAGGTTTGGTTAGGTTGGCGCTTTCAGGCAACGGCTCCATATTTTCACGCATCTCGTCTTCAATATCTATTTTTGATGTTACCAGATTGGTTATTTATTTTCATGTGTTTGCCCTGTCATCATATCTTCTATTCCATGGAAGGTTAAGACATGAAATACTAAGTAACGGAGGAAATAATGCACACACCGCCACACCACAGCCTGAAAACATAGGCAAGCTTTAATCTCTTGCTGCTTTTGGATACACAATTAAATTATGTGTGTATGTATAATAAATAACAATTTTAATAAAATATGTGATTGCAGTGCGAGTTCGGAGCCATGGAGTGATCATACCACCGGAGACGCCGTTGCAGTGGCTCTCGGAGCACCTGAGCTACCCAGACAACTTCTTGCACTTGTGCCTGTGCTAGTCTAGTGAACTTAATGTTAAAAACATTTTTAATGATGATGAATGTGCTGTAAATATGCTGATGCTGTTGTATATAAATATAATATATTTACTGTAATTATTTATTATTATTAGATACACTATCAAAATGCCAAAGTATGCGTGCATTATGCACTAAAAAAAAGGGCGAAATATGCACTATCAAAAAACAATTTATAATTGGAATTTACGTTTATTTTCTCATTATTAAACTACAAATTATACACAAGAAATTATAACTTATTTTATTTATTATAATTCTTGTGACAATAAACAATAATATATTTTTCGAGATTTTCTGGAGCAAACTTGTGGCGTTTGTCGCTTAATATTAATTTATGGGCTGACCTTTCGACGTCAACTAATGTTACCGGACATAACTGGAAATTTGGTGCCATTTCTGCAGAGACCTCTTCAGGCAGAGTTTACCCGCTACCGTTAATAAATGCGTCAATTTTCTTTATGAAATGAAATATTTTGAAATGAAATATTTATTTTGTTACAATTATGGTCATGACCGTACATTTACAGTACATTTCCAAAATTTGCGTATTACCGCGTACAAAATTATACCTAAAAATAAGACACAATTAATAAAAAAAAAATAACTATCTGACATTATTTAAAATCAAAAAATTCTTCGACACTGTAAAAACTTTTTTCTATGAGCCACTTATATAAGTTATTCCTTCAAGACCGGGGTTTTTATACAAAACTGCATTTAATTTGCCACGAACCTTTTGCGATAGTGAACTCGGAAGGGCATTACTCTGCTAATATTTAAAATCTCTGATAAAATATTTTTTTCTAATATTTCCAAGGACTTGCATTCAGTTCGCTCGTTGAGGCGTGCGAGGCGGATGTGTTGACAGCGTATTACGACACACCTAACACGTAAAACTACCAAATTATGCACTATCGAAGAAAAAGTACCAAAATTTGCAATAACGCTATAAAACTATACTTATATGCATTTGCATATTTGCATATGCAAATGCATATAATCCAATGTCTTTTATTTTACTTAACAAACCGAGTTCTGGATAATTGGAACAAGTGTGGAAAATAATCCAGACTACCTGAGGAAATAATAAGTGCATCGTCAGTAAATGTATACAAAAAAACTAGATATTTTCTTTAAATCAAATAAATAATAATCTATAAATATAAAAGAAAGTTGTGTTAGTTAACTCATGAACGGCTGAACCGATTTGGCTTAATATTGGTGGGGAGGTTTTTATCCCGTTCGACCGCGTTCCCGTGTGACGTGACATAAAACATCAAAGAAAATACAAGTCACTATAAAACGTCGAAACACTTGTACATTCGCTTTTATTACTCTCTAGATCTGGCATTACGTCAACGCGCGGTCCCATTCCTCGTTCATTGTGCAAGAGCATTCCACGCACACCCACCCTATAGTCCCGATCTCGCCCCTCGGGGGCGAGAACTCACTATGGCGGCGTAGAGGAGGTGAACGAGTTAACTTCGTCAGATTGCCAAGGGTGTTTCCGATCATGGGAATCGTTGAGGAAGACTATTGTGAAGGTTGAGAATAACATTTTGTTCGTAACTTAATTTGTGTTTTATTGGACTTATTTTGCTCATTCGAAATGCTGCAGGCCATTTCATCGAAAATCGCAGCACTACCGTTTTTTTACAATCTTCCGAATACTGTCCCACTTGCCCTTATGTTCTGTGATTGTAAGGAAACGGGTTTAATAAATGTGGCTGTGGAGGTTTCTTAGAAACAAATAATCGTTGTTTTATTTTTATATAAATGGTTGACTAACAACTTACCCAGAGTCATGATACTAGCCCATCACACAGCATTCTCGAAGGAATGAGGTGCCATGCCAGGTCCTTCTCTTTATGAGCTAATATAATTCTGGAGCTAAGAGATCAATATTTATTATTTACGACTATATTGAACGGAAACGGAATTGGATGGAAAAAAAAAAACAAAAATAAGATTTAGACAATGCTTAGGCTGCCTGTCGAAAATAAATAATAAAACATTGGCAATTTTCTAACATTTTTCATCCAATGGCTTAAGCCTACCATCTAGTGAGGGTAGGGGACCTTCAGTTTTAGTGGATTCCGAACCATCCATCCAACTCAAAAACAGAAATAAAGTGGTGCATGAACGGAGTGGGGATTTGAGCCGAGACCTCTGACATAATAATAATAATGCGCCTTTAATCTTTGGCAACACTGTGATGTCAACACAACAAAATTGTTGACGAGTGAGTTTCCGAGCCATATGCCTTGCTTCCATTGTCACAGGGACGCACGTCTTGAAAATGTGCGTTTCTCAGAATAGACCGGCATAAGGAAAAAATTGCGAGTTTTGACCTTTGATTCAAAATTAAATTCTGCATTGGTTTCATTGAATATGGGTCTCTTTCATTGGAATGCTTTAGTGTTACTGCATGAACTTGGTTGTGCGAACATATTATATGTCCTTGAATTACCAAAACTCTAGATTTTAGAAAAAAATGATTTTTTAATATCAAATTATGTCCATTTATCCAGGCACAATAAGGATTATTTAATACGATTACTTTAACTGTGTACTCTACCAGTTACCATGCCTCAAGTCTCTTAATATATGCCATAACTCTATACCAGCACAAAACAAAAAAAACTCAAACTGGTCTAAATTTTAACGCTACAAATATTTATAATAAGCTACCAGAAAACATCAGAAATGAAAAAAGAAATCATAAATATAAAAAAAAGTTACATGACTGGCTGTTAAGCAATTCATTTTACAATCGCAACTATTTTAGAATTATTAGTTAAATTAAGTTTTTTTCTTAACTTTATATAAAATAGGTAATAGTATAATTGTTTATACACATGTAGGTACTTTATACTCATTTCAAACTTGACAAAGGTAAATACTAAGAATTTTTATACCATACATTCTGTGTACTTTATCTGATTAAAAATCTGAATCTGAATCTGATAGCATTTGTTATAGATTGATTTTAATACCTATTTTATAAAATAGTGAGCAGAGTGGAAAATTATCATAAACATACAAACATGGGAAACATTATTTTATTTGCCAGTGATAGGTATGTTCTGCTCATAGTAGAATCTTAAATTTTTTCACATGAAAAGTTTAACAGATTGAGAAACAACCAGTAGAAAGACGACAAACAATGTTATAGGAATGTTATGCATTAACATTGACAGTTGCACGCACAACACAATGTTCTACCTCCAAAGCATGAGCACTGTTGACGTGAAGATATCCGTAAATCGTTTACGGTAGGTAAAACAGCATTATGATTCACGGTCACCGCCATACATTGAACTTGAACCTACATCCAGTTTCCACACAAAAGCCAATGCTGAGTGTGGCGTTGTGATGCGCTCCATACATAGATAATATAATATTACTGGCTCCATACACCATTTTGAGAGTTGTCATGTCAGTGCAAATTGGACCGACTGCGAATGAATGTGCTATCAGTAGCGGAGTTCGGTTTTGGCGGGAATCCGAACAAGTCGAGATTTTTTTGCTATCGAGTTTTTATTTGCCAATTCGTTTGTTTGTGGTCTTTCTTCGCGGAAAACCGGTCGAGAAGATGAAGGCGAAGAGGAAACGGAAAAAGGAAGACAAGAGGTCTCCAGAGGAGTCACTTTCGTCCGATTTATCGGACTGTGAAAATTTGGCGGGAAAAGATGATCTTGTGGAACAGGCGGGAACTACTGAGCTCAACATCAACACCACAGCTACTACATCAAAATTGAATTCACTCGATAAGTACCAACCATTCTTCATTAAAGACTACACCCGTGCATACCCTGAGGATTCGGGAGCACTGGATTTTATCGTATTCATAGAAAGCACAGAACCTAACAAGCCGATTGGAGACAGAGATATTATGAGCTTATCAAACTCTTTCAAAAGATACATTAAGGGCATCAAACAGTTCAAGAGGATAAATCGATACAAAATAGGCGCAATATTTGAAAAACCAGAGCTAGCCAATGCAGCTCTCGGTAACAAAACTTTTTTGGATCAATTCAAGCTTAAGGCTTCCATACCTGCATCTGCAACTGAAACCACTGGTGTCATCACCTCGGTCCCTACCAACTTATCCAATCATAAAATTTTTACCAACATAACAAGCACAAAAAAAATTATATCAGTAAGAAGATTCATGCGTAAAGTAAAGAATGAAAATGGTTTCCAACTAGAACCCACTCCTACTATTTCCATTACATTTGCATCAAATACTCTACCGGACTATATTGACATGAACTTATGGAGATTTAGAGTGGCTCAATACATACCCCGTTTAAAACAGTGCTTCCGATGCTTGCGCTTTGGGCACATATCAAAATATTGTAAAAACGGAGAGAGGTGCTCAATATGCAGTTGCGAAGGGCACAATTATAGAAATTGCTCTACGGAGCATGCCAATGCTACCTGTTATAATTGTCAAGGTAATCATGTCGCTATATCAGGGTTATGCCCTATAAAAAAGAAGAAAATTGAAGAAAACAAAAATAAAACCAGAAAAGTTCAATACAATGAATTATTTAATGAAAAGTCATTCCCTTCCTTACCTACCACTAACACAGATCAAACAGAAAAAAATTATAATACGCAACTAAAATATAACCAAATATTACACACGAATAAAGGAAATTCAGTCGACTCTATCCTGAATAATTTGTTAAACTCTGAAAAGGCAATGAACATACTTCTCGAAATGATTGTAAAAGTTATAACAATGAGCAAAACTGGCGAGGCTCCTATCTCTGCGCAAAACATAAAAAGCGTTATTCACGACTCTATTAGAAAAAATAAACCTGTTATATAATGTCTACTTTGAATGTTGTACAATGGAACGCGCAAAGTTTGCTATGTCATCGACATATTCTCACTCAATTTTTATATGAAAATGATATACATATTGCAATAATTTCTGAAACTTGGTTAAAACCACAACAACGTTGTAAATTTAGAGGATATCAATTGGAAAGATCTGATTCTGGAAATTCACACAATGGAGTAGCAATATTAATTCATAATAGTCTAAGCTACACAAAAATTATCACCACAAGTGACAACTCGATACAAAATATAGCTATCAAATTATCTTACAACAACAAATTTGTAACTATAGTTAGTTTATACAGTCCCCCGAATTGTACTCCACCTTTCACAAAAAGTAAGTTCGATAGATTAGTAAAAAATATCTCTGAGCCAACGATTATTGCGGGCGATTTTAATGCTCATCACACTTTTTGGGGATGCAATAACACTGATTCACGTGGAAGGGACATTTTGGAAATAATTGATGACAACAATCTTGTTCTTTTGAATAACGGTGAAGTGACAACAGTTGGTTCCAGTAGATGGCGGCCAAATGCACTCGATCTCACAATGGTATCTTCTTCTTTAGCATTGTCTTGTAACTGGACGGTCCATGATGACCCTCTCGGAAGTTATCACCTGCCAACAATAACAAAAATATTATTAGCCAACAACACATACAACAATCAAGAGACTGCAAACAATTTTCCAAAGCATCCAAACTTTAGACTCGTAAATTGGAAAATATACTCAGATTTAGTTTCGAGAGAGCTCGAACATTTTAACTTTGATAATCTTAACCCAATAGAATCTTATGATTCTTTTTGTAATATTTTAAATGCAGCTATTGAGAAGTCTATACCCAAACGGAAGCATTCATCCACACCTAACTCCACTTTTCGGCATTCAAAACCCAAACTTTCTGTTCCCTGGTGGAATGAAAAATGCAGCTCAGCTGTAGAAAATTCCAGGAAAGCATATGCAACATTTAAACTAAATTGTAATGACGAAAATTACATAGAATTCAAACGATTGCAAGCACTTAAAAAACTCATTTTAAAAAGAGAAAGAAGCGAAAGCTGGCAAAGGTTATGTGAATCATTTAACAGATATACACCCGTTTCTAAAATTTGGAACACTATTAAAAAATTTAATAATACCTACCAAAGTAATAGTCACAACACAAATCATGACTGGATTAATGATTTTTTGCAAAAGTATACACCCGATTATGTTGAAAATCAACTACATTCAATCAATAGTTCTGTTCCTAACAATAATGAAAATGAGTACCTTACAAAATATTTTACTTTACAAGAACTGAAATCTGCCTTAAATTCTAGACGAGATACTGCATGTGGATTAGATATGATTCCATATAAAATGCTACGTCACTTAAACCACAACAGTCTGGTAATATTTTTAAACACGCTTAATAAGCTGTGGTGTACTTCCATAATTCCATGGGAATGGAAAATAGATTGTCTCATCCCAATACTTAAACCAAACAAAAGTAAAGACGATGCAAATTCTTATCGACCTGTGGCATTGACTTCGTGCATTGGAAAAATTTTTGAACAGTTAATTAAACAACGTTTAGAATTTTTTATAGAAAGAAACAACATTTTACCTAGCAATCAATTTGGTTTTAGGAGGGGTCGATCCGCTAGAGAAAGTTTCAGCCATCTACATCTGGATATTTCAAAAGCTTTCTCATTAAATCACGATACCGTGTGTGTTTTTTTAGATGTCGTCGGCGCATTTAACAACATCGATCACTTTACACTTGCATCGATCTTGAACTCTTTGGGCATTCCAGCAAAATTAATAAATTGGATATATAATTTTTTAAATGGCAGGGAAGTATATGTGAAATACAGCAACTCTCTTTTTGGTCCCAGATTTTCCTATAGGGGAACGTCTCAAGGTGGGATATTAAGTCCCCTCTTATTTATAATTTATATTCACAAATTAAACTCAAAACTAGGATTTGATGTAAATAACCTCCAATTTGCAGATGATTTGGTTATTTATTGTTCCATTGGTGATAGAGCGACTACATTGACTTGTATAAATAAAGCCATGGAGAATTTGTATAAATATTTTACTGAGTTAAATTTAGATATAAGCCCAGAGAAAAGCAAAGTTGTTATATTTAGTAAAAATAAATACAAATTAAAAGCCGAAGTCTTCTACAATAACACTCTTCTTCCGGTAGTTGAAACCGTTAAGTTTTTAGGAATAATATTTAACAGTAACTTATCTTGGAACTCTTATGTCGATGGCATAGCAGACAAAGCGTTAAGATCATACAACATTTTGAGGTCCTTAGCGGGCACCTATTGGGGCGCGGATCCGAAAATCCTAATAATGCTTTTTAAATCTTTGATACGTAGCCATTTTGAATATGGTTTTCTATGTTTTTCTCATCATTGGAAACTTATAGAGAAACTGGAAAAAATACAAAATAAAAGCTTACGTTTAATAACTGGAGCGATGATGTCAACTCCCATAGTATCCATGCAAGTAGAATGTAACATTCCTCCACTGAGAATCCGCTTCAAATATCTGAAATTAAAATTTTTGTTAAAGCTTCTATCCATATCAAATCATCCTCTGTTTACCAAAATTCAACATCTCCTTTCCATCCCATCCGATCCTAGTCATCATCCTTACATCCTGAGAGACTTTTCAAATATATTACATTACAAAAATGAATATGAAATACAAGCCAATTTCAACTTTCCTTGCTATTTGGGAAAATATGACAGCAAATTCTACGGAATTCCAATTCAAATAGACGAAAACTTGGAGTGCAAAGAAGAATTTTTAGAACAAATTTCAAGTTACAGAGGTTACAGAAGAATATATACCGATGGTTCGAAAACAGTTCGTGGGGTCGGCTGCGCGATCTATGACGAGACAACCAAGAGAGGTTATGGCATTAAGATTCCTAGTTCTGCATCAATATACACTTCTGAAGCTTTGGCAATTCAAATCGCACTCGAGTTCATCGAAGTTCAACAACACTATACGTGGATAATAATAAGCGACTGCATGAGCGTTCATAGAGCCCTACAGAATACGAAACTAGATGCCAATACTCACTATGTCATACACCAAATACGGGATAAACACTTTTCCTTGATACAGCAAGGCTACGAAATATGTTTTTTCTGGATTCGCGGCCACATAAATTTGAAGCCACACGACTCAGCAGATTATCTAGCTAGAACGATAGCTGACAGCAACCTGAATATTTGCCATATTAAGAATGTTGCCCTACCGCAATCGGAATTTGTAGCGAAAATAAAACAGGAAATTATCCACGAATGGACCGAACAATGGAAAATGTCCAATACGGGTCGTTGGTACGCCGAAATAAACGATTTAGTTGGGAAAACACCTTGGTTCAATAAAACCTTACCAAAAAGAAGAAAATATTATACAACAATTTGTCGTCTACGTTTCGGACATTGTCTTTTTCAATCCCATCTTTACAGATTAAACCTTATCGACACCGCCGTATGCCCACACTGCAACTTAGCTGATCAATCCCTGGACCACCTCTTCTTTCATTGCTGTGCTTTTGATGAGCAAAGAGAAAAACTATATAAATGCTTAGAAATTACATACAAAGAAAGAGAAAAAATCCCGCTCGACCTGAAAAAGATATTAAGTCAACCGACCAACTTTGAACCCATATTTCTATATATACATGAGACAATAGAAAGTATTTAACTACATGACACTCCAGAATTGACTACAATCCATAAGATACAATAAAGAGAAGGCTGTATAGCGAAAGCTTTTGCCTGTCCATTGGATAAAGAAACAAAAAAAAAAAAAGCTATCAGTAGCGTAAGCTCAAATCGGATCACGTTACGTCAGTTTTATTTAAGCCAGTTTTCACTTTAGTCTGTGGTCAAATTAAATCAAACAGATTTTGGTGAAACGAAACCTGTAGCATATTTTATACAATGTTCTGATATTATCTTACCTCCCAGTGGAGCACAGAAAGTCAATATGATTCACAGCCTGTTTATAATAAACCCTTCAGGGTAAGTGAGACGCTCATGTACTCCGAGTGGTCGCCCTCAATATTTTTCGCCCCCTCCGCAGTGAATATTCTCCAATTTATTTTAATTTCCAGTGATGTTTTCCTGGAGAAGCACTGGAGAAGCGTCATCCCGAGGTCAGTGTGCGACTACTACTTAGAAGCCCAGCGTGCGTCCCCCAATGTGAGTCTCAGATTTCGTAAAATATTTTTATGCATGTCGCAGGAATGGAGAACTGTAATTAAAACACAGTAAGAATTCCATGAAACAATGCGAAAATTCTCCATAGTAAGTTGAAGCCTGCAGAATGTTGGTGTTGCAGGACGTGCCGCCGGTGCTAGCGGCGCCGCACCACTACCTCATCTCGGTGCAACGCGGCGGCGTGGCGCTGGTGGCCGTGTGTAAGCAGGAGGTTGCGCCACTCTTCGTCATCGAGTTCCTGCACCGGGTCGTTGATACATTCCAGGTAGGAATGGCCTAACCTCTACGATGGATTGACGGGGATAAAATTGGGTTATTTTGACTATATTTTTGTGGAAAAGGGTAGCATCAAATGTTTTATTTTCTTATTAGAACTAAAACACAGATGTAATTCTTGTTTCAGGACTACTTTTCCGATTGTACGGAAACTATAATCAAGGAGAATTATGTGGTTGTCTACGAGGTAAGGAAATCAAACTAAGCCGCTTTAAACTAAATAGCTGAAAATCGAATAGCTAAAAATAGTTTTATGTATTACATTTTGTTATTCTCTTTTCAGTTATTAGATGAGATGTTGGATAATGGTTTTCCGCTGGCTACTGAAAGCAACATTCTGAAGGAACTTATTAAACCTCCCAACATCCTTAGAACTATAGCTAATACTGTCACAGGGAAATCAAAGTAAGTTATAATTTTATGCAGTCTATTTCCGATGTCTTCACTTATGTTGACTATAAAAGTTGCAATTAAATTGATATATCATACTTCAGCGTATCATCGACACTTCCGTCGGGTCAGTTGTCGAATGTGCCGTGGCGGCGCTCGGGAGTTAAGTACGCCAACAATGAGGCTTACTTTGATGTGGTTGAAGAGGTGGACGCCATTGTCGACAAAAGTGGGGCCACAGTATCTGCAGAGATACAGGGATATGTGAGTACTGCCTGTTGTGATTAGAAATATTTAATATTAATTATATTATTATCTTTTTAACTTATTATTGTTGTTGTATTCCTTAACATGATTTAACCGCATAACACACTGTCAATAAATTATGTCCCACTTGGGTTGGTACTCATTGCGTTGAATAAAGGATTGTCGAAGCACAAATGAAAATTGTCCATATTTTCCATCCCGTTCGATGCAGCGGTGCAATATACGGTTTTGGCATAGTATCTAGCTGCTTTGGGGATGGAGCTTGTTGGTCTACTATATATTTTTAATTTTTCATATTTGACCGGCAGCCTCGGCTGATTGATTTAATTTTTTTTTATGTGACTGGACATGGATTGCTAATACCACAAGTTCTGTCATGGTATTAGCCCAACACACCACATGGGAACTAGGTGCCATGCCAGGACCTTCCTTATATTATATTGCGCGGCTACATTGAACTGGATGGAAAACACGGACAATTTTCATTGCCGCTTCGACCATCGTTCATCCAATGCGATGGTACCAACCCGGGCGGGATAAACCCTACCACCTAGTAAGTAAGGAAGGGGACCTACAGCTTAACGTGGAATCCGAACCACGGCCAGCCTCTCTCAACGGTCGATTGGTCACCCATCCAAGACCAGACCGGACCCAGCGTTGCTTAACTTCGGAGAGCGATCGCCGAAGTGTCGCGCTACTGGGCCACTGAGGCTGATAGTTAATTGATGTATTATCAGATGTTATTTTTTTTCACCTTTTCGGGTTTAGTTCCCTAAGTAATTTTTTAAAGATTTATTTATTTAGATAAGTGTCCAAACGGTTTTTACACTTATTTGTCTCATTTGCCTTGATGTGCCACATTATGAACCAGTCAATTTTGCAGTTGCAAAGAAGCCTGTCTGGGTTGGAATTTCCTTAATTACATGGGCTACAGTTTAATCAGTAAAATAGCCTATTAAGAACGGCCCGTAAGCTATGCTCCCCATACAAACGTAGTTTACTAATCATTCGGAAACCGCTGTTCCAATTAAATTGATATTTAATATCTAATATCAGGTAACAAATATCTGTGTCTGCATGCTTTTGTTTTTTTGAGAAATCCAAACCGAATGAAATGAATGCAAAAAGAAAATCTTCATACGAATTTTGTTTTCTCTGTGGTTTGACCCAGAATACATTTACCGAAAAAACAAAGGCATGCAGACACAGATATTTGTAGCCTAATATTAGATACCAAATATCAAGTAAGTTGGAACAGTGGTTTTCAAATTATTAGTAAACTACGTTTGTATGGGAGGCGAAATTTTCAGGTGCTTACGGGCCGACCTTAACACTCCTTCCGTCAGAGGAAGGTTAACAGAAGATAAAGAGTTGGCCCTATCACACTGCCCTGTGGTTCTTCAGCATATCTGCTGTCTAGATGTGTGATGGTTTAACCTTGCTTGACAAAAAAGTTTGTGTGTCATACCTCGATGATTGCATAAATAAGTAGCAGCTAATTGGCTATGCTTTTTTGATTTTTTATAGGAAACCGCCAGTTAAACGCCTGCTACTGTTAAACTAAACGCTGTCCTCTTTTTAAATTATTGTACAGGTTACGGTTATTATTTTTCTACTCGATAAACCGGATATTAACTTTTGGACTCTGTTTTGGGCGATAAATCTATGCCAAGACAAACCGTATTGCAAATAGTGCATATGTTTTGACAAGACAGAGTCTTCTAAATGTAAACATAACTACGTATTCCGAAGGGTTAATATTCTGTGTGTCCTTATAATCCATCTATACATCTCCAAATAAAGAAGACAAATTTGATATTTCTCATCAAAATCATTCCTTGCCTTGCAATCTAACACTTTATTCAATTGTTTTGTGCTATTTTTCAGATTGACTGCTGCATCAAACTTAGCGGCATGCCGGACCTAACACTTTCATTCATGAATCCTCGCCTGTTTGATGATGTCTCCTTTCATCCATGCGTGCGGTTTAAGAGGTGGGAGGTGAGTTACCGCAGTACATATATTTTTCATATTATTCTCAACTAGTGTTCATTTGCCTACAACTGCGCCATAATATGTGCTAATCCACTGTAAGAGTTCTTGAAACAGCTGTCATTATGTTTTCAGTCGGAGCGTATACTGTCGTTCATCCCCCCGGATGGAAACTTCAGACTGATGTCTTACCACATCAGTTCGCAGAGTGTGGTGGCGATACCGCTGTACGTGCGACACAACCTACAGCTGCGCGGTGGCGACCAGGGCCGGCTCGAAATGACGGTCGGCCCCAAGCACACTATGGGTCGAACGCTGGAGTGTGAGTGTTCATTAATCTATTTATTATTTGCCAGCACTAGCAGTTTGAGGTTATGCTTCACGGCACCTGCGAGTTAGTTTTCTTTGCAAAATTTTGCTTGTGCCATTTTTGTTGCAGACAAAAATTTTGATTTAGTTTTGTGTCATCATTTGTTATGTCTGTGTAGAGACAACAATGTTCTTTTAGTTGTTTAAGAGTATTTTTAAGCATGCCCCCCTTAATTAAGCCTGACCTGAACCAGAATTAATCAGGCGGTAAGAACCCTGAGTCCCGGTACTTGGGTAAACTTGGTTTCTTAACTTAGTTTCAACTACCTTCAGGGGTGCTAGTTGCATCCCTTTTCAAAATCAACAGAAGTGTGAGAACACACTTTGCTAAAATACATAGCAGCAGGTAAAAAACTAATAAAGCTTAACTGTTTGAGTGGAGGGCAATCCAGCCCACAAAAATGTCTCATTTTGTGTTTAATGTCTGTTTAGTGAATATTGAAATACTGTATTTATGAATTAAGCTTGGCTTTATAGTTAATCCTAGGAAGAGGGACGATTGAAATACCGGCCCTTAGTGTTTTCTCAACCTGCCATCACTCATATGCCTCTTGCTGTGCTGTTTTTAGCTTAGTGCTTTTTAGACTGCATAAAATGTCTTGTGTGCTGCAGGTGTGGCCCTGGAAGTGTGTATGCCAAAATGCGTGCTGAACTGCTCGCTGACCGCCAACCAGGGCAAGTACTCGTACGACCCGGTCACCAAAGTTCTGCTTTGGGACATTGGCCGCGTTGAGCTGCCTCGCCTGCCCAACATAAGGGGCACGGTAAGCGCTCATACTTTTCATCCCTTAAAAAGGTCCACATGCATTTACGCGCCGCTTGATATTACATAATAATAATAATAATATTCTTTATTGCTTCCATACGCATGGTACATACAAGGGCGGACTTATTGCCTAATGTCAATCTCTTCCAATCAACCCGATAATGGGACAAAAATATACAGGTAGCAACAAGAAAAGTAACCTAACAATAGATGGACATATGCAGCATCCTCAAAACAATGTTTTGCTAAACAAAAATTTGTAGATGAGAATATAACCTTACTGATCTATCTATGTAATTTTAGAAGTGGATGAATATGGTTTATTCATAATCCATGGACAATACACTGCACTCGGACTTGTCATATTTTAACACTTGCCAGTTCAGCAAAATACAGCAAAGAACTGGCAAGAAATTTCGTTGTAATTTTTTTGGAATAGTAGTTTGTAATACTGAGGATTGGATGAAAAGATGGTTCAAGTGGCGATGAAAAATGGTCCATATTTTCCGTCCAGTGAACAAATTGAAATGTAGCCGCACTCATGAAGGAAAGGACCTGGCATGGCACCTAATTCCTTCGGGAATGCAGTATGTCGGGCTAATTTATTTATTTAAACACATGACAAATACATACATTTCACATAACAGAAAACCAAGGCGTAGAAATGTAGCAAACTTAATTTCAATGTCTAATATCATGATGCCGGGCGTGGTATTAGCTGTGTCCATTGCTAATGTTAAAATATGACAAATCCGAGTGCAGTGTACTTTTCTATGGATGATGAATAAACAATACAATTCGGTTACATAAAAAAAAAAAGTTTTAATGTATGGGTTGTGTGTGCAGGTGTCAGTGGCGGCGGGCGGAGAAGTTGGCGCAGGGCCAACTGTCAATGTGCACTTCAGCATACACCAGTTCGCGGTGAGCGGACTGCGCGTCAACCGGCTCGACATGTACGGTGCCAAGTACAAGCCGTTCAAGGGCGTCAAGTATGTCACCAAGGCGGGGAAGTTCAATATACGTATGTGAGAGGACCAAGGCCAGTGTTAGCTATAAGAAATATTATAATTGTTACAAATATCTTATTAATTTTTTTATGGACACTTCTGGTTTTATTTTGAATCTGTGGTATTTGTTTATTTTCCTTCATTAGGTGTTCAAACCATAGAAATAGGATGTACTCTATGGTGCAAACACTCTTGGATTCGTAATTTTTTGTAGAGGGTTCGATTAGTATGCCCGGCACGGAGGTTTTCCTACCACCTCCCAAGCGCCAGCGGCTGCGCAGATACCAAATCCGATTTAGTTTTGGTTCGTGTGAAGAAAAACCGTCAAAAAACTACGCCCAAAGTCCAAATCGATCAAATATTTTTTTTTCATCATTTTCATTTTTAGTTTTATCACTAAATATTTATATATCATTATCCCTTTAACTGCTACCACCTACAGAAAAATTAAGGGAGCAACTTGTGGTTTAAGAGCATCCTAAAAAAATATCTAACAAACAATTTCTAAACAACTAATGCTTATTTACAATTTGGGGGCCCATTCAGGTAAGAGTGAGTTCGAGTTTGGGAGTGAGTTAACCTAAAAATAGCTGGAAAATATATTATTATTTAAATAACGGAACCGTTATTTATACTTCCAACGTATTTACGAGAGAGACCAGATTTTTACCTAACTGTAACGATGTTCAGGAATGACAAAACATTAACTATTTAAAAAAGTGAGTTGATATTTAGTGATGAATTCGAACTCACTCTTACCCTGAATGGACCCCCAGAGCCCTCGTCATTATTGATACAAACATTTACAAGATGAAGTTGCATATCAAGGGAACCCATCATGGTGGCGTCAAGGAAGCTGTAACTGGTGCTGAACGAGTTAACTTCGGAATATTGCCACGGTGCTTCCAATCGTGGCAACAACGTTGGAATCGATGTGTAAAGTTAGAGGGAGACTATCTGAAGGTTGATAATAACATTTTGTTCGTAACATAATTTGTTTGTGTCTTATAGAAAAATCCCGGAACTTAATTGACACTCCTCAATTATGACCTTATCTACTGCAGGTATCTTTAAAGTCACAATTCTGGTAAGTAATACTATTCAGATTACTGCCAATACTATTGTGCTACACGCCGCGTAGGTACCTACTTCGCATGCATACGTTTCCAGGCACACGTATAGATATCCGTATCGTAATGACCATTATCATTCTGATGCAACCACTTCAAAACCACGGTTCCAAATCATTTCAAAGACACTTTAATTCAATTACACCTATAAAATAACATTTAAATCTTGACCATAATTATTAATACCCTACCTTGGTACAATTGATAAGTTAATTTTAATTAAAAATGTTAATGTGAAATAGAATAAAACACCTTAAATTGTCCTAAACAAACCAAACAAAGACAAAAATCACAATATTACCACTACAAAAGTATCAGAATTGCCTCCCTTTGAAATATATTACCACAAAACCCTACTTGAAAAATACTCTAAAATTCTAAAAATCCCTTTATTACGGTAGAAGGACAGTCGGCAGGTGCTACTTCTCCCTGCCGCCCTCGAGCAGAAGAGTCCTGAGCGCGGCGAGCTCCCGGCGCAGCGCCTCCAGCTCGCCCTCGACGCCGCCGCCGGCCACGTAGCTCGACTCCTTGTCGCGGAAGTAACGCTGCACCAGCTGGGACATCAGCAGCGGGAACTCCTTCTGCCGGCTCTCCTCCAAGTCTCGCTCCTGTCGGGTGCAGGCGATAACGGAGAAGCATTGTTGTCAGCCTCGGTAGCTCGGCGTGCGACGCCTTGCGAATCGATAAGCTGGGGAAGCACCTCTGAGCGCGGTTAGGTTCTGGATGGGTGACCATTTTCAACCGTTGATGCTGGCCGTGGTTCTGATTCCACGTCAAACTGTAGGTCCCCTTCCTTACTTACTAGGTGGTAGGGTAAATCCCGCCCGTGTTGGTACCATCGCATTGATCGAAGCGGCAATGAAAATTGTCCGTGTTTTCCATCCAGTTCAATGTAGCATAGCAATATAAGGGAGGCCCTGGCATGGCACCTAGTTCCCATGTGGTGTGTTAGGCTAATATCTTGTCAGTTCGGTATTAGCCATTCAAGTCCAGTTACATAAAAAAATAATAGTAAAGAACTACTCCTCAATGTTATGTGGTGTAATGGATGAGCACTGTGACGGTAGGCTGTAGAAATAAAAAATACATTCGTGTACGAGGCTGCGTAGGCAAAAACAAACAAAATAGTCGGTAGGACTTGTAGATTTACAAAATAAAAAGATTGAAGGTCTTTTCAGCTTGATCCAGTACCATTTCTTTAGGTATTCGATCATATGTATTGCAGAATCTTTATTGATGACATCACCATGACCAGCCGACTTTCAAGACTTTCAAGGATTCTCCCACCGTCCTTTACATTATCTGATAGATTGACTTGTACGTGTACTATAGGTACGTGTGGATTAACTCCAGCATACTGGCAATGCTCGATGCCGTAGGGATCAGGCCGTACGGCGAGGGCAGCGTCATCTACGAGATGTAGTTCCCTTACACCCGCGGAGACGGTAGCGCCGTGTCTACTCACGATATAGCAGCAGTAGGACAGCGACCACTTGGCGCGGGCTCCGTGCGGCCGCCGCGTGTACGTGCGGAACCACTCTAGCATGCTGGCAATGCCCGACGCAGTGGGGATCAGATTGTACGGCGAGGGCAGCGTCGTCTGCGAGATGTAGTCTACGTACACCTGAAGGCGGTGACTAAATGTTGGCATATCCGGCGAACGATCATATGCAATATTTTTTCGAAATTCTACCAGTGCTTATGCATCAAATGTTTCATTAGATATCATTTTTATCGCAAGTTTACTCAACAATGTTTGCAATAAAAAAAACAAAAAATCAATGAAATGTCCACCAAACCTCGGTTCTGCCAAATGTCCACTCGATGGCGACGTTGTCCGTCACTTTCTGGAACGTGTTGGACATGGTTGCGATCAACATGTTCAGCACCACTATCACCGAAATCACTTCGAAACCTGCAATCACAAAATGTATCAGGACTGCATGCAGGTGCCGAAACGATCTTAGCATCACTTCAGCGCTCTGATTCGATGACATAATGCAAAGCATCCATGGCAAGAGCGTTGAGCGTACCACCTGTCTAATAAACAGAACTCTGAATGGAGAGCAACTCACAAGCGAAGCACAGGTATCCGACTTTCTCCGTGAAGGCATGCCGGTTCTCCTGCGCCTGCGCAGCGGTGCTGTTGGCTGCCGGCACGTTCTCCAGCACCACGTCGGCGCTCTCTATCGGTGACATGCAGAACAGCGCCCAGAACAGCGTATTCAGCGTGTCTGACAGACTCGTGAACGATGAAACCTGCCAAACGAGTATTGTTACTGTGACGTTACTATGAAAAGCTTAAGCAACGAGAAATAAAGGAAGAAAGGCGACCGAAACTCCTCGGTATAACGGAAGCATAGCCACTTTTTAGTTCAACATACACTGATGGTAGCGCCGGCCAGTAAGTTCGCTTACGAATTAGCTCATTCCCGATGTTCGCGAGCTCCAACATCATTTAAGAACACTCTTGAGAACTGCACAGGACCCCATTGGGTGCATGAATGGTTAATCTCTACCTATCAACGACCACACTGCAATTCTCGATGTTGAACTTCGAACTCCATCGAGGATATGTAAAACCACATCCTCAATAGGATACTCCAGTATTTCAACCAGGACCAACAACTACGGCTATTTTACAATACGCATTCATTCGCGGATTGCATCTGTGGGACGCGATACAGCGCTGTGCCGTGAGTCTCGTGAATCGGGAGAACCTTCAAATTCGAAGGGATGTTTTATTCTTTCTTTTATTTAATTATTATAAGGATACATGATAAGAAAGTTTCTTGGTATCGGCGCTAGAATTATAACTACAGGGTTTCTGTAGGGGTAGGTAGGTGTAGGTAATACCTGAACAGTCTTCATGCCGGCTTCATCGGTGTATATCATGCCGTCGTAGTACTGGTAGAAGCGCGCAAGTCCCACGGCGAAGGCGCTGATGATAATTGCGAACACTATAATGTACTTGTAGATGTCTATTGTCATCTTCCCCAGGGAAACCTGCGGAGAAAATGGTGAAAATAAATCGTATATTGAAGCTAAATATTTCGTCACCTTTGGTAGCCCAGTGGCGCGACACCTCGCGGTTCGATAAGCTGACTGAAGGAGCTAAGAGCGCGGTTGGGATTTAGATGGGTGACCGTTTTCGATCGATGAGGCTGGCCGTGGTTCGGTTTCCACGAAAAATTGTAGGTCCCTTCCTTATTTACTATGTGGTACCATGACATTTAATGATTTGAGCGCCAATGAAAAATGTCCGTGTTTTACATCCAGTTAATTGTAGCCGAGCAATATGAGGAAGGTGCATGGCACCTCGTTTCCATGTGGTATGTTCAGCTTAAATAATGACGGTCGGAATGTTATTGTGTAGATATCCATGTCCAGTTACATATAAAAAACACTTCTCTCAGCGGTTTTAGTTTTAAAGAAAGGGTTGGATCCGCGTGCGAAATAAGTTTTTTTGTCATCTTCCTCCGTCTCCGGTGAAGGAAAACACCACCACGACGAAACCTGTACATTAAAGTGTTCCTGGTTCCAAGTGAATACTGCTCCTGAGCCGGGCTGATCATTGTGTATTGGGGTTGCCAGGTAGACGTTGCCTCAGGAAAATATCATGGCCTGTCAGGGTTAACAACACCAATAGAACAATACATCCATAGATCTACCAAGGCATACATTTTAAAGAATAATTACTATCAAATCGAACCTGCAGTGGTCCCAGGTGGTAGTTGAGTTGGCAGAGAAACATTAGGCGAAAATAGGCGATGATGGTGGCAACACAGAATGTGCCCTCGGCTAGCAGCGTGGGGTCGAACTGGTTCCAGTACTTCCTCTCTACAGACAGCAATAGAACAGAATGGGAATAGATATGTAAAAAGTTAGTAAACATCCACCTACTGCTAATTTATAATCAAATAAGTAGGAGTACACAAAATATTGTATAAGCGATCGGCAGAGGATTAAAGAACCGTATAAAGATATATCTATGTATGTACTGTATATCCTTTATTCCTCTCACAAACATGCCTAACAATGAGTAATCCATACAAATATCCATACTAATATCCGTACTAAAATTATAAATACGAAAGTAACTCTGTCTGTCTCCGTGGTCTGTCTGTTGCGCTTTCACCGCTAAACTGCTGAAGCAATTTAGAGATAGAGATAGTCTGGACCTTGGAAAAGGACATAGGCTAAATTTTCTAGCGAAATTTTAATTCAAAGGGGGCTAAATAAAGTATGAAATTTTGTCTGGGGAACTCATATAATTTTCAGGAAATAATTGAGCCCGACAGTTCAAAACGACATTGACCCGAGCGGAGCCGGGTACCTCACGCTAGTTTAGTTATATAATTAAAATCTGGAATTTGGAACTTACCAATCTTACAGCACTACACATTGAATGGCTATCACAACTACGTCTATTTACTATCTAACAAATTATTCCTACACTAGGTTCTACTATAACTTATTATATTGTGACGCAAGACCCTCTCTCCCATATCACAGGGAATCCTATTTTGGGAGACAGGGATCCTACAAAATGTTACTACTACAGCAAAAATATTCTTGAATGAACACGATACCTACTTACATACCTACATTATCTGAAACCTGTTGATTATTCGTGTACATGTACTGAACTTGCTTAGTCAGTAAAATAAAGATTATTTTTATTATTATTTATTATTACGTTGCGAGGTTAGCCTAATACACCACATGGGAACTAGGTGTCATGCCAGAACTTATTGTATTGCTTGAATATATTGAACTGGATGGAAAACACGGACAATTAGTTTTTGGCTAATAGCACACCTGCAGTTTTAATATTAGCCCAACGGAACTCATTCCCGAAGGAATGAGGTGCCATGCCAGGACCTTCCCTTTATGAAATTTTTTATTCGTCGCTTCGACTTTCAATTCTTTAATGTTCTCGGAAATTCGATCTTTCATTCAATTTAATGGCTTTTACTTATCCGTTTAATGGCCCGTTCAGGCCTTTCTTTTCCTTTTTCCTTCCAGGCTGACCCGGAAATATAATTTACTATGGTAAACCCTCCAGATGGCACTCGTCATTACCGATGGCGCGGGGGCCGAAAATACGTCGACCTGTAATGTTAAAGACCGTAATGAAAAAAAAGATCTTTACGCACCCAGGTCGGCCTTGTCGTTGACACTGACGTCGACGGCGGCGGCGGCCCACAGCAGGAAGGTGAGCCCGAACAGAGCTAGCATCACGATCTCGCCCCAGTTCCACAGCTCTGTGAAGTAGCGGCGCGGGCCCTGCGTGACGCACAGGCGCACCGCCGACCACGTGTAGCCGCACACGTACAGGACCAGCGGGCCCTCCGCGCCTGCGCGAACACTCACAATGCACCCGCAGTCCATGGGTTCCGACCATGTAAAACTGTCCCGTTCACTACTCACTAGGGTTTGGGTTCAATCCCCCAAGGTTGGTACCTACCAGAGATAAATAGGAAGGAGATATGCTATCAAGCGCCTAATGTCAAGATCCGCTGTCTATAATTGTCAAAAACTACAAACCCAACATAAGGTGGCCCTTCCCGGCGTGACTAACTCATTCGTGGCCACGGTACAAAACTGTGCTATTGCGCTGGACCTTCTCTGTTTCAAAGAAAAAGACGGGCTCCGTGATGAGAAGGATGCCACATGTCCACAAAGCAGTGTTTGATTTGGTAATTACGAACCATTTTGGTCAAAAATACTTATAACTAAAACTAAAAGACGACCGCTCTAGTTAAAAAATCAAATAAAAACCAAATCTTCATAAAACAAGTTAGGTTTGATGACTAACCTTTTTAAGATGTTTTTATTTTATAGTTGAGTAATCCACGTCCAAAATTATTGTATAAAACAAGCGAAATATTCGAACTTTTTGGACCTTATAACTTAGAAACCAAACACAATGCAAATTGTCATCCAACATCTAGTTATATTAAGTAAAGCTCTTTCAGTACAATTTGGGATCTCTGACAAGAAATATATGCATGATCCTCTTTCCACGTTTGTATGGTGAGTTGAGTGGGAAGGCTCACCTTAAACGTACATGCAATCATAGTTATAGACGTATGCCAGGGTTTGTGTGGTTGGGAACTGACTTGACGAAGCCAATTTTACAGCACTTTCGGTTGCAGTGCATACGACGCCCCGCCGGATTCCAATACAATTATATAGAAACTTTGACCATACCGCGGAGACGCGACATCGACCGCATGCCACTTCTACTTCCTTTCTCTTCAGTTGTACCTACCCTAGAAACAAAATGGCGGAAGCGGCAATAAAAATGTGTCCATGTTTTCCATCCAGTTCAATGTCCTCATACAGGGAAGGTCCTGGCATGGCACCAAATTCCTTCGGGATTGTGGTGTATTGGGCTAGTATCATAACGGTAGTCAACTTCTCATTCTTAGATAAAAAAAGTCGTGTGAGAATTTAAAAGCTTATGTCAGAACTTTGTTTTCGGAGTAGCAGCAAAACGATAATGCGGGGATTGGGGAAGTTGTTTTAGGAGGGCCGAAGGCAAAGTTTTCCCGATGGGGGGCGCAATTGCTATGCCCTCCCTAGACCACGTGGCACCAAAGTAGTGCCAAATCTAGACCCTAGAGCGGTTCGTACCAGTTTTGGGCGGTCCTCTCGTCTGGTCGGTTTTGTCGCGGTCGGAGATGACGAACACGACGACGAGGAAGACGAAGTAAGCGGCCGCGTGCGTGATTAGCTTGTTGAGTGGGATCTGGAAGTGCTTCACTAGCTTGTGACGTGGCATCACCTGACGCATGTTATATCGGTGGAGTTTACGTCTAATGGGTACACGGACTTTCCATATCAGACCAAGATAAACATATATGAAGAAAGCGTAAATGTAACAGGAACAGTTGTGCGACCAACCAGTGTGCATGTATATGCTTCAGCTGAAGATTACTCGCAAGTCTTCTCATTGAACTGGCATGCGTGCTATATAAAATGCAATTTCGTAGCTGGGGCTTCAAGAAGTTCGTAATTAGGATAGGTCTCTGGCTAAGCTATTGCGTAAGCTTGAAAGCTTTCAAAGGACGGAATAATACCTAAATAAAATCTAGATTAAACGTAAACATAAATGATTTGTTTTAAAATTATATATTTTTCTTAATATTAAATTATTTTTTATTTGTTTTATATTCTGCGAAGAGTGAGCAAAATATCTCACCATACATATGAAGAGTATGCTGGGGGTGATGAAGACACGCAGAACCATGATCCCTGCCTTTCTGAGGGCAGATTTGCCGCGCCAGCCGTACCAGTCGCCCAGCCAGAACGACTCCAGCACCTAAACAAGGAAACATTGTTCTGAAATAATTCGGATGAAGCAAGTACATATTATACTGGAGAAGCAACTTTATTTATTTTAATAACTTTTTCCTATCTTCAGTATGAGAATTTCAGCCAGGGTCTTACTATTGCAGTGTCAAACGAAGTGTTTGTGTTTATCTATGTTTTAACACTATTGACTACAAATAAAACAATTACAGGTTGTCCGTTACATCTTTTAATAATATGAAAACGTAGCATTTCCGGCTGTATCTAGATAACTTGCCTTAAACTTAGTGATAGCTTAATTTTTCCAAGCTGAAAAAATATTGCTGACAAATTAAATGAGATTTTTTTCCTTTGAAGCAACATTACTTATTTCCGTGCATGCCTTTTGTAGTGACAAAACCGCACCAGTGTGAGAAAAGCATCTGTTGAGTATTGAGGTGCGCCATGAACTCCTTCAATAGGTAGTCCATTGCCATGAGCAGCCGTGGGAAAATAATGTGTCGGGCCATCGTCTCGGAATCAGCAGCCAACGAATAGTTGTGAACCGCACCTCTTGAGTGTTGGTTTGAGCGACGAACTCCTTCTGAAGGTTGTCCATCGCCATTAGCACCCGAGGGAAGATGAAATATCGTCGGCCGCGCGAGCACGATGTCTGCCGCATTAGTAGCTTCGTCGCGTCAGATGAAATAGTTGCAAACCAGCACCTGCTGAGTGTTGGGATGCGCCACGAACTCCTTCTGTCGGTAGTCCATTGCCATGAGCAGGCGTGGGAAGATAAAGTGTCTTCGGCCGCGCGAGCCCGACGTCTGCCGCATAAGTAGTTCCGTCTCGTCCGACGTACGGCAACAACCTTGTTCATGTCATATTAAAAATAAATTAACACAAAAATTTCGTCATCAATTGTGCTGGAAGTATAGAATCTAGTGGAAGTAGAGAGCGGTTGATGTACCGTCTTTCACATTTCCAATAATGCCCTTACCGATCAGCTCAACAGCAAATGCACTGACGTCGTCCCTGAGCTGCAAATACGCGGCCGCCAGCTGCCTGTTCGCGGCTGCATTGGCTTCCAGCTCGGCCGAGAGTCGAAACGCGACCAGTATCGGGTCCGGAGCGGCGTGCACGATGTACGCCGGCGAGACGACGGCGCGGTACAGCGCGAGGCGGGCGCTGCTGGCCTGCAAGGGGTCGTCTTGTGCCATGGACATTCTGGAAACACGCCGATACCGTAATTCGTATGAACCTTTGCTTCCCGGAAATTTCAGATTGTCTTAACTAGCAGTATCCGCAGTGCTGGATACTATGGAAACATTTTCCCTCCTCTGTGGGTTCCTACCACAGAGGAGGGAGGTAGAGAGGAGATGGTCTTAGCAAACTGGGTCTGTGTCCACCAAGTGGGTCTCTACGTCACAGCCCACGTGATAAGAAGGTGTGCCTTAGCGTCATTCGCGACATGGCGCTGGCGGTGTTAGGTTGTGGGACAATAATATGTATGGTCTGCGGCGCAATTTTCAGCGAACAGGCGATTACATGATGAGATTTTGTGTAAAATGTTGCAAACATTACTCAGGACGAAATTATCGAAAGTTTGTAGGTGAAATTAAGTTTTATTTGTCAGTAAAACATCTCATATTTTATAATTTGAGTCATTGTATCGATGTATCGCTCTTGCTATGTGCCGATAGATGGCGCGCAATAATTTCCATTGTAAGGTAAGAAATATTGATCTCATGATGCAAATTTTTATGACATTTTTAAATTAAAATTATTTGAATCCGCGCGAAGGTATAGATTTAAATTTCGAAGGTTTTTTATAGATAAACTAACAGTAAAATGCAAAAGGCGTCATCTAGTTGTAGTCTTGTAACCACTTAGAAAATCTCTCGGAATAGCTACTACCAGAATACCGGTTCTTCCGGTAGATGGATTTAGCACAAAAGGCGGAGCTTGAACCCCCCCCCCCCTTCCCCGCGTAGTGTCATTCTGCGTTCCTTAGTAATATAAGGTAATAACACCTCCTCTCTACCTCCCTCCTCCGTGGTTCCTACAGACCGTATAGGACTATATGTTGTAGTTTTGGTGTGAAGACGAACTTGCAGTCGGGGCAGGTACAGGTACGGTCTCTTTAGCCTATATCTGCGCTCCATCAGCAGGGCCAAGGCCGAGATGTGACCAAAGCATATCTTGGTTGTAGTGATGTTGGAAAGGGTCTCTCGAGCCTCATTCCTCGCTGTATGAGCCGCGCTATGACATGGTAATAACCGAATATCCATAAGTTGTACGGAAAGACGAACTTGAAGGCGACACAGGTACATACAGTAAGGCGGGTGTGACCGAAGAATCTATAGGTTGTACTTTTTGAGGAAAGACGAACTTGCAAGCGGGACAGGTAAAGTTAGGTTGTAGCGAGCGACCTCTCGAGCCTGTGTCGGCGCTATGCAAGTAGCGCCACGACCTCGTATTAACAGAAGAATTTATAAGTTGTATTGATGGTGGAAATACGAACTTGCAAGCGGGACAGGTAAAGTTGGGTTGTAGCGAGCGACCTCTCGAGCCTGTGTCGGCGCTATGCAATTAGCGCCACGACCTCCTATTACCAGAAGAATCTACGATTTGTATTGATGGTGGAAATACGAACTTGCAAGCGGGACAGGTAAAGTTGGGAGTATGCCGGCCTCTCGTGCCTGCATAGCACAGCAAGCAGCACCGCGGTTTCGTAGTGACTAAAGAATCCATAGTAATAGATTTTACTGATGGTGGAAAAAAGGAAACTTGCTAGCGGGACAAATATAGTTGGGTGGGTGCGGCCTCTCGAGCTTGTGTCCGCGCTCCATCAGCAGCGCCACGGCTTCGTAGTGATCGAAGAATCTGTAGGTAGTACTGATGGTGGAAAGACGAACTTGCAGGCGGGACAGGTACAGGGGTGGGTGCGGCCCCTCCAGCTTGTGTCCGCGCTCCATCAGCAGCGCTACGGCTTCGTAGTGATCGAAGAATCCGTAGGTTGTACTGATGGTGGAAAGACGAACTTGCAGGCGGGACAGGTACAGTTGGGTGGGTGCGGCCCCTCGAGCCTGTGTCCGCGCTCCATCAGCAGCGCTACGGCTTCGTAGTGATCGAAGAATCTGTAGGTTGTACTGATGGTGGAAAGACGAACTTGCAGGCGGGACAGGTACAGTTGGGTGGGTGCGGCCCCTCGAGCTTTTGTCCGCGCTCCATCAGCAGCGCCACGGCTTCTTAGTAACCTAATAATCTATAGGTTATACTGATGGTGGAAAGACGAACTTGCAGGCGGGGCAGGTACAGTTGGGTGGGTGCGGCCTCTCGAGCTTGTGTCCGCGCTCCATGAGCATCGCCACGGCTTCGTAGTGTCCGGACTGCGCCGCCAGCATCAGCGGGGTCACGTGGTCGGGGAAGTCGGTAGAGTGGAGAACGCCCGCGAACTCGAGTCCCGGGGAGACTGCTTTCTGCGCGTCCAGAAGCATTTCTAGTAGTGCAAAGAAAACACTTCGAATGATAAACTGATAATGCAGAGATATGTCATCATTACTACGCGTTCATTGCAAGAATGCCGTTACCTCCCGTCGCGCACCCCATCCCACGCCCCCAGCCAAAGAATAAGTAATAGTGCCCCAGCGAAGCGTTGCTATTCGTTCTAAAGCGGGATCCTCGAAATGAACGCGTAGTAAATTCTTTGCTCTGAACAGTGGCGGATTTACCAGAAGGCTGAGTAGGCTGGAGACTAGGGCGGCAGATTTTAAGGGCGGCAAATTTGGAGCCGATTTTTTTTCGTGCTGCCTATGCTGAAAGTAAATACGGCCCATGCCGACCGCATTTGAGACCGTAAAGAGCGACTTTTGTGGTCTGTTAGAGCCACAGATCGCCTGTGTTATTATTATTATATTATTATCATTCAAGCAATTCAAAATGTCATACAGTTCACCACTTTAAATTTTTATCTACAAGTTGCGTAGTCGCGTTTAGTTGCGGCGTAAGATATACCACTTAGGCAACTTAGGTCCGCCGGGCTGAATTGACTGCACAAGCAAAGCGTATTTTTTTGTAAATATCGATTTCTCTTTTGTTTGTGAAGATTGTTCACAAAACCATATTAATTACGGGAAAGAGTTGTTTAATTAGGTACAAAAAATAAGGTTACAAGTTCATTAACAAACAAATAGTAATTAATTTGATTGTGAACTAGGCTATCGAATTGTAGAGGCCGGTGGGGCGGCAGAATTCAAATAACCTATGGGCGGCAAATGTCTAAAACGCTCTGAAGTAGCGAAAATAATACAGAATGTATGTATTTGAAAAATTGATATCACGCCCACTCGTGAACGTGAACCCACTCGCCGGCGCTGCCGCAATTGTATATAAAAGTGGCTGCGCAGCCCCTATAAAAGCGAGTTTCGGTCGCTACTCTCGTCCATTCATGCTCGCTGGGTGGAAACTAACTGGTGATCCGCAGCTGGTTGTCTCGCACGGCGTGCAGCACGGTGTCGGCGATGTCGATGTTGGGTTGCGACAGCAGCAGCTCCACCATCGCCTCCGAGCGGTTCCCCACGGCCAGGTGCAGTGCTGACAGACCCTGCCGTTCACCCGTGTCTAGTTTACTCATGATTCACGGCAGGTTCTCACGAGTGCTATGCAAGAATGAATAGTGTAAAAGGTTTCTCTCTCGCTTGTCGTTTCATCCGCCAAGTAACGAACCTCGAGGACCTCTGATGCGTTCCTCCAGAATTCAACTATAGCCCTTTATAAGCGGGCGCAGAAGTGGGGGGCAAAGGGACCATAGATAAAAGGGACCAAGTTCCGTGTAGCCCCCTGTCATGGAGTACTTCCACGGTCGCTGTTTCCTTACCTACTGATAACCTTGTAACCACATAGCATGAACCCATAGAAAAATTAAAACATCAAAGTTTAGACTATTACCTAGTGTATGACTGTGAAACGGTAATGCGTTGCTCATATTCTTTAAAACAATATGTTTTTAAACACATATTTACTAGGTTTTTACTAGGTAGGAATAGTTTATTTTTGAAAATTTTCTTTTTGGTGGTATTAGATCACATATTTATCTATTGAATAAGCGTGAAAAATATATTAATTTACAGAACAAAAACATAAATTTCGCTCGCCTGAAAATGATTTTAACCCGCATATAACAATGAACCCTAATGCAAACTCACTGCTTCCGGAGGTCGCTATTATCGTCTGTTTGCTGAACGCTGGACTCATTTGGAGCCTTAATTGGCCTTAAAGTCCCGATTGATACCATCACATCGAAGAAAATATGGTCGAATTGGTAATGACCAATTTGTGTTCATGTTTCGCATCGCACAACAAAGTGAGTTTGGAAATTGGTAATGGGTAATGTAATCCTTGTTCTAGTTGAGAGATTTCGTAAAAACTCTTCCATCAATTTATGTAGAGAAACAGATAATGTTCCAAATTGCCAATGCTTTTAGCCGAATTAAGCGATCCGAATGTTTATGTATTTTATGTAACTGGACTAGGTGCGAGCCAGGACCTTTCTTATATTGCACGGCTAAATTTAACGTGATTCAACTGCATGTCGCTTCTTGCGGCAGCTCAGGAATACCCCTCATGCGTTGGGACCGATTGTATTATTTTTACATGTCGGGCACATGCATGGCACACATGTCTGTCACGATATAATCGATTTTCATAAAGGGAGCGTACAAATATCGATTGTTCCAACGGCAGATTAGAAAGTTGTGAAGACCTGAAAGTTGATGCAGTTGATGTTGAGGTCCGGATGGTCCCGGATATGGTCACGAACACCGGCGACATTGTCCTCGGCAGTCAGCTGTAGGAAGTCAGCCTCGGCCGCCTCCAGACGCGGCAGTAGCAGACTGTGCACCGCGCTCAGGGAGTAGCCCTCTTCATCCGACTGAAAGCCGCAAAGCGAGTGAGATCTCAGAGAGATAACGCCTTATTGTTACCAAGGCTGAATTCTCAAAAGACTACTAATCTACGGGAGGAACTTTGCATACGTTTTAAACAGGGCGTGTGTGTTCGTTTGTGAGCGGCAACACGGTGCGCGCACGGAGAGATCACTCCCGATTGTTCTTAGGGTCTTTGAGACTTACCAGTGTTGGATATGTGTACAATATAGAGAGAATATCCGTTAAGTACATGCATCAACGTTTCTCAGGATAATTTGAATTTGGACATTCACTCGAGCGGAGCCCGTTAAAATGTGATCAGGAACTTTCGCGAGGGTGGACCCATAAGTACAAATAAAAGAAGGAGACACGAGCACACGCACACCGAACACAAATGAAACTATGATCTCAGCACATGTGAATGTTTCAATAATTTTCATTATTTGTAAAACCCATAAAACCGATCTCGAGTCCATGCCTTTTTAACGGTCTTGGCTACATCGTTGACAATGCTCAAATAAAAAAACTTGCAGGAGAGACTTCATATTCTTTACGGAGGGTGGAATTTTCTTGTCAGTGTTTAATTGCATATGGTGATGCCTAAAAATCCCTTTTAAAATACAAGACTTCGAATCAAACATTATTTTATAATAATCACAGTGAGGCTTATTACCGTATCTATTATCTGATATCCAGCACTGGGTTGAGGCATCATCATTCTAGACCTATCCGGGATGCTTGGCAGACTTCGATCTGGCAGCAAGATCTCCAGGTCATCCGCCTTGGAACGAGAGGACTTGGACGGCCTGCGGTTGGAGCGTGTGTCCGGACTCAAGGAATCGGCCTTAGATTGAGCCTCCAACTTTTTCGAGACGTTCTTTGAGCGACTCTTCATATCTAAAGCGCTTTTAAAAGTCTCACTATCGTTGGCGCTTTTACGCATCTGCGGGATTAATAAAGAAATAAAAAAGTTCAAAATGAAATAGAGCGGATCCTAGGTTATTGGATGCCAGAGATCATGGGTCCAAATCCCCGCTCTGGAGGCCTATTCCTGGAATTACGTAATCAGGAATCCTGAGTGTAGTATACCGCTTTTATAATTTTATAAACTCAGGATTCCTGATTACGGACTTGCTGTTCATGCATCACTTCATTTATCTTTCTGAGTTGGATAAGTGGGTTTCGTTACGAATGGGATCATCGTCAATGTAAAACTGTAGATTCCCCTACTAGGTGGCAGGGTTACGCTCGCCCGGGTTGGTTGATGAAAATATGGTCGAAATAGCCATAAAAATGTCCGGGTTTTCCATCCAGTTCAATGTAGTCGTGCTCATAATAGGAAGGCATGGCACTTGATTACTTCGGGAATACGGTGTGTTGGGCTAATACTGACTTGTATCTAAATTTATCTCGGCTACTCGACTTGGAATAATGTGGTTTTGGTCCATGTCCAGTGACATAAAACAATTTGGAGAAGGCTCAAAGTCATATACAATTGAATTAATTTGGTCCAGCGTCTTTTAAGCTGCTACTTTTGACGATAACTTTTTAATGGATTTTGTTACTTATGGAGACTTATGGCACATAAGTAGGTACATAATATGTACCCCAACGCATCATTCTTAGAATGACGTGATAGGAATAAAATAAACGGCTTTTAGAGCCATTTTCAAAGCGATTTGATCAAGACTAAAATATTCTACTAGGAATCTAAGGAATTTGTTCCCAATTTCACAGGAAAACTAAGATTTGAAATTTTTAAAAAATGCATAGGGCTTTGTTAAATCAATATTGCATACTTACCGCGTATCAGTTATATTTTCTACTTTATTTCCACGTATTTCCTTCCAGATTTGATGATGGGATGTTATTTTACGCGGGCAACGACATCAAAGACTTGCGATCTGACAGAAATATCTGACAGATATTTCAAATCACGTTGTCTCGAAGCCAGTGTTTTTGCGTCTTTTTTTTAAATGGTCAGACTATCTTGGATCTAGCTAGGAGTTCCAGCATAGTGTTCTTTTCTATTTTCAAAGTGGGACGACACATTCCGTACAATTCATGAATAACGGAACAAAAGTATACATGTCCTCTTTAACTTTTTCAGAAAAGAGCTTAAAATTCTTAACTTTAAAAAAGCAGAGATTGTTTTTGTGAAAAAAAAAAACTATACCATGCAATGAAAGATCCTGGCAATATATTATGAACTTGACTTTTGACCAACTTCTGTGATTTTGGAGATGGAATGGGACATAGTGATTTAAAATTTTGTTAGCTTTAAAACGAAAATTAATGGTTAATTCGGTACCCGAAGTCTCAGTTGTCACCTAAATTGTCATTATGTAGTATGGAGAAATTGAAGAGCGCGCGCGAACTAACATTTGCGAGTCCGAGCTTGATTTGACAGCTTACTCAACGTTACCGTAAATACGTCGACGTTGCCGTTTACGTCCACTCCGCGTTTACATACAAATCGGAAGTCCGCGTTTGACTTTGACAGCTTGAAGAAGTAAAACCACAGAATATCTAGTAGAGTTTGACGTTTTTACGTAACTTCGAAGTTACGTAAACGCCAATTTAGGTAAGAACTGAGACGACCGGCTCTGATATTAATTTCTCCACGATACAATTCTTCTTCCAGTTAAATGTTATCGTCCTTGCACCATCAGCGACATCGGACTGTGCATCTTGCATATTCTTCTACTCCTAGTAGAATTGTATACCAACCTAGTAGGTACTCGATTGAAATATGTATCCTGTGTCAAACCTCAGAGAAACGAAAATGTGTCATGGAGGTGAGGAAATTCTTCACCTCCGTGAAATTTGGATGAAGATTTTATTTTTGTCGACATTTGACTTGGTTTGGATTTTAAAAAAAACGTGCACATATTTGTAGCCTGATATAAATAACATGAAGTAAATTAGAACAGTGGTTTTTCAAATGATTGGTTAGGGAGCGGCGTGTTCTGATCTTGATGGTGGTGCTGATGTTGATTTAGTTCCGTTGCTCCTCAATTCGTTTCATCGGTGTTTTTGTGTTCATTTTACTTTCAGATCTAGATTCAGTTTTGCAATGAATGTTTCGTACAAACCCATACATTACAATATTAAAATTTATCATAGAGGTGACATTTTTCCCTGCATGTTTAAATAACTGAAATTATCAATAGACAAATAGGGAGAAAACCTACAAGTATACAACAAGAAAACTGGGAGTTAAAAACTAAAATGAGTATAACAAAAAACACAAGAAGAATAATAACAATGGTGGATGCTAATCCAGTACTAAGTTTTGATAGGTTCACTCTGAATACGACTGTAAATAGTAAATAATATTACTTAAAACATTTTAGTGTTCACTAAATTTATCTCTATACATAGTGCTAAGAAGAGCAAAGTACGAGTAAGACGTAGTTAGTATCTGAAACAAAACAAGATTGTCTTAACAAATTGTCATCAGTTCAATTAACTTTAGCTATGTTATGTTACAAGCTTTTTTCGTCCTTCCATACTATTAACGATCAAACAATGGAAGCATCAGTTGATGTGGATGTATTTCCCAGTGATAACTTACCTCTCAAGTTATTCATGCCGTAACACCGGGGAAAAAACGAGTTAGGTATATAACGTCGACTTTGCAGTACAAAGGTCTTTCTCTTTCCAATGTAACGTAATTTTAGTTCATCATGGGTTGCCCTACTGCATTACTTCCTCTGCTTGTACCTAGCAAGAGCCGTCTTAACTAAGGGTTTTTTGTTTATAGTTCGCATTCCACCAAAAACTATAGGTTTCTTAATACTAGTGGTAGGGTTAATTCCGCCTGGATTAGTAATCATTGAAGAGATTTTTTTTCGACGGAAATCCTTGATTAATTGAAATCCGGAATCTTTTCGTCGAGAAAATCGCTTACAAAACAGCTACAAAAGCAGTTTTCTAGACTCAGGATATCTGCTTCCTGATAACAGAATTGCTGGTATAGGCCTACTGTTCAATGTAGCCAACCAAGGAGCTAGATTCCATATGTATAAGGCTAATATTATAACTGTTTGTGTGGTATTATCTATCCATGTCCGGATTAATAAAGTAACATTGTTACTCCTAGTTAGTGATTTGAAGTCATTAGAGGTTCTTTGGAGTGATTAGGTAAGTACAAACATGAATGAAATAGCTACTTACAGAAGTGTAGGTGTTGAGATCAATATATTTGAACTTCATTGCAGTAAAAGTGAGCGGTTTTTGAGACCTGAAATAAATAATATTATTACACACAAAATATAACATGGCAGCCACGAATAAATATGAATAGCCATGTCTTACCCTATGGAGCCTTACCATATAAAGGGACCTATGCTACTTAAGAAGAACTTGAAAAAGAAATGGTCAAACGGTGTATTAACGACACTGAAGAGAAAGAAAGGAGAAGTGACATGCGCTCTATAAATCATCTCCGCCGTATGATCAAAGTAACCATATAATTGTATGGGAATCCGGCGGCGCGTCGTATGCTACATAGTCGATAAATGCGTTCCCACCCACACAACCACTCCAATACGTCTGCGACTATGTTTGCATGTGGCATTAGAGTTCAATTTGGAGTAAAATTCTCATAGTAAGCGCGCTAGATTAGGGCTATTTATCTATGGTCGTCCCCAAACTAATTAGATATATAAGACGAAAACAGAGAAGATCTGAGAGTTCTCCTGATTTGTCTGGTGGTAGAGATGTGTCTCCTCCCATTCACCCACCTCAGTATGAGGAAGCGCAGCGCGTCGCGACAGCGGGTGTCGCAGCGGTACCACCCGCCGGCGTACGCCGCCGCGCCCACTTCCGCATTCTGCAACGCGCGGACTCATCTCGCACCACAGAATTGCGAATCAGCTAGAAACACCTATCCTCACCTAACCATATGTGAGACTTCCTAATTAGATAAGGTTCCCCGGTCGGGCTGTTTGGACTAGAGTACTGTGGGAATGGGGAAGAAAACTACTCATTTATCACACCAGGTGGCGTCTAAGCGAGCTCACCTTAAAGGTCTGTCAAAGATGTCAGATACCATACAAAATTGAACAGAATGGATTAGAAAAAAATATTTACTCAATCTATGTAATGGAAATGACTCAATTTTATTTCTTTATCAAGCTATTCCGAAAATAAATTGTTATTAATTATGCTAATCAGAAAAGTCGTCGGAAAGAATCACAGAATCATAACCTATAATATTTGGTTTCATACTCTGTGCTGGTCAATTACATTTAAATTTGTTTGAAGACAAATAAAAGCTCTACTTTTCCTCTAAACCTTATTCTAACTGCATCGTAGACTACATCTTTCACCCTAAAACACGTAAACTAAACTTGACAGGAATGACAGTTTTGACGTTTTTGTGTGACCTCTACAATTAGCTTTGAGTTTTCTGCCCCATTGGGGTTTTGGCCCCCGGCATTGAGGTGTCCGGCAGGGTGTAAGTTGTTAGCTGTAGGCGCGGGAAACATTTGTAATTTGTATCTAGACCTAGCGGGCTGCAGAGAAAACGGGGCCTTTGTTAAGTTGGAAGGTTCCTGGCGGAGAGTCAGGACTGGCGGAGACCTCTGGTGCTAGTCTGGAGAAGTAGAATTTCCAAAGCTAGTAGTTGCGCCGATCTAGCCGCGAACATGGCGACAAGCGCGCGCCAGTCAAGCGAAGATGCGCGTTTCTATTACGTTCTCAATTCAGTGTGTACACAATCAGCTGAGAAACTGGGATAATCTCTCAAGTTTCTTGATGTTGATCATGCTTCATTACGAAACTATGAAAACTTATAAACACTTTATAATTTAATTAATGATTACTTCACAAGCTGTTGCGATGAAGTTTGATTCGTAAAAATGGCCTTTGATAGGCATGGTGACAAGAATTCCGATGATTAGGGTACTTATTAAATTTTGAATCCAAATAGCTAACCATTCTGTAGGATGTCGTCGCCGTATTAGCACAGCACGGCGATCTGAGAAAAAAGCACCTTGCTGCTCAGCGGCAGCAATAGAACCAAAAGTTACAACTATTACGGCTAGTAGTAATGGATAGCTCACAACTCGGTGGTTGTCGTCGCCGTACTAGCACAAAATGCCCGTTTGAGAGAAAACTCTCCACAAGAAACACCATGTTGGTTAGTGGCAGCAATAGAACCAAAATATACGGGATCCCTACAGCTCACCACTCGGTAGATGTCGTCGCGGTTTTAGCACAAAATGCCCGTTTGAGAGAGAGACTCTCAACCATAAACACCTTTTTGCTCAATGGGAGCATATAACCAAAAGATACAACTATACGGGCACCATTATGGGATCCCTATAGCTCACCACTCGGTAGATGTCGTCGCCGTACCAGCACAGCACGCCGATCTGAGAGAGAGACGCTACCAGAAACACCTTGTTGCTCAGAGACAGCAGGGGCTCCACGAGCTGCAACAAATTACATCCAGACTTTCATTGGGTCCTCTATCTAATATAAGTTTGAGTTGTGACTAAGTATATAGCTGTAAAATGGTTTGTAAACATATTATTTCAGTCTAAACATAAAGGTAGGCGAAAATGATGTAGAGCAATCTATTTCAAACTATGAATTATAATTTAACTGTTAGGGTTGACTTAAGTAAATATACTTTTTCGTACTAAGCAGGTACGTCGCTTATTCCAAGGAATGTGACATGTATGTATGTATTGTATACCCGCGAATGGTATGTTTTCCTGGTTCGGGTCCAGCCTTGCAGTATATTCGTAAAGTAGTTCTTTTTACTGGGATCTTTCTTCATTTAATGTATCCTTGCTTCACGGTCGATTATACATACATACATGTCACATTCCTTGTTAGGGTTAACGTCTGTTATGTTTTGTGTCGAAGATTTTGGCGTCGAATTCCAGGGTATGCACCCCTTTTTCTAAATGGATATTTAAATCTGCTCTATCTGAATTCGGGACACTCCATGGTTCGGAACCCATGTATAACTGTAGGTAAACCCTACTTACTAGGTGGTATAGGTAAGCCCGCTCGGATTAGTATCATCGCATTGGATAAAAGATGGTTGGAAAAGTTATGAAGAACGGAGTATGTGCCACCCTGCATGGCACATATTTCCATATTAATACTGGATCTTTTCTCACGTAAAATATGTAACTAAATAAATCGACATTTATACTCGCGAGGTCTACAGCTCAAAGAGCCAGTAGTTTACGTATTGGGAATATAGTATTTTTTTTATTTTTCAGATAAGGTAACAGTAATGTAGGTAGTACCGAAACTGCCTTTCTACGTCCTATGGCCAACTTACTACACAAATGAAGCCAGCGCAGCAGATGTTGATGGAACTCAGCACGATGTTGATGAGAAAAACGAAAGAAAACGCCTCTTCGATGTCCGAGCAGTACCTGCCAGGATATAAATAAAAAATCTAAAGAATACATTCAAACTAAAAAATCAAATCAAGTTTAATTTACAGATATCTAAGCCTGAATGTATATTAATTATAATTGAATAAATAATATAAATCATAAATAATTATAAATATAAGATAATTATAAAATGTCGTCTTATCTTGGGACAAAATATATTTGTTAAAAAGATAGAGATGGCAATTAAAATTAGAGAAAACTGAACTAAGAATAATGAAATAGAGAGATTAATTCAATGTTATACAAAATATATACCTAATTAAAAAATCGAAATATAGTTGTAACACAAAAACGTTAAATTCTTATTAATTTAATCATGAATCAGTAGAATAAGGATTATTATTTTTAATAATAATTAAACCATCCATTAACGTTTAAATATGATCGCTGAATATACCGGGTATGAACGGTCCAAACGTTAACCAGGTATTCCTTGGCCTATTTGGAAAACTAGCAGTCGTATTCAGAGAGAACCTGTCAAAACTGAGTACGAGATTAGCACCGGGCTAACCATACAAAAACCGGTTTAGTCCGACCTAAGTCCACCCTCTCTGAATACGACAGTACATAACATTTTGTTGTACGCATCGATATGTTGCACGGCTTAAAAATGTTTCGCCATCCTCATACATTTTAATGTGCAGGCATAATTATAATGTATGGCGACAAATGGTAGGTTCCAACATCCACCTAAAAAAATAAACGGCTGTAATACCTGATGAGCTTCTGATGCAGCTTTACGATGTCCACAATCTCCTCGAAGCGGTCGTTGGCGCGGGCGGCGCGGTGCGGCGTGTGCGCGGCGAGGGGTGCGGGCGCGCGGGGTGCGGGGGCGAGGCTGCGCAGGCGCAGGTCGAGGAGCCGCAGCAGCATGCCGATGTGGCTGGCCAGCGCGGCGAACAGCAGGTCGGGGCCCACCATCGTCCACACCGCGCACAGACCTCGCGGGTAAAGGGAATGCCACACTGACAACCGGCGACGGAGTCGAACATGTGAAACCTGAATACATTTTTTTTATTGTATTGTACTGATTTAATGAATTGAGATGTATTCAATAGCATTAAGTGCTTACAATGTATTATTGTATACTTAAAAAAATGCTCCACTGAATAAATAATTTTAAATATGAAATATGAAATTTTACGTAGTTTATGAAAGAATATAATGTTAAATTTCATTATGTAAAATAATTAAGAGAATAATGAGGTGTTCGAGTTCCGTGCAATGACTCGCGCCTGTTTCTTTAGTGAAATTACGAAATACTCTTCGGATATTGTCCACATTAAATAAATAACGTACGCCCGAAACCATTTTGTTACAAATCTTTAGAGGCTTATATCACGGACATTAGCTAAAAAAATCTGCGGAAGTAGGTCTCAGTTGGTTTATTTCAGAAAAATATTCTGTATTAAACTGAGAAACAGTTACGAGCCATTGTATGGAACTCGATCACCTCATTATCTTCTTGAGGGCTGATTTTTCAATGGTCTGATAAACAGCCAGATAACTATTTGACGGATTTATTTACGCTTCTGCTTATCCATCCGATACAGTAAGTCCATATGTTTATTAGTTAAACTAGCTGCGGTACCCGGCTCCGCTCGGGTTAGTGTCGGCTAAATTATTTCATGGATAAAAAGTAGCCCACATAGCTGATCCAAAATAGGGTCAAACTGGTCCAGGACAATGTATCCATCTACCAAATTTAATCAAGATCGTTCGAGATGAAATAGCATGATTTAATGAGAAACATCCAATAATTCCCATTTAGAGCTTCGTTGACATTTGGTGGCTATTTAAAAAAAAAGCATTTGCCGCCAGAACCTTTCTGCACTTGCACTGCAACATTGCTTACCTAGTAAGTAAGTAACGTGTAATGTAGGTAAGTTTTGCGTGGACTCCAACCCACAGGTAGCCTCAACATCCAAAACAGTAACCCATCTCGAACCTGACTGCTCCCAGAGATCCTATACATTGATAAAATACGCACATAAATCGGGTTAGTGGTTCGCAAGTTATAAGAATTTTAACACTCTCTATTCACCCTTCAGGTAATGAAGCGTTATATTATGTAGCCTCTAAGTTTTGAGTAGAATCAGGCTAGACGTAGATACAATCCTCATCTAAATCGAGTAATTGGTTCTTAAGGATTTTGCCAAGTAGTCCTAAAGTTGCGGGAAATACCAAGCCGTACCCGCCCCCCCCTCACCCGCCGCCGTCGCACCGCCCGCCCCGCCCCCGGCCCCGCTAACGCCACCGCCTCCGGCTTCTTCGCCGAGATGCAGAAGATGGCCAACTTGACTCCGGCCATATACGCAGTGGACGAGCTGCTGTATATGCCCGGAGTAAAGATCGAAGCCTGGAGGGGAAAGAAGGGCCCCTCTCAATGCCACCGGTGCCAGCAGTTCCGGCACAGCTCGCACCACTGCCACCGCATCCTCGCCTGCGTCCGATGCGGAGAGGAGCACCCAGCCAAGGAGTGCCCCCGCCCCCGCGAAGAACCTCCAACCTGCGCCAACTGCAAGGGGAGCCACACGGCGAACAACATCCGCTGCCCCTTCTTCCAGCGCGAAATGCGCAACAAGAAGGCGGGCACGGTCGCCGCGACCCACGTGGTACCGGACCGGCAGAAGGCACAGAAGCCAACCTCGCTGGCCGCTGAGACCAACGACGCACGTCACCGCGTCGTGAGAAAGCGCAGACGCAGGGGTGGACGCAAGTTCCGCGAGCGCGAGGAGGGAGCAGCAGCCCACCCGGAAGGGACCATCGCGCCATCCGCTCCGCCAAGCTCGAAGCCGGCCCCCGCTGCAACAACACCTGCCGCAGCCGCTTCTTCCGCCCCCGGCGACCACACCGCGCAGCTCGTCGAGCTGTTGCAGGTGCTCATCGCAGCGGGACCGGACCGAATCGCGACACTTCTCAGCGACCTTCGCAGCTCTGTCACTCAGTGAACGGCCTGGCAGGCCGACGTCCCTCAGGATCGTTCACTGGAACGCCAGAGGAGTCGCAAGGAAGCGCGGTATGCTCCGAGCATTTTTGGCGGAGCAACACATCGATGTGCTCCTTATGAGCGAAACGCATCTGCGGCCAGGCGTGGACTTCGTAGTGCCCAACTACTTCGTCTACCGCCAGGACGAGACATCCCCGGCGGGAATCGCCTACAGGGGACTGGCTGTCTTCGTTCGAAGAAGAGTCGTCCACCAAGAAATCCCTCCAACCACGCTGAGCTCCATCTACGCGCTAGGTGTAGCGCTGAGGATCTCCGGCAGTGAACTACGGCTGTTTGCCACATACAAACCACCTGGAACTCGCCTCGCCGTGTCCGACATTCGAGCCCTACTCAATCCGGACACGCCTACCATCATTGCCGGTGACCTCAACTGCAAGCACCCCTCATGGAACTCCAGCCGAATGTGCCCCGAAGGAAGACGACTCTTCGACGACGCCGAGGCTCACGGCTACGTAGTGTCGGGACCCGACACTCCGACGCGTATCCCGGACGACCCGCTGCATAGCGCGGAAGTCCTGGACGTCGTCGTGCACCGTGGCCTCAGACAGCCATTCACCCAAGAAGTGCTGTACGACCTCGAGTCTGACCACCTGCCAGTACTTCTCGTCCTGACGGAATCGCCAACCACAGTTGCGCCGCCCACGCCTCGCCGGCGTACAGATTGGGACCTGTACGCCCAGCACCTGAAGACGTCCACACCTTGCCGTCCCGTCTCCACAGCAGAGGAGGTGGAAGAGTTCACAGCCGAATTGGTGGCCAGCATCCGGAACGCCATGGACACTGCATCGCGAGAGGTGCGGATGCGAGGGAGACTCGATCCTCTTCCCGCCCGCATCCAAAACCAACTTCGCGAAAAACGGCGTCTCCGGAAGCTGTGGCAGACGACACGCTGCCCAACCATCAAGGCTAAACTCAACGCTGCCTCAACACGGGTCACGGACTCGTTGCGAGACCACGCTGCAGAAGGTTGGGAACGCCACATCGCCGAAATCGGCGAAAGCGCGAGCTACGCGCCCAGCGTTCACCGCCTCTGCAGACAGCTCTCTACGAAGCCGTCGCCCGTGAACCCACTGCTGGACAGGGATGGCAAGCCAAGATTCCGAGCAGCAGACCGCGCCGACATCTTTGCCGAATGCCTGGAGAAACAGTTCCGGCCAAATCCGACCACCGAGACCGCCGCCGTCGAGGACCTCGAGAGACAAGTGCGAGAGTATTTCGTGACGCCACTGGCGCCGACCGAGAACCCGCTCTTCTTCACCCCGGCCCAGGTGCGCAGCAAGATCTGCGTCCTGAACACCAAGAAAGCCCCGGGCGCTGACACCATACCGAACGCCGCACTGCGCCACATGCCACGAGTGGCAATCGTGGCCGTGGCGCGGCTGTTCAACGGGATACTGCGCTCGGGCCACTTCCCGGACCAGTGGAAGATCGGACGCATCATCATGCTGCCGAAGCCGGGGAAGAACGTCTCAAGCCGGAGAGCTACCGGCCCATCACACTACTCTCCACCCTCTCGAAGGTCTTCGAAAAGCTCCTCCTGGGCGTGCTGCTCCCACACATCAAGCCGCGGAACGAACAGTTCGGATTTCGGCCGGAACACTCCACGACTCTCCAGCTCACCAGAGTACTGCACCACATGACGGTGGCTTCCAACCGGAAGGAATACACCTGCGCAGTACTCCTGGACATGGAGAAGGCGTTCGACAGAGTTTGGCATGACGGCCTGCTGTTCAAACTCATCAACTCCACCACACCACGCAGAGTGATTCACGTCATAGCCTCCTTCCTTCGGGACCGACGCTTCCGCGTCGCCGTCGAGGACGCGACATCGCGCGAACACCCGATCGCGGCCGGCGTCCCGCAAGGAAGCTGCCTGTCACCGGCCTGCTATTCCCTGTACACCGACGACATCCCCGTGGAGTCAGGTGCGATGCTCGGTTTGTTTGCCGACGATGCCGCCTACTTTGCGACGTCCAAAAACAAGCGCCACGCAGCCAGGAAGATCCAACGCTCCTTGGACCAGCTGCCCGAATGGCTGGCATGCTGGCGCTTGACGGCAAACGTCGGGAAGACGCAGGCCATGGTGACCGGCTATGGCGTGAACCCACCACAGCTGAAGCTGAATGGGGAAGCGATCGATTGGTCCCCCCAGGTCAAATACCTGGGCGTCACCTTCGACCGCGGCCTCACGCTCAAGACCCACTGCAAGAACGCGGTCAACCAGACCCGAGTCGCGCGGGCGCGACTCGGTCCAGTGCTCTCTTCGAAGCTTCCTCTGCTTACCAAGCTGGGGATTTATAAGACCTACCTGAGGTCCCGCCTCACGTACGCAGCGCCGGCGTGGTACGCGCTGGTTCCGGAGACGCGACGCAAGAACGTCCGCGCCCAACAGAACCTGGCGCTCCGTACCATCACGGGCGCTCCCCGCTACGTGAGGAACGCAACGATTGCGAGGGACCTCAAGGCGAAGATAGAGCCACTGGACGACTTCATCGGCCGCCTGGCGACGTCGATGTTCAAGCGTGTCGACGCGTCACAGTTCCCGCACATACGGGAACTGACACCGCTCCACGCCCGACCGCCAGACGGCAGAAAGAAGTACCCGCGCGACCTCGTCGTGGTAGACGAACTATCGGAGTAGACCTGCAGTGGGGAAGACCAGCAGCGAAAAGGAAGACCAGAAAAGTGGCCTGAAGAAGGCCCCCCAGAGACCTGCCTGCAGTAGCAGGCAGCGTATCATACCACGGCCAAGAGGCAAACCGCCAAAAGCCGTTTCCCCCGCCCGCTCACGCGGGCGGAAGAAAACAACGAAAAAAACCGCCTCCGGCCCCGCTCCCCCCGGTGTGAAGTAGCGCTACCGGCATCGTTTTCGCAGCCCCGTGAAAGTTCTAAAGCCCATGGGCACAATATCTTTATAAATTGTAGCCTATGTGTTATTCTGATGTATAAGCTATATTATTGTAAAGTTTCATTAATATCCATTTAGTACTTTTTACGTGAAAGAGTAACAAACATCCATCCATCCATCCATCCATCCATCCATCCATCCATCCATTATTACAAACTTTCCCCTTTATAATATTTATTAGATTATTAGATTATAGTCAGATAATTGTGATAGAAGATATAATTCTCCGGCAATGACTATCCGTCTTTTGTCAAACGTGAATTTGTGCTATCAGTCCGATAAGTACTATCTCAGGAAAAACCGGCCCTTAGAAAAGTAAGTACAGCTTGTTTTGATATATTTTGTTATTCCACATATGAAGGCGGTTCTTAGAGGAGAGGCGCAGGGATTTACTTTACAAACCAGAAGTTTTCGGTTTAATCCCCGCCACGGTCATGCACCACCCTATTTATGCTCCTGAGTTGGATAAGTCCATTTCGTCACGAACGAGAGCTGTTCCATTGATCGGAATTAATATAAAACAGTAGGTCCCCTTCTAATACTAAAATGTTAGGGATAAGATCGCCCGAGTTGACATCTTCGCATTGGATGAAAAGGTGGTCGAAACGGCAATAAATCTTATTTCCATCTAGCTCAATGTAGCCGTTCACAATATGGCCCCCCGGGTTGGTACCATCGCTTTGGATCAAAATATTGCCAAAATAGGAGTAAAAAAATCAGATTTTAAATAAATTCTTATTAATTTTAATGCTCAATGCAGATGTCACTCTTTTACCGTAACGAAAATACAGTTTCTGTATTAGAGAGAGAGAGAGATTAACCCGATAAGCGATCTACGACATTTGTAGTCAATTTAAATTAGTTCGTGATTAGCGCCTTCATGTATATTATTTTAATTAAGCACCCTCTTTATAAACAAACAGTTCACAGCATCTACATGTTCACGTCTACATCAGTTCGCATGGGAACTATTTGCTTCGCACCCGCTTGAATAATTACGAGCAATCTTGGCTATATCTAATTTATATCCGATAAAATAAATATATTTGTTATTTTTTATGCTGAATTGATAAAATATTGATATTGAAATGTTCGAATACACCTTCGCATCGTTGATAAAACCGCGAAGGAATTTAATTTGCTCCTACGTAGCATGAGGAGAAACCTAAGACAGTTGGATTTTATTGATTCAACTTACCTCATATTTAAAAAAAAACATTAGCAGATACTAAGGAAGTATTAATATTTTCCTCTTCAAAAGCATCTCAAGAAATTTTTTTTCGTTTCGGTTATGAAAGCACGAAATTCCTTCAAATATTTTCTATCACAATTTGAGTTCTATGCTCTTTTTTCTTGATTTCCAAAATTAAGACAATGTGAGAAAATCCGACTGTCCTTACTAGTTTTAAGGAAATATTGAGGTATACATATGTTTGATGATATGAGTACCCAATTACCCATGAAGGACTCCCAGATGTAGGTGAGCTCCCTGATAACCGGGCCGCTCCTGTCGTAGGGGTACAGCACCCGCCAGGGCGAGCCCAGCTCGCCGGCGCGCCCGACCAGCGCCAGGTACGCGTGCACCACGGCCGGGGTCAGAATGTACGACCACACGCCGATGACGTTCACCCAGAAATACCCTGTCAAGATGTCGTTATTTAGGTAAAACTAGGAATTATTGATAGGTTGAGATGAATAGTAATAATAATAATATAATAATAGTAAATAGTAGTTCGATCTTACTGGCTTGCACGGGAAGAAATCCAGAGGGCCCAATTGTATTCTTTTTACGTGCCTTAACCCACACAGCGCATATATTTAATAATGTGCCTTACAGAAGTGCATGAGGCGAAGACTTTCAAGGCTGGCATCCTTGACTTGTTGCTCGCTGGGTGCCAGCGGCGGCGTCGGCCAGATCTCCTCCAGGCCCGTCAGCAGACTCTTGAACACCGCCTTCTTGTGCCAGATCGTTGCCAGCTTAGATACACCTGCAATAAATGAACAGAGACAGGCGAACTTGACTTGCTACACGCTGGGCGCCATCGGAGGCGGCGCGCCAATCTTCTACAGACTTTCAGCTGATGCTTGAACACCACCTTCTTATCCAGACCGTTGCCAGATTAAATACACCTGCAATACATGTTCAGAGACGAGCGAACTTGACTTGCTACATGCTGGGGAGGCGGCGCCTCAATCTTCTACAAACTTGTCAGCTGATGCTTTAACATCACCTTCTAGTGCCAGATCATTGTCAGCGTAGATAGACGTGCAATAAATCTCTAGAGACGAGCGAACTTGACATGCTACATGCTGGGGAGGCGGCGCCCCAATCTTCTACAGACTTATCAGCTGATGCTTGAACATCACCTTCTTGTGCCAGATGGTTTTCTATTCAGCTTAGATACGCCTGCAATAAATGTTTAGAGACGAGCGAGCTTGACATGCTACATGCTGGGGAGACGGCGCCCTAATCTTCTACAGACTGGCACCTGCTGGTCCGGCAGGCTAATCAGTAGCCGGCCACTTGAATACGTCCTTTCTGTCTAGGCTATTGTTTTATGCCTGCATTCGAACAGAAAATTTGAATTTCAGTGCTTCGACTTTGACTCTACCTTTTTTTTGTAACTGGACTTGGGTTGGCTTAAAACCACATCTACTGTCATGACATTAATATCCCAAAATGCCACATAAGATGCAACACGATGGTCCCGGGCGGGATTCACCTTAGCACCTAATGAGACGAATACTTGCCTCTTACAACATGCACGGGAAGAAATGTATTGGACCAAATTAATTCGTTTTACATGCCGGAACTCACACACAACAGCCTACCTGGACTTCTTGACCCACCACTTGAGATGTTGTTTTTAGAGATCTTTTCATATGCATGGACTATTATTGCTTTGGAATGAATTTAAATAAATATAAGCCATTGTTTTAGATATTTGTTCGATGGTAGGTCTCACACCGACACCTGGGGGTTTACCAATGTAAATGAACTCGCCGGGTGAACGGGCAAAATAATTATTAAATCTGACGTTTAGTTGCATTTTTTCTCATGCTAACTGGTACACTTAGCCAAATAACACGCCCTTTTACATGGTTGCCTATTCATCGGGCGAGTTATTTTACCACGGTAATCCCCCAGGAGAGCTGGGGAGGTAGAGGCGGAGGTACTGGTGCTAAATAAATACACTGATCGACCGAATACAGACCCGGCGACCGTCTCCGCCTACTCTTGTGAATAAGCGCCCAGTCCAGTTAGTCCGTTCGCATTCCTATCTTCATTTTGTCATTTTGGTAATGTTGTATTGGGCAATCGATAAACAGCTTAACGTAGATTATGTGGAGTGGGTGTTGTTTTGGCTCACTAATGGTAAAATCTGACAAATCCGAGTGCAGTGTAATGGCTATGGATAATGAATAAACTATAAACAAACTATGTTCATTAATTGTTTTTGGATTGGTTTGTGCTCCCGCTGCTAGCATATTAACTGCAATTGTTTTACTTTTATCATTGTGTTAATAATTTTAAGTAAACAACAAACTTACTGAGTAACGCGTACCCCCAGAGGTGTATCAGGCTAACGACATCCTCGATATGGGACGAATTCATCATCGTCATGATTATAAAGGCGAGTTCACCCACAACGAGCCACACGATGCCCAGAGCGGACGACAGCAGCAGAACCCTTACGCCAATGTACCAGTATAAGGTGTCCCGCCAGTCTTCCTCGTAGAAATCTATTCCGACCATTCTCGTACAGAAGTTGCTCCATTTTAGGGAACGTTTGATATCTTGCCTGGCTGCCTCTCTTAATGTTTCGTCCATTTTGTCTTACAAAACGCGTGTTGCAAATAGTTGTCGATCTGGTCTGTGAGTTATTGGAATGGACCCTCCGTGTTTGCCTTTACAGAGCTTAAATAAGGTGATGAGCGGTCAACTAAATAATGTATTTATTAGGTGGGAAATAAAAATAGGGTTCCGGCGAGAAGATATTTTCATATCGTCCCATGCAATTAATTACACCTTTGGCGTATGTCGTTACCTCGGTAAAATAAACAATAGTCTACATTGAAGAGTACATATTTTAAACAACGAGTAGATAAAGTATAACCGTTTATTTTTACGCTACATAGTTTACTATGTGTCTAGTTAAACGAGGAGACATAATAATATATTAAATATCGCAATAAAAGCAGATAATTTATTCGCAAATTATCATTCGATGCTAAGCACCAGCTCATGCTGTTTTATAGATTCTATGTCGTCCAAACATGTTCGGTTAAGTAATTTTTGAAATTCCTACATTATGGAGTATAAATCAAAATTCTATCCAAAAAGCAAAAAAACAAAAATTGACAAATCGATGATTTTCTTTTTCCTCTGAGTTTTCTTTTCTTTATATTGAATTTATATTTTTTATTTAATTGGTATGCCAATAGCAACTATTAGGTATAATACTAAAAGTAACATATTAGAGTGTAGATACATCTCATTTTCTCATCTTCCTTGCGAGTAAAGAATATTATGGTTTGAATTTTACGACAAACCATAAAAGGTTTTTTTTGGGCGTTCGAATTTCCTGGAGGGCTGCAAAAACCGTTCCGGCCAGCCAGGTGCTTTTTCACACCATGTGCGAAGGACCCCAGAAATGTATTTGTCTGTTGTTTTATGTTATGTAGAATTTGAGACGATTTAATCACATCAAGCAAACTTTCAACGAAATCCTAAGAGACCATAGAGCTAACTGGATGTGTCGGCGTTGAAATGATGGACACGTCCAAGTGATATGGTAATGAAGTTTATTCTCACAAAGTTCACAATTTATTCATACTCCTGCGAGAAGTTGAAGTTTTAGCGGGAAATAGGGCGTATGATTTTTTTTACTTTCTGTTCCATTGGAGTTTCCTTAGACGTGAACCTTGAGTTTGATAAGGCACACTTGGTCATTGGATGGCTAAATACCACACCTACTGTCAGATATTATTAGCCCAACTACTACTCATGGGAACTAGGTGCCTTGGAGCACAGCTACATTGAACTGTATGGAAAACACGGACAATTTTCATTGCCGCTTGACCATAGTTCATTAAATGCGATAATACCAACCTGAGCGGGATCAACCCTACCACCTAGTAAATGAGGAAGGAGGCCTACAGTTTAACGTCGAATCCGAAACACGACCTGCGAATTCCTTAGTGGGCTGTTGCCTATTGTTGCGTTGTATTATTTTTAGAGCCCTAAGAGCACTTCTAGCAACTATTTCTTGTAGACCCATCGAGCCCCGCAGTGCAATTACGAAGCACAAAATTGGGTGTAGGTTGCTGTACTTACAGCAATATGACAGCTTTTGCGATTACGAAATCGATGCATTCACAAATGGTGCGGCACTCAGCGCTACCCGCAGCAATTAGGTCGAATAGGTATTACGAAACGCCAAAGAACTGTCAAATGCGGGTGAATGAACCCGCAGCTGTCAAAATTGATTCTACTGCGCAGTAGCTTCATCGCAACTAGAGAGCCTACGTGCTACGTGCTGGATGTAGGTGGATAAAAAACGGCTTCGTAATCGCGCTTTAGAAAAGACGGGGGCGCACCTACACGTACCGCGGCACCATCCTCAAATTTTGCGTAATCGCACTGCCGGTCCATCCAGCGTGGCTCATGCAGGAGGTTTCTTCACCTCCATGGGCTCGTGCCGCGGGAGCGTCAAGCCATCGAGCGATCTCGTCGCGGTGTCTCGACGCGCCAAATTGCGCGCGCAACGCGCGGCGCGTCCGCCACCGTTACTCGCGCCGTTTAGGAGTCAGCCAGACATGAGACGAACAACTGTCTCTCCGGATACTGTTAGCCAACCGGGAGTATCTCTCGTCACATGGTACCCTGCCGTTTAATCCGATTAAGCCACCCTCGCGGTTCGTCATCACGGGTGCATTTTAGTCATTGATCTGCGTGCTGGATAGTGTTTGGTTTTTGTCGAGATTAAACACTATACTAATATGTATAATAAAGCTGTAGAATGTTTTCGTGTTTGGTGTGACCGCGGTAATATCCGGAGCTACCGGATTTATTTCTTTTATTTTCAATTTGATAGCCCAATCATTTAGGAAGGTGACCTATTTATCACGCTACTGTGCCCGATATTGCGGGCGGGTGATGCGTTCGGTGGGTCGGTAGCTTAGAGCGCATTTCATCGGATTCCGCTCGGGTGATTGTAGAAAACGAAAACTCAGCTAGTAATCAAATAATAATGAAATCCTTGAAAGTGTAGCTACGGAAACGAAGTTTGCAAAATCTGCAATGATATTGCACGGGCCTATAAAGAATGAGAATAAACCAAAGGTTCCAGAAGGACATGTCCTAATTGAGGTTCGGTGTATTTAGATTGTCTATTTTTTTGTTGGTTCGATGCAACCTCACATGGATGGCTACCGTTATAATATTAGCCGAATAGACCACATTCCCGAATAAATTATGTGCCACGCCAGGACCTACCCTTTATGAGGACGACTACACTGAACTGGACGTAAAATACGGAATTTTTCATTGCCGCTTCAACCATAGTTTCATAAAATGCGGTGGTAACACCTCGGACCTAACCTAACCTAACCTAACCTAACCTAACCTAACCTAACCTAACCTAACCTAACCTAACCCAACCTAACCGAAGCATGGAACAGCTCGCATTCATAACGAAATGCACTTATCCAATTCAGATAAAGAAATGACCGGGTCGAAGATTTGAACCCATAACCTCTCGCATGAAAGGCAAGTCCTCTAGCCTCTACACCACGAGCTGCGATGCTATTAAAAACTGCAAAAGTGTAAAGTCAGCAGTCAGCGAATGCAACCGATATAATATTTAAAAAGTCCCTTTCATGTGGCCAAGTAACTCTCGGAGACAATGACCAACGGAACTTCGGATGTCTTCCATTTTACATTCACGCTTAAAACAGGAAGTCCAACTGGGCCAAAGCGATTTAGTGCTAAATTACACATTCTCCCGACATTTTATTGCAATTCGGCTCGCTCTATTCTGCTCTCTCGCTTTACCTATTCGATTAGGGTCACGTCGAAGCATACGGTTAGCTGGAGTGTGTCGTCGGTGCAAATTTATCAAGAATATCGGCTCGTCTCGGCTCGCTTGAACTGCAAGATTTAGGGATGGGGACCTGTACATGAAATATGAAATTTATAAGAAAAGGACGGATAAGAAATAAAGTATTTAATGTTAAGAAAAATTAAACACTAAACATATCTTAATAACTATATAAGCTCCTGACCTTATCCTTATCCAATGTAGCCGTATCATAAAGGGAAGGTCCTGGAATGGCACCTAATTCCTTCGGGAATGTTGTGTATTGGGTGTCATAACGGTAATTGTGTGGAATTAGCCATCCATGTCAGGTCGAATAAAAAAATCCCGATGACCAGGAAATAAGGATAGATTCCATGTGAATGTTGTCCACTATAAACCCATCTATATTATTAATTCCGAAATTATTTCAGGTGCAGGTGAGTCGAAAGGTCTATTTCACGTTTTCTGCTATGCACTTGTAGTAATTTACGTCTGTAAATGAAAGCCTGCCGAGAAGTGTCCACATTGCTTTTCTTTCTGTGTAGGTGGTATTAGAAGACTAAGGTAATGGTCGTCTGTGGTTCTATTTATATTGAATCACATCTAAGTTAGTACCATCGCAATTAATGAAGGATGGTCGAAGCGGCAATGACATTTATCCGTGTTGTCCATCCAGTTCAACCTTGAGTTCAACGTAGCGGAAGGTTACTTTCCGTGTGGTGTGCTCTGCTAATTACAGATTAAATATAAATCTATTAAAACTATGTCATAAGTATCAGTCAGCTTTAGCCTAGTACATTCATTGTTTACTCATTATTTATCAACTCACCTGCCAAACTTTAAGTGATATCTCTGAGTGTTCCAAATACACATATTACCCTAAACGATAAATACTTGATATTTATGTAACAAGGAATTAAAATAATGTATTCACACAAACGGGTACCAATAATAGTGGCAGTAGCAAACACTTTTGTAAACTTAGACTAAGTACATTTTGAAAAAATATCAGCGAAGTTTCTTGCCAGTTCTTCTTCGCTGTGACTGCGGAACTGGCTAATGATGAAATATGACAAATCCGAGTGCAGTGTGCTGCCTTTGAACGATCAACAAACAACAAACAATTAAATTGATGTAAAACTAATAACCAGCAATCAAGGAAGTAAAAGTGCAACGTACATCTCGACTGTGGCCTACGGAGTTGGTGGTCGGAGCGGCCAACCTACTTCCAGCGCCGACCGCGAGCTAGCGAGACGGAAGCAAAAAGTCCATTCAAAAAGGAAAATATTTGAAAGTGAGCTAAAGCAAGAGGCGGAATTGTCACCGGGCGATCGTGCCGGCTCCAAATACGCACGCGCCTCTGGCACCGCGGAACTACAAGCGGCGGGCCGAGAATTGGCGTTAGCCAAAAAACTGCCCACGCCGAGAGCAGTACTGCGCCGCGTCAGGCGTGACGGAGGCGTTTCTAGCACGTACAAAATGTCACCACTGCGAAATCTTCAATGAAACTATTAAACGTATTTATGGAATCAATTCAATCTACCCGCTACTTGGTTGTGAAACATATTTTTTATAGTTTTTTTGTAAAAACAGAACTAGAAAATACTCCACGAAGTTTGTGCAAAAAAATCAAATCATATCCATTCATTTCCCGGGAGTCAGCCGTGCTTTGGAATATTGGTTTCTTGCCGTTTCGTTGAGCTTTGGGGGAAATGCCTCGATAGGTTTTGTTTATGAAAAACCGGTGTAGGTTGCTGTACTGAGAGACAAAAGGCCAGAAAAACCGAATCCACCTCACCTCGCGAAACCACGCTTAGCGAGGCACCAGCGGATTTGCGGACTATCACTGAGCTATCGAGCTTGTTCAATAATACTCCCAGGATATAGCCTCAACCTATAAAGACACAGTTTCATATTTAGCCGGTGCGGTAGAGAAATGAGTTTGAGAAACGGTTTGTTCTCAAAAGCCTTATGTCAACCACAAGGGGTGCTGTGATTCTCTCATTGCTCTGTATCTCTGTAACAGTTTGAGATTTTAATGTTTTCAAACAAGACATTTCACAATATAAACTTATTTAAAAAAATATATTTTCCTTCATTGGCTAAAAATAAACTTGTATGCAAATTTCAATGAAGTCCGATTTGCTACGGCAGTCCGTAAATCATATGGTATGGTGCCTCTCTGACCGTGGGTGAGGTGGATTTGACTTTTCTGATCATCTTTTGATATCACAGGACAGCTGGATTTTTTTATAAAAAAAAATAACTTACCGTGTCTAGTCACAAAAAAATATTTTTTAAAACAAATATGTCTACGACTTCAAGGAAATCGAAATTAGCTGTTTACACTTCAATTTTGTTTTAAATTTAATACACACTCTCGGAAAGCTACTACTATAGGGTTATGACGGCAAAGGGATTTGTCGTTCATGGATATAATCCTTTTACTATGCTATCATGCCACGATCCCATTTACGAGCTTATTTACTTAGTTCCCGCCCGGATTGGAAAAGAAAAATTCAATGAATTACGGTCAAAGGAAGCGGCAACAAAAGTGGTCAGTGATTTCCACCCAATTGCCGTGCAATATAAGAAAGGTTATGGCATGGTAGCTAGTTGCCATGAGTTGTGTTTAGGCTAATATTATGACAGAAGGCCATCCATGTTCAGTTATATAAAATGTAGGTTACATTTTTTATAACATGTATTATTATATCCTTGTTTGGTAAAATATAATCTAAAAGTCTACGGTGCCTGTAAGATGTGCATTTGGTAGTATTTCGGAACGTGCCGTTTTCGAACATGCAATAACATTGTAAGCTTGTATCTCTGGACAGGCTTTCCTGGTTTCTGAATATGTACTTCCTTGTATCCTCGATGTGCCAGCACGAAAACTTACTTGCACAGACCGCCTCATAGATTCCGTCTAGGGATACTAACATCGTTCGACTTGCCAATAGGCCGTATAGGCGCAGGCTGGGAGCGGCTTGCTTTTAGAAAGTAAAGTGGGCTATATTTAACGCAAGTGGGGATCTTATCGAAACATATAAAATACTGCATGATTCCTATGATGTCAATAATTTTAAAACAATGTACACATTTAACACTAACGAAAGGCTACGCGGTCACTCGCTAAAGATAAATCGCACCCAAGCATCAACAAATCCTCGAAAACATTTCCTAACAAACCGAGTTGTGGATAATTGGAACGGCCTACCTGAGGAAATAATAAGTGAATCTTCAGTAAATGTTTTCAAAACAAACTGGATCTTTACTTAAAACAAAAAAATAAAAAATCATGGACAAGAAAATAAATAAATAAGTGCAAGTGCTTAAAAACAAAAGTGCAAGTGCATAAAAAGAAGTGCACGCATCAGCATAATGCTGCTAGTGCATTACATATAATAATAATAATAAAAATATCTGGCGCTGGATACTAGGCTAATGCCGAATTATGCCCGTAATGAAATGATTAATGTTATATGAAAGTTATTAATGAAGCCAGTGATCGAGTAAAACCGAAACACAATATTGTGGGGCTGGAAATAGGTGGTAATTTAGAAAATGTTGTAGAAAATTCGGATTTAGTCTTAAATTACGCTAATGAAATGGAAGCTGTCCTCCAAGGTCTCTGTGCCGAAATTCGTCAACATTTGTTTTTTTTATGCAACCTGACGTGTATGGCTAATACCACACAACTACCGTTATGATATAGATATAGTTAAATATGTTTAGTGGTTTATACTTGAAATGCAACAGACAGACAGAGTTACTTTCGATTTATTTCGAATTCTGATCGACGATATCCGTGGTAGTTAAATATTATAAGTAAATTTTGTCTAATTTCACTGTTATTTTATCCCCAAAAGAATCTCCTAAACTACACATCTCCTATCTACTTTCATCTGTATGCTTGAAGTGTATTGGGAAGACGCGGAGAAGAGCGAAATTGACGTGAGGTCGGCAATTTGTTCGCGTGTTTCTTGTAATTTTAACACCGAATGGGAACGCCCGTGGCCTGCGCAGCCTAATTTACTTTCACTTTAATAGAAAAAGGTAAATAATGGTATCATATTCAAGCTTTCAAGAAAAATACTCTAAAACGCAATGGTAGATCCATGCCTTAGTTAAAAGTCGAAATATATTTTGCAAGAATTAACAAATTATAACCGTACATTTAAATTATCGACATCGTAAGAATGTTCTTTTGTCCAATAAGCCATTTCGCGGTTTCAATTTTACAATTAATCAGTATGCCGCATGAATGTAATGAGTTTTTAATACAATTTACAACATTTTTATTATTCGAGAAATTAACTCTTTAAAAAACATTATTTTTGGAAGCTTTTGTCTCTCCGATTATAAGTTTACAATCCAATTTTTCCGCTTCTTGCTGGCATCAGATTGGGTTAACATTTGCAATACCTATGAATCTTCTGTTACAATGCTATTATATGGTATACGATGGAGCTGATTTAATGATAAAGCCAGGTTACCTACTCAACATCCCTGTCGTGTCTGGGCTCATTGGCGTCTTGGCAAGTACTATGGACCTAGGTGGTGTCCAGGGTCTGAAAATAGAGCCGGAAGGTGGCCATAAGAACTCCTCAACTAAACAAGATGGCCCCGTCGTGTTTCGATTTCTTTTGACGAGCACGTAACCATGAGTGGTATGAAGCTATTAAGATAGACAATTGAACAAAATCTAATGTAAAAAGAATAAAATAAGCTCTTATTTAACTTGCCTTGGTCTTATATCTTTCCGGTCAACATTTAGCAATTTTTTTAGGAACTAACTTGCCTCCGATTGAGTGAATGTCGCATGTGGCATCTTCGGTGACAATGCTATCATATATTACGATGGAGCTGGTCTGTTGATGAAACCACGGATTTGTTTTGACAGTTGTTGTTTGTGTTGACTAAGGTGGTGTGAAGGGTTTGATAATGGAGTCGGAAGGTGGTTATAGGAACGTCTAAACTACCCAATGTAGACATGTCGTGTTTGGGCTCGTTGGATTTGTCTTGACAAGTAATTTCTAACTAGGTGGTGGCCAGGGTCTTCATTTTGGCATCTTCCGCTACCGCATCCAGCAGTGTCATCGGTAACGTTTCTAAGCGATTGGTTGCTCGCAGGCTGGTGCGCGGGTACCTGCACTGTACAATGTGGGCTTCAATTCCTTTCCAATCTGTGGAAATAAAACGGATAGCTAAATCATCTTAAAATGTACTTCTACGAACGTCAATGTTGTACGGGTAATCCCTAGTAAGAATCCGATCTTCGAACTACAAATTATTTAGTCAACTCTGATTATAAGGGAAGTCATCCCGGAAGACCAATTGTAGAATGGCAGCTCGTAGCTCAGAAACGTGGCGATTTGCCTTGCATGCCAATTAAGGCTGTAGGTCTCCTTCCCTTACTAGGTGGTAGGGTTAAGCCCGCCCGGGTTGGTACCATCGCATTGGATGAAAAGACAATCGAAACTGCAATAAAAAAAATCCTTGTTTCCAATTCAATGTAACCGTCCTCCTTAAGGGAACGTTGGTATGGCACCCAATTCCTTTGGACGTATTGGGGTAATATCCTGACAGAGGGAGTTGTATCAGCCATCCATGTCCTTAACACAAACTGCTGTGTCGCCGCAAATTGCCGGAATCTACACAGCACAAAACACTTCAGATAGAAGCTATGTAGTGACTTTCGTAAGGGGTTATCCAAAGCAGTCGTTAGGGAATGTTATAGTTAGAGGTCTCTGGGCGGAGGGCTCGGCGCGCAGCAAGGGCGAGGTCTGCCGGGCGGCGCGCGCGCAGTTCCGTTAGTCCGAGTCAGGTTACGGCCGCGTCTATAAAAGCCCCCGGCGTCTTCTTCACGATTTCATTCCGACAGTGCATCGCGGCGTCGCGAGCTCGCGTACCGTGACGTTCCGCCGGACAGTTAGTCGAGCCGACTCGTGCGCGCGCGCAGAAGGAACGCGACTTCCCTCCCCCCGCGACCCCCGCGCCACAGTGCTCGTGCCGTTCCCGTGTGCGCTAGGACATCTTCTAGGACACTTCTGTTTGAACCGTCTATCTGTGCCTGACTGCTGCTGCTGCTATCTGGAATTCGACTTTGTGAGTACACATTTTGAGCTTATTTCCGGAGATAACTACTGTTTCATTGGAGCGCAGCGGTGTGAGTATGATTGAATTAAAAGTTGTACTCTACCATGGCCCCACAAACTCTAAGTTGGTTCTACAAAATGGCCAGAACAAAGATGATATGCGCTTAACTATATGAAATCTGGAGATAGTCATCATGAATTGTGAAAAAAGCAGCTTATGTTAGGAAGTGCCGAAGGCAGATAAGTGACAAATACTTACCTAAAAGATAAGATGGGATGCGATGCATGTGATGACAAGTCATTGATAACGTTTAAAAAAAACACCTACCTGTTCAATCTTGGAATTAAATAAATTATAATATATTCGAGGGTTGATAAGACTATAGAAAAGAGAATAATGTGAATCTTGCGAACACCAGATTTTTTGAGGTTCCGTTGCAAAAAACGAAAAATGGGACTCTTATGGGTCTGGCTCTGGTGCCTGTCGGTCACACGCATTTTGTTCCTAATTGGTCTCATATGAAGGGTTGTTTGAAAATTCTGTAAAAAAATGCCAATACACTTATGTAGTTAGTAACTATTGTATATTGTAAATTATCTGTTAGTTGTCATGAATAAGTAGTTTTGTGCACCAGCTTTTTCCTTAAAAAAAACTTTTTGAGTTAAAGTTAGATTTATGAAGCGTAAATGTTGTGTAATATTGAAAAAATATCATCAGGAGAGGCTGAATTTCTTCCATGCCCGGCAGTGACGGGACGCGTTCACGCTTGACCGGTTTTCACAACGAATTCATTGTGAAATTTAGATTGTTGTAAGTTTTCTTATGTTTTCTTTCCAAATAAAGGTAACTTATTTTATTAATATTATAAAACTCTGTCTGTATGATGCGTTTTCACGCCTAAACAGCTGAACCAATTTTGATGAAATTCGGTGCAGAGATAATCTGGAACTTGAAGAAGGAAATGGGCTACCTTTTGTGGTGAAAATAAAACTCGAAGGGGGTTGTATAGGGAATAAAAAGTTGTGAAATATGACGATGACAGTTTGTATCGGGAACTCGTATAATATCCAGGAAATAATTCGGCTCGAAATCAGTACTAAACGACATTGACCGAGCGGAGCCAAGTACGTCAGCTAGTGTCAAATTTTTAATAATGTCTGAGTTGAATTATACCATTATTTAAATCAGGATAAGAGCTCGTACATGCCCATTATTTTATTTGGGGCTTATTCAAGTTATTACCGGTTGACTATCAGAGCTTAATCTATGGATTAGGTAATAGCTACTGTTTAGTGTGATATGGCCCATTGTGTTCGAGATGTGATTGTCAAACGAGAGTTGATTTTCTTAGGTTAGGTTAGGTTGAAGACTTGAAGAGTTCAATGCCAAAGTTGCTTCAAATTATTTATAGTAAAGTAATGGCTTCGCGCTAATAAAGAAGAATCCAAAGCAATTCCATAGAAGATTCCTTTCTCGCCGCGCGTCCCGCCACCGTCGCAGGAGATCTAGTCGAACGGGTCCGGCGGTGGAGCGGGGAAGGGTAATAACCGCTCGCCACAACTTCATGGTTCAAGAACCTGGGGCAGATGCGGCAGGGAAGCCACGGCTAAACGTATTATAGCTAGCGGCTAGTGGGAATTCTATTGCTCCTGCCACGTTCCGTGATGACATGGTATTACGTGCAAACATACGCGATTTCTCAGTGAATCATGATTACATTTTATGGATGGTTGGTTGTCTTCGTTCCGAATTTCATTTAAAGAAATTGATTTGCGGTGGCGATCTGCGGTTACTTACTTCTGATTAGAAAAGAAACAAAACACCATGATACAGATGTTTTTCAATTAACACACTCTGTGAAATTTGAAGCGTCTCTACGTATTGCCATTATTCGCCAAAAAGTCAGTTTTCAGTTTATTAGGGTTCCGTACCCAAAGGGTGAAAACGGAACTCTATTACTAAGCCTCCGCAGTCCGTTCGTCCATCCGTCCCTCCGTCCGTCTGTTACAGGGCTCTGTCTTAGGTAGGCAGCTACCGTAATAGGTAGGCAGCTTAAATTTTCACAGAGTGTGTATTTATTTTGCCGCTACAATAAAAAATATGTAAAATAAAAATTACAAAAAACGTGATTTTTGTGTTAAATCTTGTACGATGGTACGGAACCCTTCGTGTGCGAGTCCGACTTGAACTTGGCCGTTTTTTATTTTTACTATTTATTCTTGCATAGGCAATGAAAGTACACAATGTTTGAAAATTTCAATTGAGAACGAGAATTCAAACGGACGGACGGACAGCGGAGACTCGTCGAGTATTCGTAGAGTAGAGGTTCACGTTAGCACTATTTTCGTACGGAAACCTAAGAACAACAAATGATAAAAAAAACAAAGGCTCTCAAAAGATGTACACCCGAGAACCTTCCAAACTGTAATATTTCCCATCTAAACCAGGAATAGTGAATCCATAACCTATCACAAGTCTCCCACCACACATTTGGCCACCGTGCGTGGCGTGTGCGTGGAAGGAAGAGGCAATGCTTGACGGCACAATTAACGGGCGGCCTACATACTCACGCTGAGGCGGCGCCGCCAAGCTAGCCACCGCTCGGCCACCAAGGTCACGATCCCTGCGACCGCGCGCTCAGCGGCGTGCGCTTTGAAGAAAGCTCACGTCACGTCAATGTCGCCTTGCTTCACGTTTGATTAGCTACGACCGGACGAGTCGAGTTGAACGCCCGAAAATGGTGCATCGGAAAAGAATTATGGCCGATCGAGCGAAGCCGAGTATGGGCAAGGACAAAAGTTAACGAAAGCTGCAATGTCCTTTATTGTACTTTAGGATTATTGTACAACCGTGAACGAAAACACTCCGTGCATATCTAACGGCTAGCTGAGGTTCCCGACTCCGCTCGGGTCGATTTAGTTTTCGTCAATTTCCCGAGCAGAGCTCGGTAAAATGCGCCCTAGGTTCCTGCGACCACCGCTTGCATCGCACTATTATTTTGTTTTCGCAAAGCAATATTTATGGCATTTTAGGGTTCCGAACCCAAAGGGTGCCAACGGAACCCTATTACTAAGCCTCCACTGTCCGCCCGTCCGTCCGTCTGTCACAGGGCTGTATCTCATGAACCGTAATAGGTAGGCAGCTGAAATTTTCAGAGTGTGAATTTATTTTGCCGCTATAACAACAAATAGGTAAAATAAAAAAATTATGAAAAATAAAGGGAGGACCCATACAAAAAACGTGATTGATTTGTGTTAAATCTTGTACCATGGTACGGAACCCTTTGTGTGCGAGTCAGACTCGCACTTGGCCGGTTTTTTTTCTCGGCACCTCGTGAAACGTAATAAGCCTATAACTTTCCTCAAGAATGCCATCAAATGCAAACCTAATTTTTCAAATCCGACTGGTACCTAGTTCCAAAGATCAGCGCGTTCAAACAAAAACTAAAACAAACTCTTTAGCTAACCAATGAAACTATCTACAACAACATCGAGGGGTACACATCATCAACTCTCATAATACGATCACACCTCGAACACAATGGGCCATATCACACTAAACAGTAGCTATTACCTAATCCATAGATTAAGCCCTGATAGTCAACCGGTAATAAATTGAATAACCGCATTATAATGTATGTAAGTAGTCTGCCGAACGCAGCCTTCAATTGGTCCAGTTGTGGTAGACGATACATCACACAGTAAGTGGTGGGCGGTGAAACGAGTTTGGTTTTTGTGCGGCGCGTCAGGTGGCGGCCTTGAGGCGCGGGCAAGGACCTCACACAAATTGAACCCGCGACACTGACCTAATATAATAACTGTGTATGTCCAATGCTCGTGATGGGATACTTCTACTTCTCAAACGGCTGCCTGTATTATTGGAACTATGTTCCTTATCGCGCGTTTGGGCGGATGGGAGCTACACGGGAAAAAGTGTCCGAGTGACACTTTTCCTGTCACCGACGACCCGTCGACCCATATTACTTTACGGCAGATAAATGATGACACTGCTACCTGTTTCTTTCTTCGCTTGTCGTTTTCGTCGTAAAACAGAAGACAGGTATTAGCGTCAGCCTTCCGGCCAGGTCCAGCCAGTTGAATTACCATTAGATTAAGTTAACTTGGCTACTGGCGCTTGTGAAATGTTATTACGTCCGGTTTTTTTCTGAAGCTATAATATCATTTGTCGTCCACCGTTCTTAGACGTCCATGGATTTTCGAACTATCACAAACCATGCAGGCCGGAGAGGTACTTCTTCGCACCATGTTGTACTTTGGGGGAAAGGTCTAGGCCACAGATTAAGTAGTCTCGGCAGAGTGCATTTCACTGTTTATCTACCCTATGGATAGATAACAGATCTCCTTACAGCATTGCCCGAGGGTTTGCGTGTCTCCGTGAATTCTTAGTGGTAGAGCCGAAAACATGCTAAAAGAGATGAGACATACATATAATTTCAATTTTTCAATTTCAAATCTTCATTCGTCCTTAGGTGTGTTACACTTGGACAACGTCAACATTTTTTAATTAATTATAAAATTTAATTACAGAAAATGTTTGGACTCAAAACACACAAACCAATTAACAAAGTTGATGTACAAATTTTAACAACATAAAATAAAGGCATAAAACGTGTTATAAAAGTCTAAAATAAAATTGGAGTGAATCGTCTTGAAAAACGCCAAAAAAACCTGCTGACTCGTTTCCTATATTTACTACAATTTTGCGATAAACAAAATCAATAGAAAGTTTCGCACATTCCGAAAGACAGTTATTTAACCCATCCTCTGTTGACAACATTAATTGCAAATTTATTAAATCTGCCGGCTGATGGCTCACTTTCTTTTGGTCGAAATTGATAGAGTCGTAAACTGTGAGCGCTTGACAAATCGTTCCCAGTTCTGCTGCTGATGTTTACGGCTTGGGTTGTTTTTTAACTCGACGGGACCCGAGATTAAACATATGTCAACGTTTTTGTGGAGCTTATCATCCATCGGAATTAAATGGCGAGTCAATTTGGATTGATCGTTTCGCCGTTTCACTGTTGTTGGTGATTTGTCAATATTACACCTCGTCTTCACTAGTGGTGGTGAGATGAATAAGCGGTTTACATTTTCACATTTTAACGTTTACATATTGAAAGATTGCGGTTTCTATCAACCAGTAAAAATAATCTGTAGAAAAGTAATTTTTAGTTTAAGTTTTTTAAATGCAAACTAAATGTTCGTATCTTGAAGTAGAGATTTTGACATAACATTTTATATTTAATATATTTTAAATACATATAAAAATATGTCTAGACTGAAATGCCAAAGGCAAATAATACATCTGTAACACTTTCGACGATAAATACGTAAAAACGTGTGAATTTCGAACGCAAATTTTATTCATGGAATGCATCATAAAAACGAAAATGTTCAAAACCAGTTGCGACTGCAGTGAATTGAGTTGTTTGCAATATCGGTAGCATGACGATTAATAACGTTCTCCAGAAAGTTCTCAGCCTTAAACAGTCCAATTTGTTGCATGATCAAGTAGTTCCAAAGGCTCATGTTTATGTTAATGTGAATTTCTTGCGATAACGGTAAGTGTGTGATGGCAACCGCCGAGCTCAGTGTACACGTGGGAACTCCTCTTTCTACAAACGGAAGCGCCTGTGTTGCCCTGCGCTGCGTGAACTGTTTTTAATTGCATTTGTATCTTTATGCGTAAGTATTAAAATTTGGAGAGTGGCATTTTGCTCGATTGGTGTGGTGATACCGGTCATTAGTGGCGCTATGAATTCTATCTTCCCATTAGAGATTAGGATACTGCTGAGGGTAGTCACAAAACGGAAAAAACTATAATGGAACTGTGTGGATTGCTTGAAAAATTAGGGCAGAGAACCAGTGTCAGCAGGCCTATTCCTGAATCTCGAAAACAGCGTTTGCAGCGATTTTCAAAGCGATTTTCTTTACGGAAATATTTATTTGAATATTTCAATTATATTATAATTATAAAAATTCAAGATTTTCCGTCGAAAAAAACCAGGAATAGGCCTTCTGATACCTGCTCAAAATGGCAAGAGGCCCAGGGTCCACAGACATGTTCTGGCTCTTATACATATTTTACGCAAACGTGGTGTGCCCCAAGGGATTAGATAAATAGATTTAGTTATACGTCAAGTAATATTTTAAGGGGAAATTGTCAAAACTACACGTGAAATAATGTATGGGATAGATGACCTTTTTCGATGGGTTGAGACCAACAATATTGATTGAGATTAGTGTTACGTGCAGGCCGAGTCCCGTTACAGCGTGACTCGCGGAATCGAACGGATTTGGAATCTGACAGATGATCTCGAGATGTTCTTGGGCGGACGATATACATCTCGTTTGATTCCGTTCTCTAGCGGACACGGTCCGAAATCGTTCGGAAACTGCTCATAGCCTGAGAAGAGGTGCTTTTTTAACTTTGATGTTGACATGGATGTTACTTGTTCTTGGCTTAGCCAAAGTATAACTTCTGACTGTCAATTATGACGTTTATCCCTTACATTGTACGTTATAAATGGCAGTCGGAGATCATACTTTGGCTAAGCCAAGTCCAAGTAACATCAATGAATACAAGAGAGCCGGTTCATAAGATATTCACTAAAGCAAAGGTAAGCTAAAGCAAGGTTCTTAATTATTTACAAAATATTTCAATACAATTGAACGTATTGTCTTTCTGAATTTAGATTGTATAAGTTTAAATATCGAATTAATAAACAAGTTAATATGTAAACACAATAGCAATACCAGGCTCCGCTCGAGACATAATCGAAAACAAATTGTCAGCCTCAATAGCCCAGTGGCGCGACACTTCGGCGTTCGCTCTCCGAAGTTAAGCAACGCTGGGTCCGGTCTGGTCTTGGATGGGTGACCATTCGACCGTTGAGAGAGGCTGGCCGTGGTTCGGATTCCACGTTTAATTGTAGGTCCCCTTCCTTACTTACTAGGTGGTACGGTTAAACCCGCCCGGGTTGGTACCATCGCATTGAATGAACGATGGTCGAAGCGGCAATGAAAATTGTCCGTGTTTTCCATCCAGTTCAATGTAGCCGTGCAATATAAGGAAGGTCCTAGCATGGCACCTAGTTCCCATGTGGTGTGTTAGGCTAATACCATGACAGAAGGTGTGGTATTAGCCATCCATGTCCAGTCACATAAAAAAAAAATTAGGATAAAAAGAAGCATATCTTTTAAGCGGAAACAAACCATGTACATGTGTTTGAAATCAGTTCGATAGTTTCGGAGAGTAGCGTGAGTTTTGGTATCTATTCTCAGGCAACCTGTATCTGTACGTTTATTTTTTTTGAGAAAATTCTTCTTCAAGAAGCCCCAAAAAAAAACCGAAACATCATGTGAATTGGAAAAGTGGTTTACAAATTATTAATAAAATACCTTAGTGTGGGGAGTAATTTTCTGACGATTACCCATAAAATCCCTCAAGCTGTTATACTTGTTCTAAAAGAAAGAGCTAGAATCCATTTCCCCTCACGATTCATTGCGAATAAAGCGGTCTGTCCGACCACATGTGCCAGTTTTATTGCCTAGTTCGGTCAAACCACACATTAGTCTACAGGCATTGTCTCACGTTCACGCACAGCGGCCGTTCAATATTCAGCTCAACCATTAAAGTTCCGTGGGAAAACTAAGAGGCCTATTCGTATCGCTGCCATATCTGTCCGGCCGCTTGTAAAACTCTTTAAATAATACTAACCAAAAATGTGCGAGAATGCGTTTCGGGTAAAAAAGGTTTTTTTCTCACCAGAGTCGTGACAAAGGAAACATATTTTCAAATTATAAGTACTAACATCAAGTTTTTTTCCTTAAAAAAAAGTCAAGCACGTTTTGCAGAGTGATTGGAAATTGGATAAATTCCTTCTAAGTCGTCATTATAATATCAATAGTTTTTTAGTGACTTAAGTATTTTTTTTAATGTTCTGTGTTATTATTGAAATGAGATAATACTACAACACTTTGGGCACATAATAGCTGATAAATGTTAACTACTTTAAAAAAATAATCTGCATTAAAATATACATCATTTCAGAATAAAAACGTCATAAATGTCAGTTTGTGTAAAAACAATTACAACATTTATTTAAATCATGGACGATTACTTAAAAAAAACGGTACTACACGTGGCATACAAATTATGGAAATTACTTTATTATTTCATAAGCTTCCAGAAAATATACAAATCTTGTACAATTGCACACAAGTTCTATAGAGATTTTGACATTTGATTTTTTTTTTCGTTTAGTTGGGTTTGCTCTGTCGATTTTTTTTAAGAAAAATATTTTTAAATAAAAAAAGGACCGCCTTCAAAAAAACCTACTTACATACGTTTTTCCGACCTGTTTGTTTATTTAATTTTTGATTTTGTGTTTTTTCTTTAAGTAGGTTAATGTAAGTAGCTACCTACTTATATTTCTTTCTTAGCCATAGGTAATATTAATCTAACTACTTACAGCCCTTATAGAACGTCTACCCAAGGCACCGAATTCAAAAGATGATTAAAAATTAAGAAATTGTACATAATTAGTTAGTATTAAAATAGCTTGTCGTACATTAATTAAAAGTAACCAATTATTTTTTGCTTTTTAGTTCCGGTTTTTTTGAAGGCGGTCCTTCTTTTATTTAAAAATATTTTATTTTTTGCTTTTTAGTGGTGGCGTAACTTTTTGACTCAAGGTGGGCGAGCCATCCTGCTCAACTTCACATACAAAGTGGAAAGAAGATCATGCGCACCTCACTATCTCATGCGAACCCTCTAAACTGTTAGTAAACCCTACAATGAACGAGCATTATGAGATATGAAACCATTGAGAAATATCATTTCTGACGAAAGGTAGACCGGTACCTATCTGGATTCATGAGTTCACGGTTCATGAGATAGAGCGCTGTGACAGACGGACGGACGGACGGACAGCGGAAGCTTAGTAATATAGTATCCGTTGGTACCCTTTGGGTACGGAACCCTAACAAGGCAAAACAACGAATGTCCAGAACCGCTGAGCTTCTGAATTTCTCATCCTTCCATTGTTCCGGAGAGTCTGTTTCTTGCGTAAGTGTTGTATGAAAATGTGTACATATCGGTCTCGTGTATCCCCTTAACAGTTGAATTTTGTAAAATCACTAGCGAGCCTTTTCGTCGTAAAAAGAAGTCACTGAAAGTTTCTAGGATAATTGGTTTCGGAGATCTCAACATGAGTGGTTTTCGCCTAAATGTGTTCATTTTGACCTATTTTACCCCCCTAATAGTAGAATTTTCAAAAATATTCTCTTCGTAAACATTTTCATCTCAAACAAAACCTACTCTGACATTTCTTGGTTCAGCGGCTCTAGAGACAGAAATGTGTACAATTTGCCCTCTTTTACCCCTTCAATACCCCCATCAGTTAAATTAAAAAAAAACCTCTCATACTGAGCAATCTCACCCTTAAAGAAAGCTACTGTAACTCAAAAATAACATTTCTGGGTTCGCGGGCTTAAGAAATTCGATGTTTTTTGTATTTAAGTACCAAACTACTGAACCGATTTTGATAAAAAAAAAATGGGACCAACTAGAAAGTATACCCTTTCGAACAAAAAAATAATTTTTCAAATCGGTTCAGGGGTCTTCGAGTAATCGGTGAACATACATAAAAAAAAGAGAAAAAAAAAAAAAGATTCCGACGAATTGAGAACCTCCTCCTTTTTTTCGAAGTCGGTTAAAAAGTTCCTCATTAAGGTTAAAAAAACAGTCAACAATGAAATAACATTTGCTTATGTACACAGTTGCAATTTTAGCGATCAAATTTAATTAAATGTTCAATTGTGCACATAAATACAAGGAAGGAATGTATCAAATTTCCAATCATCCTGTATACAAGTAATACAAGTATTATTTCAAATAAAGGCCGTAAATATCAGAACTATAAGTATACTCCTACGGTGTCGTTACGCCCCACGGGGAATTCACACAAAATTATAGTACTATATTCGTTTCATTTAACAGCGGTCGGAACCTCGATTGCTGAAGTTATATTCATACTTGACCGTTTTTAAGACATATGTACACATGTTCTGGGATCTGTTGAGCCACAAATTCGATGCTCATTCATATGGAGTCGTTCTTCGATCTCCATATCGACGGCCATTCGTTTTAGTTTTGTTTTCGATCCTGATGAATGTACGATGCCTGGAGCGCTGACAAGATTAATTAACGTTGTGGGTTTTGGTTTAGTTGCTGTGCTGGCTCTCCGATTAGTGTGGCCTTTCATTGCGGTCCCATTGTGGAACTGTCTGAACTACCAGGAAATCATCTGTCGCTGGGTGGCTGGTAGACAGCAGGTTACAATGAGCTTATTCTACGCACGTAATTTAACTGTTTCTAACTGGATCTTACTTACTTTAACTTTATTTATGATCTTGTCTTCTACTGCGGTAACATTTGAGTCATTTGAAATTAAAGAATGATTGAATAATTCAACTATAACCGATTTTAAATCAAATCTGAACATAAAAGCTACGTAATTTTTAGATATCTGCAAGCATGTCATAAAAAAACGAATCCAATCTCTTGAAATTATTTGAAATGTAATACTTCTCTAAAAGAACCGATTAAACGAAAGAACGCACATGCAGAATGTAGGGAGAATATGTTTTTAATGTTTTATTTGTCCCTACAAAGAATAAACAGAAGTGCGCAATGGTGCATTCGGTTTTTTATATTCAAGAAATAATTTGTAGTAATAGCTGAATGACTAATATTTCACCTTCCTTCATGTTATTAGCCCATGACGCCGTACAAGGATCTTTCCCTTATTTGGGCTAATTCTGACTATCTTTCGGTGCCTATTATACCCATCCTTCATTTAATGCAATGGCACCAGTTTCACATGGGTTCCTAGCCATAAGATTGCCCCGAAATTAGAATAAAAATGCACATTTCAATCTCAAAAGGAGGTGCTAACTTTTACGTTGGAGAGTGCGGCCTAATGTTAACCATTTATCTGTGGGAGTTAGGTTACTTTTAGGCTGAGATTAATAGTCGTAACAGAAACTAAGACTAACGAAAAGTAGTACTTTGTGACGTCACCTTGACACATTTTGTATGGACGAAATCTCAAAGTAATGCGAGTTGACGTCACATTGACATATTTTGTATGGACGAAAGCTCAAAGTAATGCAAAGTGACGTCACAAAGTAGTACTTTTCGTTAGTCTTAGTTTCTCTTACGACTATTTATCTCAACCTTAGTTTCTGTTACGACGATTTATCTCAGCCTTGGACATCGACTTTAGCTTTCTTTATAATTGTATGCCTTCTTCCTGTATGCATTTCCGTTGGCACTCGCGCCTTTCGCCGATCCCCCCGCGCCGCTGCGTGACGTCACACCCCCTCCCGCCTGACGCCCCGCCGCGTCGCATTCTCTCGGCGACCCACTTACCACCGCGCCGGCGCGCGCCGCCACTGCCACGGCCAGGGTCACCACCACCACGCGAACTGACCGCGTGTGCTACCCGCATCGTGTCCGTGCATCGAAAGTGGCGCTGTCGAGCACACGACGTGGGTACGCTTTATTGTTGGCCATCGCTAATTGTATCGAATAGCCCTGTGAGAAACGGACGGACGGTCGGACGGACGGACGGACAGCGGAGGCTTAGTAATAGGGTTCCGTTGGCAACCTTTGGGTACGGAACCCTAAAAAACTTCGGCATAACATCCTTCAAATTCCTGAAAATTATACCAAGAATTGCCGTAAAAACGAAAAAAAAATATAGGCACTTTCTGTCTTGCCCGGGCGGCCTAGGAGCATATAGGCCTGTTTATGTTCTCCCAGTTGTAATAAATTATTACAGTTAGAATCTTTAAAAAAAATCATTCAACAATACATTTCAACACGTGATATCCGATTGCTTGTGTTTCTACCTTTATTAACTGTACCAGCACGTACGATATATAATTTCACGAAGTCGAGTGAAGATGCCGTGTATGTAGAACACGATTGGGTGTCACGCGCCGGCCTTGGGTGTCTCACACATTGTACGTTTCACACTTTACAGATCGCTCTCACCGTGCAAATCGCCTCTAATGACATGCCTAATTTCTTTGATTGTCCATTGTAATCTGCAATCTTGGTATAAGTGTCGTTTATATGTCGACACGAACAACGCATGGAGAAAGGCGCTGCATGAGCCCGAAAATGATTGAATAAAATATATAAAGGGTTCCGTGACATCGGTTTTGTGTTACTCAATGCTAGAATATTATTGGAGAAATATTTTTTTCTCCTGATTATGGAGATAAGGTTTATAATTTTCGTTGATGCATAGGAGGAGAAAAGGAGAAGTACGTTTGAGTTACTTGATTTCGCAACAACCTTTGGATGGGATTATAGGATTTCATAATGGAATAGAATATAGGACGATTATCTAAAACGGTCTATTAAACCGAAATGGTGGGAACGAATTTAATGAATATACAATTGTCCCTACGATATTTTTTTATATGTACAGTCTACCGACGATTTAAAGATACACTTTCGGCCGAAGAAAAAGATGAACAGTCAAAATACTTTGACTTTAGGATAGAAATATAGACCTGACTTTACATTCAAACATAACCGAGAATGTGTATTATTTATCGTGTAAATTAAAACATATAAAAATTCAAAAGAAGGTTGTATTTAAAAAACTGTATCTTTAGAACTTTGGTCAACTGTATGTATACCCGCAATCGTTACAATATGTTATGTAACTGGACATGGATGGCGAATACCGCACATACTCTCATGATGCCTGCCTAATATTGCACGGCTACATTGAACTTCGACCATCGTTCATTCAGTTCGATGATAGCAATCCGGGCGAGATTATGCCTACCATCTAGTACTTACAGTTACCTTACATTATCTTAGTTTTTCCTGAATCCATAAAACCTCTAAAATGTACGTGTCTACAAGCATGCTCATGTATCTTAAATATTCCGTTCGGTGAATAGAATGCACTGAGTGGGCAGGGACCGTTGTAGGCCTGCAACCATCTCGGCTGAACGATGGCTCTTGTACTCATTGACTCAAGTGCTCTATCGCGTTTTCGGACAGCTAGAGTTTCCGTACGGTTTCTAGTTACAGTTACCCGCGTGAATGCAGCGCTGCGGGCCTATTCTTGGAATTCCGTGCTCAGGAATCATCCGAGAAAATCGCTTTGACGACCGCTTTATAAGCGGTTTCCTCAACTGAAAGATTCCTGATTCTTGAGAACGGAATACCAAGAATATATCCACAGCAGTGCAGCGGCTGCGGGCGAGCTCGTAATCTGATGGTGTTCCGTTCGCTGTCGCCCGGCGCTGTGTCGCCTCCCTCTCTAGCAGGGCGCGGGGGAGCGAGATGGCACTACACCAATTATGTCACATCGTGGCCATATCGGCCCCAGTGCTCCATAGTTTCCTGTTTATTGACCTACAATACAAAATGCAGCTGTCGGCGATGTGCATTCTCTAACCAATGATTTGCTGAGACACTCTACTCCGTTGGTTGTTAAAATACCTCTATAAAGGTACTCACCTCAGAATCACCTCTAATAAATTGAGTAATCTTTCGAACGTTTTAAGAAAATATACAAGTCACCTCACCGCTCGATGTTGTGGACATTTTGTCTGCCTGCCTGTGTGATGTCTTGGACTCAATATGCAGAGATTCATACAAACAACAGTTACCTTGGATGGTTGACATACCTATCTCACACGTGATTGTATGACGGTAGATATTCGTTTGTAATGAGTGCGATTCCCACTATGAAGTTTAGTCTACAAGCTGGAGTGCACAATCTCTTGTTAGTATTATAATTATGTTTATTATAGATCGATCTTCTTTCTTCTCCAAGCGAAAATTAAGAACGGATATATATTTAACCATAGATGGTGCATTCCACACTAAATTGTATGTGTCGATTTTATAAACATATAAATCATAGATTTAGAATAATACTTATATAGATCTCATGGATTAGACCACAATGTCTTCTCCAAAATCTACTGAAATTCTTACTTTAGTGAAAAACATCTCTATATCACCATGTATCTTTAAAATAATGAGGAAAGTATATTAGAAATATGATCAAAAAGTAAACAATAAAAACAATTTACTAGAGTAAAGTTAATTTGTACGGGTTATCACGGCAATTCAACTGGAAATCTACGAATTCACAGGTCACCACGGCTTCAACACGTGCTTTATTTGAGAAAAAACTTAAAAAAAACCGCACTGTGATAGAAAAGAAAAGAACTGGTGGCCTGGCGAGTCTATCTTTGCGTATCTTAAAACAAATTATGTATACGTTCGCATTCTCGCATTTTTCTCACTTGGTACCTACCTAACACTTGACATGTTTGAACAATTTCAAATTTCAAAAAACTGAACAAAAAAATATAATGTTATTATCGAAACAGCTCATAAAATTTCACTAGAATCGATTGAGAAAAGTGACCTGTAGGGAACAGCCGGACGCCGGCAAAATATTCGGAAGCATTTTCTCGAAGTGCAAAAGGTTATATGTATTGATGAAAACGAAACTTTTAAAGAAAGTACCCACGTAGGTTGACATATGTCTACACACCAACAAGTGTTGCTTCTGCGCATCTTAGGCTCGATCAAAACTTTACGACTTTTCAAAGAACTTTCTGGTTAATCACAGATGTCTCAAGGGACTGAGGTCTATAAACCAGCTTCATGGCTTTAAAAATACGCCTTCAAGACGACTTGCCATCACCTTACAAGGCTATAAACTTTAAGCGTCGAATCACTTGAGTCGCTTTTTTGCTTGTACGCGCTTTCGAGAAATTGTAAAAGTGTGTGAACGCCACCGCCGACCTGCGCGAAGGAATTGCAGTAGCGAGTTTAACCGCAGAATCGTAAATGACTTTCTGTAATTTACTGCATTCAAACTTAAACATCATGAAATTGTCGAAAAGAAAAAAATATTCGAAGTCGTTATTAGAAAAGCGGGTTTTATTAATCTAGTTTTTTATGTAACTGGATATGAAGGGCTAATAACATACCCACCGCATGGTATTAGCCTAACCAACATAAGCCACTGCCGAATGAGTAAAGTGCCATGCCAAGACCTTCACTTTATGGGCACAGAAAAAACACGGGTATTTTTCCATAGCCGTGGTTTTTCAGTTTGTGGGAGGAATTTTAATGAGTTCGACTAAACAAGGACTCCGGAGTTTGCGGCAAGGTGTCTTTTTTTTACCTGAACAAAATAATCAGATTTATTTAAAGTGTTGAATCAATGCGGGCTGCTCCATGGTTCGAAATCCATGTAAAACTGTAGGTAGGGAAAAGCCCTACTAGGTGGTAGGGCTTAAACCCGCCCGGGTTGGTACCATCGCATTGGATGAAACGATGGTTGTAGCGGCCTTAAAAAAAACCGTGTTTTCTATCCAGTTCAATGTAGCCGTGCTTATAAAGCGAAGGTACTGGCATGGCACCTAGTTCCTTCGGGAGTGTGGTGTATTGGGCTAATATCATAACTGTCGTTGTGTGGTATTAGCCATTTATGCCAGGGTGCATAAAAAAATTTATTTTGGCGGTCCCTTCGACTCCCGCCCGGGATAGGTACCCCAGTTTGCCCTTCTCTATATCCAAGGCTGCACGGTCTTCATTGGGGGACAAGCGTGCCCAGACCGAGTTTGTTAATTCCACGCGCGTTTCACGCGACCGGCGCGTGCAGTGCCCCCCCCCCCCCCCCTTCGCCCCCGGCGGCGCCACGGAGACGTCACAGCGCGTGCGCGCCGCGGCCGCCGCGCGCGACCCACATGCGCGCCTGCTCTCCCGCTGAAACGCGCGCGAGAAAGTGCGACCTCGATGCAGGTTCACGGCTCTCCGTGCGGTGCCGCCGGATCGAGCACTCACAGGGTGAGTTTGCATCGTTCTAATTCAATGAAGAGATTCTTGAGGCAATTTTACCTCTATGTCCAATTGGAGTCGTGTGACAAAATCGTGCGTGAGATTTATGGAAATGAAGAGAACACCTTATTGCCCATCAGCATTTTTTAAAATTGAAAATCTAGTCTTACCAAGATGACAATAAGTTTGCAATAAGCCTACAGATCGCCGCTGTGGCTATATCTCTTCATCTTTTTGTCTTCTACATTTTGTACCACAAGATTCCAACTCGACAGTAGGTACGTGTATCCAAAATACGCTCATTTGCCTATTAGCTTGCTCTTAAAATGGAAGGGTTAATTTCGACACAAGAAACAAAACTGGCAATGTCAATCAGTTCAATTGTCCGAAGGCTCGTAAAATTGGACGTAAAATCATCGTTAAATAGATTGTATACTGGCGTGTGGGAGCCGACCCACCAGCACTCAAAATAAAGAAGCAATAAACGCATTAAAATGACTCGGATCCGAACAAATTAGTCCACTTTAATAAAAGTAAAACCAATTAAGAGGGTCTTAATCAAAAGCTAACCACCCCATTCAGTGCACTTACGTCCACTGAAGCCACACAATGAAAACACTCTCGGCGAGCCGAGAGAGTGCTGAGAATCGTGTCGACCTAAATCGACTAAGTGTGGTCTGCGCGAGCGCAACCCACAAGCCAAGTTCGCAAAGGTTAAAGCGCGCTCGATAGCCTACTCACGTGTCGGCGACAAAAGATGAAACACTAGCCGCCTCTTTGTACAGACATGTGTTTTAAGGCTCCAACTAACTCCAGCGTTCAGCAAACAAACGATAATGTTGTTTGTTGGTTCATTGTTGCATGCGCGTGAAAATCGAGCGCGACGAAGCAAAATTTAGGTTTTTGAAGACTTTTAAAAAAGAAGACTTTACTCTTCTTTTTTAAAGTGAATAAATATATGTTTCACGGTTATTCACTAGATAAATATGTAATCTTGGACCACAAAAAAGAAAATTGTCTAAATATTGTATAGCGCCGGCTTGAAAACCTAGTAAAAACTTGTAAATAGGTGTTTACAAACATATATTTTTTGAAGAATAAAAGCAACTTTTTAAAACTGTTTTAAAGTCATACACTAGATAATAGTCTAAACTTTGATATTTCGATTTTTACCAGTGTTTATGCTTAATCGACGCTGATATATAATACAAATAAACCTAAATGTTGAAGGTTAGCGTCATATGAAGCCTTAAGTGAGTGTGTAGGTCAGTTTCTTCAGTTGTTACCGCGCTTATTAGTCTGCTGTGAGATTCTGAATAAGAAACATGTTTGAGCCTCGGTATCCCAATGGCGCGACGCTAAGCTAAGTAAGGTGCAGCAGCTCTGGGCAGTAGTGATTTGAGGGTGGCCGTGGTTTAAACAAGTGATTTTGTTCATCCCGCCAGGGCTGGTACCATGGTGTTGAATGAAAAATATATGGTAGCCGAACAATGTTAGGCAGAACCTGGTACCTAGTCCCCATTGGTGTGTTATCCTAATAGCATGACAGTGGGTTGTTTAGCCATATATCTCTAGTTCCAGAAAAATATTTTATTTCTCTAGGCACAAGTGTTGCGGTGGGAGCAAATTGTTGGCTTATGGAGAAACTGGTGGAATTGGAAGATGCACTGCTCGTGAAAGGTTTGCTTGCCTACATTGATAAATATTTATTTTCACTGATTTAATAATAACAGTATCCTTACGATCCCAATCAGAATACATCTCATAATAAATTTGAATAACCAGCTTCTCGTTGATAATTTCGCTGATGCCGCATAGTGCCCTCTCCCGACGAGATTCAAGGTTTCTAATCACAATTTTTTAATGATTGGCAAATTAAAAAAATCTGGTTATCATACAAAAATAAAAATACAACGAGATTATTGACATCGTAAAGTTATCCTTCTATAACAAAGAGACAATGACTTTTCTATTTCTTCGGTCGTTGCACTGCCGGGGACTGTGGATAAACATTTTTTTGCGGTTGCTTCTTGGCTTCGTGCTTACCCCGAGCGGGCGTACCGGGCCGTGGGAGGCGGTCGTTTTCTGTCGCATATCTCATTGTAAAACTGCATTGCAAAAGAAAACTACACCCTCAAGGGTTTGGATTTTAAACTAGAATAATCTTGAATCACCCGATCGTGTGGGTGATTCAAGCTTGAGTCATCAATGCGGTAAGAGTACATAGGGGATACTTTTATCTCATTTGCTAGACTGAGGTAGTTGGTGTAAAGTCATTATATATAATATTATACGATTGGCGTATTAATATATACTATAATGTTTAATATATTTGGCGATTAAGCTAATCAGTAGTAGGTGAAAAAGGCCCTAAGGGTGGACTGCACAGTTTTTAATTAATTAAACTACATCCGTCCTTATTTTTCGCCTGAATAAGAAATGTAGGTTAACTAACAGAAGATCAAGAAATAAAATAAAAATACTCCAGAATGGATAAAACTTAAAATTATTACATACACAAATTTCGTAGATATGACTCTCAGCTAATGTTTTTGCCAAATACATAATTGTATGACATGTGAATTAAATTGGTACACCGTGGTCAACGTTGATCGGCTAAGCATTATTTTGAAGTCTCGGACTGAACATTCTGTTTTCATGAGCCATAAAATGCACCCATGGTCAAATTTTTTAATGTAAGTTCAAAAAAATACGCGTACCTAAATAAAGCAATAACAACGTAATTAAATATGCGTTAATTATGGTTAGAAAATATTTTAAATATATGTTACGTGGGCCCTATGTGGCTATTCCTGTCTTTTTGGTTAAAACATAAGAGGAAAGAACATACGACAAGAAAGGATCGTGTCAGCTAACTTGGCCGCTGTGACTAAATTCCAAAGTTACTGCTACAGACGGCCAAACACGACCTAAAATTTAGAAACGCGTCCTATAGAAAACATGAGTTAGGACGCTGTACTGCCTCAAGTAGGAATATTACAATGTATTGACGCAATAGCTGCGTGCATCGACGCGACGTCTGCGCCCGCGCAGGGCTGCGGCGGTGGAGGGGGCCGTCGCGTCGTGCGGAGCGGTCGGCGAACTCTCGCGTGATCCCTCGCTTACCGGATTCTCAGATTCTCCGGCGATCCGATAACTGATTGGGAATCGCCTCACAATTTATATCCGACCGATCTCTATCGCACGTCATTCGCAATCAAGTCATTTGCAATAGATAATGCAATAATCCATGCATTGCAATCGGTACAAAAACTGAAAATGTATAAAAAATTAAATATGTGTAACTGTATGTTGTCGGCGCTTGAAATTCTACGTGAACTTTGAATTAAGGTGGCCCAACCAGGCGGGCCTAACTCATTCGCGGGCACGGTACAAAACCGTGCTGTTGCGCTCTGGGACCTTCTCTGTTTCAAAGACTAAGACAGGCTCAGTGATGAGGAAGATGCAAAATATCCACAAAAAAGACAATGTGCATAGTGTATGATTTGGTAAGATTTACGAAAATTTTAATTTTAAAACGACTTATAGCTAAAAGTAAACCACGACCGCTGTAGTCAAAAATCTAACAAAAACCAAATAGATCATAAATCTTGATTAAATAAGCTATGTCTGATGACTAATCTTTTTACGATGTTCTTACTTTATCATTGCGTAATCCACCTCCAAAGTTATTCCATAAAACGCGCGAAAAGTTCGAACTTTCGGTCTTTATAACTTACAAACCAAACACAATTTTACAATGCCAATGGTCACGGTCAAAACAACAGTCTTTTTTATATTTATCTAAGCAGTAATTTAAAAAATAAGCGAAGACTGCTGACTGGACATGTTTGTACTTATAGCTATGGCTAAGTTCTCATTGAAAAGGTTTAGTTTATTTAAATAGCTTATGTATATGCTTAAAATATTATTATACTTAAGAAGTAAAATATATTTTCTCCTTTTCGCGACCCAAATAAAAAAAATTGTTTTAAAAATATACTTTTAACGCCTTATTGTATTAGTTGGTTTTATTATTTCAAGAATGTTATCAAATAACATAAGATAAAAATAGAAGTTACCTTTGGATTGTAACATATCTAACTACCCTTCTACATTTTCCACATTTACAGCCTCGAATCTTTGAAACGTTTGATATTGCTGCGGGACTCGAGCATTCGATTTCAACGATAAAGAAACCGGCAGCGACGGCTCGCGCGCTCGGAGCGTTTGCTTCAAAATGTGCAACACATACGTTACTTTTTCCTCCACTTAATCGATAAAACACAAATAATACATGATAATAAAATAACAAGAGTGGACCAATGATTTTTTTCGTAACTGGCGTAACTTTGGCATATTTGAATTTCCTGAAACTAATAATAAATTGATTAAATCGTACCCTTTCATTTTAATTACGAAAATCAAGTCTATTCTAAAAATGCTTTTTATTTCCATTAATATTAAAAATAACTTTTCATGAAACTTTTAAATACACTGTGAATATTTAAATATTGTTTAGTAGTAATAGTGGCAATCTCAGTTCCTGGGGACTAAATATCTTAATTAATTGAAACCTTTAATATGACATTATCATTAAAAAAAATGAACTACATCAGAAGGAAAAACTTATTCCCTGTGTTATTATGATTATTTATATGATTGTTTATTTGCATATTCTATGAAAGCCTGATGCAAATGAATAATAACTCCTTTTATTGTATAGTTTCTCTCTGTGCTAGTGCATTGGGAGCCGACAGCATGTAATTATGCATAATTGGCAGTGAAGGCGAGACACTACATAGCGCTGCCCTGAGCTAGACTTGATTACGACTTACATACGTAGGCGGGAAAAGCGATCTCTATCCACTGAGTGCTCGAAATAATGTGCTAAAAATGAAGCATTAACAGTCACGGATGCTATAGTGATGATACATTTTAGACTATTCAATCATAATTTAGTGAAGAATTTCTACTGCTCCTGCAAATTGATTTAATCAAAACCAATGTCTGAATATCTATAAACGTTGTGATAGATGTTACGGAATCTATTCGCGTTGATTAATATATGTTAAAATAAAAAAAAAATGCAGAAACATCTGCAGCGGGAGCACAAACCAACGATACAGTTATACCGACCGATAAACGTCTATCTATCTCGTCTATCGATCGATACAGCCGTATTGTAGCGTTTGAGCTTCCGCTTCTGACTTATCCAGACTAATCCATGCGCCGATCTGTAGCGCTGTCTAAAGTTGTGTAATGTAATATTATAATACATACTAATATTATATTACATCTCTAGGCCACTCTATGCATTTATCGGTGGCTGTGGAGTGTCAGCTTTTTGCAGAGCCGCGAAGAATGTGCGATGATCCTGAACCGACGCACATCGGGTCCGGCGGTCGCTTTTTATCGATTTATGGGAGAGTGACGCAAGAAATGTGTACAGATTGCGGTCGCGTCGGCGTCGTTACTAGCGACTGGTTGTTGTAAACGCCTGAACAGCGGGTGTACGGCTAATTGTAGTCAATAGTAACTACATTTTTGGAATAAGAAAAGGTGTCACTTTTTAGTTTCTGTACCCAAAGGGTGCCAACGGATCCCTATTACTAAGCCTCCGCTGTCCGTCCGTCCGTCCGTCCGTCCGTCTATCACAGGGCTGTATCTCATAGGTAGGCAGTTGAAATTTTCACAGAATGTGTATTTATTTTGCCGCTATAACAACAAATAGGTAATAAATAAATAATATTAAAAAATAAAGAGGGCCCCGGTACAAAAAACGTGATATTTTTAAAAATCTTGAACGATTGTACGGAACCCTTCGTGTGCAAGTCGGACTCGCACTTGGCCGGTTTTTTCTATACATATGTACAAAGTATTATATTTAGAATGGACGGAAAGTCAACCGTGAAGCAAGGTAATATTTATTAAGGACAGAAGTGTGATTTACAGTTTTTTTTCTGTAGATGAAATTTTTTTTTTATTGACTGTAAATTATTTGTACTTAAAGATTGTACGCACTCAAAAATAGTTTTTTATATAATTCTAGTTTAAATAAAACTAGGCTTAAAAACCAGCGCTAGCTAGAGTTGAACAGGAGTTCATGCTAAGAAGAAACAGTTTACATTGCGAATTATTTTAGTTGATGGTATTCTTTGGGTACCAATAATTTTAAGGTAGTCGACTGCCCACAATGCCTTAGTTACGGGCGTGTAAAAAGTGAAGCCTTGTTTTGGTAAGTACCAAAATGGACATTCTCACACATTGTATGGTGTCAGGCAATATGTTTTGATGTATTATTAAATATTTAAAATTTCCACCAGTCAGAGTGCATTCATAGATCTTACAATAATTCTGTTAACCTCAAATATTTATTAAACAGAGTTCTCTATTTTCTAAACTGCGCTTAAATTCCTATTCAGATAACGAGACTTGCCTTAAGAAGCACTAAATTACAAGTTAAGTATGATTAAATAGCGGCTCAGCACACGTGAGAACTTTCCTACGGCGGCGCCTAGATAGAGTAAATGTTCTATTATCGTTAAGAACTAAGAGGCCACTCAGTGCATTATTCTTCTTTGCTTTGTGCACATGGTATGAGAAGTCTATTCAATCTTGCCCGGCCCGTAAGAGTATTTCGCGTGACTTAATGCGCACCCGAACACTGTTACGCGCAACCAAATAGTCGAGACTGAGTATGCCTCTGCACGCACGTTGCATTAATATAGACTACACAGCCGTGCCACATACTGCTATTTCTGCTTGGCTATTGAATTGTTAATTCCTGTGGTAAATTTTGAGGTTGCATACATAACTTACTTTTAAATATATAAAAACAGAATCAATAACAGCGCAGCCGTACAAATAATAAAATAGGTAAATTCAGACCAATACATGTAGACTCACAACTGTAGCAAATCCTGATAAATGAATGAAAATTGGCTAAAATAAATTGGTTGCTCCCCGTAATGCTGATAACTATCGACATAATTAACGCTGCATTCATTAATTTTGAACTATAAAACTAAAATAAAATGAAATGTATGGTTTATAGAGGAAATAATGATTAGCTAATTTAGCGTGTTTCAGCCCAATATCACCAACAGTAAGACGAAAATGTTTGAACAAAATGTATGATGTCACTTATTAATATGGCGTTACCTGCACCACTATATGAGTTTTTGATGAAGATTTTTAGCCTAAAATTAAATAATATAATATTATACTAGACAAAGGTTCGAAACTTAGGAGCTTTTTCCAGATCTTAGTTCAAGAATCACTGCGAAGCTATAAAGGGGACTAGGTGCACCCCTAGGGAAGTCCTAATTTAGAAGTTAGTATCTTAATTAGAGCGGGATTTAAAATGTTCAACCATTTGTCATTAATGTGACCTCACATTTGCTTGTGATTCGATTTGATTTGGTCGTACGTAGAGCACCGGCACCATCAAATAACTAAAAATTGTTTCGATGCCCACCCCCAAAAAATCACACAAATCGACTCTAGCGCAGGTCTCCTGCTAAAGTTTTTCATAGCACGATTATATTGACCATGATGAAAAACATGGACACTTGTCAATGCCGCTTCGGTTCGTGGGCTCCAAGAACTTAAAAAGTATGCAAGTGGTCCTACTGCTTTTCTTCTCATGCATGTCGCCGGGAATGGTCTTTCGTAATTCGGATTCCACGTAAAACTGGGGAACTTACTTACTAGATGGGGACAAATCCCTTTCGGGTTGATACAATCTCATAGAATTAACGATGGTCGAAGCGGCTTTGTCCGTATGTTCCATCCAGTTCAATGTAATCGTGAAATAAAATGATGATCTTGGCACAGCGCCTAGTTCCCATGAGGTGTATTGGGCTAATATCATGACAGTAGGTGTCGTATCAGCCACAAATCAGCTGTGGTATCAGCCATTGTTCATTTACGCACGGGCAGCCCGCTAAGAGCATTCATAAAATACCAAAAAAATACGTCACATTTTTATTTATTATTTCGACCGAGAGATAATAGTAAAGCGCATGCAAGAGGCAACAAAGAGTAGAGATCCCACAGCCGTCTCTGCAGTCATTAAAATTCCGGCCGGCCCTGCTCCTCATAAACCCGTGTCCAGCCTGCGCTGCCGCTTCATAGAAGCGAGCGGCGCGGCGGCGAGCATCATCTAAGTCGCGGGGGCCATTACGTGTGCGGGTAAATTGATGTCATATAAAACTGGTTAGATTTAATTTTAGATGTAATCAGAGATCGCCGCGTACGCTGCTCGCTCGCGGTTGACTTATGAGGCGACGCACGGAGATCTCAGTTTATCGACGCGACGATTCGTGCGTACAATTTGCAAATACATACACTATACATACATACGTTTCAGCGGATTAACTAGCCCCATTGCAAAAAAACTAATCTTTTTAGTTCGCAATAAAAAAACTGTGCCCTAACAAAAAAAAGCTTATTATTACAATTTTATAATTTTTATATTCAGTTTATATTATATCAATTTTATTCAGCTTAGTTATTTATACTAAAATGGTTTATTTTGGGCCTTATGAATCAGGGGTTCATTCGATGCATTGGCGTAGCTACGCCACTGGTTCGCTTACGAATTAGCTCACTCCTCATGTTCTCGAGTTCTAATGCCACTAAGTGCCTCAAACAGATACCAGTACCATTTTTGGGTAAAGAAAAATCAGAGATCGTTGAGAAAATATGAGATCGTTGCTTTCGAACAGGCCCGGAGTCGGCGGTCAACTGCGACGGAGGTTACAGAGACCTTAGCGACTAGTAAATATATAAAAGAATACTAAACGTAATCTATGACATAATTTGTCTGTGGCAATTAATGAAAATAAATAGATAAATGCGCTTAAATAGCCTAATTTACACCTTTTTATGGGGATATCGCGCGTGAGATCTAACCGTCTTGAGAACATTATTTTTCTTCCCACGTCGTCGTTGTCGCTTGGACCTGGAACTAGGTTCGTGACTTGATTCTAAGAAGAGGTAAGATTTTAAATGCTTACATAGGCTAATAATTAAAGTAACACATTATTTAATTAAGATTTTCTTGGAGAATCACGATAATTATCCGCGCTAGAAGCATTGTCTGAGTGTAGCTTGGCTGCCAATTTGACGAATACAAATACAATACAACAATACAATACTGTTTTTGGAGAACCATGAACCACATACTGCCTTCCCAACCCCCTTTGGCTACGCCCCTGGTAGCATTGACTTGTTAATTGAATCGTCTACTTGGCCAGCCAGTGGCGGACCCACCGCGGAATCAACAGTTAGGTGGCCGCAGTTGTGCACTAGCGGAGCGGGCCCGCAACTCGGGACCGCAGGTCACGAGACTAATCTCATTTCACGGTGACCGAGCCCGCGCCGACGGAAGCCTACATTTCCTGCGTTTAGGTCGTTTTTCGACGTGATCTATGAGACGGATAGGCCGATCGGTTCGACGTGCTGAGATCACTTTGAGTTTTCAATTTAAAAGTAATTGCACAGGTTGGGTGTCTTGGCTCATACCTATTCTTATGATTGTAATAAAAATAAACGAAATTGGCCTATAGTGCAGGAGTTAACGCCAATTGTCTATGCCAAAAACCGCTGGTTCGAACCTTAAATGCGAATGAACCCTAGGGTTTTTTTTATGCGACCTGACATGGATGGCTAATACCACACAACTATCGTTATGATATTAGCCCAATACACCACATTCCCGAAGGAATTTGGTGCCATACCAGGACCTTCCCTCTTATGAGCACGGCTACATTGAACTGGATGGAAAACACGAACAATTTTTCATTGCCGCTTCGACCATCTTTTCATCCAATGCGATGGTACCAACCCGGGCGGGCTTAAACCCTACCACCTAGTAGGGAAACCTACAGTTTTACATGGATTCCGAACCATGGAGCAGCTCGCTTTCGTGACGAAATGCACTTATCGAACTCGGAAAGAGAAAGACAATGGTGCATGTCGGTATTGAACCCAGGCATCTGGTACGCTAGGCCAGTCCCCGCGCCACTAGGCTACGAGCCGCTCACAGGGTACATGTACCCTACTTAGTATGTGGTCCAGTTATAAATTGGATCTTTATTAATCTTATCTTTATAGATGTATACAATTCCGGAGTGCGTTTCTTCTCCTTCTCAACGGCTTGATGGTTATTAATGAAATTGTTTTTTGTAGGTTTGGGGTCACCAATATAGTTTTTAGCTATAGTTGGACCCGGAAGTGGTCGCTGTTGTCGACATCAAGATTTTTTTTATATTTCCTAAATGTTTTTTTCATTTTCTTTTATTATAACAAAAACAACTTATAATCCCAAATGTTCAGCCTGGTAGCATCTCTTAAAGTTTTTAATTAATTCATAACTTTTTTAATAACACGCCAGCAAAATTACTTACATTTTACCGGGCTCCGCCCGGATGAATGTCAACAACGAAGCTGACCCGACCGAAGCCGTGATCCTCGGTTAGTTTATATATAATGAAGTAAGATTGTATGATAAAGTGTCACGTTATATCTTGTTTATAAGAAAGCAAGAAGATTTAGTTTGAGAGAATTCCAAAAAAAGCTGAACGATATTGACTTTCAAAGCATATTTTTTTCCAAAGAGATTTATTTATTTTGAACCTAGAACGGATGACTTAAAGATGAAATCACGTCGTCTCTCTTGTATTCATATTGGTATATCCTCGTGACTCCCCGGTGTCGTGACCTGTTGTATTTTTTGCTCATACTTGCATCTAATTCATTCTAACGTTATTATTTGGCTCAAAGTATGCGATGAATCTGGTTAAATTTAAATCTATATTATATATGATATAATTAATTTGAGTTTTATAAACTTATTATTATAAACTTGATTTTTTTTTATAATTTTGATTTCCCAAAAACCTTCTCGTTTCTAAACTTGGAGTTTTTGCATGTCATTTCTTACTTTTACACGTGATGCTAACCTGTGAGTGAATCCATTCCTCCCGGTCTAGGCCACCGACGCTCATTTTACGGTGAACGAAAACATCGTGAGGAAACCTAACGTTTGTGTGAGAATTTCTAGGCTCACCACTCATTGTGTGTCCAAAAATATCATTGGTCGAAATAAGGTTGACATTAGTCGACCTCTGGGTACCCCAAGGCCGAATATCAGTATTCAGGAGCCAGAAAGGCACCCGTGATATAAATTAGTTTATCTTACTCAATGGAGTGCTCAGAATATCTGTACATCTACTTACATTATTTTAAACCTATTGCTGTTCTCTTATATCTTGTGCTTAAGGTCCCTGGGCATGTACGATTTTATAATAATACGCAGATTTTTATTTCACATGATCATCCTTCCCAAAAAAGCATAAGCAAACAAAACAAAAAAACAGTAACCATAGAACAAAATATGTTAAGTTTCATTTACAAATTGGGTGGGTTCATTTCGACCCTGACTATAGGTATAATTCGGTGCACCGTGTAATAATAATATCATATACGTTTTTTCAAAAGTACTATAATCATTTTATTAAGGGTGTTTGATTTTTAATGTTGATATTTCGTTACAAACTTATCGATTTAGGCATGCGTATTAAAAAGGAAATTAATCAATTGTAAACTTGTAATGATTCTCCTCACATGCCCCATTTTTGAAGAAGTGTTAAATCTACGAAACCGTTGCAAACATTTCCAAACAAAGTCCGGATGTACACAAATACTTTTTGTTACGAACCCATAAAAACTCGCGCCGTTGAGGAATAAGTGTGCCGTGAAATAATGTATTTTTACACAGTCGAGAGTAGGTAATAATTAAAATTAAGGTAGAGACATATACGTGGAAATGATTCGATTGCGCCTAACGTTACATAGCTCGCGTATTTCCATTCGGCTTCTGAGTTTTCCGGGGCGCTCCGTTATGTTCGTCGTCTGTGTTCGCGCCCACATCGCTTGCGTAAATTCTCGCTGCTTTTGGAAGACGCGCGACGCGAGCTTTCCGAAGATGGCGGCGTGAGACAATCGATTTAATTATTTGATCTTCAGCTCATATTTAAAAACGACACTTTACAGTTACGTCGTAATATCGAATAATTTAAAATTTAATTCGGTATCGTAGCAATGTTATCGACGATGATTTGCCAAGCGAAAACGTACGGCACTAAATCGCTGTCAAGCCACATATCGGATAAAAAATGACGAGGTCTATGGTCACCTAAATTGTAGTCAAGCATTATTTGATTCTAGGTATTGGACAGTATCTCGTACAGGAATCTCATTCAAACTTAATTGTTCAGGTTGCTGAACAATTAAACTGTTTCCGCTGTAAGAATAAAATATATTTGTATTTTGACTCCCGCGAAGCTTCTTGTTGGCATTCCTTCGTCCGTTATCATCGAATCGTCATTAAAAAAAATCCAGCATTGTAATGTATAAAAATAAAGGAATAAACGAATAATCATGCATCGGAAAAATCCGTAGAACTCTCCAATAAGTTCGCTACGCCGAGTGGTTGACAGACAATTTACAATAGTTTTTTGCGTTAGTCGTTTCCTCAGGTATTATTCGCCTGAATTCTATGATACCATAACTAGAATACTAACCAGAGCTTGTGCATTCCACCGTATGGGTTTTTATCAAATATTTTTGGTTACACAGATGTCACTTCATCATGAATTCATCATTCAGTGAATTGCAAACGCTGGAACTCCATAGGTCACCTAGTGAATAACTCGATGTTTGTTGTTCACGCGCATAGCACCATCTCCGCAGTTGGCGGCGAAGAAAAGACCTCCTGCGTAGCCGAGGTTATTCTTGTGCATTAGCGGTTGCAAACAAGTGTATATTAAGATAGTGTATGTAAAATAATATGCTTAGTTGAAATAATAATTGGCGGCCTGACTCATCGCTTAGGTACTCTTAAGCCCATCGTCCAAGAAAAAATTGCGACTCATCCGAATAACGGCAGCGTAGCCCAGGCATTAGAGATAATTTACTAATTGTAGTTCGCTTAAAAATTCTAAACGCGAAACATCGAATGTTCGTTGCACTAATAGCATCCTGTGCAGTTCTTACGTGTCCTTGGAACTCGAGAACATCAGGAGTGAGCGGATTGGTAAGTAAACTGACTGACCGACGCTGCCGTCAGTGTATGTTAATCACTAAACAGTGACTACGCTGCCGTTATACGAATGAGTTTCTGTAACCAGTCCCGTCCTTCTTTATTTCCTTACTTGCTGGCTACCACAGAGGAAGCTGTCATACATTAGACTTCAATGCTAAACACAACCCGCTTGCTAAAAAACCGACTCATTGAATAGGATGCGTGGAAATATACACTGTTGGCGTGCGCGTCGCTCAGGTAAGCCGTATCTAACGAGAACCGCGGACCACCTCGTTGCCGCCTCACAATGGCCGCTCGTCGACGAGGTGATGAGCACCTGCCGCCGCCTCCTTAAGGAACAATGGCCCTCCCTCGCCAGCGCAGTGAAAGTAGCATTTCGCCGCGATTATCGCTCGGTCGGCGGGCGCGGGGGGAGAGGATAGGCAGCGGAATGCACCGACAAGGTCATTGCGCCCCGCGCGCGGTCATGCGCGGCCTCCCCCTCACCCCCGCCGCGCCCTCGCGCCATTGTCTAGCGCGCGATCGGGACGGGATAAGGGGAAGTAAAATGGCGCTGGGAACTATTTTATTGCGGATCCCCGCTCTTGCTTTTGCTGGTCACGTTGGGAAGAGCGCCCGCGGCGGCGGTCGAGCGCGGCGCATTGTCCGACGTCGTATTTGTTTTGTGTCCGAGCGCTCGCTTTGCGAGGCCATAGAATTAGATGGGCCGCATCGGGCTCATTGAATCCATTATAATGGCGTTCCCGTATTGGCTCATTGCGATCGCGTTGCGAGTTCCTCGTGACGACGCTAACGAGACGTCGTCGGGTAAACAGTATGGATATTCTTGCGGCCGGTGAGTCGGCGTGTCGTGTGGCACGCACTCGTTATTTGGTCCTCGGCCAAGTGGGACGCGACCCACTGTGCCACGCAGATGAGTCACGGCTACTCACAGTGGGCCATATGCATACATAAATGTGTGTATGGTTGCCCACTCCATTTCATCACATGCATCTCGTAAAAGGATCTGTCGTTCTTGTATCGAATTATACGTGAAACTGTATGTTTTCTATTTAATCATGTATCAAATATGTTTTCTATAAAAGTTAATCGTCTGTATTTTCCATCCAAGTCAGTGTAACAAAATAAATAAGTCCTAGCATGGCAACTAGTTCCCATGAGGTGTGCACGCCAGTCGTATCCCCAGTCACCTTAAAAATGTTTTTCTTATTTATTTATATTCAGCTCGGCGTCATACTCTTCTGATGTGGCTACATATGATCAAAATAGGTGACAAATATAAATTTAGTTTGCACTTTTTTTTTTTACATTGTTCTGTATGTATATTTATTCTCATCGGATATTTAAATTAAAGAAAAATGTGGATCGGAGATCCAATGAAATATGTTGCGTTAAAGGTAAAATATTTCATTGAAGGCAGCCGATGTTTGCCCCAAAGTGCCTAGAACACTCGCCGCGTTGCCTCTTTGAATTTCGAGAAAAAGGCTTTTGCACGACAATCGCCAGACTTCTCCACTAGGAGTTTTCCGATGTCATTTGCAAAAGCCTTAGCGTCCGGTGACCAAGGTCCCAAGGTCTCGACGGCTAAAGGCTGAAATTGAAGTTCGAACTGTATTCATATTTTCACTTGCCTAGATGATGAAATATCACAAAAGCGAACCCATTCGTTTCATGTTAATGCAATGTTAAGTGAGCGATGTTTTAAATGCACGAAACGTCTGGAAAACGCGTAGAATACATGTAATGCGTTCAATGTTAAAGCATTCAAGCATCGCGCGGAATGGGCCGCGGGCGCGCGAATTCGAACGCACGCAGGAATGCGCGTGGAACTCGACAAAACTGCGTTGGAATATATCGCTCCGTTGAACACGCGTAAATAATGTCGGCCGTACGCATTGCTCGAGGTCCACAGTTTACTGTTGCAGAGCAATGCGTTTACTGTTAACTATGAATTCAAATCTAAGTGAGTGCCTTTTTAATAGAAAGATACTGAAATATCTGGACACTTGTAAAATACGACGTCTGCCGTCTGTCTGTCTAGAGAACCATTTTTTCCGCATCATATATGCTATTTAGCATCACGCTAAATCATTTGATGGTCTATCAGTGGGGTAAAATATGATAGAAAACGGAAAACCGATTGTTTTTTGACGAACTTCAGAGCAGACTAGTAAAAAATAAGATTGACCGATTTATTTCAAGGATTTCTTTCAATGTCTACTGTATCCTATAATTTTAGGTTCGAAATGCGCGCTTTACCATTGAGATTTTAAAATTATTAAAAAGGAAATAATCAACTAACAATAATATAAAATGCACAATAAAATCGTAACGAGTCTTATATTGTCGTGATAAAACGCAATCTGAGCGTAACTACAGTGCAATTGATATAAAGAAGAACGTTTCCAATAAAACGGTCCACTTCCTTGATTGGGAATAAAAAAGAAGGGAGCGAGGTACTCCTAATTTTAAAACAATTCAAGGTGCAACCTAAATGAATTACTCCAAAGAATTGATTGAGATCTCGGCGCGTTAACGCACGTGAATGTTGTTTACCTTTGTCTAGAGCGCACACGCCAAGCGCAGCGGGCGACCGCAGAGGATCTGGAGCACAATTTGCCAGGTTAATGGACGGAGAAAGTCAGCGAAGCATCATCAGACACTCCGTACAAGTACATAACGCCTTCCAACATCAAACCCCGACCGCCGCACTCGAAAACAACCTTAGGAGCGTGCTCTTAAGAGTGATCTTGTCCGATCTTGCGTTTCACGCAGCCTCGGAAAGTCAACAGTTCGGAATCGCTCTAACTGTTCTCTATCGCAAATAATACTATGTTTGGACGGATGTGCCGAACTTGCGTTTCTGCGACTGTGCTGTGGGAGTTCGGAATGCTGGGTCAGTGAGGCGTTCGTGAACCGTGCGGAGTAGATATTGAGGTCCGGCCTCGCAGCTATCGGAGGCGATAATGAGCGCTGCAAATATTCGATAAAAAGTAATAAATTAACAGTGACTCTTATTTTTCGTTTACTTCTTCTTGAGAAGTGTGTCATGTTCTTATAACGTGTATTGAATTTTGGCCACTCAACAACAAACTGTAATGGAAATAAAGACTTTTTTAAACATTTTAATGCGATAATCGTATAGCACCACCAATTAAGTTTAAATGTGATTTTGCTACCAATTTTGAACATTTTTTTTTTTACTTTACTATTATCACCTCCACATAGCCTGTTCTATGTAAGTCAACAAAGAGATTATTTTTTTTCCAAGAAATTAGGTAACATGTTATGATATTTTGTACGTTACAATGATTACGACTTTACTGTTTTTCATTGTTGTGAGCATAAACAGTGACATCTACATTACTAATATTGTAACAAGATTTTGGAAAGTTATTACAAATACTTGATCTAACATAGATTTGTCTGAAGCAAATATTTTCCTAATTTTTTTAATGTAGACTTTTGTTTAGGCTCAAATAAGTTTAGTTGCTTTTTGCCACTTTATTAAAACCAATTTTCTTTTTCATTTCAGAGCTGAGCAGCGGCGCCGCCTCAGCGATCATACAAACAACAAGAACGAGTAAGTTCGACAGTCTGACAGTATTTCTTCTGAGTGCTGTCCCGCCCCCGCCCTACGGAGTGGATAGACAGTCGCCCGCCCACCGACCGCACCGCCCCGCCCACGCCACGGCGGCACCGACGTTACTTACGTCTCGCTGGCCCAGTGTTTAGCTCGCAGCTAGGGACTTGCATATTAAATGGACTCTAGAGTAATCATGGATTTAAATATATTGAATAAGATAATTATACGTAATCTAGAAATGAGTTTTCGCAGCGTAGCCGACACAAGAACGTGATTCAATACGTAGTTTTAACAAATTTGACGATTTGCAGGAAAAGACCGGAATTATTTTCTAATATTTACAAAAGATTATTACATCAATTCAATTGTGACATAACTTAGTGCAGTTTGACTTCCAGAAAAATAAAAGAAGAATAAATAAATGAAATGAAATTGCATAAAACGGTCCAATATAGTAAACATTATTTTAGTACATTAAAAAAAACTCTGTGACATTCATTAATTGCTTCTTTGGCAATGAGATCTCTACATAGGTTATGAAAATATATTTAAAATATAAGTAATTAAATTTTATTAAAATTTCATGTCACGATTGAAAATGCCACCTATAAAACAGACAAGTGGTCAGTTCAGGTGGCTGGATGCGACACATTTCACCAGTCTCTCGCCGGTGAAGATTTAGTTTATTTTCTTAAAATTGTAACAACATTATATTAAAAGTAAAATTCATCAATTCTCTATCTACTTAAAGCGCGATGGCTGCAAAAATGTTAAACAGTACTTAAAAATTACTTTTGGAAATAAAATAAAATAAAAATATTTATTAAAAACCAAATGTGATATGAATATTGTATTTGTCCGTGCGATAAACACAAGACAACAATCGATTTTAATATTTAATTATAAATGTCGTGTGTAGAGTTCGGGGATAATTTTTTGTAAATAGAAAAAACAGGAAAACAATTAACTTTAGATGGTCGAATGAATGGTCCTTGTATTCATCCTGCCAAATGAATCCGTGCTCATAAAGGGAAGGTCCTGGCATATCACCTTATCCTAGGGAAAAAAGGTGTGTTGGGCTAATATCACGACTGTGGGTGTGGTATTGGCCATCCGTGTCCAATTGAATTGCCAGTAGTTTAGAATATAGATTTTTTTAGTCCCAGGTATAACCCATGTCTATTAACGCTGACGAGGTTGTCGCACCGCAGCGGGCGCCAGTCTGGCGAAACTCCCTTAGTAAAAAACGTTGCATGAAACGGGTGCTGATAGCAATGGCGGCTATGTCCATTGGACTGACAGTTAGTACACGTTTCATACATTCGGGTGAAATCGACCTAAGCCGTTCCAATTTATGACAGTTCCGACTCTTAAAACACAGTGATTATATTCTCTTTGGCGGGCGCTATGCCAGCGCGGTCCTAAGACAAGTGTCTGCGGCGGTGCCGCGGTGAGGACGGTTGACATGGTGGAACACATCGGGAAATGCGCTCGTGGGACGCGTCTGAACTCTGTGACCTCACCTCCTCTCGCCGCTCTACCTCCCTTCTGCTAGACCCGCGGCGCCTGCGCAGTGTAAAAACTGATTATTTCGCGTTCGTCTAATCATAATGGTGCTCCGAGTTGACTTTAATCATTTAGGGCAAATATTTAGATTAATATATAATCCTTTTAAACCGGAAATGCGTCAAAAATCCAATTTGCGATCCTCCCGAAACAGTCTCGCTAGCTTTGTTAGATTTTAAGGCGCCGTCGTGGGCTCCATGACTTCTTCTTTTAAACTACATGCCATTTAGTTGACTTTTTCGTGCGCTGCAGTCGCGCCCTTTTGTGTGCGATTTTTTTTGTTTGTTTTTATTTTTGTAATTTTTTATTTTTACTATTATTTTTTATGACTTAGTTCTGACTAGACAACGTTTGATGTAAGTTCTTGCATAGGACAAATTCTTCTCAAGAACATTTGTATTACGACACACGAATCAAAATTCTACCTTCTCTGAGTCGCAAATTACGATGGATTGAAGATCACGCAAACGCCTATTTTGATGATTTTGCTTTACGTTTCCTTCCCTCGCATTCGTAATCCCAACTAAGAGTAAGTTCAGCGAGCCGATTAAAATAAATACGCCCAACTTAAGTATCTAGAGCTTATAATTATGGACTTATAAAAACGAAACGCTATAAATCAATTCGTAGGGTCAACTTTTCTTATATTTATATTATTTTACCCTATTATTTTGATTTTGATAACGTCATAAGATTATGAAAATGTTTATTGACTTATTTGTTTTCGATGTGATCCGGGGCCATTGTGTCATTTGTTTCCGATGTGAGCCCTAGCCCCGGCGTTGTGTTGAAAGTATGTTGATGCATGGCAGAATCAAAGGCAACGTCCTCTTTACTTGAAGTGCATTTATTGAAAAGTGCATTACACCAGCAACGGCGTGTGAACTCGCACGCTCAGCGCGAACAATGCAAGCTCCGTTGGGCGTCCCTTCTTACCACCTTCCACTGTGGCTGGGGGAAAATATGCTCGCTGCATCATTCCCGTCCTTACTTAGATAATTGAGGACCTTTGAACTCCAACATTATGCGGTAGTAAACCAGCTGGCCTATTCCTGGAATTACGTCATCAGGAATCAGGAAGTCTGAGTATAGAAAACAGCTTTTATAGCGGGTTTATAAGCGATTTATTTAACGATCAATGTTTTCAGTCGAAAAAATCGCATTGAAAACCTCTAAAAATAGACTCGGGATTTCCGATTTCTGGTCACGGGATTCCAGGAATATGCCAAGCGCTAATGTCTACTAGCATCCGATGGTACACACGTAATGTATATCCCTCTTTATTGTCTTGCAAGCCGTACATTCAGACAGAAAGTTAATATAGACTTGTGACAGAGTTGTTTATCTTAATTTTGGTATTACGTCATTACGTAATATCGCCGTAGCTAGTTCGATATTTTTTGGACTGGATGGTATTAGCCAAAACTATTCGGTTAGCCAAAACTAACGGTGGCAATTGTAATGCATGCGCTTTGCCTATAATTGAGTGCGGGGCAAGGTTATCGGTACACTATACCGATGGCAGTTCACGAACTGATCATTACACATTTCCCGCTAGATGGCCGCGAGGTGTGCGTGGCGGCATTAGCAGTGGGTCCGTGAATACACGGGCCTTTCAACGGTCTGCCATTGTTGCTCGTCTCTGTTCTGTGTCGTTACATCTTTATCTTCGAACACCTCCGAGACAAATTGTTCCAAGCGTATGATTGGAATGGCTATCATGGATAGCAACAGATTTTGGAACGTAAGTTGTTTCTGCGTCTCATTTGCCCTAGTTTAACAGATGAAAAAAAAAGAGAAACTTTGGCGGATCAAGTGGCTTTCCTGATGATTTGAGTCCAGTGATTTATATCGATAAAATAATTTTATCGGTTAGAGTAGCAAATTATCTCTTGCATACGTGAATTAAGATATTTTACTTTCAGTTCCAAACACAGATATTCAATAATTTCTTCGTTATCGCCGAAAACACAAGCGTCAATGTGATAATAATGCATTTAGGTGAATTCTGTATGGTACATACTAAAAAGATGATAAAATTTAAATGCTCCAACAATTAACATCATGCATACGTACTTTTGATATTCATATTGTTATCATTAATCATGTTAGAAAAAAGTCACCCTGGTACTTATCTATACTTCTATACTAATATAATAAAGCTGAATAGTTTGTTTTTTTGTTTTTTTGTTTGAACGCCCTAATCTCTGGAACTACCAGTCAGGTTTGAAAACATATTTTTACATTCGATAGCCTAATTCTTAAGGAAGGCTTTAAGCTATTGAACATCACGTAACGACCCTTAGGAGCCGAACAAAAAGAAAAATAGTCAGAGGGCGCGGAGCGAAAACGAAATCATAGCGCGGCGAGGGCCGTGACGGCGGTGGCCACCCGACGAGGACCGAGTATTGCCGAATCGAGCCGAAGCGCGAGCGCGCGAAACAGTGACCAGCGTTGCCGATAACCACTCCTCCAATTCCCCGAAAACGTTCTTAGGATTCCCGGAATTCCGTAAAAATCCGGAATAGGAACCAAATTTTCATCGAAAATTTCGAATGACCAAAAAAAAGGTCGTGCAGTCGACGGCCGTCCGAACAACTTTCGGGAGAAGATGAAATGCAAAGTTGCCCCGATTGCTTTAATGTTCGATATATTTTTCGAATGAGCAAAGAAAAAAAAGTAAATAAAAAGGCCAAAAAACTAAATTCCCCACGGATTGGCCAATTCCCCCCAAATTTCCCAACGCTTGCATTCCCCACCATTTTCCCCGAATTACCTCAAATTTCCCGTGATTCGGGGAGCGATCGGCAATGCTGGCGACGAACGTCTCGCCGCGATGCCCGCGCGCCGCCTCAGTCAAGACGCGCAGTGGCGCTCCGTGGTCGTGTGGTACACGGATTAGTATGAGATTTTTTACGTATATTCTTTGTATTCTTTCTACCAACCCGCGCGGCATGCTAACTTAGCGACAGCCGTTCCTAGCTACACGCATTTGTTTGGGCTTTTTAGGTTGATTGTTTAAACGCGTATTGTTAAGATATTACGGTTTCAGTTGAATGGTTTCTTATTTTTTGTTTGGTAGATTAGTAGGTACTAAGCCAAGCGCGGCATTTCGAACTTTCACGGGGGATACGAAACCCATGCCGGCCGGCCAGGTGCTGTTTCACCCAATGTTTCAACGACCCCGGGGGCCTTTGGGGGAAATATATCGGTATGGAGTCGATTCCATAGTTTACCGACCCTATAAATAAAGGATCAAAAGGATCGGATGGTTTTCATTTTTAAGTGTCGGCTGGGAATGGGTGCATTGCCTGCCTGTTCTGCGTTGAGCAATTGTAGAAAGGGGATGGAGGGACAGCGTTATGATGATCCGTCGAGCACTGTTTGGCCGGCAAGGTGCTTCTTCACACAATGTTGAACAAATCTGATTACAACGATGCAATTTATATGTCACTATGAAGGGGGTGATATAGGGGATGACAATTTGTATGGTTCATCCATTATTGATGCTTCATAATTGTACCTACGTATAGCTCGATTTATTTCCGCAATTTTAGGTCTACTAACCATCACGCTAAATTACCAGAGAGGTGACCAGTAGTATGAAATTCTTATAACATGAGAACCAATTACCCGATTTAGATGAGGATGTATCTCAGTCTAGCCGTATGGGTTACTTAACATCACGCTAACTTACCAGAGGAGTGAGAAGAGAGGGTTACATATTTATAACAAAACAATAAGTGGACTACTCCTGCATGTGGAAATTGGCAGAGTACATCACTCTCAATCACGAGAGGGGTGACTGGTGCGATTAAAGGCTCATAACTTACGAACTACTCACTCGATAAATATGTGGATTGCATCTACGTCCAGGACCTATGGGCGCGGTCGGGGTTTGGATGGGTGGCCGTTTTCGATGTTAAGGCTGGTTGTGGTACGGATTCCACGTAAAAAAATTGCTCCCCTTTCTTACTAACTAGGTTGTAAGGTTAATCCCACCCGAGTTGTTACGTACCATCGAGTTGTTACGTACCATCGCACTGAATGATAGATGGTCGAAGCGGCAGTAAAAAATGTCCGTGTTTTCCGTCCATGGCAATGTGTTGTAGTGCCAGTGCAGGATCGTCCCAGCGCGGCGACAAATGCTTTTAAAAAACAATTAATCAATTGGCCCCAATGTTTTGCAATATATTCAAGTACATTCATTTCACTGAATTTATAAATGGCAGTATTTGGATGTTATCTTATTCAATCATGCCACATTGGCTCAACGGATTTCGATCCAGTTTTTTTTGGTAGATACATTGTTTAATCTTCTGTTAGTAAAGTAGTTCGACTAGCTTTTTGGGCCAGCCCTTTGGGTTACAGCCTGACATCAGTACAAAACGACATTGACCCGAGCGGAGCCGGGTACCTCAGCTATTCATTCATATTCTGAAAAATATCGACTGTAAATGATAATACAATCATATAACCTCATAACTCTTTTGGCATCCTATCTGGAACTCGAAAATATTCTAAAATAATCTGTGTTAGAAAGGAAACAAATGAAATGTTTATCAAAAAGCAACTAATTTACTTGTATTATATCCCTATGTGAATACTCTTAATGCAAACATTCCTAAATACGTGCGGATAGTATAGGCAGTTTAAGCATAAAAGCTTTATATGAATTTATTGTAATCCACGAGCTTGTGTTATGGTTCAAATATTGTGCCCCCTGAGCATTGATCCTCATTCTTAGAGAGAAGAATTTGGTAGCGCGTTTGTCATTAATGTATCAGGTGGGAAACGGTATTTTATATGCATTTAAATAGTCTACGACAAGGACGAGCAACAGGACAGTAACTCGGGTCAGCAAGCTTATGTAGAACCAGTCCTGTCTCCGTACAGCTTATTATAGCCTCTGTCGCCTGAACCTCAACAGCGCCGTTTCCGCTGCATTCTGTCGCCGACGCCACCGCCGCCGCCGCCCATCGAGTATGGAACGACGGAAGTGGCGACAGAAACTCTACCGTATATATACACTAGCGGTAGCGCCGCCCAATCAGTTTGCTGACGAACTCGCTCACTCCTGACTTTCTCGAGTACCGACAACACGTAAGAACATGACCAATAGAGCCAGATTACGAGATACGAATAATTTACGGATTTTTATATTTGTGTATAAATAGATACATATTTTGAACACGTTTATTATCGTATATTTATAACATGATTATCTCTATTTTTAGGGTTTCGTATACAAAGGGTGCAAAATGGAACCCTATTACTAAGCCTCCGCTGTCCGTTCGTTCGTCCATCCGTCCGTCTGTCACAAGGCTATATCTCGTGTACTGTAATAGGTAGACAGCTGACATTTTTACAGAGTGTGTATTTATATTGCCGCTTTAACGACATATATTAAAAAAAAACAAATAAAAATTAAAGGGTACAAATAAAAAATTGAAGAAACGTGATTAATTTGGGTCGTGATCTTGGTACGGAAACCTTCGCGTGCGAGTCTGACTGGCAATTGGCCGGTGTTTTATGCTTCAGAACGTAGATGGCAAATACCAAACTGATCGTCAGATATTAGCATAACGCATCAACTGGGAATTACGTGCCATGCCAGGACCTTCCCTTATATTACTCGGCTACATTTTACTGGTACCAACCCTGGCGAGATTAACCCTACCACCTAGTAAGTAAGAAAGGACCTACAGTTTCCGAACCACGGCCAGCACTGAACGATTCGAACTTTCGGACCTTATAACTTAGAAACCAAACACTATTTTACAATGCCAATGGTCATGAACCATCTAGTTCGATCAAATAAAGCTGTTTTAAGCATACTTTGGATCTCTGACAAAAAAATGTGCGCATGATCTTCTTTCCACGTTTGTATCGGAGTTGAGCGGGAGGGCCCACCTTAATCGTGGCTATGGAGCGGCTACACGAATAAGTTTGAGTCGCCACTCCCGCACTTCGTACCTCCGCCACCGCGCCGCCACCACCGCCGGCTCGGAGGCATTCGACAGCAATTTATCTATGCGTCGCTATCTAACTTTGCAACCTTGTAAAGCAGGATTAAGCCGGGATTCCAAGTGTATTCATAGCACGCATAGGTATTCATGAAGGCGCAACGGTAGGGTATGAATAATTAGTTATGCATCGAACTGTACCAATACCTGAATACATTATGTTATGAATATAAAATGTCTACTTTTATAATGCTTAAAATTAAGTTTAAATGTAATAGTAATCTATGGTAAAAGGTATTACATCTCAATCATTTGATTCGGCACCCGCCGCAGAGAATCAGAGCACTCCCTTGTGGTTGACATTATAGGCTTTTGAGAACGAACTCATTTCTCTGCCGAACCGCCAGGATATGGACCTGTCTGCCCGCGGGTGTCTTTCCTCATACCTTTAACCTGGGAGTCTTCAATCGTAATTTGAACAAGCTCGATAGCTCAGCGATAGTCCGCAAATCCGCTGGCATTGTGCCTCGCTGACCGTGGTTTCGCGAGGCGAGGTTTTTGGTTTTTTAGCACCTTTCGTCCTTAGCGCAGCCACCCATACCGTATTTTTATAAAAAAAAATTGGAGGGTGAAGAATATAAGATCTCATACTTGATTCCGTTTTTAAAATTTAAGAATTTGTCCAAGCGCCTAAAGCGATAACAATAATCACTGCAGCACTCCCTCGAGTTCCTGGTAGGAATATTGTAATCTATTCGATATTTGGTCTCGTCTGTAATTAGCATTAGTCCCGTAATTTTCCACGTTCACAAGGTTTGAGTATGCAGATAAATCGGACTTCATTGTTACGAAATGAGTTGCCTTCATTACGCTGCGATTATTATCTAGGCAAAGCAACAGTCGGATGGGAAACTACTGTTGGACTCGATTCGAATGGTGAACTGTAAATGAGCACAAAGCAACCTGTAATTTGGGACAGCGCGCCTCTAATCCAATAATACATTCACAATAATTATTCTTTAGAATGGCGCACTCTTCCGAGGAACCAAATTATAGACGCCGATGCATGGTTCCGAGTGCTTGGAAGTTGTATCATTTGTTATCTTAAGCCATCGGCTCATAGACATTTCTGTGGATTGTCTATTTCTATGTTGGTAAAAGCAATGGAACATTCATAAAGATTTAAGTGGTACGCTGTCTCTTCTCGTTTTAACCATCCCTCAATGAACAGGCAGGTAATGCAACCATTAATTCTCAAAATAGGAGTCAAAAGATCCTATAGATCCTTAATAAAACTGTGGAATTGCCGAGGTGATTTTCCCAAAGTAAACCTGGGGTCCTTCAAACGTGGTATGAAAAAGCACCGGCCTGCCAGCACGATTTCTGCAGCCTGCGTGAAAGTTCCAAGGCCTATGGGTGTTGCAGAGCACTTCTTATTTGAGAACCTGGGGTACGCTATTTGCCGCGATTAAAATGGAAAAGTACGTCAACAATGTTACTAATATATTAAGCTTTTTTTCAAAAACGGTTACGAAATCTGAGAAGTAGCATCAAGCTCTATGAGGATTGTTGCCATTTCTTCTTTGTGTATGCACATATGATCAAACGATTAAGTTATATTTTTTCATAAAAATACGATGAATTGTATAACATGCATGTTTGTATGTAACTTAATGTGCATAACATCTAATAACAGTGAAAGTCTAAATAAACATGCATGTTATTATTATTATTTTTTCGGATAGACGGTGTTATAAATCGCTTACTTGTTTAAGTCGACGTTTCGTCCATCGCATTGTGGACTTCTTCAGGACTCGCGGCTCGACCTGGAGGTTAAGAAACCTTTATTACATTTAGCTGTAATATGCCCCAGAAGGTATAATCGTTTTGTGAAATATTAATAAACCTTTGTGGTATTTAGCTGTAATAAGCCCCAAAATGTATAATCGTTTCGTAAAATTCGCTATGAAAATATTGTATGAACATCACAGCCCATTATTTACACCTAAAACGGGACATAACTGGGTCGATCTTCACACAGTTCCTACGGAGCGTGCGTCCGGAACGTCACACGTATTTCGCTAATTGCCGAGCACCAGTTACGTACCGCACGGCTACGGTACGCGTCGCGCGGTACGGCCGCGGCGGAGGCGATGAGGGAGCGGTAATGGCTCGGAGGCGACGAACGGAATCGAGATAACACCGTAATACCTACAAATTTTGATATTCACGCAACATAATCGGTCACGCTCAGCGGTGCGCGGGCGCAGCGAGATAAAGTGCTCCGAAACGGCATAGCGAGACTCCGCGCAACTGTCGTTTGTATACATATGTTGCAGTTACATTGTCGAAGCGGTATTATTATAATTTTAATAGTAAATTATATTTTTTCAGATTTATCTAGAGCTTCTTTGTTCAGCGGTCCGACTAGTGTTGAGAGCAATTATTTCCGAAAAATATTTCGCTTTCTTATTCTACTTTAATTTTCAGTCTTTTCCCTTTTACAATAAATATTTGCAGAATTTATGAATTAAGATATTTTTCGGAAATGCTGAAAATTTTCAGGAGTTTAATTTAATTATAATTTTTTTTAGGAATCACAAAAATGTTTGTTCAGGTCTATTTTTTCCGTCCTATTTTCTGAATATTCTCAAATTTAAAAGAAAACACTTAAAATCTGATATTTTATAAGAAATCAGAAAATAAGCTCTTATTCTTTGAAACAGAGAAGGTCCCAGAGCGCAACAGCACTGTTTTGTACCGTGCCCGCGAATGAGTTAGTCCCGCCGGGTTGGGCCACCTTAAGACACATTGCATCGAGCGGTGGTCTTTTCACGGACTCAGCTGGATACGAGTATAATTTGCAGTTTATTACCATTTAAATCCCGTTATATTGCAGCGATATAACGCATGATAAAATAAGCTTAGCTCTATTGTCATCTTTCACCGTTTCTTCCGACGATAAATCTCCTGTTTTATTTTATTTTACAACAAGTATGTTTTGAATAGATTGCTTTCTATGGCCGTAAGTTTCTACATTTTTCGTTGTTTTTTATTAAAAATCCTACAGTCGTAGTATTTCAGTACATTCTTGAAATGTAATGTTGCAATGATGGCCCTATTTAGTGTTCCGTACCCAAAGGGTGAAAACGGAACCCTATTACTAAGCCTCCGCTGTCCGCCCGTCCGTCCGTCCGTCCGTCCGTCCGTCCGTCCGTCCGTCCGTCCGTCCGTCCGTCTGTCCGTCTGTCACAGGGCTGTATTTCAGTAACCGTAACAGGTAGACAGCTGAAATTTTCACAGAGTGTGTATTTATTTTGCCGCTATAACAACAAATAGGTAAGATTAAAAAATAATTAAAATTACAACAAAAGAACAAAAACGTGATTTTTTGTTTTTTTTTTCTACGATGGTACGGAACCCTTCGTGTGCGAGTCCGACTCGCACTTGGCCGGTTTTTACACAAGGTTACCAGAAGTAAATATATTGCAGATAAAACAAAATCAGAGTCAGAGAGAAAAAATGCCGAGGGCATTGTTGAATCTGTTAATCGTTTTAAAAACAGACTCGACAATTATTAACATTGGCATTGGGCAAATTCGAATTAATTTTACATCAGATTAAAGCTGCTAGTGTAATAATAATAATAAAAATTGCAAAATTTTTTTGTTTCTCAAGCTTTGAAGTCAACTTTCTCAGTGAATGTGGGTTCTAAGAAAATCCAACACAATCTGCTTTGAATACACCCGTAATGAAAGTCGACGTACAATCGGTTTGATTTCCGACAAAATGACAAATGAAGCATCGCCAATAGCGATCGTCTGATGAAAACTTTCATTTTTACATTCATCCTAACAATACCCTTTGACCATCCGTCTGCGGCGTGTGGCGAGTGAAAGCAAGACAAAGTATAAAGGCGCTTCGAATGAAAATTCGGGCCAAGTGATTAATATTCCATTCTTATATTTTGATCGTGATGTGTATTATTGTGGCAGGTTTAAACTTGGCCCCGATACGGCGGTCATTGTTGTTGATACGATTAGATGCACTGGCTTTCGTACATGCGGATAGCCATGTTGACCTCACATAAAAAGGTAAATTAATTCATGTCCAATTAAAAAAGTACAATTCCAAAAAAATCAATACAGAACCACAAAAGCGCATTTAGGGCCTTTTTCACCATTTACTGATTAGCTTAATCGCCACATATTGAGGGCCCTTCGTACCAGCTTGCACTCAATACCAGTGGACGATAATCAGCACTTTAGTAAAATACGCCCTTAGAGTGTCGATTAAGTTAAATCAGCACTTGATATTTTAGATTTCTTCCGGTAATAACATTTTGGTATATCTAGAAAAACTGGTAAAAAATATCGTATTGTTTAACATTTGCTAGTTCAGCAAAACAAAACACAGCAAAGAACTGGCAAGAAACTCCTCTGTTTTTTTCCACTTCCACTTAGTCTAAATTTATAAAAGCGTTTGTATTTTTTTTAACAAAAACACTTAGTTAACATGAATTCACGCCATTCAATTAGCAATTCATGCCATACGGCAACTTGAAAAAGGCGATAATCATTATGTATAATAAAATTAATGCTATTACTTTTGGGATAGCCTCGGGATAAGAGGATAAGTGTGATATAAGCTCTGAGGGACGGCAGAAAATTCTAGGTATTCCAAAGGCTACGTAAGGCGTATGTCCACCACGACTGTCTCTCGGTATCTTCCAAGCTCATCTTATTTATCAATAAACATAAATTTCACTCACGATTAGTGAACGAGACCGCGACGACGACAAATCAATTTCGATTTCGTTTCTTTATAATGATATCATTGTCCGCTGGTTTTGGGCTCCATCTAGAATTGATTAACTCATACTAATACGTAGGTGCCCAATTTAGGATCATTGTTCCAGTTTTTTAATAAATTACATTTTAAAATAATGAAAAATTCAGTGTGCTACGTTCTTATGATATGTTGATCTTTGGTCGTTATGCAGCTTCAGGTGGGTCTTAAAACACTAGTTTGGCGTGGTAAGGTTCTAGGTGACCGTGATGCTTACTTAGGTAATGTCAGCCTCGGTAACCCAGTGGCGCGACGCCTTGCTTGATGAAGCACGTCTGAGCGCGGTTAGGTTCTGGATGGGTGGCCATTTTCAACCGTTGAGGCTGGCCGTGGTTCGGATTCCACGTAAAACTGTAGGTCCCCTTCCTTACTTGCTACCAGGGTTAATCCCGCCCGGGTTGGTACCATCGCAATGAAACGATTCTCGAAGCGGCAATAAAAAATGTCCGTGTTTTACATCCAGTTTAATGTAGCCGAGCAATATAAGGAAGGTCCTGGCATGGCACGTAGTTCCCATGTGGTGTGTTAGGCTAATTTCTGACGGTCAGTTTGGTATAAGCCATCCATGTCCAATTACATAAAAAAAATGTTAATCCCGCTTTCACTAAAAGAGGAAAATATTCTGTCTCATTAAATACATTTCCAAGTCGATTACAAAAATAAGGAGACATAAAAAAGCTATTTCTCATGTAACTACATATTGTCTCAGAGATTTGGATAGTTAACAGTTAAGTCGGGTTTCATGTATATACATAGCAATGAGTCAATTTTCCATTGACACAAGATAACGAGATTTTCCCCGTAAATTGCTGAAATATCTAAAGTCGACGCAACCCCGGTAGTGTACAATGGGGTAGCTGATGGCATCGCTGAATTTTATTTTTTTATGCAAACAATATTTTTATCTCTACATGGACTTGGAAGACGGCCTACTCGTACTAGTCAAAGAAATAATATAAAAATGAAACAATTTAATTTGTGTCGCATTGGATTTTAAATTAAGAACGGGCTGTTAGATTAACAATTATATAATTTTACACAAAGTTTGTGACATCGGGCACTTGGCCCAAATTTGTTTGCTCCATTAGCGGAAACATCGCCAGGCATCGACCTATTCGGTACCCTCAAAAGTCAAGCTTAATAAGTCTCGTCCCGCCTCGTCCCGTGTCCCTTCAGTAATCAGGAATTTTTCAGCCGCTTTACAGCGGTTGTAATAGCACGAATTCCCGACGTAAAACCAGAATTATCGAAATAACATGCTCCGGAATCTTTCCGTCGAGAAATCCGCTTTGATAACCGCTACAAAATCGGATTTCTCGACTGAAATATTCCTGATTACTGAGCACGGAATTCCAAGAATAGGACTACTGCTCTCTGCATTTTGTTATAACGATTAACAAACAATTACTATTGTTAAGTAAGAATTACGCAGATGGGCAGATAACTGACTAATGTGTTAACTGGCTGCCGTTAAAAGCTAGAATGGTTTAAATATTGACGTTTGGCCCGTTTTAGCATTTATGGTTCGCAAGTAAACGGTTAATTTTTAATGAGTCCAGCCCAATTTACCTTATTCAAATTTAAACTAGCGTCTTGTTTAATGTCGGCCGTTAATACTATCCAATTGAAGTGTTTGTAATTTAGATCGTAATGTAATACTACCGTTAGAAATAGAGATCTATTGGGCATCGTTATCGTAAATCTTTCATTTAGATGTTTATGTGTCTTCATGTGTGTAATAATTATAACTTACAAATCCAATAGCACAGCAACTTCTTTCCAAATAAAATTATATACTGATGTGGCAGATCAGAATTACGATCGTTTGCAACCATATATTGGTGATAATTATTGGAACTTCTTTTAGTGTTTCGAATAATATAGCGTAGTTCACATCTCGACACGAGATTACGTTTTCGAATATCTCGGGGTGAAAGTTTCTTGATTTATTTTTTGTTTTAAATTTTACTGTACATAGTTCGTACCACACCTATTGACATGAAACTAGCCCAACACAACAAAAGGGAACTAGGAGACATGCCAGACCGAAACAGTCTTTTTCGACCATAATTTCATTAAATGCGATGGTACCCACCTGCGCGGAATCATCCCAACCACTTCGTTGGTAAAGAAAGGAACTTACAGTTTTAAAGGAATCCGAACCACGACCAGATTCAATGCTCGAAAATAATCGTTTAAGATTGCTGTTATCATTCGTAAATGCACCCGTAATCGTAAAGCACGTATGCAATTTAAAAGAAACCAAAGAAATACGTTATCGTACCGTGTGGCGTCTCTCGGGGCGTCGTGTTAATTATTAACGAAGGGTGAATTATTTTGATGTCAGAGTATTTATTGTCACAATCGTTGGTTTATAAGTATGTTTTCGTTGTTTCAGCGGTGTGCAGCTCGCAGCGTGCAGCTTGAAGCATGCCGCGCGCCGCCCTGAGGCTCGCAGGCCTCCTGCTAATGTTGCACGTGTCTCGGACCCTTGGTACGTCACCTCACCAGCACCGGACTCATAGTTTTGTCAAGCTTGGGCCAGTTCACTCTGTGATAGCAAAGCGAAAATCTGCCGCCGCTCAGTCGCGGATTATACTACTCAATGGCAATTCTAAGCTGCACCCCATGTGCCGAATTTTGTGAATTATCTAAAACCCCATCATATAAACGAATTAATTGCAGCAACTAGTTTTCAATCGTAAAAACTTGTATCGACAAGATTTTAAACCAACCTGACCTAACCCAATATAACCAGTTTTATTTCTCGGTTAGAAACAGCTGTAAAAGCTGTATAGTCTAGGGCGACAGCCGCAAATGGGTCGCTATCAAAATACCTACTTCGAGTAGTGGACTGTAAAGAATAATAATTATGACCAATTGAACCCTGACTTGAACGGACTACAGGCAGTATAGGAGAGCACTCACCAGTGGCGTAGTGTGGTCGGCAGCCCTCCTGACTCCTCGGTTCCGTCTTTGGCAGGGTCCCGTGCACGGCACTTAAAGTCTTTAACTGTTTGTGGTGCGTAGACGCTACGCGGGTTGGATCCACGGCAGGATACGATCGTTGCCGTGGATCTTGGAGCTATTGAAGATGTGCGAAGCCAGCAGAACGTCCGCCGACATCGACATTTGCCACAAGTCTCTTGCCAACCACAGTTTTTCATTCGCTCGGCGCTAATGAAGGTAGTTCGGTAAAAAAGGCTTGCCCTCGGGAAATTAGTTCCACAAGGGTGTAACAGTTAAGTGATTGGAAGAAATAATGGGACATTGTTCGAGTCAATACAAAAGCGGTTTTCTAGACGCAGGATTCCTGATTACGGAATTTCAGGAATAGCCCTGCAAAATAATATCGTTTTGTTTTCATGAATTAATGGAAAAACTGTAATATTGACAATTCAAAACATGCCAAATATCAGCTCCCGCTGTTAGCTTGGTTGCAGAAAGATATGGTTTTATTCCACTGTAGGACAATTACACGACAATCAATTCAGCCTTTTAGGGTTCCGTACCCAAAGGGTGCCAACGGAACCCTATTACTAAGCCTCCGCTGTCCGTCCGTCCGTCCGTCACAGGGCTGTATCTCATGAACCGAAATAGGTAGGCAGCTGAAATTTTCACGTAGTGTGTATTTAGTGTGCCGCTATAACAAAAAATAGGAAAAATATTAAAGGGAGTTCCCATACAGAAAAACGTGATTTTTGTGTTTAATCTTTAACGATGGTACGGAACCCTTCGTGTGGGAGTCCAAATCGCACTTTTTTTTTATGTGACTGGACATGGATGGCTAATACCACATCTTCTGTCATGGTATTAGCCCAACACACCACATGGGAACTAGGTGCCATGCCAGGACCTTCCTTATATTACTATATATATATATATATTTTTTATGTGTAAATCTGTTCATATGTTCTAAAATAATATTTGTGTATTTGTATCTTATATCTATTAATATTTTTAAGTGTATGTACATATTTGTATGTAATTTATTTTAATATATAAATCCTTATTTTTAGGTTAGTTAATATTTTCGTTAATTCATTTTGTTTTACGTTCATTTTTTTTGCCCGCCTCACTGCACCTCTCCTACATCTCTAAGGTTGAATGGTAGAGAATGCCTTATGGCATTAATTTCCGCCTTTTTGTACCGTATGGCTGCAAATAAAGTATTTTTTCATTTCATTTCATTATATTGCACGGCTACATTGAACTGGATGGAAAACACGGACAATTTTCATTGCCGCTTCGACCATCGTTCATCCAATGCGATGGTACCAACCCGGGCGGGATAAACCCTACCACCTAGTAAGTAAGGAAGGGGACCTACAGTTTAACGTGGAATCCGAACCACGTTTTTCACTAGTAAGCACAAAATAAACGTGTTTAATCATATGTTTGTTCAATTTTAACGAGTATCGAACGGTGCGAGAGACGCTCGCTGTCATTTAACGGTGTGCCGTGCCGCAGGTCGGATCGCCTTCGAGAAGCTGACGGACGTCGACTTCACGGGCACCGCGTACTACACCGTGCGCAACCTGTCGCTGTACGAGTGCCAGGGCTGGTGCCGCGAGGAGCCCGACTGCCAGGCGGCCGCCTTCAGGTAACTACGCCTGCACCTGACTAGCTTAAGGGAGTAACGATAGTTCAGCATGACAGTTCAATAGTGATGACGTGTCATTAGTAATATGAGCGGTCTTAAACCATCACATAATAGTAAAATTAACTGTACTGTACTGCAAGTCTATTCCTGGCATTAAGTAATCAGGAATCAGGAATCCTGAGTCTAGAAAACCGCTTTTGTAATGGTTTTCCGGAGCGTAGCTTTTTTAATCAATCAAGGTTTTCAGTAGAAAGACTCGCTTTGAAAATCGCTATAAAAGCGGTTTCCTAGACTCAGGATTCCTGATAACTGAATGCCAGGAATAGACCTGCAGAGCAGGTACGTCGCCTTTTCAACGCTTTTCCCTGTATACGGCTGTGGACTGCCTTCGAAAGGTTTACTTGCTTATTCAAATTTAGCCTTGTACTTTTTTTTTTCTTTTTTTTATTTATTTATTTATTTATTTTATTTATTTATTAAGGCGATTTATTAGTAAAATCGTTCTTTTTATTTATTATATTAGCAAAGTGGACTCCATGCCCATATAATATAGGCATCACATATTTATTTCCCCACCGTGACCCACTGAGCTGAGAAACAAAATAATTACTGGATAATAAACCAAATACCCGTTTGACCGCCATTAAACTCCTTGCACGTATGTAGAGCACCTTACAGAACCGCCATTCACCCGTGAAAGTCACGTCCTCATTCCCATTACCCACGTGCTTTCATTTCCAAACCGGACGCCTTCGAGCAATCGGAGCGTGGGTTCCTGGCGAGCGAATTGTGCGCCGGCCTCGGACATCCAATATCCACTTCATTTGGGAAAGGCCAATCCATCTCTAGCTCACGTAATGAGCTAGTGAGATGGATCGGTGTCATGTCATCACGGAGCCGCTACCGTGGCTAGTCCGATTTATTCGGTCCATAACAGCGTATATTTATGATTCGTTTCGGTCATCTAAACGCATCGCGGTGGCGCGCGGTTGCTTTCGAGACCCTTGCACCGCGGTCAAAGAGCTTTGTCCCATTTGATTTATAGTTGCATTGGTCGCGCCACCGTTTAAGAAAATGCATCGGCTCAGCGAAGATTGGAACATTCCGATAGCACTGCTGACATGTTGGGCTACTTTGGACCTGTAAGGCCAGGCAAGGACGGGTTTTAAAGTTGCGTTTTGAATGACAGTTAACTGAGCTGATTTCCTCGCTATAAACGGTTGAATCAAAGTTAAAAGTGAAAACCAGAATACTTTTACCCTGGTTGATGTCATAGATACCGGTAGGTAATTTTAAACGTGCCTTTTTCCATTACTTCATTGCATGTTGCAAAGAAAGTGATGCCGAGCTTATAATGGAAAACAAATTGTGAAATTTTTTTTAGAAATCAAATTTATTAAAAAAACGCCTTTCTAGTTTTGAAATTGCTTAACATTGAACCTTCTCAAACTAAATAAAACGAATTTACAAAAATGTAGAAATCGACATATTAGATTTAGCTGCTTCTGAAAAGCTAAAGCTTAGGTTTATAGGTTCTATTCCGAGATTTCAGTTAAGTACGGATACAATTAGCTGGATAATACCAATGTTATCATATCCGATTAAATAATTAATAACTTCAATGATACTTTATATTGTACACAAAATACCACCAATTAATTTATTTTATTTATTGTGATATACATGTCTAAACATACCAGTCTCGCGGTAGCGAGAGACATAACCTTAAAATATCAAATATACATATCATTATATCAATAAATTTAAATAAACTAAATCGCAAACGGAGCCGCGTTTCGCTAAATGTATGCAGTGAATGTGTTGAACGATATTCCGGCGCCGGAGAAACGCGGTTGATGTCGTCGTAAAACTATTGAAATTTTATTATTAGTACAAATTTAATAGTGACCGGAGTTTACGTGGACAGGTAGATATTATTAAAACGGCCAGATCGTAAATGTCACCGAGGAAATATGGCGAGTTTGATAGCGTATCTTGGTGATGACTTTACTACTTCCGCGTTAACCTTGCGAGGTAATCGATTTTGCGTTATGTCATAACGTTCTAAGCCATTGTTTTACCTTCAAATATGATATATTTTGGTTTTCAATTTCCAGGAAAGTCGGGCCATTCTTAGAACCTTTGGTATTGCTTGCGTAAGATTATCCAAAGTGTACCCATATCACCCCTTATTTAAATGCTAACGGAATGAACTAAACTATTTTAATATTGGTGAGGCACCACGCTAAAAATAAATAGTTTAAATTATAGCAGCTCGTAGCCTAGTGGCGCGGGGGCTTGCCTAGCATACCAGAGGTCTGGGTTCAAATCCTCGCCCCGTTCATGCACCACTTTCTTTCTCTTTCTGTGTTAAATAAGTGCTTTTCGTCACGAATCGATGGATTCCGAATCTGCTCCAGGGTTCGGAATCCATGTCCCCTTCCCCTACTAGGTGGTAGGAATTAAGGCCGCCCGGGTTGGTACCATCGAATTTAATGAAAAAGAAACATACAGACGAATTGAGAACCTCCTCCTTTTTTAAGGTCGGTTAAAAGATGGTCGAAGCGGCAACGAAAAAAAAATGTCCGTGTTTTCCATCCAGTTCAATGTAGCCGTGCTCATAAAGGGAAGGTCCTGGTATGTCATCGAATTCCTTCGGGAATGTGGTGTATTGGCTCAATATTATGACGGATCTTGTGTGGTGTCAGCTATCCATGTCAGGTTGCATAAAAAAAATTATGTGTAAAATATGTTATGTGTCCATATAAAGCTAATACTGGTAATGGTGTTGTATGTACAACAAATCTCTTGTCCTCTTGTGCTCTTGTTGCTCATAAACGTTGTAATTAAAATAATAATTCCAATTGCTTGCATTGATAATTATATTCAACTCGAGCGAGATCGAATGGACAGCTTAAGAAACGCGTTGAAGTCTTCTTCACTTCAGCAAATTTAAATTATGGCTAATTATTTGCGATTAACTATTCTCGCACGTTTATTGTTTGATGTTTGATAAAATAATATATGTAGGTGTGAGCAGTCCATAGTTGTAAATTGGTATTTCTTTAACTCTTCAAACAATTACATTTCCGCTGAGAGCTTTTTAGCGTTTCGAATCACAATAATAAAGAGGAACACAGTATGTTTAATCGATTATTATAAAACGGTTATTAGAAAGAAGTTAGTCAGCGTGTTTGCGTAAACTGCTGGACATACGCCTCTCCAATATTCCTCCAGTCCTCCCGGCCTACAGCGGGACGGAACCACTGCTTTCCGCCGACGCACTTGATGTCGTCGTCCCACCTGGCGGGTGGTCTTCCCACACTCCGTTTTACAATAGTATTTGCAGTAGATTAAGATATGGTATCTCTTTCGGATCTTAGATGAAAAAGAATTATTTTTCATCTAAGTTTTGGATATAGTTTTATTTAAATATATCTAAGTTTTGGATATAGTTTTATTTAAACATATTAACAAATAAATTAAGTCTTTGTAACACCCGAATGACTTGTGTCAAGATTATGACAGATGGTTGCGATACAATAATAAAACTAATTACATACATAGAAAATCTTTTATGCGGCGTAGTTGTAAATTTCTTGATTTTGATTTGTTTTTTGACGCTATTAAAAAGATAAAATTGTCATAGTGTTGCATCTTTTCTTTATCGATTATTTCTTAATAATTAACATTCTTTAGTTTTTCCTTCTGTTCAATATTGCATAATATTTTGTTAGTGTTTTAACATTTGAAGTTTGTAAATTATTTGGTAGAGAAACCGCTTCTTTTTAATTTTGTTTATTTGTTAAATATCTGCTATTCAAGCATTTTAATATTTACCCTTCTTTGCCTATGTATTTAGTATTACTATGCTAATGGAAACTTTGTTGGTTTAAGCTATACCCAAATTTTTGTTATTAGTTACTTTTAAGACTGTTTGTTTTCCCGAATACAATAAAATAATGGATTAAATAGCATTCCATAAAATAATAGAATATCGTAAAAATAATGCGCTCGAATTCCAAACTAAGTCCATATTATGTAAGCAGCCTGGCATGAGCGAGCTCGAGCGTGGAGCGTTCCATGTCAATGATCGGCATGGAATGTACTCAGTAAATATTCGTACTGGTACTCATTAATAAGTACTTTATGTCAAAGTGATAAGCCAATTATTTATATGGACATTAACATCCACTACTCACCCGGGAAATAAGTTTACATATTTTTTGCGTAATTCGGTTTTTTTTATATGGAACTTGACATGGATGGCACATACCACAAAAATACCGCCATGATATTAGCGCAATACATCACATTCCAGAAATAATTAGGTGCATGACTCATAGAGCGCGGCTGCACTGAACTGAAACGAAAACATGGACTATTTTTCATTGCCGCTTCAACCATAGTTTCATCCAATGCGGTGGTACCGACGCGGCCGGGTTTAACTCTACCACCTAGTATTGTAAGACTACTCTACTCTCAGACGTAGTAGGGTCAAGCCTACCCGGTGCCAACGAAGTTAATAATCGATGGTCGAAACCGGATGAAAATCAGGCATATTTTATTAATTTGAGTTTCAGCGATATCTAGATTTGAAGCATTGTAATCAGATTTTGAAAATAATCTGAAAAACGTTGGCTGACGTAATTGTCGGGATAGCTCAGTTGGTTTAGAGCAGTGGACATGTAATCCAAAGGTTGCAGGTTCAAGTCCTGCTTCTCACGAATGTCACGACCAATACTTTTTCAGATTATTTTCAAAATCTGATTACAATGCTTCAAATCTAGATGTCGCTGAAACTCAAATAAATGAGATAACGGTAATGTCGTATCCATTAAATAAATAAAATTATCAGGCATATATTATTCTATGCAATCAACTCCCTGACCTGAACGGGCCACCAATAAATAAAGAATTTGTAAGCCAAGAAGTTACCAGCATTAGTAAGGAAATTGACATTTTTAATCTCAGATTTCATCCGTAGAGGTGTAAACTTTGGGCATCGAACTTACTACGCTGAATAGTCGTTCATATGCAGCCCTCTCTGTCTCTTTTTGAGTGAGAAAAATGCAGTTCGTCGCGAACATGATAAGTTTCCATGGTTTGGAATCCATGTAAACCATATACCTACTCGGTGGTATCACTTTGGATTTCCCCACTATACATAGAGAAACTGTGTACTTTCCTACATCTCTATTTCGGGGTCATCATGGTAGCTCACCAGCCACAGAAGCACGCGCAGAAACGGGGCTACATATTAATTGCCGTTTTATTCCCTCTTATCTCGATAGATAGCGTCCAACAAAGTGGCATCCATGTTATCTGCCATCGGCGGACCTCCATCCGGCGCGATTTGAAGTCGAGATTGTTTGGAGCTTCGATAGAAGAAATCAACTTGTCGTGTGGTTCAATACCGGCGGTGTGACGGACGGTGAACATTGGACTGACCGACTGACGGATCGGCGAATGTAGATGGACAGATATTAGATGGAGAGAGCGATTGGTTCGTTGAAGATTCACGACGTTGCTTGTAACATTGGCGAAGCGTGCTTACTTGCTATCTTCTGCCGAATCAGCAATTTTTTATGATAAGCGGTCACGAAAACAACTGAAAAATATTGTAGCCGTCATTTTGTGTATTTTCAATGGTTATAACATAACCGTTTTTCATTTCAGTGGTGGAGTTCACTTGGTTTAGTTTAGTTGGATACATAATAGAGATGTTTGCAAAGTTAAGTTGAGAGATTATGAAATCGAAGAACAGAAATACTACCTTAGGCATTGATTAATTTTTTGAACAACCGAACTCAGTAAAGAAGTAAAATCTGTAGCAAAAACAAAATCTTGCATATTTCAAATAAAGTCTGCGTCTGAGTATTTTCAAATATGTTTAACGACCGCGATAATCTAAAATGGGTTATAAATTCTTGCAATGTACTAGCTTTATCAAGTATGCACAACTTTTACTATAAAATGTTCGTTTTCAACTAATTATTTTTGTATGCTATTTATAGGCATATACATGGCTAAAACGAAACCCATGGGCGTCGTCGGACACCTTAAGAGGTCATGGCATACGCCATATGCCGCGCTTGATTTTTTCAACGAATTCAAAAGAAGCAATTATGAAGTCTTCTCTTCCAGGTTCAAGGTACTATGCAGGTGCATGTCCTCGTAGTTATTCTTTGAATTTTTTGAATGAATAACTTCTACGAACTGAGGGCCGATTTTTTAATAGTCTGGCAATCAGTCAGATTTATTTATTAACTAATTTATTTATGCCGATGCTTATCCATGCATAAGCCCATATTTTTATTAGCAAAATTACATTAACATAATAGTGTTAGGAGATATAATCATCCGGTAGTGAGTATCCGTCTTTTGGCAAAAGTAAATTTTGCTAACAGACAGTTAAGTACTATCTGAGGATTGTAAAATCGGGCCTGAATCTGATAGAGTATCGAAGAATCTCTAGTTATATATCTGTCTGTCCGTCATATTAAATTATCTCAGAACATAACGAAAGGCTTGCAATGACTTGCGGAAAATATTGCAATAAAAGCTACGTCAAAAACTTAAATTAATTACTGACATATTTCCAATGTATTAGATCGAGAATACCTCGGTTAATGAAACGTGCCTTATAAATCGTGCCTCAAGTGACCGACAGCGGTATGTGGGCCAATCGTCCTCATCTGGCTCAATCTGATGTCATTTGAATGACACACGCTTTTCTCCATAACGTTATTTCGTGAGAACTGACCGTCGCACAGAGGCTTCACCGCAATAGCGGTGGCACGGACACTAGACGGTGGCGTGCAATAGAGCCATCATCTTACACTCGATCTTACGTTTAATTCTTGGACCAGAATGGCGATTTGAAATGGCCACGCGAGTGAGATCGAGTAAGTGCTTCTCATTTGGGTCGGTTAAGCGTGTTGTTCGTACTTAACGAAGATGATAGATGAACTCTTCCGGTAGTTCATTGAATATTTTTTGTTAATCACTATCATTTCCGTTCGCTTTCTCACATAGTTAGTGCGTAATTGATTTTGGCAAATAATTTACTTGCACGCAAATTGATACTTTGGCGAGATGCTTTTGTTTTTATTTGTATATTTACTTCCGCTATTGAGTCGAATAAGTTGTTCCTTTCCAAACGAAAACTGGTTGACCTGAAATGCACCGACGTTTCGTTCAATCAATTACTCATGAATACCACAAAACTTAATTAAGTTTTTACAAGCCTCATTATAGCCTTCATTTGGTTGCATATCATTTTTTGTATTTATGTTAGTCATTTCAGTTGATTTTCTCGTTACGTGAAATAATAGTAATTTGTCTTTAATAAACCGAACATTCTGTTTTTCCGAAATATGTATCGGTATGAGCGGTAGGCTTTTTAACTGTTAAAGCATAATTAACAGTAACTGAACTAGGCAGCTTCGAGCCAGAACTGGTACATTCGCACACTCGACTTTTATCCAAATTAATTCTTAGCCGCGGTAAAAAGCGATGCGCTATTCTCACGAGAAGACAACGGTGAACTGTAAAATCCACTTGAAATTCTTTGTGAACGCGACGAGTTCGATTCAGAATCCATTCGGAATTCAATTAGCTTTCTGCGCCCGTGTAAAGCGAATATCTTGTATCGATCTCGTGTAAAAAACTCGAGTAAATAGCGATTTAATCCGGCGTGTAACAATCGCTAACTGTTCACGATCTGACTCGCTAACGAGAGGGTTCTGCCGATCGGGTTTACGGTATCGCCGTGTTGTGTATAGCGCCACACTGCAATGCGAGACAATCTTAATCGACCTGCGAGCTCCCGGAAACTGCTTCGCTGCGACGCAACGACGACACGGCGGCGCTGGAGGCGGCGCGCCATTTACTCATCAGCGCTATTCAGTTCACTTCGGCATTGTCTAAAAAATACTTTAGTTTTTAACATAAGTTGCAGATTTAAGTGAATGAAAGAAATATTAGATTAGGTATAATACAGATATCGAGATTTTCAACAATTTCAATAATGTTCAGTACGGTGTAAATTACCGTCGATCCTTACTAATACGTAACTACGTAATCTTATATTCCACACATTTTTCATGAATTTTAAATTTTTTAATCAGTGAAAATGCCTTTATTTATTTTACATGTATGGATAATGTACTTTTTCGACAGTCTTCCGCATTTGAAGACTGTCGAAAAAGTACATTATACTACATTATATTATACAATATCTCGTATGAATTCAACATTAGCTCAATTCATACTGTCACTCGAGGACTTAAAGAAACATTTTTGTTAACAAACTAATACAAATGCTTAAGTGAACTACACAAGAAACGTATTAAGTCTAGTTTAATATGGATTCACAATTTACTCTCGACTCCTACCCCGATATCAGATAGTTGCGACTGGTCGACTCGGCCGAGTTACGCGGGAATACGCTCGCCTCATTGAATTTCACAAGCCACGGATTTTTCTGTATCGATTTGAATATGACATTGCGGTCTTTCGAATAGTGTCGTAACGCAACTGAGCTAGACGCCGACCGCTCCAGCGTAACGGACAACTGATGCGGTAACGGGGCGCTGCATTGGCCGCGAGCGCCTCGAATAAGACGCTGGTAACATTGAGTGCCAATGTAAATAGCGGGTTGTTCACACCAGTTACGATGTTCCCGGACATTTCCCGGCTCCGGTCGGTACACATACCCTTCCTAAGTTAATGCGTTCAATTTACAATAGCATGCTTATCTTTGCTTCTAGTATGGCTTGATTTTTAAAGCGGTTCTCTTTGCATCTGGTATAGATTTTTTTGGGTTTAAAGGCATAGATCAAAAGGAGTAGACATGCTATCTAGCGCGCCTACTATGAGACCAGCTGTCTCCGATTAAAAAAAAATACCAACCCAACTTAAACGTACATGTATCAATCAAGCAAACATAGCCGCAGATGTATCGGAGGGATGTTGCATTTTTAGAGTACATTCGCGCGCGGTAGCGATGTTTCGACTGTAAGGCATACGAGCCGCTTGATTACCAAACAATTATATGGTCACTTTGACCATACGACGGAGACGCGATATCCTACATATCCCACATATCCTTCTTTCTTGGCCCTACGTTCATCCGGGAACTTGGTGTACTGGGATTATATCGTGATTTGAATGTACCTAAAAACAAATTTGGTCAATTCGCACAGGAGATTTAAGAATGGCCCGTTTGCTATTTTACCTATATAATCGTAGTTTACTAATCTTTTGAAAACGACTATTTAAATTTAATTGGTATCTAATTTTAGGCAATATATATGTGTATTTTAACGTTTTGTTTTTTAAAATCCAAACCGAGTAACCAAAAAAAGTAAATCTTCATACAAAAAGCTAGCAAGCACACCAGTTTGCCAACGGTCGTAAATATAAGTCATATAACATCGAAATTGATTAAATTAGCCAATCACATTCAAAGGATTTAGGTGCTATTCCAACACTTGATTGATTGATGAACAATGAACAAAAGAAAAAAAAAATAATAACATAAAAAGTAGGGCAGAAAGGCGGGCTTATACAAAAAGACCCTCAAAAAGAGATTTCTTCCAGCCGACCATATGTATATGTTAACGACAATGTATTTATGTGTACTGCATAGGCACATCAAACTATTACTTTGGACTGCTATTACTATACAACGTACGGAGCCACTTAAAGTATTCTAATCCAATTGAAACATAACGGTTGCGGAATGAGGTTCAGATGGAAGTCACCCGAAAACATCTAAAGCGAAACAATTTGTTTCGAATCACCATCTAACAATACGATTCGATTTGCAATTGATACAAATTACACTCGCATACGGAGCGAACGGTTGCTGGGGAGGCGGAGGCAATATGGCGGGACCTATCTATCAAGTGCGGGCAGCATCGCAGGCCTATTCTTGGAATTCTGTGTTCAGGAATCTTTTAGTCGGGAAAACGGTCTATATTTTATAGCGGTTGTCAAAGGTATGTTCTCGACGGAAAACCTGGGATCATTGGAATGCCGTGCCCCGAAATCTTTCCGTCGAGAAAACCGCTTTGACATCCTTTCTGTCCATATCGTGAGAGCCGACTAACCCCTGTTTCCAGCACCTCCAGTTACCTGAAATCTTTACAACTCTTTATTAACTTTTGGTTACATTGCATATTTGTATGGTGTAACTGAAAGATAACTTTAAGATTTTTGTAATTGGAGGTGGTGAAACCGGGCATAAGGGTTCCACGTAAAACTATAGGCCCTGTCATTGTTAGGTAGTAGAGTTAATCTCGCCAGGTTTGGTACCGTCGCATTAAATGTGCGACAATCGAAGTGGCAATAAAGAAGTGCATGTTTTCCATCTAGTTCAATGTAGCTGACAAGGGATAACCTGTGTGTAAATGTAGTTAGTAAATGTGTTTTTAGCCATCCGTCCAAAACCGACAGGAAGATTTGTGGCAGGCGCCTTCCCTTCTGCATCAATCCGACAAAATAAACTCCAGCTTGTCACATTAACATTGCGCTCTAGTTACATGCCAGGTCCTGTGCTTAATAACATTTCCCGTTCCGAACCATCAAGTGATCCGAATATTGAATTAAAAAACACAAAACTCAATTTCTGATAAGAAAGAAAGTGGAGATCATATTTTTTTTTGTAGCTGGATACTAAGGTTAATACTGCACCTACTGTCATATTACCTTAACTCACTATATTGGAACTAGGTGCCATTTAGGTCACCTCTAATGGCTGCATCGAACAGGATGGAAAATAAAAACACTCCATTGCCGCTTCGACCATGTTTTATTCAAGGCGATGCAATGATACTAACCCAGGCGGGATCATTTACCAATGAAAAGCCCATATCAACATGTAGATAAGGACACCTAAAATTGTGCATGTTATCTGAAGCATGGCCAGCCTTAACAGTCAAACGGTCACCCATCCAGAATCCAACCACACCCACCGTTGCTTAACCTCCGTGACCGTAGTTTTATTTGCTGAAAAAGTGTCGATCGACGAAATATAGGGACAATAAAATCATAGCGCCACTATTAAAACACCAAGGCTGTATTGTAGTTTTCCTTCGGTAAAGGATTGTCGATCGAAATATAGAGAGGAAGTTGGCTGATAGATGGTTGGTTGATAATCTAACTGCGTTGTCGATAATTGTTGTGACAGTCGTTGTAGTTGTTTTTGTGATTAACGTATGAAATCATAATTGTGTTATATCATTTACGTGGACGAAAAAAAGACAAAAAAAACATAATTTATAGACCAGTGAAGTTTCTTTGCGGGTTCTTCTTCACTGGTTGATCGACTCCGCGGATCAATCAAATTGTGACATGACTTAGGGCCGAGTGCACGAAAGGACAAAAAATCAAAATCAACGTCAAAGTATGATCAAACACGTCACTTTGTGTGGACAGTATGGAAGAAACTCTATGCGGATCACTAAAAGTGACGTTTTTGAACATTGATTAACTCGGCCGTCTCTTCGTGCAACCGGGGCTTAGTGTAGTTTGACTACCAGAAGTTGAATAAATAAATGAAATGAAATGAAATGATAGTAGTAGTTGTGGTGGTAGTAGTGGAGAGTGCATGTTCACTCCGAGCAATCGATGATTTATTACGCATGTGATGATATACGTACTGTAGCTGTAGGGAGCTACGCATCCGACATGTATTCCGGACTCTAACGTTACGAAAACATAACTATTATTTATGGTTTAGCTTGGAACGTGTCGAGTGAAATATACATTTATAGCTTTGCGCGTTGCTATAATATCTTGGGTCCCATAATTTATACACTTTGCCCGCGGTTGCACTCGATAGAAAATGGAAATTTGTTTCAACAGCTAAGGAGAAAATTCTAAATTAAATAAAAATCGGCATATGAGTATGAATACGGATATGAAGATTTAACAAAACCGACACGCTCACTTTAGCAACTAATAAAATGCATTAGAATGAATATTAGAGATAACCATTAAATTTAACAATTTCGTTAACTTACACAGTCTGAATTCGTAGCCTTATGCTATCAAATATTATGAGACATATATGCTAGCTTTGAAACAATTTTGTGGGTTACACTAATTGAGTAAGGAAGGACGGGAGTGGTGACCGAAACCCATCCGTATTGCGGCAGCCGGACGGTTAGTTCGCTTTCGAATTCGCTCACTTCTAATGTTCTCAAGTGCCAACGACACGAGGCGGCCTATACACCTACAATCATATTGCACCATACTTTCAATTGTGCTGCAATAACTCCTTGAACACATGTTCAGTAAATTTAAGTCAATTAAATTGACGAGCCTTTCGCGTCAATATTTCCGGGCGTGCAACATGTCTGAAGACAAAGTTCTCGGGCTGTTTACTTTTGAAGCTAAGTGAACAAAAAATATTGTGCAATATTAAGCCTACACGGTGCAATAAAAAAAGGCACAATAAAATTTAAACTCGCTGAAACTTTTGTTCAATCATTGCGCAAATCATCAATAATATTGAAATACAAACGTTTAGGTCGTTCAATAGCATTGTGCAAATCATCAATATTGCGCAATATTATTGTAGGTTAGGGCGCCGCCTGAATGGCACAGGACGCCATTTAGTGCAACGAACATTCGATGTTGCGCGTCCCGAATTCGTAAGCGAACTGACTACTATCCGTGCATTATCACTAAAACGTGGCTACGCGCGCCGCCGCCGCCGCGCCGCTATACAGATGAGTTTTGGTCGCTACTCCCGCCATTTCTTACTCCATGGTTAAACTAGACGGGCACGCGGCGCTGACCGTGTGCCGTGGAGCGCTTAATTGGTCATTCACTCCGAGTGCACTCGACCGCCTGTCATTGTAACCTAAATTCTGGTTTTAAGATCGTGTCGCTATTTTACTGTCGAAAGAGACGACCGTACGGAATTATGGCGGATTATTGGTGGTAATAAGCGACCCGAATCGGTCTATCCAGCGAAGAGAACCTTCGGGTGTCGTGAGGTTTTTTTAATGAAAATATTTCTAGTTTATTATCAAATGGTCGATAACTGGGAAAATAAGGTCGAGTGTCGTCGAACAGTCACACGAATGCACTTCCTAAGATTATTATACTAGCCAATGCGTATGGTTTGATTGCGTTAAGTTCCTGAACCTTATGGAATAAGAATATGAAAAAAAATGTACAATTTCAGCTAACGTTCTACCAAAATAGTTAAAAAAATATTATAGAAAATTAAATATTTCCATGAAAAAAAATGCCGAAGTCAGGTCGCAAACGTAATATTTTTTAAGTTTGCTGCTGATATTGACAGTAATCGATATTGATTTAAATACCATTTTAAAGAGCGTATATTGTGTACCAGTTTAGTTAAGGTTATGTTTAACTTTTTAAATTTCTTTGGTGAAACAATTAAAAACCGGTTTTACGCGTTATGCGGGTTGGTCACATTTCGAAAGATTTATTCCTAGCTGCTCTTACTAAGCGACGTCGGGCTCTGGCTCTCTCGTTTCAATCGCAAGAATTAGTCGAAATTGTTAAGGTGCCATCGCATTGGACAACAAGATGGTAGTCGAGTTCATTTAGAGGGATAGTCCTGGCATGTCAGATAATTATATCATTAATGCGGTGCTTCGGGCAAACTACATTGCAGTAGGCCTCGAAACGACTCCCACTTTGACAACCATATTAAAGATATTCGTAGCATAATAATGTATGTATCAGCTACAATATTTTAATTACAAAAAATAATTATCAAAACGTAACGTTAAAAGGAATGCTAGTATTATTTATTTAATTTCTTATTTTAATTCCCGGAGAATGTGGCCATTGCACAGCTAAATGAAAGGTTCCATTTTATGGCCTGTCATAATCCAGGAATCTGTTTCATTGGCCGGTCTCCCACAGTTATTAAATAGTCCGACAGGATACACCGAGCGATCATTAGATCCTTGAGCGGCGGCTCCCAACAATATTTACCTCCGTCCCGCCGATTGGGGCTGGAATTAAAATAAATGTGCTCGTCATAATACTATTTTGTCTTAGTTGGCACGCTCTGCCTCGAGCATCAATTGCACTTTTTTTCTATTTCGTATTTTTTTTTAAATTTATCTGCCGACTTCATCGCTGCAACGAGAAGTCTTATATCAACTTAATCCGTGGCACTGCTTGGTACTAAACTAGTATTTTTTTAAAAACTGGCCCAATATAATAATAATTATTGTTTATGTCCATAGACACGATTATATTTTAACATAAAACAATATTAATGAATATTTTTTTTAAATATAAATTGAAACACCAAAAACCAATTAAAGAAAATTAGCTACCCCGACTGCAGTCACTGATGCATGTAAAATGAAGGTGAGACTTCCGGGCCCCATCCTCCATAGCAATAACTGCAGTCTGGTTATCAGTCAAGAATAAACGGTCACGGAAGCCAGCTACTCGCTTTCGGATAGCAGTAGCAAAACTGTCCACCCTCGCCTCTGCGAACATACCCGAGGCGCACGCAGCAGATAGCGACATGCATTATTGTACTGCACTCGCAGGGCGTTGTATGCTCGTTGGGTGTAGTCAGCCCACAACTGACACGTATACAGTGAACGGAAATAGGTTGTGAACAAGATAATTTTAACTTCGCGGGAGCACCGAGCAAACCGTCTCGCCAGCATATTTCCTAAGACCGCCAGTGAGCGTCGCCGTCGTTCAATATCCATATTATGGGAAGTGGCTAGCTAATATAATAATAGTAGTAGTAATCTATCAACGACTGTAAACTAGTTTGCAAGTATCAATGGAAAAGAAATACAATATGACAAACCTGGCGAAGTTTCTTGGCGGTTCTTCTTCGCCAGAAGTATTCGAACGGGTAGAAAAAGAAAAAAATTAAACGAATCCGGGTGAGTAATTTACGAAATTTTGTAATCAACGAAATTAAGAAACTGAAACTTTTTACAGTTTGTAAAATATTTAATTTGAATTGGTTCGTTATTCATCTATCTGTTATGCATAATATTTATCTGCAATACATATTTCTCTTTATTTTTATTGTATTTTTATATTTCTAAGAGTATTTTTTTATTATTGTGACTTCAGAGTACTTCTTATTCCTACAGTATATATAGATTATTCCACAATACCCAAATGTCCGGAAATGAATGGATAAAAAATAGCTTATAGCTGAACTAATATCCATTCCACATACACATACAATTTTTATAAAAAAACAAACCGAAGTAGGCCAAAGATTCTTGTTCGTGGTATACACGACTTAATAGTTAGGTAAAAATATTAATTAAAAAAACTTATCGATATATTTATTTAGCTCTCGTAAATTCAGCTGTAAGCCATTTCACGGTTATCTATTAATTACCGGAAAATTATATATGCATTTTGCCGGAAATATACACGTACTTATACTTATGTACAATGCAAAATTATAATATCATTGATCTGTCTGAAGATGAAGCCGAAAGTTTTTTTTACGAACCTTACGAACACAGAATACTTGTTTTTTTTTTCTTAAGATTAAAACGCATTTCTATATGCAGGGACCTAGCTCCAAGCGCAATTTAAATAATTGTATTTTGCGTCCATTGCTGGCACTATTATCGAGCTGCTTGCATCTCCGTCTAATGAGAAGCGACGAGGCAGCCGCTTATCTCTCCTGCGCTGGCAACAAAATTGCCTCCCCGGGCACCGAACGGCGGGCTGCCTGCTCCGGGGCAGCGCTACGCCACTAACGCCGCTTTGTTGTCTTTGTCGAGGCCTATTTCTGTAATGGCATTAGGACCATGCCATGGAGATTAGGTATAGGGACGTAATGCCGTTTATGCCATTAGGTAAACATTAGTCCGTCAAGGTGTTCATCTCCCCTGGGCGGTATCTATTTCTAATACTAGCTGCAGTGGCCTGGCTCCGCTCGGGACAACTATAATTGTTATTTTCGTGATAAAAAGCAAAGTTTTCTATGTTAATTGTATTTCGCGTCCCTCGCATTATTATCGAACTCCCTTTGAGCGGCTCGTAGCCTAGTGGCTCGGGGACTAGCCTAGTCCGGGTTAAATTTCTCGCCCAGTTCATGCACCACTTTCTATCTCTTTCTGTGTTGGAAAAGAGCATTTCTTCACAAATGCGAGCTGCTCCATGGTTCGGAATCCATGTGAAAACTGTAGGTCCCCTTCCCCTACTAGGTGGTAGGGTTTAAGCCCGCCCGGGTTGGTACCATCGCATTGGATGTATAGATGGTCGAAGCGGCAATGAAAAATTGTCCGTGTTTTCCATACAGTTCAATGTAGCCGTGCTCACAAAGGGAAGGTCCTGGCATGGCACCTAATTTCTTCAGGAATGTGGTGTCCATGTCTAAAAATATATATAAAATAAAATATAAATAAAATCATACATTTGTATTAACATCATCATTACAATTTGTTGCATTAATTTAAATTTTTATTTTTCATTCAAACAAATAGAGAATATAGTATGTGCATTATAAATAAAATATCTCCTCTAGGTCTGCCGAGGCAGCCATTGTCCCTAAAATACTTATAGCATTTCCTCTTTGAATTTCAATGCTTATGCGGCGAACAAAAAACATTTTGGAGCGTGAATCGCCCGAGGTCTCGCTTAAGAGTTTTCCAAGCACATCTGCGAAAGCTAAGGACTCGGATGACCACGATTGAACTAAGTGTCACCAGTAATAATATGATGTAAGCGTTTTTTTGGAATTCTTCACGAAACCCCCATATCCAAAATTCAGTTCTCCAACAACCATTTACTTTCACGGCCACAAATTGAACTTGATCATGACATTAACAATTCGGTTTGGTATCAATGCCAATGAATTTTCCAGTTATGCCACATCGTGTCACAATTCAAAATTGTGTAATTTATTACACAGCTTATCAGAGCCGGTAGTCTCAGTTCTCACCTAAATTGGCGTTTAAGCAACTTCGAAGTTCCGTAAAAACGTCAAACTCCATACAAATTTTTACTAGATATTCTGTGGTTTTACTTCTTCAAGCTCTCAAAGTCAAACGCGGACTTCCGATTTGTATGAAAACGCGGAGTGGACGTAAACGGCAACGTCGACGTATTTACGGCAACGTTGAGTAAGCTGTCAAATCAAGCTCGGACTCGCAAATGTTAGTTCGCTTAACGCCCACTGCGCTCTTTAATTTCGCCATACATTTGAAAACGTCAGTCGATCGGTTTGCCGTAACGCCAATTTAGGTGAGAACTCAGACTGACCACTCAGAAGTTAACTTTGTAATTTCACACAAAATGAGTTACGCGATCGACGAGACAACTTATGCCTTTTTGAACTGGTGCTGAGTAATAGCGAAATTACATCAGCGAATTTATGTGTCTTGCTTGAATTGATTCGTGGTGGCGAGCCTCTGTTATTACGAAGGGAACTTATTGATGAAGTCACTGGCGAGCGAAGGGAATTCCGACGATATTGCTACGCCGTTAGTTTCTAGAGAAATAATGCTAGTCGTGAACTTGGGATTCACTATATCAAAGTAGATTAAGGTGTCAAGTCTAAAATTTTTGAGCGTTACGTTAATATCTAATATCAGGTAACAAATATCTGTGTCTGCATGCTTTTGTTTTTTTGAAAAATCCAAACTGAATGAAATGAAAGCAAAAAGAAAATCTTTATACGAACTTTGTTTTCTCTGTGGTTTGACCCAGAATACATTTACCGAAAAAAGAAAGGCATGCAGACACAGATATTTGTAGCCTAATATTAGATACCAAATATCAAGTAAGTTGGAACAGTGGTTTTAAAATTATTAGTAAACTACGTTTGTATGGGAGGCGAAATTTCCTGATGCTTACGGGCCGACCTTACAAGGCGGGAGTAGCAACCGAAATTATAGTTTGTATGGGGGCGGCGTTTAGGGGCCACTTTAACATACAATGTGTTACATACAGCGTCAAGCAAGCTTTTACACTGTAAATCTGTAATCAAGTATTACGTCGAACAAAAGTGAAAATCTAAATAAATATAACTGTTTTTTTTTGTTTTTCTTTTCTATTACTACTTTATTACTTACTATGTTAATTTGTTGTATTTATCCATGCGAAAAAAATAACCTTTTACTTTTTAACCGACTTCAAAAAAGGAGGAGGGTATCAAATCGTCTGTATGTTTTTTTTAATTTGGTTAAGTTCTGACAATGATATCCATGAGAAAATCATAAAAGTCTTAAATTTGTATTAAGATGTGCGCGACAAATGGACGAATAGCTCAATATAACGTCAACCGATTTCGGTGATTCTTTTTTTATTGGAAAGGACGTGTACAAATTAGTAAGTGTACTTCAGATTCACTAAAAATAAACAAATAAAAAAAAATTAACAAAAAAAATAACCGACTTCAAAGAAAAAGCACTAAAAAGTAAAAAATAATTTCCATTTTTGTAGTTACGATTTCTGTTATTTTTTGAGTCGGTGTCAGCCAAGGTTAGGTTAGGTTAGGTTAGGTTCTCTTGATTGGCGCAGCGCGTGCCCGGCTGACGCCGACTCAAAAAAGAACAGAAATCGTAACTACAAAAATGGAAATATTTTTTTTTTTTTAGTGCTTTTTCTTTGAAGTCGGTTATCTTTTTACTTTCATTCTATATGAAAATATTTTTAATTACTTGAATAGTGGAATAGGTGTCCGCGTATGCTCACGTGTCCCTTGCTTGTTGCAGCTTCGTGCTGAACCCTCTGACGCCGGTGCAAGAGACGCGGTGCCTGCTGCAGAATGACACGCAGGCCAACAACCCGAACGCCACGCCGCAGGTCTGTACCACTACAAACGCCACATCTATACCCGTTCCCATCCACCAGTTACTCCAGAACAGCGATACTGGATCTTCGGACAGCGTTAGTTTAGTCGAATACAAACCAGAAATCGATTCTGGTTCAAACTAGTTGTTGATATTACTAACGAGGATTTTTAGAGAATTTATAAAATTGCTTTATGGTGGGAGAAAACACGAGCACACCAAAACCTGGTGTTCTAGCTAGCAATAGCTACACAGCGATGAACTCGCCATTCTTTATATTTGCCCTAAAACGGGCTAAACGCGGTTGACACTATTCAACCCGAAATGGCACAGTGATGATGTTCATTCATTTAATAAACCATTAAATGTGTGTAGTTCCTGAAAACTTATTCGTAACAAGGAGTCGACGATAATGATTTGATTGTTTTTTCTAAAATATTTAATTATTTAATAAAGGTATATTTTACACTCTCTAAAATGAAAAAAATGTCTGCTCACTGTTTTACTTTAAGAGAACTGAAAATTAGGTCTACAATAAAAGCGATAAAAACTAGACAAAATCCAAAATTCTTGGCGACATATGGCTCTTTACGGACAAGCCTCTACATGTTGTTTTCAAGAATTCTACCAGATTTATGATATCAAATTAGTCATTGGTAATCTTGGACGTCTGATTGAGAAATTCTAATACACTAAAAATTTTTACTCAAAACAACTGATAGTCGGAACAAGTTATCCTAGTCGGTCGGTGATTTAGAGCTCTCGAGCGTGCATGCTGATAGAATCAGTAAACTTTATTCTAATCTAGTCTGCGCCATGCGAGGTAACTCGACATAACACGAGCCTACCCGACGAACGCGGTGACGCTATACTTTATGGCCGGCGGCGCCGCGCATGCGTCCTGCCGCCCTCAGCGCCGCCGTGTCGCGCCGCCTCCCGTCTATGAAACCGCGCCGCGGCGTGCCGCTCACATTTAATCAAAACATGCATAATAAAGGTGCCCCAAAAACAACGTAAGATTTAAATCTTATTTTTTTATTGAATCATAAAGTACACAGGATAGGGTTATGTTTGGTATAGCACATCGGACAAATTGCCTCCAAGGCTTTGCTGGCACATACGCACTCTTTTGTCGAAATTTTTCATTACCATTTTGCGTAAATTTATCTGAATTTCGTTGATGCAGGGCATTTATTTCCTCCTTCAAAGCTTCGGTGGTTGAGGGCTTGTTGGCATAGACCTTTGACTTCAAATGACCCCATAAAAAGAAATCCAATGATGTTAAATCACAAGATCTAGCCCCGGTTGCACGAAGAGACGGCCGAGTTAATCAATGTGCAAACACGTCACTTTTAGTGATCCGTATAGACTTCCTTTCATACTGTCCACACAAAGTGACGTGTTTGATCGTACGTTGACGTTGATTTTGATTTTTTGTCCTTTCGTGCACTCGGCCCCTAGGGGGCCACTTCTGATCACCGAAACGAGAGAGTACACGACCAGTAAATGTCTCTTGCAGTAATTGAATCGTTTCACGGGCTCTATGGCATGTGGCCCCGTCTTGTTGAAACCATACTCCTTCCACATCAATGTCATCCAGTTTGGGCAGAAATAACTGTGTTATCATGTTGCGATATCGAGCAGCATTAACAGTCACTGCTTGACCAGCCTCATTTCGGAATAAGTATTATCCAATGAAGCCTAAAGCCCAAAATCAGCAACAAAAGGTGACACGTTGTTGATGCATTTGTTTTTGACAATTACATGTGGGTTTGACGCATTATTCCTAAGGTGTATTAAATCACGAGTACCTACTCTCCAACCATTGAAAGGTCTGAGTTTGTTCGCTCCACTCAAAACATTATTGTTATACTAAGTTTTCATTAAAATTGAAAATGATTACTTAAAACTACATAACTATTTCAATTATATTTAATGATACCTTAGAAATATGTGCCGGTACGACACAGTCGCGCTGAGGCGACGTAACTTGAGACAGCGGAAATACCGCTCCCCGCGCCACACCGCGCACCGCGCACCTGAGCCGTGCCGACCACGTCGGCGGCAGTCCTTGTAACCCATCTTACGCGACGACATGTCGCTTGTGCATTAAGTGAAATAAAACATCTACAGAACATTTGTGTTTGTCTCGCCGGCCACCCGAACACGTTAGTTGAGTAACCACACTCACTGAACTCTTGCCAATACTCCAGGACTCGTAATTGGCATACTGGTGACCCCGCGTTTAGATTTACGGCCGGCAAACACAAAAATCTACCTGTGACATTTTTTCCTTCCGCTGTGGACGTCAAACGTTGGGCACGACTCGGAAGACTCCGTCCGCAGCGGACATCAGTGCTGGAGACACCACAGCTCGGCACTCACCAGAGGTGCTAGCACGTTACCGACAGCACGAGCACAGGACTTCACGATGACACCACGAGCTCCACTAGACGGCGCACGGCACCCCCCGGCACGGCAGGTACAAGGCGAGCTCTGCACGACCCGACCCACAGGCGTTTGGCTAGACAGCGCATAGGGCGCTCGGCAGGCCAATGCAGATGGCTCTCGGCAGTACAGCGCACACGGCGCTCGCCACGACAGCGCAGATGGCGCTCGGCAGTACAGCGCACACGGTGCTCGCCACGACAGCGCACACGGCGCTCGCCACGACACCGCACACGGCGCTCGCCACGACAGCGCACACGGCGCTCGGCAGTACAGCGCAAACGGCGCTCGGCACGACAGCGCACACGGCGCTCGCCACGACAACGCACACGGCGCTCGCCACGACAGCGCACACGGCGCTCGCCACGACAGCGCACACGGCGCTCGGCAGTACAGCGCACACGGCGCTCGGCACGACAGCGCACAGGGCGCTCGCCACGACAGCGCACACGGTGCTCGGCCAGCAACAGCTCGCAGCGGTCAACCGGGACCCAAGCTCAACCGAAGACGATTTGGTTAATCGAGCCACGCGCAGCGGACGGTAACCTAACACCCTGCGCGTGGGCAAAAGTCCAGTGATTGCACATATTGGTACTCCTTTTTACAATTTTATTGAACCGTATCTTACGGTTATAAGGTCGTATTAGGCACCAATTGAACCGCAACGACACATGCTCACCTTATGTAAACGTAACTATGTATTTTTACAACTAGATGAACGCACATGGTGACGACCACTAGTATTGTATCTTTTTGTAACGTAACGTAATGTATTTCACCGATGTATGAATATGTAACTTTCAGCTAACGTTTATGTACTGTTTGGCCATTATTCTAGAATCCTAATCTATGTTCGATGTTATGCTCATTTTAATTGTAATCGCGATTGTATCATGTACGTATATTGAAATTTGTCTCACAAATGTAACCTTGTATCAATGATATGTAATCTATGTACAGTGCATACGAGATTTTATTATTTTTGCTATGATCAATATGTACCAACAACTTACTAAGTTTATAAATTGTCAAACGCAACATTCAAGTGAACGTAGAATGTACTAATTAACATGTCATAAATAGCAACAATACCGAGGCGCGCGCGTCAGGTGTAATCTGACTCCGGCGCCGTCGGTAGCGACGAACCTCGAAGCCAACAGCGCCCGGCAACCGATGACGCATGCGTAGCAAGAATTGTAGAACTGTCCGGTCTGCAGTTTATTAGACTGCGACATGTTACCGGCAGTAATCGAAGTTGCAACCAAATTAGAATGTAAGACAATTTTATAATTGGCTAGTTTGAGATTTTTTATAAAAAAATGAAGGATGTTTTTTTCAACGGTGGAGTGGTGTGCCGGTACGACACAGTCGCGCTGAGGCGACGTAACTTGAGACAGCGGAAATACCGCTCCCCGCGCCACACCGCGCACCGCGCACCTGAGCCGTGCCGACCACGTCGGCGGCAGTCCTTGTAACCCATCTTACGCGACGACATGTCGCTTGTGCATTAAGTGAAATAAAACATCTACAGAACATTTGTGTTTGTCTCGCCGGCCACCCGAACACGTTAGTTGAGTAACCACACTCACTGAACTCTTGCCAATACCCCAGGACTCGTAGTTGGCATAAATATAATAGAAAACTCTTAAATATATTTGTATCAAAATCCAAGAAACTTAAGGTTGAGGCAACCAATACGGAAACAAGATTGTCCAAGCGGCAGACCCCCTGTGTTTCCTGTTGTTTGTGTGAGACCTATATGACCTTCAGTTTGCCAAAGGTACGCGGGCTCAGGTAAAAAAGTAAAATGGTCATCAAATGGAAGCGACTCTTTGGAATCAGAATTAATTTTTACCTAAAATTAGCATCTGCCTAGCCTTCCAGCATTCTTTTAAAAATGTTGGAGAGGCCATGCAATGGGCGGAGCACGCTGCATCCGAACATATCTTTAAACTTTGCTCATGCTTGGAACTCAGAGGAAATGTAGTGATGCTATAATAGTAGTAATAATAGTAATACTGTAACTGAATGTCACTTGCCCCTTCGTTTTAGAAAAGAGATCCGGTAAATATTCACGCACGTAGGTGACTAAACTCAAAGACAGGTTCTTTTATCCGAGCCCTTTATACGCGTTCGCTATTCCAGCACGGTGGAGCTAATTGTGTGGCACTCGGCGATGTATCGATAGCCCGCCTCGCATAAATCTCCGGGTCCGGTGAATAGTGAATGGGTTATATCTCCGTAGCTCCAGCCGGGCCATTAGAGCCGGCGATGGCGGAACTGGCGCGACATGAGCCCGGAATATTGATAGCGGCGGAATATTTCCTTTCAGTCTATGTACGATTTTTTTAAATTTTCTTTTAATATCTTCCCTTTCTACGGGTGTTTTAAATGTTTCTAAACGGGGATATTTAAAAAAAAAAGTATTTGACATTCTAAATTTATCCTGTATGGAATGGATACGACATTACCGTTATATGTAGGCTATAAAACGACATCTAATAGGTTTGGATAGATTTTGAAAACAATTGCAAAATGTTTTGGTCTGGACGTTTATCAGAAGCGAGATTCGGAATGCAACGAATGTCCGGACAAAACGTTTTTCTAATAAGTTTCACAATGTAATCACAATGCTTTGACTAGATGTCGTTGTTTAATCTTAAATTAAAGTTCAGAAAGTTTGTTTCAAACACATCCTCGGCGAAGATTTATCTGTCTGTATTTTTCGATACAGTTATGGTAAGAGAAAGGTACAACCTGCCATCTAAGAGTAGTTTTTTCGTTTTTATTGTATCCATACTTACATATACTTATAAAATTAAATCACCCTGGTAGCCCAGTGGCGCAACGCCTTGCGATTCGATAAGCTTGGTAAAGCATCTCTGAGCGCCGGTTCTGGATGGGTGACCATTTTCAACTGTTGACGCTAGCCATGGTTCAGATTCCACGTAAAACTGTAGGTCCCCTTCCTTACTTAATAGGTGGTAGGGTTAATCCCGCCCGGGTTGGTACCATCGCATTGAACGAACGATGGTCGAAGTGGCAATGAACATTATTCGTGTTTTCATCCAGTTCAATGTATCCGAGCATTAAAAGGAATGTTCTAGCATGGCACCTAGTTCCCATGTGGTGTGTTAATCTAATATCTGACGGTCAGTTTGAAATAAGCCACCCATGTCCAGTTACATAAAAATAATTTAAAAAATACTCATATAATAAACTTAATATTATTTAAAAATGCGAAAGTAACTCTGTAAGACGGACTGCAACATTTTCACGCCTAAAACGCTAAAGAGAATTTGGTAAAAATCGGTATAGAGATAATGCAGACTATCTCTATACCTCTATATACAGGCAGGAGAAGGACATAGACTTTACCTTTTGTGGTGAAAATTTAACTCGAAAGGGGTGAAAGTTAGGTTAGGTTAGGTTAGGTTTTCGGACCGAGATCAGTTCAAAACGACATTGACCCGAGTGGACCCGGGAACCTCAGCTAGTTAAAATAAATTATTCGCCATGATGTTAAAATACAAAGTCAGGTCCGTAAAAGGCGAAAGCTCTTTGCGCTCGGCACGTCGAGACAGTGTGTTGTCGGCTACCTAACCGCATGTTGCCTCGGCACCAGATAAGCTGCGGCCAGTCTGCAGCAGCTAGTTAGTCGCGTGCAAGGGGTTGCGTGCCTCGGAAAACGAGATGCATTTGAACTAACACATAAAAGGTATTAGAGAACCCGGCTCGTTTCTCTTATCTTTGCAGCTACATTTCATTAAAATGCGACTAGCACACATTGCGAAACAGTTTCTATTGAAGTGGTAAAATAGTAGTAGAATCCATCGTTGTGACAATGTTTTGTTCAACATGCTTTACATGTATTTAGTGAAAATCGATTCTCAACTCGAAGTAAAATGAAAATCCCATCGTTCATTTTGCTTCGTATATTTACATTGTCTTTACTTTAACAGAATGGTGTTTACCGGAGTTCAATCAAATGTTAAATCAAAACCGATTTCTAGTATATATTTAATAAATTGGATCAGGTCTAAATTAAACACCTTAATAAATAATAATTACAATTTTTTTTACTTAAATAAATCCTAATAGAAAATCGAGAAATGCCGCTGCTGCATCAGTTGAGGGAGTTATATAAATAGCACTGACTGGCTGAAATTCAACGCCACACGAAACTTCTCCGCTGCATCGACTGAAACTTGCAAATAAGTGGGGGGTCGTTATTCTTTAAGCTCGTAGTTCTGCTTGTCAATAATGTTTTTCTTAGAATGTAACATGTATGTATGTATAATCGACCGTGAAGCAAGGACACATTAATTGAAGAAAGAGCCCCGTAAAAATAACTGCTTTACGAATATACTGCAAGGCTGGACCCGAACCAGCAAAACATACCATTCGCATATTGCGTCTACCAATTTCGCCACCGGCGAAGCCCAGCCTTGCAGTATATTCGCAAAGCAGTTCTTTTTACTGGGCTCTTTCTTCAATTAATGTGTCCTTGCTTCACGGTCGATTATACATACATACATACATTCCTACTTAGTAAAAAAAAGTATATTTACTTAATGTTTTCCTTGTTGTGAATTTGGGCTATGATGTCCTAAACTCGATGTGTAGCTGACCAGGGCGTGTTTGTCCGCAGCGCTCGGTGAACACGTACTACATGGTGAAGCTGCAGGTGCGCAGCGAGTCGGTCTGCTTGCGGCCCTGGGCCTTCGAGCGGGTGCCGGGCAAGGCTCTGCGCGGCCTCGACAACACCATCATATACACCTCCACCAAGGAAGCCTGCCTCGCTGCCTGTCTCAACGAGGTGATCCTTTTCGGCCAATTTGAAATCTGGCTCTTTGGAGCCAAAAGCCAGATCTCTCAGTTGTACTTTAAGTAGGGAAGGGATCTGCTTCACATGCGTTCTGAAGCCTTGACCCTCATTCACAATGACAAAGCTCATTTCAATCTCAGAATTAAAAAGAAAGGAGTGCGCAATCAGGGATTCAAACTAGCGTTTTTCGACACAGCTGTGACTCCTTCTACGCCAAGAATGTTTTGAGATTTTGAATTTTTTTCATTCTTATATGAATAGATTACTGTTAGATATGCTACAAAATATCGAATGTATAAAGCATAGATTTTGAGCAGGATAGTTGATGAAAATGTGACTGTAAATCATAAAATGTTTTTGATAGTACCAATGTATGGGTCGGTTATGATTAGAAGGTCTTGGAGATTGCCTGGAGCCCTATCTGGATTCCTATCGATATGAGAAGATCCCTTACAGGCTGGGGCGTTATTATGAATAGTTTATGTCATCGAGTGTCAATTTGAGTAATGAGCGATGATTGCAGAAACGTTTCCCGTGCCGGTCGGCGGAGTACGAGTATGGCAGCATGCGGTGCGCGCTGTCGGACTCGGACCGCCGGACGGCGCAGCACTTCGTGCAGCTCGTCGACACGCCTGGCACTGACTACTTTGAAGTAAGTGCCATTCCTTGGAAATCTTATACCGTCTCATAACCCGTAATGAGATTACACAGTCATACATTTTGCCATTTGTTTATCAATTCGTTGGCATTAAACTGGCCTCCACTGTGAATTCTCACTGAAACGAAATAAGTATAAAATTAAATAAATATATTACCATGAGCAATTGTGCTTGAGAAAATATGTTTTGCAAAAAGTAGTAAATTCTCGGATTTCCTTACATTTAATTTTAATATTCAACACGAATGATTCAATATTAGCATTGTAAAACATTGCGAATCCTTTTTTATCTGTATAACGGGTACATATCGTAAATTTTCTTATTTTATCCTCATGACACTGGTGCACGGACACCTGCTAAGAATGAAGTATTTTAATATGTAATATAAAAGTCAGTCTACTTGATACATAGAAGTTAATTTAATCAAGAAAGTTAAGGCTTATACACGCTAGTAGGCAGATTGCAACCATTGTTATCTTTTGTTTCCTTAATATGATATTCTTTGTGATACATTTCCATATCCAATAGCAATAATCCAATCGTTTATTTCAGTCCGTTTTGTTAATCCTCTAATTACACCGATGTCTTCACTGTGGCTCAATTTTGAATCAGTCAGAATAGTAAAAATCGGAATGATTAATTTAACCTTTCTATGATGGTTTGTCCAGAACTTGTGCCTGAAGGCATCGCAGGCGTGCAAGGGCGCACGCGTGTTCACCGCTCCGCGCATGGGAGTCGCCGAGGACAAAGTGGCGCAGTACGCTGGCCTCCATTACTATACCGACAAGGAGCTGCAGGTAACTTTCGACATTTTAGTGAAATTTCTTTATCAGGCTTTTGACAATAAATGTATTTTCTGGTAGAATTTATAAGTTCCTATTTCAATAAATGGTTTCTTTTGGTGTTAAAAAAGTCAGTTAATAACTTCTCTTATCAGCTAAATAAAAACATATTGGCATGTATCCATATTACTCCTCAATATGTAGGTGTACTCCAAGGTTGCATCTTAGGACCTCTATAATAAAAAAAAATGTTAAAAGATCTGTACGCTTGAATTCATAACGATCTTCATTAGGTGACCTCCGAAGCCGCATGCCGACTTGCTTGCGAGATCGAGTCGGAGTTCCTGTGCCGCTCGTTCCTGTACATGGGAGCCCCGCACGCCGCCGCCTACAACTGCCGCCTCTACCACCTGGATCATCACACGTTACCCGACGGACCGTCAGCGTACCTCAACGCGGACCGGCCGCTCATCGACGACGGCGAACCCATCGGGCGATACTTTGAGAATTTCTGCGAGAGTGAGTACACATACATACATTTTTGATAAGTCCTATAAAAATATGTGTTTTATTTTGTATTACTAGGTTATTTTTTAATGTCTGTTCGGCTAAATGCCATTTGACACGATGCCGTCTAGAACGTGGTTTTTGTATAAATTCAAATTTTATATTTTAGTTCTTAAATAGTACCCACTTGAATTTAAATTGCTGGTTTTATTATTCAATAAGAAAGCAATAATCAATGCTACTCTTAATGAGTATGATTTGATTTTTCTGTTCTGTTGTTATAAGATATGATATCAAGATACATTTCCACCCTTCATGGTACATTCATGTGAGATGAAATACAGTTGATTGTTTACAAATCAGCAGTTTCTGTTTGCTCATTTCGAATAAGGTAAATCGCACTCATCAGCTGCGCGAGTGCACCCGTACGGCCTTGGCCGTGAATTACTCGCTGACCGCCAACATAATGACTGCCCACGGTTCTTACTAATTTAACGGGGAATTTAATACAGTCTGCCGATGCCACTCGATCAAATGGTATACCGTATATATCGTAGTCGTATATATATATGTTATCCCGGCAGGTAACATAACCTTCCATCAACATGAGACTACTGCGTAAAAGTTGAATTTTAGGTTGCATAGGAATTTCAATATTATTTTCTTTAAGAGTTATTGCAAACTCTTTTAAGGAAATCTGTGTACATCATAGCATAAAACAGTTATCTCCTGTCCGTCAGAGTATGGTGAATTAATTCGTAGTGAACGTTGATATTATTTTCCTGCCCGGTCGACATTTTCAACATTCCGCTTGAGAACTTGAATGGGATTCCCTCGGTCAGATTACTTCCCCGTTCTCATAGCCCAGGAAGAATTCTAATATTGCGGTTCTAATGCCTCCACTTAACACTTAATACATGTTATTTAATGCTACTTCCTCACCATGAATGTCACGAGAGCTTGCAGGTTTATACCGTAGGGTTTATCATAAACATTCTTTATCTTCGTTGCGCGTAAAAAAATATATTCATCAGGTGACAAATAATATGGCATGGGTATACTGCGCCTGGTAGGAAAACTGTTCCCTGATGCTCAGCACGAATAAAAATAGTTCGATCCAGCAGGTCACAAATCTTATTTATCTGTATTATTTGGTATTTTTATCTGATTTATTTAGTAAGATCTTGAAACCTTTGAAGAACATTACAGATAAGCAATTCGGTACACATCATTATTAAATAGCCCAATAATTGAAGTGCTCGCCTTAATAGAACGCTTGCATTAGAGGATCATAAAATAGATGAGATTTAAATATAGCCTCTGAAAGGTTTTCAAGCTTTTGAATTGTGTAGTTATGTATCCAGTGTGCTTCTTGAGAACTTGAAGCGCGCTCGAACTATAATTATAATTTCAGAAATAATTGGACATGCGCAGACAGTAATTTCCATATGGAAAAATCGAAAGAACTTGTTCATTGAAATATCTCAATGGATATCATGTCGGGAGATTTCACGACTGCTGGCAATTGGTAATTGACAATCCAATAATCGCTTGACCTCATTTCATTTGTAACATAATAAACAGGTTTCGTGATAATGTGAATCCAGGACCAGAAAGAATATCGAATAGACTACGTTGTGCCGTTTGTCGGTGGATTTACAGGAGATTAGTTTAGTAATCCAAATTTCGTGTTCCAATCTAGTTTTATGTACTAAATTAGATGTTATTAGTTTATGACGTTAATTCTTTGTTTTGTTTAATCTTCATTATCAGCACATGCTATACTATGAATGATCTATGCTCAAATGTTTACCCTACCGTTACTGAGTCGATCGCAGTCCACATTTTAACTGTTACCTAGTTGCTCTCAGATACGAACAAATTACTGAGTCGCTACCGGCGCGCGGCGCTAGTATGCGCAAAGCGCTATCATTATTTTATCAATCTATAGAATGCAGTCGATTAATCGAATATTTCCATAGTGTTGCACAATGGCGCCACGGTGGTCCCCGGGCGGCTAACGGTACGGTTGGGCCGCGCACGCGGCACAACGTCGCGTCGGCGCGCAGCTGAGCTGATACTCCACTAGTACCGTTCTAATGCGGCCGTCTAATTGTAGGCCTGCACTCACCTCGACATTGTCGACAAGTGATTAATTGTAGATTGCGTAAACCAAGCTCAACTTGACAACTCTAGCCCGATGTTCCAGGATGGGGCAGGGATTATCTTCATCGAACTTAAAATGTGTTAAAATGTACTCGTTGAACTGGTGTTACAATTAAATACACAAGTAAGCAATGCAGTAGAATGAACTCAGTATGTTGAGAAAGAACAAGAGGTACAGTTTATCTATGTTGGCCACAACGCCGATACCGATGAGAGATCTCGGAAAGCTAATCGGAAAGGAACCCCCGTCGAGAAGATTCACAATCACACCTTCAATTCCAAAGATTGATAAGAAAAGGCAAGATTATAAAATTGCACGTCAAGCTACTCGCTCATTATAACGGGAGCCGATCTCGGCAATCTCTTTCGAGCAATTGAGAATGGCAACGCGCCTGTGCTTGCGCGCGATCATCGCATCGCGGCCTAATAGATGACACAGGAGAGCAACGAAAGGAATTTCATTTCTCAGGTCGACAATGGCAATGAGATTGCATGGCAGTAGGTACGGAAGGTTAATTGTTATGGATGTGGCTGCTGGCTGATTATTAATTGCGTTCACAGCGAAGTGACGAACGAAGCCGTGAGAAAGAATCCACATTGGTTCCGCACGGTTCCGGGGCAGTTTTTTCCCGGTTCTTGTTTTACATTATCAGCGTGGAAACGACGGGCGGCACTGTCCTATTACCTATGCATCTATGAGTGTATCGGCAGTGAAATAGATAATTAAATTCTCTGATCTAATGACGTAGTAATGATGTAGTTTTTATTGTGTACCACTTATTTTCTTCCAGAAAATATTAATTATAATTCGTTTTGGAATTGTATCACCCAAACAATTGCATTTTGTATCTTTCCAAGCTGGAGAGTGAAATATAGTTGTACTTTTTAAATCTTAGGATTTTTTCTAACGGTAAATACATAGTGTGCGTAAGTAAATAATGCAGATTAGCAACCTATGCATCAAATGTCTCGCTAAATATAAAAATATCATGTATAATATTTTATGTAGCTTCATTTGTTTTTAGACCTATCATTTAATGCATCTATAGTCACTTAATAATTGTGATCTGTACAATCATAATTCTTTATAGGCGGTACACATCTATACATACAGCTAGGTAGGTATGTGGTTATAACATAAATAACAAATCGTTGGCGCTGGCGCCTGCGAGGCGAGATGCGGGTCGGCGACTGTTGATGTCGCCGTAATGAATTCTCTATATTTTCATTAAAAACAAAGTACTATCAATAAAATTTAAATATATGAGCGTGCGCATATGTAAACGTTTATAAACTTTTTCTGTGCAAGTGCTATAAAATACAAGCAAAAGTGTCTAAATTAGTCTAGACGTTATGCAGTATCGTGCAAAGCTGTCGTGTTTCTTGTAATTTGTAGTAACTACCAGCGGCGACTGCGTAATAATAGGTTTTCAAGGGTAGAGCCGTAAAAAGATACGCCGAGATGCGAAAATAGCATTCTAATAATAAAACACTTTGGATGGGCGTTGTTCTCCGAGTCAATGCACACTTCTTTTGACTTTGCACGTACTTGTAATGCAATTAAGTTGCAATTCGGTAAAGTCAACTGACACATTTAGAAAATAATAAGACCAACATAATTCTATTTTTAACGCAGCTCAATGTATGTAAACATGTGATATTACATCACACAAACATGTGATATTAATAGCCCAAACTGACGAAGTAACTAGAAAATTCCACTAAATAGCCAAATCAATCATTAGAATTTAATTAAATATTCTTCATAAAAAGCAAATCCTACAAGAGGATGCGAGCTGTACCATCAAGCATTCCACGCAACTTGTTCAACATTTTAATACGCCGATGAACTCGAAGAGCATTAGAGGGAAGCGATGCCTTGTAGCACAGGTTGCATTAGCCCGTAATGGCGAACGCACACCTCCGACGCTTTTCCGAGATGAGATATTTCCTACATCTTTTCCAATCACGCTGCAGCTTTGAGGTCTAAGGTCGGCTCCCATAATGCGCTAACATGATATATAGCCTCCATCGCAGCTTTGGAATAGCGAGAAGTATGGGCTCTAGCACGGTACCTTGTGAAACTCTGGAACGGGGGGCATCTATCTTATGACAATAGGCGGTATGCAGCGTGTTTGGACACTAGCGTATCGTGACTCGAGCGAGGCAACGATGTCTTGTAGAATAACAAAGAGTTTATGGAAAACCATTTTGTAGCTCATCGATAAGGAATTATGCTTTTGAATTTACGTATCTCGTTAGTATTCCTTAGTTTTATTTATGTAACTGGGCATTACTGTCTAATACACCCGCCGTCATTAGCCTAACTCACCTATTTTATGACAAAAACGATGTTTTATGACATCGGCTGCATTTAACTGAATGGAAAACATGGACAATTTAACATTACCGCTTTGAGCATATTTGTATTCAATATGATGGTACCAAGCCGGAAGGGCTAGGTGATCTACAATTTTACATGGATTCCTACCAATGCTCGTTTCCGTAAGGAAAATGGTGCATGAGGCGATGGGACGATTGAACTTATAACCTCTAGCCAACAAGTAAATAACTTCTAATAACGAGGTTTTTTCTCGATGCCTCTAGCATAGGAAGTAAATCTCTGCGCCCCTGAGATACGAACTGCAAAAGCTAGTGAAGTCGTTAACCTAGTATCAGTACTATGGATAACGCATCCTTGGTATATTCTAGTGACGTTAAAATATATATGGTAGGCGTTACAAAAAAAGTTATTCAAAGGGATGCATACTCAGAGCAGCAACCTAATTTGAAGACAGTGTTTTTTCAAGTCTTCGCTTTTTCAGATCATATCAAATGTGCATGTAATTCTTGATGAAATCATCATCTCAAAGGGATTTCAGACAATTCGGTCAAGGTACTCTGTGATTCGGCTCTACCGTAAGTCGAGCACATTGTTTCTTTTGCGTGTCGCTCGGTGGTGCAGTAGCGCAAAAAGAGACAAAAGCTATTTAGGAGCTCGTGCGTGCAGGCGCGAAGCTGCCCGGACGAGCGGGGACGCGGGGCGAGGGGGAGACTAACGGTCCTGCGGGAAATTGAATATTTTTTTCTGAAAATCATGACATTTCTTTCGTCGCACTCCGTAATAGAAAAGTTAGGTAATTGAATCCTCTCCAAAAGTTTTTGTCGCGCAACAATCGAGCTCTTTTATCTGAAACATCTAAAGAATGGCGTGTTTACGATGAGAAGATGCCGTAATTACCAATACAAATGCAGTGACGAATCTTACAAGGAACACGATTATAGAAGATTCGAATTAGATGTCGAGATTTTTCGGTCCTCACATGACCTATGCTTGCTACATGAAATCATTTTCATTAGTAAACCATCACCAGTTCTATTGTGAATATAGCTGGATTGTCAAAAAATATAGAGAGCCAAGGCCATTCGCTACGTATTTCCCTTTGGGTAACTGACAACGTGCAATACAATGCAACAGTAATTGAAAAGATTAAAGACACATTGATTTAATCCCCTTTGGAAGTAACTCGTGTAGATAGTAGCTAGCGGGAAGAAACAAATGAGTTTGAAAGGGGAAAACCAAGACAGTTACGACAGAAAAGGCTTGCATCCGCACACGTTGCGTGGGGTCGACAGCCTGCGCTGATGAATCACCGGGTGTCGGCAGCGTCAGCTTATACGCGGGACCGGTCGGCCTTGCGCGGCCTTCGCGTCACTTTGGATCGAGAGCACTTATTAGTTCACTGAGCTTCCATCACGCGCGACCACGTTGCCAGACCTAATCACGTAATCGCAACTTATTTGAATAGTCTTGGCTTTGGTTACCGTGATTTATTCAACCGTCTAATCGATCACTTCATAGACTTCGAAGGGATTATTGGAACCAATCATTATTGAATGTTTTGCTAACAGACGTAAAGCAAAACCTAGTATGACTCATCAATCTATACCTAATACACCTGCCGTGTCATATACGAAAACGGTTAGCCTTCACGTGGTCTGAACTGAAATGGACACGAGACTAGAAAGCTGGTGAGCCCATATTAGAAAATATCCATGACAAAAGGTCCAAATTCGTTATGGCTTGGCGAAGAATGGAATCCAAGAGTGTTCGTTGTCAATAATTATAAATCACCGGAACGGACAGACCGAAACTGTCTAGGTAGGACAAAATGGGATAAACCAGTAGCAGACTTTTTTCGTTTAAAATTAATGTCGAATGTAATGGAATTTCAAAAAACTATTTTGGGCATCTGTGTAAAATGTGCAGTCATGTTGATTCCAAGGTTTAGTAAGTAATGAAAGCTGAAGTGTTTTTTAATGTTTATGTTTTGGGAGGAGAGATTTTTCTAATTTAGAATGTGATATCATATGGAAAATATAACTATTTTAATTGAGGTTTAGGAATTTCTATTGAATGAGGATTGGCGAATATTTTAATAAATCATAAATGCATATGAACATATTCTCCACTCGGCCGGATTTTGTGTCAGAACTAATAAAGTAACGTCTGAAAAGGAAACTTGCAATTGCGTCAAACGTTATAAAATTAACTCACCTAATGGAATTGTATTCCGGAAACTGTTGCCTCGATAAGGACCACGTCCCGTTCACAAGCTTCCCCCTGCCTCGTTTCTTCCGACGTCATTAGCTGAGAATACTGGTCTCAAGTTCATGATCGGCCTTGCAGAATAACGGTGGAAAAGCTGTAATTTTAATGGGCTGCTGTAGCTAATGATCTATCGAGTGTTTATTAATTACGTGCGAGGGTGCTTATGGATGCATAAAAAGGCAATTGTCTACTAATTGCTTTCCTAAATAAAAAAAAAATGCTGTCCAGGTATAATTCATCTAATTAACGGTGCCAAAATACGGCAAAATATTAATCTAAAAGTAAACTTCCAAAACCAATATTTTTACGGAGTTAGCCAGTACTGCATAATGTTGAGCAAAAAACATAAATACATAAACATTTAAATGAAATGACCATTCCGTGGGAAGTTAGGCGTGAGGTTTTTGTGAACCGATCGAGCGTCTCCAATGTAGTGAAGGCGGTTTGCGGTGAGGTGGCCACTCAGCATTGTAGCAATGATGTGAATGGAGAGAAAAAAAGTTAGCATATTCTGCAAAAACTTATGATACACTCGCTTTCAAAAACCGTCTACGTTTTTGGAGCAGAGAAAGTTGAACGTGTCCCAGATGTCAACAATTTACACTTCCATAAAGTTTATCAAATTGTCGGTAGATCTCCTCCGTTTTTGTATTTACGCAATAGTTAATAGTTCTGCAATGGGTTCTATTCAACATGGGGAATAGATAAGTTACCTGAGAATAAATATATTTCTGAAGCTGCAGAACATCTTTTTATCGTTGCCAAAAAATTGATATCATTAATTTAGATTAAATTTAAAGCCTATATGATGTCACGAGTCGATAGCCGAATTTATAGGTCTAATGACTCGTGTGTGATTAGCACAAATTATAAATGAATATATAATCCTGTATAAAGGAAGGAGGTACATATTTCGCAAGCCCTGCATCACACAATGCACTAATGTCTCGTGCGGTCTCATAAATCATGTGCAGTTAAGGCAAAAACCTTCAGGCGCCATTAAGTTAACATAATTTTCTGAAGAAACAACTTCGGAACCAAATGATGATTGATGCAGAATTCCGGGCGATAAAAAGAGCATTGGCTGAGCTCGGCGACAGAACCGTCGGCGTCCGCGGACCGGCGACGGGCTGGCGTGCTACGAGTCGGCGACCTATTGTGCCCCGAACCTTTCATCCTCGGTCGACGCCCCCTCATTAATGGACACTTTACTCCATCCTAGTATTTTCGGGGCCAACAAATGTGTCGCGATATTGGCGCGCGACCAATCGATTCGACGCGTCTCGGGGACTTGGCCAGACTTCGCGCAACTGTTGTCGGGTCACAGCTTTCCGTGTGCGATGGGTAAAGGACTCAAATAATTCAAGTGTAGAAGTCGTTTAGGAAGCAGTTGCAAGCACAGTTTTGAGACCAAGCCAAGAGACGAGCGCTGCACGTAGCGGAGCAAGTAGCTCGCCGCCACCTCGCCACAATTACGTGACCTCGCCGGAGTCCCTAGACTCCCTCATCACGTCGTAATAACCGAGGTGGCAGTGAGAACTTCGCTCTTGCTTTCCGACAGCTCCCCCCGTCCGTAATGCGGCGTAATTACTGCGGAGGGGCACCTCGACCGCGCCGGCGATTGGTCACGCCATCCCGCAAGTGCAGGCGCGCAATCTTGTATCGATTATGATACGCGGGGTGAGCGCAATCAGACCGCTGAGCCAGAGCGCAAGGTTGAAGAAGGTTATTTGCCTTGAGGCCTTGAAGGAGCTTTGGATATCTCGCTCAATTTGTGTGTTATACACAGTTATACTCATCTATCTATAAGAAATAGTTTGCCGTTTCAATAGTTGTACACAGATCGAAGACGGGGGAATATTTAAATCTTTGAAAAAATATTATTTCTCCGTAATAGCATTGTGCTTATTTTAGGGATCAGAGCAGGTACGAATACAGTGCTTAAAAAAAAGTATCATCACTGACTCTTAAATTGTAACTACTTGCGTCTGTATGTCTATCTGGCTATTCCCACATAACTCGGGAACCACTTACCTAATTTATATGAGGTTTATTCTTCTGTATCGCTTTATTCTTACCATAACTTATAAGCTACTAACTATCACTGTAAATCACCGAAGGGTATAACGGTGGCATATAACGGAATAACGGAAATATAATAGAAGTCGGAGAGAAACCGTCTGTTTTTCGTCGGATTATAACTCGCGCCGCGGCGGATTTCATGAGCTTACGTTAGGGGTTTTGGCAATTATGTAGGTTCAACTTTTGTACAATACACGTTTTGTGTTTCTTAACACAAAACGTGTATTGTATATTGTACGTAAACGTGTAAACTTCTACTCACCTGGAATTAAATTGATTGGTTGTTTCAGAGCCACCCAGCAACAGCGCGGCTGGAGGCAACGAGCTGCCGGTCACCATCGAGCACCAGCAGGACCCCGCCGTCGGCAACAACCTCACCCGCAACGATGCCAACTGCGACAAGACCGGCACTTGCTACGACGGTACGTAACGAGAACTTGCTTGTCGCGATTTGAGATCTATCTCCACGTAAATACACGGCAAAAGACGCCGTCACAGAAAAAGTAGTAGTGACGCCGTCTAGAGGGTTTGGTCACATTTTTGGCTTAAAATTATAAGCATGTTGAAGAGTGCAAAATTTAAGGCTGCCGTGAAGCCACAGGGAATCTAAGATTTGATTTCTTTAAGAAATGCATTTGTCCATTGTTCAAGGCACAATTTTGCAGGGCGAGATCGTCTTCCAGGCTTTTCGAAAGGAAAAGCCTGGAAGCGGAGCCTGACCTCTCATGCCAGATTAGTTCAATTTCAGTCCCGTTATGCACAACTTTGGTTAAGTTAAATGATATGACATAACTTTACTAACGGGCGTGCGACTATTGCAAATAATGTTGTATTTGTTTCCTAACATACCCCAATTCAGTCTGTAGTAGTGGTTAGTTTCTCCGAAAACTTGCCAAATCTCTGTTAATAATATGTTTCTTACAGTGTCAGTGAACTGCAAGGACACGCGCATCGCCGTGCAAGTGCGCACCAACAAGCCGTTCAACGGACGCATCTACGCCCTCGGCCGCTCGGAGACTTGCAACATCGACGTCGTCAACAGCGACCTCTTCCGTCTTGATCTCACCATGGCGGGCCAGGACTGTAACACGCAGAGCGTCGTAAGTTCATGTTTTCTTTAACTGCCACTCTGTAATTAGCAATAACAACGTGGTCAACGTAAATCAAATCTTCTGGCAAGTCTTATTATGGCGGTTTAGGAGTATAATAAGCTGAGCTTGTTCAGATCTTGTCTTTAAAAACGGTTCTGAAACTAGACTTAAACAAAACATATTTTAGCTTGTTATTATTATAGCGGTTCAGGACTATTAAATAATAATAATAATAATAATAATATTCTTTATTGCTATCATACACATGGTACATACAAGGGCGGACTTATTGCCTAATGTCAATCTCTTCCAATCAACCCGATAATGGGACAAAAATATACAGGTAGCAACAAGAAAAGTAACCTAAGAATAGATGTTGTGCACTATTTATTTCTATAAAAAAAAAAAAGTTACAGACCAATTTAATAACTATAGACATAAAGTATGTCAGTCTAAAAATGTATATACAGAATTTATGCAAAAAAAAGAAAAAAAAACACATAACCAAAAATATAAAAAAAAATGTTTAAAAGTAGGAAATTCTGTTTTTGTTGAACATAACTCATTTAGTTAGGAAGTATAATTTTAATCGTTTTTTTGAAGATTTCAAGTGAAGCAGAGCTCCTGATATCAAGAGGTAATTTATTCCAAAGACGGGCCGCATTAACTGTAAAAGAGTTGCTAAAAGAAGTACTATTGTGTGACGGTATCAGAAGAAGAAAGTTGTCAATTGACCTGAGAGGAAGGCCATGGGATGACAAGAAATTAAAACTATCCCAGAGTGGGCAGTCTGAGTTCTCACCGAAATTGGCGTTTACGGCAAACCGATCGACTGGCGTTTTCTCCAAACTCCATACAAGTTTTTACTACATATTCTGTGGTTTTACTTCTTCAAGCTGTCAAAGTCAAACGCGGACTACCGATTTGTATGAAAACGCGGGGTGGACGTAAACGGCAACGTCGACGTATTTACGGCAACGTTGAGTAAGCTGTCAAATCAAGCTCGGACTCGCAAATGTTAGTTCGCTTAACGCCCGCTGCGCGCGCTCATCAATTTCTCCATACATTTGAAAACGCCAGTCGATCGGTTTGCCGTAACGCCAATTTAGGTGACAACTTAGACTACCGGCTCTGAGGTAAATGGGAGCACGTGGGTTGTTGAGGACAGTGTATACATACACAGCGCCGTAAGTTTTTTATTATTTTAACATCAATGTAGTCAATGTAGATTCATTTTGGCTTGAAATTATAATCTGGGGCCGTGGCTACGATAGAGAATCTTAAGAAATCTTAAATTATTTTAAACGTCAAGAAAGTAAGGTTCTGGCTTGATTTCACCACTAGGGGCCAGGGCTGCACGCACAGCATTGTGGGTTAATATGATACCATTAACATCATTTGAAATATATAACACCAGTATTACAATAAAAGTAACCTACGATAAGATGCTCTAAGCTTGAAGTCACCATGATGAACTACGGTTACAACACGGTATTAAGGATAGTAATGAATTGGACATTCCCTCCAATAGCCGTTGTTTCGCATCGATGTTTCGTCTTGATATCGCAATGGGACCGGCTGCAAAACGCAAAGGCATCGTAAGCTCTTACGTTATCTTTAATAGCTGTTATGAAGCTGGCGACGTCAATAAAATGCGAAATGAATTTGCCGCGCACTCACCTGGTACGGCTACAATTTATTAAACTTCGTGAATTCTCACATTAGTGCATTTCCTGCTCTGAAATATGCATCAATATCGTTTTAATGTCTTTTCCGACATTATAGCTCTTATGTACATCAGGTGACATTCTGCAAAGTTCACACTCGTGACGGTATGAAGGTTTAGGTTTTGGGTTTTCCAAATTATTAGGACCCAACTTAGTAATTACGTCAGGTTGAATTGATCTCGTGCATCGACGCGTAAGGCGAAGAACGCGAAAGCAAACGCGGCGGCGGACATAGTACCTGGGTACCATTCCAAATTTGAAAAAAAAAACAGTGGCGTTGACATGGCGACCGAGGCAGCCATGTTTACTTCACAGAACATATAATATCCTACCGTTTACTTGCGGTAGTTGATTCCCGCCAAAAACTGTGGAGTATTTTTATTTAAGTTGTACATATGTATAAAAGTAGTCACTGCATCTGTTGTCGTGCATGTAATGATTCGGCTTCGTGGAATGTGTTGGTGTTAAAATATCTAAAATCTTCACTTCTGCCGGATGTCCTATGACACTTCACGTTATTTTTTGTAATGAAGTCATTTCGTTTGTTGACCTATAGCAATCCAAGCCAATTACAAGAAACTTAATTTAAAAGTGAAATTGGCATTATCCACAGACGGGCGTGTACTCGAACACTGTCGTTCTGCAACATCACAGCGTGGTGATGACGAAAGCGGACAAGATCTACAAAGTGAAGTGTACCTACGACATGAGCTCCAAGAACATCACCTTCGGAATGGTACCCATCAGGTCGGTATCCTTCGGGTGCACGCTAGCTTGTCATCAGATGGTAAAGTGCTTGCGAGGTATTGTTCCACGCAGCCCAGAAATCAGATTTCCCTGGGGAAGAGGCAAAATAGTTCACGCTAGGGAGGAGGGGTAACAAACACGGGGAATGGAGCAGACGTATAAACACATTTTCTTTAAATACTTCTATTTACGATCTATGGCTGGATTAGGAAGGGAATATCATTAATATGTGTTCGAGCACAAAGATGATAATAATAATAATAATAAATCTTTTGAAAGCATGGTGATGAAATAGCTTAGTTTTTAATTTTAACAAAAACAATTGTTATGGAAAAAATAACCAAATTCTGCTATTAAAGTGAAAAATAATATTGTGTCGCAAATTAATAACACTCCGAGGGGTACATTTTAGGTTTCACTTATTCTGTGGTTGAAAAAACACATCTTAATAAAAAATATTGTAGTTTGATTTCTGAATTAAAAAATATTACTATCACAAATTCATCTATAGCATAGGTAGTTTCTCTTCTAATCTTTGACTGTTGACTAGTATTTAAGTACCTAGTTGGTTTTCTTTACATTTTTATGGCCTGGAGGTTACCATGGTAAATGAACTCGCGGGGTAAACAGGCCAGTGCGTGAATAAACCTTAAGTTAAGTTAAATTGGGTACCATGCTAACTGGTAAGTTTTAGCTTACTTGAACGAGAAACACGTCGTTTGACAGTTAGGATGTTACGAATTGCTCGAAAAGCTCGTGATCTAGGACCTAGAGGAATTGCCTTTCATGCAAGAGGTCTGGAGAAGGCTGTTCTATGGTTCGGACCCCATGTTACACTGTTGGTCCCCTTCCTCTACTAGGTGGTAGGGTTAAGCCCACCAGGATTGGTACCACCGCATCGGATGAAACTATGGTTGAAACGGCAATGAAAAATTGTCCGTGTTTTCCATCCATTTCAATGTAGCCGTGATCACAAAGGAAAGATCCTGGCATGGCACCTAAATCCTTCGGGAATGTATGCACTTGCCTGCTCAATCGGCAAATTAATTTACCATGGTAACCCTTCAGTGCACGCATTTCTCAGATCACCCATTGAGGTGGACGCATTAGTCAATACAGCCCATAAATAATTACAGTGATCCCGTTATGTGCAATTTGTCGAAGATAAATAACAGCTCCAGTGCGTTTCAACTCACGCAACGAATCATAAATGATGGTGCGGCTAGGAGCGGCCTAATGAGGCATCAATCATGCGCTTGGCCATCGGAGATTCTGGCACGGCGACAGACGGACATGAGAGATTTATTTATATTCACCGACAAGCCACTTTGTTTTTATGGTCAACGTCAGCGAAAAAAAAACATTAATTATATTAGGCCGTTACCTATGGATTACAGTTTCATGTCGAAAAAAAATATATGATGCATTCAATCAAGTCAAGTATGTATTGTTACAGTAGCACTTCCGTAATTTTTATGGGAAGTCATTAATTACATTGCTATAAATATCTGGGACAATTATTTAAATGCAACTTTAAATTGGAATTCAAGGAATTACTTGGAAGGATATCTTAGAGCAATTGACCTGTCTCGGTTATTTGCAATTGCTGGCAATACCTCTGCAGGAATTATCTGCCAGTTCTCAAAAAGCGGTAGTGGAGAATACCAGCACTTGCCCACCACCACCAATAACTAACCATTCTCTTTCTTGAGTTATTATGTTGTTTAGACTCTTCCATAATAGTGAACAGAACGATGCGAGAGCATTATAGCGCAACAAATTAATAAGAAATTTCGAAACAGAACGCTACTAGCTCCTATTAGAAATTGAGAATTCCAAAGCATATGCCATTTAGGTAAAATTAGTCCCACCCTTAATTTTAAAATACCTTGCAAAGTAACGTGTATAAACATAATATGCAAAAAATTGTGATAAAGATTGTCAGCCTGTGTTTAAAAATGAAATAAAAAACACGTTATTTTTTCCATGTCAATTGCCAGTAAAGAAAAACATTCAACTTTTTCAAAGCACGATTTAGACAACAAAAACTACATAAATCATCTTGATCAAGTTTGTGCCAGCGCCTTTTTAGGGTTCGATTGACGTAGCTTCGCGTATTGCTACTGGTTTGCTGCTTAACAATGTTATCGTGTACATCTTGAAAGTTATTATGTCTTATTTGTTACACAAATTTGCGTTGAAGCGAGAGACTGGGCGAGCCATGGTTGAGTGGATGACTACAACACTGTGTCGTGTCGGCAGGGACCCGGAGATGATCTCGATCACGGCCGCCCCCGAGGCACCCCCGCCGCGCATCCGCATCCTGGACGCGCGCCAGCGGGAGGTGGAGACGGTCCGCATCGGAGACCGGCTCACATTCCGCATCGAGATACCAGAGGACAGTAAGTATCGCTGCAATATCGATTAAGGCAGCTCCCGCCACGGCTCCGCATTCTGGACGCGCGCCAGCGGGGGGTGGAGACGGTCCGAATCGGAGACCGGCTCACATTCCGCATCGAGATACCAGAGGACAGTAAGTATCGCTGCAATATCGATTAAGGCAGCTCCCGCCACGGCTCCGCATTCTGGACGCGCGCCAGCGGGGGGTGGAGACGGTCCGAATCGGAGACCGGCTCACATTCCGCATCGACATACCAGAGGACAGTAAGTATCGCGACAATATCGATAACGGCAGCTCCTGCCACGGTTCCTCATCCTGGACGCGCGCCAGCGGGGGGTGGAGACGGTCCGCGTCGGAGACCGGCTCACATTCCGCATCGAGATACCAGAGGACAGTAAGTATCGCTGCAATATCGATTAAGGCAGCTCCCGCCAGGGCTCCGCATTCTGGACGCGCTAACGCTAAGGTGTAGACGATCTACAGCGGAGAACGGTCCGCAACGGTCTGCATCGGAGACCGGCTCAAATTCCTCATCGAGATAAGATACCAGCTAGAAGACAGTATATATTGCTACAATATTGATAACGCGGCAGCTTCCGTGCCGCTGTCGCCTCTGCGTGTCCTCCTCCAGGAAGTGCGCCAGAGGAAGTTAGAGATGGTCTGCTAAAGTTCCGCAACGAACTACCAGAGGTCATTGCCACGTATCCGCATCCTGGACGCACCAGCGGAAGGTGGAGGCGGCCAACATCGGAGACAACTCACGTTCCACATCGAGACACCAGCGGAAGTATCGCTGCACTAGCTGCTATTCGAGGCTCTGCTCGCTTGAAATCTACTACCATTTTCGTTGTTTTTTTTAAAATTAAAATCAAAGAAATATCAAAGAAGTTAATTGGTTAGCCTCGATCAGAGAAAGAAGGGACCATAATTATTGTTTTCATTCACGCGATCGATACATCAATTGGTTTGTAACTAATAATTAACTGGATGGAAAAGGAATTAAAAAATATCGCCAGATAACTAAACCCCAATGTATATATGACAATGTTGTGTTTGGCTTTCAGCTCCATACGGCATCTTCGCAAGAAGTTGTGTGGCGATGGCTAAGGACTCCAAGAGCACCTTCCAAATCATCGACGATGAAGGGTGAGTTTTCATGATGGTGTCGCGATTTAGATGCATTTCAAAGTCGTTTCCAAACATTAGTATGTCATTGCGAAGCATGACATCTCATTTATAATGTGTTTGTCCGTCAGATGCCCGGTGGACGCGACCATCTTCCCCGCGTTCAGTCCCGACGGCAACGCGCTGCAGTCCGTGTACGAGGCTTTCCGCTTCACCGAGTCCTACGGCGTCATCTTCCAGTGCAACGTGAAATACTGCCTCGGGCCTTGCGAACCGGTACCTATATTGCACCTTAGTTTCACTAAGGAAATTAAGCGACGAACTCATTTATATAAGTAATGAACCTCTTCGCTATCAGATACGATGGTCTATATAAAGGGTGGATTACAACCTAGATACATTGGTGCAGATGCCTGGTGCAACATGGATATGCCTACGAACTTTACCACGAAAGCCATCATGTTTATGTACCCTGACCTAAAACAAGAGATGTTCAATGTAAGAGTCAGACAATGGCAGGGTAAAACAGTATTTTCAGATGATCCTTTTATAAATCAATGAATGGCGCCGAACACAGAGCATGGAATCTAGGTGACATGTCAGGACCGTTCTTATACTACATTGAACTGGATGTAAAACTCGGACAAATTGCCATTGCCGCTTCGACCATCGTTCATTCAATACAATGATGTGGGATTAACCCAACTACTAGGTCTAGTGTCTGATGGCAAAATTGTGTCTGATGACAATGTCGATCTCGAATATTGTAGTAAAATACTTTCGCGTAATTTAACCACGCGAAATCAAGGCTATCTGCGATGTGAGGGCATTGTCTGCTAGGATCAGGCTCAACTCAGGACAGGCTTTAACTCAGTGGTGGATCATTGGGAATGGAATGTTGCAAGTTCTATTCCTACTTCAGATGAGACCGTAAGACATTTTCTATTCAACTTCAAATCCCCGATATCATGTCATTGCTTGTTCATAGGCATAGCATAAGTTCGTAGGCATATCCATGTTGCACCAGGCATCTGCACCAATGTGTCTAGGGCGTAATCCACCCTGCATGTCATTGCTTGTTTCTTGCTACCTCTTAATATATTTTCTAATATTAAGGTTAGCTGTTAGAGATTGCCTTTGGCAATAAGCTCGCCTTTGCATACTATGTAACAGTTGTAAGCAATAAATAATATTTTCATTTCATTTCATTGCAGGCGGTGTGCGACTGGGGCCGCGAGTCGATCGAGTCGTGGGGCAGGAAGAGGCGTTCGGTGGCGGGAGGCGCGGGGACGGTGGGTGCGGAGGGCGAGGCGCGAGGCGAGGAGGACGACATGAACATCTCGCAGGAGATCATCGTGCTGGACTTCGGCGACGAGCGGCAGAGCAGCGACTTCCTGCGCTCCGACAAGCCGGGCGGCACCGCCGCGGAGACCACCTACGGAGGTAAGTCGCCTCGACGACACATTCAACGAGCGGTCGCATCGGAGCTTCGGCTGTTGACAAAGAGCCCTATAACCGGAGTTGTATCAATCCAGAACGCACCGTTCTAGCTCGAACAATGCTGGGGAGATTTCTCCCACCAGAAAGATAGTATATGACCACGAAGTCGTGTACTCAAGGATGATAAAACTATATTAGGAGGCAGGGTAGATTAATTTATTCCTCAGGGAGCATTGAGCTCCCTAATTACGTAGGCGAAGGATACTTATACATACAAGTGTTGAAGTCTGCTCATACCGCTTCCAATCCTGGCTGTGGAATGTGTAGGACTGGCCACATCGAATAGATTGCTGCAAGTTGTCAGAAATCGATAACTGTTTGGTTAAGTACCTAACAAACAATCGTACCTACAGTTAATACTACCCAAAAAGGTGCGTTCACAACCCTTACTGTGAACGATGTTGTAAATGGTCCCACCTGTCACTGGTCATACTTGCCTTGTCGACACAAGACGAATCAAAATAGTCAGACAGCTGTTCATATTAAGATGTTGTTTCAGAGAAAACGGTGACGATAGTGGAGCCGTGCCCCACCAAGATGTCCGTGCTGGTCCTCGGAGTGGCGTGCGCGCTGCTAGTGCTGTTGTACCTCGCCACCATCTTCTGCTACTACATGCGCAAGTGGCTCACGCCGCGCAAGCAGATGCCATAGGCGCCAGTCGCCACGCGCCAGTGCTAGAACGTTCCAGTGACCGAATACGCAGTGCGGCAATACCCGGACCGTTTGCATTTTACAAATGAGGCTCCTTTTGCCCAATGTCCTCACAACATTTCCAGCAGAAGTCATCTGTATAGAGCAATTTACGTGCATTCCGCTTTTGGAAATGTGAAGGTCTTGTTTTGTCAGTGTCAATTGTTTACTATCGAAATGATTCGGTGGTTTTGTGTGCGTACAACTTTTTGAATCCGTACTGGAAATGTTTTGGGTATGGAATTTGTCAAGAATTGAGTTACTATCTCACTCAGTTGAACAGTTGTGAGGAATATTTTTGTATTTTTGTTCTATTGTTTAGTACTACGAGAACCACCGCCATTATAACGATTTTCTAAAATCGTTACAAATCGCATTTAAACGGCATTTATTACGGTTAAGACATTTCTTGTAATGTTACGTCCATTAGGTTATCAGTCTATGTATAGGTACTTTTAAGCGGCAACATAAGTACTTACATAGTTGTAAAATTCATGCATGTACCTAAAAATTGATGCATTTATTTTTTTACGTGGAATAATCCAATCGTCTTTAGATTGTAATGTAATTTTAATAGTAAATTTGTATAACCTAAAAGGTACACTTGAGGTTACTTGGAATCGTCCCAAAAAATATGGTTGGGTTGTTGTTATTCCGACAACATCTCCAGTACACATTTTGAGGGACTATTCTGAAATTCTTTAGAATCGTAATTGTTGTTTACATTTAGGTCAATCTTTTAATATCACTATTAAAAAACAATATTTAGATTTAAAAAAAAAACAATTTAGATTAACAATTAAGACACTTAAGGCTTACATACAGCTATCTCAACTGATCTGTTCGCCGTGTTTATGAAATAGGTAATGTATGTATGATAACATGATTCCAAAGTGTGATTTTGATAAAAAATGTGTGTGTGCAAGTGTGACATTGTGTGTGATAGTAAATATTTGGGAAGAGAATGAGATACAATTTTCTAAATTAAAATCGAAAGGACTTTCAGTTGGGTTGGCAGGAATAGAAATGCTCAAAGCACTTTTAGAACAAACGACAATTTAATTATATTATTTTGTGTTAAGTTTATTTTAGAGGTATAAAAATATTCTATAAATTTGATTAAAGAAATTTCTTCTAACCCAACTTGAGATTCCCGTGACCATAGTACTATAAGTTTACCTAAGTATTTAACTAAATCTATTTATTTATCGCTACTTAATAAAAATATTTACAAATTGTACAAATAACGCTGTTTTTTCTTCAACCAATATATCAAAGATATTTAGTTTTAAAGTTATCAAACTAGTGCTTGAAGTCACATCTTTGATTTTGGTTAGTCACTTACTGAAACCATTTGTTACAGAAATTATTTTAAAAGTTCAAATTTGTGCATCTACCTACCAAAATGGAGACAGACAAACATGTTGAAACCGCCAACAGTCCATAAACTTAGCTCCAAAGTGACCTAGGCGGAAAACCCCAAAACAGCTATTACCTACTTGTCCGTCTCATAATTTCCAAACATTCATTCATCCAACTCTATGAAAATGTTTCATAACTACAGCATTTGTAAAAAAGTTACGCACCTGATACATACAATATTAATAATGAATACCATATCACTATACGGTGGGTTGAAAGATGGTGAGATTAGTAGTTAAACCATTCCTCTTGTTTACATCCAGTTCAATGTGACTAGATTGCTGATAAAGAAAAGGTTCTGGCATGGCACTTAATTTCTTTTGATATTAGCCATCCATGTCTAATTCCATAAAAACATCCCTTCCAAACTTCAAGTGATTATTTATCACGAGACTCGTCCGGTCATGAGTTTACTAAATATACTACTCAGTATATCCTCCTGGTCCACGCTACTCATCGACTCAGTATTACAATTAAATATCTTCTCGAAGTGTTTTAAAAAGACAGGGGCGGCTGTCCCTATATCGACTTCCCGGCCGGTCTCCCGAGTGAGTGAGGTGACTCCTTTGCCTTCGATGCCGCATGGCACGATGTGCTCAAACCAGGACAGGTCCGTGTTGCAGTTGAGTGCTATGCCGTGCGTGGTGACGTAGCGCGAGGCGTGCACTCCGATGGCAGCCATTTTCTTGTCCCCAATCCAGACACCCGTGTGGGGGGAGCGTTTGCCGCGAAGATCTGAGCAATAAAATTGTTCTGTTTTGCGTCAGAACATCAGGTGCTAGCATAGGTTAGGACACCTACACGGAACAATTAACCGCTCAAAGTTTATGCTAGTCCTTATTTTATTTTTAAGACACGAAAATGGCGTAAAATATATGTCCCATTTTATATGATTTGTCCTCTTTTCAAACCATCAACTGTTGTCAATATTCTGGTCATCAAACACGAATATGTGCTTGTTTTTTCAGAAACCATTCTCTTTTATCACAGATCCTATGGTCTCTTGTGCATTAATACCAACCCCAAACTAGACGAAAACCTAGGATGATAATGAATGGAAGAAATAACAATGTTGACATACAAACATTTTAAAAGCAATTTCATTTGGCTGGCAATTTAAGCATTTTCAGCGAAATAACTGTTTGTTTGTTTCTAGAAGCGGGCTATAGATTGAGCCACTCACCAAAATCAGAACAAAGTTGTATGATCGTTTCCTCCAGGCTGTCGACGTACCACTTGACGCTAGGCGTGTAGTTCTTGAGGCACAGAACGGGGTACACCACAAGCTGGCCCGGCCCGTGGAACGTGATCAGGCCACCTCGGTCTGTGCGGCGGAACTCTGCTCCCAGCGCCTCCAGGCGGGAGATCTCCGATGCTGGGGTCTTGTCTCTTATTCCTGGAACGATGTAGAAATGTGAATTGAGATTTATTGTAAGTTTTTCTTTTAAGTGGAATCTTAATATATTCAGCGAAAAAATTGCTGGCTGAGCAAAAAACCTATTCCGTGTATGCCAGGGTACAACTGGATAGACTGCAACTGTAGCAATGTTCGTTTTAGTTCGGAATAAATATTGGTACCTAGTGAGAAGACAAACCATGATGTAAGTATCTCGACTTTAACTACTTTGCAAGCTACTACCCTAAGTACTAACCCTTCAGGTACTAACCCACTGTATACACTGGTTTGTGTTCGAGAATAAGCAGCGTGTCCTGTTGAGGGACGTGGTCGGCGGCCAACGCATCCAGCTGCCTCCGGGCCAGCGCCGACTGAATCCTCAGCGCCGTGTCGAAAGACATCGTCCCTAAGCGCCACACGCGCACCAGGACCATCGTTGCACGTTGAGTGGTAGCCTAGTACAGTACCTGGTTACGTGCCAGGTGATCGTAAGAAAATCGCGAATACTGAAAGCGATTGAACAGCTGATGAAATGACACTTGACAGTTGAGCGGCAAGTGCTTTAAGCGCCATCTATACATTGGAGTAAAAACATTTTGAATTCATAGTAGGGTTAGACGGTCTGGCGCCACGTGTCTTCTGAGATTGCTACTACTATCCACTAGATGTCGCTGTCAAATATTTCTGTCCAAACATTTCCAAAAATATTCAATTCGTTTCTCTACTCGTTCCTAGATGGCCATCTTTGGCAAGAACATTCTAATCTACGCTTTCGACGCGCCTAAATGTCGTGTTTACTTTCGTTTCATTCAGTATTCCCACCATGCCGCGCCTGAAAGGTTGCGTTTCAGGAACGACCAAATAGGTCATGAATGTTTGCATAATCACATCTGTGTAATTTGTTAGGCACACGCCCGGTTAAGTTATCACAGTTGTGATAGCAAGAGGTTGTTATGTAGAGAATAGTTACAGAAACAAATTATGAAAACTCCCGAACAAGAATATTGCTGGTTTTTTAAGTGAAGTGAAAGTGTATGCATTTAGGATGTGATGTGTAGGTACAATGATCTTAATTTTTTCTACCATACGGTGTAACGGTGGTGACTATAGCGGCCTTGTAGATCAAGCATGGCGCCGTATGGCTTCACGCGGCGACACGTGTTTGGGTATCACTTCCGGTCGAAGGGTGAGCGTCTATTATTGCATTTTTTATGATGATTGCGGCTCCGCTTCCAAATAATTACGTGTCGAGTTACTGAACACACTCGTTAAAGGATTGATGACTGGATTTATGGTGCATTTGTGGGCTTTAAAGACCAACATTCATTGTTTTCAAATTTCTTGCTCCATTTGAACTGCAACAAAAGTAGGCTCAGGCAGGGGAAATTATTTAGTAATTGCATGATTTCGGGGGTTTATTTTCAGAGAAAAAATGGATCTATTGATGGTAACGTTTTCATAAAATCCCCATTATTATTATTGTTTGTGAAGAATCGGTATAGGTTCTGCTGAGAGACCAAAGGTGCTCAGAAAGAAATGCCAAGTCTACCTCACTTCGCGAAACCGCGCTCAGCGAGGCACCATACCAGCCGTTTTGAAATTAAGATCGAACACTCCCAGGTTATAGGTTTGAGGAAAGACCGTCGGCAGACAGTTCAATATCCTGGCGGTGCGGCAGAGAAATGAGTTTGGGAAACGGTTCGCTCTCAAAAGCCTAATGTCAAACCACAAGGGTTGCTCTGATTGTCTGCTACAGGTGTTCTGGATATAGGTTATGGGAAGCATGTACCTACCTGTAGAACACGGGGCCCATTCAGGTAAGAGTGAGTTCTTGTTCGGGAGTGAGTTAACCTAAAAATAGCGGGGGAATATATTATTATTTAAATAACGGAACCATTATTTATACTTCCAACGTGTTTACGGGACGGACCAGATTTTTACCCAACTGTAAAGCAAGGACACATTAATTAAAGAAACATCCCAGTAAAAAGAACTGGCTTTGGGTTCAGGCCCAGCCGTGCAGGATATTAGAAAAGTAATTATTTTTACTAGGATCTTTCTTTAATTAATGTTTCCTTGTTTCACGGTCGATTATACATACATACACATCACATTCCTCGGAATAAGCGACGTACTTGCTTAGTACGAAAAATTATATGGTTTATATGGTTTATAAGCCTAGTAGAAGATATTTAAAAATATATGCAGAAGAAAATCATAGTAAGGCAAAAGTTGTTAGAAACCATATAAGTATTTAAAAATATGTGCAGAAGGAAATTATTCTCTAAGCTTAGTATGGATAAAGTTATTACAAACTTACTATTGTATTCAGAGTGGGCAGACTAACTTTAATCCTTCGGACTAAATTGTTTTTGTATAGTTAGTCCGGTGTTAATCTTATATGTACTTAGTATAATGTACTATAATGTACTTAGTTTTGACAGGTGCTCTCTGAATACGACTGTTAGTATTTGAAAATATTTGCAGAAGGAAATCAGGAAGGCTTCAAATGAAATCTCTGTGCATGATAAGAATCAGTTGGACGTAATTATTAGTATTATCTTTGCTATTGGAGATGTTTCCGCCAAAATCGACGCGCAGCTAAGACATTTTTTTATGTAACTGGACATGGATGGATTATACCAAACTGAACTTCAGATATTAGCCTAACACACCACATGGAAACTAAGGGCCATGCCAGGACCTTCCTACATTGAACTGGATGGAAAACATGGACATTTTTTGCCGCTACGACCATCGTTCATTCCATGAACGGGATTAACACTACCACCTAGTAAGGAAGGAAGGGGACCCACAGTTTTGCGTGGAATCCGAACCACGGCCAGCCCGGATTTCTAAAATGGTCACCCATCCAAAACTCAACCGCGCTCAGAGGTGCTTACCCAGCTTACCGATTCGCAAGGCGTCGCACCACTGGGCTACCGAGGCTGACAAAATACCGGATAATTAAACTGGTTGAAAACCAGGCTACGTTTAGTTGCATTTCGTGACATGCTATCTGGTAAATCTCCACACGTCGTTTGACAGTTAGTGTTTCGTCCCCGAAGTGGCATGCCCCAACTTCTGGGAGAAAGGACAATAAATAGGAATGTTGCGCGCTCGCGACTTACTTTTGTTGGTGTCTACTTCCGTCGGCGTGCGGGCCCCCCTGGGGTTGCAGCAGGGTTCGGCACAAGAGTCTTATATTCATATGACTTTGATACGAAATCTCGCGGTTTGTTGGGGTCAATGACGCACCCATTCGTCAAAGCTATGTTTTGGCGACTGACAGGTCGCCTGCGCGCCCGTTTGTTGCCAGGATGGGATACCATGGATGAAGATCGAACAGTTAGCATGGTACGATATGCCACTAAACGTCAGATTTAATCACTCACGTGAATGTGCACTAGGCGAGTTAATTTACCATGGTTACGCCCCATAGGTAACGCAGCATGCTAGAAGCTAGAAATAAGTTTTATCAAGCCGCGTATCGTAAACAATGGCGGCGGGGCGACAGGAGCTGCCCCTGCCGGCGACGCAGCACTCTAAAGAAAACAAATTAAAATAGTACAGCGCTTCCGGTGCTAGTCAATTATTTACGTTCGCTTCCCGCGCTGCCCGCCTCCCGGTTCTCGCTTCCCGCGCCACTAGACAAGGCGCGAAAATAGCTCGTAGTCGACGCTCTGTCTAACCTTAAATAACTGTGTATCTCGCGAAGTCAGCTCCCAGCGATATTCCATCCTCCCAAATTGCAGGCAGTGCAGAATATTTACGAGTCTCCTGGTTTCAATTTTAAAAATATACTTCGTTGTTAAAAAACTAAAAGTATATCTTTATTTGCTCTCTGCCCACTTCACAATGGAAAATGAGCGAAAATAAATGTATGACACCAAAAAAAAAGTTAGTTCTTCGAAGAAAGGATCTACACAATTTTTTTTTGGTGAGGACAAAACAAGATTGCACATATTTTTTACTTTATGGTGATAACTTAGAATTTCGAGAAGAAATTCTAAGTTGTGTGCTGAACCAAGACAATGTTTCTCCAATACTTGCGCTGGATGGTCTTATGGAAACTTCGATGTTTTTGTAAAAATGCTCTAAAAATGCGCTCTATCGCGCGGCTATGATTATCCGCAAGTGTCGCCTTCATAAAGTCCAAAACAGATAAGGTTCAAAACCCGGACCATCGAATAGTATGTATTTTTCGTGTGTATTATAAAATGCATATAAAACTAACCTAACCTGACCTAATTGAAAATATCCGTATTCATAAGTGTTTAGGACGGTATGGGTTTTGGTCCTGATGCTTTTTTAGGGCTCCGTACCCAAAGGGTGAAAACGGAACCCTATTTCTAAGCCTCCGCTGTCCGTCCGACCGTCCGTCCGTCCGTCCGTCCGTCTGTCACAGGGCTGTATCTCATGGACCGTAATAGGTAGGCAGATGAACTTTTCACAGAGTGTGTATTTATTTTGCCGCTATAACAGCAAATAGGTAAAATAAAACAAATATAAAAAATAAAGGATGCCCCATACAAAAAACGAGTCCGACTCGCACTTGACGGTTTTTCGCCTTTATGATGCGTTCCCGTCCGCAATAGATTTCCCTGAGTAGAATTAGCGGGAAAATTGTATTATATTAGGACAATTCCTACGTAGACTATGTATAACTTGACTATGATCCAAAAGACTTTAAAGAAAATCCTCTAAATAAAAAGTTAGACTTTCCATACAGAGTTAATAAATAATTGATTGTAAAAATAATGTTATGTTCCGCGAGAACGTTGGAAGTTGTAAGTAACTGGACATGGATGGCTAATATCACACCTAACTGTCATGACAGTAGCCTGACACGCCACGTGGGATCTATTCCGGGAGGTTACAATTAGGAAAATGGCTGAATCTGGATTCACATATTAGAGACCGTGTTGGTCTCTAACATGTAATGTTATACTAATGCTGAATATGTCGGTCTGCCCGTGCCAAGTGGTTGCGTTATCTAGATTGGCAAAAAAAAAAAAGATGTTGGTATGTACCTGCTGATGAATATACAGATTTTCTAGAAACATTGATGCCTGTTAATTATGCAACAATAACCAGTTGTTTTTTTATTAAATTTTTAAATATACCTAAAGTTATATCTGTAACCTAAATTATTTAACCAAAATTATTTAACGAAATTAAACCAAAAATTTGTTCAGTTTTTGTATTGCTAACCGAGTATGTACTTGGTTAGCAATTTACTTTCATGCTTTGTTATTTGCATCCATTTACCTTATCATATTTATTTTTTGTCACCATAACTACTTTTCCAGGCGCCTTATCTACGTATCGCAACCACTTGGAACAGGCAGAATTGACATTTAGCTTCAGAGGGTTGGTCTTTATCCCTTGAACTCAGTTTCAGCCGTTTACGTTATCGTTACCATTCCTGTCGCGACCTATTAGTCTATTCCTTATGCACTGTTACAACATCGCGTCAAATTACACTAGACTAAAAAAAATAACAAAAAAAAAATAATATCCCGGTAACCAGACACTTAAAGATTTTTTTCTTGGAAAAACATTAGTACTACGCTCCCAAAAATGCATTTGCAACATTCTTTATTAAAAAAAAAGGTAAGTTTTCTTTGAGACTTTGCTATCTTCAATTATAGTACTTTTCCTCAATGACGCGTTCGTTATTTCGACCAAGTTTACATATAGTTGTAGTTGCGTTGGATTGTTGCAATGTCCATGAACATAGAACTAAAAAAAAAATTGCCATAAAAGGAATTCTCGACTTATTTATTCCAAGAATAGGGCCACAGTTTGATTGTTGCTAATAAAATAATCGGTGGTAGATAGATCGTGATGGCTCCATTACGTGCACTAGTGACGTCAGCGAGCATGGAAGGACGAGAGTAGCGATCGAAACCCATTTATATGGCGGCAGCTTAGCCACGAGTTAATGGAAACCGTCTAACCGTCAACACACAACCCCAAATCAATATGAACGTAATGTTTTTTTTTAATTTTTGCACACACCCTAACACACCCTCACACACCCTTACTGACCCCGAAACCAACCGATGCCCCCTTACACCTTAAATCCTTAATATTAAAACCTTTGCACAATAATTGTATGTAGTGTAACACTATACGCATTGTCTGCTTTGTGGACATGTTGCATCCTCCTCATCACGGAGCGTTTGATTTGGTAAGATTTACGAAAAATTTGCTTACAAAGCGACTTATAGCTAAAAGAAAATCACGACCGCTATAGTAAAAAATCAAACAAAACCAAATTGATGATGAATCTTCATGAATCAAGCTAGGTCTGATGACTAACCTTTTAAAAATGTTTTTATTTAATCGTTAAGTAATCAATGTCGAAATTTATTGTATAAAGCCCGCGAAACTTTCGGACTATAATGTCTTATGCAGAAACCAAAACTATTTTATAATTGCAATGGTCATCAGACATCTAGTTCGATCAAATAAAACTGTTTTGAAAATAATTTTGGATCTATAACAAGATAAATGCGCACGATCTTCTTTCCACGTTTGTATGGGGAGTTGAGCGGGAAGGCCCACCTTAATTTAAGTTTAGAATTAATTGAATCAGGTATTTTTGAAACCCCACAACTCCACTTTTTTTACAAATTAAGGTTTTAATGGCGTTAGACAGACAATCTACACACGCACAGATATGTATATTTGAAACACCACAAGTCCACTCCTTTTCTTTTCTTTTTCCATACTTTTCTGACAGGTCTCTGTCTTGAGAAATTTTTGATATCCCACAAGTGCAGTACATGTGGGATTTCAATAATTTCTCACCTGGTTAGACATGGCAATTTGATGATGCAATATCTGTCATTTTTTTCACTTTTCTGTTGTGAAAGTTTCTTACGTTTCCCTGGTGTTGAAAAGTGCTGAAAAAAGGAAGAGACCGAAATTTTGGGGTTGCTAAGAGAGCTTTTAAAAGAGTTGACCGAGTGTATCTACCAAAACAATGTATTGAAATAATAGTCAACTGCTCTGTAAAAAATAACTTTGAACTTAAAATGATAAAAAATGAAGACATTTTTGATTTTCAACATTGGTGGCCGCAACACTATCGAAAAAGGGTCATTTCTGAAGAAACCAAAGGAAGAGCTATAGACAGGACTAGAAAACAACCATTCAATGTTACAGATTTTAAAGAGTTTCTGTATTCCCAAGACTTCGTCGGAGCTGTTACAACGCGCCCCTTTATCAACAACGACGTTGTGAGCACATTCAAACTATCCAAAAATGATGCCATACCACCCATGCCGGATTTAAAAGCATACCCAGCAGGTAAAGTGCCCATAAACATAAAGAAAATGATGATGACTGATGAAAAAAAAAGATTTAAAAAAAAATCAAAAATATTTGCCAGGTGACCAAGATGTACAAGGTTTTTATAACGACATTTATAACTGGCCTACTTGCGACGGCAATGAAGGCGATTATTAAATGTTTTTGTCCTGTTTTATAATAGATATATAACCTTAAATATTTTTTTTTATTAAAAAATTTGAGAAATTTTTGAAATACCATTTGTTCAAGTATTGTTGATGCTTATTACTAAAAAACTAAAAGATTTTTCAAATCTATAACTTTGGTTTTCTATTCATTTTAACTTGTACTGCATACGCCCTGAACACAGAAATAAGGTCTCCATAAAAATTTTTTTCAGGGCGCAGTTTTTTTGCTCTCCTGTAAAATTGAGTCCCGTGGAGATGTGGGGTTTCAATAATAACTGATTCAATTAAGGTGCTTATGTTTAAATAGCAGTCTACTCAAATTGTATCTGTGAAAACATGTTTTTGGCTTTTGACAATTACATTGCCTTTTTGTATATTAGTTGTAACATTTTCTATAAGTTTTCCAATAAATAAATAAGATAGTTTTAATTTTTTTTTATCTCAAGTTTCGGTCACTCCCCACCTTCCATGCTCGCTGAGTGACTGCGTGCGCGAAGGCTCGGCGCGGGTCGCGCGGGGCGGAGGTCCGTCAGCTCCGTGACCGGACTGCGAAGGCGCCGATCGATGCGGGGCGGGCGCGGTGCGTCGCAGCCTTTTTCCCGCGCGCGAACCTCCGCGGCGGGGTCCCTTTGATGTGCTCTCGTTTGCGGCGGGGCGCTGTGCGGACGCACGTGGCGTGGCGTGCGAGGCGCGAAAATTAAATACAATGTTTTGGCCAAATTCAATTTATGTAGGTCACCTTTGTGAGGTGTAAATCATTATATGCACGGCTTCCCGTAGTGGCGTCAAACTTTATTTTGGTTCCGGAGCTGTATTTTTCCTCTCGTGCTATCCACATCATTCCTGAGCATATGTAAATAATGGTTCGGGATCCATGTAAACCTGTAGGTCCCCTTCCCTGCTATGTGGAAGGGTTAAGTCCGCTCGGGTTGGAACCATTGCACAGGATGAACGCGCAAGATTGAAGATGGTCGCAACGGCAATGAAAAAGTATCCGTTTTTCTATAGAGTATTTTTTTCAAGCGCTGTTCTTGAACAATATCTGTCCGTATACTTATATTATATGATATTCCACTATTTATCTATCATAAAATGACGTACAGGCTTTACTTACGTAAACATCTAATGAAGTAATTAAATAATTTTCCCATAAAATATGAAATCTTAAATATATTTAATAAAGCCGTCAATGAAGTATACACTATACCTACCTACGTTTTTTTTTTTTTTTATGCGACCCGACATGGATGGCTAATACCACACAACTACCGTTATGATATTAGCCCAATATACCACATTCCCGAAGGAATTTGGTGCCATGCCAGGACCTTCCCTTTATGAGCACGGCTACATTGAACTGGATGGAAAACACGGACAATTTTTCATTGCCGCTTCGACCATCTTTTCATCCAATGCGATGGTACCAACCCGGGCTACCACCTAGTTGGGAAAGGGGACCTACAGTTTTACATGGATTCCGAACCATGGAGCAGCTCGCATTCGTGATGAAAATGCACTTATCGAACTCGGAAAGAGAAAGACAGTGGTGCATGTCGGTATTGAACCCAGGTCTCTGGTACACTAGGGCAGTCCCCGCGCCACTAGGCTACGAGCCGCTCAACTTACTTAGTACTGAGTAGATATCATCACATCTGTAATCCCAATAGACGGGAAAGGTAGAAGAGAGTTTTTGGTTCGCTTTTCATATATATGAACTGTATTTTTGAAAATTATTTTGTGTATACATTGCGTACGACAGCCCGTCAAGTGAGAGGGGTCCGACACGGCCAATGGGCTTTCATACTTTTTTGGCGCTGCAAAAATCATGCCGGTTAGCCAGGTGCATGGGCAAAAGTCCTGGCATGGCAACTAGTTTTCACAGGAATATGAAGTGATGTATTTGTATTACCACTGCTTTTATTTTTATATTCATTTGGTGTACAAACAGAGTGATAAACATGATACATTTAAGATTTCCATGAAATATTCAAATAATTACTCTAAAAGAGTGAACACGACATCAATCAGGTTTATAATAATATATATATATATATAATTAACTAAGAAAAAAAGAACTCGTGACGCAATACAATATTTTATAACTCGTAAATGATATAATTCGTTCTTTTCTCTGCTGATGTTGGAAGTATTAAAATTTACATTTCATTGATTTTCCAACATAATCTTAAACTAATACCAGGTATGTGAAGTTAGGCGCAAACATATATCAGAAGTACCTCCACTTGTAGTGGAGTACTTAGCACAAATTCTAAAAACAAGGAACGAGGTTTTTTTACGTATGTCGCTTGGCAACTAACAGTCGTGTCCAGAGTGAACCTCTCATAACTTATTACAGGTTTAGCACTGGACTAACTTAGACCGACCTTAACACGCGTAATAAAGTTAGTCCGCCCACTCTGAATAACTACTGTAGCTGTTTTCCTTCGAAACACGCAATCTTGTCGTTGTCCCTAGTACCAAGCAATCTGTATATTATGCGCATAGTTCGCAAGTTCATGATACTCGTTGCGACTGTAGCGACATCTGTCTGTTGGCGAACCGCACCCGTTGTTACGGCAGCCGACGACGCTGCCTCCCCCCACCGCCCGTACCCCCGCGGCGCTTCTTCCGGTTCCGGTGTGTCGTCTTATCGCGAAAGTTTCGCGGCGGCCGGCGACCCCGCGAAAGCTTTAGCGGGGACTAACCGGTGGAAATTGCCAGAAGAGGTCTTTTGTGAGTGCCGAATTGAGTTCAACGAGGCATTTTTATCCATGAACATACCTTACAGATTTTTATTTAATTTAAATAAATGATTCAACGAGTTCAATTTAGAATAAACAAACTATTTTAGAATAACTAAAATAGAGGCATTTTATAGAGGCAAGCATTTAGAATATTGATATTTTTATGTATTTAATGGATGCGACATTACCGTTATCTCATTAATTCGAGTTTCAGCGACATCTACATGCGGTATTGTAATCAGATTTTGAAAATAATCGGAAAAAATATTGGTCGTGACATTCGTCGGAAGCAGGACCAATTCTTTTTCAGATTATTTTCAAAATCTGATTACAATGCTTCAAATGTAGATTCCGCTGAAACTCAAATTAATATAGAATATTGTAGGAAAAACAATAACATTTCAGAATAACTATTAAGGTTCATGAGATATACAGACCACTGACAGATCGACGGACGGACGGGCAACGGAAACTAGTAGTAACAGGATCCCGTTGGCACCCTTTGGGTACGGAACCTTAAAAATGTATAAACAATGCCTATTTAGCTTAGATACTTTTGAGTAAAAATAGATACATTCTGCCCGTCGTAGAATATTTTAGAAAGACTACCTAAATTGCATTTTTAACGAATATACTGGTACTTATAAGCAATTGATAACATAAAGTGTGCACTCTGAATACCTTCACAGCAGTATCCAGAGTGATCGGGCTAACTTTAACGCGGATTAGGTCTGTACTAAGTCACATTTTGTATGGTTAGTTCATTGATAATCCCGTATTAAATGATAATAGTTTACTCTGAATACGACTGTTAGACTTTAGACTTCTATTAATAAATTACTCTCTCTGCTCCAATTTGCGACTTCTCCACTAATTTGACTCCCAAATCATGTTAATTATGGATTTATTCTTAATTAATTAAGGTGTCTGGAATAATTCGACTTAAATCTCCGATAAATTATTTAAATATTAAAATTAGAAAATTAATTTAATTTAACGACCTCCAGGCGTTAGGGTTTTCGCTAGTTAATATTATTTTTTTCGTGGATGCCTCATTGAAATATAATGATATAGAGATATATGTACAGAGCGCATCACTGTCGGCGCCATAGTACATAGGCATTTAGCTAGGAAAACGTTTGTGGGTTAAAGTCCAATGTGTGATCCATTAATTTTATTAGAAATAGCTACTTAAGTATTGTATATGCAAGCAAATAAAATTCATAATACTTTATTTGATTCCTTTTTCGAAAAAAATCTAAAATTAGTCGATTCCTGAGTTTGGACATAGAAAACGAATTCTATCGATTTTCAAGAATACTTATATTAATTGAATTCATTCTTTGCGTAAACATCATGAAATATGTTTATATTTTTTTTGTAATCTGACACCTAACACCTGAAAAATTGTGCCTCAATTAAAATTAATGCATTTGCGTGCTCATTTCCGGCCTGTGTAATTCTTTGATAATATCTGCTTTGTGATTGATTGTTTGGTTTGCATTTTAATGTACTTATTTTTATATTCACTGTTATTCCTCTTCTTACTTTTACGTTGTGGTTATATGATTGTTTTTATTTTATTTTTTTTGTTTTTTGGTTATAATTGTTTTATTTTTTTTGTAAGTTAGCAATTCATTTGTACATGTTGTGTTTGTCCTTAATTGTAGATAGTTTTGGTGTGGTTTTTCTTTCTTTTAATATCTGTAAATGTAAGAAACAAATCTATGTGGACGAACCTATAAATAAAAAAAAATACATTTATGTACACGTTTTTGTGACATCTAACGAATTAATTGATTTCGTTTCAGAGTCACTTACATGTAATCGACGGAAATAGTATCATAAAGCCCTTGACTAATTATTAACTTAACATATTTATCTTAGTTTTAATTATTTAGTAAATTTGACGATGGTATATGCCAGAAATTGTAAGCTGAATGTATGTTTGCTTGTATGCCTTAAAATAAGAAAAAATTAGCTGTCTGAGTGTAGCTTGTCTACCAATTTGACAAAATGAAATACAATACAATACGAACAAAACGAACGAAACAGTGCGAATCACTTTTTTTATTTTTTGTTTTGGTTGACAGTTCTTTTGCTTGTCCAATACCGATTGTAATAAGCTTTATTGTATGGAAGAAATTAATATTTTTTTTCGTCAACATATTTTCAATTTCGCTGTTATAATTTTTGGAAAAAAAAAATGCAGGGTTATCTTTCAGGTAATTTTTGATGCATTGAATTTAGTATTTTCGTTTTCGATTTTCGGCCGACGAGGCACAGTCTATTTCATAATCAGTGTAACATGTCTGTGAATGTGCCGAAAAGCGTGCATGTCTTACCGTTATTAAGGTGGCCCATCCCGCTCATCTCCCCATACAAAAGGGGAAAGAAGATCACGCCCATATTTCTTGTCAGAGATCCAAAATTTTGCTCAAAATAGCTTTATTTGATCGAACTAGATGTCTGATGACCATTGGCATTGTAAAATTGTGTTTGGTTTCTAAGTTGTAAGGTCCGAAAGTTCGAATTTTTCGCGCGTTTTATACAATAACTTTGGAGGTGGATTACGCAATGATAAAGTAAGAACATCTTAAAAAGATTAGTCATCAGACATAGCTTATTTAATCAAGATTTATAATCAATTTGATTTTTGTTAGATTTTTGACTACAGCGGTCGTGGTTTACTTTTAGCTATAAGTCGTTTTGAAATTAAAATTTTCGTAAATCTTACCAAATCATACGCTATGCACATTGTCTTTTTTGTGGACATGTTGCATCTTCCTCATCACGGAGCCTGTCTTATTCCTTGAAACAGAGAAGGTCCCAGAGCGCAACAGCAAGGTTTTGTACCGTGCCCGCGAATGAGTTAGGCCTGCCGGGTTGGGCCACCTTAAGTTCGCAGAGCCGCGGTGTAGAGTTGGTCTCGCTCCCTCCCGCTACGGCACCTCTGGGAGCGCTCCGTCACCCCCGACTCCCGAAGCGGCGGGCGGAGGGAACGCGGAGTTCGCGAAAGGGGTTCGCTTAGACCTTCACCGAGATCTCGTGCCGCGATAACGTAAACGCGCTAGGAGCGGCGAAGACGATTTACGGACTCCAGTGCGTCTCTATCTTCTCGGCAATCCGAAATGTCGGTTCTAAATCTCAAAGTTGTTAGGTCCCACGGCGTGGTCGGTTGGTTTATTTCTTTGTGTAGACGAGGCGCTCTTTCAATGGCTGTACTCTAGTTCACAATCTGAGGCTTGAATAATCCCTGACAACTCTCAACCATATCAGAAGTATTTTTATTCCTTACCTCCTATGATACAGTACGTAAAGCTTGTTAAGGCGGTAAAGTCGTTCTATTGTCTCAAATGTTATAGCACTTAAGTTATGTTTAAATATTTCACTTTTAATTTTAGTTTCTTTTCCCAGCACATTAACTGTTAAGGTTCGCTAAATTAACCTTTTGAAGTGTTTTAATTGTAGAATTTGGTTAAGCTTTAAGAGGATAGCGAGGTGATCAAGTTCCATATAATGGTTCGTGCCTGTTTCCGCAACATAATTAATAAATTTTTTTCTCAAATTTTTAATATAAAATAAATCAACTGAGTGCTACTACGTCGGTACATTTTAGTATTTTGATAACTTAACTTGCATTCATTTGTATATACATTTATATTCAGGCGTATATCACGGATATAAGTTAATTAAATAAAAAACAAAAACTTCTGGACGTAGCTCTCAGTTTGTTTATTTAAGGTGGCCCAACCCGCTCATCTCCCCATACAAAAGGGGAAAGAAGATCACGCCCATATTTCTTGTCAGAGATCCAAAATTTTGCTCAAAATAGCTTTATTTGATCGAACTAGATGTCTGATGACCATTGGCATTGTAAAATTGTGTTTGGTTTCTAAGTAATAAAGTCCGAAAGTTCGAATTTTTCGCGCGTTTTATACAATAACTTTGGAGGTGGATTACACAATGATAAAGTAAGAATATCGTAAAAAGATTAGTCATCAGACATAGCTTATTTAATCAAGATTTATGATCTATTTGGTTTTTTTTAGATTTTTGACTACAGCGGTCGTGGTTTTCTTTTAGCTATAAGTCGTTTTGAAATTAAAATTTTCGTAAATCTTACCAAATCATACACTATGCACTTTGTCTTTTTTGTGGACATGTAGAATCTTCCTCATCACGGAGCCTGTCTTATTCTTTGAAACAGAGAAGGCCCCAGAGCGCAACAGCACGGTTTTGTACCGTGCCCGCGAATGAGTTAGGCCCGCCGGGTTGAGCCACCTTAATGTGCGAAATATCGGAAAAACTATTCCTCAATATGACTGAGGAAACCGGCACGAGTCATTCACATGGAACTCGATCGCCTCATTATCCTCTTAAGTTGCCGCAACTTCATATATGTTAAGACAGTGCCCTGCCCCCATCCCCGTTGCCCCACCATTGCCCCTTGCCCCTTGCCCCTTGCCCCTTGCCCCTGGCTCCTTGCTCCTTGCCCCTTGCTCCACGCTTGCAGCGCGACGCTATCGCGCAACACGCTCGCGTACTGTCGTAAACTTTTTACGATGCCACGAACCGAGCTCGCGATGAGTTTCAGCGTCGCGAACTTGGTTATCACGCCGCGGAATGCGACATAATTCCGTTCAATCGCGACTTATTTATTTATTTATTTTCTATGCGACCTGACATGGATGGCTAATGCCACACAACTACCGTTATGAAATTAGCCCAATACACCACATTCCCGAAGGAATTAGGTGCCATGCCAGGACCTTCCCTTTATGAGCACGGCTACATTGAACTGGATGGAAAACACGGACAATTTTTCATTGCCGCTTCGACCATCTTTTTATCCAATGCGATGGTAACCTACCACGGCTTAAACCCTACCACCTAGTAGGGGAAGAGGACCTACAGTTTTACATGGATTCCGAACCATGGGGCAGCTCGTATTCGTGACGAAAAATGCGCTTATCGAACTCGGAAGGAGAAAAACAGTGGTGCATGTCGGTATTAAACCCAGGCCTCTGGTACGCTAGGTCAGTCCCCACTGGGCTACGAGCCGCTCAAACTAATGTGACGAGAAATCTAAAGCACTTATTGCATGATGACTTGAGAGACAGCAAATTCAATATTAGAAAAAACACCTAAATACATATATTAGTGCACAATAATAAGTGTTTAAAACTATAGTTTTAAATATGACAACTTTTATGTTTATTGAATTCTGAGTTTTGAGCCGTATCGATTTAAATATTTCGGACAAAATTGTAATTCATGCCCTGAATGAGAGGCAAATTTACAGTCAAATCAGAGAAACCGAAAGGTAATCGAACAGGCATCGAATAAAATATATTGACGAATCCGTATGTGTAATACAATAGATAAATAAAGAAACTGAAACAGAAACCACGTATTTCTTGTGTTTTTTAAATTCTCAATTCATAATTTAAACTAACGACAAATCAATACGAAATCGTCCTTGTGCATTAGGAGAAAGATGATTTTTGTATCTCCTTGGTCACAGTGCTCTTGAAGTAGAATGAACGATAATAGCATGGATCGCTAACAAACTGAATAAAGTCGCAGGATCAACGGCAAGTTGTAGCTTATTATTTCAGCACACGAATTGCAGGATTAATAAATTTATAACACAAGGTACTCGTTTCGACTTTTTAATTCTGACTGAAAATTGCTTCAAAGTTGAGCTTCGTCCGCAATTTTAATTTAGTTTAATAAAGCGTGTAACAGTAGTCATGTCTTGAGTTAGAGTCTTGAAAATCCTTTTTTAGGGTTCCGTACCCAAAGGGTGAAGCGTCCTGTCCGACCGTCCGTCTATCCGTCCGTCCGTCCGTCCGTCCGTCTGTCACAGGGCTGTATCTCATTAACTGTAACAGATAGACAGCTGAAATTCTCACAGAGTGTGTATTTATATTACCGTTATAACAACAAATAGGTAAACATAATTAAAATTAAAGGGGGCCCCCATACAAAATACGTGATTTTTTTGTGTTAAATCTTTTACGATTGTACGGAACCCTTCGTGTGCGAGTCCGACTCGCACTTGGCCAGTTTTTAATGATGATACGGAAGTGCCTGGCGGGGGTGCCATTCCTTTCTCTCAGCACGGCCTCCCATACCGGTTTTTCATAAAAACGGACGTGGACGAGCTGCTGACAGACCACCTGCAGCAGCTGACCGCAGCAGCATGTCGGAGAGATTGAGCTGAAGACCCCCAGCCTAGCCGTCGAGCCAACAATCTTCTTCACTTCAACAGAAAGTCTTAACGAAAGCTTGGCCCGTTCATCTGAATATTAACTAAGGCATCTACAGGTTGTCTAGTCAACCTGAGACCCAAAAATCGTACATTAGGCGACTCGACTAAATTATCTTTAGATCAACTAGAATCAGTAAACGTTAAAATGTTCACAGGTCTCATGAACAGAGTTCATTGCACCATTCACATTGTTCCTAGCACTCACTGACCTTTGATGTCCATATGTCACACTTTCCATCGCGTGCTAACAAGCTAAACTCAGTGTTGATTAATTGTTGATAATAACAATAAACCTGTTGACTGCTTTGTCGAAAATCATTATGCAGGGTAACAGCGGTCACTGCCGTTACCTTAAAAAATATTCTTCAGGTAAATCCATAATAATATTATAAATGCGAAAGTAAGTCTGTCTGTCTGTTAGGTTTTCACGCTTAAACCGCTGAAATTATTTTGATGAAATTTGGTATTGACCTTGGACCTTGGGAAAGGAAAAAGCAAGACTTACGGCGGACTTATTTATATCACTTCTGGTGGGATGGCGATGTGGGAGAATTCAGTATGACCAGAAGGACGAGTAAGGGCGGGTCTAACAGAGTGTTCAGTCTGTGTTCTCACCTAAATTGGCTTTTAGGGAAAACCTATCGACTGGCGTTTTCAAATGTATGGAGAAATTGAAGAGCGCGCGCAGTGGGCGTTAAGCGAACTATCATTTGCGAGTCCGAGTTTGGTTTGACAGCTTACTCAACGTTGCCGTAAATACGTCGACGTTACCGTTTACGTCGACTCCGCGTTTTCATACAAATCAGAAGTCCGAGTTTGACTTTGACAGCTTAAAGAAGTAAAACCACAGAATATCTAGTAAAAACTCGTATAGAGTTTGGCGTTTTTACAGAACTTCGAAGTTACGTTAACGCCAATTTAGATGAGAACTGAGACTACCAGCTCAGAGTACGAATTTTACGATGAGAGAGTGACGCCAGTGACTGGTTTACACACTGCATACTTTTGTTAGATGACATTTATTTTCATATGTTTTGTCTTTATTGTTTTGTTTGTTTTAAAACCTTTAGGTGGCTATGCTGAGGACCAAACGTGCTCAGAAAAGCCAAATGCACCTCGCCTCGCGAAATCAAGCTCTGCGAGGCACCATGCCGGCGGATTTGCGGACTATCGCTGAGCTATCGAACTTGTTGAAATGAGAAAGAAAGGAATTGTTGAACTGTCAGCGGAAACGATGCGCAATTTTCAGTGCCCCTTAAAATATCTTTCATCCAATAGCTGGTACCAACTTGTACATCAGGAAAATAATCTACAGTTTTACATGGGATCCGAACCTTAAGGAGTGTCTAGTAATAGCAAGGTAATGTAAGATTAAAATCGGAACCCTAGGGTCGTCATTAAAATATGTACTGAAAACCCGTTCAGTTGGTAACATTAATTACCCAACATTTTGACGTGACGCATTAAATATAATTTATTGAATATAAAATATTACATAAATTATTATATTTTACAGTAAGTTCGAATTATTTTTATATTAAAAAAGAACCTAAACCATTCTCTAAACACCTAAACAATAAATTGTCCGGGTTCAACCATTTCGTGTCGACACATACATATAAGAATATTAATACAGTATCTCCAAAAATAGCCGTGCCTTTGCTTAAGGTGGCCCAACCCGCTCATTTCCCCATACAAAAGGGGAAAGAAGATCACGCCTATATTTCTTGTCAGAGATCCAAAATTTTGCTCAATATAGCTTTATTTGATTGAACTAGATATCTGATGACCATTGGCATTGTAAAATTGTGTTTGGTTTACAAGTTATAACGTCCGAAAGTTCGGATTTTTCGCGCGTTTTATACAATTACTTTGGAGGTGGATTACGCAATGATAAAGTAAGAAAATCTTAAAAAGATTAGTCATCAGACATAGCTTGTTTAATCAAGATTTATAATCTATTTGGTTTTTGTTAGATTTTTGACTACAGCGGTCGTGGTTTACTTTTAGCTATAAGTCGTTTTGAAATTAAAATTTTCGTAAATCTTACCAAATCATACACTATGCACATTGTCTTTTTTGTGGACAGATTGCATCTTCCTCATAACGGAGCCTGTCTTATTCTTAGAAACAGAGAAGGTCCCAGAGCGCAACAGCACGGTTTTGTACCGTGCCCGCAAATGAGTTGAGGCCGCCGGGTTGGGCCACCTTAAAATGTATTATACATACATAATACTCAGATCAAACGTATAGATATGAGATAACATTTCTAATTCCAAAAATTGTTTCAGATGTGGTGGTGAGAGTGAAGCGGGGTGCGCGGGAGGGTGCGGCGGTGCGGTGGGGTGCGGGGAGGAAGGATGGGAGCGCTCGCAGGACCCCGCAAGTACTCTCACGACGAGACCGTGCAGGTAAATCTTAGGACACTGAAATGAATTACGTTACTCCAGCACTGGCAAACGGTAACTTGGAGGCAACATAAAGCATTCCTCTACTCCAGCAGTGGTAAAACACCAAGTGTGTGCTACTACTCTATGTTATTACTGTTTTATATATTACTGTTATGTTATTACTGTTAATATTGCATTTAAATTTATTTTTAGACAGTGTTTATGTTTAGTCCCAAATTGTAAGCCAGTAAAATGTAGTTTGCCAGCTTCAGCTGTCAAACAGAAGTGTCAAAACGTGATCAATCGGGTGAATTCGTGTCCGGTCATTTCGCATCGCGATCCTCGCGTTTTGCCGACAAAAGCGAATAATTAGAGTGGGGCTTCGCCCAGGCATGGCGTAGTGGCAGGATAGCCTTCGTGCCCAGGGGTGGAGCCAGGAGGAATCGTCTTCCGCGCAACTGCGCGTGCTTCGAGGCACCGCCGGAACTCAACGCAACCATGGAGGTGAACCTCCATGAGCGCAACGCGAGGTTTAGTGAGTTCCCGAGTCCCCTCCCAACCAAAATACTCACTGACCACGTCCGGCCGGCACAGGACACCATTCGACGGGGTATGTACTTACGCCTCTTAAACAGTTTATGTTATTAGTATTTTTTTAGGACATTTTGAAATTATTTTTAATGTTTTGACTTTTCAATTATTCCTTATTGATTTTTTGGTATTTTAATGTGGAAAGTAGATTAGGAATATTATGTTTTATTCTAGATGTTAGTTTCAATTTTGTAATTCATAAAAAAATGTTGACGTTGTCGAAGTGTAATACAGTGTACCTAAGGACGAATAAAGAATTGAATTGACTCAAAGGCTACTAGGAAAGACAATGACATCCCCTTCTTCAGCACTGATGGCAGCAGGAACTCCCCAGGAAACACAAATATCTCCTCTACTCTAGCACTACTACAGATCCTGAAATTTATAAAATATTCCCTAACTCAGGCAGCCAGGAACTCCCAGGAGAAGCTAAAAAGAGAGACTTTCATCAGCTAATGGCAGTTAATTCAACTGTTACAGTGCTGTGTGCTACTGTAAAAGCTTGAGCGGTCACGTTATTTTATATATCGCATAAAAGTAATAAAATACAAAACAACTTTATTTTCAAATAATTCTTGAAAGAGTGCGGATATTTGTCAGCCGACGTTCAAATTGACATCTTCCCTGAAAGCTTTAAGGAAAATTGTAAGTCGGCTGACCCTCAACAGTTTCGTACATTCAAGATTCAAACGAGGTCTTCATTTTCTCTTTACGAGCACAAAGAAACTTACACGTTTCAGTATATTTCTCAAGAAAGTTCTTAACATTAAAATTGAATACATACTGATTTTGCGTTAGTTTTGAGTTTTTATCAACATATTTGGTGATCTTAGTTTATTTTGATTATTTTAATGTTGAATCAGTTACACCACACAACACAGTTGTAGTGGTAGTTTGTTCCCCGACTTGTGGACTACGTTAACGTCCGGATTGATTAACGTTCAAGCGAAATCATATTCCATAAATTAAACTTGGTTATAGTTGTATGGTCATCCAGGTGTTTTCGAAAAAAAAAAATTTAGTAAACTCGTAAATATATAAAAAATATCTCGTCTTGCAAGTATACCGACGAGTGTGAGTAGACTAGTAGGCCTATTTTACATTTTGTGTCCGATATGGGGTTAAGTTTCATGTCTAATAAAAAAAACCGGTTGAGCGTGAACGTATTCACGTGGACATGGAAGATATTCGGCCTCGCCTGATAATTATTATGCAATTTCATAAAAAAATGCGCTTTAGAAATTTAGCTTTTTCTCAAAAAATAGAAAATATTGAGCAAAAGTAATTTGTTGATGCACAACTAAATAAGTTTACCTATATTGGTATTTTCAGAATATTTAATAAAGTTGTAGGACAATTCAGGACAAAATGCGTGTGACCGACAGACATCAGAGACAGACCATAAGGGTCCCATTTTTCGGTTTTTGCGTCGGGACCCTAAAAAACTACAAACAGTTTAAATACTTCCAAGTTATCAATGTTATTATTGTTACTATCATAAAACAAATCAGCGTGAGCAATTAGATTAATAGAATCAAATTAGAAAAAAAAACTCGACCATTCATGTAAATGCTAGAATGCACAGATGTTACAGTTTACAAAATTCCTTTCCCTTTCCAGCGATAGGACGGCGAGTCACCGCTACTGAAACCGTAGGGTTTCAGCTGAAAACTTTCTAAGCACCAACATATTGAAACGGTATTGCTTGTCGAAATGTCAGCAACAGTTTAAACCCTTATTTATATCGCGATAAGCTCCATAGTCCTTTGCTGGACTACGTTTCGTTACGCGCTTTTTCCATACGATAAAATCCATTATCACCGCGAAAACATCCAATGAACTCGACATTTCCCAAGCAAATTTACACCATAATGCTCCGGGATAGGCTAGAAAAAAGTTCGCCTCATTATTTCACTTAAGGCGGCGCGTCCGTTGTTGCTTTAATGAGTTTTCTCAGTTAAGGGGCTCGGGGTTGTCTCTAACGACACATTAACTCGACACCGGCTCACTTACCTTTATTAATGTGCTACAACAGAACGCGCTACAGCCTCCGCATCAGCACCATGTCATGCCAAATGGCAGAACCCCTACCAGGCCATGCTGGTCTTGCCATGCAAAAGGTGTGATACAAATCATATATCAAATGTTGTTTGGATCTAGGCTGTAATAAAATGTTTTTTCTATCCTAAGGGGTTTAGACCCCTCAGGATAGAAAAAACAAGTTAAAGGTAACTTTTTGTCTAAAACGCTGCAGACAGGAACCAAAATAATGGATATATCTGTATAATACTTATATATTAAGCCCAAATTAGTTTACTACGTAAAATTAATAACGAGTGTCAGAAAGAGGAAATATCTACAAATGAGTCTTCGGACAACATGTGTGTCAAAATAGTTCCTCGACGCCTAGTCTTACGAGGAATGTACGTGAAACCAACAAAATTTACTCTAAATACCTTACCATAATGTTAAAAAATATTTTACACACTAAACTATTTCTGGTCAATTTCATCACACATTTAAAAAAATCTATAAATGCCTAAGACTTCATTATTTATCGACTTGCTTATCCATTTCTTATCCAAAATAATCATGTATACTTTCTAAAACAATATAACATTTTCACTTGTGATACAACTTTAAGCAAATAGTTGTCAATTTTTCTTTATTTTCAACTATATAGTAGGATAATTCGGGCGAAGTTTTTTGTCGGTTGATATAGTAATTGTAGGTGTCCCTGCCAGGCTAACGCGCGCGCCCTGCCGCCGCGCCGCCGCTTCGGTGCCGCGCGGAACGGTCGCCGGTACTATTTAGTGCCGTTTCGGTTCTCTCGCCATTTATCTGCCTTCTACTTTACGCACAACTTCGTATATATGTACCTACAACCTATAGTCATGGCTTCGCTTCTTACTAGCGCTTTTATAGTTCACTGGAGTTTTTCTTTGCATTGTAATTGTCTTCACAGTAATACTATTTCAAACTAAGAGGCCTAGGAACGTACCACGACCAAATCGATGTAATTCTTTGTAAAGGTCTGGTACATAGCACTCGTAATCGTAGAGCACGTATGAAAACATGTATGTCTGAGCGAAAGAGGTGTGTTGATTTCTTACCGTATGGCGCTCTATCATCTCTGCCTAACCTTCCGGGATAGCGGCGTGTGTGTAATTCACGAAAATTAACAACTCATAACGTATGCAATAGTGCTTGAAAAATATCCGTTTATTTTGCAATGTCCGCTAAGAAACATTTTGCCAATTGGGTCAGGCCCACAAACAGCATTACTCCGGACACTGACAGTCCCTGTCTCAGCCATATTTTAAGGAAAGAGGTGACCCGAACCAACCGTGACCACCAGCAAGGACCTTGAACCGATGCACTGTAATAGCTTTTGAGGAAAAAAAATATTAGTATATATCTAGAAAAAGCACCCACTTGATTATAATGTTTAAAATATCATACGTACCTATCTAAAATCCTCCGTTGACAATTAAGGGCCTGGTACTAGCCAAATCGCAAAGTTAGACGAGGCACCCCAAGTTAACTAACTAAGTCTGACGATTATAAGTGTCATTTTTACAATATATGATTCCTTGTCTAGGAATCGAATTATTTTCGTTAATGTATGTTTCCTTTTTCTATACAAAATACATTGCGGAAACGGTGTCCATTTCCGAACTTTTTTGACTAAATGTAGAAATCTAAAAGCAAATGGAATTTTTTGTTTATGCATATATGCTGTTTTTGCTTATATCTAGAAATCGAATTACTTTCAGATTTCTAATGAGAAAAATCAACTTTTTTATTTTTATTATTATTTAAATAAATGATGGAATAAAAACATATTAACAATCCATTATCAGTCTGGAGTTCTATTTGGATTTGCTGAAGCGTTTCACTACATATTATTACATTTGTTAAAAAGTGCATTTGTATGGCGCGAGTAGTTGGCCAGTCCTAGCGCCTTAAAACGCCATTCCTTTATGGTAAAGTTCACGTTCCTTGAAGATATTTTTCCATAAAATATTTTGAAAGAATAAAAAAAAAATTAAAACCCAAAATTTCATAAATAAAAGCGATCTTCCTTATCAGAGCTGGGCGGAATCCCCGCCCGCCCTGCGCTTCCGTATAATTGCCGCCCTAAATCTTTCTGATACAGAGCACTCGACTCGTAATGCTGCGCCATTAAAATTAGATACCTTCTTTCGATATTAACACCTTTATAATTGGTTTTATGTGGTCCTTGCTTTTATATTTTTGCGTAAAAGAAACCAATTAAATCTATTTGTAAGGTTTGTAATTTTAGGATTGAAAATTCTTTTTCGAACGCCGGGGGCTAGTACCCTCAATTATCAAAATACAGAAATCTAAATGGTATTAAAAGATTCGTTACAAAAGGGACTACAAAATATTTTTTGGATTTAGATACATTTAATAGATAGGATTTTTTTTTTTTAATTTACAATATATGTCAATGTTATTCTCTTTTCAAATTATCTTAAACTTTTCAAATACGAAAAGATATATCGAAAAATAAAAAATCTAGTCCTTGAGAATTAAGAAAGTACCAAAATTATACCATTCTAATTACAATAGGATTCTAAGTTAAGTGTAGATATTTACCCCTTCCTTCCCTTACATTTTTGGTGATTTTACATATTTCGTTCGTTTCGCAATTTATCATATCGAGACGACTGTTATAGATATCGTTTTATTTAAATGACATAGACCAGGAGGTCCATTCAGGGTGAGAGTGAGTTCGAGTTCGGGAGTGAGTTCGAGTTCGGGAGTTGAGGAAATATTAACTATTTAAAAAAGTGAGTTGATATTTAGTTGCGAATTCGAACTCACTCTTACTCTGAATGGACCCCCTGACCATTGTATGTATTTGCAAATGTGTTTCTGCATTTTAACCAAAGATAAATTAACACGGGAGACAATAAACGAGATGCCGAAAAAACTCAAAGAACCGTTAATTCTAGTACGAAGAAGGCATATATTCTTATTTTTAAAAGACTTCATATAAATATACGATCGTTATTGCGATACTTAAGGACCGGAGGGAAATAATATTTGTCATATTTTTCTGATGAAAAATATTCAATGGTTTTATGTATTTAAATGATATGATTCTGGATTAAAATTAATTTAATTCACAACAATTCAGTTGCATGTCGTGTCAATTGTTTTCCTTTTTTTCTGTGCAAATATTATATTTGAAAACACACTTTTGTTTCTGTCAGTTCTACTTAGCTTTGTAAGCGTTTAACGAACGTTAATATAAAAATTGTATGCCTGCAGAAACTGTTTTCTCAAAATACTCTAATGTGGAATAAGTTCACAAGTTCACAATGCACGGAAAACATTGAAGATATGAGGCGCCTTCGTAAGACACCCATCCCAAAACTCGTTCCGACACTTCCGCCGTCCTCGACATAGATTAGAACCTTTATTTCTCGCTGCGCTACAATAACTTCGCCCCAAGAGTCGAACCTCCATTTATCACGAGCGAGCGCCATCTGCCGGCAGCGGAAGCACATTAACGCGCTTCCGAGATTCACAGATATTTCGCGATTCTATATTGTGATAAGACGACACGGTTATTGTTGGTACTAATGCGTCGGATGTTACCCCGTTGAGAGTAGCAGTTACTTCTAGTTACAGTTCGCTCCTAGTATGGCCGATGACGCCGCGTCGCGACTTTTAATCGGTTGTCGGAAGCTCTGGGGGTCCATTCAGAGCAAGAGTGAGTTCGAGTTCGGGAGTGAGTTAACCTAAAAATAGCTGGGAAATATATTATTATTTAAATAACGGAACCGTTATTTATGCTTCCAACGTATTTACGGGACAGACCAGATTTTTACCTAACTGTAATGATGTTCTAGAAGTGTGGAAATATTAACTATTTAAAAAAGTGAGTTGATATTTAGTTGCGAATTCGAACTCACTCTTACTCTGAATGGACCCCCAGTCTGTTCTAGAGGTACTACCATGGACGTTGCTAAGTTGGACTTGTTTCCCTTATTCCTCCTCATTATACCTATATCCGGAGCACCTTGTGGTTGACATTAGGCTTTTGAGAACGAACCGTTTCTCAAACTCATTTCTCTGCCGCACTGCCAGGATATGGAGCTGTCTGCCGGCGGGTGCCTTTCCTCATATCTATAACCTGGAAGTCTTCAAGCGTAATTTGAACAAGCTCGAGCAATATTACGCAAATCCGCTGGTATGATGCCTCGCTGAGCGTGGTTTCGCGAGGTGAAGTGTATTTGCCTTTTCTGAGCACCTTTGGTCCTCAGCATAGCCACCGGTCATAAAAAAACGACGTGTTATTCGGCCAAATTAACTGAAATTTACTATTAACCATGGTAGCTTAGTTCCTAATCTCTGTGGCGAGCGCATTTCAACACACCATTTACATACATACTTAGGGAGTGCCGTTCTCGCAAACCAGGTGAAAAAGACAAAACAACAAAGACACTTTTTCATGTCCATATATAATGTGAACAACACCATATAAGCTGTACAAGGCAGACGCGTTCCGAAGTCCGACAGTATGTAGGTTAAGCTAAGGGAAGACATTTAGATACTTAGAATAAATGTGCGTAGTTTAGGTACAGAAACCAGGTACCTTCAAAACAGATACAGAATTGTTGACAAACATGTTACAATATTTCTTGAAAACGACGCTGATCGCGACTGTGTTGTGTAGAGCTTTGTAACTGAAAATTAAATGTAACTACATTATTGAGAATATATTCAGATATAACAAATATCCAGATATTTTTAATAAAATAACCTATGGTAATCACAATATAAAATAATATTGCTGACATGGTCACAAAGTGTATCCAAGCCCTAAAAAAAATGTATAATAATATTAACCTATGAAAATGATGCCGTGCAGCTCAAATGTAAAATATGTAAGAAGTCAATAGAAAAATAACTCTGTCTTTAATTTCGTCTTCAAGTTGTTACTTTACAATAATGTACGACAAGATAGGTGTCGGTGTAGCAGCTGGGAGGTAGCGATGGTAAACATTATTTGACGGCCCAACAAACGGGCTCTTTGGCGTTATTGGACGTTCGTGACTGAGCGTGACAAAATCTGAGTAAAGGAGATTACTCGCAGAGCACAAAGAAAATATCTTAGTTTCAGCGTCAGCCTCCACCTAGCGATCACAGACTATATAGAGGTACTAAAAATGGTGGTGTTAATCAAATTTCGGTGTGAGGATGAGATGCTAGCGAGCTAATATTGTGATAAGTCCCTGCACTAAAAAAACTGCAACTGTTAACTGTTTTTGTACAGTTATCATTCAGTCATTTATGGTAAAGTATTTTTCATTACTATTAATGTATTACAGTTAGCCCCGATTGCACGAAGAGACGGCCGAGTTAATCAATGTTCAAAGACGTCACTTTTAATGAACCGCATGGAGTTACTTCCATACTGTCCATACAAAGTGACGTGTTTAATCGTACGTTGACGTTGATTTAGATTTTTGTCCTTTCGTGCATTCGGCCCTAAGTATTAATTGAGCCAAAACGATCGATTAATGAGCCAAAACAGTAAGTATTAAACAGTTATTTTAACCGATTGAATTCGAAACGGTTATCTTAACTGATTGAACATTATGGCTGATTACAAAATAGGCGTGCAATTGTCCAGTTTCAAGAGGTATACAATTTTTAACAGATTGAACAGTAGCTTTTCATTTAATATAAGACGTAAGTTAGAATGGAAAAAATACTAAAGCTAGAAACAGTTTTAAAACATAGGGAAACAGTAAGAGAAAACATGTATTGCGCACAATTAAAAGATGCAATAACATTTAATGTTTAAGGCTAACTGTTTTCACTCAGTTAGAGTAACCGATTTACTTAGTTTGCTCTATTTTTAACGTTGCAATATGATTGTTATTGCAATTGCAGTTAGAGTCACTGTTTTTTTTTTAGTGAGTGAGTTAAAACATGCAAATGCACACATTTAGCTCAATACTGAAACACCACTTATCTAGACGTCAGCTCCTTTATGTGTGCATACTTCATAAATGAATCCTTCAAAATATTACATGATAATTATATTTTTACACCGTTGATTTTACTTCTTACTGGAAGCGTATACTTGGATCTGTCTCTTATAGTACATACATACCGAAACTTCAAAAACAAGTTAGTGGAGCCACAAGAAAACGTAACAATGTTATATACGGAACGAAGACGTAAACACTTGTGCAGATTAGAATTATCAAGGCTTTGAACATTTTGTATGAAGGGCGAAATTGCCTAACCTACGAAAAATAATCTGTAAAATAAATGTAGCTAAAAATATATACAAAGGCGCAGGTACAGCGGCATGGATACTACATAAGTTCCGTCTCACTGCGTTCACGCTTAAATTATCCGCCCTTTGTTCGATTACAAATATTTTTTTCCAAAACATTAAGTGCGAACCATGCAGCAGAATAATTAAAATTCTGGGGGCAAATACCAATGTTAACTTTGTGATAAAAACTATTGGGAATATATCTATTTGGATCTACTTCACTAAGCAGAAATAGATTATTATTGTAGTATACATACAAGCTCACTTGGAAAGTTTGAATCACATGGTATTTTCTCAAATTTAAATTTCAAAATAGTGAAAGGCCCCCGTAGGAATAATATACTTTTTCGTTGATCTTTTTCAAAAATTTCTCCATGCATGTGGAATCGATCGTAAAGAAATAATAGTGTTTGAAGGACCTCAGGTTTTAGTGGAAAAACTGCGTTGGCAGAAGTTTTGAGCGGCTCGTAGCCTAGTGACGCGGGGACTGGCCTAGCGTACCAGAGGTCTGGGTTCAATTCCGACATGCACCACTGTCTTTCTCTTTCAGAGTTCGATAAGTGCATTTCGTCACGAATGCGAGCTGCTCCATGGTTCGGAATCCATGTAAAACTGTAGGTCCACTTCCCCTACTAGGTGGTAGGGTTTAATCCCGCCCGGGTTGGTACCATCGCATTGGATGAAAAGATGGTCGAAGCGGCAATGAAAAATTGTCCGTGTTTTCCATCCAGTTCAATGTAGCCGTGCTCATGAAGGGAAGGTCCTGTCATGGCACCTAATTCCTTCGGGAATGTGGTGTATTGGGCTAATATCATAACGGTAGTTGTGTGGTATTAGCCATCCATGTCAGGTCGCATAAAAAAAAGTGCTTTTTATAGTTTTCCAACCCTATCAATAAATTATCCAGACGGTTGGTTCTTATTTTCGTAATTTCGACGCGCAACAGGCAGGTAATGCACTCAGAATTCCCTTCTATTACGCGACGAGCATTCTGCGAGATAAGGACGATAACACACGGAGAAAGACCCTAAATATACATTCTGCTCTCCACATTCTGGGATACCTCAACCCACCTCATCGTCTTATGAATATCGTGAGATTATAAGAGATTCTTCTTAAGAGATTCGTCTTTCATGGTTTTATTGATAGGAACTTACTAGGTGGCAGTGTTAATCCTGCCCGAGTTGGTATCACCGTGTTGAATGAGCCAAGAACGTGAATGACCGATGGTCGAAGCGGCAAAGAAAATCGTTCGTGTTTTCCATCCAGTTCAATGTAGCCATGCAACATGAGGAAAGTCCTGGCAAGGCCCCAGTTCCCATGAGATGTGTTGAACGAATAATCAAGTATCAATCAATCCACGTCCAGTTATAGAAAAAGAATATGTCCTAATATAGCGAATGCTAAAGTGCGGGCGTTAGTTGGTTCTTTTTCACGCAGCAATAGAGCAATTGATTGACATGATATTTTGCATGAATACACTGAAAAAAAAAGTGCAACTATTTACGGTTTTAGTATAGTTAAAATTTGGTCATTTCTGGTAAAGTATTTCTCTTTATCTGGGAATATACTGAACTGATTTGGTTTGAACGCAGTAGGGAGCACTATCCATTATGTAAAAGAAGGATGGGGGCCCCTTTGACACTTCTCCGAGAACTTCTCTAAGAGCACAAAATATATAACAATTACTGTATTAGTACACCCACTGATTGTGAGGATAATGAGGTGATACAATTCCTCAAAAGCAGCTCACCTGAGAGCTACGTCTGTACGCTTTGTTTTTTTGATAACTTATCTTGTATCCATGTTTTATTTTTAATTTGCATAAACATTTATAAATTTGTATATCACGGATCTAAAATAATATAAAAAAATAAAAACGTACACACAAACGTACGTAGGTATCAGTTGATTAATTTAATGTGCAAAATATTAGAAAAATATTTCTTAATTTGACTGAGGAATCAGGCACGAGCCATTGGATGGAAAAAAATCACCTCATTATCCTCTTTAGTGGCCACACTCATGCCAGCATCATACGAGACTTACATGGAAGTCACCGCGCTCCCCCAGGAGACGGTGCGCGGAGGGAGCCGCCACCGTTGGAGTTATCGCTCTCTCCGGGACACAGTAGAGCCTGTCCACGCTGCTGGGAAAAACTTAGAGAACATTCTGGGGACGTATCGGAAAGTTGGGTGGAATTATTGCATGTTACGAAAGTTTTCTGATCGAGTTTCCGAATGACTGTCGTTAAGTGTAATTGTGTGAGTTGTTAACAGATCTAATGATAGATAAAATATCGATTCATTCGATACTAAGCTTTCGATAAAAACACCTTCATCCCTTGGCGTGTCTGTCCGTCTGTCTTTCCGTCATAGTGGATATGTAAAAATAAATCGTTGCATAAAAACTTTAAATGGTTTGTAATGATAATTTGTTTTAACAATTAACTAGGTTAGATTAGGTACAGAGGATGGAAAGAGGCTCAAAACTGGTTTTTCAAATGTTAGGCAAATATCAATGTGTACACTATTGCGGTAGTAACATTATAGGAAAAGAGGAGGTAATGAGCATACAGAAAGCAAAAGAGTGTTGTAGAAGTAATTATAGTTAAACTAGCGGCCCGCTCCGGCTTCGCACGGGTATGAAATATATCTGAATGGCTCCCGCCGCCCCGTCCGGCCGGTACCGCCGCAAACGCTACGTCCCGCAATTTTTAAATCTGTAATATCTTCGAAAATATTTATTTAAATCATATGCTGTAATGGGCCATATAGATCTATATTAAATCAACAATGTATTAAGATATTTAATTGGATAAGGATTAATGCTGTATTGGTTAAAATCGCTTCGAAAATTAGCCATTATTTGTCGTAAAAAGTAAATGACAATAAAATGTTATTGTGGGATATCCATAAGAGATAGAAATATACCATCGCGGAGTTTACTGTAGACCTTTTCAATGTGTACAATACTTAGTACATTATTTTGATAAATCTCGTAGGGTTCAGCCTGCGTTTGCAATGTAAGCGGAAAAAAAATATTTTTTTACGACATCACATTGGAAACCTCAAAAATAACAGTACTTCTCCACTATTTAAAGCATGTTATTATACATATAAGCCTTCCTCTTCAATCACTCTATCTATTAAAAAAAACCGCATCAAAATCCGTTGCTTAGTTTTAAAGATTTAAGCATACATGGGGATATAGGGACAGAGAAAGCGACTTTGTTTTATACTATGTAGTGATTTGACAAATCTCGTAGGGTTCAGCCTGCGTTTGCAATGTAAGCGGAAAAATTATTTTTTAAGCTAATGCATAGCTTCTATAGAGGGCCTTGAGCGCGGGGACCGAATCCAGAAATTCCGTAACGAAAAAAAACCTCACGCTCCCCACTCCGACGGGCGATGCCGGTAGCGCTACTTCACACCAGGGTGAGCGGGGCCGGGGGCGGCGGCGGGAGCGGCGGCGGGGGCGGGCCGGCATAACTTGATACAAAATGCTATGCAATAGCTTTACCGCGGCAGTCCCCGAGTGCCACACGTCTTTTTTTATGACATCACATTGGAAACCTCAAAAATAACAGTATTTCTCCACTATTTAATGGATGTTATTATACATATAAACCTTCCTCTTTAATCACTCTATCTATTTAAAAAAACCGCACCAAAATCCGTTGCGTAGTTTTAAAGATTTAAGCGAACATGGGGATATAGGGACAGAGAAAGCGACTTTGTTTTATAATATGTAGTGATAGTGATGCGGCACAAACCTTCTGTATATTTCACCAATAATTGCAATCTGTGGATGCATGCATACAGGAAATTGGCTTGCGAAATGGATAAGCGCCATCTAGTATTGAGTAGGTGCTTATATGTGTAGTCTTCAGTGATGATTATTTATGCTGCTAGCAGATGGCGCCATATTTTTAAACAAAACTACACGTACGATACGTACATATTTTTACCGTACCGTACATATATTTTAACCAAACCAATATTCTATGGCGTGATGTTTCGAATCAGTAATTTTGGAATACGTTTTCATAGAACTCAAAAATAATATTGTGGACAAAAGAGACCTATTGCATGAAATGTAAAAGTGCGTGCCACATAGGCATGATGTTTTTTTAAATCGATGAGCATGATTTATTTATTTATTTATTTATTGGTTCACATACAGGGGTATACATTACAGACATTGAAATAAAAAAAAAAATTAAAGTAATACAGCAATGTACACCCTACTACGTTGTGAACACTGCAATGATAAACTAATTGCATTGGCCAGCTAGATAGATGTATTGTGGCTGCCGCTGCCATTGAGTAAGGATGGACGGAAATGGCGACAGGAACTCATCCGTATAGCGGCAACGTTGCCACGTTTCAGTGAGATAATACACTGACGGCAGTGCCGGCCAGTCAGTTCGGTTACGGAATCGGGACGAGCAACATCGACTTTTCGTTGCACCAAATGGAGTCACGTGTTGTTGGAACCATAGGCTTAGAATGTAAAGACAGTTCAGTGGTAAAGACATACAGAGTCAACTGACGGATGAGACCAAAATCGTTTCAAATATACTGAAATATATTTTTTTATAAAAAAAAAATTCGCTGTGTAGCTTTGAAATAATGATCTGAAGTTATGTTTTAAGTTTTACGTTGAAATATTGAGGGAAAGTTAAGAAATTTGATCGACAAAGAATCAGTGGGTCACCCCTTATTTACCATCAAAGGAATACTGAACCACGAAGTAATATATAAGTCAATGACTGAACCCTAAAAAGGGTTTTTGTCTGGGTTTTTTACTCCCGTTCACTAAACAATCTATAAACGCACAGGTCATCATGCTTTCTAGAAATCATAAAGATTACAGAAAACAACATTTCACATTCCATGAGCGCGACTCCAATGTATTTATTGATAATCATTTCAGAAGTTGTATTATCGGGCGTGTGTGTTCCATCTCCCTCTGACTCGCTGTGGTGGTACTTGAGTTGACGTTGACTTTGTTCGTCTTGTAAGCGAGTGGTCAGTCTGAGTTCTCACCTAAATTGGCGTTTGCGGCAAACCGATCGACTGGCGTTTTTGGTAAAAACGTCAAACTCCATACAAGTTTTTACTAGATATTCTGTGGTTTTACATCTTCAAGCTGTCAAAGTCAAACTCGGACTTCCGATTTGTATGAAAACGCGGAGTCGACGTAAACGGCAACGTCGACGTATTTACGGCAACGTTGAGTAAGCTGTCAAATCAAGTTCGGACTCGCAAATGTTAGTTCGCTTAACGCCCACTGCGCGCGCTCTTCAATTTCTCCATACATTTCCAGTCGATCAGTTTGCCGTAACGCCAATTTAGGTGACAACTGAGACTTCGGGTACTGAGCCGGTAGTCTCAGTTCTCACCTAAATTGGCGTGTACGTAACTTCGAAGTTCCGTAAAAACGTCAAACTCCATACAAGTTTTTACTGGATATTCTGTGGTTTTACTTCTTCAAGCTGTCAGAGTCGAACTCGGACTTCCGATTTGTATGAAAACGCGGAGTCGACGTAAACGGCAACGTCGACGTATTTACGGCAACGTTGAGTAAGCTGTCAAATCAAGCTCGGACTCGCAAATGTTAGTTCGATTAACGCCTACTGCGCGCGCTCTTCAATTTCTCCATACATTTGAAAACGCCAGTCGATCGGTTTGCCGTAAACGCCAATTTAGGTGAGAACTCAGACTGACCACTCTGAGCGCGCTATGCTGCTAGCTCTATGGTTGTAACTCGGAGTGAATGATATCTTTTTTCCTATTGATTTGGTTACGTGAGGTAAGGTTAGGTTAGGTTGTGTTAGGTTAGTTTAGGTTATACACGGAATAGTTTCGTTGGCCACTACTATCCATCCTCGACGTCGCTGCTCTCCAACCCTCCGCGTCCCGCCCCCACCTCGGACCAACTACGTGCGAGTTAATCCGTCCGAATATATCGACACGGCAGACAACACAATTCAGGGATCTGACGTGCAATCAATCTAGCGGACAAAACTATACAACTATTGTACCTATGTAACTATGTACTACCTCTTATTTTTTCATGCAACTGGACATCGATGGCTACCTAGCCATGTGCCATGCCAGGACGTTCCTTATATTGCACGACTGCGTTTAACTAGATGGAAAAAAAACTTTTGACTATCATTCGTTAAATGGTACCAACTCAGGCGAGATTAACACTAACATTTAGTAAGTAGAGTAAAGAGTAAGGGTAAGAGTAAAATCAATTTATTTACAATATTACAAATTTTTTCAGTTACAAGGCATCGTTTAAAAAAAAATTATTAATATGTAATATTTAAAAAGGCTATGGCTTGATCCAGCAACGCTTACATTATTTGATACTGATACAAAGATTAATATGATTTTTCACAAGTAAGCCTGAATAGATCGCAAAGTGGAATATCTCCAAGAAAAGCGGGCCCCCTTTTTTGCAGGCTTGAACTGACAAGAAATGTGTGATGATTCCCCTACAAAACAACGATTCTCAAACTTTTAAATGAGGACAAAAAATAAAAGCTTTTCAAAATGAGATAATTCCAAATATTTCATTCTTTGTTAGGCTAGAGTGCACCATTTATGGTTGTTGTTAATGTTATTGTTTAATATTGCCTGTCTTCTTCCTTCCTACGTCTAATTGTCAGTATGTTTTCTTCTTACGTCTTAAAACGTAAGAAGGAAAAAGAGAGACAATATTTTACAATAACATACCCAGAGACCACTCCAGCATTTACCTATGTTTGACGCACTTATTAAATTATGTATACACCTGTCATTTTTGTAAGTTTTTTTTTAATATTCATAAGCAAATTTTAAAAAGAGGCTTTTACAAAGTTAGGTAATAATATTATACTCTTTCTTTTTTAAAATGGTTACTTTTACAGTTTTCTTTCTTTAATTAATGGCTCCTAGCATGATGGTCGATTTTACATACATATTAAACATTGTTGAATAAAGCGATGTACTTGATTGGTACGAAAAAGTATAGTTTGCTTTCGAAACAACAGGTCTTGTAGCAAGCCCGCATCAAAGTTTGAGAGCCTTCGATAGGATCGTTTGGGGAGGAAATAAAGGTCCGCCCTACACAACTAATCCTCCGTATTAATGGTATTGCATCCGATTCACAGGTTGAGGGAAAAAATCATCGTATTATTAGTTGAAAATGGTATGTCTATATCTTCAAATATTAATCGCGTGATTTATTTGATTTTTAAGAATCAAAGCGAAAATAAAAAAAACCGAACCCAAATATAGAACGCTCATTAAAAAGTTATGATTTACTATCAAACCTAACGAAAAATACATTTCCAAGTTTGACTATAGTTGCACGAATGGTTACCAATTTACCAATGGTTACTTTTAAAATACATTCTAGTAAAGAAAGGTATTGAAGTCACTTTTACACGTTTTTAAAGAGTAGTTTTGGCTGTAGAAGGGGTTTTAGTTTTTTAGATTTCTTTATTGATTAAATTATCTTGAGGTTTGGGCACGTTACCTACAGATGCACCTAATTTTTCTATTTTAGTCTATTATTATAAAAAAAAATTCGTGATGTTTATGTTGCCATTATTTATTCATATCTATTTGAGGTTTACCAGCGACATTTAATTGTAATATTTAGTAAATATTCTGGTCTGTACATTCATCTTAAGTATGATTTGAATGATGCTTCTCCGAACTCCACCTCTTTACCAAATAAATAAAATATTTTATTCAATGTCTAACAATGTATTTAAATCAATTCATTTTCAAGGCACCGATTTGTCAAGTCACATACATAACTTTACCTCGCTTTCCCGGAGGGGTAGTCAGAGATGTTTGAGCGCCTTAAGGTACGATCACAGCACACCTCTTTCGCTTCATCTACAGACATACATCTTTTCATACATGCTCTACGATTACCGGTGCTAAGTACCAACCTTTACGAAGAATTACATCGATTTGGTCATGGTGCGTTCTCCTAGGCCCTCCGCCACGACACTCTGCTCTGTAAATTTGTTTCGTATTTTTTTCGTTATCCATTCGTTCCATATGTCCAAACCATACACCCTAAAACCTTATGTCGTACCTTTTAACTGCCCACAGAAGATTCCAACGACACTAATTTGTCAAAATGCGACAAATGATATAATTTTAGGAACAGATGAACAAATCCACACATACCTTGCCAAAATTATAAACTTTGTGTTTGCAATGTAATGGATGTCATAAAAATAAACTTTAAAGTGATTATACTAGCCAATGCATATGGTTTAATTGCGTTAAGTATGGAATGAGAACATGAAAATAAATTATGTATAATTCCATTTAACGTTGTACCAATATAGTTAAAAAAATATTTATGAAAATGATATTTTTTGCATGGAAAAAAATGCTGAAGTCAGGTCTCAAACGTATTCTTTTTCAAATTTGCTGCTGACATTGACAGTAACTGATATCGATTTAGATATCATTTTAAAGAGAGTAAGATTATTTACAAATTTAGTTATATTTACCTTTTTAAATTTCTTTAACGAACCAATAAAAAAACCGGTTTCACACATTATGCGGGTTGGCCACATTTAGAAAGAATTATTCCGAGCTGCTCTAACTAACGTTGGGCTCTGGCTATCTCGATTTTATCGCAAAAAATGGTCCAAAATGTTTAGGTATTAGGATGCTCTTAATATAATAATATATCTCCACTCTGGACACCCTTTCTCAAGCTGCACCGCCTACAAGTGCACAGGCGCCCCCTCTTACCTCTCGCTCGCGCAGCAAGCACCCCGCATCTGCCGTCTCGCTCGCACACTGCACTGCAGAATGCGAAGGTTGCAACTAGTTTAATCAAACGCGATGTAATTTATGATCCGTGCAACATGTCGGGGAGTGTATGAGGGCTATTCGCATTCAGTTTTATTTTAGAAAATGTGATATCAGAAATGAACAAATTGAACTATGATGTAATATCAATATAGCAATCAATATTATTTGCAGTGTATAAAGAAAATGTATCGTGCCGTAAGTCGTATCAAAATTTAAGAAATCCAAACGGCACAGCCAACAATCGAATTTTTTTTTTGGTATTATGCAGTATGCAGCCCTATTTTTTTATTTTAGAAAAATCTCGTGCAATGGATATTCACATGATATTTAATCTAAGGAAAAAGAAAACAAACTCATATTTAAATAATATTAACATTAAATTTATAAACATTTCAATTACAAAAAGATTTTTGGTTATCTGTTTAAATGCAAGGGCGAAATTTTTAAATGTTGGTCAAATTCCAATGTGTGGCGTCAAGAGTGATGTACCTGTTGAAAATTATTTTTTCAAATGTTAAAAAAGTGCTAATTCTTAAAGATGAACTAAAGAAGAAATTAATATAATGTTTTTTTTTTTTGTTTTGGTAAGTAGTAGCGAAACTTTTGTGCACGTGCTGTATTCAATCCCCAGTTTGATCCAGCTTCGGTCTTTCAGTGTTTCTAACCTCCCACTTTATTAATAAAAAAATATGAATGTGTGACGCAACGGTTATAAGGGAATAGCCCTGCTAAATCTTGGCGCGAAAAGAGGGTGGACCACGTGGTTAAGACCATTTTCATCTTAAGGTGAAGGGCGGCGCACCCTCGCACTGCCCTGCGTACCCTCGGAACTATCAAACTGTTGAGGAAAATCGGACGATTTGTCTGAAGAAATGTGAAATGGGCCGGTTTTCATTGATTAGTCATTATTTTCAGGCATACATGGGAAGGAGCGAAGGCAGAAAATATATAAGTGTACCGCAACATATCTAATTTATATTAAATACAATTGCTTCTATCATTTTCCATCAGGTGTGTTGAGAAATTATCCATTCTAATTTTAAAAGCATAGCCGGGGGCTGCAGACAGTTTTTAAATTAATTTAATATTATTTCAAAGAAATCGCTGCATGATGCCCTTTTTAAGGGTTCCGTACCCAAAGGGTGCTAACGGAACACTATTAGTAAGCCTCCGCTGTCCGTCGGTCGGTCCTTCCATCATCCGTCCGTCCGTCCGTCTTTCACAGCGCTATATCTCATGAACCGTATTGGATAGGCAGCTGAAAATTTTACAGAGTGTGTATTTATTTTGCCGCTATAACAATAAATAGATAAAATTTAAATATAATGAAAAATAAAGGGGGGATCCCTTTATTAGGGACCCCCATACAAAGAACGTGATTTTTTGGGTTAAATCTACTACGATGTTACGGAACCCTTAGTGTGCGGTTCCGACTCTCACTTGGCCGGTTTTATTCCGTGGCTCCGCGGTTAAATAGTGGCTCCGACTTTATCTTTTCGAGACTTTGCTTTAATTATGCGCTGCTCAAAAACTAGTTAGACGGTTTTTATCTAGATAAAATGGGGAAAGTTGGAGGTAGCTGAACCCCTCAGAAACGCTTTATGAGTTTGGCAAATAAACTAGATTAAAATATTGAAATGAAGGGGAACTTCTTATGAGATGTGAAATTACTGCTTGGCTCATTTAGGGTTGTCACAATTATCTGTTAACTGGACCTAATTGACAACGGAGAGTAGTATTTATTGTATCACACTTATCTCACGGCATGAGTCCATCATACAAAATATTTATATGTAATAAATGTTGCCTGTCAAAATATAAGTGAGAAAAAAATGGTCTCGAATAAAGTAAATGTTATTTATTATTGTCATTGTGAAACGTAATGTTAGAGCCCAATTCTTTTTGTTTTTATTTACTGTAAATGGTGACCATAAATACATTTTATTTGGACTTTTTCAGTAATATACGTTAGAATTCGCATAAATACTTTTTAACGAATTCCTTTTATCTGCTCAAAACAATTTAATTTTAGTTACGTTTTAGGGTTCCGTACCCAAAGTATGCCAACGGAACCCTATTACTATGTCTCCGCTGTCCTTCCATTCATGCGTCTGTCACAGGGCTGTATCTCATGAATCGTAATAGGTAGGCAGCTGAAATTTATACAGAGTGTGTATTTATTTTGCCGCTATAACATAAAAAAGGGAAAATATAAAATAAAGGAATACGATGGTACGGAATCCTTCGTGTGCGAGTCGGACTCGCACTTGTCCGGTTTTTACTTAATCGACTCGTATGCAAAGAATGAAAACCTCAACCCAAAGATGAAATGGTCGCTTTCATAAAAATACAAAACATGCACCTTAGGTCGGATATAAATCAAATGATATGACATTTCTTTAGAAAATTTCATGGCTACGGGTTTTGGCACAACCCTAATAAAACAGATGGGTTCGGCCAGGCGCAGGGGTTCCGTAGGAGACGGCGGCAGCGGCACGTGGCGACCGCGAAACAAACCTTATTTCATTAAAATTGGCCCATCTGCCCTCGTATCGTAGAGGTGGCTCGTCTACCCCCCATCTCGTGAGACTAGCCGATATTCATTTCACTCTAGGCTACATTTTCCTTCCTTAGTTGTTGATGCAGCTAGCAGAGCAAACGTGGACTTTTACCGATATTTTAATTCATGTGTCAATGTCATCACAACCTCCATACCACTGGAGAGGGAGGATGGAAAATAAATTGTATGGGAATCCGGCTGCGCGTCGTATTCCACAGTCGAATCATCGCCACCGCGCGCGAATATATTCCAAAAAATAGCGTTCGTCAACACCGTTCCCACCCTCACAAATCCTCTAATACGTCTGCGACTATGAAATTTATTTGTGCTCTTATGGGTATTACAGAGTTACTTAAAAAACTTTTCGGTATCTCCACAAGATTGCCAGCTATGGCATTTACGTTTAAGTTTGATCGTTAGTTTTTGAAAATTGGAGGCAGCGGGTCCCATTGTAAGCGCACTCGATGCCATATCTCCTTCGTTTTTATCTATGCTCCACAAATATGCAGAAAAAAAACCGGCCAAGTGAGAGTCGGACTCGCACACGAAGGGTTCCATACATTGATTTATATATTACTTGTTCCATTGTAGGTTGTTATATTTAGTATTGTCTTTATTTCCGTTGTATTTAAGTAAAATATAGGTTGCCCATAGACAACTGTCTATGGCTGAAAAAAGAAAAAATATGAAAAAGCCAATCAAGAGAGGACACACTAGTAGTCTCAAATTTCGAAACGTTGCCATGGGAATGTGACAAGTTTGGAACATTCCGGAAAATAAAAATAAAAACAGGAGAATATCACTGAACTGAAAATGAAAATATTGGGTTCAGTTCGACTCCCGCGCCCGTACAGACCAGAGCTCCGTTGAGAGCTTTCATCGCGTTTTTGCAGCGCCATCTTGAAGGAATCCCCACCAATCGGAATGGTGTGAGGATCTCGCCTCTGGCCTTCGACGCAGCTGCACCCTGAGGGAAGTCCTCCCGCGAGTGTCCGCCGTGTCCTCGACACCAGGTGGTGTGCGAGTCAGATCACGCGGCCCGTGAAAGACATTATGCCTCTTTGACCAGGTTCTCATAAGAGATCAAGTGTAGAGGCTGTGCAGTTTATTCCGGTGGTGTTTGGAGTCAGCCAGTTGATGAGAGCGGAGTTGGAGCAGGGAGCCTGTAGCCGTCCGACCAGTTCCAGTTTCATCTGAGGAGCGGGACGAAGACCCTACAAACGAGACCGGCGGTAGGACTAGAGCTTCATCGGTATGTCGCATCAACCTAACAGTTTTACACTTCTGTTTGTGCAATGATAAACTTCAATAAACATCACTTCACCTTCATGCTCTGTGTTTGAATATTTCCTCAAAAGTCCTCTCCAAGCAGATGCATAGATTAGGTAGGGTTTGTACGTGTTTTCTTCCGTAGCTTCGACCCTGCACCCTGAGCTTCCGACTGAGCGACCCGAGGCATCGAGATTGAGGAATGCTCTACACGTCACCTGCATTTCCTAGATATCTAGCAAGTCGCCGTGGAGGAGACAAAACCTTTACATCGTCACTCATCACTCACTCACCACCTTCTACGCACCACACACCACACCACATCCAACGAACCCTACATCATACCATCGTAAAAGATTAAACACGAAAAAATCACTTTTGTGCCCCCCTTTAATTTTAATTATTTTTAAATTTATTTGTTGTTATAGCGGCAAAATATATACACACTCTGTGACAATTTCAGCTGTCTATCTGTTATGGTTACTGAGATACAGCCCTGTGACGGACGGACGGACGGACGGACGGTGGAGGCATAGTTATAGGGTTCCGCTGGCACCCTTTGAGTACGGAACCCTAATTATTCATATTTTTAGTTTTCTAATTTTTGATAATTGAGACACCTGTTATATGCCCAGGACACCGCATTTCCGAAAAAATTAGGTACCATGCCAGGACCTTCCCTTTATAAGCACGGCTACATTGAACTTGATGTAAAACACGGACATTATTTCATTACCGCTTCGACCATCTTTAATGCAATGCGATGGTACCAACCCGGGCCATCTTAACCCTATCGCCTAGAAAGCAAGGGGACCTACAGCTTCACATGATTTTTCAACCATTGAGCATCGTGTAAAGCTCGTGGCTAGGGGCTGAAGGAGTTGCCTTTCATGCAAGAGGTCTGGCTTTAAATGCTTGCCTCGGTTATGGACCACATTCTTTATCTGTTCGTTACTAATGCGAGCTGTTACATGGTTGTAAAACTGTAGGTCCCTTTTCTCTACTAGGTGATAGGGTTAAGTCCGCCCGGGTTTGTACCACCGCATTGGATGAAACTATGGTCGAAGCGGCAGTGAACAATTGTCCGTGTTTTCCATCCAGTTCAGTATAGCCATGCTCATGAAGGGAAGGTCCTGGAATGGCACCTAATTACTTCGGGAATGTGGTGAATTGGGTTAATATCAATTGCGGCAATTGTGTGTGGGTCATTAAAACCAACTTGAGAACACGAAATAAGCGTATCCAAGTAGTATAGAGAAAGAAAGTGGTGCATTAACGGGGGGGTGGAGAGGGGTTGAACCCATGACCTCTTGCATGAGAAACCAGGTTACTACAAGACACTCGAACTACACATCCAGAGGTAATGTGCTAGGTGCCAAATACATTTCTGGTGTATTGCAATGTAAGATGTTTTACGTCACCGATTTTACAACGCGTGCATAATCGCAACAATGAAATAAATTCTCACTATTATCTCATCAACGCATGTCAAAACAATTCAGTTTGAAATTGATTGCATCGAGGGTGTCTGAGATGACAATCTGTGTAGTATAGGAGTGGAGTGGGCGGTAGGTGGGTGGTGAAGGGAGCGCAGGGGTGAGGAGGAGATAGAGATCACGTGACAACGAAAATAAATAACTTCCGGGTTAATTAATTAACTCTTAGATCAGATTATCGCGGACTACGTGCCACGTACTAGATCGTTTGTTGAAAACAAAAGTCGGTTTAAGCTGGCCCATCCCGCTCATCTCCCCATACAAAAGGGGAAAGAAGATCACGCCTATATTTCTTGTCAGAGATCCAAAATTTTGCTCAAAATAGATTTATTTGATCGAACTAGATGTCTGATGACCATTGGCATTGTAAAATTGTGTTTGGTTTCTAAGTTATAAGGTCCGAAAGTTCGAATTTTTCGCGCGTTTTATACAATAACTTTGGAGGTGGATTACGCAATGATAAAGTAAGAACATCGTAAAAAGATTAGTCATCAGACATAGCTTATTTAATCAAGATTTATGGTCTTTTTGGTTTTTGTTAGATTTTTTACTACAGCGGTCGTGGTTTACTTTTAGCTATAAGTCGTTTTAAAATTAAAATTTTCGTAAATCTTACCAAATCATACACTATGCACATTGTCTTTTTTGTGGACATGTTGCATCTTCCTCATCACGGAGACTGTCTTATTCTTTGAAACAGAGAAGGTCCCAGAGCGCAACAGCACGGTTTTGTACCGTGCCCGCGAATGAGTTAGGCCCGCCGGGATGGGCCACCTTAAGAGCCTACATTTTAAAATGTAAACGCCCTTTTATTTACTTACAAAGCTGTCGCGCAGCTACTGTCAGGAGAAACCTAGTATCTACATCAAAACATATCCGATTTAATGATTTTTTCTTGAATATATTTTTAAATCCTATTAGATAGTCCGTTATGTTCTCCTTGATTAGTTTTTCTCGTAAATGACTGAGTTAAAAGTAGTTTGATGATGCATAATTTTTAATTCAAACTCATTTCAGTAAAAAAAAGACTGACAAAATATAAAAAAATAATAGATTACATACTGGTTAGATGATGTTGTTAGCATAATTTAAACCAAATATCTTTAGAAATGGAGTAGGAAATATCACATTTGATCTAAAAAAAACTGGATAGTCTCGACAACAGCGCCAACTAGCGTGCTCAATTATAGCTAATAATAATTCTGGTTATCCCATAGCTACAATAACAAAAAAACATCATAATCGGTGTAGCTGTATAGGAGGAAAATAATTAGGAACAGACACAATACAACTTCAAAATAAATTATGTATTTGCGCCCTGAATATTACATAGTAGTAACACAGAAGTAAAACCATAGGCTCAGAATGTAGAAGCACAGCGCGCTATGCTAGGTCTATGAGTAAAACACATTTTTTGTAATCGACATAATTTTTTCTAGACAAAATCTAATTGTACGAGTATATATTTAATAATATAATATGACCAACGATTCAATGAATATGATAATACATATGCATTATTTCTTAAATTAATGTGTTTTCGCATCATGGTCGATTCTAAATCCGAGTACATATCATATTCGTTAAAAAAAGCCACGAACTTGCTTGTACGAATAAGTATATTTAACCATCAACAGATAACATGACCCAGGAATAATTTATGAACGCGAAAACGTTTTCTGAAATAATTATAAAATAATGGAAGGCTAAATTGACTTGACAATATAGCTTAGACGTCCTCTAGACAGGTCTGTTAGCTGACGCTGCCTGCTCTGCAGTCTGCGCAGCTATTTTGTCAAATTAACTCGACGAGAAGTTCAGAAGTTAGCTACCCGCTTGTGGCTGCGCTCGCTCTCCGCGCCCGCCACAGCTGTGTTCCCACCGCCGACAACACAATCGCCTCTGACACTGTCAAAACTCTACACGATGTTAACGGAGGTATGGCTCAAACTTTAACCAGGTATTCTTTGGCAAATGGGTGAATAAAATGTGTTGTCGACTTGAAAAAATATTCGTCCTCCTCGTACATTTTGTGTGTAGGTATTTACAACAATGTATGGGGACGGCGAATTTTTACTCCAAATATCCCAAGCATACCTGGTTAACGTTTGTACCATACCTCCGTTAACACCCTGTATTCTATATAACTAGTGTCATCGAACATGGTAGGACGCGAGGAACGTTCGCAACTTATTTATATGACGACAGCGTAGCCACGAGTTAGTGGAAAACCGTCTAATTGTAGTTAAGTCGCTTACGAACTCGGGACGCGCAACATCGGATGTTTGTTACACTAAATAGCGTCCTGTGTAGTTGTTACGTGTTCTTATGTGCTATACCATCGCATTGGATGAAACTATGGTCGAAGCGGCATTGAACAATTTGAGTCCTTCCATACTCGCTGCCTAGTAATGAATGAAGTAGTTATAGAATACGACACGGTTTTATGATATCTACTTTCAACTAAACTAGTATTATAATGAAATGAAAGTTTATATTAGAGAATTCTTCCACTATTCAGGACATATAACTAAACATAATACTCTCTTTGGGCTCATGTTTTCGGCGAGAAAAATGTATTGCTTCCGACAAGATTATGACGAGCAACACGGTTGCAATGAGGTAACTGGCTATCTATTTAAATTAAATGTTGATAAAATAACTGACGAATTCAATGTACCAGCATCTCAAATAGAAGCTATAAAAAGATGGATGAAAAATTAAGAGGTGTGGGCTGAAACATTCAATACTACTTTAATACAATAATACTTTACTCATTAATAAATAAACAGTTTAACTTTGGAACACAAACCTGATAAAGATATTATTTAAGGACGTAGAAAAAGCTATAATTATTGTTATTAACTGTTATAAAACAATAGCGTCCGAATCAGCAAAATTCAAATGTTGGTGTTTTTATGAAATAAAGAAAAATCTAATAAAATGTTATAGTTATCAAACAGCTAGCTTATACCGAAACTGTGTCGACTCCCGGCGATGCAGCATCGAGTAGGCGGGCACAGCCGCCTCGCCACGGCGGCGGGCGGCGAGGGATGACGTAGAGCCTTCTCCACCTGCGAGCACGTTTCCCCTTACAGTTCTTATTTATTTTGAAACATCTGTCTGCTTCTAATATATTTTCCGCTCTCATTCCTTATTTTTTGTCGAGGAATATGATAAATGCCCTAGATGAAATGAACGTATTGCGTAATGGAAGCATAAGTGAGTAGGGCATTATATCTGATCTGATAATAATTATTAAGTATTGTTTTCTTAAGTAAATTGACTGAATTCTATCTTTTTGGCTGTCGCTTGGCTCTTTGTTACTAACAAAATAAAAACGACTGGTCGCAGTCTTAGGTGGTTTATATAATACTAGCTTCGGTACCGGGCACCGCTCGCGCCAACAACGAAAATAATAATTCCGAAAAAAAGTGGCCTACACTGCCCTCCTTATTCAAAAGGCGGTAACTACATATAAGGGACATATGTACTTACCGCCTTTTGAATAAGGTCCGTATATCACTTTTAGAATCATAAACCCTCTCTAATAAGACAAAAAACACGTCTATATGTTGCTTCTTTGCGTGAAAGAAGTAAAAACTATCATTTTTAATATTGATGGGGATGCATACTCGTTGCTGTAAGAATTATGTCTTGGTTGGCAGTAAATAATGTTGGTCGACTACGGGCCGCTTCGTAGCGTGTCGTATTCACCGTAGTGTCTTCAAGTCCAGGCCAGCCTGCGGGGTTAAAATAGTAAATAACTCGTCCGGTGAACAGTGGGTGGACAGGCGAATAGTGATTTCATCTGACGTTTAGTTGCATTCGTTCCGTGCCATGTTGTGAATTTCCGTTCACTTGGCCAAATAACACGTCGTTTGACAGTTAGCATGCTACGAATTGCAACTAAACGTCAGATTTAATCACTATCTTTCCTTTTCACACATTATTCACCCGGCGAGTTAACCTCTCGTGGCAGAGTAGTGGGAAACAACGTCGTAGGTGGAGAAACCTCCACAAGGAGGCTGTGGGGAGGCTGATATATTGCAATGCAGGAAAAGTTGTTTTCCCCCCGTCGGAATGGCGGCGCGCCAGTAGTCCGCGCGCCGCGCCAGAGGGCGCCCGCGTGCACTTTCCCGCGCTTTTCAGTTTCCGTCGCCCGGGTCACTGAAAGCGACACGTGTATTGGACTTTCGGAACGGACTCGATTGGATTTGTGGTGAACCAATGTTGAATGCAGTGTTGTCTGAACAAGGGCGAGTTTGTGGAGAACAATGTGTATGGTTTTGTGCGGGAATAATGCGACCATTCTACTATCGTGAAAAAAATATATAAAGTGTAAGAAAAATTTAGCTACTTATTTGCTATGAAATGATGACCGTTCACTTTAAACTAAATAACCCAATACTTACTTACATGATGTTAGATTTCAGTATTTTAAAAGGTGTCACTTAGATAGGTATATTTTATTCTTGTCTGCTACTCCATTTAAAAAAATATGTTACGTCAATACAAATTAAAATGGTGTTCTCTCGGCAAAAAACAAACAATATTTTCAACATTGGTTATGATTTTATATTACTGCGTATATAAAAAAATATTTCAACCACGGAAGTAAAAAACAGACCTTCTTAATGCAGTTCACGAAATAGCGGAAAGCGGGTAAATTTATTTGTGTCATATTTTTCCTTCGCACAGTTTCCAAGCCAGCCCCCTCCAGCGGCGCGTCTTACCCTGAGGAGGGGTAACTTTAGACATTTGCGGCGCTTTGGGTATTTTATGCGTTGAACCACATCTGCCGTTATCTAAGAAAACGGGGTCACTGGGGTGTTACGAGCCTGGGATTTCCGGCTCTGGAGAAAAGTAGAAAATTATAGCGCTCGTAGAGAAATTTAACACTTATTTTTTCGTTTCAGAGGTTGGTTTTTTTTTAAGTTTCAAAGATATTAAAACGATTACAATATTTGCATATAATCTACAGTGAAACTATGACACATTTTTTAAAAAAGAGATACAATTCACTAATTAATCTACTATAGAAATAACGAGCGCCGTGGCATTGTAGTTAAGCAAACCCTTGGAGTGCCAGAGAGGTAGGTTCAAATCCAATTGTATTTACGAGCATTGTTAGCGGCTCTTTAGGACAAGAATAGCTCAGTTTGAGGAAACATAAATGAAATCTCGAAAGTTTGCAAGGTATCTTTCGGAATTTTGTCTTTAGAAAAAATAATTGTGAATACTAGTCTCTATACAAGTAAACCGATCGCACCTGCCGAAGGCCAAAAATTCAGGTTATAAGCCTGTAATCATAGTTATAATCAGTTTTTAAAATATGTCTGATAGCATAAAGTTCATAATGAAGGATTATGAAGTGACCATAAATTTACCAGTAAAAAGATTTTCCTATTCTATAATGTAGGTTGTTATCCATGAAATGCTATGAACGCATCAATTTTCATCCCGGCATATTTTTACGACCACTTCGTCATACCAGATGTTGTATCATATTTTCAGCGAAATACTCTCTCGCAGCAAACATCTCTTATCTTTCTATTTATCTTAAAGCATTTTCTTCGTTCCCTTCGCATGAGAAATAGTATATGGATCTGTATTTGCACCATAAAATATTCAGAAATGTTTAGTTTAACCATCAATTTGAGTTTAATAGCGTATTAGCGTATTAATTTATTGACATAAATCATTGCTAACAAAAATGCCTGAGCGAGCGATTAATACGCGAAAACAGTGCCATCTGGTGGACAGAGAAGGCATTATATCGATTAGAAATTTAGTGAAAAAGTAGTTAACTGATGCCATCTACTGGATTGCTGGAAAGGTTGGTTTGAGCAACGCGGATGTATTCCGACGATCTCTGGTTCGAATACTGCTATAGAAAACATCCAAACAAAAAATGTCTTGCTCGTTTTTTTTTTATTTGAATATAAAGCTTCTGTACATTGTCCATTTAGCACGTACATGAAAATAATATTTGGACCACTTGGTCCGGTAAGTTTGAAAATAATAATAGATTAATTTGTACGACCAATTATATATTTGTACAGAGCAAACTCTTTCTCATGATACAGCCCAGCAGGCCTATTCCTGGAATTCCGTAATCAGCAAACAGGAGTCCTGAATGTCGAAAACTGCTTTTATCGAGATTTTCAAAGCGATTTTCTCGACGAAAAGATTCCGGAGCACATTTTTTTTAATGAATCAATGTTTTTAGACTCAGAATTCCTGATCCCTGATTACGGAATTCCAGGAATAGGCCTGCTGAACTAGTTTGGGAAAGAAGAACTAATGCAAAATATTCCCATTCTCAATTTAAATAAATTTATTAATATTGGTTTTTATTGTTATAAGATCAATGATATCTAATGATTAGAAATGATGATATGATTATAAATTTAATGAAACGACAGGCGAATTATAAATTGGTTAAAAGGTCCGTGGATTTTCTTCGACCATTGTGCTGTTCATATTGTTGACCTTTAAAAAGTCGTATCATAATATGAATTTACAAATAGATACTCAATATCCGTTATTAAACTAGTAAACATAGTTAATCATACCCTTTAATTAGCCAAAGGCTTGAATTAGTCACGCCATCTAGCTTAATGTGAGTTTTTTTTTTTATGCGACCTGACATGGATGGCTAATACCACACAACTACCGTTATGATATTAGCCCAATACACCACATTCCCGAAGGAATTAGGTGCCATGCCAGGACCTTCCCTTTATGAGCACGGCTACATTGAACTGGATGGAAAACACGGACAATTTTTCATTGCCGCTTCGACCATCTTTTCATCCAATGCGATGGTACCAACCCGGGCGGGCTTAGTACCATGCAGTAGTCATATTGCAAGGTGAGGCCTACGCCAAGCAATATCCACGGAAAGCGCTAGGATGAGTCACGATGGGAATAATTCAGTGTGCGACGAGATGAGTTTGTGCGCGGAATAACAATGGCGGCTTACTGCGACAATATTTACCCGCATTTTTGGGAAAAAGGGGAATAATTTGGGGAAATGTGCACGGCTTATGTGTCAAGCTTTATTTAGAGAGTATGATTTATTTTGGGCTGACTGTAACATAATTAGGCATGGAGAAGATTTGTGCTATTAAAGGTAAAGGGAAGTAACAAAAACTGGCCAAGTGCGAGTCGGACTCGCACACGAAGGGTTCCGTACCATCAACACCAAAAAATCACGTTTTTTGTATGGGATCCCCCTTTAATTTTTATTATTTTTTATTTTACCTATTTGCTGTTATAGCGGCAAAATAAATACACACTTTTTCTAATTTCAGCTCTCTAACTATTACGGTTCATGAGATACAGCCCTGTGACAGACGGACGGACGGACGGACGGACGGACGGATGTACAGCGGAGGCTTAGTAATAGGGTTCCGTTTTCACCCTTTGGGTACGGAACCCTAAAAACTAGACACTCAATAAGTTCTCAATAAATCTCTCGAAGTGTTCTATGGGCAATAACAAGAATTCTCCTGCAGTCCCTGTACCAGATCACTCTTCATTCAAATCATATTCGTTGGAAAAAGCGATGTAGGCACTTACTTAGCACGAAAAGTTTGAAATGGAAATATAAATAAGTTTTGGCCTCGGCAGATCTGTGGCGTTTGATCTTAAGGTTAAGCAACACTGGGCTCGGTCGGGTTCTGGAGGGGCGACCCTTAGACTGTTTAGGCTGGCCGTGGTACGGATCCCAAATAAAACTTTACGTCCCTTTCATTACGGTCGGAGGGTTAATCCCGCCGGGTTGGTACCATCAAATTGAATGAAAGACGAGATGAAAGATGGTCGAACCGGCAATGAAGATTGTCCGTGTTTTCAATATAATTCAAATCCCTTCTAGTTTATGCACCACTTTCTATCTCTTTCTGAATTGGATAAATGCTTTTCGTAACGAATTCTAGCCGTCTCAGGGTATGGATCCATGTAAAACTGTAGGTCCTCTTCCCCTACTAGGTGGTAGGGCTAAACGTGACCGGATTCATACCCTCGCATTAGATGAAAATATAGTCGGAACGACTCTGAAAATGTCTCCGTGTTTTCCCTCCAATTTAATATAGCCGTGCTCATAAAGGGAAGGTCCTGGCATGGTACCATGGCATATCTTTTGAACTGCGGCACGTTGGGCTAATATCATGACGGTTGGTGTAGTATTAGTCATCCATGTTCAGTAAAAAAAACATTTAAGGACAAAAGCACTAATTCTCAAGCCAGGAACTGAGCACGGTTACATTTGATAATGTACCCACGAGGCTGTAGTCAGTTTCTCTATTTATCTTTATTAAGATGATTATACATACTAGCCAATGCGTATGTTTTGATTGCGTTAAGTTTCTGAACCTTATTTTCACGTTCTCATTGAACATGAAAAAAATATGTATAATTCCATTTAACGTTCTACCAATATAGTTAAAAAAATCTTTTAGAAAATGATATTTCTTGCATGAAAAAAAATGCTGAAGTCAGGTCTCAACCGTATTCTTTTTCAAGTTTGCTGCTGACATTGACAGTAACTGATATCGATTTAAATATCATTTTAAAGAGCGTAAAATTATCTACCAATTTAGTTCAGGTTATGTTTACCTTTATTAAATTACTTTAACGAAACAATAAAAAAAAACGGTATTACGAATTATGCGGGTTGGTCACATTTAGAAAGAATTATTCCGAGCTGCTCTACATAACTAAGCTAGACGTTGGGCTCTGACTATCTCGTTTTAATCGCAAAAAATGGTCCAAAATGTTTAGGTATGAGGTGCTCTTAAATTGTAGCTTTTATGAAAATCAAGGAACCCATTTTCCCCGAGCAGGAAACGGCATAGCGTCGTGCAGCCAAATCTTTGTTGAAGCCGGCCTCACTGTGTCGCGCCCCACATCGGCGGTGCGCAACATTTTGTTTTTGATTAAACAAATTGCCCGCGCCAGTTTATGTCTCCCCGGCGGCGGAGCGGGGCTGGAGGGGCGGCGGTGCGGGGCGCGGGGAGGGAGGCACCAATTGACATTTCCCGTGGCCCTTTTTGCCGTTTGCCACTTCACGCCGACTTCACTGTAGCGCTTGGTCGCCGCGTACAAGTTCACTGCTTCGATTACTAGCGCGGGAACCTGCTTATGGGTGTGTAGGATTGTAGGGATTGGACGTAAAATGTAGTGGCTCTCTGAGCTGTGGACCTCGCGAGTCTCGTCTTTTTAAACATTTGAAATTTTTGAGAATTTTTCTTTAAAACTGGCTCGAATAAAAAAAACTAGAAAATTATCGAACCCGCTCACAAAATGTCACGAGAATCGGTTGAGTCGCATTTCTCAAGCTATTTTGTCCAATCTGAAATGGAGACGTTACGCTCGTGCTTCGGTCAATAATCGAAAAGACTGCCACAACAAGCTTTAGTCCATACTAACATAAAGGAAAATTATACACATTTTTTCTTATTCATTTTTAAATTATTAAAACTATCTTGATCAAATAGGTCTTGCTAATTGCGCCAATCAATAAACTACACTTGGTATAATCTACGGACGAGTAGTTTATTATTATTCACTTCATCATCCTAAAAAAGTAGTAATTGCAGTAGGTGGATACATATACCTAATAATAAATTAAAATTTTATTCTTCTTCTAATATACCATAAATGGAATTTAAGAATAATGTACAATTTAAGAATCAGCAATGATGAACAATACGGTCAACATCGAAGTTTTATGGTTAAGCTAACTGCTGTGCAAAAGTACATAACGTTTAAGTACATAAACGCTGATTCCCAGGAGGAGTAGGCAGAGATTACCAACGCTGTTCTAGATATTCATTTCTTCGACTCATTCGCCTTGCATTATGTCGCGACGCATAACGATGTAAAGATAGCTAAATGCGCGGACCGCTCCATGGCTGCAGCGCAGCGCAGGGGCTTCTGTTTAATTGCTCCACATAACATTTCTCTGTCGGACGATTCAGCGGAAAATATCAGCGCGAAGATTTTTATTTGGCTGACGGATCACTTTTGACCCCTTTGCTCGTTCGGTACGGCAGTTTTGTATTTTGCAGTTCATATTTTCCACGTTAAAGGTCTGATGACCTCTCTGCGGCATAATATTTTTGGTTGTTATATTGGTTGGGGAAAAAGTTTCTTCGCATTTTTTAAGAAAATTCAAAACATTTTTTAATATGGTTTATTTACATTTAACTAAAGTATGTAGGTACCATTTTGTTCGATAACTTTTTGCCATCTTGTAGGTAGGGACATGATCCCATTGCTATAGAAATATTGGGACTTCTGATCAATATACCGCGACAAGTGGTTTTGGCAGTCCTCTCGTGATGTTAACCTGACACTGCCTAAAGAATTCTGAAGAGACCTAAACAGGTGGAAATCTGAAGGTGCAAGGCCAGGACTATACGGCGGATGCATTAACACCTCCCAGCCAAACTCTCTTAGTTTTTGCTGAGTGGCTAAAGATGTGTGAGGTCTAGCGTTATCATGATGAAAAACCACACCCCTTCTGTTGATTAATTCCGGCCGCTTTCTCTCAACTTCTTGCTTTAATCTCATCAGTTGTTCGCAGTAGAGTTCAGAATCGATGGTCCTGCCTGGTGGTAACAGCTCATAATGAATAATGCCCTTCCAATCCCACCACACACACAGCATCACCTTGTTGCGAGTTAACCCGGGTTTCGCCACAGTCTGTGAAGCTTGACCGGCCTTTGACCACGACCTTTTTCGCACGTTCTTGTCGTACGTGATCCACTTTTCATCACCAGTTATCAGCTTCTTCAAAAATGGTTCGGTTTCATTACGTTCTAATAAAGAATCACAAATGAGTACACGGTTCATTAGGTTTCTTTCAGTGAGCTCGTGAGGTACCCAAATATCGAGCTTTTTTGTGTACCCAGTTTTTTTCAAATGCGCCAAAACTGTTTTGTGGTCAATTCCTAGTTCTTCAGCTACGTCGTAACTACTGATATGCCGATCTTGCTCCATTTTTTCAAAAATGGCATCCATTTTATCCGTAATAGGGCGACCAGAGCGACGTGCATCTTTGACATCAAAATTTCCGGATTGAAAACGCTTAAACCAAATTTGTGCTACTCTCACAGACACTGCACTAGGTCCATAAACATCGCAAATTTTTTTCGCGGCTTGCGTTGCATTTTTACCTTTTTTGTAGTAAAATTTTAAAATGTATCGAATTTCTTCATTAGATTCACTCATTTTGACAGTACGAAAAACAAATGAGAATCACACATTTTCCTAATTTGAATTTGGAATTATGTTCTTTAAAATTTAAACTTTCAATGATACCAAAACCAGCCAGATACAAATAGTATAGCCAAAGAGATTTTATTACAAGTTCATACATACTATAATGCGAAAAGACTTTTTCCCCGACCTATTATATAAGTCGAAATTATATAGAAGGAACTGTTTTGTATTTCTCGTTGTTCGTAATGGGCACATTGGGGCAAGATTTGATTTAAAGGTATCATTTTTCTCGTTATTTTAGGCATACCCCGCCAGATGTCAACAATATCTGGTTAATGGTCATTTTAAAATTAAAATAAAAAAAAATAAACAGATAGGTCTAAAATAACCATTCCTGTAATACTAACCGGAGATTGTGCACTCTGATATTTTAATAAAGTTCTTTTCTTTAAAAATATGCATCGCGACATAATGCAAGGCGAATGACTCGTAGAAATTATTATCCATAACAGCATTACAAATGTCTGCCTACCCCCATAAAAGTTCGAAAGAACATGGGTGACGTCAAGCACTTTAAGTGGTCCTGGCGTACGCCATGTGCCGCGCTTAACATAATGAAATGAAATGAAAATTTGATGTGACAACACACAATAATAACCATTTAAGGAGAACTAACGCATTGCAATCACGTCTTGACCCATTCACGCCCAAACGGATCGGAACGACCCATTCCAAATATTCAACCGGAGCGCGGAGACCGGAGACCGGAGCACGCCGTGCGAGCAGATCTCGTTCCGTTATTGCGCAATTTTCTTTTACGGTGGATATCGATTTGCCGTTTCCTCCAGAATACGTCCAGACGAGTATTAGGTATTCCACTCGGCTCCGGCGGCAATAAGGGCCGTGCGGGGGTCGGCGGAGCGCGGAGGGGGTGCCGCGGGGTGCGGCGCTCCCCCTGAGCCACGAGATAAGCGAAGCCGCACGTAATACCTGAACATCGCCAGGAAGGCGAGAGTGCACGAATATACGAGAGCGAACTTAATGACTCAACGATAGTAAAAAAAAGAGAAAAAAAAAAAGATTCCGACGAATTGAGAACCTCCTCCTTTTTTTCGAAGTCGCTTAAAAATAGAAAGAGCACTCGCCAGAATGTCGATTTTGACACAGTTCTGCGAGCGTGAGAGATTTCGTTTTGTGCAGATGCTAACAGCATCTTGATATGAGTGCAAAATGAATTCCATCACATATTTTTGTGTTCAAATCACATGTCTACTGAATCAACCAACGATATGATATGTACGTAACATACCATCACTTCGTCGCTTCCCCAAAGATTCAGATATTTTGGAATTATTGGAAATCTTTGGTACTGTCAGAACCGAATAATTTAAAGCTTTTGTTTCAGAAATATTTGATCGCAGCACACTTATATCGATTCCTCTACAGACATTTATATTTTCATACATTATCTACGATTACAGGTGCTACGTACCTAAAATTTACGAAATATTATTATTTTATTTGCGTAACAAACAGTCGATACGTACAGATAAAATAGTTTATAAAAATATACAGAGACCAGCGAAGTTACGACCAAATTGGTATAACGCAATTCTAATTGATAACATAGAACACAAAAGAAAAGAACTAACTTAATAAATATCTACATTCATACATTTAAATGAGTGAATGAAAAGTTTACGCTCATATATATATACAGTATGTTTATGTATTACATAAATATGGTCGTGGTACGTCCTCTTAGGCCACCCCGGCACAATTACGTCGTTTCTGCTCTGTAAGTTGTTTTCGTCATTCTTTCGTAAACCATTCGCTCTAAATTGCAAAGTATTTTATAACCCAAATGATAAAACCAAAGATCAATTAAGTGGCAACATAACGTAATATTTGATGTTTACGGATATACAGTGTAAAAGCTTATTTCTTTTCGACGTTTCGTCTACCACGTTAGGGACATCATCAGGATCGCGGCACGACCCTCGAGCTTATAAAATGCGTTTTCATAGCATGCAAAGAAACACTTGCAGCCCGTTTAAATATACTTTTCCGCCATTTAAAATACAATAACACGCAGCCGTTATGACATATCAAGAACGCCAAAACAGTGACAAATGCGCGTTTGTTCCACGCCATTAGCCCATTCTGACAACCACAGTCAAACTTCCTCCGCATATAACACTTTTCTCCATGCCGGAATTCGAAATGCATATTTAATGTAGACATTAGACGGTAGAGGTCGCGTTCGCGTGTCGAAAGGACATTAGGTGACACTCGAGTTCGGAACCCTTCTCTGTTGTTTATTGAATAAATGGAACCGTGCGTTGAAGACTGCTACTCGATATTCCGATCCTACGGCAAGCGCGCGGTAAGGGGTTGAGAATAAAAACAAATGGAGTGAAATGAAACAGTTATTTTGGGAGCGTTTGGAAAGTAATTAAACAGGATAAGATCTAATTGAAATTAGCTTATGCATAGGTAAATCATTGGCTTAACTCAGTTTTATAGTTTAGTCCTAGAAACGTATTTAACCAATACAATTCATGCTTGCTCAAAATTTGCCTAGGGGCGCGGAAACTTGTTTTCATTGTCTTTTTTTTTCATGAATGTTTTCATGTTATCTCATGTTTTTCTCAAATCAAACTTGAAGTTTCATCTCCTAACGTACCACTTTATTTCTGTTTAGGAATATCCATGTAACACTGTATCCAGGTGTCGCATTGTAAAACAATACAGGTGAAGCGCCAATGAAAAAATTGTCCGTGATTTCCATCTAGTTCAATATAGCCGTACGGGCAGGTCCTGGTATGGCACCTAAATCCTTCGGGAATATAATGTGTTGGGCTAAGGTGGTGTGTTATTGGCAGACCATGTCCAGTTACATTAGTGCAGTGCAGTGTACTGTCAATGTCTGTCCATGGATGATGAATAAACAAACAATAAACGATTAAAATAGTTAATAAATCATTAAAATCAAACATTTAAAATTAAATTTTTAAAGAAGATGGAATGCCTACATTTTTTTATTAAGCACGGAAGGGTGTCCATGGTCTACTTAATACTTCTGGGAACGTTTGCTATTTTAATTACTTAATTCAGGAAGGTAGTTTCATTGAAAATATCTTTATATTATGCAGCTGTTTTTATTTCGTTTCAGTTGATCTGATAGCGACTCTACATTTTCTAATCCTGAAAGTCGGTCACCGTCAAGGCCGCAGGCGGAACCCATTCCGCCGGCTCCCCAAAGCGCCACGTTTCCCAAACGACTGCAAATATATCCGGTTTAATTACCCCTTTCTTCCTTTAATTTGATAGGGGCACGAACGAGCTTATACTTTGTTCGCTCGGCCTGCCATTACTAAGGATTTCGAACGATTTGTATAATACTGCAGACCCGCGGTAATCCGACGAATGTTTTGGAAAGCGGTGCCGGATGATCGAATGGGCCGGACTGTAGAGTACTGTTACCAACCCTTTGTAGTCTTGAACTTGTTTGAAAAAGTGTACCTTGTATTCAGAAATTACATATGTACGTACCTATTCATAAAAACGGCAAAGAATTTATCATAAAATATTCGTCCATAGTTAATAATAACGTTAAGAGCACTACGAATTAAGCATATTGACGTCAATCAAGTACATACAACATATGTAAGTATTTCCAAGGTACATACATAAATGTGCTTTGTATGTACTATACATTTGTCAGCCTCAGTGGCCCAGTGGCGCGACACTTCGGCGATCGCTCTCCGAAGTTAAGCAACGCTGGGTCCGGTCTGGTCTTGGATGGGTGACCATTCGACCGGTGAGAGAAGCTGGCCGTGGTTCGGATTCCACGTTAAGCTGTAGGTCCCCTTCCTTACTGACTAGGTGGTAGGGTTTATCCCGCCCGGGTTGGTACCATCGCATTGGATGAACGATGGTCGAAGCGCCAATGAAAATTGTCCGTGTTTTCCATCCAGTTCAATGTAGCCGTGCAATATAAGGAAGGTCCCGGCATGGCACCTAGTTCCCATGTGGTGTGTTGGGCTAATACCATGACATAACTTGTGGTATTAGCCATCCATGTCCAGTCACATAAACAAAAAAAACAAAAAATAAACGGAATATAGGGGGTGCCGGATTAGATAGTGGCCGGATTATCTCGGGTCAACTGTATGTTACAATGTATGCTATCTAATTATCTGTTGATACCACACCTACTGTCATCACAATACCCCAAGACACCACATGGAACTAGGTGCTATGCCAGGACCTTCCTTATGATCCGCGGTTACATTGAACTGGAAAACACGGAACATTTTCAATACCGCTATGAACATCTTTCTTTCACTGCGATCGTAGTATTAGAAATAAAAGGATCTAAGTTCGTGGAATCCGACACACCCATACAGAATCAAATTGCGTCCAGTATTGCTTAACCTCGTCACTGGTCGACTGAGGTCCTACGAAGCACTTCACCAATTTGGCTGCTTCACGCCTAGAAATAACTGGCTGAAAGTACTTTTGGCTCGAAGGCCAATATTATTTTTGACCTAGTACGAGTACATTTTCTCAGGTGACCTTTTGCAATGTTTGATGTTAGAATGATACGGTAATATCTGTCAAATATTAAATACGAACAGACTGTATAATTGATTATTACATATAACATGACGTGTCAGGTTTAAGATCAATCTATTTACTGAGCAGATAAAAAAACTCCGGAAGCGATGCTATTCCCAGGTAACAGCTATATTAGTGTAAGTAAATTTAGTCCAATTAAACGGTGAAACAACCGTGAAGCTATCGCCTGTCCGTTTCTCAGTTAGATAATATGAAGTCGCCATCTTCTTAAACACCAAGTTACATAAACACAGCAACATAGGAAACGATTTTGTATCAATAAACTATGCAGCGAAATCATGGAGGTGAAGAAATTGTTGTGTTGCTTGAGACTACGGAAATGTGGTACCTTATGTGCATGGAAATACTCACAGAAGATAACAGGAAGGAGAAATGGTATGTGGTGACATGTCATGACCCCGCCTTATGGATAAAAGTTACCTAAACACAGTAGTGTAGGTAACGATCTTGTATCAATAAACTGTGAAGCGAAATGTGTCGTGTTGCTTGGGACTACGTAACTTATGTGCATGGATAATATGGATATACTCACAAGATAAAAGAAAGGAGAAATGTCATGTGGTCGTTCCCGCGACTCCGCCGTGTGGATAAACTGTGTACACATGATTGTAGGGGAAACCAGCTGCGCGTCGCATGTAACAGTCCAACCATCGCCGACACCTGCGAATGTGCTCTCGAAATGCGTTTGCCAAGTCTGTTCCCACCCACACAAACCCTTCAATACATCTAGTCACCTCTGTGATTTTGCGTGTGCCATGCGCAATTTTAGAAAGTTGGAGACAGCGCGTCTCATAATAGGCCCGCTAGATGGCGCATCACCTTCCTTTTTAGGGCTCCGTACCCAATGGGTGCCAACTGAACCCTGTTACTTAGCCTCCGCTGTCCGTCAGTCCGTGTGTCACAGGGCTGCATCTCATGAACCGAAATAGACAGGCAGCTGATTGTCACAGAGTGTGTATTTATTTTGCCGCTACAGATAGGTCAAATTTAAAAACAATATAAATGAAAGGGGGGCGACCATAAGACGTGTTTTTTTTATGTTAAGTCTTGTGCGATGGTACGGAACTTTTCGTTTGCGTTTCCGACTCTCACTTTGGCGGTTTTTTTTTATCTGCGGGCATATCCATGTAAGTGACCGCGTAGCGTTTCCTCAACAGAAAATACCTTCTTTGTTTTCAAATAATGTTTTCAGTAATCGGAAAATGTCGTGTCAAAATACAAAGCAACGTGTTCCGTGAAATCTTCTGGACGCTAACAGCGAGCAGTCGAGGCAAAGAGCGCAAATCGAACATCACGCCAGCCGGACCCCGTAATTTATAGCGCCTTGTCACATCGCCTAAGCCCTTGTGCGGGGCTACGCGAGCGTGCGCCCAGCCAGACCTTATGTATTATCCCTATTGTCTCTCGGTTGTAGATTTATGCCTCTATCACATTCAGGGTCATTATTTTTATGTGACTGGACATAAATAGCTAATACCAAACCGACCGTTATGATATTAGCCTAGCACACCACATGGTAACTAAGTGCCGTGCTAGGACCTTCCTTATAGTTGTATGCAACCTGACATGGATGGCTAATACCACACAACTACCGTTATGATATTAGCTCAATACACCCCTTTCATAAACTCGATGTCCAAAACGATTACTTGTATTGCTTGGGCTGGCTACCTTACTAGGCGTAACGACACGGGGAACCAGGCGGCAGGCGGGACGGCAGGCGGGATCTCATCACTGGACGTGGCTAATGCCACAGGAGTTACGTCCTGGCTCCCACAGGGGCAGCCACCTCCTCTCCGCTCCCTTAAAGAGTTTACCTACACAATCATAGCTGATGATACAGTGATACAATTGGATAGAATATTTCATTAGCATTCCTTTTTTTTTGCGAAATAAACAGTGTTATCCTAAACACATAAAAAAAACTCTTATACCAATAAAGTTACATCGACATATAGTTACGCATGTAAGCTTAAATCTAGGTGGTCAACGACGATAATTTTAAAATACTGTATTATTTTAATTCATGTGGTAAATTACGATCATGATCAAGTCACGGCTAATATGACCCCAAAACTCATCAGAAATTTGATGTATGTACGCACATTATCGCGTAGTACCTAGGCGTCCTTAAAACAATAAAAAAAAACAAATCAGGCAATTAAGCGGTACGATAGAACATGTTATTAAAAACAGAACAATCAGAATGTATGAAAATTCCAAATTATGGGCACAAGCAGGTGGCGAAATTGGTAAACGCTATGGTATGTTTTGCAGGTTCGGGTCCAACCTTGCAGTATATTACTTTCTGCGTTAAAATACCTAGCCGTCGCAATACAGGCTAAGCCTAGTGCGACGGTTAAGGTGGCCCAACCCGGCGGGCCTAACTCATTCGCGGCCTCGGTACAAAACCGTGCTGTTGCGCTCTGGGACCTTCTCTGTTTCAAAGAATAAGACAGGCTCCGTAATGAGGAAGATGCAACATGTCCACAAAAAAAGACAATGTGCATAGTGTATGATCTGGTAAGATTTACGAAAATTTAAATTTCAAAACGACTTATAGCTAAAAGTAAACCACGACCGCTTTAGTTAAAAATCTAACAAAAACCAAATAGATCATAAATCTTGATTATATAAGCTATGTTTGATGACTAATCTTTTTACGATGTTCTTACTTTATCAATGCGTAATCCACCTCCAAAGTTATTGTATAAAACGCGCGAAAAATTCGAACTTTCGGACCTTATAACTTAGAAACCAAACAAAAATTTTACAATGCCAATGGTCATCAGACATCTAGTTCGATCAAATAAAGCAATTTTGAGCAAAATTTTGGATCTCCGACAAGAAATATGGGCGTGATCTTCTTTCCCCTTTTGTATGGGGAGATGAGCGGGATAGGCCACCTTAAGAAACGAATTTTGGATCGCTAAGAATTGTATTTTTTTACAATTCTTAGCGATCTAAAATTCACCTTTTAAGGAGTTCTTACTCTTTTTCTTATAATTGCATTAATGTTCTTTGAATTTGAATTTGAATTCATAAAGCAGTTGTTTTAGAAGGTTATTTCTTTAATTAATGTCGCTTCACGGTCGATTATACATACAAACATATCACATTCCTTAGAACTAGGATCATTGAGCTATAATGTATTGTAGTACATCATAGCTATCCCTCCGGGAAAACGGCGTGAAGGTATGTATGTATGTGGGTGTGTTGCAAAATATCCATGACCAATTACATAAACAAATGGACTAATATTTCAATGAATAAAATTCCAGGGAAAAAGTCAGAATTTGAGAATGATGTGTTGAGGTGATAAAAGAATGACGAAACCATCCTAAAATGCGGCCGTTTGTGAAGCGGCGGTCTACGAGAACCATTCCCCGATTGTTAAAGTGATTCGTAAAGGCGATTTATGTTGCAAAGAATAACATGTTGATCTTTAAAAATAGCTAAAATCTTGTTCGCAATCATACACTAAATCATACTGTTACCTCATCCTGTATACTTTCTGGAAAGCTGCGTACTGGTACGTACCCATACATGCGTATAACGAAGAAGAACCGCCGCCGTCACGATGACAAGAAATTTGAGCAACTTTTAACTTCAAATGTAGCTGCAGAAATGTCGTGCTCTATAAAACACCGGAACCTAAATCTTGTGATTTACTCAGGTTCCAAAACAAAGTTCACGGAAAGGTCTGCATAGGGTAAACGCCCCCTGGCAGTGGAACCGCCCGATGTCGTCGGTCCGTCGCAGTCACCCTGCGAGGTGTCACTTGGGGCGATTAATCTCTTTCCACCCGATCCAGCCATAGGCTACAAAGTTATTGAGCGTTCTCTCAACATTTATTTGCGGAGTTCTGACATAGGTAAATACATACATAATGCCAAGTAGCTTATAACGTCTAAACAAATATAAAATTAAAAGGCCTATGACTCTCACCAACATATGTTTGTAGTTATTATGTGGAAAATGGGTCATTGCAGCAAGGGTCCAGAAGTTCTTGGAAAAGCTCGGCTCGGTTTACATTATATGCGGCCAAGAGTTCTAATCGAGCCGATACATAAAAGTAGTGAAATGTGCCGGGGACCTAAATTTCCAAGGTGCTTTTGCCGATCCTAAGTTACTTCCGTGTGAAATCTTGGTTTTTTTTATGCAACCTGACATGGATGGATAATACCACATAACTACCGTTATGATATTAGCCCAATACACCACATTCCCGAAGGAATCAGGTGCCATAGGACCTTCCCTTTATGAGCACGGCTACATTGAACTGGATGGAAAACACGGACAATTTTTCATTGCCGCTTTGACCATCATTTCATCCAATGCGATGGTACCAAACCGGCGGGCTTAAACCCTACCACCTAGTAGGGGAAGGGGACCTACAGTGTTACATGGATTCCAAACCATGAAGCAGCTCCCATTCGTGACGAAATGCACTTATCGAAATCAGAAAGAGAAAGAAAGTGGTGCATGTCGGGGCGAGGAATTGAACCCAGACCTCTGGTACGCTAGGCCAGCCCCCGCGCCACTAGGCTACGAGCCGCTCGATATCACATTAACAAACAAGAAAAGTTTGATGATCAATCCGAGCACAGTATGATGATATATGTACATGTATGCATGATGAATAAACAATTAACCATACCGAGTTTGAAAGCAACAAACGAACTGTATATTTTCCGCCAAAGATTAGGCCGATCATCTCGTAGGCAACTTCGCACAGAACTCGCCTGGATGATGGCGGCTCAATACCACCATTACTCGAGGGGTAAGATAAGTCGGAATTATGAGAGTGCAACGTGTGGTCGTGCCGTGTTAGGGGCATTTAAATATTATTTACAAACGTGGATATTATTTGCTAGGCGTGTCAAGTGTAGCAAAATTTATGCGGAATAAATTATTCTGACCTGATGGTATTTCCTAAGGTTCCTTAAGGTTAAAGATATTTTCTACAGAACTCTCTGCCGATGTGTGAACCACTTTGTGCCGGGTCTATGCACAGAACGTCGTTTCCCATCCTAACATCAGTTGACTGCATACAAAGTGTATGCTGTTGCTGTCGTCACGAGTCCCCTGCGATGGATGACCCGACGGAATATTTGCATAGCGCTGGAGCGCGAAACTACTTTTACGATGGAGTTAGTGAAGAACATCTTCAAAAACCGAATTCTTAATATTTAACGTTCAGTTCGTGGATTTAATTATAGATATTAAGTCAAATTTACTGCCTATTCTCCTCTTAAAACATGAGACAGCTCAACAGAACACATTAATATCTAACATTAATAATTTTACAAGAAATTCGGTAATTAAATATCCACTCAAGATATGTCTACATACAATTTATTTATTATAAGCAAAATGTTATAACTTTACGTATGTATCTTTATTGGAACTTCAACGTACGCTTTCATTTCGAATATAAGTAGCTATTTAAGAGGATGATAAGGTGATCAAGTTCCATACAATGGCGCGTGCCAGTTTCCTCGATCAAATCAAGAGATATCGTTCTGAAATTTTGCATATTTCAAAAATTAAGGCTGTTTCGACCCATATAAAGTTGTTTGCACACATAACGCAAAACGTATTGCACTTTAAGCCACGAATTAATAATAAAAGTTTAATATAGTCATATTACTTGCAGCGAAAACAATTTTACAATTTCAGGATTATTGGTTTTGTTACAATTTATTTAAATACGATTTTTATTTAACAGCGCCATCTAACGGTGTAAAACTTCTAATCGGCAATTACAATAAAACCATTAAACCTGAAATTGTGAAAATGTTTTCGCTGCAACTACTATGGCTATATTTAATATTTTTGACGAATTCGTGCCTTAAAGTGCAATACTTTTTGCGTTCTGTGTAAAAAAAATATTGTATGGGTCGGAACATCCTTAACTGAGAGCTAAGTCCTTACGTTTTAGTTTTTTTTACCTTTAACTAGATCCGTGATATACCGCTCTAAAACTGTGAATACAAATACAAAAAGGCGTATATTATGGATACAAGTTAAGTTTTCAAAAACGTACAAACTTAGTTCTCAGTTGATTTGTGTAATGTGCAAAACTTCACAAAAATATTTCTTAATTTTACTGAAGAAACCGGCACTAGCCATTGTATGAAACATGATCAACTCATTACCCTCTTAATGGCATTAATGGATCTATCATTTCAACCTCAAAACAATTCCATTCGCAAGGTACTTATTAAATTAAGCATTGAAGTTGGATGGTAATAAATTTAAACTTGTTCCTGCTCAGTTCTCAAAGTTGGCAAACTGCAGTGTGAAAAGTGGGCGCGGGGGCTCCACTAAGTAAGCTTACAAGTCGCTCGCTAGGGGCTCCACTTTCCTTATTTACGACAAATCGAACTCTCTCCTAGCCACCTGATCACGGCACAAGTTAGTATTGCAGAGGATTTCGTACTGACTATTCATTATAGGGACCGATTGTGGGGGCTAAACGGAACAAAAAATATATACTACTCTGTTATAATCATGAAACCTCTATTAAGAAAAAGATGAGTTTGCAACATGCAAGTTTGCAACAAAAAAGAAAGGTAATGCAGATGTTGTATGTATTGAGCTTATCACGGTTTTTGTATTCCAAAGATAAGAAACATTTCAAGTGGATTGTTGACATTTAATTGGTATTTAAGTTGATATTTAAGTCAACAATATTTATCTAGGTTAAATATATTTTTTCTTCCTAAGCAACTACGTCACTTTTTTCAACGAATATGATATGTATATAGGTTAAATCGACCGTAAAGTAAGGACACAATAATTCATTAAAGAAGCCGATGAAAGGACTACGTTATCTTTTAAATGGTTACTTTCTTGAGTAAATAAGTCCTTGCTTTACGGTTGATTCTACGTGTAAACCATTCAGAGAATTATTAAACGAATATAAACGAATCGTATAGTAAAATGTATTTTGCTACATTTGACACGCCTAGCAAACAATAACCACGTTTGTAAATAATATTTCAATGCCCCTAACACGGCATGACCACACGTTGCACTCTCATAATTCCGACTTATCTTACCCCTCGAGTTATACCCATAGCAGAAAAGATGTCACCTGACATTAATTAATTCGTAGCATCTGACTCGTTCCAGTCACTAATGAAAGGCGCCGAGTTTTATTTCTATCTTAAAATTAACACTAAAGCTTCACCGAAAAGGTTCACTTCCGTATGGCATCCTCTGATTTGCTCATTTCGTCAGCAATGGTTGACTTACGACACTCGGCCCGTTGGAATCTGCATATAAATAGGAAAAAGGAATCATATCCGATGGGATTACAACGGATGGAAATGGCGCCAAAACGGTGACGCTCCCCTTCACGCAGTGACCCCACGTGTGGAGGAAATTACAAAAGAAATGAACGCCGAGAAACTCTAGCGAGTTATGTGAGTGTTGGTTTTGTGAAAAGGGTCGCGCTGAGGAAGACCTTTCTCTTTAGAATACACTAGCTGAGGCACAGATCGGCTCGGGTCAATGTCGTTTTGGACTGATGTCGAAATTAAATGTTTCCTCAGTGGTCAGTCCGAGTTCTCACCTAAATTGGCGTTTACGGAACTTCGAAGATACGTAAAAACGTCAAAATGTGTTACGGTGCATACGAAAGTTCTAAGTTTATGACTAAAAAATATAAATGATGTAAAAGATATTACTTAATTTAATTTCACTTACTTTACTTAATTTCAATATATCTATTGAAATTAAAAAAATATGGCTGCAGTATTTTTTTATTCAACAGACGAAAAGCATTCTGGCCCAAATAAAGAATAACGATGGTACCAACCCGGACGGAATGGGACCTACAGTTTAAGGGCCTGGTACTAGCCAAATCGCAAAGTTAGACGAGGCACCCCAAGTAAACTAACTAAGTCTGACGATTATAAGTGTCATCCTTACAATATATGATTCCTTGTCTAGGAATCGAATGATTTTCGTTAATGTATGTTTCCTTTTTCTATACAAAATACATTGTGGAAACGGTGTCCATTTCCGAACTTTTTTGACTAAATGTAGAAATCTAAAAGCAAATGGAATTTTTTGTTTATGCATATATGCTGTTTTTGCTTATATCTAGAAATCGAATGACTTTCAGATTTCTAATGAGAAAAATCAACTTTTTTTATTTTCATTATTATTTAAATAAATGATGGAATAAAAAAATATTAACAATCCATTATCAGTCTGGAGTTCTATTTGGATTTGCTGAAGCGTTTCACTACATATTATTACATTTGTTAAAAAGTGCATTTGTATGGCGCGAGTAGTTGGCTAGTCCTAGCGCCTTAACAGGAGGCAATTATGCGCATATGCCATAGTAAACACTTAAGGCCCTGGTACTAGCCAAATCGCAAAGTTAGACGAGGCACCCCAAGTAAACTAACTAAGTCTGACGATTAGAAGTGTCTTTCTTACAATATATGATTCCTTGTTTAGGAATCGACCTATTCTCGTTAATGTATGTTTCCTTTTTCTATACAAAATTAATTGCGGAAACTGTGTCCATTTCCGAACTTTTTTGACTAAATGTAGAAATCTAAAAGCAAATGGATTTTTTTGTTTATGCATATATGCTGTTTTTGCCCTTATCTAGAAATCGAATTACTTTCAGATTTCTAATGAGAAAAATAAACTTTTTTATTATTTATTATTATTTAAATAAATGATGGAATCAAAAAATATTAACAATCTATTATCAGTCTGGAGTTCTATTTGGATTTGCTGAAGCTTTTCACTACATCTATGTTTTCAAAAAAAATCTCAAAGCTTATTTTCTGTCTTTATGATTTCTTTAATTTTCTCCCTCATACTTCTTTAAGTTGGTCAGTATTTATTTTTATTTTTTTATTTCTTTTGCCAATATATATATTTTTTTCCTTAAAATTATATTGTATTAAGTATCATCTTTTATTTGTTTTTATAATATATATATGTAGTATTTAGTATTTATTTATTGATATTTATTTAGTTATATTTATGTACAGTTATATAAGTTATATATTTAAGTTTAAGTATAATGTGTATTTGTTGCATATTGTGTAGGAATTATGTTTCCTCTAAAGCTATTTCTCCATAGTTACTACTCGCACTACTGCTCACGATACCCAAAGGTAGACTGGTAGAAAATGCCTCCGGCATTAAGTTGTACCTTTTGCCCGAATGTTTTTTGAGTGCAATAAACTTATATAAATAAAATAAATACATATTATTACATTGGTTAAAAGAAGTATTTGTATGGCGCGAGTAGTTGGCTAGTCCTAGCGCCTTAACTACTTGAATTATTCTCTTTTAGATATTAAAAATCGTTCTGTATTACACGTTGCGTCGTCTAAAAGGTCTTAGCATAATGAAAGGAAATTTTAAAGTTTAAAAACACAAAAATAAAAGCCACAAAATGCCTCCGCCGCCCCCCCCTCCCGCAGCAGGCTGGCGTTGTAGCGTGAAAATATAATTAGAAGGCGTTTTTCTCCAACGCCAGCAGACTCCGGCGAAAACTCCTGCGGGAATAAAACAACATATACGACGAGCATTTTGGTAGCCATTGCAATGTCACACAAAACGCAGACGGGTTCCATAAACGCTGTTCTTGTAAACTCTCAGAAACGTATATATTAAGTAAGCCGCTTCCACCATCGTTTATTCAATTTCATTTCATTCATTTTAACTTTTTTGGTAGTTAAACTACACTAAGTAATGTCCATAACTGAATTATCCAATTCTATGGTACTAACAAGTAAGGAAGGGAGGAACTATGTGGACTCCCGAACCGCGAAAGGCGATAGCCTTAGTCGCCTCTTTAGAATTTCACGGGAAGAAATGCAGTGGACCCACTTGTATTATTTATTATGTTTTCAGCGATCCATCCCATAAACTATGCAAAAAATACGTCGGTCTATTGCCCGCTTCTCCTCTTAGCTGCTTTTCAAATTGTGCCTTCATTTTTGTATCTTTTCACCGAATTACGCCCAAGGCCCCGTCAAAACAAACTAGACAGCTAAGATAGCTAGCTAATGTAATTAAAAATCTATATATAATAAGTAACTGTGACGAAAGTAAAAAAACAAAATATATCTAAACAGCGGGTAAGTCACGAAGGGCGACAGGAACACTTAAATTATACAAGCCAGGCAGACTAACTTCTTGAATGTCTAGTCTAGTTATTGTTTTGTCTCTACGTACAAAACAAAAAACCAAAAACGTTGTTAATTATAATCAAGGAAGCCTACCGATTATATAGACATTTTAAGATGTTCTTCCCTTCAGCCCCTTCTTGTATCCCTGGAAGATGTCTTTAGAATCGGCGTATGTGCCGGGCTATTTTAATCGCAATTTTGATTTCGAGTAAGGGGTCCCTGTATCTATCAAATGTACAAAGTTTTATTACCAAAGTTTTTGTTAGCAATACTAAAATGGCCGCTCGTCCGTTTTACTCGAACTCGACATTGCGAGCAAAATAGCCCATCAAGTAAACACGAGCAGGGGGTCCATTCAGAACAAGAGTGAGTTCGAGTTCGGGAGTGAGTTAACCTAAAAATACCTGGGAAATATATTATTAATTAAATAACGGAACCGTTATTTATACTTCCAACGTATTTACGGAACAAACCAATTTTTACCTAACTGTAATGATGTTCTAGAAGTGTGGAAACATTAACTATTAAAAAAAGTGAGTTGATATTTAGTTGCGAATTCGAACTCACTCTTACTCTAAATGGACCCCCTGCACATGCTTACCCAAACCAGTCTTTCAAAAAGTCTCATCGTGATAAAATGTTAAAGTCTTATCGTATAACACTATTATTGTATTGATAATATTTTAGATTCAGGTAAAAATATATGTAATTTCGTATAGACAATCTCATGTAAAACAGTGAAAACCGGTTCACGATAGAAAATTGTTTACTAAAAAAAATTAAATACGTTGAGCGGTAAATCCAAATATTTCACCGTAAACACAAGTCACTTAGAATTGAGCCGTGATTGATGATCAAGAAAAATCTAATCTAAATATTTAATCAGAAACTCCCCCAAGAGTGCGAGGGAGTCGACGGCGGTGCAGCGGTGCAGGTATGCGGGGTTGCAGCGAGCGCCGGAATGCACTCGGCGGCCGAGGGGAGTGCAGCGGAGTGCGCGAGGGTCGCACCCCCTGTCAATGCAAATAATATTCCTTTCGACAAATATTGCAGTGTTAATATCACACTAAAATATGTACAAGACCGCCCCCGCCCCGTTGTGTGCTCGGTTGTTAAGACTTTATTGGTTTCCGTTATTGCTTCGCTTTTGTTTTTATATCGCTCTCAGTGAGGCTCAAGTGTTTTATCGCCGTCAATTATTTTCGTGGCACCTTTTATCGTGATGAACATTGCTTTATTTGAAAGGATATTTCGGGATTGCATACAGAAACTTTAGGATGGGGGTATACGCATTATTAGAAAAAGAAATTGCAAATAACACAAATCCAAGTTCTGATGTTCATTTCGTGGTGCCCATACATTTTCGTTGAAGTCACGTGACTAATTTGTAAGTAGATTAGGAAAAAATATTGGAATTTAGTTATGTGTCTTAAGGTGGCCCATCCCGCTCATCTCCCCATACAAAAGGGGAAAGAAGATCACGCCCATATTTCTTGTCAGAGATCCAAACTTTTGCTTAAAATAGCTTTATTTGATCGAACTAGATTTCTAATGACCATTGGCATTGTAAAATTGTGTTTGGTTTCTAAGTTATAAGGTCCGAAAGTTCGCATTTTTCGCGCGTTTTATACAATAACTTTGGAGGTGGATTACGCTATGATAATGTAAGAACATCTTAAAAGGATTAGTCATCAGACATAGCTTATTTAATCAAGATTTATAATTTATTTGGTTTTTGTTAGATTTTTGACTACAGCGGTCGTGGTTTACTTTTAGCTATAACTCGTTTTGAAATTAAAATTTTAGTAAATCTTACCAAATCATACACTATGCACATTGTCTATTTTGTGGACATGTTGCATCTGCCTTATCACGGAGCCTGTCTTATTCTTTGAAACAGAGAAGGTCCCAGAGCGCAACAGCACGGTTTTGTACCGAGCCCGCGAATGAGTTAGGCCCGCCGGGTTGGGCCGCCTTAAGCATTTACTTTTTCTAGTAATGTTCAAATACAGGTGAATTCTTCAATTCTGCTACAATCAAATTAATAAATGTGGCACTAAGAGCTATTTAATTTAATTTCATTTCATTTATTTAAACTATTTGGTAGTCAAACTACACTAAGACTGAGATAAATAGTCGTAACAGAAACTAAGACTAACGAAAAGTAGTACTTTGTGACGTCACTTTGACACATTTTGTATGGACGAAATCTCAAAGTAATGTAAATTGACGTCACAAAGTACTTCTTTTCGTTAGTCTTAGTTTCTTTTAGGCTGAGATAAATAGTCGTAACAAGCGAAGCTTGAGCAGCATTTGAACCAAAACTATACGGTAGCCGAGGCTTTAAGGTGTTATAGGCCTTTGAAAATAGATTGCTGGGGACATTATAAAACTTCGCTTACCATTTCATTTGCGTTGAAATGCTGCATTTTGTTCCTTAAGCTTCGCTTAAGGTTGAGGCTAGGAAGTGGGACGATTGAAATACCGGCCCTTAAGAACGTCCCGTAAGCTATGCTCCCCATACAAACGTAGTTTACTGATCATTTGGAAACCGCTATTCCAATTAAATTGATATTTAATATCTTATATCAGGTAACAAATATCTGTGTCTGCATGCTTTTGTTTTTTTTTTTAAAATCCAAACCGAATGAAATTAATGCAAAAAGAAAATCTTCATACGAATTTTGTTTTCTCTGTGGTTTGGCCCAGAATACATTTACCGAAAAAACAAAGGCATGCAGACACAGATATTTGTAGCCTAATATTAGATACCAAATATCAAGTAAGTTGGAACAGTGGTTTTCAAATTATTAGTAAACTACGTTAGTATGGGAGGCGAAATTTTCAGGTGCTTACGGGCCGACCTTAATGGAAGTGAACGGGTCGCAACTACTCCCCATGACCTAAATTCCCATCCCGTTGTCCATACATTGTCGAGAAAGTTTGTTGTAACAGCACATACTGCTTTGCAAGCTTAATTATGAACAGGAAAACGGCTTAATATGCGCTGACGCGGACGCGCCGCGCGCCCAGGGTGTCCGTAAATCACTTAGGGTCGCTAGAGACACACAGGGGACTCGAGTATGTTTTGACTATTCTACTTAACTATACAAGAATATGATATTTAGCTTACAAATCATTCGTTGTTCTTGTTTGAAAAATGTTACGGCTTTTCACGCGGCAGGTAGAGATATTCTCCGACGTTTCGACCTAATCATTCAGCCCGTTGTCAAGGAGGCATTTTTTTCAAACATGTCTAACGACCGCGGTAACCTCAAAAGTTTCATTTGTTGTTGATCTTTACTGTTGATTTTATTATTGAGAAATGTATTTTGTTAATAATAATATAATTAAAAGAGAAAAAGTTACAACGCTTCATTTAATGAAATATATATAAATAACGTTGTAAGGAAATTGCACTATCCGTAAATTTCTAAATTATCCTAGGTAATTATCCTAGTAAAAATATTAGAAAATAAAATGCAATTTGATGATAAGGCTAGGATAGGTTATGGTTCGTAACACTAAGTTGGTTAAGCTTGGTTTAGATCAAATAAGTTATCTTATTGAAAATTATCATCAATATTTAGTTTCCTACGTTAACAAGTTTCCGAGGATACTTGAAAGTTTACGGTTAACACGTTCCTAGCAACAAACACAGTGAAAAGACAAACCAATATTTCAAACATGTCTAACTAACTGTTAACGCTATTATTTGTAAAATAATATCGGTCCCACTCACTCATTCATTTCATCTTATAAGCGAAAATAAACGTTATAAGCGAAAAGAAGGTGCACGTGAAGTGCGCTAAGTGTGTCTCCGCCCACGCCTGCAGGTGCCTGCAGAGCTGGAGTCGGCCTCCGGAGGCAGCTCGCAAGCGATCTTGCCGCAAGATGGGTCTTCATGTCGGGGGGCTCATTTATATAATGTACAAACAAAACCATTTTGTGGCGAATCTTACATACCAGACTCTGTTACTATTTTCAGCTAGAATTTTCTTAAACTTCGATTCCGGCTTGATGTTAGAATTTTTACTTTATCATCCATACTAATATTATAAATGCCAAAGTAACTATGTCTGTCTGTTGCGGTTTCACGCCTCAACCGCTGAACCAATTTTGATGAAATTTGGCATAGAGAGAGTTTGGACTTTGGGAAATGTCTAGGCTACCTTTTGAGGCCAAAATTAAACTCAAAGGGTGAGAAAGAGGACGAAAATTTGTATAGGAAACTCATATAACATAAAAAGTTAGGTTCCGCCCGACATCAATTCGGAACGACATTGACCCGAGCGGAGCCGGGTACCTCGGCTAGTATGTGATATATTCCGGCGCTACATTGATGCTCATCAATTTGCCAAGACGCAGGATGCCGTAGTGCCGTAATTGAATCACAATAAGATTCTGCCTCGAATTTGTCCGATAATAAATGGCGGAAGGACGCCGGAAGCGCCGCCCCCCCCCTCCGGACGCGCGGGGCGGGGCGGGGCGGGGCGGGGCGGGGCGGCGCGCACCTCCGACCAATTTTCGCCGTCGCAGCGAGAGGGCGGCAGAGTTAGGTTAGGTTAGGTTAGGTTAGGTTAGGTTAGGTTAGGTTAGGTTAGGTTAGGTTAGGTTAGGTTAGGTTAGGTTAGGTTAGGTTAGGTTAGGTTAGGTTAGGTTAGGTTAGGTTAGGTTAGGTTAGGTTAGGTTAGGTTAGGTTAGGTTAGGTTAGGTTAGGTTAGGTTAGGTTAGGTTAGGTTAGGTTAGGTTAGGTTAACTGCTATATAAGTAAGTCGGTACGGTAATAAGTTATAGTAGCAACTGAAAATGAACTGGAGAAAGCTAAATTTACAACAAAGGGAAATAAAAAAAGCACAACGCTAAAAACAATACTGCGTAGGAAGCGAACTGAAGATATATAAACATAAATAATACAACAACGCCAAAGTAACAAAAACTTGATAAAATTAAATATAAAAAAACAACCTGATCTTAAATAGTTTTGACAGGGAACTTACAGATAAATATCAGTTAAGTAACACATTTTTCACCGATATAGTTTAACCGTTATGTGAATAAAAATGCGAACTAAAATTACGCAAGTAAACAACATAATACGTGTGTGGTGCTCTTGTTTCGTGATTAAGTATTTTTACGTAACTTTACAAACAGTGGTCTCTACATACATATTTTTTTTAAAATGTCAACTACGTTCTAACAGATACTTGTAGGTATAATACATAGTATATGCATGGTATAGTATATTTTCAATTGTGGAAATAAATATGCTACGTGTGAAAAGCAATTGTTTTTATTGATTGACAATATGGTGATTTCTAGGTCTATATGTATATTATATCAACTGTATTTTAGCTATCTTTAATATTGGAGGTTACTTACATGTGTATGTAAATAACCTCTAAATAGCTTTCTTTTATTTTAATAATGTATAAAGAAAAATTACCTAGCCTATTAAAAAAAATCTAATTGCAAATATAAGTCTACAGTGGTATGCATTATTTCATCCAAGAAAAAGTTTATTCGAAAATCAAATACGGAACATATGTTTTCACCGTTCATCGTTTCACTTTTCCTCAGTTTCACTTTTCTGGAAGGCTTCATCAAAATAAATATTCGCGAGGCAATGAATCACTTCCCAGCGTTTCCCGACGCGGCGTCAGTCATCACAGTGACGTCACACAAGGTCATCAAAGGTCACACTATATCGACACGGATCGGGTAGGGAGAGTGAAGTAGATTAATGGCTCTAACTATAAGCTATAAATCATTTATTCTCCGCAGAATCTCAGGCTTTCTCTATTGTAGTTATAATATTTAAAATCACTGATTGCATTCATTTATTTATTGCATTTGCCGAATAACTATTAGATGTTCAAGTAGATATTATTTACCCAACATATGCATAAATTCTTTAATAAAAATAGCCCACATGTATTCGAACATTATACTATATCCGACTTTTACGTATCTAACGTGCTTTTATATGTTTTAATATTATTGATTTATGTAATATACAATTACATATTTTGTGTGTTTATTAGTAAATGCTATTTATCTACATCGCTAAGAGAGAACGTTAGAAAATGCCTTTCGGTATTAATTTCTCTAGTAGATTTACACGTAATCAGTAAATATTATTATTTTTTAAACATTTAATATTGTGACTAGATGGGATTGTATCAAGAAGTTAGGCCCATCATAGAAGTTAGGCCCAATGAGCCATTTTTTAATTTAAAACGCCGCAATTTAAAATAATCACGCATACCGGAAATAGCGTTAGAGAGATGTTTACCATATTCTCGCTTCACTATTCCCTTTAGGCGCATGAGTCACCACACTGGAAGCCAATTCTTGCGCTAACTAGTTTACTCACCACCTCACTGATTCCGACCTTTTTCTGGTGCTTTTACGGATCGCTTATGGATATGTAATTGTTATATAGCGCTAAATTCGGAAACACGTGGAAATGCTTAATTTCGCGCCACTCATTCTGTGTGTTACTAAAATAATATCGAACTGAATTCCTCTACTGAAGGCACGCCTGATTTATCAACTCGGAATTCCCAGAATTTGCCTCCTACTCTATCGACTGAAGGCGGACGCGAGCTAGGCAGTCGCCCGGTGTCCGCCGCTAGCCCCCGGCAGGTGTCCCGGTCTCCCGGAGGCTGTCGTCCTTCGTTCCCGAAATTAGTCGTGTTGGTATTATATGGTGGCTCATGTTTAAAAAAAACTTAATTGGCTTTACTCTATTCAATTATCGTGTATCGTGAAAGACAAAATCTAAGTAATTGAATACTGCTCAGCTAAAATAAAACAATAAAAGTAAATTCACTAAACGCAACTAACCCTAGTAGAACTAGGATAATTCTTACGTTTCATGTGAAACTCTTTTGAACGTAACGCGCTTCCAAAATACCGGCAAACTAATTCGAAAACTGATACCTATTGTAAACCAAATAAATATAAATCTTCATTAACCCACTCGTAATTACAAATTGTTTGTGAATCATGAAGGGTTCCTACGGTAAATGAGATACCCACATCGCCTCACAAATTGATTCCTAATTAGATAACACGACATGCCCCTCTGATCACATGGTACCTACTTACCCTGGGGTGCATATGTGGTTATGGTAGAGCATCCCGGATGGGTCTCCCTCGTTCCTACCCACCTCCCATTCTCCACTACCATGAACAGTCCATTGTTATTTGTGGGTGTTTAATGAACGAAATGATCGGAAACAGCTATCGCGACTCGATTCCAGTATGTTTATGGACTTTAATTATAGCTGAAATTGTATTGTTCTGAATTCAGATTAGTATTTCATTGATATGCTATGTTGAAACCACTACTTTAGACTGCTACGGTTGGGAAAAGTAGTCTATAGCCCAGTGAATATTGTCATCATTTCAGAGTTCAAAGTAGCTAAAAGCAGCCAACAAACGAAATAAAGTATAGTTAATATTAATAAACAATGAACTATGTAAAATATGACAAGCCCTAGGCGCTTGAAAAGAATTGGTGTACAATCCAGTCCAATTCAAAACCTCAATTGGGACTTACCATCGAACCAAACGGGCACGGTGAAGCGGAGGCCTTCTTCGTGTCCAGAAAACAGTATCAGTGGACAGTTGCAGTGCAGGGACATAGACATAAACGAAGATACTCAAGCCGAGGATCAAGAAGAAAATGACGAAAAGCCTAAAGATAGAGGAGTGGAATGCCTAATAGACATAGAACAAAGGATCGATTCACTGATAAACGAGAATAGATCCTCTAGAAGTAATTCAGATGCAAGTGAGGTAGAAGCCATTATCGACGAGCTGCTCGCTCAAACAGACGAGGATATTATTGCCGTAACCGTTACGCAATCAACAGAAATTTCGCAAGATGTATCATCACCAATACGCAGCAATACATTCATTAAGGCAAATGTTAGTGGAGCTGCAAATAGTTCGAAAACACACGAAATTCAAGCAACCCACAAACATCAAAATATTGAAAGAAAACTCAAGGCACCGACGCCTCTTAATAAAATCGGTAAGCCTTTCGAGATAATGAGAACAAAACCTTCAATCAGATTAGAGGAAAAAGCGAGTGTCCTTCCAGTATACCGGAGTACAATCGTTGAATCCGAGCTAGAGTTAAGTCCTAATGCAATGAACAGGAAACCCACATCGAAATTAAAGCTTCCGTTTACTCCGGCGAGAGCGGCGGATAAGTCTAAATTAAACTTTTTCTCTGGCAAGTCGCCTTTGGACAGTAAGCCGTCACCGTTGCTGTCAAGTCCCGTCCGACGAACCATTTCCAACGAGTACGTCCGGCTCAAGTTCGGTAACGAAACTCTCATGAGGCGCACCAAAGACGGCAAATCTTTCCCCAAAATCACGCCAACGATCCAATCCATCATCCCCGAAAGTCCTATCGAGACCGAGGATCCATTCCTCAATCTCAGTCCCAATAAGAAGTACACGGTGACGGTGAACAATAAAGTGCGCTGTGACAAAGACAACTATGTGATTTTCGATCCTGACACCGGCTTTGAGTCTCACGCTAAGTCTAGGATTCCGGTGAAGTCTCCAGTGGGCGAGGGTGCCGTTGTAGTGAGGCATTCCACGTGTGTCAGTGATACGGACAGCGGGATCTTAAGCCCTAATTCGCCGGTGGATATGAGTGCGGACGAGACGGGCGGCGCCGCTGGCAACTACGCCAACGCGGCCGCTTTCAGTGCCAGTGTGCGGAAACGCAGCGCGACGGACATCATCATCGTGGATCCGGCGATGGCGAAAAAGGCTGCGGACCAAATAAAGGTGGTTACTCTGTTTAAATTGACACCCATCTTCATTAGTTGTAATTCACATCGTTTTATTTTTATGAGTGTTGTGTGCATATTGTAAACATAATTCCATTCATTGTTATAGATTGTTTATTCACCTGCCTACACGATCAACTCCTCTTTAGCAATACGTTTATAATCCCATACTTATTATACGTTCACAAATACATTTATCCACCGTCGTACTCAAAAGAAAACCTGTAAAGAATTTCCAGTTCCGCGTGTCCTCGCTACGGTGCTGGCTCCGCACGCCATCACTCACTCGCATTTTCTTCTTTTCTTTCACATTTCCCTGTAATTTTCGAGTACAGCGGAAATGTATTATTTCGCCTTTGCAGCTAGACTGCTTTGTTTACGAGGGTTGTCAATTGTATGTTGTTTTATTTGGTTTGTTAACTTTTCAGAATAGGCCAAAAATTGATGGGGGTTATTTTGGAACACATTTGAAAATCATTGCCTTCCGTCTTAGAGTCCTAAATGCTCTAAGCCTTCCGTACAACTACGTACCTGGAAAGAAATATTGATAATTACGTCATTGACATAGAAATAACTAGTTAAAATAAATGCAACGAAAGCTTTTTACTTAGTTCGCAATTTACAATAAATGTGCCTGCGTTATACATATATAATAATTCCTCAACACATCCAGCTATATTCAGAGTGGGCGGACTAACTTTAATCCGCCGGACTAAACCGGTTTTTGTATGGTAAGGCCGGTGCTAATCTCGTACTAAGTTTTGACAGGTGCTATCTGAATACGACTGATACACTTTGGTGACCGGAGCAAAACATAATAGAAAGAAAGAACAAAGAAATTCTTTATTGTGTAAATTACGTTAAAAACGATTTACAGAACAATTAAATCTAACAGAGCGAAACTGCACAAAGGCGGACTTATCACTAAAAGTGATTTCTTCCAGTCAACCTTAATAATGGAATATAATGTATGACATGATACATAGTCGCTTCTAACTATAGAATGACTCCGGTTTCTTTCACGGGCTATATGAAACACCATCGTAAAAAGCACATCCCTGCCCGCAAGCTAGTGAACATGTTTTATTTTACTGCAGATGTTTACGGTCTCCACTAGGTGTCGCGGCGGAGCGGAACGAACGGAGCTTCCCTCTCTGGCCGCATCGATCGGCATGGCGCTGCAGTCGTGCCGAGGAAACTTAGAAACCTTCTCAATTTCCTACGAAAGTAAAATTATTTTCTGTGGCAGCTACCAAGTTTATTTCTAAGTTATATTCGAATACATAGATACGGCACTTTTTTCAGATAAGTTTAGTTTTTGATGTTTTTTTTTGTCTTTTTTGAGTTGAGTGAAAAAATGAAAACGTGCGTAAAAATCAGACGGTTGGTGTCAGACATTAAGGATGTTCCGACTCATACAATGTTTTTTTTTTACACAGAACGCAAAAAGTATTGCACTTTAAGCCACGAATTCGTCAAAAATATTAAATATAGTCATAGTAGTTGCAGCGAAAACATATTCACAATTTCAGGTTTAATGGTTTCGTTGTAATTGCCGATTAGAAGTTTTACATCGTTAGATGGCGCTGTTAAATAAAAATCGTATTTAAATAAATTGTAACAAAACCAATAATCCTGAAATTGTGAAATTGTTTTCGCTGCAAGTAATATGACTATATTAAACTTTTATTATTAATTCGTGGCTTAAAGTGCAATACTTTTTGCGTTATGTGTGCAAACAACTTTATATGGGTCGGAACAGCCTTAACGTGAGCAAAGTCACGCCCACCTACTAGTCTATGTCAAATGTGTCAACTGGTGATTTTTACTAAATATCTATAAACTACAAAAAAGTAACAACTCGGATGAATGTTCATTAGTCGATCCGTTCTATTACCTTTCAACAGTTCACTGTTTTTTTTAAATTAAATTTTGCGAAATCCAAAGTAGCTTTTGGCATGACACTTTGTTTCTTGGCGAATGCTGTAAGATAATATATTAGCCATGCACCATCAGTAAACTGAAAAAAATCTACATAAGATCTACATTATTGTCGTTTATAAGCGCGTTTCAAACATAGTTTGAATTTACATGGGCCATTATAGGACTGTAACTAAAAGTTGATTTAAGAAGATTCACAAGGTATTTTGCGGAGAAGTATTGCAATAATGTTTCTTACTGTCTACCTGTGCATCTAAGAAATATTTTTTTAATATTGCGGACTCCGACGCAACCCGAATGTCAGGCATAAATTGATTGAATCTATTTCTATTGCTTTTCCTTATCACCCCAAGGGTCGACTGGAAGAAAGCACAAAGGCGGACTTATCCGCCTTTGTCCAGGATTGTGTTTTTGCTGTATGTCTGTAATTGTATTTTTTCTTTGTGCACAATAAATAATTTATTCATTCAAAATTCGACACATTATACGAAGAGCATGAATATTTTAAGTTTAAAAGTTTTTCTATTTTTAATAGCGCTATCTAACGGTAACATTTGGAGATACTATTACAATAAAACCTTGGAACCTAAAATTTAAAAAATATATTTATGTACATCAAAAATCAAAACTTTTTTGGGGCGCAAACATAAACTGTAACTAAGTTGTTCTTTAGCGCCGAGCACACAGTAATGCAAACCGTATTTACTGTCTGCAAATACGTATGAAAACGCTTGTGGCATGTATACGATTATTTATTAATTTTGCTTTTACTAAATTCCATCAACTAATAAGCACGTAGCGCCATCTCTAGTACGCTTCGAAAAGCCGCTCGACGTTCTCGTTTCGCTACTGTGCACTAGATGGCGCTGCTTTTTCAAAGCCCATTCGAAGGCGGGAAAGCTCTACGAACCACACGTGCATACGTGCCATATAGTGCAGTATCCCAAGCATTGTGTTCACAAAGGTAGACATAAAGCCGCTCTAGCGGGTTCCCTTTATTTGTTCCGCGCTCCCGCTGATATTTATCTCGCCACAAAGTGTATTGTTCGGAAGCAATCGTGCAGTTAATATCCAAATGGCTCCATTTAGAGCACACATTGAGTAGGCACTGTGAACACTGCACGAGCACTGAACACGGCTTGTGGGCAATTAATGCGGTGTCTAGGGCGTTTTGTACTTCTGTAATGTCCGCTTGTGTCTGAGCCAACGTGTCATTAAGAGGCATTTGCTTATCGGGCGACGATCGAGGATAACGGCTAAAGTTGGATGATAGCTTCGAGGGAATAGGCTGAAATGTATTGTTTGCGTTATTATCGTAAAGCATTCGTACATACATAATGTCTAATGGTTAAATAATAAAAGTATCTTTAAATATTTCCACAGACATGATATAAGCCCAACACACCGCATTCCCGAAGGAATTAGGCGCCATGCCAAGACTTTACCTTTATGAGCACGGCTGCATTGAACTGGATGTAAAACACGGAGAACATTGCCGTTTCGACCATCTTTTCATCCACTGCGATGGTACCAACTCGGACGGGCTTTAACCCTATCACTTAGTAAGGGAAGAGGATCTCGCATTAGTAACGAAATGAACTTATCCAACTCAGTACGAGAAATAAAATTGTGCATGAACGGGGCGGAATTTGAACCCATGACCTCTGGCATGGAAGGCAAGTCCACACGCCCTTGAGCTTCTAGCCGCTGATTTCCTCATATTTATTATTTTATATATTAATATTCCAAATATTTTATAAACGCTCCTGAAAAGAATGGGAATTGTAAAACGTGTTGTAAATTCTTGCACTTATTCTAAAATTAAATTATATTGAATTCCTAAAGCAAGGAAAGAATAATCGGTCATGCACAACTGAAGTTGAAGCTCTTTCAGCTGACTATATTCAGGACCTCTCAAACGTTTCCTTCCCAATGGCAATTCCTTTTCTTTTCCAGATTTACAGGCAATTTCACGCGCTAGCGCCTACCGACCGACCCGGGGCAGCGGCGCGGCGTGCTCGGCTCTGACTGCTCCGTATAAACGAATCGGTTTTTTTTATTCCGTTGTCGTCGAGAAAAAAAATAATTTCATATTTTTCCACATATCAACGATACCCACAATATATTCGACCGTTTGGTTCGCCTAATCATAAGGTCCAAAACCCAGAACATCCAAAAGTATGTTTTGTTGTGTGTATTATAAAAATCTAACTTTACCTAACCTAACCTAACCAAATTGAAAATATTCGTATTCATAAGTGTTTTGGACGGTATTGATTTTGGACCTTGTGCTTTTTGGACTTTATGATGCGTCCCCGACCGGTTTATAAATCAATATAAATTTTGAATTTTATTTATGTTAATCATTTACATTATACATAGGGTGAATTGGACTATGGACTGGTGCAATAATACGGAATGTGTTATTTTTCTCATAATCAAATGAAATCACGGATAGGATATTCCCTGCTAGAATTATTTCTTTTAAATCTGTATTTATTAATGCAGTTTTAGTTTTTATTAAAATCGGTCTCATGACTCCTTTGAGTGTTTTTCGCTACTTCTTACAGTCTCGGATTTCGCCATGAAGGCACATTTGAAAAAATCAGCCTGTGATACTTTACGGGTTTTTGTAAAAATTACACGAAATTTCATTTTCTCTATATACATTTTCTTTTTCTTTAGTGAAAACTATGGTCCCAAACGTATTATGGGAGTAATCGTATAGCTACTATGGCGACTTTCTCGATTATTTATTTAGTATATCTATCTAGATTATAAAATCAATTATTGTGTTTAACGAAAACAAAACCGACTGAAATGAGACCGAAAAACATTTTCATGCAAATTTTATTTTTTCTGCAAAAAAACTTGAAAAACAAAACGTTCAGAAACAGATGTGAGTTGTCTGAAGTCAAATTGATTGGAACAGTGGTTTTCAAATGATTTACTTTCTAGTCCCAAAAGTGTTCACCCCATACACATTATCTTCTAAACAACTCACAAAAAGTATAGAGATTGAGCACAAATACCCATAGATTCTGTTATTCTGAAAAATAGCGCTGATCTAACAGTTTTAAAAATGTAATCTTTATACAGCAAAGCACATACTCAAAAATTTTGAAAACGATTTGGCCACAACGTATATGAATGTATTAATAACTAGCTGAGGTACCCGGCTCCGCTCGGGTCAACGACGTTTCGAACTTATGCCGGGCTGAACATATCATTTTATTTTATATGAGTTATAAATTGACAAACGCTTTTGTAAATTTAGACTTAGTGGACTTTCAAAAAAACACACACAGCGGAGTTTCTTTTCAGTTCTATTTAGATCTGTCTTGTTTTGCTGAACTGGCCAATGTTAAAATATTACAAAAAGTGCATGGATGATGAATAAACAATACAATACAATAAATTATTCTATAAGTTCTCCCTGCACTATACATATAACTATAGCCATGAATACTACATGAATAATAAATGCATGTCATGACATAGAAATGACTTACATTGTATTAAAAATAGACTTAGTAAGGTGTAAATAGCTTCATTTTTAATAGTATTAAGTTTTATAATAAAATACCTGAGGATATTAGGAACCTGGAAGATATGCCATTCTTAAAAAAAATAAAACTATGTCTACTGAAAAAGAGTTACTATACCCTTAATGAGGCCCTAGCCGACAAAGATTTTTAGTTAATTTAGAATTAGTAATTGTATTTAAATTTAGTTAATTTTGAATGTACGATATTTTTTTGTATCCAGAGGCAGAGTTTGCTACTAAATCTTTTTACCGTTTATATTTTGTATTGTTTGTTAATTAGTATTTATAATTGAAATTACCATGATAATCTAGTATCATAAAGCCCTTGACTAATTATTAACTTGACATATTTAGCTTAGTTTTCATTATTTAGTAAATTTGACGATGGTATATGCCAGAAATTGTAAGCTGAATGTATGTTTGCTTGTATGCCTTAAGGTGGCCCAACCCGGCGGGCCTAACTCATTCGCAGGCACGGTACAAAACCGTGCTGTTGCGCTCTGGGACCTTCTCTGTTTCAAAGAATAAGACAGGCTCCGTGATGAGGAAGATGCAACATGTCCACAAAAAAAAAAATGGTTTTGCATTTGGTAAGATTTACGAAAATTTTAATTTTAAAACGACTTATAGCTAAAAGTAAACCACGACCGCTGTAGTAAAAAATCAAACAAAAACCAAATAGATTATAAATCTTAATTAAATAAGTTATGTCTGATGACTAATCTTTTTAAGATGTTCTTACTTTATCATTGCGTAATCCACCTCCAAAGTTATTGTATAAAACGCGCGAAAAATGCGAACTTTCGGACCTTATAACTTAGAAACCAAACACAATTTTACAATGCCAATGGTCATCAGACATCTAGTTCGATCAAATAAAGCTATTTTGAGCAACATTTTGGATCTCTGACAAGAAATATGGGCGTGATCTTCTTTCCCCTTTTGTATGGGGAGATGAGCGGGATGGGCCACCTTAAAATAAGTGAAAAATGACCTGTCTGAGTGTAGCTTGTCTACCAATTTGACAAAATGAAATACAATACAATACAATACTACAAGAATCAAAATCCGTTCCCATTAATTCCCGTAATAGTTCTACACAAGCTCAATTCAAAGTGTTATCGAAGGAGAGCAACCTTCTCGAGTGCTTTTACAATAATTATGAAGTCGTTCCCTCCCTCTAAACCCTTAATACATGCGTGCATATACACTCTAGACACCTTTTAAAACTACCGCACAATTTGAGAATTTGACTCTCGCACTTCTGACAAATGTGCTGTGGGGAGAGCTTTAGGGTGGTCACACGTCGACTATCGATAGTTTACCATATCACAACATCGACTCTGAGCTGTTTCGAATTATGTGACGAAGTTGGTATTCCGACGTAGAGAAGATAGTAATGAATCTGGAAATATTTTACAGTCTACTAAGTTATACTTAATTTTTAGTTCAGCGCACCATCATACAGAGAATTGTTTTTTTTACGGAATGCGATAAGTTTTGTTTCTTTGTACATATTATTGGATGCATCATTGTCAATTTTTTTAACATATTTCGGTTACCGCGGACATATAAGAACAAACAGAAACCTCGTCGGGAGTCAGGAGTGGGAGTGGGTGAAGCGGGAGGAGGGGGCCACACCGCCCGCACGGGTTGCGGTAGGACGCCCCGCCCGAAGTCCGGTCGGCGGGGGAAGGGGTACGCCACATGTGCAAAACAAACCCGACCGTATCTGCTGCTGGACTTATGTCGTCGATGGTACCTTCCAGCCACATTGTTAAATGATAAGAAGGTTGCCTAGAAGTGATGTGTTGTAACTGTTCCAGTATGGTATGCTGTGACACTAAATTATCTGCCTACCCTCAATTGCAATTTAAATATTAGGCACGTTCACAGTTATACGTTGCAATTACATATAAAACGGTTGCATTGATTTTGCTTAATTTTGTTTCGTGTTTTGAGTATGTATTTTTTTATTTAACCATAAACACAGAACATCACTAGACATAGGACACTCGTAAAACAATCACCCCACACTCTCGGCGAGATTGATTCGACTCGTCAAGAGTCGGGGCGCGGAGGGGCGGGGGCAGCGGGCGAGGGACGGAGTGACGTCACCGCTACCCTCATCAGGGTTTACGATAGTCGATAAAACATAAGATTTGATTAATTTATGCGTGACGACAATGCGAACAAAAACCTGGAAAGGAGGGTCACTCGAATCAGGTCAATTGTATTTAGGGGAATCTTACATTTATGTAAGCTATCGTTGGCTCTAAGGAGTTGTATAATACAAAAGTAATTATGGCGATGGCACAGTTCATGACAAGCAGTAAGATACGTACCATCAAGCCGCGCCACTTATCTAGGTGTAGAGAGAGTGCCATATGGTACAATCACATAATACATACATATGTACTTCTACCGCTTGCTCTACAGGCATACATACTTTCATACATGCTCTAGGACTATGGAAGGTGTGTACCTGACCAATGTTACATCAGGCTGTAGGCCCATTCATGGAAATTCGTTCTCAGGGATCGGAACTCTTTCAGTCGAGAATATAGCTTTTGTATGAAATACCGCGCAGTCCAACCTTTGAGTCGAGAAATCCGCTTTGACAAAGGGGTTTTCTTGATTGAAAGTATTCTGATTACTGAGCGCGGAATTCCAAGAATTGACGCCCTGGGTGGTACGTTCGTCTGGACAGGCGGGCACGGCAATTCCACTCACTGCTGCTCTGTGAATTTGTTTCGTTAAACATTCGCTCTACATATTGAAATCATCATTCAGTTAACCATAATGTTTTCAGTTGACAATGCTCTTGTAATCACCCACAGCCCCAACCAACCTAGCCTAACCTATCTCTATCTACTCTACCTAACTAAACTTATATACCTATTTTTCCTTACATACATCTCTACATTAAACTCAACTCAACTAAATAATGGCACGTGTCGTCTAGAATAATTAATTTAATTTTAATCCAATCATTTATACTAAACCTCATATAAAGTACACCTTAGGATTTAACTAAAATGTTACTCAACCATAATATATTGTATACATTCTTCTCATACTCTATAACTAAGAAAACATGAAATTAAAAAATGATGAAAATTAAGACGATTTTGGGCTAAGCCCTAACAGTAGAGCCCCTTGAAAATTGAAGATTTTCTCCACCGCTCAACTGAGTGAAAGCCGGCCAAGCAAAAAAATATTTACCTTGCTTTCTCCTCTTCGTTGATGCAAATTTTGAAGAATTTTCCAAGCTCAAAAATTAACAAACAATAAAGAGATCTCCTAAGTCATTGATCTCTACTTTACATCTGCTGACGGGGAGGTCAGGCTTATGATATGATCATATAACTTGATTGAATCTATTTGCATACCAACTGTGGCGGGTTGGATGTTACTGCTAAATGACATGGTCAATTTAGATGTTTACAATGAAATCCAACCGATTGGGTTATCGGATATTTTACGGAGAATTGTTATTCCAATGACGATTAGGCATACCAACTATGAGGGGTTGGATTTATTGCATGAATGACATAGTCATTTGTAGAAGTTTTGTCGTACATAAGGCATACCAACTATGGAGGGTTGGATTTTTACTGCCATCTCACACAGGTCACAGCGTCACGCAACAGCGTGCTAAACCCTCCAAATGCCTGTACTCGCCATCAATTAAATAGGTGTGGTTTTGGCATATTTCCTCGGACATTTGGCTGATTCAGTGAACACGGTCATTATATGACACAGTGCCCTAATATGGAATGGTTCAGGAAGCTGTTTATGTAATGTCTTAAAGCAATTCAAACTTTATAGTCTGAAATACAAAATGACCGAACCTCAAATTCGCATTGAAATTGTATGGGGTTTTCAGCTGTTCTCTGGGAACAATATGAAGCCACGATTTCCCTATGTCTTCATGGTCAATTTACTAGCAGTACTGATCTCGGTGCGCTTCGGGTAAGCGACTGGCTTTGAGGATTAGCCAAACCTCCATCGATGCAGATTTGCAGGTCCCAAACTGAAATCTGGTCCAAACGGTGGTAGTCACCCGCTTTTCAGCTAAGGATCTTCTACATAAACGACTTTCCACCTCTAGTTAAACCATGAACACAAAAGGCACTCATATCTCCATAATTGGCCATCGAACAACACGGTCAACTAACAACGTGGTGAACTCTATTTGTTTTATTATTTTATCGAGATCTCCACAGAATCCATGTCATTTTATTTTAATCAAGACAGGTATTCTACAATCCAGTTAAATTGAATTGTAGCCGACCTCATAATCAATATCAAGAATCAATTTAAAGTTGATAAATCCACCAACATAAATACAGAAAGTATACAATCGTTAATAAATCAAACGTTTGGAAAACGTCTGTGAAAATTATCTCACACATATCGTGATCGAAGACAACTCAAAACGAGTAGAGAATATATTGAACATATGATGTTCAGAAAATATTGGTTGAAACACATCAAAGCCTTTCCCCTTCAAAATCTACGTGATTTGAAATTTACTGATTTGAAGCTTAAAGGAAATTAAATAAAAATGTATTTAATTTCTTGAACCACAATTTATTTAGTGCATTTGTATGTAGTTCATTGTATATTTTCCATCAGCAGATTATATAGTTTCAACTTAGGCAACTCGTTGAAACCATCAAAATATCAAGGTAATTATTTGATGTTGAACTTGAATATTTTGTAATAAAATATCACAGAGAAATCTGCAATATAGGTTAAATCGAATTAAAGAATTTACAATTTAAAACAAAGTCTAATAATTTAATGATTTAACCCAAAATAATAGAAACTTCTTCAAGTTTTATATCTACGGTAATAAAAAAGGGCAAAGTGAATCGACATTTACATTTACGATATTTCCACTATTGCAAAGCAAAGAAAAACCTAATCAAACATACACATCGTTCGTACTTCTCTCAACATTCTATTTGAAAATACTAGTCCACACAAAATATCAAATAAAACTATCCCATTGAATCCACTCAAACACACTCTATCTGTCAATTCAGTAAAACTATACATCCACATATTTAAATAAAATATTCAACCACTCCAATCTATCTCCTATCTAAAGCCAACAATTTCCATTGACATTTATTTCTTTAAATAACATTTTTCTAAACTCTAATCGTACTCCGCATCGACTTATTTTACGCACGTTACGCGCGACGCAATCTAAACGCAAATTAACAAAACGGCAGAATTAATAAACCGAAATAAATTTGTAAACCTGCAGAAAACAACACATTATCTGAAACAAAATAAAGGCTCTGAAAATAAAGACTCTGAAAATAAAGGCTCTGAAAATAAAGACATACAACATTTTACACGGATACACAATGAATTATTGCAATACATTATTCAGTAATTACTGTTCAAAAAAACTTATCGATTCGCGTTCAATCTGCTGTCTGGTCTGGGGTCTGGAACTCTGCTTCCCCGTTCACTCGTTCAATAAAAGTCTATAGTCTATTAGATTTTACGCGCCCGAAATAATAGATTTATACACAAATCACTTTAACCTTAATCCAAAATTTACATTTAATGTTCTTGCAATTAAAATCACAAATTTAATAAAAATCTCACTGTCTCTATATTTAAATGTGGAGCAAGCGCCTTCGAAGCAGCTCTAAGCGTCCAAAGCAAATAAACACTAATAATTATTCGAATTTGGTGACCTCGAGTTAACACCTCGCGAAATTTCTGTAAGTCGAAAAACGAACCGTCGTGTCGCTCCTTACAGGTACGAATTTCTCCCCGAGAACTTAAAAATGTAGACTGAAAATCTACTGCGCGACTTGTCCTGGACTGCCGACCGAAAATACCGCACGACTATCCTCGACCGTCCTGAACTGCCCTCGACTCTCCTTGAACTGTCCTGAATTCGAATGCGCGTGAGTTTTTATTCCTTTCCCCCACTCCCGACTCAGGACCCATGTCCCTACCGCGTCCATTTGTTTATAAAAGAAATGGTTACACTGATTAGCCAAGACCATCGATTCAGCGATCCAAATAGGAAATATATATTTTATAACTTTCCAATCCTAAATACACGCATCAATGTGCTCACAATTATTCTCAAATGTAATCCTTTATAGTGTTTAAATAGTTTCATTACTAATTTCAATACCATTCATGCAAAATCAACCAAAATAATATCATTCAAGAAATATTAATACACCTCAGTCAAAACAAACAAGTATACCAAATAATTAATAAAATGTGATATAAAATTCATTTTATAATCAATAATATCTTAAAATATGTACATAATTCGCCACAAACTCCACTTCTCTCCTCAATGCAGTGTAGCCTTTCAGCCATGACATCATTCAGACCAACAGCACGCTCGCTAGCAAAACAGGCCTTTCGTTGTTCGAGAGGTAATTCCCTATTTTTGACCAAGTAAAATGTTCATATATGGACCTACATATATTGATAGATGTTTGCTATAGCTACTATTTGTATGTGGGAGCAATATATGGTTCCCACACTCTCTATTCTATCGCTAATCGCTAATGCTATCTATATGTATTGTGGTTAACCGTGTGGTTGTCCGGTTAACTTACTACGCAAACTTTCATCAAGGAACATATTTCTACTGCATTCATTCTAAATTCGTGTCTCTTTTATCACACGCTAGTTTCGTCTCAATACATAGTTGCAGGAAACAGCACACCGAAACGTACTGTGACTAATATCACGTCGTCATGATATTACATAGCAACTAGATGCCATGCCAGGACCTTCCTTATATTTCACGATTACATTGAACTTATTGCAACATGGACAAATCATCGCCGCTTCGACCATCGTCCATTCAATGCGAGGGTACCAAATCGGCGGGACTCACCTTACCGCCTAGTAAATAAGGAAGGCGATCGGGGAAGAAATGTAGTGGGTCCAAGTGTATTGTTTTTGCATGTCGTGACCGAAAATGTAATGTTGATCTTAAATATATCTAAAGCAGTAGTGAAATTATACTATTTCTAAATCTAGAATTATTAAAACGGTAAAGTCACGAGAACTGTTGCTATTAAAGTAGGAAAAAGTCGAGGTTCAGAAATAAAGAAGTCATACAAAATGTCTAATATGTCCAAATATATATTTCTAGTGCATTCGTATCAACTCTTAATAATAACCTCAATGAGGTACAATGAGGTCAAAACACTTGGATTCTCATATTGTTAATTTATACCAAGGACGAAGAAGAACCTAAAAGAAACTCTGCCGGGAGTGAAAATACAAATACATTTTTATTGTATTATCTAAAAAAAATCCCCACATAATCCCTTTAAATGCCACCTACAGAAAACTTATGAGTAAAACGGAGCGAAAATAAAGTAACCCTTCTTCAAGTTCCTCTACGTTTTACGAAAAACTATCGAGATCTCTTCGTCAGCTGGGGCGCAAATGGAGTGGCTTTGAACCCAAATCAAAGCCTCCGTCCCGCTCGCCGGCTTCCCTTCGCTTTGTGCCCCGCAGGCTTAGTATGCGGTGCGCGCGGGCGGCTGCTGCAGGGGTCCGTAACCTAATTACTGCAGCGGCGCGAGTGAATCATCTACGTGACACGGCTTTGGGCATAGATAGACAATGGATAGTAAGAATATACTTCTAACGTCATACAACGTATAATACTTCTTATTTTCACTGTTACTATGAAATTTCTAACCAGCGCAATCTCCCGTCACTGCTAGAACTAGATACACCGTTATTAAACTAAGCTTCATTTTACCTGGGCAGGCATGATGAAAACGTTACATTTTAACTATAAATTAAGTAATGTCATGTCATTGTAAATAATAAATATCATTATTATTAATTGGATTGTATTTAATGTATTCTCAAATGTGAATTGCAATGCCATCTGTTGACTTCTAGAATCCCTATTCAACACCTGTATGACGTAAGCAATGTTTCCCTACTATCATTTATTTGGGCGAATTATTCATTACTGAAGAAATGCGGATCTGAATCGTCGGTAAGACTAGCTCAAAAATAAAATACTAAAATCACTATTACTTATTCTTCAAAATTGTACGTATTTATGCATACGACGCTACTGTAAGGCGGCCCATCCCGCTCAACTCTCCTTACAAACGGGGAAAGAAGATCACGCCCATAATTCTTGTCAGAGATCCCAAGTTTTGCTCAAAATAGCTTTATTTGGTCGAACTAGATGTCTGATGACCGTTGGCATTGTGAAATTGTGTTTGGTTTCTAAGTTCCGAATAAGGTCCGAAATTTCAAATTTTTCGCGCGTTTTATACAATAACTTTGGAGGTCGATTACGCAATGATAAAGTAAGAACATCTTAAAAAGATTAGTCATCAGACATTGATAATTTAATCAAGATTTATAATCTATTTGGTTTTTGTTAGATTTTTGACTACAGCGGTCGTTTCGTAAAATTTTCGTAAATCTTATCAAATCATACAGTATGCACATTGTTTTTTTTGTGGACATGTTGCATCTTCCTAATCACGGAGCCTGTCTTTTTTTTGAAACAGAGAAGGTCCCAGAGCGCAACAGCACGGTTTTGTACCGTGCCCGCGAATGAGTTCGTCCCGCCGGGTTGGGCCACCTTCAGTTGAGTCTATCTAACTACCAAGTTAAATCCGGGCTGAATACTAAAATCAACTTTGGTGGCGAAAGCAATCAGGTTGATATTTCAATCATTGCAGTCAAAATATCTGAGCTAAATAGTAAAATAAATTTATAAAAATAAATAGCAAAATAATAGCACAGGACCAATATGTGAAACTAGTGCCATCTAGCAGTAGACGGGGAAGCATTGTGTCGAGTCGAATATAAATCAGAAAATCATTCGTTGACGGAATTATCGGGATAGCTCAGGGGTAGAATTTGATTACAATGCTTTAATGTACATCATCACTAATCAAGCTGGAAAAACAGTCATTACGTGGATAAACGTATTGCTAATTAAGTTTGACAAAATGTTTTAGCATCTTCTAGGTTCTTTGTAAACTTAAAAAAAGGAGGACCTTAGCGATATCAATTCTTACGATGAACAAGTCTATGTTCCATCCGCCCCCACTCACTCTGGCGTCGTTTCCGGCTCTCTCATGGCCCTAAATGAGCCTATTTCTTGCCTGAGGGATTCCCCGGTACCCGCCCTCCCCCCCGGCCCCTCCGCTACCCGCCAGCACTCAATAGTTCTCAGTAAATTAATCAGGTTCAGACAGAATTGGAATAGGAATTATTTTAAGGGGACGAAAACATATTAATGTAAAAGGTATTTTTTTAAGTAATTGAGGATTGATGGCTAATCCTAACCCACAATCCTAAACTACACCCAAGGTCATGACATTAGCCCAAAACACCGCATTCCCATAAGAATTTGTTGCCATGCCTTTCCTCCAAGATCTTTGAACTTGATGAAAAACACAGACGTTTTTTTGTTGCCGCATCTTTTTATCCAATTAGATGGTACGAACACGGGCGGCACCACTACTACCTAGCAAGGGAAGGGGACCATTAGTTGTTATATGGATTCCGAAGCATGAAACAGTACGCATTCGTAACGAAATGCACATGTGCATGTACGTGGCCGAACTTTGTACCCATGGATTATTTATATATTATTTGCCCATGTCCTCTAGCATGGAAGGCCAGTCCACACGCCCCTGAACGACGAAGCGCTTTTAAGGCCTGACTGGTTACAATGCCTTTAGTTTAGTAGGTGTCTTTTAGCATTCATTTAATTGTAGCTTTGATAAATAAGATGTATGTATTCGTCTTTCTCTTTCCGAGTTCGATAAGTGCAATTCGTTACGAATGCGAGCTGCTCCATGGTTCGGAATCCATGTAAAACTGTAGGTCCCCTTCCCCTACTAGGTGGTAGGGTTTATGCCCGCCCGGGTTGGTACCATCGCATTGGATGAAAAGATGGTCGAAGCGGCAATGAAAAATTGTGCGTGTTTTCCATCCAGTTTAATGTAGCCGTGCTCATAAAGGGAAGGTCCTGGCATGGCACCAAATTCCTTTGGGAATGAGGTGTATTGGGCTAATATCATAACGGTAGTTGTGTGGTATTAGCCATCCATGTCAGGTCGCATAAAAAAAAAACCAAACACAACATTTCCAAAACACTTTTGTTTTTAAGTTTCGTGTGAATAATTGTCATTAGTATCACCACATTCTTTGCCTCGGAACTCCTAAAATGGAAAATAAAATTTTCAACAATCACCTCGTTCGTGTCGGCAGTCGAACTAATAGGAATTTCCTCCCGTTTCGACAGACAATCACCATTCGTCACCGATGTAAGCCGAGAACACAGCAGCGTCGGGCGCTTGCGTCGCTGGAGAGAACATTTTTCACGAATGCCTTTAATAAACTATGAGAACAGGAAACTTGTAAGGCGCTACAGCAAATACGCACAGCCAATGCAATATTAATACTACCCTCGTTGGGTACAGTCACAGTTCTGGGACATATTGCGAACTTATTTAATTCTAGCGAGATAAAATTATATCAAGAAAGACGTTGTGTTAAAAAAACATTAAACAAACACGGGGAAATGAGTAGGAAAAACCATCTAAAAACGCTGAAACAAAACGGTTCTGTCTGACAATGTACTCAATATTATAACTGGATTTAAACGTAACGTATAACGTAAAAGTATAAACGTAATTTAAATAAGCTCGATAGCCCAGCCATAGTCCGCAAATCCCCTGGCATGGCGCCTCGCTGACCGTGGTTTCGCGAGGCGAGGTGTTTTTGGCTTTTCTGAGCACCTTTGGTCCTCAGCACAGCCACCCATACCGGTCTTTCATAAAAAATAAAAAAAATCTCTCCCGAGTTTAGGTGTGATTTAAAACAGTAAATTTTCCTAGATTTAATTAATAATAAACCCTATTACTCACCCTTTAGGTTATTTTCGTGAATTTAGTTTCAGTTTCTTTACTTCTGGTTTTCGATTACTTCTGGCGAAGAAGAGTCGACAATAACCTTCACCAGGTTTTTCATTGCATCATATATTTTTTTATTGATACTTACTACTAGTTAACAGTGATTGATCGATTACTACTGCTCACAAAGAGTAAAGTTGAAGAGCAACTTTTGATTACCATTATGACATCTTATTCTAAATTAATAGAAATTTTGATCGAAATTATTCAGGTATAAAAGGCCGTCGTCATTTTTAATACAAGGTCGTATCAAATCAAATATAAGTTTGTAAATACTAACTAGCTGCCCTAAACTTGATGGAAATAACCAAGCTGTATATAAAAAAACCGCACCCAAATCGGATAAGTTGTTCTCAAGTTAGTAGCGGACAGACAGATAAAATGCACACAGACACAGACGTTGGATTGTATAACAGTTATTGACGTATCGCCTAAAATATAATGATCAAAAATCAATAAATCTTAGACTTTAACATTCGAAAAATTTTGTACGCGACTGTACGAATTTACCCTCTGCGAGGATCAGATGTTAAATAAACAGCGCTGGATGCGGGCGGGTGACAGCGAAAAGCGAGATAGGGAAAGTCAGCGACGCACATGAGCAGCACCGATTTTAACCCTTTTAACATGGCGAAGCGTTAAATTTGTTATATCGTTAGACAATATCGTTTTAAAACTATTTTATAAAGTTACCTTTATGTGTGCTTACGTGCAGCTATGTCCAGACTGTTTTCATGTTAGGTTTTCATGGACACGTAAGAATACAAAAAAACGTGTTAACTGCGGCACATGGCATACGCCAGGCCCTCGCGTAAGAGGTCGCCGACGGTGCCCATGGGTTTTCGAACTTAAATCGAAGAAATTAGTTAGCGAAAACCATGCCGTTCGCGGCAAATACCTCGGCAGGGAGTGCCCTACCCAATGCATAAATGATCCTTAGGATCGGTGAGTTCTTATTTGACGCCAGTGAAAAGTGCATTCCCAGCCTGCCCTGCGCTGAGCGTGGTAGAAAGGTTTGTTCTGTGAGTTCCTTCTTAGAACGTTTTTATTAAGTTAGGACTTACAAACTATCAACGGCTCTTTGGACAGAAGCTTGGTAATTGCTGCTGAGAAGGAGAGCAACTGCAGGCCTATTCCTGGAATTCCGTAATAAGAAATCTTCCGACAGAAAAACCGCTTTTATAACAGTTTTCAAAAGGATTTTCTTGACGAACACATTCCGGAACATTATATTTCAATTTAATCTAGATTTTCCGCCAAAAAAAACGCTATAAGAGCGGTTTTCTAGACTCAGGATTCCTGATTCCTTATTACGGAATTCCATGAATAGGCCTGCTGATCGAGCTAAATAGGAGACCTACCTTCAGGACTATGAATGATAACGAATCATGAGGACTTGGAAATATTTAGAAAAATCGCCTGGTGAAATAAAACATAAGTGCTCACGAAAGTTGTTTCTCCTGTAGACAAACTTCTGTGGATATTTTCCAAAGTGATATAAAGAACCCTTTCAAGGCGAGCCCCTCACCTCATCCTTTACATTGTCCTTTATCCCCGACGCACGGAAGTGCCATAAATAGTCCTCCTTCGTCGCCTGAATAACGACCTCCTGAAAAACTTCTCATGTTGTCTCACCCGAGCCCTCATTACAGTAATATTTAATCGGATATCTTACAACTTCATTGACGTGGAGCCCTTTTTACTCATATGTTACGTTAGAACCATGTTAGGACTGTTTAATCTAAGATAATATTATTTTAAATTAAAACGAAGGCTATGCCAAAAAAACCTAGGAGCTTTGGTGGAATTATCCGGGTTTTTATGTAATTTAAATATGTCGATGGTAATTTATTAACATGAATTACAATTTTTTGTTTAATGGTTAATTCTGATTGTAAGTATAGTAACTTTTCAGAGATATAAATAAAGACAAAAAAATAGAAAAACTTTTTAATTAAACGTAGATTCGATACAATCAAATGTGTTTATGACCTTTGAAGGTTCTTTTTAACCGACTTAAAAAAACCGGCCAAGTACGAGTCGGACTCGCACACGTAGGGTTCCGTACCATCGCGCAAGATTAAAAAAAAACACATTTTTTGTATGGGGCCCCCCTTTAATTATTATTATTTTATAATGTTACCTATTTGTTGTTATGGCGGCAAAATAAATACATAATCTGTGAAAATTTCAGCTTCCTATCTGTTACGGTTCATGAGATACAGCCCTGCGACAGACAGACGGACGGACGGACGGACGGACGGACAGGGGAGGCTTAGTAATAGGGTTCCGTTTTTACCCTTTGGGTACGGAACCCTAAAAAAGGAGAAGGTTATCAATTCGACGGAATATTTTTTTTATGATAATTTAAATGTATCAATAAATTATGAATTTATGACTGATTTGAATTCCTGCCAAAATGAATGATTACTTAATTTGATTTTGAAAGATACAGCTCTATGTAGGTGATAATGGCATATCAGAGTATCAGATATCAGTAAAAAAACTAGATATTTTATGACCAGGAAAAAAACTACAGACGAATCCCATAAAATTTCCCCATTAAGGTATATTATATTTTCAGTTTATTTGAAATGGTAGCTGAAATGTATTAACAGAGAGATAACACCTTAATTCTGGGCTTCCTCGTACCTGGATTATAATAATTAACTGTTCTCTTCTTAGCGCCCCCTTTCTTAGGACGGGGTGATTTAATGTTATTTTATATAGTGATCAATCAAGTATTAAATCCTTATTATTTCAGTATCGTTTAATTTGAGCTTAATTTAATTTTAAATTGAGTTTAATAAAAAACAAACATAAGTGTCGTGAAAATGAATTATAGTTTAAAAAAATAACTAGAAATAGTTTGTTTTCACGTTAGCTTGAAGCTGGATGAATTTCGAAAACAGATTTTTTTTCTACTCATCTGCAAAATCCAATTATAGTGCTTTAAAACTCAAATAACCTTTAATTTCATGGGTAAGTAATTAAATGAAAACGTGAATATCGTAAATAGTAAGGACATGCGAAAGATGATTTATTAATGAATTGCCAAGAACGTGTAAGCATCACTCAATTTCGGATCGCTCAAATCACATTGTATCGCGTCTGAGATCTATCACATCAAAGGATTGTCGCGCGCAGCACAATATGTCTCAAATGAGAGCGATTAAATTGCGCAGAACTCCCTCCCCCCTCGCCTCACCCCACCCCGTCCCCCCTGGCCCGCCGGTTCGGCTGCAGCATCACGCCGGCGACTGTGACAGATGACAGTGGCGATAATTAGAGTGATCGCGCTATTCTGGTAGCGATGGCCGCCATAGATCCGGCAGACGCGGGTGAGACAGACGGAAAAATGGGCGACCGTTCCGTTTAGAGTGGCTTGACGGAAAAACGGTCAAAAGTTCCGTTTAGAGCGGCGTGTAGCTCACGGGCGCGACGACTTGCCTTGAATGCCAGAGTTCATGGGTTTCAATCCTCGCCTCGTTTATGCACCACATTCTTTCTCTTTCCGAGTTGAATAAGTGCATTTCGTTACGAATGCGAGCTGCTCGGATTCCATGTAGGTTTCTCCCATTCCCTACTAGGTGGTACGGTTAAGCTCACCCGGGTTGGTACCATCGTATTTGATGTGTGATGGAATATAGCCGTGCTCATAAAGGGAAGGTCCTGGCATGGCACCTAAGTCATTCAGCAATGCTATTGGGACTAATATTATGACGATGAGTGTGATGTTAGTCATCCATGTACAGTTAAAATAAACCTTCTAGGGTGAGATTATCTATAGTATACAGGGTCCATCACTCGAAGTGTAACAAATTGAAAATGATGTTATTTGATTAATTGAAGTACGGTTTATAATTTTAAGATCTTCCCACACTCCGTTTGCCTGTCCACGGCCGCCAGTGTAGGACACGGTTACTCCAACGGTCGTCGTCTCTTCGGCTGACATGACCAGTCCACTGCCATTTTAGCTTAGCCACCCGGTGTCCAATATCGACTACTTTGGTACGTCGGCGGATTGCCTCGTTACGCACCATATCCCGTAGCGATATTCCCAGCATGGCTCGCTCCATTGCTCTCTGGGCAACTTTCGACCTTTGGACAACGGCGACCGTCAGAGTCCACGTTTCACACCCGTACGTCATAACCGGGAGGACGCACTGGTCATATATTCGGGTCTTTAAATTTTGCGGAAAGTCAGACCTCAGAGCGAACTTAAGCTTTCCGAAGGCAGCCCAACCCAGTCGAATCCGTCGCTCAACCTCCCTAGACAGTCCTTGTCTACCAAGCCGCAGGATTTGACCGAGATATACGTATTCTTCAACCTGTTCGATCACTTCTCCGTCGATAACGATTTGTCCTCCCGTCATACCCTCGGTCGCCATGACCTTGGTTTTGTCCCGGTTCATCTTCAGACCTACCTTTATCGATGCTTCATAAAGGTCTTCCAGCATGGTCTGAAGCTGAACTCGGGAATTTGACAGAAGAACAATGTCATGGCAAACGGAGTGTGGGAAGACCACCCGCCAGGTGGGAAGACGACATCAAGTGCGTCGGCGGAAAGCAGTGGTTCCGTACCGCTGAGGGCCGGGAGGACTGGAGAAGGATTGGAGAGGCGTATGTCCAGCAGTGGACGCAAACACGCTGACTGACTGACTGACTGACTGACTGACTTATAATTTTTTAATAAAAAGCTAAAAAAACGTTGAATTTTAAGACAATCATTGATATTGTTCGATATAGCCTTCTTTCGCACGGATGATGGCGTCAAGTCTTCCGGCTAAGGCATTGCAGGCTGCACTCAGATGGGTTTGCGGTATTCTGTTCCATTCCCGACGGAGCGCTGCCTTCCGCGTGTCCACACTTTCATATATTTTTGTTGACACAGCGGCCTCCAAAATGGACTATACCGAGAAGTCCATTGGATTCAAGTCTGGAGAGTAGAGAGGCCACTGTTCTGAAGAAATTAACCGAGAAACGTAGTGCTGTAAAAAAAATGTGTTAGGCGAGCTTTGTGGGACGGTGCTGAGTCTTGTTGCAATGTCCAACTGTTCGTACCGAATTGCTTACGTGCCCATGGTATGAGCGCATCATTTAACACCTTTTGCTGGTACTTGACTTTGACAACCTTCTCGATAAACCCGAGTGAAGAGCGACCATTTGCGGTCACTGCAGCCCAGATCATAACAGAAGCAGGCGCTTGCTTACGAACGGCAACTCTATCGTCTAAATTATCGTTGGCTTTGCCCTGCAGCCAAACACGATCATTTTGATTGTGGGGTTTAATGTCCATTGCGAAAATTTATTATCAAATTCAAATTTATGCTCGGTCTTTTCGCCCACTTAAAAACAATGAAACAAACAGACGTTTCACCAAAATTTGGCGCGCTGTCATTATTATTTTGAAAATAGAAGCAGTGTGAAGTTAGTAACAGTTTGAGTGACGGACCCTGTTAAGGATGATTTCAACGAGCGTATTTTTTAAAAAAAATAAAAGAGTTCGATTCCCGGCTAGAAACAATATTTTTTTTAAAACATAATATTGCAGTTTTAGTTTTTATCAAAATCGGCTTCATGGCTCCTTTGAGTGTTTTTTTGCTATTTTTTAGGGTTCCGTACCCATAGGGTGAAAACGGAACCCTATTACTAAGCCTCCGCCGTCCGTCCGTCCGTCCGTCCGTCCGTCCGTCCGTCCGTCCGTCCGTCTGTCCGTCTGTCACAGTGCTGTATCTCAGTAACCGTAACAGGTAGACAGCTGAAATTTTCACAGAGTGTGTATTTATTTTGCCGCTACAACAACAAATAGGTAAGATTAAAAAAATATTAAAATTAAAGGGGGCTCCCATACAAAAAACGTGTTTTTATTGTTTTTTTTTACGATGGTACGGAACCCTTCGTGTGCGAGTCCGACTCGCACTTGGCCGGTTTTATTGTTTCGGATTTGGTCATGAAGGCACACTTGAAAAATTCACCTGTATATACGGCTATAGAGCCGTTATATTTATTCTTATAATAATTTGTATGCACATTGCATGCACATTCCATTCAAATAATCCTATCGTTTTTTCCAATTTTAAGAATTAGCATGACTGCATTATATCGACACATTATCCTTGTGAAACATCTGTACCCTGCGTATTCTGTGGTCGGTGCTCGGTGCGTCCCAACCGCACGTGTTCTACCCTCGCCGGAACTAAAAATGGCCTAATCTGTCAAACGAGCGGCGGAAATAAACCGCCACTGCGCACCCGCGCCGCCGCGCCGCCGCCGCCGCCGGTAGATGGCGGTGCTAACCCGCGGAGTCTAATTTATGTTGCGGCATTAAGCTCTCCGTAGCCCGCCTCCGCCCACCAATCAATTTACATTTAGCTGACTACTAAATATAATTTTAATATTGTGAGAGTAGTATTTTTGCTCCAGTTTCAATATGCAATCGTTTTCGAGGGATAAAAATGGAAATTGAAATGAATGGACAACACTGGGGTTAGGTTAGGTTAGGTTAGGTTAGGTTAGGTTGAGGCGACAGAATTTCAAAACTAATTGGTTTTGGAATACATTTTCACACGCTGAACTTGCTTAGCAGAACTTTTTTGTTGTATTCACGCGAATTTGTTATCTTTCTTGTAGTAATATATTATTACAAAAGTACAGCCCTTCAGTTTGTTTGAGAAATAATCTCTCTTTCGTGTAACCTTGACAACATCTTTAGAATGACCTCTGACCCAAAACCAGGTAAAATTTAATATTTTCCGTCAGTTTCTTCACATTTTTATCCTGAAAAACCGAATTAAAGAAGAAATAAGAACCCAAGTCGCTTTAAATCCCCGAGGGGTATTTACCCCGTGAGGAAAAAAATATTAATAGAACCTGACTTGGATGGCTTCCCAACCGTCCTCACTATAGCCATATCAACCAACCCAGAATCAACGAAAATGTATATTTTTATGTCGGATCAGAAAGAGACAGGTGTATAACCTGGGATTCAAACTTGCGGTTTTGGACATAAGAAACCAGTCATACCTATAAACTGGGAGTCTTCAATTTCCGTAATTTGAACAAGGTCGATAGCTCAGCGATAGTCCGCAAATCCGCTGGCATGGTGACTCGCTGAGCGTGGTATCGTGAGGCAAGCTATTTTTGGCTTTTCCGTATACCGGTTTTTCAGCAAAAAAAGTAACTATCCAAAACATTGCACCCATTGTAATTGAAGGGATCTAAGTGCAACGTAATGGATCAATGCATCAAAGTGTTTCAATTATTCAACCGAATTCCCGAGGTAGAGGCCGAACGTAGACAAATGGTAGCAATAGGGAACGTTATTCCCTCAAATCCCGCAGGTTGAAATCAAATATCTCCGGAGCATGGCCGCATTACATTTTGAAACAGCTTGCGGAGTGAGTCGTGGGTGCTATCGATTAAACATATACATTGGTTGTTTGACTGACTATGGAAATTTTAAGGGATTATTTGTAGATTGGGTAATTTGGAACCATTTAAGAAAATATCTAAAATTATTTCACTTTTCTTAAAAAATCCAAGCTTTTTGAAAACGCATCTGAGGATATTTGGGGAATCGGCCTGCAGGAGGAAATATATTGTATTTGTTTATTTAGGTTGAAGTAAAATTAGATTAAAATTCAATCATTATATTTCAAGATAAAAACAAAATACATGAAAATGATCATCTATATCTAAACATCTATTTGAAAACGCTCCCGCGTTTTCGTAAGAAGTGTATATAGCTCAATATGTATAGAGACAGCGCTGACAGTCTACAACACTGTAACCTAATTGAATGTACGTTCTAAAACATACAGAACATACAGAAAACATAGATTTAATATTTTAGAAAATGAAAAATGTTTTTTGTACCTTTGTATTTGGTGAATATAATTTAAAAATTTAATATCATTAGCCTTATTTATAGACAATTATGAAAAAAATAGTTAAATTATACAAGAAATTAAAATACTTTCATGTAATTTATGTCAATTGATTACAATATAATGCTTATAATAAAATTAATAGTTGATAAAAAATATTCATGTGGATAATTGTTTCATTCAATAAATTAAACGTGCAATATTGTCAAAGCAAACGCAACTTGTCATAATTTATTCAATTTCTGTAAAATCAAATTTTCATTGTAATATTTATTAATTTATAAATTATATGGGAGCAGTTGTTTTATTTAATTTAAGGAATTGTAATCAAGAAAAAAGTATCATTTGCTGCACAGAATGTAACAGCCTGTATATTGTAAAGAAAATGCACGCTGCTGGAAATACTGCATCGTCTTAATATAACCTTAAATCTGTTTCGGGTGATTTTTTCAGCTGATGGTCTTCCTTTTCTTTCCAGAAAATTTGTAATTATTGTTATTAAAACCCTAATATAAATTTTGAATACCCTAAATGCCCTAATAATTACTTACTGTAATATTAATACGGTAAGATTTTCCTATTCGAGAAAGTAAATTATTGAAATCAATCGATCCTTAAAGGATGTACAATTCAATTTCTTTTCCCTTTGATGTATGCTCCCTTTGGGTAAGCTTTCGCCCTTCTTTATGTGTGGAGACGAATGTTCTGTCTTTTCCGAGTTTGTCCTCCGTAGATCTTCTTTGAGGACTTTGGAATATAAAACATTCACACATATTATCCCCAAATTTTTTTTTGAGTAACGTAAATAAAAGATACTTGCATAAATTTTTTAAGTAATCTTGTACGTGACTTCTTCAGGAATCAATGCTAACTTTTCAACGAATTTTATATAAATGTATTGAATGTATGAAAGGTAGAATCGTCCGTGAAGCAAGGACACATTATTAAATAAAGAGAATTGTAAACATTTTTACTTGTACCGCATATCACATTCTTTTAAAAAAAGTGACGTACTTGCTTAGTAAGAAAAACTATATCTACTTAACATCATTGCTTATGCTCTTCAAGTTGTTTGGGTAATACAATTTTTAATTGTGTTTGTAAAATGATTTTGTATAAAAATATTTGGTTTTAAATTTTCATGTATTCATTACAATACAAATTTGAGTTTACGAAAGTCACATAAATTAAATGTCATTTAATAATATGTAATTAATATGTCATTTATTACAAATGCCATTTATAAAAAGACATTTCGATAAATTTTCCAAACCAATCGAATCCGTACCTTTCCGATGGATTCCAATAAACCAACGAGACATCCGTAGATCCACTCGGACTTATCGAATTTGGCGGGCTGCAGCAGGCTCCGGCGGTGGCGGCGGCGGCGGTGCCTGCAGCCGCCCTGCAGCCCCGCGGGACCTAGGGCGGATCGATCGCCGCCCTCAGTCAGTCGCCGCACGCCGCCCGAGCTGGCCGCCCTAGCACGCCGCGCCGCGCCTCCCGCCTCCCGCCACCCGCCACCGGAAGTGTGCTTTGCGCGCGAAACAACAAGCTTTCTCGTTGGGGAAGTTTGAGTGGAGTTTTCGGTGAATTTTTGTGACGAATTTTAATTAATGTTTGGTGGTGTCGTTAAATAAAGGAATTGAAGGACAGATTGTGAACTTAGCCCAATTTTTTTATTGACCTTCAGATAGTGACTGTTTAGATAATCAATGAAAACTATAGTAAATTCTTCTGAACTGGTAAAATTGATCAATTTTATATAGCATTCGTCTGGTGATTTCTTTGGATTCGATACTCTAGAATAGAATAGATACTCTGAAGATATTATTTTTATGTTATTTTATGACATATCGACATATCGTCGGATAAGGTACCGACGACGCCCATGAGCTTTCGAAATTACTCTGGTGCAGCAAAATCTACGCCGGTCTACCAAATGCTACTTCGCATTACTTTCATGCTGAACTTTGGGATTATTGTGGAATTCCTTGGCAAGGAGCACATTTCACAGTTTACCAACACTATGGATAAATCATATTTACTTTTGGATATATTATGGGTTAACACGAAACCCATTTTTTATAATATTGTTCATAAAATGGTCCAATATTGAGGTCCTAAAAATAATTAGTATAAATAATCACTATAGAATTATGATTACAAATGTAACTAAAGTATTTAATATTTATTTATACTTTTCTGTGCACAATGAATAGTTTTTATTAATGATAAATAGTTTCCAGCTTTCAAATATGAATAATTTATATAATAATAAATAAGTATTTTCTTTGTGTTAAGTCTTGTAGGATGGTACGGAACTCTTCGTGTACGAGTCCGACTCGCACTTGGCTGGTTTTTTATTTCGCTTTTAGATCGCATTAATAATAAATCTATGTAACTTATTACCAGGTAGCACCAGAGGCTGCATTCTGTGCAGCGTGCACGCTATCCACGATTCTATCATACAAACACACATGATCGTACCGTGCGTATTTTTGTGTACATAATGCGGCCTCAGGTCATGCTCGATTCCCGGGTGCTCAGTGTTAATAGAGAAATTGGTCGACATTACCGGCCGTTGAGAGGCCGCGTCACAATAGATACCGCGGCGTCGGCAATAGCACGACGCTTCGGGCGCGGATGTCGCGCCGATAAATCTTGGCCCGATAATCCGTTAATGGGTGGAGCTGTCGTTGTCGGATAAGCGGCGCGGCCTCTTCCCGTGGCGACTCAATGGAAAGGTCCGCATTCCCACAAACACTCACTTGACTGTGACTGTGAAGATCATGGTCACGGTCTGATAAAAGTTAAACAGCTAAGAACATAGAAATGGAAAGCTTAAGTTAGTCATTCCGCGTACATAAACTCTAACAGCCGTATTCAGAGTGCGCGGACTAACTTTAGTACGCGTATCAAGTTCGGACTAAACCGGTTTTTGTATGGTTAGTCCGGTGCTAAACTCGTACTAAGATTTGACAGGTTCTCTCTGAATATGATTGCAAGATCTGTTTAAGTACTTTATCACCAAATCGTGTGCTTGGCCTTATTGAACCTTTCAGCTCATGGCTCCGAGGCGCTGGGACTTGCTTTCTTTCGTTATTGGTTCGATCCCCGCCCCGTTCGTGTAATCTTTCATTCTCTTTTTGATTTGAATTAGTGCATTTCCTCACGAATCCCAGCTGTTACATGGTTTGAATTGTAAAACTGTAGGTACCCTTCCTCTACTTGGTGGGAGGGTTTAACCGGCCCAAGTTGGTACCTTGGCATTGAATGAATAGATGGACGGAGCGGCAATACAAAATTGTCCGTGCTTTTCTTCCAGTTCAATATACCAAGTTTCCATTGGACCATGGAGTTTCCATCAATACCTTCAGAAATTGGTTGGTATTAGTCATCTAATTACATTAAAATGGTATACATCGTTTTCTAGCCTTTAGCAATCATGAAAACAACACGAAAAAACAGATGGATGCGGCTGTAGAGTAAAAAACATATGAATATAATTAATTTGCAATGTTTATTCCGTAACCATTTTGCGAATTTTTGGGTATAAATAGGTAAGGGGTAGAACAATTATAACATGACAACAGATGTTCTGCGTACCAATTCGAGTGTACCCAGTAGCGGCAAAACTCGCACAGAACTAAGCCGATTGTGGTAAATTGGGCGAGCGATAAGCTTTCCAAATAATAAATTAATACTAAGCGGATCAACTTAACTCGTAGATACGTCGCTGCTTACTTCCACTTACTATCTGCAATTAAAATAAATTACCTTCTTGATTCTTTTGTCGGCATCGGGATAACATAAAGTTTATTTTAATGGCATTTTAAAACACAAAAATACTTAATATACTTGATGGGCACTATAGCTTAATTTGCATGAGTAAACTAAACAGACATTATGTATTGGTCCTTACATATGAAATTGCCGTTATATATAGTTTTTCAGGGTTTCGTACCCAAAGGGTGAAAACGGAACCCTATTACTAACCCTCCGCTGTCCGTCCGTCCGTCCGTCCGTCCGTCTGTCACAGGGCTGTATCTCATGAACCGTAATAGGTAGGCAGCTGAAATTTTCACAGAGTGTGTATTTATTTTGCCGCTGTAACAACAAATAGGTTAAATAAAATAAAAAAAAATCCATACAAAAAAACTGATTTTTGGTGTTGATAGTTGATAGACCCCTTCGTGTGCGAGTCCGACTCGCACTTGGCCGGTTTAATATTTAATTAATCGGAGTATTGACCATTATTATCGATGCACTTTTGCCATTTGCATAAAACTTCATTGATGCCTCTGTCTAGAAATCGTAGGGGCCCGAATTGATCAATTCTTTAAAAGCGTTTTTCACCACCAAATCTAATTTGAGAAAAAGTTATCCGAATTCCGAAAAATAAATAATTTGTTGGCTCAAAGTCTGGTTGCGTATGGTGGGTGACTGAGTTTGCAGTCGTACATAACTCCTGTAGTTTTGATACTTGCCATTGCCAGCTGCGTGGACGAGCGTTGTCGTAAAGAATAAGCGGACTAGAACAATTAGTATTGGTTGTTTCTGATACTTTTTAGATTACCGCTGTCGTTGAACATGTTCGAAAACTTACGTCTTTTCACGCGGCGGGAGGAGACATTCTTTGATCGTTAGCTGATCGTTCAGCTAACGGTCTGAGCGATCAGCTCGAAACTTCGGAGAATTTCTCCTCCCGCCGCGT